>CM028129.1:1542800000-1547800000 GCA_016271365.2 Neoceratodus forsteri | reverse complement strand
CAGTGCCATTACTAATTTAATAATACACTGTATCTGATTACTTATCCCCACTCTATTATGACCAGAGCAGTGCTGGGCCACTGTTAATTTGCTGGTGCATGATATTTGCTTGTTTACATTGCACTGAAGTCACCAAGACTACTGGCTCTCGATGACTTCAATACATTGGGGAAGATCTTTCAGATGATTTTGCCATCAAATTACTCCACTTCACTGGGGGATGATACTCGGGCAAGTGATTGCTTCAGTTTCACACTCAGGGACCACACACTGGACCTCGTTTTTTCATTATGGCTTGAGATCAAAGATATTTCAGTGGATCCTGTCTTTCAATTGGATCACTACACCATCTAGTTCAGCGTTAGGGCCTCTTTTATACCACTTTTGGTCTACTACTGCTATAAGTGGGACCTGGCTCTAATAGGTTTCTAGGCTTCATGGACATCTGGTGATTGGTGGCTGTCTCTGCCAGAGGATTTGGAGAGGAAGTGGAGACATATGACAGTGCACAGGCTGTTGCCCTGGACACACTAATGCTGGTTTATTTCTGCATGGCTACTATGGGCCACAGTAGTCTTGGTTTACCAGTGAGCTTTAGTGTTTCAAGGTACAAGCAGAAAGTTAATTTACAGACCTCTGGCACAGGGGGAAGAGATAGATAAGGTACTTTTGGAAACCATTGGCAAAATGGCAGAAAAGGGGGAGGTGCTGCTGATGGGGGACTTCAGTCTGCTGGATGTAGATTGGAGCCTCCCAACTGCATCTTCAGCTACAAACAGGGATATCCTGGACCCCCTGCAAGGGGTGTTCCTCAAGCAACTAGTCAGTAAGCCTACTCATGATGGTGCAGCACTGGACCTTGTTCTCACTAACAGGAACAGTGTTGTGGACATCAAGGTGGGTGACCACTTGGGGACTAGTGATCACCATACAGTGTGATTCAATATAAGGATGGCTACAGAATTGAGCCACACACAGGTGATGCTCCTGGACTTCAGAAGGGCATATTTTGTAAAGATGAGTGAATGCCTCAGGGATGACCTGGCAGTGAGATGACTTTTGGGATGGACGAACAGTGGTCCAAGCTAAAAGGGAGCATAGTGAAGACTACAAACCTTTGCATCAAGCAAATAAGCAAAATCAAGATGAAAAAGAGACTGCTATAGTTCTCAAAAGAGGTGGTGTAAAAGGTAAAGAGCTAAAGGGTTGCATCAGAATGTACAAGGAGATGCAGAGGGAGGGGGATAGGGAGGTGTATCAGGGAAACAGAGGGATGCAGGGAAAACAATAAGGAGCACAAAGGTGCAAACTAAAGAGAGCCCAGAAGACAACAAAAAGGGACACAATATTTTTTAGGTATGTAAGTGAAAAAGGGAAGAGCTAGGGTGGTACTTTGAGGTTAAAAAAGGAAGGGAGGACTGTGAAGAGGGGAACCAGGATAAGAGAGACATCCAGAATAAATACTTCTGTTCAGTATTTACAGAGGAAGGGAGGAAGGTGGACACTAGTCCTTTGTCAGATGACAAAGTCCTAAAGGCATTTCCTAGTCTGAATGTAGTAGTAGTAGTAGTAGAAAAATCATTGTTTTTATTCAGGAAAAAATAACATTTACACCATTAGGATAAAGTCCTATTTACAAGGTGCTCCTGAAAACAGCAATGCAAAATTTTGTGGATACAAACAATCTTAACCCATTTACATGATCTCTTGAGCTTGCAATTGATTCCATATTGCATTTGAAATGATTTACATAGACACATACACATTTAACAATCTTTCGTACATAATGAGATCAAAAATCTTAATCAAAACATCTACATTGGGTTGTCAATTCTTGTCTTAGGGCAGTATTAAACTGATTTTTATTTTCACATATATTTTTAGTCTGGATATCCAGTTCATTCCATATTTTTATAGCTGAGTATAAAAATGTCACCTTTCCATACCTAGTTCTAGGAGTCCTGATATAAAAATCTCACATTTGGTCATTACTCCTATGGTTGTTTGAGTGGGTAGTCGTTTGCATTTTATCTAATAGGTACATGAGTTTTTTAGTCACCATGATACTTCTCATTTGATTGGCTAGAGATCTTTTGAACGTATTTCCTACTGTGAGCCAATTTAGCCTCATATACATATCACAGTGGTGGGTCCATCTATCAGCTAGTAGAATAAATATTGTTAATTTATTATATATAATACTTCAACATTTTTTATCTCTGAAGTAGTGGCATACCCATAAATATGAATCCCATAATCAATAATAAATACCCACATTTGATTGACCGACAGTTGCCTCACAGGTCAGTCCATACAGTATTTGGAGCGTCTAAGGGCCTCTAACCTTCAACTAATTGTTTTGACCAATACATCTATTTGGTAATTAAATTTCTAGCCGCTATCAACCCAGAGGCCTAAATATTTATATTCAGTGATTTGTTGTAAGGGGTCACCGACTGTGGTTTTTATATCCAATGCTGGGGGAGAAGTTTTACTTTCATAATAACTTGTAAACAACATTGATTTAGATTTTCTGCCATTCAGGATTAGGCTTGAATTTTGAAACCAATCCTGAATGGTTAGGAAATCACTTTGTAAATCTTTGTTAATTTTTTCTAGGTCTGTTCCCACAGTAAGGAGAACCATATTGTCTGCATATAGTCTAACTATAGACCGCTGAACAACAGTGGGCACTTGGTTTGTATAGATCAAGAACAACAGGGGCCCCAGCATTGACCCCTGTGGTACTCCTCAATGAACATGAAGTTGGAGACGAGATATTCCTCCCACCACAATGGATTGTTTCTTCCCTGTTAAATAAGACCTAAACCAGCTGCATAATTTTTCAGGGACCCCTACATCTCTTAGCCTATATAGTAAAGTCAGATGGTTTATTGTATCAGAGGCCTTTGACAAATCCACAAACACCATGCCCACTGGCTGCCAGCAAACCATATTTCACCAAGTATTCATATAGCTGGCCATACACCAGTCTTTCCAGAATCTTTGAAATCACCAGTAAAAGAGCGATGGTTGTTTGTCCCCCCTTTAAATACAGGGCTCACTTTAGCCTCCTTTTATATTTTTCCATATTGTTGTTACTACTCTCTCTTGTAGGCTCCAATTAATAAATCTCATCAGGACTGGAGCAATAATATTGAAACCTTCCTTCATAAACCTAATTTCTGTGTTATCATTCCTCGGGGCCTTATTAGATGTTAATGTTCTTATTATATCCTTAGCTTCCTTACATGTTACACATTTAAATCTAAACTATGGAATAAAAAGATTCTTATTAAGTTCCTGGGAAGGATTCTCTCTAAGTACTTGGGGATTGATTTTTAAGTTTTTCTCATTTTCTTTCAGCTCAACTACAGTACGTCAGGGAGAGTTATAAAATAGTCATTCAGGATGCTTGCTGAAATTCTATTATTCTGAATAACCCCATCTTTCTCAGTCTGAATTTTGGGGCAAGCCTGGCTTGGATTTTCTAAAGATTTTAACAATGACCAGTATTTGCCTATATCCATGGAGGACTGACTCTTACTTTTATAATATTGAGCCTTAACTTGTTTTATCTTTGTTTTTCACTTATGTCTCACCTTTTTATATTTTTCCCAATCCTCCAGCAACAACGTGTTATTTACTTTTTTCCAAACCTGTTCTTAGCTCTTATTTCTTTTTTTACTTCTCTGTGATCCATGGTACATGGTGTATGGGGCTTTCTCTGCTGGATTTTAACGTAAGAGGCAGATGCTTCACATGCTGACATAAATAATTTATTAAACTCCTGAACTGCCATTTCCAGAGCAGGGAGCAGATATAATCTAGACCATTTTATTTTCCCAAAATGATTTAATAATATTTCTACAGTGTAATTATTAAAACCAGTGGGACCATTTTGGCTTTCAATGGAGGCAACTGGTCAGAGGGGCTGTGGGAGTGGATCCAGATGCTGAAAAACAAAAACAATGGCCTGCAATGCGGGGACTCCCATGGCTCCCTTGATTAAAACCTCTTCTCCTAATCAATTTAGTACTCAAAACTGGTTTTAGTCTAGCTGTTAAATTTATACTACAACTAATAATGTTATGGTCCCCCAGCACTGGCTGTTCAACCACAGCCTGGTTGAACTTTAAGTTTTGAGATACAAATACTAAGTCCAGGATATTATCCTGACTAATTAGGGAACTTTTCCTGGTAGGAGAATTTATAACTTGTTTGCTGTCCAAATGGCTTAGGCTCTGTTCCAAGACTTAACCCCAGGCTGAGTTAAAATCTCCTATCAGGATGGGTTTTTGTCCTTTATTATGATCTATAATGATTTGAGCTAGTCTCTAAGGCCCTGTCCACACTGAGTATGACTCACTGGAAACTTTTTTAAAACGTTTTACAACATACCATGCCTGTGTGTCCACACTTGCCTTGCTGTGTTTGGACATGATAATGAGTCATGTCGACACTCGAAGGCAATAGCATTGCAGAAAAACAGGGTTTCAGATCAGGGGCTATTGACAGGGACATTGGTGCATAGTGGAGTGCATTTGTGGCTCTGAAAACTAGGAGAGAAGAACCTGAATACTGGAAGCAAAGTACAGACTTGACCTCATGCTAGGGAACCAGACTTGATTAAAAAAGTCTAAGAATAATTGGAATGCCATAAAATGTGGATTGTGGCAGCAGGGAAGGAACTGCACCAGAAAGTTGGGGTTGAGAGGAGGCACCACCCAGTATGGCAGAGAGCAGAAATTCATTACCGCCATCCCAGGGAAAGGCAACCTATCCAGAGATCCGCCAATTACACCCTTAGTTACCGGGTTTAGGATAGTACTGATAAGAGTGCTGTGAATGATGGAGGGACAGGAGGAGGAGGAGAGTGGTTGGTGGTAGAGGGAGAGTTGAAGGAGCAGTGGATGAATGGAGAACTACAGTGGCAACATGGTTTGATTGCCTGTCCACACTGACGAGATAAGCGTGTTTATTTTCAAACCGTGTTTGAAACTGTGCTAAAACCCTGATTCAATCAGGGTTTAAACATGGTTATCAAATATGGTTTGAAAACATTGCTAGTGTGGATGTAAACTATGTTTGGTAGAGCCTGTAATGTTTTAAAGTTCATATTACGTTACAGGAGCCCTAGTGTGGACAGGGCCAAAAAGACCTTAATTTTAACTTTGGGGGTGAATAAATCATTCCAATAGCCAGTCTAAACAAAGGGAATCTAATAATTAGATAATCAATTCCCTCAATTTCATCTTAATATAAAATGTCAGTTTGCCCCAGGTCCCATTTAGCATATAATAATATGCCCCCCTCCTTTCCTTTCTTCTCCTATCTAGTCAATGACTAGAAAACCCTTCCATGGGCCAGCCCACCAGCACAGCGGTAGTGCTACCGCTAGTGACACCAGTGACCCAGGTTTGGGAATAAGCCCAGGAAGCTGGAGGGCTAGCTGGGGAAGGGAAGCTTGAGCATCTTATGGAGAGCGCGCTTCCCCTGAGGAGGGATGGGGGCAACAGGCTGGTGCTGGACTGACCTCTGGTAGAGGCCAGAGGTACAGCAGCTCCGATACCTCATGTGGGGGGGGGGCATGGTGGGATGTCGGCATACACGCCTTGATGTCACAGTGCAACTATGACTCCAGGGAGAAAAGGGGGAAAATGGAGCTGATAGAACTCCTCCGGCAGAAGTGGCGCCCTTCACTACTCAATCTGCGAGGCCGCAATGGGGGACTCGACACAACAAAATGGATTTGGGAGTCCCTCCACCCCAACCCTGACTGGGGTGTGTGACCAAGGCTACATGGGAAGCACCTGACCGGTGGATTGCAATCAAGGTGGGTCGGGAGTAGCTGGTTGGATCCAGGGGTGAAAAACATAAGTTAAAAAAAAAAGAAAAAAAAGAAAACCCTTCCATTTCAATTTCTTTATTTTGAACTAATTCACTAAGTCAAGTTTATGTTAGAGCCACACAATCCAGTTGTTGTAGATCTACCCAGCAAATTCAACTCATTTTTTATGCTTCTAGCATTATCATGAGCAATTTTTAGCTGGGTATCTTGTTCAGGACCTGGGTTTACCTCAACATCCCCACTCAAAATCAATGTTATTAGTAGGAAGTTGTTATTTATTTGCCAATGAGTATTTATTTTCAATGTTTGTTTTTGTTTCAGCTCAGTCCTAATTTTCTGAAATGGATTTCTCCTATTTTTACAATCTTTTGATGTAAAACAACCCTGCTGAATGTTCAGATGAATTTTTATGTGGCCAACTACAAGATTTCTGCTTACCTGGGTCGATTCCTTCTACAAGTGCAAAGCTACTACTTGAGCCAAACAGGCTATTAGTAAGGAACCTAATACAACCCATGAAGCTACAGAGTTAATTAACAACATGTTAAAAATCAATTAGGCTTATCTTATCTCCTAAAAAACACTTATTCAGAGATTTCTTTAAAGTGCAAATGCTTCCAGGAGTCCCGCGGGTCACTCACTAAAGATTAATACCCACCAATGGCCCCAGACATATGAAACCCACAGCCCAACCCAAAATTTAATTTCTAAATTACTAAATTCAATTAAGTCAATATTCTAAACTTAGATTTAGATTTAATCAATGACCTTAATACCCTTTGTTTCTTCGGTCTATTTGGCAAATCAGGTTAAATATAATGTAGAAGCATAACTTTTAATTAAAAGATTCAATGTTCAGCTGGTCCGGTGGTGCCGAGGGCTAAAGCACAAGACACCTTACCTCATGCCATGCTGATGACCTGTATTTAGGAATGAGCATGGGCCATCAGAGGTCGGCCGGTGGGGGGGAGTGCGTGGTGCTGGATGGAGCTGTAGAGAGGCAGCTCTCCTCTCCGGGGAGGGAAGGTGGTATCCCTCGGCCCTTGACTGCCTCACAGTGGAGGCCAGAGGGCAGTGCAGGTTAGAGGAAGCGCCAGTGGCTAGGCCGATGGGTGGGTGGAAGGGGCTGTCACCATGGCTATAGTACGCATGGGCGCCTCCATGCACATGCATCTCTACTCCTGGGGCACCAGGGTAATTGGGAGGAAAATGGATCCTTCCACAGGATGACGCCTGATGCTCTGCAGGCTCTGCTCCCAGGTCGGGCATAAGGTATGCCCTGTAATTCTGGGATGTCAAGGCTGGGGGGGGGGGCAGTCGGACTGAAGGGGGCAGCCAGAAGGATGGCAATAAATTATAAAAAAATAAATTAAAAAATTCAATTTTAAAATTCCTGACCTGCGTGCAGTCCTTTAGCCAGGACAAAGCCATGGGCAAAATAGGGTGCATCCATGGGTGTTGAGGAAGCTCAGGGAGGTAGTGGTGACACCTCTGACAGTCCTATTTAACAGATCTCTGGAAATCAGAGTGGCTCCAGAGGATTGGAGAAGGCATATGTACTCCCACTTCACTAAAGTGGTAGCAGGAAAAAGGCTGGCAATTATAGGCCAGTCGTGACATCGGTAGTGAGAAAGTTAATGGAAACATTCCTAAAGGAAAGGATTGTGGAATATCAAGAATTCAGCAGATTACAAGACGTGAGGCAGCATGGATTCATGGGGGGAGGGGGAGTTGTGTCAAACATAACTGATAGATCTCTTTGACTGGGTGACCAAGGAATTAGATTAGGGAGAAGTGGAGGATGTGGCCTACCTAGATTTCAGTAAAGCTTTTGACACATAGGAGACTAGAAGGCAAGCTGGGTAGCTTAGGTGTGGGTAAAAAGGTAGTAAACTTGGTAAGAAACTGGTTAGAGGATAGGAAACAGAGGATGGTGGTAAATGGGGATCACTCCAAGGGAGGGAGGGTGACCAGCAGGGTACGTCAGGGATCACTGCTGGGGCTGGTCCTCCTTAATGTCTTCATAAGTGACATTGCAGAGCAGCTGGAAGTGAAGGTCTGCCTCTTTGAGGATGACACCAAGATCTGCAACACAGTTGACACTCGGTGGGGAGGGGGGTTAGAAAGGATGAACAGAGACCTGAGAAAACTCAAGGAGTAGTTAAAGGTATGGCAGTTGGGTTTCAATGCAGAAAAAGTGCAAAATAATGCACTAGGGGCACAGAAACACAGGGACAAAGTACAACATGAGTAGAGTAGTATTGACAACTACCAAATAGGAAAGAGATCTGGGGGCAATCATATCAGATGACCTAAAGGTGGCCAGGCAGTGTGACAAGCCAGTCAGGAGGGTTAGTGGGATGCTAGTATGCACAGGAAGTGGTATCACCAGCAGAAAGAGGGAAGGGATGTTGCCCTAGTATAAATCACTGGTAAGACCTCACGTTAAGTACTGTGTCCAGTTCTGGAGACCACAAGCTTGATTCTTAAAGCCCCCGGTGCAGCACAAGGGGCTTGCACCACAAAGAATGGCGCAAAGTGCCCCTTGCACCAAACAACACACCAGGAGCTATTCTTAATGGCAGCCTCCATCAATTGCAGGCTGTCTGCTCCAAATGGGGCTCGTGCTGCCCATGCACCCAAACATGGATTGCAACATGGTGCTAGGGAGCATGTGGCAGACTTAAACTACCACATCACCGAAAATGGGATTCTCAGAGCTCTCCCAGAGGGAGAAATTCTAAGCACCCTAATTCTCCTCTGAGAGAGCTGGCCTGTTTGTGGCAGTATGAAACGGTTCGCCCACCAAGCCCCGATGTCACCCATAGTCATAATAAGCAAAATAACCCTTCCTGGTGGTCTAGTGTCCCCTCAATCCCCAATGTCACCTGTAGTCATAATAATTAAATGAACCCTTCCTGGTGGTATAGCGGTCTCCCCCAAAATCCCCAATTCCATTCCCTAATACAACTATATTCATACCCCTTTCCAGGTGGTCTAGTGGACCCCCCTCTCCAATACTCAATGTCTCACTGATTCATAAGTAGTAAACTAACCTTCTTGGTGGTTTAGTGCCCCCATCCCTGATCTCACCCCGATTCATAAGTGGTAAAATGACCCTTCCTGGTGGTCTAGTGCCCCCTGATCCCCGATGTCACCCCGAAATTCATAAGTAGTAAAATAACTTTTCTTGGTGGTCTACCTCCCCAGCCGCAATTCCGCTCTATAATATATATATATTTTTCAATTTTGTTAGCTGGGTAGGCCTGCTGGGCTCCGAAGGTCCCTTTTTCAGGGGTAACCCAGAATTAGTTACATAAAGTAAAAATATTTTTCAAGGTACAGTACTTAAGAAAACATGTCACTTTTGTTTGCAATCAAGCCATTGCACATCAGGGAATCATACATTCATCTTTAGACAATCCATTTCACTGCCAAGTTAGGACTAGACTTCTAACCTGGGGGGGGGAATTAGTACAGGTCACTAGCTGGCAACATAACACCACACTTATGATTTTTGCCTCAAATTTTGAAGAGCATTTGGCAAAAACGATTATATTTGGGGTGGGCTCGATGTACCTTAGATTAACTTCTGAACAAATGCATGAGCATTTGTTGTTATCCAGCTGGTGCTTTTGGAGCCCTTTACAGAAGGCTCCCAGGGAGCTGGCTTCCTGCAGGTGGGCAGGGAGCTTGTTCCAGAGAACAGGTGCAGCGTGGGTGAAGGATTTGCTGCCAGCCATAGTCCTTACCCTGGGCTGCTCCAGTAGGTTCTCGCCAGAGCTATGGAGATGTCTACCTGAGCACTTGGGAGCCAGCAGGCAAACAAGACTTACTGGGGGGATAGTCATTAATTAATTTGTAGGAGTTGCATAGGAGAGAGTACTGTAGCCAGTGGCTAAGGGATGGCCATTTGAAGGAGGCCAGTTCTTTACAGTGATGGTGTCTTGGGTGGGACATAGTGGTGAAGCATACAATCTTATTATATAGCATTTGCAGCCTGCTATGCTCCTGTTTTGCATTTTAATATATGACTGGAGTGGCATAAGTTAGTGTGGGAAGGAGGATGCTATTTGCTATAGTAATTCTGGTTTCAGGGATCATTTCACCCATGCCACAAGGACCCTTGTCCTGTGGTCTAGTGGACCCACACTCCAATGGGTATTGCTCACCATCCTGCTTCCCCCATCCTGAAACAGAGCCACAACCAGTGCAGCCCACCTCTCACCTCCATGGCAGGCCACTGACTAAACTGTCATGGAGTGTGTACTGTATAGTGTACGGGCTCATTGACTGACTGTCAATCAATGAGCGCGTACACTATACAGTACGTGCTCCATGACAGTTCAGCCAGTGACTGGCTACAGAGGTGAGAGGTGGGATCTATTTCTGGATGGAGGAGCAGGGTGGTGGGCAATACCTGCTGGGGAAGGGGTCCATTTGACCACCAGGACAGGGGTATGTATATACTTATTTTACAGAGCAGAACTGGGGCTGGGGGGGGGCACTAGACCACCAGGTAGGGGTTTATTATTATATATGATTATGGCCACATAGGGGATTGGGGAAGGGGGCAGTAGACCACCAGGAAGGGTTATTTTACTACTTATGAATTGGGGCAACATTGAGGATGGGGGGCACTAGATCACCAGGAAGGGTTAGTTTGCTATTTATCAATCGAGTCAACATCAGGGATTGTGCAGGGGGGACCACTAGACCACCAGGAAAGAATGTAATAAACATTTACAGATATGGGCATGTTGGGGGGGCACCATTAGACCACCAGGTAAAGATTTTAGTAATCTTTTACACATATGGGCATGTCAGGGGTTCCGCTAGACCACCAGAGTCTAGAGTGATACATGGCCACCTGCACCTTGCAGCAAACTCTCCTGGTGTGCCCTCTGGTGCACGACCATGGTTGCTGCAAGCCACAGGACTTTGCTGCCAGGACCCTGCCTGATAGAAAATCCTGTGCAGGGTCCCTGTGTCAGTCTAAGGGCTGCTTGAAAATCAAGCCCCACATCTCTAGAAGGACTTAAACAGAATGGAGGCAATCCAGAGAGGGCAACTAAAATGGTGCAGGTTCTGCATCAAAAGCCCTATGAGGAGAAACTAAAGGACCTGAATATTGATTTGATAAAACAGGATGCAAATTGTTAGGACATAAGTCCCATTTACAACAATGTTCTGTGGTACAAAGTAAGAAACAAAATAAAATATTGACATACAACCAACTAAGACCTTAAGACATGACAAGCATCAGATTACATATGCAGTAAAAATATTTTAATTAAAACAGGTGCAAATGGCCCTCAAGTGTTCAGTTAACATGGTCTTAAAATTAGTCAAACTATTTATCGTCTTCAATTCATGTGATAACTTGTTCCAATAGCCTACCAGATTGTTTTATAGGGTAATATCACCCACCTTATTATAGAATCTATGCGGAAGTATTTTTTGAGACGATGCCCTCATAGTAACACTTTGTCCACTAGGGGGAACTAACATCACAAGGTGAGACAAAGGGTGTTTGTCCGTTTGATAAAATATCTTATGGCATGTTATAAGCCATAGGTATTTTCTTTGTTCTTCTGGTTGAAGCCACCCCAATTTACTGCATATTTCACAGTGGTGTGTCCTACATCTACATTTAGTGATAAATTTGCCTAGCCTGTAATAGGTTTGATTTAAACATTTTTAACGCAGACTGGGTGGAATTCATGTATAAGATAGCATATGTACACCCTGGAAGACAGGAGGAAGAGGGGGGGTATAATAGAAGCCTTTAAATACCTCACAGGGTAAATAAGGCACAGGAAGCAAGTACTTTTCAGAAAAGAAGGTGTTCAAAAACTTGGGGACATAGCCAGCACACCAGTGCAGCTGTAGTGCTACAGCTTGCGATGCCAGTGACCTGGGATCGGGAGTGATCTCGGGTTGCTGAAGGGCTGGCTGGGGGGAGGATCGAGTGCCCAACGGGCTGCTTTCCTCCTCTGGGGTGGGTGGGCTGCGCGTCCCGCTGCTTTACTGTCACCTGGGTTACCACGGGTGGAGGTGCAGTGGGACAGCAGGACTCTAGGTGGAAGGACACCAGCCAGGATCCTGAATGGCAGCACATGTCAACGTGCTCCCCCTCCTTGGACCCCCATCAGCGCCGACGTCCATGAGGAGGAACCAGAAAAGCAGAAAAAACTGCACCAGCTGCCTGTAGATGGACCTGGCTGTCCTGAGACTTCATAATTGGACTCTTTGAGGGCAAGTAGGACCACCTGATGCACAGTCATGGACTGAGGGGGCAATGAGGGGTCCTCTCCCTCCCAGCCTGGGTGGGGGGCAGACCACAGCAGGATGAGGGATGGTCCTGCAGTATCCTGGAAGAGTTACCTGGGGCTGAGCTATGAGAACATGCACATCCTAGGGCTCCCCAAAGAAAGGTGGCTGATGGGGAGAAAAAGAGGCATAAAGACCAAATAAAAGAGCAAAAAAAAAACAAGGGGGCATGCTATAAAGCTTGAAGGGAGTTCAGGAGAGACGTGAGGAAATACTTCTTCACAAAAAGAGTCATGAATTCCTGGAACAGCCTTCCAGTGGAGGTGTTGGGGGGGAAATAGTGGTGGGATTCAAGAATGCATGGGATAGGTACAAGGGAATCATACAGGAACGCAAACAAGTGGGGGGAGGAACTGTAGATCAAGTAGGGTTTGCAATTATGTAGGAAAAATTTTCAGCCTGGGTGGGACAAGCAGCCCTTATTTGCCATCAGATTCTGTTTCTGTTTCTATGTCAGATCACAGTTGAAGCAGAAGTGGGTTGAAGACTAATAGACTTGTTTTGGAGTCTCATCAGGGATACCTGTAGGCAGTTTATGCTGAGAGGAAAAGGGTATTCTCTGAACTGATTGCTCATGAGAAGAATAGACCATCCACACTTCCCCGCACAGTGGACAGTATTTTACATTCAGACTGCTTGCATTTCAAGGTACCTTTCTCCAATGACAGGTGTGACTGGTTAAATCAGTTATTCTCAGACAGGGTTGCTAGCATTAATTCCAAGGTTGCCTCATATGCTGTGAACAGAAGAAATAGCAATATACAGTAGTAAGTATTCCATGGGAAGGGATCTTGCTGTGAGCTGAGTTCCACCTGCTGGATAATAATGAGATTACCAAGATTGACTGTGGATTGAAAGCCACCACATCAATTCCAGATTTGGCCCCCCAGGTGACTGCTGTAGGCAGAGTAGGGGGTTGGGGTTCTGGTCTCTGTGGGAATCATTTGGGATTCCTTGAGTGAGGGATGCTTCCCTCATAGAGATGATGTGAGGTCCCTTCTGAAGGAGTCATTATCCGATCCAGACAATCTAGCTAATTATAGACCAGTCCCCAACTTGCCATGGATAGCCAAATTTGTCGTGAAGAAGGTAGTATATCAGATGCTTTAGCATCTTGAAGTCCTAAACATGTTTGAGCTGCTGCAGTCAGGTTTCCATAGGTGCCATAGTATGAAGACAGCCCTGGTAAAGATCTTGAATGATCTCCATCTGATGAAGGACCAACAAAAGATTTCCACACTTATTCTCTTCAATTTGTCTTCTGCATTTGCCATGTTTGATCATGGAGCGTTAGTTGGCAGGTTTGAGGTATATGGGTCAGTCAGTCATGATTGGTTCTTGCCAGTCAGACTGGATTGCCCTTGAATGTGGTATGCATCAGGGGTCTATCCTTTCTCCTTTCTCTTGTGTTGTTCACTGTATATGCGCTTCCACTGTGGAAGAGTATTAGATGATATAGCAAGGGTTTTCACTGTTGTGTAGATGATACCTAGTTGTACCTGTGTTTTACTCTGTGACAGTCTTGTAGCTGTGTTACAAAAGTGCCTACAGGAAATCCAACTGTGGATGTCCCCTAGTTGGTTAGTACCCCCAGTTACCATTGTATTGTTCACTGCTTCTGGAGAAATGTCTGCCCTAAGACCCCCTGAAGAACATCTCAGCCACATCATTCTGGTCTCTCGACCTGCTTCTCCCACCTATATTACATTCGTGACATTGACATGACCCCCCCCCCCACACACACACATACTGGATCCATTAGTAGACGTTGCTGTTCCCTATTTCACTCTGAATTCATAGCCATCTGGAACAATGAACACATTTAAGTTGGTCCCGTGTCCATTGGTCCCACCTTCTCTGGCTTTTTATAGAGCTCATTGCACCATTCAAGGACAGTGATTCTGCTTGGTATCTCCATAAACCTTCACATCTCCAGAGAACTTATTGCAATACAAACAACTTTTGCACCCCAGTAAAAAGGCCACCTGAAAAGCCAAAACCTCATATTTTGCCTCTAACCCAAAGAAAAATCTTAAATCTGACAACTGTTTGCAGGTCATCCAACTCATTTTTGACCCCCATCCCAGTTATTAATCCCAACCTAAAACTTGAGAACTCTTCATCTCTAGCCCCCTGGAGTGGTCTCTGCCTTCACCTGCTTCTTCACTACTTGTACAACCTACTGTCTCCCCCTGTATTCTCTATAAACCCTCTCTGCCTGGCCTCCTCGCCTCTGTCTCCCCCACACATGTCTTTTTCTATCAGTCCTGTTTCACTTTTGAGGACCTTCTCCTCTGTAAGAGGACTAGTGTCCGCCTCCCTAACAATTATGCCCTTGTCCCTTATCTTTGGCCTGTCACCTACCCCTTTTGCTAGAAATACTGAACAAAAGTATTTGTTCACTATGTCTGCCTGCTTTTGATCCTCCTCCCCCTTTGGGCTCCCTCTTCTCACTTAATCAGCAGAAGGGGTTGGTGACAGGCCAAAGATAAGGGACAAGGGTACAATTGGTTGGGAGGTGGACACTAGATTTTTTATAGAGAAGGTTCTCAAGGTACTAGCACAATCAAAAGTGGACAAGGCAATGGGACCTGGTGGGGTTCACGTTAAGAATATTGAGGGAGCTCAAAGAGGAGCTGGTTGCACCTTTTGCAGCTCTTTTTTTTAACTTATCACTAGAAACAGGAGGTTCCAAGGAACTGGTGGAGAGCAGATGTGGTCCCATTTCACAAAAGTGAAAACAGGGAAGAGGCAGTAAATTACAGACCTGTCAGCCTGACTTTAGTAGTGGGTAATGTAATGGAATCACTACTCTAGGAAAGGATGGCGGAATACCTTGTAACCAGTGGATTACAGGATCCAAGGCAGCATAGTTTCAAAGATGAGAGGTCTTGCTAGACAAACCTGATTGAGTTCTTTGACTGTGTGACCAGGGAAGGAGATCAGAGAGGAACAGTAGATGTGGTCTACCTGGATTTCAGTAAGGCCTTTGTCACTGTTCAACCAAGAAAGCAGATGAACAAGTTAGTCTGTCTGGGTGTGGGTCACAGAGTGGTAAACTGGTTAAGAAGTTGGTTAAGCAACAGGAGTCAGAGGGTGGTGGTAAACAGAGTCTGCTCTGGAGAAGGCATGATGACCAGCAGGGTGCCTCAGGGTCAGTACTAGGACTGGTCCTCTTTAATGTTTTTATTAGTGACATTGCAGAAGTGCTAGAAGGAAATGTATGCCTGTTCATAAATGACACAAAAATCTACAACAGGGTACACGAGGGGAGGGGGGAATGACAGATGATATGAAAAAGTTGGAAGACTGGTCAAGGGTTTGGCAGATACATTTCAATGCAAAAAAGTGCAAAATCATGCACTTGGGGCACAGAAACTTGGGGGGTGATGTACCAGTTGGGAGGAGACGTACTGGCAATCACCAAACAGGAAAGGGACCTGGGGGTAATCATTTCTGATGACCTGAAGGTAGCCAAGCAGAGTGATATGGCAGTGGGCAAGGCCAGCAGGATGTTCGGGTGCATAGGGAGGGGCATCGTCAGTATGAGGAAGGAGGTAATACTACCGCTGTACAGATCACTGGCAAGATACCACCTTGAGTACCATGTCCAGTGATGGAGGCCCCAACTCTGGAAGGACCTAGATAGGGTACAGGTGGTACAAAAGAGGACAACCAAAATGGTGCAGGGTCTGCATCAAAAGCCTTATAAGAAGAGACTCAAGGAACTGAATATGTACTCTATAGAAGAAAGGAAGGAAAAGGGGGATATGATAGAAACATTCCAATGCCTAACAGGTGTTACTAAGGTACAGGAAGGTAGCATTTTCCATGGAAAAAGAAGCTCAAGGACAAGGGGGTCATGCTATGAAGCTGGGGGTTTAGGCTCAGAGAAAATGTGAGGAAATACTTCTTCACAGAGAGGTTGATGGATACCTAGAATGGCCTCCCAGCAGAAGTGGTGGGTGCCAAAACAGTTACAGAATTCAAGTATGCATGGGGCAGGTACAAGAGGATATTAAAAGTGCTCCCTTTTTAACAGACTTACAAAACTTGCCCATTCATTAATAGGTCATAAATATAATAAATATACCAGACATTAATTAGGATGTAGTTATTGCTCTCCCCCACTTTGTACAATAATGGAAAAGGATACCATACAAGGCGTAATCGCATAGATGGCTGAATTCTGGTTCCTATCTGAGTACAAAAAAAGGGATATTAGAAGTAAGCCAAGGGGTGGAGATGACTGCAGATTGAGTAGGGTCTGCAGTGGCACAGTGGGGGGGGGGGGAACTGGGCAGACTAGGTGAACCAGAAGTCCTTATCTGCTGACAACTTCTACGTTTCTATCTCTCCTTCTGCCCCTCCTACTCCTGCTTTTACTTTCTCTACCATCTCCCCACTAACATCCTGTCATCCCTTTTCTCTCCAAATTCATTTAGGAGTTGGCAAACAAACAAGGGTCGCTCCTACGGGGCTGGTGCTCAAAAGTCCCCAAATTATGTATTTATTTATTATTTATTTATTAAATTTTGGTGACCGGGTGAGCCCACTGGACCCCAGAGGTCCCTTTTTCAGGGGCGACCTGGGATTACATAACATAGGATAAATCACAATGCGGTAAATGAAGAAAATGCAATTATGATACAAGTTATACAGTTACTGGTATTAAACACAGGACTCAGCACTCTATGCCCAAAATAAAGCTGCAGACTCCACAAGCCCATTAGCAAAGCTTTATTAATTTAATGAGAACAACCAGTGCAGAGTGGACAGTGTAGCCCAGGAAGGCTACCCACTGAAACCAACATTCCATGCTAATTACGAGCACTTTGCCAATCATTGGTTTCAGGGGGCAGCCTCCCTGGGCTACACTGCACTGATTGTTCTCAGTAAATTTATACAGCTTTGCTAATGGACTTGTGGAATCTACAGCTTTATTTCTGGCATAGAGTGCTGATTCATTTTGGAGTTACATTCCTGATGGACTTGACCGCAAACATCTGTACCTGTCTACTCCTGTATTTTTCCTCCTTAACAGTCTTCTAAACATTTCCTTTTGACTTGTGTCAGTTCCCTCATGCTGGGAAACAGGCTAAGGTTCTTCTCCACAAATGGGGGTATGTCTCCTCCCCGGGGAACTACCATCTCTATCCTCCCCACCTTAACTAAACTTTTAGGGAAGCTTACTTTTACCCAGAGTTCCACTTTCATTTACTCTTCTTTTTTTCTCCCTTTTCTAGTCTGAGTTCCAGAAATGGCACTCCACCATCTCCTACGTCCGTTGTGTCATTGACTCAGTTATGTATAAAGGATGGACCAGCAATGGGTTACTACTGCCATTTTCATTGATCCTGCCATGCCCTTGATACAGTGTCAAATTCCATCCACATGGATAAGATGGTGGGTATGGGACTATCTGACATACTGTAGTGTCAGCTGGTTCCATTCTTACTTCTCTGACCAACGTCAGACAGTCCAGGTTGGCGAGATCCACTTTTTCTTTCTGTTCTGGAGTCCCCCAAGTTTTCATTCTGGGACCCATCTTCATTTCCTTATTCATAAATAACCTCTCCTTCCTCTTTACATCCTCACAGATATAGAAATACTGTATGCGATGACACTGTACGTTTTACCACAGAGGTTGCGATAACTGAGCTGAAATTAAAGTGTGACTTCATCAACGTCCCGTGCTGATTCCACTCTAACCCATTGGCTCTTAATGCCAAAATGATGGCATCTGCATCCTTTAGCATTAAGCAGAGGCAAGTCAGGCTCAGCTCTACCTCAGTCTTCAAGATTCTTGATGGAGGTCCCTTGAAGAACCTCAGAGTGTGGAGGCAGTAATGGCCAAAGGGAGGCAGTGGGCACCAAAAGAAAGCTGGGGGGGCCAAAGGGAGGCAGTGAGGGCCAAGGAGAAGGCCTTCATCAAGTACAAGGAGTGGTAAGGGATGAAGAATGGCAGGAGTACCAAGTAAAAATAGTAGAGGCCAAGAGGGCAGTCAGGGGCACAAAAATAGATGCAGAGCTGCATATTGCAGAGGGGTCAAGTGTGGGGAAAAACATTTTTTCAAATATATTATGGAAGAAAGAAAGATGGGGTTCCACTTTCAGAATTTCAGAAGTTTACTTCATACGGAATTCAATGAAATTAGGCAGAATTTCTAAAACTTCACTGAATTTCGGTGGAAGTGAAAAGTTAAAATGATGCACAGGTTTATGTACCAGTCTTGCTGAGTCAAACAATGATTTTTGCTGGTGGCCAGACCTCCATAAAACAGCTGAAAAATAAAACATTGATTGTGATTGATATAATATTTCTGTTTAACATCTAGCTACCAACATAAATGATGCAGTGCTGAGAGCCATAAATCTTCTGAATGATGCTGATGCAAACAAGGAACTGCCAGAGAGAAGTGCCTCCATAATTATTTTCTTGACGGATGGTGATCCCACTGTTGGTGAGTGATGTGAGCACTCCTGCTGCTACGTGCCGCTTAAGTCCTACTTGTAAAATTATGCATGCATGCACACACACGTTCACACGCTCGTGGGCAAACACACACACACACAATTTGCATGTATGCACAAAGATCCACATAAGTATTAAACTGGAAAGGAACCGATATGAATTCAGTTCCACTGCCTCTTACAAAATTATAGTATATGCCAGTTCTTGCTCCTCTGACACCTTTCTCAAGAGGGTTCCACCTCCTAAACATTTCCAGTTTAACCACTAGGTCGACACCCTTGCATACACTACTAGTCTGCAAAGTTGCTGTCCCTCTGTTATAGACAAAGATTTAGTACAAAGAAACGCACTAATAGGATAGTGAAACAAAAAGGTGTTACAGTATTTTAAGTGCCCATTTGAAATAGAAAGTAAAGTTAGAACTGTTATCTTGACAATAGGATTTCTCCAGGAACTTGCTATAAGCAAGTATAGTTATTGAAGAAGTAGAGGGAAATATATGTTTGAGGAAGTCAAATTGGTGTGCGTACATTAGAAGAGATTTGAGCTATGCATGGGACGGGTTTTTAGTATTTGTATTTGTGTCTCTGGTATTGGTATCTGCATCTGCCTGCATGTTCATGTTTGCAAAAAAAGTATTTTAAGATTTCAGACTTGTTTATTTTGTTTATGGTGACACAAGACCAAAGGGTTGTGAGTTACTGTATCGACATAGACACATAGAACGTGACAGCTGAAGGAGACCAGAGGTCCATTGAGTCTGCCCTAGGGTTCTCAAGACCTGGTGTGGGCCCTGGGATCTAATCCCCCTTTTGTTTTATACCCTCACCTAGTCCTTTGGTTCCCTTTTTGAGCCCTTGCTCTATCTTCCCCTTTTTGAAAGATGATATGGTCTTTACACTCACCACTTCCACTGGTAAGCCGTTCCAGGGCACCATCACTCTTTCTGTAAAAAAATGCTTTCTCATATACTTTCTGAAGCTCCCACCCCATGGTTTCCACTCATGCCCCCTGGTGGATGCACTGGTAACTCTTTGGAATAGTTCTGCGTATGGCACCTTGTTAATGCCTCTCAAGAATTTGAAGATCTTGATCATTCCCCCCTTTTATCCAGTGAGAACAAGTTAAGCTCCCTTAAGTGTTCCTTGTACGAGAGACCATGGAGATCTTGTATCATCTTGGTCACTCTTCTCTGCAGTATCCAGTGGCATGGGTGACTCAAACTGAACAACTAATTTTGAACGCCCGTGAATAGAGCGAGTGGGGAACCATAGCGATAGTGGGAACAGCGAGGAAATCAGGACAACAATAGAGAAAGATGGAGATAGCAATGGTAGGAGAGATCTCAGATGATGAAAGATATAACAGGTAGTTCAGCAAGGCAGTTCCCAGCTGACCAGTTGGTCTAGTGGAAGCAGTGTATGCCTCTGGTGTTGGAGGACCTGGGTTATAACCTGGGTTGAAGCTCTTTTTTTGTGTGTGTTTACATTTAGTTTTTTTCTTTTTTCTTTTCTGCACCCCATTTCCCCACCCTCCTCGTGGTCCCCCATTTGCAGGTTACTTCTTCCAAATAGCCACCTCCCAAAGATTTCCTGTACACCAGTGTCAGGCTCCCCCTCGGAATTGATTATAATTAGTAAGGGGGTGTGGTGGGTGTAGCCCCCCCCCACAAAAAACAGAGTGTAAATTTATTGCACCTGTCTGTGGAGTGTGTTCCAGACCATTGCTGTTTATGGTCCTGCTGTAGTGCACATCCCCATTGTTTTTGGTGATGTGCACTCACTGATACAGTGATGTCTATTTTGCATTCCTTCATATCACATGGAACCTTCTCTGCACAGTCTCCTGCCTGTCCCTGTCCTTTTTAAGGTGTGGGTTTCAAAACTAGATGCAGTGCTCCAGGTGGGGTCTCACCAGGGACCTACAGAGTGGGAGGATTAATTCCTTGCTGCTGCTATTGAATCCACTCCTAATGCAACCCAGCATTCTGTTTGCCTTGCCATAAGCTTTGTTGCATTGGCTTGATTGTTTAAGAGTGTCACATATGATGACCTCTAAATCCCTTTCTTCCTGAGAAGTGCTAAGCTTGCCCCTGTTGAGCCAGTAATCTGTCCTAGGATTCCCCTTACCCAGGTGTAGCACCCTACACTTTTTTGCGTTGAACTTCAGCTGCCAGATATTAGACAAATTTTCTAGCTTTTTTTAGTCATTTTGAAGTTTCCTAATCACTGCCACACTGTCCACCCTGCTGCCCAGCTTAGTATCATCTGCTTATGTCATAGATAAGCATATTAAACAGGACCAGGTCTAAGTCCGATCCCTGGGGCACTCCACTGGTGACTCTTCCTTTGCTTGACCTTACCCCATTAACAACTACCCTTTGGCTTATGTTCCTAAGCTAGTTTCCCACCCACCTGACTAAGATTTCAGCAATGCCAAGATCTTCCAATGTTTTTAGCAGGTACTTATGGGGTACTGAATTGAAGGCCTTGCTGAAATTGAAGTAGAGGAGGTCCACTGAGTGCCCCTTACTCACTTCTTTAGTTGCCCAATCAAAAAATATAATAAGGGTAGTTTGGCATGATCTGCCTGCTACAAAACCATGTTATCCTGGATGTTGTTCATCTCTAGATATTCCACTATATCCTGTTTAACTAGGGTTTCCAGTAATTTCCTCACAATAGATGTGACACTGACCAGCCTGCAGTTGCCAGCCTGTTCTCTACTTCCTCCCTTGTGGAGAAGTACTACCTCTGCTATTCTCCAGTCCTCTGGTACCACCCCTGTACACAGTGAGCAGTTAAATAAATGAGTCAATGGGTTTGCTAGTTCTTCAGCAAGTTCTTTTAGCACCCTTGGTGCAGTCCAGCAGGCCGTTGTGCCTTGTCAATCTTAAGGTGCATTAATGCCTCTTTATATTGTCTAACACAAATATTTAAGAGTGATATTTTCATTTGGAAAAAGTGCAATATTTGTGTATATTTGTCCCAAATAGTATTCGGTTTGCCCAGCCCTAGAAATGATGTGATGACACTGGACAGCGCTTACATCAGGGGGCTCAGTCTAGACACACAATGACAGGCTGTCATGGGAATAGGTAGAGCAGCACAATTCTTTAGATTCCAATTTTTTTGCTGCCTGGAAACTTCTATTTTTAAATTAAAAACTAAAGCTGTGATACAATATGGTGTGAATGGGTTGTGGAGTGTCATTAAGAAAGACTTAGGAGTGAGAAGTAATAAGTCATGAAGTAGGTTCTAGTCAGCTGGTAATGTTAGAAGGCTGAAAGGTGAAAAGAGTTGTGGAGCAGAGTTGGGAAAAACCTGTTGAAATGCAATGCGGATATACTATATACACAAAGTCCATATGAATACATAAGCGGCCAGAGATAAGTAACAGCACAGCTAGCTATAGATCCAGGTGAATAAGTAAATCATCATTGACATTACGTTTTTTGAAGGTCAGGTATGACTGCCCATTGTTAATCATTAAATGTCAGCATATGGTTATCAAGGGAGATTAGACTGTAAGATAATTTTTGGTATCATTATTTGTTATTTGAAAATGATCCTTCCAGTTTTTGACTATGGTGATGTAGTCTATAGTGCCACTCCAAAGTCCACCCTAGCCAGATTAGACACCTGTCTATACTGCTGCCATTTTGCTCTAAATTTTCCACCTTCCACACACCACTGTGCTCTCTACCAGTCTCTCGACCTCCCCTCACTTGAGGATCGCAGGCTGTCTCACTGTGCTAGACTGACAGACAAGTTCTGGTCCCAGTCCTTACCACTGTACCTCACCTCTGCCATATCAACTCAAACCGCCCCCCCCCCCACATACCCTCTCAGGAATTTCAATACTTGTCTCCTGGCTGTCCTGTTTATGACCTCCTCTGCTGGCCAGGCAGCCTTCAGGCATCATATGCGTAAACTATGGAACTCCCTCCCCTTAGTCATCTGGCATTGCAACTCTGCAACTCAACTCCCTCATTAAAGTGCATTTCTCCTCCTCCTCCTGTGTCTGTGACTATGTGTAAGCTGTCACCTAGTTTCTGTGTGAATCCTAGGTTTGTCTAGGCTTGTGGTCCTAGTTCTTTTTCTCCAACCTCACTGTTGTGTGTTTTTGCCACCTTTAGTCATACAATGCTACTGTACAAACTGTGTGTAATGAATTTTAACTGCTGGGTCCTTGTTTTACTACCAATCCCAGTAATATCACTGATTGGTCATATCCTGTATACTGTATATATATTATGGTAGCATGGTAGTGCTACCATAGTTAGGGTTGAGGAGCCATTTCTACATTAAACCCCAAAACTTTGCACCTTAATAACTTTGCAACCGTTTGATGGATGTAGCTGAAATTTGGAATACTTGATCAAGGACCATAGGCCTTGGCATCTGCCAAGTTTTGTACCAGTCGGATACACGGCTATGGAGTTATTAAGCATGATTTGCGCACGCATTTACGCTTATATATATATATATATATATATATATATACACACATATATAGATATATATATATATATATATATCTTCATTCTGTATGTATATATTATTGCATTATATTATCATGCGTATTTTTTCTTCCCTGCTCCCCCCTTCCCCAGGACAAACCTGAAATCAAGCAGTTCTCTGCTCAGTGTGCCTTCCTGGTAACACTCTTAAATAAATAAATAAATAAATTTAATGAGCAATCATGTAACTTTCAAACCACCAACTGATGATGCTGATTTCTTTTGTAAGTTTAAATCAGCATGATAGTTTTTGATGATCCATGACTGAGCAAGAGATGATTATATTAGTTACATAATGTAAGACTGTAAGTCACTTGAGTAATATAAAAACATCTTATTTTGTACTTAACAGTCTATGTAAATATGAAGCTGTAAAGTATCTGCAACACAAACTTAATTATAACATATATAATTTGAAGTCATTTACTAGTCCAGAGAGGAAGAACGCATGCTAAAGTTAGTAGTACAGTATATATTTTTAAAAAGCTAATCTGCAGATTTCAAAAGCAGTTTATGTACTAAAACAATGATAATTTCTATTTTTAAAATAATTTTAACTTGGCAGTATTAGCTTGCAAACCATAAGGAAAGGCTTTGAGCACAAACCACAAACTTGTAGCAATTCACCACAAACACAAAAGGAATTAGTTTATGAAGATATGTGAACCAATCTGAGACTTTATTACATGAGTAAGAAGTGAAAGGTAAGAGTGAGTACATATAAAAGCTGTGTACTTATATAAAAAATGCATCACAAATAATGATTCCAGTAAAATATGATTCTGGTTACAGCCCAAACCTTTTATCAGGCGACTGCCATTTTATATTTAACCAAACATTAATTCATATTATCATTTACATTACTGTATATCTGATGACCATTGCATTTCACCTCCTGATCACATTGTACCTTGCCCTCCTCTACCTTACCCCCTCTTCCTCTCCAATGCTCCCCCCTTCCCCCATCTCTCCTCCCACTCATTTCCCTTCCCCTCCCTTCCACCCCTCTACCCCTTCACTATGTAACCACCCTGGTTATCTCCCTTCCCCCTCTCTTATCCTGGAGTTTCTACACCATGCCCTTCTTTCCTTCTCATGCCTCTCTCCCTCTCTCCTGCCCTCCCCCTGCTCTAAGAGGTGGAAATCCCACTCCATCTTCTAGCTCCTGTTCCCACTCCTTTTGTCTGGCGAAGTGGAGTCCAACCCTGGACTATCCTGTCTCCTTTTTCACCTCCCCAACTGTTAAAGGCCTGTGCATATTTTACCTCAATGCTTGGAGCCTTCTTTCAAAACTTGTCTTCCAGCTAGTACGGATTTCACAACATTCACCTAACATCCTCTGTATCTGAGTCCTGGCTGTCCTCCAAGATTCCAGACTCTAACCTGTCCTTGCCTTACTATAATCCTTTCAGGCAGGACAGGGGAAAATAATCTTCCTCCCATGAATTCCTCCTGGTTAGGCTGTCATTCCTCTTCTCTGTGTCCATCTTCTTTGGGGGCGTCTATGCCTCATCTAGAATATCCCCCTCTTCCCTGGTTGATTCCCTCTGTACCACTACTTCTCAATCCTCCACTGGTAAACTCATCCTGCTAGGGAACTTTAGTGTCAATTGGCTCTCCCCAGCTTCCACACCGACCATCCTCCAAGTTGAGTCCCTTCATCTCATGCAGATTATTACTGAACCCACCCGACTCAGCCCTCACTCTCATAAACAATCACTTCTGGACTGGGTTCTCTCCCCCCACCCCCACCACATTGTAGCAGCAGAAATCCTGCTGGACACTTTCAGCAACCACTGCATGATATTCTGCTTCAGGAAGATCTTGAGTCTACCCTCCTCCCCTACATACATCTGGACCAGCTTCCTCCACTGACTCAACACATCCGCTCTCCTGAGTAGCCTTGCTGTTGCAGATTGGACAGCCATACCCTCCGGCATGGATACTGACTTTGCCCTCTCCCTGTTTCATTCTAAATTTTCTTCTGTATGGAACATGCTCAGAAAATCCAGGGTAAAAAATCACCATCAGCCCTGGATTACCCCCTGTAATCATTGATCAGTGCAAGTCCCATGACCTCGCTTTTGCACATTTCAAACTAGTGCATTTTTTTCCTGACCGCCTCTTATACAGGACTATCAGAAACTTCTGTGCTAAAGCTGTTTGGGTTTCAAAATCACAGCATTTCCAGACTAACCTTCAGAACAACCTTAATGCCCCCTTAAAGTTCTGGAAAGTAATTCACTCCTTTTTTGGCCCACCACACAATCCGCCCCTTCAGTCTGTCTAGTAAATGATTAACCAGTATCTGACGCCTCCTCAACTGCTGTTCATTTCAATGAGTTCTTTACCAATTATGCTCTCCCTTCCACTCCCTCTCCAGCTTCCTCAATTCCTCCTCACATTCCTTTTCACCTCCTTTACATTGGTTTCTTCTTTCCCCCGTTACCCCCCCCCCCAAGAAACCCTTACTGTCCTTTACTCCCTCAACCTATGCAAATCAAGTCCTGATGGACTGGATCCTAAATGATTCCATATCTCTGCACCTGCCATAGCAGATCCACTGACTCACCTTCTCAGCATCTCCTTCTCCCTCAGTGCTGTCCCTCAGTCCTGGAAGTTGGCCAAAGTTCTTCCACTCCACAAAAGGGGGAAGCATCCCTTCCTGGGTAACTTCTGGCCAATCACCCTTCTCCCTTCCCTTGCTAAACTGTATGAGAAGCTTGTCTACACTACACTCACTGAATTTATATCCTCCATCAATTTCCTCTATAGTGACGCTCACTTCCACTTCCATCTGGTCTTCTGAAGCAATGGAGTTACTTGCTCTCCTTGCTCTACACTCCGTGACTTCTCTCTCTATCTAAACACACAAAAGTCATGTTAAAACCTAGAGTAGACAGCATTTGAAAACAAACCATAGCTCTTACTACATCTTTCCTGGCATGTTCTTTAATGGACCAAACACTGCTTGGTCACGCTACACCAAGAAACAAAAGTGAAAGTACAATGATACACTAAGTGACTTAAAAAAATGGCAGGATCAATAAGATAGCTTTTTATGAGTTTTTTTAGCAATCAGAATTATGGCAGGCTCAGCAAGATCATCAAGGGACAAAAGTGAAAGTACAGTGACACACTAAGTGGATAAGAAAATGGCAGGATAAACCAGATAGCTTTTTATGAGCTTTTAGCAGTCAAAATGATGGCAGGATCAACCAGATCACTGAGGGACAAAAATGAAAGTAAAACTGCACACTAAGTGACTAAAAAAATTTCAGGACCAAGCAGATAGCTTTTTTATAGTGTTTATTTATAAAAAGAGATGGCAGGATCAGTCAGATAACTGTCTGCAGTGTGGGACACCTCTATAGGTACGACTCTGTGTGCCAGAAGCGTGTGTGTGTGTGTGTGTGCCAGGGGTGGAATGATCTGGGTGATAGTGAGGAAGTTTTGAGGGTTGGAAAGTAGTTCAGGCATGTGGTCATACTGGGAGGTGTGGGGTCATTGTGGAATAATGCACAGTCGCATGATATGTTTCATTCAATCAGGACACTGGGATATCAATTGTTTTTTGTACTCCTTATATATATATATATATATATATATGTATATATATATATATATTATGGTAGCACGGTAGTGCTACCATAGTTAGAGTTGAGGAGCCATTTCTATGTTAAACCCCAAAACTTTGCACCTTAATAACTTTGCAACCGTTGACAGATTTGGCTGAAATTTGGAATACATGATCAAGAACTTGGGATCTGCCAAAGTTTGTAGTAGAATCAGATATCTGGCTGCAGAGTTGATAGCGTGATCTGTGTGGCGTTTACACTTTCTGGAGATTCCTGCGATTGGCGCCACAGGTCGTGCGGTTTTGCCGACTGGTCCATAATCTTCAGGGAATAAAGGCCAGGGTCCCTGTATGTGCCTTCAAAGATTTCGTGAAAATATTAAACGGTTCAAAAGTTATTCAAAAAACAGTTTCCCATTATAAGTCAATGGGAAAAGTTAACAAAAAGTTCAACACTTTCGCAAATGCATTTTTACTTTCGTAAATGGGCCTGTTAATTTCACAAATCGGCCATTTTGTTTTCAGTTGGTGATCAGAAAAATGGTTGGCATTTAAATTTGGGACCCTCTAGCAACCTAATTCTTTTTGTATTCACCTAGTCGGACCCTGAGGATGCTTGCCATGTCTTTATTTTGTGGTAAAACACCCCAGAAATATGTTTTTCAAATTTCTGGAAAAAGTACTTTCGCAAATTACTTTCGGCTCACGAAAGTGTCGAACTTTTTTGCGAAAGCTTTTGCAAATTGCGACAGTAGTTTTCCATCTGTGGGACAGTGACAGCGATTCTTTGGCACTGCGCTGCAAAAGAACCGTTGGGAGTTTTGGGCTGAAATTTGGAGGAAACGGAGCCGACATCTCACAGATGTGCCTTTCAGTGTTGTATTAAAAAGATATTACATGCTGGCAAAGTTACGGCAGTCCAAAGTTGACGGTTTTTCCCATAGGATAACATTATGGCGCCCGACGCATTACAGAAATCCTTTGACACCCTGCTGCAAAATAACAGTTTGGTCTTTTTTCCTGAAATTTGGAGGGAAGACAGCCAACAGCCCATAGATGTTCCTTACAGTGGTTTGGTGAAAAAAACATTACAGGGAGGCAAAGTTATGGCGCTCCAAACTTTTCTTTTTTTCCCATAGGATAACATTATGGCATTCGACGCGCCTTTCAGGGCCTGTATCTCGGAAACGGTGCGAGATACGGACTTTTCGTCAGAAAATTTCTTAAAGGGGCTAAAATTCAAATTAGCCAGGACAGTTGTAAATAATATGACTTTTAAATTTTTTTCTCGTCATACGGTTCCTGAGATATAATGTATTTAGTATTCCAAGATCTCATTTGCACGATACTCATTATTATGCATACATTATTTGTACTCACTGTCTTTCTCTATGCAGGTTTTGGAAAACCAGCCTGTGCGCTTACATTACTGTTACTGTTGCCCTTTCCGCTTAGTGTTCAGCACTGCTTACTTACTGCGACGCCTGCGCTACCATGTGCGTTATCCTTATGTTCATTTATGCTATGCTTGTTATTTTTTGCCATTTCTGCTACAGTACTGTTTATCTTTCTGTTTCACTTTACATCACCATGCCCATTGACATTTCTGTTTGCAGGCACCATGTTACTATGTGACAACACATCACGTGGCACACCATTCCCGTCTACGCCACCATGTGCGTTACACTTTCTGTTCTCATTCGTGCTTGTGTTACCATGTGCACCACTGTTAGCATTTTTGTTTGCGTTGCTGTCCCTGTTAGTATGCCACAAGACATCATGTGGTGGGAGCGGGGGCCCCGCCACCGCATTACATTCACTATTTCTCATTATCATTCTCAAAAAGAAGGGAAATTAGAGGCAAAAAACTCCATTTAATGCATTAGTTAGGGTTGTTCCACAGCGACAAAAGTGAGGAAATTCGCTGTTAGGGTTGAAAACCTTAACTCCGAATTCACCCCCCAGCACCACACACACAGACACACATACACATTCAAGTATGGGTGAGGACCAAGTCAACATAACCAATGACAGACATCCAGCAGCAGGTGACAGAAATAACAAACAATTGTCTAAATGTACTACGAGACATCCCCACCCACCTGACCAGGTACTGCATGCTCAGTGGAGATCAACAGCAAAACTGAGGCCATGAACACCAAATGTACACATCCCTGATTGCAGCTGCACACAACGTACCACACTTAGTAGTTGCATGGCCTTACCTACCGATGCCCCACACCAGACCACACCACTTGTGGAGGGCCACCTGAGCAATAGAGTTCAGCAAAACCAAGGAGTTGTACAGGTATAATATCTCTGATTATAACAAGGGTTTGAGAAATGCAGCTTTCTAATTGACTGTAAACATTGTAACAGCCTTATGTTTAGTTTTTATTAACATACATGTAGAGCCTAACCATATGATGAACATGGTTTAATATTGCTTAAAAAACAGTTTTATTATGATAGCAATAAGTCACTCCCGGGTATTATGTTAATGGTCAGTTTATCACTGTCTAGCGACATGTGGCACTCGGCTATGCCTCAACATTAAACCCCTACAGGGTGATTAACAGACCATTTAACATAACTGTTGGTCATGCCTTATTGCTTAATTGTCTTTATGAGTAGATACTCTCCCTCTGCTAGGCACTGCAGCAGCTTTGCAACACAGTGTCCCACCCAGTTACACCATACACTGTCTAGTTACTGGAGAATGGCTGTGAATATGAACTCATGAAGATGAACAGTGTAACTTGATCATTACAGTCATCGAAACCTAGTGTGATTATAACTGACAGAGTCAGTGACAGAGGATAGCCCCTGCTGTCCTAGTACACTTACCCCATTGTGAGGTAAATCAATACTAAAAGACATTCTGTTTATATCTACACCATACCTACTTGATTTCTGTTGTACCACAATTAACATAGTTATCACTTTGATAGCATCAGTGACAGAAGTGTGGCAAACCCAAACAGTAGGCATACAGCCTGAGCATGAAACAACTGTTAAAAAAAATCATACTGTGTCCATAAGTGCCATAGATCACTCATCGCAACAATAGTAAATGTATTACTATTTGAATAAGTTAGTCATCACAGATGCAATGAGATTGTCTTTATCAGGTACAACATACTCAGTAAGTGCCTACAGGAAAATCTATCCTATATACATCTCCGATACAGGTACATCATTGTTGGCTCAGTAGTACTATGATATTTAGAAGTTGCTTGGCCTGATCCATGCAATTACAATGTTTCTTACAAAGAATACTTACTGCATCTTTAGTATTGAAACACACTGAAGGTCTATGTATGTACATCAGCAGTACACCTTCATCAGTAAGAATGCATGTGATACTGGCAGTACGAATTTCACAGCGTTGAACAGGCAATGCTTTTCCATACATTTACATCAGCCTCTCTATGTTGAGTAAACCATTGCAGTAAATGTACTACTATGTAAATCACCTACTAAATGTATCACTACTTTTATCTTGAGCATGCTAGTGTCTTGTAGTTAATGTATGTGCTTCTCTTAATTAATGTATACTCACTAGTGTTAAAACCTTTCTACAATTGTCATCATGCACCTTCAGCATTTATATTGAATAACGGCACAGTACCAGTTGTGGTGTGGTGTGGGGCATCAGTAGGTAAGGCCATGCAACTACTAAGTGTGGTAATGCTGTGCAGCTGCAATCAGGGATGTGTACGTTTGGTGTACATGGCCTCAGTTTTGCTGTTGATCACTGAGCATGCAGTACCTGGTCAGGTGGGTGGGGATGTCTCGTAGTACATTTAGACAATTGTTTGTTATTTCTGTCACCTGCTGCTGGATGTCTGTCATTGGTTGTGTTGACTTGGTCCTCCCCCATACTTGAATGTGTGTGTGTGTGTCTGTGTGTGTGTGGTGCTGGAGGGGGGTGAATTCGGAGTTAGGGTTTTCAACCCTAACGGTGAATTTCCTCACTTTTGTCGCTGTGGAACAACCCTAACTAATGCATTAAACGGAGTTTTTTGCCTCTAATATATATATATATATATATACTGTATATATGTATACACACACACACACACATGTGTGTGTGTGTATGTAAAACCATTATGATGTAGCATTAAACCATGCCCTTCATGGTGAGAACTTAAAGTGTTATGCTGGCAAACTTTGAAACAGTATATCAAGAGGCATTGGAGGGTACTACAAAATGGGGACTGTCACGGTGTGAAACTGGCTGGTTTGAGGTGTCACTCTGTGGGGGCTATCAAGATAATCACAGAGAGGCAAAACATTTTTGACTTTCTGTTTGCATAAAAAGTTAACAGAATAAGTGTGCAGTCCTGGTTAAGGTGAGGGCTAAACTTTTTAATCTGTACAGTATCAAATCCATGGGCATCTTCTAACAACAAAATTGTGTTTATTTATTTATTCTTTGTTAGCTGGGTAAGGCCCTCTCAGCAGAAGTGCCTGTTTCCAAGGGTGACCTGGGAGCTGAGTTTGTGCTGGTTAAGTGACTTGCTCAGAGTTACACAGTATGCAAGTGGAGGTTGTGGGAATCAACCTCCATCTGTGTACTGTGTGACTCTCAGCAAGTCAATATTGCAATGAGGTTTTTTGGGGCTTCTTCTTAAAAAGGTTATTTGAAGCTAAGATATGTCTACCATAAATTTAAATCTCAGGACACTTGTAGTGTTGAATGCCCCTGCTGATTGGATTGAATTTGAGCCAGTCACTGAGCAAAAGGTCCTGGATGATCCAGTGACAGCGTTAGGGGTTTTAAAACATGGGTCAAATTAGACCCATAGGTGTAAAAAATGTGGGTCAAAATGAGAAACAACTGGGTCAAAACTTAATCGTAAGTACAAATTTCACCAGTACAGAAGTTTAAATTTGTTGAGTGAAAATACTTTTCTATTGTTTAGTTTTCCATCTTTCAGCTATTGTTAGAGACAGGTGCACCACTGTGGACCCACTGTCCTGTGGAAAGTGGGTCATTTCTGGGCAAGCTGCAACTTTTTCCCTTTTTGCCCTATCTAGCGCTGTCCCTGGGATGATCATAGGATGTTGCATTCAGCCTCATTCGTATTGAACCCTTATCTTACCTGCTATTAGAAGTGTGGTAAGACAATGGCTGTGTGATGGAGTCTATCATAAATACCTTCCTTTAGGATGGTAGGGTACTGACAGGCATCAAAAGACTATAGTGAGGTCCCTACTTAGAAAGCTTTCCCTTTACCCTGGTGTGCCTGCACATAAATGTCCTGTCTTGAACCTGAACTTTTTAGGTAAGGTGTCAGAGAAGGTGGTTGCAGAACAGCTGATGGAGCACCTCTGTCTTTTTATTGTTGATGGCTTTATGACCCCTCTTATTAAGCCTATTTTGGTTCTGACTGTGACTGATGTCCCATTCCTGGACTAGACCTTTTCACATCAGAAGCCCACTTACTGTATTTGGGGCATTGTCACCTAGCTTCCTGAACCATCCTCACTTGCCCCCCTTGGGCTGAGTTCTATTCCTTTTGGCTTGGCTGCAACCTAGTGAGTGGGGAGTAGTAATGGTGTTGAAGGTACATGAGTATAAAAATTACACTGGACACAGTAATAGGGTACAACACACCCGCAATGTGTTTATTTTACAAAAAAGTAGAAAAAAATAAATAGAAATAAAACAGTTCAAACAGAACATGAAAATAAGCAATAGCTCAAGGCTATATCACCTTATATCAGGTATCTCAAAACAATTCGTCAGCGTTCCTGCTGTTAGAGATAAATTCCTGTTCAAGCACAGGTCCTTCTGCTTACCTTTCTTCAGGTCAGTGAGACTGGCTGTGCAGCTCATCTGACTCTTGGTGTTTGAGGAGGGCTTATATAGCCCTCCCACTTATGGGAAAGTCCCTCCCATAAAATCCAATTAATTCTAGAATAGTCCCTAAATAGGGAAACTTTTCCTCTATTGCATAATGAGGTTTTACTTATGGGAAGTTCCTCTGTAGATAATCCCCTTCTTGAGGTCTTGCTAATAGGTCAGCACTTTATTTTCTATGTATGCAAACAGTGCAAACATTTATTGTGTTTATACATCTTCTGTATTGTTATACTTATGGCTGTAATTTTTTCATGGCAGATACTGGTCAAATTCACAGCACATGCAAGGGAAACAAACAGTAATTTCACAGTGCTACATGAGTGGCAGTGGTTGGAGTCCAAGGGGCATGTTTTGAAGTGCTATGGGGGCAGGGCTAGGCTCAGCTAAATCAGAGCCAAGCTCTTCATGGAGCAGTTCTCTGCTGTTAATGTACTAGCAAAGGATTGTTTTCCCTTCTCCTTATTTCTCCTCTTTCCCCTTTCTTGTTCTTGTGTTGTTTTGTCTTCCCTGTGAAATTGCAGTGCAGAGAAATTACTGCTTTGTCTTTTCTGTTCCCTACCTTCTCCATTCTTTCCTCTCCTCCCCTGCCTGTCCCGTTTGCGTGTCTTTTGGCACCCCCCTTTTTTGTGCCCAGTCGTGAAAAATAGCCAAAGCCCAGATTAGTTGTCAAGTGTTCTTCTCCTCTCTGATTTTAGTAAATCTGCTATATGCACTTTAGTAAACCTGTTTTTATTTTTTTATTATCCACCTCATTGCCTCGTTAGCATTTCTGGGGTGTGATGTCATCCTCCAGCACTTTTGAATAATTTTAACAGTTGCTGCCTGCATGAAGCTCATAACTGGGCACCCACCCCATTTGCTGAGCTGCCTCCTGGAGTTCTCTGTTCATTCTATGACCCTGCTGTTGAGCTTGGAATTGGCAGTACTGGAAAACTGACACATTTACATATGTTTCGGGGGACCGCTGATTTCATGGAATTGGGCATATTTCATGGAAATCATGAAATCGTGACCGCCGAGAAATAATTACAGCCCTAGTTATAGTATATGGACACTTGCCCTTTAATTTATATCTCAGGGCTCTACATATAATGGGGCTCCTTTAGAGACCTGCCTTGTTTAATTTCTTCATTATGTTTAGTTTATTTTGCAGCACTCTACTTATTCTAAGGGCTACTTCAATCCTACAGCATTTCCATATACATAGGGACATTCCTGTCCCTTTAAATAATTTGTTTTCAATGTTGTAGCAGAGCGGCAGACTGCTAGACAATCATTATCTAGCCACTCTGCTTTGGGGCTCTGCATAGTTTTTTTTTAATTATTTCTATTTCATAATTTTTTCCCTGTTTTTAGGTCCCCCTCCTGCACATCCCTGATGTGATGCACGAGTGTAGAGGCATGCATACACACATCTCGTGGGATACCTCCCACCCTACCAGTCGCACTGATACTGCCTACGCCTGTCACCAGACTTCCATCCGGTGATGGTGAGAATACGGGCAGGTGATCCCCCTTCCCAGTAGAGGAGAGCCATTGCTCAGTCAAGCCCCCCCCCCCTTTGCTGGCACTCTGGCAGCCTGAGATCATTCCCAAATTCAGGTCACCAGCACAGCATGAGGTAAGGTGTCCAGTGCCTCAGCCCTCAGCATCGCTGGACCAGTTCTCTGCATAGCTTTTATGTCCAGGGACAGCATAATCCCTTTTTATTTTCAAGTGCTCTCTTTTCAGAGCACACAGATTATTCAGGGAAGCCTGCCTCTCTAGCAGCCTGTACTGGCTACACACATGCCTCCACAGCTAGCTGGCACAATTCTACAGCATATTTTATACAAAGCTAGCAGCCAGGAGTCCTAATAATACAGGGGCATCAGTAATTATTTACACAAATACCAAGCAGTAGCAAAAGTAAAAGTTAAAGTTTGCCACTTGGTTGAAACAGGTCCTGCTTTGATGCAGGATTTCTTTGGCATAATAGTCTACATAACAATGGAGCAGCAGCAAAATAATTTAAACAAGGGAGACATAATGCCGCTCCATTATACTCATATTCCATCTATCTAAGTGGACATTATTTTGTATTTATCTGCCATTTTAAACATTTCTAAACATTCCAGCACCATATACATAAAAATGGCATAAGCATTAGCTTAATTAAGCACTGCAGCACTTCACACTCATAATATGGCACAAAATGCACCCTATGCACTTTAACACAAAAAATGCACTTCATTCAACCAGCACCTTATATACTTAAATGCACTTCATATCTTTTGGCATGCACCTTATTTCACCATTGCCAGCTGGCCTTAACCTGGTGCATTATTTTTGGGAGTTCTTGATGAGGAATGGGAATACAGAAATTTAGAAATAAAAGTAGTAGGGAAAACATTTAGTGAGAGATGGAAAAGACTGATGTAGGTGACCAGTCTATGCCATGGGCAGAAACATGTAAAGTATAGTATAGGAAGATATTGCTGCACAACAGATTTCAGTAGGAAAAAGAAGAAAATAGGAAAGGCATCCCTCCACCAGGGTTATCAGACTGGCAGAATGCAGTTCTGCCACAAATGGATTACACCAGAGTAGGCAGTGTCAGTGGCAGGATCAACCTTTCTGTGCACCCTCAAGTGTGATAATAAGTGTCCTGCAGTCAATGAGGACAAGATATTACTCCCTTAAGACCTGAACCACCTCCCCAGATGAAATGTAATGGATGCTAGTGACCACCCTGGGGGTGTACCAAGTGATGTATGATCACCTGTGCTACCAGTGACACCTCCACTTGGTCACCCTTGGGTGACACACTTAATTCTCCCAGAGGAAAACATCCTCTTGAACACTCAACTTTCTCTGCCAGACTCTGTTTCTGTTGTACTGGCCTCAAATGTGAGACTCTGAGTTATTAACATATCAGGTAGCCCTATGCTGACTTTTTTAGTCAAGATGTAGACCGGGCCATAGCGTGGAATCTGAATCAGCTCTGCTAAAAACATAGTAACATAGCATTGTTGTACAGAAAAGGACAGAGAATCAGTCTTGTTTGCCCCTCTTCTTGCAGAGAATTGAATATACCACATATTGAGTACTAACACATATCCAAATGTGTCTTTTGGGATATTCACTCTACTCATGATGTACAACACTGAGTGCAACTTTACCTTAGGACTCTGCCTAGCTCTGCTTCACAAGCCTAAACAATGCTAGTTTCCACAATCTCATGCTAACAAATGTCTGTGTAAAGTAATGTTTTCTGACGTTTTAGATAAGCAAAAGAAAAGTACACATATCTGGACTGGCTGTCAGTTCTAAAGACAAAACTGCAAATATAAAGTGTGCAGCACCTCACAGGGTAACACAGAGGCAAATTCCCAGAAAAATACTGTTACAAAATGTATTTCTATGGAAGAGAAGAATGGCACAGTACCCCAGTGCTTGGAACCTTGGGAAGTTTTTCATCAGGGGGTCAGGGGATTCATATGTTTCCTGTTGCCCTGGCCCCATCTAAGTTTGAGTTCAGGCCCTCAGGTCCTGTTTGCATATACCAGCTCAAACATATGTGAGTACTACACTGTCTATCCATTTCAGTATTTAGAACAACATAATGTAATCCTGGCCCATATTAATGTTCTTTAACACCAATCAGTTGAGTATATCCAGTCTTTACTCATACTGTAGTACTTGCCTCTTAAGCCACTAATCAGCCTGGTGGTTCTTCTGCAGTGAATGATCCTTTCCTGACCATGAACACAGATCATCTATAATATAAACTTTATTATATTTAAATGAGGCATTTTATACTTTTTACCACAGCATCCTATCGGAAAGTCTACTGATCTTTAAGGAGGGAGGACTACCACAGTCTGTAACTGGTTTGGCTCATACATTCAAGTCCTAGTTCATCTCAGAGGTTGGGAAGTTACTCATACTTTTGGATATGCTGTAATGTCACTGACTCAGTCATTAGGTTGCATGCTCCCCTCTGGGGCCAGAAGATTGGAAGATTGTAGGTTCTAGTCCTACACCGATAACATGAACTACTGAATATGAAATGGCAGTGCAACACTAGAGAGTGCTGTGCTTTTGAGGTGCCATCCTTCAAATGAGGCATTAAATGGAGGCCCCTTCTACCCATGTCTGAGGGCTGCCCAGGTAAAAGACAAAGATCCCATGACATTGTTAGAGTGGGGGCACTTTTTACTTGAAAGAAATCAAATCAACTAATTTTACAAACCAAAAAATATTAGCTCAACCAAGACAAAAGGAAAAAAAACATTGCAGATTGTCAAATAAATAGATTTTAGTCATCCACACAAAAACTGATCACCCCCCTCTTTTTTACACCATACCCTTAGTAGGTTATCCATGTTATATTTTCCCACTTTTTTTAAACTGTATGCCAATGAGGCTTTGAGCATCATATTGATAAATAATTAATTCCTCATTTATTAACTGTATTCGGTCTTTTTGTTGCATATAGGCCTGCTGCAACAGAAATCTACACTGGATTTGACAAATCCAGTATTTTAGACATGTGCAAATCAGTCTCAAAGTATCAATATCAAATTTCTTCCGTGCACATTCAAAATACAGGTGATTCATAGTTTCCAAAACAGCTCTGCAAGTGGGTCTCAAGACAGTATCTTTCTTGAATATCTTTATGTTTTAGATTATTTCTTACATTAAACTTATCATGACAGCATTGCCATATGGTGTCCCATATTTTATTTGGGATCATACCATCTGTTAAAGTCTGTCCAATCAAAACCATTTGATCCTGAGATTCTCTGTAGAAGAAGGACCGGTTGAAATATTTCTTTTCTAGAGCTTCATTGTATAAATTCTTTCTATTGTTATTCAGATGTGGTACCTTTGTTATGTTCCATTGCTTAATTTTATGAAAGCAATCCTCCACGTAATAAACTAAGGGGTGCATTCTTATTTTGGGGGGGGGGAGATGAAATTTACCTTCCTTCAGTTCTTCGAAAATACTTCTTAGATGTAATAAAACCCATGCCACCATAACTGTGTTGAATTTTCAAGCACTGGAATTATATTTGCAAAACAAAAATGCTACAGAAGAAATCTAGAGGGTTCACCATTTGAAGGCCTCCATTTTTATACTCCAAGTTTTATTGGATTGAGTCTACTAGCCCATAAACACTGAAAGAATACCTTAGTTCAGTTTCTAGAGACCGTGGTATGGGATAAACATAACTAAGATATAAAAGATAGGTACTATGAACGTTTTTATTATGTAAACTCTTTGTTTCATATACTGTACATGCTGTATCCCATTTGTTACATTAATCAACTTTCTTTTTACCAATCTATAAACAGCATTCCCAATTATACTTTGCCATATAACCAGGATCAAAAGAAATCCCTAATATTTTACAAGGAAGATTTACTAACCTAATACCTGCCATTTCTGCTACTTGTGTACTTCCTTGTCTATGTAGACAAAGGCCTGAGCTTTTTTGAAACTTAACCTGCACTCCTGGGATATCAGAAAAACAATGTAATATTTGCTTTACTTCTTTACCTGATTTGGGATCTGTTACAAAGAAGCACATATCATCTGTATAGACAACAGTCTTAATAGTCTGTGAATGGTCTGTACTGGGTATATCTCTAATGTTACTTGAGTCATTATTTTATGTATTAGGGGATCTAAACAAATAATGTATAATAATGGGCTTCAAAGGCAAGCCTGGCTTACTCCTCTCTTAACCAATAATTTTTGCTCCAGCCAATCATATATTAGTAGTGTTACATTTGCATTCTTATAACACATGTTTATCCAGTTTATGAATTTCTGTGGTATCCCATAATGATCTAAGGACTTCCATAAAAAAAGCATGTATAATCCTATCAAAGGCTTTTTCTTGATTAATCATACAGTAAGTGAAAACCTTGATAGCCTTCCTTCATTACCCTTTTCTATAATTTATCATACTAGGATCAAGGCATCACTTATTTTCCTCTCTGGAAATGGAATAAAACTGAGCATTATGTATCACATGCTGCATCAATTCTAAAAGTCTTTTATTAAGATTTCTGCCAAATTCTTAAATCAGAGTTCAGCAAGGTGATTGGGCTTCAGTTTTGGATATCTGTCTTGTCTCCTTTCTTATGTAGAAATATTAGAACACCACCATAATTGTCAGAAGATACAATTACAAGTTAAAAAGGTATTATATAAGCCTAACAATTCATCAGCTATCCATTCCCACAGTTTCTTGTATAATTCTCCTGGAAGACCATCTAACCCTGGTGGTGTGCCTGATTTTAAGCTTTTGATGACAAAATGCAGTTCCTCAGAGGATATCTTTCTTGTTAAGAAATTGAAATCTCATGTAAATCACAGTCTTTCAAGAAGCCCTTCATTTGTGGCGTATCTCATAAATTAGAAGCAAAGAAATGTCTTATAAGTGAGTCAAAAGTATGCATAATATCTTTCTGATCTGATATTACATTCCCTGTGCTATTTTTTATAACTTTTATATTTTTATGGTTTCCCTTTGCATACAGCTCTTGTAGGGGTTTATTTGTAATTTTTTTCCCTTGCATGCCAAATGTTTGCTCTATTTCTAGGGATCTTGCTCTATTGAATTGAAATGTTTTGATTTCTAATTTAATGTTTTGAATTTGGGCTTTAAAGTTTTCAGCCCCTGAATTTTGTAGGGACATTAGCTTGTGTAACTGAGCTTTATTATTTTAATATTTCTGATATTTTGTTTTTTCTTGAACAGTTGCCTGATGGTGAAACAAAATCTTTTAAGTCCTGTTTTGTATCTACTCACCACTGAATAACTGAATCATATAAGAAATACACAGACTGTCTTGCTGCTATTAAGTCCTTTAAATGTTGTAAACTGTTTAGGTTTTCTAATAAGGAAGAATTCAATTTCAGTAACCTGTCCCAAAAATCAGATCTTTTAATTCTGTAGGGTAAATTCCTATTAATCTAGGATCTGTAGTTGCTATCAAAAGGGAATCTGTTTCATAAGACGCAAGGAATTTGAAATAAACCAGAAGTCTATCCTGGAAGATAGTGTGCCTCTAAAGTGAGTGTGCTGAGGTTTTTTATTCATATATCCATGTGCATTTACTTGCTCACTCACTTGTTTAAAAAAAAATTGTATCATAGGAAAGTTTATTAGTTTTAGCCCCCTCTGTTTGTCTATGAGAGCACACAGTTAAAATCTCCCCCAAGTAGAAGATTTCTTGAAGTGAATAAGTAAGGTTGAACTAATTTAAATAGTTCTATTCTTGCCATCATTGTCTGAGGAGCAGATATGTTGATTATCCTGACTCTATGGTTGTCCAAATCAAAATTAAGTAATAATGCTCTCCCTGGCAGAACCTCCACCAGTCTATGCACAGTACAATTTTATATTTTAAAACAAATGCCTACTCCAAAACAAGTATCATCCCCAGTGATCAAAAACAACTTCCATAGATCTAAACCTTTTTTTGTTGCTTGGATATCATAGGTTCTTTTTAATCTGATACCTTGTAGAAAAAGAACATCACAGAAAGTTTGGCCTAAAACTGAAAAGGTAGTTTTCCTTCTATTAATATTTCAAGCTATTTACATTCAGGGAAGCACAGGCTAAATGTAAAGTAAGGGAACATTGTTTAATCAGGAGTAGCACACTAAGCTGCAGCTTATTTCCAGATGCAACCTGGGCTCACAAGGAAGTTAAGTGACTTGCTCGGGATCATACAGTATGACCTAGGCAGCTGGGGGATTCAAACACAGGTCCCCAAATATGTAGCTCAGAGCCTTAACCCACTACATTATACCTTATCTCTTTGCTTTTTTTTATTGGGGGTCATTTCTATGAAAGACTAACCAGCTTTTTCTTTACTACTGATCTTGATTTCAATTTTTTCTTACACTGAGGTCTACATTTTTCAGTATCTGAGGATTGTTCTTTCTGTGATGAAGTAAGTAGGGAAAAAGCAACTGAATCCTCTTCCTCTTCTGTACCCCCCTCCCCCCCGATTGTTTTTCTTGCTGAAGTAGTTGAAATTTGTTCTGTACAGGAATTTCTTCTGCTTTAGAAGTTGTTTTTGTATCTTTCTTGCCTCCCTTCTTTTGAACAAGTTGGAAACCATTATCTGGAGGGAGTGGAGGTGGATTTTTGAAGTTAAGTCTCTTGTGTTGTTCTGTTCTACTATAACAGCTGGAACAATATATTTTCTTGTCTCTTTTCTGTTATCTTTATGAATGTAATTCTGTGCCTGTGGCTGTTTTTGCAATGAGGTACTAGTGGAAACAGAAGGGCAGTCTTCCTGTGTTTTGTCAGTATTCACAGGGTCTGGATCTGTAGTTTGCTTCTTTATTACTTTAGTTGTTGCTTGGTTTGAGGGGTCTTGTTTTTGTTTTTGTGCTTTGTGAACATAATAATCTTGCTCCACTAGTCTGAGGGATTACAGGTAGCCCAAGTGGCATGCATGAAAAGTATGCCCTTCTTCTTTGCATAGCTTGCATATAGGTGTATTAGTACAGTGGAAATGTATGTGGTCCGCTTTTCCACATAAGCTACACTTTGTATCCTCACAAGCACTGCTAAGGTGTTTGAGGGGTCCACATTTGTAGCAAGACTTAGGTTTTCCTTGATAAGAGTCCCCTATCACTAGGAAAAAGCTACTAGGGAGATACTGCAGGTCACTTTTATTATGATGTAATTTAACTCAAATTTTCCAACCCTCGGTTCAAAAATGTTTGGAGTCCATTATAGGTTCAGGAGTATTTTGGATATCACATCTTTTTTCTAACCAGAATATTATACCAGAGATGTTCCTTCCTTCATTCAGAAACAAAATTGTAATATATTTAAAAGCAGGTTTAGTTAGGGGGATTGTGAACATACAAACATATGAACATATGAATGGGCCAGCAGAAAGAGACCTCCTTGTCTATCAACGTCTGCTTGAATGTGCAGCTAGTTCACTAGGTTGGATTGTGACAAAAGGGTACCAGAGAGGTGTATCTTTGAGGGTATGATATAGGTTCCAGTAATGTTCCAGGGATTATGTCATTTTAAAACTGACATCAAAGGTACTTTCCCCGGTGCATGTTTCTGAAGGTAACAATTGCATGGCTTGTTTAATTAAGATTTTCCCAACATAACATCTATCCAGCAGTTCTGAAAGTCTTCCTTTATACTTGATGCATACTGCATTTCTTCTTTTTGCAGTCTCTACTGGGCGATGAAAGAGCCCTGCATAGCTTGAAGGACCAGGTCTTCTTGTATGGGAGCTTCCCCCTTCCTATTTGGAGAAGCCAGTGTCTCTGCTGATTCAGTTATTGTATTTGAACTTGCTATATTTTCTGTGGTAACTGTAGGAATAGTTTTTTTGGCTAATTACAACAGTTTGTCCTGTTTGCAGCAAGTTGTCTTGATAAATTGTATTTTATTTATTTTTATTTATTTAAATCTAGGATTACAAGTACCTTGGATCCGAGGCTCTTTTACAAAGGTTCTATGTCAGTTCCAGGACAGTACAACAGAACACAACAGAGCAAATGCAATATTAGGCAGGATAAACAGATTAACATTCAGTTACATGTAAATAAAATGCATACTTATGGATAATACAGGCAGGGCAGATAAGGGAGTACTATAGGTTACAGGAAAGGGAAAGAACACTGGGAGGTAAGAGCTGCCAGAGGCAATTGTCACAACACAAAGAGAAGTGCAGGTGGTGGGGCTGGGTGAAGAGGGGAGATGAGGGTAGGGAGGAGGAAGAGGAAAGAGAAGGAGAAAGAGGTAAAGTGCTATCTGGGGGCATTGGGCAAGGGCTGTGGGATAGTAGGGAGGGCTGGCTAGGTAAGGCAGTCACAGGTGGTGGAGGCAGAGAGATTGAGATGGAGCCTTGATTTGAATGGAGCTAGCTTGGGAGCAGAGGAGATCTCAATGTTGAGGTAAATCTCCTCCCAACTAAGCTCTCCTTCTAAAGAGGTAGCCTGCAAGGAAGGCTTCTTATGTTGTCCCTTCCACAATTCTACTGTTGATATAGAAGGCATTTCTTGCTCATTAGATGAAGCGATGGTTGCGACCTCCACTTCTTTACACAACTGAATAGGTTTATGGTGTAACTGCACTCCTAAAGATTCCCCACTCGGGCACTGTTTAAAAGATTCTTTTACTTCTTTTACTTCTGTAGTTTTATCAGTCTGTGCAGAAAAACACTTACAAGTACCTTCATTTTGTTGCAGAGAAGCTGGTTCCAGGCTTCACATAGCAAAAGCAGCTGGCATTGTCGTCCTTTGATCTTCTGGTTGCTCAGCTGATCTGTTAGCCATGTCTTTGAAACTGTCAACAGTGCAGCTAGAACCAGGTAAAGGAATAGACAGATCCAGAATCCAAGTGCTTTCTGCAGTTTGTATCCAGTCAGCATTTTGCAACGAGTCATCGGGGACAACTTTCTTCTTCCTGTGACAGTGTTACAGCTTCACTGTCTGAGTCTATATTTCTTGCTTGTGTCTGAATAGTAGTGCACTCTTGTTGTATACTAGTGGCAGAGAAAGGAGGTTTACTTCCATTGTCTTTTTGCTGAAACTTCTTACCTGGTTTAGCAGTTTTTTGGTTTTGTATTTCAAAATTTGCATCTTTTTCTTCTTCTAACCTGGCTGACAGATATCTCCTTTTATTTTGCAGTTCCGGGACATTTTTTTCTTCTGCAGCTTGCAGGTCCACAGTGTCTTCCACATTATATTTGATATCGGGTTCTGTTATAGATAAATCTTTTCCTTTTATTCTTTGATTTCAATTTTCATAGCCACATTATTTGGATCAGTAACCTCTGACAAAAGGGAACAGAGAAGGAGGTTTGCTTCTCTGCCCCATCAGCTTCTACAGCTCCATCACCACTCTTAATGTTGGAATCCACCTAACTGCCTACAGAAAGCTAACTGTATCACCCATGGAAAGAGTAGAAAAATTATATGAGAAAAAGGCATCCAACAAATACAGAAGTACAGCAATCGATCATTCAGTTTATCCTCTTGATTAAAGTTAACTTTTATATACAGTCTTTTCTACTTGCAGTTCATTTTCACACTTTCCAGATATGTCAAAGCAACATCAATTCATAATTAGAGGTCTCAGGTCTATATCAGACTGAAAAAACTGTGAAAAACAAATGATAAAACCATCAATTTCTGGAAATCTATCCGTAATAATGAAACCCTTTTCTGTCTTTTGAACAAACCTCTCTGAAAATGGCTTCACATAATTTCTGAAATGAAATGTATATCATTCTTTGTTGCTGTAAAACCAAACACAAAAAATACTTGAGGCAGGCAACAAATATCCTCAAAGTGCTAGGGTGATGTTAAAAACAGAGAAATCTCCCCAAACCATTTCTTCATAAGTTACCCTTTCTAACCATGGAATTTACGTTTTTTTTTGCTAGAAAGGCCCACATGCTTTTTGTAAAGGTGCATTCTAAAAAAAAATGTCCATTGTCTCATTTATGTCAACACAGTCTGGATAACGGCAAATTCATTCTTCCAACTTTTTATGTTTATTATTACCCCATACATTTAATTGCCCATGGGAGCTTAACCATAATATAGCCCACATTCTCACCGGGATTCTGATCTTAAGCAACTGCAATCACAAGGGATGATTTCTCAGGTCTGCAGTTTATAAACTTTGTGGAGCAGATAGTCCCCATTACAGTATTATACTCTTGTCCTTCCTTCTTCTTGTCCTGCTTGCGGGTGATGTAGAAACGAACCCCAGTCCTACAAACACACACATTGACCACATGGATGCCATATGGGTGGGATGTCATGGAATAAAGATCTCCCACCTAAATGTCTGTAGCCTCCCTCCCAAATTTGTAGAGACAGGCCTGGGTGACTGTACAAGCCACATGTGTTTGGTCTATCAGAGACCTGGCTAAAGTCTAGACATCAATCTGCCTTGTACCAACTCCAAGGCTACTCCTTCCTCTGGGTGGATAGACCAGGTAGGAAGAGAGGAGGAGGCATTGCACTGTATGTCCAGGACCACATATCAGCTGCCATTATTGCCTGCTTTACCACTGACTCCACAAGCGAATGGATTATCTGTGAGCTAACTATTACTGCATCAAAAAAACTTTATGTTGGTTGTTGCTACAACCCTTCTCCAGCTACTACCCTGGGCCTGTCTAACTTCCCCTCTGGTCTAGCATGCACCACACCATCTAGGGATGCGTTTCTGCTCAGGGATTTGAATCTCAACTGGGCTGCAAGCCCAAACCCAGACTACTCAACCCTATTTAAGTCCCACAATCTAGAGCAAGTAATCTCCACCACAACCAGACACAATCATCGCACAACAAATCACTCTATCCTTGACTAGATTATAACAAACAGGTCTGATCAAATCCTCCAATCAGGGACCATGTCCGATGCAAATTAGTGACTACGCCCCCTCTTACATTGTCATTAATAACAAGTCACTGTGCCCCCCACCAAAACTACTGTCTTTCAGAAATTTTAATATCGCAGACCATGACCTCATGACTAGAGATGCAGAATCCATAAATTGGTCCTCCCTATATCTGACAGAAAACATCTCCTCTGCTGTCAATATCTTCACCAGCACCCTTCAGAAACTGCAGGACCACTACTTTCCTATCAGATCCAGAGGGGTTAGAGGCAGCTGCACACACTAGGTAACAAAAGAACTGCTACTACAAATGAAAGTCAGGGATTCTAGTTGGAGAGCTTTCAAAGCATCCCCATCCCCCCATCTATGGAATGCCTACAGGCAGCTATGGAATGCCTGTAAGCAGATGACAAAGCCACTCAAAAAGAAATACTTCACAAACCTACAGCAAAATACCCTGGGAAATCCTTGTCATTTCTGGGCATCTATTGGGTCCATACTTCACCCCAAGACAAATAAACAAATAACACAACTTACATCCTCAACAGGCAAAATATATGACCTTGCAGACATCACAGATTTTCTCAACACTATGTTTACTGGCCTGACCCCGTACCTAAGCAACCCCCCCCCATCCTCCCTCCAACATCAATAGCTATGCTAGCTCCTCCACTCTAAACACTGGTGTCTCTATCCCCCCTTTCTACTTCAGAGCTATTGGTACTAAAACCATGATTAAACTCCTGAAAACCCTCCCTTCCAATGGTACCCCTGGAAGTGATGGGCTGTACCCCACTTTCCTGAGTATCATCTCCCCTGCTCTTGTTAAATCACTAACACACATTTTCAACCTCGCACAGGCTATGTCCTCAATGCCAGACACCTGGAAACATGCAAAAGTGATTCCCATCTTCAAGACGGGTGACTACCTAGCCCCAGAGAACTACAGACCCATTTCTCTGCTCCTGCATCTTAGCAAACTGTTTGAGAAGGTTGTCCATTTGCAGCTATCTGAACACATAAATAAGTACAACCTCCTATGTCCCCTTCAACTTAGTTTCTATAAGCATCACAGCACCTTCTCTGCCCTGGCCATTTTTTCAAATCATGCCCTCAAAAATATGAACATACAGTAGGTAAGGCCACGGGTGCAGTTTTTGTCGACTTGTCAAAGGCTTTTGACCTCGTAGACCATCATCTCATTCTCTCCGCACTTTGACCATTTGACTGCGCCCCTGGACCTGCAGCATGGTTCCATAGCTACCTCATAAACAGGTCCCAATCCATGCTCATAGGCAAAGTGGCCTCAGCTTCCCTTCCCAACAATACTGGAGTTCCCCAGGGATCTATTCTCAGTCTCCTTCTCTTCTCCATGTTTATCAATGCTCTACCAGCTGAATGTTTAAACTGCAATGCACTCCTTTACACAGATGACCTAGTCCTGTACCATAGCAATAAGTCCTTGGAATCCATCTCCTCCACCCTCACTGGCAACTACGCTGTGGCAGAAAGCTGGTTTGCATCCAGAAAACTCCTAGTCAACAGGAAAAAGACAAAGGACATGCTCTTTGGATCAAAGCCCTTCCTAAATAAGGCTGCCAAATCCAACTCCTCCCTCACCGTATGTACACTCGCAGGCCCCCCACTCGAGCAGATCACCTCTTTCAAATACCTCGGCATTACACTCGACCCCTCCCTCACCCTCAGCAATCACACAACCCTGACTGTAAGAAAGATAAATCAGAAGCTAGGTGTGGTGTACTGTGCAGCCCACCTGCTCTCATCTGAAGCTTGCCTTGCCATTGCACAAGGCAACCTTCTCCCATGCCTTGACAACTGCTCACCCATCTACTCTCCATCACATCCACAAAGTAACACTCCCACCTGTCCATGACATATAATGATATCTGTCGCTTTGACCTCAAAGCCCCCTCATTTACTTACCACTGTACTCTCTACCGGTCACTAGGATGGCTCCCTCCCCAGGCACACTTTGACTATGCCACTGGCTGCCTGGTGGACAGCGCTCTCAGGAGTAACAAACTATCCCCCTATGCTCACCTTCTCATAAATAGAGTGGCCACTAGACCTCTTAGGACCTCCTCCATTTCCACCCTGGAAGTCCCTCATGTCTCTACAGTGATGGGCAGTAAGGCTTTCTCTGTAGCCACCCCCTCTCTCTAGAACTGTCTTCCTGCATCCATTCATGCATCTCCATCCCATGCATCTTTTAAAGCTAACCTGAAGGCCTGGCTACTGGAAGAGTCCACCTGCAAATGCTCACTGGGCTGCACAGAAACCTGAAAACTGCCTTAAACCTACCCAATCAGCAGCTGCTATACCCCCCTCTCTTTCTTTCTCCACCTATGCTCCTACTCTCCCGTGCACCATCCCATGTGCTACTCTCTTTCTGTCCCACACAACCTACCCGGTAGGCTTTTTCAACTTGGCCTGCTCTGGATATATGCCAGGACTATAGGCAAGTCTACCCTAGACAAATTGTCAGTGTGTCTGCTGATTTTTCAACTGCCCCTGGTCTGGCTTGCACAAATACTTTATTACTTTCCTCCTTTGTACTTCTGCCTGTATTTCTCTGTTTCTTGATCTGCTAATACCTGTACACTATATGTGATTTATGCCTGTTTTTCTCCCCTGTCCAAAACTGTTTGCATTTGACTGATTACTATAATGTAAACTGACTGATTACCAGAATGTACATTGTATACAAATGCCTTATCTACTAGTACCATGTTGTATTTTGAGTACACATGCTTAACTACTTTCTCCTCTGTACTTTCTACCTGTATTCTTCTTTCTTTCTGTCTGTCAAACCTGTATACAACAAGTAATTTTTATGTCTGTTTCTTTTTTAATGTTCATAACTGTTTGCACTTGGCTGATAACCATAATGTACATTATTGTCTGCTGATGTTCTCACTGTAACACCACCCCGTGGCCCAGGTCATGACTGAAAATGGTCCTCTGGATCAGTGCACTTACCTGGTTACCAAACATATAAATAAATAAATAAAGTTTCCTTGATAAGAATATAATATTTCCTTTTTGTATTTTCCACCTTCTCAATTTCTGAATAGTTGGTGTGCTATATTATATCTAGGTAAATGTAAACTCTTTGTGATATTAATGGTTTTGTCTGTACATACCACCAAAAATGTATTAAGCTTGCATGAATCTGTAACTGAGCCACTGAAACTCTCTAATGAAGTGACATTTTTAATGTGCCTGACCAAAACAAGGTTACCAGATTCAGATACCTTCTTTATTCATTGGTAAATTCGTCATGCCTCTTTTGATTGGATTTAGTCTGCTCCTCCAGAACATTTGAAAAAAGTTACTGTAAAGTTTCATCTCAAATTTAATTGGTAGGTGGGTATACATAACTTATAAATAATATTATGGGGACTATGAAAGATTTAAAAATGTGTACTCTTTTCTGTTTAGACAATCTCCAGCCCTTCCATCTATTCATTTTTTTGTTCACATTTACCTAGTACATCTTCCCAGTTCCTATCTACCAATTCAGCTGGGCCAAATTTTATTTCCAAAATTCTCACTGGATCTTGTGTGATTGTAATTACTCCAGCTGACTGCAGCTCTTGCAATGGTGCCCCAACTGGATCTCCATACTTTTTTTCCAAATTTAATCTATCCCCTGATGCAAGTCCATAGAGTCTTATCACTTCTACTACTGCTGGTATACTGTTTGGACTATGCAGATATACGCATACAGTATATCATCTGCATATGCTGTTACTTTCACATCTCCCTGATGGTGGGGAACAGAAAGTCCCTCTATTGTGTCTAGGTGCATGAGGTTTCTAATGAATGGCTCTAAAATAAAAGTATACAGGAGGGGGCTCAGTGGGCAGTCTTGTCTTACTCCAGCCTTAACTTGTATTGCTTTTCCTGTTTGTCCTAAGACATATGGTGTTACAGTTGCCATACTATACAATTTGTTCAACCACTGTACTAATTCTCTTGGAATACCATAAGTTGTTAGGACCTTAAGAAGAAAACTATGATTAATCCAATCAAAAGGCTTGCTCTGGTCCAGTGATAAAGGCAGCCCTGGTAAGTTATTACTACTATGATAATTCCATACTTAATATATACAGATTTTCTTGGATCATTCTATGTGGTGCTGGATGAATTACCTATTGTGCTATGTCCCTCAATCTAGTGTGTAATATTTTAGATAAAATTTAAAATCTGAATTCAAAAGACACATCAGTCACCAATTCTGCATCAAAGTTCTGTCACTTGATTTAAATAAAAACAAATTACCAGTTCTTTTGTAAAAGTTGCTGAAAATTGTGAAGTGGACACAAAGAAAGAAAACACTATACTGAGGCATTCTAATACTTCTTTAACAGTTGTATATAATTCATTGGGAATCCCATCCCACTCAGGTGAAGATCCCAACTTTAAGGAAGTTATAACCTTTTCTATTTCCTGAATTGTAGTAGGAGGTACTAACTGTTCTCCATCTAGCTGCTGAAACTTACACCCCATACTCTCTAGAAAAATATCTATGTCTGCTGGATTCACATCCTCCTCCATCTGGTGGTCTTTCCATAAATATTGTTCTGCTATATTTAAAGTGCCTCCTTCTCTGAAAATAACTTGTACTCCTTATCTTTCAGAATAGTGAAATTAGATGCTACAAGCTGTTCTCTGCTTGCAAGACAAGGGTCACTAAATAGTGTTCTTTGGGTGCCATAGCTTAATTCTGCACACAGAATATGTGCACTAACATACTGGTAATGCTGCACCTCCTTTTTTAAATATCTGATTTGATATGATAAATACTGTCCTGTGTTATCCACCAATTGAATCACTTTTTGTAATTGTTTATGTAGCTATAGGTACTGTGTTTAAGAAAAAGTTCCTCTGTTTTTTTACTGTAATTCTGCATCCATGTTTTAATGTGCTTTTTCATATCTTCCCACCATTCTCCTGTGACATCATAGGGACATAGTACAGATTTTCTAGCTGTTAGAAGTTGTTTGATCCTTTTTGTACTGTTGGTTCATGTAATAAATTAGTATTCATCCCCATCTCCTTTCCTAAGGGATATTATCCTTTCTACTACCCACTTGTACTACCACCATTAAATGGTCTGAAATTCCACAGGTACTATTGCAGCCTTACTTAGTAACATATTTCTGGAGAGAAATACTGTATGTAGTCTGTTCTTGTGGCCAGATAGCCCCTAAAGTATGCATTCCCTAATCTAGTCCTTTTTAATTTATGGCAGTCTGTTAACTCTACAGTTCTACACACTTTTTTAGGGTTACTGTGTCACAATAGATTTTTTTCATTGCTAATTTTGGTTCCACATCTAGTGTACAGTTAAAATCTCCCCCTAGAAAAACCTGTTTTGGTGTGGCTAAGAGGGTTGTATTTTTTCAAACAGAGTTACTTGGTCTGATTTAATTTGAGGCGCATATACATTTAAAAAAATGCTTGGTAAACCTTTCCATGTTCCATCTAAGATTACTACTCTTCCATTGACCAAATCCACTAATTTCTTAAAGGTCAATTCTGTATCCGTAATAAAATGCCTATGCCATCCGCTTTGTCTTCCTCAAATGACCAAAATGATGGTCCCCAAACCCAGGTTTTTCTTGCTTGGTTTAGTAAGTATATTGAAAATATCCAGGCTTCCTGCAAAAGAAAACAAAACAATAAAAATAATTATGTCTAGGTTAAAATCCTGCAAATATGGAAACATGGCTCTTTGTTTGTTCACATTCCTGATACTGCACAGTGTTAAGGTGGCTAACTTAAACTGCTCCATTTAACTTAAAAAAAAGTCAGTAAACCAGTCCATCAAACTCAGGTCCCATCCAGAGGTTCTGTATGCTATTTTTTCTTTTTCTTCCCTTTTCCTGTTGTCTGTGTCAATTCTGACATTGACTGTGATGATTTGGTCGATAAGGCATCTGAGCCTGAGTCCCCCCAGTTTGTTTTGTCTGCTGGGATGTTAAACTGATTTTCCAAGTGGATGTCTAGTTTTTTTTTGTACACCTAAAGTTTTCCATGTGCTTCTTCATCTTGTTACTGCTCCTCACCACTCCTGCGGTGGAGGCATATTTGATGGTCCCTCCAAACAATCATCCATATTATCATCAGGCACAATTGTAGGTTCAGGCATCACATTTGACCCAGCTCTTTCAGTGTTTTCTGTTTGTTCTGATTGTTCAGGGCACTGTTGGTTGTGACAAAGACCTTTGCTGTTGTTTTTTAGTTGCTTATTCTGATGTTGTATAACGTGTTGTGGCCTATCGGTACCATTTGTTGGGGAAGTTAGGTTCATGTCTTCTGGTGCCCTTTCCTGGGTATCCGATGTAGGGAGAGTTAAATCTCCTTGATGCACAGATACTGTATGTGGGGGGCCTACGCTGTCTCCTCTCATTTATGCACTCTTTATAAGGTCATATTGTTCTACTCCATCAGGCTGGTTGTGTGCTGCCCATGGACAATTTTGGAATACGTGACCTCTGCCTTTTCACAGGTTACACCTATTATACTTCTTACATTAGGTGCTGATATGATCAAATTCCCCACAATAACCACATCTTAATTTATCACATGTGCTTGACAAATGTGTTTGGGCTCTATATTTATAGTAGGCTTTTGGCTGCTCTGAATAAAAACATACACCTCTGTCTCCTCCTATAAAAAAGCTGTTTGGTAGGTGGAGTGTTTCTTCTTCATTCTGTCTTAGTTTTAACTGAAATCTCCATCCACCAGTCCAAAAGTCTTCTGTATCAATTAGTGCCTCCAGAGAATACAGCACCTCAACCATTGCTGTAGCCAATGCAATATGTCACCAACATTTATGCTTTTATTTCTAAATGTAATCGGAACTTGTTTTACCATAGGCTTAGTGAGAGGAATGACCAGGAAAGGAATCCATTGGGATATAAATTTAAGCTGATTATATTTAAACCACAGTCTTTTAAGAACTTGTGGTGTGTTGAAACAAACATCAAAATTGTCCTCTCCTGACACATGAATCAAAGCATACACTTCCACATGCCCAAAATGCATGGTGTCCTTTAAAAGGTTTCTACCTGTATATGTTCTTTCTGGTCTTGGGTTTAATCCTCCTTTATATCTGCTTCTTACTGTGTTTTTCCATGGGGTAGGTTCAGTTCTATTTTTAAAGAAATCAGCAAAACTTTTATTTGACAGGGGTGGGGGTGACACCTCCTGAATCATTCCTATCCTCTGTCCTTGAGGGCTCTTCCTCTAAGTTGTTTTCTGTACTGTTTGCATGGTTATTGTTTCTGGAGGGCCCTTCTGAAACATTAGCTTTACTTATATTACTTGTTTTAGTCCCATCAAGAGGTACTCCTTCTTTAGTTAATCCTTACTACTGTGGCTCAGTATTGGACTCAGTATGTCCACCAAAAACCCTGTCTGTACCTTTTCTCCCTGATAAAGAAACATTTGTAACAGGTACCTGATGTGGAACACCACTGTCTTGTTGTCCAGTAACTGTGCTGACTCACTGTTCCATCCTCCCACCAAAAGACTTGTTCGTTCATTTGCATTTTCTTGTGTTTTTCCATTCTGCAAAGCTGCTTGGTCCTATTCTGTGTCAGGCATCCAATGCCCATTTGCTAATTATTTCCAACCTGCATTTCTCAATGCTTTCTCTGGTGACCAATTTGTTCCAGAGTATTATATTTCTGACAAGCTGAAAGCTTCTGCTATTGTAGCGCTGGCTGACATTAGTGTCTTGTTCTGTTCCTGTCAACTGTTTGTCAGTTTCTAGCTGGCTTGTCACTCCTGCTGGCTCCATCTCTCTCCTTAAAGAGTTAAGTTTGGCACTTACTGCAATTTGTTTTTTTCTTGTAGCGGACTCTTGATTTCCTTTTCTCTGCTTAATGCTTCTTTTTTCTTTTTAAATCTCTCCTTGTCCTGTGCCAAAAGTTCCTCCAACATTTGGTGCCAAGCTGACTGCTCCTGTTCCAAACACTCTCATCCCCTTCAAAATCCAGTCCAACCTGCGATTCACTTTCAGAGCCACTGCATCTACTTTCCCCAGAAATTTTTTCAGTAGTGTTGTTTGCATGTTCAGATTTCTGTTTTGTGAAATCTTCATCATTCTGACATGCACTGGCTGGGAGGGAGGATGACTCCACAGCCTGCTGCAGCTCCTCAGCTACTGCAGCTACTGACTCCTCCATTCTGAGACTGAGCCAACAGGAATAGTTGGGGAGTTCCCCAGTGTCCATTCCAACATTTTTCTTGTCAAAAGAGCAGGTCCTTGTAACCCAACCATGCAGGATGCCTCTGGCAAATGAGTTGTCACGGCTCAGCATGCCCTTTCTGTTCAACAATTAAAAACATTATTATTAATAGGAGTTGCATCCACTGTACAGTTGCAAGAGGATCTTTGCTGTCACCTTTATTGTTCAATGTGTATGTGATGCTGCTGTCAGAGATCACTGGGAGCCATAGACTGGGATGTCACTTTTATGGTGATAATGCCCAATTGTACTTATCTTTTCCTGCTGATTTCTAGACTTGGATGCCAGTGGTACATGAATAGTTATCTTTTTAAACCTAGTAATGTCTCTCCTATTTCACTCCCACAGTCAGGCTTTTCTCCAACCTATCTCCCAACCGTATCTCCACTATGCAGCTTCCACGGTCTAAAAGCAGAGTTTACATAAGTGGTGGTGGTGGGGGGCAGGATTTGTTTGTATCCGGTGTCAGAAGAGTGGCAACTGGGGTTTAACGCAAAGAAGTGCAAAATCATGCACATAGGGAAGAGAAACCCTGAAGCCACCTATAGGCTGGGAGGGGAGTTGCTGGCAGTCACAAGGGAAGAAAGAGACTTGGGCGTCACCATCACAGATGACCTGAAATCATCCAAGCAGACCACTAAAGCAGTAGGTTAGGCTAGAGGGAATTTGGGGTGTATTAGTAAGGGTATCACAAGTCAGAAGAGGGAGGTAATAATCCCTCTTTACAAGATACTGGTTAGGCCCCATCTGGAGAACTGCATGCAGTACTGGAGGCTACACCTTCACAAGGACATTAATGAAATTGAGGCAGTCCAGAGAAGGGCAACCAAAATGGTGCAGGGACTGCATCAGAAAACATATGAGGACAGATTAATGGAGCTCAATATGTATACCCTAGAGCAAAGGAGAGAGAGAGGTGATATGATCGAAACATTCCAACACCTTAAAGCATTAACAAGGTGAAAGAGTCTAACATGTTTCAATATAAGAAAAATAGCTTGACAAAAGGACACAGCATGAGATTAGAGGGAGGCCGATTAAGGGGTAATCCGAGGAAGTTCTTTTTCACAGAAAGGGTGTGGATGCATGGAATGGCCTACCTCAGGAAGTGGTGGATATGAATACAGTGCAAAGCTTCAAACAGGCAAGGGATAGGCATAAGGGAGCAATACAGATGAGTATCAATAGATAGGCCATTGACAGAGCAAAGGCCTATGGCACATTCATAAGGCAGAAAAAGAAATGGGCAGACTGGATGGGCCTTGCAGTCCTTATCTGCTGTCAACTTCTATGTTTCTATGTGCATATGTGTGTCAAAGGAAAACTGTGCAAATCTTCGAGTCCCCACTCCCCAAAGACTTACCCCCGATTAAGCTTTCCCCTGGATAAGCCCTTGTTTAACTTGCTGCAACTTACTGTATTTATTTTTTTTAATGTCTCTCAGAATCGGGAATATGACTGATGCTGTGTGACTCCATTTAGTGCAGAAGTACGGAGTCACATCTCTCACTTCAATGCAGATGCATTGAAGTGAGCGGTGTGGTGCCGCACTTCTACACTAAATGGAGCCGTGCAGCATTGGCCATATTTCTGATTCCGAGACATTAAAAAATTAAATACAGTAAGTTGCAGCAAGATAAATAAGGGCTTTTCCAGGGAAAAAGCTTAATAAAAGCCTTTGGGAACGGGAACTCAAAGAGTTGCACAGTTTTCCTTTAAATACAAAGCTGGCTAAAACAAAAGTCCAGAAAAAGACAGACATGTTGGTGGGGAGAGAAAAGCATATGGGGACACTTTCAGGAACTGCTACTTTCGCTATGTCATAAAGGGTGGGGCTTAGTGGGGGTTCTCTGTAATAAAGGAGACTGCAAAACAGCACTGACAATAAAAGTGTGGAAATAACAGCAAAAGTAATTAGAGCAAACAGCACTATATCACACTGCAAAGTCCGCAAATCTCTATACATTTTGTTTCAGGAAACAGATGTACATTTTATCTCTGCCCCCCCGCATCCCACATAATTAAATTAACAAACACCAGGGGAGATGAAATACCAGGACAGGGGAAAACTCCTGAGGGAAGGATACTGTACAGGGATACAAGTAGGGGAGGGGGAAGGGGAGAATGTTGGAAGGGGCAATGGCAAAGGAGAACAAAGTCAGGAGGGCAGTCAGAACAGCAGGAATGAAACATTCTCCGAAAGAAAAATCAAACTCCTCAGAGTCAGTACTGAACCCAGATCTGCCAGGCTCATCGGCAGTGAGTGTTCCCTCTATGCTAGGCAGCAAGTTTGGAGTCAGCTTGACAAAAAAATCTCTACATCCTTTAACAATCAAGTTCTTCTATAGCTCCCTGCCATTAATACATTGCTGACTGTGACACTCGCTGTAAAATCACTGTAGCCCTTTTCACAGCCACACCTTTATCATCACCAAATTGTGCCGCTATAATTGGCTCACTCAAATGACAGGATACCCAGCGGGGTAAATAAGGTATGTAACCTAGAAGTACTCTTGGACCCTTGCTTAATTGCTGACCTTCAGTTTTGCCTTAAATACGCTACAGTATAACCTATTACAGTCCGAATTATTGCTCAGTTCCTCTAAAACTAACATAATGCTATGCTCTGTTGGTGGTAATTTGGTCTTAAAAGCCACCCCTTCTCCGTGTCTGCCCTCCTGGAAGATAAGCTTGAACTGGTAGACAGCTACAAGTATGTGGGGCTTTGGATGGACAGCAGACCGTTCTTCTCCACCCATATTGATACATTATGTAAAAAAAAAAAGTCGCTTATTGACTAGGATTCTATTATAGGAATAAAAACAGTTTCACAACTGATGCACCAAAGACACTGGTTCAAGTCACCTTCCTACTGGTCTTAGACTACACAAAATCACACATTCTCCCATAATGCAAAGCATCATGGTATATGTATATATGTGTGTGTGTATATCTATATCTATTTATACCACTGGGGTGAGAGCTATTCCAGTGGAATAAACACTGATATTCTCTCTGCAGTTTGGAGAAATCCTGATGACATCACTGGAGTGAGAATATCTGCACTGCAAATAGCATTGTAAAGGAAACTGTTTCAGAAAACAGTTTATCTTTTATCTTTATCAGGAGAGAGACACACTAGGTGTAACCTGGGTGCACAAGAAAGTTAAGTGATTTGCTAAGGATTACACAGGATGCAAGTAGAAGCTGTGGGATTCAAATCCAGGTCTGGTTTACTGGATATTAGCAGATTTGGAGCTTAAAGCACCTTAAACCACTGTGCTATACTGCCTCCCTTAGGGGCAAGTTGCTTCAGGAAACAGTGTCTCTTTCTCACTGAAGCTGCAACTTACTCAATTAGCTTTGCAAAAGACTCTCACCTATGTCCCATTTTGTTTCTAATATTCCTAGCCCATTACTGTGTTGATATCAGCTTCTAAATAACCTGAATTCTAAATAAAACTATTTTACAAAGTACTTTCTCTCTCTCACTGCTACCTGCAGGTTTGTCTTTATCAGTGAGCCTCTGACTCACTCAATTAGCTTTGCAAAATACTGTCTGCTGTGTCCCACTGTTTCTAACTGTGCTGAACTCCAGCCTGAAAACAACCTGAATTCTAAATGACACTTTTACAAGGCATTTTGTCTCTCTTACTGCTACCTGAAGCAGTCTATCTTTGTCAGTGAGCCTCTAAATCACTCAGCTTTCCAAAACACAGCTGTGTTTCTCACTCCCATTCTATTCAGACCCCCCCCCCCTCCACACACACATATAATAAGCAGGAAACACACAGAAACAGAAATAATGTTCCTCAGGCTGTCACCCCAGTGGTATAAATACATATATATATATATGTGTGTGTATATATATATATATATACACACATATCTATATCTATATCTATATCTATATCTATATCTATATGTATGTAACCCCCCCACTACTGTACTCAGTTAACTACCCCTTGGTACCCTTGACTGGGCACCCAAACTACTTCAGACAATTGGTACCATCCTTAGCTTTGGGAATGTATACCAGGCTTATTACTTCTAGAGCCCTGTTTGTGCATGAATGGTTTAAATAGTGTGTTATGCCTGAAATAAAAGGACTTGAAAATAACATGATTATAGGAAACCCTTTTGTGCTCATGTCATCGAGCATTTATTGTTTGTGTATGGATTTTGAACGTTAATGTACAACATTCAGTCTGTGTACTGAGAGACAGTGGAAGTGTACTTTGGGGGGGATCTGTGGTGTAGGTAGATTAACTTGGAGAAAAAGATAGTGCTTTCAGTTTTGGTTATATTTTTCTTGTATAACTGTGTTAATGTACACACAGTAATATTTTCAATATTTCTTGCCATTTTCTGGCTGATTGTTGTGGTGCAGCAGTGCATAATTTTAGTTTGTTTAAAAAAATGTGGTTATATTACTGAAGTTTTCAATTTGTTATGCATTACTTAGTGTGTGCGTGAGTATGTGTGTGATGTGTGTCATCAAATCAGACACCTTTTATTGTGTCACATAATAATTTTAGCAACGTGAACCTGCTATTCACTGCAGCTGTGTGATTTTTGTACTTTTTTTATTTATTTATTTATTAAATTCTCGGATTACAAATACCTTTGAGCAGAAACTGCTTGTTTACAAAGGTTCCACGTCAAAGGATGAGGGTCAACATACATACAGAGGTAGGAAAAGAATGCACAATAAACAACCAAAACAACTAAAAGAAAAAATAAAGATACTCAGTTATAACATACTTTGAGATAATATTCATAAAATGAGCAGCTTGAGTAGGCAGCTGGCTGCAGTAACAATAAGAGAAAGAGGGCACCACAGGCAGTTAGTATTGCAGGCATGCGACCGGGAGAGGAAGTTGGCAGGCTAATGGGCCACTGTCCGATGGTAGTGGAAAATGTCTTGTACCAGTGGAGATGTGAAGCAGGAAAGGAGTCACAAGGAAGGCCCAGTGCCAGAGGGAATGAGATTGGGAAAGGGCGGGCTGTGAGACATGAGTGAGCTGGGAGGTGTTTAGAGAGATCTCTGTTCAATAAAGCAGTCACATTGAGTGGTAGAGGTGAGGTAAAGTTTGAGATTCCTTTTGAAGGGTCCAAGTGTAGTAGAGGAAAATGATTCTTTATTGAGGGAATTGAACCATTGAGCAGCTCTATAGATAAAGGACCGCTGACCCATGGAGGTACGACATCTGGGAACCTGAAAGGTTAGAGATTGGGCACCACGTGTTTGTTGAGTGCCACTGTAGGTAGTAAGGGTGAGCTAACACCAGGTGGCATGAGACCAAGGAGAATCTTTCTGGTAAGTAAGCAGGTCTGGTATTGTATTCTGCTGCTTAGGGTAGCCAGCTGGCCTGTGCATAGAGGTCACAGGTGTGAGTTAGTCGGGCTGCACCTGTCAGTAGTCTACAGGCTTTGTTGAGAGCAACTGAGATCCTCAGGAGGGCACTTGTTGGGGCAGAGCCATAGATAGAGAGTAGTCAATGATAGAGGTGACAGAGCTGTAGATGGCTAGTTTAAGGGCTCGCAGGCATACAGTGCTTGTGTTTGTGTAGTAGTCCAATCCGTATATTGGCGGTCCTGGCAACAGTGTCAATATGCTGAGTGTGGAAGGTACTATCCAGGGTAATACCAGGTACTTGAACTCCTTGACATGTTGAGTGGGTTCCCAGCGTGGTTCTTGATGGTGAGGGACAGAGAGTTGTGCCTGCTCTGTCGGTTACAGAAGGACATGGCTTTAGTCTTGCTGTGGTTCAGGACAAGTTTATGAGAATTGAACCAGTCTTCGATGCGACTGAAGTCAAGCTGCAGCTTGGATTCAAGGACTGTAATGTCATGGTGGCTGGAAAACAGGACTGCATCATCTGCGTATAGTAATATTTTTTGGTGGCAGGCACTGGGGAGATTGTTGATGAAGAGGGAGAAGAGTAGAGGGCCCAGAATAGACCCCTGGGGGACTCCGGAGTGGACTGGTTTCTCATCCAAAGAGATCCCTGCAATCCTTACATGTTGGATCCGATTATCAAGGTAGCTGGTGAACCATGGAAGGGCATCACTGGAGATCCCAATGGAGGACAGTTGCTTGAGCAGTAGGGGGTGGTTAACTGTGTCGAATGCCTTGGTAAGGTCTATAAATACTGCCCCTCCACAATTCCCTTTGTCAAGCGTGGCATGGATGAAGGTTGTAAATTCCAGTAGTGCAGTGGTGGTGCTGTGCCCTTTTCTGAAGCCATGCTGCCCTGGGCACTGTACATTGTACTTATCCAGGAATTCAGCTAGTTAGTCCGACACTATTCACTCCAGCGCTTTGGATAGTGGGGGGAGGAGTGAGATAGGTCTGTAATTGGTGTGCAGTGTCCTATCTCCACTTTTGTGAACCGTGTGACAGTGGCTTTTCCAGAGAGAGGGAAATGGCCAAAACTAAGCGAGATTAAGATCTTTGTAAGTGGTTCTAAGACTTCATGGAGGACTTGTGCCAGCAGTTTCAGGTCAAGGGAGTCACCACTGTACCTGTGTTTGCCGATGGCCTTTGAATGTATTTTCTAGCTACTTGTGGTGGGACCTCCTTAAAAAAAAAAACTTTGGGTTATCGTTCTAGTTGGGGGTAACTTGGGAGGAGCTGGAGGGAGGTCATCGAAAAATTTGGTGGAAGGACACTGTCCAGGTTTGTAAATGCATTATTAAAAGTGCTGGTGATGATACCTAGGTTGAGTGTAGGAGTGCCATGAAGGTTGAGCATAGTGGGTGGTGCTTTAGGATCCTTGCCTGTGAGTTCTTTCATGTTGTTCCAGAATTTGTTTCCTGGCTCCAAGAGTTGCGAGCCTCTTTGTAATAGCTGCGTTTAGCATTCCGTATTCTTCGAGTGCAATCATTTCTGGCTGCTTTGTATAATTGTATGTTTACTTGCGTCGGAGTTGCATGAGCACAATGCCAGAGGTAGTCTCTGTGCTTGAGCAGAGTTAAAAGGTCAGTAGTAACCCAGGGGTTGGTCTGTCCTTTGACCTTCATCTTTTTCACTGGTGCATAGATGTCACAGGCTTCATTGAAAAGTTTGATAAATAGGTCCAGAGCTTTGTTGGTGTCATTGAGGGAGTCAAGCACTGTCCAGTTCAGCCTGGTTAGATGGGATTTTAACAGCTGGAGGTGCCCTTGTTTGATAACCCTGGCATAGATAAGCTTAGGAGGGGGCTTGTGGTATTTGTTTGACCAGGAACAGATGACAGGTGAGTGGTCACTTATTGTATCCGGGAGTACAGAAACATTGGAGATGCATTCAGGGTGGTTAGATAGAATCCAGTCTAGAAAGCGTAGGGGAGCCTGTCCGATGTTACACCTAGTGGGGCATTGACCAGTTGAGTGAGGTGATGCTCAGCGGCTGCATCCCTTATAGGTAGCGGCCTCAATGGAGAGAGCCACTAATGTTAAAATCACCCATGATTATGGTTTCAGAATTATGTTGCTGGACCCTTAGATATTCCATGATGCTATGGAAGCCAGCAGCCTGGTCTTGGGGTAGGTAAACTGAGATGACAGTGAGTTCCTTGTTATGTGCACCAAGGAGGATTTTGATTACGAGGACCTGAGAGAGTTGCTCAGGCTGGAGGATGGGATGATGTGACCCATAAGAGTATCCTTAAGATAGATGGCGAGCCCGGCCCCTGCAGCAATCCTGTCTTGCCTGAAAATGCAGTAGCTAGGGATAGAGACTGAGGTATCAGGATTTTAGGGTTTAGCCATGTTTCCACAACTGAGAGGACATCAGGGTTGTGCTGTAGGATCCATGTTTGGAGGGAGTCAAGTTTGTTGAGGATGCTGCAGGCATTGATGGATGCCATGGTGAGTGTCCCTGTCCTTCTGCTTGGTGCCACTGCTGGCTGCCCAGGTGGTCCTGGGTTGGGGTGAACATTTCCTGAGAGCAGGAGCAGCATAAGGAGAATTTGTAGGAGAAAGGATTTCAGCATCTTGTAGATACCTGGTGGTTAAGTCATAAGCCAAAAGAAATTATCAACAGCTGAGGTCCAGAGTCACAGAATGTGTTAGAATTCCTGCAGGTGATGAACTGTGCCTGTGCATATGCAGGATGTGAAATCCTTTTGTCTGCATGCTTCTTTGTCATTCAAAGAGGTTGTTGAAAAGCCAACATACAGATCATGGAGCAGGTCAGTCGAAAATGTGGATTCAAGCAGACCTAGAGTCACTGAGTTTGTCAGACTTAATTGCTTGACTTATGTTTTGCTTGGGATAGCTTCCAAAAAGTTGATACTTTGTGGTATCTTTACTGGTACTATTACTAGCGACTGTTACTGCAGCAGTGCAGTACACTGCCCCCGCCCCAGCCGGCAACAGTATTCTTTTCCAGATTTGAATTTCTGATGGTGAGCACTGGTTAGGTGTTGTGCCTTTACATCTGCATCTCTTCAGTGCACAGCGCAATCTTAATCTGTGTGTGCATTTGCATCTCTTTAGGGTCCAATCTCCATCTGTAACTTAAGTCACAGTTGTTTTTTTTGGGCTTCCCTTCAGAGTACTGGACAGATGTGGTACATAATTTTGCATGAACATTGTACTCATTAATATGCATTTTTAAGTCAGGACCATCATTATGAGTCACTCATGATACAAATCACATTCTTCATCATCACGGTCACAAATGCAGTCACAAATCATGATTCACGATCACGTTACAAATCACAACATAAATTTTTTTTCTAGTTACTTGGATGTATTGTAAGCCTTTTTTTGTAGTATCTCTCCAGTCTTTACCACCCTACCATTGTACTCATTAATACATGTTTTTAAATCTGGGAGTTTTAAGCTACAGCTCATCGGGGAAGTACAGCCATAGGCATTTGCATTCCCAATACAGTTTCATACTGGTTATCTCACAGCATCATCACTGAATTACGTTCTTCATTATCACGGTCACAAATGCAGTCACAAATCACAATTCATGATCATGTCACGAACCACAACATTCATTTTTTTTCTAGTTACTTGGATGTAGTGTAAGCCTGTTCTGTAGTATCTCTCTAGGCTTCACCACCCCACTATTGTACTCATTGAGACATGTTTTTAAGTCTGGGAGTTTTAAGCTACAGCTCATCGGGGAAGTACAGCTATAGGCAGTCACGTTCCCAATACAGTTTCATACTGGTTAACTCACACCATTGACACCGAATCACGTTCTTCATTATCACGGTCACAAATGCAGTCACAAATCATGATTCATGATCATGTCACGAATCACAACATTAATTTTTTTACTAGTTACTTGGATGTATTGTAAGCCTGTTTTTTAGTATCTCTCCAGGCTTCACCACCCCACCATTGTACTCATTAGTACGTGTTTTTAAGTCAGGGAGTTTTGTGCTGCAGCTTATCGGGGAAGTACAGCCATAGGCATTCGCATTTCTTCCTATACAGCATGTGAGTTACAGTACTACGGAGTAATGTGGAATCCGCGGAGTATTCCACAAAGTGAAGCGGAGTACTTCGCTTCATAATGAGGAACGCAAAGTCCATTGAAACTAATGACTTTGCGTTATTCCACCTTCCCCAACCCACTTCTCTACCAATTTTAAGGTGAAGTACATTGAAATCAATGTAATTCACCTCACTTCACCTTGTAATTGAGCTCCAAATGAAATTCTGCAGTCATTCATGGGATTGCAGGTCACATGGGCTCTAGATTGTTCTGCACAGCCTCAGTTCTGGCCTGGGTAGTGTGTGTGTGTAGTGGTAGCTGGAGACAGTTTGTTCTCAGAGCTCTGCAATTCAAAACCTCTAAAAGCTGTTTAAAATGCCTTTTTGAGTCATTTTCTTTGCTCAAGATTTACTACATCGATTGTAAGAAACCCTTCTGTGCTCATATCATTGAGTGATTATTGTTGTATGTGGATTTTGAATGTTAATTTAGTACAGTCAGTCTGTGTACTGTGAAATGTGCTTTGGGGGGAGCGTATTTATAGTGTATGGTGGAACGCTGTTCCGCATGGAAATCCATGCCTGGAACAGCGTTGTTGTCCTTCACTCGGTGCATCATGATCTTGTTGTGCTGCACCCAGTCGTCACCGGTGCAGCACAACAAGATCGAACTCATATCCAGCACACATGCTAATAGAGCTGAGCGTACGCAATGGAAGGCGCACTTTGGCAGCAGACACAGAAGTGTTTTTTTCCCCCCGAGTGTTCACGAGTGGTATTTATGGTTGCCCATACACTATAAAAGATTGTGTATGAGCAACCATACACAAACAAGGCAGTTTTGCGATCTTGAGGTTTCCGTGGTAACGGACCTCTCGGAAACTCACGCTTCGAGGGTCTCAGGTTACACGAAACCTCGATCGATTCGAAGTTTTGTTGTGTATGCTATGCATATCCTCCTATGTTTTTGAAATTCAAGTTTATTAAATTTTGTTAGCACATCAATAAGAACAATATATGTCTACAGGAAACATGTGACATAATGATGCAGCTTACAATATAAGAGAACCATAAAAAGACAACATTAATGGGGGGGGTCATATTTGTGGTGTAGGTACATTAACTGGGAGAAAAAGTCAGTCTTTCTGTTTTGGTGATATTTTTCTTGTATAACAGTGTTAATGTACACACAGTAATATTTTCAGTAATTCTTGAAATTTTTTGGCTGATTGTTGTGGTGCAGCAGTGTACAATGTGTCTGTTTAAGACATTTGGTTATATTACTAAAGGTTTTCAATTTGCTACGCATTAATTGTAGTGTGTGTGTGTGTGTGTGTGTGTGTGTGTGTGTGTGATGCATGCCATTAAATCAGACACCTTTTATTGTGCCATAGAGTAATTGCAGCAGTGTGAACCTGCTATCCACCGCATCTGCATGAATTTTTTATACTGTTTTGCGGTATCTTTACTGGTAGCAGATTGTTGCTGCCGTGCACTAATCCCCTAACTGGCAAAATGTATTCCTTTCTAGATTTGGATTTGAGACTTGTGTGCACTAGTTAGGTGTTGTGCCTTTTCGTATGCATCCCTTGAGTGTGCAGTGCAATCTTAATCTGTCTGTGCATTTGCAGTGCACCATTAATTCTGGGAGAATGCATTTCTTGTTATGCTCTCATTTCACTTCATCAGCACTGGGGAATTTTCTGAACACAAGACAGCAGCATTTTGGGGATGCACATTAATTCTGGTGACTCTGTGTGTGACCACTGCATTCATGAGGGAGTGCACCATTAATTTTGGGAGACTGCATTTCTTGTTATGCACTCATTTTACTTCGTCAGCACTGGGGAGTTTTTTGGACACAAGACAGTAGCACTTTGGGGATGCACATTATTTCTGGTGACTGTGTGGGTGGGGAGCTGCCAATATTGTTGTCACTCCACCTTACTTCGTGTTTAAAGTGGAATGACAATGTGAAGTAATAATAACAAGGTGAAGTGAGCCTTTCCTAGGGGGCACTCTGCGTAGCGAAGTGCCAATGCAAAGTGGCCACTTCACGCTTACTTAGCAGGGGGATTTTAAATTTGCTGCATCTCTAGTGCTCATAGATAACATAACCCACACGTGGTGGTAAACTTTCTCTTCAGGCATTGCCACTATGTCCGGAATAACCAGGCACCCTTATGGAACCTGTAGTGCTGAACTGGTCACTCCAGATGGTGGGCTGCCCATGTTTTGCTTCCAGGTCCATACCCAGCCATTCTTTCAGTGTTACACCTTAAAACATCTTGTAAGAACATTATGAACATACATCTTGAAATTACTTTCCAGCATATGAAAACAATACTCTACGTGTATAGAAACTGAAGTCCTGAACAATGTGCATAAGTCTGCCTCTGGATCCCACAATTATCGGCCAACTTTTAACTGAGAAAACAGTCTCAAACTTAGTACAGAACTGATGTACCTTTTCCCTTTTAGTCAGCGAAAACCCAACGTACAGGTGCTTTCATTCAGGAAGCACAAAGTCAGATTACTCACAGTTAGAAACAGAACAGGCAGTTTCAAAGAGTCCTGGATCAAATAGAGGATTTCCCCTAGAATCCATTCTGTAGCAGTCCTTCTCATCTCCCTGGGGATGAAAATCAGGAGCTCCTGCTGTAGACAATGGTTTCCACCACTTCTCTTAGCAGGCAGTTGTCTCTCAGGACTAAGGTGAGAAAACAGGATCTCCTCACAGAGCCCACACTGCAGCTCTCACTCCTCACCCTACTCTCTTTAACTGCTGACACAGGACTAACTGAAGATTCTAAAACTCCCCACTCACAGCCAGCTGCCATGGTTTATGCTGCTGCAAGAGCTCTAAATGAGATCATCTCTCTCTCTCATCTCAGTTGAGACCAAGTAAACAGATATTGAGTAGGTGAAAACCCCATTTGACCAGTTATTTATTAGCTGTCTTCCCTATCTAGCACTGGCACTGACACTGATGGGATTCTAGTAACCCCAGGGAACTGGATGGTTACATTCACACCAGGCCAATTAAATGACTGTCTGCAGTCATTTCTCCACCCGATGCCAGGCCATCCTACCCTCTGTGTTGCCTATGGGGAGGAGTGATCAGGTCCTCCCCTACTATGTGCCAGGCACAGGCAGGTAACACTAAAGGCACAGAGGCCAGCTGATGAAACTTCAGTCCTTATCCTACAATCTATCTATGGATACTGAGTGGCTCCAAGAAACTGCTTGATGCATTCCCTAATAGACCAGAACTGAGAGCCCCTACTGCAGATCAGGACCCCAGCCTGCCTATCCCCCTTGCCTGGGGAACCTTCCCCCAACTTCCCAGGGTAGCTGTGAACAAAAACAAGGAAACATACATTACATTGCATTACATTTCCCAAACTTTCCCCCCAATTTCACACCTGTGAAGAAAAAACATGCTAACACCCTGTTAACCACAGACAATTCTAAAAACACTCTAAGAAAAAGGGGAACTCAGCTGAACTCCAGCATTCTCTTGTTTTCTTCTCTTCTGTTCTTCCTCAGGAACACCTGCAAGAAAAGAAAAACACAAAAACACATTCTTCATTCTATACAGTGCCAAAACCTCCACCTGAACACTAAAGAACCCCCCAAATATTTTCCTATGAAAGTACAAAAGTAAAAAAATTGAAAGAAGACATTTATACAACACTTTTGGGGATGGAAGGCCCTAAAAATTCCCATCTAGTGACAGAATGCTGTTGCCTGTAGGCAGGGTCCATTAAAGTGTCTCTTCTGGGCAAGCACCCACTGAAGAACAGTTCCTGGACAGGACAAGGCCTGTATAGCAGTGCAATCCATGGGGAGAGTCTTTGATGACAATCATTATAATTCTGTGGACAGTCTTCAAATGTAGGATGTGTTGTGCAAAGCCAGTAAAGAAAATAGAAAATTTGGTCTTACCAGCTCCTTGAAGACCGAAAACAAAGCGTCGCCTACTTCTACATCTACTTCATTTTATGCTAAAGGTTTGGGGACTGAAGGTTCTGGATTATATCACTAATTTATTTGGGATTACGGAATTTAGAAAAGGTTTTAGGACTTCTCAGAGAATTCAATTTGTTCTTCATAATTATAATTTAAATATAGGGAGATCCTCTCTCCTTTTTGGAGGAGCCTCCTTATGGAATCCCCCCCCCCATCTCTTATATGCCCTGATATAAAAACAAATGTTGTGGAATTTAACAATTGGTGTACTATTTGGTCTAACAAAGTCTTTAAGTGTACACATTGTAATGCACTTTAAACACAATAGCTGAGGTTAATTGCTGCTATTTTCTTATTAAACTAATGGGGTTTGTCTAGTTGTTATCTGTTATTTTTGTCATATATGTAACTTATGCACCTTACTTGGCCTGGAACATCATTGAAAATGAGCCTTGCTCAATTGAATGTATTACATTATTCATATGAATAACAATGATTTACTACTACTACTACCTTACTTCTCTGAGCTGAAGATCTTCTCCCTTCAGACCAGGTGGCATCTTTGATTACTGCTGGACTGATGTCCTCAGTAAAAAACAAATGATGAAACAAACTGCTGGCTGATGTCATCTGGAAATCAAACGATGGAACAGTAAAACAGCTGGGTCAATGTCATCTGGAAGGCTAGGTGATGGAACATGAAACACTGCTGGGCTGATGAATCTGGATGCACCTGAAGAATCCTGGGATACCAGAAGAGCTGCATCTTTCCCCTTGGATACTACTGCTTCAGATGACAGACACCGGGCTGCCACTGCTTGCTACTCTCTGGGCATGCTGAGCATATTCACAAGGAGTGGCACCATTAAGGGTAATACCACTCAGGGTGTGGGGTGAGGACTATGATGCCATCTGGGCATTCAAAGTTGATGTTGTGGAATGTCTCATTCCCTGCCTTATCCATGATTCACACAGTGTCCATAAACAGAGTCCTACCCTATTTCTAGAATTTAAGTCTATTACTTACAACTCTGTCCCTGAAACATTCTGCTGCACCAGAGTACAAATTCTTGCTTGCCTCTTCCAATAATGAGGATTGTCTGTTCTGTTCAATTTCCTCCCAGACTGTGCAAGAAAAGGTAGGAAAGGACTTCCCATAGATGGCGTCAGCCCTCCTACATACCAGTCTCTCCTCCCTGCTACTGTTCACAAGTTTGTGGCCCATGGCCCAGCTTGGGGGTGGCCAGTCCTGGTTCAGCCAGAGTTGCATACTTAAAGAACAAAATAACTTGTCCCTGACCATCTCCATGGGCAAGTTACTGGAGTCTTCTTCTTCTTCTTCTTCTTCTTCTCTCTCTCTCTGTCTGGCTCCTCTGAGGCAAGAGCTTGAGGTGACTCATGGGGACCCTCAACATGAAGATATATTTCTTCATCCTTCTCATCCTCACTCATGATTTGAGCCCCAGGAGTGAGCAAATGTCCTCACTCCTGAGACAGTCCACTCCTCACTGGGCACAGAGGTAGATACCTCCCAGTTCAGCGTCTCTTGCAGTTCATCTTCCCCAACTAGGCTAGGACCCATACCATCCCTCCATGGTTCCACAGACCCCTCGATTGCACTGTCCATCTGGGACAGAGATGTGGAAACCTCCCTCTGTTCTTGCCTTTGCAGTAGATCAAAGTTACTCTCTCCTTCTGTAACACACTGTGTGGAACGTTCCCCAACAGGTTCAACCTGGTGCCATGTGTTGCTGCACGTAGTGCCTCCTATTCAGGTCCATGTGGGAGACAACTGAATTTGTGATGATCTGTCCGGCACTGCACCCCAGCTTGTACTATATTTCACAAGGCAATCTGAACAGTGGGACATCAGAGAAACACATCCCTTCCAGCTTTGAGGCACACAATGCACAGTCTCACTGGATAGCTAGGGATCACTACATCTGGAGGCAACCTTTCACCATAGTAAGTTCTCTCTGTTTCTCTTAGTGCTGCCACCTCCTCTGTGATCATAGCTGGGGCATGATCTGGGTAGCGGGGAGTTCTTGAAGCCATGTCTAAAAACAAACACACAAACACTTCTTGTTACTGATTGCCTGTTTGCTCCACAGTAATATAAAACTCAGTCCCTTTTTGCTTAGAAACATTTACTGTTGCTGAACCCATTATACTGTTCAAGTCCATGCTCAGAATTTTTGTTTGTTGCCTTGCTGTTACAACACACAGTCCTTCTTTGCAAAATAATCACACTGCTTGCACATACATTCAGCTGGCTTGAAAATCACACACAGTTTGTTGCACAGTTAACTGGTTTTACTCACTGAATTCAGTAGCTGGCTTCCTCCGATGGAAAATTTTGGCCTGGTGCCAATCCTAGGAAGGTCTCTGGGGTGAAACAGGCTGGCGGCCCCACCAATCATAACCATGAATGCCACACTCACTTTCCAGTCAGTCAGACAACATGTTGAGCCTGAAATTACACAGCAAAAGTGTGTTTACTGCAGATTAGAATGTTCAGAAGTCCCTCGATGGTTGATCCTGGTCTGACCAGCCTGCATGCCACTCTCTCTCTCTCTCCCTCCTCCCTGAACACTCAGCTGCACACAGAAGCTGACCAGGGGCCGGGACTGATTGCAGTCACAGCAATCACCCAACGACATGCAAATGAGCTTCTCCATCTCTTTGCTCGCTCTTCCTTCATGGCAATCAGCGAGCAAGATCAAATTTAAACTGCAAACTGTAACTTTTTTTTCTCGGCTGCAGTTTCAGCAGTGGGAGTGCCATTTTGATCATTTGCTCCACAGAGTCTGGCAATTTCTCTTGCGACTCCCTTAATTTGCACACAAAGCACATGAAATTTTCAGGGCACATTTCTTAATCTGTTTCCTAAAGTTCACACATTTTTGGCATTTGAAGATTGCAAGTTGAAAGTTCTGTAAACCCTTTCTGATGCAGAGATTATGGCATACACATCAAGACTTTACTGTCCATTGCAAGTTGACAAACACCCAGGCAGCACTCTGTTCTTTTCTGTACTAGCAGGCACACAAGCAGCACTTTGGATAAGACTTTCCTGGGCAAAATCCTCTTGTCCAAAGTTTCCTTTCTCTCTGGGCTACCACACTACCAGATAAACAGATACTAGCCATGCCCTCAGCAAAAAGTCTCTGATTCTCTCCCCAAATTAAACAACATCTTTGGATGAGCACCCATTTTTTGTAACCACCCCCCTGGCTACTTTACACAGTTAGCTACCCCTTGGTACCCTTGACTGGGCACCCAAACTACTTCAGACAATTGGTACCATTCCTAGCTTTGGGAATGTATACCAGGCTCATTACTTCTAGAGGTCAGAAAGGGGTGGGGGAGTACAAAAGCAAATACACATGACCAACTAAACCCAGGTCCTGAGGAGAGAACTTTTTACCTAGGGCTATGCTAGATCTGTAATTCTGGAGGGGTACCTAGTAATTCCACACAGGAAGCAGTAACATGAATGTCCAAACCAGGCTGGAGTTCTAGAGTGTGACCTTATTCCAAAAGATGGTACTCTAAAGCAAGGGTGGACTCCCAAGGTTTACACAATGTGGCACAAAGAATTAGCAGAACAACAGAAAACTATTGGACAGAAACTCTACACATCCCATATGTCATAGGACCTTGAATTATCTTCTGTGGCAATGGCTTTAGCTGGACACACATTTCTTCCAGTGGCACTGGCCACAATGAGTACCTATTTCTCATATGGCATAAGACTTTAACACTTTGGCAAGTGCGATGGCCACAACTAAACCATTTTTTCTACTGGCACTGGCCACAATGGAGCACCCTGGTGCTCATAATTAGCACAGCCCACACTTGGGGTAAACCTTCTCTTTAGGCATTGGCCACCAGTCCTGAATAACCAGACACCCCTACAAAACCTGTAGTGCTGAACTGGTCACTCCAGATGGGGTGGCTGCCCACCTTTCACTTTCATGTCCATACCCAGCCATTCCTTCAGAGTTGCACCTCAACACTTATTGTAAGAACATTTAGGAACATACATCTAGGAATGACTTTCACATCCAGCATATGAAAACACTACTCCATTTGTGTAGAAATTAAAATCCTGAACAATGTGCATAAGTCTGCCTCTGTACCCCACAATTGTCAGCCAACTTTAAATTGAGAAAACTGTCTCACACTTAGAACAGAACTGGTGTACCTTTCCCTTTTAGTCAGAAAAACACTCAATGTACAGGTACTTTCCTTCAGGAAGCACAAAGTCAGATTACTCACAGTTAAGCACAGAACAGACAGCTTCAAAGGGTCCTGGATCAAATAGGGGATTTTCCCCAGGATTCATTCTGTAGCAATTCTTCTCACCTCCCTGGGGATGAAAATCAGGGGCCCCTGCTAGACGACAGTTTCCACTACTGCTCTTGGCAGGCAGATGTCTTTCAGGACAAGGGTAAGAAAATAGGATCTCCTCACAGATCCTGCACTGCAGCTGTCACTCCTCACACTACTCACTTCAACTGCTGACACAAAACTGATTATTCTAAGACTCCCTACTCACAGCCAGCTGCTGTGGCTTATGCTGCTGCGAGAGTTCTAAATGAGATCATCTCTCTCATCTCAGCTGACACCAAGTAAACAGAGATTGTGTAGGTGAAAAAACAATTTAACCAGTTGTTCACCAGCTGCCTTCCCTACCTAGTACTGACACTGATGTGATTCTAGTAACCCCAGGGGACTGGGTGGGTTTATGTGTGTGTATGTGTGTGTGTATATATATATATATATATATATATATATATATAATAGAAGCAAAAACTCCATTTAATGCATTAGTTAGGGTTGTTCCACAGTGACAAAAGTGAAATTCACTGTTGGGTTGAAACCCCTTATCGCCCACCCCAACCAGCATTAGGGTGCGCATTGGGATCGTCAGCCCTAACTCTCACCCCATGACAAGTGTAAAGCAGCAGAGTATGGGAGAATGGGGTGGAGTTGAGGACCCACGATCCCAATGCACACTGTGCTGGTTGAAGAAAATGTCCAAGCAGAAATTCCAACAGCAACTGCTCTCTACAACCCTGAACAACTAATTAATGCTTAAACTGTGTTTGCCTCTAATTTCCTTCTTTTGAGAATGATAATGAGAAATAGTGAATGTAATGCAGCGGGCGGAGCATGGGACCTTTGACCCTGCGCTCCCGCCACATGATGTCTTGTGGCATACTAACAGGGACAGCAACGCAAACAGAAATGCTAACGGTGCACATGGTAACACAAGCGCGAATGAGAACAGAAAGGGTAACGACAATGAAACAGAAAGATAAACAGTACTGTAGACAGAAATGGCAAAAAATAACAGAAACGCAAGCGTAAATGAAAACACAAAGGATAACGCACATGGTGGCGCAGACGTCAACGGTAAGTGAAACAGGTACGGAACCGCAAGCAGAAAGGGCAACAGTAACAGTAATGTAAGTGCACAGGCTGGTTTTCCCCAAAACCTGCATAGAGAAAGACAGTGAGTACAAATAATGTATGCATAATAATGAGTATCGGCTCAGAAAATGAGAACTTGAAATACTAAATACGTTATATCTCAGGAACCGTATGATGTAGAAAAAAAATTTAAAAGTCATATTATTTACAACTGTCCTGGCTAATTTTGTAGGGGGCTAAGAGTTTTTCCAATGAAAAGTCCGTATCTCTCACCATTTCCGAGATACGGGCCCTGAAAGGCGCAGCGAACGCCGTAATGTTATCCACGGGAAAAAAGTTAAGTTCAGAGCACCATAACTTTCCCTTCCTGTAATATTTTTTCACCAAACCACTGAAAGGCACATCTGTGGGCTGTTGGCTGTCTTCCCTCCAAATTTCAGGAAAAAAGACCAAACCGTTATTTTGCAGCAGGGATCCAAAGGATTTCTGTAATGCGTCGGGCACCGTAATGTTATCCTATGGGAAAAACCATCAACTTTGGAGTGCCGTAACTTTGCCGCCGTGTAATATTTTTTCAATACAACACTGAAAGGCACATCTGTGAGATGTCGGCTCCGTTATCTCCAAATTTCAGCCCAAAACTCCCAACGGCTCTTTTGCAGCGCAGTGCCAAAGAATCGCTGTTACTTTCCCAAAGATGGAAAACTACTGTCGCAATTTGCGAAAGCTTTCGCAAAAAAGTTCGACACTTTCGTGAGCACAAAAGTAATTTGCAAAAGTACTTTTTCCAGAAATTTGAAAAACGTATTTCTGGGGTCTTTTACCACAAAATAAAGACATGGCAAGCATCCTCAGGGTCAGACTAGGTGAATATAAAAAGAATTAGGTTGCTAGAGGGTCCCAAATTTAAATGCCAACCATTTTTCTGATCACCAACTGAAAACAAAATGGCCAATTTGCGAAAGTAACAGGCCCATTTGCGAAAGTAAAAATGCATTTGCGAAAGTGTTGAACTTTTTGTTAACTTTTCCCATTGACTTACAATGGGAAACTGTTTTTTGAATAACTTTTGAACCGTTTAATATTTTTTCACAAAATCTTCAAAAGACACATCGGGGACCCTGGCTGCACGTTCCCTGAAGATTTCGGGCCGGTCGCGCAAACCGTACGACCTGTAGGCGTGACCGTAGAATTCCAGAAAAAGCATAAACACGTGCACAGATCACGCTTAATAACTCCACAGCCGTATATCCGACCAGTACAAAACTTGGCAGATCCTAAGGCCTATGGTTCTTGATTGTATATTCCAAATTTCTGCCAAATCCATGAAACAGTTGCAAAGTTATTAAGGTGCAAAGTTTTGGGGTTTAACATAGAAATGGCTCCTCAACCCTAACTATAGTGGCACTACCGTGCCACTATAATATATATATATATGTATATGTATATATATGTTTATACCACGGGAGTGTGAGCTCCAAGATGACAATAAATGGTGTTATTTTCACTGCAGTGAAATAAATAAAGCTGACGTCAGCAGAATTAAAATAAATACCATTTATACCTACCCTGCAGACATCAACTTCCTCTCTCTTTCTAGACCCATTACTGTCACTAATTTATGCCTCTCTTTTCTGTGCCTATAATACAAAAATATGTACAACTGCCAAATTGCAGATCACAAATAAGAGTTAAAACAACCTATCCAAAACATAAAACAAAAGATCTGCATCCCAGTATGTTTTAAAACTGCTCTACCACAACTCACACAAGCAGTCTGAAAACTCTGCACAAGTCTCGTTTGAATCACAACGAAAGAGCAACCATTCCGAACAACTCTCACAGCATAGAACACTATTAATGTTCTCCTTTACCTATAATCAGTGCAAACAATATTGTTTACCTACATTTTGTATCACTCTCCATTGCAGACAGTGGACACGGAAGTGAAACGTCTTACAAAAACCTACATCAGCTTGTAGCAACACCAAGAAAGAAAAGCAAAACAGACTCTCTAAACATAACTACTAAAAGTGAAGTGGACCACATGAAACGTTCAGTAAAACAATAACAAATTGCCACAAAACACCAGAAAAGTCACTAAACAAATAAAAATTGTACCTAAGTAATGCAGTTCACAGTCCTGCTCTTCCCAGATGTAACAGACATTCCCACCTCACAAACAAATCACCCAATCACACACCACACTACAAACAACATCCAATCAGCAATCACACAACGCCAAATGACCAATTACAGCTCAAACACACACACCAGTCATACCTAGTCACTCACACAGACAATACAAATGAACAGACCAAACAAAGATGTAGCAACATATAATAGAGGAGCTCCCACTCCCGTGGTATAAATAGCACACATGATGTGCAGATCATGGAATATGAAAAATATTTTCACTCCTGCATCATGAGTTCTGGATATTTTATGCATGCCTTCAGCACTTGTAAAATATCTAGAACTCACTCTGCAGGAGTGAAAATATAAAATATTTTCCATATTCCACTTCTGCCGTCATGTATCCTATGTATATGTATATGTATATGTATATGTATATGTATATGTATATATACATATACATCATACATATATATATATATATATATATATACACACACACACACACATATATATATATATATATAAGGGATATGCAATGGGGCTATTGGAAATATCACTGATATTTTCCCTGAGTGGAGTTTGACCTTATGGCCTCACAAGTGGCAGACCCACGAGTGAGGTCACAAGGTCAAATTCCACAAGGGGGCAATATCAGTGGTATTTCCAGTAGCCCCACTGCATATTCAATTTATGTAATGGTGTTTTCTTTTCTTTTCTTTTTTTTAAATATATAAGTATTTGTATCCCCAGTGTTTTGTTTGGGTGAGAGGTGGTAGGGGTAGTATGTAGGGATGCTAGCATGGTTGCTAGGGTCCCTACGTGGTTTTGTGACAAATGTGGCTTTTTATTGGCCGTGTTTTCTAGTGGGCAGGCTGAATCTTTTTTTAAAGATGGCGGAGGTCTCGCTCGCTTAGCGAGGGATTCATTGAGGAGTTCTGTTTCAGTTATGTTGGCGCCATGGTTCGCAGTGTTTAAATTGAAGAAGATTCTGCATCTGGTTGATCCTGCTTTTCATTAATGGCAGGATGTTTATGGAGAGAGAGAAGGAAGTTGCTGACGGTTATTGAAGTAAGTGCTATTGGTTTGGAGGTAGGTGGTCCAAGTCAGACTGCTGCAAGATGGGTCTGGGAAAGGAGAGATGTTTTCAGTGCACTGTTCAGGAAGGGAGGGGTTTTGCACTGTCTAATGTGGTGTTTTGTATGAACTTCTTAGTGTGAATGCCGATTTCACTCTGAAGAGGTTCTGAGTCACAGCTGTTGTATGAGTGATCAAGTGAATTCTGCCTTTACACATAGTGTGACTTCAGTAAGGGCTGTATTTGGTGCTGAAATAAGATTTGGGGAAAAAGTGAAAGTGTTCTGTGTAGTGTCACACAGAAATGAAACTGCCAGTGGGAGCTGGCATGCAACTGAGCAGGTGAATTCTGATTGTGCTGCTCATGCTGCCAACTCCCACCAATCAAAACATGTGTGAGGTGCTGTGGTGAAAGTGCAGATAGTGACTGGTTATTACCTACAGTGAGAATAAATGACTTACAGTGAGAATAAACACGATATTCTCACTGCAGGTCTGACCAGGCAAAAATACTGCTGTTATTTGCCATTTGTTATCCTCACTCCCATTACATAAAAATATATATATATGATATATGATGGTCAGGAGTGTGATATGGAAAACATTATCACTCCTGCAGAGTGAGCTCTGGATATTATTCAGAGCTCATGATGCAGGAGTGAGGATATTTTCCATAGCACATGATCTGCACATCATGTGTGCTATTTACACGATGGGGGTGAGAGCTTCAGAAGTATAGTTATGTTTTACTGTTTGTTCTTTGATTTTAGCGTTTGGTAACTGGGTAAGTTTTCAGAAGTGACTTGGGAGCACTAGGCAGTTAAGTGACTTGTTCAAAAAGTCAGACAGTGTGGAAGTGGAGGTTGTGAGAATCAAATCCAGGTTTAGCATGCTGGATGTACCAAGCTTGTTTAAGGCTCATTGCTCTAACCACTAGGCTATACTGAGAGCACTGTTTGTGTGTGTTCTGAGTGTGTGTAAATGTTTCTGAATGGGCTGGGGGTGTTAGAAACACTATGGGAAATAGGTGAATGTGCTTGGCACTGCTAATTGAGTTAGTTTCAACTAGCAGTGAGAAACAGAAACTGTGAAGCACTGCCATTTAGAATGCAGGTTTTCTTGAAAATGAGAGTAGCATAGTAATGAGCTGGGAGTTTTACAAACACTATGGGAAACAGCTGAATGTCCTTTGCAATGTTAACTGAGTTACTTGCAAGTAGCAGTGAGAAACTGGTTTGTGATGCAGTTCATTTTAGAATGCGGGCTATAGTGAGTGAGTGATGACATCAGTACAGTATGGATGAACAGCATTTATTATCACATTAGTGATGTCATCACCATTTATCACACTGCAGAAACAGAACAAGAACACAGGAAAACATAACAATATTTCTGGTGCTCCCGTCCCCATTGTATAAATACCACCTATGATGTGCAGATTGTGTGTTATGGAAAATAATCTCACTCCTGCAGAGGATACTCTCATTCTTGCCTCTGGCACTCATGAGTATTCAGAGTTCACTCTGCAGGAGAGAGAATATTTTTCATATCACACTCCTGCCCATCATATATCATGTGGATATGGCCTACCTAGACTTTAGCAAGGCATTTGACACAGTCCTGCATAAAAGATTAATAATCAAGTTAGCCAGCCTGGGAGTGGGTCCCAGGGTGGGAGTGGGTCCAAGGGTGGTAGCCTGGGTAGCAAACTGGCTGTACAACAGGACACAGAAGGTAATAGTGAATGGAACTCATTCCGAAGAAAGGGGGTTACTAGTGGAGTACCTCAGAGCTCAGTACTGGGTCCAGTCCTCTTTAACGTCTTTATAGGTGACATTGCAGAGGGTCTAGAAGGAAAAGTATGCCTCTTTGCAGATGACACAAAGATCTGTAACAGAGTTGATACACAAGAGGGGTAGAAAGGATGAGAAGGGACTTGGCAAAGTTGGAGGAATGGTCAGGCGTATGGCAATTTAGATTCAATGCAAAGAAGTGCAACGTCATGCACCTGGGAAACAAAAACCCAGGAGAAGAGTACACAATGGCGGGAGGTACTAACAACAACAATAATGGAAAGGGACCTGGGGTAGTCATATCAGATGACCTAAAGGTTGGTAAGCAATGTGAAAAGTCAGTAAGGAGAGCCAGGGGATACTGGGATGCATAGGAGGGACATCATAAGTAGAAAAAGGAAGTGGTTATCCTCTGTACAGACAGTTGGTGAAACCCATATGGAGGTACTGCATGCAGTTTTGGAGACCCCATCTACGCAAGGATATAGACAGGATGGAAGCAGTCCAGAGGAGGGCAGCTAAAATGGTGCAGGGTCTGCATCAGAAACCATATGAAGACAGACTGAGATAGCTTAATATTTATACCCTTGATGGAAGGAGGGACGGGGGGACATGAAAGAAACTTTCAAGTACTTCAAGGGAATCAACAAAGTCCAGGAGGGTTAGCATCTTTCAGAAAAAGAGATGTGCAAGAACAAGGGGGTACAATTTAAAGATGGGGGAGACGACTCAGGGGTACTGTGAGGAAATGCTTTTTCACAGAGAAAGTGGTGGACTCATGGAACTGCCTTCTTGGGGAGGTTGTGGGGTCTAAAACAGTGGGAGAATTCAAACATGCATGGGACAGACATAAGGCAATTATAGTAGGGGGTTGCAGGAAGTAGGCTGCTGGTTAACTAGAATCTGCAGCTTATCCAATAGGTAGAGAAATGAGCAGACTGGGTGGGCCAAGTGGTCCTTATCTGTCATCAAAGTCTATGTTTCTATATTTATCTATATCTATCTGACTCTCTCTCTCCATATATATATATATATATATATATAATATTGCAAAAGAAATACTTTAATGCACTAGTTAGGGTTGATATCATGCCTTTCAAAGTTTGGAAATGTGGTGTTGGGGGATATACTGTGTATAGGGTGAGCATGATTGGGTGATTACAAAATGGGTGACTCAGTCACGGTGCCTGGATACCTGGCAGAGCAGCGAGCAGATACTGGGTTGGGCGAGGTACACAACAGGATGTATGCACATATACAAGCACACGGGAGGAAGGGGAGGGGAGGGAAGGTATTTGGGATGGAGTGTGGCAGGCAGCTGCTGAGCTGGATCACTGGCATGGTGGGGTGGGTGCTCACTTGGGAGGTGCAGGGCACAGGGTTCAGGTCCGGTCCAGAGTGGATTTTTTTTTGCTGCCAGGTGACTTAATGTTTTTTGCAAGTTTTTAACCCCCAGCATACATCCCCCTATAGTTGAGAATCTAAAAGTGGGGGGGGGGTGCATGGGGCACAGCTCCCCACATTAAACAGAAAGGCCATAGGTTTCAAGTGCTTTTCTTACCTCACTGCAAGTGTTTCGCTGAAATTTATTTTTGGTAATGTACACTCACTGTAACATTTTGCGATTGCCGTTATCACATAGAACCGTGTTAGGGTTCCCGACCCTTACACATCACCCCATCTTCCTCTCACCCAACTGTGCCACATCATCCCACTCCTCCACTCTCCACACACCATCAGGTATTGGAGTGTGCCTTGAGGTCATTAGCCCTGATGCTCACCCCATTTCACTGGTACATAAGCTGAGATGGACCGTAACTCTCACCCCATTCTCTTATACTATGTCCATCTCAGCTTATGTACCTATGGAATGAGGTGAGCATCAGAGATAACTACCCCAAGGCACACCCCGATGCCTGATGGTGTGTGGAAAGTGGAGGAGTGGGATATTGCAGTACAGTTGGGTGAGGGAGGGTGGGGTGGAGTGTAAGGGTTGGGGACCCTAACACCACATTTCCATACTTTGAAAGGCATGATATCAACCCTAACTAGTGCATTAAACTGTTTTTTTGCTTTTAATTTCCTCACTTTTTGTGAATTTGGTGATCATCAGAACTTTCTGGACCCATCCTGTAGCACTCTCCAGGGTTTCCTCTTCCTAGGTGCATTACTTTGTACTAGTTTGCATATAACCTCAGTTGCCACATGATTTTTTTTACCACATTTTCAACATGGGCTTTTTGGGACCTCCCCATATGAATACTGGCACTGTGATTTTGTTAATCCATCCCAAAAATTGAAATCGCACAGCGACCATGCCATTCTGCAGTACCAGTGTGAAAACACATTTTGGGCAGGATGTTAACAATGACAGCTGTACAGTTTATGAGGAGGTATGAAAAAATGTCAATGTTGAAAATTTGGAATGAAAATATGAAAAAGGTTCAAAGTTATGAGTGTGCATTGGAACTGCGTAATGCATGCTTGTAACATAATAATTTTCGTTTGTTTTTCACAACATTTTCAACTTGGGCTTTTTGGGACTACTCCTCATGAACAATGGGACTGTGATTTTGTTAGTCCATTCCGAAAGTTGATTTTGCACAGTGACCATGCCATGCCATTCTGTGTCGCATGTGTGAAAACAAGTTTCAGCAGGATGTAAAAAAATTACAGCTGTACTGTTAATAAGAAGGTGGTAAAATTGGCAATGTTGAACATTTTGAGTGAAGATATATAAAAAATTGGTGAAGTTATGAGCATGCATAAAAACTGAACAATGCAAGCTCACAATGCAGTCGTTTTTTGGAATTGTTGCACTAAATTTCTGACATGGGCTTTTTGGGACCCCATTTCATGAACAGTGGCACTGTCATTTTGTTGCTTGGTCCCAAAAGATGATTCTGCACAGTGACCACGAAATCACCTTTAGGGACGAGTAATAAATGAGTGACAGTGTTTATGAGGTGGGGATCTGAAGAACCCCATGTTGAAAAATTTGGGGCTAAAATTAGCTGAGATATCAACATACATTGACCCCCTTCCCCCACTGACTCTTATTACATGGCTTACCTTGAATCCTCAGATCACAGTTCATTATTGAAGAGTGAAGACATGTCCTGGTTCAGAGAAAATCACTGCTTCTGACCTCCAGAGGTAAGTATGGGTAAGGGGGTATGTGCGGAGGTGGGTGCTCAGTGGGAGGGTGGTGATGGGGGGGGATTGGGAAGATAAAGAGGGACAATTTTCTTCATTTAACAGGGATGGGCACACTGGGGTGGGCTTCCAGTGTGCCACTGGAGTTTGGGAGGATACATGCTGCCGACAGGAGGATTGGGCACTGCTGTCAGCAAAGAAAGTGGACTTTGGGGGTTGGGGGCATCTGAGACTGGGAGTGAGCATCCTGGTGTCGGAAAGAGAAAAATAATTAAAAATGAGCTGGGGTGGGCTCCCAGTATGCCACATAAGGTGTGTGTGTAGGTATACCAATGCATGGATTGGGCACCTTGGTGTTGGTGAGGAATTGGGGTGGTTGGCAGACTACTTTGATTCAGGATCCTGCATCAAAACATATGATGCAGAATTCTGCATCGAAGACGAAAGCGTTCAGGGGACAGTTTTCTTTATTTAACGGGTAATAATAAAAAAACAAAAAACATTTAGGCACACTGGGGTAGGCTCCCAGTGTGCCACATCAGTGGTGCTGGGGCGGGGGAGATTCCTGCCACCAACACAGGGACTGGATACCCTGATGTTGGCAATGCAATAAAATAGGGCACAATGCCTTAAATGGCACTTCGATGTAAGATTCTGCATCTAACATGACAGTTCGATGCAGGATTCTGCATTGTGCTTAAATTCTATTTTCTCCCATAGGAAATAATGGGAAATACTGAAATCAATAACTTGGGAACGGATTAATATTTTTACACCAAATCTTCTAAAGGCACATTTGTGAGGCCAAGGCTTTCTACCCTGAAAATCTTATGCCTGAACACGAAACCATTTCTGAGTTAGAAGTGGACAGAAAAAACTGCCAAAACCCCCAAAACCTTCATTTTCAACCCTCCATATCTTGGAAATGGATTCATCTATACATGCTAGTGTTGGCACATACAAAGAGCTTCTCAAACCAACACAGCCTACCAAATGTCATACAAATACCTCAACCTATCATAAAGTTATAGACACCCCAAAATTACCCTTTAACATTAAACACCCTCATCAATACTAACTATATTGGTGCTACCACACAAGTATAATTTTATATATATATACACACATTGTATATATATATATATATATTTTAGTCTTTGGTAACTGGAAAGGCCCACACATCTGTTTTCAGGGGCAACCTGAGAACACTGACCAGTTAAATGACTTGCTCAGTATGCAAGTGGAGGTTGTGAGAATCAAACTCAGGTCTGGTCTGCTAGATGTATCAAGCTTGTTCACACCTCATTCCTCTAACCTCTAGACTATACTGCCAACCTGCCTCTGTAGTTAGGGTTGAGCAGGCAGTTTAATGTTAAACCACCAACATTTTGCACTTTAATGACTTTGCAATTGTTCAACAGATCTGCACAAAATGTTGACTACGTGGTTTTGGATAGTAGGTCTCTTGATCTGCCAATTTGTGTTTCAATTGGATTTGTGCATTTTTCACCAATCTTTTTCAAATTTCACATTTTTGTCTTATCACACTGCACCAACACCATTTAGAATTCTGGCCTGAAATTTTAGGTCAGAAATAAGTTATCCTAAGGAACAATACAGTGTTAGTTTGGTGAAAAAATATTAATCTGTTCCAGGTATTCGATTTTAAACTTTTGGGTTCTGAGCATGCTCAGTTCAGTTTTTTGGATAGGTATATAAATTGCGGACAAGGATTTGCCTCACAAACAGGGATTTTGACAGCTCGCAAACAGGGATCTGACTCATGAATATGGATTTTGTTCACTTTGTGCATTAATAACTTCACAACTGTTCTTGCAATTTACATGAAACGTGGTATATGCCCTCACAGACTAGTGGTCTCTTGACATGGCAAGTTATAAGTTGATTGGGAGTGCATATATGGAGATACAGTCCCAAAATGTGTACACCTGTGTGTTTTGTCAAATTCCTTGCTTTGATTGTTTCACTTTGTGCATTAATAACTTCACAGCTGCTCTTGTAATTTACATGAGATTTGGCATGTGTCCTTAGAAAGTAATGGTCTCTTGATATGCCAGTATTAAGTTTAATGGGGATTGCAGATTTGGAGATATGTAGTCTCAAAATGTGTACATGTATATCTTTTGTCAAATTCTTCCTTTGTTTCACATTGCGCATTAGTAACTATACAGCTATTCCTGCAATTTACATGATGTTTGGTATGTTCCCTGGTGATGTCTTGATCTGCTAAGTTTCTTTTAGATAGAGAGTGCACATCTGGAGATATGCAGTCCCAAAATATGTACATCCACATGTTTTGTCAAATTCTTGCTTTAATTGTTTCACTTTGTGCATTTATTTATTTAAATGTTTTACAAGGAGGGCACACTGAATAGAATACTGCTCAATTCCATGTGAGTCCTGGGGGGAGGGTGAACATAGGAACATCCGCAATACATACATTAAGTAGAACTGAGACAGACAACTGAGCATGTGCCCTCACAGACTAATGGTCTCATAATATTCCAAGCTTCAGTTTGATTAGGAGTGCAGTTCTGAAGATATGTAGTCCCAAAAATGTGTATATCACCATTTGTAGTCAAGTTCTTTTTTCACTTTTATGTTAAACTTAATAGTTTGTGCTTTAATAACTTTGAAAGAGTTCAAGTGATACAGTATGCATGCAGTTTGCCATGCCCCAACATGAAGCAGACATCTCATGAAGTTGTAAGTTTTGTTTCACTTACATGTGAGGGCATGGAGATATAGTGTCCCAAAATATGAAAATCACCGATTTTTTTATCAACTCACTTTATCACCTGCAGGTTATACTGTTTGACCAGTAGTGGTCACCAAAACATGCAATTTCTCACTTGCTGCTTCCTCCCATCCACACCATTTTGAATTTTACTCTGAAATGTTCAGGGTAGAAAGAGTTTGCCCCACAGAACAAGCCAACATTGGTATGGTGAAAGAACTATTAATCCTTTACAAAGTTATTCAGTTTTGCAATTTCAGGTTCTGAGCATGCTCTGTTCAGTTTTTTTTGGATAGTTTCACAGTGGTGAAGAGGGATTTGTGCACACAAAAAGGGATTTTTGAATCCATCTTCATGAGAAAAAAATCCTTTTTCATGCGCCATCATCTTATTTTTCATTTTTTTGGCACAAACAAAATGTTATAACTTACCTCAAGGTTTTCTGTAGGCATCCATGTACATGTTTTGGCAGGGGGATATCATCTACAAACTCATGCCTTTGGTTTAGTTAGTTTTCTTAAAAAGTGGTACTTTTAAAGTTTAAAAATCCCTTTTCATGACTCATTTCCGAAGCCGTTTGCAAGCTGTCAGAATCCCTTTTCTTGAGCCAATCCCTTTTCATAAGCTGTCAAAATCCCTTTTCTTTAGGGGAGAATCACATAACTCTACCTCATGGAAAGGGACCGGATCGTGAAACAGGATTTTGACAGCTTGCGAAAAGGGATCAGCTAGCGGAAAGGGATTTTGTCACCTTGCAAAAAGGGATTTTAAAAGGTCATTGCTGAGAAGCTGTTTGATATTTCAGGCTGAAATTTTCAGGGTAGACAGGGCTTGCTCCAAAAATGAGACTTTTACTGGTTTGGTGATAAAATTGACATTGTTTCAATATTTACAAGATTTTGAAGTTTTGAAATTTTCCTTTGGATAGCATTGTGGTGGCCGAAGTACATTTCAGTGCTTACTGTATATCTCAAATGGTTTGAGATACAGATTTTTCACTAAATGGAGCTTTGTAAACCTTTGGGTGTATTAAACTGATGTGTAGATTGCCAGGGCATGATTACAGCTGCAGTGGATTTTTTTCCAATGTTCTTATGAGTACTGAGATATTGCACCATTTGCATCACAAGGTATACTTTGAATGCCTGTAGGCCTGTGCTGTACCGCTATACTTTTTGGTAAATGGATGTGTAGGGCTCAGAAGGCTCAGTGACGAAACAGAGATGAAAAGAGCTTAATATGTATAGCCTTAAGGAAAGGAGGGAGAGGGGGGGACATGGTAGAAACATTCAAGTACCTCAAGGGAATCAACAAAGTCCAAGAGGGTAGCATCTTTCAAAAAAAGAACTGTGCAAGAACAAGAGGGCACAATTTGAAGATAGAGGAGGGGCAGCTCAGAGGTAATTTAAGGAAGTATTTTTTCATAGAGAGGGTTGTGGATGCATGGAACAGCCTTCCGGAGGAGGTTGTGGAGTCAGAATCAGTGGTGGAATTCAAGCATGCATGGGACAGTCATAAGGCAATTCTAGGGGGTTGGGGTAGGAAGAAGTAGGCTGCTGGTTAACTAGGATCTGCAGCTTATCCAGTAGGTAGGGAAATGGGCAGACTGAGTGGGCCAAACGGTCCTTATCTGCCATCAAATTCTATGTTTCTATGTTTCTATGCTTTCACATATGGATACTGTTATGCAGTTATGATTCTGCAGGCCCCTTCTTCATGCAGTAGTGGGAGTGAAGGACCTGGATGGCCCTGCGCTCCCAGAGGGACATAAGAGTTCAATACATTATCACTACAAGTATGGATAGATGGGAGTGCAGGACCCTTAGGACCCTGTGCGCTCACAATTGGATACAATTACAGAGGGAGATGCAACAACAACACAGTACAGAGTGATGGGACAACATGGCCCTGCACTCTCACAAACCTATAAGGGTAACATTACAGTTTTTCAAAAAGTAAGGAAATTCATTGCAAATAACTTCATTAATGCATAAGTTAGAGATGAAGTAACAAAAGTAAGGAAATGAGGTGTTAGGGTTTCCAACCATAATACCTCCCCCTACTGACACCCAACCTGACCACCCCACCCCCACCCTCCATAGACCAATAGACACTGGGGTGTGCTTTGGAGTCATCAGTCCTAACTCACACCCTGTTCTCCTATACTGTACCATCTCAGTTTCTTTACAATTGGAATGGGATGAGAGATAGGGTCAATGATCCCAAGGCACACCCCAATGCCTGTTGGTCTGTGGAGGGTGGGGTGGTCAGGTTAGGTGTCGGTGGGGAGAGGAGTTAGAGTTGGAAACCCTAACACCTCATTTCCTTAAATTTGTTACTTCAACCCTAACTGATGCATTAATGGAGTTTTTTGCAATGAATATATATATACATACATATATATATATATCTATAGGAAAAGCATCATGGAAATATAGACTGACTCTGCTTTAAGCAAGAATGCATGGTGTCACAGAGCCTCTCAAATAATCAGCAAATGGTGTGCACATAGTTTTAACTTATGCTGATCTGATATACTGATGAAGCACCACCACCCACTTGGCCAAGCTGGATGTACTCTGTTACAGGGCCTCCACTTTATAACCAGCTTAACCCCTAGAACCCACCACTGTACCCACTACTCTACCATAGGATGGCCCTCCCTGTCAAGTATCTTAACTGAAAATAATTTTAAGTTAACTGAAAAATCTGTACATATTGACCCATAACCAGGAGCACTGGAAAATTGCACCCCCAATTTTTTTTGCAGAAACCACAATTTTTACCATTCTCCACAAAAAAATGACATGTTCAGCAAATTCTTGCAATTTTTGAGTTTTTACTTTGAACTTTGTAAAACGTATCAGCATTTTTAATAAAAGACCCTCAAATATATTGACAATTTTGCATGTACACTTGGGTTTTGCCAAAACAATGCAGTGCAAGTTGGGGAAGGGTTTTATGTGACACTGCTTTCTTTTGAATATTTGTCTGGTTTGGTTTCAAAATCCACTGGCCAAGCATAAGTACACTTAAACACTTAACATTTGATTTGTGTTGAAGCAGTCTATCAGAAAACTTTTTGTTGTCACAGAGACTGAAACAGCACGTGGGAAAAATTGTGCAAATTATCCCATTCACCTTAATGGGGTGCCAACTATGAAGCCTTTTTGTAAGTGGTACTTTAATTCAGAGTAGTTTTGATTCAAACAGCTGAGGATTTGTGATGGCCCTGCTGACTATAAACATGAATAAACTGGTTAACAGTGGTTCCACACTTTGCAATGTACAACCTAGATACTCACATGCAAAGGCTACAATAAACAAACTCTGGTCAGAGCTGATATGGCTGTGGAGAGCTTTTGGGATCCTTTTACTCATTATTTCTAATGAATTTGCACAATGCAGATCTGTGGAGAGGCAGTTTTAATATGGTCTCTTTTACACATTTTTACAATGTGTTTCCCTAGAATATGCCTGCTGATTGCTACAGTGTATATTTAGCCTGGATAGTTCACAGAAGAAATGGCATTTTATTTTCAGTAGAGCTCTACATCTACACAATATTATGTTACATTGTGTAAAATCAGAATGCACTAAAAACAATATTTTACATCTGGGGGGATATATTAAGTGCCAGATCAATGCACGAGCAGAAAGATGCATTGCACAAAGAGGGTGCACTGGTCGGCACTGATACAACATTCAAAAAGAATGCACCACCGGTACAGGGTGTGCATACAGTGAAGGCCACCAGGATGAAGTGCAGCACTGCAGAATTCTGCAGTAGAGTTACTGCAGCAAACAATACAGTTTCAAAGGGAGTTAATCCCTTTTGTCATGCAGTAAACCTGTGACACTGCACTTCATCCTGATGGGCTTCATATCTGTTGAAAATGTAACCCTGGATGGGAGTCGCAGTGCAGGTGGCCACAAAATCAGGTGCATCCAGGGTGACCCTAACTGATTACTTTCCAGGGGGAATGTGTGACACATACCAGTATATGTTGCAGCCCCCATGGGTGATATTCAGACCAGGAATGCAAATGTACTAACTGAGCATGCAGGGTGCAAAGGGGCCTTATGCATGCTCAATACCAACCCATTTTCATGTTGACATTGCAATAAATATGCTGGAGCAGCTCTCACCCCCAAGCCCTGACCCTGATTGCTCCCATGTGGGACAGGCCCCGAAGTCTCTGGTGGTATAGTGGCACTCCCCCACCTGTTCCACCAGCCCCAATTGTACTGGAGTCCAGGCTTTATCAGTTCCATATCATAGGGGCCTCACTGCCATCCCTAATTGCACCTGAATAAACCTACAGTCCATATCCATAGTGCAGTGGCCCCCGCTCCCCTCAATGGTGCACAGACACCCCACTCCCTGCCCCTCCAGCCCATCCCGTTGTGACAACTGGCTTTGTAATCGGATCATACCACTCTATCAGTGGGTGGCAGAGCCCTTGTAATAGGATGCTGAAATGTGTTATATGTAGGCACAAGCTGTGTGTTGGTGATAACACCCAGTGGCCATACACCTCAGGCACTCGCATGCAGATCCATCATCCTGGTGCCATTGCACTGCTCAGTGTAGGTGATGACCAATGCTGTACCCACTCACACAGGTCCCAAAACAGGCATGCTGCAGCCAACCTCCCATTCATTTGTACAACTGGGGAACTGCCGATGAACTATCCATAGCCTGAAGTGTTCATTGCAAATGGCATTACAGGATACTGCACTCCATGGCACCCGGGATACCCCAGCAGTCCAGAGGGTGGCATGTTATACAGGGGAACAGGGGAGATTGTGGACTTGCAGTGGTATATGACACCAGGAAGATACAGCATCAGTAAGGCATGTATTGGAGGTATGTAAATTCCCTCTTCAGTTTGTCAGGGACATAAACACGGTTGCATACTCTGGTGGTTCTGCAGCTGACATAGAGCCTCCATGCATGGTACAGCCATTGGGTCATTCCAGAGTGCAGCTCTCCAGCCTGGGTTCAGTGCAGTCAATGACTGACCATGGCAGGGTGTGGAGGGCAGTACCAGTCTTTGCAAAGGTTGGGTATAGGGGTAGTGAGAGTGTCTGTGTACAGGGGCAGTGGATGGGAGTCCTCTAAACTATGGATATGGACCATGGTTTCCTCTACTGGGATCGGGTCTAGCGGGGCCCTACACTAAGGAGCTCTTCAGGGATGGAGTTGGCTAGACTGGGAATGGAAAGGGGGGTATCTCTAGTCCACCAGGGCTGCCAGGCTACTGTGCACCTGGGTGCACATCTGCAGCCTGCCTGTGGGTGGCTGACCAGTTTAGGCCAGCTATTCATGGCCTAACTGTGGGCCACAGTGCTCTGGACTGCAAGGGGCACATTCCCACTGAATATGCTGCAGTGCAGCCTATGCATGGGAATGCACCCTCGACTTGAACAGCATGCCATTTGTGTATGCCTTGGCCCATTTCCTTGTGGCCGGCACATCCTGCATGTTTGAATATCATGCTGCTGTGCATTGTTGGAGTTGTGTGGCACATCTCCCCTTTCCAGTGGGATGTGCTGTGTATCTCCTTTGAATACGGGGGCCCTGGACTAGATACCTTGAATAAATACATTAAAAAATGGCAAAATCTTAACCCCACTGAAAACAAGATATTGCATCTAATCTAGGACAGCCTGAGTAAATACAGTGCAAAAATGTGTAAATGAAGATCCCTGTGACAATGAGATGTAGCATCTCCCCTGCCCCATCCAGGATACAAAATATAATACACAAAATATTCAGTGTTCCCAGATCCAAATAATCATTACCCTGTAAGAAGCCCTCATTTTCTCTGTGCTTTCCCCACAGTGGGCAGAATCAAATCCCTGTATAAATACCTGTAGATTTTTCCATAAGTCACTGGTTCCTTATTTATGGCTTATTTATTTATTTAGATTTTGATAACCAGGCAAGCTCACTGAGACCAGACGTCCCTTTTTCAGGAGCGACCTGGATTAGATTCAGACAATAATTACATATATTGGCAGGAGTACACAATGGTACATACATTGATAGGAGTATACACTAGCTGGAACATACATTGGATAGGATATAGAGTACATTACAGAGCATGTCAGTTATATACACATAATAGCATAGCAAATAACTCAGACATATGACATCTTAACCAACAATGCTTTAAAGGAGAGGTTGTTCTTTATTTAGTATATCAGCAGCCTTTTATTAGGAAAAGAGCTCTAAATATTATGTGTCAAGATGGCCTTGGAATGATTTGGATTTGCATACTATGCACAAGGCATAATGGGGGACTATATGAAATAAATATCATGCTCATTATTTCATGAACTATACTCAAAATTAGTAATCACAAGTCAGACAATCTTTCAAAAAATACTAGTAACGCCTGTAAACAAATGTATTGCAAATAAATGATATATATATATATATATATATATATATATATGTGTGTGTGTGTGTGTGTGTTTTATATATATATATATATATTTGTGTGTATATATACAAATGTTATTTTTGCATCTTATACTTGTTCGTTTTCAGACAAATTCTCATAGACGTTTTTCTGTCCACCTGAATCTTAAATAAGTTAAGTAAAAGTTATTATTTTCTTCAAGGCCCTGATCCAGCAACTCAGTAAATACACACTCAGTATATCATTTTATAAAATAACAAAAAACAGTTTTCTGTTTCCAGTTGTTTGATCAGGAAATTTATAAATGGTATAAGTTATTTTTGTCACATCTATGTTGGTCAAATAAAAGGTATCAAATCATTTGCTTCTGTATCACTTATGGTTTGCCCGCAGTTAATTCATTAAATGAAGTCTCCCTTCCCAGGAGTTTGACAGTTTCTCCACCCCTTCCCCAAACACACACACACACATGCTTACTATAAGAGATCCCAGTAGCTCTTATCTGTTATGTTTGGGAAACAGGCTCAGCCCATTCTATCATAAAGAAATTTATATATTTAGTCTGGGTAGTTCACCAAAGACCTGGCATTTTATCAACAGTATAAATCTTCACAAAATTTGCTTGGAAAGGGTAACATTTATGAGGTATGACTCTTTTTTGAAGGATATTCATCCCCAACTGAAGTTTGTAGAAAAAATGTTTAAATGCTAGGCATTTAAATGTGCAAGCAGTTGCATTTCGAAGGGGGTAAACAAATCTCCAGTTTAATAGACAACCAATATTTAACAAGCTGTTTCAGTTTCCTAATGGCCATCTGATAAGCAGCTTGGAGTTATGTCTTCAACATTCTAAACAGAAAGAAGGGATTATTCCCAGGGATTATTTTATTTTAATTGCCATAGTGATTTGTAGATGTGGAAGGATACATTGAAAAGTCTAAAAAGTGTTTTTCCATTTTCAAACTACAGATACCAGAAAGGCGGTAGGCTCCGCCCACAGCCATAAAAACTGACTAAAGTGTGAAAACAAGCTTATAAAACACATAAATGTATCTGATCATTAATCTTTAACTAAACAAAATAATTGCAAAAAGAGTAAAACAAAGGTAAATTACAGGGCACACTGACTACTGTATGATGCAGTAATTTTTTTTTTTATATACATGCTCTGGTAACCATGTAAGGCCCACTAGGCACAAGTACCTGATCTCTGGGGCAACCCAGGAACACTGGGGTGGTTAAGTGACTTGCTCAGAGAAAGTTGTGGGACTCAAACCTAGGTCTGTTGGATGCACCCAACACATTCAGTTTGGTAACCTCTAGGCTATACTGCCAGCCCTAATAATCTTCAGAATTAATGTTTTAATATGTGATTTCAGAAATAGTGTACAGTACCTACAGTGCAAATTATTAACTCTATTTGCTATTTTCAGCATGCATTTAATATTACCATTTTGTTTTGCTATCAGGCCACATGCTGACACATCACCTTGTTTTTGCTTTTGCAAATGATAAAAATTAAACACTTTAAAAACATCTTACTAAAACTCAGTTATTCACTACTCTGTGTGCTTTATTTTTTCTTGCACCAAAGTGGGTGACTAGTTGGCAGAGAAATGTAAATACCGGTAGCTGTTGATCATTCTTCATTATTCTATATCCAGAAACTGACAGAATTTGTTGATTCTTGAGTTATTTAATATTGATTTGCTGTGGCTCACTAAATAGAATCTACTTAGCATTGTATAAGGCAAATGTTTTAAAATTTTGGAAAATAGGCAATGCATATATTAGTTTAGTATTCATTTTAGTAACATAAGCTTTTCTTCATATTTAAAACACATTTAAGTGCCAGTATATTCATCTACTAGTTTATGCTGACTATTATATGCTGCAGAAAACAGTAAAAGATTAATTGTGACACACTCAGGGTGTATAGTTGAACTCCTGCAATTTCATCACAATTTTTTCAAAACATCCCCACAATTTTGGGTAACTTTTTCTACAATTTTCCAGTGGCCTAAGCCATAACGCACTTTCAAAATGAACCACCCCCTTATATTATGGCACTGTTCCATACAGCCACCAGTCAACATGAGTTGAGTAGGAGCAATCCTCCTAGAGATAGCAAGGTACCTCTCTCATTTTGGTAAAACTGCATTCAGTTGGCTTGTCCCAATGTTCAGGGACAAGCTACAATGCATTTAAAAGCTAAACATCTTAACTAGCCCCGAAGGTTTTAAAACTTTTCTGGACACCCATTGTACCGACGTGTGTAACTGCTGATAATTCCTTGATTCTCATCCAGGACCATAAAATCATATTATGTACTGTATATACCTGCCATATCATATTTCATCTCTTTCCCAGAGTGCTTCATTCATATGAACCCTTGAACCTGCCCTTCTCTGCCTGCCATGCTTACTCCATGCTGCTGATCATTTCCTCCATGCTTCCATGGCTCCTTTGTCAGACTCCAGCAAGCTCAACCTCTCCATGTCAGAGAGTCTCCCCTCCCCTATCAGAGTCTGTGCCAAGTAAGAGGAAGCACACTGGTGCAGCCTGACATGCTGGCTTGGAGGGAACTGTCAGTGCATTAGGGAGGCAAGAGGCATGGGGTATAGTGACTTTCATCTGACACACTGAAAGAGGTATTGTTTTTCCCCATCTCTTGGCCCCTCTCACCAGCAGTAGCAGTGTGCATTATGGTGGCATCCTGGGATGGTTCCAGTCTGTTTATGGAAACCCATGCATCAAGCCACTAGCAGAACTTGCTTCTGAGTGGAGCTTCCTCAGCTCCTTCCATGGGAGGAGAGTATTCATGTGTCTTTTGCCTCCCAGCAGACTTTTGCTCCTGTTGCCCTGGACTCTGAGTGCTAACCAAGGTCACCAGCATGCACAAGCAGATGCCCTCTTCTCCGTGCAATGGAACTGGTTACTTTTTACTTATGTAAATGTAGAAGTATTGCGAGTTTTTGTTGTAATACACCATACTCCTCAACGGAGCCCCTGAAGGGTACATTATTAATAAAGTTGATTGATTGACATACAGTTCCAACATTTCCTATTTTACCACATTACACAACCATGAAAGCTATGTAATCAAGCAACCATGTAAACTATGTAATTCATGTAAATATGTAACTATGTAACCCTATAACTAAGAAATGATGTAATAGCCCCTGTTGCTAAGCTATCCCTTGAAAATGTGTGCTAGCTCAAGGGGTATGTACCTGTTGAAGTCTCATGAATAAAATACTACCACTACTATATCAGAGAGTAAGACAGCTAGGAAGTGAATGTGTAAAACCCTTGAATTTTATATAGAAATGGCATGGAAATCCTAATTACACAGTATTGCTATGGCATTCTAACAAGAAGTTCTTAATAAGCACATTATGTGGCTGAGCCTCGTTGAACACAAGCCGCATCTTTATCAAACTTATGTTTCTATGAATTTGACTGTGTTTGCATGTAGGAGAGCGTAACACTGCAAAAATCCAGGAAAATGTGAGAAACGCTAACAAAGGAAGATACAGTTTATACAGTCTGGGTTTTGGCTTCGATGTAGAGTACAACTTCCTGGAGAAACTGTCTTTGGAAAATAAAGGTGTGGCTCGCCGTATTTATGAGGACTCAGATGCACCTCTGCAACTTAAGGTAATAAGACTATCTTGAAACATTCCTTTTGAAAATGGCCATGCATGGTCCACCCTGGGATGAAAGAGACTTGGGCAGGTGGTTGTCAGTGTTACAGCTGGGACCTGGGTGCACTCTCAGCCCATCTGCAGCAGCCACCCACATGTGTGATAGGCACATTGTGGTGCAGAGGACACCACAGGCAGTGAACAGCTAGAGGGGGCCATGTGCACAGAGGACAGTGTCCCACCACCACCCCCGCTGACTATCCTCACAACATAGAAGCATGTAAATGTGCCTACCTGCATGCCGAGGCACACCCTGAGGCTGTCTAGCCACCATGCCCTTGTGGTCTGCAACAGGTGCACTACCACTTGTGGTGGCACATCTTGGCTCGACCAGAGCGCCAGCAAGGCAGGCCCACCTCTGATCTTCAGGGCCTAGGAGGAAAGTATGGAGAAAGACACATCAGTACTGGGCAACACCACAGGCCCCCCCCGGCAGAGCATGATACCCTGCATATTGTGTCAGTGACGTGGTGGCACAGGGCAGCCATGGTGCACCACTTCCAACAGGGCATGCAGCCCCAGGCCCCCTCATGGCATGGCGTTCCAATGGCACTGCCCCATGGACCAGTGGATTGGATGGGAGATGGGAACAGGAGCTGTGCACTTACCTGGCCATGGTGCAGCACCCCTCTGAACGTGTGCCTGTAGCATCTGCAGCCACTCTGGGTCTCTCTACTGCAGGTCCCCGTAGCAGTGCCTGCACTGCTCCCCAGTTCTGCGTGCACCTGTGGCCTCCTCGAGACCATCTGCCACCTCCTGCCACACATTGGTCCAAGGCCTGTTCAGGGGCTCCTGTACAAACAAGATGCCAGCATGTGGCTCCACTAGGGCCACGAGGTTGACCAACTCAACTTGTGTCCAGTTAGGGGTTCTTTGTGTTGGATGGTGTGGCATGTTTGCAGTTCACTTGGAAAAGTAAAATGGCACCCAGCAGCACATATGCTACACATGCTGGGGATGCACGCCATGCACCATGATGTGCTGCCACCACCTACCATGCAGGCACGGAGATGCCCAAGGGGTCAAGGGTTGGGCCACACACCCTGTGCGACAGTGTCATTGGGCAGTGCAGGCATGCTGTGCCATAGGGCCATGTGGGTGCCACAGTACAAGTCCCCATTGCACAGGGATGCCATGTTACCCATAGCGCAGGAGAGCCATTGGCTGCCTGGCATCTAGGTGCCATAGGCCATGCAGCACCCGAGGGCCATATGTGCAATAGTGGTCAGGCGCTGTACTGCCGATCATGCACATTGCGCATGCCATGCCCCTGGTGTGTCTGATGGTGGCATGCACATGTGCGCGGTACGGGCTGTTGCACATGTCACAATATTGTGCCCTGACTTGTGCATGTGCAACCCCACTGCGCAATGCACAACCATGCAGTATTCAGCTGCTATCTGCAGATCAGCTGATTAGCCCATCCATGGTGCATCAGCTGCATTTTCATGTCATCACAGTTATGCAGCCCCTTATTTGCATGTGCTGTGCTATTTAGGGGCCAGGGGAATGCACAGGGTATGGACCAGTATTGCATCCCTTAGAGGTAGGAAACACGCCATGGGGCTGGCTGAACAGTGGAATGGAAGGGTGGGGGAGGAATTACCAGGCCATTCTAACACGTCTAGCTCCACAGGAAGAAGCATGTCCAAAATAGAGCAGACTGAGGATCGTGGGCCTGCATGCAAGCACAGGCCCAACTTCACCAGGGCAGAGTCAGATGCCCTATTCCAGGTGTACCTGGACCAGGAGACACTCCTGAGCAGCTCCACAGGCACCCCACAGGCCCGGGCAACAGCATGGATGGGAGTGGCCTGTGCTGTGAACCAGCAGGGCAGCCACCAATGGTCTGCACAGGAGTGCAAAAAGAAGGTCAGCACAGACCAGAAGTGGATCAAGGAGAAGGTGGCAGTTATCCGGGCAGTGCATGCTGCCACAGTCGGGGGTCAGCCTGCTGTGCACAATCTTATACTGCAGGAGGAGATAGAAGCAGCCACCATGGAGCGCACCGCGATCGAGGGCGTTCCTGGTGGAGGATTCCAGATGGGTGGTAGCCCATCACTGCACAGTAGGCTTGGTTGTGATGGGGGCACGAGAGCAGGGGGGCTGGGGGCAGGGGTGGGTGACAGCGAAACTAATGCAACTGTGTTCCCTTTCAGTTCCTGATCACCTGCGTGCAGTGGCAGGGGTGGGGGTGCCCACTGAGGGAGCAGTCCTGGACCTGGAGGACTGTCCATCCACCTCCACTGGACACAGTGACCCAGATAGCCTGCAGGGCAGCACCACTGTCCATCCGGATGCCAGTGGCACAAATGTGGATGAGGCCCTAGCTGTGTTCCAGCATGACACCAGGCATGGTGTCCTGTGTGCTGAGACACAGATCAGGGCGAGGTCCATTTCCAATGATGAGACCTTCGTCCTGGACAGTAATGTTGTGGCCACAGGGGAGACACCCATACCACACACCCGCCACAGCAGCGCAGACGGCGACCCGGTGGTTGTTGCCTGCACACCGGCCACTGTAGCAGGCATAGCCATAGCTTCCAGTGGCGCAGCAATGGCTGGTGGTGGTGGCAGGAAGGCTGGAGGTAGCGCAGCCACACCAGTGTTACCCTGTGTGCAGCAGCTGGAGGGGCGGCAGCAGCGGACGGATGGCATTGAGGAGGGCCCGGGGCTGGGAATGCCATCAGTGCACTGTAGGACAACCATCCCCAAGAGGGACCCGCTGTGCAGTACTCACCATCGTGGGGTGCTGGACCACAGGTTCAGGGCACACCCGTAGCTTGGCACAGTGCTCCTATGCCCCAGGGTGCCGAGCCCTTGGATGAGCACACCTGACTGCTCCGGGCCTCTGTTGAGCAGCAGGTGCTGGCCGCAGAAGGGGTGCATGCGTGGAGCTGCACCAGGCAGCAGAGCGGCGGGACAGGGACTTCACCCTGCTCCTGGTGAACACGCGAATGCAAGTGGACATGGCCACAGCCATGGATCGGCTGACCACTGTGATCATAGCCAGACTGGCACCACTGGCCACCCTGGTGCGTGGCCTTCCGCCACTCACACCGCGCAGTGCATTCTCCACACCTCGGTCCCAGCATCGTCTGACCCCCACGGTGTCAATGCCAGGGTCTGCTGTGGGCATTCCTAGCACACTTGGTGCGGGCATGTTTGTGGGACTGCAGACACCTGTGAGGACCCAGTCACCATCCTGCAGTGTCACCTCTGGGGGACCATCCGTGACACCCCCCTGTGGCCATTATGCAGGCCGCATCCACTGTGCATTCTCGGCGGGGTCATCCACATTTCTGCGGTGGCCATGCTACTGAGTGGCATCCCTGATCTTCCCACCTCTGCGTCCACCGTATGCTGCTGCCCTGTGTGCACATTGGTGCAGTGTGTGCATGTGCGTCCCATGGCCGTGACACCCATGGACGACGACGCACATGGCCCATGTGCCCACCCACCTGTCTGCTGGCTACTGTGGCACGTGCATGATGATGTCAGCACAGTGCCAACTGCCACTGTGCAGTGCCACTCAAGGTCTGACACACGCCCGGTGCCCGCTTCTGGGCGGGGGCATGATGGGTCCTGTGTGCATTTGTGTGTGTGCATGTGTACACGTGTGTGTGTATGTGTGTATGATGTGCAGGCCTGTGCTGCATGCTGCAACGGTGTCTATTCCCCACACCTGTCCACGCCCCCCTCCCACAGTCCCTGGCATGGGGCATGCCCATGCCTGCCTGTCTATTGTGCCCTAGGCCCTAGCCCTTTCACATGGCCATAGTCACCTACCTGCGCACTCCATAATACTCCTCGGTGATTGTGTCTCTGTACTACAGGCCCATTCTGGTCTTCCAGGGATCCCTTCACCGGGGGGGGGGACTGCCCACCACCAGGCCCTGCAGCCATGTCATCCCCACTGCTGTCCCCCTTTTTGACCTCAACAGCTATCCCACAGTCAGTGGCCATGTTGTGTAGTATACAGCAGGCCAAGAATAGGCCACAGGCCTTTGAGGGGGCTGTACTGTAGGGCACCACCAGACCTGTCCAGGCAATGGAACTGAGTCTTCAGCCACCTGAACACCTACTCAGTGATATTCCGTGTGCTGGTGTGTGCCTCATTGTATTGCTCCTGTGCTGGGATCAACGGGCACCGGTATGGGGTGAGCAGCCATGACTGGAGTGGGTAGCCACTGTCACCTGTGTATAGAGATGCCTGGTTAGCATGGTGGACTGAGTCATTGCACCCCCATGCCATCTCGGCCACACCCCCTGGCACCCATACCTTGGCAACCCCCATGTCCTGCCCTGCCATTTCTGGCATACCGCATCCACAGCATACTCACCGACTAGGTGGCCAGTGGGGATGTTCCCACTCTCAAACCCCTGGCACAGTGCTGACTAGTGCCAGATGAAGGCATCATGTGCTCCTCCAGGGTGTGTGGTACAAACATTGACTATGCACTCCCTGGCATCGCACACCTCCTGACAGTTGACACTGGGGTAGCCCTTCCTGTTCAAGAAGGCAACACCCTCTGGGCCAGGTGGTGCACGGATGCCAACATGGGTGCAGTCGATGGCCCCTAGCAAGACAGGCAACCGCACCACCCTGTGGAACCCCTGCATGTTTGCTGTATGCTCTGCCTGTGTGCTGGGGAAATGGATGTACTCTGCAGCATGTAGTAGCAGTGCACTAAGGAATTGTGTGAGGAGCCATGATGCAGCTGACTGGGTTATGTCTATGGTGTCCCCTTTTGGTCTCTGTAAGGTACCCTTGGCAAGCAGACACATGACGGCCATGACCTTCATCTCCACCGACAGGTGGTGGCTCCATTTTGTGGGTGCCTGCATCTTCTCACTGCACAGCTCACAGAGTCACCTCAGAATTGCCCAGTTCAGGCAGTACCGTCCCACAATCTCTGTATCACTATACTGTTTGAATGTGATGCTGGCATGGTACCACTTGTTCTGGGTGTACCACTGACAGGCCTTTCCATGGCTGCACTGGTCTGCGAGCTGCCTCCTCACACCCCACATTACCACTTCCATCTGGAATATGGCACTGGCCATGTCCTGGTTTGTGTCTCCTCCCCCCTGGGTGGCTTTCTCCCCAGCCCCCATGGCTGTGGGCTGCTGCCTTTGCCCCTGCACTGGGTACACTATTGTTTCTGGATGCCTGTCCTGCAGTCTGTGGCCTCTGCCTCCCACCTCTCTGTGCCCCTGTGCAGCTCCTCCTGTGCTGGGTGTCACAAGCACTCACTATGTGTTGCCTTGCACCCTGTCTCACATCCACACACACACTCACTTAGTCACACACATACAGTCCCAGTCTCTTGCTGTTTCAGGCTCCCTTGTGCGCACTGTGTGCCTCTCCCAGCCTGCCTGTCACTCTGTCGCTTCCCTTGCTTGTTCAGGCTGCCCCCTCGCTCTCCCTCTTTCTGGCCCTCCTGTTCCATAAGCCTCCTTCAATGGCTTGCTCCCTCTTTTTATGTGTTCATGTCTGCTCCACGCAAGTCCCATTTGCTCCACACTTGCACTATTTACCTGCTGTTGAATATCGCACTGTGCCGCATATTCATGGCTACGCCCCCTTCACTTGCACATGCATTCATTACCATTGCATACTGGTGCATTGGGATCTGCGCTGTGCATTTGCTGCCACTGAATATCGCTCTCCGGCGCATTGGTGCACTTGCGTAGTGCATCCCTGTTGTGCATTGCGCAACTGCTCTGAATATCCTTGCCATGGAATAGAATCTTAAATGTATCTAAATATTATGTTTTCAAAGTTTTCCTTGAGGGTCTCCCAGCCTTTTTAAGCATCCTTTTCTCTGCCTCAGCCTCTAGTAGAATATTCCAGGTATTTATTACCCTCTGTGTGTAGAAGTGCTTTTTTTGTTTCTTCATGAGGTGTATATCTCAGGTTTGCCCCCACACTGCACCTTGTTTGCCTGTACTAAAGATGACTCCTGATGCATGTGAAATGTCCCCATAGCTGCATCCCTAAGCCACTGTTAACTGTGGCTCCAGATGTGTGCTGCAAGCTTCCCCAAAGCTGTACCCTTTCTGCCAATGCAGGGTGCATATCAGGCTAACTATGGTTCTAAGTGCATGTCAGGTTTCCAAAAAGCTACATGCTGTCTGCCAGTACTAACTATATCTCTAGGCAAATGTCAGCCTTCCACAAAGCTACATCCTGCCTGCCAGTACTAACGATGGCTCTAGGTCATTAGTTCTCACACTTTGTGATAGTGAACCTCCCCTAAGCCATGGAAAAGATTTCGAGCCTCCCTCAAATTTGGAAAAAAAACTTGGGCCTTCCCATAGAAAAAAAAAATTATATTTTTCACAGTATGCCAAGAATAAATTGAGACTAATAAAGTTGAGTATATTCTCTTTTTTCAACTTATTGTTCTCTATCTCCAAACCCACACCCCAGGTTATCTTTGTCACTCCACTTTTCTGACTCTTGGTTCCTTGTTACTCTGTTCCCTTTCTGTCTGGAAAAATTAACCTGGCCACCTTCATTGCACCCCTCTTACCCTTTTGTTAAGCAGCTTCATGTACCCTTCCCTCAGTTGACACCTGAAACAAACACTGACTCTGTATGCCTTTCCCAGTCACTTATTTGCTTATGAACATCTACTGTAGAAACAAGCCTTGGATCAGTGTACCTTTCCCAGTCACTCATCTGCATATAAACACCTACTGTAGAAACAAGCCTTGGGTCAGTGTGCCTTTCCAGTCACTCATCTGCATATAAACACCTACTGTAGAAACAAGCCTTGGGTCAGTGTGCCTTACCTAGTTACTCATTTGTATATAAACACCTACTGTAGAAATAAGCCTTGACTCAGTGTGGCTTGGGGAAGCTTGCTATCACAAAGTGTGAGAACTAATGCTGTATGTGCATGTCAGGCTCCCACAAAGGTGTCTGTTGTCTGCAAGTACTGACTATAGCTCTATAAAGTCTAAATAAATAAATAAAGTATAATAAATACTTGGGCTTCCGCAAAGCTCTATCATGTCTGCCAGTCCTAACTCTTCCTCTAGGTGCATGTCAGGCTTCCACAAAGCAGTATCTTGTCTGCCAATACTAATGATGGCTCTAGGTGCATGTCAGGCTTTCACAAAGCTGCATCTCGTCTGCCAGTGCAATGTCTTCTGCTAAATCCCATCAGTCATGTCAAACTATACAATCAGCCTTCCAAGTCCAGATGTTTTCCCCCCTCCTCTTCTAGCTTCCTGCTTAAAATTTTCTCTTCTTTGTCTAGGGCTTTTATGAAGAGGTTGCCAACCCCATGCTGTTAGATGTTGCCATTCAGTATCCCGAAGATGCCACTTCTGATGTTACTAACAGCAATTTCAAGCAGTACTACAAAGGAGGAGAGGTTGTTGTTGCTGGTCGAATATCAGACAATGATCTGCAAATGTTAACTGCTGACATCACAGCTCAAGGGGTAGGTTTACTTTGCTTTGATTATCTGATTGATTGCCAACATAGTAAATGCTATCTTGTCCAAAACACTTAACAGTCCTACGCAATCCTTTTTTTGTACCTTTCTCCCCCTTTTCCTTTTCTTTCCTGTTCTTTGCTTCTTAATGAACAACTGGAGAACAGTGCACTAGCAGACAGAAACCTGTGATGAAGCAACCACCTTGGGTTCTTGTAATGGTTTCTGCCAGTACCTGTTTGCTCTTCACAATCATGCATGCAGGCTGGCCTGATGGTGAGGAGCAGGTAGGTGTTGCTTGCAGCCCTGGTGAGCCAGGTCCATACCCTAAACCTAGGGTCACCAGCAGGTCTAACAGAGGGAGGATTGAGCCTCTCATCAAATTGTCTTCTTCTCATTGGATTTCAGACAGCTGCCCTCACAGCAATACTGCCACCTGAGGCACTTACAGTATATACTGCCCTGCTAATCCACATGCCTGCCACTGGTTCCTTATACATGTTTTTAAGGAGGGGGTGGAGATCATCCAAAAAGAGCCTTTCGTGGCAAATGGCACTCGCACACTGAATAACTACTCAGTCGGAGTGCTCAGACTCTGACCTCCTCTTACTCTCCTCTCTGATTCTGACTCCTACCAAAGGAAGTGGCCATACAGTAGAACAGCAAACCCTGGAGGAGGCCTGTCTGATCAGGGATCAGAGACTTTGGCTGGGTAAGGACACACACTGTGCATGAGGTCATCATATGGTCATATATTAAAGGTATGGTTAATTGTAAAAAGTAGTGGAACAGCATACCCTCTCGATTACCCCCACTTCGACCCCTAAATAGCTGTGGCCCTTCCAGAGATGTGAAGGGTGGAGATGACTAGTTGAAGGAAATCCATAAGGCAATGCATAACTGGTTGCTAGAAATAAAAGGCAAAAACATTAAAACATGTCTGCAAGTTGCTTAAAGAAAGTTAGGATGACTTAGTTTGATGAGGGGCACTTGCACCAGTCAAGCTCATGCTTCTATGGGCCCCCCCCCACTCACATCACCCTCTTAGAGACCTGATACCTTCCTTCTACAGGATGTCCACTTTAGGGAATGGATCCAGCTGGAGGCTACCTCCTATTTTTCACCTCAGTGACACAGGGAACTCTAGTAAGCCAGTGCTGTGGGAGGGCTTTAGGGCCACCCAGCAAGGCTGCACTATGGTGCATGCCTTGAAAAGGTGGAAACAGGAAGCTGAGCAGAAAAGCTTAGAAGCTAGTTTGGCAGTGAAGGAGAATCTCTACAAGCAAACTCCAGACCCCACATGGACCCTGTCCTACTCTGGGATATCTGTTCCTTTAGGATGGAACTCAATGCTTTGGCCACCCGTAAAGCTGAATGATCCATTTCTGGATGTAAGCATGAATAATTGGGGGGGATGATAAAGTTTCGGAAACTATTGTTGTGTAGGCTGTGTAAGCAGCAGGAAAAGATCTATATTAGGGGCCTGAGCAATGACTCTGGGACCCCACATTCCCAGTCACAGAAGGTGAATGACATAATGCATTCTTTTTATGAACAGTTGTACACCTCAAGTGGACCTATGAACTTAGCCAACTTCCATGTTTTCATTGGAGCTCTGAACCTGCCTGCTTTTACAAATGTCCTGCAGCACTTCCTTGAAGCCTCTCTGATGGTTTCTGAGATGCATGATGTCATCATCTCCTTCTTGGCCTCAAAAGGCTCTGGGGGGGGGGGATGGTATCCCTTTTGAACTCTACCAAGCAGTTTCAGACATTGTTGCTCCTTGACTGACAGATGTCTTCATGGAGGCCCACTGCACAATGTGTCTTCCATCTATGCTCCGGGAAGCAACAATTAAAGCGTTGCCTAAGGGTACCACATATCCATCAAGTTATAGACTGATATCCATTATAGATGCAGATGCTAAGGTCCATGTCAAGCTCCTAGCCTCCCACAAGGAAAATTGCTCCCCTCCCCAATCCATCCTTTGCATACAGGATTTGTGAAGGACCAGTTGAGGTCCCTCTTTTTACTCTTGGCAGCAGCCAAGGCATCCTCCACTTCAGTCACAGTGGAAGCAACTGATTTTAAGAAAAATTTTGACTTGGTGGACTGGGAGTACCTCCACCTGATCCTACAGCATTTGGGCTTTGGTCCCATGTTTGGGGTCTCGATCCAAACCTTGTACAAATCCCTCTTAGAAAGGCTTCTGACTAATTCTTCCCTTTCCTCCCCTTCTCCCTGAACAGAGGCACCTGTCAAGGATGCCCCCTTTCCCTAAGTTATTTATGTTGGCCATTGAATCCCTAGCAGCAGTGATCCACCAATATTTTTCTTTAGGAGGAATAATAATGCACCCAGGATTCCCATGCCCTACTATATGTGGATGGCTGTCTAGTGCTCCTTCAGGATACCCCTAGCAATGTCCCAGCATTAATAACTCTTCTAACTAACTTTCAAGACACATCTGGGTTAAAAACTAACATGAACAAGACAGAGATCCTCTTTCAAAATCCTATCTGTCCCTCAACAGTTGCTACCTCTTATGGGTTGAAATGGGCCCCACACAGTTTCAAATACCTGGAAATATGGGTACTTCCCACCCTTCTGAGATGGTTATGTGGAACTTTGCCCATCTCTTACAAAAACTGAAGGAGGAGGAGTGCGGGAGATGGAAGGCACTTCATTTCTCTTAGGTGGGGAAATTTCCACCAGTAAAACAGTAACAGCCCACAAACTGTCTGGTACGTCTGACTGGATATTCCTGCACAGTGGTTTGTTAAGATGAATTTGCTGGTCAGCAAGTTTCTGTGGCAGGGCACAGCTCCCTGGTACAGCAGGATTAAGCTTAGGGTTCACTGGTGGAGAGGGGGATGACTGCAACTTTTCTTTCTGTACTTACTATGTAGCTTTTGATGTGTGCAAACTTTTCATTGGCTCCAGCCTCCCCCACCCCACCAAGTACAGAATCTGCACTTCTTCACACTGCACTTCCCTCCTCTCTCCTGTCCCCCCCCCCCGGGAAACTTTTCTTAAGGAGTCCTAATTTGGCCCCTTCCATCAAGACCTGGAGGAAACTTGAACAATGGCTGTCTCCCCTTTAAGTCCCTTCCCCCTTGCATCTCTCTGTGGAAGAACTCCCTGAAATGGATCAGTGGACAAAGGGACCACTGGAAAGGCTGGGAGAGAGCAGGGATTGCTTGATCTTTTCCAATCCCTCATACTAACTTAGATATCTTTTCTCATCTAAAAAGTTGATATGATCGACCACAAGGGGACTTACGGAAGTATCTGTAAATTCACAGCACCATAGATACTCTCAGGAGAGCCTTACCTTCTTAAATTTCTATTGCCATATCTAATCTCCTGACTGAGTGGCTTGCTAATGCCAGTGGGGTGGTGGAAAGAATATATAGATCAGTCACTGACAATATTCCTGACCCAATGGATAAAACTAAGCAGAAACAGGAAGAAGGGCTTGGTATCCCTATCTCAGAAGGTGTATGGCTCAGTTTTTGGAGGTTGTCCCACACAGCCTGCCCTGACACCAGCAGCCTGTTAATTCAAAATGAAATGATGCACCTCTGGCATTGGACTCCTACCCAGCTAAAGAAGCCGGGACTCTTGTCACGTAACTGCTGCTGAAGAAGCCAGTTAGAAGGGCAGACTTGGAGCGCATCTTGTAGTTCTGTGCAAAACTTAGCTGATTCTGACAGGACATTCACAAATATTGTATTAAGATTCTACAGTTATACCTCCCTTTGCACTCTCCCCTATATCTCCTGGGTATTCCTCTCCATGACTTATCTATATCACGCCTGCCACTGTAGCGGCTCATAATGGTGAGAATAGAAGCCAAGAGATTATTAATGTGAATTTAGACAACAGAATCTGTTCCCTCCTTGGGTCAGTGGTTGGCAACGGTCCAGACATGGCTAGAATGTCACATTTTGCTAGCAAAACCATGGCGAACTACCATAAGGTATGGTCCACATTTGAAGAGCTATGCCATCTCTGACCAGGTTTAGGAGTTACTGTAGGAGTCTGCCATCTAGGGAATATGTTACTCTCCACCTCTTTTCTTCTTCTCATAGACTTGTTCTCAGGCCATACTCCTCCTAATAACATAGCAGTATGAGTTTGAAGGTGACCCTCCTCCCAGCTGACTGATGGTCTGGAGTTACACTGCTTTTGTCTGTTACATAGATTCTTTTATATGCAGCTACTGCTGTTTATGGTCCTACATCTCTTGTCAGTCCCCTTCTGGTTGACCACCTCAGCCCCATCATCCTGGAACCTCTCAGAGTTCTCCCAGAGCTTGTCTTCCTTTGGCAGGGGTAGCGGAGATACTTAAACTCTACTGCAGAATGGATCTGGTGGGTGGAAGTGTAATCTGGGTAGCCAGATCTAGGGCCTGTGGGTGGCCAGTGTCATCCTGCTTATTATCCTGCTTGCCAGGGCCTTTTCACTTGTTCCTCCTTCCCCTAGGGCATTGGCTAAAAGGGTATACAAGTATGCACACATGTAGGCATCCACGGCTTGGCACCAGCTGATATCCTCCCTCCCACGAGCCACTCCCAACTGCACAGCCACCTCAGTTGGCATTCATCTGTATCCCCCTTCCCCGGGTCATGCCTGAAAATAGCAGGAATTGTCTAGTACACTTACTGGGTCAAAAAAAACAAAATAAATAAATAAATAAAATATTGTCACCCAGGTGGCAGTGTTGCAGTAGAGATGGCTTCTGTCCTTCCCCAGAGGAGGAGAGCATTCCCTGGGATACTCGATCATCCTCCTCCCGTCTGGCCCCCGATGACCCGAGCTTGTTTCTGAGCTCAAGTTGCCAGCATTGCAAGTGGTAGCACTTCTGTTGCTTCAATGGGCTGGCCTGTTACATAAGTTCATGTCGCTTTCGGGCAGTAAACATTGTACATCATCTCGTACTTCCTGGAATGAGATACACTGTACTCTTCTGGTTGTTTTATTTTGCTGTAATCACATTTCTTGTCCTGTGCTAACTGTACTGAATGCTGTACTGAAAGAGAAAATTCCATAAAAAGTGATTAATGACAAAACAACAGGCCATGTGAGGAAAATACAAATTTTTTTGTAAGGCAGGCTCTGATAGCATGGGGGGGAGGCTTTTGAAGTGCCATTCAGGCACAAAGCACTGGGGGATCTTGGTATGCTATTCATTTAGAGCCTTGCCTTGCCAAATAAATGTATACATTTTCCTAATCCTTATATTTCTTTTTCCTTTTTAATGTCTTCTGGGGTGTACCATAGTGTTCCCTCAGCCCGTCCTTTCCCGTTGTGCCCCAGATGGCGACAAGGACTGCAGCAACAGAATCCTGGAAGGTCTGATGGGGGTTTAAATAGACTGGTCCCTTGATGTTCAGTGGACACACCTGTGTCTGCCCCCCACCCTGAATCAGCCACTCAGGTCCTTTAGGCAATGGATGCTCTACTAATACTCCATTATCCTGGGGAAGCAGCAGAATGGCCACCATTGTGTAGGCTAGCCTAAGTGAGCATTTTAACTATTGTAAATAAAAAAGGGACACAAACATAAATCAGATCTGACCAACTCCAACCCAGTTCTGGCCTGGACTGGCTAATACACAGTGAGCCCAAATCTGTGACCTGACCCACTGCACACCCCTACTCATGTGCACATCTAACCTGATGCACCCCCCCACACACACACACACACACTCAAGAACCACAGAAATACTGACATAGAAGGGCCACTACTATTGATTTAATATACTGTAATGCTGTCATAATTAACTCTATAGAAACATATGGTAGATGATGATGGCAGAAAAAGTCCAAAGGTCCATCTAGACTGCCTGGAGTGCCCTATCTGCCCTAGGACCTACTGTCCATGTGGGGTTTTATCCCTCCTGGTCTACCCCATGCTACCCTAACTGCTGCTACTGACCTAAGCAACCACCAAACCTTTCATTCTGCCTTGTCCATGCTTGAAACCATTTATGGCCTTGGCAGCCACCGCCTCCACTTGCAGACTGTTCCATTGCTCCACCAACCTCTCCAGAAAAATCAAACTTCCTCACATTTCTATTAAACCTTCCACCCACCAGTTTCTACTTCTGATTTCAGGTTCTTGACTCTGTACTCCTGCTAAATTGTTCACACAGTTCACCTTGTTTATTCCCTTCAGGAACTTGACTGTCTGTCATGTCCCCCCTCTTGCCTGGTCTGCAGTGAGTACATGTTTAGTGCCTTGACAAGATCTTTGTTAAGATCTTCTCTGTTGGCCCCGAATCATCTTGATTACCTCGCATTGCACTGTCTTCAACCTGTTCCTGTCCTTTCTGAGGTGAGGACTCATGTAAACTGTTATATGGTCACTGCAATTAGGGTGCCACAACCAGTTCACCCATCATGCAAGCAAACTGGATTTTGTGCCACTCAGCAGGGATGGTGCCATCTGGGTGTTGTGCCCCCTGCCCATACACCTTCGACCTGGAGGTGATTATATCTAGGTATAGGGGTCTGGTGGGGGCAAAGCCCCCCGCAAATATGCAGAACATGCCCCTGGGTATTGAGCACACTGGGGTTGGGTGGCACAATTGCTGGGTATGATGTTTGCTGTCAGCATTGTGCTTGTGCCCTAATGACAGTCGCAGTTTTTCTTGTTGCCACGACATGGGTGAACATGTCTGTAATTCCCCGGTTGTGCCTTGCTCCCTCCCTTGTGTGCCAGGACTATGTTTGCTTAACTCCACTCTTTTGGAACTATTCCTGTCTAACTTGAGCAGTTGAATAGCACTACTTGGGGTTCAGCCAGTTCCACAGCCAATTCCATGAGCACCCTAAAGTGCATCCCATCCAGTTCTGGGGTTTATCTTCCTTTAGAGCTTCAAGCCCCTTCAGGACCCTTCATCTGGTCAATACTGGATGTCTCATTTCAGGAATGCTTCTGAAGGCCACCTTGATGCCAGGCCTGCTCTCTTCCCTTGTTAAGATAGAGCACAAATATTTAAGGACAGCTGCTTTTTGTTAATCTTCTTCAAGTACCCTCCCCACTCTTGTATTCTAAAAATACCCCATCCTCACTTTTTTCGTTAATATTCTGAAGAATTGTCTTTCACTATCCTTGATCCCTCTCTGCAGTATGCAACTCCATGTCTGCCTCTGCCTCTCTGACTGTCCTCTTTACTTCTTTAGTTTTTATTAGGTACTCTCCTCATACTGCCTGCCACTACTTTTCCTTATACCTGGCGAAAGCCTTTTTCTTGGCCCTCGCTGCTTCTCTGACACCTTTACTGAGAACGATATTAGTGTCTTGTACCTGTTTTGTTTTAAAACAATTCTTGTGCGTGACTTTGTTGCTTCATGAATGCCCCATCTTTTCCCTATCTCTCCCATACTGTTTAATCTAGTTAGTTTGTCTTGGACCAGCTCCCTCATCTGGCTGAAGTTTGCTGTTCTGAAATCTATAGGACTTCAGTTTTTGAAAGGCCATTCTGACCCACAAGGCCAGCCTGAACCAAACAAAGTTATGGCCACTGGACCTCAGTGGCTCCCTACCCTCACCCACCTACCATCTCTGAGTTGTTGAGCACCAGATCAAGAATGGTCACCTGTCTAGGGGGTTTCTTAAACAGCTGCACCAGCAGGCAGTCCTGCAATGTATTTAACAAGGCCTGACTTCTGGTGTACCTGGCCACTGAAATGTCCCATTTGATATCCAGCAGATTCAGATCACTCAGCACCATCACTTCCCCTTCTTCACTCCCCTTGCCAGCTCTTCCCCTTGTCCTGGTGGTCTATAGACCACTCCTACTTATATTGTCTTTCCTGAAGGTGCCGGGAGGTGATCCAACAGTGACACTATTTCCCCTTTGCTTCTCCTGATGTGTCCATCCTCCTCAGACTTTATGCCCTTCCTGACATATAGGGCTACACTCCCCCTTTTCCTGTCCCTCTATCCTGTAACCTGGGACTGGGAAGCCCCAGCTATTATTCTCTGTGGCCCAAGCTTCTGTGATGGCTACAAGGTCCATCTCAGTGTCTTGCACCAATGCCTGGAGCTTACTAGTTTTATTACTCAGACTGCTGGAAATAAGGCAGACCCCCTTCCAACTAGCACCGGCTCCTCTTTTGCTGTCTTGTGAGTCTACATCTGCATTCCTTCCCATTCTCACCTTCGTATTTTTCCTGTTGTGTTCAGACCCTGATAGCCTTCCCATTTTGCCATTTCCACTACTCTATTTTAAACCTCAACCTCATGTTTACCCACCTTACTGCTACCTGGCAAAGGTAGATGTTTTATATTATAAAATGACTAGACTTTTCATTCAGTAAAAATCAGCTATACACCTTTGTGTCTTATATGAAACCCTGGGTTGGCAACCTTTGAGTAATAGATGGGAAGTAAAGTGGTCATTATTTTTTGATAGTCTATTCTCAGAGCCACATCATTCATCAAAATCTCATTGTCCTCTAACACTTAGATTATCGAAGAGATCTCTTACAAGGCCAAAGTATGAAAACATGTTAGTTGTTCCAAAAACCTATACTAAATATGGCCTACAGACTTTACAGGCCAGTATAGCTAATTCTTGTAACAAACTCTCACCTTCTTCTTGAGTATCAAGTAACCTTGAGTACTACTGTATATTCAAGAAACAGATTACTCAAGAAATCTCCAATAAAGATGGGTTGAGTGTGGAGGGAGATGTGGGGAAAGTGAACACACTGAATGAGTGCTTTAGCTCTTTATTTATCATGGAAGCTACATATGAAGTAAGGCATGACAAGGTGTGTGATTCTGGGTCAGTAATCACACACATTTCAAAGGTGTGGTTAGGCATGAGGTGCTTGTACCAAGTGCCTTTAAACACACACCCAAGAGAGGTGTGTGATTATTGACCATAACACATCCTGAAGTGCATTATCACACTTATAAAATGGATCCTATAGAATACTTAAAAACCAAAAATAAAGCCAACACTTTCAATTAAAAAATATTTGTTTTCCCCATCTTATTTAAAAGTAGTCCCCTTGCTGCTGTCTTCCCTTACGTTTCTCTGACACATGCTACCTGGTGCTGACATTTCTCATATGGTTGCACTGCCATGATCTTCAATGTCTGGAACATGAGCATCATATGGAATGTTGACAACATGACTTTCAAAGTATGAATGGCAGCGAGACACAAATATGAAGAAAACTTTTTTTTGTGCGTTGAATGTGTACTGGTTGCTTTGAATGGGAGGGGTCTGTGGATTTTTATTTCCCGGTGAGTTGGCTGGCTTAACTGGAACTACAATCTGTGTAATTATGGACTAATAATTACATGGGTTGGAATCCTTCTCAGTCAGTCATAGGTCTATATTATTCTTACCCTTTTTATAAAGGACCAATACACAAGTTAAGGGTATGGATAACAAAGATAAGGAATGGGATGGATTGCTGAGAAAAGAGTACTGAAGGGTCTCGAAGACTTAAAGGTAAGTACTTTCCCATGGACAAATGGGATGTACCCAAGGAGGTAAGGGAGACATGTCAGGTCCTGGCAACACTCTTGGAAGACCTATTCAACTAATTGCTAGCAACAGATATAGTGCTGATATTCTGATTGGTGGCAAACTGGTCCCCCTATACAAAAGTGGGGAATAGAGTGAACCCTGGTAAGATTATAGGTTAGTGAGCCTACTGTAGTAGACAAGCTATGGCAGTCAATTATTAAAGAACAGATAGTTATGAAGTTAGATGACATAAGAACTAGGGATGAGTTAAGTAGTTGGATTGGGAACTGGTTAACTGGTTAACTGGTAAGACACAGAGAGTGATCCTAAATGGAAAGATCTCTGATGTCACGGAGGTGACCCATGGGGTGTCTTAGGGGTCTGTCCTGGGGCCACTACTATTTAGCACTATGTAAGTTCAGAGTTGCAAGTCTTGAAAGGGAAAGATATTTCAGGTTATTGCTGTTAGGGTAAGGAAGACACAAACTTGACAGTGGAACTCAGTAATAATTTCGGTCACAGCTCAAGATTTCCTGAAACTATCACCATGATGTTCTCAGTGTTAACTAGTTATAATAATGGACAAGGTATGATAGTAACTAAAAATCAGGCCTTATATCTTTTGTATCAAACTGGCATGTAGAGATATGGCAAAATTAAATTTTGTGGGTGAAATTCCTGCAGAGTTGGCAATTTTGCCATGCAAAACATTTTGCAGAATTCAGCTGTTTCACAAAATGTTTTGTGGGTGCAAAATTCCACCCGCAAAATGCGACATCACCCACAAATGGTGGAATTTTGAAGAAGAATCAGTATTTTATATAGCACTTTTCATACATCCAAAATGCTTTACAAGCAATGCTAGACTGGTAGTGAAGTGACTGAATGTGTGGTGGCGGCCATATCGCACATCATCACCCACACACAGCCTGGATAATTGCATGAACCGGTTTATGGGAAGGGGAATGTTGGCCAGGACACCGGGAATGTTCCCTACTCTTTGCGAAGAGTGCCCTGGGTTCTTTTACTTCCACCTGGACACCCACCAGGACAACACCAGGATGGGTAGAAGGGACCTCGGTTTAACGTCTCATCTGAAGGACAACACACCCCAGCAGTACAGCACCCCCAATACTGCACTCGGATGCCAGCGATTTTTAGGTGCAAGTCCAATCCTGGTGTGGGACGAGAACCCATGACCTTTTGGTCCAGAGGTGGATGTGCTACCAACTGAGCCACGCTGACACCGCAAGTGGCAAAATTTCACCATTTCATGGTTGAATTTCAGATACACAAATTTTGCAGAATGTTTCGCAGAACAAAATTTGCCAGTTTCGACCATCTCTACTGGCATAACATCACACCAGCTCGTTATGGAGAAAGTCTCTGTATCAGCTATCAACCTGGTGTAATGTCACACCAGACTGATACGGGGAAAGTCACAGCTGATCAATCACTCACTCAGGAAGCCATTACATTGCCACATTAACTGAAAATAGTTGGGGCGTTGTTCATCGTTTTACTTGTGTGTTGAAGGTAGACCCTAACAGATATCAAGTATATATATTGATAAAAAAGACAAACAAATTATATAAAAAATATCATTCCAATAAATGTGATAGAACTCCAACTGCATTCAGGCATGTTCAAAAAAATTGTAAAAAAGAAATCAAAAAGGCCAAATATCTATGGAAAAATCATTAGCTGAACAGGCACAAAAGGGAAACTGTAGATAAATGTTCAGTTGCATCAACTCCTTAAGAAAACAAACGTGCAAGGTTGACCCTCTTAATTCTGGTACTAAGACCTTATATCATCCTAGTGATATGGCTGAATATTTTGATTTGCAGTTCTGAGAGGCCTTTTCTAACAATAATGTAAGTTGTAATACCACATTAGATGTCCAACCAATTCATGACGTAGATATACCATTAGAGACCATCAAATCTAAATTCAAGGAAGTAAAAAAAGGATCCTCTGCTGGCCCAGATGGAATCTCTGGTGATTTAATTCATTTAATGAAAGACCATCTTTGTGTTTCTTTAAAAATTCTTTTTGACACAGGTTTAAATACTGGACTGGTTCTAACTGGATGGAAACACGCCAATGTAATACCACTGTACAAAAAAGGATCTAAAAGTATTTCAGATAATTATCGCCCCACTAGTTTAACTCGAATCTGTTGTAAAATTCTAGAACGAATCATTAAGGATGATCTAACCTCTGCCATTTCAAGATTAGATCAAACTCAACATGGATTTATTAAGGGACGATCTTGTGTAACCAATTTGATATGTTTCTATGATTATGTTAGTCAAAACTTGGATAAGGGCATTCCTTGTGATGTTATCTTTTTGGATTTTAAAAAGGCCTTTGATTCTGTTCCTCACTAGGCTGTGATACAAAAACTACAGCTTCACAACATTGAACCAGTTTTTGTTAGATGGATCACAAACTGGCTCTCTAATAGACTGCAGAGAGTTGTAATAGATGCCCATATTAGTAGTTGGAAAAAAAGTGGTGTTCCGCAAGGATCCGTCCTGGCTCCACTTATCTTCCAGGTCTTTATATCTGACCTACCTACAAATATAAAAAGTAACTTAATCAAATATGCTGACAACTGTAAAATCTGTAATATTTGTAGTAGTGAGTCTGACTTTGAGGTAATTCAGGAAGACTTAAAGATGCTTGAAACTTGGTCCCAAAAATGGAATCTTTACTTCAGTACTTCTAAATGCTGTGTCTTGCACTTCGGAAAAAAGAACTCTAAACATCAATACTTTCTTTATGATAAGATGTTAGTTATTAAGGACAGTGAAAAAGACCTGGGAATTACTGTTGATGTAGGGATGACATTTGATTCACATATCACTAACACAATAAGTAAAGCTAATAAGATATGGTGGGCAATACAACATAATATTACGTCAAATAATCTAGAAGTGCTACTTCCTTTATATAGAGCATATGTAAGACCACATTTGGATTTTGGTTCATAGCTGTTCACAGCTGTGGAGTCCATACAAAAAAAAAGGATGTGGCCAGAACTGGAAGAGTTCAGAGAAGGATAACTAAACATCTAGTATCCTCTAAAACAATTTCATATCCAGACAGGCTGTCAAAATTCGATCTAATGTCACTGGAAGATAGAAGGGCAAGGGGAGATCTCTTGCTTTTATGGGACCTACATAATGATGAACATTTGTTTGTTGAAAGTGGTCTTGACCTAAAACAGATTAAGGTCAATACTAGAGGTCACCTACTTCAATTGACTAGAAATAAATGTAATACCAATAAAAGAGCTCACTTTTTCTCTCAACGAGTTGCTGAACCATGGAATAAATTACCAATCACTGTAGTCATTAGTGATAATGAGCTAATTTTTAAGAACAGACTTGATGCTTTCAAGAAATTGAAAAAAATTCCAAATTGTTAAATGAATGTAGGCTTGAGGCCTTTGTGGGCATTTAGCCTTTTTTGCCTCATACAGTTTTCTAGTATGATTCCTAGTATATATATATGTGTGTGTGTAGGTGACTGTGAGATAGCACTTTTTTTTTACGCACCCTGGGTGTGTAAAAAACAACCTTTCATCACACAGTTACCCATACATTATTCAATACATTTCACCAGGAATGACTACATGTTAAAAATGACTTACAGATTTAGTCTTTGCTGTATTGGTCCTTGTAAGAACAGATCCAGAAGCAAATGATTTGACACCTTTTATTGGACCAACATAAATGTAACAAAAAAGGACAAAGTGCTTTAGCATTCAGACCAACAAGTCCTTTCTCAGAAGCTTAATGACAGTTATTTAGAAGGTCCCATACTATGGAATGGAATAGTCCCATAGTTTGGGATAATCCCACAGACAGAACATGTCACTGAGCAGCACTGTCGTGGGCTGCACACCTTTTATTCATCTCACCAAACCTATGTACCTGCTGTAAGAGTGTTAATGAAATGATATACTAAAAGAGAAATGTGCTTTTTAACATGCGAAAAATATGCTTTATTTTTCACAGGCTGATGGCGACATGACTTTCAAACAAGAAGTCCAACTTGGAGAGTTAGAGGAAGCCCTGAAAAAGCAGCAGTACATTTTTGGGGATTACACAGAAAGACTTTGGGCTTACCTGACTATCAAGCAACTTCTGGACAAACGGTGAGTTGAGGATAGAAAAACTCTGCTATGAATATCAAGATAATCTTGTTTCTGCTGCCAGGATCTTTTGCTGCTTCTATGATCATGCAGCTGGGGAATCTGCACACACTGTTTCTGACAGGGTCGGGAAGGGGGGCATAGGTTTAGTATGAGGGATTTCAATGTACTAAACCTATAGAGAAGAAATAGAGGTTGCACAGACACCCTGTGTGTTGCAGAAGTGAACGGCACATCTGAGAAGGATTTGGGTATAACCTTGGGCAGTAATTTAAGCTGAAATCAGGCTGGCGATGTGCAGTTGCAACAGTCAAGTGAACAAATGCAGTAGTGTGAGGCATTACAACAGGAGGGAAAGGAGGTGGTCTCACCCCTGTACAAGGACTTTGTTGGATTACACTTTGAGTGCTGTGTCCTGTGCAGGTCACCACAATATTAAAGGGTCACTGAGAAGGTTGAGAGGGTTTGTATGGCCACCAAGCTGATTGGTGGCTTAGGGGACAAGAGTTCTGAGGAAAAATTACATTATGAAGCATTACATGGGCAGCTGGAACAAATATCTGTTGTAAAATAGTTAAGAGAACCCAAGACTTGTGATTACATGAACATATGTTATTCCAACACAACAGCAAATGCCATAAATACTTACTGAGCCTAATTACTCAGTTTTAAAAAATGTAAAACAGTAACCATTTTATAATTGTAATAAGACATTCCAGGGTGTGTGTTACTGTGGAGAAATGGCATTCCCTCATGCGTCACATCCCTAAGTGTTCCATTATCTCATAGGAAATCCCCCTGCTGGCATGCTTTATTGCTTAAGTAGGGGTATGCGAATACCTTTTTATGAATACTCCCTAGATACTTAGCTGTTCGGTAGTCATTACACAGGCCTAAAAAATAAAAATCCTCTAGTCCATCCTCAAGTGGCCAGGCCTAGTTCTGGACCACCCCTCAGCCAACTCGGTAATCTCCCACCCTCCACCCTTCCCCATCTTCCCAGTCTATTATTTTTAAAAATTGACACCATAATTTAGTTGACCCCTACCCGACACCCAATCCATGATTAGGGGGAAGGTTGGGCAGGCAGTGGTATCTATGCCTGGTTACCTAGTTGCTGCTTCCCGTGCAGTACCTCCATTATTCATTCAATAATACAATGACAGTGCAAAGAGCGTGGGACTGGGAGGGAGGAGGCAAACCAACATGCATTGTTGGTGATGCCAGCCTGCCTTGCATCATCATTGGTGCATATTGCTGTGCCTTCTCTTAACAAGGGGACATGATATGAAGTTGGAAGGGGTAAAGTCAGGAGGGATGTGAGGAAGTACTTTTTCACAGAAAGGGTTGCAAATACCTGGAATAGTCTTCCAGTGGAGGTGGTGGGATGAAAACAGTGGTGGGATTCAGAAATGCCAGGGATAGGCATAAGGGAATCTTGGGGGGGGATAATGGGCAGACTGAGTGGGCCCTGTGACCTTTATCTGCCATCACTTTCTATGTATGTTTTTTGTGCACCCCTTGTGCTGCCATTCAGTCACTGAATAAATAATGGAGAAACTGGTATGCATAGGGAGAGGGGCAACTGACCTAGCCAGGCATGGATACTTCTGACCACCCCACCTCAAATCATGAATGGACTGACATGACTAAAATGCTTTCTGGGAATTGGGAGGGGGTCCAGCTAGGGAAAAGGAAGAGGTTGAACTTATGGGGATGGCTTCTGGCAAAATTCCAGAAGCCTGCAACTCTTTATAAATAATGGATTGGGAAGATGGGGGCAGGAGATAGAGGGTGAGAGATGACTGAGTTGGGTGAGGGATGGACACAGGACTTGCTCAGTCACCTAGGAAGAGACTACTAGAGGATGTTTATAAAATGTTACAACTTTTCAGTGCCCGCAAGTATTTCCTCCAAATACCACTGACTAGTAAAAATACTCGTTACTCTGTCCAGAGTGATCCTTAGACAACTATTTACAGTATGTTATTCAAAAATTAATATTTGGGGAATTTACACCCCCAATATCAAGCTCACTCATCTAGTTCATGTTCCCCTAATCAGTGATTGGCATGTTGCACAGAGACATGTGTTGCCCAGCTGCCATTCCCCCATGACCGTTTACTACAAGAGCTTGTGCAGTCTGCCTTTGAAGGATTCCATGCTGTTTGCCTATGCCACCTCTGAGGCAGCCTGTACTTAGAATTTGATGGCAGATAAGGACCATTTCATTCACCCAGTCTACCATTTTTTCTCTTGCCTATATTGTCCCCACAGACACTGATTGGTCTCTGTCTCCCTACCCTGACTGTTGCCCATTATGATTCCCTTGCGCCTATCCCATGCCTGCTATCCTATGCCTGCTTGAGGCCAATCACTGTTTTCACCCCCACACACCTCCTCTGGAAGACTGTTCTAGGCATCCACCACACTTTCTGTGAAGATGTTCTTCCTCACAGCTGTTTTGAATTTACTCCCTTTTAGCTTCACTGCATGTCCCCTTGTTTTTGTGCATCTTTTTCTCTGAAAAATGCTCCCCTCATATGACTTATTTACCCTTGTAAGGTGCTGCATTTATATGTCTCTATCATATCCACCCTTCTTCTTCCTCTCTTCCAGGGTACACATATTGAGATCCTTTGGTCTGTCCTTACAGGGCTTCTGATCCACACCCTACACCATTTTCATAGCTCTCCTCTGGATTGCCTACACTCTGTCTATGTCCTTCCTTAGATATGGTCTCCAGAACTGGACACAGTGCTCCAATCTCTTTGATGTATTTATAAGTAACATTGCAGTAGAACTGGAAGGGAATGTTTGTTTCTTTACAGATGACACCAAAATTTGCAATAGGGTGGACATGCCAAAGAGTGTGGAAAGAATGTGCAGACACCAGAGAAAACTTGAAAAGTGGTCATGGATATGAAAGCTGGTTTCAGTGCAAAAAAAGTGTAAAATCCTGTACTTGGGGCTCAGAAACCAAAAGACAGCAGAACACAGAATGGAAGAAGAGGTATTGACAGTCACCAAACAGGAAAGAGACCTGGGGTAATCATATCTGATAACCTCATGGTGGTGGGACTTAGGAACAAGGCAATGGGTAGGGCTAGTGGGATGCTGATGTGCATAGGTAGGTGTATCACCATCAGAAAGAGGGAAGTGATATTTCCACTATATTGATCACTAGTGGGACCCCACCTGAAGTACTTTGTCCAGTTCTGGAGATCAAGAGTTTGATTTTAGAAGGTTGGTGCAGTGTTTGTGTCAAGCCCTACGTCAGCCAGAAAGTTTGCTATAGCTGCGGCAAAGCCCTTGGAAGCAGCACTGCCCAGTTTTACAAGGGCTGGCACAGTTATGACAGTTTCCTCACTTTACAGCAGCTTGTGTCAAAGGTTTGGCACAAGCCCCATAAAATGGGTCCTCCAGGGATGCAAAATTGGACCAGGGGAGCAGATCTCATTCCCTGCATTTGGCACAAGGGACATGCAGCAGAGTTTTTGCAGCAAACGGCTTATAAAATTGCACTTGCCACAGTGTTTGATGCAAGTTGCCACTTGCATCACATTCTCTGCCACAAGCCCCTTGCAGTGATACACATGCCTTTGAAAATCAGGCCCTAAATCTCAGGAAGGACATAGACAGTGTAGAGGCTGTCCAGAGGAGGGCAACTAAAATGGTGCAGGGTATGCATCGGAAGCCCTACAAGGAGAAACTAAAGGACCTGAGTATATTTACCCTGGATGACAGAAAGGAGAGGGAGGACATGATGGAGACCTATAAATACCTCACGGGGTTAAATAAGGTACAGGAGGGGGTATTTTACAAAGGAAAAGATGCACAAAAATGGGGCCATGCAATGAAGATGAGAGGGTGAAAGTTTAGGAGAGATGTGAGGAAGTAATTCTTCAATGAATGAGTGGTGGATGCCTGTAACAGTCTTCTAGTCAAGGTGGTGGAGGCACACACAGTGTAGGGCTTCAAGGCTATCCTGTGATGGGGCATGTAGGAAGTGGGAGCCTGCTGAAACGGCGACCCACTTTTGACTATCGCTCTGATGCCAGGGGTGTGGGGTTGGTGACTGGATGGGGTGGGTCACAAAAAGGGGACAGGATGTCATGTGCATATACACACATGGGGGGGTTGGAACAAGTCCGCCAAACATGGGGTGGGAGGGTATGAGAGGGGTGGTGCCACAGGTTGCCAGTGAGGTGGTGTGGTGGCATGGTGGGCAAGGTGCTGACCTGTGGTCACAGGGATGCAGGGGTCAGGACCAGGTGCTGATATGTTTTGTTATGCCCTGCATGAGACAGTGTTTTTCTTTTCTGGTATTGCATCCCCCTTCCAGCCATGTACCCCCCTGGAGTTGAGAATCCTAATAATGGGGGTACGGGAGGAGTGAAGCTCTCTGTGGGGGAGGGGTGCACAGCCTCTTGCATAAAAAAAAAAGTCATTTGCACTACTTTTGGTTGCGACAGGATTCCATATCGCTGAAATTGAATTTCAGCGATGTGGGGTTGCGATAAGGGTGTTCAGCATTTACGAATTGCCCTTATCACATGGAACCTACTTCAAGCATGCATGGGATAGGCACAAAGGAATCTTAGCTGGAAAGCAAGGGGGAAGGGCGTTGTAGATTATGTAGGCTCTGCGGTAACAGGATAGGTAGGGAAAAATGGTCTGAGTGGGTGGGCCAAGCTGTCCTTATCTGCTGTCAAATTCTGTGTTTCTGTGTTTCCATCTGTTTTTCTTGATATACTCATCGTCTTCTTCCTTCTGCATCTCTCTTTATGCCTCTAGAAGGATATCCTTTTAGCCTTTACTTTTTCAGCCACTTCCTTCGAGAACCATAGTGATCTCTTTTTCTTCTTGTTTTTTACTTATTTTAGTTTTTCTTAACTAGATAGGGTGCATTTGACAAGCATTTGCCTATTTTCAGACACAGCATGGGAGAGTACAATCAGTAAGATAATACAATATATGACAATGACCACTGTGGAAAAATATTACAAGGTAAAGCACAAGGTACAATTATGTGTACAGTCAGGCCCTGTCCCCACTGCTGCCTCTGCAGCTGTAACATTTTCAAAACCATTTTAAGGCTTACCATTACAATGCATCTGCACTTGCCTTAATCCAGTTTTGAAATAATTCACCACCCATCCGCACATGATGTCCGTTGGAGATGTGTCCTGAACCAGTTCCTGCATAGCGAGATCAGTGATCCCACAATGCAGTGTGCAGCCTCTGATACTTCACAATGGGTAACCTTTAAGCCACCAGGCCACACTGGTAGGGGAACCGGTTTAACATTCAAAACATAATTGTAACCAATCTCAAGACCACCTTTCAACAGGTCTTGGGATCAGTTTCAGATACGGCTCTTAAACCATTACCAGTGCAGATGCAATACCGTTTTACCACAGAACTGTAATGGTTCAGCACACTGGTAATGGTTTAACAGCACTAGTGCAGACAGGGCCAAAAGTAGCAGCATATGAACAAAATGAGAAGTGCAAGAGAATAATTCACAATAGGCAAAGTAATTAGACATAGTTCAAGGACTTAAAGCAAGTGTAAACTGCTTACTCACTTCCTTTGCACAGAGTTTTGTTGCCTCCATTACGCCTTCCTTTAGCTTAGCCCACTGTTCCTCTACCCCACCCAGGTCATATTCTCCCCATGTAGTCTCTGAGCTATTCACTCATTTTTATTAAATCTGCCCTCTGAAGTCCAGTACCCTCTGTTGCACCACACTGCACATTGCTCATTGGTTCCCAGGAATATCCCACCATGATGTCTGCAATACTGTCCCTGTTTGTGAGCACTAGGTCCAGTATTGTCTCATCATGAGTGGGCTCAGTGAGTGGCTGTCTGAGAAACACCCCCTGCAGGGAATCCAGGATGTCCCTGTTTCTAGCTGAAGCTGTGGCTGGGAGGCTTCAATCAACATCTGGCAGATTAAAGTCTCCACCAGCAGCACCTGCTCTTTTCCTGCACCAGTATCTTCCAGCATTGCCTTAAATTCTTCCCCGTGTTGGAGGTCTGTAGATCATAACAATGTGAATATTGTTAAATTCATCTCTAAATTCTGGTTCAGCTCTCTCCCCTCTTACCTCTCCTCTGCATTGATCATCCCACCACCCCCTGCACATTCACTTAGATCCACACTGACACCAGGAAACTGGCTATCCCCCACAGACTCACCTCTGCTGGACAGTCCACTTTCTCCTACTATTTCCCTAAACTCTGGAACTCGTTACCATCTCAGATCTGACACTCATGATATCCTCGCTCTGTCTCAAATGCCCTCTTTAATTACTGCTTCTCAAACTGCTTATGCACCTAGCCATGCTTAGTTATAATCTATGCTCTGACCATGCATGACTATTGGCTGCGAATGTGCCTCATGTGATGCAGCTCTCTAGCACTTGTAAAACCTTATTGCACTTCATAATTAGCACTATCTTGCGACATGCTATGTTTGCACATTGACTTCATCTTATGTATTTCAACCGTATAATTTATGTATGTAACCTACTCCGTATGCACCGATTATACTGTTCTCAATTATGTAGTTGTAATGAGCATTTTCTCTCATGGATCTGTACACTGTATATAAGCTTCTCCCCACCCTTTCCCCCAGGATGCACTGCGAGACGGGCAACTTGTTCAGTGTGCCTTTTAGGGTGAAACTTTTCAATAAATAAATAGTGACTGTGTTTACCATCTACAAGGTGATCCACAGTACTTCCCACCCCTCCACTCCCCCCAGATTCTCTGTGTCCCTGTCACTTTGATACCCTCCCTTACACACAGCACCACCCCTCCTCTTTTCCTTCCCTCCTTGTCATAGAAACATATAATGTGTCAGCAGAAAAGCAATGGTAGGTCCATCTAGTCTACTCTTTTTTCATTGCTTAGCACAACACTCTGGATTCTAATTGTTTAAAGGTGCCCTCCCTCCTCTTTTACCTCTCTATCTTATATGTGCCTATCCCATGCATGTTTGAAGCTCCCCACTGTCTTCACCTCACCACCTGTTCTGGCAGATTGCATCTTTCCTGAACTGAGTATATCCTAGTATGGCCATGTCCCTGTCATGGCTTCCCTGCATTATGACTCAAGGACAACCACAATATCCACATCTGCCACCACCAGGAATGGCCTCTAGGTCCGGAATTTCCTAAACATCCTGCCTTTACACACATGACCTTCTATATTTTATTACCACTCTGCCTGCCTGCTCCCTCTGTCTCTTTTTTCCCCTTCCTGCTTTTTCCCTTTCTTTTTACAGCTTTTGTTCCTATCCCCTTCCATTTAAATCCTTCAGGTTTTTTTTCTTTATTTTGCTTTACTACTCTGCTTTACTTGTTATTTTACTTGGAAAGAGACATACTTGTCATAGATTGGATATACTTAAATTATATAGCCTAGAGGAAGAGATGGTCAAGTGTATCAAGTGTACATAAAATAGGAGCAAACAGTGCTTTGCAGCAGACCCAGCCACAAACAGTCCCAGCGTTTCGTGCAAGTGCACTTTGTCAAGAAGCTGAAGTGCTCACATTAACATACACGTAATATAGTGCAGTTAATTAAAACCCCCACAGGTGAAAAACATCTTAAAAAGACATGAAAAGGTAAACACACAAGAAAGCTAAACAGGACACTAAGTTAATAAGACATAAATGCTAAATTGATTCTAATACATCATTGATGGAGGTATTATTGCATTTTATATATGGATTATTTATTTATTATGGATTATTATATATGGAACAGGGATTATATTCCAAACATGTCTCCTTGGAAAAAAAGCACTAATGGGTAAAACTCCCCCGTGCATTTCTAGCATCCTAATACTAAGTGCTACCAGCTATACCACCAGAGGCAGGATGGGGGGGGGCCCTATCAACACCATTCTGTCGAACTATGCAGGGACAGCATGCTTTCAGCTATAGGGTCCCCCAATGGCTCAATGAAATCCCAGTGCATGTTCTAAACTCTCAATGCATCTCACAATTCAAAAATGGCCTAAGGCAACACCTTCTTACTAGGACAGTTTGTGACTGCCACGAGGACTCTAACATCCATAATGCCCACTCACCCACACTCTCCTTCCCCGTCCTTTTACTTCACTCTTCCCCCTTGCCCTATCCCTCTGACTTCCTCTTCCCCCATGCCATTTCCCCATTGGATCAACCTTAAAACCGATCTACTACCACTACCTCCTAACCTCCTAACCTCCTATACAAAGCCACTTCTTTTGGATGCCCACTCCCCCCCCCCAAGTCTTCCCTCCCCTCACCTTGACTCCTCCTCGGACTCTCACACTAGGTGTCACAATTCATTATCTTCTTCGCTACATATAAACACTGTCCTTTACCCTAGTTAAATGCTCTTGACGCTGTGCTATCACCATTGGTACTATGAATGACATTGTGACCTTATTGTATACTAGCTACCTACTATTCGAGTATTGTATATAAACTGTTTATTATTGTTGTCCTTGTCACTGTTTGATGTGGAACCTTTGTAAAAGAGCTCTGAGCTCAAAGGTATAATCCGAATCCCTAAATAAATAAACAAATAAATAAATATATAAAACTGTAACTTACAAACATTTGGCATAGCAGAGAACAACTGACTCACTACATAGACTATAAATGCAGCCACTAAAATAAGGGGTTTTAAAAAATGGAAGCTATATTTCTCAAAACAGGAAGCAAACTGAAAATGAAAGCTACACATTGTACCATAAAAATAAATCCCACAGGACTTTTAAATGCTGGTAAGCTGCAAATAGATGTTAGTGTATGCATAAATAAAAATGCCACATTACAATGCAAAAAGTTAGCACTCAAAAGTGACTGCTTTGATTTATATAATTTAACTGTTATATACACAAAGAGACTAATTTGAAGTTACATTTTACACTGTACAGTGTCCGTTCATATTTCAGAGCCATTTGACAGGTATTAGGATCCATGCAGTGAACAAGTAAACAATAATACCTGACAGAGTGGGCGTATTGGACAACACCAAACTGCCCAGGGGCATAAAGAGGCCCAACACTGCAGGTAGAGGGCCTTATAGCCCCTTGAAGTTCCGGTATTGCCCATATCACCCACCCTGGAGGATATTATTGTGCTTAGAAAATGGGCCACTGTATTATAGATGCATTAAAAATGATAATTTCCATGTTAAAATGTTAAAAGAACTGTTTTATTTATTTTGTAAAAAAACAGTTCCTCTGCCAGCACTGCAGTGCTATAGTTTTCTCTGAACTAGGGACTTTTGTCCTACTTGAGCCTTTGTAGTTGTGCCTTCTGGAGTTTGTTATCATGGTTACCCCAAAGCTTGTTTCTGTTTAAAATCTGAACATCACTTCAGACTGCTGTCTTTACCCTGCTCCCCTCCCATTGCTTGTTGAACATGATCCCCATCACTCCAATACACAGTGTTTGGATTTAAATGAATTTTGTTGCAGAGCGATCGGGGATGAAATTGAATAGCAGCAGGGTTGGGCAAGGCATCAAGGAGAAGATTTGAACACATTAGCCCTGCAACTGCTGAGGCTTAAATTTTGCCTATTCATAATTGTTGTACTTTAGTGTGGTGAGTGAGGAGATAGGGCAAGCCAGGGAGAAGTAAGGGGAAAAAGTGTGATAATCGTGACAAGCTTGCGCTTGTGCTACCTTTAATTTGAAAACAAAACTGTTGCTTTTTTTTCTCGGCACTATGGAGGAACTTAAAATGCAGGCTGACAGTTTGCAGAAAAACTGGACTGGTATTCAACAAGGTCGAGCTTGGTGGCAGAAAAATAAATAAAAATAACATGGTCAGATACAGATAGCTATTGTCTGTTTACTTAGGGTTTGGCTGTGCAGTGGCAAACTCTGCTATTTTCCATTTCCTGACTGTCCCTGTGTTTGAAAGTTGCTAGTGGGCAGGGGCTTGATGTTAATGGATGGTACAATAGCGTTAGCTGGTGGTGGTACCTGACTAAGTTCATCTCTCCAGAGATGGAGACAGGCTGTCATCATGCCACCTAATTCATCGGCCGGTGTTTGGGGGGAAGGGGCATGAATAGTTACCGCTGGCAGTGAGAGGTTGGATTACTTTATTTTTTCTTTCCTTCCTTCCTTTATTTATTTATGGCTAATGTTTCATATATGTTAATGTTTAGATGCATGGACTGAAGGGGGGGTTGGTCAGCTGCCAACTCGCTTGCTAAGTGAAAGAACAAAATGGCAGCTGGTCACTTTTAAAATCTGGAGTGCCCAATGATACCCTTGGTAATGGGGCACCCCAAATTCACACTTGGTTTTTGGTGGACATCTATTGAAAAATAAATGCATGCCTGGCATGGCCTTTCAGCCAATATTTTTCAAGCCCATTTTCTAAATGGTTTTACCAAACAGAACACTATAATTGAACGCTAGTTAGAGGCACAGTTTGTACCATAATAGCGGACATTTTAATGCTGGTATGCTGTAAATAAATACTAACGTATGCATATATAACAATGCCCGCATTACAATACAAAAATTAACACCCAGAAATAACTACCTTAATTTACATAGTAATTATGACTGTTACATATGCAAAAAGACTGATTCGAAGCTGCTTTTCACCCTGTTTTTCACTTTAATGAGGCAGTATAGCACAGTGGTTTAAGGCTCTGAGCTAAAAATCTGGAGACCTGGGTTTAGATACCACAGCCCCCACTTGCACACTGTGTGACCCTGAGCAAGTCACTTAACTTCTTTGTGCTCCCAGGTTGCACCTGTAAACAAGCTTTCAGCTTAGTGTGTCTCTCCTGGTTAAAAAAAACAAACAAAAAAAAAACAACCACTGCACAGTGACCTGTCATATTCCACAGCAATTTCAGAGGTATTAAAATTTGTGCAGTGAACAAACTAGTGTTACAAAGAAACAAACAAAAACAAAACATGATCAACATTTGTTCACATTCATTACATTTTATAAAATTAAAGCATAATATTGAGCAACATATAGCAGATACTGAATTTCTCAAAAGATACCGATGACCTGGGCGGTGTTCGTGTACCTAACCAAGACTTTTGATTTGATTGATCACGGTTTGGCCTGCACAAAATTGAAAGATCTTGGGTTTTCTGATGTCGCTGTTTGTTGGTTCTATGATTATCTAAGTAACAGGTGTCAATTTGTTCAAGTAGGTTCTGTGGTTGCTGATGTCTTGCCAGTTAGTTATGGTGTGCCTCAGGGGTCCATTTTGGGACCCCTGTTAATTTCTATTTTTATTAATCAGCTTCCTGGAGTTTGTAAGTTTAGTGAATCACTGCTTTATGCAGATGATCTTGTAATTTGTGCTCAGTCAAATTCTGTGTCTGAACTTTCTTGTTCCTTAAAAAAAGGATTTTGGTGCCACCTGTTCTTGGCTTACTGTTAATGGTATGGTTTCGAACTCAGCTAAAACAAAAGTTATGTTATTTGGCACAACTTATGTTGGTGGACACACCGGAACTGAAGATATCTGATTTTCGGGGTGGTCTGCTTGAACAAGTGTCTCAATTTAAGTATTTGGGCACACTACTGGATCCCAGTTTGACCTTTTCACCTCAGATTCAGTCAATGGTTAAGAAAGTTAATCAAAGAATAGGGGTGTTATACAAATTCAAGTCATTCTTCTCACAAGCAACTAGATTAGCAATTGCTGTTGGCTCTCTTCTTCCATATTTTGATTACAGTTCTTGTTTATATTATAACATGGGTACAAAAGAAATGAAAGCACTAACTGTGGCCTATAATAATATTTGTAGATTTATTTTAGGAGTCCCAAATAGGACACGTCGGTATAATCTTTATTCTCGGTTGGGGTGGTTTTCCCCTAGTTTCAGAACAGAATATTTTGTTGGCTTTCTGATGTATACGTAAATGTTTTTACTTTGGCTCCCTTTTTCCTCTTTCTGATCTTGTTGTAATGAGAGAATTGCTTCCCAGCCTGAGGTCGACTGATGGCCCCCTACATTTTGTCCCCAGGTCTCGACTTAGATTAAGCTCTAGAGCTTTTTCAATAGCAGCACCATTGTATTGGAATTCACTTCCACTTGATGTTAGGATTGCTCCCTCTGTTTTAACTTTTAAACAAAGGTTATGAAGTTATTTATTACATAAATCTGTTTGTAACTGCAATTTGTAATTAGTATTTTTTTGGTTTTGTATTGCTGTTGATTGTATTTGTGTATTTTTGTATGTTTTTTTGTCTGGGTCAGGCCTGAAAAGTGACCTTTGGTCCAGTGCCTTTACCCAGTTACCAAAGAATAAATGAAATTAGAATGAAAAATGCAATTGCAAGCAACACTTCAAACAAGCTCCCACAGCAAACTAACAAATACGAATGCAGATAAATGCAAATAAAAATGAAATATGAAACTCAGACACCACAGATTTGATTTGTACAGAAACCAAAAAAGTGAAAAGACAAAATGTAATAGTTCGTGTGAAGCAAGGGATATAACCTGTAACATTAAAAATTGCAGATGTGGGGAAAACTCAATTGCTGTCATTCAGACCTTTTCCTTTTTGAAGCAATATTGCATTTGACCTAGAATATTAAAAGTGTACAGCTATGGGGCTAACTCATTTTATCATTAAGACCAGAAAGGGAGCAGTTTCAATTATAAAATATCTATTTGCAGTGTTGCTCATGTTCCTACATGCACTCATGCCCAATGGGCCTTACATAGTTGCTAAAGAATCAAAAAAAATATATGTAGCATTCACAGTGATGTATAACAAAAGCTTTAAAATGAGGCACAGACAACTTCATCCAGCCATTTTTATGGCTGCAGTAGGGAGAGCCCTGCAGATGTCTTGTGATCAAAAACGGGCTCATATTCTGAATGAACAACACTTTAGGAGTTGCCTCACAGTCACCTCCGTGGTCTATGAAGCACTCCACTGTCTCAGTGCAGTCTTCTCATAGTACTATTTTGCTTGCGTCCATTCTTCGTGCATGCACACGTATAGCAGAGGTCCTGTTTCCGTTGTTTCCTCACCACCACTTTGGCCTGAGTCCCTCATAGTGTGTGAATCTCTATCTGGCCCCACATAATGTTTCTCCTTGTGAAGACAGGAAAGAGGGGCATAGACGTGGAACTACTTGCAGCTGCACTGAGAATGTGCAAGCTGGTGGCCTGCTCATGTGCATTGGTGTGCAGCCATTTTCTTGCTACTTTAGCGGCACATCAGGAGCTCCCCCAGTGTTCCTGGACCCCGTGATCACCAGTTGGGGTCTGGAGACACCAGGGCTGTGGTGCAGAAGCTGCAAAAGTATTTGTTTAAAGAGGGCCAATGACCACTCTAGGACTCAATATATATATATAATACTGACCTGCTCATGAGTACAAGGTTCATTAATATTCATGAGCATGACATTTTATACATATATATATATATATATATATATATATATATATATATATATATAGATATATATATATATATATATATAGTCTAAACGTGGTCATTGATGCTCTTTAAACAAATAGTTTTGCAACCTATGCACTGAAGCCCTCGTGTTTTTGGACTCCAGCTAAGTGATCTTGGGGTTTGGGAGCACTGGGGAGCTCCTGATGTGCCGCTATCATGGTGAGACAATGGACACACACGCCAACTTGCCAGATCACCAGCTCACACATTCTCAGTGCGACTGCAAGTGGTTCCATATCTCTGCTCCTCCAAGCCCTGTTTTCAAGGAGAAACATTATGTGGGGCCAGAAGGAGACTCACACACCATGAGGGACTCGGGCCAAAGTGGTGATGAGGAAATGATGCAAACGGGACCTTCCTGACCTTGGCTGCAGCTGCATCGGTTATGGGCAGAGTTTGTTTGGAGTTGTAATCAAGATTGCAGGATCAACACAGACAGTGAAAGGGCACCCAAATTTGTCTGAAATTTTAGAATAGTGTAACTGAATAAATCGTTTGTCCTCAAATTGTAACTACTAGTATTTTTTACATGTAACAGATTTGTGAGATATTATGGAACTGCACCAAGGAGAACTTTATAGACAAATACATACCAAAAAATTAACCTTCTGGTTGTCAGGGAGACCCAACCTATGGATGAATACAAGGTACAATGGAGGGTTCTCCATGTCAAAACCCACTACAAATCTAAGAGAACTATGATATAGGGGATCTATCATGCCAAGAAGAGCATTTCAATAAATACAGTCTCCTTAATCCAATTAAGAAATAGTGATATAACTAATTGTTTACGAACAAATAAAGTGAGCCTTATTGTTGTAGAAAAAGGTCATTTTTTTTTTCAGTTTAGCAGACATATTCTGGATATGGTGTTTGAAAGACAAATTATCGTCCAAAACTATACCTAGGTATTCACATGATTCTGTCAGCGTGAATGCTGCAACACAGTTGGCCTTTACTGTCAGTGCAGATAGAGCTTCATGATTCTTTCTACAAAACATCGTCCACTGGGTCCTCGTCTTGAGATTCAGAAGAATCCTCAGGCCCAGCAAGGCATTCTGGACCTTGTTAGAATCTTCATATATGTTGACTGGAATTTAGGATCATTATGCTGTGTGTAAAGAATGGTATCAACATATAAAAAATAATTTAGTCTGATCAGAGTAATATTTAGGAATGTCATTAATGTTATAACAAAAACAAAAGTGTACCTAATACTGAGCACTGCAGGACTCCATGTGAGATTTTGCAAGCTGTGAATGAACCTGATATATCCAGCAGACCTGGATTTGACTCTTACAACTTCCACTTGCATACTGTGCAACCCTAAGAAAGTAACTTAATCTCCCCCAGTGCTCCCAGGGTGCCCCTGAAAACTGACATTGGGTCTAGTGGCCCTTACCCAGTTACCAAAAAATTAGGAAAAATTGGAGAAGGTGTTTAGACACACCAAACAATGTGAGGCGGTAGTCAACAAGACAAGCAGACTTTTATACAGGAGGCAGTATAGCACAGTGGTTCAAGGTTCTGAGGTGCAAATCTGGAGACCTGGATTTGAATCCCAGCCCCACTTGCATATTGTGTGACCCTGAGCAAGTCATTAAACTTCTCTGTGTGCCCAGGTCACACCTGTAAACAAGCTTTCAGCTTAGTGTGTCTCTCCTGGTTAAAAAAATACATTAAATGCAGAGAGATGAAGTAGCTTGGGATGAAAACTGTTGAGGCTCACTCCCTTGTAGTCATTAAAAGGTTGGAGGAGCCTTGAGAGAGGCAAAGGGAGCGGTGGGAGAGAATGAGGAGGAGTGTAGGGGAGGCAGGTAGAGGAGGGAGGAAGGATTGGAGAGAAGATTGAGCACAGGAGGTTCATTAGAAAAGGAGCTTAAGGATGAAGCAACAGCAGCAGAGTCAGGAATGAGAGAGGTACCCACCTTAAGGACTGCAGAGGAGATTGGGTTGGAAGGGAGATAAGGGAGTGGATAATCGTCCATAAATTGGAGGGGCCATTAAGGTTATTCTGGAGGGTGAATGCAAAATATTCAGATTTTGTAAATGTGGCAGCTTTGGTACTGGCATTGTGAAGGGTCTGGTATTTAGCTAGGTCAGCAGGAAGCCAGTGGACTTGTGAGTTCACAAGACTAGTTCTCTTGCATGGAGGCAGACCAACAGTTCTACAAAGATCCATGGGAGGCAAGAAACCCTGATCCTAGTTTTCCTGAGCAGGACATGATAGTCCAAGACAGCCATGAATTTAGAATGGAAGAGATGGAGGGCATAAGTGATATTTTTGGCTGTGGAGATGGGAGTCTAGTTAGGAGCAGACAGGTCAGTATGGAAGGAAGCATTGTCCAGGGACCTGATGGATTGAAGTTGGATGAATTTAGGGAAGCTTTAGGATGGCAGATTTTGGCACATAGTAGACCATATGGTGGTCACTGAGGGCATCCAGAGGGAATCTAACATCAACAATTTGGTGGGGCTGGGAGGACAGAACCCAGTTCAGGAGGGAGTGGTTAAAGGATTTATGATTGAGATGGGTGGAGTGCAAGATTAACTGAGTGAGATTAAGGGATTTAACACTGTGGCATAATTTATATGTCATGGGGGAGAGCCAATTGATACTGAAACCATCATGGATGAGCAACTCAACAGAGGAGCAGTGGGAAGAGATGGAAAACAGGAGATCGGTAGCTAATGCAGGGGACAAACCAGGATAGCAGTAGATATCAGCAGCAAAAATAGGAGCAGAAAAGAGAGGGAGAGCTTGAGAAGGAGCAGTTTGTAGACAGAGGGTGAGGAGGCAGAGAGCATAACCTCAAATCCAATGCTGATTGAGATGTAGATAGCAATGCCACTACCCTGCTTGGCTTAATCCTGCCTAACAATGATGCAGCCATGGATGGCACCTGAGCTGTCATAGACCTTGGAGGACAGCCAAACACTCTGAGATAATTAGTAAATCTGGCAGGAGGTTGACCATGATGTATTGCAAATGATCAAGCTTGGAGAGGAGAATGTGGTTGTTTAGGTGGTCAACTTGCAGACCTCTGGAATCTGCAAGAGAGGGACAAGGATAGGACCAGACTGAGCTCAGTATCACCTGCCACCATTAGCAGCAAAAAGACTAGGAGCCTGAGTAATCCTACAAGCTTTTTGGAGGGAGAGGAGTGGGAGGGTGGGGGAAGTCAAGAATCTCCTTAAAGCAGACTTTGAAGTAATCAAGAAATTCTGAATTTTTAATTCTGGAAATTGCAAGCTTGCAAATTGTAGCAGATAAACAAACTCCATATCTCTGATTAGTCTGTATTCATCAATTTTGAACATTGTTAAGAATTATATTTCCCATAGTCTCCTTTCCTGGATATCTTTAAATGTGTTCTTTAGTACTGTGACTGACAAGTCCTGTGGGGGGGTGTGGTTTCTTAAAAAATGCTTTCTCAGGGCTGCCTGATAGCTCAACTAGAAGCATCTTGTGCTTCCATACTGGCAATCTGGGTTTAGTAGTGAGCCTGAGTACACCAGGCTTGGGTGGCCAGGCTGAGGATTGCTCTTAAGGGGAGCACAAGCCAGACAGGGAAGGAGATGGCTGGGACCTGGCACAGCTGAGACCCCCCTCGCAGTGAGCTGGGGAGCTTGCTCCCTCATGGGGGTTGGCATCAGCCTGCTGCATGTTCCTAATGTCTGAGCTGCAAGAGGCATAGCCTGACATCATGGGGTGGAGGGTGGGGAACAAACAGGGAGAAAAATGGAAAATACCAGTGTGCTGCAATCGTCAAGTATGACAGTCCTGGTGGTCTTTGGGTTCCATACCATACAAATCTCTGTCAGCTAAGATGGCAGGGGGAGTAGCAGTTGGGGCTGGGAGTAGAAAGGGGGCTCAAAGGTAGGTGCAAGCAGCAGTCAAATGGGCCAGACAGCTAAAGAAAAAAAATGCTGTCCCATTGATCCCTGCATGTTCCAGTGTTGTATTGTGAATCTATATACAGTACATTCACCTGGGCTCTTAGGCCAGGATATTCAGACTGCACCAGAATGATGTGTAATAGAGGAGCAGGTGCAAATCCAGTGCACCGTGGTGCAACAGGTGCAATATTCAAACCATGCGCAGGACCAGGTGCGCATGCTCAATGTGGTTGAATATCACCCCTGATGCACTATAGCGCAATGAGGAATGCACAATGGAGCAGGGATGATGCGCAATAGCACCCCTAGGGATGCACAGGGACAAAGCCAGGAATCAGCTAAGCAGCAACCAGGGATGTGCAAGGTGCAGAGGAGCATGCACCAGGACAGACAGTCCCAGCCCCCCACATCCGACCAGGGCAAGGCCCCTATAGGTGGACCCAATACCCCATGAGCAGCACAGCCAGATGGATGCAAAAGGGACCACTGATCCTCAAACCACAGTGGCGAGCCACCAGCAGATGCACACCAGTAGACCCCAGCTGCTGGACATGGCACCCCTGGACTGTCCGCCATCCAGCAGGTACCTGGACACAATGATGGCCAAGCTGCACCCATGCCATGTCCCCATCCCAACGATGCTCCCCCAGGACAGTGCGTCTGAGACACCTAGCCCAGATGCGTGCCCAAATAGTGGATGGCAATGAAGGCAGTCTGCCACCCCCATGCCTATGCATTCAGTCGCCTCAGAGTACATTGCACACCCACCACATCACCACTGTGACCACCCAGTGCAGGTGGTGGGACCATCCACCAACACAACCACAACCCACACAAGGCCCTCCACCATGTCCCCAATGGGACACAGCAAGGTGGGTGACCCAGCACCGGTACCCAAGGGAACCTGCATGTGACCAGGTCCACCATGGATGGCACCACATGTAGGAAGACCCCAAACATAGGAGTAGAGCAAGGGCCTATACCCATGCACCAACCCCTGCCACAGCACTGATCCCGTCAGGCAACACAGCACCCTCCCGTGGGGCATGGAGTCATGCACCAAACAGGAAGCAACACAGGGCACACCCAATGCCCCCCTCCAACCCGGTCCCATGGGTACCCCAGCAAGCATCCCATCAAAGCTGTGCAATAAGCACTGTCGGTGTTAATCCCATGGTGCTGTGTAACCCGCAGGCTGCCCACAACCCGGTAGCCATTGATCCTGCTATGTAGCAGGCACCCTGTGAGCCTCCACACACTGATGGCAGGTGCATGGGTCTGGGTCATCCCACAGCCACCTGTCCACCACCCACATGCAGTGGGTCCCAATATGACAGCCACTGGCCCATAGGCACCACCCCAGTTTACATGGACAGAATGAAGGGGGCATCCAGTGGCACTGCCTACAGTGGCAATAGGGCTGACAGGTCGATAGGCATGGGGTCGGAGTGCCAGCTGCAAGGGCACCATGTCTTCAAAATGACAGGTATGGCCTGCCCCTGAAGGCATGCTGGCAGGTGAGCATGTGGCAGTGGTAGCCACATGACCACGCGGACCCCAGTGGTGCATGCAGGTGGGGCAGTGGCAATGGCCATAGCCACACAGGCAATGGCCACACCTACAGGGGGGCCCAGGAAACACCACATGCACCACAGCCAGCATCACAAAGGTGAACAGTGAACAGGGCACACCACACATGCCCTGTATAGATAGCCCATGGCCCCCACCCACACCTGTGGAGGAGCACCACCAGGCACACCCACGCCCACCCCAGCCCCAGCACACAGCAGTCATGAACCACTGCAGCAAGGCTCCATGTTCCAGCTGAAAATCAGAGACAGACGCAGATGTAAATAGAAATTTATGTATTAGTACAACAACAAGGGAACAAAACCTATTTACAGATATGTACATCAGGGGAGGGGTATGGGTAGGATGCTACAAAGGGGGTAGGAAAAAAGGAGAAAGGGATGTGGGGAAAGGCAATGGTAGGGGTCAAGGATGTGTGGGGAACAGTCCAGGTGGGGAGGGGCAAAGATGCTGTCCATCAGGCCCAATTGGTGGCCCCAGTCCTCTGCCAACACCCTCTGACACCTGTGGTGACTCCTCCTGGACCTCTGGTCATGTCACTGCAGCAGTTCAAGTATGGCCCTCACCACTTGCAGGAGCTCCTGAAGGGTCCTCTCCACCACCTCCCAATGATGGCCACCTAGGAGAAGGGAGTGGAAACAGTATGAGTGCCTGGCCAGGATAACGCAGCCCACCCAACGTGCATGGCGTGCATCAGTGACCAGCACCACTGGGATGGCATGCAACCACCCACAGTAGGTGTGCCCACATGAGCCACTAACCCGTGTAACCACAGCCATGCAAGCCACTGCACACCATCACCACCCATGCACCGCACATCACCGCCCTAGCCGTCTGATGTCATGGCAATGCAGTGTGATGGCAGTGGCTCAGCCAGGCACTGAGTGCACCCAAAGCCCACTTGTGACACCCGCTCACATGTGCAAGGCCACAGGACAGTGCAGAGGGCACTGTGGGCACTTCACAGCAGGAGGGGCCATGCCACACCCCCACCCCTGCAAGCCACTATTCACATATGCATAGGGGAACACGGTACTCACCGCATCCCGGTCACCTTGGTGCGGCTGCCCTGCAGTGCCACCCGTGTTGGCTGGCCGATGCCCCCTTCCCCTGCATGTTCCTGCCCCTGGCCAGCCACTGCCAGCCATGCTCCCCACCTGTCTTCGGGGCCTAGGAGGGAAACATGGAGAGACACGCATCAGTACCTGTCTGAACCATAGGCCCCCCACCCTCTTGACCTCTGTGATGTACTGCACAGTATGTCCAGGTTGCAGTGATGCAGGGCAGTCACAGTGCACCTCCACAGCCACCAACACATGTGCTGACCCACCCCCAGACATGGGGCATGGTGACCATTGTGCCCCAAGGACTGTTGGATGAGACTGGTGAAGGTCAATCTGCACCTACCTGGCCATGGCACTGCACACCTCCATACCCATGCCTGCAGGTGACTCAGCCTGTCTGGGTGTTGCCACTGCAGGTCACCAAAGCAGTGGCGACACTGCTCCAACATGCACTGGCTGCCAGTTGCCTCCTACAAGCCATCTGCAACCTCCTGCCACATGTCCATCTGTGGCCTCTGAAGGAGAACCTGTCCAGATAGGGCCCCAGTGTGTGGCTGAACAAGGGCCATGAGGTTGGTGAGCTCCAGGTCACCCTATACTGGAGCACGATACTCCCTGGTGTGTGGCATGTCCCTCACTAACCAGACATCAAAATGGAGGCCAGTAGTGCATGTAGACCATGTGCAGAGCTGACACGGAGCTGCACTGCAATTCACAATCGTGCAGGCACCGAGCGGTGCAGGAGGGTAGCATCCATGTGGCTGCATGGCACCTAGAGGGCAGAGGTAATCCTTGGGGTCAAGGGTCTGGTTGCGTACAGATCACCACTGTGCCATTGGGGGCCCCTTATATGGTGTGCAGTAGGGGTATGTCACCAATGCTGTGCAGTGGCATACTGCGCAGAGGTGCGATGGGAACCATGGCACAGTGGCACAATAAGAGCATGATGGCACTGTGCCAGCTGCACTATAGTGTATGTGCCTCATAGGGTGTACAGCGCATGAGCACCACAGGCATGATAGTGGCTGGGTGTTGTGTTGCCTCCTGTGCAATGTGCGTATGCTGCGCCATTGGTGTACATGTCGGCAGAGTGTGCATGTGTGCTGTGGGTCTGACTGCACATGTCACAGTGTTGCACCCCGACTTGAGCATGCACAACTCCATTTCACAAGGTGCTGCTACGTGATATTCAGCCATGATATTTAAATCAGCTCATGAGCCATTCTGCGGTGCACCCACTGCATTTGCATCCCATTATAGTTGTGCATGACCTCATTTGCATGCGTGGCGCTATAAGGGTGCCATGCAACTGCACAGGCCATGGATCGGTATTGCAGCCATTGAAGGTAAGTGTCATGCTGTGGGGCCAACAGGACAGTGGGCTGCGAGGGCAGTGTGGCACTGAACAGTCCATGGTAACACCTGTCCATCTTCACAGGTACAGGCATGTCCGAATGTGAGCAGAATGAGAAGCAGGGGAAGGTGCATAAGTGAAGGCCAAACTTCACTAGGGTGGAGTCGGATGCCCTATTGAAGGCCTACCTGGTCAGGGAGCCACTCCTGAGTGGATAGAGGGGCACACCACAGGCCCAGGCGACAGCATGAGAGGAGGTGACATGTTCAGTCAACCAGCAGGGCAGCCACCAGTGTTCTGAGCAGGAATGCAAGAAGAAGGTTGGCACTGACAGGAGGAGGATCAAGGAGAAGGTGGCCGCCATCTTGGTGGTGCATTCCACCACAGGTGGGAACAGCAGGTTGTGCCATGCCTGATGCCGCGGGAGGAGCAGGTGGCCAGCAGCATGTGATGCTGTGCCATTGAGGGTGTGTCTGGCGGAGGCTTCCAGATGAGTGACAGCCCATCACTGCATGGTAGGAACGGTGGTGGCAGTGTGAGTGTGGCAGGGTGTTGGGGCCAGGGGTCAGTTGGCACAGCTAATGGTACTGTGTTCTCTTTCAGCTCCCAAGCATCTCCATGGAGCAGTGGGGGTGGGTGTGTCCACCGAGGGTGTGGTCCTGGAACAGGTGGAGCACCCATCCACCTCCACCGGTGTCCGAGGGTCTGACATCCAATAGCTCTGCACGGCTGTCTGGGCTGATGCCTGTGGCGCAGGTGGGGACGAGACCTTGGCTGTGTTCCAACAGGACACCAGGCACAATGTCCTGTGTGCTGAGATACAGATCGGGGCCAACTCCAGCACTGATGATGATGTGATGTACATCCCGGACAGTGATGCTGGTGTGTCACAGGGGGCACGCTCGACAGGTGACTGCCAGGGCAGCTTTGCGGGCAGCGTTGGCATGGTTGACTGCCCACCGGCTGCTGTGCCCATGGTGTCCGCAGTGTCCAGTAGGGCAGCACTGGTGTGTGGCCACAGCAGTGATGTAGGTGGTGCCGATGCAGCCGCACTGGTGATGCCCAGCACTCAGCAGCCAGAGGGGCAGTGGCAGCAGCTAGACAGTGTTGAAGGGGGACTGGTGGTGGTGGGCAGCAGTGGTGCACTGCATGAGGTAATACCCCAGGATGGCACCACCATGCAGTGCCCTCCATCGTGGGGTGCTGCACCACAGAGCCAGGTCTCACCCATGGGTCGGCATGGTGTCCATGCGGATGACCCCTTGGATCACCACAGCTGTCTGCTTCAGGACCTGTGGATCAGCAGGTCCAGCTCATGGTAGTGGTGGATGCACTTCATGCGAAGCTGAGCCAGGTAGAGGAGCGGCACAGCAGGGAACATGCCCTGCTCCTGGAAGAGTTAGCTTAGCAGTGGGTGGGCATGACCGCAGCCATGGATAGACACACCACTGCAGTGGCAACTGTCCTGGCAACACTGGCCAACCGGTTGTGTGCCCAGCCACCACATACCCTCAGAGTGCAGTGTCCACCCCTTGGGCCTGGCATCTGGCGACCCCAGCCATGTCGACATTGGGTTCAGCTGTGGACATACCAGGCATGCCTGGTGCGGGCATGATAGGTGGCCTGCAGACACCTGCGCGAACCTGGTCACATTCACACAGCGTCACCCCTGGGGGACCATCTGTGCAACCCCATGAGACCACTGAGCAACCTGTGCCAGCTGGCAGACCTCAGCAGGGCTGCCCATGCATCTGTGGTGGCATTGCTACTGTGCAGCGTGACTGACCCTACCCCCTCCATAACCACTGTCTGCTGCCACCCTGTGTGCACTGTGGTGGTCCGTGTGTGACGCATGGGTGTGGTATCCAGTCCTGGACACATGGGGCCCTGTGCACATTTGTCTAGCAGTTGCCCACTAGAGCGTGTGCCTGATGATGCCAGCATAGCACTATCCACCACTGTGCAATGGTGCTCAGCATCTGAGACATGCCCAGTGCCTGCCTCTGGATGTGGCTCTGGTGAGTCCGGTGTGGGTGGGGGGGCACATGGGGGTTGGTGTGCATGTGGCTGTGTGGACAGGGGATGGGGGTGTGTGCATGTGTGTGCGTGCTGTGTACAGCCCTACTATGTTCCACCATGGTGTCTGAGACTCACCCATTCACACACCCCTGCCGCTGATCCAGGCTGGGTGTTTGCCTCCACCTGTCTGTCGGCAGTGCTTGGATACCTGTGGCATGCTCGTGGACAAGTTCACCTACCTGTGTGGTCCATAGTGCTCCTCTGTGATGGTGTCCCAGTGCTGCTGTGCCATCTGGGCCAGCAGGGGATCCCTTCACCTAGGGGGTGGCTGTCCACCTCCAGCTCTACCAGTGTCCCCATCATCCCCACCGCTGTTCCCCTCTTCAACCTCAACAGCTATCCCACTGTCAGTGGCCATGTTGTTCAGGATATAGCAGGCCAGGAATAGCCCACAGGTCTTTGAGGGGCTGTACTGTAGGGCACCGCCAGACCTGTCCATTCAATGGAACCAAGCCTTCAGCTGCCTGAACACCCACTCAATGATGTTCCATGTCGTGGCATGTGCCTCATTGTACTGTTGCTGCACTGGGGTCTAGGGCCACCGGTATAGTGTCAGCAGCCAGGGCCGGAATGGGTACCCACTGTCACCTGTGTGTTGTGAGGTATCGTTAGTATGGAGATCTGTGTCACTGTGCCCCCGGCCTTCCAGGCCGCATCCAATGGCACCCCTGCTCTTGTACCACACACACGCCCATTGACCCCATCATCTGGCATGCACTACATACTCACCTACTAGATGGCCATTAGGGATGTCCCCACTCTTGAACCTGTGGCACAGTGCAGACTGGTGCCAGATGAAGGCATTGTGTGCTCCCCCAGGGTGCATGGCACAGACATTGATTATGCACCCCATGGCACCACACATCACCGGGCAGTTGACACTCGGATATCCCATGCAGATGATGTATGCCCCCCCGGACCTGGTGGTGTGCAGATGCCAACATGGGTGCAGTCAATGGCCCCGAGCATGCCAGGCAACTGTGCTACCCTATGGAACTACTGCATGTTTGCTGTATGCTCTGCCTGTGTGCTGGGAAAATATATGTGATCCGCAGCATGTGGCAGCAGTGCGCTAAGGAATTGTGTGAGGATGCATAATGTGGCCAACTGGGTTATGCCTGTTGTATCCCCTGTTGGTCTCTGGAAGACTCTTGTGGCGAGCAGGCACATGGCGGCCATGACCTTTTTCTCCACCAACAGGACATGGCTCCATCTTGTGGGTGCCTGCATCTCCTCACTGCACAGCTCACAGAGTCACCTCAGAATGGCCCAGTTCAGGTGGTACCAGCCCACAATCTCAGTGTCACTGTACAGCTCGAAGCTGCCATGGGCATGGTACAGCCTGTTCTGGGCATACTGCTGACAGGCCCTTCCACGGCTGTGCCTCCCTGCACCCTGCCTCCTCACACCCCCTCATGACTGCCTCCATCTGGAAGGTTGCACTGGCCATGTCCAGGGTTGTTGTCCCCCCCGGGTGGCTCTCTACCCGGTCCCTCCGGCTGTGTGATGCTTGCCCTGCCCCTGCACCAGGTGCACTCCTGGCACTGCGCCACCTTTGCCACTCACAGTGTGACCTGCCTGGGCCCCTCTGCTGTCCCTTCTTTGTAGCACCCACGCACAGTCCCTCTGACAAACACACACACACACACACATGCACACAAACATGTCCTGTGACTCCGAGGTCACGTGATGGCATCCATCTGAGCAGCAGCTGAGATCCTGAGCTCCCCCCTCTGGCCGCCTAATCTGCAATTTAAAGTGCATTTGTTAACGTTTTTTTTCAGAAATACAGTTAAATAGTAGGTGGTATAACTCTTTGCCATCAATAAAAATCCTTGTTTTGGATTTTCAAGCCTTAGCTGGATTGTGATGGAGGTGGATTCAAAACAGGCCTTCACCAAGCACTCCTCCAGCAACCCCTGAAGGCCATAAAAAGCAGAGGAACCAGGCCCCAGCTAGGCCGGACCGTGGAAGTGATAAATCACCACAGCCTATGCCGTTATCGAGGATAAATTTCTCAGGAGCTTGCACCTTTGAAAGAGCTGCTTGTGGATCTTACAGGGGAACTTAAATCCTTACGATGCGACCTTTCTGATGTTACTAAAAAGGTCTCGGATGTGGAAGTTAAGGTTACTTCTGTTGAAAACTGGAGATCCAGGGCTGAATTGGAGATATCTGACCTAAGACAACAAGTGAAGAAACTCCAACTTAAGACCGAGGACCTAGAGGAGCGAAATCGCCGAAACAATTTGCTTATAATTGGTCTTCCAGAGATGGAAGAAGGCCCAGACCTCATGGCTTTCCTGCAGAGGTTTTTTGTGAAGATAGTGGGCCCATCTCCCATAAATGCATCCTACCACCTTGAAAAGAGCTCATCGTTAACTCGCCCTCGACCTACAGCTGGAGCCCCCCCCCCACGTCCGATTATCATTAATTTTTAAGCTACCTGGAAAGGCAGCATGTGTATGAGAAAGCCCGGGAGCTAAAAGAAATTTTGTGGGGTACCTCGAAGATTCGGATTGCCCAGTACCTTCCCAAGGAGATACGGGAGAAGGCAGCGTACCATCAAATAGTTCAGAAACTTTTAGCTGCAACTATTCCATTCAGGATGATTTACCCTGCAACTTTAAGAGTGACTGTGGGAGCTTAGCCACAAGTTTCCAACACCCTGAGCGGCCACTAAGGAGCTTACCAATGACTGCCTGACCTGTTCAAGGGATCCGGTTGAGGACTGCCTGAAGGACTTATGGGCGCTGTGTTAATCCCCTGTTTCTTAGCGTTTTTGTGTTGTTTATTGGTCTATATGTTTATCGTTGTGTTGTTGTTGTGGTCCCCTCTCGACTTCTGTATTACCCTTGCCCATCCCTTTACGTCACCTACCTTCGTGTTGTTTCTTGTGCTGGCGTTTTCTTGGTCTTGTCTGGTTGTCTGGGCTTCTTTTTGGGTTCCTCTGGCAGGATGGCAGCAGGCAGCGCAGTGGGTTGCTGGGTTGGGGCCTGGGCTGCGTTGTGGGTCCCGTTTGCGGGTCGTGGGCGGCGGTGGGCGTTTTCTCGGGAAATGGTTTCGGGAGGAACTTCCTAGAGGCGGACCAGTTATGGTCGGCGGCATTAAGGTCCCCTTGAAACAGCAACCGCTATGCTGAATTCCCGATAAGCTACCGCTCTGTCTTCTGAAGAAGAACATGTGTTGAGACTGCGTCCCTGTCTCTCATCTGGTGCTGATCTGGGTAGGTGGACATTTGATTATTGAGGTGTGGGAGGTCCACTATGGGGTCGCCTGCTGGGAAGGAATCTAAAGAATGGTTTGACATCGGGGGCTTGTCTGTGCTTATGACTATCTGCCTTTTTTCCTCCCCCTTACCCCTTTCTTTAGAGTTCTTAATCCTTTTGCTGCATTGGTATGTAGAGGCGGGTGGGTGGGGGCTGACCATGGGGGGCTTGGTGATTTTGCGTGGTGGATGTGTGATCACGAGCCGTGCGTGGGGGTTGCTAATCTCTGCCCTGGGCGATTGGTAGTAGGTTTGGTTGGTAGTTATAGGGTCATATCTATGTTGAGGGTTTGGGTTTTGACATTATATGGCTTTTGGCTTTTAGGGCTGGGGTTTGGAGATTCGGCGTGGGGATGGGGGCCCGTAACCGGGGTAATGGGTTGTATTTTGGAGCTTTACTGTCGGGACCCCATCTGTACATAGTTCTTGTGGGGCTGGTTTTCTGGGGTGTTCTGGGGGTTCCTGTTATTGATCATAGTACTGGGTCCAGCAGTCTTACTTTTGGAGGATCCCTTTTAGGATGGCTTATCTGTCAATTCATTTTAGAGTCTGGGGTTGGGGGCATGTGGGGGTTACAGGTTGATGTCTCAAGTAATTTCGTTCGGGTCTGGGGTGTATTTGTAAGGGGAGGGTGGGTGGGATTGGTGCGATGGGATTTCAAATTTCTTATAAGGAGGTGCACCCTGCTGTAGTATGTTGAATTACTTTCTCTGGATATCCAATTGCAGTGAGATCATTTTAAAGTGGCTATGAGTACTGTTAAAATAGTATCCTGGAATGTGAGAGGGGCTCAGGGATCAGGTTAACGTTTGCAGGTTTTCAATCATTGCTCCTGCTTCAATGGACATTCTGTGCCTGCAGGAACACATTTAGGCGAGATGAGGCTAAGCTGCTTTCTTGGTCTGGGTTCTCCCAGGTTTACCTTGCTGGGAATTCTCACTTCAGTAAAGGTGGCGATTCTTGTTAAGAGACACGTTTTATTTACTAAGGATCTGGTCTGCTCGGACCCAGAAGGGAGATTCATTTTAGTTAAGGGCAACCTAAACGGAGTGAATATAGTCCTAGGTTCGGTATATGGACTGGTAGGAGGTAGTCCTGATTTCTTCACGAAGTTAACAGATAAGTTGGCTAGCTTCTTGCCAACTCAATACGTGTTAGGGGGGGACTGGAATGTGCCTTTCCCCTCGTCGTTAGATAGAGAGCCCCTGGACAGGCAGGCACCTTCTTCAGCCCAGAAAGCTCTCTGCGAAATGGTCTCAATGCTAGGCCTTGGTGATCCATGGCGTATCGCCAATCCTTCTTGTCGGGCCTTTTCCTTCCAATCCCAGTCACATGGTACTAAGCGAGACTGGATATGATTCTAGTTAGTTTATCTCTTCTCCAGTGTGTCTTTATCTGGTATAGAGCCGATTATTGTGTCAGACCATGCCTTGGCTAGCTCGCCTCTCTTCAAGCCCTGATTATTCTCGTGACTCCATGTGGAGACTAAACACTCAACTATTAAAGGATCGGCATTGTTTTCGGAGATCAGTTCTAGAATATAGCTTTTCTTGGCCGACAATATGGACTCCACCCCTAGAGTGGATATGATATGGGGAGCATTAAAGTGTTATCTCAGGGGTGACCTTATCAAGATGGCCTCCCTCAGGAAGAAGACCCAATTGGCTAGGTCGCTAGAGTTGGTGGGTAGGATAAGGGAGCTAGAAGGTAGGTATTCATCAACTTCTTCGGTTTCAGACCTTAAGGAACTCCTTTCAGTTAAGAATGAATACTCGGACCTTTTGAAAGAAAGATGAGTATTGTCTAGTTAAAACTCAGGCTAAATATATTGATCTCGGTGAGAAATCCGGTAAGTTACTGGCCTTGCGCTTGCGTGCGCTTGAAGCTCAAGGCTTATTCCTTCTTTGGTTTCCTCATCCGGAAATACTGTTTCCGCCCAGAGAGGTTGCTCAGGTCTTTAGGAATACTATTCCAATCTTTACAGTCCTTTTCCGACACCCTCACACAAGGGGTGGAGGTTAGCGAATGTTAGAGGTATTGGTGTTCGAGAATATTGGAGTCCCAACAAGCGAGCTTATTGGCTCCTATCTCAACTGAAGAGATCCAGAACACTATTGCCTCTCTGGCTCCGGACAAAGCACCTGGTCCAGATGGGTTCCCAATTTTTACAAAGTTTTGCTAAAGATTTAGTTCCTATCTTGCTTAAGCTATATAATTATTTTCTAGTTGCAGTGGAACTTGATCCGGCATTGTTCGAGGCCATCATAGTTTTAATTCCTAAAGTGGATAAGGAACCTTCTGATCCGGCTAGCTACCGTCCCATTTCTCTTCAGAACTATGATGTTAAGATACTAGCCAAAATATTGGCTGAGAGGATTAAAAAGATCTGGGCGGAGCTTTTGAGCCCCGAACAGGCAGGTTTTGTTTCCGGGAGATCAGCAGCTGACCATCTGAGGACCCTTTCGCATATCTCGCAATATGCCCGGTCTGCTTCAGACCCGGTTGTGTTAGTTTCTTTAGATGCTGAAAGCATTTGATGGGTCGATTGGTCCTTTTTGTGGGCGGTTATGGAGGAAATGGGCTTGACCCTCTTTATCAACCTGATCGAGATTGTTCTATAGGTGCCCCTCTGCAAAATCTATTGCAATGGGGTATTATCCCCTCTTTCAGTCTTTTTGCGGTACTAGGCAGGGCTGCCCCTTTCTCCTTTATTATTTAATTTATACTTGGAGCCGCTATTGATTAGTCTTAAGTCTTCCCTCAGGTAAAGGGATCAGATTCTATAATGGAGCTAGTTCTTTCTGCGTATGCAGATGATGTCCTCTTATATCTGTCAGACCCAGTAGCATCATTAGATGCTGCTTTGGACATTATTAAACGGTTTAGCTCCTTTTCTGGTTATAAATTAAATATTTCAAAATGTGAGATCTTTCCCTTAAATAGCTATACTTTTAAGAGATGTTTTTCTTCCTTTGGTATGAGGTGGGCTTCCAAGTCAATTAAGTATCTGGGGATCTACTTCTCTACTGACCTGCTATTGCTTAAAAAACTAAATTTAGTTAAGATTAGAGATTCGATTACTCAAGATTTACAGCGCTGGGCATCCCTTCCTATTTCTTTATGGGGCAGAATTAATATCATCAAGATGAATGTTCTTCCCCGGATTTTTTACCCACTGAATCTTACCAACCTTTGGCTCCCTCTTTCCTTTTTTCAGCAGCTTCATAGTTTGTTTTCCACTTTCATCTGGAGAGGGAAAGGGGTGTGGTGCTCATACGGCTCTCTATCACTTCCCAAAGAAAGAGGAGGCCTAAAACTTCCGAATTTTCAACTATAGTATTGGGCAGCCCACCTGTCCAAGCTGGGAAGGTGGTTCTCGGTGGAGTCTGAAAGCCTGTCCCCAATTTGGCTTCAGTTAGAATCGGCCTTTCTCTCCGAGCTTAGATTTGACATATCCGCCCTTCCCTATCTTACCCCAAAAACCCTCTCACAATTGATCTCGGACGATACGGTGGTAGTATCTCTCAAAGTGTGGGCCCAGTGTCTCAGGTTTTTCTGGATTTCCAACCATACGGACTCAGGGCAGCCGATTTTCTCAATCCCAATATTACTTTAGGGGGCTCTTGGTTAGGAACAAACTGGCTCCCACAAATTAAAGAGTCAGGGTTGAGCATTTATGCGGCCAAGCTTAAGCTTTTCACATCAAGCGATATTCTATCCAGATTTGATATCCCAAGCAGAGAGACTTTTAAGGTGTTCCAGCTCCGGCATCTGGTGAGTAGTAAGTTTGGAATGGTGTTTAAGCAATCTGTGGTACATCCCTTCCTCTCCAACGTTATTATGTTGGCGTCCCGGCCCCACTCCATTTTGCAGATATACTCCTACCTCTTGACTTTTAACTTGGGGGAGGAGGTTGGTGGTCCCTCGGTCTGGACTCATCTTCTTCCCGAGGATGTACCATTGTGGAGAACCTATTGGCCTAATCTACACAGGTATCACACATGGGACAGGTTTCGTTTAGTTCAATATAACATTGTTAATAACCTATATTTCCTCCGGTCAAGCTTTTTCAGCGTAAGTTGACTCCTGCTCCAGTGTGCTTCAGGTGCTCATGAGGCGAGGGCACCCTGATTCATGTCTTTTGGGATTGTGTTAAGGTTGCCCCATTGTGGTCTTTGATTCGGAGACCCTAGATCCCCTCCTGGGTCTGAGCAGATTTTTCTCCAGAAATTTGCATACTGGGTGACTTTTCCTGATTGATAGTGTGGGGCGTGGGTACCATATGGCCCTGATATCTATGGCAGCTAAAAGTTGGTTTTAAGGCATTGGAAGGACCAGTTGGCCCTGTCCTTCGCAGACTGGTTAAAAGAATTGATGTCATATCTCCAGTCTGAAAATTTGATTGCCAGTTATAAGAACCGTATGGACTTATATTATAAAAGATGGGGTAAGCTCCAGTCTCTTTGCTTACCTTAAGGATAAATTTGATGACCTGATCCCTGGATCCTCATACTATACAGTGTAGCAGCTGTTACCTTAGTATACCGTCTTACTGTGGTGTTCAGATATGTTCCCCTTATTATAACCTGGACAGTTGATCTGAATATTAGACAGGTTGTTTAATAAGAATGATATCCAGAGTTCAGAAATTGTTAATTTATGATTTAGCGGTGCACTTGGGGGAGGGAGGGGGTGAAGGTACACTCTTGCACATAGATTGACAGACTGATATTTTATGTTGTTTTATTCTTGAATGTGCCTTGTTATTTATTTATTATATTGGTTAGGGGGGAGGGGGGTTGGGGGGATTTCTTTTGGTCTGAGTCGGATTTAATGGTCTATTTTTTGATATTATGGTTTTTTGGTTGTATTTCCTTTGAAACTAATAAACTTAAATTTCAAAAAAAAACAACATGTCCTGTGACTCCATCCACCTCTGGGCCACTCCTGTACTGCTTTCTGTTGCCCTCACTCCCTGCTACTATGTCCCATCTCCCTGCCACTATGGCTCCTTTCATGCGCAAGCTTTCTCCCCTCGGTTGCTCCCTTTTATTTTGGCACAATTCTGCTATTGTGCAACTTCTGATTGTTCCTCTGTTGCACACGTCGCCTGCTGTTGAATATCGCACTGTGCCACATATTCATGGTTACACCCCCTGCAGTTGCGCATTCATTCATTTCCATTGTGTTCTTGCGCATTGGATTTTGTGTTGCGCATCTGCTGCTGCTGAATATCATGTTTTGGTGCATTTTGCGAAGGCGCATCCCTATTGCACATGGCACAACTGCTCTGAATATCCTGGCCCTAGTGTCTGGTTGGGTTCCACTTCATACCAGGCATTTGTGCACTTTTTATATCTGATCAAGAATATTGGATTCTGGGAGTCATAGCTATGCACACACCTGATGCCATAACTTTTCCCAAGTGCGTGGAAAGTGTGCACTGTCGCAATCATCTATGGTTTGTTTCCTCAGAACTGGAGATCTGCGCTGCTTACACTGCCATGGCTCCATATGACTCCTTCTGTTGTATGACTGTGTGTGGGGAATGGCACACCAGTGGAACTAAGCAGAACTTAGAATTCTTGTGTAACCTGTTACCCCCAGGGGATTGTCAGAGTGTGTTCAGGCTATACAGGCAGCTTAGGGTTAACCTCTGCTCTTCCTGACACTTCTACCACAAGCCATGGGCTCTGTTTCTAGGTGGGTAGGGCTTGCTGCAGCAGCATAAGTCACAGTGGAATTCTGCTGGCAGTTAGTCATCCTGAGAATTCAGTTCCAGAAGGAGTTCTGGAGTATAAAGGGAGAAGCAATATGTTCATTTTCTTTCCAGAGAGGAAAACCCTTACAAAAATGGAATATATTGCAATATATTGAAAAATATGTGTTCATGTACTGTATGTCAATACAATGAGAAATACATTGTCCCAGTGTAATATATATATAATACACTAGTTGTTCTTGAGATAAGTGCCAGTAAGGTACAAATAATCTATTTCCTGCCATTTGCCAGGCTACTAAATACCCGTTTGGCACTGTCCTGTGTCCGTTGGTGACCTATGGCGGAAATCGCTTCCTGTCTCAGCCAGACAACCATACTGGGGCAATCATTGGACTTCCTGAGCTCCCATCAAAGCTAGTCCTGTGCCAGTTACTCCTGGGCACTATAAGCCACTGTGATCCTTACTCGTCATGGATTCCCTAGATCTTAAGGGCGGGTGACCCCTTGAAAAGAGACCCCTGGTGTACATGTGTCCAGCTGGTGGAGTCTGACTTCACCTTCTCAAACATTCTAGTAGATGGCTCACCCCTGACCAGGGTCCGCGGTGGTCTTAACCTGAGGAGCCTTCTGAGACCTGCCCAAAAGGTCAGGCGTTATGACTGGAAGTCACAGAACAAGGATAGATCTCCCCCATTAAAGCATCTATTCTGGCTCCTGCTGGTGACCCTTGTGCTAGCAGAGGACATAGAACTAAACCCAGGATCATCACTCCAGTCCACACCTACACTGGTGGGCTGGTCGGTGTTAAAAGGGCTGAAGGTAGCCCATCTTAATATCAGAAGTCTCCTGCCAAACCTGACGGAACTTCGTGTCTGGGTAACTCGTCATAGTCCAGACATTCTTGGCATTACAGAAACCTGGCGGCTGAAACCTTCCATCCCAAACTCTGTATGTGCCTTCCCTGGTTATGACCTCATCTGTCATGACCGTCCGAGAAGAAAGAGAGGTGGTGGTATCCTGGTCTACTACAGGAGCCATCTTAACCTATCTGCCCTACCTAATCAACAGTCAGTGCAGTCCCCCTGTGAGACACTGCACACGGTGCTGTTACTAGGGATGACAAAAAAGATACACATTGTATACACCTACAATCCTCCAAAGGGAGGCACAGAGGGACTGACTGGACTCGTTGACACAGTTGGTGCAGTAACATGGCAGAATTAGCTAATCATTCTGGGTGACCTCAACCTCAATTGGCTGGGTGGCAACACCAAAGCCTTTGAACTGTCACTTGCCGGTCTCTCGCTGACACAGCTTGTCAAGGATCCTACCAGATGCTCTACAAATGGTGGTAAGAGCTCCCTCCTGGACTGGATCTTGACAAATAGATCTGTTAGGATCAGCTCGTCTGGTATCCTACCTGATTCTATCTCTGATCACTCCCTGGTGTACCGTGTCTGGCGGATCCCACTTCTGAAAATATCCCATAAAATTATCCAGATCAGAGACTACTCTAGGTTTGATCTGTCCTCCTTTCAAAATGATATCAAGTACACTGACTGGTCGGCAGTATGGAATGCTCAGGACTCCACATCCGCTGTCAGTCACTTCCTCATCTCTTTAAGGGCCCTGCAGGAGAAACATGTCCCCCTCATCAGACGGAGGGTGAGGGGAATGGCTACTAAATGGCTTCATGGTAGTCACCTGGCCCTCCTCAACACCAGAGATAAGTGCTGGGCCATGTTTAAGGCCATGGCTGACCAGCCTATCTTTCAGAGATACAGGAAACTCAGAAATGAGTGCAAAAAGAACATAAGGATAACCAAGAGTGAGTTCTGCAAATCTGCGTTACTGAACTCAGCAAGGGATCCAAGGAGGTTCTGGAGGAATATTAAACATGTTGTGAGTGGTACGTAGAGTGCTGAGTCCACTGATATGATAATTGAAGGTTCCAGCTGCAACAACTCGGGAACCATTGCCAACTACTTCAATCATTATTTTTCTGATCTGTCTGAGTATACCTCGACATTCCCCAATGATGGTGGTGCCAGCGGCAACCAGCCCATAGCACCATCATCACCCCACCCGCTCTTTCTGTTCAAGGCAGTGGTGGCTCAAGAGGTGCAGAAACTGCTAGCTGGTCTCTCACCCTTCTCAAGTGCTGGCCAAGATGGCTTGGAACCAAAGCTCCTCAGTCTCGGTGCCCCTTGGCTTGCCCTCTGGTGGCACATATCTTCAATCTGTCCCTGTCAACTGGAGTTATCCCAGACATATGGAAGGTTGCCAGGGTAGTCCCAATCCTTAAACAGGGGAACCCTAAACTGATAAAGAACTATCACCCCATATCCATCCTATCCGCAGTTAGCAAACTTCTGGAGAAAGTTGTCGAGGGCAACTCTCAGAGTACTTACAGGCATATGACATAATGTCTCCTGTACAGCATGGATTCAGGAAGGGGCATGGTACCTCCTCAGCCCTAGTTACTGTTTTATCATGGATTAGGGAGGCCATGGGCCAAGGCATACTCTTGGGGGCTATCTTTATAGACCGTTCGAAGGCGTTTGACCTGGTCGACCATGCCATGCTATCAACACAGCTTAGATCAACTGGACTATCCACTGCCACTCTCAGTTGGTTCTCCAGCTACCTGCATGGTAGAACACAGTGGGTTAAATATGGCAAAGAGCTCTCGGGTCCCATCCCAGTAACAATGGGGGTCCCCCAAGGCTCTGTCCTTGGACCAATGTTCTTCTCCATTTTCATTAATAATCTCCCTGCAACCACTGCTCACTGTAAACCAATCCTCTATGAAGATGGTCTGGTCATCCTGTCTCACTCCCCAGAGGTGGGGGTCATTAACAACCACCTGAGTGATGACCTAAGAAACATTCAGACATGGATCCTGAACCATAAGCTAGTCCTTAATCTAAAAAAAACCCAGACCATGCTCTTTGGGTCCCGGGCTAAGATTAAGGCCTCCCCTGTGCCGTTCTGTGTTTCTGGTAAGGGAGATGTCCCGATCCCAATCACGGACAATTTCAAATACCTTGGTGTAACATTGGACCCACAGCTTGACCTTTGCAACCATATCCAGGAGACATGCAAAACTGTCAACTGTAAACTGGGTCTGGCTTACAGAGCAAAAAATAACCTCACACTGGCTGCACGTATTGCTCTTGCTAGAGGTATGCTTCTCCCCTCACTATGTTATGGGCTCCTGTTGTTTGCCAGCACCACTAAGGCCCATCTCTCTAGGTGGTTGATGGCCTACAACAATGTCTGCCACTTTGCCCTAGCAGCCCCCTGGCTCACTCACCACTGTGATCTCTACAATAAGTTAAACTGGCTCTCGCCCTCAAAGCACATTGACTTTGTCCTTGGTTGCTTCACAGGAAAGGTCCTCATCACGGGCACCCCTCCAGGGGTGGCAAGTTTGCTGGCCCAAACTGTTCCCTCATCCTATCATCTTAGATCTCAGGGATCTGCCACACTCAATGTACCTGTGATTCAGACTCAAATGGGTGAAAAGGATTTTGCAGCATGTGCCCCAAAACTTAGAAACACCTTCCCAGTCCAGGTCTGTTTTGCCCCCTCTCAGGGCAGCCTGCGTTCCTCCCTATGGAACCATCTCAAACTCGGATCGGCCTGTGGGTGCCAAAAAAAAACGTGACATATGTTAGCACTTAGCACTCATGCATAACAGCAGGCCCTTAAGATGATAGTTTTGTACTTGCTGCTACCAATCCTTACCTTGTACTGCTCCAAAACTGGCACACACTACTTACTCTGCTGTACCTATTCTAACTAAATGTGCCTCATATGCCTTGTACTTTGTGTATTCTACATTATGATGTTCGCACGTGACATGTGAGTTTGTTTTTTTCTAACTTGTACCTTGTTGTCTCATGACATGTAATCTTTTCCTAATTATGTACCATGTTGTCCCAAGTGTGTAAGTATGTAATTTCCTGTACTCTCGGTCGTACCTGAAAATAGGCAAATTGTCTTGTCTAGTGTACTTACCTGGTTAACAAAAGCTAAATAAATAAGTAAATAAATAATATACAAAAATATGTCACTCTATTGAGAAACACATTGATCCAATGAAATATAATACACACCGGGCCAGATATTCAGAACTTTGCCCCGGGAATAAAGTAGCACTGCTTGGCGGGCAAACTTAGCCCAGAGCACAAACCAGGCTATATTCAAAAGGAATAGCCCGGTGCAAAACCAGCTGAACATGCAAGCAAAGGAAGCCGGGCAAACAGGGCCAGGAGTGCAGAGCAATAATTGCCCAGGAATAAGACAGCATTGAATATAGCAACAGGGAAGTGCACACTGCAACTGCAGCTCATTAGACTCTGTAGCAAGCCAGTGTTGCAGGTGGAGAACATTGTGTGTGATTGCACAGAGATTTCTCACATCTACTGCAAACAACAATGTAAGCCACACACTGCAGAATTATGCTATGCTGAAGTGAGGTTTGCCCAGGGCTAACCTGATTACACAGTGCTAACACATTAGCCCGGTGCAAACTGGTTAGCCTGGGGCAAACGGAAGCTATATTCAAAGCTCCCATGCAAATGAGCCTACTTAGGTAATCTGTGGGCAAACAGGCACATTTGCATCTCATTATGTGCTGCTTAGCATACATTATCATGCAGTTTGCCCAGTGCTACTGTATGGTGCACACAGCTCCCCCTTTTGGTCGGAATGGAAGTACAGGCTGGACGTTGCAGGCCAAGGCATGCCCACAGCATCCCCTGTTGGCCAGAATAGAGGCACAGGCTGGAAGCAGCAGGAACTATGTGCTGGCAGGCACAGTCAATGCATACAACATACCCATGCATCTGTGCAAGGACCTGTATATCTATCTATCTATCTATCTATCTATCTATCTATCTATCTATCTATCTATCTATATGCAATGGGGTGGACATATATTCAGTGTGATAAATGCGTTTATCTGAGTCACTGTATTTATAAATGCATTTATACATACAGTGCCGGACTACTTTCAAACCCCCAACCTAAAAACAAAAGGCGAACCAGTTTCACACCACCTAGAAGACATCAACACAGCCTCCCAGTCAGTCAACCACTCAGCCTGCCCCCTTAACAAAACTCTGACTAAGTACAAACACCCAAACTGCTGTAAAATGTTCGTATTTTCTTTTTTTAAAACTTGCATCACATCTTTACAACATATTTGTCTTCCTATGTTCACAAAATGAGCTGCATCCCGATTCAGCACTTGCCGACTGCCAGATCCCACTTACTACATTAAAACTGTTCTTTGTTCCTCGTTCCACTCATCTCCATCAAAGTCCACGATCTCCTCCACCATTCCATAAATCACAAAGGAAAAACACCACCATTTGATCCACATTTCAAGTAATCTACGGCTTTCTCTTGACTGTAGCCGAAATCATAAACCGCGATGACAATGTGGTACAAACCATGTGGTAGTTTCTACTTCCAACTGAAATTAAAAAAAAAAACATAATAACTACTTCAGCTTTTGACTTCAGCAAATACAAAAATACCACACCAAATTAAACTCGTTCACACCACGGCTCTCACTCAAAGCGCTACCACATCCTCGCTAAAGGAAAAACAGCAGCCATTTAAAAAAAAAACATCAGCCCACCCACAAACAAAATCATGGCTAATGAAATTGCATGCTGCAAACTTACTCATATGTCAATCACTCTTTGCTGCACAATTATAAAATGCAGAGTACAAAAAATCCCCTATATTTCACACACAAAAAATAAACAAAATACAAAAATAAAATTAAAACTTTGAACAAACAACTATAACTCTATTGCATAAATGGAACATGCAATGGGAAACTCATTAAATAAATGATTTATGTGCACTTCAGCAGTTTAACCTCAGACACCTCACTTGTGGCTTACCCGAGGTCAAACTGTTCTTGTGCACATAAATCATTTATTTACCTTGTAACCATTGCATATCCCTTATATATCTATATATCTATATAGATCGATAGCTACACACAGAGACACTGCCCGTGGCCACACATGCCCTGGAGGACTATCCCCCAACAACATAGGTACCCCACTGCAGTAGTGAGTGAAACACAGTGGGTGGACTCAATGCACAGGACAGGCATAAGGCAAACCTGGTGGGGCCGCGTGGCCATAGGCTGCAGGTTCACTAGGATATGCAGCATATCCATCAGATAAGGAACAGTGCAGACTGGCTGGGCTAGGCAGTCCTGTCTGTCATTATGGCCCCTGTTTTCATGTGTACCTATTGCACAGCCTGGTAGTCTAGTGGTCCCTCTCCTTCAGCCCCCAGGCATGATCCCTGACCTCCTGTAGCCGCTAAAATGGGTTTTATCCATGGTGGTGTAGTGATCTCCCCCCAACATGATCCCCATCCTCCGGTAGCCGTGAGAAAAAGTAAATTTCATTGGTGGTGAAGTGGTCCCCCCACCTGGCTGTGTGCCTCCTGTTGCCCCTGAATACATCCTATGGGAGCCAGTGACCAGCTTAGCCCTCCTCTCACCACTACAGTCAGCCACCAACTGCGGTATGCATGAGCGCTACTGAAATGAATGATTGTGCCCCAGCTGGGGTACAGCCATGTACCGAATCGGTCATCTGATCTTTGAGTAATCCAGGACTGTTTTGTACAACCATATTTCAGAAACAGTCACAACAGATTATCCATATTTCAGACACATCCACAGTAGGTTATCCATTTACAGTAGTCCCCAGAAAAAAGGAGGAAAGGGTATGTTCAGCTTTAATTACCACAAAATGTTTGAAATCCAGGGATCAAAATTCCTAATGGTATTATGGTAATAACATTCAATTAGCCAGAGTACACTCAGAATACCGGCTTCTGTGGTTGATTAAATACTTTCGCCTTTTGCCTCAGAATTTATTCACCCACATCAGCTGGTTAGTACTTCCTATTCTCTGGTTAACTGAATGGTATCACTTGATTCCATGGCATCCATTCATTCCAGGTGAATTCTACTTATGGAATGTCAAAGGAGTTATTTTTTTCTGTAGTGTAACTATATGAATTACTGCAAAATATTGTTTTTCAACCCAAGAGTTTTCTTTATTAAATTTAGACCCATTCTATAATAATGATAAGACACTCCATGGTATGCATTTTTGTGGTGTAATGGCACTTTTAGGTTGGATGAAGGTACTCCGTGACGCCTCCTGTCTCACAACACACCTGAGCATGCTGTTATTCCACAATAACGCACACCCTGTTATTCATTATTGATAAAGTAATGTAGCATTAGAAGGAACTCTTGGCCCATCATGTCACCTCTCCTTGCTTCAGAAGCAGGTATATTGTGCAGAGATGTACTAATTTAAAAGGCAGCACATTAGGTCTTTGCCTCAGCTTCAAGTTAGAGTGGTACAGTACAACTGTGAACATCATAGGATCCAGCTTCACAAAGTTTTCACACCGAACCCATAAAAGCCAGAAATATTCAATATGAGTTTGTCAGTTTGATGTGGAAAGTAAGCTCCCTTCATTTATGAATGTTTTTAGTGGCAATTAGAAAAGGGCAGAAACCACAAAAACAAAAATAGAAAAACAAAAACAGCTGGAATCAGAGGATCTGGATGCTCCCAATTGTTTTAGAGGTAAAATAGATTAGGGGCAGACTTCAAGAGTTGGGGTTGAGCTTGGAGTTTTTGGTTTTTACTGTTAATGGTAGCTGGGGACAGTGGGAGCCATTTTGTTATTTAGTTTCAAACTAACTGTATAACTATCTGTGAGAATTAGAATACCAGTCCCCCCATCCTCACTGGTGTACCCCAAAGCTCCATCCTTGGCTTGTTTCTCTTCTCCATATTCTTCAATGACCTCCTCTCAGCCTGCTCCTCTTCTTCCATCCACATGTATGCAGATGACACGGTCCTATCTGCATATGGGTCTTCTCCTTCAGAGTTAACATCCAGGCTTCAACTTGATGTTGACACTGTCCAGAAATGGTTCAGGTCAAATCAGTTACCCCTAAATGCTAAAAAATGGTCTCCATGTACTTCATCACTAGGCAAAGGCTGTCTAGGCTCCCCTTCAACCCCACCTTCCACATCATAGATGGGAGTACAATTGACAATGTCCTCTCATTTAAATATCTTGGTGTCTGGCTTGACCGGCACCTTGGCTTCTCTTAGCACTGTATCCCATGATGAAGGTGATCGTTATTGAATGCTTGATGAAAGGGTGACTCATTAGCGGCACCTTTTCTCATGGCAAGTGGACAGGGAGGCGAATGTGGGTATAGTGACATCCTGCTGCTATATGTATATGCGTGTGGGGGGGTGATTACACCATGCAATGGGCAGAAGGGAAGGGATGGCTTGTGAGGGGTAGCATGACAGTGGGTTGCCAAGCTGACCATGTGGCATGGTGGGTTTGTGGCAGGTTATGGTTGGAGGGTACTGGGTTTGGTGCTGGGTGCGTTGGGATTTTTGTGCCGGTCGAGAAATTTGTTTTCTACTTACCACCCCTTTGACGCTTGCAGCCCCTGCAGTTGAGAAACTTTAGTAGGGGGGTGTGGGGGACTTACCCCCCCACATAAAAAAAAACTAAGTTCCCTGCACCGTTTTGCCATGCGCCGGGAGTATACATTGGCCAAATGTATTTTTGCTGATGTACAGTCACCCTAACAGCAATCGCCTTTTCGTGATCACCATTATCACATAGATCCCTTAGCATGTAGATGCCATTCACAAAAAACTCTACCCCATGCTCCATGCCCTTTATAGCAACAAACACTATATCCCTATACTTGCTTGCCAAGATATCATCTCTAAGATGATCCTCCCCATCCCTGATTATGGCAACATTTCTACTGTGCTGTTCCTAAGTCTACCTTGGCCAGACTAGACCCCCTACTCAACTCCTTCTGAAATTTTGCCTTGGCTTTCCCTCTCTGTACTCACCACTGTTCTCTGTATTCTGCTCTCTCTCGCTCCCTCCCCCTCTTGGTAGATCACCGCCTAACCCATTGAACCTCTTGTATTTCTAAATACTGGCTGACTTCCCCCCCTTATCTCAGACTGGTTCTATCCCCTAAGCCTCCTTCCTCTTACTCTCTCTCTCTCTCTCTGTAACTCAGGCTATCGCACCCTATGGCTCCCTTCTCTTATATGCCTTTATGGACAGAATGCCTTCTCTTTCTGCTTTCCTAGTATCTGGAACTCTCTTCCCCTAACAATTTGGTCTACCTCCTCCAAACGCTCTCTTTCCTCTCTACTTCAAGCCCACATCACTGCCTCCTGCAAATGCCCATAGCCCAATGTCCTGCCTCCCCCTTTCCACTTTCCCTATACTCTCCTGTTCCCCAAGCTCCTACACCTCTCTGTACCTCTCTTGTCCCACTTCTAATATATTCCAACCTCTACACTCATCCTCTACTCTGTCTCATCCCTCCTTTCCTGTTCCCCTCCTACCCTAAAATTCCTCCGCTGCAACCTCTCCCTCTCTATCTCCTCCCCTTCTCACTCCCCTCCACAACTTCCTCAGCTTCATTTTCATTCTTCCTGCATCCACTTCCTTTTCTCTCTCTACCTTCTCCATTCTCCTCCCCCTTCCCTTATCCTTTCCCCATCAATTTGTTCCCCTCCATTTCTCTATACTTGTTATTCCCATCTCTAATCTATCATCCTTCTTCTCTTCTTTCCATCCAACTGTCTCCTCCCTGTGGTCCCCACCAGTTTTAATTGACCTCTTCCTAACCTGTCCTGTTCCTGACATTACAGCATGTGAGTGCCTGGTACCACACACTCCTGACATAATCAATTTGTATTGTTATTAATTATGCCAATACATTGCTGTGTGTAACTGTACATTGCTGTGCCTTATTACATTATCATATTACTGTGCTTTTTACTTGTTCTTATGTAATTATCATCTCCCCTTCCCCCAGGACACATCTGGAAAGAAGTTGTATGGCTCAGTATGTCTTTCCTGGTAAATCTCTTTAAAATAAACAAATAAATAAATGGAAAACTCTGGATATGTGTTTAATTGGAAACATTTTAAGTTCCCTTAACACAACAACACTATAGTTGCAGTGTAACTACACTGTAACTGCATTGCAATTGCAATGTAGCTACATGCAACAAATGTCTAACTACAGTGTAATTACACTTGCTGCATGCAATTAACAATTACCTATCCCACAGTTACATTGGAACTAACACATGAAGGGCTCACTGAGTTGGCAGCAGTTCATTTTCAGATGCATCCTAGGGGAGGCAGGCAGTTTGAAGCAAGCATGTAGTGATAAGATCATTACTATAACATGCAATAGTAAATCATATAATAGCGCAAAGACAAACACCATAAAAGCAATACAGTAAGTGTATGCAATAACTGACTGAGAAAGTAGCAGAGATATGAAAAAACAGTACTGCTGTTACTCTGTCCTGGCAGTGTGGAACTGAACCCGGGCCCCCCCATCTGCTGACTGCCCTGGGGGAACTCTCACAGCTAAAGGGACTGAGCTTCCCACATATGAACATATGCATCCTTGCCAACAAACTTGACCAGGTCCAAACATGGGTGCTACATGCCATGCCGGATGTAACTATGCTCTCGGAAACCTGGTGAAAAGATACTACACCTGACAAAATGCTTAACATTCCGGGATACAACTTACTTAGGTGTGACAGGCAGACCAGAGAGGTGGGGTGTTGCCATATATATTAAAGATAAATTCCTCACCACCAATATTGTCCGCACATCAATGCACAAAGAATTTGAATGTCTTGCCCTCAAAATTACCCTTTCTCCTGGAATAGCCTTACCGGTAGCTGCATGTTATTGACCACCTACAGAGGGCCTGTGTCTACTGCCTCATATTCATTCTCTCTTGGGTAAAGTGAACACAGAATGCATCATCATGGGTGACCTTAACCTCAACTGGAATGATGCTAGCACCAACAAGCTTAAGGACTTCTGTGATGAGCATGGTCTCACCCAGATTACTCCGGAGGTTACCCAACCTAACAAAAAAAAAATCTGACCTTAGCTCTCTTCTGGACCTTATACTTGTAAATAAGCCACATACGATCTCTCATGCAGGGGTCTTCCACAATGACCTGAGAGATCATTGTGCAGTTGAATGTGTCAGGTGCTCCCCACACCTCCCCTCTGCCTCTACTTTCAAGTTAAAGTGCAGCCTAAAACACTTCTGTCTACCTGCCTTCCTGATGGATTTTGGGAATATAAAGTGGCAGGATTTCTACCTAGAACGCTGTGTGTCTGATGCATTCTGTATCTTCCAGGATTTGTTATTAAACATTATCAACAAACATGCACCCTTAAGAAAAATCAAATCCAGGAAACACGCACCTGATTGGCTTAGTCCACAACTGAAGAGGTCCTTACGGTATAGAGACTCCCTTTGGAAAAGGCTAGGAAGTCGCAGTCTGACTGTGACTGGCTCTCCTTCTGGGTAGCCACGAATGCCTGCACCAAGCTGGTAAGACTAGAAAAACAACGGTATTTCCAGTCTGCTCTGGAGGTAAATAAAAACTGTTCCTCCAAATATTGGCAGATCCTGAGAGAGGTTGAGGGACATTCCCCTGCCTCTCCTCTCCCAGCCAAAATTGTGACAAATAACACCCACTTCACTGACAGGTCTGACATCCTTGATCAACTCAATAACCACTTTGCTACAGCAGGCCTCACATTTGATATGTTGCCTGTTAGTAAACTGAACACTACAAGTGCTGACAGCATAGTTACTAGCTCTACCACAGCCACCTGCACCGGCTGCCCACTCTTCAATTTCCAGCAAGTCTCCTTTAAACAGGTGGAGAACCTTCTCCTCTCATTGGACACCAAAAAGGGTGCTGGTGCCGATTCGCTAGAACCTTTCTTCCTAAAAGCAGGCTTTTATTATCTGACAGCTCCAATTGCCCACCTATTTAATAGTTCACTATGCCAAGAGGATTTGCCACCTAGCTGGAAAACTGCTCACATTATCCCCTTGTTCAAGTCAGGAGACCCCACTGACTTGAATAACTATAGGACTATCTTGTTGCTTCTGGTTTTGTCCAAGCTTCTTGAAAAAAAATGTTAACTCTCAATTAAGGGAGTACTTGGACCATGAAAACATCCTCAATCCACTCCAATCTGGGTTCAGACCTGTGCACAGTACCACATGAGCTCTTTCCAAAGTGTCAAATGACTGGCTGAAAGCCTTGGACAGTAAACAACACATCTATGCAATCTTCCTTGACCTCAGCAAAGCCTTTGATACAGTTGATCATTACATACTTCTGGAGACTCTAAGTAGCATTGGTCTAGACTTGGTTGTAATGAAATGGTTCTGCTGCCATCTCACAAATTGTAAGCAGCAGATTAAAACTCAAGGTGAGTTCTCCCACATAAAATTACTGCCCTGAAGTGTGCCGCAAGGTTCCATTTTGGGACCTATCCTCTTCATCCTTTACAACAACCGCATTGACTCTGGCCTGGTTGCAGGAAATGTTCACCCCTTCGAAGATGACACAGTCCTATACACAACCAACCCCTTTTTGGACCTTGCATTCAAGCAGCTACAGCAGGACTTTATCATCCTTCAACACAACCTGCTACATCTAAAGCTCCTGCTAAATGCCAAAAAAAGCAAAAGCCATGATCACCTCCCCATCCCACAATATGAGGATACCTGCTACCCCACAGATTTTCACCCTCCTTAGTGAACCACTAGAGCTAGTGAATAAATTTAAATATATGGGAGTCTGGCTACATAACAAACTCACCTTCGCTGAGCATCTAAATGAGTTAACAAAAAAATTAAGGCAGAGTCTCGGTATTTTCTACCGCATAAGATGCCTACTCACCCTGAAAGCTAGAAAGCAGATAATTCAAACAACCTTTCTTCCCTGATTGACTACGCTGACTTCCTGTACAGCCACTGCCCCTCATATGCACTCCATAGGCTTGATATCCTCTATCATCGAGCTTTGAGATTTATTCTTAACTTGCCTTTACAGACTCATCACTTCTCCTCCTTGTACCAAGCATTAGACTGGACAACCCTCCTCATGAGGAGACAAAGAAACGCCCTCATGTGGCTTTCCCAGGCCTTGTCTAACAAACTACCACCCTATATCTGTGACCTATTTGAGCACTCAAAAGGTGCCTATAGACTAAGGATCTCCTCCCTAGTCCTCCTTAAGCTACCTCAGTCTAGGACATGCCTTGGCTCAACTGCCATTAGCCGTTCTTATCAGCGCTTTGGAATAGCACGTAAAAATTTCTTAAAATCTGCCTGCTGCCCAACCACTATACATTCAGGTGACTGCTCTACAAATGTCTGAAACTGGCGAGTGAGTTCTTCAAGTAGAGCATTTACCTTGCTGAAAAGAACCCCCTAACTTCTGATACCCCTGGCCTTCTTATTCCCCATCAGCCAGCATCCCTCTAGAGCATCCACCTCCCACTTCCGCCTCCTCCCTCACCTCAATTACCTTCACTGGGGGCTTCCTCCAGTAGGCTGCCCTCTCTCCTCCCCTCCCTTCCCTCCCATGTGTCTGACACCTTCTTACCCCTTCCCTCCTCTATGTCCTCTCATCCTCTCCTGCTTTGTACTGTACAATCTACAGCCTGTTACGCTGCACTTTAAATGTCTGTACTTGCTCTTACCTTACATGTTCTGTTACAATCAAATACTGACTTTGTATACCAAAATAACCTGTAATTGACTCCTACTGTATTATGAAGTGATGTCTACTGTAAAAAAAAATGTTCTTTGTGTGTGTGTTCAGGACCATCTTGAAAATGAGCTTGCTCAATGATGTAACTGCCTGGTTAAATAAAGTTTGATTGATTGATTGATACCGTACAGTGGGAACATGAGATATGAGATATCTGGGTACAACACTGCACAGAACTAGGGTTTACAAGGTGAGCTGAGTTAAGAAGTCAAGTGGAGGTTGGAACCCAGGAGGAGTCAGTTGCAGGCAAATGCCATGTGTCATGGAATAAGGTTTTTAGTCCTGAAGGAGAGGAGAGGAGAGCAGGCACAATGAATAGTAAGAGGAAGACTAGATCAGAGGCAGAAGAATCTGAAATTCATGGCAGCCTAGCTGATAGATGAGTGAGTAAGTAAATGGAACTGTGAGTGTCAGAGTAACAAAGGGAATAAAGGGTAGAAGGGGGTAGGTAATAAGAAGGCTAGGATACCAATCCAGAATTTCAAGATAAAGTTGACACAGAGACATTGAGGCTGAAAAACTGGCATCAGTCGCAGAAAAATAGTATGACAGTGACATTATTTAATATCACAGAGGAAGTATAACTACATACTCACACGCTCACTGTGCTGGCCCAAAAACTGAGAACAGTGAAGAGCGGCAGACAACTAAATTCCTGCCAGTGTTTTGTGCTTGTGCACGTTATTAAGGGGACACCTTGATGTGAGTATCTGCCTCACAGATTCACAACTTCATTAAGGCATGCTTTATGTCTCATTTGTATAATATAAACATTGCTTCATGCTCCATGTGCAGGGCAACCTAGAGAGTCAACAAATTGTTACATCTACTGTATCAGGTATTAGAATTAAAAAAACATGTTTCTACACATATGCTCTTGTATAATGGGGAATAGGAAATCAGAGGTATACCCAGTTTTGATATTTGCAGTTAACCATCAGAACTTGTCTTCATTTGTTTCAGTCTCCCTGTTCGAAGAAAGGAGGAACTTTAGTTCACAATTATTCCCTTATTATTCAAGCTAGCTGGAAAGTGGTCAAACCACCAAAATTTGGCTTGTTTGATTCTTGTGTAGTCTGAACATTTGGTTCTACTACAGAGCTCCTTGAATGTCTTGCTCACCCAGTTCTTTTTTCTTTGCAGTGTTTCAGCTCAGGGAGAGCTGAAGGCCAATCTCACAGCTCAAGCTCTTGAACTGTCTCTCAAGTACAACTTTGTGACACCCCTGACGTCCATGGTGGTCACCAAACCCGAAGAGAAAACTGAGGACAGTACTTTGGTGGCTGATAAACCAACAGAAGGTAATTGTACTTAATGCTTAGCATGACTGGGTTAGAACTCCAAAATACAACAATTAACAGGTCTGGTACAGGACAAATATATCACACTATAAAACTCACAATAGGATGCAAGATAAGTACTAAAGTATTTTATTTTTCTTAGCCACTTCTATAGATGTTGAACTAAAACTTCCAAGAAAACATAAAGTAAACTCACAAGCTTACAACGGAAGACTGGGTGGGCCGTAGGCCCTTATCTGCCAACACTGTCTATGTAGCTACGTATCTACAGTATGTTACTCTATCTGTCCTAGCACCAGTCCCTGTGGCATTCTACTGGTCATTTTACACACCTCTGGAACAAAGACATTGACTGTCACTCCTTGGTATCTGCTGGCTAGCCAGTTACCTGTGTCCAATTTATGGTACTGTGTCAATACCACACGGTGAAAAACCGTGCAGTCATAATGAGTGACGTGCGGTGACCACAAAACCATGTGATATTAAATAAACAAACTCCAAAACTGTGTTGATGTTTTGACCGCATGGTTATTCCTGCACGGTATTGATGAGACACACCAATTTACAGTTTTGTTCTCAGTCCCTACTGTACATTCATCAACTTATTAATTAATGTTTGGTGATGCACCTGACTAAATGCCTTGCTGTAATCCTGATAAATTATGTCAATTGGTATGCCCATTTAGGTTTTTACTTACTGGCTCACCGAACCCACGTAGACTGGTCAAACATGACTTACCACTAGTTAACATGTTTGGCTTTGGTGTTTCCCAAAACTGTCCCTTAACTGTGACTCCATGATTTTACCAACTACTGAAGTAGGCTTAGTTGTAGCCCTCTTGCTTATGTCCTTTGCAGGGCACTGGAATTATAATCACTGACTTCTAATCTTCTACTTTTCTTCAGTAAGAGAGTGGTTAAATATTGATTCAGTTGGACTCCCCCCCCAAGTTCTATTCATTATTCTTCCAATAGTTTCAGGCACAACTCATCTGTCCCTGTCGACCTTGCAACATTTTATCTCAAATAACTTTTCCATGGTTTTACCGTTTTTCATAAAGTCCCCCCCCGGTATCATCCTTTATGTCCCAATGTCTTTGTGTTTGCCTCCTAACCTCAATTTCATTACACTCTAAAACACAAAACAGACATAGATGATGAGGAAATTGACTATATCCTTATCATTTATTGTTTCCTATTAGTTGTAAGAGGCCCCTATAGCTTGCTGGTTCTGCATATTCTGTTAACATAAATAGAGGTCTGATTGCCATTTCTGTATATATTTACTGTATTACTATGCCTTACTCTAATCTTTTATCAGATATATGTTTTCTTTGTCAGGATCTTTTTATATTCACTTGTGACTTATGACCTTTGGAATCGTAGTTGCCAGACTGTGAAGGCTATGAACATCAGTGAGGGGTTCTGCAGCTCATTACATTTGCTACAAGTTATTGCATTTTGCACAAGACTGCATTTGCAACTGGGTAGTGTAGTTGTATGTTGTTTTCTAGTGAGTTTGTTTCAAAAGTTAGCTTTTATCATTTTATAGTAACACAAGCAGCTAAGCATAGAGTGACACTTCGGGTAGCAATACTTCATTTTCTGTAAACCGCAATTACAACTGCAGTTTTGCTGCAGCTCATTATCTCTGGACTGGTGTGCAGGGGACACACCTGGTTAGACTGACTGGCAGTGAGGAAGCGTGAAGTGCGTTCAGCACCTAGAGTCAACTTGACATGTGGTAGTGTGGCCTGGTTGGACTGTATAGCAAAGGGCAGTGCTTGGAGGAAGGAGAGGGAAGGATATTGCAGGATCCATGAAAGGAGAACAGGATTTGCAGGACCATTGCAGAAGTGAAGTTTTGGATGCAGTTCAGAAGACCAGTATCACTCCAAGTTGCTATACACATACATGAAAAGGACTGCTGTGAGACTGAACTTCTCTGCTGGGACTAAAGTAGAAGAACTTTTGTATTTGACCTTTAATTTAGGGTAAAAAAAACTAACATACAAAAAAAAAGTGTGTGTTTGGGTTAACTGAACTGAATGGGTATCTGCAGAGTTATCTAGGTGTAACTCTCAGGTGACTGAAAGGGCTTAACTGCTGTGAGGTTTAAATTACTTGTAGAAAGATCTGGTAAGTAGGGGGAGTGGCTTAGCTAGAAGGAAACTACATTTAAAGACTGCCTTAGAAAGTTTCTGCTAATAGCTTGGCAGAAGACACCAGGAGAAAGGACTGCTGTGTGACTGAACTTCTCTGCTGGGACTATATTGCCCTCCTTCCCTCCCCTCCACCCCGCCACCCAAAGCTAGTTCTATTTTTATAGGCACAGAATTTGACTGACAACAGGAACTTCCTGTTTAGGGGCAGGAAGGGACTGATCACAGAACCACCAGGAACCCACTATCCTAGAAGGGCAAGAGTAGCTCTCCAGCTCCCTCTAGCTCCTGGAGGTCTGCCTCTGAGTAAGTAAGTGGTCTACTGTGAAATATAGGATATTCTTGTCTCAGAACAGGACAATCAGGAGCTTAAAGGGCACACAGGCAGAAAGTAAGGAGAGAGAGAAAAAAAAACAGAGGAAAGAGTAAGGATTGCAAACAGTTAAGGGGCCAGAAATAAGACATGATTGGAGTGGTGCAGTGCAGTGGCTATGAGCAGCAGTGTCTGGAGATGTTCTGGAGGATGCGGTGTTGTCCCATCTGCAGGCACCTCTCTGGGCTGAGGGAGGAGGTTGCTCATCTCCAGGCTGAGTTGGCCAGGATTTGTGGGACCTCCTCTTCCATCCAGGGACCACCAGTGCCACTGCCGTTGCCTCAGAGGTTGCCAAGAAAGAGGAGCGGTTGGACCACAGTGGGCTCAGGGAGGGTGAGGGTGGTGGAACAGAGGTGCATCCCTCCCATTGTACCTCTCCACAATTCCTATGCCATTCTGGCAAAGTGTGGTTCCTCTATGGAGGCACCCACAGTGGAGACCAAGGAGGATGCTGGGAACCTCCACAAAGGAGATCCACAGGAGGGTGGCAGGGGACCCTGCAGGGGAAGAAAACAACTCCTTGTGGGGGACTCCATTGTTAGGAAGGTAGAACTGGGGGAGGAAGGGGAGAGGGAGGTAAGGTGCCTGTCTGGTGCCATGGCTTGCAGGGACAGGAAGCGAATCCTCAGGATTGCCAGAGCAGCTGCACAGGGGAGGGAGCTGGATGTCATTGTCCACCTAGGGACAAATGACCTGGCTAAGAAAGGGATTAGAGAAATGCAGGAAGAGTTTGTGGAATTGGGGAGGGGCCTTAGTCAAGTAGCACGCACGGTAACCTTCTCGGAGGTGCTACCCATCTGTGGCATAGAGAGGCTAGGTGTTCTGCACCATGGGATTCAATCAGTGGTTGAAAACTGGTGTGGAGCTCAGGATTTGGCTTCATTGGGGACTGGGGTCCACCTGCAGTGATGCAAGCCTATACTGGCATGATGGGCTGCATCTGTCCGGGAGGGGAACTAGGATCCTAGGTGATAGGTTTAAATGCTTCATTGGCAACTTTTAAACTAGCCAAGGGGGGAGGCACTGGAAAGGAGCAGGGAAATCCTAGCCCCCCCAAAATAATCACGGTAGTACGTGCGGCAAACACCAACATAGAGGTGTCGATAGGAAGAAGGGCTGGGGTAAATGGAGAAAGTGATAAGGCAAGAAGGACAGGGATGGGGCCAAAGGGAGTAAGGCCATCAGGAAATGGAGGGTAATGAGTACCAATGCTCGTAGTCTGGGCAACAAGCTCCTGAGCTGATGACCTTAATGGAAGAGGGATGCCTGGATATACGTAGCAGTCACAGAAACATGGTACACAGAGAACCATGACTGGGATGTTAACATACCAGGGTACATAACCTACAGGAGAGAGACAGGCAGGGGAAAAGAGGGAGGAGTAGCTCTATATAAAGGAAGGATAAAAGCAACTGAACAAAAGAGTAAACAGGGAGGAGAGGAGGTACTGTGGGTCACCTTGGAGACTGGAAAGGGCACCACAGTCCACACAGGGTTGTGTGCAGACCCCCATGTCAGGGAAGGAATGGACAAGGATATGATAGAAGGCATTCTTAGAATGGCAGAGAAAGGGGAGATACTGTTGATGGGAGACCTGAATATGCCAGATGTTAACTGGAGCACATTTGCTGCAGCTACATCCAAGAGCAGGGCCATTCTTGATGCCCTACAGGTGGCAGGCATTAGACAGCTAGTTTCGGAACCCACTCGTGAGGGAGCAATCATAGACCTCATACTCTCAAATGGGGCAGTGAGAGGATCTCAGATCTAGAAGTGGGTTGCCATCTGGGGACAAGTGACCATCAAACAGTGTGGTTCACGTTAAACTCAGCTACAGAGTCAAGCCATACAAAAGTGAGGGTACTGGACTTTAGGAGGGCTGACTTGGCAAGATGGGAGAGTGCCTCAGAAAGCACTAGCAAACAGGCTAGAAGGAGGTGTGGAGCAACAATGGGAATTATCAAAACTGCCATCACAGAGGCAACAAGCCTTTGTGTGAAGCAAATGAACAAATCAAATGAAAGAAAAAGCCACTATATGGTTCTCAAAAGAGGTGGCTTTGAAAGTCAGGAAGAAAAAGATAGCATTCGGAAGTATAAGGAAACACAGAAGGAGCAGGACAGAGAGCTGTACCAGTTAAGGCAGAAGGAAGCAGGGAGGAAGTCAGAATAGCAAGGCCCAAACTGAGGAAAGATAGCCAACTCAGTTAAGAAGGGGATAAAACCTTTTATAGGTACGTCAGCGGCGTGAGAAAGACAAAGGGAGGAATAGTGAGGCTGAATAGAATGAACAGTGGGTGGGCAGAGGGGACAGTGAAAAGCAGGAATACTGAACGAATATTTCTGCTCAGTATTCACAAAGAGGAGGAAGTGCCTAATCCAATTAACAGAAGCACTCTTGATAGGGTGCGATCCCAGTCCTTTCACAGAAGAAAGGGTTCTGCAAGAACTCCTAAAACTGAAGGTGGACAAAGCAATGGGTCCTGATTGAATTCACCCAGAATTCTAAAAGAATTAAGGGACAAACTAGTGAAACCACTGGCTACTCTTTTAATAAATCATGGGAGGATGGTGTGGTACCCGAGGACTGGAGGAAGGCGGATGTGATTCCCTTCACAAAAGTGGGTCCAAGACAGAGGCAGGAAACTACAGACCTGTCAGTCTGACCTCTGTGGTAGGGAAAGTGATGGAGTTACTTCTGAAGGAAAGAATAGTCGAGTACCTAGAGGCCAGTGGAGCACAGGACCCAAGGCAGCATGGGTTCACAGCAGGAAGGTCATGTCAGACGAATCTAATAGATTTTTTTGACTGGGTTACCAAAGTAGTAGACCAGGGAGGGGCTGTGGACATGGCCTACCTAGACTTTAGCAAGGCATTTGACACAGTCTCACACAAAAGATTAATAGTCAAATTAACCAGCCTGGGAGTGGGACCCAGGGTGGTAGCCTGATAAAACATTGGCTGGACAACAGGACACAGAAGGTAATTGTAAATGGAGTCCATTCTGAAGAAGGGTTACTAGTGGGGTACCCAGAGGGTTCAGTATTGGGTCCAGTTCTTTTTAATGTCTTCATCAGTGACATTGCAGAGGGACTGGAAGGAAAAGTATGCCTTTTTGCAGATGACACAAAGATCTGCAACAGGGTTGATACACAAGGAGCATGGAAAGGATGAAAAGGGACTTGGCAAGGTTGGAGGAATGGTCAGAAGTATGTTAGCTAGGATTCAATGCAAAGAAGTGCAAAATAATGCACCTGGGAAACAAGAACCCAGGGGAAGAATACACAATGGGTGGGGAGGTAGTAACAACAACAAAAAAGGAAAGGGACCTGGGGGTAATCATATCAGATGACCTTAGGTTAGCAAGCAATGTGAGAAGGCAGTAGGGAGGGCTAGGGTATACTGGGATGTATAGGGAGAGGCATCAGCAGCAGAAAACAGGAAGTTGTTATCTCTCTGTACAGACAGTTGGTGAGACCCCATCCTGAGTACTGTGCCCAGTTCTGGAGACCCCATCTCCACAAGGACATAGACAGGATAGAGGCAGTCCAGAGGAGGGCAACTAAAATGGTGCAGGGTCTACAAGAAGCATATGAGGAGAGACTAAAGGAGCTTAATATGTATACCCTTGAGGAAAGAAGGGAGAGGGGGGACATGATAGAAACTTTTAAGTACCTCAGTGGAATCAACAAAGTCCAAGAGGGTAGCATTTTCAGAAAAAGAGACTTTCAAGAACAAGGGGACACAATTTAAAGATAGAAGGAGGGCAGTTCAGGGGCAATGTGAGGAAGTATTATTTCACAGAGAGGGTAGTGGATGCATGGAACAGCCTTCCTGAGGAGGTTGTGGGGTCTAAAACTGTGGGAGAATTCAAGAATGCATGGGACAGACATAAGGCAATTCTTGTGGGGGGTAGGAAGAAATAGGCTGTTGGTTAACTAGGATCTGCGGCCTGTCCTGTAGGTAGGGAAATGGGCAGACTAGATGGGCCTAGCGGTCCTTATCTGCCGTCAAAGTCTATGTTTCTATACGGACCATGTTTACTCCCTTATTACAGCAGAACTGTGTTTATTCAGAAAAACAACAAAGTGGTTAAAGCATGTTACAAACCACTCTGTGTACACATAGCCCCAGCACTTTGGCTCTAAACCTTCCTCAGGGGCCATATCCCTGGTATTACACATCTACATTTTTATAGGGATTAGGTCAATGACATTCTTTTCAAATTTCCAAGCAGTCCACTATTTTTAAATGGTATTCCCCATTAATTAGGCTATTCAGTATATCATACAATTAAAAGTGTGGCCCAAACAACCTATTCATAACAAGAATATTTGCAATTAGAAAAAAATGTCAGAAAAAATCTATCACTACAGCACATTTTAACTTATACAACAAAAACAGCAAGGCAAATAAATGTATCTCTTTGTATTAATATCAGCCACACTAAATTAGTACTGACTGCATAACAGATCCTAATGTCTAGTGAATGTGATCTCCTTTTACACCACTGTGCCTAGGGATCAAAATATCACAATTTAATTGGTTCTCATGTATGTCAGATATTAACCTTACTAAATACTTTGTAAGACATCAAGGTTGGGGGGGGGGAGAGAGAGACAGAGAGACAGAGAGAGACATAAGACAGGGAAGAGATTCTGCTGAATGCCAGAGTATATTCAGTCCATGTTGAAGGCCATGTCTCTAGGGATTCAAAGGTAATGTTATAAAGCAGAGTACCTTAAAAAAGGAGAAATAAAAATAGAGAAAATGTATTATTCTGATGTTAGGTAAGCTCTTATTACAAACCAAAGTTTATCCACTTATCTCTTGAATTTATATTCATAAGGGGTCAGGTAAAGGATTGGAAAGGGGGGTTTAGAAAGGGAAGGTGGGAGGGAATATATGGGGGTTGAATGGAGTGTGGCAGAAAGGGGGAGAATGGAGAAGGTGCTGGTGGTGTGGGGTCAGAGGGGCTGGGGTGGGAGAAAGAGGAAGAGGTTGGAATAGGGTGTGGCAGGAGGGAGAGCAGGGAAGGGTGCTGGTGGTGTGGGGTCGGAGGGGTTGGGGTGGGAGAAAGAGGAAGGGGTTGGAATAGGGTGTGGCAGGGAGGGGGTGAGTAGGGAAGGGTGTTGGTGGTGGTGAGGAGGGGGTGTGGGGGTGAGGGAACCTTTATTCATTTAATTTAGCTTGGCCTAACACTTCAAAATGTGTTCCTTGTTGCCCTTAAATATGGTTTCAAATTCCAAGCATTAATCAAACCATTTGGTTTTACAGCATTCGATTAAAAATCCAATAACTTTCTCTTTGTAACAACAGATTTTGTCTATCTCCCCCTCTCAGGGGTTGTTGTACACACTCTCCAATCCCTTGTACTTTAGTATACCAATATCTGAGTTGTGTGCCTTGAGAAAATGTCTGCCAATTGGCGTATCCATTCTTTTATTTACAAGTGAGCTAACATGTTCTGGAATCCTTTCTTTTAACATCCTTGCTGTTTTCCCAATATAGCAAAGGTTACAGCCACACTGTAATATATAAACAATGAAAGTTGTTGTACATGCGATGAATTCTCAGATTTCTATTTCTTCACATGTGACTGCAGAGCTAAATTTCTTTCCTGGATTCATGTGTTAGCAAACATTACATTTTTTTTATACTCTGTTTATTACATTTATAAACTCCTGCAGGTCTCACTGGAAGCCATGAAGTTTGTTCTCCTTTATTCATCTTGAACTGACTATGTACTAGTTCATTATTCAGCTTTGCCATTTTCTTAAAGGTAATTCTTGGAGTGTCCCCTACCACCTCCTTCAAAATGCTGTCACTTTTCAAAACACTCCAATTATGCCAAATGATATTCCCAACGTGCCCTGCAATTCTGTTAAATTCTGTGGAGAATGTTGTGCCCACCATTTCTATCTCTTCCTAATCCCCAGCCCTTAGTGTTGGATTTTAACAGATCCTCCGAGTCATGAGCTTCACTCTATTAAAAACCTCCTGTAAGATGAACTCTGAATGTGCCTTTTCCCTAAACCTGTCTAGCAGTTCAGCTGCTTGTTGTGTAAATACATCACAAGAGCAATTCATTTTTATCCTTAGTAGTTGGCCATATGGTATAGAAATTTTTCAGTGTAACTGGTTGTGAGCTGTTATTGTGTAATAGTGAGTTGGTTGCTGTTTCCTTCCATAGCCTTGTATTATGATCTCCCAGTGAGTAGATTGGCCATAAAAGTAACATCTAGGAGCCAATTAAATTGTGATGTTTTGATCCCTAGGTACAGTGGTCTAAAAGTAGATCACATTCACTAGAAATTAGGATCTGTTATGCAGTCAGTACTAATTTTATGTGGTTGATATTAATACAAAGATATACATTTATCTGCCTAGCTAATTTTTGTTGTATAAGTTAAAATGTACTGTAGAGCTAGATTTTTTTCTGACATTTTTTTCTAATTATAAATATTCTTGTTATGTTTGGGACACACTTTTAATTGTATGATCTATTGAATAGCCCAATTAATGGGGAATATCAGTTTAAAAATAGTGGAATGGTTGAAAATTTGAAAAGAATGATGTCATTGACCTCACACTATAAAAATGTAGGTGTGTAATACCAGGGGTATGCCCCTGAGAAAGGCTTAGAGCTGAAGCATGGGGCTATCTGTACACAGGGTGATTTGTAACATTCTTTAACCACTTTGTTGTTTTTTTGAATAAAATGCAGTTCCACTGTAGTAAGGTTTTTTTTTCTCAGTAAAAGTTTTATTGTTTTATAATTTAAAAAACAGTACAAGTAAATATAATCTTTAAGTACAGAATTCTCATAGGATCAGAAATATGAGCATGTGATAGATGTTCATACATAGGTTCAATAAAAATTGGACTTTACATCCAGCAAGATAAAACTTCCATTTGTTTTTATCGTGTAGTTTAAATAACTTCCTCTACAGGCTTAGAAATATAATTTGAAATATCCAAGAAGATAGTATTTTACAAAATTTGGTAGTAGTTCTGAAAAAACAGAATGGTAATACATATTATGTTCCCTTCTGATGATTCAGATATTTATAATTACAATGCAAGGTAGGTAAAATTTATAGAAAGAAAAATTAAAAAGCAGAGTAATGTTTAATAACACAGAATAAGAAGTGCCCAAGAAATAGAAAAATGAAAATAATAAAAGGAGAGAGGTAAGATATATTATCAAACAGTTGAGCATTCAGTGAGGAATCCCACAAAGTTTGCCACAAAGACAAGTAGTGCATGAACATATTTAAAAAAATGACTATACCCATAAGGAGATGAGTTATCAAGGAGAGACCTAGGTCAGATCTGTAGTACGTAATATCTTGTATATGATGTCTCGCTTTTTTTTATAGATTTAGATGAATTGTCTGTTAAAGACAATGCTAGTCTTTTTAACCTGAGAATCTTTAGAATAGTATTTCTCCATTCTTGTATGGTAGGTACTGTGTCCTCCATCCAATATTTTAAAATAACATGTCTAGTGGAAGTGCCTATTAAAAGCAGGGAATGTTTCTGCACCTTTGAGCAATGGATGTTCATTTTGAAATGACCCAAGATGCATGTATTTAGCTGGATGTTATTTGCGATCAAGGGCTCATTCTGGAAAAAGAGACCCACCTCTGACCATAATGGTTGGACAAGAGGACAGGACCAGAACATGTGCAACAATGTACCCAAACTAATTTTACATTTATTTCACAGTGGAGACAAAGACTAACCCATTTTCAATCTCTATACAGGAGTGTAATAAAGATGATGTAATGTCTTTAAATGAATTAGTCTAAGATCCACTGTGCTGAAAGTCTTTCAAGGTAGTGACCAAATGCTTTCCTAATCCCAATCATCAGTAGAACATCTCAATGTTCGGGACCACCGCCTAGCTGACTCAGTTGCTGACCCCCTGACCACATCTACCAGAAGTGCATATAATGTAGAGATAGAGGGCAAAATTTTCATGCAGCCCAAAAAAGAAAGGGTGTTTTCATTGAGAGGGACAGCCAGATCAAGTCTATCCCAAATTATTTGTTGAATGGATGTGTAGAAAGAACCATCCAAGTGGAAATATCAAACCTATCAACCACAGTTAGTAAAGGGAGGAATGCACCATTATTTATAACATCCTGAAGTAAGTGGATGCCCTTGTGTCTCCAAACAGTATTATTAAGTGGCATCCAATTAAAAAAAAATTGGATTATTCCAGATTGGTTGGATCCTGGCCTGACCCAAATTAAGGTTAAGTAGAAGGGATAGTTGTTTGATCTGTCTGAAAGAATCAGCAAGGATTGTATTTCTATATGGAGCCACTGGTTTTTGAGAAAAATAAAGAGCTTATATCTATCCCAGCTGTGTTCATAATATCCTGCTCAATATGAACCCAATCAGGTATATATATGTCTGTGCTGTCCCTATTCTAAACTAAAAGGTTAGTTGGACTGTTCTAGCTGCTAGAAAATAAAGATAAAAAGCAGGTACTTTTAGCCCTCCCTTGTTTTTAGTTTGACACATCTTGGTGTCAGCAAGCCTGTGCCTTTTGTAACCCCAGGTAAAATGAACAGCTTGAGATGAAATTCCCTGAATCCATTTCTTCATCAGACTACAGGGTATCATCATAAATATATAGAGTAATCTTGGCAAAAGGTTCATTTTAATGGTTTCTATTCTGCCACAGAGGCCCAAAGGCAATTTGTTCCATCTAATTAAGTCCTCTGATGATTTTTGTCTAACTCTTTCTACATTTTTTGAGATTGTCTTATCAACATTTTTACAGATGTGAATAGCTAAATATACTATAAATTATTTTGCCCATATAATCTCTGCATTATCAATATCCTCCTTAATGCAGTGTTTATTAAGGGGAAGGAAATTGGTCTTTCCCTTATTCAATTTATAACCCGAGATCCCTCCAAAGCTCTGTATTATTTTAAAAACATGTGGAAGTCAGGTAACTGGATCTGTATTCATCAGGAGAACATCATCCACATAAGCAGTAATCAGCTGTTCCTTTTGTCCAGTTTAATACTCTTAATTTCTTTTTTATTCCCTCTCCTTCCCTTCTTCCTTGCTTTTTTCTCTCTTCTTTCTTTCCTTGCACACTTTTCTCTTATATTCACCTCTCCATTACTGAACATTGTTCATATTACCACATTTCTCACTTTTTGCAATTTACTGAATGCCTTGCCATAGCCTGCTCTAGCATTTATTTTGTACATGGTTGCCATTTCTGATCCTATAATACCCTATTGATTGTAACCCATCTGCTCTCCACTTATAATCTGCCTAGGTTTGTGTTTTATTATCAATACATGTATATAAGGCATTTCCAATATGTTTGCCCTAAATACTGTGTTTAAGTGATATGTTATACCTTATATGGAGGATATTCTTCTATTGTATAAGATGTGTGCTTTCTTATATACTCTAATTTCAATAAAAAGATAAAGTGAAAAAAAATGTATTTCATGTGACAGTCACCTTATTAAAGGGTCCAAGGTAATGTTGAATAGCAAAGGCGATGGAGGACAATCCTGTCTGGTGCCTCTTCCTATTTAAAAAAAAAAGAGGAAATTACCCCATTAGTTACCACTGCTGATGAAGAATTTTGGTATAGGATGTGGATCCATTTTAAAAATGAATCAGGAAAGCCATACAGTTTAAGAGTGTTAAAGATATGGGACCAAGCTACCCTATCAAAAGCCTTCTCAGCATCAAGTGAGATAAGACCACAAGGTAACGACTGGTTATTAGCCACCTGAAGCACTTGGAATGATTTCCTAGTGTTATCAGCTGCATATCTCCCTTTCATAAAACCCATCTGATGATTAGATATTAGAAGGTGAGTTACTGTCTCCAATCTATTGGTAACCACTTTGGCTAGGAGTTTGACATCTGAGTTGATCAAAGAGATCAGTCTATAGCTTCCACAATCTAGGGGTCTATACCTTGTTTATGTATTAAGGTTATTAGGCCTTTGGTCATTTCTTGTGAAAGCTTACCATCTATAAGTGCTTGATTAAAAACCTCCACTAAAATAGGAGCTAGTTTTTGTGATCAAATATGTTGCAAAAATTAGCTGAGAAGCTATCTGAACCTGGTGCTTTGTTTTTTCAATCTGTTTGATGGCAGTGAGACCCTCTTCCTCTGTTATTAGGGCCCCTAATCTTTCTTTACATGAATCTGGTACAGTGGGAATGTTAATTCCATTCCACAATTCTTTTAAGTGAGTAAATGCAACTTCCTAATTTTTGGAATAAAGCTCTTGGTAGAAATTGTGAAACTCTATTTATTTGAAGATGGCCTGCCATTGTATCACCAGTGTTTTTTTTTCTAATGGCCATTATATTTGTGGCATTACTGTTTTGACATAGTCGTATGGCAAGAATTTTTGAGGCTTTAGGTTCAGAATCCACATAATTTAACTTAGCCTTCCTAATAGTGAAAATTGCCTCACTACTGATAGACTCATTATACTCTGATTTAATTTTAGACCAGGCCCTCCACAATTCAGGAGAATTGGAACTCACCAAAGTTTTCTCTAACTCCTTAATTTTCCCTAGGTTTTTTTTCTGTTTTTGATTTTTTTTTCTTAATAATAGAAGCTTTCCTTATTAATATGCCCCTCAAACAACTCTTGAGAAGTCTCAGGTGTTATTCCAAGAAGCATCACTAGGATTATTGAAAGAGAGGATCTCCTCAATATTAGCATTAATTTTGTCACAGACGTCTAATTTTTCTAGTAGAAAATTGTTGAGCTTCCATCTCCATGTTCTGTGTGGATTAGCAGAGGTGTAAAAAAATATAGATACAGGAGAATGGTCAGATATTACCTGCTATTCAATCATAGCACTAAGTATTCTAGTAATAAAAGTCCTTGGGGTATACATTTGATCTAATCTGGAGCCTGAGCTGTTACATTGGGACTAGTGGGTGTACTCTTTCCCATCTGCATGAAGTATATGCCAGGCATCTACTAAACCTAAGTTGTCTAATAAGTCATTTAGATCTTTAGCAACTTTTGTTTTATGAGGTCTGAAGGGGGACCTATCTAGCACAGGGTCTTGTGGGCTATTCATGTCACCAGCAATTATGATGGTGCTGTCTAACAAATTATCAATTTTTGTAAATATATGGTTGAATACTTCATGTGTAGAGGAATTGGGGCCATCAACATTTATAAATGTTACACATTATTCCCCCAGTCTGCCATGTACAATAATGTAGTGACCAAAGGGATCTTCCAAGATTGCAATGGGAAGAAAATTTAAGCCTCTCTTGAACAAAACTAAGACTCCCACTTTTTTTGAATTATCTCCACCCCCAAATACTTGACCTACCCACTCCCTTTTCATCAAAGTGTAGTGTCCTTTCTTGAGGTGTGTTTCTTGTAAGAATGCAATGGATGTATTTAATCTTTTCAAATGTCTTAGGACAGAATGTCTTTTGATTTTGTGGTTCAGGCCTCTGACATTCCCTGTTACCAGTTTTAGTTTATCATTTGAAGACATATTGATTTCCACTTAGTTAACTACGTGCAAACCTCTTAAGGGTATTAGTTCCATAATCAGGTAAATATGATGCAACTGGGATCACTCAGCACTCAATTTGCTAATGTAAAAAGAGTTAGAATAGGAGTAGTGAGTAAGTAGATGAAAAAGCAAGAAAAAAATAAGGTAAACCGGAAAGCAGAAAATAGAATACATAAAAGACTAAAGTGAACATACAAGCATACATAAATTGTAAAATGTTTATTATTCTGCACTTTATTAATGGCTATTAAAACAGAAGACAATAAAGCCAAGTACGTAAAAATGCCCAGCCAGCACTTTCCATGATGGGTTTGCTTGGATACAGACCCCCCTTCCTCCCTCAGGTACATAAGCAACTCATAAAAGAAATGACTCGTATCATATAGTTACAGCTTATCTCTCACTCTGAAGCTGAAGTAAAATAAAAAGGCAAGCCCACAACACCCACAATCAAATATTGTAATCTATATACATTGAATACTACTTAAGTAACAGAATGAACTACCTTCATTCACGTTGTGTAGTTCTACCATTTTATCCAATTGCCTGCCCCATTTCCCCTTTATCGCTACAAGAAGACATAACAAGTATCTAGTTGCTGAATGTGTTAACATATGGAGAGATGCATAGAGAAAATCTCTGCTGCTTGCGAAGTCTGCCTTATTGTTACATAAGTCAGCAATAAAACATTGAGAAAATTGTTCCAAAAAAAATACATGACCTTTGCATTAAATTTCCTTTATTGCTGAAGGTATAAGCAATATCAATATGTGGAAAGAGCAATTGTATAGTTGCGTATCCTAACTAAAAATAAATCTAAAAGAACAACAAAAACATTGAAGTATAAACAACCCCCGTATATGAGCATGAAAGTAAAGCTTACCCACCAATCCAGGTCTCAAGATAAATCTTTAGCAGGAAACCACATTGAGCTGCATTTTGTTTCTAAACAATTCTGCAAGTAGGGGTGGAAAAAAGCAGAATAAAGGAAAAAAGTTTTTTAAACCAAGCATCCCATATTTAAAATTATTAAAAGGGGAAAAGTGAAGCCCCCTCCCCTGCAGCACATACTGTTCATTCGGTAGGGAAAAACAATTCTGTTTAACCAGAGAACATATCAGATTAGAATAAAGCCTCCATTTTGAGAATCAAAAAAAAACAAGAAAAAAAAATTAAACCATCATATTACAAGTAGATTAGTATGGGAGAAGTACTACTCATTCTACAGTCTGCCATTCCAATCCCACAATACCATGTTGATCACTCATCACTCTCTTACAGAGCAAGGTGCAAAGTGTAAAGTTCAAGGTTCAGAATGCTCCCCGCATTATCATATTACAGTGCAGAGCATGCACAACTGGAGAGGACACGCACAGCTCTGGAACTCCAGAGAAAAGGCAGTTGGAATCTCAAGATAATTAAAAAAAAAATCCCAAATCTAGAAAGGAATGAGTAAAAAAAATGGCTAATTCTTAAAAACACATGTAAACTCTGAGAAGCAGTTAGCACAAACCCACACATAGCAGTCAAGAGACACCAATAGAATAATCCATTCTCTCCCCCCATCCATTCCTGAGAGGCCACACAATTTCATCCAAGGGTACAAAAAAGTGTGTTTTTAAAATGCAAACAAGCCCTTAATTAAGATTGTCTCATTGATCATAAATAGGTGTATAAGCCTGTCCAAACCTCAAGGCCACTAGCCAAGTGAAAAAAGGTGGTCATCTCTAGGGCAAATAAAAAATGTATGTAACCTCCAGTCAGCGCAAAACTGAGAGGGCTACTACCCCCTGCCTGTAGGGCTAGTAACAGGTTGAGGGGCCTAGGTCCTATGACGTGGTGCCTCTGTTTTTATAAGCTGAAACTTGGGGAGAAAGGTGTCACTCGGCATGGTGATTAGGTTCAGCTACTCTGAACGGGGCACCCAAATAACTCCGGACACGGGAAGCAATAACTGTAATGTCCAATACCAGAAGTTGGGATTCTAGAGTGTGTCTTTTATTCACTTCCAACAGAATAACAATGCATAGATGGACCCCCATGGGGCTACACTCCTGGTAATGCAGATTTATGGAGATCAGAACACATCCTCTTTACACTGAAACCCTCAGGTTTCAAAACACTCTGGGCACTCTGCCCTAACTCAGCTCTTTTGCGGTTTCCCTGGCTCAGCTCCCTCACCAGTCCTCTAGACTAGCTTCCTTCCATGGCTTGGCTCTTATGCCAGCCCTTGGACTACTTTCCATATAGCATGAATCATTTCTCGGTGGCTCCCTAAACCACCTCTGAGCACTTCTGGCTCCATCAGGGAATCTTCTTCAACAATCCCACGTCTGTGTACTTTCCTCAGGCACTGGCCAAGTACCTGAGAGAAAGCAATAGGTGTCCCAAAGCAAACCTGTAGAGGTGAATCTGGATACTACTGATGGGGAGTCTCCCACCTCTCGCTCCCATAATTCATACCCGGCCATTTCTCTGGACTTTAACACTTCATCCTCTGAAAACACTTTACTGTGTACATTTTCTTTAAATGTATCTCACATTAAATCTACATGTTCTTCCATCCCACTTGTGCTGAACTTGAAACATACTTAATAAGTGGCTGTGTCCATTTCTCTAGACCCCACAGAGTTAAGCAGTCCAATTCCAACAACTTTCAAAACTGTACTTGGCTGTCTTTTCCCAACCCCACAGTAACAGTCACTTAAATTCATCTTGTCTCAGGTGAAAACACATTGGCCCTTTATCAGATGCCCCACAGGCTTTTTTTTCTTCTTCAAAGAACTCTCAACAAACTTCTGGTGCCTCAGTATGAACCTACATTTAGGCAGCTTCTTCTTCCTCTAGCCAGACCACGGGATTTCCCTTGGAAGCAGGCAGAAGCCTTCCCCCTATCCCCCGCAGGGATGGGGCCCTGAACCACTGGAAGCAGTCTCTACCACTTCACTCCAGCACTGTTGTGTTGCTCTTCAGGTGAGAACACACACCTCAACAAAAAATATAGCTCTCTGACAGAGCTAAGGGCTCTGAGGGCCTGCAGCTGCAGCACACCTCTTCACTTTACACAGCCCACTACCGAACTACTAACTACTGAATCCAAAACCTCCCAACGTTCTTTCCTAATCTCCAAGCTGCAACATTCCAGTGTGGCTTATGCAGCTGCGACAATTCTAAAATGATATCATCCTTTGGTCTCAGGTGAGACTGAGAACAGAGTGAGACAGTGTGAAATCCATTTAACTGGAGTTTCACAAGCTGCCTACCCTGCCTGCCACTAGATCTAACTGGGATTCTAGTAACCGTGGGTAACGGGGGGAGGGGTTACATGTATATTACGATATCCATATCTGCACTAAAGAGAAATCAGTGTAGGCATTCAGGTGTTTCTAACTTCAAGTAAGCCTTATATATGTTCAAAACTGCCATGCAGGCACCGCAGAAGAACATAGGCAATATTTACCGAAATACCCTGTACCCACTAACTGAGTAATATAAATATCATAAGACCAAATGTTTTTTTTTTTAACTCAGCAGAAGTTCACCCCGACATAATGATCAACCACCCCTCACAATTGCTAGAAGCATTACATGCACGGACATCTCAATTCCCGTATACTTATTAGTTTATTACTTTTTCATAAAGGTGCAGCCATGTCACAAATAGATCTGGAGTATAAAAGAATCTTCCCCTGAAGGATTACCACTAAACTAACGCTGTGTGATGAATAACAGGCCTGCTATTACAATCATCCTGGACCATTCTCTAATTTTTAAAGTCAAAAGATTTGAACAAAGCAGGGATATCATTTTCAGTCCTGTCTTAGCAACCACAGATCCATTCTATTCCTTAATGCCCTCTGGAGATCAAACTTTCAATGAAGTAGGGAAGAATAAGTTCTATCTTAGACCTGCTTCTCTAAGATGTTTCTTGACAGGAAAGAAGGCGTCACATTTCTGTATGGTCTCAGGAGCAAGATCATTAAATACCTTAATTTTACAGCCTTTGTAATTGATGTTGTTTTTGTCTCTAAGGGCTCTTTGGACATTATTTTTTGCTGAAAGTTTAAGATCCTCAATACAAAAGATCAAGGTCTTTCTCCTATGTTTGGCTTAGACTTCAATGACCTGAATGCTCTCATAATAACATAGATCTCAGTGTCAGCAGGTGGACCAGCAATTTTTGTGAGGAGAGTATTAGCAAAGGAGAGTGGATCTGATCCTTCTATGCTTTCTTTTAGACCAAAAATTCTGAGTTTTTTTCTCCTGTTCCTGTTCTCCAGATCTTCTATTTTTGATTTCTAACTTGCTAATCTTATCAGCAATCCTCTCTGCGTGATCTTTATTTACTATGTCTTCTAAGCTACTGATTCTTGTTTCCGCATCGGATAGTCTCACGGTATGAGAAACTAGCTCTTGTTTAACATCCCTTAGATCAGAAAGCATATCTGAGATTTTGGGACTTAACCTTGAGATCTCTGACATAATAATATCAAAATGATCTACTGTTAAGGAAGCAGCAGTAGCAGATTTCTTTAGCAAGTGGTCACTTAAACCATCAGAACTGCTATCAGAGTCAGGTAGAGGGTGATTCATAGCTATGGCCTTGTCCCTCATATTTACCAGATTGTCACTAGCATCCATTTTTGTATTAAAATATTAGGGCCTTAAGCAATGAGATAGTCTGAGTATGACTGTGTTATAAAATACCACAAATCAAGTAAATGAGTGTCTCCAGATTTTTTTTTTAATTTTCTTCTTTATCTCTCCTTGCCTACTCTTGGAGCCCTCTCCTTCCTTCCTCTCATCCCTCCCCATTCCATCTTTGGCAGGATCTGCCCCTAGAGTGCCTCCTTCCTCCTTCTGCACATTGGGGTCTGTCCCTCTTGGTGGTCCGGATGGTACCTGAGAGACTATCATCTAGGGCTGCTGAGAGGTGTTTTCCGCTTTTCTCCCCTGGTTTCCCCTGCCCTCCGGGACGTTGAGCACTAGGACGTACGTTCCGAGTGGTGGCATGCTGATGCATGCCAGACCACTCATGCACCATCAACGTCCCCCTCCCAGCTCCGGCAAGCGGGCCACCTCCATCCTTCAGTGTCAGTGCTTCCACGATCTGAAGGGATGCAGATCTGAGGTGCATTCTTGGTTCCCACCCTGAGAGTAGAGCATCCATTGAGATGCTCGATCCTCCCTCTCCCTGCCGACCCTGGCCACCTGAGTCCATTCCCGAACCCAGGTCGCCGGTGTAGCGCGAGGTGTGGCATCCAGTGCCTCAAACCTCAGTGCCACCGGGCCAGCTGAGTGCCTCCAGATTTAAGTAGGGCTTATATTTGAATGACCATTGTAAAAAAATGGCCGTTAGACAGATCTTAGGAGTGGGCACTGTGTGGCACTGTGCGGTTGTCAAGCACCCTTCTCGGCATACGCTGACTGTAGTCCACGGTGGTGCTGAAGAGATTTAAAATGAAAAACAATGAGTTTATGTGATTAAAGAACCGTCAGCATCTCGATCGGATAGATAAACTAATATTCTGGTAACTGTTGGTGGCTTTTTTAAGAACGGGCTCTGTAGATTAATGAGTCTATGACTCAAAGGGTTGTAATTCCAGATTCCTAAGTAAATAAATAAATAAAAAAATGGGCACAGAGTTGAAGGAGGAAGGCCGTTACGGGGCTCAGAGCGGGACCTCCGCACCGAATGCTGTCATCTGATCGAATCCCCCTGTAGTAAGGGGTTAAATGTGGTCTTTACATATAGCAACTTGGAGTGACACTGGTCTTCTGAAATGTTTCAATCTGGGGTGAACAACCCTTATTCAGTGCACCCCACTCCTATCCAGTGTGTGCAGGCAATGATGATGTTGGAGTTGTGGTTCTGGATATCTGGTGGCAGCCTATTATGAAAAGCCACAGTTGGGCCTGGGTAGCTTGGTCATTGTTTTTGGGGCCTGTATATGGGCCAAAACAGAATGAATTAAAATTCTGGGCACTACTGGCTAGTAGGAGGCTGTGAACTATGCAGACTCTGGACTAAAGCATAAAGACACATCTACAAATGGGATGAGAGAGCCTAAGGCAGTGGGAGAGTCATTTGCTCACATATTCCTGTGTTCCCATGCTATATGTTGTCTCTAGGGCTATTCAGCACTTTTTGCTAAGGTTTCAGTAGTGGCAGTGCTGGTTTCTGGCAGTTCATCTGTTTGATTTGAATTCCATGGAGACAGCAGAGTTACTTGGTGTAGAGTTAGCTGAGACTCTATAACAGTACTGTTATCATTGGAATAATGGACTGCTGTTTCACGTGGATTGGATCTGGACTCTAATATTTTTGTTTTAACTGTTGCTCAAAGGACTTTCATTTCATTTTCATTTCATTTTTACTAGTTATACTGGTAAGGCATGTGAGAATTGCTGCTTGTTTACACAAGCGTCCAGTTACATACAACAATCATGAGACATGACACAGGCTTAAACATTTAACTAACAGACAGGGTTAATAACATAAAGGAATAATGCATGACAGGGTGTGTGTCGTGCTGGGATAACATCATGCCTGGGGTGATTAGGTATGAGGCCACAGGCTGAGTGTGACTAATCACCCCAGAAGTAACATTATCCCAGCATGACACACACCCTGGAGTGCATTATTCCTATTATACAATGGCTTGTGTGTTTAAACAAATAAAAAAGACGGAAAAAGTATATTTACAACCAGATGTTTTGCAGTTTTTTTTTACTGTGTAGGTATACTTAAAAAATCAAATAGTGCAGATGTATTGGTTTGGCCAGTGGGTGGAGCTGTAGCATTGTAACTGGAGCTTTGCACTGCTGAGTCCTCACAATAACCTGTGCCTTGTCGTTGTTTGTGGTATTCGTATTGGTGGCACTTCCTGTAAATTTGATTTCATCCCCCTCCACTGCAGCTCTCACTTTTGTACTCCTCAGCGTGACTGCCGTTGTCACACTGTGCGCTGCTGCAGACTGATTATCTAGTGCCCCCCCCCCCGCTTTATTTGGTGGCTGCTTGTCTCAGCAGAGGTTTCACCAGGACAGCTCTGAGAAGCTGGAAATGGATCGCATACGTAATGGACTGAAGCCATTGACACCACTCAGTAAGTTCAGGTTGATCACTCATGCTGGGAAGTAATGTACAGAATGGCACACTACCAACAGTGAAGTTGGGAGTATCAGAGTGAGTTCTTTGTTTTAAAATATTATTTCTTTTGAGCTCCTGCACTGCTGTGTTCCTGGAGTGTTTCCTTCTCCCGGTAGAGGCATGCTGTGTTTTGTAGTGCTACCAGGAGAGAAAAAAAGTAAAGAAATGGATTTATTTATTTTGAATTTTACTGAAGCGCTGTGTCATGTGCTTACTGTCTTTAGGTCGGGAAACAAGCGGGGACTGTTAAAGGCAATCGCAGTAATGGCAGGTTACTTTGTTTAAAATGTGACTTAAAACATGAAGCTAGACAGGAAAGCTATACTGTGCTACTGTTAATGTGGCTTCTATAAATTGATGAAGGGTGTGTTGGATTTTTTTGTGGCTATTGGAAGGAGGGATTTACTTAAAAAAAAAAAAAAGCAAGTACTGGCAAAAGCCATAGCAGCCATGCCAAGTGTGGGCAACTTGGACATGGGCTGTGGAATGATTCTTATAACATTTTATATGGTCTTGTGTGTGCTGGGACTAGATCTGTGATGTTATGCTGGGATAACATCACGGGTCCAGTTCCAGAGTGACCAATCAGAGCCCAGCATTCTTACTTGCCATTGTATAATGGTGTATAAATTTAGGATAATATAGACTAATGGGCAAACCATGAACTAGCTTTGGTGAATTAACAAATACAAGGTGACATTAAGCATTCAGCAAAGGATTAACAATAATATAATACAACAACTTTAACATCTGTTGTACTTTCATTTTGTGGAGCTTTGTATTTTGACTGGTTTAGGGTAAGGTATGATTAGGTCTGATTGTGGGAATTATGTTATAAAGTGTTGTTTAGTAAGCAAGTGGAGGGTGTGGTTACATGAGTGTAATCTTATTAGGGATTGGTAAGTGTTGTGTATGTGGATCTGGGTGGTTGAAATGTGAGGATCAGAGATTGTGATGCTGTGGGTTGTAATTTTCTGGAGGTTTGTTTTGGGGGTTGTGAGTAGTGAGTGGGTTTTATTTTTGATCTCAGCATCAGGATGTGTGTGGGCCCGAAGATTTCAGGGCTCAGCTACTTCGTGACCACTGCCCCATCCATGATCACCCCCCCCCCGGTCAGCAACAGCATATTATCACTGTACAGAGGAGGAAATTGTCAGGAGACATGGCAATCAGTTGCAGGGTTTGGGGAGAGCTTATGGGGGAGGCATTGTTGGGACAGGGAGGACCAGAAGATGTCCTGGGGGAAGTGGAGCCAAAAGCAAGACCAGACATGGGTGGTTCTCATACCCAGGGCTTCCACTGGACTAGGTAGAGAGGTAGGTAAGTGGCCAGCTGTCGTTTCCATCCCCTTCAGGCAGCACTATGTAATGCGAGATCGATAAGGAACAAGACTGTCATTATGGCAGACCTTATTTTGTATTAGAAAAACAGAAACATAGAATTTGATGGCAGATAAGTACCGCTTGGCCCACCTAGTCTGCCCATTTTTCCCTACCTGCTGAAGCACCGCAGGCCCTACTTGATCCCTGGTTCTGCCCTCCCATGCCTTACCACTGAGGTTGCCGTATGCTTATCCCATGCCTTCATGAACTCTTCTACAGTTTTTGCTCCCACCACCTTTGCTAGGAAGCTGTTCCAGGCATACGCCACTCTTTCCATGAAGAAGTACTTCCTCACATCTCCCCTGAGTCTGCCCCCCCCCGCCAGCTACATAGCATGACCCCTTGTTCTTGTGAACCTTTTTTTCTGAAAAATGCTTCCTTCCTTCTTGTACCTTGATTATACTTGTGAAGTATTTGAAAATCACTATCATATCCCCCCAATCCCATTGTTCTTCCATGGTGTGCATATTTTTTTGTTTTGCAGTTAATTTCTTTCTCCTCCCTGGGCAGCACTTCTTCATGCCTGATTCCCCCAGCCCCATCCCCCACTCGCGGCCTACCTTCTGCTTTCCTCCACAGCTTGCCCCCCATGGCAGGGCAGCAGAGATCCCTCAATCTGCTGGAATGCATCCAGTGTGGAGCACACCACTATTCATGGAAGCATGGCCTGTGGGGATTGGCTTTTCATCATGCCACATTCAGGGCTCTCTTTTTATCCCTTTTTCTCCCCTTAGGAGAGGAGGTGTGCAATGATGCACTTTGGAGAGAGCACACCCATGTCTACATGCGCTCCTCCAAGCATCTGTCTCCTCTCCTCCCCTTTCTAAGTATCAGTGTTCTGTCCCCAAGCCACCACTAGGGGCCAATCAACACTGACTGCTGGTGGCCCCCCTTTCCCAGAGAATGAGAGCAGTCCCTCGGATGCTCAATACTTCTCATCCCCTGCCGACCCCTGGCAGTCCATGGTCGTTCCCAAACATGGGTCGCCGGCATAGCGCGAGGTCAGGCTTCCAGCGCCTCAGCCCTCAGCACCACTGGGCTGGCCATGGTGTGCATATTAAGGTCTTTCATTCTCTCCTCATAGGGCTTTTTATGTAGATCCTTCACCATTTTAGTTGCCCTCCTCTGAACCACCTCCACTCTGTCTATGTCTTTCCAGAGATGAGGTTGCTTGAACTGGACACAGCAGTCTAGGTGAGGTCTTATCAGTGATCTATACTGAGGTACCACCACCACCCCCCTTTCTGCTGGTGATACCTCTCCCTATGCACCCCAGCATCCCATTAGCTCTTCCTACTGTCTTATCACACTGCTCGGCCACCTTTAGGTCATTAGATGTGATTACCCCAGGTCTCTTACTTGTTTGGTGGTTGTCAATACCACACACCCCATTTTGTACTCTGCCTATGGGTTTCTGAGCCCTAAGTGCATGATTTTGCACTTTTATACATTGAAACTTAGGTGCCATACCCTTGACCACTCCTCTAACTTTATGAGATCACCACTCATTTTTCCACCCCTTCTAAAGTGTCTACTCTATTGCAGATTTTAATGTTAACAATAAAAAGGTAGAACTTCACATTCTGCCCCCTGCAATGTTACCAATAAAGGCATTAAAGAGGACCGATCCCATTACTGATACCTGTGGTACCATGATGATCACCCTCCTTTCTTTGGCGTAAACTCCATTTATCACCACTTTCTGTCTCCTATTCCCTAACCCATTTTTTACCCAGTTTACCACCTCTGAACCTACTCTAGGCTGCTCAGCTTGCTTACAAGTCTCCTGTGTGTAACAGTGTCAAAGGCCTTACGGAATTCTAGGCAGGCCACATCCACTGCTTCACCCTGACCCAGTTCCCTGGTCACCCAATCAAAGAAATTCATCAGATTTGTTTGACATGACCTCCCCCTTGTGAATCCATGCTGCCTCAAAACTTGTAGGCCACAGGATTCAAGATAGTCCACAATACTTCCTTTCAGTAGTGATTCATTTCCCTACCACTGAAGTCAGGCTGACTGGTTTATGCTCACCAGCCACCTCTCTCCTACCACTTTTGTGAAGTGGAACTACATCTGCCCTCCTCTAGTTCTCCAGAACCACTGCTGTCTCCAGTGAGTGGTTCAACAGGACTGTCAGAGGTGTAGCCAGTACCTCCCTGACCTCCTTCAGTGTCCTTAGATGCACCCTGTCTGGCCCCATTGCCTTGTCCACTTTCAGATTTTTCTTGGTTGATTTGACTTGCATCACAGAAACCTGGATGAGTGATAATGTTGGTCCCATTCTGGAGGTGACCATCCCAAATAAATTCTCTGTGATACACTGTCTGAGGAGGGATCATATGTGTGTTTGTTGGGGGTTCAATCTGTATTATATCTGGGTTGAACTTCACTGCACACTCAGTGGGAAATACATTGTTTGAATGTTTGGCTGCATGTGGGATTCCAGGTGCAGGATGCAGGGTCCTCCTCATATACCAGCCTCTGGGGCATGAAACATAGAAACATAGATTTTGATGGCAGATAAGGACTGCTTGGCCCACCCAGTCTGCCCATTTCCCTACCTAATGGATAAGCTGCAGATCCTAGTTAACCAGCAGCCTACTTCTTCCTACCCCCACCCCCTCGAATTGCCTTATGACTGTCCCATGCATGCTTGAATTCCACCACTGTTTTTGACTCCACAACCTCCTCCAGAAGGCCGTTCCATGCATCCATAACCCTCTCTGTGAAAAAATACTTCCTTAAATTACCTCTGAGCCGCCCTCCTTCTATCTTCAAATTGTGCCCCCTTATTCTTGCACACCTCTTTTTTTGAAAGATGCTACCCTCTTGGACTTTATTGATTCCCTTGAGGTACTTGAAAGTTTCTATCATGTCCCCCCTCTCCCTCCCCCCCAAGAGGTATTTCTTGCAGGAAATTGCAAACTTCTTTACTGATAGGGTGTTGGAGTCACCCGGATTGTTGTTTCTGAGTTACTCCAACATCTGGGTTGGTGACAGACTCTCACATTTTGGGCAAAATTTCCTCCATGTGATAGAATCACTGAGCCTCACACAACATAGAAACATAGAATTTGACGGCAGATAAGGACCGCTTGGCCCACCCAGTCTGTCCATTTCCATACCTACTGGATAAGCTGCAAATCCTAGTTAACCAGCAGCCTACTTCTTCCTACCCCCCCAACCCCTAGAATGGCCTTATGACTGTCCCATGCATGCATGAATTCCACCACTGATTTTGACTCCACAACCTCCTCTGGAAGGCCGTTCCATGCATTCACAACCCTCTCTGTGAAAAAATACTTCCTTAAATTACCTCTGAGCCGCCTCCCCCCCCCATCTTCAAATTGTGCCCTCTTGTTCTTGCACACCTCTTTTTGAAAGATGCTACCTTCTTGGACTTTGTTGATTCCCTTGAGGTACTTGAACGTTTCTATCATGTCCCCCCTCTCCCTCCTTTCCTCGAGGCTATACATATTAAGCTCCTTTCATTCCTCTTCATATGTCTTCTGGTGCAGACCCTGCACCATTTTAGTAGCCCTCCTCAGGACAGCTTCTGTCCTGTCTATGTCTTTGCGGAGATTGCGTCTCCAGAAATGCACACAGTACTCCAGATGGGGTCTCACCAGCTGTCTGTACAAAGGGATAATAACTTCCTGTTTTCTACTGGTGATGCCTTTCCCTATGCATGCCAGTATCCCCCAACCCTCCTTGCTGCCCTCTCACATTGCTTGCTCACCTTTAGGTCATCTGATATGACTACCCCAGGTCCCTTTCCATTTTGTTGTTGTTAGTATCTCACCCCCATTGTGTACTCTTCCCCTGTGTTTTTGTTTCCCAGGTGCATTACCTTGCACTTCTTAGCATTGAATCTAAGCTGCCATACATTTGAACATTCCTCTAACCTTGCCAAGTCCCTTCTTATCCTTTCCACCCCACCCTGTGCATCAACTCTGTTGCAGATCTTTGTGTCATCTGCAAAGAGGCATACTTTTCCTTCCAGTTCCTCTGCAATGTCGCTTATAAAGACATTGAAGAGGACCGGTCCTAATACTGAACCCTGCGGTACCCCACTAGTTTACTATCACTCTCTGTGTCCTATTCTCCAGTCAATTCTTTACCCAGGCTGTCATCTTGGGACCCACTCCCAGGCTGGCTAACTTGTATATTAATCTTTTGTGTGGGACTGTGTCAAATGCCTTGCTAAAGTCTAGGTGAGGCCATGTCCACAGCCCCTCCCTGATCTACTACTTTGGTCACCCAGTCAAAAAATCTATCAGATTCATCTGGCATGACCTTCCGCTGTGAATCCATGCTGCCTAGGGTCCTGTGCCCTCTGGCCTCTAGATACTCGACAATTCTTTCCTTCAGAAGTGATTCCATCATTTTCCCTATCACTGAGGTTAAACTAACAGGTCTGTAGTTTCCTGCTTCTGTCTTGCTCCCACTTTTGTGAAGGGAATCACATCTGCCCTCCTCCAGTCTTGGGTACCACCCATCCTCCATGATTTGTTAAAAGGGTAGTCAGTGGTGTCACTAGTTCTACCTTTAGTTCTTTTAGAATTCTGGCATGAATCCCATCAGGCCCCATTGCTTTGTCCACCTTCAGTTTTAAGAGTTCTTTCAGAACCCTTTCTTCTGTAAATGGGTGGTATCAACTTCTGTATCCAGAGTGTTTCTACTGTTTGTTTTATGTACCTCCCCTCTTCATTTGTAAATACTGAGCAAAAATATTTGTTTAGTATCTCTGCCTTTCACAGTCTCCCTCTGCCCACCCTCCCTCCCTTTATTAAGCCTCACTATCCCTCCCTTGGTCTTCTTTCACTCCCTGATGTACCTATAAAAGTTTTATCCCCTTCTTAACTGAGTTGGCTATCTTTCCTCGGTTTGGGCCTTTGCTGTTCTGACTGCCTTCCAGCCTCCTTTTGCTCTAACTGATACAGTTCTCTGTCCTGCTCCTTCTACGATTCCTTGTACTTCCTGAATGCTTTCTTTTCTCTTGAACCTTCACTGCCACTTCCTTTGAGAACCATAGTGGTTTCTTACATCGTTTTGTTTTGTTTATTTGCTTCACACAAAGGCTTGTTACCTATGTTATGGCCGTTTTTATTATTCCCCATTGTTCTTCCACCCCTCCTTCCTGCCCATTTGCTAGTGCATTCCTTAGGCACTCACCCATTTTGGCAAAGTCAGCCCTCCTAAAGCCCAGCACTTTTGCCTTTGTATGGCTTGACTCTATTGCTGTGTTTATTGTGAACCATGCTGTTCGATAGTTGCTAGTTCCCAGATGGCTACCCACTTCTACATCTGTGATCCTCTCTCCATCTCCATTTGAGAGAATCAGGTCTAATATTGCTCCCTCTTGAGTGGGCTCTAATACTAGTTGTCTAAGGCATGCCCCCTGTAGGGCATCTAGAATAACTCCACTTTTCGAAGTGGCTGCTACAACTGCACTTCAATTAACATCTGGCATATTCAGATCACCCATCAGCAATATCTCCCCTTTTTCTGCCATTCTAAGCATACTTTCTATCATTTCCTTGTCCATTTCTTCCACCTGAGAAGGAGGTCTGTATACAACCCCTGTGCGCATTGTGGTACCATTGCCTGTCTCCAAATTTACTCACAGTGCTTCTTCTCCTCCTCCCTGTTTACCCTTTTGTTCTGTTGCTATTATTCCTTCCCTTATGTAAAGAGCTACTCCTCCTCCTATTTTATCCTCCCTGTGCCTCCTGTAGATAGTGTATCCTGGTATGTTTACATCCCAGTCATGGTTTTCTGTGTACCATGTTTCTGTGACTGCCACAATATCCCGATGTTCCTCCTCCATCAAGGCCACTAATTCAGGAAGCTTGTTACCCAGACTACGGGCACTGGTACTCATTGCTCTCCATTTTTTGATGGCTTTACCTTCTGTTGCAGCATCCCCCACTGACCTTTCTACCTCGGTATCTTTCTCATTTAGTACCCTGTTTTGTAGGGAGAGGCTGGGATTTTCCTGCTGCTTATCAGTGCCCCCCCCCTTTGACTAGTTTAAAAGCTTGCCAATGAAGCATTTAAACCGATTGCTCAAAAGACTTGTTCCCTTCCTGGACAGATGCAGACCATCCTGCCAGTATAGGCTGGTGTCCCTCCAGGTGGAACCCTAGTCCCCAATGAAGCCAAACCGATGTGGTCCACACCATTTTTTCAACAATTCATTAAACTGCATGGTGCTAATTACCCTCGCCTCCCCCATGCCATTGATAGGCAGCACCTCTGAGAAGGATACTGTGTGTGCTACTTGTCTTAGGCCCCTCCCCAACTCTGCAATATCCTCTTGCACTGCTCTAATCTCATGATGAGCCAAGCCATTTGTCCCTAGGTGGACAATTATGTCCAGCTCAGACTCCCTTGCAGCTGTTCTCGTGATCCTGAGGATGCGCTTCCTGTCCCTCCAAGCCATGGCACCAGGCAGGCACCTTACTTCAGTTTTCCTGCTCCCCCAGTTCTATACCCTAATAATTGAGTCCCCACCAGGAGCTGCTTCCTTTCCCTGTGTGTCCTCTGCCTCCTTCCTGTGGGCCTCCCTTGTGACAGTTGTCATCAGTCTTCTCTGTGGGTGCATCCATAGGGGAGCTATGCTCCCCCCAGAATGGTGTATGGATTGTGGAGTGGAACAATTGACTGGGTGTGCCTCTGTTCCACCATCCTCACCCTCCCTGAGCCCACTGTGGTCCAACTGCTGTGCTTTCTTTGCAACCTCTGAGGTAGTGATGGTGGCGCTAGTGCTCCCTGGATGGGGGAGGTTCCCTTCCTACTGTCCAGTGTGGCCTGGGAGAAGGTTTCCTTACTACTGTCCAGTTCGGCCTGAAGACAGGCAACTTCCTCCCTCAGGGCAGAGAGTTGTCTGCAATTAGGGCAGCATCTCAGCCTCCAGAAAGACTCCAGGAAGACTGCTGCCCCACAGCCATTACAAGCACTACTCCCCACATATTTATCTACTTTTTATTTTGTTTGTTTTGTGTGTGTGTGTGTGTGTGTGTGTGTGTGTGTGTGTCTGTGCACTTGTGTGATTGGTTTGTTATATAGAAATATATATATTATACAATGAGTATGCTTATATTGTCAGTGCAGTGTGCTAGAGAGGATATGACAGTAATATACACCTTGCACTCTTGAGGAAATGATGTCAGAACCTCAGGTATAAAGGAACTATTTCCAGGGGTGGGTGGGGTGAGGGGTGGGAAGGGGTTGGGCCTTAACTGTGCCCTCACAAAACAATCAGCTAAAGCTCTCACCCACCACTGCGATGAGTGCCTTCCTGTCAGCAAGATACCCTACACAACAATTTGACAGAGAAAATACCCTGCTAAGCAAACAGAGAAAAATCCAGACATCCAAGTCAGACACAGGTAAACCTCTCCAGCCCCAAAACAGCCTGGTGGTTTGTTAGCTACAAAAGAAAATCAAATATGCAGTTATTTCAGCCCTTCTGAAGATGCTGACAAGATAAGCAGTTTTGAAAACCCCCTTCCTGAATTAAAAACTAAAATAATTAAACACAAAGCAATACCAATGTAAAAGCTGTTACTTATGTGATCCACCAACATGGCCATGCCTTGGACCTGCTTTTTACCCTGGGGCTTGAGATTGACAATCTCGAGATTGATCCAGTCAGCTGGATGGGAGGACTTCAGGTGGTGCTGAACATAGTATCCTTCCAAAAGTCCAACAGAGCTGGGAGCACTCAGCCACTGTCAGCTGCTACGAAGTAACAGCTGCACTCTTTTGGCTATTACTTCCGCATTCTGGTATGATAACTGCGCATGTGTGCCTTACGCACATATGCAGTTTCGCTGGTGCCACCATCTTGGGAATGGCAGAATGCCATTCAATGCAACTATGCATGCATGAATGCCATGCATGCGCAGTTGCATCATCGCCGCCATCTTGTGAATGGCATTCCTCCCATTCCCTCCCACTGCTGTGGCCCTCCCTACTCCCTCCATTCCATCCCAGCAGCAAATAAAACCTTCCCAATCCCTACTACTGCTGCTCTCCTCCCCGCTCTCTCTGTTCCCCATCCCTGTGCCAACATCAGGGTGCCCAATCCCCATGTCGGCATCATGTACCCCCCAACTCATGTGGCACACTGGGAGCCCACCCCAGTGTGCCCAAATTTATGTTTTTTTCCCCCTGTAAATAAAGAAAACTGTCCCACTATGTGTTTTATTTTACTTGTAAAAAAGAAAATGGTTCCTCGTCGTCACCTCAGTCCCGCCCATCTCCACCCTCCCACTGAGCACCCACCTCCCTGCACTCCCCTTTACCCCATGCTTACCTCCAGAGATTTATGCTTTCATCTTCTCTGGACCAGGACACATCTGGACTCCTCAAAGCCGAACTGCAAACAGAAGAATCAGAGGTACTGTAAGTGTGGTATAATGACAGTCAAAGGGGTTTTCAACTTATGTTGATATAGCAGCCATTTTTAGGAATTTTAGCCCCAAAATTTCAACATAAGATTCTTGGGACCCCACCTCATGAACACGGTCACTGCCGTTTCATTACTCCGTCCCAAAAGATGATTTCACAGTCACTGTGTGGAATCATCTTTTGGGACTGATTAATGAAACAACAGTGCCACTGTTCATGAGGTGGGGTCCCAAAAAGCTCAGTTTGCAAATTTGGAGAAAAAATCCCCCCAAATGACTGCATTATAAGCATGTGTTGTGCAGTTTCTACGCATGCTCCTAACTTCACCAATCTTTAACATTTTCATTCCAGATTTTCAACCCTGCCATTTTTGCACACTTCCTAATTAACAGTGCAGCTCTCAGTTTTCACATCCTGCCCAAAATGTGTTTTTGCACCTGTGGCACAGAACGGCATGGTCACTCTGTGAAATCACCTTTAAGGGCAAATGAACTAAATGACAGTGGCACTCTTCATGAGGTGGGGTCCCAAAAAGGCCACGTTGAAAATTTGGTGAGACAACTCCAAAAACTGGCCGGGTTACACCCAGTTGTTCAAAATTTTCTACGAATGCGAGTAACTTTCATCATTTGGCAGCTCGCCACAGCCATATCAGCTCTGGCTATAGCTTGTTTGTCAATAGAGATTGCTACTGGGAGGAATTGACCAACTCATCTCTTTCAGACTGTAAACCAGCTACTCCACCTCACTTGTCTGTAGCCTTCTGGAGCATGTTCATCAGTGAAATGCAGTTAGTTCACTCTATTCTTCTTGGACATAGTTTCCCTCCATTCAGGCTGAACCTACCCAAGTGGGCTATTGCAACCTCACAGTGTTGAGCCTTGTCCCCAGAGATGCACTCATCTGTCTTGGGAAGAGTTTATTTTTATTTATTTATTTATTTATTTCTTAGATCATCGGTTTACAGACCTTTTAGGCCAGTTATGATGGAAGTGGTCTGTGAGGTGGTCTTAGACCTGTGAACCACATTCTGTGAATTGGGCCAGGGTCTAAAATGGCTACTAGTGAGCTGTATAGGAAATCTGGGTCTGGTGTTTGTGAGAATTGCCTGGTGCTCTTTATTGGGGAGGGGGGGGGGTTCCCACAGCACTGAAAGATGCATTGGTGATGCCCTTTCTGAAAAAACTATCTTTGGATCCGAATAACCTCACAAATTATTGGCATATCTCTGACCTTCCCTTTTTAGGGAAGGTTATTGAGAAAATGGTGGCACTGCAGTATGAGGCACACCTGATGGACTTTGACATCTATGAGCCCCCCCAGTCCAAGTTTAGCATAAGGCACAGCACTGAGACTGCATTGATCTTGTGCAGAATAACCTCCTCAGGGAAAGGGATAGTGGGAATGGTCAGTTCTTGTTCTCTTCGGCATTTGACACTGTGAACCATAGGTTGCTGGTGGATCAGCTGAAGGAGTACATTGGACTCACTGGCAAAGTCATCTGCTGTTTTGAGCTTACCTAAGAGATAGGGTGCTGAGGGTTGTGATGGGGAATTTCTCTTAGTGCCCTTTGCTTCTGCCCTGTGGAGTACCCCATGTTGTGTGCAGTGTACATCCCGCCCCTGGGGAGGATCCTTAGACAATACCATGTGGGCCTTCATTGCTATACTGATGATACCCAGCTGTATCTTTCTTTTGCTCCTGAGACACCTGACACAGTGGAGGTGTTTAATTAGTGTCTGTCTGAGATCCAGGACTGGATGGCATCTAGCTGGCTGAGACTCAACGCAGACAAAACTGAGATATTGGTGATCAATTTGGGACAGAAGGGAGGTGTGAGAACTATGGAGCAGATGACAGGTCTTCTGTTTGGTCCCTCTAGGCTTGAGGCCTCCACTAAGGTGAGAAATGTGGGGTTCATTCTGGCTGAAGAGCTAACAGTCAAAGCCCAGGTGTCAGTGGGAGTGCTTTTACCATCAGATGAACATCAGCTGGATTAAATCCCTTATCCTCTTTAAAGACCTGGTGACATTGGTGCATGTGTTCATGATGTCCAGGCCTAATTACTGTAACAACCTCTACCTTTGGTCAATGTAGTACCCATCGGCACCTGCAGTTGGTGCAGATTGTGAGGGCCAGGTTGCTGGTGGGCCTTCAGAGGTCGTGTTATTTAATCCTGGTCCTTCACAAACTGCACTGGCTGCTCATGAGGTTAGGTATCACCTTTAAGGTTGGTTTACTAACCTGTAAGGCCATTCATGGGTTGGGCCTGGGCTGTCTGATGGAGCTCCTGTCTCCTTATCAGTCCTCCTGCACTCTCCACTCCACTAAGGTAGGCCTACTTTCTGTTCCCAGGCAAAGGTTAAAATCATCATGGGAGCAGGCCTTTGAAGGGGTCAGTCTCCAGTTGTACACCTTTTATCCCAGAGGCCTGAGGGAGGCCCCTTGGGTGGAGGCCTTTAAAAGAGATCTTAAAGCCTACATCTTTAAGGAGGCTTTTGATCATATATGAGGGCTCAGAGGCTGCTGACTGACTTAGTGACTGATGCTGTTTTATGTTTTAATTTAAAATTCTATATTTTATGTATTATTATGCATTTATTTATTTGCATTTAAATTTGTTCTGAACTAAAGATTTAATTTGTACTGTGTATTGTATGGCACCCTGAGCCTCTGAGGAAGAGCACCTTAGAAATAAAAGACTACTACTGCTACTACTACTTTTACTTCTGAAGTCCCCTCATTTTTCAGTTTTCTGAATGCCCTCCTCACCTTTTAGCTTCATGTTGTCCAATTATCATTTTATTAAACCATAACATTTTTCTGCCTATTTTGTTGCATTTTGACCTGATCTGTATATATCTATACAGTCTTTGCAAAAAAACTGTTAATGCAACAGTTAGGGTTCAAGTTAGCACCACAAAAGTAGAGAAATATGATACTGGTGTTTTCAGCCCCAGCTCCCCACCCCCCCCCTATAGTGTCAGTGGCTCAGTAGGTAGCACACTCACCTCTGAGGCTGGGAGATCAGAGGGCTGTGGGTTCAGCTCCCACATCTGGCACTTGGGTTAATACCCCAGTACTGACACTGTAGTGCAGCATGAGAGGGAAGCTGCACTTCTTTTTTTTTTTCATTTGGTATACTTTATTCACACTTTTCAACAACATCCAAATAGCACCATGGATTACTAGGCATATGCATTATTACATGATAATGTGAAACATGCCATGATAGCCTTGTGGTTACATTGGCTGAAATAAACACATTATATTCTAACTTCCACTACATTGTCCCAAGCTGAGAAACCCCACACCCTCTTCCGAATCCTCCATATTCCCCAGTTACCCCTCTACCCTGACCCATGTCAAGTATGTACATTATTTTTGAAGATACCACCTTGGGTTCTACCTGTTAGCTAATGGATCCACTAATTATTGGGTCAGTGTGGATTATAAGCGGTAAGTAACGCCTCCAAGGGGCCCCATCTGGGCTGATATATATCAATTGCCCATATACAGGATGTGCTTTTCTAATTGCAGAGCGGTAAGCATCTCCTTATACCACTCCCTCACAGACAACTGGGCTTCTTCTTTCCAGTGTCTTATAACAATGAGTTTGGTTACTGCCGAGACTAAAGCAATATGTGCCTTCCTGATTTTAGGAATACCTTTTGGCAGCAAATATAATAAACATATTTCTGGGGTAAAGAGGGAGTCCAGACCTAGCCACAGATCCAGCAGATGTCTAATAGCCTGCCAAAAAGTCTGAACAAGTGGACAACCCCACAACATATGGTATATCGAGCCAGGGGTGAGGCGACACCTGGTGCATACAAGAGAAGGGGCACTCCCCACCTTATGCAATCTGGCTGGTGTGAAATACAAATTCTTCATAATATTGAACTGTATCATTCGTAACCTGTCCTGCTTGACAAAGGAGTAGTTCATCCTCCAGGCCCTTCCCCAAGTCACTATATCAGGTGAAATTGACAACTTCTGGACCCAGTAATAGCCAATCCCGCGGAGTAGACTGATATCCAAAATCTGTAATTCTTTATAAGTCTTGGACACTGCACAGGATTCGCCCACTGCCTGCAAAAGCCTGTTCAGGTTCTCCAAATCTGCACAGTTGGTGTCGCCTCTCCCCATGTGTCTCTTGATCGCCACTCTACCACCTGCCTATGTTTGAAGAAGTCCGTAATTGGAACCGAGTAACGTATTTGAAGGGTTGAAAATGACATCAGTTGTTCACCCTCAAGGAGGTCAGTGACCTTCCTTTCAGTTAGAAACGGCCAGAATCTGGGCAATATGGGTTTATGGTCTATTTGAAAATGGGGATTACCCACAATAGGCTGATCCGAGGATGTATGCCAGTTGCATGAGAGAAATGTTTGTATTTGCTGGAGGGCTTGAACTGACCATCCTATGGGAGTATTTTTCAACTTACTAGGGAGCTTTGAGGGACTGACATAAATCAAAGAAGTGAGCTTACCCTGAAACTGGGAACTTACGCCTGATTCTCCCTGTCTGGTCCTGTTCTTGACCAATGAGCTACCCTACTGAGGTGGTGGGCACAGTAATAGGTAAAAAAGGAGGGTAGTGCTAGTCCGCCTTGTCTTTTGGGCCCTGTAAGATTGTAGTATGTGCATCTGGCTTTTTTGCCCTTCCACAGAAAGGCAGTTATGACTGACTGTAAATAGTTAAACCACTTTTTGGGAAGATAGAACCCTAACATTCCAACCGGGTATAAAACCCTGGGAAGGACATTCATTTTTACTATGTTAGCTCTCCCCCACAGAGTGAGTGGGAGATTGCTCCATCTCTCCAAATCCGATTTAATAACTTTGAGTATTTCTGCGAGATTCACTTTCATCATGACAGGGAGATCTCTAGCCACATGAATGCCTAAGTAGGTAAGAGTATCTGGTGCCCATTCCAATCTGGTGCCATCTATGGATGCTTGGATGGTCCTGTCATTTAGGGGAAAGACTTTGGATTTGGATACATTTAGTTTGTAGTGGGAGACCTCTCTGAAAGACTTAATCAGCCTCAGAAGTGCAGGGATCCCGACTACCGGCTCTTCCATATGTATCAGCAAGTCGTCCGCATAGGCAGATAAAGTATACCGATGTTCCCCTAATTTAATTCCTCTAATTTGAGGAGAGGCATTCATTTTCTTGAGGAGGGGCTCTAAGTAAAGGTTGAATAGGAGAGGGGATAGCGGGCACCCCTGTCTTGTCTCCCTCTGAAGCTGAAAGGGGCCAGAAAGGGTGCCATTGCACCATACTTGTGCAGATGGAGAGGAGTACAGGATCTAAACCCACTTGATGAATTCAGCTGGGAGACCATATCCTGCCATTGCTTGGAATAAAAAGTCCCAAGACCATATTGAAGGCTATCTCGGTGTACAGGGATACCAAGACCACCGTGGAATCAGAGTCCCTGGACACCGAGAGGATATGCATGATCTTTCGCATGCGGGCAACAGATGTTCTCCCTGCCATAAACCTAATTTGCTCCCGCCCAATGAGGGCAGTTAGCACCAGACTTAATCTATTGGCCAAGTCCTTCACTAAGATCTTGACATCAGAGTTGATCAGTGAGATAGGATGATAGCTGGCTGGATTAAGGGAGTCCTTCCCCAGCTTGGGGATGACAATGATCAATGCTTTTAAAAAAACTGTCTTCTGACATGCCCTCAGAGTGCCAATGATTGAAGACCTCTGTGAGCAGGGGGGCGAGCTCTAGCGTATAAGCTTTGTACAGGTTGTTGGGGAGACCATCAGGTCTCGGCACTCTATCCAGTGCGAGCTGCTGGATGGCCTCGTGACCTCCTGTACTATTATCGGCTTGCCCAATACTTCGGCACTCTGAGGGGTCACTGTCAGCAACTCTACTGTAGCTAAATAATTACGAATGGTCTGGACATTGGGACGGCTTACCTGATCAACTGAATACAGTCTCATATAGTAATTCTTTATCTCCTCCACCACCTCTTTGGGTGACGTAATAAGGTGGTTTCCCACTTTGAGACCAGCAATGAAGCGTGAAGCCTCTATCTGCCTAAGCCTCAGGGCTAACAATTTCCCAGCTTTTTCCCCAGCATCAAGATATTTGATTTTGGTACATCTCAGTGACAATTCTACCTTCTGAGTGATTAGGGCTGAGTACTGGGCTTGTAGTCTATGCAGAGTTGCCCATTCAGCATCGGGAGACTTGTTAGTGAGAGTAGCTTCCATCCTCCGGATGTCTGAGAGCAATTTGTCTTGCTGGGCTTTATGTTGCCTGGATCTGACAGACACCAGACGTAGGCATTCTCCTCTAAGGGCGCATTTTGCTGCCGCCCAGACTATGTCAATTCTCGAGACTGAGCCCCTATTTATTGAAAGGAAGTTGGTAATAAAATGTCTTATCTGCTGTATGGTCTCAGGCTTCTGGAGTAGCTGGTTGTTAAACCTCCAAACGAATTCCCTCCTATATGCTTCCTCAAAGTGAAATGTTAATGAGACAGGCGAGTGATCAGAAATGACCCTCTCATGGATTTCAGAGCAAACTATATGTGGGAGTGAGTGGGAACTTAAAAATATAAAGTCAATGCGGGATAGTGATTTATGTGGGGAAGTAAACGGTATTACGCTCCATAGGGTGCAGCACACCCATACATCTAGGATATTTTGCACCATTCATCAGATCATGAAGCACCTTTGTGTTGGGGAGGGTCCCCGTCTTCGAGGGTCAGATCTGTCCAGTCACGTGTCCGGCACCACATTCCAATCCCCTCCCATTATAGTTGTCACCGGTGGGTTAGTGACTACCATACTCAATAAACGAATAAAGAAGTCAGGAGCCTCTCTTTTTGGGCCATGTATTGCTCCCAGTAGAATTGGATTCGGCCCTATACTGCCCAGCAAGATGATAAATCTCCCATTGGGGTCGTATGTTTCCCTCTTTAGTATAAAGTGGATATTCCTGTTTATGAGGATGATAACTCCTCCACTATTACTAGACCCCCCAGCCCTGAAAGCCTGTCCCACCCAGGCTTTGATAAATAATTGAGCATCTTCCCATTTCATGTAAATTTCCTGAAGGCAGGCTATCCCTGCCTTTAATTGCTGCAGGTGTCTGGGAATAACCAACTTTTGCTCTTGTCCTGGGCACTCTTGACGTTCCAACTGATAACCTTGTAGTGACTAGTCATTGCCAGCAGATAAAAAAAACTCTGGGGGGTTGCTCGCTTACTTAACTCAATAACCCAATTAAGCTTAGTATGATAACCTGTTCCGTGGTATATCGCATCAGCCACTTTAGCCACACTTGACATCCTCCCCCTTCCCCAATAAGTCCTTTTCATTATTTATCACACTTATCCCTCCAGTTTTGCCCTCCCCTTTCAAATAGAACATTTTCCTTAATCCCCTTAGATCTCCCCCAGTTTCTGGGAACTGCAGCTCCCAAAACACCACGGTGCGCAATGTCTTCTCACAGAGTAATACACACCATGCCCCCCCCGCTCCCCATCCTCCGTTATACAAAAAGTATCCCCAACCCAGGTGATTTAGACCATCTCCTTAACCTGAAATTAGTACGTAAACATTATGTAAATCAGAACAGACAGAACATAACCATGCATAACAAATGTTAGGGATTTAGGGTCACTTGCTTCCCATTGTTGAGATCCCCTAACAGAGGATGGCATGGGAGAAGCAAAGTAATAACACTGAAAAGAAAAAATAGGAGGTTAAATTATTGCAATAAGTCTCCTTATGATTATTCTTATTGCTCTCAGTAACTGGATTCAGCTAGCGCATGAACTATAGACCCCCATGCCTCCGGCCACTACATATCCCAGCCGGAAGCCACGGAGGCCATCAGGTGGCCCAAATGACTCGTGAAACACTCGCCACTCCCAGGGTTGCTTCTGGATCAGTCCCGTTTGTTCTCCCTTACTGTATGCACCATCCAGTCAGACGGGCCACTGGACAAAAGGGGAGAGGCCCAAATCAAATTATAACCGGAATATAGTTCTCATCTCTGTAACAGCAAGAGGCTCAAATGGGAATAAAGCTGCCGATTCCACCGGCCAGGAGCAAAATAAAAAACCCAAGGGTCTAACAGACAGTGCCATTGTAATGTTTCTCCGGTCCTCATGTCCTGCTATTATAGACAGAAGATTCCCGCCATCACCAGATGCAATCCTTCCTGGTCCAAAGAAAAATAAGTCCTTGGTTAATCCACAACTGTTCCAAGATGCACCCACTAAAGAAAAAGGCCTGGCTTCAAGAACCGCTCCCTTACAAATCACTGATGGGTAGACTTAGAACACCTTCCATGGCCTCCCTTGACCACTGTCTGTAAGAAAGAAAAACAAGAACCACAAACCTAGGCCACCTGCTGAAATTCACACTATTTCCATGTCCCGGGAGTCATTAGTTAAACCAACAAAGCACTAATGTGTCCAGACACTCTGTTACTGCGAGCTTTCATCAGGTGCATCGTGCCCCCATTATCACTCCATTCCTTTGAACAGATCCAGGAATAATTCTTGGAGCTCCGTCAGGGCTTGCTCTTTGCTTTCAAAAGAGATCCATTTATCTTGATGTTTAATCTGGAGCACTGCAGGATATTGCATTCTAAAGGGTTTACCCACTGTGATCAATTTAGAGACAATAGAATGCATTTCTTGCCATTTCGCTTTGACCGACTGGGGCAGGTCTTGTGTAACCCTAAGCCGGTGTCCTTCCCAGACTAGTTCTTTTAGATTTTTGATTTTAATCAGCATATGCTGCTTATCTAAATAGTTGAGTAGGCGACAGATCAGGGGTCGTGTGGGGGGAGCTGGGGGGCGGGGGAGGTCATAGCACCCGGTGTGCTCGCTCAATAACATATGCTGCTCCATTTGGAGAAGGCCCCTATATCTTTTCAAAGAATTTTGAGAGAAATAGGATCGGGTTCGAGCCTTCTTCTTTTTCTGGCACACCAAAAATTAGTAGGTTATTTCTCCTACTCCTCCCTTGAAGATCATTTAACTTTTCCTTGAGTTTTTTCACTCTTCTCCCAAGTTGTGTAATCATTGCATCATTTCAATCTTGTTTTCTCTTTAATGAAGTGATCTTAACTTCTGAATCCCCCACTCTCAAACTCAGGGTCTGCACTGAGGTTTTAATTTGCTGCATATCTTCTGCCATCTCTGAAATACGCTCTTGGAGAGGCCTCATTACCTCCAGGAATCTCTCCTCTGATAGAGCTGTAGAGGAGGCTGGGTTTTTGCTGTCTCTCACCTGCTGGTGCCGAGGCCTCTTCACAGCCTGCTCTTTTTCTGGCGTCGTTAGTGGAGAGTGTCTCTGCGTTAGTTTCTTCATAAAGACATCCATTCTAAAAGGACAGTTGTCCACTATGAAGTTCTAGTGACCTTAGGGTATAGGTAAAGCACACTATTTGTGATGAGATTTGACAAAAAATAAAGTTTACTCGATCGGAGGTGCGGAGCTATGGGAGGTTGCTGCTGCCCTTCACCCTGTCATCACGTGACCTGGGAAGCTGCACTTCTGAGGTGTCATCTTTCAGATAAGATGTTAAACCAAGGTCCCATCTGCCTGGATTGGTGGTAGTTCAGTTGGATGTTAAAGATCACATGGCACTTATCGAAAAGAGTAGGGGAAATTTTTATTAACAACCAAAAGCAAAATACAGCAAAGATATACAATAACAACACATCAATACAAAAAAAGACAAACCACTAACAATCAGTGTTAAACAGTATCATAATCATGTTCAAAATATAGTGCAAGCCCCAAAAACAACAAATAAGTCAATCCCACCAGTACATAACAAATTGCAATAAAGATTCCACCATCCACTATGTGCCCAATCCAATCCACAGTATACATTAAGAAAAGCAGACATGTAATACTAAAATATTCTACCGCCGCAACCTCCCAACATTATTCCATAAGTGGCATCCAACATCACATTACAAGGAGCGAAATTCATACTCATAAATCCTATCAGGTTCAGACTGAATCTTAAAGAAAACTTCTTGCATCTGAACTTCCTTATTCTGAAGAAATCTCAGGCATCTTGCTTGCCACACTGATCATTTAACACATGCTAAAAGAATAAAAATTGTACTGCTCTTCCATTTACTCCATCCCTTAGGGATCTGTCCCAGTATTAATATATCATAAGTCATAGTGCTAAAGAGAGGCTAACCCCACCAATTTGCTAATGCATGCCAGAAGCCTTGCACATGGATACATTCAAAAAAAATATGCTGGATCGCCCCAAATCGTCCCTGACATAACCGCTCACTATAGCCTCTTTCAGACTGCTGTTTATGCTTTTGAGTATCATTCACATTTAATTTTTGATGCTCACGTAATCAAATCATACCTTGCATCTTAAGTGGAATTCTGGGCTCTGTCATACTAGCTAACAGCTATTCAGTAGTGATAATGTTCGATACTTGAAACAGAGGTTCTTCAGTATAACAGGTATCTACAATAAAGGTATAAAAACACTTCTTCTCATGTGACAGAAACCAATGAAGCTCAATTTTCCACATTCTAATATATTTCAGTGTAAGCTTTACATAAGATGGGAGCAGTTTTTCTGAAGAGCGCCATTTACCCCTTCCCCAAGCTGACAAAAACATATTTCCCCACGGCTGCATACGTAAATTCCCCACCTCAACCTTTTCCAATAACATAGGTCTAATAGAACTATAAAAAGAATTCCAAAACAAATACACCAAAGGCTGTATCATATTAAGACCCCCTGTCTTCCAAGGCCTATATGTATGTGCTTGCTTTACTGGACTTAACCGACTACCCCACAACAACAGAAAAAAAGACTTCTTATTTTCATATGCATATCATACGGTAAAGGAAATACATGTGATACATACAAAAAAATTGGTATAATATAAGCCCTGAGGAGAAACATCTTTTCTTTCTAGTCATTTTCCATGACTGCCATAGATCACTTTCTGATAGGCAATATCATAAACAGTATCCCAATTCAGCTGCACAGCATCATGAGTACCAAAATGAAGTCCTAACAACTTCACATTCCCTTTATTACTGTAATCAAAAAATGGTCTACTAATAAAGCCTCACTCAACACCAACTTTGTACTTTTTCTATAATTTATCCTAATACCAGTGACCATCTGTAGATCTTCAATAAACTGAAGCACCCTCTTCCCCAAATTCAAATCTGCCACTGCAAAAATACAATCATCCGCATAAGCCAAAACCTTTCTCAAGAAAAGCCTCATCTGTGTGTTAATAGGCAAAATCTGCTCATCAGTTTCAATCAACCTCAAAAGCAGATCAAAGCCAAAAACATATACTGTATAGCAGCTTATATTGGCGCCCTCTTTATTTAGTGCAGAGTTGGATGCAGTACTATTTAGCGCCCTGTTAAATTAGCGCATCAGCTTCATGTCCAATTACAGCACTATACGCCCTGTAATATTAGAGAACAGCTTATTTTAGCGCTTTTGTCAGTTAAGCTAATATGGCGAAAATAAACTGAAAGCTAATATTTCCTGCTATACAGTAATAAAGGACTCCATGGACATCCTGATGGACACCAGTTTTGACATAAACAGGGATTCCCAGATGTCCGTTCATGAGAGGTGTAACCTGTGCCTCAGAATATAAAGTTTTCAGCAGACTGAGTAGTAAATCAGGGACACCATAATATTTCAAAACAGCCCAAATGTGATCCTGTTTCCCCGCATCAAATGCTGTCTCTTTATCTAGAGACATAAGATAGCCTTCCAAATTCATCTCTCTTTTACACACATATATATATATTTCGACTATCTCTCTTTTACACACACACACATATATATATATATATATATATATATATATATATATATATATAAGATTATGAACAATATTCCTTCCAGGGACAGCGCAGGTTTGGGCAGGAGTCAACAATTTCTGCGCAATTTTAGATAATCAAATCATCAAAATCTTATAATCGAATGTTACTAAACTCAATGGTCTCCAATTTCTGATAATTTGTGGATCTCCCTTTTTATACAGGATGATCATCACCCCATTTTACATACTAGGCGCAAGTCTATTCTTCATCCAAATAGCCTCATAAAGGAGGCGCAACCATGGAAGCAATACATCCAAAAATACTTTGTAAAATTCATTAGGTATCCCATCGACACCCGGGGTAGTGTGCTCACAGTTTACTAATTGCCACTCTAATTTCACTTTCTGACATAGGAGCCATCAACTCCTCCTCCTCCTCTTTTAATAACAAAGGGAGCTCTAAATGCCAATAAAATAATTCCTGATGCCCACACCTGTTTTCTTAAATGTAGCCTGCACGTGTGCTTGTACTACTGCTGTATCCCCCTATTATCATTCACAGTGCCTCCAGCACCATCTAGCAAAGCAGACATAACAAGCCTTCGGGACCCTTGCAAGGCATGATCATATGGGTTCACTTGTTCCTTAGTACCCTTAACTAACTTTTTTTGCTGCAAAGAATATCTATCTTCTTTCAGTTTAAGATATCCATACTTCTTCCTCCTAATTTCTGCAAGCTGTTGTTGCTCTGTGCTACCTAAAATGGTGACCTGAGACAGGAGCTGCAAATATTTAGCTCTATACCCCAAATATGTTATATATTGATCCTGTGCCCGTGTTCTGGACATCTGAATAAACAGTAGTTTGAGATCCATTTTCATGTCTTCCCACCACTCGATGGGACTATCATATAAAAAATTAATATCAGACCACGATTTAAAAAAAAGTTGTACTTGTTCTTTAATAAACTCTTCCTGCAAAAGGGCAACATTCATTTTCCAATACGCTCTTCCCAGTGAAAGTTTTTGTTGCTGTCCTAACAGTATTTTAACTACCTCATGATCTGAGGTCTTCAAAGGCAAAACAGAAACCATTAAACTAGTACTCCATTCTGATAAAAACCAAAAATCTATTCTGGATGACAAATGACCCTTATAAAAGGTATGGGTAAGCTTAATTTGTAAAAGATCATACAAATCCTGTAAATTATTCTGTGAAATAGCAGTATGTAATGTATGAGTATCACAATAAACTTTTTGTGTCTTCCTTCCCCAGTCCCAAGAGGCAAGGCCACAATTAAAATCACCCCCCCATAATACCAGTTTCGATGTATGCAAATAAGGAGCAATATATTTAAAAAGCAAAGACCTATCAGCTTTTTGCTGGAGAGCATAGAGATTAATAATGCGATACACACTATGATGTATTATAACATCTACAAGCATAGCCCTCCCAGGCTGTATATCTAGGACTTGCGATATTGTAGCAGCAATATTAGTAAATAAGACTCCTAACCAACACGCTGATCTTCCCCTAGGGACCATAAGGATGCAACCCACTTCCAATCTCTTTCCACCTCCCAATTTTCTGTCAAAGTATGCAATCTAGTATCTTACAATAAGATCACATTCCCACGCCCCTCTTTCAAACTTGCAAAAGTAACCCTTCTTTTCTTCTGTGATTTAATACTATTCACATTAATAGTGAGACAGGCAATACTCCCTGCCATAAGAAGAAAAAAAAAAAGAGGCAGACTTAACAGAGGAATATAATCAACTATAAAAGAGAAAAAAAAAAGAACGAGTCATATCATTTTCTCTTTTTCCATTTCTTCGGTTTTGATTTATATCTAACACCAATATCAGCCACAATCTTGGTGTGTGAGGAAGCAACTGAAGAAATATCAGAGTCTAAACCATCCTCCTCTCCCTGTTGCTCAAATAAGAGAGCATAAGAATTTTGTAATGGGACAGAGTCAGAGTCTACAGTCACCTGTTGCATGTCCAGAGCAGTCTTACCAGACTTAGAGCGAGTCACCCTTTGAAAAGCAGTATCTTGCTACAAGTCTGGGGGAGGCATACAACCCACATCAGCTATAGTTCCAGCACTCAAGTCAGGGTCTCTCACCAAAATGCCAATACCATTTTTAACAGACAATGGTGTAGAAGGGGCTGGTGGCTGTACCTGTGTATCTGAAGCAGTATCAGGAAGTACTCTTACCACTGCCATATCATGATCCTGTGACTCCAACTGAGAAACATCCGTCTCTGACCGCAAGTCTACATTATCAACAACAGTTTCCACATGCCGAGACCTTGCCACTCTCTGAGATTTTGGGTCAAGAGGATGGGAATGCACAAGCAAATCTTGCATTCTCTGTTTGTCCTTTTGGACATTGGCCACATATACATCCTGTTCTGCTATTGCAGGATCAACATTATTATGGGAAGCCCAGGAACAAGTACGAAATGTATGTCCATGCTCCTCACAGAGATTACATCTCATAGGCCACCTACAATGTGCAACAATGTATCTCAACTCTCCACAGAGGCTACATTTTTGCTGATCACAAACATTGCTGAGATGACCTACAGCCCCACATTTGTAACAGGCTCTCGGCTGCCCTGGGTAAAATATCACCACTCTATCCCTCCCTAAAAAGAAACAATTAGGAAGGTGCTTTGTGAGACCATTTTCTAAATGTAAATCCACCAAATATCTCCAACCCCCAGTCCAGAGGTGTTCATCATCCAATATGGGCTCAGGGTGTCCCTTCACCTTACAATGTTGCTGTAACCAATAGGTAGTGTCTGCAACATTAACCCCCTAGTTACGGAACAACACAGTAATCTTCTTTGTTACAGGCTTAGTCAGTGGAATCGCCATAAAGGACTTCCACAGAGGCGTATTCCTTAATGTCTGAAACTGTTTCCAAAACCTTTCAAGCCCTACTGGGTGCTTAAAACTAACATCAAAAATAGAGTCATCAGGTATATGTATCAAGGCATAAATTTCATAGGCATAAAATATCATGCTTCCCTTAAGAAGCTCCCTCCCAACAAAATGCCTATTAGATACCACAGACAAAGGCCCTCTAAATTTCAAATAAACAGCATTACGCCGAACTGCAGGCTCAGAGAGCAATCTAAATGTAGAAGAAAAAAGCTGCTCTTTAACTTTATCATGCCATACATTGTTAGAACCTTGCTGGTCTAGCACAGGCCCCCTAGGAGCATCAGCAGCATTCAAGTCATCTAGTCATTTGTTAACTCCTAACCTTACATCGGGGAGAGAAGAAGAGGGAGGGGGACAGGGCCACAGCAGAGGAAGGAACCTCTCCCTCTAATCTCTCAATATTTAGTTGTTTAACCAGGTATAGCACACTAAGCTGAAAGCTTTTTTACAGGAGCGACCTGGGAGCACAAGGAGGTTAAGTGACTTGCTCAGGGTCACACAGTATGCAAGTGGAAGCTGTGGGATTCAAACCCAGGTCTGGTCTGCTGGATGTCACCAAATTTGCAGCTCAGAGCCTTAGACCATTGCGCTATACTGCCTCAAACCAATATGATTTAGGAACAAATTCTGATCAACATCAGAAGGGTCATGCACCCCTAACGTCGGAGATTTTTGTCCAGGTGTCAGTAAAGCATCACATATTTCTGTAGACACAGGATTCTGCTTTTCAGGGCCAGTAAACTCCACTGATTCAGACAAACCAGCTACATTAGCATCCCATCTCATACCTGTTGAAGTCTTAACCTATCCAGCAGCCTCCAAAGCTTTGGAAATCCATGCAGCAGGAGCCTCATGCACACCATCTGAAAGCTCAACCGTTGCAGGTACCACGGACGAGGGAAGGAGTTGCTCAAAGTCCTGCAACAAAAGGCGACCTGTTTTTCCTTTCTTGTGTCCTGGTGTACCTGAACACTGTCACCCCCTTCCCCTCAGAGAGACACCAATATTAAACCGTCCAGCGTAAGAAGGACCAGAGCCTGAGTCCCCCAAATTAGTTAGGCCTTCCTTAGCCCCAGCAGCACAAGCCATACCATACCTTCCAATGGCAAATCAAGTTCCAATTCAGGCTTCTGCAAGTCCGCTGTGCTCTCAGTCAAACCACCCACTTCCCTAATGGGCAGTACAGTAACAGTAGACAAGTCCTTACCATGAGCCTTCATAACTCGCGGTGTAGTATCCCGAGCTGAAAGAACAGCTTGCTCCGATTCCAGCCCTCTAGTCCATGCAACATCTGGTTCCTGTACATCCATGGAGTCATCCTGCTGCCTCCTGTGTTCTTGTATCAAGCAGTTCTGTATGTCCTGGAACCATCGTTCCTCATCTGCAATTTGTTTACGGATTTCATCAGCATTGTGAACTCTGACTATTGCCAACTCTGCAGAGTCATCGGGCAGCAAATCAGACCATAAGTCCCTTTTTCTCCTTTTTCACCAGCAAGTTCCAATTCAGTATCCGATAAGATGAAGGCCTCCTCCTGCAGCATATCATCAGCCATAATGGTCACAAACAAGAAGGGGAGCTAAGGAGGTGACCAGCTCCTTAGCCTCCCGCATGTCCTGTCTCTCTCCAGTCAGCAAACACATTGCAAGTTCCAAGGCAAACACAGCACTCCCTAGCATACAGTAGGGTAATTTCCCCGTATCCTGGCCAAATTTTCCTCATTCACTAAAAATACCACCAACAGCTTAATCTGGTTCAAGGTCAGTTGGCATTCATCTGTATCCCCCTCCCCCGGGTCATGCCTGAAAATAGGCAGAATTTGTCTAGTGCACTTACCCGGTCAACAAAAACTGAATACATAAAAAAAATAAATAAATAAATTGGGGCATGTGGAAGACAGATGTTCCTTTACTGATTCATAGTGGTGCAAGATGTCTGTTTTGGCATTTTGAATTGGCACTGGGTGTGGGAGATGCCTGCTGCAGTCGTTTTGCAGTCGGGAGATGCTGTCCAGAGTAGCAGTGAGAGGAGCCCACAATTTTGTTATCAAGGGCACCATACTAGTCAACAGCAGGATAAAGGCTCTGGTGGAAGCACAGAAGCATAGACAATGATGGCAAAAAATAAGTCAGTAACTACACTGTAACTGCAATTGCCCTGTTGCATACAAATAAAGATTAGTTATATTGAAACTGACACTTAAAATGAAGTGTAACCAAGTCATTCCAGTCTGCCCAAGCTCCGATTTTACAATGGAGGACTTGGCTGTGGAGGAGAAGGAGAGGAGCTGCAGTGTCAGCAGACATAGCTTATGTGTAAGTGTGTGTGTGGGGGGAGTGTTATGTGACTGATAGTGTTATAGGTTGGGGCTTGGGGTTAGAGGTTTGTGGATTTTTAGGGTAGCTGTTATCTGTATTATTAAGGTTGTTACATATTTTGTTAAGCAAGATAATAGTGTTGTAATAACGATATATATATATATATATATATATATATATAATAGATATACCACTCTGAGGTGTCTTGATCGCTCTAATATCATGCGCCTTGGTGGGCGTTATGCGCATGAGGAGCTGCAAGGCTGAGTGCGCTGACCGCCCAAGGCGGCGAGATATTCAGAGCGCCGACCAAGACACCTTGTGAGTGGTATATCTATCTATAAATGTCAAATTGTTTTGGGGGTAAAGTGCAGGTTTTGCGTTCACGCTCTGATATACACACGGTCAACTGATGGTGTTTGTCCAATGCTATTGATCCCATTCATTACTTTTTCTCACCCATTTATAAATATATATATATATATATATATATATATATATATATATATATAATGGTAGCACGGTAGTGCTACCGTAGTTAGAGTTGAGGAGCCATTTCTATGTTAAACCCCAAAACTTTGCACCTTAATAACTTTGCAACCATTTGACAGATTTGGCTGAAATTTGGAATACGCAATCAAGAACCATAGGCCTTGGCATCTGCCAAGTTTTGTACCAGTTGGATAAACAGCTGTGGAGTTATTAAGCATGATTTGCGCATGTTTATGCTTTTTCTGGAATTCTACGGTCGAACGTACAGGTCAGGACAGTTATAAATCATACGACTTTTTAATTTTTTCTACATTGTACAGTTCCTGAGATATAACCTATTTAGTATTCCCAGTCCTCATTCTCTGCTCCGATACCCATTATTATGCATACATTCTTTGTACTCACTGTCTTTCTCTATTCAGCTTTTGGGGAAAACCAGCCTGTGCGCTTACATTACTGTTACCATTGCCCTTTCCGCTAGTGGTTCCATGCCCATTTCACTTACCGTTGACATCTACGCCACCACATGCGTCATCCTTTGCGTTTTCGTTTGTGCTTGCATTTCTGTTATTTTTTGCCATTTGTGTCTACCGTACTGTTTCTCTTTCTGTTTCACTTTGAGTCACCATGCCCATTGACATTTCCATTTGCAGGCACCATGTTACTATGTGACAAGACATCACGTGGCACCATTTCCTGTCTATGCCGTGACCGTTACCCTTTCTGTTTCTCATTCAAACGCGTTGTATGCGCCACTGTTAGCGCTTCTGTTTGCATTGCTGTCCCTGTTACTATGCCACAAAACATATTGTGGTGGGAGTGAAGGCCCTTTGGGCCTCAGCGGCTCCGTCTCACGCGATTACGTGGGGCCCTATGTGCGTTATCCTTTGCGTTTTCATTTGCACTTGCATTTCTGTAATTTTTTGCCATTTGTGTCTACAGTACTGTTTCTCTTTCTGTTTCACTTGGTGTCACCATGCCCATTGACATTTCTGTTTGCAGGCACCATGTTACTATGTGACAACACATCACGTGGCAGACCTTTTCCGTCTATGCCACCGTGTGCATTGCCCTTTCTGTTGTCATTTGCGCTTGCGTTACCATGTGCACCACTGTTAGCGCTTCTGTTTGTGTTGCTCTTCCTGTTACTATGCCACAAGACATCATGTGGCAGGAGCGCGGGGCCCATTCACTATTTCTCGTTATCATTCTCAAAAAGAAGGGAAATTAGAGGCAAAAAAAATCCATTTAATGCATTAGTTAGGGTTGTTCCACAGCGACATGAGGAAATTCACTGTTAGGGTTGAAAACCCTAACTCCAAATTCACCCCCCCCAGCACCACACACACACAGACACACACACACACACACACACACGGCCTTACCTACCAATGCCCCTCACCACACCACAACTGGTACTGTGCTGTTAGTCAATATAAATGCTGAAGGTGCATGATGACAGTTGTAGAAAGGTTTTAATACTAGTGAGTATACATTAATTAAGAGAAGTACATAAATTAACTACAAGATACTAGCATGCTCAAGATAATAGTACTGTTACATTTAGTATGTGATTTATATAGTAGTACATTTACTGCAACGGTTTACTCAAGATAGAGAGGCTGATGTAAACGTATGGAAAAGCATTGCCTGTTCAACGCTGTGAAATTCGTACTGCCAGTATCAGATGCATTCTTACTGATGAAGGTGTACTGCTGGTGTACATACATAGACCTTCAGTGTGTTTCAATACTAAAGATGCAGTAAGTATTCTTTAGAAGAAACAGTGTAATTGCATGGATCAGGCCAAGCAGCTTCTAAATATCATAGCACTACTGACCCAACAATGACGTACCTGTATCGGAGATGGATATAGGATAGATTTTCCTGTAGGCACTTACTGAGTATGTTGTACCTGATAAAGACAATCTCATTGCATCTGTGATGACTAACTTATTCAAACAGTAATATATTTACTGTTGTTGCAATGAATGATCTATACCACTTATGGACACAGTGTAATTTTTTTTAACAGTTGTTTCATACTCAGGCTGTATGCCTAGTGTTTGGGTTTGCCACACTTCTGTCACTGATGCTATCAAAGTGATAACTATGTTAATTGTGGTACAACAGCAATCAAGTAGGTATAGTGTAGATATAAACAGAATGTCTTTTAGTATTGATTTAACTCACAATGGGGTAAGTGTACTAGGACAGCAGGGGTTATTCTCTATCACTGACTCTGTCAGTTATAATCACACTAAGGTTTCAATGACTGTAATGATCAAGTTACACTGTTCATCTTCATGAGTTCATATTCACAGCCATTCTCCAGTAACTAGACAGTGTATGATGTAACTGGGTGGGACACTGTGTTCCAAAGCTGCTGCAGTGCCTAGCAGAGGAGAGTATCTACTCATAAAGACAATTAAGCAACAAGCACAACAGTTATGTTAAATGGTCTGTTAATCACCCTGTAGGGGTTTAATGTTGAATGAGACATAGCCGAGTGCCACATGTCACTAGACAGTGATAAACTGACCATTAACATAATACCTGGAGTGGCTTATTGCTATCGTAATAAAACTGTTTTTTAAACAACATTAAACCATGTTCATCATATGGTTAGGCTCTACATGTATGTTAATAAAAACTAAACATAAGGCTGTTACAATGTTTACAGTCAATTAGAAAGCTGCATTTCTCAAACCCTTGTTATAATCAGAGATATCATACCAATACAACTCCTTGGTTTTGCTGAACTCTATTGTTTAGGTGGCCCACCACATGTGGTGTGGTCTGGTGTGGGGCATCGGTAGGTAAGGTCATGCAACTACTAAGTGTGGTACATTGTGTGCAGCTGCAATCAGGGATGTGTACGTTTGGTGTACATGGCCTCAGTTTTGCTGTTAATCTCCACTGAGCATGCAGTACCTGGTCAGGTGGGTGGGGATGTCTCGTAGTACATTTAGACAATTGTTTGTTATTTCTGTCACCTGCTGCTGGATGTCTGTCATTGGTTGTGTTGACTTGGTCCTCCCATACTTGCATATGTGTGTGTGTGTGTGTGTGTCTGTCTGTGTGTGTGGTGCTGGGGAGGCGGGTCGGAGTTGGGTTTTCAACCTAACTAGCGAATATCCTCACTTTGTCGCTGTGGAACAACCCTAACTAATGCATTAAATGGAGTTTTTGCCTCTAATATATATATATATATATATATATTCATGGCAAAAAACTCAGTTTAATGCATCAGTTAGGGCTGTTCCACAGTGACAAAAGTGAGGACATTTGGTATTAGGGTTTAAAACCCTAACTCTGCATTCCCCCCACCACCACCTCCAGCTCCACACACACACACACGCAAGTATGGGGCAGGACCAAGGCAACACGACCAATCACAGACAACCAGGAGCAGGGGACAGAAATAACATACAACTGTCAAAATATACTACAAGACACATCCATCATCATGGGACAACAAGTGTGGAAGTTCTGCCACCATCCAAGTGACTTCATGCTATGTGTCCATATCACCCAACAGTTTTTACTGTATTGCATTATACAGTACATTCTTGTATATCTAACACCTTTTGTATATCTTGTGAATGAGAGTGTGTCTATAATCCCTGTAATAACATGCCAGTATCTGCCAGTGGTCTTACAGCTCTTTGATGACTGTTAATGCTTCCTGATGTTACCCCGGAATAATACAATTATGTGTCAGTATACTATTCTCTGTACAGTACTACTGTACAATCATCTTACAGTACATTGTTGAATTAAATTTATGTGTGGAACTCTCAGACCTAACAACTCACGTGGCCACACTACACAATAGCTCAGTAGTGAAAAGTTTGTCATTTTAAACAACAAACTGTCTCTCTCGACTATTTGATATACTGCTCCTACAATGATATTCAAAGCATCAACGTTCAGATGTTTGTGTTCATTAGCACATGGTAGTAGAGATAACTGTAAGATACTGTCATGTGTTTAAGTACACAGTCATCTTACCATGGCATAAGACAAATTTGGATCAGTACAGTATTATCTACTAAGTCATTTTCCCCTATTTTTTTAACGTTTACAGTTCCGTATCGTACTGTGTCACCAAAAGTATTATATGTTGCCAGTTAACTGTTTCTTGCCTTGTTCTGACTATGTAAGTGAAAACACATGTTACTGTTTGTATGCACATTCAGACCTATGTGGTAACAGTGGTAGACAAACACAACATTTTACCACTTCTGTTAGTATGCAACGATAAGCTAGCCAACATAAACACCACTGTTTCATGTCTGTAAATGGCTTCTAATAGCACCCTAGCAGTAGTAAATAATGTATTTGCATACAGTCATTAACACTGTGCTGGTGCACTGTTATCTAATCCTAAAGACATCAACAGCTATGTTGAACTGTGGCTAGCAAACTGTTAAATATCATCTTGTTCCATGGTGTACATTACCATGCAAATCATTTCACATATTAGTGGTGCTATGACTATTGTCATAGACCGGTAACATTATGTACCATTTATACCAGTATTAGTTGTCTTAGTAATTCTGTATGGGGCAGTAAAGTAACAAAATATAAACTCTGCATCCTATTTAGAATTACTAATAACAGAACTGTCATACAAGTATTGATCATTGTACGTAGTAACAGATTTGTGACAAGAAATCATTTTTCATGCAACATGTGTGTCTCAGTGTGTCCAAGGACATCTTGATTCGAACAAGGGTACATTGAACGATACATGTAACTAAAAGTGTACCATAAACTTGTTTTTTTTTGTCAATGTGCACATTAAATAATGCACAATGTTATAGAATTTTTTTGTTTGTTTATCCCTCATGATATCATCACAGTAGAACCAAACAATATATGTGATACAAATTCTATGTAGAACAATATTCTTGTGACATATGAGCCTTTCAAGATGCGCACAACACTCTGTACACACATGACTGCTCAAATGAAACAGTTGTTGTCCCATGATGATGGATGTGTCTTGTAGTACGTTTAGACAGTTGTATGTTATTTCTGTCACCTACTGCTGGTTGTCTGTGATTGGTCATGTTGCCTAGGTCCTGCCCTGTACTTGCATATGTGTGTGTGTGTGTGGAGCTGGGGGGTGGGGGGAATGCGGAGTTAGGGTTTTCAACCCTAACACTGAATTTTCTCGCTTTTGTCACTATAGAACAACCCTAACTGATGCATTAAATGGGTTTTTGCCATGAATATATATATATATATATATATATATATATATGTAATAGATAACCCACTCTTAGATGTGTGGTCGCGCTCTAATATACGCATGCCTTGGTGTGCAGCAGCCACCCAAGGCTTGTGTATATCAGAGCATGACAGCACACCATAGAGTGGGTTATCTATCTTATAAAATTCCAAAATTGTTTTGCAGGGGGGTAAAAGTGCAGGTGTGCGGTCACGCTCTGATATACGCATGGTCACCTGATGGTGTTTGTCCAATGCCATTGTTGCCATTGATTCCTTTTTTCTTACCCATTTTATAATATATATATATATATATATATATATATATATATAGTGGCACAGTAGTGCCACTATAGTTAGGGTTGAGGAGCCATTTACATGTTAAACCCAAAATGTTGCACCTTAATAACTTTGCAACCATTTGATGGATTTGCCTGAAATTTGGAATACGTAATCAAGATCCATACACCTTGGGATATGCCAAGTTTTGTACCAGTTGCTTATACAGGTGCGGAGTTATTAAGTGTGATCTGCACACATGTTTATGCTTTTCTGGAATTTTACTGTCGCGTGTACAGGTCGCACAGTTTGCACGACTGGTCCAACATTTTCAGGCAACATGCCGCCAGGGTCCCCGATATGCCTTTTTATAGATTTTGTGAAAAAATATTAAACGGTTCAAAAGTTATTCAAAAAACAATTTCCCATTATAAGTCAATGGGACAAGTTAACAAAAAGTTAGACAGTGACGCAAATGCAGTTTTTAGTGTCACAAATTGCCCTTTTACTGTCACAAATCTGCCATTTTGTTTTCAGTTAGTGATCAGAAAAATGCTTGGCATTTAAAATTGGGACCCTCTAGCAACCTAATTCTTTTTGTATTCATCTAGTTGGGCCCTGAGGATGCTGGTCATGTCTTTATTTTGGAGTAAAATACCCCAGAAATATATTTTTCAAATTTCTGGAAAAAGTACTTTCGCAAAGAACTGTTGCACTGTCACTGACACTGTCAAATGAATTTGCGAAAGCTTTCACAAACTTCGACAGTACTTTTCTAGGCTGTGGGAAAATGACAGCAATTCTTTGGCACCCTGCTGCAAAAGACTGGTTTGGTATTTTGGCCTGAAATTTGGAAGGAACACAGCTGACATCTTACAGATGTGCCTTTCAGTATTTTGTTAAAAAAATATTACATGGCGGTAAAGTTGAGGCACTCCAAAGTTGATGCTTTTTCCCATAGGATAACATTACGTCATCCAACGCATTACAAATACAAAATAACGGTTTGGTTTTTTTGGGCTGAAATTTGGAAGGAACACAGCCAACATCCCACAGATGTGCCTTTTTGTGGTTTGGTGAAAAAATATTAAGTGAGCCAAAGTTATTGCACTCCGAACTTCTCTTTTTTCCCACAGGATAACATTACGGCGTTTGCTGCGCCTTTCAGGGCCCGTATCTCGGAAACAGTGTGAGATACAGACTTTTCATCTGAAAAACACTTAGCCCCCTCACAGGGACTAAGTGCAAAACTAGCCAGGAAAGTCATAAGTCATTTGACTTTTACATTTTGTTTCTATGTCATACAGTTCCTGAGATATAAACAATTTAGTATTCCAACTCCTCATTTTCTGCTCCTAGAACCATTATTATGCATACATTCTTTGTACTCACTGTCTTTCTTTATGCAGCTTTTGGGGAAAACCAGCCTGTGCGCTTACATTACTGTTACCATTACCGTTTTTGCTTGCGGTTCCAGTCCCATTTCACTTACTGTTCACGTCTACGCCGCCATGTGCATTACCCTTTGCGTTTTCATTTGTGCTTGCTTTTGCGTTATTTTTAACATTTCTGTCTACACTACTGTTTCTCTTTGCGTCACCATGCTCATTACTATTTGCGTTTGCAGGCACAATGTTACTATGTGACAAGACATCATGTGTCAGGAGGGCCCCGAGCTCCCGCCACCGCATTGCATTCACTATTTCTCATTATCATTCTCAAAAAGAAGGTAAATTAGAGGCAAAAAACTCCATTTAATGCATTAGTTAGAGTTGTTTCAACTGACAAAGCGAAATTGTTAGGTTGAGTTGGTCTCTTGCCCACTCTCACTCACTGCATCGCGGTGCACATTAGGGTTGTCGGTCCTAACTCCACCCCATTCTCCTACACCTCTGCTTCTTACACATGTGATGGGCTGAGAGTTGCGTCGACAACCGTAATGCGCACCTTGATGCCGGTTGGGGTGTGCGGGGGGCCAAGGGGCTTTCAACCTAACACCAAATTTCTCGCTTGTTGGTGAAACAACCCTAACTAATGCATTAAATTTGAGTTTTTGCTCTAATATATATATATATATATATATATATATTATGGTAGACGGTAGTGCTACCATAGTTAGGGTTGAGTAGCACTTTTAAGGTTAAAGAGTGAAATTGTGCACCTTGATAACTTTGCCACCGTTCAATGGATTTGCCTGAAATTTGGTATACATGATTGGGCAGGGTAGACCTTGGGATCTGCCAACTTTTGTACTGATTAGATATACAGCTGTGGAGTTGTTAAGTGACAACGAAATTTGCAATTATGCTTTTTTGTGAATTCTTTGCTCTCATCTACAGGTCGCACGGTTTGCTCAACCAGTCTGTAAACTTCAGGAATCATGCAGCTGGGGTCCCTGGTGTGCCTTTTGAAGATTTCGTGAAAAAATATTAAACGGTTCAGAAGTTATTCAAAAAACAATTTCCATTAGAAGTCAATGGGAAAGTTAACAAATAGTGAAACACCTTTGCAAATGCACTTTTTAGTGTCGCAAATGGCCCTAGTAGTGACATAAATCCGTCATTTTGTTTTCAGTTAGTGATCAGAAAAATGCTTGCCATTTAAAATTGGGACCCTCTAGGGACACAATTATTTCTGTATTCACCTAGTTGGACCCTGAGGATGCTAGCCATGTCTTTATTTTGGGGTAAAACACCCCAGAAATGTTTTTAAAATTTCTGGAAACAGTAGTGTCACAAAGTAGTGTTGCACCTGTGACACTTTCACAAATTTTTGTGAAAATTGCCACAGATTGTGACACTATTTTTTCAGACTTGGCCAAAATTATAGGAATTTTATGCCGCCCTGTTGCAAAAGAACGGTTTGGTCTTTTGAGCTGAAATTTGGAAGGAAGGCAGCCAACATCTCACAGAAATGCCTTTTCATAGTTTGGTGAAAAAATACTGCATGGCTGCAAAGTTACGGTACTCCGAAGTTGGCATTTTTTTCCCATAGACTAACATGGTGGCATACACCGAGCCTTTCAGGACTCGTATCTCGAAAACGATGCACGATACAGATTTTCTGTTGTGAGTTACATAGACAGCAAAACCCTAGACAGGAAAATCATGATTTTTGTGAAATTTAAATTTTTTTTGTATGTCGTGCGGTTGCTGAGATATTAGCAATTAAGTACTTCCATTGCTCGTTTTACGCTTCGATGACCATTACAATGCATACATTCTTTGTGTTTCTCTATGCACCTGTTTGGCAAAAACAGGGTATGCGTTTCCATTACTGTTACAGTTACTGTTTCCACTTGCATTTATGTCCCCATTTGAGTTATCGTTACCGTGTATGCCACCGTGTGCATTACCCTTTGCATTCTCATTTGCGCTTGCGTTTTCGTTACTGTTATCATTTGCGTTTCCACTACTGTTTCTGTTTGTGTCACTGTGTGCATTGTTATTTGCGTTTCTGGCAGCCCTTTCGTTTACGTTTCCATTTTTCTTTCGTTTTGCGTCTTCCTTGCTGTTACTGTTACCATTTGTGTTTGCAATTGCATTACTATGCCTGTGTACATTACAGTTTGCATTTCCATATGCGTTTGCATTTCCTTTTGTGTTTCTTTTTCCTTTGCTGTTATTGTTGCTGTTACCATTACCAATTGCGTTTACAACTGCGGTACTGTGCCCGTACGCATTTTGGTTTGCGTTTCCATACGCACTTCTGTTCCCGTTTCTGTTTCTGTCTCCTTTGGTATTATTCTTCATGTTAACTTTACCATTTGCATTTACAACTGCGGTAACATGCCTGTGCGTATTACGGTTTGCTTTTATGTGTGCACTTGCATTCGCATTTCCGTTTCTGTTCCTTTTCATGTTCTATTTGCTGTGACACTTAATATTTCCATTTAAAATATCACTGCCATCACTGTTCGCATTACTAGTTGTATTTTTGTACATGCTTCAATGTCCGTTTGCGTCACTGTTTGCTTCGGCATCACTTTGCGCTTGCGTTTCTATTAATGTTTCCTTTACCATTTACATTTCCCTTACCATGAGCGCCACTGTTGGCACTTCTGTTTGCATTGCTGTTCCTGTTACTATGTCACAAGACATCACATGGCGGGAGCGCAGGGCCCAAAGGGCCCAGCACTCCCGCCACCACTGCCTTACTTTCACTGTTTCTCATCATCATTCTCAAAAAGAAGGGAAATTAGAGGCAAAAAAACTCTATTTAATGCATTAGTTAGGGTTGTTCCACAGTGACAAAAGTGAGGAAATTTGGTGTTAGGGTTGAAACCCCCCTTGGACCCTCCAGTCAATCCCCCCAACTGGCATGGGGCTGCACATTGGGGTCATCGGTCCTAACTCTCACCCCAATCTCTGATTCCTCAGCTTCTTTACATATGTGATGGGGTGAGCGTTAGGGCCAATGACCCCAACGCACACCCTGATGCCAGTTGAGGGTGGGCTGGAGGGGTCCAAGGGAGGGTTTCAACCCTAACACCGAATTTCCTCGCTTTTTTCAATGTGGAATAACCCTAACTGATGCATTAAATGGATTTTTTTGCCTCTAATATATATTTATAGGTATGATGATGCTTGAGAAGTCAAGCAAAGCCTAAGAAGGCAGTTTTACTGCCTGTCCTGTTTTGCACTGCATGGATCTGCCTAAATGGAGGAATGAAAGCATTTAAGCACAGCTTGTGTGATACTGCCTTTTGTCCTGATTCTTGAGCAGGGGTGAGTGCTCTCCTACATTCAACAGTTTGATGTAGAGTGTTTGAACCACTGCCTTGTTTGTACTGCTGCATATGTTGCTTCATATGTTATGTAATAATGTATTTTCAATGCTTTATTTTTCAGGTGAAAGTTCAAGACCAAGCTATCCATCATATGGTAATTCCATGACCACTTCCTTAACGTTGTTGTGAATTTTACAGCAGGCTAAGCTACAGCAAATTTTTTTTATCTATTTAAAATGTGATGACTGGGATAAGCACACTGAGCTATAGCTCCTTTCCAGGTGCCACACAGGGGAGGGGATATAGCAAGGAGTGAATTAAGCAATAAGACACAACAGGGTGTGGGTTATTAGGGATTTACCCACACCTTGTGTGGAGTGTCATGAGGTGCAGTTCAGTGACTTAATCACACAAGAAGTGGGTAAAGCACCCAATATCTCACACCCTGGAGTGCCTTATTGCGATTACACAATGGACCCATGTGTAAAATACATTTAAAATGTGTTTAATTATGTTTTTTATACATGCCATTCCTCAGCCGTGGATTATGCAGGATTTATCCATGATCATGTGACATGTTTTGACCAATGAGGTTACAGGATTTTCACACACCATTATATAAACAGCAATAATAAATAAAGGGACACCAATGGGTGCTTGAACAAAAAAAGTATGATACAAGTAATACATTTCAGAAAAAGAAACAAACAGTGCACAAAGTACACTGATTAGGGGTAGCCAGAATCAGAGCTAGAAGAGTGTACCACCAATGTATGGTGAGATATTTCTGTAACAGAATCACGGTGGTGTAAAACTCTAATTACACAATACTATGAGGTTTAAGCTAGACAATGGGTTAAGAAGAAAAAAATGGTAAATACAGGGGTTGGATAGGGCATGGGTTCTTATAATACAAAGAGAAGAGGAAGAATGCTAGCTGCAGTGCATGCTTTTGAGAAATGTACTGGTAAGAGAGTTTAAGGGAATGCAGGGAAGATGAGATTGATGGATGGGGATAGGGAGGTTGTTCTTTTGTGTTGAAAGATGGATAAAGAATGCAGAGTGGCCTGCCCCAGATTTGCTGTGAGAGATATGCAAGGTATATAACACTTAACTATATAAACAACAAAACCTCCCAATGTGGGATGTACTGTTATTATAACTATGTGCTCAGGTGTATTGTGAAACGCGAGTTGTAGCCAAGCACCTTCAGACCCCTGAAAGTGCACTTATTATACTAAAACCTGCAGTGTCTTCTTGTGCTTATATAATGTGATAACAACTGAAAAAAAAGTACTTGGTAAAAACACTATTTAAAATTTAAAAAAGTTACATATTAGTTTGTACTTGTACCAATCAGTAAAAAAGATTATTCACCATTACTCCCTTATTTTTGCCTTGGGCCAGTCCACAAAGGCACCCAGATACATCTGAACAGAGTGTACTTTGGGAGCTTAGTCCTGCACCAGCAGGAGCAGGTATGACTGTCAGCAGTCATGTCCCCGAGTCCCCCAGGAATTGCTCATGGAGTGCTGTACAGTGGGGATAGGTCGGGTCTGTGGGAGAATCATAATGGATTTATAAAAGGAAGTAACATAAAATCTAATATTAGAAGAACAATAGATATTATGGATAAATATAAATTTGGTAATTACTCCCTATTATCATTAGACACCAAGAAGGCATTTGATAGGGTTGAATGGAACTATTTAAAAACTGTAATGTCCAAATTTGGGTTTGGAGAATACATTCTAACGTGGGTTAATATGCTCTACTTTGATCTCGTGGTGAGGATAAAAGCCAACTCTACCTTATCAGAACAATTTCCACTTAATAGAGGTGTAAGACAAGGATGCCCTCTTTCACCATTAATATTGGCCATAGTCATAGAGCCACTAGTTATGATGATAAGGAATGATAAACATATTAAATGCATTGAAATTGGAAATACAGAGCATAAGATCAGTCTTTATGCTGATGATGCCTTGCTATATTTAATGCATTTGAATGATAATTTAACATAGATAATGACTAAATTAGATGTATTTGATAACATTTCTGGATACAAAGTAAATTGGGCAAAGACCAAATTATTAGAATCCCCTAATCATTCCCAACCCTTCATATCTCCACCGGGGTGGGCAATACAAAGGCTCAGAGGATTTGCTACATGGGTGTTACCTTAGATGGTGACGTATCCAGTCTATATGAACTTAACATAATACCTTTGAATAGGGCTATACAATTAGACTTATCTCATTGAGACTCTCTTCCACTTACACTTATTCATAGAACCAATGTAATAAAAATGAATACTTTACCCAAATACTTATTTTTTTCCAAACTATTCTGATTATGTTTCCTGACAACTTAAAATGGGAAAACTGTATTTAGACAAAGTAAAAGGTGGCCTGTCTCTTCCTAATTTTAGATTATATTACTATGCAGCCAATCTATCTTATATATATGACATTATTCAAAATTATTGCTTAAGACCCAAAGTAGAAATAGAAACAATATCCACTAAATATGATAACTTGCTACACTGTCTTATGAGTGGACTTAAAAGAATATTAGGACCCCATGGGCTATAAGCAACCAAAACACTGTGTTGTATATGGGATGCCTTAAATAAGACAATCCAGTTAAATATTGAATGTACCAAGATGACTCCGATTTTTCTCAATGTTTTTTTTCCCTCCTTCTTTTCAAGAAAAAACTTTTTAAACAATGGCACAAGAAGGGGCTAAAACTGATTGGTCAAGTATTGGAAAATAATCAAGTTGTGGATTTAAATTCTTTGAAGAATATCTACAATCTTTCACATAAACATTGTTTTGCTTATCTCTAAATTAGGCCCTATGTACAACAAAATAGTAACAAGTTGAATAATCCCTTAGTGGATGAAATATTAGGGATTCAAAAGCTCCCGGGGGGGGGGTGATTTCTGCTCTGTATAAATTATTAGTTAATAATAGTGGATGCCCAATTAAAGCATAAATGGAAATGCAAACTTAATGGAAGTATGACTAATGATCAGTGAATATTAATAACTAATCTTAATAACATAGGGCTACATTCTACAAAATTGCAACAAATCTATTTTAATATATTGCATAGTACGTACTTTACTCCCCACAGACTTAACCTCTTTGACACAAATATAACAGATTTGTGTCGAAGGAGATGTGGATATATGGGCATGTTAAAACACATGCTAATTAATTGCCCACCTTGGTGGAATGGTGGAATAAAATATAGAAAACATTCTCAGATATAGAAGACTGAATGATTTATAAAGATTATAAATGGGTGATGCTATGCTCTGGTGGCCCATTGGTATCTCTCAACAAGAACCAGATTAAGTTTATTAGATTGTGTCTTATAACAGCTTACAAAATTATTTTGATGCATTGGAAAGACACATTTTCACGGAACTTTAAAATTTGGATCAACATGCTGATATCGACTCATCAGCTTGAAAAGGTTTATTATCGGTGTCATAAAAATATTAAGTAGTATAATATGCTTTGGGGCCCCTTTAAGGAATATATTAAGATGGCAGAATTTTGCTGGTCCTTGAGGTGGAATACAGATATGTTTCACATCTAATAAGGTCAGAAATGCATAGCAACATACAAAACCTAGGATAAAGTTTATAAGCTTCAGGTTGAATAATTCTATGGACTCAGAATAAATCTTGTTGTACACTTGATGCTCTGTTTAACCCATAAGGACCTTATGATATTTACTGTACATTTGAGCTTCATTATGTAGTGTATATTATAAATTATATACTATTTAGTAAAAAAAAAAAGAAAAAGAAAAAATGTTGTCCAGTAGGTGGAGATGCACCACAGTATCGAAGACTTTAGCAAGCTCAACAAAAATGGCAGAAATCAATAGCACTTTCTCCATACCCATAAGTATGGAATCAGTGAGATGACGGAGGGAGGTAGAAGTGGAGTGGGATTTCCTAAAGCCAGACAGGAAGGGAGTGAAAAAGGAGGCATTGTCAAGAAAGGAAGTAAGCTGAGATAGAATAATGCATTCCTGATGTTTAGCCAAGGTAGTAAGAACAAAAATAGGACAATAGTTACTAGGAGATGAGGGCTTATCACCTTTGTGAATAGGTATGACAACAGCCTGTTTCCAGGTGTCTGGAACAGTAGCAAAGGAGAAGGAGAGATTTAGAAGTAAGGAATTAGGAAAAGCAATAGCAGGTACCAAATGAAGAAGGAGCATAGGGTCAAGACCATCAGGACTATCTCCCTTTAGTGGATTAAGGGAAAGTAGGACCTTTAGGGAAACATCAGGAGAAATAGTAGAGAAAGAAAATGAAGGAGGAAGAGGAGAAGGCAGAGAAAGGGAAGAAGGGGAGGAGGAAGAGGGAGGAATAAAAGAAACGGGACAAGTAGTAAAGTAGGAATTAAAAGAGTTAGCAACAGAAAAAGGGTCAGAGATAAAGGAGTCCCCAATCTTAAGAGTGGGAGGGGGAGACTGGAATGTAAACTGCAAATGTTAAATACAAACATATAATAATAATAATAGTAATAATAATAATAATAATAATAATAATAAATACCCAGGTCATCATAATCCAGATATTAAAAGTATGTATACCTACATATAAACACACGCATGCACACAGTGCTGTGTGATCCCCTTCCAGCAGTATGTGAAAAACACCCATAAATCAATTGCAGAGTTCAGACTAACTCTAAATAGAGATATGTAAGGAGTGGAAGAGGAAGGAAGAGACTTGTAAATATAGAAAGGAGATATGACCAAAAAAAAACACCAATTCCAGTGGTGCAACCAGGATAAAAGGATCTGGTGGTGGGAGGGATGGATTGAGGGAGGGGAATGGGGCTGGATGAAAGAATCTCAGAGAAATATTAGACAATGCTCAAATGTAATTATTTAGCATGTGCCAAATGTATTCTACTAATGCTAAACCCTACCTATACAAAACTAATTGGAACATCAATATATAGGGAAACATCTTTTGTACTCTCTGACAAACAGATCAATTTCAGAAAACCCTTAAGTGCACTCTAGAAAAATGTATATATGGACTGCATATGTGTAAAAAACATAGCAGGTACGAGATTTCATTATGTACGAACATATGAAAACTGCCAGCAAAAAAAGGCCATTTGGTCCATTGAGTCTGCTCAATTATGCAGCTAGCAACCTAATTCTGCAGCTGCCCATCCCCCCTGCATTCTCCTCCCCTTGATCTCCCTTTTGCCCTGTCCCAGCCCCTCTTGAAGCATCCCACTGTTTTACAGGCCACCACCTCTTCTAGTAGTGCATTCCACTCTGCCATCACCCTCTCTGTAAAAAAAGTGCCTTCTTATTTCCTTCCTAAACCTTCCACCCTCTAATCTCATATCATGACCTCAAGTGTCCCTCCCACCCTCCCCTTGAACAGTTCATCCATGCCTGTCCTATTTGTTCTTCTCATGTACTTGAAGGTCTCAATCATATCCTTCCTTTCCCATCTCTCCTCCAGTGAGTACATGTACAACTCTCTTAGTCTACTTTTATATGGTAACTCCTCCAGACCCTGGATCATCTTTGTTGCTCTGTGTTGCACCCCTTCCGGTAATCCAATGTCCCTCTTTAGGTATGGGCATCAGTACTGCACACAGTATTCCAGGTGAGGTCTGATCAGAGATCTATACAATGGCAGAATCACCTCCCCCCCCTCCTGGAGGTCATACCCCTTACTATACAGCCCAACATTTTGTTGACCATTGCCGCTGCCTTCCTACACTGTGCTGAGTTGTTCATTGCTTCCATAATGAGCACCCCCAGATCCTTCTTATCCTCAGTCTCAGCTAGCTGTACTCCCCCAGATGGTGTTTTTTCCTTGGATTCTTAGCCCTGAAATGCATCACCTTGCATTTCTTGGCACTGAATCCCAGTTGCCAGGTGTCAGGCCATGTCTCCAACTTTGTCAGTTCTTCATGAAAACCCTGCCACTCCCCTAGGTCATCCACCACTGCTCCCATCTTTGTGTCATCTGCAAATGGACTGATCTTGCTCTTGATGCCCACCGAAATGTCTGCTATAAATATCCCAAATAACTCTGGCCCCAGCACCGACCCCTGTGGAACCCCACTCATCACTGTCCTTGGGGATGAGAGTTCCCCTCCCACCACCACCACCCTCTGCTGCCTTTCCTGCAGCCAGTTCTCCACCCATCCCACCAATTTTGCCCCCACCCCTGTGCCCTTTAGCTTACCTCCAAGTCTCCTATGTGGCACTGAATTGCATGCCTTACTGAAGTCCAGGTACAGAACATCCACTGCATGGCCCTTGTTCATTTGCCTAGTCACCCAGGCATAGTATTCTATTAGGTTGGTCTGGCAGGATCTGCCCTTGACAAAGCCATGCTGTTTACTGTCCTGTAACCCATTGACTTCCAGCAAGATCACCAGCCTCTCCTTTAGGATTGTCTGCATTAGTTTCCCAATGAGGAACGTGAAGCTCACTGGTCTTTACTTCCCCGGTTCATCCCTGGGGCCACTCTTATGGAAGGGAACCATGTGAGCCATCCTCCAATCTTGAGGTACATACCCTGAGTTCAGTGAGTCATTAAATAGGTCTGCCAAGGGGCCTGCTAGGACCTCCGCAAGCTCTTTCAGTACCCTGGGGTGTATGCCATCCAGCCCTGGTGACTTGTCCACCCTCAGTGTCCTTAATCCCTATAGCACTCTACCTTCTGTGATTTCCCTGTCTGTCACCCCTCCCCCTCTGTTCCTATCCTCCCCCCACCTTAGGTATTCGCCCCTTCTCCTTAGTAAAAACTGAGCACAAGCAGTCATTAAGTGCTTCTGCCTTTTCGCCCCCCTTTTCCACCCATCCCCCTCTCTCTTAAGTCCTACTGTCTGGTCCTTACAATTCCTTTTCTCCCTGATGTACCTGAAAAAGTATTTCTCTCCCTCTTTAATGCCCTGCATCAGCCTGAGTTCCCTGGACACCTAGGCTGCCCTTACCTCCCTGGTCACTTCCTTCACTTCCTTCAGGTACTCCTTCTTGTCCTCCCCCTCCCAGTTTTCTTGTATCTCTTATAGGTGGCTCTTTTCTTCCTAACTCTGTCTATAACTCCCTTGCTTATCCAGCAAGATTGCTTTGCTCTAGCCTTTTTACTCTGGGCCTTGCTGCAGGATTTAATTGCCTCTACTATCCTTAACTTTATGAACTTCCACTTCTGATTCATGTCCATATTAGTCTGAATTCTGTCCAGGAACCCTTGAACACTTCACCCATCCTTTTGAAGTCAGCCTTTCTAAAGTCCAGCACCTTTGTGCCAGATGCTTCCCTCTTCTTACCCATCTACAACTGGAATCATACTGCCCTGCGGTCGCTCCCCACCAGTGGTTCTTCCACCCACAGATCCTTCACCCAATCCCTATTAGTCAGCAGGCAGTCAAGGGTGTTCCCTTCCCTAGTTGGTTCACTGACCATCTGCATCAGGAAGTTATCCTAGAAGGAGTCCAGCATTACCTGTTCCCTTCTACACTTGGTGACCAGTGTACCCCAATCCACTCCCAGCAGGGTGAAGTCCCTCACTATAACTACCCCCCTTACCACATTTCCTCCCACTTTGTCCCACCAGTACCTTATCTATCTCTTCTGATTGGTAGGACTGCCTGTACACCACTCCTAAACTTAGTGCCCTATTTTTGGGATCCTGGATTTGCATCCATAGTGATTCTATATCTCCTCCCCCTCCTCCCTTGCACACTGCAGTCCCTCTCTCATGAAGCAAGCCACCCCTCCCACTTTCCCCTTAACTCTATCCTTGTGGAATAATATGTATCCTGGAGGCATCAGGTCCTCATTATGGTATTGGGTAGCCCATGTTTCAGTGATGGCCACCATGTCCACCCCTCCCTCCGCCATGAGTGCCTATAGGTCTGCTATTTTATTCCCCAGGCTTCTAGCATTTAATGAGACCGTACTCCATCCCCTTCCTCTTTCATCTCCCCCTCCTGCCCTCCATTCATGGCACCCTCTGTAGTACTTTCCCTTAGTTCTATTTCAGTATTATGGGGGGGCCCTTATGGTTTCCCATCCTGAGGCCTCTGAGTACCTCTAACCCTCATGCTACCCCCCTCCTCCTCTATGAACTCACCAGTCCTTTGCTTCAGTACTTTCTTTCCCTCCTCGTTTATGTGAAGTCTATCTTTATCATACAGACTGCTGTCTTCCCACATCACACCCCACCATCCTACCAGCCCATACCCTTTTTACTGGCACCAGGTTCCTAGCCATTGATTAAATTCCTGAATTCTCAGTTTCCTTGCTGTACTTGCCTTGTGAACCAGAAGTACCTCCAAGAAAGTAACTGATCTTCCTGCCCCCTCGAAAACTGGTCATGCCTGGGGTCTCAGGCAACATCTGCTGACTAATGTAATAAAATATCTCTGGTTGCTACCTGACATGGTACTCATGTACCTATATTATGACTACTGTGATCTACCTATTAGCAAGCTTTTACCACCAGTGAATTCCTGTAACACTGGTTACTTTTTTAATCTAAGCGTTATGTACTGTACTGTTTTGTTTGCTGTGATGTATTGCTCTCTTGATGAGGTGCCTTTGTAAATGAGTCTTTGACTCAAAGGTCTGTAAACCAATGATCTAATAAATAAAAAAAAAATAAAAAAAAAATAGTTCTTCAAATGTCCTCTTCACTTCATTTACCTTCCCATTAGCCAGGTTGTTCCTCCCGAAGAGCATAATTAGGTGAGGTTTTCCTTGCCCTTTCTTGTATATTTTAGAATAGTTGTCCCACCCCTTCCACTGTCATTCCTGGCATGGCATCCACCCAAACCCAACTGTGCCTCTCTCCCTCTTGCTACCCCACCTGACCCCCTCATAATACTGAGTCCTCTAACAATAAAATTCCACCCCTTTCTCCCTCATCTTTCTTGCCTTCCTCCCACCTGCTCCCTCTCTTTTCTCCTTTGTCCTCCTGCACCTTGTTAACCTCTTTCTGCCCCTATTGTACTTCCCTCATCAGTGTTCTCCTGTGTGTCTACTTATCAGTTACTCCTCCATACTCACCCCCTCTCTCACTGTCATTTTTCTCTTCATTACTATGGAATGTTCTTTCACAGTTCCTTCTTCCTCATCTGTCATCTCTGTCAAGGGCCAGTATCTGTTTGAGCCTGTTGTATAACTATGCTCATTGCGCCCCTGTCTCCTGTATTGATACCACCCCCTTAGTCTGTAGTGTGGCCTGCTCTCCCCACCTCCTGTCCCTACTTTCGTCCCATCTCCTGTTCTTTACCCGATTACATTTTGAGCTTCCCATTTCCACTTCTCTATTTGGCCAAGACCTTTCTCTCTCTTTAGCCAAGGCATTTCCCCTTTTAGCCTTGATAGCTCATCCTCCAGCCTTCCCAATCTTTAACAAACTGGGCACCCTCCCCCAGCCTCCACAGGGTGCCCATAAATATGGCTGCTCCACAGTTATTACACCCCACGATCATCCCTCCTCCATATTCTGTACACCCCTCCCTCCACTGGCCCACCACCCCGTATGCTGCCACTGACCCTCTACCTGGTGTACCACCCTACTTTGTCCCTTCCACCATCTTCCGCAATCCTTTCCCCTGATACATTCCCTTCTCTCATCCCTATGTCCCCCTTGCCCCATGCACCCAAGTATGTCGATGTATAATGTATTGCGGAATGTAGATTTATGTCAGGGTGTGGTCTGGCATGTGACTGTGTTGTGTACCACAGTAAGATGGCTAACAGTGTGCATATGCAGTCAGCTGATACATTCCCTGCCCTGTATGATGTCTCAGGCTAAAGGTAGAAAGGAAGTGATGTGCTAGGGGTGGGTGGGGTGAGAGGGATGGGCTTCTCCTGACTACCGGAGACAATCAGCTACGCCAACAAACCCTCCCAGAGACGTTCAGCTGCCCTAGCAAAATCTCCCAAACAGGTGCCTTTCCAGATTAAATTAGAAAGCAGCCTGGTACCGACTGAAATCACCATAAGCTGCAAAAGAAACAATAACAGTAATAAAATCAGTGAAAATCAAGTTACTTCCCTGATAGAGACCGACTTCTTCCCCTTCCAGCCCTTTATGAGAATCCCAAGCGAATCAGCTACACCACTCTGATTCATCCCAACCTCCAGTTAGCAGTGATGAGGCCCCTGGCCAGGCAATTAGCATCCCCTCTCCCCCAAGCTACAGGGCTAGACAGAAGGCTGATCCTGCATTATACAGTAACCGGATTAAAAAGAAAAAGGCACAAGACAAGCTGAACCCTAGCCCAAGTGAAATAAACAGTATAAACTAATTAAAAACAGCAAAGAGCAGGTTCTGCTCTGAAATGAATTCTATTACTCATGAAATGCCCTGAAATCATCATCATCATCATCAAATCTTTATTTATTCAGGCGAGCATCATTGAGCAAGGCTTATTTACAAGATGGACCTGATAAGGTCAAGGTTCAACAGTTGATACACAACAGATACATCAATACACCTATATAAAACAGTTATACATACAGGGAAAAAAAACATTTATAAACACAATGATGTACAGTAAAATTCACATGATAAAGTGGGTTATAGGAAAGTTGAGCTAATATTTACAGTATATACAGTGTATACATATCCCAGTGGAGGGGCCATGGCAAACACACAGCATAATGTAATACTAGGATGGTGGAAGGTATTACTGGGTGCCATAAGATGGGGTGTCTACCTGGGAGGAGAACTGAAGAACAAAGATTATGCCATATATGGTGAATTTTGGGAGGGAGATTGTGAGATGACAAAGCTAGCTCTAGCGATAGCAACTGCATTTTCTCTGTGAAGAAAACTGTACAACGCTGTTTAAAGGATGCAATTGGAATAATATTGGACAGTTTTAGGGATTTTGTAGGTGTTCCATGCTATAGCTAGAGAATAGCTAATTGCTGCCCTCCTAGCCGGGTGTTGAATTTGGGCAATTTGAACAGGATGATGTTGTTGCTTCTTAGGGCATAGGAGCTAGAATGGTCTGAGTGAAGCAGTCCAGAATATAGTTTGGAATTTTTTTTGATAACGCTCTGTAAATCCATAGAGCTGCATTTCTGTTCCTTCTGAGGTGTAGGGAAACCCATCCAACTGCAGCATAAAGTGAGCAATGATGGGTATTAGATGGCAGATCTGTTATGAATCTTATTGCTGTATGGTATAAGGTATCCAACTTGTGTAGGTAGGAGATGGGGCAGTGACTATAAAGGAAGTCTGCATAGTCAACAACTGAGAGAAAAATGGCCTGGACTAACCTCATCTTTGAATCTCTGTTTAGGAAGGGTTTTAATCTATAGAAAAGGCCAAGCCTTTGGCGAAGCTTTTTTAGCAGTTCTTCTAAATGATGAGTGAAGTCGAGTCTGCTGTCAATCCACACACCTAAATATTTGAATTTTTCTACATACTCCAGATTTTCTCCAAGTATAGTGCATAGCTGGGGGAGAATGATTGAAGAGGAGGTGCTGGTGGAGCTTTGATTTGTGAACACCATTGCTTTAGTTTTCTTTGTATTTAACAGAAGCTTTTTCTCAAGTAGCTGATATTGTAACAAGGAGAATTCTGTTTGTAGGATTTCATGGGCAGCTGCAGAAGAAGGGTTGCTGACATACAAAACAGTGTCACCAGCAAAGAGGTGTACAGAGGATTTGGTGAGGGTTGAATCAATATTATTTATATAGATGGCAAAAAGGATAGGACCCAGGATAGAACCTTGGGGGACTCCTCTTAACAGTGGTTTTAATGGGGATAAGTCACCTTCAGCTTTTACCTGCTGTGACCTACCGGTAAGATAACACCTGAACCACTTAAGGGAGGGTGGATCTAGGCCAATGGAACACAAGGATGATAGTAGAAGCTCGTGGTCCACGGTGTTGAATGCTTTGCTCAGGTCAAGAAATACTGCACAGACATTATTCTTTTTATCTAATTTGGTTTGCCAGTCATTTGTGACCTTGGCTAGTGCAGTGATAGTGCTATGCTTGACCCTGAATCCAGATTGAGCTGGATTCAGAAGGTTAGCATCGTCAAGATATTCCCTTAACTGGGTACTCACTAATTTCTCCAGCATCTTGGATAGCACTGGTAGAATGGAAATGGGCCTGTAATTATTAAGGTCCATAGGGTCCCCTGATTTTAGAAGGGGAACCACTTGGGCTGTCTTCCACAGCATGGGAATAGAACCAGAGTTTAGAGATAGGTTAAAGAGATGTGTTAGGGGGACTGCAAGTACATGGGATGCAATCTTTATAAAGTAGGGGTCCAGGGAGTCTGCCCCTGTGCTTTTTTTGGTATCCAGCTGCCATAGTAGGTCCTTTACTTGCTTCAACAGTACAGATTTGAAGCTGAAGGAAGAGTCAGCTCTCTGAGCACCAGTGTACTGGGAGCTTAATTGTTCGCAGCAGGTTAGCTGGAGAGGTGTCAAAGGCAAAGCCAGCCATTGTGAAGTGGTTATTGAAAGCATCCAGAATTTCCATTTTGCCAGAGATAGGGCCATAACTGTGGTGTAATTGAGTTGGTAGGGAGGTGCTAGAATCCTGCCCAACCATACCTTTGATGGTACCCCAAAACCTAGCAGGATTATGATAGGAGGAGTTGAGCTCAGCCAAGTAGAAGGCAGCCTTTCCAACCCTAACTTTCTTGGTGCATCTATTCCTGGCTTTCCTAAAGATCATCCAGTCATTTACATTCTTGGTTTTTCTTGCCATTTTCCAGAGTTTGTGTCTCTCTCCAGCAGTGCAGCTTTGAGGTCAGCTGAAAACCAACGACAGGATTTGTTTTTTATTCGGATACTAGAGATTGGGGCATGGATGTTAAGGGCACTTATTATAATGCTATTTAGCACCTGCTGTGAACTACATGTGTGAACAGAAATTATTCTGAGGACTCCCTCCTGACTACCAGAGAAAATAAACTACTCCAGCAAACCCTCCCAGTAGAGTTACCACCTGTTCTGATTTTCACAGGACAGTCCTGATTTGGGCAGCTGTGTCCTGCAAAAAATATGAAAAATACCACATGCCCTGACATTATAGTAGAAAAAATATTTTCTGACTTTCCTCTAAATGTTGCAAAAAAACTATAATACCGTAACTAAAATACCTTAAAATGATAAGAAATACTATAAACAACTAAAACAAATCAACACTTAGACTTAATTCTGATTATTTAGAGAAAACAAGCCTGTTGTATTGGTTGAGGTTACTTATTTTCCTGCGTAAAAATCATGTTTCAGTAAGAAATTTCCCACTTTGGGCTTCTTAAAAGGTGGTAACCCTACCTCCCAGAAACACTCAGCTGCACTAGCACAATCTCCCAAACATGTACCTTTCCAGATTAAGTCAGAAAGCACCCTGGTACCAATTGAAATCACCATAAGCTGCAAAAGAAACAATAACATAGAAAGATCAATGAAAATCAAGTTACTTCTCTGAATTGAGACCAGCTGCTTCCCCTTCCAGCCCTTCATGAGAATCCCAAGAGAATCAGCTACATCACTCTGACTCATCCCAACTTCCAGTTAGCAATGATGAGGCCCCAGACCAGGCAATTAGCACACCCTCTCCCCCAAGCTACAGGGCTAGACAAAAAATTGATTCTGCACTATACAGTTACTGGCTTAAAAGGACAAAGGCACAGGATAAGCTGAAGCCTAGCCCAAGTGAAATAAACAGTATAACATAATTAAAACTAGCAAAGAGCAGGTTCTGCACTGAAATGAATCCTATTAAACATAGAAAACAGAAACACAGAATTTGACGGCAGATAAGAACTGCTTGGCCCACCTAGTCTGCCCATTTCCCTACTTAATGGATAAGCTGTAGATCCTAGTTAGCCAACAGCCTACTTCCTCCTACTCCCCACTAGAATTGCCTGATGCCTGTCCCACGCATTCTTGAATTCCCCCACTGGTTTTGACTCCACAGCCTCCCCAGGAATGCTGTTCCAAGCATCCTCAACCCTCTCTGTGAAAAAATACTTCCTCACATTACCTCTGAGCCATCCCCCTCTATCTTCAAATTGTGCTCCCTTGTTCTTGCACATCTGTTTTTCTGAAAGATGCTACCCTCTTGGACTTTATTGATTCCTTTGAGGTACTTGAAAGTTTCTATCATGTTCTCCCTCTCCCTCCTTTCCTTGAGGGTATACATATTAAGCTCCTTTAGTCTCTCTTCATATGGCTTCTAGTCCAGACCCTGCACCATTTTAGTTGCCCTCCTCTGGACAGCCTTCATTCTGTCTATGTCCTTGCAGAGACGGGGTCTCCAGAACTGCACGCAGTACTCCAGATGGAGTCTCACCAACTGTCTGTACAAAGGGATAACAGCTTCCTGTTTTCTACTGGTAATGCCTCTCCCTATGCATCCCAGTATCTCCCCAGCCCTCCTTACTGCCCTCTCACATTGCTTTCCCACCTTTAGATCATCTGATATGACTACCCCCAGGTCCCATTCCATTTTTTGATGTTGTTAGTATCTCACCCCCAATTTTATACTCTTCCCCTGGGTTTTTGTTTTCCAGATGCATTACTTTGCACTTCTTTGCATTGAATCTAAGCTGCCATACATTTGACCATTCCTCCAACCTTGCCAAGTCCCATCTCATCCTTTCCACCCCACCTTATGTATCAATCCTGTTGCAGAGCTTTTTGTCATTTGCAAAGAGACATACTTTTCCTTTCAGTCCCTCTGCAATGTCACTTATAAAGACATTAAAGAGGACCGGTCCCAGTACTGAACCCTATGATACCCTACTAGTAATCACCCTTTCTTCAGAGTGGACTCCATTTACTATTACCTTCTGCATGCTATTGTCCAGTCAATTTCTTACTCAGGCTATCGCCCTGGGACCCACTCCAAGGCTGGCTAACTTGTATATTTATCTTTTATGTGGGGCTATGTCAAATGCCTTGCTAAAGTCTAGGTAGGACATGTCCACAGCCCCCTCCGTGGTCTACTACTTTGGTCATCCAGTCAAAGAAGTCTATTAGATTAGTCTGACATGACCTTCCCACTGTAAATCCATGCTGCCTTAGGTCCTGTGCCCCACTGGCCTCTAGGTACTCAACAATTCTTTCCTTCAGAAGTGATTCCATCATTTTCCCTACCGTTGAGGTCAAACTCACAGGTCTGTAGTTTCCTGCCTCTGCCTTGCTCCCACTTTTGTGAAGTGGAATCACATCCACCCTCCTTCAGTCCTCAGGTACCACCCCATCCTCCCATGATTTGTTAAAGAGGGTAGTCAGTGCTGCCACTAGTTCTCCCCATAGTTCTTTAAGAATTCTGGGGTGAATCCCATCAGGCCCCATCGCTTTGTCCATCTTCAGTTTTAAGAGTTCTTTCAGAACTCTTTTTTCTGTGAATGGACTGGTATAGACCTCACTATCCAGAGTGTTTCTATTGTTTGATTTAGGTACCTCCCCCTCCTCTTCTTTTGTGAATGCTGAGCAGAAGTAGTCATTCAGTATCCCTACTTTTTCACTGTCACCCTCTGCCCACATTTCCTCTCCTTTATTAAGCCTCAGTATCCCTCCCTTGGTCTTTTTTCACTCCCTAACATACCTATAAAAGGTTTTATCCTCCTTCTTAACAGAGTAGGCTATATTTTTCTCAGTATGGGCCTTTGCTATTCTGACTACCTTCCCTGCCTCCTTCTGCTTTAACTGATATAGCTCTATGTCCTGCTCCTCCTGGGTTTCCTTATAGTTCCTGACTGCTATTTTTTTCTCCTTAACCTTCCTTGCTTCCTCTTTTGAGAACCATAGTGGCTTTTTCCTTCATTTTGTTTTGTCGAGTTGCTTTACACAGAGGCGTGTTGCCTCTTTGATGGCAGTTTTGATTTTTCCTCATTGTTCTTCCATCCCTCCTTCTTACCTGTTTGCTAGTGCTTTTCTAAGGCACTCTCTCATTTTTCCAAAGTCAGCCCTCTGAAAATCCAGCACCCTTGCATTTGTATGGCTTGACTCTACAGCTGTATTGTGAACCACACTGTTTGGTGGTCACTTGTTCCCAGGTGGCTACCTACTTCTAAATCTAAGATCCTCTCTCCATCCCCATTTGAGAGTAACAGGTCTAAGATTGCTCCCTCCTGAGTGGGTTCCAACACTAGCTGCCTGAGGCATGTCCCCTATAGGGCATCGAGAATGACCCTGCTCTTGGATGTGGCTGCAGTAAAGATGCTCCAGTTAACATCAGGTATATTCATGTCCCCCCATCAGCAATATCGCTCCTTTGTCTGTTATTTTAAGGATTCCTTCCATCATTTCCTTGCCCATTGCCTCCCCAAGATGAGGGTCTGTAAATAACCCCTGTGCAGATTGTGGTGCCATTTCCTGTCTCCAGGGTGACCCACAGTGCCTCCTCCCCTCCTGTTTACCCTTTAGTTCTGGTACTTTGATTACTTCCCTTATTTAGAGAGCGACTCCTCCTCCTCCTCCTCTTTTATCCTCCCTGTCCCTCCTGTAGATTGTGTACACTGCTATGTTGACATCCCAGTCATGATTCTCTGTCAACCATGTTTCTGTGACTGCCATGATATCCAGGTGTCCCTTTTTCATCAAGGCTACTCGTTCAGGGAGCTTGTTACTCAGACTATGAGCATTGGTACTCATTGCCCTCGATTATTTGATGGCCTTACCCCTTTTAGGCCCATCCATGTCCTTACTGACTTTGCCTTTTTCTGGATTTACCCCTTTCCTGTTCCATATCAACTTCTTTACCTTTGTGTCTACTTCGCTAACTACCCTGTTTTGTGGGGGTGGGGGTGGGAATGTCCCTGCTTCTCTTCAGTGTCTCCCCCCATGGCTAGTTTAAATGCTTGCAAATGAAGCATTTAAACTTATCACCTAGGATTCTGGTTCCCTTCCCAGACAGATCCAAACCATCACACAAGTATAGACCTGTATCCCTCCAGGTGGACCCCCAGTCTCCAATGAAGCCAAATTCCTGAGCTCCACACCAATTTTTCAACCAGTCATTGAATCCCATAGTGCTGAGTACCCATGCCTCACCCATGCCATAGACAGGCAGCACTTATGAGAAAGATACCATGCATGCTACTTGTCTAAGGCCCCTCCCCAACTCCACAAACTCCTGCTGCACTGTTCTGATCCTATTCCCAGTGAGGTCATTTGTCCCTAGGTGAACAATGACATCCAGCTCCCTTCCCCATGCAGCTGCTCCCACAATCCTAAGGATTCTGTTCCTGACCCTTCAAGCCATGGTGCCAGGCAGGCACCTTACCTCCCTCTCCCCTCCCTCAAGTTCTACCCCCTTAATGATTGAGTCCCCCACGGGGAGTTGTTTCCTTCCCCTGTGGGGTCCTGTGCCACCGTCCTGTGGGTCTACTTTGTGGAGGTTCCTAGCATCATCCTTGGTCTCCACTGTGGGTGCCTCCATACAGGAACCACACTCCACCAGAATGGTGAATGAATTGTGGAGAGACACAGCTGGAGGAATGCACCTCTGTTCCACCACCCTCACCCTCCCTGAGCCCACCATGGTCCAACCACTCCTTTTTATTGGCAACCTCTGAGGCAGTAGTGGTTGCCTGGGTGGTTCCTGGGTGGGGGAGGAGGTTTTCTGAATCCTCACCAGGTCAGTATGGAAATGGGCAACCTCCTCTCTCAGACCAGAGAGGTGCCTGCAAATAGGGCAGCAGCGCAGCTTACAGAATGTCTCCTGGAAGACTGCCATTCCATAGCCAGTGCATTGCACCACTCTCCACATGTCTGTCTCCCTTCCTGTTTAAGATGTTTTCTTTTTTTTAAGGTGTGCAAGCATGTGAGTGTCTTTATCCCCCTGTACAGTGTTCCATTCTGTTAAGGATATGAACAGGTATATGTCTTTTTCACTTTTGGGGAAGTAATGTCAGAGTCACAGATATAAAGGAAATGATGTACTTGGGGTAGGTAGGGTGAGGGGCATGGTGGGAAGGACTAAGTCTGTACCCTCCAGAAACAATCAGTTACAACTCTGACCCACCACCCAGGTGAGTGCCTTCCTTCTTTTCAGACACCTGTTTCACAGAGTTTAAGTAACAGGTCTAGTCACAAATTATTGGAAATATTCTCCCAACTAGATTTTCTCTCTGTCAAATAAAAGTTACACTAAGAAAAGTCAACCCCAAAAACAGAGAAAGAAAACAGTGACTTCTACTTACTTATACAGGCCCAAAATTAAGAATTCAATTCAGTGTGCTCTGTCAAGTCACCTCCTTGCTTTAAAGAAGCTGGTGGCTGCTCTTGTCTTGGTTCCATTACTCATGAAATGCCCTGAAATTATTCTGATGACTCCCTCCTGACTACCAGAGACAATCAGCTACTCCAGCAAACCCTCCCAGAGACACTCAGCTGCACTAGCAAAATCTCCCAGAGAGGTGCCTTTCCAAATTAAGTCAGAAAGCACCCTGGTACCAATTGAAATCCCCATAAGCTGCAAAAGAAACAATAACAGTAGTAAAATCAGTGAAAATCAAGTTAGTTCCCTGAATTGAGACCGACTCCTTCCCCTTCCAGCCCTTTGTATTCATCAAAATCAGTTGTATAGCTTGCAGTATGTTCTTGTACCGCATTTTATATTGAAAAAAATATTTAAAACTAACCTGAGGGCTCACTTGATGACATATAACACTAAGTGCAATTGTAGTCCCTCATTCTGTCCTCTGCCCGCTTTGTCTAACCCTGGCACTCTCCCAGCACTTATAAAATTATTCCTAGCACTTCTCCCCTCTCATTTCTTTGTGGAGCTTCTTCCCTCCCTTAGTCCTTTCCCTGTCACTTGATTACTACCCCTTCTACTGCGTTACGACCCCTACCCTCTGACCCACTCCCCATATCCTAACCTGTACATTGACAAGGCTTACTTGAGCTGCTCCTTGCCCCTCCCTTCAGCCTCCCCTTGTATCTGCTGCTCCTCTGCCCTGCTTCATACTCTCCCCATCTCTTCTTAAGTACCTTAACTTTCTACTCAATCTTCTCTTCTACCCCTCTGTCTACAACTATTTCTCTTGCCTATTGGTAGTACAAAGCCCTGAGCTACTGTATTATTAGTTAATAATTGCCTGTTACCCACTAACTATGTACTCCCTCTTACCCTTGTTTTTTGTATTTCATGTAATGTTGCTATTTGTTCCACAATTTGTTATATTCACTGTGTTTTTCAGTGTATGTCTTGACCTTTCCTGATGTGGAACCTGTGTAAATGAACTTTAGCTCAAAGGTATTTTCACTTCTAGTTCTAAATAAATAAATAAAATTGTGGGAATGTTTTAAGCGAAGGACTGGTGAACAATTGAAATCAACTGAGCAAAGTGACATGACCAATGTTTTGGCACTACATGTTTAAGAGAAAGGTCAAGGCCAAAGTTTTAAATTCATGGGTATGCAAAAAGTAGTACAAAGTGCACATGGGGGGGATCTGAACAATATCTTCTTAAGAAGGGATGTTTTGGGGCAATATGAACTAGAAGCAATGGCCAGTCCTGGACTAAATGAGACATTCCAGCTGTCCCTTTTTTGAAAGGACTGATATTTAATTTTAGATAAACTGAAGTTTTATATATGTATACAAACTTTATATACAGTTTTCTAGATTACACTGAAGGGTTTTCCGAAATTGATCAGTTTGTCAGAGAGTAGAAAAAATGTTTCCCTAAATATTGATGTTCCAATTATTTTCATGTAGGTAGGGTATAGCATTAGTAGAATACATTTGGCACATGCTTAATAATTACTTTTGGGCTTTGCCTAATTATTCTTTATCATCCCTTTCATCCAGCCTCATTCATCTCCCTCGCCCCCCTTACCCTCTCCAATCCTTCTACCTACCCCCCCCCCAAGAATTAATGTGTTTGGTCCATTACTTCTTGCTATGTTCAGTGGTCTCTTTCCTTCCTCACCCCTTCCTCGTGTATCTCTATTCTCAGTTAGTCTACTCTGAACTCCATTTTTAATTGATTCATGAATTGCATCAAATTAATTCTTTCATTGATTTTTTCACACACTGCTGAAATGGAATCTGGTTTCTTTTAAAAAAGGAAAGTAATCATCCAACTAATGTCTTCTTAGTCAAGCGGTAGCTTCCATTTTAAACAAAAGGCTGTCTAAAGTATAAAAAAAAGGTTACGTAAAAGAACATCCTATTTATTTCATTGCCGCTCCTATTTGTTTCGTTTTAGAGTTCTCCAAACAATTTTGTCACATAACATTAGAGCATCAGATGGAGCGCAGAATAGGGATGTGAAGGTCTTCAGGCTGTTGGTGCCTCAGAGTCAAAATACAACCCTTTGCCTCCCTAAGCTGTATCCCAGCAGCCTTATAAGTTGTGTTTACACACCTGCCAGGTTATGGCACTGTTGCAGCTTCGATGTGTGAGGTACACTGCTGCAGTAAACATTTCCTGTGCAGCATGTACAGACGCTATGGTGTGTTGCAGGCAGCTCTGCTCCTCCTAACCCTTGTATTTTAGTTATGTCCTTCTTATAGCATTGCAGCTGCAGGTAGTGGGAATTGTTTTCACAGGGACTGAAAACTTCTGCATATTTTTAGCTCCCCACCACTACAATGTATCACAGGAGTTTAAATGCATTGGCTCACAATGCTTCCATATGTGTCTATACTTATCCTCTCGCAGCGGATCTGTCACTCTGCACCATTTACATATACATCAGTGCAGAATGCTAAAAATAAGCAGGCCTTTAATGGTTAGGCTAGTGCTTTAGTGAAATTAAGGCAAAACACATTTGGTTTAAAAATGACATTTTATACCTGCCAAGGGTAAGGACCAAGAACATTTGAAAGAACTCATGGTGCACAGCATAGGAAGTGCATATAAAAGTAGATTTTACAGGAATGCTAATATTTTTGTGAATTGTAGCTGTGACTAGCTTTTTGAAAAAATCTTTGCATTGTATTGCTGCTTTAAACAATCTATATTTCTTGAATGCTTTATGGTGGCATCACCTCCTATAAAACCTCCCTTTGAGAGGAAGCACCAGCGTACTATGTTTTCATTTCAGATACAGCTTGGAAATAAATGTCTGCATACACTTTCTGCACTCGCAGTCAGATATTAATTTTCTTCAGTCAGCAGTTGAGTCTGCTCCCTGTCTGTCCCCTGTGCGAGAGGTGCACTGTTGTAGCCATTGCTGGTGCAGTCTCATGCAACAGCTGTAGAGCACTGGAAAACCTGTGAAGTGCTGAATGTGCTCTGACTTCCCTTTCCCCTGTGGTTTATTTGTGTCCCTCTGCTGGTATCAAACCCTGTGAGTGCACTATTCACTGAAGGTGGTGTGGAGGGTCCACACTTGGACAAATTACTGTTTCAGCTCCCTTTCCACCACTGTAGAGCTTCACAGGAGCTGAGATGGGTCAGTGCTAAATGCTCCCAGGTATATCTACAGTTATCCTCTGGCAGTGGATCAGCAACTCTGTACCACTGACTCCGAAACAGACTATTATGTATAAGCAGGGCTAAAGAAGAAAATTGAAATTCTCTAATGTCACATTTTTAAAGTTAGCTGGTGAGGGCAGAGGAAGGGGATTTTCAAAGAATTAATATAATTCTGGTATTGTGTTTGGAAATTCCAATTATTAAAAAGTTCAAAGTGTGCCAATGAGGAACTATAGATTTATTTTTATACCACTCCAGTGTAAATACATTTAGCAAAACAAAAAATGATACTCAGCAACTATACCATACAAAGAAATTCAAAATCACACATACCCCATAATGCAAAGCAGCATGGGACATATATGCAAATCACCATGAACATTTAGACTAGTTCAGCTTTAAGCAGGAATCCATGGTGCCAAAGTGCCTGTCACACAATTTTCAAAGGATGCAAACAGAAGACACAGACACATGTTTCATCCTACACAGGCCTCATCAGTGTGCCTCGTCTGTATCACACCCCAGGGGAAACTAACCAGTCCTAAGTTGGTCTTACAGGTTTGGGTCCTAGTGGGTCCAAAATAAGAAAGCAAGGTAAAAGATAAACAAACTCAGTACAAAAGTGCTTTTGCAATGAGGTTCTTTGTCTTTTAACTACACCACACAAACTGTGCAAATAACATGATGATGACAAACTGTTGAAATATCATGAATATCTTCACTTTTTGAATGTCATCAATATAATATTTCTTTAGTTTGCATGTCATAATGGAATATGTTAACCAGTGGGAGATTAGCATTCACTATGCTTGTTGACATCACAGTAGCCCTTTGCTACACTGAAGAAGCAGACAAATTCAAAGAGAAAATGTTTGATTTCCATGTAAATAGCACATTGAAAAAGGTATAGTGTACCCTTAAATGCTGTCGTATAAATGGATACACAATGGTCAGCACTGGATTTAGTAAGCACTGGCACACAACAGGGTGTGGGTTAAGTTAATTAATGCATGCCTTGGGCACACAGGCGTGAGGTAATGCTGAGTGCCTTAAACTCTTATGAAATGCATTAAAGGACAAGTAAAAGGACAAGTAAATATGATGTCTAGAATTTAAACTCTGTAAATACAAAAACATAGTGTGTAGGTTAGAATCTCAACTAAAGAATAATGTGCTGTGTTTGACTCAGAAAGTGAATATAATACGTTTTCGCCACTTTTAAAATTTATTAAAAAATCAAAACATTGATACTCGAGTACATGCTTAAAATGGCCACAATGCCATTATGCAATGACATCATTGGAGTGACAGCACTCTGAAGCAATCATTCACTATGAATGAGTCCATTATAAATATGCTTATGCTGTTACATTAACATTGTACTTCTGATGCAAATTCCTCACTATGTATGTATGACAACTTTTTAACACTTGCATAGTGATGGACTTGGATCTGAAACGCAATATTAATATAACAGTATTTGTATATTTATAATGGCACCATTCATAGTGAATGATCACTCTGATAATGTTCCCATTCATAGTGAAGGATTGCTCTGGAGTGCTGTTGCTCCTATGACATCATCGCATAATGACGTTGAGGCCATTTTTGGTATGCACTTGAGCACAGCATTTGCAGTATCAGTTTGTTTATGAATTTTAAAGCTAGCAAAAATGTACTGAACACATTTTCTGAGCCAAACACAGCACGTGATTGTAACCTACAGCGCTATGTTTTTGCATTTACAGATTTTGAATTAGATTATTTGTCTTCTTTAGGTGTCCTTTAATTTAACTAATTTAGCTTGATGTACACCCTGGAGTGTGGTAGTGCACTTATGATCACTGGTGACCCCCTATATCAGTCTAAAAGGAGCACTCTTTAAATGCAATACAAGGTTTTGACATCACAACTGTGTATTTTAGCATTTCATAACACCTAGCTCGAAAGTCACACAATCCAGGGTGACATTGCACTTTTACTCCAGCACCAGTTACTGCAAAAGGCTAGCAGGATGGGATAGCTTACAAACTCTTAGGGGCACCCTGCCCACCAGAAGAAGTTACAATGAGATCTGCAGAGACAGTCATTAGTTTTCCTCTTCCATCATTAGGTCCCAAAGCTTTCAACTCTCAGGAGGTTTCTGCTCTCTATGACTTGAGTACCAGCTGTTGACACTGTAGAAACAGAATTTGTCGGCACATAAGGACTGCTTGGACCACCAAGTCTGTCCAGATGATCTCTGCTGAGTCTGTCTCCACTGACCGTGATTGGTCTCCAGTGACCCTCCCTCCTCCCTGCCTATTAACTAATATTCCCCTATGTCTACCCCATGCATGCTTGATGCCCCCCCGTTTTCACCTTCACTACTTCTACTCATAGTCTAATCCAGAAATATCTACCACTCTTTCAGTGAAGTAGTACTTCCTCTCATCCATCTTAAACTCCCCCAGCTTCACTGCATGCCCTCTGGTCTTGTTGCTCTTCCTCATCAGAAAGAGACTCTCCTCCTGCATCCTGTTCACTCCCTTGAGGTACTTGTAGGTCTCTATCATGTCCACTCTCGTCCTCCTCTCCACAAGGGTGTAGATGTTGAGATCTCTAAGCCTCTCCTCACAAGGCTTTTGATGCAGCCCCAGCACCATTTTAGTTGTCCTCCTCTGGACTGTCTCCAACCTAGTTATATCCTTTCTGAAGTATGGCATCCAGATCTGGACACAGTACTCCATGTGGGGGTCTCACTAGTGAGTGATACAGTGGCAACACCATCTCCCTTCTCCTGCTGGAGATACCGCTTTCAATGCATCCTTAAATTGCACTGACCCTACCCACTGCTTTGTCACACTATCTTGCCACTTTGTGGTCATTACATGTGATAACCCTAAGGTCCATTTCCTTCTTAGTGACTGACAATACCTTCCCCCATCCGATACTCAGTTCTTGGGTTCCTATATCTTAGGTGCATGATTTTGCACTTTTTGGCACTGAACACCAACTGCCATGTTCTTGACTACTCCTAGTTTCCCAAGATCCCTATGTATTCATTCCACCCCTCCTGATTGTCCACCCTATTACAGATTTTGATATCATCTGCAAAAAGGTATACTTTCCCTTCCAGTTCATCTGCAATGAGACTTATGAAGACAGGATTGGCCTCAGTACTGAGCCCTGTGGCACCCCACTGATCACTCTTCCATCATTAGAGTGAGTGCCATTAGCCACCACCCTCTGTTGCCTATTTACTAACCCATTTCTAACAACCCAGTTCACCAGTTTGGATCCCACGCCTGGGTTGCTCAGTTTATTAATCAGTATCCTGTGTGACACAGTGTTGAAGGCCTTGCTAAAATCTAGATAGGCCATGTCCACTGCCCCCTCCACTCTATTTCCCTGGTCACCCAGTCAAAAAAAAAAAGTCAAGTTTGTTTGGCATGATCTCCCCTTCATGAATTCATGCTGCCCTTGATATTGTAGCTTGCTGGATTCAAGATACTCTACCAACCTTTTCTTTCCTTTATCAGTATTTCCCCCACATGTCTACACTGTTTCCTCTGTTGACTCTTGCTGTGCATAATAAGTCATTCCAACCCTGTTTTCCATTGTTTTGTATACCATTACTTTGTGCATCATTAATGCTGAGTCCTGCGTTATGCTGTACCACGTACAATGTTATGCTGTACCTTGTGCAACTTGTCAGTGTTGGTTTCTCTCAGGTTGTACCTGAAAAAAGACAGTTCCTGCTTAGTGTGCTTACCTGGTCAACAAAAACTAAATAACTAAATAAATAAGTAATTTCTCCACCACTGAGATGAGGCTTACTGGCTTATAGTTGCTAGCCTCTTCCCTGTTGCAGCTCTTATGTAGAGGGACCTCATCTTCTCTCCTGCAGTCCTCTGGAACCGTGCCTAGTTCCAATGAGCTGTTGAATAAGGCCCTCAGCAGGGCAGCCAGCACCTCCTTGAGTTCTTTTAGTATTCATGGGTGTATCCCATTCAGTCTCATAGCCTTGTCTGCTTTTAGAACTGCAAGTCCCTTCAGGACTCTTTCCTCTGAAAATGGACTTAAGTCTGCCTCTCCCCCTTTTGTTACTGCTACTCCATGGTGTTCCACCCTCCTCCTCTTTCCACTGTGAAGAGTGAGCAGAAGTACCTGTTTAGGATGTCTGCTTTTTCTTGGTCATCTTCTGTGCAGTCTCCCTCTGTCCCACTCGTTATCCTTACTAACTCTCCCCTTGCTTTCCTTTTCTCCCCAATGTACCCAAAGAAAGTCTTATCCCCTTCAGCCACCCCCTTGGCTATTCTTTCCTCTGTCTGCACCTTTGCCTTCTCACTGCCTTACCTGCTTCCCTCTGTTTTACTTGGTACACCTCCTTGTCTTCTTCCCAGTGCATTTCCTTATACCTCCATGAATGCCACCCTTCTTTTCTTTATCACTGTGGCCACATCCCTCGGTCTTTTTTTCTATTTGGTTATACTCACTTCCTTCATGCAGAGGCTGGTTGCCTAAATTATGCCCTTCCTTAATTTTCCCCACTGTTCCTCCACCCCTCCCAGGCAATACTCCCCACTAGGCAGTATCTGAGGCAGTCTTCTATGTCTTAAAATCCACCCTCCTAAAGTTCAGAACCCTCATCCTCATGTGGTTTGCCTCTTCTTCTGACTTAATATTAAACCACACTTAACCATGATAACTGGTACAGCACCTAGGGGACTGCCCACATTGATGCCTGCATTGCTGTCCCTGTTTGAGTGCACCAGGACCAGCACTTCTCTATACCTAGTGGGTTTGTTGATTAGATGCCTGATTAAAGCCCCTTTTAGTGAGTCAAGGATGATTCTGCTCCTTGTGCAAGCTGCAGCTGGAAGGCTCCAAGCCACATCTGGATGACTGAAGTCACCAACTAGGAGCACCTTCCCCTTATTTGTCATCTTAATGATGTCTACCCCAAATGCCTTTTCTGTATACCATCCCTGTAGGGATAGTAGCCCCAGCGGTAGCAGCCATGTACAGCACCAAATGAATAGCGCTGTCTCAGAGGGTGAGTCATAAAGTGCTGGTCTGAAAGGGCGAGTGCACATAAACAGAGAAACACAAGTGTGAAAAGCTCTTCAACATGGTAAGGGCACCCCCAAGCACAGCAAGCAGCAGAGCCATGAGCCCCAGCAGGCCCGCAGGCAGATGAGGTGCCATCGACAGACATACACAACCTGACAGTGAGCATAGGACAGCTCACAAAGGAGGCTGTGGCCGCAGCCAGCGGTGGCAGCAGGAGTCACTGGGTGAGCGACAGAGACAGGACAGGGGAAAGCACTGCTGCTAAGGCACACAAAGAGGCACACAGAGACAGGGTACAAAGGCAGCAAACAGGACAGAGGGGCAGTGGTACTAGTCTGTACCACCCTGCAGAAATGGGACAAACACACAGACAGGGCACAGTGCAACATCCCCCCCCCATGTATCCCGCAGCACACACTGACACTTACAACACAGGGCATCGCATGGAAGGAAGGAGCTATAGGGAACTGCACAGGCACGGGGGTGACACAGACAACAGTGATGGACCGTGGTGAGCATGGCCCAAAGGCATGGAGAACATGGGGAAGGGGGCACGGTACAGCACCACCTGATATGCAGAACAGGCAGGAAGGGGGCGTGGAATGGCAGACAATGGGCGGGGCCTCACAGTGTCTATAACACTGGCAGCCACATCAGACCCGGCAGATGTGTCAGCATCAAAGCCATGGAGGTGCATTATGTGCAAAGTCAGCAGGGCAAGCCCATGGCTGTCCATAATGGCTTCATATATTGCAAAGATAAGGAGGGACCTGAAAAGGTTTATTGGAGGTGTGCCGAGGTGAGGAGATACCACTGCATGGCCTGCCTGCACATGGCTGATGACATGGTGGTGGCCACTATCAGGGAGCATAACCACTCCCCCGATGCAGTGGACATGGGCATGCAGCACATCGTGAGAACACTGCAGGACAGGGCATGGTGTACCATGGACAGCGTCTCACAAGTAGTTGTGGCAAGCACATTGGACATCCCTGCAGCCGTGGCCGGTCACCTGCCAGGAGTGTGTCTGCTTCATCAGACAGTACAGCACATGTGACACATGGCACATAGCTGGCTGATCACCCCACGATTCATGGAGAGCCTTACCATCCCAGAGGAGTACACCCTTGTGTCAGATGGCTTGCACTTCCTCCTGTATGACAGTGGGAAGGAGTGTTACCACATCATCGTCAATGCCACAGATCATGGCCTGCAGCAGCTAACCAGCAGCATGGACTGGTTCATGGATGGCACATTCAGTGGTTTCCCTGCCCTGTTTGACCAGCTCTATACAATACATGCCATCCAGTCTGGAACAATCCTGTCTGCCGTCTATGCCCTGACATGCACCAGGCAGGCACAGACGTACATCCGTCTGCTGGGCCAACTCAAACTACACAACCCAGTCATAACACCTGCCATGGTCCTGATGGATTTTGAGCATGCCAGCTGGTGCAGGGTCAACACTGTTTTCCCTGAGGCACGGGTTAGGAGGTGCTTCTTCCACTTCTCCCAGGCCCCTTGGTGCAAAGTGCAGCAGCTGCTAGATATCCTGGCATGATATACCAATGACCCTGACTTTGGCTGCATGTACGGATGCTACTGGCATTGGCATTCCTGCCACCTGACAATGTGCCATTGGTCTTTGAGGAGCTTTGGGAACGGGTGTACATATCCACCAATGAGGAAGTCCTCCAGCCAATGCTGGACTATGTGGAGGACAATTGGATCCGCCACCCCACTGGGCGCTAGAGGCCCCATTCCCAATCAAGCAGTGTAACTATTATGAGGCAACCCTCCAGGGCCTGGCGAGAACAAACAATGCGGTGGAAGGGTGGCACAGGTCCTTTAACACCCGGGTTTGTGTCTGTTACCCCAGCATCTGGTGCCTCCTCAATTGCCTGAGGGGGGAGGATGAGCATTTGAGTGCCATGAGATCTGAGCTGCTGGTGTCAGGGGTGGAGGCACCACCAGCCCAGGAGATGGTATCGGGACCTTGATGCCAGGATCCACACCATCATGGATGAATATGAGACCAGGAGCCACTATGACTACCTGCATGGTCTGGTGCACAATTTCACCTTTCACATGTGACCTGCTGCATAGTGGCAACTGACATGCACCAGCCCCTGCAGCCGATGTCCATCTCTGGGTTGTGTGGCCCTGTGCAGCACCACATGGCACACAGTGTGTGACACTCTGACACTACCCTGCATGGGTCTGCCCTTCCTGGGGTACCTGCATGTCCACCACATCCCCTGTAGTCACTCTTTTGACTCAACATGCATGTCAGGGCCCTCTCACTTCTGCCAAATGTGTGTGACCCCTGCAGCCCCCCTTGCTGGCTGCTGACTGCTGGCCTCTGCATGGTGGGCTACTGCAGTTCCCCTAGGCTGCACCTTCTGTGCTCTGGCCATCCACCATCCCAATGCACATGCCCGTGTGTTGGGTCCACCCTGTCCCTGTATGCTGGCCACCTACCACTGCCACTGCCATGCCTTCCATGTGGTCGTGCCCTGCCATTGGCCAGCCCTGGCAGTGCTGGCTGCTCGTGCACCAGGCCACTCTCTCTGTGAGGTGTCCTTCTCAGCTGGGCCATGCTGTGATGTGCTTTGCTCCCTCTGCCTTGTAGGGTATGCCATGTGCTTGGCTCCCTTCCCTCTGCCCCCTGCTGCAATTGCCCATTAGGGCAGTTGGCATTTTTGTGCAGTTGCCCTAGCGACATTCGCTCTTTCTCCCTCGCTGTAGCGGGCAGAGCGATTTCGGATGTGCCCATGTCATATAAAACTACCCCAGCTCCTGTCTCCAGGATGACTGACAGCACCTCCAATCCTTCCTTCCTTCTCCTCTGGGTGCCCCTGTCCTTCCATAGCTTTGATTCCCTCCCTCACATATAGTACAGCCCCTCCTCCCCAGCTCTCTTCCCTATCTCTGCTAAAGAGAGAGAGTAGCCTGGTATGGCCATATTCCAGTCATGGTTGTCAGTGCACCATGATTCCATTATGGCCACTAAATCCAGGCTAGCCTCCACCATGATGGCCTCCAGGTCCAAAATATTGTTATACATCCAATACTGCTGTGCTCCATACAAATAACGAACCACTGAAAGACAAGCTAATCAACTCATTAGTTGTAGTTTGAAATCCATCATATGAGAGCCCCTAGCGCTTCAGCTTAGTGCCTTCAAGGGGGTGTTTACATCCTGGTATCCGACAAAATCTTATTGGTTAATGAAGATTCCAAGCATGGTGTTATCCACAATAACACTTCAATGGAAAAACAAAAATAAAAAAAGTATCCTTTTGTTAACCTTTTGATCATTTGGTAATAGCAATAATACACTCCATGGAGTGTAGTATAATGTGGGAGAATGGCCACTTCTCAAGTGATTGAACACTCTTGGCTTGCCGCTTCCTGTTCCAGTGCACCTGAGGTATTGAATTTATCCCATAACAATACACACCCTGTTGTGTAATACTGCTTAAATGACCCAAGTGACCATTATGTGTAATCAGAGAAGCCCTTGCCTACTTACGGATTATGGTTTCTTCATTTTCCACAGCGATGCCAATAGCAGCAGCCCCAAGACAGTATTCACCACCTCCAGTGACAAGTGGTGAGTTTGTTGTATTTTATATGCTGAAAAACAGGTCAGGTTTGTTGTTTTAAAGCTCATTCAAATGATTTCCTCATAATCAATAAACAGGTGTATAATGAATAGAAGTTAATTTTCAAACCTAATTAATAAATAGTCAACATTTCCTAATTGCTGTGTGTCATAACCTGTTCACACTCAGAACGCAATCTGCAATGGGTCACCAATTTTCTCAGCCCTTCACACCTGGAAGGGCACCTCACCAACTGCCACCATTCAGAAGTGATTCTCTTACCTAGGGACTTTCTTTGTTTAAATCCCACCAGAGCTGCTGCTGCTGACACAGTACTGTGCTCCTGTGACAATGGGTAAATGGCCTTCCCCTGTCACTCACTCCTTAGATAACAATTCACTTCATAGTATATAGCAACTGCATCCTTCTTCTCCCTTCAGAGACAGATTGTGGATTTGTCAATAACAATATCCCCAAAAAAATTCAGTCACAGAGGCATGAAGTATATAAAAATAATATTTACTATTTCACAATATTTACACAGTCTATGGGACATCACAATGCACAAAGACTATGTAAATTACAGGGTTACTACAGAAATTAAAAATAAATTGTTTGTGTACAGCAGAAACAACAAACAGAAAAACCTTCCTATCGCTTCTTAAACCTAACAGAGTAGAAAGATTTCTTACCACACGTGATACATTGGTGAATCAGGGCATGTTGGAACCTTAGATGGTAACTGCTCAGAGACCCAACTTAACTACCCTGCCAGGGGCAGGCATTCACCTCAAAAAGCCTTCAGCTGCCAGTTCTCCCTTGCTGCATTATCAGATATGTCACTCTAACATTATGAATTTGACAAGTTCTTTGTCTACTGTGGTACCACCTTTCTGGGAAGCTGGCCTAAACCAGAATCTTCAATTTTGTGGACTCAGAAGTCCTCTCACTGTTTGGAGCCCTGTCTTCCCCTGCAGGGGGGTGGCTGCATGTCCAGGATAGTTCCTGACATAACAAACCTTGGCCCCTGTGAAGCTCCTTCATTAACTGACCAGGGGGTCTTCTCATTGCAGGACAAAGGGATTGCAATTACATCTCAGGGCAGCTGCTATTGTCTCTGGCAACAATTTCAGTCTCAATTTTAGTGTGGCTGCATTTCAAAAAGAAAATGATTGTCAAGTAGCTTTTCACCGGTCAAAAATCCAGTAATGTCTGGTCATCACTATGTATTTATTTATTTAATAAATGTATGTATTTATTCAATTATTTAAAAGATTTGACAAGGCATTATGAGCCGCTATTGCTCATTTCCAGGTGTACCCTTGGGTAAGGGTACAACGGATTGGAGAATTCAACAACAACAAAAAATCTTCATTTGACATTTGGAAACAGAACAGACAATGTGCGTGCCATGTTTTAATTTGTTTCAGATCCATATTCTAGCTAAAAAAGTTGTTTTTTGGGGGGAGTAGGAATAAAAAGGAATTGATGGCGTCTCTATAAATTCCTTCTGTAAAGCAGAAAAGTCAGATTTTATATTAAGACTCTGCACACAACTGCTAGCCCAGTTCCAAAAGTGGCCCCTTTTCTCCATTGTGAAAGAGTGCACCACTCTGCACCATGCCAGTGCAGAACGTTTAAATCCTAATGGAATAAAATTCCATAGAATTTTGTAAAAGTTCACCTATTTTCATGGAATTCAGTGGAATTTAAAAATAAATTAAGAAAAGCATTTTTTGGAAGTAGGACTGCCTTTCCATGTGAATCCCTATTTTGCACAGTTCCTTGTCATACACAACAGATCACAGGCCTGTCCCTGCTTGGTTGAACAAGTCATTGCAGTCACCATAGGAAAAGAAGTAGGGGTGAGTATGCAAATTGTATGCTGTGATATATACAGGAATGTGCTGACCTATGACCATTTGACCGCATGCAGCAGGGTACCTGTGGTATACAGAACTGTGTTGCACAGTTATATGGGGTGGTGAAGGCATTCAGTGCAGTGCTGGTCATCCAGTGGGGGGCACAGACTGGCTAGGGACCATGTCAACTGTTGGGGAACTGTGCTAGGCAGGTGGAATTCATTGGATGCTTGGGATAATGAATGGTTTAAGAAGCTGAGGTAACAACTGAACTACCAAGGAACAACAGAGGACCAGCCTGTCAATGGATTTTTTTTGTAAGAACAAAGGCAGGCCTAAAGGTAAGGGTTGGGTGGGTTGGTGGTAAGAAGACTATAACAGCAGTACCATTACCACAGAGCCCAGTGCATGAGATATTGTCAAGCAACTGGTGCTATGACATAAACAGTCATCTGTAGTGGCCACCATTATGATGTTAGCAACCATAAACACCTTTTGTGGCAAGTAACATCTGGTGACCATCTATTGCCTCGTGACTTAAGAATGTAAAGACATAAGAGATTAAAGACTGGAGAAGGCAAAATGCCAATCAAGCCAATTACCTGCATCTCAGTAATTAAAACCGTGTTTATTTTTGACCCCCTCAATAATTTATCCCGCTGGTGACTACGTTTTGTGTATATGGGGCAGATTTTGGTGGTGGCACTGTGGGGAAGGGGGCTGTTGTTCTCCAAAATTGCACCACTGCCTCAAGTTTCAAGTTTATTAAAAATTGAAAAAGCCTATGAGCATAACTGACAACTTTCATAGGCAACCAAGGACAACACACAATACAAGTAGTCAAATGCATACATATCATATGCAGTTTGTTAAACATATACACTAAACAGTAAATAGAATCAAACGCATTGTCACACCTTCTTGTTGCCCCCATTTGTAACCAAAGAGGAACACAAAGTTTAGAATTGTTCAGTACAAGTAATACTATTGTAAACAGCATTCCGGGCTTTTTCCATCCTGTATGAGCAAGACTCTTGCTCAGTTTTAGTTCTCTTGAATGGAATGACCAATGGTAAGTTTACCTGTGACATGGTAATATTATATCCATTTGACGTGATAAATCTGAATGCATTTCCTTGCTAACATTTTTGGGGTATTTTGTGATGCAGACTTTCCTTCGCTCTGCAGCATGAATATGTATGCAGCCATTAATCAAGTGGCAGTCAGCTGATCATGTCATACAAAAGACAGTGATGTGTTCTGAGGTTTTTATCAAAAATAAAGCAACTGGCTTTGTTTGTCAAGGAAGCAACTATTAGCATAGCACTTTCTCCGGTACTACTTACCGTGACTGTGTGCCAGGCTCCTGAACTCTGACTACAGTATGTCACTGCATGCGTGCAGAACTCTGAAACCCACGCTGACAGGAAACTCAGCTGCATTTACCAGAAGTGCTGCAATCAGTACACATGTAGCAATACAGTCAAAACTCCAAATTCCCTGGTTCCATGAGGAGAACAGTACAAAAGACCCATAAAATTGAAATACCTTGCGGAGAACTATACAACATTCTTCCATAGAAAACTAGAAAATTTAACATTGTTCCTAGTCCATCTGGACAGTTTATTTCTAAACATTCGAGGTATTTGTGACCATAAGAGGCCGCCTGATGCAAATGGATCTAAAATACTGCAGTTGTATGTTCAGTTGGTACGGTTCATTTTCCACAGAGGGGTTTCTCTAATTTTCTGCAAAATAAAACATTTTGGTTTTGTTTTGGTTTTTTTTCAAGTTCCATTTTTTTAATAGAAATCTTTTATATAATTGATGTTTTTATGTAATATTCCTGTGTCTGTTATGGTTATAAGAGTTTTAAGTCCTTCTTTTAATTGAACTATACTGTTCTGTCACCCAAAGAACTTGTTAATGCACACTTGTAACCATACAAGACACTATAGACGTACATAGAAACATATACTTAAGCAATAAGGCACAACAGGGTGTGGGTTATTGGGGGTTTGCCAACACCTTGTGTTGTATGTCATGAGGCATAGCCAAGTAACTTAACCACACAAGAAGTGGGTAAATCCCCAATACCTCACAGCCTGGAGTGCCTTATTGTGATTATACAATGGACACATTTGTAAAATAAATGTAAAAATGTGTTTAATTATGTTTTTATAAATGCAATTCCTCAGCCGTGGGTAATGCAGGATTTACCCACGGTCATGTGACATGTTTTGACCAATGAGGTTTCAGGATTTTCACACACCATTGTATAATATAATTGTAACAGATAAGATAAAACACAGTTTTAACATCGGTGTTTATTCAGCTACAGTTAAACACGGATCATTTGGTGGTATGAATGTAATTTCTGAAAAGAGGAACAGTTACAAGCAGTTGCAAACCAAAACCCACATTGTGTCTGTCAGAGGTGGTGGGAAAACAGATAGGCTTGCACAACACTTCTCAGGTACAATATGCAGCTTGTGTGGTTTTACTAAACAAAAATAATAAACTAAACTAAAAAAAATGAACAATGTAAACTTCCTTGACGAACAGTCAAGGTTAGGATTACCTCTCCTTTGATATAAAGCAAGGAATTATTGGTTTCATTCCAAACTAGGATATGAAACTGTGCATGTCCAACTCATTTTAAAGCCAGAATCCATCTGACTACAAATCTGAGGTTGGACGGCCAGCGGAAGGGGTTTTATATCTCCCCCAAAGGTCAGGTGATCCTCCCCTTTACAAAAATCATAAACCTGAAGACTTTAAACATCATTATAATAAACAAAATGTCAGGCACTGTACAGCATTTTAATACATGATGCTAATATTCACATAATGTATGAAATCAACTTAGTGTATAATTTTTAAAGGTGATAGGAAACAGTTTTTACACCCCTTGAAGCCTTCTAGTTGTTCTTTTATTGGATACCTAGTATTCTGATATGTTTTTGACCTTTTTTGTTTAATTAATCATCTCATTTTGTTGCCTTTTTAAGGACCCTGAATCCTTCTGTCCTCAACAGTTGCTGCTCTCTCTCTCTTTTCATACTGCCTGAGCATTTTATGACATCACAAACACCTTTCCAGGCCAACCAGATGAATAGCATAAAATGGGAGTTTCTGATGTCATAGAATGTCTTAGAAATATGAAAATTAACAGCAGTAGCTGGTACGGAGAGTGGAACTCGATATAGATCCGAAGGCACCCCAAAGCTAGATTATTTATTTATCAAAAAATCATCAAAGCATATCAGAATACATAACTGGCATGGAAAGGAAGATGGAAGGGCAGTTAACTATTTAAAAATAATTTCCTATCTCCTTTAAATTAAATTGAATATGTAACAAGTTCTTAATGAATTGTAGCTCCTCCCACTACATGATGTTGTGACACCCTAAAACATTATGAAAGATCTGTCAAAAGGGGCTGCTGGCTCCCATAGGAAGCTGTCTAAGACCTAACCTGGCTCAGGTAACATCCCTTATGACTTTTAAGGAGATGTATAAATGCAGAAAAGAATTTTAATAGCAGGAGTAATAGCAAATAGGCATTAGAAGGATAAACTCAAACTTAATTTATTCTAAATGAATGCTATGCCTCCTATATAGGCTAGGCTGGCTTTTAGTAAACACAGGACAGAGAGGAGACATTTGTGCATATTTTAAACTAATTTATTTTAATTTTTTTAGCTTATATTTTATTAATTGATTCATTTATTGATACTGCTTTTATTTTCATAACATGCATTTGTTTTATCCCTATGCAGCCACTCATACTGAGACAGAGGTTGCTGGAAGTGAGAGAGAGAGCAAAAGGGGGGGGAGAGAGAGAGAGCACCATTTTCCTTAGTGTACCCAAGCTGCTCTGTCCTCTCTACACATCACTGGCAAAAGTGTTCTTTTCTCTTTTTCTTTTTTTATCTTTACAAATGCTTATTTTAGTTTTTAGATATCTTAGGGCACTTTCCTATGCAGAGTTATGAGCAGCGGGAGTGGGGTAGGGGGGGAGAGAGAGAGAGAGAGAGAGAGAGAGAGACAGAGAGAGAGAGACCGTGCCTTTTCTGCAGTGCCACTGATTGTCGCTCTCCTCGCTACCCCCGATGTTTGTCAGTAGCTGAGAAAGGTAGCATAAACTGCATTCTTTAAAATAAATTGGTCTCAACACTAAAAGGAAAATGTCTGAGGCAGCAAAAGTGTCAAAGTGAGTTGGGTAGCCTGTCAAAACAGTGACTTCTGAATAGTGATGAGTCAAAACAACGCCAGATTAAACTGAATGCCAATATTGGTGAACTCACTCTACCCTCCTACCCAAGGTCCACCCCCCTGGTGTTGGTATATTTAGTAAGGGATGGGTGTGGAGGGCACGGTGGGAGCAAAGCCCCCTGTAAACTGAGAGTTCACCGATTTAGGCATTTGCTATAATCCGGCATTGTTTTGACTCCTCGCGGTTTGGAAGTCATTGGTATAACATGGAACCAGTGAGCTGCAGGTCTTAGGGAGCAGCAGCCTGTTTTTCACAATGAGTTTCAGGCTGCAGGCTGCACAGCACACTCTGTGGGACTCTCAGAAAACAAATAATGCAGAGTCTGTCATATATAAATCAGTAAGGGAAGAAGGGAAATAAATATATATCTTTACTTTATTTTAGCTATCTGGGAATATTTTGTTCCTGACTGCAATGTTTGTTCAGTACTACTAATAAAGTAAAACAGGGTAATCAAAAAAAGCCTCCCACAGTGGTCTACCGATTCTCTCATGTTGTCCACTTTACTATGGTAGGCATGCTCCACAGTTTTGCTAAATAATGGAAAAAACCCTCATCTAAGCAACACAAGGGGTTCTTTATTATTCTGCGCCCCTATTTGGCAACTCATTACAACAATAGCAGCCCAGATAATCTGCTGGAAGGGCTAACTGTACTTTAAACACTTTTAAATGCATGTTCACCTTATCAGTATGGTTCTATGTTATGCTTGCTAGCGTCACTTTACTTGCGCACATTCTTTAGCACTGGTGCACTTTAAACACCTTGGAAGGACTGGAAAAGAAGGAAAAAAAAGGAAACTGCAGAGGGTGATAGATAGCGAGTTGAGGTGGGGGGTCCTGCAGGTGGCCAGCCTGGCAAAACTGAGGTGAAACAACAGGATAGTAAAAAAATGGAGGCTAGAGGTGCTGTTGCAGCAGTCTTTTGACAAGATAAGATGACAATACAGAATCTTTTCAAGTCTGATAAGGTCTGACCCTATCACACTGTCTCTGTCAGCTGTGTGCCCTTGTATGAATAAAGTTTAATACAGAAAAATAATTTGCCCACTTCTGATGGAGACCTTTCCACACTGCAGTAGTAGATCTGAGCAAAGACCAAGTTGGCAATCTTGTGCTACCCTACACCCTTAAAAGAAAGAATAGTCTAAAGAAACAAAGATTGCAATTACATTTTGTTTTAATTGTACATTCTAGGCACATCAAGCTCATTTCTGCTTTAATATTACTTCCACTTCTGAGCCCCCTTTGGTTCAATCTCTGGTTTACATTTCTTTTCTCTGCAGTGCTTGTGCAATTCTAAGACTATGTAAGGGCATCCAGTTTTCAGGACACTTAATTATAATGTTACCATGAAGTATATAGTTGATGAATTTAAACAGCTTTCTAATCTACAGCAGCATATCTATCCTGTATAGTTACACAAGCATATAAAATACTGAACCACCTAAGGAAAACTCTGAACCTTTACGGGAAACATTAGAAACTGTTTAAATATTTCTCCCCTTGGGCTTTTAGGGACTGAGCTGTAAAGGAAAAATAGTTTTAAATGAAACTTTTCCTTGTGTTTTCAGTTGATGGAGATCCCCACTTTATTATCCAAGTTCCCAAACAGAACGACACCATTTGTTTCAATATTAATGAGAAACCAGGAGTTATCCTAAATCTTGTGAGGGACCCTGTCACAGGTAAGCGTTGTCCCCAATTATTTATTTCAGTGACATATTACAGGCATGGTGGTGTGCTTCCTGGTCACTTTCTTACTGCAAGAAGCAGTTTAGTGGCAACACTTTGTGACAAAATGTGGGATTTCATGCTGAATCAGATGTAAAGTCTGCTATAATTGTAGCTCTGTACTTTATCTGTTCTGTATTATGTACTACCTATAGTTCTATTTTAATTGCCATGTTCTTAAATCAGTTCTGACATGGAACCTTCGACAAAGGAGATTTATTGATCAAAGGCATTTCCTAACAAGAGTAAAGTAAACATAAATTCTAGAATGCTGTAATTGAGGGGGCAGTCCATGGAGGAAACAAGCAGCAAATTATTCAAACTGCTAAGCGTCAGCTGGATAAAAACTTGTCAATTTGTCTTACATATCGTACTGTCTTTAAATGATCAATGCAATGAAAAATAATTTTCCTAAAGGTTTGTTTCCAGCTACAGCAAATAAAAATATTAGCATACCTGTTAAATTTGTTTCTTTACATGCTCCCTGTGCTGTGACTTACATAGAAACATGGAATTTTATAGCAAATTCTTCATTCACACGTGCCCCCTCCCCCAAGGCTATTTATTTTAGTTTCATTTCTAGAAGAACATTCAACTATATACACACATCTTCCACAGCTCCACCAGAAGTACCCAAACTTCAGCTCACAAAAGAAAAACATATCTTGTTAACCACTTTTGCAACCATAGCACACACAAATGACAGTGTTAATTTTATGTCTTCTTAAAATAAACACCGTCCTCAAGAACATCACACTCCAACAGTTCATATGCATCTTTCTGGCACCCCTCCTGCCCACCTCCCTGTCACCCATACATATAATCTCAACAGTTATTTTTTTTGTACCTCATAGGCTTTCTGCCTCTATCTGGCAACTCATAACATCTCCCCAGCTCTGACAAACTCCATGGCTACTGGCTGTTGCATTCAGCACAAACATAAATCCTCCTTAAACTCCTCTTGGGGCTCAGGGCACACGTTCTGGAACAATATTAAGGAAATTTATGGTAAGGACCCTAACCTGGTTCCAACACAGGTCATGGTTGAAGAGTCCTTGACCACTGACCCTACCCATATTGCCGCAGCCTTCAGAAATGCCTTCACTAACCTTAGCAATGTTCTCCCTCCTAATTTCTTTGATCTTCCAGCATCTAATGCCCCTATTCCCCCCTGTAGCTCCCCCCTTTACTTGCACTGTATCACTCCTAAGTCTGCAGAGCCGTACCTCAAAACAGCCCTTAGCCACTCCTCCTACAGCTCAGACTCACTGGACTTGAAGCTCCTTCGACTCACCCTTAAAGAGGTTTTCTGCCCCCTTACCCACATTTTAAACTGCTCCCTATGTCTAGGTAAATTCCCCTGTAAGTGGAAATCTGCCTCCATTACACCAATATTTAAAAGTGGGGATCATTCCAATACAAATAATTACTGCCTCATCCTCATACTCCCACCACCTACAAGGCCTTAGAGTGGACTGTATCTGATCAGCTTACAGAGCATCTCAATAAATGCAGCCTTCTCTGCAAACAGCAACATGGTTTCCACAAAGGAAACAGCACTACCACTGCCCTTCTTGAATTTACCACGCACATACACTCTGCGCTGGATAAGGGTCACATCACTGGTGCTGTCTTCTTTGACCTCACAAAGGTGTTCAACACCATCAACCACTTCCTCCTTCTAACCGCATTGACCAATTTGGGTCTCTCTTGAGATGCCTTGGGATGGTTCCCTGACTACCTCTCCAACCGGTCTCAACAGGTCAAAATTGCTGATGCATTACCCAATAGACTACCTGTCCTCTCTGGTGTCCCACAGGGGTCCATTTTGGAACCTCTACTTTTTAGCCTCTTCCTCAACTCCCTCCCTGAGTCCTGCCCTGGCAATCTATTACTTTACATGGATAATGCAGTTATCTTTTCCTCCAGCCCTGACCCTCTTCAACTTCACCGCTCCCTCCAGTCCTCCTTCAGCTGTGATGAAAGCTGATTCACTGCACAATGCCTTAATTATAAAAAAAAACAAAGTAATGCTATTCTCACACCCACAGAATACCAGGAAGGTGTTTTGCCCACAAGTACCAACTTCAAATCAGACTCCGTTGGAGCAAGTAGACTCCTTAAATACCTGGGCATCACCTTGGACCCAGGCCTTAACTTCCATGAGCACATTCACCCCCTATCCAAGGCCCCTAATGTCAGGCTGGGGCTTTTGCACTGCCACAAGCATTGCCTTACCCTGATGCCCACAGGCTCACTGTCTCCTCCTCAGTCCTCTCTCTGCTTGACTATGGCATATTGATATATGGGATGGCAAGCACCTCATCTCTAGTTAGTCTCTGTCTCACCCTAAACAAAGCTTGCCATCTGGTATTAGGATGTGACCACCTTACACATACCTGCTCACTTTATAGTGCTACCAACTGGCTTAACTCAACAACAGAATTAGGTTCCACACCTGCCTTCTGGCTAAAAAAATCACCCTAGGCCTCTCCTCCACTGGACTCGCCCCTTTTCTTTCAAAATGTATCCAACTCTCCCCTTCTAACCACACAACTGCTGTTCATGATATCACAGTCTGTTGTCCTGGTGAGCACTGGGATGTCATAAACAAAAGCACTGTAAGGTTAACAGGAGAAAGGCATATGTTGTCAAATGTTTTCTATACAGACATTTTAGATGGACTACCAAGATGTGCTGTAAATTGTAGAAGGGAACATTGAAGGGAAAAAAATGTATTCTCTAGTAAATTGTAATAGTTGAAATATCTTATTTATGAAAGCACATGCTGAAGTGCGCAGTTGCTCTTTAATACATTATTGCAAGTCTAGGTAATTTATCTTTTTTAGTAATTGCTTCTCAAAGCTTGTTATACCAATCAACTTGTTGTTCTTATTCAAAGTACTTCAGGGCAATGATCTAATGAATCAGTGTGGTCTATCATACAGTAACAGACAGTTTTACCTGAGATCACATAATAGCCAACTTAAAATATCTTACAGCAGTATTAAAAAATGCACACATTACTACATGGTAAGGGCAGCAAAGGCCTGGGACACACTCCCTCAGGCTCTGGTGACAAGTTTTAGCATGAACTTGACAAATGCCTTAGGTCTCAGTCATCCTGAGAAAAACTACCCACCAGAGTGAGATAAGGACTAGATGGGCCTCACACCCCTCTCCATCTTTTCTAACTAAGTAACAAAGTAACTTGTTCCAGCCAATACCCGGCATGTTACAGTCCCCTACTATTATCAGCTTTTCCCTGTCACTTTGTTTTTCTATTATGCTTAGAATTGCCTGGCCCCTTATTGCATCTGCATCTGGTGATTTGTATAATGTTGTCATGGATACATGTGATAAGTATCCTGTACCCAGCTTCACCCCTGCAATTTTGATCGATTCCATATTGCTGTCACATTATATTTATTTATATTTTATTTTATACCATTTTAGTATAAATGGTTACCACTCCACCTTTTTTCCCTTTTCTATTCCTTTTGACTAATGAGTAACCTGCAACATCCTTTACCACATGACCTCATCTATCCACCATGTTTCCGTAATGCCTGCTACGTCTGTTGTCTGCTGTCAGGATATGTTCTAGGTCATCCATTTTATTGTCATGCATCTTGCATTTATAATTATGCATTTTGTGTTATACCTTTTTTTGCTTACTCATTGTTATTGTTGTTTCTTCATAAACCCTTTTACCTATGTCCATTTCCCCAGTTGTATTTGATTCTAAAATGTCCTGATTACCCATGGTTGTGCCCATTGTTCACCCTGGTTTAATTATTTTAAAGTCATAGTAATGCTTTGTTTGATCCTGTTGCCCAAAAAGTTTACTCCTCTCCTCCTTAAGTCGAGTCTGTCATTCCTATAAAACCCCTTCAATCTAGAAAAGAAGTTTTAGTTCTATTGAAAAATATGATTTTCATTTTATGCCCACCTCCTCAGTCAGGCTTTAATTTTCCAAATAGCTGACAGTCTCCCTGGTCCAGCTCTTGGTACTAGCAGGATTTTAGACACTATGACCTCGCTATCACTATTCTTAAGTATCTTCCCTATTTCCACAAAATCATTTTAATCATTTTAATATCGTCATCCATCCTCATGCCATGGCTGATTCCTACATGTAGGGCAACTACCATTTTTTCTCCTTCTTCCTTTAATACTGTACCTTTGGAATTCCATGACATTAGAAAAGAATACTGAAAAACATTTTGGAACCACAATTTCCATTCTTCATGAATTCAATGGGCAGAATTTCACATTTCACAAAGCTCTAACTAGAGGTTAGTTGGGATCCATTATAGTTAAAAAGGTATAGTCTCATTTTTTGACACACTATACTGCACTGCTGCTGTAATGTGCAAGGTTACAATTACTTACGTAATTGCATTTGAAACAAGAAATACAATCATGTCCTTCACCCAACAAGACAGCCTCAGTAGGTAAGTGTCACTGTATTTGATATGTACTGTACAATAAGATGAACTGCAAGCTGTTTGGAATGTTGGATCATGACTAGCTCAATCATACTGACAGTAGCGACTGTTCTGCTAAGGGAAATTTCCCATGAGCTGGGAGGTTAGACTGAGTTTTTAGCTGTTAGATTCTCACAGTTGAGGGTGCTGCTGTTACTACAGTGTACCTCAACAATATAGGGCTCTGTTATTTGCAGAATCTCATGTGTCATCTGTACAGTGCTTGTCACAGACTACTCTCAGTATATTCAGCAGCTATAACAAGTGTTTTTGTTAGGTTTTTAGTTTAATAAAGAAGCCATACATGTGAAAGTTGCACAGTTAGTCTTATCTTAAAGGGAAAATAACATAGTGTAAAAGCAATGATAGATTGATTAAGTTCTTTATTGCATTTGGAGGACATCTGAGCTCCAGAGCCCATTTTTGAAGATGTCCCAGTATATCAAGTTACATACAACAGAAGAACAAGTTACATTCAACAGCAGACCAATACAATACAATTCACAATAGGTATAGCAATAATTATCATATTACACTATAAGGAACAGTGAGTTAACAGCAGGCTTCTGCAATTGCAGAAGCCATCATCAACAAGGGGTGCAGGCTAATTCAACTAGCAGGCATGGTTTAGGTACACATGCAGTGCAGTTTCTGGAAAAGGTGGGCAGTGACTTGGGCCTTAAAGGGGAAGAAGTGGAGAAGACTGATGATTGCTATGGTCAGGGACTCCCAGGCTTTGACTGCTCTAGTTGCAAAGGAGCATTGGGCAAGAGAAGTTTTGTTAAATGGCAGGAGGTGTTTTTGATCCCCCATTTGATCAAGTTCCATACCTGTTCCTGATTGGAGAGAAGATGTTGCAGTCACCTGTCAGCATTTGACCAAAAAGTGCCCTCTTGCATAGAAGGGCCTCACTGAGGTTAACTCAGAGGTGGAAAGGAAACCAGCTGGTGGCAAGGTGTAGATTATAGCAGTAGGAGTCTCGTAGCATGTTTAGTGCAAATCTGCAGGCTTGGTTGAATGCTACTGAAAGTCTTTCAGGTACAGTGTTATTGGCTGCAGAGTAGATAACTGTACCATAATCAGTCCTCGAGATGATGAAGCTGGATACCAGGAATTTGTTTACTTCAGGGGTGCAATTGTGCTTGTTTTTATATGGTAAGCCAAGGTGTTGGTGGATATTTTTGACCTGGGAGTATGCATAAGATGTGAAGGATAGGGTTGCATCAAGTTGTGCACCAAGATACTTCAAGACCTGGACCTATTTATTGGAGTCCTCAGCTGGTGCTGTGATATGCAGTTCGGAGTCATAATTCAGGGCATGTGTGCTGCCAAACAGACAACGTTTGGTTTTCCTGGTGTTAACCATCCTGTTAGATGTGAGCCAGTCACAAACCTTGCTGAAGTCATACTGTAGGTTGCATTTCAGTCTCTCCACATTGCGGTGTGGGGCGATGATGACTATGTCATCAGCATACAGCAATGCTTTGGAGCTGACACAAACTTCTGGGACCTTGATGATGAACAGGCTGAATAGCAAGGGGCTGAGGAATAAGCCTTGTGGGACTCCAGTTGTTAGAGGTTGCAGGCTGGAGAACACCTCTCTATAGCTAACCTTTCATGATCTGTGGGCTAAGTAGTCAGGGAAACACACACTGAACAGCAGTGTCAGTAGCTCAGTAGGTAGCACACTCACCACTGAGGCCAGGAGATCAGAGGGCTGTGGGTTCAGTTCCCGCATCTGGCACTCGGGTTAATATCTCAGTACTGACATTGTAGTGCAGCATGAGAGGGGTGCTGCACTTCTGAGGTGCCGTCTTTCAGATGAGATGTTAAACCAAGGTCCCATCTGCCTGGATCGGTGGTAGTTCAGGTGGATGTTAAAAATCCCATGGCAATTATCGAAAAGAGTAGGGGAATTTCCCTGGTGTCCTGGCCAAATTTCCCTCATTCACTAAAAATACCACCAACAGCTTAATCTGGTTCAAGGTCAATTGGTATTCGTCTGTATCCCCCTTCCCCAGATCATGCCTGAAAATAGGCAGGATTTGTCTAGTGCACTTACCTGGTCAACAAAAACTAAATAAGAAACAGAACTGAGCACTGAATCAAGGATTGCCATAGAAGGGCATTGCTAGTTAAGCCAAGTTTCAAAGAAATACTAAATCACACCTACCCCAACAATGCAAAGCATCATGGGAAGTATATGTAACTCTGCATGAAATAAGGAGGCTGTTTCTACTTTAAGCATAAGTGTATGGTGCCAAATGGCCTCTCACATGATCTGCAAAGGTTAAAAACAGCAGACACAGACATGTGTTCCATATTTGACACAACTCATCAATGTGCCTCATCTCTGTCCCAAACCAGAGAAAAGGGGGTCTATCCCAGGTCTACATGGTTTGGGTCTTGGTAAGCCCACAATAAGAAAGTGATCAAAGAGACAGCGAACCTCAATGCAAAAGCAGTGATGCAATGGTTTCCCACTGATGTTATGAAGTTCTTAGTTTTATCTTTTTGTCTGACCTAGGAATCACAGTTAATGGGCAGATTATTGGGGATAAGAAGACTACTGGTGATGCTAAGATGGCAAACACATATTTTGGAAAATTTGGAATTGTGCACAAGCCACTGGGTGTGAAGATTGAGGTCACCCCTGAAGCAACTGTGCTCCTGATTGGTAAAGAAAAGACTGTGTTCTCCTGGCTAGACACAGTATCCCTGCAACATGAGAGGTATGATGTTCTTTTTTTTTTCATAATAGAATTTTATTAGACTTAATAAATATATCAACAGTACAGAAACATATTGAAAAAATTTTTTCCTTTTTGTCAAGAAATTATAAATGACTGTAAATACAATGAAGAGTGCAAACAGTCAATATTTCTCACAGTATAACCAATGAACATCTTAAAGCATATATAGGCTAGGGTTTGAGTTAAGTTTAAATTGTACAGGTTAAACTAACTGCAATTAGGAGTCAGTCAATGACATAAAAAGATAATAAACAACATAGTAAAACCTGTAAAAATAATTCAAGAAAGCTTCTTTTACAACACTATAAATAACATTTGTGTTGTTTAAGTCTTAAGAAAAAAAGGGGCCCAAAATATTTAGAAAATAATCTGGTTTATTCCTCAAGGTATAAGTAATTATTTCATTGTTGGCAGTATATCCCATCAAATTAATCCATTCCACCAAAGTGGGGGGTTTGGGGTCTTTACAATATTTTAAAATCAGCCTTTTGGTGCAGATAGACGCCACTGCTAGCCAACGCTTTTGCTGGTGAGTGATAGTGTAATCTTCAGGAATAATGCCAAGTATGAAAATTAAAGGAGATGAAGTCAAGGCAATATTTAGAGACCTCCCACATATTTTGATAACTTCTTTCCACAATGGAGTTATCATAAGACAACTCCATAACATATGTAATAGGTTAGCATTAGGGGACTGACATTTACAACATTTATTGTTATAATTTAAACCCATCTCTACTAGTTTAATAGATGCTAGGTAAAAATGATGTCATATTTTAAATTGGATCAGCTTACCTTCTGAATCAACAGTACCTCTATGAGCAATATCCCAGGCCTCATCCCAGTCCAAGTCAGGGATAGTCATATTTAGTTCATTCTCCCATTTTCTTTTGGCTGAATAGGTTAGAGATGGGGTTAGGAGACATTTATTAAGTATTTTGTAGATAAAACTTGCTCCTTTTTTAAGGGTGCTGTTCTACACAGCTGGTCCCATTCTTTATTCTCAGGAACTGAATAGTCCTCTAAAAGCACGTTTTCCTTGAGTTTACTTCTGAGTTGTAGGTAGAAATGAAAATGGAAACTTGGTAACCTATAAAAGTCTGTTTCCCTAAATGACATCAGAATAAAAGTATCCTTAGATAATACGTCGCAAATTCTGTTGATACCTACTTGGGACCATATTTTATTAGGTTTCAAGGGTTTCTCTTGGTTTGCTGGCCAAGGCACCTAGCTTCAGCTGAGCTCTTTCCTTCTAAAGACTGCTTGAAAGTCAGAGTAGAGAAACTTACCAGATTTACTGTGTGGTTGTGTTTTTATTTTTTACTCAGAGGGATTGCTACTGTTTGTTGCTAACATTTCATTGCTTTCTTTTTCTCTGTAGCAAAGTGTTTCTTACAGCGTATATCTTCTCTGAAATTATTACAGGTGGTGCTTTACAGGTTTTACAGTTTTATCTAACATCAGGATAAGCTTTCAGGGTTACTGCATTTGTTGTTGACTGATTGTTTCTGCTCTTACCTCCTTGTTCTTTTGTCCGTGGTTCTTCTTTTTTGGCAGGAGAAGGGCCCAGCCACCCACCTGCACCCGAACCCAAATTGTTCACAAAGCAAGAGAAAATATTGATGTCCTAGTACACATAGGGACTAATGATCTCACCAGCCAGTCACTTGTGGAGACCAAGGAACACCTGACCAGGCTGGGTGACAAACTATCATCTATTTCATCCGGCATCTCCTTCTCTGAGATCCTGCCAGTCTGGGAGAGGGGAGCAGATGGACAGGAGGTCAGAGAAGGGGAGATAAGGGAGCTAAACATATGGCTCAAGGGCTGGTGCCAGAGAAAAGGACACAGATTTGTGGGGAACTGGCAACAGTTCTGGGAGCGAAAGTTCTTTAAATTTGATGGACTGCATCTGACTAAGGAGGGAGTCAGTGCATTAGGGCAGAAGTTTGACATCTTTGCAGAATATTTAAACTAGCAAATGGGGAGAGGGGTGCAGCACCCCATATGTCAAATGGGAAGAACACCCCTCCCCCCTCAGCTAGTGGTCAAACAGAGATTCAGCATGTTTGCAGTTCATTTGCATCACAAGGTAAGAAAAAAGGTTTGTCTACCCATACATTGCACAAGGGTAATGCCAAACCTCACCCAACAACTAACACACCAAAATCTGGCCAATGGAAAATCATGTACACAAATGCTCACAGCCTGGGAAATAAGATCCCAGACCTGCAGGCAATAATGTCAGAGGCTAAACTGGACATAGTAGCTATTAGTGAGACGTGGTTTACCAGTAACCACACTTGGGAGACTTCAGTACCTGGCTATGTATTGTTCAGAAGAGATCGAGGTGCAAAAAGGGGGGGGGGAGTGGCTCTGTATGTCAATGAAAATATCAAAGCTACGGAAATTCAGAATATACATAAAGAGCCAGAAGAACTGTGGGTCACCCTGGAAACAGGAAATGGGACAGCCATAAGAACTGGGGTTGTCTACAGGCCCCCAGACCAGGGGGGAGGACATAGACACATTACTGCTAGAAGATATACAAAACATGACAGCTAAAGGGAGGTTCTGATAATGGGAGACTTCAACATGCCATATACAGATTAGTCAATACCAGCAGGAACATCTGCCAGAACTAGACACATAGTGGATTCCCTGCAGGGGGGCCTCAAACAACTGGTACAACAACCCACAAGACAGGGCTATCCTAGATCTAGTACTGACTAACAGGAAGGGATCACAGATCTCCAGGTAGAAGGTCACCTGGGGCCAGTGACCATCACATGGTATGGTTCAATTTGGCTGCTACATCTAAATCATCCCATTCCAAGGCAAAAATATGGGACTTCAGAGGAGCTGACTTTGATAAGATGGCCAACAGAGTTAAGCTAGCCCTGGCAAAAGAAACACAGGTGAGGGGTACAGGCAAAGTGGGCAAGCATTAAGGATGCAATACTTGAAGCAACATCCCATTGTGTTAGACAGAAAAGGAAGTGCAAAGAAGAAGGAAACCACTTTGGTTCTCAAATACAGTAGCAGAAAAGGTCAGAGCCAAAAGGCTGGCCTTCAGGAAATATAAGGAACACAGCGGATGAAGATAGGAAGGCATACCAAACTGCCCTAAGGGAAGCAGGAAGGCAGTAGGCAAGCAAAGTCTCAAACTGAGGAAACACTAGTACGAACAGTAAAAGAAGGTGACAAGACTTTCTATAGATACATTAGTGAAAGGAGAAAGTCCAGAGGGGGTATTACAAGATTAATGGAGAAAAGGAGCATGTGAGGAGGAGGACCCTGTAAAGGCATTTATCCTAAATAGATACTTTTGCTCAGTATTTACTGAAGAGAAGGTAGGGCAGGGCCCACAGCTCAGCATCATGGACACAGGGGAGGGAGGTGCACTACTTCCTTCACAAAAGAAAGGGTCCTACAAGAGCTTGCTAAGCTCAGGGTGGATAAGGCAATGGGACCTGATGGCATACATCCCAGAGTACTTAAGGAGCTAAAGGTGGAACTAGCAGAGCCATTAGCAGAACTGTTTAGTGAGTCTCTGAGCACAGGAGAGGTCCCAGAAGACTGGAGAAGGGCTCATGTGATCCCACTCTACAAGAGTGGTAGCAGGGAGGAGGTGGGAAACTACAGACCAGTCAGTCTTACCTCAGTAGTGTGCAAGATTATGGAGGCACTCCTTAAGGAAAGGATAGTGCAACACCTGGAATCCATAGGGGCACATGACCCAAGACAGCATGGGTTTACAAAAGGAAGGTCCTGTCAAACTAATCTCATAGATTTCTTTGACTGGGTAACCAGAGTGGTGGACCAAGGGGGAGCAGTTGATGTTGCCTACCTTGACTTCAGCAAAGCTTTGACACTGTTCCCATAGAAGATTGATAAATAAGCTGGGTAGGCTCGGGGTGGGTCGGAAGTTGGTCAACTGGGTGGCAAACTGGTTGGCGGCAGACAGAGAGTGGTGGTAAATGGTATACAGTCAGAAGAGATGCAAGTCACAAGTGGGGAACCTCAGGGATCAGTCCTGGGGCCAGTCCTCTTCAACATCTTCATTAGTGACCTTGCAGATGGACTACAGGGTAATGCTTGTCTGTTTGCAGATGACACCAAGATCTGCAACAGAGTAGATGATCCAGCTGGGGTGGGCAGAATGAGAAGAGATCTGGATAAACTAGCAAAATGGTCAGAAGAATGGCAACTGGGATTTAATGCAAAGAAGTGCAAAATCATGCACATAGGGAGGAGAAACCCTGAAGTCACCTATAGGCTGGGAAGGGAGTTGCTAGCAGTCACAAAGGAAGAAAGAGACTTGGGCAACATCATCACTGATGACCTGAAATCATCCAAGCAGACCTCTAAAGCAGTAGGTAAGGCTAGGGGGGTGTTAGGGTGTATTAGTAGGGGTATCACAAGTCGTAAGAGGGAGGTAATAATCCCTCTTTACATGACACTGGTTAGGCCCCATCTGGAGTACTGTGTGCAGTATTGGAGGCCACACCTTCACAAGGACATTAACCAGATCGAGGCAGTCCAGAGAAGGGCAACCAAAATGGTGCAGGGACTGCATCAGAAGACATATGAGGACAGATTAACAGAGCTTATTATGTATACTCTTGAGCAAAGGAGGGAGAGAGGTGATATGATCGAGGCATTCAAGCACCTTAAGGGCATTAACAAGGTGAAAGAGTCTAACATGTTTAAATATAAGAAAATAGCAGGACAAGAGGACACAGCATGAGATTAGAGGCCGATTAAGGGAATGTGAGGAAATTCTTTTTCAGAAAGGGTGGTGGATGCATGGAATGGCTTACCACAAGAAGTGGTGGCTATGAATACAGTGCAGGGCTTCAAACAGGCATGAGGGAGCAATACAAATGACTATGAATAGATAGGCCATTGACAGAGCAAAGGCCGATGGCACATTTATATGGTAGAAAAACAAATGGGCAGACTGGATGGGCCTTGCAGTCCTTATCTGCTGTCAACTTCTATGTTTCTGTGTTTCTATGTTTAGTGATTAGTGAGTTAGACCATAAAGGTATTTGTCTTAGTGGAAAACTGGAGGGACTAATGGATTGACAAATATTTTTTAGTACTCTAATAGAGTTAACCAAGCAAGGATTATCTACAGTATCTATAGGTGTATGTATAAATAAATAATCTGTAATCCTACTGGTACCTAATAGGGAATTTTCTAGTTGTAGCCAAAGAGGCCTTGGTCTGCCAGTACCAGAGTTACAACTCAAATGATTAGAGATTTGTTTAAGAAGAATAGCCTACTGATACCATTCCCAGTGAGGAAGCGCCAAACCACCTAGATTGTAGAGAGCTCTTAACTTATTCAGACTAAGTCTTGGGGTTTAATTTCCCAAAGGAATTTTCTTATCATCACTTCTAATTTTCGTATTCATTTTTATGTTTGCTTGCACGCATGTGCAAGAAACATAGTGCCATGAACGGAGATTTCGGAGGTGTGTCACCTCCTCCTCCAATTCAGGCACTGTGCTGGCAGGCGCGGCCCCTGTTAGCCAATGCATTTTGGAGCTGTCTATGACACGCTCCAAAATGCAGTGGCATACAGTTGAAAGGGGGAGCTACGCTTCAGTGAGCAGTGATAAGAAGCTGCTCACGCGCAGCTCCCCCCCCCAACCGCAGGCGTGCGCGCCCCCCGCACACAGCTTATAGCCGACAGGGTGCCCAATCCCCGTCGGCTGAACTATTTTCTCCCTCCCTCCCAATAGTTGCTGCCATGCTGGGAGCCACCCCAGCATGGCAATCCGTTATATTGCCGGCGAGGGTGCCAATCCCCATCGGCTGAAGCATCCCCAAAGTCATTGTGCCGCGCTGGGAACCCCCCAGCGTGGCAAGCGATCTCGTTTTTTTCGTTTTTTTTCGGCAGGGGTGCCCAATCCCCGTCGGCTGAACTCCTCCCCAAAGTCCTTGTGCCACGCTGAGCCCACCCCAGCGTGGCAAGCTGTCAGCGACATCTTTTGTTTTTACCCTGCAAAACAAAAACTGTCCCACGGCGCGTCTCTTGAACCCCCTCCCACAACCCGCACCCACCCACTGTGCACCCAGCCTCCCCACCACCCCTCACCCCATACTTACCTCCGGACTCCGGCGCGACGATCTTCGGTGGACCGGGAACACGTCTGCACTCTTCAAAGCCGACCGCGAACTGAGGAAATGCCGGTAAGCTGTATAATGGGCTAGATAGGAGGGGTTCAACTTTAGTGCATATCTCAGGCATTTTTGGGAATTTTTGCACCAAATTTTCAACATGGGGTTTTTGGGACCCCTTCTCATGAATAATGTCACTGTCATGGCGTTAATCGGGCTCGAAGGGTGATTTCGCGCAGTGACTGTGCAGTGACTGCGAAATCACCCTTCAGGACTGAATACCACCATGACAGTAAATCATTCATGAGAAGGGGGCCCAAAACCCCCACGTTGAAAATTTGGTGCCAAAATTCCAAAAAATGACTGTTTAACGTGCGTGCATTGCGCAGTTCCTACGCAGGCTCATAAGTTCGCGAAATTTCAATATTTTCACTCCAGATTTTCAACATTGCCATTTAACCACACCATCTTATGAGTAGTACAGCTGTCATTTTTCATATCTCACCCAAAATGTGTTTCCACCCTTGTAGCGCAGAATGGCGCAGTCGGTGTGCGAAATCAATGTATGGGACAAATTAAGAAAATTTCAGTGACACTGTTCATGAGCAGAGGTCTTGAAATGGCTATGTTGAAAATTTTGAAAATTCTAAAATGACTGTTTCTGACGGCGCGTTGCGCAGTTCTCTACGCGCTCATAGGTTCTTAATTTTCAATATTTCCCTCCAGATTTTCAACATTGCCATTTTCCACACCTTCTTATGAGTAGTACAGCTTTCATTTTCACATCTCACCTAAAATGTGTTTCAGCCATGTAGCGCACAATGGCGCAGTCGTTGTCTTGAACTCAGTGTATAGGACATATTAAGAAAATCACAGTGTCACTGTTCATGAGCAGAGATCTTAAAATGGCAATGTTGAAAATTTGGTGACAGAATTCCTAAAAATGACTGTTTCACAGTGTGCATTGCACAGTTCCATATGCGGCTAAATGAGTTTGCGAATTTTCAATATTTCCACTCCAGATTTTCAACATTGCCATTTTTCACACCTCCTTATGAGCAGTACAGCTGTCATTTTCACATCCTGCCCAAAGCGTGTTTCCACCATGTGCGCAACAATGGCGAGTCGGTGTGCAACCTCAATGTATGGGACACATTAACAAAACCACAGTGACACTGTTCATGAGCAGAGGTCTTAAAATGGCTATGTTGAAAACTTGGTGAAAAAATGCCTAAAATGACTTTTCTGACGTCGTTGCACAGTTCCTATGCATGCTCGTTAGTTTGCAAATTTAATATTTTCCTCTAGATTTTCAACATGTCCATTTTATTAAACTTCCTTATGAACAGTACAGCTGCAATTTTTCATATGTCACCCAAAATGTGTTATCACACATGTAGCGCAAATGGTGATGTTGAAAGTAAAGCAATGTTTAGGACAGATTAAGAAAATCACAGTTACACTGTTCATGAGCAGAGGTCTTAAAATGGCTATGTTGAAAATTTGGTGACAAAAGTCCATAAAATGTCTGTGTTACGAGTGAGCATTGTGCAGTTTCCACGCATCCTCATTAGTTCATGACTTTGTAATATTTCCAGTCCAGATTTTCACTAGTGGCATTTTTCAACACTTCCTTATGAACAGTACAGCTGCCATTTTCTCAACATGGCCAAGTGTGTTTTCACACTTTCAGTGCAGAGATGCGTGGTCATTATGGGAAATCATTGTTCGGCACAGATAAAGAAAATCACAGTGACACTGTTCATGATCGGAGGCACCAAAATGCCTGAGTTGACAATCTGCTATAAAATATCCCCAACCTACTTATATAACGGGTGTGCGTTGCACAGTTTCTATGTACGCTTGTGACTTCACCATTTTTTAAATATTTTACTACACATTTGCAACATAGCCATTTTTACACCTCCCCATGAAAGAGTACAGCTGCCATTTTTTACAGCCTGTTCGGAATATGTTTGCATCTGTGGTGCTAAATCCCGTAGTCACTGTGCATAAGCAGCTTGCCTACACACTGATATTCCCCTGTTCGTGAGGTGGGGTCACAAAACAAACATGTTGAAGATTTGGAGTTAAAATACCAATGAATGCCTGAGGTATTAGACTTTTCAACTAAATCGCCCAACCCTATATAGAATGACAGGAATCAGGGGTGTGACTTGGGATTCTTGCCTGTGATGCTCATACCATTCCACACCCTGCAGTCACTGAGAGGCATCGAGGTATGCCTTGGACTCTTCGTCCCCAAACTTCACCCCATTCTCCTATATCGCACCCATCTCACCATATTTCCTAATGAAATGGGGTGCGCATAAGGGCCAAAGACCCCAAGGAACACGTGACACTTGTCAGTCTCTGCAGAGTGGGGTGTGGTGAAATGGCGTGGCCGTTATGCCTGACGACCCAAATGCACACCCCAATGCCTGTCACTCTCTGCAGGGTGGTGGTGGGGTTGGCTTCAGTTCAATACTTCACTGCCATTCCTATTACGCAGCTCTGTAACTTCTACACTACCACTGCCAATGCCAGTAAGCAAACATTCGGCATTGACAAATGCTTGTTTATCTAGTAAAATAGGGATATTTTGAAAAAAGTAAAATAACTTTGGGGCAAAAATCATTTTAATAGTTTACTTTACCCCATAGGAAAAGGTACAAATTACTCCAACTTGCTAAGTCTGATTCAAGATCTTTTATTAAGGGTAAATAATTAATCTTAGTCAAGGAGCCCCGGTTGATGGAGATTTGTAGGCCCAAGTGAGTTATTTGATCCTTGACCGGGCCATTGTTGAAGATTTCAGATAAATTCTTTTTAATAAAAGTTGAAGGGTTAGGACATAATATTTGGGATTTATCCCAATTAACCTACAGTCCTGAAAGATTCCCAACATGTAAAAGTAATTTCTTAAGTGCAATATAAGATTGAACTGGTTTTGCGAGGGTTAAAAGTAAATCATCGGCAAAAGCATAGGTTGGAGATGTGACTTGACTACAGACCTGTCTCTAACCTTCCCTTTGTGGGTAAGATAATTGAGAAGGTGGTCATGCAGCAGCTGGATGATCATCTTACCAGCCATGACATGATATCTACAATCCTCTTCAGTCAGGATTTCTGAAGAGACATAGTACTGAGATGGCCCTAGTTCAGGTGTTCAGCGATCTTCTGATAGCGAGAGATCAGAAGAGCCATTCCATCTTGGTACTTATCACTCTCTCTACAGCATTTGACACCATGGACCTGTGACTGATCTGTGGACTGTCTGGTACAGTCCAGTCCTCAGATGTTTCAGTCTTTCCTCATGGGGAGGTTTCAGAGAGTGATGTCAGGGATTTATTCCTCTGGCACTTTGTCCTTACATTGTGGGGTACTGCAGGGCTCTATTCTATCACCCATGTTGTTTGCAATATACATGCTGCCATTGGGAGACATTGTAAGGTGGTATGGGCTGAGTTTTCACTGCTATGCAGATGATACTCAGCTATACATGTCCTTTGTGCCCGAACATGAGGATGATGTCTCTGTATTTAACAACTGTCTCTTGGAGATCCAGGACTGGATGAACTCCAACTGGTTGAGGTCGAATCCGGACAAGACTCAGATTTTGGTGGTTTATCCAGGTCATTGGGTAGAGGGGCTTTTGGCAGGGCAGGTGTTCAGGCTTAGGCTTGGAGGCAGTCAGCTGATGGCCTCTGAACAGGTGCAAAATCTGGGCATTATTGTTGATGATGGATTGACACTCAAATCTCAGGTGTCATCTGTCATCAAGACCTCACTTTATCATCTGAAGAATATCACCTGGATTAAGCACCTGGTTCCACCTGATGAGCTTCCAGCGTTGGTCCACACCTTTGTGACCACTCACCTTACACTACTGCAACTCCATGTACATAGGGCTACTGGGGGTTGATATTCACTGCTTGAAGCTGGTGCAGAGTGTGGTGGCCAGGCTGTTGACTGGTCTTTCATGATCTAACTATGTCATACCTGTGCTGCACAGCTTGCACTGACTGCCTGTTCAGTGGTGGATAACCTTCAAGCTCAGCTTGCTGACCTATAAAGCCCTACATGGACAGGGACCATACTACCTGCAAGAGCTTCTCCATCCCTATGGCCCCCTCCGCCCACTCTACTCCACCGATGAGGGATTGCTGGAGGTTTCCAGGGTCTGTTTGAAGACCTCTGGGGTCCATGCATTAGCATTTGTGGACCTGACCCTGATGAACTCTCTACCTTTTAGGATAAGGGAGTCCCTGACCATTGAGAGTTTTAAGTCTGCATTAAAAACACATCTTTTTAATCTTGCATTCTTGGTATCTTTAGGATGTTATGTGTTGATGCTATATTTTATTCAAGAATTTTTATCTGATTTTAATTTATTTGGTAAAGTGCTTTGATACCTTGTGAATTGCGCTGTAGAAATAAAAATTTGTTTGACTGATACAATTTTGCTTATAGGGTATTTTACATATTTTCTGTTACTTTTTTCTCTTCTTTCTTTATTAATAGACAGTTGTTAAAAAATAAGATCCTTGATAACTGACCCAGTGGTGCAGAGGGCTGAGGTACTATCAAATGCCTTACCTCTCACCACACTGGCAATCTGAGTTCTGGAATGAACTCAGATTGCTGGGGGTCAGCCCAGGGGGAAGGCCAAGAGGATTGAGAAGCCACCCGGCAGCTGTCCTCTCTTGGACTGTGGTGGTGGGTCTTTTTGGCTCTTGGCTGCCACCAGGTAGAGGCCTGGTGCTACAGCAGACATCCAGGAGGCAGACATGGGTCTGGGGAGGATGCGGGGAACCTAAGTTCCAGAATGCACGCATGCCTCCATGTGCAGGCATCCTCTGAGTTGCTGCAGGCTCCAGGCAGTAGAGGAAGGAAAATGGTGGGAAAAAAATGTGCAGACTGGGCTTCATGAAGCCATGCCCAAACACCTGGACCTGCCCTTCCACTCTGACTGGTAAGACATTCTGAACTATGTGCACTGGGAGGGGTTGGCTCTCCCCATAGCCCCTCCACAGGGTGAAGCCATGGGAGAACTAGCCCCAAGTCCAAAGGGAGGACATGGATGGTCCAAAGTGTTCAGGAACATGGCTGAGAAGCTGCCCAGTCTGGCTCCAGAGGATAAAGACCTTTATAAGAAAATAAAATATAGGATCCTAGTCCCACAGACTTCCTCTTTTCCATCCTCCTATGTACATGTAATGTCATACTCCTCTGTTTATGAATCACAAGTTGTTGCTGTGAAAATTATAATATCACAAGAAGAAAGTGATGACATCATGTGTAGATAAACAGTTGCAGCAGATGAGCTCCAAAAGGCAAGGATCCTTTCTGCATTCAAAGTTCCTCAAGAAGAGAGAATAATGATAAGTTAAACTGATGTGCCAGGATCCTATAAAGCATTTACTGTTGGTATTAGCAGTATTCAACACCCCTAACATTTGCAAAATATTAAATTCAGAAGATTCCCATCTTTATTACTAAAGGCAATTACAAAAATACTGTCTTTTTGCCCCTTATATGTCTTTTTTTTCTGCTGCCTTTTCTGCCTTGAAATAATAATCAACTGCTTGTGACAATCCCGGAAGTTCTGGGCACTGAACATAAATAAGAACATACAGCAATTAATTAAAACATATAGTAAAACCCCATTAAAACCATAACAAAGTTGATATTCAGCAGTATTAATGAGATTCAGATACACAGTTTTGAACATGCATGGGCTCAAAATCTGGCAGTTTCTTTGTGAAAGTTTGCAAAATATTGCCAATATTTTAATTGGTTATACAATAACTCAGCCATCCGTTAATGTAGACACATAAAAATTAGCATGTTCACCCATGGCATAAGGCTCTAAACACCTGCGATATTTCCAGACATGCGGTTATGTAATATTGAACTTAAAGGAGTTCACACTCCGGCGATTTCTATCTTTGTGAAATTTTATTGCCAGTATATTAAAGGGACACTGTCAATTTGTTGTGACATTTCCTAAGAGCATGTTATTTATGGTCCTGTAGCAAGTAATAGCAATAAAAAAATTCATAAATGCCAAGTGCTTTGCATCATAGTGCCAGTTATTTATAATTTTGTGCTAAAAATAGATCTCGGATGACCCACCCTGAAGGACCAGTAGCTGATGCTTCCACACATCCACACAGCAACATGGTACCAAGCCATGTGTAAACCTGTTCATGAACAAATTTGTCATTTTTTTTACATGGGAGCCAAACATGGCACCTCATACTACTGCCAGCACTGATTTCAGTTGTAAAATAAAATGGGTTAGAGTGCCTGTTTTGCAACAGGAATTACTTTTCAGACATCAATATCAGCACAAGCAAGAGGTACAATATGGCTGATATCTAAGGAAAAATTATAAACTCGTTAATGAATGAGTTTATCTGTGCTCAGTGCCATATCTATGCATGGCCATGCAGGAATATTGGCTGGCAGTCCTTCAAGATGGGTGGTCTGCAATATATTTATAACACAAAATAAGAAATAATTGGCACCGTGATGTAAAGCACTTGGCATTATGAATCTTGTATTGCTATTTCTTTCTACTGGACCACAGATAACATGCACTTAGAAAATGTTTACAAAAAGCAGACAACATCCCTTTAAAGAGGTGATAATGCTGCAATTTCTTCAAGAACACACCGCTTTGACATCACATACGTTGCTGTGGAAATGATTATGATGTCACAGGCAGAAAACTGAAAATTCATCAGAAGTTAAAGCAGGAGGACTACAGGACAAAGATCCTGACTTTATGCATATATCTTCAGTATTTTATATATTTAAAATGTTGTTAACCAGGTAAGAACCCATGGGTTCTTACAGAGTTAACAAAGTTAAACTGTTTTATTTGAGTTCTCTCTATATATAACCTGTGACTTTTTATACAATAATCTGTATGGATGTTTTTCAAAACTGCATGTAATTGTTGGAGCCAGGGGGTGGGGCTGAGGGCTGAGGTGCTGGATGCCTTACCTCGCACTATGCTGGTGACCCAGGTTCGGGAATGACCCTGGGTCACCGGGGAGCTGGCATGGGGGGAGGGTCAGAGTGAGATTGAGCTGTGGTAGGCAGCTCTCCCATCTCAGGGTGGTTGTTCTCTCCCCCCGTAGTTCCGCTCCCACCAGGTGGAGGTCCAATGGGAAGTGTAGGTGAGGGGGAGCAATGGAAATAATATCAGGGGTGGGGTGAAAGGGGTCCAGCCAGTGCCCAGCATGCAGTGTACACCTCCACACACATACATGTATGTGTCTGCCGGGGTCCAGGGTTTGGGGCAAAATCGGGAGAAAAAAATGAAAAATCTATGTATAAAAAAACTGTATGTAATTGTTCTGTCTAATTTGCCTTGAGCCTCACTTGACTACATTTCCTCTGGAACTACTTATTGTACTTGTAACTTTTTTATGACTATGTATTTAACATGGAACCTTTGTAAATGAGCACTTGTGGTCAAAGGTTATCTCCAAAGGTTTCAATAAATACATCAATAAATAAATAAAAAATTAAAATACACACATAATTATGTAACAAATGTTTTTGTATTGCCATTTGAAGTGGATATGGCTTTTAGCATCCAGTGACAGGCGAGGAGCAGAGATTCAGATTTTTGTAATATAAAGTGAAAAAAGCTCTCTGGCCTCATCGGCAAACTGAGAGTTAATCGATCAGCAGAATGAATATTATATTCAGTGGTCAAAATGTTTAAATAGAGCCAATAAAAATTTGGGCCCAGCACTCTTTAATAGCTTCCATAATGTAAACGTACTAAAAAAATTACAGTTTTGTCAATGGAAAGCAATTTCAACTATTGGTATAAAGTACGCTAAAGAATGTATCTTCCAGGATTTAAAACAAATAGACATATATTATTGAATGATGCCTTAACTCTAATCAAGTTGGACTTGTTAGCAGCAAAATAAATTGGAAAGGTATAATCAATCAAAAAAACAATTAGGCCAAGGGCAGCAAGTTTTCTGGTTTCACTTCTAAGACAATTTTTGAAGAGATATAAAAGATCCAGTCTTGAATAAGCCAATTTAGCTAGAGCTCCAATTTGTTTAGAATAGGATAAGGTATTTTCCTGTATCAGCCCAACATATTTCAAATTTAAAAGAAATTCAATTTACTTACTGTCCAGTGTTGCGGTCCCCAGGGGCAGAGACTCAGCATATCTAGAACCATAAAAACACTAGACATTTGATCTTTTTCACATTTAATACCAGTTTATTACCAATCAAATAAGACTGAATGCAATGAACATTTTGTTGAATATTGTTCTTTAAGGACATAGAGTCTCAGACCAAGATAATGTCTGTTTTGCTCTATAAATTTTTATTGGAAATAAAACTTCGAATAGCAAAAACATTCAAATAAATATAATCTTTAATATCTATATGGTTATTACATGCAAAACATATTTGTGAGCTAAGCATACAAATATAATACAGCCTATAAAACTAATTTACAGTAATCTCTATGAAAGAAATTGTATAATACAAAAACAGTACAATTTCATTTGCATTAAACATTGATTCAATATTTACCATCCCATTCAGTAAATCATTTAAATATGAGCTAAATAATGAGCCTCTGATTGCCCTTTGTGATACCCCCTGTGTCAACATTTATGAAAGGAAAAAGTGAATTACCAACCTTGATAGCCTGATAAAGTATGCACCACATAAACCATCCTTGCTTTAGATGGACAGCCACTTACAAGGGACAAAACCTGGATGCCAAAAGCGGAGTCCTATAGGGCTCCATTATAAATCCACTGGCTATAGTGAATTAGGGGTGCCTGCTATACTGGACATCCCAAAGCCCATGAACACCTCCACAGCTGTGATCAGGTAACCTCACTGACACTTCCTGAGGCTCCATCTCTCGGATGAGATGTTAAACCGAGGTCCATCAGCCTGTTCTGGTGATAGTTCTGGTGGATATTAAAGATCCCATGGCACTTCTTGAAAAGAGTAGGGGGATTTTATTGAAGAAATGGACTTCATTACAAACAAATTACAAATCATAATACAAAATAAAGAATATAACCACATTTTCATCACACCCTATACATAAATACTAATTAAAAGACATAATAATTAACTTAAAAAAGTCCCTTTCTTTACATGGAAACACAATATTCTTGCCCAGAGATTATTACCCCACCATAAATTTTTCCCCTTTTTGCATTGTCCAAAAGTCACAATTTACCCATAAATGCTTAATTTTTGGGGTGAAAATCTTACTGCATTTAGTTACTAGTTTTACAGACAGCTTTCTGTATATTATTCAGTAGTTCTCTATGCATTATACATTTTTGTTGCAGGACCCAACACATCTAGACTGCCAAATATAATAATTATTCCTAACACTATATACACTGCATCTATATTGGTGAGACCACATCTGGAGTACTGCATCCAGTTCTGGAGACCCCCATCTCCGCAATGATATAGACAGGATAGAGGCAGTCCAGAGGGCAACTAGAATGGTGCAGGGTCTGCAAGAGAAGCCATACGAGGAGAGACTAAAAGAGCTTAATATTTATACCCTTGAGGAAAGGAGGGAGAGGGGGGACATGATAGAAACATATAAGTCCCTCAGTGGAATCAATAAAGTCCAAGAGGGTAGCATCTTTCAGAAAAAGAGACATGCAAGAACAAGGGGTCACAATTTAAAGATGGGGGGCCAGTTCAGGGGCAATGTGAGGAAGTATTTTTTCAGAGAGGGGGTAGTGGATGCATAGAACAGCCTTTCTGAGGAGGTTGTGAGGTCTAAAACTGTGGGAGAATTCAGGAATACATGGGACAGACATAAGGCAATTCTTGTGGGGGGTAGGAAGAAACAGGCTATTGGTTAACTATGATCTGTGGCTTATCCTGTAAGTAGGGAAATGGCTAGAATAGGTGGGACAAGCGGTCCTTATCTGCCATCAAAGTCTATGTTTCTATGTTTCTAAAGATAGTCCCTGAAGGCCCAAACAACAGTGTTTGATAATCCAGTTTTGAAAATTGGGGCTCATTCCAAACCTCTGACAATAACTCCCAAAAGAGAGTACTATATGCACACTCAATGTATAAGTGTTGCTGTGTTTCTAGTGTATTCCCACAATTATACCTGGGACAGCATCTCTCATCATGCTGCTTGTGCTTATTATTACCCTTTACACTCAAGCAACCAAAATTACTCAACCAAATGCAATCCCAGGCAAAGGGCAGAATCCTAGGATTAGATAACTCAACCAAAATTACCAGTATCTGAAAAACAGAGCAATCAGGAAATTCCAGTACTGATTTACATTGGCCGATAATATTGTCCTATATATGGATTTCCTATCCATTGTCTGGAGATGTCCCACTGCAATACCCCACTTCAAAGCAGCTTTTACGCTCTCCAGCCCATATCTTGGCATATTTAGTATACTATTCAAACCTCTGGGCTTTTTAAGTCCCCAAGGCCCAAGACTAGGTAAGAGCCACGTCTCTACTGAACTTTTCCAAATGAATCCCCCTGGTTTTACTACTCGACTAAAACTGTAAGCAAAAAAGATGCTTAAATAAAAAGCCACTGAATGGATCATATCTATCCCTCCCTGAGAAACAGGCTGATAGGTGAATTTCCTTTTTATCGTGTTTAATCTAGACAATAAAAAGCCTGGAAGAACACAATATATAAAGCAGTCACCATCTCTTGGGGACGGGGGGAAATATAACTAAGGTATTAGAAAATTGGTACTAAAAGAATTTTTATTAAGACAATCCTTTTTTTCTTGGACAGCTGCAGCCCCTTCCAACCACCCACTAACCTATTTGCCCTTCCTAAACATTTCTTCCAATTTGGAATAGCAATTTCACCTGGACCATAATCAATACCTAGAATAGTAATAGGTTCTGCTTCCACCTGAACCCCTGCTATTTGTCTGTCCAGAGGGAAGGAGGTGTTCCCAACTATAACACCCTTACTCTTAAAAAATTGATTTTAGAGCCAGAAATAACTGAGTATTCCTCTAATAATGCAGTTTGCTTGTGTGTTGCACCACAGTCAAGACCAAGTCATCCGCATAGGCCAAAACGTTTATTGCCAGCGCACTTGGTGTCACTTACTATCCCTTCCAATTCCTCCAAGGCTATTAATTACAAATTAAAATGTCTATTCCAAATGTATATAGAAGGGGGCTCAAGAGCATCCCTGCCTAACCCCTCTGGAGACCTTAATATGCCTCCCATACAACCCGTTAACATTGGGCACAATACTGGCCCCTTGGTGCATGTCCTGCAACAATAGAACAAACAAATTTGGAACCCCATATGCTTTCAAAACTGAAAAAAGGAAAGCCTGGGAAAGTCTATCAAAGGCCTTTTCCTGGTTAAGGCCCAACACATTCCCTTGCAAATCACCTAATTCCCCTCTACTGTAAATCTCCTTTAGTAAAATCAAGTTGTCTTGCTGTTTGCACCCTGGAATAGCACATGATTGAGCAGGATTTATTAAGTAACCCAAAATTTTTGAAAGTCTAGCTAATAAAACTTTACTTAGGATTCTTAAATCTGTGTTTTGCAGACTCAAAGGACATCAGTTGTTAATGTCTGGCCTATCTTCTTTTTGTGAATTGAAACTAAAATTGCTTCCTGCATGGAAGCTCCATATTCCCCAGTAGCCAAACTTTGATTAAACAGAATAACTAGGTCTGGAGCCAAATCCTCAATATACTTTTTGTAAAACCCTGAACTCAACCCATCTGTGCCAGAAGCAGACTGTGAGGGTAACTGGGATAAAGCTAACTTAACCTCTTTTAGAGATACTGCAGAGGTCAATATTGCCACATCCCATTTCGCCACCTGAGGGAGCTCTAATGCTTCTAAGTCAGGGGTTCTCAAATGGTGAGGCCAGCCTCCCTTGGGAGGCCCCAACCTGTTCCAGGGGAGGCTCAAACAAGTCTTAAAAAGTACAGTATTTAAATTTTGAGTTTTATGTATTTTGTGTGAAGAGATGAAGCAAACTGAAAGAGGATAATAGTAGGGGAATTTTATGTATTTATTTACTAATAGGTGACAAGGAAAGGTGAATAAGCCAAGGCTCATTTCAGGTGTACCCGGGGAAGAGTAGATAGTGAATATATTTCAAAAGGTAACTGCAAAACAATCAAGAAATACACAATGAACAATAGTGCAAACAAATATGAACAATAAACTGATAATGAGTGGTGGTAATTGATCAATTTGTAGACTGATGGCAGAACAGCCCAAATACAAGGGTTGAGCATAGAAATGCTAAGAGCAATAGCAGGAAGGAGCAAAGTAATCCCAGAGAAGTTGCTTAGAAGTAGGGAAAGAGGGGGAGAGGCAAAGTATGCAGGAAGGTTATTTCTTATAGAGAAGAAACAGAGAAAGTAGTCTGACCCATGAAGGTACTGCAACAAGGGGTAACAATGTTCAAGAATGTAAATAGAGGAGCAAGTAGGCTGGCGGGAGGTGGGGGTGTTACAATAAACTGAATAATAATAATATTTGTTTATTTTATTTATTTGTTATTTGTTATTCAGATAACACATTTGAGCACAAGAGCTTTTTTTCAAAGGTTCCACATCAGTATAAGACAAAGAACTGAATGTGAGCCAAGTACTCAAAGGGGTTTCAATTTATTCATTGTGTACTGCGCAAAGTACAGCATGTTATTTTTCCTTGGGGAGGCCCAAGATTATTTCAGTTTTTGGGGGAGGCTCAAAATCTTTTCCATGGATTTGGGGAGGCTCACTGTGGCAAAGTCTAAGAACCATTGTTCTAAGTGATCAGAAGAATCATGAAAGGGAGGTGGATAACTGAAAAGACCTTCAGTATACTTCACCACTTTCAATAATTCTAGAGGGGAGTGTACCTGCTGCCCTGTACTCGATGTGAGGCCCTTGATAACCCTGCTGTCCACCCTGTTCTTGCATTCCTTATAGGGATCCAAGGTATGTTTATGAACCTTAGTACCAAATCTGAGTTCCTGATTTAAGGATTTTGCTCTGTTGTACTGAAGCTCCATCATTTCTTTCTTGGTGTTACTAATTAAAGAGTCATAATTGTGCGTGGTGCTTTCAGATTGAGAGATCAAGTGCTTCAAATATTGACGAAGCTGCAAATAATACAGGTAATTTTTATTTGCTACCTGCTGAGATCTCTGTTGAAACATGCTCTGGACTATTGCTTTTGTGTTCTCCCACCTGTCTTGTACCTTCATATAAAGCTCTACCACAGAGAGCCTAGCTGTCCAGTGTTGTCCCCAAATGTTATCCATCCTCGGATCTTCTAAAAGGGGCTTATTAAGCCTCCATTTATTTTTTCTACAGTGAGGGGCAGAGTCCCAAGATATAGTGACTGTCAATGCCACATGGTCAGAAAATTCAAAAGGGCAAGTAGAAACTTCTAGAATCTCTAGAACTGCAGATGTAAATATAAAATCAATATGCATCTTAAGTTGTCCTCTAAAGAAGGTAAACCCCCCTGTGGGATGTAATTTCCTATATGCATTTATCAAACCGGCCATATCAATTATCTGTTTTAATGTAGAGGAATTACAATACATTTTATTAGGTTGTAAACCTCTATCCATTCTACTTAACCACAGTTAAAGTCCCTCAACCATATTAAGAGTCTAGAAGAACATAAAAAGGGCTGCACCTCTTTAAATAAAGCTACCCTCTGTGCTTTAGTTTGGGGAGCTTAAATCACAATAAGGTGAAATCTCTCTGTTAAGAAGGAAAGGTCAAGCAACATGGCCCTTCCAGGATGAATATCTACTAATCTTGTAACTGAGAATTGGGGATTTGCTAAGAGAAGACTTATCCCATCACAAGTTTCTGTACCAGTTGACGAAAAGGAAGGCCCCAGAGTCCATTCCTTGGCTGACTGTTGAAGTTCAAAGTGGGTCTTTACCTAGTATCCTGTATGCCTATTACATCACTCTTAACATTTTTCAAAGAAAATAAAGCACCAGTATGCTTTCTTTCACTTTTTATGCTATTCATGTTAAGGGTGGTAATGGTAAGTGAAAGCATAAAGATAATGAGGAAAAAAATATGAATCCCATCACTATCAACATAGAAAGTTTAAGGGGTCTTGTTAATGTTCCGTCTCCTAATTCTTTTAGCTATGGAGTCCTCTGCCCCCCTTCAGTATCAGTAGTAGAAGCAATTGAGGAGGTATCCGTACCTTCCTCATCAGTGTCCCCATCCTGGCTATCACTAGCAAGAGGTCCAAACTGGTTTCCTAATTTAAGAAGGGGGGGCCCTCCACCCTTATCTTTTACAGGAGGAGGTTGTGGCATTATCTTCCCCTTCCTATTCCTTTTCTTTTGTGCCACAACTTTGAAGGGAGGTTCCTTTTCAACTGGCAGGGGGCGGGGGGGGGGATTTCATTCCCTGAACAACCCGCATCTGGAGATGCCTGCTGAATATTCTCTACCCGAGGAACAACCTGAGGAATGTCTGTAGTAAGAGGGGTGACTGTTCCTACATCCAGCACTGTCTGGGTGGGGGGAGGAGAATCTGGATGATGTGCATCCTGTGCTGCACACTGAGCTGCAACCCTTTTAGCCTGCTGATGTTGGGCCTGGTTAATAAGTCCTTCATGTGAGGAGAAATCCTCCCTATTGTGAGATGCCGAAGGGCATTTGCCATATGCATGACCAGTTTGTTCACATAGGTTACACCTAAAAAGGTTTAGACAAGGTGCTGCCAAATGGCCATGTTCCAATCAGTGGCTGCAGCGTGGGGCGTCACATGTTGAGTTTAGATGTAACCTTGACCCACACTTATAGCAGGACCTAGGCTGCCTGCTATAAAATATTGATCCTCGACCTTTTCCCAGAAAAAAAGAACTTGGTAAATGTGCCAGTCCTGTGCTAGTAGAAGTCAGCTTCACCTTTATTTTCCAGCTCCCATCCCGGAATTTTTCACTATCCAGGTTGGGAACTGGTTGCCCCAAAATTTCACACCTTTGTCTCAACCAGAATAAAATGTCTTCAACATTTACACCCTCATTCACACGCCCTCTGAACAATGTATTGATGGTTTTAACCAGAGGTTTTGTCAAGGGAACTGCATAGAAGGGGATCCATAAGCCAGCCGTCCAGCACAGCGGTTGGATTTCGGCTTGCGACATGGCGACCGGGTTGAGCGGACCCGGGTCATCGAGAAACGGCTGGGTGGAGAAGGATCGAGGTCCTATGGACTGCTCTCCTTCTCCGGGGAGGGCTGGGGTAGCAGTCGGGTGAGGGGACCCTAAGCGGAGGCTGGAGATCACCAGCTGCCGTGCTTACGTCAGGGGAGGGTGGTAGGCGGGCGGGCTTGGCGTCATGGACATCCGCCTCGCCGGGGTGGGCAATCAAAAAAAGGGTAAACCCACGCCCAGCCTATATGACGCCTACCCAGGACGCCTGATTGGCCACGGAGCCATTCCCGACCAGATACTAGTTCCGCGGTCTGATACGGGGGTCGGAACCGCGGCCCCGCTCTCTGGGGGGGAAGCCAGGGATGACTGGGGAGTCGGCATATATCCGGTGGCTGGGGGTCCTGGAGTCCGTGACCAGGGCTGAGGACGGACGAGAGGCGTGAAATAAAGAAGCAAAATAAAAAAAAAAAATAGAAGGGGATCCATGCAGGAGTGTTTTTTAGTTTCTGATATACCTCCCAAAAACTATCCAAACTGGAGACATTTTTGAAACTGATGTCGTAGTTACCACTGCCCAAACTACTTAAGGCAAACATTTCTGATGAAAAAAACTTCATGGACATTTTTAACAACACTCTAGCAATATGTATCCTATCGGGGGGGGTTCTAATCCCCCTTTATACAGTAGGCGTGCTGCATTATGCCGTGGAGCAGATTCACCCCTACTAGCAAACAAATCTGATAATTTAAATAGGGGGTCCAAAGACCTCCCTTGCTGCACATTTTGTAGTGCCTCCAGCCTAGGCCCAAGGTGAACCACCTCCTCCCTATCTTGCTCATTACTAATTTGGGCATCCCCCATGCCTGTGATCACATTGTTAGATACACTCTGCACAGTATCAGGCACAATATCAACATTACAGTTATTAGATGCAGTGTTTATATAATTACCCCAGGGTATGATGGAGCTCATCTCCTGTTCTGCGTTGGTGGCCACTGAGGTAGAAGCAGTTGAAACCATACATTGGTACAAAGTATCTGTTGGATCTGGGGTCCATTGTCCATTTTGCCCCTGTATCCAGCTGGTGTCCACAACAGCTAATTCTGGGGACCAAATACCGGGCCTTATTCCAGCTGATGAAATAGCGGGACAGTTCTCTTGCTCAACAACCTGGTCATTCCAGTCTTTTGAGTTCTTTCTATCTTTAAAGGAGTAAGACTGTACTCCAACCCCAGGTAATGCCTCTTGCAGCGTGTGATCCTGCTGCACAGCATGGGCCTGCTTCCCAACTCCAAGACATTGTTTGTTACTTTTCCCTTTTTTCTTTTGTGATTTAACTGCCGGTTGCCCTATTTCCTGCGGCTGTGGGCACACAGAGATTCTCTCCATTTCACTTCCAGCCACATCCCTGTCCATACAAGTTACCACCAATTTGCTCAAATCTTGTCTTGCAATGCTTGGCCCAGCACATTCGGGCCAAAGTGATGAGTTATTACATGTCTGGCCCTGGAGTCCCTTAACCGCAGAGCTATTATTTTTAACAGCCACTCACTCAGACAACTCCTGCAGTGCTGCTTCTAATTTCAGCCCTTGCTGCAAAGATTTTTCTTTCTCAGCCAACAATTGATGACATTGCCACAGTGTGAAGAGGGCCCTTCAGAGTGCGCTTGCTGCTTTTCATCCATACTTTCATTCGTTCACATGTCTGGATTCACCAGACTGTCTACTCCTTGCATTTCTTCACCTTCACTAAAGCCAGCAACTGCCATCACTAAATCAACAGTCTCCTGAGTAGATAAGACAGGAGAAGCGGCCTTCACCCCTGTCCCAGGCACATCCATCTTCCCTGACACATCAGCACTTCCTCCTCCATCTGGCTCCAAACTGGGCTCCTCCATTCTGCTCCCAAGAAGTCAAGCCCACCTGCTGGCAGAGTAGGGGAATTTCCCCGGTGTCCTGGCCAAATTTCCCCCATTCATGAAAAATACCACCAACAGGTTAGTCTGGTTCAGTGTCAGTTGGCATCCATCTGTATTCCCCTTCCCTGGGACAAGGCTGAAATAGGCAGAATTGTCTAGTCCTCCTTTCTCGGTCAACAAAAACTAAATAAAAATAAAATAAATACCTGACCACAGCTGTGGAGGTTGCTAATTGGCTTCCCTGATTGCTCCTACTTGCTGGTGTCACATAACGAGGTGATAACTGCCTATCCCTCCGATACAGAATTTCTGCAGATCTGGTCCTGTGCAGAGAGAGACAGTGACCTGACGCTGCTTGTGGCTAATCACTGACCTCTGTATTCTGTAGCATGTGGCAGTTTGATGCCATAAAGTCTTAATCCTGACTGCTTCTGACCAACTTTAAAAAAAAAATTCAACTTTGTATTAGAAAGAGAGAGAGGGATTTCACTGCTTGCAGGTGAGTCAGAGAAAAATCCTCTGTAAGCTGTAGCATAAGCAGTTTGATGTCTGGTGTAGTTACAGTTCCCTCTTCTTCCTGATGCTGCTTGCAGCTTATGGCCAACTTGAAAAAAAAATCAGCTTTCTCTACAAAGAGAGAAAAGTGCCACTGCTTGTGGGTCAGCAGGAGAAAAGTACTGTGCAGTATCAGTTTGGCAGTCTCATGCAGAAAGTCATGAGGTAAATCTGCACATGGGAGACTGGAGACAGAGAGAATAGAGACAGAATACTGTATGGGGTACTGACAAATCTTTTCTGATTGGATAGTGAATGGGTGGTTGAATGCCAACTGTAAAAATTTGATTTTAATTTGGACAGGCACTGCTTATAATGGACAAAAGTGTCTTACACAACCTAGTCCGTTATAAGCGGCATTTACTGTACCTCTTTCAAATTGTCCAAAAAACATTGAGTATCATTATCAGATAAACCAAGTGTCCTGAGCTTGGATAACAGGTAAGCATGGTTAATGAAGTCAAAAGCCTTGTTAAGGTCAAGTAAAATTGCCAGGACAAACTCTGCAGAATCTAAGGCTCAATGTAAAAAGCCAGAGAAATATAACAGAGCAGTCTGAGTGCCATAGTTAGCTCTAAAGCCATGCTGCTTAAATGACAGTAAATTATATGAGTGAGATTTCCAAAGAACTGGATACAGCAGCACTCCCATACATATTTTGAACCCATGTTGCATTCAGGCAAATACGTTGGGTTACTTGCAGCATATTTACCAACATCCTGATGCATTTTTTGACAGTTCCTGCAGTTCATGCCAATTTCTGCTGCAGTTGTGGGAGTCACATCCATTTTTCTGACACAAGTATGAAATTTCTTCCGGGAAGTTATACCAAATTTGCTTGGTCTATGTTCCTAGGTGGAGTTTGGCTCCAGCATCTGAAAAACAGATGTGGGTGTTTGAAAATGCCACTCTACATATCCAAACAGTTGGTTATTTGGTCAAATATAACTCTCTCAAACACTTTAGATAACAATGGTAATAAGGGGATTGGTCAATAGTTTTTCATATCTGAATGAGCTCTTACTTTAAAAACAGGAACCACAGCCTCCTGTTTCTAAGCCCTGGGCACTTTTTTGCACTTAAAGAAAGACTGAGCAATGTTTTGGTGCAGTAGCATATACCAATTCCTCAGGTACACCATTGAGTAATTACATATCTAAACAATCCATTCCAGTTTTAGAAGTAAGCTTTATGCTGTTCAAATGCATCAGTGTCACTAGAAGATAGAGGTTTAAAATAAGTTTCTAAATAGGCAGGATTTGTCTAGTGCACTTACCCGGTCAACAAAAACTAAATAATAAATAAATAAATATTTTGGAAGATTTTGATACAAAACTATGCAAGACAAATTTAGGTTATTCAATAAATTGTGTGGCATATTCAATCTCAAATTGTTATACCTTGAATTAAGGGTAAATCTGTCAATGCTTCTAAAGACTCATTACATTTTAAGGCAGTAGCTAAGGAATTACTTAACAACCCATCTTGAGAGTCTACTAACCAGGTCAGTGTAGCTGTTTTTTATTTAATAACTCATTAGTAGTTTTTCTGGTATGTTTTGTATTTACAAATGCCTCCCTTTGTTTCCCAGTAAGATATCCTCCTCTGTTTCCCAGCAAGGTATCCATCTTGGCACTTTCAAGCCACTTTTTGCACTTATTTTGAATCTCCCTATGTGTTACCAGTAAATTACTCTGCCTAGTTTTTCTATAATTTTTTTCAAGCTTTATACCTCATTTGGATTATTTCACACAGTTCAGTTGTCATCCAATCCTGATTGTTTCCTTTGACACATATTTTACAAATCGGAGCCTGTTAATCACAAGTCCTATTAAAATCTATGGTGAAAAAAGTGCAAATATGTATCTATATCTAGGATACAGTCTACATTAAACCAATCTATTATACTATATACTATAGATTAAAATCTACTATATCCTGTTTAAAGTCCTCCAAAACAAACTTAGTGTTACTTCAACCTTCAATGATGAGAGAAAGGGGGTGGGGGATTCAGATATTCCACACAAAGTACACTAGGCAGAGGTCACTCGGAACATTGGAAAAAAACAAACAAGCAAAAAACCCACCTGCTTAATTCTGTCAGAATAAGTGCCCAGAACCCAGTCTATCATTGTGTCATTCCCAGATTTGTACTTCATCTGGGTGCAATTAACAACAATTTGAGTCAAATGCAATTCTAATACGTTATCCATCATTTTTTAAACATTTTTATCCAATCTGTTCAGAGTTCAATCTCCCCACAAGATGTACTTACTGTTCTACATATTGACTCTATGAAAAAAAGAGACAACCATGACTTCAGAGCATACAATGTGCCAACTATAGGATTTTTAACACCAGCAAGAATCAATTTAATAGCTATAAAATCACACAAGCTGCTATTATACGCAGTATATGGTCTTGTCTCTCTGCAAAAAATAATCCCAAATATAAGCCATGCACCTCCTCTTACCAATCCTATTATGTTTCAATAAATAATAGTAGTCCAAAGCAATGCTAGTGACTAGCATCTTGGAGGCCAACCATGTCTAAAAAACTGAAAAATATCAAAGTTATACTACTTTACCCATAATACAGATTCATCAAATTTAGCTAAACTACCAACAATAATATGCACTAGACTCTGAGAACCCTTTGATTAAATAGGTAAAGGATAATCAAATTTAGTAGTAACTAGGCCTGAATTTACCTGTATTCTGATATTACAAGAAACAATATTAAATTACATTGTTTGTCAGAAAAAAATATCCATTTTCCTTTTTAGTAAAACAAATGTACCCATGCCAATTTTTCTAAGATCTCCTAACAGTAGTATCCAATTTGATGATATGAAAAATTGGTTCATATCATGGTCTATTAAGAAATGAGATTGTAGTTCCACTTTGATCGACACATGAAATGTCTGGGATTGAATAATATGTTACTGCCTGTGTCCATTTGTCCATAACTGTTTTATGGGGTGTTATCTTATTGAATGGTTCCATGTCAGAACAGCGACTGTGGAATGATGAACCATCACAACAGAGCCAAACTCACAGCACAAATGATTTTGTAAATATATTTTCATGTGGGGGCTTTCCCCCCACAGCCCCCTTAATTTAGATACTAACTCCATGGGGGCATAACTCAGGGATGGGGGGAAACGGGATCCCGCAAAAGTGTTGGCGCCATGGTACGGTCACCTTTGTGACGATTCACCATTCCAAGGCCACCCTTTTCACAGATTACCTATTGAATATGTTATATTAACTATTTATTGTATTGTTTATGTTCTGCTCATGGATTATTATTATCTGTTTTGTAACTGGACCATTTGTACTGAGGACCTCACTGGAAATTAACTTATCTCAGATGAGTTTCTGATTCATTTCTGAAAGAATAAAAATGTTTACTACTACTACATATTATCTTTAAAGTATTAAAATTAAATAAAATGAAACATTAGATTCCTTCATGAGAAACATCAAGCTTGAATGCTCTTTCAGTAACAATGCTCCTGCTATTGCGTACTGGCATACCGTGTCTTTTCCTTAGGTCTATTCACAATGAATATGTACCACCGATCACTTTGTCTAATGTAAATAGGTGCTCTTTTAAACTCATTTGATTGGACTTATTAACATGCATGTTAAGCAGTGATTAAGAAACAAGTACAAACAAAAACAGCAGCATGTTCACTGTCATTATTAAACATCAGCTACAGACAATTTAATACTGCCCATGTTAAATTTAAATGAACAGTACTTAAATCAGGGTGTGGCTTGGGTTCTGGTGACTTGGTGATGGACAACAGAAGACTCTACCACTTTGCCACTGCTGCTTCACTTCTGCCGTGGGTAAACAAAAAGGGTGTTTTTAAACTCCCCTCAGCCACACTTCCACAGCACTGTCACCAATTTTGAATGAGTGGCTGAATGAGATTAAGTAGCTGGTAAGTGGATAATGGTAGCAGTTTGAAACTCCACAGAAAAGGTGCATTCTTGTACAAAGAAAATTCATATCTTCAAAACCTCAGAGTGCTTAATGCATAGGATGGCATCTGGTAATACACTCAGGGCAAAGTAGTAAAGAATGAAGGTTGCATAAATACAATTAAAATTACTGTATATTTCTGTAACTTTCTGTATTTATTTCCCTTTCATTCTTTATTACTCAGGATATTTTCATGAAACCAGGATCTTCGTGAACTGCTCCTCCTGTAGTCCTAGGTTATGATTATTGAAAAGGGTCTAGTTCGATTAATGCATCTCTAACATGGATTACTATATGTTAATGAAGTCCCATGTGACAGGGTTTTGACCAATGAGGAGGCATAATTGGCTAGACCACATTTTGCATGTTTATATACAGTAAGCTATACCACTATGGATATATTAACAATGGAAGTACCATTCTGTGTCAAAAAAGGCAGCAATAAACAGGAAATGTAAGGCAGACAATTGATGAGCCATTTAGAATATGGGAGGCCAGATATTCAAAAGTCAGTGCCAGCGCTAGTGGGTTTTTGCCAACGCTATCTGGGTTTAAATTGTATTATGCATTTCTCATATTGCTGAGCTTTGTCTCTGTTCTGTATTGTTCTGATTTTGTCATGTATTCTGTACCACTGCTTTGTAATCTCCCAGGTCGTGTCTGAAAATAGTCATTCATTTGGCTGGTGCACCTCACCCAGTTAACAAAAACAAATAAATAAATAAACCCATTTCTGGGGTAGAGTCTGTATTCAGATGCCCCTGTAGCATGGGCTAAACCTGTTAGTGCCCAGGCACAGACATAACGCTGCACCCATGCAGACGAATGGGACCTCTCCTGCATACAGGTGCAACAGCAATTTCAAAGGTTTGTACTGGCAGTAAATGGTTCAGGTGAAAGGTCAACTGGGGTCCAGCAACCATCACATAGTGTGGTTTAGCATAAGGACAGAGATACAGACTAGTCACAAAGGCAAAGGTCTTACATTTTAGGAGGGCAGATTTTGCTAAAATGGGGAGTTGTATCAGAGAGGCAGTGGTGAGAAGGGAGACAGGAGAGGGAGTTGAGGAGCAGTGGGAACAACTAAAGGGAGACACAGAGGAGGTGAGAAGCCAATGCATCAGGTTGGTAAACAAGGTCAAGAGAAGAAGAAAACCACTGTGGTTCTTGAGAGGTGGCAGACAGGTTAAGGGCCAAAAGGTCAGGTTTCAGGAAATATAAGGAGACTCAAAGGAAGGACAGGGAGGTGTACCTAAGGAATCTAAGGGAAGCAGGGAAGGCTGTTAGGAAAGTAAAGGTGCAGACTGAAGAAAAATTAGCACAGACAGTGAAGAAAGGGGACAAGGCATTCTATAGGTATATTAGCCAAAGAAGGAAGACCGTAGGGGAGGGGATTGTAAGGCTCAAAGGGGATACATTGTAAGGAGGGAGACATGGAAAAGGCAGAAATACTGAACAAATACTTTTGTTCAGTATTCACTAAACAGGGGGAGGGTCAGGGACCACAGCTACGAAACAGACATGGGGGGGGGGAGGTAAACACAAGTCCATTCACAGTGGAGAGAGTCCTGGAGGAGCTAATAAAAACTGGAGGTGGACAAAGTCATGGGCCAGATGACATACACCTGAGGATATTAAGAGAGCTGTGAAGAAAACTAGTGGCACCTCTAGCAGTACTGTTCATAGAGTTGCTCAACACAGAAATGGGTCCAGAGGACTGGAAGTGGGCACATGTAGTCCCTCTACACAAAAGTGGAAGTAGGACGGAGGCTGGGATCTACAGACTGATCAGCCTCACCTCAGTAGTGGGTAAGATCATGGAGGCACAGATTAAAGAAAGAATAGTGGCACACTTGGAATCTAGCAGTGCCCAGGATTTGAGGCAACATGGATTCACAGCAGGAAGGTCATGTCAGATGAATCAGATAGATTTTATGACTGGGTGACAAGGGAAGTAAATTGGGGAGGGCAGTAGATGCCTACTTCAATTTCAGCAAAGCGTTCAACACCATCCCACATAAAAGGCTGGGCAACAAAATGAGTGGTCTGGGTATCGGGCACAAGGTGGTTAATTGGGTTAGGAACTGGCTAATGGACAGGAAGTAGAGGGTGGTGATAAATGGGATCCAATCAGGGGAGAGAGGGGTAATCAGTGGGGTACCTCAGGGATCAGTCCTTGGGCCAGTCCTGTTTAATGTCTTTATTAGTGACATTGCGGTAGGACTGGAGGGAAAGCTCTGCCTGTTTGCAGATGACACCAAGATCTGCAACAGAGTGAATACTTTGGATGTGGTGGAGAGAATAAGGAAAGACCGGGGAAGCTTGAAAAATGGTACAAAGTGTGGCAACTAGGGTTCAATTCCAAGAAGTGCAAAAATAATGCACCTGGGAAGAGGGAACCCTGGGGAGAGCTACAGGATGGGGGGGGGTTGCTGACTATCACCACGGAAGAAAGGGACCTGGGAGTTATCATTTCTGATGACCTAAAAGTGTCTAAGCAGAGTACAAAGGCTGCAGGGGGGGTCAATGGCATGCTGGGGTGCATAGGCAGAGGTATCACTAGCAGAAGGCTGGAGGTGGTGATGCCTTTGTACAAAACACTAGTGAGGCCTCACCTGGAGTACTGTGTGCAGTTCAGGAGGCTGCACCTTTGTAAGGACATTGACAGGGTGGAGACAGTCCAGAGAAGGGTGACTAAGATGGTACAGGACTTGCACCAGAAAACATATGAGGAGAGACTAAAGGACCTAAATATGTACTCGTTGGAGGAGAGGAGGGATAGGGAACACGACAGAAACATTCAAGTACCTTAAGAGTATTAACAAGGTGCAGGGGGGAGACATCTTCCAATATAAGAGATGTACAATAGCAAGGGGGCATGATATGAAATTGGAAGATGGCAGGCTGAGGGGAAATGTGAGGACATTTTTCTTCACAGAGAGGGTGGTGGACACAAGGAATAGACTGCCACAAGAGGTTGTGGGGGCGAACACAGTGGAGGGTTTTAAACATGCATGGGACAGGCATAAGAGTACCTTAGAGGTGGGAAGGAGGGGCAAATAGTCATTGACCTGGTAGGGTCAGAGGCCACAAACTAGTGTAGAGCTTTCGGGTAGACTGGATGGGCCTGGCGGTCCTTATCCGCTGACAATTTCTGTGTTTCTATGGCATCCAAAACATCCCAACCTGGTGCACACATGTGGAGGCATGCACACATCAAGCCCTACAGGATGCCCCACCCTACCAGTCACTTCGTTAACACCTATGCGTGCCACTGAACCTCCATCCGGTGATGGCAGAACTATGGCCAGGTGACCCACCTCCTGGGAGAGGAGAGTCAATGCTCAATCCTGCTCCACCCTCCCCGTGCTGACACCCTGGTGACCCGAGGTTGTTTCTGAACCTGGGGCACCAGCGTAACACAATGTAGGGCATCCAGTGCCTCAGCCCTCAATGCCACCAGGCTGGGTCACTCTGCACTTTTCTATAGTAACTGTCAACACTGGCCCAGGTCAGTAATATGATGGCAGTGCAGGTGCTGACAACTGGGAGTCCCAAAAAGCAAACTCTGACTTTCCACCCTGCGATAGGCATGGGATACCAGGACACTTCTGCAGTTTACAGTATTTTACACTAGATGGTACCATAGTCTGGCACTTAGGAGAATAAATTATGTATAAAAAACAGTCAGCCTGCCGGCACAGTGGTAGTGCTACTACTCATGATGCCGATGACCAGAGTTTGCTAGTGAGTTCAGGAGTTGGAGGACCAGCCTGGGGGGAGGGGGAGAGGAGGATTGCATGTCCAAAGGACTGCTCTCCTCCTCCAGGGAGGGGTGGGACCAGTGCCCACTGTAAGCCTGGCCCCTAGCAGTGGCTGAAGGTCAGGAGCACTAGAACTGCATATAGGAGGGGGTTGGGGTAGGGCAGATGCCCATCATGCTGCATAGAGTAGCATATGCAGCTGTGCCATTGATGTCATTGCACACCAATTTCTTCGCATGGGGGGAGATAGAAAAAGGGAAAAGCACTCACTGGTGTCAGACTGGCTCTCAGACCCTCACAGGCCCCACACCCAACTTGTTGGGCTCTCCAGTACATCTACTGGATCCTGTCACTGATGGGGATTGGGGGACCACATCAGCCCCACAAAGGGAGGAAAGCCCTGGGGGTACTGGCTGGCAGGCAAGTTCCAGTGAACATTGGGATGACAGGGCTGGCTGATCTGAGCTGAGGGGAACCATCCAGTATAGAAGAGGGGGATAAACAAAGTAACAAAAAAAAATCAAAACAAATGGTGTGCTTGTGATATCTGTAGGCAAAACAAGTTGAGTGGGTGGATGTTGGGGGGGGGGGGGTTGTGCCCAACACCGTATCCTAAAACAACAATCTAGGAGGTGCAAGGAAAAAAAAAATAGCAAATCAAATTCTTGTTTTAGTTCTTTCAGTGCATAAATGGTATGTTGATATTTCCATAATATACTGCAAGATTCTCCAATGTACAATACAAATTAAGGCATATACTTCACAAAAGTACATATACTAACTAAACATGGCTGCATGGTCCATACCATGTTTGTTGGATCTTGCATTACCCAACACAAAATACCTATATTCCAAGTTCAGACATTTTAGCATCACCGTGGCTGATATCATATTGTTCCATATTGCAGTTTTCTGTAGAAACTGTCAGCACTGGCTCAGGCCAATGGCATTGTGGCAGTGCAAGGGGCTATCAGCTGGGATTCCCAAATCTGAAAGCAAACTCTAACTTTTCATGCTGCAGTGGGAATGGGCTACCAGGACACGTCACGGGTATGAGGAGTTTGACTCGCAGGGAGAGAAAGATCAGACTACCCAACAGCCATGCCCCACTCTTATGATCATGGATAAAGCACTCATCCCCACAACAAATGGAAACGGGTGCCAACAAACTTACCACATTCATAAAATGTAGAAACCTGAAATTGTGATTTGATTAGCTCCTAGCACTCCCTTAACTCACTGACCTCAATATTTTACTTTCAGCCTGATGCTTCTAATTAATAAGGAGAAGAACCTGACGATTACGTTCGGGGATGATGCTACATTTGTCATCATCTTACATCGCGTCTGGAAGAAGCATCCTTTGCATCAGGATTATCTGGGGCTATATACAGTGGAGGAGCACCAGTTTTCTACTGAAACCCATGGCCTGATGGGTAGGAATTCAAACTTCTTGTACTAACATAGTTTTGTTTTTTCACTCTGTTTTGATAAAAGAATAAATCATGATATACTGTCACTGGAATCAGACCTAAGTCTGCTCTCACTAAGAATTAGTCTAGAGCAGGGATTGTCTGGTCAGATCTTGCTGGATGTTTTGTGTTCTGACTCAGACTGATTGGTTTCTGTAGTACTGCAATCAACTGTGTATCCAAGATGAAAAAAGTGGTTAGTACCAAGACAAAAAGGCTATTTCTGAGTCCAGTTTTTAAGAACCAGAAGTACTGCTAAAACCAAAACAGTCCAGCATTAATTCCACTCATAGTTGATCCTACCCTCTTCCTTGGCAGGTATTGCACTACAGAGCAGATGCTGTGAAACACTTATTTCTTTTACAGCAAAGAAAAACAGTGTATACACACAAGTAATCAATGCCTCCACCACTTCACATAGAGTACTCTCTTAACAAGTGACCCTGCCTCAGTTCACTGCTAGAACTGACCTGGGGTCAGTGTGCTAGAAGAATACTTTACTGACATGCTATTTTCAGAACTGAACTCCCTTTAGTGCAGGTTTACTATTCCAGCACCACACCACCATGGACCATGACTCAAGTGACATTTGGGGGTAAGAAAACATTAGGGAATTCAGATCCAAACCCAGGTCTGTGTTATCAGACAGAATATGCACTTGAGACAATTGATGCTGCTGTCTAAAAACTGGAAACATGAAAACAAAAATAGACAATGTATACTTGAAGGTCCTATACACACAAACATTAAGACACCTACTGACCCTACCTTGCTTGATTTAGCTCTGACAAATGCCCCATATAATTATTCTGCTGCAGGACTATTGGAAGATATGAACAGTGATCATAACTCTATTTTTTGTATTAGAGGTAAAAATAATGTAGAAAGTAAACCTAAATTTATCTTGTTTCAATCTACGGAAAAATTTGATGATTTGGCATTTTCTAGAGATTTGGACAACATAAACTGGGACAGGCTTAAATTGAATCCAGACATAGATCTTGCTTGGAGTTACTTTATATCAGAGCTGATGCAAGTATATAATGTGCACCTGCATATTAAAACAAAGAAGGTAAAACAAAATTCAACCCCGTGGTTTTCTTGTGAGTTAGGGAAATTAAAAAGGATGAAAAAGCAAGCATGGGAGCATGCATGTAAGTCTCGAAAGACACAAGACTGGGAACATTATAGAAGGGTAAGGAACTCTTATATTGTGGCAGTTAGGGAAGCAAAATGATCATTTTATAAATTAACACTTGAGGAAACAGCTGGGGACCCAACAAAATTTTGGAATATTTTAAAAGAACTGAATGGCCAAATGCAAAAAAAAAAAAGCTTGCCCAAATAATCTTAAAATATTAGGAGACAGAGGGGAGAAATCGTTAGCTGATATTTTCAGTGAGTATTTTGTAAGCTCAGGAAAGTTCTTTGATAGTTCTGATTATGAGGCTGGAGAGACAAGATTGTGGGTTAAAACAGGGATCACCCAGACATTAATTTTAATAAAAACTGAAGAGTATGAAGCTTTGGACTTTTTCCTAGACTTGAAAACAAATAAGTGTTGTGGCCCAGATAGACTGTCCCCCTCTCTCTTAAAATTCTCAGCTTTACAGATTGCTGCTCCCCTTACTTATTTATTTAATGAGGGGATGGTACCTGGTACTTGGAAGTTGGCCATGGTTATTCCCATTTTTAAGGGGGGGGGGTAGCCCTGGGCAACTGACCAATTACAGACCTATTTCCTTATTATTACAGGTCTTGAAAGTGTTTGAAAGACTTATAGCTAAACAATTGTCAGATTTTTTGCACTGGAATCATTTATATGATAAATACCAGTTGAGACTTCGTAAGTCCCATGATACGGTGGTCTCCATGTTGAGGGTCTTGGATGAGAACAATGAAGCTATGGACTCCAGCAAACTGACTGAGGCCATCTTTGTTGACCTCTCCAAGGCCTTTGACACAGTTGCTCATCAAATTCTGTTGCAAAGACTGGCAAATAAAGAGGTGTCACCAGGTGCATTAAAATGGTGTGGGTCTTAATTGAGTGTCATGTGCAAACTACAAAGGTGAATGAAGGGGTCTCCACACCATTGCCCATTGCCTAAGGGGTTCCCCAGGGCTCAGTGCTTGGTTCTTTGTTGTTTCTGGTATGTCTTAATGGGTGTGGTAATAGTATATCGGGCACAGTGTATCATTTATGTGATGAGGATTCTATAGTATATATCTCAGCTCCAACCTTGACTGAAGTTCAAACTAGTCTACAGGCAAGATTTGGTGACTTGCAAGACTTTTTTTTAAGATCCAAGCTTAAAATAAAGATAACAAAATATATGGTATTTAGTACAAATTTGAAGTTAAAAGATAGTTCTGATTTGGAAATTGTTGATACAAAATGAGAGAGGCTGGAGTCTGTAACATCTTAGAAATATCTGGGCTACTGGATGGACTCCACAGGCTTGGGCAATGTGCATGTGGATAACCTTATTAAAGCAGTTGGAAAAAGAGTGGGGATATTATATAGAAATAAAAATTGCTTGGGTGGCAGTGTGAGTAAAAGATTTGTCGAATCGCAGATATTTTCATTATTGGATTATGGGGACATCCTATATGATTACTCTAATGATGATAAATTATATAAACTGGACATTTTAGATAACCAACTGGCCAGGCTGATTTTACAATATCCTAAGGACACACATCATTGTCAAATATAGAACAGCTTAGGATGGATATCTCTGTCAGAGATGTCAGCTACATAAATATGTATTGGCATACAAAAGTGTTTTAGGTAAGATTCCCACTTATTTGAAAGAAAAATTGTAAGTTAGGAAAGTAAATGCTTCTCTTAGAAAATCAGCCTATTGAGAACTTATTGTCCCAAGGACAAGATTAAAAAGATCCAGTTACTTTTTTATTCACTTAGTTCCCTCATACTGGAATAGTTTACCTTCTAGATTTTGACTGTTGAATAAAAAATGTCCATCTGTTCATATCCTAAAGAAATGGTTTCTGGATAAAACAGCAAGTCTAGTCAAAGACTGTTGTGCTGCCATAATTAGATAACAGTACATTGAGAATATAAATATAAATAATATTATTTTGTTTTATTATGTTATTGTGTGTATTTGTGGAACTTTGTGTAATATAACTGATTGTATTGAGAACATGGGTCACCATTTTAAATGAGTTCCTACTCAATGGTTTAACCATCAATAAAATGAAAATGAAGTGGCTCCTGTGAAAATAATTTAATGGGCAGAAATAACAACAACAACAACAACAACAACAAAAAACGTGGTATAATACAAAGCCTCAGGATGAACACAAAAGAGATAAACTCCCAAACACAGCAAGACACATTGTTCCTTCATTGGAGGGTGGAGTTTTATTCAAACAGCCTTCAATAAATAGGGGCTTTCTAAAGGGATTTATTACCGAATGTTTTCATATAAATAACAATCATCACCATTTAGAGATGCAGGGAATTAAAACTTTGTTGGTGACATTTGTGCAAAGTTGGGAAATGCACCACTCATAGTTTAGCAAAGTTTTTGACTTTTCCCCCAATTTCACTCAAATAAAGTTGTTTTCATACTTTATTTTCAGTACATAGTAAGCTGACTTAGTACATTCATAATGTCAGGTCTGTTGAAAAGGAAATAAATTTACAAAATTATAGAAAAAATGTATTAAAACTATTAGACTTACTACACAGACCAGTTGAAGTCCTTAAAACAGATGCAGAGAAAGGCAAAATAAAGTAAATAATTATTAAGCAAAATAATTATACCATTATAAAATATTTGAGGAGCACAAAAAAACTCTGAATTATGTTAACTAATTCAGAATTAATGTTTCTAAAACACTCCTACTTCTGCTGTACCTCTCATAATTAAAGATAATCATAAGAGTTAATACTCCAGGGGTCAGATTCACTAAGATTTTCCCCGTTGCTAACCCAGTCTGCATGGTGCACACTGGGGTTTGCAGGGAGTTGGTATTTACCAAAGCCCAGTTTGCACCCTCAAACTGGTTTTATGCCCAGGCAAAGTTTGGAAGGGGCTGCAATGCAAATGAAGGGGAAGGGACCTGCATACGGACATAGTCCCATTCACAAACCATTTTCTCCATGCAAGAACCATTTGCAATGGTCCCTTGCATGGAGAAAATACTGCCAAGCCAGACTTGGCGGTAAGTACGTGCAGCCCTAGTGGCTGTTGGAGGTACTGCACCTCCCCATTGCCCAGCGCTGTCACTGTAGTGTACACAACCTGTCGCTGATAGTCTAGTGGCCCTCCCCCTCCTCCAATGTCTGATTGTGATCCTGCTGTGAAATATCATCATCCCTGCAAGTCTAGGGGCCCCCCAATGTCTGATCACTATCCTTGTATTGTGAAAACAAGATACCCAGTAGTCTAGTGGTCCCTTCCCCAATGTTCCAACCACTGTCCCCATATAAACAAAGTAATATTGCTGGTAGTCTAGCAGTCCCACCTCCCACCTTCCCAATACAGAACAGTAATACACCCCTGTGTCATTCTGTCCCCGGCATGACCCCTGTAGAAGCAGGTGAAATGATTCTCTGGTGTTCAGTTGGCCACTGGACAAAGGTACTGTGCTCTTGACCAGGACGGGGTGCGAGTGTAGGGCTACAAGCTCAAAGTGAAATCAAACAAAAATACACTCGCACTCCAGAGCCAGGAGGGCAACCTCCAGTGACGGTACAAACACAATCACAGTCAGTTCATGATACATTCTTTTTGTTTATTGCCAAATTGCCAGCTTACACTGAAAAGTAGAAGATGCTGCAAAATCATACCAAGAGATAGATAACTCCATGCACCCAGGTGCCTCGGCACTTCATCAAGTAAACCTTCATCGGGGGCGGTTACCTGGTCATGGACACACCCTTATATACTACAAAATCTATTACATCATCTTTTGACCAATCAGATTAACGTAACATAAAAAAATATATATATAGATATATATCTATATATCTATATCTACATATATATATATATATATATATATATATACACAGTATATATAAAACGGGTGACTATTAAAAGTGCAGTGTAGTATAAAACATTCTTTGTGAGCAATGGGTTTCTATAAATATAAATTTAAGTGGCCACCACCCAGTAATGGAGTGATCCACCACCCCGCTTCCACCCCAAACCAATCCCCAGCTGGCGACCAGCAGAGCCTTCCTCTCACCACTACAGCTGGACACCGACTGAGATCTGTATACAGTACATGCTCATTGACATTGATTGACAAAGGAGGGTACTCTGAAATGTGTCAAGGTGTGTTCCAGTCCTGGCACCTGAATAAAATCTTTTTCACTTTACAAAGGAAAGGCAGTTTCTTTTTCATATAGGTGGTGAGTGCTGGACTCTTTGGTTTTGTATATGTATTGATTCATCTGAGGCACTACCTCCCAGTGTGAGACCTTTATAGTACTGCTTCAGAAATCTGCATCCTGGCTGATAGTGGGGACATCTTGAAGTGGCATCTTGCTAGTCCTATGCACGCTGCACTGGCTAACTATTCAGTGGTGCATCACCTTCAAGATCTGATTGCTGACATTCAAAGCCTTACACAGTCCGGGCTTTGATTACCTCAAAGATCTCCTATTTCTATGCTGCTCAACCACTCCTCGCCATTCCACTGATTTGGGTCTGCTCATGGTCTCACTCTCCTTTCTTCAGTACTTGGGAAACAAGGCTTTTGGAGTTGTTGCACCACTTCTGTGAAACTCTTCATGGGTGTGCATTTGATCTGCTTGCATGGTGCAGGCCTTCAAATCCTCCCTCAAAACATAGCTCTTTAACTAGGTCTACCCAGTTTAAGCATAATTTTACCTAAAATTTTTAATTAGTTAATTTTTTCATTTATGCAGTGCACTTTAGTTAGTATTTTTCTTCGTTTGTCAGTTGCTTATTTTTGCTGTTTTGTACATCTCTGTGAACCCTAGGGATACGGCACAGTATAAAATTTCCTTACCTTGGCTAGGGGTTACTTGCTGCACATTTAGGTACCTTTTCTCCTCTGCAGCACTTCTGTGAAGGTTCACTTACACATCTACAGATGATACAAAGCTCAGCAGTAGGGTACCAAGGGATCTGCAAAAGCTAGAGAGGTGATCTAAGGTTTGGCAGTCAAAATTCAACACCAAAAAATGCAAGGTTTTACACCCGGGGGGAAAAAGGACAGAGTACTGGGGAGTACTGGATGGGAGAGGTTAAACTGAGCACTATGGCAGAGGAAAGGGACCAGGGCTTCATGATTAGTGACTCCATCAAACATTCAAGCCAGTGTAACAAGGCTTATAGGATGCTGGGGTGTATCGCACAACAGGGTATTGACAACAGGAAAAAAGAGGTACTACTACCTCTATATAGGTCAGTGGTGAGGCCGCACCTGGAATACTATGCTCAGTTCTGGAGTCTTCACCCAAAGAAGCATAGAGACAAGCTGGAGACAGTGCAACACCTGGGGACCAAGATGATTCAGATCCAACAGTGCAGATATTACAAAGATTTTTCTCAAAGCATTGAACATGTACTCCCTGGAAACCAGGTGAGAGGAGGGGATATGATAGAGACCTTCAAGTTCCTGAAGGGAATAAACAAGGTGAACTGTGGTGAATTATTAACAGGAGTACAGAGTCAAGAACCAGAAATCATAAGCGGAAACTGGTGGTGGTGGTGGGGGAGGGAAGGTTTTAGAGGGTTGTGAGAAAGTTCTATTTGACAGAAAAGGTACTGGAGCTAGGGAACAGTCTGCCAGAGGATGTGGTCGATGCCAATACTGTAAATGGTTCCAGGCATAGCTGGGATGGAGAGAAGGGTTTCGTGGTCACTCAGGTTGGTAGTAGGAGGGAGAAGCAGGGGGAAGTGGGAAGGATAAAACCTGTATGGAGCATAGGTCCTGGAGCAGATAAGGAACTCCAGGCAGACTAGATGACCTGTTGCTCTTTTTCTGCCCTCATTGTCTATGTTTCTACATTTGCATACTGTCTACCCACAGCTACTTAAAACAACCTGAAACTGTTCCCCAAAAACAGAAACTAACCTGGAATTCTTTTCACACTTCTCCCTCCATGGTCTGGAGTAGAAAACCTGAAATTGCACCTCTGGATGGTGCCAGGCTAGGTGTTATAAATAGAGCCGTGCAAATACCTTTTTCACACTATTCAGCCTAATATTACATTCGAGGGTTTCAAATATTCAGGTATTCAGTAGTCAGCAGGGTGACCTTCAAAAAAAAAAAAACAAGCCTCTCCCCCCCTTCCTAGGTGGCCAGGGCTAGTCTTCCTGGTCACACCTGGCTCCTTTATCAGTACATTCTCCCCTTAACTCTGTGTTTGCATATTAAAATAAATTAGTTATCATTGCCAGTTCCACCAGAGGCCAACACCAACCTTTCCCTTCAGACAAGTCCCTCACTCCCAAAACAGTATATTACTTCCAAAATGCCCCCCTTAACCTGACTGATGATGAATTGGGGGTCTCGCAATCATACCTTCAATTCCTGACTAGCTCAGTTGGGCCCCATCAGTAGTGTGGACTCCTGCCAACTGCTCTGTACCCCAGCCAGCCATTGACATAAGGGAGCAAGCATGGTGCTGCATGATCTTGAGGAAGGGGGCTGGTCAGTAGCACCAAAGTGACACTAGGCAGCCTCGTCCAGTAAGGGTACCTAGCATCACTTTGATACTACTGATCAGCCCCCTTCATCATGATTAATACTTCACACTCACTCTCTTATGACATTAGCTGGCTGATGGCTAACTACAGAGCAGGTGGCAGTAGTCCACAATACTGAGGGGGTCTGACACAGTTAGTTGGGAATTAGTCAGGTCAAGGGGGGGCATTTCAGAATTAATATACTGCTTTGGGGAATGTGGGGCTTGTCTGAAGAGAAAGGTCATTGGCTCTTGGTGGAGCTGGCAATAATTAAAATTTTTTGTAATAATAAGCAGACACAGAGTTAAGACTTTGGGGGACTTACTGTTAAAGGAGCCAGGAGTAACCAGGAGAATAGCCAAGGCCACCTAGGAAGTTAAGGAAAGTTAAGGAAACTTTTTTGAAACACCTCAGCCAAATATGAATACCACTCCAATAGTGGGTTATTCATTATGCATTTCCAAATATTCAGATAGCCCACTATCCATGGTACTTGGAAAATAATATTCAGCCCCATACACAGCCCTAGTTATAGTATGACACAACAATGGAATTAAAAAAAACTAGGACCCAACTGGTCTTAATTTCTAAGATTTGCTTTATTGTATTAATTTGAAAAAAACATAATGTCCGATGGTATCCTTTCTTTTATATACAGTAGGTCACATAGCAGTGGCATTACCGTTGACATGACATTTCTCCAAACCTGAAGACTGGTTCTGTAGTCATAAGTTGCTACTAAACTTCAAGAAGACCAAGGTCATGCTTATATCCAGCCCCCACAACAAAAATAAGCACCACCCCCTCATCATCTCCAACTCATGCAGTGAGGTGGTGGAACAAGTCCACTTGTTCAAGTACCTGGGAGTCATAATAGATGATAACCTCAAGTTTGTGCACCATATTGACTCTCCGGTCAAGACAGTCACTACCAAGATTGGTTTCCTGTACAGGCACAGGCAATACCTCTCTCAGGGGGCCCTCCGCCTCTCAGTCCACAGCTCCATCATATCTACTATTGACTATGGACTAGTGGTCTATGGGGCGGCAATGGATACAGCATTCAAGAGTGTTCAGACTGTACTCAACAAAGCCTACAGACTCACCCTGGATGCTGAGCATAGCATGCACACCTGTACTGTGTATGAATGTGCAACCTGACTGTCCTTAAGAAATGGTTGAATTCCAGACTTGCATCCTATGGAAGAAGGCTCTATTGGGTAAAACACCACCTTGTGTAGGCAATTTGATCAAGGTGGCCAACTTGTTACAGGTCATCAGGGGGAGGACTAGAGGGGCCATGGCTATCCCCTTCCTTGCACCTCACTTGGACAATGTGCATTTGCCTACCTGGCCCCCCCAGTGGATGAATGAACTCCCTGTGCACCACTTGGCCACCAATTGTCTGGCCCAGTTCAAAACTGACCTCAAACAGCATGTAATAACACTCTCTAAGTGTACTTTCCCTTTAGTCCAGCCACACCCACTCTCTCTGCCCCCAAGCAAGCAGTAGGCAGGCCTCAGGTACCCCCTTCCTCTGTTCCTTCTCATGATTTGCCTTAGCAATCAGTTTGCATCATGCTGTTTTGGCACCCGCCACCCCACCTTCTCCCTCCCCCAACTCCCAGTCCCGTGAGTTTCCCTAATAGCCACTACTAATGCAAGCTGCCTAACCATGCTCCCTCTCACCCCACCATTTATTCTAGCACATCTTCTCTGCTCAGCCTCCCCTCACTCCCATTTATCCCTATACCTTATCACCCTTATTCCCCACCCTTCACTTCCACCACAGTACCTATCTTTCCTCCTTTCTTCACCCCCTGCTCTCTTCTGCACCTCTCTCTTACTCTACATGCACTACCCTCAGTGCCCCCTAGGAGTCACTACTGGCCTATCTTCACGTCCTGTTTTCACCATGCATTACTTGGGTCTTTCCACCTGGCAGACCCATTTTCATCTGTCCTGACCAGGCCTCCCCCCTCCGGGTCTTGAACCTTGTACCTTCTGCACCATAGTCTGTGGCCCTGCTGCTACACCAAAGGGACGGCCACATAACTGAAAGCAACTCTTCTCCCCTTAAGCATCACATCATGGCCATCACTTGTGCTCTCCACATGTCCGCCCGAATGACACCATTTATACTAATGCTTCTGCACATAGGAACCTCACCTCCAACCACAGGTACCACACCTCAGCCTTCCACCCACCACATACCAACACTCATACCTCACCCAACATTACTTCAGCACCCCTACTGTCACCACCCCTCACCCTTGCACCCCTCCTGACTTACTCTTCCCCACCTCTCCTTCTCTTGACTCCCCTTGGCCCCCACTCTACCTAGCCATCCCAGCACTTCACTCCCTTCCTATCCCTATCTCCCCCAGGGACAGATCACCCATGGTTCAGCACCCACCCACCACAAGCAGCACTTGGCACTTTTCAGACTCCCCTTCCTCCTCCTCCTCCTGCTGTTGGGTAAAATACACCCCAACCTAGGTCTCACTACAGCCAACTCCAACCACCCTCCACCACTGGATGTACTCGGCCTGGCCTCCATTAATATATGCGGTCTCCTTAAGAAATTTGCTGACCTACAGGGCTGGATTGCCCAGAACCAGCCAGATGTGCTGGCACTCATTGAAATATGGCTCTCCAAGGCCACCTCAGACTCCTTTATTGCCTTTCTGTGATACACCATCTTCAGGGAAGATAATGTAGGGAAACTCAGAAGAGGTTGTGCCATATACCTCCATGATACCCTGCAAGGGCTTGCCCTCCCCCCCAGCTGGAAAATGGAGCCCAGGTTAGCTCCCTCAAAATGACCCCTGGTACCTCCAGAGCCCCACTAATAATCACTGCCACCTATATCCCACCACACCACCAGAATCTTGCCTTCCAGTCATTACTAGCACACCTCTCCAACATACCCAGCAAAATAGAACAAATCCCAATGGATGACCTTAATATTAACTGGCTTGCCAGTTCTGCCTCCCAAGCTAAAGATGCTATCACAGCCCTCAACCTCACCCAACTGGTTACCTCCCCCACCTGGTCCCACCCCACTAATGGTACCACCACTCTGTTGGACATTGTCCTCTCAAACAGGCCCCATAAAATCACCAACACCACCGTGCTGCCCAATGCCCTAACTGACCACTCCCCCATCATCCTCGCCTGGTCCTGTAAGATGAAAAAGCCAGTATCTAAATTCATCCTCCAGAGATGCCTACACCCTGGCAAAATGCCTCAACTCAGAGAGCACCTTGCCCACTTGGACTGGTCCCTGATTAAGATAGCACCTGATGTTGACTCTGCCCTCAATTACTTTGTCCACTTATTTAATACTGCCTGCGACATCTTTGTTTCCATCACTAAGTTGTTTATTAAGAAGCATGATTCCCCATGGATCACCCCTTCCCTAATCAAACAAATGTGGAACAGGGACAACTTCTGTCACAGGGCACTAGAATCTGGCAAACCTGTGGACTGGCAAGCCTAAAGTGCTGCACACAACAAATGCACCTGGTCCATCCACAAGGCAAAATCAGACTACTACAGGTCTATCCTTGCCTCCTCCTGGGGCTCTGCCTGTAGTTTCTGGGACAATATAAAGGAACTCAATGGGAAAACCACAACACCCCTTCCCCAGCCCAACTAGATGTCAATGGCTCGCTCTCCACAGACCCGCAGGTCATTGCTGATGGTCTCCGTACTGCTTTCTCAGACCTAAGCACAGTACTCCCCCTAATTTCTTAAGCCCTGCCCCCACCTACCCCCACCTCCCCTACCCCCTTTTTACTTCTAGACCCTCACTCCACCTGAAGCCAAACCCTACCTACTTAAAGCCCTCAGTGGTACCAGCCACAGTAATGACAAACTGGACCTCAAACTCCTATGACTAGTCTTGGACATAGCTCTTGTCCCACTTACCAGTCTTCTCAATTGCTGCCTCTGCACTGGCCAATCTCCCTATGTCTGGAGAACCGCAGTGATCACCCCCATACACAAAGGTGGAGACCGTACTTCCCCTGGGAATTAGAGACTGATGTCGATCCTTCCCCCCTCAAAAGCCCTAGAAAAGATTGTAGCAGACCAATTAACTAACCACCTCATTAGTCACAATCTCCTCTGTGTGCAGCAGCATGACTTTCGCAAGGGGCAAAGCACCACCACAGACCTTCTTGAATTTTCCAACTATATTCATGCGGCCCTAGATAAAAGGGCACCTCCTGGGTGCAGCTTTCATCGACCTATCAAAAGCCTTTGATACCATCAGCCACCCACTTCTCATATTCACCCTCTCACAACTAGGCTTCTTGCAAGGTCCCCTTGCCTGCTTCACCAACTACCTCACTTCTTGTTCGCAGTGTGTGAAAATCAGCAGTACCCTCTCCAGCAACTGGCAGGTCTGCTGGGAGTCCCTCAGGGCTCTATCCTCAGACCGCTGCTTTTTAGTCTATACCTGAACACGCTCCCAAATTCCTGCTCAGAAAAAATACTCCTCAACGCAGATGATGCGGTCCTCTTCATATCCCACCAGGTCCCTACACACCAACAACGTGCCCTCCAAAATTCCTTTAATGAGGCTGAATCCTGGTTCTGGGACAACAGACTTGTGCTCTATCTGAAAAAGACTAAACTCATCCTTTTCTCACATAACCAACATAAGTACAAGGACTCCCCACTTTCTGTCCTGTCTAGTACGCTCCTCCCCCCTCGAACAAGTCAACACCTATAAATACTTTGGCATAACCTTTGACTCTGCTGTCACCTTTCATGACCATACATGTACCCTTGTCTCTGCTATCAACTCACGTGTTGGCCTGCTATACCACCACAAGAACTGCCTCCTCCATGAAGCCCTGAGGCTGGCCATCACCTCCTCAGTCCTATCCCTTGTGGACTATGGCCGCCTAGTCTATGGTGCAGCAGACAACACTGCACTCAACAAAATCAAAATGTCTCTCAACAAGGCCTGTCAACTACTTACTAGTTCTAGCACATTCACCCACACCTGCACATTTTATGCCGAGGCACACATACTCAATTTTGAGGCGAGGATGTGCTACCAAACCTGTCTTTTCATCAAGAAAATAGTAGCAGGTTTAACACCCCCCCAGGCCTATCTACTATCCTCAACCCTTCTGTCCCAGCTATCTCCACCCGGAGCTCCTACAAATGGTCACAGCAAGTGCCCAGAGTCAGGACATTCCTGGCCCAAAGGTAATTTCTCTAAAGAAGAGCCTTATCCTGGATTAACTCCCTTCCTGCTGATTTCTCCTCAGAATGAAGAATTGGGTCTTTCAAAACAGCCCTTCAGCACCATCTGGTCATCACCCAACGTTGTAACTGCGCATAGCTGAGACAATTCCACCTCACTGAGGACTCCGCCAATGCCCCTGAGCCTTAATCCACCTGTTACTGTATTATGTAAAATAACTGCATGCCTTACTTTGTTATATGCAATGAAGACTAGCTACTACACTGTATAAAAAGCTTTTCAAAGCTGTATTTTCCCACCTCTATCTGCCCAATATGTGCATATTTGTATAGAAATGTTATGTCTGTACACTGTTACCTGCGTTGTACCTGTGATTGTATGTTTTACCTGTCTTTGTACCATGACGTGGAGCCTTTGTAAATGAGTCCCTGACTCAAAGGTTTGCAATTCCGATACCATTAAATAAAAAAAATATAAAAATAAAAAAACACCAGCAAAAAAAGCAAAGGTAGCAAAAAGAAGTAGAAAGCACATTCCAGAGTTTTGTAAGGAACAGCTTCAAACAAATGCAGCTGGAATGCCAACAGATACACTAGAGCAAATAAGGGATGGGCAACTCCACCTGCAGTCTGTGATGCAAGAACTACTGTAAGAAGAGACTTGAGGGACACATGAGTACCAATGCACATGCCATGGACATTGATGCCAGTGGAGAGGCCCACATCTGCTATACTTTATGACGGCAATGTGGCTGAGGCTGGGAAAATGCCACAACATGCAGATGAACCTTGTGCTGACCCAGAGCAAATCAGGAACAATGACAGAAGCAATGGCAACAAGTATATCACCTGTGCTTGCCACACCAGCCTGCAGTGCATGGAACAGCACAAGAAGGACATAGGCACAGTACACTACACCACACCGTGGGCACACCACAAGTAGCAGGGTCATTCTATCTGACATGGACATTGTGCCTCTCACAGGTGAGAAGGAGAGGGACCTGAGGTGCTGGTCCCAGGACAAGCCAGAAAGATTTGTAGCACTGATATTTTGTGACCTTGGACCATTCAATGTATATGTATAATAGGCAAATAAGGTAAATTATGATTGCACAACAGGCAAAATAGGGGTCACCTAGGAACTTGATAACTATAATTCTGATGCATGTAAGACAATGCGTTGACTTAAACTCAACTGTTATGAGAAAAATAGGGGAGAAGATAAATGAACAACAAAGAATGGTTAGCAAAGCTGAAGGACACCCACTGATTTAAAATACATACTGTATGCTGTATTTGTATATAACTGGTGACCCCCTATAATTACTTGATATCCAATCTTGATAAAACACTGTAATAACCCACTGAATTCTGTAATAACTCAGTAGTGGGTGATTACATCATTTTCCTCTTCGCGCTCTCACTTCACTGAAGTGTGAAACAGAAAACATTGTATTTGTGTGAGTACAACAGCTGCTGAGGGACCTGCTTGCTCACAAAAAAATACATACCATTTTTCTGTCTGAAATCCCGCACAAGTTATAAAAAATAATGTCTGTACAAAGTTTGTTTTATGAGGATTTTTCACACACCCTAGGTGTGTGATAATCTCATAAACTCCCCAAGCCTCGCTGTCAGGGTTTATGGATTATCACACACCTCGGGTATGTGAAAAAATCCTCATAACACACCTGCACAGGCATTATTCTCTATTTGTGTGTCTGGTATTTGTACATGCAAAGTTTCATTTGCATTTTCTGTTCTGCAGAACTACTCGAAGAGGCACCACTCATAGCACAGGCCCTAAACGGGAACTTCACAAATCTTGATGCGTACAAGGTGGGACCCTTAGATAACAGGATCGAGCCTTACTTGCCCCTGCCCAGTGAACTTGACTGCCCTCTGTTTCATCTGTGGCTCGTTAGGGTTAGGGAGGTTCTGCTCAGCCTTAAATCCCTGCGGGCGAGAGGCTCTGGGGGCCCTGATGGGATCAAGACTCGAATCCTCAAGGAGGGTGCCCCAGCATAAGCCAAGCCTCTAACTTGACTGATAAACCGGGTCCATTAAGGAGGGGTCTGTCCCCGAGCCTTGGAAGCAGGCCCTAGTGATCCCCATTCACAAGGGAGGGTCTACCGAACCTATTGGGAACTATAGGCCTATCTCCTTGTTGTGCGCTATAGCAAAAATACAAGAGAAGCTAGTCTACTCCCAACTACGTGAATATCTGGAAGCTCACCAGATAATCTCTTCATCTCAGCACGGCTTCAGAGCCAAGCATGGGACCGACACTGCACTAACCAAATTTTCGGTAGAAATCCTGTGCAATAATGACTCAGGGTTAGCATCAGGCGGTCTTCTAGACCTCTCAAAGCACTTAACCTGGTAAACCACAACCTCCTTTTACAAAAATGGGCTCTCTTGGCCTGGACACATGCCCTAGGATGGTTTGTGAGTTACCTCACGGGCCGTACCCAGAGGGTCAAGTGGAAAGACTATGTCTCCCAGTCGGCACCGCTCAAAGAAGGGGTACCTCAGGGTTCAATACTTGGCCCCCTTCTCTTTACTCTGTTTATAAATGATCTGCACTTACATTGCGGGAGCAGCAGTGTCATCCAATACGCGGACGATGCTGTCATTTACCGAGTCTCCCCTAACTTAGGAGAACTGAAGCATGCCCTTCAAGAGGACATCCTTCAGATGGAGGACTGGCTTACCCAGAACAAAATGGTATTAAATACCAGTAAAACTAAGGCGATGTTGTTCGGGCCCAGATCCTTGGGAACCAAGAGGTTGCTACTCCTCCAGCTGCAGTCCAGAGGGAGTGCTAAACTTGAGGTGATTACCTCCACTAAATACCTGGGACTAACCCTGGACCAAGGCTTCACCCTAAAAAATCATGTTGACCAACTCACCAAAACCATACATGGGAAACTCGGTATCCTCTACAGATTAAAGGACCAGATTATCCCTGAAGCCAGAGTTGCCATCGCAACTAGTGTCCTTCTCCCTAAGCTCACTTACATGGCACCTGTTCTCCAAGGCGTTGCCTCTACGGAACGTGGCAGGCTCCAGACCCTATACAATAAGATTGTCCGATTTGCCACATTATCACACCCCAGGACCCACCACTGCAAGGCTCAATCTAAGCTCAGTTGGCCATCATTGGAAGCCCGCTTCATCTACCCAACACTATGCCTCACATTCAAGCTTCTGGGGCCCTCATCTCCCCCTAGTCTCAAAGGAATAGTTAGGGTAAAATCCAATCTGAGGTGTCTTCGTTCCTCAGGTCAAAATCTCCTTGTGGTCCCCAAAACAAAGACCAAAGCTGGGTCCAGGTCCTTTGCTTTCTCAGCCCCTTCCTTCTGAAACAAACTCCCGCTGGAGGTACAGGAGGCAGGGTCGGGCCCCTGCTTCCGGTCTAAGCTCAAAGCACACCTGCTCGACAGGAGCACTTGCCAATGCCTTAGGATCTGACCTTACGGCAGGGCCCCTCCCTCACAGGGAGGTGAGTAGTCTTCCCCCTCCCATCTAGCCATAAAAAAAAAAAAGTAATCTGTTTTTGCCCGCGTGGCTTTCACTGTTAGACAATATGTAATTTATCCAATATGTACTGCTCTGTTTACCTGTATGTACTTTCTGCTTACCTGTATGTTACCAATATGTACTGCTCTGTTTACCTGTATGTATTTTCTGCTTACCTGTATGTTATATTTTACCCCCGGGTCGCCCCTGAAAAAGGGACCTCCGGGGCCCAGTGGGCCTACCCGGTCAACAAAATTCAATAAATAAATAAATAATTTTATTTAAATGTTCTGACTTGTAGTGCTTCTGTGTTTTTGTCAGAATTCATTTTTATTTTACTCAACCCTATATAAGCATGACATTCTGTTTTTGTTGTTGGAAAATAAGGGCTATAAAAAGAATTTGACTTCTATCTCTGGTTATTTTTTCATTTAAAAACTAAAAGATATTGAATTTGAAATGTATTCATGAATGCCATCACTACCATGGTACAGTAAAACAAATAAATGTCACTTGTTAGCACAGAAAGAATTGATACAGGGGTACTGTATGGTTTGAAAGTAAATGTGTGTGAGAGCGAGGGTGGGATGGGTTTTGATAGCAAGGGAAAAACTGGCACGTGTGCTGTTCTCTGCTTGGTGTGCTTGCTAAACACATGAGTGAGATTTGCAAGAACGACCTCAAATTAAAAAAAAATTGGTGCTGTCAGATACAGATGTTTACAGATCTGTATGGGGTTTTTCTCATAATGGAAGTTTACTCACCTGGTAAAGGTGATTATAGGAGCACCTTCTTACAGCACTCCCAGTCTCCACCCATGGGTAATTCCGGCACTTCCTCTCAGGCTGATGCACAAAAGAATTCCTTAGGAATCGAAATCTGATCCCTCTCTTATCCCTGCTTCCGTCTCCTCCCCTGTCTTTCCCAGACTCCTCGGTACGAGATCTTCCCGAGCTTTGGAACCTTCTGAAATTAAAAATTAACAGTAAAAATGGCCCCATGGTCTCCCAGAGGGAGACCACCTGATAGAATGAGACAAAACGACAAGTTGTGAAAGCTGTGTAAGGTGTTCATCCTTTACTCTATATTGTTTTGTTGGCTCACAATGTACAGAAATGAAGTCGTTACTGTCTATGCTTCTTTGAGGAATTCACAACTTTGTAATCAGTATACTGTTTTAACATCATCATCTTTAAAGAGTTTACCCATGCAATGCTTTCAGACAGCTATTCATTTTGTTTTACTGTGTGTTCCTCCTCATTGGGTGGGCTATGGAGTGCTGTAAGAAGGTGCTCCTATAATCACCTTTACCAGGTAAGTAAACTTCCATTATCCATCGCACCTTCTTACAGCACTCCCAGTCTCCACCCATGGGTGATTAAACAGCAGTATTAGAAGAGACTTGGGTGGGAGGAGGAACCTGACTGGAAGCTGTGTGGATAACTCTTCGGCCAAATTCAGAATTGCTTGTCAATCCTGTATCCAATCTGTAGTACTTGGTAAAGGTATGGGGGGGGATGACCAAGTAGCCGCCTGGCAGATTTCCTTTACTGAAACTAAGCTTCTTTCTGCCCAGGATATGGCTATTGCTCTCGTGGAATGGGCCTTGATAACTTGTGGTGGGTTGGCCTCCCTTGCCTTGTAAGCTTGGGAGATGGCGTCTCGCAGCCATCTGGCGACAGTAGACCTGGAGGCTGGTAAGCCCCCTCTTTTGTCCTTGATGAAGGATGAACAGTCTATCTGACTGGCGGAAGGATTCTGTCCTGTCCAAGTATATGCATAGGGCTCTAGCTGGGTCTAGGCAGAGGAGGGTGTCCCTGTTGGGGTCCTGGTCAGTTGGGCAAATGGCTGGGGCTGTAATTTCTTGACCAGTGTGAAAAGCCATTGCCACCTTTGGAATGAAGGATGGTATAGTTCTTAATACCACTCTATCTGGCAGGAACGTGAGAAAGGGTTCTCGGCAGGATAAGGCCTGTATCTCACTGGTTCTCCTAGCTGAGCATACCGCTACCAGAAAGACTGTTTTCATAGTGAGAAATGGTAGGGAAACTGAATTCAGAGGTTCGAAAGGCTCCTCAGTTAAGGCGTCTAATACTAGGTTGAGTTGCCAGGGGGCAGAAATGGGTCTAGGAGAGTAGGTGATGTTGGCGGCTGCTCTTAGGAAGGACTGCACCAGTGGGTGAGTCCCGGGCAGTTGTCCGCCTGTTTTCCCCTGAATTGCTCCTATGGCGGCTGTTTGGACTCTTAACGAGGCCGCTGTCAATCCCTTGTCTAGACCCTCTTGCAAAAATTCTAACACCTGTAAAGTATTACATGTTGAAGCATCAAGCTGTCTAGAGTTACACCAATAAACAAATGCCCTCAGTGTCTGTTATATGTTCTGTTGGTAGAGTGTCTTCTGGCCTGTAGTAGAGTATTTGCTACTTTGGTTGACACCCCTAGATTTAGCAATCTGACCCTCTGAGTGGCCATGCCATCAGTTTCAGAGGTCGTGGGTCCTCGTGCCAGATTGGCCCCTGCTTGAGCAATGTCTGGTATGGGGTGAGTCTCATGGGTTTGTCCATTAAAATTTTTTTGATGGGGGCATACCATGTTCGTCTTGGTCAGTCCAGGGCAATTAGGATCACTGTTGTCCCCGTGTCCCTGATCTTCTGTAGGATTGCAGGTATCATGGGTATTGGGGGGAATACATACGCTATGTGGAATTTCCAAGGGGTTGAGAGAACGTCCACCCCCGCTGCATTTTTGTCCTTGTACCTGGATATGTATACTGGTAGCTGAGTGTTCGTTGCTGAGGCCATGAGGTCTATTTGGAATGGGCCCCATTTCTTTTGCAGTTTGAGGAATATGGCTGGGTTGAGTTGCCATTCTTCCTGTTGCAGGGTTTGTCTGCTTAACCAGTCTGCTCTTGTGTTTTGTACGCCTGCTAGGTGTGCTGCTGTGATGCTGAGGAGGTGTCTCTCTGCCCAGCGCATGAGGGCTTCTGACTCCCTGGCCATGGCTCTGCTTTTTGTCCCTCCTTGCTTGTTTATGTAGGACATTCCCACCCTGCTGTCTGTTCGCACCTTTACGTGTTGTCTTGTTACTAGAGGTCTGAAGTGCTGTAGCTCCAGTCGCATTGCTCTGGTCTCCAGAATATTGATTGGCAATGTGGTTTCTGGCTCTGTCCACCTTCCTTGGATTGATTTTCTGTCCAGTACAGCACCACAGCCTTGCAGGCTTGCGTCTGTTTCTATGATTCTGGTTGCTATTCTGTCCAAATTCGCTTCCTGGTTTAGATTTTGTGGGTTTGTCCACCATCTCAAGGATCATTGTACTGGCGTAGGTATGGTCACCCTTTGGTTGTAATTTTGTAGGTTGTAGTTCCACTTGTCTAGAAGTAGACGTTGCAGTTGCCTCATATGCGCTCTGGCCCAGTTGTGTAGGTCTATGCAGGCTGCCATGAGACCCAACAACTGCATGAGGTGCCACAGGGTTGTCGTTTTGCAATACAGTATGTGTCTGCACTGTGTCACTAACGTATTGATGCATGTCTCTGAGGGTTTGACTGTCCCAGTGACTGTGTTGAACACTGCACCCAAGTGTTCTATAGTTGTGGTCGGTGTCAGGTGGCTTTTGGAGGTATTGACTACCCATCCATGTCGGGTGAGTAGTTGCAGTGCTCTCTGAGTTGCCAAGTTTGATTCCTCCTGCGATCTTGCTCAGATTAGCCAGTCGTCCAGGCAAGGTATTACATGGACTCCCTCCATTTGGAGTTTGGCTGCTAGTGGAGCCATGACCTTGGTGAACACTCAGGGTGCTGATGCCAGACCAAATAGTGGTATCCCATGGTGCTGAACCTGAGGAATTTCTGATGGGAAGGTCTGATTGGGATGTGGAGGTATGCGTCCCTCAGGTCTATGGATGTTAGGAGATCCCCTTTGCGGATTGCCGCAATGGTGGACCTTAGGGTCTCCATCTTGAACCTTTGGTATTTCATGAACTTGTTTACGAATTTGAGGTCCAGTATTGGGCTTAGGTCTCCCGTCTTTTTTGGTACCAGAAAGAATACTGAGTAGATGCCTGAGTATCTTTCGTGGTTTGGCACCGGTTTGATGGCTTTGCTGCTGAGCAGTTGACGTAGTATTGCTCTGACCTGTGCCGGTGCTATCTTGTCTTTGGACACGTGGGATTGAATGAATCTGTCTTGTCTTGGTACGGAGCTGAATTTGATGGTGTAATCATGTTTTACTATTTCTGTGACCCATTGGTCCCTGACTGTGTCAGCCCAGGCTGTGGAGAAGAGTTGTAGTCTGCCCCCCACTGCGTCTGCATTGTCCTGGGCCTGTGGATTCTCATTGTTGAAACCCTCTGTTCTGTCTGTTGGGTATGTAGCCTTGTTTGGGGTTGAAATGGCTACCACAGTCCCGGTTTGAATAGAAAGTTTGGCTTGAACACAAATGCACACCTATCCTGTCCTTGGTACCTGGGGCCCTTTTTTCCTCTGTGAGAATAGGGACAAAATCTGTTGTTCCGAAAGGAAGGCAGCATGCTCTGCCCCCCTTGGTTGTCCTTATCTTCTCCCTTCTTTACTGTGAATTCTTCAATACCTGGTCTGAAAACCCTGTCCCCTGAGAATTGAAGCTTCATTAGTTAGGCTTTTGATTCTTGGGCTGCGTTCCACAGTTTGAGCCAGATTAATCTCCTGGCTCTGTTTACTGAAGCTGCCAATCTTGATGCCATTTTAAAGGTGTCAATAGTGGCATCTGCCACGTACTTAATAGCTTGGATAGCGTAATCCATGGTAGGTCCATGGGCGCTTGATTCTGGAATGTCTGAACGGACTGCTTCCAGCCATCTAAGGACTGCTCTGAGGAATAAGTGGCTGCCAAGGAAGCTCACATGTTCATGGTCAGCATATCATGAACTTTCTGGACTATATCATCCACCTTCCTGTCCATGGGGTCTCTCAAGGCGGATGCTGATTCGGATGGGAGAACCGTCTTGTTGCTCAGGGCCGAGACCTCGGAGTCGACTTTTGGGGCAGAAGCCCAAGACTTCTCTTTCTCCTGTGCTAGCAGATATCTTTTCTTAAAGGTCCCCTTTTCCCTTGTCTTTATTGGGTCTGGAGCCTCCCATTCCCTAGCCAGGATGCTATCCAGGGCTGGGCAAAAGGGAAAGAAGGTGTGGGAACGTTTCCTGTCATGCACTAAGGGGTCCAGTCTATTCTCTGGCTCCTGTACAGGTTCGTTGATTCGTAGTGTTTTGCACACTACCCTGATGATCTCAGGGATGGAGTCAAAGGGGCATAGCCTGGCGGCCATGTCTTCTTTGGGCTCCTCCTCCTCTGGGTCCTTGTCCCCCGAGTATGGAGACTCAGACCCGTCCTCTGGGATTGGAAATGGGGTACCCCTATGACATTTTGGTGGAGGGGGTTTCTCAGGAGACCTGGGTCATTTGCCTGCTCCCAAGGCATCCATTTTGTCTAACAGCTTTTGGAACAGCTGGACTACCACACTCTGGGAAGATGTGGAGGCGCTATCCTGTAATATGTCCTCCTCTGTGGGCTCTGAATTTGAATTGAAGATAATTGGGTCTGCATCGACCATGCAAAGGGAACATAGGTCTCCCTGGTCAGAGGTTAAAAGAATGTGGGGACATTTCCTGCAAATCCTTCTTGAAGTCATTTTTATCTCCTCTGAAAAACACAACGTGATAGGGGAGGAGATATAATGGATGGTAAGCATCGTAAAGAAAAAATTATTTAAAAAAACTGTTTAAATATGGTGCCTTTAGTAACTAGGAGCCTGGAACCAAATTGGTTCATCTTTTTACTTTGGGGGCTAGGTAAAGGATTTGTACCAAAAAACTGCTGCCCCTGTGTTAATGAGCAAGGAGTAGAGTTACTGGGCTCAAAACACAGATTGTCTGCCTCCAACCATCAAAAGACTCAAAGGAGATCAATTTACTGCAAACTTGATGTACTGGCACATTTCCCTTTTTAATTTATCACAAAATGCCATTGTCCCTTTAAATTTTTTATGACCTCTACTTTAAGACCTGCATTGCCCCTTTAAGAATCAGATGCCTCGCGCCACCATTTTGGTGGAGGGGGAGAATGCACAGGGTGCCGCCATCTTAGATTTGGGAGGACAAATGGCTTGATAGAGCAGCGTGGTCTCGCGAGAACAAGGGCCCTCGAGACCAGGGAAGAGAGAGGAAGCATGGCCTCTCTTGGAACCTGCAGGACACCATGCGGTAGGGGCTGGTGGCTGGCGCTTGCGAGAAAAAAGCAGGAACCTCCCAAAACTGCACCAGAATGGAAGATCAGGGGGCAGGTAGGCATACAGAGGCAGGCACTTATTTTCTAGATGACTCGCACTCTCGGTTGAGCAAGGTGAACCGCGAGGCGAGCATGGGGCAATTTAACTTACTATAACATAGAATTAGAGGCCCATATTAGCTTCTGCTCCCCGGCTGAACGAGGTAAACCGTGGGGAAGCTGTGTGCAGGATCTCCCTTTCCTCAGCAGAACAAGGTGTACTGAGGAAGGGAAGGGCAGTAAAAAAGACTTTGTCTCCCTTTTGTATGCTAGCTCTGCAGTAATGGGGAAAAAACACACTTTTTGTTCCAAGTTACATTTTACAAGTTTCCCTGATGCCTCGATTGGCTAAACAAATAACTATATATAGAATGCTGTCTGCAGAATCGTTTTTCTTGAAAATAAAGATATTTTAATAATAATTCTTACCTTAGTTGGCACAGAGCCAAAAATCTGTGACCAGCCTGGAGTGATGCACAGAAGAAAACTGAGGAGTCTGGGAAAGACAGGGGAGGAGACAGAAGCAGGGATAAGAGAGGGATCAGATTTCGATTCCTAAGGAATTCTTTTGTGCATCAGCCTGAGAGGAAGTGCCGGAATTACCCATGGGTGGAGACTGGGAGTGCTGTAAGAAGGTGCGATGGATAATATGCATTTCAGGTTGCAAGCAGGTCAGCAAGTATGCCAAATAGAACAATGGCACAAAGGCCACCTATAGGCAGAAAAAAGTATTACAGTAGTCAGTATTTATTACTATGACATTGAATGTCTCATCCACAGCCTTATAGCACTCCACTTCATGCTGACTTAGTGGATATCATTCATCATGGTGATGGCTAGCACTGTAACTGAGGCTATCATTACAGGTGTCAGTGGCTACCACTGTACGTACATCCTACAGGAACACAAAAATGCAGCACAGTCAAAAAGTAGGTGAAAAGGGATTTTATTAAATCTATAAACTACAAAATGTGTCAGCCTCTTATTTTAAATGCCAACTGCCTACCACTGGGCATTTAAAATGAGGGTCTGACACGTGTTTTTCAAGTTATATACTTCATAAAATATTTTTGTGCCAACATTTTGTTTGTGTGGCATTTTGTGTTTCTGTGGCTCTGTTGGGGTGCCAACTCTATGTAGCAGTGCCAATTTAGAGTTATGGTGGGTGTTGCCCTCTTTTGTTTTTGACACACAGCCAACCTGCCTTTGCCAGTGCAGAATCATTATCTGACATGACTTTATATTGCGTTTCAACTGCAACAACCAGTGGTGTTGGAAGTCATGTGAGGACACATTATGTCTTGCGAGATATGCAGTCAACATATTTCTAAAGCTGAAGGAATACTTTAGTCAATGGAGTCATTCTTGATATTTGTTTCTTTATTACAGGTCAGTTTTACCATGATCTAAATTTCGAGCTCTTCAACATCCATCCAGGATCTGATCCAGAGAAACCAGATGCCACCATGATTGTTAAAGGCAATAAACTGGTAGTGACCAGGTAGGATTTCCACTGACATAATCTCCAAAGATGCCTTCTTGTTCTGTAATCATTTTGTAGTTGTTGACTTGCTACATTTTTCTTTGTTAAATTCTAGGGGCTGGCAGAAAGATTACAGAAAAGATCCAAAATATGGCATCTCTGTTCCCTGCTGGTTTATCCACTATAATGGGAAAGGACTGATTGATGGAGTTTATACAGACTATATCGTCTCTACCTTGTTTGATACAATGTGAGATCCATGATGGGCAATTGCTACATCATTCTTTATAATCTTGACATGATTCCAGAAGTGGTCTTCAGCATAAACCGTGTAGCTTAGCTACAAATATGCAAAATGTTTCAATTGTCCTATATAATTATTATAATGAAATCACCACTTTTGATCTTCAATGTGCCTCAATGAATGTTTTGTTTATCTTCCGTACAGAGAGTGTCCTTCAGTATGCTAGATATAGGGATCATTTCAAAAGAACTGATCTGGAAGTGGTGATTTCTTATAGAAAAACCTAATGACTCCAATTTAGAATCAAACATTATGCTTGTAAAAAGAATTCACATTTTTACTCATGTTGATGTGTATCCCTCTGGTTGTTCCTCTACTGATGGTTGATCTTCCAGGGCACATGCCAACTATTAACTGAATAAAATAAAGGAAAACAAATTGCTGAACAGCTTATATAAATGGTTATAAGTTTGGTTAGGATTTGGGGTATAGAGTTAATTGGGTAAGCAGATCATTCTGGCAGCATTGTATAAAACTGCTTTTGTTTCTGTCTAGTAATGATGACATGACCTTTTGAAATAAAGTGTGTTGAGTTTATTTGTGGACCTTCTCTGTAGGTGGGTACTACAGGGGCTATCCAGTGGCACAGTATAACTTTTTTAGTGACTATAAATTAGAGGTTTAGACAACTTTTAGGACTGCAAAGTATCTCATGCAAGATTCTTCAACTCAGTATTATTTTTTCCCAGTAGTGCTTTCATTAACCCAGTAGTATTATTGTCCACCTGGTAATGTTAGCTTCAATCCAGTATGATTATGTTCAGCCCAGAAGAATTCTCTTCAACCCATTAGGATTATCTTCAACTTGTAGTATTATCTTCAGTCCACTAATATGATCATCAGCTTGGTAGTATTTTCATCGAAATGGTAATGATGTCATTTGCTGACCAGTTTCACTTCTACCCGTAAACCAAATCTCCAAACTATTGGGCACCTGCATCCATTGTCTCTCACTGCCTGACACTGCCACAGTGTCCAAAATACTGCCACTGATACCAGTCTTGTGATAGTATTGTTAACATTTTGCCAATATCAACTGTCAGTGAGTGAGCAACTCCTGACACCGTCTCTGCACTGAACTCAACTGATAGCAATGTTTTTTTCCGTCCCCACCCCTGCAGCTTCCACTCAGTTAATACAGTATGAAGGACCATGACTGGTAGTATGGCATGGTAATGGCAGTTCTGTGCATTTTGTACCAATATATTGTAAGTGTGCAGTGCAAGAAACAACTTCTTAAAATCAAAAAGGGGAGTACCTCATGCACAAATGGAAGTAAAACACTCATTTATTCCATGCATATATTATATATTCTTTGCAAAAAATGTTGTTAATGTGCTAGTTAGGGTAGCTTAATACCACAAAAGTAAGTAAATGTGGCATTAGGGTTTCCAACTCTAACCCCACCCCATCCCCCAAGCAGCAAAAGGAAAACAAACTTTAGGTTTTTGGCTCTCCAGAGTCCTGGCAAGTCAGTGGTGGGGTGTTCACTGGGGTTGTCGACCCTAATGCTTACCACTCCCCCCCCCCAGTCTGTAGCCTCCAGTCCAAAGCACAATGTTCAGCTCCAAGCCAGTGCCTCATAGTAATACAGTCTTCAAAGGTAGAGAAGTACTGTATGTCTTGACACATGTTGCCAACACAATTAGTTGTAGCTACAGGCCCTGAGTAAAGAAAGGAGATCATGTATGATATTCTGTGCTCAGGGAATGAGGTGGGCATCAGGGTTGAAAACCCAAGGAAGACCACACCATTGGTTAACCACACATGTACAATTCAGGCCTCTTGGTGAATGTATTTCCATGGTAAAGATCCAGTGCTTCAGGCTGTAGGAGTTTTTTAGCCTACCATTCCCTCTACATTTGGCCACAGATGGAGACACACGGGGCAAAGAATCCATCAGTCAGCCAATGCACAGGGCTGTCTGCCACCCATGGGTGCAGAGGTGCAGGGCCCTATGACAAGAGGACAGTTGTCTTCACCATATGGTGCCTAGACCCATTGGACAACCCTGAAGCTTTCATTACCTGACTGGGGGAGGGGGGGCAGCACTTCTGTTGGACCAATCATGTTTGCTTTGGGCTTGGCGTGTAGTAGCCTGGAGAAACTAGCATTTTCGTTCTGTAGTCACACTGTGTTTGGAGTACTAGAAAAGTGAAGTAAAATATCCTTAGCACAAGAGGACAAAGACAGAAATCTGATAATTGCTCTCTGTTGGAAGAACTTTGCCTAAAAAAAAAAGACAAAAAGAACACTAAAAAAGCTTAAATAATGTCATACAAATTAAAATGACAGACCACATAATCAAATTCAAGTCCTTGGACCTTGATAGGACTTCCACTCCTAAATTAAAAGAAAGTACTTTACTTCCAGTTTTAAGTACTGTATAGCAGTTTATTTTAGCATCCTCTTTATTTAGCACAAAGAGGGATGCAGTACTATTTAGCGCCCCATTGAATTAGCACGTCAGCTTCATGTCCAGTTATAGCACTATGGTCCCTGTAATATTAGCAATCAGCTTATTTTATTGCTTTTGTCAGTTAAGCTAATATAACGAAAATAAACTGAAAGCTTGTATTTCCTGCTATGCAGTAATTTAATTCCTGTTGGAGGTTCCTCAAGTATGTCCCCTGATCTGTCTGCTTCACCTTGTATAGTTTTCAATAGTCAGTCAGACAGTGAGAAAAGGAAACGTCTATTAGAGAATGAGAACTCTTATGTGAGAATTTCTCCAGGGAACAGTTTTCTACACTTGTCAGAGGAATCCAGATGCAATTATGAAGCAGAAGATTTAGATAAGCAGAAAGATAATTTTATAATCCAAATAATAGAAATAAAAGAAGTAATTTGCAGCAGACAATTAATGGGTTAAAAAGCCTGGAAACAAAATTTGATGAAAATGTGAAATTAATTGACATAATGCAGGATGATAACAAGCAAACCGCTGTCTCTAATGTTTTTTTTTTATTTCAGCAAAACAAAGTGCCATATTTCTCACTTGAACTATAACGTGATATAATCAAAAATTGTCAGATACAGAATGGATTCAATTTATATCCTCTTGTGATATTATATGTTTGCAGGAGGTGTGGCATAATGGAGGTAGTGACATTGCTCTCAATGGCTATGAGATTTTCCACCCCTCAGGCCAAAACAAAGTAAATTTGGTAGAGTTTCAGGTGGTCTAGCTACCTTTGGCAAAACTGACTCATTTAAAAACACAATTGCTTTATAAATCTGCATTTTCTGGTTGTTCTTATAGAAAAAATGGGATACAAATTACTGCTGATTAATTGTTACAACCCCCGCTATGAGCTCAACATTTTTCCAACAAGATCTGTGGGATTCTCTTAATGTATTAATAGGGGAACTAAATACTAAATTCCTTGAATGGGAACTCCTATTAATACGAACATACAAACATATGAAATTTGCCAGCAGATTAAGGCCTAGAGGTCTATCAAGTCTGCTTGAATGTGCAGCTAGCACCCCTTATTGTGCAGCTGCCCCTCCCTCCCACCCTTCCCCTCCATTGACCCTCCCTCTTGCCCTGTACCAGTCCCTTTTGAAGCAGTCCAGCTGTTCTACTGGATACCACTTCTGCCGGTAATGCATTCCACCCAGCTACCACCCTCTCTGTAAAAAAGTGTCTCCTCATCTCTCTCTCTCTCTCCTGAACCTTCCTCCTTCCAGTCTTATATCATGGCCCCAGGTGTCCCTCCCCTCCCTTTCTTTGAAAATCCACTCTGTACCTGTCTTGTTTATTACTTTCATGTACTTAGAGGTTTCAATCATGTCCCCCGTCCCTCCTCTCCTTCAGCGAGTACATGTTCAGCTCCCTCTGCCTCCTCTCATATGGTAAGTCCCCCAGCCCTTTGATAATCTTTGTCATCCTGCGCTGCACCCCCTCCAGTAACTTAATGTCCCTCTTCAGATACGGGGGCCAGTACTGCATGTAGTACTCCAGGTGCAGTCTAACTAATGACCTATACAGTGGCAGAATCACCTCCCCCCTCCTCAAGGAGATAACGCTTGCAATGCAATCCAGCATTTTGTTGCCCATTGCAGATGCCTTCCTACATTGTACTGAGTTGTTCATTGATCCTGTGATGAGCACCCCCAGATCCTTCCCCTCCTCTGTCTTGGTTAGCTGCACTTCCCCCAGCTGGTAACTCCTTCTTGGGTTCTTCACCCCAAAATGCAGCACCTTGCACTTTTTGGCATTAAACCCCAGTTGCCAGGTGTCTGACCAGGTTTTCAGCTTTTCCAGATTTCTATTTATTTATTTATTTATTTATTTATTAAATTTTGATAATCAGGTGAGCTCTCTGGGCCCCGAGGGTCTTATTTTCAGGGGTGACCCAAGGATTACATAGATTATTACATAGGATTGAGTGCAACAAAATACATAACATGTGTCACATAGATACATTACAGGGTAAACATGGTAGGAATATAACAAGTTACAACGGTACAGGAGTTGGACCACGGAGTATTGGCTAACGCTTGGGAGTCCCTTAACTTAGCAGTTGCAGTATGTGGCGGTAGTCAGGTGCGCCTTAAGCCTAGTGCGGAAGTTGTAGGAGGAGAAGGTTTCCTGAATACCTTGAATACCTTGTATTGATCATCCTGCAACCCCAGCCATCCCCCTAGGTCATCCACCACTGCTCCCATCTTGATGTCATCAGCAAACAGATTGATCTTGCTCTTGATGTCCAATGATATGTCTGCAATGAATATCCCAAACAATATTGGTCCCAACACTGAGCCCTGTGTAACACCGCTCATCACTACTCTTGGGGATGAGAGTGCCCACCACCACCACCCTCTATTGCCTTCCCTGAAGCCAGTTCCATTCCATCTCATCATCTTTGTACCCGCCTGTGCCTTCAAACTTACTTCCCAGCCTCCCATGTGGCACCGAGTAGAACACCTTACTGAAGTCCAGATACAGGACATACACTGCATGGCCCCTCTCCAATTGCCTAGTTACCCAGTCATAGAACTCCACCAGGTTGGTTTGGCAGGATCTGCCATGTATGAAGCCATGCTGTCTGCTGTTCTGTAGTGTTTTGGCCTCCAGGAGGGCCATCAGCCTCTCCTTCTGGATAGTCTCCATTAGCTTACCCATGATGGATGTGAGGCTCACTGGTCTATAGTTCCCTGGTTCATCCTTGGGGCCACTCTTGTGGAGGGGCACCACATGAGCCATCCTCCAATCCTGAGGTACACACCCTGAGTATAGAGAAGCATTAAATAGGTCTACCAAAGGTCCCACAAGGACCTCTGCCAGCTCCTTCAGTACCCTGGGATGGATGCCATCTGGGCCAGGTGCCTTGTCCACCACCACCAGTGCCCTCAAACCCTCCAGAACTCTGCCCTCCACGAGTTCCCCATCTGTCACCCCCTCCCTCCTGTTTCTGCCATTCCTCCCACCTGGGGTATCACCCCCTCTTCTCCTTAGTAAATACAGAGCAGAAGTAATCATTTAGTGCTTCTGCCTTATTGCCCCCTGCTTCCACCCAACCCCCCCTCTTTCCTATTCCTTACTATGTGGTCCTTACAGTTCCTTTTCTCCCTGATGTACCTAAAGAAGTGCTACTCCCCCTTCTTAATGCCTTGTGCCAGCCTGAGCTCTGTAGACACCTTGGCTTCCCTTACTGCCCATGTCACCTCCTTCGATTCCTTCAGGTGTTCCTCCCTGTCCTTCACCTCCCTGTTTTCTTGTACCTCCTAAAGACAGCTCCTTTTCTCCTTACCTTTTCCATGACCTCCTTGCTCACCCAGCTCGGTTCTGGTTGCCTCCGCTATCCCCAGCTTTATGAGCTCCCACCTCTGGTTAGTGCCCATACTAGGTTGAATTCTGGCCAGGTACCCTTTTACCACTTCTCCCATCCTCCCAAAGTTGGCCCTCCTGAAGTCCAGCACCCTTGTGCCAGATTCCACTCTTTCCCTGCCCATATCCAATGTGAGCCATACTGAGTGGTGGTCATTCCCTGACAGCGGTTCTTCCACCTTAAGTTCCCTCGTAAACTCCCCATTTGCCAGCACAAGGTCAAGGGTATTCCCTAACCTGGTTGGGTCACTGACCATTTGCATCAGGAAGCTGTCCTGGAAGGCATACAGCAGTACCTGCTCCCTTCTATTCCTGGTTGCTGGGGTACTCCACTCCTTTCCTGGCATGTTGAAGTCCCCCACAATCATCACACTACCCTTCTCACAGGTCTTTCTGATCTGTTCCACTAGTTCCCTATCTAACTCCTCCATCTGAGAGGGGGGCCTGTACACCACTCCCATTCTGACAGTCCTGTTCTTGGAATCCTGGATTTGCATCCAAAGTGACTCCGTACTACCCTCCTCCCTTTCCCCTCTTACACACTTCAGTCCTTCTCTGACATATAATGCCACCCCCCTCTTTTCCCAATCACCCTATCCCTATGAAATAACCTGTACCCTGGTACAGACAGGTCCCAGTCATTGCATTGGGTGGCCCATGTTTCTGTGATGGCTGCAATGTCCACTGCTCCCTCTGCCATGAGCACCTGTAGCTCTGCAGTTTTCCCCCCAAGGCTCCTAGCATTAATGGTGACCACCTTCCACCCCTTCCTCTCCCTCCCATCCTGCCCTTCTTTACTAGCATCACCAATAGTACTTGCCCTTTGTCCTTTGCCACTCTTATGGGGGGTAAGCTCATATGGCTTCCCAACCTGTGGTCTCTGCATGTCTCTTGTCCACTTGCCACCCCCCATTCCTAGTTTAAATTCCCAACTTCCTCTATGTACTCCATGATCTAAACACCAGGATAGGAGCTTTTGACAGATACATAGATAATATGATATTTGAGTATACCAACACCTGACAATAATGCCCCTGAGAACCATCAAAGATACAAAAGTCAACAAAACAGGATCTGCCTTAATAAAAATGTTAAGAGAAAATAATCTGTACCCATTAAACGGGTGCCTGAGTGGTGACAGTGGGGATGGATGTACCTTTGTGAGAGCCACTGGTTCCTCACTGCTAGATTAAATCTACTTATCAGGATGGTTCCATGTCAGAACGGTGACTGCAGTAAGGCGACTGGTCAAAACGGCACCAACCCCACATAGGCAACAATTGTACAAAACATCTTGTCTTACAGGTGCTTTGCCACCCACGCCTCCCCTATTCTATATTCCAACTCCAGGGCGGCACACCTCAGGGATTGGGAGAACCTCCAGACACTGAAAATGGTGCTGTAATTCAAGTCACCATTCTGACCAGTCGCCGTTGTTCAGTCACCATCTTCACAAGCTACCATCTCATCAGAGGTGATTCTGAATTCTAAAAGAACTAAGGGGAGAACTAGTGACACCACTGACTACCCTTTTTAACAAATCATGGGAGGATGGAGTGGTACCTGAGGACTGGAGGAGGCTGGATGTGATTCCCCTTCACAAAAGTTGGAGCAAAGCAGAGGTAGGAACTACAGACCTGTTAGTTTGACCTCAGTGGTAGGGAAAATGATGGAAGCACTTCTGAAAGAAAGAATTGTTGAATACCTAGAGGCCAGCAGGGCACAAGACCCCAGGCAGCCTGGATTCTTAGCAGCAAGGTCATGTCAGACGAATCTAATCAATTTCTTTGACTCAGTGACCAAAGCAGTAGACCAGGGAAGGGCTGTGGACATGGCCTACACTACCTAGACTTTAGCAAGGCATTTGACACAGTCCCATACAAAAGATTAATAAACAAGTTAGCCAGCCTGGGAGTGGGTCCTAAGGTGGTAGCCTGGGTAAAACATTGGCTGGATAACAGGACACAGAGGGTAGTAGTAAATGGAGTCCACTCTGAAGGAAAGGGGTTACTACTGGGGTACAGCAGGGTTCAGTACTGGGACCAATCCTCTTTAATATTTTTATAAGTGACATTGCAGAGGAACTGGAAGGAAAAGTATGCCTCTTTGCAGATGACACAAAGATCTGCAACAGGGTTGATACGCAAGGGGGGTGGAAAGGATGAGAAGGGACTTGGCAAGGTTGGAGGAATGGTCATAAGTATGGCAACTTAGATTCAATGCTAAGAAGTGCAAAGTAATGCACCTGAGAAACAAAAACCCAGGGGAAGAGTACACAGTTGGGAGGGGAGGGCACTAACAACAATAAAAATTGAAAGGGACCTGGGGTAGTCATATCAAATTATCTAAAAGTAGGCAAGCAACGTAAGCTGGCAGTAAGGAGGGCTGGGTGGATACTGGAATTCATAGGGAGAGGCATCACCAGTAGAAAATGTGAGGTTGTTATCCCTCTGTACAGACAGTTGGTGAGACCCCATCTGGAGTATTGTGTGCAGTTTGGGGTACCCCATCTCCACAAGGACATAGACAGGATGGAGGTAGTCCATAGGAGGGCAACTAAAATGGTGCAGGGTCTGCACCAGAAGCCATACGAAGAGAGACTATAGGAGCTTAATATGTATACACTCGAGGAAAGGAAGGAGGGATGGGGGGCATGATAGAAACTTTCAAGTACCTCAAGGGAATTAGCAAAGTCCAAGAGGGCAGCATATTTCAGAAAAATGAGATGTCCAAGAAGAAGGGGGCACAATTTGAAGATAGAGGGGGGACAGCTCAGGGGCAATGTGTGGAAATATGTTTTCATGGAGAGGTTGATGGATGCATGGAACCGCCTTACGGAGGAGGTCATGGGGTCAAAAGTAGTGGGGGAATTCAAGAATGCATGGGACAGACAAAAGGCAATTCTGATGGTGGGGTAGGAGGGAGTAGGCTATTGGTTAACTAGGATCTGTAGCTGATCCAATAGGTAGGGAAATGGGAAGACTGGGTGGGCCAAGCGGTTCTTATGTGCCATCAAAGTCTGTGGGCCTGATTCCAAAATTGTGACTCTTTTGGACATCCATAATGACCAAAACAACTCTCCCACATTTGGACCACCATAAAGTAGTAGCACTTAGTGTTCCACTTAATCCTAGGGGCACCTACCTCTACAGCACTTCATTGTCCCACCCCCTCGTCTATCCCCCCCCCACTGGGCACCCATTCCCCTCTCTGTCCCCACCTTCATGCCCACCCTGTCTGCTGCTCTCCTAGCCCACTCCCTCAACCTTCCCTTAAATCTGTTCTTAACCACCATGCACTGGGCGCATACTCTTCACTACGCCACAACTGTGCCTGTTCTCCATATTCTGTTTCTCCCCCCACAAGTAGGCTTAACTCTGACGCAGGCACCTTCTCACCAATACCAAAGCGATGTCTAAATGTTATACCTTAACCAAAATGCTATCTCAGTCTTGTAATCTACACCAATTTATTGTCTACCTAGCTTGTATTGTATTGTTTTGTACCAATGCAATTTTGTACTTGCTTGTAATGTAATGCCTTATATGTAATGCTATGCATCTGTACACTTTATTCTTGTAACTGATACAGAACCAACATAGGAGCATCCACTCACAGGTGTTCTCCAAGATATCATAAAATAAAATAAAAATAAAAAAGCAGCTGCGATCACCTCAGGGGACTTGCAGCAGGCTGTTTGACGCAAGTGCTGACTTGCATCAAGCTTTGTATTCAGAATCCAATGCCACAAGTCCCTGATGCAGCAATGTTAGACCACCTCCTGATGGTCTAACATTGCATCAGTGCCCTCACTACAGACTTCGCTAATCACAGCACAGCTGCTGTAAAATGAAAACTTTGCAACTCGCCAACCCTTTTGGAATGATACTTTTTCTACAAGCTTTTAAAAGGCACACAGCACACTGTATACATGTAAAGCAGCACCCCCTCACATCTGGAATGAGGCAGAGTTGCATTGAAGGGCTTAGACGCAGTTGCATCAAAATTTGCGGTGGATACAGGACATGCTGCAAGTCCTGTGCCCACCTTCTGGAAGTTTCTTTGTTTCTATGTGTACCACTGTAACATGACCTTGTGGTGTACTCCTCTGACGTTGTTATATAACAAAAGTATTAAAGAGAACTTCATACCAGATTCATGGAAAGGTGCTGATATTATACCAGTACATAAGAAAAGAATGTATTGACCCACCAGTCTACTTGACATTAATTTAGAAATCTTCTCAAAAATTGATCTGGAAAAATTATAAACACAAATTAGTGAGTCTGGTGGTTTATGCGAATTACAGACTGGTTTTAGAGCTTGGTACTCCACAGCTGATAATTGTTTTATCCTTGCCCAACTGCTAGAGAAATATGTGTAACTAAGGAAACAATATTTGTATGTGGTATTTATCGACTTTTCAGCAGCTTTTGATACTGTAGCTGGAGAGGTCCTGTGGATACAAATGCTCAACAGAGGGATAGACCCAGCTCTAGTTCAAATTATTTTTAATCTCTAGAAGGATACTTGGGTTTATACAAGATGTGGAATGGTGGGTCAATACTCAAAAACATTTGCCACTAATAGGGGGTCAAGCAAGGCTGTGTTCTGACCCCCGCATTATTTTGCCCATACATAGACCAATTATTAAAGAATTTAGAATGCCTAGATTTTGACTCACCCAATATTAGTGGTCGGAAATCTCCTGCATTGGTGTATGCGGATGACCTTGTTCTGATAGCACTAACAAAAAATGGGCAACAAAATAAGTTAGATATATAAATAAGTTTAACTGGGCAGACTGGGTGGGCCATAGGCCCCTTATCTGCCGACACTGTCTATGTATCTATGTATCTATGTAGATCTTATGGAGACCAGAATTAAAGAGTTTAAACTCTCAATTAACCTTGAGAAAACTAAATAATGATCTTTGCTTCAAAGCAGCACAAAGGGTACTGGGTTTTGGGCAAGCAAACCCTAACAGTTTCTTTGAATTACATGTATCTAGGAGTGAACTTTGCTTCTAGTGGGCTTTGGACTAACCATGTCTAAAGTGGTTCCACCATCGGAAGGCACCCGTCCATGTGCACCTGCCATTAGGGTGCACAGATTTCAATTCGCCGATCTGTGTTTATGCAGGGGGAAGTGCCCCCTCGTCCCCTTATGAGGGGCTACACCCCTCATGCACCCCCTAACTAAATATACCAACTCGGGGGGGGCAGACTTCAGGGAGGGGGTGGCGAATTTGAAAAGTTGGTGCCCTAATAATGGGTGCACTCAGACCGGCGCACAGATGGCTGGAAAAGGGAATCAAGCACTATTGCTAAAACTTAGAAAACAGTTCTGAGTTTTAAAAATTTAATGCTGGGTGTGGGGTCTTTACATTAAACCACTCATAAAAGTTATTAGAGCAAAATATCTAACCTCTTGACTAATCACAGTCAATCAGTCGTACTGTATACAGTACACACTCGGGGAGGGCTCAGTCGGCAGCCAGCAATGGTGGTGTGAAGAGGGCTGTGCTGGTCACCAACCACAACTTGGGATGGGGAGCAGGGTGGTGGAGCAGACTGGTCGGGATGGAGGGGTCCGCTAAACTATCAGGGAGCAGTATTGTTGTTACAGAACCGGCAATCATTGGGGGGTAGGGGTAAGGACCCTAGAAGTACAAGAGAATGTTTGCTGCATTTGGGAACAGTGATCAGTGACTGGGAGGGGGGCACTACACTATGGATACAGGGATTTTATATATGAGTCAGTGATCAGGGAGGGGGAAGAGACCCTGGACTACCAAGGACTGTGTTTATTCGGAGAGGGGATTAGGGACTGGGGGAGGGACACTACCTGTGGAAACAGTTATTTTATGTATGAATCAGTGATCAGGGAGGGAAGGAGGAACGGACCCTGGACTACATGGGACTGTATTTATTTATTTGGGGAGGGGATCAATTTTATTACCATATCAGGTGGGCAATCAGAGACTGGGGAGGGATTGCTACACTATGGGATTTTTTTTTACCGTATCAGGTGGGCGATCAGGGACTGGGGAAGGACCACTACATTGTGGCAAATTTTGTACATGTTGGGTAGGTGATCAGGGACTGGTGAGGGGGAGGGGAGCTGCAGTACCTCCATCTGCCAAGAGGACTGTGCTGATTACCACCACATTTTGTTGCTCATAATTTCTCCATGCAAGGGCCTTTGCAAATGGCCCTTGTGTGGAGCTAAACCTTTGTGAATAGTACTGTGGGGATATGCAGGTCCCCTTCCCATCATTTGCATAGCGGACCCCCTCCCAACTTTGTCCGGGTGCAAACACAGTTTGCTTGGGCAAACTCAGCTTTGTGAGTACCAACTCCAAGCAAAACCCAATTTACCCTGGGCATACTGGGTTTGCACAAAGGCAACATTTTTTTTAATCTGGCCACAGATGTCATATCTTCTGTGAACTATCCAGGCTAAATATATAGCAATCTGCAGACATATTCTAGGAAAACACATTGTAACAATGTGAAAGCAACCCCACATTGAAACTGCCTCTCAGTGGATCTGCGTTGTGCAAATACATTACAAAAAAATGGGAAAAAGCATGACCACAGTGTGAATTACATATCCAGTCTCAAATGACATATCCTGTAAAAATTAAATATTTAAAATGGGTTCAATGCTTTACCCAAATGAAATAAATATTTTAAATATCAGCTTGGCTAGTCTTTCCTCATGGGTCTTATCCAACCTGTACCATTTTAGTTGCCCTCCCTTGCATTGCCTCCACCCTGTCTATGTTCTTTCTCAGGTGGGGCCTCCAGAACTGGGTGCAGTATTCTGGGTGTGGTCTCATGGGTGTCTTATACAGGGGCAAGATGACTTCCCTCTTTACACTCCTGATACCCATCCCTATGCATCAAAGCATCTGGCTAGCCTTTCCAGCTGCCTTATTGCACTGCCTAGTTTCTCTTAGGTCCTCCAAGATGATAACTCCCAGGTCCCTTTCCTGCTTCATGACTGTTAGTACCTCCCCACCTAGTTTGTACTTTGCCCCTGAGTCCTTGTGTCCTATGTGCATGATCCTGCACTTCTTTCCATTGAATCCCAGCTGCTATTCTTCAGACCTTTTCTCCAGTGTTTTTAAGGTCTTCCCTCGTTCTTTCAACACCTCTGTCATGTCCACCTTATTGCATACCTTTGTATCATGTGCCAAGAGGCATACCTTCCCCATCAGTTCCTCTGCAATGTCTCCAATAAAGACATTGAAGACGACCAGCCCCAACATGACTCCTGTGGCACCCTGCTTGTCACCTATCGCTCTCCAGAATACTCCCTGTTTACCACAACTCTCTGACTCTTGCCATTCAGCCAGTTCTTCACCAACAGAACTATTTTAGGATCCACCCTTTGGCTGTGCAGTTTGTTAATCAGACTTCTATGGGGGATGGTGTTGAAGGCCGTTCTGAAATCCAGATAGGCCACATCCTCCACACCTTCCTGGTCCTCTGCCTTAGATACCCAGTCATACCATAGATTAGTACAATGAGTTAGTGCAAAACACAGTTCTTATTTTAAATACAGTAAAAGTTAGGGTTAGATGCATAAGAAAATGAATAGAAAACCACACATTCCCTCATAATGCGAAGCATCATGGTCTGTATATGCAAATCACCACAAAATGTTATGCTGGTTCAACATTAAGTAAATAAATACCATATAAGGCAGTGAATGCGTGTTACTGTGTATGTGGCAAGGTGCTGTGTGTGTAGACAGTGCACTGCTATGTTATACTGGAACATATATGCACGTATGTGTATATGCACTAGTCAGTGTGTGTGTATCACAACAATTAGAAAGTGCAGTTAGGTTGTTCACTGATTAGGGCAAAACTTGGTAGTCTGCATTCCCCCACTATCTAGATCAGTTTCAGCTTTCTGCATGTCACTGCTGATTTAAATGAAGTGCCTAGTGGCATCCCCCCCCCCCGCAGTGTCCCTTGGAGCATAAAAAAAAAAAGAACACAGCCCCTCAATGTCTTTTTTTAATCTATAAAAAAAGGTCCATCACTGATGCAACCCTGCACCCTCAGCCTGTCCTCCCACTGAGCATCCAGTACCCCACACCTCTCAGATCTCCCCACACACCCTCTCTCACCTGAACAGATCTCAATGTGAAGATCCACTCTCCCATCAAAGACACATCTTCTTGCTGGAACTGGTGACTGTTATATGAGAAATAATGTAAGTGCAGTTAAAAGCCCATTGAAATACATTGAACTGCACTTACCTTATTTCTCATATAGCAGTCTCCAGTTCCAGCAGCAAGATGTGTCTTCAATTGGAGAGTGGATCTTCACACTGGGACCTGTTTAGGTGAGTGAGTGGTGGGGGCCGGAGTGGTGGCTCAGCGGGAAGTCAAGCTGGGTGGCAGTCACATCACCACCAAAGGCTCTACTATTACTCCCTATCTAGTGTGATGCCCCAAGTCCAAACTGAACTCTGAAGCCTCTACTGCCTCCAGGATACCCTTGTGTCTATCCCACTCCTTCTTAAATTCTGTGACCATTTTAGCCCCTACCCCCACTGGTAGGCTATTCCAGCCATCCACCATGCCCCTCTGTGAAAAAAGGTTTTTCTCACATTTCCCCTGAGCATCCCTCCTCAACTTTATTTTGTGCCGCCTTGACTTGGAGCATCTCTTACTTTGGAAGATGCTTCCTTCCTGTGCTCTGTTTGTACCGGTGATGTATTTGTATGTCTCAATCATGTCCACCCCTCCCTCCTTTCCTCCATGGAATAAATATTTAACTCCTTTAGTCTTCCTTCATAGGTCTTATCCTGCAGACTATGCACCATTTTAGTTGCCCTCCACTACACCACCTCCATCCTGTCTACAGTATGTTCTTTCTCAGATGAGGCCTCCAGAATTGCATGCAGTATTCCAGGTGCAGTCTTTCATGAATGTCTTTCAACACCCTCTAGTGGCCCAATATTTTTCATACTTTTATATTGTCTGCGAAGAGGCATACCTTTACCTGCAGTCCCTCTGCAATGTCCCCAGTAAAGACATTGAAGAGGATAGGCTCCAACACCAACCCATGTGGCACCTTGCTCATCAGCTCTCCCTCTCCAGCGTACTCCCTGTTTACCACAACCCTCAGACTCCTGCCATTCAGCCAGTTCTCCACTCACAGAGCTATTTTAAAATCCACCCCTACGCTGTGCAGTTTGTTAAACAGACTTCTTTGAGGGATGGTGTTAAAGGGCTTTATTTTTTTAAAATTTAATCAGCTTTATAATTTTTTTGAAGAAAAAACATACACAAGCCATTTACAGGGCAATGAAATATACATTGATCCTGAAAAATCAAGCACAAGGAAACAACCCCCCCAATTCCCTGACCTCTTCACCCTCATACCATCCCAGCCCCCCCCACCCCACGGAGTGTGCCAAATAACCCAATAATAGTCAAATCTTGACAAATACAAATAAAAGAGTATAATACTGGCATCTGAGTGGGGTATTTAGAGAGTGATTGAGAACTCAGGATAAGTAAAGGGCATGAAGCTTGCCCCATTTCTTGTTAAATAGAGGTAAGTGGTGCCGGAGGCTGGCAATCATACGTTCAGTCCAAAGAGAAAAGGAAAGTTCCTGCAGCCATTCAGAATATGAAATATAGGACTGATCCAGCCATTGTCTAAGAATTATCTTCTGAACCATCAAAGATTTGATGGCCATATGGTACTTCCTCTTCTTGACTGGAATCTGGGAGTAGTCACCAATAACACATATTTCAGGGGAGAAGAGGCCAGATTATCCCAAGAGGGGGTTACTCCAGTCTTCTATTTGCTCCCACAAAAAGGATACTTTCTCACAGGACCATAAGATATGTAAAAGTGTGCCATCTGCTTTTCCACATCTAGCGCAAGTGGGGGAGGGAAGGTGACCCATTTTGGCTAGCCTGACCAGAGTATAATACATGTTGTTTAGGATGTGGTACTGTGTGAGTCTTAACCAGTCTTAAGTTAGGTAAGTGTGAAGATCTTTCCAAAGGCTTGGCCAGTTAAGATTGACACTCGGGAGCGAAGATTCCCATACCTTGGAGCCAGACGTGGAAATAGAGGGGTGAGCAGTAAAAAACCTCAAGTATAATCTGGATGTACCATGAGGTTTAAAGGCCCAGTCTTGCATCTGAGTGAGAAGATCTCTGAGGTTGGAGGATTTGGGGGCAGACCTAAATTGATGTAATACTAAGTGTCAGAGCTGATAACGTTTGAAGATGCATACTGGGCCCAGTTGGCATTCTCCCATTAATTCTGGAGATGTCAGGAGGGAAGATTGAGAATAAAAATCAGCAATACTAACGATCTATAGTAAGGGAAACCAACCAAGGGATAAAGGGCATTCTCCATCTTAATGTTTAGGTTAGAGAATATAGGTTGTGTATGATCATTAGCTAGGGAGATTTTCAGATAGGCACAAATTTATGAGAATACTTTGAGAGAAATACCGATTAGGGAGGAGTGACAGAGTCCAGTAGAGATTTCCATGGGGCAGAGAGTATTGTAGAGGGTAAAAGACTGTGAAGAGTAAAAAGATGAGATTCTATCTGCAACCAGACAGGAACATAGTCACATTCATAAGTAAGCTGCAGATTAGAGAACCAGTTTCCACATTTATAGAGGTGACTAGCCCAATAGTAGAGCAGAAAATTATGAAGTTGGAGACCACCAAAATCTTTAGGGAGATTCAACTTGAGATAAGGACATCTTGGTGACTTATCCAGCCAAGTGAAGGAGGTAATCAGGGAATGAATACACTTGAAAAAAGAGAGGGGGAGTACAACATTAAGCATATTTAAGGGGTATAAAAGCCTAGGAAGAATGTTAATTTTGACTATATTGTTTCTACCCCATAAAGAGATAGGAAGGTCTTCCATCTAGTTAAGTCTTGCTGCATCACCACCAGAAGATCCTCAAGGTTCAGTTTTACTAGCAAAGAAGAATCGAAAGCAAGAAAGATACCCAAATACTTGAGGGAGGGGGGAGACCATCGGATACCGAATGAGACAAAGTCTAGACTATTAGTAAAAAGATTGAGGGGATAAATTTTGGTTTTACTGAGAATAAGCCTGTAATTAGAATACTGGCTAAACTACTCAATTACATTTAAGGCCTCAGTGAGAGAGGGAACCAGATCAGAAAGATGAAATAAAATGTCATTCACGTATACCAAGACAGAAGGAGTTAGGTCATCAATGGAAATGGCTTTTATATTGGGGGAAGACGTAAGACGCTGAATAAGTGGTTTGAGATATAAATTAAAGAGGAAGGAAGATAGATGGCAGCCCTGACATGTGCCAAAATATAGAGGAAAAGCAGAGGAGAAAATACCATTACAGTAGATCTTGGCCGACGGAGGGGAATAAATCATTTTAAGCCATTGAAGAAATGAAGCAGGAAAGCCCATCTTCTGAAGGGTGAGCCACAAGAATGACCAGTCCACCTTCTCAAAGACCTTCTCTGCATTGAGAGAAATTAAGGCCATTGAGAGAGGGGAGGCCTGGGCCACTTGAAACATATGACTAATCTTACAGAGGTGGTCGGCAGAGGATCCCCCAGGCACAAACCCAAAAGGCCTTTATAAAGTCCAGATAGGACACATCAACCACACCTTCCTGGTTCACTACCTTATTTTCTCAGTCACACCATAGATTAAAACAATGAGTTAGTGTAAAACACAGTGCTTATCCTAAGTACAGTAAAAGTTAGAGTTAGATGTATAAGTAAATAAATGCCATATAAGGCATTGCATGTGTGTTACTATGTGTATGGCAATGCTCTGTGTGTGTAGACAGTGCACTGCTATGCTATGCTGGAATATATATATGCATATATGCATATATGTGTATATGTATTAGTCAGTGTGTGTGTGTGTATCACAACAATTAGAAAGTGCGGTTAGGTGGCTCAGTAGTTAGTGCAAAAATTGCTAATCTACATTCCACCACTATCTAGATCAGTTTCAACCTTATGCATGTCATTGCTGATTTAAATGAGGTGTCTAATGGCAACCCCCCACTCTTCAATGTTTCCAGAGCCTGAAAAGAAGACAACGGTCCTCAATGTCTTTTTTTTAATCTGTAAGAATGTGTGTAGACAGTGTACTGCTATGTTACACTGGAATATACAGTATATGTATATATGTGTATATGTATTAGTCAGAGTGTGTGTATCAAAACAATCAGAAAGTGCAGTTAGGTGGCTCAGTGGGTTGTACAAAAATTGCTAGTCTACATTCCCCCACTATCTAGATCAGTTTCAGGCTTATGCATGTCTTTGCTGATTTAAATGAAGTGTCTAGTGCCAACTCACCACCCTCTGATGTCCCTCAGAGCCTGAAAAGAAGAACACACTCTTGCAGTGTCTTTCTTTTTTGTGATTTTTTTTCTCCCCATGGCCCTCGGTCAGTCCTAGTGTCCTCGCATCTTTCACCTCCAGCTGCCATCTGACTTGCACTGATCTTCTGCTGAGGGCTGTCACCCATTACCCCATGGCTTACCCTCCACTGCAGGGTGGCAGGGGGCCACCAACTCCCCCACCAAGTCTGGATCCATACTTCTGATCCCTTCCTGGAGCCGGCGCAGCTGCTCTCAGACAGTTATCAAGCCGCTACGACTGGGGCGCCCCTTTCACTTGTCCTGCCTTCAGAGGTGGAGCATGCAATGCCAGCAGGGGGCGTGTTGTGCACATGTCCACATGTAGCATGCCCTCCAGCTGCCCCACCTCCGACTCTGATCACATAGAACCAGGCATGTCAACACCTAGCCTCTGCTAGGTGTCAGGCTATGCCGGCCTCTGTGCCCCATCCCATCCCAGTACAGGAGAGCTGTCCATAGAAACATAGAAACATAGACTTTGATGGCAGATAAGGACCAGTTGGCCCACCCAGTCTGCCCATTTCCCTACCTACTCGATAAGCTGCAGATTCTAGTTAACCAGCAGCCTACTTCCAGCAACCCCCCTACTATAACTGCCTTGTGTCTGTCCCTTGCATGTTTGAATTCCCCCACTGTTTTAGACACAACAACCTCCTCAGGAAGGCTGCTCCATGTGTCCACCACTCTCTCCGTGAAAAAAAATTTCCTCACATTACCCCTGAGCCGTTCCCTCTCTATCTTTAAATTGTGCCCACTTGTTCTTACACATCTCTTTTTCTGAAAGCTACTACCCTCCTGGACTTTGTTGATTCCCTTGAGGTACTTGAATGTTTTTATCATGTCCCCCCCCCGGCCCTCCTTTCATCAAGAGTATACATATTAACCTCTCTCAGTCTCTCTTCATATGGTTTCTGCTGCAGACCCTACACCATTTTAGTTGCCCTTCTCTGGACTGCTTCCATCCTGTCTATGTCCTTGCATAGATGACGTCTCCAAAACTGCACACAGTACTCCAGATGGGGTCTCACCAACTGTCTGTATAGAGGGATAACCACTTCCCTTTTTCTACTTGTGATGCCCCTTCCTATGCATCCCAGTATCCCCCTGGCTCTCCTTACCGAATTTTCACATTGCTTACCCACCTTTAGGTCATCTGATATGACTACCTCTAGGTCCCTTTCCATTTTTGGTTTTGTTAGTACCTCCCCTGTTATTGTGTACTCTTCTCCTGGGTTTTTGTTTCCCAGGTGCATTACTTTGCACTTATTTGCATTGAATCTAAGTTGCCATATGTCTGACCATTCCTCCAACCTTGCCAAGTCCCTTCTCGTCTTTTCTACCCCCTCTTGTGTATCAACTCTGTTACAGATCTTTGTGTCATCTGCAAAGAGGCATACCTTTCCCTCCAGACCCTCTGCAATGTCACCTATGAAGATGTTAAAGAGGACTGGACCCAGTACTGAGCCTTGAGGTACTCCACTAGTAACACCCCTTTACTTTGGAATGTGTTCCATTCACTATTACCTTGTGTGTAGTGTTGTGCAGCCAGTTTGCTACCCAGGCTACCACCCTGGGACCCACTCCCAGGCTGACTAACTTGATTATTAATCTTTTGTGCAGGACTGTGTCAAATGCCTTGCTAAAGTCTAGGTAGGCCATATCCACAGCCCCTCCCTCGTCTATTACTTTGGTCACCCAGTCAAAGAAATCAATTAGATTCATCTGACATGACCTTCCTGCTGTAAATCCATGCTGCTTTGGGTCCTGTGCCACGCTGGCCTCTAGGTACTCAACAATTCTTTCTTTCAGAAGTGATTCCATCATTTTCCCTACTACTGAGGTCAAACTTACAGGTCTGTAGTTTCCTGCTTCTGCCTTGCTCCCACTTTTGTGATGGGGAATCACATCTGCCCGCCTCCAGTCCTCAGGTACCGCCCCATCCTGCCGTGATTTGTTAAAAAGCGTGGTCAGTGGTGTCACTAGGTCCTCCCTTAGTTCTTTTAGGATTTTGGGGTGAATCCCATCAGGCCCAATTGCTTTGTCCACCTTGAGTTTTAGGACTCTTTCTTCTGTGAATGGATTGGTGTCAACCCCCCTACCCAGAGTGTTTCTATTGTCTGGTTTAGGTAACTCCTCCTCATCTTCTTTTGTGAGTACTGAGTAAAAGTATTCTTTCAGTATCTCTGCCTTTTCACTGTCTTCCTCTGCCCACCTCCCCTCTCCCTTATTAATCTTCAGTATTCCTCCCTTAACCTTTCTATGCTCCCTAATGTACCTATAAAAGGTTTTATCCACCTTCTTAACTGTGTTGGCTATTTTTTCCTCGATTTGGGCCTTTGCTAGTCTGACTGCCTTCCCCACTTCTTTCTGCTTTAATTGATACAGTTCCCTGTCATGCTTCTTCTGTGATTCCTTATACTTTTTGAATACAACCTTTTTCTCCTTAACCTTCCTGCCACCTCTTTGAGAACCATAGTGTTTTTTTACTCCGCTTTGTTTTCTTTATTTGTTTCACACAAAGGCTTGTTGCCTCTATGATGGCAGTTTGATTTTTTCCATTGTTCTTCCACCCTCCTTTTTGGTCATTTGCTAGTGCATTCTTCAGGTATTCACCCATTTTGCCAAAGTCAGCCCTTCTAAAGTCCAGTATCCTTGTTTTTGTATGGCTTAGCTCCATGGTTGTGCTCATTGTGAAGCACACTGTGCAGTGGTCGCTTGTTCCCAGATGTCTTCTGACTTCTAAATTTGTGATCTTCTCTCCATTTGAGAGTACCAGGTTTAGTATTGCTCCCTCCCGCGTGGGTTCCAACACTAGCTGTCTAAGGCCTGCCCCCTGCAGGGCATCGAGAATGACCCTGCTCTTGGATGCGGCTGCAGTACATGTTATCCAGTTAACGTCTGGCATATTCAGGTCCTCCATCAACAGTATCTCCCCTTTTTCAGCCATTTTGAGAATTGTTGTCCATTTCCTCCCCTTGAGAAGGGGGTCTGTATACAACCCCTGTGCGGATTGAGATGCCATTCCCCATCTCCAAGGTGACCCAGAGTGCCTCTTGTCCTCCCCCTTTACTTTTTAGTTCTGTAGCTTTGATCCCTTCCCTTATGTATAGAGCTACTCCACCTCCTCTTTTACCTTCCCTGTCCCTTCTGTAGATTGTGTACCCTGGTATGTTGACATCCCAGTCATGATTCTCGGTGTACCTTGTTTCTGTGACTGCCACAATATTCAATTATTCATCTACCATTAGGGCTACTAGCTCAGGAAATTTGTTTCCCAGACTATGGGCATTGGTACTTATTGCCCTCCATTTAATGTTGGCTTTATCCTTTTTCCCCCATCCCTGCTCTTATTGCCCTTGTCTATTTTTCCATTTACCCCTGTCCTGCCCTGTGTTGAGCTCTGTACCTCAGTGTTTACCTTACTACCTGCCATGTTTTATGGGGGGAGGCTTGACATTTCCTGCCTTTTATCAGTGCCTCCCCCCTTGACTAGTTTAAATGCTTGCCAAGGAAGCATTTAAACCTGTCACCTAGGAGCTTGGTTCCCTTCGTGGACAGATGCAGACCATCATGCCAGTATAGACCTTTATCTCTCCAGGTGGACCCCCAGTCCCCAGTGAAGCCAAAGCCCTGTGCTCTACACCAGTTTTGCAACCATTCATTAAACTGCATGGTGTGCAGTACCCTAGCCTCACTCCTGCCATGGACTGGTAGCACCTCTGAGAAGGTTACCATGCTTGCTACCCATCTGAGCAGATGCTCATTCCTCTCCCTTCCCTGCTGAGCCCTGGCAACTCGACATCACTCCCAAACCCGGGTCATCAGTGTGGCACAAGGTGTGACGTCCAGCACCTCAACCCTCAGCACCACCAGGCCGGCATCTTTTTTTAATCTGTAAATAAAGGTCCATCAATGATGCAACCCCGCACCCCCAGCCCGACTTCCCACTGAGCACCCACCACCCCACACCTCTCAGACCTCCCCACACACCCTCACTCATCAGAACAGATCCCAGTGTGAAGATAGACTGTCCCATGGAAAACATGTCTTGGTGCTGGAACCAGAGACTGCTATATGAGAAATAATGTAAGTGCAGTTGAAAACCCATTGAAATACACTGAACTGCACTTACCTTATTTCTCATATAGCAGTTGTCAGTTCCAGCATCAAGATGTGTTTTCCATGGGAGAGTGGCTCTTCACACTGGGACCTGTTCAGGTGAGTAAGGGTGTCTGTGGGAGGTCTGGAGGTGGGGTGATGGGTGCTCACTGGGAGGTCAGGATTGAGGGGAGTCATATCACCACCAAGTCTCTGCCATTAATTCCTATCTAGTTAGAGGCCCCATGCCCAAACTGAACTGTGAAGCCTCCAGGATACCCTTGTGTCTATCCCACTCCTTCTTAAATTCTGTGATGGTTTTAGCCCCTAACACCCCTCTGGTAGGTTATTAAAGGCATCCATCACCCTCTCTGTGAAAACATATTTTCTCACATTTTCTCTGAGCCTCCCCAACCCCCAACTTCATTTTCTGCTGCCTTGACTTTGAGCATCACTTACTTTGGAAGATGCTTCCTTTCTGTACTCTGTTTATAGCAATGATGTATTTTTATGTCTCAGTCATGCCCCCCTTTCCTTCAGGGAATACATATTTCACTCCTTTAGTCTTTCCTTATAGGTCTTATCCCACAGGCCCTGCACCATTTTAGTTGCCCTCCACTGCACCACCTCCACCCTGTCTACAGTATGTTCTTTCTCAGATGAAGCCTCCAGAACTAGATGCAGTATCCCAGATGTGGTCTGTCACAAGTGTCTAATACAGGGGCAAGATGTCCTCCCTCCTTATACATATGATACCCCTTCCTATGCATACAAGCATATGACTAGCCCTTCCAGCCACCTTATCGTACTGCCCAGTTTCTCTGATATGATAACACCCAGGTCCCTTTCCTGCTTTGTGACTGTCAGTACCTCCCCTCCTAGTTTTTACTTTGCCCCTGGGTCCTTGTGCCCTATGTATATGATCCTGCACTTCTTTACATTGAATCCCAGCTGCCATTCTTTAGACCATTTCTCCAGTTTTTTAAAGTCACCCGTCATTCTTTCAACACCCTCTGGTTTGCCCATCCTATTGCAAACCTTTATACTGTGTCCGAAGAGTCAAACCTTCCCCTCCAGTCCCTCTCCAATGTCCCAAATAAAGACATTGAAGAGGACCGGCCCCAACACCGACCCCTGCGGCACACTGCTCATCACTTCCCTCTCCAGAGTACTCCCTATTTACAACAACCCACTGACTCCTGCCATTCAGCCAGTTCTCCACTCATGGAACTATTTTAGGATCCACCCCTAGACTGCGCAGATTGTTAATCAGCCTTCTATGGGTGATGGCATCAAAGGCCTTTATGAAGTCCAGATAGGCCACATCCACCGTACTTCCCTGGTCCACTACTATAGTTACCCTGTCACGCCACAGATTAGTCGAATGAGTTAGTGCAAAACCCAATGCTTATCTCAAATACAGTAAAAGTTAGGGCTAGATGTAGAAGTAAGTATATGCCATATGAGGCAGTGCATGTGTGTTACTGTGTGTGTGGCAATGCTCTGTGTGTGTAGACAGTGCACTGCTATGCTGTACTGGAATATATTTGCATATCTGTGTAAATGTATTAGTCAGGTGTATATGCATTAGTTAGTGTGTGTGTGTGTATGTATCACAAGAATTACAAAGTGGTTAGAGCAAAAATTGCTTGTCTACATTCCAGCACTATCTAGATCAGTTTCAGCCTTATGCATGTTATTGCTCATTTACATGAAGTGTGTAGTGGTAACACCCCCCCACCTTCTGATGTCCCTCGGAGCCTGAAAAGAAGAAAATAGTCCCTCTATATCTTTTTTATCTGTAAAAATGTGTTTAGACAGTGAACTGCTATGTTACACTGGAATATATAGGCATATACATGTAGATGTATTAGCCAGTATTTGTGTACCACAACAATTATAAAGTGCAGTTAGGTTTCTCAGTTGTTAGTGCAAAAATTGGTTCTGGGTGGTCAGGGCGCTGGCATCAGGGTACCATAAATCAGAGTGCCAGTGGGAGGTAGCTGGCAGGCACAGTGCCAGACCCAAGAACCACATGGGACTGAAAACACCAGTCAACACTGCACAACTGGGCAGTGCCACACACCGCACACTCACCAACCTACCCACTGAATGCCTCCAGGACCACAGGAGAAGTAACAACACAGAGGGGCACCACTGTGCCCAGTGTGCATGAGACAATGCCCCCATGGACACATGGTGCATGGAAACAGGGCACCGTGTACATGACCACATGGCATGGCCCCCATTCCACATGCCCAGTGCCATGGTACTGCTGCTACTGAGGTTGAAGAGGCCAGAGAGTAAGGCTGACAGAAAGAATAAAGGTCCTTGTCGATGGAGGTAAGGAAGCTCCACGCCAGTGTTGCACTCCATCACCCTGAAAGTTGTTCCTGCATGAGAGTCCCCTCCCAAAAGTTCAGAGCAATGTATGAATAGTTCCCAGAAGGCTACCTGGTCAGAAGCTGTATCCACTTGCACTGAATAGTGCCGTAAAGGACCACCCAGTCACAGGCACCATTGGTACCTCTACTGCATCTCAACTGACTGCAACAGCATGCACTGGTGAGATCCAGGCCAACATCCTCACCTTTCCACCTTTTGGCCCAGGCTTATAATCAGATAAGTGTGTCTAAGTAACTCTGGGAGATAAGTGGCTGACTGAGATGGTGGGGGGGGGTGTCAGGAAAATGTAGGCTTTATACCATTGCCATGGCTTAGTATACTGGAGCCTTTCATCTCCCCTAAACTCCCCCCACCCACAGCATGCTGAACACCAACCTCTGGCCAGCGAAGGCAGACAGGACAGGCTATTCTGCCCACCAGAGCTCCTGGATGGTGGCTGAACAGGCTACCACATATCTGGATAGTGCATGTACTATTCCTTCCCTGAGCCACTGATCAGTAAACAGAAAGGACAAAGGCTACATATTTGTATGACTCTTGCTTTCATGGCATTTAATGTGACTGGGATATAAGGGGATATCTGAGGGCTTCAGTACTGCAGAAATGTTACAGTTCTCTGCATGTATATTGTGAGGGCATAGGTAACACAAGCATCATGAGTGGCATATTTGGGGGCAGGGCACATACAGGGGCACATAACTGCAGGGTAACAGAAACATCATGTATACCTCTCCTCCAAGTGCACTACTAATGGAAGCCTGCATCCCAAACCCCCCCATTCCCCCACAGCCTCTGGAATATATGCTCCTCTTAACCCCCTTTTACTGCCTGAGAAGTTGGAGGCTGCTGCACAGTAATATACCTGCGAACATGCTGCAGCAACCCACTGTACATCAGGCCATGAATGATATAACGGTGTATGTATGCAGCAGTGACACCTTCTAGCTGGGACTTGTCCAACCAGGATCCCACACCTAGCCACATCACTGCCCTGACTCAATGAGGACACCCCTTCATCACCCAGGAATGGATGGAGCTTACACTTTTCCCTACCCACCATTACAAGCATCTCAAGACATGACTGCAAGGCTTGCTGCTATTGCCTCACCCCTGTGAGCGACCAGGTGGGCCTTGGCAACAGGTTTGCCGGTCCTGTGTCAGTGCCAGGAGCCACACACGAGTGACGGGCTGTCTTGCGAGGTGGACCCCCCACTCTGAACGTGCAGCCGACCATGGTGGTAGTGAGCAAGGGCAACATAGCAAGAACAGGGTGTAGTGTCATCCATATGACCAGTATTGGCAGGGGGCAGCAGGGCACGTAGCTCAACCTGCAGGTGCCGCATTGTACTCCAGAGCACCAGGTGCCCTGTTACACAGGTGCTCTGATTATGGGGGTGTTCTTGTTGCTTCACCCTCTCACCAGCACTCTGCTTTATGATGCCCTGATGCCTGAACATCCGTAACAGCAAAAATTGCTAGTTTACACATTTCCCACTGACCACAATACCATTATTTTGCAGCCATATTGGCTCTTGCTAGATTAAATTATATCCTACTATGTAACCTTACAAACAATTCATCTGCTTTGTCTGTCTTCCAGGAGCCTCTTAAAGGAAACATAATACCATTGTTTACATTTTCAGTTTTGTAAATCTGACCACATGTGAAGTCTGCTAAATAACTCTAGTATACTGTTTGTGTTTGTTTAAAACAGTTCTCTTTTCTCCTTGTTTAGGGTCCCTTGCTAATGCGCCTTGTCCCCCACCTAATATTTGTTTTTTAATTACTTACGAGTTCCAGTACCCATTGACATCGGTAGATCTGAAGCCTACTATGCAGCTTTCCATTCAAGACTCCCATGCAGCTGATGTCACCTGGTTCCAGAGCTGCTACGTAATTACAAAATTAATACTAAGCAGGAAATAACTGCATTAATAAGGCACCCTTAATAAGGAAAAAATTGATTCATTTTAAAACAAGTACACACAACACATTGGGGCAATTAAACAAACTTCATGCATGATCAGATTTGAAATTACATAATCAAAGTACCAGTGGTACCGGGTGACATTAGGCTGTCCTAAGCAAAAGTAGGACTCGACTGGAAATGAGATGTGGCATCTTAGCTATGCTATACTGTGCAAATTGATTGCTCGTAATGCATGCTAGAATACAGTGAATGAACTGTACTATATGCTGTAAGTGTAAATTATATACTTTGTTTTAGGCCAAGCACTAAAGGGAAACATTATTCTTCCTAACACACAGTAGTTTCTCCTTCCAAAATCCTATTTATGTCTTTAATCATAGAAAAGGGAAGAAATCTGTTAATCTTATAAACAACCCCAACTACAGTCAGCATCTTGGAATCCAGAGTTGGACCTTTGTAAGGACTTGCCCCAAACTGCTGACAATAAGGTAACAGCCTATAGGAGGGACAGTTACTGTTCCTTCAGCTTCCAGTCAGCAGGTACATTTGAACTGCTCACTTTTTAGAACTGGTTTGCATAGCAGGTGAGTTCCTATTGTGATCAAAGTCAGGAAGTGTTTTGTAGCGGTCCCTTTAAAATAGTAGTAGTAGCTTTATATATAGGGCATGCTTGGCCAGCCCACCGGTGCAGTGGTAGAGCATCCACCTGTGACACCAACATCTCTGATTTGTGAATGGACCTGAGAGTCGAAGTGCTGGCCAAGGGGAGAAGGATTGTGCATCCTTAGGTCTGCTGTCCTTCTCTGGGGGAGTGCACGCAGTGCTTGCGTAACCTCTGGCAGAGGCTGGGGATCAGTGACTCTTGACTGCCAAGATGCTGTGGGGGGTGTGCTGGACATCGCCACTGAGGCATCTCATGTCATTGCATGCCAGGTCCCCCGTGCGGTCATCAGGAAAAATCCTTGTGGTTGCCTTGTATGATGTCTTGATCCTCTGGCCCTGATCACTGCCATGGTACTCTTGGGTGGCCTAGCACCATCATCTGCCTGTGGGGCCTGTCACTGTGCCCCACCCTGGGGTAAGCCAGGGAGGCAAAGCTGGTAGGTGCTCCCAGCCAGCATCCTTGTACTGGAGTTATGGGTGTCCATGCATCATGGATGGCCCCACCTTGAGGAGGTAAGCTGCGGGTACCACCCAGAGCTAAGTCCTCGGGTGAGGAGGGGGTCTGGGATGAAGTGGGGGCTGAGATCTCAGCAGCTGCCATGACTGAAGCATATTAAATAAAAAAAAAATATAGGGCATCTTTCCCAAATGCCTCAGGGCACTATACAGAGCGGCATAAAATAAATGAGTAAAACATCCAAATACCTTAAATAATACTATAAAACACAAGCAGAGTAGTGACAGACTAATACAGGAAAATAACAGTATGTCTTTACACTCCAAAGGCCTGATTAAACAAGAAGGTTTTTAATCTTCTTTTAAGGGCCTCCACTGAGGGGCCTCCCTCAGTCCCCTAGACAGTGAATTCCACAACAGAGGGCCAGCTACTTTAATATATGGTCTCCAGAGGATTTCAGCCAGGCCATTGGGACCAAAAGGAGGCCCTTCTCAGAGGAGCATAGATAGCATGAGGACTGGACAGGATGCAAGAGCCCTAACAATGCATTTGAGAACTTGGATGCACCTTTTTATGGCTGTCGGTAAGTGAATGTGTGCCTTACTACTGACTCCTGCAGCTGTCTGTAACCATTTCTAACTTCCTATTTGGTGACAAGGAGGATAGTACATGAGAGGTGGAGGGCAGTGCATCAGAGCTGGAAGACAGTGCACGACGGCCAGAAAAAAACAAGCAACATCCATCTCAGGAACACACAGTTAGGGCTGCTGATTCACATAGTATGCCTCCCATACAGGATGCAACACCAGGGTGCCCACCCACGGTGCCACCAAACAACAGTGCCCTCTCCCATCTTCCCTTCAGTCCAATACAACAGTGTCCCCTCCCATCTCAAGATGTGACACCTGGGTGCCCACCCCAGCTACTGCCAAATATCAGCATTCCACTCCTATCTTCCCTCTCATCTGATCCACATTGTGTTGCCCCACCAAACAGGATGCCACATTGGGGTGCCCACCTGGTGCCACCAAGCAACAAACTGACATGTGGGTGCCCAGCCTCTATTAAAAAATTCCACCTATCTTGATCATAATGTGGAGTCATAAAAAGAAATATGTTTTTGCAGTTGCACTGCAAAATCATCGTTTAGACAGGATTTAAAGAAATCCACCTGTCTTGATCATAATATAAGGTAATAAAAAGACTATATTGAAAATTTTGGGTCAAAATCTTGAAGCCTTCTGAAAAGGCCATAATGCCTCTTAGTTGACCTGTCCTAAGTAAATGCATTGTACAAATGGATACCCCCCCCCACACACACACACTCATAATGAGATATTGCACCTCTGCTGTGCTATCCTGGGTCCCTACAGTCTAAAAATGTGTAAAAAAAAAAACAGGATACCATTGGAAATGAGATACTACATCTCTATTTGGCTATTCTGGGTAAATATATTGTAAAAATGTATAAAAGCTGGACCCCACTTAAAATGAGATTTCATCTGATCTGGTCCATCCTGGGTAAATTTATCACAAAACTTTGTAAAAGCAGGTCCTCATTGAAATGTGCATATATTCTGCTCTATCCTGTGAAACTACTGGACTCCACTCAAAATGAGAAATTGCCTCTCATTTGGGCTATCCTGGGTAGAGACATCGTAATCATTTGGGCTATCCTGGGTTGATAAATTGTAATTATTGGGGCTATCCTGTGTAGATGCATTGTAATCATTTGGGCTAACCTGGGTAGATACTGTGTAATTATTTGGGCTAACCAGGGTACTTGGTTACTTGGTTGAGATAGACAAAAAAGGCATAAGCCCATTTAATTGTCTCCTACACAAGTAGGCTTATTTGTTCAAGGTTTTAGTTAATAATTTATCCAAGGAAGTTTTAAATCTTTCAAAGTCAGTAGCTTGTACTATGTTGGATGGCAAGGAATTCCATGTTCTAACTGTTCTAACTGTGTAAAAGTTAAATTTTTTTACAATATTAACTCTAGGCACACATAGCTGTTTTTGTGTAACCTGAAAATGTTATTTCTAGGGTCAAACGCTATACCACATTGTTCCATTAAAATAGGATTCTGTAATATTTTATAAAGGAGGAACAGATCACCCCTTTTTCTTCTTGTTTCTAGTCTGAATAATTTGAGTTTGGTTAAATGCTCTTCATATGATAATCTTCTCATACCTTTGATAGATTTAATAAGTTTCCTTTGAGTTTTTTCTATGGGCAAAATATCCCTTTTGTGGTATGGATTCCACAGTGGAGAACCATAATCTAAGTGCAGTATTATTAGAGCTGTGTGGAATATAAAATTCTGCCCATGGAATGACCATTCTGATTCTGTGAAATTCCATGGAATTTTCGTGAAAATTCCACAGAATTTTGCAAAATCCTTACTTTCAGTTATTTCACTATAATGTTAAAAGTATACTGTATATCCAAATAATACCAAATTTGGAATGTAAGCAGTACTCCAAGGCTTACAAACATGTACCAATCAATCAATCTTTATTTATCCAGGCGAAACACCATTGAGATAGCTCATTTACAAGGTGGACCTGAGTCAGGTACTAAACAAGCAGACTAGCAGACAAGATAAGCAAAAAAGATACTAGATACACAAAACAATAAGAACATTATTACATATGTGTTGCAGTCTGCTCTTCAAATCCTTTATATACATGAGGTTACATATGCTGTAAAACGTTCAGTTTACACACGGTGTAAAGATACACTAATAGTAAAAAAAAAAAAGAAAGAACAACTAAACGGGAATGTGAGTAAGACAAGGGGGAGCTCCAGTGAATAAAATTAGTGAAAACAGTTACATGTTTCTTTAAAGGCCCTTGCGTAAAGAGTTTTGAAGAAGGGTTTTTTCACTGGTAGGGCAATTTTTAGAGTTTTTTGTATGTTATTCCAGATAACAGGGAGGAAGTGACTTATGGTTGCTTTGCCAAATTGTGTTTTTACTTTAGGGATAAGGAGACAGGAATATGAGAGATTTTTCAGCAGGTACCACCCTGGCTGGGAGAGAGGAAGGCAATCTGAGATGTAATTAGGGAGCTTATTATTTAAGGCTCTAAGTGTCCAGAGGATTACATTTTTGTGCTGTCTGTAACTGAGAGAATTCCAGCCTAGCATGGTGTATACGGTGCAGTGATGAGTGGAGTATGTAGCGTTTGTAATGAATCTAATTGCCTGGTGGTAGAGGGTGTCTAGTTTCCCTAAAGCTGCACTTGGCCCATGCCCATAAAGGATATCAGCATGGTCTAGGAGTGGTAGTAATGTGGTTTGCACTAGACAGATCTTTACCTCTTGGGTGAGTAGATGCTTTATGCAAAAGAAGATACCAAGCCTCTATCTTGGTTTTTTGGTTAGGTGCTCAATATGATCTGAGAAAGAAAGTTTGTTGTCAACCCATACCCCCAAGTATTTGAAATTTGATATGAACTCTAAGGGCTCACCTAGCAGTGACTGAATACAATGGCTTGTAGAAGAGACTTAATTTTATGAATACTTGCACTTGGAGTAAATAACATAGCCTTGTTTTTTTTGGTGTTTAATAGCAGTTTCAAGAACAATAGGTTTACCTGTAACCCAGTAAATTCAAGCTGGAGGTCTTTGCAAGCCTGATCCAGTGAAGGCCTGTCTAAATATAGAACAGTATTGTCTGCAAATAGATGGATCCTGTAGTTGGTGATACCATCATTTAGATTGTTAATAGAAACCACAAACAGCCAAGGTCCTAATATGGACCCTTGAGGTATTCCTCTTTGTAATGTTTTCAGTGTAGAGAGGTTTCCATCAGCTTTGACTTTTTGGAAGTGACCAGTAAGATAGTTAGAAAACCACTTAGTTGACGTGGAGTCTACACTGACGATATGCAGGGTAGTCAGGAGCAGGTCATGGTCCACCATTTTGAAGGCTTTACTCAGATCCAGGAATAAGGAGCATACATGATTTTTGTTATCTAAGGTCAGCTGCCAGTCATTAGTGACCTTAGCAAGCATGGAGATTGTGCTGTGGTGTGGTCTAAACCCAGATTGGACCACAGTTAAATAGATCATGCATTTCAAGATGTTGCCTGAGTTGTGCATTCACTACTTTTTCCCACATTTTTAACAGGATAGGGCGTTATGAAATTGGGCAATAGTTATTTAAGTCACTAGTGTCTCCAGACTTGAAGATAGGTATCACTTGTGCTGTTTTCCATATGGCAGGGAGAAATCCCTGCATAAGGGACAAATTAAATAGGTGAGCCATCGGAGCAGCCAGAACATAATATGTGAGCTTTAGATAAATAGGTTCAAGTTGATCTGTGCCAGGGCTTTTCCTAGTATCAAGTGCCAAAAGAAGATCCTCAACCCGTTTTATGGTGACAGGTTGGAAGGTGAAGATTGCCTTATGATTGTTATGCTATGGTTAAGCCAATCAGGTTGTTGAACACATAGCTGAGCTTGGAGTTTGCCAGCGAGGCTTCAAAGGCTAATCCTGCTGTGGCAAAATGATTGTTAAGAAGTTCCAGGATAGAGTGCTCATCAGTGGTGGAATCACCACCCACAGTGATTTTTTGAGGGAGAGAGTGTGCAGGAGAGTAGCCTTCGATGTCCTTTAGGGTTTTTTAGAATTTCTTTGTATCATTTGAAGCATTATCAATTTCTGATTGGAAGTACCTTGCCTTTTCTGCTCTAATAAGCTTAGTGCACCTGTTCCTGGCTGTTCTGAAGGTTGCCCAATCAGATGGAAGTTTAGTTTTTCTTGCTTTTTTCCATAAGGAGTCCCAATACAGTAGAACAGTTTTCAGTGCGCCAGTGAACCATGGACACATTTTCCTTTTAGTCCCGATTTTTTACTAAGGGAGCATGTTTATCAAGGGCCCCAAGCACTATCTTAAGGACTTCCTCATAAGCAATGTCCATGGCTGGAGCCAGGTGAAAGTCTTGCCAGACAACATGTTGGATGTCTGTGCAGAAGGCTGACAGATCCAAATTCCTCCGACATCTTTTAAGGATATACTTACAGGATGACACTGCTGTGGGAACAGTCCTTACACAGGTTATTGCAAATGATCACTGATGTCATTAAAGAAGGCACTAGCATGTGTAAATAGGTGGGTTTATTAACCAAAATTATATCAAGCAAGGAGCTATTCTCCAGGTTTTTGACATTAGGCTGGGCAGGTTCAGATAGGATTTGAATAAGGCCAAAGGTGTCACATAATTCTTTTAGAGGATTTGAAGCTATGGAAAGCCAGTCCATACTGAGGTCACCCATAAGTATCACTTCAGATAATAGGGCATCTAAAACATCACTTAGATGCTTCAGTAGTTTTGTTCCTGCAGCAGGAGGCCTGTAGCATCCAATGATATGAATGGGGACTGTGCTGGTCAGCTGCACTTTTATTTTGAGGCATTCAAATTCCTTAGACATGGTGGTGGAGTCTATTACCGTGGTAGCATATTTATCCTTAATATATATTGCCACACCCCCACCTCTCATAGGTCTGTCAGTTCTAAAAATATTGTATGAAGAAATGTTGATTTCATGATCCGTGGTCACTTGTTTAAGACAGGTTTCAGTGGCCACCAGTTCATCAAGGCAGGTGTGATTTATCCAGGTTTGAATGGAGTCTAATTTCCTGTGCAAACCACTGGCATTTATGTGGATTACACTTAACCTATTCAGTTGACCAATTTGAGAGGGAGTAGAAATAGAATGAAAGGGTTCATGGTTGAGCTCAACATTACCTGCGCATATAAGTAGTAGTTAGAGAAGCTTTTTGATGGCTTTCAAAATTAGCCTTAATAATTGACTTCTACCACTTTTGTGGTGACTAGTTATGATGGGTGGAAGGAGGAACATTCTGTCTGACCTTGGGTAAGTATGGAGGTACTTGAGCACCTGTACTGATAGCGAGAGTGGATATAGAATGGTAAAAGATACCAGCCAATGATATATGGACATCAAATATAAAGAAGGATCAGTGCTACTGGGGACAACTGGTATACTACCCTGCATGATGGGATACTCTCCATAATGCAGAAGTAACACAGGGCATGGAGTTTGTTGCATGTCCACTTTTAGGAGTACAACAGTACAGAAAAACTGGCTAAGGACAGTACAGCCTGCTGGGCAAAGGGTTAGTGGCGATGCTACCCTGACCTGGGCACCGGTGTTATTATATTGGTCCTGGGGTGGGCAGAGGCCAAAGAAGCATAGAAGTCCCAAAAAGATAAAGATTTGGAGCACCATATTTGACGCTGCAAGCTACAGATTTAGATAAGTAAAGAGAGAAAAAGTTTATACACTTAGCCCTGAAATTTCAGAGACAAGAACTTGGAATATGGGAGCCTTTAACTATCAGGTCCTTCTTCTTTGTCTTGGCAGAGAGTATATAGACTCTGAGTAATATGCAAGACTAGTAGAAGGCACACAAAAGATATGACTGCCTGAACTTCCTGTTAGTAGAATGGTAGACTGTTAGGTTTTAACAGATAATACTTAGTCCAAGGTGTCTCTTTAAGAAAGGGTGCAGCCTTACTTTCTTGTGCAGACTGGAGAGCCAATGAGAGAGAGTAGTGCCCGACTGGCTGGGGGAGGATGCCTATTTAATAAGTGGTGGGATGGGGGTGGGGTGGGTGGTCAAGAGAAAATTCTGGTTTAAAATCTTCCCTCAGCCCCTGTATCCTGAGTACAAGCTAGCTGACTCAAAGAGAATAAGCGCCAACCAATAGAAATGGAACCCATAACCTCATCCTCCAATCGCATCTGGAGTTTCTCAGCTTGGGCCAATAAGAGCTCTGAGGAGCTTCTCCGACACACAGCAAGGGGCTCACCTGCACTAGGAGCTTCAGCAGCAGCTGGAACTGGAGAAATCTACCGGGGCAGCCTGGAGAGCCAAGGCTGCTGCCCTTGAAATCCCAAGGTTGGGCTCCTGTAGGACAAAGCAAAGAGAGTGAATATAAGTTCTTGCACAACAAAAGAAACAACTGGGTTAGCTTGCTAGTTGGAATGCCTATAATTAATTAAAAGAAACGTTAATCGGGGGGGGGGACAACAGCTAGGATACTATTGATGTGGTCTGGCTTCCTCTAACTTGCTGTGGATTTGGTGAGCACAAAAATAAGAATTTTAGCAAGGTAAATACACTCAGACTAGTAGAGTTACAGTGCTTCTAAGGAAATTACAATCTAAAGCAGTTTTCAACAAAAGCGGCTGTAAGAGATTCAGCAAGGTTACTGCACTCAGATTTTAGCAGGGTTACAGTGCTCTAGGGAAATTATAAATTAAAGCAGTTTTCAGCAAAAGTGGCTGTAAAGGATTTAGCAAGGTTACAGTGCTTAGGATTTGGCAAGGTTACAGCGCTCTGGAGGAATTATAACTTAAACAGTTTTTGATATAAGCAGTTGGGATACCAGCCAAGTAATAGGCTTATAAATCTTGGGACACCTGGTTAACAATCTCACCAAAGAAGCTCAATCACAGTCCCTACACATTCCCATCAAAACAGTACATTGCACTCTTTTAAGACAAATGGTAGTTTTGTACAGTAAGCTTAATATCAATCCTCACACAGTTCCTCCAAAACAGTCTAATGCACTTCTTCGAAATTCTGGTTTAAAATCTTCCCTCAGCCCCTGTATCCAGAGTCTAAGCTAGCTGACTCAAAGAGAATAAGTGCCAACTAATAGAAATGGAAGCCATAACCTCGTCCAGCAATCGTGGCTGAAGTTTCATGGCTTGGGCCAATCACAGCTCCAAGGAGCTTCCGCAGCACACAGCAAGGGGCTCACCTGTGCTAGGAACTTCAGCAGCAGCTGGAACCAGAGAAATTGACCAGGGTGGCCTGGAGAGCTGCAGCCACTGCTGCCCTGGGAATCCCAAGGTGGGGCTCCTGCTTTAGGAACTTTGGTGGTGGCTGAAATCGGAAGAATTGACTGGAGCAGCCTGAAGAGCCATGGCCACTGCTGTCCTGGGAATCCCAAGCTGGGGCTCCTGCACTAGGAGCTTTGGCAACAGCTACAACTGGAGGAATTGACCAGGGTGGCTTGGACAGCCGCGGCCACTGCTACCCTGGGAATCCCAAGGTGGGGCTCCTGCTCTAGGAGCTTCAGTGGTGGCTGGAACTGGAGGAATCAATCAGGGTGGCCTGGAGAGCCATGGCTACTGCTTCCCTGGGAATCCCAAGCTGGAGCTCCTTTCAACTTTCAAAGTTGCATATCAAAGAGGGTGGAGTTATGAATTGCCAAATATTTAATCAAAATGTAATTTTTAGATATTTTGAGATCATTTAAAAATTTTTTTTTCAAATTTCTCCACAATATCAGGATTTAGAGAAGCACATAGAATGGATATATGCACCATGTTGTAAGTCTCAAGCTTTAATGGGAGCTGAGTTATAGGTAGTGAAATACTTTGCCAAAATTTGGATTTCTGTAATTTTAGTATAACATTGATAGTATTCATTAAAATATTATGAAATTACCATGTGCACAGGTTAGCATGATATTTGTAAATGCACATCATTTCAGATTTCTAGTTTTTAAATGGGACTGTGTTATAGCCTGCCAAACATGTTGCCCAAATTTAAATTTTGATTAGTTCCCTCTAATTTTAAAACTATATATCCAAATTTAACCAGAGTTGAAATATTAAAACTATATACCACATGGTCATTTCTGAAAAAGTTCATATTTTCTGCTTTAAATGGGATTAAATGAAAAGTAGTCAACTTTCACAACATTTAAAAATTGAATTTTGCAAGAACGTAAACTACAAATTTATAAACCCCTGAAACATTAAAACTAGAGAATGCAATACCATTAAATCTGGCAGGTTCATAGGCCTTACAAGGGGACTGTACGTACAATTTTACTAATTGAAAAATAACATCTCTACTTAAAGTCAAATCCCATGAGTCTGTGAAAATTGCAGCATTTCATGAAAAATTCCATAAAAGTGGAATTTTCTAATTTCACTCAGCCTTATCTGGGGGGCTTCTAGTTAAAGGATAGGGGTATAAGAGGCAGGTAGCACAGGGGGTCAGCAGGTTCAGGAGTTAGATGCACAGTTTCACCAAGAAATGGACAGCTAAGCTGGGTGGCTCAACAGCGATAGACCCCCAGGTTGCAGCAAGAAAGCACAGAGTGTCAACAATTCCATTCTGAATGCAGGATATTTAAGGATCACATCCAGTAAATGTATGCTCCAGGGAGCCTGGTGTACATGCAAGTCTACGACTTAGAGGTACTCAAAAACATTTAGTAGGGGAAGACAATGTCTTGGACATCAGGAAGAAAGAATTCTGGCTATTCCAACAGGGTAGGTTGATAAGAAAGGGAGTAGGTGACTTACGTTTTTAAGAAGTTTGTCACTGTAAAGAGCAAAGTAGCTATCAGTAGTATCAGTAGTTCTACTGAGTCAATCTGGCTATCCCAAAAGAGAAGAAGGGGTTTGTCACCCAGTGAGGAACAGCATGATTGCAAAAAGTACAGCCCAGCTTATTAAATGAAGTAGTGATATGTGCATTGTTATTGTTAAATTCCACGAAAAAAATTCCGGATGCTTCATCTACAGAATGTGCTATCAATAAATATGTGAGAAAATGTTACTAATCATTTTTTTCTTCTGCAAAATTAAAACTTCTTAACCAATGTATCCAGTTGTGTTAGACACCAGGATACACACACTATGGATATGCAAATCAAATGTTAACTATATGCATGCAAGAGCAGAGAAGTTACAGACATTTACATTTTTGATAGTTTTCAGAAAGTTTTTCAAATATTTACATAGTAATGTTTTGAACCCCTATAACTTCAAAATCTCTTACCTAATTCACTCCATATTTAGAAGATTATATAAGCATTACAAAATGGTTATTCGTACTAATCTACACATGTCTAGCTCAAAATGTGCCGAAGTTATATGTAGATGAAATTTGTTCATGAAATTTCCTGAAAAAATTAAATGACAGATTTGGAGTACATATAATTTTGAGACGATGCATCATATTGTCATGAAATCTGGCACATTGTTAGAACACCTATCATCAAGAAATCATGCCAAATTTAAGATCTATGACCCAATAGATGGTTAAGGTATATGCAGATACAAAATGTTCATGAAATTTCACACAAACAATAAAATGGCAACATTTGAGTCCCTATAATTTTGAAGCTATCCCACGAAATAACATGATATTTGTTTATGTCTATCATCCCAAAGAGAATGCATTCTTAATTTCAGACCTCTAGCCTGAGTGGTTATTGAGTTATAACTAAATTACAAAATTTTTGAAATTCCATGGGATTTGGGGGAATTTTGCAAAATTTCACTGAAATTCCATGGATTCTGAATTTTCCCATTCTGCACAGCTCTAGGTATTATATATGGCTTGTATAACTTGAGTAAGCAGTCCTTGTTCCTAGTGACAAAGGATTTCTTTATGTATCTTATTTATCTATTTGTAGTAAGTGAGATTTGTCAACACTTGTCAAGTGAGGAAAGTTCTTTATTGATATAAATCCCTAGGTCTTTTTCCTTTGTAGAAGATTTTAGAACTGAGCCATTCAACATATAGTAGTAACAAGGATTTTTGTTGCCAAAGTGCATAACAGTGAATTTGGATTAATTAAATTTCATATTATATATAATTCCCCATTCTTCAATTTTTTTTTTAATTCATTACTCAGGATTTTATACTGTTCCAGGGAGTTAACTGTTCCACCAATCTTTGTATCATCTGTGAATTTTGATATAATACTACAAGATCCCTTGCCCACATCACTAATAAATAGACCAAATAACACAGGTCCCAGAACTGACCCCTGAGGGTCACTGGTACTTACAGATCCCTCATCAGATGAAGTTCCATTTACTCTGACTGATTGTTTTCGGTCAGTAAACCAATCTAATATCCAGTTGACAATGTAACTATTTATACCCATTTTAATGAGTCTATTTATTAGCAGATCATGTGGAACTGTATCAAAGGCCTTCCCCATATCGAGGAGTATGACATTGACTGGTATTGCTTTATCTATATTTACACTTACAAATTCATAAAAGGAAATGAGATTTGTAATGCAAGATAACCCTTTTTGAAATCCATGTTGGGAGATGTCAGTAAGACCAAGTCTGTTTATTTCTTTATCAATTTCTTTTTTAGTAGTCTTTTCATCAGCTTCCCACATATAGAAGTGAGGCTGATTGGCCTATAATTTGTTACACTCATCCTGTTCCCATTCTTAAGGATTGGGACAACAGTGGCCCTTTTCCAGTCTGTGGGAACTAGCCCAGATTGAATGGATTTATTAAATAAAATTGTCAAAGGGTTAAACAATACTCTAGCTAGTTCTTTAAGCACAGTCGAATTCAGGTTATCAGGCCCTGATGAGGTTGATGTTTTAAGCTGTAATAATTCCTCGTGGATCAGTTTTTCCTCAAACAGTAATTGTTGACTATCATCTGTACATTGGGGTGATGCAGCATTACCTTTAGCATTAAATACAGAAACAAAGTAATTGTTAAAGCCCTGCACAATTATTTTTATTGTCTGCAATTTCAACCCCATCATGTGTGATGTTAGTAATTTTGTTTGTTGTACATTTATTATTATTTATGTAAGCATAAAAACGTTTATCTTTCTTTTGGCCCAGCTTTATTTCAAGATCTGCCTTGGCTTTTTAATTATTATTTTTTTTTACTTTAGTTTAATGATTTCTATATGTTAAAGTTCAGGGGCTGGATTTTGTTTTAATTTTTTAAAGGCCTTGTATTTTTTCTTAATTAGATTTTTGATTTGTTTATTAAACCATAGTGGTAGTACACCTTTCTTATTATACTTATTTTGCATGGGAACATATAGTTCCAGTGCCTCTTGGACAATATTATTAAATGTGGTCCACATACAGTGGTCATTATTCAAAAGTTTCCTGGTAGCTCGGCATACCTCGGCAGACTCGGTATTAACGAGAGGTATACTGAGATATACCGAGCATTACCTCCCTAATGCGGCAGTGCAGTAGTCTGGTCTGCAGTATTTTGTAAGCCCTTAATTAACTGAATCCCCATCAAGTCTGCTGTAATGTGCCAAGTGACACTGTTCAATTAATTGCATCACCATCAATGTCTGCAGTAATGCACCAGGTGGCACTGTTGATTACATTACCTGATTACATTGTACCTGTCATTCAAGTTACTGAGTGGTACCTCCCAAAAGGCACATTGTCCACAAAGTCATTCTTTCCATTGGCTTGTTAAGAGATTAAGTTTTTTTCTTTGGACTATATTCTATGTATAGTCTGTAAATGGAGTGTTTATAGTGAATAAATATGTTTTTTTTTTAAGTTTTGTTCATTTTTTGCAAGTGAATAAATATGTTTTTTGACTGCTTCTAGTTTCTGTAGTTCTGCCAGTCTCTTCTATTCCCACCTTGCATCACTGCCTGCACTTCTGCATAGTGTATTTTTAACAATACCAGGATGACTGATCTACCATCTACAGTACCATCCACACAGTTTTATAATATGACTCAATGTGAAAATTAATGTTTCATACATTTTTTTTCAGTGGCAGAGATCTGGCATTAAACCTGATCTGTGATTACAGGTGTTGGGATCTGCTGATAAAAAAAAATGCCCAATAATAGGTGAATGACTTTAGGGTTTCACTCCGTCCCTCACTCCTTACACAGGGAGAAATTATTTCCCTCATCAGCTCTCTTGAAAACTTTCCTGGCTTCAGCTGTCAAATTTGTTGCACATTGCTAAGGTTCCGGAGCTCTCACCATGTGAAACGTACTGTACCTGATGGGAAAAGTAATCTGATGTGCAGAAAACCTTAAGAAAACTAATCAGATGTGCTGTAAGACCCATTATAGGCTAAGAGCACTAAACCATAAAAAATTGCAGCATACCCATTATGAAAAGGGTCCAGAGGCACTAGTGTGGCAGTTCAAATTTTAAATCAGCAGCAACCTCACACTATGAGATGGGGGGGCTCAAAAACAATGTTAGAGCTTTTGATCCTACAGTAGATCAATGCTATATGACACTAAATAAACAGCTTAATTAGGCCCTCATCTCTTAGTTTGACAAGTGAATTTTGCTTGGAGACTTAAAATTAACTGTCAGTAATAGACAGCATTGCTGGTATGCCTGAATTCCTCTTTAAAAATATTAACTCCCTGCACACATTTGTCTTACAGTATATGATGCATATTGACCATTACAACATTTTCTACTTATAAAGTGTCATTCTTTGTTAATGAAAGTCTGCTTCACAATAGCCATGCAGTTCTTTCATATAATCTGAATATCAGAACCAGGGTCGTCCTCTAATGATGTGGTTACAGTCAAGAAAGCTTGATCAGGCAGACCAGTAAAGTGGGGCGTAGCCTTCTTCAACACATTGGTATCTGAACAGTTCTGTGAACCGGTAGGGCTGTGAGACATCGAAGGTTCTGCAGGAGTACTCAAATCCAGAGTATGAAATCAGAAAGGCTTCTGCTTTTTTAGGGTCTGTTCTGTAAAGTATTGTATTCTGCTTTGATAGAATAAATGAATCCTTGCCAGTGGAAGTAAAGTTAATTTTATTCCCTTCCCTCTTGTAATATTTTTAACTTAATCAAAAGCTTTATGGAATTGCACTGCTTCCACACTGAAATCAGGGAATGCCGAGAATTTGACCCCCCCCCCACACACACACACACTCACAAAAATATATGAAACCACAGCAGTGCAAATGTGCAGAAAGTGTTCCAATGCATGTCCAAATTACATATTCCTTTCTCGAAGGATCTTCTTTATTGGGGAAAATAATTGTAAAAAATAAACATGTATAATGTATTGTAACGCAATGCTTCTGCATCCACTAAAGGACACTAAACAATGAAACTACTACTACTACTAAACTGAGATATCATACCTTTCTCAATGGCATATTTTCCAACTTCAAACCAAATGGTGCTAGAATAGAAGGCAAACTTGGTACAGCACTTTTAGCAGGAGGACTTGCCAGTTCAGCCACCACAGACTCAGCCACTCTAATTGGGACAGTCGCAGTCTGACTTAGCATTGCTTCCCAAACCAGCTCACCACAGAGATCCCATTACACAGCTGGCTTCTTGTTTAGTCACTGCAGTAGAGACAGTGTTCATTCTGTAGTCTACAAAAATGTCTTTTGCATTTTTGTGGACTACTGAATTACGAAATGTTGACAGCTGGCTTATTAGTACTGCACCATAAATGCACTAATATAAGTTTGCATGGATGTGTGAAGGTACCCTTACTGTGTGGAGAAAATGGTGCATGGAAATAAGGGGTTATAGAGTAATACACTGTATAAAAGTCAGAGACTCAATCCACAACTTTAAAATTGATAATAATATGTCCACTACAAATATTATAAAATGCTGTGATGCATTAAAAGTCACAGTTAGAGGAGTAATTATCTCTGATGCAATGTGGACTAACAAAAAAGTAAGCAGAACTTACAGGAGGTTAAAGATAAATTACAGTATATGATCTTGAAAAGAAAAATCAGGGACAATACTAGAAAGGATGAATATGACAATTCTTACAATTAAGAATAATTGGAAACTTTCAAGTGAAATGGCTGGGAAATGTCTGGCAAGAAGAATGAAGAGTCTTCTACTAAGACAGAGATTAGTTCTGTTTTTGACCATACAGAGACATTTGTTAGGTTACAGAAAGAGATTTTGTATCATTTTCTGACTTTTTATAAGGAATTATATAGATCCAAATACACTCCATCTAAAAAAGATCAGGATTATTATGGAGACTTTTGCTGTAATAACAATTTTACTCAATAGGAGTCAATACTCAACTCAGATTTCAAAATATATGGTAAAACACAAAACAATAGACTATTACCTTATCTTACAAAAATAATTCATCCAGACCAACTACTGTAGGTTTAAATCTAACAAGAAATATACATACAGCTATACATAAAATGTAGCATTTAATTGAAGTTATTGAAAAGAAGGCAGAGAGGCTATAATGTTTTCAGTTGACACATGGAAAGCATTTGATATGTTAGAACAGTATCATCTTTTCCATACTCTTTCTAAATGGTGCCTTCCTGCTGGATTTATGTCTTACATAAAAGTGTTGTACATTTCTCAAGAGAGTATAAAATCAGAATCAATGGTAATTTTACTGAAAATGTGTGGAATTGGTCTGGGATGTCCAAACGCATATGATGATTTGATTTTTATTGCATAGAATCTCATTTTATTATATGGGTGTGGGTGTGTTACTAGATGCAAGGGTTTCATTAACCAAACAGCTGGCTTGGGTTCAGGATGGATGAGGTCCCGCTATGCAACAGAGAATAATTAAGCAATAATGCATGACAGGGTGTGTGTTGTGCTGGGATAACGTCACACGCCTGGGGTGATTAGGCACGAGGCCGCATGGATGGTTCCACTAGATACCGTTAATTGCATTATAAACATTACATAGATATGTTTGTGAAGAGTGCAAGTAGAGCCAGCCACTACAGAACTAATGTCAAATCTTTGAGAATATGCTAGGGCTTGAGGTTTGATCATTTACTTCCTTGGAAATTCTAAGCACTTGGTGCATCAATTCTAGTGGGAGTGGGGGACACTACATTACAGTTTGTATAATTCTCCAATACAGTATATTGAGATATTCTTTACCTGGAAACAATGAAAGATAAACTAAAATATATAAAAAGAAACATGCTGCTTCATGTTTTTATTGTAAATGAAGCTAGAGGCAGAAAATTGATTTGCATCACCTTTAAGCCAGAATAGTTTATACAAAGAAGTTAATTTGGGAGCCACATGAAAGACACAAATGAGAGGCATGGCCCCCTCTGCTGTGACTACAGGGGTGGTTTTTGAACATACTTACAGTGATTAACTGGTCTGCTCCCTGGCTTTTACAGTTGTAAGAGTTGTATTGATTATCTGGAAGCAGTCTGGTGGCTGGGTAGTGGTGTGGGGGAAGGGCGGTGCAACAAGAGTGGAGGGTGTAAAGTCAGCTATCTCTAAACAAAAGAGCCAGGGAGTTTACCATTTAATTAATCACTATTTGGAGTCTCTAAGACCACCCCCTCCCCTATAGTCACAGCAGATGATGTGGGGTCTCCAATTTATGTCCTTCCTTGTGGCTCCCAAAGTAACTAGAACTATCCTGCTTACACGCTGAAGAAGTAAACTCAAAGATGTATGTACTGTATGAATGTATGCCAGCTTCAGGTTCATCCTCACAACTGCAGATGTAAGATGCACTGTAATCCCTACTCAAGCTATTTCATCTTGAATGTTAGTTTCAAGAAATACTGAGGCAGACAGAAGTTACACACTTTGTTGTTCTCTCCAAAGCACTGGAAAAACTGATACAAAAAAACAACAAACATTAAAACAACACAGGTAGATTTAGCAGTGTTTCGTTGAGATACCAAAGCCCTACATAAAGTAAATTTTCTATCCTTTCTTTCCTTTTCCTCACATATGATCACAGTGTGAAAACAGTGCTGTAGCTGCTGTAAAACAATGCATTATAGGGTCACTAATAAAAACAGTGTGTGTGTGTATGTGTGTTTTATTAACCTGTATACAATAGATAAGGCTCACAATGACAAAATAAATTCAGATTTGAGATTCTAAAAGTGTGTGATTAATAGCAATCTCTAAAACAGCAGCATGGCTGGAGAAAAAGGGAAACTACAGTTATGTTGGCACTGCTGGTGTTTATACTGTCTGAAACATCATGTATATACAAATATACAGTACCTCTTGTATCTGCTGTCACACTGTGTGGGAGTGTGATGTTATCAGTTGCCTGAACAAGGCAGAATAGCCCTTAATGGGAGGGAAGAGCTAAGAAAACCGCTACACTACAACCCACTAGCCAATTTGCAAGCCAGTCATTATGCACAGCTATAGATCATACTGGGAGATCCAGGAACCACCAAATTGATTTTACTGCAATCTAAGCAATGGTATCACAGTGAAATGATTCATAGACATGTGACAGCAGAAAAGGACCTTCTTGGCCCATTCCTCCCTCTACTTGTCCCCTGCTTCCAAGAGTCTCGGCTACCTCCCCATGACAATACCTTGTGTTTGTCCCAGGCCTTCTTGAAACCCTTCACTGCACTGGCCATCACCACCTCCTCTGGAAGTCCATTCCAATGCTCAACCACTCTCTCTGTGAAGTAATGCTTCCTAATATTTCCCCTAAACCTTCCCCCCTCCACCTTCAGTCCATGCCCCCTAGTTCTTGTATCTATATTCTAGGTTTCAGCTGTAAACAAGCTTTCAGCTTAGTGTGTGTCTCCCCGGTAATAAAAAAGGAAAATAAATATTCCATGAAAAGAAGCTCTCCCCAGAGATCCCCTTCACATACTTGAACATTCAATCAGGTCTCCTCTTTCCCTTTTTGTCTCCAGAGCATACAAATCCTGCTCCTTCAACCTCTCTTCATATGTCATCCCACTTAGTCCATGCACCATTTTAATGGCCTTTCTCTGCATGCCATCTATGTCACCATGGAACTGTACAGTGGGATCAGCACCTCCCTTTTTCTGCTGGTTATCTCTCTCCCTATGCATGCTACCATCCTGTTAGCTTTATCCACTGTCGTGCTGCACTGGGTCACCACCCTAAGGTCATCAGTGATTATAACTCCTAGATACTTCTTTTGCCTGGTTGCAGCCATTAAGCTCCCCCCCACCAAGTGTTTATGTGGTATTTGGGTTCCTACCCCCAAGTGCATCACTGTGAACTTCTTGGCATTGAACTTCAACTGCCACGTTTCTGACTACTCCTCCTCCTCCAGCAACCTTAAATAATTTTTAATTGCCCCCCCAGGGTGTCAGCCATCTTGGCCCATGGGCTTATCCACCCTCAACTTATCTAATTCCTCCCTTACCTCTTCCATACTGCTTGTGCTAAGATTCCTCCCTCCCCAACACACACACACACACTCTCCCCTCTCCCTTCTCACCTAACACTGGCCCCCTTCATAGAAACATAGAAACATAGAAGTTGACGGCAGATAAGGACCGCAAGGCCCATCCAGTCTGCCCATTTCTTTTTCTACCTTATAAATGTGCCATCGGCCTTTGCTCTGTCAGTGACCTATCTATTCATAGTCATTTGTATTGCTCCCTCATGCCTATCCCATGCCTGTTTGAAGCCCTGCACTGTATTCACAGCCACCACTTCTTGTGGTAAGCTATTCCATGCATCTACCACCCTTTCTGTGAAAAAGAATTTCCTCACATTTCCCCCTTAATCGGCCTCCCTCTAATCTCATGCTGTGTCCTCTTGTCCTGCTATATTTTCTTATATTTAAACATGTTAGACTCTTTCACCTTGTTTATGCCCTTAAGGTGTTTAAATGTCTCGATCATATCACCTCTCTCCTCCTTTGCTCAAGGGTATACATATTGAGCTCCGTTAATCTGTCCTCATATGTCTTCTGATGCAGTCCCTGCACCATTTTGGTTGCCCTTCTCTGTACTGCCTCAATTTGGTTAATGTCCTTGTGAAGGTGTGGCCTCCAATACTGCATGCAGTACTCCAGATGGGGCCTAACCAATGTCTTGTACAGAGGGATTATTACCTCCCTCTTACGACTTGTGATACCCCTACTAATACTTCCTTCACCCTCTGTCATAAAAACAGAACTGAAGTATCCATTTAGCACTCGAGCCTTCTCAAAATCCCATCCCACCTGCAACCCCCCTGAAATGAATAGTGAATAGTTGACTGCTTCCTGTTTCTGATTCTGCTTCTGTTTTTGTTTTTTTATGTAGCTAAAGTGGATACAATGCAATAAACTAAATGCTGAGTACTCATACAAATAAATTTTTTGTTTGTTTTGCTTCAGTATCGGTGACCTGGACAATGGTGTGTCACATTCGCAGCAATATATCATGAAATACAATAAAACAATCAAATAAACAAATTAGACTTTCTTTTTGCTTTTTTATTTAAGTCTTTCTTAAGCTGCTACTTTCAGAATCTAACTAGAGAGAGTTACAATGTTACTACCAGAGTACCCTACAGTATCTGCAGCAAACTTATTTCTTGACCAGCAGCTTCTAAAGGATGGTGGCTGCCAATCAGTGGTGATTTTAGGTCAAAGAAATGAATTTATGACAGCAATATTGACTGGTGACCTCAGGCAATAAGCGTGATCTCCTGCCAGTTATCAATCCCTTGTACTTCAAAAATGTTTCATTTTGTTACATGGCATTACATTGCACAACTTATTGTGAAAGCAGAGTCTATGTGAGAACTGCATCCAGGGACTGCATTTTATGCAGTAGTCTGCTGTTTCATATGGTGATCATGCTGGGACATAGCGCTGCATATGATTTATAATATAATACAGTAAGTTGGTCACTGTAATGTCATGACAAGGTACCTTTGTAAATGAGCCTATGGCTCAAAGGTTTTCCAAACTGCTGTTTAAATAAAATAAAAAAAAAATAAAATATAGCAAAATGTAACTGCGCTCATGCAATCACAAACTGAGAATGTTACACAAACTATGCCCTTCAGTAGGTACTATTGCTAACCGATGTAATGTAGAGCGAGTCATATTCAAGTGACTTTTTTTTCCCTTGCAGTTTAAAGCACAACAAGGTAAACACATTGTTACAATTGTTGCTCTTTGATGCTTGAAAATCTGAAACATTTTTACATACACATTTGTAAATCACAGGTAATACATATATTGTTTCAAAGTGCTCTGTTCTCAAACAGAAGCTGTTAATGGCTCCCACTCACACTTTGAAAGGCAACTGAGCTATGGTGATTAACACTTATGCAACAAACCCTGGGGTAAGGGAAGGTGTCAAGCGTATTGTGTGCTGTGATGTTTTCACTGAGTACACTGGTTGTAAAGATCTGCTGCTACTCTTGGAGCACTACAAAAATGACAAATTGTTTCACATTGGGCTGTCCATGTTGATGTAATTTCAAATATAAAATAAATAGAATTAATTTTTGTAACTGGCCTCTTGGTCCTCAGAATAACCACCCTCCTTTATAGGAGGCAGTATAGCATAGTGGTTTAAGGCTCTGAGCCAGGGCCAGATTAATGTAACCTGAGGCCCAGGAGAAATCTGAGGGCCCCCCTCACCGCACCAGTGCCTCTTCACCGTGACCACACTCCTTGGTGATTGCATATCAGTTACTGACATTTTTAAAACATATTTTCTTATTGTCTCTAAAAAGTGGCATAAAACCTAAATAACCTAACTAAAATGCTTCAAAATGATTTAAGCTAATAATATCACTATGAAAAAAACATCGGTCCTAGTTTTGATCATGTAGGGAAGACGATTCTCTAATTGGCGTGGTACAAATATTGTTTTGGGTATGAAATGTCTTTTTTTTAATTTTTGTTCTCTGTTTCTGCTTGTCCCTACCTGGTCTGCTCCCTGTTCCCTGGCAACCCTTAGGGATTCTGGCCACTGTCCGACCTCACCTGCACTCCATTAGGGTCCTTGCCTGTTCCCCTGTGGCTTACCCCCCCCACAGCCGGGTGGTGGGGAGCCCTCTCAGTCACCCACCCTCTCTGGATCCAGTCAGGCAACTTCCCCCAGAGCTGGTGCATTGCAAGATGGCCATCAAGCCACCTGACCATGAGGCTCCAGTTTTTCTGTGTTTTTCTCCCCAGAGCAGAGGCATGCAATGATGCCAGTGGAGGGGATCGTGCATGCATCTGCTCGCCTCCTGGTGTCTGCCCCCAGCTCCTCCCTGATATTGCAGTGCAGCAACTAGCCCTCCAGCCTTTGCCAGAGGGCATTCAGATGCTGACTGTCTTGGACCTTCCTCTCCAGAGAAGGAGAGCAGTCCAATGGATGCATGACCCTTCTCCTCCCAGCCAACCTCTGGTGACCCGTGCTCATTCCTGAACACAGGTCGCCGGCATGGTGCGAGTTAAGGCGACCAACACCTCAGCCCTCAGTGCCACTGGGCCGGCTGGGTATGTCTTGATTTGCATTTCTGCCCCCCCAAACCCACACACAGAATGATGTGCACTTACAGTGTGGATGTTACCATTTTGTCCTGTTAGGTAGTATGAACCAGGATTTGGGAGTTTTATATGGTAGGGTAGGGCCCATCTCTGAAAAAGCATAGGTCCTGGGTGGTTTAGGAGTTAAACTGGTGGTTTACTAAAGGAGTCATGATGAATTATAGAGATTATGTTGAAAAGTGAGTGACTGTTGGAAGAAATCATTTAGGGATCAAACATTTATGTTATTGATAATAAGCCAGGATCAAATAACAGCAAGATTTATTGATGGGATGATGGAAATATATTCAGTAGTTCACCCTGAAAACAGAACTATGTCAGCTCCAGAACTTCAAAGTGAGTGGGATGAGGGAATAAAAAAAAGTAACATTTTTAACAGTACAATTAAACGTATTGTAGATTTCTTGATATTAGGAGTGAGATTAAAGAGTTCCTGACACAGTTGAGATAACATTGAAAAAATGTAACACTTGAGCATAGATGTAGCTTATATTTTACTTTTATTACTAATGGTATTTGCAAGAATACAGTATCTCAGCCCTTTTAGCTCTGGCTGCCTGTCTACACATGACATCTAATTGTAACATTTAAATATGCTGACGTGAAGATATTTGTGTTATTATAAATAGGGGATTGTGATGCAATATGTAGAGAAGCAGCCATAGTAGGTATAATTCCCATGTCTGACCGTTTCAATATTCTGTAACATATTTTCAAGGTTTTGCTCTGTAAATATTGTATTCCTCATATATTAATTGAACATTACTTACCCCAATTTATTTATGTGCTAGCACTGTATGTTTTTTATCTGCCTTTTATCTGTGTACGTTCCTCTTCTATGTTGTCAGGACCTACTTGTGAATGAGCCTGTTCAATTGAGTTATTCCTGCAACAAACTTGAAACTTGAACTAGTCTATTGGATAGGGATCTTGTTTTCAGCCATAAAGAAAACTGAGAATGCATTACTTTTTTTTATTTAAAATATATGAAGTAATAAAGAAAATAGAATGGAGCTGATTATAAATATCACTTTTTTAAAGTTTTCCTAATGCTCTCAGAGGCTCTTTAAATATAAAGTATACATATTGAATTGCACTGTTAATCTTTCATAATTAAGAGTAAAACTTGTTAAGTGGAGACTGTAAGTGGGAGGGAGAAACAAAGCAAAGGAAATTGGCATGTTCACACCTTACAGGTCAACCTGGCCATAGGCCCCTGAAGCAATCAGCTACACTTAACACCTAATCAGTTAGGTGAGAACCATATCACAGTGCAGTCCCTGGCTTGCTCAAGTTACCTAGCAGTTGAGTCCTTTACAAAAAAAAAATATTAGATAGAAGAAAAGGATGCATAGTAAATACTGTATATGTTGGAGATTGCTGTATTGCAGGCAGGACCCCAAGGCACATGGACGATACCAGATGATTAAGGATCCCTCTTGCACTCAAGGATAATTACAGCAGTTTCACTGTAGCTGCAGGCTGTTTTTTCTCTGCCCACCACCCCATCGGAGGTTGCCCACTACCGGCTACCAGTACACGCCCTCATAAAGAATTAAACAACTAATAGTCATAATAATAAATGCAACTGTGCAAATTACCACATAGAACCTGGGGGGAGGGGTGTGGGGGGCAAAGCACCCCCACAGAAGAAAGAACAACAAATTGTATATTGTATATTCTAAATTGTGCACTAAATCAGGAAGCAAAATGAGCTGAGGCAGAGGACAATGCAGAGAATGTGCTGTACAGTCAGAAAACCGGTGTTAAGCTGCAGTAAGATTAAAAATATAACAGAAACACAGTGCTGCAGTAAAAATACTGTTCAAATGATGAAACTTAGATGCATAAGGGGGGTGTGGGGGGGCGGAACCCTCCAAATACAGAAAATACTGAAAAATTAAACAGTGCAGTGGTACAACATAGAAATGGTCTTTCTATTTCAATGAATTTGTAGTTAGTTAAGCCGGGAGTGGTGCAAATACTGTGCAAGTTGAAAAGGTCACATTTTACATACATGCTCAAGGTGTTATCATGTGCAATAACTAGACTTTCGGTAGCATGTCGTGGTTGGACGTGTCACTGTATGCTATTTTTCTGTGAGAGGGGGCATGTGCATGGTGTGGAAAAAGCCGCCACTATCGTAATGCTGTGAGTTTTTGATTTCGCGCATGAGGGATCCTTAATCATCCGGTATTGCCGGTACATGCCTATGTTGCCTATGCCTTAATCCAGCCCTGCTCTGAGCTGGAGATCTGGGTTTGAATCCTACAGCCCCCACTTGCATACTGTGTGTCACTAAGCAAGTCACTTACCTTTCTTAACTTCCTTGTGCTCCCAGGTTACACCTGGAAACAAGCTTTGGCTGGGTGTACCTCTCATGGTTACACCTCCCCCGCAGAATGCTTTTAAGCAAAAGTATAATTTTCCCTTTTGCCACTTAGGTTATCATTTGATGGCGATACATTAAAAAAAGAAAGGACAAAACTATGTCTAACCTTTCTGCAACAAGGAATTGATGATGCAGGCTTAAATACTGGGTTTTTAGGTCATGTTTTTTTCCACTTCATTTTTCAACTTTTTTGTAAAATAATTCAGCAGCTTATAGCTACACGGGGCTTTTCTCAGGCAGCAAGTCAAAAACCTCACTAGGGACAGGGCAGTGCTGGGTGTGGTGCTCACTAACAGGGCAGTATTACAGACATAACAGTGGTCAATTCAGCAGGTACCAATGATTACTGGACAGTGTGGTTTAACATAGCAGCAGAGGAAACCCACATGAAGACAAAGGTCCTGGACATTAGGAAGGCATATTTTAAAGAGTTGGGAGACTGCACAAAGTAATAAAGTAGTGTGACAAAGCAGTGGGTAGGGCCAGTAGAATTCTGGAATGCATAGGGAAATGTATCTCCAGTAGGAGGAGGGAGAAGGTGTTGTCACTGTTATCGGTCACTTGTGAGACCCCACCTGGATCATTGTGTCCGGTTCTGGAGGCCGCACCTCAGAAAGGACATAAAAAGGTTGATGACAGTCCAGATGAGGGCAACTAAAATGGTACAGAGGTTGCATTAAAAGCCGTATGAAGAGAGACTGAGGGATCTCAACATGTACACCCTTGGAGAGAGGAAAGAGAGAGAGAGAGAGAGAGGACATTTATTTATTTATTTAGCTTTTGTTTACCGGGTAAGTACACTAGACAAGTAGTATGCCTATTTTCAGGAACGACCCGGGAGAGCACAAAACATACAGTATACATACATGGCAACATTGGAGAAACAGCATGATACAGTAAAAAACAGCTATAACAACGCTTGTATAAGGGCAGAGATACTGCCACACATAGTACAAATTGTTACAGGACATAGACATTAGAATCACTGAATACATATTTCATAGACCATCATGGACTCAGAGTGGACAATAGTGGACTGCAGAGTATTACATTACAGAGACTAGGAGCAGTCACATCTTGTCGTTTGTTTTAGGTGGGACCACAGGGAGGAGCGAAAGGTGCCATGGGAAGGGGCAGAGCGAACAGAGTCCGGAATGGAGTTCCAGAGCCTAGGCACAAAAGCGGCAAAGTCACGATCCCCCATAAGGGTCCGAGTAGGGGGAACTTTAAGCAACTCGGCAGTCTGTGACCTGAGCTGGTAGGGGATGGCGTCCAGTTTTGGGAGAAGATGCGCCAGTCCCGACGGTATGCCCGTGGCAGAGTGATCTCTGGTGAAGTTTCCTACACAAGGATCAGGAATTCTGCAGGGGAGCCAGTTGAGTTTGTCACAGAGCTCACATCGGTGGGTGAGTTTGGAGCAGCAAGTGCAAACCGACAGATATCATTATATGCCGTGTTCCACTGATTAAGATGGATTTGAGGTGACCTGGCAAATAGGTAGTATCCATAACTAAGGAGGGAGAAGCACCCTTGCAAGTGCCAGCCTCGATCCCGGAGTCAGGCTGTATTGGCCCCAGAAAGGCCAAGCTTACACCTGGTGGCTCTGCAGATGTTTTGGATATGGCTTCCCATGTCAAGTTGTGAGTCGAGGGTGACCCCAAGATATTTAATTGAGCTCGCTGTTGGCAACAGGGGGCCTCCATCACAAGCTATTTTAAGTATAGCTGATGGGGCTTTTAACTTGGCTGTGGAACCAAAGATCATGGCCTGAGTTTTGTTAGGATTCAATACCAGTCTATGGTTGGTAATCCAGGCCGAGACTCTGCTGAAGTCTTCAGATAGGCACTGGTTAAGGTCAGCAGCATTACGAGTATGGGCCACTAGCACAAGGTCATCTGCATAAAAGCGTGACTTGGCAACGAGAGGTCACCCGTGGGAGTTGATTAATAAAAGTGAGAATAGGAGAGGTCCAAGCACCGATCCCAGGGGAACTCCCACGTCACAGCCCCAGGCTCTGAGAGGACCTTGTTAAGCAGGTGCGCTGCTTTCACCCTGCTAGGTAGCCCATCATCCAACCATGGCATGGAGAGAACCCGAGACCCTGAGCTGCTCCCCCAGCAGGTCATGGTTGACAAGGTCCAAAAGCTTTTGACAAGTCAATAAATATAGCACCTGACAGTTTGCCCTGAACCATGGTGGATCTAATACTAGAGGTTACAGTAATCAGGGCAGTAGTGGTACTATGACCTTCCGAAAACCATGTTGGGCCCCAGAAAGCAGCTCATGGGTATCCACGTACTCCGAGAGTTGCTCCGCCACAACCTTTTCCAGGAGTTTACCAGGGGATGGGAGAATAGCAATAGGGTGATAGTTGTCAGGGAGTTTGGGATTTCCCTGCTTCAGAACAGGGACTATCCTTGCCTCCTTCCAGATATCAGGGATTATCCCCGAGCTAAGGGATAGGTTAAAGATATGGGCAATCAGAGGGGCAATGTAAGCTGCTCCCAGCTTGAGAAGCCTGGGCTCAAGGTTGTCAGGCCCTGCACTGGGGTGCTGGGAGAGGGCAGCCAAGTGGTTCCGAACATCAAGGACAGACACGGCCTTAAGATTAAATACTCTCCGAGGAGGATGTTCACTCTGCATCGGAGGGATATTAAGTGAGCAACCCCCATCAGTCGTGAAACAAGAGGTGAGGTCCCAAAGGTTGGAGAAGTGGAGATTGAGGTGGTCAGCTATAGTGTGGGGATTATTGCATGAGACTCCATCAATAATCATGTCCATGACACCAGAGTGAGAGGGCCCACTGACGAGGGATTTAATGTTCCTCCAGAACCTCCTAGGATCTCTGACAGAGTTAAGTAGTGCCGATTTACAGAAGTTACTTTTGGCAGCTCTAATGGCTTTTGACATGATAGCGGTCTACACATAAGAGAGCACCAGGACCAAAGAGCATGTAGTGAAGTTTGGGAGGGGTGGAGATTAAGAAAGATGAGAGGAAGTACTACTTCACTGAAAGAGTGGTGGATTCCTGGAACAGACTGCCAGCAGAAATGGTTGAGGCAAATACAGTAGGAGCTACAAGTATGGGCGGTGTAGACATAGGGGAATAATAGTAAATAGGCAGAGAGGGTGGGGGGTCACAGGAGACTAGTTAGGGCCTGTAGAAATAGACTAGATAGGGAACATCTGGACAGACTAGGTGGGTCAAACAGTCCTTTCTGCTGACAAATAATATGTTTCAAACTTCCTGTAGCTCTGCATCTGACACCTGCTTACTGTAAAGACAAAATGGGTAACATGTTACAGGTTATACATTTTGTATATTTCATACAGTAATAGTTAAACAGGGTTGAGCTGAACTTTTTTCTTCTTTTTTTGCAATAACTTGCAGGGGAAGTTGACTTGGGCAGTAGCCATGGATGGTTGTACTAGTCCACACTTGCAGTGGAGAATTCTGTGCACTTAAACAGTAAAATATTTATTTGAAGAAATAGCCAATGTTTACTGTACATTTATCCCTCTCTTGCTGTATTCTCCCAACCACAGGACAAAATACGTGCTGTGCAGGTACATAGTGTTTGCACCTCTACCCATATTCTGTGCTGTCTCTCTTCTCCTTTCATTGCTGTCCTCTCCCACCCTCCCGTGAACCAGGTGATCCTATGGTAACTGCTTTTCAGTAATATACTGTAACCCTGGGGGCCTCACATGCACAATAGCCTGTGGAGCTAGTCTGATAATTTATCAGGTTTATGAATCACAGAAATGCTTGCTATGTAAAAAATATAAAAATAACTATCAAGCACTGAATGACCAGTGGCCTTGGTGAGAGTCAGATCCATTACTTAACCCTTTTTCCCTTGTAAAATGTACCAAAATGACACTGTAAAGTAGTGGATTTGTTTTTGTAGAGTTCTGGGACTACATGCCCATTCTGGTGCCTGGCCACTTGCAGGTTCTTAAATATAAAGTAATGCAGTAGGGGTTACAAGTCGAGTCCACAGCATCTGAAACAGCTAAAATGAAACCTTGAATGGTGATTACTTCTGGATTTCTTTACAAAATTCTATTTTTTTAAATGATTCATGCACCTAATTCAGATTACAGTAGTTATGTATTATTTATTTATTAGATCATCGGTTTACAGACCTTTGAGTCAAAGACTCATTTACAAAGGCACCTCGTCAAGAGAGCAATACATCACAGCAAACAAAACAGTATAGCACATTACGCTTAGATTAAAAAAGCAATCAGTGTTACAGGAATTCACTGGTGGTACAAGCTTGGTAATAGGTAGATCACAGTAGTCATAATATGGGTACACAATTACCACGTCAGGTAGCAACCAGAGATATTTTATTACATTAGTGAGCAGATGTTGCCTGAGATCCCAGGCATATACAGCAAAAGTAGACAGGGCAAATCCATCCTACGGGTAAGGGTAAGGGGCAGGTGGGGGATTATGTGCAGTTGCAGCAGTGAGTGCTTGTCAGATGGTTTCTGAGGGAGACCTTGAAAGGACCAAGCTTAGTGGAGTCAGCTATGTTTACCGGGAGGCAACTGAACCAGAAGGGAGCCTAATAGCAAAAGGATCTCTGGGCCATAGAGGTCCTTACCCTGCGGACAACAAGGGAGGTTTTGACAGTGCTACAGGTGGAGACTGAGGGGGGAGGCATGCTGGAGGGAGGTGGTGACCCCAGGGGGGAGATCCCTAGCAGGGTCTTTTTTACAAGAAGGCAGGTTTGGAAGTGGAGTCTTTCTTCAAGGTTGAGCAAGTTGGTGGAGGAGTACAGCAGGCACGTATGGGTGCACCTAGGGGCTCCCAGCATTAGCCTGCAGGCCTTGTTTATAGAGAGCTGGATTCTCGCAAGGACAGTGTTGTCGGCTGCAGCATAGATGGGCAGCCCATAGTCGATTAGCGACAGGACAGATGAGGTGATTGCCAGTCTAAGGGCCTCTTGTGGTAGGCAGTCCCTATGGCGGTAAAACAGTTCAGTCTTGACATTGGTGGCAGCAGAAAGGGCATTGATATGGGAATGGAAGGAGAGTGTGGGGTCTAGAACTGTGGGAGAATTCAAGAATGCATGGGACAGACATAAGGCAATTCTTGTGGGGGGGTAGGAAGAAATAGGCTGTTGGTTAACTAGGATCTGTGGCCTATCCTGTAGGTAGGGGAAATGGCAGACTAGATGGGCCAAGCGGTCCTTATCTGCCATCAAAGTCTATGTTTCTGCTTTTCTATGTAGAGTGCAGAATCAAAGGTAATGCTCAGATACTTGTAGGAGGAAACCTGCTCAATGGGGGTTAGTGTGCTAGGCAGTATCACGAGAGGGGCACCACTGGCTTTGCTTTGGTGATGTAAAAAGAGCATAGCTTTGGTCTTTTTTAGGTTCAGGACTAGCCTTCATGATGTGAACCAGTGCTCAGCTCTATCAAAAGCTTGTTAGAGGGTGGCCTGGAGTGTGTTGGGGTTGGGGTCAGTGGCAAAGAGCACAGTGTAATCCGCATAGAGGAGGATCTTACTTGGGCAGGCTGAAGGGAGGGAGTTGAGGTAGAGACTGAAGAGGAGAGGGCCTAAAATGGAGCCCTGGGGAACCCCAGAGTGGACAGGTTGTGTGTCAGATAGGGAGCTATTCATTTTTACACACTAAGTTCTGGCAGAGAGGTAACTGGTGAACCATGCAAGGGGGCTGGGGGAGAAACCAAGGCATCTGAGAGAGTCAAGCAGAAGAGGATGGCAAACCATGTCAAAGGCCTTGGAGAGGTCAATGAACACAGCATTGGCAGGACTTCTGGCATCAAGAGCAGAGTGCAGAAAGTTAGAGAATTCAAGTAGTGCAGTTGTAGTGCTGTCACCTGCATGAAAACCATGCAGTTCAGGGCACAGGATATTGTGCATGGCCAGATATTCAGCAACCTGGTTGGCAATTACTTTTTCAAGGGCCTTAGAGAGTCGGGGGAGGATGGAGATAGGTTGATAGTTACCTGGGGTCACTCGATCACCGCTCTTTGGGATGGGAGTGATGATAGCAGTTTTCCTTTTGTTGGGAAACTGCCCCAGACACAGACCGTGGTTGAGCAGCTCGGTAAGTGGGACCAGGATAGCATCCAATGTTAGACGAAGTAGCCTAGTGTCCAGTAGGTCAGTGCCAGGGTTGTTACTACTAATGTTTTTTTGCAGAAGAGGGCTAGCCTTCAGCGGGGAGATGGTACATAGATAAAAAGGAGGTCTCTGGAGAGTGGGCAGGGGTGCTACTGGGATGGGGTCAAAGAAGTTACTGGGCAGGACTGAAATCAGGTCTGAGAAAGTGTGGTTTAGGCAGTCTGCAATGTCAAGGGGGTCAGAGTAGACAGTTACATTAAAGGAGAGTTGAGAGGGTGGTGGGGAGTGAGATTTCCTATTCAGCTCTTTTACATTATCCCAAAAGTTCCTAGCCAACACCCAGGAGGAGGTAACAGAGGATTGGTAGTACTGGGCTTTGGCCTGTTGAATGGCCCAAGTACACTTATTGCACTCGGCATTGTATGCTTGCCTATCAGCTGGCTTGCCAGATTCCACGGCAATGTACCATAGTTTGTCTCTCATTTTAAGTTTGTGAAGGAAGGAGGGGGTAACCCAGGGCGTGCTTTGCTTTTTGGTGTGATTTCTAGCAAAGGGGGCATAGAGGTCACAGGCAGTGATAAAAGTACGAGTAAAAAAAACTAATGCCTTGTCTATGGATGGTGCAAACCTGACTGGGGACCAATCCAGTTGTGAAAGGTACAATTTAAGGTGACGCAGGCTGCCTGGGAGTAGGCGACATCACTGGGTGGTTTGTGGTGCAGGTTTGCTGCTGGTAGAGGACCAAATTAAGGAGTAAGACTCCCCCTTCCCACCACACCACCAATGTCCATTGAAAACTGTAATTACAATACTGTAAAAGAAATAAGGTAACTTTGGTATCTCATTGAAATACACAGAACCAAAGTTACCTTATTTCTCATACAATAGATGTCGGCTCCAGGATAAGACATTTCTTCAATTGGAGAGTGGATCTTCACAGAGGTGCCAGTTTAGGTGAGTGCAGCTATGGAGAGGGTAGGGGGGCAGGGTGGTGTATGCACAGTGGGAGGACAGGTGAAAGTGTGGGTGAGATCAGCAGTGGGCTGTTTTTTTTATTGGTTGGAAAAAAAGAAATTGCAGACATTGAGGGATCATTTTCTTATTAACTTATTAAGTTAAAAGTAATGGGTTTTGGGCAACAGGGTAACACTGGACAACAGATAAAACCGAGGACACCAGGGACCATGTAAGGGTGAGGGGGGGGGCAACTGAACACCAAAGAAATGCATTTTTATACAAGATCAATCACTTAAATTCTTAAGTGAGGAATGTGGGGGGGGGAGTGAGAACACACAAATGGAAGATCATATGTCGTCCTTCAATAAAAAAGTAGCACATCAACATTATAAATGCACTATGCACATAGTAAATGTACTAATTGAGTAGAATCATTCAGGCCAGGTGGAAAGCACACCCAAGCTCGAAAATTCCACCTGGTCTGGTGATGAAAATACCAACTTTTCTTTCAGTAGGCATGCATGTACAGTATATAAACTGGATTGTGCCACATAGTGAAACCGTCACCAAATAAATAGTCACCCATTTTTATAACATACAGAAGATGAGACTTACAAATAAAATAAAAATTCACAGTGCTTCTTTTTTCTTAACACAGTTATAATATCTGTTCTGAAATAAAAAATCACACAGACTTCAATTTCAACATGGAGGAGTGTGTTAAGCAGTTTTGAACTGAATTGTTCACTGTTCACTGTTGCTCACTTGTCAGAGCTCCCCATATACTGTATGAAATGCCCAAACCAAGTCCTTGTCAGTAGAATAGCACACAGTCCAGCAGCCCTGAGCAGTATTAGATTGTTGATGATCTGCTTCACAGCTGGTAACTACTATAAGTACATAAATCAGAAAAAATGATAACAGGACACAAAAAGATGTACGAATATTGTTTATTTAACATGGAAACACAAAATGACTCAAATCATAGCCAGAATTGATTTCCTGCCTCCTTTAATGCAGACTTCATTTTGTGAGGATTTTTCCAAACAAATTCTGTTAAAAACATTAGAAAATTCATCCTCATGGAGCTGTAATCATAATTTTATGTGGAGTAACTCGGAGCACGCTGGGCTTGGGTTCCATATACATAAATGATTACAACTTCACAGGGACGAATGTTAAAGAAATCCAATTAGAAACATTGTCCAAAGTTCTGTTTCAGCCATTTCAGATGGTGCAGACTTGGCATGCTATCCCAGTAGCTCTGGTGGGATTAGAAAACAGGAAAGACTCTTTATCTTACCTTACGAGTAAGATCTCAAACTGAAGTTATATGTTTTTGGATCTAGGCAGCTCAGTTCACAGTTGGTACCACTTGATATTTCCTGTATTTATTTGAAATTGTGATTAATACTTTGGCTGAGTGCAATTTTCTATTGTAGCAGTAAACAAATTTCATATCAGCGCTCCCAAAGATGAGCACCAATTAAATGGCTTTTACCTTTTTGATTCATTTTACTATTTATGTAACTCTCTAAATTACAATTCTGCATTAGGACTAGTTCTTGTGGCACATCATGAAAGGAAGCAAAAGTATAAGGTAATTTTGTAGAAAGCCATTTGTCACCACAATATATACAGTACATCATGCCACTGCTCCCATTGCCAAATACTCATTTAACTATTGTCATACTTTGTTTTATCACTTAAAAAGCTCTACATTGGCACAAATTCTTGTACTATACTATACACTCGAGTTGTAGCACATACATATAAAAATTGTTTATATTTTATTAAATACCGGTAATGAATGTGGCCTCCATTTGTTCTTACTACAAGCAATTGGATTGATATTTGATCATGTATTGGTTTTAAGAATCACATCAATGCTTGATATATAAAAAAAATTAAAAAATAACTATCAAGCGCTGAATGGACCAGTGGTCTTTATGGGAGTCAGGCCCATTATTTAAGCAAGAAAATCCATACCAACCTACAGTATATAAGAACAGGTTGATATAACATTGATTTTTAAAGCTCATTCAGTGTCACGCTGTTGGATTTCAATGTTGCTGACTTTAAAGATGACGCAGGTTTATTGTTTATTATTTGTTTTTGAGCTTTAAACTACAATGTTGCGCTTTTGACCAAAGTGATGAACATTTGAGGTGCCTATGGATCTGGAGCGTTTGCAAGCCAGAAGTCTTGTCAGCTGCTTACAGCATTTTTCCGAGTTAAATTGTAAAAAAAGTTGGATAGCATGAAAACAAGAGAGAGCACTGTGTCCATGAAAAGACAAATGTACTGAAAGATGCAATTTAAATAAAGAGTAACAAAGGAAGCAAGGTACTAATTCAGACCTCACAATGGTTATCAGTAACAGGTGTTACAGGATGTCTGGAGAGGAAATAAATTAGCTTGCAATACTGAACAATGCCAACCCTTTTTTTGGTGAAAATATCCTGAAGCTTTCTGGTGCTCTCCTGAAGTTCCTCTGTGGCAAGGAGTTACGGTGTCAGCAAAGGTTTTGCAATGAAGCCCAGTTGTGTTAAACATGATACCCCTTCTATAAAATATTAAAAACATATTGTAGATAGTGCACTCCAATTAAGGAGGGGAGGGGAGAAAGAAACAGACAAAAAAAGGGGGTACCATTTCTGTGGTTCTGATTCACTTAAAGTATGCACTTGTTTTTCTATCTTTTTAGGTGAGCGTTTTTTAGTAAAGCTCCCTTACAGTATTTCAGTAATCTTTCACTTTCCTTACACCCCACTCCCGTCTTTTAAGTGGAGGGTATACTTATTTACAATTATAAAATGGGCAAAGGATTTCAGGCAATCTGATTGGTTGTTAGTCATGCATTAAAAGTGTCTAATGCACAGCTAAAACTAGAAACCCCATTTAGAATACACAGGCCCATTTTATAAGCGCAATGAGACACTCCAGGGATGTGCATTAGACAGTTCTAATGCACACCCCATTGTGCCTTATTTGATTACTTAGTTACATTTTACAGTCTCTCACACACTTTGCTGAATGCTGTGAGAACCTGCAGGTTTCCACTTTATCTTTAACTCTGAATCCCTTTGCACTAGAATAATTTTTTACAGCTTCCTCTTTCAAGTGGAGTGCAGAATTACTTACCAATTTCAAGTTACACTTCATATTAAGCAGACTTTGCTGCATAATGTGTGAACCTGTTGGAAAGGAGGTCTGGTTAATTTTCTTGTGGTCTAGTGTACCTTCACCCATAGTGTTGCCTTCACTCATAGCCTCCGTGACCCTGGACAGAAATATTAGAATGCACTTACCCTGAAAAAGTAGCTTGACCTCCAGCTCCAATCTCCTAACCCTGAGCAACTGGGTTGACCTCCAGTAACAACACCCATTTAAATAGTATGTAATGTACGCCACCAGAGAAATAAGATTACAAAAATGTGTTCAGCAAATCGGGGATTGTGGAGCTGGGACCCACTTCACCTCCAGAGAATTACAGTAATAATACTTTGGGGAGCAATCATATAGACAGAATTCTCTCCATGATCCCATATGCACCCCAACAACAGTATTTAATTATGTAAACCAAAAAAAAAACATTTTCACTTGTAGTGTAGCCCCCATCCTTGATGTCAGCCCACAAGAGATTAATAAAAAACTTTCCCTTGTAGTTTAATGGACCTGATCCCTGATGCCACTCTAACAGAATTTAATTCTGTAAAAAAAAACAATTTCACTTGTAGTGTAGCCCTCATCCCCATCCCTGATGTTGGCCCACAAGACATTAAAAAACAGACTTTCCCTAGTAGTCTAATGGGCCCCCTCTCTGATCACTAATGCTGCCTCAACAGTATTTGGTTATGTACAAAAAAACATTTTCACTTGTAGTGTAGCACCGATCCCTGAGGTTGGCCCACAAGACATTAATAAAAAAAGAACTTTCCTTGTAGTCTAATGGACCCCTTTCCTGATACTTAATGCTGCCCCAACAGTATCTAATTATCTAAAACAAAAACACATTTTTACTTGTAGTGTAATACCCATCCCCATCTCCAATGTTGGCCCAAAAAAATATTCATTAAAAAAAGACTTCCGTGTAGTCTAGCGGACCCCTTTCCTGATCCCCGATGCCCCCTCAACAAAAGTATTTAATTATGTTAAAAAAAAACACTTTCACTTGTGGTGTAGCACCCATCCCTGATGTCCCCCAAGATATTAATAAAAAAGAACTAGTTATAATGAAAAACATGAGCCCAGTTTCCCTAGTTCAATGCATGCTCCAACCGCAATCTTCCTCTTTTTTTCACTGATCATTGCTCCTCAGTGCTGTAATCTTCCCCGACAGAAGCAGTCGGCAGTAAGTTCTCTTTTGTTTAGCAAAAATGTCACTGGGCACAGCAAACGTTAACTTTCAGTGTAAAATAAAAAAAAATGAAACATTGCTTTGTTTTATTAGTCACCAACAGTTTTCAGCTCGACCCCACAGATAAATCCATTTATTTTTTATAAATGCTGTAGTGAAAAAATGATCCCCACCATTATGCAAAATAAAAGATGAGTAGGTGATCAAAACTTGAATTTTACACACCCCGTCAGGGTGGGATGCCTTAATAAACCCCTTGAGCATCGCTCTCGGGGTCCAAGTGGCATCCCACCATTCAGGGGAGTGTAAAATCCTCATTATAACCATCTACCCATCCATTATTCGTTATTTAATCTCTCTATCAATGTGCTATCTGAATTGCCCTGAGGTCTGAAATAGCTGTAATATTCTCTCTCCTAGTTTGTAAAGCATTTTGAAAAAAATATAAGAAAGGTGCTATAGTCCATACAACCAAATTCCTTTTCTTCCTTTCATTTCCTGTCCTTTTTGTGTAACTCACCTTCCTTTCTTCAGAGACACTGTTTCTTGCCAGGAGAATGCCACCTGTTCTTTACCATTCATAATCACAATTTGTTGTGAGGTTACTCCTATTGGCATCTCCAGCTTCTTGCTCATCATGCCAAACTTCCCAAAGAGGGCATTCCTTTTTTTTGTGCCACTAATGGTACTCTTATTTCCAATAATCTGTCCATTAACTCTGACACCTGAAAAAAATTGCATGTTATCATATTGTCACAAATAAATATACCATAGGTTAATGTGCACCACAGATGCACATATACGTATGTACAATTTTAGCTCATACTAGTAGTGAGCACATTTATAGATGTTAGCAAAGTCAGTGTGTTGGAGTACCAATGCCTGAAAGATTCTTTTAGCGTAATAAGGTGTCTGTCCCTGTCATTCTGGTTTGAACAAATGCAGTGGTACCGGATGGCCTGGCTGCGTATAATGGATGTTTTGGTATGAGAGGGATGGTAGCTCGAGCTGTGAAGGTAACTGCATCTGTTTGTAGGTTTTCTGTACAGATGTTCAAAACAGTTTAGCCATAACTAGTCTCTTATACAAGGTTAACTTGACACCTTGTATGCCAGATGTCGTATTTGAGCACCAACAGGATTAAATGAATAGTTTCTGGATCATATTGGGCCAATGCTTGGGGTAGGAGTCCTAGTAATAAAATATCTCTGTCAGGAGAGTAAAAGGAAATTTAGGCTATTTTAAATATAAAAAGGACCAAAAGGAAAGAATAAAAGGATACTCTAAAAACAAATGCTCCATGGTTTCTAGCATACCCTTAGAAATATCTTCCCTAGGACACCCTTTTTCATTAAATTCCTTGTGTTTCAAATTGTTTCACACATTTAATGTTTCATGAGTGCACAACCATGGAACATCCCACATTTTTTCCTGAAGTCTAGGATTTATCAACATCTTCCCTATGCCAGCTGTTTCAGTTGGAGTTTTGAACAAATACCTAGGTAGATCTAGAAAGAAAGTCCCAACTATATGATAACACATTTCTTTTCGGGTAAGAGTGAATATTTGCTGCTTTGTAATAACCCAAAGTTTAAATTTCCCAAAAATATATTGCATAAAGTAGGGAAGATCTTAAAGGGATTTTTGCTTTGGTATGTAAGACGCCATTCTCCAGCTATCCAGCCAAGGGGAAACTTGGTCTAATATCCATGGGCTCCACATTTTGTCAGTAGTAAGCAATACTGGTTTCAAATTACCATACAAAAACATAGTAAAGAAGAAAACTATTGAGTGTATCATCTTCAGCCCCCCCTCTTTGATGGACCAATAGGTGATCCCTCTTTTTATCTAATTCAGTCTACTTGCCCAGATGCACAGAAAGAAAATGCCGTAAAGCACCGTCTCCAGTTGTTTTATGGAGGGGGGGGGGTCGTACATTAATGTAAAAACATAGGTAATAAAAAGGTTTTAACCATATATACTCTTTCAAGTTTGGACATATGCCAAGAATTCCATTTCTTAATTTTTTTCTTACTGTCTGATACTAGTAGATTCCAATTAAAAGAACACATATCACAGGACCCAAAGTAACCCCCCCCCAAATCTTTTGAGGCTGAATTTGTAAAAGGATGTCCAAACATACTGAAGCTGTACTAACAGGCTCTCCAATCTAGATGCATGTACTTTTAGCCGAATTGATGTCAGTATTTGTAAGTGAAGAAAATAAATTTATCTCATGAGCTGCCGCGCCTTCTGATGCCTGATCCCCCAGTATCAGGCACACATCATCTGCATAACCAACACTTTTAATCTCCACATCCTTGCTATGTACTGAAAGACCCCTAATAGTCTCAGTTTATTGTAACCTTACTAATAGATGATTCAAGGCCAGAACATACAGAGCTGGGCTTAGGAGACAACCCTGTCTTACTCTCCAGTGAACAGAGCAAGCTCCTACCACCCAACCATTTACAGTCTAATCCAATTCAAAAAAGGTTCTGGAAAGCCATGTGCATGTAACACCAACCATAAATATTCATGGCTAACTCTATCGAAAGCCTTTGTCTGATCAAGGCTTACCAAATAACCGCTGAATTCCCTCCCATTACCTTATTCCATGATCTCTCTTAATAAAATTAAAGCATCTCCAATCTTTCTTCCTGGAATGGCACAGAACTGTGTATTGTGAATAATCTTGTCTAATACCTTGTCTAGTCTATTGTATAAGAGTTTCTCCAAAATCTTGCTATCGATGTTTAAAAGGGTAATAGGTCTCCAATTATCCAGACAGATTCTGTCTCCCTTTTTAAACAGGAAAAAAAAATGGGGCCATCATACTTACCAAGAGGCAGTTTATGATTGTTTACAAAGTAATTGAAAGCTGTCACCAATTCCTGTTTAATTATGGGGAAAATTATTTGGTAAAATTTGTTTGGGAGCCCATCTGGGCCTGGGGCAACTACCTGTTTCAACCCTGATGTAATTGAGCTTAGTTCCCTCTCTGAGACTGGCAGCACAAGAGAACTTTTAAAAATTTCTGGAATCTGAATCAAGCCACATGAGGCTACCCATTGTTTAACCTCCCCCTCCAAAATTCCTGAAAATGAAAATTTATTTTTCACATGTGATTTGACTGCTATCATAATTTCCTATTTCCCCCTTATCTCTGTACCATCTTATGTTTTTAAGTGTGAAATGAGTTTATTATGCCTTTGAGTAGTACATGAATCAAAAGAGTTAACTATGCCCTGTATTCCTGTACGTCCAAGCCTCTGTTCTATTTCTAGGGATTTCATCCTGTCATATTGTAAATCTATTAATGGAGTCTTAATTTGGTTGATTTGTTCTGTATAGGAGCTTCTAGTTTCTGTCTGAAATTGAAATAACACTACCAGTTGCTTCTGCAGAGTCCTGTGCTCCTCTCTTTTCATTTTACCATTTAATTTGTCCATAAGTTAAAAATATTTTTGGAAATATGCTTTACTCTCAGTCCACCAGTCATCTAATGAATCATAGAGAAAAACTATTGATTCCCTTGCTTTGAACACGTGTGTAAATCCTTCTTTTATCTCTGGACTATCCAACAGACTTAAATTTAGCCTCCAATATCCCTTTCCCCTTGTGGTAGCTGCAAGGTCAGACAGAGAAATACTAAGCAAACCATGATCAGACGTTGCCACAGGGGTCACAGTGTTATTTCTAATAACTAAATTAGGAGACAAGAACCAAAAATTGATCCTCGTGGATAAGACTCCTTTAAAAAATGTGTGAGGGGGGATTCAAGATATTGCGGAAAGCAAAGGCATCAAATAAACCAGTCTGAAGTAAAACCTGATTAAGGTACGTTGAGTCACAGTCTATCTTGAATACATTGGGGCCCCTATCCGACAAAAACCTACTAGTATTAAAATTCCCCCCCCCCCCCGAACAGAACATTTTTGGAGGTATAAAGGTAAAGCAAAATCAGCTTCAAAAGATCAATCCAAGCTTTCTTTCCCTGAGGTAAATAGATATTTATTAGATGAAATTCTAGACCTTGGAGTTGTACATCTAACAATAATGCTCTACCAGGGAATATTTCAACTTGGTGAAACACTTTAATGTTATGCTCTTTAAAACATATGCCTACTCCACTACACATGTCAGTACCTCCTGACCAAAAACTAGAACCCCATACCCAAGCATTACTTCCTACCAGAATTCCTTCTGTAGAACTCAACTTAGTATCTTGGAAAAAAAAAAAACATGTCATATTTTAGGTCTGAGAATAAGGCAAAGGTTGCAAGTCTCTTTCTCTCTGACAACACACTGTTAGTGTTCAGAGGAGCAATGGACAATTCATAATGTCCCATCAGCTAAGCCCAGCTTCACACTAGAGCTTCAAGGGACTTTCCTAGAAGAGGCTCTAACTCCCATACGCCTCCTCCTGGTTCGACTAGCCACTGTGCCTTCCATGTCATCTGCATCTGAAGAAGCTTCAGCCTGTGAAGAGGCCCAAGAAGCTGTATCTGAATCCAAATCCTCTTCTGAAACTCCTTCTCTTAAAACTTGGAAAGGATTGGTGTGTAAAACAACCTCTTCAGCTGCTTCAGGCCTGGCCTGAGCCTTCCTCCCCTTTGACCCTTTTTTCCTTTTGACTTCCTGAAACCCATCACCTCCAGGGCGGGGTGGGGGACATTGGGATCCATCTCATCTCGTGACAGTAAGATTCTAGCTGGAACCTGGCTTGGCTCTACTATTGGGTCAACGGGTCTTACAGTGACCACTATATCAGGCCTATCAGTGGTTGGGGCCTCTGGCTCTGAGCCTGAGTGGGAAGGGGGGTAAAACCCCAAAATCCAGAGGCTGTTTTTGTTTTTTGGATATATAAGTCCTGAATTGTATAGTCAGCATTGTCTGTGTTGCGGGAGGCCCAATGGCAAGATGGAAGAGTGACCCTCTTCTTCACACATTACACCTCTGTGTGTTTTGACAATGAAAACTAATATGGTCCAACTCCCCACTCATAATACACCTGACAGCCTCACAATTGGGACTGATGTGTCTGGCAGAGATGCATTTGAAACAGCAACGAGGCTGTCCCAGATAAAATATTAAACCTTTATCTCGCCCAATATACAAACAATTTGGCAGGTGTTTCAGATCTGTTCCTTCATAATGGAGTTTCACTTTAATCCTCCAGCCTCCATTCCAGAACCCCTCCCCATATAAAATAGGATCAGGAGTGCCCTGCACCTCAAATTTCTTATCCAACCAGTATAAGATATCCTGAATATTAACCCTTTCATTACAAAATAAAACTGTAACCACCCTAAAGGACTGTTTAGTCAGATGGATCACTTGAAAGGGGGTCCAAATAGGGTTAGTTTTCAAAGACATATTTAGCCCAAAATCTCTCCAACAAATCAAGGGTTCAAAAACTAATATCAAAAGTGTTCTTCCCCACTGCGTGAATAAGGGCATAAACAGCAGCTGGGGTGAATTGTAAAGACTGTTTAAGCAACACTTTCCCAACAAAGAATCTATCTGGAGGTACTTCCATTCCCCCTAGATATCTAAAATGCACTTCATTTCTCCTCTTCGCAAGCTCTATAGGTTTTTAAATAAACTTGCGAAAATTTGCTACAAAGTTTTCTGTGCCCCTGAGAGTCTGTCCTCAGAATCCCCACTCAGGTGAACACCTGCCTGCTCCAAAGGAGGAGGGGGGTTTCCATGGGTAACACCTGCTCTTCCCCACTGACCATAGATAATTGACCTGTCTCAGATACAGTCACAATAGGACAGTATGATATGGTACTCATAGTGTCCTCCATTTGCAGATTTCCCACACTCCTTGAGAAATAATGGGTGAAATCTCCTCTGGTACATCCTCCTGATCATTCCAGGCACCCTCCTGTATCAGCGGTATCTCTGGTTCTGCTACCCATACTCCTGATTGATTTAGCCTCCAACCAGTCCCTTCGAGGGCCCACTCCAGAGACCATCTGCCATCTCCATCACTGCTTTGTGACATGAGGGGCTGGGGGAGCCTCAACTCTACTCCTTCTGGATCTTGCAGTATACTTCCACTCACAAAGATTTTGGAGGTGCATTCTTTAGTGGTGTCAGGAGAATCATGTGATAACCGCTTCCATTTTTTTTCCTCCTCCGTTCTGGCTTTCTCCACCTCCAATTGTGTTTCAACTGTTTGTAATTCCTCCTGTAGAATGGAATGTTTTTCCTCCAGAGACAGGTCTAAATCTGTAGACCATGGGGTAACCTGATGCAGTGGTGAAGTAAGTAATTTCCCATTTGTTGCTTCTAAATTCTGAAAGTCGATGGCTGTATCCATATTTTGCAAAGATATATCGGTGTCAACAGCACCGGTCAGCAGAACTGAAGTAGGTCCTCTCCCTTCCTCTACCACACCTGGAGTGGAGATCTCCATGTTCGTGACAGCGATTTCCCCTACAGGCAGAGTAGGGGAGATTTTATTGAAAAACACATACAGGATCAACAAAAGAGATAATCATGAAAAAAGGAGTACATCCAGGGACTCACAAAGAAAACAAGCAATACTAGTAAATCACATGAACTAAACTTATCCTAAAGATAACCAACTCCCACCATTTATATTTAATGAAATAAGTGAACCCCCTCCACCATTTCAACACCTATCGTGATGAATAGAGTGAACAATCTGCGGCATATACATTCCCTAGTTCATTCGAAACTAAACTATGAAGACGTTCTTATGACATCCTCTTTTGATGTAACACCCATTGACAATGTGCTTGCCACACATAAAACTTAATACAACAGAAGAAAACCATCAACGTATCAGGATGATAATGTACCAGGCCTGCGCCATATTTCCCCAAAACCAAAATGTCATAGGTCAGATATTGAAGCCAACCCATTTTCCATTTAAGAGCTAGAAAATCCCACAATGCTGTAACATATGAGAAATGTAGCAGAAAATGCTCCATAGTCTCAGTCAGTGCCACGCACTCCATGTAAGGGCAATTCCTTTCTTCTACAACTTTATGTTTAGCATTCCCTCTTAAATTCAGTCTGCCATAGACAGTAAGCCAAAGAGTCTCCCACATTTTATGGGGGATCCTATGAAGGGTGAGTTGTCTGAGAAGGAGGTGATTATCAACTAAGAGACAGTTCTTGAAACTAGGTTCCAATGGATATATCTTGGTCATAATATCATGATATAATTTCTTCACAGTATCCAGTTGAATAGCAGCTTTCGTGACCCCCCATTTTTACAACTTCTGAGCTGTCATTTCAAAATAAGGGGGAACATAAATATGGGGATTCAATTTAGGGGCCACATTAATCTACACTTTAAGATATTTATCTAAGGATTTCTGAATCTAGGCATTGTGGACAGACACAGATATGAGAAGAGCACTGTTAACCGTGTGTTTAAAAAATAAAACATGTAAGAAGACCATGGGTTCTACCATACCTAGCCCCCCATCCTTAATCCCTAAATAAGTGTAGCACCATTTAATCAGATTCAATTTATTACCCCATAGCATCTGGAAACATAGACTATACAGTCTAGCCTCCAAATGGGCAGGTAAGGGGTAGAGCACAGCTATATACTGTAACAATAGTAAAATAAATGTTTTGAGAACCGCAATCCGTTTAAGTTTAGAAAGCCTCCACTGTTTCCATCTGTGAATCTTCAGCTCTGCCTTATGCAATTCAAGCTCCCAGTTATCATCAGGAAGGTTTTGAGGCCTGAAGGCGATCCCCAAAATGTCCAAAGGGGCATGAGAAATGGCTATTCCTTCCACCAGGTCGGGAGTGACCTGTCCTGTCCGTATGAAAAGCTCCTTACTTTTGGTCATGTTAAGTTTGGCATTGGACACAGACTGATAATTTGTAGTTTCCTGTATAAACAATACAATCTGTTTCAGATGTGAAAAAAATGCACAAATGTCATCCACATATGTCTGAATGCATAAAGCCTGTGGAATCCCAAGCCCCATCAACCCCTTTCATTTTGGTTGCATTGCAATGGAGCGAAGCAAAGGATCCAATGAAAAAATATACAAGAGGGGACTTAAAGGGCACCCCTGTTGAACCCCAATATGGATATCAAAGCCTCATCCAAAAAGACCTTTTAGAAAAGGTCAGACAGTAAAAAAAGAGTACAATAATTTAAGCTGTTTGATACAAATCAAAGATATCTTGTAAGACTCCAAAATTAAAAAAGGTATGGATGATAAACCCTATCAAATGCTTTTTCCTGGTCAGCCACTACTATACAGCCCGATAGACCCGATACACTGCAATGATCTATCACATCTCTAGGGGTCATTAAAGCATGCTGAATTTTCCTATCCGGGATCCCGCAATACTGATATGGGGAAATCATTAAGGAAGCATAAGTTTTTAAATGATTATTCAGAATATGTGCTAGGATTTTATAATCAGTGTTCAATAAAACAATCGGCCTCCAATTACAGATTTGAGATCTATCCCCTTTTTTAAAAAGATAGACCAATAATCCCTCAGAAAAGGAAAGGTGTATGGTGTTAGTAGTAAACATATGCATATATACAGTCACCAAACCATCCAACATTTGCTGACAAAAGGTTTTATAAAATAAATGTGCAATGCCATCCAAACCTGGTGAAGTATTATTTTTAGAGCCATAATGGTCTGTATTATTTCAGTCTTAGTAATGGGGGCTTGTAATTTAATCAGTTCTGCTGGAAAATCAAGGACCAAAACTGGCTGCGAAAAATCCATAATGTCATGTTCCTGAATTGGTGCATGTGGCCTACATGTCTCATAATGTTTCCGGATTAACTCTTCCAAACCCTCAGGTGAACTCACCCTCTGACCATCTGGGGAAATCAAAAAATCCATAGTCATGTTTTCCTTAATAGTTTTACAGGCCTCAACGGGGTTCCCCATGGGAGTGGTTTTAATACCGTCATACAACATTGTCTGGATTATTCATGCTCTGTCATATTGAAACACTTTCATAGCATCCTTAATATTAGCAATCTGAGAGGAATAATCAAATGCATAAAGATTAGCCAGAGAGTACAATTTTTGCAACTGCCATCTAAGAGATAAATATTTCAAAAAATTATTGTTTCAAAGTGTTTTGCCATATTTCACGAACCAAGCCTTAATATCATGTTTAGTATCGATCCACCATTCCCCTGTATCTGGGTATAAAAATTCCACCAATAATCTGACTGTGAGCAAAGCCCCCATATCACAAATAACAATAGGATTTGTTAAAACCGAGGTGTTAAGTTTCCACCTACCACTCAAAGTGGACCTTCCCACCACTTGGTCCAAGAACAAGACCAGAAGAAGGTCTGAAAATTCAACAGGGGTGACAGACAGTGACCCTTGAGGCAAATTTGGGGAAATAAAAACATAGTCAATGGTTGATGTATAAGTATTCCACATTTAAGTAAATTTAGGACCTCTTGTGTGATTTATGTGGCAATCAATTAAGCCTGCAGTAGTTACTAGTTGTGCTAATGTGTTTGAATCACAATAGATCTTACCCTCATCCCGTTTCCGGTTTCTATCTTTCACAAGACTGCAATTGAAATCCCCACATAAAAAAACCTTATAGTTAGTAACCAAGAAAGGCTGGATAGACTTCATATGGCTAACTTTTTCTGCTTTCACTTGTGAATTATAAACAGAGATAAATCAGCAATCTATATTTTTTCAGAAGCCATCCAAAATCAACACCCTGCCTGGAGTTAAATATATTAGCTTACACAATGTAAAGGAGTAGGAATGAAAAAGTATCCCCACCCCGTCTGCTGTGTCCAGGCCAAAGGACCAATAAGAGGGGCCCCAAACCCAGTCCTTTTTAAACATCCAAATATGGTCCTCAGCATACATCCAGGTTTCCTGAAGTAAACAAACATCTAAAGTAATATCATGCAGACACTGAAAAACAGTGTGTCTCTTAACAGAATTTAATAAACTATGCACATTAAGAGAACCTATAGTGCAAGAAGCCATTTAATGAAAAAAGGAGGCTGAAACAAAAATGTAGCTATTTTTTTCCTTTTTTCTTCTTCTTCCCTTTATACTCCCCATGAACCATAGCATGTGAGCCCTGCTGTACGAAAGACTTCTGAAAGTCCGAGTTACCCACCTCCATTTTGGAATTCCCTCAAGATGTAAATAAAGCAGAATAGGAGTTCTTTGTTCTACCCGGGGGGGGGGTTCAGAAGACACAGATGTCACAAACCTGAAGGATCTCCTATGAGGTAAAAGAACTTGCACAGATAGGCCGTGGCCCCAGCAGTTGTACCAATGGGATCATTATAATAGACTGGGGTCAAGATCTCAGAAACAAGGGTCTGATCCAAGGTGTTGTGTGGCAGATCAGATTGCACTGAAGATTCATCAGAAACAACTATGGGATCATTGGCCTGAGGCCCCCGGGAAGGAGGAGGGGGAGGGTCCTGAGGAGGAGCCTGTGGGGCAACAGAAGCAGCACTGGCAGTATCCTGTGCCTGCTGAATGAGTAGTTCAGGACTAATACAGGATGCCTTGTTTCGTGCACCCCAGGGGCATTCCCTGAAGACGTGGCCAAATTCTTCACATAAATCACACCAAGTGTGATTAGCACATTGCATTGTAATGTGACCAACCTCACCACAATTATTACATCTAGGCTTGTCACAAGTACTGGAGAAATGTGTCCGAGAGCCACATTTATAGCACACCCACGGCTGTCCTGCATAAAAACTCACCCCACGGTCTCTACCCAGCAAAAGGGAGTTGGGGATGTGTTCAATACCAGTGTCATTCTGTCAAAGTTTAACTTTATATTTCCAACCTCCAGTCCAAAAAAGTTCACTATCAAGTATAGCTTCGGGTTCTCCCAGAACCTCACACTTCTGAGAGATTCAATAAGTAATGTCCTCTACAGGGACTCCCTCATTGTGAAACATGACCATAACATATTTCACAGGAGGTTTAGTCAGAGGTATCATAACAAAGGGAGTCCATGTTGGAGAGAATTTGACTTGCCCATATCTTTCCCAAAACAAATCTAATGCATAAGCTGTGCGGAAGCTATCATTAAAATTATCCTCTCCTGAGATGTTTATAAATGCATAAACCTCCCTCGGAGAAAAATGTAAGTAATTCTTTAAAACAACTTTCCCTACATGATACCTATCAGGCCTGTCCTGTAACCCCTCTTTGTAGCGAATATGAACAGAGTTCCTCCGTGGTGCTGCTTCCTGTTAGATTTAGAAAAAAGCTCTGATAATAAAGGTTTAGAGTCAGAATGCTTAGTAGTATCCTGTAACTGAGGGGGTCTATCATCAGGTTTATTAGAAGTCACCAAGGATGGAAAATATTGTAAAGAATCCACAGCATCAGTCACCATAGATGGGCCTGTGGTAGTAATCAAAAGAGGAGGTGCAACAGACACTGCCATAGGAGGAGGCAGAGAACAACCTTAGACAGAATGCTTGGTCTCTTGAGGTTTCCACTCTGGAGAAGCCTGTGCAGTCAGAAAGTGCAAGTCCCAGGAGGGGTCAGGAACCCAGATTCCCCCAGGAGACTGCTTCCAACCCATTCTCAACAGGGCTTTCTGAGAAAACCATGGGTCACTAAGAAGAGAAATCGCTGAATGTTTAGCAAATGGTGCTGTCACCAATGTTTTGTCTGGAAAGTCAACAAGGTTCCTATGAGCCAGGAGACTAGCGTCCCTTTTTTCTTTTACATCAAGTAGTTTCCCCAGTTTGAAACCTGCTCCATGAAATGGAAAGTCAGTGAACCTCTTTGATCATTGCCCTAGGTCTGATAAACCGCCTCTGGTGTATCACCCACAACCTGGAGCTGTTTGAAAACAAATCCAGCGGATTTCAAAAGGGTAAAGACTGTGGGAGCTTTGACAGCAGCCGCATTATCTAGCGGGTCTAGACACGAGCTCCGCTCACCTGAAATCGCAGTTACCACACCAGTTTGTGCATGGGCCACAGAGTCAGAAATGTCAGGGTTTAGGCACACTCTGTGAGTGGTGTCAGAGCTGCCAGCCTGCGAGGAATCTGCAAGAAGACAAACTGTATCGGACTCACCCGGCCCCAGCAGGGCGTTGTCAGTAGCTTTAGTGTTATCTGGCTGTTTGACAGGACAGGCATCCGGGAAGACAGGAGCATTTTCAGAATTGAGCAAAGTGAGTTGTGCTGCTAGGCATTCACTCTCAACTTTATGGTGTTCCTCTTCAAAATGAACCAGTGCCAGAATTTCCTGCAGTTTAACATCCAGATTACAGCCTAAATCCTTCTCTTTCTCAGTAAGTACACTTGAGCTTAAATCCTCTGTTGAAACATAGACATCAGCGATGTCTTCATCAGAAACAATTGCAATAGGAGCAGAATCAACAGTCTCAGCCACTGGTAAGCCCAGAATAGGAGAGGAGGCTAGCTCTCCCTTCTCCAAGATGTCTGCACCCTCCGGTGCTCCAGCCAGAGTGGCCATCCTGCAGATGGATGTCAGGTCCCCTACAGCTCAGTAGGGGAATTTTTATTAAAACTTCAGAATCATATCCACACATAACAATCTTAACATACAAATCATAATAGAAATCAAATAAGTATTACAATCATACATGTGGTATTATACTTACAAATACAAATACAAACCTAAAACACAACCCCATACTGAAAGGACCCCCCCACCCCACTGTAAGGGTAGGGGAAATTTTTATTGAAAATAAAAAAGAACCAATCACATACAAATCAATTGTACAACATATCAATACTGAAAAAGGGAAGAAAAAAAACAGGATTAAAAATGACATCCCACAATACCCCAAGCTTAGCATAAGCCTTCCTTCCCGGACTATTAAATGAGTGTGGGGGGATCAGTAATGAATTCATAAAGGATAAATAGACAAATCTTGGTACTAGAAATGAGAAAGAAAAAAAATGAAACCATAAAGAAACAATACATCAAATCACGACCATGACATGTAACTATAAAAACCCTCCCCCCTCTTTTTTTAACAAACAAAAATAAAGTCAACAGCTTGTCTATGAAATAAAATCATGACTACATAAATCAGTAATGAAAACATTTCTAACATCAGAATGTGACACCCCATAGTAAGTCCACAGAAGTATCAGAGAACCAAATTCATGTCGAGGTCCATCCTTCAAATAAAATCATACTGACCCTATACCTCTTCCCACTTAGAAGCTGAAAAGGTCTTACATCCCCCATTTTCAAGGTCTTCAAATCTGTTGTCACAATATGGACAAGGACTGATTTTGAAATCTCCTACTGTTGTAGAACCAAACATCTACTTAACCATAACCAATACAGTAAATGTAAGTGCACTGTCTATAAAGTGCTCAAACAACCCACTGTAATATTTAAAGAAAAAATACCATAATATAATGCATCAGGTAGTGGAGGGATCACAAACCAACTTTTCCATCTACTCTTCAAATCATCCCAAATCGAACCGCATATGGGCAGTGAAAATATAAATGATTCATCATTTCTAGTTTAGCCACACAATCCACCCTAGGGCAATATCGTTCTTGCAACGCTTTATGTTTCTGATTACTTTTAACATTGACCCTATTATGGATCCCTAACCATGCAGTATCCCAAATATGTGGAGGAATTCTAACATCTCTAATATAGTCAGAAATCTGGTGTTGTTGATGAGTGTACGTGGGTGCCAGAAGGAGATGGATGCAAGTTTGTGAGCACCAAATAAATCCTTCCCTTTTTTTAAGTGATTTTTGCCAATATTTACAAATATATGCGCTAAAACCAACGGCGCTATTAGAGGAGAACACAGGCAAGTGAATGATTTCCCTTTCTACTGAAAATTCGTTAATTTGAAACTTACTCATGCCTGTTGAAATCTTCAGAGCCTTCGTGAGATCATGGCAGCACATTGATATGACAAGTGGGAGGCCCCGCTCACCACGCTTGCTGTGTCATACTAAAAAAACTGACGAGGAGTGTATGGAAGTCCATACTAACTTTGCCACTAAAAAAGTTATCGCACAAATAAAAGAAATGCTAGCAGATATACAGTTGGGTCAATCAGAAGCCAAAATAGCTACTTCCACCCTTTTAAAACAAAATGAAGAAATGGGCACCCATATAAGGAATAACAGTGCTAAAATTAACAAACTCACCTCAGTGGTGGGTTACTTGAAACAATTAAATCAAAAACAGTCTGAACAGATCTCTTACTTGGCCCAGAAGGTTGATGATCTAGAGAATAGAGGTCGTCGTAACAATATTAGAATATTAGAGGTCCCTGAAGGTATTGAAGGGAACAACATGATTGCATTCTTGCAAATATTTTTACCGGATATTTTAGACTTTCAATGGCCATGACTCCTGGAGATAGAGCAGGCACACAGATCTTTGGGTCCTAAAACCAATGGGCAGAGATCTAGACCCATAATTGCCAATTTTCTAAGATTTACAGTGAAGGAAGATGTCATGAAACTATCCAGAGAGAGAGAAAGGTTTTAAAATAGAGAGGGGAACGAATCCTAATATTCCAGGACTTCTCTTTAGAAGTGGTTACAAAAGAAGGGAGTTTTATGAGTCAAAGCAACAGCTAATGGACTTGGGATTAAAGTATTATTTTAAATATCCCACTTAGTTATCCAGGGAATCAATGGACAGCCAGTTAAATGTGACACTGTTAATGAGGCACTGAAATATATTCAACAGTACAAAGATAGACATTTTTCCACATCTGATACTAACAAGGCTAACTGTCAGATTTCAAAAGAGTTGCTAGACCAGTCTAGAATAGAACACCAAATTCCTGAGGTCAGAATCACACCAAGTGAGTTTAGGCCATGCGACTTAGCTCGAGTTGATGGTGCTAATAGAAACTCTTCCTCACTGATCTAAAGGCCCTCAACATCCATTTTATATTCAGAGGTCCTGCAGGATTCCAGACAACATACCTCAGAGAATATGATATTCTGGAAATCTAGGCAAGCAGCCTGCTCATCCAACATCCCTAGACCAGCTAATCAGCAGCATAATCCCAGAAAGAGAGGTCAGAGTAGGGAAAGCAACTATTCTTCCTTTGCCACAGCTTCTCCAGATCCAGACATCAGACAGAAAATGGAAACTTTAAATACAGATGCTGTCAGTAAATCCAGCTCCATAGACACACCTCATACAAGAGGAACTAAAGATTTAGGGAGGCAAAAGATAGTGGACTCACTTCCTCCAGGGGCACCAAGTTCATCACGTGCTGTTATGCCAGTGTGATACTGCAATAGCGAGCATCAAAAAATGAGAAAAAGGATTTATTTTTTGCTGATTTTACTTTGGATGTGTACTTCTATATTCTACAACCGCAATACATGGATCTAGCGACTTAAGATTGGCAGTAGAAGAGCTGCAATCCGAAGGTTTCAATCTGCATGAATGAGCTGTTTTCACCATGGAGCTCTGATTGGACAAGCCTCTGATTACATTACAATGCAGGTCCTTGATGCTGTTAAAACTTGTATGATTAATAATTAAGCAAATATATTAAGGATTATGTGCATAAGAGTTTGGGTTGATGCTGAATGTCGTAAGTCTCTCTTTTTAATATGTGTGTTATGGTTTTTCTTGAGACTGCCTCATAATTAGCCTATGCAACCTTGCAGTGCGGTGACTGCTATTGTGCCAATTTTACTGACCCATTAGGTGCTCCCTAAATTCAGACCCTTAGTCTGCAAATGAAATGAATGCATGACCTGATTCAGTACAGCATATCAGCTGAAGGAAGTATATATTTGATAGTGCTCTGATTTACTCAATGATATATTTGGCATGCAGAAGTGCTGACATAGAGGTCTAGAAAGTGGAGTACTGTGGGGGTTAAGGAAGAGGTACATAGCATGCTAAATAGGTAAGATGGGCAGGCCCCTTTCTTCTTTTTCTTAATGCTCCCTTCTGACTATCTTCTTCTGTATTCTACGGGCTATATTTTATGCTAGCTGTTTCTCTTTTTTCTCTCAGTGCTATTCCTGTTAATATTGGCTCAGACCTCTTGTAAACATAATTACCCTTTTTTTTCTTATATCTACGTCTTGGACCTGAACATTGCAATTTAATTAATGAGTTGGTTTATATGGCATTACCAGGCAACTGTCAGAAATAAAGTCTGTGCTTATGGGAAGGGAAACTTACACCTTGCTAATCCAGACATCGCTTTGCTATCTTAGTCAGTGACACCTTGGGCTTATAGCCCGGTGTAGTTCTCTGTCCACACAGTAGTTTACAATCTACTGTTCTTACATAAAACAATTATTAAGTAGTTGCTTGCTGATACATCCTTGTATAAAACTAGGATCATTTGGCTGAATTTAGTTTTGCTCATTTAACTCAATGTTCTGGTGCAATACAGAAGCACAGAAGTTATTCATTTACTAACCTGTTAATGATAAACATACTGAGTCTATCCAAACAATTCCTGTAGTTACAAAATCATTTGTTGAGTTTTGTTATTGATTTACTATTGCAAAAGAAGGTTAACAAATTCTACTGAATCTAAGTTTTGAGCCATATTTCATAATTTGTTATTATATGCATCTATACTGAGAGGCTCTTTTTTTCTTGAAAGGGACACTGTCAACCCCCTTAGGTCTCAAAGTGTCCCTAGTTTAACAAACATATTTTATGATTGCCAGAATTTTGTGAAGATTTTTTATGTAGCAGGTAGTCTGATTCTGACTCTTATTTTCTTAAAAAAAGTAAAAAAACAGACTGCCCGACATACTGGTGTTATCACACCAAAACAGGTTTGTTTACATTCCTTGATCAACTCCAAATGCACCTTTCCTGGACTTGGGAACACCCACAAAACATTCTAGCCCCTCATGATGCATTGAGAAATTAGGAGGCTACTGTCTTATGAGTGACTACACTGTCTGTGTGTGTTTCTAATGCTCAGGACATATGCAGTAAGAACAGAACCATGATTGTAAACAAAACAAGGTTGTTTATAAATATACATTGCCATGCATTTCAGTTCTACTAAGTAAGGCTACAAACAAAACAAACAGCAACTTCAGTGAATTTTAGAGAGGGTAAGCAATCATAAAATGTGGGGTTTCAACTAGAAATAATATGATGAAAAACAGGTTGACAGTGTCCCTTTAATTAGATTCTTCAAGATCTTGCTCAGATTCTTTGTTGTAAATATACTTCTACTACTTTTCTTTACTGGACCTTAATATTAAAATTTACTGGTGTTATTCTAGAAGTACAATTACTAGAATTACCCATGAATAACCTGAATATTTGTTCCTGGAATGTGAAAGGGTTAGGGTCACCCATTAAGCGTAAAACAGTACTATCATACTTAGCTGAAAACAATATTGATATTGCATTACTTTGAGAGACGCATCTACTACCCTCTGAAGCTACAAAGTCAGTTAGATTCTGGGTTGCTTCAGTGGAATACAGTGTTTTTAACTCCAAGCAGAGAGTTACAGTGATACTGATAAGGAAAATGAGTCAATTTTATTAAATCTGAGCATTATGCAGACTCAGAGGGTAGATTCCAGATTCTAAAAGGCTGCATTGAGAGATGTAAGATAGTCATTGGAAACATATATGCTCCTAATGCTCAGAGGCATGTTCTTTTTTTATCACATCTCTACTAGAATTGGCTCTATCAAAGATCACAAAATTATACTAGGTGGGGATTTTAACAAAGTTATGGATCCCATGTTGGATAGGAACATAATCTCCACATTTGGGGATAAAACTAAATTGCAACTTTCCCTTCACAAAATGACTGAGGATTTACACTTAGTAGATGCATGGAGATGTGCATACCCTGCAGGTAGAGATTATTCCTTTTATTCAGCGAGGCATAACTCTTACAGCAGGATTGATTATTTAAAGCTCTCCAAGAAATTAATGGGGGCATTAATAGTGTCCGACTAAATGATATCATCATTTCGGATTATGCACTTCTAAAGCTTTCAGTCTCCATTGGAGGAGGGCAAGAGAAGTCTAGGAGATGGAGAATGAATAACTCATTGTTAAATGATACTGACTTCAAGTTGTGGTTGAGTAAAGAAATAGAAAATGATTTCCAAATTAATGATAATGGGGAGGTCTCCTATGCATGTTTATGGGATGCCTTTAAAGCATTCATTAGAGGTAGGATAATAAGCTATGTATCTTTTCAATAAAAGAAATCTCAGAGAGATCTAGCAGATAAAGAGAAAGAATTACACTTAATTGAACAGGATTTTAAAAGGCGAAATAACTCATATGAGCAATTGCTATTTGAAATTACTGCCTTGAAATATGAGATAAACAAGGTCTACTCAGCTAAGGCTGACTATGCATTGTTCAGGACAAGGCAGTCCTACTGGGAGATGGGGGAGAAGGCAAGTAAACTGCTGGCGTATAGGCTCAAAGCAAGACAAAGTCAAATATTAGGCAAAGAACAAGTTGGATTTGTTCCAGGTAGATCAGGGGCAGATAGTGTTAGAAGATTGTTAAATGTTATTTGGTCAGCTTCTAAGTTAAACAATCCTGTTGCCATAGTGGCTTTAGATTTTTGTAAGGCCTTAATTCCCTGCAATGGAAATATTTATTTCAAGCAACATGAAGTCTTGCTATTGTATGACAATTGCAGTTTGTCCCACCATTAGAACTGCTCCGGAGGTGAAAGAGTTAACTCCCATTCTAAGAATGGAACTTGGAGCACAAGCTCGGTTAGAGAAGCTCTGTCTGGGTTATTTCAAACTTAAACTGTCAGATCTTTACGAGCAAAACTCACTAAGGTCTGTGTGGAAGCTATAACCTACACTAGCAAACTGGCTACCTGACTATTAACACATATTCCTGGTCCCAACACAAAGACTCAAGTCAGGGGACCAGAAGTAATAATATAATATAATAATATGAGCAATACTATAAGATAAAATAAAAACACCACACCCCAAAACTGCAAGAAGGGGTGGAAAACATATAATGGGCATAACTAGTGCCCACACTAGACTGCCCACCCCATACCCAAGTAGAAGTTCTGAGAGGGGCAGGCTGGGGGAGAAGTCATAATATAGCAAGACTCCATTAGAAGAAACAACATTACTAAGGTGAGTAATTTTTTCTTCAAACAACATGAAGTCTTGCTATATTATGACAATTGCAGAATACACAGCAGTACCTCCAAGGAAGAGGGACAGAACCTACTTAGGTAATAGGCTCTGAAGCACGGCTGTGCCAAATCTAGCATCCCTCCTGGTGTGGATATCCAAGGAGTAATGCTTGGTGAAAGTGTGTACCATTTTCCAGGTAGCTGCTTGACATATCTCTAAAATAGGGATGTCTCTGGCAGCAGCTATAGACGCAGCTGTACCTCTGGTAGAGTAAGCCCTCAGGCCTGAAGGGGGAACCTTTCCCAGTTTTTGATAACAAAATTGGATACAAGAGACAATCCACCTGGCAATTGATCTCTTAGTGGCAGGTCTCCCTTTTCCGACCTCACCATAAGTGAGAAAAGCTGGAGGATTCGAACCTGTGACCCTTGGTACATTCTATATAGTAACTTAGGGCCCTCTTAACATCTAAACTGTGCAATCTCCTCTTCCAGAGGAGGAATGTTCAGTGAAAACACTGGAAGGGAGATAGATTGATTAAGATGGAAATCTGAAACCACCTTAGGCAAAACTTCCTGTTAGTCCTGAGGACTACCTTATCCTGTAGAAGAAATAAAGTCAGTTTCTACTGACAAGGCTTGCAACTCACTTATGCGCCTGGCAGAAGTGATAGCCACTAGGAAAACAGTTTTCCAAGTTAAGTACTTAAGCTCTGCAGAAGACAGAGGTTCAAAAGGGGGTTGCATTAACTGGGCAATGCAAACATTAAGGTCCCAGGCAGGGGCCGGATCCCTAAAAGGTGGATTAGTATGAAGTAATCCTTTAAAAACTTGGAAAATACAGGGTGAGCGGAAAGAGAGGAGGGCTTTCCTGCTGAAACAAAAGCAGAGACAGCTGCCAAATGTACTTTCAGGGTAGCTGGTCTCAGGCCCAAAGAATTAAGATGGACCATATAGTCCAAAACAATGGGCAAATCAGCAGATTCCGGGGAAATATGTTTCCCAGAACACCAAATGGAAAACCTTTTCCACTTAGAATTATAAGTAGTTCTAGTAGGAAGGCTCCTAGAAGCCTTTAGGATTTCAAGAACACCCTGAGAAAGGTGTAGGTCAGAAATTCTAACTCCTCAAGAGTCAGGCCTTGAGGTTGAGGGATTTGAGGTTCGGATACCAAACTCTCCCCTGGGCACAGGTTAACAGGTTGTGATTCCTGGGGAGACACAGGGGAAGATGGACTGCTAGGGACAGAAGCAGTGGGTACCAGGGTTCCTGGCCCAATTTGGGGAGATCAGAATCACCCTGCAAGGCTGGGATCTGATTTTGACTAGCACCTTGAATAGGAGAGGGAAGGGGGGAAAGGCATAAAGAAACTTCCCCTCCCAATCTAGGAGAAAGGCATCCAGGGGGACTGAGCCCAACACTGGGGGCCTGCAACAGAACAGAGGAAGTTGGTGATTGTCTGGGGCTGCAAAAAGATCTATCTGAGGGGTGCCCCATCTGGCAAAAACTATCCCCAGAATTTGAGGATCCAGAGACCATTCGTGATGGCCCTGGGAAATCCTGCTGAGAGCATCTGCCAGGACATTGTCCTTTCCTGGAAGGTGAACTGCTATGAGGGAAGTGTTCAGGGAATAGGCCACAGACCACAACTTCATTACCTCGGTGCACAAGGCCGAAGACCGAGTGCCCCCCTGCTTGTTGATGTACCACATTGTTGTGGTGTTGTCTGTTCTGACTTGTACCACTTTGTTCTGAACAGATGCAGAAAACACTTGAAGTGCTAGAAAGACAGCTCTGAGTTCTAGCAAATTGATGTGGAGCAGAGATTCCTGAGGGGACCACACCCCCTGAGTGGAGAGGTCGCCCATGGGGCTCCCACCCCAGGAGGATGCATCTGTAGTGAGGGTCAAGGAGTGAGACAGAGGAATGAAAGGACCCCAGTCTTAAATTGCTCTGATCCTGCCACCACTGGAGGGCCTGGATCAGGGTCGGGTCACTGGGACCAACTTGGAAAGGGGGTCTCTTCCTGAGACCAAAAGGCTCTCAAGTGAAACTGAATGTCCCTCATCTGAAATCTTGCTCCTTGCATCACAGCTGTGGATGCAGCCATGTGCCCCAGGAGATGCAAGAAGTGTCTTGCAGGTCGAGAGACCTGCAGAGTGAAGGAGGAGGCCAGAGCCACCAGGTTTCTTACCCTCTCTAAGGGTAGGAAGGCTCTGGCCTGCTTTGTGTCCAATTCCACACCTATGAAGGTGAGCACCTGAACAGGTTCTAAAACTGACTTTGGAAGATTGAGCAAGAAGCCCAGGGAGGTGAGCAGCTGCTGGGTAACTTGCAGGTGAGATTTGACCTGTTCTGGGGACTGACCTACAATGAGCCAGTCGTCCAGATAGGGAAAGACAGCAATCCTTTGCCTTCTTAAATGAGCAACTGCTACTGCCAGACATTTTGTGAATACCCTTGGGGCAGAGGTGAGGCCAAGGGCATTGTCTGAACTGGTAGTGACCTGAGGGCAGTTTGAATCTGAGGTACTTTGGTGGGAGCTTCTGATTAGGACGTGAAATAGGCATCCTTGAGGTCCAGGGAGGCTAGCCAGTCCCCTGGCCTTAGAGAGGGTAAAATCATTGCCAGAGTTACCATTTTGAACTTTGGTTTCAAAAGGTGCTTATTCAGATATCTCAGGTCTAAAATGGGCCGCCATTCTCCTGTCTTCTTTGGGGTAAGGAAATATCTGGAGTACAGACCCTTGCCCTGGTGTAGGGGAGAAACCCTTTCTATGGCTCTGAGAGCCAGGAGGGTTGAGACTTCTGTTTCTAAAGTAAGGGTCTCTAAAGGGTTTGCAGGTGGGAAAGATCTGATTCTCATCTTTGGAAATGTTTGAAGCTGAGAACCAGACCCTGACTTACTACTTCCAGGACCCACTTGTCTGAAGTTAGAGACTCCCAGTTCTGAACGAAGTAAGCCAACCTGCCACCTACAGGTAAAGGAGAATTGGCCCTGGGCACTCCATCAGGGTGTCTGTTTGGCAGGTGCTTTAGGCTGAGGGGTGGGAACAGGCCTGCCCACACCCCATCTGCCTCTCCCTCTGAAGAACCCCCTCTGAGCATAAGCAGAGGAGGCCTGGGTTTGGTAAAAAGGCCTGTGAAAAGGCCTACCCCTACCCCTGGAGGTCTGCCTCTGAGGAGTGGTTTGCCACTCCTTGGCCTGAGCACTCTTATAGGTAGTCCTATATTCGTCCATTTTCTTCATATAATTCTCCGTCTGCTCCCCAAACAGAGAATTTCCTACCACAGGAAAATCCATAGCCTTAGTCTGGGTATCCTGTGACAAGCTAGTACACCTGAGCCAGGCCAACCTACGAAAGCTACAGATGTAGCCATGACTCTAGAGGATACATCATTAAAATCCACAGCAGCATGAAATTGCACCTTGGATGCCTCAATGCCATCAGCAGCCACCTGTTCCAGCTCACTAGCAAGCTGGCCAGAGGCCTGCTTGGCCAAAGCCATGACAGTGTCCCATCTAGATTTTTGATACCTTGCTACATAAGCCATGTAATTTGCTTGCCTGAGTCCCAAGGACGCTGCCATGTATTGTTTTTTAGCCATGGCATCAATCTTCCTGGAATCCTTGTCAGGAGGATGTAGCCAAGGAATATTTGCTTTATCACAGGCTGCAGCCTGAACCACACCAACATGACTGCATTGCTGTGAAAGGAATTCTGTATCAGGACCTGAAGAGTGTACCTCCTGTCCATCTTTTTGTCCACAGGAGGCACAGAGTTAGGAGTTTTTAAGATTTTATTGTTTGTTTCCTAAATGATTTATGCAAGGAATAGACAATCTCCTAGACTCTGGAATATCCATCATTTCTACAAAATCAGGTTCCTCTTGCTCATCCACAGCTTCCTCCAATGGGAGCTGGAGGGTTTCAGCAACTTTTTTGTAAAACATAAAGTGAGAGGGGGACTCAGAAAGTGTAGGGGGAGATTCTAAAGGTCTGTCTGGGGAGATGTCCGGTTCAATGGGCACACCCAGACCCTCCAAGTCACATTCATACTGTTCATAATCATCCTCCCCCTCCTCTAGTTCCTAAAACTCTTCAACATCATATTCCTGAACTGACTGAACCAACCTTTTGCCAGACAGTGGCGGTTCAGACGGAACCGGAGAAAGTGACTGGACAATCTGGATAGCTCTTGCTATCTCTGCAGCGGTTGGAGAAGGAATTTTGGACTCCAGACCTGCTGATTTTCTTGTTTTCTTTACTGGAACTGGCTCCTCCGAGCCAGCTTTACGTTTGCCCGAGGAAGTATCACCCCGTCAGAGAGCATCTCGTTCGGTTGGCACCGAACCGGCTGGCCATCCGGTCAGCAGACTTTTGGCCTCGCCCCTGAGCCTGCCAACTCTTATCCAGGGTGGCTGCAGGAAATTTTACAAATCTGGCAGTCTGAATTGAGGTGGTCAAACCCCAGACAATATACACATGTGGTGTGTGGGTCAGCCTTGGCAAAGACTTCCCCACAGACATCACAGTGTTGAAACCCAGTGGGCCCGGTTTTTCATGTGGGTTTCTCATACATAATGCCAGCCTAACCAAAAACTTGCCCTTTAAACGGCAGTGCCAGGCAAGACACCCTTATCAGTTCCAAACCGTGTCACGGGTCGTGGAAAAAACCGTAATGAAATCCGTTTTTTTTAGAACCGATAAGAACCGGGAACCGCACTCTAAAACCCTTTAAACACTGTAATTTCAAAGTTTTAAAACAACCTGATCGGTTCAAACCGAACCGATAACATTTACAAGTTCCACACAGAAATAAACTGTCTATTACTTACGATACCACAGACAGAGCTTGAACCGATCAGTTTTGCGGTTAAAATAATAATATTCTTGGTTGATTTGAACCGAGAAAACACTGTTTAAACTGAGAAATGAACCGAGCAGTAGGAGAAATCTCCGGAGCGACTGTTCAGTGAGGCGGAGTAAAGAATCTGACAGTTTAAGTTTGAAATAACCCAGACAGAGCTTCTCTAACTGAGCTTGCGCTCCAAGTTCCATTCTTAGAATGGGAGTTAACTCTTTCACCTCCGGAGCAGTTCTAATGGTGGGACGAACTGCAATTGTCATAATATAGCAAGACTCCATTGGAAGAAACAACATTACTAAGGTGAGTAATTTTTTCTTTCTGTTCTAACATATACGAATGTAGGGGAGAATACGATTTCTTGGGTCAGGAATTTATATGAGCAACCTACTGCCAGGGTAGTAACGAACAGTCTCATATCAGATCAGTTCAACCTATACAGAGGGTCCAGACAAGGCTGTCCCTTATCGCCATATTTATTCATTTTAACTATATAGAGCCTCTAATTAGGATAATCACAGAAGACAGGAGAGTACGGGGGATTAAAACAAATAGGGCATCTAATATGGTTTTTGTATACGCTGATGACCTGCTGATTTCCTCTATTAGCTCAGAGGAGTCACTTAACACCCTGAATAAGTTATTAGAAGACTTCAGGCAGATTTCTGGATTAAGTTTAAACTGGAATAAAATGCAAATTTTAGCTTTAGGTCCTCAGCCTGTTAAGAAAGTAAGAACAGGGGGAGCAGATCCAAAGGAGCAATTTAAAACCCAAATCAATTATCTTGGACTCATAACAGTCAAGGATATAGGCAGAGTGTTAGAGGTGAATATGTCGTTTCTGCTTAAAAATCTAGAATGTGATCTCTTAAAATGGCAAGACCTACAGCTGTCATTGTGGGGCAAACTTAATGCCATTAAGATAGTGGTAGCACCAAAACTTTTTTACCTCTTTCAGACTATCCCACTAAGAATCAGTAACACGATTTTTAAACAAATAGAGAGTTTGAAGAGAACATTTTTGTGGGGATCCAAGTCACCTAGACTATTTATTCAGAAACTTAGAAGTCTGTGGACAGAAGGAGGCTTTGCTGTGCCAAATTGGAAAAAGTATTATATCTCCTTCTTATTTAAACAAGCTGTCAAATGTCTTGTAGAGGGAGATGAAACTGATACTCCAATGTGGATGACAGTGGAAAAAGTGTTTGTCTCCCCTCCCTAAGGACACACTCTTATCTGTGGCCACTGGCTCCTGTCCCCCTCACTCTTTCCATCCTTGTCTGACAACGGCACCTACCTGCTGGCTTCTTCCTGACTTCCTACTACAAAGATACTGTTCTAACTTGAATTCTGTTAAAAGCTAGCTTATGTTGTTCTACTTCAACATATTGACTGTACTGTTTAGGCCTTAGTAATCGACATGTTAAGGTTGTAACCATTGTTCACCTTTGCGTTATGTCTCCCCCCACCCTTTGACATGGAACCTTTGTGAATGAGCAGTCCCTGCTCAAAGGTACTTGTAATCTTAGAGTTTAATAAATTGTCTGATATGCTTTGCATTATGGTACCAACGCAAATAAAAGATAACCCCTGTATAGCTTCCTCACTTCGCACGATTGAAGATACAGTATTAAGAACACTCTTGGCTTTACAAGTTTCCCCACTCAACTTAGGACAATCTGGAATAATGCAGAAATAGAATATGGAGGGAAGCCTTAATATGAAAGGGATTGGTTAAAGGCAAGTATTACAGACATTGGTGATCTAATAAAGGGAGAAAGTCAAACTCTGCTCTCATTTGCAGAAGTAAGGAGTGTATACAAGTTGCAGAAGTTTCAATTTGCAAATTATTTACAGATCAGAAAAGCATTACAGAATTCTATTCTAGCACCAGATTTTACGTTGCCTAAACAAAATGAGCAGGAACAACTGTTAAGGTTAACATTAAGGCGAAAAGGGGCTGGCATGTGTTATAAACACATTACTAATATTGATACTGCTGTTTCACCTTCACAAGCATCCAAATTGAAGTGGGAAGTGGATTTAGGAGAGACTCTGATGGAAGAGGAATGGCTAAGAACCTGGAAGAATGCGTATATGAGTTGCAGGGTGGTCCAAGGTAGGACTATTCAATTTAAAATTCTGCACTATTATTATTATTATTCACCTAAATATTTAGAGTAAATGCATTATTTGCCAGATGGGCCATGTTGGAGATGTCAGTTGAGACATGCAGACCTTTTACACATGCTTTGGAGCTGTACAATCATTAAAAATATTTGGCGTATGGTGCATAAAATATATGAAGAAGTAACCAGTGTTAGCATACCTTTTTCAGGTAAACTATTCATTTTGGGCATTGATACAGAATAGCTTTTTTAAGCAAGCCACAAAGATATTGGGTCTTCGCAGTCGCCCTTGCTTTGAAAAGATTATTATCACATTGGAAATCCCCCGCTGCCCCCTTGACTAATGAATGGTTTAGTAATGTAGGTTTATTAGCGAGTAATGAAAGAGTTGCTGCAATAGTAAGTAATAAGCTAGATGTATTTGAAACAGTTTGGTGCCCTTTTCTTTCAATTCTAAGTAGTAGATATTCAACTAAGCAACAAGTTCAACCACTTGGTCTAAATGTTCATTAAAATATTGAACTTAGATATTTATATCATATTGTGTGTCACATAGATAGGGTCCACAAAAGTTATTATCCTTATGAATGAAAAGTTTCTTTTAATAGTAGAATTTAAGGAAAAATCCTTGCATTGATGGGTAATTGTAATTGTATTTTAATCAAAACGCAGATTCTATGTGTTATTTATCATATTACTTTACTTCTACGTATCGTATACTCTGTCTTCTCTTTAAATAAACGTTTTTGATTAAAAAAAGAAATCTGGTGTTGTTGAGAAACAGAAAATGCAGAAAAAGGACTTTCTAGAAAACAATGGCACATCACCTCCTTGTACAATTTCTTCCTTGGCATTCCTAAAACCTGTTTATAACCAATTTTCCATAATTTTATTTTGTAAAACACCTCTTCCCAGAGTTTAACCAACCTAGGGTGCTTTTTAATTTTACGTAAAAATACAGCACCTTTCCATTCTCTTAAAACTCCTTCCAAAACCAGAAGTCCCTAAAGGGTCCATAACTTAACCTTATTCCTCATCAGGGGAACCAAATTGTGCTATAAAAAAACTGTAAAAAAAAAATAAAACCGGATTGATCATTCCCACCCCCTCCTTCCATAATGCTCAGATATAAGGTATTCCTCTTAACGGGGTTTAATCTGCTACCCCAAAAACAACCAATAAAAAACCTCAACAATTTGGTCTCCAACTGCTTCGGTAAGGGAAAAATAGCACTAATATACAAAAACACCGGAAATAAAACATTTTTAATATAATACACCCTCTTTTGTTTTGCTACCTTCCACCGAGACCAAACTGCAACCTTAGCTACCGCTTTGTCCAACACTCATTCCCAGTTAAAAAGGGCCATATTCACACACCCCAAATAAATACCCAAAATTCTGCATGACTCCTGCACCACAGGAAACTCACCAAAGAATTCTTTAACACGGGGAAACCACTCAACCTAAGAATCTTAGTTTTATGCAAATTTAAGGCCGCTCCCGTGACTCCCCCAATTTCTTGAATTAATTCACAGGCTATCTGAAAGGAAGTCCTATCTTGCAAAATCAAACACATATCATCCGCATATGCCAATACCTTGCAAAATTTTCCAAAATACTGCTCTACCCCTCTAAGTAATGGAGAACGCTGCAAAATCTGTAATAGGGGATCTAAAACAAAAACATATAAAAGGGGGCTTAAAGGGCACCCCTGCCACACCCCTCTATAAATCAAATGGGGAGTACCTCTCCAACCATTTTCATAGGGCACCACATAAGCCAGGGCATAGCATAATTTTAGCAACCCAATAAATTCCTCAGGGATACCAAATGCCCCCATATAAGCCCACAAAAAAGAATGTGACACAGCAGTGAATGCTTTTGCCTGGTCCAAGCTCACAGGATATCTTTCAACCTTCAGATTCTCTGTATCAAAACCATACTGCCCATAACATCTCTCAAAATCAATAAGACATCAGATATGTGTCACCCAGGAACAGCACAAAATTGCATTGGACTAATTAGAACATCCATAACCTCAAATAATCTATTTCCCAATAACTTTGTGAAGATTTTGAAATCAGTATTGAGCAAAGTCAAAGGCCTCCAATTCTTAATATCAACACGATTTCCTGATTTATATAAAAACACCAACAGCCCTTCATACATCTGTGTGGGTAAAATATATTCCTCTAAAAAATAATTATGCAAATGAAGCAAAATAGCTGGTATCAAAGTCCATAAGATCTTATAAAACTCACTAGACAGACCATCGGAACCAGGCAAAATGTCTGTGTGTAAAGAGTTAATTACTCTATCTAATTCCCAGACTGAAAATGGCTTCACAAGTGAGGCACCTTATAAACCAGACAACTGAGATAGCTCAGCCATTCATAAAATTTGTACTGTCTGACTTGCTGACTCTATAGGCGAACCAAAAACATTCTTAATATAGTCTTCCACAACTGTCATAATCCCCAAATTATCCCCATGTTCTGTCCCTGCAGAATCAAAAAGAGTTGTAAATCCACGTTTCTCCTGTCTCCCTTGGCTAGCTAAGAAAGGGTTTACATGCTCAGATTTCCCCTGTGTACCAAACATTTGTTCTTTTTGTAATGAAGTAATTCTAGAATATTGATATTCCTCCATATCTTGTCTAACTTTAGTGATACGAGCACTCAAATCAATTCCCTCAGTTGCTTGCCTTGTCAGTAATAACCCCAGTTCATTTCTTAAGTCCATGTATATTTCCCTCTTACTTTGTGCCCGGTATGAACTTACTACCTGAAAAAAGCCGACTAAGCAGTTTTTAAAATCTACCCACCACAAACCTATATTTTCATACAACAATGGTGTAGTTAATTTATCCTATACAATGGTTTGCAACTCCTATAGTATAGAAGCATCAGTTAATAAGGAAGCATTCAATCTCCAGATTCTCCTTCCTGCCACACGTTTAGGGGGGAACTCAAACTGAATACCAAGTAGATAATGGTCCGAAGTTTCTATAGGCACTACAGATGTAGAACAGACCTGTAAAGACTTTTTAACAAAAATAAAATCAATATGAGATGATAGCACCCCTTTAAAAAATGTTGGTTTCAAGGCTTGTGACTTACTATAGTGTGCATCTTGCAAGTCTGCCTGAGATATCAATTGTTTCAAAAAGGAGTTATCGCAATATTGCTTTCCAAGACTACGTCTTTCCAAAAAATTAATTTTAAAATCACCCTCAAAAATCAGTTGTTGGTTAGTATATAAATAAGGCTGTATTTTCTGTAACAATTCAATTCTGAGAGCTTTCAGTTGTGGATTATATAAATTCACCAACCAGAATTGCAAACCTTGAAATTCAATATCCAACAAAAACGCACTTCCAGGTTCAATATCTACCATTTTATGTACTAAAACATCCATAGTAGAAAAACAAAACCCCAAGCCACTACAAGAATCCATACCTGGAGACCAGTATGAAGCTCCCCATCCCCAATCCCATGTGGCTTGTGCAATTTCCCCATCCAGATGCAACCTAGTATCCCATAGAAAGAATATATCATACATCATGGAATGTAAGATACCTCATGTCGTGAGACATCTTTTCCCAATTTTAACACTATTTACATTGAGACTCACTATTGTAAGCACCATTCTCTCATGGAGGGGGTTTTATGGGTTTCCCACTAGATCTGGTCACCTGTTTTTGATAAACAGGTAGATGGGCCATCCTAACAGGCAAAACCTCCTCCCTAGCACCTGTCTAGTACTGGAGCCCACTCGAGAGGGAGCAATATTAGACTTGATACTCTCAAATGGAGATGGAGAGAGGATCACAGATGTAGAAGTGGGTAGCCATCTGGGAACTAGCGACCATCGAACAGTATGGTTCACAATAAACACAGCAATAGAGTCAAGCCATACAAAGACAAAAGTACTGGACTTTAGGAGGGCTGACTTTGCCAAAATGGGTGAGTGCCTAAGGAATGCACTAGCAAATGGGCAGGAAGGAGGGGTGGAAGAACAATGGGGAATAATAAAAACTGCCATCACAGAGGTAACGAGCCTTTGTGTGAAGCAAATAAACAAAACAAGACGATGTAAGAAACCACTATGGTTCTCAAAGGAAGTGGCAGTGAAGGTTCAAGAGAAAAAGAAAGCATTCAGGAAGTACAAGGAATCGCAGAAGGAGCAGGACAGAGAACTGTATCAGTTAAAGCAAAAGGAGGCTGGGAAGGCAGTCAGAACAACAAAGGCCCAAACTGAGGAAAAGATAGCCAACTCAGTTAAGAAGGGATAAAACCTTTATAGGTACATCAGGAGCAAAGGAAGACCAAGGGAGGGATAGTGAGGCTTAATAAAGGGAGGGAGGGTGGGCAGAGGAGACTGTGAAAGGCAGAGATACTAAACAAATATTTTTGCTTAGTATTTACAAATGAAGAGAGGGAGGTACATAAACAAACAGTAGTAACACTCTGGATACAGAAGTTGATACCAGCCCATTTACAGAAGAAAGGGTTCTGAAAGAACTCTTAAAACTGAGGGTGGACAAAGCAATGGGGCCTGATGGGATTCATCCCAGAATTCTAAAAGAACTAAGGGTAGAACTAGTGACACCATTGACTACCCTTTTAACAAATCATGGAGGAAGGTGGTACCGAGGATTGGAGGAGGGCAGATGTGATTCCCCTTCACAAAAAGCGGGAGCAAGGCAGAAGCAGGAAACTACAGACCTGTTAGTTTAACCTCAGTGATAGGGAAAATGATGGAATCACTTCTAAAAGAAAGAATTGTCGAGTATCTAGAGGCCAGAGGGGCACAGGACCCTAGGCAGCATGGATTCACAGTGGGAAGGTCATGCCAGACGAATCTGATAGATTTCTTTGACTGGGTGACCAAAGTAGTAGATCAGGGAGGGGCTGTGGACATGGCCTACCTAGACTTTAGCAAGGCATTTGACACAGTCCCACACAAAAGATTAATATACAAGTTAGCCAGCCTGGGAGTGGGTCCCAAGATGACAGCCTGGGTAAAGAATTGGCTGGAGAATATGACACAGAGGTAATAGTAAATGGAGTCCACTCAGAAGAAAGGAGGGTTACTAGTGGGTACCGAGGTTCAGTATTAGGACGGTCCTCTTCAATGTCTTTATAGCTACATTGCAGAAGGACTGGAAGGAAAAGTATGTCTCTTTGCAGATGACACTAAGATCTGCAACAGAGTTGATGCACAGGGTGGGTGGAAAGGATGAGAAGGACTTGGCAAGGTTAGAGGAATGGTCAAATGTATGGCAGCTTAGATTCAATGCTAAGAAGTGCAAGGTAATGCACCTGGGAAACAAAACCCAGGAGAAGAGTACACAATGGGGGTGAGATACTAACAACAACAAAATGGAAAGGGACCTGGGGTAGTATATCAGATTACCTAAAAGATGGACAAGCAATGTGAGGGCAGCAAGGAGGGTTGGGGGATACTGGGATGCATAGGAGAGGCATCACCAGTAGAAAACAGGAAGTTATTATCCCTCTGTACAGACAGCTGGTGAGACCCCATCTGACTACTGTGTGCAGTTCTGGAGACCCAATCTCCGCAAAGACATAGACAAGATGGAAGCTGTCCAGAGGAGGGCAACTAAAATGGTGCAGGGTCTGCACTGGAAGACATATGAAAAGACTTAAGGAGCTTAATATGTATAGCCTCGAGGAAAGGAGGGAGAGGGGGGACATGATAGAAACTTTCAAGTACCTCAAGGGAATCAACAAAGTCCAAGAGGGTAGCATCTTTCAAAAAAAGAGGTGTGCAAGAACAAGAGGGCACAATTTGAAGATGGGGGGCGGCTCAGAGGTAATTTAAGGAAGTATTTTTTCACAGAGAGGGTTGTGGATGCATGGAACGGCCTTCCAGAGGAGGTTGTGGAGTCAAAATCAGTGGCGAATTCAAGCATGCATGGGATAGTCATAAGGCAATTCTGGGGGTTGGGGGTAGGAAGAAGTAGGCTGCTGGTTAACTAGGATCTTCAGCTTATCTAGTAGGTAGGGAAATGGGCAGACTGGGTGGGCCAAGCGGTCCTTATCTGCCGTCATATTCTATGTTTCTATGTTTATCGTGGGTGTCTGAAGATCTCCAATACCCTCCATGTCCATAAGATGTTCCTGCTCCATCTGTTCTCCCCAAGACGTAAGGGAAACAAATCTATTTGAAATAGGCACAGGAGAAAGGGGGAGAGTGAGATCAAGGCCCCTACCCCCACCCTTTTTTGTTACCACAGTAAATGACCCTTCTTCCTGAATGGGCTCCGATGGTCTCAAAATTTCCAAGGGAGTCTCCACATCAGAATCATCGAGGTGTATACTACAAGGTGAACCCCTAGATAACACACTCTGAGTCTTTGTAGGGGAGCCCTGTGGTGTAAAAAAGGGGGTATCTTTACCCTCTAAGCCCACACCCGAGAGTAGAGGTACTCGCTTCTCCACATTCAAAAGTGGAACAACCTATCGTACAGGGGTCGGAAGCAAACTGGCCTCAGGGATTATGGGTATAGCACTTGTACCACCCATTGCCCCTCTGCCCCTGTGCCTACCCCTCAATCCAAGTACTATTCCAACATCGGGATGTTAAACAAAAGGAAGTCTAGCTTTGCACAAAAAGTATTCCTGATTGGAAGCTTCATCCTTATCATGGGTTGCCCAAGGACAGTTTCCATAGGAATGTTCTGTATCCCCACACAAATTACAAAAAGGAGAGGCTTCACAATTAGCAGCTACTTGACCAAGAACCCCACAAATGAAACATTTAACCTTGTCCCAATCACTGTTTAAAAGAGTAAGCAAACCACATTTGTAACAGTTTTCTGGTTGTCCTGCATAAAAAATAATGCCTCTATCCCTTCCCCAAAAAAACAAACTTGGTAGATGTTGAATACCAGCGTCAGTATGTGTCAGTTGTATCCTGAATGTCCAACCTCCTGCCCAGAATCAATTGTCCCTGGATCCCCACCCGGAAATGACTGAGGCCACCACTTCTTGTTTTGGATGCTCGTTGACAGTGTTTATTAAAGGACGTAATTTGCAATTACAAACACCATTTTGATTTCTCCATCTCATTTACAAAACAACTTTTAGACAGTGGACAAAACAGTCCAATTCCTTTGTGGACTTATCAGTCCTGTCTTCCCCCTCATGGTCCTTCTTCATATTTTCTTCTTCTTCTTCCTCCTATCTTCTCAGGGCCCGGACACTGCGATCCAGCCCCCCCTTCCAATCACCAACCGGGTACCACGCTGACCCAGACCACACTCCCCGCTAGGTGCAGACACTGGGATCCACCCACTAGCTCTATATCTCTCCCCCCTCCCCCTACACTTCCACACCTGGGATCCTTTGTCCCCAGCCCGTGGTACCTGCCCTCCTCCCCCTGTACCTGCTCCCCTTTCCCTTGCTCCCCAAATGAAACCTTTCCCCTCTGCTCAGCCCTTTTCCTTCTTCTACCCCACCAGTGGGACTTCACCTAGTCCCCTGGACCTGGCCACCTAAGTGTAGCCCCAACTTCCTGCAGGGCCCCTTGAGCTCATAATCTGCCAATCATTTTTCCTTACCTCACCCATGTCTCCCCAACCCCTACTCCACTTGCTGTGCTGGGCGGGTGGTGGGAAATCTCACAGCAAAAGGGCTCCCAGAGGTTACCTGGCTCTTTATAGCCCTTATAGCTACCTCCCCTAGCCCTTGCTGGCTCCTCCTTTGGCCAATCATTGCCTTTGAGCACCCCCTCCCCTTTCCTATGTCACTGTGACATCACTAGGCCACCCCCCATTTCTGCCACCCTCCCCTTCATCTTCCTGTCTCCTCCCGCCCCTTTGGCCTTCATCCTGGTGGAGTCCCAGGAAAACCTGGCCTGCCTTTTAGGGGAACGCCTAATTGTCCCTGGATCCCCACCCGGAAATGACTGAGGCCACCACTTCTTGTTTTGGATGCTCGTTGGCAGTGTTTATTAAAGGACGTAATTTGCAATTACAAACACCATTTTGATTTCTCCATCTCATTTACAAAACAACTTTTAGACAGTGGACATAACAGTCCAATTCCTTCATGGAATAATCAGTCCTGTCTTCCCCCTCGTGGTCCTTCGTATTTTCTTCTTCTTCCTCCTCTCTTCTTGGGGCCCGGACACTGCGATCTGGCCCCCCCCAATCATTAACCGGGTACCACGCTGACCCGGACCACACTCCCCACTAGGTGCGGACACTGGGATCCACTCACTAGCTTTATATCCCTCCCCCCTCCCCAGTTACTTCCATGCCTGGGATCCTTTGTCCCCAGCCTGTGGTACCTGCCCCTCCCCTACCTGTCCCCCTTTTTCCCTTGCTCCCCAAATGAAACCTTTCTATTGATCCATCTCTCGCTTGCACTGGAAGATGGGGTCCCTTGCGGGTCAACCCCTCTGCCCTTTCTTATTAATCTCCCCTACCAATTCCTCAAAAGGCCGGAGAAATAGGCCCATCCCAAATTCGGTCAGGTGGACCCCGTCCGACCTGTAGACCGCCTCCTGATCAAAAGATATGTCCCTGTGCTGAATGTGTACCCCTCCCATTTCTATTACCACTCTGGCCACCTTCCTGTTTAATCATTTCCTAGCCACTTCTTTTGCCTTTGGCCCCTTCTCCCCCCTCCATACCCTCCTGGATGTGACCTCTGACCATCCTATGACCACTCACAGCCACCAACTTTCTGCAGATCCCTCAAGATGTCCCTCAACAGGGATCCCCATGGGACTGATCCCAGATCATCCCCCCAAATGGATAATAATCCCATCTGGTGCCGCCTATTGCCCCCATAGCTCCTCCAGCAGAGGGAGCAGCTGTGCCCATCTCATGCCTCTCAGGCCCTTCCTCCACACCTTGGTATGCTCTGCTCCTGGGTGGAGCTGTGTTCCTATTCTCATGGTGGCTGAAAACCTCTCTGCCCAATAGATGAATGAGTGCCCCACGATCCACACCTGTCTCTTTGTGTCTACTGTGGGGAGAGAAAAAGGGACATCCGTTAGCAGTTGTCAACACCGTACATAGCTCTTATAACATTTTGACGCCCATCTGCCCACTCTCTGGACCTCCCCATCTCCTTTACCATTTGTGGCCGCCTCCAAGGCCACCCCAATCCTGAAAGAGTGTGGTGCAAACTCATCGGGGTTCTCCCCCATGAATTCGACCGCCTTCTTCAATACCGCCCCATCTGGAAAACCATAACTGGTTCCCCTTTCCCGTGTACAAACCAGGCCCCAGGCCCAGGGCCTCGCATCGCACTATAATCCAGCATGGCCTGGACTGCACAAACACCCTCACCCACCTGCCTGTGGATCACCACCATGCAGCCCTTTCCTTGCTGGTCTGTTTTAGACCTCCACAGCTCTACCACCACCTTCCCTTTCTCCATGCTCACATTTTCTTTCTGGAGGCCATCCACCCCTGCCAACTTTCTTGGGGCCACCATCTCCCCCACCCTGAAAGCCCCCTTTGCCATAACAGTGAATATAGCATGGAAAAGGCAGGCCTCACTTGCCGACGTACACACCTGATGAAGTGCCCCCATTACCTTCATGAGGAGCGGCCCCATGATGGGCCTCCTCCTATCCCACCTGGTGCCCTGCCCTCTCTGCCAACCTAACACCATCCTTTTGATGGCTCAGCTGCCCACAGTGTCCTCCCACCCCCTATCCTGACAGACCCAGCTGATCCCCACCAGCTGGACCCCCATGGTGGTGGGCGCGACTCCCTCTTCCCATTTCCCCACCATGTACTGCATAACTTGTTCCTCCTGTACTGGGTCACCCGTCCCCAATGCTGCCAGGCCTGGGAGACCTGAAAACCATCCCACGCCCCCTCATAAACCTTCAGGGTGTTGGCTGCCCATGACCCTTTGTATAGCACCCTGGCTCTCACTCTCCAATTTCCCACATCAACTCTGGCACCCGGGTCTGGGTAGGCGTGGCCTCTGGTGCCAATTTCTGGAATCATTCCACCTGCAAACGAGAGAGACAGTCAGCCACTTCGTTTCTTATGCCCTCAATGTGCTGTGCCCTGAAAGATAGATTCAACTGCGACCCCAGCAATACCATGCACTGCAGGACCAGCCCTATGGATTTTGTCCGTCCACTCTGTCTGTTGATCACCTCGACTACACTCTTGTTGTCGCACCAGAATATGATCTTGCACCCCTTCATATGCATGCCCCATACCTCCAGTGCCACCCATATGGGAAATATTTCCAGGAAGGTGATGTCCTTGGTCCATCCTTGCTCCTGCTAGCTGCTCGGCCATGGCTCCGACATCCACTCACCTTTGAAATATGCCCCCAAACCGTAACCCCCCACTGCATCCGTGTACAATTCCATGTCACTGTTGCAGGCCCAGGCCCCCTGCCAGAAAGTCACCCATTGTAAAACTCCAGGAAATCTTCCCATACTCGGAGGTCCTCCTTTATGCCCTTGTTTATGTCTACCCAGTGATGCGGCTGGCTCGCCTTGCCCTTAACCCTACCCAATCTTCTGGTGAAAGCTCTGCCCGGGCTTATGGCCTTGCAGGCAAAATTAAGGTGCCCCAGTAGTTGTTGTATCTGTACCAGTGGCACCCTCCTCCACCCTCCTACTAGTGCCAGGAGCCCCTGTAGCCTTGCTACCTTATCCACTGGTAGACGGAAGTACTCACGCTCCGCTTCCACCTCGATTCCCAGAAACTCCAACTTGCGGGCTGGTCCCTCCATTTTTTCTGCTGCCAACGGGATCCCTATTATGGCACACATGTCTTGCAAATCCCTCAACATCCCTTGCATCTCTTCTTGACTGGCTCCAATCAACAGGAAATGGTCCAGGTAATGGACAACTCTCTTATGCCCATACCGGGACCCGAATACTCACTGCACCCATGAGCTGAAGGCCTCAAAAGTGGTACATGCTACCGAACAGCCCATGGGCATCAACTTGTCAAAGTACAGCCCCCGAATTGAAAACCTAGCAGATCCCAGTCTGCGGGGTCCACCGGTAGCAACTGGAAAGCAGACTCGTTGTCCGTCCTCGCTAACCATGCTCCCTTCGTAGCCCACACTAAATCAACTGCCTGGTCCAGAGAGGTGTAAGACACCACCCTCAGACCCTCTGGTATCCCTCCATTCACTGATTCACCATCAGGGTAGGACAAATGGTGTATAAGCCTGAATTTCCCTGCCTGCTTCTTTGGTACCACCCCCAGTGGAGATACCCTAAACCACTCACTAGGGGACTCTATCATCGGCCCCTCCACCCTCCCCACTTCAACCTTCTTTTGGATCTTCTTTCTTACTATGTCCTCCTTCCCCTTTATTGAACCCAGATTCTTCACTCACATCCCCACCCATTTCCCCTCGAAACCCAGCGGGAAACCTTTCCTAAATCCCAACCTCAGTAATTCCGCCCCTGCCTTGTCTGGATAACCTGTCGTCCAGGCTTCCACCACCCCCAAGTTTACAGGGGTGTGGGCTAAGGCATATCCCCACCTCCCCCCTCCTTGTCCCATTTTAGTTTCACCCATAGGTGGCTGCCTGCCCTTTCCTGCCGTGGCCCCCCCTTCCTTTGTTGGCCCCCCTAACCGCTATGAAAGGGCTGATCCAGAAGCTGCCCCCTGGTTTGCCCAACTTTCTCTGCCCCTTGTCGGCAGCCTGTAGCTGGGTGTTCCCCCCCGCACTGCGAGCAATTGTGCCTGAACTTGCAGCTCTGCCATGAGCAGGATGCCCTATTGAAAGCCCAGCAGGTTTTCGCCATGCGGACGGGCGAGGACCACCTTGCTTGCTCCACTGCCTACCCTGTTGTCGGGCCCGACATCCACACCTGAGCCTGCAGGTACTATCCATCTTAAATCCCCTTTGCCAACATCCTCCTCACAGATGCCTTGTCCTACTTCAGCCATCCGAAACTCAGTCATTGTAATGCTGCCCCTGATGATCGCTTGCGCGATGTCAATAATGGATCGCTAGTTCGCTGCTGCTCCGGCTGCTTCTCCAGCATCAAAGCACTGTAAATCAAGAAACCCACTTGCCATGCATCAATATTCTTCCCCTTCCACCAGGCTTCGTCTGCTTTGTGCCCCAGCACCACCAGCGCTATTGCCATCTCTGATTTTCCCACCGATTCCCACTGCTCATACTTTTTGGCTGTCTCCTCATCTACCAGCCCAAATATATTCACGTACTCGCCCTTCCAGATCTTTTCTTTAATGGAGCCCGGCACGTGGTCACCCAACATGAAACCAGGAGGCCCCTCATATGGCTTCCTATCCTTGCCCCCCTTGCCAGCACCGCTCTGGTCCTGCTATCCTTTCTCTTTGATGGCCAGCAGGGTGCGATCCATTTTTGACACCTCTTCTTCCCCCATACCCCCTAACAAGCCCTCAATGTAGTCCATCAAATCTGACTCGTCAGAAATATCTAATTCCTTAACCCCTCCCGGTTGAGGGACTGGGACTGGGACCGGTGCCACCAGCAGGTTGGGCGCCTCCCTCTTTTGCCTTTTGTTTCCTGACCTGGCTCCATCCCTGTCCTCGGTCTCCTTCCATTTCTTCTGGGCCCCTTCCTCCGCCTCCCTCTTCTTTGTCGCTTCAACCAACTCTGTCATCTGCTTCATTAACTTCGCTGTATCAGCCAACATGGAAGCACTGGACATGGCAGGTCTCCTGGGTGGCATCTTGTTCACTGCACTATAACTGCGCAAGAAAAGGACACCATCATACCACACATACATTGCCCTTAGCACTTAGCCTTCAAGTTTTGCCTCCAGGAAACATCAAAAACCAGGTCCAAACTCCTGCTATGCAGTCTCCCCCTCATTGACTATATCATCCCCACCGAGCCAGGACTCACCATGCTATCCCGCCTACTGTCCTAGGTCCACTTCCAGGAAGGAAAAGTGTACCACTTGCGCCTGCCCGAGGTAGGTTGTTGCCCATACTGCTCAACCTACAGCTGCCATCTAAACTTAATAATCTGTGGTTCTGATAATCACCCCCCCCCACTTCTGGCCCAATGGCCTCGCCCCTGCCACCTGCTTGGTTGCCTGTCCCTGACCAAAACAAGTTCAACTGAGGACCATGCCTGTCCCCCCTGTTTTGTTTTTGTTTTGTTTTTGCGGCCCGTAGTAGGTCTCCCCCCCCCATAACATGCAGGAACACCCAACACTTCCACCGCCCGCTCTCCATGTGCTTCCGTGTTAAGCCTCATCATCCTCTGCGCCCCGACGCTCCCGCTGCTTGCGGGCTGAAATGCATGTGGTGCACACCAGCTAGGCCAGCTAGCCTAATAAGGGTGGATGCTTGCACCCAGGCAGATGCCTCCCACTGTTACAGACAGTCCAGGCTGAGCGTCCTTCCCACGACCCAGCAAACCAAAACCCAGACCATGTGCATGAATGCGAGTGGAAAGACCACAAAAACCTTGCTCCCAGTGGCCTGGCGCAGAAACCCACTAATCCAGCTAGCCTGGTAAATGTGGATGCCCATTCAGCTAGGCTGATGCCTCCAGCTGTTTCTGCCAGCCCAAAGACCCGCTCCCCCCACCATGCAGCCAACCAAACAACCCCAAACCATACATGGAAAACTCCTGACCAAGTTACTTTAGAAGATTGAGGAGCTCACATTTTAATCAGTCCTGGAAATTGGCTGTGCTTGTCCCCTCTGCATCTAAACACCACACCTCCAGCTGGTCTGTAATGCAACCTAGGACCCCAAGTCCTAAACCGTGGCAGTTGTCCCCTTGACAGGATGGATATAGGCCCCAGGCCCATCAAACCCCCAGTGAGACAAAATATCCAAACTCGATTTAACATCACCTGCTTTCCCCCTGCTCCCATGCGTCCCTTGAAATTCCATGCACCTGCTTTTTCAAGTGGCTTCCACTTCTGCCCCGTCCCTCCTTGCTGGGTCATCATTCAAAAGAAGCCCCCCGAGCTCATCCCCGATCACCACGTCGAGTCACGCTACCGCTACCACCTCACCGAGACACAAACAGCCCCCCGGTCTGCAGCTTCGGCACACCAAACGCCCGCTTGGGCCTGCCCCCCATTGCTTTTTCTGTACCCTCAAATTCCGCACCATTTCACCTTGCTGCCACCCTACAACCCACTACCTCCTTACCGAGCGCACCTCTATTCACCACGTGGCCACCCGCCACCACTCCTACATCGCCAGAGCCCCCCTTCATTGTACCAGACAACAAAACCAGCCTATAAAAACATGCTCAGTGTTCTGCGTGCACCTGCCCACAAAACCACTCACTCCCACGCCGCACCATTGCCTTCCTCGCTTGCCCCCCCACCCCTCGTCCTAGACGGCCTTTTCTGGCTGCACCGGCTGCAGCCTGTCACCCTGGCCTTCTCCACACCAGACCACCAGCGTCTTCAACTCCAAAACCATCCGTTTCAACAACAACCCATGTGTTATCTCCAGCATCTATACCAAAAGCCTTATTTATCTTCAGGACAAATTTGGGCCTGGCCTGCTGCGCTTTACCCTTTTTACAGCATATATACAGAAACTTTAAAACTCAGAAATGAATTGGGCCTAAGCCACACTGTGCCTTAACCTTTTCCCAGCCATAAACCACAACCCTTCTTTTATTTAGAAACAATATGGGCCTAAGCCCACTGCGCCTTACCTCCACTTGCCAAATGAATGTGCTTTAGGAAAGAAATCTCACAGCAAAAAGGGGCTCCCAGAAGTTTACCTGGCTCTTTATAGCCATTATAGCCACCTCCCCTAGCCCTTGCTGGCTCCTACCTTTGGCCAGTCATTGCCTTCGAGCACCCCCCTCCCCTTTCCTATGTCAGCTGTGACATCACTAGCCAACCCCTTTCTGCCACCCTCCCCTCATCTTCCTGTCTCCTTCCCTCCCCCCCTTTGGCCTTCATCCTGGTGGAGTCCCAGGACAACCTGGCCTGCCTTATAGGGGCAAGCCTAATTATCATTCATAATTGGTTTTGGATGATCAAATAAAGTACATCTTTGTGCCAACCAATATATGATATATTAGCAACATTAACTCCCTTATTTTGAAAAAGTACTGTTACAGTCTTAATGGTGGGATTAGTGACTAGAATTACCAAAAAATCTCTCCATATCTCTAAATCCTTCATATCGTAATACAACTTCCAGAATTTATCTAGCAACTGCATAATGCAAAAACTAATATCATAGTTATGGTCTCCTGAGGAATGAATGAATGCATAAACATCTGACGGTGAAAAGTCCAAACTGTCAATCAATAAGTTTTTTCCCACCCATATCCTGTCAGGAACCACTGGAGCTGTACCCCTGTATCATAACCTAACTAAAAACTTTCATGTTGCTTCCATTGCAGGTTATTTAAACAACCCTGCACAAGTCTTTTTGTCAGATGGCTTATTCTGTCCCACCTCTAACTCCTCTTTCGATCGTAAGTGAGTTGGACCGTTCTGTGAATAAGTAGTATCAGGGTCCTCCCCCTGTGTTTGTTCATTTTGCTTATCAAAACTGAAGTCTGAACTCACCCTAGATTGTCCTAGTCCCTGTTCAAGAACTTTAGGAGGCAGCCCAGTGGCATCTGTCGCAGTTCCATTTTCGGCTACCTCCCCTTCATCCAGCGCATGCGTAGTAGGGGAAATCAGAGTCTTTGCAATTTTTAGATTAGACATGTCCACAGGTTTCTCTGTTTCAACAACCTGATGCTGACCAGAAACAAATGGAGATCCTGGAAGTGGAATATCTGGATCTGGAATCCAAATATAGTTCCGTCTAATCCAACCCACTCTTTGCACCACTTCTTCTGCTGACCAAGAATCCTCTTCCACTGCAGCATCTTCTGGAGAAAGAACCCGTGGTACATCCTGATTCAACGATGTGACTGAAGAGGCAGCAGGTAATTCCTCCATTGAACTTACAAGCAATCTTTTATTCCCAGAAGATGAGGGACTTGCTAAAGATCACTTACGTTTATTTTTTCATCTTCCAAATGCTTTTGACGTAGTCCAAAATCTCTTTCAGCTGCAGAAATCAGTTCCAACAGTTTACATTTCTTCAATTCCAACTCATTTTGCAACAGTTCTTCTTCAGTAAACTCAGTAATGGTTGAATCCAACACCAGACTCTGATCCCCTAACTTCGGAGCAATATCTTGGTCTGTAGGTAGCACAATACCTGTACTTGCAATAGATATCTCCACTAAGAGCTCAAGAGCTCCAGGGACAAAACTTCCTTCCTCTACAGTCTCCATCGAAATGAGGACCTCCATCCTTCTGCAGTGCAACAGCACCCCTTCAGAAAGAGTAGGGGAATTTTCCCAGTGTCCTGGCAAAAATATCCCCATTCACTAAAAATACCACAAACAGCTTAATCTGGTTTAAGGTCAGTTGGCATTCATCTGTATCCCCAGAGTCGTGCCTGAAAATAGGAAGAATTTGTCTAGTGCACTTACCCTGTCAACAAAACTAAATAAAATAAATAAATAAAATCATTATTCCATGCAATCTTGAATGCCCCCACTGTTGATACTCAACCACCCTCTCCAGTAGCCCATTCCAGGGGTCCAACACTCTCAGTAAAGTAGTGCCTCTCATATTTTTTCTGAATTGACCAACCTCCAGTTTCAAGCTGTCCCCCCTAGTCCTTGGATTGTTCTTCATCTTGATTATGCCCACTTCCCTCACCTTGTTAATTCCCTTCAGGTATTTAAGTTTCAATCATATCCTCTCTCTCTCTCTCTCTCCCTCTCTCCTGGTTTCCAATGGATATAGTTTAAGCTCCTCCATCCTCTCCTCATATGTCCTTTGATGCATACCATGCACCATTTTGGTCACTTTCTTTTGGACTCTCTTTACCCTATCTATACTCCTCTCTAGGTGAGGTCTCCAGAACTGTACCCCATATTCTAAGTGGGGACTGGCCATTGACTTGTATAGGGGCATTATCACCTCCATTCTCCTGCTTGTGATACCCCTCCCTATGCATGCCAGCACACCACTTGCCTTTCCAACCACTTTGTTGCACTGCGTTGCCACCTTAAGGTTGTCTGAAATAATAATCCCTAGATTCTGCTGCTTCATTACCACAACATCCTCTCCCCTAATGTGTATGTGGCCCTTGGGTTCTTATGCCTTATGTACATTATTTTACACTTTTTTGCATTAAATCTCAGTTGCTGACTATCCGACTACCTCTCCAGCTTTAGCAGCTCCTCTCTCATGCTCTCCACTCCCCCTGGTGTGTCCACTCTATTGCAGATCTTTGTATCATCTGCAAACAGAGGCACCCTTCCATTCAGACCCTCTGAAATATCCCCAGAGTAAATGTTAAAGAGTATCAGCCTCAGTCATGACCCCTCTGGTACTCCACTTGTCATTCATTCTTTCCTGGAATTAACCCCATTTACAACCACCCTTTGAATCCTGTCACCAGGCCAGTTTTCCACCCAATTTGTTACCCTCTCCCCTATCCCTAGACTGTCCGACTTGCTCACCAGCCTCCTGTGTGGGATGGTGTCAAAGGCCTTGCTGAAGTCCAGATAGGCCACGTCCACAACCCCTTCCTGATTGCACTCCCTTATCACCCAGTTGAAGAATTTGATGAGATTCATCTGGCATGATCTTCCCTCCATGAATCGTGAACTACAACTCATGCTTTGCCTGGTGATGCTACAGTACTCATAGCACACTGTGGTACCATGTGGGAGAAGTGAATTTGCTTTCTGAACCTGGCACCCAGGCCAGACTGAGCTGTTAGATGTAAAAGGTAGGGTTGCAGCGATTCTCCAGCAAGAGGTGGTGGCCAGTGGGCCAGGGGTTACACTGGACATTGTGGAAGTCCACAAAATGTCCTCCTTTCCCATAGAAGGCATGACATAACAGGGCAACCCCCACAACTGGGATGATCGGAAAGACAAAACTATGGATAAAATTTTCTCAGAATAGTGCATCATGATGTACCCCCACATCCCAATGGCCTGGCGACACTCCCCAGTAGGAGTCCTGCTTCCACATTGGATCTTGAGGGAGATATTCAGAGATGTGCTATACTGGTGAAGTCACAGTCACACTAGTACAGAGTGTGGTAAGTAGAAATGCCCAGGATGGTGGCAAGTTCATGTCTGCTGGTATCCAGATGGGAGATGAGGTTAGTTCACTGAGACAGGCAGCTGTTGATGGCAGGAAATACAATCAATTAAAAAAAAGTATTACAAATTATTGACAGTCTTAAAATTCCAAAAGGTCCTCATGTAGGTTTTTCAACAAAAAAAATGTTCCTCTCTTTCAGGAGGGGAGATTTCAATTTGTATTTCTTGAAAAAAATGAAAACTGCTTTTCATGTAATAATCTATAAAACAGACAATTTTTATATAATATGGATAACAAGCCATCTCTACACTTTTAAGTGTCACTACTTGCATTATTATTGTGTCATTAAAGAACTACGTTGAAAGTGTTAATCATTTTTATGTTTAATTTTGGCAGCCGAACATACTGGGACCACATAAGGATCCATTTAGGGAGCTTGGGACTTTAGCAGCACCTCAGTCAAGCAGAGAGCAACATATCTTCATCACTGCTTTCGTGACGTTCTCCAGCCAGTATGATTCTGCACTATACCATATGTTTTTGGGGGTCTGATACAGCTTCAGGAAGTGAGATGGTTAAAATGGAGCTAAGCAAATGCATAACCACATGACAGGTAGTAAGCATGCCCTATGTAAGTCATAAAGTAGTTTCTGGGGCATACTGTCTGTGTTTGTTGCACTGTTTGTCATGTGAGTTCAATAACTGCTTCTACAAGATAGACATGTGTTCTAGTATTTTGAGTGTGCAGTGATGGTATAAGTTCCATTTTCAATTCTTAAATGATATTATGTGATGTCAGCTAATGTGAGGATGCATGAATTTATCCTCTACACATCTTCAGCCTCTGACATCACTGCGAAATACAATTCAACACGTACGCTGTTCCATGCTGTACAGGCCAATAAATGTAGTATGACATAATGCAATCTCACATATTCTCACGTATCTACCACACTGTACTAATTTATCTGTCAGACTGCCAATCGCTGTCACTGCTGCCTGAAAGATCAGTGGGATGCCCTAGTAGCCTTGCTGGTTAAGCTTTTCAGCACTAAAATTGCTGCTTAAAACCTCACAGAATAACTCTGCTGTAAAAAGTCACTGTATGAGGATAATCAAAGAATAAGACTTGGCACTGAGCTAAAAAATAGCAAGTAGCCAAACACAGGCCAGCTGGGTGATAGATCACTGCATTATGTAAGCAACAATAAGAGACTTATGAAATTTTATAAAGGACAAAAGCTAGACCCTCAATGTAAGTGCTCAATGACTGCTTCTGTTGCAAATCACAGAGAACCATACAATAAAACCCTTGCCTAGAACAGAAGAGATCTGCATTGTTGCCTCTTCTTTGACACAGTTACAGGTCAAGATGATTGACTGATAAAAATGTATTTTTTTACAGGTAACAGACTTTAGAGGAATTAACCTCTATTTTCAATAAGTATCAGTGAGTGTGTGCTGAAATCAAGGGTGTGACATTTCACCAATAGTGTGGAGAGGGAACTGTTCCAAGCAGACAGAAGGGCATATACTCTTACAGTTCTACAGCCAAAAGGAAAAAATGGCCGATTACTGCACAGCTCAATGAAGCCAATCAAGACTCGTTACAGGTGCAATAAAATAAACAGAGGCCCTTAATTTAAAGACAGTTATGAGTCAGAAGGCTCAGAAAAAGGAGGCAGTACAAAACAAAGTGCAGGACCCAAAAGGGAAATGGAGCAGGTAGCTCCAAAACACCAGTTTCCTCAGGAGAAAAACAATTAAGTACACACTTCTTTCTCTTTACCTAACATGCGGGGGCGACAATACTATAGATGGCAGGCATGGGAGGAAAATAAGAAAGCAACTACAGATGAAGTTAACTAACTGATCCCATCCACACTCTCCAATAAATAAATATCACTTACCTGTGGCACAATGTAAAGGGAGACAGAAGAAGAAAAAATGAGACCTAAACACCAATAAAATAGTGACAGAACTTGGCTCCCAATCAATGCAGCAAATGAGCAATGGAAATGGGAATAAATATGCAGGTTAACCAGTCTGGAAGCTGCAGCTTAACAGGCATGATTTCTAAACTGAAGGGTGCTCCCTGTCACCAGGTAGCCCCAACCTGCACTGCAGAAGAGCAGACCTGCTAAAATAAGCAACAAAAGAGAAAACTTCTGTGTTGCTTCCCCTTCAGTGCACAGCAAAGAACGGAGAGTCCTTGATATTCAGAATGTTCATGTCCCCAGGAATCTATGCTGATTCACAGCTTTGGGCTGTGCCATTTCCCCTAGTAGGGGAAGAAGAAGAAGAAGGAGAAGAAGGAGGAGGAGAAGGAGAAGAGAAAGAGGAAGAAGAAGAAGAAGAAGAAGAATATTTTCATACACACTATATCCCAAAGCGTTGAATATGTAGTGGCAGCCATATTGCACATCAACATCCACACACAGCTTTTCATATACAATGTAACCCAAAGCACTTTACAAGCAATGTTAGACTGGTAGTGAAGTGACTGAATGTATAGCGGCAGCCATATCGCACATCAACCTCCACACACACACAGCTTGGAGAATTGCATGAACCAGTTTTATGGGAAGGGTAGTACTGGCCAGAACACTAGGAACTACCCATTGACAATGTGGAGAGTTACAGAAAGGGGTATGCATTCTAAGACGTTGTGGAGTTTAGCAGATGAAAGGGAGCAGGGGTACGTATACTGAGACATGGTGGGGTTTGGGAGGTGGAATGGAATAGGGGTATGTATTCTGAGACATTGTGGAGTTTGAAAAAATGGAAGGGAGCAGGAGTGTGTATTCTGAGATGTGATGAGGTTTAGCAGATAGTAGGGAGCTGGTGTATGTATTCTGAGACATGGTGGGGTTTGGCAAATGGAGGGGAGCAGGGGTGTGTATTCTACACATGGTGGGGTTTGAGCAGATGGAGGGGAAGGGAGCAGATGTATGCACTCTGAAACAAGGTGGGGTTTGTCAGACGGAAGGGAGCATGAATATGTATACTGAGACATGGTGGGGTTTGGGAGGTGGAAGGGAGTAGGGGTATGTATTCTGAGAAATGGCTGGGTTTAGTAGATGGAAAGGAGCAGGGATATGTATTCTGAGACATGGTGGGGTTCAGTAGATGGAAAGGAGCAGGGGTGTGTATTCTACACATGGTGAGGTTTGGATAGATGGAAGGGAGTAGGATTATGTATTCTGTGACATGGTAGATTTTGCAGATGGAAGGGATCAGGGGTATGCATTCTGAGACATTGTGGGGTTTCCTAGATAGACAGGAGCTAGTGGGACTTCCGGTGACGTCAGCATAGATGGCAGACTGATCCTACTGCAGCTCTCCCAGGGCTACTCCTACATCTAACCCCGTCTGCAATCCAAGCTGGCTTCCAGGGTAAAGCAATGCAAAATAGATGATATGATGACTCATACAAGGCAACATTTGAAGGATTCTATGGCGGAGGGAGAGCAGTTGGGCCAAATGGGCAATGAAGCCGAGGCACCAGGCCGCAGCTCACCACGGCTCTCAAGTACTGCAGGCTCAGATCTGGCATCGGAGGACAGTTCAGATGAAGAAGTGGCATTTCTATAACGCCCAAAAAACTGTATAAAGAGCTGCACAGATTGGGCAATACCCTTACCCGCATCCAGAAAGACCTTACCAAAGTAAAAATTGAACAGCAACTTCAGAAAAAGCAGATCACCGACCGTGAGCAAAATGCGGCTGACTCCTTGAAAGCTGTAGACTTACATAACGGCACCATACTCCAGTTGCATGATCAAGAGGTTTGGTTTCAGCAATAATTGGAGGATTTAGAGAACCATTCTAGGCAGGTAAATATGCGAATCCACGGGTTGCTGGAGGGCACGGAAACCGGCCAGATGGTTTCTTTTATGGAAAGTTTTTTGAGAGAGATTTTGGGGCTGGAGATGGACTTTCCACTTAACATCATTACGGCCCACCGCTCCCTATCAGCTCGGTCGACAGATCCAAAAGTTAGGCCTAGATCGTAATCATAGCATTTTTAGACTACCGCACCAAATCGGAGATACTAAAACAAGCATGGGCAAAGAAGGAGATTCAATTTGGAGATGTGCAGCTATTTTTTGAACACGACTATGCTCCCGCTACAATGGATTGGAGAAGAAAGCTGTTTCCTATCATCAAGCAATACGGGCTAAAGGAGTCACAGCTCGCTTAGATTATCCGACGGCCTTGAAAATAATATCTGACTCAGGCGTACGTACTTTCCATAAAATCTCGGAGGCTGTTGATTATTTGAAGCAGTGGGATATTTCAGTGACCTCTTTGCTGGACCCAGAGACGATTAGAGAATTAGAGGGACGAAGATGGTACACAGTGCCTGGACCAAGGGGAGGAAAGCAGACATGATCTACGATAAGTAACCGTGCAGACGCACCTCCTTTAGACCAACTCAAGGGATCCAGGGCTTCGGTTTCTCCACAGGCTTCCTCCAGGCCGCAGCATTCAGAAAGAAGCTCCAAACAGAATAGAGGACTGAAACAGAAAGCTTCAATGAAAAACGCACTAGAAGAGATAAAGTGAAATTACAAAGAAGGACTGGTTGTATATTTGAATTAAAGATCTTGTGAGTAGGGAAGCCTGGGGGGGGGGTCACTCTGATACTCTGATACCTTGGTCTGAGACAGGCTGATTGAGTCTCTTAGGACATAATGGAGAGTAAAGGGGAGAAGGCATATAACTGTTTAAAAAGGGGAATAACTGGCTAAATATGGGTGAAAGCTGGTTTGCCTCCTGAAGAATAACTCATACAATAATGTTTTTACAAGCGTAGGAATTTCAGAGAGGCTATTTCTTTAATAGATACTCTTAAGAGATGTCGGGAGGGTTACTTTCCCAACCCTTTCTTTATCCCCCTTGATACTCTCAATTTGGTGCCAGCTGCCCAGACAGATAATACTGGAGATGAAAGATTGATACAAGGCAAGATGGGGGGTGTACTTTGAGGGAGGGTGCCACTTGGGAGAGCCATATGGGGCTGAATCAGTTCCTTTAAGTGCTGACAGGATTCATTTCCCTCTCACCCAGTTGGGCTTCAGCTCAGTGTAACTAAAAGAGTTGCACCAACCTACCCATTTATCATCAGAAAGGGTGGGGATTATATTCACATTTGGAAGTGGTAAATTAAAAGTTCCCCTAGTTTTTAAGGGGGTTTTGTTCTACTGTTTCATGAAGACTCTTGTTAAAATTAGTGTTAAAATTAGTGTTCTGAAATGCCTGGATGGACTTTGGGTGAGGTCGGTTGGGGGGTTGGGAGGTTGGGGGAGGATATGGAAAATAGATGGTTCAGTTGTTGGCTGGTTTAGATGGTGTTAACATTTATATCCTATAATGTTAAGGGCCTCAACAGTCCAATAAAGAGGATGAGGATCCAACAGGAACTAGGTAAACACCAGGTGGATGTGGCCTTTATTCAAGAATCGCACCTTAATGAGGTGGAACAAGCTAAACTTTGTAGAATGTGGGTGGGGAAGTCTATAGGGCACCCTGGCCACAACATCCACATAGAAGGGGAACAGTGATACTGATTAAAAGGAACTCACAGATAAAAGTTTTAAAAGTGGAAACGGACCCCATGGGTCGATATGTACAGTTATGGGTAACAGTATATGGGGTGCGTTGCATTTTTTAAAATTTATATGTTCCAAATGAATCTAAGCAAAACAAACGGTTCCTCAAAAGAGAGCTGCTGAAGACCCTAGAGGACCCAGAGGCCTTGCATCTTATTGGGGGGGATATTAATAGAGTGATCTCCCCTAGCTGGGATACGAGGGGCCCTGCAGTGCCAGGTGGAAGGCAAGCTGACTATCTTAGACGTTTGATAGATGAATTAGGTCTGAGAGATGCCTGGATACACAAACACCAGGGAGAGAGATTTCACCTTCTACTCCCCTAGGCACCAGAGCTACTCACGGATAGATATGTTTTTATTGTCGGGAGAAAGCTTGTCCTATGTCCAGGCTGCCAACATTTTGCCTATGACATGGTCGGACCATGCTCCCTTGTGTCTAGTATTGCAAATAGCCCTGTCTGCTAGGAATTCAAACTGGTGATTAAATACTGGACTTTTGAACTCCACTGAATTTAAGAAAGAGCTAACAGACCAGGTTAAGATGTTTCTGGAGACAAATGGGGGAGGAACTACCTCTAAGTTGGTGGTTTGGGATGCGCTTAAGGCATACTTAGAGCGCAGATTATTTCTTATAGCTCGAGAGAAAAACATAAAAGAGAACAATCCCTGAGAAAGACAGAACAAGCTCTAAAGGAAGCGGAGTTCAGGTACAAGTTGACACTTGATCCCAGGGATAAGCAGGTCTGGCTCAAGAGGAAAACAAAGCTTATGACTCTTTTAGTCAGACAAGGAGAGGGCATGATTCATAGAATCAATCAAAAATATTATGTAGAAGGGAACAGGGCAGGGAGGGACTTGGTAGCGGCCATGAGGAAACAGGTGGTAAATAGAACAGTGGGAGTGATCAGAATACAAAAAGAGGGAAATATGTTAACAGAAGATCTGGTGAAGATTGTAGGGACTTTCTCTGATTTTTATGAGAGTCTGTACGGTTCTGAGGTTGTAGCCTCCCATCTGGCAAAGGTGGACCAATTTCTGGGCCCCTTACTCCTGAATTTTTTGAAAGCAGAAGAGAGGGAAGGTTTGGAAGCTCTCATCACTAGACAGGCGCTCCTGCCAAAAATCAAAGATTTAAAGAATGGGAAGTCACCTGGGTTAGATGGCTTACCTTCAGAGTTTTATAAAACCCTAAAGGAAGACTTAGTGACCCCGCTTCTTGCATGCTTCCATTACATACAAGAGGGAGGTGAAGTCCCGGATTCATGGAGATATGCACAGATATCAGTAATTCATAAGAAAGGTAAGTACCCAGAGCAGTGCGGCTCATATTGACCTATTTCCTTACTGAATGTAGATCTTAAACTGTTTACGGGAATTCTGGCGGACCGTTTACAAAAAGTGGTTACAAAGCTAGTTCATCCGAATCAAACTGGTCTCATATCGGGGCGACACCTATCTGATAATATCAGACGGCTATTAAATATTATCTCGGCCCAGACACCACATAAGGATTTTCAATTGGTGATATCTATGGATGCAGAAAAAGCATTCGATAGAGTGAACTGGAGTTTTCTCCATAAGACGATGGAGAAGATGCAATTTGGCTCTAAATTTCTAGGGATAATTCAAAATTTGTATAAGAACCCTCAGGCTCAGGTTAGAGTGAATGGAGTAAATTCAGGGAGGTTCCCTATATACAGGGGCACCTAACAGGGATGTCCACTTTACCCAGTTCTGTTCGCTATCTTTCTCGAACCTCTGGCAGTGGTGGTCCATCAGAATGAAAATATAGAAGGGGTAAGGACAGGGTCCACAGAACAGAAAATTATACTGTACACGGACGATTCCATTTTCTTTCTGGGAAATCCAGAAGGGTCCCTGCCACACTTGCTCCAAGTCCTCGAATCCTTTGGTGTGGTTTCAGGGTACCACATCAATTATAACAAATCAGAAGCTCTGATCTTGAGCGGGAACTGTTCCCTGGAGTTCCGACGGAATTTTCCATTTATATGGGCCAAAAATAATCAGATAAGATACCTGGGTATACACATTTACCTAGACTGCTCTGTATCAGTTATAATAATTTATGGAATGATATGCAGAGGGATATGGCTAGGTGGACACTGCTCCCTTTGACCCTGGCTGGTAGGGTGGACTCTGTGAAAATGAACCTGCTACCAAGGTTTTTATTCCTTTTTACTACATTACCAATTCCTATCCCAAGGGATTTTTGGTATAAAATCGATTCGGGTATAATTAAATACATATGGGCTGGCAGTAGGCCTAGGATTAGACTTTCCATGCTCCAAAAATCCAAGTCTCAGGGGGGCCTTGGTCTTCCTAAAATGAGGGATTATTATCTGGCAGCTCAGATGGGGGGTGCATACGGGCCAAACAATGCTTAGACTCTGGGTGGTATGAAATAGAAAATGGAGGGGGTGCCCTGCACTCTTGTTTGCCTTACCTTGTCTAACACTCCCAAGACTTTCACTTAACAGAATTAACAACCCTGATACTTCATACCATAAACATACTTAAGACAGTTAGAGGCAGAATGGGGAGGAGGAGGAATTAGACCATTGTCTTTAATCAGACACACTCTGGACTTTATTCCTCCACAGACAGATGTAGGGTATGAAAAATGAGAAAGGAATAAAATTACAATATTCACCCAGTTGGTGGAGGGAGGCATCCTTATGTCTTTCCAGTGAGTCCAGACTAAGTTTAAGCTCTCCCAGACTGAGTTCTTTAGATACCTGCAAATAAAACATTATCTCAATGTCCCAGGCCAGATAGACTTAGTAGCAAAGCAAAGAAACCCATGGGAGGACTTCATTTATAGCATGGTGAGAATAGACTTCAAAGAGAGGTTTATTTCTGATCTTTATGCCCGATTGATGCCCATAGAGATTATCCCACTGGGAAATATTAAAGAGGCATGGCACAAGGAGGAAGTAGATCAGATAACTGAGGAGGCCTGGATAGAAAGAGTGGTGGTGGTATGGAGGGTGACCTCTTCGCCTACTTGGCGTGAATTTTATTGGAAAGTTCTGATCAGGTTCTTCCACACCCCAAAAAGGACCAAACATTTTCATAAGACGAATACAGATAAATGCTGGAGAAACTGTGGTTCAGTGGGAACTCACCTACATATCTTTTGAGGGTGTCCAGTTATAAAAGGGTTCTGGGAACAGATAAGGAGTACCACTAATACTATACTGAAGGTGAACATTCCTGGTGACATGACTGAATGGATATTGGGCTTACCCATGGTCCTCTGTCTCCCGGTTCCTCAGAGGACACTTACCCAAATTTTCATGGCAGCAGCACTCAAGTGCCTTACAGCACACTGGCTTAAGGGGGAACCTCCCACAATTTCAGAATGGCGCAACAGAGTAGATTCCAAATGTGAGATGGAACACCTAACTACAAGGTTGGGCCTTCGAGAAGAGAAATTCCTAGATCTTTGGCACCCCTGATTTCTCTGGAAGTATGGCTCTAACTAATAATAGGAGAGTTGGCTATCTGCCAGAGGGAGGGCAAAGTTCAACACAGATCACCCCCATTAGATAACTTATTGCTCCCCCCATGTGTCCTTCTATATACCTCTCCATTACCCTATGCAAATCTGAAAAGTTCTATTAGGGAAACAAAGACATGTAAATTCTTCCTCACCTCACTGATTTCCTCAAAGTGTTCTAGGCAGATTAAATATTTTTATTTAGACTGTTAATAGCTTATTGTCTTGGAAAGATGTTTGGTTGTTGACTAGACATAAAGCTAGATGGATTGTATTTTTTTTAAGTTGCTAGTAATAGGGCACTAGGACTGTAAATCTTTACTGGAAAAGTTAAGTAGATGCCACTCTCTTAATTGAATGTGGGATGGATGCTTATATTATGTTATAATATAATTTAATTTGAGATTTACTATGTCCATTCATGTACATCTATTATGGTTTGAATACCATAGTTATGGAATTTAACTGAAATGTACTCTATCTTTTTGAATAAAGATGAGTTGGAAAAAAAAGACAGGAGCTAGTGTATGTATTTTGATGCATGGTGGGATTTGGCAAGATGGAAGGGAGCAAGATTATGTATTTTGAGACATGGTGGGTCTGGCAGATGGAAGGGTGCAGAGGCATGTATTCTGAGACATTGTGGGGTTTGGAAAGATTGACGGGAGCTTGTGCATATATTCTGAGACATTGTGGGGTCCAGCAGATGGAAAGGAGCAGGGGTGTGTATTTTGAGGCATGGTGGGGTTTGGCAGATGGAAAGGGGCAAGGGTATGTATTCTGAGACATGATGAGGTTAGGGCAGAGGGAAGGGAGCAGGGCTATGCATCCAAACAAAAACAAAGGGTGCTGCACTCAGGAACCAGGGCAGGGTGTGAGTGCAGAGCGCAGCCCAAACAGTAAACAAACAAACAGCACTCGCACACCAGAGCCAGAAGCTTGGGTGCTCCAGTAAAGATCAGTGACACAGTTGTCAGATTGAACAAAAAACTTGTTCATTGCTTCCAGTTAGCAATTTCTTAGACTTTCAAGCAAGCAAACAGAGTTTTACTTTGATAGATGAATATTGGGTAGGGCAGAGCTCAGCAAATTGGATGGAGAAAGGGTATGCATATTGGAACAGGGTGAGGTTCAGCAGATGGGAGGGAGCAGGGTTGTGCATCCTGGGGTATGGTGGGGTTTAGCAGATGAGAATGAGCAGCATATGTATACTTGGACAGGACAGGGCTCAGATACAGAACATGCAATGGTACACAGACTGGAGCAGGCAGGAAGAAGCAGACTGGAGTGGCTGGGTGTGTATTCAGGAACGGGCTGGGGTTCAGCAGATGGGAGGGAGCAGGGATGCACATACTTGGACATCTGGGGAACAGCTGACTGGAGTGTGCATAAGTGTGCAAGGTGTGAGGCAGCAGATGGGAGCTGCAGCACTGTGCATACAGGCAGGATGGGGGCAACACATGGGATGTGGGATGAGAATGCACTTAATTGGGTAGGGAGGGCTTCAGAAGATGTGAAGAGCTGGGGATATGTGTATGGGACCAGATGGGGGACCAGAGAATGTGTTAAATCAGTGATAAGATGCCCCCACATTGATGATAAGGGAAAGGACTAATGGAGCCAAAGGGAATTATCTGGACTATAGCCAAGAAAAATTGAGAACAGAAGAGAAACGTACAGAATGGAGCCAAACAGAAACACATGCCAACATGATCAGATTAGAAAATCTTTTAGTCTTTGTTAGATTTTGTGAGTGTTTGGTTATTACCATTGATTTCATGAATAAAGTTATCTCAATCAGAACTCATAAGATATCTGACCTGGACCTTGACCGTGGTAATAAGGACCAGGACCTTTTCAAGTTTGTCCATCCCTAGTCACCATGCCTAATCCATAACCTAATCCAAATCCAGTGCAAATGATGGGAGGACTGGCAAATCCAAAACCAAATCCAGACCCATCCCTGGTGTAGCTGTGTCAAACTTTGCCTCCATTGCAGTTCTGCAAAATTTCAGAAAATCTGCCTAATTAAGCAGAATTCCATCAAAAATAAAATTCTATAATTCTGGAAGCATGATGTTGATGCTAGAATCATGTTCTGCAGTCGATGTGAACTGTTCAGTCACTTTTTTACAAACCGTGGAATCATTTTCACCTAGAAATGTTTTTCAGAATTCTGTAGGACTAAAGCAAAAGTTCCAAAAGACATTTCAGAAGCCAAATTGCAATTCTGCACAGGTCTAACCACTGGATTTGCTCACCCCTACATGAGAGAGCCTCTTATGTCTGTAGGAGTACCTGGAGTACCTAAATGTTTAGAAAGAAGCAATCCTGACTGGATAAGACCTATGTCAGGAATTATCATTCTGATAAATTGCTATTTACTGTTGAGAGCCAATGCTGATATTTCACATGTAACTACAAATATTCTCATTTCTAAAAAACACTAACCTTGTCCATTAAACAGTTCTGTTGGTCATCTGAAAAACTGCAGCTTAATGATTGCCAGTGTCCCATCAGAGTTGCTTATTAACAGGATTGTACAATATAACTAGCCCTGCTTGTATCTCACTTGCTTTTCCTGCCAACATGGATCGTCACTTGACATACCTTGTTCTCCTCCTCCTTCCAGCTTTGGTTGCCACTGACTATGTAATATCTGATCAACAGCATTTAACAGTAAGTCAGTCCATTTTTCCTTAAGAAAAATGCGTATGCATTTAAACAAAAAATTACAATTACTAACGGCAATGGACAGACAGAAATCCATTGAGTATCCATTGGACAGCCCAGGACAGTCAACACAATTTTCAAAAAGGTGCGGGTTGGATTCTTTGAAGGTCAAAATGGAAATACAGTACTGTGCACAAGCTTGCTAGAGGGGCTCATATTTAGTACAGGTTGATCTTGGCTTTTCAGCAAATATGGGTTAATTACACTGCAGGAAAGGACTATGAGAATATAGGAACATAGGAAACACAATACAAAAAGACTTAAGGTGGAAGGTCTATTCTGTGTGTCTCCTGGCATTTAGGCAGCTGCAGCATTCTATATTATGTAACAAATAGGAAACCCTGGGGGACCTTTTTCACAGATAAATTATATGTTCCCAGTAATATTGTTGTTTGCAGTAAGAAACTGATCCAACTTGAGTTTCATCTTATTTTTGAGTAATTCATTAATAGTATGATTTTATTCTATGTAAGGCACCATAAGTACTGTAAGTGGTCTCCAGAATGATCCCATATGAAAAAAAATTATTGTATTTTTTTAAAACAAAAAATACAATTTCCCCCCAATAACAAAGGAATTGTATATTCTTATTGGAATTGGGCAACCCAGGAGGTTTTAACCTATAATTGAACCAAAGTCAAACCAATAGTCTGGACTGACTCTACAAGCCAAAGTCTGAGTTGAACCATGCTGTCATTTATGATACTGAGTGTCCTTCACAAATTGCACAACAGGAGCTGAAAGTTCATGCCACTGAAATAATAGATCAGGAGGACAAATAAACTTGCTGTGATCATAACTAGCTCGGCTGGACTTTGTCTCTTAATTGCTCATAGAGGCTGAGTCAAGCTAAAGCCAGGCACTGGCCTCAAGCCTGCCTTGATTTGCTAACCTGTGTTTCATTGGCTACTCCAACTTGTGAGGTTAATTAGCTTTGTGTGTGCTGTTTATAAAGAAATTAATATAATTTATAAAATTATTTAATACCCTTTTCTTTTTATAGTTGCCTTTTTTATTCTCATAATTGTGTTTCATATTGTACTGTTCCCTTGCTTTTTAAATCCCACCTAAACTGTCTTTTTGTTTAACTTCCCTGCCCAATTCTGTTTCTCTTACTCCATGGGCTCCATTTTCAAAGGGTTTGCATGGCACAACTCGGGTTGCACCATGCAAACCTGGAGATGTGCCAGTTGTCAGGAGTGTGACCATATTCAAAGGGCACAGATGCACAGCATCCCCCCGAGAGTGCTACTGCACAAAATATTGTGCTGCACCTATGCAATTGAGGGGTCCCCATTCATATGCTGTGCAGCACAATATTGGAACAATTCAGAAGTGCGAATCAGCCTCCAGCAGTGGCACAGATCTATGCTTTTGAAACTCTGCTCTAAACAGCGTGCAAACCCATTGTGTAAGCCATCAACTAGGCATGTCAGAGACACAGATCAACTTTTCTCAGTGCAGTTAGCCACTGCGAGGCAAATCATGAAGGAAATGTGACATGCCTATTTGCTGGCTTACACAGCACTTAGAAAGGAATAGGTGGACCTGTAAGGGATGACTGGGTCTGCTAATTTCTGAGTTACTCCATAAGTCAGGGGTTAGAGCACAGCATGGAATGCTGGGGACCTGGGTTCAAATCCCAGTGGAGGGCACACATTTTTCTTTCACATTTTCTTCATGGTTCCTATTGAAATTATGAGAACATGTATGAGAGATGTCACTGTTTCACATGAGTACCTTCCCTGCATAGGATATGGAAACATAAGGATTCCATAGCATGCTATGGAATTTCATGGAAAAATGCCATCAGGGAAATAAACTATCAAGGGTATGGGATTTAATCACAAGGCTAAAGGAAGTCTTGCACATCTGGATTTCCATGGAAACCATGGCAATATGTGTTGGTCACCTCTCCATGCTGCCATGTTTTCCTCAATGGTTATAGTTCCAGGGATACCCCAAATCCCATGTCCACCTCTGGTTGTTTTTGGACCATGTCTGGCCACACTGGCCACAAGTGGCATGGGTACTATCCTACTTTGAGACTCTGTCAAGTCCTGCTTGTATTTTGGTTATGGGTGGGGTGGGGGTGCTGCAGATCTAAGCACACAAGCCCTCTCTCCCAAACAGTAACAGCATTCTTTTTTGGGACACCTTACCTATTTGAAACTTCTACCTCTGATCATCTCTTTTGTAGCATGGCTGGTAATGTTTGGGTGTATCTGTCCAGATGCTTTATCACAGTCTAGCGATGTCACTTATATGCAATTTCAACCAAATACAGTGAGAGAAAAAAATCAATTACATTTCAAGTACCAATGACTTGCACTATCTCAGGTGGGTTTCCACTATTAGCAGGGGTCTCCTTAGCAGCACAGACTGAAAGTGCCCAAAGCAGACAGTGCATGGGCATCACCTCTACATTAATCCTTCAGCAGGTCTTTGAGTGAGAGATCCAAAATCACTGCCAACCCCCCTGCCCCCACCCCATGTTTTGGAACAATATCCTGATACAGTATTTAAACACCAGGTCAATGAACCAAAGACTTTGTTTTTTATTTGCTCTTGCTACTATCTGTGCATCATGTGAATTATAGGAATCAGTATTACAAAATGTACCTTTTGGTGCAGCAATCTGTTTCCCTGTCCTTGACTGCGGCTCAAGTCCAACTGTATATTTTACACTGTAGAAAGGTCACTAGGTCGCTTGTGGTGATAAGAGTGGCTACTGTGAGTTCTTTGGGTGAGAAAAGTTCAAAATAAAGCTGAACAGTTCTTACGCCCAAAGGACTTTCAAGAAGACTCACTTATTATCTTTAGAAATAACCACATATATAGACACATTAATATGTGTGATGCTGAGATTTTATAAAAATGGTTTATTTAAAGAGAATATGTACTTCACATCAAAACCCAATATGTAATTCCAGCTCCTTGATCTCTCTATAAGAGCAACCAGGACTAATGTTTTTGGGTAGCAGTAGTGTGCCATACTCAAGGTGGGCATCAGCAGACTTGGGAAATAGATACAAATGGAATCTAGTGTGGCACTTTTACTGAGAGCAAAGGCTTCTTGACCACAGCTCTGTTGAGCCAGGATACAGAGTATTTCTTCTTTTATAGAAAAACAAAATGAGACCTGGATGCCATACAGTAATTAAGTAACTGAGGAGTAATAGTAGAGTGGAAGAAATTACTGTTTTTTTTTTTACTTGAAGTTGAACCTTCACTTTAACAGAGAAAACAGACAGAGCCATAATGAGGAAAATGTAGTGAAACCTGGAACTTTTTCACTAAGATTCATTAAGAGAAAGGGGAGGAGCAAAAGGCCAAGAGCCCATATCTGCTCATATCAATCACCCATGATAGCAAAGGGAATGATCTGTCAACATCAACCTATCTAGTCTGTTTTTAAAAGTATCGTTTGAATCACTTATAACCATTTCAGTGAGTAATGAATTCTAAGGTTAAAGTACCAGTATTCTTTGAGAAATTAAGTATCCTCATTTGTTTGATAGAAAATTATTTCATCTTCACTGTAAGGGATGACCTTTTGTTTATATATTTTTATACTGCTATGTATGCTCTGCCATGACCACCCCTGTATTGGGCTCTTGTTTCTGTCAATTTTGCAGCCCCAACGACTATTTATTTACCAGTGTCTCTCACAGTAAGCACCCTGAAGCAGGGTCTTAAGGTGTTTCTCTCCTCTACAGAACACATGCAAGTGTTGCAGGATCATGGCATGCAGCTTAAGCGTACTAGACACTGGTATCCAATGTCTGCACAATTTTCCCTTTTCTCACTGCCCACCATCCTCCCACTAGCAATAGAAACTTGACTCTTCTATAATGGTGTGAAGGTATTATGGAGTCATGCATCCACAGCTTGAATTGGCTCAGCCACATAGGTTTCCATGAAAGCAGAAGGCAGCATGCCTAGCCATTGAACTGTCAGACAAGTACAGACCTGGACTCATACTAGAACCAGGTAACCAGCAAGGTTGAAAAATGCCCTACCAGTGGGCAATCAGGGCAGCCTGAATATTACAATTTTAAATTTATTTGAATGTAAGACCTTCTTGGAAAAATAAGAAACCCAGGATTGTTCAGAAATAAGCAGCCCTGATTGGCTAGAAAGGATTCTGAGATTTATAATATGTTGACACTAATTTAAAGGTACAAAAAGGATGAAACATTAAAAGAAATCAGGTTTTGGGACACCCCATGGCCTAGAGGTTATATACTTAGCTACAGTAGATTTTGTTGACTGGGAAAGGAGGGCTAGACAATTCTGCCAATCTTCAGCTTTACCCCGGGAAGGGAGAGCTACAGATAAAAATCAAGTGAAACTGAACAACATTAACCAGATTTAGCTGTTGGTGGTAATGTTAGTGAATGGGAGAAAATGTGGCCAGTGGTGTCTTCACTCTTGATGTTTGGGTGACGTGAGTTTGCTATGCATGAGGAATGACACAGATGTGATGTAGTGGATGTGGTGGCACCCACACTTTGTATTGACACCAGGGTAAATACAGAGGAAGGATCATCATGGTTCTGTGAAGCCTGCATTAAGTAGCAGTTAAAGACAGTGACCATGCCATAGAGAGGCCTGACAGGCATCAGCAGGTTAGGTGAGGAAGAATTTGTCTGGGTTTATTTGTTACCTTAAATGCCTGTGCTGTCTTCATGTATACTGCCTGTGCTAGTGGGTTACTTCATAGGTTCACCACACTCTGGGAAAATATGCTTCCTGATGTTCCCTCTGAATTAATCACTCCTGAACATTAGGGCTTGTTCTCAGGTCCTGCTACAAGACATCAGATTGAACATCCCCAACTGTTCAATCTTATTAACACTCTTGAATAAATGAGGACTGAGATCATGTCCCCTCTCATTCTTTTTTACCCCAGGGTAAACATGTTAAGGGCCTTTAGACTCTTCTAAAAATGATGTCCCCCTTACCCATGATCATTTTGGTGGCATGTGTTGCAGCTTCTTGACTGCCTCAATATGCCTTTGGTATTGAGGAGACCCGAAATGCATGCATTAATCCAGGTGAGGCCTGACCAGGGACTTGTAAAGTGACATGTTTACTTCCCCTTTCCTCCTGGTCCTCAGTCTTTCCTTGTGGTGTGTCCCAGCATTATGCTGGCCCTGTTGACAATGGAGGTGCACTGCTTGTCCTGATTTAGCCAATTGTCCATGATGATCCCCAGGTCCTTCTACTTCTCCACTGAAGAAGCAACAGGAGACCCACCTACTGTAAAAATACTAACTCTGTCTTTCTCTAAAAGTGTAGTATTTGGCTACATTAAATCTGAGGCTCTAAGAGCCAGACTAATCGCCAAGCATGTTCAAGTCCTCCTAACATGTGTCCTTAACCTCATGGAATCCACCACCCTGGCCAACTTAGTGTCTTCTGTGAATTTATACAGCCTGCTGTAGATCCCAACTTTCAGATCATTGATGAAGATGTTAAAGAACAGTGGCTCCAGCTCCAATCCCTGAGGGACATGGTTGAGTTCTCCTGTCGAGTTGGAGTAGGGTCAATCCACCATGCTCTGCTTCCTGTCCCCAAGTCAGTTAGCAATCCACCTGCTGCTTATCTCATGTATATCACACTGGCTTACTTGCTGAGAAGCTTGTCATGCACCATGGTATCAAAGGCATTGCTAATAACCAGATAGAGTATGTCCAGGGCCCTGCCATTGTCCTCCATGGTAACCCCCCTCAAAGAAGGTAAGGTTCGGCATGCTCTGCTCCTCATAAAATTCATTCTAAGAGTGGGCAAGCACCATGGCCTTAACCAAGTACCACATTATTCTATCCTTGCCAGAAGGTCCCCAGCTTCAACCTTGCCCCTTAATGATGGGGACCATATTGATCACTTTCCAGTCCTCTGACACTTAACCTGCCTGCCAAAGCTCCTGAAAAGTTGCTGTGAGTAGCACCTCCAACTGTTCCTTTAGCTCTACTATGATCCTGGGGTGTACCTCATCTGCTCCATGGGACTTCCTGGACTTGTAATTTAACTCCTAAATAATTTTTTAGGTAGTCTTAAAATCCTGTGCTTATTTTTATGGCTGTGGGTGGAGCCTATAGCCATATCACTTTAGCTTGAAAGGGGGTTTCCATGGAACACATTTTTAGTAGTTTTCAGTGTATCCTTCTATAACACTGTAAATTCTTATGGCAGTTAAAAAATGCTCCCTTCTTTCTTTTTAGTATGATGGACACAGAATTCCAAGATGCATTTCTCTGAGAACAAATGTGCACACCTTGCAAACAAATCTAAATATCCTTAGAACTATTTAAGGTGCACAACAAAGGGTGATATTTGTTCAAATCAAAAATACCTTTCATATGAGGGTAGTCACTAATCTGAATTCTTTATATTTTGTAAAATATGGTCTTCCAAACATCTCATTTCTTTTCTCTCAGAGTGATCACAGTAGGAGTTATGCCAAACAAATGTAAATATCTTGGAAAGTATACAAGTCACCAATATACAACCAACATTAAAGTTGTTCAGGACAATATTACCTTTCAAATGTGGGTTGTCACTAATCTGAATTCATTAGAGTTTTTAAAATATTGCCATCTGAAAGGTGAAAAGTGTGACAAAAAATGAAAATTCAGGTAATCAGATGGCCATAGTTTAAAAAATATAATTAGTGTGGCTTAATGAATATGCTCATTTGAAAGATATTTTTGTCCTGAACAACTTTCATACTGATGGGTTATGAGTAACTCCTATACATTTAGAGATGTTTACATTTGTTTGGGATAACTCCTATTGCATTTCTGACAGCCTGATTTCTGAAACCACTACACTGAGACAACATATGGTTTATCTCTTGTCATGCCTAATTTAACAGCAGATCCTAAGTTATTCTAACAATGTACAGCACTTCAATGAATATTTTTAGTTCTTAATATGAAGGAAAAACAGCTTGAAACAAAATTATTTGCTTACTGGGGGCATATTAGATTTTTTCAGGATGGGTTCATGTTAAGTCTTTTCAGAAAAAAAGCAGCAGATTAATTTTAGTGATTATTAGCCAGCAATATCTATATGTGAAGCTGACGCTGACCAGATAGGGGGAAGAAGGAAGACACAGAAGAAAACATTGCTTACACACATAAAGAAGACCTGGCTGTCTGTGAAACTTTTAGAAGTAAATGGTTTGATACCTTTTAGGCATCTATGCTGTACCACTGACATTTTCTTTCATAATGTCATCTTTGGCAACTTCTATTATTAAAATGCATTAAATGTATAGTTTACTCAATCTTGACCTTGGAATACCTCTTGAATGACTCCCAAATAAGTTTTAAGCCATTCCTTTTGTTGGAGGTCAAGACCTGTGCAAAATGTCAAGTGTTATTTTTTCATATTTGTTTACAAATTTCCAAAGTAAAAGTGTGGAGAAATACAGAAATATGTACAGCTAATCACCTATGCATTTTCAACTCTGAAGAAATTAATATTTGAGTAAAATGAAACCCAAAGTGTAAACAGTTTTGTTCTAAAGTTATTTTATTCTAGATCTTACTGGACTGTTGAGTATTATTTTTTCATTTCTTTTTACAAATTTTCAAAGTAAAAGTGTGGAGATATGCAAAAGTATGTACAACTAATCTCCTACGCATTTTCAGCTCGGAGAGAGGGTAATATTTGCACAAAACAAACTGAAAGTTTATACAGTTTTGTTCCAAAGTTATTTTATTCTAAATCTTATTGTATCATTGATGAAATGAGCAAAGAACTGTTTAGATAAAACACATTGATGACTCCATAATTGGGAGGTCATTAAAATTGCAAAAGGTCAACTTATGAAACCTTAAATGAACTCATTAAGATCATTCTTCTTAGTGTGTAATTATAATGAATTAAAGACATTTATTTATTTTATTTATTAGATCATCAGTTTACAGATCTTTGAGTCATAGACTCATTTACAAAGGCACCTCGTCAAGACAGCAATACATCACAGCAAACAAAACAGTACAGTACCTAACATTTAGATTAAAAAAGCAACCAGTGTTACAGGTATTCACTGGTGGTACACGCTTGATAATAGATAGAGCACAGTAGTCATAATATAGGTACACGAGTACTACGCCAGGTATAATGTAGGTACACGAGTACCACGTTTAAAAGGAAAGTGACAAAAAGGTGCACTTGTTATGAATTATAGACCTACAGTTATTCAACTATTGTGATATATATATTTTAGAATCAGAGGGATGGCGCAAGGCTGCTGAAATTATGGTGATCTTACTGCTTCAAAGCTTCAGTGTGCATGATTCAAACCAAAAAGAGCCATAATAAAAGCTTCTGTCTTCTAAAAAAACAGTTATATGTTATTATATTTGATTTAATCTGTAAATACAAAATAGCAACAAGGAAGTAAAACAATCAAGATGAGATTTCAGCGTTCTCCAACCATACATCAAGGCTACTATCTTCTTCAAAGCAACTACATTTTATTTTGATATATTTAATATTTTGTACCTAAGCAGACACTAGAAGAAAGTTTATTGGGTGTTTGGAAACAGGCAAATGCAACCGGACACAGAAGGAACCCCCAAAAAAGTATTGGTTGCGGGGGCTAGTAACAAGTCAAGGAGCTTGCTTGACCACTCCAATGGGGGCCACTCACTGACACTACTGACCGCTGATGGGCTCTGATAGCAGAGTAGGAGCTGGGTAAGTGCAGCAAGCAGTCAGTGTAGGAGGAGGAGGCAGATGGTAGGCTGCCTGCCATTTTCCAGTTTTTGTTTTAAATCCCCAGTGGTGCCTGAGTGACTGTAGCAATCATCTTTGCAACAGTCCTCCATCTGTAGGGATTAAGGGAACTCAGTTTAGTTGTCCTGTTGTATTCAGGCAGACTTGAGCTCCATTACAGTATTAGGTCTGACTGGAGCCCCAGACCCCCAACTCTGCTACTTGTACAGGACTAACCACTGAGAGGTCCCCCACCACCACCACCCTTTGCTGCTTCCCCTTTAGCCAGTTTGTGATCCATTTCACCATTTTTGGTCCCACTGCCACATATACCAGTTTCCTCCCAACCTCTCATGTGGCACTGAATCAAAGGCTTTGCTGAAGTCCAAATACAAGACATCCACTGCATGGCCCTTGTCCATCTCCCATATCACCCAATTGTAGTACTCTACAACGTTTGTCTGGTAGGATCTGCCCATGCAGGAGGTGGAATGGAAGGAGAAAATGCTTCACATGTGCAGAGATGGGGAATGGTGTTTGGGGTGCCAATGGCCTAAGGACACCTACTGGATCTGGACTGCAACCCAATTTCCACCCACCTGGAGCCCACCCGGTTAGATAGAACCAGGTGATGTGTGGCAAATGTGCAACTCACATTTCTGTCTCTGGCTGGGGCAGCCAATGTGCAGTTGTAGGATGGTTGTGGAGGGGGCATCAATCACCAACTTCTGCCAGGCCACAGTCCACTATTTGCCTTGGGCTGCCTACCTGGTGGTCACCTTGTCTATGTGCCAACCTGTGTGGAGTGGGATGGGTGTGGAGGGGAAGATGAGTAACCTACATCAGTCTCTGGTTACTGCAGATTATTCCAGACGTGAGATGGAGGTGTAGAGAGCAGCAACTGCCCAGGGATGCCCATCCACTGCCCACCCTACACTGTGCTACTCAATGTGAAGTGGCAGATATGTGACCCACATATTTGTCTCTGGCTCTGTCTGGGTGCTCCTCTTGTGCAGTGGTCAAATAGATGCACTAAGTTTGTTTTATACTGTGTCTCTCCTGATCTTGCTCTCTCTCTCTCTCTCTCTGATGTCCGCTCCCCCATGGTGAAAGGAAAACTTTGCAGCACTGCTCTCTGTCCTGGTCACAACACTCTTGCTGCCACTTTCTCTGACTCTCTGTATGTGCTGTCTGCTTGCACTGGGCTTCAGAAAGATAAACAGAGTCAAAGTGACAGCAAGGTGCCAGAAGAGTGAATGGCAATAAAATGGATGGCAACCGAGCTCGGAAGCACACTGTACTCCCCTTCTCTGTTTTGGAGGGGGGGGGGTTGACATAGTCTCTGACTGGAATGCATTTGACCTGCACATATGTGCCGCATTGGAAGTGGCTCTCACTGTTGCTGTGTCTGTCTCAGGGGTGGGAATGTGCGGAGGGAGTTGACACTGCTAGCGGACATGTCACCCATTGAAATGCACGCTTGTTCAGGTGCAGGTCTGGGAGCCACTGGTCATCATGATTATGGTAACTACATTGCACTACTCCAATTTCACACTGACAAGGTAGTGCTGCAATAGTGATAGCCTGTCACCTGGTGAGCACTTTCATTTTGCTTACTTGCCACATCTTAGCATGTTCTTGTCACTGTTTGGGGGCTCTCTCACCAGTCTATCCCTGACAGCGGTGCCACTCACCACCTCTTTCAATCTTGTGCTCTCTTTTGGGCAAGGCTGCTTCCTCTCCTTCTCAGTGTCTCTCCCTGCAGCCCGAGTCTCTCTCTCCCCACCACCCAGGGCTAGGCTACAGCTCTGCAGGCAATGCTGCCTCACTTCTCAACACTTTCATTTCTTGTATTGTGTGGTGGATTGGGGGGCACACTGAATCTGCATGGACACTAGGAGATCCACTGGGCCGGTCCGTCGGTACCATCACATAGAGCAAAGCTCAGACTGGGCATTGTGGCTCTTATGAACCACTGGAGAGAGGGAGAAGCTCAGGGACAAGACCATGCACTGTTATTCACACAAAGACACAAACAAGTTCAATGCAGATGTCTGTCTGGGGAAGGATAAATAATATTTTTTGTTCTTTACTGCTAGGACTGTTTACTGCTTATGGTTCAGAGAATGGGGGATAGAGTGTACGGCTGAGTACCCGGAGATCTGCAGAGTGGGTGGGGAGACAAACAGTAAGATCAGTAAGGGCATGAATGAATGGTGACAGGTATTTGTAGTAAAACATGATTGGCTGAGACTCAGATAATCAGATCTTGCTATAGGCAAATACATTACTGTTTATTCATGCCCTTCCTGTTATTGAACACTGAACAGTTCAGAGGAGCTCTATACTAAGGGACTGACAGCCGCTAACTGACTTTAAAAAAATCTTTTTGGGTTGCTGCCGGTGGGGGGAATATCTTAAGCATCATCATCAGAGTCTCTGGTTCGTGGAAGGAGATGGGTGGAGTGTCTTTTGGTATGCGGGGGTGGGGGGAGGGTACAATACTCCACAGACATCAGGGCAGCATTGTGTAAATGACAGGAATGAAGCACTCTTAAAAGCTCTCCACAACCATATCAGCTCTGACCAGAGTTTGTCTAGATTAGGGATCGATTGAAGAATTTGCAACTGGAGTTACCATCCTGGAGTAGTGAGCTTAACTATCAATTCATTTTGACTACATGGGAGCAAAGGCTTGTGGGGGGGAAGGGATATAGCCTCAGGCAGTACTGTAGTGAAAGCTTTTGAAAGCAGCTTTTAATGGGAGGCCTGCACAAAGTTACTGAAGGCTGGGTAATGAGGAAACTGGTACCATATGCACTGTCTGCTGTTGTGGGATAGGCAGGAAAAAAGCTAGCAGGAGGGCAGTGATGAAATGTTGGGTGGCAGTGTACCTGATAGCCTCCTGTAGCTATGGCTCTGACTAGTGTCAAACCAGTTTTTCCCTTGCTAGGTCACGGAGCATGGCTTTCTCTTACAAGGTTTGAAAGGGAGAACACTTTGAGTCAGGTGCTCTCGGCTAGCACATAGTAACAATTGTTGAATAAAAAATGGGCACTCACCACCACCAAAGAGAGAATCATATGGACTGTAATGAACTGCTTTGGTTCATAACTTTTATTCACTTGCAAACTTGACAAACAAATGCAGACCCATAACCTGGAAAGTGCGATGTACAATGAATTTACGGTTCCCACTGGATTATTCTGTTTCTTCGGAGTTGGTGAGTGCCTGGCTTTTTTTCTACAGTTGCCATGAATTTCCCTTATTAGGTCACAGAGCAAGCCTTTCCCTGCTATCAGTAATTGACAGGTTGACAGCACAGGCTTCTTCTAAAATAACCTCCATTATTTGTGATTTGAAGGAAGAGGCAACTGTGTATAGTAGCAGTGAAATGTGTAGTGCAATAATGTTTTACAGCATGATGGTTGTAGGTAAAACAATGAAGGCAAACATTGTTTCCTTTCTTATTCTGCTTTCCTGCTGTGCAGATATTCTTCATGTAATGTAACTGAATGTTTTGTCTTCTTTGTCTCAATACAGAAAAGAAGCGCAGACAATGCGGTAAGTTTTTTTTTGTTAATTGTTTTGATACATTTTTTTCTGTTTCAATCATGCCAAAATTCATCAGCCACTTACTACCCAAGCATGCATAAAGGTTGAGATGTGCAATTTTTTCATCAATGATGAAAATGGGTAGAAATGTGGTCCTTTATGATGGTTCACATCTAGGTGTGGAAGAAAGGATTATCACCCGTCACTGTCTTTTTTTTTTATTTTGCCAGAGAATGTTTTGGTGCAGTTTGGTAGGGATATTCAAATTCCAACAGAATGGGATTTCATGGAATTCTGACAGTGTCAGAATTCTGACATTTCACATACGAAAGAGGTTGTTACATAACTGCAGATTCTTTGTCCCCAGTCCATGTAAAAATATATTTATTTGTTTAAATTTCGGAATTACAATCCTTTGAGTCAATGACTCCTTTGCAAAGGCTCCACATCAGTACATACATACATAGCTTAAAGACAAATTGTACATTGCTACTAGGCAAAACATTACAATAAGACACGTTATACATGGTTACTCTGTACAGGTTAATTTACATGGCTCGCATTACATTGCTTTCTTAGGTTCTCTAGGGTTGTTTATGGACCCTGGGTCATTGCAGAGGAGATTTATGTGATCCACAGAAAATTATTCTGTGGTTTACACAGAATGCCTTTTGGAATTCCACAGATTTAAAAAGAAATTCCAAAACATTTTGGAAATGGAATTGCTGTTCTGCAACAATACTGACGGCATAATTCTGCATTCAACACAGCCCTACAATTTGGCCTTTTTTCAGGTCAAAGATTCAGAATGTATGTATGAATAGGTAGGAAATGGCTGGCTCTTATTTGCATTCTCATGGATTGATAAACTGCTGCGCTATGTCCAGTTTGTCAGCCCCACAGAGATATAATTACATACCTTCCCTTGTTCCAAACCAAAGCCCGCCAGTCTGATCCCATTCATTCACAGTGCAGAGACACATGCTCTAAGTCATTCATATAAATGAATGTTTGTTTATTTATTTGAAAATTAGTAACCATGAGAGGCACACTGAACTGAGGCTCATTTCCAGGTGTGAACTGGGGGAAGGGAACAAGAGGAACAGCAGTACAATACAATAAATATATTAATAGAGCAGCATTTGATAAATAAATTGGTACATACTGTAAATGCATAGGTAAAGCAATAGCATTTTTACAGAACAGTAAAGTGCGGTCACATCTCAAAAATAAAATGGAACAGCAGAAAGAATAGCGGCAACACACAGTGAGCAGTTCCAAAACTGACAACAGGTACGAGACCCATAGACAAGCTCATGTCTAGCCCTGAGGTTGAGTGAAGAGCACTGGAGGCAAAGAAGTGCTGTCACATGCAGGTAGTGGAGATCAGCTGTAGGGCAAATCAAGGGCATTACAAGCAAGGTCTGGTAGGTGCCAGGGAAAAGGTAACCAGATCAAGTAGTGTAGGGCTGGAGTTTCACTTGGTGCCTGAGGGAGCCAGGGAGGGAGGAGATATGGAGGGCAGCTTGTTCCAGAGTGAGGGACATCAATAAGAGAAGGCAGATTGCCCAGCAGAGGAGTGGGGGTGAGGAATGAAGAAATGTTGTTTGTTAAGAATGCTCAGAATTTGTGAGTGGGGCTGGTCTCATTCACTCACGGTAAAAATTCATGTCAATGATATATAAAAGGGAGAGTTTGTGTGAGACAAAGTTGGGAGACAATTTAGAATATCAGATGAAGGACTCAATACTGGAACAGTGAGTACCATGCTAACTGAGCATTGCACACCCCAAATAATGTTGGTTAGCATAGCAGGTGCCATATTTAAAGGCACGGTTAGCACTGCCCACATCTGTTAGCTCAAGAGTGCTAGCAAACACCAGGGATGGGATATTCAGACTGCGCCAGGCTGTGGTACAAGCCTGGGCGCAGCGCAACTGGGATGTGCTAGGGTGCTGACAGAGTGATATTCAATGGTGCTGCACCATGGCTCAGCACCGTTGAATATTGCTCCATGGCCACCCGCATTGTGCATGGTGCAGTGGCACTGCACCAGCGCAAGTGGCCAGACAGGAGCAGGGGGATGCTCTAGCGCAAGTGCCATTTCGCTAGGTGCATCAACCGCGATATTCAAAAGAGCACATGCAAATGGGGTCATAATGCATGCAAGGCACAAATGGGGCCATTTGCATGTCATTATGGCCCCAATTGCATGCAGGTGTGCCGATCCCCAGCGACTTGTGCCTGGTGCCCTGCCAGGCTGCAGCCATCGGGGACTGATGCCCCCTGCACAAGCGGCAAAGTGCCCCACCACCCGATCATGGGCATATGTAAATAATGAAAGGTCCATCCCTGGTGGTCCAGTGGAGCCCCAGCCTGATCACGGCATATGTAATAAAAAGAGGTCCAAAATCCTGGCGGTCCAGTGGACATGTCCAGCCCAATCATGGTGTATGTTTCACAATACAATACACAATCCATCCCTGGTGGTCCAGTGATACTTCTCTCTCACCACTTCACAGTTTCAGCACCTCAAACAGGCGGTGGCAGCTCGCCCACCAGCCTTCTCACCACCCACCAACTGATCTGCATGCAGGCTTACATTCATTGGTTCACAGCATGGGCCAATGGGCGAAGATCGAGTCAGACTACACAGTCCAGATATGTGAGGATCCATTCACAAATCTGGACTGTGTAGTACAATATAGTCTGTACGCCCATTGGCCCAAGCTGAGGACCACTGGGCACACAGCCCTACTGTACACAGTCAGTCAGTGGGCGGCCGGGTGGCTGGTGGGTGAGGAGCTGCCACCCACCACTGACCGGGGAGGAGTGGGGTGCTGGGGCTCAGTGGGCAGATGGGGAAGGGGTACTGCTAGACCACCAGGGATGGATTGGTGTGTTCTATTGTGAAATGTACACCCGTGATCGGGCTGGGAGTGGTCCACTGGACCACCAGGGATATTGGACCTTTTATTCTATTACAGATGCCCGCAATTGGGCTGGGAGCGGTCCACAGGACCATCAGGGATATTGGACCTTTATTTTTCACATATGCCGTGATCTGGCATGGGGGTCGCCATCACGAAGGTGCTGGCCAGAACCAGGTGTGGTCACCCACAGCTGGCAGTTGCTGTGTTGCGCCTGCAATATGGCAGCTCACCTGTGGGTGGCCAGTTGTTGTCTTTTTTTCTGGCTCAACTGTGTGCAGCGTGAAGTAGGGGTTGTTCTGCATGGGCTCAGCTCATCCTGGCTGAATATCTGGATGGCGGAGCATGCATGGGCACGCCCCCCTCTTGCGCCACATACATTACTGATGCGCTCTGGTGCATCGGGATTTGTGCCAGTCACTTTCCCCTTTTGAATATCATGCTTGGGCACATCAGTGGGTTGTGCATGGTGAAACGGTGTTGCACTATGCGCATCTCTTCTGAATATCCCACCCCAGATGTGCATGCAAATGAGGGGTGGTGACATGCATATAGGGTGTAGTGGCATTTTGGAAGGTTTTTGGTTGATCTAACAAATCGCCTGCACAGCACAAGCTGACACTATTAAAAACCTTAGGCTGGGTCTGAAATAGAGGAACAAATTGTGTACATGCAGAAAAAAAAGCCCAGTAGACTAGAGATGCACGGGCGGGATATTTTCAGTTGAAAACTCCACACATGCAAAAATAAAAAAAAAAAGGTGAGTTACATAATTCAGTTGTGTGGATATTGTGCAAGTGCAGATCCGCAGCTGTGGAAATAATATAAAGGCTCAGCAGAAAGGGCAACAGATGAGCCAAATAATCTGGAACAACAGCCACTGTGAAAGTTTTCCAAAACATGCAGCAAACCAGGACACACAGGGAGGCAAGCAGCTGGACCATAGCAGCAACACCTGTATGAGCAGGAGCTTGTACCACAGCAGCAGCATGCCCTGCCTGTCCTTGCACAATAGCAGCAGATGCAACAGTATGCTGTGGTGGGAAACCACAACCAGGTGAGACCAGCACAAATGTGGCAGCAGCAGTGCAGGCAGGTATAGTCGCACCATCCACCAGTGTACCCCAGTCACACTGTAATGGCTGCAACTTGTACTCCACATATAGTAGGCCCATGCACCCAGTGGCATTTTGTAGATGTGGGTTGCGTCTCTGTCTGATGTTTTCCATTTGCCTGCTTCTGTTGCCCCACTTCTGTCTGTTACTGTCTCTGCCTCTACTGCTTGTTTAGCTCCTGTATGGGCTGTAGTGGGTCATGTAGGTGTGATGTGTTGCATCTCAATAGGTATTGTATGCTAGTAGTGGCTTGACATCTGGCATTACTATAAGACCCCTGGTTGGTGTTGCATGGTATACCAACCTCCACTATAGTTGGTTCTTAATTGATAGTACATTGCCTTCTGAACAGGATGTGAGTTACGCCTCATTCTCTTTGGTACAGCATGTGTGCAACATTTCTTTCCACAGCTAAGGTTCAGCAGTGGCAGAGAATAGCTGTTAAGGGGATGCTACATACTTTTCAATGGCTTTTTTTCCTCCACAAGAAATTCTGTCGTTGCATTTTTTCCACAATCTGCAGAATATTTTTCCTGCAGCTGCGGGCATTTTGAGAATATCCCGCAGTGCAACTGCCCTTTTCTTCTGTACCAGCACCATTTTTTGGACACATGCCTTCCTTTCACCTTTAAAGTTTTTTGAGAATCCAGCCCCTACTTCTAACAACACACAATGTTTCCCCCTGCCATCAGTATTGCTGGCATCTAGTGGCACCCCATTGTCACCTGACCCATTGTACTGATCCCTGGCATCTAATAACACATCCTTCCTCACTTGTTCCCCCATTACACTGGTTCCTGGTTTCTGGTGGCCCCCTACTTCTTATCCCTGTACCAATATCCTCTGCTTTTAATGGCACATTATCCCAATACCAGTGCCCATTGTAAATAACTCTAATGTCCAGTACCACCCTCCTCAGAGTCCCCTACACCTTCACCTGGCGATGGCAGCTGGCACATATTGTCCACTCACCTACATGGCTGGTTGTCATCTGCTACATGCAAGAACTGTATTACCTCTCTAGTTTTGCCCTGTTCATGCTGTTTCACTACTTTTGCCTGCTTTGCATTTAGGTGATTGTTATATTTTCTTATTGCAGTCATTACTAATGTGCCTCTAATATTTATGATTTTGCTTGTATTTCTATATCATTGTATTTGACTTCTTGTATTTTCAGTAATCGTATTGTCTACCTATCTCCTTCTCCCCTGTCCTCCAGAACACAACTGGAAATGAGCTGTTATAAGCTCAGTACATACTTCTTAGTTAAACTTTTAAATAACTAAATATAGTACTACATTTGTCATTTTTGTATTATGCTTCTGTAGGTGGTTTTTAAAATATGTTTTGTATGCTCTTGGTGGTGCCTTTAAAAGGGCCATGTGGCCCAGAGCATCTTACCTTGGTAACAAAATTTTAAAGAAAAAAAGTTATATTAGTGCAGTACTTGTAAAACATCTTTTAAAAATCAGTTAGCAGAAAAGAAACCAAGGAAATACTGTTTTTTGTAAAGAACTTAGGAACATTCCTGGGAAAAGATGTACACACTCACCAAGGAAATGTTAAGGGTTAATTCATGGGAAACAGCCATAAACCAAGCAGGCAAGTGGCACAGTACCTCGTGCATCCTTTTCTGTGTGTGTGTGTGTGTGTGTGTGTGTGTGTGTGTGTGTGTGTGTGAATGTCTTTGGAGGGACATAGGAATGAAAATATTTTTCAAAAAGTTGACTTCTAGCTACAGTTAATAAAATATTAGCATACTTGTTAAATCTCTTTTTCTAGGTGATTCCTGCGCTGTGCAAAATATTTTTTTCCACAGTGCCGTTTCTAAACCATATGAGGTGACCATCTTTCTTTCCAGAGAAAAATTATTTAAAAAATTTGGAAAAAAAAAAACTTCAGTTCTGGCAGAAACTGAAAATATTATCAGCAAATTAATCTAGGAAATGCCGGGAGCTATTTACGGTACGAAAAAGCAGGGTCAAACAGTTTGCCTGATTTTGGGGCACTGCTGTTTTAAGGCATGGTAGTCCATCTACTCAGAATTATGTTCCTAACCTACAGTAACTGAATTGAACAACTTTTATGTTTAAAACACAACACTTGATTATTTACCTAGAAGCTGTAATGTTTGTAACTAACCTGCCCTATTCTACCTGGCAACAACCTAAGTAAATGAAAATAAAACCATTTTCAATTAAAATTAAATTGCCTTACACTTTTTTAAACACACAAACCCACAACACATCATAGGTTTCTTCAAAATAAATGCAGTTTCTGGGTTCATTTAAAGGCACGTGGTCTTTGCTGCCAAACTCATTTATTCTACCTGGCAACAACCTAATTAAAGGAAAATAAAACCGTTGTTAGTAAAAAATACATTTTATAAGCACGATATCCCATGCCAGAGCACAGGTTTCTTGAGAATTAATGCACTTCTTGGGTGCGTTGAAAGTCACTCAGCCATTGGGCTTGTACCTTCCAGTTCACCCATGGTGTGCATTAATTCCTTGGGAAATGCATGCCCTGTTGGAGGTTATTGCTTTCTTACTTATACCCCAGATCACAGTCAATATATATGCATGTTTGGCCAACATAATGAGCTTATAAAGAAGCCCTGCAATTAGCAATTATGATGAACTTAATCTAAAGAAATGAGTTACTGACTTTACCACCATGCCTGAAAAGCTAACCATTTAGGAAGACAAATTTCACAGCAGTCTTACTAATAAACAGCGGTTGGTTGGCCCAAAAGAACTGCTCTAAAACTACAATCTCTTTAATTTTTCCCACAGTGTTTGCTTCCTCTCCCTCCCACCAACATTTCAAAAACTGATGTTGCTTTGTGGCGAGTTCCTCAAAGCTCATGTCAGAGCTTTTTTGGAGTTTACAGAATTTAACCGTGTAGGCCTCAGGAGTCAGTTCATACTTTGTAAGTAAAGAAGTTTTAAATTTGTCATAATTGCAACTGTCCTGATTGTCCATTTGGCATAGCGCCTCATGTTCCTTACCAGTAAGTAGCGGGGATAACTGGAAGCTCCATGAATCCCTCTGTATTTTGGCCTGGATACAGACCTTTTCAAATGAATAAAAAAATGCATGCATATCCTTCCCCTCTTAAAATTCAGCAATTAAAGTTTGAATTTAACTTATACCCTAGCCCTGGAGTTTCAGGTTCACCCCTGCTACTTACCTCCTCTGCCGCTGGCCATTGGAGTCTTAGCTTCTCCAGTTCAAACTCTCTCTGTACAGTGGATGTCCTGTATCTGGACTTCAGTGACGCATTCGACTCGGTGCCGCATGGAAGGCTGGGAAGTAAGTTAGTAGGCATAGGGGCGGGTGCAAAGCTGGTGAGATGGGTAAGAAACTGGCTTCAGAGAAGGCAACAGATGGTGGTGGTGGTGGATGGGGAGCTCTCACACCCAAGGGTAGGAATGAGCGGTGTTTCACAGGGCTCGGTGTTGGGACCAGTGTTGTTTGGGATATTCATTGCAGACATATCATTGGACATCAAGAGCAAGATCAGTCTGTTTGCTGATGATACAAAGGTAGGAGCAGTGGTGGATGACCTAGGGGGATGGCAGGGTTTGCAGGATGATCTGGCAAAGCCTGAAACTTGGTCAGACACCTGGCAACTGGGGTTTAATGCCAAAAAGTGCAAGGTGCTGCATTTTGGGATGAAGAACTCAAGGAGGAGGAGTTACCAGCTGGGGGGAGTGCAGCTAGCCCAGACAGAGGAGGAGAAGGATCTGGTTTTGCTCATTACAGGGTCAATGAACAACTCGGCACAATGTAAGAAGGCAGCTACAAAGGCCAACAAAATGCTGGGTTGAATTGCAAAGGGTATATCCTCGAGGAGGGAGGAGGTGATTCTGCCACTGTATAGGTCATTGGTTAGACCACACCTGGAGTACTGCATGCAGTACTGACGCCTGTATCTGAAGAGGGACATTAAGTTACTTGAGGGGGTGCAGCGCAGGGCGACAAAGGTGATCAAGGGGCTAGGAGACTTATCATATGAGAGGAGGTTGAGGGAGTTGAACATGTACTCACTGGAGGAGAGGAGGGACAGGGGGGACATGATTGAAACCTTTAAGTACATGAAAGGAATAAACAAGACAGGTACAGAGGGGCTGTTCAAAGTAAGGGAGGGGAGGGACACCAGGGACCATGATATGAGACTGGAGGGAGGAAGGTTCAGGAGGGAGATGAGGAGATACTTTTTACAGAAAGGGTGGTGGCTGGGTGGAATGCATTACCTGCAGAAGTGGTATCCAGTAGAACAGTGGATTGCTTCAAAAGGGGATGGGACCGGACAAGCGGGAGGGTTAATGAAGGGGAAGGGTGGAAGGGAGGGGCAGCTGCAGAATAAGGGGTGCTAGCTGCACATTTGAGCAGACTTGATAGACCTCTAGGCCTTTATCTGCTGGCAAATTTCTTATGTTTGTATGTTCATATGCCATTATCTTTCCTTGGCCTCTCTCTGAAGCTGCTTTTCTCTTTACTCTGCCTTTCTCTGCTGCTGCTTTTCTCTTTTCTCAGCCTCCCTTTGATGCTGCTTTTCCTACAACTCCTTCTCAGACTTCTTCTGCTTGTATTTCTGGTCCAATTTCCTCAACTCCAACTGCAGCCTGGTCCCTTCTGGCTCCCGTTTTGTGGTGGTCTTCCCCTGGTGCTGTTGCCCTGGGTTTCCTCTGGTCTCACTGTCCTCCTCCCTGGGACTGTACTCTGCAGCATCTCTTGGCATCCCCATGCCCAAACATAGAAACATAGACTTTGATGGCAGATAAGAACTGCTTGGTCCACCTAGTCTGCCCATTTCCCTACCTATTGGATAAGCTGCAGATCCTAGTTAACCAACAGCCTACTTCTTCCTACCCCCAACCAGAATTGCCTTATGTCTGTCCCATGCATTCTTGAATTCCCCCACTGTATTTGACCTCATGACCTCCTCAGGAAGGCCGTTCCATGCATTCACCTTCCTCTCTGTGAAAAAATACTTCTTCACATTGTCCCTGAGTTGTCCCCCTCTATCTTCAATTTGTGTCCCCTTGTTCCTGCACATCTCTTTTTCTGAAAGATGCTACAATCTTGGACTTTGTTGATTCCCTTTCAGTCACTTGCTGTGATTTGAGGAACAGGGCAACCGCTTGCTAATCTGCTGCCATGAGAGCCTCCATGAGGTGCATTTTGGTTCACCCCTCGTACTGGACCCCTCTTTCTTGACACAACTGCCTTGGGTAGTCTGTACTGTATTCACTGTAGCTGGAAGCCACCTTCTTCCCTAACTACTACTATACTAGCTTACACCAAAAAAAACAAAAAAAACAGGTAGGGAACTTTATACTGTACTGTAACCGAATTGTTTTTTTTTCCAAATCTCTGCCTTGATTGTGTGTAGATTGTTTTCAGTTTATCAATCTGATACCCTGGCCTCAAATCCAACAGTTTTGTCTGTGCCACCACTATCTCTCGAATTGCAACACTGTGCAACCAGATATCTCAGATTGCACCACTGCATACCAGATCTGTCATGAACCCACTCCTGGGGGTCAGGCCCACTGAGCTCACAGTGCCCACCCCTAAGTGCAATCCATGATGGAGGGGACAGGAATACCCTCTTCATGTCCTTCTATAGTGCTTGCTGAGTTCACAACAAAACACTCACTGTGAAGACGCAGGGTATCCCTCTTTAAACTCTGAATCATGGTACAATACCAATCTCAAGTCTTGTAGCCAAATGTGAACCCTTCTTGGTTGTTACACAAAGGCGGGAAGATCCAGGCATCACACACTCTTCAGGGTGACCCTGATTTTGTCTTCTCCCACAGGACATACAATAACTAGGTTCAAATCCCCACAGACTCTTCCCTGAGACTTCTGTATTCTCCTTATCTTTACCCAGAATTACCTTACAGATTCTTGTTTGATTGGTTCATTGTAATGGTACCCCTTTAGCAATAACAATTTGATCACAGATTAGTAATAACTGTCCCACAAAATCACGCACAATATAAAAATCTCACTCAGGCAGGTTTTCCTTAGAGAAACAAATATGTTGTTTCTAAATTCTTAAATAACTATCATATTTACAACTAAAAGGTTTTCACCAATTTGTCACAGAATAACACAAAGAAAAAATAGACATATAGCAGGAAAATGCACTATACGTTTATTTAATTCTACCTTAAGTTCATAGTGAATTGAAGTCCAGAAAAAGTAAATGAAAGTTTCAGTTTCATTTGTAGCAGTCTTGCTTCTTTTGTGTCAGAAGTGGGTCCATTGAAGTGCTCCAGGAAAAAGAGAGAGCATGACTCTGGCACATCGCTTACATAGTGGGTTAAAATCCCAGGGCTAGTCATAACTTTAAGGCCAGTAGGTATCATGGTTTGCATTTTTCAAAATTCACAAGGAAATCATTACCTTCTTCATTTTGGTTCCTTATTATTTCCTGGCACATATAATAATCATGAACATGACTTCAGAGTTTAAGCCTTTGAAGTCCCATCTTCCCAACACATGGCAGCTGTAGGACAATTCACACCAGACTGTGACTAATACTTATTTCCCCAATTCTGTCTTCCAAAGCATCCTGGTTTTTCAAGTGACAATTTTTACTACAGCTGATAGATTTAGGGTCTCTGTGTTAGTTAGCCAGGAAGACTCTTTTAAAATGCAATTTCCAGCTTCCCTGGGAAAACTAGTTTCTCTTAGGTCACAGGGAATTTGCAGACCTTTGGGGGGAAAAACAATCTATTCCCTTGTTCTAAGTGGCCCTTTTATCCATTTTCCTTGTGGCATTTTAAACATACACAAAATATTACAAAATATAACACCATCTAGCTGTACATCTGACTGGCAGTGGCATAGCTCACTACACATTATAATTACTGATGAACCCCTTTATCAACTCATTTTCAGATACCTTTCAAACACCGTAATAACCACAAATTGGATTATTATGGCATTTGAGTAGCTCAGAGTTACTGGCAGTTTGCTCTAGTGGGACTGTGCAATGAACAGCGCGAGCGCTTACTTACAGGTTTCTCCTGACAAACGTTGCTCTGCACGACTCCCGCTACACAGAATAACTTGCGCCGTCAGTCAGAAAAAGCAAAACATTGAATAAACAGTATTCGGTTTAACAAGTGCATTTTTTACCATGTGAAGAAAACCCTGTCTGGGACTCCTTGCACCAGTAACTATAAAAAATAACGAATAGACAAGTGTGTCTTGATGAATTTTTTTTTCACACCCTTGGTGTGTAATGTCCACATAAACCTCTTGAGCTTCATTCTCAAGGTTGGGTGTGAACATAAAATTCATAACACACACTTGCCTATCCATTATTCTCTATGCATTAGTTTTTTTACTGCTCAACAGTAACCTATTATGAAGTAACCAGTGTTGCAGATTCTGCAGAACAAGCTGGAACAGATATCAATTACAGAGTTAACTATGGTAAAAAATTAGGCCATTAGCTCAAACTGCTGCATTGGCAGGGTACTGCTGTGTTGGCAAGAATTAGGCAGATCATTAATAAATAACTAGAATAACAGTGGTCCAAGAATGGAACCATGCAGGACCCCATTTGATACTGGGAAATGATGAGCAGAATTTATTTATCCAGACCTCTTGCAATCTCATGGATAAGTAACTGTTGAAGTAATGTGCAGCTGTATCTGAAATACCCAGCGCTCTTAGCCTATCCAACAATAATTTATGGTTTACCTGATCAAAGGCTTTTGTGAGGTCCACAAACACTGCGCCAGTAAGTAGACCATTATACATTGCCCTGTTCACATGGTCTGTGAATTTAACTGGAGCAGTATTATTTCCATAGCCGAGTCTAAATCTATATTCTTCTTTAGCTCATAAACTGTATTTGTATTAGAGTATTAGACATTCACCTGGACAGACATTGATCATGTCTACCATCTGCCCTTGTTTGGCCCAGTGACTGTTATCAGGAAAGAGGGTGACAACCGGGACATGATTGCAAAATAATTCATAATCAGTGGGCTCAGAAAATTATATCTACTACTGTTCTTCAATCTTTGCAGAACTGCACTCTGTACTTATTGAGTCTTGTTTGGTTATTGGCCAGTCGGTAGCATTTCCAGGATTGAGGCCTTTTCTTGTACTCTATGATCTTTGTCACTGTCATGCTTGCTGTCATGACATCATGATCAGACTACTTTACCCTGTTGCACATGAAACCACCAATAAAGTCCATGCACTACTTTGCAAGTGGTGCAGAATGTTGCAGCCTTACTGGTGTGTTTGGAGTTCAAAAGCACCATAGGGTAAATTTAGATGGTAGAATAAATTCAAGGTGTATGTAAATCCATAGCGGGGTTGGGTCTTCTTTCTCTCTCTCTCTATATATATCTATATCTATAGATATAGATATAGATATATATATCACTCTCTGTCTCATTATGTCTCTCTATCTTTCCCACTCTCAGATCTCCTGTTCCTCTTTGCTTTTGCACATTGGCTCAGGCCATCCACAGAGGACCACTTCATGTCCTATTTTCAAAAATACAGCTGGCAATGTGGATTTTCTGTAGTTGACCTTTAAATGTGGAGTGAGCTGTGTGGGTTGATAGATTGATCCTTCCTTTTTATGGCTGCTGTGGGTGTAGCCCTGCAGATGTCTTGTGAGCACAATAGAGAAAAGGGAGCTTTCTGGATACCAAACAGACTTGTTAAACAGTGGAGGTGAATAACAATCACTGCATCTTCACCACACTATTTTGTTCATTGGTACTAGTGGAACACGGTACTGTTCACCACGTCCAAGATGGCAGCCGGAGTTATCTGTGCATGCACGATGACTCGCACATGCGCATTGAACTCAACCTGCACATTCCACCATTTCCAAGATGGCCACTGGAGTCCTCTGCACATGCACGGCGACTTGCACATGCGCACTTGGTTCCAGTGGCCATCTTGGACATGGTGGACTGTGTCGACAGAGTTCAGTGTGCATGCGCAAGTCATAGCACAGGCACAGAGAACTCTGGTCACCATCTTGGATATGGCAGACAGTGCTGTGTTTCTCCCTTACCTTGGCTGCAGCTGTACTGGTTCTGGCCAGAATTTGCTTGTTGTGTTGTAAAATCTTTTTTTTTTTTTTTAAGAAGCTGCACTGTACAGCCCAGTAAGAAACATATCTGAGGACTGAATCACAGTGTTTTTGTGCCACTTCCATGCAGCACATAGGCACACTTACTGCTGTCCACTATGTAACAGAAAGCTAGGGCCGTCCCTATGGAATTCATCTACCACCACAACTGCTTCACTGCTGTTAGGAGGGTAGACTCCTATATGTTCTAAGTTGTTTTTTGATCTGACTGCAGGGCAATAGTACCAGATTTTGTGATTTTATAGTCAGACACAATAGTCTTTGGATGTCATGCTTCCCCTTGTGTAAACATGACTATACATACAGTATATAAACATGAGAATCTGACATCAGAAACAGGCCTTGTGGTCTATCAAGTCTGCTCAAGTGCATAGCTAGCACCCCTAAACTGCAGCTGCCCCCTCTTCCTCCCCTCACCTTGACCTCCCCATGCACCCTGCCTCATTCCCTTTTAAAACTGCCCACTGTCCTACAGGATGCCACCTCCTCTGGCAGAGTGTTCCATTTTACCACCACCCTCCCTGTGAAACAATGCCTCCTCATCTCTCTCTCCTAAATCTATCCCATCCAACCTTAGCCATGCCATCTCATGTTCCTTCCCCTCCTCAACATAAATAACCATTCTGTGCCCATTTTGTTGATCCCCTTCAAGTGTTTGAAGCTCTCAATGATATCACCCTGATCTTTCCTCTCCTACAGGGTGTACAAGCTCAACTCATTCAATCTGTCCTCATAAGTTTTGCCCTCCAGCCCCAGGATCATTTTCATTGCCCTGCTCTGCATCCCCTCTATCAGCCTGATATCCTTCTTCAGATAGGCATATCAGTACTGTACGCAGTACTTCAAATGCAGCCTGACTAATGACCTGTACAGTGGCAGAATCAAATCTTTCTGCCTGGACGAGATACCTCTTGCAATACATTCCAGCATCTTGTTAGCCTTAGCTGCTGCCTTCCTGCACTGGGCTGAGTTGTTCATGTTCCCCGTTACAATCACCCCTAGGTCCTTCTCTTTCTCAGTGACCCTTATCTGAACCCCTCCCAACCAATATCCCCTTCCCTGGTTCTTTGCTCTGAAGTGCATAACCTTGTACTTCTTCACATTGAAGCCCAATTTCCACTTTGCTGACCACTCCTCCAGTTTGGTTAGGTCCTCCTGTAGCCCCTGCCACCCCTCAATATCATCCACCATTGCCCCCATCTTGGTATCATCTGTGAACAAAATGATCCTGCTCTTAACTTTGTGTGAGATATCTGATATGAATAGCCTAAACAACACTGGACCCAGCACAGAGCCTTGTGGCACCCCGCTCGTCACCGCCCTAGGTGATGAGAGTTCCCACCACTACCACCCGTTGCTGCCTCCCCTTCAGTCAGTTCATGATCCAGTTGACCATTTTTGTCCCTACCCCCATGTATTCCAACTTTCCCCCAGCTGCCTGTGTGGCACTGAGTCAAAGGCCTTGCTGAACTCCAAATACAGGACATCCAAAGCATGGCCCTTATCCAGCTCCCTCATTATCCAGTTGTAGTACTCTATTAGTATGGTCTGGCAGGATTTTTCTGAGACAAACCCATGCTGCTGACCATCTTGAATTCCATTTTCCTCCAGAAAGGTCACCTGTATCTCCTTCAGGATCCCTTCCATAAGTTTACCCACAATGGAAGTGAGACTTACAGGTCTGTAATTGCCTGGTTCATCCTTTGGGTCATTCTTGTGCATAGGCATCACATAAGCCAACCTCCAATCCTGTGATATGCATTCTGTGTCCAGGGAGGTATTGAACAGGTCTGCCAGTGGCCCGGCTAACACCTCCACCAGCACTCTCAATACCCTAAGGTGAATGTCATCAGAACCTGGTGCCTTATCCACCTTTAGTGTCATCAGACCCTCCAGTACCCTGGTCTCCATAATCATCCCGTCAGTCACCCCTCCCCCATGCCCACCTTCCCCATCCATGGAGGTAGTTGTCCACCCTTCTCTTTTGTGAACACAGAGCAGAAGTACTTACTTAGTGCTTCTGCCTGTTCCACCCCCTTCACCCCCACCCCCACCCCGTCCTTTTTAATCCTCACTATCTGGTCCCTGCAGCTCCTTTTCTCCCCTGCATATCTGAAAAAGTCCTTCTCCCCATCCCTGATGCCCTTTATTTATTGAAGATATCAGATAACATACCTTTGAGTCAAAGACTCCTTTACAAAGGTTCCATGTTATTGAGAACAGAGACATCAAGGACAATAGCAACAATTAGATACAAGAACCTGGTGCCTTATCCACCTTCAGACCTTCCAGTGCCCTGAGTCAGCCTGAGCTCCCTGAAGGCCTTGACTGCCCTGACTAGCCTAGCTACCTCCTTGGACTTCTTCACATATGACTCCCTGTCCTCCCCTTCCCTACTTCTTGAATCTCTGAAAAGCTGCTCTCTTTGCCTCACCCCATTCAACACCTTTCTTTTCAGCCAGCATGGCTTCCTAGCCCTACTCTTCTTGCTCAGAGTCCTGGTACATGATTCAGTAGCCTCCTTCAGACCAAGTTTGATGCTATCCCACTTCTGTTGTGCATCCATCTCTGGCCTCATCCTTTCCAGGTGCCCTTTCAAGATTTCCCGCATCCTCCAAAATCCACCCATCTGAAGTCAGCCACCTTCATCCCTGTACCAACAGACTCCTTGCTCAAACTAAGCATGACCCACATGGATTGGTGGTCACTCCCAGCCTCCCTGTTAGTTAGTACCAGGTCCCAGAGTATTTTCTAGCTGAGTTAGCTCACTAGTCATCTGTGCCAGTAGACTATCCTGGAATGCATCTAGTAGCACCTGCTCCCTGTCACTCGAGTTGGCTGGGGTTCCCTGGTCCACACCTGGTAGATTGACGTCCCCCATGATCACCACATTCCCCTTCCTGCATACCCTTTGAATCTGCTCCACTAACTCCCTATCCAGTTCCTCAGTCTGAGCAGGTGGCTAAACTGCATCTACAGTGCCTCTGTCCTACCCTCCTTCCCCTCATCCCTAGTACATCTAATCCCATCTCTTACATAAAGTGCCATCCCCCCTTCTCTCTGTCCTTTCTATATATTCTGTAACTTGGGATTGCCAGATCCCAATCCTGGTGTTGGGTTGCCCAAGTCTCCATGATGGCCGCAATGTTCACCATCCCTTCTGCCAAGAGAACCTGTAGCTCAGAGGTTTTGTTTCTCAGGTTCCTTGCATTCAGGGCCAAAACCTTCCACCCAGTTCCTTTCTTTACCCTATCTCATTCCCCCTCATCCTGACCTCCCTGCGACCCTCCCCAGAACCATCCCTGTTGTCATGGGGGGGTCAGCTTGTTCAGCTCTCCTCTCTGGTTACCCTGCATACTTGCTGCACAGTGGCCTACCCCCTACCTAGTTTAAAATCACCCTGGGTGCTATGTATTCCTCCAGCTTTTGCTTCAAGACTCCCTGCCCTTCCCTACTCAAATGCAATCTGTCCTTTGCATACAGGTCACTGTTGTCCCAGGTGTTTCCCCAATCTCCCACCAGCCCATACCCATGAGAATGACACCGCTCACCCAGCCAAGAGTTGAACTCCACTATCCTATCCTTTCTCGCCTGCTTGCCCTGGGTACTGGTAGCATTTCTCAGAAGGCCACTGAACTCCCTACCTCCATACACAACTTCCCCAGCTCCTCAAATTTCTCCCTAACCAACTCCACCGTACTGTCCCCAAGTCATTAGTGCCCACATGCACCACCACATGTGGTTTCTCTCTTCCCCCTAACACACCTGCGCAAAGACTGCCCCACCCTACCAGCTGTCAAGCCCACTACAGATTCCACCCATATACGACTATGCCATTTCCCCCCTCCCCATCTGAATACCTTCAGGACTGAGTCCCATATCACTACTACCCCCCCTTCTCCCCACTGTTCACCCATAACATCCTGCTGTTCCCATCCCCTCCATGAGTGTCCTCCCTGCCCACCAGTGCCTAGATCTGCCCCCGCTGCTTTGTCCCCTCCTTTTCCCACTGAACTGATCTTCCTGCTATGCTTGCTGCCCCTTCCCTACTGCCCAGTGCTCCACCTATGACTCACCTTGACTTGTCAAATGCCTTCCTAATCTTCCTGGGTCCTCTCCCCCACTCTGCTGCCTATGCCCTGTCCCCCCTGCACCCACTTCTACCACTGTCTGTTGTACTACCCCATTTTCCTGTCCATTCCCCATCTGGTCTGTTGCCCCCTTTGTTCTCCCTACCCACATGTCCACCTGACCCATCTCTGAGAGCCCCTTCATCCTCATCCACCATTGACACCAGTACCACATGCCTATTACTTGAACCTGACCATCTGCAAAATACATTGCCCCTACTGCCCTCTCAAGGCAATCCCATATTGCTACTAGATTTTCTCATCCCCTTCCCATCCCCCTTGACAATGCAGGCTTGGTACCCTTGTTCACATACCCCCATGGTCCCTCACTCTCCCCTAACCTTCTTCTGCTCCTTCCCAGCCACTGGACCTCTGCCTCCAGACTCCTCAACCTGTGGCAAACTGGACACTCCCCAAGCTTCCACAATGTGGCCAGACAGACAGCCATCCCACAGCCATTGCAGCTCACTGTTCTGTCTACCTTGGTACATCTTCTGCCCCCATGTCCCCCTGTACCAGTCCTTGACCCCTGGTCCTCCCCTCATCCCTGCTTCTTGTGCTGCCAGCACCTGTCCTGCATCCCAACTCCCCCAACCTCCTCCTTCCCTAGGTAGCTCCATCATCAACTGCTCCACCCCCTCTGCATTACTCCAGTGACCCTGCCAGAGGAACACAGTATGAGCTAAGGAACACAGTATGAACAAGGAAACATCAGGAACAAATAACCCTGCTCAAACCAGCTGTGACCAGCAAATGGAACTCTAGCCCCTTCGGATGCAAGCCTGATCCACATAACCCCTGGGGATAACCCACTACAATCCCAGCATCAACATTGTAAATGCCCTTTGAGACACATACCCCATAACAGCTGCAGCTGACCCATTAACTGTCACAGTACCTTGATTATGATGCTCTTCTCAGCACCTATATGCATGGTGTCCAGATCCCTACTACTCTCCTGATAGGTGCAACTACTACTGGGAGTGGTTCTGGCAGCCCATTTAATAATGGTGGTGGTGTGGGATGAGGGTGGTGGGAGAAAAATCAAGCTTGATGCTGTAGCCTCTCTTGATTGGCTCCTGTGGGAGCCCGAGGAGTGTGGCTATGGCCACTGCTAATCTGTTGTCTCCCTTGGTTAATTCAATGTGGCAATGGCCACTGCTGGTGTTCTGGAACCATGATACAGCCCCGCTCCCCTCTGGCAGGCCTCCTCTCCTACAAGATTGTGGCCCCGCCACTGGTGCTTGCTTGCCACAGGTGCAGCCCAAGTACTCCGTGTTGCTGCAGCTCTCAGTTGTTGCGGCTGGGACAAGACAACATATAGCCCCACTGCAAGTTTAAATGTCTCCACCAACCTCTCTGGTTGGCTCTGGAGGGATCCTGATGTTTTAGCCTCTCTTGATTGGCTCCTGTGGGAGCCCGAGGAGTGCAGCTTCGGCCACTGCTAATCCACCGCCTTCCTTGGTTGTTTATTGCTTTTGTCCTGGGACTGCCAATGTGGCCCCACTCCCCTCTGGCATGCCTCCTCTCCAACTGATTGTGGCCCTGCCACCAGTGCTTGCTTGCCATGGGTGCAGCCCGAGTACTCCGCATTGCTGCAGCTCTGCTGCAGTGCATGTATTGCAAATAGAATAATAGATGGGAAACCATGTATAACCATGTATTACAAAGAGGTTCTGGTAACATCAGAACCTTGACAGTGTCATTTGAGAGGTTCCCTCATGCCACCAGATGTTTGAGATTGAAATTATATTATACCCAAGTGAAAAAAAGTTACCAACCTGTTATTTTTATAATATATGGTTCCAAACTTATCCACTCACTGTACTTATGGCTGTCCAGATACTGTTTTGCTTTTGCTGTTGTTCACTCACTTGCTCTTACAACTCCCCCATATGCTCTCTCTTTTAATGCTTTCGATCACTTACTTGCAGCTCCATTCAATTACCTTAGCCATGACAAACCTACTCACTCCTTGCCTCTGTTTGTCCACAATGGCAGCCCCACTCGTCGTGTGTGTCTGGTCTGGTCCACCTGATTTTCTTCTAATATAGTCGATCCTGCAACACATTTACTTGGGAGATGCAAACCAAGACTGGAGCCATGAGGGAGCCATTTGTCATCAGCTGTCAGGCAGCTTTTCTAGTCCATCCAGCTCTCTGATTCTGGCATTGGAAGAGGTTGTTCACTTTATCCTCCAATTCTGTGGTCTACATGTCTGCTCCTAGTTTGGGCTGTGTTCTTGGATGGGGCTTTGGCCTTGGGTGGTGTGACAGCACCACCTGACCCTGCAGTCCTTTCAGCTGCTATGTGCTTCTCTTTCTCAGGGTTTTCAAAGGAGGAGAAAAAGAGAAGTACCAAACCTATTACAAATATTACTCGTGTCATAATGTCCTGTTCAACCTTCCATTCTTTCTAATATTTTCTATTACATGTTTAAAAAGTCTTAGAAGATCCACAATTGATTTCCTTCAAGCTACTCTTACTGATCCCTAGAATAAGGATCTGGTCTTGGGGAGCTCCTTCATAGCTTTTTTTTCTCTTTAACTCGTCAAAAAATGCAAAAAAAAAACAAAACAACTATAAGACAAATATAACAAACAAAATCTCTGTGGCTCAGTAAGTAGAATGTTCACCTTTGAACCAGTAGATCTGTGTTCTAGCCTCACACCAGGTACTTGGGGTAATTCCCACAGCTGACATTGCAGTGCTGAATTCAGGAGGGGTGCTGCACTGTTGAGATGCTGTCATTGGATGATGTTTAATTGAGATCCCTTCTTCTGATTTCTGTCCAAATGGAAGTTAAAGATCCCACAGCACTTATCCAAAAAGAATAAGGGCATTTTCCCAATGTAACGGGTCCACTTCAATAAAACAGGTCAGTGTATCCCACCCCCAGGACCTAAGGATGCACATGAAAACAAGCCATCACAGCTTAATGTGCCTTTTCTGATCAAAAATGGAAAAACTAACAAATTAAGAAAATTCTAACTAAGCCAGGAACCCACCATACTGGGGGACCATGTTGGATTAATTTAATTTTTAAATGCTTTCTCTTTCACAAATAATAAAATAAAGATATTGCAGCCAATGACCTTTCTAATTTCTATATTGCGTTAGATTTGTTTTGAAAATAGAAAAATATTATTTGAGGACATCACCCTCCATAACAATGACAAGTATGATTGCCATAGTACCTTTATGAATTCAAGGAGCAGAACAAGCTCAGGGCATAAACAAGAGCGGTCAAGGAATGTTAAATGCTAGTTGAAAGTTATATTACCTTAAAATGACTCAGAATCAGTACTTGCTTGGATTTCCTTTTCCATATTCTGTTTATCACCTTTCTGCACCAACCCCCCCCAGCCCTGTCACCCGACTTCCCCAAACTTACCTTCCTGCAATCATTCTCTGCCATAGGACTGTGGGAAGTGCCTAGTTGCTGGTGTGGGGCCCGTGAGGGGTTAGTTATCATCTGGCAGTTAGCCGGCCCAGTGGTGCTGAGGGTTGAGGTGCTGGACGCCACACCTCATGTCATGCCGGTGACCTAGGTTCAGGAATGGATTCAGGTCACCGGGGTCAGCAGGGGATTGAGCATCTGGAGGACTGCTCTCCTCTCCTGGGGGTGGGTTGCTGGTGGTTCCCAGTGCAGTAGCAGCCTTTGGTGGAGACTAGGGGCAGCAATAGACATCAGGACGCAGTTGGGGGTGGGTTGTCAGCAGGCTCCAGCAGCACGAGGTGCAGAAGGTACATGCTGTGTAGGAGCCATTGCATGCCACGGCCCTAGAGGGAAACAAAAACAAGAAATAACCCTACTGCGGTGGTAGGCAATGGTGAATCAGTGGCTGGGTCCCATGCCCAGTGCCAGACTCTACCGGCGAGCACATCCAGTATGCCTCCTCCTATCCAGTTGCTCCACTTGATTCTAGATAGAGCACCAGGGGAGATGGTGGCCCCACCCCGAGTGACTCAGAGCTGGGGGGTCGAGTGGCCAGATTGGGATGGAGGGAGAGCCCAGACCAGAGAGCATGTTGGGGGCTTCAGGTGGGCAGCAGAAGCACCAGTCAAGTATCCACACCCGAGAGATGGCCACCATAGGTAGGTGAGAAATACAGTAAAAAAAATCATCAGGCAGTCAAGAGAGTTTCCCACCAATTTTCATCCTTGGCCCACAAACATGCAGTGAGCACCACGTGTGAGCTCCACCCCTGCGGATACACCTCCAGTGTCCTGTACATGGGTTCCCCTCCAAGTCCTGTGATGTCACATGCACTGCTACCCAGACATCACTGTGTAGCAGTCCAACAGTGAGTCATGCAAACCTCCTTCCCCAAGGGAGAAGATCAGTCCTATGGAAGCTTAATCTACCTTCTCCTGGCCAGCACCCAAGTCACCCAAGTCCATTCCAGAACCTGGGTCACTGGTGTGGCAGGAGGTAAGGTGCTTGGTGCCTCAGCCCTCCATGCCAATAGGCCGGCTACATGTTTGGACTACCAATGGAAGTCTATTCCAGACATGAAGTCTGTGAACCAAGAAGGCCCTATTGCTGTAGAGTTGCACATTTTGATCTGTTGGCTGTTGGCTTGTCATCAGGACCACTCAGAAATGTTTTCCTTACAGGCCCAGTGGCATGGAGAGCAGGGGTGCTAGCACCTTATCTCCTGCTACACCAGCAATCTGGATTCAGGAATAGATGTGGGTCATGTTGGAGCTGGCTGGGGGAGGGAGGATCAATCATCTAGAGGATGGCTCTCCTCCCTCAGGGAGGGGGATAATGTGATCTGTTGCAAAACTGCCACCTGGAGGTGTCCTGGTGGCAGTGCAGATCTGGGCACATCTGGAGAGTTGAGCTATGTCTAGGGATGTTGGGATGTCTCTACAGAGGTAGAGCTCATCTGCCTCAACATTGCACAGTCAGGCCTAGGGGAACCTCACCAAGGAGGAAAAAACCCTCTGGCCATGGGATGAAGTTCTGGCCCTTGCAGGTCCCATACTGGTGACCAGGCACCCCACCACAGTCCAGTAGCCAGGATGTTGGCAAGTAAGGCAAGTCCTGGAGAAGCTGGGTCAATACAACTAGGGGGTTTGGACAGGTGGAGGCATGCCAGGGTGACTGGGGTCAAAAAATGTGTATGGAGAAAAAGAACATTTTGTCTTGCTGGAGCTGTCATGGTGACCTATGTTGGCAGTGGTAATATAAAGTAGGCAGCCATTTACCTCCACAGTTTCTTTTCTCCTGCCATCAACACCACATCAGACTGTTAAAACATTTTCAGCAATTTTCCTTTCTTAAGTATTTTGTTGTGTCTCAAAATTCTTTACAATGAGGTATGTTTGCTGTTACCCCAATAGTTGAGATCTTACTTATTTCATCTCTGCTTCAGTGCAGCTTTCTAAAATCTTTTTCTTCTACAACAAGGACGAATGTTTTTCACCATCCAGGGGGAGCCACTGTCAGAAAGCAGTCCCCACGGCATTCACCTATCACCACAACTGCATCAATTGTTGCAAGGGAGATAAACTAGTTTATGTTCCAAGTTACATTTCTGATATGACATCAAACCTCTAGTACAGTACAAGAAGTTGGTGATTTCATAACCAGACACAACAGCCTGTGGATTTCATGCTTTCCCTGTTGGACAAATGACAATCTGTATATTAAAAAGCTTTAAACAACAATAACAAATGAAAAAGAACAAAAAACGTGAGTGTATACCCCCACTGACTGCCTCAGTCTTATACTATATAAATGTCTATTGGCATTCAGGAGCCTTGGAGCTTGTCACAACACTGCCAAGGGATTGGATGATCTGTTCCAAAAGATGAAATAGCCCAAACTGCTGTCCTCCTGCTTGCTGCAGCCTCTTTCTCTCCATTGCAGCACACCATGATAATGTTCATAGACACCTTGCCGGTGGTATCAAGGTGGATTGTTTCTTTTCAGGGGGTGGCCTCCTCTTTACTTTCCTCAAGTCCAGTTCTCTGATTCTCGGATTACGAGAGATAAAACAAATTCTTTTATCTCCTTTTTCTGTGTTACATATTTCTGCTCCTAGTTGGCATTTGAGCTTTGAGTGGTGGGACAGCACCACCTGAACCTGTGGTCCCTATAGCTAATATGTTCTTTTCCTCCTCGGGATCATTTCAGGAGCAATAGAGAAGCACGACGCCTGTTACATATATCACTTATGTCATAGGCTCCTGTTCCACCCTCTGAAGTTCTCTACTCTCACTCTCTATTACATGTTAAAAAATTGGGGAGGAGTGGGTTTTAGCCCCACACCAGGTACTTAGGATAATACCTATAACTGACACTGTGGTGCAGTACTGGGGGAAGGGGGGAGTCTGCACCTCTGCTGAGCTGTCCTTCAGATGAGACATTAAATGGAGGTCTGTTCTGCCCATCTCTGGTCACTGTCCAGGTGGAAGTTAAAGATCCCATAGCACTTATTGAACAAGGGGAGTTTCCTCCAGTGTAATGAGCAACATTTCAGCCCTGTCAATAAAACAAGTTTGTATAACCCAAACTGCATGACACACCTGGGAACAAGCTGTCATATTTTAGCTAAAAATACAAAGAACCTCAGCACAGATGCACTGAGGCAAGGGTTACCCAAAAAGGGCATGGGCGACAAAGTTAAATTTCCAAGAAATAATGAATCACATATACCCCCATAATTCAAAGTACCATGGGATATATATGTAAATCATTGTGAACATTTAGCTGGTTCTGCTTTAAGCAGGAATGCATAGTACCAAAGGGTCTCTCATACAATCTGCAAAGGGTGAGAATAGAAGATACAAATGTGTTTCATCCTGCACATGACTCATCAGTATGCCTTGTCTGTGTCTCACCTCAGGGGAAATTGAGCCATCCTTAATATGGTTTTATGGGTTTGAGTCATGGTGGGCCCAAAAAAAAGAAAGCAAATTAAAAAGGCAAAGAACCTCAGCACAAAACCACTGAGGCAAGGGTTACCCAAAAAGGGCATTGGGAACAAAGCCAGGGTTCCAAGAAATACAAAATCACACATATCCCCAGAATGCACCATGAGATATACAGTATATGCAAATCACAATGACAATTTTGACTAGTCCTGCTTTAAGCAGAAATGTATAGTGCCAAGGGCATCTCAAACAGTATGCAAAGGCTGAGAACAGAAAACACAAACATGCATTTCATCCTGCACAGGACTCATCAGTGTACCTCATCTGTATGTCACCCCAGGGGTTCTTGGAAACCTTTTTAATTTGCTTTCTTATTTTGGGCCCACCATGACTCAAACCCACGTGACCACATTTGGGTTGACTCGTTTTCCCCTAGGGTGAGAAACAGGCTAGACACACTGACTAGTCCTGTGTAGGATGAAACACATCTGTGTGTTCTCTTCTCAGCCTTTGCAGATTGTGTAAGAGGCCATTTGGTACCATACATTCCTGCTTAAAACAGTACCAGCCTAAACATTCATGGTGATTTGCATATATATCCCATGGTGCTTTGCATTATGGAGATATGTGTCATTCTGTAATTTTTGTCACAGCTTAGTATGCAATCCCTGGTCAAAAATTAAAGATAAATAAAGGTAATGTTTACTGCTCTAGGATCCCACTATATTGTGGATCCTTGTAGGATACATTTGATTTTTCAGTACAGTCTCTTTCCAAAACCATAAACGAAACTGCAGTCATGACCATTCCAGTTTCCATGTTGCAGCAGATTAATTTTGGAAATAGAAAGTTCTTCTGCAAGGTCATCTTCTTCCATAGAACCATGTGACAGGGAGATCCTGCCACTTTTGAGGACCGACCTTTTCTTAGATCTGTTGCAACAGTGCTTCTATTTCTTAGCCTAATCTATCCTTTACAATTTCTAGTCCATAAGGTTGGCCACCTATGGGCACCCCCCCCTTCCCTATCTCGACTATGCTATAGTGTCCTCTTTGGTTTTCCTACTCCCGCTCAGGTCCTTGTACAAGGAGGTTATTGTTGTGACCTCCGAGCTGATGTGAAGCAACAGGCTGTGTTCCTCGTTGTTGGATTTAGTATGCAATAGCACTATATCATAAAATACCTTGATGTATATACCTTATGTGTCTAAAACCTGTAAATGTTGAAAATACCATGGCCCTAGGTGTTTTTGATAAAGGTAAAAAGTACTAGGTGACTGTATTATAGAAATTAAGTTATTGGGGTAGAGATATCAGAAAACCCAGTTGTGTTGTTAAATGCATGTAAATTGTAGACTGAGAGGCCCTTTTGGTACCATGCATTCCTGCTGTAAACTGAGTCAGTCTGAAATGTCATGATGATTTGCATATACATCTCATGATGCTTTGCATTATGAGGTTACGTGTGATGTTGTGTTTCTTAGAAACTTGGCTTTATTGCCAATGCCCTCTGGGGTAAACCTTGCTTCAGTGATTCTACACAGAGAGTCTTTGTCTTTAACTTGTTTTTTTTTTTTTTTATTTGGGCCCCCTTCCCCACCAACACCACCACCCAAGCACAGAAGACAAATATAGGGATGAAGTGGTCTTCACTAAATGTTAGATCAGTGGGTCAGTAGGTGCTAAGTGCAGAGGAAGAACATGTATAGTCTGTTGCTGCAAACTGATGTATTGAAGAAGGGATATGCCATTGCTGAAGGTTATCTCCTGTGTTTTAAATATACATCATGCAGAGAGTGTGTGTTGAAGTTTGATGTCTGGTCGATCTGTTATCCCACAACCCCTCCGTAAACCACATATACTGAACTGTAAGCTGTCAATATCAGGACCACTCAGCAACTTGATGCTGCTACAGTGACATATGTTGGCAGTACCTATTCAACATGGGTTCATTCCCCTGGTGTCACAGGTGGGATTTTCTCTGTCTTAGCCATGCAGGGTACAGCACTTACTGTACTACTTTCCAGTATTGCAGGATGTCTTACTGGCACATCCTCCGCAACAGCTGTTGTCACTGGTCCTACCTGCAGTTTGTCCTGCAGGATTTTCTGGTTTCCATTTCGGAGTGCCTGTCCCACTGGCCTACCTTCATGTTATAGCTTCTCCAGTGGTTTCACACTCCCTCAGACATGCAACAATTGACTATTCACAGATTTGTCCTAGGCATTTTGTTTTACCCTGGCATGGACCAGTTCCCTCTCTCCTGGATAAATCCATCCACAGCCTTCATCATCTGTTTCATGTCTGAAGAACATACTGCCTCTCCAGATCGTACTGACCTCCTTGATTCTGTTTGCTCCCTTCTGCTCTGCTCTGCTTTAGTTGTCCCTGCTGTGTTAAATTCCAATAGGACCTCTGTCTCCCCTCCTGCAATGGGTGAACTTGACTGTGATTGAAGGAGCTTTACTGTATACAGTATGTGCTCTTTGAGGGCTCAGTTGGTGGCCAGCTGCAGTGGTGTGAGGAGGGCTGTGCTCATCACTGATCACCGATTGGGATGAAGGAGTGGGGTGGTGGGTCACACTGGATGGAGTGGTGAAGGGGGGGAGGGACCCTAGACTACCAAGGCATAGGGTGTTGGAATTTGGGGACAGCAATCAGTGACCAGGGAGGGACACTACACTACACTATGGAAAAGTGATTTTCATTATCAAGCGGGGGAACGGGGAAGGACACTACACTACACTATGGAAAATGATTTTCATTATCGGGTGGGAAATCAGGGAATGGGGAGGAACACTACACTATGAACATTTTTTTTTATTAATGTTAGGTGGACGATCGGGGTGGGGAGGGGACCACTAGGCTTCTGGGGAATGTGGCTGTGTGGGACATGGGCTGGTGGGGGGCAGCACTAAGCCACCTGTGGGCCATGCAAATGGGCCTATAATGGGCATGCTAATGGCCAATAATGCCTTGCATGCCCAAAGGGCTCATTTGCATGGCTCCTTTCATGAATGGGGGCTAAGCACAGTGGCACTATTGCTGGCAGCCCATTCTCCTGGCTGGCTATGGGAAGCAGTGCTACTGAGGTTCCCAGTGCTTTTCCTGGGTTAGCATTGCTCTTGCTTGCATCTATTCACAGTCAGATAGCGTGGTGTGCCATCCGATTGTGAATAGCAATTTGTGTCCCCTGCGCAATGGCAAGGTATGGCATAAACATTTGTACTGTACTTTGCTCTTTTTTGTGAATCCTGCCCCTGCACTGTTGATTACATATATCACACCTCTATGCAACATGACAGGATTGGGCCTGCTATTCTCCCTGCTGTGGCAGGATGCTTTCCAGCAGTGCTTTCTAGTAATAGTCTGTAGCCTTCCAGCAGTGCTGGGTTTGCTTAGCCAGATGGAAATCCCAGTATTTTTCTTAAACCTTTTACCTGTGTTTGGCCAAATTACCTTACAGTGATGCAGTGAAGCCTCATTTGACCCTCTGTTAAACAGAATGTGCTTTCTGCCTAACTAGTAGCCTCCTTATCAGTACAAAATACATACCATTTGTGTATGCATAAGTAAAATTTATCTCTGTCTCCCCTACACAAGCATTACAACTAACACAAACCAAACTGCCCTCTTTGTTCTTCTTTACTGAACATTTAGGTAGGATTTTCACACCTGCATGAAAAAACATTATGCATGTGTTACTTTATGAAGCAGATTGTCATTAAATGGACTTTTTTGTGCATTTCAGATGATGCAGTTGCAATTATGGTTGTGCAGAATGTTTAAATTCCAAATGAATGCATTTCAACTTGGCAGAATTCCAATAGTAATGAAATTCCAACAGTTTGCTTGCAAAATAATTTTTACAGTTTTATGATCAGCAGTTTCCATAAACTGCTGATTCTTTTTCCATAGTCTGTGGAATAAATCTGCGAAATAATATTTTGCAGTTTATGTGTTCTGCACAAATGTATTCCACGGCTTACACAAAAATGCTTTTTGGAATTCTGTAGAATTTAAAATGAAATTTTGAAAAGTATTTCAGAAGTGGAGTTGCAATTCCACACCAGTTCTTAGGGTGGAGTTCCGTGTTCTGCACAGTTCTAGTTGTGACTCAAAATTGGGAGTTGTGCCTACGCAGCCCCATTGAACACCCTGTCCTTAAAGCAGCAGTGCAGCAAAACTGCACAACAAATTTCACCCTACCTTTTTTTACAATAAAAAGATTCCAGGCATTTTCTAGTTTTATTTGGTGGTAGCATTTTTTAGGTCCATCAAAATCTGAGTATTTTATAAATGTTTTAATAAAGTTTTTCTCTCAAGAAAAAAGATGGCTGCCCATTTGGCTTAGAAATATCATTGTAGACCTGGTAAATGTTAGGATCAAGAAAAAAAATCTCATGTGCACAGTATAGATGGCACTTAGAAAAGCAGATTTGATGGTATTCTAGTATTTTTCATAACTGTAGATGAAACTAGTTTTTTGGGAAAAATATTTTTAATTGCACTGCTGTTTTAATTTTTCACTTACTTTCACCAGCAGTAACTCTTTGCACTTTCTCCTCTTCTCAAAATCTCACAGGAACAGGCCTGAATTCTGCCTGTTGTTCGTCAGTCCCAGCTGTTGTACAATGCCACCCAGCATTACTTTCTCATTGTGCTCCATGTTCTTACACCAACACGGGATTTGTTTAATTATTTGTGAAACCTCAGTATTCATTTAAAACTTTTTGTTTTTGATTTTGGTACAAATGGTCTAAAGGTGAAGCAGTGATACTAGATTAGACACTCTGCTAGAAAGGTGGTGTGCCTTCCGGCTAACTAACACAACCATCTTAATGAATTATTTAATGGTTCAGATTTAAAGGCATGATTCAGTACTACTGAGTTAATTAATAAGAAAACATTACTTAACTATAGTAACATTGTTTATTCCAAAGGATCCCTCCCAATGCTTACTATTGAAATCAGCCAGCAGATTTGAGCTGCCCTGGAGAGTGGAATTTTATGTAAATTAGGGAATAAGGATATGAAATTCAAATGTCTGTGGTATGGTCATGCTCCATCATGCCCTCCAACATTAGATTTATTTTGATAGCCAGGGGTGCAGTGACCACTAAGCTCACTAACCTAAACCTAAGTAAAAAATATAGGGAAAAAATTAAAAACTCCAAAACATTGGTCCAACAGGACAAGCAATGGAAGACTAAGTTTATGCATCAAAACAGCCCAAACTTATTGTAGGCAATGCAGGAAGAAATGCACAAGCAAAATTGAAGACTGAAACAAAAATTGATTATTGGAGAACCTTTTCCAGGTTCTGGAAGGAGAGGTAGGGGCAATGTTAAGTATAGTGAGAGATCTCTTGGAAGAAACAGCATTACTATGGTAAGTAACATTTTCCTCAAACCCCAGGAATCCCTTACTGTGCTTACTGTTGCAGATTATAAAGCAGTACCTTGAGAGGCTGGGTATGGAAGCTATTTAGGGAAAAGGTTCTGCAAGACAACAGTGCCAGACCTGGCATCCCTTCTGCACTGCACATCTGGGCAATAATGTTTTGTAGCTGCTTTACAAATTTCTAGCAAGGGGGCATCCCTTCCAGCTGCCACAGAAGTAAAGGTACCATGGGTGGAGTGTGCCTTGAGGCCCTGTCATGGCAGTTTGCCAGCTCTGCTGTAATAGAAATGGATGCAACAGACTATCCAGTGAGGAATAGTTCTCTTGGAGGCTGGCATACTTTTTCCCACTTCACCATATGTGAGGAACAGCTGTGAGTGAGAAGATATTAGATCCTTAGTGCGATCCAGGTAGTAACTTAGTGCCCTCTTAACATCCAGGCTGTGGAGTTTCTCCTGTCCAGAACTAGACACATCCTGAAACATGGAGATACAGTACCTCAGAATGCAGTGGAAACCATTGTATTTACTTGTACTGATTTTAGCACCTGAGAATGAATTTCTACCATAAAGCAGGGGTCCCAGTTAGGTAGGGAAGATCGGGGCAGTCCCCCCCACACACACACATTTGTGCCTAGATTGTTCTTATGGTGTGGCAATAATGGCATTAAATTTGGATTTAATCTTTTGCACAGTAAGTGCTCCCTGACCTGTGTGCACTCATGCTGTAGATGCTCGCCTGACTCGACTGTGTCTATATTGTGTTGTCCATTCTCTTTACCTATTAAGAGTCACACCATCACATGTGACATGGAGGAGCTTCAGCCAAGTAAGAGCACATGAGTCACATGAGTGCAACACTGTCTTTCCCACCACAGCATAGACAGGCTACAAACTACAGCTAGGCGGAGTTGGTGATCACTGAACTCTCAATAACAGTGTTGTGGTGGCATACTTTTGTTTGTCTACTCTTAATGAGTCTCCATCTCACCTGGTGGCTGAAGAGGCAGAGGGTGAACTAGAACCTAACTCGAGACTAGGCTACCTACTTACTCTACTAGGCACACCTCGCAAAAAAAAAAATATAGCACAGTCCCCCTGCAGCAGCAAGCTAGGCCTAGCAGTGGCAGAGAAAGAGGTGTGGGCAGCCTTCATAGACCTTGATTAGTGCAGTGAGGCAGCAGCCACAGCAGCAGCCAGGCAAGAAGCAAGCAACACAGGTTGGGTGGGTTCATTTTGTGAGGTGACTTGGTCACAGACCACACTGGGGACCTGGGATGCTTGATTCTAGCATCCAGCTTCTGGAAGAAGGACGGAGGAGGAGGAGCAGACTGAAAACTGGGCTGATGGCACACTGGGCCAGGCTGCAGATTCTGGCCAAATGGCCAGGTAAGTAAAAGTAAATATTTTTTTTACAGGGGGATTGGGGAAGGAGGAAGGATATTGATGTGTTTTTCATGTTTCCACACCTTTGGGTGGCTTCACAAACCATATGGGATGGGTATTGAATGGAATGGAGTCAGGGAGGGAAATTAGGACAAAGGTTTTTTTTGAGGGTGGGTCAGAACTTCAGCCAGGAAAACAATTGGTTAGTAACTGGATGAATTTAAGCCTCAATCTGATGCACTGCTCCAGGGTATGGATAGATGAATCTTATAGATTTGAATTTTTCCTGATTTGCATATCACTTTTCAGTCACAACAAATAAGTTTTAACTTTTAGAGGCATTCCAGATATTCTAGAGCTTGCCACCTAAGGACTAACTAGCACCTGGCCTCCACTGGTTGTTGGCTTCCTCCTGCTGAAATCTGAAATAGCACCCCTGTCATAAAGTCTAAATTTACAGGACATACTCTGTGTGAGAAGCATGTTTTCCATGAGGGATGGATGAGGATCAGTTTTCAAGGGTAAAATGAGGGCTGTCCCTTGCATTCAGGGACAGTTGAGCGGTATGGTATGCACAGACTATTGGAACCCCACTATAGTTAGGCTTATGCCCCCTCCCCCCAGTGAAGCTGATCTCCACATCCCCATGCTCAGGCACATTATGACACAGAGTAAGGGAGAATGCAGGGCTGCATCCCATTGAAATGGATGGGGATGCTTTTTTATTACTATTTTATACATTATTGATGGAGAGTTGGAGTCTAATGAAAGCCACTGCTTGACTAACAAGGGCCCTGTTAGCAGAACAGTGGCCTTCATTATTCTCCAACTTGCCATCATAATGTATAAAATAGTAATAAAAATAACTCCATTTATTTCAAAGGGGTTCGCCCTGGCACTCTGAGCCATGGCCATCATCTGTTAAAGACAACTGCCTCTTGCTCCCTAGTACACAGGTAAGATAATCTTGACATATCTATAATTTGTGGGTTGTCTATAGCAGCATGGCCATACCCGCTACTGTGTGTGTGCATGGGGGGACTGGCCATGTGGATGAGTGTTGAGTTATTGCTACTTTCATGTTTGCCTTTTAAAGCCAATTTGAGTGGAAGCATTCAAAACTATGGAGAGAAAAGTGCAGGCCATACAGAAGTAATTAAGTAGTTTTGTGGGTGTGTGTATTGGGGGTAGCAAGAACCACATGGGTTTCCAATGGTATGTGTGCTACAGTTCAGTTGTGCAGCTAAGATGAGGGTGGGACAAGAAAACTAAAATGAATAACAGTGGCTATAAGCATACTTCATGCATGCTGATGTATGCAGATTTGTATTGAAGTACAAACAAGCCAAATGTGTGCAGGCAGTATAGCTTAGTGGTTAAAGGCACTGAATTGCAAACTAGGAGGCTTGGAGACCTGAAGACATGGGTTTGAATCTCATCAACCCCCACTTGTATATGGTGTGATCCTAAGCAAGTCACTCAACTTTTATGTGTGCAATTATCAGTGACCACTTGCTTTTTGCACACATGCCACATGCATACAGTTGGTTCCAATTTAACATAAAAAGCATGCTTTCCACACTTGCTTGCTGCACACATGCCACATGCATGCAATTGGTTCCAATTTAACATTTAATTCATGCTTGCAGCACACATATCACATGAATAGTTTTATGTATGCAGCATGAAAACAATTCATATAATTATTTCTGTAAGGTCTGTCTCTCTCTCTCTCTCTCTGTCTGTCTCCAGCTCTGACTGTCCTTATGGGAACAGCTCTCCCACTCTCTCAGGGCAGAAATTTGATGTCTGCTTGACTGTTCATCTGTTGCCGACCTCTGTTGATTGACTGTGACTGCCCAGCCAGTCACAGCACTCTTTGTCCTTTTCCATGATGCATGGCATCCCTGTCATCCACTGGGGATGCTATGCTTTAATTAGTCATGCAATTTGCACCTCATCTGGCAACTTGCATTCCCCAGCCTCCTCGACAAGGCCCCTGGCTGCATCCTTCCTCCCCTGCTCAATCACCTCTCTCACCTTGCCCCCTACCTGTCACATCCTGACCCTCCTACTCTGTCCCACTAACTCACCCACTATGACCCCTGATTGACTCTTTTCCACACCTTTCTTCCTCCCACTCCCCTCTTCCCTCCCTCCTCCCCCACACACCTCACCATCCCTCCCACCTGTCACTTTCTCCTTCTGTGCTTGCCCCATTCCCACCCATTCTACCCCTTCCTGCTTCATTCAACATGCTTGACAATGCTGCCCAGCTGCATGTCCCCCCCGTTCTTTGTCCTGTTGCTACTCTTCACCCCCTTGCTCACCCTTCCGATTTCCAAATGGGATTACCTGCCCATGTTTTTGCCTATAAGGTCCTAGAATGACAACTATGTATCTAATTGCAATCACCTATGTATACTAAGTATTGTGCTGTTCTACTGTTCGCTGTATTTGATATTATCTGTACCTATTATTGTGCTTTCTACTCTGTATGTTTTGTAACCCCCTCCCCATTATTGATGTGGAACCTTTGTAAATGAGCTCCACTGTGCACAACAGTATTTTCTAATCCTAGATTGAAAACAAATAAATAAAAAATTGTTGTTTTCATTTTTCAGAGTCTCTTCTCTTTCCTAGAGCCTTCTGCTGATTCAGTTGAATCCCACAGGGTAGCTTGTGGCAGATCACAAATTAACTGTGAGTCTAGGGGTCGGAACAGAAGTGTTAGGGGCAGTCAAGCTCCTGGAATCATTGTGTGGATCTCCAGCTCTGTGTTTCAGCCTACCATGTATGCGCTGAGGCCCACATTACATGGCAGTTGCTGTCCATTCATTTTCCTAGCCCCACTGCCTGTCTGGGAGCCAGGAAGTATTTTTTGCTTAAACTGCCAATGGTGTGGTTTCTATCAGGTCCTGGTTTCTTTTCTGTCCCTCTCTCTCCCTCTCTCTGGATCTGGGAACTATTTGAGAGTGGTGGGCACATGGCTCAATTTGAACTTAAGAGTGCCAGTTCTTTTGCATGTGCATCCTTACATTCTTACAGTGCTCTGGCATCACTGGTTTCACTTCTGACCACATTTCGGTCCCAGGGGTTGAGAAGCACAGAAAAGGTGCACAATGGCACTTGAGGCATGAAGACCCAGTCCTGACTGTGGATACAAGTCCTGAGGCAGGGATCCCAGGACACCAGCATATCTACAGCTGCAATCTCTCTCTGGTGTAGAACCTGGATTTGACTTTCACCAGAGCCGCTAAAGAATGTCTGTCTGCTCTGTTGGTCCCTGTTGCAACAATCATGGTTGACTGGAGGGTAAAGGCATTCATGGAGTCCATCTGGAGGGAGATGCTGAGGGCCAAAACAGGTCACAAGGTGAGCCCCAAGAAATGAGGGGCAGCTTACATTTATATCACACTTGGGGGTTATTTTGCAAAAACAAGAATTATTATCCTCTAGGAAATGACTTCTTACTGTACATTATTTCCATTCTTCATAGGTCATTAGAATGTGATACTAGGGGAACTTTCTTTAGGTCTACTGGGCTTCCAGATTTACAGCTGCATTCTCTTACCATGGGGGTATATGCTTTTGTTTGAGGTGTAAGATGAAAACTGCATGTCTTCTCAGCATGTACTGTACTATATATGATTTATTTTCACTCATTTGCCTAGACCAGTTCACCTACTCATGGCTGTGTTGCATGTGTGTAGTCTAATCTGGGCAACCTCATGAAAATAAATCACTTACATGCTGAGATGGCATAATACACATCTTTATATTTCAAGTGCAGTTGTCTGGATTGCCTAAAGATTTCTACTCTGAGACCTTCACTACAAACTAGTGGTTCTTTGTAAATAAGTATTACTTTATAGAAGATTGCTGAAATATCAGTAGCTCATGATTGCTTTGATTTCTTGTTTATGTTCTAGAACCATTTTTTTACCATTATTTGTTTATTTGTTATCTAAACATATTTTGCAGGGGAACAAAGAGAACCAGGGAGGCTCATTTCCAGTTGCAACCTGGGGGGGAGGGGGTAATTATAACAAATTAATTTTAACTACAGCAAAAAAGAAATACTAGGTACAGGCCTGTTCACAGGATCATCCTACATGTCAGGTAAAGGCTACATAATCAGTACAGTTAAAATACATAATCATACAATAACATGGCATTGGAACGATGCAGCCAGACAGACAATGTTATGTCACTTTTTCAAGTATAGTTACATATATGGGAGGTCCATTCAAGAAGTGCTGATTCAAATTTGACATGCATGAGTGTTGACCACATATGAGGGTGAAGGACGATACCATGAGGATGTTGCTATGTATTGGCAGGCCAGTTTGCCATACCTTGAGTGTGGCCTGGGCTATAGGCCCAGCCCACATATGTCACTCAGTGAGTACTGGGAGTCATGACAAGTTAACAAGTTTAGTAAATAACTGGGCCTGCATTGTTCATATAATTGAGTAAAAATGTGAACCAGGTTCTCTCTTCTGACTGTTAAAATAGGCCAGTTTATATTGCTTGAGCAAGAGAAAGTGATGGGTCTTGTGGAGGGGTTGTGGGATAACAGATGGACCAGACACTGAAAGTCAGGCTCAACACACAATCTCTGTGTGATGTTTATTCAAAATACAAGAAATAACCTTCTGCAATGGCATATTTCTTCTTCAGTACATCAGTTTGCAGCAACAGACTATGAATGTCCTTTCTCTGCACTAAGCCAGCACCTACTGACACTGATCTCTGATCTAACCACTTTTCAGTGAAAACCCTTCTTCCCTATGTGTGGGCCCCATTTGCTTGGGTAGTGGGGGCTCAGAAAGAAAAAAAAAAACAAGCTAAAAACAAAGAACCTTGGTGGAGAATCACTAAAAGAAGGGTTATGCCAAAGGGCATTGGCAACAAATCAAGTTTCAAAGAAATACAACATCATACATACTTCCATAATGCAAAGCATCATGTAATATATGCAAATCACCATGACATTTCAGACTTGTTCAGTTTACAGCAATTTACATGCATTTTAAACAGCACAACTAACTTAATTCCTATAATAGTCACCTGTACTTTTTACCATTATCAAAAATACCTAGGGCCATGGCATTTTCAACATTTACAGGTTTCATAAACATAAGGTATATTATGACATAGTGCTATTACATACTAAATCCAACAATGATAAACTCAACCTGTTTTACATATGCTTGGAGGTCATAACAATAACCTCCCTGTACGAGGACCTGAGAGGGAAAAGAAAAATTAAAGAGGACACTATAGCATAGTCAAGAAAGGAAAGGGGATGCCCATAGGTGGACAACCTTATGGACTAGAAAGTGTGAAGAATAGATTAGGCTAAGCAATAGAAGAACTGATGTAACAGATTTAAGAAAAGGTCAGTCCTCAAGAGAGGCAGGAGCTCCCTGTCACATATCCCCCACCTTAATAGGGAAGCAGTTATGGCAGACTGCTTACCACCTTCCTCTCCCAGGAAGTGATGTAGCTTCCACCCATCCATCTTCAGAAGCTATATCTCAGGGTCCCTATTAATGATAAACATTCCATCATAAACATAGTGGATATCATCATTCATTATCCTGAGGCATTAACACATTTCTCAACAGAGACTAACGGTGCCTTCCCATCTCCTTTTTAGGGAGTCAGTCACATTTCTTAACCAAAAATCTAGATGGCTGTAAAGTCCAGTACCATAGAAAGACTTGGGGTGAGTAATTACCTGCTCCAACCCCACCAGACATGTCAGTTTTAAGCAGGGGCCCATTTCTAGGTTCAGCCCCTCTACAACACCCACTATGTCTCTTGATTCATTCATTTGCTACAGATACAGACTCCTGAGTGTAGACACTCTTTTGGTGTTATCCCAACACAGGTTCTGATCTATTTTCCACCCACCTCTTCCTTTGTAGGTTTTTCATCAAAAAAATAAAACATATGTACCACCTTCTTGATCTTAACATACTGTAACATTTTGGCAATATTAGCATCTTTAGCCTGCAGTATACCCCAGTCAATACTGTTAATAGATTTAGCTGCATCAATACAAGAAAAAGTCCCTTCAGCCTCATAAACATCTTCTTGCTTGTTTGGAGTCTTCAACCCCAGCCCAACATCATTAGGTACAGTCTTACCTGGGGTGTCACATTCAAGTTCCATACTTGCATCTCTGACCTTCAACAGGTAACATCCTGGGAACACACAAAACAAAAGAATACCCTGCTCAGTCAGAGGGTCCTCCTCAAATTGAGCCCAAGAAAAATCCTCCTCCGACTCTTTATCCAAACTCTCCGGCAGGAACCTCTCGAGCACCTGGCACCAGTGTTCTGCCTCTCTGCATAGTCGGTCTACCTCCAGCCATTGCCCACTCATCCAGTGGATCATCCTCATCAGGGTACCTACCACCTGGGTGTTGTCTCTCACACCTCCAGTCTGCCTTGATCTGCATCTCTTCATCATCTTCAGGCTTTGCCTTCCTCCAAGCTCCCAGGTCCTGTCCAGACAGCGGCTTCTCTCAGTCTGTCAGCCATGGTTCTGGTCAGAACTCCACGGACTTTCTTCTCTGGCAACTCCTGGTGCATCGATCCACCTGGGAAATCTGGGTGATAGCCACCAGAAAACATCCCTCTTCAGCCAGTCCAGATGCTGCCAGCAAGTTATCCCACTGCTGACACCGAGTCTGTGGAGGAGTTGTGGGATAACAGATGGACCAGACACTGAACGTCAGGTTCAACATACAATCTCTGTGTGATGTTTATTCAAAATACAAGAAATAACCTTCTGCAATGGCATATTTCTTCTTCAGTACATCAGTTTGCAGCAACAGACTATAATGTCCTTTCTCTGCACTTAGCCAGCACCTACTGACACTGATCTCCGATCTAACCACTTTTCAGTGAAAACCCTTCTTCCCTATGTGTGGGTCCCATTTGCTTGGATAGTGGGGGCTCAAAAAGAAAAAAATGAAACATGCTAAAAACAAAGAACTTTGGTGCAGAATCACTGAAAGAAGGGTTATGCCAAAGGGTGCTGGCAACAAATCAAGTTTCAAAGAAATACAAAATCATACATACTTTCATAATGCAAAGCATCATGTGATATATACAAATCACCATGAAATTTCAGATGTGTTCAGTTTACAGCAATTTACATGCATTTTAAACAGCACAACTAACTTAATTCCTATAATAGTCACCTGTACTTTTTACCATTATCAAAAACACCTAATGCCATGTTATTTTCAACATTTACAGGTTTCATAAACATAAGGTATATATATTAAGGTATTTTTTTATCCCACCTTACTGTCCCCTCGACCCACTCCATCAGACCATTGATCAGTCCTACAGGTCCCTCCCACAGAATCTGCTCCTAGAGTGCCAGGCATACTCCTTTGTACCCCTCCTACCTTCTCCTACACATTGGAGTGCCTGCACAATGGGGTCTGTCTTGTGGGTCAGTGATCCTGAGGTGGATCGGTCATCATCTTTGCCCAAGGGGGGATTTTCCGTTTTTCTCCCCTTAGTCTCTCTACCCTCTGAGAACATCAGCACGTAGGACTGACATCCAGTCATACAGTGTGCTGACGCATGTTGATGACAAATGCCCACAAAGTCCTCCCCTCCCTGACTCTTGAAGAGCCGCCTGTTGCACCAGTGCCTGTGCTTCCACTGGCACAGATGCATCGGGTGTACAAGACACCCCAGGATCCCACCCCTGGAGGAGGAGAGCATCCATTGGGATGCTCAATCCTCTTTCCCCCCTCTGAACCCCAGCAACCCGAGTCCATTCCTGAACCCAGGTTGCCGGCGTGGTGCGAGGTGTGGCATCCAGTCCCTCAACCCTCAGTGCTACCGGGCCTACATCAAGGTATTTTATGACATAGTGCTATTACATACTAAATCCAACAACGATAAACACAACCTGTTTTACATACACTTGGAGGTTACAACAATAACCTCCCTGTATGAGGACCCGAGAGGGAAAAGAAAAATTAAAGAGGACACTATGGCATAGTCAAGAAAGGGAAGGGGATGCCCATAGGTGGCCAACCTTATGGACTAAAAATTGTAAAGGATAGATTAGGCTAAGAAACAGAAGAACTGTTGCAACAGATTTAAGGAAAGGTCAGTCCTCAAGAGTGGCAGGAGCTCCCTGTCACAAGTCTCACTTGGAAGGCCAACAGGGCTGAACACAAATGCAGCTGCCCTGTAATATGCAGTGCTAAACTTCAAAAGAACTGATTAGTTTGCTGAACCATAACTCAAACAGCCATAATCAATTTGAGGGGGAACAACTGTAGTGACAACTTTCTTCCTAATCTCTATATCTAAAAATGTTTGTGTCTCTTTAAAGACCCAATTGTTTTGTGAAATCTTGGTATACAGTTTGCTTATATTATCAGAGAATTTAAATTCTTGATCAATCCAAACACCCAGATATTTGTAAACATTGACTAGGCCAATGCAGCAAGTGTGTTGTGTTGCATCTTGTTGTCAAACATCATAAATTCCTATTTTACTTACTATCACCAAAATAGTTATGTACCTTCAGAAATGACATTAGTGTAATATAGAATAAACACTTCAGAATACACTTACAATGTGAGAACATGGTTAAAACTATTAACAGAACATGGGGCTGTATTAAAAGTTGTTTGTTAACAGGTTCAGCGTTGTGTTATTATCCCTTTAAACATTATACTGTATATAAGACCAGATCTGGATTATTGTTCTCATGTTTGGAGCCCTTATCATCAAGGTGACATAACACAGATTACGGCAATGTAATGAATTATACATACCAGAAAAGACTTTCCACATTAAACTTATTTAGCCTTAAATGGAGATGCCAGAGAAGGTATCTCCTGATGATGTACAAAATAATAAAAAACAAAACATTTTCAATGACCTGAACTTGGCCTTTAAACCATATATACACAACACTAGGGGGCATAACTACCAGCTACAGGGACGTCCATTCAGTTCTGACATGATAAGATTGTTTTACTTTCAAAGAATAGTCAGTTTCTGGAATGAACTTCTGGACCATGTGGCTGAGTCAAAAAACATTTGCACAGTTTAAATCAAAACTGGATACCTATATGAGTGAACTGGAATATTTATTCTTTTTTATATGGAGAACCTTGTAAATGTGCATATTTTTATACTCAATGGGTTATTTTCCATGTTCACTTGTAAATAAAATTATTACTACTACTACTAACATGGTGCCTACAGTCATTGCCATTGAAAGAGAGAGAGAAAGAGAGAGAGAGAGAAAGAGAGTGTGTGTGTGTGTGTGTGTGTGTGTGTGTGTGTGTGTGTGTGTTGAGGGTGCGTGATCTCAGTATGCTACATAGCCTTCTTCCATCCCTACTTCTCTTTACTTATCAAGTATTGTAAGACTAAATTCTGTTACTTTACATGTTAATAAAGCTGATTACATCACTCGTACAGTAGTAAGAGTGGTCTGACGTCAAAGCTGAGCAGTTCTGATAGGCTAAGGATGTAAGTGAGACCACTCTTACAATGGTAAGAGAGGTCTCAGCAGTGGTATTAATAAAATATTGACTGAGATCAATCAATGATTTACTAACATCTTAAAAACCTTCCCTGAAAGTGCCAGTTTCCAAGGAAGCTACATGTGAGACGCTATACAGAATAATACATAGAATAAGAGTGTCTCATGGCAAAGGAAGGGAATGATCCTTTTATGTATGTAATTCACTGCTTAAATGGGTGTAGTCCAATACTCCAGAATGTAAGCTTGCATATTATTCCATTTTGAACTGTCCTCTTGACTTCTACCGTATTTGCTTATGAACTATCTACTGTACCAATTTTGTAATTTTTCTTCTTCATCGCCTTAACACTGTCTACAACAATGTCCTGCCAGATGGCCGGGGATATGCCTGAAAATTTGCTTAGCATTTATTTACCTAGACAAACTCTTGGTCCAGTGCACCTCCCAGTTTCCAAATAAATAAAAAATAAATACTAGTAAATGAAAGCACTTTTTCTATTTCTTATTAGATCCAGGCCCACTTTGAGCCCAAACGGTTCTAACAAGTTCTTGTTTCTGGACCTTGCTTTAAAGCTACTGTAGTAGCTTGCATACAACTGCATATAAAACATACATTAATTATGTACTAATTACTCATTTTTATTTTGATCATTTGAAATTGTTTTCCAATGGAAGGCTTTTGGTTCTCCTTTATAGGGCTGATGAAGTTTTTGGTGGAGAGGTCCTATTTAGAATCGATTCTGCCCATCTGTACAAAGTAGCAATGCTTGGGAAGTTATTTTGAAAAGAGAGCCATACAGACTCCTGGTTATCCCTTTTGTGTGAACAGGACACACACTAACAAAATTGCTCTTGTATATATGTATTGTTAAAACTTTTACAGACTATGTTGGGATCAGCAGGAATAAACTGACACTTCGAAGGCACTCAAGAGATAAGAACATTTTGATTTTAATTGGAATCCAACTGTAGGAGATGCAGAGGCTGCTTAATAACTGATCAGAGCACAGCAGAATATATCCAATTGAGCTTGTGTCAACCTTGCTGAAGCTTTTAGTGCAACAAAGACTGCATTTAAGGTTTGCAAACAATAGTGGTCTTTCTGAATACCTGCTGTAGTTTAAAGACAGTGGGATAATCCTTTCTTCTAACTAATGTATGGTGAAATGAGCTTCTCTAAGTAAAATACAACCTCCCCTTTTGACAGTTTCAGTATAACTTTGGTTGGAAAATGCCATTGCTTTCTATAGTAATCAAACATTTCGGTGATCCTTTTGAGTAATTTTCTGGAGCATCCCACTAAGAAAAACAGTGATTCTTATTTAAAACTATTTGTTCACAAATTGTAATGCCATTGCCAATTTGTAGAACAGTTTATTACTTTTTAATTAGGCAGTAAGTGTCAGGATACCCTTCAGGTCTATTGGATATCAAATCTCATTTACATCAGTATTTTGTTTGATTAGGCAAGCCCTGGCATAAAAATCTACAGCCTGCGGATTGACTGCAAGGTGACTTCACGGTTTGCCCACAATGTTATAACCAGCAGAGTAGCCAACCGGGCTAATGTCTCCAAAGAGGTTACTTTTGATGTGGATCTTCCAAAGACTGCTTTCATCAGCAACTTCAGCATGTGAGTATTTATCCTTTGTATTTTGATGCCTTAATTTATAAACAAACACAATGATTATGAATTAGAGATGCCTGGACAGAGCCTCATCTGTTCAAAAAAAATCCAATAATTGCAGTGTTAAATATGTTATCTGATGTATATGTATCTGATTAGAAATGTGATCAGATACTGGGTTATCATATCCTGGTCTCTTATAACAGATCAAATGTTCAGGTTATCAGCATTTATTTCACTGTATCAGTCCATCTGGGGCTGTTACAGCCTCCTAAGGCCCTACCTGTTACTCAGTGCATAGTTTGATAAGGAGGCTAGGCTATCTGGCTACTTTCTGAAAGCATTTTAAATTCTATAGACATCAGATATCTTGCTAAAGGAATTAAACTGGCATGCTCTGCTTAAGTCATTCAGTCCATGGTGGCCATTGTGAGTAAGGATGAGCATGCTCTGCTGAAGGGACTGTGAAATAAAAGGGTGATCTGCTGCTCCTCTTATTACTGTTACTGAATATGGAGGCTTGTGTATGATTCTCCATACAAAAGACTGGGTGTCTGAATCAAGAGGTTGACATGGCAACCAGAGACCTTGAGAATGCTGCTTGAGAGGTCATTGGTTGCAGCTACAACCTCGAGATTCAGATGCAGTCCTGTCTGTGTATGGAGAACCATACACAGTCCTCTATATAGTGTAGGGTAGAAAGCTATTGTTCCTGGAAATCCATCGTTAGAATGTCCTTGTTGTGTTGCAGTAGCTATGTCATGATGCCGTTGTACTGCACTAGTGACATCACTACTGCAGCACAACACTGAACATCATTGCACGGTCACCTTCCCCTCAAGCCGCATCAGCGATTGCAAATGAAATTTCATTTTTTTAAATTACTGGTTCTGTACCAGTCCATTTTGTTTGTTCTGTGCTGTGGCTCCTCCATTTGCAGTTAGCATACCACAGATCAGAGTTGCGTTTTTGAGGTCTATGGTTGCCATGGTAGCCTCTCGATTTACATACATCCTTGTCTGTGTATGGAGTACCATACACAGTCTTTCATAGTGTATGATTCCCATTACACAGAAAGCATGAATTAAATGAACAGGTGCCACCCCAGTGCTGACTTATACGTGTCTAGCAGCCGACATTTTTGAATATTGTACTTCTTCCAAAAAAATCTTACTTTGAGTTGCTTCCCCACACACACACACACACACACACACACACAGTCCATAGTGAGCTGACTACAGAGGAGCCGTGGCACAGAACAAACAAAATAAATTGCCACAGAACCGATAATTTTCAAAAAATAAAACTTCATTCATGATTACGGATGCGACTTGAGGAGAAGGCAGATGTGTGACTTTCTTTTATTTATTTATTTTGCATAAAAATTTTATTAAGCATTTTTGGTATAACATATGTACAACAAGCACATTAACCATTACCATTAAAGACAAAATAAATACAGGAAAAAATATAAAACTTATTGTAACTATATACATTCATGGGTCCACAACAACTCGTCTAACGTATCCATTTAAAAACTGTTAACTGTTAGATGCCAGCACTAAAATTAAACTCATTAGTATATTCATATATAAGTTCATATTTATATGCCTGTTTATCAGCATAATGATGTTTAGCAGCAAAGGACCATCAAGCATTACCAGGTTCCAGTATACAGTACAGTGTGGGAATGGGGTAAAATATGAAAAACAATCCCTCATATTTATATTTCTTGCAGGCCTTCTCTTAAAATCTGAGCTTCTCCTAATGTTAGAGAGGCCAAAAAAGGTTCCCAAGTTACCAGAAATCTCTCAGATCTCCCCATGGTAGTATATGAGAGGCATTCTAGGGCTAGTGTCTGCACTGCCAGGTTGCACCATTGCTGAGTAGTAAGGCTGGACCCAGAGACCCAGGTGTTCAATATACATTGCCTAGCTAAAACTAGCATGATTCATGCCCATCTAGTCAGAGGGCCTCTTCCCTCTGATCCCATGTCCTCAACACCAAATAAGAGAAGCACAAGATCCAGTGAGAGATCCCTTTCTAACATTGTCCCCAGTTCCCAAGCTACCCTTTTCCAAAATGTTTGTAAGGCATTACACACCCAAAAGTAATGAATATAGGAGCCCAACTCATTCTTACATGTACCACAAACTGGGGAAATGGCCAGATTAAATTTGTGGACTATCAGTGGGGGGACAGTACAATCTATGAATAAACCTGTAACAAGATCCCTAATATTTGTTACATAACAATATACCCCTATGAAGATTTAGAATCATGTCCCAGTCGTCGTCTTGCATAGTTAACCCCAGGTCCCTTTCTCAAAGGCTTTTAGTTTTCCTTGTAACATCAGGAAAACATTGCCACCCTATTTGTACTACTCTTCTGCATATATCTTTGGGGTCCCTCTTTCCTGAACTATAAGCTGTTCTGCCTGACAAAATGGGGGGGGGTCTCCATTGGTATTTCTCCCCAAATTTTTTATGTAGGCTCTAGCCTGCAGGTAGTAAAACAAGTGTGATCTGGGAAGGCCTGTTCCCCTCTGAAATTCCTCAAATGAGCACAAACCTGCTCTGGTCTGCAAGGTAGGTAAGTGGGTAAACCCCACCCCTCCCAATCTCTAAATCCCTGATCCTCCATTCCAGGAAGGGAAAAGGGGTTCCGAGCTATTGGTAGTATGGTCTCTTCTTTGGATGTCTTTTGCAACCCTCTAATCTTCTCCCAGCTGTCCAGTGCTGAGACAACCATTGGGTTGGCCTATGGTAAGTTCAACTATGCTCTCCAGCCTTTTTTCACCAAGTAGGCAGAGAGTCTTCCCAAGTGTCCCACTTCTTCCAAATCTAGCCATCCTGCCTCCCTTGGTCTAGTTACTCAGTCATGAATATAACAAAACTGTACAGCTGTATAATAGTTCTGAATATCAGGAAAATTCAGCCCACCCTTTTTGGAATCCATCTTACATCTATGTAGGCTAGTATGAGGTAATTTACCTTGCCATATAAATGTCGTTAAAACCTTTTCTAGCCTTTTTATAACTATCTTGGTCAAGACCATCAACAATATTTGCAAAATATGGAGAACACCAGGGCAGTGTGTTCATTTTCAAAATATTGATACGGTCCAGCCAAGATATGGGTAGATTGTGCCAGCTACACAGCTCGTCCTCTATAGAATGGATCAGCAGAGTGTAATTCAGGTGGTATAGGGAGGGGATGTCTCTTCCTATATTTATGCCTTAATATTTAAAGGAAGAAGTGACTACCCTGAGACCCCAATTGTTCCTTCCAGCAAGCGTCACCATCCTGCCCCAGCAACAGTACCTCTGATTTTCTAAGATTTATCTTATATCTGAAAAAGTCTGCAAATTGTGCTAAAAGGACAAGAAGGGGGGCATAGACCATTGGGGCTCTGTAATATACAGAAGCAAATCATCAGCATAAAGTGAAACCTTATGCATATACCCTTCCCTGCTCTCTACTCCCTTGATATCTGGGCTAGCCCTTATACTAAAAGCTTGGGGTTTGATCGTTAGCACAAACAGGAGATGGGAGAGGGGACACCCCTGCCACATGCCTCTATATAATGCAAACCTCTCAGAGAGCCATTCACTAAGACCAAAGCCTCCGGTGCCTTGTATAGCGCACGAACCATTCCCACAAAGTAGTCACCCAGACCAAACCACCTAAGAACCTTAAAAAGGTCATCCCATTCTATGCAATCAAAGGCTTTCTCAGCATCCAATGATAGCATCACCATGCATCCCAGATGCTGAGAAGCCCCCCAGATAACTTGGGTAACTTCCGCATATTATGGTAGGACTGACAACCCTGTATAAATCCAGTCTGATCTGGGTGCACCAACTCCAGGAGAAGATGATCCAGTCAGTTTGAGAGCACCTTTGCTAACATTTTTGCATAACAGTTTAATAAAGAAATCACCCTGTATGAGGCACACTCCGTTAAATCTTTGCCCAGCTTCGGAAGGACACATATTACAGCATCATAAAATGTGTCAGGAAGCATCCCCTCCCCCCTGGCATCCCAAAAAACTTCCCACAAGGTCTTGGTCACCTGATCTATCATGGTCTTATAGTACTCTGCAGGAAATCCATCTGGACCACTAGCTTTACCAGTTTTTAGCCCTTGCATGGCCTGTCGAATTTCCTCTCTTGAGATTTCTGCACCCAATTGCTCCTAACATACAAACATATGAAAGTGCCATCAGAAAAAGGCCCACAGGTCTATCAAATCTGCCCAATTGTGCAGCTCTTAATTTCGTATTACTACAGCCCCACCCAAGCCCCTCCCTTCCTCCCCATTCCTGGTCTTCCCCCCCCTTTGTGTTATTGTCTGTACTAATCCTGTGCTTGACTCTGTCCCAACCACGCTTAAAGCTATCCACTGTCCTCAGTTTAATTAACTCCTCTGGCAGTGCATTCCATCTCGCCACCACTCTCGCTGTATAGTAGTGCCTCCTCATCTCCCTCCTGAACATTCCCCCTTCCAACTTTAGACTGCGCCCCCTAGTGACCCTTCCCCCCTTTAAGTAGAACAATCTTCCCTCTTTGACTTTGTTTGTGCCTTTCAAGTACTTAAAGGTCTCTATCATGTCCCCTCTTTCCCTTCTGTCTTCCAACAAACACATGTTGAACTCCCTCAATCTTTCCTCATATGGCAACTCTCCCAGTCCAATGATCATTTTCATAGCCCTGCGCTGCACCCCCTCCGGTAATCTCACATCCTTTTTGAGGTATGGGCACCACTACTCAACACAGTACTCCCAAGTGTGGCCTCACCAGCGATCTATACAAGAGCAGGATGACCTCCTCCTTTCTAGAGGTGATCCCTCTGGCAATGCACCCCAGTATCCTATTTGCCCTTGCTGCCACCCTCCTACACTTTGGTGATACCTTCATGTCTCCTGTGACTATTACTCCGAGGTCCCTTTTCTCCTCCTCTGAAGCTGTTACCTGCACTCCAACCAGCCAGTAGTTGGTCCTGGGATTTCTTGCTCTGAGGTGCATGATCTTGTACTTCTTAGCATTAAACCCCAACTGCCACTCCCTAGACCAGTGTTTGAGTTTAGCTAGATCTTTCCTGAGTACCTACCTCCCTTCCTCATTGTCCACTTTTGCACAAATCTTAGTGTCATCTGCGAAAGAGGTTGATCTTACTCTTGACCCTCTCTGCAATGTCTCCAATGAAGACATTGAACAAAACAGGGCCTAGCACTGAATCCTGCAGTACCACAATTGTTACTGGCCTTGGTTTGGATGTCTCCTCCCTTACAACTACTCTCTGTGTTCTGCCCTGCAACCAGCTCTCAACCCACCCTACCAGCTTCTCCCCCACCTCCATGTCCCTCAGCTTGCTCATTAACCTACTGTGGGGCACCAAGTCAAAAGCCTTGCTGAAGTCCAGGTACAGGACATCCACAGCATGGCCTTCATCAACTGCCCTAGTGACCCAGTCAAAGAAGTCGAACAGGTTAGTTTGACACGATCTTCCTGAGATAAACCCATGCTGTCTCTCATCCTGTAGATCATTACTATCAAGAAATGTTATCAACCTCTCCATTAGAATTGTCTCCATCAACTTCCCCACTATGGAAGTCAAGCTTACTGATCTGTAGTTACCCCGGTTGGTCCTTGGGTCCACTCTTGTGAAGGGGCACCATGTGAGCCATCCTCCAGTCCCTGAGTACCTTCCCCATCTCCAAGAAGGTGTTGAAGAGGGCCATCAGAGGGCCTGCCAACACCTCTACCAGTTCCTTCAGGACCATTGGGTGTACACCGTCTGGTTCTGGTGCCTTGTCCACCCACAAGGCGTTAAGGCCCTTTAGAACTCTATCCTCTTGGATGACCCCATCCATTATCTCTGCCCCCCTTCAGCCTTGTCGCCTTCCCCCTGTGATATTGGGCCATCCCTTTCTTTTGTGAACAGTGAGCAAAAGTACTCATTGAGTGCCTCTGCCTGTTCTTCCCCTTGTTCTGCCCATCCACCATCCCTCTTGATTCTAACACTGTCATCTCTACAACTCCTCTTCTCCCTTATGTATTTAAAGAACCCCTTTACCCTCTCTCTGATTCCCTGAGCCAACTTCAGCTCCATTGCTGCCCTGACTGACCTGGTCACCTCCCTAGATGCTTTTGTGAACATCTCTCTATCCTCCTCACGCCCCAATTTTTTGAAGTTAATGAAGGCCAGTCTTTTTTCCCCCTCACCTTCCACTCCACTTCCTTGCTGAGCCAGCTAGGTTTATGGGACCTGGACTGCTTACTCTGAGATTTGGCACACATGTTCATGGCCTCATTCAGCCCCTTCCTAATGATTGCCCACTTGTGTTCAGCATCCATCACTGGATTAATTTTAGCTAAATACCCCTCTAGGATGCTGCCCATTCTGGCAAAATCTGCCTCCCTGAAATCCAACACTCTTGTCCTGGTCTTAGCCAACTCCCTCCCTGTGTTGAGGAGGAACCACACTGAGCGGCAGTCACTTATTGCTAGAGGGTCCTGCACTACCACATCCTGGACTTGATCACCATTTGTTAGCACCAAATCCAGCATGTTTCCCTCTCTAGCAGGTTCTATCACCCTTTGCATTAGGCAGCTATCTTGGATAGCCTCCAGCAGCACCTGTTCCCTGGTGTGTGCTGTAGTCACTGTCAGCAGGGGGAGTGTGATCCTGTCTAAAAATTCTTGGCAAGGTGTATGCAGCCTGTGCATACTGCAGTATATAAGATCTTGTAAAATTGATGAAACTGGTCTTGGATATGCGAAACTTCCCTAATTAAATGTCCTTGCAAATCTTTGATTTCCAAGACATGAGTGGTACCCTTTCTACCCTTTATTAAGCATGCCAGGAGAAGACCTGGTTTATTTCCCCACTCATGCAGCTTTTTCTTAAAAAAAAACAGGTGTTATGGGAGTCGGTGAGGAGGAGTCTTTTCAGGGCCTCCCTCGCTGCCTCCAGCTGCACCAGAGTCTCCCTCAGCACCCCTTGTGCTACCTGCTTTTCCAAAACTTTAATTTTCTTTTCAAGATCATTTTTCTGTTTCTGTCTATCTCTTTTATATTTAGTTACATAACTAATTATTGCCCCATGGAGAAAAGCCTCACTGTGTCCCAATAAATTCTGGCATTTGAAGCAGTGTGCTTATTATCTTCCTTATATAATTTCCATTGGTTTTTCAAATAGTCCAGGAAGTCCTCTCTATTTAATGTGGAAATTGGAAACTTCCAGGGTGGCTTATTCCTACTGTCTCCCCCTATCTGAAGTGTTAAGGCTACCATAGCATGGTCAGATACACTGATAGGGCTATGTTTAACTACTATCATTCTGGAATATCAACTGCTGGGAATGAAAATGTAGTCTATGTGGGACCAGGATTTATGAGGGTTAGAAAAAAATGTTAATTATTTTTCTTTTGAGTTAGCAGATCTCCAACTGTCCACCAAGTCCAATTCTACAAGGCCAACTTTCCATCTCCTCAGTAACCCCTGACTCTTTCCTTTGCCCTGCAAATGATCTAGTTCTTTTAATTTTAACATATTTTTACCCCAGGGCACAGGCTGAGACCACCTTCTACCAATGCCAATCCCCATTCCTGCTTGTCGAGACCCCACTCACCAACCAGTCCTTGACTCCAAAGCCGATGCATGACATGATGCTGTGCTGCCCTCCTGGCTTGCCCCCTAGGGCTGGGTACTTCTTCGGCCACTGTGATGTTTCTTCCCTACTGTCTAGCTGACCACCCACAGCAGAGGTACCTGGATCTGGAGATGCTGAATCTCTCACAGCAGAATGACCAGTGGATGACCGTAACCAGAGCTATCTATTCCCCTTATGCTTTTTGTGGGGAAAAATTGAGGCTAAGCAGTGCAAAAACATCAGTGCAGGTCACATGTGGGATCTGGACCTTTTCATTTTTATTTTTTAACTCTGAATGGACTGTCCATATTCCCAGATGATGGACTGCCCATTGCCAGAACTTTCTGCCCAAAGAGAGGTGGTGGCCGGGATGGAGACCTAAACCCTCTCAGGCCTAGGGATCCCCAGTGTCATCAATGATGAGGGTGGCATACCTGGATCTGCAGATATTGAGTGTTATACAGCAGAATGACCAGTGGATGACCTCAACCAGTGCTATCTATTCCTCTTATGCTTTTTGGGGGAAAATTTGAGACTGAACAGTGCAAAAACATCAATGCAGGGCACATGCTGGATCTGGACCTTTTCATTTTCATTTTTTAACTCCCAGAAGACTGTCCATATTCTGAGGCGATGGGCTGCCCATTGCTGGAACACCCTGCCCAAAGAGAGAGGTGGTGGCCATACACAGCCCCATTGCCGTAGCAACTTGCCTTTTCAGTCTCGCTACCTTCTTCCATGATCATCAACCATTAACACGAGATAGGTATGAGAGAAAACTGTACAGTGCTGTGCATTAAACTGATAAAACTGGCACAAAAATAATAAACTCGAGTGTGTTTTAAACTAAAACTGAAGAACTGAATGTTGTCATCATATAGATTGTGACATTTTGGCACCAATGTGGAGAGCGGTGATGCTGCTACTGTGCGGTCAAGGTGGGAAGAAAGAATCTGAGATGGTTGGGGGCTGGTGCCAATGTATTCCAAGGGCTGCATGTGGTGACATGCACACAGGGCCTACACATGCCGCCAGCCCTCCAGAAACTTCCTGTCTCCCGTGGGGTCCTAGTGTCTCTGACACAGACCCATTAGTGGGAATCTATGGAGAGGACTGATTCTTGGAAGATCTGGCACTTTTGTAAATTAGACCCAAAATGTGTTTTAGGGTCAACACCCCAAAAAAAGCATTTTGGGCTATATTTACAAGGTGCTACTTTTTCTATTTTTTTATTTAATATTTGATTACTGGGTTGAAAACCCAAGGGCATCAATTACCCATTTTTATTGGTGACATGGATACATCAACAAGAATATGAAACAGTGCAATTAACAATGAATTAATTATAACAAGAACAAGTTGAACGAGAAAGACAAAGCTGTTTCAAACACTTCCTGAAAACAAAGAATGACAATTTAAGATATCATTAGACAAATCTTTCCACAATTTCACAACACAAAAAGTCCAGAACTCATGTAGTTATAACTCTGAGATAGGTTGGTGATTTGGCCATGCTTAACATTTGGGGCCAAAGTATCAAAAAAAGGCCAAGTTATAATCAAAAGAAAAAACAATTCTAAAACATTAAGCCCATGTGCATACACAATTTGCACTTCGGAATTCTTTTTTTTCAGATTTAAAGTTACAAACCCTTGGCAAATTGGTGGTGTGCTATGCTGTTCCAAGGGATTGGAATGATCAAACAACACAGGTTTGGCATTACCTGAATAGTTGCAGGTTGTATGCAGCCATTGCGGTGTCAGTTACTTTGTGCACCAATAACAGCAGGACTGCATTACATGATCATTGAAACCTTGAGGAATGCATTTTGGTCTGCTATCGTTTGATGCTGTAAAATATATAAATCTATATATATATATATATATTAGGAGCGCAGTTGCGCTCCTATTGTTAGGGTTCAGTCTGTTAAACTCACAATTTTGCACTTTAATAACTTCACAAACATTCAAGAGATTTGCATGAATTTCTTCATGCGCCATCAGGGACAAAAGATCTTTTGATGTGTAAATTTCGTTCCAGTCAGATGTGTGGGTGCAGAGATATGGATTGTCAAAAAATTACCATTTTTGGTGAAGTTTTATGTCATGCTGCTGTGCAAAAAAACAGTGTGGAATTTTGGTGTGAAGTCTTTAGGGTAGAAAGTTCTTGGGTCATAAATGTGCCTTTTGAAGATTTGGTGAAAAATATTAATCCATTCCAAAGTTATTACATTTCAAAGTTTCCCATTAACTCCCACATATGGATACCATTTTGTAGTAATGGGAGTGCAGGTACCTCAATTATGCAGTTCTGGGAGATAACAGTTTATTACAATGTCTCTACTTTTATGGATAGATGGGAGGGCAGGGCCTGTAGGGCTGATGGGAGCTCAGGGTCAATAGGGCCCTGCACTCTCACAAATGGATACAATTATGGAGTGCTTGGAGTGTCATGGGAGTGCAAAGAGGGCCCTGCACTCCCACAGTGAGATATCAACCACAACACACCATAGACTGATGGGAGCACATAAGGGTAAGATTGCACTTTCTCAAAAAGTAAGGACATTCATTGCAAAAAACATTCTTGATGCATCAATTGGGATTGAAGCAAAAAGTAGGAAAATGAGACATTTGGGTTTCAAACCCTAACACCCTCACTCTGACCCCGCCTCTACCTTTCATGCACCAACAGGTAAAAGCCAGAGTGTTGTGCCTTGGGGTCAATAGACTTAACTCCTCACCCCATTCTCCTATACTGTACCATTTCAGCTTCCTTACAAATGGAAAGGGTGAGAGTTAGGCTGATGACCCCAAGAAAACCCGATTCCTGTTGGTGTTTGGGGGTAGGGGCAGGGTTGGAAGGGGGTTAGGGTTCAAAACCCTAATGCCTCATTTCACTACTTTTGTTGCTTCAGCCCTAACTGATGCATTAATGAGGTTTGTTTGCAATATGATATCTAGGTAGATAGATATAGATATAAATATAGATATAGATATAGATATAGATATAGATATAGATATAGATATAGATATAGATATAGATATAGATGCATATATATAGTCTTTGCAAAAAAAACTGCATTAATGCAACATTTACTGTTCAGGCTAAACTACAAATGTAGGGAAATGTGACTTTAGGGTTTTCAACCCTAAGATCCCACCCCCACACCTCAAACAAATCAGGGGTGCAATCTTCTTTGCGAATGTCAACCATAACACTCACCTCCATTCTATATACTCCAGAAACATACATACCTAATGGGGTGCTCTTTAGGGTTGACAACCCCAAGAAAGACTGCGCCCATGATTTTTTTTGAGGGGTGGAGGTGGGGTTTTTGGGTTGGAAATCCAAAAGCCACATTTCCCTACTTTTATCACTTTAGCCTGAACTCTAAATGTTACATTAATGCAGCTTTTTGCAAAGAATTGTTTTCACTTTTTGAGACAATATAATCCTATCCTTATTTTTCTCTGGGATCTGTGCTCCCATCCATCATACCTTTTGTAATAGTGTAATAGTATCCTTATTTGCCTGTGGGAGCACAGGTCCCTCTGAGAACTCCACTCCTATCTCTCCATAGATATGAACTGTCAGCATAGACTTCTGATTACCCCACCTTATGGACCTAGTACTGGAGATTTTCAAATCTCCACCAAAACTTGATTCCACACCACCGCAACATCATTCTATACCACATGTGCCAAAAGACAGTTTTGGCAGGATTTGAAAAATGACAGCTGTCACGTCCATGAGATGGTGTTGTAAAATGGGTATGTTGAAAATTTGGGGTAGAAATATTTCAAAATACTAAAGTTATGACTAAGCATAGCAAAATTTCAACTGATGCACATAACTTTGCCATTTTTACATATTTTGATCACAAATGTTCAACATACCTTTCTTATGACCCTACCTCGTGAGCAACGGTGGAGAAAATTTTCAAATCCATCCCTAAAAGTGATTTCACCAAGTGACTTTCCAAAACCTGCCTTTGGGCTGGAGTTTTGTAATTGCACCAACATTGTTCATGGGGGTGGGGGTGGCTCAAAAGGCTATGTTGAAATTTTTGTGTAAAATTTCACAAAATGGCAAAGTTATACACCAAAGTAGAAAACTCCATTGAAATACATTGAACTGTATTTGCCTTACTTTCTCATATAATCGTTGACATTTCCAGCAGCAAAATGTGTCTTCGATCAGAGAATGGATCTTCACCCTGGGATCTGTTCAAGTGTGTGAGAGTGTGTGGGGTGTGTGGACAGAGAGTGCAGGGTGGTCAGTACTAAGAGGGAGGTCAGATTGCTGGGCAATCAGATTGGCGAGGGATCATTTTCTTTATTTCACAAAGGATGGCAATCGGAGGGTGTGGGTGCCACTAGACACCAGGGAAAGAAAAAATGTCAATGGGAACAGTGATTGGATGGTGGGGGTGCCACTAAACACCAGAAAAAATACAAAAATTACAAGGATGGCAATTGGAAAGTGAGGGCACCACTAGGCACCAGGAAAATATAACATAATAACGGGGATGGCGATCGGAAGATGGGGGTGCCACTAGACACCAGGGAAATATAACATAATAACGGGGGATGGTGACTGGAGGGTGGGAGGTGCCACTAGGCACCAGGGAAATATAATAATGGGGATGATGACTGGAGGGTGTGGGGGCATCACTAAACACCAGGGAATAACAAGGATTCTACATATTTCCATTCATATGGTAAGTTTCATATGAAGCTCATACAAGAAAAGCAGAAGCTAGTCTCGAATAAGTATTTAAAATGTTAAAAATAACATTTTGGGGTAATTTCTCCAACAGTTAACTGCAGAATCCACATAACGGAGTCCCAATGAGCAAGATAGATGTCCTGTTCTCTCTCCAGGATGTCATTCTTGTGGGTTTTGAAATTTTAATTTAAAAAACAGAAAAGAAGATGGCGGCAAACAAAAAAGATTTTTCCCCTCATGAAAAAGAATTGGGCCCATACAAAAAAAGGATTCTTTTTTCATTTCATACAGCTATTTTGAGGTGCTTACTGAGCATGCTCAGAACCCAAAATTTAATAACTTTGGAACAGATTAATATTTTTCACCAAACCAACAAATGACATATCTGTGGGTCAACCCCTTTCTCCCCTGAAAATCTCAGACCAAAATTCCAAACTGTCTGGGAGCTACAGGTGTCACCAAAAACATAAAAAAAAAATCACTTTTTGCATCTCAGAATCTGCACATCTAACTGGAACGAAACTTGACACATTCAGATGTCTACCCCATGAGACTGCACATGCTAACTTTTGTGCAAATCGGTTGAACAGTTGCAGGAATATTGAGGTGCAAAAATTGGGCTTTAACATTGAAGTGCCTACTCAACTATAAATACTAGTGGTACTATCTAGGTACTATACTACATGCGCACGCACACACACACACACACACACACACACACACACACACACACACACCCTATCTATCTATCTATCTATCTTTATACAATGGGGGTGAGATATAGTCCAGTGAGATAAAACAAGTTATTTTCACTGCACGGAAATAAATCCTGATGACATCAGCAGTGTTAAAATAAATCCTGTTTATTACACCCCACAAACCCAGGCTAAACCCACGCAAAGCCACGCAGCAGCGCAAAGCCAGATAAATTGTACATGTTGCAACAATGAGGCTCCCATTGTACAAATAGGATACATGACATGCACTCGTGTGATATGAGAAACATGTTCAGTCCTGTACAGTGACCTCCAAAACCTCACTCATGGCTTCACCACTCATCAGTATTCAGAGGTCACTCTAGAGGAGTGAAAATATTTTCCATATCATGCTCATGTCCATTATGTACCCCTATTTATGTATATGTATGTATATATATATCTATATATATATAGATATGTATATACATATATCTATATATATATACATATATATATATATTATACTGGTGCAGATGTGCCAGTATAGTTAGGGTTGAGTAAGCAGTTTACTGTTAAATCCCAGATTTTGCACCTTAATAACTTTGCAACCATTCAATGTATTTGCACAAAATTTGAAATGCATGGTCTTGTATGATAGATCTCTTGATTTGCCATGCTGTGTTTTTGGTCAGACTTGAAGGTTTATGTGCAGCAAAGTTCTGAAAAACATATTTTTCACTTTTTTGGCACTTTTTGGCTGATGTTTTCCCATCGTACTGCTGCCATTTGGTATTTTCATCTAAAATTTTCAGGGAACAAAGAGGTCTGGTTAAAGAACAATCCAGCATTGGTTTGATGAAAAAATATTTATCCATTCCAAAATTATTTAATTTTGAATTTTCGGGTTCTGAGCATGTACCGTTCACTCCAAGATTTATATGTATGTTTTGCAAAAGGGAATTGGGCTTGTGATTAAGGATTTTGTCACCTCACAAAGAGGGATTTATAAAATCCCCATTCATGAGGAAAAATTCCTCACTCGCGAGCTACCATCTTGTTTTATTTTTTCCCCCAAACAAAATGTTGTAACTTGCCCCATGACTGACTTCTTTTAAAAATGAGGCATGGGTTTTGTTCAGGGTAATGCCCTCTACAAACCCATGCCTTTGGTTTTCTTCATTTTGGCCAAAAAATGGCTGTTTAAGATTTTAAAATTCTTTGTTCATGACTTGCTTCCGATCCTCATTTGCGTGGTGACAAAATCCCCATTCAAGAGCCAATTCCCTTTTGCAAGGTAGCAAAATCCTTGATCGTGACTTAGGGACCAGATGACCCTATCTCGCAAACAAGGATCAGCTCATGAGTGGGAATTTTGTTACCTCACGAGAGGGGATCGGCTCGTGAAAGGGGATTTTGTCAGCTCCCGAAAGGGGATTGGGTTTTTGAATCCCCTTTCACAACCAGATGGCCCTTCTCATGAATGAGGATTGGCACACGAACGGGGAATTTGACACGTTGTGAAAGGGATTGTTTTTTTAATTCCTCGTTCGCTAGCTGATAAAATCCCCATTCGCGAGTTGTCAAAATTCCCATTCAGGCACCAATCCCCTTGTGCGAGCTGACAAAATCCTTGATTGCGACTTCCAGCCCAGATGGCCAAAATCTGATGATCAAGGATTTCTCGTGCATGACGATTTTGACAGCTCGCGAATGAGGACTGACCTCACGAACGGGGATTTTACCATCTCATGAACTAGGAATTTAAAAACTTTGCCAGTGCACTGTAAATAAACAGTTTGGTATTTTGGCTTGAAATTTGCAGAATATAAAGGGGGAGTCCCAGCGATGTGAATTATGCTGTTTAGGTGTAAAAAAGGTATTCGGTTCCATAGATATGCAATGATGAAGTTGAGCTGTTTCCCATATGATAACATTGCGGTGCCCCCAGCGACTTTCGGTGGTTGTATCTCAGAAACGATGCAAGAAATGGACTTTTCGCTACCCACAGCTTAGTTCACTTTTATGTGAATTACGCACATGTGGAGGTTTCAAAGTCATGATTACAACGGCAGTGGAATTTTTTTTATAGCTGCTACGATTACTGAGATATTGGCAAATTAGTGTTACAAGGGTTCCTTTTCAGCCCCATGGGGCTAATATATGGTTCCGTTATTATGTGTAAGTGGGTCCACACTCTCACACATGCATATTGTTATGCCCAAATTGGCAGCTTGGTGGAAACGTAGGGGCCGGAGGGCCCACGCTCCCACCAACACATAGTAGTTACCAGGTAAATTAAAAAAAAAATTAAACTTTGCCAGTGCACTGTAAATAAACAGGTTGGTCTTTTTGGCTTGAAATTTGCAGGGTATAAATGTGGTGTCCCAGAGATGTGACTTATGCTGTTTAGGTGTAAAAAATTTTTATCGGTTCCATAAACATGCCATTACAAAGTTGAGATTTTTCCCATAGGATAACATTGTGGCACCCACAGCACTTTTTGGTGCCTGTATCTTGGAAATGATGCAAGATACATATTTAGTTCACTTATCTTGTGTGGCAGTTTTGAAGTCATGATTACAACAGCAGTGGAATTTCTTTCATAGCTGCTACGATTACTGAGATATTGGCAAATTAGTGTTACAGGGGTTCCTTTTAAGCCCTATAGAGCTGCTGTATGGCTCCATAGTTATGTGTAAGTGGGAGCGCAGGGCCTGCAGGGCCCACACTCCCACAGATGTATATCATTATACAAAAAATGGGTGGCTTGAAGGGAGCATGGGACCCAGAGGTCCCGCTCACCCACCAACACATACTAGTTACCAGTTACATTACACTTTCTCAAAAAGTAAGAAAATTCATTTCAAATAACTTCATTAATGCATCAGTTAGGGTTGAAGCAACAAAAGTAGGGAAATGAGATGTTAGGTTTGAGCACCTAACCCCCCCACCCTACCACCCATCCTCCACACACCAACAGGCATCAGGGTGTGCCATGGTGTCATTAGGCCTACCTCTCATGCCTTTGTCCTATGCTATACCATGTCAGCCTGTTTACACATGGAATGGGGTGAGAGCTGGGCCTAATAATCCCATGGCACACCCCAATGAGCCACACGTTGCTCTTGAAGCAGTTTGATGTGGCTCCCGTGGGGTTTGTCAATTACCTATCAAGTACACATCACAGTCTTTTAAATTTGAGAAAAGTCAAAGTACTGGAGCTGAAAAGTGCCCTGAGTGCTCAACAAACTACTTTTACTAAGCCTACAAGCAAATCTAAAGCTCCAGAGCTGTTCTGAATAATTATTTTAAAATTACAACTATTTTTTTTAATTCTGTAACTTACGAAAATGCGATTATTGACTATTTACTATGACTATGTTATTTTTTAACTCCTAAACATGGCTGAATATCGGTATGGAAAGGGCTGCATGTTGGGTATTGTATGGTATGGGCAGCATGTTGTGGTTCACATCTTACTCAGAAATCTAAATGTGGCTTGCGAACTCAAAAAGGCTGGACACCCCTGACATAAAATGATACATGGTACTGTATGTTTTATTCTTACTCTCAGTACAGTTTGAGCATACTAGTAACCATACAGCTCAGCTGTTACTGACAAGGTACAGCTAACAAATGTATGTATGTACATATGAATAAGAGATAAATTATCATGTGTCTTTTTTTTTGGTAGGATAATTGATGGTGTGACTTACACTGGAATTGTAAAAGAAAAACAAGCTGCACAAAAACAGTATCAGCAAGCAGTTTCAAGAGGACAGAGTGCTGGTCTAGTCAAGTAAGAAAACATCAACCTATTTCTCGCTCTCTTTCTGCACAGCCCTTGTCTCACTTGTGTCCATCCATTGTCTGTCTATTCTATTCTATTCTATTCTATTCTATTCCATTCCATAAAAACCTAACTCCATGCATTACCTACTTAAATAAGGTTCACCCATGCCGGTGTGACAACCATGTTGCCAACACCAATTACGGTGCAGGCAACATGCCACATGGCAGTACAGCTCCAGGCATAATGTTTTCTGGGAGTTACAGTTCCAAAGTGCCCTATTGGGAAACAGTCAGCTTTTGTGGGGGGCTGTGTCCCTCCTGCACCCCCCAGTGAAGGGGGCTTCCCAACCTGCACCCCTCAAAAATAAATATAACCTCCTCTGGGGTGGGCACAAAAGGTGGCATCAGTGAGGGGAGATATAAAATTAAGATCACTGCTGTCACCGTCACCCTTGTTGTGGCACAGTAATTGCTGCACCAAATTTTAGTCACATTGCTAATGGTACTGTATACGTTAATATAATGCTTACTTACTGTAATATTATTCCAAAACTATTAATATGCATAACAGAATTCTTGGAGTTAGGTTCACAAGTAACAATGTGAATGTGTGTCACCTGTATTTGAACCCTCCTCTTTTTTTTTTGTTACTTTGGTTATGAACCACGAGAAAAATAGCATACACTTTTGTTCACCAAATTTAATATTTATTGCCATTATTTAATGACAAGTGGTACAAGTAAATAGCAAGGGCTGTGCATTCATATTAGTGTTGTTTGGAGTTTAACTGGTAAGGAAGAGGCCTTTAGTGTCAGTGTAGTACAAATGTATTTAGTTTTTGCATTTTTTAAATTAGTATAGTGATGGAGCTGGCCTGCTAGTGCTGCAGTATTGCTGCCACTCACGACGCTGGTGACCTGGATCTGGAAGTGAACCTAGGTCACTGGGGCTGACAATATGGAGGAGGACTGAGTGCACCACTGGATACTCTTCCCCTCCTCCAGGAAGTGAGGGTTGCACTCTCTGCCACCATAGTACCACCTGGGGGGATCACAAGTGGTGGTGCAGTTCAAGGATGATGCAGGGAGGTGAGAAAAAGTCTATAAAAAATGTACGTGCACGTGTGCACCTAGGAGTCTGGTTGGCTGCACCCTAGGAACAGGGAGAAACAAAGTGAGGAAATCCCTGATGTGTGGCAGAATGATACCAGCACTCTCAGGCCCCACCACTCCCAAATGCCCACTGGTCCCCATACCAGACAGGTTATAGAAAGGTCATGGGTACTGGCTTCCCCAAGGCAGCCCACTACAGAGGAGATGCACTCTCAAAACAAATGCCTTCTGTGGTGGTAAATGACAGAGATGGATAGTATATGGAGCTTGGAGGTTTACTGGCAAAGGATGGGCAGCATCAGTGAAAGGTGGACTTCGTAAATAAATACTAGAATGACAAATACGCTACAACTCAATTTAACTAATTTTCATTTGTCTGGTAAAGAGCAGTGATTTGACCTGCAAATGCACTGACCGCAGGAACAGAACTGACTAGTGTAGGATGTACAGTAATTCCAGCATAAACATATTATTTTCATTACTATTAGCTGGTTCTTGGTTCTAGGGCAGTAGCTGAAGTAAAGTTTTACCTCATATCATAAACTATGACATACTTATGGACCCACAAGGGGTCAGGCAATACTTTAATGTTTACAACCTTTGTATGAGTCTCCCATGGCTGTCTAAGTGTTGTGTTATATGTTAACAACTTTATTCTAACTATAGAAAATCCCACCTATGTATTAGATGGCAAAGGGTGATGCTAGCTTGGTCTGATGTACTTCTACGTAAGGTGTACTGGATATACTGTATTTCATAATGACATGTCTTGGATGGCATTCTTTTTGTGTTTTTTTGCTACAAAATCTAACAAAAAGATTACTTAAAAAAAAACAGGTCAGCAATTCCATCTTATGATCACTTCAAGCAGCTACCCAGGACAGGAGAAGGAAGTAGGGGCTACCGCAGTTATGGCACATTCTTGTCCTTTTAACGGACTTCTGGTTTCGTGAGTGCTCCCCCCCACTTTCCTCCCCTTACCTATTTTATGAGCACTTTGAGGTACGGTACATGTGACCAGTGTTCACTGTTGTCTTGACAGAGGAAGGAGGGGCTAAGCATGGGAGGTAAGAAGTGGATGAAGTGTGAAGCTGGTGGGTTGGGGGGAGTTGGTGAGGAGCAAAACCAGGATTGCAGTCTGAATTTATGTATAATCCAATGAGATATGGTCCTCGTTTGAGATGTTTTGGTCTTAAAAGTTGTTTATTTTTAAAGTGGCGGTGTTTTATGAGGTTTATTGAGAGTTAGACAGAGAGTGAGTGGTGTGCGTGGGAGGTTAGCAGCTGGTGGGTGGGAGGAACAATCAGGACTGTAACTTGGATTAAGGCATTGGGCTTTAAAAAAAATATCAGAAGACTGTGTAAAAAGGAAACCACAATGAGGAAAAGAAAAAAGAAAGATAAAGAAAATTGCTAGAGCTTGTTATGTGGTTGGTCACAAGCGCAAGAGGCTTGAATTGTTACAAACGTTTTGAAAAAAAATGGAGTCCAGTTTAAAAAGTAACGGTCCAAAGAAAGCACTTAAATACCATTGGTAAAGAGGCAGAATGGCACCTGAACCTTTTTTTTATCTGTCAGTATTACTCACATAATCATATGGGTACCAGCCTGCTTCATTCAGTCAGGAAAGAGGAGAAAGAGGATTTTCCCCAGCTATTTTATAATCTTCCTTCTTGTAACTCCTACCAACTGTACAAGTTGCTGAGTAAATGTAAGACAGCTGTCTGCCTCCAGAAAGGGTGCTGCAATGCTGACTCCAGTCATTGGAGTGGCGAGGGGGGCATCTTTTGGGGAAAACTAAGGTAAAACAATTAATGAAAATGGAGTTTGTTTATTCAGTGTTATTGATTTTGATGCTTATTGTTTGGAGTTGTTTTCTACATTTCTTGTTTTAAAATTTCAAGGGCATCTGGAAGGAAAACTGAAAAATTTAAAGTTGCAGTTAATGTCGCAGCAGCTAGCAAAATCACCTTTGAACTCGTGTACGAGGAGTTGCTGAAGCGACATCTTGGGAAATACGAAATGCTTATAAAAGTGAGGCCCAATCAGCTGGTTGATCAGTTTCAGGTAATACAGTAGAAGCCTTAGCTTTCTCTGAGAACATCTCCCTCTCTGGCAGTGCTAGGACACCTCTAAGCATTTCAACACCAAGTGCATGCCAGCTACCATTTTGTGCAGTCTAACTCGTATTCAATGAGCTATGGAAATACTTGCATGCTATAAGTACATTCTCTCTTGACCTACATTGTGTTTAGTTTCTATTTGTCTTGCAGCTCTTGATGGCCATTAATGCTTCCATTTCTAATGCTGTGATTTTCAGTATTTTTAAAATGTGTTTCAGTTATATTAATTGTAAGTGGTATACCAAGCAAGGGTTATGACATACACATATAAAATATTAATATTCAGTAGTATAAAAATACAAATATTGCACACCTCATGATTTACATATAGTACAGTAATTAAACAAATAAAAGGCAACTACAAAATGTTTGAAATATATAATGGCTTAGTTTCCAACACTGAGATTTCTTGTGTAAAACCCTGTTCAAATTTAAGAGGTTATTGATGAGTAATCCCTAGGGTCTAAAAGTAATTTTGTGTCATAAATATTTCCTGTAAGGATCAATATGTGTTTTATTTATTTAGTTAGTGTTTGTTTACCAGGTGGGTTCACTAGCCATAAAGATGGCTGTTTTCAGGCATGACCTGTGAGGTTACAGGGCAGACATTGCAGCTATAACAAACAGTAGATTACATTGAGATGCATAAACAAGGTGTTGTGAAACATTAAACAATAGGCTAAGCAGCACAGGTAGTCTACAGGGTGTTTCAAAAAACATTCAACAATAAGCTAAGCATTACAGGTAGTACACAGGGTGGTCCTGGTAGGATCATAGAGATTTTTACAGTCATAGCATGAAGAAAAACATACAGTAGCAAGAGTATTGCAATAGTAGTCCTGAAAATACAATTTAGAAAGTAAAACAAAAATAAGTAAATAAAAATGAGGACAAATACTGACAAGTGCAGGGGGATAATGGGCAGGGGAATGGCAAGATTGTGAACAGTAGGTATAATAGCAGGTCAGGATAAGGAAAGGTAGGGTATAGTATAAGAGCTGGCAAAAGAGAGAAATAGATGGCTGGAGGGGGGATAGCGTCAGGGAGAGAGAGCTGGGATAGGCTGTACTGCAAGGGAAGTATTGTGGAGAAAAGGTAAGAGCTTCAGGATAGGCAGGATACCCAGAGGACTAAGCAGATTTAAAACAGGAGCATTGGTTGGTGGAGCTGAGATGCTGGTAGAGCGCTTTTTTAAAAGCATTGTGTATAGGAGCTAGCCAGCTGTCCAGAGGGAGTGAGTTCCATAATTGAGGTGCATGGTGGGCAAAGGCTCTAGAGCCTTTGGTGGTACTGCATTTGGGGATTCATAGTAGGGATTTGTCAGCTGAGCATAGGCTGTAGTTGGAGGTCTGGTAGGTGAGTAGCTCAGCTAGAGTTGTTGGGGTACAAGATCTCATGATGCTGTTGACAGTGGAGCCAAGGGAGTAAAGTCTAGTATCATTGGGGGACAACCAGTTTAGATCTGAGTATAGTAGACAATGGTGTTTTAGTCTGTGGGAGGTTGAGGCAAACCTGCAGATGTTGTTATAGGTGATGTCCCATCTTTGAAGATCTGATTTTGGTAAAGGAGCATTAAGTTGCCACTCCATACGTCAGAGTAGGTAGGAGTATGCCTTGAGCTATAGCCACTCTAGCAGTAGAGGTTAGCATGTGGGTGGTCCGGTATGAGATGCCTAGCTTGGAATTTATGAAACTAAAATCCTAACAATTTCTTTTTTTTTATTTGTTTTGGTGTGCTGTTTCCAAAAACACAACACATTACAAACAAGACAAATAAATTCAACTTATGCTACATATTTCAATCCATTGCATCATAAAAATCTATAGAAACAATGGTATCTTTAAAAAGCTTAATGACCGGCAATCATGTAACCACTCTCAGGGTTTCACATATGTTCCACATCACTATTACATTGTTGGGAGGTATCCTCTAGAATTTCATTTACTTTAGACCATGTCATATAGTATGAAACTCATTCGGCCTCATATTACCCTTACAAAAATACAGGTGTGCTGTGTACATGCACAGTGCATGACATATGCTTAATTGTGCAATGCTTGCATGTGGTTAGCATACACAAAATGAACCTAAACAGATCAGATCTAAAAAGCACATCAGGTTCACATGTTACAAGCTTGAGACACATGCAGCAGCTAAGCTGGTGCAGGCATCATCTAAAAATCACATCAGGTTCACATGTTGCGTGCTTGACATGGGTGCAGCAGCTAAGCTGGTGCACATCTCATCTAAAAAACACATCAGTTTCTATTTTTCATACTACTTCTAGAAATTAGAGTTAGTCAAACAGTGGCTTTCATTATTCTTCAACTCACCATCATAATGTATAAAACAGTAATAAAAAATAATTTTTTTCATTCTTTTCAAAGGGGCATGCCCCTGCACTCTGTCCAAAGAACATCATCCCTTAAAGACTGTTGCCTCTGGCTCCCTAGTCCCAGGTAGTTAACAGACTCTTGACATATACCTATATTTGGTAGGTTGTCTGTAATGGTGTGACCACGCTCATCACAGTGTGTGTGGGGGAAGGGAGGAGCTGACTATGTGGGTGGGTGCCGAGTTATTGCTACGTTTGTGTTTGCCCCTTAAAGTCTGCTTGCATGGAACCATTCAAAACTATGGAGAGAAAACAGAAGGAGTACAGGCCAGATAGAAATGATTAAGTTGTTCTATAGGTCAGTGTGTGTATGGGGAGGGGGATCACATGTGTTTCCAATGATATGTGTGCTATGATTCAGCTGTGTAGCTGGGGGATGCAAAAACTAAAAAATATAGCAGTGGCTATAAGCATACCAAATGCATGCAGAAGTGTGCATATTTGTATTAATGCACAAGCATGCCATATGTATGCCTGCAGTACAGCATTGTGGTTAATGGTGGTGCGAATGAACCAAGCAAATCCAGTGATCTTACACATGCATAGGTGTTAAGGTTGGAAACGGATACCAAAACCACTAAGGTCAGACTGCTGTAACCACCCACCTAATGTTTCAGCATCATAACTGGCATCAGATGATGAAGAAGTCTGTTATGATGTTGAAAGGTAAGGGTGTGGTTTTAAACCACAGCATCTATGCATGTGTAAGTTCACTGGATTTCATAGAATCATTGAATCATAGAAATGTATCAGCAGAAAAGAAACCCCATTGGCTCATCTAGTCTGCCTTTGTTCCCTCACCAAAGGTAGCCCTGACTCTACCACCTTGCACTCCCCTTCTGTGTCCTCCCCCGCTCTAAAGAGGCCCAACCCCTCTTTCCCAATTTGATTTGTTTATTTGCATCACAGGCATTTACAGCCACTCTAACAAGTATAGGGCAGGATTCACAAAAAAAGCCAAAAATCCCATAGCTGCGGGAAAAAGGCCTGCAGTACTGTGGAAATGCAGTTACAGGATATTCATAAAGAAATTTTGAGCAGGTGAGGAATTCTGTAAAATCCTCGCAGCTGCGGAAATTGAGCAAGTGCTAAAAATCCACAACTGCAGATCTGCAGCTGCAGAAATAGCTTAGGAAGCACAGCAATAGTGAACCTAATTAGCTGGAGCAGCAGACTTTAATGTTGCTGCCATAGCAAGAAGCTGAAAGCACCCACAAAGAGACCAGCAACCAGTCCCTCAACTGGGACCACTGCAGCACCACAAGTACCAGCAATACCATGGCACCACAGTGGCTGACGGCCACTACTGGTCCTCTTTCCCTTGGGTGTTTCTGTTGCCTGCAGGGGTAGCATTCACTGTAGGCTGGTCAGGCTCTACTGCCTGTGGGGCTCCATCATGGGCTGCACTGGGTCTAGTGGTTGTTGCCTGTTGCCATATCATGGTAACGTGTGCTGTTGTTGCTATAACATCAGCCACTGCAATACTCGCTGGGATGCTATTACCCATGGATCACCTCCACCTTAATTGATTCTAATTGTTGGGGCACTACTGCAGTTTGCTGAGGGAGAGTTACACCTCATTCCACTGTGTGTAACATTTGTTCTGCAATTGCGGGGAAAAAAATGGTTGTGAATAGCCTTTCAGGGGATATGCCTTACTTATCTCATACCTTTTTTTTCCTCAGAGACTTCCTCAACTGCACTTTTTTCCACATTCCATAGTGTTTTTTTCTACAGCTGTGGAGGGTTTTGTGAATAGCACTCAGTGCAAATTCCCCTTTGTTTCCATAGCTATGGCAGTTTTGGGGACTTGGGGAAGGTTTTGCACCTTCAGAAAGCTTTGTGAATCCAGCCCATACTGTTTATTCTGAGCCAGGAAGAAACTTTGACAGCTTTGCTGTACGACACATTTCTTGGTGGTGGTGAGTTGTACTATAATTGTTTGCTGTGCTTGACTGTTACCACATCATTTGCAAGCTTGATTCCCGCTATAGCTCAATATTAACATTTTTCATATACTGATAAATATTGACGACTATGCTGCAGAAATTCTGAGACGATGACAGCATAATTATATAGAGAAATGCAAACTAACGGGTGTAATAACAGACACAGTTTAACTATAAGGAGTGGTGCTGTGTTAATTCTACAAACAGCCCTGAAGAACGCTTTCATTAATTCACTCCAATTCGATCAGAAGGGTGAAGGCTTGATCCTTTGCTTCCTTTTCAAAAGGTAGGAACTCAACTATGTGATCGGTGTTAGATGGATGTCAAGGCTACCCATTTTATGAGTGATCAAAGCATAGTCTACTCTATATTATGAACTGGTGATCATAAATACATGAATCTGATTGGCTGAAAGCTCTTTGAAGCCGTGATGATATCGAGCTACATCATCACGGCTTCAAAAATGCTCCGGTGCCACCAGCCTCCTTACTGAGCCATATTAACAAACTCCTTCAACCTAAACACTCACCACATTGCCCGCCTGTAGATTTTTCAATGAGGTAGCAATGGTTAACTTCCGGTTTACACAGGAGCAGGTAAATAATTGCTCAAAAGCCTCACAGAATGTCCAGCTATTTTAAAACTAAGCCTTATCTGAACTCTAGTTCAATTCTTTACACAGTGCCCAGCGAACATGTTTCTCACCCGCTGAAGTGCGCACTTATTTCAAAATGGCAGCAGTGTAGCGCTCGCTACACTTACGAACTCATCCTCAGTCCCGTTGCTTCCAAATCCCCCGTTACCAATCAACAGCTTAATTTTTCTTTCATTTACTAAGCCTCATCGTTTCTGAGTCCATCGCTCAGTATCGCATTTATGGGGAGACCGGGACCACGGACAACACACAGAGACTGCATATTCCGTGGCAGAGTAGCAGCTTCACAGACTAACATAACTCAGTCACCATGTAGCAGCAGCACCACCTGCTGGAGAAAGCAGAAACTGTGCACTTTAATTAAAAGGTATATGTCCACATCACAAATACAATAAAAAAAAAGTATTTTAACACAGTTTTTTTAAAATAAATGAACTGAAACTTTAAGCCAGTTCATAATAGCAATAAGTCACTCTAGGGTGTGGTATATCATGGGATATCATCACTTCTCGGACAGTTGGACACACTCGGCCTGTGACCTCATGCCCAACCACCTGAGGCGTGACAATATCCCATGATATACCATACGCTGTCATGCTTTGTTGCTTAATTAGAAGCTTTACTATAATTAGAGGTGAGTTCTTACTCATCAGTCACATGAATTTCATGGAACCACTTTGTTAAACAGTGTACCATGGAGCTTCCTTTCAAATTAAGTTACATTTTTCCTCAATGAAACATAGAAATATAGACTTTGATGGCAGATAAGGACTGCTTGGTCCACCTAGTCTGCTCATTTCACTACCTACTGGATAAGCTGCAGATTCTAGTTAACTAACAACATATTTCTTCCTACCCCCACAAGAATTGCCTTACTGTATGTCTGTCCCATGCAGTCATCAATTCTCCCACAGGTTTAGACCCCACAACCTTCTCAGGAAGTTGGTTCCATGCATCCACCGCCCTGTCTCTGAAAAATACTTCCTCACATTCCCGCTGAGCCATCCCACTTCTATCTTCAAATTGTGTCTTCTTGTTCTTGCACATCTCTTTTTCTGAAAGATGCTACGCTCTTGGACTTTGTTGATTCCACTGAGGTACTTGAAGTTGAAGTTTGAAGTTTATTGTTCTAGGAATTAATACCTTTGAGCCAAGGCTTTTTTACAAAGGTTCCACATCATTAAGTACAAAAACATAGTAGACAGTGTTACAAACAATCAGTAAGCCATTTAACAAGGCCACAACTTAAACAGTAACACTTTTGTACAGAAAAGAAAAAGGAATTCAGAGGCAGTGTCAAGGGCAAACAGGGGCGTAGCCAGAATTCTATTTGGGGGGGTGTTTAAATATGACATTTGTGAAAAAAGGACAGATAAAAGCGGGGGGTCTGGGGGCTGCCAGGTCCCCAGAAGCTCTGGGGTGTGTACATGTTCTGTGGTGAATTTTGGGGGTTTTCTGGAAGAAAACACATGCACATTTGTTAAATGTTCTCCACCGCTAAATTCATGAGAAACTTTTTTTCACATGGAATCAGGGTTGTGGGAGACTATGGTGGAATATTATGGCATGAGCACCAGGTCACCAACTAAACTCCCCCATGTTTTCTGTCATGGTGCCCTATTTGCTCCCCCCAATGTTACCAGTGTGCAAGCGTGTGCCCCTTTTATATATCTGTATGTCAAAAATGAGCAGTTATATGTACTCTGAGTTCTGAGAGTGAGCTGTTAGGCTTATGCAGATTTTTGTAATATACTGTGATGTTTGAAATATTTCTACATAAAGGCTGCTGCTGGATGTCTGGGGGCTGCTAGGCCCCAGAAGCTCTATAGTGTTTACGTGCTCTGTGGTGAGTTTTAGTGTTTTTTTTTTTAAGTAAAAGCACAGTTTAGTTACATGTTCCACACTGCTAATTTCATTAGAATGTTTTATTACAAAAGAATCAGTGGTGTGGAAAACTCTTGTTGGCATTACAGTCAGTAGGACCTCCAATGGTTGTCAACAACTGGCTGTCCAACAGTGACATCAACCTCTCACTCTACATGCAGTACAATATGCAGTTTTGCCAGCAAGGCTGTAAGTACCTATGGTAGTGCACTGACTGACCAACAGTGCCATGATAAACCACACCACCACCAACCCTTACAGCCCGTGAGACACATTTGAAGGAAAGTTACTGTCTAAAAAAATGTTGTTAAACATGTTAATATGAGTGTTAAATAAACATTGTACTTACAATTTAGTGTCTTCTTGTCTTCATTTTTCTTCATGTTCTGTTAGAGGCCAGAATGAGGATTATTCATGCAATTGCTGGTGTCTTGTGTGGACTCATCCAGTATAAAGCTAGCTTTTCACTGGCCCTTCATTCACAGCAGCATCTAGCTTCTCCATGGAATTTGACTATCTGCAATGGTGTCATGCATCTGGGAGGATCGGCGGTGATCTCTCAATTCCAGGATGATCTCTACCATGGTTCACTGATGGGCCCTGAGGTGACTCAGTAATCCAATCCTAGAGCCACAGATTCATCTGCAGAAATTGCAGATGCTTCCATGTGGGAGAGCTGCCCACTGGCTGGGGTTTCTTTCCCTTTCCTTCCTACGCTCTCTATTTTCGGCTTCAAGGGCAAGGTGTTTCTCTTCGAAGCAGACCCCTGCTTGATGGAGGTTCTGGCACCATTGAGATAGTTTGGTGGCCAGCTCCTCCCAGCTTGTTATGTCTGTTTCTGTTTTCATGACATATGCACTCAGTGTGCCTTTGTATCATTTCCTTTGACCACCATGGGATCTCTGGCTGTGACGGAGATGGTAGTATAAAATTTGTTTGGGGAGTCGAGAGTTGGGCATCCGTACACAGTGTCCAGTCCAGCGGAATCGATGTCTGATGATCATTGCCTCAATGCTGGTGACATTGGCCTCAGCAAGAACACTGACGTTAATGTGGTGGTCTTGCCACTTGATCGGGAGGATTTTCCGGAGACATCATTGGTGGTACCTATCCTCTGGGAGGATAGTGTAGTAGCATTCATGAAGGTGTCATAAGTCAGCCCAGTCTGTTTCAATATGCAATCTTTTGAAGAATGGTCGGGACATTCCACTTCTTTGAAAAACTTAACTCATGTTACAAAAATTGTGTTAGGCAGTGTTTATTCAACAAGAGAATAGATTACTTTCAAAAAGCAATGTAAGCTGAAGTGCTATCACCAGTTGCCTCAGTAGTCTTCAATAGTGCCTTTGTCTTCCAACCAACCGTTGCAATTCACAGTCCCAAGATTTTTTTTAATGCTCAAATCACTCTTTTTGCTGTATTTAGTTTCATGAGTAGGAGTTCTGCAATGACATGATGCAGAGAGATGCATTCGATGATGACAGTACACGTTCCTTACTATGTATTCAATTTCAATGAGTTCTGAGCTGCAGCAAGTTTGTTCCTGAGATGACTGTTCTGGGTCCTGCTTCTCTTAATGGCTGGCCCATGACAAGTTTCCCAAGACAACTGGTCAGAGACTGATGACTTTACTGGTCTGGGAACAGTTTTTCTCACATTTATTTTATTGCCATTTACACCAGTTAGTGTAGAATAAGTATTCCAACATCATTTCACCATGATCACCGCTCAAGTGAAATTTGAAGCTGAAATACATTTACAGGAAATTGTGATTGAAACTGAGACCACCTGGATTGTAGTCAACAGTTGAAATGAACACCTGGATCACAGTCCATGATGCCCACTTTCCCCTCACTGACTGCTGATTTAATTTCTCTGCCTGTCATTGGGTCGGCCTGTAACAAGTGAAAAAGCATTAGCACCACATCACTGGAGATGCTGCTACCTGTGTAAGGTTGTGCTATGGATAATTCAACGTCGTGGTGTCAATTGTTGAAAGATGTTTATTGAAACAAATGTTTTAGAATGGTATCTTATGTGCAATCAGCAGTTTCACCAAGCAGCACAAATTAAAAGAAATCCTCTGTAGGAATATACAGGCTGCACATGTAAAAACATAGAATTTGATGGTAGATAAGGGCTGCTTGGCCCACCTAGTCTTCCTTTCCATGCAAAGCATCCTTCTCAGAAGTGCTGCCAGTGTAGTGAAAAAGAAAAAGCACCAAGCGAGTCAGAGAGATTGCAACATGTGAATTTAACTCATGGCTGTGTGATTGGTGCTAAGACATGAGATACCATTACATATGGAACTAGCACAACTTTTCTGAAAAAAGCTTTTCTTTCAATATGATGGAAGCCAGTAAAAGGGCAACCTGAGGGCTTTGAGTCACTGTGGCTAACAGTAGGCATGGACAAGGGAAAATGTTTCAGAATAGGTGTTGTGTACAGGCTCCAAATCAAGGAGATAAAGGAGACAAGTGGGCCCTGGAGATAAGGAGTCATGGTCTAGCACTTAGCTTAAGATCATTCCCCAAGCTGAGAACAAGAACCTTGGCACCAGGTAGATCTGCAGACAGAATCTTTCTGGAAAGAGAGGTAAAACATCTTCTGGCAATCAAAGCAATGGAGCCAGTGCCCCCAAGTCAAAGGGGGTAAAGGCTTTTACTTCAGATAGTTCCTCACAAGGAAGAAAAAATGGTGATTGGTGACATACTCTTCATCTAAGAATTGTAGATGCATTTTGAAGCCAAAGTTCAAAATGGTTACTTTTTCAATAAATCAGTCCCACATTGCAAATGGGAGAATGACTAGCCTCCCTAGACCTAAAGGATGCTTACTTTCACATCCCTATCAGACCATGTCACAAAAAAGTATTTGAGATTCAGGCTTGCCTCATGCCACTGTCAGTTAATAGCACTTCCATTTGGCCTAACTTCTGCTACAAGGACCTTCACAAAGTACCTGCCCATAATGGTAGAGTGTTTGAGAAAACTGGGGGTAACAGTCTTTTCCATACCTGGATGACTGGCTAGTAGTGGGTCAATCCCGACAGCATGCACAGCAATCTCTAGCACTAGCAAAATGAATACTGGCTGGCTAGGACAGTGAACTATGTACACCATCAACAAAACAGGGAGGGACCAGGTCAGCCCAACTTTGCGCAGAAGCAATGAGGCTGTGGTTACTGACATACTCCATGAAAGTATCCTTATCAGCCATACACCTTCCAGGGAAGGACACTGTATTGATATATTCCCTCAGCAGGATAAATCAGGACCACCACGAGTGGTGTCTGAATCCCCAGATACTCAGTACAGTTTTGAGAAGGTGGGGTACCTCAGAGGTGGATCTTTTTGCCTCTGTAGAGAATATGTACTCCCTAGAGCAGAGAAGAGAAGAGAGGGTGGGAACATGAATGAAACATTTGATTACATAACAGGCATTAACAGGCACAGGAACATTTTCAGTTCATGAAGAACTCCTGTACCAAGTAACATGATGTTAGGCTGCAAGGAGAGAGGTTCTCTACCAACACCAGGAAGTTTTTCTTCACAGAAACACTGGTGGATGCTTGGAACAGCCTGCCCCAGGAGGTTATGGGGGTCAACAGTGGCTGGGAACCAAGACTGTATTGGAGAGTCACAAGGGAGCCTTGACTATGAAGGACAAATTGAGAGTCAAAATAGGGTTATAACAAATGGCCAGACTAGATGAGCTAGCGAACTACTTCTGACGTCAACTTTTATGTTTCTATGTCATGGTGTACCAGAAAGGAGTTTTGCACACTTGCCTCGTGGACAGATTTGTGACATAATTCCTGGGCCATTACCAGCCAGCAGATAATATTTAGAAGCCTGTTTTTAGGCTTTTCATCAATTATCAAGCCCTTTTTTCATGGCACTGTCTGTGCACCAGACACGGAGTGCACTATTTATTAGCGCTAATCTAGAAGTGGAAATATAACATTCTGAAACAAAAATGAACGAGACACCTACAGAGTTAATGGGACAGTCAACATGAGTAATGTATACTTGCACTTAAACCTTGCTGGACAATCAGCTACAAAAATGTATTTCTTGCCCTGATTGCAGGATTTTGCAGTTCACTGCAGCACTAACCAGTGCAAATACCACTATGCTATGGTGACACACTGGCAGCTGGATAGCAAGCTTGCAGTTATATACATGTCTGACAGCTAGTGATCCCAGATAAGTTTGGGAATTGGTGCCAGAGTCCCAGACGGAGCAGTGCTCAGACATTCATTTAAACTGTTGACAGAGCAGTATTCCTGTGAAACTGTTTCCAGACCAGTTGTGGGAAAGTAGTCCCACACCAGTCATCATGAGATAGTGGTCCTATATCAGTTGTTACTGGAAACATTTTATTAGACTATTTCTTGAAATGTGGGATTGCAACCACTCTTGTTGCTGGACAAACACTCTAAAGTAGTAAGTTCAAATGTCGGCTATATGTGGTCGCTAATCTGTCAATCACTTCCTCACTTTGCAATGGAATATCCCAGTGAATGCTTAGAAGTGCAAGACCAACAAGTCTGTTTTCACAGCTGGTATTGCGAAGATAACTCTTTAACTGCCTGAGAGAGGAGAAAGATCATTCTGAGCATGCAGTAGAAACAGGTAGTGTAACCAAAATTTGCAGAAGCTTGTGCAGATTTGGGTAAAACTGTGCATCACACTGAGTAAATGCCATTATTGCAGATTTAGATCTTTCGGCAGTATTTTTCCATTTATGGCCCCACAGCTTCATTTCAGACAATACAACTTGTTCAGAATCAAGATCAGACTCATAAAATTTTATAAGATCTGATGCTCCAGAATGTAAATGACTTGCAAAGCCATCAGCTAGGTATACTGGCAAGATGCTATTGAAACCAGAAAGCACTTTTGAATGAGAGATAAAGTGATTGTCGAGTTCAGACAAAAAAAGACAAGAAAAGGATTGTACACAGCTCTTCGAAAATATTGCTCTGTGTTGTCTTCTGGATAGTTTGCCCTATGTTGCTGCCTGCCACTTAGTCTTGGAATCCATAACTCTTCACCCAAGCCATGGGCTGTTCTTTGAGTGCCCTCAAAGACTTTATCAAAAGAACTGTCACAGTCTGATCGCAGTTCACGCATGGCATCTTTGACACTGCATACATGGGCTAGGGCAGAACTTATCACAGTTCTCTTGCTGCAAGTACCTGGACAGAGGGAGTGAGACACTGAAGACTTGTACACAGCAATGAAGTGCAACAAGGAATTTGCTGTGGCTGATTGTAGCATGAAACTGAGTAACTTTGGAAGAACAGTTATTGTTTCCATGTTCTACGAAGTGTTCCAATGCTGCTGCGACTGGAGACATCAGCTCACTAAAGGTTATTAAACTGTCATGTCGTTCAACCCACCAAGTGTCACACAGAGGTAAAAGTCTGTCTTTTTTTGATTGAGGAAGGAGCATGCCTACTTGTTCCTTTAAGATAGCGATACGCTGTGCAGAAGCTCGAAAGAAGGTACAAACATCACTGACAGTCCCTAAACAATTGTGGATAGCTGGCACTGTGCAACTTTTGCTTAGAGCTAAATTTAGTGAGTGACTAGTGCAGTGCAAGTAAAGAGCTGTTGGGTATTGCTGCTGAATTAATGCTTGTACACCTTGTACTCTGCCCGACACATTACTGGCGCCATCATAACCTTGACCTCGCATATCACCAAGGTTGAGACCACGATCTCCAACACTGACAAGAAACCGCAGAATATTATCAGACAGATTTCTTCCTGTCATATCATATACAGGCATAAAACCCAAGAAATCTTCTCTCACACTGTAAGTTGTGAAAGGTTCCATTTCACTAACTTGGCAATCAACATATCGGACACACATTGAAAGCTGCTCTATTCCAGAGATATCTGTTGTTTCATCCGCAAGGACTGTAAAGTATTTTGCATTTCAGATTTTGTCTACCAGCTTTCTCTGGATTATAGCTCCACATGTAGTGACACTCTCATTCTGAATGTGTGGACTAATGTAAGTCACATTAAGACAGGAAGTTTGGAGATGATCTCGCAGCACTTGGTCTCCACTATAAGCCTTAAACCTTATTAGCGTACGGAAATTTCCATCGTTTTCTATAGTTAATACTGGATCATAGGACTGTATTGGTCCACTGTCTATATGGCCTCTAAAAGCAAGTCCCTGTCTCCCACACACAAGCACTGTATCAATAATTGATGTCAATTTGTTACGATTTTGTTGCACCGCCTTCCTTTTTTGGGAATCTATTTGTGTGGCGATGTCTACTAGCGATCCTGCTTTCACTTTCAAAAAATTTTCTGCCAGTTCATGGCAACGTTGATGATAAGCCATTTCTGCATGATGACTGAATATCTTCAGTGCTTTCTTCCACTTTGTGAAAGGTTTATCAACCAGTGCCCCTAAAGTCTGATGTGATCCCTTTCCAACTGCACTTTCAGCAAACAGAACACAAACTTTGCAGAATGCTCCATTGTCTTTTGCAGAGTAACACAACCAGACAAATCTGCTTAACCATGAAGCCTGAAATGCTAATTTATGATCATTTTTCGGGAAAGAATAATCATTTGAAGATCACCACACATTTGAGTAAATGAATTTTCAGCTGTTCAGATACACAGATTGCATCAGTTGTCCCTGCATACTGGCCTATGTCAAGTGCATTATAAGTGCCAGTGCTACCAGCAGCAGTGTCAGCGTGATCACTCCCTATATTATCAGGTACACTGGTGGAACACGATGGTTGTGGTTCTGAAGAACTGTCACTGTGATTATTCACTTGTGAAACATGAGGATCCCGGTCACTGAGTGTACTGTCAGTGTTTTCTGGTACATCTTCAACACGGGTTTTTTTGGCAAAATAGTTTAACAGCGTGTTGCTTGATTTTTTCTTTTTCCCTTCCATCTTGTGCTGCTATTTATTTGGATCATGATGTGATCACTGTAGGCAAAGTGATAAGATTGTCACGCAGGCAGTAACCAAGACTACAACTCCAGCAAGCTGTAACAGAAACCGCGGATTAATGCCCATCAGTGCTATGATTCACCAAGAAGAAGTAAACATTATAAGTAGAGTAAACTTTGAACAAAGCACAAGATGAATGCGAACAAAAGCATAAAAGGCCACATAGAGAAATTGTGTTTTTCGGGCACCAGTGATAAAATCCTCCAGTTTTTCTTCAGTCTGAGGAACTATTTAACACTGTGCCTGATAGATGATGAGTGTGCCTAAGGATCCATTCACTTAAATTGCAAGTGAAACATCAATAAAGATGATTCAGTGACATTATTCTGAAAAGCAGAAGGAGGTGGGATCCCAATGCTTTCCCCTTCCCATCAGGAGCCACCAGCCATTATAAGGCATGAAACTGTGGGGACACAAGTGTGGGGAAAGGGGTAGTTCGAGTTTTTGCTGCTCTGTGCTTCCTAGTCATTTATCTCACCATAGTGAGTGTGATGTCAGCAGTGCCATTGGAAAGTGGTGGTTACTGTTGATGTCAGGACAACAGATTGTCATTTCAGAGACAAAGGAAAATGGGACAGCAGTTCTATGACTGCAAGAGGCGATCCCCTATTAGAGCAGAAGAATGTTAGCAGTCCTGTGAGGAGACAAGAGATAATTTCCAGTCTGTGACCCTTGAAAGTGAAAGGTTTTCTTTAGTCAGATCTCTGTATTGCAAGTTAAACAAAACTGAGAGTACAGAGGGAGACTAGCAATTTCTTTGTTGCTGTCTCTTGGTGCATGTGCACAGAGATCAGGCTAGAATACACCAGTACGAGCCCTAGCCTCACCACAAATACATGCTGAGCTTGTATTTATAGTGGATGCATTAGTGGCCAAGAGAGTGTGGACGGTCCGGTCATTATGCGTTTTCCCAATTGGATGGCATGATAGAGGCTGGCTGGGGCTAGGGTGGGAGGAACCTCACCTCACCTGAAATTCCCAGAAAGAAAAGATGTAATGTTCTAGAAATCTTAACAGAGGAATGGGCATGTTTGAATTCTGCCTAGTGAAAAATCAATGTCTTTGTGCTCTGAGGAAAAATAAGACTTGCTGTCTGCCTCACCAGTGTGTAACTTGACCAACTTTGTGGGACCACTTGGTTGGGAGTGTTTACCATCTTGTGGGTGGAAACAACCATACTTCACAATCCCATTTCCAGTAGTGGACATTCAATCTTTGTTTCCAGTGTGGACTGACGTGGGTGGTGCACTCTCAGAAGTCAGACCTAGCAGCATAAGCCTAACAGCTTGCTCTCAGAACTCAGAGTACATATAACTTCTCATTTTTGACATACAAATATACAAAAGGGGCACATGCTTGCACATTCACTGCACGGAATCGCCTTTTGGGACTGATTAAGGAAATGACAGTGTGACTGTTCATGAGGTGGCCTACCAAAACACCCATGTTGCAAATTTGGTGAGAAAATTCCAAAGAAATGACCGTGTTATGAGTGTGCATTGTGCAGGTCCCACTCATGCTTGTAACTCCAAGAATTTGTAATATTTTTGCTCCAGATTTTCAACATTGCCATTTTTGCACACCTCCTTATGAACAGTGCAGTGGTTATTTCCCACATCATGCCCAAAATGTGTTTTAGCACATCCGGCGCACAGTCACTGTTGGAAAACAACGCTCGAGACAAATTAAGAAAATCCTACCACCACTGTTCATGAGCAGAGATCCCAAAATGCCTATGTTAACAATTTGGTGAAATAATTCCAGAAAAACAGACTGTTACGAGCGTGTGTTGCCTAGTTTTCATGCGCGCTTGTAACGTCAAGCATTTTTAATATTTTCACTCCAAACTGTCAACATTGCCATCTCTTAGAAAATGGGCTTGAAAAATAAAGCATCCTGATTAGCTGAAAGCCACTGTCAGGCATGCATTTATTTTTTATTAGAAAATGGGACTATAGAAAGCTTCATTTTGATTGGCTAAAAGTGTCAATCAGCAGGTCCAGTATGAGACAACAGAGACCGGGAAATATCTAGTCCCAGTCTCTGCTGCCTCATATAGTTCTAATAATACTGGGCCAGTAGAATGTTGAAAACGACAACTGCAGACATGTTGCTTCTCACTTACAAACAATAAAGCAGTTAGCTGATCTCCTCCTGTTGCGCTGCCATTTTACTGAACTTCCCTCAGTCACGAGCGAGTGAATGACTGCAACATCTTGTTTTTTTTCATCCTGTACCCCATTACCAAATGAAGTGCACAAAGAAAACGTTTAAAAAAAAAAACAGCTCTGTTACGCCACTTCCCAACCACTAACTGCCATCCCATGATCAGAATGATCACCATCACACTCTCCGACTCTATTTTGTAGTAAATTTAAGTGTCAACTCACATTTATAAAAACTATTTTGTGTCTCTGTCTCATTATCAGCGCCTCTTCATTTAAGCGCAATACTCCTGTGGTATCGGGCCTCATTATGCCCCTGGGGCGGTCCAGTATAGCACCATACCACCCACCCTGTCGGGTATTATTGCTTACTTAGAAAATGGGCTTTTTATTTCCTGGCATCTGATTGGCTAGTACCCTTGCCAGGGGGGTACATTAACTTTCAATAGATGCCCAGGAAATAAAAAGTACCAGTCCCAGTGCCCCTTCACCCCACTGAAATATCCAATTGACTAAAACCCTCTGATTTGAATTTGAAATAGCCGACATTTTTCTGTCTCGCTTAGCGAGACATACATCCCCCACCCTCCTCCAAAGCTCCCTAGTTTGATGCCTACTGCGGTTTTTTTTTTAAAACAAAATATTAAAAAAAACACCATTTACAGCCGGGGACAGAAAGACGATTCCTCATTCCTCATAGCCACAAACAATTCAAAAGCAAACAGTTTCCTGACCCCACTCTTGCGCTGAGCCATAATCACTACAGCCACACACCTCGCCGAAGAACTGTGCTGCTGCATTGCGCTTAATCTCAGCTGCAGTTATAAAAAGCTGGGTAACATAAATTAACCACAAACAACATTACCCACAAAGTCTTTTCATTTTTTCCCCTTTCAACTGAATAACGGTTTCTGTGACGGAAAGCAGTAGCGCTAGCACGTCGCGTGCTCAGGACTACTTGGAAATGGTCCAGCTTCCACGAAATGCAGTACTGCTCTCCCAGAATGGCAAACCAACAAAACAAAATAACGTTAGGTCATTTTTTAACACAGTTCAATACCTCTCCTCGACTGACTGCCCTCCATCATATCCACAGCACTTTGCTGCAGTCTCGCTTTACTTCCCAGTTCCACAGATCTTCAAGTCAGAATCTTCAACTCAGTTCCCATCTCCCAAAGTAAAGTGATTGGCAACAAAATAGAAAACCTTTTTAAAAAAAAGCACTACAAGGAGCGAGGTAACTATGTCTTCTTCTGCTTGTCGTGGGGGATAGAAGAGAATGGCTCAGTGGGGGTAGTGGATAGAACACCACAGACACGGACTACTGTACAACAGAGAGTCTTCAACTTCATTTTTAGTCAATATTTTGTATTTCTTTCTAATTTTATTAAATCCTCTTATAAAAATGCCACAGGTAGCCCATTTTCTAAGCACAATAATGTCCTCCAGGGTGGGTGGTATGGGCAATACCAGACCGGTCAGGAGCTATAAGGCGTCGGGCCTCATTACACCCCTGGCCGGTCCAGTATTGCCCAATACTGCCCACCCTGTCGGGCATTATTGCTTACATAGAGCCCTGTCAAAAAAAAATAGATAATTCAGGGAGCCCCATTACTTGGGGTATTGTTGGGCCATCTGAATTTTCAAACTTGCTATCCACCATTTTTTTCTCTCGCTTAGAGAGATTTGGTAGCATCCAGCCAAGCCCCTCCCCTCTTTCATTAATGTTATTTAAACACTTAACCACACATTAAAAAAAAAATTAATTTAAGTTGTAACAAAAGTAAAATCATCAATCAGATCATCCTCTGGTCACCGGCAGTGGGAAGTGGGGCTTTCAAAACAGTAGTACAGCACGAGCTTCTACATAGGAATGAATTCCACATGTGCTGCTTGCCTCAGCCTGTGCTGCCTGCTGTACTGTCTACCTCAAACAACACAAAAAAAAAAAATATCTCTCAGAAGTGTCTCTATGTATTTTACTGCCTCCTGCCTCTAGGAAAACTTGTTCCTCAGAAAGACTACACTGGGGTGCAGCACTGGTGACTTACCATGATTGAGCACTCCTGTTTTGCACCTGTTGGGTTTTAAAGTCCTTCTGTCCAACCTCGGAACATCCATAGTACAGACTCCTGCCCACCACCACCACTCCTCGGACCAACTCTCATGCTAAATATAATTATTTTCCTTTAGTACACCAGTTGATAAACAGTAAAGGCACTTAAATCCACCTGCTTTTGCAGGCCATCTCTTGTTTACCTCCCAGCTTGGTTGAACTCCCAGAACCCTTGTAAATAAAAGCACCTTCCATCCCTCAGATTCTCCACAATGCACACCACCCCATTACAGCTGCTCCTTGTCATGACTCTCCTGGTCCTTCTCAGTACTATAAGTGCTAATAAACAGGCAAACTAGGGGCAGTCTGCAGAGGTTGAAAATCAGTCATCTTCTGTTAAAAGTATATAAGCCCCTCTTTTACGTTGCTGTCCCATCCTAATCTCCCAGGGAGGAGAGCACCACAGGGGTACTTTGTCCTCAACCCGCCCCATACTGACCCACCACTGCCCAAGCTCGCTCCCGAACCCAGGTCGCTGGTGTAGTGCAAGGTGTGTCGTCCAGTGCCTCAACCCTCTGTGCCACTGGGCCAGACACAAAAAGGTCATGTTGAAAATTTAGAGTGCGAATACCTTTGGATAGTTGGCTATAATGCTCATACCACTGCAGCCCCACCATACAGTTGCTGACAGGCATCCAGGTGTGCCTTGGACTCTTCCACTTCAAAGTTCACCCCATTCTCCTACGCTGCACCCATCTGAACATACTTCCTTATGAAATGGGGTGAGTGCAAGGTCTGATGACCCCAAGGCATAATGCAACACCTGTTAGAGTCTGCAGGGTAGGATGAATTGAAATGGCACTAGCGTTATGGACTTGGTCAATGACCTAAAGCCACACCCCAATGCATGTCACTCTCTGCAGGGTGGGCTGGGGTTCAGAATGGTTCTATATTTCATTGCCACTCCTATTATGTGTCTCTCTAACTATTGCACTACCAATGCCAACGCTAGCAAGACAACATTCGGCATTGACCGGGTAATTTAGCCATACTCACAAGGGTGACAAGGTTCAACTCCAGTTTCAAGCTTGATTTAAAGTTATTTAGAAACCGGTCGGTATGTTTAGTTTTTTAGAAATACTGTATTTTAAATCCTAGGGTTATTTTGAACTAGAAAGACTTGGCCATTCAGCACATTAATTTTCACACACGTAATACCTGTATTTTTAAGGCACATATGAGGCATTCTTCTCATAATGAACAAGTCACCTTTAGACACATTGAAGACTAGTTAAGCAATATACCCCTTCAGGGTGTGGGTATACTGGTGGATTTACCATGGCTGGTGTGGTTCGGTCACGAGGTGCAGCCAGGTGACTTAACCACACCAGAAGTGGTAAATCAACCAGCATACCCACACTCTGGAAGAGTATATTGCTATTATACAATGTCTGCCTTTTTTGATAAGGGGAAACCCCCCAACACAATGCATAAGCACCTGCAGATGTCCCTGGTAGGCTAGAGGTACCCCCCACCCCGCCCATAGCCGAGATTGCCAAACATATGTGTAAATGATATCCCTGGTAGTCTAGTGGTAGTGGTACCCCCTCCCACCCGTAGCTGCGATCGAAAATAAAGGTAAAATATATCCCTTGTAATCTATGGATCCTCCTCACCCCACCCGTAACCCCAATCACTGGTAAACCCCATGTAAAAAATTCAGGCGGCTAATAAGACTCTAGTTAAAAATATTAATTCGTCCACCTTCTTATACACGTAAACTAGAACCCTTGTCATGGATTTCCCTATGAAATGACATACCATGCAATCATATTGGGTGCTCAGTTGGCTTGGCAGTGTTATTTATGTAACCCTTCACATATTTACAATCCTTTCACTCCAACCTTTATTTCCATTACAATTTTCATAAGTTTATTTACATAAAACACATCTACATAAAACGCATTACAGTTTATTACATGACTACTACATTGTTTTAGAAAATGGGCTTTTTATTTGAAGGCATCTGACTGGCTGGTACCCCTTCGATAGGGGTACATTAACTTTCAGTAGATGCCCACCAAATAAAAAGCTCCAGTCCAAACCTGCCAGATGACAATACAGGTATCCTTGTGCCCAGCCTGCTATTTAATTGGCTAAAGCACCGAACAAAAAATTTAAAACTGCCGCCATTTTGTTTCACAAATTAGCGAGACACACTGAGCCCTCCAGAAATGCACTCAAACAACTATTAAAAAACAATTCGGCTGCACAGCACTGACAAAACTGATTTACTTTTAGCACAGCACTGACAAAACTGATGTACACTTATCTACTATGACAGCATTGCAGCTTCTGTTAAAAACAGTCTTCACTGCTCACGCCTCTTCAAAGCCGTCTGCTCAATAGCGGATCTCTTCCATCTCCAACCCAATTAGCGAGACAGACTGAGCCCTCCAGAAATCCACTCAAACAACTATTAAAAAAACAATTTGGCTGCACTTTTATCTCCTATGCCAGCATTGCAGCTTCTCTTAAAAATGGTCTTCACTGCTCACGCCCGCCTTCCATCCTTTACCTCTCCTAGCTACAGTCCCACTCACCACGCTGTAATTTCTCTCCACCCCTTGGAACTAGCCGCAAGTACCACATTAAAAACAATCCTGGATGTCCCTAAAATATAATGGCTGCCACGCAACTCTTAGGAGCCCTATGATCTCCTTGTGCCTCTTTCCTTCACAAAGCCGCTGTGAAGCCTGCAGTGTGAAAAATAAGACAGGTAAAATGAAATTCCCGAGTGTCTTTTCTGCTGTGGGTGGGGGGGGTGCAGTTTCCTGCCTGTCTGAATGAAAAAAAAAAAAAAACTCCTGAGTGTCTCTTCTGCTGTGGGGGTGGGGGGTGCAGTTTACTGCCTGTCTGAATGAAAATAATCTGCAACCATGATCTGTGCTGGTGTATGTGTGTGTGTGTGTGACCAATGAAAATACAGGCAGAGGAACTATTTCATAACAGAACTCATTTTGAACAAGTTTTTAAAGAGCATTTATTGATTCAATTTTTTTTTCCAAGGTGCCCATTTTGTAAGCACAATAATATCCTCCAGGGTGGGCAGTATGGGCAATACCGGACCTTCCAGGGGCTATTAGGCCCTCCGCCTGTGGCATCGGGCCTCATTACGCCCCTGGGCAGTCCGGTATTGCCCAATACCGCCCACCCTGGAGGGTATTATTGCTTGCATATGAAACCGCTGCATTCTTACACAAAACCACAGTCTTCACATTCTCCTGCTTCTGAGCTCGAATGTCTACCCAACACCCATATATTCAGCCCTCTTGGAAAAACCACCCCACAAGTGTCTGACACATCTGGATTTACACCCAGCCCATGCCTTGTATTTTACCACCACCTGTGCCTCCCTGAATCCTCTACCTGCGCCCCCCCCAACTTTTTCCTCCTTCTTCTTCCCACTCCTTTCTCCTTCCTCCTACCTTTAATTCTCAGACCATGAAACCACATATTCCCTAGCTCTTTGAGGTCACTAACTTGTGAGAACAAATGATGATAACACCTCACTAAGGTGTTATCATTTCTTGTTCTCACAAGTTACAATAACTTTTGTGACATCTCCTCAAGACTCTGGTACTACCAGACTGGTAGTTGCACCCCTCTTCTGCCAGTGACAGTCAGGCAATTCCTCAATTTCCTTACCTGGCTCAAATTCACCTCCAGGCTCCGGTCCAGACTCTGAGCACTTTGGGCAAGAATAGACTGCAGCAGGCCAGATGGATGGCTCACTCTGGATCTCTCCTTGTCCTGTCAGTGACAGGCCTGGGCACTGGCTCCTAATCGCAATCGCAACTCCCCCACCCCCCTCTACACACCCTGCGTGGCTGCATCAACAGTGACTGGGGTCTCAGAAATTAAAACAAGTTTGGGGTGCCTACCGTCAACCTCACTGAAGAAAACTGGTAGGACTAGGCAGTGAGGATGAGTGACAGGCAGCACAGTTCAATTCAGACTCCAGGCTTCAGCCGAAAAGACTTGCGTTTCACTCCGACTCTCTCATTTACTCGACGTCAACGACGCGCTTCTTCTCCCTCTCGCTGTCTCCAAGCCACCAAATACACGCTCTGCGGACTTGATTGGCTGCTGTCTGCTCAGCTGAGGTGGAGCTGAGGAGGAGGACCGTGATTCGTGGATTTCGGGACACGCACAAAGAAAGAGCCGACCCCCCCCATGCTACTGTATGCCTGCCGGACGCCGGTACTCAGCTTACTCATTTAGGTTTTAATGTGTGCTGCTCTATTTCCTGGCTAAATTGTTTGCCACACTGTGGATCAGGTGCTGTCAGCAGAAATTTAAAGGGACAGCGCGCTCTGTCCGAAAAATTTTAAATATATTTTTGCAGTCATTTTGGGGGGTGTTTGAACACCCTAAACACCCCCCTGTCTACACCCCTGAGGGCAAGGAATAAGGATTGGAGAACTTGAGAGGGAAGAGAGGGAGAAATAAGAAGTTTAGGAGCAGACAGAACCAGGTTAGTGGTACTCAGGTTGTCTTTGTCAAAGAGGAGACCATGGTGGTTGAGTGAAACAAATGTAAGTGCACTCAGTGGGATGAGACTTTAGTCAAAGCAGTCACAGGAGCTGGAGGCTGTGAGGTGAGCATAAAGTATGGATTTGAAAGCTCCCAAAAGTTTCTATCATGTTCTCACTCTCCCTCCTTTCCTCAAGGGTATGCATATTAGGCTCCTTTAGTCTCTCCTCATATGGCTTCTCTTGCAGACCCTGCACCATGGCAGTGGCTTCTGTAATGTAGTAATAGCTTATTAGTTTGGTTGGTTGCAAACCATTACAGACATTACAAAATGCAATGTAATACACAGAACATTACCTTTACACCCACAAGTAGGATGCACAGGCTAAATTAAGATAAACCAAGTAGAATGTAAATAGCCACATTATTGTGTAAAACAAAACACAAAAAGTTAATCAATTTAAAATTTGTTAATATAAGATTAGAGATCCCATTCATGACTATTGCTTCATGCCAAAGATGCATTTCAGAACCTCTGAAATCATAATTCATTATTAATTAATTACAAGCTGATATAGGATATAACTTAACGCTGAATAAATTTAAGAACTATTCTTTGTAAACTTGGTTCTACAGCCCTTTAGCTCTATATTTGATAGTCCCAGGAGCAGATTTTTTTTTCTTTTACTAATATTTTAGGGACAACCCAGAATACCAAAGCAAGGCAGTCACCAAATAAACAATATGGGTCAATGGTTCCAGGTCCAAATAAGCCTAGCAATGTTGCTATCCATGTGGCAGTCATCTGGGATCACTGATGGAGCACCCCACTGCATTAGGTTCTTTTCACCCCCATTCTACTGATGATCTATGAACCTCAGACAGAGGAAAGGCTGGATCACAGCTGAAGACCTCCTAATTGGAATCCAAAGAATGGTGTTCAAAACTACTTTGTCCCAGACAGAATCAAAAGTATTTCACTGCCACTGGGCCTTAACTGAGTCTATCTATGCCCCCAAAATGAACAGACCTATTTAAGGGAGGCAAATTCACAGAGCAGGAGACTGCAATTCACCTTGTTATCCTCCTGGATGGCCAGTTCACCAGCAAATAAGGTGGTGTTGCCAAACGTGCCAAAGTTACCCTGCAAAACACTCCCCCCACTGGCATCTGCCATCCCTCCCCCATCCCTGAAAGCATCACCCTTCTTGCTGCTGTGTCAGTGCCATCACTTTAGGAATCCCGGCCCCCACCCAAGTTCCTGGTGTTTCTGTTGTAGTCTCTGTCCACCAACCAAACCCCCCCAAGTCCCCAGCACTCACCTTCCTCATGAGCATCCATATAGGCTACCTACAGTATGCTGACTATAGCACAACACCATTACAGCAAACACATCTATGCCGACAACATTAACAACTCACTGTAATGGTCTGCCCAAGACCCCGGCACTCTGTCTTCCAGTCCTGCACCCCCTCCCCGAAGCAACTCTGACTCAGAGTTGGAATCCATTAGATTGGGGGTGTGGGAGGCAGAGCCCCCCTGCATGGGGGGTTCAGGATCAAAGCCACCTGATGGAAAAATGACCTGGGTCTCCTGCTGGAATTATGCCAACCCCAACTTGTGGTTGACATAGTTCCATCACTGTGATGTCGGCTGAAAACTTAGTTGTGGAACTGGCATCATAGAGCCCTGCCTACCAATAAAGAAAATGGTTTATCTATGCACAGAATCTACCATCCCAATTCCCGGCTCCAAATGACTTTATTATATGAATGATGATGTCTTGGCTCCTAGGAGTAAAACTTGATTTATCAAAAATGTAATCAATCTGGTTTTACTAGGAGCAAAGACATCAACAGTCATTCATTAGTGCCATTTTACCAGATGGGAGCATCGGACTGGGATGAGTCAGCACTGAACAGAGCAGACACTCTTCACTGAGGGACTGTTTTCTTTATTCACAGTGAATATGTTGTGTTGTTCATGGGGGGAGGAGGTGGGGACCAGAACAGGAGTGAAGGGTGCCAATAATAGAACCATAAAATTTGTGGTTTTGATGGTCCACCAATTTAAATGGAATTCCACTGCCACTAATGATCCCAAGTCGCTAAGCTCCTCCAGTGGCAGCCCTAACAGAACTGCATGGACCCACACAACTGAGGGCTGCAAAGCTGTTGAACTTGTGAGAGCCTTTCTCAAGTAAAAAAAAAAAAACCTCAAGAGTAAGACTTTTTGAGGGCTGTTGTTTTAACATTACACAGCACTGCACAATGGCACCAGCAAGGTGATTTGTTTGCCAGCTAGGGGGTGTCAGTGAGGTGGGTTATTTTAATTTATTTTATGGACATGGGTAGGGGGTGGGGTGGTTCTACAGCACAGTGACTGGAAGGAGGTTGTTTTTAAGTTAAAAAAATTTAAAAAGCCGTTGGTGAAGTTGGTCGGTTCAGCAGCAGAATTCACGGATTTTTCACGAACGTGAATCAAGCAGACTCACATTAGTTTCACTGGCAGAGTGCAAATTCACAACATCTCTAATTGCCAGGGGAAGCATGCCATCCTTCTTTCTGCCCACATACCTACTTCACACAGACCTACAGTACTTTGGCACCTTTAGTACCATTGGTAATTTGATTACTTTATGTGACAAGACAGTGCAGAAGTTAGGGTAACATTAATACTGTGTCATGTGATCATTCAAACTCTGTTGAACACCATACCACAGACTGATCAAGGCTCCACAGATTTTTTCTCCTAAATTTTGATTCCCCTGCTTCATGCACTTCAATCCTAAAAACACATTAATGTCATTTTTTGCAATGAATAAACAGAGTATGGACCGTACATCAATGTGTTAAATTTAATTATCAGATCTGCTATGTGTATAAATAGAGAATCTAAAATTTATATACATAGTAGATGCATCAAGGGCCATTCATATATATATATATACATACATGTAATAAGTTTGTCAATGTGTCTGCCACCCTCCCCCTCCCCTCACCCTCACTTGCTCAGCCACTAGTATTCCTTTTCTACACACAGTGAAAGTAAGCACAGTCCCCACAAAAGCTCCCACTTGGTTACAGTTCCAATTTCTTTGCAACCTTTCCTGTACAATTCTAAATTTTAGTGTCAACAACAGAAAAATACGCTATCTTATGTTAATTTGATCCAACCACTAAACCACGATTGCATTAATTTTATGTGACTACACCACTCGCTGCAACTCTGGCCACTTGCCCCTCACTCCCCTGAGGTTTCCAGGCCTAAGGAACGGTGACCTGTTTAAACCGATGCAGCAATTCAAATTAAAAAAATCGTGAGCCACAGTTCTACAAGGCTAGGTCCCTGAGAGATGATTCTGCTAGCAGTACTCTTGGTCACGCTCACTCTCAGAAAGCCATCACTATCTTGCCTTTCATTTTTTGAAGCTATCACTCGAGCCATTAATTAGTGGTGATATTTGCACGTCATCATGATGTCTAGATGCTATATCCCTAGCAACAGCCTTAACAACTAGGAGAACAGGAAGCACAATAGAGCTTGTTCACAAAAAGACCCCCACAAACTCTGCCAAATTTAAAAAAAGACAGCTAAAAAATAACCCAACACACAAGGTCCTAGACTATTGCATTAATGGAATATGCAGTGAGGACCTCATGTGATACATTACTTATTTACACTCAAACAGTTTGGACACATAATTCCTAGCTTGGGTCTCTCATGAGGTTGCTCAAGGTCAAATTGCACATAAATAATGTATCACACAGCTCCCCATTGCATATACCTTATATACAATCATATATAATAAAACATGTTAATGAGGCTTTTTGATCATGACAGTGATGGAATTCTAAAAAATGACAAGGATATGCTCATTGCTTTTATGGTCTTTTCCAGATTGAAGCACACATTTATGAGCCACAGGGCATCAGCTTCTTGGACGCAGAAGGGACATTTGTAACGAATGAACTGCTGCCAATTGTTGAGAAATCTTTTTCTGGGACTAAGGTAACCAACAGCACAGTAATGTCTCTCATGTTTCTTATTCTAGAACTAATAAGTACCCTGAATAATGCAAATATAATCATCAGCAATATTAAGAGAAATTATAAAGTAGCAGGGGCTTGATATTCAAATCTTTGCCCCGGGGCTAAATTAGCACTGCCCAGCATGCTAAATTAGCCCAGAACCAATAGCCCACTATATTCAAAAGGGATAGCCCTGGTGCTAAACTTGCTGCATATAGCATGCCAAGGAAGTTGGGCAAACTGCACTGGGAGTGCAGTGCAAAAATAGCCCAGGAAAAAGACAGCTCTGAAAATAGCACCCAGGGAAGTGCAAACCACAACAGTAGCCCAGTGAACAGCAACATGAAGGAAGGTAAAGGTAAACTATGTGGCCAATGTGTGTGCTAGCAAAGGAGTGGATTCATTTAAGTTGCACACACCAGCATATGTGAAATTCTGCAGAAATGTACAGTACCATGTTTCCGAAATGTTTGTGCAGCACAAACATATTTGTGCAGGTTTTGCGTGGAGCTAAGCTGTTTGCCCGGTGCTATCACGTTTGCCCAGGGCAAAAATTTGATATATTCAAAAGTGATATGCAAATGAGCCTACTTAGGCAGTCTGTGGGTAAACATCCAGATTAGCATCTCATTATGACCTGATTTGCATGCAATTTGCCCAAGCTGTTTGACCTTTTGAATATAGTGGACTCGCGCAATCCCGGTGCAAACCCTGCACAAACAGTTTGCGCCCAGCACAAAGTTTTGAATATCTGGCCCCTGGAGAGATATAATAAAACGATTGTACTGACAGCTAGGACCACTAGATGGCACAAGGAGAGTAACAGAACAACATAACAGGAATTAGAAAGTTCTGGAAGCTGGCACTGTCAACCAGAAACATTACAGCTGCCCTGGGTCTGTTGCAAGGGAGGTGTCCAATTAAGGACTGAATGCCTGTCATCTGAAGCTTCTGGAAATATTTGACTCTGGAAAGCTGGATGAATGGTCAGAGTGAATTCAGAGAGTAGAAAGATTTCAGATACCCTTTAGGACTGTACAGCTCTAGGACTTACAGACAGACAAATGAAAGTTTCTGAGACAGTTAAAGCCCCTTTGATCCTCACATTCTAATAAGGAGACATTTAATATCTGAAAAGGACAAATTTAATCAAAGGAAAATGGGAATCTGTGCAAGACAGTTCTATAACTACTATGTACAATTTGGCAGAGCATTTTGGCTATGGGCATCTATAAAATAGCTCAGGTATGTTTGTGTGCCTGTCCATGAGGGCTGCATGGGTCAAATCCAAATGTGATCTGGGAGCCTAACATACAGAGATGCAAATCTCCACCCTCAAACACACATGCACACCTCTGTTGCCCACACCAGCCTACAAATACACAAGCTCGCTCCTCAGTACACACACACATATACTAATGATCCATGGGTGTGTGTGGGGGGGGTCCAGGCACCATACCAGGGCCAGCAGAGTGTTACATAGTTAAATGTCCTCCTCCTATGGCCGATCCCCATGAGAGCTACACACACCTTTGATTTGAAGAGCCCCCTTCCATATGCTACAGTAACCCTTCATTTGCTGGGGGGGGTGCAAAGTGCAACAGCTGGCTAGATTAGTAATGCCCTGCTAATACTCCCACTACTACTGTTGCATTCTAATTTACAGTTGAGTGAGCACATACATGGAAGTAACTAAGGGATCAGCTGCTAGTATCACTTATGATGATACCTAGGCAGAGTAGTCAGTTGATACCTGGGCAGAGTAGTCATTTCACAAGTGTCCTCAGCACTGCTATACTGAACCTAACCCGGGCCCTCCTGATGGCATCGCTCCCAAGAATCCATCTTATTGGTTCACAGAAAAGGGGCTTAGGCTTGCACATATGAACATTAGAAGTCTGTCAGCTAACTTTGCACAGCTTGAAGCCTGGATTGCTTACAACTACCCTGACATCTTAGGTCTAACCGAGACTTGGCTAAAACCCCATATTTCAGATTCATTATGTAGGATGAATGGATATAGACTTCACAGATGTGATCGTCCAAATGCTAAAAAGGGTGGTGGTGTTTTGTTTTATTTTTTTGTATAATATTTTTATCTGCTTTTTTGAAATTTCAACAGACAAAGAAGTATACAACTTATTCAATCTACTAACAATATAATAAATTATAATAATCAACCATCTCACTTCATTTACAGCTATATTCCATTCAGGTTAAGTTAGATTAAATTAAATGAACTTAAATTAAATTAAATTAGATTGGATTGAAAGTGTACTCATGCTTTTTACTTCCACCCCTTGTCTCTTTCTTATTTTTCATCCTTCATCTGCTGCATTCATTATTTTCTTCCCTTTTATCCTTCATCCGGCATTTCCATTTCCTTTATAAATCATAATTTCTCCCATCCATATGCCATCTCTCTTCTGCCGCCTCTCTTTCAACTTACTGTACCTTCCCATAATATCCAGCTTTCCTTCCCTGAGAGAGAAGCTAAGAATGAGGCCCAATTCCTTGTAAATCCTTCCTCCCTCCCTCTCCCCATCACATAAGTTAACCTCTCCAACCCCAATGTCTGTAGCACCATCCTCCACCACTCTTGGACTGTTGGTGTAACTTATGAAACCCAGGTATTCTGGATCCCATGACGAGCTAGAACATACAGTATCCTGATCCACCTAGGTAGTAATGTTCATTCCTCCTCTTCCCCATCTTCCACCCCAAATAAGCATCCCAAAGGATCCAGTGGCAGCTCCCTCCCAGCAATCCTTCCCATTCTAGACACCACCTCCTTCCAATATTTCTGCAGCATCGGGCATTCCCAGAAACAGTGCATACACGTCCCCCTTCCCATCCCACACCTTCCACATAAAGGTGATACTTCAGGATGCACCTTATGTACAATCACCGGTGAATGGTACACCCTGTGAATAAATTTAAAATATGACTCCTTATATTTATTGCACGCCATAATCCTAGAGTGCATCGGGAGCAATAATTTCCAATTTTCATCCGTTATGCCTCTACTGAGGTCCCTTACCCACAATTCTTTTGTTCTTAGCGTCCTATCAGGAAGTATAACCTTCCCTCTCTTCACCACCCAACTTATAAACCCTTTCTCTTGATTTTGAGCTGCACATATCATTGCCTCCTCCTGATCAACCTCAAATATCTCTTTATTCTCCTTTCCCAGACTTCCCATATATGCCCTTGTTTGCAAATACCTAAACCTGTCACTCTTACCACCTCCTACCATCTCCTGCAATTCCTGCATTGAGCAGATCCGCCCTCCTACTAATAGGTGCTCCAGACTCCTTATTCCTTTTCGCTCCCATTTCCCATAGCCTAAATAGGAATAGGAATTTAACCCCTTCAGGAATTTATCACATTCTGGGTCTTTGAGCTACAATAACAGTTTTCTGGTCACAGGTATTTCACCATTTCTTGTGGATTTGATTACTTTTCATCAATCACGTAACACCTCTGAGAACATGGCTTTATATATTGTGCTCTGCAATATCACAGGACAAACACAGATCAGCAAGGCCAAGAGGACTAGATGCCCTACAACAAAACTAATCTGAAAAATGATTAAAGTGTACCTTCTTAGGATACTACTTATGCTACTTCTGATATCTGGAAATGTTCATCTTAATCCAGGGCCTACCAGCCTAGCACCCCATGCCACAAAAAGGTGGGAGGTGTCCCTCACATTAGCCTCAATCAATGTCTGCAGCCTCCTTAACAAACTTGACATCTTGCAAACCTGGGTCCAGCAACATAGCCCTGATGTACTCTCTGTTGTCATAACATGGCTTAACCTCAAGATACCAGACGCTGCAGTCACCATCCCTGGATACTCTATATTCAGGCAGGACAGGGTTTCCAAACGAGGTGGAGGCTGTGCCATCTACCTGAGGAATTCCTATCTGGGTCAAGTCTTCCCGTTCTCAAACCTAAACCACCTCTCAGGTTCTCGCTATTAAAGTTCTACTCAAGCACAACAAGGAGCTCACCATTGCCTCTGTGTACCTACCCCCTAAAGATCAGCACAATGGATTTATGAGCATATTGGAAAGCCTACAGGGATTACACCATAACTTTGAATTCATAGTACTAGGTGACTTCAACATAAATTGGCTGTTGCTGGAGGCCAGTAACTATAAGGATGCTGTCACTTCACAGAACCTCACCCAGCTTGTTACCACCCCCACCAGATGCAACTATAGGACAGGGTCACGAACACTTCTGGACTGGATCCTAACTAATCACCCTGAACGAATCTCAAAAGTCTCAGTGCTCCCTGATGGGATCAGTGACCACTCACCAGTCACATGTACCTAGACAAGCAAATTCATTAAGCCCCCTCCTAAAACAAAACACACCAGAGTGTTAAAGCAGCAGGGTACCCTGAGCTACATAAGACACACCTAAGCCACCTGGACTGACACCAATCGACTCTGCCATTGATGTAAACCAAGCCTTAGACCTTTCATCAGCCACTCACTGCAGCCTGCAATATCTTTGCACCTCTCAAAAAGCTGAAGGTCAGGGGCAGAGCTAACCCTTGGATAACACCCGATCTAATCACTTTACTCAAACATAGGGATCATGTCTGGCACTGTGCCCATGCAACATCCAAACCTGGGGATATTCATAAATATAAAGCTGCCAGAAATGAGTGTACGCGGGCAGTTAGAAGAGCCAAAAGCAAATACTTCAAGGAAAATCTCTCCAACTCCTGGGGTGATGGAAAAAAATTTTGGAGTAACTTGAAAGACCTTACAGGCAAGGACCCTAAGTCACCACCCACCATGCTAAACATAAATGGAACACCAACAACTGACCTGTACACCATCACCAACACCTTTAACAATGCGTTCTCCAACTTGGATAGTGTCCTCCCTTCTAATTTCTTTGATGCCCCCTCTGGTAGTAACCCTCCTGCAACTACTCTGCTCCTACACTCTGCCCCACAATTCTACTTCAAGGAGATCCCAGTGCATGAAGCCAGAACCTATATTCAGAAGGCCATTCACAATGCACGCTACAGCGGTGACTCCCTTGACCTGAAGACATTAGCACTTGTCCTTGAAGAAGTCCCTTAACCTTTGACAAACGTCCTCAATCTATCACTAAGGATGTCCCAGTGCCCATCTCGCTGGAAACAGGTGACCATCACACCAGTACACAAAAGTGGAGACAAATCACTGCACTCCAACTACAGACCTATCTCCATCCTCCCTCCATTGTCTAAGGCCCTGGAGCGCATCGCCTCAGACCAATTAGTCAAGTATTTGGAAAAATTCGACATCCAGTGTCCTAAGCAACATGGTTTCTGAAAAGGGCACAGTACCACCACTGCACTATTAGAATTCACAGGTTTCATCCATACAGCACTTGATCAAGGAAACTGTGTAGGGGTGGTATTCATCGACCTTACGAAAACCTTTGATACTGTGAACCACCCACTCCTACTCAAGCAATTATCAAACATTGGGCTCTCCAATGAAGCACTGCTCTGGTTTTCAAGCTACCTTGGGGAGAGGGTCCAGTGGGATAGGATTGCCGGTGTTACCTCGGAAGAAAAGCCAGTCCTTTCAGGGGTCCCACAGGGGTCCATCCTGGGCCACTATTCTTTAGCCTCTTCCTCAATGACCTTCCCAGTGTCTGTCACCAGAAATTACTGCTCTATGCCGATGACACAGTCATGTTCACCATCCACCAAAACGCAGAGCTCCTCAAGAAACAATTACAGCTTGAATTCATGCGCATCAAAGAATGGTTCAAGTCACACAAACTGGTCATGAACTACAGCAAAACAAAGGTTATGACCTTCTACAATGCCAGGAGCAAGTACAAATCCCGTGACCTCACCATCCTAAACCAAACAGGGTCCTTACTTGAACATGTTCCTGATTTTAAATACCTAGGTGTCACATTGGACAGCTCACTGTCCTACCATCGGCACATAGATTCTGTCGCCAAAGCCACCAACATCCATATAGGCCTGCTCTACAGGCACAAACACTGCATGACTTCTGACACTCTCTGGTTGGCTATCAACAGCTCTGTCACCTCCATTATCAATTACAGGCTAGCAATTTATGGCTCTGCCTCAGCCTCTGCCCTCCGCAGAATTACAGTTGCACTCAACAAAGCATGCAGGCTGCTAACTGGGGCTGATCGACTTACACACACTTGTGACCTGTACACTCGGGCAGGATGGCTTCCTTTCATCAGCCAGATGCAGTATCAAACCTGCCTCTTAGCCAAAAAAGTCCTCCTCGGGGTCATTCTCCCGGGCATTGAAAAGCTACTTATTGACCACCACAGCACCCAGAGAACTAGAAGTTCACAACAACTAACCTTCCTTGTACCCAGATGCTGGACTACCATGGGCCAGAGGACCTTTGCCCACAGAGCACCACAGTGGTACAATACTCTCAACAAAGAAACTCTTACTGCTGCTGCTCTTGGCCCTTTTAAGAGACAACTCGACTTCATCTAATTTCAACTAGTCGCTAGGACTGCCTCACCTAATTGGGGGCCACCATTCACTGCCCTCCACTTCAGTCTTGAAAGCTATCTCTCACTGCCTTGCCTCCTTCTACCTGCCTACCCCTTGCCCCTCTCCCTTTCTCCCGGGCATTTCTAACTTCTATCCCTCCTCTCCTCCTTTAGAGCTCTTACCTCACCCTCTACCCTCCGACAATGGCCCTGCCTGCTTACCCTTCCCTCTCACCTGCAGTACTTATTTCCAAGATTGCCCTTGGCTGGTTATGTCATGCTACCTAACATTTGGCACATTTTGAATTACTGGAATTTCCTAAGCCTCAGTCTCTTACTTCTTGTTATTGTGCAACTTGTATTATTATGTTGACCTTTGTATGTGTGTATACCCCCCATTCCTTCGACGTGGAACCTTTGTAAATGAGCAGTTCCTGCTCAAAGGTATTTGTAATCCTAGATTTCAATAAAATAAAAAAATAAATAAAAATAAATCTTCCAACCCTGGTATAAAAATAGGTGTTACCCACCACAGGCAATAGTAATGTCTCCTTCCCTTGTGTCCAGCCTTTTCCCCTTAACGCCTTCCAGGCTAACAATACTTGCACTACCAGAGGGTTGACTTATTTTCCCATCCTATACGCCCTTAGCCCTTTACTATGGAGATACGCAGTTCACTTACTCTGGGCCATCCCTTGTTCCAATTCGACCCAGCTGGCTACCTTGGGTCTATGTACCCAGTCAGCCACATATCTTTGCTGTATAGCCAAAAAATAGTTTCCCAAATCTGGAAAATTTAAGCCTCCTTTCTTTCTATCTGCCTTCAGCCTCTCCAAACTAACCCTCGGGTGTTTCCTTTCCAGACTAAGGTAGTGAAGGCCTTCTCCATCCTGTGTACATCCTCCCTAGTCAGCCCTAAGTGCAGCATTTGCAGTAAATACAAGATCCTGGCAGCATGTTCATTTTTATAATGTTAATTCTGCCCAGCCACGACACGGGTAGCTGCATCCACCTTCTTAAATCCGCCTCAATAGTTTTTATCAGTTTGGCGTAGTTCAAGTTATATAAGAATCCCAAGGATCTACCTACCTGGACCCCTAAATACATCTGACTCGTCCCCACCATCTTGAGCCCCCACTGTCTTACCTGTTCTCCAGCTCCTGTATACCACATTACTTCCGACTTTCCTAGATTAATCTTGTAACCCAAGAATGTCCCGAACTCCTCTACCAATGACAAAAGAGAGGGTACCGATCGCTTTGGGTCCTTCGTGAACAGCAACATATCATCCACATATAGCGCCAATTTGTGTTGTGTCCTACCTTCCCCCCCCAACCCCTGTATTCTCCTGCAGTCTCTAATTGCTGCTGCCAAAGACTCTATCGCAAGCGCAAACAGTAGGGGGGAGAGTGGGCAACCCTGCCTCGTACTTCTCTCCAAATTAAACCTCTCTGCCCTACTGCCATTTACTACCACCTGCACCCGAGGCTGCCTGTACATCGCCTTCACCCATCCCAGAAATGGCTCACCCAGACTAAACCTCCCCAATATTTCAAACGAGTAGTTCCATTCTACCCTGTCAAACGCTTTTTCCGCGTCCATTGAAAGGATCCCTATATCTTCCTTTCCCCTGTTCACTCTCCGAAGTATACTAAGCAGCTGCCTCATATTATGATATGACTGTCTTCCTTTAATAAACCCCGTTTGGTCCGGGTGAGCCATCTCCGGAATATCTCCTCTAGCCTACAGGCCAGTACTTTAGCCATTATCTTCAAATCACAATTTAACAGTGATATTGGCCTATATGAGGCACATAGTTGTGGATCCTTACCCTCCATTGGTATGAGGCATATAACAGCATCATAACATGTAACTGGTAAGCTAACCTCCCCTGTCTCTTCTTTCTGTTGGAACACTCTACACAGCACCCTCACGGTTCGGACCCCCATCAGTTTGTAATATTCCACTGGGTAACCATCTGGTCCACTAGCTTTCCCCTTCTGTAACTTTTGGATGGCTTGCATCACCTCCCCCACCATTATTGGTTTCCCCAACTTTTCCCTCTGTGACTGCGTAGCTTTCAGTACTTTAATTTTCCCTAGGAATTCAAACATCTTTTCTTTCGTTCCTGTGTTGCCTGCCTAATATAATCATTGAAAGAAGGACCGAAAGGCCTTCTGCATCTCCCTAACCTTGCTGTGCAGAGTACCCTGTTCATCTCGGACCCCCACAATTCTATTCATCCTCTTGCCTCCCTTCATAAGATTAACCACCATTGGCCCTGGTTTATTTCCCCATTCAAATATGAATCTCTTATTAAGTAAACAAGCTCTTCCTGCTTCTGATCGCAAGTGTGCATTCAAAGCCTCTCTCACCATGTCCAACAATCGGACAGCCTCCCCCTGTTCTCCATGAGCTACCCTTGTTTCTAACTCCTTTCATTTGTTTTCCAGTTCACTTCTTTGTGCCCGCCCTTTCCTCTTTATCCATGACACATACTCAATAATTGCTCCCCTCATAAACACCTTACCCGTTTCCCACAGTATTTCTTTTGAAATCCCCTCTTTATCATTTGTTGCCATAAAAAGATCCCAACTCTCCTCCAAATGCTTTCTAAATTCCTCATTCTGAGCCATATATATGGGAAATTTCCATGAGGGGGAGGATCCCTGCTTCTCCCTTCCTTGTACTTTCATCACCACCATTGCGTGGTCCGATATATGTATAGGGCTGTGTCGAATCTCCCATACCTGAGCATACCATTCCCTTGTTGCATAGATGTAATCTATCCATGTCCATGTTTTGTGAGGGTTCGAGTAAGAAGTACACTCCCTCACTCCCAGGTTTGCCATTCGCCATACATCCATTAAATCTAGTTCCACCATTCCCTCTTGCCATTGTTGCATCCCTCCTGATGTCCTCTCTTTCCCTTCAGAGTGGTCCAATTTCAGGTCCATTGCCCAATTCAGACCCCCATTATTAACCCAGGGAATTGTTCCCAAACCTGTAAATCCAGCAAAGAGGCATAAAATTGATAATCATGTACCCCAGGGGAATACACTGACTCCAAGGTGATCTGCTCCCCATCCAGGGCTCCCGAAATAAAAATATATCTCCCCTCCTTGGTGTCCCTAACTACCCTCTGCACCTCCAAATTCAGGCCTTTATGTATCAAAATGGCTACTCCTCTTTTACGCACCGAGGCAGATGCCGCATAACAATTCCCTACCCACTCTCGGGCCAGTTTGGCATGCTCTACCTCTATTAGGTGCGTTTCTTGTAGTAGGGCTATTTGGGCTCCCCCTCTTTTGAGGGCTGTCAACAACATAGATCTCTTTACTGGATTTATAATACCCCAATTATTCCAAGTAACCACATTAATACTCTTGCTAACAGACATTGATAAATGTTGTTCTTTCCCTTTCAACTTCACATTTACCACTAAGAGCATGATTACCTTGTATACTTAATTTCGTTGGTTGCACTTTGTACATACAGAAAAATAACAATCAAGACAAACATTCTCAACAACAGTTCAAACATATAACTTTGTGCATAATTCCCTCTATCTCCCTTCCCCCTTCCCACACCCACCCCAGCACCTACCATACCTCCCCCCAGCCCATTCACTACTTGCTCCTCCCCTATCCCAGATCTGATACAGTCCTCCCTCCCCTCACACAGCCCCCTGCCTGTCATATTCCTTACTTCTTCCAGCACTACCACCCTCCATCTCTCCTTCAGAATATCCCCCATCCAGATGTGCCCCTTCCTTTCCTCCCCCTTCCCTTGTATTTACCCTCATCTCTTAGACACTATTAGTCTCCCCGACTCAAGTGTCTGCCTCATCCCCAGATACTAAAAAAGGCACTCCCATGCTCTCTCTCTCTCCATAGCCACTTCAATTTGGTTTCCCTTGCCCTGTAACTTAACTCTTTTAACTATCCCCCTTCCTTGCAGTTATCTCCATTACTTCATCCCCACTGCTTACATCATCGTTTCTTCCCCACTGCTGTCTTCCACGGAGACCCCCTCTTTCATTCTGAAGCCCTTCCCCTTCCTTTATCCCTTCACCTACATTGGCTTTCCCCTTTGCTTGCACCAAACTGGTACTCCAAAAATAAATGTCTGGAGCTACAAGTAAAGACAAGCTGGGAGGTTAGGCTGTGCTTAAAAACCACCACACTAAGCCCTTTTCCCCGCTCACCCTCCTACCTGTACCCACACACATTTTCAGTCAGTCCCTCTCTTCTCAGACGTCCTGGGCTTTCCTCTTAACCATCTGGGTATTTCTGCCGCATGGCATTGGCTCCAGTCCTGTAATGGTGCTTCATACAGCCTTTATACATGCCCCCTTCAGTCCTCTCCATGATTGCTAAGACAGTCCGCTGGTCTTGTAGTTTCACAGGGCCCCAGTCCATTTCAACGAGCAGCGGTGACAAAATAAACCTTGCAAAAATCACCCTTTTCCCTCTAGCATGAACTTAAACGTCAGAACTGCGGTTCTTAACACAAACAAACAGCAACTGAGAATACAGTCTCTCCTCCTTTTGCTTAAGCACTTATATTGAGTTCCAGACCTATTTACACAATTCCTGGGTTATTACTCAGCACAACTTTTGCCTCAGACTCTCATGAATTCTTCTGCTTTTTCAACCTCCCAGAAGGAGTACGTGGCCCCTTCGTGTTTTATTTTTAAAGTAGCTGGATACACAAAGAAGTTCTTAATCTTCAGGTCACGTAATTGTTGCATGGAGTTGTTGAACGATTTCCTTTTCTTTAACAAATGGGCTGAGTAATCCTGAGACATATAGAGACAGTGGCCCTCATATTCCACCTGCCCCTTTTCTTGAAAAGCTTTCAATACCAATTCTCTGTCTTGAAAATGGTGGAAACAGAATATTATTTGTCTCTGTGGCTGTTCTTTCAGTGGTTTGGGCATCACAGCCCTGTAAGCCCTCTCAAGCTTAAACTTTCCTTTCACAGGCTGGAGGCCCAGTAATCCAGGCAGTACTCGCGCACAGAAATCGAGCGGATTTTCCCTCTCCATACCCTCAGACAAACCTCTCAGCCGCAGATTTAATCGCCTATGATAATTTTCTTGATAATCAAAGGCTTCCTTTAGATCATTCAGTTCCTTTTGGAGGGCCACTACCTGCTCAGGGGTCGCTAGCAACTCATCCTCCACATGCGAAACTGTGTCCTCCATCTCTGAGATTCTGCCCGCTTGCACTACCTGTTGCTCCAGAATTTCCTGGAGTTTTAAATCCAGCTTCCCTTCTAACTTTATTAAACGGAGCTCCAATGCTGCAATAACTTGCCCTGTAAATTCTCTCCCCAATGCAGCCACCTCCACCAGTAAAACCAGGCCGCCACCATCTCCCCCTTTCTTCGCATTTTTTGTTGCAATCCTCTGGCTTTTCGAGGCTCCCGGAGTTAGATACTCGTCCATCCTTATCTCATAAACCACAAGCTACAAGGTTTCTGTGGTCTCGGGCACTTTTTCTATATTTTATTTTACTTTTTAGGCTGTAAGGAGGGAGCAGCACGGAGAGTCATGTCTGTTCAGCTAGCTGCTCATTAGTGCCCCCCGTGTTTTGTTTCATACCAGACAGGACCATAACATCACGGTCCTCCTAGTCAATGCTACCTGTCTATGTGAAACTATTCATATAGTTATTACCTTAGGTCTCACTAAGAAGCTAAATGTAGTGTGCATCTATAACACTCCTAAAGATGGACTAACAGGCCTGACTAAGGTAACTGACCATTTTTCCTCGCTAAAGGGTAGACAAGAGCTTATTGTTATGGGGGACCTCAACCTGGACTGGCTAGGTAAAAACTTTAATCTCTATGCTGCTGAATTCAGCAGGTTACACCTGTCTCAATTGGTCACTCTCCCAACCAGATAAGCTAGTAACAGCAGTCTCCAGTCTCTTCTAGACTGGGTCATCTCCAACAGGCCTGAGAGGATCAGTGCTGTTGGAATTTTCCCAGACTCAATCAGTGACCATTCCCTGGTTTACTGTGTTTGGAAGGCTAGGGCCCCTAAACCATCCCCAGAAAAATGATTTTCAGGGATTTTTCAAAAATGGATAAGACAGCCCTAATCTTGGCACTACAGAACATGAACTGGGCACCTCTAATACTTGTAATACGGAACATGCTGCTCAATACCTCCTTACCACACTTTTGAACCTTCAAGACAAATATATCCCAGTAAAAATGCACCGCATCCAGGGATCTGCTACCCACTGGTTAAATTCTTCACTCCTGTCCTGTCTCATAAAAGGGGGTAAAGCCTGGAACAAAGCTAAGCTAACCCAGTCCCCATCTGATTGGGCAGAGTACAGAAGACTCTGAAACCTATGTAAGGTTTCCATCAAATCTGCTAAGGGCAATTACTACCGTCAACTCCTTAGTACCTCTGTCAGTGACTCTCATGGTTTTTGGAGTCATGTTAACACCATCATGGGGAAAAACAAGTGCAATGCCATCTCTGATATGGTTGCAGATGGTTGTAATTGTAATAACCTGCTCACTATCACCGAGGCTCTTAACTCCAGATTTACTGACCTCTCCTCCTATACTGCACCTCCTGGACCTTTATCTGTCACTCTGCAGGATAACCTTAAATCATCTAATCCATCTTTCACCCTTCGCCCAGTCTCTGATAGTGAAATATTATGCTTACTTAAGTCCATTTCTCCTGCTGGATCGGCTGGGGCAGATGGACTCTTATCAAAATTCCTAAGGACCGTTGCACTGTCTATAGTCTCTCCAGTGACTAGACTTTTCAACCTGTCTCTTTTTACAGGACATTGCTCAAGTTGTACTGGTCTACAAAAACGGGGACACCACTAACCTGCATAACTACCACCTTATTGCCATCCTCTCCACCCTCACTAAAATACTGGAGAAAATTATTGCTACCCAGGTCTCGGATTACCTCTACTCCTTCAAACTCCTCACCCCTGACCAACATGGTTTCCGACGTAGGCACAGTACATCCACTGCTCACATACAGTTTACAAACTACGTCAGACTCACTGCAGACAAAGACTCTCTAACTGGGGCTACTTTTGTTGATCTTATAAAAGCATTTGATTTAGTTGACCATCTGCTGCTCCTATCAAAGTTGTCATCCCTAGGCTTCTGTACCTCCATCAAAGCCTGGTTCCAAAATTATCTTTCAAAGCATCAACAATTTGTCAAGATCAGAGATGCTAAGTCCCTTCTTGCTCCTACTTGGATCAGAATGCCCCAGGGTTTGATTCTTGGTCCTCTCCTGTTTACAGTCTTCATAAACGACATCCCACCACTCACTGGTGCTTGCTCAGGTCTGCTATATGCAGATGATCTTGTTCTTTACTCATCTTACTCAAACCTCTCAGAGATCAGCCTGAATCTCAATAGTAACTTCAATACCTTTCAAAGCTGGCTATTGCAAAAAAAAGCTTATCTTAAATAAAAATAAAATAGTGACTATGCTCTTCAGTTCAGGTTCAAAAATTCAGTCCTGTACTCAACCATTAAGTATCACAGCACTTGATGGCTCGCTCCTTAACACAGTTACTTCTTTTAAATACCTGGGAGTAACCCCTGATCCCACCTTGCAGTTTGACCTGCACCTAGCCTCAGTCATTAAATCCATCAATACTCAACTTGGGCTGGCATAAAAGGTGAGACATAGCCTAACATCCATGGCAATGATGCCTATTGCATAGGGAATCTTGAGCCCCAAATTGGCGTATGGGCTAATAGCCTCTCTGGCAACTCCTGGAGGGCTCCTCCAAAAGTGGGATGTCTGCTAGAACAGCATTTGCCATTTTGCTCTGTCTTTACCCAAACTTACTCACCGATGCACACTATACTCCAGTCTGGGATGGTTTACTCCCTCAGCCTTCTGTCAGTTTACTTCCTATTATTTTATAAAGAATATAATCTCCTCTCAGATACTTGAAAAATTGGATCTACTGCTCAAACCTGTGACTTCTGTCTATCCACTGAAATCAGCTGACAAATCCCTTCTTGTCCAACCGAGATGTAAAAACAAAATGGGGGAGAATGCTTTCTCTAGCTGGGCCCCTTAACTATGGAACTCCCTTCCACTGAGTCTAAGAATCTCACCTTCTCCACACAGCCTCAAACAGGAGTTTTGTATTGCTCTTCTAAGCTCTGAACCCTGCTCCTGTTCTCTATCCACCCACTCCTGTACTGGTTCCTCCTAGTTGCCTACTGGCTTCAACCTCTACTACTCTCAAAACCTGCCTGGAAACTGTGCTATTTCCTCTCTTCTAGCACTTACTCACTAGCTGCATGACCTATGACTGTTAGTTATTTGCACTTATATTCCTGTTTTGTTACTACGTATAGATTCCTGCAAATGTACTGTCATTACTGAAAATTTTGTATGTTTACTATGTCTGACTTCTACTTGTTTCCATGAAGTTTTCTTGCATCTACTATTGTCTACATACCCTTTGTTGTAATCTCCCTGGTCGTACCTGAAAATAGGCAGCTATGCTGTCTAGTGTACCTACCCTGTTAACAAAAATGAAATAAATAAATGCTCGAAGTCTGCCTATCCCTTCCCTCCCACATACACATACGAAAGTTAGCAATCAGACTGTAGTGCACACCACGGGTTGGGGGTGACTGAGCTAGCTGACTGTTGTACTTGCCCCCCAAATTATGGCTCAGTGGGTTGCCCTCCAAGTTAAAGGTATGCGTGGGAGAGGAAAACACAGTGCTGGCTCCAGGCATAGTGCCAGGAGCTGGGATTTGAAAACTGAAACAATGGGATGAGGGTGATGGCTTGCGAGCCCCAAGACACCACAAAGTGCTTCAAACAGGATGAGGAGGTGCCACCCAATACCAGGCAGTACTTCAGACAGGAGGAGGAGGGGGGACTCAACACCAGAGAGTACTTCAGACAGGATGAGGAGGTGCCACTCAACAGCAAGAAATGCTTCAGACAGGATGAGGAGGTGCCATTCAACACCAGGGAGTGCTTCAGACAGGATGAGGAGCTGCTACTCAACACAAGAAAGTGCTTCAGACAGGATGAGGAGGTTCCACTGAACACCAGGGAGTGCTTCACAGGATGGAAGAAGTGCCACTGATCACCAGAGAATGCTTTAGACAGGATGGGGAGGTGCTGCTGAGCACCAGGGACTACTTCAAATGAGATTGGGTGAGCACATAGTGATCCACTGGACAACAGAGAAGGTTTCAGTGGTACACTGTACATGAAGATCTTGTGCCAATGGACACCACAAAATGCTTTCATAGGATGGGTGAGATCAGGGACTGGTGCCCCTGAACACAAGAGACTGCTTCAGACATCATAGGGAGTCATCACTGGACACCAACGAGTGCTTAAAATGGGATAGTGTAAGGAGAAGGGGAGCCAGTGGAAATCAGAAAATGCCTTAATGGAGCTGGGTAATAGCAGGGAAGGTGCTAGTGGACACCAGAGAATGCTTACATGGAGCAGGGAAAGAGTAGGGCAAGCACCAGCGGACACCACAGAATGCTTCCATGGAGCAGGATAAGAGCAGGGTGGGTGCCAGTGGACAACAGAGGATGCTTCCATGGAGCAGGGTGAGAGCAGAGCAGGTGACAACAGACACAAGAGAATGCTTTCATGGAGCAGGATAACAGCAGGGTGGGTGCCTGTGGACACCAGAGAATGTTTTCATGAAGCAGAGTAAGTGCACTGCAGATGCCTGTGGACACCAGGGAATGCTTTCATGGAGTACAGAAAGAACAGGATGGGTGCCAGTGGACACCAGAGAATGCTTCCATGGAGCATTGAGAGAGCAGGGCATGTGCCAGTGGACACCAGAGAATGCTTTCATGGTGCAGAGTAAGGGTAAGACAGGTGCCAGTGGACACCAGAGAATCCTTCCATGGAGCAGGTTAAGAGCAGGGTGGGTGCCAGAGGACACCATAGAATGTTTTCAAGGATCAGGGTAAGAGCAGGGCTGATACCAGCAGATATCATAGAATGCTTTCTTGGAGCAGAGTGAGACCAGGGCCGGTGCCAGCGGACATCAGAAAGTGCTTCCAAGGAGCAGGGTAACAGCAGGGCTGGTCCCAGTATACACCAGAGAATGCTTTCATGGAGCAGGGTAAGAGTAGGGTAATGCCAGCAGACACCAGAAAATGCTTTAATTGAGCAAGGCAAGGGCAGAGCAGGTGCCAGTGGACACCAGAGAATACTTTTATAGATCAGGGAAAGAGCAGGGCAGGTTCAAGCAGACACCAGAAAATGTTTTCAAGGAGCAGGGCAGGTGCCAGTGGACATCACAGAATGCTTTCCTGGAGCAGGGTGAGAGCATGGAAGGTGCCAGCAGACTCCAGAGAATGTTTCTATGGAGCAGGGTAAGAACAGAGATGGTGCCAGTGTACACCAGAGAATGCTTTCATGGAGAAGGGTAATAGCAGGGCAGGTGCCAGTGAACACCAGAGAAAGCTTTTATTGAGCAGGATAAGAGCATGGCAGGTGCCAGTGGACAATAGAGAATGCTTTCATGGAGCAGGGTGAGAGCAGGGCAGGTGACAGAGAATCCCAGAGAATGCTTTCTTGGAGACGAGTAACAGCAGGGCAGGTGCCTGTGGACACCAAAGAATGTTTTCAGGGAGCACGGTAAGAGCAGGGCAGGTGCCAATGGATACCAGAGAATGCTTTCATGGATCAGTGTAAGAGCAGGGCGAGTTCCAGCAGATACCAGAGAAGGCATTCATAGAGCAGGGTGAGAGTAGGACAGGTACCAGTACACACCAGTAACAGCAGGGTGGTTGAAAGTGGGCATAAGAGAATGCTTTCATGGAGTACAATAAGAGCAGGGTGAGTGCCAACGCACACCACAGAATGTTTCCATGGAGCAGAGTGAGTGCAGGGCAGGCACCAGTGGACACCAGAGAATCCTTCCACGGAGCAGGTTAAGAGCAGGGTGGGTGCCAATGGACACCAGAGAATGTTTTCATGGATCAGGATAAGAGCAGGGCTGATACCAGCAGATACCAGAGAATGCTTTCTTGGAGCAGAGTGAGACCAGGGCAGGTGCCAGTGGACACCAGAAAGTGATTCAATAGAGCAGGGTAAGAGCAGGGCTGGTGCCAGTGTACACCAGAGAATGCTTTCATTGACCAGGGTAAGAGTAGGGCGATGCCAGCAGACAGTAGAAAATGCTTTAATTGAGCAGGGCAAGAGCAGGGCAGGTGCCAGTGGACATCAGAGAATACTTTTATAGATCAGGTAAGAGCAGGAAGGATTCGAGCAGACACCAGAGAATGCTTTCAAGGAGCAGGGCAGGTGCCAGTGGACACCATCGAATGCTTTCCTGGAGCAGGGTGAGAGCATGGCAGGTGCCAGCAGTCTCCTGGGAATGTTTCTATGGAGCAGGGTAAGAACAGAGAGGGTGCCAGTGTACACCAGAGAATGCTTTCATGGAGAAGGGTAAGAGCAGGGCAGGTGCTTGTGGACACCAGAGAATGCTTTCATGGAGAAGGGCAATAGCAGGACAGGTGCCAGTGAACACCAGAGAAAGCTTTTATTGAGCAGGGTAAGAGCACAGCAGGTGCCAGCGGACAATAGAGAATACTTTCATGGAGCAGGTTGCGAGCAGGGCAGGTGCCTGTGGCACACGAGAGAACGCTTTCAGGGAGCAGGGTAAAAGCAGAGCAAGTTCCAGTGGATACCAGAGAATGCTTTCATGCATCAGTGTAAGAGCAGGGTGGGTTCCAGTAGATTCCAGAAAAGGCATTCATGGAGCAGGGTGAGAGTAGGACAGGTGCCATTGAACACCAGCTAATGCTTCCATGGAGCAGGGTTAGAGAAGGACAGTTACCAGTACACACCAGTGAATGCTTTCATGGAGCAGGATAGTGTGAAGGCACACATCAGTGTCACCAGATAATGCTTTCATGGAGTACAGTAAGAGCAGGGCAGGTGCTAGTGCACACCAGAGAATGCTTTCATTGAGCAGGGTAAGAGTAGGGCAGGTGCCAGCAGACACCAGAGAATGCTTCCATGGAGCAGGGTAAGAGCAGGGTGGATGCCAGTGGATAACAGCGAATGCTTTCATGGAGTATGATAAGATTAGGGCGGGTGCCAGTGAACACCAGAGAATGCTTCAGTGGAGCAGGGTGAGAGAGCAGGGCAGGCACCAGTGGAGACCAGAGAATGCCTTCATGGTGCAGTGTAAGAGTAAGACGGGTGCCAGTGGACACCAGAGAATCCTTCCATGGAGCAGGGTAAGAGTGGGTTGGGTGTCAGCGAACACCAGAGAATGCTTTCAAGCAGTAGGGTGAGAGCATGGCAGGCATCAGTGGAAAACAAAGAATGATTTCATCGAGCAGAGTAAGAGTAGGGCAGGTGACAGCGGACACCAGAGAATGCTTTCATGGAGCAGAGTAAAAGCAAGATGCATGCCAGTGCACACCAGAGAATGCTTTCATGGAGTACGGTAAGAGCAGGGCGGGTGCCAGTGCACACCAGAGAATGCTTCCATGGAGTAGTGTGAGAACAGGGGCAGGTGCCAGTGGACACCATAGAATGCTTTCATGGGGCATTGTAACAGCAAGATGGGTGCCAGTGGACACCAAAGAATGCTTCCATGGAGCAGGATAAGAGCAGGGCAGATGCCAGTGGACACAACAGAATGGCTTCATGGAGCACAGTAATAGCAGGGTGGGTGCCAATGGATACCAGATAATGTTCTCATGGAGCAGAGGGACAGCAGGATGGGTGCCACTGGATGCCATAGAATGTTTTCATGGAGTACCGTAATAGCAGGGCGGGTGCCAGAGAACAAGACAGAATGCTTTTATGGAGCAGGGTAATAGCAGGGCAGGCACCAGTGGACCCCAGAAAGTGCTTTCACAGAGTACAGTGAGAGCAAGACAGGTGCTACTGGACACCACAGAATGCTTTCATGGGGCAGGGCAAGAGCTGGGCAGACATCAGTATACACCAAAGAATGCCTTCAGGGAACAGGGTAAGAGTAGGGCTGGTGAGAGCGGACACTGGAGAATGCTTTCATGGAGCAGGGTAAGAGCAGGGCAGATGGCAGTGGACACTAGAGATTGCTTCCATGGATCAGTGAAAGAGGAGGGTGGATTCCAGCAGATACCAGAGAATGTTTCCATGGAGCAAGGTAAGAGCAGGATGGGTTCCAGCAGATACCAGAGAGTGCTTTCACGGAGCACAATGAGAGCAGGACAGATGCCAGTGGACACCAGAGAATGTTTCCAAGGAGCAGAGTGAGAGAACAGGTGCTAGTAGACACCAGAGAATGTTGTCGTGGAACAGGTTAATAGCAGGACAGGTGCAAGTGAACACCAGAAAATACTTTTATTCAGTTCGGTAAGAGCAGGGCAGGTGCTTGTGGACACCAGAGAATGTTTTAATGGAGCAGGGTAGGCACCTGTGGACACCAGAAAATTCTTTCATGGAGCAGGGTAACAGCAGGGCAGGTGCTAGTGACCACCAGCTAGTGCTTTCCTGGAGCAGGGTGAGAGCATGGCAGGCACTAGTGGACACCAGAGAATGCTTTCATGGGGCATGGTAAGAGTAGGGCAGGTGACAGTGGACACCAGAGAATGCTTTCATGGAGCAGGGTAAGAGCAAGACGGGTACCAGTGGACACAAGAGAATGCTTCCATGGAGCAGTGTAATAGCAGGTTGGGTAGCTATGGATACCAGAGAATGTCTTCATGCAGCACAGTAAGAGCAGGGCGGGTGCCAGTGTACACCAGACAGTATTTTTATGGAGCACAGTAAGAGCAGGGCTGGTGCCAGTGCACACCTGACTATGTTTTCATAGAGCAGAGTAAGAGCAGGGTGTGTGCCAGTGGACACCAAAGAATGCTTTCTTGGAGCATGGTAAGAGTAGGGCAGGTGCCAGCAGACTCCAGAAAATGCTGTCATTGAGTCGGGAAAGAGCAGGGTGGGTTACAGTGGACACCAGAGAATTATTTCATAGAGCAGTGTGAGAGCAGGGCAGCTGTCAGAGCACAGCCAAGAATTCTTTCTTAGAGGAGGAGGATGAGAGCAGGGCAGGTTGCATCGGAACCCAGAGAATACTTTTGTGGAACAGGATGGGAGCAGGGCAGGTTCCAGTGGACACCAGAGAATGCTTCTGTGGAGCAGGGTGAGAGCAAGGCAGGTGGGAGAGAACACCAAAGAATGTTTTCATGGGGCAGATAAGGGTAGGGTGGGTGCAAGCAGACACCAGAGTATGTTTTCATGCAGCACAGTAACAGCAGGGCGGGTGCCAGCGGACACCACAGAATGCTTTCTTGGAGCAGGGTAAGAGCTGCGAGAGTGCCAGTGCACACCATACAATGCTTTCATGGAGCAGAGTGAGGGCAGGACGCATGCCAGTGAACACCAGATAATGCTTTAATGGAGCAAGGTGACAGCAGGTTGGGTGCCACCAGAAACCAGACAATGCTTTCATGGAGTACAGTAAGAGCAGAGTGGGTGCCAGTGGACACCAGAGAATGCTTTCATGGAGCAGGGTGAGAGCAGGGCAGGTGCTATTGGACACCATAGAATGCTTCCATGGAGCAGGATAAGAGCAGGGTGGGTGCCAGTGGATACCAGAGAATGCTTTCGTGGAGTAGGGTGTTAATGTGCCTAGTCCTGATCAGATTCTTTGCAGTAATAGAGGTGCAAATGAGTCACAGACATGCATGTCAGTAACAAATCTAATTTATTACTACAAAAGGAAATCACAGTTGCTCTAAGCAGTTCTTACTATAAGATGCTGGGAGCTGTTCCTAGCATTCCCCAACACCCCAAGGAGTGTAGAAGGTCTCCAGGGGGAGTACACAATACATTACATTACATACCATGATTATTACCATGGTTACCATTCGTAAGAAGCAGTGCTAGATACATAAAGTAAGCCGTATTGGATAAAAGTTAGGTGGCTCTACAGCATTATCTAGTCTTATACAATATATGCTAAGTCAGCTACATCACAGAACAATGAAGGCATACATGGTACATAGAGAACACAGGATGTGGTGCAATTATACATCAATCCAAAAGATAGCAGTGCCGACTACATAATCGTAAATTAGAAGATTACAGAGACACAGGTGTCTTGGCTTACTATGTGCAGTTTCCATGCACAGAGAAAGCATGGCATTACAAATCATAAGGTACCCTGACACTTACACTTGTACGGCAAGTGCCTATGCTTTATAGGTTAGTATAACATATGCATAGTATGGTTTGTCTAAGGTGTACAGGTGGAATGCCAGTTAGTGTGTAAGGACCTCGCTTAACAAGGGTGAGAGCATGGTATGTGCCAGTGGACACCAGAGAATGCTTTCATGGAGCAGGGTAATAGCAGGGCAGGTGCCAGTGGACACCACAGAATGCTTTCATGAAGCAGGGTGAGAGCAGGGCTGGTGCCAGCGGACACCAGAGAATGCTTTCATGGAGCAGAGTGAGAGCAGGGCATGTGCCAATAGACACCAGAGTGTGCTTCCATGGAGCAGGGTAATGGCAGTGCAGGTGACAGCAGACACTAGAAAATGCTTTCATCGAGCAGGGTAACAGCAGAGCAGGCACCAGTGGACACCAGAGAATGCTTTCATGGAGCAGGGTGAGAGCAGGCAGGTGCCATTGGACACTACAGAATGCTTTCATGGAGTACAGTAATAACACGATGGGTGCCAGTGGACACTCGAGAATACTTCCATTGAGCAGAGTGAGAGTAGGGCAGGGCAGGTGCTAGTGGACACTAGAAAATGCTTTCATGGAACAGTATTACAGCAGGGTGGGTGGCACTGAACACCAAGGAGTGCTTTAAATGGTAGAAGTGAGGTTAGGGTGGTGCACGAGGCATCAGGAAGTGCTTATAACAGGAGGGCAGTGAAGCAACTGGATGCCAGGGAGTGCTTGAAATTGGTGTGGGGGTGAGGACATAAATTCATCATTAGCATATTCCTCCTCTTTTTTGGTTACTTGTTTGACTTTACATACTGGATTCAAACTCTGAATTTATTTTTTATTTCAAAAGTTTTACCAGGAAAGACATACTGATCTTGTAACATCTCGTTTCTAGATACATAGATACATAGACAGTGTCGGCAGATAAGGGCCTATGGCCCACCCAGTCTGCCCATTTGAGCTTGTAAGTTCAGTTTGTTTTCCTAGAAGTCTGTTTCTCCTTACCCCTGACCTCTAGAATTCCTTTATGTCTATCTCATGCATTCTTAAATCCCTTGATTGTTTCAGCCCCCACCACTTCCTCTGGCAGGGTGTTCCACTTGTCCACCACCCGCTCTGTAAGAAATTCTTCTCATGTTTCCTCTGAATCGCCCTCCTCCAACTTCATCCCATGACCTCTAGTCCTGGAACATCTTTTTCGCTTAAAAATAGTGTTTTCCTGCACCCTGTTTCTCCCTGTAAGATACTTGTATGTCTCTATCATATCCTCTCTCCTCCCTCTCTCCTCTCCTCCAGGGAGTACATGTTCAGTTCCTTCAACCTGTCTTCATAGGACTTGTGATGCAATCCATGCACCATCTTTGTTGCCCTCCTCTGAACCTTCTCTACCCTGTCTATGTCCTTATGTAGGTATGGTCTCCAGAACTGTACACTGTACTCCAGGTGGGGCCTCACTAGTGTCTTGTATAGCGGAATTATGACCTCCTTTTCCTGCTGGTGATGCCCTGCCTATACATCCCAGCATCCTATTTGCTTTACCTGATGCCTTGTCACACTGTTTCCTACCTTGAGGTAATCAGAGATGACAACCCCAAGATCCTTTCCTGCTTGGTATGCTATATCCCCACCCCCAACTGATATATTGTGCCAGGGTTTTGTGCCCTATATGCATTATCTTACACTTTTTGCATTGAATTTCAACTGCCAAACCCTTGACCATTCTTCAAGTTTCTGCAGGTCCTTCATTCTGTCTACACCCTCTGGTGTGTCTACTCTGTTACAGAGCTTTGTGTCATCAGCTGAACAGTGAAATTCTGCCTTCTAGATCCCAAGCAATGTCACTGATGAAGATGTTGAATAGAACCGTCCCAGCACTGATCCCTGTGGTACCCCACTGGTCACTCTTCGCTCTGTGGAGTGACAGCCATTTACCACCACCTCTGTGTCCTGCCACCCAGCCAGTTACCTACCCACCACACTACTGTCCTGCCCACACCCATATTCCCCAGTTTGTGTAATAGTCTCTATGTGGCACAGTGTCAAAGGCCTTGTTGAAGTCCAGATAGACCATGTCCACTGCCCTCCCGATCCACCTCCCTAGTCACCCAGTCAAAATTCAATGAGGTTGGTCTGACATGACCTCCCCTGGTGAAACCATGCTGCCTTGGGTCCTGTAGTCCATTGACAACCAGATGTTCCACCAATCTCTCCTTCAGTAGTGCTTCCATGATCTTTCCACTCACGAGGTGAGGCTGACTGGTCTGTAGTTCCCTGCTACCTCTTTGTTCCCACTTTGCTAAGGGGACCACATCTGCTGTCCTCCAGTCTTTGGGTACCTCTCTATTTCCAGTGATTGGCTAAACAAGATAGCCAGAGGTTCAGCCACCACCTCTCTTAGTTCTTTAAGGACCCTGGGGTGCACCCATCTGGCCCCATTGCTTTGTCAACTCTTATTACTTCCAGTTCCTTCAGGACCTTTCTGTAAAGGGACTTGTGTCCATTTCTGCACCATTCTCACCCTTGTACTCCTTCAGACCCATTACCCTCTTCCTCAGCAAAGACTGAGCAGAAATACCTGTTCAAAATGTCAGCTTTACTGTTATCATCCACGCTACTCCCATCCTCCCCTTCAGTCTCACTATCCCTCCCTTTGTCTTTTCTTTTTTCACTTATGTACCTGTAAAAGGTTTTGTCCCCTTTAACCACTGATTTTGCAATGTGTTCTTCTGTCTGAGCTTTGGCTTCCCTACTGACTTCCCTGCCTCCCTTTGTTTCTCCTGGTACTTCTCCTATCCCTTCTGCCTGTGTCTTTTGTATTGCCTGAATGCAATCTTTTTGGCTTCCTTACTTTGCTACCTCTTTGGAAAACCATAATGGTCTCCTCTTCCTTTTCCTCTTGCTAACCTGCTTAATGCATAATTCTGTTGTTCTTATAATCCCCATTTTAAATACTGCCACTGTTTCTCAACCCTGATTCCTGTCCCATTCCCTTAATGCCTCTTTCAAGTATCTCCCATTTTCCCAAAGTCTGCCCCTAAAATCCAGGATACGTGTTTTGTGTGGTTTGGTTCTGCTCTTTCTGTGATTTCAAACCACAATGACTGGTGGTCACTGTTACCCAGGTGCTCCCCACTGTTACCCCATCACACTGTCCCTGTTTGTGAGCAGAAGGTCCAGTATTGCCTTCTGCCGAGTTGGTTCCATGACCAGTTGCTTGAGGAAGGCACCCTGAAGGGAGTCCAGGATAAATCTGTTCCCAGTTGATGCTGCTGGGATGCTCCAGTCCACGCCTGGAATATTGAAGTCTCCAACCAGTACTACCTCACTCTTGTCTGCCATCCTTGGATGGCTAGCATCAGCTCCCTATCTGTTTCTTCCTCCTGGGCTGGTGGTCTATGGACCACACCTGTGATGGCTGGCCCCATTTTCCTTTCCAGCTTAACCTACAGTATCTCTCCCATTTGTTCCTCCTGGATCTCTGTGGCCTTATGTCATTTTTCACATACAGTGCCACCTCCTCCCTTCCTGCCTCCTCTGTCTCTTCTAAATATGTTGTAGCCAGGTATGGCCATCTCCCAGTCATGGTTATCATTACACCAGGTTTCAGTGATGGCCACATGTCCAGGTCTGACTGTACCATGACAGCCTCCAGATCTTCCATCTTGTTGCTAAGGCTCTGGCATTTGACACATGGCTTTCCATGATTTGACCTCCTAGCCTGCTTCACTGTTCTACTCCAGCCCCTTCCTTGGTTGTCATTTATCCCTGGTTCTCCTTGCTCTGCCCTTCTGCTGAATTTTGCCCTTTCTGCTTATCCACCTTTTGGACACTAATCTCCATCTTTTGCACACTGCTTTGCAGAGATGGCCGCACTCTCTGGTTCACTGGTTCCACTGCTAGCTGTGGGGTAAGCAAGTAGGTACCCCTCCTTGCTGGCCTCAAGCACTTTTCTAGTTTAAATGCTTGTCAATGTAGCATTTAAACTTATCATTGAGTGCTTGGATTCCCCTCCAGGATGGATGCAGGCCGTCAGGCTTGAACAAACCACCATGCATCCTGGGGGATGGGGTAGGGAAGAATACAATATACAAAGTGTAAGTGAAAACAAATAATACAGAATGTAAAGTGCGGTAGACATACAAATAAAACAAAATAAGAGTAAATACACTGAAATAAAAGTAAAAATACTTAGCAGGCTGGAATTAGGAGGTTATAGCATACATTTTGGATGGTAAATAGGGCACAGAAACAAAAACAGAGAATTTGTTGGCAGATGAGGACCATTCAGCCCACGTAGTCTGCTCCTCTTTCCCCTCCTGTTCTGCTGCCACAGACAGTACCTGGTCTCCAGTCATTCCCTCAGCCTTCCCCGATTTGATACCAGTTTTCCTTTATACCTATCCCATGTACACTTGAAGGCGACCACTATTTTCACCCTTACTACCCCAGCTGGAAGATTGTTCCAGGCATCCTCACATCCCTCTTTAATTTCCATCTCCAGGTTCATTGCATGTCCTCTAGTCCTTGTACACCTTCTTTTCTAAAAAAAAATACTCCCTTCCTCTACCTTATTCACCCTGTGAGGTATTTAAATGTCTCTATTATGTCCCCACTCTCCCTCCTCACTTCCAGGGTATACATGGTTGGATCCCTCAGTCTCTCCTCATAGATGTTCGGTGTAGTCTCTGCACCATGTTTGTTGCCCTTCTTTGTATGGTCTCTGCCCTGTCTATGTCATTTCTAAGGTGTGGTCCCCTGAAATGGACACAGTACTCCAGGTGTGGTCTCACCAATAACTGATACAGTGACAATACCACCTCCCTCTTTCTGTTAGTGATTCCCCTTCCTATGCACCAAGCATCCCACTGACTTTCTCTAGTGCTTTGTTTCATTATATTGTCACCTTAAGGTCATCTGTTATGATTACCCCTAAGTCCTGTTGTTGTTAGGCGACCGTCAATACCTCCAACCTCCATTCTAGAAATAGGGTGTTAGTTAACTAGGATCTGCAGCTTATCCAGTAGGTAGGGAAATGGGCAGACTAGATGGGCCAAGCGGTCCTTATCTGCCATCAAAATCTATATTTCTATGCTCTGCCTCTGGGTGTCTGTACCCAAAGTGCATGATTTTGTACTTTTTTGCACTGAAAACCAGCTGTCATACTCTTGATCATTCCTTGAGCTTTTTCAGGTCTCTATTCATTCTCTCCAACCCCTCTGGAATATCCATCCTTTTGCAGATCTTGTCATCTGCAAAAAGGCACAGCTTCCCTTCCAGTTCATCTGCAATGTCACTTATAAAGATACTAAAGAGGACTGGACCCAGTGCCCTCTCATCGCACCCAGAGCACAGACATTGCAACGGCGGGTCATTACGGCACCAAATGCTGGATTTGCCATCCACTCCCCAAGGTCCACCCCTGCCCCAGAACTGGTATACTTAGAAAAGGGTGGTGGTGGGTGTAGCCCCCCACTAAAAGAGGGGACAATACCATATCCATTTGGTACTGTGCTGACCAAGCGAACTGCCACCAGTGCTCAGACTAGGTGGAACCCTCAGTACTGAGCCCTGAGGCACCCTGCTGGTCATTCTCCCTTCCCCCGAGTGAGTGCAGTTAACCACCATTCTCTCTTTCACCTATCTGCCAATCAAGTACATACCCAGTGTACCACCTTGGGTCCCACCACAAGTTTCCCAGTTTTTTATGAGCCTTCAATGTGGCATGGTGTCAAAGGGCTTGCTGAAGTCGAATTTGGCCATGTCCACTGCTCCCCCTGATCTATTTATCTGGTCACCCTGTCAAAGAAATCTATCAAGTTTGTCTGACATGATCTCTCTCCCATGAATCCATGCTGCCTTGGGTTTCATAACCCACCAGATGCAAGGTAATCTACCAGTCTTTCCTTTAGAAGTGACTCCACTGGTTTACCCACTACTGCCTTAGTTGCCAGCCAGTTCTCTGCTGTTGCTCTTATGGAGTAGGACTACATCTGCCCTTTTCCAGTCCTCTGCGACCACCTCTGTATCTAATGAGTTATTGAACAGGGCTGTCAGAGGTGCAGCTGGAACCTCCCTGAGCTCCTCCAATACCCTTTGATGTACCCCCATCCCACCCAATAGCCTTATAGACTCTGACATTCACAAGTCCCTTCTGGACTCTTTCCTCTTCAAATAGACTTGAATCTACTTCTCTCCCTCCAGTGGTTCTGTAACATTTGTATCCGATGTTTAATTTATTCATAGAGGGCATGGCCAGAGAGCACTGATTTTTAAAACTTCAAAATGCTGTCTCTCAGTTCCAGAATCAAGTACAATGAAAAAAAATGATATATTGATAGGTTTGCCTGAATTACAATGGGTCCCATATTTACAGCCTGCCATGTGTGCTGCCCAGACAGGAGCACTGAGCTGCAATTATCGCACAGCCACTTAGACAATATTTGACCAGAGTGCACTAGCTGTCTGAATATGGGGCTATGTTAGCACACAGTGACTATGTGCTGATACAGCCTCATTAAAGCATTTCAGTCAGGATTCATAGCTCAACACAACACCACTACAGCTTTAATTAAAGTGGTAAGTGACATCCAGGCCACATTGGATAAAACATTAGTAGCTGCTGCCATTTTCATAGACCTATCCAGGGCCTTCAATACTCTTGATCATGACATTCTATTGGGGAAGTTAAAAGATTTGAAGTTATCAGCAACCATCGTGAGGTGGTTTGAAGAATATTTGACAGGCAGATCACAACAGGCCAGCTTAAGTTCATATTGTTCAAATGTTTTAGCTACAATTCCCAGAGTCCCACAGGGCTCAGTTTTAGGCCTTCTTTTTAACATATGTAAGAACTCATCTGGATTTTCAAATCCCAATATAATATTTCATTTATATGCAGACTATACTATTATTTACATTGTAGGCAAAAAAATATACTCAGGTTCAAAGTGAATTACAAAGTGTATTTGATCTACTTCACAATTTTTTCTTTGAATACAAGTTAGTCTTGAATGCAATGAAATCAAAAGTCATGACATTTAGACACTGAAACAGAGTACTTATTGAGAATGAAGATCTGGAAATTAAGACATTTGATAAAATATTACAGCAAGTGGATGCCTATAGATACCATAGGATATGGTGTAGTAAACATCTCCGCAGCTGGCAGCAGACTGAACTGTCAATGAGCGTACTGTACTGTGTATGCAGTGTGAGGTGGGCTGTGCTGGTTGTCGGTTCTTAATACTTGTGCTGGCACCTTTGGGGTCAGGGAGGGGGGGCGAGGGATATACTGCCTATTAAGGCAGGCACCATCGGGGTTCAGGAGGGGGGTCATTGGAATTACCTGATTATTACTTCTTTTAATATATTTATATTTTTATTACTGTGTACCAACAAACTACTTATTATTATTTCATATAGATTTCTAACATACATTTTATTTTATACATACATATGAATATACATACATCCATATTAATCTAAAGCACCCTGTGCTCCATCTCATTTTATAAAATTATTACATCTGGTTTCCTCAAAAAACATATATTGTTAATATTACTGTCAGGGAAAAATGCAAAGGAAAATCAACTTAAATGCAAAATAGGAGGTAAATTATCCTCTATAACCTGCTAGTTTATTCCTAGAATGTCATCTTCCTCTTCCCTTATGTCCCATCATAACCTCACATGCACCAGCATTTTCTTTAAATATATTCCACCATCTTTGTTCTTCAAATACTGGTATTTGTTCTATATTCCATCTTTCTAAAATAAGCCTTTTTAAAGTCATGGTACCCAAAGCTAGAATTTTATCTTTTTCAAATTTTAATCCAGGGAGATAATTAAATATTAAGATAATAGAATCTAATTCTACCTTTATTTTCAGGATTTGTTCTAGCAAACGTATAGTTTTTGCCACCAGCCTATAATTTTAGGACAACTCCATATACAGTGTTCCAAATTAGCATTCATACCACATTGATGCCAACATTTGGATAGGGGATTATTAGTAATTCTTGCTAGATTTAAGGATGTCAAATGTGCCCTCTCATTTATTTTATTGGTATGGATTTATTTCTAGCTGAGACAGAGTTTATTGGACAATGATTTAATATTAAGCCATTGGCTTTTGGTTAAGTGGATATTCAGTTCATCACTCCATTTAGTATAATTCTGATTTTTTTCTTATATTCTTTTTATTTACTTTGTCTCTCTATATAATCTACTCAGTAGTTTTTCATCACGCTTATTAATGATTTTGGTATGGTAATCTAAGATTCTTTTATAAGTAGGATTCTTGCCTAGAAGGTATAAATTTAGATTTTCTTAAAATCACCTCTTAATTATTAAATAATAAAAAAAATTATATTTTTCCCCTATACACTTAAAGATCTGTATCTCCTCTAAACTTATAATTTTAGCCTGATATAATAGATCCTACCATACATGGATTCTTTTTTGGCAATTCATGATCCAGTCTAAGTTGCTGTTTATTAAGCCAATTGAAATGATTGTCCCATATTTTAAAATATAACCATAGAATGTGTTCTTTTTGAATACATTAACTGGCTTTTTAAAGAGTTTCTAAGATGTCATTGAAAACTGGAACACCCAACAACTGCCTTGGAATCTTTATTAGTAAACTGGTTCTAACAAAATTTGACATACTTTGTTTTAGAATTTAATTTATAACTTCATGTTCTTCTTAATGCAAAAATGCTCATTTTCATAATTGTGCAGCGTAATACACCAGTGCATAAGAGATCGGCTTCCGACAGCCCAAACCCCCTTGTCCCTAGTAATAACCAGGACCTCCCACACTATTCAGGATTTGCCACCTTTCCATATAAACTTCTTTAAGCATCTTTTAAAGTAAGAGAATCAGCTTTCAGAGGGAGTCCCCATGTATTTTGAAGCATGTACATAAAAAGGGGAATTGCATCATTTTATTAAGTCTGTCTGACCTCATAATGATAGAGTCAAATTTTTACAATTTTCTAACTGATCTTGAATTTTATGTAAAGCCTTATTAAAGTTTATTGATACATTTTTACTCTGGGTATTTATTAGTATTAATCCCAAATACTTGATTGTATCTTCCAATTTAAATTCATTTTGGATTTCAGATAATAAGATGTCTTCCTTTTTAGTTATTTTCAGGATGACTATTAATTTTTATTTAATTTATAGCCTGATATTTCAGAGAACTGTTGAACTAGTTCCAAAATTGTTTAATTGATGTATTTATATTGTTGATGATGAGAAATATAAAGTCAGCAAACACATTAATTTGTCTCATGATATTCCCAACTTGGACTTCCTACATCAAGATGTCCTCTCATATTTTGTTAATAAAGGGTTTGAAACTCAAAATAAAAGGATAGGTGAGAGGAGGCAGCCTTGCCTCACCCCCTTCTTCATTTCAAACTGTTCTGAAAAGTATAGATTGCTTTTAAATTTCAAATATGTACTTATATATAAAGCCTGTATCATTGTTAATATGTGAATGGAATTTCCCATTCTTTCAAAGTCAGTATTATATACTTCATATTTAGAACATCCAATGCCTTGCTTGCATCTAATGCTATAGCATAATATGCAATTCCCTCCCTCCCTCTGTCATCATTATTTTGTTTATATGAAAATATATATTAAACTTGTTTGTCTGCATCTACTATATTTCTTCCCTTATTAAAGCCAAATTGATTAGGGTCAGTTGATTTTTAAACTGCTACCTTTAATTTATTAGATATTACTTTGGCAATTATTTTATAATCTGTATTCAGCAGTGTTATCGGACAGTAATTTTCTGGAATAGTTACCGATTTCCCTTCTTTGTGGATTAAAATAATTTTTTGCTTCTTACATGGATTTTGGTATTTATAGATTATGTACATTAATCTGGTGTATAATTTGTAATATCTTTGGTGCAAGTACTTTCTTGAATATTTTAAGGAATTCATTACTAAAACCATTCAATCCTGGTGTCTTTCAGTTGGTAAAGCATCAACTGCTTCTTCTATTTCTTTTAATTGTATACTTGATTGATCCCATACATACAGTATTTCTGGTTAATAATATTTTTAACATACTTAATTCTATCTTCTATTTTTTGATCTTGTTGATTGATCTTTTTATAACAGTCATAAAAGGCTTCAGCGATGTCCAGATTTCTTGTGACTATTTAACCATCTGGTCTTTCGATGGCAGTTCTAATATTTCTTTCTTTGTTATTTTTTTATTTTATTTGCTAATAGTAGTTTATGGGACTGCAACTGACACAGCACTTAAGTGGGTAGGGATAACCCTTAACAAGGCATGCAGACTTACACTTGGGGCCGATAATTTTATTCATACATGTGTGTTGTATGAACAAACCAACTGGCTGAATTTGACCAACAGAATAAAGTTTTAAACTTGCCTCTTTGGGGAAAAAAGTTCTGCTAGGCTTAACTCCCCCTGGCATCTCTGAAATATTATTAGCAGTGCATTCTCCATATGCAACTAGAGGGAAGGCACAGTGTACACTCAGCGTCCCTTTCCATAGAATAGCTTTTTGGCAATGCTCATTCTCATTCAGGGCCCCCCATTGGTTGAATGAGATTCCAGTTGATATTCAGAATACAGAAGATATATGGACCTGTAAGACAGACAGTATCTAGTGAGCACTGGTACATGTTCATGTTTGTAGATTCATGGCCTCCCCTCCCCTACCCCAAATATCATCCCCACTGGACCTAATCCATCCCTTTAAGATCTACTCTTACCTTAAACTCTTTTTCATCTGTTCTACATAAAACCAGCCAAGAACATTACTCCCCTCTATCACTTCACCTCAAACCTCCATGCTCCCCACCACTACCCTTCATCCCTCTTCTGAATTTCACCTTGACCTGGATACTCTGAGTCTGCCTTCTCCTTTCCCACTGTCTATTCCCCTCAACTGCATACACCTACAATTTTAGTTGTAACTGCCCACCACAACTACAACTAGATCATTATTTTGGCCAACTCTCCTCACCTACTATCCTCTGTGCTACCCCACCATATCTCCCCTTGTCTCTTTTCTTAACAGCTGGAGCATTATTTTTATTCAATGAACAAGGCCCATGTTTTGGGCTGCTCAATTTTTATCCTAAGTTATTCCTTTAAAAACTATGGTAGTAATTATATTGTAACTAGCCCTCTCTGAGGGCAATGAACCTTCTGTTATTTGTCTCTGTATACTATTACTTGTCTTGTTTGTATGATGTGGAACCTTTGTAAAAGAGCAGTTTGCTCAAAGGTCATTTCCAATGACTGCAATAAATAAATAAATAATAGTCTACCCGACTTATCTCCTTCCAAGTATTTAACTGTCTTAATTTTTTTCAGTAGGCATATAGTATCCTTATTTATAATATCCTGTTTTTTTTTTCAATCTAAGTTCTTCCCAAATATTATAGTATTTCCGATAATTCTGTATCATCAGTTGCTCAATTTCTTTAACTCACATGATTGTTGATTTCTTTTCTTGATTGTCATACTTTGATAAGCTATTATATGGCCTCTTAGAAAGACTTTCAAGGCATTCTATAAGTATATCTGTTTCTCTTCACCCAAGTAATTTGCCTCATAGAATTCTTCTGTTTTATCCTTTATCATATTTACAAAGTCTTTATCTTTTAAAACTTCATTATTTAATTACCAAATTCTTGTAGAGTCTATTCTTGTTCTATATTCTTATGTCGATATTCACTATCGCATGATCCGAAATAAGTATAGTGACTATGGTTGCTTTTCTTATACTGGATATAACTGATTTATTTGCAAATATATAATCTGTTCTTGTAAATTGTGCATTTTTCTTGTCATGATGGGTATATTGTTTCACATTAGGGTTACACACCCACCAAGTATCCGTTAATTCATGTGTTTCCAGAAAATTATTCATAATTTTAATTAATGCAATATTTGTTTTTGTAACCATGCCAGTTTTGCCTAATTTTGGCCATAGCAAGGTATTCATATTTCCTACTAAAACTATTTTGCCTACTCTCAATTTAAGTATTCCATTGGAAATGTGGGTTAGGAATTCCTGATAACCGCTAATGGGAGCTTCTATGGATCCAATAATATAATCTTTCAAAGCCAGGTTAATTTTAATAAGAATAATTCTGCCCTCCTGATCTTTAAATATGTCCAGTAGTTGAAATTTTATAGTTGCTTTTACCAAAATAACCATCCCATTACTCTTTTTAGTACCTTCAGAAATAATAAACACGGGGGAGCCATTTCCTTTTTAACTTCAATACCTCTTTTTCCTGCAAGTGTACTGCCTGAGAAAGAATAATATCATTTTTTTTCTTAATATGGTTCAATATACATTCCCTCTCAATGGGGGAATTAATCCCATTGACATTCCAGGTAGAAACTTTAAAATGTTGCTGCATTGTTATCCAGCTTTAGTCTACTCCATTTCCCTTCCATTTCATTCACTTCATCATACCAGATTTGCCACAGACTAAATATGAACTGTGAAAAAACACTACCACCACCACCCAATTGTCCACTAACATCCCAAATAGATTATATTAATTCTAACCTTAGTAACTGGCCTCCTAGTAAGGGAGGTTTTAACATGAATCCCTTATTAAACATTCTGTCAAGCATCTCATTACTGCAGTTTCTGATACTGTGCTGTGTAACCCCTCCCCATCTTTACTTCCCATCACTATGGTCCTTTCTATATTGTCTTTTTACATTCTTTCATCTTTGATGGTACATATTTCTTCTTCTGGAACCTTGAGGGGGAGGGGAGGGAAAAGAAGAAAAAAACACAATCAACGCAGCAGGTATCTATTATTATAGTACTTTATAATAGATAGACAGCTGCTGTATTGAATGTGTTTTTTCCTTATTACTAAGGGTATTTGCATGAATACAGTGAGTCTGATTCTCAAAAGGGGCTTAGAGCAGCGCAAGCTATGACAAACAGCAGCTTGTACTGAAGCCCCTTGCCCAAGGGATCATGCAACAGATTTTGGTACAGGAAGGGCCCCAGTGCCTAAGTCCCCTCACTTACAGCAACTCCTCCATGCAGCAAACACCTGGAGCATGGGAAGGGTCTGCCACAGGCTCCTTGTGGCAGGTGCAAGCAGCCCTACCCTGATCCGCTATATGCCCCTATCCTTACAATTGAAAATACCCCTTGGTGGTAGTATAGTGCCCCCCGATCCTCAATGTTGCCATTGTCAAAGATAATTAAATCCATGTCCCCCACCAGCTCTACTATTAAGAGCCAGTGACCAGCACAGCCCACCTCACACCTTAGTGACTGGCTGTGGGCTGACCTCTCAATAAGCCTACTGTACTGTGCATGTGGCATGAGGTAGGCTGTGCTGGTCACTAACTCTTAATATTAGTACTGGCACCTTTCCGGTCGGGGAAGGGAGACATAGGATGTACTGCCTATTAAGGCTGACACTATCATGGTTTGCAAAGGAGGCCATTGGAATTACTTGATTATTACAAATATCAATATCGGGGATCAGGGTGGGAGACATGAAATTATATATATTTTACAGTGGTGACATTGGGGATCATGGTGAGGACATGGATTTAATTATTTTTCACAGTATCAACATTGGGGATCGGGGTGGGGACATGGGTTTAATTATATTTCACAGTGGCAACATACTACCACTGAGGAGTATTTTTTTAATTGAATATACTTTATTAGTCATTTGTATTCTTGTGTACAGACGTCACACAGATACTATAACCATATATTGCCAGTATAATACAATCATAATTAAGCCTTTGAACAGTCAAGGGAGAGTGATTTTGAAAAGGAAAATATATAGTAAAATATGATCAGATGTCTGTACCACCCCTACCCTCCCCCACCCTCACCTATCCCCCCTCCCCACTGCCACTAGCTTGGACTACTAAGACATTTCTGAGTGATAGCCACATAAGGCTCTTGTTGGAGACTGATCTAAGAATCTAGCATCTCAGAACATGCCCCAGTGTATCTCCAGCACATAGCTATCCTGCTATCTTTGTGCAATCCTGAATCCTGCTCCTTGGCCTCCAAATATAATGCTTCACAAACTCATCTACATTTCCTCTTCATGATTGACCAATCATGCCAATCACATTCCTAGGAGTCTTTTGATCATGTCAGATGATATCTCTCTTCCTTATACTCATTCCAGCAAATACCATCACCAAGGGCAAGTCTTCATTCCATTACATCATGCTACTCATGTGCAGCTGACTTGGTTATCCCTTTGTCCCAGTTTCATGCCACAGTGGTTCCATATCATGATTATGCAAGTCTATGCAATTGACTCACTTCATGTGTTATACCACTTCCGATAGCAGTCCTTCATTGCACCATAAGTCATCAGACTCAGTAAAGACTCAGCTAAGACTCCTTCTTTACTCTTTAGCATTCTCACAGCATATTGGGGTTTAATCACAGCCAGGTCAATGCCAGGTAGGCATGTCTAGATCCTGCCACTGAGCTACTCATACTACAGCAGGAAACATATCCTTCATCCCATGCATTGCAGTTCTTCCTGAACATTTGCTCTCATAAACCACATTTATAACTTGTCATCAAGCTTCAAAATTATTTTATACAGAACATTTCAGCTGTATCTATGAGGTATCCAGTTACTGTCTTCCAGCCTACATCATCCTCACTTCACTGTTTTTCAATCCTCCATTTACTCTCTTCAATGAGGCATGCAAAGAGCTACATTTGCTTAAACTCCTTGTTATCTCTCTATATATGCCTCCTTAATGAAAATTGGTAAATTTACTGAACTTGAATCCATTTGACTCCATGTTGAACATCATGGTTTCTTTCATTATTTGTCTAGCCTTCATTGAATTCTTGCATTCTGAGGATTCACTATCTCATCAACTTTAAGCAATTCTGAGAACCCTGCCAATGTCTATAAAATAGCCAGTCTACAAAAACAAGCTGATCATTCTATCCTGCTCTTTTCTTCTTCAAAGTCTAACAGATTTCAATAAGGTATTCACATAACCTATTTCCATCAAGTGAATTCTGAACTCCAGCAGCCCATCTAGACAAACTAATGCTTTTCTTGTGCTCAGATTTATCATATCCTCCATTTGGCTCCAATAAATAATCACCTAATATCACAAAAAAAATTCTGGATCTCATTCAAATCTTTCTTCAACAGTCGGACTTAATCTGTGTTCGTCATCTGGGCATTCATTCGGATTGGATCTGTTTCTTCAACTTTAAGAATTGACCTTCCTGCACACATCATCAAAGACTCAGAAGACTGAATTAATCATGCAATGAGCACTACATTGTAAACCAAAAATCAGAACTCAGTTCAAGCATTTAAGATAATCTCCTCTGAGATTGCCCTGAGGATGGGCAACTCAGTAGCCATAGACCCTCAGAGGTTTCCTCCACAGGGATTTTTTCCTCTACTGCATGTTACTGGTCACACTCTCCATGAGTTGGAGGATGTACTCTTAGTACCACTAATAATATCTTTTTGGGCCTTCAGTTCCCTACACACTATCTGGATTACCTACTAAGGGTGGGAATAGAGAAAGTTCAAATTTCTTAAGTATACACAAGCACTACAATATGCATCAAACATTGACTGGGAGGGCTGAAGGCCGACGTTCAATGTGGGGGAATAGCTCCTACCACATTCCAAATAAAAGTCAACTACTTCCAGCAGCTGTCACTTAATGTGTTGTGAAACAACTCATTATACTCCACTGCCTCCTCATCCTCCAGCACTCTGCTCACCTGTGGTGCTTAGCCTTTTATTGTCTACTCACTACCTAGCTTATCTACCAAGGGTGAGAACAGAGAAAGGCCAACGTTCAAAGTTCATAGTATACACAAACTCTACGCTATGTACTAAACATTGAACTCCAGTTATCTCCCTCCCTTCCTGCCTCCCTTTCTCCCTTCCTCTTTCTCTCCCTCCCTTTCCTCGCTTCCTTCCCTTGTGGTTAAATATATATATATATATATATATATATATGACTGTGTATGTGAAACTGTGATCCCTTAGTTTGCAAATGTATACAATTAAATTATTGAAATGTTTGTAGAAAGAGATTTATCTGGAACACTGGGGGTTAACCCTGAGGTACATTTTGACCTCCACAAGCTTGTTTGCAGAATTATTCAGCAGTAAATCAGTCCTGTGACAGGATGTTTTAACTGGTTGCACCAATAAAGAAGACTAAAGCACTCTTTAGGCTGGCCACAGGAATGTCAATGAAAAAATCTTGTATTTTGTGAAAACCAGGAGCCGAGACTTACAAAATCAGGATGTAGAACTTAATTGCCAAGAAAAGACATCTTACATATAAAAAGAAGTGTTTTTGTCTGATTATTTAGTGAGAAAGCTTGAGATTTTAAAGAAATTCAGAGGAAGATCATCTTTTTGTTTGTTTTATTGCATTCTTACTGCCTTTGTGAAGCCCTATCATGTACAACTTTGTTTTATTATTATTAATAATAAAAAGCTACTTATGAATTTTACAACTTCTCCTGTTTTGCCTGTGCTTCCTGACCTATGCCTCAATGACAGGTGTCCCAAGCAGTCCTTATCTGCTGTCAGATTCTATGTTTCTACAGTGTTTCATTATTGTGTTTGCATTTAGTGCACTTGAAGCTCAAACTACTGCTCCTTATCAGCCAGATACAAACTCACTTAAATGTAGTCTGTAGGTTAAAGATGGGAGTTTTGACTGATAGGTGTTTTTTTTGTTTTCCCCAAGGGGCATATTTCTTTCAAACCAACAGTTGACCAACAGCGCAGCTGTCCAGATTGTGGAACTACTCGGCTTGATGGAGACTTCCTAATAAAATATGATGTCAACAGAGAACTGTCTGCAGGTGACATACAGGTCTGTTTAACATACTGCAAAAAGGATAAGTTAAATGCACGATGAAAATAGAACAGAAAGTTTAATTCAGTGTTTCTATGATTAGGTCTTCTGAAATTTTCTACAAAGAACAAAATAAGCACAATGTGGGGAGAAAAATTGGGTATAGTTGCTGTATGTGGTGAAGGCAAATTGGTGGGTGAAATTTAGAAATGAAGTGATCAGGCACATTAAGAATGGAAGTTGGGAAACAAATGGTGTATTTGGGGTACATGCATCACTAACTAAGAGAGAGTGTAAGAGCTGATAGTCAGAAAGGAAGGTCTGATCAGTGGTTAATGTTAGAAGGCTGAAAAGTAGTGTGTGTGTGTGTCTGTCTGTCTGTCTGCCTTGTTAGGGGCATCTAAGCAAAGATGGAGTCACAGACAGATGCAAAATTCAGAACATTTATTGCAGAGCACAACCTTCAACAACTGCTTCACAGCTTGACCTCTCAGGCATTACATACCTTCCCCTTCCTGAAAGGAACACTGCCAATCCATTTTGCATCATACTATTTCTAGCTTAGAACCTATATTTTGTGATTGCTTACTTTCTCTAAAATTCATTGATGTTGCTAGTTGTTTAATCTGTCTCTTTTCTTAGTAGAACTGAAATGCATGCCAATGCTGTAATTACACTCAATCTTTTTGTTTTACATCCTTGATCTTCTTTTATTACATACTTCTTGAATGTTAGGAACACTCCGAAACAGGGCAGCCACTCATAATACAATAGTTCTCACTCCTACCAAAGCATCTTAAGTGGCTAGTTTGTCCTAAACATTAGGAACACCCCCAAACAGAACAGCCATTCATGATACAATAGTCTCCACTCCTACCACTGCAGCTTGAGTGGCTAGTCCATGTTAGAGGTGTTCCCATGTTTAGGAAAGGTATGGTGGGAGTTGATTAAGGAATGTAAACAAACACATTTTGATGTGAACACTAGCATGGTGGGCAGTCTGTTTTTCACTTTTTATTATGCTTCTTGGAAAAAAGGTTAAAAGTCATGTTTAATGATGACAATGCTTACAGTGCATTTTCAGAAAGGGTTAGTAACATGATTTTAACACTACTATAGAAAGTGCCAGCACTAGTGATTGAAATCTGTTGTACAAAATCATGCAATTCATTTACTTACAATATATGATTGAGGCCCCATTTTCAAAAGATTTAGGTGGCACATCCCGGGATGTGCCACCCAAACCTAGAAATGCACCAACTGTCAGGGGTGTGCCCATAGTCAAAGGGCACAGATGTGTGGTGCAGCACTGACAGCACCGATGCACACTTGTGCTTATGCAGATTGTATTGAAACAGTTCAGAAGGCAAGTCAGCCCCCAGCAGTGGTGCAGATTTATGCTTCTGAAATCCTGCCCTAATTATTACACAGACCTGATTGCTCACTAGTAGGGACAGGGAACCCTTGGTAGTACAGTGGTCCTTCCCTAGCTCCCAACACTGCATCATTAGTAAATCCCCCTCCCGCTCTCTATATCCCTGGTAGTTTAGTGGCTCCCCCTTCCCTCCCCCTGATCTTCATAACAATTAAAATGAAATCCCCCAGTATCCCTGGTAGTCTAGCGGGTACCCCCTCCCAGGTCCTGATCTTCATAAGAATAATATAGAAATCCATGGTATACCCGGTAGTCAAGCGGCCTCCCATTCCTAAACCTGTTAAGAAGTGACCCATCACCCCACTCCCCCAACCCAACTGGAGCCGGTGACTGGAATAGCCCTCCTCACACCACTACAGCCAGCTGCCAATTGAACTATCAATGAGTGTCTATAGCACATAGTACACACCCCTTGGGTGACCAGTCAGAGCTGAGTCAGCCAGGTCTGGGGAAGGGTTTGGAACTGAACCAGAGCCAGTTCGCCCATCCCTAGCTATAACGTATATGTATTTTGGGTGAGTTTCATTTTTAGGGCCTATCTGACCTTCAGTGAGAGCAAAGGTAGCAGCCACATTTATAATGGTAGTTAGAAATTGTTTTTACAAAAGGCATTGATATGTTAGTGTACTGTGTCCTGATTACAAGCATTTTTTATGGCTGCAGTGGGCATAGCCCTGCAGATGTACTACTTTGAGAAAAGGACTCCCTGCATAAATTACCTTTCAAACAACATGATAGAGTATTAAAAATAGAGTCCTCCACTGAAGCCTCATTTCTACGCTGCCTGTGTGTGTATGGGATTTGGAGAGCACTATTTTTCCTCTGGCTCATGTTCACTCCCTGCACGGCATCAAAGGAGGCAGGACTTTGTCTAGGAGCATGACCAGGACACCTAGATGGACAGGTTTGGGGGAGGAGGGCACACAGGTGCCACCCACTAGGGGCAGGCAGGTATTACCAGGGCAGAGGGAACTTGCATCTAGGAATAGGGAGGAGATTCCTCATCATTTCTACCTTTCCTAGGTTGCAAGAACAGCCTCAGAGGGAACATCAAGGTTTTTGTCAAAGAAGATACCTTAAGACAACAGCAGAAAGTAGATCTTGTAAAGGATCCTTCCTGTACTGCACCTGCCTACAACATAATGTGATATAAAACAAAGTCTGGTGTTCACTGTAGCAAGCTTAATGTTCCCCTTTCAATAATGATGTACTAAATTATCACCTTGCTTTGTCATTTATGATTATCTATATTGTCTGAACTTCTTATCCTAAAACAGTGTCTTTACAATAAAGAAAAATGCTGTATTCAAAGTATAGAAAGAGAAAGAACCAATCTGCTCTGAATTTTAAATGCAGTTGGCCAAAATTGTAACTATAAAAAGAAAAAGAAAATATTTTCTCACTTCAGTTAGGCATCCAATATCAAAACAAATATTGTTAGCATCTTGCCATATATTGTAGTGTGGCCAACTACTGACAACAAGGTGTAGCACAGGACAGTCGGTGTGTAACATTAGCACTGTGCTTCATGCCACATAAATGGAGGGGATACCAAATGCTGAATTAAATGAAAAAATCTAACAAGGGTGATGGTTTTCTCAAATAACAGTAAAAACACTATTACTGACACAAGCAATATCATTAATATGCAGGGGCATTGCAAATGCCAGCAAGAAAATCAAAAGGAAAAAAGTATACCTGTATCACTTCAGTTAGGGAATACAGGGAGAGTACAACTGACACATTGGTTTGATTAAAAAGGCATTATTACTTAAAATATAATTTTTTGTGGAAATCAAAAAAACTGATGCAGAACAAATGTATTTGCAAAAACATCAAGCCCTGTTTGTAATGATATAGCAGTGTCAGTGTCTCAGCAGGTAGAACACTTGCCTCTGAGGCCAAGAGATCAGAAGGCTGTGGGTTCTATCCCCACACCAGGCACTTGGGTTAATATCCCAATACTGACACTGTAGTGCAGCATGAGGGGGGTGCTGCACTCCTGAGGTGCTGTCTTTCAAATGAGATGTTAAACTGAGGTCCTATCTGCCTGTTCTGGTGGTAGTTCAGGTGGATGTTAAAATCCCATGGCATTTTCCTCAAAAGCAGGGGAATTTCTCCGTGCCCTGGCCAACCCCCACTAAAAATACCACCAACAGCTTAATCTGGTTTAAGGTCAGTTGGCATTCATCTGTATTCCCCTCCCCCGGGTCGTGCCTGAAAATAGGCAGAATTTGTCTTGTGCACTTACCCGGTCAACACAAACTAAATAAATATATAGTTCCCTGTTCCAATATACACACACACACAGACACACTGTATAGGCAGAAATACAGAACACCAGTTGCAGTAAAAAAAAATTGTCAGCATGATGCCATCTTGCAAACCAGGAGGATGGAAAGAAAAAGCAAATTAAATTTTTTTCACTTCAGTTAGGGAATATAGGGAGAGAACAACTGACACATTGGTTTGACTAAAAAGGCATTATTACTTAAAAGATCATTATTTGTGGAACTCCAAAAACTGATGCAGAATAAATGTATTTGCAAAACTATCAAGCCCTGTTTGTAATGATATAGTCCCCTGTTCCAATATATATACATATACTCATAAACACATGTGCTTCATGCCACATGAATGGGGGGGTGAACAATGCTGAAAGAAATTTAAACAATCTAATAAGGGTGATGGTTTTCTCAAATAACAGTAAAAGCACAGTTACTGACACACACAGCATCATTAATTTGCAGGGGCCATTGCAAATGCCAGCATGAAAATCAAAAGGAAAAAAATATACCTGTATCACTTCAGTTAGGGAATATATAGGGAGAGAACAACTGACACATTGGTTTGACTAAAAAGGCATTATTACTTACAAGATCATTTTGTGTGGAAATCCAAAAACTGATGTAAAACAAATGTATCTGCAAAAACATCAAGCCCTGTTTGTAGTTGATATATATAGTTCCCTGTTCCAATACACACACACACACACACTGTATAGGTAGAAATACATGACACCAGTTGCAGTAAAAATAATGTCTGTATGAAAAGAAAAAGCAAATTAAATTGTTTTCACTTCAGTTAGGGAATGTAGGGAGAGAACAACTGAGGTATTGGTTAGACTATAAAGGCATTATTACTTAAAATATGTTTTACAGAAATAAAAAAACTATTGCAGTATGGACAGTCCCTGTTAGTAATGACCAGCATGAAAAGCCAAAAGAAAAAAATTATACCTGTATCACTTCAGTTAGGGAATATAGGGAGAGAACAACTGACACATTGGTTTGACTAGAAAGGCATTATTACATACAAGATCATTTTTTGCAGAAATCAAAAAACAAATGCAGAACAGATGTATTTACAAAACTATCAAGCACTGTTTGTAATGATATCTAGTTCCTTGTCCCAGTATATATACATATACACACACACACACACACACACACACACACACACACACACACACACACACAAATACAGGACACCAGTTGCAGTAAAAAAATGTCGGCATGTTGCCATCTTGCAAACCAGGAGTATGGAAAGAAAAAGCAAATTCAATCTTTTTCACTTCAGTTAGGGAATATAGGGAGAGAACAACTGAGATATTGGTTGGACTATAAAGGCATTATTATTTAAAAGGTAACGTTTGCAGAAATAAAAAGAACTGATGCAGTACAGATAGTCCCTCATGTATTTGCAGGGGCCATGGCAAATAACAGTATAAAAAAATGATTAGAATGTTGCATGTAACATCAACAACGTGCTGCATGCCACATGCAGTAGGAAATTTTTGGGTTACAAAATACAGAAAATTTTGAAAAAACAAAATTAAAAGGATAATGTTTTTTCCATTATTACTAAAAAGAAAAATTGTGTTTTGGATAACAAATGCTGATGGACCCCTTGTAGCATGTTGCTATATTTTTTGGTATAGACTGTGCACTGCAAACCTGGAGATCTGAGTTTACATTCCATAGCCCTCACTTGCATGCTGTGTGACCCTGAGCAAGTAACTTAACATTTGTTTGCTTCATGAGGTGTGTGTATATGTGTGTGCGTGTGTGTGTCTGTCGGGGCTGGGGCATGACTTGCCAGCAATAAAGTAACAGATGTCAAGTTAAATAATGTAGTAATATACGTCATACACCAACAGGGTGAAGAAAATCCACAGGTAAAAGGAAAGGGGAAATTGTTTAACCAGAAAAGGCACAGTAAACTGAAGCTTTTTTACAGGTGTGACCTGGAAGCACAAATATGTTGAGTGACTTGCCCAGGGTCACACAACATGCAAGTGGGGGCTGTGGGATTCAAACCCAGGTCTCCAGGTTTGCAAATCAGTGTCTTAAACCACTGTGCTATATTGCCTCCTTGGGGCATGATGTAAAGAAGCTCCCCATACATCACAGTTCCCCTCAAAAACAGTATCAAGTATTTCCATGTGCTGTGGCAAATGGAGATATTAAAAAATAAAGAAAATAAATTAAACTGTTCTCAAGATGCAATTCCCAGGTTACAAAATTCAGAAATAAATGTAAAAAATCTAACAAGGATTATGTTTCCCAAGGAACATTAAGCAGTAGAGTTCCCAATAGAAACAGTATCATGACTTTCCAGAACTCTGCACATAAAGATCTTAACACCAACGTTTTATGAGTAGAGTACCTCTAAGGTAGAAAAATTGTAAAATTCTTACCATTCTTGCAGTTGCAGAGGTTGTTTGTAGGGCAGTTCCGGTATTTGTGACAGTCTGTCCCATATCCTTATGTTTAAAAACAGTGAAATCTTCCTGTTACTCTTTGTATCATATGTACAAATGCAGCAGTTGCTGTATTTTGCTCTTAAGCCTAATTACTACGCTTCCTGTGTGTATATGAGACCTGGAGAGCACTATTTTTCCTCTGGTTCAGGTTACCTCCCTGAAGGGCATTAAAGGAGGCAGGACTTCGCCTAGGGGCATGACCAGGGCACCTAGATGGAGAGGTTTGAGGGAGGAGGGCAAGCAGGTGCCACCCACTAGGGGCAGGCTGGTGTTCCCAGGGGGAAGGGAACTTGCATCCAGGGGTAGGAAGGAGATACCTCATTATTTCTACCTTTCCTGTGTGTCTTTATAATACAGCAAAATGCTGTGTTCAAATTATAAAAAGAGAAAGAACCAATCTGCTCTGCATTTTAAATGCAGTTGGCCAAAATTATAGCTATAAAAAAATATATCTTTTTCCCTTCAGTTAGGCATCCAATGTCAAAATGAATATTTTAGCATATTGCCATATATATTGGTTTTACTAGAAAGGCATTATTACTTAAAAGATATTTTTTTGAGGAAATCAAAAAACTGATGCAGAACAGATTTATTTGCAAAAACATAAAGCCCTGTTTGTAATGATAAATAGTTCCCTGTTCCAGTACACACACACATATTTATAAAATGGGTAAGAAAAATTACGTCTGCTGATTGATTGAAACACATCACATGGCTGTGCATATATCAGAGCACAACCAGATACCTGCACTATTACCCCCTCCAAAACAATTTTGCCATAAGATAGATAACCCTCTCTGAGGTGTGCTGTCATGCTCTGCAATTCACATGCCTTGGGTGGTTGATGCATGCAGCCTGTGGCCTCATGCATAACAATGCACACCAAGGCATGCGTATATCAGTGCGTGACTGCACACTTTAGAGTGAGTTATCTATTTTACACAGACACACACACACATATATATATATATATATATATATATATATATATATATATATATACATACATATATATATATATATATATATATATATATATATATATATATATACATATATATATATATATATATATATATATATATATATATATACTCTTCTGGCTTCTTTGTATGTTCAATGTATGTACTGTGCTGACAATCTAGCAGAAATACAGGACACCAGTTGCAGTAAAAAGTTTTGGCATGTTGCTATCTTGCAAACTTGCAAACTATATTTTGTTCCAGAAAAGAATTTCAGATTACAAAATGTATGCAGATGCTTCAGATTGGTAAAAAGGACAGTACCAAGTAAGGTAAAAAACAGATTCCATCCTTAGTATGAATATTTTCAGTGTTGGCAAACTACCCATGTAAAATTAACTATTCATTGCATGCAGCATGCATTCTGAATTTCACGAGTTACAGAATAGAGAAATAAATAATAATAAAAAAAGAAATCTAACAAGAATTGTGTTTTCCAACTAAAATTAATCAGCAGGGTTCATCACACAAACAGTATCATATATTTGCAATGGCCATGGCAAATGCCAGTATGAAAACCCAGAGATCTGAATTTAAACTCCCCAGCCCTCACTTGCATACTGTGTGACCTTGAACAAGTCAGTTAACATTTGTTTGCTTCATGAGGTGTGTGTGTGTGTAGGAGTCGGGGCATGAGTTGCAAACACTAAAGTAACAGATGTTAACTTAAATAAATGTGATATAAACTGCAGGAAAGCAGGATATTTGCTTCTGAAGAGTTAATGTTTCCTGTTGGTTTCTCCCTTGAAGTCATAAGGGCCTGCTTGTGACATTACAGTTACACCCATGACAACAGACCATGATGTTTCAACAGATAATTATAAGGGGAGGTGGTAAGGTATAGAGTCAAATGAACTATGTGGTGCAAAGATCATGTGTGCATTTAAATGTGGCATGAATAAAGAATGTTGAGGTTAACTCTAAATAATATATTTGGAATGGAAGTTGAAATTAACATAAATATTACAGTATGCATGTCAAAGTTTTATTTGAAGAGTACACAGCTATGTAATATTGAATCTCTGAATATAAGGATCAGAATTATGGTTTACATCATTTGCTATATGTTCCTCTTTTCTTGTCTCCACTTATTTTTTCCCCTATTGCACTCTACATATCAGCATTATTTCCCAAAAGGCAGAATAATTTATCACCATCTACTATTTTGCACCCACAATGAGCACATGCATTTTTTTAGTAAAGTAATGTAAGCTAGTAACAGTGGTACTCAATTCATGGAATGATATTTGAGGTGCAGTTGGGGCTGAAGTGCAACAAAACATCAAAATGTGCCCATCTTAAAGGAGTAGCCCACCCAAAACTTGCAAAAAATATATGTTGTGCAGAATGTTTTGATTTGTATGTTAAGTTGTTGTGTGTCCTTCCCTCTGTCTGCTATTAAGAGTTTTTTCCTAAATTAGCCTGTTAGCTTTAGGGTAGTCTTATGACCCCTGAAGATCTCCATCTGAGACAGCTTAATTGTATTCCTTTGTCTTACAATGCACCTTGTCTCATGTGACAGTGATGTAACAGAGACCATAAATCCAGCAGAAAGCATTGCTTTACAATCAGTTCACAACAGCAGAGATGGCTATATTTTAAAATCTATAGAATTCAGCTTAGTGACTACCCTCATCGTAAAGGTCTTACTGTCCTGAAGAACTTTGCTGCTGGTAATTTTTGTGCAGCTTGTAAAGCTTCTGAGATATTTAGTTTGGCATGTGTGTGCTGAATGTTGGGTCTTTGCTACATCACTGTCACATGAGACAAGATGCACTTTGGGAACAAGGAATACAATTAAGCTGTTTCAGATGAAGATCACCAGGGGTCGTAAAACTAGTATAAAGCTAGCAGGCTAACTTAGGAAAAACTCCTAATAGCAGTCAGAGGGAAGGAAACACTAGAACTTCACAGACAAATGAAAACACTCTGCACAACATATATTTTGTGCACATTTTGAGTGGACTACTCCTTTAAGAGAAAGAAAAAGACATGATGTAATATTAATGCAAAGTGAAGGGAGAACTAGCAGCACAATAAAAATTTAAAATTGCATTGGAAGGTACTTAGAGGCACTTAAATGACTGTGATATGCAGCTGCATGTGGTTGAGAAGTATTTTAAAATGTATTAATTAAGCAGCTCAAAATGAGGCTTCAGATATCTTTATTATAGGCACAGTATCAGTGATAAACTGTGCGGAGAAATGATACAGTGTTTAGGTGTATCAATATGTTTGTGAGTGTAACAAATCAGCAACACACATACCAGAAATTATGTGTCTGGTGCAGTTTAAATACACTAGTGTGTAACAGTACTGCAGGGATAGACGTTTCAAAAGTTTGAAAGCACTGGTGTTAGCAATGTATTTAGAAATGCATTTTTAAATATCTTTACAGTTAAACATGCAGTTTCATGTGAGGGCACATTTTTTGGGGGGTCAAATTATTTTAATCATGGGCACAGTATTTGGTAAACACAGACCTCTGATGATAAAGTGTATTTTTTCTTTCAAGTTTGAGAAGTATGTAATATATGTAGGTGTAGCAGTGTTGTAAATGGGACTGGGGAATGAATAATGGTTAAATGCCTAGAATTATTTTTTAATATAATCAAGTTTATAAGTGGCAAGTAGGTAGGGGTAGTGTTTTGAATGTGACAGTAGGGCAGATTTGTTAGGATAAATATATACTGACTTGCAAATAAGCAAAATTTGTAAGGGATTCATTTACAAAAGTGTTAATTATATATTGTCCCTTGAACCCCCCCCCCCAAGAAATTAACCACAACCACACCATTTGAAAATCTTGGATGCTCGTTGGCAAACATATTTATTAATTCTATTGGTACAGTCCATCCATCTACAGTTCAATTATCATGTCCAATCTGATACATTTATCATAACATAATTTAGTCTTCAACATTCTTTTCCTTCTGACCTCATCTTCCTGCTGGTTGTTCTCTTCCTTCCATTCTTCCAGGTCCAGACACTGAATCTAGCCCCCTCCTCTGTCATCAGAACCACGCCGGTTCCCTGTTAAACCAGGGCCTCCCCTTCCAGGCCCAGACACTCTGTATCTGGCACCCAGACCTATTCCCCCTTCCCCTTTTAATCCACACCTGGACTCCTTGCCCCTAGCCTGTGTCCTACACTCCTCCTCCACCTCTAGCCCCTCCCCCTTTTATTTCTTCTATCCCCTTTTTTCTCTTCTTCTCCCCCCCAGCACCCTTCACATGTGCTCCTTGTTATACCTTTCATCCACTGGGCACAATGTACACCCCCAGCAGGGCACCATCTAGACCCCTGGCCCTCAGCTGTGCTTCACAGCTCCAAATGTATGGCCCCATGACCCAGGGCCCCTCGGGCACCAACCATTCTTGCCCACTCCAAACTATGTGCCAAAACATGCCACCATGCCCACTCCTTACAGGGTGGGTGGGTGGGTGGCAAAATCCCAGCAAAAGAGGGCTAGTTGCCTGTGAGCTGCCCTTAAATAGCCCATTAGGACCCCAATAAGGACCCCTGATGACCCCTCCCCAGGTCCCTGGGATCCTTGTCATATGATGCTCGGCCTTGTCCCGGAACCTGCCTTGTGATGTCACTGGCCCCTACCCCTACCCCTTCCTTCCGAAGTCCTTGGCTTCCTACCGTGATTTCTGGGAGGGGCCTGGGACAATCTGGCTTGCCCTTTAACTGGCAAGCTTAATTGTCCCTTGAACCCTCCCACACGAAATTGAACCACAGCCACACCATTTTGAAATTTTTGGATGTTCGTTGGAAAACATATTTATTAATTCTATTGGCACAATCCATCCATCTACAGTTCAATTGTCATGTCCAATCAGATACATTTATCATAACATAATTTAGTCTTCAACATTCTTCTCCTTCTGGTCTCATCTTCCTCCTGGTTGTTCTCTTCCTTCCGTTCTTCTGGGTCCGGACACTGAAACTGGCCCCCTCCTCTATCACTAGAACCATGCTGGTTCCCTGTTGAACCAGGGCCTCCCCTTCCAGGCCTGGACACTCTGTATCCAGCACCCAGACCTATTCCCCTCCCCTTTTAATACATGCCTGGGCTTCTTGCCCCCAGCCCATAGACCTACCCCCATAACCCCACCTCTAGCCCCCTCCCCCCTTTTATTTCTTCCACTGCTCCACCTCCCGCTTGCACTGGGATGGCAGGGCTCCCACCTTGCAGGTTAAAACCTCAGGCCTTTTTGGGCTATCCTCCCCACTAGCTCACTAATTGGCCTTAGGAATAGACACATCCCAAACTCAGTCAGATGCATCCCGTCCGATCTGTAGATCACTGCCTGCTCATACATTATGCCCCTGTGATGGAGATGTACCCCCCCATCTTTATGATCACTCTCGCCACCCTTCTATTGAACTGCTTCCTGACCTTTTCTATAAGCTTGACATCCTTGGCTCCCCTCCATATCCTCCTGGACATGATCTCTGACCAGCCGATGGTCACGCCCAGCCACCACCCTTGAATAGCTTCAAAATCCCCCAACATTTGTTGCCATAACTCCCCCAAGGGCATCCCTCCCAGGTCATTGCCACCCAGATGTACCACAATGCACTCTGACCTGCCCCATTGCCCTTCAATTCCTGCAGGAGAGGCAACAGCTGGGCCCATTTCATACCGCTGATGCCTTTCCATTGTACTCTGGTGCAATTTGACTCTGGGTGCAGTTGAGCCCCTCTGCCCATGGTGGCTGCAAACCTTTCTGCCCAGTACACAAATGAATGCCCCATGATCCACACCTTCTGTCTGGTACCTGCCATGGGAACAAATGAAAATGGCATGAGTCATCATTTGTTAGCATCTGACATACCGTTTGTAACTGTCTGGCCTTCAGTGGCCAGTTCCTTTCAGTTCTTCCTCTGCATCCCCCTTTGCCACCTCTGAGGCCACACCAATCTTAAAAGAGTTTGGGGTGAATTCTCCCAGCTCTTCCCCTATAAAAGCCAGTGCCTTCCTCATTACTGCCCCCACCTGGAATGCCGTAACTGGCGCTCCATCCCCAAGCCAACACATTGCCCCTCCAGCACTGCCCCTGTGGTTCTCATACCCCTTCCATGAGAGCCCCCATGCAACTCAGTGCCCTGAGCTTCCTGTGCAGGGTCACTGTTGCCCCCCACCCCTTGCGGTCCATTTTTGACCTAGCCATACTGATGGAGATGGTATGTCCTCGACCCGTACCCTTTCATGTTGTAATGAGAGTTTGGGCACTCTCCTTTTCAGGGGGCCACCACCTCCTCTACCCTGAATGCCCCAGCTGCCATTACCATGAAGACTGCCCTGAAGAGGTGGTCCTCCTGGGCTGAGCTGCGCATGCTTCATGTGGCCCCCAACACCTTGTCCAGCAGTTGGCCACCTGATTGGGTGTCTGACATCCTTCCTGCTCCCCTGTCCTCTCTGCCATCTGGTGAGCATCCTCTTGATCATTCTGCCTGCCACGGCATCTGGCCACTCTCTCTCCAGGCATGTCCAGCTCACTCCTGCTAACTGAACCACTATCATGGCATGTGCCATTCCTGACTCCCATTTTTCTACCACAAACCTCTTGACCTGCTCGTCCTGGATCAGTTTTGTCTTGCCTCAGCCCTGCCTAGCTCTAAACTCCTGGAAGCTGGTCCAACCCCTATATCCGGTCCGGGACCCTGGTCCTGTGTGTTGCTGCCTGTGGCACCAGACTCCATAATCTGTCAAGCTGCAAGTGGGAAAGACTGTCAACCAATTCATTCTTGATCCCTGGATATGCTGTGTTTTGAACGACACATTCAGCTTCAGCCCCAACAGTACCAACCTCCTCATTACTCAGCCCACTGTCTCTGTGTTCCTGCCCTGCCTGATGATGACCGCCACCACCCCTTTATTGTCGCACCACAGCATGATGCATTTTACCCTCATCTGCTCTCCCCACACCTCCATGGCTGCCCAAATCGGGAATATTTCCAAAAACATGATGTCTCTCAACAGGCCTTCCACCTACCATTGGCTTGGCCAGACTTCTGCCATCCATTCTCCCTTAAAACATGTTACTATCCCGAGCACCCCTGAGGCATCGGTGTATAGCTCTAGGTCCATGTTGCACTCCCATTCCATCTGCCAGAAAGTTGTCCGATTACACTGGTCTAGGAATTCCTCCCAAACCTTGAGGTGCTCTCGTACTCCCTTTGAGATGTCCACCCAGTGGTGTGGCTTCTTCTCCTTCCTGGTCACCCTCCCTAGCCTTCTTGTAAATGCCCTCCCTGGGCAGATCACCTTGCATGTAAAAATAAGGTGCCCCAGCAGCTGATGTACTTGTACCAGTGGCACCCTCTGCCTCCCTATTACTTGTGCCAGTAGCCCCCATACCCTGGCCACTTTGTCGCCCGGTAGCCAGAAACAACCTTGCTCTATGTCCACCTCAATCCTCAGGAACTCCAGCTTACGCGTCGGACCCTCAGTCTTCCCTTGTGCCAATGGGAAACCAATCCACTTGCACATCACTGTGAAGTCCCCCAACATGCCGTGTGTCTCTGCACAGATTCCCACAATGATCATAAAATCATCCAGGTAGTGCACTACCCTCTTGTGGCCATATTTCTCCCCGAACACCCACTGGACCCATGAGCTGAAAGCCTCAAACGTCGAACAGGCCACTGAGCAGCTCATGGGCATGGCCTTGACAAAATATATGTCCCCTTCAGACTGGAACCCCAGCAGGTCCCAGTCAGCTGGGCTGACCAGCAGCAGCCAAAAAGCTGACTCTATGTCCTTTTTTGCCAACCAAGCCCCCTTTATTGCCCTGACCAGCTCTACCACTTGATCTAATGAGGCATAGGATGCGGTTTACAGGTGGTCTGGAATGCTGTCATTCACCGATTGCCCTTCTGGGTATGACAAATGGTGAATCAGCCTGTATTCCCCTGCCTGCATCTTGGGGACCACCCCCAAGGAGGATATCCGGAATTTGGGGCATGGTGGCACTGCCAGTGGCCCCTCCACCTGCCCCATCCATATCTTTTTCCTTATCTTTTCTCTGGCCACCCATTCCTTTCCTCTCACTGACCCCAAGTTCTTGGCACTCATCCCTCTTTGTAGTCCATGGAAACCCAGTCAGAAACCTTCCCTAAAACCCACTTGGAGGCTCTCGCCCACCTCCCTGTCTGGGTACTCCTGGGTCCATGCCTCCACCACCTCCCCTACAATGGGGGTGCAGGCCAACGAGTACCCCACCTCCTCCTTTCCTGCTCCTGTCTAATAACCATAGGTGGCCCTGAGGCCTCCCCTGTTATGCCTGCCCACCTTTGCTGGAGCCTCCCCCTGCTATTGACGGCCATTCCCCTGTCCTCCCCTCTCTCCCCTTGCCTGCAGGTTGTCAACGGGTGTGCTCCCCCGCATCTGGAGCAAACATGCTTGAATTTACAGTGCACCCAGTTGTAGGATGCCTTGTTGAACCCCCAACAGGTTTTTGCACCTGTGGCCAGCATTGTCCACCTTCCGGTGTCCCCCCCAGTTGGAATCCCCTGGTGTGACATGGACATGGTCTTCACTCACAACTTGGAATGGGTACTGTCCCACCTCAAGTCTCCTCTTGCTGCCATGCCCCTCTGGAAGGCAAGGCCTCATTGTATTTGAGCCATCTGAAACCCAACTTGGCCTTGTATGCATCCCTGAAGGTCACCATGTAGGTCAGTAGTGGGATGGCCAGTTCTAACCTCTTTTATAGGACCATGGCGCTATATACCGTGAACCCCGCTTCCAATTATCAAAGGTTTTTCCTTTCCATTTTGCCTCCTCTGCTTTGTGGCCCACCACTGCAAGTGCCACAGCCATCTCAGACTTTCCCACTGACTCCTTCTGTTCATACTTCTTGGCAGCATCCTCATCCACCAATCCGAATATGACCATGAACTCCCCTTTCCATATCCACTCCTTCAGTGAGGCTGACACGTGGTTACTCAATGTAAGTCCTGGGGATCCATCGTATTTCTGGCCCCCAGCTTGTGCCCCTGTCCCCCACCCCCACTTCTTTCCTCGTATGTCCTGGAGCACTTTTTCCATTTTGACTATCCCTGCCTCCCCCGTGTCCCCCAGCAGCCCCTCCAAGTACTCCTGGAGGTACCATCTTTGGTGATATCCACCACGTCCTTACCCCCATCTGGGCTTCTGTTATCTGGCTCTGGCCTCGGAACCGCCACTGGCTCAGGGTTGGCCCTCACTCCTCGGGGCTTCTTGGCTGGTTGCCATTTCCCTGCCCATTCATCCCACTCTTTCCATTTCTGCTGCACCCCCTCCTCTTCCTCCTCTTTCCATTTTGCAGCTGCCATGAACTCTGACATCTGTCTCATCAGTTTAGCAGCCTCCTCCATCATCCTCTTGCTGGTCATCTGATTTTTCTTGGGTGCCATCTCTGTAAAATTACTATGGGCTGAAATAACAGAACGTGCCAAACCACAGTCCTACAAGTCCTCTCTCTGCTGGCCCACCCCGGTGTTATGCCTCGGCTACAGCCAGGCTCACCTCACACTGGGAGTTGTCCACTACTCACCCCAGTGTTATGCCTATGGCCATAACAGGGCTTGCTCCATGCTGGGGGTTGTTTGAAACCGATGATCATCCCCCCAAAGCTTGCCCCATGGCACACAGAGCCTAGGACACTAGCCCAGGGCCTTTCCATGTGACTGGTGCCTAAAACCCACATCCCAGGGGAACCAAAGCTCACAAACAACCTGCGTGTGACACAGATTTGACCTGAAGCCCCCTTAAGCACTAGGACTTCTACCCTTGTGCTGGCCAGATTAAAACTGGTACTAAAGCTCCTGACAGGCATGAGAGAGGCCCATGGCCCCATCACCCCACCTGCCCATCTTCCAGTGGAACCACAGGCAGGTAGAGAAATAAGAGGGGAGCCGCTGCAAATTCCAAAATAAATCCTGCGGCTGCATTCAAAACATAAACCGGGGGAAACATGCTTCACTGTCTATCCCCACACTAGCATCATCGTCACACTAAAGTCCCATCCTAAAACAGTATCAACCTCTACAAACATTCCCACTGCTCAACTTCAATGCAAAATGCCAAGCAAATGCCTAGCATGAGCTCCTTTTTAAAGTGTAAATGCTACTAAACACCATTCCATTTAAAACACTAGCATCCAGCATACCAAGAATGCCTTCCTAAACTCTGTGAAAAAGGAGTGCTCCATTTTTCAACCAGCAGTAACCAACTAGGTCACTACAAGCTTGAATTTGCTTCCCCAGCCCCTAACTGCTCATCCTAAATACCCGCAAATGTTATCTTTTTTTAAATGCCTGTTATTGTGCATCTTTTAAAATGCTGAAAATAAACATTATTCTTGTTAAACCCAATTCTTAAAATCAGTCAAATGCCATACATGCTCTACTGGGCCTGGCGCGCCATGTGGTCAACAGGCCCCAGCGCCGATATTCTCTTATTTATCTTTATTAATCCTTTAAATAATTTCTTTTCTAGTCTCCACCAGGCAAGACAAAACCTCCCAGCAAATCTGCTTGTAATTCGTCTGTCTCCAATGCCTGCTTTAACCTATTACATAGCAAAGCATAAATTCTTAAATCACTTGGTTTTTTTTTTTTTAACAATAGCTAGTAAGCAGTGGCCAATCTTCCAGCATATCTTTTCTTTTTTTTTACAAATCTTTGAAATAGATACCTTAAACCATCAAAAGTTCATCCTGTATTAAAAATTGACTCTCCCTTGCTCTAGTAAAACTCCCTTACAAAAGGACTCTGCTGGCTACCTGAACCAGAATACTAGGCCCTAAATTACATGCGGTCGGCCATGTAGCCAGCAGGCCAAGACAAAAACCTCTCACCAAACCAGCCTGTAATTTGTCTGTCTGCAATGCCTGCTTTAACATATTAATTAGAAAACCATAAATTCTTAAATTACTTTTTTTTTTTACAACAGCTAGCAAGCAGTGGCTAATTTTCCAGTGTATCTTTTTTTAAAAACAAATCTTAAAAATAAATACCTTAAACCACAAAAATTCCACTGGCCCCTACAGCCTGCAGCCAGGCCATGCTCTAGTCTCTGGCTGGCTTAAGCAACAAAACCACAGCAGTTGTTATATTCTTTCTCCCACAAATACTGAAAAACAATTCCTTAAAGCAACAAAACCACAGCAATTGCTAACATACTTCTTAAAACCAATCTTGTATCTGCATGACTGGCCTTTTTTAAAAAACACCCAATTTCCACTGGGCCTAGCCACACTATCACCGCATGGCCTGTAGTGACCTAGTGAAACAGACTGTGCCTTACCTTGTTCACCAATGAATGTGCTGAAACTGTAAAAAATCCCAGCAAAAGAGGGCTAGCTGCCTGTGAGCTGCCCTTAAATAGCCCATTAGGACCCCAATCAGGACCTCTGATGGCCCCTTCCCCTGGCCAATCCCCAGGCCCCTGGGCTCCTTGTCGTATGACGATGGCCCTTGTCCCCACCCCTGCCTTGAGATGTCACTGGCTCCTCCCTCCCCCCCCCGCAGCTCTTGGCTTCCTACCTTGATTTCTGGGGGAGGACTTGGGACAACCTGACTTGCCCTTTAACTGGCAAGCTTAATTGTTAAAATCAAGTCTGCTTTAAGGGCAAATCATCAGGCAAAAGGAAGTGGAAATGAACTGAATTGCTAAATACAGCTCTCAGACTATCAGTTTCCTCCAAGAAGAAGTTTACAATGTATTAAGAAACCTTTGATCTCAGAAGTGTGAAATGCAAATGACAAGTGGAGGATATCAAGTAATGACAAAACATAGGGTTTTATTTCATGTTTTGTTGGAAGAAATAGTTGTAGCTCATTATGTACTATCAGTAAAAGAAGAAAAGAAATTTGGTGATTTTAAAAGCTGTTCTGATCAGAGCTGACAATAAAAAAATTCTCAGCTGTATTTTTTACTTTTTTATTTTATCTGGGACACTAGAAAGCAGGATGTTTAAACACATCAGTGAGCACTGATGCCAAATGCCTGTGACTGCCTTACCTGAATCCACATCTTCAATGAGGATACCCCCTGGTAAACACCTCTGTCCCTTTTACTTGAGTCGATATCCTAAACCCAGATACTCCCTCATCTGTCTGAGCTTTCCTCCTGTTTTACCTACCCTGGACCCCCACCTGCTGGCCCTTGCCACCCCCCTCTCTAGCTCCCTCCAACTCTCTCACCTCCACAATCCCCCAACACCTCCCCTTTCCACCCACTCCCCTAAATATTCTCCTTCTCCCAATCCCTTTCATTCTCTCTCTCTCTCTCACCCTCTCTATCTCTCTCCTCCTCCTCTCTTTCTTTCTTTCTCTCTCTCTCTCTCTCTTTAATCTATCCCTTGTTTGCAGTCTCCTCCCTTTCTTTCTCCTGCCCTTTCCAATACTCTACCTTGACAGGCCCCCCGGGGCAGCTAGGCAATATGTTACTAATTGGGAATCTCCTCCCGCTGTTTAATTTCAGTTGTCTAGGTTACTCAAATATATTATTTACAGTGCTCCCATATTGATTTGGCATTTTCCCTGTAACTCCAGGTTGATATTCCCGTGTTTTCCTGTAGATTACATTATTTCCAATGGAAGATGAATTGCCCTGTTTTCCTGTATAACCAATGCAAGTCTATGGGAAGAGTTTTCCTGTAGATGCCTCCAAATCCCTGTAAAATACAGGAATCCCTGTAGATATGGAAGCCTTGTATTTATCTATTTTCTGTATTACATAGCAGTCTTATGTTATGTGCTAACTGTTAAGTTTTTGTTATGTCTCTGCTGTTTTACATCCTGATGTGGAACCTTTTAGGGAGGCAGCATAGAGCAGTGGTTTAAGGCTCTGAGCTACAAATCTGGAGACCTGGGTTTGAATCCCACAGCCCCCACTTGCATATACTGTATGACCCTGAGCAAGTCACTTAACTTCCCTGTGCTTCAAGGTTGCACCTGTAAAAAAGATTTCAGCTTAGTGTGTCTCACCTGGTTAAACAATTGGGAAAAAAAACCCTTTGTAAAAGAGTGTATACTCAAAGTTTTTTTTCCGAATATACAAATAAATAAAATAAATAAATAAATTTGTCTGTGTTGGGAAAGTGTAGATGGAGATGTCTTTCACATGTTAAAGGATACCACCTACAATTAACAACTAGAAGCAAATGGCTGTGTGTGTGTGTTTTTTTTCCTTCTTTCTTTTTACTGATATTGTAAACTGAGCCAGGAAAAAAGTAAGACTGAACATATCAGAGCTGACATTAAAAAAATGTGACATTCCTCAGGTCTGTTGCATGCCCTGTATGCTTTCATTTCCAGATGTCCATCAAGTCTAAAAAACATATTTTTGGTATAAAATATGTCTCTTTTTCTGATTTCTTAAGTAGTTCTGTGTGTCTGAATAAGTTTTAGCTGCTTCTAAAAATTTAAAAATGAAGTGTATTTCTCCTGCCTGCCAGATAATAGGAACACTGATAAAAAGGGTGATTTGTTTTGCCTTTTATTAAACTCGGATTCAGAAAATCTTGCATATATTCTTGCAGTAAACAAAGTCTGTAGCTGAAAAGGTCCTTGGAAATCAGTTGGCTTAACAGTTCAATATCTTCTATTGGACAAACATAAGTCTTGCAAATAGGTGGTATAGTATATATGTTTTGGGAGGCCACGCCAAACCTTTTATTAGGTGCAATACCACTCTGAACAGAAGAAGCTGAATTGTTGCCAGAATCTTCCTTTCTATTCCTGTTACAGACCTGCTCTTTCAGACACTGAAGTTATTAAACTATCCAGTGACTTCTGCTTTCCAAGTAACAATACAGCTACAATTTCTCTTTGCTGCATAGTGGATGATATCACAATCCACCATCTTAACTGGTAGCAACATAATGATGAAAGGAAGGTTTGAAACATTGTAACTTTAAAGAAGGTAGAAAATGAATGAGATAATCAATGGACATCTCTGTCCTTTTTATGTAGTCCTGTGCATGCGCAAGCAACATTTTGTGGCAGTAGGAAATGGTAGTAGAAATGCAGAGATGTGTCAGTTTTGGCGAATGCAGGGCATGCTTTAGGAGGTGCATCCCTCATTCCCTAACTAGCGAGCATGCTAGCCATGACACAAGTTTAATGCAGTGCCACCAACTTGAAACAGACTTGCCACTGTAATCAAAGATAAGCTCATCATGCAGCAGCACAGATGACATGCTTCCCCTATGTCCCCTACATGCCTTTCTTGGAGAAACATTTGAATCAACATGGTGGTGGTGGCAGAAGGAGAGCAAAGCTTGTAACCTCTCCCCTTGCCACCCCACCAGTCCCTGCCTGAACAGTGGGAGGAGGCACTTTCCTCGCCTGCCTCCTCCACATCCCAGTGTGTCCTGGCTGTAAAGTTTCTCCCAGCTGTGCAGAGCAGGCCACAGCCTAAGCACCATATGAGCTGAAAGTATTAAATGCTTGAAGGCACTTGTACTATAAGTGCAATCCCAATCATGCTGGTGGGCCCCTCTGCCTGGAGACATCAGAGTGCTTAATGACCCTCCAAACATCCTTTAATATGGTACACTGGGAGCCCACCCCAGTGTGCCAAACCCTGCTTTTGAGTTTCTGACACCGGGATGCTCACTCCCAGTGTCAGATGCACCCCCACACACGTATCTTCCAACCTTGTGGTGTCCAATCCCCAGGTCGGCATTGATACCCCCAGTAGTGTGGCACACTGAGAGCTCACACTAATGTGTCAACATCAAGTTTCCCTATAAAAAAAATGGACCCACAATGTCTTTTTTTAAAAACATTTAACCTGAAAAGCAAGAAAACAGACCCTCATTGTTGCCAGCGGCCCCCTCACCAAACCTGCACCCTTCCTCTGTACACTGTACTTCCTTGCACCCCCCTCACCCATACTTACCTGCAGAAGTCAGGAGCAGCAATCTTCAGTGAACCAGGAACATGTCTGCACTCTTCAAACACTGACCGCAAACAGAAGAAATGACAGCAAATCCTATAATGGCAATCAATGAGGTGGGTCAATTTAGGTAGATATCTCAGCTATTTGGGGGAGTTTTAGTCCCACATTTTCAGCATGGGGTTCTTAGGACTCCACCTCATGATCACAGTCACTGTCATTTCGTTATTCAGTCCCGAAAGGTCATTTCGTGGTCACTGCATGGAATCACCTTTCGGAACTGGTTAATGAAACAACAATGCCACTGTTCATAAGATGTGCTCCCAAAAAGCCAATGCTGCAAACTTGGTGAAAAAAGTCCAAAAAATGACTGTTACGACTGTGCATTGCGCAGTTTCGATGCATGCTTGTAACTTTGGCAATTTTTAATATTTTCACTCCAGATTTTCAACATTGCCATTTTTTCATATCTCCTTATGAAAAGTATAGCTGTTATTTTTCACATCCTTCCCAAAAGGTGTTTTTGCACATGTGGCACACAATGGTGCAGTCGCTGTGGGAAATCAATGTTCAGGACAGAGTAACAAAATCACTGTTCATGAGTGGAGGTCCCAAAATGCCAGTGTTGAAAATTTGGTTAATACAAATCCCCAAAGTAATTGTGTTATGGACATGCATTCTATGCATGCTTGTGACTTCACGGATTTTTCATATTTTCACTCCAGATTTTTTAACATTGCCATCTTTTACACCTCCCCATGAACAGTACAGTTGTCATTTTTTGTATCCTGCCCAAAATGTTCTTCCAAACCTGTGGCGCCAAATGGTGTAGTCACTGTGTAAAATCATCTTTCAGTTAATTAACTGATAGTGCCACTGTTCAAGAGGTGGGGTCACAGAAAGCCCATGTTAAAAATTTGGAGTGCAAATACCAACAAACGCCTGGGGCATTAGGGTTTTCAACCACAACGCCCCACCCTGTAGAGACTGACAGGTGTCAGGGGTGTGACTTGGGATTGTTGGCTGTAATGCTCACACCAGTCCACCCTCACCCTGCAGCCAGTGACAGGCATCAAGGTGTGCCCTGGGCTCTTTAGCCCCAAAGTTTACCCCATTCTCCTATACAGCATCCATTTCAGTGTATTTCCTTATAGAATGGAGTGATCATGGGGCCCAAAGAGCTCAGGGCACACTGCAACACTTGTCAGTGTCTGTAGGGTACAGGGAGGTGAAATGGCATGAGCATTATGGTCAATGACTCAATGCCTGTCAGCCTCTGCAGTGTGGGGGTGGGGTTGGCGTCAGTTCCATACTTCACTGCCATTCCTATTATGCATCTCTCTAACTCCTGCACTACCAATGCCAATGCCAGCAAGACAACATTCAGCACTGACAAATGCTTGTTTTTATTTGAAGATGTGGCTTTAAATCCCTGAAAGCCATTAGTACAGCCCTAGACTGCTGAAGTCACATGAACCAAATAGCAGCAATTTAGGAGCATCTTTTCTTAGAAATAAATGCTTTCACATTAGCAAACAGCTAAAAAATTGCAGCCCTACCTTATGAATTCTGGGAATATCTTATCTGAGTAGGCTGCACTAGCTATCATGTCTGATTAAGGAAACAGACTGTAAGATGGAGTTTAGCCACAGAAGTTTAATTTGAACATAGGGACAAATTAATGTATGCCATAACCAAAGTGGTTCTGTTAACAGAGGGAGTAAAATTCATATAACTACAATATCTCTCAGCTTATAAATCCAAGGTCATGAGCGCACACATGCATAACAGACACACACACACACACACTCATTCCTGTTATTAATTTTACACCCTTGGCAGCAGACCCAAAAAAAAAAGTTCTCAGTAGAGCTGCCAACTTCTGGCAGTTACAGAACTGCAGAGGCTGATCATGCCATGTTGTATTTTAGGCATGCTTTTTATGTTTGCTTGCATGCATGAGCAAGAAACATATGCCAGCTTGCTGGAGTAGCAGGTTGTGGAGGTGCGGTCCTGTTGTGGCCAGTGCCCCCACTGCTTTGTGGGACTTGTCTCCATGGCACCAATAAATGAGCATGCTGTCTATGACAGCAGTGCAAAAGCATACTACCCACTTATAGAAACATAGAATTTGACAGCAGATAAGGACCGCTTGGCCCACCCAGTCTGCCCATTTCCCTACCTAATGGATAAGCTGCAGATCCTAGTTAACCAGCAGCCTATTTCTTCTTAACCCCACCCCCCAGAATTGCCTTATGACTGTCCCATGCATGCTTGAATTCCACCACTGATTTTGACTCCACAACTTCCTCCGGAAGGCCGTTCCATGCATCCACAACCCTCTCTGTGAAAAAATACTCCTTAAATTACCTCTGAGCCGCCCATCTTCAAATTGTGCCCTCTTGTTCTTGCACCTCTTTTTTGAAAGATGCTACCCTCTTGGACTTTGTTGATTCCTTGAGGTACTTGAAAGTTTCTATCATGTCCCCCCTCTCCTCCTTTCCTCGAGGCTATACATATTAAGCTCCTTAAGCTCTCTCTTCATATGTCTTCCGGTGCAGACCCTGCACCATTTTAGTTGCCCTCCTCTGACAGCTTCTATCCTGTCTATGTTCTTGTGAGATTGGGTCTCCAGAACTGCACACAGTACTCCAGATGGGGTCTCACCAGCTGTCTGTACAGAGGGATAATAACTTCCTGTTTTCTACTGGTGATGCCTCTCCTTATGCATCCCAGTAACCCCCCAGCCCTCCTTGCTGCCCTCTCACATTGCTTGCCCACCTTTAAGTCATCTGATATGACTACCCCCAGGTCCCTTTCCATTTTTGTTGTTGTTAGTATCTCACCCACTTGAAAGAATTTCACTGCTGCAGTGAGGGAGCACCCCCACTGCAAGGCATGCCTTGCCTGGTGTAACTTTCAATACACAGTGGCAGCTGTCACTGTTGCTGTCTGCCTCTGGTCCCCAGAAAGCTGACAGGGGTGCCCAATCCCCCTGTCAGTGTGCCCTCTCCCAAGTTCATTTGCCGACAGGGGAGCCCAATCCCCATCAGCATAATGGTCCCCCTGCCCAATAATTTGTTTGCCTGGGGGGGCCCAATCCCCCTCAGCATCATCCCCCCAAAGACTCTTTTTTTCTTTGCTGATGGGGTTCCCAATCCCCATTGGCTCTACCCCCTAAAACACCCAGGTGGCATGCTGGGAGCCCACCCCAGCATGACAGATATCCCTGTAAAAAAGAAAACCTTTCCTCAACAGTTTTATTTTGTGTAACCTCCAAACAAGAAAACGGTCCCTCAATGTCTGCAGTGCCCCCTCCCACAACCCACACCCACCCTCTGCGCACCTCACCCTACCTCCCCAGCCCCCTTACCTCATACTCACCTCTGGAGCCCAGTGAAATGATCTTCAGTGGAGTGAGAACACGTCTGCACTCTTCAAAGCTGACAGCAAACTGAAGAAATGCAGGTAAGTTATATAATGGCATACAGTAATTGTTTTTTTTTCTAACTTAGGTGGATATCTCAGACAGTTTTGTGACTTGTGGCACCAAGTTTTCAACATGGGGTTTTTGGGACCCCACCTCATGAATTCAGTCACTGTCATGTCATTATTCGGTCCCAAAAGGTGATTTTGTGGTCACTGCATGGAATCACCTTTTGGGACCAATTAACTAAATGACAGTGTCACTCCCAAAAACCCTATGTTGCAAATTTGGTGAAAAAATTCCAAAACATTACTGTGTTATGAGTGTGCATTGTGCAGTTACCACGCATGCTCATAACTTTGAGAATTTATAATATTTTCACTCCAGATTTACAACATTGCCATTTTTTCACACCTCCTTGTGAACAGCACAGCTGTCATTTTTCATATCCTGCCTGAAATGTGTTTTCGCACATCCAGCACATAATGGTGTGGTTACAGTGGGAAATCAATGTTTGGGACAGATTAAGAAAATCACAGTGACACTGTTCATGAGTGGAGGTCCCAGAATGCCTATGTTGGAAATTTGGTGACAAAATTCCACAAAATGACTATATTATGAGCTTGCATTGCAGTTTCCATGCACACTTGTAACTTCAAGAATTTTTAATATTTTCACTCCAGATTTTCAACATTGTCATTTTTGCACACCTCCTTATGAACAGTACAGCTGTCATTTTTTACATCCTGCCAAAACTGTGGTTTTGCACATCTGGCGCACAATGGACACAGTCGTTGTGTGAAATCAACGTTCAGGTCAGATTAAGAAAATCACAGTGACACTGTTCATGAGTAGAGGTCCCAAAATCCCTATGTTGTAATCTGGTGTGACAAATCCCCAAAATAATTTAATTACGGGTGTGTGTTGCACAGTTTCTACGCAAGCTCATAACTTCACCAATTTTTTTTATATTTTCACTCCAGATTTTCAGCATTACCATTTTTTTGGTCCTCCTCATGAACAGTACAGCTACCATTTTTACATCCTGTTCAAAATGCGTTTTGCACCTGTGGGGCCAAATGGCACAGTCGCTGTGCAAAATCATCTTTCGGCTAATGGACTAATAGTGTCACTGTTCATGCGGTGGGGTCACAAAAAGCCCATGTTGAAAACTTGGAGTGAAAATACCAAGAAACACCCAGGGCATTAGAGTTTCCGACCATAACACCCTGCCCTGTAGGGACTGACAGGCATCAGGGGTGTGACTTGGGATTGTCTACAGTAATACTCATGCCATTCCACCCCCATCCTCACCCTGCAGCCAGTGACAGGTATCGAGGTGTGCCTTTGACTCTTCAGCCTCAAAGTTCACTCCATTCTCCTATACTGCACCCATTTCAGTGTATTTCCTTATGGAATGGGGTGAGTGTAAAGCTCAAAAATCCCAATGCACAGCTCAACGCTTGTCTGGGTCTGCAGGGTAAGGTGAGGTGAAATGGTGTGAATGCTATGGGCGATGACCCAAAGGCACACCCCAATGCCTGTCCATCTTTGTAGGGTGGGGGTGGGGTTGGCATCACTTCAATACTTCACTGCCATTCCTATCTGACCGGCCTGTCTATCTGTCTGTCTGTCTATCTCTCTGTCTATCTATATGTCTATGTAATTATCTATCTTTATGTCAATTGCACTTATCACTATTTTTACCTGTTTGTAAAACAAACCTGTGTATCACATTTGCCTGCACTCTGACCTCATACTGATGAAACTATGCATATTTGTACTCCACTCCTGCATAGACCTCATACTTTCCTAATATTTCCATTATCACAAGCATAACTACCTTAACCTTATCAACAGCGACCCCCTCTGAAAGTTACTATCACATTTTCTCTCCAAACAGAGTCCATCATTACACCTGACTGCCAGATAGCAACACATTGCTTAAATATAACTTACATCACCTCATGGACAAAAACCCTATTTCTTAAAAAAAAAAAAACCCTGTGTAAATAATCCCAAGGCTGAACATACACCAGCCATTACTTTTTCATGTACTGCCACCTTCTGTACCATCATGGGGATTTGCATGTTTCCCAGGATGCTTTGCATTATTGAGATATGTGCAATTGTGTCTTCTTTAAAATTTGGCTGTATGGCCAATATCCTCTGGGATAAAACACACCTCAGAGACATTTGCTCTGGGGTTCGTTTGTAAACCTATATTGCTTACTATCCCTTCCACTAAAATGTACATTGCCATATATTTTCCCCTAATAGTATGTATGCCTTCCTTAGAACAGAAATTAAAACAAATCTTGCTACTTACAAATCATTGTGTTGTTTCTCCATGCCTCCTTAACAATTCCACATAACTTCATTAACTTTATTATACAGTCGTAGTGGATCTGACCAGATTTTGTTTAACTGGGGATTATAGTCTAACATTGCACAGCTGTTGACTAATCAAGAAACAGTCATTTCTCTACCCATTTTATGATTATTCAGCACTGCATTTGACTGTTATTCACAACAGTTATCATGCACAGATTGATTTTTTATATACAATAAAATGGTTGTACAATGTATCTGCATTCTATTATAGAACAATGTACCACAAGGGACATATACAGTACTTATCATACAGTTCTAAAGTAGTATATATCATCAGTGGGCAAAACAGGAACAGAAACACCCACTGAGTTGCTGAAATGCCGGTAAAGACAGAACAATAACACAGAGGGAACCACATGTGTTTCTGTTGGACAGCATGCTACTTTTATACAGTTTTCCAAAAAAGATGTCTGCAAGCAAGTGACAGGTTGATATGCAAGCTTCAGATTTTAATGATCTGAAAGCTATTTGCTACACATATACATTGCATACAGATTTTTGACTTTTAAAGCAGCAGCCCATGTTAAGCAATAGTTAGTTAGTTTAGTTAGTTGGTTATTTAATTAGTTAGTTACTAAGTTAGTTTGCTTTTGTTGACTAGGAAAGGAGAGCTAAATAATTCTGCCTATTTTCAGCTTCATCCCAGAGGGGTAAGGGGAGAGATAGAAATCAACTGAAATTGAACAAGATTAAGCTGTTGGTGGTATTTTTAGTGAACTGGGGGAATTTGGCCAGGAGAGTGGGGACATTTCCTTACTTTTTTGAGATGTACCATGGGAACTTTAACATCCATCTGAACATCCACCAAAATAGGCAGATAGGAGCTCAATTTACTGTCTTATCTGAAAGATGGTACTACAGGACTGCAGCACCCCCATTATACTATTCTACGTATTATAGTATAGTATATTATATTTAAGCAATAATGCAAGACATGGTGTGGTATATCATGGGATATCATCACTCCCTGGGTGCTTTGTGAGGCACAAGGTGAAGCCGAGTTCTTCATGCATCCAAGAAGTGATGATATCCCATGATATACCACACCCTGGAGTGCATTATTGCTATAATGAACTGCTTCAAAGTATTTTCAGTAAAAAAATATATATATTTTTTAAAATTAAACATATTGAAAACGCCTTTTTTGGGGGTGTTGGATGAGTATTTTTCATAAAATAGTTCCTGAACGGCTTTGGGCAGCAGGTGATGCTGTTATAAGTGGAGCTCATGGCTATGAACTCTGTCAGTACTCCTGGTTGTAAATTCTGTTTTCCCTATGTTTGACCTGGTCTCACTGAATGCTCCAGGACCAGGTGAAGACTGTGTGCAGATTTTTTTTTTTTTGGTTTATTTGGGGCCAAACCCAATCTGCTGACAACCACGAGATGAATAAGGTGGAGACTTCTATTATTCTGGTTGAATTAGTAAGTTGCCTGGAGTAGCTGTTGAATGTTGAAGTATGAGGCCAGTTGACTGAACTATTTTAAGAAGCAACACACACACATAGAGTGTCCGGTTCTAGGAATCTTTTGTTTTCTTTTTCCATTCTGAAGAGTTGCTCGAGCTATGACTTGTGCCATCTCACCCACTACACAGATACCACGGGGTCCTGCCACTGCCTCCTACTGTGGTCCATTTTCGTGGGGAATCCCACAGTAGGCATGCGGAATAAGTTGAGGCCAGTAATAAGGTTGATGGCTGGAGGTTTTCTGATGCTGGACAGTTGCAGAAGAAAAGTTAAATAAAGTTTAAAGATTGGTGGGACAGGTATGTTTGCAATTAGTTAACATTGGTACAGTAGGTCTCTGTGAGATGATGAGGGTTATAACAGTTGCTGCTCAGTCACTTCCATGTTTTACAATTTGGTGGATTGGTTGCTGTGATCGGAGAGTAGAGTATTTGTTTTTTGGTGTCCTTGAAGAATTTGTTACTGTGGCAGTACTTGCTGCTGGTAATGTTTTTTGAATGGGACTGAGCAGCTGCTGCTTCAGACTGCAAGTTCAGCACGGCTGTCTGCCGAAATGTATGAGCGGACGGATTTGGGGCAGGTGAAACGAGCTGCTAGCTGATGCATTCTTAGCCATGATTATGTTGCTCAGTATAATCACAGGTAAAAAGAGGGCTCAGCAAGTCATCTTCCAAGATTTATAGTTGCCACTTTGCAATATGTATTATATACTACTATACTATACCATGCTATACTATAATATATTATATTATACTATACTATACTGGTAACAGGCAGGTAGCTGGAACATAGAAAGGTATCACAGGGTGTGCATTAAAGGATTTTAATGCATGCCCAATGGGCATGCTATGGCATGAGGCCAAAAGCCGAGTGTCCTTATGTCAAGGGAAGTTCATTAAAATACTTTAATGCAAAAATTGGAGTGGCTTATCACACTTACAAAAATGGCTCAATAGTAATGATATAATGACATTATTTATAACAAAAAAGGTGTGTTTTTGTGTTAAAACAAGCACTACAAAAGGATCTAATAAAGGAAAACTTAATAAACTACAGTTATCTGCAGTATGTGGCCAGCAAGTGGTGCTGTGCTGTTTAGTGTGATGTGTGTCATGCAGAGTAAAAGTAGCTAGCTAGCTTATTTTTATTTTTTAATTCCTGCATTCAAGAATGAGTAATTTATATTTTAAACAATTGTGTCACTAATGTGGGATGTACCGGCCCCACCATGCTCATTCAGTTTAGCAGCAGTTCTCCTGATTCCCCCCTTGTGCTGACTGCTGTGCTCACTGTGCTTGAGATCAAGTAGTTTAAAAAAGATAGCAGCTTGCTAGTATCCTGTGCCATGTTCTGTGGTGGCAGCTCTAAAAAAGAGGTTAGATTAAAGTATTTTCTTTTTTTGCATGAATGAGGCTGTCCTGTCCTGTTTCATCTAACAGGAACTACTGGCTCTGTCACGTCCATTCTGCTTCATCCTGTATGTCTTCTGTGTTTCTGACCTGTCCACTGGTTTTCTGACCCATTCACTGCATTGAATAATGAACTGGTAGCTGCACTCGAGAACGAGCAGTTTGAAAGGATGCCAGCTTCCCACTGGCTATAGCCATATGATGAGTTGCTCCCTGCTCCCCCATCCCACAGGACGCACAGCATGAGAATCAGCATGTTGCTTTCTGGCCTAAGAAGTACATAAATGTGGCCAGGGAGCTTGGGAACAGTGGCTTTACTTGTGGACGCAGGTGCTAAAAGATGGAGACTGCTGCCCCAGCTTCCATTGTGTAGGTTTAGGTCTTGTGTTCCATGGGCATCTCTCACCTTACCTCAGACACCACAGGCAGCAGGATGGAAGAGGTCAGGAACATGAGTTTAAAAAAAATGCAACTGGGAGAACTGAAAGTTATCACTGAGCTCTGAACACTGACATCTTTGTTAGTGAGGGATTGAGGGGGAACAGTAGGTTTTGAAACAGAGGACACAGAGTTTGCTTTATGCTGTACTGAAGTGTTGCACGTTATGGATATGGTAGGATGATCTTCAAAAATGCATACTAAGTTAGGAGCTGTACTTTCAGCTTTTATGTTGTGAACAGATTATGTAGATATTTAAATAATGGTTGTAGTACGGGCTAAGAATTTCAAGATGGCAGACACTTGTATTTTTTTAATTTCTAGAGGCTTAGTAATAAGTGTGTGTTAGCAGTTGCTTTTTTAAATGAAAATGAGATTTGGCAGCTGACCGTACATTGGTAGAGATTTAGTGAATAGTCAGGTGACATCTCTTGGCCAGTGACATTTCTAGATTTTTTCTTGACATTTTATAAAAGGAAATAACCCACTCATGTGTATGATTAAACTCCTGAGGCCAGAGGTCAGAGGTCAAAGTCCAAGGGGAATCTCATCATATGGGTGAAACAAACTGAGTGACTCAATTTGTGCACCAGATGGCATAGCTGGTGTGGCGATACAGTGATGTTAGGGGACAGCGAGTATGGAGAAACGCAATGGCAAGGATGAATGATGGGGGAGCTGTAGAGTGATGCAGGTAAAATGCTTCAATGAAGCCTGCTGCTGCCAAGCTGTCTGCATGGTGTGACAGATAGAGTCACTGAATGGAGTGGTGATGATCCCAGGTTCTGGACTGCCTGTAGTTAAAAACTTTTTTAACAGTATTGGCTGTTAGACATTTATTTTTGTTGTCCTGGTGTTCCCTGGACAGATGGTGTCACAGCCGCAGTATCCTCCCAGAATACTGTTGCCCCCCCATGTATTCCCTTTCCCCCAGTGTCTCCCCCCCACCTGGAGTTGATTATATTAGTTTGGGGATGTGGGGGAACAGCCCCCGCAGAGATGAGGTGCGTGGGGTGCAGCCCCATATTAATGTTAATGTCTGCCTAGTCGCCTTATTGGCAGTCATGGAGGTGGGTTAGGGGCTGATTTTGCATTAGGCAAAATGCACTCGTTCCTGTGGAAGTTGCTGTAAAAATTTTGCTTTTATGACATGGAACCAGGCCAAGGCATTTAATCAACTGCAGAGGTCAGTTATTTTTGAGTATACTCTGGTTTAACTGAATGTAATTACTATTATAGTACTAGAAGTTCTTAAACCTAGATTTTCAAAGCTCTATGGTAGTAAAAGTGGACAGGGTTCATTATGCCTTTTTTGGGGGGACTAAATGTGAATAAACTATTGAGGGTGTGTCTTAATGTTCAATAAACTATTGTGAGCATGTCTTAAATATGGATAAATTATTGTTGCATGCTTTAAATGTAGATAAACTATTGTGGGCATGTATACATTGTGGATAATTGACTAAAATAGTGGTCGTAGTAGTTAGTGGCTATTAAACGACAGGGTTAATCTATTATGATTAGCTTACAATATACATAGATACCTACATAGAATCTGTCAGCAGATAAGGGCTGCCTGGTCCATCTAGTCTGCCCATTTTTCCTACCTTTCACTTATGTTTGCAGACTGTAGGTGATCTGCACTTTTCCCACTCTAACCTGTTACTAGGAGGATTCACTTGTGTCTGTCCCATGCATTTTTGAATTCCTCCACCGTTTTTGCCTCCACCACCCCTGCAGGGAGGTTGTTCCAAGCACCCACCACCCTTTCTGTAAATAAGTACTTCTGCACATTACCCCGATTCTACCTTCCTCCAACTTCATATCATGTCCTGCAGTTTTTGTCTATCCTCTTTTCTGAAAGATGCTATACCCCTGTGCTTTATTTATCCCTTTAAGGTATTGGAACATTTCTATCATGTCCCCTCTCTCTCCCCTCATCTCTAGAGAATACATATTGAGGTCCTTCAGCCTTCTCATATGGCTTCTAGTGCAGCCCCTGTAACATTTTTGTAGCCCTTCTTTGGACTGCCTCCACTCTGTCATGTCCTTCCTGAGATATGGCCTCCAAAACTGGACACTGTACTCTAAATGAGGTCTCACTAATGATCTGTATAGTGGCATCACCACCACCCTTTTTCTGCTGGTAATACCTCTCTCTATGCACCCTAACATCCCACTGGCCCTTCTAACCACCTTCTCACACTGTCCAGCCACCTTTACGTCCTCAGATATAATCCTCCTAGATCCCTCTCCTGCCAACAGTACCTCCCCCCACCATTGAGTACTCCTCCCTCAGACTCCCATGCCCTAAGTGCATCATTTTGCACTTTTTTTGCATTGAATCCGAGGTGCCATACATTTGACCATTCCTCCAGCTTGCCCGGGTCCCTTCTCATCCCCCCCAGTATGTCAACCCTTTTGCAGATCTTTGTGTCATCTGCAAAGAGGCAAACCTCCCCCTCCAGCCCCTCTGCAATGTTGCTTATAAAGATATTACAGAGAACTGGGCCTTGTACCAATTCCTGAGGCACCCCACTGATCACATCCCTCTCTATAGACTGAACTCTGTTCACAACCACCCTTTGTGTCCCAGCGCTCAACCAATTTCTAACTCAGTTCACCACCCAAGTTCTGACTCCTAGGCTGTTCAACTTGTTTATTAGCCTTTTATTTGGGATGGTATTGAAGGCTTTGCTAAAATCTAGGTAGGCCACATCTACCACCCTTTCCTTATCTATCTCCATTGCCCTGTTGTCTCAGATCCTGCTGTCTGCTAGATTCAAGGTATGTCACAATCTTTCCCTTCATTTTTTACTCGGGACAATTACATCTTTCCCTGTCTGGGTCAGCTGTGAGAAGGCTGAACTGTGAGCAACTGATGCAGGAGGATGAGGGCAGGAGGTGTTTAAAAGACGCGTTCATAGCGCTACAGAGGTACGCTACTTACACTAGTTACTATTGCAAGCCCGGTTGCCTGTGTACTAGAAATGGCAACAAATCTCCACACCACACAAGCTTGAAATACAAAAAGCAGCTTTAATGTTTTTAAAAAAGCACACCAAACAGCATCTGCTCACAAACTACCTCTGTTTAAAAGCTGCATGGAGACTTTACATCATTGTGCCATTGCTTCTTCTTCTGCTTCATTTTTTACTCAGGTCAATTACATCTTTCCCCATCTGGGTCAGCTGTGAAAGGGCTGAACTGTGAGCAGCTGATGCAGGAGGAGGAGGGGCAGGACAGTGTTTAAATCTCACGCTACTACTGCGCGAGCACAGTGGCATGAGCGTGAGTGGTGCAAGTGCCACTCGGAAGAGAAAAATTGAAAGGGTCTGGATATGCAGCACAGAGGATCGTAATCTCATCTATTAGTATTTTAAAAAGGGACAAGTGTAAGCCTAACATTTTTTGCTAAATTAGTCCTATAAATTGTGTCCGCTTTCAATTGATGTATAGTCTGTCCTACACTTCTCTTCCCTGTTACCGGTAGGTGGCAGAAGCTGGTGGCCAGTGATTGCAGCGGTAGTGACAGCTGAGGGTGGGTAGCTTTGGAACAAAGTTAGTTTGGTATAGGTTAAATAAGTGGGTGACAATGACTATAGGTACAATACTGAAATTAGGGTATTCTGCAGTATTTATTCTTGTATTTTTTTGCATTGGACGTTGTGAAACCACCTTGTCTTAAACAGTCTGATATTAATGATAGTGTGTTACTTCAGCAAAGTAACCAGACAAAGGGCTATGGTGCCTCTCAACATTTAGATTATTTAGGATGTCAGGATTTTAAATTTGATGTTGTGAGCAAGATATGATTTTTATTTCTTGTTAATTATTTTACAACTGCTTCATTTACACTGTAACTATGAACTTGTCTCTTTTGTACATCCTATTAATGTTGTAAATAGGTCAAAAATGTGTCCCAAGAAGGGTTTGGTGTACTTCCACAGAGCTAGGAGACTAATTTTGTTATTATTGATGCTTTCAGAAACAGTTCATTCTAATCCTGGTCCTATGGTTGAGGCTCCTATAGAAATTAAGGAGCCTCTTAATTCTTCCCTCCATACTGTCCATTTGAATGTTGGTAGCTTAATAGCAAAAAAAATACTATTGGAATGTTGGGTCCTTGAAAATAAATTTGACATAGTTACTCTAACTGAATCTTGGTTGACAGAGAATATCTCTAATACTGAAATTCAGCTGCAAGGTTATACTACCTTTAGAAAGGGTAGGGTTGGTAGAAGGGGGGAGGTTTGTTTTATGTAGATGATTATTTGTTAGCACAAGAACTGTCTATTATTCCTGATAGTAAACTGTTTGAATCAATTGCTATTTCTATTACATTAGGTGATAAAAAAGTACTAACTATTATAAATGCATATATCCCCCCGATAGATCTAAGGAAGATGTTCCCACAGTTTTTAATTGTTTTCCAATATTACCTATACATAGGGAACTCATACTGGTTGGTGATTTAAATTTAAATTGGATGTGTCCAGCTGTGCATGAGGTTAGAACTATTGTTACAGATCTCAGGTTTCAACAGTTGATCACTGACCCTACCAGGGTTAATTATAAAATGGGGTATACATCTACCCTTGATTGGGTTATTACTAACAGCCCATCAAGTATTGTTAATTATGAGACTTTCCCTGATGGAATCAGTGATCACAGTCCAGTGTTTTTTGATTGGTCAGCCACATTAAATAAAAAGAACCAAAGATTTTAAAATATAGAAGGCTTAAATATTTGGATGAACAAAGGTTTCTAGAGGAGTCACAGATACTTGATTGGTCTTTCTTGGATATATAACCGATATAGATATAGCTTATCAGAAATTTTGTCATTACTTCACTCTTATTTGTGATACAGTCATACCCCTTAGAACATTAAGGGTTAGAGAGAATAATAATATTTGGTTTACCCCTAACCTATTCAAATTGATTAGGAAAATAAATTGAGCATGGAAAATATATAGAAGGACTAAACAACTGAATCATCAAAGATTATATAAAGAGTTCAGGGATAAATGTCAATTAGCTATTCGAGCTGCAAAAATGGATGTTTTAAGCAAAAATTTACTGAAGTTAGTGGACATTCACAGGCAACTTGGAATACACTTAATTTGTTAATGGGTAAATCTAAAGGGAGTGAAAATTATGTAATAGAAAGATGGTAATATAATTGTTGAACCTACAATGGTGGCAGAAGCCTTTAATTCACATTCCACTAATCTGGGGAAGTATAGTTCTACTGTGGGCAATATGGAAGGTTCCTAGAGCCATTTGGATACTCTTTTTATTGAAATGGTGATAATTTTGCCAGTGGTCACATTATTCCAAAATTTTACTTTCGCTATTTACATATTAAGGATGTTGTTAATTTTGTTTCTAAATTGAATCCAAGGCCTATTAATGGATCAGATAATATTGATTATAGGATTTTGAAAAGGGTTATAAACAGTATGGCTAGTCTGTTAACAAAATGGTTTAATTATTCCCTTTGTCAAGGGAAGAGTGCAGTTGTAAAGCTTATTTTTAAGTCAGGGTTAAGATCTAACCTTAATAACTACCGTCCAATTTCTTTGTTAGTTCCCCTTTCCAAGATCCTGGAAAAGATAGTTTCAGTTCAGTTGACTGAACATCTTACAAAATATAATCTTTGGTCAGATTCACAGCATGGTTTTAGGCCTAACCACAATACCGAGACAGCCTTGGTGAAGTTCACCAGTCAAGTTACCAATGCAATAGATGATGGAAATCTTGTTGCAGTGGCCTTTGTGGACCTCACCAAGGCTTTCGATCTTGTGGATCATAATGTACTTCTGAAGCAGTTATCTGGTGTACAGTTATCAGATGGGGTGATCTCCTGGTTTGGTGATTATTTATCTAATAGGAATCAGAAGACACTAATTGATGGAACATTATCTGAGTCAGCATTGTTAAGATGTGGAGTCCCTCAGGGCTCCATATTGGGTCCTTTTCCTTTTTCATTATTTCTTAATTCTTTATTGATTAATTTTTCAAATACTGAGTTATACGCAGATGATGCAGTTCTTTTTTGTTCTGGTTCTAATCTGTTTATTCTTTAAAATACTTTACAATGTTATTTTAATTTGTTACATTACTTTTACTGGTTTGATAAACATAAATTGGTGTTAAATTCTGCTAAAACCAAGACAATGGTATTTTCTCATTCCAGGAGATCACCAACATCGGAATTTACTATTTTTGATAACTTGGGTAATGTAACAGACCAGGTTCGATTGTTTAAATACTTGGGTATATTAACTGACTGTCATTTAACATTTGAGTCCTATGTTTTGAATTTAATTAACAGAGTACATAAAAGATTGGGGTTCCTCTATCAAATTAGAAGTAACCTTACAGTTGATATTAGGGCTTTACTTACACATAGTTTACTATTTTCTTTCATTGATTATGGGTACATAGTATATTCTTATACTTCTGACAGAATTCTATTTAAATGTCAGGCTACATATCAGTCTGTAATATGTTTTGCTACTGGCCAATCAAGGTTAACACATCATTGTTTTCTTTATAAATATTTTGGCTGTCTGTCCTTAGTGAGGCATTTCAACTTTAGGTCAGTGATGTTTTTGCATAGGGTTCAGCTAGGTATTACGCCACAAAGTATCATTAGTTTATTTCCTAGGAACACAAAATCTGGTAGTACAAGATTGCAGAGTAGAGAGGGTTTTCTGATTCTTTTTTTTCACACATCCTTTGGCCAAAACTTATTGACATTTGCTACTGCTAGGATGTATAATTATCTTCCTTGTAATGTTACTAGTCAAAAGCAGTTATCAATTTTTCAGACAGCTCTTAGAAACAATTTGTTAGTGAATTCAATTTGCAAATGTTTTACTTAATATATATTTATTGATTGTTAACTGTTTTGTAAAGTCTGCTGTGATATGTTTGTTGTAAAAACTGGTCGTTTGTGAAAGTGGGCTTGTCCTACAAACCTATCAGTATAAAAATAAATGAAATGAAAAAATGAAATGAAAGTAATGATTCCATGAATTTCCCTACCACTGAGGTTAGGCTGACTGTCCTATAGTTATCAGCCTCCTTCCTGCTCCCACTCTTATGGAGAGGGATAGTATTCACCCTCTTCCATTCTGCCAGAACCATACTGTTTCTAATGATTTGCTGAACAAGGTTGTCAGTGGTACTGCTAGCTCTTTTCTAAGTTCCTTTAGAATTCTGGAATGCATTCCATCCAACTCCATTACCTTGTCTACTTTTAGTTTTTCAAGTGCCTTTAGGACTCCTTCTGCTGTGAATGGACTTGTGTCTACACCCCACCCCTTGGTACTTCTTACACTTAGCTGTAGTCCTTCCCCTTCCCTTTCTACCATAAACACAGAACAAAAATATTTGTACAGATTTTCTGCTTTTTCTTGGTCCCCTTCTGCCGACCCTCCTCTTCCCTTTTCAGTTGAACAATCCCACCGCAAATTTTCTCTATTCTCTAATGTATCTAAAAAAGGTCTTGTCTCCTTTCTTAATTGCTCTGGCTATTCTTTACTCTGTTTGAGTTTTGGCTTTTCTAACTGCTTTCCTCTCCTTCTTTAGCTTTTCCAGATACATTCCTTTGTCTTCCTCCCTCTGTGTTTCTTTGTATTTTCTGAATGCTAAACTTTTTTACTTCACCCTCCCTGCCACCTCCTTTGAGAACCAGAGTGTTTTTTTCTTCCTCTTTGTTTCAATGATTTGTCTAACGCAACAACTCATGGCTTCTGTTATGTCTCCCTTAAGATGTGCTCATTGCTCCTCTACATCCCTCTTTTCCACTCTAACCCCCGGCTTTCTTCTAGTTTTGCAAAATTGACCCATCTTAAATCCAGGATCCTTGCATTTGTGTGACTTTATTCCTCTACTGTCCTCATGTTAAACCACACCATACAGTGATCTCTGGACCCCAGGTGACTCCCCACTTCTACATCCATCAGTTCATCTCATTGGTGAGCTCCAGGTCTAATATTGCCCCCCCATGGGTGTGTTCTACCACTAGCGGTCTATGTCCTACCCCCTGAAAAGTTCTGAAGATGTTTTTGCTCCTTGCTGTTGCTGCAGTATGGATGCTCCAATTGACATCTGGCAAACTGAAGTCTCCCATCAGCAGTATTTCCCCTTTTGCTGCCATTTCATGGAGGATTTTCACTAGCGCATTGTCCAACCCCTCCCCATGTGCTGGAAGTCTGTAGATTACACATGCTTGAATGGCAGTACCATTTCCTCTTTCCAACATGACCCACAGTGCCTCCACTTCCTCAGTTATACCCTGTATTTCTGTAGCTTTTATTTCCTTCCTAACATAGATAGTCACTTTTCCTTTTTTTCCTACTCTATGCTTTCAGAATAGAGCATACCCTGGCACAGCTATGTCCCAGTCATGATTCCCTGCATGCCATGTCTAGGTAACAGCAACAATGTCCAGGTCTGCCTCTGATATCAATGCCATTAGGTCTGAGATTTTATTTGCCAGGCTGCGACCCTTTGTGCACATGACTTTCCACCTCTTTGCAATTTTTCCTCCCTTGAGCCCATGTTTTATTTCTAGTTCCTTCCCAGTAGGCATACTACCGTGTCCTGCTTCCATTTGGGTTTGTTGACCTCCCTTTGAGTTAATTTTTGTTTTTGTTTTTGGGGGAGTTACAACTTATCTAAAGTGTCTTTGATAGGGTCCTTTGCCTCCAGTTCTCCCTTCCCTAGCTTAATCATCCAATGCTTATGTCAAATGTTTGACCCAGTGCTTGTCATCCTTCCTTCATTATGTGCAATGCATCATATTTAAAGAAATTCCTCTCCCAGAAGTCTCCCCATTCACCAATGAATTGGTAGCCTCTTTCTTGACCCCAGCTTCATAACCACTCATTGAACTCTCCAATGTCCTTGCTTCTGATCTTTTCTGTGCTACTGCTTTGCCCCACACAGGAAGGACCCAGGAGAAGGCCCAGGAGGTTGTTTGAGTGGCCAGTCAGTTTCCTAGTTTAAATTTGTTTTATTTGGCTTCTTCTACCAACTGCCCTACCAAGTCAATAGATGCCTGTTGTGTAATGCAGGTAAATAGCATAGCATTCTGCAGTAAAATAATTAAAAAACACCTTTTCAATATTGTATATGTGTTTTCTGCCAATCAGTTTGCTAGTAATAAACTTTGCTTAATGTAATTCTAATAAGAAACCTTTAAAATGGCCAATAACAGTTCTATGTTCCTATTTTATCAATTTGTTTTTCTCTCTTTTCATTAAAAGCCACGTAAGTAGCTTACAAGTTACAGCAAGTTGCACACAGCCATATCATGATGAATGTGTTATTTTGTTTCAGATTGTCAATGGCTATTTTGTCCACTTCTTTTCACCTACAAATCTACCACGGGTACCAATGAATGCCATCTTCATAATTGATAAGAGTGGTTCCATGTGGGGTCATAAAATTCAACAGGTAATTTAAGCAAATTTTTATTTAGCAATTATTTCATTTCTTTATTTGATACATGTTAAGGGAATGGTGTATGGAGGAGAGTTATGGATTTGTGTAAAGATTTGTGGGGAACAGAGGAGGATTCTAAGGTACAAGGCTCTGTAAGTAGCAATCATCTCAGGAAAGAGGGAGCTAGTGCAATAGGGCAAAATTACATGTTTGTGTGGACAGTCTTTTAAAGGGACACTGCCAACCTGTTTTTCATCATGTTATTTCTAGTTAAAAACCTACATTTTATGATTGTTTACCTTCTCTAAAATTCATTGATGTTGCTGTTTGTTTTGTCTGTCTCCTTGTTTAGTAGATCTAAAATATATGGTAATGTATATTTATAAACAACATAGTTTTGTTTATAGTCCTGGATCTGTTCTTACTACATACTTCCTGAGCATTACAAACACACCCAAACAGTGCAGTCACTCATGAGGCAGTAGTCTCCTAAACTCCCACTGTATCATAAGGGGCTCAACTGTGTTGTGGGTGTTCCCAAGTCCAGAAAAGATGCAGTTGGAATTGATCAAGGAATGTAAACAAACCTGTGTCTGTGTGGTAACACCAGTATGGTAGGCAGTCTGTTTTTCACTTTTTTAAAAGAAAAAAAAGAGTCAGAATCAAACTACCAGCTACATCAATAATCTTTATAGAATGCTGGCAATCATAAATTGTGTTTTTTTAAACTAGGGACACTTTGAGACCTAAGGGGGTTGACAGTGTCCCTTTAAATTGAAGAGGGGGTAGCGGATGCTGGGATACAACTTGTTGATGGTAGGTGCAGGGTGAATACAAAAGACACCCCCCCAACACAGAAATGGGGCCAGGGCAATCCAGCATTGGTGTGAGCAAGGGATAAATGAAGACAGCAAGTGATGGACCACGTAGCAAATATGCACTTATCAGAATGGTTGCTGGAAGGGATACTGAGGAGGTGAATGACATGAGGAAGAGATTAGGTAAGAGGTGAGGGAGTAAGAGAGAGGCATTGAGGTCGGTTTGCTTAATGCCAGAAGTTTAAACAATAAGATCAGTGAACTGCAGCATTGATGGCAGAGACTAAGCTAGAAAAAGAGAAGACAGAAAAGATCCTTGCCTTTAACTCTCTGCATAAGAAATGAGACAGGGTCTTAACCCAACGGTGTCATATGACAGAACATCCTCAATTGCTATACCATCAAGGGTATCAAAGAAAGGGAAGGGGTGAGCCTAGTGAGCCTCTGCCTACTGCCAAAGTCATAAAGACCATTTTCTTTATGTTGAGGGACAGCTGGTTTTCCAGGAACCAGTGCTGGATGTTAGTAAAGTCAAGTTTTAACCTGACCATGATGCCAGAGGCTGAGGAACCAGAAGCAAAGAGTATCATGTCATCTGTGTGCACGTGAATGGATGCAGAAGAGCAGGCAGCAGGGAGATAACCAAATTTCCTGGTTAAACAATCTCCCCTTTCCCTTTCCCCTAATTCAGGAAGATGGAGAAGAGTGTTAGGCCTTGGGGGATGCCTGAGCTGATAGGGAGTGGTGGGAGGATCTGTATTCTTCCATCCACACAGATTGAGACCTGCCTTCATGGTTGGAGCAAAACCAACTGAATGATGGGTCAGAGAGCCCTGCTGCTTTGAGTTTGTTCAGGAGGAAGGAGTGAGTGTTGAAGGCTTTGGACAACTCGACAAAAATTGCAGATAAGACTAAGCCCTGATCCATGCCTAACAAAATGAAGTCAGTAAGCTAGAGGAGGAAGGTGGTGGTAAAATGGGACTTCTGGAAGCTACACTGCAAAGGGATGAGGAAGGAGGATAAATCAAGGAAGGGTGAAAGCTGAGATAGCACCAGGTATTCATGGATCTTATCATTAGGGAGGGAATTGGGGCAACAGAGGATAGGACTATAAGAAAGCAGGGGATATGGGAAGTGGAGTATGTCTGGATGCAGTTTATAGCTGTTGGTAAGAGAGTAAGATTAATACAGAAACATACACCGTGATGGCAGAAAAAGAGCAGAGGTTCATCCAGTCTACCCATATTCCCTATAATCCCTAGAACCTTCCATGGAAACTATTGTTCCTCCAGGTTATTAACCCTCCCCATCCTATCCCCATTATCCTTCCTGGTCTTGTTGTCCTGGGCAACCACTATTCCTTTCACTCTATGCCATGCCTGCTTGAATTCCCTGATTGTGTTTGGACTCACCACCTCAGCAGACAGACTGTTCCAAAGTTCCACCACCCTTTCTGTACTTCCACACATCCCTCTTGAACCTCCCTCCTGTTAGTTTCCACTCATGACCATGTGACCTCGAGTTGGTATTCAAGGTAAATAATTCCTCACAGTTTACCATGTTAATTCCTTTAAGAAACTTGAAGGTCTCTATCATATCTTAGGAATTCGGAGAAATACCTTTGAGCAAAGCTCTTTTACAAAGGTTCCATGTCAGGTTGATAGACATTAGACACAGGTAACATCAAAGCTCTAATACAAGGTTTCACATCGGGTTTAACAGACATTAGACTCAAATAACATCAATTGGACAGAACAGGTAGATAGCTTACAGTAGGTTACAGAGACAATACTAGTACCATGGCTGAGTACATCATCAGTATAGATAAGATCTGAGAGGTGTGGAAGTACTTACGGGGGAGAGAGGGGAGAGGAGGGGGAGGACACTCTTCAGAACAGCAAATCAGTAAGGGGAAGCAGCCTCCAGAGGGACACTGTCAAGTGGGGGAGAGGGTAGTAGGAGTGCTGGATGGGGGTGTGGAGAGGGGAGTGGGAATGAGGAGGGGGGATGGGGGAGTGTAGGGACTGGGGTGGGGGATGAGTGGAGGGGAAAATGGGCCTGGGATGGGCTTGAAGGGAGGGTGAGGAGTCACCCCTCCTGGAGCAGACAAACACTCTGCATGGGAGGATGGTGATACAGGCAATCAGGAGGGAGGCTTGGTGGGTAAGCGGAGGGGTGGTCAGAGGCAGCCACATTTGGTACCTGAATCTATGTGTTGTCTCAGGCCAGTTTTGAAATAAGAGAGGCTCTTGGACGTTCATAGGGGCCCAGGGATTTCATTCAGCCATTGAGGTGCACTGTAGGCGAAGGTACGTTGTCCTAGAGCAGTTCGGTGAAATGGTTTGGATAGCACACCCTGCATACTACCTCGGGTATCATATATGAAAGAGGCCAGGGATAGAATATTCAACACACAGGGAGGTGTTTTCCCCATAAGTGCCTTCTTACTGAGGAAGCAGGTTTGGAACTTAATCCTGTTCCCCTGTGGCATCCACTTTGTCAGTTCATACAGGGTGCAGGTGTGCGTGTGCTGGTCCCCTCACCCTTCTGGCTTCCAGCAAGCACATATTTAGTGCCCTGAGGTGCACCTCATAGGATCTACCCTGCTGGCCCTGAATAATTTTTGGTAATCTGTGATATGGTGTTTCTAACATATCGTTGTCCTTTCTTAGATGAGAACTGGATGCCGTACTCCAGATAAGGCCTCACCAGGGATCTGTATAGAGGAAGTATTCCCTCTTTTCTTCTGCTATCAATACCCCTCCTAATACATCCCAGCATTCTTTTAGCCTTGCTATAGGCCTTTTTACATGGCTTGTTTGTTTAAGGAAGTTACTGATAACTCCTAGATCCCATTCCTCTTCTGTAATGTTAAGTTTCACCCCACCCATCCAGTACTCTGCCTTGGGGTTCCTTTTCCCTAAGTGCATTACCTTGCACTTTTTGGCATTGAATTTTTACTGCCAGACTTCTGACCATCTCTCTAGGTTTTGTAGGTCTCTCTGCATATTCCTTATTCCCTCATCACTATCCACCCTCCCACATACTGTAGTTGCGTATCATCTGCAAAGAGACTGAACTGGATTCCCTTGCAAATTGCCACTAATGAACATGTTGAAGAGGACTGGACCCAGGATTGATCCCTGTGGAACCCCATTCATAACCTCCTTTTCCTTCCATTTAACGCTGTTGACCAACACCCTCTGCTGCCTCCCTTCTAGTCAACTACCTACCCAGTTCACTAGTGGTTTAGTCGCACCCATGTACTCCATATTTTTTAAACCTTATCTGACCTTATTGATGCATCTAAGCACCTGATCACACCCACTATTCACACACTAAAGCCACTTTTTTGTTGTTTTTTTTTTTGTTTTTGTTACACTGTTAGGTGCCCACGCATGATGTGCTTTCAAAGGTGGATGTCAATAACTCAAAATGCCACATTGTGCAGTGGCAACAAGGAATTTTTTTTAAGAGGGACCACAGTCAAAATTTCTGGAATCAATAAATTCTGTATTTGGATCAGCATAGCCCCAGTCAGCCTCATGCCAAAAATGAGCTATCTAAGTTACTTTGTTTAAAAGTTACACATAATTCTGCAACCCTAAACTCACTGCCTGTTCAAAAAAGCCAGTGTAACCCCCAGTTGGCACTAAACAGAGAGGGCTACTACCCCTGCCTGTGTGGCTAGTGACAGATTGAGGGGCCTAGGTCCTATGACGCGGTGCCTCCATTTTTATAAACTGAAACTTGGGGAGAAAGGTGTCACTCGGCATGGCGATTAGGCTTGGCTATTCTGCACAGGGGCCCCCAAATAATCCGGACGCAGGAAGCAATAACTGAAATGTCCATAACAGGAGTTAGGATTCTAAAGTGTGGCTTTTATTCACATCAAAAAGGAACAATAAAGCATAGATGGACCCCCACAGGGCTATACTTCTGGTAATGCAGATTTCTCCTGAAACAGAAATTCATCTTCTAAACTGTTAAACCCTCACATTTAAAAACACTCAGGGCACTTGGCTCCCTTGCCAGCCCTGGGACTACCTTTTTTCCTTGGCTCAGCTCCCTTGCCAGCCCTTGGACTATTTCCATTTATCATGGATAATTATTGGTGGCTCCCCATACCACCACACACAAGCTCTCCTGGCTCTATAAGGGAATCTTCATCATCAATCCCACATCTGGGTACTTTCCTCAGGCACTGGACAAGTACCTGAGAGAAAGCAAACAGGTGTCTCAAAGCAAACTCGTAGAGGTGACTCTGGTCACGCTAGATGGGGGTCTCCCACCTCTTGCTCCCATAACTCATACCCGGCCATTCCTCTGAACTTTAACACCTCATCTCTGAAAACACTTTACTTTGTAGGTTCTCCATCCCAATATGTGCTGAACTTGAAACATACTTAAAGAGTGACTGTGTCCATTTCTCTAGACCTCCATAGAGTTAAGCAGTCCAATTCCCACAACTTTTAACTGTGCTTGGCTGTCTTTTCCTGACCCCACAGTAGCAGTCCCTTAAATTCATCTTGTCCCAGGTGAAAACAGATTGGCCCTTTAGCAGAGCAAATTCACCCCTCAGTTGCAGGTGCCCCACAGGCTTTTCTTCTTCAAAGAAATTACAACAAAATCTTCTGGGTGCCTCAGCACAAACCCCATAGGCAGCTTCTTCTTCTTCTTCTTCCACTAGCTGGGCCAGGGTAATTGCCCCTGGAAGCAGGCTGATTCCTTCCCCCCATCCCTGCAGGGATGGGGCCCTGAACCTTTTGAAAGCAGTCTCTACCACTTCACTTAGGCACTGTTGTGTTCCTCTTAAGGTGAGAACACACACCTGAACTAAAAATTATAGCTCCTGGCAGAGCTAAGGGCTCTGAGGGCCTGCAGCTGCAGCACACCTCTTCTCTCTACAAAGCCCACTTACAGACTACTACTGACTCACTTCAAATTCCCCAACATTCTATCCTACCTTCCCTTCCTGCAACATTCCAGTGTGGCTTATGCAGCTGCGACAGTTCTAAAATGATGTCATCCCTCAGTCTCAGCTGAGACTGAGAACAGAGTGAGACAGTGTGAAATCCATTTTACTGGAATTCCACACCCTTTCCTGCCTGCCACTAGGTCTTACTGGGATTCTAGTAACCCTGGGTAATAGGGGGGTTACACCAGTTTCAGTGAAGAACTGCTGTTGATGTCATCCCTTGAACTCACAGACTAGTCCTCCTGGTCAGCAAACTTATAGGACATGTCTCTCCATCATGTGCAATGGTTTTCACAAGTAAAACAGGCAGCACCATTCAATAAACAATGCTTTAAAAACAATGGGCTAGATTTTCAAAGGGCCCTTAGTTCCACTCAAGCTGCCTCAAATAACCAGCTTGCATCAGATCTAGGTGGGCCAAATACTGTGCGCCATATTTTGCTAGAAAAGCAGTCTCTGTGACAAAGCCCCCCAGATTGATGTAAGAGGTCCACTGCATCAAACTAAATGACACAAGGAATGAGAATGATGTAAACTGCACCACAATAAATAATGCACGTTGAGTCAAAAATGGTGTAAGTTGAGTCAAAAAATGATTCAAGGAATGAAAATGAGGCAAACTGAGTAAACAAATTGTTCAATCTGAGTAAAAAAAATGGTGCAACCTGAGTAAATAACATGGTGCATGTTAAGTACAAAATGAAGCAAAGGACGAGAATGACACAAGCTACGTCAAAAAATATGGCAGATGAAATGGCCAAGACTAGGCCACCAAACTGTTCTAAACAAGTCCTGCAGGAGAATACTGGCCCTTAATAGTAGCATAGTCAGGTCTGACCACCTGTTGTGAGCCTCTCTATATGCTCTAGTGACCCTTGGACCAGCCCTGGCTAGTCTAACAGCGACATGCAGCTTAGGCCCAAGGACAGGACTCACATTCCTTGAAAATCCCAAATAAAGAGATGGTGCATCATTTCAGTGATGCTGGCATCCCTTCCGACATGGCACAGGCATTATTTTGGTGCAAGCATGCCACAAGTCACTCTGGGGCATGCAGATCTCTTTTGGACGCAAGCACCATTTGAAAATCAGAACTGGTGCAAGGTTTGATGCATCCTGCTCCTTGCATCATTTGTTTTTGATGTAAGTACCCTGCATCATTCTCTGACCTTAGAAAACATGGCCCTATGTGTGTTTCAGGTTTCGTAACAAAGCTGACAAATTTGTATTTTTTTGGTGCCTTTTTGTTATGGTCCTTTTCTCCAGGGTTGCTAGATGCTGAGTCATAGCACTTTGCTGTGAGGTTTGCAGGCTGGATAACTCTGATGCAGTAAAATGCTGTGATCATTCACAACTGTAATTCATCTGAGGTGATTTCTGAGGATGGCACTTTAAAACAATTATGCCATCTCCCTGTAAATGGGGGTTGGAGAGGTAATGCTGTTTTGAAACCTTTCTATACAGTAGCCAGCCAAGTTTTCTCCCTGGCAAGCTGTTACTTGACCTACGTTCAGGCTCATCTATGTTGTACTTCACTTTAACATGATCATTTTTCCAGGGCTAACCCTTCCACCCCTAGTAGGAATTAACACATGTAAGACCCCTATTAGAACTTATTGCAAAACAGACATTGATAAAGAGCAATGAAGTTACCAATATTACAATACTAGTTGCAATACAACTTCCTAACAGGCACAGTAGAGTAGCACCCCAAAATGGTATCAGCAGCCTGGAGGCATGCTGACTCAGCATCCAGCAACCATGGAGAAATGGACCACACCAAAAAGGCATTAATAAAATATGAATTTGTCAACTTTGTTACAAAACCTGGAACACACATAGTTTTACAGCAAATTTTTTTTTGAATGGTGCTGCCTGTTTTACTTGTGAAAACCATTGCATGTGATCTTTAAACTTCGGAGAAATAGGTCCTATAAGCTTGCTGACAGGGAGGACTAGATCTTAAGTTCAGGAAATGACATCATCAGCAGCTCTTCCCTGAAATTGACCTTTTTTAACAAGTAGTGAAATCAGGGTTACAAAATAGATCATGAAGTAACAAAGAACCCTCATTTTTGGTATGAAATTCATTGGGGGTATGCTTATTCTAATTCTGCAATGTAGCACTTTTGGCTGGAGTCACTCTTTAAAGCACATTTTTGTTTTCCTTCCATACTATTGGATTGTAATTCCCACAGTACTGTCATTCTTGCAGTACTCATGTGAGCTGGGTGCCTTGCTAGTGGATGGTGTCGGGAGTGACTTGCTTCGCAGACCCACTGCATTATTATTCCTGCTGTTCACCACAGAAAGATGGGGAGTAGCTCCAGAGATCTAAACTTGAGCTGCACACTTGAGCAGACTTGATAGACCTTCATGGCCTGTTTCCTACTGGCAAATGTATATGTTCATATGTTTGTAGAATACTGCTCAGATTAAAGTTAGTAAACATGTTATTACACAAGTCCTGTTAAGCATAAATTAAGATTGAAATACATGTACTGTTAGTGACCATTATTTCCCATCGAAACTTAAAACTACTGTCAGAGTGAAAGAAAAAAATGCTTCTTTTTTCAGACAGAGAAAAAAAATAGTACAGTGTAGGGACACACCAGATTGCTCCGGCAGAGTGATTGTAACCCAACTCCAATTTTACGAAGCCCCTTTGGAATCTGATGAGCTCAATTTTTCTACTGTGATAGCAAGACATCTGCAGAGCTCTGCCCTGCAGCCATAAAAACAATTAGAAAAGCAAATCCATGCCAGTCCTCCTGTGAAGGAGAAGGAGAAGGCAGTAGAACATGATCAAATACCTCAACAGAGCACATTACTAAGGCATGGAAATTTTTCCAGGCCTTTCAGGCTATGGGAAATTTGTTTAATGTGCCTACCTTTCCCCATGTTCTCACTATAGACCACTTGCCACAGAGCACAGGGATGAGTTCTATGAAGAGAAGGAGGAAGGTGAACCTATAGAACCTGATGGTTCACCTGATCAAGAGATTGGTTCTCCTTCTAGGCCTACAAGAGATTACACTTCTTATTCCATGTTCATCAAACTGATGCTGAACACCCTCAACACATATTTTATGGTATTCTATGACTGTGCTATTCCCTTCCAAGCACTGTGTCATTAAATAATTTGGTATAACCAACTTCTCAGCATTTAGTGAAAGGGCTTTTTTTTTGGCTGTATAAAGCATTCATCTTAGGGTTACTGTTAGATATCCCTCTGAAATTAATTTGGGACAGCCAGTTCAAATCCCATCAGCACTTAGTGAAACAGCCTTTTGAGGCTCTATAAGGCATCTGTCTAAGGTCCATTGTAATGTGAAACAGATGGGTAGGAGAGACAAATGTCTTTCAGCAACTGCCACAGAGCAATTGAAGGGAAGTGGGGACCTGTGGCATGAGGAAGCTAAGTTTAAAATCTCTATTTGGTTGACTGGAAGAAAACATTCCTATTGTGAGATGGCATTTTAAACTTTCATATACAGTGCTGTGGGCTGGGGTTTTGGGAGGAGGGGTGCTGGCTGCAGAGTGAGGGCTCTGTGGGAGGGAGGGAGAGTTTATGCCATTGGGGAGCATGACAGACCATGTAGCTACAAGAGCCTAATAGGAGCCTTGTAGTTTTTCAGGTTAAAAGTAGGGTACAGAAGTCCACCCCCTCTCTTTCAGCAATTGCCACTGAGCTGTCAGAGGGGACCAGAAGAAACAGTCCTGTTGTGAGATGGCATTTTAAACTTTGTATACAGTGCTATGGACTGGGGCTTTGGGAGGAGAGAAGTCGGCTGCAGTGGGAGGACCCTGAGGGAGGAAGTACTCATGCCATTGGCTAGCATGCTAGGCCACATGACTGTAAGAGCTCAATAGGGGCCTTGTAGTGCCTATAAAATACTCACAAGCCCTAGCAACCCCTCCCATGAATGATCCCAAAGTGTAAGTGCCACAAAGCAGCAGTGTGGCATCCACCCAAGGCACATCTGGGGCATCGGTAGAACTTCAACAGAGAGGACTGCAGGCCTTGCTGCTCAGTGGAGGACAGGTAAGATAATGTGGGAGCATGATGTTAACAGCCAGATGTTGCTGAGGGGTTGTAGCTACTGTAGGCCCTATCTAGGGTCAGCTTATAAGTAAGTTAGCAAACCAGGAGCTTTGAGGGAATGCAGCTAGTTCCTATCTAGAGTCAGATAACTGTGTAATTAAAGAGTTTCAGCTTTACATCCATGGCAGACTAGAAAAAAATATCGCACCGTCCACCATAAAGCAATTTAAAAGTTTTATTGCTGACTTACAGTAAGAAGATTTCCAGTCTGATAAAACCTCCAAGATGCCACGTAGGTGATACAACCTCCCCTCACACAAAGGCCGGACTGGTTTTGCACATGCACGCTTCCTCAGAGATCCTTTAGTAAACACTGAAAGGTTTGCAAACTTGAGCAGACCTGACACCACAATGCCTTTATCTGCTGGCTCAATCTTATGTTCATATGTTTGTATGAATGTGCTCTGAGCAAGCCTGCTGCTGTTTCCAAAAATTGTACCTATGAATGGATTTCAGAAGGACAGCTGCAACTGCTGATAGGGAAATGTTTAATTTTCTAAGGATTTTTTTGTCCCAGCCAGTAGGTTGTCATTACAGAAATGTACTCTGCTCACAGGGATGTACCCTGTTCAAGCCTAGGGTACCCACAGGCTATCACGGAGTTAGCTACTGGGTTTTTCTTGTATACCTTCTCCCTCACTTCTCCTCTGCTATGAGTGATGCCTTTTGTCAGCTGCACACATACAGCTTCCTACTGCAACAGGAACAAGCTTCCTAGACCAGCTGCAGGGGTGGCTATGATGATGGAACACACTGCTAGCCCTCTCTCAGCCTGGCCTGCCTTCAGATTCAGCATTACTAGGCTTGCTCATGAACCTGGCCATCTGCACAGCTGCCCAACATCTTACATCTGGGACATTAAGGCAGCTGTAGAGAGATGGCTTTGCTTAAAAAAGTTGGCAGTCTGCCAGTCCAGACATGTTTCTCATTCTATACACAACCTAATCATCATATTCTGTATCATTTCTGCAGTCTGTTGTTCATGTTCAGGTTTACAATAGCATCATTCAGAGTCTGGTATGATTGGTGGGAAATTGTAAGCATTCATTTTGAGAAATATAAGCCATTCCACATTTTCCAGCCTTAGCAGTGTTCTTTGATCAGTGACTATTCCTTCAGCAGCACTTGACTTAATAATATGCGTTCTGAATATACGCTCGAAGGTAGACAGCTCAGGTGCAGTATTGCAAGATTTTTATAGATCTGGCCATCAGGCCATATAACTTTCTTTGCTTCCAAAAGAGTAATGGATCTTCCTTAAGGCCATGCACAGTATAGTCTGCAAAATGCTCTTTAATCATTGTGCTAGGTTACAGAGTTAACAGTTTGGCAGATGAACCAGCTGCACGCTCCTTACAGGATACTAGTCCATGTTGTTGCGGATGTCTCAGAATTGATTGCCTTTCTGACCCTGAGCCACTGACATTCTGTTCCAGGCATCTACCACCTTTTCAGTTAAGTAGTACTTCCCCACATCCCTCTTAAACTCCTCCTCCCCAGCTTCATCACATGCCCCCTGTTCCTGGTGCTCTTTCTCATTTCAAAGAGACTCCCCTTCTGCACCGTTTTCACCCCTGTGAGATACATGTAAGCTTTTATAGTGTATGGTGGAATGCTGTTCTCACTCGAAATTCCATCACACCAAAATGCTGTTCATCCACACACACAAGAATGAATGGAATGCTGTTCTGACTGTACGTGCAGAACAGCATTCCATTCATTTAGAATTGATAGCTTGAGCCAAGGTTTAAAACCATACACAGAAAACTGTGAGTGCATCAACATCACTTACGGGTACATGTTCATTGCAGCAGTGGTTTTCTGAAAGGGGAACAGATCATTTGCCATTACGCAGACTGGAGGATCAGCCAGATATGAAGTTTTCACCATCGTGTCTGTTTCTGCTCTCACTTAGCGAGATGTTCCGCCACCATGTGTTTTTTTGGTAAATCCCACCTACAGCAGAGCACCAACCAATGGGCATATGCACTGCAATGTTAGGGAAGCCCAGTCCCTAGCAACCACCCAACTCTGTCTCCTAGCGAGGGGAGACAACAATTTCTTTATCCATAATTTAAATATACGTTGGAAGCCTAAAAATGTTTTAAAAATAATTTGTGGGGCACCACACACTATAAAAAATACAGGATGGGTTACCCCAGCGCGAACCAATTGTGTTCTGCCACCTCGGGATCTGATTCCCAAGGACCTCTCGAGCTTCGCTCTTGAGGTCACAGGGAATCAGACCCCTCTGTGGCAGAACACACTGGTTCTGCATGGTTACCCATCCAGAATTCTTTATATCATGACCTTCTTGTTATCCTTTCTTCCAAGCTCTACATGTTGTTGAGATCCCTTAGTCGCTCATCACAGGACTTCTCGTGCAACCCCTACACCATTTTAGTTGTCTTCCTCCAGATTGTCTCCATCCTGTCTATGTCCTTTTTGAGGTGCAGCCTCCAGAACAGGGCACAATACTCCAGGTGGAGTCTCACAAGTAGTAGTAGTAGTAGAGTTTATATAAGTGAGTGATACAGTGGCAACAGTACCTCCCTCCTCCTGCTAGAGGTGGACAAACATTCAGTAGTTCTACGAGTAACTCCCATCAGTTGTGTCTGAAACTCTACTATTCTTTCATTGCAAACTTGCTTTTTCTTGCAGGATATTTAGCGATGGCCATGGTATTACTATTATTATTATATTATTGCTATGTTTTGATTCATTGGTGATATGACTACTAAAGTCCATACCATCAATAGTTACGCAAGCAGCAACATTGTGTTTCCTCTTAGTAGACATAGCGACTGATCACAAACAGTACTGGGAATAGTACAGTGGCCATAAGACAAACGCTTATACAGCCATAAAAGGTTATCTGTTTCAGTAAGTGCTGAGAAGAGTCAAGCTGGCTATGCCAAATTTATAAATTAATGTAAGGACATGTAATGGTGGCACTAAGAGCTAAGACAACTACCTCATACAGCCATAGAGGCTGTTTTACTAAGTGTTATGGAGATGTGATCTGACTTTGCAATGTCACATTAATAAATGTCTGGGCATCTATCACAGTAGCCTTAAGATGAATGCCTTATGCACCCATAAAGGCTATCTGTTTCACTAAGTACTGTGGAGTGTCTAGCTGACAGTATCATTACAAAAGACTGACAATCAGTCGGTCAACACTTAAACCCTGATGTCACAAGTCTGACAATGGAAATCCCGACAGTGGAATTTAACCCCTGCCCCCGGAGTTTGTTATAATAATTAAGGGGGTGCAGGGGGCAAAGCCCCCAAAACATGCCAAAACAATCAAAATCCTACTGTCGGGCTTTTCATTGTCAGGCTTGTAGCATCAACATTTTACGTGTCGACCGACTGATTGTCGGTCTTTCTCATATATCCTTGCTGACTGTGCCAAATAAATTAATGTCTGGGTACCTAACAGTGGCTATAAGATGAATGCCTCATACAGCCATAAAAAGCTGTTTCACTATGTGCTGTGGAGCAAGTAGCTGGCTATGCTAAATTAATTAATGTTGGGGTGTCTAACACAATGGCTCTAAGATGAATGTCTTATACAGCCATAAAAGGTTGCTTCACTGAGTGCTACAGAGACACAGCCTGACTTTGACTACCTATGTCACATAAGGTTAAGCCATAAGAAAGGATGGGTCTACTGTGGAATTAATCCATGGTTGGGGTTGGGGCATGAGGCCAAAAGGCTTGCTGTTTCATTGATGACTGCAGACACTCAGGCTGCAATATCAAATTAATAAATAAAAGTTAGGGCATATCACAATGGCCCTGTAGACAAATAACTTATACAGCCATCGGTAAAATGAAAGGCTGTATTTTGGAAACAGTGACAGGCTTGCTCAGACCAGCTGCACCTGTTCTAACTGCCACAATACAGCCCCTCGTAAGTGGTTTAAGGTAGACAAAAACAAAGTCTGTCCAATTTGTTATGGTCAGGGTAGCGTAGTACATTAGTATAAAAATCAGGGTAGTAATTACCCTACTCAGCCAACTACCTATTTTTCATTAGGGTATTTTTAGGGTAATTTAGGATAGTCTGGAGGCACTTGCAAATAACATTTATGGTAGGGTGTTTCACTGCCTGCCCATGCCTACTACAAAGCCCACTTGATTTGTCACAACTGCCTTAGCAGAGCCCCATAAAGTGATTTTCTGAGTTTTGCCATAGCAAATGAGATTAGTAACCTATAATAACCTGTAGGAGTTGTGATTCAATCTCCTACCAGTCAAACTGCCAAAAAGTGCTTTTTTTCCATAAAAAATGCTTTTATTTCTGTGCTCTGCTTCATCTGCATAACCAGTCCCTTTTTTTCTCAGTGCTGCAACCCTCAACTGTGACATCATGCAAGGGAAACAAAGTTTCTAAGCACTGTTGTGAAACAGAGACCTTAGGGTTACTACCTGCTCTGATTTTTGCATGACAACCATGATTTGGGCAGTTGTGTCCTGCAAAAATATAAAACCATGAAAAATACTGTATGTCCTGACCTTATAGTAGAAAATAAGTATTGTCTAATATTCTGTTGCAGAAACTATAATACCTTAACTAAAATGTTTAAAATGATAAGAAACAATAGAAACAAAAAACTACAACACTCAGTCTTAATTCTGATTATTTTGACAAAAAGGGTCTGTTGCATTTGTCAGTGTTACTTATTGTCCTGTAAAAAAACATATTTCAGTAAGAAATGTCCCACTCTGGGCTTCTTAAAAGATGATAACCCTAAGAGACCTCTGTTAGTCAGTCTTAGTACAGCAGACATCTACAGTACTGGAACAGGAGACTACATCTCTCAGTAAAAAATTCTTGTCAGCCAGATACTGTATACACAATACTTTGTTTTGAAAATAAACATTTGAGAGCTTTTATTCTTGAAGCTGCTACAGAAATATGAGACTGCACCTCACAGTAAGGAAACTGCAAAATAATTTATTGAACACACAATGCCTTGCTACATATATATTACAGTGAAGCCTGCCAGGATGAAACCCAACTCTGCAGAATTCTGCAGTAGAGTTACTGCAGGAAACGATGCAATTTCAATGGTGGCTAATCCCAACCCTTTGTCATGTAAGGAAACTGTGAAAATGCTCTTCATCCTGGTGGGATTCGCTGTATGTGCTATCCTGCAGTCACCACTACCAAAATAAGGGAGTGCTTTTCTGAGTAACGGACATTTAAACAACTTTCTAATTTACCCAGAATTCCCTAGGTGTCAGGGTGGTTCAGCTGCTAGCACATCTGCCTCTGGACCAGAAGGTCATGGGTTCTCGTCCCACACTGGAATTGGACTTGCACCTAAAAATTACTGGCATCCGAGTGCAGTATTGGGGGTGCTGTAGTGCTGGGGTGTGCCGTCCTTCACATGAGATGTTAAACCGAGGTCCCTTCTGCCCATCCTGGTGTTGTCCTGGTGGGTGTCCAGGTGGAAGTAAAAGAACCCAGGGCACATTTCACAAAAGAGTAGGGAACATTCCCGGTGTCCTGGCCAACATTCCCCTTACCATAAACTGGTTCATGCAATTATCCAGGCTGTGTGTGGGGGATGATGTGTGATATGGCCACCACCGCACATTCAGTCACTTCACTACCAGTCTAGCATTGCTTGTAAAGTGCTTTGGGATACACTGTGTATGAAAAGTGCTATATAAATGCTGATTCTTCTTCTTCCTTAGTGCTGTATATAAAGTAGTGACAGTTCCCTTGCATGACATCAGTTCTGGGGTGTGGCCATACACAGAAAACTGGAGAATACAGTGCTGATAAAACATCAAAAAAATGACTATGACAGATTTTTTTTAGAAAGCAAATTGCAGCTTCAACATCTGAAGCATGGGAGGCAATGTGTCCATACTATGTGAAAACTGCATCTGTAAAATCTCAGAAAATCACTTTAATTTCATATCAGGGGATTCCAGGTGGTGCCAGACAGTCTCAGGTTTATTACCATTCTGACGGTGTCTTAGAGATTATAAATAAATTAAAAAACATTTTTAAAAGTAGTTCTGTACTACTTTTTTCTGAAGTGTTTCTTTTTCTTTCTCTGTGTGCTTATTAGAAGCTGTTCTACCTGTACCCCTCACAGGTGGACTTATTAGTTTTGTCTCCCATCTGCACACCACCACCAGTCCTTGTCCTGTAATGCCTCCTGTTGCTCCTGCCAGTCTCTGGATGTTAATCTTGTGTGGGGGAGGACTGGCAGAGTGAAGAAAGAAGTGAAAGCACTGGCTTGGAGATTTGCCAGTCACTGTGTAGCTGAATGTGTGAGCTGGGGGGTTCGGTGCTCCTCTCATGTGAGCATTGCACTGCTTAATGTTAAAGACACTGCAGCAGCTCTCCAACTGTCCTCCTTATGTGCTCTGACTCCCCCCACAACACTAGTAGCAGCATAGGGGGTTCAGAGGCACATTAAGGGAGGGCCAAAGATAGTAATAAAATGTTTAAAAGAGAGTGCTTTTAAGGGCTATTGTTAAAGAGGGAGTACTAACTCTTTAAAAGCAACAAGGCTGCAATAATTATGAGAAGCCCTACCTGACACCTAGCGAGTCAGCGCTACAGTGTAAGTGACAGGCAGGGGAAGCTGCTTGCATGCCCCACTCTGCCACCAGATGATAGGACAGAAGGGCAGCAAACAGACTGTGGGGATAAATAAATTGAAGACTAGTTTGTTTAGCTGCAACAAGAGCTAAACGTTGGGGCTCTGTATGAACTGTTTAGGCTGCAGTCATTTTGTAGCACTTTGATTCCTGCCACAGTCAATTAGTGATCAAGGAGCCCAAGGACCTGCCGCTATGGCTCCTGGGAAGGGGAAGAGGAGAAGAGGACAATGCCCTTGATATCTAAACGGATAGACAATCAGGCACCAAAGGGGTTTAATGTTTATTAATTTTTGAAGATGGACAGCTGTTTGGACCAATGGAAAGCTGTCACTTTCTCTTGAGACCCCCAGGGACACTTTCAGCTCAAGGGAATTGGTGGCAGAGGCTCTCTGAGTACAGAGAGGAGCCATGTGTGAGTGAGATAGAAAATTTAGGAAGTCATCCCATGGCTTCCAGTTGCAGATGCAAAGAGACTTGCTGAAGTCTTAAAGATTCTGGGAGAGCCAGAATACCAGTTCCAGTTGAGAGGCAACACTTTGGCACTCTGCGGAATATCCCCACACCATTACAGGGGCTGGAACAGTGTACCCAGTGTTCAAAGTGGTTCTAGAGACAGAGAACTGCATCGGAAGAAGCCCACTGAGTTTCTACAGCCTGGGGACCCAGAAAGTGTTAATGTTTGCCACCAGAAAATGTGGAATCCTGCCTACAGACTGTATGCTTGTTTTATTTATTTATTTACGAGTTTAACCAGGAAGGCATACTGAGCAGTGCTACTCGATTCCAGATGTGACCTGGGGGTCAAGACCCAAGACAATAGTACAAACACAGTTACATAGTTAATACAAGCAGTGATTGGCCAACTGCCATACAGATAATCGGCAGATGCATACAGACAGTAGGAAGATTGAATATATGATACAATATAGATGGATACATCAGCTCAGAAAACAATTTCAATTCAATTATAATTTGGCATTAGCTATAGCAAGAGCATTTGGAGGCAAAGTGGGTGCTGAGTAGGCGGTTGCGATGGCTGGGGTTGGGTGAGTGTCTTATATCAGCTGGGAGGGTGTTCCATAACTGTGGGATACGATACTTGAAAGCGTCCTGCTCTTTGGCCATGTGCATAAAGGGGATGAGGAGGAACCTGGGGTCAGTGTGTCTGAGGAAGTAAGCAGGGTGGGGTTGTTGGGAGAGGGTAGAGGCCAGGTGGGGGGGTAGGGAGTGGGACCAAAATTTTGCTGCAAATCTCACACTAAGGGTTACTCTACGGTCTTGGAGGGACAGCAGGGCTAGGGAGCTATATAAGGTGCAGTGGTGGGTTGTGTGTGGACAGTCGAGGATAAAGCAACAAAAAGAGTGGAACAGGGTGTCAAGGCTGGCCAAGGTGGAGGAGAGAGCGGTAGTATAGACTATGTCGCTGTAGTCGAGAACTGGGAGTATCATTTTTTGGACAATAGCATTCCTAGCAGGAGAAGGGAGGCAGCTTTTGTTCTTATATAGGGCGCCGAGTTTAGGGAGAAGTTTCTTGTGCATGGAGTCAATATGGGTGGCAAAATCAAGGTGTGGGTTGAGCCAGACACCTAAGTATCTGAAGCTGGTGCATTGTTCCAGTAGATACCCCTCTAGGGTATTGAAAGAGGGGCAGGGGGCTTGACGGGAGAGTCTTTGCTGTGAGCCGAAGGTTAGTGACACAGTTTTTTTAGGGTTTAGGAATAGTTAGTATGACCTGGATGACGTTGAAGTCCTCCTGTAAGAGAGTTTCCACTGTGCTTGTGGAGGGGCCTGAGGTATACTGTACTGTGTCATCCACATACATTTGTATGGATGAGTGGCGACAGGCAGATGGATGGTCGTTTATGAATATGGAGAAGAGCAGTGGGCCCAAGACTAATCCTTGGGGGACACCAGCGGTAACTGGTAGGGGTTAGAGATGTGTGATGCAACTTTTACAGCCTGGTGTCTGCCCACCAGGTAGTCATGGAACCAAGTGGTGGCTGGTTTGGAGAGCCCGGCTTCAGTTAGTTTGGAGAGAAGCAGAGTGTGGGAGATGGTGTTGAAGGCATTGGCTAAGTCTCTGAAGATGGCAGAGGTGATGTTGCCTTTGTCCATACCGGTGAGTATGTCATCAGTGACTCGTAGCAGGGAGGTGACGGTTGAGTGGGATTTGCAAAAGTTGGATTGGAAGGGAGTGAAAAAGGAGGAGGCATCCAGGTGGGGGGGAGAGAGTTGGGCAAGGACAAGATGTTCTTGTATTTTTGCTAGAATCGGAAGTAGTGAGATGGGGTGGTAGTTGCCTGGGGAGGAGGGGTCACCCCCTTTAGGTAGGGGTATGACGGTAGCCCAGTTTGCCAGAAAGGTGTCAAAGCTGCCACCAAACTGTGTTTGTTACCTGCACAGAGTGAGAGACTGGCTTCACCCATGTCTGAGATGGGACTGCATGCACTCAGGTTGGTCCGGGGAGTCAGCTCAGTATTGTCAATGTTAGACAGTAATGAATATGTGCCCTTGAAAGCTGGATATCTTATCATGTGGAGTGAGTGTATGGTCCTGGTCCCTGAGTCTGGCCTAATCCAATATCCATGAAAGAACATCCTGTGGGTGATAAGCTGCAGGAGCATGCAACCACCTGAAGGGGACAAGCTGCTAGACATCACAGCCAACTTTGACATCTGCCAGCCCTGCCATTCACAGCCTTAGCATCACCAACACCATCTGCATCAGCCGATCCTGGTCAGGCCATGCAGGAAGATACTCCTGAACCATGAGTAAGCCCAGGGCCTGCCCTAAGTTGGGGAAATAATTTTAGTTGTTCAAAGTTGCATCTTAAAAGTTCTTTATTCAAGTTAAGTGCACCAACCCTGGCCATCCCACAGCAACAATCAGGTCTGTACCTTTCCTTATCTGGGTACCCAGACAGACTTACAAGGAACACTGGTACCAGAGGGGAGGGAGTATTTGGGCAATAGTGTCCTGTTGGGGGCAGGCACAGTATTGTTGTACTACCATTGTTTATCAATCAAATTGTTTTGCAATTATTTACATTTGTGTATCCCATCCCCCTTTCACTAATAATAAAAATTGTTGTTGTTATAACATAAAACTGTCTGTGAGCATACTATTAGCTACAGCTATTAACTGCATGTACCACAGAGTAGTAAGTTAGTTTATTGTATTCTGTGTGAGGAGTGACTGGAAGGGGAGGTGGGTAGGTACAGCATCCCGGAGGTTGTACCCTACAAACAACTGACTCATCACCATATTTACTTTGGGCGGAGGCACCACACTATTATTTACTTCTATTTGGGAAAGAACCCCCAGTCACCATCCAGACAAAACCCAGACCCCTTAACATGTTTTGCAGTCACCAGGCAGGGGTAATAACCCGTTGGCACATGGTGCCTGGGTTACATACCTAATACTATTAGGTGTAATGTAAAAAGCCATGCTTTACCCAAGAGCAGACATACTAAGGATCATACTGTACTAAGGATAAAGGATGAGCAAAACACTAAATGGCTCATCAAGCTCCTAGAGTTACGTATAATAGGATAATGATTTGTTTGTATTCAAAAAAACATCCAATCTATTTTTAAATGTATTTTTATTTTGGCTAATAATGACTGATAATAGCAGTTTGTTTCACGGGCCAATAATTCTTTGCAAGAAGAAGTAGGCGCTTTTTTTTAGCATAATTTCCTTCTCATCAGCTGGAGTGGGTGGCCTCTAGTATTAATTGAAATATGTTTGAAATGTAGACTACATTCCAATGTTAACTCAAAGTCTTGTATAATATACCATGTAAATAAAAGATCCCCTCTAAGTCATGCTGGTCCAAAGACATTAGATTACATTTGTGTAGCCTTTCCTCATAAGTAAGCGTTTTATCTGTAATATTTGTTTTTGTAACTCTTCTTTGTAAATTTTCAATTCTATTTATGTCTTTCTGCTTAAAAGGACTCTATAATCGACATAATCGAAGTATGGCCTAACATAAGCCCAGTACAGTGATATCAAAATGTATGGATCTCGGGAAGTTATATTATGCCTTATTGCCCACCAAATTCTATTAGCTTTACTAATAATATGTGTAATGTGTTGATCAAAATTTAAATTGGAATCAATAATGATACCAAGATCTCTTTCATTATCCTTATTAGCTAAGACTTCATTGTACAAGTAATACTGGTTTTTAGGATTGAGCTTACTGAAATGCACAGCACTGCATTTAGAGATGTTAAACTTTAGGTTCCATTTAATAGACCAGGCCTCCAAAATATGTAAATCCTTTTGGACAGCCTCTGAATCTACAGTGTACTGCAAGTGTTAGAAAGTTTGCAATCATGTGCATATTTTGAAATATTACTATATATATTGAGTGATATATCAGAAATGAATATTTGAAAGATAGCAGGTGCTAAAACTGATTCTTGAGGGACCCCGCTTTCAATTGAATGCCAGTTGGACTTACAGTCATCAATAATAGCTCTCTGTTTTCTGTCCTTTAACCAATCGACTATTCAATGTATAAACAAAGGACTGATGTTGTGAGTTTGCAATTTTTGAATTAGTGCCCCATGAGGTACAGAATCTAAGGCTTTTTTGAAATCCAGTAGAAGCACATCACAAGAAATATTTTTTTATCAAGGCAGTCACTAATAAAATCATAAAAGCTCACTAAGTTAGTTGCACATGAACGGCCATTTACAAGCCCATGTTGGCTACAGTTAATTAATGCAGGGACAGTGCAAGTTCATCCTTAATTATTCTCTCTTTGCAATTCACTGTATTTTTACCGAGCTGCCTGCTGCCCTCCAATCAGCTCGGTCACGGCTCGCCGGCTTCTGCTCCCAAATCAGCCACCCCCCCAATACCCCGTGGCTTGGCCCCCCACGCGGGGGCCCGCGGCACGGGGACCAGATGCCGCTACAAAATAGTCAGGTCAGGGTCTTGGCCTGGGGAGCACATCGAAGTCGTATGGCTTCATCCATGGTGGCTGGCATCTCGCTTTTCCCCAGTTTTCCCATTTCCTGAGGAGGCGGAGACGTGTACCGACGCAAGCGTCCGTCCCGCCTCCCCACCTCCCTTGAGTAAGCACGCAGCGTGGGTGTCCACCAGCCCTGCTAGGTCCCCTATTGTTCGTTGCTAGCCCAACCTCCCCGGAGAAGGAGAGCAGTCCGTCGGATGCTCAATCCTTTCCCCGCCGCCTTCCAATGACCCGGTCCGTCTCGACCTGGTCGCCGCCGCAAGCGAAATCCCACCGCGCCCAACGGGCCGGCTCTTAATTATTCTCTCTAAAAAATTACCAGAAATGGGGTGAGACTGATAGGATGATAATTGTCAGGGGTGCTCTTTTCACCTTTTTTAAATAACTGGATGACATTTGCCCTCTTTCAAGTGGATGGCACATGACCTGAATTTAAGCTTTTTTCAAATATTATCTTGAGGGGTAAACACAGGTAATCTTTCATTAGTAGAATGATGACTCCTGAGATATCATCTGGACCAGGAGAAACCTTTTTTTTAATTTCATTGAGTTTGTTCTCGATGGTGTCTAAGGGGGATATCCATTCTATCATGTATGGGGCCTAAATCAATATCGTTGTTACTTGAAGTTTTACTAAATGCATTACAGAAATGTGAATTAAATACATAGGCCATTTCTATCAGTTAAGATACTACCAAATCATTAATAAGTAAGGGTCCTACCTTACATGCTTTTTTTTTTTATAGAGTTTATGTAGCTAAACAGAATTTTGCTATTCCCTTTTTGTGCTTGCAAGGCAATGTATTTTTCTGTATCTAGTTTTGCTTTCCTAATTTCTTTCTTGCATTTCTTTTGAATATTTTTAAATGCTAACAAAGTTCTTACACACTTATTAGCAGTATATTTCTTGAACATTTTCTTTTTCCTTTTAATAATTTTCTTTAAACTACTAGTTAACCATTTAAGATGTAGACAGGATCTTCTTTCCTTTGTTTTTGGCATGAATTTGTTAACTGTATCCAGGATAATATTTTTAAATGAAATCCACATATCATCTATATTATCATGGTTTCATAATCGACCCAGTTAACATTGGCCAGATGACTATTTAAAGCAGTTTTATCTGCTTTGTATAGTGCATAAACTTCTGTCACTCTTACTGAGTGAAAGAGCACCACACACAGATTGAACATGACTAGATAGTGGTTACTGTTTTCTAAAGGTGTGGAGACCTTACAGTTGGTGATACTTAGAGATTCATTACAAAGCATGACATCCAGGATGTCAGAACCTCAAGAAGGAGAGGTTACGTATTGAACTAAAATCGTCTCATCACAGGCATGTAAGAAGTCTCTTGAAACTTGAGATGTAGTGAATTTATTTGCCCAATTAATATCACTTAGATTTGAATTTCCAATAAATATGATGCTGCCTATATCTGCCGCTGACGCCAGTTCTGTGAGGATCTCATTCAATATTGATCTCTGAGAGTCAGGTGCCCTATAACAGAGCCCTAATATAAAGCTTTTGTTCTTTTGATTTTATACATTCAGCCAAAATGACTACACAGTGCTTGACTCTTTTTTGATCTTGTTTGAGATGTTACTCATTGTTAGAAATGAGTTAATAAATATAGCAATGCTCCACCCTTCCAATTTAATCTACTTATATAAAACAGGGTAAAGCCAGGAATACATTTATCCCAAGCAGTATTTTATGGCACCAGGTCTCAGTGATTCCAATTATATCAAGATTGTCATTTTTTACTCTTAATACAAGTTCATTTAATTTACTCCCTAAACTACAAGCATTTATCAGCTGGATTTTTAACTTATCTTTTAGAATCTGCAGAGGAGCATGATATACAGGACCAAGAAGTGAACTGGTTAGATTTTCCCCCAAATCTACCAGTTTAAATTAACAGTTGGGAAGTCTTTTGAAAGTGCTGGCAAAGTTCATTTACCCCATGTTTGTTCAAATGCAAGCCATCACTAGTAAACAAATTGCAGTTTTTATAAAAAGTGCTCCAAGGGTTAATGAAACTAAAATTTTCTAAAGTGCACCAATTTTGCAATCTTACATTAATATGCTCTATGGTATTGTTCTTTGCCTGTTTTGCATGGGGAATTGGTAAAATACCAGAAATAAATACATTACAGTTCTTGGATTTAATATGTTTCCCAACTCAATAATATCATAACAAATGTCTTTTCATGGGAAAAACCTACATTATTAGTGCCAATATGGATAATAATGTTAGATGGTTGTGATACTAATATGTCAATTCTAGATGTACTGTCCTCGATTTTTGTCCCAGGAAAACAATGGACAGAAATCTGATTACTGTCAATGTTGCATAATTGTGAATCTATGCATTTTATAATTGAGTCTCCAGTAATACCTATCTAGTTCTATCCCTCCCACTATATCATCAGCAGTATACCTTACTTATTCTCACATCATAAGCCCTCCTACCTGATTTGTAATGAGTTACAAGTTACTAAGGAGCAGAAGATTGGCTCTTTTTGGTCACTAGTGATGTCGCAGATTATGAGGTCACAATACTAACGATGTACTGGGAGGTATTGAACTGATTGGGTAAGCCTCCAGGTAGAGAGCTGCTCCACACATCATGCCTTGTACTGTCAGGTAGAAACTCTTATAATTAGCAAAGCATAAAAAAAACATACTTTAGATATAAGAAGTAATAGCTACTTCAGAAAGTTACTATTAATTCTAGGCAGTACACTAGCTCTTTATAGAATTTTTCATGGGCTTTTAAACTGGTTCGCCACTCCTTCCCTTGATTCAGGACTTATTTATTCATTTGTAATTTTTGACTAGGAAACAACACACTAATCTGTGATAGCTTGTTTCCAGGTGCCTCCTGAGTGCATATCTTTGTGAGTTAAGAGTAATACTATGAGAAACCTAGAAACTGCATAATGGCACTGGGGTCCTCCCAATGGTGAACAGATGTCACAGAGAGAAGGGGGTAGTAAAAAATGATTGGGAGGTAATGAATGAGGTAGGCAAAAACTGGAGTGGTAGAAATGGGGTTTAACAGAAAGAGGGTAAATGACAATATGTGTTTGCTGGCCCTGTGTGCTCTCTAATGTTTGGGTTTATTTCTTCTTTATTATTTTGATTTATGTGCATATTTTTGTTTAACAGCATAACCTTCCTTGTACAGTAGGAGAGTAAGCAAGATTTCAAACACTGAAGGTCCAAGCGTAGGTAGTACATACTGTTTAGGGCATATCGGTATCCATGGCCACATGAGTTAAGGAATATTTTGTCAAAATGTTTGAATCCAAATGAAGGCCTAGGCCTTCAGGCTATGGCCCAAATACTCCCCTGGGGGCATGTTTTTTTTTTTCCCATCAGTAACTGGTGAGGCTGCTTGGACTGCTAAGTACATTAACAGAAGTTTCCTCAGTATGCAACATGCTACTAGTCTTAGTAATAGGAATGAGAAAAATGTTTTAATGTACAAACATAATGCAGCACTCAGTTTTTGCAAAATTACTCTCATATTTTGATGGAACAATTTGGTCTATTTTCAGATATAGGCAAATGTGCAAAAATCACCAGTTTTCAAACAAAATTGCTTGTAACATGGGGAAAAAATCAATGTTTTTCATTAGGAAATGCCATTTTTGGTGTGGTAACCAGGATGTTTACTTGATAAATGGGGACTGTGTATGATATTCCTTTAAGCATTTTGTAAGAAAATCTGCACAAAAACCCATCAGCCAGTATCACCAATCCCTACTTAGAAATAGAATGCCTTTTTCAAAAGTGAAACAAGGTAAACTTTTCCTTGAAGCAAAATTACTCGAAATAAAAAACTATAATTTATGTACAATATTTTTTCCAGACAAAAACAGCGCTACTTAAAATATTGGAAGACTTGACTGAGGATGACTACTTCAATTATGTACTGTTTTCCTCTGACACAACAAAGTGGAAGGAATCTTTAGTCAAGGCTACCCCAGAGAATGTGGAAGAAGCAAAGAAGTTTATTGCCACCATAGATGCTTCCGGAGGTAAAATACATCTTCCATCAGTTCCTGTTTTGCAATATGCTGACTAGTAAAATAATGGAAACGTGTCGACCCAGTGTCATGGGGTGGAGCTTTGCACTGCCATCTGGGAGACTGGGCTTTGTGTGTGATCTACAGAATCCAACACTGAGTCGAACTAGTGGCCAGAGATGTGCTATAGGGGAGGCACTTGACTACGGAAGAAGGGAAGCACGGGCCTCTTGGTTTTCCCCCACACACTGCCACTTGACTTAAGAGTGGTATTGATATCAGTTTACTCACCCTCCCACTAAAAAGGAATTTTTTTATTTTTTTTTTATTTTAAGAAGCAATCAGAATTACAACCCTTTGGAAAGGGAATCCTCAGATGTTATAATTGGGAAGGAGACCAGAGAGAAAAAAAATGAGAAAATACTATGAGATAAAGAAAATGCTTCAAATACTGATTTCAAACTGATCTATTTATTTATATCCTGGGAATGTCAAACAGTGGGTATGGGCATAAGTGGCCATCACAAAAACAATGCCACTACATGAGGCTGCATAGTTTGCACTAGGAGAGATTAACTGTCCATTTTTGAATTTGGACACATTGGATTCTGATCCTAAAGTTAGAATTTAGGATTTTGAGATTTAGGTACTGAAAATCCCTTAATCCTAAATTGTGGTATTGCTGATAGGATGTGAATGCTAGGATTTAGGATTTTAGGATTCAGATTCTAAAATGGGAGTCCAAACCCAATGGATTACGATAATCAGATTGGATTAGGATTCAGATTAGGATAATCCTAAAATCTGAAGAAATGGATCTGAGTCTGAGATATCCAATTATCCCTAATCTGTACTCTGCAAAGGCAAAAATGTGTCACACAAATGGGAACCTACCTTGTGCCCATGAAATGTTTTTTTATTTAATTTGAAAAAATCTTGAACCAGGCTGACACCTGTTGTATATGACAAAAGGCAGTCTGTGTAAAGTAGTGTCATCTAGGAATGCAAACTGTGAATAATAGTCAAAGGCAGTGCTGAATAATTGTACAAGTAAATTACATCATACAGCATTCTAGTGGTGGTAAGCATGAAAGTCAGAGGAGCACTCTCACCTCTTACCTAGGGTGAATTCACCTTTAGTTTTCATGTTAAAATTGCTGGTTTCAGGACCGAGGGTTCCTGGTTTGTTCCCATTGATTGCTAGTTGAGCATCTGCCCAGGTAGAGAGAAAGGACATAAACTTTCTGGGAATTGGCATCCCATTGCCAAGAGGGTCCTGGGAGAAGGCAATAGTAGCAGCAGTAGCAGGCAAAAATAAAACTTTAACAAGACATTAAGTATGTACTGTACGTGTGTAAAAAAATTATTTTGTATATAGCCATATACAGTATATGGATGGGGATTTTTCCCCATAGGACCAAGTATACCTTCTGCATTAAAACCAGTCACAGCTGTATACCTCTGAAGGTATACCATGGGAAAAATACACCTAGTAAAAGTGTAACCAAACCCCATTTAAGTAAACAACAAATGATTAACCCTGATGAACAACCTAACCATCAATTAACAGAAAGTCCCACACTCAAAAAAAAAACAGAGTAAACCACAATGCCAAAAAAGAACAGTTAGGAAAACACAACAACCCCCCTCCACTTTGCTTACCAAACAGCATGTTTCTTGACACTCCACTCCTCTCTGAAACTGCACTACCAGTGACTTTTCTCTCAATAGAGATGTTTACAGTATACACATCTCGCTGATGTGCTGCAGTCAGCAGTGCTTGGCCACCACTCCAATTACAGTGTTGCCAGGCTGCATTTACACACCTGACATTGTACAGGACATCATTGCCTAGGCTGGCATTGGGGTCATGGGTGGGGGGTGCTTTTTGCTATACTACATTGAGGAAAGAGACAGGGATGGTGGGTTGTGTTCCGTGATATGCTCAGCAACAGGGATTTTAAACCCTGAAAGGCATGAACTTTACTTGAGAGCAATAATTCTTGTTAACTGACAGTGTGCTTGCCATGGGTGCTTTGGGGGTGCACTGGTGCAGTCAGAGAAGTGTGTTCACACACTAGCTGAAACTTCTGCACTGGTATACAACCCCACCAAAACTACCGATCCCCTAGTGTAAATCTACCTAACGTTCCAGCTGTATCTAAAAATGGCATACCCTCCAGGCTGCTGCCACCATTACTACAGACCCCATGCTGCTCCTTGCCACAGAATCTTGCACACCCTCCAAAAGACACCACTCCTGACCATCAGGTCCACATACTTAGGATGTCACATACCACTCTGAACTGCAGACCATGCCTCCGACTGCAAGAAACTGCAATATATAGCTGCATACCATGTAGTCACCAATGAGCTAAGGGACGACCATCCACAGAGATGACATCTCATGTAGGGGAGCCCTACACAATAGAAACCCACAAGGACCAAAACATAGCCCATAACCAAAGTGTCACTACACCACAGAAACACAATGGCCACAGTACAGCAGAGCAAACCAAAAAATGGCCCTGACCATACAAAAACCTGGAAAAGAAGACAAGTACATTTAAAAGGTAAAACATCCTAATGTATCATAAAAAAATAAATGCCAGGTACAATGTGGTGTATGGAGAACTCTACTATCTAAGGGGACTAATTAGCTCATAATCCCACTTGCCCACCAGACTTGTGGGTAATTTAGCTAATCAGCCCCTCTTGATTGTATATGTCTCCATACGACACACTTACCTAGCATTGTTGATAGATAGATAGATAGATAGATAGATAGATAGATAGATAGGTAGATAGATAGACATAGATAGACAGACAGACAGACAGATAGACAGACAGACAGACAGACCCTCTCGATGATCTAGGTCTCCATACAACACACTTACCTAGCATTGCATGTAGATAGATAGACAGACAGATAGGCAGACAGACAGACACTGTCTGTAGATAGATAGACATACAGACAAACAGACAGATAGAGAGGGATAGATAGATAGATAGATAGATAGATAGATAGATAGAAAGAAAGAGAGAGAGAGGATGTACTGTATATATGTATTTATGCAATAGGTGTAGACTCTTATGCCTCTGTGATAAATCCATTTATTAGAGCAACTATATTAATAAATCAGTGACCATGGATTTATTAGCATAGTACAGTCAACTTATCATCACCTGACCCTACCCCCCCACCTGCTGGCAGTATCTGCCTACTTTCATTTCCACCACACAGCTTCCACCATACAGTTGCCTGTGAGCTCCCTAACAAACAGGCAAAACAAATCTTAAAAACATGCTAGAGATAGATTGGATGAGAACAAATAACAGTAACAATGCAAGAGCAAACAGGATACAGGCTGAGTTGTATGCTGCAGGTGTAGGGCAATGCATAGAAATACCCACCAGATGGGTTAACAGTTTAGACGTAATACTTACCAATATCAAGGAGGATATTACAAATATTGACCCTCTTCCACCACTTGGTACTAGTGACCATGATGTTATTAAGTTCAAGATCACCAAATCAAGGAATATTATAAGAGGGAAAACTATAAAGAAGTTATATAATAAAGCAAGTTATATGGCAATGAGGCAAGAACTAACAAACACGGACTAGAAAACCTTAACCACGGGACAAACAACGAAAGAATGCTGGGATACTTTTGTAAAGACCATGGAGGAGGTTAGTCAGAAGTATATACCAACTCAGGAGATGTATAATAATAAAGGAAAAACAATGATATGGCTAAATAAGAAACTTATTAAGTTAAGTAACAAGAAGAGAAAGTATTACAACAAAGTTAAAATAAATCCAACAGACAAAAATAAGAAACTGTACAAGATAGCATTATATAGATTGAAAAGTGACATAATAAAAGCAAGGAAACAAACCAAATTTAGACTCGCAAATAGTAAAGGAGACAGAAATGTTTTTTTTTCTTACATTAATGATAAAAGAGGACAGGAAAAAGTAATTGGTCTCTTAAAAATTAATGGAATATTATATGCTAAACTGGAGAAGTTGGCAAGAGAACTTAATGAATTATTTAGTTCTGTTTTTAATAAGTCAGATAGTAGGATGGTAGGGGACATTTTGGATAATATAAGACAAGAGCCAATAGAATTTGTTACAAGTGTTAGGGTACTCAAGAAAATAGACCAATTAAAGATCAATAAGTCAGGCGGACCTGATAATATGCATCCAAAGTTATTAAAGGAATTAAAAGGTGAATTGGCATCAATTATAGCTGACGTGGGTACAAGATCTTTGATGGAAGGATATGTTCCTGAGGAATGGAGAAGTGCAATTATGGTGCCTATTTATAAGAAAGGTAGCAAAGCTGATCCTGCAAATTATCGACCTGTGAGTCTGACATCTATTGTGGGAAAGATTATTGATAGTATAATAGTAGAAGAAATTAAGAAATGGATGAGAGAGGAGAACATGATACACAGTTTACAGCATGGCTTTGTGGAAAATAAATCATGCAATACCAATCTTACAAGCTTCTATAAGTATATAGGAGAGAATATGGATAGGGAAAGTCCATGGATGTGGTACTGACTAATTTTAGCAGAGCCATTGATTCTGTACCACATAATGCACTGATCCTGAAGATGACTAATTTGGGTTTAAATAGAGCTATTATTAGATGGATAGCGCACTGGCTGACAGAGAGAAAGCAGGCCATGTGAATACCTGAACATATGTCACAGGAAGTTGAGGTTGGAAGTGGAGTGCCACAGGGGTCAGTCTTGAGTCCTTTGTTATTCTGTATTTATATAGGTGATCTAAACATTAGTAGTGGAAATAAACAAATTAATTTTGCAGATGATGTTAAATTAGGAGGGGTAGTAGACACTTCTGATGATAGATTAAGAATCGGTCAAGATATTCTAACTGTGGTAGAATGGGCAGAGAGAAATGGGATGAAACTAAACCTGAATAAATGTAGTATAATACATATGGGGAAAAAAATATCTGCCGGGAATATAACATCCAGGGGAGTAATCTAAGAATGATGAGGTATGAAAAAGATTTTGGAATATATATTAGAGATGATTTGAAAAGTGAAGCACCCTGTAAATATGTGGCTAATAAAGCCATGTATTTAACAAATTATGTAAGAAGAAGCTTCTTTTCAAGGAATGGTAGTGTTTTACTACCTTTATACAATAGTTTTATAAAACCAATCCTGGATTATGCCTCTCCATGCTGGAGTCCTCATTTAAGGAAATATATAAAATTAATTGAAAAGCCTCAGAGGTCATTCACCAAATTAATAACAGAGTGTAAAGGGAAATCATACAGTCAAAGACTGGATCATTTAAATCTATGGCCACTGGAGTTGAGAAGAAAGAGAGAGGATTTCTTACTATTATATAAACTCTTGAAGGAGGATATGTTAAAGAATGAACTGAGTCTAGTGAGAAAACATTATAAATATGATATGAGGGAGCATGGAAGTCAGATTAAATAAAGCATATATAGAACTGATGCATGGGAACATAGTTTTGTCTCCAGATCGATTAGGTTATGGAATATGTTACCAGAGGAGGTAGTAAATGCACCTACTTTTCAGTTCTTTAAAACTAGCCTAGATAGGTACATTAAGGTTAGTAATCAAATTACTTCCATTGTGTAGTGGAGATAACTTATATGGGCTTCCGCCTTCTGTTATCTTATTTTCCCAAGTATGATCCGCCAAGTAAACCCAATACCTTCAATGTTGGTTCACAACAGCACACACATTTTAGTATTGTTTTTTTCTAACAAACTCCATCCTGAACTGCTCTCAACTGCAGTTCATTTTAACTACAAACTCCCCTTTCTAAGTCTCCTTCCCCTACCGCCAACCGTGCAAGTTGTTGCTCTGGTTCCCTCCTTCTTGGTGGCAATCCTCCCATCCTGCTGGCACAACTGACATAAGACAAAATGTCACATTTTTCCTTCTTTTTAAAATAGCCTTTGTCACACCAGAGCCCCTCTCTCGCTCACTCTCTTCACTGAAAGTTAACTCCAAACCACACCACCCACTAAGACTGTCACCACATACTGATGCTGACTTGTACACTTGCTTCATAAAAAAGCTTCTAATTTGTAATTAATAACAAACAAAATATCAGCCAGTCACAGCTCCTGCACTACAGTTTCAGACTCCACTCCTGCTTTCACTCGCTCACTATGAGCAGATATAATTTTCCCTTAACAATTTCAGAGGCACACTCACTCCACCAATCTACACAGGTGTTGAAGTATCAAGATGTCAGGGCATCCACAGCAACCCCTAGCAACTTCTTGAACAAGCTTAGCATTACATAGTACATCACAAAAAAGTTCACTACAATTTCCACAGCATGTAAAAAAACAATAAAACAAAAATTGAGCTCCACATTTTAATTCCTTCCTATTGCACAAATCAAATATTCGATAGGGGAAGCTGTCAGATAAATGCTTTATTTTTACTCATTCACAGTGAACTCAGGAATATCACTCATCAAGTTACCAGAGTTGACTGTGATGGGCGTGACTCTTGTCCCCTGGTGTTTAAAGTAAATTTTGAAGATTCCCATACCAAATGGGAGTAGTAAAGTGTAGGTGTTGTGAATCTCTCCTACCATTAAAACTGCCAAATAGTACTATTTTCCTTGAAAAAAAATCCTTTTATTTTGGTGCTCTGCTTTACTTGCATAACCCACCCCTTTTGACTCAGTGCTGCAACCCCCAACTGTGACATCATACCAGGGAAACAAAGTTATTAAAGGGACACTGTCAGTTTTTAGTTTTAGATAGACAAATCAGCTATGTACTGTACCCACAATGCCTATGTAAATTACTATACAAAGTATTATATTTCCGTGCTCACTGCAGAAATAGGAGACTACATCTCTCAGTATAGAAGTCTTGTAGCTAGATATGGTATGCACAATGCATTGCTGTGAAAATAAACATACAAAAGCTTATATTGTTGACACCACCACAGAAATATGAGACAGCATCTCACATTAAGGAAATTGGAAAGCAGGTTCTTATTTTACCCACAATGCCTTGCTATGGACTTTACATATTAGTGCTCGCTACTACCAACATATGGGACTGTACTTCTGAGTAAGGAACATTTAAGTCAGCATTATAAATTACCCAAAATTCCTTGTTACTGTATGTAAAACAGTGACAGCTCCCTGGAATGACATCATTCTGGGGGTGTGGCGACACACAGAAAACTGGAGGACAAAACGCTAATAAAACATTAAGAAAAATGACTATGACAGATTTTTTTACAAACAAATTGCCACATCAACATCTGAAGCATGTCTAGCAATGGCATACTATGTGTAAAAGGCATTTGGGGAACTTTTAGCATTTACTTTAACTATATGTTAAGAATGGGGCTTGGATACTTGGGATCAGATAATCAGTGTTGCACTGGTTGTTCTATTGCTGGATTCATTTCTACCACAAGGGGTCACTTATGTCCTGTATAGATCTGTTCCTTCTGACTAACCTTGCAGCATACTGCAGTGGAAGTCATCCGGGGGAGAGAATCACATGGTCAGAGTAAAATGAAAGTGTCCCTCCCCGGGTAGGTCTCTTTTTTTTCAGAGTTTGAATGTCACATTCCCTTACTCTCCTACTCTTTTGCTCACATTTTATTCATCATTTTATTTATGTAAAGTAAAATTAAATTGCATGTATACAACTCTTACACTCTGTATACTGTTGTCGCAGTGACGGAAATATTGCTAAGACAGAATCTGCAGTTCACTGTAATGGTCCATGGTATTGCCAACACTGCTGTCTCTCTGAAACAACTCTGACTCACAGTTGGTAATCCATATTTTGGAGGGTGCGAGGGGCACAGCGGGCACAGCCCCCCATAAAAAAAACTTGATTTTCCTGACAGCACAATGCCTGCTGTCAACATTGTGCCATCACTGTAATGCCAACTGACAGAATTCCTGTTGGAGCAGCTTGGTGGAAACCTTACACTCAAGCACTCATGGTCATGGACTGACCGACAGTGATAAAGCACTGTAACACACCAGAGGACAGTGAGTGGAGTCGGGAGTTTCGGCATTGGTGATCATGGCTCACATTTTATTCATCATTCCAGTTTGTTTGTTTTTTCCTTACAGTACAGTACTGTATTCCCTTACTTAGGGCTTGCCAAAGATCAGTGCAGTGTTTTGGGTAGTTTCGGCAGGATGGAAAAACACAGTCACTGTCTTGCTGCTGGTGCCTTACATGGTGTAGTTTTCTGTTTGATAGTATACTGTAGTTTGTTGTACTACTGTCTATTCTGGTGTAGTTACAGACTGATGGGCATAATTCTGCTTCTGAGTGCTGACTCTGTGTGAGCAGCAGAGTAAGGAATTAACGTTATCGTATACTGCCATAACAAATAATGGAACCCTGTTTTTCCACACTACCAATTATCTAAACTGATCTGATATCTCCCAGGTAGTCTGGATAATCAGATTTGTACCATATGTGTTTTTCAACAGGAGGCCCTTGACTGGACGCTTCCACCCCAGAGCATCTCTCTCTTCTCCCAGTACATGGAAGTGCTTCTGCCACTGTCCCCCTCACCTCAGAATCAACAGCTGACCCAGGAAGGAGGCCCTTGAGTGGGCACTCCCACCCCAGAGAGGCTCTCTCTTCTAACAGGATGTGGCGCTGCCTTCTACTACTGTCCCCCTCACCTCAGGACCACCAGCCAACCCATGAAGCAGGAGACCCTTGACCAGGTGCTCCCACCCCAAAGCAGCTCTCTTTTCTCTTGGGACATGGTGCTGCCTTCTGCCACCACCCCCCTCACCTCAGGACTGCCAGCTGACCCAGGAGGCCCTTGACCGGGTGCTTCCACCCCAGAACATCTCTCTCTTCTCCTGGGATGCAATGCTGCCTTCTGCCACCATTCCTCTCACCTCAGGACTGCCACCCAACCCAGGAAGCAGGAGGCTGTTGACCGGGCACTCCCACCCCAAAGCGGCTCTCTTTTCTCCTGGGTTGTGGTGCTGCCCTCTGCCACCATCCCCCTCTTCTCAGTACCACCAAGTGACCCAGGAAGGAGGCCCTTGACCAGGCGCTCCCACCCTCAGAGCAGCTCCCTCTTTTCCTGGGATGAGGTGCTGCCTTTTGCCACCATCCCCCTTGCCTCAGAACCGCCAGCCAACCCAGAAAAGAGGCCTTGATGGGGTGCTCCTTCTCCAGAGTGGCTCCCTCTTCTCCTGGGACATGGCACTGCCTTCTGCCACTGTCCCCTTCTCCTCTAGACCACCAGCAGACCCAGGAAGGTACAGTCTCCTGTGCTGCTTTGCCCAGCTTCCACTCGGGCCTCTGATTGGCCTGCCAACTCGGGATCAATCTCCCTATTGGCTGCTGGTCACAGTCACTATATTTTCTCTAGTTCCCTGGCTTTTTCCTTACTCCCAGGCTCTCCTGGGCTCTGGTGCTTGAATTTAATGTTGAATTGTACTTGATTTGATTTAAAACCTTTTTTTGTAGGGCTCTTCCACACAGTTTCTGGTAGCTCTGCCTAGCAATTGCTTAAAAACAGCTACTACTGAAGCATCGTATTGTTATCCACTGTATTTACCAGACTGATTAAAAAAAAAAATAAAAAGTGTTTAACTGACTTTGTTTACTGTTCTCTCTGCCTTGCACCTGTGCCCCACCCCCCACCTCAAATCTCGAGGCCCTCCCACCGATCTGCTCTTTCCACTTCTTCTTATCCCCTGCAGTTTACCTGTCTTCCTACCCTGTCTGCTCCCTGCCCACCTATTTTCCCATTTTAACCACAACTCTTTTGTTGTTTTCTTTGTTTTCAGCAGAAGGTCCTTGACCAGGTGCTCCCACCTCAGAGCATCTCTCTCTCTCTCTTCTCCTGGGAAGCGGTGCTGCCTTCTGCCACCGTCCCCTCACCTCAGGACTGCCAGCTGACCCAGGAAGGTACGGTCTCCTGTGCTGCTTTACCCGGCTTCCACTCCAGCCTCTGATTGGCTCGCCAGCTCAGAATCAAGCTCCCTTTTGGCTGCTGGTCAGAGCCACTATGTTTTCTCTGGCTCCCTGGCTTTTTCCTTGCTCCCAGGCTCTCTTGGGCTTTGGTGCTTGAATGTAGAATTAATTTTCTCCTGCCATCCCTCCCCCACTCCATCAGTCTTTAAATCCACTAGCTGCACTCTGAGCTCTTTTTCAGCAGTACAGCTCATCCACTTGTAATGCAGCAGACATCCTCCCATTCTTAAAGTGACTGAATTGGTCCATCATCTCTCTCCACGTTGTGTCAGCCACCAGTTTAACAAGGCAGTAAGAAAAGAGAAATGGTATGAGGACGCCCGCTAATTAGGAATGTGGGACCCTTCCTATCTACCAAGAATACTCAGCAGTGGTTGGTACTGCCCAATTCTTAGGGAGATTCCAAAATTGTAATACTGCTGCTCCTTTTTTTCATGCTTGGTGTGGAAGATGGGAAACCTAAAGCAGTACCCCAAATACTCCAGTCCTTCATTCGCCTACACAACAATGCCAGAGAGTGAGACAACTAGGGGAACGTTAGCTAACCACCCCATGGCACACTCTCATAAACTCCCACCACAACAGTACAAACCTCATGCACTTCATATCATACACATAGCTGCACTGGTGCACCACCGTACCCCTGACATCTCCTCTACTGTCCCTAGGCACACTAAGTACAAATGGACACACCCAACATGGGCGTACTGGTTTCGCTACCTCAGGAAACTGATTATGATCCTGCTTCTGCTATCTGGCAAAGTGCACCTTAACCCCGATCCACCTTGGACAGGCAACACTATGGGGCTTGGACACCTCAGAACTGTCTCATTGAATATAAGTAGCCCTTTACCTAAGCTATCACAATTCCAAGCATGGACAGCGCAACTCAAACTTGACATAATTGCACTAACAGAGACCTGGCTCTCTTCTAAGATGCCTGATGTCACTGTGTCCCTAGATGGCTACACTGCCTTCCATCAGGACAGATTATCAAAGCACAGAGGCAGCTGTCTGATCTACCTGAGAAACTATATGAATGGTCAGGTATTATCAAACTGCCAACGCACAAGTGAGGCAAAACTATTTACCATCAAACTCACTATAGGCCAACAAAACAAGGTACTAGTGCTCTTCGTGGTATACATTCACCTGGGAAAGCATAGCACAGGTATTGAGCAGTTCATTAATAACCAAAAGCAGCTCAAGCAAAACTGGGAAGAGGTTGTGGTAGGTGACTTCAACACAAACTGGAAATCCCAAGATGTGTCAGCCATAAGGGATCACATATCAGGCCTCTATCTCACCTTGTTGGTAACCCAGGCCACCAGACTAAACTACCGAACAGGTACTAGTACCCTTATACATTGGCTACTCTCCACCTGCCCAAACATATTACTGAGGTATCAGTCCTACCAGACTCCCTGAGTGACCATTCCCCTGTGCATTTGGTCAAATAAGTTTAAAGTGCACTCCCGACTCTCTAGAAACTGCTCACTAAGAAAGAGGTAGTTGGACCCTTTCAAACAGTTCCTGGAAATGGCTGACTAAACCCCACTAGATAGAGCACAAAATGGAAACCACACCCTTCAGTACTTTTGCTTTATCTTCACAAATGCATGCAACATCTTTGCCCCTTTCAAGTCCAAAAAAGTAGAGGGGACAGCAAACCCATGGATCAAGGGTTCACTCATTAATCTCATGCACCATAGAGACAATCTGTGGCATAAAGCTAAAGTCACTAGGAAACAAGCTGACCACACTGCCTACAAGGCACTTAGTGGCTCCACTAAGGCTGCTCTCAGAGTCCTGAGGGTGCAGACATCACTCACCCAGAGATCCTTTTGTTACAGGGTGCCACACTGGTTCAATGCCCTCCTCTCCTCGATCTCCTCACTCACTAAAATAGGTCCTTTTAAGGCAGCTCTCAAGAGCCCCATTTTCTCCGCCTGCAGCTGCGAATGTGCTCCATAAGCAGGATTCTAGCCCATCGGTGCCCCGCTCCTTCCCCAGCCCCTTTCCTAGACTATTGATGACAATCACCTTATCTCAGGCTGCAATTCTAAATTTACTGTATTTGTCCTTGGAGCCTAACTTTCGCACTGTATAGACCTCTGTACTGCTATTGTAAACTATAACTCTTATCTAGGTACTGGATGGCTCAGGATTCTACGTTGTTTGTTCTGACATCTGCAAATATATGAATACTGTTTTCTATTCACTGTTTGGTATGTAACAAAAAACTTCTGTAACCTCCTATCATATTGCATTTATGTTGTTGTCTATGTGTTGAATCCACTGGAACTGACATGGAGCCTGTGGAAATGAGTCCTTGTCTCAAAGGGTTGTAATTCTGATGTGTATAATGAATAAATAAAAAAAGAAATGCACTAAACTAATTATGAATGCCAAAGCCACTTATTAAAAAGATCTTCTGGGCAGTACTTGGAGTTGTGGTAGGGACTTCTGGAACTCCATAAAATCCCTTGCAGGTAGGGTCTCCAAGGCACCCCCTGACCTGAGTGCCACAGTGTCAGAGACAATACAGGAGCCCAGACATATTGCTAATGCCTTTAATTTAGCCTTCACAGACCTAAGTGCTGTGCTACCTAGCAATTACCTTACCTCCCAACCATCTGGACAGCATCCTTTTGTGGGCCCACCCCCTCTAACCCACTATGGCATTTCTCCATTTTACTTCAGACAAATTACAAGAGCTGAAACCATAAAATACATCAAGTGGGTCCTAGGTAAAACAAGGATGGGGATTGACAATAGATATGAAGATGACAGCCCTCACCCTAGACGAGCTGGCTATACCACTCACTAAAATCTTTAACACATCTCTAAGAACAGGAGTATTCCTTGACAAATGGAAGTCTGCACTTGTCACCCCTGTTTTTAAAAGAGGTGCTAGAACCAACCTATCAAACTACAGGCCAATATCCATTTTAAACCCCGTCCCCCATCTAAAGCCCTGGAAAGGATTGTATTGGATCAATTGACAGACTATCTGGACAAATACAATCTTCTTTGTACACAACACCATGGGTTCCAAAAAAAATTATAGCACCCAAACTGCACTGGTTGACTACACTTCAAAACTATATGATGCGTTGAACTCTGGTATGGCAGTGGGGTCTATCTTCGTAGACCTTACTAAAGCATTCGACATGGTAAACCATCAGCTCCTACTAAACAGCCTACTAACCATTGGCCTGCCCACTGACTCAGTCCCCTGGTTTGAATTCTACCTCTCCCATAGATCACAATGCATGCGTATTAGCAGTGAACTGTCTGAACCAAGGGAAGTGAGCCTTGGAGTCCCCCAAAGTTCAATACTTGGCCCCCTGCTTTTCAGCCTATTCATTAACTTCCTACCTTCCGTTTGCCTGGCTCACATGCTGCTATATGCTGACGATGCCATTATCTCAGTATCTGGAAGGGAATTGTCCAAAATTACAACAGAACTACAAGCCAACTTCCAGTTGCTGGAAATGTGGCTCATGCAAAATAGACTGTTGCTCAACCACAAAAAAAAAACAAAGGCATGCACCTCACAGTGCTTCACAAGAAGAAGAAGCATAGTCCACTGTTAATCCAGAGACAAAAAGGGGAGACACTAGAGTAAGAAAGCACATTTAAATACCTGGGTGTTCACCTAGATGACACCTTCACCATCTTCACACGTATAGACCAAGTTTTAAAATTGTTAAGCTCAAAGCTAGGAGTGCTCTACCACCACAAGCATGCTATGACACCTGATGCATTAAGACTGGTCATGTGCAGTTCAGTCTTGTCCACTATCAACTATGGGCTGGTGACATATGGGGCTAGCACTGATACTGCTCTAAAAAGGGTCAAAACCCCTCCTTAATAAGGCCTGTAGGTTGGTCCTCAGGGCAGATTACCTGACCAACACCTGTACACTATATAAAGAGACTGGATGGCTCCCACTCCATCTCAAAGTACAATACCCTGCCTGGTGGGGTAAAAGTCTCTCCTTGGTCTGACACCTGTATCCACCGTCTGTGTGTTCAAGTGCACCCAAACTAAAAATACAGAAATGCAACAAAGGGGCTCTTGTTGCCCTTTAAGTGCACCATGTGCTCTCAGAGATCCCTATCATACAGGGGTCCAAAGTGAATTAATGACCTCCCTGCCTCCCTCATCAAATGTAGCAAGCCTGGCCCATTTAAAAATGGGCTACCCTCATACCAAGCCCTCCAAAATGACTGCTGTTGCCCAGTTTAGACTCAGGGTACACTTGTACATTCCTAGAGCACACTACAGGTTTTCCACCTTGTATTGTCACTTCCCACTATCCCCTCTGTTCCCTCCCCTTCTAACTCCTCTCCCTCCTACCCTCCCTCTTCAATACTATCTCATTTCACCCCAACCCCTTTCCCTCCTACTCCCCCCCAATTACTATCTCATTCTCAATTGTACCCTATACAAGGCCTCCTCCAGTTGTTATTTTTTATGCCATGTACTCTGGTCTCCTTGGAATGTTGTGGCCTTAAGTTATTTTCTGAACTTATTTATTTATTAGCTTTTGTTTACCAGGTAAGCACACTAGACAAGGAATGCTTATTTTCAGGTGCAACCTGGGAGATTATAAGAACATGTTTTACAGAACAGTGGGAGGGAATTACAACAATGTGAAATACAAGCAGTGAGCAGGGTGATACAAATAAACAGGTACAGAATGAACAGATAAGCATATACCTCAAAGGTAAGAACAAACAAACAATGTTTTTTCCCCCCAATTGTTTAACAAGGAGAGACACACTAAGCTGAAAGCTTATTTACAGGTGCGACCTGGGAGCACAGGGAAGTTAAATGACTTGCTCAGGGTCACAAAGTATGCAAGTGGGAGCTGTGGGATTCAAACCCAGGTCTCCAAATTTGCAGCTCAGAGCCTTAAACCACTGTGCTATACTGCCTCCTAGTTACATTTCAGGGAAATAATACAAGTGCAATTTGTCCCATTTTGAGGATGCTAAGTGCTGAGGTGAAGGGCATGCAAGGTAGATAATTCCACTTACTAGTGCTCAGAGGGGGTAGGGAACCAGGGAAATGGAGGGTGCACAACAGGGTCCAAGCAGGGGTAGGGGATATCAAACAGCCTTGAAACAGTTACAGGCTGAGGCAGACTTCAGGTGCAACCAGAGGGAGCTCTTAAAGATAGGATGGGTGGGGGTACATCTGATGGTTGAAGGTAGGGTATGCCAGAATCTAGGGGCACAAACAGCAAAGGCACAATCACCTGAAAGTGTACTAATTTTGGGGACAAAGAGGGGTTGCAAGTCAGCTGACCTAAGCTGGTATGATGGTAAAGCAAGCCAAAGGAGTTTGGACAGGATAAGTGGGGTGGCATTGCGGATGATTTTGTCTGTGAAGCTGCCCAAGACAAATGAGTAATAATTACCAGAAGACAACCAGTGTAGTTGATTGTATAAATCACAGTGATGGGTAAGTCGGGGGAAGGCAAGGGCAAAGCATCAAATATTATTATAGGCCACATCCCATTTAGCAAGGCTAGTTTTTGTGGCGAAGGTAAAGATTGTCAGCCCATAGTTGAGAGAGGGAAGGAATAAACCTTTAGCAAGGGCAAGCTGTGCAGCAGCAGCAGTAAGAGACCCACAAGCCCAGTATGCAAGTCCAAGCTTGATATTTGTTGCCCTGCAGACATTTTAAACATTGTACCATACTCTTGGAGTGCTCATGTTTTCCTCACCAGCACTTCGGTAACTGAAATACTAATGTAACTTTGTCTGTATTTACTGTTTTGTATGCCTGTAACTATCTATAACAAATGGACTGTCTTGTACCTTCTGACTTGGAACCTTTGTAAAGGAGTCCCTTGGCTCAAATATATTAATCCAAAACTGTCCTCTATCTGGACATCAACAAGGCCTTCAGCTCTGTACCACACAGGAGGTTGGTCAGGATGCCATAAAACCTGCTAGTGTGGGTTAAGCTTATTGGGTGAGTCATAAGCTGGCTGCAGAACAGAAGCCAAAAGTTAGTAGTCAGGGAGGGGATTCTCAAAAGATAGACCTGTGACTATTAGGGTCCCAAAGGGCTCTGTGCTTGGTCAAGTGTTGCTTAATATATTCCTAAGTGACATCATGGATGGAATCAAGGGTAAAATCTGCCTGTTCGCAGACAAAGCAAATCTTTGTGCGAGGGTATATATGAAGAAGGGGATACAGGATGTTTCAACCAGTATTCTACAAATGCAATTTTTTTGTTTGTAAGGGAGAATCATAAAATGACTATCTTAAAAATTAGGGGTCAAAATTAAAAAAATAAATTATGAAGAAATGTGTGTAGGACCAGCCTTTACCCCAGTGGGTAGGGCTTTGTGATTCTGTGCTGGTGAACTGAGTCTGGAGGGAAGCTCAGTGGGCCAGCTGAATGGGCCAAGACTGGGGGAATGATGCTGCAATGCAACATCACCCCCTCCAAGCTTGGGAAGGGAAAGTGCAGGGTTTCTCACAGGGGCCAAAGTACGATTTAGGGAAGAGAACTCATCTCTTGGCATATGACCCTGCACCTCTGCACCCTTGGGTGCCAGAGGGCCCTTTCTCTTAGCTTAGAGATGGACTCTTTGCCCTGTGCATCTGTATCTGTGGTCACGTGGAAGTGCAGAGCCCAGATGGTCCTGCACTTCTGCAGCCCACCAGAAAGCCCCATGAATTCTTGACATATGTCACTACATAGAAGAACAGAGCCAGCAGGGCCCTGCACTTCTGCAGATGGATATAGTCTTCCCTTGGCGCAGGGCCCAGGGGGTCCTAGGTGTCTGAATCTGTTAAGACAGGTCACAAAGGGACCTGCCTGAATAAGGATATGATTGCACTGTTTCAAAAAGAAAGGAAATTATTTGCAAAAAACTGCATTAATGCACCAGTTAGGGTTCAATTTAATGCCACAAAAGTAGGGAAATGTGGCATTAGGGTTGCTAACCCTAACTCCCCACTTCCACCCCCTAAGCAATACAAGGGAAAAACATTAGGGTTTTGGGTCTCCGGAGCCTTGGTGGGGTATTCCTTGGGGTTGTCAACCCCCAATGCTCACCTCTCTGCCCCAGCAAGTAGCCTCCTGTCCAAAGCACAATGTACAGCTCCAAGGCAGTGTCTCATAGTGATACACTCTTCAAAGATAGAGAAGTATGTCTAAACATGTTCCAAATAGAATCTGCTGTACCTTTCTTCATGCATGCAGGCCCTGTGTGAAGACAATAGATCATGTCTGACCGTGTTTGCTCAAGGGTGGGAGTGGGCATTAGGGTTGACAACCCCAAGAAAAAAACCACCACTGATTTGCCAGGATTCCAGAAACCCAAAACCCTAAAGTTTTTTTCCTTTTACTACTTGTGGGATGGGCCTGGAGAGTTAGGTTTAGAAACTCTAGCACCACATTTCTCTACATATGTATATATTATAGGGGCGCGGTCGCAGCCCTATATTTAGGGTTGAGTAGGCACTTTAATGTTAAATCTCAAAATTTGCACACTAATAACTTTGTGACTGTTCAACAGCTTTACACCAAATTTGGAATGCATAGTCTGGTATGGTAGATCTCTTGTTCTACCAAGTTGCCTTACAGTCGGATGTATGGTTTTTGTGCAGCGAAGCGCCAAAAAATTCACTTTTTGCCACTTTTGTGCATTTTTTGCCCGTGGCACTGCACGGGCACCATGTGGGCTACTGGTCCAAAATATGGGACATGGAAAGGGCTTGGGCCAAAGAATATGCCAGTATTGGTTTGGTGAAACAATATTAATCCATTCAAAAGTTATTAAAGTTTTAATTTCCCATTATATCCTATGGGAACATTTACATGTATATTTTGCAAAAGAAGAATGGCAATCTGGCCATCTGGTCTTTCCTCACAGCTGAAGATTTTGCTTTCTCACAACAGAAGATTGTCTCGCAGCCAAAGATTTTGCTATCTCACAGCTGAAAAATTTCTAAAGGTGCAAAAACTTTAGGATTTCATATCTCATTAACGGTTTGGTCTTTTTACTTGAAATTTGCAGGGTGTTGACGGGATGCCCTAGAGATGTGAATTATGCTGTTTAGGTGTTGGAGAATTATTATAGGGGTGTGGTCGCACCCCTATATTTAGGGTTGAGTAGGCACTTTAATGTTAAACCTCAAATATTGCACGTTAATAACTTTGCAACTGTTTAATGGATTTGTATGAAATTTGGAATGCATGGTCTGGTATGGTAGATATCTTGATTTGTCAAGTTGCATTTCAGGCGGATATATGTTTTTTGCACAGTGAAGCACCAAAAAAATGCACTTTTAGGCACTTTAATGTTAAACCTCAAATGTTACCTGTTAATAACTTTGCAACTGTTCAACTGATTTGCCCAGAATTTGGTATGCACAGTCTGGTATAATGGATCTCTTGATTTACCAAGTTGCATTTCAATCGGATAAATGTTTTTTGTGCAGTGAAGTGCCAAAAAATGCTCTTTTCACCATGTTTGCATGTTTTTTTGTCCGTGACACTGCGTGGACACCATGTGGTCTGTTGGTCCAAAACTTGGAATGTAGAAAAAGCTTGGTCCACGGAACTTGTCAGCATTTGTTTGGTGAAAAAATATTAATCTGTTCAAAAGTTATTACAATTTGAAGTTCCCTTTATATCCCAGTGGAAAATTTATATGCATATTTTGTAATGTCCATAGGGAAGACCAGACGGCCCAAACTGGGAAGACCATATCTCCATAACAGTTTGGTCTTTTACTTGAAATTTGCAGGATGTTGAGGGGATGTCCTAGAGATGTAAATTAGGCTGTTTAGGTGTTGGGGAATTAATTGGTTGCAGAGACATTCAATGACGTAGTTGACGTTTTTCCCATAGGATTACATTGCAGTCTGTGTCATGGCTTTCGGCGCTGTTATCTCTGAAATGAAGCAAGATACAGACTTTTTGCTACTGATGGCCAAGATCACTTTCAAGTGATCTATGCCATAAGAAAAAGATTTGAAATCCTAGAGTAAGCCTGCAGTGGAATTTGTTTTGTGCGTTGCACGGTTCATGAGATATTGTGAAATTATTGTCACAAGGGTTCAAAGAGTGCCTGTCCAGTGCTTTTCAGTGCCCATATCTAGGAAACGATGTGCAATATAGGTACAGTCTTTTAATGCTGCATAAAGTACTCACTGTCATGATTACAATGACACTTGAATTTTTTTTTTTAGTTCTTATGGTTCGCAAGATATCTGCAGATTACTATTACAAGGGTTTGGTGGCCTATAGGGCTGCTGTATGGCTCTGTAGCTTTGCATAAGTGGGAGTACAGCTCAGAGGGCCCACACTCCCACAGATGCATATTGTTATGCAAAAATTGGCAAGTTGGTGGGGGGCATACGATCCCACCAATACATGTTTTTACTAATTATATTACACTTTTTCCAAAAGTAAGGAAATTCATGGAAAAAAAATTGTGTTTAATGCATCATTTAGGGTTAAAGTGAAAAGGTTAGGAAATGAAACATTAGGGCTGAGCCCCTAATCCCTCCCCACACCCTCATCCTCCACAGACTGACAGACGCCGGGGTGTGCCATTGGGGTCATGAGGCCTAAATCTCACCCCATTCTCCTTTACTGTAGCATGTCACATGGAATGGGGTGAGAGTTTGGCCACATGACCCCAATGGTACACCCTGACATCTGTCAGTCTGTGGAGGATGGGATTGCAGGGTGTGGGAGGGATTAGGGGCCCAACCTAGTCATTTCCTAACTTTTTTCACTGTAACCCTAAATGATGTATTAAATGCATTTTTTTGCCATGTATATATATATATATATATATATATATATATATATACTGTATATATATATATATATAGGGGCCCAGTTACACCCCTATAGTTAAGGCTGAGCAGCAGTTTAATGCTAAACCCCAACTTTTGCACGTTAATGATTTTGCAACTGTTCAACAGGTTTGCACAAAATTTGAAATGTGCTGTCCTGTGGTTTAGCTCTCTTGATATGCCGAGTTGGCTTTCGATTGGATTTGCAGTTTTTGTGCAGCAAAGTGAAAAAAATGCATTTTTCACTTTTTTTTACTCGTTTTTGTTGAATTTTGCCCATCGCACTGTGGCTACATCATGTGGAATTTTGGTCTAAACTTTTCAGAGTATAATGAGGTTGCCCCAAAGACTAACCCAGCTTTGGCTTGGTGAAAAAATATTAATCCATTCCAAAGTTATTTAATTTTGAATGTACAGGTTCTGAGCATGCTCAGTTCGATCTTTGGAATAGGTATATGTTTTGCAAAAAATTTGCTCCATGATAAAGGATTATGTCACTTCACAAACGAGAATTTATTAAATCCCCATTCGAGAGGAAAAAAATCACTTTTCGCAAGCCACCATCTTGTTTTTATTTTTTGTCACAAATAAAACATTGTAACTTGCTCCACGGTTGTGTTCTGCAGTAACTGAAGTATAGGTTTTGTATAGGGCAACACCATATACAAACCCATGGCTTTGGTTTGCTTCAGTTTAATGAAAAAATGGTTGATTTTTATTTTCAAAATCCTTTTTCGTCACTCGCTTCCTATCTTCACAAACAAGGAATTTAAAATCATTCCCAGTGTACTGCTAATAAATGGTTTGGTCTTTTGGCATGCAATTTGCAGGGCACAAAGAGGGTGTCCCACAGATGTGAGTTATGTTGTTTAGGTGCAAACATTTTCATTGGTTTCATTACTATGCCATTACGAAGTTGAGAAATTTCCCACAGGATAACATTGTGGCGAACACAGCGTCTATCGTTGCCTACAGCTCGAAAACACTTTGAGATATGGATTTTTTGCTAAATGCAGCTTAGTACACATTTAGGTGTACTAAGCATGTATGCAGTTTACCAATCTATGATTACAACTGCAGTGGAATTCTTTCAAAGGTTGCCATGGTTATTGAGATATTGCACCATCTGAAGTACAGGGGTTACTTGGAATGTGTCTAGGCCTGTGCTATGTCTCTATAATTATAGGTAGGTGGGGACCCTATGCTCCTACATATGGTTAGCATTATGCAGTAATGGGCCTGCTGAGCCATCTATTATGCAATAATGGGAGCACAGGGCCCACATGATGATGATAGCTCATTATAATGTATTTGCACTTATCTGAGCACAGGGCCCTCTGTGCCCTACACTCCCAAAACTATATAAGGGTAAGATTACACTTTCTCAAAAAGTAGTAAAATTCATTGCAAAAAAACTTTGTTAATGCATCAGTTAGGGTTGAAGTGACAAAAGTAGGGAAATAAGACATTAGGGTTGATGCCCTAACACCCCCCCACACCCTACCAACTCATCCCCACTCACCCCAGACCAACAGGTGATGGGGAGTGCCTTGGGGTCACTGGGTCTAACTCTCACCCCATTCTCCTCTACCATATCATGTAAGCTTTGTACACATGGAATGAGGTGAGAGTTAGGGCCAATGACCCCAAGGCACACCCCATCATCTGTTGATCTGTGGTGGGTGGGGCTGGGGTGGTAGGGTGTGGGGGGTTGTTAGGGTGTCAATCCTAACACCTCATCTCCCTACTTTTGTTGCTTCAATCCTAATTGATGCATTAACAAAGTTTTTTGCAATGAATATATACAAGTGGCATCCCCAGTATGAAACCCAATTCTGCCACATTTTTCAGTACTCTAAAGCAATGTAATTTCAATGGCATTTAGTCCCTTTTGTCATTCAGGAAAATGTGACACTGCAAGGATGAAGTGAATGCCACAGTTTCCTGCATGACAAAAGGGACTAATTGCCATTGAAATTACATTGCTTTATTCAGTAGGTCTGTTGCAGCATACTGCAGAGTGCTTTAAAAGTGGGCTTCCTCCTGGGGGATAACAATATATAGAGTAGTGGTGAGTAGCAAAAAATGCAAATTTCAAACCGTTTTCAAGATACGGGTGCCAAAAGGCGCTGCAGGTGCTGCAATGTTATCTTATGGGAAAGTGCACAACTTCTGAGTGCTGTAACCATAAAACCATTGTAAATGTGTTCTCCAAACCAGCAAAAGGCACATCTGTGGGGTGGGTGGCCACATCTGGAATTCCAGCTAAAGCTCCTAACTATTTTTTTGCTATAATTAACATATGAACATAAGAATTGCCAGCAGAAACATGCCTCATTATCTATCAAATCTGCTGGAATATGCAGCTAGCCCCTCATCTCACAGCTACTCCTTCTTCCCCCTTCCCGGTTTCCCCTTCCCTTACCCTGTTCCAACCCCTCTTGAAACTGCCCACTGTCTTACAGGACACTATCTCATCTGGTAAGGTGTTCCATTTGTCCACCACTCTTTCCATGAAAAAATGTCTCCTTATCTCCCACTTGAATCTTCCCCCCTCCAATCTTAGTCCATACCCTGTTGTGTCCCTCCCCCTTCTCATCTGAAAAATCCCTTCTGTGTTGGTCTTGTTTATCCCCTTCAGATACTTAAAGGTCTCAATCATATCCCCCTATCCCTCCTCTCTTCCAGTGAATACATATTCAGCTCTTTCAGCTTGTCCTTGTAGGGCTTGCTCTCTAATCCCTGGATCATCTTTGTGGCTCTTCGCTGCACCCCCTCCAACAATCTGATGTCCTTCTTCAGAAATGGGCACCAGTACTACATGCAGTACTCCAGGTGGGGCCTGACCAATGACCTATACAAGGGCAGGATAACCTCCATCCTTCTGGAGGAGATCCCTCTCGCAATACACCCCAGCATTTTGTTGGCTTTTGCTGCCGCCTTCCTGCACTGAGCAGAGTTGTTCATGCTCCCCGTAATGATCACTCCTAGGTCCTTCTTCTCTGTAGAGCTCCCCAACTGTACTCCATTCAAGTAATCCCTCTCCTGGTCCCTGGCTCTAAAGTACAGAGCCTTGCACTTCTTGGCATTGAACCCTCAACTGCCATGTTTCCACCCACTCCTGCAGCTTAGTCAGGTCCTTCTGCAATCCCTTCCACCCCTCCGCATCATCAACCACAGCTCCCATCTTGGTATCATCTGTGAACAGACTGATCTTGCTCCAGAGGCCATGTGAGATATCTGCAATAAAAATCCCAAACAGCACTCAGTCCCAGTACCAATCCCTGTGGTACTCCACTTGTCACCACTTTCAGTGATGAGAGGTTCCTCCCACCACCACCACCCTTTGCTGCCTTCCCTTTAGCCAGTTTGTGATCCACTTCACCATTTTTAATCCTGCCTCCACATATTCCAGTTTCCCCCCAACCTCCCATGCAGCACTGAATTAAGGCCTTGTTAAAGTCCAAATGCAGAAGATCCATTGCATGGCCCTTATCCAGTTCCCACATCACCCAGTTGTAGTACTCTACAAGTTTTGTCTGGCAGAATCTGCTCACTATAAATCTATGCTGTTGACCATTCTGGAGACTGTTTTCCTCCAAGAAGCTCACTAGCCTCTCTTTTAGTATGGTCTCCATGAGCTTTCCCATGATCAAAGTGAGGCTCACTGGTCTATAGTTTCATGGTTCATCCTTTGGGCCACTTTTGTGGATAGGCACCACATGGGCCATCCTTCAGTCCTGTGGTACACATCCCGTGTCCAGGGATGTATTGAACAGGTTGGCCAGTGGCCCCTCCAGGACCTCTGCCAACTCACTTAGTACCCTAGAGTGAATGCTATCAGGTCCAGGTGCTTTGTCCACCCTTAATGCCCTCAACCCATCTAATACCCTGCTCTCTGTAATCTTTACATCTGTTGTCCTCTCTCCCCTCTCCCCAATTCACCCCCCCTCACCTGGGGTATCTGCCCCCATTCTCTTGTGTGAATACAGAGCAGAAGTATTTGTTTAGTGCCTCTGCCTGCTTTGTCCCTCTCCACCCACCCCCCATCCTTCTTAATCCTCACCAGCTGATTCTTGCTCTTCCATCACTTTCTGATGTAGCGGAAGAAGTCTTTTTCTCTACTTTTGATTCCCTGAGCCAGTCTCAGCTCCCTGGATGCCTTGGCTGCCCTGACCAGTCTGGTAACCTACCTGGATTTCCCCATGTACATATCCTTATTTTCACCCCTCCCCGATTTCCTGTACTTTTAAAACACTGCCCTCTTGGCCCTCACCCCTTCCATAACCTCCTGTGTCAGCCAACTGTGTTTCTTTGACGTCCCTTCTTGCTTTTCTTCCTCATGCAAGACTCTGTTGCCTCTGCCAGCCCTTCCTTTATGATGTCCCATTTCTGGTCTGCATCCATGTGTGGCTGCATTCTTGCCAGGTGCCTGCCCCAAATTTTCCCCATCTACTCAAAGTCTCCCCCCTAAACTCATTCACCCTTGTACCCATGCTCCCTGTTTCCCTTCCCATGTTGAACATGAACCACACAGAATGGTGGTCACTCCCAGCCAGTGGTTCCTCCACTTCCAGATTCCTAACAGCTTCCTTGTAATCCAGTACAAGGTCCAGATCCTTTCTAACCAAGTCAGCCCCTGGACCAGCTGTGTCAGCAAGCTGTCTTGAAATGCTTCTAGCATGACCCACTCCCTTGCACTCATGGTGGATGGGGTGCCACACTCCACCCCCAGTAGGTTGAAGTCCCCCACCACTACTGTGTTCCCCTTCCTGCAGATCCTCCTAATTTGTTCAGCTAATTCCCTGTCCAGGTCAATCCCCTGAACTGGTGGTCTGTACATCACACCCATCCTCAATGTTCTATTCTTTGCATCTTGGAACTGCATCCATAACGTTTCTGTCCTCCCCTACTCCCCTTCCTCCCTTGTGCACTTTATCCCCTCCCCTTACACAGATCACCCCCCCCACATTCCCATCAGTCCTATATTTTCTGAATAACCTGAACCCCGGGATCATCATATCCCAGTTCTGGTACTGGGTGGCCCATGTTTCCATGATGGCTGCAATGTCCACCACTCCACCACCAAGAAAGCCTGTAAGTGTGCTATTCTATTCTTTAGGCTTCTTGCATTCAGTGAGACCACCCTCCAGCCTGCCTCCTCCCCTTCCCTACCCCTATTCTTCCCCCCCCTTGTCCCTCCCTGTGCTGCTTCCCCACTGCCTTTACCCATAACTAGGGGAGTGAACTCACTAGGCTCCCCTTTCTGGACTCTTTTCATATTAGCAGTCCCCTCACCACCCCCTCCTTATTTAATCCACCTTTGTTGATATATACCCCTCTATTCCCCATTTTAGTACTCCCTTCCCCTCCCTGCTCAAATGTAACCTGTCCCCTGCGTATAGGTCACTATTGCCCCAGGTCCTGCCCAGTCTGACACCAATCCATACTCCCTGGTATGGCACCAATCCCTTAGCCATTCATTGAACTCCTCTATCCTTTTTCTCTTCACTGTACTTGCACATGGTACTGGGATTACCTCAGAGAATACCACCGACTGCCCCACCTCTTCATACTGCCTACCCACCTCCTTGAATCTCCCCTTTACCACATCTACTGTCTCCTCCACCAAGTCATTTGTACCCATGTGCATCATTATGTGAGGTTTCTCCCTCCCTGTCCATGTGCAGTTGAGAAGTGCCTACCCCGCCCTGCTCATGGACAACCGCTGAATAGCCTCAACCCAGATATGACTGTGCATTTCTCCCCTTCCACTCCATCTGACCCCTTTCAGTATAGAATCCACCAGCAGTAGTACCCAATCTTCTTGTCTCATTCCCCCTCCTCCTCCTGTTTTCACTGTCCACATTTCCAGAGTCCACACTGCCCTGCTCCTTATTACCTCTATCGACACCATTTGTGACTCCTTCATCTTTCCCCCTGTTTCCATCTCTCCCTCTACCTCTACCCTGTTCTTCCACACACCCCTTCTTCCTTTCCCAGCCTGACTCCTGACTCCTGGGCATTCACTACCCTTCTTCTCCCCTTCCCATCAATCTCTGACACCTTCACTACCATCTCCAATGCCAACACTGAAAACCTATTACTTGCTGTCCCTACAGTGGTGCCTGTCACCTCCTTCCCCCCTGCCCTGAGCCTTAACTCCACTTACTGCCACCTTTGCTCTCCTCACCCCCACCCCCTACATCCTTACTGGATTTAGCCCTGCTGTTCCTCCTCTGCTTCTGCCAGCTACTCCTCTCCAGGGTCCTTCCTGGCCAGGCCCCCTTCCTCACCCTCTCCAGCTCTCTCCAGAGCCCCTGTACCTCTTCTTCCAGTCTCCTCAGCCAGTTAAAAATTGGACAACCTCCCAGTTTCCATAGTATATTCATCCAAACAGCCACCCCACAACCATTGCACCCCCACTATCTGCCCTGTGCCTGCCCCCTCACTCCATGGTGTCCACCATTCCATCCACTATTCTGATGTCTCCCATCACCCTTATTTCTGTCCCTCCACCCACAGTGTGGGCCCCCCATAATATCCCATTTTCCTGCCCTCCATTATTCACACTTAACTTAAATGTAACCTCAATTCCTTATCACACAGTCTGTACTGCAATAGCTGGATACCATATGTGGCCCTACTAGCTTGCTTCTGAGTCCTTCTTTACCCCGTTCTCCCTAATTTGCTAGCTCAGAAACTCTAGTGAACACATTTATACACGACCTTGCCACGTTGAACTTTAGACTTTCAACTTTAAAATATGCAGTTACCCTTCCTTAACCCAAGCTTGTCAGTTTGACTTTCAGACTTGCAACCTTAAAACATTTAAACTTTAAAATCTAACTAGTAAAAGCCTGAGTGTATGAACTGTTTGCCAACTGACTATTAGCTTTAAGAGTTAGGTCATATGGGCAGTTTGCAGCTCCCCAATCTCCTCCCTCACAGCCTCCAAGCCCAACTCTCAGTGGCTTTCCAGTATTTAAGAAAGCCTGGTGGAGGGTGTGGGAGGGTGTTTCCAGTCAACAACAGTCCTCCAGTTAAAAAAAGATGTGAGCTACTCCTAAACTGACAACAAACTCACAAAAATCAGTTATAGAGTTAGACTCACCATCCTACCTCTCCCCACAACTAGTAGAATGAGCAGACAAACTGGCTCTGTGAACACTTAAATACAGATTCAAACTGAATTCCAAACAGACTTGACTGGCTGATCAGTCTCTGGGCAAAGAAATCCCTCCCCCAGTCAGCCAGCAACAGTCCTCCAGGAAATCAGTTAGAGTTAAACAGAGATTTATGCTACTCCCAAACCAACAGCAACTCACAAAAAATCAGTTAAAGAGTTAAAGTAATATTTAAGCCACAGTCTTCCAGTTAAAGAAAGATTTGAGCTACTCCCAAACCAACAGCAAACTCACAAAAAAATCAGTCAGAGTTAAACTCACCTTCCTACCTTACCCCACAATCAGCAGAATGAGCCTGATAAGCTATGACATGACAATGAAATTTGTGGTTTGGGACTGCTTTTCAGCTGTACTGTCACGAAACTACTGGCATTTTTGCAAAAGGACCATTGGTTTGCATGGGGGGAATTTTCACAAAACTACCTGATACTTTCAGAAAAGTACCAATACTTTTGTGAAACTACCTGGTACTATCATGAAACTACCTGGTACTTTTGAGAAAGTACTAGTACTGTTGCAAAACTACCAATGGTACTTTTGTGAAAGTACCATGTACCACTTACACGTAAGTTCACGTTGCCATGAATATGTAATGTTATCCATGTCTTGGAACCTGTGCTACCATATGTCCATAAGTGTAGAGACATTTTAAAGAACATTCATCAAAGGGCCCTGCACTCTAAGCACTGCATAATGGCATGGCCCCCACTCCCATATTTTACATAATGATATGTATACATGGGAGTATTGGCCCTATGGGCACTGTGCTCCCACTTACACATAAGCACAGAGACATACCACAGGCCTAGAGACATGAAAAGGAACCCTCATAATCAAAATCTGGCAATATCTCAGTAACTGTAGCAACTATGAAAATAATTGCACTGCATTCATAATCATGACTTAGAAACCTCTACATGTGTTTAGTCCTAAAGGTGGACTAAATGACAAGTAGTAAAAAATCCATATCTCGAACCATTTTGTAGATACGGGCATCAAAAGATGCCATTGGGTGGTGCAATGTTATCTTATGGGAAATTGCACAACTTCAGTGAGCCATAACTATGGAACCAGTGTAAATATTTTCACCAAACCATGAAAAGGCACACTGGTAGGGCAAGGGCTTGCCACCCTGCAAATTTCAGCCCCAAAGCCCTATCCATTCTTGTGCTATGAAGTGGCAAAGAAACATGGGTGGCACAATGTTATCCTATGGGAAATTGAGCAACTTCAGGCACTGCATAAAGTCATGGCCCCCACTCCAATTTTATGCATAATGGTATGCATATGTGGAAGTGCGGGCCCTCTGGGCCATGTACTCCCAGTTACACATAAGTATGGACACATACCGCAGGCATATAGATATGAAAAGGAACCCTTGTAACACAAATTTTGCAATATCTCAGTAACCGTAGCAACTATGAAAAAAATTTCACTGTTGTTGTAATCATTACTTGGAAACCTCCACACAGGCTTAGTCCTAAAGATGGACTAAGCCGTGAGTAGTGAAAATTCATATCTCAAACTGTTTTCAAGATATGGACACCGCAATGTTATCCTATGGGAAATTGCACAAATTCAGAGTGCTGTAAATATGAAAACAGTGTAAATTTTTTCACCAAATGGCACATCAGTATGTCAAGGGCTTGCCACCCTGCAAATATCAGTCCAAAAGCCCTATCCGTTCTTTTGCTATGAAGTGGCAAATAAACTAATTGTTTGGTGCTGTTTCCAATGCTATCTTATGGGAAATGTTTGCAACTTCCTGCACCCACACTGTTTGGAATTTTGGCCTGACATTTTCAGGGTAGAAAGAGGTTATCCTAAGGAACAATCAAGCATTGATTTGGTGAAAAAAAAATAATAATGTGTTTAAAAGTTATTAAATTTAGAAAGTTTGGATTCTGAGCATGCTCAGTTTGTGGTGCATATATATTTTCCCCATAGGCTATAATGGGAAACTTTAAACTTTAATAACTTTTGAACAGATTAATATTTTTTCACCGGATCTTCAAAAGGCACTTTCCTAACCCAGTCTGCATATACCCTGAAAAGGTTGGACCAGGTGGACAAACAGTTCAGGCTGTGGAGATGAGCGAAGAATTTAACACAGTTGAAGATTTTTCACACTTTTTCACACTCCGCAACCCCAGACCCGACTGGAACAAAACTTTCCAGGTCCTGAGATCTATAGTACCACACAGCACATGCAAAATTTCAGGCAAATTGTAGTAATGGCTGCAAAGTAATTAAAGTGCAAACTTTTGAGTTTAACTGCTGTAGAAGTGGCTGCAATATATATAATGGCAAAAAATCCATTAAATGTATCAGTTAGGATTTTTTCCACAGTGACAAAGTGAGGAAATTGATTATTAGATTTACCTTACTCACTCCATCGCCATACCGCTTCCCACCAACAGGCATTGGGTGTGCATTGGTCATCGGCCCTAACTCTCACCCCATTCCACATATAAATAAGCTGAGGTGGTGCACTATAGAGAATGGGGAAGAGTTAGGTCTGATGACCCCAACACACACCCTGATGCCTATTGGTGGGGGCAGGGTGGGCATGGGGTGCAAGGGGTGGCAACCCTAACACCAAATTTCCTTGCCATAATGTTATTCTATGGGAAAAATTGTCAACTTCGGAATGCTGTAACTTTGCAGCCCTGTAATATTTTGTCACCAAACTACCAAAAGACACATCTGTGTGATGTTGGCTTTCTTCTCTGCAAATTTCAGCCCAAAAGACCAAAGTGTTGTTTTGCAGCAAGGTGGCAAATATTTCCTATTGTTTTGGGCATAGTGTCATAAATTACTTTTGCAAATCATGACACTTTTGCAAAAATAAATTATGAAAGTGTCGCATTTGTGGAAGTACTTTGTGACATTACTTTTTACATCAATTTAAAAAACATATTTCTGGCGTGTTTTACCCCACCAAGAAAAGACATGGCTAGCATCCTCAGGGCTTGATTAGGTGAACACAACAAGAATTGTGTCCCTAAAAGGTCCAAATTTAAATGTCAAGCATTTTTCTGACCACCAACTGAAAATAAAATGGCTGCATCACAAAAGTTAAAGAGTTGTTTGTGACAGTAAAAACTGCATTTGCGACACTTTCGCACAGTTTGTTAACTTTCCCATAGACTATAATGGGATTCAGTGTTTTTTGAATAACTTTTGAACCGTTTAATATTTTTTCATGAAATTTTCAAAAGGCATATCGAGGACCCTGGCTGCATGTTCCCTGAAGTTGTTGGACTGATCGCACAAACCATGCAGGCTATAGGTGTGAGCAAAGAATCACGCAAAAACTGGTAATTTATGCATTTTTTTGGCACTCTGTAGCTCTGCAGCCATACATCCAACCATAACAAAACTTTGCAGGTCCGGAGATCTATGGTACCATACCAAGTTTTCCAAATTTCAGGAAAATCCATGATACGGTAGCAGTTATTAAGGTGCAAAATTTCAGATTTAACCTTAAATGGGGTAGTCAACCCTAACTATAGTTTATAATATATCTATATATATGTATATATGCATATGTGTATATATATATATATATATATATATACACATCTAGATACATGATGAGCAGGGTAGGATATGGAAAATATTCTCACTCCTGCAAAGTAAACTATTTCACATGTGCCGAAGGCACGAGTGACAATACACAGCTCACGAGGCAGGAGTGAGAATATTTTCCATATCTCATGATCTGCCCATCATGTGTGCGATTTATACCATGGGGTGAGAGCTTTAGGAACATTTTTTTCTGATTCTGTGTTTCCTGCTCATTCTGTGTGTGCTGTCAGTGTGTGTGTGTGTGTTCTGAATGGACTGGGAGTGAGAAACACAGCTGACAGTGTTTTGTAAAGCTAATTGAGTGAGTCAGAGGCTCACTGAGAAAGACAAATTGCTGCAGGTAGCACTGAGAAACAGAAACTGGTTTGTAAAGGAGTTTCATTTAGAATTCAGGTTATTTTGAAGCTGAGATCAGCACAGTAATGGGCCAGGAAAGTCAGAAACACAATGGGACACAGGTGAAAGTTATTTGCAAAGCTAATTGAATAAGTTTCAGCTTCAGTTCGAAAAAGAAAAATTAAGGAGGCAGTAAAGTGCAGTGGTTTAAGGCTCTGAGCTGCAATCCTGAAGACCTGGGTTTGAGTCCCACAGCCCCCTCTTGCATACTGTGTGATCCTGAGCAAGTCACTTAACTTTATTGTGCTCCCAGGTTGTACCTGTAAACAAGCTTTTAGCTTAGTGTGTCTCTCTCTCCTGGTAAAAACAAAGGTAAAAGATAAATTGTTTCCTTTAGAGCGCAAGCTGCAATGCAGTTATCCTCACTCTGGTGACATCAGCAGAGTATGGATAAATGTTATCTTCAGGATTTATTCTCACTACAGTGGAAATAACACAGGATATCCTACTGAGAAAGCTCTCACCCCCATGGTATAAATATATATATGTGTGTGTGTGTGTGTGTGTGTTCATGGCAAAAACCTCCATTTAGGCATCAGTTAGCGTTGTTTCCACAGCAACAAAAGTGTGGAAATGCGATGTTAGGGTTACCACCCCACTACCCCACCCCCACGACCCATCCTCAAACCCATCCTCCACAGACTGACAGACACCGGGGTGTGCCATGGGGTCATGAAACCTAACTCTCACACTATTCTCCTTTACTGCAGCATGTCAACCTGCTTACACATTGAATGGGGTGACAGTTGGGTCACATGACCCCATGGCACACCCCGGCATCTATCAGTCTGAGGAAGATGGGTGTGTGGGGTGGGTGTAGGGTAGGGCTCAACCCTAATGTCTCATTTTCTTACTTTTGTTGCTATAACCCTAACTGATGCATTAAACACAGTTCTTTGCCATATGTATGTATATATATATATATATATATATATATATATATATATAGATATATATATATATATATATATATATATATATATATATATATACACACACACACACACACACAGAAATGTGATGGCAGAGAAAGGCCCCACGGCCCATCTAGTCCACCCAACACCCTACCTTCCCCCTTCTATTATGCTTCTACCCTCTTTTCCCAACCCCTTAAATTTATCCCAAGCCCTCTTGAGCCCCTCCACCATTTCAGCTGCCGCGTCCTCCTCCGGCAGCTTGTTACAGGCCTTCACCACTCTCTCTGTGAGAAGTTGCCCCCTGACATTACCTCTGTATTGCCCACCTTCCAGTTTGAGGCTATGACCCCTTGTGTTCACTCCCTACTTCAATTTGAACAAGCTGTCACCCTCCACCTTATTTATTCCCTTCAGATACTTAAAGGTCTCAATCATGTCCCCTCTATATATATATATATATATATATATATATATATGTGTGTGTGTGTGTGTATATATATATATATATATATATATATATGTATATATATATATATATATATATATATATATATATATATATATATGTATATATATACAGTAGACTCCCAATTATCCAACCACTTTCGGAGACATCCGAAATGGTCGGATAATCGGGAGGTCAGATAAAGAAGAAATTAGATCAAAATGCTATTAAATCAACTTTATTGGCAGAAATTAAAAAAATCTTTATTTTATCATTAATAAGCTACAACAAACTACAGCACTGCTCAGTACAGTACTTTAAACTACTTGAAGTAGTCTGTCACAGCGCTTTGTTTTTGGTTATCAAGTGACTTCCCCCATGCTCATTGTTTCATCACTCTTAGAAGCATAACTTGTACTGGATCTGAGTCAGGCTGGCTCTCCAAGTACAGGATGTACTGTGTAAAATGTTCGGCAGCCTCTGAATGATTAGGCACAATGGAGCTGTCTGAGTTATTATCCTCCTTGTCCCTGTCATTAGGATCAGATTCCAACTTCTGGACAAAGTCAATAATTGCTTTGTCTGTCATGAGCTCCTGCCCATTCTCCCCAGAATCACACATTTGCCACTCCTCTATTTCTTCTGCTAGGATGGGCTCTGGCAACAATGATACCAATCTGCAGATTTCATCTGACTCTGAACTCAGTGACGGATCGGCTGAGTCTGTAGAATACTGGTCTGGTGCAACATCATCTCTGAATGTTTGAATCCCTCCCTTCACCCATGCTTTCTGAATTGCCTCTGGCAGTACAGCATCCCAAGCCTCGGCACACATGTACACAACATCTTTCAGTGTGATTGCCTTAATGATTGCACTGATGGACAATTGCTGGTTTGCTTCTGCCAGAATTGTCTGCAGCAGTTTTTTACGGTAGGCGCGTTTGAAAATTTCTAATATGCCCTGGTCACAGGGCTGCAGTTTGCTGGTGGTGTTTGCAGGCAAAAACATATACGATGTACCCATCCTGAGTCCTGACATCAGCAATTTTGGGATCTGCTGGAGAATTGTCAACCAGCAAGATGGTATGGAGGGGAGACATTTGCTCCATAGATGAGCTATTACTTGGGGCACAAAGTGATCAGTAAACCATCTAAGAAAAATAGAACTGCCTTTCCAGACGTTGTGTTGAGCCTTGTAGTGCACTGGAAGGGAACCCAGATTTACATGCTTAAAGCACTGAGGCTGCCTGGATTTGCCCACAAGCACAAGTTTAAGTTTATGGGTCCCAGATGCGTTAACACAGCCCAAGATCGTGACCCTGTCTTTGGCTTTTTTGAAGCCAGGAGCCTCTCGCTCATCACCATGTGCCAGAGTACGATCTGGCAAACATCGCCAGAACAGCCGGTCTCATCTGCATTGTGCTTTCTACAATGTCCAGGAAATTTGCTAAAAAGGGAGAAATAGACTCCTCAGCATCACTAAGCTTCTCCCTGCAAAGACGCAGTTGGCGAATCCCATGACGCCGCTTATAGCATGTCAGCCACCCCCACTAGCTACGAAGGGGTCTGTGTTCCCCATCCTGGAGTGGAAAATGAGTGCTTTCTCCTTTAGAAAGGGTCCAGACAGTGGTGTCCTCTTCTCACGCTCCTGGCAGAACCAGAGATAAAGAGCATTGTCACGCTGCTCGTCTTTACAGCAGTGCATGTTCTTGCATTCCACTGCCCCTGTTGCCTACTCCATTGTCAAAGCAAAGCCTCTAAGTTTTTGTTTGGCAGCCTTTATAGCACTGATAGTCGACTTTACAATGCTATATTCATCGACGAGAACGGCAGCTCTCTCGTCATTCTCCAGGCGCTCAACAATTCTTATTTTTTGGGACACATTGAGGACAACTCATTTCCATTTGGTAGCCATCTCAGTAAGTGAATGCAAAACTTGACTATACAGTTGCTAACTGGGGCTTAAGAAAGAGCAGCAGCATGTGCTATCAACGTGCTATCAGGTGTTAACTGGTACTTTAATACAGCAGCAGGTGCAACTCAGTGATAATGACTCATCAATTAACACAGTGTGTTGGGGACAAACCAACCACCCGTTAGATAGGGAGTTTGGATGAATGGAAGTTGGATAATCGATAGTGTACTGTGTGTATATATATATATATATATATATATATATATATATATAAATAAATATGTGTGTGTGTGTATATATATATTCTATGCACAAAACTTCATTAATGCATCATTTAGGGTTAAAACACAAAAAGTCAGGAAATGAAATGTTTAGGGTTGCCCTCCCCCTCATGGACCCGCCCATTATCCCAAGATTGGCAGCTGACGGGTGCATCATTGGGGTTGTGAGGCCTAAATGTCATCCCATTCCATGTGTAATCATATTCACAAGCAGCAGTAAAGAAGAATGGGGTGACATTTAGGCCTCACAACCCCAATGACACACCCTGTCAGCTGTCAATCTCAGGATGATGGGCAGGTCCACGGGGAGAGAGGGGCAACCCTAAACATTTCATTTCATCCATGGAAGTAAGGACAGCTACCATATAAATTTGAAGCCAGTACCACAATGGAAAACGCTATCTGCAAAACGTAAACTGTGCCATGCAATAACCCCACAAAAAATGTATTGTCTGACACGTAAACACCATAATTCACATCTACAGGATATCCAATCAACACCCTTCAAATTTCAAGTGAAAAGACCAAACCATTTCCGAGATATTTAATTAAAAAAATTATTAAAATTGGGCTATTTGGTCCCTCCAAATGTGGCCATCTAGTCCCTCCCTCGCAATCAAAGATCATGATCAAAAAATCTCACGATCAAAGAATTTGCAGGCTCATGATCAAAGAATTTGTAGGCTCACAATCAAAGAATAAAAAATGGTGAAAGTCAATTTTTACGCAATAGTAAATGAAACCACAGCCATGCCTCGATAGAACAAAGCCCCCTGAGCAAAACCCACCCTCATTCGGCTTAATAAGCCACCCCTGAACTGAGAAAATTGGTTTTGTCATCTGGCCATTTAGTCGCATCCTTGCGATCAAAAATCGTGGTCAAAGAATTTCGCGATCAAAGAATTTGCAGGCTCACGATCAAAGGATTTGCAGGCATGCGATCAAAGAATCAAAAATGTGAAAAGTCAAAATTGTTAGGCAAAAATATATGAAACCACAGCTATGCCTCAATAGAATGAAGCCCCCAGAGCAAAACCCACCCTCATTTGTCTTAATAAGCCACCCCTGAGCTGATAAAATTGACTTTTTCAAGTGGCCATCTAGTCATGCCCTCGCAATCAAAGATAGCGGTCAAAGAATCTCGCGATCAAAGAATTTGCAGGCTCATGATCAAAGATCGTTAGCGAGCTGCGATCAAAGAATAAAAAAGTTCAAAACTCTATTTTTTTACCATTTTGAAAGAAACCACAGCCATGGCTCGATACAGCGAAGCCCCTGAGTAAAACCCATCCAAGTTTTACGAGTCACCCCGAGCTGAGATATTTGAATTTTTCCAACCGCAAAATCAAAACAAGATGGAGGCCGTAGCGATCAAAGAATTCTTCACGATCAAAGATTCTTTGATTGTGGGCCTGCAAATTCTTTGATCGTGAGGTGGGACTAGATGGCCAAAACCCCATTCTTCTTTCACAAAATAACCATATAAATGTTCCCATTGACTTATAATGGGAACTTAAAAGTTTAATAACTTTTGAAAGGATTAGTATTTTTTCACCAAATGAAAAGCAACATGTGCCTTGACCCAAGCTCTTTCAGACAAGCCAAGTTGCAGAGTGGCACACCACATAACAGCTGCACAGCACCACAAACAAAATCGGAAAAACTGCCCAGTTTTTTTCAGCGTTTTGGTGCGCAAAAACAGTAAATCCGACCAAAACAAAATTAGGCAGATCAAGAGATCTACCATGCCCCACCACGTATACCAAATTTCATACAAATCTGTTGAATGGGTCCAAAGTTATTAACGTACAAAATTTCGAGTTTAACATAGACGTGCCTACTCAACCCTAAATATAGGGTGCAACCGTGCCTATATATATATATATATATATTTATATATATATATATATATATATACTATAGACATGGTAGTGCCAGTATAGTTAGGGTTGCCCCACCACTTCTATGTGAAACCCCAAATTTTGCAGTTTAATAACTTCTGCACTATACAAATTTGGATTTTCTCCTGAAATTTTGCATGCGAGGTGGGGCACCATAGATCTTTCAATCTAGAAACTTGCGTTACAGTTGGATGAGTGGTTGCAGAGCTGCAGAGTGCCAACAAATGCACAAAAATTGGCTTTTTGCACATTTCCTTGCTCGTGGCTACAGCCCACATGATTTGTCCATTTGGTCTGAAATCTTCAGGGAAGATGCAGTCTGGGTCATTGATGCATCTTTTGAAGATTTGGTGAAAAAATATTAATCAGTTCAAAAGTTACTAAAAAAAACTGTTTCCCATTATAGTCAATGGGAAAAAATATATGTGCCTCTCGAAAGCACCGGGGTGCCTTCGCAAAAGCACTGGATGCTTTCGCAAATGCCTTATTTCTGACATTATGGCCACCATCTTGTTTTACTTAGCAGTGGCTTAAAATGGCTGTAATTCAAAAAATCCAGCCCCAGGGTAAACATAGGTGGTTGTGTTTACCTAAACGGGGGCCCAAGATCACATTGGGTGTAACAGATTTTTTATTTGATGCCCCAAAATGCAATTTTCCCAATCAGTCCCCCATACTGTCGCAATTTGTGAAAGAAATGGAAATGGCACTTTTGCATTCCCAAAAGTGTCACGCATGATCTTTTGCAATTTGTGAAACCTGCCAGCACTGTTTGACCCCACATTCTCCTCATGTAAAAAAAAAAAAACTTTTCTGGCCACTTTTGGGTCAAACTAATGCTCCCACCATGTTCAGCAGTCCCCCTTTAAGTAAACACAGGTGTTTACCTAACAAATTTTGGAAGACCTGCCTGGCCCCGACGTGTTTTATATTTGATGCAGAATCCTGCATAAAAACTTTTGATGTAGGATCCTGCAACGTACTACTGTTCTGCGCACCAGTAAATGTTCTGACATTGGGGTGCCCAATCCCTGTATCAGAATCATGTCCCCCCAACTCATGGCACACTGGGAGCCCACCCCAGTGTGCCCAAAATAAATTATTTAAAACTTGCCGACGGGAGTGCCCAATCCCCCTGTCGGCATCATGTCCCCCCAACTGATGTGGCAAAATGGGAGCCCACCCCAGTGTGCCAACATGTTATGTTTTTTTTTTTAAACTTATTAACAGGGGGTGCCCAACACCCCTGCTGGCAGCATGTACCCCCCCCAAAACTAATGTGGTACACTGGGAGCCCACCCCAGTGTGCCAAAAAGTTATTGTTCTTGTCAAACTTGCTGAAAGGGGTGCCTAATCCCCCTGTCAGCAGTATGTCCACCCCCCCAAACTCATGCGGCATACTGGGAGCCTACTCCAGTATGCTCCAAAGTTTTTTTCTTTGTTTACCTGTAAACAATGAAAACCGTCCACTGCTGTCTTGTTTTTTTTCTGTAAAACAGAAAACCGTCCCTCAACATCTCCCAAGTCCCTCCTCCCCCAAACCCCCTCCCACTGAGCACCCACCTCCCCGCACCCCCCTCACCCATACTTACCTTCCAGAGGTTATTAGCAGCGATCTTCTCAGGACTTGGAACACATATGCACTCTTCAAAGCTGAACTGCAATCTTAGAAATCAAGGTAAGCCATATAATGGGAGCCAATGGGGGGGATGCAACTTATGTTGCTATCTCAACCAATTTTAGGATTTTTTGCACCAAATTTTCAGCATGGGGTTCTTGGAACCCCACCTGGTGAACACAGTCATCGTCATTTTGTTACTCATTCCCGAAAGGTGATTTCATGGTCGCTATGTGAAATCACCTTTTGGGACTGAGTAATGAAATAACAGTGCCGCTGTTCATGAGGTTGGGTCCCAAAAAGCCCATGTTGCAAATCTGGTGAAAAAATTCCAAAAAATGACTGCGTTAAGAACATGCATTATGCAGTTTCTACACACACTCATAACTTTAACAATTTTTTATATTTTCACTCCAGATTTTCAACATTGCCATTTATTCACACCTCGTTAAGAACAGTACAGCTGTCATTTTCACTTCCTGCCCAAAATGTGTTTCCATACCCGTGATGCAGAATGGCACAGTTGCTGTGCAAAATCATTTTTTGGGATAGATTAATGAAATCACAGTGCCAGTGTTCATGAGGGGAGGTCCCCCAAAAAACAAGTTGAAAATTAGGTTAAAAAATTCCAAAAAATTACCATGTTATGAGTGTGTATTGCAGTTTTTATGCACTCTCAATTTTTCATATTTTCACTATTGCCTTTTTTCACACCTCCTTATGAATAGTACAGCTGTCATTTTTCACATCCTGCCCAAAACATGTTTTTGTACCTGTGATGCAGAATGGTGCAGACGCTGTGCAAAATCTATTTTTGGGATGGATTAATGAAATCACAGTGCCAGTGTTCATGAGGGGAGGTCCCCCCCGGAAAAAGTAGAAAATTAAGTTAAAAAATTCCAAAAAATCACTGCGCTATGAGTGTCCATTGCACAATTTTTTGCAAAATAACCCATAGGATAACACTGCGATGTCCATTTCTCATTTTGACACTCATATCTTGAAAATGGTTCAAGATACAGATTTTTTGCTACTCGATGTTTAGTCCAGCTTTGGGTGGACTAAGCATGGGTGTAGATTACAAAGTCATGAAGACCACCGAAGTTGAATTTTTCCCCTAGCTGCTACAGTTTCTGAGATATTGGCAATTTAGTTTTCCAAGGCTTAATTTTCATGTCTCTAGGGGCCAGATATTCAAAACTTTGCACCGGGCAAAAACCATTTGCACAGATTTAGCACTGGATTAGCGCGGGTCTGCTATATTCAAAAGGCCAAATAGCGCAGGCAAACTGCATTAGCACTGGGCAAAATCATAATGCATGCAAGGGGCAAACTGACATGAATACAGGCACAATGCTATATTCAGCGACTAGCACCATGCAAAGTGGTTTTGCATGACTTAGCATGGTGCACATTACCACCCAGAAAAAGCTTGTCTTAACCCTGGCAATCAGCTTTGCGTGACACTATGGCTTTGTGCGGTGTTTGTGTGGGTTTTGCGTGGGTTTTGCACGACCCAAACAAATAAATATGACACATAGACAAAGCCAAACATTGAGGAAGCATGCTGCCAACTGATGGCATCACAATGATGCCATCATCTGCCACCAGTCCCAGCCATGCCAGGCAATAAGTGGTGACCCTGCCACCAGTGGACAGCATGGCAGTGTGGCCATACAGCACACACCTGTGGACCACACTTCTGTGGACACCAACAGGTGCCAGCATGCACATGCAGCACTGTGGGCATGGAGGATGTTGAGGGGAGAGTGTGTGTGTGGGTGGCCAGGCTGTGCCACAGACCAGGTGTGGCCACAAGGCTGGGACACATCATGCAGTGCACATGGGCCAGTATTGGGAATACCCCAACACCAGTGTGCCTTTCAGATAATATATGCCCCCCCGGCCACATATCACACAGCTGTACAATTGCCACAGCACACAAAGCCAGACTTGTACATGTCACTGTGAGCATCCCATGCCAGAGGTGCAGCATCTGTGGGTCATACAACAGCGTAACAGTAATGTCCACTGTCAGAAAACACCTGCAGGTTGGGCCTCTCACTGTGAATAGTGCAGTCATCATCACTGCCCTACACAGCATAGGCATTGCTGTGTTCACACACTACTGGCCCCCTTGCTACTGTAGTGTCTGCTGTGCACTGTAGCATGACCTACAGTGTGACAGTTGCATGCAGCACCACCACCACCATCTGTGCCTATGCTGTGTTGTCCCAGTACATCTGCAGGCAGCAGTGCATGTGGAAGTAGTGTTCAAAACGGAATATTCCCCAAGCTGTTTGCGCAGTGCTAACATGTTTGCGCGGGTTTAGCGCAGGGCTAAACAGTTAGCCCGGTGCAAACTGCATGCAAATCAGGGTATAATGAGATGCTAATCTGGATGTTTGCCCACAGACTACTTAAGTAGGCTCTTTTGCATGACACTTTTGAATAAGGCAAAGTTTAGCACTGGGCAAATATGTTTGCACTGGGCTAACAGTTTAGCCCGGTGCTAAACCCGCGCAAATGTTTTAGCACTGCGCAAACAGTTCGCGGAATATTTTACAATTTTGCACACTATACTTTCACATATGCTGCTGCCTGCAGCTGTACTGGGTCCACGCATTTGCTGCCACACACATTGGCCACATAGTTCACCTCTACCTACCTTCATATCACTGTGCACTGTGCTGCTGTTGTGGTTTGCACTTCCCGGTTGCCATATTCAGAGCTGTCTTATTCCAGGGCTAAGTTTGCCCTGCACTCCCACCCCAGTTTGCCCAGCCTCATTCCCATGCTATATTCAGAAGCTGTTTGCCCTGGGCTATTCCTTTTGAATATGGCTTGCTTTGTGCTCCGAGTTAAGTTTGCCCACTGGGCAGTGCTAATTTAGCCCCGGGGCAAAGTTTTGAATATCTGGCCCTGGTCTGCATTATGTTCCTGAACTTATGTATAAGTGGGAGTGCAGAGTCCAGAGGGCCCGCACTCCCACATATGCATACCATTATGCAAAAAATGGATAACATGAAGGGAGCGCAGGGCCTGGAAGGTTGCATTACACTTTCTCAGAAAGAAAGGTAATTCATTGTAAAAAAATACTTTGCTAATGCATCAGTTAGGGTTGATAGCACAGTGACAAAAGTATGGAAATGTGATGTTAGGGTTACTCCCCCCCCCACCCTTCATACACCAACAGACATCAGGGTGTGCCATGGGGTCATCAGGCCTAACTGTCACTCTCACATATAGACAGGCAAATTTGAATCCACTCAGACACATTCTTCAGTGCTTTATGGCCAGCCAAAAAATGTGCAAAAGTTTGTTGGTTTTTTTTTCCACTTTTTGGACACACTATGGTTTTGCAACTGTACATCCGACTGGAACAATACTTTCAAGATTCTGGGATCCATGGTTGGACGCTTTTCATGCAAAATTTCAGGCAAATCAGATAAACAGTTGCAAAGTTATTGAAGTGCAAACTTTGGGGTTTAACATTAAAGTGGCCCACGAAGCCTAACTATACTGACCCTACCGGGCCAGTATAATATATAATACATATATATATATATATATATATATATATATATATATATATATATATATATATATATATATATATATATATAGGATATGACATGGCCCGACTGAAGATATCATATTTATCTTCACGAGAGCCAGTGATATCTTGATGTCACTGGCCTCGAGTGAAGAATATATATCTTCAGTCGGCCATGTCATATTCGGGTTTATACAACGTATGCTTTGCCCCCTGCCCCCCAGCACAACCTTACTCACGTGCTCTCTCAATGCAATGGGTGATATAAAGGTGATGGCCCTAGTAATACAACCCCTTTACAGAAACGCAGCAAAACAGCAGATGTCATTTATTGTCAAGAAATATTTGGTGGATTCTGCTATTTATGGTTAGTTTTAGAAGCATTATCTGGTTTATCATGCCATTCCCCACACATACACAGGGCTCCACATGCCCCAACATAATAGATTATATAGGGTTTTAAATATCTGGTTGATCCTGTCAGTTTAAAGTTAGTAAAATATCTGGTTGATCCTGCTTTTACTTTGGGAAAAAGTGACATTTATATGGTTATCTGGTTGATCCTGCCACTCAGAGCACTTTCACTTTCCCAGAAGTGCTAGCGTGACCAGCCGCCTATGAACACTGACTGATTTATACATTAGTAAATGTTTTTAGAATGTGCCCCGAGTTCAGTAAGTTAGAATTTCCTGTCATTTTCTGTAGTTGGTTGTAAAGAGCTTCAAACTGCACACAGAGTGCAGCATTGACCGAGCCAGCGACTTTCAAGAAGTAAATGAAGCGCTTCATTTACTTGAAAGTCATTGCTCGGTCAATGCTGCACCTGTGTGCAGTTTGAAGCCTTTACAACCAACTACAGAAAATGACAGGAAATTCTAACTTACTGAACTCAGGCACATTCTAAAAACATTTACTAATGTACAAATCGCTAGTGTTCATAGCGCTTAGGTCATGCTACTAATTTGTAGGGAAAGTGAAAGTGCTCTGAGTGGCAGGATCAACCAGATAAGTTTCGATATGACGTATAGGAACGTGGAGATAACATATGACGTATAGGAACATGAAGATAACAATGTTATCTTCATGGCACATGTGAGATATGATGTTTTATACTCTCATTTATCTGACAACATAGGTTGTATAAATATATATATATATATACTCATTGCAAAAAAAACTCTGTTAATGTAACATAATAATCACAAGAAACAATAGAAACAGCTGAAGAAACTACAACACTTAGTCTTAATTCTGAATATTTTGAGAAATCAGGTCTGTTGCATTCATCAAGGTTACAAGGTCAAGGTCCTGCAAAAAAAATCATATTTCAGTGAGAACTATCCCACTCTGGACTTCTTAAAAGGCGGTAACCCTAAAAGACCTCCATTGGTCAGTCTTGGTACTGCAGACATATACACTACTGAACCAGGAGACTACATCTCTCAGTAAAGAAATCTTGTCAGCTAGATAATATATGCACAATGCCTTGTTTTGAAAATAAAACATATGAAAGCTTTTATTCTAGAAGCCACTGCAGAAATATAAGACTGCACCTCATAGTGAGGAAATTAGAAAACAACTTACTGTACTCACAATACCTTGTTACATATGTCTACATATTACAGTGAAGCCTGCCAGGATGAAACCCAACTCTGCAGAATTCTGCAGTAGAGTTACTGCAGAAAACAATGCAATTTCAATGGTAGTTAATCCCTTTCTCATGCAAGGAAACAATGCCACTGTGCTTCATCCTGGTGGGCTTCACTGTAGGTGCTATACTGCAGTCACTACTACAAAAAAATAAGGGACTGCATTTCTGAGTAACAAACATTTAACCAACTTTATAATTTACTCAGAATTCCTTGGTGCTGTATGCAAAACATTGACAGTTCCCTTGCATGACATCATTCTGGGGTGTGGCCACAAACAGAACACTGAAGGACACAGTGCTGATAAAACATAAAAAAATGACTATGACAGATTTTTTTACACAACAAATTGCACATCAACATCTGAAGCATGGGTGACACTGTTCATGAGTGGAGGTCCCAAAAAGCCCATGTTAAAAAATTTAATGAAAAAATCCCAAAAATTACCATGTTATGAGCGTGTGTTGAGCTGTTTCTATGCACACTCGTAACTTCTCCAGTTTTGATTATTTTCATTCCACATTTTCAAATTTGCCATTTTTCACACCTCCTTATGAACAGTTCAGCTGTCAATTTTTACATTCTGCCTAAAACATGTTTTGCACCTGTGCCACAAAATGTCAAGGTTGCTGTGCAAAATCAACTTTCAGGATGGATTAACAAAATCACAGTGCCAGTGTTCATGAGGGAAGGTCCCACAAAGCCCATGCTGAAAATTTGGTTCAAAAATGTAAAATATTCACTGCATTATGAGCATCCGTTGTGCAATTTCATGTAAAATTCCCCATAGGATAACATTGTGATGCCCATGGTGCCTTTCAACACCCATATCTTGAAAACAGTTTGAGATACAGATTTTTTTTCTACTTGCAACTTAGTCCACCTTTAAGAGGACTAAGCATGGGTGGATGTTTCAAAGTCATGAATTCTACTGAAGTGGAATTTTTTTCATAGCTACTACAGTTACTGAGATATTGACAAAATAGTGCTTCAAGGTTAATTTTCATGCCTGTGTTATGTCCCCATACTTATGTGTAAGTGGAAGCACAGGGCCCATAGGGCCCATGCTCCCACAGGTGCATGCCGTTATGCAAAAAGTTTTAGCTCCCACAACCACATACCAGTTACATTACACTACATTTACAATGGAATTGGTGTAAATCTTTACAGTAAACCAGCAAAAGGCAACTATGGAAAACATGCCACCTTTCAGAGCCCGTATTTTGAAAGTAGGTCATGAAAGTGCCAGTGGTGTTGCAACACTACCTTTAGTTTCACAAAAGTACCAGTAGTGTTGCAACACTACTTTTTAGTTTTGTGAAAGTACTCTGTGTTGACCTATGGGACTTTTGTGAAAGTTGCAGAATTTCACAAAATTAAAGCCCCAAATAAGCCAGTTTCTTTGCAATTTCATAGCTAAAATAATGGTTAGGTTTTTTTGGCTGAAATTTGCAGAGTAGCAAGCCCTGGTCTCACAGATGTGCCTTTCAGTGGTTTGATCACAAAATTGATGATGGTTCCATAGTTACAGTGCTCTGACATTGCCAGATTTCTCATAGGATAGTACTGCAGCACCCTTTGTGCCTTTTGGTGCCAGTATCACGAAAATGATTAAAAATACAGATTTTTCACTGTGGTTAGCTTAGTCCCCATGGAAATTTTGAAGTCAGAATTACAGCTGCAGTAGGATGTTTTCCTTGGTTGCTATGGTTACTGAAATATTGCCAAATTAGTGTTGCAAGGGTTCCTTTTCATGACTATAGGGGTGTGGTATGTCTCCGTACTTATGTGTAAGTGGGAGCACAGGAGCTGGAAGGCCCACACTCCCACATATGCATATCATTATGCAAACAATGGGCAGTGTGAGGAAAGCTCAGGTCCTGAGTGGGTGCAGGGGCCCAGAGGACCTGAGCTCCCATATATGGATATCAGTATGCAAAAATGGGCAATGTGAGGGGAGCACAGGGCCACAGAGCACCCACACTCCCACAACCACATACCAGTTACATTTCACTTTCTCAAAAAGAAGGGAAATTCATTATTTAATGCATCAGTTAGGGTGGACAGTACACCAACAAAAGTTTGGAAATTCAGTGTTAGGGTTACCAACCCCAATCTCCCCATCCACAACCCACCCTTCACACATCAACAGGTGTCAGGGTGTGTGTTGGGGTCCTCAGGCCTAACTCTCACCCCATTCTTCTATCCTGCACCACCTCAGCTTGTTTACACATATAATGGGGTGAGAGTTAGGCCAACAACCCCAGTGCACACCCAGATGCCTGTTGGTATGTGTAGAGGGTGGGGGGATGGGGTGGTAGGGGTTAGTAACCCTAACACCGAATTTCCAAACTTTTGTTGGTGTAGTATCAATCCTAACTTAACTAAGTTTTTTTGCAAGATATATATATATATATATATATATATATATATATATATAGATATACACACATATATACTGTACATATATTCATTGCAAAAACTTTGTTAATGCATCAGTTAGGGTTGATAGCACAGCGACAAAAGAATGGAAATGTGATGTTAGGGTTACCCTCCTACCTCCACACCTCCACCCTCCCCCACACTCCACATATCAACTGATGTCAGGGTGTGCCATGTGGTCATCAGGCCCAACTCTCACCCTCTTGGTTTTGCCCACCATCTAGTTTTACCAATATTTTGAAGGCATTGGAGCTCGTCTTGTCCAATCCTATCAATGCTAGATTTCCATATACTCATCCTTTTGTGCGATTCACTAATGAAGAATGATGTCCTTTGTAGCAACCCAAAGAGTGTCTTTGCTTCCACAACTGCTTCACTACAATCTGAGATGCATAAATTGAGAATATGTGCATAACACCAGGTATACAAACTGTTTGGTGAATCCTTTTTTATCAACGCTCGTAACCCCACAAACTTGCTCCTCATGTTGAATGCACCGTCAAATGACTCCCCGATGATGTTCTTCATATCGAGTCCATGCCTGTCAAAGTTCTCTTTTAAAACCTTGTGCATTCCTTGTCCAGAAGTGTCCTGTACCTCTACCACAGCAAAGAGATGCTCATGAACTTGTAGGTCTTTCACATACCATAAAATGATGGCAGCTTCATCAGTCACACTGATGTCCTGTGTGGTGTCCATCTGAATGCTGATCTTCTGGTCTGGAGCATCTCATGTTATCTGCAAAATAATCTCAACAATTTGATTTACAGTGGTCTTCGACAGCAGAGTAATCAGACGGTGGACAGATTGTGCAATCCAATCTGTCTCCAGTCTGGAAGAGCCTTGTCACAAGAACAATGTGATGCATTTGCTCAGTTTTTGGCAGATAAGGTTGCTACAATCAGGTCTGGTATCTGTCTGGCTCACTCTAATGAAAGTTGTGGTGGTCGGCAGAAGATGTCGGGCCCTCAGTTTACTTGGTCTGACTTTAGCCTACCTGCAATCACTGACATAGTGATGATCACCAAGATGCTGTGACCAACCAGCTGTAGTTTGGACTTGGGCCCCACACGCCTTCTGGTAGGATGCATTGATGAGATCAGCCCAGTCCTACCTGAGATAGTCTGGAGGTCATTGGAGAGGGGGATCTGCCCAGAACCCCTGAAGGAGGTGGTTGTTTGGCCCCTCCTTAAAAAACCCTTCCTTGACCTGGACTGTTTGGTGAACTACAGACCTGTCTCTAACCTACCCTTTGTGGGTAAGGTTAATGAGAATGTGGTTACGTCACAATTGGATGATCTTTTGACCAGCCACAATGTCTATGATTCTCTCCAGTCAGGATTTAGGAAGAGGCATAGTACCGAGACAGCCCTTGTCCAGGTGCTAAATGACCTCCTAATAGCAAGAGAGTGGAAGACTCATTCTGGTTTGGACCTCCTTGATCTCTCTCTGAAGTGTTTGACACTGTGGACCATGGAGTGCTGTTGGAGCACCTGCAGCTCATCTGTGGACCATCTGGTACAGTCCTCAGATGGTTTCAATCTTTCCTCAAGGGTAGGACTCAGAGTGAAGTCTGGGATTTATTCCTTGGCCTCTCTCCCCCTATCCTGTGGGGTGCTGCAGGGCTCCATTTCATCACCCATGTTGTTTGCAGTGTGCATGCTGCCATTAGGAGAGATTAGGCAGTATGGTCTGAGTTTTCACTGCTATGTAGATCACACTCGGCTATAAATGTCCTTTGCACCTGGTCAAGATGTGTTCCTCTCGGTATTTGATAACTGTCTCACCGAGCTCCAGGACTGGATGAGTGCGAGCTGGCTGCAGTTGAACCTAGTTAAAACTGAGATGCTGGTTGTGGACCCTGATCATCGGGAGGTGGGTTTGTTGGCAGGCTCACCCTCGAGACTATGTCTTGGGGGAGTTGCGCCGACTACCTCAGACTGGGTGCGAAACCAGGGTGTTATTGTTGATGATGGCTTGACCCAGAAATTGCAGGTGTCAATCGTCAAGACCTCTTTACCATCTGAGGAATATCACCTGGGTGAAACACCTGGTTCCTCCCAACGATCTTCCAACATTGTTCCACGCCTTCATTACTTGTCACCTTGACTATTGTAATGCCCTTTACCTAGGGCTACTGAGGGTTGATGTCCACCACCTTCAGCTAGTGCAGAATGCGGCAGCCAGGCTGTTGACTGGTACATCTAGAGCCAGCCACATAATGCCTGTGCTTCACAGACTGCACTGGCTTCCAGTGCGGTGGAGGATCACTTTCAATGTCAGTTTGCTGACCTATAAAGCCCTACACAACCAGGGACCCAGTTACTTGAAATATCTCCTTCACCCTTACTGCCCCCCCTTCCCTCTCTGATCCACCGATGAGGGATTGCTAGAGATTTCCAGGGTCCATTTAAAGACATATGGGGCCCAGTCTTTTAATTTTGTGGCCCTGACCCTGTGGAATTCTCTACCTCATCATGTGTGAGATTGCCTGACCATCCAGGAGTTTAAAACTGCACTAAAAACCTATTTTTTTTGAATAGGCATATTCTGTTTTTTAAGGGTAGTGTTATAATTGTTAGAGTTTTAAATTATTGGATTTTATTGATTATTGTTGGTATTTATTATGGCTGTTTATTATGTACAAGCACCTTGGTTGTAAGAGAGGCGTTTTTTTATAAATAAAGTATGATATGATAAAGGAGACACTAAAATCATGAACAAATAAAAACAGTACTTGTCAGTTTCTTCCATTTCAATCCATAAAACAATGCCCATGTTAGCAGGGAAAAATAACTTGCCATCATAACTATTCCACAAATCAGGATGCACGCATGGGTTTGCCAGTGCAACAGAGTCAATATTCAAATGTGAAAGCGCTAAAGTGTCAAGCAGCTGAGGATGTGGTGGTGGTGGTCAACAGCCTTGACTTCCATCCTGCCCAGCTATCAGCTGCCCGCTTGAAATCTGGTTTCCCCATCCATTTTAATGCAAGTGTAAAGTTCAGTGAAAGTCAGCATTTTTGTTGTTTAAAACAAGCAGTTCAACGACAGCAACAGATTCCTCACCAGGGAAGAGCCCAACCCTCCCCCCTCCCTCCCCAGAAAGATAAGAACTAACAACACTTCAGGATTGCAGTGGTGGAAATGAACCCTTAAGCTGCTGACAAAATTAGAACATATAGGCATTCTGGACTGATTCAGTCTGCAGCACAGTAAGGGTCAAGTTTTGCAATCACTAGCCAACAGGCCCCTAGTGACTAGCCCTACCATCTTTTCCACTGATGCAGCTGGTATACTTACTAAAATGTTATCTTCTCCAGTACAAACCCACAGGGCTAGTTGAGGGAAAATCATACTAGCCTGATACGAAATCTATCAGCATTTGGATAGTAGGCTGGTGCCAGTTCTGACCCCTAGAACTGCATGCAGACAACGTATGAAAAGCAGTGATGTAGCAAAACCAGGGGTCGAAACTAGCATGGTTCCACTAACCAAACGCTGGCAGATTTTGTATGGGGCAGGCTAGTAAAGCCATTTTAAGTGCTTGTAGTGGAGAAAGTAATATTTCCCCAAGTACACCAGCTGAGTCAGTAAGAAAGTCTGTGGGGCTAGTGTATTTTCCCAGTTATTAGGACCGCTGGCTAGTGGCTGCACTCAACCCCTGGTTTACCCTGCCTGCGGCTTGCTCCAAAAATCACGCCCCACACCACCATTGCACTGTCAACAATACCAGCAGCCCTTTCCAGAGTCAGACAGACTCAGACCATGCTGGCTCTGCAGTTGCCACTTGCATAAGAAACAATGCTGGCTCTTGGTCACCCACAAGCAGTGGCACAACCACGGGCCCTATTCTCTCTCTGGCCTCCATTTGAAGTTTGAGCACACAGGTTCTACCAAACTAAATTATAAAAGTTGTCTCAAAATGCTGCAATCTGGCCATTAGGAAGCCTTACATTAATCAGTGTTACACTGTCATGCAGAGCCGGATCACCATGGGGCAGAGATTCTTCCTATCAGCATTCCATCCTCTAGCATTGCTGAATGACTGGAATTATGCATTCTAATTTTGAACCAGCATTCTTAAACTGTTGGTGGAAGAATGCATTTTTTTAAAATCTCCTTTAAATGTCGGGAATCAAAATGCATTCTTTTGGACTCATACGATAGCAGTAAGGCCCTTCCAGTAGTTAGATAGTTAATCACCCACTAGGGGTAATATGGCACTCTGCTGCACCTTGTGCCACATTACTCCTCTAGGAGGTGATTAACAGACTTAATCTAACCCCTGGTCATGCCTTATTTGCTAAAAGAGTAGTTGCATACTTCATAACATCGACCCCCCCAGATGTGATATCTCACCTGCTCCAGAGTTGGTGGGTATCCAGCAGCCCATTTCTTTCAGCCTTGTTTAAAAGTTATATTGAAACATAGAAACATATCACTCATAATTATTACCCCACTACAAATGGAGCCGCTTCCTGATACTGTCACCTCCCTGCCATGCAGGCGTATGCAGACCCATTTTGTGATGTCATAAAATGAATGCTTACTTATGCATGCTCCATTGACTGACTTGGAGGGGGTGATATTTCTGAAGGTTTTAGTACTATCCAAACTTACGATTTCAAACAAAGAGCCCGCTTGACTAACAGGGTCCCTGTTAGTCAAGCAGTCACTTTGTTTGAAATCGTAACTTTAAATAGTACTGAAACCTTCTGAAATATCACCCCCCTTAAAGTCACTGGAGCACGAATAAGCAAGACTCCATTTTATGGCATCACAAAACATGTCTGTGTGCGCCTGCATGGGGGGTGTGGTGACAGTATCAGAAAGCTGCTCCATTTGTAGCGAGGTAAAAATTACAAGTGATATAACTTTTACACAAGGCTGAAAGAAATGGACTGCTGGATACCCACCAACTCTGGAGCAGGCGCGGTATCACATCTGGGGTGGGGGGCATGTTCTGAAGTATGCACCTGCTCTTTAAAGAGCTACCGATGCCTCAAAGAAAACTAGGCACAGTTCTGCTTGCATTTCATCTATATTTTGTATATTTCTCCTCCCCATTATTACTAAGGAAATTTGCATGAATATACAATCTTTATCCCTTAAGAGTCCATCTGCCTCTATAGCTTACTCCCTACTTTCAAGTCATAATCCCCTGTTGTAACAGCATGTTGCTATGGGAGTAACTAATATCACAAGCAGTGAGTGCTACATGACCAGGTAAGGAGAAATAAGCAGGAACTCTTCAGAAGCAAAGATCCTGTTTTCATACTGATGACCTCAGTAATGAATAATGGGGAGGAGGAAAACAGCACTAATTGGAAATACAAACTGGACTGTGTCAAAATATTCAGTTTTGTTAAAGAGAACCTCCTCCCTGGCTCCACTGCAGGGGGGTGGTAAGCCATGGGGGAATTTCTGGGGACTGGCGGGACCAGAGAGAGAGAGAGAGAGTCCATCCATTGGGAAGGCTGTAGCCACCTTCCAGGGCTCCAGGAGAGGAAAAAATCTACATAAAAAAAGGAAATATTTTCTGTCTTGATGGTCAGGTGAAAAATGTTGGTAGTCATTGTACTGTATTTGCCCTCCCATGTCCACCCCGCAGCTGTGCACTCTTGTGTGTGTGTGTGTGTGTGTGTGTGTGTTTTAAATAACTGATATCTTTGGGAGATTTACCAAGCTTTCCTACCAGCAAGGCCCCTCCGTCTAGATGCTCAGGTGAAAGTAGAGATGCTGGCAGCCAGTGCTGTATTTTTCTCCTCCCCTGTTCTTGCCCATGCTAAGCACTCTGATTTTTTATTTGTTATTATAATCTGCTAGTTTGGGGGCTTTGCCAGGCTTTCCTGCCAGCAAGGTCCATCCACCCATGTGCTCAGAAGAAAGTGGAAAACAATTCTACTTTCACCTGAGCACCTAGATAGAGGGACCCAGCTGATGCCAAATAGGCAGAGAACGAGGAAATGAGAATCCGCAAGAAATTAACTGCCAAAACGTGAGATACTGAACAGAAGAAATAGTTATAGCACTCATGATGTAAAAAAAAAAAAAAAATGAAAAATAGTACACAACATCAAATTAGCACTACGGGCAGACTGGATGGGCCTAGCAGTCCTTATCTGCCGACAATTTCTATGTTTCTATGTTACCTAAAGGGAATAAATAAGGCACAGGAGGGAAGCATGTTCAGAGGAAGAAATGCTCTAGAACAAGGGGGCATGACTGGAGACTGGAAGTGGCTAGACAAAGGCAGACATTGGAAAGTACTTGACAGAAAGGGGAGGGGAAGGGAGGGGAAGGGAGGCATGGACCAACCTGTCAACAGAGGTAGCAGGGAAAATTCAAAACTGCAGTGACAGACATAGGGGAACACTAGCTGTTCAAAAGGAGATGACAAGCCAGAGATAAAGTTGGATCTGCGACTTTTGTAGGCAAGGAAAAACTGTAGACTGCCAAAAGGAATATTGCATGGCGCCCCATCTGCTGCCCGTTTCTATGTGTCATTCATCCATTTACTGCAAATCATTTCACGTAAGAAATGGCATACATACAACACAAGTGTATCCCACTCCACTGTACAGAGTGCTGCTGCCATTGTATTGTATTTCTCCCTTGTCCCCTTCCCCTGCTGTGCACTCTGTTGTGTTATTTTGTGAAATAAACTGATACTTTGGGAAATTTGCCAAGCTCCATGCCAGCATGGTATGAACAAACAAATGTGCCAGCAGAAACGGACCACCCAGTCTATCTAAGTCTGCTCAAGTGTGCAGCTAGCACCCCTAGTTTGCAGCTGCCCCTCCCCTTTGTCATCCCACTGCTGTCCCCCTAGCTCCTCCACCCTCACTCTCTCCTGTTCCCTGTCCCATGCCTTTTTAAACCTGTTCAGATTTACATGATACCACTCATTCTGGTAGTGCATTCCAATTTGTTACCACCCTCTGTGAAATAGTGTCTTCTCATTTCCCTCTTAAATCTCCCCCCCTCTATTCTTATCTCATGTCCCCTGGTACCCCTCCTCTTCCTTAGCTTAAAGACCCCATCTGCCCCATCCTTGTTGATTCCCCCCATCATTATGGATTCCTCTCAGATACATGAATGTCTCAATCATGCCCCCTCCCCTTCCATCCTCCAGGGCGTACATATTCAGGTTGCCCAGCCTGCTCTCAGTCTCTCCCCTCCATTCCACATATCATCTTTGTTGCCCTCCTCTGCACCCCCTCCAGTAGCCTGATATCATGCTTCTGGTATGACCTCCAAAACTGCACACAATACTCCAAGTGTGTCCTTACCAGCGACCTGTAGTGGGGTAAGAGCACCTATCTTAACCTGGACAAAAAAAATCCTTGCTATTTATCCCAACATTTTGTTCACTTTTGCAGCCACTGTCTTGCACTGGACAGTGTTGTTCATGGTCCCTGTTACCATTACCCCTAGGTCCTTCTCCTCAGTGATCCCAAGCTTACCCCCCCCAGACAGTATTCTCTCCTTGGATTCTTCACCCTGAAGTGCATAACTTTACACTTCTTTGTATTGAACCCCAGCTGCCACCTCTCTGACCACTCCTCTAGCTTGCCTAGGTCCCCCTGCAGCTGCTTCCATCCCTCCCCACCCCCCTCCACCACTGCTCCCATTTTGGTGTCGTCTGTGACCAGACTTACCTTGCTCACCACCCTGTATGCAATGTCTGATATGAAGAGCCCTAATAATACTGGTCCTAGCACACAGCCCTGTGGCACCCTGATCGTCACAGGCCTTGGAGTTGAGAGCTCCCCTCTTACGACCATGCGTCGCAGCCTCCCACTAAGCCAGCTTGTAATCCAGTTTGTCATTTTTGCCCCTACCCCTACACCGTTAGCTTACCCCAAGCCACCCATGAGGCACCAAGTCAAAGGCCTTGCTGAAGTCCAACTAAGGAACATCCACCACATGACTCTTATCCAGCTCACCTGTCACCCAGTCCCTCTATCTAGGTGCTCAGGTGAAAGTGGAAAGAATTCTACTTTCACCTGAGCACCTAGATAGAGGGACCCTGCTGGTAGAAACTGAAAGTTTGCCACATCTCCCAAACTAGCAGATTATTAATAAACTAGCATGTTCAGCACAAGGAAGAACAAGGGAGGAGAAATAGAACAATGGCTGCCAGCATTTCTACTCTCAACTGAGCATCTAGACAGAAGGACTATGCTGGTGGGAAGCTTTGCTTGGCAAATCTCCCAATGTATCAGTTTATTTTTACAAAATAAACACAGAGTACGCAACAGGGAAGGATACCGGTGGGGGGGATTCAATACAATGTCTGGCAGCGTAATACATGTCTACTTCCAGAACCTGTTGGTGTTAAAGCTTGGCAAATCTGTAAGTTTTATTTTACAAATAAAACAGTGCACAGCAGTAGGAAGGGGACAAGGGAGGAGAAATACAATGGCTGGCAGCATTTCTACTTTCACTTAGAGAATCAGAATCTAGACCACACCTCTCAACCTCCTGCTTCATTAATCAGGGACAAAGCTTAAAAAAAATCAGGGGGGCATAGCCTGCCTATGCTGAAGATGGCTGCTTAAATGTCCTTCTCTCTGGGACCTACAGCTATCATCATACATCCTTCCTCTCCCAGATAGCCTTCATGTGCCAAAACAGTGACCTTATGCAGCAAACATCATTAATCAACTCTGGTACAGTATTTTTAACTATATCTGAGCTCTAAACCTGTTTTTTCTACATCAAGCCTATCTACCCTGTGTGGGGCCTACACCATGGCTGATCACTCTCTGTACACTATCTCCCTCAGTAGAGTGGAGACAATGTTTCAGCAATTAATTACAGAGATCAAGAGACTTAAAAACAACTTCACAGCAGAACATTACAAATATGCAATTACGTGACCAGAGAATTAATGCTACAAATGTAAAAACGGCCCAAAATGAAAGCTCAATTAATGATTTGCATGCTACTATCAGAGAACAAGACAGGGTCATCAGAAACCTACAGGATAAAATAGATGACATTGAAAATAGAAACAGAAGAAACAACCTTAGATTTCTTGGCTTTCCTGAAGGTACAGAGCTCGATAATACCAGTGCTTTTTTATCTCATGTGCTTCCTACTTTACTCAAACTTCCTCCCGGACAAGAGCTCACCATCGAGAGATCACATTGTATTCTAAATCTGAAGCCTGGCCCAGACCAGAAGCCCAGGCCAATCATTGCAAGATTTCTAAATTACTCTCACACAGAACTTATCCTTAACAGAGCCAGGCAAATGGGAGTACTCACATGGCAAGAACACAGAATCTCAATTTTCAGAGATTTCTCAAGAGAACGTTCTAACAAACGCAGAGCATTTAATCCTATAAAGCCTATCCTACACCATCGTGGAATTAAATTCACTTCAAGATATCCTGCTACATGCGTCTCTTTTTAGGTAACTCGACAAAAGATTTCAATTCCTCTGAAGCACTGTCTACATTTCTAAATGAGACTCCCTCTAGTCCTACCTTGCCTTGTGGTAATAATGTGTCACAACCGAATAGTATTCCAGAATGTATTTAAACAGCCACACATGCTTTCCTCGCTGTAATTTCCAACTCAGATCCCAGAAAGTTATCTCCGAAATGTCCAAGCACTGTACCTCCTATTAGACTTTCAGCTCGCACTCAAGAAAATAAATCTTCCAGTTTGCATCCTGCTAAGCACACTTGCTGTGCTACTGATTCTCCACTAACTCCTTTTCGGCAGTCGGAAGGCCACATAAACATTACCTCTCCTCTTACTTTGTCTAATAAATTCTCTCTGCTTCATGAGGATTCGCATTCCTCCCAAGAGGATTTTCATAGAGATGAACTGGACCCTCTCAACGAGTCCAATATTGCTCTGTCTGCTAAGGTCTCTGTTGACTCTTCGTGGGCCAAGCTGGCAGCTAGCTCACCTTCCAAATCAGCTGAACAGCCAAAAAAGAGAAAGAGAAGGAAAAGGAAGCAAAGGAACAAATCTACTTCTGTTGTCACTGGGTCACATAAACACAACATTAACTAAATATACTGCAGGCTCTCCTTCCCCTGCATGCAAATTTAGCATTACCCCTTTTTTTGCTCTCAACACGCAGCGTAACTCCCATGGCGTGCAATGCTATCGCATCCAAATGGTATGGAATATGATATGTTGTACATTGGGGCAGCTGGATCTGGGGTAATCATGTTCAGGTTTAAATAACTGTAGCCATGCTTATAGCTTCGTACATTTAAGGAATTCTAGTTTTAATCACATTAGGTATCTTGTATTTTATCCTGTGTTGTACCAGAAACAGAGCTTTTAGCATCGCGATGTTCAGCCCTCTTAAAGCTGTACTACCACTAGAACTACAGGAATAGAGTATCTGGCTGTATATTGCGTTCTTATTTGATAAATGCCATGGTCCAATTGCATTTATTATTATTCCACCCTATTTACACAAAACTACTGTTTATGTGTGGATACTGTTTAAGTACTGCACAGAACATTAAACAATTATGATTATTAGTAGGGAGGGCTACCGTGATATTTTGGTACTACATTTAGTATCCGGCTCTTATTATCCAACTTTGGAACACTATAATAAATCACAATTACTCCTCAGGAGTATATACATCTACAGTATATTTCTTCCCTTCATTACTCCTCCCCTTTTTTCCCCCATGTTTTAAAATACTACACTGAAGGTGATTTTCGAGGCTCCTTCGCTGTATATATAATACTCAATATTCACAAGGATATTCTTATAGCACATTATTACTCGAAGCCTTATCTTGTAAAGCTGATGAATCATTTATATATATTCATAGTTGGGGCTTGCTGGGCCTTTTGTTAGACCTAGTTACCCCACTATAAACATAGGATTATATTTGGCTATGTTCAAGTTATGTGCTAATCTCATTCAATCTAACATTCATATTACAGGTAACCGGAGCCTTGAAACCTGGAATATTTAAACCCTGCAACAAATACTACAATGTTAAGATCTCTCAGTATACCTATCTACCTCCCTACCCAATTAACAAGGTATATTGCTCCACTTTCAATTGGGTTCCACAATACCCTGTTGCCCTATCAATCATTACTATATTAACCCATTTCATTCACTGTATATATTTAAGCAGCCTCCATGCATAATTAGTGTCACCCTATCAACACTGTTATATGGAGTCTACCTAACAGTATGACCTGTTTCTGGTACACACTATATTACATAATTTTATCACAATGTGTTGGTACACTCATTTCTTTTCTATTGAACTTGGATTTTATGGTTCAATCTATACCATTATATCTAGGTTTAGTTACTTTAGCAATTTTCTTCTATTTATAGATATGATAGCTATTGTTCCTCCCAGGGTATTATTATATGCATCTTAGTACTAGTCTCAATTACAACTTTATAGTATATTGTGGTATATATTTTGTATTTTAGGAATATAACGTGCAGACTTTCTCTTAAGATTACTTACTTCTCTACACACCTAGTAGTGTAGAGAGAGAGAGTCTCAGGTTTTCACAATGACTCTTATCTCTCTACTCCTCATTAGTGTTTAAATTTAATACATTGCATTTTTTAAGGTTCTATTTTTCAACTGTTTTATGGCTATTGGAACTTCTATCCTATATTATTCCTCTGCGAGACATAATAACCATACTCACTTTAAGTTTTGGAATCCATACAACTTAATAGTCATGCATACATTTGTACACCTTAAACATCTTTCTTTTGAGCATGGGACATCCTTAGCCTCAATCATAGAGTCCCACATTCCCCCTTGTAAAACCATACTCTTTCTCTTACCATTATGAATTATCTAATTTTACATTCTTGGAATGTCAGTGGACTCAACTCTCCTTGTAAACGTAAGCAAATTCTCACCTACCTTAAAAAACATAAAACTCGTATTACTTACTTACAAGAAACCAAACTTGTAGCTGAGGATGTCGACAGACTCAAAAGGGACTGGGTCAGTCAAATATTCGCTCTTCCTCTCCTTCTAAAAAACGCGGGGTGGCTATTTTATTACATAAATGCCTCAAATCATCCCTAATTAAAACTATCACTGACTTGGATGGTAGACGGGTTATTGCACACCTGAATACCACCTCTGGCCCTCTTATGTTAGTTAATATTTATGCCCCTAATTCTGATTCCCCTGAATTTTTCCATAACTTAGCTCAACAAATTATGATTAATAACAGCAATAACTCTCCTGTTTTAATGGATGGAGACTTTAATCTTGCATTACAGGTGCAATTAGAGAGAAGTAACTCCTTCTGTGATGCGCACCCCAGAAGTATCAATGCACTTTCAATGCTAATGAAAGACTTGGGTCTTTCTGACATTTGGAGATTATACCACCCCAGACAACATGAGTATACCTTTTACTCCTCACTTCACAAATCATATAGCAGAATTGACTATTGGTTTTCTTCTCCTGTCATCACTGAAAAACCATTGATGTTTCCATTCTCCCGATCACTATTTCAGACCATTCCACCATGAAACTACATTTACTATGGGACCATCCCTCTGTTAAATCTCCCTCCAGGTGCTTGGACCCACTCTTATTGAGAGACCCAGAATTCTCACCTTGGATTAAAATCCAGATCCATGATTTACTCTCTTTTTATAACTCCACTGATGTTTCTCAAGATACTATCTGGGAAGCATTGAAAGCCACAATCAGAGGTAAAATTATTAGCTTCTCAGCTCACAGAAAGAAGTTAAGAGAACAGCAACTGGCCGACCTAGAAACATCTCTTAAAGATAAAGAGAATCACTATTATAAAACAAATAAACCCAACACCCAGTCACAGCTTCACCTTGAAATCCTTCAGTTAAGAACTAAAATTAATGAGTTACTATTTAGGAAAACCGAACTTGCCCTCTTAAAGCTTAAACATAATTATTGGGAACAAGGAGACAAATGTGGGAAGTTACTTTCATACCACCTTAAATCACAACAGACAGACACATTGCTGGTTTGAAAGGCCTATCAGGCCAAATTCACACTGATAACCCCTCAATTAACCATATCATGAGTTCTTTTTATCAAAAGTTATACTCTCAACAAAATTCTACAAAAACACATCTCATACAACGTTTCTTGGAGAATCTGCAGTTACCTCATCTCTCTCAACATGATGTAGCAAAACTGGACGAACCTTTCTCCCTTTGAGAGATCCAACCAGCATTGTCCTCTTTAAAATCCGACAAATCCCCAAGGAGTGGTTTTCCTGTAGACTTCTACAAATCACTTTCAGAAACCCTTTGCCCCTTACTTTTCAACATTTTCCTAGAAGCAATTTTAAAGGGCAAACTCCCTCCTACAATGACAGAAGCTATTATTACTGTTTTACCAAAAAAAGATAAAGACCCTTCTCTTCCCTTTAGTTATAGGCTGATTTCCTTTCTGAACACAAACGGTAAAATCTTTGCTAAATTATGAACCCTTCGTTTAGAATCTGTAACCTCAAATCTTGTCCATACTTCACAAGCCGGCTTCATTAAGAATAGAGCAGGTTCAGATCATCTTCTCTCCTTATTTAACCTAATTCACAAAGCAAAATCTCTCCAATCATCAGCCACCGCTATTGCTATTGATTTCGAAAAAGCTTTTGACTCTCTAAATTGGAATTATCTATATCATGTAATATCTCATTTTGGCTTTCCTAATAATTTTTGTAAATGGATCAAACTTCTATATACTTTGCCTTCTGCACAAGTTCTTACCAATTCAATTCTGTCCCTCTCTTTTCAACTGGCAAGAGGAACCAGACAAGGCTGCCCTCTATTACCCTGTTTGTTTATACTTGCCATGGAACCTCTATCAGCCTCCATTCACCAATCTAATAACATCCACAGCATCCCAATTGGTAACTCTCGCTATACCTCACTTTCTTATGCAGATGATCTCCTAATTTTATTAGAAAATCTAGAGGAATCAGGTCAACCACTAATTAAGTTACTCAACAATTTTACCTCCCTCTCCAGCCTAGCGTTAAATCTTAATAAATCCGAAATGCTACCACTGAATAGCTTTTGCAAACCCTATATGAATACTTCTTTGAGCTTCCGCTGGGCTCCACACAGTCTCTCTTATCTCGGTATCCACATTACTCCACATTTAGACAAAATATGGGACACTAACCTTTCACCCTTATTATCCATCAATAAATCTACTCTTGATAGATGGAACCATCTCAATCTCTCCTTTAATGGTAAAATATCTGCTGTCAAGATGTCAATAGCTCTGAAAATGTTATTCCTATTTGCCAACATCCCAATTCTCCCTTCTAGTTTCCTCATCAAAATTGATAAAATAGTTGGTAATTTTATCTGGGATGGCAAAACCCCTAGATTTAGTCATAATAAACTTTGTTCTCATTGGTCTGGAGGTGGTTTCTGTCTTCCTTGGTTTCAAGCTTACCTCTGGGCCTTCCGTACAGCCCAAATTATCAAGTGGTTCGGTAAACCCAACAATAAATCCCCACTATGGGTCACTATGGAAGCATCCCTCTGTCCTGGTAATGTTTCTACTTCTTTTATTTACAACCCTCTGCCTTCCAATTTAAAAGTTCACCCCACTATTGCATCCTCAGTATTTTATTGGAAAATAATTCATAAACATCTTAACTCTAATCCAGCCCTCTTTGACTACGCACCTGTTTGGGGTAACCATCTTCTCTCTCTTGACAATCACCCAATATTTAGCAGAACCTGTAAACACATGGGTATCTTCTTCCTCAATTACATACTTGAAACTCAAGATTTTAAACTCAAATGACCTTCTCCGAACTCCGTCGCCTTTGGAACATCCCACCTCATGAGTTCTTGAAATATTTACAGTTATGCTCCATATGTAGTTCTTATCTTTCACACAAGTCCATTCAGTCCTTACATGATCAATGTATCTCCAAATGGATCACGACTACATCCAATCTGAATAGTATTATTTATAAAGAAATCCAAGATTCCCTTCCAGATCAATCCAATAATGCAAAAAACAAATGGTGCAAACTTTTAAACTACAATGTATCCAATGTACAATGGCAAAAGTGCTGGCTCTCATGTCACAAAACCTTTAATGATAAACGCAGTTCTCTAATACAAACCAAAATTCTTCATTTATGGTACAGAACTCCAACTGTGCTGCAAAAAATGGGTTTAATGAACAACAATTGGCACTGCAATTCTCCCAATGGAGACTTACTACATATTTTAAGGAGTTGTCCACCCATATATAACCTTTGGAGAAATATTCCATCATTTTGCAATGAAAGTGGTTGGTCAGTCTTTTCCGTTAGATCCTAAGCAATGTATAATTGGCATATTTAACTTTAGTTCTTACAAAATCTCTTAAGCTCAAAATAGATGGTTGACCATACTATTCCTTCAAGTTAAACATCTTATCCTTATGTACTGGAAATTTAGTGTAATTCCAAATTTTTCAGACATCCTTAAACAATAATCCCAATATGCTACCTTAGACCGTATGACATATATCGCTTCCGATTGACTCAACATTTATAATAAATGTTGGCAAGACTATTTTATTTACTTGGATACATCTAAGCCCTCTATTAACTACTGTATAGATTGTTACAGCTTGCTAATTCTTTCTGTTATTAAGCCTTAATCTCTGTTATTAGAGTCTTGCTTCCCTTTCTTTCTCCCCTTTTCTTCCCCGTTTCTCACTTACTTTGTTCTTATTCTTTTCCTATCCCTCTCTAGTTGTTCTAACATTGTAATATGCGGTTATTCTGCCAAGTCTTCCTGTTTTTCTCTATGATTCACAATATTGTACTGTATACATACCTTGCCAATGCAAAAACATGACTATATACATCCCCTTTTGTAATTTATACTGCTTATTTCCATCTGAGAATGTATAAGGTTTGTTCTCCCTCAATGTCATGTTTATAATATGCAATCTAAGCTTACAGTATAAGGAATATATGTTATTCATTCTACAGTATTTGTGATTATATGTTTTATCTGTGCCTTGTTCTTACATGTACCTACGTACTTGGAGGATATATGTTTATCATGTTGAAATTCTTAATAAAAAGATTAACTACAAAAAAAATCAGGGACAAAGGACCAAAATCAGGGACACACCTTCATAACTGATATCCACTGAATAAGGGACTTGGGCCCAGATATTCAAACTGCGCTCAAAACTGGCGCAACAGCAGGAGCAAGCACAAACCAGTTGCGCAAATGCGCAACAGGTGCGATATTCAAACATGGAGCAGAGCAAATTGCGCAAGCAACCAACGCCTGAATATCGCGACATACCGCGCCATCACGCGAACCAGGAAGGAGAAGTTGAGCTAAAATGTTCGCTATGGCGAAGCAGGGAAGCTCAGCTGAGCAGTCCAGAGCTGCCATAGTGCAAGCACAGCCCCCAGAGCAATGGAACTGCACATCCAGGGAGGCAGGCTGGGGCCCACCGCCAGCCATGCCACACATGGGCACAGGAACACACTGCAGAACCCACACCACACCTGCACACCCCAAGAACAGCATCACTGGGGTGGGACAGATGATCTACCTGCCCATGGGGACAAGCAACAAAGCATAGCAGAGCCATGACACCCAGCACAACCACTGGCAGGCTGAGAGGCCACACACAGGGGTTGACAACCACAGTGCACATCAGCCCCCATATGCACAGCACACCCTGCACTGTGCCCAAGACACCACCATGTGCAGTGACTGGCACTGCAGGAAACCATGCAGTCCCCCCAGTACTCGTCAGCCCCATGCAACACAGAAGCCTACAAGCCAGACACATCCTGTGCACCCAGCAGTGGGTGGCAGCAGATGTCAAGACCAACAGAAAGTCAATGCCATGTTGGTGATACCTCCCCATGCACACACACGCACACACACATGCACGCACACACACCCAGGACCAGACTACCCTAGATGGCATGTACACACCTGCAACTGAGCACCCATAGCCAGCTGCAAATCAGAGACCAACACAGTATTCATATATCAAAATAGAAATGTATATTGAACATTAAATAACAACAACAATAGAAACTATTTACAAGGGGGGACGGTACAAGGAAGGGGTGTTCAAGGGGAGGATTAAAACTTGGAGAGGAAGGCAGGGGTGGCAGATGGGAGAAGTGGGAAGGGAAGAAAATCAGTGTTTCGCCGGACGCCTGCCTCCGCCTGCTGTCTGCCAGTTCCATGCTTGCCTCCTCCGCAGGCCATGGTGGTGTATGGACCTCAGGATGGCCTGGTCATCACTGACCATCTGTCTGATGGCCCGACATCCCTGGACATGCGCTGGAGTACCTCGAGACCTAGGGAAATGGGAACACAGTCAATGGCTGTGACTGACCACAACCCTGAACACCACCCAACCTGCAAGCCATATAGCCCAGTGTCCGCACCTGTGATGGCATGCACCCACCCCACAGTGAACATGCACATGGCCATCACAAACAGTAGGGGCACCAGCTGGCGCGACCACCACCCACACACACACCCACGCCAATCACAGTACAAACTAGGCTGGCAAGTGATGTGGCAACGCAGTGCGATGCCAGTTACACAGCCATGTGCCCAGTGCATGCCTGGACCACCAGTGACGCATACACAGACGTGCTGTGATACTGCACTGTGATGCATGTCACCTGTGTCGTGCCTGCATACATGGATACATAGATTATGTCGGTAGATAAGGGCTATGGGCCACCCAGTCTATTATTTGACCTTGTAAGTTCACTCTGTTTTCCTATAAGTCTGTTGCACCTTACCCTGACCTCCAGAATTCCTGTATGGCTATCCCATGCATTCTTAAATCCCGTGACCAAGTCAGCCCCCACCACTTCCTCTGGCAGGGTGTTCCACTTGTCCACCACCTGCTCTGTGAAGAAATTCTTTCTCATGTTTCCTCCGAATCGTCCCTCCAACTTCATCCCATGCCCTCTAGTCCTGGAACATCTTTTACGCTGAAAACAGTGTTGTCCTGCACTCTGTTCCCCCTGTAAGATACTTGTATGTCCCCATCATATCCCTCTCCTCCCTCCTCCAGGGAGTACATGTTCAGTTCCTTCAACCTGTCTTCATAGGACTTGTGATGCAATCCATGCACCATCCGTGTTGCCCTCCTCTGAACCCTCTCTACCCAGTCCATGTCCATACGTGGTATGGTCTCCTGAACTGTACACTGTACTCCAGTGTGGGGCCTCACTAGTGTCTTGTATAGTGGAATTATGACCTCCCTTTGGTTGTGTGTGCATGGCTGGTGATCTTGCCCCCAGCATGCAATAGCATCCATGAAGTAATGATACTCACACTCCTCCAGCAGCTGGGTCTGCCGCTGCTGCTGCTGCTGCTGCAGTTGGGGCACAACACCCTGGCACTGGGCCCCTGGCACGCCCACCTCACCCCCGCCCGCCCAAAATCCGCCTGTGGGAGACATATGTTGAGACAAACATCAGTGTGACTCAAAAGCAGAGTGCCCCTGCCCCAGGAGAGTGCCTGCCCACACAGTCATAACCATCCATCGCACAGCTGCACACACTGCACAGCCAACCGTGTCCGAGCCGGCACTCATGCACAGCCACCCCAGCACACACACCCCTACAAGAGAATATAGGTGCATAGATTGTACACTCACCTGGCCTAGGCACCACGCCTGTCTGGTATGCGAACGCAGTCGCGTGCCAAGATCCGGCTCCTCTGGCGGAGGTCACCGTACCGGTGCTGGCACTGTTCAGCAGACCGGCCCCAGCCAGTGACCTCCACCAGGTCAGTGGCCACTTGCTGCCACACGTGGGTCCTAGGCATGGTGAGGGGGGCCTCACCATACAGTGCCTCACAGTGGGGCTCCACCAGGGCCACCAGGTTGGCCACTTCAAGCTGGCTCCAGGACACCACCCTCCTCCTAGCCATGGCACCAACTTTACAGCAGGTAATATGGCGCCCTGCTGCGCCGTGACCCCACGTGCAGTTGTTGCGCAATAGACCACCACAGGCTCCAATCGCGCTGTTCGGAATAGCCATTACTTATACATGGCGCTGTCACCAGACAGCGTAATAGGACGTACACATGGCATGCGAACAGCGCCAGAGGGCAGAGGGCATACACAAGGTCATGGCAATGACACAAGGCTACGCGACAGCCATAGGACGAGATGGGCATCCCGCGCGACCGCTAAGCTTGAGCACCAGTGCCACAGTGGACTATCGCGCAGTAGTGCCACAGCGCCATATAGTGCCCAGTGCTGTAGCGCCACTGGCACAATGGTGGCCATGGCCTGAATCACCTATCGCGCTCAGCAGGTCTGCAGCACGATAGACGCATGCGTAAGCTGTCTGGGCATGCGCAATGCAGTGTAGCACGTAGCCACAAACCCGCGCCATTGGCTCAGCCGACCTTCCAGACAGAGGAAGCGGCAAACGCCGATATTCAGCCTACATATGCAAATCATTCGATCAGCTATTCATGGCGAGTGGCGCGATTAGCATAAAAGATAAAGTAGCGCCACACCTCATTTGCAGTGTTGCGCTATAAAAATGCGACAGTGGGTTGTGCTGGCCAGATTTGGTTACTGCAGGTGAGAGGTGAGTTACATGCTGTGTGATGCTCAGGACAATGCTCATGGGCAGGGGTGCCGGAGGATGATAAAGGCTGAGGGGCTGAGCATGAAAGGCACTTAGAAAGGGACAAAGGCACCCTTCTATCAGTATCTCCAGGCGGGAGAGGAAACAGGGGGCTTCCAGCTCCGGGCCGGCAGCTATGCTCATGGGGAAATGCTGTTGACTGCACAGTGACAGGTGTCCACTTCCACCCATACAGATCACCATGACTAACCAGAGCCAAGCTGAGGGTGTGGACAGCGGGCATAGGAGGAGGCAACTTCACCGGGCAGAGACAGAGGCCCTCTTCCAGGCCTACCTGGAGGATGAGCCACTATTGAGTGACAGAGGGCACCCCTCAGGCGTGCAGCTGCATGGGAGGGTAGCTCGGGCCGTCAACCTGCACGGAAGCCACCAGCGCCCATGCAGGAATGCAGAAGAAATGGGGACTGACCACAGGAGGCTGAAGGAGAAGGTGGCAGCCTTCAGGGCGGCGACGTGCTGGCACTGGTGGGGCCCACCAGTGGTGTTGCAGCTGACCCCTACAGAGGAGACACTGGTCATGGCCATGCAGCCGAAAGTGCCATTAGGGGCGTACCAGGCGGAGGATTCCAGACAGGTGGAAGCATCACTGCACGGTATGACATGGTGAGTTGTTGGGGGCTGTTGTTCACATGCACTCACATGTACTCTCTTTCTGTTACAGATCCTGTTCGTCCTGCAGGAGATGGTGGTGGTGGTGGGTCCAGACAGTGAGGCAGACCTGCTGGACGGGAGGAGGGACCATCCACCTCCGCCACCAGCCTGCAGGCACTGCAGCAGCATGCACGCTGGGCCAACAACTCCGTGTCAGTGATATGGGTGCAGGGGTACAGCCTGTGTCACAGCAGTCTGGCATGCAGGTATGCCAGCATGCTGTGCCTATGGCAGTGGCATGCACCTGCACCATTGATGATAGCAGGCCTGCAATGGGCAGTGATAGGTGTGTGTCCCATGACGGACACATGGCAGGCCAGCACGCGCCCTGGGCCTTCCTGGTTCACACCTGTAACCAGCACGCTGGCACAGTCCCAGGCTGTGCCTGTCAGCACCGGTGGTGGCACGCGTGGCTGTGCAGGTGTCTGGCACTGTTGTCAGCACGGAGGTGGAACAGGTGGACCTGGGGCTCAGCAGTTGGAGGCGGCAGCAGCAGTCGCACACCAGGTCTGGGGTACAGTGTCAAGCAGTGGCACATGTCCACCGCCCTTGATCCGCCCATACCTGGTCCTGGCGAACAGCGCCCACCCTCAAGGGTGCTGTGCACCAGGACCGCCCACACCTGGGGTCTACGATGCCATTGGGGCACAGTACCCATTGACGCCGCGACACCCGCCTGCTGCAGGACTCAGTGCACAGCTGCAGGGCAGGTTGCAAGGTCGTGGAGGCACTGTCTGTGTCCGTGGAGTGGCATAAGGAGGTGCTGGACCGAGCCGAGCTGGTCCTTATGATGGATGGTGACCGCTGCCATTGACAGGCTGACCCAGGCAGTGGTCTCTGTCGCAGACGACGCACACTGTCAGGTGCCCTGCTCACACCCCACAGTGCGCCTCCACTCCCATTCCCGGCGCGGTGACACCAGGCCTGTCGACGCCGGGTTCTGCTGTGGCATCCCGAGCACCCTGGTGCAAGTTTGTTTGGCAGGATGCAGACCCTGTGCGGGCAAGGTCGCGTTCGCACAGTGGGACCCCTGGTGGTGCACCAGCGCCACCCAATGTGGCCCCTGCTCAGCCTGCCAGTGCTGCTGGGCCACGGCGGGGCCACCCATGCATCTGTGGTGGCTGTGGGACAGTGCTACCTGACTGAGCTGTCTCCCAGTGCAGGCCCTGTCTGGTGCTGCCCTGTGTGCAATGTGTGTCAGGGTGGGCAGTGCACTGCTGGGTGCTCTGCTCACCAAGCTGACACACGGACCACCTGCACACTCTCCCAACTGCTGTCCACAGGTGTGTGTGCATGATGATGCCTGCATTGCACTGTACACCAAGGTGCAAGGGTTCCCAGGTCCTGACACACGTACGTGGACAGTCCAGGTGGTGGAGGTGGTTGGTGGTGCTGTGTGTTGGCAATGTCATTTCCGCAGTGCTGTGCTGCTGCCCATGTATGCTGCCTGGTGTGTGTGTGTGTCCATATGAGTGCTCACCCCTCTCTGATGGTGTGTTGGTATGCCTGGAACCTTCAACTCCTGACCTCATGCAGTGTGTTCCCCTGTGTGCCTGTGGTTTGCGCATGGACAGTGTTGCCTGCACATGTCCCCTTGACTTACCTGTGTTGGGCGTAGTGCTCTTCTGCAATGGTGTCCCGGTGCAGCTGGGCCTGCTGGGTCAGTCGGGGTCTCTCCATCTAGGGGCTGCTCATCACCACATCACGCGCCACTGGCGCCCATCGCTCTGTCCCCTCTTGGACCTGTCGGCTATCCCATGGTCTTTGGCCATGTTGTGCAGATACAACAGGCCAGGAATATCCCACAGGCCTTTTGGGGGCTGTACTGTAGAACTCCTTGATGTCCAGGCATCAGAAGCATGCCTTGACATCCCAAACACCAGCTCTATGATGTTACGTGTTGCGGCATGTGCCTCATTGAAACATAGCTGGCTGGTGTCGTGGAGGCTGAGTGCGGTGTGAGCAGCCAGGGACGGGTGGGTATCCGCAGTCACCTGTGTGGAGATAGTGGAGATCAGTGTCATGTCAGGTCCATATTGCCCATATCCTTGTGTGCCACTACCATGGCACCTGTGTCATTCCCACCCTTGCACAGAGTTTGCATTCCATACAGGTGTACTCACCCACTAGATGACCCGTGAGGATGTTCCCACTCTCGAATCGATGGCACAGTGCAGACTGGTGCCATATGAAGGCATCATGTGCTCGCCAGGTGTGGCACAGACATTGATAATGCGCCCAGTGGCATCACACCACCTGGCAGTTGACACTGGAAAAGCCCTTTCAGTTCCGATAAGCCTGGCCGTCGGGGCCAGGTGGCGTCGCGAATGGCCACATGGGTGCAGTCTATGGCCCCTAGCACGCCAGGCAACGATGCTACCCTGTGGAACTCCTGCATGTTTGTTTATGCGGCTCTGCCGCGGTACTGGGGAAATAGATGTACTCCATGCATGAGCAGCAGTGCGCTGAGGAATTGGTGAGGATGCGTGGCGTGGCCGACTGTGTAATGCCTGTGGTGTCCCCTGTCAGCCTCTGGAAGGTGCCCGTGGTGAGCAGGCACATGCAGGCTGTCACCTTGGTCTCCATGGACAGAGCATGACTCCGTCGTGAAGGTGCCTGCATCATATCACTGCACAGCTCGCAGAGCCGTCTCAGTATTGCCCTGTTCAGGCGGTACCGGCCCACAATCTCAGCGTCTGTGTACAGCTCGAAGCTGATGCGGGCACGATACCGCCTGTCGGGGGCATACCGCCGACGGGCCTCCGCGGCCACGCCCCCTGCAGCATGGTGTCTCACCCCCCTCATTACAGCTTCCATGTGAAGCTGACACTGTCCATCTCCTGGCTTCTGCCCCCGCTGCTGTTCCTGTGTTACCCCGCTGCCTCTACTGTTGCTTCCACTGCGGCACCCCCCACTGGCCTCTCTGTCCTCCTGGACCCACTGTCCTCTCTGCCCTTCCAGCTCCTGCTCTCTCTCTCTCTCTCTCTCTCTCTCTCTCTCCCAGTTTGCGGCCTGCTAGGGTTCTTGCGTGCTTCCTTGAGCCTTTTTTTTGGCTCAAATCCGGTCACTGCGCAACTTCCAGCTGAGCCACTCTTCGTTGCGCAGTAATTAGATATCGCATTAACGCACTTTATGCATGGACCCGCCCTTCTGTTTGCGCATGCCTTCATTTCCATTGCGCTGTTGCTCAGCATGTTTTCGGTTGCAACTGGCCCTTCTGAATATCGCAGAATGGCGCATTTTTGGAGTTGAGCACGCGAAACCCTGTTGCGCATGGCGCAACCCTTTTGAATATCTGGGCCTTAGTGTATAATGCATTTTCTAAGGAAGAACAAGTCTAACTTTAATGTCTGATATACTCCCACTGTTTATGGAAACAAATTTAGGAGGGAGAGAGTAAAATTATGAGGAAAAATCAGGGGCAATTGAGAGTTATGCCCTAATCTGTCTAGATGCTCGGCAGCTCAGGTAACCTTAGAAATGCAGAGGTTGAAATTAAGTTCTGTGGCCACTAGACAGCAGGGCTAGTGACTTGGAAAATCCACTGTCCCCAAGTATTTTTTTTACTGGCCCAGTTGGTGTACAAACTGAAGTGTTGATTTCTCCACTGCAAGTCCAAAGGGCTACTTAAATAAAAATCTTATTAGCCCAATATTAAATCTACCAGCATTTGGCTAGCAGGCTGATGCCAATTTTGACCCATGCAAATGCTGCCACTGCACTGTATCTTCCCTCGTTTGTCCTCTTCCTCCCCTTCTGTGCACTCTGATTTTTTTTTGTGTGAAAATAATTACTCACCCAGCAATCCAGGGCCCCATGGGGAGAGTCCACATGTGAGTCACCGGCTACAGTCCTGCTTGAATCCTCAGTCCAGCAAGGAATCAGGGACAGAGTCCCTTCCCCCCAACAGACCCCTGAGAGAGAGGGGACCCGAGAGAGTAAAATCGGTGGTGGACGTGTGCGGTGCTCCCTGGGACCATCATCTTCCTCCTGGATGCTGGTTTTTTTTTCTCTCTATGTGTGCCCCTGAGTGCAGACATGTAGTGGCATCTGCACGTGCTGTGTTCAGATGCCTGCTGCTGCTTCACCCCAATGCTGGCACCACTGGCTACAGTGCCTCCAATCTCCTTTGGGGCTGCTGGCAAGTGGTGTGAAACCCACTACCCATAACCCACCCCGGGGGAGGAGAGATGTCCCTCAGACACTATCCTCTCACTCTGTCCTCTCCCTCACCTGCCGGCCCCCCGTGGCCCGAGTCTGCTCCCAAACCCATGTTGCCAGCATGGCAAGAGGTGTGATGTCCAGTGCCTCAACCCTCAGCATCAATGGGCTGACTGATGTTTTCAATGGGAGATTTGCCAAGCAGGGTCCCTCCATCTAACATCAGCGCACACAGCGGTGGGAGGCAAGGAAGGAAAAAAACAAAATGGCAGCATTTCTACTTTGGATATTGTGTATAGCACTCTTATGGCTATGATGCAGTGACGTGCTAATGTTATAACCTGGCTTCAATCTTAAAAGCAATAAAATTCAATGTTAAGCAATAGAAGCAAAAATCATACAAGAAATAGAGACAGTCCAGACTGCAGTAATAACAAAATGATACAGCAGCAGAAGCCAGAGCAAATAGAACACTCTCCCCCCAAAAAAGCATTCTAAATATTGCTCAACATTTTATCAGCACCTGAGAGGTGTGGGGGGTGGAGCTCCCCACAGAAATAGTTACAGCTCACATAATGTAAAAAAAAAAAAAAAAAACTACACTCAAGCACAACGTCATATTAGCACCCGTGTGTGGAGGGGAAACAGAGCTCCCCCACATAAAGTAATCACTTTATTTTATTTAATTTCTTTCCATGGGGGAGCTCCACCACCCCACAGAAAGACAAAGAAGTAAAATAAAGTGATTACTTTATGAGGAGGTTCCATCAGCCATACCCTCCCCACACACACACCTGGTGCTAATATGATGTGTTGTGCGTCATCTCTCCGCCCTCCCCACCACACCCATAGGTGCTAATATGATGATGTGCACTATTGTTTTTTTATTTTACATTATGAGTGCTATAACTATTTCTGTGGGACGCGTCGACCCCAACACCCCCCAGGTGTTAATATGATGTTCTGTGCTAAAATTGTAATGTGCACCAGGAATTTGTATAAGGAACTGTAACAGCAGAGGTTAACACTTTGGCCTCAGAACAATGCTTGATCTGCAACTGACTAGCACTACCTACACTCATCTTTTTAGAGGAGAGTTTTGTAGCTGAGAAGCCACTGGCACACTTACCATAGTTCACCTAGTTGGCCGGGGATATACACAGTTATCTCTTTCACCTGACTGAGCATCAAGATAGAGGGACCATGCTTGTCTGCTTGGGAAATCCCAAGGTATCTTACAAAAACAGTGCTGCACAGCAGGAGGAAGGGTACAAAAGAGGTGAAATACAAAGCAATGGCTGCAGCATTCTATAGGAGCTACTACAAACTGCTGTGAGCAGAGTGGGACAACAACCAAAAGCACAGACCTTACAGCAAAAGCTCTTTATTGCATCTGTTCTCTGTAACTGTTAATTCCTCCTCATTGTTCCCCTCCTCCTGGGTCATTTACCAGGAGATGGGCAACTTGTTCTTCAGTGAGCCTTCCTGGTGAATAAATAAATAAAGCTTCAAGGGCAGTCAGGATGGCAGAGGCAGCAGTGCCAAGTCTTGTTTCAGTCCTTCTCCTGCCTGGTGATTGGGGCAGAACAATTTTTGTATTTTTTACACAAAGGAAGGCAAACCATGGGACCACTGACTAAGTAATGCTGGTGCAGAGGGGACATCAGAACTAAGCAGATAATTTAATTAGGACTCGGGAACTGACCACGACCAGCACCCAACTCACACACCATGACCACACAGTCCATGCCAGCCCCCCACACAAACATTGACTTTCTACCCCACCCAGGTCAGAAATTTTAAATTTACCACTGAGTTAGAAGTCAAAAAGGAACTACTCACCGGCACCACTAGCAGCAGGTGCAGTGAGGTTGGAGGATGAAAACCAACTCTAGCAACTCACTGCCAAGAAAGACTGAAGAGTACTGTCCCCCCCCAGCAGTCAGACACTACAATTGACAGTCCCCAGACCCCAAGCACAAGTACTAACTACTCCACTCTGCTGGAGCCCAAACAGAAATCCCAGTACTCAGATCACCACCACCACCACCACAACCAGTCCCTCTAACATGATGACACTCCCCTCGATGATTGGCCCCACTCCCCACCAACCACACACACAAACACGTGGCAACCGGGGGTCCATGGCCCATTTTCTTCCACCAGCACCTGCATCAACACAAGTTCAACATTATTACCCTACTAGTCCAGAACTCCAGCCTATACAGCAGCATCCACTCCAGGCTTGGACAGGCCAGGAAAACCACAACCCAATATCCCCTCCCTTGTCCCCTTCCCCCTGCTGCTGTGCACTTGATTTTTAAACTAGGAGATTTATCAAGCAGGGCCCCTCAGCTCTATCTAGATGCTTACCAAGAGTATAAAACAAAATAGCTGCTTTTCTATTTTCAACTCTGAGCATATAGATAGAGGAACCTTATAAAAATGAAAGCATCAGAGTGCACAGCAGGGGGAAGTGGTCCGAGGACAAGGGAGGATAAATGCAACATATGTAGAGCCAGTGTCCAGGACAACAACACTTTTAGTTTTAAGGGCAGCGGTGAAATATAAGGGTGGTCTAAGCAACCAAAGCAAAGTTTCATAATGGGGTACCAACCCAGGACACCCCACCCCCAAGTTTTCCATTTCAAACCACCCCCACTGGGGCTCAGAATGAAGTTTAAAGTACCCCATGAGCTCCTTCTCCTAAACACTCTCCACCATCTCCATTTCCAGATCCACCCAGCCCCAAATGATGAAATGTTTCACTCACCACCAGTAAAGGCATTGGAAAATGGGGACATCTTGAAACAGGTTCAGTCAGGGGGAACCACTGGAGCACCAGGTCAGGTTTACAATGTTAATGCCCATGATCGGGCATATGGGAGGGGTGGGGGGAACCATTAGACTACCAAGGACTCATCTCATGGGGACAGCAGCTACGCAGGGTGACAGGTGCATTTCACCAGGATGTCCTTCGCAATGCATGCAAATTGGGCCATAATAACATGCTAATGGCCCCATTTGCACCATACAAATATTATAGCCCTATTTGCATGCCCACTACTGAATATCATGGGTGCTGCACCCAGTGCAGCTATGTTTATACTGGAGCATTCCCGCCCTCCCTGTCAGAGGAATGTGCCAGCACATTGTACATGCACCAGACACATCCGGTGCCATATTCAACAGAGATGTGCTTTGGCACATCAACACTGAATATCATCCTGTCCTGGTCCCGGCCATCTCAGTTGCGATGCGACCCCTCTTGCGCCACTGCCTGGCGCAGTCTGAATATCTTGTCCAAGGTATATACATCAAAGTATTTTATGACATGTTGCTATTACAAACTAATTCCAACAATAATAAATACAGCCTGTTGTTTTATATCAGCTCGGAGGTCACAACAATAACCTCCCTGTATGAGGACCTGAGAGGAAAAAGGAAAATTAAAGAGGATACTATAGCATAGTCAAGAAAGGGGAGGGGGTGCCCATAAGTGGCCAACTTTATGAACTAGAAATTGTAAAGGATAGATTAGGTTAAGAAATAGAAGAACTGTTGCAACAGATTTAAGAAAAGTTTGGTCCTCAAGAGTGGCAGGAGCTTCCTGTCACATATCCTCCACCTTAAGAGGGAAGCAGTTATTGCAAACTGCTTACCACCTACCTGTCCCAGGAAGGGATGTAGCTTTCACCCATCCATCTTCAGAAGCTGTGTCTCAGGGTCTCTATTAATGATAAACATTCTATCATAAACATCATGGATATCATCATTTCTTACTCTAAGGCATTAACACATTTCTCAACAGAGACTAGTTGTACCTTCTCATCTCCTTTTAGGGAAAGTCCATCATCTTTCTTAACCAAAAATCTGGATGGCTGTAAAGTCCAGTACCATACAAAGACTTTCTCTGGGTGAGTAATTACCTGCTCCAACCACACCAGACATATCAGTTTTAAGCTTGGTTCCAGTCCTAGGTTCAATCCCCCAACATAATCCCACTATGTCTTAATTCATTCATTTCACCTGCTACTGATACAGACACCTGAGGATAGACACTCTAGATGTTACCCCAACACAGGTTCCTATCCATTTTCCACCCACCTCCTCCTTTGTAGGTTTTTCATTTAAAAAAAAAATAAAGCACATTTACCACCTCCTTGATCTTAACATTTTGGCAATATTAGCATCTTTAGCCTGCAGTATACAACAGTCAACACTGTTAATAGATTTAGCTGCATCAATACAGGAAAAAGTCCCTTTAGCCTCATAGGCTTCTTCTTGCTTGCTTGGAGTTTTCAACCCCCGCACAATATCACTAGGCACAGTCTTACCTGGGGTCTCACATTCAAGTTCCATACTTGCATCTCTGACCTCCAATAGGTAACATCCTAGGATCAAAGGCAACAAAGGAATATCCTGCTCAGTCAGGGGGTCCTCTTCAAACCGAGCCCATAAAAAATCCTCAGATTCCTTATCCAAACTCTCTGGCAGGGACCTCTCAAGCACCTGGCAACAGTGCTCTGCCTCTCTGCATAGTCGGTGTGCCTTCAACCATTGCCCACTCATCTAGTGGATCATCCTCATCAGGGTCTCCACCTCCTGGGTGTTGTCTCTCACACCTCTAGTCTGTCTCAACCTGCATCTCTTTATTGTCTTCAGGCTTGGCCTTCCTCTGAGCTCCGAGGCCCAGTCCAGGCAGTAGCTTCTCACCGTCTATCAACCATGCTTCTGGTCAGAACTCAATGAACTTTCTTCTCTGGGTTTCTACTCTGGCAACTCCTGCTGCATTGGTCCACCTGGGATATCTTGGTGATATCCACCAGAAAATGTCCCTCATTGGCCAGTCAAGATGCTTCCAGCAAGTTATCCTACTTCTAACACCAAGCTTGTGGAGGAGTTGTGGGATAACAGATGGACCAAACACTGAACTTCAAGTTCAACACACAATCTCTGTGTGATGTTTATTCAAAATACAGCAGATAACCTTAAGCAATGGCATATCCCTTCTTCCGTACATCAGTTTGCAGCAACAGACTATGAATGTAATTTCTCTGCACTTAGCTAGCACCTACTGACACTGATCTCTGATCTAACCTAGCAGTTGTGATGCAGCATCCACCCCTATGTGGACCTTGTTTGCTTGGGTAGTGGGGGCTCAAATAAAAAAAACAAGCTAAAGACAAAGAACCTAAGTGCAGAACCACTGAAACAAGGGTTACCCCAAAGGACATTGACAATAAGCCAAGTTTCAAAGAAACACAACATCACACATATTTCCCTAATGCAAAGCATTATGGGGTATATGTAAATCACCATGACATTTCAGACTTGTTCAACTTACAGCAATTTACATGCATTTTAAATAGCACAACTAACTTAATTTCTATAATAGTCGCTTAATACTTTTTACTATTATCAAAACACCTAGTGCCATCATATTTTCAACATTTCCAGGTTTCATAAACATAAGGTATATGCATCAAGGTATTTTATGACATATTGCTATTACACACTAATTCCAACAACGATAAACACAGCCTGTTGTTTTGTATCAGCTCGGGACTGTAAAGGATAGATTAGGCTAAGAAATAGAAGAACTGTTGCAACAGATTTAAGAAAAGGTCAGTTCTCAAGAGTGGCAGGAGCTCCTTGTCACAGCCATGACAGAGCATGGTTCTACTGTGGCATTAATCCATGGTTGGGCTGGTTGGCATATGAGGCCAAAGGTCAAGTGTGTCCAACCTGCCAACCATGGATTAATACTACAAGTAGAACCATGCTCTGGAGTGGTTTAATGTGCTTGTAACATGGCAATGATTGTATGACTAATATTCACTATATAAATAAGAACAGACAGACTGATTTAGGTTTGGAACACTTTATGCTGCACTGTTAAACATGGTGTACACACAGTACAAAGCAAGTGGAGCACACTTATTGAAAATATCATGGCTGCTATTTACCTTTTGCAAAAATAGCTTTCATCACAAGTTTTAAGCTTCCTAACATCAAAACATATTTAAGATGGCAACTGCTTTTAAGACCATAACAAGGCAATGGCATCAAGCTACTCCTCCCAAAAAAGCAGAGAGGATCCAAACTATTGAATCCATACAGGCAATGGAAAGATTAACATTTGATATACAGCAAAGATCTTCCCTGTTTCTTGAGCAGTGGACAAGGTGGGATTTGGCTAGACCTGCTACCACTTAAAAGGGCTAAGGATTATTAAGAATAAAGAGGAAGAGGGTAATGAAGGAATAACTGATGTATTTGCTGAGGAGTGAGAATAATGCTTCTTTTGTGTCTAAGTATCTCTTAATTCAGCCTGTCTGATGCACTGAATAACTTGGTAGCACCAGCCAGATTCCCTGGTGGGCTTTACCCTCAGACAACGCATTCACATACACAGTGGATCCCAATGTGGGTAATCTCTGGGGTTGATTGTCATTTTGATCCAGGGAACCTTAAGCAGCAGCCCACTTTAAGTTATTAAACATATTGTTTTCAATCAACTATGGGGTTTTAATGACTCCCCGGCCTAGGATTTATGTTTTTAACAGTTAGTTAAAGTTGTATGATTACAAAAGTAAAGTTGTAATATAGAAATTTAGCAATGGATAATAATGATTGTGAACATGAAGTGATTGATATTTCTTGTTGGATGAGTTAAATTTGTATTTCTTACAAAAATATTAATAAACTTGAGTATAAAAAACATTTTAAAACTTTTCAAAAACTTGCAGTTGACTTTCTATGCTAGGTTCTTCGATTTTCATGTGTGTGCATTACAAGATATAAGTTGCACTGTATGATGGGACTGCGCTAGGGTAGATCTTCATGTTTTGTTCCTGTAATTCCCTTGGCAGGCCAACAGATGACTGTGAAACAATGCTAGCTGCACAGCACTGTTTTACAGCCCAGGATTTTTAGATCAGTTTCCAAATGTACTGAATTGAGCCAATCTGAAAAAAAACTTTCATAGACCAAGTACTATTTTTGTGAGTATTAACATCACTTTTTTCCTATCTAAATTATCTAGCTCAGCAGAATATAGAACAATATGACGTTTACTGCTTTCACCTTTCAAATATTTCTTTTGACTAGTATTGTTACTCTCTTTCTTTGATTTCCTTGTTTTTCTCACTTTCTTTATTTTTCTTTTCACCCATAGAAGCAGCCTCTCTCTTTGATCTTGCTTTATTTGTCTCATTGTCTTTGTTATTTTTGCTTTCTGTTACAGAAGGTGCAAGGCTCATCTTTACCATAGTGTGTATTTACCAAGGTGGTGATGCCCACTATTCCACACACACAAAAGCTGACATTAAAATTATGTATTGCTCTCCTTCTGTGCTTCACTTGTGAATGGTGATACACTGGGTGGGTGGGAAAATCAGAAAATTCTGCTGGTTTACAATGGCTGTGAAACAATGCTAGCAACACAGCACGGTCTGACAGACATCTGTTGGGCTGCCATGAGAACTGCACTTGAGCAACAATTTGCTGGAGCAAGCATGGATTATTAGAGAACTTAGCTATGTATTGTATTGTGGTTCATACTGGTATTACACAAGTAACCATGGTTGTACTGTGGCATTAATCCATGATTGCTTCATAGTCACCATAGTTGCCATTCCTCCAATCCATGTTAGTAATTTTAGCCTTCTGTTTTTTGCCATGTTATGTTATGTGTCTTTTGTTCATGTGACGTGGAACCTTCATAAATGAGCTTCCAGCTCAAGGGTATATTTCCAAGATTTCACTAAATAAAAATTAAATTAATAAATAGGTTAGTAAAACACTGTATTCCTAGTGTAGTCCTTTTTGCATTCAGTTTGCAGGTGAAATGGCTGCAAAGGTAAAGGTTAAAAGGGTGGCATTCATGAGGTACAAAGAGGCACAGAGGGAAGATGATAGGGAGGTGTACCAGGAAAAGCAGAGAGAAGCAGGGGAGGAGGTGGTGAGGGACACAAAGGTGCAAACAGAGGAAAGGATAACCAAATGGGTAACAAAGGTGGACAAGAACATGGAAGACAAGGGGAGGAATTGTGATGTTAAGAAGGGCTGGGGGAGACGCTGTAGATGAGGATCAGGAAAAAGCAGGTATCTTGAACAGATACTTCTGTTGAGTCTTCACAGTGGAACAGGAGGGGGATGGGCCACATAAAAACAACAGGAATACTTAGTGGAGGGAGGTAGACAGTTCCCACTCCTTTGCCAGAAATACTTGCTGTCCTCAGCAAGTGGGAAAATAGTGAAACGCTAGAGAGGAGCCATGGCTGTGCTGTCTGGAATAAGGGTGGCAACCAAACCCCTAAAGGGGCACGCACCTCAGGAACACAATTCTCTCTTCAGGGGATTAATACAGACCTATTGGAGTCCTCAATGGGGGTGAGCCAAGGGGAACAAAAGAAAAGAAAGGCTACCATAACTTTTGAGCTCCCTGCTCGGGGGCCTGGTGACAGTACTGTAAATCAAACATTCGATCACATACCCCTAACCCAGTACACACACAAACTAGGAACATTCTTTTGCACTAGCAACAGACATTTGCAGCAACCGACACTTATAGTAGAGTATTTGTGGTCTTGCACACCACTTACAAGGCCTGGTCTCCGAAGCCCACAGTACCTAACAAAAAATGTAAGCCAACAGTTCACTGCTGACTCTGATGAGAACATGACTCCTTACCTTCTGAACCTGCAATATGAATTTGCAAAAACTGGCTAATACAATCGCTGCTTGACTTGAGACTTTTTTCCAGACACCAGGGAAAATCAGATGTTGTATCTTAGCTAATTAGGAATAAGATTGTTGTAAAGTAAACAATTAAATGTCCATTAGTGTAGATTCTTGGAAAAGTCTATATAGAGATAGAAAAAGCTCGCTGTCAGGCAGTCAGGGTAAATGTTACCAGTCCTCACTGATGATCATCTGGTCTCTTCTGGTAGGCTGGAACTAAAACAGCTGACTCCCTTCTTGGACTGGAAAGGCTTGATCTGGGACTCAACTCTCCAGGCACAAACAGTGACAATGCTTTCCGCCATCACCTTCAGAAATCTTTGTTTTGCCTGGATACAAAAACTGGAGCTGATGAGCTCAAGAACTGGTATATAGTGTATGGTGGAATGTCGTTCTCCACCGAAATCCATCATTTTCAAAACCTTGTAGTCACACACTAGTGACGTTCGCAGTGCAACAGAATGATGTTTTCTACTGTACTGTGAACGTCACACTGTGTCCTCGAGCAGCATTTGACAGTTAGGGCTCACTCCATAGACAGGATACATGGCGAAAGCAGCATTGTCGGCAGCAGTACTAATGTTTAGCATTAAAACGTTCACAATGTAAAGTTCTTAAGCAGTTAAAATGTCAAGCGTGAAAACGTTCAAAATGTAAAGTAATTTTTTTCCTTCTAGTAACTGATTTTTTCCCCCCAAAAAACAACATTCCACCATACACTATAAAGAAAAGTGAATGGGGAACAGTTGACAACAGATCATCTTTCACCTCGGTGGCACTATGATGAGGGATTACCTCTCAAGCTGCGCTCTCGAGGTAATCAATCCATCATCATAGTGCCAACTCTGTGAAAGAATAGCCCTGTTGTCAACTGTTCCTGATGCACTATCCTATATATATTCCATTGAATGACGCTGGATGTCATAGCAGGCTGGAGTCCTGAGTGGGGAATTTGTTAACTTGCATTAGTGATGACTCCTCTTCTTTCTCAGCTGGTGGCATTGGTGCTCAGTCACCACTTAATGAGTGGGTACAGGCTCTAGATCTGGGAGGGAACCAGCTCCAGGAGTGGCCTTGGCCATACAGGGACCACAAAGGAACATGATAGACACACTCTGCCTCCATGCCACTGACACCAGCTACATGCAGGCATCCAAACTGCTAATCCTGCTAATGCTTTTGCATGTGCTGGTCCAAAGTATTGAAATATCTTCCAAATAATTTAAGTCATGTTGTTCTTGAATTTTCTTTGTTGCCTTTTGATAAATGTGGTCTTTAGAAATTTTAAGGAATCACTGTTCAAACTGTCCAAATGGCTGATCTCAGAGATGTGTTTTTGTATTTTGTATGCAGTGTTGTATACTGTACAATCCTTTTTTTCCACACACCCTCATTTCGATGGATCCAGTGCCAGCAGAGGTACAGTATTAGCGTAACTGTATTTTAGAGCTGTGATGGTCAGCATGAACTGTCAACTTGTGCTGGCTGTCAACTTTGAAAACTGCAAACTATCATCTGTTACTGTAGTAATTGCTATGTTGAACTAATTTACTGTCAACTTTGAAAACAGTAGGCTGTCAGGAGTTACTGTGGTAACTGTAATCTGCAGTCCTGATACTTGCAACAGCTGCTGTTAATTTTGTTCAGTCATTTATCCACTTACAGACTAGTAATCCTCTAAACCTGGCATTTCTCTTTTAAGAATGTCACAGACTCCTCTCTATTCAGATATCAGTGAAACAAGTGTACAGTGAACAGGGAAAAGGTCTTACAATGTTGTTAGTTCAATGGTTACAGAAGAAATCTGCAGTAAAGAGACTTAAGCAGTGAACTGCTTGATCCTATAAATACAAAAAGGTAGAAAAGCTGTGTGTTTGGCTCCCCACCATGCCCAGGATATCTATCAAAACCAATGTTAGGTCACAATAAAAAGTCTTCTTTTATTTCAAAATCACTGAATGACCAAATATGGTCACCACATATAACAAACAGTAGCCCCTCCCCCGCACACACACTCAGATCAATGTTTCACATCCTCGCTGATGCCTTTTCAAGAAAACCAACAATCTTTTAGTAAGGGCTTATATAGCTCAGTATCTGAGATGCTTTGTTGGGCCACCAACAGAAGATTCATAGTGCCACCACTATTCCCATGTCAGAGTTCCATTCATAAAACACAATTCTATTTATACATCACAAATGCATTCACCACAGTGATAACTTAAGATAAAAAGACACAACACTTATTTTATGTGGTGAACCTTACACCAAATATATTTATGTGAAGATAATAACCTTAATACATGTTTTAAATGCTATCTAACATTTAGTATTACTATTTATGCACCTGAGCTATTATGTATACATAGAGAATACATATGGTCAGACTGCAAGAAATATATGGGCTGCAGTGAAAGAGCTATCTAAAATGGCATTATTCTGGCACATTCAGTCCCTTAAATGATTGTACCATATAAACTTTGATACATTCATCTCTATTTCTTCAGTAAGCGGCCGGCTGAAAATGTTCATTGAGTCCAGGGGGATAAGATGCTTTCAGTCTGTATTGCCAAAACATTTATTAAGGATACACCAGTAAAAATATAAAGGACTTATACTACAGAGGATAATATATGGGCAGCCATACACAACAAGTCTGTCTGCATCGAGAGTGTTCTATGGCAACCAGGAACCTCGACAGTGAAGCTCTCAAGGTTCCATATTTGCCATAGAAAACCCAAGATGCATTCCAGGGAAGAGATTGTGACAAGCAAGGTGCCCCAAGGGTCAGTGCTAGGGCCCATACTTTTTAATATATACATCAGTGATGTAGGGGAGTGACTGGAAGGGAAGGTGTGTCTGTTTGCAGATGATACCAAGATCTGCAATAGGGTGGACACCAAGTCCGGGGTGAAGGTAATCAGGAGGGACCTAGAGAGGCTGGAGGGGTGGCCAGAAGCATGGCAGCTGAGGTTTAATGCAAAAAAATGTACTGTGATGCACATGGGACATAATGATACATAAGCCAGCTACATTCTGGGAGAGGAGAAAACAAAGGCAACCAGGCAGGGGAGGAGTCTGGGTGTTATAATTTTAGATAACCTTAAGGTGGGGAATTAATGCAGGAAAGCAGTGGGCAGGGCAAATGAAATGTTGGCATGCACTGGGAGGGGTATAACAAGCAGGAAGAAGGAGGCACTGATTCCCCTCTATAAGTCCATGGTGAGGCCTCACCTGGAGTATGGGGTACAGTTCTGAAGGTCACACCTGAGGAAGGACATTGATAGGATGGAGAGGGTTCAGAGAAGGGCATCAAAGATGGTGCAGGGCATACATCTGATGCCCTTTGAGGAGAGGCTGAGGGAGCTGGACCTGTACTCGCTGGAGACTAGGAGGGAGGGGGGACATTATAGAGATGTGCAAGTGCATGAAAGGGATAAATAAGGTGGGGAAGGTAGCCTATTCACAAGGAAAAGAAGTGATAGAACTAGTGGGCATAGTCTGAGGATGAGGGAAGATTCAGAGGCAGTACACGGGAGCATTATTTCTCTGAAAGGGTGGTGGACCAGTCTACCAGAAGAGGTGGTGGGAGCAGAAACCATAAAGGGATTCAAGAGGGCATGGGACAGACATAAAGGATTGGCAGGAGGGCAACGAGAGGTATATCTGGATGGAGGAAGTGGGGGGGCATCGGGGCAGACTCATGGGGCATTAGTGTCCTTATCTGCTGAAAGTCTTCTATGATTCTATTTACTGGCAGAAAGTCGGCATCAAATGTCCACAGCCAAAGGTAATCCACAACAAACAATGGAATCTAAAAAGAAGTCCTTTATTTAGATACCAGGATCCAAAATAAACCAAAAAGATAAAATGAATATCAAGCAGATGAAAAGGCCGTGGCACGGCCTGTGACCAACCCCTTCCCATAGTAGTTAGTCCAGTCAAACGTTTTCATGTCAAAGAGTGCTTTCTCAAGACTGGCGTGATTTTGTAAATTAATTTTACCTGGTACAGTAATTTTACATCCAGTTAATAATCAGACATGCAACATTAAAGATTTCATTACATGTCAGACCATGAATGTGATTTATTTTGCAAAATGTAATGCCTGACCGGCTTCCTATGTGGGCAAGACTTCTCCTCAAGGATAAACCATACAAGGGGGTTCTTTTGTGACAGCATTTAACTTCTCCTCTGATCTTAGAATGTGCCAGTTTTTATTATTACTTCATGTACCAAATAACTCTGTAGAGAAAATGTAACAAAATTAAGTTGATGTTCAATATTTTTCTTAATATTAAGTTTTCTGTTGAAATAAATGCTCTCTGTTAGTATGTATACCTGACCAACTGCATTATTAACACGGTCATCTTTGTATCTCAACTCCTTAAACCTTTCTTTAAAAACCTCCACCCCTCTATTGTACTTTTCCTGATTGCTTATATTTCTTTTTAATTCCATCCATTGTCTCCTTGGCATATTTCAGACAAATGTCTTGGATTACAGCTTGTATTGTCTAATATCAACATTTTTTCAGTTATTTTCCTATGCAAACTAGTGCTGACCACTTCCCTTCTATCTTCTTTAATGCACAAATCCAAAAATATCACCATTTTCTTATCAGTATGTACAGTAAATTTGAGATTACTGTTACTACCCTTTAAATAATGTACAAATGCCTATAATCGCTCTGGGTCCCCCTCCACACTAAAAAAAGTAATTAACGTAACAATGAAAAATGTCTCTCTGGTGATAAAAATATGTTTTTCAGGAGTAAGCACATGATATTTTTCCCAATTCACCAAATAAATATTGGTGTAATTTGGTGCTAAGGAGGGCCCCATCACAGCACCCTTAATTTGCAGTTGAAGCCATTTGTGAACATAAATATGTTAAAAGTAAATAATTTCTCTCTGATGGTAATGATGAATTCAATGAATCCAGTAGTGTAACCTGAATAGGTATACAGAGGCTCCCACAGGGCTTCTATGCCAACATTATGTGGTATGTTAGTGAATAGGGCGGTGATATCCATGGTTAGCAAGCAACATTCACTCTCCACCTTTAGATCCCGGAAAATTTGCAAAGTATGGGTGGTGACTTTAATATTTGTTGGCAAAAAGGTCACCAAGGGTTTGATAACTTCATCTACAAACTGAGCTAAGGGCTCAGTCACACAACTGGTCTAGCTGGAGGTTTGGGGGACCTTTTTGTATCTTGGGGAGCCCATACAAACATGCTGTCATGGGGTTTTCTACAGACAATAAATCATACAATTGTTTACTAATGAATCCATTAGACAGTGCTTCATATACAGTAAGTATACATCAATGTTATTCTTAAAATCCATTGTCATATCCCTAGATCGGCATGAATAAAAGATATTATCTGCTAACTGCATTAATAGTTCTGCTTCGTATTTACTTCTACCTAAAATGTCGATGGAGCCGCTCTTGTCTGAGCTTTTATGACTATCTCCATGTTGTTCTGTAAGTTATTTCAAGCCATCCCTTCTCTTGTTCAGATGAAAAATTGAGGGCTCTGTCTGTTTTGAGTCAAATCCTGTAGCTCTCATTCATAGTTTTTCTAAAAACTCACAGATTTGTAGGAGGTGAAAAAGTGGACTTTTTCCTCAGGTTTCTTTAGATTAACAGTCTGTGCATTAACAATTCCAAAGTAATTTTCATTGTCCAAAGAGTGTATGATCATTTCTGGATTACTGGCCATCCTGATGTAGAAAAATGTTTTTAAATCTAGATTACAGCTGAACTGATATAGATTCACTATTATGTTGAATTCTTGGGTATGCCTCATGTACAGTGACACCAACACAGAGACATACCTCCCTGTCAGCAAAATCGACACTTTGCTGACAGGTCTCTGTGTTGGTGTGCCCGAGACAGGGGCATGCTGTCTCCCAGTCCTGCATCCTCGCCCTGAATCAACTCCAACTGCAGCTGATAATTCCTGCTGGCAAGATGCCGGTTGACAAAAGTGTTGTCGAACAGGCATCATAGAGTCGAATTCTTGCATCTCAAAAATAGGGACATAAGATAATCCTTTTGGAGCACAGTTTGTTCAGACTCATTAAGCTCATAACATGAAATATTGTACACAATCGAATTACTTACCTGTTTTGAAGTCTTCTGTAATATGGCTCCGGGATCTGCCTCTGTTGATAAGTTTGCCTGCCGTAGATGGTTCCTCTTCATTTTGCCCATCTTTCTGCTTTCTTTCCTTATTCTCTTCAGTCTTTCACAAACCTGATTGTCTTATGGCTCCATCTCAGTGGTCTCTGTGAAAGTTTGGGAAGTGTAGGGTGCTCCAGCTGTGTTGCTGTCTGGATCGTCTCATCCCTGTGTCATTCCCCTTGTGCTGGGTTTGCCAGTTTATTCAGGGATATCTCTTGGCTTAAATCTAGCAAATGGTTACCACGTATACTGCTGGCTCCATCTGAATTAGAGCCACTTGTATAAGTATCATAATTGTGTACTTGAGTACTTTTTTCACACTTGATCTGGCCTTGCTGCAGCTGCAGTCAAAAATGCGTCCCTCCGCATAGTCCAAATGGTCCTTTTTGAATTTTTTTCTTTTTATTTCCTAATACATAAATCATAATTTCTGATCATTTGGTCTAGCTGTGTTCTATACTTACTGGTCTTGATTTTCAAAGGGTAACACAGGGCTTGCATCAAGCCATGGGTTGAACCCAATTTTGATGCAGCTGCACCAACCACCTTTGCTGCAACTGCACCCAAGTTTCTATTATCGGGCACAGTTGCAACTGTTTCCTCAGTTTATGGCAGCTTGCACCAAATATTTGGCACAAGCCCAGAAAAAAGGATCTGCTGGATGTTGAAAGCTAGACCAAGGGGAATCTGGTCTAACCTGTGGCACTTGGTACACGAGAGTGAAAATCGATATCGCTGACCAAGAGAATGCCACAAGCCCCATGCACTGTATAATCAGCACACCAGGGGCTCACAGCATTCTCGGGGCTTTGAAAATCTGGCCCATTGTATTCCAAGTGCATAGCAGATTTTTGCACTTGTCTTCCTCTCTGTATTAGGGACTCTTTAACTTCCTTTATACTGTCATCATCTTTTAAAATCAATTGAATTAAATCCGCTGAAGAGTCTAACAGGTGTTTTTGCCAATCTTTCAGAAAAGAGTCTCTTTCTATGCAAAGGAGGGTTGTTTAACTAGGCATAGTCCCCTTGGTATCCGGTTTACTCTTAAATAGGTCACCAATGTTACTTTTTGCCAGTAAAGGCATCTAGGTTTCAGTGCTATCCATTTGAATTAAACAAATTCGTCTTAAATATTTAAGGGTGAGCTAGTTTCCATTCATTCACTTTCCCTCATAAATCATATTTCTGTATTGGTGTTTAAACCTGGTTCTCATCACCATCTTTAAAAACATGGATTCCACAAAACTTTAGCTTGATTATCAACCTCAAAGTTACTAAGTCTGTTCTCGGTGACTATTTTTCTTAATTCTGTACTTTTGTATATTTTTGAGCACATTTTGTATATGGCATTTGTGTCTTTTGGATAGTGTCTTTTCTGGTGTCTAGCCCTGTATACTGTATACTAGGAATCATTACAGGCTCACATTAGCTTGTTAGTGTGGCTGCATTATATTAGCATGAGCCCTTTAAATTTCTACTAGTGTTTTAATAAGTATGTGTATTTAAGGAGCATACCTGTACAATGAGGCCACGTCTAGATAAAGGGCATGTGACTAATGTGAAACATCAGCTTACATGGCAGGGTGAGTGCTACTGTATGTTTAACAAAATGTGTAGCAACAAATATGTGTTTTTAACCAGACTACATAGTTAGTTTGCTTTATTTTGGGGCAGTTAGAGCTGTTAGCCTGACTTTCTAATTTGTGCCCATGTCTTCTATTGTCCGCCTTTAAAGGTTGTGTGAGGCCACTGTCACCATACACTTCTGCTTAAAGTAGACCAAGTTTAAATTGTTTCATGGTGATTTACCTCTGTGTCCCATGATGCTTTGCATTATTGGGGTATGTGTAGTATTTTTGTTTCTTTCAAGAGTATAAGAGTTGAGTCAGTGTATGAGCATAGATGTAGAGTAGTGGTAGCAACAATGACAGCAGTACAAGTTCTTGCTATGTGAAGGAGCAGCCCAGAAAGCAGGCTTAAAGTTTTTAAAATACTAGCTCATAGTTACTTGTTGAGGTCAATGTTGGAAGTATGTTGGTATTACTTTGCAGATAAGTGGATAGAAACATCCAGGAAGTGAAGTGGCTTCCCCAGGGTCACACAATAAAAGTGTCCCAGGCAGCATCTGAGCCTTGGATCTGCTGGAATGATAAAACAAGAGAATCACACAATGAAAGTGGTTCAGGCAGCATTTGAGTCTTGGATCTACCAGAATGATAAAACAGGAGATTCTGGGCAGAAAATTCAAACGCATCCACCCAGGATGGGCCTGCTGCTATCTTCAAAGCAAAAATGCATTCAGACCTGCTATACTATCTATTAGATGGCCTAATGGCATCCAAAGTTCAAATCTAAAACCAGATGCAATCGCATCTGTTTTCTGCCACAAATTTGACTTTTTCTTATACACAAATGTAAATTCTGAAAAATGGCAACAAGGCTGCTGGGATACAAGTAGCTAGAACACACAGCCTTCTGATATTCCAGCCCCAGAGTGGAGCGTGCTAACTATGAGCCACTAACTCTGTTAGAAACAGAGCCTTTTCAACCTACTATGGCCCATGTCACTGGAACAGAATCCATCTGGAAAATCTGCCATGTACTGACCTCAAGTTATTTAAGAAAAAGCTGAAAACCTGCCTCTACAAGAATTTTACTGCAATTTTTCATGATTTATTGCCTGTGAAAATGATCCCACACCACTGCCACCAGTTTTTGACAACCCCTGACCCTTGGGCCATACCAACTTACAGGGAAGTTGTCTGGATATACTGCTTCACTGGGCTGCTACCACCTAGTTATATCAGGAATATATCCCATTGTTCAAGATCAGGAAGGTCAAACACAATAATATAAGGTAGAGTGCACTTCGGATAGCAGACTATAAACAGAGAATTCATAGTGTCAGTAGAAATATTAAAATTGCCTTCTCAATAATGAAGCACAGCCACTGATTCTAGAAAGAAAGAGTCTTTACTAGTAATTACTACAGGTATTAATGGATAAACAGGATGTTTATACAGTAAGACAAATAGGTTTAAATATTTTCTGGGAAAGAAAAATATTGTCAAGTACACAGACAAATGATTGATAGAAGACTCTCAATGTCTAGGCTCACCAAGCATCTGTCTTAACTGCTACTAGACTGAGAGGACTTCCACTGAGTCTCTCCTTCCCTCACACAGATAGGCTAGCTCCAGCAGGGCTCCCACCTTCTTCCAGATGTAAAGAGTCAGAGTGAGAGAGACAGAGAGAGACAGAGAAAGTATCTAGCTCCCCAGTTTTATGTGCTTAGGGCTGTGGGGGGAGTGACCTCTACCTTGAATGACAGTTCCCCACCCAGTTGTGTGTGTGTGTGTGTGTGTGTGTGTGTGTGTGTGACATCATCCAGGCCAGCTGGCATCTTTCACACCTATGACAGCTTTCTTCCAGCTTTTATGACTTTGTTCTGCAGAATGTCTTGGGCGGTGGGAACAGTACCCTCAAATCTGCCAGGGTCTGAAACTAGATGAGCTCATAGGAAACTCAGTGCATAACAATTGACTTGTATATTCTCCTGACAGATGTCTGAACATGTGACCTGGAAGCCAATTTGGGTGTCTGTCCTAAAAAGAACTTAGAGGAACATTTAAACTAACAGAAAAAAAAGGAATAAATGAATCTGGTCACATTTTCCATCACACTCCTGCTTTCTGATTTTAGGGATTTGTTTTCTGCCCTGCACAGGTCTGATACTCATCCCAATCCTTGGAAATGCTGCTTAGGTACTTCAGAAGGAGCTGTTTTTCCAATTTTAAAGCACTTTCTCAGCACAATTATATTTTAGTCACCTAATGTCATAAACAATGAGTACATTACTCTTGAATGCCATTGTCATCTAGAGAACTGGAGACATAGTCACAAAATTAGTGGCAGCATGCAATGTTACCAGTCATGAATCCACATGCTAACAGAGTCAAAGCAGTAGACTTGGTGAGAAAACAGCATCAGTATCCATTGTGTACAGTGCTGAAGACTGTCATGAGCCACTTACTGGCTGCTCATTTGTGCAGTTCCAACATAACAAAATGATGAAAATAGGGTCACAGAAGCACTACATAGTAGTGGAGGAGTATCTCAAGACTACTCAAAAGTATCAGACAGAGAGGAAGTGGCTTCAGGTGTCCATTTTTATTTTTTTATTTATTTGGTAATTCGGATACAACCTTTGAGTATACACTCTTTTACATTCCACGTCAGGATGTAAAACAGCAGAGACATAACAAAAACTTGACAGTTAACACAAAACATAAGATGGCTACGTAATACAGAAAATAGATAAATAATACATTTGAGTAACCTAGACAACTGAAATTAAACAGTGGGAGGAGATTCCAACTAGCAACGTACAGTATAGCTGCTCCAGGGGGGCCTGTCAAGGTGGATTATCAGAAAGGGTAGGAGAAAGAAAGGGAGGAGAGTGTGAATGAAGTTTCCCAATTAGCAACGTACAGCATAGCTGCCCCAGGGGGTGCTGTCAAGGTAGATTATCGGAAAGGGTAGGAGAAAGAAAGGAGGGAGGGAGAGTGCAAATGAGGGGTAGATTAGAGAGTGACAGAGAGGAGGGGAGAGAGAGAGAGAGAGAGAGAGACAAAGAGAGGGAGAGGAAGAGAGAGGGAGAAAGGGATTGGGAGATGGAAAATATTTAGGGGGAGAGTGGGTGGAAAGGGGAGGTGTTGGAGTATAGAGGGGAGGAAGTTGAAGGGAGCTAGAGGTGGGGTGACAAGGGATGGCAGGTGGGGGTCCAGGGTAGGTAAAACAGGAGGAAGGCTCAGACAGATGAGGGGGGTATCCGGGTTGAGGATATGGACTCAGGTAAGGGAGTCAGAGATGTTTAAGAGGGAGTAGCCAGGTTAAAGATATGGATTCAAGAAAGGCAGTCGCAGGGATTTGAGTTCAGCAGGTATTGCTTCAGTTCTCTTTTAAAGGACCAAACATTTGTTGTATTAGCAGCTGTAGCAGGGATCTCATTTAGTCATAGTGAAGCTTGGCACATGAAGGATCTTAGCCCTAGGGAAGTTCTACGAAATGGGACATCAAGCTGTGTTGTCACTGTTCTTCGTGTGTTATATTTGGAGCATGCTTCCTTTACCAGATCTGCAATGCAGGTAGGGGTTAGGGAGAGCATGGCCTTTCTCCCTAGCAGGCATGTTTGGTATCTGATTCTGGACTGAAGTGCTAGCATGTGGGCCAGACCATATAGGGTACAAGAGTGCATGAAGTGGTCAGCATTTAGCAATAGTCTGCAAGCCTTTTTAAGGGCAGTGGCAACCCTTTTGAGGGTCGTATCAGTGGCAGCACCATAAACCACCAGCCTGTAGTCAATCAGGGAGAGGACAGAGCTGGAGAATGACAGCCAGAGGGCTTCAGCAATTAGGCTTTTCTTACACCTAAACAGGATCCCTAATTTAGTGTTCACAGCTTTCACCACCATGTCAATGTACTGAACATATCAGAGGGTATCATCCACAATGACACCCAGGCACTTGAAGGAGTGAACCTGTTCCAGTGGGGCAGTCAGGTGATTTGTGATTGTTAATTCTGGGCTTCTCCTATTTTATTGGGGGCTACAGAGGAGCATCACCTTGTTTTTTTTTTGTTTTTTTTTGTAGTTTAGTAGCAACCTTTGGGAGTAGAACCAGGTCTCCAGTTGCTGGAAGGATGATTGTAGCTTGGCTTGTAGGTGCTCTATGTGAGAGTGACAGCTAAGTAGGACAGCATCATTGGCGTATAGAATGACTTTGCTAGTGCAGGCATCGGGTAGGTCATTCAGGAACATGCTGAAGAGCAGTGGACCCAGGATGGACCCTTGAGGCACCCCTAGTGAGACTTCCTTGGATGCAGATATGGAGTGACCTATCTTGACCCTTTGAGACTGGGAGGTTAGGTAGTCCTGGAACCATACAGCGGCAATTGGGGAACCACCAAGGGTATGCAGTTGAGACAAGAGGAGTGGCTGGCAGACTGTGTTGAATGCCTTTATTTGGTCAATGAAGATGGACCCAACCAGTTTTCCCTTATCCAGTGCCTTATGGACATACTCAGTGAAATCCACCAGTGCAGTGTCCATGCTGTGGAGTTTCCTAAAGCCATGCTGCTGGGGACATTGCAGCTGGTATTTATGAATATAGTCAGTAAATTGGTCTGCCACAATCCTTTCCAGTGCTTTAGAGAGGGGGGAGAGGACAGAGATGGACCTGTAGTTTGTGGTCAGTGACCTATCACCTTCCTTATGCACCGGGGTCACCAGCGCTTGTTTCCAAGGAGATGGGAATTTGGTGAGCTGGAAGGATTTATTGAAAATTATAGTGACGGGAACGATGACTTCGTTGATTGCCAGCACCAGCAATTTCATGTCAATGTTGTCAGACCCCATTCTGGTTTTCCCCAGGACCTTTCTAACATAACCCAGTGCTTCTTTGACAGTGACTCTCTTGAAGTAAAATTGAGGGTGCGAGTTGATATCCGGTGGGCGTCTATTATCAGTTTTGATAGGCTTGGGGTAGTCAGCCCGGTAGAACAGAGCTAAGACCCATGAAGGTGGAGTTAATTCATGGCAATGGTGTGGGGGTCCATGGTATGTATGCCATTAATGTTTAGCAGAGATGGCTGTGTTTTGTCGTCCTTCCCTGTGAGTGCCTTTATATTGTCCCAAAACCACCTTCCATCACCCCAGGTTCTTTCCAATTGATCCTTGCAGAAATTAGCCTTAGCATTCCTGATGAGATGTGTGCATTTGTTTCTGGCTGCCCTGTATCTTTGAAAGTCACCGGGCTTACCGGAGGCCCTGGCTTGATACCAAAGGTTGTCCCTTTCCCTCATGTGATCTAGAAGGTCATTAGTAATCCACCCATTGTTATGGCCACATGTTTTTCTTTTTTTGAAAGGAGCAAATCTGTCACAAACACTATTAAAGTTATCGATAACGTACTGGAGTGTTAGTCAAGGTCATGCAGTACCTTAAGGGAAGACCAATCAATCTGAGAAAGCACCTCCTTGAATGCTAAGAGCTGCCCCTTCCTGAGAATTCTGCTGTTCACAAAGACAGGTGGTACTTTTTTGAATTTATTGGACCACAGACAGGTGATAGGGGAGTGGTCACTTAGCGAATCCGGTAGTACTAAGACATAGGTAATCCTGTCAGTGAGCTTACAAGGAGCCAGTCCAGGAGCATGTGCTTACCGGTCTTATGGTTCATTCTAGTGGGCTCAATGACTAATTGCGTGAGGAGGGAGCTGGCTATGGTATCCTTCTGGTTGGTCAATTCATTACTGAGTCAATTGATGTTGAAGTCCCCAGTCACGATGAGCTCACAGTTGTTGTTAACACCAGCCAAAGAGGCTAGTAATTTAATTAGACTGTCTTTGGCCATTTTCAGCCGGACGTAGATGCATGCAATGACCAGAGATTTTTTATGTTCACCAAAAATTATTCTAACTGCAAGGAGCTCATGGTCAACGCTGCAGGTTGAGATGGGGAGCGCAATGCCTTGTAGGGTGTTCCATAAATAAATAAACACATCCACCACCTCTTTTCCCATTCCTATCACACCTAAAAGTATTGTAACCTGGGAGCACTATGTCATTATCCCTGACCCGGGTGGATAGCCAGGTCTCAGTCAGGCAAAGTATATCAGGGTTATGTAGGGCGGCCCACACCTGCAGTTGATGCATCTTTGGAATTAGACTGCAGATATTTATCGTAGCAAGTTTCAAGCCATTTCCCTTCAGCCCAGTATACCCTGGCCCACTCACAGGGTTAGGTTGCATTCTTGATGTAGTAATATTAAACCATGCACATAGTTATGTTCAGGGATATGTAATATAATAATCTTGTCCAAGGTACCAGGAGTCAAATGATGAAAAATAATCACATCCACAGGAAATGGTGAACTACTGGGGACCAGTAAACTGTTGTTACTGTAGATCAAAGACCCAGATTGTGTTAAATTCCTGAAGGTGATGCACATTGGCCTGGGCATATGCTGGATGTAAAAATCCTTTGTTAGCGTCTTCCCTTTGTTCTCCAAAATGGTTGTGAATAGACCTCAAAGACAAGCACAGATCCTTTAGGAACAAGACAGACAGAAATGTGGATTCAGTGTAGCACTCCACAACTCAGAGCTTTTATAACAGATTTACTGACCTTACTTTTGCTTTTGATGGCTTCCAAAAAAGTTGATTTATGATGAGAATGCTAATATCTGGTGATGCTGTTTTACAGTTTCTTAGTTCAGAAAACATTCATAGATGTCATATCCAAGAACAGTCCAAGCAGAAACACATGAAAATCCACAAAAACTAAACTACTGACAGAGGCAAACACAGACAGACAGCCACACTGTAGGTGAAGCACCCAAGCATTTGGAATGAGATTTGGTTTAGAGGTGGGAGGTCTAGATGGTCAGTGGATGGTATTACTACCTTTTAGATGAAAATACTACCCAGTGTAAGAAGCTAGCAGTAAATACTTCACAGTCATAAAAATTATCTGGACCCCTGCACTTCGGCAAGTGTAGCAACAGGGAGTTGAGGTTGACAGATGTGTTCTGTCAATAGAGAGGTGCATCAGGAGGTGTATGGGATGTGCAGTGGGTGGGATTATTGGTGTGCTAGATTGGGCATGGTTGCGAAACCATTAGGAGGTGGGTGGGAGGTGCAGTTGGTGGGATTATCGGTGTGCTAGATTGGCCATGGTTGTGAAACCATCTGGAGGTGGGTGGGATGTGCAGTGGATGGGATTGTCAGTGTGCTGGATTGGGCATGGTTATGAAACCATCAGGAGGTGGGTGGAATGTGCAGTGGGTGGTATTGTCAGTGTGCTGGATTGGGCATGGTTGTGGAGCCATTGGCAGGTGGGTGGGATGTACAGTGAGTGGGATTGTTGGTGTGCTGCACAGAACACCCCAGCAAAGGTGGATTTAAATAATATATTGTTTATATTCCTTTTAAAGAGCCCTAGTACCAGTTGGATAACTTTGAAAAACTGTGAGAGTTAGACACAATTCAGTTTATAGTTCATATATTTTTGCAATCCTTTTTTCTTTTAATAAGGACTTTATCTTCTGGTCCCTCCCTATCAGCCCCCTTCTCCCTTTTACTGTTGAACCCCAGCCTCTGCACCCCTCCTCCAGGACTTACCACATCTACTTCTTACCTTGTTGTGTGAGTGAGTTCTATGGATCATGGAGATATGGTGCCTTCAAGGTAGCAGTATCATCCTGCAGATAAGAGTTATTTTATTCCCATCACTCACCTTGAGTCAGAGTTGATGGTGTGCATGCCGCATGTAGACCGTGAAGATGGGGCATGCTTTCAATGCCTATCTCTGATTTTTTATTCTAGTGACTGCTGCTGTGCCACCTACCCTCCACTAGGTGGCAGCCAAGCAGCACTACACACTGTCTCCCCACCTTGAAGGGGGGGATCTATCAATGTATGCTAAATACTCATTCCTGGGGGCCCAGAAAGCAGACAACCATGATGGCAGCATAATTTTTACTGTAGGACCACCAAGGGAGATACCCCACTCATCCAAACAAAATCACAGGAGTAACACATCTAAAAAATAGAAAAGTCGATAGATTACTTTCAGAGCTGCTGAATCATACCTGTCATTATAACCTACATAGGATTTATAGCAAAATAAGAAAGGACAATCTGGCATGTTACAGTGTGCAGAGACAGGATATTGGCTCACCTGCTCTTGTCGGATTGCAAACACTCAGCTATGGAATTAAATGGCATTTTTACCAACTATTACCATGGCACAATCAGCTCAAACAAAAGAGGCATCCGCAACCAAAATGGCAAACATTGCAAGTATGCTGACTCAAATATTGAACCTGAAGTTACTATGCCACAAACCGACAGGGACCTGGCATCCCTTGCCACTAGGGTCACAGTAGTAGAAAAAACAACTAAACAACAAGAAGATTCCATTTACAGTTTACAGGGCACCTTATGGGACCATCACCAGCAAATTCAGTATTTACTAGATAAGGTGGACAATATGGAAATCATGCTCATCTGAACAACAATAGAATCATAGGCTTCCCAGAAGGTGCTGAAGGCCAAGACATGGTGACATTTCTCTGGGCTACACTCCTGATGATACTACATGCCAATAGCTGCCCATCTCCAGATATTGAAAGAGCCTACCGCTGTCTGGCTCCAAAGCCAAAACGGGGAAAAACCTAGCCTGATATTGTGCAGATTCCTAACATACCTGTAAAGAAATCCATACTGAAAATTGCAAGCAAGCAAGCATGGCCCTATGAAATGAGAAGACCATAACATAGAAATTTATCAAGACTTTTCCCCCAAGCTGTCAAAACACCATAGAGTCTATGCTGCAGATTGGCAAAAGTACTTTTTATACCGAAGTTGCTCAGATACCTAGTATTGCTTCATATCCAAATCAATTGGCCATATATGACATTTAACTTTCCCTCTGAAGGCAGAGCAATATTTAATACAGTACAATCACAATAATCTAAACTGCCTGGGAGACATCAGATCAGTTTGGATAAACGGAGTCCATAAAAATGAGGTTGCGTTGTTTGTTACAGCATCACTATCACTAATACAGTACAGTACATCAAAAAGTCTGTGTTTTTACATCCTGCCAAAACTGCCTACAAAACAGGGTTAGCAGTATTGCTTGTTATGGCAAATTGGGTTTTATGTGACAAGGGTGAGTAGTTTTAGTCACGGACCAATAACAACGACTAAAACACTGCTCCAAGTCACAACAGTGACCAACAACAGATCGACTGCCACAAATAGTCACAGTCAGTACTTTCAAAGTATAAAAAAAAAAAACATATTTTATGGGGGAAGCTGTGCCCCCACACCCTCCAACTTAAATATTCTCAACTCTGGGTGGTGGGGTAGACTTAGAAAATAAAACTCCAGGACTAACAAAAATTGTATCCCATCCCAGGACCCAAATCCAGGTCCTTCAGCTCCATTGGTGGTAGCTCTAGCCACTACACCAAATCTCCTGTTCGGCAGGGCTTTGCCATACTGCTCCTCATATCTTTCTCTAGCGAGTGCAGCTCACTGCTACACTCACTCTAACCCACTCCTTGGCATTCTTTACCACTCACTCTTCTTACGGGCAATATTTTTGAGTCACTCATTTTGAGCCGCTCAATAATATTTGCCCATATAGGGTGTTACCAGGAAACTGACAGAACTGCAAAAACAATAAGTAATATGAAACAGACACTGCAAATACACACTCGATATTACTTCAAGTACAGTGTCGTTTTTTTTTAGTGAATACCTTTAGCTTCTGAGATTGTAAGTCCCCCACACACAGAGTTTTGTTTGAAGCCTTCGTAACAGCAGCATCACCAGTACAGTACTTCACTGTACATCTACCAGCAGCAAGTCTGCATTTTTCAATCCTGCCAAAGCTGCAACCTCAAAAACATGTACAACTACAGTACATGTTGCTGTTGCTTCCCTCTGTAAAGTCAATTTAGCTCCACCAAAATTCCAGATTCCTGGCTTCACTCACTGAAAAAGAGAAAAAGGAGACTTCTGTGTGTCCTTCCACACTTGCATTTTGTTATGGCACCACCATCACCAGTACAGCACTGTGCTGTACACCTACCGGCAAAAAGTCCACGCTTTTCCATTCTGATGAAAACTGCAACTTCAAAAAGAAACAGCATTGTTTCTGCTCTGCCCCGTAAAGTCAGTTATAGACTCCTGGCTTCACTCCTTGAAAAAGAAAATGGAGACTTACATGGCCTCTTCCACACTTGCATTTTGGCACCTGAACTCAATCAAAACTCCCCACTCTCTTTCCACTCATTGACATTCAGCAGCTTCAGTTTCACTCTCTGTCACTCTGTGGCATCCTTGCTTGAGTGTGAGAGATTTTTTTTAAACAGACATTTTAATATTACTTTAATTAAATGAGTAAAGTGCCAGAATCTGATTTTAAAACTCTGCAACTCTGCAAAAACCACAGAGATTTAACCAGGGAAGGGTTAAGGCAGGCAGGCACATATTCCTCTGACTGTATGGTACTCTCCCCTGGATGTCTTACACTGCAGGACTCAAGTGGCCTCTTGTGGCAGAAATTAACTCAGCACCAGTAGAAGAAGATCAGTACAATACAGTACTAATTATCCTATCCCTAATACTCAGGAAACAAGGGTCCTGTCCATTATAGAGGGAATTCCAGATAATTGGGATTCAGATAATTGGGGTTGTACTTCACAATATGAGACTGTGTCCAATGTCCCTAATCAGCCTCCATCCAATCTACAATATGCAGGGGCCCAGCTTATGGACACAATTCCATGTGAATCAGGACTACCTTAAGAATCAGCTAATAGTAGTCCTCTTGACTCTGGTAAGTGGTAGCAAATGTCATGGGGCAGGTAGAAGAAAAGAAGAAAAACCAGGGCCATCACAAAAAAATGCTCCCTCCGTGGCCCCATTCTAGGAGAAGACAACGCACTTACACATTATTGGATGCCAGCATCTGTATGAAAAGCAACAACAGGTTCAAGGCCCTCAGAGAACTGATGCTGACTTTCCTGGAACTATTGAAAAAGACGCAACCTCTTATAAATCCAAATGAATCTCCAGTATTAAATTCAATGGACAGGGTGCCAATCTCCACCGAGTGGGCAGACTGCATACTGGAAACAATGGAGGAGTCTGTTCTGCCACTAACACCCCAGGTCCTGCTGTCAACTGACATTCATGCAGCAGATACTCCTACTTGAGTATACCATGGCAGGTGGTCCTCTGTACAAAAAGGTGGGATCTCTGCATCTCAAGCAAGGTCCATTTCTGCTAGCGAACCCAAGCTAACTCAAACTGAAAGAGGGGAATGACTTTATCTAGACTCCCCAATGCAGCTTGGCACAGATGGTCAGCCTAAAACATGGAAGGGAATCTACCATATGCAGCACAGAGATGTACATTTCATGGCTCTGCAGCTCCTAGTTTGAGACTGCTATTTTTCTATGGCACACTCTGTTATACTCCCATTACATTTTTCTGTACATATAGATAAGGACATTAGCCCTTCTGTTATGGGAACCCTATTATAATATTCACTGTGCCTGTTTAATTTCAGGAGGCATGTATGCTTACATGTTTTTCTCACTGACAATGTCAGCATGTCTCTGGATGTAACACTCATATACTGTTATGGGTGTTATGTCAAGGATGGCATACATGTGCCCTCTTAACTATCTTTCTTATCCCTCCCCCCAGGAGAGGTTGTCAATATCATACTTATTCAACCCACAACTGAGCGTATAGTATATAAATACCTAATGATGCTTTCAGCTAGTCTGAAATTAGCATTGGGACATGTATTAATCCCAGGTCACCATACATCATAACCCCCCTTTTTTCTCCTCACCAGCCAGACCTGCCTTCCTCCTTTTCTTAGGAGGGCACAATTGCAACCAACCAACAGTCTGGTTCCTGTAGTTATTATTCCTCAACATCGCTCCCTCTGATCACTAACAATGCATACTAATTATGCATCCAAATGGGATGCAATCACCCTGTTGGAGTAGATCACTAACCTCTCCCTCGGTGGCTCCAACATAGGAGCACAGAAAGCAGTAACCAGAAGCTCTACAACCATACTGTGCTCTGGGAAACATCTGATCATTTCCCAGTCCCCCAAAGGGAATTCCCAGGCCCTTGGAAGACTTAACCTAGTCTCCTTCCTGGATCACTGGGGAACTCCCATTCCATAATTTCCCAAGTGGGCAGAGGACATAATATACATCTTTTTTTTTTTAGATACAAATATCAGACCAGTTTGTGATAATTTTTTTTTTTTATATTGATCTTTATGTCTAATTCAACATTGTGCTGTTATGCATTCCTGTTTCAAATAACTGTTTTCATGATTTGTTTGTCAGGAAAAATTATAGTTCTTTTTGGTTAATTGTTCCAAAAGACAAGGTTTATGTAGTGGATAACAAAGTCCAGCTTCTGGCTGTTTCAGTTCAAAGTACAAACAATGTATGACAGTAAACAGGTGGCACTGTATACTCCCTTTTGCTCCAGTTTATGCAAGGTTTACTCCCTCTTATTTTCATTTAACTTAACCAGGTCAAGGCTCAAAAACTAGTCAGAGAAAGGGTGGGATAGGAATCCCACAATTCGCCATGGAAATCTAAGCATGGGGTCTCTATCTTAATCCACAAAAGCATAAAATAGACCCCTATTGCACAACAAAGTGATAATGATGGAAGATGGACCACAGCCAAATTTTCAACGTTCTATCATTTGGGCCCTGTTCTAATGATTGCTGCTAAGCATTGGTATTCACTATAGAACAGATTTTGCTATCATCTGCAAACTTTAAAACTGGGCTTAGAAGACCTGAATGTAAGTCACTGATAAAACTGATGAACAGGGTGGGCCCCAGAACTGACCCCTGAGGTACTCCACTAGTCTCTGTTCAATAACTGGATAGCTGACCATGAATTCTTACTTGTTGTATATAATTACTTAACCATGAATCTACTCACCTGACTAAATATGCACTGTAACCCATACCTCCAACTTATCAATCAATTCCACATGAGGGACTTCATCAAATGCCTTTTTTTAGGTCTAACTATATAACATCTGATGGTGTTCCCATATCAAGTGATTCACTAATATTTTTGTAAAAGGCTATCAGATTAGTAATACAGGATCTTCCCTGAGTGAAGCCATGTTGTGTAATATCTCTAAGGTTTGTCTCAGTGACTTCTTTCTCAAATCTAAGCAACTAGCTTTTCCATGATGTTACCTGGAATACAGGTCAGACTTATGGGCCTATAGTTGTCAGGCAATGACCTATTACCCTTTTTATGGCTGCAGTGGGCATAGCTCTGCAGATGTTTTGCTTTAGAAAAGGACTCCCTGCATAAATTACCTTCCAAACAACATGATAGAGTGTTAAAAATAGTGTCTTCCACTGAAGCCTCATTACTATGCTGCCTGTGTTTGTGTGGGATCTGAAGAGCACTATTTATCTTGTGGCTTGAGAAGTTAATTTCTCCTCTCTGCAAGGCATCAAAGGAGGCAGGACTTTGCCTAGGGGCATGACCAGGGCACCTGGATGGACAGTTTTGGGGAGGAGAGCAAACAGGTGCCACCCACTAGGGGCAGGCAGGTGTTCCCAGGGGGAGGGCACTTGCAGCCAAGGATAGGGAGGTGATACCTCCTCATTTCTCCCTTTCCTAGGTTGCAAGAACAGCCTCAGAGAAGACATCAAGGGTTTTGTCAAAGAATATACCTTAAGGTAACAGCAGAAAGTAGACCTTGTGAATCCTGAAAAATTCTGGTAAGTGCTGCGTTTCAATGCTCTGACATTTATAAAAAATAAATGAATATGGTTTACATTCAAATTACAGTATGTTTTGTGATACACTTTACTCCCTCAACTGACACTGCATCATTTCAAACTGTAACACTGGGGCTGGTAGTATGGCATTATTGCCTGGAGGTTATAGCAAGAAACTGTGAATGAGCTCTGTACATCCAGCAGACAGAGTTGAATTCTGTATGTAGGACTACTATTAGTAGCACATGACCCTAGCAGGATAGTCAGAAAATTTAATCTTTTTCCCATCCTCATTATGGCAACATATTCACCTGGATGTAAACACTGGGTCTGAGGCAATCTGATTTTAGTACAGGGACAATTATTACCAGCAGAATAATAAAGAAGTGGAAATATTTTTTTTTATCAATAATACCAACTGGACTTGTAATTCATATAATCTGAAATGGTAAATACTCACCTATCTAGTGTATTGTACAATTTGCAAATGTTTATGTCCTTTATGCAGTGATGTAATACCCTCCCTATAAAGTAAGAGCTGCTATTTGACTGAAATAATAAATAAATAAAATGGTAAATGCTAAGTCTTTTTCCTTCACTGTTTATTAAAATAGCAGAGCCTTATGCACATTTTGTAGTGATGTAAAATGTGTTAGCTTATAAGCATATATTATATTGTGTTAATTACACAGTGGTTGAAAAAATGTTCAGAAAGCTGTACAATTATATAATATTGATTCACGTAAAAGCATTATATGTAATGTCAGGCATATATTAGAAAGGTAAAGAAAACTTATGGAATTAGGCATGTAAATGGGAATGGTATACCTATAAATGAAGTAGTTGACATGAAAGGTTTTCTGAAGGTGGTGTTATGAAATCCAGTAACAGAAGATGCTCCTGTTTCATACCGGGTCATAATGTTGTATGCTTAATAGTGTAAAACATTATAGCCAACCCGAAATAGCGCTGTCTAGGACAGTGAATGGTACAATACCACGTATATTGCAGTACGTAGTATTGCACCAATCACATACTCCCAGGCAGAGGATAAGACCTCTGCTGGGAGTGGGTTCTTCCAAGCAGCTGCCATGGCTCACTGGACAGAGCCACATCAGCAGGAACCCAGGCACTGCATCAGGGACCGGGTTTAATTCCCAGTCCCAGAAATTTTATTTTTTTAAAGACTTTGTGCACTCCCTGAGTTGGACCCCCTCCCCGGAGTTAAGAATCTTTAGTGGGGGAGTCCGGGGGCACAGCCCCCCACAACAAGGGGTGTGGGGGTGGAGCCCCCACAGAAAAAAGGGTTATGCTGCATGGCATAAATCACGCTGTATTGGCAGCGCGATTTAGCCATGCGGCATAACGTCTTGTGACATTGTGACCCTGTGTCCTCCTAGTTTGTATTAATAGCTTTTGAATTGAAATATTCTTGACATGAAATACCTTTAGCAGTAATGCAATAGCCATTCAAACACATCTTGCATAGACAGTATGTTAGGCCATTTGCTGCTGACAGAGTCAAAATGTATTGATGTGGGAATGTTACGAGTAATTGAATAAATTCTTCTCCTTCTATTCAGCAGTAAATATAGGCTATGTTTTATGATGGATAGCATGCATAGCTCAGAAAGTCAACTTGTTGCCTAAGTGGTTGTTCTGTGCATGTAAATTGTATTTGATACCTACATGTTACTATAAGGTGATGTGTCTTACTTGGGTGTTGGGTTTGCTTGTGAGACAGTATGTCTGGAAGCTTTAGCTTGGAGATCGTGTGAGATGAAGTTTAGCATTGTCTTGTGAAGTGACCTAAGGCTTGGTTTTTTAGCACGTAAATTGGCATTGTGTTGTGAATTTTAAGGAATAAGTACAGATTGATTCAACCATAGCCCAATGAGGAGAATGTGGATTATGTAAAAGAAGATTTTTAGGTAATATTTTCCCTTGGATGTGCTGAATTTCCACAGCTGTATTAGTGCATATGTCTGACAGACATAAAAACGTAAATGTAAAGAAATGCTTGATTTATCTGATAAATTCTGATTTCCAGTTCTGCAGGCCCTCTCCTGTCAATGTTAAGGGCAGATGCACTTAGCTGTCTCAGTGAGGCCAGCTCAGTTAAGGGTACTTGTTGAAACTTTAAATTATAAAGTACGGTCAGTAATTTTTTTTTAGTTTTTCATTTACAATGTAGTATAAGAATAAAATGTTTTGTAGCTGTAGTTTTTTTGTGTTCATTTTGCCACCTGCCAACTCATGGAATCTATCCCAGTTTCATAACAGGTATAAATGTAGTTTTCAGTAACCTCTTTTGTGAGTGATGAAGATGGCGGTTACTTGTTGTCCTAAACTCTTGACACCAGCTGCTTTCACTTGTGCTATGTTTCTGAAAATAACTCAGTTAAATAGTATGCTTAGATCTATATGGTATTATATAATAGGTTTAACTTGTTTCAAAAGTTGATCACCATCTACATTCATGATACAAACTAATAATGGATACAAATGTGCAAAAATGTGCAAGGAGAGCACATATACAAAGTAACAAGATAGAGTACATACATACATGATACAAAGTAATAATAATGATAATAATGGTGTATTCCTTCCTTTCTTAGGCAAAAAAAGGAGACAGTATTCAAACAGCTCACAAGCTTCCAGTGGGTCTGCTAAGTGGGTATCAGACCAGGACAAACACCTCTCAGGTCACCCAAAGACAATGGCAGTCCCCTAATACAATATTTTGCCTTATCACTAATAATACTGTATTAGGGGACTGCAATTGTCTTGGGGTGAGCAGAAAGGTGTTTATCCTGGTGTGGTGTATGTTTGGCAGACATGCTGGAAGCTTGTGAGCTATTTGAAAACTGTCTCCTTTTGTACCATAGAAAGGAAGTCATACACCACAGAGATTTATATGCTCTAACAACATTTTAAAGCTGTGTGATGTTATCTCACAATGGTGATTTCAAACTGCCAGTAAAAATAGACTATTACGTTCAACCTGTCTAATAAAAAGAAGCTCCTTCTGGTTTATGGATGTCATCAATCAGCTATAACTAGTAACATTTAGATACCATAATGACATAAATAGATGCCATGATTTCTAACTGTAGTATATAAGGCAAACAAATAAACTTGTCAGGCTAATTTAACAAAAATTAAAAACAAATAAAAAAAACTAATAAAAAATCCATTGTGCTAAAGCCAGTGACTTTGTACTAGTACCCCCCTTCCCCACAACTGGCCAAACAGAAATAATCACAAACATTGACACAATGGCTTGTGTGTGCAGGCTGAACAAGTATAGAGTGCTACAGACATCTAGTTGTTACCAAACACTACCTATGATTTAACTCAGAAATTCAAGATGCTGAGTATATAGCCTGCTCACTGGCTACCAAAAGAGCACACCTGGCTCCTGGGGACACCTATGAATCTCACAACCAACATAATTTACATCAGTCTGGTTGTGAGAAAGATTCTACCGTTTATAAATAAAATTACTTTTTTTCCTTTTATAAATAAAATTACCATCTGGAGAGCCCCTCCATCCCCTTAATGTTCCACTGGAACCAAGTTTCAGTCTTCTTCCCCCAACATTTCTTTGTTTGTATTTTTTATAATAGCCTGCACTCTGAGCCAACAAAGGAACACAGAGCACACCTTGCTCCTGCGGACAGCTCTTCATCTCCTGACAGTATCAACTGCATCAGTCCACTTGGGAGAAAGATGCCAATTAGTTTTTAAATTCAGTAAATAAAAAATATCATCTGGTGAACCACTCCACCCTCCAAGGTCCCACAAGAATCGAGTGTCTCCCTTCCTTTTCCAACAGGCTGCACTATAATGTGTCTCATTGGTAGAATGTCTGATCTGTGTGTTTTTTTTTTTTTTTATTTTAACAGCCTACTGTCTAGCCAGCAAAGGAGCACACCTTGCTCTGGGGACACCTAGCATATCCCAAAACATTGACTATCATCATTTACATCAGTCTGGTCAGAAGAAAGGTGCCACTTATTTTTATCATTAAATGAAAAGAAAAGAGGAAAGACCTACTATCTTGAAACAGATTTAATAAAAATGATTCTGCATTTTACTTTGGGACACCTTTTTCAGCTCTCCTCTTTATAATTAAGAATGGCACTCTGCTTGGGGGAAGGTGCTCATTGGAGCAAGGTGGCAACATGTATATTTTAGCGCTAAATTATAATACAACTGCTTTCATTGTTTTTCTTGCACTATAACTGTTTTAAGGGGTTCAAATACATGCTTAAACTCATAGGAGACTATTGACAGCAAAATAGTACTGCTTGAAAAGGTTTTCACCCCAAATTAGCGAACGTGACTGTGATTTTAGGGGCAATTGCCTCTCCAAAGATTGTTATGACTATGACTTCTCCCTCTATCTGTCTGCCTGTCTGCCTATCTATCTATATGTCTATCTATGTAATTATCTATCTATCAATTGCATCTATTGCTATTTTTACCTATTAGTAAAACAAACCTGCATATCACATTTGCATGCACTCTGAGCACGTTCTTACTATACAGTGCATATTTGTACTCCACTCCAGCATAGACCTCGTCCTGATATTCCTGTTATCACAAGCATAACTACCTTAACCTAATCAACAGTGACCCCTTCTGAACATTACTATCTCATTTTCTCTCCTAACAGAGTCCATCATTACACCTGACTGACTGGCATCGACACATTGTTTAAATATATAACTTACATTATCTCACGGACAAAAACCCTCCTTCACTAAAAAACTGCGTAAATAATCCCAAGACTGAACATATGCCAGCCATTACTTTTTCATGTACTGCCACCTACTGTACCTGTCAAACTTACATTGCTTACCATTCCTTCCATTGAAATGCACACCTCCATATATTTTCCTAATAATGTGTATACCTTATTTAGAATAGAAAATAAAACAAATCTTACTTCTTATAAATCACTGTGTTGTTTCTCCATGCCTCCTTAACAATTCCACACAACCTCACTAACTTCATTATGCAGCCTTGGTGGATCTGACAGGACTTGTTGTGGACAAGCGCCACCCCAGCTGTCCTCCAATCTGAGGGCACACTGCCTGAGCGAAAAGATTTGTTAAAAAGGATTCTGAATGGGACACATAGTGAACTGGCTAGTTTCTTTATACATCTAGGGTGGATATCATTGATTCCAGAGGCTGAATTACTATTTATGGATTTTAAAGCCATTAGTACTTTAGAGTTTTCAAACCCTTTGATGTTTCAGGGTAGGATTGTTTTGAGTGGGACCCATTTTGTTTTTGTTATATACAGTACAAAAATAATTATTAAATATATTTGCAACCTCTATACTGTCAATGATAGATTTTCTATTTATGACAAGTGGACCAAAGGATGTGTCTCCCCACTTTAAATTGTTAATATAAGAGAAGAAAGATTTGTTATCTTTGGTACAAGAAATCCTGAACTCCAGTTTTTTCCTTTCACATTTTATAAGCTGTTTAGTGACCTTTAGTTCTTCCCTATATTTAGCTTTATTTATATTATTACTCTTTGTAGTTGATATAGGCTCTCTTTTGTTCTACTTGCTTACTCATTACATATGAAATTTCATTTACTTTACTAGAAAATTAGGTCCAGCTTTCATATAATTTTCATACATGTCTAAATAGTAAATTGTGAAGTCCGTAACTGGTTAAATGAAGTAAAAAAATAACTCCAGCGACTCCTACAACACCTTAGTGGTCCATCTAACTGCCTCTGGACATTGGATCTCACACTCAGGTAAAGCAGCACCAAAGAACAGTGTGTGGGCACAATGTTAGCTGCAGCACAACATACTATGTAACTAGTGTTCATTGGTGTATTGGTATTGCCTCGCTCCCCAGCCATCCCCCCAACCTAAGCTAGTTTTAATCTTGTAGGCAATATTAACAAGCAGCTCAGTTCTCCACTCCCATTAGCTGGAAGTGGTCTAGCCTTAGTCTCCTCCTCCCCCTCAAGCCATACTCGGTCTCTCCCAATTTATACAACAGTCCTTATCCCAAATCAAGCTAAGCATATTCACTGAGGCTTGTTTGGTTAATGACTTGTCCCCCTAGCCATATTTAATCCCCCACTCCCCATAACCCCTGCTATAAGGCATTACTCCTGATTGACCTCCCCTGCCATGCCACAATATTATATTTACCCCTCTCCTCTTCCTTGCTACCATCTCCTCCTACCCCATCTCTGCACCCCTCCCTCCCTATCTCTCCCCTTTCTAGTTTACTTATTGCTGCACACTTTCCTCCCTACTACCATACCTCCCATACACTCCCCTTCTTTCCCTTCTTTGACCTCCCTTACCCCCGGCCTCCTACTGCCTCAATCCTACCCCCTCACTGTCCACTACTAGCCCTAACAAAGCCTTCACTCTCCCCTCCTCCCATATTAAGGCATGCCGCTAACACCATATGCTACCCAAGAAGTGTCTCTTAGTATTGTTTACCCACTACTTGGTCACCACATTACTATTGCTAGCTGGCGACAAAGAATAAAGACCCTGTCCCTTCCCCTCCTCTCATCCAACTACCTCACAGTCTAACAACTGTGCATCTAAACATCTGAAGCCTTCTACCTAAAATTGACCAAATCCAACCCCTAGTCCTTTCTCTGCGATATGAAGTTCTCATTTTGACTGAATCCTGGCTAAATGCCTATATATATATATACATAGATACATAGACACTGTTGGCAGGTAAGGGCCTATGGCCCACCCAGTCTGCCAATTTGAGCTTGAAAGTTCTTTATATTTTTCTAGAAGTCTGTTGCCTCTTACCCCTGACCGCCAGAATTCCCTTATGTCTATCCCATGCATTCTTAAATCCTGTGATTGTTTCAGCCCCCACCACTTTTTTCTTCACATTTCCTCTGAAGCACCCTGCCTTCAACTTCATCCCATGCCTTCTAGTCCTGGAGCATCTTTTTCACTGGAATATAGTGTATTCCTGCACCCTGTTCCTCCCCATAAGGTACTTGTATGTCTCTATCATATCCCCTGTCTCCCTCCTCTCCTCCAGGGACTACATATTAAAGTCCTTCAGCCTGTCTGCACAGCTTGTGATGCAATCCCTGTATCATATTTGTTGCCCTCCTCTGAACCTTCACTACCCTGTTAATGTCCTTATGTACAGTAGGTAAGGTCTCTAGAACTGTACACTGTACTCCAGGTGGGGCCTCATTAGCGTCTTGTATAGTGGAATTATGACCTCCCTTTTCCTACTGGTGATGCCCCTGCCTATGCATCCCAGCATCTTATTTGCTTTACCTGCTGCCTTGTCGCACTGTTTGCCTACCTTGAGGTCATCAGAGATGATAACCCCAAGGTCCCTTTACTGCTTGGTGCATGCTATATCCTCACCCCCCAACTGATATGTTGTTTCAGGGTTTTTGTGCCTCTATGCATTATCTTGCACTTCTTTGCATTGAATTTCAACTGCCAAACCCTTGACCATTCTTCAAGCTTATGCAGGTCCCTCCTCATTCTGTCTACACCCTCTAGTGTGTTCCCTCTGTTACAGGGCTTCTTATCATCAGGAAACAGGGAAATTCTTCCTTCTAGGTCCAGCGCCATGTCACTGATGAAGACGTTGAATAGGACTGTTCCCAGCACTGATCCCTGTTGTACCCCAATGGTCTCTCTTCCCTCTGTGGTGTGACAGACATTTACCACCACCCTCTGAGTCTGGCCACCCAGCCAATTACCCACCCACCACACTACTGTCCTGCTCACTACCATATTCCACAGTTTGTCTTGGCTTTATCAAGAGATTAATTATATGTAATCCCTTCCTTTTTTATGGAAGACAAAATTCTCAGTGTCTTGTGTGGGCAGAAGGTCCACGAGACTCAGATATGAATGGAATATGAAGAAATAAGAATCAAAGTTAAAAATGAACAAGGTCATATGTACAATAACAGAAAATAGGACTCATAAAATATTCAGAAATGACTGTGAATGAAAATAAATATTAAAGGAAGGGATTACATATAATTAATACTTTGGATGGAGGCATCTCTTGATAAAGCCAAGACACTTGGTGAAATGTTGAGGCTTGCCATTATTTAAATAAAAAGGAATCTGAAATCAAGAAAGACTGTCTACGGAATTGAATTTGTGAAGCGCCACTACACCATTCACACTGTAATAGAGTACACTTTCATTCTCCCTCAAATGCCAAGACTGAGCAAAGAGGGGTGGTAGGGTAGCCATTACCTTAGATCTACCATTCAATTCACTACCATAGTGTTCTCTTCAACCCCCTTCCAAGTATGAACAAATTTTAGTAAAGATCTCCCCCTCACCCCTTCCAATCTTTATAGCAGGAGTCTACTGCTATCCTGCACTTCCCCTTACTGCTATTTCCAATCAGCTAGCATCACTATTATCCCTCACCTCAAAAGGGGAACAATTGTTTTTTGGTGATTTCAATTTACATTGGCTCCCACCCTCACAGTGTGCTGCTCAAACTGAAATATCTGCCCTAAATCTAACACAACTTATCACCAAACCCATGCAACTCAACCATAAAACACAAAACCATTCCCTTATTGACTGGGTCCTGGCCTCTCACCCGCACTGCATCATCAAAGCAGGCATCCTGCTAGATGTGTTAAGCAGCCATCACATTACCTACTATGTTTGGAAAATTCAACACCCTAAAGCCACACCAAAATTCTTTCACATCTGCTTATTTAAATCTCTAAACCTCACACCACTGCTTGAAGACCTAGCCACTACTGATTGAGACCCTATTAACACTGCTACCTCAATCAACTCTGCTCTGGCTTATTTCAGATCAACCTTCCTCAATATCTGAAAACTCCATGCTCAACTCAAATATACCAGGGTCCATGGGTTCCACCTTCCATGGGTAACCTCAGACCTTATCAGGGACCAGGGTCTCAGGGACAGGGACCTAGCTTGGAAAGACCACAAAAAGTTTTCCTCCCCCTCCACCTAACAAAGGCATTGCCAGTTCCATAACACCTGCACCAGGTTAGTGGACTACTTTTCTAGTGCCTTCCAGTCCAATATTAACCATACATCCAAATTCTGGAAAGTGGTCAATGCCCTTTTCTCTCCTCCTAACACTCCTCCTTCTCCTGTCCTTAGAGCAGCTGGCTCCACTCTATCTGACCCCCCCCAGTAGCATCAGAATTCAATACCTTCTTTACTTCCTGTGCTTCCTCTCTTCTCTCCACTCTGCTACCATTACCCTCTCCACCTTTGTCCCCTGCACCTCCTGGGCCACACTTCTGCTTCACCACAGTATCTCCTTCCACTGCACTCAAGGTGCTCCTTGCCCTGAATCCATCCAAAGGCAAAAGCCCAGATGACCTGGATACAAAATTGCTGTATCTCTTGGCTCCAGTCATCTCTTACCCTATCGCTGCACTACTTAACCTCTGCTTTATGTTAGCCACTATTCCTGATGCTTAGAGTAAGCTCTCCTTTAAATTAGCCACTGTTCTAGATGCTTGGAAGCATGCTACCATAAAGTTGGCAATCCTTCCTCTGCCAGCAACTTCTGTCCAATCTCGCTCCTTCCCATTCTTGCCAAACTGCAAGATCACATAGTAGTCAACCAACTTTCTCCTCACCTTGACACTACTTCTTTTTTTACCCCTTATCAGTCTGGCTTCCATAAGAACCACTCCACCTCTACCTCCCTCCTCCAACTTACTGATTCCATCCATTCAGGTATGGATCAGGGCCTGATCAGTTCTGCTACCTTTTTTAATTTAGCCAAGGCCTTTGACACTGTCTCTCATACCCTTCTGATGGACAAACTCACCCCTGCTCAGTTGTCCATTACTGCCATCAAATGGTTCAAATCCTACCTGGTAGGTAGATCACAATCAGTTAGAATCAGGGACTCTCTCTCTCTCTCTCTCTCTCTCTCTCTCTGCCCATACCCGTCCACTCTGGGGTCCCCCAAGGCTCAGTCCTTGGACAGATTCTCTTTTCCATTTTCCTTAATGATGTTCCCTTGGTATGCTCATCTGCATCCATTCATATGTATGTGGATGACACCTTGCTGTATACTTCTGGTCCTTCCACCCCCCTGGTAGCATCCACCCAACAGCAGGACTTTGATAAGAACATAAGAGCATAAAAAGATGATGGCAGATGGGGACCTTATGATCCATCTAGTCTGCCCGTAAATCCTACCCCCACCCCTATAGGTTGCTTGTTTTGCTTTTACCATAGTGTCAGTCCCATGCATGTTTAAATTCATTCACCGTCAATGCTGCAACCACCTCTGGGGGAAGGCTGTTCAATGGGTCTATCACCCGCTCCATGAAAAAGTACTTCCTGGCATTATTTCTGAGCCTTCCCCTCTCAGGCATAGGTTGTGCCCTCTAGTATGCACCTCTTTGTTGGTCTGGAAGAGGTTGCCTGCCTGAACTGTGTTCATACCTTTGATGAATTTGAATGTTTCTATCATGTTCCTCCTGTCCCTTCTCTGTTCCAGGGAGTACAAGTTCGAGTCTAGATTCATATAGCTTGTGATGGAGGCCCTGCACCATCTTAGTGGTCCTCCTCTGAATGGTCTCTAAGTGCTCCTTGTCCTTCTTTAGGTGGGGCCGCCAGAACTGGACACAGTATTCCAGGTGTGGCCTCACCAAGGATCTATAGAGTGGGGTGATTACTTCTTGCTTTCTGCTTGTAATTCCCCAGCCTATGCATCCAATAATACTGCTTGCTTTTCATGCTGCTTTTTTGCACTGTTTCCCTACTTTAAGGTCATCTAATATGATAATGTCTAAGTCCTTTTCAGTCTTGGTCACCTCTAGTGTATGCCCATCTAGGATATACTGTATTCCTGGGTTCTGTTTAACCTGATGCATCACTTTGCATTTTTTAGTATTGAATCTAAGTTGCTAGTCTTTGGACCACTGTTCAAGTCTTTTAAGATTTTCTATCATACTAGAAGCTCCCTCTAGAGTATCCACCCTATTACAGAGTTTTGTATCAACAATGAACAGGCAGACTTTACCATCTAGACCATCGGCAATGTCGCTGATGAATATGTTGAAGAGGATTGGACCCAGCACTGACCCTTGAGGCACTCCACTGGTCACATAACCCTCTTTGGTTATGGTGCCATTTACAGTGACCTTCTGAGTCCTATCTTGCAGCCAGTGTGTGATCCAGCATACTATCTTATGACCACCGCCTGTGTGTTCAAGTTTTTTGATTAGCCTCCTGTGTAGGAAGGAGTCAAAGGCTTTGCTGAAGTCCAGGTATACAACGTCCACTGATCCACCCTAGTCCCTGTTCTGGTCACCCAATTGAAAAACTCGATCTAGTTAGTCTGGCATGATCTGCTTGTGGTGAACCCGTGTTGTTTGGGGTTCAGTTTTGCTGCCCTCTTTAGGAAGTCTACTATCCGCTCCTTAAAGAGTGTCTCCATTATTTTTTTATTTATTTATATGGCCTGCAGGCAGGAGGTCAGGCCACCTCCAGATTTCTGGCCTCCACTCCCCTAGTACCCCCGAGCCCTAGGTCCCCCATAGATTTCCTCCATGGTGAGATGGGAGGGCTGTGCCCCCCCTCCCATGACACATATCCAGATCAGGCTATATGGGCAGTCCTGAGGCAGTGGCACTGGAGTACTGTTGGGGACTTTCATTGAGCCTGCAGCTGCTGTGTTTCTGCTTTTCTGTTCCCGCCTCCTCATGGCCATGAATGTGCACATGTGGTGGCGTGCCTTTATTCTCCCTTGCTCTGGCTCTGCCCTCGGCCTCCACCAGGAGGCAGCCATAGAGCAGATGACATGCCCACCCATTCCCAGGAGAGGAGAGCTGTTGTCAGACACTCAATCCTCTCTCTCCCCTACTAACCCCCAATGGCCCGAGCTCACTCCTGAAACTATGTCACCAGCACGGCAAGAGGTGTGATGTTCAGCACCTCAACCCTCAGCTCCACTGAGCCAGCTTATCTCCATGATTTTACCCACTACCATTGTCAAGCTGACTGGGTGGTAGTTACCTGTCTCCTCCCTGCTGCCACTCTTGTACAAGGGCACCACTGTTGCTCTCTTCCAATCTTGTGGCACCCTATCGCTTTCTAGAGATGCATTATATAATTCTGCTAATGGTGTGGCTAATTCCTCTTGAAGCTCTCTTAGTATCCTTAGGTGAATTATGTCTGGTCCCATAGCTTTGTCTGTTTTCAATTTCTCCAGTTGTTTCAGCACCCTTTCCCTTGTAAAGGGATTTGTGTCTGCACCCTCTGTAGGGTGCTCTGTTATGTTTTATGTTGGCCCACTTCCATTTTGCTTACTTGTAAAAACTGAACAAATGAATACATTGAGTGCTTCAGCTATGTCCTCATCTTTTTCCACTATCTGACCCTTGCTTGTTTCTATTCTGACTATCCTTTCTTTGTGCTTCCTTTTTCACTGATATATCTGAAAAAGGTTTTGTCCCCTACTTGACTCTGAGTGCTTTTCTTTCCTCCATTTCAGCTTTTGCCAATTTGATAGTTTTTCCAGCCTCCATAAGTTTTTCCCTGTAGAGCTCCCTATCAACTTCCTTCTGTGTCTGATTGAACTGCCTAAATGCTTTTTTCTTTTCTCTAATCTTTAGTTTTACCTCTCTAGAAAACCAGAGAGGGTTCTTCTTCCTTTTTGATTTAGCTATTAGCCATGTACAATCCACAGTTACCATGTTCAATGAGTTTTTTATGGACTTCCAGAGAGCTTCTACATCCCCTGAGGTACTGTTTCCTAACAAGCCAGATGTTAACTGGAGCACCTTTGCTGCAGTCACATCCAAGAACAGGACCATTCTCGATGCTCTACAGGGGCATGCCTCAGACAGCTAGTGTTGGAACCCACTCAGGAAGGAGCAGTCTTAGACCTGGTACTCTCAAATGGGGATGGGGAGAGGATCTAAGATCTAGAAGTGGGTAGCCATCTGGGGACAAGTGACCACCAAACAGTGAGGTTCAAGATAAACTCAGCTGCAGAGTCATGCCATACAAAAGTGAGTGTACTGGACTTCAGGAGGGCTGATTTTGTCAAAATGGGAGAGTGCCTCAGAAAAGCACTAGTAAACAGCCAAGAAGGAGGGGTGGAGCAACAATGGGGAAACATCAAAACTGCCATCACAGAGACAACAAGCCTTTGTGTGAAGCAAATAAACAAATCAAAATGAAAGAATAAAACACTATGGTTCTCAAAAGAGGTGGTGGGGAAGGTTAAGGAGAAACAGATAGCATTTAGGAAATATAAGGAAACACAGAAAGAGCAGGACAGAGAACTATACCAGTTAAAGCAGAAGGAAGCGGGGAAGGCAGTCAGAATAGCAAAGGCCCAAACTGAGGAAAAGATAGCCAACTCAATTAAGAAGGGGGATAAAATCTTTTATAGGTACATTAGGGAGCAAAGAAAGACAAAGGGAGGGATAGTGAGGCTGAATAAAGAGGACGGTGGGTGGGCAGAGAGGGACAGTAAAAAAGTAGGAATACTGAACAAATACGTCTGTTCAGTATTCAAAAAAGAAGAGGAGGGGGAGGTAACTAATCCAATCAATAGAAGTACTCTGGATGGGGATGGGGGGTCAATCCCAGTCCTTTCACAGAAGAAAGGATTTTGAAAGAACTCCTAAAACTGAAGGTGGACAACGCAATGGGGCAGATGGGATTCACACCAGAATTCTAAAAGAACTAAGGGGAGAACTAGCAACACCACTGATTACTCTTTTTAACAAATCATGGGAGGTTGGTGTGGTACCTGAGGACTGGAGGAGTGTGGATGTGATTCCCCATCATAAAAAGTGGGAGCAAGACAGAGGCAGGAAACTACAGACCTGTCAGTTTGACCTCAGTGGTAGGGAAAATGATGGAATCACTTCTGAAGGAAATAATTGTTGTGTACCTAGAGGCCAGTGGGGCACAGGACACAAGGTAGCATGGATTCACAGTGGGAAGATCATGTTAGATGAATCTAATCAATTTCTTTGACTGGGTGACCAAAGTAGTAGACTGGGGGGGGGTCCTGTGGGCATTGCCTACCTAGACTTTAGCAAGGTATTTGGCACAAAAGATTAATAAACAAATTATCCAGTCTGGGAGTGGGTCCTAGGGTGGTAGCCTGGGTATAACATTGGCTGAACAACAGAATACAGAAGGTAATAGTAAACGGAGTCCATTCTGAAGAAAGGGGGCTTACTAGTGGGGTACCGCAGGGTTCATTCCTTTTTAATGCCTTTATAAGTGACATTGCAGAGGAACTGGAAGGAAAAGTATGCCTCTGTGCAGATGACACAAAGATCTGCAACAGAGTTGATACACAACGGTGGGTTGGAAAGAATGAGAAGGGTCTTGGCAAGTTTGGAGGAATGGTCAGAAGTATGGCAGCTTGGATTCAATGCAAAGAAGTGCAAAGTAATGCACCTTGGAAACAAAAACCTAGGGGAAGAGTACACAATGGGGGGAGGTAGTAACAACAACAAAAATGTAAAGGGACCTGGAGGTAATCATATCGGATGACCTAAAGGTTAGAAAGCAATGTGAGAATGCAGTAGGGATGGCTGGGTGGACACTGGGATGTATATAGAGAGGTATCACCAGTAGAAAACAGGAAGTTGTTATCTGTCTGTACAGACAGTTGATGAGACCCCATCTGGAGTACTGCATCCAATTCTGGAGACCCCATTTCTGCAAAGACATAGACAGGAAGGAGGCAGTCCAGAGGAGGGCAACTAAAATGATACAGGGTCTGCAACAGAAGCCATATGAGGAGAGACTAAGGAGCTTAATATGTATACCCTTGAGGAAAGGAGAGGGGGGGACATTATAGAAACTTTTAAGTACCTCAAGGGGCTCAACAAAGTCCAAGAGGGTAGCATCTTTCAGAAAAAGAGATGTGCAAGAACAAGGGGTCACAATTTTGAAGACAGAGTGGGGAGAGCACAGCGGCAATGTGAGGAAGTATTTTTCACAGAAAGGGTGGTGGACGGAAGGAACGGCCTTCCTGAGGAGGTCGCCGGGTCAAAAACAGTGGGGGAATTCAAGAATGCATGGGACAGACTTCAGGCAATTCTTATGGGGGTAGGAAGAAATAGGCTGTTGGTTAACTAGGATCTGCAGCTTATCCAGTAGGTAGGGAAATGGGCAAACTAGGTGGGCCAAGTGGTCCTTATCTGCCATCAAAGTCTATGTTTCTATGTAAGTCCAACAGTGGTTATGTACTAACTAACTATTCCTAAACACCAAGAAGAAAGTCTCCATGACCTTTGGCACAAGGCAGAGACTCTCCAGGCTCCCTTCCACCCCCACCTTCTACACTCTCAATGAGACTACATTGGAAGACACTACCTTCTTCAGGTACCTAGGGGTCTGGTTTGACTTCACTAGTCATGTGGATGCTATTCACAAGAAATTGCTCCCAAACTGGGTGCCTTATACTGGAATCATGAATGTATCCCCTTGCCACCCCACAGAGAAATTCTTCTCAAAATGATCCTTCCAACTTTTGACTATGGTGGCATAGTCTACAATGCCACCCCCAAAATGACCCTAGCAAGACTGAACACCCTCTTCCATTCCTTGAGGCGCTTTGCTCTTAGCCCACCCCGCACTCGCCACTACTCTCTGTGTCAGTCCCTGGCCCTACCCTCCCTAAATGACCATCGCATTCTACACTATACCAACTTCATTAGCAAGTGTAGGCTCAGAATGCTCCCCTCCTACCTCCTGTACTTCTTACCCCCCCACCACCTGCTCCCTATGGAGTAGCAATCCCCGTACTGTAGCTGTCCCTTACAGGTCCTCATCTGCTGGTCAGGCTTCCTTCTCTCACCACTTCCCCAAGCTATGGAACTCTCTCCCTATCAACATTTGAAATGCCCCTTATCCCGCTCCCTATCCTCTTTCCTGCAATCCTTCACCTCCACCTCTTGCACCTGCCCTTAATTCTTCTCTCTCTCCTATGCTGACCTAATACTGACTCCCCCTTGGGAAAGGGAAAGGAAAGGGAACATTGTTTAATCAGGAGTAGTACACTAAGCTGAAGCTTGCTTCCAGATGTGACATGTGAGCACAAGGAAGTTATGTGAATTGCTCAGGATCACACAGTATGCACTAGGCAGCTGTGGGATTCAAACCCAGGTCTCCAGATCTTCAGCTCAGAGCCTTAACCCACTGTGCTATACTGCTCTTCCCCTGTTCACACCCATCCTACTTAGTTAATATGACTATCTGCACTTATCTTCCAGCACTTTAGTGTACAACTGCTATCTTCAGCTTGTCTCTTGTAAATTCAACCCTTGCCCGTATGTCTCATGTAATCTAATCTGCTGTATATTATACTGAATATTGTGTATTGTAGCCTATGTTTTGTTATGAAATGTACTGAATGTGGTATATCGTATCTTATGTGTTGTCATGAAATGTACTGAATGTGGTATATTGTATCCTACGTATGTATGTTTTGTTATGAAATGCACTTGCTTGTTACTATACTCTGTAACTATCTATTCCCCTGTCCCCCAGGACACACCTGGGAAATAAGCAATTGCTCAGTATGTCTTCCTAGTAAAACATTTTAATAAATACATAATTTGTCTATTTTGTGTTGTGATATGCATGTTTGTTGTGATAAAAGAGTACAGGAAATGTGGCTTTGATTATGTTGTGTATTAAAAAGCAACATCCATGACAATGTCAGGAATTTTAGTAATTTGTCCATGACCAACCTGTGACTTTTTTCAAGAAATTATCCATGACAAAATTACATCAAGACAGCTTTTGAGGGCACTGTGGAGCATACCTACCAACGAGACATGCCTAGGGAGAGTTCTCTACAAACAAGGTTTTTTAGCTAATTAAACCTCCTTTTTCTAGCCAAAAACAAAACTTGCTAGCCAGAATCGTAATCTGCTTGATGAACTGAGTTGGAACGTATATTTTTTGAAGGATGGGTCACACCAATAAAGCAGCAGGAGAAGGCTCTAAAAATCAGCCGGAGCAGAAACGACATCTTCAGCTGACCTACAACTTCTACCGGGGTCGGAACCTCCCTGGAAGGCATTACAAAGATCCATGCAGGCAATAGATGCCAAAATTGAATCGGCATTGACCAGAATGGCAGAGCAAGATGCTAAACTTGAAAATGTTACAAAAGTAGCAGAATCAATGGAAACTAAAGCCTTGGCTTCAACCTCCAAAATGCCTGAGGAAAACGTGCAGTTGCATTATTGTATGGAGGTCCAGGAGAACACACAACAGGCCCAGAATGTTCGTATCATGGGACTTCCAGAGAATTGCGAGGGAGAGAGTTTACTAGAATTTTTACAAGTTTGTTTACTCACTGCTCTACAGTTAGACTCCGACCTCACACCCTCCAGTTTCTTGAAGGCTGATCATGTATCAGGGGTTTAGCTTCAATGGGGACTGGAGGGACACTAGCCTATACTGGCAGGATGGTCTGCATCTGTCCAGGAAGGGAACAAATCTTTTGAGCAATCGGTTTAAATGCTTCATTGGCAAGCTTTTAAACTAGTCAAGGGGGGAGGCACTGATAAGCAGCAGGAAAACACCAGCCTCTCCCTACAAAACAGGGTACTAAATGAGAAAAAGACAGAGGTAGAAAGGTCAGTGGGGATGCTGCAAAAGAAGGTAAAGCCATCAAAAAATGGAGAGCAATGAGTACCAATGCTTGTAGTCTGAGTAACAAGCTTCCTGAATTAGTGGCCTTGATGGAGGAGGAACATCTGGATATTGTGGCAGTCACAGAAACATGCTACACACAAAACCATGACTGGGACATAAACATACCAGGACACAACATCTACAGGAGGGACAGGGAGGGTAAAAGAGGAGGAGGAGTAGCTCTTTACATAAGGGAAGGAATCAAAGCAACAGAACAAAAGGGAAAACAGGGAGGAGAAGAAGCTGTGTGGGTAAATTTGGAGACCAGCAATGGCACGACAATCCACACAGGGGTTGTATACAGACCCCCTTCTCAGGGGGAGGAAATGGACAAGGAAATGATAGAAAGAATACTTAGAATGGCAGAAAAAGGGGAGATATTGCTGATGGGTGATCTGAATATGCCAGATGTTAACTGGAGTGCAGTTGCAGCAGCCACTTCAAAGAGTGGGGTTATTCTAGATGCCCTACAGGGGGCATGCCTTAGACAACTAGTATTGGAGACCACTCGAGAGGGAGCAATCTTAGACATGGTTCTCTCAAATGGAGATGAAGAGAGGATCACAGATGTAGAAGTGGGTAGCCATCTGGGAACTAGTGACCATCAAACAGTATTGTTCACAATAAACACAGCAATAGAGTCAAGCCATACAAAGGCAAAAGTACTGGACTTTAGGAGGGCTGACTTTGCAAAATGGGTGAGTGCCTAAGGAATGCACTAGAAAATGGGCAGGAAGGAGGGGTGGAAGAACAATGGGGAATAATAAAAACTGCCATCACAGAGGTAATGAGCCTTTATGTGAAGCAAATAAACAAAACAAAATGATGTAAGAAACCACTGTGGTTCTCAAAGGAAGTGGCAGTGAAGGTTCAAGAGAAAAAGAAACCATTCAGGAAGTACAAGGAATCACAGAAGGAGCAGGACAGAGAACTGTATCAGTTAAAGCAAAAGGATGTTGGGAAGGCAGTCAGAACAGCAAAGGCCCAAACCGAGGAAAAGATAGCCAACTCAGTTAAGAAGGGGGATTAAACCTTTTCTAGGTATATCAGGGAGCGAAGGAAGACCAAGGGAGGGTTAGTGAGGCTTAATAAAGGGGAGAGGGTGGGCAGAGGGTGACTGTGAAAAGGCAGAGATACTAAACAAATATATTTGCTCAGTATTTACAAAGGAAGAGGGGAAGGTACCTAAAACAAACAGCAGAAACACTCTGGATATAGAAGTTGATACCAGCCCATTTACAGAAGAAAGGGTTCTGAAAGAACTCTTAAAACTGAAGGTGGACAAAGCAATGGGGCCTGATGGGATTCATCCCAGAATTCTAAAAGAACTAAAGGTAGAACTAGTGACACCACTAACTACCCTCTTTAACAAATCATGGGAGGATGGGGTGGTACCTGAGGACTGGAGGAGGGCAGATGTGATTCCCCTTCACAAAAGTGGGAGCAAGGCAGAAGCAGGAAACTACAGACCTGTTAGTTTAACCTCAGTGGTAGGAAATGATGGAATCACTTCTGAAGGAAAGAATTGTTGAGTATCTAGAGGCCAGAGGGGCACGGGACCCAAGGCAGCATGGATTCACAGTGGGAAGGTCATGCCAGACAAATCTGATAGATTTCTTTGACTGGGTGACCAAAGTAGTAGATCAGGAGGGCTGTGGACATAGCCTACCTAGACTTTAGCAAGGCATTTGACACAGTCCCACACAAAGATTAATATACAAGTTAGCCAGCCTGGGAGTGGGTCCCAAGATGACAGCATGGGTAAAGAATTGGTTGGAGAATAGGACACAGAGAGTAATAGTAAATGGAGTCCACTCTGAAGAAATGGGGGTTACTAGTGGGGTACCGCAGGGTTCAGTATTAGGACCGGTCCTCTTCAATGTCTTTTTTAGCAACATTGCAGAGAGACTGGAAGGAAAAGTATGTTTCTTTGCAGATGACACAAAGATCTGCAACAGAGTTGATGCACAAGGTGGGGTGGAAAGGATGAGAAGGGACTTCGCAAGGTTAGAGGAATGGTCAAATGTATGGCAGCTTAGATTCAATGCTAAGAAGTGCAAGGTAATGCACCTGGGAAACAAAAACCCAGGGGAAGAGTACACAATGGGGGGTGAGATACTAACAACAACAAAAATGGAAAGGGACCTGGGGGTAGTCATATCAGATGACCTAAAGGTGGGTAAGCAATGTGAGAGGGCAGCAAGGAGGGCTGGGGGGATACTGGGATGCATAGGGAAAGGCATCACCAGTAGAAAACAGGAAGTTATTATCCTTCTGTACAAACAGTTGGTGAGACCCCATCTGGAGTACTGAGTGCAGTTCTGGAGACCCAATCTCCGCAAAGACATAGACAGGATGGAAGCTGTCCAGAGGAGGGCAACTAAAATGGTGCAGGGTCTGCCCCAGAAGACATACGAAGAGAGACTTAAGGAGCTAAATATGTATAGCCTCGAGGAAAGGAGGGTGAGGGGGGACATGATAGAAACTTTCAAGTACCTCAAGGGAATCAACAAAGTCCAAGAGGGTAGCATCTTTCAAAAAAAGAGGTGTGCAAGAACAAGGGGGCACAATTTGAAGATAGAAGGGGTTGGCTCAGAGGTAACTTAAGGAAGTATTTTTTCACAGAGGGGGTTGTGGATGCATGCAGTGGCCTTCCGGAGGAGGTTGTGGAGTCAAAAACAGTGGTGGAATTCAAGCATGCATGGGACAGTCATAAGGCAATTCTAGGGGGTTGGGGTAGGAAGAAGGAGGCTGCTGGTTAACTAGGATCTGCAGCTTATCCATTAGGTAGCGAAATGGGCTGACTGGGTGGGCCAAGCGGTCCTTATCTGCCATCAAAATCTATGTTTCTATGTCTCCCCCAAGGCTGCTGTGAACCATGGGGAGATGTCCCAAATGATTCTGCTGCTCACGATTGGGGCTGCCATGAGAAACCTCATCTTTTAGGCTGCCAGAAGATCGGTGTCATTGAATTTCCAGGGCAAGACTGATCACCTTTTCCCAGATCTATCTTTTGCCACCAGAGCCCAACGTAAGAGGTTTGACAGAGTTCAGGCGAAGCTCCTGAGCTTGAGAATAGCCCATTCCCTGCTGATGCCGGCTCGCCTGAGAATTCAATACGGCAGGCACACCTTCCAATTCACTGACCCTGAAGAGGCAGGAAAGAAAGTGGACATGATTGGCAAAGCATTTACTTGGGCTGGACTGGCTGGACTAACAGAATCAGATTCTGAAGAGGATACCTGAAGAGGGCAGATTTCAGGACTCTCTATTCAGATGAAAATGGACTGAATACAAAATATTGTAACAGCATTTTACTAGGGCCTTGATGATGCCATGTTTCCAAGGTCCAACATTTAATACCTTAAAGTTGAAGGTATTTGTAATTTTATCCATTTGGGAGTTCTGTGAGGCTCTTTATCTATCAATCAATCAAATCTTTATTTTACCAGGTGAAGCACCATTGAGAAAGAACTAATTTGCAAGGTGGGCCTGGAACGATCAAGATAATAACAAAGGCAGTACATAATAAGCAAGTAGTAGAATACATAATACACATTAGCATTTACATATTTACATATAAGAGTAATTATAAGTAGGATTCAATTAGTCACTGCATGTGGGAAACTTAGCGTACTTTAGAGTTACAGTCATGTGTGATTAGTAGCGCAGCTACCAATAGTTGATAATATGTATATATACATAGGAGAACAATACATACACTAGTCAAATACAGCAACTCCTTAAAGGGCTCTCCTCCCTGCAACTTCTTAAAGGGGTGATCCTTTCTTGTGCTCAAATGTAACTGCAAAAATGCTGCTTCATCCATTCAACATAGTATTTCTATTTATTAGTGTAACCGTCACATGCCGTGAGTCTCTAAACCCACAAAATTGTCATCACCCACGCATATTCAGAGGCTACCTAAATCTTATACACAAATTTCTAAATGTTTCCCTCCCACTGCCACTTACCCGACCTGGCCTCCATACTACCATACACTGCTGTACTCACATCAGGTACCAACTGCCTCTCTCTCTCATGGGTTTGCCCTTTCAATTAAAGCTATGCTGTATGCTTACTATCACTCCTCGCCTCGCTGTTTGGCCTTGGAGAAGAGTTTGAGAAACTGCCCATGCCTCAGGGGCACAATTCAGCCATCCTGACTACTTCTTAATGCTATAAAAAAGATGTTCCTGCTGCTACTCATCTGTGCTGGTAACATCAAATTAAACCCTGGGCCCCCCCTCTCCATTCCTGCCCCAGCTGACTTACCTTTACTAAAAGAGTTATCATTTTTGCATTTGAATGCCTGCAGCCTTCTGAAAAAGCTTGATGCTATCAAAACGTGGATCCTCCACTGCTTTCCTGATGTTCTTGTAATCTCTGAAACTTGGCTAAGACCAACCACCCTGAACTATGAAGTTAACATTCCTTCATACAACTTGTTTCGAACTGATAGGAAATCCAGGGGAAGGGGAGTAGCCATCTATGTCCAGGACAGCATTACCGCAACTATGGTGGACATAACTACAGTCCCTAAGGAGTTCGAGTGCCTCACGTTAAGAATTCAAGTGGCCAAATCAACCTCTATCTGCATTAGTGGATGTTATAGGCCCCCCTCAGCTAGCCTCTCTCTGCTCAAACACCTAAGTGACATACTAGCTACCACCTCATCAGAAGTATCCATAATTGGTGACCTCAACCTTGACGGACTCTCTCCAGTCTCCTTACCATTGAAAGAATTCCGTGATGCCCATGGACTTATCCAGATCATTAATGAAGCTACCCACCCAAACACCAAAAACCCAGAGTGTAGCTCCCTTCTTGACCTAATCCTTGTAAGCAAGCCTCACCTCTTCTTCCACTCAGGTGTATTCTTTAATGACATCGGTAACCACTGTGCCATTGCATGTGTAAGGTCAACACAACTCCAAACCTCCTCTTCCTTTAAATACATCCATAAGAGATGTAAATGGAACTTCTGTCCAGATGATTTTCTATATGACCTCCAGTATGTTAAACAAATGTAAATATCTCAGAAAGTAAACAAGGTACATGAAAGTTGTTCAGGGCAAAATGACCTTTCAAATGAGGGTAGTCACTAACTCTGAATTCATTAGATTTTTTTAAATATAGCCCTCTGAAAGGTGAAAATTGTAGAGAAAAATAAAAATTGAGGTAATCAGATGGCCATAGTTTAAACAATATAATTAGTGCAACTTAATGAATAGGCTAATTGGAAAGGTATTTTTGTCCTGAACAACTTTCATGCTGCTGATTTATGTGTAGCACATATACATTTAGAGATATTTATATTTGTTTGGCATAACTCTAATGAAAAATGAAAATTAAGGTAATCAGAAGGCCATAGTTTAAAAAATATAATTAGTGCAGCTTAATGAATAGGCTCATTTGAAAGGTCTTTTTGTCCTGAACATTTTTTTATCTATAACGTGTAAACATTTAGAGAGATTTACACTTTTTTAGCATAACTCCTACTGCACTTCTAAACAGCCTCAGTTTTGCAAATTGCTTCACCATTTAAGTAAAATTCTAAACCAGACCATCTTGTTCATCTCTTGTCATGACTAATTTAAAGTGGACAGGAATTGATTACTTATGTGCAGCTGTTTGAAATGTCTCTGTTTTCATAAATTACATTTATACCACTTAAGGATCCCTATTTAACTGTGCCTGAATAAAAGCTGAAGCTGTCAGTTATGTTTTGTATTGTTTTCTTTGCATGGATATTTTGTGCAGTTCCTTTCATGGAACCAAGAATTTGGAGTTTCGACTATGTCACTTCATGGTTTCAGAACTGTGGGCACTGTACTGATTAGTTCCTGCTAACATTTCTGAAACCATGAAGCCACAGAAAAATGTGTTGCCGTATTGGTCCTTGGAACACAAGATCCACAGAAATAGATTTTGATACATTTTATTGGACCAACAAAGTTGTTACAAAAGAATACAGGTGCTTTTAGCTTTTGGATTACACATAATCATTCATCAGAAAATACTTGCAGTTGTTTTAGAAGAACATACTTTCTCAAATCCCAAATCATACAAAAAAACAAACAGATGAAGAGTTGTTAAGGACTGCACTGGTTAAAACTGCATTAAAAGACAACAACATACCCATACAAAGACAGCAAAAGTTCCATAAAAAAAAAGCTATCCCAAGTTCAAATGACACTGACTTGAAAGTTCACTCCCTGAGAAAAGCTATAAATCAACTGAAGCTTAATTTTAAAGCCCTCTGTGTGTGTTTGTGCTAGCGTTAGTAAATGACAATAATTAAAAACCACAAGGAAAGATAAGCTTAAAGAACAGCTGCCAACTTCAGGAGAACTTTAATAAAACATAATATTTAGATAAAGTTCAGCCTGTATTTCACATTAGTTCTTCATTCCTCCTCCCCATTATTTATTACTGAGGTCAATTGCATGAAAACAGCAATTGTTTTTGCTCCTGAAGAGTTCATCTATTTCTGCTGCTATCTCCCTACTCAAGGTCATATTGCACTGCTTGTGACATCACAGTTACTCTTATGGCAACATACTGTGATGTCACAACAGAGTATTATGACAAAGTAGGGAGTAAGCTACAGGAGGCAGATTAACTTTAAAGTAACTGTAAGGGATACAAATCATGTATTCATGTACATTTTCTCAGTAATAAATAATGGGGAGGAGAAATCTAGAATATATATGGAATACAAGCAGAATTTTACATACTTATTAAGTTTATCAAAGTTTTCTTTCAGACCATCAGTAGCTCTTTCAACAATACATAGTAAATAATGTTAAAAGTCTTATACATATGAAAATATCTATGTGTTAAGTAAAAATAGGTTAGAAGACAACCTGCCCTAGTGTAAATTAGGCATTCACCAGCTGTTTCACACAGTGGTGTCAATTACATTTTACACAGTGTACTGTTCAGATACATTTTTCTTAAACTATGTGTACAATAAGTCCATATTACTCATGAATTGTCAAACTTATACTGTCTTAAACATGATATATCTGCAATTCTGTAACAAGTGATTAGTGTATGTGTATATTCAAAACCCAAACCTAACACAGGCCCCCTTGTAATTAAGATACTGTTATCCAAATATGTCCATGTATCAACATGTGTCCATATGTACCTAATCTGCTGATGTATTAAATAACAGTTCTATAAATCTAAAACCAAAATGAAACAGCTTCAGGTTTTATTCAGGCACAGTTAAACAGGGATCCTTTAGAGGTATGAATATAATTTCTGAAAATAGAGACATTTCAAACACCAACACATAAGTAATCAATTCCTGTCCCCTTTAACTCATTCAGAACCATTGTGTGTTTAGAATGTTGGAGAGAGAACTCCAAACTTCTTTTCGTTGAGAATCTTCCTAAGGCACTCTGCAGAATTCTTAGCAAATGTGCACACATTCCAAACAAATCTAAATGTCTTTAAAACGATTTCAGGTGCACAAAACAACTGTCTGAAAGTTGTTCAGGACAACAAGACCTTTCAAATGAGGGTAATCACTAATCTGAATTCCTTATATTTTGTAAAATACAGTCATTTTATTATCTGTATTTCTATTTTTGTTTTTATAAAATTAACATTTCTGATGGCAATTTAAGAAACAAAACTATAAAGAGTTTAGATTACTGATTACCCTAATTTTAACAAGCATTTATCAATGCCGAACGTTCGCTTGCAGGTATTTGCAGTGGTGTTTGGCACATATGGTGCTTTACCCTAATGCCCTGTGCGATTGCTGGTATTTGCACAATAAATTTTCAGCATGACCTTTTTGTTACCCCCATTGTGCGCTACATAGGTGGAAACAAGTTTTGGGCAGGATGAAAAATGACAGCTGTACTGCCTATAAGGAAGTGTGTGAAATGGCAATGTTGAAAATCTGGAGTGGATATATTGAAAATTGCAAACCTACAAGCGTACGTGGGAACTGTGCAATGCACGCTCGTAAAACAGTCATTGTTAGGAATTTTTCACCAAATTTTCAACATTGGCATTTTTAAACCTCTGCTAATGAACAGCGTCACTGTGATTGTCTTACTGTGTCCCATACATTGATTTTGCACACCGACTGCGCCATTGTGCACTACATGGGCAGAAACACATTTTGGTCAGGATGTGAAAAATGACAGCTATACTGCTCATAAGGAGGTGTGGTAAAATGGCAATGTTGAAAATCTGGAGTGAAAATATTGAAAATTCGCAAACTTACGAGCGTGCGTAGGAACTGCACAACACAAGCTCATAAAATAGTTATTTTTAGGAATTTGTTCACCAAATTTTCAACATAGCCATTTTAAGATCTCTGCTCATGAACAGTGACACTGTTATTTTCTTAATGTGTCCCATACACTGAGTTTGCACAGCAACTGTGCCATTGTGCGCTACATGTGCAGAAACATGTTTTGGGCAAGATGTGAAAAATGACATCTGCACTGCTCATAAGGAGGTGTGGTAAAATGGCAATGTTGAAAATCTGGAGTGAAAATATTGAAAATTCACAAACTTACAAGCGTGCATAGGAACTGCGCAATGAACACTCGTAAAACAGTCATTTTTAGGAAGTTTTTCACCAAATTTTCAACACAGCCATTTTAAGACCTGTGCTCATGATCAGTGTCACTGTGACTTTCTTAATGTGTCCCATACATTGATTTCGCACACCGACTGTGCCATTGTGGGCTACATGGGCGGAAACACGCTTTGGGCAGGATCTGAAAAATGAGAGCTGTACTGCTCATGAGGAGGTGTGGTAAATGTCAATGTTGAAAATCTGGAGTGGAAATATTGAAAATTGCAACCCACGAAGCGCATGGAACTGTGCAACGACGCCTGGTAAAACAGTCATTGTTAGGAATTTTTTCACCAAAGTTTCTAAATTGGCATTTTAAAACCTCTGCTAATGAACAGTGCCACTGTGATTTTCTTACTGCGTCCCATACATTGATTTCGCACACCAACTGCGCCACTGTGCACTACATGGGTGGAAACACGTTTTGGGCAGGATGTGAAAAATGACAGCTGTACTGCTCATAAGGAGGTGTGGTAAAATGACAATGCTGAAATTCTGGAGTGAAAATATTGGAAATTCGCAAGCTTACGAGCGTGCGTAGGAATGGCACAATGCACGCTCGTAAAACAGTTATTTGTAGGAATTTTTCACCAAATTTTCAACATAACCATTTTAAGATCTCTGCTCATGAACAGTGACACTGTGATTTTCTTTAATGTGTCCCATACACTGAGTTCGCACACCGACTGTGCCAGTACAGCGCTACATGGGCAGAAACACATTTTGGGCAGGATGTGAAAAATGACAGCTATACTGCTCATGAGGAGGTGTGGTAAAATGGCAATGTTGAAAATCTGGAGTGAAAATATTGAAAATTCGCAAACTTACGAGCCTGCATAGGAACTGCGCAACGCAGACTCGTAAAACAGTCATTTTTAGGAATTTTTTCACCAAATTTTCAACATAGCCATTTTAAGACCTCTGCTCATAATTGGTGTCACTGTGATTTTCTTAATGTGTCCCATACATTGAGTTCGCACACCGACTGTGCCATTGTGCGCTACATGGGCTGAAACACATTTTGGGCAGGATGTGAAAAATGACAGCTGTACTGCTCATGAGGAGGTGTGGTAAAATGGCAATGTTGAAAATCTGGAGTGTAAATATTGAAAATTTGCAAACATACAAGCATGTGTAGGAACTGCGCAACGCACGCTCGAGAAACAGTCATTTTTAGGAATTTTTTCACCAAATTTTCAACATAGCCATTTTAAGACCTCTGCTCATTAACAGTGTCACTGTGATTTTCTTAATGTGCCCCATACATTGATTTCGCACACCAACTGTGCCATCGTGTGCTACATGGGCGGAAACACGTTTTGGGTGAGATGTGAAAAATGACAGCTGTACTGCTCATAAGAAGGTGTGGTAAAATGGCAATGTTGAAAATCTGGAGTGAAAATATTGAAAATTCGTGAACTTACGAGCCTGTGTAGGAACTGCGCAACGCGTGCTCGTAAAAACAGTCATTTTTTGGAATTTTTGCACCAAATTTTCAACATGGGTTTTAGGACCCTTCTCATGAATGATGTCACTGTCATGGTGTTATTTGGGCCTGAAGAGTGATTTCGTGCAGTGACTGCGCACTGACTGTGAAATAACCCTTCAGGCCCGAATAACGCCATGACAGTGACATCATTCATGAGAAGGGGTCCCAAAAACCCCATGTTGAAAATTTGGTGCAAAAATTCCAAAAAATGCCTGAGATATGCAATAAAGTTGAAACCCCCCTATCTAGCCCATTATACAGCTTACTGGCATTTCCTCAGCTCTAGTCGGCTTTGAAGAGTGCAGATGTGTTCCAGGTCCACTGAAGATCGCTGTAACCAGCTCCGAGGTGGCATGGGGTGAGGGGTGTGTGGGGAGGCAGGCTGCGAAAGTGGGTGGATGCGGTTGGTGGGAGGGGCGGGAGACTGCATGGGACAGTTTTAATTTACAGGTTTTTTTTTTACAATTGATGACGTGGACATTTGCCATGCTGGGGTGGGCCCAGCATGGCAGAAGATGGCTGGGGCCGAGGAGCCGACAGGGATTGGGCACCCCATCGGCAAACAACGTGGATATTTGCCACACTGGGGTGGGCTCTCAGTGGCACCAAAGCTTTGGGGGAGCGGCGTGATGGGGGTGGCGTGACTGTACCTGTATGACAGCGGTGGTTTTGAAGTGAAGACCACTGCTGTCATACACAGCCCCGCACCCATTGGTGCAGGGATCACCACGCCTGCTCAACTGAGCAGTGGATTGCAAGGGAGAGGCACACCTCCAAAGTGTGCTACTCTCCCAAACGTTTTTGCGACATGAGCGCGAATGTAAAAAACTTTTGTCCTGAACACAAAAATGTAAAATAATGCACTTGGAGCATAGAAATCCAGGGGCAGAGTACAAAATGGGTGAAGAGGTATTGACAACATTAAGAAAGTACACATTCAAAAAAAATAAAAACTTTTACATACAGTTGATTACTGTTTAACAATATTATCCATCTATAGCTGCCACTGTACATCTGATGCAAATCCATAATCACATACATACATACATATAAACATAGATACATACTTACATACATACTTACATATAATTTGTTGTAACACTGTATATATTTCTGCCTTGTACCTATCGTTTATTTTTGCATTACTGTATTGTTGTACTCCCATTTGTTGTGACACTGTATATATTGTTGCCTTGTATCCATATATGTGAATGCCCAGGCTCATCTTGTAAATGAGTTCTTCTCAATGATGCTCATCTGGTTACATAAAGATTAATTGATTGATACATACATGCATATGAAGAAGCCAGCAGAAGAAGGCCATTTGGTCTATCTAGTCTACTCGTACTGCAGGGTAGACAGCTTGAGCTACTGTCCCTGCCCTCCCTCCCCGCTCCTCCCATCCTCCCTACCCATGATCCTTACCTTCCCCTATGCCTATCCCAACCTCTCTTAAAACTGCTCACTCTCTTCAATGAGATGACCTCTTCCAGCAGCACATTCCAGGTGTCCACCACCCTCTCTGTGAAGAAGTGCTTCCTGACCTCCCTCCTAAACCTCACATCCTCCAGCTCAAGACTGCCCTCTCGTGTTATGGTTACCACTCAACTTAAAGAGACTCTCCTTATCCACCTTATTTATTCCTTTCAAGTACTTGAAGGTCCCAGTCATGTCCCTCTCTCTCTCCCTGTCTTCCGAGGAGTGCATGGTCAGTGCCCTCAACCTCTCCTCATATACCTTACTCTGCTGACCCACTATCATCTTTGTAGCCCTTCTCCAGTAGGTTAATGTCCTTTATATGTTTGCTTGCACGCATGTGCAAGAAACATAGTGCCATCATCGGAGTTTTTGGAGGTGTGCCAACCCTCTTCCAATTCAGTCAGTGTGTTTGCAGGCACAGCCGCAGTTCTCCAATGCCTGCTGGAGCTGTCTATGACAGCTCCAAAATGCAGTGGCATACAGTTGAAAGGGGGAGCTACGCTTCAGTGAGCAGCGATCAGATATCGCCTGCTCATGCGCGCTCCCCCTACACACACACACACATATGCTGCTGCTGCTCCCCCAACGCCGCACTGTACCAGCTGGCCGAGGGTGCCCAATCCCCGTCGGCTGTGCTATGCCCCCCTGAAACACAGTTTCATATGCCGCGCTGGAACCCCACCCCAGCGTGGCTACGTCACTAGCCAGCGGGGTGTCCAACCCCTCATCTCCACTGTGCCTCCCCTGCACAGGGTGCCACGCTGGGAGCTCCACCCCAGCATGGCAACAGATGCCATGGCCGACGGGGGTGCCCAATCCCCTGTCGGCTCCACACCCCCAGCCATCTTTCTGCCATGCTGGGAGCCCATCCCAGCATGGAAAACGGCCCACGTCGTCTTTTAAAACAAAAAAACCTGTAAAGAAAAAAACGGTCCCTAGCAGTCTCCCTGCCTTCCCATTGCGCAGTTTTCACGCACCTTCATAAGTTCATGAATTTGTAATATTGTCAGTCCAGATTTTCACCAGTGGCATTTTTCCACACCTCCTTATGAACAGTACAGCTGTCATTTTCTACAACCTGGTCGGAATGTGTTTTCACACTTTGAGCACAGAAATGCGTGGTCTCTGTGGGAAATCATTGTTCAGGACAGATAAAGAAAATCACACTGACACTGTTTATGATCAAGTTCAAGTTCAAGTTTATTGCAGGAAAACTCCATTGAGCAAGCTCATTCACAAGGAGGTCCTGTGACATAAACACTTAAAGTACAAACACAGATAGGTAATAACAGTATATACATGAAATGCACGTTACATGATACAGGCTGGATATACATACAAGGGTACTACATAGGGTGACCGCAGGTGGTAAACTTTGATATGAGACAGGGAAGCGACTTACAGGTTGCATACTGATAAATGAAACATGATGACTGGTGTGTGCAATACATATACAGTATTTTGGCAGCTAGAACAAACAACAGTATACAACTGATATGGGGGGAGGAGTGATTTGATAGCGTAGCAGTGGAGCGTAAGCAAAGATAAAGCCAAGAGTAGAAGGGGAAGGGAAAGCAGTTAATATGGCAAATCAATTATACATTACCAGTGGATAAATGTGGCACACATGGGGAAGGAAGAGACTTAATGACAGTTACAGGTGTCTTTTATTTTGGCTGAACTTAGCGATTTGTAGAAGTTTATTGAAACTGTGCTAGTTAGTTTCAGTACGGTTTGTAATTAGTTCCAAATGGAGGGAAGGGCATATGCAATAGCACGTTTACCAAAGGAAGTCTGCGTCCTTGGTATGTCAAGCATAATAAAGTCAGATTTTCTTAACGAGTATGCACTATGTGAGATACTAATAAGGGAAGAGAGATAGCTTGGCAATTTCTGCAGGAGCAGTTTAAGAGTCCATAGCCCAGCATGGAGCAGGCATCTAGTAGTAAGGGATGTCCAACTAGGGATCGGAGGTCCCAAAATGCCTGTGTTAACAATCTGCTGTAAAAAAATTCCCAACCTAGTTACACAGTTTCTATGCACGCTCGTGACTTCACCAGTTTTTTTAAGATTTTCACAGCAGATTTTCAACATTGCCATTTTTTTACACCTTCCATGAACAGTACCGATGTCATTTTTCACATCCTGTTCGGAATGTGTTTTTGCACCTGTGGTGCCAAATGCCATAGTCGCTGTGCAAAAGCAGTTTCTGGCTAACAAACATATTGCCACTGTTCATGAGGTGAGGGTCACAAAAAAACATGTTGAAAATTTGGAGTGAAAATACCAACGAATGCCTGAGGTGTTAGGGTTTCCGACCATAACGCCCCTCCCTGTAGGGAATGACAGGCATCAGGGGTGTGACTTGGGATTCTTGCCTGTCATGCTCATACTATTCCACCCCCACCCACACCCCCGCAGCCAGTGAGAGGCATCAAGGTGTGCCTCGGACTCTTCGGGCCCAAACTTCACCCCATTCTCCTATACCGCAACCATCTCACTGTATTTCCTGATGAAATGGGGTGCACATAAGGGCCAAACACCCCAAGGCACACCGTGACACTTGTCAGTGTCTGCAAGGAAGGGTGTGGTGAAATAGCGTGGTCGTTATGCCTGATGACCCAAAGGCACACCCCAATGCCTGTCACTCTCTGCAGGGTAGTGGTGGTGGGGTTGGCTTCAGTTCAATGCTTCACTGCCATTCCTATTATGCAGCTCTGTAACTTCTACACTACCAATGCCAATGCCAGCCAGCAAACATTTGGCATTGACAAATGATTGTTATTGTATTTATTCATTTTAGTCTTTGGTAACCAGGTTAGGCCCAGTAGGCACAAGTGCCTGTTTTCAGGGGGCAACCTGGGAGCACTGGGTGGTTAAGTGACTTGCTCAGGGTCACACAGTATGCAAGTGAAGGTTGTAAGGCTCAAACCCAGGTCTGGTCTGCTAGATGTACCAAGCCTGTTCACAGCTCATTACTCTAACCTTTAGGCTATATTGCCGGGTGTGGTACTAGTACTGAACTCCATACACTAGATGCGGACTTACCAGTGACCTGTACAAGGGCAGTGTAACCTCCTCTCTCTTCCTACTGAACCCCCTAGATATGCATCCCAGCATCTTGTTTGCCTTTGCTGCTGCTTTCTTGCACTGCGTGGAGTGCTTCAGGTAACTAGTGATCATCACTCCCAGGTTATTTTCCTCCTCTGATGCAGATACTTGGACTCCACCCAGGTAGTACTCTGTCCTGGGATTCTTGGCTCCAATATGCATAACTTTGCATTTTTTGGGATTGAAGCCAAGCTGCCAGATCCTGGACCATCTCCCCAGCTTTTCCAGATCTTCCTGTATGTCCTGTATCCTTTCAGCTGTATCCACTCTCCCGCATAGCTTGGTGTCATCCATGAATAGGCACATTTTGCCCTTAATGCCAACCCCAATGGCATTGATTAAGACATTGAACAACACCGGCCCCAGCACTGACCTCTGTGGGACCACACTGGTTATCTCTCTGGTGCCAGATAGCTCCCCCCCCCCACAACCACCCTCTGGGTTCTGTCCCTCAGCCCGTTTTCCGCCGATCTGGCCATCTTTTCCCCAACCCCGAGATCCACCAGCTTCTTGATCAACCTTTTGTGGGGCACAGAGTCAAAGACCTTGCTGAAATCAAGATAGAGGATGTCTACCACTTGGCCCCTATCTACTGTCTTTGTGACACAGTCAAAGAAGTCAATCAGATTCATTTGACATGATCCCTCCCCCCATGAACCTATGCTACCTCGCATCCTGGAGATAATGCTGCTCTAGATATTCCACCAACCTTTCCTTTAGAATGATCTCCATGAGATTTTCCACAATATAGGTCAGACTGACTGGTCTGTAATTCCCTGAGTCATCCTTGGGACCACTTTTGTGGAGGGGCACTACATGTGCTGTTCTCCAGTCCTGTGGCACCATGTCTGACTCTAGAGAACTATTAAATAGATCTGCCAGTGGCCCTGCCAACTTCTCAGCCAGTTTCTTTAGTACCCTTGGATGTACTCTATCTGGGCCTGGTGATTTGTCCACCTTCAATGCCAGCAGCCTCTCCCTAACTCTATCCTCCTCTGTGTTTCCTTCCCCCCCTCATATTTTCCCTCCTGATGGCACTGGTCCATCCTTCTCCCTGGTGAAGACAGAACAGAAGTATTCATTTAGTGTCTATGCTTTTCCTCCATTATCCTCCACCCACTCCACCCCTTTCATAAACTTAACAATCCCTTCCTTCTTGACCCTTTTCTCACTTATATAGTGAAAGAAAACCTTCTTCTCCTCAATTTCTTCGGCTATCTGTAGCTCCTTCTGTGCCTTTCCTCACCAGACTTTCTTACTTGCCTCATTAGCCAACCTTAGGTAATTTTCCCTATCCACCTCTCTTTCTCTTGGTCTTCCTGAATTTTCTATAGGCCAACCTCTTTTCCCTTACTGCCTGGGGAACCCTAAAACTGAACCAGCTGGGTGCGTTGACCCTTGTGTTCTTCCCCCTGAGCCTAACGCACTCATCTGTGGCAACCAATATTCCTTCCTTAAGGATGGACCACCTTTGGTCCACCCCCATATCTGCTCTGATGCCCGCCAGATGACTCCTTAGCACTTTACCCATTTTCCTGACGTCAACCCTCCTGAAATCCAAGATTTTGGTCTTAGTCAGGATGCTTTCCCTGCCCATATCCAATTGGAACCACACTGTGCAATGGTCACTTTCACCCAGTGGCTCCCTGACTATTATTTCCTATACATGCTCCCCGTTTGTGAGCATCAGATCAAGAATTGCCTCAGCTGTTTTTGGTTTGGTGATGCCCTGAGTCAGGAACCCACTCTGCAGTCCTTCCAGGGTCACCTGACTCCTAGCACATGTTGTGGATGGTATGCTTCAGTCCACCCTGGACAGGTTGAAATCCCCCACAATTACCACCTCTCCCTTCCCCACAGCTTTCAATATTTGTGAGCTCAGTTCCCTGTCCCTCTCCTCATCCTGATTGGGTGGTCTGTAAACCACCCCCAGCCTCACCTTTCTCCCTGTATTGGACATTAACTGAATCCATAATGCCTCCACCTTCCCTTCCTCGAACTCCTCCCTCGTGCAAGTTATTCCCTCCCTAATATAAACTGCTACCCCTCCTCTCTTTCTGACTACCCTGTCCCTCCTGTATAGCTTATATCCAGGGACTGCAAGGTCCCAGTCATTGTGTGATGTTACCTAAGTCTCCATTACTGCAGCTATGTTCACCCTCCTGTCTGCAAATAGCGCCCGTAGGTCATACATCTTGTTTCCAAGACTCCGTGCATTCAGAGACACCACCCTCCACCTAGAATCTGACCTTCCTTCTCTTTCCTCTATTCTTCTGTTCACATTTATCTCCTCTGTGTGCTCTCCTCCACATACCCTTGTTATGTGTTCCTCACCACCTCCACCATTTGCAAAATGTGTTCTCGCCCCTTCCACCTCCTCCCTCCAGACCTCTTCCATCACTGTGGGGGGGAGGTTCACTGACCTCCTCCTCTCAGATTCTGTGGGCCTGCAAGCCCACTGACCCCCCCAAGTAGTTTAAATTAAGTGTAGTGGCTATGTATTCCCCCAGTTTGTCCCTGAATATCCTCAAACCCTTCCTACTGAGATGTAGCCTGTCTGGTGTAAAGGGTGCTTAGTTTGACCAGGTCTTCTCCCACTCCTAAATACAGATAAACATCTCCTCCCTGCACCATTTCCTCAGCCAGTCATTAAAATTCCCTATTTTTTCTTTTCATGGCTGTGCTGGCCCTTGGTACCTGGTATCACCTCTGAGAAGGCCAATAAACTTCCTTCCTCCCTGCAGGTCTTCCCCAACTCCCTGAACATACTTTGCACTACCTCAGCCTCCTCCCCAACTAGGTCGTTGGTTCCCAAATGTATAACTAAATTAGGTTTTCCTCCAACCTCTCTTACTATTTCCCTTATTCTTGGGCCTACCTTCCCCTGCTGTCATCCCTGACATACAAACCACCATCCTGCTTGCTTTCCTTCCCCAGTGAATACCCCTAATTATGTAGTCCCCTATGATCACTACCCTTCCATCCCCTGCACCTCTGCTTCCTGTCCTTCCTTTCTTACCTTTGGTACTAGATGCTTCCCCACCTAACCACTCCCTCTGCACCCTGTTGAACTTATCTCCACATCTGCAATTTATCCCCTCAACTGTTTTTTCATTTCCCACTCTGCCCCTCCCCTTCTGACTATCTGTATCTGCTTTTAATTTTCCCACCACTCTTCTTTTCCTTTTCTCTCCCTCCTCCCCATCCTCCACTTAGTTTTGTCTGCCGCCTCTTCCCTGCACACCCTGATTAGTTCCTTCTCCCCTCCCCGTACTCCTACTCTCAGCCCTGGCTCAACCTGACCTCCTACCTCACCTCCTGCTGCCCCCCTCTCTCATTCCAGACAGTGGTGCAAATATATTCAATAAAGGCACCCCTTTAGAATTTCCTACCCTTGATGCTACTGTCATATTCCCACCCTTTCTCCTTACCACTTGCCATTCCTCCACCCTGGGCTCCCTAATCCTCTGAGGAAGGGATACTCCTGTATACTGGGTGCTCCTCCCCACTCCCATCCCCTGACTGATGCCCTCACTCCCCTGGGCATCTTCCCTCTTCCTTTCCCTCCACTGCTCTGCTTCTCTAACTTCCCACACCATCCTCCCCAGCTCCCCATCTGAGCAGCCTTATTTCAGCCCTTAACTGCTCCTGGCTCTTACACACAGGACATTCCCCTTTACTCCACATCACCGCAGAAAGACTGCTGCCCCACAGCTACTGCAGTTTACCACTCTCCTGCTTCCCATACATGTACCTATTTCCCCACATCCTCCCAGCCCAGCTTCTCCAAGCCTCCAGTTATACATAACTATAAAATTCAAAAATATATAAATTTCTATCTCACTTTACCATCAAAATGTAACAACAATCACAATAATCTAGAACTCAGTAGGCTGCTACTTTCAGTGTTCTATCAAAACTAGAACACAATAGGCCAGCCCAGTGGCACTGAGGGTTGAGGTGCTGGATGCCACTCCTCGCACCATGCCGGTGACCCGGGTTCAGTAGCAAGCCGGGGCTGCCGGGGGTCAGAGGGGGGGAAGAGATCGAGCATCTGCTGACTGCTCTCTCTTCCCAGGGGTGGGTATGGGGTGTGCGCACTCTTGGAGCGACCTCTGGCGGTGGCTTGAGGTTTGCCAGTGCAGCAGCATAACGCAATGCCTGGGGGTGGAGCCACATCATTACGTTGCCTTGCAGACTGGGCTCTGCGGGGGGGGGAACAAAGAGGAAGAAAAGCCTTCTACGCCATCGGTGAGATGAAGGTGGCCCCGGGGGACTCTGCCCACATCCCAACCGCCGGCCCAACACACCCAGGATCCTCTTCCATCCCTGACCCGATGACAAGTAAGTAGGCACTTCACACTTAAGGAGGAAACCACCGTGGGAGGGTAGAATCAGCCCCGGAGATGGTACCGGGGGTCGAGCCTGCCCGGGAGTCAATCGGGGGAGAAGATCGAAGGGAGATGCGAGGGTTCAGGCTGGGAGTAATCTATCAGCACTGAGATCAATATGGTTAAGGCATATTTACCAAAAATTACTGCTTAGAAAAGAATGAGAAAGTGACTGTGGTGACAAGCAAATCCCAGACCAGATCTCTAGTTTGTTAATAGTCTCCTCCTGAGTCTGATTTTTACGGCTGTGTGGGCCAAGCTCCACAGATGTTATGCCATCATCAGATTTGTATAAGAGCACTGTGGAAGCACGTAACTGGACCGCTGTCTGATGTTCTGCCACAGTACTCCAGTATAGTTTCCAGTGTTTCTGTTTAAGCAGCCCTTCCCCTCTGTGGGCAGCATAATCATATCCACTTTCTGGTGCACTACTTTTCCTTTCCACAACTACGGAAGTGACGGCCGGTGGTGCTGACTTAAAGTGTGCATGCATGAGTATCATGCATACATATGTAACCTCCATGCTACCTTTGGCTAGTTGGCACCCGCCTTAAAAGAACTACTACCAATTACATGGCATACAATTTTCTTTTGGCAGAACTACACTCATGGTACCACCCCTAGCATTGGAGTGTATACCAGGCTCATTATCTAGAGGACGCGGGGTAGGGGTACACACTAATGTAACCCCCCCTCCACCGGCCCACCTTGTCTAACTAGCAGGGCTGCTCCTCTCACCACATAGCATCTAGGGGCAAATGAGATGGATTGGGGTTTACGTAACAAGAAGTACACATTTCTATTTCTAAGCCTGCTATCACAGACAAGTAACCAAGTGTGGCAACTACCTGGCACACACCTGGTGGGACCATTTACCATGGCCAGCAACCCAGGTCCCTGGGAGAAAACGTTTGCTCATAATTGTGCTAGGTTTGCATTTCTGGTCAGGGGCACCCAAGTAAATCCAGACACAGTGGAAGCAATTACAATACTGTCCAAATGATGTTGGGATTCTAGAGTGTGGCTTTTATTCACATACACAGAGAATAATCACAAAGCGAAAATGGACCCCCACAGGGTTACTCATACTGGTAATGCAGATCACTGAGGTGCAGACATTCCTGAACTTCCCATTTAACAGAGGCACACTGAACACACGCAGTGGATTCTCAGGTTCTGAAATGGAGATTGACACACACGGCCAGTTTCTGGTACATTTCCTCTTGACTAGGCACACACAGCCAGTACTAGGAACATAGCCAGTACTAGGACACTTTCCCATATTTCATGAGGCATACTGGTGGCACACATGACCACCAAAGAGCACATACAGGCTCAAAATCTTCCAGCACCCACTACATTGAGGTGAACTGAAAACAGAGAATCCAAAACCCATGTCTGGGTAACTATTTCCATCAGGAACTAGCCAAATGCACTGACTGAAAATTGAACTGAAGCCCAGACTGAACCCAAGAGGTAAACTGGTTACTCCAGATGTGGGGTCTCCCACCTTTTGCTCCCAAGTTTATACTCGCCCATTCATCTGGTTAATAACACCCTCACAGAAACTTGTAGATGCAGTCTTGAAATGTTTTTCACACTTAACATACTACATGACTAAAAGTTCTGCACTTGGACAGTCTCTCTCTAGATTCCAACGTAGGCAAACACTTTTAAAAACAGAAATAGTCTAGGTGACATGGTCCCTTTTTCACAGAAAATTCACCAAGGTATACAGGTGCCCCTCCTGGGCTGAACACAAAAGTATTCACAGTTCTGAAGTTGTCACAGGCAGCTTCACTAGACAGACTGGGTGAGGGTGTTGCCTCTGAACCCTGAAGATCACCCCCATCCCCCCTGGGATGGGGCAAAGCAAAACCCACTTGGCCAGGTCGCCACCACTTCAATCACTGTCTTCTATGTTCTTCTTCTTCTAGGGTGAGAACAAACTACCCAAAACACAGTGGTAGCTCTCTGTCAGAGCTGAAAATGAGGAGCTGCCTAGCAGCTACAGCCTCCTCCTAGAACTCCACTCTACAGACGGACTCACTCTAAACTCAACATTCTAAAGCTATCTCCTTCAGCTGCTAGCTCAAGTGTAGCTTATACCACTGCGAGAGTTCTAAGATTACATCACCCTCTAGCTCAGCTGAGACTGACACTAGAGCTTGACAGTGTGAATTCCATTTAACTGGCATTTCACTAGCTGCCTTTCCTTGCCTGCCACTGGTGCTAATGGGATTCTAGTAACCCCTGGGAACAAGGGGGTTACATTAAAATGAATGTTTTTATTTACAACCAGGTCCAGGGGAGAGGATGATAGGCATGTGCTAGACCTAACGGCTGAGGGGCCCCAATAATATTCACACTAGAAGTACAAGCGGAATGTCCAAAGCAGTAACTGGGATTTTGCAGTATGACTTTATTTATAGATATTACTTAAAGCAAGGGTAGTCCCCCAAAGGTTTGTCATTGCAATACAGGCACACTCTATTGTGCAGGACACTTTGCTAGGCAATACTGATTTCAACAAAAACATCTCTATCTCTCTTCCAAAGTGCATATCTGTGGGATGTGCCAAACACTTTAAAATCCTCATGGTGCATGGTGTTTGCCCAGGGAACTGTGGTGCCCATCCACAAACCACTTAGCCCTGCCTGAAATGTTAGATGGTGTTAGTTCCATCCTTTGCCCCAAACAGCCTCTGCCTTTCCTTCAGGGTTACACCAAATGAGTCTCCAATCCCCAATGAATTGCTAAAGACTCCCAACTTTAACTTTAAATTCAGCACAGTTGTGGTGAAAGGGGTCCTGACCAGTGAGATCTAGCTTTATCTAGGGCACACACCTCAGACAACACCCTCAGAGAACAGTCTCAAATTTTGTACTCACAAATTAGTTGTTCCTTCCTCCCAGTCATGGAAAGAACAAAATACACCTTTCTTTCTCTGGTAGCTATCAGATTCTACTCATTTTTCTTCAAGGCAGCTGTGAACTTCAGGAACTTCAGAGGATTGCCCCTTGGATCCACAAGAGTCCTGCAGGCAAACTGAAGATTTTATCAAACCAGGGTGAGAATTACCAGGGCTCCCTTTGACAGAGCCCCAGTGGCAGACCTCCTGCCACTCAGACTGCCACACTTGAACTTACTGATGAACATTCTAAGCTCCCCAAGAGCAGCTGACTCTAAAATAGTTATGCTGCTGTGAGAGTTCTAAATGACATAATCATCCTTCTCTCAGGCTAACTGAGTAAACAGTGATGTCATTATGTAGAAAGCCCCTAATGAGCCCCCCCCCAGCTGCCTTTTCCTACCTGCCTAAGACTAGTACTAATGAGATTCTAGTAACCCAAGGGGACTGGGTTGTTACATGTAGTTATGTCAGCACTGCCATGTTGAGCAAGGCTGACTCCAGGGCAAACTGCACATCATGCATGCACTGTACTGTAATCGTTGCAGTATTACAGCTGACTCCAGTGCAGCGAGAGCACCACATATTCTTTTCACCACTTTTGCCACTCCTAAAACCTCTCCACAGCCATATTGGCTCTGACCAGAATTTGCTTTTTATTACTGAGGGACATGACATAAAACTAGAATACTGCCCGTTGGACCTTATCAGCTTGGGCTCCTTGTCTACAAGTAACATCATAATGCCCTGTTTATGACATCATAATTATCTCCACAGCTGCAGATTGAGAGGTCATAAACAGAACTGTGACTGAAGAAGCAGAAAAGCAGACAGTGCAAACAGGGCAGATATCCTGTTTCCATGCAAATGTCATTAATAATAAACAAATAAGGGTAATAATTGCAAAAAAGGATGAAATGGAAGCTAAATTGTATCTTGCTATTATGTTTCTCAGAGTTGTCCCTACATTGCAAGCAAACATTCAGCATTGACAAATGATTGTGTTTTTTTTTTTGTGGGGGTGGGGGTTAGTATGACTTGGAATATTTTAAGAAGGGCATATTACAATTGGAGCTCCTGGTGGCCATGGCCTCTGATCCCTGGTGCAGCATGGCTTTCATAAACATCATGGTGCAGGTACAGCCTTGGCCAGATTCACTGACTATGTTGGTAGAGCATTGGATGGTGATAAGCTTGTTGGAGCTGTGTTTCTGGATCTGTCCAAGGCCTTTGACTTGGTAGACCATTGCTTGCTGCTCTGGGGGCTGGATGACCTCGGAGTCAGGGATTCCCCATTGAAATGGTTTAGTAGTTATTTAACTGAGCGTCCTTCACAAGTTAGCTATCAGGGAGTTCAATCTGGGAGTAAAATGATGAAGGTAGGGGTACCCCAGGGTTCCATCCTGGGGCCCCTACTTTTTTCTGTATTTATAGATAATCTCCCAAATTATTTGGTATCGACTGAGGTTTTGATATACGTGGATGAATCTATTATTCTTTATACTAGTTCACCATTAGAGGACAAAATAAAATTAAATTTGACTTCTAGTTTCCAAGCATTGGATATGTGGTTACACTCTCATTGTCTTCTTTTAAATACAAAGACAAAGAGTATGCTTTTTGGATCAAAGTACAGGTTAAATAGATGTAATCCTTTAGAGATTGTAAGTTATGAGGGTGTTGTTTTGGAGCAGGTTTTTCTATTTAGGACTCATTTTGGACTCCTGTTTGTCTTATTCATTACATTTTAAAACCATCTGCAGAAATATTAATCAAAGGTTGGGGGCTCTGTTTAAGTTGCGTAACTTATTGTCCAGGGAGGCCAGATTTGTAATAAGTCAAAGTGTGTTCTTGTCAATTCTGAACTATAATGCATTAATACTTGTGAATTTGGCTAAGTCCGATGTTTCATTGTTGACAACAACATTTCGTGCTATATGTAGGTTTGCATTAAAGTTGCCATATAGAACACATCATTGTGATTTATATCTGGCAACATATTGGCTTCCCCCATCCCCCGTCTCTATATTCTCACTACAGCTTGAGTTGTTTAGTTTATAATTCTCTTCATTTGGGTGCAGCTTCTCCTTTGTCTTCATTATTAAATGTTAAGATATCTAATAGAGATTTACACTCTAATGCTTCTGTTATGTTAAATATTCCAAAAATGAAATCTAGGTTAGGTGAGCAGGCATTTTCTAATTATGCTCCAGTACTTTGGAACAAGATCCCATGTGCTTTACAACATACTGCTGGAATTAATGCTTTTAAGGCACCAGTGAAACAACATTTTTTAAGTTTAGTGGTGTGTAATTGTTATTAGATCATTGTTTGTATGTAAATTGTTACATTTGCATGATTATATTGTATTGTGTACATGTTTTTGTGTATTACGTCTTGACTGTAACGCAGCTCATGGTCCCAGGTTGCATTTGAAAAAGGGCCTTGGCTCACATTGTTTACCCGGTAAACCAAAGTTTAAATAAAACAAATAAAATAAAATAAAATAATTTACATACTCCAGCTAAGGCTGGCATAGGAATTATGGTCCCCATTCCCAACAAGGGGAGCAGAAGTGTACCATGAAAAGACACATGGATCAGAAATGGACCCAGGGGAGGCACAGCTGGGGTTTAGATGCTGAGATGTGGAGCTTTCTTCTACTTTTCAGATATGTGTTTCAACTCTACTGTGATAAAATACTCAAAAGACTTGATCCATGTTCAGTGATATGTTCCAGCAGGAAAGTTAAGTGAACTGTGATTTTGTGCCTAATATATATTTATATATATATATTTATTAATCTAGGAACCAATATGCTTCCTCCTTTGATGGAAGGACTTGCGATGCAAGACAACATGACTCATGATGAGCATAACATTCCTGGAAGAAGGTTCTCCACATTGGTGTTGCTGACAGATGGTCAGGCATATGAAAGTAAGTAACTCGGTAATATACATAAAAATATATGAAAATGCCAGCAGATACGGGCTGTATGGTCTATCAAGTCTGTTCATGTGAGCAGCTCCCAGACTAATCTACTGCAGATGCCCCCTATTCCTTGCCCAGCCATCTGACCTATTGCCCCCTTCTGCAGACTCTCCTGTCCCCAGCTTCCCACAGCTATGATCTTACCTTTGACCCTATCCCAACCTCTCTTAAAAATGCCCACAGATTTCAATGATATCACCGCCTCTGGCTGTATATTCCACCTTGCTACCACCCTTTCCATGAAGTAGTGCCTCCTCATTTCCCTCCTAAATCTTTCACCCTCCAGTTTCAGACTGTGTCACCTTGTGTCCCTCACCCTTTAATCTAAACATACTCCCAGTACTAACCCTACTCATGCCCTTTAAGTATTTGAAGGTCTCAATCATATTCCGTCTCTCCCTTCTATCCTCTCGAGAATACCTACAGAGCTCCCCCAGTCTTTCCTCATATGGTTTGTCCCCCAGCCCAAGGATTATCTTTGTCACCCTGCACTGGACCCCCTCCAGTAAGTTGATGTCCTTCTTTAAATAGGGGCACCAGAACTGCACATAGTACTCCAAGTGAGATCTCACCTGTGACCTGTACAGTGGCAGAATAACTTTATCTCTCCTAGAGGTTATTCCCCTGACAATGCACACCAGCATCTTATTAGCCTTGGCCACCATCTTTTTACACTGTGCTGAGTGATTCATGTCCCCTGTGACTAGTACCCCCAGATCCTTCTCCTCCAATGAAGTGGATAACTGCACTCCCCCAGCCAGTAGCAATTCTCAGGGTTCCTGGCACCCAAGTGCATGACTTTGCACTTACTAGCATTGAAACTCAGCTGCCATGTGTCTGACCAGCACTCAGGGCTTGCCAAATCCTCTTGGAGTACCTGCCCCACTTCCACACTATCTACCTCCACCCTGATCTTTTTGTTGTTTGCAAAAAGCCTGATCTTATTCCTAATCCCATCCGATATGTCAGCAATGAAGATGCTTCACCATTGACATGGGCGCTTCTGCTGCTGCAAGCAGCCCAGCGGGTCCCTATTGTCCACCAGCTGCCTCCTCGCTGCACTGCCCGCTGATCACCAGACCGAAGCTTAGCCCTTGACACGGGTGCTTCTGCTGCTGCAAGCAGCCCTGCGGGTCCCCATTGTCTGCTGGATGCCTCGTCACTGCACTGCCCGCCGATCACCAGACCGAAGGTATGCTGCTGAAACTTCTGGCATTTCCACGCTGATTGGCTGGAACCATCGGCTCTGACTGCTGATTGGCTGCTCCACTTCTTTAATTCTTTGCAACTCCCATTCCTTTTAGACTTTAAGCTAATGTTATTTATTGATTCTGGTACTGGTTAAGTTTCAACAAATTGTCCTGTGAATCCTAATTTAAATGTGTATCCAAGCCAGTCTACAGCAATTTTGCATTCCAAGGGTAGTTTCAAGTGCAGGATCTTTTAGAGTGCCGTTCTTTACATTTTAAAGCATTACAGCCCACTTTGTTTTAAGGTCCTGTGGTATTTTACCCTGGATCAGAAACTAAGTTTAAAGTGATACCGTTTTTTGTGACAACTCCCCTGTTTAGACCAGGTTTCATTTGTGTTACAGTTGTAACCTATGCCCTGCAACTAATCCCATTTCTGTTTCACTTTCTCCTTCCAGCTTAAATTTGTTGCCCCTCCCCCCTCCAGCCTTTATTAAATACTCTCCCTCCCCCAGCAGCACCGCCTTTAGGCAATTTTCATCCTCCTCTCTCACTAATATTGCAACTCCCCTTAAAGATACAGAACACAGTTATAGGGCCTAACACTTGGTGTTAATCTTATAGTAGCTACTGTGTCTTTGTTACCTGATCCAAAATTCCACTCCACCTTCTCTGCAGCTGTCATCTTGCTGATCTATAAGGAAATTTTTTTATTATCTGATGATACTAATTCCAAATACAAAAACATCCTCTTCTGTGCTTTTCATTACATTATATAGTAGAATGGGGTTTTCCTGCTTATTATTTTTGCTTATTACTCTGCTAGCATCATAGATGCATGTGTTACTCCATGCCAATCTTCCTTCAGTGTGGTCACATACAGTGTCACCCTGGACTGCCATGAACCTCTTGACCCCTCAGACTCCTTGCATTTTGGTGGTCTTGATACCTACCTTAGAACCTGCATTACAACTCCCGTGGTGAGTTCATAGAGGATAAGATCCCGTGCCCCTCTGCAATGAACCCCCAGCATTCCCTGCTTTTTACAGCTAGGGAACTCTTCCACATATTGCTAGGCCCTCTAGTAACTTCCTCAGGGTCCTCCCAAAGCTTAATGTTAGCAGTACCAAGCGGGATAAACCCAAAGCACGTAGACTACTCCTCAAGCTACCAAGAAACTATTGTTGCTCCTATTGACATGCTCCAGAAATGCTGAGCTCAATCCTGGTCCCCCTGCAACTATTTTATCCCCTGCCAACCTAGCCAGTATCAGAGGCTTGAGCTTCATGCACATTATTGTGTATAGCCACCAAAAGAAATTGCATCAGCACATGCCTGGACTAGCCATACTCTGCCAGATGTACTTGTGGTCACAGAGTCTTGGCTCCAACCAGGTACGTCCGATCGGGAGGTGAATATTCCATCATATTCCTTATTCAGAACTGATAGGCCTTCCAGAGGAGGAGGAGGAGTTGCCATCTATGTCAAGGATACAATTTTCACCTCTATCATAGAGTCAACCTCAATCCCCAAGGAATTTGAAAGCCTGATCCTCAAAGTCAAGCTTTCCTCTTCTATCTCATTCCACATCCTAGGATGCTATAGGCCCCCCTCTGTGAGTCTACAGTTGTTAGATCACCTAACTAATTTGATGGGATCCTTGCAGTCAGAGATTATTATATTAGGAGACCTTAATTTGGACTGGTCGTCCAATGTCTCCTTACCCCTCAAAACTCTTTGTGACTCCTTTGAACTTTCAAAACTAATCTTGGTGGCAACACGTCCTAATAAGAAAAACCCAAATGATAGCTCCCTACTAGATCTTATTTTAGTAAGCAAACCACATCTGTTTTCTCATGTCGGAGTGTTTTTCTCTGACATTAGTGACCACTGCTTCATAGTGTGTGTAAGATCCATCCCAAAGTACCGTCCTCTTCCACATTTTCTCTCAGGAGGAAATGGCATAACCTGGATATTGGTAAATTCCTCTCTGACCTGCATGACTCCTTGAGATGGCAGGACTTCTACCTGACAAACTCAGTGCTTACGGCTTATGATATCTTTCAGGAGATTGTGCTAGGGCACTGGATAGGCATGCATCCCTGGTCAAAATATGCTCTAAGAAAAAATCATGCCCGTGGTTTATGGCGCAGTTAAAGGCCTCTCTACTGCACAGAGACTGGCTTTGGAAAAAAGCTCAGAGAACAAAACTCCCAGCAGATTGGGCCTTGTTTAGAAAAGCTATAAACCATTGTACTAGGTTGGTTAGAGAGGCCAAGGCTAGTTATTTCCATAAACAATTGGGCTCTTCCACCAATTCCTCAGCCAAGTTCTGGAAAACTAACAAAGGTCATGCTGCTCTGAACACCTTGCCCACAAAAATCACTACTGGTGTTTCTGTGGTGTCTGGCAAATCCTCCATCCTCGACTCTTTTAATGACCATTTCATAACTGCAGGGCTTGCATTCGATACCTCTCCTGGAAATACCCTCCGATCACAACTCGGCTTATTGGACGCATCAGCTGTGGTGACAAGCATGACGTTCTCTTTCCCGCCTACCACTCTAAAGGAAGTTGAGGATCTTCTTCTACATCTGGACACCAGGAAGAGTGCAGGGGCTGACCTCTTAGACCCCTTCTTCTTGAGCTGAGTCATTGTGTACTGGCAGTGCCTATCACTCATCTCTTTTTACCTCTCCTTTTCACAAAGCATTATTCCCCCCCTCTGGAAAACCACCAACATCATCCCTCTCTTCAAGTCTGGAGACCCCTGTGATCTGAACAATTATAGGCTAATCTCCTTACTCCCCACCCTATCCAAATTATTAGAGAAAATAGTGAGTATTCAGTTCGGGAACTACCTTGATATTGCTAACCTGTTAAACCCCCTACAGTCTGGTATTAGGCCACATCATAGTACTATCTCAGCCCTTGCAAAAGTGACCAATGACTGGCAGTGTGCCCTGGGTACTAAGAACTTTGTCTGCACCATATTTCTGGATTTAAGCAAGGCGTCTGATACTGTTGACCATGATCTACTCCTTGTCTCCCTCCAAAACATCTGTGTGGTCTCCCTATCCCTGAGATGGTTCTCGACCTATCTTACAGGACAGCAACAGCAGATTAAGGTGGAAGGGGAGCTGTCATCCCTGAAACCTCTTCTTAGGGGTGTACCACAAGGCTCGATACTGGGTCCGTTGCTCTTTGCAATATACATAAACAGAATTGACGTTGACGTCAAATCTGCTAACAGTCACCTTTTTGCTGATGATACGGTATTTTACATTGAAAGATCCTCCCCGGAAGCAGCTTACAGGGATCTGCAACAGGAATTTAACCTGCTACAATGAAAAGTCCTGCAACAGAAACTGCTCCTGAATGCAAACGAAACAAAAGTGAAGCTTTTTTCTCCCATTGCAAATGCTAATAACCTTGCAATTCAAGGTAACTTACCTCAAATCCATATGCTCCTCGGCGAACCACTGAACTATGTCACAAAATTCAAACACCTGGGGGTCTGGATAGACCCAAAGCTTTCCTTCAATGATCACATTGATGAGCTGATAAAGAAGCTGAGGTAGAGGCTTGGTCTCTTTTACAGGATCAAAAACCTACTAACATTGGAGGCAAAAAAGAGACTGGTCCAAACCACTTTCCTCACCTTATTGGATTATGCAGACTTTCTTTATAGCCAAAAGCACTGCCACTGCTCTGGCCAAATTCAACACATATACCAAAGAGCTCTGAAATACCTTATTCTACTCATTACTGCTCCCTCTACACTGCAGTAGGTTGGTCCTCCCTCGGGTACAGAAGACAGAGAAATGCAGCCCTCTGGACCTACAAAGCTATTATTAAATTACTGCCCCACTATATCTCGGACTGTCTTCCTCTAAATGCGGTAGGTAAGTATGCCCTAAGGAGTTCTACTTACATCTCGCTTGCAGTACCTAAGTTCAAGTCATGCTTTGGTAGGTCTGCCGTTAATCACGCTCTACCCGCACTATGGAACAACCTGCAGAAAACCTTACGACTGGCATTCCCAATCAAACTATCAGCCTTCAAAGCACTATATCCTCATTCATTCAAGGAATCCTGTAACTGCTTCCACTGATGTCACAGCCTCCCAGTGTCCATCTGTCCCCCACCCCCCTGGGTTCAGTTTCTAGCCCTGTCAGGAGCATTCCATTCCTGGTATTATTGCCCCATTACTCAGTATGTCTGTGTCTATTTGTACCCCACCTGATAGTTCCACCCAATCTAAGCTGGTGTCTCCCTCTCTGAATCATCCTGGCTTCTACTAATATTACACTTCCTGGCACGTCACCCTCGGCCTCTGTTCCTGGTGTTTTGCACCTAGCTCTGTAACCACTGCCACCTGCCCCTGGTGCTCTAAAGCCCCTCAGGCACCCCTGCACTTATGCTCTCATTCCCAAGTTCCTCCCCCTTCCTCACCCATGCCCCTCCTTGCACTATGTACTCAATACTTGAATCCAAGCCTGCTCCATGACAACTCTGTATATATGGTTGTATAGGTTTACTCTGTATCTTTTGTAGCACAAGTTCTGTAGCACATGGTATTTAGCTTTCTGTCTTATTTTATAAATGTACTCCAGTGCTATTATTAATCTCTTGTGTGTAATCCCTATTCTATGTAATGACTCTGTAAATTGGTATTCCTCTTTAGGTATTGTTCATGTATCTTGTCCAGGTCCATCTTGAAAATGAGCTTGCTCAATGGTGTTCACCTGGCTAAATAAAGATTTTGATAGATTGATGTTAAATAGCACTGGTCCTAGTACTGAACCTTGTAGAACCCCACTAGTTATAGCTGTGGGAGTCAAGAGTTCACCCCCCCTACAACTACCCACTGCTGTCTGTCCCACATCTAGCTCCTAACCCATCCAACCAATTTTTCTCCTGCTCCCAGGTTTCTCAGATTACTAGTCAACTTTTCATGTGGCACTGAGTCCAGATGCAGGATATCCGCTGAATGGCCCCTATCGAGTGTCCTTGTCACCCAGTCAAAAAAGTCAACTAGGTGTGTCTGGCAGGATCTAACTGAGACAAACCCATGTTGCCTATTGTCCTGGAGGCTGTCCTCCTCCAAAAAGATCACCAACCTTTCTTTAAGGATAGTCTCCTTTAGCTTTTCTATGATGGAGATAAAGCTGACAGTACTAGTAAAGACAATCAAACTGAGGTAATAGTAAAGACAGTCGAACCGATGCAATGGACAGCTAGGTTGGCTAGGGGTTAAAACTTAAAAAAGTCACCTAGCAAGGATTAAACAGCTACTAGTCCAAAAATATTAGGCATAATATTTTATTTTTTAAATTAGATTTATTAAATTTCATCCATGTCTGTCAGACAGACAATCAGTCTGATTGGTAGTGTTGCAGCTGTTCTATGGATATTTTGTTGAACCATCAGTTAGACAATACTACTGTAGTTCTAAAAATACCTAGTCGCTGCCTTTTACTTTGCAGTGGTTTTCATTTTTACTTTTTTCTCATTAGAAGAGTTTCAGCCAGACAATATTAGGTATGATGGGAAGGGCATCGTTTTACCTGGAGATTGACCTATCTATTTCTAGTCCCCTTCATACTTCATCAGCACTGTGACCTCACTCATTGTGAGCACTAGTGACCAATCTGGAAGCAGCTGGGTTGCTCTTCTTAGGCAGTTTAATGTCACAGTCAGTGAGGTCAGAATGTGGATGAGGTATGAATGGGAATAGAACCCCATATATCAGCCTTCAGATAGAGTACTGTTTCACACATCATACCTACTACTAAAGGGCAGAAACCTTTCTAATTAGCAAAGGGAACAAGAAAAAGTACTTCAGTTATGAAAAGTAAAATGTGACTACTTTTCAATTATAATATTAATTTCATTCACTGTGCTACTTCCTTGTCACAAGTCTTAATAACCCTAGCTATATAGAAAGGTTGCCTCCAAAGGAATTCTTAAAACATTGTAGATAAAGGGAGCGCTTTTGACCAGTCAGCGTGGGCCACTGATTGATTGAGTGACTGATCGATTGATTGACTGATGTTTATTTAATTGGTTGACTGATCTTTACTTAATTGGCATAATGCCTTTGGGTAGCAAAAGACCATTTTCAAAAGATGACCCAATCACAAAATGAAGTAATAGAAAACAATGCAATATTATACAATATATAGTATCTGCACATAGTTGTGCATTGATCAAGAAAACATGGTAAAGGTTCTCATATATAATTACATTCTGTCAGGCTATTCAGATATCATTTCAATTTAGTTTTAAAAGATGAGAGTTATACTAGTGAAGTTGACATGATTGGGTAATGAAGAGGTTCACTCATAACATTGTTGTTTACACATATTGTGACCCCAAATTTTCAAGATAGTATTTTTATTAGCCTAGTATATGTGAACATGACAGGCATCATTTATAAAATGTTACCTGAAATGTGGTTTTGTGGAATAACCACAAAAATAAGATTTAGAAAAAATGACACCTGTCATGCTCATGAGATGGCATCAAAAAATGGCTGTGTTGAAAATGTAGGTTCAAAATGTAAAGAAAATACAACATTATTCATAACTTTTTTGTTTGAGATTTTGCCATCAGATTTTCAGCAAAGTGTTTTTATGATCCCACTTATGCACACGACAGGCATTGTTTATGAAATTCTGTCCAAAACTTCATTTTTGGCACACGCTAGAAAATACATTTTGTGCAGGATTTGAAAAATTACTCGTCATGTTAATTAGGTGGGGTAAAAAAGGGTTACAGTATGTTACAAATGTGTGGTCAAAAGTAACAAAATAGCAAAGTTATGAGTAAGTGATGAAAAATTTCAGGGTTTCTTAAGAACACTGTTTTTTTTTGAGATTTTGACTCCACACTTTCAACCAAGTCTTTTTATGATCCCACCTTATAATCAAAACAGATAAAATGTTTAAAATCCCATCCAGAAGGTGATTTCGATGAGTGACTGTGAAAACATGTTTTAGAGGGGATTAGAAAGATTGCACCTGGCTTCCTAATGAGATAAGGTATGAAGAGGCTGCATTAAACATTTGGGATTAAATTGCTAAAAAATGACAAAGTTATACATGAAAGCTCAAAATGCATTAAAAGGGCATTAACCAAAATTAACTTGTTTTCAATCAGCTTGTGGTTGGGCTCTGTAGGAGCAGGACATTCACTGGTCATGACAGGATTACTGTGGTGGACCATCGGGTGGTACCTGAGGTGTGGCAGTGGTGGGTGCTGTGAGGGGGGGTTGTGAAAGGGAGCTGGGAATTTGAAGTCAGGGAACAGAAGACATTGGTCTTTTCTGCAGGTTTAAGAAACAAATGGGAATAATGAGTGACTTTTTTTTCAGCTTCCAACACTGGGAATTGGGAACTCTGGTATTGGTGTGCAGTTTGGCAGCACCAGGGGTGGGGACCCCAGTATTGAATACTGTGGCGAGTGTGTAGGATGGTACCAGGAGTTAGGCACCCTGGTATTGGAATGTGTATGGGGTATGGGTCTGAAATTTAGGTGACTGTCTGTAGAAATCCATACTCAGTGATTATGACCAAATTCTCAAATTTGAAACTGAAATGTTAAATGTATTATCACAGTGTCTGTGCTGTCAGCTATAGGTGCTGGATAATCTGAGTAGCTCTCATAGGTACTGAAGAGTCATTTGCCTTACCATCTCCAAGGAAAAACAATAATGAGTTCTTTAACAGAACCCAGTACTGAAAACAGATGAGAGGTGACCACTAAGATAACCATCACTTGATGGAATTATCAGCTGAGAATCAAAACTTGGTACAGCCTGGCCACTGAAAAAGCAACCATTGAATGGAATTGTCAGTTGAGGAGTATTGCTTGATTTAGGCTTGCCATTCATAGAATTACCACGATATGGAGTTGTCACCTGGAGCCCCATATTCATAACTTTGCCAGGTGGACAAAGTGATTGCACCCTATTTGCCCAGAGTTTGTGCAGAGCACAATATTCAAAAGAAGCAGTTGTGCACACTAAAAAGGTTAACTCATGCACAAAGAATAATGAATGTGGGTGGAAAAGGGAGGGCAAGGACAGGAATACCAGTGCAGTGCGATATTCAGTGCATTTATGCTGCACAGAGGGGTTAGTGCAGGCTACTTTGCCCAGCACAAATACCACAATCAAGAGGTACACTAGGATAACTTACAATGGGGGCTTTACACCTTTAATCTTTGCTGGTATCAGTAATAAAACTATACTTGCAAGTATAAAATAGTAATGGATGACTGTGGGTACCCAAGAGTTAAATTAAGTCCCAGTGTAGACTTGGTAACTATGTTGTCAGGTTCTATCAGTGGTGCACTTGTCATTAGTTAGCAAGCTTGGATATTAAACCCCCAGCATGCCATAGTGTGCTAGCACAATTATTAAGGAGTTTGTAATCCAAAGGAGAAAATACATGAAACTTTACTCTGTAACCCAAACGAGGTTACTGTAATCTATATTAGGTTACTGTAATCCAAATGAGGTTACTGTAATACACATGAGGTTATTGTAATCCATACTGTTGCGCCTGGGTTATGCCCTTATTACCCCATATATGTCTTACACTATATCTCTGGTCTATTATACTGTGATACTGCTATTTTGTACTAACATTATAGATTTAGCACACATCGTATAAGCATGAGTGCTAGGAATGTGCTTTGCTGCTAATATATGCTAATGTACTATGTATGGTTACTTTATACTTCATTATATTACATTTATCTAGATTATGTTTGTTTTTTTCATATATAGTTGACCTTATCACTGCTTAAATGTCTTTGAAGGATCATCAGTGATTATTATGTACTTATACTTTCATATAATTATATGTATGTACACTCAGGCACATATGCCATGAGTAATATAGCTTTGTAAGTAATTGTCTATTTCTACTAACAAGAGACAGATTCCTTGTTTAGTCTATCATTTAAGCACATGTAAATTGGAAGTGTTAGCATTTCTCTTTGTCTAAGGTTTATGCTTTAGAAGCATTATTTCTTATACTCATTAGTATTCTGTCTCCTAAGTAATTATCCAATAGAGAAAGTATTGTGTAATACTGTTTATAGTTCAGAACCAATGTATATGGTTTTGGGTATCAGTAAGCTAGTTCTTATCTTAGTATATAAAACACTGTCTTGCCAGTTTATCACTCTCTAGAAGCTTAGTACATACAAAATAGACTGTCAAATCACTCTTATCAGTGATTTATCCTGCTTGGCTGTGAGTATAATAAAAATACTTTATTTATGACTACTTGTGAGTGTTATCTCTGGCGAACATTGTAGATATAGAACGAATCTGATTTATTACTTTAGCAGTTAGTCTTCTAACTTGACAATACAAGGTTACTGTAATCCAAACAAGGTTGCTGTAATCCACACAAGGTTACTGTAATCCAAATGAGGTTACTGTAATCCACACAGGGTTACTGTAATCCAAACAAAGTTACTGTAATCCACGCAAGGTTACTGTAATCCATACGATGTTACTGAAATCCAAATGAGATTACTGTAATCCATACAAAGTTACTGTAATCCAAACAAGGGTACTGTAATCCACACGAGGTTACCGTAATCCATACGAGGTTACTGTAATCTAAACAAGGTTACTGTAATCCAAAAGGCAAACACAAATGAACCCAGCCAGCTGTGCTGGCACTTACAAGACCCATGGATACAGCTGCTCAGTCCAGGCAGGAACCAGCACACAGCAGCATGCAGGACGGTATTCAGGATTAGGCCCCAGTGACCAGAAGGTAAAGCACTTCAGACTGAGCTATGAGAAGATTTACAGCAGCACAGTCCTTCTAGCTCAACTCTCACACAGTCACTGAAGTGCTTTGCAGCTGCTTCATGGTTCACAGGGGGCCAACCCAGAGACGGCCCCCCCCACAGTCTGACTCCCCACTGAATCAGGCATGCTGAGTACTTAGGGCATGTATCCCATGACTGTCTGTTCCCCTATTCACCCCACTAGATCAGAGCTAGCAAACCCCATTCCTGACTCCACAGCAACATGGACCAGGGGATCCAGTCCCTGCCAACACCGGCATCTGACTAGATGCTAGCCTGTATCTGCTGGTCTGACCCCTGTGCACCAACATGCTGTCAGGGCCATGGACAGGTGGCCAGCATTTGTGAATGGCATGCTGGGCATGTCTGTCCAGGGGTGCAGGTGGGAGTGGGCTGGGTATGTGCCTGTCATGTGTACCTATTCTGCAGTAGTGCATAAGCCATATGGAACTACAAAATGTATTGGAATAATTTACCAAGTGATATTATGAACTGTGCAAATGACAATACCTTTAAAAGGCTATTGAACCTGCATATGTGGCAAAAAACCACTAGCCACTGTTTTTTTTTTTAATATTCTTGTGTATGTATCTGCTTGATTTGACAATGTATGAAATTACTTGTTTGTATTTTCTTATCATGTCAATCTAATACTTGTACTGTAGTTCTCTTTCAAAAATGTGCACTTGTTGCTCAAGGGCTCTCTTGTTAAATAAATGAATACATGAATACATATCTCTCAACTGTCCCACATTCACAAGGGTCATCCACCATTTTACTCTTTCAAAATGGTTAAGCTCCACATCTATCCCGCACAGACTGAGTCTCCATGTGACAGGGTTGAATAAGACCCTGTCACATTTGATTTTCAGAAAGAGCTACAAGCAAGAATCTGTTCTATTTTCTCCTTTTCTGTCTCTTGCCTGTCTGATTGCACAATCACATTTTCTTGAGAGACCTAGGAAGTGATCATTCTGACAGTCTTGTGATTCTCTGCCTCCTGCTATCTCTTTGCCTTCTCTTGCTGTTTCTATCTTTTTCCCCCTTGCATATCTGCAGTTATAAAACTATATGTGAGTCTGTATGTAAAACTGGGATCCCTTTGTTTGCCAATGTATATAGTTATATTGTTGAAATTATTGCAAAAAGTTATTTACAACTCAGGGGGTTAACCTATGCAAACTCTTTTACAGAGTTGCCAAGAGGAGGTCAGTTCTGGGACACCATGTTCTATTTTGTTACACCTGCAAACAAATCGACAAAGTTCTGATACATTTTATGAGAATCAGGCTGTCTGTTAACAAGATGAAGTTGTAGAAGTTAATTGCCAGGCAAAGACATATTATAAAAAGAACAGCAGTCTTTTGTTAGGAGGAGAGACTGAAACTTAGAATTAGAGATACATTCAGATGAAGAACTTTGTTTTCTCTGTTTGTGTTGCCTTTGTAAATAATTATATTGAACAATTTTATTTATTTTACTGTTATTGATAATAATAGCATACTACTTGTGAATTTTATAACTGCTCCTTGTTGCCCTATGCTTCTGGACCTATGCTTTGACAACACTGTACCTCAGACTGTACTTCCAACATCCCAGGACATTAAACTGCAGCTTTGAACAAAAACAGGCAGTACATACATTCACACTTCCCTCACTACCATGGATCCACCACTGTCAGTGTTCCACATTAGATTGACAAAAAACTGAGAGGTAGGACTACAGTAGTTATGTATTTCTGACTAAGGATGTTGTGCTGGAATAACCCATGGTCACATGATCATATTTGACTAATGACACATTTTTGGTTTATCTTACCCCATGTTACATTATAGAATTGTATCATTATATTTATTAAAATTACAACAGGTGTTGATCTAATCCGATCTGAAGTTAGGAGAGTCAGTAAAGGAAAGCACACTCTATACTGCCTGGGCTTTGGCAATAATGTTGATTACAACTTCCTGGAACACATGGCTCTGGAAAACAAGGGTCTGGCTCGTCGTATTTATGAGGACTCTGATGCAGACTTACAACTTCAGGTACTGTAGTAAAAACAATCACATAACAAATGCAGTTTGACCCCATTACCTATACCCAGCACAACTGTACTAGCTGTTTGAAATATGTAGTAAAAGTAGTCAAATAAGAAATGCAATCAACCCCATTACTTAAACCTGGCATGACTGTACTGCCCATGTGTAAACAGTATGCTACCTCAGCATGTGGACAGAAAATGCAATAAATGGTTAAATCAAATGATCACTGAAAATGTTTTTTTCTTTTTAATTACTGTAGCTTTTCTACCTCCAGCCCTGACCCTCATCTGTACCCTTTACCCATGGCCACTGGTCCGCCCCATAGCTGAACCAAACCCTTGAAACTAGATCAGCTTTCTGCCACTGTGATTGACCTCTCATGACGATGGCCCTCAGGGGCAGCCACCCTCCCTCTCCAGAGTCCAATGTCGGGATGGAGGAGCTGGTATAGCCTGTCCAGTGAGACAGTGGAAGCTAGCACTGTTCAGCCTTTTTTCAAAGATGGTCTAGACTGTTTCTTAAGGGAAAATCTAATTAAGGGTCATGCTTGCACAGCACAAGTAGAGGTAGCATGTGGCAGGAGGTGCAGACAAGATGCATCCCAAGTCTTTTCTGTAAACACAATGTTGTGTTACTATGTCATACTCTGCATATCCACCACAAGGTAGAAGCAGTATATTTCTACAGTGTTCATATTAATCTGATTTCCCAGCCTGAACAATAGTAAGAACTGTCTTTAAAATGAACTTGAAGTAGCCCATGGGTGTGAGCATGTTATCAGTATTTTGTTGCTCAGTACATATAGATTGCCACCTTTCCAAATGATGTGTGAAAGGAGTATGATTGACTTTATCCCCTCCTAGTGTAAACGCTAATTTGCATCTCCTCATTTCTACGTGCTCTGTCTCTCCAGGGTTTTTTCAGCGAGGTTGCCAACCCCATACTTCAAGATATTACACTGGGATATTCAAGCAATGCTGTCCATGACTTAACACAAACCCACTTTGACCACTATTTTGATGGCTTTGAGATTGTGGTGGCTGGAAAGATTGACAACAATCTGGACACTCTTACAGCAGAAGTCACAGCTCAAGGGGTAACCACTATTGATGTTGTTATTACTACAGTTGATTTCCAGGCTGAATCATTGTTAACTTGTGAATGAGGACAACATTTGGATGGATCGGGTTAAGATTGCATTGGATTTAGAACCGGATGATCTCACTGGAACAGCAATTCCTTTTTCAGAAGTGACCCAGGATCAAAAGATCACAGATAGAAAAATAAACATTCAGGGGGATTTTGAAATCCCCCAACATAGATGTAGAAGTAAGAGACACCTTCAGCTGTATCAGGGAGCATGTGCCTAAGCTGCCCACAGTTATTCTCAAAGGCTGCATGCAGTTCATGACAGTGCTATGCTCTGCTTAGTTTGCAATGCCTTGTGCTGACAAATGATGCAAATTGCACTTTGTGGCCCCTCACTTAATTTATTGACAAAAATTCAGGACCAACCACGTCTGATAAGCGGACACTCATTGACTGCACATAGGCCAGCTAGTCTACCAATGCATACATAGTTCTGCAAGCAAGATTTGTGACAGATCTGCTTTAAATCCCCCACAATTCATAGTGAAGACAACACACAAATAACACACACATATTACAAAACATCATGTAAATGAACTTTAAAAACAAAGATCTACCAAATGCAACTTTGAAGCAACATTACAATGTTCGATATCACTGACACTCTTCAAATTATTGGGAAGCACATTCCACTCATTTATAGCACTACATGTAAAATTATACTGTATAACTGAGGTGTGCATAGAAGGAACTGTCACCATATTAACCATGTTGCTTTAGGTTGTTTCCAGCTGAAAAATAGGTGTGCATGGAGTTCAGTGTTACTGGTACTGTTAGTTACTAGGGGAGGCTATCAGGCTGAATCATTGTGAGCAGGTAACCATTTTACAACTTTAATGGGAAAATGTGCAATTGGAGAGAGTAAAACCTTCATCAGTAATAATCATTACTAAGTGTGAACAGAACCATTAAAAAAATAATATCCCCTGCATGTGAATGGTTTCAAGTTATCACACCACAAAACCTATACAGATACAGTATATTGCAATAGACTGAAGTGTCAAAATCCTGATTATTTTATTAAATGTTTTATTCATTTTTATAATGTCACAACAACTTAAAATTCTATAAACACCATGCATTGCATATCCACTGCAAAACTGAGCCATATGCCAGAATCCTACAAATTCAAGATCACCATCCAAGACAAAGTACACTGGACTCTTCATTCTAGGGTACAAGCAAGGAATATGCAGTGACTTGGGTTAGGCTGTACAAAACATGCATACATTTTTGGTAGCAACGATGTTAAGGCATGCATATAGTAGTGACTTAAAGTTAGGATACACATACCTTTAGAGTGGGAACCAGGTCTTTTTTTTAAATTAGTGTTTCTGCTCAGACTTCCCACATTGGTCCCCTTCAGCAACTGCCCAGTCACTAGCCCAGACACCAGGGTGCTCCCCTTCACTTTGCCTGCCGTGTGGGAAACCCTCCTATAGGAGGTGGTCATTCCCCCTCCAGCCTGCTCTAAATTTGTTGGTAATTGTCATGGAGTTGTTTCAAGCTGGGCCAGCCATTGGCGTGAAGCCAGAGTGTGCCAGCCTCATCCTACCAAAGCATGAGTTTTCCATTTACTCCCACCCCCAGATACCCCTGGGAATGTTCAGTGCAGTTATGCAATAGGCATGCATGCTGCAAAGCTACAGTGTCTCCCTTCCCTCTGCCATACCTAACTGGCTTTCACCTCATGACACCCCCAGGTGGCACCTGTTCACTGGGGGATGAGCCATTCTTGTGCCCTCCCAAGGAGGAGACTGCCCTATGGAATGCTTTGCCATCCTCTCCCCCAGCTCTCCAGCATACTAGGCTCATTCCTGTTCCCAGGTCACTAGTATCACAAGTGGCCCCCCTGCTGCTATGCCAAGGGGTTGGTTCAGTGGGGGCCATGTCAAAGGGTAAGCACTTGAGAACAGAGGTTATCATTTGTGTCTGTGTATTAAAGCAGCTGTTTATGTGGTGAGCAAAAAAACAAAACAGTAGCACCATATTTATTCAGTAAGGGAGAAGTTAAACTCCTTTAATAAATAGCACTGCTGCAAGTTAAAAAAAAAACAATGGTAGGACCATGTTTGATTCAGTAAGGGAGACACTGTGCTCCCTTACTTAATATTACTACTGTTTGTAAAAAAAAAACAGTAGGACTAAGTTTAATTCAGTAAGGGAGTGACTTTGGTCCCTTATCTAATAGCATTACTGTTATAAACAAAGTACTAGGGCTATGTTTAATTCAGTGAACTGGGTGACTTTGGTCCCTTAATTCATAGCACTACTGTTAATAAACATAACATGAGGGCTATGTTTGATTCAGTAAGAGAGCAGCTAGACTCCTTTACTAAATAGCACTACTGTTCATAAAAAAATATGCAAAGGAGACATGTAAATGTCTATGCTATACCAAATGTAATATCTCTTCTAAAAGTGTTTACAAATTAACCTTACGTGATTTATATTAGATTTTGTGATTTGAAAGTGATGTATTTCATGATTAAATTATGATCTTAATGGTGATCTTAGAATTATGATCTCCCTTAATGATCTTGTGGTAATATCTGATAATTAGAAATGATAAGTCATGACTGACCAAGTCTAAAGCAGAATGATTATACAATGGTGAAGGAGAGAAAAGCCTCTGCCAGGACGACCAGCAAAGTTAGACTAAAAGAAGAAATGATGTCCTGACTAAGGATGGGAGCTGGCAATTTAGAACAAAAAGTAGGGACCAAGATCTGCAAACCATCAGGAAAGAACTTTAGGTTGGCTTAGGTTTTGGTAAGACTGTACTGTAAGTTGCCAAATTGCAAGGCCTGGCACCTCACAATACACTTCTTGTTTACCCTATATTTATTTTATTTTTTATTTATTTATTTATGTATGTATTCATTTATTTATTTATTTCACTTTGTTGACTGGGTCAGTACACTGGCATGAGTGCCTTTTTTAGACACGACCCGGGTGAGTAAACACAGGTAATGCATCAGATTCAACATTTCATGCGGTAATTGCTTACATTACATCGCATATACACAGGTGAACAGAATGTACAATAGTTTGCATTACGTACAGTAGCTTGCAGTAAGATTAAATAAGTGCAAAACAGGGTAGAGAAAGAGCTAGCATGAATGAGGAGAAGGAGCTTAGTGAAAGCACTGGCATACAATACATGAGAATTAATGGGATTTCAGCAGCTTCATGAAAGACAGGGAGAGCAGGGGTTTTCCTGATGGGGAGGTACTGAATTTCATACAGAGGCAGCTCTGTAACAGAAGGAGCATTGGCCCATATTGGTGCAAAACAGTGGAATGGCAATGTTGTTGTTGGAGACTGAATGGGAAGTGGAGAGGCTGAGTCTGCCAGAGTCCTGGCAGAGAACACCAGGAGGAAGGAGTTGCTGTGTGACTGGACTTCTCTACTGGGACTAAAGAAGTATAACTCTACTACTGGGACCTTTAGTTTAGGGTAAAAAAAGTTAGTGTGTTTGTCTGAGTTGGCTGAAGTGAACTGTTATCTGAGCAGTAATCTAGGTGTAAATCTCAGGTGGCTGAAGGGGATTGTTATCTGTGCAATTTAACTAAGTGTAGAAAGATCTATTAAATAGGGGGAGTGGCTTAGCCAGAAGGAAGCCAGGTTATAGCCAAATTTAAACACTGCCCTAGATAGCTTTTGCCAGAGTCTTGGCAGAGAACACCAGGAGGAAGGAGTTGTTGTGTGACTGGACTTCTCTACTGGGACTAAAGAAGTAGAACTCTACTACTGGGACCTTCAATTTAGGGTAAAAAAAGTTAGTGTGTTTATCTGAGTTGGTTGAAGTGAACTGTTATCTGAGCAGTAATCTAAGTGTAAATCTCAGGTGGCTAAAGGGGATTGTAATCTGTGCAATTTAACTAAGTGTAGAAAGATCTATTAAGTAGGGGGGAGTGGCTTACCTAGAAGGAAGCCAGGTTACAGCCAGATTTAAACACTGCCCTAGATAGCTTCTGCGAGTCTTGGCAGAGAACACCAGGAGGAAGGAGCTGCTCTGTGACTGAACTTCTCTATTGGGACTAAAGAAGTAGAACTCTACTACTGGGACCTTCAATTTAGGGTAAAGAAAAAAGAAAAAAGTTAATGCGTTTGTCTGAGTTGGCTGAAGTGAACTGCTATCTGGGTGTAAATCTCAGGTGGCTGAAGGGGATTGTTATCTGTGCAATTTAACTAAGTGTAGAGAGAGCTATTATGTTGGAGGAGTGGCTTAGCTAGAAGGAAGCCAGGTTACAGCCATATTTAAACACTGCCCTAGATAGCTTCTGCCAAAGTCTTGGCAGAGAACACCAGGAGGAAGGAGTTGCTGTGTGACTGGACTTCTCTACTGGGACTATATTGTCCTCCTTCCCTCCCCTCCACCCCCCACCCAAAGCCAATTCTACTTTTATAGGCACAGGATTTGACTGACAACAGGAACTTCCTGTTTGGGAGCAGAAAGTGAGTAATCCCAGAGCTACCAAAGACCCGCCATCCTAGAAGGACAAGAGTAGCTCTCCATCCCCCCCAGCTGCTGGAGGTCTGCCTCTGAGCAAGTAAGGGGGCTACAGAGAAATATAGGATCATATTGTCTCAGAACAGGAAGATCAGGAGCTTAAAGGGCACAGAGGCAGTAAGTAAGTAGAGAGAAAAAAAACAGAGGAAAGAATAAGGATTCCAAACAACAGCGAAGGGGCCAGAAATAAGACATGATGGGAGTGGTGCAGTGCAGTGGCTGTGGAGCAGCAGTCTTCTGGGAGATGTTCTGGAGGATGCAGTGTTGTCCCATCTACAGGCAATTCTCTGGGCTGAGGGAGGAGGTTGCTCATCTCCAGGCTGAGTTGGCCAGGATTTGAGACCTCCTCTCCCATCCAGGGACCACCAGGGCCACTGCCGTTGCCTCAAAGATTGCCAAGAAAAAGGAGCGGTTGGACCACAGTGGGCTCAGAGAGGGTAAGAGTGGTGGAACAGAGGTGCATCCCTCCAGTTGTACCTCTCCAAAATTCATAAGCTGTTCTGGCAAAGTGTGGTTCCTCTATGGAGGCACCTGCAGTGGAGACCAAGGAGGATGCTAGGAACCTCCACAAAGAAGACCCACAGGAGGGTGGCATGGGACCCCACAGGGGAAGGAAACAACTCCTGGTGGGGGACTCCATTGTTAGGAAGGTAGAACTGGGGGAGGAAGGGGAGAGGGAGGTAAGGTGCCTGCCTGGCACCATGGCTTGGAGGGACAGGGAGTGAATCCTCAGGATCGCCAGAGCAGCTGCACAGGGGAGGGAGCTGGATGTCATTGTCCACCTAGGGACAAATGAACTGACTATGAAAGGGATCAGAGCAGTGCAGGAAGAGTTTGTATAGTTGGAGAGGGACCTTAGACAAGTAGCACGCACTGTAACCTTCTTGGAGGTGCTGCCTGTCTATGGCGTAGGTGAGGCTAGGGTGCTCCACACCATGGGATTCAATCAGTGGTTGAAAAACTGGTGCAGAGCTCAGGGTTTTGGCTTCATTGGGGACTGGATGTCCACCTGGAGTGATGCAGGTCTATACTGGCATGATGGTCTGCATCTGTCCAGGAGGGGAACCAGGATCCTAGGTGATAGGTTTAAATGCTTCATTGGCAAGCATTTATACTAGCCAAGGGTGAGGCACTGGAAAGGAGCAGGGGAATCCTAGCCCCCCCCAAAAAAAGTCAGGGTAGTAAGTGAGGTAAACACAAAGATAGAGATGTTGACAGGGAGAAGGGCATGGGTAAATAGAGAAAGTGACAAGGGCAATAGGGACACAGATGGGGGCCAAAAGGAGTAAAGCTATCAGGAAATGGAGGGTAATGAGTACCAATGCCCATAGTCTGGGCAACAAACTCCCTGAACTGGTGGCCTTGATGGAAGAGGGATGCCTGGATATCGTAGCAGTCACAGAAACATGGTACACAGAGAACCATGACTGGTATGATAATATACCAGGGTACACAACCTACAGGAGGGACTGGGAGGAGAGAGGAGGGGGAGGAGTAGCTCCCTATGTAAGGGAAGGGATAAAGGCAACTGAACAAAAGAGTAAACAGGGTGGAGAGGAGGCACTGTGGGTCGCCTTAGAGACTGGAAATGACACCACAATCCACACAGGGGTTGTATACAGACCCCCATGTCAGGGGAGGAAATGGACAAGGATATGATCGAAGGCATTCTTAGGATGGCAGAGAAAGGGGAGATACTGTTGATGGGAGTCCTGAATATGCCAGATGTTAACTGGAGCACATTTGCTGCAGCCACATCTAAGAGCAGGGCCATTCTCGATACCCTACAGGTGGCATGCCTCAGACAACTAGTTTTGGAACCCACTCATGAGAGGGCAATCTTAGACCTCATGCTCTCAAATGGGGACAGTGAGAGGATCTCAGATCTAGAAGTGGGTAGCCATCTGGGAACAAGTGACCATCAAACAGTGTGGTTCATGATAAACACAGCTACAGAGTCAAGCCATACAAAAGTGAAGGTACTGAACTTCAGGAGGGCTGACTTTGGCAAGATGGGAGAGTGCCTTAGAATAGCACTAGCAAACAGGCTAGAAGGAGGGGTGGAACAACAATGGGGAAACATCAAATCTGCCATCACAGAGGACACAAGCCTTTGTGTGATGCAAATAAACAAATCAAAATGAAAGAAAAAGCCACTGTGGTTCTCAAGATAGGTGGTGGGGAAGGTCAGGGAGAAAAAGATAGCATTCAGGAAGTATAAGGAAACACAGAAGGAGCAGGACAGAGAGCTATACCAGTTAAGGCAGAAGGAAGCAGGGAAGGAAGTCAGAATAGCAAAGGCCCAAACTGAGGAAAAGATAGCCAACTCAGTTAAGAAGGGGGATAAAACCTTTAATAGGTATATCAGGGCACATAGAAAGACAAAGGGAAGGATAGTGAGGTTGAATAGAATGGACGGTAGGTGGGCGGAGAGGGAGAATGAAAAAGCAGGGATACTGAATGAATATTTCTGCTCAGTATTCACAAAAGAGGAGGAGGGGGAGGTGCCTAATCCAAGTAACAGAAGCACTCTGGATGGGGGGGGGTCGATCCCAGTCCTTTCATAGAAGAAAGGGTTCTGAAAGAACTCCTAAAACTGAAGGTGAACAAAGCAATGGGGCCTGACAAAATCCACCCAGAATTCTAAAAGAATTAAGTGGAGAACTAGTGAAACCACTGACTACCCTTTTTAACAAATCATGGGAAGATGGTGTGGTACCTGAGGACTGGAAGAAGGCAGATGTGATTCCCCTTCACAAAAGTGGGACCAAGACAGAGGCAGGAAACTACAGACCTGTCAGTTTGACCTCTGTGATAGGGAAAGTAATGAAATCACTTCTGAAGGAAAGAGTTGTTGAGTACCTAGAGGCCAGTGGGGCACAGGACCCAATGCAGCATGGGTTCACAGCAGGAAGGTCATGTCAGATGAATCTAATTGATTTCTTTGACTGTGACCAAAGTAGTAGACCAGGGAGGGGCTATGGACATGGCCGACCTAGACTTTAGCAAAGCATTTGACACAGTCCCACACAAAAGATTAATAGTCAAATTAACCAGCCTGGGAGTGGGTCCCAGGGTGGTAGCCTGGGTAAAACATTGACTGGACAACAGGATACAGAAGGTAATTGTAAATGGAGTCCACTCTGAAGAAAGAAGGGTTACTAGTGGGGTACAGCAGGGTTCAGTACTGGGTCCAGTCCTTTTTAATGCCTTTATAAGTGACATTGCAGAGAGACTGGAAGGAAAAGCATGCCTCTTTGCAGATGACACAAAGATCTGCAACATGGTTGATACACAAGGAGGCATGGAAGGATGAGAAGGGACTTGGCAAGGTTGGAGGAATGGTCAGAAGTGTGGCAGCTTGGATTCAATGCAAAGAAGTGCAAAATAATGCACCTGGGAAACAAAAACCCAGGGAAGATTACACAATTTGTGGGAGAGGTAGTAACAACAACAAAAATGGAAAGGGACCTGGGGGTAATCATATCAGATGACCTTAAGATTAGCAAGCAATGTGAGATGGCAGTAGGGAGGGCTGGGGGGATACTGGAATGTATAGGGAGAGGCACCACCAGCAGAAAACAGGAAGTTGTTATCCATCTGTACAGACAGTTGGTGAGACCCCATCTGGTTTACTGCGTCCAGTTCTGGAGACCCCATCTCTGCAAGGACATAGACAGGATAGATGCAATCCAGAGGAGGGCAACTAAAATGGTGCAGGGCTGCAAGAGAAGTCATATAAGGAGAGACTAAAGGAGCTTAATATGTATATCCTTGAGGAAAGGAGGGAGAGGGGGGACATGATAGAAACTTTTAATTACCTCAGTGGAATCAACAAAGTCCAAGAGGGTAGCATCTTTCAGAAAAAGAGATGTGCAAGAACAAGGGGACACAATTTGAAGGTAGAGGGGGATGGTTCAGGGGCAATGTGGGAAAGTATTTTTTCACAGAGAGGGTGGTGGATGCATGGAACAGCCTTCCTGAGGAGGTTGTGGGCTCTAAAACTGTGGGAGAATTCAAGAATACATGGGACAGACATAAGGCAATTTTTGTGGGGGGGTGTAGGAAGAAATAGGCTGTTGGTTAACTAGAGTCTGCAGCTTATCCTGTGGGTAGGGAAATGTGCAGACTAGGTGGGCCAAGTGGTCCTTATCTGTTGTCAAAGTCTATGTTTCTATGATGAGAGAAATCTGCCTAGCAAGGCATGGAGGGGTGCCTGTTTGCAAGGTTTTGTTGATAAGGGAGGCAAAGGCCAAATTGGCTTTCAGATCCAGGGGAAGCCAATTTAAATTATTTAGCATGATGCAGTGGTGGGCACTGTGGCTGCTGCCGAAAGCAAATTTGGCAATATTGTGGCATAAGACATGTTTGTTTTTTTTGTAGTACAGTTTTGCTGGCTGTGTCAGTGATGACAGAACCATAGTCAAGTGAGTGGAGAAGGTTAGCCTGAACAATTCTGACCCTTGTGTCAGGTGTCAGGAAATGGTGGACTCTATACAGTGAACCCAACTTCTGGTGGAGAAAGGTGGTAGTGTGCAGGAGATGGGTTTCAAAAGAGAAGGATCAAGGTTAACCCCTAGGTACTTGAACAAGTCTTTTCCAGGCAAGAGTCATTTCCAGGGTTGACACCAAACATTGGAGATAGCTAGTTAAGATTTTGCCTAGTCCTGAATAGCATAGATTAAGTTTTTGGAAGGTTTAGTACCATTTTCACTTGTGCAAATCAGGCTTGAAGGTTTGCAACGCAGTTGCTAAGTGAAAGGTTAACTGAGTCAATGTTATCACTGTGGATATAGAGTATGGCATTGTCAGCATAAAGGAGTGTGTGCACTCTGGTTTACAGATAGTTGGGGGGTCATTTATGAAAACTGAAGACAGGAGTGGCCCTTTCCCCAGTGTTTTTATAAAATGCAGGCCACTAGAGCAACATTGGAGATAGGAAACATGTAACTCAAAGTCACTGCCCAGTCTATTCCAGTTCTAATGCTGATGCCACAGACCATTTTCTCCACTCTTTAAAATGCAGAAAATGGAAAAATTAATCAATACAACTTTCTCTCACAGTCTCCATCTCATGATATTACTTAAGCCAAGCTGCATTGAGTTTGATTGCTGAATCCTTTTGTACTTTAAAACTATTTTATCTTTTCAACAGGCAAAAAATGATATCTATCTGAAAGGGCAGACCAAAGTGGGTGAATCTGAGGACACCCTGAAACAGCAGCAGTACATTTTCGGGGAGTTCACAGAGAGGCTATGGGCTTACCTCACTATCCAGCAGCTCCTGGAAAAACGGTAAGCTATCCTGAAGGAGTGAGCCAAATATTATGTTGGATAAGGTTTGCCAAGTTTGCAGCCTCTTAGTACTTCACTCTGCCATTAACATCTTTACTATTTATTTTTTGGGAACGATCAACATAGCAGACCAGTTCCTATTGTGATCAAAGTCAGGAAGTGTTTTGCAGCTGTCCTATTAAAATGCATTGGGGGATGGGACATGATTTTCATGGCTGTCAATAATGTATGATGTGCATTGCTATTGCTTTTTGCAACAGGCTTTAATGCAGCGCTAACTTTCTATTGGCTGCAGAGGAGAGCACAGAGAGCCTGATGATCAAGTGAGGAAACCCTCATGATTATGCAGTTGACCTACTGTACTGTAGGTGATACACTGATGAAGTTCTTGGGTTATTTATCTTAGCCCCAACCCCTACAGTGATGGCAAAAATGACAATGAATGAGCTTAGAGTGCAAGTACTAGTAAACTCTCAGTCTGCACAACTTTGCTAATGCAAAGCTACAGTAACCTTTATTTTTTTCTGAAAATTCAATTGACAATACAAAAATGAGAGTTTTGTGCTCCTAAATTATTGTAATGCTAAAGGACAAATAGCATATCTGTGGCATCATTTTATGCTTGCAGAAACTAAGAAATATCTCTTCCAGCTTCTCTGTATAATGAAAAACAACTAGTGCTCAATGATCGGGGAACAAAAGAAATCTGACTCTGTTGCCAAAACTATCTGATGGGTTCTGAGCCCAACCTAGGTGGATAGGCAATTAAAAAAAGGCCACCTGTACTGATGCACTGCTACCATTGAGTTTGGGCCTCTCTCACACTGTAGCCCAAAGTGCACTAGCTTGGCAGACAGAACCAAGGGGACTGACAGCATATAATTCTGAGGCAGTAATCCTAAGTGCCCATGATCCCAACTCTGTCACCCAACTCTCCCACTCTCATCGTCTTTCGTTCTCTCAGTACTCATTCTCAGCCCTGGACTCTCCCTGACACACACACACACACACACACACACACACACACTTACTTACATGGTTCACATGACCACACATGCTCCAACTCAACATGCTGAACAGTGGATTACATGCCCCAGGGCCAACACCACTGCCTGACAGTGCCCCTCAGAAGTGACGTCTTTTGAAAGAAATGGTAGGTATTGGCAACATTGATTTACCATCCTTCCCTACTAATAAAAAATAAAAAAAATCTGTCCCCCCTCTGTGAACTATTTGATGGGTCTGGTGCCCAACCCAACCAGTCAAGGAATCAAGAAAGAATCTGCCACCCTCCTAACCCCATCTACCAAATGAGTCCACGGACCAACCTAACCCAGCAGGGAATAAAAGCAAATCTGCCCCACCAACAGCCTGATGGATTGAGTCCCCGGGCAGCAGGGAATTAAAAATTATTTGACCCTCACCTTCAAACTACTTGGTGAGTCTGGTACCCAACACAGCAAGTCAGGGAAAAAAAAAGGCCCCTTTTTGCTACTGCACTGCTCCTGCTGCTGCTGCTGCAAGTGATTTTGAGCCTGTCCACCACTTCACACTTGCAGCACACTAGCATGGGAGACCTGATCAAGGGGGTCAAAAGCAGACTATAATCCCAAGTGTGCATGACCCTGGCTCTCCCACCTGGCTGTCCCTCCCCCTCTGTCTTTCCTTCTGTCAGTATGCAGTCTCAACTGTGCACTGTCCCTCATGCGCACATACACAAAAACATGATTCACATGCAATGTACCCTTTATACTCAGCATGCTGAGCAGTGGAGCGCTCACACATTGGCCACTGATGTGACAATCTATGTCAGTGGAACCCTAATGAAATCTTAATCAAGCACATTGTTGCAATAGGGAACCATTGGGGAATTATGCAAATAAAAGTGTGAGGCACAGGAAGTAGAAATTTAGTATGTGTGTGAACAGAATTTAGTGAGCTGGGATGATGCACCCTGGTACAGCAGTCATGTGTGTTCAGACTAAATTGAAGATGCAATTTAACCGAAGTGTTAACTCAGATTCCTGTGTGGTTCACTGTCTAACATCCACTAGTCAAGGAGTTTGTAAGAGCCTGTGAAACATGGTGGCAGCGATCAGAGCAGCTAAGCTGTGAAAGAACTGAAGACCCTGTAAAAGAAGTGTAAGCAGTGCAAGAGAGCCAAGGTCAAAAGGGCCATGAGTACTATTGAAAGAAAAAGACAGACTACAAATCTTTATGGTGTAAAAGACAAGATGGAGTGTGGGCTGCAATCTCCACAAAGGTTAGATACACACAAAAAAAATCTAGCACGGGCTTGAAGGAGGTGGAAAGAAGAGTTTAACTTGTATCTGGACATTTTTATGGAAGATAAAGATGAGATAGTGAAAGTGAAGTTATTTTATTATCTCACTGGAGAAAAGGGGTGAGAAGTAGGTGAAGCACTAAATGTAGCTGTACCCCTGGGTTAGTGTACTCTAGAACAAATAGTGACGAACTTTGAGGAATATTGTAATGCAAAAAAAACGTGACAGTAGAAACATATACATTTTTCCTTCAAGAAAACAGGACACAGGACACAATATGGACAGGCATGATACAGATTTGAGAATGGCACCTGCAAAATACAAGTTTCAGGACATTACAGATTCTCTCATGCGAGGTGGTTTAGCATGCAGCATCCGAGATTCACATTTAAAAAAAACATTTATTGAGATAAGGATATCTGACCCTAGATAGAAGTTTGCAGATATGCAGAGCAGTAGAGTTGTCAAGGGAAAGAATCCAAACCATAGAGGGGCACAAGACTGAGCAAGTACATGTGGCAAGGCAGACAGAGAAGCATGCACAGAAGTCTGGAGCTGGCCTAAGAATTATTATATCATGTAAATTTTGTAGGGAAGAGAGGACCACGTGATGCAGAGTGCTGCATAGCAGCTCCCTCAAGAAGCTCCTGTCTCCCGATTATTAATTCATCTCGTTCTGACATCCTAATCTACTATTTTCTCTTGTTTTTGAGATTCAACACTGTGTAATAGCTGTTGCATTCTGGACTGGCTATATCTCGGGCGGATGGAGGCTTACATGAAGAAAGTCCTGCAGAAGCATACCCCTCCAGCAACTCCTGAGAAGGCCTCTAAGAAATCCAGGGCTTTGAGAGGCTCTGGGCCTAATCCTCCAAGCCAAATTGATGAACTAGAGCTTTAACGCTTTCCAGATTTTTTGAGGAATTTAAACCCTTTCGAGAGGAAATGACGGACATGGCAATGGATTTGAAATCGCTATCTAGAAAGCTGGATGAACTCTCGCTATCTGTGTCTGATAATACAGCTTGTGTTGTTTCCATTGAGAAAAAGTTTCGTAGTCTCGACCCCTGAGCTGGTCTCGATGCACCAGAAATTGTCTCGTTTTGAATCTAAGCTCGAGGATCTAGAGGGTCAGAGCCGTAGAAATAACTTTGTGATCCTCGGATTACCAGATGGAGAGGAAGGCCAATATGTTGTGGCATTTGTTCAGAAGCTGGTTGAGCGAGTGGCTGGCCCATCTCGTTCAGCCCCGGCTACATTATAGAGTGTGCTCACAGGGCTTTATGGCCTAAACCTTCCTCGGAGGATCCCCCCCGCCCCATTGTGTGCCGGTTTTTGAACTATTTGGAGAGACAATATTTCCTGCAAAAAGTACGTGCTTTGCAAGAGGTTCACTGGGAAAATACAAAGTTGAAAATTTCACAAGATTTACCTGCCTCAGTTCGTTTGAAACGCAAAGCGTTCCACCCTATTGTTTCTAAGTTAATCACAGCAGGTTTGAAGTTCAGGATGGGTTACCCGGCCCAGACTACAGATCTCAATTAATGGATCCTGGAATAGCTACGAGGACCCTGAAGCGGCTTTGATGAGTCTTAAGTCCACGTTGCCAGATCTTTTCAAGGACTCTTGAATGGATGTGTCGTAGTATGGAGTACTACACGGAGTTGAGAGCTTGAACTTTCATTTTTCCTCTTAGGGAACTCTCCTAAGTGTGAAGACCTGGGGAAATTGCATCCGCTGATTTGGACTGGGGGGATCATTGCAGGCCATTCTGATTTTTCTCTTTTTTCCACCTCACTAAGGGCCCACATTGGTCTGAAGCAGTGGACACTTGGGTTTGGGGCCTTATTAAGGGGGGAATTGCATGTCAAGTCTTGGCAGTTACATTTGTTGGGGGCAGAAAGAGTGTAGTTAGATTGGTTGTGGACCAGTTTTTCATTTTTCTCACTTGGATTGGTACTAGGATGGTCCTGGGATTTCTCCATTCCTGATTCTCATTTAGCTAGTTCAGGAAACTGGCCACTAGAGGGCTTTCCAATCATAAGGGACTCATGAAGAAGCACAACTTGAGGAGGATTTAACAGTGCTTTACACTTGGTTGGTGCACAGTACTCTCAATTTTGCAGGGAGGACCTGTGCATTGGATGGCGGGTTGTTGTGGGTAGAGGCATTTGCTATGCCTTCCCCTCCAGTGGGGTGATCCCATTTTCTCTTTTCTCTATTCTCACTCTTAATAAGTGCTGTAGCTATCTCCCCCTTTAGGGGTTTCTGGTCTGGTTTTGGTTATATGTGGCTCACCTTGTGTGGCAAACAGGGTTTCCGTTTCCTTCTCGACTCTGTCTTGGTTACCACGAACACTTGGGTGGTGTATGGGTCTCTCTGTGGTCCCTCTAAAACAAATTCCCTTATGCTTACATTCTGGTGGGATCGAGGTAAAAGCCCAGGACCGTTCTCTCTCGTTTGGGGTATAACTAGCAGTGTCTGGTTTCTAGAGATTGTTATCTGAGTGTAACAGTGTTACAGGGGTCATTATCGGGGGTGGAAGTAGAGAGAATAAAACCAGTACTGTGCTGAACGTTGCTTGTGACAGTTTGGTCGGGGGAGTGTGGTTGGGTTTTGGGGTATGATTTGAGGGTGGGGGGATAGAGGGGATGGATGGATTCTATGCTTGGGGAGGTTAGGGAGGAGGGTGGGTGTAACTGCAGTAACCCTGGGGATATGTTTACAGGGGATATATATCCCATGTGCTGAGTGTAATTGTTCTAATCCAACTACTTTTTCTAGATGGCTAATGAGATAACATTTGCGACTTGGACTGTTAAGGGGATCAGAAAGAAACACAAGCAATATCAGGTTCTCAAACATTTAAGTTTATTCAGTTCACAGATAATCTTTTTGCAAGAAACCCATTTATTAGAAGTGGAAGCTTTGCAATTAAGGAGGCAACAGGTGGGATCAATTTACAGTGCCCAGGGCACCACAAATAGTTGCGGGGTCATGCTCATGATTAACAGGAGTACTCCATTTGTTTCCACACAGGTTATCAATGATATCAAGGGAAGGTTTATCCTTGTTAAGGGTACCCTCTGGTCTGTCCCGATATTATTGGGCTGTATCTACGACCCTAATCTGGATGATCCAGGATTCTTTATGAGGCTTATATCTATCATTCTCCCAATGCTTCCCATTAGAATTATTTTAGGGGGAGATTTCAATTAAGTTCTTGATCTTAATTTAGACAGATTGGGCAGTAGTCCGGGAGAGGCCACCCCCGGGCAGAAGGCATTCAAGGATTTATTAGACCAATGTGGGCTCTGTGACGCATGGCATGTTTTACACCCAGATTCTATGGAGTTTACCTTTAGGTCTATGGCACATGGCTTGCAGTCCCGCATTGACTACTTACTCATTTCTCAGTGCCTCCTGCCCAGGGTGAAGACCTCCTCGATTCAACCCGGCCCAATTTCTGATCACTCATTAGTAGTATGCAACTTGGTACTGCTTAATTTACCCAATAGGGAAACTAGATGGAAACATAATGACCAACTCCTCAAGGATGTTAAATATTGCAAACTTGTAAGGGAACAAATAGAATCCTTTTTTTCATTAAATCCTTTGGATAGTGCAAAGCATGATATCTTGTGGGGGGCCTTTAAAGCCTTCATGAGAGGAATACTTATTAGCATGGTGGTTGGTAGGAAAAGAGCGCAGGAGAAGCAACTAAAATCTTTATTAACCCAGATTAGATCCCTGGAAGTTAATCTTCTGGCCAATCCTCTAGATGAGGATACACGAAAACTCCTGGAGCTAAAGGATAAATACTTGGAGTTACTTTGAGACAAAGCAGAACTAGCCATTATTCATACCAGGGCTAGCTACACTGATCAGGGGGAGAAAGCAGGATGTTTACTAGCATTGCATATTAAACAACAGGAATCAATGAGATTTATCCCTCCCATCAGGTCAATGGTAGAGGGATCTCTTAAGGTGTCTCCCACTGAGATAGCTCAAGAATTTGCTACTTATTACACAAATTTGTATAGTGACATGGAGCACCCCCCTAGTCCTGAAGACAAAGAGGGTTATTTAAAGGATTCCCATTTGCCCCCTCTCGCTGGTCGGTGTAGAGACGCTTTGGTTGTCTCTATTTCCCAGGAGGAAATTGTTAAGGTTATTAGTGAACTGCCAGTTGACAAGGTCCCTGGTCCAGATGGATTTTCCTCTTTATTTTATAAGGTCTTTCGAGATCTCCTCTTACCAATACTTGGTAGTTTATTTCAGCAAATCCTATCTGGGGCAGAGACAGATCTGCATCTCTATAAGGCCCTGATTGTCTTGCTTCCTAAACCTGACAAAGATCTCGAAATGGTTCAAAGCTACAGACCTATCTCACTTTTAAATCAGGATAATAAAATCCTCTCTAAAATTCTGGCTAATAGGCTGGCAATGGTTCTTCCTGGGTTAACAGGTACAAATCAGGTTGGATTTATGAAAGGGCGCTTATCTTTCGATTACTTACGCAACTTGTTGCACGTCTTCTCGGCTACCAGGGATGCAGAGTTCCCTGCGGGCTTGGTTTCTCTGGATGCCGAGAAGGCATTCAACTGTGTGAACTGGAATTTCTTGTTCCGCACTCTGGAGGCCTTCCACTGTCCCTCTCTGTTTATCTCCTGGATTGCCGCCCTTTATAAAAATCCCATGGCAAGAATTTCTGCAAATTAGGGCTTTTCCCATCCCTTCTCACTCCACTCAGGTACAAGGCAGGGGTGCCCCCTTTCTCCTGTATTATTTAACTTACATCTGGAACCTCTTATTCAAAATATTCTCAATAATGGTTCCATACAAGGGGTGAGAATTGGGCGGCATGAAATTAAAGTCACTGCATATGCAGATGATTTGTTAAAACATCTGTCCCACCCGGTATCCTCCATCCCAGCCTTGCTAAGGGAAGTAGCAAGGTTTAGTGGTCTGTCCAATTACAAATTGAATGCCAGTAAATCCCTGTTTTTCCCATTAAACCACAAAGTTTTCAAAAGTGATATCAGCCCTTTTGGTTTATGTTGGACCCTAGGTCATTCAAATATCTGGGTATCAAACTTTCCCGTAACCCCCTAGTATGGTTTAAGGAGAATCTGGATCCCCTATTGCAGATGATTACGCAAGACCTTGAGAGGTGGTCTAAACTTCCTATTTCTCTATGTGGCCAGATCAACATAATTAAGATGAATATATTTCCTAAGATCTTCTACCCATTGTCCCTTCTCAACACCTTTACTCCTTTACACTGATTTAAAAAGGCACATGGTGTCTTCACTAGATTCATCTGGGCTGATAGGGATCCCTGTTTGGCTTATCATAAGCTGGCAGCCCCAAAATTGGAGGGGGGGTTGCTAATTCCCCATCTGGCTATATATCACTGGGCTAGTCACCTTGCGAAATGCTCGAGATGGGTATCTCCCGGCCCAGAAGAAGCGTAACCTATTTGGCTTAAAATAGAATTGGATGCAATCAAGGACAAAAACCTGGACCCTCTCGCGTTATTTTTCCTCAGGTTATCCCAAGTAAGTGTGTCTGTAGAGTGTCTCATGATAAGGACCCCTCTAAAGGTCTACTCCCAGATGTGCTCCTCTTTACAGTATTCCCCCCATCTGGACCTGGCCCAGTCTATCTGGAACTCTCCATCACTTACTATTAACAAGACTCAGATTTCCCATTTTTGGTTGCCTCAACTGGGAGAGGGGAAGCTCCTGGCCTTTACTGATGGTGGGGGGCACTGGTTATCAGTGGAAGAGATGGTTAGGAAATTTCTCATCCCGGCTTCTTCCTACTTTAAAGCCCTGCAACTGAAACACTTACTTGTAATCACCCTGGGTAGTACTCCCCCTTGCCAGAATATCTCTTCTCTGATATCTGAGGTATCCCCACTTTCTGGCTCTCCTGGTGCAATCTCTAAACTACATCAGGTTTTGTTTCATAGAAAGTTTGGGGGTCCATTTGGGCCATCAAAATTTTGGAGTAATTTTCTCCCTCACCTTCAGCTGGATTGGCACTCTCTCTGGAAGTCATGTCATAAATTAATTTCTCAAGATAGACTGCGCCTCGTGCAATACCACATATTGCATAACCTATACTGTACCCCGGCCAAACTCCACAGGTGGGGCTACCTAGACTCAAATAAGTGCAATAAATGCTCACAGGAAGAGGGCACACTTTTTTACATGCTTTGGTCTTGTTCAAAAATTTCCCCTTTATGGGTTTCAATCCAAACTTCCTTAGACCTCCTGTTGGGCCTTCATGAATATTTTACTCCTGAGATTTGCTTGTTAGGGGACCTGTCTTCTATCAGTGTTAGGCTATGCAAATTCCATATTTCCATGGCTGCCCTATCAGCTAAGAAAATAATTCTTCATCACTGGAAAGACAAGTCCTCCCCTTCTCTCCAGGAATGGGTAAGAGAAGTATTATCTAACCTGCACACAGAAAAAGCAATAGCCAGTCTTCACAATAGTCTGGCAACTTATTCTAGAATTTGGGATCCCCTTCACTCATTAATCTCTCTGGTTCCAAGCTAAACCTATTCTAGAGTTATTATTCCTGCACGGCTTTTGGTTAGGCACCTGGCATCCATGGGTATTGGGATGGGTTACTGCAGTAAAGGGAGGTTGGAGGGTGGGCAGCTTCTTCTTTACAATGTATCAATGAGTCTCTGTCATTTTCACTGTACACTGCCTTTTATGGTGGAAAATGTATCAAAAAACTTCAAATTAAAAAAAATATTTTGTAGGGAAAAAAAAGAGAAAATAAGGAAAAGTGACCACCTTATAGGCAAAAGTGTAAAACCTGTGAAAAATTCAATCACTTTTCAGTGTATCTATGAGATAATGGTGATCACACAAAGGCGATCGCCATTATGGCAAATGTACCTTGTGAAAATTAGTTTTACCGATGTGCACCCCAGCGCATGGTAAAAGGGTGCCAGGGACTTGTATTTTCTATGTTTATGCAGAAGGCTGCACCACCCACACACCCCCACTAAAGGATTCTCAACTCCAGGGGGGTGCATGTCGAGGGGGGTTCAAATAAAAAAAATGTGGGACCGGGTGCAACAAAATGTATGCATGCTCAGAACCGAACCCAGCACCTTCGCACCTGTAGCCTGCCATCCACCCACCACTGCACAGGGCAGCTCTGCATCCCACTGCCGCAACACACCACACAAACCCTCCCTTCCCTTCTGCCATGCTTGCTCCCCTACCATGTGTGTATATAATGACAGGATGTCGCTTTACCTACAGTCACCCCCCCATCCAGTAGCCATCTGATAAGGCAGCAGTACTGAGTCACCCTTTTTGTGTGCACGCAATAGTGATCACCCTTATCACAGGATACCCTTTGCAGCTACGTGCTTAATTAGGCACAAGCAAGGAAAGCCTATGGCGCATGGTGTAACAGAAGCAAACTCAGATGAAGAGTTTTTTCAGGATATTATGCGAATATCAGGTGAGCCAGAAAAGAAAACTATAAAAACAATACAGTGCAGAAAGTCAGACTACAATGGTTGTTTGCAAGAATGTCAGTTAGCAAGGTGCCGATACCATTTCAGTTGGACTGTGGTGAAAGTTGTTATGTCATTCCATGTATGTTGGCGAATTCTGAAATACCAATAATAAAGACAGGACAAAGGCTAATAATGCACAATAATATGACAATAAAGCCAATCAGTACATACAAGCTGAAACTGAGAAATACAAACAATAACAGATTGTATCAAGTATAATCTGTGGCTGTTCAAGAAGTTCAAACCCCACTGCTGGGTAGTAGTAAGGTGCAGGTGATGGAAGTGATGAAGACTCAGTAGAAGAACATTTTAAATGGGAGTGAATCAGAGACAGTGCAGGGACAAGGAGAAATTGTACCTTGGGATTTAGAGAAAACAACTGAGATGTATTCAGACCTCTTCCAAGCTTCCAGGGAGATGGTTGCATAGAACAGAAATAGAAGTTGGAAGTGCATGCATCTGTGGAAGCAGTAAAGCTACCAAAAAGGAGTCTGCCAGTTGCTTTGATAAAATCAATAAAACAAAAGCTGCTGAGTCTGCAGAAGAGAGATGCTATTTATTGATTTATTTATTTACAAAAGTTTCACCAGGAAAGACATACTGAGCTAAAAATAGCTCATTTCCAGATGTGTCCTGGGGAAAAGGGATATAGGTACAGAATAGAATAATTCATTATACAATAAAACAGACATCATATAGAGATACAGTTAGACAGTACAAGTTATGCACAGCAGGAATGTGAGTGGTCTAGGCAAAAATAATGCACAGCAAATACATCAGAAATAACAAGTTACAAGTAACATAGTAACATAGGTCCAGGTGGTAGGTTTGTCCCATGGAAGTACAGAGGAAGAGGGAAAGGAACCTTTTAAATCAGTGCAGATAGGAAGGGATAGGGTGTAGAAGGGAGGAGCACTGAAGGGGAGGAGAAAAGGAACTAGAGGAATAGTGTGGAATGGATAGAGATGGGGGGAGAGAGGAGGGGAGGGAAGGGAAGGGGATTAAAGGAGAAAGGTAGGAGTGCAATGTGGAGAGGATGGGAGATGGAGGAGGATTGGGAAGGAGAGGTGAATGAGAAGGGTAGTAGTGGGGAAGGGAAAGGAGTTGAAGAAAAATGGGGAGGAGGAACAAGGTGGATAGGGGAAGGGCTTTGACTAAGTGCATTTACAGGAGGAAGCAGCGTGAACATGAAGTAGAGAGGAGATCGAGCATTTGGAAGAAGTAGGGTGAATGGTTATGGGAAGAGAATTCCAGAGTTTAGCTTATCACAAAGAGAAGGCAGCCTGACCAGCAAGGGGTTTATGAGACGGGAGCAGAAGAGAATGATAGCCCGAGTTACAGAGTGTGTATGGGGAGTGAGGGAAATGGGGAGATGAGAGAGCTTGGGGGGGGAGAAGCCAGCCAGAATTTAGAGATAGAAGAGACACAGTTGGTTAGGCAGTGATTATCCAGGGAGGGGAGGGGAGGGGAAGGGAGGATGCTCCTGCACAGTGTAGCATGGACTGGACAAACAATCTAGTGATTGTTAAAAAAAAACAGCTGGAAAGCTACGCATTTGCATAGATCCAAACCTGCTTGACAAAGCACTAAAGCAAAGTCATTTTTCCCTTCTGACTATTGACGATGTATTGCCAGATTCATTGAAAGCAAAACTTTTTGCTATGTGTGATGTAAAAAATGGGTTTTGGTGTATAGAACTAGAAGAGGAGTCAAGCTATCTGACCACATTTTGCAACACCCATTGGGAGGTATCAGTGACTCAGAATACCAGTGGGGAATGGAGATTAGTCCAGACCTAGAGGTGTTCCAGCAAAGACTACATCAGCCGGAGACCATGACGATAAACTGATGCAGTTTCTGGAAAGGTGCTGGAGTAAGAATGATAAGCTAAACAAAGATAAATTTAAATTGAAGCTGAAAGAGGCACCATATATTGGACACTTGCTTACATCAGAGGGCTTGATGGTAGAGCCTGAAAAAATGAGGGCCATAATAAAAATGCCAAGGCCTGATGATGTGAAAGGAGTATAGAGGTTTATAGGCATGGTAAACTATCTAGCAAAGTTCTGTTGGCATTCGTCAGAAAAGTGTAAAATATAGAGACAGTTGAGATGCGTGGACATTCCATGGGAATGGATGGATGTGCATGAAGATGCTTTTAAGCAAATAAAGGAGTTGATGGGAAAAGCACCAGTGGTTAAAATACTAAGACCCAGAAAAAAGTCTTATTTTGCAGTATGATGCATAGGAATCAGCACTGGGGGCAGCACTGATCCAGGAGGGTCAGCATGTTGCTTTTGCAAGTAGAGCATTAACTCAAAGAGAAAGCCACTATGGTTCTCAAAGGCAGTGGCCAGGAAAGTATGGGAGAAAAAGCTGGCTTTCTGGAAATACAAGGAAACACAGAGGGAGGAGGACAGGGCAGTGTATATTATAAACAGAAGGAGGCAGGGAAAGCAGTCAGGATTGCAAAGGCACAAACTGAGGAAAAAAATGCACAGGAGGTAAAGAAAGAAGACAAGACTTTTATTAAGTAGATTAGTGAAAGGAGGAAAACTAGGGGTGGGATAGTAAGACTTAAAGGAGAAGAAAGCGAGTGTGTGGAAGGGGACCTAGAAAAGCATCAATACTGAACAAATATTTGTATTCAGTCTTCACAGAAGAAGAAGATGAGGGACCATAGTTAGGCAACATGAAGAAAATATGGGAAGGAGATAGACACCAATCCATTTACAGAAGAGAGAGTCCTAAATGAACTCACAAAACTGAAAGTGGACAAGGCAATGGGACTGGATGGGATACATCCTAGAATATTAAGGGAACTACGGGGGGTGCTGGTGCCACCACTGGCAGCCCTGTTCAACAAGTCACTCAGTATGGAAGTGGTTCCAGAGGACAGGAGGAGGGCAGATGTAGTCCCTCTTCACAACAGTGGCAGTAGGGAGGATGCTGGAAATTAAAGAGCAGTCAGCCTCATCTCAGTAGTGGGGAAGATTATGGAATCACTACTTAAACAAAGGATCGTGGAACATCTTGAAGCCAGCAGAGCACAGGATCTGAGACAGCATGGCTTCACAGCAGGAAGGTCATGTCAAACAAATCTAATTGACTTCTTTGACTGGGTGATTAAGGTCATGGTTTGGGAGACTGGTGGATGTGGCCTACCTGGATTTCAGTAAGGCCTTCAAAACCATTCTACATAGAATACTTGTGAACAAGATGGGCAGCCTGGGAGTGGGTCACAAGGTGATAAACTGGGTTAGGAACTGGCCTAGTGATAGAAGACAGAGGATCATGGTAAATGGTGCACAATCTAAGGAATGGAGGGTGACCAGCGGAGTGCCACAGGGATCAGTCCTGGGCCCAGTCCTGTTTAATGTTTTCATAAGTGACACTGTGGAGGGGCTAGAGGGAAAGGTGTGCCTCTTTGTGGATGACACTAAGATCTGCAACAGGGTGGACACTCCTGGAGTGGTGGAAAAAATGAGGAGGGACCTAGGTAAACTGAAGGAATGGTCCACAGTGTGGCAGTTGATATTTAATGTGAACAAGTGCAAAATCATGCATTTGGGGCACAAGAACCCAGGGAATGATAACATGATTGGGGAGAAGAAACTGATGGTCACCAAACAGGAAAGGGATTTTGGGGGTAACCATATCTAATGACCAAATGGTGGCCAAACAATGTACTAAGGCTGTGGGGAGAGCCAGTGGGATGCTGGAGTGCATAGGGAGAGGTATCACAAGCAGTAGGAAGGAGGTGGTGATGCCACTGTACAGATCATTAGTGAGGCATCATTTGGAATACAGTGCCCAGTTCTTGAGGCCACATCTCCTTATGGACGTAGACAGGGTGGAAGCTGTTCAAAGAAGAGCAACCAAAATGGTGCAGGGCCTGCACCAAAAGTCATATGAGGAGAAACTGGGAGACTTCAGTATGTATATACTAGAGGAAAGAAGGGACAGGGGAGATATAATAGAAATGTTCAGATATCTGAAAGGTGTAAATAAGGTACTGGAGGGTCTCATCTTTCAGAAAAGAAGATTTCCAGGAACAAGGGGGCATGAAATGAGGTTAAAAGGGGGTAGAATAAGGGGTAGTATGAGGAAGTATTTTTTCACAGAAAAGGTGGTGGACGCATGGAATAGACTCCCAAAAGAGGTGGTGGAAGCAAACACAGTCGAGGGATTCAAGCATGCATGGGACAGGCATAGGGGAACCCTAGCAATAGGAACAAGGAGGTAAAGCCAGAGGTCAAGTAGGGTCTGTGGCTTTTATGCTAGCCAGGGAAAAGGGGCAGACTAGATGGGCCTAGCTATCCTTATCTGCTGTCAATTTCTATGTTTCTATGTTTCTATTAGAAAAAGGATACGCACAAATAGAAACAGAACTTCTGGCAGTGTTATTTGGCATGGAGAAATTCCACCAATATACAATAATTATGGCAGGAGAGTGGATGTGTAATATGACCATAAACCACTGGAAAATATTATGGTGAAGCCCATGTTGCAAGCATTGAAAAGACTGCAGAGAATGCTATTGCAATTGCAGAAGTATAAGGTTTGTACTGGGCATCGTCCAAGCTGAGAACTATTGCTAGCTGACACGCTGAGCAGAGCTTACTTGTACCTAGTGGAGCACAGCAAGGAAAGATCAGTAGAAATGGAGATAGAAACTGTTGTACTTGCTAATCTTACAGGAAAGGCTGAGATCTATTCAAAGGGGTACCAAAAAGATAAAACTTTGCAAACACTAAAAGAGGTCATTCTGCATTGGCCAAATGAGAAGGAACAAGTGACATGGGAAGCCAGACCACATTTTCAAATGTGAGATGAGCAGAATGTGCAAGATGGAATTATTGTCCAGGGACAAAGAGTAGTGATTCCAGAAGCTCTGAGAATTTAAATATTGTGCAGAGCACATTCATCACACTTGGGTATTGAAGGATGTCTAAGGAGAGCACAAGAGTGCAGGGATGTAGCCAGGGATTTCAGATCTGCACACCGAGTGGACTCACTGCTACCCCTCCCCCCTTATTAGGGTGTGCTACCCCCCAGAAGTGTAGCCAGACAACATATAAATGTACACCAGGACCGTGTTTGTTGCCTCATTTGGCACAATAAATGCAACCTTTGTATCTCATGACAATGGTTGTTGCCATGCATTGGTAAATACAAATGCCATGCATTGCTCCCTAAGACACCCACATATCAACTCAGAGCCTGTAAAGTTGTATTGTCCTTGGGATACAAAGACAGTATTAGTGACCAGTCCTTCTAGTTTCGACTCCTATGAATAAAATTACAGAAAGGTTCAGCATTTTCTTTGTCAGTTTTCATGGAAAAAGGAAGCAGTTCAGAGCCTATTTGCTACCCTCTTAAATAAAACTCCACACCATGGAGTACTTGGAGTATGCCTGGCTACACCCATGCAAGAGTGTATGTACTGGCATAGCAGCAGTTTGGGAATTTCATGTAGAAGTGGGACATTTGAAGGGCCATAGAAGACTGTCAGCAGAAAGAGACTTTGTGGTCACATTAAGTGCCTGGGAAGCCCAGGGCAAAAGTCAGAACAGATTTATTCAGTTTTGATGAAACCCTCCCATCCCAAGGCTCACTTCCCCTTTATTCCCGTTTACTCCTACATCACATCCTGTTACATCATAGGACATAAGTCCTATTACATCTGGTAACTAGGAAGAATATACAGCACAAGACTGATACACCAGGTAGATGATAATGTTATGGAATTGCAACAGATGCTATACAGTCATTGCATTGCATTCTACTAGGTGAGGTTAATGCCAATGTTGAAATGTTTGGCACATTGATAATAGGTTAGGATTTGCTGTACTACTGAACTGTAACCAAGTTTTTTTTTATACTCAGCTTTATTGAAAGTGTACAATCATTACAGTATTTCAGCTTATCACAGAGTCAACTGAACACTTAATACATTTTCTTGCAACAATAACAAGAAAATAACACATCGAACAAAAACAAACAAAACTGTGGGTCTCAAATTCATTAGTGACAGCCAGTGTTTCATATTCCTATTATTAATCGTAAAGGAAGGGAATAAAAATAAGGTTATAACATCCACCCTTCCTACTATTTAATGAAAAATATTTCAAAATGGAATCATAATGGTCTCTAACCTATCAGACTGTAATTGATAGACTCTTTCTCTATGTCCAACTCAGTATCTGATGCTTTTAATATACTAAAATACGATGTCTCATATAAAGAAGTAGCTTAAGAGATTAATTAAGCAAAGGTAAGTATAGAATAAGTTAAAGAAGCAAGGTCCTTATCTTTTACCCACACTATCTATAGGATTCTAGGGTTTCATAAACATCCATTGGCTCCACCTGTCCTGGAATTGGGCATTCTGCTGTCTTAGACTGAATGTAAGACTCTCAAACCCCCTTATGTGTATCACTAATTTTACCCACTCTGAGGCCCACGGAGGGTCCAACAGCAACCATCACTTCGTGATGCCCTTCAGAGCCACCGCAATCAAAATCTCCCACAGATATTTTGCTTCTCTACCTCGAAGGTCACCAGGATAGAGTCCCATCACCAGGTGTTCCATCCCACGCTGGGCTAACAACCCAAAGATTCCCTTTAAATGAGTGATCAAGCCTTGCCAGTAGCTCTGAATCTTCGGACAAGACCAAAAAATGTGGGCATGAGTGGCTTCCATCTCATCACAACCTATCCAGCAATTAGTGGGCAAGCACAACAGGGACTAAAAAGAACCTAATTCAAATGTGAGAAGGCAGTAAGGAAGGCTGGGGGGTTACTGGGATGCATAGGAAGAGGCATCAATAGTAGAAAACAGGAATTTGTCATCCCTCTGTACAGACAGTTGGTGAGACCCCATCCAGAGTACTGTGTGCAGTTCTGGAGACCCCATCTCCGCAAAGACATAGAGTGGAGGCTGTCCAGAGGAGGGCAACCAAAATGGTGCAGGGTCTGCACCAGAAGACATATAAAGAAAGACTAAAGGAGCTTAATATGTATAACCTTGAGGAAAGAAGGGAGAGGGGGGGACATGATAGAAACTTTCAAGTACCTCAAGGGAATTAAAGTCCAAGAGGGTAGCATCTTCCAGAAAAAGAGATGTGCAAGAACAAGGGGCACAATTTGAAGATAGAAGGGGATGGCTCGAGGTAATGTGGAGGGAGTATATTTTTCACTGAGAGGGTTGTGGATGATGGAACAGTCTCCTGAGGAGGTCGTGGGGTCAAGAACAGTGGGGGACTTCAAGAATGCATGGGACACTCATAAGGCAGTCCTAGTGGGGGGTAGGAGGAAGTAAGCTGTTGGTTAACTAGGATCTGCAGCTTATCTGTTAGGTAGGAAAATGGGCAGACTAGGTGGGCCAAGCGGTCCTTATCTGCTGTCAAATTCTATGTTTCTATGTTTCAAAGTTTACATAAAAATTCTTGCCATGTGGGAGATGTGGTAGAGGACCATGTGTTAGCTCATATGTTAGTCCATTGCTGATCTGTCAGGTTAATCTGAAAGTCCTTTTCCCATTTATGTTTAACATGTGTGGGGGTATATGTTTGATCTTTTATATAATTGGTATAAAGCAGTGAGATAGTCTTTTCCCCTGTGGGGGAAGCCCAGATCTTCTCAAAAGGGGGCTCAAGAGAGGGTTCTCTTAGTTCTAATTAAATTTTACACATCTTGTTATTTATATAGTGTCATAGTTGAAAGAAGCATAATTGGTCTGCCATTGACCAGCCAAATCTTTACCGAGCTTGGTCAAAAGTAACCACTGCCCCATCTTTTAATAGTTGCCATGGAGAGGTGATACCCTTCTCTGCTTGACGCTGAAGTCAGAAGTCTAGATTTGCTGGACCAAAAGTGGGATCATCCACCCATCTAGTGTATTTCCACATTTGCACCTCCATGACTCCCTGGGTAGTTCCTTTAGACCAACCTCGCAAGGTGATAATTACTGCCATGTATCTGGATGGGGCCATGGCTCTGGATCCTGCATAGGTGTAACATCGCACCTGCAAAGGAGGGTGGATCATTTTTGCCATTCAATAGACTTCCAATACATTTCATAGGTTTGATGTGACCAGAGCAAAGCGATTCTCATTTGAGTCACTATCCAGTAGCCCAAAAGGTGAGGCACCACCAAGCCTCCGTGTTTTTGGAAGAAATAGTACTTGTTTTCTAACCCTTGGCCTCTTCTTACCCCCACATAAAAGAGGAAAAAAGTGATTGGCAAGTTTAAAAATCTGTACTTGGACATGGGCAAGGGGCACACTGAAATTCATATAGTAGATGTGGCAGCGTGTTCATCTTGAGCACCTGAATCTGGGCAATTAGAGGTTTGTAATTTAATTTAAAAACGTCATGGTTTTTCTGGGCAATCTGGATCCCTAAATACTTCATTGACCCAAGGTCCCATCTCATTGGGTATTGACGTCTAAATTCCTGTGGGGCTTCATAATAAAAATTCTGAATCTCTGTTTTTGAGATGTTCAATAAGTACCCAGATAGGGTCAAGAAGTGTTGCACTAATGAAAAGATATTCAGTAGAGATGGGTCTCATTGGGTTAGGTATAATGTAACCAAGGTTTAAAGGGAAGGTTACTTTTGGTTGTGCTTAGAAGACAGACTGCACTTATTGGTGTGGCAAGCTTTGTTGGTAGGCTAACTTTTACATGAGGGTAAAGTATCAGAGAGCTGGGGGAACCATGGGCAGAACTGGAAAAGGTGGATGGGAGGGATCGCAGGGGTGGTATAGGCATTCTTCTACTGAAAATGAGGGGGGGTGCTAGTGGGCAAAAAGTGAGATGGGAAGGGTAGTAGGCTGCAACAACTGTAGAGAGGCAGTCTTTCTGAAATTTGCATGGAGAGTGGGAGGGTGTTTGGTGTGCAGGAAAATAAGACAGCTTAGGAATGAAATAAACTGTTTATAAATGGAGCTTAAGAGGGGAATGTGGGCTGCAATGGAGGACAACTCAGTGGCTGGGGAGGGAAGAAGGGTAACTGAGGGAGGAGGACAGATCAAAGAGAGAGGGGGTGCTGAGAAGTGGACAGAAGGTGGCAGATGGAGAAAGGAGACAGGGAGTCCTGGTTCAGAGAACAAACAAGGGTGGGAAAGGGAAGGAATGGAGCATGGGAGGGAAGGAGGAATCTAACAATCACACAGTCATCAGTAGTGGGGTGGTGAGCAAAAGGAAGGAGGAAATAGGTGGCAGTGAATGGATACTGAAAAACTGGTTCACAGTGCTGGCAGGATTGGGTGATGTGTTGGGGGAGTGCTGGGAGGAGGAGCTGATAACAGATCAGGCGAGAAGGGAACAGGAGGGGGGCCAAGGGGTTAAAGGGATATTGTATTGGGGATAGGTTGAGTAAGGGGGGAGGTATGAGAAGAAAGGGGTAGGGATGGGGAGGAGGCAGGTGGACTTTATCCAATATTAACTGCTTACCCTTGTTCATTCACAAGTGGGGGTCTCTTGGTATTCACCTCAGGGCCCTGCTGTGAAGTCACAGCTACCAGCATTGAGGAAGACCACCCATTAGCTGGGTCTCTACTCTAAACTGCATCTGCCTCAAATGGCTTACCTTTATAGGGTTCATCAGCCTAAAATTGGCTTAGTTAAGCTGTGGTCCACAACTAATGTGCAAGCAACTGGTGGGGAGCTAGTTAAATGAGAAAGCCATACTTCTCCATATACAAACTTTATCCAGTATTAACTGCTCACCCTTGCTCATTCATGAACTATAAATGGGATTCTAAATGAGGAGTGGTACTGTGTATGATAAACATCAACAAAAACAAGTCAGAGCACACCCTGACCCCCCAAAGGGGTAAATGTAACAAGCATATTTTTTCAACCTGGATTGCCAACTTACTATTTTGATTTCAAAAGGAGTGGGGTTCTCTTGGTATTCACCTCGGGGTCCTGCTGCTAAAATCAGAGGAGAAAGGGGACAAGAGGGCCGAGCAGTGACAGGGAACATTACAACACAAGTGGAAGGGGGAACAACTGTGCTGGAGGAGGAGGAGTGGAGAGGAGGGAGATGGGATAAAGAAAGGACAAGGCGAGTAGAACATGAAAATGGGGGTGGGATCCTAGTGCTGGGAGACTCAGTTCTGAAAGGGATCAGATGGGGAAACAAGGGGGAGAGGCATAGTTGAATATGGGTGGAGGCCATGCCAGGCAAGATAGCTGAAAGGGTGGGTCAATCTATTCTGAAGAATGCTAGGATTGGTAGGAAGAAACCTCACACAGCTCTGGGAAGAAATGACCTGGTGGGAAATATGGTAGATGTAGTTCAGAGGAAGTTTGAGGAGCTGGGGTTGATTTGTCAGGTGGCAAGAAGACCAGTAACTTTTTCAGAGGTGCTTCCAGTACCCAAGGCAAACACAGCAAGGAAACTGAGGATAGAGGGATTTAATACATGGCTAAGAGAATGGTGTCAGTCCAAAGGGTACTGTCTGGTGGGGAGGGCAGGGAAGGACCTGAGAGGGGAGTGATCGCTATGCTAACAACAGGCTACACTTAAGTGAGGAGGGAAGGAGGGTATTGAAAAAGAAATGGGGGGAATACTTAGCAAACATTGAGAATTTAAACTAGAAGAGGGGGGTGGCAAGTGGGCAGAAGTCAGGCAGGATCCACAGGTAGGGAAGCTGAATGGGCCTACCCCCCATACCAGCAGCCAGGGACTTAGGGGAAAGTCAGGAGGGGATGCTAGAAGGGGACAGCAAATAGGAGGTGGGGAAGGAACGGGGTGGAGGTGGTAGCCTTGAATGCTAGAATTAAAGACAAAACTGCAGAGTTACAGGCTCTCACATGGCAGATGGGGACGTGGACATGGTGGCCATCACCAAGACATGGACCGCCCATTACCATGGCTGGGGCCTGGCAGTACCAGGGTATAGGATATTTCACAGGGACAGGGTAAAAGGAAAAGGAGGCGGGGTGGCACTGTGCATGAGGGAAGGACTGAAGTGTGTCAGGGAGGAAGGTGAGGAATTCAGCACACAGTCATTATGGGTGTAGCTCCAGGACTCCAAAAATAGGACCTTCAGAATGGGAGTGGTGTACAGGCCACCTTCTCAGACTAAGGAGTTAGACAGGGAACTAGCAGGACAGATCAGAAGGATCTGTGGGAGGGGCAGCACAATGATTGTGGAGGACTTAAACTTGCTGGGAGTGGATTCAGGTACCCCAGTCACCACGAATAGGAGGGAGCAGGTACATCTGGATGCCTTCCAGGACAACTTCCTATTGCAGATGGTTAACAAGATAACCAGGGAACACCCTTGACCTCATGCTGGAGAATGGTGCATTTGTGAGGGAGCTGGGGGTGGAGGAACCACTGGTGGAGAGTGACCACCACTCGGTGTGGTTCACAATAAACATGGGGAAAGGGGGAGTAGGAATGGGCACAAGGGTGTTACACTTCAGGAGGGCCGACTTCAGGAGGATGAGGGAGATAGTACAGAGGTATCTGGTCAGGATTCATCCAAACACGGATACTAACCAGAAGTGGGAGGTCATTAAACTGGGAATTAAGGAGGCAACCATAATATGTACAAGGGTCCAGAGTAAGAGGGCTAGGGCCAAGAAGCCTAGCTGGGTGAGCAGAGGGGCCATGGAAAAGTACGGAAGAAAAGAGCTACCTTTAGAAGGTACAAGAAAATGGAGAGGGGAGAACAGAGAGGAATAACTGAAAGAGTCGAGGGAGATGAAAAGGGTAGTTAGGTCAGCCAAGGCATCCAGGGAGCTCAGGCTAACACAGGGCTTCAAAGAGGGGAAGAAGGACTCTTTGGTACATCAGGAGAAAAGAAGTTAAAAGACCAAACAGTAAGGATAAAGAGGGATGGTGGGTGGGTAGAAATGGGCAGAACAGGCAGAAGCATTAAATAAGTACTTCTGCTCAGTATTTACTAAAGAGAAAGGTGGAGCTGTACCCTAAGGGGAGGGAGGGTGGGCAAGGGGGGTGACAGAAGGGAAATCCCAGTGGGTATAGTACTGGAGGGCTTGAGGGCACTGAGGGTGGACAAGGCACCAGGGCCAAATGGCATACACCCCAGGGTGCTTAAGGACCAGGCAGAAGTTCTGGCAGAACCCTTGGCAGACCTGTTCAATGCCTCCCTGGACTCAGGGAATATATCACAGGACTGGAGGATGGTGCACGTGGTAGCCCTCCACAAGAGTGGCCCCAAGGATGAGCCAGGGAACTACAGACCAGTAAACCTCACATCCATTGTGGGAAAGCTGATGGCAACACTCATGGGCAGCTCCTGGTGTTAGCCAGGGGCAGTGCTGTGAACATGCGGTACTTGCAGTTGTGGAAGCAGAGCATCAGCGGGTGTCAGCACATCAGCACCATAGACACCATTGCATGTCCATGCTCTGAGGGAGTGAAACTACTGAAAAAACTCCAGAGGACCGGGGAGGTGATGAGGGCCCCAGGGATCTGGCCCCACATCCCCAATACCAGACCCTTTCTCGGGCAGTCCCAGGTGCAACCCACACAAAACAGACCCTCTAATTCTAGAAAGAGCCGCCAGGTAGGTGAGGTGAGCCCTCACCCAAAGGGTGATCCAGGGGGCTGGGAAGTTCTGGTGGGGGGAACCTCAGGAGGAGGGTCTCGGTGGGGAGTAGAGGACAGATTGAGAGGGCACCTCTGAGAGATGCCCCAGCCCAAAGGTGATAGAGTTGAAATAAAAGGTGCACTTAGCTGCTATTTTGCCTTCCATGTGCCAATTAATGGTTGTACGGTTGCTCAGTTGGAGGTGGTCTGTATATTTCTAAGAGGCATTTTGCACTCGAAGCCTCCCATATGCAATCCAGTCCCAGCTTGAGACCTGAATTTTGTGTTACAGAAAGCTTACTTTGACTCCTTTTGAGCTATTACTTGCGGCATATGCTTTCTGTCTTGGAAAGCATTATTATGGCTGCAGTGGCCGGAGCCTGCAGCCGTTTTGCGGTAGCTCCAAAAATGAGCTACTCGATCACACCATGGAACCTTCCATTTTGGAGTTTCAGAATGATCCTTCTGCAACTCCGAAACAGTCTGCTGCAGGCCCACTGTTTGTTGCACCAGCAGAACACGGCACAATCTCTCGTGTTCAATATAACCCCTGGAGCCCAGTGCGAAAGCACAAACTAGCACATCTGTGTCGAACTCCACCATCAAAAATAATTTCAATTATTAGTGACCCCACAGTAGCAGACATGGAATTATTAGATCCTTATAATTCTATGATAGAAGACTTCAACAAATAACAGTTTAAAAACACACCAAACTCAGCTCATCTACAGTTTATGGATCCAGTCTGCAGGATGGGAAGTCAGTGATTTCCACACTACAGACACTCACATAGCTCAGGACTAAGTAGTACTTGCTTTCAGAAATCAAATAAGTAGAACCGTTCACTGTCAGTACTCCATTAGCCCTCATCCTGGCAGCCACGTTTTGCAGGAACATTCCTGACTTACTAAATAGTTGAAGGGGGCCTATGGCAACTTTTTTTTTTGATTGGCCATGTGGTGAGATAAGCCAATTATTTTGTGACATGTTTTATATAACTTTACGTATAATGCATGAGATGCCAGGGTGGCCCAATGTAAGTGCATGGGATTATGGGTACAGGTACTTGGGCCCTAGAATAATGTTGGAACTCTTGTTACTAAGCAGGAAAATTGTTTTGCTGCTAGCAGAGGCTAGAGTTACTTAAATTATCTAAAAGGAGATAAAAGAATAACTAAGCCTAGCTGGGAGGCCAAACAGACCCATTTGCTTGTGGAAGGACAGGACCTCATGAAGAGTCGGGATGTCTGGGCCTCCTTTGTGTTGAGAGGTTTGCACTGACGTAAGCTTGTTACCAGATGAAAAGGTCACCATTTAGTTAACTGACTGTATTTAAGTGCAGTTTAACTAGCGCTACTGTATCTCCCAGCATGGAGGCTGGACTGTCCCCCAGAAATCTGGGTTGAGCTGGTTAACCTCATGTTTTTTCTGTATTCAGAAAACTACATATCTGTGTTAGTGTAATAAAAATAGTGAACTTTGCTTTGTTTGGGTAACTATAGAAACTAAAATGCTAGCCAATCACAGGGCAGCCACTATCCACTGGATTGCCCTTTTGAACCCCTTTAAATCCAGGATGCAGGGGGGTATCAGAGCCTTCTGTTTGCCTTGTTTCTAAAAGCCTGTGGGACCCTCTCTGACTGTCTTTTGGGAGAACAGAGACAATGGCTCTTGGACCACTGAGAGCCAAGACTTCAACTACCACACTTGTAAGGACACTTTTGACTTCAAAATTTCAACTAAGACTCAAGGTAGACTTTTAACCTCAGAGTTTAAAGTGTAGGTTTTTATGTATACTTTCCTTTTATTTTCAATATCCTGTATCCAATCTCCAAATTATTTTGTCTTTATGTCATTTACTGTTTTCTAATTAATTTAATTAGCAAAGCCTTTGGCTTATTTTAAAATAATCCTGCCTATGTTATTTGTGTGTGCTGCCTGGGTAAGAGTTGTTCAGACTATACTTTGCCTGTGTGATTGCTTAAGGGCCAAAACACTACGAAAGGTGAAGTACCATTAGAGACTTCGTGATGAAAGGAGGGAAGGAAGTATGAAGGGTCTCAAGAGGATCCTGTGAGGGTTTGATCCGAGAGCTGCATTTCTGGGGAAAGACATAGTAATAGGGTATATAGGGCCCCCTGAAGTCTATACACACCTGTAGCTTTCTGGTCCATGGTGCAGTGGCCAATGTAGTTCTACTCCAGCAACACAGACTCAAGACTGTATTTGTATGCCTTCGCATGGAGAAAGGGTATATTTGATCCCATCCCCCATCACAAGAGGGATTTGTTGTGATGCAGAGAATTCCACCCCACAGACGTGGACTTGTGATAGGTCACTTCAAAAGTATCTGCTCACCCTGATTGCTGATGCTCTGGCAGCGAAGCGTGGCAAGTTTCAAAACCTCTCGGTTATCACTGGGGTTTGACTGAGAGAGAAATCGAGTTAACTGTACATCCATGCAGGTCATGAGTGTGCAGGTGGCTGGCGGAATTGTCAAAGCTGACATGTACATGAAAAAATGTTTGATGTTTCTTCTTCATGGTCGGTAGTATAAACAAGAGAAATGTATTCTGCACAACCTTGAAAGGACTGCACGGTGAGCAAACTGTGAACTGTTGCATCTTGAATGTTATTTATTTAGTTCTTGTTGACCCGGGTAAGTGCACTAGATAAATCCTGCCTATTTTTAGGCATGACCTGGGGGAGGGGGATACAGATGAATGCCAACTGACCTTGAACCAGATTAAGCAGTTGGTATTTTTAGTGAATGAAGGAAATTTGGCCAGGATACCGGGGAAATTCACCTACTCTTTTTTTTAATTTTTTTTTGGGGGGAGTGGCAGTTATGCTGGGGTGATTGTATGTTGTCATACTTTCTTCAGTTTTGGTTGATTTTCTTTATTATGAGTTGTATGATGTAATACCGTTTTCTATTATTATTTGTTTCATTAAAAAATAATTCCCCTACTCTTTTCGATAAGTGCCATGGGATCTTTAACATCCACCTGAACTACCACCAATCCAGGCAGATGGGACCTCGGTTTAACATCTCATCCGAAAGACGGCACCTCAGAAGTGCAGCACCTCTCTCATGCTGCACTACAGTGTCAATACTGGGATATTAACCCAAGTGCCAGATGTGGGAACTGAACCCACAGCCCTCTGATCTCCTGGCCTCAGAGGTGAGTGTGCTACCTGCTGAGCCACTGACACTGACTCACTAGCTATGCAGCCTGTGTGAGGCTCTGGCAGACCCAAATGAAATTCAGCCAGAAATGAATGATTTAAAGTATAACTCTCAAGCATCACGATTCATTTCTCCCACCAGTTGAAAATCATAGCGCTAACTATTTAGTGTCTGCCCTTGAGTGCCTACTTACTCTTTCAGGTCCTTGCTATTGTTTTTGTGGGGGTTAGCCATCTCCAAGAGCAAGCACGATGCCTAAAACCACAAGCGTGGCACATCTATTTTGGTCCTCATATTCACAAGCCTTACTTAATAAAAAATAGTAGCCTTTCGGTCCTATCTATTTTTCTTTCCCATCATTCCCAACTTAATGATTTATTTTATTTCTTCTTTCTTGCTTTCATCTTTGATAACAATTCCCAAAGCTATACTGAAACCACATAAAAAAAATGGCCCTTTGACCAGTTTCAGGTATAACAACATACAAACACAAGAGAAAAAGAAATATGCGCTTTAGCTGAGACTTCAACCCAGGACACCTAGAATTTTATTTTTATCTTTTTATTTTATTTTTATTTTATGTGTTGCTAACTGTGTAAGGCCCACTATGCACAGGTGCCTGTTTTTAGGGGGTGACCCAGGAGCACTGGGGAGGTTAAGTGCCTTGCTCAGAGTCACACAGTATGCAAGTGGAGGTCGTTTGAATACTGTTCCAGTTGCGCTACCCCCTGTGCCACCAGGGCACATGGAAACTGGGACATTCCAAGGCACCTTGCTCTTTCTAATGCACAACCTGGTGCTGCACAGATACTTGCATTTTCCATCATAAAGGTGCACTGCACACATTTGAAGTGAAAATGAATTATTTGTGCAGCACTGGGTTGTGCATTAGAGAAACAGTGGGTGCCTTAGGATATATCAGTTTCCAGTTGCCTTGGTGTCACAGATAGCATAACCAGAAAGATATTCCAGACAGCGTGGGTTCAAGTCCCAACTGAGGCATTTATGCATGACCACTTGTTCTTGAACATCTTTGTTTCTGAAACATGCTTCCCTCTTGTACCTTATTTATGCTTGCAAGGTATTTGGAAGTTTCTATCCTATTCCCCTCTCCCTCCTCTCCTACAGGGAGAGGGGGGATATGATAGAGACTTTCAAATACCTCATGGGTATAAATAAAGTTCATGAGGGAAGCCTTTTTCACAGAAAAAGATTCCAAAGAATGAGGGGTTATACTATGAAGCAGGGGGTTAGGCTCAGGGGTGATGTAAGTAAGTACAGTACTTCACAGAAAGAGTGGTGGATGCTTGGAACAGCCTCCCAGCAGAGGTGCTAGGAGGAAAAACTGTAGTGGGATTCAACAAGGCATGAGATAGGTATAAGGGAACCTTACTGGTAAGGAATGAGGGGGAAGCTGAGGATCAAGTAGGGTCCATGGTGTTACAGTAGGTAGGGAAAATTGGCAGATTAGGTGGGCCAAGTGGTCCTTATCTGCTGTCAAACTCTGTGTTTCTATGTTTCTATTCTATACTCCCACAATTCATCGTAAATAATAGGCAACTTTGGGACAACATTTTCTTAGCCTCATCAGTCAAGAAATTCTTGATAGAATATAATGCTCCCAGATTTTTTATTCAGTTGAATAGAGGTCTATTCAGCATGCCTGTCAAAATGTAATTGTGAGTCAAATAAAATGCCCAGGTGCTTGAACTCACTAACTACATCTAATCACCCCCCACACACATACTTTTGAAAGTACCTGGAATGTATCTGCAGAAAATGTATTTTTCTGAGCTTAACAGAACACCATGACTTTAGTTTTTTTCTTAAGTACTGTATAAGTTTGTTTTCTATAAGCCAATCAGCCAAGTTCATGTATTAGGAGAGCAAAGGCCAAAGTGGAAGAAAGGATAGCAAAGCAGGCCAAGAGTGGTAATAAAACATTTTTTAGATATATGAGAGATCAGAGGAAGACTGGCCAAGGGATTGCAAGGCTTGGGGGGAAGAAGGGGAACCATTAGAGAACTGGGAGAAAGTGGAAGAGTTGAACAGGTACTTCTGCTCGATATTTACAAAGGAGGGTGAGGGCTGGGGACCGGAGTTGAGAAGGGCATAGGGATGGAAATAAGATTCTTCAGTATAGAGAGAGTTAAAGAGGAACAGGGCGTGGTAAAGGTGGACAAGGCCATGAGGCCGGACGGGCTGCACCTAATAGTGATCAGGGAACTGTGAGAGGAGTTGGGTCCCCCACCGACAAGACTGTTCAACCTGTCTTTGGACACTGGGAGGGTTCTAGAGGACTGGAAGAGGGCAAATATTGTGCCAATTCACAAAGGGGGAAGTAGGGAGATGAGGGAGAACTAGCACCCAGTCAACCTCACTGCAGTGGTAGGGAAGGTCATGGAGGCACTCATTAGGGAAAGGGTAACAGAGTACCCAGAGGGGAATGGGCTACTGGACAACAACCAGTATGGGCACACTAGAGGGAAGTCATGCCAGACTAACTTAATCAAATTCTTTGACTGGGTGATGCATGTAATAGATCAGAGAGGTGCGGTGGACATTGCCTATCTGGACTTCAGCAAGGCCTTCGACACCGTACCCCACAGAAGGTTGGTCAGCAAGTTGGAAAGTATGGGGTGGGGGACAAAATAAATAGATGGGTAGAAAACTGGCTGGAGGATAGAAGCCAGAGAGTGGTAGTTAATGGGGAGCACAAAAGTTCAGGGTGGGTGACAAGTGGGGTATCCCAGGGGTCAGTGCTGGGCCCACTCCTTTTCAGTATCTATATATGTGACATAGCAGATGGACTGAAAGTATGTGTGGCCCTCTTTGTGGATGACATGAAAATCTGCAACAGGGTTGATACTGAAGGAGGGGTTGAAGACATGAGACAGGACCTGAAGATGCTGGAGGGGTGGGCAAAGACCTGGCAACTAAAAATTAACATCAAGAAGTGTGCAGTCATGCACCTGGGGCACAGAAACCCAAGGACAGAATACACACTTGGGGAGGCAGGGTTATAGAACAGGAGAGGGGTCTACAGGTAGTAGTCTCCAGTGACCTCAAGGTGGGGAAGTGGTGTACAAGGGTGGTGGGGAAGGCTTATGGGATGTTGGCAAGTATAGGCAGGGGAATCACTTCCAGGAGGAGCAATGTCCTGGTGCGCCTGTATCAAGCTATGTTGAGCCCGTACCTTGAGTATGGGATCCAGTTTTGGAGGCCTTACTTGCACAAAGACATTGACTTGATTGAAAGGGTTTAGAGAAGAGTGACCAAGGTGGTGCAAGGGATGAAGGACATACCATATGAGCACAGATGTAAGGAGTAGGGGGAGTAGGGGCTCTACACACTGAAGACCAGACAAGAGAGAGGGGACATGATAGAGACCTTCAGATACATCAAAGGGATAAACAAAGTGGACATGGGGTGATTACTCCACATGAGGGAGGGCACCATTACAAGAGGGCATGGTCTGAGACTTTGGGGGGGCACTTCAGAGGTAACACATAAGGGCACTTCTTCACTGAGAGGGTGGTAGATGACTGGAACAGGCTTCCGGAGGAGGTGGTAGGGGCTGAGACCATTGTGGGCTTCAAGAGGGCATGGGACATGCATAAGGGGTTACAAGGGAGTGGGGGGATGATCAAGGTTAGCGGGAGGAAAGGGGCAGACTTGATGAGCCAAGGGGTCCTTTTCTGCCATCAACTTCTATGATTCTATGATTCTAATTCAGATTTTTTTGTTGAGAGAAGATATATCTTTATCAGCAATATACAACTCTGCATCATCAGCTTATAATACAGTGTTTGCAGTACAGCATACTTGTGGAAGATTATTTATGTATAAAGAAAATAATGTCCCTAATATTGACCTCTGTGGTACAGCATTCTGCACTCTTCCAGGCTGTGACAGAGCTCCATTTACCCTGAGCTGCTAGAATCTGTCTGTTAAACAGTCACCAATTCAGTTCACCACTGGTGTCCCAAAGCCTATTTTCCTCACTTCCACCTTCAGGAGGGAGTCATTCACCAGGTTGAATGCCTTGGTCAGGTCAATGAACACTGCCCCTGTAAACACGCCCCCTCCTCATTTTTCTGTAGGCCATTCATCAACCTGACCAAGGCAGACATTGTGCTACAGTCCCTCCTGAATCTGTGCTGAGCTACTGTTAGTATTTTATGTTCTTCCAGGTACTCAGTCATTTGAGCATGCAAAATGCATTCTTGAATTTTACTGACCAGGATAAAAGATATGGGCCTGTAGTTATTTACTTGGTTAGTTTGACTCCCTTTACATACAGGCATAATAAATGTTTTTTCCCAAGATTGGGAATTATTTGTTTGCTTAGAGGTCAACTAAAATAGATTTTTTTTCCAAAGGCAACAATAATTCAACTGCAGCTGTTTTCTGGATGGTAGTTGCCTGTATTGCTGCCTGCTATTTGTTACGGGTACCCTGCATTGCCTGTTGGCTTTCATTCCAGCACACAGTCACCTCTATGGTGTGTATGGTTCTGGCTCTGGTCTCCTGGTTTCTGAGAGTTGGATATTCTCTAAGCTTGTCTCTAGTGGAGAACTGAGGAGTGATACAGCCATCATTTCTATACAGGTGGTGATGTCATACATCACTGTGTGCAGCCCCCAGCTAGCAAATATTTCTGAGTGGCCTGATGCTGACAGTTTATAGTTCCAAAAGTGTGATCCAATGGAAGAAATTCACTAGAAGCTCTAGTGTTACTGGTAAGTTACTGTTTTTAATAGTGTGCTCAATATCTGACACATAGCTCTAAAGCTAAGATACTGGCATCATTGTTACTGCAAAAACAATGATGGGAAGGGCAGCTTCTAATAACACAGCTCTTTTGTGCCTGAGAGCCTGGCATGTGTCATGTGTCATAGATTGTAAAAGGGTGCTTCAGCAATACACACCTTGTTCTAGAAGGCATCATTTACATAGCCAATACTGTTTCTGGAAAGATCTCCAAGTATTCTATGCTTTGGTGAGATCCAGATCTTCAGATTTGGAAGTATACTGTTTATCCTTTCTTACTCATCTGTAGCTATTGCTTGTAATTATAAAATGGACAGGAGAACACCTGGAATCTAATTGGCTGAAAAAGTTTTAACCCATGGTGATATCTCAGTATATGATCAAAGTTAAAACTGATTACAAAAATCAGCCATTTCCTAACACTTTGGGTCCATTTTATATAAGCAATAATACACTCCACGGTGTGGTATATTATGGCATATTGTTACTTCTTGGGTGGTTAAAGGCACTTGGCATTGCCCCATGCCTCACAAGTCGGGGTGTGACAGTATCTCATGGTACTGCACAACCAGTCATATATTATTGTTTAACTCACTCAGCCACAGGTGGCCATTTTGAAAAATAAGCATAGAACATTTCAACTCACATGTGAGTTCTGGGGCTGAGTTTAATTAAGCCATGGGCTCTAATTTCTAATGGGAGCAGGTCTATCCATTAGGATGGGAAATTCCCCTTGCTTGGAAATTAGACTGTGCTTTTAAATTTCAGTTACTTTGGCCTCCTCATTAGAGTGCATTGCTTTAGATGCTACTGCCTTTTATATATGAAACTCTACTTTCCATTTTTTATTAGGGTCAGAGCCTCCCATAAGGTTATAGCATCTCATAACAGTTATTTCCACCTTTCTACTGTGTAGATTCTCCAAGAGTCCTTGCTTGGATTCATACCTGGGACCAGGAGTCCCATTAAAGTGCCACTATCTACTCTAGATGATGATGTTTTCACCTTTGCAATTTTTTTCTAATGCTTTATTAACGGGACACTGTCCACCTTTTTTGCATCATATTAGTTTTAAGTAAAAACACCACATTTTATGATTTTTTACCATCTGTAAAATTAGTTGATGTTGCTGGTTGTTTTATCTGCCTTCTTGCTTATTAGAACTGAAATGCATGGTAATGTATAGCTATCAGCCTTGTTTTGCTTCAAATCATTGAACTGCTCTTATTGTATACTTCCTGAACATCAGAAACACCCATAAAACAGAGCAGCCAGTTGTGACACCATAGTCTCCTCTACTCCCACTGCAAAATGAGTGGCTAGATTGTATTGGGGTGCTCTTGAGTCCAGTAAAGGTACAGTGGGAGTTGGTTAAGAAATGTAAACAAACACGTTTTGGGGTATAACACCAGCATGGTGGGCATTCAGTTTTACCCTTTTAAAAAAAAAAACATAATCTGAATCAAACTACCAGCTAGATTACCAGTCTCCATAGAATGTGAACAATCTTGAAATGTATTTTTTAAACTAGTGAGACTTTAACACCTAAGGCGGTTGACAGTGTCCCTTTAAAGTAAGGACAGTCAATTGCAAAGTCACCGTTTGTCCATTCCTTCCATTGGGCAATCTGATCATTAGTCATGCCTGGGACTCAAACTAGGGACTTTGTGTCCTGAAGGCCACAAATTTAAATAGTCAAAGAAACATAACAATGCATACACTGCAATAATGCAAAGCATCATGGGAAGTATATGCAAACCATCGTGAAATTGTTTAGGCTGATTATGCTTTAAGCAGACATGTATGATGCAAAATGGCCTCTAACACAACTTACAGAGGTTGAAAACAGAATATACAGATAAGCTGCAAGTGGTCACTTTGGGGCTAGCATCGCAAGTCTTCAATCATGTTGACACAAGGGAAAAGGAGAGGTAGTCATTCTATGCACATAAGAAAAAAAGCTACTTGAACACCAGCATCAGACCCATTAAAGTTTTATTCACTGAGTCAGAAGCTTTCTTCATTTACTGAAGCATTTGATTTGTAACAGTTCAATAGCAGATAGGCTCTACAAAGTGAAACCTAATCATCAGTGCAAGATACCTCAGTAATTTCATTTCATTCCTTAATGTTTTATTTGTGCAAAAATAGAAAAAAGGTATCTGCTTGCCCATATTAGACAGCTACCTTGGGATCTTTTCTAAAGGCTGAAACAAAAGACACACACACATTTCCTCCTTCACATGACTCATCAGTGTACCTCATTTGTGTCTCAGCCCATGGGAAGGGAGAATCAGCCCAACGATGGTCTTACCAGTCTAGGTCATGGTAAACCCAAAGTGGGAAAACAGTCTAAAAGATGAAAAACATCACTGCAAAAGTTCTAACCGTTGAGCTGAATAGATTGTCCCTTTTTGTGAAGTAAGACTGTGCTTTTACCTTTCTATCACTATCAGTTAATCACATAAGAGTGTAATGCTGTTACTAGTCCTCAACTTGATAGTACCCTATCATTGTAGCACTCCTATCGGAATGGTGTTGTGCTTCATAGATGCCATTACTTGAGCCTATAGATTGTTAACTGAACCATAACCATGTAATTGTGCAAAGGCTTTGCAGTCACATTCAGGATACAAATATAAATATTTCTGTAATGTTTCCTAATGATTAAATACCTGTGGGCTATGAGTCTTCTTTCCAATTTCTAGAAGATCCAGTGGCTCACTGTGTGACATGTGGCCTGTCATTTCACATCCCGATGGGCCAGTTCTTCCAGCTGTAAGATGTAGCAGAAGCAGAAATGTGGTGCTGCCAACTTTGGATGAGGTTAAAAACCAGATACTAAACCACATCCCAAACTCTGCCTTCAGTCACTCCCTTTGTTGCCTGATAAATATATCATTAATCCTCCAGAGTCTTGTGTAATATCAGAGAAGATTATCAAGGAGCAGTAAAAGGCCACACTTAAAATGCAGAGTGGAAGAGAAGGGGTTAATATACTGCTAATGGTCTTATTAGCAACATACATTTTGCCTCCCAATTTGGCTGGTTTTACAAGCAAAGGTCTATGTGACATCAGAGATTGTTTTTAACCTAGCCATGCAGCTAAAATAGTGACTGGTTTGATAGAATATGTTCCAAGAGTAAGTAAGCACTTAAAATGTCTAGAAAGATAGTCTACCTCTGAGCAAACTTGGACAATCAAATAACAACCATTAAATATGGACCAGTCAGTTCAAAACTGGAAGAGTGGGAACCCTACAGAACTGCACTGTGAGCAAGATGTTATATATCAGTTACGGTATTGTACATGCATAAATTAGAAAATAACTGGCTACATTTTTAAATTAAATTTTACGCAATAAAGCAGTGGGAGAGGAGAAGGCCAACATTACAGCCCAAGCTCTGGAACTTTCTCTCAAGTACAACTTTGTGACACCGCTGACATCAATGGTGGTTACCAAACCCGAAGAGAAGGAGGATGAAGCATTACTGGCTGATAAACCAGGAGAGGAGTAAGTATCTGCATCCCGCTATATATCCCTAAATTTTCCTTGGTCTTTCTGGATCTCCCATGCTTTTCATAAAAAAACAAACTATGGCAAACAATTTTGAGAAACCATGGAGTAGACAAACACATTTTCCATTGTTTTCGTGGCAATAACTAAACTGCCTAGGTTTTTCATGGTTTCCGTCATTGTTTTCCTTCAGCATTCGGCTACACAGTGTGGAATACCTATTTTTGCAGCTAAGAAAATAAACTATTAAGAGCAAAAGAAATTATAGAAGCCACAAGAAACTTTGTAAATGTCATCTCAGTTTCAATCAAGAGCTTGTAAATATTTGCTCCATTGTTTCAAAGCTGTTTTTCCATGGTAAGTTCTGCAGAAACTTACTATGGAAAAGCAGAGGATACTTTATTGAATACAATTCTTTTTAATATTTTTTAGAGGGTGAATATCTTGTTCCAATGACTAAATTCATTGTTTATTTACATAGTAATAAAACTGTGTACTTACTAAATGAGGCAATAATCAAACTGTAGAGAAGATAAGGTGCAAGGCTAAAGGCCACATTCTTAATTTCCATAAGATGATCATGTTTTTGTTAAGGATACATATTTCACTATAATCTTATTTTTATTCTGGGTCATTGTTTTAAAATAGAATTGTTTGTATATTTTCTATACATTTCTCCAATTAGAAGGCAGTGTAACATGATGATATCACTACTGTTTATATTGTCAATAAAATGACAGCAGTGCTGTTGCTATTTGCATTTCTTGTGAGTTTACTGTAGTATAATGATTGCAGCTCTGCTTTTGGATTAAAGGAGTGATTCCACTGGCATTATAACATTAGATTAATGAAACCACCCACATCATTTTAAATATGCAAAACAGGGAAGTCACTCTACGCAAGCATGTTTGAGCTATGGCAATGCTCCACTCACATGCAAACAGGAAATGCTGGCACCAGACGCTATGAAATATAAGCACTTAAAGATTTTTTCAATGCAAAAGTCCAGTCCAATAGTTAAACCATTGTTCACAAACATTCAAGTTTAAAGTTCAACCAATGCTTCAAAAATAAAAATGTGCAGGAGAGCTTTTGATACAGGCAGTTCAAGCAAACTGAAATCCTTCATCAAAGTCTCTTTAAAATCTCCAGCTCTATCTCTGAACAAAATATTGCTCACTTTTTGTAAGATGCTTTTCCCTGGCAGTTAAATTCTGTATAATGTTCTTGTAAATTATACCACTTGTGTTCCACAAAATGTACAGTATTAAGACTTTTTCAATTTATTTCCTGTGAGCAGCCAGAAGAGTACATTAGTCTTCTTGACAGGCCCAACCAATTAAAGCATCCTGTCCCAGGGCTGATTTACTACTGATAATTCTGCACACAAGCTTGTGGATGTCACAATGTACCTCTAGGTTAACACCCTGTACTCTAGAAAAGACCAAACTGCATTCTGCATTCATTTTAACAATATAACTATATACATTTGCAAGCCAGGAGATCTCAGTTTCTCCTAAAGATTCACAAATATTTTTAACCACAGAGAAGCAAGGTAAGAAAGAATAGAAACTGCAACTGAAAGAAGGGAGAAAACAGGGAAATTGTGGGTCTGTCAGAGTGGTCAATGCCTAGGAGATACAAGGAAAATTAGATTCCACAATCAGATAGGCAAGAGATAGATAAGTGGCAGACTAGGAGAGAACAGAATAGGTCTTTGCGTTTCACTCTCTCTGCATAACAAATGGGACATGGTCTTACCCAACCCTGTGACAAGGAGCATCAAAGTGGCCAATAAGAGGTCCTGGAGATGAAGCAGCCAATGTGTACTAGCAAAAGGGTCCAGAAAAGACTAGTAGCCCTAAAGATTGATAAGGCCTCAGGACCTGATAGGCTGCATCCAAGGATACTCAGGGAATTGGCAGAAGAGATTGACTGATCCCCTGTTAGGTCTGTTCAACAGCTCTCTAAGGACAGGGATGATTCTGAAGGATTGGAGGGTGGCAGACATAGCTCTGCCCCATAAATGGGGGGACAAGAAACAAGCAGGGAACTACAGACCTGTCAGTCTTAACTGTATCATAGGAAAACTAATGGAGTCACTGGTCAAAGAGGATCTCATGGACTACATGAAGAGCAACTATAAAACTATAATTTGCAAAAAATATTTTATAATAATGTTATTTATTTTTTAATGATATCTCGTTATCAGTATTTAGTTATATTATTTGTTTTTTTTGTGGTGAAAAGTGATACTAGGTAATCGGTTTAAAAGTCCAAGTGGTTTTGTTCACCTCAAAGAAGCTATGACATCAAGAAGGAAAAAAGACAACTTCCATAATGGCTTTGAAAGTGGATCCTTGATAAAAGTCAAGAAACAAAATGGGCTTTCAAACTCCCATTTTAAAAGTGCTGCCTCCTTAAATGGGCCTTTTGAGTTTCATTCTTGTTTGCCAAAAGAAATAAAGGTAATCCCTATAGCAACTGGTATCCTAAGCTGACACTTGATGGAGTACAGCTGGACTTCCTGACTGGTACTAGCAGAGACAGTTGTCTGGAAAAAATGCAGCATGCTTTACTATTGAAGAAGAAAAGTTTACTGTAGGCAAAATTATAAGGATGCCACAAAATGAATAACAGGATTTGATGGCTGATGTCTTGAAATATCAGAGGACCAAGTTTTATAAATGAAACTTGTGAGGTAAATAAGATATTTATATAAATGTCCTGTAACAAGAGTCTTCAAGATTACATGCTCCTGTTTGGTCTTGAAAGAGAGCTTTTTTCATGAAAAGTTCAAAAATATAACTTTTGTGTACAAGTTGTTGCAGGATCAAGATATGTTGTTTGAAAGTTGTGGAAACTGCCTTAAAATAATAAAATGTCTTTCAATAAATCATGGGCCACGTGTCTGAGCATGGAGACAAAGGAACTGTTCTTCAAGGAAAGATTTAATGCTTCTAAGTACTTTTCTGAATATGGACTTGGATGAAAGAAACATCGTTTTGAAGCTTGAGATGAAGGAAGCAAGATGATTATTTTATTTTTAAGGGATTTTGCTAAAAACTACTGTTAAAACCATTATTAGCTTATCTCAGAGAATATTTACCCTTTATGAGCTGAGCTCAGAAATGTTTGTTTCAAGAATGTATCTTAATGTATTCAAAAATTAGAGAGAAAATTAACTAGACTTAAAAACTGTACAGTACAAAGAGAGAAGGTGAAGCCTCAGTAGAACGAACTGGCCACACCTACCTCATTTGCAAGAACCAATCAGAGCTGGTGAAATGATGTCATGATGATGCAGTGATGATACTCTAGCCAAGAAGTTATAAAGCCTACCACCATGAGAGGCAGGGCAGAAGTCTGCTAACCCTGATCCTGTGAAGACCTGTGTCACTTGAGTCTGAGTTTTGTGGCTAAAAAGATTTCCCAAAGCTCTTGGAAAAGCTGTCCCTCCAGCTGGGTCTCCACATGAAATAAATCTCAGAACCACTCATAATTCCAGCACCACCCACCACAAGATCATCAAATGTAAGCAATTTATTAAGGCAAAATATGTATACAGGCAGAATAAAAGCGCAAACCTGATAAAGTGCTGATGCACAAACCCAAGAACAACAGGCAAAGGCCCCAAAGACTTTGACCAGTTCTTTCCTAAGGCTTCCTCAAGAAGAGGCTTCACAGTTATCAGTTATTAGTGTGTATTGCTGCCAACCCAGTGGTGCTGAGGATTGAGGCACTGGACACCACCTTCTGACCATGCCAGTGACCCAGATTTGGGAAATGGACTACGCAAGAGTCGGCCAGGGGAGGAGGATTGAACATCCCAGGGACTGCTGTCTTCCTCCAGGGAGGGTGGTGAGGGACACCTGTGTATGTGCTGACTCCTGGCAGTGGCTAGGGGGTTAGGATGAGTAGTGGTGCAATAGAAGGATTGGTGCAGGCAGATATCTGACATGCGGTGCATGGAAGCATGTACTGCAGCATCACTGGCGTGCTTGCATGCCCGTGCTGTGTGGGACTCACGGGACAAAAGCAGCCCAATCCTCTGGTGCTCATGAAGGTCCACTGTGGCACTGCGGCACTGCTCCAGCCACTCCCAGCTGCTCCCTCTGGTCCTGACCCCTTGGTCTTCCGCAATATGGGGTCCACAAGATGGCCTTAGAAAGGGTGAAGGCGAGGAGGTTGAAGCTCGGGCATAGTTCCCAGTGCAGGAGCTGCCAGTGACATGACCTGAATGGGAAACCATAGGACCACCCCAGTTAAGGAGGTAAGGCACTAAAATGTAATAAACAAAAATAAAAAAAAAAGATTAGTGTGTATTGCATAGGGATAATAAAATATATTTTACATAATTCGAGGGGTGTTACAGAAAAAGTCATTTGCAATTATCAGAACTTTTATATGCAATAGGTGATGAAGTAAGACTCTGAGCCAGTATTACATTGTTTTATATAGCTTATGATACTGGGCTGAAGACTTAGCTGAGTGCCTATAATAAGTAATTGATATTCAGCCTATTGTTCAAACACAATGGTCTCCAGGATATGAAGCAGCACAGATATGTGTGGCAGGTGGCAGGGAGGTCTTGTCTGACTAACCTGATAGTTTTCTTTTACTTGGCGATTAGGAAATTGGATAGAGTCCACGCTGTGGATTTGATCTACCTTGACATCAGCAAGGCTTTTGACTTCGTACCCTACAGATGCTTGCTGAAGAAAATGGAGGATCTGGGTGTGGCTAAGACCATAGTAAACTGGGTAGGTAATTGGCTAAAAGGGAGATAACAGAGGGTAGTGGTTAATGGGATTAAATCAGAAGAGAAGGAGGTCATGAGTGGGATTCCACAGGGCTCTGTCCTGTCTTCTTTAATATGTTCATTATCAGCATTGATCAGGGGATCCAGGGCAGACTATGTCTCTTTGCAGATGACACTAAGCTCTGTGGTAAGATGGATAGTAATGAGGGAATAATGGAAATGCAGAGACTTGCAAAAGCTGGTGGGTGGTCAAGGGTTTGGCAATGGAAATTCAAAGCCAAAAAGTGCTAGGTGATGCACCTAGGGAACAAGAACCCCAGGACAGAGTATTGGATGGGACAGGTGAGACTTAGTTCCACTGCTGAGGAATGAGAACTTGGAGTTATCAGCAGCTCCTTAAAGAACTCAAGTCAGTGCAACAAGGCTTACAGCAAACCAATAGGAAGGGGTTCTGATAGCAGAAAAATGGAGGTAATATGTTCCCTGTATATATCCTTGGTGAGGCCACACCTGGAATACTGTGTGCAGTTCTAGGGGCCTTATCTCAAGAAGGGTAAGGATAGGCTTACAGAGGTTACATAGGTTATACAAGCTATATAGACTTCCGTCCTTTTGTGCTTGCCAGAACTGATTAGACCATTATATATTTGTTTGGAAAGAAACTATTCAGTCTGTTTTTAAATAGATCAATTGTGCTACTTGTTACCACCTATGTAGGTAGACTGTTCCACAGGGGAACTAACCTTTGGCTGAACCAATGCCTTCTTTTAAGCAGACTCCATTTCCCCATTGATAATTGAAATGAGTGCCCTCTAGATTCATATTTGCAATCTTTGAGCATCAGCCCATAGTTGTTCCACAAGTTTTTATTATGTAGGGCCCTATATACCATGCACATATCCCCCCTTGTTCTCCTATATTGTAAGGTAAATAATTCTAATCCCTTCGTTCTTTCAGTATATGGTGCCTCTTTACATCCCGTTATCAATCTTGTGGCTCTTCTCTGAATCTTCTCCAGTTTTAGGATATCACCCCTTTTGTACGGTGACCAAACCTGCACACTGTACTCAAGATGGGGTCTCACCAATACCCGATATAGGGGAAGTATAACTTTGTTGTCCCTACTTTTGCTGTGTCGCAAAATACAGTTGAGGTTTTGGTTAGCCTTCCTAGCTACGACATTACAATGTGAACTGAACTGTAGGTCTAATGTTATCCTGACTCCCAGGTCTTTTTCCTCAACTGTTTCTGGTAAACTTTTGCTACCCATCCTGCAGATTATGTTTAGGCTATGCCTCCCCATGTGTATGATAGTACATTTATCCACATTAAATTCCAGTCTGTATTTAGTTGTCCATTTTGATCAATCAATCAATCAATCAATCAAGTCTTTATTTAACCAGCATTCATCGTTGAGCAGAAGCTCATTTGCAAGATGGGCCTGGGTGGAGCATGAACAATTGTATATACAGGTCAACACAGGTTTTAATAAGACAATACAGATAATACTCTTTACAGAGAGGAAGAAAAAGAAGTTCATATGTACATAGAATTATACAGATATTGTACAGATTACACGGTATTTACATACATAGAAGTGTCTATAGGAAGATAAAGCAGGTTATCTAAGGTTGCAGGAGGAAGTAACGGAAAAAAAAATATTCACCAGGTAGAGGTGAAGGTGGGGGGGAAGGGAGGGAGGTAGGGGGAGAAAAGCTAGGAGGGCACTGTGCACAGAAAGGAGTTATACTGTATATATCATTCAGGGCATTTTGTAGGGTATTACTGTCCTGTATTGTGTTAACAATTGCCCCTATCCTGCAATCATTGGCAAATTTGGTTAGCCGTATGTTTGGGTAGTCATATTTTAAGGATGAAACATGTATGTTAAAAAGGCATGGACCCAGTACAGAGCCCTGTGGGACATTGCTTGTTACCCTTGCTCACTCACATAGAACTCTGTTCACTGTTACACACTGTCTTCTATTTCCCAGCCATGTGTCCACCCATTTAGTTGTGTTATAGTCTAACACAGTTTGCTCAAGAACACATTAGCTCATCATGGGGCAGTTTATCAAAGGCTTCTGAGAAGTCCAAAAAAGCCACATCCACCTCATTACCTTGATCCAGGGCTTTACTTGCTTTTTCATAGAAAACTAGCATATTTGTTTAAGATGACTGAGTTTTCGTGAAGCCGTGTTGTGTTGGATCTATTAAATTAGCTGCCTCTAAATGTGCTGTTATACGATCTTTAAGTATACCCTCTAGAATTTTGCCCATCATAGATGTCAGACTCACTGGTCTAAAGTTTTCCAGTTTGGTCCTAGGGCCCTTCCTCAGTATAGGCACCACCACTGCTTCCCTCCATCCTTGTACTACCTCCCCTAGGTCCAGGGATTTCTGGAAGATAAAAGCAAGTGGTGACAACAAGAATTCTGAAAGCTCGGCTAATACTCTTGGATGTGTGTTATCAGGACCCGGAGATTTGTTTGTGTTGATTTTTTGCAATCTTTCCATTACCTCTTTTGTTTCAATTATTGTTTTACCAGGTGTAGGTTCTGTAATAACTATTGGATTGGATGTGTCATTAGCACTGAATACAGAACAGAAATAGTTATTCAGAGTGTCCACCATTTCCTTACTGCTTGTTGTATTACCTTCTATGTTTTTGTAGGGGTCTATATTGTGTTGACCTTTGCTTTTATTATTAATATATGCATACATGTTTTATAAGTGTCCTTAATTTTGGTTGCAAGTGATTGTTCGTTATTAGATTTGGCCTTTTTGTTTCTTTTTAACTTTCTCTACTAAGTCCCTATAGGCAGGGCCCCTGATGTTCTGTGGCAGAATTTTCTGATTTCTGCAGCAGGGCTCCTTGACTTCTGTGGCAGCATTTTCTGATTTCTGCAGCATGATTTATTCATTTCTCTGGCAGAATGCAGTCCTGTCATTGGCTAAATATGATGTGATGCCATCGATGACATCATATGCTGAGCATAGAGGAGGGGCTTCAGGATAAACGAGGTGGGAAACAAAGGCTGACACTATGGAAAAACCCTATATTTATATGAAAATTCACCAAAAACAATGAATTCTGTGGCACTATATATATTCTGCAGCATGATGCAAATTCTGCGGCAAATTCCACAACCACAGAACCACAGAACCCCAGAATTCCAGGGGCCTTGCCTATAGGGTATCATACCCTCTGGGTCATCTGATCTGAGAACCGTTCTAAATATTTTATTTTTCTTATTTATTAGTTTCTTTATTTTTGTGTTGAACCACCCTGGTGTGTTTTTTTGTTACCATATTTTGCCCTGCTCGGTATATAACGACTTACCGCTGTTCTTAATTTCTCTAATAATGCCTCCCACATTTCCTTAACTGTTTTACTAGCGATGTTACTTTCCCAATTCCAACTATAAATATTTGCTTTAAGGGATAAAAAAATCTTCCTTACCAAAATTTATCTTGCGTGTAGTCCCTTTATTTGTTTCTCTAATACATTCTCCCTTTATTTGAAAGAATTCAGTTTGGTGGTCACTGTTTCCTAGAGGGCTATCCACCTCAATGTTACTCACAGTCTCCCCCATATTGGTCATGATGAGATCCAAAATATTACACCCTCTGGTTCCTGATTACACCTTCTGATCGAGCCCAGCATGATCTAAGGCATGTAGATAGCTGTTTTCGATAGTAGTGGTACCTTTTAGATCAAGCCAATCTATCCCAGGCAAGTTAAAGTCTCCTACCAAAATATTTTTTTTTCGCTGGGTCTAAGTTAGCTATATGGTTTAATAGTAATCTATCCTCTTCCTGTGTGCTTGAGGGTGGCCTATAGATTATCCCTAGGTTTATTTTGGCAGCTTTTTTTTGAGAGTATTTTTGACCCATAGCATTTCCAGGTTATTTTGTTCTATTAGGATCTCTTCTCTCTTTATAGTGTCCTTAATATATATGGCTATTCCACCACCCCACCTGTGAAGTCTGAATTTGGAGTACAAGTAGTAACCCCTTATGATTTTTTCACATAAATCTGTCTCCTCCCACCATGTCTCAGTTACTAAATCAATTTGTATATTCCAGGAGTCTAGAAGGTATTTGAATTCATCAAATTTGTTACCCAAGCTCCTAGCATTTAGCAAAACCCAATTCCAGCCTTTGTTGTTGCTATTAATACATAGATACATAGACAGTGTCGGCAGATAAGGGCCTGTGCCCCACCCAGTCTGTCCATTTGAGCTTGTAAGTTCAGTTTGTTTTCCTAGAAGTCTGTTGCCCCTTACCCCTGACCTCCAGAATTCCTTTATGTCTATCCCATGCATTCTTAAATCCCGTGATTGTTTCAGCCCCCCCACTTCCTCTGGCAGGGTGTTCCACTTGTCCACCACCCGTTTTGTGAAGAAATTCTTTCTCATGTTTCCTCTGAATCATCCTCCTCCAACTTCATCCCATGCCCTCTAGTCCTGGAACATCTTTTTCACTTAAAATAGTGTTTTCCTGCACCCTGTTCCTCCCTGTAAGATACTTGTATGTCTCTATCATATCCTCCTCTCCTCCTTCCTCCAGGGAGTACATGTTCAGTTCCTTCAACCTGTCTTCATAGGACTTGTGATGCAATCCATGCACCATCTTTGTTGCCCTCCTCTGAACCTTCTCTACCCTGTCTATGTCCTTACGTGAGGTATGGTCTCCAGAACTGTACACTGTACTCCAGGTGGGGCCTCACTAGTGTCTTGTATAGCTGAATTATGACCTCCTTTTCCTGCTGGTGATGCCCCTGCCTATACATCCCAGCATCTTGTTTGCTTTACCTGCTGCCTTGTCACACTGTTTCCTACCTTGAGGTCATCAGAGATGACAACCCAAGATCCCTTTCCTGCTTTGGTGCTATATCCTCACCCCCAACTGATATATTGTGCCAGGGTTTTTGTGCCCCATATGCATTATCTTGCACTTCTTGCATTGAATTTCAACTGCCAAACCCTGACCATTCTTCAAGTTTCTTGCAGGTCGCTTTCATTCTGTCTACACCCTCTGGTGTGTCTACTCTGTTACAGAGCTTTGTGTCATCAGCGAACAGTGAAATTTTGCCTTCTAGGTCCTGCGTGAATGTCACTGATGAAGATGTTGAATAGGACCGGTCCCAGCACTGATCCCTGTGGTACCCCACTGGTCACTCTTCCTCTGTGGAGTGACAGCCATTTACCACCACCCTCTGTGTCCTGCCACCCAGCCAGTTACCTACCCACCACACTACTGTCCTGCCCACACCCATATTCCCCAGTTTGTGTAATAGTCTTCTATGTGGCACAGTGTCAAGGCCTTGCTGAAGTCCAGATAGGCCATGTCCACTGCCCTCCCCTGATCCACCTCCCTAGTCACCCAGTCAAAAAATTCAACGAGGTTGGTCTGACATGACCTCCCCCTGGTGAAATCTTGCTGCCTTGGGTCCTGTAGTCCATTGACAACCAGATGTTCCACCAATCTCTCCTTCAGTAGTGCTTCCATGATTTTCCCCACTACCGAGGTGAGGCTGACTGGTCTGTAGTTCCCTGCTTCCTCTTTGTTCCCACTTTTGTATAAGGGACTACATCTGCTGTCCTCCAGTCTTTGGGTACCTCCCTGTTTCCAGTGATCAGCTAAACAGGATAGCCAGAGGTTCAGCTACCACCTCTTAGTTCTTTAAGGACCCTGGGTGCACCCCATCTGGCCCCATTGCTTTATCAACTCTTATTACTTCCAGTTCCTTCAGGACCCTTTCTCTGTAAAGGACTTGTGTCCATTTCTGCACCATTCTCACCCCTTGTACTCCCTTCAGACCCATTACCCTCCTCCTCTTCAGTAAAGACTGAGCAGAAATACCTGTTCAATATGTCAGCTTTACTGTTGTCATCCTCCATGCAGCCCCATCCTCCCCTTCAGTCTCACTATCCCTCCCTTTGTCTTTCTTTTTCACTATGTACCTGTAAAGGTTTTGTCCCTCTACCCCATTGATTTTGCAATGTGTTCTTCTGTCTGAGCTTTAGCTTCCCTTACTGACCTCCCTGCCTCCCTTTGCTTCTCCTGGTATTCTCCCTATCCCTTCTGCTGTGTCTTTTGTATTGCCTGAATGCAATCTTTTGGCTTTCACTTTCTTTGCTACCTCTTTGGAAAACCATAATGGTCTCCTTCCTTTTCCTCTTGCTAACCTGCTTAATGCATAATTCTGTTGTTCTTGTAATCCCATTTTAAATACTGCCCACTGTTCCTCAACCCCTGATTCCTGTCCCATTCCCCTTAATGCCTCTTTCAAGTATCTCCCCATTTTCCCAAAGTCTGCCCCCCTAAAATCCAGGATACGTGTGGTTTGGTTCTGCTGTTTCTGTGATTTCAAACCACAATGACTGGTGGTCACTGTTTCCCAGGTGCTCCCCCACTGTTACCCCCACCACACTGTCCCTGTTTGTGAGCACAAGGTCCAGTATTGCCTTCTGCCGAGTTGGTTCCATGACCAGCTGCTTGAGGAAGGCACCCTGAAGGGAGTCCAGGATAAATCTGCTCCTAGTTGATGCTGCTGCTGGGATGCTCCAGTCCACGCCTGGAATATTGAAGTCTTCAACCAGTACTACCTCACCCTTGTCTGCCATCCTTTGGATGGCTAGCATCAGCTCCCTATCTGTTTCTTCCTCCTAGGCTGGTGGTCTATAGACCACACCTGTGCGGATGGCTGTCCCCATTTTCCTTTCCAGCTTAACCCATAGTATCTCTCCCCCATTTTGTTCCTCCTGGATCTCTGTGGCCCTTATGTCATTTTTCACATACAGTGCCACTCCTCCTCCCTTCCTGCCTGCTCTGTCTCTTCTGAATATGTTGTAGCCAGGTATGGCCATCTCCCAGTCGTGGTTAACATTACACCAGGTTTCAGTGATGGCCACAATGTCCAGGTCTGACTGTACCATGACAGCCTCCAGATCTTCCATCTTGTTGCTAAGGCTCCTGGCATTTGCACACATGGCTTTCCATGATTTGACCTCCCTAGTCTGTTTCACTGTTCTACTCCAGCCCCTTCCTTGGTTGTCATTTATCCCTTGTTCTCCTTGCTGTCTGCCCTTCTGCTGAATTTTGCCCCTTTTCTGCTTATCCACCTCTTGGGCACTAATCTCCATCTTCTGCACACTGCTTTGCAGAGATAGCCACCCTCTGGTTCACTGGTTCCACTACTAGCTGTGGGGGTGGAAGTAGGTACCCTCCTTGCTGGTCTGCCACCCCCCCTTTGCTAGTTTAAATGCTTGTCAATGTAGCATTTAAACTTATCATTGAGTGCTTGGATTCCCTTCCAGGATGGATGCAGGCCGTCAGGCTTGAACAAACCTCCATCCCTCCAGGTGGGTCCCCAGTCACCAATGAATCCAAACCCTTCCTCACAGCACCAATTCTTCAACCATGAGTTAAAGTTCCTGGTGCATGCACTCCTATGCTCTCCCTTGCTCTCACAGGTAGTACTTGGAGAAAGTGACAGAAGTAGCTACTTGCTTGACCCTCCCAGTTTCCTAAACTCTTCCTGAACTTCCTTTGGCTCCCCATTTGCCAGGTCATTAGTACCTAGGTGGATAATGACATCCAGCTCATCCTCCCATCTTGCCTTCCCAGTGAGCCCCAGGATCTTCCTTCCATCTTCCATGCCGTGGCACCTGGTAGGCACCTCAACTCCCTGTCCTCCCTCCTGTGTTCCTAGCTGGATCCCTCTTATGATGGAGTCCCCACCAAGATTTGTTCCTCCTCCTCTGGGGTCCACCGCTTTCCCGCTGAGGTCACCTCCTTGGCTAACCTCCACATCCTTTCCTTCCACTTCTTGGGTACTTATTTGGCTGTCCTCATTTGCCAGTGTGGCATATGAGTTCTTGAGTGGAATAGGATCTGGGATGTGCCTCTGCCTGACTGCTCTAACCCTCCCTGAGCCCACTGTCATCCAAGTGCTCCTCGTTCTCAGCATCCTTTGAGGCAGTTGCATTGGACTGGGTGGTCCCTGGATAGGGGTGATGGTACTCCTGACCCAGTTTACTTCCGCTCTGAGTCTGGCTACCTCATCCCGCAGTCCAGAGAGATGCATGCAGATAGGGCAGCACCTCAGTGTCCAGAAGGTCTGCCTGAATATGGCTGCCCCACAGCCACTGCATTGCACCACTCCCCACATTATACTGCAATTCCACTACTTGTCTGCTACTGAAGCTCTCCTAGTTCCCTTTTTATTAATTTACTGTGCTAAAAATCCTGCCACTGATCCTCAGATAATTTTTTTTAAAGAAAAAGAAACCAATAAATAAATAAATGAGTCAAAACGCTTGTGCTGAGGGTGGGCTTCTTCCTCCTTATGCCCCTCCTACTTCACACCCCTTACTATACTCTGTGTTTAGCTCCTGTCAATCAGTTTTAACAGGGCATATAATTAAGACTTGGGGGAAGGGGAGGGAGGGGGGCGAAAATTTGCAGCAATTAAAGACAGCACAGAATTACACCACCACAATGTTTTAAATTCTCAACAGCCCAAAAACAATTATAAGTAAAGACAACAAAGAAAGTATAGTGTCACTAAAAGCCCACAATCTAAGTTTAAAAGAAAAATAGCAATTACCAGTTACTCTAAAGCACTGAATTGAATATGTTTCCTTCCTTCCCCTTCTGGCTTCTTCGGAGAAAATAAAAATCTGCTTGCTACTTTAACTCTGACTAAGCCCCACCTCCAGTTATCACGTAGCTGAGGTCAGAGGCCAGACAATTAACACCCTTCACCCAACTACAGGGCAGTCAGACAAGCCAAGATAAAATTTGCAGCAATTAAAGACAGCACAGAATTACATCACCACTATGTTTTAAATTCTCAACAGCCCAAAAACAATTATAAGTAAAGACAACAAAGAAAGTATAGTGTCACTAAAAAGCCCACAATCTAAGTTTAAAAGAAAAATAGCAAATACCAGTTACTCTAAAGCACTGAATTGAATATGTTTCCTTCCTTCCCCTTCTGGCTTCTTCTGAGAAAATAAAAATCTGCTTGCTAATAGATGCTGTTTTCCTTTCTTTCATTATGTCTGGTGGACCCTTTCCCCCACTACCCAGTTTAAATGAAGTTTGATAACTTCATTTATCTTCTTCCCTAGAATTCTTGTCCCAGCTCTGTTTAAACACAACCCATGCATTTTATAGACTGCTTTATTCTGAAAGATCATAAAATTGTCCATGAATCCAATCCTATTTAATTTACAGAAGTGACATAGCCAGCTGTTTATTTTGTTAATAGCTCCATTTTTATATTCATATGATCCATGTGTAGGTAATATGTCTGAAATAATTAATTCACCTCCTTTATCTATTATCCTACTTGCCATTTTTTTGCAATTATTTTGGATGGTTGATATGTTACTTTTTCTTGAGTCATTAATCCCTACATGTAGTATGACCAATAGGTTTTACATGCCCACCATTAGACCATCCAGCAATGTGTCTAAGTCAGCTCATTTGACCCCAAGGAGAGTGCATACCACTGTATTTTTTTTCCTTCCACTACATACTAGTGTGTCTGTACCCCTTGTGATTAAATCCCCCTATAATGAGGATATCCTTGGTCTCCTTATTAATGCTATACTGGTTGCATTCAGCTTCTAATTCTTTCTGATGACCACCTGTTTCAGTATGGTCTGTGTCCAAGTCAATCGGCATATTATTTGTCTCCCTCACTTCAGACAGGGTTGGGATATGACTATGTTCATTTTTACTTTCAGGTATACATGGAACCTTGCTTGCCTCCAGAAATGCCTTGTGCATCAAGGTTCAAAATGTCAAATTTATTTCGTGTTGTTAAGGGTTCCCCCTGAGGCTGCTGTCCTTTTTTACAGTTGTTTAGTTTCATTTGTTTTAATGCGTGAGGCAGTGCAACACAAAAATGCAAAAATGCACAAAAGTTATTCAGGGCTAGCAGGGCATGTCCCATGAGGAGTGCCTCAAGGCTCTGAACATGTACTCACTGGAGACCAAAAAGAAGAAGGGTGATATACTAGAGACCTTCATATTTCTAAAAGGAATTGACAGAGTGAACTGCAGGGAACTATTTAACTTGAACACCAGCTTGCAGTCACATGGTGCTAACTGGAAGCTAACAGGAGGGAGAGCCAGGAGACACATGAGGAAATATTATTTTACAGAAAGGGTGGTGGAGCTGTGGAACAGGCTGCCAGCTGAAGTGGTGGGTGCAAAAACCATTAGTGGTTTTCAGCATGGGTGGGAAAGAATGAAGGGTTTTGTGGTTGCTCAGGCCATCAGAGTTGGGGAGGAGAATGGAGGGGGAGGAGGGAAGGGTTAGGACCTTGGAGGAACAGTAGACCCCAGGGCTAAATATGGAACTTGGGCAGACTGGATGGTCTTTTTCTGCCATCGCTGTCTGTGTTTCTATTACCTAAGTTACCCTATAGTATGTTAAGGAATCTACCTGTAACCACCCCCCCTACTTTGCACAGTAAGCTACCCCTTGGTACCCTTGACTGGACACCCAAACTACTTTGGACATGTTTTGGTATGATCTCTAGCTTTGGCAATGTATACCAGGCTTGTATTTCTCTAGAGGTCAGGAAGGGGTGGAGGTGTACAAAAGCAAAACTGCATACATGACCATTACTGCCCAGGTCCTGAGAAGAGAACTTTTGCTTAGGGCTATGCTAGATCTATACTTCTAGAGGAGTACCCAGTAATTCCACACAGGAAGCAGTAAAATGAATGTCCAAACCAGGTTGGGGTTCTAGAGTGTGACTTTATTCCAAAGATGGTGCACTAAAGCAAAGGTGAACCCATAAGGTTTTCACATCGTGGCACAAGGCAACGGCAGAACAACATAAATCTGTAACGGACAGAAACTCTACATATCCCATATGTCATAGGATCTTGAATTCTCTTCAGCGGCAATGGCATCAGCTGAAACACATATTTTCTTCTAGTGACACTGGCCACAACTGAGCACACAATTCTCATTTGGCATAGGACTTAACATTTCAGCAATGTGACAACTGGCCATGACAGAGCCCTCTGGTGCTCAAAATATGCACAACCCACACCAGGGTGTACACTTTCTCTTCAGGCATTGGCCACCATGACCTGAATAAGCAGGCACCCTTACGGAACCTGTAGTGCTGAACTGGTCACTCCAGATGGGGGGTTGCCCACCTTTCGTTTCCACATCCATACCCAGCCATTCTTTCAGAGTTACACCTCAACATTTCTAGTAAAACAGTTAGCAATATGCATCCTAGAATGTCTTTCACATCCTGCATAAGAACAAAAACACTATTTCTGAGTGTAGAATTAAAATCCTGAGCAATGTGTCAAGTCTGTCTGGAAACTCCATGATTGTCAGCCAGCTTTGAAGGCATGAGAACAGTCTCAACTTAGAACAGAACTGGTGTAATTTATCCCTTTATTGGAGTACACCCAAAGAAAGAACACGTGCTTTCCTCCTGGGAAGCACAGTCAGCTTACTCACAGTTGGTAGACAAACAGGCAGCTTCAAAGTCCTGGATCAAATAGGGGATTGCTCCTCTGATCCATTCTGGCAGTCCTTCTCATCTCACTGGGGTTGAGAAATCAGGAACTCCTACTAGACAATGGTTTCCTCCACTTCTCTTGGAAGGCAGATGTTTCTCAGCACTAGGTTGAGAAAATAAGGCTCTCCTCACAGATCCCACACTGTAGCTTCTAACTCCTCCAACTGCTCACACTGAACACCACTTGAAGACTCCTGAAAATTCTAAAACTTCCCACTCACAGCTAGCTGTCATGGCTTATGCTGCTGCGAGAGTTCTAAATGACATCACCTCTCTCATCTCAGCTGAGACCAAATAAACAGAGAGGGAGCAGGTAAAAAACATTTAACCAGTTATTCACCAGCTGCCTTCCCTACCTAGCAGTGACACTGATGGGATTCTAGTAACCCCAAGGGACTGGGTGGTTACATACCATGTTATGGAACCATATGTTATGCATAGAAAAGCTGTGCCCAAACTATATTTTGATATCAATTGTCTCTCAAGTTTTAGTAATTATTTTTTTGCTCTGTTTTTCCTTGTCCCTCCCAAATAAAGCTGTAACATCTGTATCCCTGTGATCAGAAGACCAGATGTGCAGCCACCTTCACTGCTGTTGTACTGATTATTCCTTGACCAGCAGTCAGGTGGTGTCCAAATGCCGGACAATCCATTTTTTTAAAAAAAAAGCACAAAAGGGCATTTTCCAAGGACAAAAGCAGCTGGCAAATTGAAATGCATGTGAGCAATTACCAATGACAAGGCATGTATTCCTGAAGAATTAATGGGCTCCCTTGGCGAATCAGAATGCATAAGGCCAATGGTCGAGTGGCCTTCAACACACCTGGGAAGAACATTAGTTCTCAAACCTATGCGCTGGAATGGGTTACTGTAATTATAACATGGGAAAAAAATGTTTTCCCTGTTATTTCAAGCTAGAATATGGTAGTTTGGTAACAATGGTGGGGTGCCTCTGCACCAACTTGAGAAGAGCATTTATATTGAAGAAACCTATGGGCTGTTGTGAGATTTAAATAAAAAATGTGGAAAAGTGTTTATTTTTGTACAGAATAATTTTATTTTTATTCAGTTAGGCTGTTACATGTAGATTACGGTAGGTTTGTTACAAACTGTGCATATAGAAACTTAGAAATATAGACGCTGTCGCATAAAAGGACCTCTTAGCCCACCTAGTCTGCCCTATTGTCCCTACCTTCAGTAGTACTGTAGATCCAATGATTGAAACATTCAAACATCTTAAGGGCATTAACAAGGTGAAAGAGTCTAACATGTTTCAATATAAGAAAAATAGCAGGACAAGAGGACACGTCATGAGATTAGAGGGAGTCCAATAAAGGGGTAATGTGAGGAAGTTCTTTTTCACAGAAAGGGTGGTGGATGCATAGAACGGCCTACCTCAGGAAGTGCTGGATATGAATACAGTGCACGGCTTCAAACAGGCATGGGATAGGCATAAGGGAGAAATACAGATGAGTATGAATAGCTAGGCCACTGACAAAGTACAGGCCTATGGCACATTCATAAGGATGAAAAAATGGGCATACTGGATGGGCCTTGCGGTCCATATCTGCCATCATCTTCTATGTAAACCCTATGAGATATCCAGCCTTACCCTTCTTGCCCTGTTACTAAGGTCCCCCTGTGCTTATCCCATGCATGTTTGAATCCTACTACCATTTCTGACCCAGCACCTCTGCTTCAGAGCTATTCCGGATGTCCACCACCCTTTCTATGAAGAAGTATTTCCTTATGTCCCCTCTAAGTCCCCCTTCCAGCTTCATATCATGCCCCCTTGTCCTTGAGCTTCTCTTTTTATGTAAAATGCCCCCTCCTGTGCCTCATTAATACCTTTGAGGTATTTGAATGTTTCTATCATGTCTCCCCTTTCCCTCCTTTCCTCTAGAGAGTACCAGAGAGCAATCAAGGATCAGGTAATGGGCTTTGACCAAAGAGGTTTCTAGGATTCAAAGGATTCTAAAGCCCATTTAAAAAGGTTTTATTACTATTAAAATACAGCAGAGAATACTGCTGCATTGTTTATTTGCACTTGTTGGCTCTGCCTTCATTGCTTCCATGCATTGCATCTTTTTGTGCTTTTTAGAGTTGCAGCTCCCTAGATGCACCCTTTCCTATCTAATGGTGCATGAATCTTTGACAATATCTACAGCCTTCACTTAAAGAGCCCTCCAGAGAGCCATGCACCTCACCTCTGCCTCATTCTGTTGCCAGTCAATCCCATAGTGTGCTTCTAGGGCTCACACACTGAGCCCCAGCCATGTTCCAGTGTCAGTTCATTTCAACAACCATTAAGCAGGTAGTCACACAGCTGGAAAACCATATGCTACAAATAATGTAGCTGGGTTCCCAGTGCATTGTTATACAGTATGTAAGGAAATAGATGTCACAGTCATGTTACTGCCAGTGGCTGCTACTGCAGTCAGCTGCTTTAAATGAAGGGTTTAACCCTGGGAGGAAATGGTAAAACTGGGAGTCAAACTATGTGATTAATCATAGAAGTGTGTTGGTAGAAAAGGACCTCGTAGCCCATCCAGTCTTCCCAAACCCCCACCCCAGGAAGATCCCCCACCCTCCATTCTAAGCCTGTCCCCTGTCGGTTAGGGCCATGTATGTATCGCAAGCTCCTTTGAATTGGTCCACCATATCTACCCGCACCCATTCCGTGAGACTGTTCCATGGCCTCACCACTCTCTCAGTGAAGAATGTCCCCCTGATGTCCCCTCTGAATCTTCCCCCCTCCAGTTTGTATGCATGCCCCTTAGTGGATTTGTTTTCACTCATTCTGAAGATGTTGTTGACCTTCACCCTCTTTATGCCCTTCAAGTATCTGAATGTCTCGACCATACCCCCCCTTTACCTCCTCTCCTCCAGTGTGTACAAGCCCAGCTCCCTCATTCTCTCCTCATATGACTTCCTCTGCAGCCCTTTCACCATTTTGGTAGCCCTTTTCTTGTCCCTTTCCAGCCTGTCCTTGTCCTCTTGCAAGTATGGCCTCCAGAACTGGACCCCATATGCCATGTGTGGTCTGACCATGGTTTAGTATACTGGCATGATCACCTCCCCCTCCTCCCTCTTGTAAATCCTCTCCCTATGCATGCCAACATTCTGAGTGCTTTCCCTGCTGCCCTGTCACACTGACTCTGGACTTTCAGGTTGTCTGAAATAATGATCCCCAGGTCACTTTCCTGCTCTGTTACTCCCAGTTCTTCCCCCCAAGCCAGTATTTTGTCTTTGGGTTATTATGCCCTATATGCATAATTCTGCACTTTTTTGCATTGAACTGCAGCTGCCACCTTTCTGACTACTCCTCCAGCCTAGCCAGTTTCTCACTTATACTCTCCACCCCACTTCTTCCGCATCAACCCTATTACTACATATCTTCATGTTGTCTGCAAACAGACGCACACACCTTCCCCCGGAGACCCTTTGTAATGTCCCCTATGTATAGGTTGAAAAATATGGATCCCAGCACTGACCCCTTGGAAACCCCACTCATCACCTTTTCTTCCTCTGAGTACACCCCATTCACCCCAACCATCTGTGTTCTCCCCTCCAACCAATGTTCTTCCCAGTTTGTGAGCTTGCTCCCCCACTCCCAAGCTGCCTACCTTGCCTATCAGCCTCCTGCTGGGAACGGTATCAAAGACCATCCTGAAGTCCAGGTAGGCCATGTCCACTGCCCCACCCTGGTCCTATATCTCCATAACTCTGAAAATAATTCAAGCAGGTTAGTCTGGCAGGACCTACCACCAGTGAATCCATGTTGATTGTTTTCTAGGAGGCCCTCCTTCTCTAGATATTTTATCAGCTTTTCCTTAATAAGTGCCGCCACTAGTTTAGCAACCATGGAGGTAAGGCTAACTGGGCAGTAGTTTTCCAGCTCCTCCCTTCCTTCTCCTTTATGTAATGGAACTACCTCAGCCCTTTTCCTGTCCCCAGGAACCCTTCCCTTGAGCAGTGACAGATTACATAACCTCCTGAGCAGTGTTGCCAACTCCTGTTTTTTCTTTGAATACCCTCAGGTGAATCCTATCCAGGCCCATCACTTTATTCATCCACAGTTTTCCTATTTCTTCCAATAACCTATCCTCCATGAAGGGACTTGAGTCCATCTGTCTACCCACCCTTCCCCTACCTTCCAACTCCGGCCCTTTCCCCTCCTCCACCATGAAGACTGAGGTGAAGTATTCATTCAGAACATTAGTTTTTCTATATCCCCCTCTACCAATGCCCCCCTTCCCCATTAAGTTTCATAATCCCCTGCTTCCCTTTCCTTCTGTCAGTCACATATCTGAAAAACTTCTTAGCACCCTTTTTGCCTCCCTTGCTATATGCTGTTCCATTTCCGCCTTTGCCCATCTGATCACTTTCCCTGCTTCCTTTAGTTTTTCCTTATATACCTCATTGTCTGTCTCCCTCTGAGAGGCTTTGTATATCCTGAATGCCCTCCTTTTCTCCCTACCTGCATTCCTCACTTCTTTTAAGAACCAAAGTGGTTTCCTTCCCCCCTCTTATTACCCTACTAACACATAGTTCTGTCACCTCTTTTAATTTCCTCTCACAGCTCCTCCATATCATCATGTTCTGCTTCCCATCTACCTCCTTCTGCACAATTTCCCTCATCCTCCTAAAATCTGCCTTTCTAAAATATAGCACCTTAGTGGTGGAACTGCTGTTAACTGGCCCCTTTCTAATTCTAAATCTTACTGTCCTATGGTCACTGTCACACAAATTTTCCCCAACCTCCACCCCCTCGACACCATCCCAATTTGTCATAACCAGATCTAGTATGGCACCCCTCAGCAGTTCTGTACTCCTTTCTGTGGATGCTGCTGGGATTTCCCAATCCATGTCTAGTAGATTTGGACCACCACAACTTCCCCTTTGCTAGCCAACTCCTGTGTCTCCTTACCCATCTCTCGGTCTACTTCCTCCTCATGATTTGGTGGTCTGTAGACCACCCCTATCCTCACTGCTTCCCCCTCATTTTGCTTAAAGTGACCCATAGTGTCTCTGCTGATCCATCCCCACCCCCACACACCATTGCTCGAATCCCCTCCTTCACACATCAGGCAACCCCACCCCCTTTTTCCTGTCCTGTCCCACCTGCAGAGTCAATTCCCTGGTATTTCCACCTCCCAACTGTGGTTTTCAGTCCACCAGGTTTCCATAACTGCAATTGGGTCCAGGTCATCCTCTGCACCACTGCCTGCAAGTCTCTCATCTTATTTCCTAGATTTCTGGTGTTAGTTAGCAAACCCTTCCACCAGCCTCACCCCTCTCCCATCCTCCCTGGCTCCTCTTGTCCCCAGCTGTGGGGGAGAGCTAATTAGGTCACTTGCTCCTGCCATTCTCACTGGGCTACACCAAGTTGTGCACTCCCCCCTCCTGGTTTAAAGAGCTCCCTAGTATTGTATCTATTTATCCCTGCAGCTTCCCCCTCAATAAACTAGCCCCCTCATCATTTATATGCAATCTGTCCCTCACAGACAGATGCTGGTTCACCCATGTGCCCCCCCAAATCGTCGATACATTTGTAGCCCTCCCTCCTCCACCACTGCCTTAGCCAGTGGTTAAAGTCTTTGATTCTCAATTGTCTAGTGGTACTGGTGCAGTGTACTGGCAGAAGTTCTGAAAAAGCTATGGAATTTACCATCCTCTTGCTAGTTCCATAAATCTCTTCTGCATCTCTTCCACCTCCTCCCCCACCAGATCATTTGTACCAAAGTGTAGGGTGGGGAAAAGGAGGCACAGAGGAGGGAGGATAGTGGGGTGTAATAACTGTGGTGTAGCATTGTTCATGAGCACTCTGTGGAGGCTGGGGGAATGCCCAGTTTGTCAAAGGCTAGGGAGACAGGAGGCTAAGCTAACATGGCTTAAAAGGGAATTGCCTTGGGCAAAAAGTGAAATTGTTAAAAGAACTAGCTGAACCTGAGTGTAGTTTTAAGACCTTTTTGCTCCCCTAGTTCCTCCCCCACAGCTTTAATTTATCATATGCATTAGCAGTTATAATTGAAAGTCTGATTTTAGATTTTTTTTTAAATCAATGAAATGTAAGGTACAAAAACATCCTTTAAAATAGTTTTCTAACCCCTGCAATGCAATCAAATGAAACAAAGTTGTTGTACATGAAGCCTGTTGTTTATAGTAATTTCTCTTACTACGTTTTATTGTACATCGTGTTTTTCTGTGACGGCCTGTTCAGATGTACCTTTGTGTTTCCATCTGCAACAGCTGAAAGTAATTTACCATGGATATTTTTTATTGACCCTGTTTTCTACTGTTATTGTGTCATTGCAAAAAAAATGTACTTCAGATTGTTTCAATTTCAGATGCTAATTAGATGGGGGTTTTGTGCAGTATTAGCCACTGCAAAGCAATTTAAATCCATTCCAATGCTCTAGCAGAATTGCAGGGGCCTGGGTTCAATTCCCAGTAGGGCACATTAGTTGTTTCTCACTTCAGTTTGTAATTTCAGATGCTTAAATTACAGCTCAGTGGGAAGGGGAGTTTTTTTTTATTACATTTCAGAGATTTAAAAAATAAATATTTGTGAGGCAAATTTGGTGTATCTGCTGCAAAATTTGCAAAATGTGTAAACTGCAAATTTTTGCAAATCCACACCACCTGAGCTAGCGAACTAAAACTTCTGTGTATCTTTAGTGTGCACATATTAATAATTTTTCATTATAGCATAAACCTACTGATTCATAATGATGCTATATTTTGGACCTCAGTCCACCAGTCTCATTGATTGATTGATTATTGGATGGACGTTTTGCTTTATTGATTTATTTATTTGGTTTTCTTGACCAGGAAAGGAGGACTAGGCAATTCCACTTATGTTTGGCCTCATCCCGGGGGGGGGGGGAGAAGATACAGATGGAACCAACTGAAATCGAACCTACTGGATGTATTTTGAATCTTGATTCGTGTAATGGGTGGGATCCTTGCAGCCTTCTCCCTGCAGAATGTTAGTCATTGGTCTAGGTCTAGACAGTAAATGGGATACAGGCAGTTAAAAGAAGACGTTACTTACTTGAAACCAGTTCCCCTGCTGGTATTCAGTTCATTTGACTCCACTAACCATCCTATGTTAGTCTCATTATCTGATTCTGGTTTCAACATCCAGTTATGGAAAGCTAAGGGACCGAGACTTGAGGACATATGGTTGGGTGATTGGGGGAGTCAGCATGGAATCATTCATGAGGCCCTGAGCCTGCTCAAAAGAATTGCCCATGTGTGGATGTACACTGAATACCAATAATGGAACTGTGATTACAGGTAAGTAACCTTTTGTATACTTTACTCTTCAGCGCATAGTTTGCACTTTAAGGCACTACACTGCTCTGCTGAATTGTGTTAATGCCATATATATATATGTTTTATTTTTTTATTTTTTTTTGCAGAGCAAGTATCAGCAGCCCGCTATAACCCAGGTATTTATCCTATATTTTAAATCTAGTTTTTGTTTTACCCATCACTTACTTTTGTTAAGAAAAACTGAAGAAAAGACACACTTTCTGAAGTCTGAAAGCTAGTATTATAGGGCTGCATGGCACTACGTTATAACACCAAAAATAAATACAGCGCAGTCACAAAACACATGTGAAAAACTGCAACATGAATTGTAGTGCTCAGGAAAAACACTGAGCACTACTGTGCTGAAAAAAAGAATGAAAAGCAACATTGTGTGTTTGTGGGAGGCTCTGTCTACACCCCCCGAACTATAAATAATCACCTACAGGAGGAGGCAACTCTGGGATGGGGATGAACCTTGTGGGGGAGGCAGCTCAGGAACCTGGAGGAACCTTAGGGAGAGACAACTCGGGGATGGGGAGGAACCTCGGGGAACTGTATTTCTGTTGGGAGGGCTAGGGGTAAAAGTGCAGGGTGGGGGTTGAAAAATGTTAAAAAAGTCAGCGGTGGGGAAACAAAAGAATTGCAGGACTGGGAATCAAACCATGGTCATCCACGCGTTTCCCTGCCCTAACTGCTCATTGCCCTAACCTATGCACCATGGGAGAAGCTCAGCAAAGAGCTACGCACTTCACCTATTGTCCTCTTCCTCCCAAGTGACAGCAGCTACAGCGATAGCATTAACTGACTTGCACTATGCTATCCCTGTAGTCGTACTGTCATGCACTATTTTTACAGCACAGCTCTTCCTGCATTGTAATCCCAGCACCATATTCACCAGGTATGGGACTGTACTACTTTCTGACTGTTTTGGGCTTGTCACCCTAGCTGAACAGTCCCTACCCTATTATTATTATTACTACTCAATGGAGGAGTGGGCAGTATCCTGAGATTTATACGATGCATGGAGGGGGATGGCATTGGTACGTGTCAGGGTAATCGCCCAGAAATGAGAAAGGGATGTGCATTATCATTTCTTTGTTATCTGGTCAATATGTGGAAACAACATGTACTGGCCATTCAGAGTGAATGCACACAAGAGAAGTGGCAAACATTTCTAGCGTATGCATGTCTTTCACAGGATTCAGTGAAAATGTGATGGGGAGGACTAGCAGCAAAGGGAACCTGCAGGATTCAGTAAAGCACATTCACAGGAGAGCTTCTGCCGCTGTGTAGCTCATTCACACTGTGGATAAGTGAATGCACTTTCATGGAACCCTGGCTTTGTATCCTAGCACTATGTGCACTCTAGAAAGGGACTGGGCAGGAGCAGTAGTGGCTTGCTTTCCACATTACATGGGATAGATTTGGTTTCACTTCTAGCAACAGGAATCCAATAATAATGTAATACAAATGGCAACATCTCCATCCAGAGGTGTTGTCCTAGAAATAGAACAGAATTCTAATAGAATTTAGAATTATGTTCAAACTCTGCACTGCTGTCACTTTCCTTTCCCTATGCTATTTTAACATCAGATTTGTTTCTCCACTGAAGTAGGCAGTTGCCCTTGAGTCCAGGTCCAGTTCTATAGGTCACATTTATGTATTTTGTTTTACAGTTAAACTGTTTATTTGTTTTTATATATAAAGTTATTATTTTGTGTGTATAATTGTTTTTTTCCAGTTTCCTTTCGGTTCCCAGAACTGGAGAAATTGTGATTCAGCATGGTTCCTGCTTAGCCAGACACTGAGGGTTTTCTAGAAAAAAATTAAAATGAAAAAGCAAAACATTTTAGAAATAAACAACTTTTTAATGTTTTTATTTTATTTGTGGAACCGATTACAAAAATTAGTAGGGATTTCAAAGTTGCAAATCCTGTCCCCAGCTCTTGGCCAAAGCAGACTGCCTTCAGCTGTGTTTTAACTGTTTTGGTCCTGACAATGATTTAAGAAATTGTGATTTATGCAAATGGTTCTTCCCTAAAATGTACAAAAAAGGGCTGCCAGAAACAAAGCTTTACCAAAAAACTCTCAGATTTCTGGTTAAGGCACCATTCAGAAGAAAGAACCTGGACCTCCCAAACCCCAACTTAAATAAATGTGCCTAACACTGCCATTGGTGGCTAATTTTCTTTGAAAACTACTCTATATGATCAGAAGATGGGTGGTTCTAAAAAAGCAAAACAGACTGCATCAGCACAACTGGCAGGAGGTCATGGTTCTTCATCTCTGCAGTCTGACAGAACAACCTCCTTGCCACATTCTACATCAAGCAGCCTGCTCCCAGAAGTGACGAGTGACCACATTTTGGCAGAATTACTTGCTTTTTGCACTGAGGTGCTAGATTTCTTAGTGGCCATGTGACAGGACACTGAAACAGTCAAGCTAGAAAATAAAGAATTACAGGCTGCTATTAATGCCCTTTTTGACTGGCCTGACCACACGGTGGATTTACTTCTCCACCTCTATTATTGTCTAGTGCAACTAGACAGTAAGCAGTAGGACCTAGAGAGGAGATTACAGAGGAAAAATCAGTTTTTAGTTCCCCTCTTACCTGTTCACCATTCTGTATTTGTAGGAAGTTTCCCTTGCCTGACCTATCTCAGTTTTATCTACTACTTGTGTCTGTTGCGGTGAATTGCCTTTAATATTCTTTATTATGATTCTTTGATCTACTGTATTTGCTGTATATGACTTACCACATCCCCTACCCCAAGACGCATCTGAAAATGAGCTGTTAGTAGCGCAGTATGTTTTTCCTGTGAAACTTTTTAAATTGATTACTTAATCAGGAATCAGTACTTAATCAATAAGTAAGTATATGGTGTGCCAGAAGATGAGGATCTGTAATTACTAAAAAAATAATTAAGGACTCTCTTAAAGAGAACTACCCCCTCATGTCTTGTAAATTGTATTTGTTTCCTTCACAACAGAGACATCTTTTTAGTGTAGCTGCCAGAATATAGGGATTTGCTTTAGTTTATTTTTACTGTTCATAGTTGTGCCCTCTATCCAGGGGAACTCCATTTTCTGGCTCGCGAAATCTCATTGTCCCTGAGAGCCGCATTAGCAAATGGGAACATGATCTGTCAGCACCCTTTTGATTATTCCACAGTAGGCCTGGCTGCTTAATTAGAGGGCAACTAAAGTTGCAGCAAGGTGTGAAATACCATATTTACCTTCAATATTCTTTGAAAACTGCATGAGTTGTAATAGATGGGGTTTCCTTTAAATGGCATTCAATTTGTGTGCTTCCAGAGAGTTTTTTCAGGATATTTGTACTTTCAACATGGAGATACATGGTAAAAATGGGTGCTGTGACATCAAGTTCTCATATGCTAATGCAGCTATCATGGACAATGACATTTCAACAGCCATAAAATGGAGGCCCCCAGATAGTTACATAGGTACTAGTATGAACAGTGAAAACAAACTAAAGCAAACACATATATCCCCAACAGCTACATGAAAAGAGTTGTCTGTGACATGGAAACAAATAAAATGAACAAGATATGAGGGTGTAGTTTTCCTTTAATTTACTAGCAGAGATGGCCTTGGTGCTGGAAAGGGTTCACTGTGCCCTTGTTCCCAAGCCAATCCTGTACCTTATAACAACTGATCCTCTCCTGTGTGACCCCTCCTTCTCTGTGTCTGGCTCCCACCAGATTTCTGCCTTTGCTTGACTTAATCCCCTATCAACAACTACTGCACTGCTTTTATGTGGTACCATGCTGCCACAGTGAAACCTTTTTGCCGATGACCCTTACAGCGACAACAATGACAGGTCACTGTAATGGTCACACGGGACACTGCCACTGCTTCTCTGGATCTTGCACACTCTGTCTGAAACAACTCCAGCCTGGAGTCGATTATATAAAAGTCCCACTAAAAACAACTTTTTCTCCTGGTGGCACAATGCCCACCATGATCGCTGTTGACATTGTGCCATCACTCTAATGCTGGTCGACATGACCTCTATTGAACCGGCATTGTAGAACCCTTTTCTGTAGCTGCACTGCCACTTAATTGCACATCTTTCTTTTATTATAAACTCATGAAAGTTGTCAACCTTTAGCTGCACATCTGCTGGTAGTTTCTGCACTATATGAGTCCTCTGCCGCAGTGTGAGACCGTGTCTCTTCATAAACCTTGTACACCAGCCTGCAGATGCTCTGAAGTTGCCAGCAATTCCTTGCTTCTTTCCAATAGAGAGTGCTTGAAGCCGAATAGCCATTCTGGTTACAATGTAACCTTGCTGCCTTAGATCACTGACCCAAGAACTGAGCTCTTCTTCAATTAATGATACCGGAGACTGGTTTGTGCGAATGCATTTGACATTTCTATCAGCACATAACAGTGAATTTTTTTTTTTTCCAGTCACAGATTAATTTCTCATCTATGCTGAATTCTCACTCTGCAGCAGCATTTGTGTGCATCTCAGCATAACGAACCACTTTTAATTTAAAATCGATATCATATGCACTGCGTTTTCGTCTTTGACCCTGCATCTTACACCCAGGTGGCAATAGTGAACTCAGGAGCCGTGTTGATCATTTATTGATACGAGGAATCATTTAACAACCTACAAGTACCTACAGGAGGGACAATTGTACCGTAACTGATGATTTAACAATTAGCATCGGACTGAATGGTGCCGCAATAGTGAACTGAGGCGCGGCGTTAATCATTCAAATAATCACATCAAAGCGACTGCGATTGAACAACTTTGCAACTAATTAGGCAGTTCATGTTTTTGCCCAGAGCAGTCTCTACCAACCACGCGCTATATCTCACGTATAAGTCGGTAGGTCGAATTACGAGGCTATTTTAATTCCCCAAAACGACTTATACGCGAGTATATACGGTACCTCAACAAAACCAAATTCATCTGCAAGGACATGTTTATGGACTCTTTTGGTCAGTATGTAATCTTAATTAGCCATCTGTATGAGGCAGAGCTTACTCTATCTAAAGAACATTCCCCCACCAACTCTCTTAATGAAGTCTTAGAGACCTTTATGAGTAAATTGCTAGGTCTTCTCCATGGTCAGTTGGTAATAGAGTGTGATTTTTAATCTTACAACGACACCTGAATTAGATGCCTCTGAGACTAATTGTTACTGATCCTCACCCTCCCAGAATTACCTTAAGGCTACTCTTTCTCATTTAGGTCTGGTAGATGTTTGGTGCTGCCTCTTCCCCTCTGATAAAACTGGCACTCATTCTCTTTTTTCATAAGTCATGGTAGTTTAGCCTTTTTACTTTGTTTTAATAACCTGTGACATTTTTTTTTATATAGTCCAATACATGTCATTAGCCCCCCCCCCCATTTACTCTGAGACCATAACTGGTTGCTTCTTATGGTTGACCTGGGTAAATGCCTTAAGCATACCATATGGAGGTTTAACATCTTGCTTCTTAGGGAAGAGGGATTCAAGACCAAGATCATAGAAGCCATCCCTAGTACCTAGGGGGTAATGATACTGGGGTGGTGAGTGAGCCCATACTTTGATATTCTACTAAATCAGTGCTTAAAAGGGATAATTATATCCTATACCTTAAAGCAAAAGTGACTTTGTGAGAAATGCTTAATGAACTTAATATAGGCATTATCTACATCACAACAGCTGTATTCTCCAGGTGATACAGAAGTTGCAGCTCAAATTTATTAAACTTAAATTCAAGAGATCCTGAATGAGAGGATAGAAATTGCTCTCTTCTATATAAGGCACTCTTACTATGAAGGAGAGACACATGGAGCTGGCCTCTTGCATGCCATCTCTGGGCTAAACGCAGGAGAACTTGAATTCTTCAATTACGTAACTCCTTAACTGGGAAGCTAGAGTACACTGAGGATAAAATCATGGCCATCCTGATGGACTATTACCAGTCCCTTTTCAGTAAACTGGAACCCTTTCAGTTTGATTCTATAAACACCTACCTTTCAGCCAGCTCTCTTCCACATCTGACCTCTGAACAGCAACAGCTCCTCTCTTGCGCCCCATTACAGAGGAGGAAGTTGCACTGCTCTTAGAGTGGCTAAGACTCAAAATGCCCTGGCCCAGGTGGCTACCCTAGTGAATTTTATCAGGCCTTCTTAGAGACCCTTCTTCCTCCCCTTGTGCAAACCTTCAGGGAGAAGGAGCAGGTAGTTGAAATGAAAGCTATGCCCGCTGCACAAGCCATTAACAAAATGTAGCAGTTCTTCAAGACATTCCAAGCTATGGTGAACCCTGTCATTCCAGATGCCCTCTCCAGGCTCAAGTCATACAAGAACAACTTGTCCTAGGTATCAGGAATATGAGGAGGAACTAAGCTTGAGGTTACCTCTGAACAGGACTTCAGTTCCCCACCTAAAGTTAATGAGAATTCCACACCATAGTCCTGATTTTCCTGACAAATGGTCAACACTTAGGGCTGGGTGAAATTTATCTTCTGCCAGCAAAATTCTGGCAACATTCTGATTTCACCACCATACAGAAGTGTACCAAGTTTCAGATCTCAGTTTTCAAAGGTGTCTGAGTTATATGCCTCCAAACCGTCAGAACTTTTAAAATAACATTTTATAATTATGTAAACAAAAAGTACTTGTCCACATTGCACAAAATTTGGTATGATGACATTATCTAGGTCTATGCAGATGTGCACAGTGTTTCAGATTTCTATCTTTAATGTCGACTGATTTATAAACCTCCAGACATTTGGAATTTTTTTTAAATTACATTTCACAGTTATGCAAACTGAAGAATTTTAAGCCCCCCCCCCCCAACTTTAAAACTAGAGAACAGAATATCACCAATTTTGTTAGGGTCTTAGAGTGTAAATATTAAGCTTTGAGGGCTCCCCCATGGCCCAGCAGCAGAGCATCATTCTGCCATGCTGATGACCCGGGTTCAAAAGTGAGCCTCTGGGAAGTCACAGCAAGAGACAGGCCATGGCCAAAACAACTGCTGCTTAGTAGTTCATCTTAGAGAGAGCTGGCAGTGGGTTCCACCAACACAGCAACCCCTGTGGCTGAGCCAGGGAGCTTGCTCCTGCTGTAGGGGGAAGCTGTGGTTGTGCAAGACTGACAGAAGCACTACCCCCACCAGGGGAGATGGGAAGGGAAACATTTTTTGAGAAACACCTGGTAACCAACTGAATGATGGCTGGGTTCAGCCAGATCAGATTATATCTCTGTGAACAGGGTAGGTATATCCATGAGAGATGAGCTGCCAGCAGGGAGAAAAAAAACAATATGAAAAAAAGGCTGAACAAATTATAAGCAGCCAAAGATTCCAAAATAACATCAGTAATTAAAGTTGGATTTCATGAGATTTTGAGAAATTGTGGAATGTTGTGATACTTTTGTCAAAGACATGTCCAAATGTTTTGTGCAATCATACACTTGAGTTGCCATTGCAGAGGAAGCTAAAGGTTGGTTAAAGTGGCAATAAGGTACTTTTCATTGGAAACTCTGTAGTGAAAGTGTGGTGGTGTCAAGTGTCAGGTCACTACTATCTTGAGTGATGAACCATGAAGAAAAGTCATGAGACCTGTGAAATTATTTTTATTTCTCATACTATTTTCTTTTTCTGGAATTTCTTATTTCTTTTTATTCATTGAGAATTTAGTTTTTTTTCTTGTTATTACATTTACATCCATAAACTACCTCAAAATGACCTCATACACATTAGAAATCACATTCTTAGTATACTACATTGTATTAAGCAGCATTATGCTGTGGTCTTGAAAGGTTTTGTGAGTGAAACAATTCCTGTCGCTTCCTGGTGGACCATCTCTGTGGTAACAATGGAGCCTAAACAACAACTGCGGCAAGCGTCTATTTAGTTTTTGCGCCCCAAAAAGCAATGTTTTCACTTTATTCATGTGTTTGTTTTTTATTCTTTTTATATGTTGAATTTCTTGTTATTTCTTGTTATGCCTTGAATTTCTTGTTATACCTTGAATTTCTTATTTCTTTTATACCTTGAATTCTTGTTATTTCTTGTTATTTCTTATTTAAAAACAAAACACGGGTCTCTAGTTATGGACATCACTGTGCACTAGCCTGAATTCTAGCAATATGCCTGATAACCACTAGAGCTCACTGACTCAATGACTTATGGAAGCACATGCACGTGCAGCATTGTTTCTGTACAATGTCGCCTGCTGACTCTTTAGCAACCCTGTAGGTAACATGGTATATTTTTACTATGTGAAAACAATGGCACCAAGTGCTGGCAAGCCTCAAGCCTTACAACTTGCTGTGACTTTGGGAATTGTGACAGAAATATCTGGAGATCATTAGTCATGAATGAACATGATGCTCAATATCACTGTCACAGGAATGTTGGAGGGATATTGAGGGGCCATAATACTGATGCAGGTACGCTGATTCAGTGGTGAAGATTAGTACTTTGTGAAAGTTAAATTTCACAAGTGGAATTCTAGTGGCATTACCTGTTATGTGTCTATGAAATTTTGAGCACATTTTGCCAATTAGTAATTTCTAAAAGTATCCACAATAAATTTAACTCACTAAGCTATATTTATGCAGATTAATTAGATTGAAGGAATTATTTTTTTTGGTATGCATGCCAAGTCTTGAGTATATACTGGCAATAGCAGTGGAGCTATAAACATCCAAATAGTTTAAAAACGTTCACACAATTTAACAAATAATTAAATTGTGAAATTCTGAATTTGTGTAACTTACAATTTACAGAACCAATTACTGCTCTGATTAACAGTTTGTATGACTCTTTCAAGAAAGAATGCATATGCATTTTCAATTATCTAGCTCCAAAAGTGGCTAAGATGTAACCATAGAACTATGTTCAGAAATGTTCACATGGATAATAAATTGCCAGCTTTGAGCACCTATAGCTTCCCTGCCCCTCTTCCAAATCTCATGACACACGGCATTCACATTGCCCCTCTTCCAAACAACGTGCATGCCAAATGGCGGATCTCTACCTCCAATACTGACGGAGTTATGACTAATTAAAGAATTCACAAACTCCCACATTTCACACAATTTTGCAAAATGGCATGGCATTTTGCAACAATTCTGCAAAATCAGAATTTGCTAAATTCATCCATCCCTATTGATCCCCTTGATATCCCCTTAGAGGAAACAGAGGATGATAATGGAACAGGCTAATATTTTGAGTGTGTTAGGCCTGCCATCCACGAAGAGACTGTCAGTGCCAATACATGAATCATTCAGAATGACTACTGCTAAGATCTTGTCAGCGCCACACTCTACTTCAGGAACAGATAAAACAATTGAAAAAGTACCAAGTGGCCAAACAGGGACTGCAATACCTGCACTGCCCACCCAGATTATGAGGAAGTGGTACAAACTGCAACTTGTGAAAAAGCTAAATAGTCACCACACGTCACACTCCATTTACACACAGTGGCCACTGGTTGCTGTTTTTGGCACTCACTGTAGTGCTCATCGCTGTTTTGATTTTCAGCAATGTGCACTCACTGTTGTTGCCAGTGTATTTTTGCAGTCACCTTCATCACACAGAACCTATTTAACATTACCCTCTGTGTTTTGTTGCTAAGCCAACAGTTGATCCATTTAATCAGTTTCGTGTTCACTCCTCTGTGAGTGTCTTAATCACAGCGTCATGAGGGACAGTATCAAAAGCTTTACTGAAATCAATATAAATCACATCACACAAGGATTCATTGCCCAGTTATTTGTTAACTTATTCATAGAAGACAGAGAAAGACTGTTAGACAAGAACGACCTTTCATAAAATTGTCTTGATCATTGTCAATGTTTCCCAAACAAGGGGACATTTGTCACAGATAATACCTTCAATGATCTTACAAATGATAGAGGTCAAGCTAATGGGCCTGTAATTGTCCACACTCTGTCTGTCTCCCTTTTTAAATAGAGGAGTGATATTGGCATTCTTCTAATCGGTTGGGACCAATTTAGAATTTATACTATTTTCAAACAGAACTTTAAGAGAATATAAGAGATATTTTGACATAAGCTTAATTAATTTTCCTGTAATCATAGCTGGACTGGATGAGCAGTCATCCCTGATGTACTGTATTCTACTTTTTATTTCAGCCTTGGTAACAGTTAATTAATCGGAACTGGAGATATCCAGTGTGATGTCTGCAACTTTTCTATCCCTAAAGATACTACAAAATGCTTAATACAAATACAAATATATCTGCCATTTGATTAACACTGTATATAGTTTCAGAACCACTTACATGTGGTCTGACATTTCATTTTGTTTTTTTAAGGAGTTAATATACCCATAAAATAATTTGTTACTTTTCGAGGCATTCCATGCAAGTTGACATTCCATGTTAACCTTTGCACTCTTGGACCAGGATTCACAAAACTTCACTCAGGCGCAAACCCGGTTTGCACAGGGCAAACTGGGTTTTGCCCAGTGGTGGCATTCACAAAGCTCAGTCTGCCCAGGCAAACTGGGTTTGCACCTGTGCAATGCAATGAGGGGGGCCGCAATGCAAACAAGGAGGAGGGGACCTGCATATCCCTGCAATCCTATTCACAAAATATGTAATTGCACAAAGGCCATTTGTGAAAGCCCTTGCATGGAGAAAATACCACTGGCAAAAACCTGGTGGTAATCTGAACAACCCTAGTGGTCTGTGGTGGTACTGTCCCCCCCCCCATTCCCTGACTCCATACAAGATAAAGATCTCCCTTGAGGTCCAGTGGTCCCTCCCCCCTCCTCGATCCCCCATCACTATAAAGAAAAGTGTATGTTTTTTCCGTAGTATAGTGGCCCACCTCACTCTGTGGTCCCCGATTTTTGAATAAATAACATTTTCCATAGTGTAGTGGTCCCTTCCCCTCTCTGATCACTGATCACTGACCCCAAATGTAGAAAGCCCTATTCCCTGGTAGTCTAAGGTCCTGCCCTCCATGACCCACCCCATCTAGGATGATCCAACATCCCGCTCCCTCCATCCCAACCATGGTCAGTGACCAGCAACACCCTCCTCACACCACCGCGGCTGGATGCTGCCTGACCTCTCAGTGAGCACGTACTGTGTACAGTATTGCTCATTGACAGTGATACTCCTCTTTTATGACTGTATTTGACTTGTACTCTCCCAGGTCATGCCTGAAAATAGGCATTTCCTATGTCTAGCACACCTTCCCAGTTATCAAAAACAAATAAATAAAATAAGCTACTGTGGACCATATTGCTACCCCACACCTTTGTAAACAGATTTCGTTGTTAAAAATTAAATAGTTGTGGAACAGAATAAAATTTACAGCTGCAAGCAAAATGGATTTTATGAGTGCACTAGCACAGGTACAAATCAGCAAGGAAAAAGTCCAAAGCCTCTAATCCAAGAGATTGTGGACTGTATGTACAGTATATAATGATGTAACATCAGTGCTTAACCACAAAAAGTCAGGTTGCCATTTATGTAAAAGGAGAGTGCCTGATACAGGCTTTGCAGTGTCAGTATAATTGGACTGCATCTCCAAATCTGTTTATCCAGATGGTTATCAGACAGTTCGATTTCCTCATGGAGCAGTTGAACCAACTGCTGCTTGCCCTCAGGATGAAGGACTGCAACTTCTACTATGCTGGGAAGAAGAGGCTGTGTGGATTCATAGCTGCCATCTGTGCATATGGTTGCAATATTTGGCTTTCTTTACTCCCTTCAGTCCCTTGATATGGTTGTGAAACTTATAGAAGTTGGTGAGGCTACACAGAAACATGGAATGTAATGGCAGACGGGGAATGTTTGATCCATCTAGTTTACCCATAGCCCTACCCCCCCAGACTTATTTCTTGATGACACCCTTGTATCTATCCCACGCATTTTTGAAATCTCTACCTGTTTTCACCCCATGACCTCCGGGGCAAGCTATTCCAGGATTCCACCACCCTCTCTGTAAAAAAGTACTTCCTCACATTGCCCCTGAACTTCCCACCCTTCAGTCTCATGTTGTGTCCCCTGGTTCGCATGCAGTGTCTGACCTGAAAGAGGTCCTGCACCTGTACTGTTTTTGTTTCCTTGAGGTACTTGGATGTCTCTGTCATCTCACCCCTCTCCCTCTTTAGTTCAAAAGAGTACAAGTTTAGTTTTCTCAGTCTTTCCTCATATGGCCTTAGGTGCAGTCCCTGTATCATCTTTGTAGCCTTCCTCTGTACTGTCTCCAACATGTCTATGTCTTTCCTGACACAGTACTCCAGATGGGGTCTCACCAGAGACCTGTACAATGGTGATGTCACCTCCCTCCTTCTGCTCATTATGCCCCTCCCAATGCATCCCAGCATAATGCTAGCCTTCAGTGCTGGGTTTTCACACTGTCCTGCCACTTTTAAGTCCTATGATATAATGACACCCAGGTCCCTTTCTTGTTTGGTTGCTGCCAGTTTCTCCCCCCACTCCACACCCCTCCAGGTAGTACTCCCTCATTGGGTTGCCTCTACCTATCTGTATGACCTTACACTTCTTTGTGTTGAATTTTAGTTGACAAGTTCTTGACCATTTTTTCAGCTTCTCTAGGTCAGTTTTCATTTTCTTCACCCCTCAGGGGTTTCTACTTTATTGCAAATTCTGGTGTCATCCATGAATGGACACACCTTCCCTTCCAACCTTTCATAGATGTCACTAGTGAAGACGTTAAAGAGTAGAGGTCCCAACACCGACCCCTGAGGCACTCTGCTAGTCATCTCCCTCTCTTATGACAATGAACCATTTACCTGTACTTTCTGCATCCTTCTGCATTGCCAGTTTTTTTAAATATTTATTTATTTTACCAGGAGACACACACTATGCTGAATGCTTGTTTACAGGTGTGATCTGGGAGCACAAGGAAGTTACGTGACTTGCTCAGGATCACACAGTATGCAAGTGGGGGCTTTGGGATTGAAACTCAGGTCTTATGCAGTTGACCATCCCCTGCCCTACTACCATGCTGTCTAACTTGTTTATTAGCCTTCTGTGTGGGACAGAGTCAAATGCTTTACTTAAGTCTAGGTAGACTATATCCACCGCACCCCCCCTGTCCACTACCTTGATAACCCAGTCGAAAAAGTTGATCAGATTTGTTTGGCATGATCTGCCTGTCATGAAGCCATGCTTTTTTGGGTCCTGCTGCCCACTTTTTTCCAGAAAGTCTAGTATCCTTTATTTAAGTAGTAACTACATCAACATAAGTGAGGCTGACCAGTCGATAATTCCTTGACTCATCCTTGCTTCCTGACTTATGGAGAGGGATAACTGTCACCCTCTTCCAATCTTCAGGGACCACCCCACTCTTTAGGGACTTGGTAAATAGTTCAGCCAAAGGTGCCACCAGTTTATATCCCAGTTCCTTCAAGACTCTTAGGTGTGTCTCATCTGGGCCCATGGCCTTATCCAGATTTAGTTTATTTAGTCCTTTCAGTACTTGTTCTTCTGTGAAGTGGCTCGTTGGTAGGTTTCTTTTGCAAATTCAAAAATAATTCTGAAATATCCAAAAGGTCTGTACCCTCAATAAGTGGTGTTTTTACACATTTAATTACAGCAAAAGTGTTTTTAGGAGGAGAGAATAGAGGTGCATGGAAATGGATACCCACCCTCATGGATACCAGCACTGTGAATTTGGCAAGGTTACTGGCTCTCCTGCACTTGGTAAAGTTGAGCTAATACCACATTGTAGTTCAGTGGAAGTGGTAAAAAGCACCACTTCTGGCACTAATGAAGCTAGTCCAGAGACTTGGCTTCACTTTGGCATTTCATTATTTCCTACTGTGATGAAGTCACAATCTCATGTAATTGCTTCCATGTCTTTGAAATCACTGTTCATACTCACAGACCTCTGTTTCATTGATTTGCTATGAACCTTTGATCTGTACCAGTACCAATCTCAAACCGTTGTACAACATTCATCCTCTGACTACTGTACTTATTCACATATCATTGTTTCACTGTATGGATTTTGTCCTGTGATAGCAGCATGTACCAATTTTACTGTCGTGCTCTATCTTTGTATCAGCCGTATTCTGTATCAATCTCAATTGTAATCTCCTGTATCAATTGTAAACTGTATTCTTGCTCTTATCGAGCCTGGAATTGAGCCTTGGCTCAGTATGCCTTTCCCGGTTATCAACTTTTAAATAAATAAATAAAAATAAAAAAGTCAAGCAGCAGCACCATTTCCATAGCCTCTCCACCACTACCATTGGCCCCTGAGGACTTATACTAAAGCTGACAGCCTCATGGTTTTACTTCATGTAGCAGACATGGCAAGGAACTACAATGGATAAAACGTTTGCTCACTGGTGTGATCGGCAAAAGCTCATACCATTTGTATGACCATATGAACAGGCCTCCACATAATTCATTGCTGAAGCAGCATCCATTAGCATGGTCCTTTGTAGGGTGCGATTTAGTGACTACCAGCCACGCATGCTGTTACTTATGAGCTTCCACAGCATTCCAATGTGAAGCAAGGGTGGTGGTGGTAGTGGTGGTGGCTATGTCAGCACTGGTGGTGATGCTGATGATGACCATGATGGTGGTGGTGGAGGAGGAGCTGTCACCACAAGTTTATCTGAGTCACAGCAGTAACAGAAGGATGCAGTACTCATTAAAGAAGTGGCAGAAATGTGTCTTACACAACTTTCAGATGAGTTTGGCAGGCATTAGATCAGACATGAAATTCAACATGGCAACACTACTGTATCCCAGAAGATGTGTTCATTACATCAGAATGTACAGATGATATCAAACAGAAACTGTTCCACATATGTATGATGTAGGAACAAAAGCAATTAGAAGAAATCACCAAGAATGTGCATACACAACCTCCAGGTCACCCTGTTTCTCCGTGTCTGTCATGTCATGGTACCTGTGCCAGGAGTGAGCATGATGACATTAACAACTTATATAGTGACAATCCTGAGACAATGAATAATATTTGGGAGGTACTGGATATGGTATACTAGCACCACTTTAATATTTTGGAGGAAGATATGGACATGTTACCTGAGTACATGATGGAGGCTTATCTAGCAGAAGTAATGCTCCAGCCCAGTTCTGGAAAGTAAGGCAAAGCATTTGGCCTCAGTTGACTAAAGTGGTTTGTATTTTCTTTGTTGCTCTCCAACACTGGTCACTTCTGAAAGATGTTTCAGTATAACTGTGGGTGTTGTCTCACCACATCATGCAAGGCTACAGTAGATAAAAAAATATTTAGAATTATAAACATAGAAACATGGAATTTGTCAGCAGAAAAGGACCAGTTTGTCCATCCAGTCTGCCCAAATGGCCCCTGCCTAGTTTGTCTCTGCAGACCTTAACTGGTCTAGGGCAACCCTCCCTCCTACCTGCCTATTTACTAATATCCCCACAGAAACAAATAATGTTTCAGCAAAAAAGGACCAATTGGTCTCCAGCGACCCATCATGGCCGAACCGATGTCACTGTTTTGCTCCATTGTTTTCTTTAGCTCAACTGATGTCACTCTGTTCTGCAACTGTTAATCAATTAAAAAATGAATATCAGGTGGGGAAAATGCTGCACTAATATGGTATGCCGACTGGACAATGACTCCAGGATGGTGAAATCCCTCACAGTGACAATCTCGACAGGTTTTGAGATTGTCGCTGTGAGGGATCTGAGGGCAAAATTTTATCCTTTTGCCATCTCCCCCCCCCAAAACAGCTCCAACTCAGAGATAGACATCTTTAGAAGGGGGGGGCATGGGGAGTTCGGGGGGGCACATCCTACGACAGAAAACATACAATATCTGACAGGCAAAATTTCACCTGTTGACATTGAGGATATTGCCATGCTGAACTTCAACAACACTGTTGTCATTTTGGTATGGTAGAACTCATTAATATGGTGCCTAAATAAGGAAAAAACAGGACTATTTAAAAAAAAAACATACAAAACATACAGACGCTGAGTAATGCACTGGGGTGATTAAATAGATTTCAGACACTCCAAAATTTACAATTATATCAAACAATGTAAATAACATTATTTATGTTACCTTTAGAAACATAGATGGGTAAGAGAAACCAAGACACGTGATTGGTCAGTTGTGATCACATAACTGTGGGTTATTACAGAGCAAATGCACAGGTCAGAAATGTTAAACTTTAGGAACCTCAGTACTCAGTTTAAAAAAAATAAAACTCAGAGAAGTAATTTTTATGTTTGCTTGCACGCATGTGCAAAAAACATAGTGCCACCATATAACTTTTCGTAGGGGTGCCACTCAGCTTCCAATGCCCTGCTCCCTTTTGCAGGCACTATCTCACTGCACCAATAAATGTCAGAGCTGTCTATGACAGCAGTTCAGATACAGTGGCATACAGCTGAAAGTGAAAAACCACTGCAATCAACAGTGGTAACGTGTAGGCAATTTGCATACTGCCAACGCACTGCATCTGAACTGTGATAGACAATTATTCCCCCACCCTGAACACCTATGTAGCACACTGGGAGCCCACCCCAGCGTGCTCATGCACTTCCCCCACCCACACACCATATGGCCGACGGGGGTGCTCAATCCCCTGTCAGCTCCGCTGCCCCCCCAAAATAGATTTCCAGGTGCCATGCTGGGAGCCCACCCCAGTGTGGCAAAAGTCTGTATGGCGATGGGGGGGCCCAATCCCCTGTCAGCTCCACTGAACCCCCCCAGCAAAAAAGAAATTACTTCCAGTTGCCACGCTGGGAGCCCACCCCAGTGTGGCAAACATCTGTATGGCTGACAGGGGTGCCCAATCCCCCATCAGCTCCACTACAACCCCAAAAAAATAAAATTCCAGCTGCCACGGTAGGAGCCCAACCCAGCGTGGCAAAAGTCCCACGTCGTCTTCTAAAATAAAAAAAAAAGGCACGAGTAAAAAAAAAAAAGGTCCTTCATTGACTGTCTTGCCCCCTCTCCCAACCTGCACCCACCCACTGCACACCCACCTCCCCACACACACCCACCCCATACTTGCCTCCGGAGCCCAGCGCGATGATCTTTAGTGAACAGGGAACACGTCTGCACTCTTCAAAGCCAACCGCGAACTGAAGAAATGCCAGTAAGCTGTATAATGACATGAATGTTTTTTTTTTTCAACTTTAGTGCATATCTCAGCCATTTTGGGGAATATTTTCACCAAATTTTCAACATGGGGTTCTTGGGGCCCCTCCTCATGAACTCAGTCACTGTCATTTTGTTATTCGGTCCCAAAAGGTGATTTCGCTGTCACTGCACAGAACCACCTTTTGGGACTAAGTAACGAAATGACAGTGTCAAAGTTCATGAGGTAGGCCCCCCAAAACCTTATGTTGAAAACTTGTGGAAAAAATTCCCAAAAATGACTGTTTTACGAGCGTGAGTTGCGTAGTTCCTATGCTCTCTCATAACTTTGCAAATTTTTAATATTTTCACTCCAGATTTTCAACATTGCCATTTTACCACACCTCCTTATGAGCAGTACAGCTGTCATTTTTCACATTTTGCCCAAAATGTGTTTTCATGCATGTAGCACACAATGGCACAGTTGGTGTGCGAAATCAATGTTCGGGACAGATTAAGAAAATCACAGTGACACTGTTCATGAGCAGAGGTCTTAAAATGGCTATGTTGAAAATTTGGTGACAAAAGTCCATAAAATGACTGTGTTACGAGCGTGCATTGCGCAGTTTCCACGCACCCTCGTAAGTTCACGAATTTGTAATATTTTCAGTCCAGATTTTCTACAGTGGCATTTTACACACCTCCTTATGAACAGTACAGCTGTAATTTTTCACACCCTGGCCAAAATGTGTTTTCGCACTTCCAGCGCAGAAATGCGTGGTCGCTGTGGGAAATCAGTGTTCGGGACAGATTACGAAAATCACAGTGACACTGTTCATGAGTGGAGGTCCCAAAATGCCTGTGTTGACAATCTGCTGTAAACAATCCCCAAACTAATTACCTTACGGGTGTGCGTTGCACAGTTTCTATGCACACTCGTGACTTCACCAGTTTTTTTATATTTTCAATCTAGATTTTCAGCATTGCCATTTTTACACCTCCTCATGAACAGTACAGCTGTCATTTTTCACATCCTGTTCAAAATGTGTTTTTGCACCTGGGGTGCCAAATGGCGTAGTCACTGTGCAAAATCAGCTTTCAGCTAATGAACTGATATTGCCACTGTTCATGAGGTGGGGGTCACAAAAAAACCATGTTGAAAAATTGGAGTGAAAATACCCATGAACGCCTGGGGCGTTAGGGTTTCCTAGCCATAACACCCCACCCTCTAGAGACTGACAGGCATCAGGGGTGTGACTTGGTGCTGTTGCCTGTAATGCTCATACCATTCCACCCCCACCCACACCCTGCAGCCAGTGACAGACATCAAGGTGTGCCTTGGACTCTTTGACCCCAAAGTTCACCCCATTCTCCTATACTGCACCCATATTACCATATTTTCTTATGGAATGGGGTGAGCATAAGGCCCAAAGACCCCAAGGCACACCATGACACTTGTCAGTGTCTGCAGGGTAGGGTGCGGTGAAATGGCATGGCCATTATGCCTGACAACTCAAAGGCACACCCCAATGCCTGTCAGTCTCTGCAGGGTGGTGGTGGGGTTGGCTTCAGTTCAATACTTCACTGCCATTCCTATCATGCATCTCTCTAACTCCTACACTACCGATGCCAATGCCAGCAAGCAAACATTCGGCACTGACAAATGCTTGCTTTATAATTGCAATAATGCACTCCAGGGTAAGCATAATTGAGGGATAATGGCACTTCTTGGATGTGTAAGACATTCACTGTTTCCTTGTGGCTCTTTTCTGGCAGATGTGCTGCTTTCCCACACTCTCTTTCACAAACACACTCTGTCATGTCTTATTGCTTAAATCTTAGCCTTTCTTAAATTCAAATTACTGTGGATCAACTTTATTGACCCATTCGATAATTCATATGTCCAACAAGTGACATATACTACTATTCTGACTCCTACACCTCCTGGAGCAAGTCTCCCTAAACTTGCATTGTCGTTTGCATCATAGTCTAATGTACCCCTCCCAGCAGCAATGGCAGCACAGGACTGCTCCGACACACACTTCCACAAGCTCTCCTCCTGATGAAGATGTGATGACTTTATCACCATAAGCTTAATATGATCATGTGTGTCACTCCCATACAGCCATTATCAGTAAAGTAAGACAGGTCACCTCGCCCACGATGAATGGGATGCCTAGTGCATAATAATCTTTTTACCATGTCTGGTGTGGGTGAGGGGGTGTGAACATTGCAATGGATTATGCATGCTTGTGTGCTCAGTAGGCTCAAGGTGAGGAACACGTGGCTGAAGCCCAGAGCAATTCATTAATGTCTTCAGTGCATCATTGCCAATATCCCCCCTTTGAAATTGTTTTTGGTTTGTAACCCTATGTAGCATTCTTCCTTAGGCCTGTTTGTTTGCCCATAAGGTGTTCCTACCCTGGTGGGTATAACAGAATCCCCCCTGCCATTTTTGTCATGTAAAAGGTATACTGATGTCAGGAGGGAAGCCATTGTTGCAGCACATACTAGCCTGCAGTCTCCCAGAGAAGAGGAGAAAACAGCAGATAGAAGAAAAAGAAGAGGAGAGTTTTGAGTAGAGTTTGGAGGAGAGCACTTTCTCTGTTTTGTAAGACCCATTTTTCATGACGTATGTGATGCCAGACCAGAAATGAAGTGGTGGAGGCCATTGTTTCAGATATCCCCTGATGGCATTTGGCCCTAGGGTTCCTGCAAGCCATTATTTAATATGTTTTATTTACTCAGAAGAACCAGTGAGCAAAGCTCTTTTCCATCGGTGTGCAACAACTTCAACAATAACAATGCAAGCAAGAAGCAATCAGTACAATAAACATTCTACCTTTAAATAAAGAGGAACAGTCAGCACTACAAACCCCATACCCAAGTCTGGGTTTGGTACAATGTTCACTATGTGTGCAAAAACATTAGCCAAAACATTTTTTTTACTTGCTGTTTACTGCAGTGTTGCAGATTGGGTCAAGCTGATTTTTGCTGACACCCAAGCTGACATTTTCTGAAAATACAAATCCCAGAATCCCCTGCAGCTGACATCAGAACAGGGCTGCAGCAGTGGGATATTCAATAGCCTGCTGTGCATGTTAGAGATTTTATAAGCCCTGATTTTTTGTTTGCTGGACTTGCTATCCTCCTGGGGCTAAGTACAGTCATAGAAGACTGTATTTAGCCATAGAGGAACAGCAGGAGCTGCAGACATCTGATCTGAGCTTTTGAAATCTGGAAGTCAACAAAAATCAGCTTGAACAATTTACCATACTGAAGTAAACAGTAAGTCAAAAAAAATGTTTTTTCACACAAATTGCAAATTGGTACGAGTGGTGGCTCATTAAAAATAATTAACCATTTGACTAAACCCACATTTTTTTAGTCACCAGCTATTTTGTTTTAGCCATTTAAGCATATTAACCATTTTTGTTTTCAAATCAACACTTGTTATACTGGCATAACATTTACTAGCCATGTATTCAGATAGTAGCCAGCTGAGGTAGTGAGAGGAGGGTCTCGCTGGTTGCCTTCCTCCCTTGCCTGTGTTTCCGCATTTCATATCCCATTCTTGGATGGCATGGGGGAGAGTGTGGTTGGGTACTGAGTGAATAGGTAAGAAAGGAGAGTTTGTTTTTGGACTTGGCAGTCAGGAGGAGGTTAGGTTTATTCAGTATGCTAACAAAGGGGGAAGGGCTGTTTTAAGATGATTTGGTTGGGGAGAAGGGAGTGGGGTGCTTCTTAGTGGGTAGTGAGAAAGGGATGCATTTATTGCTATTGGGTGAGGTTAAGCGTGGTATAGGTTGATACTAGGGAGTGGGGAAGGGAATCTTGTTTCTAAAAATGAAAATCAATACATATGCACATATATTAAGTTACTAAGGCTCACAGTTCTGGGCGGAGGGGTCTAAAATCTGTGGATAAAGCCAAACTTGAAAAAAGCTATGTAAACCAACCAAAATGCTGTCCGGTTTGGAAAGCAATGAATATGACAATAGTATAAGGTCATTAAACTTACAGTATTTAGCTTACATAAAAGGAGAATGTGAGGTGAGCTATTTTTATAATTTGATGTACACAGACAGCAAAATGATGGAACTATTTAGGGTGGCATTCAAAAGCAATAACACTGTCAAGAGATAGCAGAAGAAATAACTACGAGAAAGCACATTTAAAACAAATCAGAGAAAATGTTTTTACACATGAGTGGTTGGTAGTTGGAATCAATTGCCCCAATACATAGGCCTGGATATTCAAAAGGGTTGTGCATGGTGCAACAGGGTTGTGCCATGCGCAACCCACCAATGCGCCCCAGTAAGATATTCAAAGAGGCATGTTGCACTGTGCAACTCCCGATGTGCCGGGGCACATTGGTGATGTATGCAGCGCAAGTGCAGGGGGCATGCCCATGCATATGCAGCACATCCAGATATTCAGCCCGGGATGTGCGGCGCAGATGCTGGCACAACCCCACCTTGCACCACTCAGAAGGGCGTAAAGTTGTGCCTAGTAAAACCAGGAACAAATCCAGGCCACCCACAGGTGAGCTGCCATATTGCAGGGCACAACATGGCAGCCGCCAGCTGTGGGTGGTCACCCGCCCACCTAGAACACAGTCCACATGCTCCCTGCCCAGGGAGTGTTGTGCCCCCCAATGTCCATCCATGGGCATATGTATATCACATCCCTGGTGGTCCAGTGGACTACTTTCCAATGCCCGATTGCAGGCATATGTATAGTACATCCCTGGTGGTCCAGTGGACCACTTTCCAATGCCCGATCATGGGCATATGTGTAGTACATCCCTGGTGGTCCAGTGGACCACTTTCCAATGCCCAATCATGGGCTTAGGTGAATAATTTCCCTGGTGGTCCAGTGGACCCCCCCAGCACCCGATTGCAGGTGGCATCACTGAATGACACCCTGGTGGTCCAGTGGTACCCCCCTCTCCAACCGCCCACTGAGGTCCCCCACCACCCAGCACCTCCCCAGTCAGCGGCAGGCAGCAGCACACTGCCCGCATGCTGCCCAGCAACCCACCAACTCGATGCGCTAGGAGTTCTGATACTATTGGTCCACAACATGGGGCATTGAGCATGCAGACATACTGTACTACACAGGCCCGATATGTGAATGAATGTGTTAATCTGCATACAGGGCCTATGTAGTACAGCATGGTCTGCACTCCCAATGGCCCATGCAGTGGACCAATAGACATACAGGCCCAACATATGCTGTCATTTGGTGGATGGCTGGGGACAGCATGTGGGCAGGGTGCTGCCATCTGCTGCTGAGTGGGGGGGTGCTGGGTGGCGGGGGACCTCAGTGGGTTGGTGGGGAGGGGCTACCACTGGACCACCAGGGTGTCATTTGGTAATGCCATCCATGATTGGGCACTGGGGGGGTTCCACTGGACCACCAGGGATATTATTCACCTAAGTCCATGATCAGGCATTGGACAATGGTCCACTGGACTACTAGGAATGTAATATACATATGCCCATGATCGGGCATTGGACAGCAGTACACTGGACCACGAGGGATGTAATATACATATGCCCATGATTGGGCATTGGACAGCAGTACACTGGACCACCAGGGATGTAATATACATATGCCTGCGATCAGGCGGACAGGAGCGGAGACTGCCAAGGGTCAGCAGGGTGTCAGTCCCTGATGGCTGCAGCCTGGCAGGGTGCCAAGTTTAAGTCACTGGGGATCAGTGAACTGCATGCAAATGGGGCCATAATGACATGCAAATGGCCCCATTTGCACCTTGCATGCATAATGGCCACATTTGCATGCCCATTGCTGAATATTGTGGTTGATGCACCTAGCACAACCGCACTTGCTCTGGCGTATCACTCTGCTCCTCTTCAGCCACTTGCGCTGGTGCAGTGCGTGCACCCTCAGTGCCATATTCAATGGTGCTGAGCCATGGCGCAGCACCATTGAATATCACCTGGTCTATGCCCTGGCACAGCCCAGTTGCACTGCGCCCAGGCTTGTGCCCCTGCCTGGCACAGTCTGAATATCCAAGCCATAGTACACTATAAAAATAATGATTGCTTTAAATTAAATCTGGACATAATTTTTTTTAAAGAAAAGGAACTCGTAGATTATTACCATAGGACAGTTCTTATATGGACTCTGCCTTCTACTGTCTCAATAAATTAAGCTAAACCAAGTTAAACCACTGTGCAAAGTGGTATTGTACTGGTGAAGTGTCGCTTCATGGAGCCTTCATGAGGTGAAGTGATACACAACGTGCCACTTTGGTAAGTCTCACTGGGGAAGTTGGCCCTTCACTATGCAGAATGCTTTGCAAAGGTCTGCATGAAATAATGGTACTTTGTATATTGCTCTTCATAACAAAGGCTTCCTTCTTTATAAGCACTTATTATAATACACCTGTTTATAGTTTCCAATGTTATCCTTCAGTTATATGGGTAATTCATTGTTTGTTTTATTAGACAGAAAACACCATTAAACAACTGCTATAAATTTTTCTCTACAGTTTCATCAAGAATATATAGTCCTCCTCCCGGCCCATTTTACAGTGGTAAGTACATGATAACAAAGCAAATGTATTATTACTGGCTCAGGTGATAGCAAACATTTTGAGAATTTATGGGCAATGTAATATCACAGAAGGAAAAAAGAGGGAAAAGAGAAAGAGATTGGAAAGTTTAATCAGGGTGATAAATGACATATCTAATGGGAATAAAGGAAGAGTAGTTAATAGGCAGGGGAAACAGAAGTGGTTAAAATGATTAAGGAGAAAGGCAGAAAGTCACAGCAGAAAATGTGTTTGCACAACTGCAAGAATTTTAAACAATAAAGTGGAGGATCCAGAGTCACTAATGTCCATTTTGCAATGCGTCCATACAGTAGATGAGTTTTGCATGTCATCCACATAGTTGGAAACTACCAACGTTTGGGACAAGGCATACAAGTATATCAACTACAATGAAGACCAGCACTATGCTGTGTTCTGCCAGGCACTGTGACCCAGAAAATCCTAGCAGAAATTGTCACAGCACAACTATCAGAACAAAAGGATCCTTTGTTTTCATTTTGTTCTGTTAAGTGTCTGGCTTGTCAAGGAACCTTAGTACAAGTACAGTGGTAGAACTATAGGCTATCAAGCAGTAGTTGGTAGGGGGTCTGGGTTTGATCCCCCGTGTGGAACATTTTCTAAGGGTGAGGGTGATTCAAGAGGAATGTAAGAACGTTTTACTTCATGGGCAGAGTGGCTGAGCCATGAAACAGCCTACCAGCATTGGTGGTCAGAGCAAAAACCATTAATGGGTTCAAAGGTCAGAGCTGGGACACAATAAGGTGCTTGATAGTACTACAGGGGGTAATAGTAAGGGGGGAGAGGATGAAAACCCTGTCTGGACAATAGGTCATTGGGTTGGGTAGGGTAAAACAGGGCAGACTGGATGGACCAATGGTCATTTTCTTCTGCCAAAAGTGTCAAGGCTGTATGTGTTTATGTGTCACCCACAATGTGATCTGCCAGACAATGCCTAGCAGAAAACAACATGCCTTCAGCTGTATCTATATGTGTAATAGAAAGGAAAGATAGAGAGCATGTGGGCTTATTTTATATACAATTTCAAGAAAGGCTGGGAGGATGTGGAACTGAAGACTGCCATGAGAAAGGAAGCAAACTTGAAACATTATGGACCAAAATTATAGAAGGTAATAGAGAACTATTGATAATGAGTTATGTTAAAGACTACAAGGTTAAGCTACATAATTGGATAAAGGACAGTAATATGTATGTATGTATGCATATATGTACAGGGTATGTATGTATGTATGTATTTATTCAACAGAAGCACCACTGTTCATCGACAGCAAATCTGCCAACATCCTCTGCAGAGACAGCACAATGCTGACACGTGGTACTGTGCCATCAAGAAACAAAGTGTTTTTTGCAAGGAGTCTGCATCCCCATACCTCCTGCATTTATATATTATCAACTCCAGGCTGGAGTTGTTTCGGGGAAGGGGCAGAACACCGGGAGAAGGCACGTCAGTGAACCCCAGATCATTACAGTGACTTTTGCTGTAATGGTCTTTTTTGGGGTTTCACTGTTGTGGTGTGACTGTGCAGTGGGTCACCATATTCAAAGCAATTAATTAACTAATTGGTTTATTTATTCATTCATACAGTGGGTACATTTAACCCTTTTCTAAAGTCACAAAGCATTTTACAAGAAATAAGCAACAATAACATACCCACAGAAAAATCACATCAATAACTTACCATAAACACACTAAAAAACACTTAAAATCAAAATGCAAATTAAGACATGAGATTCAGAAAGCAACTACTGGGACATGGTACTAATGGTATTAATAATACTAATGGTGATTTTAACTCTCTAAATATAGAATGGGATAAGGGGACAGCCAGAAGCGAGGTCAGTCAGTAATATGTCTATAAATGAGTAACTCCCTTATTCTCACTGTTACGTCTTAACCCGCACAGCAGCCACAAATATACTATACAGTGTGGCTCCACATTTGTTTCTATATCCTACATGCTAGCTCAGTACACCAACAATTTTCATTGTACTTAGTACTCTGTCTCTTTATGTGCTCAGTTTATTAAGAAGATACATACAATAGACTAAGTTTGCAGCAAAGCTGACATGCAGGCTGGATGGGGACTGTGGAAATAAAACAGCTGTCAATGCTTTTAAGATGATCAGCATATAAAGTAAGTTAATAATACAGGCACAATCACGGTGATGTGTAATAGAAAATGCATTCAAAATTCTGGACTGTATAAGTAGAAACTTCTTTAGTAGATTAAGTCATTCTCCCCCCCCTGGGGTGCACCTGGAATCGAGCCTTAGCTCAGTGTGCCTCTCCTGGCTACCCAATTTTAGATAAATAAATAAAAATGGTATTGTGATGCAACTCTGTAAGACACTGGTGAGGCAACACCTAAAGCACTGTGACAGTTCTGGGCACCACACCAGTAGAAAGATGTGGGTGTGGGTGACAAGAATGGTGGATTGTATGTTAGGAAAAAGCTAGCATGAAAATGTCTCAGGACTTGGGATTCCTTAGCCTAGAGAAAGGAAGAGAGAGATGACTTAATCCTAATGTATAAAATAAAAAAGATGACAATCCTAGGAAAGACTTAGATTTGACATTAAAAAGATAAAAAAATGCTGACATACCAGGTAATATGAGTTGCAAGGAGTGAAAATATTTCCTCACACAAACAGTGGGAAATATGTAGAACTTGATGGATGAGGTCTTGTGGGCACATAGTATACATTACTTTAAGTACCATCTGGATGCATATATGGGGGTCACTGGAAAATCATATTACAACCACTCAGACACTGTGGAAATGGTCACGAAGGGCAGTAGCCTCTCTCTGTCTCATCTTCTCATTATTTTTATCATGGAATTGTGGTAGCAGAAATGACACAGGCTCCATCTTGACTGCCCCTGCCGCCACAGTGACTTTACACACTTTAACACATATTCAAGCATAACTGCTACAATGCTACCCCTACTCATGTCATGTAATGCTAAGAGCTGTCATGCTCAGGAGTCAGTCTAGTCATACATTAGATGTATGAATGGTAATAACTTTCACTACCTCCTAATGAACCTAGAGGTCCTCCTAAAAGTAAATTAGATGTTTCCTGACAGTGCAGGCTACTCCACTTGTGCATCACCTTCTCTGTGAAGTAATGGTTTCTGATTTCCCCCTTATCCTCCCCCACTTAGTTTGAGTACATATGCTCTCACTCTGCCTGCACATAATTTCAGGCTCTTGAAACAGGGAAAGGAGAAGGAACTGGTGAGAGTCTTTGGTGATCACTGAGTGCTAAATAAATACTTTAGTTTGGTGCTTACAAAGGTCCCTTGAGTAGAGAGCTTCATTGGAAGCACTCATGGCATCAAGGGTAACCATGATGCTGCCAGTCAACATCATGTCTGCCCCTGTACTGATTATCTTGTGTAAGTCAACCCATGCAGATCTGAAGGAGCAGACAAAATACACCTTTGGACAAAAATGGAACTAAAGGATATGTTGTTGGAGTCTCAGATTCAATGCAACCAAATACATGCACTACACTTGAAGAGGAGAAACAGAGCTAGACATTTAGTCAATTTCCAGTTACTCCACTAACCAAGGAAAAGAGACCCAAGGGCCATAATAGTCTAGACGCTAAAGAATGAAAAGCAGTGTGTGGCTGATGTTTGGAAGACTGGAAAAATACTTGTGTATCAAAAGGTGGTGACTAGCAGAGCTGGGAAAGTAATCCTGACACTTTACAAAGTCATGGTCAGACTCCACCTAGAATATTGCATGCAGTACTGGGCTCCACATTACAAAAGGGTTAGAGGCAGCTGAGGGTGTATAATGCAGGGCCATCAAAATAATCAAGAGTGTGGAGATCAAAAGCTACGAGGAACGGGTTAAGATCCTTAACATGTTTACCCTTTAAATGAGGAGTCTGAGGGGGAGCATGAGCTCAGTTTTTGCATACTCAAAATCAATCAGAGATGCTCAGTCTGGTATGCTCCAGTAGAGTACAAGATTGTGCCATGATATTTAGCAGGTGATAAATGTATGGAACAGCCTACTTGCAGAAACAGTGGATATGAAGACAGCACAGGGCTACAAGTGAGCCTGGACAAATTTCTTCCTGCCAAAGGAATCACAAGGTATTCTAGCTGGGTAGTAGGGTGGGTCCAAATTAGTACATAAGAAGCAGCAGGGGAGAGGTCAAGTGGTAGACCTAGTAAACATACTGCTCTATGCGCAACCAAAATTTGTGGATTAGCTTTAGAATGCTGTAAGCATGAGAACAGAGGGAAGAACTAGATGGACAACTACTCTAGGTCAAAGTTCATCTTGAAATGCCTATGTTCATAGGGTGGGATATTCAGACTACGCCAGGCAGGGTCACAAGCCTGGGTACAGTGCAACTGGGATGCGCCAGGGCATGATCCGGGCAATATTCAGCGGTGCTGTGCCATGGCTCAGCACTGTTGAATATGGCACTGGGGGCACCCGTACTGCACACAGTGCAGTGGTACTGAACCAGCGCAAGTGGCAGGTGGGGAGAATGGTGCTGCGCAAGTGCAGTTGTGCTAGGAGCAGCAAGAGCAAAATTCAGACATGAGCATGTAAATGAGGCCATTATGTATGCATGGCGCAAATGGGGCCATTTGCATGTCATTATGGCCCCATTTGCATGTGGTGCGCTGATCCTCTGCGATTTGTGCCTGGCACCCTGCCAGGCTGCAGCCATCTGGGACTGACGCCCCCTGCCCCTCAGCGGGCAACTTGCCCCATTGCCCGATCGCGGGTGTAATAAAGTGATATCCCTGTCGGTCCAGTGGACCCAATCCCAGCGCCCCATCATGGGCATATGAATAATTACATTCCCTGATGGTCCAGTGGACCCAATCCCCAGCCTGATCATGGGCATGTGAATAATTATATTCCCTGGTCGTCCTGTGGACCTGATCCCCAGCCTGATCATCGGCATACGTGTTTTAAAGATATCCCTGGTGATCCAGCAGTACCCCTCTCCCCATCCGCCCACTGAGACCCGCCACCCCACACCCCCCTGGTCAGTGGTGGGTGGCAGCTCCCCACCTGCAAGTCACCTGGCCACCCACTGACTGACAGCGTACAGTACGGCTGTATGCCTATTGGTCCACCGCATGGGCCAATGGGCATGCAGACCGTACTGTACTACATGTTCCCCAAATTTTAATGAACCGGGTGGTGCCGGGTGGGTCCCAGTGGGCTGGGTGGGGGGGGTACCACTGAACCACCAGGGATATCATTTAACATGTATGCCCGCGATCAGGCTGGGGATTGGGTTCACTGAACCATAGTCAAATGCCCACAATCGGTCTGGGGATTGGATCCACTGGACCACCAGGGATATAATCTTATTATGCCCATGATTGGGCAGGAGGGCAGGTCCACTGGACCACCAGGGATATGTTTGTATTATGCCCATGATCCGGCGATGGGGTAGGGTCCACTGGACCACCGGGGATATTTTCCAACTATTTTCCTACCATGCCCACTATTGGGCAGGGGGGGCATGATGCCCATAAAGTGTCTCTGGAGGTTGGGTGGCCACCCACAGCAGGCGGCTGCCGCGTTGCATCCAGCAACATGGCAGCCCACCTGTGGGTGTCCCCCAACATGCTCCTGCTTTTTACGGGCAGATCTTTGCACCCCCTGTGTGGCGCAAGGTGGGTTTGTGCCTGCATATGTGCCACACATCCCGGCTGAATATCGGATGTGCGCGCATGCATGGGCACGCCTGCACTTGTGCCAGATACATTACTGTTGCAATTATGGCTCATCGGGAAATTGCTAGCTTAACAACCCCTTTGAATATCGCTACCAGGGCACATCAGTGGGTTGTGCATGGCACACCACTGTTGCGCCACGCACAACCCCTTTGAATATCCCACCTTCAAGATGAACTGGAGAATATGAGCCAAGCCTGTATTTTATTAACTTGTTCCCTGCAGTCCCTGCATTGAAGCTTTTATCACTCAGTGTATGACATACAACAGTTAGAATGGAAGGCTGCCTTTCAATGCATTCCATCTAGTTAAAATGTGAATGATTTTATCCCATTTCATTCTCTGCCATTTTGATTTAATTTTAGTTGATGGCGATCCACATTTTATCATTGAAGTACCAAAACAAAATGACACCATATGTTTCAATATCGATGAAAAGCCTGGCGTAATCTTAAACCTTGTGAATGACCCTCTTACAGGTAAGTGGCTGTTATTCTTTTATCTAGCACTAACTAATGTTTGCAGAAATGCTTGCATCAGAGCAAATGTCTTACTTTGTATACCATGCCATCAGTATTTAATTTTTAAAACCGTGTAAGATTAAGAAGAATGGAATATCATGCACTTCTAAAGAATTCGTGTTTTCTAGTGCCCTTCCCTCAACCCAACAATCTCCCTTCCTCCCACCTTGTCTTTTTCTGTTACCTCCTCAGTGCCCCCCCTCAGCTCTATTATCTCTCAACACCGCCAAATGCAATAGCCCAGATCATCTTGACCCCAAAACTTCTCCCTGCTCCCACTGTGGCATCATCCATCTGTAATTTTCTTAACTTCACTGTCCTCCCCAGCACAGTTCCAAGTATATAGAATAGGTCCAAAGTCAACATCCTTTGCAAAGGTGTGACCCCTCTGCAGAATGTAACCTCCATCCTATTACTTTCACCCCTGTTCTGACCAAACATCAAGAGTACCTGGCATTTCCTCCTTCCTTGTCTCCGCCACCCCACCTCCATCATTAACCTTTACCAGTCTGGTTTTCGAAAGTTCCACTCCTCTGTGCATTCCCTATTCTGGCTCACTTACATCAACCTAATGAGTATACCCAAGGGACATGGATAATCCCTTATGAAATCTTTGTTGTCCTGGCCAATACATTTGACACTGTCACCTTCATGCTTCTATCTGGCTTGTTTAAGAGGACTACACTATCTGACCTTGTGATCAACTGGGTCAGCCCCTACCTGAAAGACAGGATCCCAAGCTGTCCTTTTTGGAGGTACTCTTCCAACAGCTGGGTCTGGTGTCCTTGCCCCTCTTTCATTCTCAATTTTCCTACATAACCTTTGATTCATGTATATGGATAATATTGTGCACTTTGATTGTGGTCCCTTAGCCAATGAGCTACTGTAGCTGCGTAATTCCAGCATGACTTCAATTATGTCTAACACTGGTTCCCCACCAATCAGCTTATACTGAAAGCCAAGAAAGGACTCCATGATCTGTGACACCAAGCAGCAACTAGCTGGCATCCATTCCCCTAAGTTATAATGACCCTGGATGGCTCCCAACTAGAGCAAGTTTTTGGGTGTCTAATGGGACAATCATGTTGACTTCTCCAATCATATCAACATCATCCACAAAAAATACCCCCAAAGCTCAGGACTCCTTATGAGAACTAAGGTGATACCCCCTTTCCTGCCTGGCATGTGACCATGGGAACGTGGTGTATAGTATTGCTGCTAAATCCACCCTTACCAAACTGAATCCCCTCCACTGCTTCTGTCACTTTTCTCTTGTCTATACTTCCAAGACCATATCACCATACTCTTCTCACACTTTCCCCTCACCTGAAGGCAGGCAACTTTTTCACTGCATTTCCCTCATCTACAAGTTCTGCTTGGGGTCCCTTCCTTGCTAGCATAGTTCACCCCTCTCTTGTCCTGTCCCCTTCCTGCCCTGAGTTGAACTGCTGTTCATATAGGCTATTATATAGTGCCTTGGTTTCAAGAAAGGTGCTATATAAATAAAGCTTGCTTTGCTTTGCTTTGGAAAAAAACTAGTGTGGTCAGCCAGCAACTGAGTTATCATGTTGAAAGCTTCTACAGTCACAAAATGCCCCAGCACTTCCACTATTGTCTTCATCATCCACCTCCCTAGTTCAAACACCCCTCATCTATGAAGTGCTTTTTGTTGAATGCGTGGCCCTCTCCTGATCCCAATCCATAATTTGGGTGGCCAGTGATCATCAGCCCTGGTTGGCACAGTCATCACACCTCTACAAATGATGATATGGTTTTCCCTTCATAATAGAATGTGCCAGATGAGTGAATTATTGTGAAGTTCCCATCAGCAAAAGAGATGGGGAGGGAGTGGTCTGTGTCACTGGTAATGCTGAGCAGACTGTCCAGTCAGTTAATATCAGTATTAAGGTTGGCCAAACAAGTGAACTCATGTGAGAATTCCATGTTACTACACTGACCTTAATGTTCACATCCAGCCTGGTGGGTGACTCTCAGTTCAGATCATGATGTGGTGGTTTATCACACTCATGTGCTATTTGTGAGGCCTTCTGTTTCCATCATATATTGGCCGACGCTTTCAGATCCCATCATAATTGCTGATTACATTGTGTTATTACTATAAGTGTGGAGATGTTCTGCTGTTGCATGGATCCATATGTTCAGATGCCATCACAGTGGGTCATCATCACTGTTAGTTATATGGATGTGTTTTGCTGTTGCATGAACTTGTACCTTTAGATTCCATCACAATGGCTGACCACACAACATTATTAGTGAGGGAATGTTCTGCTGCATAGCTTTACACCACATGCTAATGAGCAAATGTGGGGTGACACTCAGTCTTCCTTGACAATACCTCTGTGTACTCCAGCAATTTTGTTTTAGTGCAAGCCCTGTACCAGTTGTTATGCTAAGCCCTTGGAATCTAACTATATAGAAACTACCCAATAACAAAAGAATCCAGATCACATTTGGAAGGTCTTCTACACGTCCTACATAAACCAATGTTGTTGTATTTTTAGAGCAATTCATGAATGAGAATGTTCTAAAAAGTATCAAACTGCTATAAAACATTCAGTTTATTGGAAACATCAGATCAGATTTTTAGAAGGGGTAGATACAGATGCACAGTAATGGCAAGTTGCCCTTTTGTCTACATCTAAGATTGCAACTGAAATTGAATCTAAGCTGCAAAGAATGCATTGGTTTGTCACAAAAAGTTGCAATCTATGGGCACAAACATCCAAAATTAGACATAAATTCAAGCTGCATCTGATTTTTGATGCTCATTTGATCAGACATATGGAAATTGGCCCATATATTCAGCCAGGCATCAATAACTTGTAGCACAGTAGACACCCATCCCTGACATGTGTGACCATAAACCAAACCAACTAAAATGTAATGTAACTTATGTGCACAACCGTGAGACTTGTGCATTCTGGGAACACACCTGTAGCCTTTATTCTTAAACAGAACGGCTTCCACTACATCTTAGGGTAAAATATTAGGCCTGCCTGACTGGTAAAAAGGCCCTGCTGGGCCACTCCCCTGCATCTATGGTAGGCATTTTTCAGTGAGACCAACCAGCTAAATCTATGAGAAGTGCAGCTAAAGGTGTACTCTATGTCCTTTTTAGACAAACCTAATTTGCCCAGCAAGCACTGTCCTATTGAGGGCCTCAGTATCTAAATGATCTCCTGGCCTCCCTAATAAACTGTGAGAAAATAGGACCCTTCAAAAGAGAACTCCGTCTCCTACTAGGAGAGGAACTCAATGTGTCTGCCGTTCATGATGCACACTGGCCCATGACCATCATATGTGAGATTAATTTTCAGATCCCTTCTTCCCACTCCCTTACACCCACCCATAACTTTTCCCCATCCCCCTGACAAAGCCTTCTTAGGTTGCTACCATACTATCACTTTGTATCTTTTTTCCCTAAATTGTATTAACTCTATATCTCTGTAATCCACCCTCACTTCTCTAATTATGGCTATTGTAATAAACATGCACTTTTGTAATTTCTTGTTTTTTCTACTTAATGTATGGCCATTGTATTTACTTCGCATGTTATGATGCATGTGTCCCATGAAGCAGGCACAAGTGCTGTAAATGTGGAACAACTTTTGGAAATAGCAATTAAACATTTTGCCATATTTCATGTGCCACAGGGGCATCCCAAAATCAGGAATCATACTGACAGAATCCCAACAAAAAAATCATCCAGCCAATGGTATCTAACATTACTAAGAAGATGCAGCTGCATGTTTGCTGTTAAAACTATTTGCAAACATATTCTGCATGGCTCCCTAGGAAAGCGGAACACTAACATAAAGTGAATAGTAAATATAAATTATGAATATGTTTAATAAAGAAATCCCTTGAATCTGGGAGTAGAGTTTACAGAATAGAAAATCCCACAACACTATGCAAAATCACATTTGCATTCAGTAACCTGTGCTACAGGTTTTCTCTAGTTGCTGAAAGAAAATCTACAACTGTAGCCCACATTTAATAACAATTTGAAATTACTTCCCCCCCCCCAACTTGAGGAGAGAACATATGGTATATAGATGACATTAGAAAACAAATGTGGATATGGCCTTTACCCAAGTTATCTAAACTACTTATTATCCAGACCTGCCCTGAGCTTGCAATTCATTCTCAGTCCAGGACCCACCTCCATGTACCAAGAGCAGTGCAAATATAGTCAATCATTTCATTTGGATGCCTTTGTCACTGCTACATGACCAAATGGAACACTCTTCCTAACAGTATGAAGTAATCTGTTAAGTGCTTTCAAAATAGCCTTGTGCTTGCACTTCAACAGATTGTGTGACAGTTATATAATCTCTGGTGCCTCTGTTGTCTGGTACAGTGCTTTCTGTATTTTTTTTCTGTTTAGTTACCTACTTTTTCTGTACTGTTATGTAAACCTACAAACAACTCATCTGCTGTTTGTGTCTTCCTGGATCTTCTTCTTGAAGTAGACATAAACACCGTTGTTTACATTTTTAGTTCTGTAAATCTCAGCACATGTAGAGATGCAGCAAAGTTCAAATTCCCCAGAGAAGTTTCAGAGAAGTCAGAAAATTCACCTCAGTCGAGCAATCATCGAAGTTTTGCTCCTAGACTACAAATTCACATACCTGATTTCATCATTTTTTTGGCAGATTTTTGCCATGAAGTGTGGAATTTCACCAACAAGAGGTACAATTTCACCTACAAATGGTGGAATTTTGCCTGTGAATGGTAAAATTTCACCATTCGCTGTGAAATTCCACCATTTGCAGGTGAAATTCCACACTTTGCAGGTGAAATACTGCACTTCGTGGGTGGAACTTTGCAATTTGTGGCTGTGAATTAATCCACAAATAGTACTAAATTCAAGGGTTAATTTGTGGAGCAAATCTTCCCAACTTTGCCCATCTCTAAGCACATGTGAAGTCTGCTAAATAACTCCAATATATTGTTTAGCATGTTTATTTTGAAATAGTCCTCTTTTCCCTTTATTTAGGGCCCCTGTCAATGCTGCCATTTTTCCCACCTAATATTAATTTTTTAATTACTTATGAGTTCTGGTACCCTATGACATCAGTAGAGCAGAAGCCTACAATGAAGCTTTCCGTGCAGAGCTTCCACTCTGCTCATGTCGTCGAGTTCCAGAACTGCTAAGTAATTACAACATGAATACTGAGCAGAAAATAACTATTAATTAATAAGGCACACTAAATATGGAAAAATGTATCCATTTTAACAAGTACACACAACAATGCACTGGGGTTATTAAACACACGTTATGCATGATCAGATTTACAATTATAGAATCACAGTACCAGTGGTACTGAAGGGCATTAGGCTGTCATAAGCAGAAGCAGAACCCCACTGTAAAGGAGATGCAGCATCTTAACTAGGCTATACTGGGTAAATAGATTCCTTGTAGTGCAATTTAGAATACAGTGCATGAACTTTACTATATGCTGTAAATGTAAATTCTATACTATTTTCAGGCCAGGAACTAAAAGAAAACATTATTGTTCCTGAACAAACAATAGTTTATCCTTCCCAAATCCTATTTACATCCTTAGCTTTAGAAAAGGGGGATATGTTAATCTTATAAACAGCCCCTTACTACAGCCATCATCTTGGAATCCTGGGTTGGACTTTTGAAAAAGAAACTGCTGATAAGGATAACAGCAGTTAGGAGGGTCAGTTGAGGTTTCTTCAGCTTCTTGAGAGCAGATACAGTACAATTGAACTGCTCCCTTTTAGGACTGGCCTGCATAGCAGACCAGTTCCTATTGTGATCATATTCAGGAAGTGTTTTGTAGTGGTCCCTTTGAAATAATAGTAGTAGTAGTAGTAGTAGTAACTTTATTCATCCGGCAGTCTTCCCAAAAGGCTCAAAGCACTGTACAGAGTGACATAAAATAAATAAGAAAAACGTCCAAATAACTTAAATAATACTCTAAAATACAAGCAGAGTAGCAACAGACTAATACAGAATAATAACACTATGTCTTCATTCTCTAAAGGCCTGGTTAAAAAAGAAGGTTTTTAATCCCCTTTTAAGGGCCTCCAATGAGGAGGCCTCCCTCAGTCCGCTAGACAGCGAATTTCACAACAGAGGGCCAGCTACTTCAACAGTATGGTCTCCAGAGGAATTCAGCCAGGCCCATGGGACCAAAAGGATGCCCTTCTCAGAGGAGCAGAGAGGGCATGAGGACTGTACAGGATGCAAGAGCTCTAACAATGCAACTGGGAACTTGGATACACCTTTTTATGGCTGTCAGTGAGTGAATGTGTGGCTTACTATTGGCTCTTTCAGCTGTCTGTAACCAATTCTAACTTCCTATTGGTGACAAGGAGGATAGTACATGACAGGTGGAAGGCAGTGCATCAGAGACAGAGGACAGTGCATGACAGCCAGAAAAAAACAAGCAACATCTGTCTCAGGAACACACAGTTAGGGCTGCTGCTCTACATTGCATGCCTTCCAAACAGGATGCAACACCAGGGTGCCGACCCACAGTGCCACCAAACAACAGTGCCCTTCTCCCATCTTCCTTCCTGTCCAATACAACAGTGTCCCCTCCTGTCTCAAGATGTGACACCTAGGTGCCAACCCCAGCTACTGCCAAATGGCAGCATTCCCCTCTCATCTTCCTTTACACATGATCCACGTTGAGCTGCCCCACCAAACAGGATGCCACATTAGGGTACACACCTGATGCCACCAAACAACAAGTTGACACTCAGGTGCCCAATCTCAATTTAAAAATTCCACCTGTCTTGATCATAATGCGGAGTCATAAAAAGAAACATGTTTTCACAGTCGCACTGTGAAATCATCTTTCAGACAGGATTTACAAAATTCCACCTGTCTTGATCATAATATGAGGTCATAAAAAGACTATGTTGGAAATTTTGGGTCAAAATGTTGAATCCTTATGAAAAGGCCATAATGCCTCTCATCTGGCCTGTCCTTGGTAAAAACAGGACACCACTGGAAATGAGATATTGTATCTCTGGCTATCCTGGGTAACTATATTGTAAAAATGTATAACCACAGGTCCCCATTGAAATGAGCATCTGTGCTGCTCTATCCTGGGACAAATACTGGACTCCACTTAAAATAAGAAATTGCCACTTATTTGGGCTATCCTGGATAGAGACATTATAATCATCTGAGCTATCCTGGGTTGATAAATTGTAATCATTTGGGCTATTCTGGGTACATACATTATAATCCAATATATAACCCAATCCATATACGGAATGAAGCAAGGTCAGTACTCCTAGCTTTTGCTTGTGTATGTGAGTGCCCCAATACAACCTCACTCCTATACTAACAACTGAGAGTCCCCTGAATGCTCTAATTCAAGCACTTGGAATGTCACTAAACATCCCCTCCAACTGCAACATTACTATAGATTTATCCCCCTTCCGCCCTCACCCCCTACCCCAGCCACCCTTAGTCCCATCCTCTGCTTCCTTTTCCACCTCCATACCCCCCACATATTACTGCCCTCACCTTATCCACACCCCACCTGTACTATCCCTCCATCCTTCACTGCCAACCGCCTCAACGTCCCCCTTCCTGTTTCTCCCCATCCCCTATCCCTCAACACTGATCCTCCACCACCAATAGTTGTTTTGGACTCAAAACAGACAGAAGGGTTACCCTGTTTGTCTCCTGTTCACATATTGCACTTCCGGGTTTGGCACTGTGGTAGCAAAGGGCCTGACCCACGGAGTGTGTTTGTGACAGATCTGGTTGGCAGTGGTGCAATTTAAAAGGTTTGGTTTACAGTGTTGCAATCAAAAAGATTTGTTTGCATACTGTGAGATTATTTGATAACACAAGCATTAACAGTCCAGTGTGTCAGATTGATAACTGTAACAATTCACACACAAAATAAAGCAGTGGTTTGAAAAAATAAAGAAATATATCATTGTGGTTACAGTCAAAAGTTCCCTACCAGTTTTATTTTTTTCAGGTGTAAACTAGTGTAGCCGTAGATTAGGGAAGAAGATGACTTCCACCTACAGTGAGTACATTGCAGGCTACCTGAGGCAGTTGTGCCAAAAGAGAGGAGTCCGTTGCGAGGGGTGAAATAAGCAGCACCTCATGGAGGCTCTTGTGGCAGCCAATGCCCAAGACCTCGAGTCACAGTCAGTGACTGAAAGGGACCAGACTTTGGGTGTGGAGGGGCCAGGGTCCATCACAGTGTCCAGACCCATTGAGGAGGACAGCAGGACCAGTGTAAGCTGAGAGCCACCGCAGCAGGGGAAGGTTACCACCATTCTGGAGCCAGAAGGCATCAGGCTGCAGACAGAATTGTAGAGAATGGAGTTGGAATTGGAGCAGAAAAGGTTCAAAGCCCAGCAACAGTGGGACCTTGAACAGAGGAAGCTAGAGAGGGAGAGATAGGAGAAGCGAGAGTGGAGAGAGGGTGAGCGAGAGCTGCAAGAGGCCGAGCGAGAGCAACAAGAGGCTGAGTGAGAGCAGCAAGAGGCCAAGCGAGAGGAGAAAGAGCACCAGAGGAAATTTGAAATGGAGAAGCTACAACTCCAAAGAACAGCACCAAAGCAGGTAAGTGGCATGGGTGAACCTGGTACTCCAGGACTGGGTTACAAATTAAATTCTAAATTGATAGCTAAATTTAAAGTGGGAGAGGATATGGATGCATTTTTAAACTCATTTGAAAAGGTATCCATTCAGGTAAAAATTCCCAGATAGTCCTGGAGCTTCCGGCTATGCCCGCTGCTTACTGGGAAAGCTCATGATGCATTGGGACAAATGGACAATCAGGACAGTAATGATTATGGCAAACTCAAAGCTGCATTGTTAAAAAAAGTATGACTTGAAAGCAGAAGCATACAGAGTTGAGTCCCGTCAGCTCAGGAGAAGCCCTGACATGAGCTACGAGGAGCTGGCTACCAAACAATGACAGTTTTTAAAACATTGGTGGGAAGAGATACAAGCAGACTCTGTAGAGAAAATTGAAAATGTCGTACTTTTGGAGCAGTTCTTTTGGGCTTACCCAGCAGAGCTAAAACCTGGCTAGAGGACCGAGATCCAAAAACAGTGCAGGAGGCTGCCACGCTCTCGTACCACTATGCCAGGTGAAGACCTGCTCTGAGATGGAGTGGGGTGGTGTGGCAGCACAGAAAGGGAAAAGCATGCCTTCAGGGCAGCCAAAACCCTCACTGCCTCCACCAAAAGCAAGCAGCCCCAGGTTACAAAGAAAAGATTTGCCTGAGAAAAGAAATGAATGTTGGGCTTGCAAACAACCTGGACATCTTGCAAGACAGTGTTCTAAAAAGGCAGAGAGTGCACAAAGTGTTGCTGAGAAAGAGGTGTTTTTTTTTTTTGTGTATCCCTGAAAGCATGCCAGTAAACATGAGGGAGTACATACACCCAGTTACTGTGAATGGGGTGCAGACTCATGGTTTAAGGGACACTGGGGGCATCCCTCACTTTAGCAAAAGGTGATCTGGTTGAGCCTGAACAGCTTATCGCCAATCAGTTTGTTACAGTAAGCGGATTCACTGGGGAGGAGAAAATGCTGCCACTTGCTAGTGTTCTCCTGGATTGAGGTGAGACAGGAGAGACAGTGCAAATGGTTGCAGTGGCAGAAAATCATGCCCTGGATGTGATTATCAGAAACAATTTTTGAAAGGGGATGGTGTGTATAGGTACCCACAGTCAAGCAGCAAAGGCAAATTATAGATCCCTGGACCCCATAGAAGCCCCTGTGGAAAACACTGGGAGGCTGGTTCCCCAGCCTGTGTCTCCTAATATGGAGAATAGTGAAACGGGGGGTAGAAAATTCCCAGATAGCAGTCAACAGAACAGCAACAGAAGGTTACTCTGAGGAAGGAGGGGTAGCCAGTAGTCAGAGGGTTAGGGATGGCAGTGACCCTGAATGTACTGATGCTACAGCTAGAGACCCTAGTTTAGAAACTAGAGAGGACCTGTCCCATGCCTTGGGAATGTGTAAAGACTTTGCAGCTGCTCAGAAAAATGATCACAGTTTAGAGAGGCTGAGGGCTTGGGCAGACTCTGACAGAGCACTGGGAGGTGACAGGAAACAGAGTTTACTGGGAGAATGGACTGCTGTATACACAGGATGTAAAGCCAGAGGGAGGGGTGAAAGGCAGGCAGCTTGTCATTTCCCAGGGGTACTGTGAGCAGTTGCTCAAGATTGCTTATGATATTCCCATGTCTGCCCATCTGGGAATCACGTGAACTGTGCAGCGATTGGCCGAGAATTTCTATTGGCCCAACTTCACCCAGCAGGTGAAGGAGAACTGCAGGTCTTGTCACCAGTGCCAAGAAATAGGGAAGGCAGGTAGGAAAACCCAAGCCACCCTAATTCCCTTACCCATGGTGGAGGAACCATTCCAGAGGTTAGGAACAGGTATTGTGGGGCATTTGAATACCCCCAGCTCCTCAGGGAAGAGGTTTATTCTAACAGTGGTGGATTATACCTCCTGGTACCCAAGGGCAGTCACCCTTTCCTCACTGAGGACAGACAAAGTGGCAGATGCCTTGCTAGGGATTTTCTCCCCTGTTGGGTTCCCACAGGAGGTTATCACTGATCATGGGGGTTCCTTCATGTTGGACCTGAGCTGGGAGGGACTGGGAGAAATACCTTCCCCATCTGTTGTTCGCATACAGGGAGGTGCCCCAAGAGTCTACAGGGTTTCCCCCTTAAAGCTCTTATACTGATGCAGGGTGCATGGGCCCCTAGACTTGATCTGGGAAGACTGGGAAGGCAAGCACACCACCCAGGGAACTCCCATAGTGGATTATGTCCTTAAGTTTAAGGAAAAGCTGAAGGAGCTTATGGGAACAGCCCAGAGCAACCTGGCAGCTGCCCAGCAAAAACAAAAGGTATGGTACAATCATAGAGCCAGAACTCACTCATACACTATGGGTCAGGAGGTCATGATCCTAATCCCGGTCCGGAAAGATGAGCTGCAGGCCGAGTGGGCAGGACTGTACAAAGTAGTCAGACAGGTGAATGATGTAAATTACATAACAGACCTGCCTGACAGGAGACATACCCAAGGAACGTACCATGAACTGAATTTGGGAAATTCATCCCATGCCTAGAAATGGATTCCCCCAAATTCAGTCTAGGAGGAACGGATATGATGGACAGCATCTGCTTGCTATTATTTGTATAACATTCGTGATGTAAATATATATTTCTGTGAATTTCTGCTGAAAAATATGGCAGTCAGCACAGGCCATCAGAAGATACTGGATTTTGTTTTAAAAGAAAAAAAAATGGGCCGGCCTGGTTGTTACTTCTGGCTGACTTCCTGGGACTATAATGATACCAGGCTGTAACACATGGTAAAACACCCATTTACTTTTAAATCCAGGAAAACTAGCCATTAAAAATAGGCTGCATTTCATGACCTATTAGGAAGAAGCAACTTCTAACTGATACCTGTTAGATTTCACAAATAGGTGACATATCTCATCAAGAAGTTTGCCTGAAAACATCCAAAGGGTAACTCTGCCCTGTCATAAGGCATCACTAATTAGGAAGAATATAAATATATATATATATATATATATATATATATATTTTTTTTTTTAATTGGAATGTTTAGCAGAGTGCTGGGGCATGTGACTGGTCAATTAATTCAGTATCCAGGTATGAGTGACCTCACAGCCAGTATCACTGTGAGCTGTGACATCACAGGGAGGTCAGAGGCTGTAACTGAATATTACCAGAAGGCTGGAAGGAAATAGTGCTTTTGCTTTTTGATTCTGTACTCCTGACAAGACAGATGCAGACCATCATGCCATATTGATGCATCAGTCTTCCCAGATCAAGTCTAGGGGCCCATGCACCCTGCATCAATATGGAACGATGGTCTGCATCTGTCCAGGAGGGGAACCAGAATCCTAGGTGATAGGTTTAAATGCATAATTTGCAAGCATTTAAACTAGCCAAGGGAGGAGGCACTGAAGAGGAGCAGGGGGAAAACCCAGCCTCCCCCCCACAAAACACAGTAGTTAGAGAGGTAAACACCAAGGTAGACAAGTTAATGGGGAGCAGAACAGGGGTAAATGCAGAAAAAGGCAGTAAGAACAGGGATGGGGCTAAAAGGGGTAAGGCCATCAACAAATGGAGGGCGATGAGTACCAATGCCTGTAGTCTGTGTAACAAGCTCCCTGAACTAGTGACCTTGATGGAAGAGGGACATCTGGATATCGTGGCAGTCACAGAAACATGGTACACCGAGAACCATGACTTGGATGTCAACATACCAGGGTACACAATCTACAGGAGGGACAGGGAGGGTAAAAGAGGTGGAGGAGTAGCTCTCTATGTAAGGGAAGAGATCAAAACAATGGTACTGAATGATAAACAGGGAGTAGAGGAGGCACTGTGGGTTATCCTGGAGACAGGTTATGGCACCACAATTCACACAGGGGTGGTGTACAGGGCCCCATCTCAAGGGGAAGCAATGGACAAGGAAATGATAGAAGGCATCCTTAGAATGACAGAAAATGGGAGATATTGTTGATAGGGGACCTGAATATGCCAGATGTTAGCTGGAGCACCCTAGCTGCAGCCACATCAAAAGGCAGGTTTATTCTCCATGCCCTACAGGGGGCAAGCCTCAGACAGCTAGTGGTGGAACCAACTAGGGAGGGAGGGAGCAATCTGAGACCTGGTGCTGTCAAATGGGGATGGAAAAAGGATCTCAGATTTAGAAGTAGGTAGCCATCTGGGAACAAGTGACCACCAAACAGTGTGGTTCACAATAAACACAGCCATAGAGTTGAGCCATACAAAAGCAACAGTGTTGGACTTCAGGAGGGCTGACTTTAGGAAAATGGGAGAGTGCCTCAGAAAAGCACTAGCAAACTGACAAGAAGGAGGGGGTGGAAGAACAATGGGGAAAAATCAAAACAGCCATCACAGACACAACAAGCCTTTGTGTGAAGCAAATCAGCAAAGCAAAATGAAGGAAAAAAACACTATGGTTCTCAAAAGAGGTGGCTGGGAAGGTTAAGGAGAAAAAGGTAGCATTCAGGAAGTATAAGGAAACACAGAAGGACCAGGACAGAGAACTGTACCAGTTAAAGCAGAAGGAAGTAGGGAAGGCAGACAGAATAGTAAAAGCCCAAACTCAGGAAAAGTTAGCCAACTCAGTTAAGAAGAGGGATAAAACATTTTATAGGTACATTAGGGAGTGAAGAAAGATGAAGGAAGGGATAGTGAGGCTTACTAAAGGGAAGGGAGGGTGGGCAGAGGGTGACAGTGAAAAAGCATGGATACTGAATGAATACTTCTGCTCAGTATTCACAAAAGAGGAGAGGGAGGTACCTAAATCAAAGAATAGAAGCACTCTTGATAGGGAGGTCAATACCAGTCCATTCACAGAAGAAAGGGTTCTGAAAGAACTCTTAAAACTGAAGGTGGACAAAGCAATCGGGCCTGATGGGATTCACCCAAGAATTCTAAAAGAACTAAGGGTAGAACTACTGACACTACTGACAACCCTTTTTAACAAATCATGGGAGGATGGTGTGGTACCTGAGGAATGGAGAAGGGTGGATGTGATTCCCTTTCACAAAAGTGGGAGTAAGACAAAGGCAGGAAACTACAGACCTGTTAGTTTGACCTCAGTGGTTGGGAAAATTATGGAACCATTTCTAAAGGAAGGAACTGTTGAGTTCCTAGAGGCCAGTGGGGCACAAGACCCAAGGCAGCATGGATCCACAGTGGGAAGGTCATGTCAGATGAATCTAATAGATTTCTTTGACTGGGTGACCAATGTAGTACACCAGGGAGGGGCTGTGGACGTGGCCTACCTAGACTTTAGCAAGGCATTTGACACAGTCCCACGTAAAAGATTAATAAACAAGTTAGCCTGCTTTGGAGTGGGTCCCAAGGAGGTAGCCTGGGTAAAACATTGGCTGGACATCAGGATACAGAGGATAATAGTGAACAGAGTTTTCTCTGAAGAAAGGGAGGTTACTAGTGGGGTACCACAGGTTTCAGGACTGGGAACAGTCCTCTTTAATGTCTTTATAAGTGACATTGCAGAGGGACTGGAAGGAAAAGTATGTCTCTTTGCAGATGACACAAAGATCTGCAACAGGGTTGATACAGAAAGTCTGGTGGAGAGGATGCAAAGGGACTTGGCAAGGTTAGAGGAATGGTCAAATGTATGGAAGCTTAGATTCAATGCAAAGAAATACAAAGTAATGCACCTGGAAAACAAAAACCCAAGGGAAGCGTACACAGTGGGGTGAGATAATAACAACAACAGAAATGGAAAGGGACCTGGGGTAGTCATATCAGATGACCTTAAGGTGAGCAAACAATGTGAGAAGGCAGTAAGGAGGGCTGGTGGGATACTGGGATGAATAGGGAGAGGCATCACCAGTAGAAAACAGGAAGTTGTTATCCCTCTGTACAGACAGTTGGTGAGACCCCATCTGGAGTTCTGCATCCAGTTCTGGAGACTCCATCTCCACAAGGACATAGACAGGATGGAGGCTGTCCAGAGGAAGGCAACTAAAATGGTGCAGGGTCTGCATCAGAAGACATATGAAGAGAGATTAAAGAAGCTTAACATGTATACACTCAAGGAGAGGAGGGGAGAGGAGGAACATGATAGAAACTTTCAAGTACATCAAAGGAATCAACAGAGTCCAAGACAGTAGCATCTTTCAGAAAAAGAGATGTGCAAGAACAAGGGGGGCACAATTTGAAGATGGGGGGGACAGCTCAGAGGTAATGTGAGGAAGTATTTTTTCACGGAGAGGGTTGTGGATGCATGGAACAGCCTTCCTGAAGAGGTAGTGGAGTCAAAAACAGTGAGGGAATTCAAGACTGCATGGGACAGACATAAAGCAATTCTAGTGGTGGGTAGGAGGAAGTAGGCTGTTGGTTAACTAGGAACTGCAGCCTATGCATTAGGTAGGGAAATTGGCAGACTGGGTGGCCCAAGCGGTCCTTATCTGCTGTCAAATTCTGTGTTTCTATGTTTCACTCTCCAGAGCACTTTAGGTAACTCAACCACCACTATTTATTAATTGGAACTAGAATAGGAGTAAATATTCAGTAATAAAGCAGTTTTGTATAATTATCCATTTAATTTTCATGACTGTAATCTAAATGGATAATTATACAAAACCGGCCTAATTACCGAGTATTTACATTGTAATCATTTGGGCTAGTCTGGTTAGATACTGTACATTGTAATCATTTGCGCTATCCTGGGTAGATACATTGTAATCATTTGAGCTATCCTGAGTAGATACATTGTAAAAATGTGTAAAAGCATTGTACAAATGGGTAAAAACAGCCCCCTTCCCCCCACACACACATGTACAATGAGATATTGCACCTCTTCTGTGCTATCCTGGGTCCCTACAGTCTAAAAATGTGTAAAACAAAACAGGACACCATTGGAAATTAGATGTTGCATCTGTATTTAGCTATCCTGGGTAAATATATTGTAAAAATGTATAAAAGCTGGACGCCACTGAAAATGAGATTTCATCTGATCTGGTCCATTCTGGACAAATATATCACAGAACTGTGTAAAAGCAGATCTCAGTTGAAATGTGCATCTGTTCTGCTCTATCCTGGGAGAATACTGGACTCCACTTAAAATGGGAAATTGCCTTTCACCTGGGCTATCCTGAGTAGATATATTGTAATCATTTGGGCTATTCTGGGTACATACATTATAATCATTTGGGCTATCCTGGGTAGACGCAGTGTAATCATTTGGGCTATCCTGGGTAGACAAATTGTAATCATTTGGGCTATTGTGGGTAGATACATTGTAATCATTTGGGGTATCATGGGTAGATATGTAAGCTTTAATCCACGATGAAGATGGCATCTAATGGGGAATGCATGGTTGGGGCCATGTGGCCTCGTGCCTACAACGACCAACCATGCATTAACTCCCCATTAGATGCCACTTTCAGAGTGGATTAATGCGCTTGTAACATGATGTGCACATGACTGTACATGTCAGAGATGTGGTTCTACTCTTCTGATCAAAGAAACAACGAGAGGATTCAACTGATTCACTTCAATTTACTGTTACTTTCAAAACTGCAAGCCAGCCTCTCTTACATACATATGTTATTTTTTTTTTTGCACACTACTACATTGATATATTTCTTAACAATTGCTGCACATTTTGCACTATTTCTGATGGCGGTTCATTTCCCATTGTTCTTAGGAGGACCGCGATGTTGGTGTATTGCTCCTTTTCACGCTACCGCTCTGTCTCATTTGCATACAAGATACAACTATGCAGTTTACTGAGCGTGATTTTGCTTCTTTACCTGCCTGGACTGTGTTTCCGCTGCTCCCTCCACTACACTGCTCGCTTTTTCCCACTCTGTCTTCTGTGTGCCTTGTCTACCAGTACTCCTGGATAATTCAGGTTTATGGGGATATTTCAGGTTTACGGTGACATAGACCGAGAAGGGCTCGACATGAAATGCACTTCTGGTTCCTCGCTTTCTGTTATGGTGGATTGGATGCCGTGCCCCTGACTCCTTCTGCCGTGGATTCCTCATATCTGTGTCTCTCTCACTTGCTGTTGCTTCTCTGGTTCTTCTTTTCTCCATTTCTGCTCTCAGTGATGTTCTTGGTGACTGTCCTATCCCTCTGTGCTGCTCCTACTACTGCTTGTCTCCATTTCTACCTTCTTGTACATTGCTATTCGTATTTTGTGTGCTGTGTGCCTCTTACATTTCTCCTACTCCTCATCTAGCCTACCTACTTGCTCTTTCACAACTTGCTTTCCTGCGTTCTTTGACTTTCGCTTTTCAATATACTGCTCATTTTCCTCTCGTGGCTGCTTTTTGTATGTCACACGCAACACGGCATTATCGTCTCATAATGCCATGTTGCTCTTCTACCACCTGACCCTGTTCCACCTATCCTCTTTCTTCTCTACACTCCTTGTCTTTTTGCCATGTTACAAATTGTAATAATTTGGGCTATCCTGGTAGATACATTGTAATCATTTGGGCTATCCTGATAGATACATTGTAATCATTTGGGCTAAACTGGGTTGATACAGTGTAATCATTTGGGATAACTTGGGTAGATACATTGTTATCATTTGAGCTATCCTGGGTAGATACATTGTAAAAATGGTAAAAGCAGGGTCACATCAAAAATAAGATATTGCATCTCTACTGTGCTATCCTGGGGATATACAGTGTAACAATGGGTAAAAACTTAACCCCACTGAAAATGAGATATTACATCTGAGCTGCACTACCCTGGGTAAATAGAGTGTAAAACTGTGTCAAAGCAGGATCCCATGAAAAATTATATATTGTATCTTATCTGATCTCTGCTGTGTAAGTCTATGGTAAAAATGTGTACAAGCAGGACCCCAATGCAAAACTGTATAAAGTACAACTGTCAAGGTGAGGATGGATGTGGTCCTTAAGTAAGTAAAATTGAAAAGGTGACATAATAACTGTTATATGTAGATATGTATATATTTAAGCAATAACAACTGAGAAGTAGGTCATTTCTAAGGGATTAATGACCAGTTGGGGGATGGGTGGCCTAAGGCTGTCCTATCCCTCTGTGCTGCTCCTACTACTGCTTGTCTCCATTTCTACCTTCTTGTACTTCGCTATTCGTATTTTGTGTGCCTCTTACATTTCTCCTACTCCTCATCTAGCCTACCTACTTGCTCTTTCACAACTTGCTTTCCTGTGTTCTTTGACTTTCACTTTTCAATATACTGCTCGTTTACCTCCCGTGGCTGCTTTTTGTATTTCACACGGAACACGGCATTATCATCTCATAATGCCATGTTGCTCTTCTACCACCTGACCCTATTCCACCTATCCTCCTTCTTCCCTACACTCCTTGTCTTTTTACCATGTTACAAATTGTATTGTAACACGGCATTATGGACAGCCGTGCCAGGGAGCCTCGCGATTGGCGCAACGCCGACACGTGGTGCAGGAGCAACATGGCATTGTGAGCCAATAATGCCGTGCTGGTGTTGCAGGAAGCGCGGGCACGAGCCCAACTCGGCATTATTTCTCATAATGCCGTGTTGCTCTTGCGCGTCCCCGAGCCCAACACGGCATTATTTCTCATAATGCCGTGTTGCTGCTGTAGTGGGTACTATAGCCACTGGGTGGCAAGTAGCGCTGTTGGCGGTCGGCGCTTATGGATCCCAAACGGGGGATAGAGCCAGCAAGGAGGAAGACTGGTATGCGCAGATGCAGGGGTAGAGTTAGACAGCACACACGAGACAGCGCAGGTAGTGTAGTGTACTAGATGGCCGTGTGGAGTTTCGCTGGCGCGCACCGAGGTTGTCCGAAGAGTAAGTGCATTAATCACTTCTCGGCCGCCGGGCTGTACTGGTGATTAATGCCCGCTAGGATTGAACCTCGGCTTTCGCCGCAAACAACGCCCCCCCAGCGGGCATTAATCCCCGATAGAGCCCTCCTCTGCCGGTGATTAATGCTTACATAATTTGGGCTATCCTGGTAGAGACATTGTAATCATTTGGCCTATCCTGGTAGATACATTGTAATCATTTGGGCTAAACTGGGTTTATACAGTGTAATCATTTGGGATAACTTGGGTAGCTACATTGTTATCATTTGAGCTATCCTGGGTAGATACATTGTAAAAATGGTAAAAGCAGGGTCACATCAAAAATAAGATATTACATCTCTACTGTGCCATCCTGGGGATATACAGTGTAACAATGGGTAAAAACTTGACCCCACTGAAAATGAGATATTACATCTGAGCTGCACTACCCTGGGTAAATAGAGTGTAAAACTGTGTCAAAGCAGGATCCCATGAAAAATTATATATTGTATCTTATCTGATCTATGCTGTGTAAGTCTATGGTAAAAATGTGTACAAGCAGGACCCCAATGCAAAACTGTATAAAGTACAACTGTCAAGGTGAGGATGGATGTGGTCCTTAAGTACATAAAATTGAAAAGGTGACATAATAACTGCTATATGTAGATATGTATATAGTTAAGCAATAACAACTGAGAAGTAGGTAATTCCTAAGGGATTAGTGACCAGTTGGGGGATGGGTGGCCTAAGGCGCAGCCAAGGGCCACCTACCTCCAACCAGTCATTAAGCCAAGGAAATGAATATCTTCAAGGTTGTTATTGTGATTAAAGGTCTAATCACAATAACAATTTTCATTTTTGCCGAAGTGCAAGACTTACGTGCACACAGTGTCAGTTGGCAGCTGGATCGGTCATTTCTAAGATGTTAATTATCAATCCAGTAGCCAACCAGAAGCCTTGCAAGGCTTATGAATGAATAATTAATTAGACTTACAATGTAGAATACTAAAGAAAATTACAAAAAAAAAACAAAGATTAACAAACTTAACAACATGTAACAAACAACACCAGCCAAAGTGTGTTATTGTTGTAGGAAGTAGAGGTGAAATAACTTAAATGTTCCTAAGAAAGAACACTGTATATAGTATGCGTAAATGATACAGGAAGGCAGCTACTTTCCAATGTGTGGTTTCTGTAAACACATACAGTCAAAAATATCATGCCCAGTACAAAGCATCATGGGTATGCAGATCCACCCGTTTGGGAGGTGGGATGGGGTAGGTAAATTGACTAGAAAATGAGGTGCAATATTCTGTTTGACATATCACTACTCAGATCTCAGAACAGCAGGCTCCCACACACTAAACATAACAATAATCTTTAATATCTGCACAAAAGTGTAAGGATGGCAACAGTACGAAGACATCCTAAAAAACTATGAACAGGGTTCATGTTTTTTAAAAATAAAATAGGTGTTTACCTAAACTAGGTTATCCTGGTGTGCAAAAATGCAAATAAATAGAAGTAATAATTAAAAACTGCTTCAAGTGGTTAAAAATGACTTACAGCTTCAATGCAGTTCATCCATTCGATACTAGCGATTGGTAACTTTTTCCCACCACTAGACAATTCACTCTCCACTGTCAAAAAAGAATGTTCATGACATTGCCATTGTATATTCCACCTGGGCACTTCTGTCTATCCCCACTGGGAGAAACCAGTCAGAATTTAGCCAGCAGGATTTAGATTTTGATTAGTTGCCACAGCATAAAATGGGCAAACTCTAAAATCGCTGATGAAATTAATTTGGTATAAGTCATTCTGTTCTGGGGCAGAGGTAGCCATCAAACATGGTGGCTGCATAATTCATTAGGAGATATCCAAAGAGGACAATTTTGCTGAACATCCTATAAAACAGCCGTTGAAAACCCTTAAATAATTAAACCAAAAGAAACCATAACTGCAGCACAATTGATAGCTACCAAAACAGGCATAATCTGGCCTGTTTTAAGAAAACAGCAGAACTGTCAAAGTTCTAGGGACATGAAGTAATCTGGTGTGCTTGATGGGTGGGCAAAATTTTAAAGGCTGCCGCCCAGAGAACCAAGTGTCACAAGAGCTAGCGGCACACAGGATGGAAGCCATGCCATGAAAGGGACAGATGCAGTCAGGGGTAGTCAGAAAAAGGAAGAGGGCTTTAAGATGACACTTAGAGAGGAGGAGGAGGAGGAGTCTGGCAAGGAGGGAGATCAGAAGGCAAAAGTAGCCACTTGAGGAGAAAATAGCCAAAGGGGCCAGGAGGGGTGATTAAATGTTTGTCAGATATGTGAGGGAGAGGAAAAGAGCAGGGCAGGGGATTGCTAGACTGAGGGGGGGAGAGATAAACTTAGAGCAGGACTACAAAAAGGCAGAGACACTAAATGAGTGTTTTAGCCCGGTGTTCATGGAGGAGGTGGAAGGCAGGGGTCCAGTACTAGTGCCTAAGGGGAAGGAGGGCAAATGGGTGGATCAAAGCCCATTCACTGTGGATAGGGTCAGGGCTGAGCTGGATAGACTAAGGGTGGACAAGGCAATTGGGTCTGGTGGGTTGCACCCCAGAGTGATCAAGGAATTGAAGGAGGAGCTGGCTGCACCCTTGACAAGGATCTTCAACCTGTCCCTGGATACAGGGAGGGTGCTGGAGGAGGGCTGATATAGTGCAATTGCACAAGGGAGGTAGCAGGGAGCTGAAGGACAATTACTGCCCAGTCAGCCTCATGTCTGTGGTGGAAAAGTTAATGGAGGCATTAATCAAGGAGAGGGTGGTGAATTACCTAGAGGAGTGTGGCTTGCAGGACAGCAGACAGCATGGCTTCACCAAGGGGAAATCATGCCAAACCAACCAAACTGAGTTCTTTGATTGGGTGACTCAGGTAATCGACCAGGGTGAGGCAGTAGGCATGTCCTATCTGGACTTCAGCAAGGCCTTCAACACCATTCTTCATAGATGGATAGTGAGCAAGATGGAAAGCATGGGGTTTGGAGGGAAAATAGCAGGCTGGGCAGAGGCCTGGCTAGCAGGGAGAACTCGGAGGGTAGTGCTTAATGGGGTGCACTCTGAGATGACAAGGGTAAGGAGTGGAGTGCCACAGGGGTTAGTTTTGGGTCTGTTCCTCTTCAACATCTACATCAGTGATATTACGGAGGGTTTGAGAGGGAGGGTTTGCCTATTTGTCAATGATACAAAACTCTGCAATAGGGTGTACATGCTGGAGGGGATGGAAGACATGAGGAGGGACCTCAAGACACTGAAGGAGTGGGCCTGGAAATGTCAGCTGAAATTTAATGCCAAGAAGTGCACTGTGATTCACCTAGGGAGGAAAAACACTTGAGCAGGGTACACACTGTGGGGGTAATCAAAGAATCAGAACATGAAAGGGGTCTCAGGATCACAGGCTCATCAAACCTTAAGGTAGGTTTCCAATGTAGTAGGGTGGTGGGAAGGGTCAGTGGAATGCTGGCATGCATAGGCAGGGGCATTACTAGCAGAAGGAGGGAGGTAATAATGCCCCTCTAAAAAGCCATGGTGAGGCCGCAGCTAGAGTACAGGGTTCATTTCTGGAGACCACACCTCAACAAGGATATAGATGCATTGCAGCGGGTTCAGAGAAGGGCAGCAAAGATGGTGCAGGGTATGCAGGGGAAGACATATGAGCAGAGGTGTAAGGAGCTGAATCTGTACACACTGGAAACAAGGAGGGAAAGGGGGGACATGATTGAAACCTTTAAATATGTATAGGAGCGCAATAAAGTAGGTAAAGGGGATCTGCTGAGGAGGAAGGAGGGAGCCAGAATGAAAGGGCACAGCCTCAGATTGCAAGGAAATAGATTCAGGGGCAATGTGAGGGGCATGTCTTCACAGAGGGGGTGGTAGAGCCCTGGAACAGACTGCTGGATGAAGTGATGGGGGCTAAGATAGTGGAGGAATTTAAGAGGGCATGGGACAGGCATATGGTACTGAGTATAGGGGGAGATGGAGACAAGCGAGGAGGGGGGTTGTGAAAGGGGGGAGGGTTGGGCAAGCTAGACGGGCCAGAAGGGTCCTTTTCTGCCATCAAATTTCTATGATTCCATGCTGCAAGGTAATAATGCCAACCCACTGGCAGATATAAACACTGTGAAGTTTAAACTCAACAAAATATTAATTGATATGGCTGACATTAAAAAAAGAAGCATTGCTCCATGCCGGCGACCCGGGTTCTGTGACGGACTCAGGTCATCGGGGGTCAGCTGGGAGGAGAGAGAGAGAGAGATTGAGTGCCCGAAGGCTGTTCTCTCTCTCTGGGGAGGGTTCTCAGCTGGTCCCGCCACGATACTGCCACCTCCTGGAGCGCCTAGTAATGGCAGTGCAGTCAGGGAACCTGCCAAAAGGGGAGGGGTCAACGTCAGCCGAGGGCCTTGAGCGATGGTGCATCTGTACGTGCCACCATCTCATTGGCCCTCTTCTAGTGTGGATGCTGGCAGGGAAGGAACAGAACAGGGAAAATCCCCTGCCCTGATCTAGGCGACGAGCCTCTGTGTTGGTTCCAGGGCAGCAACCAAGAAGCAGACTCTGCTGCACGCGCTCCCAAACAATGCTCAGGGGGAGATTAGGGGGATCTCTGCCACCCTGCCCGGAGGGTAATCTGAAGCCCTGAAGGTACATGGGAAGCATTAGCATTCTAGGGGCAAGCTCCTTGGGGCTGCTAAGTGGGATCTACGAGGGGAGCTCTGAGAGAGGGATCTGTGGCAGCAATAGGAGGATAAAGAGGATAGTAAAAAAAAAATAGCCCACAAAATGAATGCTGACCTAGCAAAGCTCACCATGAGGGTGGCGAGCAATGAGCAGGCTAAGTCCTTGAAGCAACAACAAAGACCCAGCAAAATGTTCTCCAAGATCACCACCACAAACTACAATATCTATTAAACAAGTTGAATGACCTGGAGAACAGAGAACGAAGAAAAAACCTAAAAACTTAAGATGGGGTTGAGGAATGAGACATGAGAAAAGTTTAAAGAGAAATGCTCCCAGACTTAATAAAACTGAATAGTGGGCATCCTCCAGACATTGAAAGTGCTCATAGATCCCTAGTACCCTGTCCTCAAGCTGGCGAAATACCCTGACCCATACTATGTAAATGTTTGAGATTTCCTGAAATAGAACTGTACCTCCAGAGATCAAGAGGCTTTCTTGTGGCAGGGGCATAGGATTCAGCTATATCAAGGTTTATCACCGGATCTTTCCAACTGATGCAGGGCATATGTGGCTGTCAAACAACAATTTTATACAATGAATACACCTACATCCTTGTGTTACTAAGCCCTCCTCAGGATACAGATAAATGGGGAATTTCTTATATTTGGAAACCCGGCTGAAGCTGAACAGTATCTAAGGGACCTAACGGCAAGAAACGGAGCATTGGAGAGAACAAGAGCACAGCCACAAGGCAGCATCCTGGCCAACATGGTGATGGAGCAAGAGGCGCCCAGACAGCCCATGCTGCAAGGCACATCAGAACAAGTAGCCAAGCAACTGTGGCAGCAAGTGACCCAAGGCAGAATAAAGAAGGCAAAAGGGAATTTGACTGGAACAGCACACACCAGGAGAGGTCTCATAGCAGGCAGATGTGCTATCACCCATCTGAGTCAGTAGCTGTTCCTTGGAGGTAACCTTGATAAAAACATTCAATTAGTATGAGCCTCCGTGGGAGCTTGCCCTAACTTCTCTTGACTTATCGCCCATGCAGCCTGTTTCATATCCTGATTAGGCAGACACCCTAGCTGACAAGACAGAATGGTCCTTGCTAGGCAACAACTGTGCCGACTATGTGCAGGGAGTAAAAGTGGGAATTGAAGATTCACTAGAACAGTTGAAGGCACTATTGAATGCCTCAGAGGATGCAGAGCAGCAGGAGGGTACCCCTGCCAAAGGATCTTAAAGGTAAAACTTTTTTCTTTCCTGAAGCGCCCAATTCAAGACTAGAGGCTGAGGGTGGAGGGCGAGCATTGGCAGGATGAAGGGAGCTGTTTGCAAGAAATTTTAGCAGAACTGCCAGTACTAGGCAGGTGCTCAGTATTGCACAATGTGGGTGAAAGCTTGTCACATCTTGCAGGCCACAGTTGAGGCCTGGCTACTCTCAGGTCCCCATTCCTTTGGGGTTGCTGTCTTTTTTCTTGTGCAGGCAACCCTTTGATCATGAGCCAGTTGACAGGAGGTTGGCCCTGCATTTACAGGGGCTACAGGACAAAGCGGCTGAACACTTGGCTTGATAAGGCACATGCTGAGTCAAGGAGAGCACCAAGGGTCGCATCACACAGACATTAAGGGGATATTTCCTGTAGGGAGCAACCTTGTATAGGCTCCCTACAGGCTTAGCCAAATGTTGCAAAAATATTTATATGTACCCCAGGGAAAGTTAGTTTGGCATGTTTACTTCTTGATGATCCCCCATACCTACCCGGGGGGTTGCTCAGAGGGTCAGGGTCTACTATTGAGGACCCAACTTATCCAGGGCTGTCTTTGTCGACCTCTCAAAGGCTTTTGACATGGTTAACCATGCTCTCCTTACCTCCAAGCTTAGTCTCCTTGGTTGTTCTCAGAAAGTCACAAGCCGGTTCACTAACTACCTTACTGATCACTCACAATTCATGTGTATTGGTCAAACCTACTCCCCCACCCTGCCTGTCTCTGTGGGGGTCCCTCAAGGCTCAATCCTGGGTCCCCTCCTCTTCTCCTTATTTGTTAATGCGCTTCCCTTCGACTGCCTCAACTCTCACTCTCTCCTGTATGCCGATGACCTTGTCCTCTTCCACAGTGACAAATCCAGGGCCGTACTCTCCTCAGTTCTCTCGCACAACTATGCTGTGGCTCACAGCTGATTCTCAAAAAAACTCCTCTTAGTAAATGCCAAAAAAACTAAATCCATGCTGTTTGGATCTAAGCCCTTTCTGACCAAAACTAAAAACCATGCCCCCTTACACATTCTCACCCCAGATGTCCCAGCCATGGAGGATGTCAGCACCTACAAATACTTAGGAGTACTGCTCAACCCCTCTCTCACCTTCATTGAGCATGCAAATTCCCTTGTCAGAAGGTTCCATCAAAAGTTAGGTGCCGCCTATAGTTTCAGGCAATACCTTACCCCTGAAGCCAGACTAGCCATTGTCCAGGGTAATCTTCTCTCTATTCTTGACTACTGCTCCCCTATTTATGCCAGTACTTCAGCTTCTGCCATGGCTAAACTCTCCGCTGCCTACAACAGCACCTGTCACTTTGCTTTATTGGCCCCGTTCTCCACCCACCACTGTACCCTCTATAATACCCTTGGATGGCTAGTGCTACAAGGTCATTTTGACCTAGGCCTCTGCTGCATGGTAGACAGTGTCATCCGCACAGCTCCAGAATCCCCCCCAACTGCCCTTCTGAAAACCAGAATGCTCCTCCGCAACCTCCGCTCTAATGGTACTCCCCCTCTAGCTGTTCCTAGGGTATCCACTAACATGGGTAAGCAGATCTTGGTCTGCAGCTGCCCCCTTGCAGTGGAACAAACTACCAACTGAACTCCGTTCCATTGACACACACTCCAGTTTCAAGTCCTGCCTTAAAGTCTGGTTCCTGGCAAACTCATCCTGCCGCTGCTCCCTGGGGTCTGACACCAACCCACACTAGTCAACTCCTCAGCCCAGGGGTTACCCACCTACCCACGCTAGTCAACTCCCCTGCCTACAACTGTTATATTGTATTTTTCACAGTAATATTTGACTTTCTTACCTGTACATATAGTATATATATTTTTTACTGAGTATGCTGTGTATTACTTGCTCACTGGACGATGCAGTCACACATTGTACACTGTGCCTACAATTTGTTTGTTTTGTACCAAGTCTCATGTCCGATATTGAAACCTTGTATTCACTGTTCTCAAATGGACCTATGCATCAAACCTGTATATTGTGCTTACTATTGTTGCTTGTATCAAATCTGTTTCATGTGTATTACTGTTACCTTGTACTCTACTGTCACCCTGCGCCATGTGTTATGGCCCGGGTCATGCCTGAAAACGGTCCCTGGGATCAGTGCACTCACCCAGTTATCAAAGTCATAAATAAATAAAAAAAAATCAGGGCAAGTTTGCTTTGACGGCCCTGGTACCCCAAGGATGATTAAAGGGTGTCTGAGGTGTCCCACTAAGGTAGTTTGGCCTAATAGAAAGCAGCACGCATGGAAACATGTAGTGCCAGGGGGTACAGATGAGACTCTCCCCTCCACCACCCCTCCAGCTTTGGGCATAATAATGAGGATAAGTTGGGTCCTCAATAGTAGACCCCGACTCTGTGCAAACCCCCCTCCCAGTGTAGGTATGGGGGATGATCCCAAGCTGCCACATTTTGCTACATAACTGCCCAAACTGGTATAAGTGCCTCGAGAAGGCCACAGGCAGGTGGGACTAAGTATATTAATTTCAGTGCAAATCCATGTTTTGGGGGATAGTTCTGCAGCTGACATAGTTTAAACACCCTAGGCAGGACAACTTGAGTTTGGGTAGTCTAGGCCTAAAAAGCACAACGAGAGACAGACATAGTCACTTACTCTGTGTTCATACAAGGTTTAAAAAGGTTACTGATAAAGGGAGGTAAGAGGGGGTGTTATGAAAGAGGGCACTGTTGGACCACTCCCCCCAACACCCCACTCGACATACACTCCACTGCTGCCTGGAACTGCAACATGGATTTCAGGTGAGAAACCAAATACAGTACATTCCACCAAAGATGGACACTGTTTATGTGGACAATCATTTTAAATGGACAAAAATCTATTTCCCAAACCTAATTCACTGCAATACGTTGTCCAATCACTGCTTAATGCGGACCTTATTTACCAGCAAATACAGACAGTTTGTGAAGCACTTTTGCTGCTAATTAGGTGTTGCGTCTTAATCCTGGCAATGGTAACCAATGGTAACCAACTTAATTTAGTAACATTCTGTTGCAGGGAAATACCAGTTCAGCTCAGTTAAGCTAAATTAGGAGTTGATAGTCTGTCTATTTATTGACCTTTGCCTCCGTGCAAGCTTATCACCTTGTTTGAGCCGTGCTGTGGAGATTGTGTCCCGTTCCTGGCTGCTGCTGCTCCGTTTAATTTTAACATGTCTAAATGACCTGGGATCACTCTGTCATGTAAGATTGAACTTCTGAAGAAAATGGAATTGCTCCCTAGAACTTTAGGACACTGAGCCAGAGTTGACACCAGTGACAGCCAAAGATGTGCACGCTGTACTCCTAACTTTAAAATGAGCAATGGAGCAAAGAATTGATGTTAAACCAGACTGGCAGATGATGGAAGGCATGGATCGCAACTTCAGTCTGTATGCAGAAAATGCTGTTAAGCAGATGACTATTAATAGTTTTTTTCACGAAGGCTGCAGGTCAGCAGAACCGAAAAGCACACCAAGCCGACCAGTACAGATCCTGCTTTTAACCCAACCCCCGTCCCACAACACTGAAAAACAAATAAAGATTTGTATTTTACCAACCACCCCCTCCCCAAAAAGCACAATGCAGTATGCAGCACACAGTACACAAACAGAAACAACACAAAACATCTAATTTTATCGCACAGCATCATCTGCCGGTAACTGCAGACATCGCGTACTGTGGACATTGCCGGTGCACACAAACGTGTCCGCATTAAGCAGTTTACATTGTAACTGGAAAGGGTAAACAGCTGGAGAAATATAATACCACACCTCCATGGAGAGGTACCTAGAATCTAATATCAAATGCTGACAACCAAGGATAGTGATAAGATGCACAGCAAAACATCCTTGGTAACTCACAATGTCACACTGATACTGCCCCGCAGAGATCTGTAAAGGCCATTAAAGGACTGGAGAGACAGCTGCTTTGGGCTCAAATGGGGGATTAATCTCTAGAAGTGAGTAACTATGAAGGAGACTTCACCTTATTAGAGAAATCCGCTCCTTTTCTAAAAATACCAGGCATTGTTTTAGAGGGAAAAGGAAAGGGGGAAATTGTTCAACCAGGAAAGGCACACTAAGCCAGAGTTTGTTTCCAGGTGCAACCTGGGAGCACAAGGAAATTAAGTGACTTGCTCAGGGTCACACAGTATGCAAGTGGAAGCTGTGGGATTCAAACCTAGGTTTGGCCTGCTGGATGTCACCAGATTTGCAGCTCAGAGCCTTAGACCACCGTGCTATACTGCCTTGAGAGACAAATAATAAGGAAGGTGGTATGAGTATGATGGTGGTATCTAGTGGTATGCTACACTACATTATGCTTTGGTACTATGGCTGGGGTATGTTCACCAAAGAAAAGGTTGAAACTACAGTGAGACCACATTATACACAGACTAGAGGATCGTTATGTAGTAGCTTCCCATTGTGATTGGAGACAGTAAGACAGCCAACTGGGGACACGCCATACTGTGTCTTGTCCTGTTGCCAGGCTGCGAGGTGGAGATGGGGACCACTGCAGTCAATAGGAGACCACACCATAAGAAATGAGTTATCATTATGAAGCCCCCACAACAGTAACATTCACCTCTTGGAATGTCAGAAGGATGAATGATCTTATTAAAAGAAAATAAATTATGGCCCATCTAATAAAAACTAAAAACTCAAGTTGCATTTCTCCAAGAAACAAAGGTAAAGAGGGCTGAGGCCCTAAAACTGGTATGGGACTGGGTGGGATGGAAAGTGTATAACACCTTGGAGAAGGCAAGGGGGGTCTCAATACTAGTGCACAAGAAGCTAAAATGGCAGCTCATAGTCAGTAAAGGTGACTTGAAGGGCAGATGGGTGCTAACCAAAGTCCAAACAAGTCAGGGGCCTTTCCTCCTGGGAAATTTCTATACTCCCAATGATGACCACCCTGAATTTTTTAAAAGTGTATCCCAGACCATTCTGGAAATGACATCAGACAACCTAGTAATTATAGTGGGGGAAGGGACTTAAATCTAGCTGTAGACCAACTGCTGGATAGATCCAGCACCAGAGCTGAACCTCATACAAAGTCACACCAGACAGTTCAGGACTTGTTGACATTGCACAGGCTGACAGACACACGGAGGACCTTGCTTCACCTGAACTCTTTTCTTCTAGGTTGCTTGAAAAGACAGAGCAAAGAACCTTACCAGAGCAAGGAAGAGGATTAAGGTTTCTTTTGGCTAGGCAGATTTACTGTGTGTTATTTTCTTTTGTACTCACAGGGATTATTACTGTTTGTTGCTAAAACGTTATTGCTTTATTTTTCTCTGATTCAAATCATTGTTGCTGGGTATACCTTCTGTTGCATTTCTACAGGGTGTGCCTACAGGTGTGTTCTTACAGATTACTGCTGTAATCTTCTGATTCAAATTGTCTTTTGCAAGGTATATCTTCTGTTACTGCTTTATTTTTCTCTGTAGCAAAGTGTTTCTTACAGGGTATATTTTCTGTGAAATTATTACAGGTGGCGCTTTACAGGTTTTACAGTTTTATCTGTCATTAGGATAAGCTTTTAGGACTACTGCATTTGTTGCAGGCTGATTGTTTCTGCTCTCACCTCCTTGTTTCTTTCGTCTGTGGTTCTTTTTCAGCAGGGGAAGCATCTCCTTCTCTAAGATCCTGCCAGTCTGGGAGAGGGGGGCAGATGTACGGAAGGTCAGAGAAGAGGAGATAGGGGAGCTAAACATGTGGCTCAAGGGCTGGTGCCAGGAAAAAGGACACAAATTTGTAGGGAACTGGCAACAGTTTTGGGAGCGAAAGTTCTATAAATTTGATGGACTGCATCTGACTAAGGAGAAAGTCAGTGCATTGGGACTGAAGTTTGACATCTTTGCAGAATATTTAAACTTGCAACTGGGTAGAGGGGTGCAGAACCCGATACGTTGAATGGGTAGAACACCCCTCCCCCCTCAGCTAGTGGTCAAACAGGAGTTCAGCATGTTTGTAGTTCATTTGCATCACCAAGTAAGGAAAAAGGTCTGGCTCCCCATACAACGCACATGGAAAATGCAAGACCTCACCCAACAACTAACACACTGAAATCTTGCCAATGGGAAATCATGTACACAAATGCTTGCAGTCTGAGAAACAAGATCCTAGACCTGCAGGCAATAATGACAGAGGCTAAACTGGACATAGTAGCCATTAGTGAGACATGGTTTACCAGTAAACACACTTGGGAGACTTCAGTACCTGGCTATGTACTGTTCAGAAGAGACCGAGCTAAAAAAAGAGGGGTGGGGTGGCCCTTTATGTCAATGAAAATATCAAAGCTACAGAAATTAAGAATACACATAAGGAGCAAGGAGAACTGTGGGTCACCCTGGAAACAGGAAATGGGACAGTCATATGAACTGGGGTTGTCTACAGGCCTCCAGACCAGGGGGAGGACATAGACACATTACTGTTAAAAGATATACAAAACATGACAGCTAAAGGGGAGGTTCTGATAATGGGAGACTTCAACATGCCAGATACAGACTGGTCAATACCAGCAGGAACATCTGCCAGAACTAGACACGTAGTGGATTCCCTTCAGGGAGAGGGCCTCAAACAACAGGTACAACAACCCACAAGAGACAGAGCTATCCTAGATCTAGTACTGACTAACAGGGAAAGGATCACAGATCTCCAGGTAGAAGGTCACCCTGGGGCCAGTGACCATCACATGGTATGGTTCAATTTGGTCACTAGAACTAAATCATTCCATTCCAAGGCAAAAATATGAGACTACAGAGGAGCTGACTTTGATAAGATGGCCAACAGAGTTAAGCTAGCCTGGCAAAAAGAAATACAGGTGAGGGGTTACAGGCAACGGTACAGGCAACGTGGGCAAGCATTAGGGATGCAATACTTGAAGCAACATCCCATTGTGTTAGAGAAAGAAAAGGAAATGCAAAAGAAGAAGGAAACCACTTTGGTTCTCAAAAACAGCAGCAGAAAAGGTCAGAGCCAAAAGGCTGGCCTTCAGGAAATATAATGGAACGCAGTGGGATGGAGAGAGGGGAGACATACCAAACTTCCCTAAGGGAAGCAGGTAAGGCAGTAAGGCAGGCAAAGGCCAAAACTGAGGAAATACTAGCACAAACAGTAAAAGAAGGTGACAAGACTTTCTGTAGATACATTAGTGAAAGGAGAAAGTCCAGAGGGGGTATTGCTAAGATCAAAGGGGATAAGAGGGCACGTGAGGAGGAGGACCATGTAAAAGCACCTATCCAAAATAGATACTTCTGCTCAGTATTTACTGAAGAGAAGGTAGGGCGGGGCCCATAGCTCAGCACCATGGACACAGAGGGGGAGGGAGGTGTGCACTAGTCCCTTCACAAAAGAAAGGGTCCTACAACAGCATGATAAGCTCAGGGTGGACAAGGCAATGGGACCTGATGGTACACATCCCAGGGTACTAAAGGAGCTAAGGGTGGAACTAGCAGATCCATCATCAGAACTGTTTAGTGAGTCTCTGAGCACAGGAGAGGTCCCAGAAGACTGGAGAAGGGCTCATGTGATCCCGCTCCACAAGAGTGGTAGCAGGGAGGAGGCAGGGAACTACAGACCAGTCAGTCTTACCTCAGTAGTGGGCAAGATTATGGAGGCACACCTTAAGGAAAGGATAGTGCAACACCTGGAATCCATAGGAGCACAGGATCCAAGACAGCATGGGTTTACAACAGGAAGGTCCTGTCAAATTAATCTCATAGATTTCTTTGACTGGGTAACCAGGGTGGTGGACCAAGGGGGAACAGTTGATGTCACCTACCTTGACTTCAGCAAAGCTTTCGATACTGTTCCACATAAAAGATTGATTAATAAGCTGGGTAGGCTCAGGGTGGGTAACAAGTTGGTCAACTAGGTGCCAAACTGGTTGACGGGCAGAAAACAGAGAGTGGTCGTAAATGGTATACAGTCAGAAGATATGCAAGTCACAAGTGGGGTACATCAGGGATCAGTCCTGGGGCCAGTCCTCTTCAATATCTTCATCAGTGACATTGCAGAGGACTGGAGGGTAAGGTTTGTCTGTTTGCAAATGACACCAAGATTGGTTAATAAGCTGCGTAGGCTTGGGGTGGGTCAGACGTTGGTGAACTGGGTGGCAAACTGGTTGGTAGGCAGAAAACAGAGAGTGGTGGTAAACAGTACACAGTCAGAAGAGATGCAAGTCACAAGTGGGGTACCTCAGGGATCAGTCCTGGGGCCAGTCCTCTTCAATATCTTCATCAGTGACATTGCAGATGGACTGGAGGGTAAGGTTTGTCTGTTTGCAGATGATACCAAGATCTGCAACAGAGTAGATGATCCAGATGGGGTGGGCAGAATGAGAAGAGATCTGGTTAAATTAGCAAATGGTTGAAAGAGTGGCAACTGGGGTTTAATGTAAAGAAGTGCAAGATCATGTACATAGGGGAGAGGAAACCCTGAAGCCACCTATAGGCTGGGATGGGGAGTTGCTGACAGTCACAAGGGAAGAAAGAGACTTGGGCATTATCATCACCGATGACCTGAAATCAGCCAAGCAGACCACTAAAGCAGTAGGTAAGGCTAGGGGGATGTTGGGGTGTATTAGTAGGGGTATCACAAGTTGGAAGAGGGAGGTAATAATCCCTCTTTACAAGACACTGGTTAGGCCCCATCTGGAGTACTGCATGCAGTACTGGAGGCCATACCTTCACAAGGACATTAATCAAATTGAGGCAGTCCAAAGAAGGGCAACCAAAATGGTGCAGGGACTGCATCAGAAAACATATGAGGACAGATTAACGGAGCTCAACATGTATACCCTAGAGCAAAGGAGGGAGAGAGGTGATATGATCGAAACATTCAAGCACCTTAAGGGCATTAACAAGGTGAAAGAGTCTAATGTGTTTCAATATAAGAAAAATAGCAGGACAAGAGGACACAGCACGAGATTAGAGGGAGGTCGATTATGGGGTAATGTGAGGAAGTTCTTTTTCACAGAAAGGGTGGTGGATGCATGGAATGGCCTACCTCAGGAAGTGGTGGATATGAATACAGTGCAGGGCTTCAAACAGGCATGGGATAGGCATAAGGGAGCAATACAGATGAGTACGAATAGATAGGCCATTGGCAGAGCAAAGGCCAATGGCACATTCATAAGGTAGAAAAAGAAATGAGCAAACTGGATGGGCCTTGCAGTCCTTATCTACCGTCAACTTCTATGTTTCTATGTTTCTAATATATCGGACACAAGTTAAGCAACGATGGGCTGTTGGCAGACCCCAACAAGATAAAAGCAATTACCCAGATGCCTGGTCCCTAAAATAAGACTGACTTACAGAGATTTATGGGCATGGTAAACTACCTGGCAAAGTTCATTCCAAACCTATCAACTGCAAATAAGCCATTGAGAGAGTTACTAGAGAAAGAAACAGCATGGCATGGGGAGGAGCACCACCAACAAGCCATTCAAGAACTGAAAACAGTTGTCACTAACCACCCCGGTGCTGGCCTACTATGATCTAAGGAAACCTGTTGAATTATCTGTTGATGCATTTTCAGAAGGGCTGGTCACATGTCTACTATAAGAAGGCAGGCCTGCTGCTTCTGCTTCCAGATCACTTAATAAAACTGAGAAATTATGCACAAATTGAGAAGAAAAATCTAGCTATTGTGTTTAGCTGTTCAAAATTCCACCAATATATTTATGGCAAACCAAGGGTCCAAGTTGAATCGAACCACAAGCCCCTAGAATGTCTTTTCAAAAAAATCATTGGCCACAGCCCTACCGAGAATTCAACACATGATGCTAAAACCACAAAGGTATGATTTGTGAGTACAGTACAAAGTGGGTAAAGAACTTCATATAGCAGATGCCCTGAGTAGGACTGTGGGAGAAAATTCTGTGCCAGACACTGAACTAGACACATCTGAGGGTCACACAGTGGACTATATGCCTATCAGTGATGAAAAGCTGAAATTGCTTCAGCAAGAGACTGACAAAGATTCAGCACTGGTCAAGTTGAGAGACACTGTTAAGAATGGGTGGCCACAGGAGAAAACATCAGTGCACCCCGAGGTAAGGCAGTACTGGTAGTTCAGAGATGAAATCTTGACAGAAAATGGACTTTTGCTGAAGGGGAGAAACTGTTATCCCCAAATCATGGAGACCAGACCTGTTAACCGGATTACACTGCAGCCACTTGGGCATTGAAAAATACAAGCGCAGGGCCAGAGATCTCTTATTCTGGCCAGGGATGAATAGTCAGATTAGTGACATGGTGGCCAAGTGTGGCATTTGCAACCAATTCAAGAAAGCACAATCTAGAGAGCCGCTGTAGCCACATGAGATACCAGAGAGACCTTGGCAAAAGGTTGGTGCTGACGTATTTGAATTTGAAAAGGAAAATTATCTGGCAATTTTAAAATTGAGAAATACCCCACTGGCGGGGCTAGGATCCCCATCACAGCTGCTCATGGTCCACAGAACCAGAACTTTAATGCTTACCAGATCTGAGCTACTTAAACCAAAAGTACTAGAAGTTGATGTGCAAGCTACATTGTGAGGGACTCAAGAAAGACAAAAATCTTATTACAATTTGCATGCCTGATCATTCCCAGCTTTACAGCTGGTATAGCCTTTTTACTTATGAACACCTGAGAATACCTGAACCCCTGCAATTGAGGAATGCCATGCTGAAGAGCCATGCTCCTATGTAGTCCAAGCAAATGGGAAATTGTCACAAAGAAACAGGAGAGGTAGTCTGGTCAGTCTCAACTACTCACCCAACCTGGGCAGTGTTATGCAATGCCAGGTCGATTCAAAACAAGACAGCAGTAATTCCTGATCTTGTGGATCATCTGACCTGGCTTGCATCACCAAGACCTGGCTGGATGAGAACGCTAGTCCCATTTTGAAATCAGCTGTTCCAACCAGATACTCAGTGATACACCTCCCTAGGTTGGATCGTAGGGGCGGGGGGTAGCCATCTGTTTCAAGATGGAACTGGGCCTTGTAGATGTGCTAGTTGGGGTAACTAGATCCTTCGAATATATCATGGGTGCAGGTGTGAGTTGTATGATACTTCTCATCTACCGTTCACCCAGGAGTGAGAAAAAGTTCCTACAGGAAGTCGCGGACTTCATCACCAAGATGGTATTGGAGGCCCCCAGGTGGTAGGTGCTGGTCAACTTCAATGCCTGGGTCAAGGATGAACTCTAGCAGTTTGGAAAAGACTTCCTCCAACTAATGGTTTCTTTGGGACTCACACAGGTGATTACCTCTGCGACCCACATACAGGGTCATTCATTGGACCTAGTGTCCCTGCTGGGGATGGAGATCTCTGATGTGGTGGTGGAACCCATCTGATGGTCTGATCACCACACTATAGGTTTCAGTTTCATGCCACCCCCAACAAATAGACCTGCCCCATGGAAATGGTCCAGTACTGCCTTTACGGGGAGTGACCCCAGATGGTCTAATGGTGGTTCTGGACCTATCGGGTAGTTCGAGTGTAAGCATGGATCCAGAAAGTCTGCTACAAGCCTTTAATAAGGTGGTGGGAGATGCCCTAGATGCCATTGTTCAAGTCCATGTTCGCCCACTCACCCTTCGCCCTCGGTCCCCGTGGTTTGATGGGACCTTGAGGGAGTTGAGGAGAGTGGGAAGAAGGTTGGAGCGTTGCTGGTGGAAATTGGGCCTGAATGATGGCAAACTTAGAGTGACATCCCATTATAAGGAATATCAATCTGTGGTCTCCCAAAAGAAGGTAGAGTTCCTGTCCGGTGAGGTTGCAGCTGTGCAAAATCGAATGGCTCAGCTCTTTCGTACTGTGGACAGGCTGTGCAATCTAGCCTGTCTCCAGAATCAGAAAGCCTTTTCAGAGGAGAAGTGTGATGAGTTTGCTCGATTTTTCATTGATAAGGTAGCCACCATCAGGTTGGAGATCCGTGCGACTCACTCAAATGGGCAGAGTAGGGATCGGTGTGGGATTGCTGGCACCCAGTTGGTCTGGTCAAACTTTAACCAGTTGGCGATCGGGGATGTCACGAAGATAGTCCAGGGCTTGAGACCAACTTACTGTAGTTTGGATCCAGGTATGACACACCTCCTAGTGGGGTGCGTGGAGGCAGCAGGACCAGTCCTTGGGGAGATAGTTAGGTGTTCATTAGAGACCGGGGTGTTTTCAGACACCCTGAAGGAGGCAGTGGTTCACCCCCTTCTGAAAAAATCTTCTCTGGACCCTGACTGTCTCATAAACTACAGCCCTGTCTCTAAGCTGCCTTTTGTAGGTAAGGTTATTGAGAAGGCAGTCGCATTGGAGCCCGAGTGACATCTGACCACCCATGACATCTATGATCCTCTCCAGTCCAGTTTCAGGAAGAAGCATAGTACCAAGACTGCATTGGTCTGGGTATTTAATGATCTCCTGATAGCAAGGGATCAGAGGAGCCATTCCATCTTAGTCCTCCTCCTTGATCTCTCTGCAGCATTTGACACCATGGACCATGGGATGTTACTAGAGCATCTACAGCTTTTCTACAGGCTGGTTGTTACAGTCCTCAGATGGTTCCATTCACTCCTCATGGGCAGGACACAAAGAGTGGAGTCTAGGGTGTTTTCTTCCGCCCCTCTCCTCCTGCCATCTGGGGTACCGCAGGTCTCTGTGCTTTCCCCTATGTTGTTCGTGGTGTATATGCTGCCATTGGGAAACATTATTGGGCAGTATGGGTTGAGTTTTCACTGTTATGCAGATGATACTCAACTGTACTTGTCTTTGTGCCCATGCAAAATTATGATGTTTCTGTATTTAACAACTGCCTCTCTGAGATCCAGGATTGGATGAGTGCCAGCTGGCTTACAGTGAATCTGGATAAGACTGAGATGTTGGTTGTGGACCCAGGTTGCCAGGTGGAGGGGCTATCAGCTGGGCAACCATCCAGGCTCTGGCTGGGGGGCAACCAGCTGATGACCTCTGACTGGATGCGGAATCTGGACATCATGTTTGATGGTGGGCTGAAACTTAAGGCTCAGGTGTTAGCCATTGTCAAGACCTCATTCTATCATCTGAGGAATGTCACCCAAATAAAGCACCTGGTACCATCTGCTGATCTTCTGACGCTGGTGCACACCTTGGTGACTTTGCGCCCTGATTACTGCAATGTCCTATACCTACGGCTACTGGGGGTGGAACTCCATTGCCTGCAGCTAGTACAGAATGCAGCTGCCAGGTTGTTGACAGGTTTACAAAGATCTTACCATGTCACACCTGTGCTCTGCTCTGGCTGCCAGTATGGTGGAGGATCACCTTCAAGGTTGGACTATTGACCTATAAGGCCCTATATGAACAGGGACCATGGTATCTGCAAGAGCACCTTTGTCCCTACCTCCCCCCTTCATCTTCTCCAATCTGCCAGCAAGAGACTGCTAGCGATTCCCAGGGTCTGTCTGACAACCTTAGGAGCTAGATCATTTGCTTTTGCCTCTCCGACCCTGTGGAATGCTCTACCTCGTCGGTTAAGGGAGTGCCCATCTGTTGAGGCCTTGAAATCGGCCTTGAAATCTTATTTATTTGAAGGTGCTTTTACTGAGAATTAACATTCTGTTTATTATTATTTTAGAATTGTTGGTTCTATTTTAAACTGTTTTAGTGTATTATGTAAAACACTATGATCCATTTGGGAATAGCATTCCATAAATGAAGCTTGATTTGATTTGAGGAGAGATCTTTTAATAACCCCTGTGCCATGCCATTCCTGTGGCCCACAAAACTTGCACATCCAAGGAGAAGAAGAGAGAAGACAGCAGGATGACATGATGGAGGACAATGGGATCCCAGAGGTGCCTACAATGGAGGTCCCTCCACAAGTGACACCGGAGCTGTTGCAAAGCAAGCCTGTGGAGTCAGCCCCAGACCTGAGCAGTCTGGACCAATTGACTGGCACCAGCTCCAGCCCAAGAATCAGCCACATCAGTGAAAGGGAGATCTGAAGGCCTGTCTGACTTCGTGACTACATACTGTAGACTCACAAAATCTTTGAGCTACATAGAACTTTAAACATTTTATGTTTGGGGCAGGGTTTAATTGAGAAGGGAGATGTAAGGAAGTTAATTAGCATACACGACTTATGTATACCTTGCTAATGCGCATGCACTAACCTAAGTATATAAATCCTTATCTGGTGGGCAGTAGCCCATGGTTTCTACAGTTTGTTCTCAGTGTTATGCAGTACATTAAACTTAACCAGCTTACTCCATGTTGGTGTCTGCATGATTATTACAAGACACACCCATTGATGAAGAGGAACCCCTTAAGGCTATAAAGGCGATGGCTCCACATAAGGCTCCATGGAGTGACAGCTTTCCTGCTCATTTCTGTCAGGTGACCAGAGAGCACGTAGCCACACCACTGTTAAACATGGTAAATCATGCAGAGCACGTAGGAGCTCTGTCGAACACTTTAAGAGAGACAGTTATCATAGTTGTTCCTAAGGATGGTAAGGACCTTATGCTCCCAGCAAGCTACAGGCCAGTTTCCCTGATAAATGCTGTTGCCAAGATCCTGGCCAAGGTCTTGGCAGTGCATTTGAAACAAGTGTTGCCCACATTAATTCACCCCTCACAGGTGAGATTTATCAAAGGGAGATTGATTGCGGACCATGTAAGGACCATAATTACCATATTTCAAAGGGCTGCAGTACTCCCCTCCCCCACAGCAGCTATTGCCATTCATTTAGAGAAGGCCTTTGATTCGGTGGAGTGGGAGTACTTGCTGGCAGTGCTGCACCAATTTAACCTTGGACCAGAATTTTGCTGATGGATTAGCACAATGTACAGTATAATAACCTCACCGCAAGAGTACTGACCAATGGCCTCCTCTCAGAGCCCTTCACCCTCCAAAGAGGCATGAGACAGTGTTGCCCCCTTTCCCCATTGCTTTTTGTTTTGGCCATTGAGCCACTGGTGGCAGTTATCAGGGCTCAGGACAGGATCCCAGGAGTGCAGATACGGGCATGACAATACAGGACCAAAATGTATGCTGACGACTGTCATACACTGACCAGCAATACAGATACAACCATAAGCCCCTTGCTGGACACTTTGCAGAATTTTGAGATGCTGTTGGGGCTAAAACTAAACAAGGGAAACTCTAAAAGTCTACCCCTAAATAAGGGCAACCACATCGGATATGGGAGAGGGCAGGGGTTTGGCCTGTGCTGCTACGGGCATTAAATATTTAAAGGGTCATACTAGCTCCCCAATTGCCAAAATTAATTCAACTAAATTTCAGTCCTCTCCTCAGCATTATACAGGCTGAATTAAACAGATGGAACTATTTACACCTCTCCCTATCGGGAAAAATAGACTTGATCAAAATGATGCTGGCTTTGACGGCATTCTACCTTCTAGCGTACTTTCCCATCGCAATTCATGACAAATGGTTCCAAAAACTCAACTCCCTAATGGGGAGTTTCTTGTGGGGATCCTCGCTACCTAGATTCTGCAGAGCAAAGCTCAGAGCCCACTGGAAGTGAGGTGGGTAGAATCTACCCAAATTTAGGCCCTACATGCTAGCCTTTAGTATGGCAAGAATGTTACAGGCTTTCTGTGTCCCTGGGCCTAATCTCCCAGCTTGGATATCCATAGAAACAGTGATTACAGGGGGTATTCACCCCACTGCCCTGTTAGGTAACTCTCTATCAGTTAAGGATTTGCAGTAGCTCACTGTCAAAGCCAGGCATTCAGCATGGAAAACACTAGCCCAGAATTCAAAAGCATGCCTTAAGGTGGGTAATTATACATACTTGTGGAACAATGCATCAGTCTGTATTGGGGGTATCCCAGTAAAATGGAGCTTGTGCCAAAATAAGTCAATTATGAGGGTAGTGGACCTGGTAACGACTGATCGATCTGACATAGATTCCTTCCAAAACTTAAAAAAAAAAGTCTGAGTTACCCAAAACAGACTTTTGGAGATACTGCCAAATGAGAAACTTGTGTAATAGTTGGAGCAGATCCAAATGCACCAGCCCCATGTGCAACTCCCTCCCCAAGGGTACGGGAACCTCTTTGCCCATTCGGAAGTGGATAGCAACAAGAAGTGGTAAAGTGGGTATGATATGCCAAGGCATGAGGGAAGCAACCTCTGATCCAATGGGTAAGGCTAGGGAGAAATGGCAGGAGTCCCTTCAGGTATACCTCTCAGTGGAGGAAAGGCAGGGATGCTGACAAATAGCGTACCAAGCCTGTATAGACCAAAGAAGCCATTTAGTCCATAATAAAATACTGCATCACTGGTACCGTACACCAGCACAACCTAAGGTGCTGGACATTATGGAGAGGGCTGACTGCTGGAGATGCAATAATGTTGAGGCTGATCTGTTACACATACTGTGGAGCTGTGAGCTGATACAACCCTTTTGGGAGTAACTCAACCCACTCTGTTTTAGTTACTGGTAGCCGTGGAGTCAAGAGAGAGAGAGAGAGACAGAGTGTGAGCAAGCAAGTGAAGAGCATTGGAACCAAAAAGCCATTATTAAAAAAGATGGCCGCCAGGCTGGGCATACAGTGAACTGCTCTGTGAACTGCTCTGCATTTTTTTGCATGTTTTAATTAAATTTTAATAGTTTTAAGGGTTAAGTGCTTAAGTTTGATCGAATTTTATTGAATTCTATTGAATTTGACCATTTTTATATTCCATGGATGTGTTTCACTGTCGTGACCTGAGCGCATTGTAAGTACACTCAGTTGGAGAATGTCACTGGAACTGGGTCTCTTATGCTCCCCTGTGTAGTCAATTGGATTTTTTGTCAGCCCATTTGTGCACCTATTTGGAGAAGGTGCTGAAGCTATGAGTAGATGAAGATATTGCCATATTAAGAAGGGCTTAACCTTTTTTTGTTCAGCCCTCTGTTTGTTGGAGGGCATTTGTGCACAGGTGTTAAGAGGCTTGTTAGTTGAGAGCGGGGCTGAGTTGGAGAACACCCCTGGGACACAAACTTAACTGTTTTTTGTCTCTCGTTGCTGGCTCTCTGTTCTGTCGGTTTTCCTGTTATATGGGTCGTGAAGTGAAGACCCAGTGGACTTGGCTATATGGATAATTGTTGTTGGACTACTCGGTAGATTTAGGGATGGCAAAACTTGATTTGGGACCAGGTGGATCTGCCCTGATCTGTCTGGTGGTTCTTGCAGTAGGTTGTGGCAGCACGGGGATTTCTGCTCTTATTCACCTGGGAGTCGGTGCTGAGAGTTGAGCCCTAGCGTTCCCTGGGGGGCCTATCAGCTGGTGGGTTCTACTGGCGCTCTCCGTGGTAGCTGCTATGGCCCGTGGCCATCTGCCAGGTCAGTATGTCTGGGTTGTCCTTGTCTCAGAGTGGTGACTGATCCTGAAGAGGCTTACTAGAGGAATTTTGGACTCCTGTTCTCCTGTTCTTTTTCTCTGAGGTTACAGTCAGACTGTTTTTAGTCTACTTATTTGCCGACAGTGAGAGTGTCGAATAATAACTCTCCAGACCCTAGTAGTGAGAGTACTTGAGGGCTGGGGCTGGGGCTGGGGTTTACTTTGTTTTATCTTGGAAGAATTTCTGATTCATTTTCCATCTACCTATTCTGGGAGGTGAGAGCTCCCGAGAGGACTGTCCATTCCTGTTGGTGGTGAGAGAACCTTTGGACTTGGACATTTGAAATTCTTTCCTAAATGGCTTTTATGTATTATTACCCTTCACGCCTGCCTGTATCAACTGTGCTTATTGGATATATTTATTTGTGTTATTGTTTTTATTTTATATTACTGGTTTTGTTTTAAAGTTGAAGACTGGAGGCATGTGGTGTTACAGAGAGGTGTTTTTTTGTTTAATTGTTTGGGGGAAGGGAATTTAAAGATAGTTATTATTTTTAATAGGATTTTGTATTGTTTTATTTTTATTTTTTATTTTAGGTGTTGTTTTTGTTTTGAACAGTTGGATAGTTTGAGGAGGGTCGTCTGGATTACTAAAATGTGTTGGGGCTCTGCCTCCATGGCCATGTGCTACTCATCCTCTGCCCTTTGCACTCTCCACCCCTTTTCTCCTCTCCACTTCAGTTTAGTTTACAACATACCTGCACTGTAGGGCACTGGGTATTGAACGGAGGAATTGGAGAAGGGTGAGGAGGTGTGAACAGCAGGGAATGAATGAGGGGAGCCACCTCATCGGGGTAGTGAGATCCAGGAGACACCCTGGGGTGAAATGGAACCAGGAGCGTGGGTCACCATGTCTGGTTTCCATGCCCAAAGGCACCACAAATGATGGTAGGCAGGTGGTCTGGGTTCATCCAACTCGGGTGGTGTTATGCAACGCTAGGTCCATTAAAAACAAGACTGCAATTATTGCAGATCTTGTTAAATCAGTGGACCTGGCTTGCATCACCGAGACCTAGCTGGATGAAAACTCTGGCCCCATTTTGGAGGCTGTACTCCTGGCTGGGTACTGTGATATACCACACTGAGATTAGTCATGGGGTAGCAGTCTCTTTTAAGTCCGAACTTAACCTCACAAATGTACCAGTGGGGGAGACTGAGTCATTTGAATGTACCGTGGTAGCAGGTGTAGGCTGTAGGATCGTTCTCATCTACCATCCACCAGGAGATGAAAAACGATTCCTCCAGGAAGTTGCAGACTTCGTCATTGATATGGCATTTGAGTTGCCTAGGCTGATGGTCCTGGGTGACTTTAACACCTGGGCCGACGACGAACTCTCGCAATTTGGTCAGCACTTCCTTCAGTTGATGACATCTCTGGGCCTTACACAGGTTGTTTCCACTGCCACTCTCAATCAGGGTCACTCTCTTGACTTAGTCTTCCTACTGGGGATTGAGGCCTCCAACTTGGGGGTGGAACCAGTTGGATGGCCTGATCATTACATTGTGGGGTTTAGTTTTAGCACCCCCCATGTAGGCTAACCCCCATGGCGATGATTCGGTACCGCCCTTTGCGAGATATAAATTCTCAAGGCCTAATGGCGGTGCTAGATCTTTCGTCCCTCTCAGAGGCAAATAATGACCCAGAGGCCCTCGTGGTGGCTTATAATTTGGCCATTACAGTGGCCCTGGATGTCACTGCTCCTATCCATGTTCACCCTCTCTCCCTTCACCCTCGATCCCCATGGTTTGATGGGACTCTGAGGAAGATGCGGCGACTTGGACGAAGGTTAGAGCGTTGCTGGTGGAAATCCACTCTTGATGCCAACCGCCTTAAATTAATGGACCATTATCAAGTCTATCACTCTGAAATCTCTTGTAAGAAGGCAGAGTTCCTGTCAAGGGAGATTGTGGCTGCTCAAAATCGACCATCTCAGCTGTTCCAAATTGTGGACAGACTGTGCAACCCAGCCTGTCTACAAGTCCAAAAAGCTTTTTTGCAAGAAGAGTGCGATGAACTTGCTTGATTTTTTATAAATAAGGTGGCCGACATCAGATTGGCTCTCCATCTGGCACACTCTATGGGCATTGCTGGAGACCAGCACGGGTTCACTCATCCTTGGTCTTCTTGGACTACATTTGTCCGACTGGCTTTCATGGATGTCATGCAGATTGTCCAGAGTGTGCGCCCTACATGCTGTAGTTTGGATTCGGGACCTACTTCCCTAATTTTGGGTTGTATTGATGTTATCGGTCCAGTCCTAGCTCAGATAGTCTGGTGCTCCTTGGAGACAGGTGAGTTTCCAAGCTCCCTTAAAGAGGCGATGGTGACACTACTCTTGAAGAAAGCTTCTTTGGACCCAGACTGCCTTGCTAACTACAGACCAATCTCTAACCTTCCCTTTGTGGGGAAGGTGATTGAGAAAGTAGTGGCCACGCAGATGGAGGAACATTTGACCATCCATGTCATCTATGAACCCCTCCAATCCAGACTTTGAAAGAAGCATAGTACTGAGACAGCGCTGGTTTGGGTGCTCAATGGTCTCCTGATGGCTAGAGATAGGAGGAGCTGCTCCATTCTGGTCCTCCTAGATCTCTCATCAGTGTTTGACACTGTGGACCATGGGGTCTTGCTTGATCACCTGGGGTTCATCTGTGGACTGTCGGGTATGGTTCTCAGGTGGTTTACATCGTTCCTCACAGGAAGATCTCAGAGGATGGTATCTGGGTTTTTTTCCTCGGACCCTGTCTCTTTATCACGTGGAGTTCCCCAGGGTTCAGTGCTGTCCCCCATGTTGTTCAGTGTATATGCTGCCCCTCGGAGACATTGTAAGAAGGTATGGGCTGAGGTTTCACTGTTATGCGGATGATACCCAGCTCTACCTTTCTTTTGTGCCCAATCAGATAGAGCTGTCTCAGTCTTTAATAACTGCCTCACTGAAATCCAGGAGGATGAATGCCAGTTGGTTAAAGTTGAACTCCGATAAGACTGAAGTTTTGGTAGAGGGATCCTGGTCACCGGACAGGGGGGTTGAGTGGGGACTCACCATCCAGTCTTTATCTTGGGGTGTGCCGCTCTTGACCTCTCAATGGGTGCAGAACCTGGGGGTAATTTTTGATGATGGGTTGACCCTGCATTCACAGGTGTCGGCTGTCATCAAATCCTTGTTTTACCATCTGAGGAATATCTCCAGGATTAAGCAACTTGTTCCATCCAGTGACCTTCCTACTCTGATCCATGCTTTTGTGACCTCGTGCTTGGACTACTGCAACTCCCTGTACCTATGGCTTCCAGGGGTGGAAATCCACTACCTGCAGCTAGTGCAGAACACTGCGGCATGGCTTTTGATGGGATCATCGCAGTCTTGCCATATTTCGCTGGTGCTGCGCGGACTGCACTGGCTGCCAGTTCAGTGGTGGATCACCTTTAAAGTTGGTCTTCTGACTTTTAAAGCCCTACACGGACTTGGCCCGGATTCTCTGAATTAGCTCCTGGTCCCTCACTGCCCCGGGCAATTGCTCCGCTCAGCCGAGGTGTTGCTAGAGATTCCAAGGGTATACTTGAAATCTTCTGGGGCAAGAACATTTATGTACGCTGCCCCTATCCTTTGGAATTCTCTACCATGTCGGTTACATGAGCACACGATCGTGGAAGGTTTTAAACAAGCATTGAAAACCTGGCTGTGGAGCCAAGCTTATGGTGATTAATTGAAGGATAAGATTTTGTGTGACTGTATTATTTATTGTTGAGATGCTTTGCTGATAATGTGATTTTAATTATTGTTAAGGTGCCTTGGTTTTTGAAAGGTGCCATACAAATAAAGTTTATTATTATTAAGTTCTACAAGAATGCTCCAAGGTGCTCCAAATCCCCATTCCCAGTACCCCCCAGTGCATCCTGCTAGACTGCCAGTTCCGGGACCACACCATTACACTGAATAACAGGAAATGGCTCATGGCAGCCTTGGTGGAAGCCAAAATGCTAATTCTTAAGAGGTGGAGGTCTCCACAAATTCCCCAAATGAGAAGTGGAGAAAGGCACTGGAAACCCTAGCGATGAACACTGACTGGCCTTTAAAGCACAGGGGACAGAAAAGGTGTACCACAAGATATGGGCTCACTACTTGAATTATGTTGAACAACACAGAAGTTTCACTGACACCACAACAGTGTTGTCAAAACCCCCATAGGAGTCTCCCCACATACAGATGTCCATAGTGGAAAGCAGAGGTACAGTATAGGGAAATTCTCAATGTAAATGTGATTCAACGCACATGTGTGGGAGTGAAACATGTGTCACCTACAACAGTAGGAGACAGAAGACAAGCAAGAGAAAATGGCAGCCCATATGCATTAAATATAGTTGTCTAAAGAGCATGAACTTTGAAGTCTATACAATGTATGTTGTAATTATCGTCTACACTGTATGTCATGTAATCAATTACTGTTGTAAGATTGTTGATTGTTTCAATAAAAAGATTAACTGCAAAAATAAGTAATTCTGTTCTGCAGACTTCTTTTTTTTCCCTTATGTTATTGATGATGCCCTTCTTCTGCCAGCCACCTCTCAGCTCAGCACATTACCCTCATGAGTCCTCTCTGTAGTGGAGCATCCAAGGCTCAGTACCCCCAACCCCAGGGCAGACATATATTGGTGGCAGCTGGAGGGCAGTCAGTCCTGCTGAGACTGGGAGCATCATTCTGCTCACACAAAGAATTTTTCTCATTTTAACTGGTCCCTCTGTAACACCTGTAGCAGGGACTCCAAGCTGCACACATGTAGGTAGTTGTATGTTGGTGCCCAGAGCCAGCTGACACCACCCCACCCACAAGCTACTGAAGCTATTCTGCCAGGTAGTGCCACCCAGGTGGCAGTAAAACACAGAAGTGTTCTGCCTTCCCTCCCCAGACAGAGAGAATATCTTCTCGAACATCCAATCATCCTCCCTCCGGCAGACCATCAAACATCCTGGACTTGTTGCTGAAAACCCAAGGTTGCCAGCGTTATGAGTGCCAGTGCTAATGCTACTCCAACAGGCTGACTTTGCTAATGTCTACAAATGTGCTCAATGCTAGTATGAACTAGAAGTGTATATACTAATTTGAATACATGTGGTGCATGTTAACGTATGCTGTATTTATTTGTAACAATATGATAACGTGCAAGTTTTTTTCAGGTGTCACAGTTAATGGACAGATTATTGGAAATAAGAGAACCATTAGTGGCACAAAAACACAGAATACCTTCTTTGGGAAGTTTGGCATCGTGAACAAGAAGTTGGAGATGACAATAGAAGTAACCCCACAACAAATTGTAATTGTGAATGGTAAAGAACGGGTGGAATTCTCCTGGCAAGAAACAGTGTCTCTGAAGAAAGGAAGGTGAGTTCTACAAAAAGACAGGACATGAAAGGAAGAAAAGGAATTTGGTTGTACAGTACGTAGTACCTTTCTTATAATTTTTTTCAAAATGCTTTACAGTCCAGGAGAGGCAGAAGAGAGGATATTACAGTTGTTTCAGGCCTCAGGATAATTCAAATAGCACAGTGATAGAGAGATTAAAAACAAGTTATGCATGGAGAAGTTAAGGATTGGCTCTGGGTCACACAATAAATAAGTGGTAGTTGTGGGATTCAAACCTGGGTCTCCAAGTTCACTGCTCTGCCATTTTCCAAGTAGGCCAAACTGCCTAGAATTAGAACATACTGTAATTGTAATGCTGGCCTGTCAGCACAGTGGTACCACTAACACTTGCAATGCCAGCAATCTGAGTTCCAAAATGAGCCTGGGTTGTCTGGGACTGACCTGATGGATGCTCATTTTCTTCAGGAGGAAGGAAATGAGATTCCTACTATTATATTGATCCCTGGGTGAGTGTGACCACACGGGGGAGGTATGGTGGGAACTGTAAAGTAGAGAAGGACATTCTGTCATTGTCAAGGTGTGTGTATGCATGGCATGATTTCTTTGTGGGAGATGTCCTTAAGGTGAACAGGAAAAAAAGGAGGGAAACCTTCAACTATGCAGAATGATGGCCATGCTGCACCCGTATCTGCAGACCTGTGTACTCCCCTGGCAACAGACATCAATGGATGGTTTTCCTTGTTATGGCTGATGTCTGCAATAGCCTGCCTCTTCCTGGATGCTTGAAATTCCTCATCAGGCTGATCATGACAGATCAGTTTGCTAGGCAGTGTACATCAAAGGAAAGAGCTGACCTATCATTGGGTAAGCTTTTCCTTTTCAAGTACAGGACATTTCCACCCAGCAAGACAAGACTGTGTCATGATCAGCCTGGCTGATTATTTGAGTAGGAACTGATGTGCCCCTTACAAACCATTCTGCATTGCACTGATGGTGTCACATCCCTCAAAAGGCACTCTCATATCAAGATGTTCACTTGCACATGCGTGCAGGGTGAACATAAAAATAGCATGTAGCCAAACATAAACTGGCTGGATGATAGGTCACTGCAGTATTTTAGAAGCAGTAACAGACTTATAAAACTGTATAAGGAATGAAAGCCAGACTCTCAATGTGAGCATTTAGTGATGCTTCTGTTGCAAATCACAGAGAAGTATAATTAAATTATTTTATTTTTATTTATTTATTGAAATGTTTCACCAGGAGGGCACACTGAACAAGTTGCTCATCTCACGGTGCGACTTGGGGGGAAGAGTTACATAGGGTTGTGAAGGATGATCAGTTACAATAGTACGTGGGTAGTACAAACAATACAACATTGTAAGATTGTGCAACAGTTGGAACACAAGGTATTGTACAATAAACAGTAGTGGAACATTGGGTAAATTACAATACATGTCCAAAATCATACAAAAGAACATATGGATGTACAAAACAGTAATAATGCTATACAACCATTTATAGTGCATGAGTGTACCAGGAGCAGGCTCGAGATGGTACGCAAGTGCTGTTGGAGTAAAAAGGATGGGGTTAGGTTGCGCACACTGGTGACCCAGAAGGGCAGGTGGAGAAGAGAGAGGAGGAGAGGCAAGAACTGAATATGAGGAGAACGGGTAGCCATTTCCTGATTTCCCCCTTCAGGATGCTGAGAATCCTGCTGGGGGGTCAACTGGGGACAGGTATTATGGTAGGTTAAAGCAGGAACAGCTGAGGGAAAGGTAATTGTGTAGGGCTGAGGTAAGGCAGTAGCTGGAGGAGGAGAGTCATATTTCAGGGGGAAGGGAATTCCAGATTTTAGAGAAACGATGGGCGAAACCAGTCTGACCGATGAGGGTGGAGCAGCGAGGGACCATCAAGGTGCGAGCATCATTTGATCTGAGAGAGTGGGTGGGGGTAGGTGGAGTGGACAGAGAGGATGAGAGATAGGAGGGGAGCCCCCCCAAATCAGAATTTGGAGGTTAGTTTGGCACAGTGAGAGATGTGTCTGTGAAACAGTGGAAGGAAGATTAGAGAGTGATAGAGTTCACAGTGGTGGAAGCGGGAAGGGGAGTCGATAGCAAAGTGGCAGAAGAAGTTAAAGAGAGTGTCCAACTTGGTCAGGGAAGATTTGGGAGCAGCACCATAGACTACGTTGCAGTAGTCAAAGATGGGGAGTATCATCTTCTGGACAATTTCATGCCTCACAGTCAGTGGGATGCAACTACAATTCCTATACAGTTCACCAAGCTTGGGTGCAGTTTCTTCAGGATAGCATCGATATGCACAGAGAAGTTGAGGTGCTGGTCCAGCCAAACTCCCAGATATCGAAATGAGGAGATGTCCTCCAAAATGGTCCCATCAAGGGTGTGGAAGGTGGGTAGGGACGGGAGCCTAGCGAGTCTCTGCCTGGTGCCAAAGGTCATCAAGACTGTCTTCTTGGCATTTAGAAAAAGCTGGTGAGAAGCAAACCAGAGCTGAACTTGGCTGAAGTCATGCTGTAAGCTGATTTGCACAGGGCACGGGGTCATAATGTCACATGGCAAAATGCCGTGCGGCACAATCGTGTTGCACGATATTTTTTTATTTATTGTTCTGTGGGGGGCTATGCCCCCACAACCCCCATTACAGGGAGCTGTGCCCTACAGACCCCCCACTAAAGATTTCAACTCCAGGGGGGTCCAACTTGGAGTGCGTACAGGTCTGGGTTTCACCATAATGCCATACGCTATTAAGTGCATGACATTATGACCTGGTGTGTTTGAACAACAGCAGGGTTTTTGCCAGAACTGTACAAAACAGTATCCTTGCCTAAAACAGCAGAGATCTGCATTTTTGCCTCTTGCTTAGCAAAGAAAGGGAAAATAAACTTTTACTAAAATGTGCATATCTGTGTTACTCTATCAAAGTCTATATCTACTTTTGTTTGTTGGTCTCAAATGTATACATATGAGTTTGTGTTGAGGGTTTACAGTATCTGTGAGTTGCAAGTAACACAATAAAATGGAGTGTAGTTTAATTTAAAAGGTCCTTTATTAGCTAATAGGATATATCTTTATTCAGCTGCCAGTTGAAACCAATACATTTAAAGCACTTTACCAGTTCCAAGGACAACTTTTGTAAAACACAGTATAATAATCAGGCATACTCCTGCCAATATTTCATTAATTTTCTGTATTTATCTCCTCTCATTCTTTGCTAATGAGGACAGCACATGAAAACAGGATCAGTGGCCACAGATGTCACATGATCCCCCTGCGTTATCCTCAGCTGAAGCCACAGTCCTCTGGTCATGGCATCACAATTTGCTGCTGTGGATATGATTAAGATATCACAAACAGAGGACTGTGACTTTATAAGAGGTTAAGCAAGGAAAACCAGAGCACAAAGATCCTTTTTATGCAAATACTATATTCTCTGTAATAAAGATGGAATACATACAGAAAAGAGATAACATGCACAATAAGCTGACATGTATCTAAATACTATATTGCAAAATGTTCCCAGATACATGGAAAATAACCAAAAAATATAATTCTGTTTTCTGGATTTGAAATTCAAGGATCACAGTAGTTATTGCAAGTCTAATTTCTGGATGTTTCTGGGATTTTACTGTCAAATTAGTGTCAAACTTTTAGTATGTGTGTAAATATTCAAAATAAAAGGAGGCTAAAAATACTTCCAATTAAATAAAGCAAAACAAGTATCCAGCAGGAAAGAATTTAAAGAATAATACACAAACTGAAGATTCACTTATCTGGTAAAAAAATGTCAAATTCTATGAAGTGCCTTGGTTTTACTGGTGTGTAGAAAATTCAAATTCCAGAAATGTACTGGGTTTTCTGGTAAAAATGTAAAATCATTGACCTGATGTTAGCTAATGTGAGGGTGACTGAATCTTTCCTTTCTGCACATCTTCAGACACTTACATCACTGAAAAATGCATTTCCACCTTCCTGCTGTTTCTTGATGTACACACCAATGAAAGAGCTATAAAATTATATAATTTATTGCTTTCCATTTTACCAGGAACGACATACTGAGCTGGTAGCAGCTCATTTCCAGATGTGTCATGGGACAGGAAGTGAGGTAAATAGACAATACAATAGGCATAAGAGTAAAAATATAATAACGGTTGAGCGACCACAATATTTAGTGCAAGTAAAATAGTGCAAACAAAATAATGGACACTGTGCAGTAAATTACCAGATGTGCAGAACCAATATTCAGTGCAAATAAAACAGTGCAAACAAAATAATGGACACAATGCAGTAAATTAACAGATGTGCAGAACCAATATTCAGTGTCAAATAAAACAGTGCAAACGAATAATGGACATGGTGCGGTACATTAACAGATGTGTACAGTCAATATTCAGTGCCAGATAAAACACTGCAAACAAATGATGGACACAGTGCGGTACATTAACAGACATGCAGAACCAATATTCAGTGCAAGTAAAACAGTGCAAACAAATAATTGACCCAGTGCAGTACATTAACAGAGGTGCATAACCAATATTCGCTGCCACGTAAAACAGTTGAAAAAAATAATGGACATGGTGCAGTACATCAAGAGATGTGCAGGACCAATATTCGGTGCCAAGTAAATCCATTCACAAGGGGCCTAAGGCAATAGAATTGCAGTTGGCCAAGAACAGTGAGCAGGCCTATAACCAGATGGTGGGGGCACCTAGAGCATAGTAGTTCATTGCACAGACCATAGGCAGAGGATGGCATTAAGGTTAGGGGTCAAGAACAATTGCAGGAGTAAGATGCAAAGTCAGGAAGAAGAACTGAAGGGAGGAGGGGGAAGAGACTAAGCAGATGGACGGGGAAGAGAGATCCTGAGCTTAGGGATGTGCTCTAAAAAGGCAGCTTGGCCAGCAGGAGATTTCCAAGTGGAGCGAAAAGGAATATGAAAGTGCATTATGAAGCAGGTAGAAGGAAAAAAGGGTGGAAAGTTGGAGGGAGGAAAGAGTGGGAGGGAGCCAAGCCAGAATTTGATATGAAGGAAGCAGAGTAGGAGAGGTGTCCTGACATTAAAGGAATGGAGGGAGAGGGAGGAGGAAACAGAGCAGTGGTGTATACAGGGAGAACAGTTCTAGGCAAAATAGCAGAAGCAGTTAAAGAGGTGGCCCAGTCTGGCTAGGGTGGACTTGAAAGTGATGCTATACACGCTGTCACCATAGTTGAAGAATTGAAGATAGGGAGGATCATCTTCAAGACGATCATATGGTGGCCAGAAAGTGGTATACATGCTTGGTTCCTTTTTTTAATTCACATTTCATTGTTTTTTAAAGTAAACATATATCTCCAAAACTGAAAATCAGAATACAGATAAAACAGAGATATACAGTATGTAATAATACATACCGAATTAACTTGGGTTTTCTATATACCCTCAAGTTGACCCATATATGAGTGCAATACATTACAGTTGGTTACACGCTAACAATTGGCAGAGATTATAGTATTTTACTAATAACATCTATTAAGTGAGAAGTAGGAAAGTGGAGAGGTGCAAGGGGGATGACAGGTCTTAAAACCCTTATTAAACATCATATAAAAGTTCCAATAGACATTGTATAAATCATATATAACATTATCCACTTTTTTTAAATGTATTTTATTGAGCAAGACACAAAGAACAAATATAACAAATAACAAGAATACATTGTATATACAGGAACATAAGTAATGTAGTGGTTTTGTTGCAGGCAACACAACCCATTGGTATGAAGATCTAAAAATAACTAAAAGCATATATACATTAATTCAAATGCTTGTGGAGCAAATAACTAAATAAATATGTTCAAGGCATCTATTACTTACACATTGTTATTACTACCCCTTTGGTACGAAACCAATGTAAATGGCAATGGAGGCAAGACTGACAATTACGAAGTTATGGTTTGTTAGTAGTGCCACACACCACAGTTAATGGCTCATAACATGAGGTTCCATATGTTCTGGAATAAATCAGTGTGGCCATTTGCATTAAGCTGGGTCTTCTCAATTTGAAGACAGGCACCCCTGTTTAGAGCCCACTGCACAACAGAAGGTGGGATTTTACTAATCCATTGTTGGGCAACGGTCTTGTGAGCACTGATCAAGGCTATGACCCATAAAGCCACAGGGAGACTGAGAAGGGGGCAGTGGAAGCACGTGACAGGATACCTAGACTGTGTCCTTCAACAGTGGAATAGAAGCACATGCAATCCTCGCCATTCAGTACAGTGATGTTCCTTTATGACTCCCCCCTCCCCTCCACCGCATTATTTCTTTGCTCCTGCTCTCACTTCCAGTTCACTTCCAGCTCCAATCTTTGTGATTTAGCACTGAATCAGAGCCCCACCACCACCACCACAGTATTTTCTGAAAAGATAGTAAACAATGGTGATCCCACCACTACACCTACCTCTCCCTTTCTTCTGCCTATGATCACCCCTAGTCACTAGCCTTCAGGCTATAAATTTACCATTTGCAAAACTATAATATCCCATAGAACTCACATCACATCTCAAACCAGGCATCTGAAGGAATGGCTTTTGTGCATGCACAGTCACTCACGCACACCCAACTAGGTCTCGGTAGCTATCTTATGCATGGCACAGCATTTAAGCATGCACAGTCACTTGCATGCACAACTAGACATAGGCAGCCATCTTATGCAAGGCAGACTGGTAGTCAATAGTAAACACAGAAACATAGACTTTGATGGCAGATAAGGCTGCTTGGCCCACCCAGTCTGCCCATTTCCCTACTTATTAGATAAGCTGCAGATCCTAGTTAACCAACAGCCTACTTTTTCCTAACCCCCACCAGAATTGGCTTATGTCTGTCCCATGCATTCTTGAGTTCCCCCACTGTTTTTGATCCCAAGTACTGAGGGCAGCTACATGTGGTACACTTAAGAACAGCCCCAAGAATCTTATGAGGAACCCAGTTCATCTCCAACAACTAAACCTAGACCCCCTTGTTCACACGGTCAGTCAGGACATGAAAAGATGGTCCCTCCTACCTATTTCCCTTTGGGGAAGACAGCCTAGTCAAAATGAATGTCTTCTCTTGCCTCTTCTACCCTCTTAATCTTCTGAATATTTGGCTTCCCCTAGCTTGGGTCAGGAAAGTCCACAGTCTCATTATTGACTTCATTTGGGCTGGCAAAAAAAAAGACTAGCGTTTCACAAGTTGGCAGCCCCCAAATTGAAGGGAGGACTGAGACTACCCCATATAGGTCTCTACTATTGGGCAAGTCATGCCAGTAAATATCTGAGGTGGATCACTACTGAACCGGATCAGGCCCCTTTCTCTTTTTACCCCATCTGGCTTAACAGTTGAATCTGATTAAGCAACAGGGTATTTCCCCACCAGCACTTCTTTTTACTAAGCTGAACTCACTGCCCACTCAGTTACAAGTTCCCCTGATTGCAACATCTATTAGAGTGCACACCCAGCCATGCTCCTTTTTAAAATATAACCACAGAAGAGATCTCACCCAAACCATGAGGTATAATCCTAATATTAGGATAGAGGGTAAGCCTCTTCCCCCAAGCTCGGAAATTGCCAGCTTTCATATTTTGTATCAGAAACAGGGAATTGGCTCTCTTCCCCTGAAATTTTGCGTAAAGCAAACATCTCCAACATCCCGATCTTCCAAGTTTTTCAGTTATGTCACCTTTTGATTAAGGTTATAAGAGTCATTCCCCGCAATCTCCTGAATTCTCTTTCCTTATAGAACTGAGTCCCATAGTGGGCCTCCCTCAATTAGTATCCAAAATATACAGCATCCTGTTTGACTGGATCTGTCCTGAGAGTTTTGGCCCCTCTACTTACTGGCCCCCCCTTTCCCCTGATAAACTCTTAACTGGCCTTTGTTATGGCAAAATTGCCACAAATTTCTTTCCCAGGACAGACTCTGACTTATGCAGTTTCACATACTGCATAATCTTTACTATTCTCCTCAAAAACTTGCTAAACTGGGTAGTGTACCTTCCTCTACTTGCACTTGATGTCTACAAGAGGAAGGCAACCTGCTCCACATTTTTTGGACCTGCCCAAAATAGCCCCACTGAGGGTCTTGATTAAGAATAGAGCAGACCCCCTCCTAGGTTTGACTGATTTATTTTCTCTGGACATAATGCATATTGGGGGACTACTCTTCTGTCTCGTACTTACCTGTAAATATCACATAGCACTGATCTCCTCATCTGCGAAAAAGCTGATATTAAAGCACTGGAAAGATAACTTAGACATCTCCTACACGCAGTGGTTACAGGAGCTCTTGGCAAATCTGAGAACAGAGAGATCCATTGCCAGTCTTCACAATATAGTTAAAAAATGTACTAGAATATGGGGTCCACTACAAACCCTATATTCTTTGTAACCTCTTGTCGGAGTTACATCACTCTCTACATGCTGAGGCTTCAGCATTTTGCTCTATGCAGGGTGGTTGGGGGAGGGTGATCAGGGAGATGGGGAAGGGAAGAGGTAGGGTAAGGGGGAGACGACTGATATTTGATTTCTTCGGTTGGTATACTGTATTTGTCTGTTATGCTATAGATCTATTCTCTGTACTGGAAAAACTTTAATAAAATTTTGAATTGAAAAAAGAACAGTGCCAAGAAGCTCACTGCCACCCTTAGTAGGCTATTCACTGTGGCGACTTGCTCCCTAGACAGGGGGAGACCATTCCATATTGAAGAGATCTTCAAGACACTCCCACTCCAGGTGTGCATTATACTGGCTCCTGGCCACTGGAAGTGATCTGTGTCATGTCAGTTCCAGCAGAAATTTTGCTACGGAGTGGGGCTAATATAAGCCACTACAGTCCCTACAATGCTCCAGGTCTGGTGGCCATCTTACCTGGGACAAAGGCTCTCCTTCATGTAGGGATGTTGTCTAATTTACAGCATTGCAGCCATACTGTCTCTGACCAGAATTTGTTATAAATGGTATTCTCACATACAGTGAAATAGGTCCCCTTTCTTACCACATTCATGCCAACATAAGTTGGAATATTGATTATTTAGTTTATTAAACTTAACAGGGGTGTAATCAGCTCTGTCAATTATCTTCCTCTGTATAGTTTTATTGCTTGCTAAGTAATTTCTATTAGCCTTAACTCTTATGTTTATCCATTGTTGTTCAGATAATTTGATGTTAGTTTCTTTCAGCCACGTTTCATTAATATTTTGTTTACAGTTACTATCATTTATAATCATTTTATATGTTCTAGCCAATAATTCTTCAGTATCCAGATGGACTATTTTTCTTCGTACCTTTAATATAGGAACATAAACATAGAAACATAGAAGTTGTCAGCAGATAAGGACCTGTTGGCCCACCTAGTCTTCCCAGTTTTCCCTGCCTACTGTGCCACTGCAGACCCTACTCACTCTCCAATTGTCTCCTCCCCTTGCCTTACTACCAAGGTCCCCTTGTATCTGTCACATGCATTCTTGAATCCCATCACTGTTTTGGCACCTATCACCTCCTCTGGAAGGCTATTCCAGGCGTCCACAACCTTCCCCATGAAAAAGTATTCCCTCACATTTCCTCTAACCCCCCCACTTCACAGTGTGACCCCTTGTCCTTGAGCTTCTGTTTCCCTACAAATTACTAATATATGATTAATTATTAATGTATGAATATATATATATAGTATTAAACAAAAATAAGTCTCAAATTTTTGTTTAGTTTTATGTAGCCATAATGTACTTACCTTGTTTCTTTTTCCCTTTATGCCTTTATAAACATTGTACAAATCTTAGAATATCCTGTTATCAGGATCCTGTAAAAAAGCCAATTTTTATAACCATTTCATAGATTATGCCACAGTGTAACAGTCTGGATCTGGTAGGGATACACGCTTTGTTCCTGTAAGCACACCCAGAAATCAAAATGGTGATCCAGCCGGATCCCAAGATACTTAAATAATGGGACATCCAAAATAACAGTACCATTGAGGGTATGGAAGGAGGGGAGAGGGATAAGCCTGGCAATCCACTGATGGAAGTCAAAGGCCATGGAGACCATTTTCTTGGCATTGAGGAACAGATGGTTTGTCTGGAACCAATGCTGGATGTTCTCAAAGTCCAGTTGGAGCCAGGCAGTGAGGTGAGGATCAATGGAGCTGGAGGGAAAATGCAAAGTAGGATACGCATGCATGCTGATGGACATAGAGGAGTGGGCATCAGGGAGATCATTTAGAAAGATGGAAATGAGAATGGGGCCAAGGACAGACCCATGGGACACGCCTGAAAAATAGGAGTGGGGAGGATATGTCACCAACACAGACAGCTTGAGGTTTGCCCTGTATGTAGGATCAGAATTAACTAACTGAGGAGGCAGAGAGACCTGCCAACCTAAGCTTATCCAGGAGAAGGGGGTTGCGCAACAGTGTCAAAGACTTTGGTCAGGTTGACATGGATGGTGAAGGTGCTATAGCCCTGGTCCATACCCGTAAGGATGGAGTAAGTGAGCCACAGAAAGGAAGTGAATATAGAGTAGGACTTTGTGAGACCAGACTGGAAAGGAATGAGGAAGAAGAAAGAGGTGAGAAAGGGGGGACAGTTGTAAGAAAACAAGGTGTTTCTGGAGCTTAGCCATGGATGAAAGGAGAGAGACAGGCCTGAACTTACCAAGGGAGGAAAGATTGCCCATTTTAGGGAGAGGGATGACAGTAGGCTATTTTGAGACAGCAGAAACAGCAGCTGAGGAAGAGAGGTTGCTGAGGTGGGTAATAGGGATGGCAATGGCAGGGGGCAGAGAAATGAAGATGCTTGGGGTCAAGACCATCAGAGATCACACCTTTATGGGTGTTAAAAGCTAAAAGAGTCTTCAGGAAGGCAGGGAACATGGTGGGAGAAAATGGAAATAGAGCATGGGAGGCAGTAATGTCACATAGCATCCATACGCATTGGTCTAATAGGCAACCAGTCACTGTTATTGCAGCCCTGTAGACCAATGGGGTGCTTTATGTTCCTTTCTAAAAGCATGGGTTCTTTCCATGTTGCTGCACAACCACTCTTATTTCTCTCACTGATGTAGTGATTCTCAATACAGTGTAGGTGGCTCCCAGCCCTAATGGGCTCCTTCTATTACATAAAGCCACATTCTGTCCATACCTGCCTCTGAAACAGCTCTGAATAAATGTATTAATCAATGCTTTTGAAACTTTTTCTGAAGCTGGGACAGAGGCTGTCTGCCTTCCACTGCAACTTCTTCCTAATAATTGTCAAATAATTAAGCCCTCTTTGAGCATAATCCAACAGTCTCGTAAGTGGCTCTCCATTAAGACCACACCTACCGTGCTAACTGCTCCCTACTGATAACTGAAACTTCCTTGCCCCTTTTGCACTTCACAGTTAGCAGCAGGAATGGCTTTCCCTGATCGTTTTTCTGTCAGACCTGGGATCTGATATTCAAATATGTGCAAAGCACAGTACAAAAAGGTCTCTTCTGCCCATCTCTGTTCACTGTCTAGGTAGGAGTAAAAGATCTCATGGCACTTATCTACAAAGAGCAGGAGAGTTTCCACAGTGTCATGACCAGCATTTCCCATCAATAAAATAGATCTGTGCAAGCCACCCCCCACAACACATCTGCAAACAAGCTATAATTGCTAACTTTGCCTTTCCTGGTCAAAAATTACAAATACATAAATAAATACCACCCATCCTAGCCCATTCTAACAAAAAATATCAAAAACTATTTTATTCCACTTATCCCACTTGTTATTCGTCCTCTATTTTTAAATTACAGTTACATAAGATGGAGTCAGAAACCGTTGCTGACAGATGTGTTTTAGAGGAATTCCCTCCAACCTCTTAGAAAAAGTATCAAACCTTCATATTTGTGTCATACCAGCTCTGCGTGACCATAAGATAAATCAGCTGTGGACAGCAGGAGCTGCAAACTGATATGAAACACAAGTATGGTGATGGAAATCTTAAAACTGACATTTTAAAGATCAAGCAGGTCCAGTCATCTGAAGACCATGCAGAGACAGTAAGGGCTGCTGGTTGCTAGGCAGATGTGACAATATACCCCTAAAATGTGTGCTCCCAAAAGCAGTTACATGCATTAAAAAATAGACATTAAGAACATGTGGATGGTTATGGTCAAGCAGAAGGCTGAGGCAGCATAAACTACTCCAACAGAGTCATCAGCTAATGCAAATCAGGCCAAAACCACAACAACCATCCACGATGAAGAAAATTAGCTCCAGCTTCTCAGACTGGAGTATATTGAGAATCAGAGTCAAGAAACTCACCTACAACTGTAAGAATTCTCCTAGGGGCATGAGGGGATTGATCTGCTGTGTTTCATGTGGGACTGGACTGAGACAGCTATGAGGCTGTATCTGACTGTGTCAGGGGTTCATTTAGAAAAAAACAGCACATAATAACCCCAAGGAAGGCCATGAAGCCCAACCCACCACCACAACCTATCTTGCTGATTACGGCCAACATGGAAGAGTGGGATCATTTGTTTAAGTGACCACAGAAAACTAGAACCCTGATATATGAAGGACAGGTCCATTCTCCCAGTTAGAGCTTTTTTGTGACTAGACAATGCCACAAGGTGTTCAATGATGTGCTGCACTGTTTCTTAGCTATGAAGGTCTCCAGGCCTTTGCATTCCTCCATGCTCCAAGTTCTATAGCTATAGCAAAGCTGGGGAGATGGCAATATTTCTCCAGAGGATCGATCTGGAATGGAGCAGCAATCCTGATTCTGACTGTATTGTGTATTGACTGTGGTTTGGAAGAACTCTGAACTCTGACAACATAGTTATGAAACATTTCTGGTTCTGTTTTCTCTTTTGTGATAGGTCAGTGGGCTAGGTACAATGTTTGTAAATAAAGTACAGAGGCCTGGGATGTAACAGAATATACTTTGTAAATTTCAATTTGATTTGTTATCAAATGGATCTTTTGTGTTTGAAACCTGATTTGGCACTATTTAGAAGGTAGTAACCTAACTCTTCCAGGAGGGTCCGTATTTATCTATGATGACTAACAGGTTAGTATGATAGGTGCCTTCCACCCGGCCTTGTTATGACATGTATGTTTAGAATACTATAAAGTACCCTGAAAACATGCACATCTTAGCTGGTGTTTATGCTTCTCTGGAGCATTGGACATATGTCATCCTTGTTGTGTTTTGACCACTGGATTGTTGTGTTTGCACTGCTTGTACCTAGGACATGATACACTCAGTGAACAGTAATGAGACTTTTCTATATGGTCATTCAGGTTTCTGCTATGGAGCTCCTTCCTGTTAAGGAGGAACCGTCTATGTACAGTTGGGCCCCACCTCCATGTGAAGTGGGTCCCGATTAGCAGATGCAGCAGGAAAAATCAAAAGTAAACTTACTCAGTGATTATTTATTTTAAATTGTATCTGGTTGATCCTGAGCCCTTGTTGCCACTGTATTTTAGGATGAAAAGCCCTCCCCAGCATGCCCACAAGCACCCCTGGCTGTCCCTGTGGTGACGTTTCAGGTGGGGAGCAGCTGGGGTTATCTATAGACTTAATACAGGGCTCCTTTTTAAAATAGCTCTGGTTTGGAGCCTGATGCAAGTCATGCTATAGAGGGGGCTGTGAGTTCAGAGGGTGGGTATTCTGCAACATTTACCAGCAGTAGACTGTGTTTGCCATCATAGAAGCAGTGCTGCCCATTCACATGACAGCTTACACTGTTCACATTGCAATGTGTCCTCAACTCAGCTAGGACTCCAGGAGCAGATCAGGTATTGACTTGCTACAATCTGGTTGTTCTGGTAATTTTTCACACGGCTGCTTTTGTACTGGAGCAACCCAAGTGCTTAGGTTATTCCAGTGGAAAACTAGCTGTGTAAATGGCCCTGATGATGTCACCTAGTCCAGTAACTGTTGTTTGTGCCTTTTGGAAGTGTCACTACTTGTTGTCCTGGAGAAAGAGTAAGCTAAGGGACTAAAGTATTTATGCTGGCTTTTCTAATTTCCGTCCACTGCTTGTGGTCCCTTAATGCACTGATTTCCTACCTTCCTCTGAGTTTCTTGTATCCCTTAAATCATGCAGTGTCAGTATGTATATCGCAGCCTAACTCTGAGGATCTGGGGATTCCATAATTGAAGACGTCTTGAGTCTTTAGGCACATTTATACACAGTATGCCTGTAGAGTTGCCATCTGAATTGACTCCCTCTGTTCCAGTCACAGTGGTGCCATCTTGAGTTTACATGCTGCAGCTGTGCAGCATTCCTAATGGGCTTCCTGTGTTTTGGGTGCATTTCTGACAATCCATCATTTTATTTAAATGTTTCACCAGGAAAGGCATACGGAGCAGTGAAATGCTTGTATCCAGATACACCCTGAAGAGAGGGGATAGGGATAAACAGTAAGGGCAGAAAAGGAGGTACAAAGTCAAATTACAGTAATAATAAAAATACATACAGTATAGAAAAACAGATACAGTAAAAAGTGGATCGCAAGAAGCATAATAAGCTATAGACAAATTAAAAGCATAAATCCATCATGGGAGCAGGACAGGAGTGGCACACTGTATCATGGGGTTGCACTAGTGCAGGCAAAGCAGCATGTTTACACACTTGCCAAAAATGCCTGCACTGGTACACATTCTCACCAAAACAAGGAACACTCTGTGCCACAATGGAGCAGCTTGCAATGCTCTGGCAGATGTTTATACAGCTGGATTTGCATAGGTGCAACACATCTGCACCACTGGTAATGATGCAGATCTGGTAGTGCAAATGTACAAGTACATTTTGTAGCAGAACCTAACTGCAGACTCTTCAAGTTGTACTATATCAGCCTCTGTGTTTTATGGCTAGTTTTTTTAGTAGACTGATAGTGTTTGCTGGACTTAAAGCAGATCCCATCCCTTGCCCCAGTTGAAAATCTATGCATTCCTTTGTTTGCTCAAGTCAACCAAAGAATGGACCTACCTTGTGTAATGACCACTACTCGGTGGTATTAAAGAATGGGGGAAGGTTGCAGAGAAAATGTTGCATAAATGTTCCATGCAGCAACCCTTCTAGAAGCCCAAACAACAGTCACTGAGGTAGGGCAACATTGTAAAGTGCAGTTACACTACCTGACCTGCACAATTCCCACTGGTGCAAATGAGTTGCAGTGGTGTATATCTGGTAGTGTACAATGGTGCAAATGAGTTGCACTGGTGCAGATCCGGCAGTATACAGTGGTGCATATGAGTTGTACTAGTGCAGATCCAGCAGTGTACAGTGGTGCAAATGAGTTGCACTGGTGCAGATCCAGCAGTGTACAATGGTGTAAAAGAGCTGTACTGGTGCAGATCCAGCAGTGGACAACGGTGCAGATAAGTTGTACTAGTGCATACTCAGCAGTGTACGATGCTGAGATGAGTTGCACTAGTGTGTATACGGCAGTATACATTAGTTCAGCTGCATTGCACTGCTCACATCCAGCAGCATACAATGGTGCAGATAAGTTCCACTGGTGCAGATCCAGCAGTGTACAATGGTACAAATGATTTGCACTGGTGCATACCCAGAAATGTACAATGAAACAGAAGAGTTGCACTGGTGCATATCCAGCAGTTTACAGTGGTGCAGATGAGCTATAGTGGTGCAGATCCAACAGTATACAATGGGGTAGATAAGTTGCACTGGTGCCAATCTGGCAGTGTACAATGGTGCAAATGAGTTGCAGGGGTGCATATCCGGCAGTGCACAAGGGGGAAGATGAGTTGTACTGGTGCAGATCTGGCAGTGTGCAATGGGGCAGATGACTTGTGCTCATGCATATCCAGAAGTGTACAATAGGGCAGATGAGGTGCACTGGTGCATATCCAGTAGCATACAATAGTGCAGATGATCTGTACTGGGGCTTATCCAGCAGTGCACAATGGGGCTGATGAGTTGCTCTGGTGCAGATCTGTCAGTGTACAATGGAGCAGATGAATTGCACTGGTACATATCCAGCTGTGCCCAATGGTGCAGATGAGTTGCACAAATGCATATCCAGCAGTGTACACTGGTGCAGATGAGTAGCACAAGTACAGCTCTGGCAGTGTACAATGGTGCACATGAGTTGCAGTAGTGCGTATCCAGCAGTGTACAATAGTGCAGATTTGTTGCACTGAGCAGATCTGGTACTGTACAGTGATGCAGAGGAGTTGCACTGGACAGATCTGGTAATGTTCAATGGTGTAGATGAGTTGCACTGGTGCAGATCTGGCAGTGTACAACGGTGCAGATGAACTGTAATGGTACATATCTGGCAGTTTACAGTGATGCAGATGAGTTCCAATGGAGCATATCCCAGCAGTGTACAATAGTGCAGATGAGTTGCACTGGTGCACATCAGGCAGTGTATACTGATGCAGATAAGTTGCACTAGTACAGATTCAGCAGTGTACAATGGTGCAAATTAGTTGCACTAGTGCAGATCCAGCAGTCTACAATAGTGCAGGTTTGTTGCACTGAGCAGGTCTGGCACTGTACAATGGTGCAGATGAGTTGGACTGGTGCACATCTGGCAGTGTAAAATGGTGCAAATGAGTTGCACTGGTGCATATCTGGAAGTGTACAATGGTGCAGATGAACTGTACTGGTGCATATCTGGCAGTGTACAATGGTGCAAATGAGTTCCACTGGTACATATCCAGCAGTGTATAATGGTGCAGATGAGTTGCACTTGTGCACATCAGGCAGTGTATACTGGTGCAGATGAGTAGCACTAGTACAGATCCAGCAGTGTAGAATGGTGCAAATGGGTTGCACTGGGCAGCTCTGGCAGTGTACAATGGTGTAGAGGAGTTGCCTTGGTGCAAATCTGGCAGTGTACAATGTGTAGATGAGTTAAAATGTGCAGATCTAGTAGTGTACAATGGTGCAGCTGAGTTGTAGTGGTGCAGACCCGGTAGGGTAGAAATGGGCAGATGAGCTATACTGGTACAGATCTGGCAGAGTACAATGGGGCAGATGAGCTGCACTGGTGCAAATCTGGCAGTATACAGTGGTGCAGATGAGTTTCACTGAAGCAGATCCAGTAGTGTACAGTGGTGGAAATGAGTTGCACTGGTGCAGCTCCAGCAGTGTACAAATGGGCAGAGGAGCTGTACTAGTGCAGATCCAGAAGTTTACAATGGCACACATGAGCTACACTGGTGCAGATCTGGCCATGTACAGTGATGCAGAGGAGTTGCACTGGTGCAGATCCGGCAGTGTCCAATGGGATATATGAGTTGCACTGGTGCAGATCTGGCAGTGTACAATGGGGCAGATAAGTTGCACTGCGCAGATTCAGCATAGTACAGTGGTGTAGATGAATTGCACTCGGCAGATCCAAAAGTGTACAATGGTGTAGATGAGTTGCACTGGTGCAGATCTGGCAGTGTAGAATGGTACAAATTACTTGTACTGGTGCATATCTGAAAGTGTACACTGGTGCAGATGAGCTGTACTGGTGCATCTGGCAGTGTACAATGGGGCAGATGAGCTGCATGGTGCAGATCAGGCACTGTACAATGCTGCAGATGAGTTGCATTTGGGCAGATCTGACAGTGCACAGTGGTACAGATGAGTTCCACTGGTGCATATCCAGAAGTATACAAAGGTTCAGATGAGTTGCACTGGCACAGATACAGCACTGTACAATGATGTTGATGAGTTCCACTGGTGCAGATCCGGCAGTGTACAATGGGGAAGATGAGCTGCACTGGTACAGATCCAGCAGTTAGCAATGGTGCAGATAAATTGCACTTTGCAGATCTGGCAGTGTACAATGGTGCAGATGAGTTGCACTGGTGCAGATCTGGCAGTGAACAGTGCTGCAGATGAGCAGCACAAATGCAGATGTGGCAGTGTACAATGGTGTAGATGAGTTGCACTTGTGCATATCTGATAGTGTACAATGGTGTAGATGAGTTGTACTGGTGCAGATCCAGCAGTGAACAATGGTGCAGGTGTGAAACACAAGTACAGATCTGGCAGTGTGCCATGGTGCAGATGAGTTACACTAGTTCAGAATTGGCAGTGTACAATGGTTTAGGTGAGTTGCAGTGGTACAGATCCAGCAATGTAGAGTGGTGCAGATGAGGTGCACTGGTACTGATCCAGCAGTGTACAGTGGTGCAGATGAGTTACAGGGGTGCAGATATGGCAGTGTACACTGGTGTAGGTGAATTGCACTGATGGAGATACGGCAGTGCACAATGGTGCAGATGAGTTGCGCTGGTGCAGATTCGGCAGTGAACAGTGGTGCAGATGAGCAGCACAAATGCAGATGTGGCAGTGTACAATGGTGTAGATGAGTTACACTGGTGCATATCCAGCAGTGTACAATGGTGCAGATGAGTAGCACAAGTACAGATCTGGCAGTCTTCAATGGTGCAGATGAGTAGCCCAAGGAAAGATCTGTCAGTGTACAATGGTGTAGATAAGTTGCACTGGTGCAGATTCTGCAGTGAACAATGGTGCAGTTAAGTTGCACTGGTGCAGATCCAGCAGTGTACAATGGTGTAGGTGAGCTGCACTGGTGCGGATCCAGCAGTGTACAATGGTGCAAATGAGTTCCACCAGTGCAGATCCAGCAGTGAACAGTGGTGCAGATGAGCAGCACAAATGCAGATGTGGCACTGTAAGATGGTGTAGATGAGTTGCTTTGGTGCATATCTGATAGTGTACAATGGTGTAGATGAGTTGCACTGGTGCAGATCCAGAAGTAAACAATGGTGCGGGTGTGAAGCACAAGTACAGATCTGGCAGTGTACCATGGTGCAGATGAGTTGCACTTGTTCAGAATTGGCAGTGCACAATGGTTTAGCTGTGTTGCAGTGCTGCAGATCCAGCAATGTAGAGTGGTGCAGATGAGTTGCACTGGTACTGATCCAGGAGTGTACAGTGGTGCAGATGAGTTACAGTGGTGCAGATACGGCAGTGTACACTGGTGTAGATGAGTTGCACTGATGGAGATCCAGCAGCATACAATGGTGCAGATTCAGCAGTTTACAATGGTTTAGGTGAGCTGCACTGGTGCATATCCAGCAGTGAACAGTGATGCAGATGAGTTCCACTGATGCATATCTGGCAGTGTACAATGGTGCACATATAGATACATAGATACATAGACAGTGTCAGCAGATAAGGGCCTATGGCCCACTCAGTCTGCCCATTTGAGCTTGTAAGTTCAGTTTATGTTTTCCTAGAAGTCTGTTGCCCCTTACCCCTGACCTCCAGAATTCCTTTATATCTATCCCATGCATTCTTAAATCCCGTGATTGTTTCAGCCCCCACCACTTCCTCTGGCAGGGTGTTCCACTTGTCCACCACTGTTCTGTGAATAAATTCTTTCTCATGTTTCCTCTGAATCGTCCCTCCCCAACTTCATCCCATGCCCTCTAGTCCTGGAACATCTTTTCACTTAAAAATAGTGTATTCCTGCACCCTGTTCCTCCCTGTAAGATACTTGTATGTCTCTATAATATCCCTCTCCCTCCTCTCTCCAGGAGTACATGTTCAGTTCCTTCAACCTGTCTTCGTAGAGACTTGTGATGCAATCCATGCACCATCTTTGTTGCCCTCCTCTGAACCTTCTCTACCCTGTCTATGTCCTTACGTGGTATGGTCTCCAGAACTGTACACTGTACTCCAGGTGGGGCCTCACTAGTGTCTTGTATAGCGAATTATGACCTCCCTTTTCCTGCTGGTGATGCCCCTGCCTATACATCCCAGCATCCTATTTGCTTTACCTGCTGCCTTGTCACACTGTTTCCCTACCTTGAGGTCATCAGAGATGATAACCCCAAGATCCCTTTCCTGCTTGGTGCATGCTATATCCTCACCCCTAACTGATATATTGTGCCAGGGTTTTTGTGCCCCATATGCATTATCTTGCACTTCCTTGCATTGAATTTCAACTGCCAAACCCCTGACCATTCTTCAAGTTTCTGCAGGTCCCTTCTCATTCTGTCTACACCCTCTGGTGTGTCTACTCTGTTACAGAGCTTTGTGTCATCACCGAACAGTGAAATTCTGCCTTCTAGGTCCTGTGCAATGTCACTGATGAAGATGTTGAATAGGACCGGACCCAGCAGTGATCCCTGTGGTACCCCACTGGTCACTCTTCCCTCTGTAGAGTGACAGCCATTTACCACCACCCTCTGTGTCCTAACACCCAGCCAGTTACCTACCCACCACACTACTGTCCTGCCCACACCCATATTCCCCAGTTTGTGTAATAGTCTTCTATGTGGCACAGTGTCAAAGGCCTTGCTGAAGTCCAGATAGGCCATGTCCACTGCCCTCCCCGATCCACCTCCCTAGTCACCCAGTCAAAAAATCCAATGAGGTTGGTCTGACATGACCTCCCCTTGGTGAAACCATGCTGCCTTGGGTCCTGTAGTCCATTGACAACCAGATGTTCCACCAATCTCTCCTTCAGTAGTGCTTCCATGATCTTCCCCACTACCGAGGTGAGGCTGACTGGTCTGTAGTTCCCTGCTTCCTCTTTGTTCCCACTTTTGTATAAGGGGACTACATCTGCTGTCCTCCAGTCTTTGGGTACCTCCCTGTTTCCAGTGATCGGCTAAACAGGATAGCCAGAGGTTCAGCCACCACCTCTCTAGTTCTTTAAGGACCCTGGGGTGCACCCATCTGGCCCCATTGCTTTATCAACTCTTATTACTTCCAGTTCCTTCAGGACCCTTTCTCGTGTAAAGGGACTTGTGTCCATTTCTGCACCATTCTCACCCCTTGTACTCCCTTCAGACCCATTACCCTTCACTTCCTCAGTAAAGATATGTAGCACAAGTACAGATCTGGCAGTGTACAATGGTGCAGATGGGTTACACTGGTGCAAATCCTACAGCTTACAATGGTGCAGATGAGTTGCACTGGTGCAGATCCAGCAATGTACAGTGGTGCAGATGAGTTGCAGTGGTGCAGATCTGGCAGTGTACAATGGCATAGGTGAGTTGCACTGGTGCTGATCCAGCAGTGTACAATGGTGCAGATGAGTTCCACCAGTGCATATCTGACACTGTACAATGGTGCAGATGAGTAGCAAAAGTACAGATCTGGCAGTGTACAATGGTGCAGATGAGTTGCACTGGTGCAGATCCAGCAGTGTACAATGGTGTAGGTGAGTTCCACTGGTGCAGATCCAGCAGTGTACAATGGTGCAGATGAGTTACACTGGTGCATATCCAGCAGTGTACAATGGTGCAGATGAGTAACCCAAGGAAAGATCTGGCAGTGTACAATGGTGTAGATAAGTTTCACTGGTGCAGATCCTGCAGTGAACAATGGTGCGGATGAGTTGCACTGGTGCAGATCTGGCAGTGTACAATGGTGTAGGTGAGTTGCACTGGTGCAGATCCAGCAGTGTACTATGGTGCAGATGAGTTCCACTGGTGCATATCCAGCAGTGTACAATGACAGCACAAGTGCAGTTCTGGCAGTGTACAATGGTGCAGATGAATAGCACAAGTACAGATCTGGCAGTGTACAACGGTGCAGATGAGCTGCACTGGTACAGATCCAGCAGCTTACAATGCTGCAGATGAGTTGCACGGGTGCAGATCAGGCAGTGTACAATGGTGCAGATCCAGCAGTCTACAGTGGTGCAGATGAGTTGCACTGGTGCAGCTCCAACAGTGTACAGTGGTACAAATGAGTTGCAGTGGTGCAGATCTGGCAGTGTACAATGACGAAGGTGAGTTGCACTGGTGCATATCCAGCAGTGTACAATGGTGGAAATGAGTTCCACTGGTGCAGATCCAGCAGTGTACAATGGTGCAGATGAGTTGCACTGGTGCAGATCCGGCAGTGTACAAATGGACAGATGAGCTGTACTGGTGCTGATCCAGCAGTGTACAACGGGGCACATGAGCTACACTGGTGCAGATCTGCCCATGTACACTGCTGCCGATAAGTTGCACTGGTGCAGATCCAGCACTGTACAATGGTGCAGATGAGTTGCACTGGTGCAGATTTGGCAGTTTAGTTAGCTAATGAAGCATTCTAAGTCATTCTATTGCAATACAGACCAATCAGTGTTTTTGTAGGTATGCGTACCAGTGTAGGCATTTTTTACTGGCATGTAAATATTCTGTTCTCCCTCCACTTGTCCAGCCCCACAACACACTGCAGCACTTTGCACACCTTTCACCTGTGTTAAGAAAATGAGACTTTCCACTTTATATTGCTAAATACTGCATTCGCTGGAAGCAGAATACAAAGTGTTTGATGTTTTCTTAGTCTGAAATGGCAGAAGACCGAGTTAAATAAAAATAACACTTTATGTCCATTTCAACTACAGAAATCTATAGCAAAACACAGATGTATTGAGGAAACCATGCAAGATCTTAAGAAGGACACTTCTTATGTCATGCAGGTTTAAAATGGTCCTCGGCAGCAGGATGTAAATCAAAAGTACTCACTGAAGTTACTTAAAGGACAAAGAAACCATCTTTTTACACATTTTTTTAAATGACTCCATAAGCTTGTAAACGAGAGGCTGTTGTTTACATTTATACTGAAACTGCTTTTGTTAAAGTAGAATAAATGCAGTTTCATTGCATTTGAAAATTGTAAACACAGCCTCTCCTGATTCTAAACTCCTGTTCTAAGAATCCTAAAATGGCTGCCTTGATGATGTCAATGAAGAGAATTGCCCAGTTATGCAGATGTATGCTAGGTCTATTAACCATATTTAAATGCAAATAACTTTAAAATGGAAAATTATAGCATGGTATTGTAAGCACTAAAGTTGTTCAGCACAAAAAAAATCTACAAAACGAGTAATATTTCATTTATATATACATTTTAGTTTTTTTATAATTAGCAAAAAAGGCAGCAGAAAATTCAAATTTTCACCTTTTCAACAAACAAATGCAAATGACATTAAAACAAAAAATGATAGCATGGTACTGTGGGCTTTTCTTTGTTTCATTTTGTGTCATTCTGCTGTGTGCCATTTAAGTTAGAATGTGACCTCTGTTTCCAGGTGAAGAAGTCAGGGGCCTGGTGTTCCTCAGAGCAGCCACCTGCTGACTCTCCCATGTCCTCAGCATACACTGCCATGGCAGCATAGGTGCCTTCAGCACCTTAGTGAAGACATCAGCACTTCCCAGGTGCTTGATGTCACTCAGCTGTACCTCATACCTCACAATCCACCTGGGGTGGGCAGTGATTTAGCATTACCACACACCTTGTCATGTGTTACTGCTTACTTACAATTTACAATTTGATCCTATGGGAATTTTATATCGCATTTCTCAGGTGGTTGAAGGCACTTGGCTGCACCTCATGCCTCACAAAGCACCTGGGGCAAGCAGCAAGTTAGCCTTGTCGCACATCTTGTTGTCTGGTATTGAACACTTAAAATTTATAATATAATCTTATTCGAATTATATATCATACTTCCCAGGTGGTTGAAGACACCCAGCTACACCTCATGCCTTACAACCCACCTGGGGCATGTTGCAACTTACCATTGCCACATACCTTGCCGTGTGGTATTAATCACTTAAAATTGCTAGTGTAATCTTATTTGAATTCGATACCGCATTTCTCAGGCATTTGAAGGAACCCAGCTGCGCCGCATGTTTTACAACCCACCTGGGGCATGCAGCAATTTAACATTGCCGCACATCCTGCCGTGTGTTATTGCTTACTTACAATTTACAATGTGAGCCTACTGGAATCATTTTCCACACTTTCCAGGTGGCTGAAGGCACTCGGCTGTGCCTTATGCCTCACAACCCACCTTAGGCATGAAGTGATTTAGCATTGCTGCACACCTTGTCATGTATTATTCTTTATTTAAATTTACAGTGTTCCCCATGAGAATTTTTTTATGTACTTCCCAGGTGGTGTGCAAGTGTGCATGTCTATCCATGGCTACAGAAGCGCTAAGCCATGATAATGGATGTCTCATGACATTTGGAATGTTGTTTTGTATGTTGTTTGTCTTACCTGATGATGTATGTCTGTGGTTACTTGTGTTGCCTTGCCCCCCTTTGGCTGCTTGGGGGGAAATACGGAGTTAGTGTCAAAAACCTTAACATCGCATTTTCATACTGTTGCCGCTTTAATAGCAACACAAACTGATGCATTAACGGAGTAAAATTACTGGTGACCATAAATATATATGACACTTCATAATAACCTGAAATTCAGTTGATATGACATTCCCCAAATAAAAGACTTTAAAACTGTTACATTTTTCTCATTTGCATTTTTCACTCTCGAGGTTTATGGGTCATCACACACCTCGGGTGTATGAAAAAAATCCATAACACACACTTACCTATCCATTATTCTCTATTTTTTGCAAACAATATACAGTATAAGCGATATGCTACCCCCCTACTGGAAATATCGTTGACAATTTTTGTTTGAGTGCCAATTGACCTGATGACATCACAAGTGGCAAAGCCACCTGCTGACTCTGCCATTATATTAAGAAATACATTTTCATGTTTACATATTCAAAGAGAATATTTCTACAGCAGTGTGGTTATTGGCCCTGCAAAATAAAATGAAACCAGGGAAGAACCCTATTCCAGTCTAGGGACCAAATACATGAACCAACCACTGACTGGAAAATGAACTCATTCATCCAAATATTCTGTATACATTATTACAGTGTACGGTGTTTTTTTCCACTCATCATTGTACTCTTTATGCTGCTGTGGGGTGGCCCTCCCTTCAGTACAGGAGAAACAGAAATGCTATACTCTGGACATTCAGAGCTATTTTTAAAAAACGACCCCTATACATCTCTGATTGTCTTCCGCTATGCCAGCTTGAGAACTATGCACTGAGAAGCTACTCCTTTATTTCCTTAAAGGTACCTAAGTTAAATACACACTTTGGGAGAACAGCTATAAGCTTTGTGCTGTTGTCTCTATGGAACAAAATACAAAAATCATTAAAGCGTAGTACCCCGGTCAGTCTATCCTCTTTCAAGACACTATACGACCATTCGGTCAAAGAAATTTGCAGCTGCTTCCCCCAATCCTAAACTTCCCTGCACTTATAGCATACCATGATGGTGTTGTCTTCTCTACTATGCCTGACCTTGTGGCCTCTCCTTCACATTTCTCTAATACCTAATTGTGCTCCCTGCCCTCCTGCCCTGTGACCTCTCCAAGGCTTCATCTGACCCTCGTCTATCCCCTACTACCCTGCCTGTACTCTATCTCGCCTCGCCTACCACCCTCCCTTCTACACTGTTTTTTTTTTCTTTTTTTAACTCACTGTCTCTCTTGTTTCTTAAGGCATTGTATGCAATATACCATTACCTAACAATTGCCCTCGTTGGTACTTACAGCTACTGTTACTAGACTCATTATACACCATGAAGGAACTGAACCACTGTTTCCAAACTGTTCTCCACTTATGTCTATGTTTAACTATTGTATCTCTGTATTGTATAATATTACTAAGGTGTTATGTTGTGACTGTTCATATATTGTATATCCTGTGTTCCTATGCTAGCCAGGTCCATCTTGTAAATGAGCTGTGCTCAATGGTGTTAGCCTGGATAAATAAAGATTTGATTGATTGATTAAAATCTGTTATTATATAACCTCTACTGTACTCCAATGTTTCACCTGAAGGCTTAATCAGGGAGCAGGCCAACAGCTGTGTAATTACCTTTTGCTGTTAAATATTGTCCATGAAACAAGTAAAGGTTTTTTTCACTGTCACTTGCTAAAAAACTATGAATTAGTTTCTGTGGGTTCCAAACACCTCAAAAGTGCAGCAGGGTTTCTGTCAGAATCAAAGCAGAGATGCCGCTTGGTTCAGTTGAGGAAATGTCCATGGGCTGGTGTCAACTGTGACTTTACCCTGCCCCATGTCACAGTCCATGAGTGTGCCCTTGCAGCCAGTTTAGAAGAGGGCTAAGTACCCTTTCAATGACATCCTGGACAGGGACAATTCTCTGACGATTGGCTTTCCCATGGCTGAGGCCATCTTGGGACAAGCCCTGGAACATTTCCAGCATCCAGCATCCTGGCTGGCACTCTGCACCTGTATGGTCTGCAAGTATTTGGTCCCTACAGGGTCCCTTTTGGGGGTTCTTAGATCTCCTTTCAACTGAAGGGTTGGTCTCTGGCTCAGCCTTCTGGATGACTGGTGGCCAAGATGCTGTGGATAAGCCCATATACAAAGAGCCCAAGAAGACCCATCATTAAGCAAAGGAAGCCTATGCTGCTGTTTCATTGAGTTTCTGTCAGGTGAGCTACATCGTGATGATGGCCACCTTCTGCTGACCATCATCTACCAGTGAAGTTGATCACAGACCAGGGTCAATTGCTGACTAAACATCAGCTCCAGAAGGCTCTGCACATGGGTGATTCTTGTGCCCATACCAAGGCAACAGCCTTCATGACGCATCAAAGGACCTGGCTGTAATTTTCCACTTTCAAGGCAGATACCCAGTACAAGTTGGCTGTTGTCCCCTTTCTAAGCGTCAATCTCTTTGGTCGTGGGATGGAGGGAGATTTTACCAGAATCGAGAAGTCCAGTGCCACTCTAGATTCTGTGGCTTCATCCCAGAAGGACCCAAAAGGCTAAAAGCCTAAGAAAAAAAAAACTTCCAGTATAGGTCCTTTCCACTGCAGCAGCCTTGGAAGCAACCTCAGAAGAGGTGATATCAAACCTGGTGCCCGAAGCCAAAGTTCAGTGACCAGGGGCCAAAATGAGGCCAGGGCAGAGGAAGTGGTGCTCCTCCAGCTCCAGTGGCCAGTTCCCCCTCCAAAGCCTCCCAGTGATGGGTGGTGGTATCATCCTCAAGCCTGCTCAGTCCCTGACTCAGCTCCAGTTGGAGGCTGGCTACACCACTTCTGGTCACATTAGTCCATTATTACTATGGATAAGTGTGTATTAGAGGTGATAGACAGAAGGTTGCCCCTGGAATTTGAGGCCCTCCCACCTTACTTATTCTACATGCCTTGGGAGTCCAGGATGCCACAGGACATATTGTTCGCCCTAAGGGAGGATGCTGTTCAGCTCCTGGCAAAAAGGAACTATAGCCTATGTTCCAGATGCCTTGGAGAGTCAGGGGTACGTGTCCAGGTTCTTCCTGATCCTGAAATGGTTCCCATACTGGATCTGCATGACCTAAACCAGTTTATGTGGCAGCACAAGTTTCAGATGGTCACTCTGAACCAAAGTATACCATCCCTGGATCAGGGTATGTGGTTCTACTATTTGAACCTTCAGGACATGTTCTTCCACATCCCAGTCCATGCCTTCCAACTGGTGGTAACTTCATTTCCATGCAGAAGTAATTCTATATCAGTTCCAGGTCATGCCCCTTGGCCTATCATCCATGCCCAGGGTCTTCACCAAGTGAACTTCAGTGGTGGCAGCCTACCTGAGCACAATGGCATCAGGGTGTATCCCTACCTGGTAACACCCCTCCTGAAGAAAGCTTCTTTAGACCCAAACTGCCATGCAAACTACAGACCAAACTCTAACCTTCCCTTTTTAGGGAAGGTGGTTGAGAAGGTAGTGGCCATACAGCTGGAGAGCCATTTGACCATCCATGACATCTATGAACCTCTCCAGTCTGGTTTCCAAAAGAGGCATAGCAGTGCTGGTTCGGGTGCTCAATGATGTCCTGTTGGCTAGAGATCAGAAGACCCATTCCATCTTGGTCCTTCTTGATCTTTCATTAGCATTTGACAGTATGGACCATGGGGTTTTGCTCAATCACCTGAGGTTCATCTGTGGTCTGTCAGGTATAGTCCTCGGGTGGTTTACATCTTTCCTCACCGGAAGAACTCAATGGGTGATGTCCAGGATTTATTCTTTGGACCCTATCCCTCTGTCTTGTGGGGTTCCTCAGGGATCGGTGCTTTCTCCCATGTTGTTCGCTGTGTATATGCTACCCCTCGGAGACATTGTAAGGAAGTATGAGCTGAGGTTTCACTGTTACGCTGATGATACCCAGCTCTACCTTTCTTTTGCACCCGACCAGAATAGAACTCTCTCTCTGTCTTTAATAACTGCCTAGCGGAGATCCAGGAGTGGATGGATTCGAGTTGGTTGAAGTTGAACTCAGGAAAGACTGAAGTGCTGGTTGTGGACCCAGGACATCGAATGGGGGGGGTCGGGGGTGGTTTACCCTCAGGGCTCTTCCTTGGGGGTTTATCACTCCCGGCCTCTGAACAGGTGCGACACCTGGGGGTAATTATTGATGAAGGGCTGACCCTGCATTCTCAGGTGTCAGCCATCGTCAAGACCTCTTTTTACCATCTAAGGAGTATCACCAGAGTTAAGTACCTTGTTCCGTCCGGCGACCTTCCTACACTGGTTCATGCCTTTGTGTCCTCTCAATTGGATTACTGCAATGCCCTTTATCTAGGGCTATCTGGGGTTGAAATCCGCAATTTTCAGCTACTGCAAATCGCTACAGCTCGACTTCTGACAGGCACCTCTCGGTTCTGTCATATGATATTTCGCCAATGCTGCGTAATCTGTACTGGCTGCCAGTTCAATGGCAGATCACCTTTAAAGTCAGTCTCTTGACTTATAAAGCCCTACACGGGCTGGGCCCGGACTACCTGAAAAAGCTCCTGGTACCTTAACGCCCAGGGCGATCACTCCACTCAGCTGGCAAGGGGTTGCTAGAGATCCCAAGAGTATGTTTAAAATTTTCTTGGGCCCAGGCATTTATGCATGCAGTCCCTTCCCTCTGAAATTCTCTACCCCATCAGTTATGTGAGTGCACAACTGTGGAGGGCTTTAAGAGCCTTAAAAACCAACTATGGCACCAAGCTTTTGGCGACTGACTGTTTGCATTTATTGTAACTTCCAAATCTGTTTAGTTGTTTGTTTAGTAACTAAGCTGCTGCAATTGTGTGTAATTATGTCTTTGATTTTAATTGTGTTCGGCGCCTTGGTTTTGGAAAGGCGCCATAAAAATAAAATTGTATTATTTATTATTATTATTATTACCTGAATGACTTGCTGATAGCTGGGCCATTCAAAGAGGCAATTGAGCTGTCCAGAGATCTGGCCTTTCAGACCTGCAGAAACTTGGGCCTGTTGATCAACCCAGACAAGTCCAAACTGATCTCTTTGCAGGTGATCAGGTTCATTAGGGCAGAAATAGACTCCCTGTAGGTCAAGGCTGTCTCCTGTACTGGATGCAGGACCTTACCTCCTTTGCCCAATCATTTCAGGTTGGGCTCTTGTGCTCTGTCTGGGATTTGCTGTGGCTGCTGGGGTGCATGGCATCCATCACCAGCATGGTCCACTGGACATGATGGCAGCTGTGCCACCTGCACTTGGAGCTATACTGCCCGTGGTCTCAGCACTAAGCTCATTTTGACCAGCCAGTTCTTGTGACTTAGCCGATGTGAGATGCCATCCAATGGTGACTCTACTCACAGCATCTGGAGGAAGGAGTCCCATTTGTCCACCCATAACTTTCTGTCATGATAATGATGGACACATATCTGGTGGGGTGGGGAGCACACCTGGGAGTTCACAGGTTCTGGTTACCCCAGGAGTCCTGTCTCCACATTAGTCTCCTGGAGCTCTGTAGAGTGTTGCTGGCTCTTATGGAATTCACTCTACTGATTAGGGGTCAGGTCATGCCAGTCCAGATTTACAATACCATGACCATGTTCTACCTGAACAGACAAGGCAGAACTCAATCCCTTCCCTTGTGTCAGGAGGCTTTCCACACTAGGATACTCGTGCACAGCCTGAGCACAGATCCCCTAGAGATTCATGTAGTGGGTGCTCAGAGTCAGTTGGCAGATGCTCTCAGCTGCATAGGAGAGACATTGCATGAAAGGTCCCTGCACCAAGCCTCTTGTACACCTTCCTTTCCTTTCCTTCCCCTTGTTTCACAAGGTGGTGAACAAGGCCCAGAAGCACATGGTACAGATAATCCTTATAGCTCCAGACTGACCCAGATAATTCTAATACCCTGATCTCCTCAGCCTCAGCAGCAGGCTTCCATAGCAGTTGCCTCTTCACCAAAACCTGCTGAGCAGACAACAGGAGTAGGTGCTGCACCCAAACCTTCAATCTCTGCACCTTACAGCTTGGTTCCTGTGGCTAGAGTCCCTGGTATTGGGTCTCTCTGAAGATGTGCTTCATGTTGTGGATGCCTCCTAAATGGAGTCAACTTGGAAATGCTATGCATTTAAATGGAAGATGTGCCTTATGTATGGTGCCAGGACAAGGAGCTTGGTTCCCTTGCCTTCCCTATGGCAAGCATCATTGACTACCTCTGGTCCCTCTCTCAGATGGGCCTGTAAGCTATTACCCTTAAGGTGCACCTGACAGCCATCTCTAACAACTGAGTGTGGGCTGGTAAGCTAGCGTCGGCCCAGAAGAAGGTGGTGGGGTGCTTTTGTAAAGGCCTTGACCATCTTCCCCTTCTGAAGCGTGACTCACCACCACCTTGGGAACAAATACTGGTGCTGAATATGCTCATGTGCAAGCCATTTGAGCCTATGCACATGTGTAAGATGTCACACCTGTCATGGAAGCTAACACTCTTGGTGGCTATCATGTCAGCCAGAAGGATTAGTGAGCTCCAAGTGCTCTCGGTGGAGTCTTTATAACTGGTCTTCCACAAGGACAAGGTCATCCTTTGCCCACACATGAAGTTCCTCCTGAAGGTAGTACAGGTGTTTAACCTTAACCAGGTGATTAACCTTCCAATATACTTTAATAATCCTTCTTCAGAGGTCAACCACTGGCCCCATGCTCTGAACCTGCTGAGAGGGCTCACTTACTATAAGGAGCACACAGCTAGAGTTCATGGTGAGACTCGCCAGCTGTTTGTAACATATGCTGAAGCTGGCCCTGGCAGACTGTATCTAAGAGGATGGTTGGCAGATGGATTACATTCTACATCAACTTCTGCTATAGGCTGGCTGATAGGGAACCTCTCAGAGGGCTTAGGGTTTATTCCACCAGACATACTGCTGCCTCTGTGACTTCCTCCAGGGACATCCCCATACAGGAGAGCTGTAGCACACAACTTCATCTCCCATTACAGTGTTGACATCATGTCATGTCCGGATGCTCCTGTTGGGGATTCAGTTCTCCAGTCTCTGTTCTCCAAATAAGGGTGCCTGCCTTGCCCCCTCCTCCAGGAAAACTGCTAGGGGAGTGCCAGAGTGTAGATAGTGAACTGTATCCATGGCCTTAGAAATGCAGGTTACTCACCTGTAAAAATAGTTCTAGGAGTGTATAGAGTTCACATCCGCACAACCCACCTGCCCTCCCCTGGGAAGTAGCATGTGTATCTCTGCTAAGACCTGATATCACAAGGTGGAGCCAGAGGTTATACCACCTGGGTGGTGGGAGGAGCTTAGCTTTAAGACATCCAATAAATCAGCCGGTTCCAGAGAACTGCAAAAGGGTGGATGTGCTCTGTATACCATTCCTAGAACTACAGTTACAGGCGCGTAACCTATATTTTGTATCTATTAATGCAGTATCGGACACAACCTTATAATGTCATAGCAACAAATGGGCAACCTTCAGATGTCATTCTTTACTCATGGGAAAACACAACCGTCTATATATAGTTAATGAAACTAATGACACTGTAGTCCTTGTCCTGATGTTGCCTTTTTATTGTGGTAAATTCTTGGAAGTCAATTAACATTTTGGATGATGTACTTGTGTTTAACGTACAACAAATAATTAGGTACAGCACACATTTTAACAAGTCAAGTTCCCAGATCGCCCCAATTCTAATCCAGTTCTTTTTTTTTTCTTTTAGTCTGACACTGTCAATTAAAAAGGAAAAGAACCTGCTGGTTGCAATGGAGGATGGTGCCACATTCGTTTTTGTGCTGCACCGCGTTTGGAAGAATCACCCTCTACACCAAGACTACTTGGGACTTTACATCCTCAACAGCCACCTTTTTTCTGAAAAAATACATGGATTACTGGGTATGGCTTTGTCTTAAATAATAATGTAGTGGTAAAGCTCACTATTATGACATTTAAGCCTCCAATCTACTGCTGTGTCACTCTCATGCAGCTCTTGATGGCTCCCTGTCCTCCACACTGACCAGTTCAACTCTGGCATCTAGTTAAACAAATATCTTGATTCTGCATATCATCTATGAATCTATTCTGTAAAACAGCAGGGAAACAGGAGACAAAACAGAAACACACAACTATATGCAGAAATATAAACGGGGGGCAGCACAGAGTTATTCAAGATGTGAAACATTACAACCACTCAAGGCACAACCTCAAGTTGAAAGATGGAAATGCAAAACAGCTATCACAAAGTACTTGCTTCACTGAGCAGGTGATGGACAGGCAGAACAGTCTACCCACTAATGGGCTATATCAGGGTACAAAACAAGAGACATACCAGGCCGGTAGCCAGTAATGTGATCCATACTGGGGCTATATCAGGGTGCACAACACAATGAGACATAATGGGCCAGTAGCCAGTAATGTGATCCATGCTAAGGCTATATCAGGGTATAAAACACAGTGGGACATACCGGGCTGGTAGCCAGTAATATGATCCATGCTGAGGCTATATCAGGGTATAAAACACAATGGGACATACAGGGCTGGTAGCCAGTAATGTGATCCATGCTGAGGGTATATCAGGGTTTAAAATCTAATGGGGCATACCGGGCTGGTAGCCAGTAATATGATCCATGCTGGGGCTATATCAAGGTGCAAAACACAATGAGACATAATGGGCCAGTAGCCAGTAATATGATCCATGCTCGGGCTATATCAGGGTACAAAACACAATGGGACATACTGGGCCAGTAGCCAGTAATGTGATCCATGCTGAGGGTATATCAAGGTATAAAATGCAATGGGACATACCGGGCTGGTAGCCAGTAATGTGATCCATGCTGGAGTTATATCAGGGTACAAAACACAATGGGACATAATGGGCCAGTAGCCAGTAATGTGATCCATGCTGGGGATATATCTGGGTACAAAACACAATGAGACATACTGGGCTGATAGCCAGTAATGTGATCCATGCTAGGGCTATATCAGGTTACAAAACACAGTAGGACATACTGGATCAGTGGCCAGCAATGTGATCCATGCTCAGGCTATATCAGGGTACAAAACACAATGGGACATACCGAGCTGGTAGCCAGTAATGTGATCCATACTGAGGCTATATCAGGGTATAAAACGCAATGGGACATATCAGGCTGGTAGCCAGTAATGTGATCCATGCTGAGGGTATATCAGGGTATAAAACGCAATGGGACATACCGGGCTGGTAGCCAGTAATGTGATCCAATCACACAGGAGTAGAGAGTGCATATTTTTTGGAACACATACAAACAGAAGTGAGAACAAAGTAAGTGCCTCAGCTGGGACTTGAACCCAGGCCACCCAGAATACCATACTGATTGTGCTAACCAGCTGTGCCATTGAGACAACTGGAACCTGGGCTGTCCTGGGCACATTACTCTTTCTCAAATGCACCACCCAATGGCAACACAAATATTTACTTGTAACAATCATACAGGAGTGTGGTGTGCATATTTTATGGAACACATTCAAACAGTGGTGAGAACAAAGTAAGTGCCTCAGCTGGGACTTGAATGCAGGCCGTCTAGAATATCATTCTGATTGCGCTAACCAGCTACGACACTGAGACAACTGGAACCTGGGCTGTCCTTGAGCACATTACTATTTCTTACATGCACAACCCAATGGCAACAGTGGGATCAACTGGGTGGGGTGGACGATCCATGAGCAAAGCTAAAAAGGGCCTTAAGAAAGGCAACAAACCTCTGCGCCAAGCAAGTGAACAAAAGCAAGAGGAAAAATAGACCGCTATGGTTCTCAAAAGATGTGGTGGAAAAGGTAAAGGCTAAAAGGGTAGCATTCAAAAGGTATAAGGAGACACAAATAGAGAAGGATAGGGAGGTGTATCAGGGAAACAGAGGGAATCAGGGAGATCAGTAAGAAACACGAAGGCAAAAACTGAAGAGAGAACAGCCCACGTGGTGATGATGGGGGACAAGACATTTTTAGGTATGGTGTCAAAAGGAGGAAGACCAGAGATGGGATCACAAGATTAAAAATAGAAGGGGGGAGCTGTACAAAGAAGGACCAGAAAAGGGTAGACATCCTGAACAAATACTTTTCTTTGGTGTACACAGAGGAAGGAAAAGGAAAGGGGCCACCAAAAAGTAACAAGAGCATTGTAGATAGGGAGGTGGACACAAGTCTGTTTTCAGAGGAGAGTGTCCTGAAGGATTCACAAATCCGAAAGATGACAAACCAATAGGGCCAGATGGGGTGCATCCAAGGGTATTGAGGGAGCTCAGGGAGGTACTGGCTGCACTTCTGACAGTCCTGTTTAACAGCTCATTGGAAACAGTAGTGGTTCTAGAGAACTGGAGCAGGGTAAATGTAGCCTCACTTCATTAAAGTGGTAGCAGGGGGGAGGCTGGTAATTATAGGCCAGTCAGCCTGATGTTGATGGTGGGAAAGTTAATGGAGTTGTTGCTGAAGGAAAGGATTGTGGAATATCTTGAATCCAATGGATACAAGACCTGAGGCAGCACTGATTTGTTTTTTTGGGGCATTTCAAACTAACTGATAGATTTTTTGACTGGGTGACCAAGGAATTAGATCAGGGTGGAGCAGTAGACATGGTCTACCTAGATTTCAGTAAGGCTTCTGATACCATTCCACATAGGAGGCTAGTAAACAATCTGGGTAACATAGGAGTGGGTCTAAAGGTCATAAACTGGGTAAGAAATTGATTAGTGGAAGGGCAATAGAGGGTAGTGATGAACAGAATTCACTCTGCAGAAAGGAAGGTAATCAGCGGGGTGCCTTAGAGATCAGTGCTGAAACTACTCCTCCTTAATGTCTTTCTAAATGACATTGCAACATAGATAGAAGGGAAGGTCTGCCTCTTTATCGATGACACCAAAATCTGCAATAGGGTTGATACTCCAGTGTGGTAGAAAGGATGAGCAGAGACCAGAGAAAACTGTAGGAGTGGTCAAGGGTATAGTAGCTAGGTTTCAATGCAAAAAAGTGGCAAAGTAATGTACTTGGGGCACAGAAACTCAGGTGCAGACCACAAATGAGAGGAGTGGTACTGATGACCACCAAGCAGGAAAGAGACCTTGGGTGATCTTATTGGATGACTTACAGGTGACCGGGCAGTGCAACAAGGCATTTTGGAGGGCTAGTGGGATATTGGAGTGCATATGGAGGGGTATCACCAGCAGAAAGAGGAAGGTAATATTGCATCTGTATAGACTGCTAGCAAGACCCCACCAAGGATACACCCTGGAAGACAGGAGAGAAACAGGAGACATGATTGGGACTTTCAAGTACTTGAAAGGGATAAATAAGGTGGATAAGGAGAGTCTCTTTAGCTGAGTGGTAACCATAACACGAGGGAGCACAGTCTTAAGCTGGAGGGTGGGAGGTTTAGGAGGGAGGTCAGGAAGCACTTCTTCACAAAGAGAGTGGTGGACACTTGGAATGCGCTGCCAAAAGAGGTGATTTTGTTGAAGACAGCGGGCAGCTTTAAAAGAGGCTGGGCATAGAAACATAGAACTTACCAGCAGATAAGGACCACTTGGCCCACCTAGTCTGCCATTTTTCCCTGCCTATAGTATTATGTCCTTACCTTCCCCCTATGAATCATGGGCAGGGAGGATGGGAGCTGTGGGGAGGGCAGGGACAGTAGCTCAAGATGTGTACCCTGCAATACGAGTAGACTAGATAGACCAAATGGTCTTCTTCTGCTGGCTTCTTCATATCTTCGTATGTATGTAAGGATACTGTGTCCAGTTTTGGAGACAACATCTTCGTAAGGACATACACAGAGTGGAAGTGATCCAGAGGGGGCAACTAAAATTGTGCAGAGTCTGCATTAGAAGCCCCATGTGCAGAGACTTAAGAACCTAAATACTTACACCCTGGAAGGGGGGATATGATAGAGACCTTTAAATACCTCACAGGGGTAAATAAGGTACAGGAGGGAAATATTTTTCAGAAACAAAGGTGCTCAAGGAAAAGGGGGCATAATAAGAAGTGGAAAGGGTAGATTCATGAGGCATGTGAGGAAGTACTTCTTCACAGAAAGACAGGTGAAGTCCTTGAACAGCCTTCCAGTGGAGATGGTGGTGGGGGAAACAGTGGTGGGGTTCGAGACTGCATGGGATAGTCATAAGTTAATCTTAGGGAAAGGGAAGGGGAGATGGGTCAATGAGTTGGAGATCAAGTAGGATCTGTGGTGATACTATAGCAGGGAAAAATGGGCAGACTAGGTGGGCCAAGTGGTCCTTATTTGCTGGTAAGTTCAATGTTTCTATGCCCATCAGTGATTACATGACAGTAACAAAACTCAGGTGGGTGCTACTCCCCCTTCCCCCACCACCACCAAATGTAAGTGTTATAGGGTAATATTTCAAAGGAAGGTATGAGCAAAGAGGGCAACAATGTGCTGGCAGGTGGCATGTACTAATGCTAGAAACCTGGGTAACAAGATCCCAGAGCTGCAAGTGCTAGTGATGGAAGGGAAACTGAAGGCAGTCCAGGGGCCAGTTTTTTTTTTTTTTTTTTATTTAGTTGTTTAACCAGGTATAGCACACTAAGCTGGAAGCTTTTTTACAGAAGCAACCTGGGAGCACAAGGAGGTTAAGTGACTTGCTCAGGGTCACACAGTATGCAAGTGGAAGCTGTGGGATTCAAACCCAGGTCTGGTCTGCTGGATGTCACCAGATTTGCAGCTGAGAGCCTTAGACCACTGCGCTATACTGCCTCAGTTGAATAAAGAGAGGTGGCAGCACCATGGCCACAGTGAGAAGGATGATGCACAAGCTGCAGAACAAATGAAAGTGTTCATTCTGGCCCTGGTCTGGACCAGGACCAGGGTGCAGGAGCGATGCAGGGTGAGGTGACAGCAGTGCTCTGAGAGTTAAATGTAAACCCCATTTTAGATGGGGGTTACATCAATATCAGTAGTGCTTATTCTGGTTAATGGGGGGTTGATACTGGTACCAAACCTGAGAAATGAAGATATGTTAGGGTTTTGTTTACAAAACAATACATCAAATCTGTGGGGGAAAGGGGATCTTACAGTGCTAGAAGGTGTGGCAAGTTATGCTTTAAAAAAAAGACAAGCTTTTAGTGGTTTTGGTACAAACCTGGGAAGGTATACTGTTCGAACATCGACCCCCCCCCCCCCCGACAGAGAATCCACAGCTCCTTCCTAGTAGACCAGGGAAGGGCTGTGGATGTGGCCTACCTAGACTTTAACATGGCATCTGACACGGTCCCACACACCAGATTAATAAACAAGTTAGCCAGCCTGGGAGTGGGTCTCAGGGTGGTAGCTTGGGTAAGGATTAGGCTGGCAACAGGATGCAGAGGGTAATAGTAAACAGAGTCCACTCCGAAGAAAGGGGGGTTACTAGTGGTGTACCAAAGGGTTCAGTACTGGGGCTGGTCCTCTTTAATGTCTTTATAGGTGACATTGCTGAGAGACTGGAAGGAAAAGTATGTCTCTTTGCAGATGACACAAAGACCTGCAACAGGGTTGATACACAAGGGGGGTGGAAAGGATGAGAATGGACTTGGCAAGGTTAGAAGAATGGTCAAAAGTATGGCAGCTTAGATTCAATGCAAAGAAGTGCAAAGTAATGCACCTGGGAAACAAAAACTCAAAGGAAGAGTACACAATGGAGAGGGGGGTATTAACAACAACAGAAATGGAAAGGGACCTGGGGGTAGTCATATTAGATGACCTAAAGGTAGGCAGGCCACGTAAGAAGGCAGTAAAGTTGGCTGGGGGATACTGGGATGTATAGGGAGAGGCATCACCAGTAGAAAACAGAACATTGTTATCCCTCTGTACAGACAGTTGATGAGGCCCCATCTGGAGTACTGCATGCAGTTCTGGAGACCCCATCTCTGTAAGGACATAGACAGGATGGAGGCAGTACAGGGGAGGGCAACTAAAATGGTGCAGGGTCTGCACCAGAAGCCATACGAAGAGAGACTAAAAGAGCTTAATATGTATACCCTCGAAGAAAAAAGGGAGAGGGGGTACATGATAGAAACTTTCAAGTACCTCAAGGGAATCAACAAAGTCCAAGAGGGTAGCATCTTTCACAAAAAAGATGTGCAAGAACAAGGGGCACAATTTGAAGATAATAGGGGGATGATTCAGGTGCAACATGAGGAATTATTTTTTCATGGAGAGGGTGGTGAACACATGGAACGGCCTTCTTGAGGAGGTCGTGAGGTCAAAAACAGTGGTGGAATTTAAGGATGCATGGGACAGACATAAGGCAATTCTTTTTTTTTTTTTTTGCAATTTAATATACTTTATTGTTTTTCTTTTGATAACAAGGACAAAAACCAAACAAGAAAAGAGACAAAGGAACAAATATTGTATGTGCCCATGCAATGGAGGATAATTCCTAATATGGCAAATGAATATAGAGAGGGTTCCATCAAACCCACTAAACAATAGGGAAATATCTATTGCACATTTGATGGGCCTGTAATAAATTAACCTGTAAGGGCATATTGAGTCCTGCATTAGGCCCATGTAATCAAACTAAAACTTATCTCTACCTATAAGATTAGAACTACCCCCTACCTACTCCCATCCCAATTTTCCCCCTCCGGGGACACCCCTCCTCCCTCCCTCCCTCCCCCGGGGTATGTACTGAGGGGATGCAGGGATACAAATTTTAGTAAGATAAAGTAGGAAATCAGGAGAGGATGAAAGTGAAGATCTCTACCCTGGAGCATTCCAATATGGGTGGTTAGAACTATTCACTAGGTGGAGTTAACACTCCCCCATTCCCCGGAGGCAGCACCAACAGTATTCATAAGGGGGGGCTAGGGCCAGCAATGAACCCCAGCGAGCACTACATGCTGGTACTTTGCCCTTCCTCCTGGCTATGTGTTTCTCTAATTCCAATGCCTGGAGTAGCTCAGCATGCCACTCCTGGAAGAGTGAAGTCTTCTGATCCATCCAATGACTGGCAAGTACAACTTTGGCTATAGCCACAATGATAGCCATATTCGCGTGATGCACTCTTATCATATCTCTTGGAAAAAGCCAAAGGAGACAAATTTCAGGGGTAAAATATGGCTCTAGCCCCAGAATGGGACCAAGGGAAGTTTTGATTTTCTGCCACAGAGCGGAAGCCCGGTCACAATCCCAAAATAAGTGTTTGGTAGTCCCTTCTTTATTACCACATACCTGACAATAATAATAATAATATAATAATAAATAATAATAATAAACTTTATTTTTTAAGCGCCTTTCAAAGTACCAAGGTGCTGTACAAAAATTAAAACCACAATAACACAAACAGCAAATACAATAATAGATAAAATGACAGATCCATTCAATTATACATCACTGAAGGCTTGATGCCACAAAAAAGTTTTAAACACCTGTTTAAATCCCCCCCCAGTTGTGCACTCCCGTAGCTGACGGGGTAGAGAATTCCAGAGGGTAGGTGCCATACACATAAATGCATGGGCCCCAGAGGATTTCAAAGACACCCCCAGAATCTCCAGCAACCCCATATCAGCCGAATGGAGCTGTTGCTCAGGGCAGTAGGGAACAAGAAGCTATTTCAAGTAGTCAGGGCCAAGTCCATGTAGGGCTATATAAGTCAGTAAACTGACTTTAAAGGTGATCCGCCACCAAATCGGCAGCCAGTGCAGGTCGCGCAGTACCGGAGTAATATCCGAAGCACAAGAGATCCCCGTCAACAATCATGCTGCAGCATTCTGCACTAGCTGTAGGCAGCAGATATCAACCCCAGAAAGCCCTAAGTACAGGGAGTTGCAGTAGTCAAGGCACGAGGTCACAAAGGTGTGGACCAACATAGGCAGATCCCCAGATGGAACAAGGTGCTTGATCCTGGTGATGTTCCTAAGATGGTAAAAGGAAGACTTGACGACTGCTGATACCTGAGATCGTAGGGTCAGTACATCATCAAGCACCACCTCTAGGTCTTGCACCTGTTCAGAGGTAAGGATCTGGGAGCCCCTCCAGATAAAGTCCAGAGGGCTGACCAGCCCTCAATCCCTCTATCCGGTGACCCGGATCCACCACCATCACCTCAGTCTTTCCCACGTTCAACTTTAGCCAGCTCAAATTCATCCAATCCTGGATTTCAGTGAGGCAGTTGTTAAATATCGAGAGAGCACTATCCTGGTCAGGTGCAAAAGACAGGTACAGTTGGGTATCATTAGCATAGCAGTGAAACCTCAGCCCATACCATCTTAAATGTCTCTGAGGTGCAGCATATACACTGAAAACAACATAGGGGACAGCACTGAGCCCTGAGGAACCCCACTTGACAGAAAGAGTGGGTCCGAAGAAAAAGCTCCAGACACAACTCTCTGAATTCTGCCAGTGAGGAAAGATGCAAACCACCTGAGGACCATACACGTCAGGCCACAGATGAACCTCAAGCGCTCAAGCAGCACCCCATGGTCCACAGTGTCAAAGGCTGAAGAGAGATTAAGGAGCACCAGAATAGAATGGCTTCTCCAATTTCACACCATCAGGAGATCATTGAGCACCCGAACCAGCGCAGTCTTGGTACAATACCTCTTTCGAAAACCGGACTGAAGAGTTTCGTAGATGTTATGGATGGTCAAATGGTTCTTCAGCTGTACCGCCACTACTTTCTCAATAACCTTCCCTATAAGGGAAGGTCGAGATTGGTCTATAGTTGGCCAGAGCATCTGGGTCCAGAGAAGCTTTCTTTAGGAGGGGTGTTACCACCGCCTCCTTCAGGGAGCTTGAAAACTCACCTGAATTAAAGGAGCACTGGACTATCTGAGCCAGGATTGGGACGATAATGTTACAACAACCCATAATCCTTGGGAAGTTGGGCCCAGATCCAAACTACAGCACATAGGGCACATACCCTGGACAATCTGCATGACATCAACGAACTCCAACAGGTCAAAGGTACTCCAGGAAACACGAGGTGCAGTGACCGAGCACTGATCAACAGCATCCCACACAGAGCGAGTCAGGAGGATCTCCAACCAGATGGCGGCCACCTTAGTTGCAAAGAATCGAGCAAGCTCCACTTGCAAAAAAACTCTTCAGAGCTGCAGACAGGCTGGGTTGCACAACTGTCCACAGTTCGGAAGAGTTGAGCAGGTCAATTCTGAGTGGCAGCAATCTCCCCAGATGGGAATTTTGTCTTCTTATGGGAGATCGCTAATTGGTAGGCCTGATAATGCTCTTCCAATCTAAGGTGGTCGACCTCCAGGGCAGATTTCCACTAGCGCCGCTCTAACCTTCATCCTAGTTGCCGCAACTCCCTCAAGGAATCATCAAACCAAGGAGCCCAACGGTGAAGGTAGAGAGGATGAACACGGACAGGAGCAATCAAGTCCAGGGCCATGGAGATGGCCTTATTATAGGCCAAGACCAAGGTCTCTGGACTCAAGCTGGCCACAGGGAACTCTGAGAGGTCAGTTACTGCCGCTAGGCCTTCAGGGCTTACATCCCATAAAGGGCTGTATCTGACCATCTCCACAGGGTCAGGCCTACAGAGGGAGGTGCAAAAGTTGAACCTCACAGTGTAGTGATCGGACCAACCAACAGATTCCACCCCCAAATCGGAGATCTCAATCCCCAGGAGGAAAACCAAATCCAGGGAGTGACAGTGTTTATGGGTAACAGAGATAACAATCTGTGTAAGGCCCAGAGATGTCATCAGCTGGAGGAAGTGCTGTCCAAATGGCGAGAGTTCATCATCAACCCAGGCATTGAAATCACCCAGAACCATCAGTCTGGGCAATTCCAATGCCATGTCGATGACAAAATCCACTACTTCCTGTAGGAATCACTTTTCGTCCCCAGGTGGATGGCAGATGAGCAGTATCCTACAACCTACACCTGCTACCACAGTACACTCAAAAGATTCGACCTCCTCTACTGGTACACTTGTGAGGCCCAACTTGGTCTTGAAACAGACTGCTTCCCTTCCCCCGCGGTCCAATCTCAGATGGTGTTTCACCAAGTGCCCAGCCGGAATTGTAGCATTTTCATCCAGCCAGGTCTCGGTGATGCATGCCAAATCAGTTGTTCCAACAAGTTCTGCAAAAATTGCAGTCTTGTTCTTAACAGATCTGGCATTTCATAACACCACTCCAGCTGGACGGGTTTCGAGGGTCACCCCGGCTACTTGCCCACCAAAAAAGGTGGCACCCTTGGGTATGTGGGACTAGACATGGAAAACCATGTTCCAGGCTCCATTTCACCCCAGGGCATCTTCCAGACCTAACTACCCCTATGCAAGAGACCAGTTCATTCATCCTCTGAAGTCCGCACCCCCCACCCCCTCGCACAATACCCAGCGCTCGACTGTACTAGTAAGTAAAAACATCAAAGGTGGGGGAGGAGAATAGGTGAAGGGCATGGAGAACAGAGGACGAATAGCGCACAACCGGTGGGGAAGCCGACACATTCCACAGGCTGACCAACAGTCAAAAAGCACAAAACACAACCGCCTGACCCCAGAAGGAATCTTCAAAACAAATAATAATTAAGAAAATACCCACCCCAACCAAACACAAAATAAATAAAATAAAATGAATAAAAACCCAAACCAAACAGAAGTTAAAACCTTTCCCACACTACAAGATAGCTCCACTAAAACAACCACTCCTGCCCATTTTAAATAAATCAATAAATACCCCAAACATAAACACCCCCACCCCCAAACACAAACTTAAAATAACTTAACCTAAACAGCAATAGCAAATAGGTTAGTGTCTTGCACAGACTCCCCAGCTGTAGTTTAGGAATTTAATAATGTCCAGTAAATAATGATTTTTGCAGGGGGGTTCTCACCACCCCCTAACAATTAATTTAGACCAAAAACATAGCCCTCTCACTGACACATTTAAAACAGATTATAGTATATATATACATATATATATATATATATATATATATATATACACACACACACACACACAGTCAAAATAGGCTCTCTCACTGCCTATCCAACGTATGGAAGTGAATATTCCTTTATGACCAGCTAAAAATTCACAACAACACTGCTCCACTTTAAAGAGACTTCTCACACAGACCTCCAATGGATTGTATTGCTAGACCCTGAATCCACCCCAAGGAGGGCCTCAGAGCACCAGCAATTCTCTCCACTTAAGAAGTGGGAGTAATCCGACCCCCGTCAGGCAGCCCACCACCACTCCAGAAACTCAGGGAGAGCACACCCTCTGGTTAGCACCCCTGAGCCCCTCAGAGAGAATGGCTGCCCCTAATACCTGCCTCAGGGTCAGTCAGTTTGGCTAACTCTTGTTAGGCCTCTATAGTTAGGGCTTCCTCCCAGATATCTCAGAGAGGTCTCCAAAACCAGTTCACAGCTTTCTAAATCCAGTTCACAGCTTTCCTTCACCACCAGAACAGTCTAACCATACAGGAGTAGGCTCCACAGGAATGCTATGTCCAACACTTCCAAATTCAGTCGGTATCCTCCCAATCACTTTACACAGCAGACAGTCATTTGTATCCACTAGGCAGTGGCAGCCATCGAACAGTTTACTGCCTGAGAAACTTCCTCAGTACTCCACAGTCCTGTCCACTATTCACCTGGGTAATCAGTCACCCGAATGCGCTAAAACTGGCGGCGGCTTCCGAAATAACTCAATATTCAGACCTTCACCACATCAACGTCTTTGGGGGAGAACTTCTTCAACTGCACAAGCCTCAGAATAGTGCACACCTAACACGTCAGGAGCCAGAACAGTCCCAATATCAGAGCACCAAGAAACCCCCAGCTGAAGCTGTTGCAAAAAACACCGGTGGAGATTAGCACACCACCTTATGATCTACAATCCACAATTCTTGCTACTGCTGAATAAAATAACTTAAAATAACATGTATTAAAACAAACACATGGCAGAGCTAAAGTAACGGCTGACCCAGCGTGGTCGCCATCTTGACCAACCATATTCCCAAAGGCAAAAACGTGAGTCGAGTTTCCCCATATGGTATAAATAAGCGGGAGAAAAGTACTTATGCAGAATTTGGAATTGCATATACCGCAGCTGATCCTGCTTTATAAATTTATACAGTCTCCACCAAACTCTCTGCCAGGCTTTGGCATTTACTGAGAGATTGAGTGCCTGCTGCCAGTAGAAGCAAATGCCGGATGATAGATGAGGATCATGTGACTGCCGCAGTTTGTAGAATTGAGAAATCGCATGGGGTTGGAAAGCTACATCAAGAAGGGATTGCTTGGCCAGGTGAGTTATAGAAAGCCAGTAAGGTGAACCTAGATATGAAGAGATTGCTCTCTTAAGCTGAAGCGCTTTAAAGGGGTTAAGGCCTTGCTTTGGCAGTTTGACCCCTGGGGCTAGTTTACCATCCACTAGTAATGCTGAGACAGGCATCCTCCACAGATTAGGGCAGAAAGCTAGTGGAATAGGACAGCCCGCAGTTTTGAAGTTGGGATTTCCCATTACCGGTTGGTCAATATCATTTCCAAGAGAGATGGAGAGATAAGAGCAAATTTGGTGCAGTACCTTAACAGACCACCAAAGAGGAGGTAGCATAAGTGAGGTAGGAAGCACAGATGGTATAATATAGAGAAGAGACTGTAAGTCTAGGCCCTGGGACCAGCAAAGTTGTTGCTCCAAGATTAACCAAAGAGGAACATAACCTTGTGTATGTTCAGCTACGGGGTTGGAACGCCATCTGAAGATTTTGCTACTATGGAGGGCACAATAATACAGAAAGAAGTTAGGGAGGTGCAAGCCACCTATATCTTTTGGATAAGTAAGTTTCAAGAATGCCTGCCATGCTGCCTTGCCCCTCCATAAAAAGTCATATAGGAAAGACTGCAGCTGGAGAAACTATTTTTTAGTAAGGTAGGGACCTAATATACCCATGGGGTATAACAGCCTTGGTAGGATGTTCATTTTGATTACACTCATCCAACCCCAAAGGGACATCGGAAGGTGCTGCCAGCAGGTTACATCAGCTTTAATGGTAGAAAGCAGTGGTGAAAGATTAACTCTGAACATGTGCGAGAGGATGTGGGATAACTTGACCCCAAGATAAGTAAGTGCGGTAGGCTCCCAAGTCAGACCCGAATCCATAACCTACTGTTTTTGAACAAGATGATTGAGAGGCATGATGGAGGACTTTCCCATATTAAGCTTATAACCCGAGACCCTTGAGAAGCGTTGAATAATTTGTAGGGTGGCAGGGATGGAGATATAAGGCAATTCTAATGAGAGGAAGGAGGACGTAGGCTGTTGGTAAAACTAGGATCTGCAGCTTATCCAGTAAGTAGGGATATGGGCAGACTGGGTTGGCCAAGTGGTCCTTATCTGCTGTCAAAGTCTATGTTTCTACATCAACAACCCGTTCGACATCCACAGTGTCGAACAGGTCGCTGCATCAATGTATGGATGCAGCGACTCTGCTGTAAGTCGCTCTCCCCCGTAATCACATCCCCCCCAGAGCTGACAATTCTTAAGTCCAGAAGGGGGGACAGGAGGCAAAGCCCCCCTCAAACAGCCATTTGTGTCACATCACCGCAGGGGTCATCAACACTTTGGTTGGGCGATGTGATCACCATTGGCAAAATGTTGTCGCTGTGAAGTCTGTCGACAACATTTTTGTCAACCTGACTTGGTTTAACTGCCTAGGAAGTAGTGGTGGGCTATATATTTTTTACTAAATGTGTTTTTTGTTCTTTTGTTTGGTGGGTCATGTTATGTTGCTTTTGGGTGGAAGAGGAATCAGCTAATGAGGGAATGTGTTGGCCATGTTTGTGCTAGCAGCTGAAATGCACCAGGTATCCAATGTGATCTGGTCAAGAAATGCCAACCTGTGTTACTGTGCTGAGATAACACAGGGTCAGTATATTGTGCTCAGTTTTTCTGTTCAGTTTATAAGACGGGGATAGAAGGGAAAGGAAGGGAAATAGTTTATATAGTGCATTGCATGCAAGCTGTTTTCCAAAGTGATTTGCAGTCCAAAAGAGGCAGGTAAGTTCATGAAGCTTTTAGTGTACACAGAGATTCCAGTAGCACAGAGACAGATGAGACAGAGAAAGGCAGACAGGCAGAGAAAGAATAAATATATTAAGCAAAGGGATGTTATTTATTTAGTTATTTATTTCAACTGTTTGACAAGGAAAAACAGGCCGAACTGGTAACAGCCTGTTTCCAGATGTGCTGGGAGGGGAAAGGGAGGATATTGAGTAACACAAAAAAAACAATAATACAAAAATAACAGTAATACAATAATAGGTGAATAATCATCATAAACAACAATTGTGGAAAGACAAGGATCACAAGAAGTAAAATACAGAACTATACAATAAAGTGCTAGAGAAAACTGCATTACAATTAATGTACAATAAAAGCTGGAGGATAACATCTGTAATGCCAGAGCAGTACTGAATTAAGGGTGGGAGTTAGTTGGAAAGGGCGAAGAGGGAGCTGCACTAGTGTACATGCAGGGCAAAGGGGAAGAAGCGGTAGGAGTGTGGTGGGCAGCAGCACAGGGACCAGTACCAGGGGCAACTGTGGGAGGAAGCAGTGAAGTCATGGAGGAGGGAGGAGAGTGAGTGGTGGGAAGAGGCAGAGCAGATGATAAGGGTACAGCTTTGGAAGAGGCAGAAAACCCGGAGAAGGCAGCTTGACCAGCACTGGATTCATGGAGGGGAGTGCACGAGAATGATAGCCAGAGTTGCAAAGGGGGTTAGAAGTAGCTGGAGGGAAAAGAAGAAGGTGCCAAAGTACAGTAGCAGCAGAAAGAGCCAAGTCAGTATTTAGAGATGAAAGAAACACAATGGGTGAGGCATTTGGCCTAAAGGGATGAGTACAGGGAGCAGAGGTGGGTGTAGGGAAGGGGACAGTTCAGAGCAAAGTGAAAAAAGGAGTAACAGGATTCAGTCTGGCCAGGGTGGACTTGGGCACAGCACTGTACAGTATGTCACCATAGTCGAAGATGGGGAGTATCATCTTCTAGACAATCTCTCGACACGTATGATACACCCTTTATTTCTGTAAAGCACATCAAGTTTGTGGTGCAGCTTCTTGTGGATTGAATACTTATGCACCAAGATATCTAGGTGTTGGTATAGCCAGACCCCAAGTTGCTTGAATGAGGGGACATCCTCAATTGTTGCACCATCAAAGATATGGGAGAAGGGGAGAGGGGTGAGCCTGATGTGTCTCTGCCTACTGCCAAAGGTCAGAGAGACCATTTTTGTGGTGTTGAGAGAGAGCTGATTTGCCAGGAACCAGTGCTGGATGTCCAGCTGGAGCCTGGCCATGCGATCAGAGACAGAGCAGTCAGAGGCAAAGAGTGCTACGTCATCTGCATACAGATGTATAGATGCAGAGGAGCAGGACGTAGGGAGGTCATTCAGGAAGATAGAGAGGAGCATTGGGCCAATGACAGACCATTGGGGTTGCCTTTGATGATACTGAGTGGGGAGATATGGATTTTCTGATGCAGACAGCTTGAGACCTATCCTCAAGGTAGGAGTAGAACCAACAGATTGAGGAGTCAGACAGACCTGTAGCCTTGAGTGTATCCAGGAGGAGGGAGTATGCAACAGTGTTGAAGGCTTTAGCCAAGTCAACAAAAGTGACACAGATCACCAAGCCCTGATCCATGTCAGAAACAACTGAGTCCGTAAGTCAGAGGAAAGAGGTGGAGGTAGAGTGGGACTTCCAGAAGCCAGACTGGAAAGGGGTGAAGAAGGAGGATGAATCAAGGAAGGGAGAGAGCTGAGACAGCACACGATTTCTTGGATCTTAGCCACAATTAGAGAGCAGGGAGACAGGGCAGTAACTGTAAGGAAAAGTGGAATCACCTCTTGAAGAAAGGAGATGGCTGTGTCCTGTTTCCAAGTGTCAGGGGCAAAGGTTAAGGAGAAGGAGATGTTAAGAAAGGAGGTAATAGGTAGAGCAATGCCCGGGGCAGCAATTGAGAGGTTTGGGGTCAAGACTATCAGGACTCACACCCTTGTGGGGGGGTTAAGAGCCAAGAGAGCCTTAAGGGAAGCAACAGAAGTGGTAGGAAAGAAGGAAAAGGGGTAAAGAAGGGGTAGAAGGAGGAGGAGGGGAAGGGGAGGAGGAGGAGGCGAGAACGGTACAGGCACAGGAGGTGAAGAATGAGCTGAAAGCTGAGGCAACAGAAGAGGGGTCAGAAATAGGAGTGTCACCTACCTTGTGGACCAGGGTAGGAGACTGGGCTGAGTGGGAGAAGAGGGCTTGGATAACCTTCCAGAACTTAGAGAGGTGATTAAGATTGTTCTGGAGCACAGATGCAAAGTAAATAGTAGTTAGGTAAGTGATTTGCTCAGTGTCACATAGAAGCCTATTCATGAAAGCGAGCCAGATATGCTCTAGTCACACATAGTTTGGCCCTCATAGCTACATGGCCCTAGCCAATAGCAGGGTGCTCAGTATTCACTAGTGTAAGCACCCACAGGGCACCTGCCTACAGCCCTGCCCCCCCAGCCCACAGCTGCATGGGTGGGCAGATTGTGGGACTCAGGTGGGCACCCAATTGAACGCCCATCCTGGGTCCCAAAGTGGATCTCCTGCTGTGCATGTGCAGGGAATTCTGGGAAGATGCGGACCCAGGCACAAATACTCTGATGGGCAAATACCCAAATGTCTGCCCCCAGCCCTCCCTGGCATCCTGGTGTACTGGGGCAGTAGTATGGAGGGGGTTCCCTTTGCTGCTGCAGCCAATGGATGTCCATTTTGGGGGTGTGAAAGCTACAGCAGGGTCCCCCCTCACATAACGTGTGCCCCCAGGCCAGCAATCTGCACCTTAGTGAATGGCGCAGAGCGTGGGCATGCCCCCTGACATGCCCCCAGATTGCCTATGGCAAGTAGCTGCTTGGGCAGCCAGGGAAATCCTGCGTGCAAGGGGTTAGCACACCTGCAATGAATGCCACTGGGGATCAACTGGACCCCTGCTGTGAGGCATTCCAACATAGGGTTGCCTACACGCCTCAGATACATGGCACGTAGACAGTCTGAATTTTCATGACTAGGCCCCAAAATGTGTATGTGGTAGCTATAGAATTCAAATCTAGTTCTTCAAGCTTATAATGTAGCTTAGCACTCTAACTACAAGACCAAGCTCCCACCTTTCTTAAATGTTGTTTATTATAAACCATAACTTCACGTTTTCTCTAAAACTATTTAAAGAGACTCACCAGCCTCATTATATGCACCTGATATATCAATGCCTTATCCCTGTAAAATGCTGCAGACATTACCAAAAATATTCCAGTACTTTAGAACTACTAAGGCTTGTAACTTTTCCCTCCATCAGCTTACTCCTACTTCCTGGTTTGTAGAGCCGCCCACGTGCTCAGCAAAGTTATGACGTGATCCTAGTGAGAGCGTGGGGACGCGCTCCATTAAAGTCTATGGGGAGCAGTTTTTAAGTCATTTTTGTATACAATATTGTAATGGTCATTTGGTAATTAATCAAGGGCACCAGTCAACTAACCAGGCCCTTGTTAGTCGACCAGTGCCCTTGATTAATCACCAAATGACCATTACAATATATTAAAACAATTTAAAAGCTGCCCCCCCCCATTAGACTATAATGGAGCACTTCCCTGCGCTTTCCCTAGTATCATGTAATAACTTTGCTGAGCGCAGGGGTAGACCGTGGGCAGCTGTACAAACTGAGAAGTAGGGGCAACCCTGTGGGGGAAGTTATGAGCGTTACTGCTTCTAAGTACTGGAATATTTTGGCAATATCTACAGCAAAAGCATTTTACAGGGATGAGGCACCGATATATGCAGTGCAAATCTGAAATCATTTAACTTGGTGAATCTCTTTAAAGAGAGATCCTGCCCTACAGAACTTAAATCATAATTAGGATCAGCAGATCCCCAAGAGGCATCATGCTAAAACTGACTTCTCTAAGTTACTTTAGTTTAAAAGTTACTATTCTATTATGTAACCCAGATGTTACTGCTTGTTTCAAAAAGCTGGTTTTCAGAAGAGCAAGTCATGATGCCATTTCCTGAACTGACAGCCCACTCCTCATTGCCAATAACATTATAGTGTTCATAGTGTGGTTTACAAGTTCAAACAGGCAATATACCCTTGGAGAACTTGCCACCCTAACTATGGGTGGAATTCATATTTAATATTATCCATAAAAATATCTATTTTCTTCTTAAAGGTATCAATAGTGTCACTCTCAACGATAGTTTGTAGAAGCGTATTACAATAAGATATTATTCTTTGAGTAAACCATTTTGTTCTTTTCACAGTATTATTTCTTTCACCAACCATCTGCATGTTGTGAGATCTGGTATTTTTATTTTTTCTTTAGTAATAATACCAACTGTCTCCTTTAAGTAAGGGTCTCTCGTAGTTTTAAAGGCTAGACATAAGTCACCTCTAAGTGTCTATATTTCATAGAATATAGTACAAGTTTTTATAATCTTTCAGAATAACTTAGATTATTCATTCCTTTAATTCTTTTTGTAGTTTTCCTTTGTATTTTCTCTATCATTTTAGTATCTTTAATTGTTTGAGGAGCACTTACTTGTTTACAATATTCTATGTGAGGTCTTACGAGACTTTTATATAAGGGAATAATTACATCAGCTTCTCTACTCTTTATGTTCCTAAAAATGCAACCTATTATTTTATGACAATATTTAACCTTATGTTTAGTATGCAAATCAAAAGATAAATCATTACTAAACAAAACACCTAAATCTTTCTCAGAAGTTGTTGTTTCCAATATTTGATTATTCAAAGTGTATGTATATTCTGGGTTATTATGTCCAATATGCATGATTTTACATTTTTTAACATTAATTGCCATTAGAGATTGTTCTGCCCAATCGCTCAATCAATTAATATTTTCCTGAAATTGCACACAGGAGGTATGATCTGAAATAATTGTACCAATTTTGCAGTCATCTGCGTATTTGCACATCCATGCGGAATTGTCTATCCACATGGATGACACAAATATATTAAATAAAATAGGGCCCACAACTGAACCCTGAGGAGCACCACTAGTTACACTACCATAACTAGAGTCGAACCCTTGAATGACAACTCTCTGTTTTCTGTTGTGGAGCCAGGATATAATCCAATCAATTATGTATGGATCAAGTTGGATTTTAGTAAGGCAATCAACCAGGATCTTATGAGATACTGAGTCGAAAGCCTTACCATAGTCAAGAAATAATATATCCAAAATCCTTTATCAATAGCAGAACTAACGGGCTCAAAAAACCAAAGCAAATTAGTTTGACATGATCTCTTCTTGCATTCTTCCTTGGCAGCTATTCTTGCAGAAACCATGTTGTGTAATATCTGTTAATCCCATGTCTTGAATATGATTAGTTATTCAATGTTGTAACAGTCTCTCCATTAGTTTTCCAATTACAGATGTTAGACTTATAGGTCTGTAATTGTCAACCTTAGTTTTATCACCACCTTTGAATATAGGTGTTATATTAGCTTCTTTCCAAATGGGGAGGACATTACTCTCCAAGAGTGATTTATTAAATAAATTGGTTAACGGAGCTAACAATACAGAGGCAACTTCTTTAATAAATTTAGGTGGAATCCCATCTGGTCCATCTGAACTATTTAATTTAGTAGCCTTTATAGCTGACAGTACTTCTTCTGGACTAAATTCTATGTAGTCATTTTCTATTAATGAAGGTAAATTAATTATTTGATGTTTAGGTTGAAAACACTTAGGAAGAAAGTATGAAGTTCACCACCAATGTCAGTCTCATTACTAATGGTATTATTACTTGTGGTTACTATAGGGACCAGCTCTCTCTGGTTTCCTCTCAGGGATCCAATATAATTGAAAAACTGCTTTTTATTATTCTTTGTATCTAAGGCCAATTTAGGTTCAAACGTTTTCTTAGCTTTCCTAATGCAAGATTTCAATTTTTTGGTTATTATTTTATATCTATCCCATATTTTCTCAGAAGGGGCTTTATTATGGCTTTTGTATAGTCTTTTCTTTTTATTAATAAGTTTCTTAATTTTTATGTTCCACCATAGGGGTAATCTTTTATTATTATAATATTTTTTTTCTGTTTGGAACCCATCTTGATATACAGTAAGTAATTTTATTATTTATAATTTCCCAAGTGTTTTCCACATTTTGGTTCAAAAGATCAGTTTGCCAGTCTCAAATAGATAACCATTAATTTATTTTTGTATATTCAGCAGCATAGAACTATTTTACAGAGGTAATATCTTTAATTATATAATTTTCCAATAAAATTCTGCATTTAACAATTGAGTGGTCACTATCTCCTAAAGGGGGTAATATTTCAGGTTCTTTTAAGTCTGTATAAATATTAGTAAGTATAAGATCAAGAGTCCCATTCCCACTTGTTGGATGTTTAACTATTTGTTCTAAATTACTGGCAATAGCAATTTCAATGAATCTATTTTCATTGGTACCCTGACCCTTTAGAAGGTCCCAATTAATAATAGGAAAATTAAAGTTACCCATTAAAATATGGTTACCATCAATATCAATATTTTCTAAATCATCGAGGTACCTATTAGTTTCTGCTACATTTAAGTTTGGAGGTCTATAACCTATCTCTATGGTTAAAGTTTGATTGGATAATTGAATTTTGGCCCAAAGTAATTCAGAAGTAGTACTAGCCAGAGTTTTGAATTCAATATCTTTATAAGTGTCTTCTATGTATACAGCTATCCCTCCACCAGTTTTATCCTTCCTATTTTTATTGATCTTAATGTACCCAGGAATATCTGTATTCCAGTCACCATCTTGACAGTATTTCTCCCAAGTTCAAAGTAACTTTGCAGTTGCAGTAAAAATGTGTATAAAAAGTGGATACGGGGTTGGGTGCATGCATTTACAGATTGTGAAGATGCAAGGTATTTCTACAACTACCACTGTATGTTGTATTTTGTTTATCCCTATTTTGACCCCTTTTTAGCCCTAGCTCTCCTTACACCCTGATAAATGTGGTCCCAATAGTTACCTCTACCCTAATACTGTGGCTAGCACAGTGGCACACACCGTGATGATTCTGAATGCCACAACTGCACCCAGCCTGATGATTGTCACTGCTATAGCTGACCACCCCCTTGATTGTCACTGCCATTACTGCTCCCATCCTGTTGTCACTAACATGGCTGCCCCCACCCTGCTGACTGTCACTGCCATAGCTGCCCCCATCCTGCTGATTGTCACTGCCATTACTGCCCCCATCCTATTGACTGTCACTGCCATGGCTACCCCATCCTGTTGATTGTCACTGCCATGGTTACCCCCATCCTGCTGATTGTTACTGTCATAGCTGCCGCCATCCTGTTGATTGTCACTGCCATGGCTACCCCCATCCTACTGATTGTTGCTGCCATAGCTGCCCCCATCCTGTTGATTGTCACTGCCATGGCTACCCCACCCTGTTGATTGTCACTGCCATTACTGCCTCATCCTATTTATTGTCACTGCTATGGCTGCCCCATCCTGCTGATTGTCACTGCCATTACTGCCCCCATCCTGTTGACTGTCACTGCCAATACTGCCCCATCCTACTGATTGTCACTGCCATGGCTACCCCATGCTGGTGATTGTCACTGCCTTTACTGCCGCCACCCTATTGATTGTCACTGTCATGGCTGCCCCATCCTGCTGATTGTCACTGCCATTATTGCCACCATCCTATTGATTGTCATTGCCATGGCTACCCCATCCTGTCGATTGTCACTGCCATGGTTACCCCCATCCTGCTGATTGTTACTGCCATAGCTGCCCCCATCCTGTTGATTGTCACTGCCATGGCTACCCCCATCCTGCTGATTGTTGCTGCCATAGCTGCCCCCATCCTGTTGACTGTTACTGCCATTACTGCCCCCATCCTGTTGATTGCCACTGCAATTGCTGCCCCCATCCTGTCGATTGTCACTGCCATGGCTACCCCATCCTGTTGATTGTCACTGCCATTACTGCCCCCATCCTATTGTCACTGCTGTGACTGCCCCATCCTGCTGATTGTCACTACCATAGCTCCCCCTATCCTACTGATTGTCACTGCCATGACTGCCCACATCCTATTGATTATCACTGCCATGGCTGCCGCCATCCTATTGATTGTCACTGCCACAGCTGCCCCCATCCTGTTGATTGTCACTGCCATGGCTGTCCCTATCCCATTGATTGTCACTGCCATGGCTGCCCCCATCCTGTTGATTGTCACTGCCATGGCTGTCCCTATCCCACTGATTGTCACTGCCATGGCCACCCCCATCCTGTTGATTGTCACTGCCATGACTGCCCCATCCTATTGACTGTCACTGCCGTGACTGCCCCATCCTGCTGATTGTCACTGCCATAGCTCCCCCTATCCTACTGATTGTCACTGCCATGACTGCCCACATCCTATTGATTATCACTGCCATGGCCACCCCCATCCTGTTGATTGTCACTGCCATGGCTACCCCCATCCTGTTGATTGTCACTGCCATGGCTACCCCCATCCCATTGATTGTCACTGCCATGGCTGCCCCCATCCTGTTGATTGTCACTGCCATGGCTGTCCCTATCCCACTGATTGTCACTACCATGGCCACCCCCATCCTGTTGATTGTCACTGCCATGACTGCCCCATCCTATTGATTGTCACTGCCATGGCTACCCCCATCCTGCTGATTGTCACTGCCATTACTGCCCCATCCTGTTGATTGTCACTGCCATGGCTGCCCTCATCCTGTTGATTGTCACTGCCATTACTTCCCCTCATCCTGTTGATTGTCACTGCCATGGTTGTCCCTATCCTGATGATTGTCACTGCCATAGCTGAACCCATGCTGTTAATTGTCATGCCATGGCTTCCCCTACCCTAATGACTGTCACTGCCATGGTTGCCCCAACCCTGATGATTGTCACTGCCATAGCTGCTCCCAATGGGATGACTTCTCACTGCCACAGTTGCCCCCACCCTGACGGTTGTGGATGCCATGGCTGCACACCTTCTTACTGCCATGGCTGCACCCTCCTGTATGATTGCTGCTGGCACAGCTGCCCCAACCCTAATGATGGTGGCTGCCACGGCTTCCCCCAACAAGATGATTGTTGCTGGTATGGATGCACCCTCCCAGATGATTGTGGCTGAACAGATGCCACCTACCCAGATGATTTTGGATGCCATAACTCCCCCCCAACACTGATCATTGTGGCTGTCACAGCTGTCCCTACCCAAATGATTGTGGCTGTCATGGCTTTCCTTCATCCTGATGATATGTGGTTGGCATAGCTGCCTCTACCCTGATGATTGTGACAGGTACAGCAGCCCCATCCTGATTATTGTGGCTGATGCAGTTGTCCCTACCCTGATGATTGTGGCTGGCACAGCTGTCCCTACCCTGATGGTTGTGGCTGGCACAGCTGCCCCTACCCTGATGATTGTGGCTGGCACAGCTGGCGCATCCTTATTATTGTGGCTGGCACAGCTGCCCCTACCCTGATGATTGTGGCTGGCACAGCTGCCCCTACCCTGATGATTGTGGCTGGCATAGCTGCCCCTACCCTGATGATTGTGGCTGGCACAGCTGCCCCTACCCTGATGACTGTGGCTGGCACAGCAGCCCCATCCTGATTATTGTGGCTGGTGCAGCTGTCCCCATCCTGGGGATTGTTGCTGCCATGGATGCTCCCATTCTGGTGATCAATGTTGCCATGGCTGAACCCTCCCTCTGCAAATGTCACTACTTAGTTGGCCAGCAGGAGCTGTATAAATGTCAGGTGACCTGTCTCCTTCATTTCTGGTAGCTAAATTGTCTCATCTGCAAGGCAACCAGCCCAGTCCAATAGAGGATTCCAAAGCTTATTTGCAAACCCTGGTTTCTAACATCATAGTGCATTGTGCTGTCAATGTGCCACTGAGCTAATCCTTGCTCCAATTTAATTTCTAAACTGGTCTGATGTCAGTGGGGTAACAACTATAGATATACTCACTCAGGCCATACCATCTGAGATCTTACACATCATGTAGTACATAATTTATATACAGTAAATGTTGTTCCTCAATGCAGGTCAGTTTTACTATAATCTGGACTTTGAAGTCTCCAACATCCATCCTAGTTCAGAACCAGAGAAACCAGATGCCACAATGATTGTTAAAGGGAACAAATTAACAGTCACCAGGTAAGATGCCCAGCAATGGGATCCTCTATAATTCCATTTACTCAGTAATCAGTTGTCTATTTTTTCACTACTATTATTTATGGCATGCCTCATCAAATAAGGATATTTACAATTATTTATTGTACTTCTTCCTCAGTTTAAACTGCCCATGTGTCATTTAAGAAAATAATTGTCTTCTGCATCTCCTCCAGCTCAAAATCTCTTAATGTATTCCAAGTTATTTTCTTAAAAAACATATCTCTACTTAAATAAAAAGCGTATCTTTAAAAAGAAGATGAGACTTTCATTCTCTGTAGTCAAATTTTACATAATTGCATTTCTCACCAGGCTCCACCTTAACTATCCTCAATGTTTCACAGACTCCATTTATTGAACAGTCGCCATGCTACTGACAGGCCTTTCTAGGATATGTCATGTATTTTCAGTGCTGCATGTACTGTACTGGTGGCCAGTAGAGTGGCTTATCACCTTCAAAGGCCCTACATGGTTTGGGCCCTAGATGTGTAACAGATCTCCTACACCCCATTGAGGCAGGCCTCCTTGCAGTACCAAGGGCCAGGTTAAAAATTTCAGTGGACTGGGCCTTCCAGGTGGCTGGTCTGATCCTATGGAACTCACTGCTGATGACCTTGTAGGAGGCCCCCCTCGGTGGAGGCCTTTAAAAGGGGTCTAAAGTCTTACCTACTTAGTCAAGCTTTTGGGGAGTAAAATAACTTAAATTTGGCTGCCATCCCAGTTACATTCTTTTTTTTTTTTTTTCAATTCTATTTTTTAGTCTCCTCTGTGTGGTGGGGGTGGTACTGTGTCTCCTATCTGCCCTGTAAGTAGACCCTCAACAATCTCTCCCAATCTGGCCTCCACCACAGCTGCGGAGACAGGGGGACTGTGGCTTGCCCCCAATGGAGAGGCCTCCTGGAGGGGATGAAGGGGAGACTGAGATCACCCTGAACCCCTGTCCTGACTTAGACTGGGCTTTGTTTGGGACCGGGAGGCACAAGAGTCCATCGGGGACTTTCTTGTTCCATACACAGAGGTTTCTTTCCATCTAGTACCCCCAGAGATGTGGATGTGCAATGACATCCAGCACATGATAGGCATGCTCCTGCGCCCACCCTGCAAGATGTCCGCCACTGCCTCCAATCGTTCCCTGCAGCATCCCCAGTCTCCACTGGGAGTCACCAAATACTGGGGATCCAAAACCTCCCCCCCAAGAGAGGAGAGCAGTCCTCTGGATGCTCAATCCTCTCCTGCCCCACCCCCCGATGACCTGATTAGGCTCCCAAACCCGAGTTGCAGGTGTGGTACAAGGTAAGGCATCTAGCACCTCAACCCTCAGTGCCACTGGGCCGGCACCAGTTACATTCTTATCTGTTTAAGTTTTATGCAGAAGCATTTATTAATTTATTTATACTGTCTTTTATTCCTATATAGTATTTTATGTATTTGTGCCCCTTGGGTTGCCATGTCTGGGTTCACACCCCTTCATAGTGACTGTACTGGGCTCCCCTGGTTCAGGGGGTTGGGTTATTTGTTCTTTCTCCTGTGGTGGGGGTCACCACAGAACAAATAATAAATAGCATGTTGCCTTCACCCAGAGAAAAAAAGTCAGCCAGATTTTGTGTGCAGTACCACCCCTTGGAATGCAGAACTTACCCACCTCCTTACACTGCACCGAACCACCCCCTGGGGACCAATAACACAATTGTTTCCTTTACCAATAAACACATCATTCATATTATACAAACTGGTTGCAAACACAGAAGAAAAGTTCAACAAATTAACAGTGCTTTTATTTAAGAACCCAGCCTGGAAACTGGAGGAAAAGAGGGGTTAGATAATTTTAAGTCACCTTGAGCACTCCCACCCTATGGCAGTGCCCTGGGAGTCACTGTACAGTGAGTCACTACCACCTTCTCAGATCCCACAGTCTATAAAGCACCCACCCAATCAAGGAGCACATAAAGAAGAATTATACTACACAGGGTACAGTAACTTTTCAGTCTGGTACCAGTACTAAAACTATAGTTTCAAGTATGACACAATAACCAATGGCTCTGGTTACCCAGGAATTACACTACAGCTCCGGTGCAGGCCTGGTAGCTATGTTGCCCTGTTTCTGTCAAAGGTGCACTTGGTGAAAGTTAGCAAGCTTGCAATTTAATCCCCCAACAGGCCATAGTGTGCTAGCACAATTGCGTAACTTGAAAATCTAATAGGAAAATGCTTGAAATCCAACTTGTAATCCAAATGCAGTAATGGTAATCCAAAATTAGAAAAGAACAAAAGACCCCAGCCAGCAATGTCAGCCCTCACGAGACCCACAGATGCAGCAGTTCAGATGAGGCAGGGAATAGCCTACAGCAACAGATTGAGCAGCAGTCAGGAACAGGGCCCCGTGGTCTGAAGATGAAGCACTTCAGATTCCATCAGATGTTATGCAGCAACACAGCCCTTCTGGCCCATACCTCTCAGAATACCGCCCTTCTGGCTCACACCTCTCAAAATACAGCCCTTTTGGCTCACACCTCTCAGGACCAGCTCTTCTGGCTGACACTTCTCAGGACCCAGCCCTTCTGGCTCAGCTCTCAGTCTCAGTTCCCAAGAAGCCCAGACCCCAGGAGTGCCTCCCATGGTCCGGCTCACCTCCAGATCAAGAGTATACCCATATGCAAGGCACATGCGCCATGGCTCCCTATTGCCCAATGCACCCTACTGAACAAGTCCTAGCAGGTCCTTTACCTGATTCTGGAGTAACCTAGATAGGATGCAGGTCTCTGCCTCCACTCAGTATGGTTCAGCAGCTTCAGTACTGCAGCAATGGCCCACAGGCTCACATTCACAGTAATTTCTATCAGCAGGTGCTTGGATGTCACAATCTCTGAACAGTGCAAGCCCAGGATAAGGCTCAGAGTGAGTTGGTAAAATGAACCCTGGTGATGGCTCGCAGGATTGTTGGCCTGGCTAGGCCTCTCGCGTGGCCTCACCAGCAGCAGGGATGAACACCTCAGTGTCTCTCTCAGACTACCACAAGGTCAAGAGCCCAGAAACAACTTCCACTCAATTCAGTGTCCCATTGACAGGCAGGATGTCCATCAGTTCTTCTGCCACGTACTGCCCTATGATTGACCCTCTTAATCTGCCAGTCCATGTAGGAGAGTCCCTGATTGCACTGTCTTCCCACAGTTCCTTGGTGAGTGTTCTGGGCTTCCTAGTATCTGACTGAATGGTTGGTTGGGTTAAGGGGCAGCAAGATGGACGTGGCCATGTGCTGATGGAGCCTGGTGCTGCAGCATCCTTATTTTTGATTATTTATTTGTGGTGGCCCCCAAGTTTGTTGTAGCCCTCCTGGACTATTATCCAGTTTGTCAGTATCTGAGATTGGGCAGCGGGTTTGTGTGTTGGCAAATGCTGGGGTTGGGGGAGCATGGTTAGCGGGAAGCACTGGTGAGGAGCCCCTGAGTATGTGCTTTCACTCCAAGCCATTGGCTGCCGTCACTGGCACAGCAGCCACTGGAAAAGTGGCTTCCTGTCTTGTCCCCAGTCTCTTCTGCCCAGATCAAGGGACCAGGATTACTGCAGTGTGGCCACAACCACCAAAGGAAAGGTGCTGAGAACACTCGAGTAGCTGCTCTCTCTCTCTCTCTCTCTCTCTCTCTCTCTCACTGCCACACATGTCATCATGTCAGAGGGAGCCAGCAGCAGGAACAGAGCTCCACAGACCTCAGGAGGGCAGAAGTCAGCAGTCAAGAAAGCCCCTACTAAGAAGGGGGCAACATGTTGTTCCTCTTGCATTTTGTGTAAGGGGCCCTGGGCCTCTGAGGAAGGGTACTGAATACAAATAAAACCACTTCTACTACCTACTGGGTCAATATGTCACACATACAATTGTGCATGGAATACCACACAGAATACATCGTGCAGTGCATTAGCGCGACAGGGTACAAAACCCCACGAGACATATATGTTGTGCATGGTTTTGTACCCTGTCGTGCATGGGTTGGGAGGAAGAGTGTTGAGTAGGTGAAGAACTATGTTTGGAAGGTGGTCCACCAAGCTGCAGTCACGGGTCAGTGGAATGAGCTCCGGCAGTACACGAGGCTGCTGTCCATCTGTGGACTGGGGCTCAAATCCAGGTCCCAGACTTTTTGGAAACCGCATTGTGCAGTTTATTTTTTTTTGTTTCCCCCACAGTGTTTCTCCTTGTCTCTGTGTTGAACAGCCCCCTGAAGTTGATTATTTTAATAGGGGGGGTTCGGGGGTGCAGCCCCACCCATAACACGGGGTGTGGAGGGGCAGAGCCCCCCTTAGGCAACAAAAATACCACACATTGCCTTTGCTGGAATGCTTTTTGGCACTGTATCTGTGTAGCATCAATGTATCTGCTGAATTTACAGTGTGATACATTGCTGCGTGGTTGTATCTTTCAATGTTATGACCCCATGCCCTTCTACTACTACTTATTCATGGATGGTGGTTCATATTTGGAAAGTAGGTTCAACGTAATCCTTTATATTTCAGTGTGAGATTTTCTTCCCCACTGGTGTTTTATTTCTTTCTAATAATCTTGAGTTGTTATTTTTCAGGAGCTACAGTACTCCTCCTTTACAGTGCTTGGTACTATCAGTATCAGGCTAACAGAGGAGCGCTATGGCTCCTGAAAACAAGAACTCAAAATTCTTACCTCCAAGATCAAAACAGGGATGGGGACTCTCATCCTTTGCGATGCTGGCTAGCCCGGTGTCATCTATGAAAAAAAAAAGCAGCTCCGATATCAAGATACAAAACCAACGGCAGGAGGAACTTGGGGTGATCAGCAGTGAAAAATTGCCTTGCACCAAGTCCATACAGCATGAATGGATACTAGAGCCCAGCTTATTCAGTTGAAAGTTCTACATAGGTGGCACAGAACACCATAGGACCTCCACTCCCTAGGATTCTTCAGCTCAGACCCATGCTAGCGGTGCAACAAGCTCACAGGCTGCCTCTCCCACATTCTTTCAGAGTGTTCAGCCATCTTGGGCTTTGGAAAAAGTCAATTTCTGTAGGGCTATTGTTCCTCCTAAAATCAATTTTAATCCACTCTTAACTCTACATAGAAACATAGACTTTGACAGCAGATAAGGACCGCTAGGCCCATCTAGTCTGCCCATTTCCCTACCTACAGGATAGGCCGCAGATCCTAGTTAACCAACAGCCTATTTCTTCCTACCCCCCACAAGAATGCCTTATGTCTGTCCCATGCATTCTTGAATTCTCCCGCAGTTTTAGACCCCACAACCTCCTCAGGAAGGCTGTTCCATGCATCCACTACCCTCTCTGTGAAATAATACTTCCTCACATTGCCCCTGAACCCCTCCTTCTATCTTTAAATTGTGTCCCCTTGTTCTTGCAAGTCTCTTTTCTGAAAGATGCTACCATCTTGGACTTTGTTGATTCCACTGAGGTACTTAAAAGTTTCTACCATGTCCCCCTCTCCCTTCTTTCCTCAATGGTATACATATTAAGCTCCTTTAGTCTCTCCTCATACGGCTTCTCTTGCAGACCCGGCACCATTTTAGTGCCCTCCTCCTGGACTGCCTCTATCCTGTCTATGTCCTTGCGAGATGGGGTCTCCAAGACTGGACACAGTACTCCAGATGGGGTCTCACCAACTGTCTGTACAGAGGGATAATAACTTCCTGTTTTCTGCTGATGATGCCTCTCCTATACATCCCAGTATACCCCCAGCCCTCCCTACTGCCTTCTCCACATTGCTTGCTAACTTAAGGTCATCTGATATGATTACCCCAGGTCCCTTTCCTTTTTTGTTGTTGTTACTACCTCCCCACCCATTGTGTATTCTTCCCCTGGGTTCTTGTTTCCCAGGTGCACTATTTTGCACTTCTTTGCATTGAATCCTAGCTGCCATACTTCTGACCATTCCTCCCACCTTACCAAGTCCCTTTTCATCCTTTCCACGCCTCCTTGTGTATCAACCCTGTTGCAGATCTTTGTGTCATCTGCAAAAAGGCATACTTTTCCTTCCAGTCCCTCTGCAATGTCACTGATGAAGACATTAAAAGGACTGGACCAATACTGACCCTGCAGTACCCCACTAGTAACCCCTTTCTTCAGAGTGGACTCCATTTACAATTACCTTCTGTGTCCTGTTGTCCAGCCAATGTTTTACCCAGGCTACCACCCTGGGTCCCACTCTCAGGCTGGTTAATTTGACTATTAATCTTTTGTGTGGGACTGTGTCAAATGCCTTGCTAAAGTCTAGGTAGGCCATGTCCACAGCCCCTCCCTGGTCTACTACTTTGGTCACCCAGTCAAAGAAATCTATTAAATTCGTCTGACATGACCTTCCCACTGTGAACCCATGCTGCCTTGGGTCCTGTGCTCCACTGGCCTCTAGGTACTCGACTATTCTTTCCTTCAGAAGTGACTCCATCACTTTCCCTACAACAGAGGTCAGACTGACAGGTCTGTAGGTTCCTGCCTCTGTCTTGGTCCCACTTTTGTGAAGGGGAATCACATCCGCCTTCCTCCAGTCCTCGGGTACCACACCATCCTCCCATGATTTATTAAAAAGAGTAGCCAGTGGTTTCACTAGTTCCTCCCTTAATTCTTTTAGAATTCTGGGGTGAATTCCATCAGGACCCATTGCTTTGTCCACCTTCAGTTTTAGGAGTTCTTGCAGAACCCTTTCTTCTGTGAAAGGACTGGGATCGACCCCCCTATCAAGATTGCTTCTGTTAATTGGATTAGGCACTTCCCCCTCCTCTTTTGTGAATACTAAGCAGAAATATTCGTTCAGTATTCCTGCTTTTTCACTGTCCCCCTCTGCCCAACCACCGTTCTGTTAGGCATCCCTCACACATCAGTAGCCAGAAATCACTCTCTCATGGAATGGGCAATTTTTGTCACAATTAAAGCCAAAAGACTGCTTTTGTGTATAGGAGGATGACTTGAAGTACTTTCTTTCAATGAATGGCTGTTGGCAATGGGCCAGTTGACCTCTCTAGAGTGACTATCACACTTCTATGTGGGGAAGGCTGACATATTCTGTAAAATCTGATCACCCTCTCTGGCAATTCAGGCACCCCAACCATGAAGGACTAGGGTGGTATGCCCCCATAAATCAAATAAATTGAGCCGAAGGGCACCGGGGTGGAGGTTACAGGTGGTTTGGACCCCCACTTGTTTGTCTGACAGAGACCTGGTGCATCTAATTAAGATGGAGATGCTCGGAGGTAACCTGTAGTACCTTTCTTTGAGGTACTGCCCCAGAACAGTCCCCTCACAACTGTTCTTTGCTCTCAGTCAATGAGAGAATTTTGCTTCAGTCATGCCCATATTTTAAATCCTGTAACTCCCTGAATTAATTTTTTCTGTGTTTTATTGTTTCATATGACTGTCTCAAGATGCCTGTGTCTTAGGGATTGAATGTAGTCTTTGCTGTTGTTATTGTTCTGTGTACTTTTATGTTGTTTAGATTGTATTTTGAACATTTTCAATAAGAAATGTAATTTTACAAGAGATTCTGAGGGAAATAAAAAATCCACAGTATAAGAGAATCTAATGTTGAAATATAAGATATTAGATTGAACCTACTTTTAAAATATGAACCACCAGCTATGAATAAGCAGATGAGGTACATGAAACCTTGGGGATATTAAGGTGAAGTCTGGGACTGCGGTGGATGAGAGTCACCTTCTTCTTGAACATAAGAATGGTTGCCACATGAAGCCCTCTCTACAGAAGTATACTGTAGGAAAAAACATGTAGGGGATGGTGGGGCAAACCTGGACATCATATATAGAATAATACCTGGGGAGATGTGTTTAACGGGAATTTTACAAACACCTAACGGGTTGGATGCAACATAAACCCCAAGAGCAAAGCTCAAGGGGTTTATTTGACCATCCAACACAGAGGGTGTGTAAAATTTGAGATTTACACATCACCCTATGTTTTATTTTATATAATCGATGGGGTGCACTTGTTTATCACAGAAATTATGTCAAATAAAAACACATTGCTATGCAGCCACAACTGGGTTGAAATGGTTGTTTAAACGTTTACTTTTTTTCCTCCCAAAAGTGTAGAGTGTGTTTTACTGCAGTTTGAACATTTACTTATGGCAGAGTCTGAGTGTGAGAGGCAATGAATTGTCCAGCATGACAGCGGCTGGTGCATGTGTGGAGTGAGGGAAACCTGTCAAGTGTTCACCGTTATAACCAGCAGGTTATAATGGCAAATTATAACCAGTTTCCATATGGGAAAAAACACTCCCCGGTTATTATCAATTAAATATAAGGTTTAAAACTATGACATTTACAAGAATTAGGTGTTTTCAGTGAAGTTTGTACTTTCTCCTGTTGTTCATCCACTAAATAGTTCAGATAAGTCAGTACATATTTAATTGAGGGTGGCATAGGACCCCTCAGGGGAAGGAAACAACTTCTGGTGGGGGACTCCATTGTTAGGAGGGTAGAACTGGGGGAGGGAGAGGTGAGGGAGGTAAGGTACCTGACAGGTGCCATGGCTTGGAGGGACAGAGAGTGAATCCTCAAGATCATGGGAGCAGCTGCATGGGGGAAGGAGCTACATGTCATTGTCCACCTAGGGACAAATGACCTGGCTGGGAAAGGTATCAGCACAGTGCAGGAGGAGTCTGTGGAGTTGGGGAGGGGCCTTAGACAAGTAGCACGCACGGTAACCTTCTCGGAGGTGCTTCCTCTCTATGGCATGGATGAGGCTAGGGTGCTCCACACCATGGGATTCAATCAGTGATTAAAAAACTGGTGCAGAGCTCAGGAGTTTTTCTTCGCTGGGGACTGGGGGTCCACCCAGAGTGAAGCAGGCCTATACTGGTGCAATCCTCTGCATCTGTCCAGGAGGGGAACCAGGATCCTAGATGATAGGTTTAAATGCTTCATTGGTAAGCACTTAAACTAGCCAAGGGGGGGAGGCACTGGAAAGGGGCAGGGAAATCCTAGGCCCCCCAAAAAATCAGGGTAGTTAGTGAGGTAAACACCAAGATAGAGGCATTGATAGGGAGTAGGGCAGGGGTTAATGGAGAAAACAACAAAGGCAGTAAGGACAGGGATGGGGCAAAAAGGGGTAAGGCCATCAAGGAATTGAGGGTAATGAGTACCAGTGCCCATAGTATGGGCAACAAGCTCCCTGAGCTGGTGGCCTTGATAGAAGAGGGATACCCAGATATTGTGGCAGTCACAGAAACATGGTACACAGAGAACCATGATTGGGATGTTACCATACCATACCAGGGTACACAACCTACAGAAGAGACAGGGAGGGTAGAAGAGAGGGAGGAGTAGCTCTCTATGTAAGGGAAGGGATAAAAGCAATGGAACAAAAGAGTAAACAGGGAGGAGAGAGGGCACCGTGGGTCACCTTAGAGACTGGAAATGGCACCACAATCCACACAGGGCTAATATACAGACATCCATCTCAGGGGGGAGGGAATGGACAAGCATATGATAGAAGGTATCCTTAGGATGGCAGAGAAAGGGGAGATATTGTTGATGGGGGACCTGAATATGCCAGATGTTAACTGGAGCACCTTTGCTACAGCCATATCCAAGGGTACTGTGAGGAAGTTACTTTTCACAGAAAGGGTGGTGGATGCATGGAACGACCTACCTCAGGAAGTGATGGATATGAATACAGTGCAGGGTTTCAAATAGGCATGGGATAGGCATATGGGAGCAATACAGATGAGTATGAATAGACAGGCCATTGACAGAGCAAAGACCGATGGCACATTTACAAGGCAGAAAAAGAAATGGGCAGACTGGATGGGCCTTGCGGTCCTTATTTGCTGTCAACTTCTATGTTTCTGTGTTTCTAAGAGCAGGGCCATTCTTGATGCCCTACAGGGGGATGCCTCAAACAGCTAGTATTGGAACCCACTCGGGAGGGAGCAATCTTAGACCTCGTACTCTCAAATGGGAACAGTGAGAGGATCTCAGATCTAGAAGTGGGTAGCCATCTGGGAACAAGTGACCACCAAACGGTGTGGTTCACGATAAACTCAGCTGTAGAGTCAAGCCATACAAAAGGGAAGGTACTGGATTTCAGGAGGGCTGACTTTGTCAAAATGGGATAGTGCCTTAGAAAAGCACTAGCAAACAGGCAAGAAGGAGGGGTGGAGCAACAATGAGGAAACATCAAAACTGCCATCACAGAGGAAACAAGCCTTTGTGTGAAGCAAATAAGCAAATCAAAATGAAAGAAAAAGCTACTATGGTTCTCAAAAGAGGTGGCAGGGAAGGTTAGGGAGAAAAAGATAGCATTTAGGAACTATAAGGAAACACAGAAGGAACAGGACCGAGAACTGTACCAGTTAAGGCAGAAGGAAGCAGGGAAGGCAGACAGACTAGCAAAGGCCCAAACTGAGGAAAAGATAGCCAACTTGGTTAAGAAGGGGGATAAAACCTTTTATAGGTACATTAGGGAGCATAGAAAGACAAAGGGAGGGATAGTGAGGCTGAATAGAATGGATGGTGGGTGGGCAGAGAGGGACAGTGAAAAAGCAGGGATACTGAATGAATACTTCTGCTTAGTATGCACAAAAGAGGTGGAGGGGGAGGTACCTAATCTAATTAACAGAAGCACTCTGGATAGGGGTGTCAAATCCAAGTCCTTTCACTGAAGAAAGGGTTCTGAAAGAACTCCTAAAACTGAAGGTTGGGCAAAGCAATGGAACCTGACATGATTCACCCCAGAATTCTAAAAGAATTAAGGGGAGAACTAGTGACACCACTGACTACCCTTTTTAACAAATCATGGGAGGATGATGTGGTACCCGAGGACTGGAGGAGGGTGGATGTGGTTCCCCTTCATAAAAGTGGGAGAAGACAGAGGCAGGAAACTATAGACCTGTCAGTTTGACCTCTGTGGTAGGGAAAATGATGGAATCACTTCTGAAGGAAAGAATTGTTGAGTACCTAGAGGCCAGTGGGGCACAGGACCCAAGGCACCATGGATTCACAGTGGGAAGATCAATGTTAGATGAATCTAACTGATTTCTTTGACTGGGTAACCAAAGTAGTAGATCAGGGAGGGGCTGTGGACATGGCCTACCTAAACTTTAGCAAGGCATTTAACACAGTTCCACACAAAAGATTAATGAACAAATTAGCCAGCCTGGGAGTAGGTTCCAGGATGGTAACCTGGGTAAAACATTGGCTACACAACAGGACACAGAAGGTAATAGCAAACGGAGTCCACTCTGAAGAAAGGGAGGTTACTAGTGGGTTACCACAAGATTCATTGCTGGGTCCAGTTATTTTTAATGTCTTTATAAGTGACATTACAGAGGGACTGGAAGGAAAAGTATGCCTCTTTGCAGATGACACAAAGATCTGCAACAGTGTAGATACACAAGGGTGGTGGAAAGGATGAGAAGGGACTTGGCAAGGTTGGAGGAATGGTCAGAAGTATGGCAGCTTGGATTCAATGCAAAAAAAGTGTAGAATAATGCACCTGGGAAAACAAAAACCCAGGAGAAGAGTACACAATGGGGGGGGGGGATATAGTAACCACAACAAAAATGGAAAGTGACCTGGGAGTAATCATATCAGATGACCTTAAGGTTAGCAAGCAATGTGAGAAGGCAGTAGGGAGGTTTGGGGGGGGATACTGGGATGTATAGGGAGAGGCATCACCAGCAGGAAACAGGAAGTTGTTATTCCTCTGTACAGACAGTTGGTGAAACCCCATCTGGAGTACTGTGTCCAGTTCTGGAGACTCCATCTCCGCAAGGACATAGACAGGATGGAGGCAGTCCAGAGGAGGGCAACTAAAATGGTGCAGGGTCTGCAAGAGAAGCCACATGAGGACATACTAAAGGAGCTTAATATGTATACCCTTGAGGAAAAGAGGGGGGGCATGATAGAAACTTTCAAGTACCTCAGTGGAATCAACAAAGTCCAAGAGGGTAGCATCTTTCAGAAAAAGAGATGTGCAAGAACAAGGGGACACAATTTCAACAGGTTCTGAGAGTTTGCAAGAAGGGATGTTACTAGACTACCACACATAAAACAAAATATATGATATGTACAGAGATTGGGCAGGAGGGGGTGCCACTAGGCTACCAAGAAATAAAAATATATATACTGCGTGTACTGGGGTTAGGGTGGAAGAGGGTGCTCAGCTGCTGTTTTCTTTTTTTTTTTCAGAACAGCAGACTGTTAGACACACTAATCCCATTAGCATGCCAGTTCTGGTGACCCCATCTCCTCAAGGACATAGGATGGAGGCAGTCCAGAGGAGGGCAACTAAAATGATGCAGAGTCTGCAAGATAAGCCATACAAGGAGAGCCTAAAGGAGCTTAATGTGTATACCATTGAGGAAAGGAGGGAGAAGGGGACATGATAGAAACTTTCAAGTACCTCAGTGGAATCAACGAAGTCCAAGAGGGTAGCATCTTTCAGAAAAAGAGATGTACAAGAACAAGGGGACACAATTTGAAGATAGAGGGAGAACTGCTCAGGAGCAATGTGAGAAAGTATTTTTTCACAGAGAGGGTGGTGGACACATGGAACTGCCTTGCTGAGGAGGCTGTGGAGTCTAAAACTGTGGGAGAATTCAAGAATGCATGGGACAGACATAAGACAATTCTTGTGGGGGGTAGGAAGAAATAGGCTGTTGGTTAACTAGGATCTGTAGCTTATCCTGTAGGTAGGGAAATGGGCAGACTAGGTGAGCCAAGCGGTCCTTATCTGCCGTCAAAGTCTATGTTTCTATGTTTCTCATTTTGAATATCTGGACTGCAATGTTCAGCTTTTGAATATCTGGACCTGAGTCTTTTGAAAAGCATTTGACTTTCCCCAGCTAACTTTACAATTACTGTTTGTAACAGCAGTTAAACAAAGGCACTATGAGGTCAGTTGGAGATGATTTGTAAACAGACATGATAATTAAAATGTATTCTCTAGTAAATTGCAATAGCTGACACATTATAGGCACAATTCTGAGTTGCAAGGGACTGTTGTAAATCACTGCAAACTGATTCAGCAGCAGTCCCTTCCTTGTGACCCCCTTGAGCTATATAAAGGTGAAACTGAAGGGTCCTTCCATGTCAGTGCACATCAAAGAGTTCTGGTGCATGCCATTCTCACTGTCGACAACCATTGGTGCACCTGCTGGTGTCGACCCCCAAGTACTGCCAGGAAAAATTGCTGATGGAGGAGTCAGAGTGCTTTACTGGGTGTACATGGATGTCAGCAAACAAAGTTTATCATGGAATGAGATTAATGAGGGATGTCTGTGGCTATGTGGTGCAAGGGATGGATATCCACTTGGATGCTCAGGATTTATGAAACTTCCCAATCATATTTAGGGCCCTCTGAACTAGCAGGGAGAATGCTGGGGATGATGCCACAAACAGCAGTGGAGAGCCAGATGTAGCCAACAGGTACAGATCAGGGGTAAGGGAACTTTTTCTCTACATGTGACAACACATGTATGTGCATGCCAGTGTGCCATTTACACACATGCCCGTGGTGGTTTTCACAGACATTACTGTGCACAAACCTTGCTTGCCTACAGTGACACCTGGATACCTTAGTTTGAATATTAAGATGTACGCTGGGGGTCTCTGCTCCCTTGTGCAGAAAACGTGTTTTTCACATAGCAATTTTGTGATTTGGTACAGTAGGGCACACTTTTGGGTCTGTTTTCTGGCTCATAAAATTGCAGCTGAAAATTGGGTATCGCATCAGCAGCAGTTAATATAGAGGACAATGCATGGTCTTTGGTTAATAACCATGCTGTTAACACTTCGAGGGGTTGCCATGACATCACTGTAAAACTCAAGAGCATAGCTTGAGAAGTTTTCAGATATCATGGCAACCTTGAGAAGTGTTTTCAGCGTGGTTATTTATTTATTTATTTTTTGTAGAATCATTTTCCCTCCAGTCATGGTCTGCGGAGCCTCTCTCGGGCATTCTGCCTACTCCTGCCCCACCTGAAGTCCTCCTACCTGTGCCTCCCCTCTCCCCCTCCTCTAGCCATGATTGGCACCCCCAGCTTAACCCCTCTGGGGGGCCACCCCTCCTCATTGGGAGCTCGCAATAGTCAGTTCCGATGTGGCAGAGGACCCAGGCGGAGGAACCTGGACGGCCAAACAGGAAGGACCCGGCTGTGGGCATGGGGGCAGGTGCCATCACCTATCCCACAGACTGGGGTTTTCCCTGTTCTAGTGAGCTCTTCTCCCCTCCCTCCCATACGTGCGCACATCCCGACGCATGGCACACGGCAACCCCTGCCTGCATCAGACACGCCCATTATGTGCTGCTCTGTGAGCTACAGCACTCCTGGTCTCCACCAGGAGCCGCTGATACGCCGAGCAAACCCCAACCCCCAGGAAGGAGAGCAGCCTTCGGGCACTCAATCTTCTCCCACCCTGCCATCCCCAGTGCTCTGAGCTCACTCCCGAACTCGGGTCACTGGCGTGGCACGAGGTGTGGCATACAGCGCCTCAGCCCTCAGCACCACCGGGCCGGCTCTCAGCGCAGTTATTAACCAAAGACCATACATTATATTTTATAGCATATGGGCTATCAAGATTGTGTAATCACAGATCAAATACTTTTCTGAGTAAGTCTTACCTTAAGCAGTCATAAATTGTGCAGGAAGATTCCTCAACAATGTTTATTATGTGTTCTTGCCAACACTATTTATCAGAACAGCCTGGTGCAAATCAATTAATTCAATACCAACATTTTAAACATTTTTCTCAAAGCGTAGCACTGAATGTTGTAAGCATTTCATTCTGTTATACCACTGACATGACATACTCAGGCAGGGTTAACAACAGAGTGATATCATAACATTGGCATAACAAGATTGAAATCAGCTTGATTTCAGTTAGTAATAAGGGCTCCCCATACATTATAAAAATATTAACATACCTGTCAAATCTACTTTCCTAGGTATCTCTCATGCTGCACAGTATAAGTTTTTTTATTTTCTTGACCCTAACACTTACCAGGTCTACAATTATTTTTTTCTAAGCCAAATGTGGTGGCCTTTATTTTTTTGTTAGAAAAAAAATAAATTAAAACATTTATAAAATACTCAAATTCTGGTGGAGCTGGAACATTTTTTCACCAAATAAAACTGGAAGATGTTGGAACTAGAATATTATTCCACCAAATAAAACTGGAAGATGTCAGATATCTTGTATAGTTAAAAAAAAAATTGGGTAAAATGTTTTGCCCAATTTCGTTGGACTCCTGCTTTACAGAACAAAATTAATTACATTTTGGAGAATAAATATTACCTATTAATTATCAGAAGCAGCCTTCTCTAGGCTCATAATGTGAGTCAACTTCTCCATCTGATGTTTTTTATTCACAGTGCCTCACCTGACCTCCTTGTTTGTAGGGAATTGTGTAAACCACTTTCTAGTGATATTTCTTTGTTGCAGTGACCACACTAGAAAATACATTCAAACAAAACTGTGTTACACAGCTCCAGGGAGACATTCCTGTGCACAGTGCCCCAAACAGGATTCCATAATTAAGGAAAATAACAACAGTACCTCCATTGCTGGCCTGCTGGCACTGAGGGTTGAGGTGCTGGATACCACACCTCGCTCCAGCCAGCGACCTGGGTTCAGGATCGACCTCAGGTGCTGGAGGGTTGGCCAGGTAGAGGAAGATAAAGCATCCCCAGTGAATACAGTGGTCGCACTGACTCCTGGCAGTGGCTGGGGGCAGTGCATGCTGCGGTTCAAGATATGGGTGATGCAGACGATGTTGGATGCACTGTGGGTGGATGTGGGCATGACAGGCATTGTTGGCATCATTGCACACCTGCTCCAAGAGGTAGGGGGAGGTCACGCTGGAAAAAATCCTCCATGCGCACAATGACGGCTGATCCATGGTGCCACATCAGATGCACCCCAGGTAGCTCCCCTGGCCTTCCGCGATGAGTGGGATAAGTCCCCACCGCAATGTGGCTGGTTGGGGGTGAGGCATGGGGTGAAGAGCTTTGGTTGTGGCTGGGGCAGGGCCAATGACATAGTTGGATGGGGGGACTGTAGGTACAACCCCCCCCCCCCGCCGAGGAGTAATAAAGAAAATACCTAGAAAAAAAAAGAGTTCCTCCATTACTACACTCCTGTAGTGGGACAAGTATCATGGAATCAGTCAGAGCACCAAACAAGATTTATTAAAGTCTCACAAAAATGCCTTCAGAGCAGTCAAAATCCCTGAACAAATGTGTTTTTTTAAGGGATGTAATCTGTAGAAGTCCTGAAAATACATCTGATTTTAAATTGCTAAATATTCAGTTAAATCCTGGATCAACTGCCATGGAATCACAGATCAGTCAATTTTAATATGCAAACAGCAAAAAATTACAGCTGCATCTTATGTTTTCATAATTTGCATTTCCCAACATCTAGCGGCAACATTTTATTCATTTCTGAATCCAAGCAGCACCTTTTATATGTGTAGTAGCAGTGCCTTTCCATTTTGTCGGCACATTTCACTTGCATAACAGCACATTTCAAAACCTGCAATACTATTCATTTGCATAGCAAAACAGTGGACAACTGTCTCCGGTGGTACCTTTTTGTTAGGTCCAAACTTTAAAGTCTGTTTTAATATGAGGTAGAATAAAGGAATAACTACTTCTTGTCCTCTCAGATAGTGCAAACTGCCTTTAATGATGCATGACTGTTTAATAAAGTATCTAATGCTTTTGTAGTGCTTTAGAAGGCCATGTGCAAAGATAGCTGGTGCAATATATTAAGGTGTGCTGATAAAAAAAGTTAAAAGTGCTAGCAGCTAGGATTTCTAATGATTTAAGCTCAGTTTGAAGCAGTATAGAAAAAAAATGTGGGGGCTTTTCAGAAGTTTTTCAAGTGCTGATAGTGGTACACCAAATGCTTGTTCCAAATAACTCTACAATATGACCAGAGAGCACAGTTCTAGAATTTGAGGATCAAGGTGGAAGAATAAAATCTGGACAGCGACTCAAGTGAAAAACGGACATTTATTTTGGGGTATTTCATAGTGCTGTGCAGAATTTTCAAATACTGGAAGAATTAAATTTCAAGGAATTGTTGACAGGCCACCAAATTTCACAGGAAACCGAATGGAGGAATTTTGCAGCAGAAAAAAATGTAGAATTAGTTTTTCTGCAACATTTCCAGAGAATTTTATTCCGCAGATCTCAATATGTTCCACAGAAATGGTTGTGGAATGATTTCTCACAGAAAATGTTGATCCATGAAATACTGTTGCATGGATCACAGCAGGCAGAATTTTGCAGAAGAACCAGCAAAATTCCGACAGAAATTCCACTAGCGGAATAGTCATTTTGTACTAATTCTTCTGGTGGAATTCCACATTCCGCACAGTACTAAAGGCTGCACAGTTAGAAAAATGTAGTCTCTTTCTACACAGAATGAGCATAGAAAATGTTACCTTCAGGGTGTTGATGCTGCCCACCCTTATAGATTTGCCAGTTCATGTGCTCTGTGTAAGTCAAAATGCACTGTACTTTAAAACGGGGATGTACCTCCCTTTTCCTGTGTACTAACAGTGTGAAGATGTTTCAGGAGATGCACTTCATTAGGCATGTCCCCGAAACATCACCACACTGTTAATGCACTTTATGAAATGGGTCGCAGAAATCTAGAAATCTGATTGGCTCAGGACCTCAGAACCACATGCTGATATCCCAGCACAACAGCACGGGGAGAAGTTCTGAGAGTCCTCTTTACCCTGTCCAGCCTCTTTAATATCACTCCTTGCTGCCGTCGACTGATGAGCCACTTGCTCTCACTCACAGACCCACTCTGAAAACTAAGTAAAGACAACAACAACAAAAACTATCCCTTGCTGCCAACTGCCGCCTTCACTAACCTGGTCAAAGACAGAACAGGCTCTTCTTCCTGTTAGATCCCACCAGAACAATTCAGATTAAAAAAAAACAGAAGCTGCATGCCCGAAGTGAGTGAAAGTGCCCATAATGATATTTCCACAGACTTCAACCTGTCTCACCACACTCCTAACTGCTGCAAATTCATGCCGGCTTGTTAGTGTTGTCTGTGGTGCTCTGGACGACAAATCATTGGGAACTCTCGTCTCCGGTGGCTGCTCCTGTAGTGGTCCCACTAACCTTGGCTAACAGCCAGCCACCTCCCGCCTGGACTCCTACACACCAACATCCCGAAGCTGCTAGGGAGTATACTAGGTGCCACCTGCTGCCTAACTTATAAGATAGCAGCAGCTTAAGGGGGACTATTTTTTTATTCATATTTTCTTTCCATTTTTCCTTTTACAAATGTTATTGTACAAAAGTCTTTTTTTTTAATTAGCTTCATAATTCTAGGTAAATTATCCATTTCATAATTATAATGAGGCACTCCAGGCTGTACGCTGTGCTGGGATAATGGCATTTCTCGGGTGGTGGAAGCACTCTGCCTTCGGCATCATGCTTCAACCTAACCGAGGTGTGCCATATTCCCAGCACAACGCACACCCACTTGTGTCTTGTTGCTTAATCATATGCTTGAGTTATTCATGGCATCTGAAAAAAATTGGCTGTAAGAAATCATCTCGACTTAGAGCCAGCATGGTGGCACTGAGGGTTAAGGCACTGGATGCTATAGCTCACTCCATGCTGCCGACCCAGGTTTACAGTCAAACTCTGTTTGCTAGTGTTTGGCTGGGGGGGAAGAGGACTGAGTGTCCAAGGGACTGGTCTCCTCTTCCGGGGAGGGAGGACTGCTGTTTCTGCAGAACAACTGTCACCAGGTGGAGGCCTGGTGGGAGTGTGGGATTGGAATGACATGACAAGAGTGTATGCTGCAGGACTCCATGGCATGTGCATACCTCCACATGTGTCCTCTAATGTGCATGCCCCAGCAAGTGTCCTAGGGAGAAAGCAGTGAAAATGATGGTGAGGAAGGCATTCATGATGCTCTGCGTGTGTATCCCCCAGCCACCTTCCCAGCAGGGATCTGGCAATCTGAGATTGGACTGTGCTTCTGGGGAAGACAGCCCTCCTACTCCATACCCACCACAGGCATAATCCATGGGGGAACTCAGGCCATGCAAGTAAGCTGTGGAGGTGATGGTAGTTGGGGGTCGGCGGGAGCAGAGCAGAAAGAAGCCCAAACCTGCCTCAGCCAAGGAGATATAAAATGAAAAAAACATCAGCTTGACTTCATTTATCTGCATTTGCTCTCTTTATGCTCATCTGATCCTACTCCATGGAAAAGTGTCGTTTAGCAGCAGTAACCACATATGATTGTAGCAGAATGACTCCGATTAAACCACTCATCTCCTTTAACTGCAGTGGCTCTGATTAAGTGAAGTTGGTGTATTGTGAATCCATGAGGTTGAAATTGTTTAAAATATGGCTTTGTATGTAATACAGCTCTAATATATATTCTACTCTGTAAGTCTCTTATTTTTCAAAAATTGGAGGGCTCCCTGTTATTAAACCTCTTATCTCCACTAATTGCGGCAGCTCGAAGTAAAAAAGCTGGCGTACCATTTAAAATACAACTTTGTTTGCAATACAGCTCTGATATATATTCTATACTATAAGCCTCTTACTTTTTCTGAGAACAGAGGTCTCTCTGTTACTAATAAGAGAAGGTAGGTATATCCCCATTTTAAAGTAAAGTGCAGTTTGACTTACAAGAGCTTATGAACTGGCAAATCTATTTATGTGAGCCAGCATCAAAACACTGAGGGTAAAATTTTTGGCCCTTGTTCTGTGCAGAAAGAGTTGTGAATTTTTCTAACTGTGCTGCCTTTTTGAAACCTACCAGGTGAAAATAGCATTTCAAGAATATCTCTGTCAGAACTGCGATGTCAAAATCACAAATGCATTGACAGCTACAGGGATAGCATAGAACAAGTTAGATACAGCAAACCCCTGTAGCTGTCATCAAAGGGGAGGACGTAGACAAGTACCAGACAGCGTGGTGCTTATCTGAGCTCCTCCTGTGGTGGAGAGGACTAAGGGTTCGGTTCAGTTCAGTTTCAGTTTATCGTAGGAAAACTCCATTGAGCAGGCTCATTCACAAGGCGGTCCTATACACATAGCAGCAAATGATGGCAAACAACATCCAGTAGGAAAACCAGAGTACATGAAGGCAGTTTATAGGAATACAACTACATCAAATGAAAAGATAAAACTGATAAATTATTTACATATGGTGTACAGAAATAATGGATAAAACATACTGTAATGGAAGTTAGCATGATACATGTAAACATAGAGATCATAGAGAAATAAGTGTGTAGAAATACAGTAGCTTGGGGAAGGAGTAGAAAAGATGGAGGCTAATCAGAAAGAGGGCAGAAATTATCTAGAGGGGGAGCTGAGTGCGAGGAAGGTAAGGTTAGGTAAGGCTGCCAGTAACACAGGGAGGGACAGATAAAGGATAAGGCAAAAACACAGAAACATAGAAGTTGATGGCAGATAAGGACCGCTTGGCCCAACTAGTCTGCCCATTTTCCTACCTAAAGGATAAGCTGCAGATCCTAGTTAAACAAAAGCCTACTTCCTCCTACTCCCCACTAGAAGGGTATGGTTGGGTGAGGTTGGGGGTGAGGGGGTAATGATTTAAGGAATAGAGAGGGAACAGGGTAGGGGTGGGTAATGAGATTAAGGGACAGGAGGGAACAAGATTAAGGGGGTATGAGTGGAGGGACTGGGGCCTGGCTGAGGATGAAGAGCATGAGTTTGGAGAATACTAATGACAGTTACACTTAACTTTAAGTTTGCTAGCCATCAGGGCTTTATAGAAATAAATCATGACAACACTGATAAGTTTAAGAATGGACTGTAGATGATTACAGGTGATGGGTAGAGCATAGCAAATGGCCCTTTTGCCAAAGTCTGTGCATATCCTGGGTATGTCAAGGAGGATGAAGTCAGACTTCTTTAAGGAGTAGGTGCTGTGAGAGGTAAGGCAGGGATTCAAGAATGTGTGGGATAGGCACATGGGAATTATCAAGCTAGGGGTGGGGTGGGCTTGTAGCATCCAGGGTACCTTAAGCATTAGAAAGAGGGATAGGGTAGACTGGATGGGCCACAAGGCCCTTATCTGCCAGTAACATCTATGTATCTATGAGATGTGAGAAAGGGAGGATATGTATCCAGGGAGCTTGTTTAACAGGATTTTTAGCGTCCATGTTCCTAGGTGAATCAGACATCTTGTTACTAAGGAGGTCCAGCCTACTGCAAAATACAAGTCACAGTGGTAGGTTCTAGGAAGGGCCTTTGTGATGAAATGGAAGACCCGGTGATACAGGACATCTAATTTGAGCAGGTTGGTAACTGAGGTGCCGTAATCAAGGAGTGGAAGGAACATGGTTTCAACAAGCTTAACTCTGGTATCAGATGGGAAAAGGGACTTATTTATGTAGAAGAACCCTAGTCTTACTGGAAAGATTATCGATGTGAGCGCTGAAGGTAACTTTATTGTTAAGCCATATGCCAAGGTACTTAAATTTATCAACTACCTCCAGAGGTTCACCTAGGGTGGTGACAATGGGTGTGACTTGCGTAGACTGTGCCAGGGGTGGGGTGGTGTTGATAAGGTTAAAAGACATGGTTTGTTTTTTTTCATTTGCATTTAGCAGCAGCTAGGTATTGGTGAGATTTTGCTTGAGGTTGCAGTTCCTTACAGGTTTCAGACAGCATTGGCTTAGAGGTGTACAAGACTGTGCCATATGCAAAGAAGTGTGGTTCGGAGTTGACAATTTTGGAATTACGTGTATTGATGTATATAGAAAAGAGGATGGATCCTTAGAGGGATCCCTGCGGGACGCCCCTTGAGATAAGCAGGGGGTCAGAGAGTCTTGACTTTCTGAACTCGACCAAAGAGATAGCTGGTGAACCATTGCACTGAGGCTACCAAGACTCTTAAGTTTCTGAGGCTGTGAAGGATGAGGTTGTGATCCACAGTATCGAACACCTTACTGAGGTCAAGGAAGATGGTGCCAGTGACCAGTCTGGAGTCACGAGCGGTAATCCAGTCGTCAATAACTTTGGGAAGTGTAGAGATGGTACTGTGGTTTTTCCTAAACCCAGATTGATTCGGATTGAGCAGAGGATATTTTTCGTAGTACGCTTTCAGTTGGGTGTAGATTAATCTTTCAGAGATTTTAGAGCAAATAGGATGGGTGGAGATGGGTTCATAGTTATTCACATCACAGGAGTCCCCAGATTTGAATAAAGGAAGCACATGGGTGGATTTTCAGCATGATGGTACAGTTGTGGAGGCTATTAAGAGATTGAAAATGTGGAGTATAGGGGCTGCAAGGTAGCAATGGCCTAGTTTGAGGAAGAATATCTCAATTCCGTCAGCACCAAGGGATGAGTAGTGAGGGTGAAGAACAGTCGGGGACCAGGGTTCTGTTCCCGGTCTCCTGATTGTTACCTTTTCCATTTCCCCCAAGCTATATTTTTTCTATCATGTCCCCCCATATTTTATTTTATTTATTCTTTCCCCTATTGATGTAATCTGCCCCCTCCACAAGTTTCTCCCCATCACCACAATCCCCCACCACCACCCGTGGAGTTGATTATTTAAATATCGGCAGGTGTAAGGGTGGTGAAAGTGTGGAATGGACTTTCAGTTGAAGAGGTTACTAGTAAAAATATTGCGGATTTCAAGAACAAACCGGATAAACACCTGGTTGCAAACAGTAGTTTTGGGTATAGCTAAATCAGCTTGGCAAGCTATACAGACAATGGTCTTCTAAGCTCTGTATAAACCTACGAAACCTATGAAACATCATTTCATTTTCTATGATAAACTAGCATGGCTTACAATTGAAAATAGAATATTTGTAGCTTGTGTAAACATGGTATATAAAAAAATAAATTCAGTCAAACTACTAAATTTGTCTGACAAATTGGTAAAATTTGAGTCTAAATAAGCCTTGAGTTCAAACAAGGTGCTTCCTCGAGGTACCAAGTCTAAAAAACAAATATGGTGAGAAAAAATTTTCTTTTCTAGCTGCTCAAAGGTGGAACAGAGTTATTTCAAGTGTTGGCCAAGCTACAAGAAAACTTAAAAATGTTAAACACCACCCTAAGACAGGAACTCGTAGTACGATGTAATTTCAGTGACTAATTCGTACGGTAATATGTGTATGTATGTTTCCTCATAACTTTTATATGTTCTTACTATTGTAAATGTTAAACTTTTCATAGGAACACCTTGGAAATGGGATTAGCATTCTAATGGTGTTATTGTACTACCTTTCCCGTATAAAAATAAAGATTTTACCACTTTATTACTACTGTCATCTGCTAGAATATTTGCCTATATAACCAGTGTTTTAAATAATATAATGGCAACCTTTTTGCTGTTGTTGTTTTGCTAACGAACTTTTGTCTCTTTTAAGGGGCTGGCAAAAAGACTACAGGACTGATCCAAAACATGGTATCAACATTCCCTGCTGGTTTGTCCATAACAATGGGAAGGGACTGATTGATGGAGTTCACACTGACTACATTGTTTCCACCTTGCTTGATACAGTGTGAGCTAAATAGCTTAGTTCAAGGCTGGGAGATAAGTGCATTGTTCCTCATCACCAACGCAAAGCTTCTGAATGCAAAGTAAAGATAATTTGCTATTGGACAGCATGTCATATTATATGTTTAGAGTGATACAGTACATTATAGTGTCTTATAAAAATTGTAAGATTTCACTGAAATGTATCACCTGATTTCTTAATAAAAGCTAATGCTATTAAAGCACTTCTACTGCCTGTTTTTATTGCATGGGGAAACTTCCTAAGCCACGTAGAGCACAACACAACAAAATGGTTATATTCTTGCACACATGATATTTAAAATGAAGTTAGAATCAATGTTTCAACCTTTACAGTAGGTCTTGTTTAGAGAATAATCTATGAATTTGTTATAAGGACCATTTTAGAATTCTCATGTTATATAGTAGTGTATGTCCTTGTTAAGCTCTTCCACTATTATTCCAATGTATCCATGCACCATAATAGAACTCTGTGGCCGAAAGAGACACCACATAAACAATAAACTCCCTCCCTCTCTCTCTGATGAATGTTTATAGATGCAAGTATTCAAGTCCATTATTTCCAGCCACCGTTGAACTCTTTGTTACCTACAGGTGTCGAGGGTGTGGCTTATGGCTCTCCACAAGAGTGAATAAGCTGAGATGGGTACAGTATAGGAGAAAGGGGTGAGCATTACGGATGACAACCCCAAGACACACCCCTGACACCTGTAGATGTGTGCAGGATGGGGGTGGGGTGTTAGGGTTGGAAATTCAACACCACATTCCCAAACTTTTGTCACTGAAACCCTAACTGATACATTAATGGAGTTTTTCGCAACTAATTTCCTTACTTTTTGAGATAGTATAATCGTATCTTTATTTCCCGTGTGGGTGTACAGGGCCCTCTGGGCCCTTTGCTCCCATCCCTCCATAGATGCATATATGTATATGTAGCTATGGAAGCACAGAGCCCTGTGGTCCCTGAACTTCCATTTCTAGGGCAACAGTAGCCAAACTGTCAGAATAGCCATGGCAGTACCCCCAACTCATGTACCCTGTGGAGAACATTTTTAAATCTATGGTAAAACATAACTTTGCACAACCGCAACACCATTCCATGCTACAGGTGTGAAAACACATTTTGGCCAGGATTTGGAAAAAGGGATTCTAGCCATCTTGGTCCTTGGAGAACAGGAGACACAGGAAGGTTTTATACCTTTTATTGGACCGACAAGTGTCTAGTACAAAGATGGAATTAAACACAACCTTTCAGAGCCTCACTGGTATCCTAGAAACAATCAGTCTACCTCTGATATATAGATGATATATTCCTGATTTGGACAGAAGGTGAAGACTCCCTCAAAAAGTTTTATCATGATTTTAGCAACTATCATCATTCTATAAAACTCATTATTGAATAATCCACCACCAGCATAAACTTTCTAGATACCACAGTCAGCAACAGTAATAATGGACATATACAAACTGCTCTTTACAGAAAACCCACTGACAGACACCACTACCTGTATAATTCCAGCTTCCATCCAAGACATACACAAAAATTTGTAATTTACAGTCAGGCAATTCAATACCATCGAATCTGCTCTAATGAGAGAACAAGAGACAGACAGCTCTCCTCACTTTGGAGTTCCCTAATCCAGCAGGGCCACTTCCCAAGACAAATTGACAGAGAAATTGAATGGGCCATACAAATACCACAAACAAATTTGTTGGAATACAGGCAAAAAGATCAAACTGATTGCACACCCCTAGTTGTCACTTACAACCCCATGCTAAAACCCTTTCGTAGATTAATAAAGAACTTCAACCCATGCTGAGTGATGATGAAATACTTAAGGACATCTTCCCTGAACCATCTGTTATTGCCTATAAGCAGCCCCACAACCTCTCAAACATAATAATTCATAACAAACTCTCAGCAGATCAAAATAGCCAAGAAACAAGACTGACAACATCATACAACATGGCAAGATGTAAGACCACCCACATGTGCACACAGACCATTATCAAGACAAGCTAGAACACCACAGTAAAAATCAATGGATCCTACACATGTCAATCCAATAATGTGTTTTACTTAATTCAGTGCGAGAAGTGCACACATGGTTGTTATATTGGGGAAACTAGGCACCCACTGCAAACCAGGATGAACCACCACCAACACACAATAGTTAACCAGGTTAGCAGCACACCAGTAGGACACCATTTTTCACAAACAGATCATTCCCTCTCTGACTTATCTTTCCTGATACTAAGAGGCAACTTTAAAAACACACAGGACAGAAGGATATGGGAACTAAGATTCATAAAACAATTTAAATATAGCCTTTATGGACTGTATCAGGACATTGGCTTTATGACACACTATGGTAAATTGTAATCCTTATGTTACTTGTTACCTAAGATGTTTTATTTTTCTCTCCTGTGTTCCTGCCTGCTCTTTTTCCTAGTACCTGTTCCTAGGCATTCTTCCTGCCTCTCTTATATCTCATTACATTTTGGGGTGGGTGGGGTGGGGGAATGTGCAGTTAGGATTTTGAGGATGGGGGCATGGGGGTGGGGTGGTGAGATGTAACCCTAACGTTGAATTTCCACACTTTTGTCACTGTGAAAACAACCCTGATGCATTAATGAAGTTTTTTTGTAAAGAATCTCCTTTCTTTTTGAAAAAGTGTAATATAATTGGTAAGTGGTATGTGTTGGTGGGAGCATGGGGCCTGAAGCTGCCCATTTGTGCATAATGATATGTGTCTGTGGGAGCATGGGCCCTCCAGGCCCTGAGCTCCCACTTACACATAACTATGGAGCCATACAGCAGTCCTATAAGGCAAGGAACCTTTGTAACACTAATTTGCCAATATCTCAGGAACCACAGCAGCTAGGTAGAAAGTTCAAGTGTCATTGTAATCGTGACAGTGAGATGCGCACATGACATATCGACCTAATCCATATCTCACATAGTTTATGAGATATGGGTACCAAAAAGCACTGTGAATGCTAACTCTGTGGGTGTAATATAGGCCCATGGACATGAAAATAAGCAATTGGAATAATAATTCCCAAATATCTCTGAAACCATACAAGGCAGAAAAAAATTCAAATTTCATGGTATTCATGGCTTTCCAACCAACTTCTGTACTTAGTCCCCCTGTAGGGGGGCTAAGAATTGTTGCAACAAAAAATCCATATCTCAAACCGTTTTTGAGATATGGACACTGAAAGGTGTCACGGGCACTGCAATGTTATCCTATGGGAAATTTCTGAACTTCAGAATGCTGTAACTATGGGCCTTTTCAATGTTTTCATACCAAACCACCAAAAGGCACATCTGTGGGACTAGTGCTTGCTACCCTGAGATAATGGGAATGTTATCGCACACACAAAAATGTTGCCATGGTTACTTTTTTCCTTGAATGCGATAGTTTTCACGGCAACAAAAAAATGTTGCCGAGATCAAAAAATTGCAAAAGTTTAAAAAACATATTTCTGGACCACCTGGTAAAAAACTAATGCCAGGGGCATGTTTCTCAGGGCCCGATTAGGTAAGCACAACTGTTGGTGTTTACCAAAGGGCATTATTTTTTGAGTTACAACATTTTTCCTCTGTTGCTAACTGAAAATCAAGATGGCGGCAGCACAAAAACAATTTAGGGGAGCTCAACAACAAAAAACGTGATTGTGAAAGTTTTTGCAATGCACATATAAATTTTCCCATAAGCTATAATGGGACATGAAAAAATTTATTAACTTTTGAAAGAAGCAATATTTTTTCACCAGATCTTCCAAAGGCACCAATTCAACCCAGGCCACATGTAGACAATCACATCTGAAGCCTCTCAAATGCATTCTTCAGTCTAATATGGCTTACCAAAAAATTTCCAAGGGTGATTTTTTTTTCACTTTTTGAGTGCCCCACGGTTCTGCAACCATACATCTGACTGGAACAAAAGATTCCAGATCCAGAGATCTATGGTAGACAGCCATGCATTCCAAATTTCAGGCAAACTGGAAAAACAGTTACAAAGTTATTAAAGTGCAAACTTTGAGGTTTAACATAGAAGTGGCCGTGCAGCACTACTGTAACTATACTGGCCCTACCAGGCCAGTATAATTCTTTACAAAAAAACTGCATTAATACAACACTTAGTGCTCAGGCTAAAGTGACAAAATGCACCCTCTAAGGAAAACTATGGTAGAAGTGCAGGGGTGCTTATGTGGCTACTTAGCTCTCACCATTGTCTTTCATTTGAATTCAGCAACTAAATAAAAGTTGGAGAAACTTGGATAAAGTAGTGTAGCTCTCTGTTTATTTTGGGATGCTGCTGAATTTTGACTGGAGAGTGCTCTGCAGTTTTGGTCTTTTTTAAAGCAATAAAAGTAGGGAAGTGTGGCATTAGGATTTCCAACTGTAAAACCCCAACCCCACCCCATAAGCAAATTGGGAGTGGAGTCTTCCTAGAGGTTGTCAACCCTAAAACCACATTTCCCTAGTTTTGTCATTTTAGCCTGAACCCTAAATGTTGCATTAATGCAGAATTTTACAAAGAATTTTCTTACTTTTTGAGATAGTATCATCATATACTTATTTGCCAGGGGAAGCGCAGAACCCTCTGGGCCCTGCACTCCCATTTATCCATACTTTTGAGATAGTGTAATCATATCCTTATTTGCCTGTGGGAGCACAGGACCCTCCAGATCCTGTGCTCCCATCCCTCCATAGATGCATATATGTGTGTTGCTGTGTAAGCACAGGGCCCTCTGGGCCCTGCTCTTCCAGTTGTATGACAACAAGCAAACTGTCACCACAGCCTTCTTATTAACCATCGTTATAAACCAACTAGTAAAAATTCTGAAACATGCACTGAAATGTCATTTCATGCCACCACAACCCAACTCCGCAGTACAGGCAGAAAAATACATTTTGGCCCAGATTTTAAAAAATGACAGCTTTCACATTCATGAGGTAGTGTAAAGAAAGGCTATGTTGAAAATTTAGTGTGAAAAAATATATATAATGAAAATTATGAGGAAGCATATGTAAATTTCAATGTATGTGCATAACTTTGCCATTTTGACCCCAAATTTTTAGCATGCCCTTCTTGTGACCCCACCTCATGAACAATGGTGGTAAGAATTTTCAAATCCTGCTAAAGAGGTGTTTTCACCAAGCGATGGAGAAATTGCCTTTTGGGCAGGATTTATGAAATTCCACCAACAATGTTCATGAAGTGTCATATCAAAAAGGGTGTGTTGTAAATTTGGTGTCAAAATATGCAAAAATGCAGAAATGCCAAAGTTATCCACCAAAGTTGAAAATCCCATTGAAATACATTGAACCACACTTATCTTACTCTGCCATACTGCAGTCCACGGTTTCAGCACAAGACGTGTCTCCTGTACCAGACTAAATCTTCATCCTAGGACCTTATCAAGTGAGTGAAGGTGTAGGGGACTGAGGGGTGCTGAGTGGGAGGTCCAGGTAGAATGAGTGGTATGATGGACACTGGACTGTTCTTTTAATTACAGGAAAAAAAAATCAACAGACCATTTTCTTTATTTCAAGCATGAGAGAGCATTGAGGGGGCCACTAGTAGTAGTAGTAAAAGTTTTATTTCTGACATCAGAAACAGGATGACCCAGATAAGCCATAGCTAATTTACAATGGTGTCCTAGATTACAGACAAAAACAGTTCACATTAAAAGTACAGTAACATACATATAAATAAAATCCTACAAAACAGCAAGAAAAAAAAAACACAATGTAAACATGTCACTCAAGTACAACAGCTTTTTGGAAAAACTGCAACATTTTGAAGCCATGTTCTCAAACTAGATAACAGGGAAAAATAAAAAAAAGACAGGGATGATGATCGGAAGTTAGTGGTGCTACTAGACACTAGGGAAAATAAAACACCAATATGGGGACACAATCAGTGTGTGAGGGTGCCACTAGACACCAGGGATAAAAGACATATTTACAGGGACACCATTGGAGGGTGCAGGTTCCACTAGACACCAGGGACAACTAAAATAAATTACAGGGACAATGACTGGAAGGTGGGGTCACCACTAGACACCAGGGAAAACTAAACAACATTATGGGAATGTGATTGAAGGGTGGGGGTGCCACTAGACACCAGGGATAAAAGAAATAATTATGGGGATGTGATCAGAGGGAAGGGGGTGCCACTAGACACCAAGGATAAAACAAAAATGTATGGGGATGACGAATGGAAGGAGGGGGTGCCACTAGCACAAGGGAAAACTAAACAACATTACAGGGACACGATCAAAAAGTAGGGAATGCCATCAGACATCAGGTATAAAATAAATATTTAAAGGAACATGATCAGAACGTGGTGGGTGCTACTAGACACCAGGACATAAAAGTTAAACACAGAGATGGCAATCAGTGCTTTGTGGTTTGTTGCTATGTTTTTCCATCGGCTTGTAGCCAGACAGCTTGGAATTTTGGCCTGTAATTTTCAGGCAAGAAAGAACTTGACCCACAGATTCTTCCTTTGCTGGTTTGTAGAAAAAATAGTAATCCATTCTAAATTATGTCATTTCAAAATTTCAGGTTATGAGCATGCTTAGAGAATATGAAAAACCCAGAAGGGAGTCATGAAAAAGGATTTAAAACCAGAACCCCAATTTTACAAATAAATAACTTCAGAACAGATTAAAATGTTTTCACCAAACGAGCAAAAGAAACATCTGTGGGCCAAGCCCTTTCTACCCTGAAAGTTTCAGACCAAATTTCCAAACAGTCTAGCCACAAAGCAATGTCAAAAAATAGCAACAAAACACTGTTAAGCGAACATTTTTTGTATCACAGAATACCAAAAAACACAAGCGAGTCATGAAAAAGGACTAAAAAAAAAAGCTTTGGGGGTCTTTTCTCCAACAGTTAACTGCAGAATCCACCTAACAGAGTCCCAATAACCAACATACATCTGTTGGTCTCCCCTTACAATGCCATTTCCTGTGTGTTTTAACTTTTTTTGAATGAAAATGAAAAAACAAGATGGCAGCATACACAAAAAACTAACAAAAAGGATTCTCCATACAAAAACTTCATACAGCTATTTTTTAGCTGCCTGAACATGCTCAGAACATAAAATTTTAAAATTATATAACTCTGCAATAAATTAATATTATTTCACCAAACCAGCAAAAGAAATCCTTCTCAGGCAAGCCCCTTCTACCCTGGAACTTTCAGACCAAAATTCCAAACCATCTGGGTGCTACATGATGGCAAAAAAACAGTGAAAAAAAACAGTGATGTTTTGTGTTATTTCACTATCCACAACTCCAAATCTGCACATCCAACCAGAACAGAACTTGGCATGTCATGAGATCCACCCCACAAGACTGTACATGCAAAATTTTGTTTAAATCTGTTGAATGGTTTTGAAGTTATTAAAGTGCACAATTTGAGGTTTAACATGAAAACACAATTAACACTCTTACGCCACACACACATATATATATATATATATATATATATATATTAGAACAAAAACTCCATTTAATGCATCAGTTAGGGTTGTTCCACAGCGACAAAGTGAGAAATTCGATGCTGGGTTGAAAACCCCCTTGCACCCCCTCAGCATCGGGGTATGCATTGGGGTCATCGGCCCCAACTCTCGCCGCATCATATGCATGAACAAGTTGAGGCATAGGAGAATGGGGTGAGAGTTAGGACCTATGACCCCAACGCACACTCTGATGCTGGTTGGGGGGGCGGGCTGAGGGGGTGCAAGGGTTTTCAACCCTAACACCAAATTTCCTCACTTTTGTCGCTGTGGAACAACCCTAACTGATGCATTAAACTGAGTTTTTTGCCTCTAATTTCCCTTCTTTTTGAGAATGAGGACTATAAATAGTGAATGGAATGCTCCCACCATGTGACTTTTTGTGACATAGTAACAGTAACAGCAATGCAAACGCAAGTGGTAATGGTTATGCACATGGTGACACAAACGTAAATTGTAAAGCAAGCGTTAATAGAAACGCAGGCGCAAAGTAATGCCAAAGTGAACAGTGACACAAACAGAGACGCAAGTGCACATCGAAACACAACTGGTAACGCGCACGGTCACGGTACCACTATTGTAAACACAAATAACTGTAACAGCAACAATAATGCAAAAGGAAACAGACGTGGAAATGCAAATGCAAGCACGTATGGAAATACAAACCGTAATGGGTACGGTGACGGTACCGCAATTGTAAACACAATTGGTAATTGTAACTGCAACAATAATGCCAAAGAAAACAGAAACGCAAACGTAAGCACGTATGGAAATGCAAACTGTAATGCACATGGGCATGGGAATGCAATTGGAAATGCAAATGGTAACGGTAAGAACAACAATGATGCAAAATGAAAGACAAACACAAATGAAAACGGAAGGGCGGCCACCAATAGAAATGGTAATGCGCACGGTGACGCTAAGTGAAAGACAAACAGTAGTGGAGACACAAATGGTAACAGTAACGCAAACAGAAACACAAAGGGTAGCGCACATGGTGGGGTACACGGGAACGCTAGCACAAACGGGCACGGAAACACAAGTGTAAAGCCTACGTGTAACAGTAACTGGAGCGCACACCGTATTTTGCCCCTAAAGCTCCATTAAGAAACACAGTAAAAACAAAGAATGTATGCATAATAATGAGCCTCAGAGCAGAAACGGAGCAGTTGTAATACTAAAATGGTAATATCTCAGTAACCGTATGACGTAGAAAAAAAATTAAAATTTCACATGATTCATGAGTTTTCTGGTTAGGTTTTCACTGAAAATTCCATGTTGAAAATTCCATATCTCGCACCGTTTCTGAGATATGAGCCCTGAAAGGAGCAGCGGATGCCACCATGTTAGTCTATGGGAAAAAAACGTCATTTTCGGAGTACTGTAACTTTACTTCCATGCAATATTTTGTCACCAAACCACCAAAAAACACATCTGTGAGATGCTGGCTGCCTTTTCTCCAAACTTCAGCCCAAAAGACCAAACCGGTTTTTTTGCAGCAGGGTGGCAAAGAATTCCTGTTATTTTGGCCATAGTCTAGAAAAGTAGTGTCGTGATTTGTGACACCTGCATAACACCATAATATAAGTAGCAAAACACATATATTAATGAGAGCACGGAGCCCTTTGGTCCCCCGCACTACCGCCAACTTGCTCAAAAGTAGCCATTTCTGCATAACAGCATAATATAAGTAGCAAAACACATGTATTCTCATCAACTCGTCCATTTCAGCATAACAACATAGTCCCATGTTCCTACCAACTTGCATGTTTCTGTATAATACCATTATATAAGTAGCAAAACACAAGTATTAGTGACAGCACCAACTTGGCCATTTCTATATAACAGCATAATATATGTAGTAAAACACATATATTGGTAGAAGCTAGTGCTGTGCAGGATTTTTAAATTGCAGCAGAACGAAATTCTGCAGAATATTCAAAATCCTCCTGAAATTCCACCAAATTCTACAAGAAACGCAATGTCAGAATGCCGCAGCCTAAAATAGATGCAGAATTAGAGATGTTGTGAAATTAAATTTCACTGGCGAAATTTCAATGAAATCAGCAATTTCACAGCGCGAAACATTGCGTGAAATTCTGCCATTACGTGACATTTTTTGCTGGATACAAGACTGTGAAATTTCACCCATGAAACATGAAATTTCGCAGCAAAATTTGACATTTTGAAAAAGTTTGCAAGAATTTTGCAATTTTGTGGCCACAATTCCGCATTTTACAGTCGAACATTCGCATTTAGCAGGTGAAATTTTGCATTTCATGGTAAAATTCCACATTTCACAGGTGAAATTTAGCATTTTGCCTGTAGAATTTTGCATTTCGCACCCACAAAATATTTTGTGAAATGCGCAAATTTCTCAAAATATTTCATGGAGCAAAATTTTCCAATTTCCCACATATCTATGCAGAATGATTTTCTGCAGAAAAATCACTGTTCCATGGAATACTATTCCATGGATCTCAATTTATTCTGCAGAAATTGTTGCAGAATAATTTTCCCTGGAAAAAATACTGTTCCATGAAATTGTATTCCGCAGATCACAGCAGGCGAAATTCTGCAGGTGCACAAGCAAAATTCCAGTGGAAATTCCACCATGGTATGGTCACTCTGCACTAATTCTATGGGTGGAATCCATCTTCCATGGTTGTATAGGATGTCAGTGTATGCACTTAAAAGACTGGGATGGCAGCAGAAGTGATGCCTGTTGTGGCATGTTTAAGAAGTTGTATGTTATTTCTGTTGCGTTATGGTGTGTCTCTGTGATCGGTTGTCTTGCTTGTACCACCCCCAAGTTGTGTGTTTTGTGTGTGTGTGTATCTATGCATGTGTCTATGTGTGTGTCTATGTGTCTGTGTGTGTGTGTGTATGTGTGGCAGTGGGGGGAAGTCGGAGTTAGGGTTGAAAACCCTAACTCTGAATTTCCTCACTTTTGCCGCTGTAAAAAACCCTAACTGATGCATTAACATAGGTTTTTGCAAAGAATTTCCTTACTTTTTGGAAAAGCATACTTAAGTACATGTTCACACAAGTTAGTGGGAGCGTGGGGCCTGACCAACTTGCACATTTGTACATAAAATAACAATATACTGTAAGTACTGAATAACATGCATAACCACATACATCTGCCATACCTTTTGAACTGCCCTATACCTTATAATGGCATCTTCCTTCACAACCAGATATGTGCTCACCATGGGTTTCACAATGCACAGAAATACTTTTCCATTAGGTATAAGGAACATGCACCGCAACTCAGCAACCGTAAGTGCCACCGAAACAAAAATGTTCACAATATAAGATCAATGATTAATCTTTCTACATCCCAAATTTCACGTAAATCAGACACATGGTACGAAAGTTATTGAAGCAAAACTATCCACATTTTCATTCATCGGAGTGACATAATTGCCCCTTTCACAAAACAGGTTATTAAAAACAGGGACACTCCATGGATCTCGCAGGCCCTACTTAAACAGATGCACCACAAAGACAACCTCTGGCACAGGGCACTGAACTCCCAATGTCCTCATGACTAACAACTCTATAGAGAGAGGCAAGAAACAAATGCACTTAGGCTATTCGGCTAGCCAAGTCAAACAACTATAAGCAAGCTCTCACCACCACTTGGTGCTCTGGGAACAACTTCTGGCGCAATGTCAAGGAGCTTTGTGGGAAAACTGTCTCCCCAACCCCTAGGCAAATACTTGACCATGGAACTCTCTCCCAAGACCCTACCACTATATCCAATGTATTGAACAACACATTCTCTGATCTCAGCCACATCCTACCCCCAAACTTCTTTGACCCCATCCCCAAAGGCCCATCCAATATCTCCCCCACTACTACCCTCCCGCCCTTCCGGCTGAGAATCATCTCCTGTAACAAAGCTAAACACTACCTAACCAAAGCCTTGCACAACTCGAGGTATAGCAGGGACTCCCTTGACCTTAAAATTCTCCGTCTAACTCTTGACGAGACCCTCCCTCACCTCACCAAAATACTAAACTGCTCACTACAACTAGGTCAATCCGCTAAGCTATGGAAAAGTGGAATAATCACACCAATCCTAAAAAAGGGTGATCCAACCGACCCTGGTAATTATAGGCCTATCACTATCCTCTCCCCCCATCGAAAACCCTTGAAAGAATCATGTCAGACCAGCTCACCAAATACCTGACCAATTACAATCTGCTTTGCCCAGAACAGCAAGGGTTCATAGCAGGGCATAGCACAACCACTGCTCTTCTTGAATTTATATCTTACATACATGAGGCGCTGGAACAGGGGTCAATAGCAGGAGTTATCTATGTTGACCTGACTAAAGCATTTGACACCATCAGTCATGCTCTGCTTATCCACTCTCTCCCCTCCCTCCATCTCGCCCCTGAAGCAATCTCGTGGTTTAAAAACTATCTTACTGACTGGACACAACAAGTCAAAATCAGCACCACCCTGTCTGCCAATCTACCAGTTCTTACGGGTGTCCCTCAAGGGTCCATTTTAGGCCCACTACTCTTCACCCTCTTTCTGAACACCATTCCTAAGGCCTGCAGTGGTAAACTGTTGCTATATGCAGACGATGTCATAGAGTACTGGAAAAATACAAATCCGAACTCACTCCAAATCATCCTGCAAGATTGCTTCAGAGAACTTGAGTCATGGTTTTCTGAACCTCGACTAATACTAAACTACAACAAAACTAAATCAATGATCTTTGCTCACTGCCAAAACCCCTACAGGAATGCCCAGCTATCCATCTCTAATTTCCAAGGCATCCATATTGAACAGGTCCCTGACTTCAAATACCTAGGCATCACTCTGGACTCATCCCTCACCTACCACTTACACATTAACCACCTCTTCTCCTCCTCAGTAAACACCCGGCTTGGCATTCTCTACAGACACAAACACTGCCTCCCCCAGGCCCTATGGCTGGCAGTTACCAGCTCAGTCATATCTCTGGTCGATTATGGGATAATTATATATGGCATGGCCGACCACACAGCCCTAAACAGCATTAATCTAGCCCTCAACAAAGCCTGCTGACTAGTCACAAGCTGTGACAGATTAACACATATGTGCAAACTCTATAAGCGAGCAAACTGGCTGACCTCTGAAGGGAGACTAATGTACCACACCTGCCTCCAAACCAAAAAGATTCTTATGGATCTTGCTTCCACGGGCCTTCACCCCCTCATCCAACCTTCCCCACACATGAGCACCCCCAGACACCGGGATAGCACCCCCCTCTTAGTCCCCCACTGTAGGACTTCACTAGGGCAAAGGTTCTTCCATCACCGTGCTCTCTGCTGGCTTAATGACCTTCCCTCCTCCATCACTCTGACCCCTAGCCTTGGCCTATTTAAAATGGGCATTAAGAGACTCCTCCTTGACTCAGAGTCATGTGGCTGTTACAAACATCCCTCCCACATTTCTGATTCTGATAGAAAACAAGTGTCACTCATAACCCAAATCTAGGCCTATGCACCCGCTGGGAAGTAGACTTCTGCCCCTATGCCTGGGTGGGCCCGCCGAAACAGTATCCAGTCACTCTTCAACTCGACAACCTAGGATCCATAGCTACCCTAGTGAAACAAATTTAAACAATGTAAATTATTCTGTACGAGGTAACCATGTATTAATTGTCTTAATGTGATGTCCTGCTTAGTGAGCAATGTACAGAATTGTCTTAAGTGCTGTGTCTGTTTTGTATTGACGTAGAGACTTTGCAAAAGAGTCATCAACTCAAAGGATTGTAATTCCGAAATTTCAATAAAAGAAATAATTCTGCACCTGTTTACATTTTACACACCAAACCACTGAAAGGCACCTCTGTGGCACTAGGGCTACCTACCCTATAAATTTCAAGCCACTAGCACCATGCATAATGCTATGCACAAAACATTAACTGCATCATGCAGTGTCTCTGCAGTGAATTAATTTTCTGACATCTAAACAGCATAATTCACTTCTCCAGGACATCCCCTCAACACCCTCCAAATTTCAACTTAAACCACCAAACCATTTCAGAGATATTCAATTTCAAACTTTGTACACCATTAAGAATTCTTTGATCGTGAGAATCGGTCATGACTGCCACAAAATGGTGGACCTCACGGCCGAAAATGCACTAAAATGGTGGACCTCATGGCTGAAAAAGCTTTGATCGTGAGGTGGGGCAACTTCAAATGCTTATAACTCTGGAACGGGACAAGATTTTTTCCCCAAACAGAATCTGCCATGTTTCTTATACAAGGGGCTCTGCACTTGCCAAGCATCAGAGTAATCAACCACAAAATGGTTGCACTATGGGTCACAGAAGGACAGTGTGCAAAAATAGAAATAACTGCATTTTTGGCACTTCGCTGAACAAAAACCATATGCACCAGTGAAATAGAAATTGGTAAATAAAGAGATGTACCATGCCAGTCCATGCATACCAAATCTTATATAAATCTTGTCAACGGTTGCAGAGTGGCATGAGTGAAAAACTGCACACGAGTGGCAAAAAATAAATTTTTGGTGCTTCACTATGCAAAAACCGTATGCACATGTCAAACAAAAATTGGTAAATCCACAGAAGTACCATTGTAGACCAAGTATGACAAATGGCACACAAATCCATTCAACAGCTGTAAAGTTATAAGCACACAAAAAATGTGATGTTTAACATGAAAGTGCGTACTGAACCCTAAAGATAGGGGCGCTATCACAGCAAAACTGACATCTGTGACACGATGACTTGTCACCCACAACATATGTGCCCACCAGCACAATGCAGTGATACAACAGAGTCCCACAAAAAGAAACAGCCAGGACAATGCTTTGCAGACATGATACCACATGAACAGATGTTTTCACATCACACACACACACACACACACACACATATATATATATATTTTTTTCTCATTGACTATAATGGGACACCAAAAAAATTTCATAACTTGTCAACAGAGCAATATTTTCTCACGAAATCTTCAAACAAGAGCACCACAGTCCAGCACCCATGTATACAAAACAATCTGAAGTCAGTCAAATACATTCTTGCTGCACACCAAAAAATGACATCATAACTGTTTTCATAATACACATTTATATATTTTCCCATTGACTCTAACGACAGACCCACCCCCCAAAAAAAACATGGCTTTAGAATGGAACAATATTTTTTGATGAAATCTTCAAAGAACACCACCACAGCCCAGCATCCATGCATAGAACCCAATCAGAAGTCACTCAAATGCATTGTTTCACTGCTGCTGGGAGTGCAGGGCCCGAACTTGTACATTTCTGCATAACATCACAGTATAAGTACTGAATATCCTATGTATTGGTGGGACCCCAGCACTGCATAACCACATACATCTGCCATACATTTTGAACTGTGCTATACCTTGTGATGGCATCTTCCTACACAACCAAATATGTGCTCACCATGGCTTTCACAATGCACATAAATACTTTCCCATTAACTATGGTAGACACGCACCACAACTCAGCAACTGTATGTGACACTGATAAAAAAATTGACACAATCTAAGATCTATGATTAATCTTTCTACATCCCAAATTTCAGACAAATCGGATACACGGTTCAAAAATTATTGAAGCGAAACGAACCAAATTTTCATTTGTCGGAGTGGCATAATTCCACACCTGTTTACATTTTACACACCAAACCACTGAAAAGTACCTCTGTGGCACTAATGGTACTTAACCCAAGGGTGTAGACAGGCATACTCCCTGTACACATTTGTGTACAGTTTTGTTGAGTGCATGTCACAAACCATAAGCCACTCTGTTAATATTGTCATTCTAATCTGTAGTATTTGGGTTAGTGTAGGCCACTGAGGAGTGTCCAATACATGTATAACCCTTCAGAGAGTAGAGGAGTCATCTGACAACAATCTGACTTGTTTGGAAGGGGGTGCCATTTGGAAAGGATGTGTACATTTTTTAATGGGGGGGGTGTAACTGTTGGAGATTGTGTACAAAATGGAAATTTCTGGCTACACTCCTGACTTAACCTATAAATTTCAAGCCACTAGCACAATGCAAAACGCTATGCGCAAAACATTAACTATGTCACGCAATATCTCTGCAGCAAATTAATTTTCTAACACATAAACAGCATTATTCACATTAGCAGGACATCTCCTCAACACCCTTGAAATTTCAAATTAAAAGATCAAACCGTTACAGAGATATTTAATTTTAAAGTTTTACCACCTTTAAAAATTCTTTGATCGCGAGAATCGGGCACAACCTCACGACCTAAGATCATTTTCGGTCATGAGGGGACATCTGGTCATGAAATTTGGGCTATCTGGTCCCTCGCAGAGACATCTGGTCTAGCACAAATCTGTCCATCTCGTCCCGAAGTCGCAAAATAAGCTCGCGATCAAAGACAATCTCACAACCAAAGAATTTGCAGGCTCGCGATCAAAGATCGGTAGCGAGCTACGACCAAAGAATTTAAAACTTTGAAGCTCCATTTTTTGACACAACTACATTAAACCACAGTCATGGGTCGATAGAGGGAAGCCCCCTGATCAAAACCCATCCTAGGTTTACTTCACAAGTCACCCCTGAGCTGAGATAATTGTTTTTTTTTCCACTGCAAACTGAAAACAAGATGGAGGCCATCGCGAATGATAAATTTCTCGCGATCAAAGATTCTTTAATTGCATACCTGAAAATTCTTTGATCATGAGGCTAGACCAGATGGCCAAAACCCCATTCTTCTTTCTCAAAACAACCATATAAATTTTACCATATACTTATAATGGGAGCTAAAAACTTCAATAACTTTTGAATGGATTAATATTTTTTTCACCAAACAAAAGGTGGCATGTTCCTTCATCCAAGCTCTTTCTTCATGCCAAGTTGCAAACCAGCACACCACATGGCAGCCACGCAGCACCATGGGCAAAATTCCAAAAAGCGCACACAAAATTAGCGAAAAGTGCATTTTATGGTGTTTTGCTGTGCAAAAACCTTATGTCTGACCAAAATGAAACTTGGCAAATCAAGAGATAGACCAAGTACCACCTTGTATACCAAATTTCATGCAAATCTGCTGAATAAGTCCAAAGTTATTAACGTTCAAAATTTCAAGTTTAACATTAAAGTGCCTTCTCAACCCCAACTATAGGGGCGCAACTGCGCCCCTATAATAAACACATATATATATAATATATATATATTCATGGGTAATGTGGCATTAGGGTTTCCAGCCCTAATTCCCCACCTCCAACCACCAAGTAGTAAAAAGACAAAACTACACAAGCAACCACAGATAGCCATCATCAGGTAGGACAAACAACCATACAACTGTTTCCAGTAAGTGCATACTATGTACTGTACAAGCTCATTGACAGTTCAGTTGGCAGCTAGCCATGGTAGTGTAAGGAGGGTTCTGTCAGTCATTGACACAGGTTGGGTTGGGGAGCAGCGGTGTGGTGGGTCACTACCTCCCTGGGTGTGTGAGTGCATGGCTACTAGACTACCAGGAAATTATTTCTTTGGGTTGGGGTGGCAATCAGAGAACAGGGAGGGGGAAGGACCACTGAACCACCAGGGAGTCATTTATATGAAAAAAGGCAGTGGTCAGAAAATGGGGGAGAGGGAAGGATTACTGGACTACCGGAGATTTATTTTTATGAAACAGGGTGGCATTCAGGGACTGGGGTAGGGGAGGAACCACTGGACCACCAATGTTATTTTATTTATATATGGGTACAGGGATCAAGGCAGGCGAGCGGATGCTGAACCACCATTGTTATTTTATTGATATACAGGGACAGGGATTGGGGCAGGGGAAGGATGGTCCAACCACCAACGTTATTTTATTGATATATATGGGGACAGGGATCAGGGCAAAGAAGGGACCACCGAACCACTAGGGTACTCAGTCCTTGACAGTGCACAGATGGGTCTGTGCACTGTTAAGGGCTGGGTTTCAGAAGTGTTAAACTGCACCACTGCTGGCAGCTATTTAGCACTTCTGAAACCTTTCAATATTGTGGAGCGCTGCATGGGAACCCTCAAATGCATAGGCACAGCACAATATTTTGCATGACAGCACTGTTGGGGGTGTTCCCCATATATGTGTCCTTTGAATATGGGCACACCTCTGACAGTTGGCACTTTTTCTGGTTAGCATGGCACAAACCCAGTTTGTGCCACATTAACCTTTGGAAACGGAGCCCTAAACGAAGAAATGTTAAACGTGCACCAACTGGGTAATAGGCAATCCCAAAAATGATTCATCTATTCTCGCAAGGCAAAAGAGGGAGAGTTCACTTTAAAGCAGCTGATTTTGTTAGTCAGCATTTGTAGTAATAATGTATTTCTGGCAGAAACTTTACAATTTCTGTTATGCTTTCATACCACACTCAACTGAGATACACGATCTGGAAATTTTCAGAAATTATATTCTTCTCGTCAACTTGTAGTTCCAATGAAACCAAGAAAATGTAAACATCTTGATGTGTTATGGAGCAATGGATACAGTCGCCAGAATTAAACAACCATCTCTAAAGTCTCTAGTTATTTAGCACAGTATCTGCTGACTGTGCTGTAACTGGCTGTACTACAGTGCTAAATTGAACCTGCATGCCATGCATACATCTATTTCTATTTAAACAAATTCTGGTCAGATCCACCACGGCTGCATAATAAAGTTAGTGAATTTGTGTAAAATTGTTAAGGAGGTATGGAGAAACAACACACAAATTTTTAAGTAGTAAGATTTGTTTTAGTTTCTGTTCTAAGAAAGGCATACACATTATTAGGAAACTATATGGAGGTGTACATTTTAATGGAAGGAATAGGAGGTTTACGAAAGAACCCCAGAGCATATCCTGGATGATATTGGCCGGACAGACACATTTTAAAGAAAACACAATTGCACATATCCCAATAATGCAAAGCATCAAGGGAAACATATGCAAATCCCCATGATGGTACAGAAGGTGGCAGTACATGAAAAAGTAACGGTTGGCATATATTCAGCCTTGGGATTATTTACACATTTGTTTTTCGTTTTGTTTTTAAGAGAAACAGGGTTTTTGTCCATGAGGTGATATAAATTATATTTAAGCAATGTGTTGATGTCAGGAAGTCAGGTGTAATGATGATGGACTGTTAGAGAAAATGTGATATTAACTTTCAGAGGGGGGCACTTTTGATAAGGGCAAGGTAGTTATGTGTGTGATAATGGGAATATTAGGAAAGTATGAGGTCTACGAAGAAGTGGAGTACAAATATGCACAGTTTTATAAGTATCTGCTCAGAGTGCAGGCAAATGTGATATGCAGGCTTGTTTTAGAAACAGGTAAAAATAGCAATACATACAATTAACAGAAAGATAATTACATAGACATATAGACAGAGAGCGAGAGACACAGACAGACAGGCAGAATAGGAATGGCAGTGAAGTACTGAAGTGACACCAACCCCACCCCACCCCACAGACATGGACAGGCATTGGGGTGTGCCTTTGGGTCATTGGCCATAACGCTCATGCCATTTCACCTCACCCTACCCTGCAGACACAGACAAGAGTCGAGGTGTGCCTTGGGGTTTTCAAACTTTACACTCACCTCACTCCATACAGAAATATGCTGAAATGGGTACAGCATAAGAGAATGGAGTTAACTTTGGGGTTGAAGAGTCACAGGCACACCTCGATACCTGTCACTGGCTGCAGGGCGGGAGTGGGGGTGGAAAGGTGTGAGCATTACTGTTGACAATCCCAAGTCACACCCCAATGCCTGTCAGTCCCTACAGTGCAGGGTGTTATGGTCAGAAACTGTAATGCCCTGGGCCTTTCTTGGTATTTTCACTCCAAGTTTTCAGCATGGGCTTTTTGTGACCCCACCGCATGAACAGTGACACTATCAGTTCATTAGCTGAAAGGAGATTTTGCACTGCGACTGTGTCATTTGGCATCACAGGTGCAAAAACATATTTTGAACAGGATGTAAAAAATGGCAGCTATACATTTATTGCTTCAGTAACTGCTCAGCACATCTGTTGCATGACCTGCTTATTGACATTTTATATCTCCTATGCAATGTACTGCTGTTATGGCTGTATGGCTGACAGAGACCTGGAGGAGGTGGTGGATGTCAAGATGAACAACTCGGAGACTTGTAGATGGGCAGCGGCCAAGGCCATGATGCTGGGATGCATCACTAGGGGGATCACTCCAGAAGGAGGGAAGTGATACACCCTCTGTATAACTGCTTGGAGAGGCCACACCTTGAGTACTGCATGCAGTTTTGGAGGCCACACTTAAAGAGGGACATTGAACTCCTGGAGAGGGTCCAGAGAATGGCAACCAAAATTATGTGGGGCTTGGGGGAAAGGACCTAAGGGGACAGGCTCAAAGAGCTGAATATATACACGTTGGAAGAGAAAAGGGACGGGGGGACATGATAGAGGTCTTCAAGTACATGAAGGGGGTAAACAGGGTGGTAAAGTCACGGTGCTCCAAAGGAAGGAGGGGGGCAACTAGAGTGCATGGGTGGAAGCTGGAGGGGGGATACTCAGGGAAGGAAGGAGGAGGTGCTACTTCAGTGAGAGGGTGGTAGAACCATGGAATGCACTACCTGGGGGACTGGTGGAGGCAGAGACTGTGGAGAGGTTCAAGAGGGGGTGGAACAGGTACAGGGGAATGGTTATGGAAGTAAAGTCCAATGAAGTGGGAATGCTCTGGACTGGGAAGGGAGAAGCCCGAGAGGGTGGGGGGGGCAGCAAGGTCATCTTCCAGGGTGGGGACTGACCAAACGAGCAGCCACGAAAGTCCACTAGACCTATTCTACTGGCATTTTTGTACGTTTGTATGTTAGTATGCTTACTACACTAACATCATGAACCATAAAACACATGACTGCCATAACTAGGGAGGCAGTACAGTACAGTGGTTTAAGGCTCTTAATTGCAAATCTGGAGATCTGGGTTTGAATCCCACAGCCACCACAAAAAAAATTAAAATTTTCTTACAGAGCAAATCAGCACGAACTGCTCATAGAATGCTGATACCTACATTTACAGCTTAGCAAATACTTGAAATCTAACTGAGTGGGGTTTCTGTATGAAAATAGCTAGAATGTTTATTAATTATAACACTGATGATCTGGGCAGTTTCTATGCTTTTATAGTTGTGTATAGTTTGAAACACTCCTGCTAGCTAGACCTGACACACATAGAAAACAAAAACAGTGAATTAGAGCTATTTAGTAGCTGTTGTCTTACAGAAACCCCAGTTAGCTAGCTCTCCCCTGGACTGGGAAGGAAGAAGCCCAAGAGGGCGGGGGGGCAGCAAGGTCAGTTCCCAGGGTGGGGACTGACCAAACGAGCAGACACGAAAGCCCGCTAGGCCTATTCTGCTGGCATTTTTGTATGTTGGTATGCTTACCAAATCAACATCATGAACCATAAAACAGACAACTGCCATAACTAGGGAGGCAGTATAGCACAGTGGTTTAAGGCTCTTCACTGCAAATCTAGAGATCTAAGTTTGAATCCCACAGCCCCCACAAAATAAAAAATGAAAATCTTGTCACAGAGGAAAATTAGCACTAAATGCTAACAGAATGCTGATATCTACATTTACAGTTTAGCAAATACTTGAAATCTGAGTGGGGTTTCTGTAAGAAAACAGCTGGAGTCTTTATTAATTATAGCATTGATGATCTGGGCAGTTTATGTGCTTTTATGGTTGTGTATAGTTTTCAAAAATTAAAACTTTTAAAATTAAAACACTCCTGCTAGCTAGACCTGATGCACTTAGAAAACAAAAATAGTGAATCAAAGCTATTTAGTAGCTGCTGTCTTACAGAAACCCCAGTTAGCTAGTTCTCAGGTATCTGCTAAACTTAACTGTTGATGTGTCTGTGACCGGCAAAACTACACTTAAAATGGCGATAGTAAATGATTACGGCCAGTTGCGCAAGCAAACACGAAAGGTTTACGGTAACCTACAGACATACCTGAGTCAGAATGATAAGATTTAGAGTGTAACTGAATAACAATAATTTCTAAATATTTGTATCTTCTTTTTTCTGTGGGGGCGCTCCGCCCCCACACACGCCCAGGTCCTCAGTGGTTAATTAGAAATTGTGTGCATAGTAACATGATAACATTTATAGTGTAACAGAAAAACAACAATAATTTCTAAATATTGGTTGTTTCTTTCTTCTGTGGGGGCACTCCGTCCCCCACATCTCCGGGTCCTCGGTGGTTATTTAGAAGATGCTGTGTGCATAGTGACATTAAATAACCACTGAGGATCCAGGGGGTGTGAGGTGTGGTGCACCCCCACAGAAGAAAGAAGCAACCAATATTTAGAAATTATTGTCAACATAGAAACATTAAATAACCAGTGAGGACCTGGGGGGGTGGGAGTGGAACGCCCCCACAGAAGAAAGAAGCAACTAATATTTAGAAATTATTGTGTACACAGAAACATTAAATAACCACTGAGGACCGGGGGGTATGAGGGGCAGAGCACCCCCACAGAAAACAGAAGCAACGAATATTTAGAAATTATTGTAGTTTGAACATGCTGAAAAATGCTGAGAATGTTCCTCCTCCGCTGTAGTCAGATTCCGTATTTGCACTGTAAATGAGCTGATGTCTGATTTATTCTGTGGTTCGGTACTTTTTGCAATAAAAAAAGTTGACCTGCTTTGATTATTTGGTTGCTAGTCTGAGTTGTGTGTGTATAGCGTGTCACTAGCTCACGCAGCTGTAATAGATGAATTACCGAGCAGTCTTTGAAAGCAGCGCAGCTAAGTGATCTGGCCATAATCATTTACTATCACCCTTAAAATCTCACAAATAAATAAATAAAATATCGGAACAGCATTTATTTTAGTAGTACCTTCTTTCTTTTCAGGTGCCCATGACACTAGAGGTGGGATATTCAGACTGCACCAGGCTGTGGCGCAAGCCTGGGCATAACACACCTGGGATGTGCTAGGGCACTGACAGGGTGATATTCAACGGTGCTGTGCCACGGCTCAGCACCCTTGAATATTGTGCTGTGGCTACCCGCAATGTGCATGCCGCAGTGGCACTGCATCAGCGCAAGTGACCAGAGAGGGGCAGGGGATGCACTAGCACAAGTGCCATTGCGCTAAGCGCATCACCCAAGATATTCAAAAGTGCACATGCAAATGGAGCCATAATGCATGCAAGGTGCAAATGGGGCTATAATTATTACATCATCTGCATAAGGCAGGGTATTTATTGGTATTCCTGTGCTGGTAAGAGAGATATATTGTATATTCCTTGATTGCTGTATGTTTCTTAACAGCAGGTCTATACAATAGGTGTATAACAAAGGGCTCTGGGGGCAGCCCTGTCTTGCTCCCCTTTCCAGTTTTACAGTATCCCCTGTCCATCCATTCACTCTTGGGGTTACTGTGGCATGAGAGTATATACAGTTTATCAATTGTATAAATCTGCTGGGCTTACTATATTTCCTTAATACTGTAAACATGTAAGTATGTGAGATTGAGTTGAATGCTCTTTGCTAATCCAGGCTGAGGATCACTGCTTCTTCTACTCCTTCACTATTTCTGTGAAACAATTCTCTCAAGAAAATCAAATTATCTTGTATTCCCCTATGGGGGATGGAGCAAGTCTGGGATTGACAAATCAAAATGTCTGAAACTTCGGCTAGTCTTTTAGATGGAATTTTACTAAATATTTTACAATCTAGATTCAAAAGACTAATGGGTCTCCAGTTCTTAATGTTTTCTTTAGGCTCTTTTTTATACAAAAATATGAGGTCTGCTTAGAAACATAGAAACATAGAATTTGACGGCAGATAAGGACCCCTTGGCCCACCCAGTATGCCCATTTCCATGCCTACTGGATAAGCTGCAGATCCTAGTTAACCAGCAGCCTACTTCTTTCTACCCCCAACCCCTAGAATTGCCTTATGACTGTCCCATGCATGCTTGAATTCCACCACTGTTTTTGACTCCACGACCTCCTCCGGAAGGCCGTTCCATGCATCCACAACCCTCTCTGTGAAAAAATGCTTCCTTAAATTACCTCTGAGCCGCCCCCATCTATCTTCAAATTGTGACCCCTTGTTCTTGCACACCTCTTTTTGAAAGATGCTACCCTCTTGGACTTTGTTGATTCCCTTGAGGTGCCTGAAAGTTTCTATCATGTTCCCCCCCTCCCTCCTTTCCTCGAGGCTATACATATTAAGCTCCTTAAGTCTCTCTTCATATGTCTTCCTGTGCAGACCCTGCACCATTTTAGTTGCCCTACTCTGGACAGTTTCCATCCTGTCTATGTCTTTGCGAAGACTGGGTCTCCAGAACTGCACACAGTACTCCAGATGGGGTCTGAGCAGCTGTCTGTACAGAGGGATAATAACTTCCTGTTTTCTACTGGTGATGCCTCTCCCTATGCATCCCAGTATCCCCCAGCCCTCCTTGCTGCCCTCTCACATTGCTTGCCCACCTTTAGGTCATCTGATATGACTACCCCCAGGTCCCTTTCCATTTTTGTTGTTGTTAGTATCTCACCCCCCATTGTGTACTCTTCCCCTTGGGTTTTGTTTCCCAGGTGCATTACCTTGCACTTCTTAGCATTGAATCTAAGCTGCCATACATTTGACCATTCCTCTAACCTTGCCAAGTCCCTTTTCATCCTTTCCACCCCACCTTGTGCATCAATCATCCTTTCCACCCCACCTTGTGCATCACATCCGGGAGCTGTATCATTGTTTTGAGCATGTATTGCTGCTTGAACTTCTTCGAGTGTAAAGGGCATTATCAGTTTTTCTTGGCTATTTATTGATAACCTAGGTATTTGCATGTTTTCGAAATACTGTGGTTTGGGATTAGTTTCTAGTGCTGTACTAAATGAAAGTTTAACAGATTAATTAATAATCTCTATAATGGCACGTAGTGGGCTGTGACTTTGTCCTATGTCATCTTCCAGTTGCAAAATCAGTTTTTATCTACTTTTTTGTTTGGTTTTGTTTTTTTATTGCTATTTTGTCATTTTTTTCCATGTTTAGCCCCTACGTCCACTCATCCCCGACATGATGCTCATGCATGGAGGTGGACAATTGCACATCTTGCAAGACACCTCCCACCCTACCAGTCACACTGACATTGCCTACACCTGTCACCGGACCTCCATACGGCGATGGCGGAACTACGGGGCCGGTGACCCCCCATTCTGGGAGAGGAGAGCCATTATTCTATCCTGCTCCCACCCTCATCCCCCCCGCCGCTGGCACCCCAGTGGCCCGAGGTTGTTCCCAAACCCAGGTCGCTGGTGCAGCACGAGGTAAGGCATCCAGTGCCTCAGCCCTCAGCACCACCAGGCTGGCTTATCTACTTTCTTTTTACAATCTTTGAAAGCATTAAATGTTTGTTTTTTTTGCATTCAGTTCTGAATCTGGTTTCTTGTTGTAGGGTTTTAGCTCGGTTATACTGTTTTAAATAATCTCCTTTTTAATATTAGCTATTTGTGAGCTGTAATCATGTTTTAAAGTTTCTGTTTTGGAAATAAGGGCTTCCAGCTGCTTCCTTAATTGTAAATAATCCAAACCGGTAGACACTGCTTGCTTTCCAGCCATTTTTTGAAAAAGAGATTCAAAATGTTGTTTGGAATCTTCTCACCAACCCAATAGACTGTTGTACATGTATTGTACAGACATCCTGGCTTCCCATAAATGCAACCATGCTTTATGGATTTTTTCATTCACTGGTAATGTGGCGTTGAGATGCCAGGGGCTTTCTTTGCATATGGGAGTATTCCCCCACAAGATTGTCATATTTACTAAGTTGTGATCTGAGTATGTTACCGTACTGGTTTCAATCTGTTCCACCAATAAATTTCTAGAGATGAAAAAGTAGTCAATCCTTATAGATAAGGCTCCCATAAAATAAGTATTCCCACCCGTGCTATGTTTTAGTCTATAGGCAACTTGTAACAGTGCAGAAGATAACATTTATCTGAGAGAATTAGAGTCACAGTACAGTTTGGGGGGTTTTGCACCCTCAATCTGATTGCTGAAGTGAACAACTGAAATCCCCTCCCCATATCACCATCCTTGCAGTATGCAAGTACGGCTGGATTTTCATAAATAATTCAGTACTATGTGTTTTAACCTGTGGGGCATATGTGTTAATGATACATATACGAGCTCTGCCAAATTGTATATCTAATATAATTGCCCTCCCTGGTTCTATATCTAGTGATCTAGTGACATTGAGTTGGTTATTTGAAAATAAAATCCCTAAACTGTCACAAGTATATGTTCCTTGTGATCAGAAGGTGGCACCCTTGTCCCAAAGTTTGGTAGCCTGTGAAATTTTTAGTCTGGTATCTTGAATACAGTATATGACAGCAGTTTGTAAAGCAAGTTCAGAAAGTATGGTTAAATGCCTTTTCCCATTTTCATGCTGTTAGTGTTGAGTGACAAGATTTTAAGGAATGCCATCAAGATGAAAAGATGAAGTAATCTAAACATGGACATTACAGTTATTGCTTTGTTCTAGTGTTGCATTTTTTTCTTGACAGTGTTCCCTTTGCCTCCATCTTCTTTTTCTGAAGAATGATCTATAGATGAGGAGATGGAGGATGAATCAGATTCCTCACCTTCATCCTCAGTGTCACCCCAGCTTTTTCCCACAAGTAAAGTGGTGTATTTATTCGTAGGTTTAATTTTGCCCTTAGGTTTAAATACTTTCCTTTCTTTCCCCTTTGGCTCAGTTACATTCCCAGCTGTAGTTCCGAGTCTTTTTTTGTATGTCACTTTTTTAAATATATTGCCTTGTGTATCTGGTATGGAGGGGCATTGACTCATGTTCTTGAGCAGTTGGTGTTTCCTCCCTTACTAACCCAATCTGGATGTCCCCTTCAGTAGCCATTACAACTACTCCTTGTTTCTCTACCACTGGGGGTTGGGGGTCTTCTGGGTTTACCAAGTTGGTGTTTTCTTTTTCTTCTGCTAAAACCATTTCTTCCAGATCCGACATGCCTTTCTCCACTGTAGCTTTCATGTCTGTGTTTTGTTTTTCTGTTTGTTGTAGGCTTTGTTCTTTCTCCCTCTCTTTTTGTTTTTCTTTTCAAGTTCTTGGGTTTTATGTATGGCCCACATTCTGAGTTCAGAGGCCTGAGCACAGCTTTTATGGGGGGGCCTGAGTTATTAGGGCTTCATGTGCATTCCCTTTGTCATTGTTATGAGATGCCGAAGGGCATCAAATGTAGGAGTGGCCTTTTTATTCACATAAATTGCATCTAAAAAGATTAATGCAGGCTGAGGCTACATGTCCAAGTTCAAGGCAATGTGTACACCTTGGAGTTTTGCATGTGCTGCTCAAATGTAAATGAGAACCACATTTGTGGCATGATTTAGGCTAACCCAGATAGAATAATGAACCTCTATCTCAACCTAAGAAAATACAACTTGGTTGATGTATTATCCCATTGTTTGACATTGTCAGCTTACATTTCACTCTCCAGCCCCCTGTCCAAAACTGCTCTGGGTCTAAGACTTCACAGCGTTTCTTCAACCACAATTCAGTTTCTGCAATGTTGACCCCTTCATTTTTGAACAAGATGATGATTGTCCTAACAGGTGGTTTCATGATGGGTATTGTTACAAAGGGTGACCCTAATGGAGAGTGCATTATATTTAGCCCAAAATCAATCTAAGCATTCCACAGTTTAAAAGCTGATATCAAAATTGTGTCCATCAGTATGAATTAGTGCAAAGACTTCAGACGCATAGAATTTGAGGGAATTTTTCAATAAAGTTCTTCCTATGTAAACTCAGTCTGGTGGATTCTCCAGACCCCCCTTGTACAATGTTCTTCCATGGTGTGGGTTCCCCCTTGTTTTTAAATAAATCCAACATGCGTAACATAGAGGATAATGGCTGGGGATCAGGTGATAACAACGCTGCATCACTCGAGTGATTGCTAGGTAACATGATAAACCCCGAGCGCATTCAGGAGGTTTACTGTAGTCCTAGCAACCACGAGAGATGATTTCAGCATGGTTGTCACCCAATCCCCAGCCATCATCTTTTATAGTGTATGGTCAGAAAACACTGTTTGCATTCTATGTGTGAAAATTATGGCACTCTGGTGCATTCTTTTTTGTTATGCCACTGTTTGGAAGTTCTGAAGTGTGGTTAACAACTTTTAAAATTCTAAACAGTGCATAACAAAGCTGTGTGACTGATTATGGTGGTTAATAGGCATTTACCATACATTATATAGGTTTAAAAAATCTTCTTTGGTTTGAGTCTTGTAATTTCTGTATCCCTATTCCAATAGCAGTGTCTGTGGCTCACTAGGTAGCACACTCGCCTCTGAGGCCGGGAGATCAGAGGGCTGTGGGTTCAGTTTCCACATCTGGCACTTGGGTTCATATCCCAGTACTGACACTACAGTGCAGCATGAGAGGGGTACTGCATTTCTGAGGTGCCGTCTTTTGGATGAGACATTAAACTGAGGTCCCATCTGCCTGGATTGGTGGTAGTTCAGGTGGATGTTAAAGATCCCATGGCACTTATCAAAAAGAGTAGGGGAAATTTTTATTGCAAAAACCAAAACAAAGAATAACAAACAGTGTTAAACCACACAGGTAAAGAAAAAAGCAAACTGTAACCAAGAATAATGAAGTCAGATACTCACAGCAATTGTTACAAGACAAGGAATAAACACATTAGGGCAAAGTAAAAAGGAAAAAAATCATTAATACCCAACCATGAAGGAAACCATACAAAATAAGTTCAGGTACACCCCCTCAATAATAGAACTTGAAGGGAAAACCCAAAAAAATCCAAGAGTAATCTAAAAAAGAAAAACCTGCAATACTTTATAGAAATTACAGTTATATATATAAGTAACTAGAAAGCAAAAGAAAAAAAACCTTCAACCCACCAAAAACACATTTTTCCAAAGAATCCCACCAACAGAGGTCCCTAGTGCATTAATTTCATAAGCATATAATGCATCCAGGTCATGCTGAATATGAAAAAAAATTCTTGTATATTGTAAATCTTATTCTGTAAAATTCTCAAACATCTCGCTTGCCAAATATGCCATTTAAGGCAAGCCAGAAGAACATATACCATACTTTTATGCCATTTACACCATTCTCGTGGGGATTGGCCCAATATCAAGGTATTATGTGTTATAGATTCAAACAATGGTTTACCCCACCAAAGTGCCAGTGTGGACCAAAAGGAGGCAATGCGTGTGCACTCAAAATATAAATGTCGTATTGTCTCCAATTGTCCCTGACAGGAAACTTCTGGACAAACCCTATCACTTACTTGTTTATGCATCTGGTTAGCTTTTACATTTAGTTTCTGATGTGCGCACAACCAAACCACATCACGCATTTTCTCCGGTATTCTGGGCTCTATCATACTGGCTAGCAAAATGTATGTATCTATGTCCGTAGTAACTAAAAAAAGGGGTTCCTCAAAATAACAAGTAGTAACAATATGATTGTAAAAGGACCTTCTCTCGTGTGACACAAACCAACTCAGTCAATCTTCCATAAACGAATATATTTAAGTGTGTACTGCACATAGATAGGAAGCTGCCTTTCCATTGGGTGCCATTTTCCTCTATCCCAGGCTGCTAGAAAAGAGGCTCCTCACAGAGACATACAAATAGTACCTACAGCAGTGTTTTCCAACAAAAGAGGTCGAATAGAGGTATAAAAAAATTCCCCAAAAAATGCACAATTGGATGTAACACACCTAAGCCACACTCTTTCCAGGGTCTGTAGGTGTGTGCTCTCTTCACAGGATTCAAGTGACTACCCCATAATAACTGAAAAAAGACCCATCATTTTAGTATGCATCACAAAAGGCAGAGGAAAAATAGGAGACAGATAAAGAAAAAGAGGGGCTATGTAGGATTTCAACAGGAAAACATGCTTCTTTCGGGTCATTTTCCATGTTTGCCATTTCTTGACTTTAGCAAGAGCCATATCATAAATTCCTTCTCAATTACTATTTACAGATTCTTGAGAACCAAAAAAAAACCCCAAGAAATTTCACTTTATTAGTGATTACTGGTATGTCAAATAAGTTCACACTAGGAGCAGAACCTAAGGGTAACAAAAAACATTTAGACGTGTTAATTTTAATACCAGTACTCAATTGTACAGAACTTAAGAAGGTCAAAATATGTCTCCCTGATTCTACATCTGCAATAGGGCAGATACAATCGTCAGCATAAGCTAATATCTTGGAAAAACAGAAACTCTCAGTAGACACAATAGCCTGTACCTGTGCATCCCTATCAATATATCTTAATAAAGGGTCCAAACCAAATACAAATAAAAGTGTACTCAAAGGGCAGCCCTGTCTAACTCCTATCTGATAAGGGACTGGAACCCCCAAAAAACCATTATCCAAGGGCGTTATCATAGCTGTGCTATATAGAGTTTTAAGCAGATTTAAAAAAATAGATGGTATACCATAGAAAGTTAAAACATCCCAAAGATAGTCATATCTTAAAGAATCAAATGCCTTTTCTAAATCTAATGCTAACAAATAACCATTTAACTGTTTTTTTGAACCAAGCTCTAATAATTCCCTAATAAAAATTAGATTTTGAGAAATATTCCTTCCTAAGACTGCGCAGGTTTGAGCAGTAACCAACAATTTTTTTGAAACAGCTAATAGTCGGTTATTCAGAATACTAGCCAAAATTTTATAATCAGCGGTCAGGAGACTCAATGGCCTTCAATTCTGCAATTCCATAGGATCTCCCTTCTTATAAACAAAAAAAAAGGACCCCATTCCCCATACTAAGAGAAACTCTTTGTTCTTGCCAAATAGCCTGATAAACGAGCAACAGCCATGGTGCCAGAGTTGCTGCATATGTTTTATAAAACAGGTTTGGCAAACCATCCCCACCAGGTTTAGAAGTAGTGGACAAATGACCAATTGCCTGTATAATCTCAACTAAGGAAAAAGGGTCCTGAAGGGTATCAATTTCTAGATCCGTAAGCAACGGTATGTCCAAAGTATGTAAAAAGGAAACAGGGGGTGCTAAACCTAGGGAAGAAAAGGTATTTTCAACATATTCTTGCACCATGTTTCTAATCTGACGAGTATTTTCAACTAAGATTCCTTCAGGTGATTTTAAAGAGGTCATACATAATGGTGGCAAATTTTGACTGGCTAAATCAAGAGGGTTCACTTGCTCTTTAGTTCTCTTAGTTAAATATTTCTGTTGTAACTGAAATTGTTTTTCTCTATTCTGGAGAAGGGCTATCATTTTTTCCTTGACAGCTAAAAATTGTTGCCTCTGTACACCTTGTGAGGAAACTGCCTGCGATAAAAATGCCATATATCTGGCTCTATACCCCAAATATGTAAGATAGGCATCTCTTGCCCTATACCTAGAAAAGTGCAAAAAAAAGACATTTCAAATCCTTTTTCGTGTCCTCCCACCAATCCAGAGGGCAATCATATAAAAAGGAGATATCAGACCGTAAGGAAAAAAAAGAAGTCCAACTGAGCAGAAAGTGTAACATCCTGCAAGAGGGACGTATTTAACTTCCAAAAACCCCAGCCTAAAACAAGATTTTGATAATTTCCAAGCGTAAGTTTAACAATTAAATGATCAGAAGTTTCCAAAGGCTCCGTCGAAATAGAGCTACATGTAATCCTCTTAGATACAAACCAAAAATCTATTCTGGTAGAGATTGTTCCTTTATAAAAAGTGTGTACTGGCGTTTGGTGAAGTAGATCATAGGAGTCCACCAAATTGTTTGCTCTTAAAACATACAACAATGCATTTGTATCACAAAATAATATTTTTGTCATACATCCCCAATCTTTATCCGTTAAACCACAGTTGAAATCACCCCCCCCCATACCACCAATTTCGAGGTATGTAAATATGGGAAAATCCATTTAAGTAGAGCCGCTCTATCAGCTTTGGACTGGGGGGGCACATATATTTAAAAGTCGGTAAATGCACTGAGAAACAATATCCATGAGCATCACTCTACCAGGAACTATATCTAATAATTGTAACACTTTAATGGCTAAGTTTGAAGAAAACAGAATCCCTAAGCCATCACAAACAGCTTCCCCTAAGGACCAGAAGGAAACACCCCAGCACCAGTCCTAACTAGCTGCTCTGACACAGGTCAGGGAGCTTAACCTGGTATCTTGTAAAAAAATAATAGAATTAGGGTAGGTACTGAGACTGGCAAAAGTGGTTCTTCTCCGTAAAGGAGACTTTATACTGTTAACATTAACAGTAAGTAAAGAAATATGCATTGCCAGGAAGGATTAGATGTTAGAAAAACCCAAAGCACACAAAAAGGCAAAAATCACTTTCGTTTTTTCCACTTTTTTGGTTTGGGATTATCCTTAACCTCAAAATCCTGGACATGTTCAGGAAGCGAGGAGGCGACTGACGAAAAATCCGAATCCACCTCTTCCTCATCACCGTCAGGTTCTTGTAAAGGAGCAAATGGGTTCACAATGGCGGAACCTATTATTTCAGGACAAAAGGGAGAAGCCCTTGTGCTCATTCTAGATGCTTTAGATCTAGTGACACGTTGAAAGGGAATATCTGATGAAGCTCCAGGAGGAGGCATACACAAGGGTTCCTGAATAATACAAGTTTCCGCAATCGGTTGGGAAACCGAGACTGTCAGTCCCATACCCTGCTGCTCTTTTGTCTCAGTCAGAGGCAAAGGGTCAGGAACCACAAATTCAATCTGCCCTATTTCAACTGTAGAGGGAGGATCCTGAGCACAGACTTCCATACCATCAGTGATCGGGATATGAGAGACCTCTCCCTCAGTCAGAAGTGGAACTGTGTCCTGAGCTGCAGCCTGAGCCGCATTATGGACTAGCATATCTTGCAACCTTTGTCATTATCTTTGTGCATTTGCAACAAAAACATCTTGTTCCGCCCGATGGGCACATCAGCTTGGTTATGCAATGCCCAAGAACAGGTACGGAACGTATGTCCCTTTTCGTCACATAAATTACATGTCATAGGGTTTCTACAATGTGCACCTATATACCCCAGTTCCCCACATAAGCCACATTTTTGCTGGTCACAGATATTACTTAAATGACCCAAAGCCCCACATTTATAACAGGCTCTGGGCTGTCCTGGGTAAAAAAGTACTCCTCTATCTCGACCTATAAAAAAAACAGTTCGGCAAATGTTTAGTCAGGCCATTCTCAACACGTAAGTCAATTTGATATTTCCAACCCCCTGTCCATAGATGTTCCTCATCAAGAATGGGTTCCGGGGGACTTTTAACAGAACAGCGCTGTTTCAACCAGTATGTAATGTCAGCAACATTCACTCCTTCATTCCAAAATAGAATAGTGATTTTCTTTGAAACAGGTTTAGTTAAAGGGATTGCCAAGTAAGGTTTCCATAAAGGTGTATGTTTCAAAACTAGGTACTGCTTCCAAAACCTGTTCAAACCTGCCGGGTGTTTAAAACTGACATCAAAAACTGTATCCCCTGGCATATGGATCAGGGCGTAAATCTCATAGGTATAAAACCTCATACTTTTTTTTTTTTAAAGTTCACGACCAATAAAAAGTCTATTCGGGATCTCCTCTTGTGACCCCCTATACTTCAAACGGACAGCATTACGTCATGCAGCAGGTTCATTACCAAGTCCAAATGTAGCTGGAAAAAGGCGTTCAACAATATTACCTTGCCACACAGATCAACCTTCATCCTGACCAAGCTCAGTTTTATTCACTGGAGTAGGGGAAGCGATACTAGCCTGAGCAACCACATTGGTGGGGGGGGGGGGGAGTCAGGAGACTGACTTACATCACCCTCTTCTAAATCTCTAATATGCTCCAACATATCAGGACTAGGATTTTTAGATAAAGAATCCGATGTAAGTGCTGTTAATTGACCTAAAGGAATGCTGGGAACACTGGGAGACAAAGGAATAGAAGCAGATAGTGAAGCCTCGAGAGGCTTTAGATTTGCATCCCAGGTTTTCCCATATGGAGACCTGACCCATCCCGCAGCTTCCAAAGCTGTGGCCACCCATGGAGGAGATTCAGGAGCTTCAAAAGACCCCACTGTTAATGAGCTCAGATTCGGAGAAGAGGGAAGGGGGGGGTTCAGGACCAGGCAATATAGGTGATTCTATGCCTGCACTACTAGGAGTAACAGTCAAGTCTTTCAACTCAGCTGCCTGAGACTGAGCACACAGAGGCCATAACTCAGTAAGGCTGGATGGTCTGTCAACAGGGAACAAAAGACCCGCAGTGTCGGCTGCAGTCAGCACTTTGGTAAAATCCATTCTAGTATCAAAAGAGGACTCACCCTGCGAAGCCCTAGGTGTAGCCATAGAAGGAAGCAGTTCCTCATCAGAGTGTGCACACTCCGTAGCTCCGGTATCCATAACCCCATTTTCTGATACCAGCAGAGACTCTCCCTGTGCCATTTCCGGTTCCTGTAGGTACGCATCCGAATTACCGGACTGCCATTGTTCCAACGCCCTCACCAGGACGTTCCGTCTTGTGACATACTGCCATTCCATATCCGACAACTGAAAACTAATCTCTGCTTCTTCATTTGGAACATCGATTTCAGAAACGGACTCCTCTTCTGTATGCATGAACGAAACCGCTGCCTTCACAGCACCTCCGACTGAGGTAGGTTCCATGATTCAACACAAAAATTCAAGGCAAAAGCCGAGGAGGAGAGCCGCTCCTCAACTCTCCACACATCCTGCTCCGTTGGTGTCTGCAAGTCTTCTGGTCCAAATGCCGTCCGACAGCGCCCTCCAGAGTAGGGGAATTTCCCCGGTGTCTTGGCCAAATTTCCCTCATTCACTAAAAAATACCACCAACAGCTTAATCTGGTTCAAGATCAGTTGGCATTTATCTGTTTCCCCCTCCCCCGCGTCATGCCTGAAAATAGGCAGGATTTGTCTAGTGCACTTACCCGGTCAACAAAAACTAAAATAAATACAAAATTAAAAAAAATAGGAAGGCCTTGTACTTTCTCCTGCTCCTGAGTTTTAAGGCCTGAGTTATCTTTATGTTCATGGAGGTTCATTTGGTCTGGGTTAGTTTCTACATGTAGTACATGGGGCTCAGCTTTTGATGTGGAAGGCCTTTCAGTGTATCATTTAGTAGCAGCCCCTGTCTTCTGGATAGTATCACATTCATGGTCATGTTTTAGAGTTCCCCCATCATTTCCTACTGTAGCTACTGTGGCCCTGTTAATATCTAGTACAGTTTTATTATTTGGAATAGTAGTCTCAGTTCATGAACTTTTCTTCGGTGAAGGAATCATTTTATCTGTGGGAATGACTTCCATATCTTGGTATATGGCTCCCCAGGATCATCGGGGTTTGGTGTCCAAATACCTTCCTTATCTATTAGCCAGCCTGCACTCCCTAAAGCAGCTCTTGCAGACCAGTCAGCATCTTTCAGTAATCCAGGTCCTTCAGGTATAGCTTCGTGTTTTACGAAGTCCTTACTTCTTCTTCTTGCAGCAATACCTAACATTTTATTTGCCCCCATTTTACTGAGAACAGTATTCATCCCTGGTGTCATTGTTGCAGAAACAGCCAGGTCCTGTTTGGGTGTGGCACCTAGCAATGGGGCTGCCGGAGTGGAGTGTTGTGTTATAGCTCTGTCACCTGAAGATTTTAGTAAGTCCATGGCAATTCTATATTTTTCTTCTTCCTCTGCAATTTCATTCATTGGTTGGTGCTTCTTTCCTCAAGTGCCTCTTTTAGTCTGGCTTCCATCGATGAGAATTCCTCTTCCTCTGCAATTTCCTGCAGAATATCAAGGTCATTCTGCAGTATGGCTAGCCCTTCCACTTGGCAAGTACTCTTTTTACTGTATACAGCATTCAAGCCAGCAGGTACAGTGACATGCATTCCAATATTAGCTGTATTTGAACCACACTCAGATGTTGTGGCTCCAATATTTTCTCCTTCTAAGTCTGGTGAAAAGGAAATTCCTTCCATTTCTGTAGTCTCCGATTTTGTTGAGGCTAAGGAGGAGACCAGTTCCTCAGCCTCCAGTGCATCCTTCTCCTTCTCCAGCTCACCGTGAATGGCCATCTGATAGATGGCCAGCAATTCCCCTACTGGCAGAGTAGGGGAATTTCCCCAGTGTTGTGGTCAAATCCCCCCCTCTCCCCATTCACTAAAATACCACCAACAGCTAAATCTGATTTGGTAAATCAAATTACAATCTGTACAAATATTCCCCTTCCTTTGCCCCCCGGTCACACCTTGAAATGAGTTGTGGCTCAGTGTGCCTCTCCCGGTCACAAACTGTCAAATAAAACAAAAAATGTTTAAAAAGAATGATCTGCCTCCAATCTTTCATTTAAAAAAATATACAGTATGTCTCTAGCCATATGAGTTAAAAGGTTTGACCTTTTTGAAACACTATGGGCCCATATTCCAAGGTTGGGGTAAGCACTGCAGAATGTAATGTCTGCATGACACTAGATAAAGAGCAGGACACCCAAGCGCAAAGTATCAGCAAGTGCATCCCAAACATGTTAGCACTGTTGTACAATTGTGGTATATTCAAATTGAATGCAAATCAGCCAGTTCCCCATTCCAAGTGCTATGGGGTCATTAACAGCTCAGTATGCAAACATTTTAATATCATTAACAAGGCTTTGCTCCTTGGATTCAGGGAGGCAGGTCAACAGCCAATGTTAACAGATGGCCAGTCTACAATGCAGCAGTACAACACAGCACTGAGGAGCACAGTATTACAGACAATGTTAACAGATGGCCAGTCTACAGTGCAGCAGCACAATACAGCACAGCACTGAGGAGCACAGTATTACAGACAATGTTAACAGATGGCCAGTCTACAGTGCAGCAGTACAACACAGCACTGAGGAGCACAGTATTACAGACACTGTTAACAGATGGCCAGTCTACAGTGCAGCAGTACAACACAGCACTGAGGAGCACAGTATTACAGACAATGTTAACAGATGGCCAGTCTACAGTGCAGCAGTACAACACAGCACTGAGGAGCACAGTATTACAGACAATGTTAACAGATGGCCAGTCTACAGTGCAGCAGTACAACACAGCACAACACTGAGGAGCACAGTATTACAGACAATGTTAACAGATGGCCAGTCTACAGTGCAGCAGTACAACACAGCACAGCACTGAGGAGCACAGTATTACAGACAATGTTAACAGATGGCCAGTCTACAGTGCAGCTGTACAACACAGCACTGAGGAGCACAGTATTACAGACAATGTTTTGCTATGGCTTGAGGGCAGTTCATGCTTTTGAATCATTTATGTTTGTTGAGATACTGTATGTAGTGTGACTCTACTTTGTAATAGACACAACGGAAAATACATTGATACATAATCATTTACAGAAATTCATACACAATAACATGAGATTTCACAAATATTTGCCTTGCTAATGATCCATGGTTTGCTCATCACTGAAGCAGAAACCAGAGTCCTTGAGTTTGGATCAGTGACTTCTGAAATTCATTAAACAACCGCAAGTTTCAGTAGATTCAGTGCATTCCAGGTATCAGGTACTTAGCTAAGGCAAATTAAACAAAGTCTTTCTCGACTTAAGGAAAACTGCATTTCTAGTTTTTAAGGAGCATAGTATGCAGTCCAGAGGCAGCAAAATTGAAACAGAAATTTTTATGTGTAGCGTCATGGGTACATTTAAATAAGAAACTGGTCCAGTGTATGTGTGTAGCTAACATGACAAGAGGAACCGGTGTAGCTTGTTATAGAATGTGCCCACCTGTCTTAGGGTTGTCTTGGTTGTTGTTTGGTGGGCAGTGTCCCTATAGCTGAGGCTGTACCAAAAATTGTTTTTTGCACCAGTCTCTTTCTAATGTAGCCACTAAGACATCTATTTCTGTTTAGAAAATGGGTAAGAAAAACACTTGTTCGGCATTGGCTGATTGCATTCTAAAGCCATACATGTATGTGCTAACACCCAACTACACGTCAAAAGTCCCAGTGCCATCCTAAGTATATACCATGGATATTAATGAGCACAAGAAGAATTTTGAATTAGAAAATTTCTCCATTTTTTACTTGTTTGCTATTGCATGTTTTTTTAATGTTAACTTCTTGTGTATCAACCAGAAAAAATCCCACTAAGCAGCAAGTCTCGGCACCAAAATTTCATGGCCAAGGAGCACTTAATTAACCACCACAACATGTCTTCTGTTTCCCTGCCAAAAACAGCAAGGAACCCAAACAAAGGACACAGACATGGTGCCAACTGTGTTGTTCAAACAAAGAACAACAGGTGTACTACAGTTAAAAAAATTAAACAGCAAACCTGCAGAATTGGACATCATATTTTTAAACTGAGCACATGGGCGGGAGCACAATACTAGTCTTTGCATTCATGCTGTGACAGTGCTATGAGCTATCATATCTAGAACAACTGTTGTACAGTTAGTAAAAGACTAGCAATCCTTACATAACAAACTGTCAGCATGAGTGAACTGCGTTCACTCTCATGCTGCATACTGTCACAGGCTGAGTGACATCAATAAATAGACACTCTGAACATTACAGTCATTTTAGTTTTTTAATTGGTCAGACTGGTGGGTGATGGGGTGGGGGATGTAGCCGACAGCTGGCCACCAGGAAATTTCAAAACCCACAAAAATACATCCTGCAGAGCCATCAACACATGCAACTTGGGCATCAGAATCCTGTAAGGTGGATTCTGTGCCTAACTGTTAGAAAAGTAACCCCAACATGTTTTTTTTTTTTTTTTTTACATTTCCTAATCCTTTTTTTGCAATACTTCTGCAGCCTCTCTACTAATTAAATATGATCACAAACTCGCACTGCTGGTGACTGCAGTGAGACTAAAAATAATGGGAATAGTTCTCTTTGTTACTGGCATACAGTATATATTTACCATTAGAGATACAAAACACTAAGAGGGAAATGTAACTGAGTTTAACTAATAAACCTCGAGGGTATTTGTAAGAAGTTCCTTGATTCAAGATTTAGAAAACAGTGCATATGTGGTTGTTAAGGATATGTTGTCATGCTGTATTTTGATCACCACTAAAAAATAAGAAATCAGCCCACAGTGATGATATGCCTGAGAAAGGATCCACTACAAGCCTAGTGGGGAGAATTTTTACATGCATACTGCTCACAGAAACTATGTTTATTTCCTTACACTGGTACAGTTGGCATACTGTGGGTAAAAGCTAGGCTAACCTCTGTGCTCCTCATTATCAATATTAAGACAGCAAATTCTGGTCCCCTTTAACTAGAAGCAGAGACATACCCTGTGCTGTGGTAAGACAGTCCAGCATGTCTCTAATGTGCAAGGTGTCTACTTATTGAAATTGCTTAGTCTGTGACAGTATGCAGCATGAGACTGAACACGATTCACTCATGCTGGCAGTCTGTCATTTATCACCCTTGATCGATTAAATTTGTGAATGACAGCAGTTAATTTAAACCCCCCCCAACCCCACCAGATTAAAAAAATGAAAATAAACATGATCTATAAATATGTGCATCTAAGGCATGCTAGTCTTTGTGTACAAGTTGTGACAATGCTTTTAATTTTTAATTGGTCAGATTGGTGGGTGATGGGGTTGGGGTGACAGCTGAACAACTTGGAAGATGTGTCATTTTTCTTTAAAAGGGATTGGTTATAGGAGAGGAAAGCTTGCTGGACACTAGGGTAGTGGGGTCATTATACAGTACAAAGAATGGGGAATTGAGGACAGGTGAACACAGGGTGCCAGAAAATTAGTGATGTTATTATACAATGGTGATCGGGGCTCACCACCCTTGATTTGGTAGCTGTTTCAGAAACAAGGGACTGGTGCTGGTGGGGTTGGGGCACTATCCAACTGTACAGCTAATAGCCATCTACTATCCACTACCGTGAGGGCATGCAGTGTCAATTAATGGGGCAAGGCTACTGGGGCTACTAATCTTTATGTCCAGAATTGCTTTCCAATGCAGGTAGCTCATCACAGAGGCACCCTGTTATGGCTGTACTACTACAGTTTCAGCATCACTCACATACTCAATTACTAAATAAAATAAATCACAATTACAGTACATTACCATTTAAAATAGCATTTCTAAGTTCCTTATTTCTGTTCACCACTATTTTAATTAACCTTTCTTGTTTGTTTTCAATACTACACACTGCTGAGGAGTACGAGTGCAAGTGAAACTGATACTGCTCCTCTTCACTTTCACTCATTCTCTTCAGTAACAGTAATAGGTTGTTAAATCACTTAGAATATTTAATATATGGTGCCTATTATTTTTTTCTCATATTACTATACATTTTCCAAAAACAGTCCACCCCAGTCATACAGCATGTATGCTCCTCTTCAGTGACTGTCCATTTTGGGTTGCTGTCCCCAGTGACCTCACTGCCCAAATACCACATTACATGACTGCCACAGAGGTCTTGAATTGGGGGTGATGGGGGCACTAAGCCAAGCAAATTTTAAGAATCATAGCTCAAATATACAGTATGATGTACTGTACCTGAGTGAGCACAAAGGGGAAGGAATTTACAATAAACACAAATAAAACATTGAGCCAGCAGTGTCCCCACCACCTAGTGAGCCAAGTGCTTGTTTTTTTGTTTTTTTTTTGTGAAATAAAATCAGACATGAAACTGTGGTAAAATAAACTTGACTTATGATAAATGTTCTAGGGCTGGAACTCTTCCTTTCTTGGTGTTCTGAAATGGGGTACTGTTAAAACAAAACATCTTGTTCATCTCCCTTGGTTACTAATTTTTTTCTTCAACTGATAAATGAAAACTCTCTCTCTCTCTCTCTCGAAATACTGAAGCTGTGTTTACATAGCTTACATATTACAAACAACAGCTTGTGGTGAAATGCTCAGTCAAATTTCATTTGGGGATCATCTAAATCTATCAAAATATATTTTGATAAGTGTGTTATATTGAGACTGACATTTTACTGTTCTGTGTGTTGGGAGTGTGTGTGGCTGGTAACAGAGCTTCTGGAACTGTTTTTAACCAAATGCATTTCTGTGAAAGATCAAACGACTGTGGCAAATGTTGATGGCATAGACATATATTTATACACACTTTACAGTCCGTGCTATATATGTGTTTGATTCTCCACTCTGCTATAAGCACCTAATATAAACACTGGATCCCTCAGTGTGAACTTAGTGTTACAGTAGCACATACAGTATAGGCAAGCTCTATTTCAGGCAAACATATATTTTTTAGATCTGCATTAGGGTGGCACAAATCGGTGAAATGATTTAAAAGGTGCAGTGGTACTGGTCTCGATCATGCATCAAGAAGAATTACAAAGATTGAGTACACAAGAGGTGATGGAACCTACTGGAGAGGGGGAACATACAGGACTGGTGCTAACAAATGGTGATCAAGTCCAGGATGTGGAAGTACAGGACCCTCTAGCAGGAAGTGACCATCACTCAGTGTGGTTCCTCCTCAACATGGGGAGGGAGTCAGCTAAGACCAGAACAAGAGTGTTGGACTTCAGGAAGGCAGGTTTTGCCAGAATAGGCAGCATCCTAGAGAAGTATTTAGCTAATATTAACCCAGTGACGGATGCTGAACAGAAGTGGGCAGTCATTAGGAAGGGGCTGAATGAGGCCATGAACACGTCTGCCAAATCTCAGAGTAAGCAGTCCAGGTCCAAAGAACCTAGCTGCCTCAGCAAGGTTGTGGAGTGAAAGGTGAGGGAAAAAAGATTGGCCTTCATTAAGTTAAAAAAAAATCAGGGCACGAGGAGGATAGAGAGGTGTTCACAAAGGCATCTAGGGAGGTGACCAGGTCAGTCAGGGCAGCCAAGGCAGCAAAGGAGCTGAAGTTGGCGCAGGGGATCAGAGGGGGGGAAAGGGGTTCTTTAAATACATAAGGGAGAAGAGGAGTTGTAGAGATGACATTGTTAGAATCAAGAGGGATAGGGGATGGGCAGAACAAGGAGAAGAACAGGCAGAGGCACTCAGTGAGTACTTCTGCTCGGTGTTCACAAAAGAAAGAGATGGCCCAATACTGCAGGGGAAAGGGGGCAAGGGTGAAGGGGTAGAGATAACAGATGGGATCATCCAAGAGGATAGAGGAAGGGCCTTAAAGCCTTGCAGGTGGACAAGGTACCAGGACCAGAAGGTGTACACTCAAGGGTCCTGAAGGAACTGGCAGAGGTGTTGGTAGGCCCTCTGATGGATGTCTTCAACACCTCCTTGGAGATGGGGAAGGTACCCAGGGACTGGAAGATGGCTTATGTGGTTCCCCTTCACAAGAGTGGACCCAAGGACCAACCGGGCAACTACAGACCAGTAAGTTTGACTTCCATAGTGGGGAGATTGATGGAGACCATTCTTAAGGAGACGTTCATAATCTTTCTCAATAGTAATGGTCTACAGGATGAGAGACAGCATGGGTTTGTCTCGGGAAGATCATGCCAAACTTACCTCATCAACTTCTTCAACTGGGTCACTAGGGCGGTTGATGAAGGCCACGCTATGGATGTCCTGTACCTGGACTTCAGCAAGGCTTCTGACTCTGTTCCCCTTGGGAGGTTAATGAGCAAGCTGAGGGACATGGGGTGGGGGAGAAACTGGTGGAGTGGGTTGACAGCTGGCTGCAGGGCAGACAACAGAGGGTAGTTGTAAGGGGGGAGACATCCAAGACAAGGCCAGTAACAAGTGGGGGTACCACAGGATTCAGTGCTGGGCCCCGTTTTGTTCAATGTCTTCATTGGAGACATTGCAGAGGGAGTCGAGAGTGAGATCAGCCTGTTCGCAGATGACACTAAGATTTGTGCAAAAGTGGATAATGACAAAGGGAGGCAGGCACTCAGGGAGGATCTAGCTAAACTCAAACACTGGTCTAGGGAGTGGCAGTTGGGGTTGAATTCTAAGAAGTGCATGGTCATGCATCTCAGAGCAAGAAATCCCAGAACCAGCTACTGGCTGGGGGGAGTGCAGGTAATATCTTCAGAGGCAGAAAGGGACCTCAGGGTAATAGTCACAGGGGGCATGAAGGTATCAGCATAGTGTAGGAGAGCATCAGCAAGGGCAAATAGGATGCTGGGGTGCATTGCCAGAGGGATCACCTCTAGAAAGGAGGAGGTCATCCTGCCCTTGTATAGATCACTGGTGAGGCCACACTTGGAGTACTGTGTGCAGTACTGGTGCCCATACCTCAAAAAGGATGTGAGATTACTGGAGGGGGTGCAGCGCAGGGCTACGAAAATGATCATGGAACTGGGGGAGTTGCTGTATGAGGAAAAATTGAGGGAGCTCAAAATGTATTCACTGGAAGCGAGAAGGGAAAGAGGGGACATGATAGAGACCTTTAAGTACTTGAAAAGCATAAACAAAGTCAGAGAGAGTATTGTTCTGCTTAAAGGGGAGACGGGTCACTAGGGAGCACAGTCTGAAGTTGGAAGGGGGAAGGTTCAGGAGGGAGATGAGGAGGCATTACTTTACAGAGAGAGTGGTGGCAGGATGGAACACTGCTGGAGGAGTTCATCAGACTGAGGACAGTGAATAGATTTGAGCAGGGTTGGGATAGCATCAAGGGCAGGATTAGTACAGACAAGAACACAAAGGGGGGAAAGACCAAGAAAGGGGAGGATGGGAGGGGTGTGGATGGGGCTGGGGCAGCTGTAGTAATATGAAACTAAAAGCTGCACAATAGGGCAGACTTGATAGACCTGTGGGCCTTTTACTGCTGGCAATTTCATATGTTCGTATATAAAAAGGTGATGAAACCACACATAAATACATACTGTACTGTGTATAAATAATGCTCATCCAGTCAATATATGCCACCAGTATTTGAACCCTCGAATAAATGCATTCAAGTTAACTTATTTTAGGGAGCTTGTCTACCACAGCCCCCTTCCCCCAACATAGGACAGAAGAATGTCAATCTCACTATAATACACATATTAAAATATGTTTTGTTAGCTTTTGATTCACCAAAATGAAATTGGACTAATTTCTCCTCACACTAGGAGTAATGGTTTTATTAGGTAGTACACATTGATGTAGAGCTGGTAGAGACAGTGTGTGCGAGTCAAACACTGATACCACATCATTGCTACAACAGCACTACCAAAATTTGTCATTCAAAAAAAAAACAAGCAATTGAGTAATACCAGCTGGTATTTTTGTTCATAAGTGGTGTGGAAAAGGCACTGCCAAAAAGCACTCCCTCAACTGAACTGGTCACAGTGTGAACATCCACTGTGTTCTAAAACACGTCTTGTAGTTGAAATCAGTTACTGATAAAGGAGATGTAATGTAGGAGCTGTGCAAAGGGTTTTTATTATGCAGTTGCTGCTGATTCCTGTAGCTAGATGTGTCTTGGATCAGAGTGTAGATATTTACAGTGGACCCCTTCATGTGTGTGGGGCATCTAAGTGGGGTTCAGAAGTGGTTGGTGGCGGTGGTGCACAGTGGAACATCGGATCAGTTTCTTACGGGTGGCGGTGGTATGGAGGAGGGTATTTTTATGATTAAAATGCTAATAAATGAAGATATCTTGGAAATTGTTCCTTTTTATTGTAGTATGTAGTATGTTTGCAACATGGGACATTGGAGAGTAACCATTGTTTTCTATATAAAATAAATATGCATTTATCTGCTCATATCTCCAATCTCTGTATAACCAGCAATTTCATATACATAGGTAGTACAATGCAAACCACCCCCAACCATATATGTCTCACACAACACACATGCAAACTGTAGCAGCTTCAGGTTCATTATTAGCAGTGACATTTGGTTGGAATTGTGCAAAGATTGGAATTTGCACTTTTCCCCTGAATTGGACAAAGATCGGAGGAAGATAGTAGGCTTAACCCTGGCTCAATGAGCAATATGGGATTTGTCAGATCATTCAGGGTTATGTGACCCCTTGAGGGTCTTACATCCGATGCTCAGAGAGTTCACTTTTATGTCGGACATGCATAAATCTAGATCGAGGATTGATTACTTTTTAATGAGTCAATCTATGCTCACGGGTCTTTTGTCCTGTACAATAATGCCTGGGGTTATCTCGGATCATTCCATGGTCAGATGCTATCTGGATCTTAACCCCAACCTTCCCAGACAAACCATGTGGAAACTGAATAACCAGTTGCTCAAGTCGAACCAAATTAAAGACAGTATTATCCAGAGCATAGAGCAATATGAAAGGGACAATTTTAACTCAACTGGGAAAGGAGACATAGAATGGGGAGCCCTGAAATGAGTTTTAAGGGAGAATTAATTAAAATAGCAGTAGACAGGAAGAGGAGGAGGGAGATTAACGCAAGGCAACTCCTGGGTCAAATTAATGAAATAGAAATAATTATCTCACATGTTACCCTGGTAGAGACCAGAGAGAGGTTGACTGGTCTCAGGAATCAGTACAGTGATCTCCTGAGAGAAAAAGCGGAATACGTCATTCTTAAAACTAAAGCAACTTACTTAGATGAAGGGGAAAAATCAAGCCGTTTATTAGCTATGAGGCTAAGGGCAGAGGAATCCTTTAAAATTATGCAGAGTATTAGTCTCAGAGAGATGGAACAGTCAAATCACTTCCACAGGACATAGTATTAGAGTTTGAGCACTACTATAAGGAGTTATATAGTCCTATGGACCACCAGCCCAGGACAGAGGTGGTGGAAGAATACCTAAATTTTGTTCAGTTACCAACTGTGCTGGATGAGCTGAAGGATGGGTTGACTTCCCCATTTCTGAGATGGAAATTTTAATGACAGTTCAATCCCTTTCTTTGGACAAGGCTCCAGACCCAGATGGGTTTTCCCACAATTTTTATAAATGTTTTGCTAAACAGTTAGTCCTGGGCTTGAAGAGGTTGCTTTCAAGCATACTCGAATTGGATATAGTTGATAAACACTTGTTTGAAGCCCCCATAAAAGGCATTCCTAAACCTGGGAAGGACCCGGACAAGGTCACCAGTTAACGTCCCATATCATTAATTAATTATATCAAGATTCTTGCTAAAATCTTAGCGACTAGGTTAGCGAAGGTTATGCCTTTCATAATCCATCAGGATCAGGTGGGGTTTATGGCAGGCAGAATGGCCTCTGATCATCTGTATAAGCTATCTCATGTCTTCTCTGTGCTCGGAAACTCAGACATCCCGAGTGGGCTGATGTCCCTGGACGCAAAGAAGGTGTTCAACAAAGTGGCTTGGCAATTCCTGTCCCTGGCTATGGAGAAATCTGGATTCCCCCTTTTCTTTATTAAAAGAGTTTTTTCCTTATATAACCATCCTAGTGCAAGACTACTGTATATTGTAATGGATTTTTTCCTCTGTTTTCCTGTTGTTTTCAGGTACTAGACAGGGGTGCCCCTTACACCCCTCCTTTTAAACCTTTACCTTGAGCCTCTTCTCAGCAGTCTCAGACTTGATCCAAGGGTGCAGGGAGTGGCAATAGGCACCCAGGAATTTAATGTGTCCGTGTATGCAGATGATATCCTTCTCCATCTGAGTCATCCTTGGGAAACCTTCCTAGTGGTCTTGGAAATAATAGAAGGCTATAGTAAGATGTCTAACTATAGAATAAATGTAGAAAAAACACAGTATTTCTGCTCAATTCCAAGTTACAGAAGAATGTAGTGGCGGGACTGGGATTACAATGGAGTCCAAATACTTTAAAATATTTAGGGATTGTCTTGGCAAGCAGTGAATCCAAGATGGTGAAACTGAACCTAGATTCAGTTCTTAATACAGTTAAACAGGATTTGCTAAGATGGTGCAAACTTCCACTTTCTCTCTGGGGCTGGATTAATTTAATCAAAATGAATATTCTACCAAGGATGTTCTATCCTATTAACATGCTTAATGTCTGGTTGCCACTGAAATGGTATAAAAAGGCCCACTCAGTGATTTCCAATTTTATTTGGCAGTGGAAAACCCCTCGCAGAGTTTACCACAAATTGGCCACTCCCAAAGCAAAAGGTGGGTTGAGATTGCCACATCTGGGATTATACTACTGGGCTAGTAGTGCTGGTAAATATTTAAAGTGGTTACTGACTCCAGCTGAGAAGCTTGCCTTGCCTGATGTTCCCTCATGGGTGAAATTGGAAACTGAGTTGATTAGAGAGGCAGGCATTGATCTGACTGCCCTTTTTCATTCCACAAAGAAAAGCCTCCTACTAAGTTGGTATCTACACCAATAAATGTTTCTTTAAGGATACATTCCCAGTTACGTTCTTTTCTATGATATTTAGCCAGGAAAGATCCAAATCAACCTCTGTGTAAAAATCTTAATTTGAAAATGGGGGTAAGATGATTTCAGAAACTTGGTTTCCTCCATTGAAAGATTTGAGGGTCAAGGACCTTCTACAGGAGGGGAGTTGATATCCGTAGAATCCATACTTACAAGGTATAAAATTGGACCTAACCAGGTCTTCAAGGTTTACCAAGTAAGACACATGATCATACAAATGCAGGATGGGTTTAGGGAAGGCAGGTTATCAAGAAACTTTTTTGAGACCCTTTCTCAGACAGTATGGGAGCTACACGTTGTGTTGAAGTTATACATTTTCCTATTTGACCAAGCATATGCGGAGCTTGATGGAAAACCTAACTATTGGGTAGGTCAATTCTCAGAACAAACTAGGAATTGGGGGTAATCTTGCAGCACACCTATCAACACATTACCCAGGATAGATTAAGGGTAATGCAGTTTCAATTTTTAAATAATTTGTTCTGGACCCCATCTAGACTACATAAAGTGGGCAGATTACCTAATCCCTTGTGTAGTAGATGCCATCAGGCAGAGGGGATCCTCCATCATATATTTTTGGACTGCCCTCCAGTAAAAGAACTTTGGGATACAATTGAAACCAAGGCTGATCCACTGCTTGGCATAGAAAATCACTTTACTCCAGAGGTTTGTTTAATTGGGGACTATGTCAATGTGAAAGTGAAGGTTAGGAGGTTTTACATGGCCATGATCTCTTCTTCTCTTAAAAAACTTGTATTGAGACACTGGCTGGATGATCTCCCTCTAACGTACACAGAATGGTTACGGGAGTTATTGTCCAATTTAAATGTGCTAAAATTAGGAGCGAGCATGAGGAACTGCCTCTCCAGATATCACAGAATCTGGGAGAGGATACACACCCTATGCCTGCTTCAAACTGGTGCACAGTCCTCCTGAAGGGTCTGAGGGGATGTGGTGCAGTTCTGGGAATTGAGCTGACCATTGGGCAACACTGAAGGTGAACCAGAGAGTGATGTCTTATCATGGGGGAACAACAAGGCTGAAGGGTGGGGAGGGTGGACTGGAGGGGGGAGGGGAATAAGAATTGTCTGTTATCAAGCCATTGGCAGTATTGCTGGATTTATTTTTTGTATGTAACACTTCTTGCTTTGTATTGAAAAATCAATAAAATAAAATTTCAAAAAAAAGGAATTGTGCAAAGATTAACTTGAATTAAAAAAGTAATATGAAAACTATTAATTACTGACAACTTGTTATTTTTGAAAAGCCAAATTAAGAAGGAATCATCCCTTTGATTGTTGATGGTGTGGAAACTATGGTGTTGACCACTTGGCTCCATACTTAGAATAAAATAGGCACATGATATCTTAGAGGGATAAATCTCTTTTCCTCATATCATAACCTATCTTCCAAGCATATCATACTCATGCAAACCATTTCTACTGTTAAGTTATTTGTTGATACTGAGGGCACTTAATGTATTGCAGATCATCACATACAGTAACTGTGAACTGTGGGGGTACCTACCTGCAAACTGAAACTTAGGAAGGAAAATTTAACTGCAAACAGTGCCACCTGGTGCTTTTAATGTGCCAATGATGGGGATTCAATTTATAAGTATTCAGCAACATATCTTACCGCATTAACCAGGTAATGAGGTATTTCTCGGTACCGCTCAATATACTGCTTGGTATACCACTCAGTATACAGCATCCAGCGAGGTATACTTCATTACCATGAAACTTTGTGATAACTACTGCTATAGCTATCTATCTGTCTATGTATGTATGTATCTATCTGTCTATGTATCTATATATGTAGCTATCCATCTGTCTATCTACTTTATTATTTTTCTTAAGTGGACTGGGACCCCCCCGGTACTGCTTCTTTCTGCCTCCTCCCCTCCTGGTTGCCTGCCCTCTACATTTAATATACATGATGGCAACAGGATGCCCACTTCCAGTGATGCTGAAGATCATCCCAGCACTGTGGTGCCCAATCCACAGTGTCAGCTTCAGTCCTCCTACAATACAGAAAACTATCCCTCACTGGTCTAAAATGGTTCATTGGTGATCTCAAGTTTTTGTAAGTGAAAATAAAAGGAAAATGGCCCATCAGCAATTTCACCCCCCAAAATCCCACCTACCCCACCCTTGACACTTAATCAGCACCCACCATCCCATACCACCCACACACCATCAGTCAACTGAACATGTCCCACGACACATTCACATGCATTCTCAGCATGAGAAAATCAGGACTTTCTTGAAATGTCAAGTCACAGCTAGAGTCATGCTGCCAGCTTCAATTCAAGCAGTAAGCTGCCGAACTGTCTTTCTGTCTGTCTATCTATGTAGCTTTCTCTTTCTCTGTCTGTCTGTCCATCTACCTATCTATCTCTGTATCAACAGTATATCCTTTTCTTTTTCTAAAGTGTACACCAGGATGCCCACCTCCAGTACTGCTTCTTTTGCCCCTCCCCCTCAAGTCACCCACCCTTCCAAATATTTTTCTAAAGTAGTAAGTGTAGCAGGGTATCTACCCCTGGTATAACTTCATTTTCCCAACTCTGCTCCATGTCCCCCCTTTTATTTAATATATGTGCAGGCACCACAGTGCCCACTCCTGGTGCTGCTAAAGATATGTCCAACACTGGGGTGTCCAGTCTCCAGTGTCAGCTTCTGTCCCCTTACAACAGAGGCAACTATCCCTTGAACTTTTTTTCATGAGCTAAAAGAAAGAAAATGGTTTATCAGCAATCTTACTGCCCAGCACCCCACCCTAACCCCCCACTCAGTACCCACCACCCCACACACCCTCACACAACTGAATATGCCCCATGAAATAGATCCACTCTTTAATTGAAGACATGTCTTGCTGTTGGAACCAGTGGCTGCAATATGAGAAACTAAGGTAAGTGTGGTTTAATGTATTTCAATAGAGTTTGTCCTTTTATTCATAACTTTTTCATTTTTGAACACTTTTGCACCAATTATTTAACATGACCTGTTTGGGACACCACCTCATGAACAAGGGCAATGAAATTATTCAAATCTGTTCCCAAGGGTGATTTTGCAGTCGCTGTGTAAAATCACCTTTCCAGCAGGATTTGAAAATGCTCTCTGCCTTTGTTCATGAGGTGGAGTCATAACAAGGCTATGCTGAAAATCTGGTGTAACAATATTAAAAAACAACAAATTTATGAGCATGCATTGACATTTTTCAAAGCACGCTCATAATTTTGATAATTTTCAAAATGATGACCCCACATTTTCAATATAGACCCTTTTTCACATCACCTTATGAATGTAACAGCTATCATTTTTTCAAATCCTGGCTAAAACATGTTTTCGCACTTGTGGCATGAAATAAAATTTCATGCAGGATTTGAGAAGTTTAGCTCACTAAGTTCATGAGGTGGGGTCATAACACATCTATGTTGAAAATTTGGGGTCAAAATATTTAAAAAAACAACAAAGTCATGAGAATAAGCAGACATTAAAATTTTTGTATGCTCGCTAGTTGCTCGTAAGTTCGTTAATTTTTAATATTTTGTCCCCAAATTCTTACCAGCCATTTTTTCAAATCCCGTTATGAATGTGACGGATGTCATTTTTTAGATCTTTGCTAAATGTATTTTTGCACTTGTGGCATGAAATGACATTTTAGTCAGGAGTTGAGAATTTTCATCTACCAGGCCCATGAGGTGGAATCATAACATGACTATGTTGAAAGGTGGTATAAAATATTCTAAACTGACCAAGTTATGGGTGAACGTTGAAATGTTGTTTGTGCCTAATGGACTTCACATTTGGTACAAGGCCCAGTGGTCTCTGTGCATCTGCATCTGTAGCAGCATGGAAACACAGGGCCCAGAGGATCTACGTTTCAGCAACCATATGTATCTGCTCATGTAGGATCTGAAGGGACCTGTGTGAATGAGGATACAAGTCTACTATCTCAAAAAGAAAGTAAATTCATTGAAAAAAAAACTAGGTAAATGTATCAGTTAGGGTTCAACTTAAAGCAACAAAAGTAGGGAAATGTGGCATTAGAGTTTCCAGACCTAAATCCCCAACCCCCCAAGCAGCAAAAGAACAAGCCCACACAAGCAACCACAGGCAGCCATCATCAGGTAAGATAAACAGCATACAATTTTTTCCAGATGACACAAATGCACTAGCACTTATGTGCCACTTTCAAGGATTTGTATCTGTGGTTGCATAAGCACATGCCCCACAGGGGCATATACTTAAGCAGCCACACCTGTGTGGGTATGTCGTACAGCATATTCTGCAGATAGAAGGCCCAATGGGACCTGTACCTTTGCAGACAGTGGTACTTGTGCACGCTGTCATTTCTTGCATTAGTATAGCAGCAAAGGACTGTGTGTATGTCTTACAGTGTGGATCAGTACATGTGGTTGAATGAGAACCTGTGACTACAGAAGCACTGGACCCATAGGGGCCTGTGGTTCTGCAGACAAAAAAGAACTCTTGTTATTTGGGTATTGTGCATTTGTATCTGTGGCAGTAAGGGCCTGTGCTTCTGCACACATAAGTATTGTTTTGATCTGAGTGTTGTGGATTCCTATCTGCAGGCACAAGTGAGTGTGTATGTGTTGTGGTGTGCATACTACACATACAAATCCACATAGGTAGCACATCAGTGCTACTGCATTTGTGTCATCTGGAAACAGCTGAATGTTGTTTGTCTTACCTGATGATGGCTATCTGGTTGCTTGTGTGGCTGTGTCCATTTGCTGCTTGGGGGTGTGAGGAGTTAGGGTTGAAAACCCTAATACCACAGTTCCCTACATTTGTGGTGTTAAGTTGAATCATAACTTGTGCATTAACACAGTTGCTTTACAATAAATATATAAGTAAAAATATATAAATTTATAGTCGAAGTGAGTATTGTTACTGTTCATATTCAGCAATTGATTAAATATTGCATTACCCTGATATCCTATGTGTGAAAACATTATAATTTACATTTGCATTTTCTTGATCAGTTTGGTACTTAAGTATGGTTATGGGTTTTCAAATACAATTTCCTAACACAACAATTAAATACTATTACAAGCACAGGAGATTAGCTAGTTTGAAATGCCCCTTGCATGCTGTTTTATGGCCTGAAAATTTGATGTATAGAATTCAGACTTCATTTATTCTACTCTGCACTCAGTGGGGGACATTTGTAAAGAAGATGCACTGGTGCAACTTCTAAAAATGTGCCGCTCTGCAATATTGAAACAGTAGAGATGTGTAGCGCAAATCTGGATGTGCCACAACGTAACTATAGTGTTTGTGGCACATCTGGAGGGGGAGTTCCCATGAATGTGCTGCACATCTCTATATTCAGCCCAAATGAGTGGCACATCTGTGGCATATCTCCCACTATGCGCCCTCCCCAAAGATAGGCTTAAAAGGAGTTGGCCTAAGTGCAACCCACCCACAGGCAGCCAACAGAGCAGCAGTAGCAGAAGAATGGATGGGGCAGCTTTCCTTATGGTGGAGGTAATGAGTGGAGTGAGGAGACAGGTGGAACAGCAACATTGCCAAGGAAAGGCCTGTAGGTGGTATGCCTAACAGAGATGGTACTGTGCCCATGTCGCCTATGAACAGCTGACTGACACAGAGATTGTGGGCTGGTATTGACTCAACAGGGATATTCTGAGATGACTCTGTGAGCTATACCTTGATGTCCTGTAGGCACCCACCAGAAGGAGTCATGCCATGTCAGTGGAGACAAAGATAACAGCAGCAATGTGCTTGCTCACCATGGGCACCTTCCAGATACCAGTGGGTGACACCACTGGTATTACACAGTCTGCCACATCCTGTCTCCTCACACAGTTCCTCAACACTCTACCGCCACATGCTTCAGAGTTCATCTAATTCCCTAGCACGCAGGCAGAGCATACAGAAGTCATGTAGCAATTCCACAGGGTGGCACGCATCCCAGGCAGGATAGGGCCCATTGACTGCACCCATGTGGCTATCAGGGCACCACCTGGCCCAAACAGTGTGGCATTTATCAACCGGAAGGACTACCATTCCATCTACTGCCAGGTGATGTGCAATGCCATGGGGCGCATCACCAATGTTTGTGCCATGCTCCCTGGGAGTATACATGATGCCTTCATCAAGCACCAGTCAGCCATGTGCTGCAGGTTCAAGGGTGGGGACATCCCCACCAGCCACCAAATGGATGGGTTGGGCAGGACCCATGCCCACACCACGCACTTTGTGGCACAGCACACAGTTGGTGGTAGTGTGGTGGGTGTGGAGTGGGGGAAGAGTGACAGGGACAGTGCAATGGCAAACAGCCATGTTGAACCCTGGAACCTGGGCTTGTGCTGGACTGGAACACAAAGATACAGAGATAGTGGTGTGTAAGGCCACAGGGTGAGCAGGGAAGGGGTGCAGCACATTAGCCACATGTGGCAGTGCAAGAAGTATCAAATTCCCCCCAGCCACCACCATAGTCCAGGAGATGGACAAGCACAATGGCTGCACAGGACAGTGGCATGGTGCACACACAGGCAGGGATGGAGCCCATGGGCCTAGGAAGAGGTCGACCTGGCTGTGCCCAGTCAGGCCACAAGTCGGACAGAAATGTGGGGTCCTGCAATGGTGGTAGAGGGGCTGTGCATGTGAGGCAGTGGGAATAGCAACCAGATGGACAGGCAGTGGCAGAATAGACAGGCATGGGAGGGTGGTAGTTGTTACAGGCCATGCGCACACCTGAGTGAAACTAACACATGTCTGTGCCCCACCAGGTGACAATGCGTATACCCTCCACAAGCACACACACCAGCAGCCTACTCTCTGCAGGGACAGTGCAGTCCCAGAAGCCTTTAAAGGTAATTGACACCCCTATCACTCCTCTGTTTGCTGTGGGGTGTTAGCCCATCAACACGTCGCGTCAGCTGCCCCACCCACCCTGGCCAGTATCCCACCCAAAGGCATCCCTACATTTAAAGACCATCCCCAGTCATGTGACTTCCTGCTGTCTGATTCTCTAAGTGTCCACGTCTCCCTTTGCAGGTTATACTAACCCACCACCAGATGGTGATGCTTTCCCTAAACCTTCTCTGAGCTGTGTCCTCCCCTCTTTCTCTCCCTGCCACTTCACTGCCTCCTGTCTTGCACCTCTGATCTTTACACCTGGTGACCACTAGGAGTAACTGCTGTACCACCCTCTCCCCCTCCTTTCACCCTCCTTCTTACCTCTTCTTGCCACTGCCCACTCCACTTTTCCCTGCCCTGTTGGTGCCTCCCCCCCTCGGGGATTGAATCCTGTACCTTTTGCACCATAGTCTGTGGCACTACCGCTGTGCCAACTGAGCCGCCACATTACTAGAAGTCTTGTTACCTCCCTTGTATCCCACCAAGCCCCGTGGCCATGGCTGTCTTTTCCATTCCCAACTGGTCCTACTCTCACTAGTCCTCCTTATCATGTGCTTCCCATCTGCCCCCACCCTGTTTGCATCACAACCGTCTCTTCCCCCAACCCCCTCACACCTGTCCCTTTCTATATCATTGCTGCTCCCCCATTATTGCCACCCCACCCATTTACATCCCCCCGGTTCACTCTCTTCTGTTGTCCCTCTAATAACTCCCCTGGCCCCCTCTTCCTGGCCATTCCCTCTCCATTCCCTTCCCATTCCAGTTGCCCTCCCGGTGGGAACCTCATGCTCTGCACCTCCCTCCTATCATAGACAACATCTTGCTCTATTCAGAGTGATTTCTCTCTTCCTCATGTTGTCTGGCAACATTCACACTAACCCAGGCCCCACTCTGGCCAGCTCCACTCACCACCCATCTGCAGCCAGTCTCCGTATTGCATCCATTAATATCTGCAGTCTCCTGACCTACAAGGCTGGGTTGCCCTACACCAACCTGACATCGTAGCAATTGTTGAAACATGGCTCTCTAAGTCCACCCCTGACTCTTTTATCTCCCTACCAGGGTACTCCATATTCCGGGAAGACTGAGTCAGTAAACGTGGTGGTGGCTGTGCCATTTACCTCCATGACTCCCTCCAAGGACATGCCCTCCCCCCCAACTGTTTCACGGTGCTTAAGCCCTCACCCTCAAAATCACCCCTGACACCTCCAGAGCCCCATTACTTATTACCATGGCTTATATCCCTCCTCGACAACAGAATCTTGCTCTCCAATCCTTACTTGGTCACCTCACCCACCTACCTCACAAAGCTGAACAAATCATTTTGAGTGACCTTAATATCAATTGGCTCGCCTGCTCTGCCTCCCAGGCTAAAGATGCCACAGTGGCCCGTGACAGTTTTTGTGGACCACCCCCCCCATCACCACTAGACACTCCTCTCTACCCTGGACCCTATTTCTAAAAAAATTTACTGCAGTAGTACTCGTCTTTTCTTCAGGTCTCACTTTACCTTTTTCACCTTTCTACCACAATGGGGTGACCTCCAATTGTGGTATTATTCTCTTTTCTTCCCCACTAATTTTCTACTTTTTTTCTAGGTGGTGATACTATAGAGGCTGACCTAGCTACCTGTTTTGGCTAAAAGAATAATGGGAAGTAGTCATATTAAGCTATGTCCCTTTCCACTTATAAAAGGGAAGCTTTGTCAAGAATTCACAATGTGTTAAATTGCAGTAAAGCAAAACCTGGGTGGAATATATAAGGGGGGAGGTTGCTTTGCCCCACTTAATAAATGTACATACATTTCCAGACAGTCCCTGTTAAAGAAATAATGTGCACAATTCTCACCAGTACTTTTTCCCTTGCCCTTTACTTCCCATATCTGTACCACTATCATGGTGCTGTTCACTCATTTAGAGCTTCAGTTGTCTTGCTTTTAAGCAGTGCTAGCCCTTCGTGGTGAAAGGCCCTTCTCCCAGTTTTGGGTACAGAACTCCTGTAAGTAGCCTTACAGTCCTGCATATCGCAGTCACTGTTGCGATTTGCACATTGCATCCCTTTCTGCGACTAGCTCTATGCGATCTCTAGAAGCGCAGCAATGCACCTCGCAATTGTGTTTTGCAAGTGAGTGTTCTTGGGGAATGCACCTCACGGTTGTGAGAGTCCGTTTTATTTGTTTCTCCAGTTTTGTTCTTGCAGGAGGCAAAGTGTACTTCCCTTGGGGATACAAATATTTCAAGAGTGTAGCAATGCAAACAGGTCTAAATCAAACCCAACAGAAACCCAGGAAAAGTGCAGTCTTGGAAATATGGGCATCCTATAATAACTTGACTAGCCCATAATTTCCACGAACGCCCAGATGTTTAAAACTGCTTTCAGATTGACACTTTTGGAGACTTGGGGTTTAAAACTAAAGTAATTGCTTCTTTGAAATAAACCTTTGTACTGCAGTTGTTAGTTCATTTTAAAGCTCTAGAAAGAGCTGTTTCATGACACCCTTAATGTACGTTTTTTCACATTAGTTTAAGCAATAATTAAAGGAGGTACCTGTATGCTTCCTATGCCTGCTCAGATAAAAATGAGTTTCCTTAAGGGCTGGCGGCCCCCTAGTGGACTCTATTTATTATACATTTATGGTGATGTCATGACTTTGGAGGAGGAGACAAGGGTCATTATAGTATAGGACCTTTGCTTATTCATCTCTAGTTATTTTTCCTATGAATAATGTTATTATACAGTTTGTAAAGATTATTGCAGTACTCTTCAAGTGGAATAGATTTAGCAGAGAATGAAGCCCCATTTCTTGTATTAGGACAGGATTTTTCTCTGTATTAGATTAGGGGGTGGATCACATGATTCATGATGTCACGGTTTTCAGTATATAAAAAAACTTGGAATCAGTATGAGATCAGATAGGTTGTGGAGCACAGATGATGATGGTGGTCATGCTGAGAGGCAGCAAGTACTACTCTGTGACATTTTTAAGAGCAGAGTATCTGAAGCTATTTTATTTGGAATTAAGTTTATTTTCTTGTTTTCCTGAAGTTTTCTTTATTTTGTTTGCTTTAATAAAAGTCACACACTACAACAATTAGTGTGGTTTCAAGAGAAATCTTGTGTCAAGTGTTGTCACTACCCACACCCACTCACACGGCCCTTGACCTCACTCAGTCGGTTGCCCACCCCACCTGGATAAACCCCAGTAATGAGACTGCCACCCTACTGGATATAGTTGTATCAAACAAACCCCACAAGATTACCCATACCACTGTGCAGTCCAATGCCTTTAGTGACCACTCCCCTATTATCTTCTCCTGGTACTGTAAGTCACAGAAACATGCACCCAAAGTCATCATCCAGCGACGTATTCATCCCAGCAAACTGGATCAACTAAAAGAACATCTCACTCACTGTGACTGGTCCCCTATTAAACTAGTCCCAGATATTGACACTGTTTTCGACTATTTTTTCCACATCTTCAATATTGCTTATGACCTTTTTGCTCCCCCCTCGAAACACTCCATTAAATGACATGACTCCCCATAGGTCACACCCTCCCTAATCCACCAAATGCAACTCGGGGACAATCTATGGAACAGAGCCATAGAATCTGATAAGCCCATAGATAGGCAGGCATACTACACCACAAGAAACAGATGCACGTGGGCCATTCAAAAAGTGAAAGCAGAATATTAAAGAGCATCTCCAGCCTCCTCTTGGGGCTCATCCCATAAATTTTGGGACTACATTAAGGAGCTAAATGGAAAATCAAAATCTCCTCCCCCATCTCAACTCAATGTCAATGGTTCAATCTCCACGGACCCCCAGTATATTGCTGACAGCCTTAACACTGCCTTCTCTGACCTTAGCGCAGTGCTTCCCCCAATTTCTTCAACCCTGTCCCTCCACGCACCATCCCAACCCCTCTTCTACTTTCATGCCCTCTCCCCTCATGAAGCCAAGGCCTACCTCCTCAATGCCTTGAAGGATTCCAGCCACTGTAACGACTCTTTAGACCTGAAGCTTCTCTGCCTGGTCCTGAATGCTGTTCTCCCCCCCCTCCTTACCAACCTTCTCAATCACTCCCTTTGCCTTAGCCAATTCTGCCTCACCTGGAAAACCATGGTTATCTCTCTCATACACAAAAGTGGTGATCATACCTCTCCCCAGAATTACAGACCTATATCCACACTACCCCCTCTCACTAAGGCCTTAGAAAAGATTGTAGCTGATCAGCTCTATGACTTCCTCTCCTCTCACAACCTCCTCTGCCGGGAGCAACATGGCTTCCACCATGGGCATAGCACCACCACAGCCCTCATTGAATTCTCCAGTCACTTACACTCTGCCCTGATAAGGGGCACCTTTCAGGTGCGGTCTTTATTGGCCTCTCAAAAGCATTCAATACCATCAACCACCCCCTACTCCTATCCTCCCTCCTTCAGCTAGGCTTCTCACAGGGCATCCATGCTTGGCTCTCCAGCTACCTCTCTTCCCGCTCACAGTGTGTTAAGATTGACAGTACCCTCTCTGGAAACTGCCCTGTTTGCTCAGGGGTCCCCCAGGGTTCTATCTTGGGGCACTTACTCTTTAGCTTGTACCTAAACTCTCTCCCTAATGCCTGTATGGGAATTGTTCTTCTCTACGCTGATGATGTGGTCCTTTCCTCCACCCATGCCGCCTCCTCCACCTTCAAAGCACCCTCCAAATCTCCTTCTCCAAGGCTGAAAGCTGGTTTACTGACCGTAGACTTGTGCTTAACCTGAAGAAGACAAAGGTCATGTTCTTCGCCCACCACCAAAATAAGCACAAAGGCTCCCCACTTAGTGTCCTATCCAGCCAACTCCTCCCCATCGATCAGGTGAACTCCTTTAAATACCTTGGCGTAACATTTGATCCCACACTGTCCTTCCACGACCATATCCGCACACTCTGCTCTGCTGTCGACACCCGTATTGACCAGCTTTACTGCAACAGAAGTCGTCTCCCCCTGATACCCTCAGGCTGGCCATCTCCTTCTCTATTCTATCCCTCATTGACTATGGATTCCTGATATATTGTGCTTCGGACAACACTGCCCACAATAAAATTAAACTCTCACTTAACAAGGCCTCACAGGGTCCAACAGACTAACCCATACCCGCTCTCTGTACTCCTTGGCAAATGTTCTCAACTTTGATGAGAGGCTACTATACCAGTCCTACCTCTTTGCCAGGAAAACCACTACCAGTCTGGCCCCCCGGGTCTGGACACCACCATTCATGCATCTCCCCCCACTCTCTCCACTCTAAGCTCCGCCAAGCCCTCCCTCCTTGTTCCCAGAGTCAGGACCTCCCTTGCCCAGCAGTCCTTTCATTACCGAGCCCCTTCCTTGTTTAACACCCTCCCAGCTGCCATCTCCACTGAATGAAGGAATGGGCCCTTCAAAACTGCCCTACAGTTACGCAGTGTCAATTCCCATAGCTGTAACTGCCAGTAACTGAGGCACCTCCCTGGGGCCTCCCCTAATATGTTTCTGCTCCTCTAATGTTTGATATTCCTTTCTCTGACTACTGCTTGTAATGTTGTGAAAAAATCCTAAAAGTCATAACTTTAGCTACCACCCTGTGTAAATATTTCTTTCTTTTCTTCCATGAATTGCATGTTCACTGTACGGTCCTAAGTGTCATAACCTCAGCAATCACCCTGTATAGGAATTTCTTTTTTAATCCTGTATTTTGTATTCACTGTATGTCATGTTATTTGTCTTGTCCACATTGTTTAATGCTCCTTGACATGGAGCCTTTGTAAATGAGTCTCTGACTCAAAGGGTTGCAATTCTGATACCATTAAAATAAATTTAAAAAAAATGTGGCACTCACCGCAACACACAACATCATCAAGCATGTGTTTGGCATGCTTAAAATACATTTCAAATGCCTTAACAGGTCTGGTGGTGCCCTACAATACAGCCCTGAAAAGCCAGGAAAGGGATCTTGGGGTTATCATCTCTGATGACCTCAAGGTAGGGAAACAGTGCGACAAGGCAGCAGGTAAAGCAAATAGGATGCTGGGATGTATAGGCAGGGGCATCACCAGCAGGACAAGGGAGGTCATAATTCCGCTATACAAGACACTAGTGAGGCCCCACCTGGAGTACAGTGTACAGTTCTGGAGACCATACCTACATAAGGACATAGACAGGGTAGAGAAGGTTCAGAGGAGGGCAACAAAGATGGTGCATGGATTGCATCACAAGTCCTATGAAGACAGGTTGAAGGAACTGAACATGTACTCCCTGGAGGAGAGGAGGGAGAGAGGGGATATGATAGAGACATACAAGTATCTTACAGGGAGGAACAGGGTGCAGGAATACACTATTTTTAAGCGAAAAAGATGTTCCAGGACTAGAGGGCATGGGATGAAGTTGGAGGGAGGACGATTCAGAGGAAACATGAGGAGGAATTTCTTCACAGAACAGGTGGTGAACAAGTGGAACACCCTGCCAGATGAAGTGATGGGGGCTGTAACAATCACAGGATTTAAGAATGCATGGGATAGACATAAAGGAATTCTGGAGGTCAGGGGTAAGGGGCAACAGACTTCTAGGAAAACATAAACTGAACTTACAAGCTCAAATGGGCAGACTGGGTGGGCCATAGGCCCTTATCTGCCGACACTTTCTATGTATCTATGTATTCCTGGCCTGTTGTATGCTACACAATATGGCCATAGACCATGGAATACCTGTCCAGACACAGGAGAGTGACAGTACAGATGAGGATGAACCCCAGGGTGGGGGTGGGCAGCCAACCCTGGAGAGGAGGGACCCTCGATTAGCCACAAGAGTTCAGTGGCACAGGGACACCACTGTGGAGGAGAATTTCAGAAACCAGAGGTGAGTAACCCAGGAGGACCCAACTGGGCAGCAAGTCACACACACACACACACACACTCTGACATGGGACACACACACACGTGCAGTTAAGCAGAAACTGAACAGCAGCTGCAGAGTGCACTGCAGAGCACACACAACTATGCACAGGCATCCACTACAGTGCCACCAAGGACAAGGGGGGGGCACAGTGTTGTTGCAGAGACTGGCATGTATCAGAGGGTATCTGCCAGCACACATTCATGGCAGACACAGTGCTGCACTCCTCATTCCCATGCCACACAGTACAATACTGCTGCCGCCACACATGCCCAGTACTGCACACAGACAGCACAGGCAGGCATGACACTAGGGTGCATGTGTTCCATAGCATGCAGCCCTGGCCACTGCCAGCCAGGTGCATGGTCAGCAATGGCAGCAGGGTATTGGGACATGGCAGCTACACCCAGCAAGACTCAGCATGAGCCTGTATGGCTGCCACGGCACATGGGTGGCCATGCCTTGGCTGGGAGGATGCCACAGCCAGGTCACCAGCCACATAGGGTGAAGACTCCACCCCAGTAAGGGATGACACCAGGGACAAAGTCTAGATTGGATCCAGGGGTATTGGTGATGATGTTGGCCGTGGGTGGCATCAGCAGTGATAGGGTCACCTGACGCTGTGCCCTGGGTTACTCGTGATACTGTGCATGGTGCAGTGGGAACCTCGATGACCATGAGAGCCAGGGATGTAAAGCCCACCACAATGGCCTGTGCAATCCTGTCCAATGCAGCAGTCATGGCCACCTGCAGTTGGCATAACTTGCAAGCAGTTGCACTTGTCTCATGGCACCACGCTCATTCATGTGCCCCACCTGCACACGCAGTCCACATAGCTCCTCCCTGAGCACTGCCTGGCCCACCAGTTTCCCCACAGGAGCTGTGTGTGCTCATCAAGCCTGTCAGCGGGTGATGTGTTGGGGGCTGGAGACTGACAGGCAAGGGGGATCCTGGCCTGCTGTGCCATGCCCCTTATCTTGTAATGCCACACAGGAGGCTGCTGTTCAGGCAGGGACTATGCATGGGCATGCATGACAGGCCCTGGGGTGGGCTGGACAATGTCCCCTGCTGGCCATTGTATCAACACAGCACCCTGCTGGACATTGCTGATGGTTGCAGGCCCCACAGCAGCACCGTGTCCCCATTCACCCCAGCCACTGCATCGACTGGCAGAGGGGGGCACACTGGAAAGGCGCATTTGTGTGCATAAGACCACCCATGCTGCCTGTAGCTGCCCATGTATGTACTGAACCAGTAGGAGGGTGGTGCCACCTGTGTCCCCCATATTTGTGTGGCATCATCATCATCATCACCCTCCATGGCTGGTGCAAGCAAGGTGATGTCCTCCTCTAGAAGACCAGACAAGGGGTCATTGTCAGTCAACCCCAGTAGGTTCACCAGCATACATGCTGCACCACAGTCCTCAGCACTGGCCATGGCTTCAGAGAATGTTGAATCACAGCATCATCCTCCACCAGTGCCAAGGGATGGGCACCAGCCGGTGATGCACCTCTGATGCATGATGGAGCTGAAAGGCAGAAGAAACACATGGTGAATGACACATGGCTGTAATACCGGGGAGTATCACCCTATATGGGTGAGTATTATTGAGCAACTCAATAAGAGTGACTCAATAATATCACTCATGTTTAGGGCAGACCATCCTAATGGAGCGAAGGATCCTGTATAGCAAGTGTAGTTTGGTGTAGTGGCCAGAGCCACTGCCTACAGAGCCAGCGGACCAGGGTCCTACAGACGGATACTAAATCTTTCTTTTTTTTTTTTAGTCTGCCCCCCCCAGAGTTGATTATTTTATTTTTGGGGGGTGGGGGGCATAACCACTCACAAAAAAAATAAGCACCCATTTGTTTTGTTTTTGAGGACCATTGATGTTTGCGACGGTCTTTGTTTGTTTCAGTTGCCCTTTTTCTTCTGGCAATATTTGCATCGCTCTTAGTGTGCGGTGTGATAAGGGACTCACCCTCATCACATAATTCCTTGCAGGTGGACAGCTAGATGTGGGGGTGTGTGCATGTGAACCACAGGTGTGCCTGTGCCACCACACAGGCCTGGGACTGCCATTGTGGCCTGTGCAGCACAAATGCACTGCTGGTGTGAGACATGCATGTGTGCAGGGATGCACACTTATGGGAGCATGTGGCACAGTGCCATAATGGACTGGCTGCGGCCAAGCCAATGCCCCCCTGGCCCTGCCATAGACACTGCCACCATACTGTGTAACACCTAACCACTGTAGCTGGGTGGTGCATGGGCCCACTGTGGACAACTATGTGGCACCACACATGACATGGAGGCCCCTATGGCATGCATAGCCACCTGCAGCATATGTTGTCAGGCCACCCCACCCTGGGTCCTGCAGCATGCCACTGGTCATGCACAATGGCACACAGGGCAACATGTGGGTCTACAGTATGACTGTGCACAGCCAGCAGACTTGCACAATGCACTCTGGACATGGTTTGGCCCCTGTATGGCATACCAGGCACACCTGTGGCTGGTACACACCTCCTCCCACAGGGGGTGATACATGTATACTCACAGTGTTGTGATGGGCTGCCCCCAGTCTGAAACCCCCCAGGACACCCAAAATGGATGCCCAGCTCATAGAGGCAGCAATTAACTCTTCAGTGGGTGTGAGGGTTGGTGCTGTGGAGGGGCCACCACCAGTTTGCCCCAGTGAGGACTGTATGGCAGTGATTTTCTCCCTAGTCCTCTGCTTGTCACTTGTCATGTGTTTGATGCACTCCTAGGGCATGTGGTTGTACCTTCCATGTGCATTGATAGGTGCTTGACTTACCCAACAGCAGTGCCTACCTCTTTACATATGCCTCCACCAGGGCATGTTGCTCATCCTTTGTAAAACTGGGCCTCTGCCTCTTCGACTGCTCCTCCTCACTATCAGACATACTGTTGCCTGTGGACAGGAATGTGACAGGCATGACCACATGACCAGCAAGCTCTGGAGTTGAACAAAGTGACACAAAATGCAGTACAAAAGAGGCTATAGCATAAACCTACCTTCCAGGCTGCAGTTCCTGTCAGTTGCCTGAGATATGTTGTGGCACTTTTCAGGCCCACCTCATGCAAAGTAATGAAATGCTAATCCATTAACTTAGGCCTGGATTGGCTAATGAGGTGATTAGCATATCCTGGCTGAATATTGCAAATTTGCTCCAGGTCCATCTCACTTTGGGCTGCGCATTTGAAATGCGCCGAGCACCTCCACATGGTGTAATTCCCATACGTGTGCAATGCGCAGTACCATAGTTGACATCCATGGCACTGCATGTCCAATGTTACCTGCTGTGTATTGCTCATCTCTCTGTGTTGTGCCTTTGCCCTCAATGTTGCATATCTGCAGACATGTGCCATGTGGTTGGTTGCTGTTTGGCATTGTCCATGTATCACACATCTCCCTGTGCTGCACCATTGCCCCCTATGGCTCATGTTTGCAGACAAGTACTATGTGGTTGGCTGCAAGTGTGGCATTATCTACCCTCAACAAGATGGCACCTGCACACAGACGCAAGTGCGTAGGTCACTGGGTCGTGACCCCATTCTTCCACCATGCCTTTCACTACTGCGCATATGCAGTACTGTGCTATTGGTGTTAATGGTGAATCCCTATCATGCATGTGTGAATCATGCAGCTGAATGCATAGCAGGCCTATTGCACAACAGACATGGCCTGGCCGCACATTGTGCAGACTGTCACACTGACACACAGCACTGTCAGCTGCCTGGAAATCACAGTAATGGCATGTGTGACCAAAGGCAGGCCCAGGGCACTCAATTGGAGTGATGTTCAGCTGGCAAACCTGGTGGCACTTGTAGCCCCCCTGAAGGGGCAATTGTTTAGTGGGGAGGAGCTCCAGAAGGCACAGGCACAGATATGTGCACACGTGGGGATGCAGCTCGAATGCCAGACTGGCATCCCCAGGACTGGGGAGCAGTGCTGCCACAGATACAGAGACCTCAGGAGGTGGAATCCCAAGAGACTCAGGAGGCTGCAGGACCAGGTCTGCACAGGAGGCAGTGCCATGCTCCGATACATATGTGCTGTGTGCATGCATTGTTCACCTGTTCTTGGGGGTTTCTGGGTGTGCAGCAGGTGTGTGTATCCCTGCCCACATGGTCACCATCGTCCTGGTTGCACTGCCAGGTCATTGGTTCTATGTATGCCATGGGTTGCCCTGTGTGGACTTGCGGTCCACTGTGCTATTTTATTTATTTATTTCAGTTTGGGATTGACACCTTTGAGCCAATTACTCATTTACAAAAGGTCCCAAGTCAATCATAGTACAAAACGGATAAACCAACAACAGTATATACAAAGAAATGCACTGGCATACAAAAGATTACTTTGGTTTCAAGGTTACACAGGTTACATAAAAAAAAACTATTGTGCTCATTTGGCTAGTTACACTTTTGTTACAATTTATCTAGAAATTTGCAACAAAATTTCACTATCAGTCCAACACTTAGACAAGTAGTACCAGTCTGTTCTAAGGAGTAAGCTGCCCTGTGCTGAGTGCATAGGTCAGCAGAAGGATTTCAGGATCACGTGCTGGGGTAGGGTAAGGCAGCCAGAAAGAAGACTTTGTTCAAGATGTGCCTGAGTGACAGCTAGAGAAGGCTTTGTCATGAGAGGTGGCAGTGGTGAGAGACTGGGGATGGGAAGTAAAGGGAGGGGGTGGTCGAGGGGGATTAGCGGTGAAGGGGGAGGAAGTAACACAGGTGGGGAGTGAAATGAAATGAAATTAGGAGAGGGTGGAAGTAGTACAGGCTGGGGAGTGGATAAGGAGACGGTAGTATGGGGTCGAGTAGGAGAGGGTGAGGAGGTAGCAGAGGATGGCAACAAGAGGGGGCAGGGGGAGAAAAGGGCAGGAGGGGGATAGACCAATAGTAATCTTACAGTGGAAGATTGGAGGGGCATTCAGAGACCGTCCAAGTGCTCGTATTAGAGTGTTCAGAGAACTCTCAAGTATTTGTATTAGGGTTAGGTTATGTTGGGGCACTGACAGACACAAGCGACAGCTAGGTGTGTTCGGAGATCAGCTTTGAATTTGCTGACCTTATTATATTCAATAAAGGTCAGGGAGGAGATCATTTACACACTTGGGTCCTCTAAAGGAGAGAGATCTCTGGACTATCGAAGTACGCTTGAAAGGCACCACCAGCCCACCTTCAATGAACTTTGTGTACTGATAGTTGGCTGATCTAATCTGAAAAGACAAGAGGTGGATTCAGAAGCTAGCCTGAGCATGGCTTTCTTTGCCAGTAGGCAGGCCTGGTATTGGGCCCTGAGGTGAAGGGAGAGCCATCCAGTCACTTTAAAAAGGTCACATATATGTGTCCGGCGATCTGCTCCCAGGACCAGTCAACACGCTTTATTGAGAAGGGTTTTTACCCTTTTCAGGGCTGTGTCAGTTCTTGTGCCGTAGATTATAAGGCAGTAGTCTATGGTAGCTAGAACTGAGCAGCTTGTGACAATCTTTAAAGCATTAGAGGGAATGTAGTGATGATGTTGACAGAGAACACCTAGTTTAGCATTTGGCAGTTTTGATTACATGGTCTACATGTGTTTTGAATGAGAGAGCGTTATCAATGTGTACTTCAAGATATTAAAGGCGTACCTGCAGTTTCCCAAATTTCTTTCTATTCTGCGGAACCATAAAAAGCATGCACTTAGTTTTTTTTATAGTTGAGCAGCAATTTATTATTAGAGAACCATGCTTCAAGCCCGTGAAAATTTGCTTCCAGTTCATAGGTGATAGAGGGTAGATTTTTTTCCACTTACGGAGACACCAGCATCATCAGCATATATTGTAGCACGATGTGCGCTGGGCAATCTGCAGGAAAGGGGTTTATGAAGAGGCTGAAAATGAGTGGCCCCAGTATTGAGCCTTGTGGGACTCCAAGACTCACCTCTCTTGGCTCAGATAAACGCATTTGATTTTGACACATTGAGTCCTGCATGAGAGGTAGCTCTTGAACCAGGTGACCGTGTTTGTAGACAGGCATACTGGAAGTAGGTATTGCAGAAGGAGCTGATGGTTGATGGTATCAAATACCTTTGTGGAGTCTATAAAAATAGACCCCACTGCCAGACCATCATCAAAGGCATTGAATATTTAGGTAGTGTAATCAACCAAGGCAGTGATTGTGGAATGGTCTTTCCAGAATCCGTGTTGCTGGGCACAAAGTAGATTGTACTTCAGTAGGTAATCCATGAGCAGGTCGGAGACAATTCGTTTGCGGGCTTTAGACAGGGGAGGGAGAATGGATCTGGGCCCTTAGTTAGACAGATTGGTAGCATCACCTGCTTTGAAGACAGGGTGAAAAGTATCTTCTTCCACTTGTCAAGGAACACTTCTGACCTTAGTGAGGCATTGAAAAGTTTAGTGAGTGGATCCACCAGCTCGTTTACCATAAGTGCCACCAGCTTCATGTCTACAAGATCACTCCCCATTCTTGTCTTCCGTAATATGTGTTTAACATATTTGATGATGTCATTTCTAGCAAGCTGTTTGAAGCAGAAAGGAGGGGGCATTACCCTTGGCTGAGGGAAGCGAAGGGGAGTTAAAGTCTAGATTTAGAGTTGAGGGGTCAGATAGTCACTGGGAACTACCAAGCTTAGATCTGTGGAGGCCAGGTTGAAAGCAGATCTTGAACTGCTAGGGCATCATGATGCAGCCAGATGGTATTGAAATCAACAATAATATGCTCCAAGTTCTGCTTTAGCTGTTCCAGGTTGTTTAGTACTTGCTGGATGCCCATTTTATGGGTACCAGGAGGTATGCATACTGTGGATAATAATAAAAGTTTGTGTTGCTGGTCCAGAGTGAGTTGTAGGCTTAAGATTTGCACCTCATTGGTGTGAAAACTACTAGGCAGTAGTTGGGCTTTTATCTCACTTTTGAGGTATACTATTCAGCCTCCACCCTGCTTGGTCAATCTGTCCTGGCAGAACACTGTGTAGCCATCTAGGGCGATGGTAGCATCACTGTCCTTAGGTGAGAGCCAGGTTTTGGTAGAACTATTACATCTGGTTGAAGCAGCTCCAACCAGGCCTGGAACTGTGGTAGTTTGCTAAGGAGATTGTGAATGTTTAATGAGACTATCTTGAGATGACCCAGTCTCATTTGTGGTCTGGCACAAGGTGGCCCTGGGTTTGAGTGGGCATCCCCCAGAGATTAGTAGCAGTACTAGTAGTAACTTCTTAGTATACATGCCCAGTGTACCCAGCTTAGCTCATTTGTTTTTACTCTGTGAGGCTTTAGAATATTAGAAGCAGCCACAGTGGTACGGCAGCATAATAAGGCAGCTATAGGGATTTTGTGAGGTAACTGGAGGTTTGTAGATTTTAGGTGGAATTTTAAAGTCATGTTTTAGGCATGACTCAATCCAGGTACCTCTTGACTTAAGTCTGATGGGGAAAGTGTAACCAGGACTGATTAGTCTTGGGTCCAGTAGATTTCCAGCCTACCTCCAGCACAAGATAGGAGATAAGGAGGATTAGTAGCCCCATTCTTAGGGGTGTCAGCATTTTTAGTGTATATAATAAGTAGGGGGCTTTTCCTACATATCAAGACTGCAGCACCAATATAGGGTAGTAGTTGATCTGGAAGTGTATTAATGCAGCAGGAAATGGCAGTGAGAGAGAAATAAGGAAGAAAATCCTACATCCAATAGTGGCAGGGTAGCTAAGATGTGGATGGGAAGTCTTACATCCAATAGTGGCAGGATAATCAAGATGTAGGAGTTGCTTATGTGTATTTAATAAGTGGTGGGGGTGGGGGTGGAGGGTGGGCAAGAGGGCTGAAAATCTCCTCAATGATGTCAGCTTAGGAAGCTTAAGTGGGATGTTTAAGCTAGTGCTGCCTCGCTGAAATGTCACCTCACTGCTTCAGTACTGATTGGTAGTCATTGTACTGAGAAGCGAGGGGCCATAGTGCTACTGAGGGGAGCTGGGTGGGAGCCTCAATTCCTTGGCTGCAACACCACGGTTTCCCTACTCCGATTCCCCCTGAGTAAAAGCTCAGAGTTTACCCCATGTAGAGCTATAAAGGGAGCTGAAGAAAGGGTGTTCTCCAATGGTTCCAGGCAGTCTGGGCTAGTACTCAACCATGGGCCAACTGTAGGAAGGCTCACCCAATAGCCGTGGAGGAGATGTGAAGAGGCAGCCAATAGTATTGGCACTCTTTGATTCCCTATGATTGTAACTGAGGTTGCAGTGTCTCCAGGCAGGTCTGGAGTGGAGCTGTGGCAGGTCAGACAAAGCCTAAGCCACAAGCCGAGGGACGGCTTGATGCCTGGTCAGGGCAAGTGACCTGAGGTTGCGGTGTCTTCAGGCAGGTCTGGAGCAAAGCTGCGGCATGCCAGGCAGAGCCTGAGCCACAAGCTGAGTGATGGCTTGATGCCCAGTCAGGGCAAACGACCTAAGGTTGCGGTGTCTTTGGAAGGGTCTGGAGTGGAGCTGTGGCAAGCCAGGCAGAGCCTAAGTTGCAAGCTGAGGGATGGCTTGAAGCCCTGTCAGAGCAAGTGACCTGAAGCTGCGGTGTCTTCAGGTGGGTCTGGAGCAGAGCTGTGGCAGGCTAGGCAGCCTAAGCTGCAAGCTGAGTAATGGCTTGATGCCCTGTCAGGGCAAGTGACCTGAGGTTGTGGTGTCTTTGGGTGGGTCTGGAGCTGAGCTGCGGCAGGCCAGGGAAAGTCTAAGCCGGAAGTGGAGGGATGTCTTCATGCCCAGTCAGAAAAAGTGACATGAGGTTGCGGTGTCTTCGGGTGGGTCTAGAGTGGAGCTGCGGCAGGCCAGGCAGAGCCCAAGCTGCAAGCCAAGGGATGGCTTGATACCCGGTCAGGGCAAGTGACCTGAGGTTGCGGTGTCTTCAAGTGGGTCTAGAGTGCAGCTGCGGCAGGCCAGGCAGAACCTAAGCCACAAGTCAAGGGATGGCTTGATGTCCAGTCAGGGCAAGTGACCTGAGGCTGCGGTGTCTTCGGGGGGGTCTGGAGTGGAGCTGCAGCAGGCCATGCAGAGCTTAAGCCACAAGCTGAGGAATGGCTTGATACCCAGTCAGGGCAAGTGACCTGTTGCCATGGCACTGTGACATCCCATTGTCAGTTGCCCCACAGCCAGGTACACGTCATGCTGTGCCATGCTGCATTGTGTCACTGTTTGTGGGGGAAGGGGTATATGTTCCAGCATGATGCTCACAGTGCTGTTCTATTGTGGTCCCCTTGCAGGTCAGGAGGCATGTCGGCAGGCCAGGGCAGGAGTTAGCAGATGGTCAGGGGCAACTGGAGATAGTGCACCACAGCATGGTGAACAATGTTCTGTGGGTAGGTGCACTGCATGTGCTGCCTCTGTGTGTACATGGGGAATGAGGGGGGTTGCATTGCTCACAGCGGGCCATTGCCTGCTTCCTGTGCATGTCCATGTGGTGGTGGTAATGCACACATGGATAAAATTGTCAGCAGCGTGTGGCGGTTCCACTGTGCCCATGGCACCTGTGTGCTTCTCCCCAATTGCCATATCTACTCACAGCTGTGGCCAACCAGTGGTGCTTGCAAGGGATTGCCTCAGGGTCTGTCTGATTGATGCACATAGGAGTCAGTTTCCCACACTGTGGGGGAGATGGCCACATGTCCCTTGGTGACATCATCTGTCTATTTACTGTGCCACTTCCCATTACCTGTGTGGCTCTGTGTCCTGGCTGTGCATGGTGGGTTGACAGCCCTCTGCATGGGGCTGGCCAGCATCAGGCATGCAAGTCCAGCCCATTGTGGGGGACCGTGCCTGTGTGGGCTGTGGCACTGAGTACGTGTTCTCTGTTTCCCCAACATAGTTCGTACAGCTGGTGTAATGAGGAGGAGGCTGAGGATGATGGTGGGTGGGAGGATGGTAACCTTCAAACATGTACTGATGGCCATATTCCAGAGGTGTGAGCCCAGATGCGATTGGCAAGATGAATGCTCCAGGAGTTCAGACAGCTGCGATAACTGCTGCAGGGCCAGGCGGCCATGGCCAGGGGCACTAGGCTTCTGAACTGTCCCCCTTGTACATAATACCATTGCAACATCCCCACACCCATGTTCCCTGTTGTATATAGTTCTACCCCTGCAGTTCTTGTTCCCCCCTTCCACCCTATCCGACAACCATTTTAGGGTAAACAGTTTGATACTGTCTGGTAGTTTTGTTGTTGTTTTGTTGTTCTTAATGTAGTTTTTTGTATCTTTTCTGCTGCTCATTATTATTAAATATTTTTGCTGATAACTGCATGTGTGTGTGGGCCTCACTGAACAGTTGTTCTATTCATCTGTTGTGTTGCATGGCTGACAAAATGTCCCTTGCATGCCACTGCCCATTTGTGTCTATGCCTCGGCACAACCATATGCCCTGTCCATCTTGTTTTACCTCCACTCTGTTTGTCATGCTGTCCCCTTGGCCACATTTGGGGTCTCCATTGGTGCTGCTCATGATGACACTTGCACATCACCCCAGTTCTGGTGCTGTGCACACCTCTGCTGTTTTTCTGGTCCCCCTGCTGCTGTGCTCTTCTGTTTGCAGTCCTGTGTACCAGTAGGCATGTGCCACTAGTACAGCCTACGCCACCAGCCTGTGTACCAGTCTGTATCTAGATCACTGTGCCTGTGCTGTGGCTACCATGACCTCCCTGCTTGGTTCCTTTGCACTGTTGTCATGGTACATGGTTGGGAACCATAGTCACTCAACTGTCCTTTCCCTCGTCCAACCCCCTCTACATTGGGGTTCTGTATTCCCCACCAAAGACTTCACCCGACTCCCTTGTCAAGGCCATCTTAGCAATTTCCTCAAGCACTACAAATGGTGAACTCATACTTCTAGGTGATTTCAACCTCAACTGGCTCTCCTCCTCCACCAAACCCACTGCCATAAGGATCAAAGCCCTAAATCTCTCCCAATTAATTCAGGAACCAACCTGCCTAAACTATCGGTCCCAAAATCACACCCTTCTGGACTGGATTTTATCCACCCATCCCAACAGGATCTCTACATCAGGTATCTTCTCTGATACCCTTAGTGACCACTGCATCACTTTCTGCCATCGAAAAATCCACCCCCCGCATTCGCATCCCAAATTTATCTGATCTCACCCAATTCACCTCCTCAATGAATCTGCCCTACTGCATGACCTAACTAATGCAGATTGGTATCCAGTCTTTTCCACACCAGACGTTGACCTTGCCCCATCCCACTTCTGCGACATCTTCAAATGCACCTGGGACTCCTCCTTGCCTCAGGGAAGCCAGAGTAAAGGCACCCCGGATCATATCCAACCTCATCGTGATTGTGTCGCGGAGGAACAAGGCATGGAGGCAATACAAAGCCTTCCATACCACCCATGACCTCCAATCCTACAAACACCTCAGAAATAAATGCACTAAAGCTAATCAGCAATCCAAAGCCTCCTACTTCCAAGCACAACTCACCCAGAACCAAAATTCCCCTGCATCCTTCTTGAAGGTAATCAACTCCATTATCAACCCCCCTTCTAAGCAGACTTGTCCCATCCTTAACATTGATGGCAGACCAGTTTCAGATCCTGCTTCAGTAGCTGCTCTTTTCAATTCATTTTCATTTCCTGTGCCATGCCTGATTCCCCTCCCCACCCAACCCCATCGAACCTTTCCCACTTTCCCCGGCTTCCTCTTTCCTCTATTCACATCCTGGGAAGTCTTCAATGCACTTTCATCTCGAAACCAGGCCAAAACCAGCCCAGATGGCTTGCACCCTAGACTGCTTCGCATCTTGGCTTCGACCATAGCAGCACCCTTGACGCATATACTTAACCACTCCCTTGCCACCGCCACACTTCCTTCTGCCTGGAAATTTGCCAAAATCCTCCTCTGCACAAAGGCGGTGACCCTTCTCAGCCAGGAAACTATAGGCCCATCTCGCTTCTTCCCTCCCTCGCCAAAATCCAAGAATCCCGCACGCTGTCCAAACTGTCTGATTTTCTCTCCTCCAATAGCTCCCTCTCTCCCTTTCAGTCAGGATTTAGAAAACGCCACTCCACCATCACCACCTTGCTGCATGCAACAGACTCTATCCTCTTGGCCATGGACAGCAGCCAGACCACCACTGCCATATTTATCGATCTGGCGAAAGCTTTTGACTCAGTCTCCCACCCTCTGCTGCTCCACAAACTCCACTCCTTTGGCCTCACCCAATCTGCCATAAATTGGTTCCACTCTTACCTCCAGAATAGGTAGCAATCAGTACAAATAGGTGACACTCTCTCCCCCCCTTCCCATCCTCTCAGGTGTCCCCCAAGGCTCTATCCTCGGCCCCATCCTGTTCTCCTTATTCATAAATGACCTCCCCTCCATCTGTCTCTCCACTAAAGTGCACCTGTACACTGACAATGCAGTCATCTTTGCCTCGTACCCCTCCCATGACAGTGTTCTACCAGATCTTCAAAACGACTTCAATAGAGTCCAATCCTGGTTCCTGAAAAACCAGCTCACACTTAATGACAAAAAAACTGTTACCATGGTCTTCAGATCTAGACAAAAGCTTGCCTCCCTACCTGCCCCCCCCCCCCGCGTAATCTCCACCCTGGACGGCTCTCCCCTTGTGCTGGTCCCCACCTTCAAATACCTGGGAGTCTGGCTAGACAGCCAACTCAACTTCTCCACCCACATAAAGGCAGTCTGCACCAAACTCCATCCCAAGCTTGCTATCCTATATCGCCACAAAGCCTGCCTTCCCCTTCCCATCCACAGCGAACTAGTACTAGACTACACAGACATCATATACAGTATGGCCCCAACCTCATCCCTCTCCAAACTTGATATCCTACTCAGTTCATTCTGTCATTTTGCCACTGCCTCCTCTACACTACTCTCTCTCCCTGGCCCCGCTCTCCCATAGGAGAACCATCCATAGTGCCTCCCTCATGGCTAAATACTGGTTGGACTCCCTGCCCCCTTACCTTACCTCCCATCTTGTACCAGCCAGCTCCCTAGGCTACTCCCTTCGCCACAGGGACGACCACATCTTCAACCTCCCTCGCCCCCACACTGCTTCCGGTCAAGCCACCTTTTCATACCATCTCCCCACCTATGGAACAACCTCCGACCCATCCTTCACCAGGCCTTCTCCCTCCCAGCAGTTAAACAATTCCTCAGGCTTCTCCCATCCCTTCCCCTCCCCCTTGCCAAAGATGCACCGTGGGACCCACCCTGACACGGGACTAATTCCGCTCTAGGAGGCCTCTGATGATCAACATTAGCATAATAGTTAATCTCAAACTGAAACAAACTCCTGCATCTCTATTGTGCAATTTATGTGTTTGTTTATACCATACCGCAAGATAATAGTTTGTATTGTAAGCTCTTAATGTGTACCGACTGTGAAACCAAGAAGTGTTGTATATACTGTCTGTAAAAATGATTTTGTTGTACTTTTCTCTGCATGACTTCTGTGTACACCTTTGTACCCAGGTCGCACCTGGAAACTAGCCTCAGCTCAGTGTGCCTTTCCCAGTCACAAATTTTAAATAAATAAAAATACTGTCCGTTGTGCCTCTGGTGCTGGGGTGCTCTGCCACTGCTCTCCTCTATGCCTTACCCAGTGTGCCTCTTTGTCCACTGGGTTGGTAGTGTATGTGTGGTGATTCGTACTATGCCCATGACGGCTGGGTCTATGTTCATTGTGCACTTTGACAGTGCCTTCCTCCACCCATTTTTGTCTTGAGATGCTTCCCTCCCTGTTTTGGCATTTGTACCTCACTCACTTCCCATTGCACATCCTTCCCTGTTGTTCCACTGTTCCAGGCCAGGTTGCTCCTTTTGCTATCTTCAGTTCTGACCAGTAGCTCCAGCGCATTTCCAGGTGTGCTGGCACATTTCAGGACGCGCTATAGTGCGTCTTTGCTATATTCAGCCTGAGAAGCGCTGGCGCATCTCTACTGCACATCTTCTGAACATAGCAATGATTTGTGACAGCGCATCTCAGATGCACGGCACAATCACTTGCGTCCTTCCCAGGTGCAGTTTTGAATATGGGGGCCCGTGTGTTTATCATATTTCTCATTAACTGTTATTAATGTTTTTAAATGTTTTTTACACTACACCCCGATGTGCTCCCAAACCCTGTCCCCTGACAAAGAGCTGGGTTGTTTGTTTTTTCACCCTCTAATTTTTGCACTGGGTACCACAAGTAGTGTTTATTTACAATTATAGCTATTTCCCAGCTTTCCTGAATGTTTCCTAGTGGGATTTGTCCATATGTATGCTCTGCAATTTACATCTGTTGTACACTCTGCAGCTGGCAGCTTCTTGCAGTGCTCTGCCGGTCATTGCACTGAGTGCATCCCTGTTTACATTTGTTGCCATGGAGTATTTTTCCGTGCCTAGAAGAACAGTGCCAAACTAGGGTATCTGAAACCCTAACTGATGCATTGACATAGTTTTTGCTGTGAATCTCTTCCTACATTTTAAAAAACCTATATAGTAACAAGGGGCTCCTTACACTGGTTCTGACCTCTTTTGTGCTTTATGAATAGTCCTGCAGGACCTACATATAACAGCAATAACTTCTTCTAATACATGAATAGGATGAGGGCCTTGAAAACAAGGGAAGCAGAGAAACCTGCACATGAGTCAGGGTCAATGGCTGAGATCCTGAATAACTACTTAACTTTGGTGTTCAAAAAAGGGCCAACAAGGGGAATGGTGTTCATTGGGAGGGGCCACTGCATCAAGACTAACAATTACGCAACTTGCAGATATCATGGCTGCTATGGTAGCTTACCAAAGGTGAAGCTAGATCAATCCCAAGAAATGTACTGGATGGCATACATGCCAGGATAATAGGGGAGCTAAAGAACAGTAGGAAGATCCCCTTATAGTAATATTTCATGCATCTGTCTGTATAGTTGTGGTGCCACAGGACTAGAAAGTGATCAAAGTATTCCTCCTACTTTAAAAAGAGGGAAAAGGTAGCCCCAGGCAATCGTAGGTCAGTCAGCCTGTCATTGGTGCTCAGCAAGCTCCTGGAATCCATCATCAAGGGAAAAATAATGAATCATATGCTTGAGGCCAAGTTTCTTACCCCTCGCAGCATGGTTTTATGAGGCACAGATCATAACAAACCAACCTAATCACATTCTTCAAGGAGGTGACAAGGAGGGCAACAAAGGCAAGGCTATTGACATAGTCAATTTGGAATTCAGTGGGGCAATTGACTCTGTGTAGCATGATAAACATCTGGTCAAAGTGCACCAGTGGGGTGTGTGTGATACATATACAGGGTGTATTGCTAAGTGTTTTGGGGCAGAAAGCAAAGGGTTGTGGTTGACAGGAAATACTCAGAGAGGGGTACTCAGTGGCATCCCTACAGGATTGGTGCTGGGGCCACTGTTTTTCAATGTTTTCATCATTCACTGGGGCGGGGGGGATAGAAACATAGAAACATAAACATTTATGTCAGATAAGGACCACTTGGCCCATCTAGTCTGCCCATTTTCCCTACCTACTGCAATACTGCAGATCCAACTTGAACTAGGGCTTTTCCCCTCTCTTTCCTATTGCTAGGGTTCCCTTCTGCCTATCTCATGTAACCCCCCCCCCCTACAAATCTGGGTTTACTATAATGTCTTCCTGGGCTCCTTAATGCCCACTGTCAGGCTGGTGTCCTGTCTTAAGTAGTGCTATCTATTTGTGTGACAATGCCCTAGTGAGCTTTCGTGCCTGTCTCTTTAAGAGCATAGCTAATCTGTGTTTAGGAATTAGTCTGAGTTGAGTCCGAGTGATTTAAGGCTTGTGACTGGCCAGACAGTGTGTTATTTTGCTCCATTCTGCAGTAGCTACTTGCGCAAAGGGAGCTTTCGTAGGAACTGTGATTGGTTACTGTTTATTTGCTGTTATAGTAAAGATAGAGAAGTTTGTCTAACCTGCCTTTATTGCAGTTTGAACATCTGAATGGAAGCCACCATGTTAGGTCCTGGACTTCCAGTATTTGGACCAATTGAACCACTGGGGACTTAAAATGGAGACTGTCCCCAGGGGTCTTGTAGGAAGGAATTTCTATAGTTTTGTAGTTTTTGATCGTTGGTGCCTAAATTGGCCTGGAGGGGGAGCCCAAACTGTAACTGACAGCTCCCTCAACCAACTGAACTTTTGGATTACCAGGGAAGTCCCCAGAACTGCCTGATGCAGTGGATCAGTTAGAGTTGGAGGTTGAAGAGTGAACAGCTCGAGTTTTCGAGCAGCTGCTCCCTGAAGAAGCGTAGGTGAATCAGCGGGATGAGGTCCTGCTGGCCTTCCTACCATGTTCTCCAGTAGTTTGAGCTGCCTATTGCAGAAGTCAGACCCCTCCAATTTCCAGCCTTAGAACTGTGGCAGAAGAAAGAAGAAGTCTGTTATTGCGACTCGTGATTTGGACCAAAGACTTGCTCCAGAAGCAATCAGAGCAGCTTGTGACAGAATTTGTCTCTGATTGAAAGGTTTGCATAGTGAAGCTGTCAATTTGCAAACAGACTGGTTCTGAACTGCTGTTTAATGAAGTTAATGATTTAAATGTGCTGAATGTGTTTTGTGTGTTGTGATTTGGTTCCCCACGATCAAATCTGTTACGCCAGTTGGAAGCTTCATCAGCAGAAGATCACAAACTTTTGCAGAACTGTTCAGCCTGCCTGAGCCCTGCCATCTTGGCCTAGGCTGCTACTCGTGCATCAGAGACCTTCTTGGCAAAAGACTGGCCTAGGGATTAGGCCCCCTGCCAAACACCATCGAGCAGGTAGCGACTAACTGGAGGTTAGCCATGTCAGCCCTGCTTCCCCTGGCCTCCCAGATCATCACCACAAGGTTTACATCTCGCCTGTCCTGCATCCAGGTTCTGGTAGCATGAGTACAAATCAGGGTAGCTCCAGCAACAAAAGTAAAAATCACTGTAGTACCAACTAATTATTTCTTTCACTGGTTTATTGCAATGGACTGAGCCATCCGGCTTGGATTCCAAATAATTGGATTGTGTGCATGTTTAACTGTTTTCCTTTCTTTAGGGCCCCAACAACAGCTGTAATGCTGCCCACCCCTTGGCAATGCTTCAGGCTAGCTAGCCTGCATGACACACTGAGTACCTAGGGTTATTGAACTGTCTAACTGGGACTTACAGTGCTTGCTGAACAATCCTGATTTAGATCAGACTGCTAATCATTCTGCTAGATCCATGCCCCTCCCTAGTTAACTGCCCCTAAATAAATCTGATTGTCTTGTTTCACATTTAACCTTGCTAGTGTGCATATTATTAGTTGGGTTACAGTGGTAAGATTGTATTGCTGCATTGCTGATTTTATTTTCCAAGGGGTGTACAGGCAGCTGCCATCGATCCAGCCCTGGTGGTAAGTGAAAAGGGTGTGAGCACATTATTATTACTGTCTACTGATTGTGAATGTACCACTGTGTTATTTCCTAGGCCACTAGGAGGGTTGGTGGGTGGTATTAGCATCCCAGAGGGCGATACCAGAGAAGCTGAGATACCCCAATACCATTCCTCTGGGTGGAGGCACCCATTTACAGAACTCAGGCCCCTTAACCTGTGTCTTGTAAAAACAGGCAGGGGTAGTAGCCCTTAAAATAGCACCACCTAGGGGTTACATCTTGGAGGCACTGCTAGGATAAGAGTGCTCTAGTGGTCAAAAGTTAAAATTTCAGCCAAGTGTAAAACTGAAACAGGATTTGAAATGGAGCCACTTGCTATGCCCAAATGGAAAATGTTCCCCCACAAGCTGGTCATGCACAGCATGATGAGGTGGAATGAGGCCGAAGGGATTGACCCCCACCACACCATACTACTACTTGATATCCCTGTAGGGACCACTAATGAAACTACTGAAGAAACAGTGGGGAAGGTTAAGTGTCTGGGAAAGGTTGAAGTACAGGGGAGGGACTCAGATCTATTTTTCAGACCTTGGCAGTCCTCCTTTCTTGCAGCCTCCCCATTGACCCTGAGGCAGTACCCCCAGTTGTCATGCCGGAAGGATCCCAGAAGGGGTGGAGAGTTATTCATTTACATAGTGACCCATCTTCCCCGGGGGGGGTCCCTGAGGGTAGAGGGGTTTAAGGAAAAACTATTGAGACTCCTAGCTGCTGAAGGGCAGTCAGCTAAAGATTTGCTAAAGACTTTGGAAGATTTAGATGGGACCGCTCCATTACAATCTCCTCCAGCCTCTCTGTCCACCCCCAAGGTATCCCCTGTTGTGGCATCCCCCATTGTGATACCCTCTGTACACCTGGACTCCTACCACAGGCTCAGATTGTTCTCTGGTGCAGTTCCTGTGCCAGTGGGGGAGGATGACTTGGAAACATGGATAGACTATGCTGCTCCCCTGGTTCAGGAGTGGCAGTACTCTGAGGGGGAGAAGAGAAAGAGACTTATGGAAAGTTTAAGGGGGCCTGCACTGGAGGCTATTCAGTACCTCCAATCCACAAACCCAGAAGCCACTGCAGCTGAGTACCTATCCGCTTTAGAAGGGGTGTTTGGTAGCACCGAATCTGGGGAGGATTTAATGTGGAAATTCAAGTCTGCTAAACAGTGGAAAAAAGAGAAGTTGTCTGCTTTTGTCACTCAAATTGAACAGGCCCTGCAGAGAGCACATGGGGGGGGGGTCCCAGCTAATGAACTGAATTGTGTCAGGCTGGAGCACATCCTCAAATCTGCCCATTACTCAAGTGTGCTTATGTTAAAATTGAAGTTTCAGGACAGGAAAGCTAACCCACCCAAATATTGTTGGCTGATGAAGGAGATCCAGGAGGCTGAGAACAATGAGGATGGTTGGGAACCATATGCTGGGGTTGCACACACTACCCCAACCCCAGACTGACCCAATGAGAAAGGGGAAACTCTTGAGATGCAGCAGGTCTGTGAACTGCTGAAAAAGTTAAAAGAAATGTGAGCCAGCCAACAAGCCATGGCTGAAGCGACCAGAAACTCAAATTTTTGCCCTCCTAAGACTGAGACTGACAGTGAGACCCCACCCATGGGTGTAGGGGTTCATGATCTTGCCAATGAGCCCCAAGCTGAATCCAAACTGATGGAAGAAATGAGAGAACTGCCAGCTTTGGTGGGGGACCTCATACATGCCACACGATCCTCTGCCTCCTGGTAGAACTGCGGGGAAAGGGAGCCTGATCTAAAACCCAAAGAGGACAGTAGAACTACCACCCCAGACCACTATAAACTATGGGAAGAACCAAACCACCCTGGTGATCTCAGAGAAAAAGTGTTCTGTTACAGGTGTGGAGAGGATGGGTGCACCCGACACAGTTGCAATTCCCCTGAGGACCTGCAGAAAGTCACTGCCAAGCTACTTAATCTGATTCAACAGTGCAATGTAAAACCCCAGCCAGGCCCACCCCAAAAATATTTTTCTTCTAAAACTGCTGTAGGCCAGTCCACAAAACAGGCTCCCCTGGACTGGTCCGAGATGGTGGGTACGTCCATGGAAACCACAATGACTGTTAATAGCATCTCCACCTGAGCTGTGCTAGATAGCGGCTCACAGGTCACCATCCTATTTAAAGACTGGTATGAGCAACTCCTGTCTGATCTCCCCCTCTTACCCCTAGGACGACTGCATGTATGGGGGTTGAGCAAAAAATACTTTCCTTACCAAGGGTCTGTATGAATTTAGTTGTCTTTTCCTACTGCCGTTGCTGGGGTGGATGAACAAGTGGAGGCACTGGCTCTGGTGTGCCCACCGATCGGGATTTATGATGGTGTCCCCTTGTCAACTGGGACCAATGCTCATATGTTTGGCAGACTAGCCCAGCTCTGTCAAGAGAAACAAGGCAAGTGGACTGGGAAAGTATTACACATTCTGGCCAGTGTGCACAAAGCATATGACTTGCAGATGAAAAACGAAGAGGTTGAGAAAGATGAACTGGTGGGAGTGGTATGGAAGAAGGATCCGGAATCCCTTGTGTTGCCCCTCAATGCACAGTGTACCATCAGTGGTTAAGTGCAAATGAAAAAATATATCAAAAATAAAATCCTCATGTTGGACGCCCCAGAGGAGGGGAAACTCCCTGAGGGACTGTTAGTCAAGCCAAGCATCCTACCAGCCCAAGCTCACACTTATCCCCAGTGAGTGGTGGTACAAGTCCAGAATATGTCCGACCGGGATATCAGGATAAATCGAGGTTGCACCCCCTCTGTATATTGTGCAGACACGGCTGTGTTGCCTAGCAAGAAAGGCACTGTACAGACTTATGAGGTGACCCCTGATCTGTTTGACTTTGGAGAGTCTCCCATCCCCGAAGAATGGAAAACTAACATCAGCCAGAAGCTGGCTCAGAAAAGCAAGGTATTCTCTTTGAAGGAGTGGGACATAGGATGTGCCACTGGGGCTGAACACTACATAAGACTACACAATGAAAGGCCTTTCTGTGAGAGATCTCAGCGCCTAGCCCTGGCAGACATCGATGACACCACCAGGAGATGCTCACAGCTTGCATTATACAGGAGTCTCGCAGTCCATACACTTTGCCCATTGTAGTAGTCTGGAAGAAAAATGGCTTGGTGAGGATGTGAGTGGACTACTGGACTTTGAATAGAAGAACCATTCCTGACCAGTACACTATGCCTCGCATCCAGGATGCCCTGGACTGCCTCAGTGAAAGTCAGTGATTTTCAGTGCTGGATCTCCGGAGTGGATATTACCAGGTCCCAATGGCCCCTGAAGATGGAGAAAAAACAGCAATTATCTGCCCTTTGAGTTTTTATGAATTTCTGTGCATGCCTCAAGGTATTTAGGGAGTGCCCACCACTTTCCAGTGGCTGATGGAGCAAGCTGTGAGAGACATGAACTTATTAGAATGCCTTGTCTACCTAGATGATATCATTGTGTTTGGCAGGACCCTTGAAGAACATGAGACTCGTCTGTCCAAGGTTCTAGACCATTTGGAGGATTTGGGGCTAAAATTATCAATAGACAAGTGTCAGTTTTTCCAGAAGTCTGTGAAATATGTTGTTCACATAGTGCTGTCTGAAGGAATCCAAACTGCTGAGCAAAGTGGAGTCTGTAACCACCTAGCCCCAGAGTAAGAATCTTAAAGAGCTGCAAAGTTTCTTGGGGTTCTGAGGATATTATCGCTGATTCATAAAAGACAACACTAAAATCATCCACCCTTTGCTCTGCCTAACACAAGGTTACCCACCTACAAACAAGAAATACAAGAAAAGTGAGGTCAAAGAGGAGGAAAAGGTCTACTTTCAGACAAATGAACCCTTTGGAACCAGGTGGACTCCCAAGTGTGAGCCAGCATTCTATGACATCATTTACCAACTCACTCATGCGCCTGTGCTTGCTTACACCAACCCTGGCAAGCCCTATGTGTTGCACACTGATGCCAGCTTGAAGGGACTTGGTGCTGTTCTATATCAAGAATATGAGGAAGGTTTGCACCCAGTGGCATTTGCTAGTCGAAGCCTAACACCCTCTTAAAAGAACTACGCTGTACACAAACTTGAGTTCCTTGCCTTGAAATGGGCCATGGTGGACCAATTTCATGAATATCTAAATGGTGCAAAAAATTCTATTAAAGTCTGATAACAGTCCCCTCACTTATGTCCAAACTTCAGCAAAGTTGGATGCCATGGGGCATCACTGGCTATCTGCACTCTCCACTTACCATTATTCAGTAGAATATGGGCCAGGCTTAAACCACAGTGAAGCTGACACCCTTTCCAGGAGACCTGACACTAACTTGAAGTGGGTGAGAGTGTCTGAACAATCTGTCAAAGCCCTTTATCAAAAGTTCAATAAAGATGAGCACCCCTCCCCTGAAACAGTTGATTGCCTGGTAGACTGCTTGGGCCCTCCGGACACTTGTGTCCCTGTCACCTACTGCCATCTTGCAGCCCTGGACCTCAGCACAATTGCCCCAACTTACACCCAACAACATACAGTTGGCTCAGGCCCAAGATCCCATGATCAAGCATGTGCTGGATGCTATTCATGATGGAAAGAGTGTGTCTAAGCTGCATTCTTCTGACCCCTGAACTGCCCTGCTGTTTAGAGAGGGAACCAGATTAAAGTTGCGCAACAACCTGCTTTACAGAGAAACTCTTAATTGACATGGTCACGTTATCAAATGACAGCTAGTGGACCTACAGTTTGCAAACGTGTGGTTCTCTGTGCCCTTCATGACCAGATGGAACACTTAGGCTGTAACCGAATTACTGACTTGGCCCATGCTTGGTTCTACTGGCCAAAAATGGAGGCTAACATTGAGACTCACATCAGAACTTGCAGTCGTTGTCTCCAGAGGAAAGCTCAGCCCCAGAGGACTGCATCCTTAGTCAATATCTCTATCAGTGTGCCCATGGAGCTTGTGTATATTGACATTTTGTGTCTTGAACCAGATCAGAAGAATATTGGCAATGTGCTAGTGGTGAATGATCATTTCACTCATTATGCCCAGGCATATCCAACCAAAGACCAGAAAACATCCACAGTGACAAAGGTCCTGATTGAAAAATTCTTTGTCCATTATGGTGCCTCCCCAGAGAATTCACTCCGATCAAGGAAGAGACTTTGAAAGTCGTTTGATCAACGAAATGCTCTCACTCTGGGGAGTGCAAAAGTCCAGAACCAGCCCCAAGGGGATCCACAGCCCAAAAGGTTCAACTGAACACTACTAGACATGCTGGATAAACTCAATCCCTGGAACAAGTCCAAATGGAGCCAACAGATAAGCACATTACACCATGCTTATAACTGCCCTAGAAGTGATGCCACTGGGTTCTCCCTCTACTGCTTAATGTTTGGCTGAGAAGCCCAGTTGCCAGTAGACATCTGCTTCGGAGTGTCCCCTGATGGAATCAAAGCAAAGAATTACCTTCAATGTGCTCAAAAGTTAAAGGCCCAGTTGAACCATGCCTACCAATTGGCACACACCTTGGTGGCAAAGAGGAACTTAGCAAACAAAGAAAGGCACGACAGACATGTCAAGGCCCAAGAACTGCAACCTGGAGACAGAGTTTTGTTGCGAAATCTGGGACTGCATGAGAAACACAAGATTGCCGGTAGGTGGCATCACACCCCCTATGTTGTTGTCAGCAAGCTAGAGGATCTGCCAGTCTATAAAGTGCATCCAGAAAATGACCCACGAGCCGTAAAGACAATGCACAGAAATCATTTGTTACCTATTGGGCAAATCATCATCGAGTCTACACCTTAAGACACTGCCCCTCCCGGGCATGTAACCAGGACTGCAGCTAGAAAGAAACGGTTAACCCCCTGTCCAGTTATTAAAGATTTAAGGCCTTCCATCAGTCATAACCTAAATGAAATGGACTGCCGATCTGAATCTGATGACAGTGAGTGTGAGGCCCCCTATTACATGTCCTATGAACTGAGTCAGTTGTTTCAAGGTAACCCTATGTGCAATCTTTTGAATGAAGCTGGACCTTCAAGACTGTTTAACCCTCCAGCCTTCTCCACAGCCCCTGTGCCCCATGAAAGTGAGGTGCAAAGTGACTTCAGATGTAGCTGACTGCTTGGGCCGGATTTTCAAAGGCCTTAGAATGATGCAAGGTGCTTGCATCCAACATGTCTGACACAAGAGGCAACTTGGGCCAAGGGCTGCACCAAGTGTTAATTTCAAAGGCAGCCTGTATCTCCCAGCAGGCTGCCTGTGCCAAAGTGTGCTAGCACCTGCCTTGCACCACGAAAGTGGCTGCGGCATGACACTAGGGGGCTTGCGGCAGACCCAGAGTGCTGCAGCCCTCTAATCACAATTTTCAGAGACCTCCTGAGGAACTAAGTGCCAAGTACCATTAGACCAGCGAAGGGCTCGTCTAACAGTATTTAGACTTCTCCTGGGAGGGTCGTCCGGTATATGCCACAGTGTGGCCTGTCCCAATCCATCCACGATGGGTGCTCGCTGGTGATCCAGTGGCCCCCCTCCCCACCCTGACTGTCCATGTGCTGGACATACTCCCCCATGTGCCATGGTGCCCCCTGGCACATAGTGCCCACAACCCCTGCCCCCCCCATCCATACCCCAGATTTGGTGACCGGCACAGCCCTCCTCACCCCACCACGGCTGGTCACCGAATGAACCGTCAGTGTGCATACTGTATACAGTATACAGTACGTGCACTGACAGGTCATTTTGCGGCTGGCCATGGTGGGGTGAGGAGGGCTCTGCTGGTCACCAAATCAGGGGTCTGGGGGAGCCATGGTGGTGTGAGAGAGGCTCTAGCCAGCATCATGCCCCATCTGTGGGTGCTGCAGACACCCCGCTGCCATTGTGGCATTCCGGGTGGGTGCACCATCAGTTTGGCATAGCACCACCTTTGCCTCATGCTGTTGGACTTTGGCAGCAGGACCCTGTGGAATGGAAAATCGGGTGCAGGGTCCCGGATGCAACCACACTCGACGCAAGCTGCCACTGTCGCAGCTTGCATCGGGGCTTTGAAAATCCAGCCCCTTGTGTCTTGTGGAATTAGTTGAGTGCCAAGAAAGAGAGCCAGAAACAGAAAGCACCAGGGAAATTCCCAGAACTGCCTGACGCAGTGGATCCATTAGAGTTGGAGGCTGAAGAGCAAACAGCTTGAGCTTTCTAGCAGCTGCTTCCTGAAGGAGCGTAGGAGAATTAGCGGGGAGAGGCCCTGCTGGCCTTCCTGCCATGTTCTTCAGTAGTTCGAACTGCCTATTGCGGAAGTTGGATCTGTCCAATTTCCAGCCTTGGAACTACGTCAGAAGAAGGAAGAAGTTTGTTATTGCGACTTGTGATTTGGACCAAAGACTTGCTCCACAAGCGATCGGCCCAGCTTGTGATAGAATTTGTCTCGGACTGAAAGGTTTGCATAGGGAAGCTGTCAATTTGCAACCAGACTGTATCCAAACTGTTGTTTAATGAAGTTAGTGATTTAAATGTGCTGAATGTGTTTCGTGGGTTGCGATTTGGTTCCCCACGGTCAAATCTGTTACGCCAGCTGGAGGCTTCACCAGCAGATCACAAACTTTTGCAGAACTTTTCATCCTGCCTGGGCCCTGCCGTCTTGGCCTAGGCTGCTACTCGTGCATCAGAGACCTTCATGGCAAAAGATCAGCCTGGGGATTAGGCCCCCTGCCAACAGCATCGAGCAGGTAGCGGCCACCTGGCAGTGAGCCATGTTGGCCCTGCTTCCCTTGGCCTCCCAAATCATCACCATGAGGTCTACATCTAGCCTGTCCTGCATCCAGGTTCTGGTAGCATAAGTACAAATCAGGGTAGCACCCTGCAGCAAAAGCAAAAGTCATTGTGGTACCAACTAACTGTTTCTTTTACTAGGTTACTGCAATGGACTGGATTACAAATAAATGGGTTGTGTGCATGTTTAATTGTTTTCCTTTCTTAAGGGCCCCAACAACAGCTGTAATGCCAGCCACCCCCAGGCAATGCTTCAGGCTAGCCTGCATGACACACTAAGTACCCTGGGTTGTTGAACTGTCAAATTGGGACTTACAGTGTATGCTGAACAATCCTGATTTAGATCAGATTGCTAATCATTCTGCTAGATTCACACCCCTCTCTTCTTCACTGCCCCTGAATAAATCTGATTGTCTTTTCTCACATTTAGTCTGTCTAGTGTGCATACTATTAGTTGGGTTACAGTGGTAAGACTGTTTTGCTGCATTGCTGATCTTATTTTCTAGGGGGTCTCCAGGGCAGCTGCCACCGATCCAACCCTGGTGGTAAGTGAAAAGGGTGTGAGCACATTATTATTACTGTCTACTGATTGTGAATGTACCATTGTGCTATTTTCTAGGCCACTAGAAGGGTTGGTGGTGGTATTAGCATCCCAGAGGGCTATACCAGAGCAGTTGAGCTACCCCAATACCCGGTTATAGAACTCAGGCCCTTTAACCTGTGTATTGCCAATACAGGCAGGGGTAGTAGCCCTTAAAATAGCGCCGACTAGGGGTTACACGTGCATTCTTGAATTCTATCATGTTTGCCCCCACCACCTCTGCTGAGAAGCTGTTCCATGCATTCACCACCCCTTCTGTGAAAAAAATACTTCCTCATGCTTCCCTGAGTCTACTCCCTCCAGCCTCATATCATGACCCCTTGTTCTTGAACAGCTTTTTTTCTGAAAGATGCCACCCTCTTGTGCCTTGTTTATGCCCTTGAGTTATTTGAAGGTCTCTATCATATCCCCCAGCTATCTCCTCTCTTCCAGGGTATACATATTGAGGTCCTCCAGTCTCTCCTTATGTGATTTTTGGTGTAGACCCTGCACCATTTTTGTTGCCCTTCTCTGAGCTGCCTCTACTCTGTCTATGTCCTTCTCAAGATGCAGCTCCCAAAGCTGGATACAGTACTCCAAATGGTGTCTCACCAATTATTTGTACAGTGGTATCATCACCTGCTTCTTTCTGCTGGTGATACCTGCAGAAAAAAGGAGGTTGTGATACCACTGTACAAAATATTGGTGAGACCCCATCTGTGGTACTGTGTCCAGATGAGGATGAAGGGTGCTAGCAAAGGAGTGGGGGAGTGTCACGATTTTTATTGTTTTTAGTGTTGCGGGGTGTAGGGAGATGGGTGGTGTTTAAGGCACAGTGGGTAGTGGAGGTTTTATTAAAGATTTAACAAAAAAAAAAAAACACTGGCAAAGTTGCTACATTTGCTGCATGATTTACACATTTTGGGAATTGTGAATTTCCGTGAATCTGTACCAACTTCTCTGGTGGATTAAAAATGTGCAACATTTCTAGTGGTGATGAGGTTGCTCTATTGGTTTTCACTATTTGTGACTTGTTTCACAGATGGTCCTTGAACCAAGGTACAGATCCAGTGGTAAGTGCATCTAAAAACCTGCACAATAGAATATTATAATGCACTGTACTGAAGACCTTGGTAAGACCAGTGACTGTGGTTGCTTGGTGTCCATTGTGAATGGATATAAACAAATCATTTATTGCATTCAGTAATGCTATTATAGTGGAGTTGTTAGGTCAGAATCTGAAATATCTTTCTGAGAGAATTCTATTGCTCAGAATGTGCACCATCAATTGCTTGTGTATAAACGTCTTGCAGAGTTTGTTGAGCACTGAAACTACTGAAATTACACAGCAATCGTAAGGGTCGGATGGGGGGAGTGATTTGCTGAGAGGTGTTACAATGCCTATTTTACAGGCTGCCAGGATCTGCAGTTTGTAGAGGGTGGATTTGAATAGTGCTGTAATTGAAGTCTTGGAATATTCTGTGCAATATTTATTTATGTATTTAAATGAAGGTTGTTATCTTCCTGTGCTCACCTGACCCACATCTTCCTCCTGAGCACTGGTGCTACCACCAGGCCTCCACCCGGTGGTAGCTAAGATCCAGTGTGGCCCACCACCTTTATCTGGGAGAGGAGAGCTGCCAGGTAGGTACCTGATGCTTTCCCAGTGCCCCCCCCTTCCAGGAACCAGAGGTCATTCTTGAACTTGGATTGCTGGTGCAGCAAGAGGTGAGATATTGCCAGCTTCTCAGCCTTCCTCACCACTAGGCCAGCCATGCTGCAACATTTTAATCACTGGCTTAATAACAGTGGGTTCAGAACTTTGTATTGTATTAAGCTCCCTCAGCTGGTTTAGTGCATTGTTCTAGTGAATGTCCACAAAATGAAAAGATGGTGGTGGGTGTTCTATGCTGTGGGTAGAAATGGATAGATTTATTTGGTTTTGATTTGGATCCTGGGGTAGAAAAGGTACAATTATGGTTGAAATTCATGAAAAAAGGTTCATATTGCTCATTATTTGTTTTAATGCACTACTATTTGAACTTCTGTTATCAGTGTTCCTATTTGTCTCCAAAGTTCATGAATACTGCGTGGGCAAGGAGTAGGTCATGTTATCGTCTGTTTTCTATTTATCTTTTTTCTTGCGTAATGTTTTCCTGCTACCCATGTAAAGGCATCTGTAAATTTGATCACATTCAAGAAACATACTGAGTTGATATATATATATATATATATATATACACACACATACATACATATATATGAAAACACAAATTAAACATACCCCAATATTGCAAAGCATCATGGGAAACATATGCAAATGCCCATGAATTAATTTGGACTGGCTCAACTTTAAGCAGATTTGCACGGTGCCTAAAGGCCTCATAATACAATCAGAAAAGGCTGAGAACAGCAGACACATGTTTCATCCTCATTTATACTCATAAGTGTGCCATATCTGTATCTCGGTCCAGGGACTGTTAGCCAGCCACCCTCTAGGGGATCTTATTTGTTTGGGTCATGGGCAGCCCAAAGTTGAGAGAGACGAGAACTGCAAAAGAACCCCAGAGCAAATGCACTGAGTCATGGGTTATCTCAGAGGGTATTGGCCATACGGTCAAATTTTAAAGAAAACACAAATTGCACATACCCCAATAGTGCAAAGCATGATGGGAAACATGCAAATGCCATGAATTAATTTGGACTGGCTCACCTTTAAGCAGAATTGCATGGTGCCAAAAGGCCTCACAATACAATCAGAAAAGGCTGAGAACAGCAGACACAGACACATGTTTTGTCCTCATTTGGACCCATCAGTGTGCCATATCTGTATCTCAGCCCAGGGAGTGTTAGCCAGTCACCCTATAGGGGATCTTATTTGTTTGGGTCCAGGCAGCCCAAAGTTGAGAGAGATGAGAACTACAAAAGAACCCCAGAACATATTCATTTGGTAATGGGGTAAAGCCCAATAGGCACAAGTGCTTGTTTTCAGGGATGACCTAGGAGTACTGGGGAGGTTAAGTGACTTGTTCAGAGTCACACAGTATGCAAGTGGAGGTTGTGGGAATCAAACCCAAATCTATTGGGTGTATCAAGCTCATTCACAGCTCATTACTCTAACCACTAGGGTATACTGCCAGCCTCATTATATAAATGTTTTTAAACTGTACATTAAGAGCAGTAGTTGCAAAGTATATTAATAACAAATGAAGAAGGCAAACTTGATGTTTTAACAAAACCTAAGCATTCATTTTTTAAGAACATGGTACTCAGATGAAAAACTTTTTTTTTTTTACCACAGAATGTTTGATACTCTTGTATTCATCACTGTTGGTTTAGCCAGTATTGGGTTTAATGTTTAAAGGATCCCCTCAGTGTGATGGTTGTTTATTAACCTGCTGCAAACTGAAGTGACAAACAAGGAATAGCAGCACAGTATTTTCAAAATGGGTGCGTTGCTGTATGGAATTCTGTTCCTCTCCTCGGTGGCATTTGTGTCTTCTGATACAGTAATCAACAAGGTATTTGGTCTCACTTATCTACAGCAGTAGTTCTCTTTATTTTTTTTCTTCATTAACATACATTTTTTTAACATTCTGCTTAGTTGTAATGTGTATAGTGGATTTTGAACAATTCAGAGACTTATTAGCTTAGCTGCAATGGAGAAATAAAATGTTCTACTTCCGTTACTTTTGTTGTTTAAAATGATACCAATGTACACTCATGTCAGTAGTTTTTTTTTTTCCCAGAACTAGCTGTATCATGTGACAAGAAATGAGTGCTGGGTTACTACTCCAGGTTTCTTACAGTAATTGATGCAGTCTAGGTTGAATTTAGATATATATGTAATTCTGGCAAGGATAATATTAAACAGCCTGAATTATTCCAGGGTTTTAAATAATTGATTAGCAGTTTTTTTCTTTGGATGATACTAACTGTAAAGAAAGTATTTATATAGATTTTCTAGAAGTGTTGTGTTTGTTAAACACAGTGAGGCAAGACCTATGCATTTTCACAAAGATTTAGCACTTTTATGAGCAAAACACTAATCAATTTTTAGAGTTAAATAAAACCCTGTATCTATACTGGTGAAAAAGGATTGGGGTGATTTAACTGATGTGTCCAAAGACTTGATGGTATCACAAGATTAAGTAAAAGTAGATTGATTACCAGAACTTATGAGATCCAGAAAATGCTGAGGGCAAAAAATGATTGAACAAGGTCAAAGGAAAACTTTTCTCTGAGGGTAATAGGGAGTTGGAAGAGGGTACCAGAAGGCTTGCTGTTTGTGAACAGCACAGGTTGATTCACATCCAGACTGGAAGGGGATAACGTTATTTTGGCCCCCAACTACCTTCAGGGTTGTGTAATACAAGTACAGTTTAGGACAAATGCACACAAAAAGTGTACGTTTTACAAATACCATTCTTAGACATATGTGTTTGCGTTTGACCACATAAAGTATTATCAGACCTCAACTGTGGTTGATGTGACACACATGTGACTACTACTGCACGTAACACAAATGCATATTTGATTGACAACCCTTTGGTCTTGTACCATCGTTAAAAACAGCATCAAGTCTATGATGTAAAAAATTATTTTTAGTTAACATGAAAGTGCAAACAAATATGAATAAAGTTAAAAAATACGAATTCCACAGATACATACAGAAATACCCCCCAAACATCATACCAACGCACAGCCCGAGTTACCCGTTAGGATAACAAGTAAGTGAGGTCAGTGCACCATGTATCAGTCTCACTCTCCACATGTACCTACTACAGTATTAGTTTCTCATAATGAAAGCATAAAACTGCATTTAACCTGTAAGCCAGTGTTTCCTGTTGAAGCATTTTTTCAAATACCGATTCACATTCTACTAGTGTTCTATTTTTACTGGAGTCAATGAGTAAATTCTGCACTTTGGTGCTTCACACCTGAATTAAACAGAACTCAATGCAAAGTGAGCCACAAAAGTGGAGCGTAGGTGTGAGGGGACCTTTTTAGAACTGTGTGATTGAGTTTATGTCCCTGCTAACCATCTTACATTGTTGGTACAGTGCATATGTGTTCTATTATAGAATTACGTGGTTGAAAGGGCAATACTCAACATCAAGTTCTTTTCCAGTACTTACTATCTGGGTGTCAATCGGAAACACCCACAGACTTTACCAAAAGATGAAACAATACAAGAACTGGAATGGGCATTTAAAAAACAACTTCTACAGAAAAAAATACAGGGTCAGCACAGTTCTTTCAGGACTCTGTCCTTACAATTTCTCATGAGGATACAGTACAAACAGACATTTAAGAAAGAAAAAGAACATTAGTCCAACAAGTTCTTTCTCGACTCAGCTAATTGGGAATACAAGTTTACCATGTATTGTTCAGGATATTCTTCCAGTTTGAGTTTAAAAGCACAAACAGCGTCAATTGACACCACCTGTTCTGGAAATATATTTCAAGTACTGACAACTCATTCTGTGAAATAGCTTGCCTGATACATCCCTTGAATATTTCTCCTTTACATTCAATGATTCAAGAGTTAAATATAAATGCATATACTGTATTTTACAGACAAATACTTTCATTCTACTTTACTGAGATAACTTAAAGTAGCAGTGCAATGAAGTGGGTAAAAAACTTGACCACACCTTTCTTTCACTAGTAAAGATTCTAGGCATAATTTAGTTTTATTTGGTGGTAAAATTTTCCAGTTTCATCAAAATTTGAGTATTTTATAAATGTTTTAATAAGTTTTTTGTCAAGAAAAATAGATGAGAACCATATTTGGGTTAGAAATAGCATTGTAAACCTGACAAGAATTAGGATAGGAAAAAAAAACCATGGGGCATAATTCACAAAGGGAGCACAAAGTGAGCACAAAAGTTTGCACTGTACTCCCCTTCTACACTGGTGGGCAATTTAGCTATTCACAATCGGATAGCCTAGTGGGCTATTTAACTTTAAATAGGGACCATCAGGGGGCAGCGCTAACCCAGGCAGTGCAATACATGGCAGCGCTGCCCCCACAGCCAGCCAAGACAATCAGACCACGGCCAATAACGCTCGGGCGCTAAAGTGCAGTTCATTAATGGAGGCATGCAAATGAGCCCATTGGGCACGCAAGGTGCTAGAAGCCATTGACATGCCCATGATGGGCTCATTTGAATGCCATTAGTGAGGTGAGCCCCCCCACCAGCCCAAGCCCCATGCAGCTATAGTCTCCCACAGCACAGTGGTGCCCACCCCCACCATGATCGCCGACCTGACAGTAAATAAGAAAATAATTTTCCATAGCGTAGTGGTCCCGCCTTCCAACCCAGTTCCTCATCCCGGTCATAAGAAAACATCAAGCCCCTTTCCATAGTATAGAGTTCCCTTCCCCACCCTGGTCCCCCATCGCCCTCATAGTACATAATAGGCCCCTTTTTATACTACATTGTTCCATCCCCCTCCACGTCCCCAATCACCATTATCACAAAAATAAAATCTCCATTTCCATAGTGAAGTGGTCCCTCCCACCTCCCCGGTCCTCAATCCCTGTTATCATAAAAATAAAATACCCATTTCCATAGTATAGTGGTTCCTCCCCCCTTCCCAGTCCCTGATCTCCTACCCATTCTGTATTTACATATTTTCCATAGTGTAGTGGTCCCCCCAACCCCCACCGACTCTGGTAACTACATCCACCCTACTCTCCCTGCCACAGCATGTCCCACCGGTCGGTGAGCAGCACAACCCTCCTCTCACCTCCACAGCTGGCTGCCCCACCAACTGAACTGTCAATGACAGTTTACAGAATACACTGCAATCCCATAGGTTGAAATCTCAACCAATGGGATTGTACTGTATACTGTAAACTGTTATTGACAGTTCGGTCAGGGCACAGAAGTGGAGGTGAGAGGAGGGCTGTGCTGCTCGCTGACTGATGGGACATGCCTGGTGGGGGGAGCTGGTTGGGATGTTGTTACTGGAATGGGTGGGGGGGTTGGAAGGACCACTACACTATGGAAAATATGTAAATACAGTACAGGTGGGAGATCGGACACTGGGGAGGGAGGGAGGAGGGTCCACTATACTACAGAAACAAGGATTTTATTTTTAAGATAACAGGGATCAAGGACTGAGGAGGAGGGTGGGACACTATACAATGGAAAAAGGGGGATTTTATTTTTTTATTGTGATGGCAATTGGACCTGGAAGAGTCTGCAGTACCTCTGCAACACTCTAGGGTTTTCGGGGAGTACTGCCAGGTTTTTACAGGCAGCAATTTGTTCCACCTAATGGCCTTCAGAAAAGGCCATTGCATGGAGCAAATGTTTGTGAATGGGATTGTGGGGCTGTGCAGGTCCCCTCACAATCATTTGCATTGTGGATCCCTCCTTACTTTGCCCAGGAACAAACCCAGTTTGTGAGGGCAAACTGGGCTTTGTGAATACTCAGCTATTCATTAAGCCCAGTTTGGCCCAGGCGAACTGGGTTTGCACCTGGGCATAGCTTTGTGAATCCTGCCCATTGTGCGTAGTATTGAAGGTATCTAGAAAAGCAAATATGACAGGTGTTCTACCATTTTTATGGCTGCAGTGGGCATAGCCCTGCAGATGTTTTGCATTCAGAAAAGGACTGACGTCACTTTTGTGACCGTGCAACATAATGGAGTTTGAAAAATGTTGTCCTCCGCTAAAGCTTCATTACTACTCTGCCTGTTTGAGCTGAACAGCACTATTTTTCTCTCATGAAGCACTGCCTTGTTGCTACTCTATGCAGTTTACACCCCTTCCCCATCCAACTTGTAGGACCCTTTTCTGGATTTGTAATTAGCAAAGAAAAATGGAGTAGCAGCTGTCGGCAGATTTGATTAAATAACACACTGCCCTGTACAAATGACTGGCCAAGCACAGGAATGTCAGGACAAAAATGATGTAGGGATTACAATTTGAGCTGTCAGCAAATTTAATTAAATAACACACCGCCCTGTACAAATGACCAACTGAGCACAGGAACACCGGACAAAAATAATGTAGGGATTACTATTTGAGCTGTCAGCAAATTTGAGTAAGTAAAGCACTGTCCTGTAGAACTGTGCGACTGATCACCAGAACACCAGCAAAAAAATTGATTAATGAGCTGTTGTGGCTGTCCTGAGTAGAATAGTGCACTTGTATCTGGCTTTCTATTTCACAGAGCAAGAGCCGGCAGTATTTCAGAATTTGTTAAAATGATGAAAAAAAAAAAAAGAAGAAATGTGAGAACTTAAAACACTGCTATGTGCAACTTGTCACACCAGTAACATAAGTTAGAGTAACACTGATGTACCACATTATAATAAAAATAAATAAATGTGCATTCTTTCCCTTACTCAGATGGCAGGACCCCAATCTGGATGTAACTACAAATGTGTGAATTTTTAATCTTTTACCCAGTAGGTCATTAAAATTTCAACAAATGTAACCACATAACCGATGTTTTACAGCCATTTAAATCGGTAATTTGGGAACAAAAGGTAGCCAGCACCTACAGTCTGATGAGACACTACTGCTCTTCCTATTGCACAATACAGTAGTACACAGCAGTAACGTTGTGCTTGATTTCAGTATGTGAAACACTGTGGCCCACAACTTTATTGTTAAACACAGTAGAAGTGATCGCCTGACTCTCTGGATCACAGGTATTAAATCACTGCCCTGTAAAACTGGTCACAGGAGCACCGGAACACCAGGCCAACACTAAATCAACAAATGTTAGGAAAATTTACGTATTTCATAATATATGTCTTAGACTGTGCTAACAGGGGGAAAAAATCAACAAGCAGCTCCCTGTACAACAGGTCCTAGGAATAGCCAGACAGCAATGGAGCAATGAAATACTAGATGCTAAAAAAGTAAAATTATTTAAGATTAGATGGTGTAACAGCTGCAACAATGCCTGCACAGAACTCTGCAGCTTCAGAAGGAAAGCTTCTAATTATATACTGTATAAGAAATGAACAATTATAGTAGCAGCCACAGACACTGCCAGCTAATTCCCAAAATTTCTGTGATATTTCCAGATATATCTAATGCTTTCTCCATTTCTACAGTAGGAGCAGCTGAGAGAAACTCTTTAGAAATTTCATGAAATATGTGGAAATAGCTGGCAATGTCTGTGGTTACTACTGTAGTTCTTTAATCTAGCTTCATCAGTCTTAGCCTAATATACCGGACTCTGTCAGTTATTGCACTCGCATTACCCAAAAGCAAGAGAGATTGTAACCTGCCTGTCTGGGTCTGTTTCCCTTTTGTTTTAAGTGTATTTATTCAGTTGCTTTCAATAGTGAACCCAAATGGCTTTTGTGAACAGTAACTTGAACTAAAATGGAAACAAATCAATGTCCCCACTCTCGTGGAAGTTCTGATTCGAGACCGAGAACTAGAAGCCAGCCAGGCTAGCAAGAAAGGTATAAAGGTAGCCTCCTTCCTTGCTAACCTGGCTTAATACTTTGTTGGGATTGGCAACTTGGTTCGGTAAGGACTGGTTGATTGCTAAAATTGCTGCCGCGAGCGCTGTGAGTGATTCTCTGTCATCTGATCACACTGGATGATTTTATTTTTTAAGCACATTTTATTTTGTTTAATTATAACTGTGGTTTTAAAATGTTGTTATTATTTGTTAAAATATTTATTTCCCCAGTCCCCGGCTTGACCCTGCTTTGTTGGTGAGGAGGAGTGCTGTGACAGACAGACTTCTTTAACCCTGGACCCGGACGGTCCTCTCCCCTCTGGTAAAAGTTATAACTAATAACTGTAAGCCACCACCAACTTGCACACCAGCCACTCTCTTGCTGCTTGCTAGCCTAGTCTGAAGAGTCCAGCAGCACAGCAGTCCATGATTGCAAGTATCTGTTCCTGTGTATATGGGTCTATGGGAGGAGAGGAGAGGAGAAGACTCCACTACACAGGTCATATAGGTGCTGTGAGGTTAGGTCCGACCCACCATAGCCTCTCTCTCCACTTCACTGAGTCAGTCAGACCAGGCTGTCATGGGAGGGCAGACTGTAGTCACGGGATGGGAGTTGGAACCGGGAGGGACCAAGATGCAAGAGAAGTCATGCAAGAAGAACACTGAAGACCAACGGATTCCACATTCCGGCAAATCTACTCTGCTGTTGACTGTAGCAGCCAGGTAAATTAATAGATTTTTATGCCTATGCCTTAATGTAATATTTAATGAGATCAAGCCTATGTGGGGAGTAAAGTTACAGTCATGTGGGTATTTCATTCTTTGGTCATGTACTGGGGGCTGCCATTACTGGGGTTTGTTGACGGTCACATTTTTTTTTGTACTTGGCAGCAGGACAAGGTAAAATTACATTAGCCCACAGCAGCTTGCACTGGTCTGCAGAGTCATGTCTGACTTGGGGATTTCAGTGACAGCCAGTAAATACAGATGCTGCACAGATTCTGCCCCAGGTGTTGATGAAGTAAGTTGCTTACTTGTTTATCATTTGTTCCCGATATTGACCCCCCCCCCGTTTCTTTCCTCCCATCCACTGCCCTGTGACCTGACAGTTTGACAGTTTGGGACTGCATGGTGACCTGCATAGCTGATGCATCATGCCACACCTTTGGTCGGCTGGTTGGGGGGTGCACCTGTTTAATTGCATGAGCCCTCCCTTTCCAGAAATTGAGCTCCTCACCTCTTCTGGAAACTCCATTTATGCTCCACTCCTAATTTTATCATTTATGATATGTACTTTTGTTTTCTGTTGTTGCTCCAAGGAAGGGGGTCTAAACACTAATTATAGGTATTGGGAGGTCGTCTGGGGCTGGCTCAAGTCCTGTGAGTGTATGCCATTTGGCTGAGTTGGCTCTGAGAAATTCTTCCCTTCTCTGCTGATTTATCTTTATTATTTTTTAAATTACTGTCTATTATTCAGTTAGGCAGCACTTTATTTCCTTGAGTTTTGTCTCAGCCCAGAAGGGTTAGTTGTCAGGGATTTAAATTATTGCCATGAGGGGAAAGGAGGCAGCAGGCCAGTAGCAGCAAGTTTCCGAATTTGTCATACAATTTTTTTTTCTGCAAAGTCAAGAACTGATTCTACTTGTGAATCATTGTGTCTTTCCTCTGTTGCCATTCCCCCAGACAGAAAATTTAAACTGTTGATATTTTTATAGGCCATTTTAATTAACACACACACGTACAGTATACATGTATATTTTATATTGTACTTCAGTACAAAAATAAATATTAGAGAACGTGGGCTATCCTCCCCCCCCCCCCGTTACTGTTCAGTTATTAATTTTTATGTTTTCCTTCCCTTCAATTATTACATTTATTTATATAAAAAAAAAAAAACTACTGTTGAAACTCCATGTCCATACTAACAAATTAATGGTTACCTATCAGCAACTATACAAAAAGAAAATGATTATTTTGTATACTCTATAGATCTGAGATGTATTCCTTTTGTAGCCTTAGGACTCTCCTACACACACATATCTACAGTAGGTTCAAAAAATGTGAAGGATTGTAGTTCTGAACTGCCTCATCTCTGCTCTCCTCTCTTTAGTGGTTGGCTCAGCTGCTTACTCAGTTGGAAACAGTACACACTTCCTCTTCTGTATAGTATTTTTAAATCAGGCACTAAGGAACAGGAGGAATCTAGTGTGTTTGATAGCTGCTCCTACAGTGACATCTTACAGTGAGCTGAGCTCTAATTCACCAGTAGTCAAGTTCTGTCTGCAGTGAATGTGATGATTTTCCAATGCCCCAGTCCCTCTCCATTAATTTCCATGTAATGCCATTTTTGGTAACGTAAGAGCAAAGCAAAGCCTGCATACTCATTTTCATAGTGAACCTGTCCTTTCTATGTTACATAAGTACAAGCACAATACTGGCATTTCATTTTGGCAGCATTGACACAGAACATTTATGAGCAAATACAGTATTTTTGAGCTCATGTCTACTATAAAAGCAAATTTCAACCTAATATATTGTAAATATGATTTGTGAAAATCATGGTTGTGTCCTAATATATAAATTAACCTCCAAAGAGAAATGCAAATTTTTGGTACCGTGATGTTCAGAAGAGGACAGTCATAACGTCATGCATGTGCAGTTAAGTGTCCTGGGACTGTTTTTATTATACAGTCTACAGTGTGGCATTTCAAAATTATTAAACAGTGTAACTATAACCTCCGCCCCCACATACACACACGCTTACAAATACTATTGTCAACCTTTTTTGCATTGTATTATTTTTAGGTAAAACCCACATTTTATGATTGCTCACTTCATCTAAAATTCGTTGTTGTTGCTGATGGTTTTATCTGCCGCCTCGCTTATTAGAACCACAATGCATGGTAATGTACAGCTATGCCCAGCTTTGTTTTCCTTCATATCATCAAACTATTGTTGTTGCATACTCCAGACATTAGAAACACCCTCAAACAGTGTAACCACTCATGATACAACAGTCGTCTCTACTCATACTACATTAGCAGTGGCTAGATTGTGTTAGGAGTGTTTCTGAGTCCAGGAAAGATGCATTGGGGGGTTGTCAAGAAACACAAATAAACATGTTTTGGTGTGGTAACACCAGTATGGTGGGCAGTCAGTTTTTTACTTTAAAAAAAAAAAAGGATCTGAATCAAACTACCAGCTGCATCAACTTTCTCCACAGAATGTGAACAATCATAACATGTGTTTTTTAAACTTGGGACACTTTGAGGCTTAAGGGGGTTGTTAGTGTCCTTTTAAGCAAGGGCAACCAAATAAAGATTAAACATTTCATTGCTTGTATGACCTTGCTTGCACACCCACTTTAACAGCTGGGAGGCATGTGGCACTAGGGTTTAAGTGACTTGCTCAAGGTTTACAATGAGTAAGCAGCTGTGGTGAGATTTGAACCTGAAAATCTCCTGCTTCTTAGATCAGTGTTCTGCCCACTTCGCTATACCATCTCCTAAAATATGTCCCCCTCTGGTGTACTGAACCAGTCTGAAGTTAGTGGAACCACTCTCTGTCATGGGTTAATCCTTACTTATTGGTCAAGTGGCACCTTACACCAGTATTCAGCAAGCATTCTTCTAAAACATAGAATTTTCATCTTGTATAATATTCAAACTCCTGTATGCGCAGGTAATCTGTGTTTTAGGCCTCTTACTCACTGACTAAGGTTTAGACCACCCACTCACCCACTAATATTTCAGTATTATGATGCCTTTATCAAGTGATAAACATGATTACCTGTGGATTCAGGATTTTGAATGTTCTACAAAATGAATAATTCTGTGTTTTAAAGGAATGCTTGCTGAGTGTTGGTCTAAGATGCCACCTGGACAATAAAACAGTGCACTGACACTTGTCTCCAGTCCTTGCAGAACTGGTACTCTTAATTAGGGAGAAAATGTGTACCCACATGAAAGAAGTGATAGCAAAGAAGTGAGAGATCAAGTTATGTGAGAGAGAACAGCAGAACATCACAGAAAAGCACAATAAGTCACCTTTTCGCTTCTTTAACTCTTATTCAGTAAGAGGTGTGCTGGCTTGCTGGTTTACATATTTGATATTCCACTGCTATAGGAGAAGCAAACAGCATTTCAGTTTTTCTCCTACAATTTAATACATGCGTATCCACTGCACTAGTACAGAAAGATTAAGATGTTTCCTTTTCAGAGGGTGTTTACACTGCGACAGCAAGATACTGTCAGTATCTTTCCCTATAATATTGTGCCATGCCACATGTGAAAAAAAAGTAGTCAGGGTGGAAAGTTGTTTCCCCCTACTTTAAAATGCAAGCTGCAGCCTTCCCAGCTGCTCCAGAGAACTATGAGGGGGGAGCGAAGGAGAGCGAGAGAGAGAGAGAGAGATGTTTTGTTTTCAGAGAGAGAGAGCGCTCAGCCAACCTCCTGACTACAGTACTCGCTCCTTCCTCAACAGTGCTTAAAAGTAAGGTTCTTTATTTGGCTTCCTGAAAGAATGCTGCACCAGACTGGGACTTTTTTTTTATTTTATTAGCAAAATATAATTGTTTTCCAATTTTTTTTTATTGTATTTCATTAAGTTCTTTCTCCAACATATACACTTCACTTTGATCAGCTTGTCCACTTAGTGTAAATATTCCTTTTCAGACCTGAGCCATAAATTAAACAGTTCATTAGCAAAATGATTGTCTCTCTGGTGGCACATACAATGAATATGCACATGCAAGACTTTAATACTTTAAAGGCAAATTTCACCTGCTTACTCTACTGAATTAGAACTCACTGGCATTTTACTTGATTTTGTTTTCCTTGGACAGTTCCTATAGGCATGTGCACTTTCTATCTGCCGTCAGAGATGCAATCATTTTGCTAACGAACTGTTAAATTTATGGCTCAAGTCTGAAAATAAATATTTTTATTAAATGGACAAGCTGATCAAAGCTAAGTGTTCATGTTGGAGAAAGAACTGAATGAAATACAATTAAAAATAAAACTAGTGGTTTATATGTTAAGCAAACAGAGAATTACCATATGCTAAACCATAATCTAGCCAATTTCCATAGCAGTGGTATGACAACTCTAGTTCAACCTGTCTGCCGTACCTCTAAAATACCCTTAATTATAAATTACAATGCCCAGGGAATTACTGTCATAAAAAACAAAGTGACAAGAGTCAGCATTTTTGGCCCTGTGCCGATGCTTAATGATCTTCCTGTGATACAGCTGTGCTACCTGAGTTCTGTTCTTTCATATCTCTTACCTGCCACCCAGCCCAGTAGAATTGGGAAAGATTAAAAACAGACATGCTTATATTTTTTTGAATCTGAAAGGAGGTTGTGGTTCCCTTCCTTTCAGTTTAATTCATACAACACTCAGAACACTCTAACCAGCAGCTCACTTGATTATATATTTATTCTTAAACACATTACAACTACTGCTCCCTTACAGCATAAAGCAGTCAGCTAACTAGTCTGGAATTTGTCAAGTTTCTAGGTTCTGAAGATGACAATCTGCTGCTGCTTCACAACCCTCTGCCAGTCCCAAAACAATACAGCTCCCTAGCCCCACACCTTGTTAACACCTCTGCATTGATCTGTCTTTATTGACAGGAAGATAGTTTACTGTGCTCTTTCTTTCTTTCTTCTCTCTCTCTGTATCTCTGTCACTCTCTCCATAGCTGGAATAACTATTAGACATTGATTTAGTTTTTGTTTATCGGGTAAGAGCACTAGCCATAAAATGACTATTTTCAGGCACGACCTGGAATAGTACAACAAAGTTTGTAACATGGCCAAAACATGAACAGGCAAAATAAAGAAGGCAATTGGTTCAATTGCATCAGGTGTCACAAGAGCAACACAGCATTATGGCACGATAATGCCGTGTTGCTTGTGAAATGCAGAAACTAACCACAGGGGAGAAAGCAGCAGTATACAGAAAGATAAGAGGTAAATCATGGTAGCGAGTAAGTAGGATGACTTGACCGGGAGTAGGAGAAGTGTTATGGAGACAGAGCGAGAGAGAAATAGTATAAGAGGGAGAGAAGGAAGCGCAAATGGAGAAAATGTGGGTAAGTTGCTGTGTATGTGGAACGAGAGACATGACTAGATGTCAAGTTTGGAAACAAGGAACAAATGGGAAGATGTGCAGAGATAGGGAGTAGGGCAGTGGGTGAAAAAGTGAGGACCCTGGGGCAAAAGGAGTGAGTGAGATACCAGGGAGCGGAATGGAACAGAGCACAGCAATGAAGCGGAAATGGCTGTTATTCGGAGACAGTCACGGTATACGGCACTGGTAAATTAAATAATCATGGAGTATCGATGGAGTTGAAACACAAGAAAGAGAGCTCGAAATTCTCAGCAGCGTAATATAGCGAGCAGTCTGAAGACGAGCTTGTCAGGCAAAGACTATGATCTAATGGTACTAACCGGCTAAGGCTGTATGCAAATAAGACACAGAGCCTCAGAGCAACGGAGTAAAACTAGCAACTTGGGATCCTCCTGACAGTGATAGGAAATGAACTGCCATCAGAAATACTGAACAAGTTATAGTAATCGTTAAGCAATACATGTACGTACTTATGTGCAAAAGTATTGAAAGGACTTATATGTATGTAACAGAGCATCACCTTAACCTCTCAAAGTAACAGTAAAGTTTACTATCTATCTCAAATGGTATAGTCGTGTAATTGATCACAGCAGTAGAAACCAATGTGTGAGACCACAGTAATATTACACACCGTAGCTAGCGCTAATCCCCTCGAGGTGGCATCTAATGGGGAGTTAATGCATGGTTGGACCATTGTACGCACTTGGCCTCAGGCCTCGTGCCACAACAGTCTCAACCATGCATTAACTCCCCATTAGATGCCACCTTCGTCGGTGATTAATGCTTACATAACAGACAGGTAACATTTCATGAGTACAGGACAATTACATGTACGGTAGGTCAAAACAGTAGCAATGACCAATAACCCAAGCAGTTAAAACAACACTGCATAAGGTAAGGATTCAGACAGCAGTGTCATATAGAGTAGAACAAAACAGTTTGTATAGGGATAGGATTCAGCAAGAGGTTCAAAACCATGATGTAACAAAGTAAAAGGGAATCAATGTAAGAAGAAACAGTTGAGGGAAAGCACTTTACACAGTACAACACGAAGAGTAATAATAATAATAATAATAAAAGCAAAGTAGACCTTAGCTAGAGGGAGAGTTATAGGGAGTGGGGGGTGGGGTTTAGAAAGGTGGTAGATAGTAGTGGGAGTCAGGGTGTGTTTTGTAGGAATGGGAAAGTAAGGCGCAATGGCATCAAGTGGGGTAAAAGCAAGTGCAAAAGTCAGCAAGGGATAGATATCGGCACAGCTCCATTTTGAAGCACACATGGGACTTTGACTGCCTAAGGACTAGGGGAAGAGAGTTCCATAGCTGGGGAGCAACATATTGAAAATTAATATATGATTACTTATGAGTATTGACATGAATAGGATGGGGCCAAGAATCGAGCCTTGTGGTACACAAAGTGGGAGAGGTGATGAGAAGGCCCCATCAACCTTAATTTGCTGAAGACAACCAGACAGATAGCTGGAGAACCAGTTTAGAGTAGGTCCAAACATGCCATGTTCTCCGAGATGTCTAACAGTATCATATTGTCAACTGTGTCAAAAGCTTTGCTCAGGTCAAGGAATACTACCATCAGTGCATCCCCAGCACCAACTCCTGCCTTCACTGGGACTTACGGACCTCCAAATAACCCCAATGGGCATACCATACCCCTTCTCCATGGTAGGGCCTTTGAGACTGGCCAGACGCTCCGGAAACCTTCACCACCCCTAAGCAGGGTCCTAACAGCCAGCCAACGCACTGCTGGCAGCCAAAGGGAAGCTGTAGTTAGAGAAGCAGTGGGCAACTGGGTTCTCCGCATCTACGGTGGACATATGATGACTGCTTCACATGCATAGCTGGATTTTGTTTTTGCTTTGGGTCCTCCCCAGCATACATCAATACTGTCTGCAGTGCACTCCTTTAGGTGAGAAACAGCAGGTGTCACACGGTCACCCAAGGCATCAATGCCACCACCACTTCCCACTATACAAGATGATACAATAACAGAGGGTGGGCTACAGACCCAGTAAGGGTCAGGTAGTGGGACTTGGGTCCGGGGAGGAGCTTTAACCCTCCCTAATTAAAGTTCACCCAACTAAATACCCCTTCTTGCCTACTCTGTCAATCACTCACCTTGTCTCTCCCCCCCATTTCTTTCTACTACTACCCTCCCCTCCACACTTCTTTCTACCACTAAGCCTACCGAGTTTCAGTCCCTGGCAGGGGTTCTCTACATCCTGGAGGAGCTAGCTTTAGGCCATTTCCCCCCAACTTCCCCCTCTGACTCCTTACTTCTCAGCACTTAAATAGGTATCAGTTTACTTATACCTGAATAACTTGCACTTTCAGTCCTGTCTGGGCAGTGCATATCACTGTATGCATAAATTCTCAGCCATGTTAAAAATGTAATTCTGTGAACCACTCTTACAATGGTATACCTTTTATACATTTGAACTGTTAATGTTTGTACTTTTACACATTGCTGTCAAATGCTATTGTATGTTGATATTTTCACATCCTATTGTCCCCCCCTGTCGCACCATGAGACAAGCAACTTGTTCAGTGTGCCTTCCTGGTGAAACATTTCAATAAATAAAAAAATAAAAAATGACCCCTACAAACTCTGAAGCAGCAGCTTGCAACTTAGAACTTGGAGAAAAAGATATTCCACACGAGATATGTGACTGGAGACACAAGAGTAAGCAATGGGGTGGTCTCAATCAGTTTTTTTTTTTTTTTAAGCCTCCACTCTCTTTGCTGTTCTGTAGAATGGGGTGTGGGAAGGGAAAGCTATTACAGCACAAGAATTTGGAATCAGAAATTCCGATTCCATCACACTGTGTCTGAATGACAACCAGAACAGAATCAGACTCAATTTCCAAAAATGAGGCAGATTCCAGAAAATCCTAGTACCCCTACTGCTAGCCCTTTTTTGAATGCATTCTTGGCACTGGAGACTACAGTACATGAATAAGACTTTTTTCGTTTCGTTAATCTGTGTCAAATGCTATGCCTCTTCATGTGTGAAACTGTAAATTTTTTCGGCTTACAAGACACCTCCATTGTATGCACCACCCTATTTGCAGTGTCAGTGGCTCAGCAGGGAGCACACTTGCCTCTGAGGCCGGGAGATCAGAGGGCTGTGGGTTCAGTTCCCACATCTGGCACTTGGGTTAATATCCCAATACTGACACTGTAGTGCAGCATGAGAGGGGTGCTGCAATTCTGAGGTGCCGTCTTTCCGAAGAGACCTTAAACCAAGGTCCCATCTGCCTGGATTGGTGGTAGTTCAGGTGGATGTTAAAGATCCCATGGTACTTATTGAAAAGAGTAGGGGAATTTCCCCGGTGTCCTGGCCAAATTTCCCTCATTCACTAAAAATACCACCAACAGCTTAATCTGGTTCAAGGTCAGTTGGCATTCATCTGTATCCCCCTCCCTCGGGGCATGCCTGAAAATAGGCAGGATTTGTCTAGTACACTTACCCGGTCAACAAAAAATAAAATAAAGGCAGGCCCCTGCCATAAAAGAAAAAACACAAAGTGCCCATTGCTAGCCCTGGAGCTTGTGGGGAGTTGTTCAACCTAGTAGGATGGAAGCACACAAACCTGAAATGCAACAGATGTGCACCCCCTTTCTTACTTTTGTACCCACTATCTCAACCTCTGTATCAGAGCTGGTAGTTCCAGGTTTGGTACTGGAATCCAGGCCTTTTGTATGGCCAGCAATTATGAAGCACATGACGACTGGTCTCTGGCCTTCCTCCGGTCCCGGCTCTATTCTTTGGGGTACAAGCTGCTACTTTTGGTTGTGCATTTACTGTTGCAAATTGTTGCTGTTGCCTCAATTTATAATGGTTATTGTTACTGCCTGAAAGTACAATAAATGATATTTTTCAATACCTTCACTATATATTTTACGTACTGTATCCACTTATCTTCTGAACGTAGTTAAGCTTCTGTTGCAATCTTATGTACAGTATTCGGCACTTGGTCTTTACTACCTTTTGAAACCCCCACTACCAGTAGTACCTGAAAACAGGTATTTTCAACTGCCTAGTGTGCCTACCTAGCCAAAACAAAAACTAATACACATGTTCCTTTTTTTGTATTCAAACTGGATTCCCATACCTAGTTCCTACAGTGCAAACTGAATTCTATATACCCTTGATGTTCACCATGCCCATAACCTGCTAGCAGCCACATGCAGCTCAAAGTTTAAATATTAATCTGCCACGGAAGATTTTAGCAAGCTGGTCACGGGGGGCATTATCTACTTCACTCACAGCCTGTACCTCCTTTGTTTAGCCGATGTACCTCTGTAACACATTCCATGGGCTTCATTGTACATATGCTGTATATTTGTTGTACATATTCTTTGCAAAACACCACTTGTAAATAAGCGGTTTCATTTTTTTTTTTTTTTTTCTTTATTGTTCACTGTATTATATTGTCTGATCTTAAGTACTGTATCCTCAACCCAGGTCACCCCTGAAAAGGGACTGCAGTCTCAGTGGGTTTACCCGATTACCAAATTTCAAATAATTAAATCAGACAGTAACTTCAGCAGTAATGCACATTAGCTCAGGTCCTCCTCTTCTTCCAAAACTGCATGAAAGTTCCAGGCACCTTTCTGCAGTGAAAACTACTGGACAGTTCCCCCATCTACATATCTAGAAAGACAGATTGTGCCAGCGGAAAAAGACCCAGAGCTCTATCCAGCCTGCCTAGCTACATGTCCAGGACTCCAGTGTCAGAACTGGAATGATGTTCCTGCTGTTACAATGAACCACACTATCGCATGGTCACCGAACTCAAGAGTGGCTCCCTTCATCTCTACTTGTCAGACTATCCCAAAGTTTAACAAAACCAGATCAAAGATGGCTCCATTTCTGTGACCGACAGCACGAGAAAGCAGTCTTACATCATTTCCACCAGCGCCTGACCTCCTGCACAGCTGGATATCGGGATTACCTAATCCACATCCAGAAGTTAGGTCACCCGCCAGCACCACCTCCCCTTAGGCCAATGCCCTCCTGATCTCCTCCCCTAACACCGTCTCCTTCTGGTTTGGCAGTCTGTACACCACTAGAATCCCAAACTTTTTGTCCCCTGCTGTCATCAGCTGTACCCAACCCACTGTTATTCCATGCCCTCCCCCAGTCATATCTTCCATGACCTCCATGCCATCCCTAAAGTACACCCCCCCTTTGGTTTGTCGATCATGTACAGTGCAAACCCAGGTACAAGGTCCCAACAGCTGTTTCCTGGTGCCAATGTTTCCATTATAGCCTCTGTCACCACTACCTGCAACTCACTGTGTGGCATTTAAGCAGACCACCCTCTAGGACCCCTTTCTAGTACTCTTACACCTTCCACTGACCAGACCAACTGTATATATTATTTCACGTTTCCCTCCCCACCAGCTCCCCAGCCTATGACTTATGACCATCACCATTTCACATTACCCTCCCCATTCCACTGCTCCCCACTAGTGGAGGGCTAGCTAAGTGTCTTAGCTAGTCCCTATCTGTAAGTGCTGCCTTAGAATAGTTGAGGTTTTGTCCTCTTAACATCTCCAATTCACCCACGAGACGAGGCAAATCTTAGAATGGTTCAATAATAATAAAAAACGGTTCAATAATAAAATTAACAATCATCTGTCCCTGCACCAGACTTGCATTACAAATGACCATGCTATGCGACCCCGTAAAAAATGGCTGCAGATCAGCAGCTGCAATCCAACATCAAGCCCGAGACTTTTACCAAAAACACTATGCCACTGGTCATAAGGCTTGTTCGGAAAAGCACCATCTACAGCATGAGCACTGTGGTGCACCAGCCTGCAGCCCCCCACACAAACTCCAGGCCAAGGCTGTCCACTTCCCGTAGGGCCAGGCTGTACCCCCCTTTAAGTGCGACTTGACTTAGTTTTGCCCCTACAACGGAGCCACTGGCCTTTATGGGTGGCACTCACTTGCCCTCCTGGCAGTCGTAGAGCACGATGGAGTCGTCGTCGCTGCTTGAGATGATGGTCTCGCCGTTGGGGCTGAAGTCGAAACAGTAAATTTTGTCCGAGTTCTCCCGGAACACCTTGGCGACGCGGAAACTCCGCAGCACGTTATCCGTCAGCTTCATGGTGAGGAGGCTGGGAGAATAAAAGAAAGTGCCGAAAAAACACGAAAGCTATTAAGTCGGGACAGTGCTCCGCCGGGCACAGAAGTCGTGCGGTCCCCCGTTCGTCCTGCCGCCGGGGAGTTGACATAACCGGCAGTTGCCCATGGTCCCAAGTATGAGAGGGGGCTTTCTGAGGTAGTGTGGTCTATAAGTTAGTTATTGTTTAGCTCAGTGCTAATGTGCTTGCCAGCCACATTTTTTTGGGGCGGATAATGAAATAACAAGGATGAACTTTACTAATGATCAAATTTCAAATATTCTTTATTCACTTCTTATTCCAAATGGGCAACAGTTTGGTGGCTGTAGGCCCTGGTGATGATTCTATAAGAAAATGTTATTTAGTACTTTACTGTCAAGATTATATTTTTTTTAATTTAAAAAACCTAATATGGTATTTACATTTCCCTCATCCCCATATATTGAACAGTTAATTAATGTAACATGCAGTTGTAAACACCGTTGAATTTATTACCACTATAATTATATGCCTGTAGCACAAGTGGTCAGTGTGGTACCCAAGATCTGTAATTATATAAAGAAGTAAATGTTTTCCCCCTTACTTTGTTTTTATAATCTTTCATTTTTCTTTCATTACTTTCTTTTTTCACAACAGTTTTTTTATTAATTTTTTTCAGGTTGGATACGATTATAAATGCCATTACTATTTTCTCATTGAAATCATGTGCTCCACTTAAAAAGTTATACTGAAACTTAAAATAAAATTGATTCAAATATATACTTTCAAAAGACTTGCTTTCTCTTTTCTGTAGGAGGGGTAGGAGGGAGTATGAGGAAGTAGGCTGTTGGTTAACTAGGATCTGCAGCTTGTCCAATAGGTAGGGAAATGGGCTAACTGGGTGGGCCAAGCAGTCCTTATCTGCCATCAAAGTCTATGGGCAGGATTCACAAACATTGTGAAAGTCCAGCAGCTGCGGCAAAACCTCGGCACCAAAGGGTGGCCACTTGCGGAGGTGCAGGAGTCCCACAACAGCGGGTATTCACAAAGGAGGAGACAGATTACAACCGGCTCCATGACATGCGGCAGCTTGCGGGTGGTGTCACCAGGGAGATTGTCGCAGCTGCGGGAAGTTGCTACAGCCAGTGGGAGCAGCCGTAACACCCTGTGCAACTGCTGTGGCTGTGAATCGCAACCAGCGCCACTGCGGGTGATTTCAGTCCGCTACTGCAGTTGTGGAGTGGGACTTGGGTCCCGAACTGTTTGTGAATCCTGCCCTTTGTTTCTATGTTTCTACAATATGTTTCTGTATTAAACATTGAATTTCATTTCCCTCCAGGTATTTCTCATGACTAAAGTGTACATTGTAAAAAGAACTCCTTTCAGTTCTGATTTCTTAATATTTCCCTCCATTCATCTACCATAGATTGCATTTCTATTCATGGATTTGTACTCGCATTGCATCTATGCATGCTACTCTTTCTCTTTTATTGCACTTCACTTCTGATTTGCTTTCCTCTTATTTTTTTTTCTTATTCTTTAAGACTGCAGTAAAATACTATTAAGTACTCTTTACACAGGACTCTTAATGTTCATCAAATCCCAATCTGATTTTACATTACAATATTCACTTTAATCATGAGAAATACTCGGAGAAAAATGAAATTCACTGTCTAATACAGAAAAGAGAAAGCACATCTTTTGAAGGTACATGTTTGAATCAATTTTATTTTAAGTTTCAGTATAACATTATAATTGGAGCACAGGATTTCAGTGGGAAAATAGTAATGATAGTTTTAGAATGTGAAATGTGTTGTCGGGGGGAGGAGTGGAACCATGGCGAGAGAGAGAAACCATGAGTAAAATCACATGAAGGAACTCCACCAGGAGAAAGGACTGCTGTGTGACTGGACTTCTCTACTGGGACTATATTGCCCTCCTTCCCTCCCCTCCACCCTCACACCCAAAGCTAGTTCTGCTTTTATAGGCACAGGATTTGACTGACAACAGGAACTTCCTGTTTGGGAGCAGGAAGGGAGTGATCACAGAGCCACCAAAGACCCACCATCCTAGAAGGGCAAGAGTAGCTCTCTGGCCCCCTCTAGCTGCTGGAGGTCTGCCTCTGAGCAAGTAAGGGGTCTACTGAGAAATATAGGATATTTTTGTCTCAGAACAGGACAATCAGGAGCTTAAAGGGCACACAGGCAGAAAGTATGGAAAGAGAGAAAAAAAAAACAGAAAAGAGTAAGGATTGCAAACAGTTAAGGGTCCAGAAATAAGACATGATGGGAGTGGTGCAGTGGCTGTGGAGCAGCAGTCTTCCGGGAGACGTTCTGGAGGATGCAGTGTTGTCCCATCTGCAGGCACCTCTCTGGGCTGAGGGAGGAGATTGCTCATCTCCAGGCTGAGTTGGCCAGGATTTGTGGGACCTCCTCTTCCATCCAGGGACCACCAGTGCCACTGTCGTTGCCTTAGAGGTTACCAAGAAAGAGGAGCAGTTGGACCACAGTGGGCTCAGGGAGGGTGAGGGTGGTGGAACAGAGGTGCATCCCTTCAGTTGTACCTCTCCACAATTCCTGTGCCATTCTGGCAAAGTGTGGTTCCTCTGGAGGCACCCACAGTGGAGACCAAGGAGGATGCTGGGAACCTCTGAGGAGACCCACAGGGAGGTGGCAGGGGACCCAGAAGCAACTCCTGGTGGGGACTCCATTGTTAGGAAGGGTAGAACTGGGGAGGAAGGGGAGAGGGAGGTAAGGTGCCTGCCTGTTGCCATGGCTTGGAGGGACAGGGAGCGAAACCTCAGGATTGCCGGAGCAGCTGCACAGGGGAGGAAGCTGGATGTCATTGTCCACCTAGGGACAAATGACCTGGCTAAGAAAGGGATTAGAGAAGTGCAGGAAGACTTTGTGGAATTGGGGAGGGGCCTTAGATAAGTAGCATGCACGGTAACCTTCTCGGAGGTGCTGCCAGTCTATGGCGTAGGAGAGGCTAGGGTGTTCTGCACCATGGGATTCAATCAGTGGTTGAAAAACTGGTGTGGAGCTCAGGGATTTGGCTTCATTGGGGACTGGGGGTCCACCTGGAGTGATGCAAGCCTATACTGGCATGATGGGCTGCATCTGTCCAGGAGGGGAACCAGGATCCTAGGTGATAGGTTTAAATGTTTCATTGGCAAGCATTTAAACTAGCGCAAGGGGAGGCCTGAAAGTGGCCTTATGGAAGAGGATGCCTGGATATCGTGAGTCACAGAAACATGGTACACAGAGAACCATGACTGGGATGTTAACATACCAGGGTACATAACCTACAGGAGAGACAGGCAGGGGAGAAGAGGGGGAGGAGTAGCTCGCTATGTAAAGGAAGGGATAAAAGCAACTGAACAAAAGAGTAAACAGGGAGGAGAGGAGGCACTGTGGGTCACCTTGGAGACTGGAAAGGGCACCACAATCTGCACAGGGGTTGTGTACAGACCCCCATGTCAGGGGGAGGGAATGGACAAGGATATGATAAGGCATTCTTAGAATGGCAGAGAAAGGGAGATACTGTTGATGGGAGACCTGAATATGCCAGATGTTAACTGGAACACATTTGCTGCAGCCACATCCAAGAGCAGGGCCATTCTTGATGCCCTACGGTGGCAGGCCTCAGACAGCTAGTTTCGGAACCCACTCATGAGGGAGCAATCTTAGACCTCATACTCTCAAACTGGGGGCAGTGAGAGGATCTCAGATCTAGAAGTGGGTTGCCATCTGGGAACAAGTGACCATCAAACAGTGTGGTTCACGTTAAACTCAGCTACAGAGTCAAGCCACACAAAAGTGAGGGTACTGGACTTTAGGAGGGCTGACTTTGGCAAGATGGGAGAGTGCCTCAGAAAAGCACTAGCAAACAGGCTAGAAGGAGGTGTGGAGCAACAATGGGGAATCATCAAAACTGCCATCACAGAGGCAACAAGCCTTTGTGTGAAGCAAATAAACAAATCAAAAAGAAAGAAAAAGCCACTATGGTTCTCAAAAGAGGTGGCTGTGAAAGTCAGGAAGAAAAAGATAGCATTCCAGAAGTATAAGGAAACACAGAAGGAGCAGGACAGAGAGCTGTACCAGTTAAGGCAGAAGGAAGCAGGGAGGGAAGTCAGAATAGCAAAGGCCCAAACTAAGGAAAAGATAGCCAACTCAGTTAAGAAGGGTGATAAAACCTTTATAGGTACATCAGACGAGTTAGAAAGACAAAGGAGGGATAGTGAGGCTGAATAGAATGAACGGTGGATGGGCAGAGGGGACAGTGAAAAGCAGGGATACTGAACGAATATTTCTGCTCAGTATTCACAAAAGAGGAGGGGAAGTGCCTAATCCAATTAACAGAAGCACTCTTGATAGGGGGTTGATCCCAGTCCTTTCACAGAAGAAAGGGTTCTGCAAGAACTCCTAAAACTGAAGGTGGACAAAGCAATGGGCCCTGATGGAATTCACCCCAGAATTCTAAAAAGAATTAAGGGGGAACTAGTGAAAACCACTGGCTACTCTTTTAATAAATCATGGGAGGATGGTGTGGTACCGAGGACTGGAGGAAGGCGGATGTGATTCCCTTCACAAAAGTGGGACCAAGACAGAGGCAGGAAACTACAGACCTGTCAGTCTGACCTCTGTGGTAGGAAAGTGATGGAGTCACTCTGAAGGAAAGAATAGTTGAGTACCTAGAGGCCAGTGGGACACAGGACCCAAGGCAGCATGGATTCACAGCGGAAGGTCATGTCAGACCCGAATCTAATAGAGTTCTTTGACTGGGTGACCAAAGTAGTAGACCAGGGAGGGGCTGTGGACATGGCCTACCTAGACTTTAGCAAGGCATTTGACAAGTCCCACACAAAAGATTAATAGTCAAATTAACCAGCCTGGGAATGGGTCCCAGGGTGGTAGCCTGGGTAAAACATTGGCTGGACAACAGGACACAGAAGGTAATTGTAAATGGAGTCCACTCTGAAGAAAGAGGGGTTACTAGTGGGGTAACGCAGGGTTCAGTATTGGGTCCAGTCCTTTTTAATGTCTTCATAAGTGACATTGCAGAGGGACTGGAAGGAAAAGTATGCCTCTTTGCAGATGACACAGAGATCTGCAATGGGGTTGATACACAAGGAGGTGTGGAAAGGATGAGAAGGGACTTGGCAAGGTTGGAGGAATGGTCAGAAGTATGGCAGCTAGGATTCAATGCAAAGAAGTGCAAAATAATGCACCTGGGAAACAAGAACCCAGGGGAAGAATACACAATGGGGGAGGTAGTAACAACAGCAAAAAAGGAAAGGGACCTGGGGTAATCATATCAGATGACCTTAAGGTTAGCAAGCAATGTGAGAAGGCAGTAGGGAGGGCTGGGGGTATACTGGGATGCATAGGGAGAGGCATCAGCAGCAGAAAACAGGAAGTTGTTATCCCTCTGTACAGACAGTTGGTGAGACCCCATCTGGAGTACTGCTGTCCAGTTCTGGAGACCCCATCTCCGCAAGGACATAGACAGGATAGAGGCAGTCCAGAGGAGGGCAACTAAAATGGTGCAGGGTCTGCAAGAGAATCCATGTGAGGAGAGACTAAAGGAGCTTAATATGTATACTCTTGAGGAAAGAAGGGAGAGGGGGAACATGATAGAAACTTTTAAGTACCTCAGTGGAATCAACAAAGTCCAAGAGGGTAGCACCTTTCAGAAAAAGAGACGTGCAAGAACAAGGGGCCACAACTTAAAGATAGAGGGGGGGCGGTTCAGGGGCAATGTGAGGAAGTATTATTTCACAGAGAGGGTAGGTGATGCATGGAACAGCCTTCCAGTGGAAGTTGTGGGGTCTAAAACTGTGGGAGAATTCAAGAATGCATGGGACAGACATAAGGCAATTCTTGTGGGGGTAGGAAGAAATAGGCTGTTGGCTAACTAGGATCTGCAGCCTATCCTGTAGGTAGGGAAATGGGCAGACTAGATGGGCCAAGCGGTCCTTATCTGCTGTCAAAGTCTATGTTTCTATGTAATGATCACATTTCAGATATTTTTCATTCACTTCTCACTCCAAATGGGCAACTGTTTGGTGGCAGCGCCAGTTCCTCAGGCTCCAATGTTGATTCAATAACATGATGTTTCAAATGAACAGGTGATCTCCAAACCTTTAGGAAGTCAAAGAAGTCCACGAAATGTTGGTTTGGTTTCTGATGTTGTTTTGAAGTGGCACAACAAGAAATAAAAACATAAAACATGTATAAATACACACTGTACAGGAGTTGAATTTATATTACTTGTTCTACTCACGATGATGCACTCAGACATGCAAAGGGCAACACTGGATGGGTGTATGGCATGCTGAAGGTAAGGATCAGGTGTTTTGACAAAACTGGTACAACTTTAAAATGTTGTTAGAGGATATGCATCCCACTGGTGTTCAAGTTCAAATTTATTGCAGGAATAACTCCATTGAGCAAGCTCATTCACAAGGATGTCCTGGGACATGTATCAGGAACATATACAAAGTAGCAATATAGTGAACATACATTCATGATACAAAGTAATAGTAATGGATACAAATGTGCAAAAATGTGCAAGAAGAGTACATATACAAAGTAGCAAGATAGAGTACATGCATACATGAAACAAAGTAATAATAATGATAATAGTGGGGTATGCCTTCCTTTCTTAGGCAGAAAAGAAGACAGTATTCAAACAGCTCACACACTTCCAGTGGGTCTGCCAAGCAGGTATCAGACTGGGACAAACACCTCTCAGGTCACCCAGAGACAATTGCAGTCCCCTAATACAATATTATGCCTTCTCACTAATAATATTGTATCAGGGGACTGCAATTGTCTTGGGGTGATCAGAGAGGTGATTGTTCTGGTGTGATACCCACTTGGCAGACACGTTGGAAGCTTGTGAGCTGTTTGAAAACTGTCTCCTTGTGTACCATAGAAAGGAAAGCCTACACCACAGAGATTTATATGCTCTAACAACATTTTAAAGCTGTGTGATGTTATCTCACAATGGTGATTTCAAACTGCCAATAAAAACAGACTATTATGTTCAACCTGATTAAAAAAAAAAAAAAAAGGCTCCTTCTGGTTTATGAATGTCATCAGTCAACTACAACTAGTAACATTTAGATACTACAATGACATAAATAGATGCCATGATTTCTAACTGCAGTATGTAAGGCAAACAAATTAACTTGTCAGGCTAATTTAACAAAAATGAAAAACAAACAAAAAGCTAATAAAAAATCCATTATGCTAAAACCAGTGACTTTGTACTAGTAACCCCAATTTGGCCAAGCAGAAATAATCACAAACACATTGACTCGATGGCTTGTGGTGTGTGCAGGCTGAACAAGTATAGAGTGCTACAGAGATCTAGTTGTTACTGAACACTACCTATGATTTAACTCAGGAATTCAAGACGTTGAGTATATAGCCTGCTCACTGGCCACCAAAAGAGCACACCTGGCTCCTGGGGACACCTCTGCATCTCACAACCAGCATAGTTTACATCAGTCTGGTTGTGAGAAAAATTCTTCCTTTTTTTCCTTTGATAAATAAAATTACTTTTTTTCCTTTTATAACTAAAGTTACAATCTGAAACCCCCATCCCCTTAATGTACCACTGGAACTAAGCTTCCGTCTTCTTCTCCCAACATTTCTTTGTTTGTATTTTTATGGCTGTGGGCAAAGCCTACAGCGATTTTGATACCTGTAGCTTGAAAATGGAGTTTTGTGGAACTCATTTTTTGGACATTTCAATGTATTCTTCCACATCTACAAATCACTATGACAACTAAAATAAAATAATCTCTTCTTTCTCTTTAGAATGTTGGAGACATAACTCCATGCTGCTTATCTGATGGCCATTAGGAAACTGAAACAGCTTGTTAAATATTGGTTGCCTATTAAACTGGAGATTTGTTTACCCCTTTGAAAAGCAGCAGCTTGCACATTTAAGTGATTAGCATTTAAACAATTTTTGCTACTAATTCAGTTGGGGATGAATATCTTTCAAGAAAGATTCATACTTCATAAATGTTACCCTTTCCCAGCAAATATTGTAAAGATTTACACTGTTTTTAACTTCTCAAGACCTAGCTGATAAAATGCCAGGTCTTCAATGAGCAACCCTTACTAAATACATAAATTTCTTTTTGACAGAAAAGGTCTGTGGCCTGCTTCCCAAACATAACAGATAAGAGCTACTGAGATCTCTTAGGCCCTGTCCACACTGCAGCCCGAAAACCCTTCTGTAACGTTACAGAGGGTGTAAACCGCATCGGTAACGGCGTATGTTTACACTGATAACGTTACAGGAGGCGTTTTCATAACCATCGTGGAAACCACTTATGAGGTGGTTTCCACAATGGTTATGAAACCGGTCCCACTCTGGGACCGTTACTGGCGGTAGTGTGGACTGCCGGTAACAGTCCCCTGCAGAGCACAAAGTGCAGCGCGAGCTGCATTGTGGGATCGGGTGCCACTGTAACGGTCGCCCGGATCCCGATGTGTGGATCGGCGGTGCCGGTCCCGTAACAGACACTGCTGAGGTGTGGATGCAGTGTACCACTCTGCGGCCATAACGGATTGCATCCGTTACTGGGCGCAAGCAGTGTAGTGTGGACGGGGCCTTGTGTGTGTGTGTGTGTGTGTGTGTGTGTTTGGGGAGGTGAAAACCATCCATCTCTAGGCAAGGGAGACCTCATCTAATGAATTAACTGCTGACAAACCATGAGTGACACAGAAGCAAATTATATGATACCTTTTATTGGACCAACATACTGTAGATGTGACATAAAGAACTTATACCATTTATAAAATTCCTGATCAAACAACTGCAAACATAACACTGTTGTTGTCTTTTTATAATATGATATACTGAGTATGTATTTACTGAGTTGCTGGATCAGGGCCTTGATAAAATAATAACATTTACTTAACTCATTCAAGATTCCATCAGGTAGGCAGAAAAAAGTCTATGAGAATTTGTCTGAAAACCAACAACTATAAGATGCAAAAATAGCATTTGTATATACATATATATATATATATATATATATACATCTCTATTTGCAATAAATGTGCTTATAGGCATTACTAGTATCTTTTGAAAGATTATCTGACTTGTGATTACTAATTTTGAATATAGTTCATGAAATAATGAGCTCGATATTTGTTTTTTCATATAGTCCCCCATTATGCCTTATGCATAGCATATAAATCCTGTAATGCCATTTGCAGTGTATGCTTCAGGCTATAGATAGTTCATCCACAGTTCCCTAATTGTACAAATGAAAGGGAGATCAGCTGTAACATGCCTGTTTTGGGACCTGTGTGAGTGGGTACAGCATTGGCTGTCACCCACACTGAGCAGTGCAATGGCACCAGAATGATGAATCCGCATGCGAGTGTCTGAGGAGTATGGCCACTGGGTGTTATCACCCACACACAGCTCATGCCTATGTATAACACATTCCAGCATCCTACTGCGAGAGTTCTGCCATCTGCCAATAGAGTGGTATGGTCCCATTACAGAGCCAGTTATCACAATGGGATGGGCTGGGGGGGCAGAGAGGGGATTGTCTGTGCACCACTGAGGGAGAGCAGGGGCCACTACACTATGGACATGGACTGTGGGTGTATTCAGGTGCAATTAGGGATGGCATTGGGGTCACTACAATATGGAACCAATAGAGCCTGGACTCCAGTACTATTGGGGCTGGTGGAATGGGTGGGGGGTGTCACTATACCACCAGAGACTTAAGGACCTGTCCCACATGGGAGTGATCGAATCAGGGCTTGGGGGAAAGAGCTGCTCTGGTGCTGCATTCATCCCCATGCCAACATGCAAATGAGCTGGTAATGAGCATGCATAAGGCCCCTTTGCACCCTGCATGCTCAGTTAGTTTCTTTGCATTCCTGGGCTGAATATTGTCCATGGGGGCTGTGGTGCATGCTGGTATGTGCCACGCATTACCCCTGGAAGGTATTCGGTCAGGGTCACCCTGGATGCAACTGACTTAGCAGCTGCCTGCACTGTGACTCCCATCCAGGGTCACACTTTCAACAGGAAGGATGAAGCACAGGGTCACAGGTTTACTGCATGACAAAAGAGATTAACTCTCTTTGAAATTGCATTGTTTGCTGCAGTAACTCTGCTGTAGAATTCTGCAGTGCTGCGCTTCATCCTGGTGGGCTTCACTGTATGCACACCCTATACCGGTGGCATATTCTTTTTGAATGTTGTATCAGTGCCGACCGGCACACCCTTTTTATGTAATGCATCTTTCTGCTCGTGCATCGATCTGGCACTTAGTATATCCCCCAGATGTAAAATATCATTTTTAGTGCATTCTGATTTTACACAGTACAGCATAATATTGTGTAGCTGTAGAGCCCCACTGAAAATAAGATACCATTTCTTCTGTGAACTATCCAGACTAAATATATAGCTATCAGCAGGCATATTCTAGGAAAGCGCATTGTAAAAATGTGTAAAAGCAAGACCAAATTGAAACTGACTTTCCAAAGATCTGCATTGTGCAAATTCATTAGAAATAATGGGTTAAAGCATCCCAAATGCTCTCCACAGCCGTATCGGCTCTGACCAGAATTTGTTTATAATAGCCTGCACTCTGAGCCAGCAGAGGAGCACAGAGCACAGTTCACACCTGCGGACAACTCTTCATCTCCTTCACCAGTATTATTACTTAATAATACAGCCCCCACCAAAACAAATGATGATATCAAATCATTAAAACTACTTCTAACTAATGCTCAGAGTTTAAAAAACAAATTAGAGGAACTGAATTTATTATTACATAACAATGATATTGATATTTGCGGTGTTACCGAAACTTGGCTTTCAGAGGAAGAATGGGGTACAACCATCCCTGGTTACACCCTGCTTAACAGAGTACATAAACACAAAAAAGGTGGTGGTGTAGCTTTTTATATAAAGGAGCAACTAAAACCAAATGAGATTGAGTTAACACATGATTCTGACAGTGACAATGAAATAATATGGGCAAAATTATCTGTAACTTCTGCAGAAATAATTACTGGATTGGGCTATCACTCACCCAGTTTGACTACGGAGGAAACACATGTATTCCTCAATGAAATTGAAAGTATGATCATGCACAAAGATGTTGTACTCATGGGTGATTTTAATTTCCCATCTCTCAACTGGTTCAATTTAACTGGGGCTGGTACTCTGGGAAACAGATTTATTGATATAACTGCCCAAGGTAATTTAGAACAGGTGGTGCATGTGGGCACACGGATGGCAAATATATTAGATTTAATATTCATAAACCCAGACTTAAGCTTTTCTGGCATAAAAGTATTATCTCCTTTAGGCAGTAGTGACCATAATGTAATCCAACTGGACATACAAATCACAGTAAATAAACCTATTAATGCAATAACCAAAGTTAAGGATTTCTTTAGAGCAGATTACCATAGCATTACAAGTTTCCTAGGTCATTGGGATTGGTCTAATGAGTTAAATAACCTTGATGCTGAGCAGATTTGGGATACATTATACAACAGGTTAAATACATGTATTGATACTTGGGTGCCTGAAAGGACTAAATATATAAAACAACACAGGGTCCCTGTTTGGTGGACCAGAAAAAGTCCAAAGAATCATAAGAAAGAAAAAGAAATTATATAAAAAGGCTAAGACATACCCCACTAATATTGACAAGGTAGCATACAAGAAAGCTGTTAAGGATGCTAAAATAATAATCAAAAATGCCAAAAAAGCTGCAGAATTGAGGTTAGCCACAACTATTACAGATAATAAAATGAAATTCTTTAATTATATAGGGTCGCTAAAAAAGAATAACAACATAGTAGGGCCGATTTTAACAGAAATCGGACTCATGAACTCTGAGATGGACATAGCCTCTGCTTTCAATCAATATTTCCTTAGTGTACACAAGGAGAAAGAGGTGTTCATTGGTGATCTATTAGCTCTACAGCCCGATCATCCAGTATTTAGCCCTTCTGACGTTATACAAACTGTAAAACTAATAAAAAATAATAGCTCAGCTGGACCAGATGGCTTAACACCAACATTTTTGAAGGAGCTTGTTATTCAACTTGCTGGTCCACTCTCTGTCCTGTTTAATGCCTCTTCGAAAAGTGATAAGTCCATAAAAATCTGGAACAAGGCACTAGTAACCCCAATTCATAAGGGTGGAAAGAAACATGTCGTCAAAAATTATAGGCCTATAAGCTTGACATCTGTGTTGGGTAAAATCTTCGAAAGGTTACTGAAGAAACACATTATACAACATCTAATAAATATAGGGCACTTTGATCTAACACAACATGGTTTCATGTCTGGTAGATCATGTTTGACTAACCTGTTGTGTTTCTTTGAACCAATTAGTGCTGCTTTGGACAAAGGTATGCCAGTAGATGTGGTGTTCCTAGATTTCTCAAAAGCTTTCGACTCAGTCTCTGTTAAAATCCTTGTTCAGGAATTGATTAACCTTCAGTTCCTTCCGAATATAATTAGGTGGATTAACTCCTGGTTAAGAAACAGAACCCAATGTGTGTCAATAAGAGTCTACAAATCTTCTTGGGGAGAAGTAACGTGTGGGGTTCCCCAGGGCTCAGTTTTGGGTCCAATTTTATTTAACATTCTATTATCAACTATACAAGCCCCACCACGCACTTGGTCTTGTAAGTATGCCAATGATTGCAAAATGGGTGGTATAGTCTACAATACAGAATCCACCAAACTATTCCAAGATAGCTTAGATTATCTACCAAATTGGGCACAAGAACATAAATTAATGTTTAATGAACAAAAGTGCGAAGTTATGCACTTTGGAACTAACAATCCAGGTTTCCAGTATAGAATTAACAATATACTATTAAAAGTCAGCACTAATGAAAGAGACCTTGGGGTTTGGATCTCTAATAATCTAAAGTTTGATCATCATACTGATTTAACCCTCAGGAACTGTAATCAAATTATATGCTGTATTCTGAGGTCCATAAGCAGTAGGGACACTGCGGTCATTCTCCCGATATACACAGCACTCGTTCGCCCACATATGGAGGTACTGTCTACTTTTTTGTGCTCCCTACTCTGTCCAGAGGGAAAATATTTTGGGAAGGGGCACATAAAAAGCTACCAGACGAATCTCAGTAGTTAAGGGTTTACCATACCATGACAGACTAAAGCATTTGCAGTTGTATTCTATGGAATATGGAAAATTGAGGGGTGAACTATGATTTTCAGAGCTTACAATAACCCAGAACTGTTCAAATTAATTGGTTTAAATACAATTCCAATTCATTATAAAGACACAAGGTCACATAACCACAAATTAATTGGAGAAATAAACAAAACTGTCAAAAGAAGTCAGTGGTTCACTCAGAGAATTGTCACCATTTGGAACACGCTGCCAAGACGTGGTTGGAAGTGAAAGCATGACAGTTTTTAAAAATAGATTGGATATTTTTATGGGTGAAAAAAGTGTCTTTGTTCCACCATTAAAACATAAATGGTGGCAAGTTCATCCATGGACCTCAGTCTCTCTCAACTTGATTCCCATCTATGAATCTATGTATCCTGACAGTATCATTTGCATCAGTCCACTTGGGAGAAAGATGCCCATTTTTTTTTTAATCAGTAAATAAAAAATATCATCTGGTGAACCACTCCACCCTCCCATGTCCCACAGGAACCAAGTGTCTCCCTTCCTCTTCTAACAGCCTGTACTATAATGTGTCTCATTGGAAGAATGGCTGATCTGTGTGCTTCTTCTTTTTTTTATAACATCCTACTTTCTAGCCAGCCAAGGAGCACACCTTGCTCCTGGGGACACCTAGCATATTCCAAACCACTGACTGTCATCATTTACATCAGTCCAGTCAGAAGAAAGGTGCTACTTCTTTTTATCATTAAATTAAAAAAAAAAAAGAGGAAAGGCCTAATATCTTGAAACAGATTTAAGAAAAAGGATTCTGCACTTACTTTGAGACACATTTTTTCAGCTCGTCTCTTTTTATAATTAAAGATTGGCTGATGCCACAGTGAAAACTTTGAAAAACCTAATAATTTGGCACAATTCAGCAGACATTTTAAATATATTCTATATATTTCTCCTACCCATATTTTATCACAGAGGAAATTTGCATGAATACATGATCTTCATTTATTAGAGTTCATCTGCCTCTATAGCTTACTCCCTACTTCAAGTCATAATGCTCTGTTGTGACATCACAGTCTGTTGTCATGTTAGTAACTGTGATGTCACAAGCAATGCATTATGACCTCAGGTAGGGAGAATGCAACAGGAATAGGTGAACTCTTAAAGAGTAGAGGTCCTGTTTTCATGCAAATAGCCTCAGTAATAAATAAACTATAAAACAATTGCTTTCATTGTTTTTCCCTGCACTTTAACTATTTTAAGGGGTTCAAATACATGCTTAAACCATAGGTGACTACAGACAGCAAAATAGTGCTGCCTGAAAAGTTTTTCACCCCAAATTAGTGAACGTGACTGTGACTCTAGGGGCAGTTGCCTCTCCAAAGACTGTCATGACTATGACTTCTCCCTCAGCCTGTCTGTCTATCTGTCTATCTACCCATATGTCTGTCTGCCTGCCTGCCTGTCTGTCTGTCTGTCTATCTATGTAATTACCTATCTTTCTAGCAATTGCATCTATCGCTATTTTTACCTATTTGTAAAACAAACCGGCATATCACATTTGCCTGCACTCGGAGCATATACTTATGATACAGTGCATATTTGTACTCCACTCCTGTATAGACCTCATACTGTCCTGATATTCCCATTATCACAAGCATAACTACCTTAACCTTATCAACAGCAACCCTTTCTAAAAGTTACTATCACATTTTCTCTCCTAACAGAGTCCATCATTACACCTAACTGCCTGACAGCAACACATACGAAATTTGCCAGCAGATAAAGGCCTAGAGGTGTATCAAGTCTGCTCAAAATGTGCAGCTAGCAACCCTTATTCTGCAGCTGCCCCTCCCTTCCACCCTTTCCCTCCATTGACCCTCCCCCCTGTCCTGTCCCATCCCCTTTTGAAGCAGTCCACTGTTCTACTTGATACCACTTCTGCAGGTAACACATTCCACCCAGTTACCACCCTCTCTGTAAAAAAGGGTCTCCTCATCTCCCTCCTGAACCTTCCTCCCTCCCTCCCTCCAGTCTGATATCATGACCCCTGGTGTCCCTTCCCTCCCTTACTTTGAACAGACCCTCTGTACCTGTCTTGTTTATTTCTTTCATGTACTTAAAGGTTTCAGTCATGTCCCCCCTGTCCCTCCTCTCCTCCAACGAGTACATGTTCAACTCCCTCAGCCTCATCTTGTATAAGTCCCCCAGCCCCTTGATCACCTTTGTTGCCCTTCGCTGCACCCCATCCAGTAACTTAATGTCCCTCTTCAGATACGGGTGCCAGTACTGCACGCAGTACTCCAGGTGTGGTCTAACTAATGACCTATACAGTGGCAAAATCACCTCCTCTCTCCTCTAGGATATACCCCTTGCAATGCAGCCCAGCATTTTGTTACATCACCTCAGGGGAAAAAAACTGTTTCTGTATAAAACTGTGTAAATAATCCCAAGACTGAACATATGCCAGCCATTACTTTTTCTTGTATTGCCACCTACTGTACCTGTCAAACCTATATTGCTTACCATTCCTTCAACTGAAATCTACACCTCCATATCTTTTCATAATAATGCGTAAGCCTTCCTCAGAATAGAAAATAAAACAAATCTTACTACTTACAAATCATTGTGTTGTTTTTCCATTCCTCCTTAACAATTCCACACAACCTCACTAACTTCATTATGCAGCCGTGGTGGATCTGACCAGGTTTTGTTATTTATTGTAGCCAAAACTATTTTTTTTTTGGGGGGGGGGGGCATTTTTCATTGTACTGCTGCTTTAAATGTAAGTTAAAATCAAAGTCAGACAACCAAAGTATACATCAGTACATGGCATATACAGGTTAGTATATGTTAGATACTTACTTCACATTTAAAAAATATATATTGATGTGATTGCAGATAAAGGGTTCAATTCTCAGTTTCAAGGGACCATTGCTAATACAGTGCAAACTAATTTAGCAGCACTACCTTGCTTGTGACCCCCTCAAGCTATACTCAGAGGGTGTTGGAGGGCTCTTCCACACCAATGCACACTGGTGCATGGAAGGGGCAGTGTTGACATAGAGGATAATGGCTGGGGATCAGGTGATAACCGCACTGTAATCACCTCGAGTGGTTGCTAGGGCAACATGGTAAACCTCGAAAGCGCAGCTCGAGAGGTTTACTGTAGCCCTAGCAACCACAAGGGTGATTTCAGCTGGTTGTCACCTGATCCCCAGCCATCATCTTTTATAGTGTGATGGTCAAAAAACACTGTTTGCATTCTATGTGTGAGAATTATGGAACTTGGTGCATTCTTTTTGTTATGCCACTGTTTGGAAGTTCCGAAGTGTGGTTAGCAACTTTTAAAATTCTGAACAGTGCATAACAAAGCTGTGTGACTGCTAATTATGGTGGTTAATAGGCACTTACCATACATTATATGTAAATATCATGCAGTGCTAGTCACAGTGCCAACTGCTGTTGGCATACCTGGAGCTTTTTGCTAATCCCTTACTACCACAAGGAAAAAATTGTCATTGGGGGGGTTGGAGTGCTGCACCTGGTATGTAGGGATGAAGATCAGCATGGGACCGGATCATGTAACATATATGAACACACAGGGCTAGAGGGGAACACCTATTGGACTGCCACAGATTGCAAATAACAGACAAATGTGTCAGGCTCCTTGTGAACTACCAGGGAGAATGGTGGGGACAAGTGCATGACAATCAGCAGAAACCCAGGCCACAGACATGAGCTGGGGAGCAGGGTTGGAAATTAGTAATACAGGAACTATCCCACCACATGCATGTATGTGCATGCAATGCACAATATGCATATACCAATACATATGCAACATTATTCAGTGCCATTACTGTCCATAAACCATGTTTGCACATGGTAACATCTGGCTGCATTATTTACATATTAGGATATATACTTCTGGCAAAGATCCTTTGTTCACATGATAGCAAGATTGTGGGTTGGAGTAATGGGGTGTCTCTTTGCACCCCATGTTGTGGCCCATAAAATTGTGGTTGTGGACTGAGACCAAAATATCATGGACTGCATTTTTCTAAAATAGTTAAGAATTCAGCTTTTGCTTTCAACTAAGATAAGCCTCACAAATGCATACACACACACACACACACACACACACACACACACGTTTCCTTGATCTGCACATTTGCATAATTAGAGAGCTTTTGAAAATACCTGAATTGTGTATTGTGAGGAAGTAGTACATGTACTAATAGTAGTAACAGCACTAGCATTTGTAATAGTAGTAGCAATAGTAGTAGTTGTTGTAGTAATACTGCAGTAGTAGAGTAGTAGTAGTAGTGAAATCTGTATTTGTATCCAGGATATTACTGTTAGGACATAGTCCTGTTTTTGAAGTCATTCTACTAAAGGGTCACAAAACAAATCAGTACATGCAGTCATACAATAAAATGATAACTGAATCATTTATATTTCAGACATTCACAGTAGTGTACATGTTCAATATTAAATTTTTTAATGGATAAAATAAGGGTGCAGATTTTGTGTCAGGAGTTAGTCCATACTTTGTCATGTCGGGTATCATAGTCATTGTTTTTTCTTATTTTTGATCTAACAATAGATACTCCCAAACCCTTGCATAAGACCTCTCTTAATGAATAATTTTCAAATGGATGGGATCAAATTTCTGTTAGATTTTAAGATGCATCTAATTTTAAAATGTTATATAACATAGTTAACCAAGCATTTTCTTGCCTCAGTTCTCAAGTTTGCCATATCAAATTACCATACATTGTACGGTGAAGTGGTGTAAGTTTACAAACAAACAAAAAGAGCTACATTATTATAAATGCAGTCAAGTTTAGACAGTAAAAATTTACATGAATGTGAATAAAGCAAAAATCCACATTCGATTACTGGCAGAATCAGAAGATGTACCATCCTCAATCAATTGTAGATAGTAGATATAGAATATGTAACATTTCTTAATGGACCCAACCATGTTTGCTTTTTAAATTAGATTTGATCTAAGAGCTGAATTTTTTGTTCAGTGTCTATAGTAACTTCTAGGTACTTACACTCTTTTACTATTTCTATTTAAGGTCCTTGCAGTGCTAGAATTTTCAATTGATTGTCCTAGAGACAATTAACAACTAATTAAAAACAAGAAGGGCAGATGGACAGTGCTGATTAACGCTGATTGGTTGATTCGAAAATTGGAAACTGGGACAGGCTCACTGAGATGAAACTTGTTTCCAGGGTTTACCTGGGAGGAAGAGAACAGAGAGGGATAACATTTGCAAGTTAAGGTACATCGGTGCTGCTACAGAAACTCTTGTGAGATAGTCTTTACAGAATAAGAATGTCTCACACTCATGGAAAAGGAGCACTCTGTTTGCACATATAACTGAGAATACAGCACCTCAAACTTGGGATCTTCAGTTATCATAGATCCACACAAACTTTTGAGGCTAACAATCAAACTTTTGGTTGACTGGTGTGACCAGTGTGAACCAGTTGAACCAGTCTGAACAGCAAAGGTTTGACCAGCTCTCCCCTCTACATGGTACACACACACACACACACACATTGAAGTAGAAAGAGAAAGTTTCAGCTCCTGGCACTGAATCAAGGAGCTGACACCATCTTTTAAATCATGCCCCTCCCTGGCCAACTACCCCAAGGCCCAACCCAGTGTTTTATAAAAGTTGCTCTCCAACTGACCACACTCCACAATTTGGAACAGGGAAGTTATCAGTAACCAATAAACAGCTAACAACTGAATTTTTGATGATGTCAGGCAACCTGATTGGTCAGCCTGCAGAGTGTCATCAAAGACATTGCTGCTCAACCCCTTCCCTCAAGGTCACATACTTGCTCACACCTGTTTCTACTATCTCTTGAGTATAGTGGAGCATGCACTGCTGAAGAGGGGATTGACAGAGTTAGCTGAGAGAATTTGAACACTGGCCTACCTCAGTCATGGATCAGAGGTCTAGAGTGGGACCACAGCACTAAAAGTATGTACGTTGGGGTTGGGGGTGTCAGAGGATGGACTGAAGTTTCTCCACACTGCTAGCTCCAAGCTCAGTGCCAGGAAGCCAGGAAAATACTTTTTAAGTTGAATGTGGGGAAATGACTGTGTTAGCTGGTTAAGTGTTATTTCTTGGCCCTCACCCCAATATAAAGACTGGGGTCAGCTAGGAGGGCACATTTTAGGAAAACCAGGGTTCAAGCCTTGGGGGTGTCAGTCTGGAGAAGTGGGTAATTTGAAAGATAACAGTAATCTCTTGATTGATAATATTTCAAAAAAGCATATTAAACTTGAGCGTATTGGTTGATTTGAAAATTGGAAACTGGGACAGGCTCACTGAGATGAAGCTTGTTTCCAGGGTTTACCTGGGAGGAAGGGAAGGGAAGGGAATGGAGAAGGATAATAGTTACAAGTTAAGATACATCGGTGCTGCTACAGAAAACGTTGTGAGATAGTCTTTACAGAATAAGAGTGTCTCACACTCATGGAAAAGGAGCACTCTGTGACATCATCTTTTTCTTTTTTTTTCTATTATGTATTTATACTCCTCAGAGCCAGGCAGGTGACTATGGCTCTCCCTCAGAGGGACTCATCCTCTGGCCTGGGCATCCCTGCTCATGCCAACCCCCATTATTCCCCCACAGATTACCCCCATGGTGGGGCCAGAGAGGAGAGGAGAGGAGAGGAGAGCACCGGCTCCCCCCCAGAGCACAATCCAGAAACTGGAGGTGGCACAGGGTTGCAGCGGGCCATCATGAAGCCTGCCAGCTCCCTTTTCACTTTTTTCTCCTGCCCCCCATGAACATAAGGATACTGGTACATGCCTTCTGACCCATACTGCCCTCCAGCCACAGCCAGAGGGTAGTCAATAAGCAGGACAACAAAGCCCCCCACCCCACCCCCAAGAGAGGAGAGCAGTCCTTCAGATGCTCAATCCTCTCTTGCCACTGCCAACCCCTGGTGGTCTGGGCTAGTTCCTGAACTCAGGTCGCCAGCATGGCACAAGGTGTATTGACCAGCGCCTCAACCTCCAGTGCCACTGGACTGGCTCTCATCATCTTTTTTATAGTCCCCTTCGCCATACCCCTACCTTTCCTTGGTAATGCAAAAGCCAAACTGAAAGCCTTCTTCTACCCCCCTCATGATCACCAACAGTAGACTGCAGCTGGGGGAGATTTTGGTGGGCAACTGAATGAATCTTTCATTATACAGCTAGATAGCTCAGTCCATAATGACCATCTCTCCCTGTCTATCCAAATGTTGCACACACTGCAACAGTTCCCCCATGTGACAGTCAGCAACTGAGATAGTGGTCTATTGTGGGGGAGAATAATGACATTGCTAACTCAGCAATGGAAGCACAAGAAAGCTCCCACTCAGTTGCCTACCCACCCTCTGTACTATTGGCAATAAATCATGAGAGGGGTTGAAGTCTTTCAGAGTGGCTTGCACTAACAAACTCTGGCCAGGGCCAGTATGACTGCAGGCAAGGTCACCGGTGGAACACAGCACTGTCTGTCATGTCCATGATGGCCATCAGAGTTCTCTGGGCATGCACGGCAACTCATGCATGCGCAGTGTACTCCAGTGGCATGGCAGCACAGTCTGCCATGTCCAAGATGGCCACTGGAGTTCCCTGCAGATGCGCAACAACTTGTACATGTGCACTGGGCTCTAGTGGCCATCTTGGACATGGTGGAATGTGCCAACATGCTGCCAGAGTTTAGTACACATATGTAGAGAACTCCAGCAACCATCTTGGACATAGCAGCCAGTGCCGTGTTCCACAGGTGACCAGCAGACAAAATAATGTGGTGGACACCCAGTGATTGCCATTCACTTCCACTATTTACAAGTGTCCAGTATCTGGTAGGCTTCCTTTTACTCTATTGTGCTTGCAAGATGTCTGCAGGGCTACACCCACTGCAGCCATAAAAAGAAAGGTCAGCAGTGGAGGGGGCTATGAAGAGTGTGTAAGGATGGAAAGCGGACTGGCATTAGGTCAAAACTTAATTACACAGGAGGGTGGAAGAGGACTTAGTGGGGAGAAGACTAAAAATATTTAAAGATTATTTTAACAGTCAGACTGAACATAATTACACTATAATTACTGGTATGTGCTTTTTCCCATAGGGAAAACCAGTTGTAATTTTCTTTTATAACCAGCTGGTTATAATGGCAAACACATGCTGGGTTTCCCTCAGACCACGCATGCGCCAGTCTCCGGTCTTCCTTTACTGAGCGACATTCCCATTAGCAATGCCCCTCGCAGTCAGTGGTTGGTTGATTTTTTTTTTTTTTTATTATTATCATTAAAAAGAAAAGGAAAGAAGTCTCTCCCTCTACTCTTTGCCCTAAAAGGAAAACCAAATGGAAAATGAACCCAACAGCCAGTTTCCCTGTCCGCACGCAAGAGCCAACGGGTTTCTCCACCTCTTCATACCAGAAGGATACCGCAGCTCCGCAACCGGCGTTCGCCAGTGAGTTTAACCATAGGACAAAAAAAAACAGTGAAAATCTTTTAGTTTCACCACTGCTTCCTGCCTCAGATAAGTAGAGCACTGTAACTTGGCAAACCACGGACCGCACTGAATCCTGATTGGTCCGCAGCTGCCAGAACACCAATTTGTTTCCTTGTTTTATATAATAGCTGAGGTGAAAAAGCACATGCCAGCAACTATATAAAATAAAATATGGGGTGGTTATGTAAAACTTAGTTTTACACACATCCTCATTGTGGGATACATTTTATAAACCCCTCAGGCTTCGCCCTCTGGATTTATGTAGCATCCCACAACTCAGGTGTGTGTAAAATCTCGTTACACACACACATTGTCACAAATGCACTCAGCAGGTCAGGCCCTCTGCTCCCACAGTGCCAATCTCAGAGTGCAAGAGTGTGAACAGGTAACAGACAGGGTAACCCTCCTGACTGCTTGTGGGTCTGAATCACCTTTAGTCTCAAGTTCTGGGGGGATTCAAACTATGAACCTTATGCTAGCATACCCTAGTGTACAGGCTCAGATAATCTTCTCTTCTGGGGGATGCAAGATACCTTTCGCCTAAGGGCACCTAACCAGGTATCCAAAATGAACCCTTAAAACTCTATAAAAGACCTTAGGTACTGTATATTCTTTCAGTTTAGTAACACTATCAAGCTTATGAACAGTTTTTGTCAGTCTTAACCCTCTATACGTCACATGCAAAAGAAAGAACTTGGAAGACCCAGCCAGTATCTTTCAAACAAAAGGTTTACTTAAAAATGGATACAAATATGTAAAATGTAAATACAAAACAATATATCAAACAGCATACAATCACATAAAGAAAAACAAGGAAAACTACAGACAAACTCCTACCAAAGTACATTTAGATCTTTTCTAGCTAATGTATTACCTCTAAGTGCCTAAGTTAGAGATCTTGGGCCAGATATTCAAAAGGGTTGCGCCATGCGCAATAGGGTTGCACCTTCGCAAGTCCGAAACTGCTCCATTCTGCGATATTCAGCAGGAGGCAGTTGCGCCACTGAAAACATGCTGAGCAACAGCGCAATGCAAATGAATGCATGCTGAGCTGGAGGAGGAGGAACCATGCATAAACTGCACAGCCCGATATTCAGCCGGGCTGTGCAGAGTTGTGCAGGCACAACCCCCAACCTGCGCCTGCACAAGGTTGAGCCAAAAAAAAAAGGATCAAGTCGAGTGCCACCCACAGGTGAGCTGCTGCATTGCAGGGTGAAACACAGCAGCTGCCACTTGTGGCTGGCCCTCAACCCACTCCCTGTGCTCCCCCTGCAGCCCGATCGTGGGCAAAAGAGTGTAAAATCCCCACCACCACCTCCCACTGGCCCGATCACAGGCATAGCTTTAATTCCTCCCCCACTGGCCCAATCGCGGCCATAGCTTTAATCCCCCCCCACCAGCCCGATCATGGCAGCAGTATATCTCCCCAACACATCCCTGGTGGTCCAGTGGACCGATAAGCCCGATTGCGGGCTGGGTAATAAATCACACCCCCACACCTCCCAAACATATCCCTGGTGGTCCAGTGGACCAATAATCCCGATCACAAGCTGGGTTGTAAACACACCCCCCACCTCCGAACATATCCCTGGTGGTCCAGTGGACCAATAATCCCGATCGTGGGATGGGTTGTAAAACACACCCGAACACATCCCTGGTGACCTAGTGTCCCCCACCCCACCACCCGAAGCCCCACCACCCGCTCCCCGCGGCTGGCGGGCGGCGGCATCCACCCGCCTGCGCCCGCCCGCCGGCAACTGCCCGGCGGTAGGGCTGCACGCCCATAGTGCAGAGCAAGAGCCAATGGGCATGCAGCCCATACCGTGACAAGACAGTCCAGATTTATGAATAATCCATTCACAAATCCCCCGACGGCTGCTGCCTGGCAGGGCGCCAGGCGCAAGTCCTCAGGGATCAGCGCATCTGCATGCTAATGGCATGCAAATGGGGCCATAATCAGATGCAAATGGCCCCCCCCTGTGCCTTGCATGAATTATGGCTCCATTTGCATGTCACCTATATCGGGATTTTGCGCATGGCGCAATGGTACTTGCGCCACCGCAAGTTGAATGCTCCACTCTGACCACTTGCGGTGGCACAAGTTCCACTGCACCATGCACAGTGGCTGTGGCTGGGGGGTGATATTCAAAGGAGTTGCTCAAGGGCACAACTCCTTTGAATATCGCTCTGGCCACACCCCTGCGCTACTATTTTGTGCAGCGCAAGGGCTTGTTCCACAAAATAGCGTAGTTTGAATATCTGGCCCCTTGTTTCTTAAGAGCCCAAAAAGATATGATACATAGTTCAAACACAGTATACAGTTTAAAACTCTGTGTCTCCACACCCCTTTTATGATGCCATCTAGCTCCTCCTTTTAGAATATAAAAAATATACAAACAGGATGTCCTATCATGAGGTATTTCAAATAAGGTGACATCAGCAAAAACTAATTTCCCAATATGACTCCTTAATTAACATCCCCACTTTGAACTGAAGCAGTTCCTATTCCCAGGGCACATCAAAGGATTTTATGACTTTTCACACCATGGGGGGATAACATATTTTTCCTCTAAGACATCATAAAAGTTTACGAGCCCTATATCCTGGCAGCTGGGTCAGTTCTAATTAAGACAGTAAAACAGGAGACCCTTAATTAAATTTCTCTGGTCCTTTAATTACCTCCTGGTTTCAGGTTAATATATCCTTTAGCGTCTCTCAAACCTGGTGGGGGGGGCACCCATAAGCACAGGCTATATTTTTATATTACAAATATCATAGAACAATCATAACCAGCTGGCCAAGTGTCACACACACCACCCCGTATATTATTCTCTATGTTATCACCTTTCTTTTAGAGGACATAGAAAAAGCAATGTTGACATGTTTTCATGTAATGTTACAATATGCTTAGCATATGCTGATAAAAAAATGACAAATTACTTTTTTAAAAATATAGTTTCTAGGCACTTCTACAGTATGCTGTTCAGCACATCTAATGGTGTCACAGACTTTTTAACTCATTGGTATCATTGTACTGTTTTAAAGGAGAACTGCATTGAACCTGTAATTCCCTCATATGTTCCTGTATAAGCTGTGTTTTAAATACTGGACACCTTTCTCTTATTGTTCAGAATTTACTGGACTACCCATTGCCCACCCACCCTTCTTTTTAACTCTTCTCTCTATCCTGTCCTAAACTGTTTTGAAACCATGCAACTTAAATATAACTTCAGCTTCTTCTGTTCAGATTGCTATTGCACTTCAGGAAGGTACCTGTCAGGCCCCAAAAGCTTGTGTACTATATTATCTTTATACATGACATATTTTGGTTCAGTAAATGATATGAAACTATCAAGTGACTCCTGAGCTTTTAGTAAAATCATTGAGTGTTTTTGATTCACACAACCAGTGGTACCATTTTAGAAATACATGATGTAGGTTATGTTCTGCTCTGCAGCAGAGTTCTATATTAGAAAATAGGCAAGTGAAATACTGTACTTTGACTGGCAGTTGGTATTCCATTGGCATATGCTAGTGTGTCGATAACACAAAAAAACTTCAGCTGGGCCCTAAAATAAAAGTCTCTTAAAAATAAATAATTAAATCCATCAATCAATAACTGAATGTACTTCCACTCATGATCCCCTTATACACACAAAGAAACAACAAAAAAACAAGCACTGTTCAGAGTTTTCATTTCTGATGTTTCTTTGATTACCATGAAAATCCCCTTTATATCCTGACCAGCTTGACAGAGAAATCTTTGCTACTAACCCTGCCACAGATAAAACTGAGGCTCTGGCACTGTGACAACAATGGAAGAGTTGAGCAAAGACAGGAACTATATTACACAGTTCTAAAATTAACTTTACCACCAGTGTCTGAATCAGAAACACCCAATGAATTTACTAAAATGTCAGTAAAGATGGAATGCCAATGGTGTGTGCTGTGAACCAGTATTTAAAGAAAGAGCTTCTATAAAATATATAGAATCACAAGTTATATGGGACTTCCGGTGACATCATGTCTGTGAATAGCCACATGAGTGAATAGCTCTGTAGTCCTTTTGGCATTTTGGGGTGTTACTTTATTAGAAAGTGACAGTTTTTGATGCAATTTTTTTTCTACTAGCAGAGCTATAATGGTGGCTCCAAGAAGTCAAAATCGCAATAAATCAAGGTCCCCTGACTTATGTATAGGGTTTGTTTTCCTCTGTGGGCAGCAGCATAGCTTCTCCATGTTCACAGCACTGCAACTCACTGCTAGAAATCAACAGAGTGCCTTTTGATTGTACTCTTAGCATTTCAGACCAAGATATTAGATCCCTTAGTGGGCATGCAACAGGAGCTTCATACAATAAAGGCGGGCCACCGGGAGCTCCAGTTAGCAGTGACTGCCTTATCTGACAGCTCGAACCACATAGCTGACCTCTTGCTCCATCTGCGCTGCTGCCAAATGCAGATGCAAGAGAAAATGCAGGATATGGAATGTTGAACACGTCAGAAGCATCTCCATATTTACGGAGTACCAGAGGAACACAGGGCCTGAGGATCAATGACTTTGTGGCCTCAATACTCAAAACCACACTTCAGCTCCCTCTCGATATTGTTCTGGAGCTTGAGCATGTCCTCCAAGCCTTCGGCCCAAAACCAGCACCAGGGGAACAGCCATGCTGTATTGTTAGGAAATTTCTCTGGTTTGCCAATAAAGAAATAGTTTTAACACTTGCATGGAAAGTGAAGAAGACTAATATCAAGAGCAACAGATATACTTTAACAATGACTATGCCTCTGCCATACAAAATGAATTGAGAGCTTATGCATGCTTTCCAAGAGCTCTTAAACTAGCAAACTTAAAATTTAAAACTACCTACCAGCCAAGTTGTAGGTGGCATACCCAGGTGGCGACATAGTTTATCATGTCCCTGAGGAGGTGAAGACTGATCTAGAGCATCAATGCATAGCTGTCCCTTTGCTACTGTACCTAGACCTACTCCTTGACCAGCCATTGAGCACTGGAACACATGATCTCACACTGCCCTGAGACTTTCCTCTAAGCCAATGGACTCTACTTCATCATCTTCGGAAGACTGGGCATGGCACACCCAGACTGCCTTGAATCATATAGAAGCTCTCCTACAACAATTTGAGAGATGCCTTCGATGAAGTTTCCAGAAGGTACTCTTAAATCTGATAACCTGTTCCCTTTCTGACTCTCAGGAATTGTCTGGCACTGCACTATCACACAGGTAGGAAGCTGGGGGGGTAGGGGAAGGGGGAGGGGGAGGACTGTTGGCGGGGGATACCCTACCAGCCCAAGCACTGACAAAGCATACGACACCATCGTACATCCCTAAGACTGGCCTGGCAGTGGTGGGAGGGGGCCAAGAGGGAGATGCATTCTGTCAGCCCTCTGCTGCACTCACACTGCACCAAAATTTAATTTGGGCCTTGGAGCATTATATCTGGGGGAATGCCCCAGACTGGGAGATCGTTCTCTGGGGCTGACCCAGCTTGGCGACAGTCTTCTGCCTGCCAGCCAGTTAGTCTAACTGCCTTATGAAACATGTATCTTCCCAGTGGCTGTAGCTCCTGGGTCTGCTTCTTTTGTTCAGTGTATCAGGCTCCAGGTTCACTGGTATTTACAACAGAGCTCATTCTTCTCATTGTACAGGTGTTGTTAAACTAGCTGGTATTAGCTCAGTGCCATGGCAGGGGTCTCCCCATTTCATATTCACCCTCATCCCTTTCCTCACATATCTTCCCCCCTCACTGCTCTCCATCATGGCAAGGATTCTGCCTTTACAGTGAGTCGTATATTTCTTCACCTAGGTACTGAATATCAATTAGTACTGGACTGTATTGAAGTGGGGGTCCTTTTTTCCTCATAGTGACATTCCCCTTTCACTAACGTGACACACTTGTAATTATTTCAGCTATGAATGCTGCAGAAAACCTTAATTAGGCACTTTTGGCTCCAGAAATTGATGGTGTTCTCTACTCAGCATGAGAAGCCTGGATCTTGGCATTCAGCTTCCTCCCTTTCGGAGCTCACCATCCAACTTCAGCAAGGGGCAGTTAGGTTCACAGTCCCCTACCTTGGAATGGCACAGACTCTGAGCTATGACTTCAAGTTACTAGCCTTGTTGGCTTTTCTGTTAAACTTCTTATCCACTGTTACTGGAACCTGCTTAATTCCTAACTGTTCTTTACTTATTGTGTTTTCTTCCTTGAACATGGCCAGCATTTGGCAGATAGTGCTGTGTTGGGGGAGGGGGCAGGATGACTTACCACAATATTTACAGGAGGCACTGTCTCACACAAAGCTTAGTACACTGAGTGTATTATTAAACTATGTACTATGATTGCTACAAAGTTTCTTTCAATGTCAACAGGGTACATAACCCCATAAAAAGGTTAGTGTAGGTCAGGAGTGGCAGAAAGTGGGTGGTACTGTGAGACTCCGCAGTATGCACGTGCCTCCACAAGTGCACTCTGATGAGCATGTCCCAGCATGGAGAATGGGAGGAAAAATATAAAGGAAAAGTGGTGGGGCAGACTAGCATGAAGCACTGCTTGTTGATCCCTCACCTGCCACATCACCAGGACCTGGCAGGCTGAGACTGGATTTGTGCTTTGGGGGAAGGAATGGCCATCGTCCTCTTGACCCCACCATGAGGGAAATATCCGTGGGGTATTCAGGCCGACCAGATAAGTCCTGGGAGATGTAGCACGGTGTTTGTCAGTGGGGCAGGGCTGAAGGAAGACCCAGCCTGTCCCGGCAAAGGAGCATAAAATGCATATGGAAAAAATCTATTTGATAAATGTAAGTATACAGTTCTCAGGACCTCCTCACATTCCTTGGGTCAGCTTAGAGAGTCTTTTTGTGTTGTGATTTATTGTACTTTTTGTGGCTTGGTTTTTCCCTTCATCCACCTCAACCCCACCTGCATTTGCCACCCCCGACTGCTGCCACCCCAGTTACCTCCCCCATGGCATGCCCCAACAAGGCACAGCCACCAAGGTGGCCCACCCCTGTGGAGACACATCCAGATTATAGCCAGCATCACAGCTGCTGGCAGTGCTCCCTCAGCTTACCCTCCTCCTCCCAGGTGGGGCTGCTAGGGAAAGCCAACTCAGCAGAACACAGTCCAAGGAGACACCAAGAGGCATGCGGCCGGTAGAGCGGGATCGAGGGACGGGCATCATAATTGCCGGGGTGTGTTTTTTTTACATGCTTGTGTTCGAGGGTGGAGCTGCTCCATCCCCATGATGGATGGCACCAGCAGCAACGGCACCCCAAGCCTCTGCTAGGAGTCCATAAAGCACCAGACACTCTACCCCCTGGAGAAGAACAGTCACTAGGACTCTTGATCCTTCTCCCCCCACTAGTCCTCTGACTTCCAAGTCCATTCCCAACCCTGGAATGTTGGTGCCACAGGCAGACACCTTGCCGCTGCAACGGTGGGCCCATCAGCATTAGAGAGTCCTAAATCTTCCTGGACATAAGTCTCTACCACTCATTCACACTAGTGGGATTAGCGCCGGAGGCACTAAGACCCATCGGGAGCAAACTTTTTGCTGGAGGGTCGGCTCGAGAGACGGTGCCCTTCGAGACAACGGCGCGCGGTGTGACTCGGCGGTAATGACCATCTCGGCGGCGACCCTCCAACCGCCTCAGTTCTTTTTTCCCCGCCGAGTAGCGGCTTCAGTGACGACGCGTCAGCCAGTCGGAGTCAAACTTCAAACTAGCGCATAGTTTTCAGTTTGTTTTTGTAACTTTATCACGATAAGTAGTATCGCTTAATTTTATCTATTTTCGTTAAATTTTCTAATATTTAAATTTTACTTGAAGAAGTCTCGGCCCACTGGACGGAGTCGACCATGAGCAGGTCAGGTGACGGTAGGGAGACTTATTAGAAACTGTTCAGTCAGCGGGCTGGGTCGGTCAGCCCCTTCTCCTCAGCGGGGTTCCGACAGAGTCAGTCCGATGCCTGGGGGATGGGTGGTCCCCGCCGGCATAAAAATAAGCGGTCGCATTCTCGGCACCGTTAGGCCTCGGCTCTTCTTGACCACGGGTCAAAAGAAGGCATCCTCGAGGGCCTCTGGTATGTCTAACGGCGTCGGCCTTTCGGTTATCGTTGCTAGTTGCCGGTCTCCTTCTTCGGAGTCGCCAACTTCCGGTGATCGTCGTCCTCGACATCGGAGCCCCTCCCCGCCTATAGGTAGGACTCCAGATGAGCAGTTTCATCAGTGGGCCGCTCTTATGGAGCAATGGGCTCGGAGGTTGGTTCTTCTGCCTGGCTCGGTTGCCTCGGGCCTCGGGCCCCTCCGGCGATCAGGTAGGGCGGTTGGACCTTCCTAGTCGCGTGGCACCTTCTTGATTGCCAGCGACTCCGATAGCAAGTGTTCCCCCTCACATGGCTGCTGGCGCGGAGGCCTCACCGATGCCCTTATCTCCTGGTTTTTCCTTCTCTAGCTTTCCAGGTTCCTGGGGCTCTTCCGGCGCCTTCCATGAAGTCTGTAACCTTCGAGCGCTGTTTTCGGTGCCGCTGGGTCTTCTTGGTATCTGTGGTGCAGCGGGGTCTCATGGCGCCGCCCTGTAATGCCGTTGGATGAAGGCGGCGCCCGTTGGCGTGAAATCCAGCGGCACGTTCGTGGCATCATCAGCGGCACCGTCGCGTGTCATCCAGCGGCACGGCTGAAGGCGCTACGAGCCGTGTGCCTCTTCGGCGCCATGCACCTCCCTCGGTGCCGTCTTCAGCCCGTTTACCCGTCTCGGCGCCCGGCAGCCGTTAGGGACTCTCCTTGTTTTCTGCTATTTCCTCCTCTCCTAATTTTCACTCCTTTCCTGTCCAAACAGTCCTTTCTGGACCATCAGGAGATGATGATGTGAGCCTGACCCAGACCTTCGGTTGGGTGATGAAGTGGAAACAGGATCTTTCTTTGCTACAGAGCCTATGGTCGAGGACCTGTCCTTTAAGTCTCTGTTGAAGAACCTGGGATCCACTCTTTCTCTCCAGACTACAGACATCGATCCTGAGAAGATATTAAGACTCCAGTATCTTCATGCTTGAGGAGATCCCTCTGATTTGACTCCTCCGATCCAGCCTTCCTTGAGGCGCTGTCTCCAAATGGTATGGAATAATCCTGCTCTTATTCCCTCAGTGGCTAAATCCATTGATAAAAGTATTCAGCTCCCAAGGATCGTCCATTTGGCATCCCAAGCCTTTGCGGATCCTATTGTAGTCCTGGCAGAGAATGACAAGGTCGTTCTTCCTCAAACTACTACAGCTCGACCTATTAACAAGAGTCTCGTAAGATTGATACATTAGGTAAGAGAGTCTTTGCTGCCTCCACTCTAAGTATGCGTGTTGCCAGTTATCAAGGCTATTTTTCTCAGTATGAGTATATCCTGTGGCACTCTATGAAAAGAATGGTTGAAGCTCTTCCAGATTCGGATTCCAAGTCAGAGCTTCTTCTGACCGTTATTAGAGGTATTAGTCCAATAACCAACAGGTCAAAGCCGCCATGGATGCTTTCGACACTGCTTCTCGCTCAGCAGCCGCGGATTTGTACTCGGCCATTCCTGGCTCGCGTACTTCTGGCTTCACGTAATGATGCTCAGCAGCAGGTGATGGCGCTGCCTTTGATGGCTCCTTTCTTTTGGCCCTCAGGTGGAGCAAATGTAGAGGCCACTCAGAAGACTAGATCGGCCATTAAGTTGGCCAGACCTCCGCCTGTCCCCTCTCAGGGGCATGTGAACAGGCGTCAGTTCATAGTCGTCAGTCCTTCGAGGCAGAGGCAGGAAGCTTCCCAAAGCCAACCTGCCCAACCTCAAAAGAAGGCGCAGCAAGCTCAGGGCCTAAAGCTCCCAGCGCCACCTTATAGTCGTTGGCCCAAGTTCCATCCGCTCTGCCCGGTGGAACTTTCTCCTCAGTGGGAGGTCGTCTGATGTACTTCTACAACCAGTGGAAGTCCATAACTTTGGACAAATGGGTCCTTCGGATAATTCGCGAGGGTTATTCTCTCAATTTCTTGAAACCCCTGAATTGTCCTCCCAGGCGACAACCAGGTTGTCGGCCTCTCAGTCAGACCTCCTCACCAGCGGAGATCCTGGGCCTTCTGAACAACAGGGCAATAGAACTGGTGCCTCGCATCTGTAAACACAGGGTTCTACTCCCATTACTTTCTGGTTCCAAAGAAATCTGGGGATCGCCCCATTCTAGACCTCCAGAAAGTTAAACAAATTCTCCCCAGGAGAAATTCAAGATGATTTCCCTAGGTACCCTGTTACCTTGCTGCATCAGCACGACTGGCTGGCCTCTCTGGATATGCAGGATGCTTACCAGCATATCCCGTCCACCCGACCCACCATAAGTTCCTCAGGTTTGTAGCTTTGGGTCAGCATTATCAGTTCAGAGTCCTGCCTTTGGGCTATCCCGGCTGCAGTTTTACAAAGTGTTGTGCAGTTCTCGCGGTACATCTCAGGAAAGTCGGACTCCGAGTGTTTCCCTACCTGGACGATTGGCTTCTAGCAAGCCCTTCCGGCCAAGGGACTTTGGAAGCCATGCCAGCGACTACTCGTCTTCTCACGTCCATGGGAGTTCTGCTGAATTTGAAAAAATCTCAACTGCAACCCTCCCAGAGGCTTCTTTTCATAGGGACGCTTCTAGACACCTCTTCAGTGAAGGCTTTCCTTCCAGAGGACAGAAGACTCGACATCCTTCGAATGGCCCGTTACATCAGGGAGAACCAATCGGTTACAGCTCTCTCGATGCAACGCATGTTGGGTCTCATGGCGTCCTCGGTCTTCACTGTCCCTCTCGCCCGACTGCACATGAGAACCACCCAATGGATGCTCTCCACTCAGTGGTCCCGACCTCTCACCCCAGTCTTATCCCATCAGGTGGCGGAGCCCTTGAGGTCTCTCACCTGGTGGTCTCAAGAAGCAATCTCCTGGAAGGATTCCCTTTGCTCCCCGGATCATCAGATCTCCATCACCACAGACGCATCGCTAATGGGATGGGAGCTCACTGTCTCTCCCTCCACACTCCAAGGTGTATGGACTCAGTTCGAAACTCATCTCCACATAAATGTCCTGGAGATGAGGCGGTCCTTATGCAATCCGAGCTCTGAAGGATGTCCTTTGTCACAAGAACATTCTCCTTCAAGCGGACAACAAAGCAGTGATGTATTACATCAACAAGCAAGCGGTGCTCATTCTTATCCCTTTGCAGGAAGCAATGAGGGTGTGGGAGTGGTGCTTGGAGCACAAGTCTCTGATTCAAGCGGTTTATCTGCCAGGTATACAAAACGACCTAGCAGATCACCTCAGCAGAATGGAGGCAGACCCTCACGAGTGGTCTCTCGATCCAGCCGTAGCTCGGTCCCTGTTCAAAGAGTGGGGGACTCCAGACCTGGACCTTTTTGCATCCCCACTCAACGCAAAACTGCCTCTCTTCTGCTCCAGAAATCCAGGGCCTGGCATTTTCTGTCAGGATGCGTTCAGGCTGCGGTGGACAAAGCGCTTTCTTTCACCTTTCCACGCTTCCTCTAATCCAGAGTACTCCTCAAGTTCAGTCTCAGGGACCAAGATGATTCTCATTGCTCCTTCCTGGCCTCGGCAACTATGGTTTCCTCTACTCAACAGTATGTTGGCAGCCTCTCCGAGACCACTTCCTTTGCAAATCAGTCTTTTGACTCAGGGTTGTTGGTCCATCCCAACCTGAAATCACTTCACCTTCATGCTTGGCTCCTGAAGATAGAAGTGAATCGGTTCAACATCTCGAGAGTCTCAGACATCCTTCTGGCTGCTCGGAAGCCAGCCACCCAACGTCGCTTCCAAATGGAGCGTTTTCTCTCTGATGTACAAAATCCTCTTGGAATCCTTTTCCTGTCCTCCTGGCAAGGTTCTGGAGTATCTTTTGGACCTGTCAAACTTAGGTCTTCAGTACTCCACAGTTAAAGTTCACCTTAGTGCCATCTCAGCATTCCATGAGCCGGTTTCTTCCTTAACTCTGGCTCAGTTACCTATGGTGAAGAGATTTCTTAAGGATTCTCCATACCAGACCCCTGTTAAGCGTCCAGTTGCAGCCTGGGACATTAACCTGGTGCTGGACATGCTCACTCGGAGCCTTCGAACCCTTAGCTACCTGTGAGCTAAAATTTCTTACCTGGAAGACTGCCTTCCTGGTGGCCATTACCTCAGCCATGGGGTCTCTGAGATACATGCCCTGGTTACAGACCCTCAGTATACTGTATTCCATAAAGACAAGGTAGTTCTCCGTACTCATCTAAATTTCTTCCCAAGGTTGTGTCAGAATTCCATCTAAACCAACCTCTGGTACTTCCACTTATACGCTAATTTCCAAAATGAAGGGAGCAGAGCTCTTCATTCCTTGGATGTTAAGAGAGCCTTGCGGTTCTATTTAGATAGAACCAAGGATATTCAGAAGACTCAGCAACTGTTCGTTTCTTTCAGCGACACCGGCTGGGTCAACCTGTCGCTATTAGATGCATCTCTTCATGGTTAGTGGCATGCCTTCGTCATTGCTATTCCATGGCTCAAGTTAAATTAGAAGGTAGAGTGTACGCTCACTCTACTAAGTGATCATGACATCCTAGCGGAAATTCACAATGTTCCAATTGCAGATATATGCAACGCCGCCACCTGGAGCTCAGTGCATACCTTCGTTAAGCACTATGCACTGGATGTTCATGCTAGGCGACATTCGCATTAGGCAGAACTATCCTTAATGACTTCTATCTTAGGCAGCGTGAGCTCTGGCTCTCCGCCCGCCCTTTGAGGGGATTATCAGCTTGGTACTCTCCACTAGTACAGAATGAGTGGTGGAGACTTATGTCCAGGAAGATAGGAAAATTACGTACCTACCGTAATTCTTGATCTTCTTGGACGAGTCTCCACCACTCATTCCTGCCCCCCTCCATCCCCGAGCTCACCGCTGTATTGGTCTTCACTCCCTCAAATCTTTAGGCTGTGAGGACTTCTTTGCTGACCCTTCTTACACGGGTCATACGGACTATCTTATGTCCGTTTTTTAATGTTGGGTTTACTCTTTACGTTAGTTGCGCTGCACCTCCTTGGTAAAAAAGGTACTGAGGCGGTTGGAGGGTCGTCGCCAAGATGGTCATTACCGCTCGAGCCGCTGCGGCGCCGTCTCTCGCGCCGACCCTCCAGCAAAAAGTTTGCTCCCGATGGGTCTTAGTGCCTCCGGCGCTAATCCCACTAGTGTGAATGAGTGGTGGAGACTCGTCCAAGAAGATCAAGAATTACGGTAGGTACGTAATTTTCCTTTTTGGCCTGCCAAACCCTTCCACTTACCATTTCCTAGACCATTCAAGTCACTGAGGGCTCGTAGGGTCCCTCTACGTGCACCCCATCACACTGGTAAACCTGTACATCCCTCCTGGATCCATGAAAGTAGTGGTTCAATCATTTTTTTTTATAAATTGTTCCCCAGTTGCAGTGCCATTTGCTTTTAGGCGTGGACTTTAAGGTCACTATGAACCATTACTTAGAAACATAGAAACAGAGATTTTGACAGCAGATAAGGACCGCTTGGCCCACCTAGTCTTCCAATTTCCCTACCTATTGGATAACCTGCAGATCCTAGTTAACCAACAGCCTACTTCTTCCTACCCCCACCAGAATTGCCTTATGTCTATCCCGTGCATTCTTGAATTGCCCCACTGTTTTTGACCCCACAACCTCCTCAGGAAGGCCATTCCATGCATCTAACACCCTCTCCATGAAAAAATACTTCCTCACACTGCCCCTGAACTGTTCCCCCCTCTGTCTTCAGATTGTGCTCCCTTGTTCTTGTACATCTCTTTTTTCTGAAATATGCTACCCTCTTGGACTTTGTTGATTCCCTTGAGGTACCTGAAAGTTTCTATCATGTCCCTCCTTTCCTCAAGAGTATACATATTAAGCTCTTTTAGTCACTCTTTATATATGGCTTCTGGTGCAGACCCTGCAACATTTTAGTTGTCTTCCTCTGGATTGCCTCCATTCTGTCTATGTCCTTGTGTAGATGGGGTCTCCAGAACTGCACTCACCAACTGTCTGTACAGAGGGATAGCAACTTCCTGTTTTCTACTTGTGATGCCTCTCCCTATGCATCCCAGTATCCCCAGTCCTCTTTACTGCCTTCTCACATTGCTTGCCTACCTTTAGGTTGTCTGATACGACTACTTCCAGGTCCCTTTCCATTTTTGTTGTTAGTACTGCCCTCTTGTTGTGTACTCTTCCCCTGGGTTTTTGTTTTCCAGGTGCATTACTTTGCACTTCTTTGCATTAAATCTAAGCTGCCATACTTTAGACCATTCCTCCAACCTTGCCAGGTCTCTTCTCATCCTTTCCCTCTTGTGTATCATCCCTGTTGCAGATTGTTGTGTCATCTGCAAAGAGGCATACTTTTTCTTCCAGCCCCTTGACAATGTCACCTATAAAGACATTAAAGAGGACCGGTCCCAGTACTGAACCCTCTGGTACGCTGCTAGCAATTCTCCTTTCTTCGATGCGGACTCCGTTTACTGTTACCCTCTGCGTCCTGTTGTCCAGCCAATTTTTTACCCAGGTTACCACCCTGGGACCTACTCCCAGGCTGGCTAACTTGTTTATTAATCTTTTGTGTGGGACTGTGTCAGATGCTTTGCTAAAGTCTAGGTGGACCACGTCCAGAGACCCTCCCTGGTCTACTACTTTGGTCACCCAGTCAGAGAAATCTGTTAGATTAATCTGACATGACCATCCCACTGTGAATCCCTGCTGTGTATCTCCTGTGCCCCGCTGGCCTCTAGGTACTCAACAATTCTTTTTTTCAGAAGTGATTCCATCATTTTCCCTACCACTGAGGTCAAACTAACAGGTCTGTAGTTTCCTGCCTCTGCCTTGCTCCAGCTTTTGTGAAAGGGAATCATATCCACCCTCCTCCAGCCCTGAGGTATCACACCATCCTCCCATGATTTGTTAAAAAGGGTAGTCAGTGGCATCACTAGTTTTCCCCTTAGTTCTTTTAGAATTCTGGGGTGAGTCCAGTCAGGCCCCAGTGCTTTGTCCTCCTTCAGTTTTGGGAGTTCTTTCAGGATCCTTTCTTCTGTGAATAGTCTGGTATTGACTTCCCCCCCCATCCAGGGTGTTTCTATTGTTTGTTTTAGGTACCTCCACATCTCTTCTTTTGTGAATACTGAGTAGAAGTATTCGTTCAGTATCCCTGCTTTTTCACTGTCACCCTCTGCCCACCCCTTCCCTTTATTAAGACTCACTATCCCTCCTTGGTCATTCTTTGTTCCCAAATGTACCTATAAAAGGTTTTATCCTCCTTCTTAACTGAGTTGGCTATCCTTTCCTTGGTTTGGGCCTTTGCTATTCTGACTGCCTTCCCCGCTTCCTTCTGCTTTAACTGGTACAGTTCTCTGTCCTTCTCCTTCTATGTTTCCTTATACTTTCTGAATGAATGTTATCTTGTTCTCCCTAACCTTCCCTGTCACCTCTTTTGAGAACCATAGTGATTTTTCCCTTGATTTGGTTTGTTTATTTGCTTCACACAGAGGCTTGTTGCCTCTGTGATGGCTGTTTTGATTTTACCCCATTGTTCCTCCCCCCTCCTTCTTGCCCATTTGCTAGTGACTTTCTGAGGCATGCTCCCATTTTAACAGAGTCAGCTCCCCTAAAATCCAACACCCTCACTTTTGTATGGCTTGACTCTATGGCTGTGTTTATCATGAACCACACTTTTTGATGGTCTCTTGTTCAGAGATTGCTACCCACTTCTAAATCTGAGATCCTCTCTCTGTCCTCATTTCAGAGTACCAGGTCTAAGATTGTTCCCTCCTGAGTGGGTTCCAACACTAGCTGTCAGAGGCATGCTCATGTAGGGCATTGAGAATGACCCTGATCTTCAATGTGGCTGCAGCAAAGGTTTTCCAGTTAAGATTTGGCATATTCCGGTCCCCAATCAACAATACCCCCCCCTTCTGCCATTCTAAGGATGCCTTCTGTAATTTCCATGTCCATTTCCTCCCCCTGAGACGGGGTCTCTATACAACCCCTGTGCAGATTGTGGTGCCATTTCCTGTATCCAGGGTGACCCACAGTGCCTCTTCTCCTCCCTGTTTACCCTTTAGTTCCCTTGCTTTGAGCCCTTCCTTTACATGGAGAGCTACTCCTCTTCCTCTTTTACCCTCTCTGTCCCTCTTGTAGATTGTGGGAGCTTTCCCTTCCCTTGATGCATCTAATCCTTGCTCATACTATCATTTCTAGCTACAGAAGTACCTAGTGGCAACCTTCGGACAGTTGGGATTTATTGATGCCTGGCACCACTTGCCCCCCCCCCCACAGGGTGTTATACAGTTTTCTTTCAGCCTGCTTCCACTCCTCACCCAGATTGGACTACCTTTTTGTCTAGGCAGAACAAGTGGGCATTCTCAACTTGGTGCACAATAGCCCAATATTCTTATCTCACCATGCCCCAAGAATAGTTCAGCCTGAATTCCATCTGGGTAAATCCCAATGGCACTCTCACTGGAGATTTAATCTGTGTTTTCTGAGGGGTGAAAAATGTCTCCAACAAATAGAAACTTGGGTCCCACAAATTCTCTCATGCAATTCTTCATGGCCAGTGGACTCAGCAGTTCTGTTGAACACACTAAAAGGAGTTTTGAGGGGGGAATTGCTAGTGTATACATCTCACCAGCATAATGCTGAAGAGGCCAAACTTAAACATTTACAGGAGACACTCCAAAGTCTTCAGATGTTCCGTATGGAGAGCGATCCATCCCCAACCTCAAATCTCACAAGTCAAGATGGAAACTTAGCAAATAATAGATTTAAAGGTTGAAAAGGCCCTGTTTTTCCTCCATCATAGATGCTATAGTGGGGACTGTACATTGGATCACTGTCTCCAGGCTTGCTGTGCCCAAGCCTACATCACACAGATAAGGGAACCCAGCACGCAGGCTTTTGTGCATAAGTTAGAGGATAAACAACAAATTCTGAGGGACTATTATCAGTTCTTGACTCAGCAGATCCCACAGCCCTCCCCTCACTTCATAGATTTTGGCCTTTTTAGCCTTGCTCCCAATTCCCAAATTGTCTCCTGAATGCACAGCCACATTGCTATGTCTGATCTCCATGGAGGAGATTGATGAGATCCTTAAAAACTCCAAGTTGGGCAAATGCCTGTGCCCTGTTGGGTATCTTGTGGACTTCTGGAATTCAAGGATACCCTCTTCTCCAAAATCAGGTGACACCCCCCCGCCCCGTGGCACTGTGCCACTACATCCGTGCTTCCCAAACCGGGGAAATATTTGACTCAACTCTTCCTACAGATCAAGTTCAATTTTAAATTGTGATTATAAAATATTTATGGCAATATGGGTGCATCAGGTGGATGCCCTTCTCTTGTCATTCCTGTATGGTAACCAGGTGATCTTTGTCTGGTGCTGGCAAGCACATGATAATGTAAAATGCACCTTGCTCCTTTTAGAACATGTTATGGCCCATTAAATCCCGTTGGTCCTCACCAGTGTCAGTGCAAATGAGGCATTCAACAGGGTCTGCTGTCCTTTTCTTTGGGGCACTCTGCTCAAGTTTAGCTTCTTAACTGAATGGGTGGAAATCCTGCAGAAACTTTATCATAACCCATAGGCATTCATTCAGGTCATTGGGAGGCTGTCGGACCATATTAGTCTGCAATAGGGGACCCAGCGGGGCTGCCCCCCCTTCCCACTGTTATTTGATTTCTATATAGAGCCTTTAGAGATCTCCATCCATTCGGAGAGAGCAACTGAAGGGGTCCCACTGGTGGGGAGGGAATATAAGCTGGCTCTTTTTACAGATGACATTTTGTTAACCTTGTTATCTCATAGGAATCTTAACCTAAAGTCTGGGATTTACTGCAACAGTATGTTCACATGGCTGGGTTCCACCTCAATGCCACAAAAACTGAGGTTTTAGCATTCATTTTTCCCCATCACAGGCTCTATGGTCCTAGTTTACCTTCCAGTGGGCAAGTACTGTTCTTAAATATTTGGAAGTCACTCTGACTCAAAATTGTAAACCTTAGCCCTTCAAATGTTGAACTCATAACAACAACAGTTCATCAAGATTTCCAACACTGGTACCAGACCCCCTTAGGTTTCCTTAATCAGGTTGAGATAATCTGTCAGAATGTTTTACCCTAGGTGTTATATTATCTCCAAACCCTCCCTATTCTGCCGGAAAAAAATGTATTTCTAGTCCTGGGACAAATACCTCGCTTCCCCCGAGCCAAGGTCACGGTCCTCGTATTAAGTTCTCAGTACTTCAGTTGCAAAAGGGGAAGAAGGAGGCCAAACGTCTGCACTTGTGCAGATATTCCATGGTGGCACATGCTGATAATATGTCTCTGAACTACCCTAGCATACATCTTCCATTGGGAACCAACTGAATTTAAATGACTTCCACCCACTCCATAAGTATCTATATGCTTCTCATCCGGCTATCTCCCTTATGCAGGGTTCATGCATTTTACAGATGTCACCATGAAGGTATAGCATTCTCTTCTCTGGGCTCCAGCTTTCCATAATTTAAAAATAAAATATTGCTTCGTCCCTTCTGTACATCCAGGCCTGTCCTCTCAGTCAGATGGCTGCAACTTTATCAAAGTGGGAGCACCTTAATCTATCTTTTTTACATCAATTACTAAATAGCCATAGAATCATTTCCTTTGAATCCCTGAAACAAATTTACTCATTATAACAGAGAAATCATTTTATATATCTGAAGCTTCAATCCTTACCAAACCAGGTGGCATTATTAGGCAACATCCTTATGGGATCACAGAAAGGGGACTTGTGGCAGCATCTTATAGGAAACCTTTATGGCAGATTACAGGAGGTGACCCCAGATTCAACAAGCAACATCTTCCAGAAATAGAATCAGGAAATAGAAACGGACCTTCCCCAAGACCAATGGCAAAAGTATAAATCACCAGGCTTTAAAAAAACATCAGCCCCATACTTATGAGAGTTTTCTTGGAAATGCCTGTACAAATTTTTCAGGATCCTGGCAATCCAAGAGAAATTCCTTGAGCCAGAAAGGGTTTTTTGTTGACATATAGGTGTGGAGTCCCACATGGACTAAACCTATATTTTTGGGGGATGCCCCAAGTTAGCAGACTTTGGGATGGATGCCTCACAGGGCAAAGAAACAATTTTTAACACCCCTGCTTTAGTTACGCTATCTCTGGTCTTTCATTCTATCCCACCCTGAGAACACAAAATCAAAGGAAATGCCCTGGAATTATTGCCTTTATCGAAAACAGTTGCACAGAAGACTAACATAAGGTTGTAGTGAAGTACAATATGTCCCACCAAATAAATGTGCTATGCTTTGACTCCATATACATCATTTGGCAAGCCACACAGCAATATTTTCCAATGCACAGGAGGCTTTTGGGGCAGTCTGGTGTAGATGGGCCCTGTATCATATAGACATTGATGCTTCCTTTATCCCATAACAATAATAAAATAATAATAACATGCTTACATTTTGGAGTGTAATAGCACACAGTCTGAAATGTCAGCACATTTTCATTGGTCACCGGTTGACACCCTTCCTAGCTCTTTAGAAGCAGTGCCTGGCTTGAGGAACTCATGGAAAGCTTTCTCTACTAAAATGTTTGCATTAAAGAGCTGCTGACATGCTCCAAGCAAGTATCTCTTACTATATAGTTGCCTGCCTATGAGCTTTTTTGGCCATAAATCATTTTTTTATTGTCCAGGAGTTAAAAACTAATTTCATTCATAATGCCCGGCTAGTAACTTCCTGATACAAGTCAAACTGCTGCCAAGCACTGCAGTACCGCCCCCTAAAAGTAGTATAATTAGGATGCAAAATATGGAACGTGGTTGCAGGCACTCTATGGAGCTAGTAATAGAATCGGGGAAAAGGGGGCTGCCTAAATGTACAAAGATTATCTTTGCAGGTGTGTATACATATGTGGGACTAATACATAACATATATATTAGCCCCATACATGTATACATGCCTGCAAAGATAATCTTTGTACATTTAGGCAGCCCCCCTTCCCCAGTTCCATTACTAGTGCCACAGAGTGCCTGCAGCCCCGTTCCCTACTTCAGGTCCTAATTATGCTATTTTTAGTGGCAGGGATGCAGCGATCAGTGTCTGCTCAATATGTATCAGGAACTTATGAGCCGGGCTTTACGAGTGAAATTACTTTCAACCCCCCCAGCAAAAAAAATTTGATTTATGCCTAAAAAATCTCCTAGGACAGGCAACTACATGGTATGAGTTGCCTGCCTGGAGCACAAAAATATGTCAGCTACTCTTTAAGCTTGTAGCTAATAGCATACTTGAAAACAGTGGAGTAGGCAATTGAGCCATGAAAATGGTATGAAGTATACTGTATTGCCAAGCTGTTGCTAGAAGGGAAGCCATGTCTGTTAAACTTTTAAAGAGGTGTTCAACACAGAAATAAACAACACTAGGTAAGCAGATTGAAATGGCTCCTGTAGTTGTTCTTTGCGAACAGACTGCTGTCTCAATTTCTTGGGATAACAGCATTTCAGATGTTTGCACCCTGTGATTCTGCACCAAAGAATTGTGAGTTACTGTGAGAAAACTGTAAGTTTATCTGACTGAGCAGGGGCAATTTTCCTCTTTCCACAAATGTAGACATTTAAGAGGCTCACACTGTAATAAGGAGAAAATTTATATCTGAAAGGGATCAGTTTAATCAAAGAAAAGAAAACTGCATACCGTTTTATATCTGCTTTGCACAGTTCGGCAGAACATTTTGGTTATGGGGCATCTATATAACAAATATAGGATTCCATGTGTGTCTGTCCATAGAAGCTGCATGGGTCCAACCCAAATGCAGACTGGAAACCTAACAGGGACACATGCAAACCTCTCCTTCCCACTCCAGATACACACGTAAACTTCCCTAGCCCACCAACACACAAACTTCCTCCACAAATACACAAGCTCTCCCCTCCCCCCCAAAAAAATACTCATGATCAACGAGTGTAAGTGTGTGGTGTGGGGGTTCTGGCACCATGTCAGAATCCAGTGTAACTTAGCTCAGTTAAAATCCCTTCCCCTAACCCGATCCCCACAATAGTTTCCCAGTGACAACTGAGTAATCCTGCTACCAGAAGTGAGTAAGGGATAGGGCTGCAAGATTCATAAATGATGCTACACACACTGAGTAATCAGTTCACCAGCATTATCAGTGATACTTACAGCCTGCCCTTTTTCCTTCCTCCCAGGTATGTGCTTAGTTGTCAAACATGCTGTAGTATGTGTCATGAGTTGGGGGCAAGTGAGTGTTGCATTTCCCCACCAACTGGAGGTCAGCAGGGTACTCTCCAAATCAAAGGTAAGTGTTGGAGGGGATTGTTAACCGAGCAACATGGTGCTGACTCCAGGCATTGTGCCTAGAGTTGCAATTTGAAAATGGCAACAATGAAGCCAGCCCAGTGGTGTGAAGGGCTGGGGCAGTGATGCCTTACCTCCTGCCATGCCGGCGACCCATGTCCGTGGTGCAAGCAGGTCATCTGGGGCCGGCTGGGGTGGAAGAGGATCAAGCTTCCAGAAGACAGCTCTCCTCTCCTGGGGAGGGGGAAACAGAGGCCAGCAATTGCCTGACACCTAGTGGAGGCTAGGTGTTGGCATGCCTGGCCCTATACAATGGGGCACGGAGGTGGAGCAGATGGCGGGCATGCTGCATGTGGACATGCACATGGCATGCCCCTCTGTCAGTATTGCACACTCCACCTGCCGACAGAAAATGGAAATTGGTGGCCCTGGTTGTGTGGCTGGATGGCCATCCATTGGGAACACGCTACCTCCAGAAGGCATCACCAAATACTGGATCCATTCCTGGGTGGGGAGTTTTGGGGATCCCCACCACCCTGCCATGGGAGGTAAGCCATGGTGATAGCTCGGTGATGGTCCGAAGGTGGAGGATGGTGCAGGATGGATGGCGGATGGAGACTCCAGGATGCCAGGTAAGAGGAGCCAACCAGGGGTCCAGGGGGAGAAATTACCAAAAAAGAAAATGGCAACAAGTCAGTGGGGTGAGAGGTGGGAAGCTACTGGGCACCAGGGAGTGCTTCAGATAACATGGGAGAGGGGCCACTGGACACAAAGTGGTGGTTAAAAAGTTTCCATTTGGCTCAGGCTAAAGCTCACTCTAGACCAACAGAAGGTGTTTGCTAGAAAGGGACTGGACATTGCTGGTCTGTAACAGCCCACAGGACTGACTCTTGAATAATGAATATCCTATCAAGGAAAAGCTGACCAAACTCCCCATATCTTTCCAAAAATAACACTCCCCCAGACTGTAGACAGACTGGATGTAGCAGCATGTCCACAGTGTGGAAGCATTCAGCTGGCCTGTTCCTCCCTGCAGCAGACACCTCTGACAGGAACTCTACTTTTCTCAGGGGATTTCCCCAATTACACCTTATGATGAGCCCTCAGGGTTTGTCTATCATCCAGTAAACTTAATCTGTTCCAAGAATGCTCCAACCCCCACCCTTTTGCCTTCAACCACCTAAGCTGCTTGTTGGACCAGTGGGCGCTCTGGTAGGAGACTCTTAGATGTACACAAAACGTTGTAAGGGAGTCGAGTGCTGTAGTGGTGGCCATATCATAAGCCCCTACAGCCTACTCAACTTGTTCAGCAAACACCTGCAACAGGCTCGAGGCATGCAGTACTACCAAAAACTCAGATGGCTCCAGATACTACAGTATAAAAGTCAACACAGGGTTAACTCCACAGGGGATGTTAATACTGGTGGTACCCTGATGAGAAAACACAGCATGATGGTCTGACCATGTAATCGAATCAACCTGATATCATAGATATCAAGCCCAAGTGGGAAAACCTAGTCCAAAGTGTGAGCTAACTGATGAGTTGAGGGGTAATCACCATGTGAGGCTCAGCATATTCATTAGTTGGAGGAACTGCTGTCCAGGCACTAGGGAGTCCTAGCCAACCCAGGATAATGGAGTTTTTTTGAAAGAGAGATTAGTAAAACTCCTGGAATCTAATGGATTACAAGTCAGTAAGCAACATGGGTTCACTAGTGGAAGTCATGCCAGACTAATCCAATAGAATTGTTTCACTGGTTCACAAGGGAGATGGGCAGCAGGGCAAGCTGTAGGCGTGACCTACTTTGGCCTTAATAAGGCACGTGACATAGTGACACATAGGAGGTTACCACAGTAGTTAAGTGGGCTAGAGACAGGGGACAACATAACCCAATGGGTGGGAAATTGGTTTAGGAAGAGAACTCAGATGGTAGAACTAAATTGGGAATTCTCAGGGGAGATGGGGTCATGAGAAAAGTGCCCCAGGGGTCAGTACTGGACCCCCATAATCTTCAGTATACTCATAGGGGTCATGGGGTGGGGCTTGAATGAAAAGTTTGTCTATGTGCAGATGACACTAAGATTTGCAGTAGAGTGGACACAGTGGAGGGAGTTGAGTCCATAAGAATAAACATGGAAAGGCAGAAGAGTAGCCCTGAATGTGGCAGCTGGGATTCAATGCCAAAAGTACAAAGCCATACATACAGACAGACACAAAAACCTTAGAGTCTTGTACAAGATGGGAGAGGAGGTCATGGCATGTACCTTGGAGGAAAGGGACATACCGATATCATTATGGCTAATCAGAAAGTATTGGCCCAGTGTTCAAGGGCCATGGAGAGAGCAAATATGATGATGGACTGCATAGGGAGGGACATAGCAAGAAGAAGGAGGGAGGTTATACTCCTCCTTCAAGCTTTTGGTTTGCTCAACCTTGAGCTCTGTGTTTAGCTTGGAGCCCTCGCCTAAAAAAGGATATTGACAGAGTGAACGATGTGATGAGGAGGACAAACTAGATGATACAGCGGAAGCAGGGGATGTCCTATGAGGAAAGGCTTAAGGGCCTCAACATGCACTCCATAGAGAACAGCGGAGCTATAGGGGACATGATTGAGATCTTTAAATACCCCCAAGGAATAAAAAAGGTTGAGTATGGTGAGCTTTTCCAGTTGACCAGGATTCAAACATGCATGGGACTGGCACATGGGTATCATAAAAAAGAATTACTTGAAGAGGGTGAGCAAGTTAGGGATGCATAGGGCCCCTTGCCACTACATAGGGTAGGTAGGGTTAGGGCAGACTGAATGAGCCTTGCAGTTCTTTTCTGCCAACAAAATCTATGTTTCTATATGATTTGATATGATATGATACGATGTAATATGATATTATATGATACGATATGTGACATGACATGATGTCATGATATGATATAAATAGGTACAATACATGTGTTTGATTAAACAGACTAACACCACATGGCCCATCTTGTTTCCCTCCCTGATATTCTATGATATTCTAATAGCAATTGCCTAAAATATCTTTTTTCCTCAGGTATCTTTCAAACCCATCTTGAGACTCAACAAAACTGGCATTGATGACCTCCTCTGGTGATCTGTAAGAGGATAGGATAGGATAGGATAGGATAGGACAGGGCAGGACAAGATATTTATGTTTAGCTTTTTATTTTATTTTTGTTAACCAGGGAAGGAAGGCTTGAAAACACATCTTGTTTTTAGACTTGTACTAGGGGAGGGGTTCAGAAAGTACAGTACTTCTCAATCAACCAGGTTAAGCTGTTTGTGGTTTTAACTGGGTAAATTTGGCCAGGACTCCAGGGGAGTTCAAATGTAAGGTTATGCCTGGAGTTCAGTGGCCAAGCAGCCAGCCACTCCCACTTCCTGAGCTATATAAGCTGTTCCTCTAAGCCTCATTGTGAAGCATTTTTTCTTTGTAGCCGAAGGCTCTGCCGGTTTGTTCTCTGAGCTGGTTAGGCCTCCATGGCTGGCTGGGGCCTGCCCCCCCCCCCCACTCCTGCTTGTCTCTGCTGAGCTTCTGTGCTTATTTTTCTACTTCTGGTTTGTATTTTGCCTTTGGCTATGTGTGCTTCCTTCCCTTTTTGGGGCTTTGTTTCTCAGCTCCTAGCATACTGCTGCTCCGGAGCTCATGCTGCTTGCTTTTACATACTCACAGCTCAAATTACTTGCACAGCAACTCCTAGCATTCTGCTACGCAGAGCTCATGCTACTGCTTTCAGTTACCTACAACTACAGCCACTGCTGCTGACTGTTTAATTACTATTGTACCCAGTGCCTGTGTTTTAACACTGCGCTCACCACACTCAAACTACTGCAATGCAACTGCATTCATTACCTGTGTGTTTCAGCTCAGCCATAGCTGCTTCATGTTGCATACTCAATTCCTTTCACCTGACACAGTTTACTCCGACCCTATCTGTGCTTCTCATTTTACTTGCAGCTTCCCTGCACTGCCTGGCTACACCTGCTTTCAAGCATTGTCTCCCTGTTTTATTGCACTTCTAACTCTGAGGTCAGCCAACTAGCTCCTGCTGAGGCTGTTAATATAGCTTGATATTAAAAATTTGTCTTTGCCGCCGAAAATCCTCGGAGTCTGTCACCTTGATTTGGCTTTGTACTGTCTGGCTGGCTTGCTCCCAATTCAGTTGTTTAATTGCTATACAAGTTTGATATGCTGATTTACTTATCACAACTACTGCTTAATGACCTATGTGCAGGTCTACACTTGCTTACACAGCTGTTACTCCTTGCTTACGCAATTCGTTACTTCATGCATACTGCCATCCCTTCGGCTTTGGCCTGGGATTCTGCGGCACTCGATCTGCATTCGACCTTGCAAGGTCTCAGCACTCCATGCTTATTATGATCTCAGCACACCGTGCTCATGCAGCTCACCAGCTTCAGCCCTCAATCAATTTCTGGGGCATGCCAGCCATTCTAATCTGGCACAGGGTTCCTGCAGCCGATGGTCTCACTCTGCATTAAGTCCACATCATCGAGCGTGTCCAACTTGGGGCGGGATCCTTCTCACGTGGCCCATAGCTGGGAATGTCCTCACCCTGGGCTTGGCTTTAGCTGCCTCCTACACAACAGCAGCTCCTGGTGTAGAATTTAAGACTAGTGGTGAGGGGTGGTTATGACGATCTCCTTTGGCTCTAGTGTTCCACTATAACGGTTGACCATTGACTTTAGTGGTTTCCCTAGCGAGGCACATTCACCGCATTCTCCCTACGACTGCCTCTGGTTCACCTGGTTTGATTTAGGGTGGGTAAGCCAGGTGAGTGCCTCAGCAGTTGTTGCTCTCCTCCTGCACCTTGGATGCACGTATTGTTGCAGAGTTTTCTTGCAACCTTCCACAGCGTTCCCGCTAGAGGGTTTGAGTGAGAGCCTTCCTCCAAATTGGAATATTTTCCACCTCCCTTTAATTGGGTTTTCCAAATTGCACCTGCAGAGCCGTCACTAAATAAATTTTCCCAAGCCTGGAGGGAAGGCGACCTAGGCCTTGGATCCCCAGAGATTTCCTCCTCTTAGGGTTTTTTTCTCTCCTCCATTGCCTCAGGTCATAACACTTAGTTAGCATAATTGTTTTCCCTAGTTTCTTTAGGTAGGTTCCATTGTTGGATGGAGGTGGAGGATGTCCTGTCATTCCCTCTCTCCTTAGGGGATCCCCTTCTCTCAAGCAAGCCATCAGTATCATGCTATGCAAACCTGGGCTGTTACTATGACAACTGAGCATATCATTGCATTATCAAACTGCCTATGCTTCTCTACTACTACGTTGATTACTGCTTCAGCAACTGTTACTGCTTGCATTATGCTTCATGTTGCCTCCTTTTTGAGGATGATACTACATTTTTTGGGAGGATTCCTAAGGTACCTTTAGCCATGGGAACTGTCCTGTGGCACCTCTAGGGGTGGAACCCTCTCCAAGAGTTCCTTGCCGTCATACCCCTACAGGGTGGTAATTCCTCTGGAATAGAGAGTGCAAATGGCCAAAACCAAACTAAAATAGTTGCACAAGCATAACACTATACTGGCTGTGTAGGTCAGTGAAATGTAGGCATGCCTGGAGTTCAGTAATGGCTAGCCACTTCTCACTTCCTGACCTATATAAGCAGTTCCTCTAAGCCTCACTGTGAAGCATTTTTTCTTTGCCCCACCATCCTCCCCTCCTCCTCCTCCAGTGGCAGCACTCTTTCCTTAGGGGGATTCCTAAAGTACCTTTAGCCACGGGAACCATCCTGTGGCACCTCTGGGGTGCAACCCTCTCCGAGAGTTCCTTGCCGTCGTACCACTACAGGGTGGTAATTCCTCTGGAATAGAGAGTGCGAAAGTCCAAAACCAAACTAGCACAGTTGCACAAACATAACACTATACTGGCTGCATAGGTCAGTGAACTCTTTTCAAGAAGTGCCATGAGATCTTTAGTGTTTACCTAAACAACCAACAGAACAGGGAGACTGAACCTTGCTTTAACATGTCATCTGAAAACAAACACTTCCGACAACATAGTATCCCCCAAACCCCATTCTGGGGCATTGGTGTGGTTACTTCTAACCAAGGAGAGATTGGTCCCTACAGAGATAACAACACTACTTCCTGCAGCACCTGGTGTTCATGGGAGGTTTCCCATACTAATACTGACCAGGCCTAACTTGCTTAGCATCTGAGATCTGCCAGGATCAGACACCAAGGTGATAAGGCTGCCAGCAGTGTGATATGATATGATATGATGATATATGATATGATATAGTATTCGACCATAGGATGTTAATGTAATTACTTGTGCTGAGTTAACTATAAAACTCAAACTGTTGGTTTTACTTAAGTTTCCTTTTTTTTTTTTTACAGAATGGGATTGATATCTACAGCTTGAAAGTTGACTGCAAAGTAACTTCTCGATTTGCCCATACTGTCATAACAAGCCGTGTCGCTAATAGAGCCAATGTTTCCAAGGAAGCCATCTTTGAAGTGGAATTACCCAAAACTGCCTTCATCACCAACTTTAGCATGTCTGTATTTTAGTTTGCTGTACTATGGTACTTTAATGATAAGAATGTCTGAAAGTCATGAAGAAGTAAAGCATGTGACCATGCCATCAGACAGAATGATTTTATACTATTGTATGTAGAGTTGCTTTGATAAAGCATTATCCGACCAAGACGTCATATAATCAGGCTAAATAATATATTATTTGACCTACGTGATCATGTATCTGATTGAAATCATGCTTCATTAATGGATTATCCAATTCTATCCAATATCCAGATTAGGAAACAGTTAGATAATACATCATCCTGATACTGATTTATTAATCTTTCCATGCTTATTAATCCAGGGCCCATTTAGCAATGTGCTACTAGTTCTGCCAGACTAGTGCTGAATTTTGTTCAGTGGCTTTGTGTTGAGGATTTAAGTCCATTGATTATTGACCTGAGACCACCAAATATGTCAAACCTTTGACATGAGACATGACTTTAGCCCAACAACAAAACCAACCCCCTAGATTGCCTTACCCAATTATCTCATAATCTGTATTTAATCACTGTGCTCCTGGTAAAGAAATCCTGTAAAATCCTGCATTCCCCAACTCCTACAAATTCTGATCTTCATGCTGGCAGTTGAGTTAAGAAAATACAATCCCCATAACTGCTCAGTTAGTCCTGGGTCCTAATACAACAGGCAGAAAGTGGTGTTCTTTCTCTTTACAAAATTGTTATCTTCCAAGGAGATATAAAATGAGAGGGACAGAAGGGCTGGTGCACAGATGCATGTATTTATGGATGGATGGATGAAGGGATGTAGGAATAGATGAACAGATAGGAGGGAGAGAGGAAGGGAGGGTAAGTGGATAGATTGATGAGTAAAGGGAAGTATCAATGTGCACAACTGGACTGGCACAGCTGGATGGAGAAATAGACTTGTTGCATTTTTAAAGGGGTACTCTTTCTCTTAGAATTGCCTTTAACTTTCTAGCCTTAGTTTTCTTTAGAAGCTAATTTTACACTACTGGTTTTCATTCTGTTATAGTTCCATCTTTACTGGATTTTGAGTAAATTCAGTGGGTGCTTCTGATTTACACATTAGCAGTAAGGACCACTTTAAACTGCATGATGTAATGTATGTCCTTGCTAAGCTCTTAATTGGTTGTCATAATTCATCCATGTTCTACTCTGGGATACAGTAATTGAAAGGGACATACACTACATTACAGTTATAAAATAGTACCACCTGTAGTTAACTATTAAATACACAGAGTTAACTAAAAGGTTCACAGTGATAGAACAGTAATCAAACTAGAACCAGCACCGAGGGGCACAGGGGTATCACAGACCCATCTTTAAAACATTGCCAAACAGCACTTGGTAGCAGCCTGCGAAGAGAAAGTTTTGGTGCCATAAAATGAGAATAAACAGTAAGTAGACAAGGCAGTGATAATGCCACTATAAAAAGCACTATGTAGGGCACTGGTTTGACACCATTTGGAGTACTGCATGCAATTCTACACAGAAAGGACATAATGGAACTGGAGAAAGTACAGTACAGAGCTACGAAGATAATGGGGATAGAAGGCATGCCATCAGGAGAAAAGTTGAAGCACCTGGGGTTGTTCTCCCTAGAAAAAAGGAGACTGCGGTGAGATATGATTGAGTTATTCAAAATCATGAAAGGGTATATGAACAGTAGATCAGAGCAGACTATTTTGGGAAATTAAGGATACCAGAACCAGGGGGCATGAGTTTAAGCAAAGGAGGAGACAGTCGGGTGGGCTGTACAGAAACAGTTACTGTATTTCACTTGAAGAGTGACACAGTCGTGGAACAGATAAGCAGAGGAGGAGGTAAATGCAGATAGTGTTCAGAGTTTTATTGGGTTTGATAGCTACCTGAAGAGAAAAGGCAGTTCAGATTACTGCTGTAAGGATAGCATGGAGATGAAATGGATGTGATGCATCTTAATTCATCTCATTAAATCTATGCACAAATGTACCTGTCTCCTCAAGCCTTGCCAAGGAACACTATTTAAATTCCCAGCTTGTCAAAGCTAGGTGGGGCCCCACTATGGGGGTAGGGGGAAGGCTTTGTTATGCCTAAAGCATGATCAGGACTGGGGTAACTGGGTACGGGTAGGCATAGTGGGACCAGAGGCCAGCAGTGATATGGGGAAGAGATAAATATGGTAGAAAAAATGAGAGCAAAAAAATGGGAATAATGATATTTCAGTTTGCCCAGGATGTTTAGAAAAATTAGCAGGTTTCTACTAATGAGACAGCAGCCACTGATTTCCAAATCTGATTGTCTGAAATGACCACCAGTAAGAACCCTTAAGGATCATAATACGTTACTAGTTGATAGGGAACTCCACGTTTTTTATGGAGTTCTGTGCAGTGCTTGCTTTTGGCACATTAGTAGCCTTTATCTGTTGTTACATCCCCAGGGTTATTGATGGCGTGACTTATGTCGGAAACATAAAGGAGAAAGAAACTGCACAACAGCAGTATGACACGGCAGTCTCCCATGGACAAAGTGCCGGACTGGTCAAGTAAGTAAACATCTAGCTGTATGAATGAATCAATGATTAAAAAACATGTTTTTATCCAGCCTAGGACTGTTAGGACAAGTCTATTCACAATGTCAACCTGCATGTATAATCTGTTACAATATAAAATAATTTAAGATGTGTTGCTAAGGAATTAAACATATAAAAAAAAAACAGTGGTACATAAAATGAAGTCAATTATAATAGTCAGCATAGGACAAATGAAACACAAATATCATCCTGACCTCAGCTTAGTTGAAACATTCATATTTTTCAAAAGTGGTGAAAGAGATGCTGTATTTTGAGTTACATTGCTTTGGCTTTTCATTGGCTCTAATACCTAGAGGAAGCATATTCCATCAACTTGGATGGTCATTGAGCAGTAATGTGCTTTCATCATTGTGATTTGTTATACCCGATTAGAAACAGATCTCCAGTTATACAGGCACATGCCTTCCTGTTGTTGTTCCATGATATTAGCTACAATCTTGGTGACACCGTAATTAGCATTCTGGATACAATAGATAAGCAACAAAACACAACAGGATGTGCATTAGGCATTAGGCACATGCTAGGAGGTGTAGTGAGGCACGAGGTTGCAGGTCAAGTACCTTCAACCCCATGTCATACGTTAGAGCTGTCTAACGTGCACCCCTTGAGTATCTTATTGCACTTATAAAATGGTGCAAGGTATTTTACATGCATGCAAAAATTTAAAGTTACATATTTGCAAAATATAATAGTGAAATTTTTTTTCCATTTTGCAGTACAATAGTTCCTCTGCCTGCATTACAATCATGTTCTTTTTTCTTTTGTTTTGTTTTTGTTTGAGATTAGGGTTTTTATCTTTCTGTGGACTCCTTCACTCTAAGTGTCCTGTTCTGTTTGTCATGGCTACCTCCTCCCCCACCTGTAGCATACATACAAAATATTTGTTGATTATACCAATGCATTTTGCATTTTTCCCCCCAAGTTTTGTGGTCCAGCAATCGGGCTTCAGTACCACAGAGAGACTGATGCTGGCTTGAGACAGGAGTGAGTGGGTGGGAAGGAAGAAAGATGCTTACAATTAATTAGACTCGACCTTGTCAGCAGTTGTTGAAATGTGAGAGAAACTTCCATTCTTACTGTGCTCCATTTCTTTTTGTTAAAGCAGGTTTGTTCTGAGCCAAGAGTATAAGGACTGCTGTTGGGGGCAGGTTTGTGTAGCGAGGGGGCGAGCGGACATCCACGGCAGAGTGAATGCCGAACGGCTGGATAATGGGTGGGTGTGGTGATTGCAAACATAAACAGGCAAACTTAAGAAAAGTTAAAATAATGAATTTCAATTTTGTTAATCTGTGCTTTGGTCACTGGGCATTAATGTGCCCCTTTAATTTATACTGTGTGACAAAAAATGTGTCATATCAGGGGTTCTACAATGCTGGTTCGACAACACTTTGTTGACCGGCATCTCAGCATCTGGGTTTATGTCAACCGCAAGTTGCAGTAAACATAAATCCCATATGTCTCCCGGTCCTGTTTTTCTATCTGGGGGCTTTGCCCACAGAACCCCCCATGTGGGGGCTCTGCCACCCACACTCCCCCATACTTTGGATTATCAGCTGCAGTTGGAGTTGATTCAGAGAGGGTGTGCAGGACCAGGAGACAGTGTGCCCCTGTCTCTGGTGCACCAACACAGTGACCTGTCAGTGAAGTGTTGATTTTGCCGACAGCAAGGTATGTCACTGTGTTGGTGTCGCCTTCGGGTCAGCATACCCATATCAGGGAGCTTGTGCATATCAGGGAGGAGTCTAGGGTTACAAAATAAGGAGTGAGGCCTCTAGTTAGCTGTGGTGGCCACACTTCAGAGACCTGTTAAGCCCACATAGGAGTTGGGGTTTGAGAAGCACCTGTCTAAGCTCACCACTTCTAGTGACCTGTCTGGCTGAGTAATTTTAGGGGTGAAGATATGCACATATTTATCAATCAAGTTTCTAATTATCTTATGATCTCTTTTAGTTTTAATTTTTCCTAATGTGTTTCCTTTCTCCACTTTTACCCTTTCTTGCTTTCTTTTCCAGTAATGCCTGTTTTTTTTTTCCTTTTCTTAAGGACCTTTTCCATTTCAACTCTGCATGTCTCTGTCATGTTACTTTCTCCTTCCAGCACACCAATATACTTATCTTGTAAATATATTTCTTTATCACTCCTGGTAGATATCATATTGCATATAATTCAATTAGAGCAGACCAAAGTATCGAATACATCACAAAACAATCATTTGTCAATGCCAAATGTTCACTGCTTGCATTGTTGTTGTACCGGGTCTTGCTTGTACACATTTTTTTCTATATATTTACCCAGCATACACCAGCAATATCTCATTTTCAGTGGTGTCCTTCTTTTATAGAGTTTTAGATTGTATTTACAAAAACAAGAAGTCAGTGCACACATGATCTGATGTTTTGATCAAGACAGGTAGCATTTTTTTAAATCCAATCTGAAAGGTGATTTCGCAATGCAACTGGAAAACAAGTTTCGGAAGAGATTTGAAAAATGACACCTGTTATGTTCGGGAGGTGGGGTAACACAAGGAATGTGTTGAATATTAGGGGACAAAATCTGCAAAAATAATGTAAACTTTGGAATAATTCAGCATCTCTTCATAACTAGTTTTTTGTCACATTTTGACCCCAAATTTTTAACATACTCTTTTTAAGACCACACCTTCTGAACAAAACAGGTGCCATTTATAAAATGGTGGCTGAAATGCCATTTCACACCAAAAGTGGGAAGACACATTTTGGCCAGAATTTTAAAAAATGACAGCTGTCACGTTCATGAGGTGGTGAGAAAAAATGGCTATGCTGAAAATTTGGGGTCAAAATATTGAAAAATTACCAAAGTTACAAATGTGCAATGACAAATTTCAGCATATCCTCATAACTTTGTTGTTTTTAAATATTTGTACTCCAGATTTTCAACATAGCATTCTTGTAGCCCCACTCACGAACAAGGGCAGAGAAAATGTTCAGGTCCTCCCCAAAAGGTGATTTCTTACAGTGACTGTGGAACAGGGGCACCATTTGGGGAGCTGAGAGGCACTCACCCCCCTATACTGCAGACCATGGTTGTTTTGCTTGTTTTTCAGCACCTGGGTCTACCCCCATAGCCCCTCTGACCAGTTGTTGCCCCCCCCGTTGAAAGCCGAAATGGCCCCCCTGCTGTGGAATCACCTTTTGGGACAGATTTCCATAATTTAACTGCATTTGTTTATGAGGTAGGGTCCCAAAAAGGTCATGTTGAAACTTTAGGGAAAAATATTTAAAAATGACCAAGTTATGAGGAAACATTTAAACCCCACTGAAGTACATTGAACCGCATACCTGATTTCCTCAGTTCAAGTTTATTGTTGGCAAACACAGTTGTCATCACAATTAAAAAACATTAATAAATAAAAAAGAGCACACAATTATTCAAATATTATCAATAAAAATACAAGTAAATATCATACAAAAACACATTTCATCTTATATTGCACTTAGATCTAGTTTTTCATTCTTTTGAATATGTCTTTTTCTATTTTCCAACAGTCTAGCAAACCTTGCTACTTTCTCCAAAATAATCTTTTCTTCGGAGTTCAACAAGTAATTAATTTGGTAAAGTGAATCCATTTCCAGGGTGGCAAGAACATCCCCTAGCATTTGTAACCTTTTCTTATTATATAGTGGGCAAAATAAAAGTAAGTGAGCTAAATCATCTTTACTTTTGTGACAAGCACACAAATTCAAATTTGATTTTCCATATAATCTTCTTAAAGTCTGGCTGTCTATATATCCAAATCTAAGTTTGGTAAATATCTTTCTTAAAGTAGGATTTTGTATTATGCATAAATATTTCTTTATCCCATACACTTTCGTATTATTAGTTGAGAGCCAGGCACTTACTTTATAATTCTTACTTTGGGCCATTTCTCTCTGAGCATAGATATCCATAATTCTACTTTTAACTTCTTACTTAATTTCTATATCTGGTTTTATCAAACTATCAGCTATGGTATGGTTTAAGGAGTTCCTGAAGTGCATATAAGCCTGGGCACTTACATCCTAATTGGTTATAATTTAGTACCTCCTCCATGCATGCCTTCATAATCTTTTACTTGGCATGTTGTATACTTTTAGCCAGTATGTACATAATCTTTGTTCAATTTCTTTTCTTATTGGAAACTGTCCAATTTCAAGTCTAACTAGTACAGATGTTGCACTATTTGGTAATCCTAATAAATTTTTATAGAATTTATTCATGCCAGATTCAAGTCTATCACTATCATATTGTCCCCATATTTCAGACCCATAAAGAATTTGTGACTTTATCTTTGCATTAAACACCTTTAGCGAGCGTTTAATAGACTGGCCTCCATATTTGTAAGAAAAAGACTCGATTGTCGGAGTTAATCGTTTGAGTTTCTGAGTTAAGGTGGATATGTGTTCTTGCCACCCCAGATTGTATTTAAACACTAAACCCAGGTAGTAGAATGTTTCTACATATTCAATGGTATTATTTATACAATACAAATCTGATATGTTATTTGATCTCAAATGGTTTCTATTAAATATCATCAATTTTGTTTTATCATAGTTAATTATTAAGTCAGCTTCAACAGATTTTTCATAGAATTTCATCAAACTTCTTTTGATACCCAGTGAGCTAGTTGCCATTAAAACGACATCATCAGCATATGCCAGGTAGGGGCACCACCTGGAGCCCAGCCTGGGCATGTGCAGCCCTGGGTCATCCAAAACTTGCAATACTTCATTTAAAAATAAGTTAAAGAGTATAGGTGACAAAACACAACCTTGTCTCAGGCCAATATTAGATGGAAATTTGGGGTAGTATCACCTACCTTATTATATCTTACAATAGTATGATTATTACTGTATAACAATTTAAGCAAACACGTAATTGACTCATCTAACTGATATTTTCTCAAGGTTTCCCATAATTTTTCCCTGTTAACTCTATCAAATGCTGATTTAAGATCAATAAACACACAGAAGAATTTTTGTTTCTTAATATAAATGTATTTGTGAACCAAATGTGATAGTACAAGGCATTGATCTAGTGTAGAATGATCTCATTGAAAACCTGCTTGTCCTTCATTCAGGATTTCTTTATTGGCTAACCATGTCAATATTCTGGTATGAATTATCTTAGTGAATAACTTTTGCATTGTATCTGAAAGACTTATGGGTCTATAATTACTTGGAGTGGATTTATCGCCCTTTTCATAAATTGGAATAATAATATTTTCTTTCCATGTCAATGGAATCCTTCCTGTTTCAATTATAAGATTAAATAATCTTTTGAGGATTGAAAACCAAAGTTCTGGGTCATCTTTTATGATGTCAACGGGAATTCCATCTGGTCCTGGAGCTTTATATCTTTTAGCTGAATCAATAGCTAAAATAATTTCTTCTTCAGATATTTTATCTTCCAGTGGTCTCCAATTTCCCTTGTATATTGACTCATTCCAAACATCCTTATTATAAAAAAGGTTTTTATAATAACTATACCACAAAATAGGCTGTATGTGATTCTCTATTGTATAGGGTATATTATCCCAACCATATGTTACCATTTGCCAATATTTTCTGTTGTCTTTTGCCCAAGCAGCCTTCTCGAATTGTTCCCATAATCTTTTTCTGAAAAGATGTTTCTTTTTTTCCCGAAAGTTTTTTGTATTCTCTTCTTAATCTATTTAAGGTATATTTATTAATTTTGGTTGGATTTATAACAGTATACCTTGCATATTGATTTACCTTCTTTTTTTGAGCCTTGCATTCCCCGTCATAACATTTACTGCCTCTTTTTTCCTTAACTGTCGTGGCTTTAATTATAATCTTAGAGATCTTAGCCATAGTCATTACATATAAGTCTAAAAATTGATCACAGGGCACGTACTGTAAATTAACTATAATATCATTCCTTATCCCATTATCTTTTAATAATGATATTGATTTGTAGTTTTCTATCAAATCCCATTGTATCCCTTTCTTAACTCTACAGATATTTTGATTTTGATTGTTTCTATCTTTTTCCCCTTGATTAATTTTAATTTTGATCTCTAATGGGTTGTGTTCACTCTCTGAGCATTTACCTAAGGAGAAATCCACAAAATATTTCACTAAAGTTAAAGTTATCCAACAAAGATTAATTATAGAGGCACCCCTCACCCCATATAAGTGAATTCTTTGAGGGAATCTCCATTGGAGTGTCCATTGATCAAAAGCATATTATTGTCTTCCAAACCTAGTACAACTTGTTTTCCTCTTTTGCAACTCTTTTTGTCTTTTGTCACCCTACTTATTTTTAGTTTCTGTGATCCCAGGGCTGGACAAGCCTCCTGAATTTCTCTAGTGGGCTCCAGGCTGTGTCCCACCCTGGCATTAAAACCCCACAATAATTATTCTTGCATCAGTCTCACATAATTTCCATTGTTCTATTACAGAACTGAGTTTATCAACAATATTATTATCTTCATCTTTAGATCCCACTGGGGGGAATAAACATTGAGGATAAGAGTTCTCTTATATTTTATTACAAGGGTAATTGCTAATATGTAATTAGAATTTATTGTATATTCATCGTACTTTATTTGTTTTGCAATCTTTCCCCATGTTAATAGACCACCCGATAATCTACCATATTTACTTGTACTACTTGCCCCTTTATTGAACATCTTATATCCATCAATGTATATTTCCTTATTAGTCCATGTTTCTTGCAGACAGATATTAAACTGCTTTAAATAGTTTATAAATGATGGATCTGCTAATCTTTCCCCTAATCCAATGACATTCCAAGATAGAATGTTAAACTCTGTATTTGTAATGTTTTTTGAATCATCTCTTTTCATCTGTCAATCATCATCTATGTCTTGTAGGATCTGAAACCTGTTGTCATTTTAATTAAGTTTAACCACTGCAGGTTATCCTTTCTCTCCTTACTATCCCACATATTCTCATTTTCCCCTTTCAAATTTGTATCTATCCTGCCCAACCTTTCTGAGTTGGAGAGGAAAGATTGGTAATCTTGCTCACTTTTGAACCAAATCATAATTTGCCCTTGGTCTTCCCATCGTTTAACTTTAACAATTTTTCCGTATAATTTATTATCTTTTAACAGATTTTGTAAGTAATCTATAATCTTAAATCGCAAATTGCAAGAAGATTCATTTAAGAAATTACCAATCCCAAAAACTGAGATTGGATATTCCTTTTTCAACATTTCTTTATTCTCTACAAAAAACTCAGGAAACATAATCTTCATAGTCACCACTCTATCTAGTTCAAAGCCTAGGTCTTTCATTCTTTTCATCTGATTTTCTATTGCTTTCAATACAAAGTATTGATCTGAGATAAGAAAAAACATTTCTGTATCAGGTAGGGGTCTGATGACACTGACCTTATTTATTACACCCCCATGTTTTCCATTCCCCTGTAAGATTACCTCTATTAGTTTTTTCAAGTGTATGTCTAATTTACATTCCATTTCATCTGGCATAATTGAAACTTTATAAATAGGTAACATGTAATCTGTTTCCAATGTCCTTTTCAAAAAAAATTTTAAATGTTGTTCTACTTCGATGTTTTCCTTTCTATCATTTACAACCTCTTCTGTCAGGCTCCTAATTTCTGAATTATCTATGCAGTCCATTATAGTGTTTCCATTTAACGCCTTATTAATACTTAGGACCTTGTCTACCTTTTCTTTCTTATTTTTATTTGTTGACTCTTTCTTTATTCTTTTTGGTTTTACATTGCATTTCTTACCCATAGTTCCAGTCCCCAGTTTCTGTATGAACCTCTTATTATTTTGTCTGTTAATATTTTTTCCCACCTTAATTTGTTTCCCCATCTTCTTCTTCTTCGTTATATTATCATCAACTGTTTCTACCATTCTATTACTTTCTTCTGTAATCAATCTTCCTAAGGGTTTCCAATCTGATCTCCCCTTTTTAATTTTTCAATCACCTCCTTTTCTTGAGATATCCCCTTATCCCATAATTCTGGATTTCATGCCTTTATTTCTTCCGTTATGCTATTCGGGTTTTCATATCCCTCTGGTAGCATAATTAGTTCCACATCCTGTTCTAAAGTGTCTTTATTTATTTTGAAAACAGAGTGTAACTCATCACTCTTACTTGTGTTAGAAATCTCAGAAAATGATGGTAGGTCACAAACCAATTGTCTCATTTCAGGATTATTGTCTTGTTTTTCAGAATATTCAGTCTGACATTTAACATCTCTAGTAAAGCTTTCATAAATAAAGTCTATATTTTTTTATTTTCCATACATATTCCCTTAATAAATGATAATTCTTGTTTTGACATGATCAGTTGTTCATAACTCATTGCATTTGCTGTCAGAGGATTTTGCAATGCAATGATACAATCCCTAGTCAATGTCTCCATTTCAGGGAATTTTTCTTCTTCTGGACTCATATACAAAGTTTCATTCTCCCCTTCATACTCTGTACCCAGCTGTATACTACTGTCACTATTATTGGCCTTTGTAATATATATAGACTCCTCCTTCCTATTATAATCAGAGAAACCCCCCAATTACTTTTTATAGCTGGGTTATAGGGTCCATCTAAATCCAGCCTAAAGTTGTTGTTTTTTTTAAATCACTGATTTTCTGTTCAATCCTTCGATTAGTTCTATTAGTTTCCCTTATATCTTCCACTGTTTTAATTACTTCGCTGTTTACCAGCTCAATTAGATCTGAATTCTGACTGAGACAGCTGCTTTTTTGTCCCACTTTCTGTCCCTCGCTCTATTTTTGATTGGACTTCCATAAATAGGTAATTAAGGGTTGGAACTTAGTTCTCCCTTTTTCAGTATCTAATTTTACATCATTATCCATATTTTCTATCTTTCTTTCTCATTCACCTCATCTATGTTTGCCTTACACTCCTTGTTTCCCTTAAAGTTGTTTTTTTCCTTAGGCTTTATCTGTATCTTGTTTTTACAAAGCCTATTTATAGGATTAGAGTTCTCATTACCCCTCAGTGATCTTTCTTTAGGGATTAATTTACTCCTCTTTGTTTTCATTTTAGTTTCAAGAGTAGATATTTTCCTACTTCTAGTTTCCATGGGTATTTTTAATTCAAAAGTCCCTCTAAAGAAATGGGAAATACCTGGAAGGCACGTGAATGCACAAAATATTCTAAGCAGAGACCCAAAAATAAATATCAGATATTATCAATTGCTATAAATACACAAGATTAATCCTAAAGGTAGTCAAACATACAATATTTCCACATTAAAAAAACCTCAAATCCTTATTGAACTTAAATTATATTTAACATCATACAGCAAGTTCACGTATTCCACAATTCTCTGTGAAAATTCCACACAATTATCAAAAATCTTGAGAGATCTTGACCATGCTCAGCAATTTAAGTCTTGGTACAATCTTAAGATTACACCAATACTGATACACCAATACTGATAATATTCCTTCTGTCATTAAATCAGTTCAGTCCAGACAAATTCTCAGTACTCTTCAATGATAGCTTCTTTCCTTTCTCTCTCAATCAAATCCAGGAAATAAAAACTTTGAGATATCACTCCTTACAAATGACCCCCAGCAGGATGAGTGCAGCGAGCTACCCAAAGCTCAGTGATTTCAGATCACTTCTAACAACTCCCTGAGCTTGGAGTATCCTGCTCCTCCCAGGTGTGTCAGTGTTCTGATCAAACAACTGCTCACTGTCTCCTTTCCCCATGAAAAATGGAATGCTGGGGTCTTGCTGCTTACTACTGTTCCACTACATAATTCAGAGATTAACTGAAACAAATTGATTCAGGAGTGGTTCGTTGAAAACACAGGACCTCTCGATGAGACCTTGAAATAGTTCTTGTGTAATTCTAGAAGTTGAATTATCTCTGAATAAATTCAATCTGTGTCACAGCAATGGTTATAGCTTTTCTTTCTTTGAAAATTTAAAACTCCTGAATCCAAATAATGATAAGGGGCTGGATTAATTACTAAAAAAGAAAAATAGAAAAACCATTTAAGATGAAGTACAAAAAAATAAAAATTTTAATAAATTAGCAAATGATTATTACCTAACCAATACCCAACAGTCACCCTTAAGTGACTATTAGATGCCAAAAAAAAACAGTTTATCATAATCCAGAACTTAAATAAATCAACTATATTGATCGTGTCAACTTTAAACTAGGAGAGCCCAGAAAAAAAACATAAAAATATGTAATACATAAATGGCTCTCACTCGAACCTACTAAAATGCATAGATGCATAAATTTCTCTCACTTGAGCCTACTACCGAAACAATATTGCAAACAACCATATAGAATACTTCTTGTAATACTGAACTAAAACAAAAGCAGTTCTACTTACTCCTCATATTTGTATACGAAGGGTAAAAGCCAAATAATACCACAGCTGGTAAATTGTAAGTTGCAGGTTTCGTTCAGGGCAGCTTTAATAAAAAAAAAAAAAAAAACATTTTGCTTTGTTCAAGGAGCAAGTAACAAAAACATCAGAGGCAGTCTAAAAAGAAGATGACTTGCCACCACGAGTGCTGATGCATCAAAAGCGAATTACACAACTCAGATTTAGCTAAACTCCTATTGAATGCTCAGGACACCACTGCCAGCTGAAGATCTAAAAAGACGCCAGCGCATGCGCCTTTTTACCATATCTAGCAGTCATGTGACAATTTTTTCAAAAGAAACCCCACGAAAAAATAAGAAACAAAAAACTGAAGAATAAAACCATTTCTTTTTCACCAAAACTTTAAGTAATCTTAAAAAAAAAAAACTAAAAATGTAATCCTAATCGAGAAGCTAACCAACACCAACACCAAACAAAACACAAATATTCGAACCCAAAAAAAATTATGTTTAAACAATGTTTTGCTAAAAAACAAAGTGATAAAAGTAGTATATTCAAACAAATAAAAGCAAAACAGAACCATTTATTTAAAAATGTATACTTCCCTCTGGAAACCGAGGGGTAATCATAGTAGACTCGCAGTAACTCTGAAATGACTCCAGGACACTGTGGTCGACCCAGGCAGACTCAGGCAAACTCAGACAGGGGGTATAGAATATTTTTTCTTCCCTCTTGCAGACAGCTCGCTGTCATTTGTGATTTGCAGAAGCTGGATCAGCAATCCCACTGTACCCCCTCCACGGGGACTCACCACCTTCCTCACTCTGCCGTGGCTTTTGCTGGCGACCAAAAGCTCCGCTGCTGTAAAGTGAGAGGAGAGCGGGAGAGAAGGAACCAAACTCCAGAAACAAAGCTACTGAACAAAAAGACTGAAAAAGCTGATCATTATTCAAGTATGAATCCAGGGATTTTACCTGGTCAGTGCTAGCATACCTTTACTAAATAAAAAAGTAGCATAAATCAGCTCCTGCTTTCTCGATAGAGCGATTCCACCACTCGCTTCACTCCAAGTCAATCATTTCCTCAGTTCACAGTCCTGCACTGAAGAGTGAAGACATGTTTCCAGTCCAGAGAGGATTATGGCATTGGAACCCTGATAGGTAAGTAAGGGGTGGGGGGTGGGATTGTGGGTGATGAGTGGTAGGGTTGGGTGGGGAAAAGGTAATGGTGGAGGTGTGCCAGTGGCAGTAACAGACATCGATGGATGGTTTCTTTTTTCATAGGATATATAAAAAATTAAAAAAAGACTACAAGAGATGTTTTTTTATGGGCACCCCAGTGTCTGTGTTGTGTTTGGCAGCACTAGTGGTGGGCTTCCCAGTGTTGCACAGTGAAAATGGGCAGGGTGGGAGGGTACTAGCTGGGAATGGGGATTTGACACCCCAGTGTCAGAAAATTAAGAAGGGGGAAGCACTTGGAGGTGGGAGGGATACTGGCAAAGAGTGGGAGGGATTGTTTTTTTCATTAGGGGAGAGGACCACAGCAGGCTAATCATAATGCTGATCAGCTCTGCTTGCTGGATGACCTATGCAGATCAAAGGAAAGAGATGGTGGTGCCTCTTTCCTTTGAACTACATGAAGTTTCTCCCTAGCAAGACTAGAAGAGTGTCATGGGCTGACTGATGATTGGTCTGTCACTGTTGAGCCCCTTGCAGTCTTCCCTACATAGGACCAACAGTGACACACCTCTCAAAATCCAGTATCATACCAACATGTTCGCTTTGCATAAGCACAGGAATGAACATAAATACTGTAGACACTATAGGTATAAAGGGCCGGAGTCTCAAAGCTCTTGAACAGGTATCATTTTAAAGGACCAACACTTACAATGCCAACACCCAGGAGACCAAGCCCGACAACCTGACATTACAGCCACCCAACAGATTGCTATTCTGACTGTGAAATGCCTGACACCCCAACTTGTAATGATGTGGAGTTGATTATAATATTTTGGGGGGGCAAAGCCCCCCGAAACTGGGGGTGTGGAGGGTGGAGCCCCCACCCACCTACAGAAATGGCATGATTGTGGTGTCAGGCATTCCACAGTCAGGATGGCGATCTGTCAGGTGACTGTAATGTTGGGCTGTCAGGCTCAGTCTTCTGGGTGCTGGCATTGTCAGTGTTGGCATTCAGTCAAATATCCCTTGAAAATCCGGCAGCTGTGAGAAAAACACAGTGCAAGTGGGTTACCACTTGTAGAACTACAGTTGCTTCCGCAGCTATGGTATTCTAAAAAGTGGAGCTGGTTAGCGACTGGCTTCATGGTTTACGGCAGCTTGCAGGTGGTGTTGACATAGAAATCCCTGCAGCTGTGGAAAAATGCTACAACTGGTGGGACCAGCCATAACATCTTCTGCAGCAGCTGCAGATGAGAATACCAGTCTCCACAGCTGCAGAGGTTTCAGTCCACAGCTGGAGTTATGGTGTGGGACTTAGTCCCCTGAGCTTTTGAGAATCCATCCCAAAATGTATAATACACAGTGCTGTAAAATCCCAAACAGGTAAAATGCTTATTGATTTATAAGCTCATAAAACCATATTCTCACTTAGGCATTGCTGTTACAGTATAACTTTCTGGTGTTCTGACCACTCTTTGTTTTTTTAATCTTCAGCAATCCTCTTTTCCTTTTCCCTTTCTTTTTCCGAGGGATTGTTTGTTTTCAGTTCTCCCATGAAGCAAAAGTGCATGGCCTGAGGCCCAAAGGTTGTATATTGCCCAAGAATAATTATGGCATCTCCTTTTCCACCTCTGTTAATCCACATTACGCCACTCTCTACCTTTCACTTACTGTTTTCCTTGGTTATCTGGCCTCGTGCCATAATGTGGCCTACAATTATCAATTGTGAAGATTGGTCCTGGGGGATTGCATTGTACCATACCTGTCAACCTTGTGTCACTGAAATGTGAGACACTAACACTCAAAATGTGGGACAGTGCGGGACACTGGCCCTAATAATGACGGATGTGTCATCAAACATGGAGATACAAGCTCAAAACACTGTGGAGACTGGCACTTTAATTTGTGCAAAGTTTAATTTTGAGCAGGCAAAGAAGACTATTATGAAATTCTACTGTAAATGTTTCAGTTTATATCACCTATTCTTTGCGGGAAGCATCATTCCCATGTGGGGCAGATTTGGGATGGAGCAATTTTGAGGGTGGGTATGAGGGATGCAACTGAGAGGTATGCGTTCTGCCGTACTGCACGCTGAACACTCACACCACTCCCACTAATTCACATAATGAGTTCATGAAAGGAGAGGACTGCAGTATGAAAGGCAATATCACAGGTGAAACTGCAAAGAATATATATCAGCACACTCCTTTCTCACTTGGCATTGTCCTGCCGAAAGGACACATGCCTATGGATGGCATTATCACCATCACTGATTCTGCTGAGAGCCAGGATTTACTGATGACCAGGACATCTGGGTTGATTTGCCAACAGAACCAAGAGGTTATCTGTATACAGGCTTGTACAGGTGTCAGACTGGCCACCTCAGTGCCAGTTAATGTCTCATGCTCAAGTATTGCCATGCCAAGGGCTCTATCACCAGCACAAAGAGCATAGGTGAAAGTGGTCAATCCTGCTGAGTACCTTTTTGTAAGGAGAGACAGGAGACTGTTGGTAAGGACTTTGGTAGATGGGAAGGTGTATACAGTGTAAAAAAACCGGGTCAGATAACCAAATCAAGGGCAGAAAAATTGGTCGCCAAAAACAAAAAAACTCGCTTTATGCAGATAATTCCTTTTTTTGTCTTTTTTTTATTAGTAGCCATCCCACCTCCATTCCTGCCCTGCAAACCTTATTACAGATGCATGGAGAGGCTGCAGGTTCTCAAATCAGCTACCAAAAAGCAGAAGCAATCTGAATTTTAGGGATATGCATTAGAGAATTCAACGCTTCTTTTCTTTTTCACTGGGCTTCACACAAGACTTCTGGATATTTGGGAGTTAAGTTGCCACCCCAAGTCTCTAAACTCGTTCAGTGTAAATGTGGCAGATTATTTGCAGATCTCAAAAAAGCTATAGCAACTTGGCAGCTGCTCCCCCACACCCTGGGTGGAACAATTGATATGAAGCTGGCATATGTAGCAAGTAGAGTTTATTTTCTCAGAAGAGGCCAGAAGGGGAAGGAAGGAAACATATTCAATTCAGTGCTTTAGAGAAACTGGTATTTGCTATTTAGAAACATAGAAACATAGAAGTTGACGGCAGATAAGGACCGCAAGGCCCATCCAGTCTGCCCATTTCTTTTTCTACCTTATAAATGTGCCATCGGCCTTTGCTCTGTCAGTGACCTATCTATTCATAGTCATTTGTATTGCTCCCTTATGCCTATCCATGCCTGTTTGAAGCCCTGCACTGTATTCATAGCCACCACTTCTTGTGGTAAGCCATTCCATGCATCCACCACCCTTTCTGTGAAAAGAATTTCCTCATTCCCCTTAATCGGCCTCCCTCTAATCTCATGCTGTGTCCTCTTGTCCTGCTATTTTTCTTATATTTAAACATGTTAGACTCTTTCACCTTGTTTATGCCCTTAAGGTGTTTGAATGCCTCGATCATATCACCTCTCTCCCTCCTTGCTCAAGGGTATACATATTGAGCTCCGTTAATCTGTCCTCATATGTCTTCTGATGCAGTCCTGCACCATTTTGGTTGCCCTTCTCTGGACTGCCTCAATTTGGTTAATGTCCTTGTGAAGGTGTGGCCTCCAATACTGCACGAGTACTCAGATGGGGCCTAACCAGTGTCTTGTACAGAGGGATTATCACCTCCTCTTACGACTTGTGATACCCCTACTAATACACCCTAACACCCCCTAGCCTTACCTACTGCTTTAGAGGTCTGCTTGGATGATTTTAGGTCATCAGTGATGATGATGCCCAAGTCTCTTTCTTCCTTTGTGACTGCTAGCAACTCCCTCCCAGCCTATAGGTGGCTTCAGGTTTCTCTTCCCTATGTGCATGATTTTGCACTTCTTTGCATTAAATCCCAGTTGCCACTCTTCTGACCATTCTGCTAGTTTATCCAGATCTCTTCTCATTCTGCCCACCCCATCTGGATCATCTACTCTGTTGCAGATCTTGGTGTCATCTGCAAACAGACAAGCCTTACCCTCTAGTCCATCTGCAAGGTCACTAATGAAGATGTTGAAGAGGACTGGCCCCAGGACTGATCCCTGAGGTACCCCACTTGTGACTTGCATCTCTTCTGACTGTATACCATTTACCACCACTCTCTGTTTTCTGCCCGTCAACCAGTTTGCCACCCAGTTGACCAACTTCTGACCCACCCGAGCCTACCCGCTTATTTATCAATCTTCTATGTGGAACAGTGTCAAAAGCTTTGCTGAAGTCAAGGTAGGCGACATCAACTGCTCCCCCTTGGTCCACCACTCTGGTTACCCAGTCAAATAAATCTATGAGATTAGTTTGACAGGACCTTCCTTTTGTAAACCCATGCTGTCTTGGATCCTGTGCCCCTATGGATTCCAGGTGTTGCACTATCCTTTCCTTAAGGAGTGCCTCCATAATCTTGCCCACTACTGAGGTAAGACTGACCGGTCTGTAGTTCCCCGCCTCCTCCCTGCTACCACTCTTGTGGGCGGGATCACATAAACCCTTCTCCAGTCTTCTGGGACCTCTCCTGTGCTCAGAGACTCACTAAACAATTCTGCTAATGGCTCTGCTAGTTCCTCCTTTAGCTCCTTAGTACCCTGGGATGTATGCCATCAGGTCCCATTGCCTTATCCACCCTGAGCTTAGCAAGCTCTTGTAGGACCCTTTCTTTTGTGAAGGAGTAGTGCTTTTAGTGTATTTTCTTTTAAACTTAGATTGTGGGCTTTTAGTAACACTACTTTCTTTGTTGTCTTTACTTATAATTGTTTTTGGCTGTTGAAAATTTAAAACATAGTGGTGGTGTAATTCTGTGCTGTCTTTAATTGCTGCAAATTTGCCCCCCCCTTCCCCCAACTCTTAATTATATGCCCTGTTAAATCTGATTGACAGGAGCTAAACACAGGGTATAGTAAGGGGTGTGAAGTAGGAGGGTCATAAGGGGGAAGAAGCCCACCCTCAGCACGACAAGTGTTTTGATTCATTTATTTATTTATTGGTTTCTTTTTCTTTAAAAAAAAAATTATCTGAGGATCAGTGGCAGGATTTTTAGGACAGTAAATTAATAAAAAGGGAACTAGGAGAGCTTCAGTAGCAGACAAGTAGTGGAATTGCAGTATAATGTGGGGAGTGGTGCAATGCAGTGGCTGTGGGGCAGCCATATTCAGGCAGACCTTCTGGACACTGAGGTGCTGCCCTATCTGCATGCATCTCTGGACTGCGGGAGGAGGTAGCCAGACTCAGAGCGGAAGTAAACTGGGTCAGAGTACCATCACCCCTATCCAGGGACCACCCAGTCCAATGCAACTGCCTCAAGGATGCTGAGAACAAGGAGCACTTGGATGACAGTGGGCTCAGGGAGGGTTAGAGCAGTCAGGCAGAGGCATCCCAGATCCTATTCCACTCAAGAACTCATATGCCACACTGACAAATGAGGACAACCAAATAGAGGTACCCAGAGAAGTGGAAGGAAAGGATGTGGAGGTTAGCCAAGGAGGTGACCTCAGCGGGGAAAGCAGTGGACCCCAGAGGAGGAGGAAGTGAATCCTGGTGGGGGACTCCATCATAAGAGGGATCCAGCTAGGAACACAGGAGGGGAAGGACAGGGAGGTAAGGTGCCTACCAGGTGCCATGGCATGGAGGGATGGAAGGAAGATCCTGGGGATCACTAGGAAGGCAAGACGGGAGGGTGAGCTGGATGTCATTATCCACCTAGGTACTAATGACCTGGCAAATGGGGAGCCAAAGGAAGTTCAGGAAGAGTTTAGGAAACTGGGGAGGGGTCTCAAGCAAGTAGCTACTTCTGTCACTTTCTCAGAAGTATTACCTGTGAGAGGCAAGGGAGAGCCTAGGAGTGCATGCACCAGGAACTTTAACTCATGGTTGAAGAACTGGTGCTGTGAGGAAGGGTTTGGATTCATTGGTGACTGGGGACCCACCTGGAGGGATGGAGGTTTGTTCAAGCCTAACGGCCTGCATCCATCCTGGAGGGGAATCCAAGCACTCAATGATAAGTTTAAATGCTACATTGACAAGCATTTAAACTAGCAAAGAGGGGTGGCAGGCCAGAAAGGAGGGTACCTACTTGCTCACCCCCCACAGCTAGCAGTAGAACCAGTGAACCAGAGGAGTGGCTATCTCTGCAAAGCAGTGTGCAAAAATAGAGATTAGTGCCCAAGAGGTGGATAAGCAGAAAAGGGGCAACATTCAGCAGAAGGGCAGACAGCAAGGAGAACCAGGGATAAATGACAACCAAGGAAGGGGCTGGAGTAGAACAGTGAAACAGTCTAGGGAGGTCAAATCATGGAAAGCCATGTGTGCAAATGCCAGGAGCCTTAGCAACAAGATGGAAGATCTGGAGGCTGTCATGGTGCAGTCAGACCTGGACATTGTGGCCATCACTGAAACCTGGTGTAATGATAACCACAACTGGGAGATGGCCATACCTGGCTACAACATATTCAGAAGAGACAGAGCAGGCAGGAAGGGAGGAGGAGTGGCACTGTATGTGAAAAATGACATAAGGGCCACAGAGATCCAGGAGGAACAAAATGGGGGAGAGATACTGTGGGTTAAGCTGGAAAGGAAAATGGGGACAGCCATCCGCACAGGTGTGGTCTATAGATCACCAGCCCAGGAGGAAGAAACAGATAGGGAGCTGATGCTAGCCATCCAAAGGATGGCAGACAAGGGTGAGGTAGTACTGGTTGGAGACTTCAATATTCCAGACGTGGACTGGAGCATCCCAGCAGCAGCATCAACTAGGAGCAGATTTATCCTGGACTCCTTTCAGGGTGCCTTCCTCAAGCAACTGGTCATGGAACCAACTCGGCAGAAGGCAATACTGGACCTTGTGCTCACAAACAGGGACAGTGTGATGGGGGTAACAGTGGGGAGCACCTGGGAAACAGTGACCACCAGTCATTGTGGTTTGAAATCACAGAAAGAGCAGAACCAAACCACACAAAACACGTATTCTGGATTTTAGGGGCACACTTTGGGAAAATGGGAGCTACTTGAAAGAGGCATTAGGGAATGGACAGGAATCAGGGTTAAGGAACAGTGGGCAGTATTTAAAATGGGGATTACAAGAACAACAGAATTATGCATTAAGCAGGTTAGCAAGAGGAAAAGGAAGAGGAGACCATTATGGTTTTCCAAAGAGGTAGCAAAGAAAATGAAAGCCAAAAGATTGCATTCAGGCAATACAAAAAGACACAGGCAGAAGAGGATAGGGAGAAGTACCAGGAGAAGCAAAGGGAGGCAGGGAGGTCAGTAAGGGAAGCCAAAGCTCAGGCAGAAGTGCACATTGCAAAATCAGTGGGTAGAGGGGACAAAACCTTTTACAGGTACATAAGTGAAAAAAGAAAGACAAAGGGAGGGATAGTGAGACTGAAGGGGGAGGATGGGAGCCGCGTGGAGGATGACAACAGTAAAGCTGACATATTGAACAGGTATTTCTGCTCAGTCTTTACTGAGGAAGAGGAGGGTAATGGGTCTGAAGGGAGTACAAGGGGTGAGAATGATGCAGAAATGGACACAAGTCCCTTTACACGAGAAAGGGTCCTGAAGGAACTGGAAGTAATAAGAGTTGATAAAGCAATGGGGCCAGATGGGGTGCACCCCAGGGTCCTTAAAGAACTAAGAGAGGTGATGGCTGAACCTCTGGCTATCCTGTTAACCGATCACTGGAAACAGGGGAGGTACCCAAAGACTGGAGGACAGCAGATGTAGTCCCCTTATACAAAAGTGGGAACAAAGAGGAAGCAGGGAACTACAGACCAGTCAGCCTCACCTCGGTAGTGGGGAAGATCATGGAAGCACTACTGAAGGAGAGATTGGTGGAACATCTGGTTGTCAATGGACTACAGTACCCAAAGGCAGCATGGTTTCACCAGGGGAGGTCATGTCAGACCAACCTTGTTGAATTTTTGACTGGGTGACTAGGGAGGTGGATCAGGGAGGGCAGTGGACATGGCCTATCTGGACTTCAGCAAGGCCTTTGACACTGTGCCACATAGAAGACTATTACACAAACTGGGAATATGGGTGTGGGCAGGACAGTAGTGTGGTGGGTAGGTAACTGGCTGGGTGGCAGGACACAGAGGGTGGTGGTAAATGGCTGTCACTCCACAGAGGGAAGAGTGACCAGTGGGTACCACAGGGATCAGTGCTGGGACCGTCCTATTCAACATCTTCATCAGTGACATTGCGCGAGGACCTAGAAGGCAGAATTTCACTGTTCACTGATGACACAAGCTCTATAACAGAGTAGACACACCAGAGGGTGTAGACAGAATGAGAAGCGACCTGCAGAAACTTGAAGAATGGTCAGGGGTGTGGCAGTTGAAATTCAATGCAAAGAAGTGCAAGATAATGCATATGGGGCACAAAAACCCTGGCACAATATATCAGTTGGGGTGAGGATATAGCATGCACCAAGCAGGAAAGGGATCTTGGGGTTATCATCTCTGATGACCTCAAGGTAGGGAAACAGTGTGACAAGGCAGCAGGTAAAGCAAATAGGATGCTGGGATGTATAGGCAGGGCATCACCAGCAGGAAAGGGAGGTCATAATTCCGCTATACAAGACACTAGTGAGGCCCCACCTGGGTACAGTGTACAGTTCTGGAGACCATACCTACATAAGGACATAGACAGGGTAGAGAAGGTTCAGAGGAGGGCAACAAAGATGGTGCATGGATTGCATCACAAGTCCTATGAAGACAGGTTGAAGGAACTGAACATGTACTCCCTGGAGGAGGAGGGAGAGAGGGGATATGATAGAGTCATACAAGTATCTTACAGGGAGGAACAGGGTGCAGGAAAACACTATTTTTAAGCGAAAAAGATGTTCCAGGACTAGAGGGCATGGGATGAAGTTGGAGGGAGGACGATTCAGAGGAAACATGAGAAAGAATTTCTTCACAGAACGGGTGGTGGACAAGTGGAACACCCTGCCAGAGGAAGTGGTGGGGGCTGAAACAATCATGGGATTTAAGAATGCATGGGATAGACATAAAGGAATTCTGGAGGTCAGGGGTAAGGGGCAACAGACTTCTAGGAAAACAAACTGAACTTACAAGCTCAAATGGGCAGACTGGGTGGGCCATAGGCCCTTATCTGCCGACACTGTCTATGTATCTATGTAAGCTCCTTCCTTGACTTTTATTTTTCGTCCAGGCCCTGCCCAGTCCCATACTTCCAAGTTACAGAAAACAATTACACCAGCTAGCTCTAAAATACATCTGGGCTGGCAAATTAATTTGCACTAAACACAGTGTACTAATACTCTTTAAAACCAAGGGAGTACTCTGTATCAAAACCTCCACCCTTAATAGTACTGGCCCACTATCATTATAGGGGACCCAAACTTTCCCAACAGAGCCCAAACCCCAGGATTTTGAAGCTGAAATAATTTATGGCTTACAACTCAACTTCTGGAAGGAGGGACATGGATGACATTTGACTGTTTGTAGGGCACCTTCTCCATCCCAGCAAGAGACATGTTCCACTTCTTTCAAATAAGGCATTATCTGCAGACTGGGGACTGTGTACAATGTGTAGCCAGGTCTCTAACAAAACTAGAAGATTTCCTCTACTAGGCAGTACAAATTAATACCAGAGGTAAATACATCTCCTAGGCATATTACATGTTGATTCCCCTTCCAGAATCCCCTTGGCTCAGCTAAGGAAGAAGCAGGAAGATGAAGCACAAATCTCTAAAGAGCAATCAGCACGAGCTTGGGAGCAGTGATGGAACACTATCTCCTCACATATATGGCAGGAGTTTAAATGGTGTATTTTGGCACTTATTTCATACCCAATCAGTCACTAGACATTTCAGTCCAGAAAACTCAAGGCTCTGCTGGAGAGGATGTGCATCCCAAGGCACCCACTGCCATGTATTTTGGAATTGTGACAAAACTGCATGCTTTTGGACCCATATCAGTGAGGAGATGGGGAAAGTAATGGGTCAGGCTTGTCCGACAACATTCCATGTACATATTCTGGGAATACCATGAGGTTCAGGGTAACAAAGCCAGAGAACTGTGTAGGATAATGAGTGTTGTGGCCCTGAAAGGTATCACTGCCAACTGGCTCTCCCCTACCCCTCCCACAATAGAGGAATGGCATGGGTGCATGTCGATGATACAAAAAATGAATGATTAACTGCTGACCTCAGATTTATGAGTGAGAAACACCTGCAGCAATGGCTGGGTTGGAACTTTATGAGCCCCCCGTGAGGACAGAGGGGGGAGTGAGCAGTTAGACCCCAGAGAGTACTGGGGCAGAGGCTTCACAGCCTATCCTGCAAAGTCAAAGAGCACACCCACCAGTATGGTAGAGCTATCTAGTGTACAACGTCATAATTTGCTATAAATTAAAAGACAAAACACTGTACAAAACTTGACCATTTTGTTAAAGTTGTTTTTTACTACTAATAGAGATACAATATTTCCAGGTACAGTAAGAGACATTGAGCATATGCGTGGTCTGTGTTATATGCATCTTAACGACAGCAACAACTGTGGGGTACATGAAATGAACCATGCATGCAGTGCTAGCAAAAACCTTAACAACCGATATACATTGTATAGAAATATCCTCGTTACTAGGACAAAACAACATAGCACCCTGTAAAAGTCTTTGATGGATTCATTTGCTTAACTATGTGCTCTACGAACATACAACATATAAACATACAATGAAGCCAGAAGAATAAGGCCATTGGGTCTATCTAGTGCACTCGTAATGCAGGGTCCACAGCATAAGCTACTGACCCTGCCCTCCCCAATCTGCCCTTCCCCTCTCTTCACTCCTCCCATAACCCTTATTTTCCCCATAACTCTGTCCCAGCCTCTCTGGAAGCAGCCACTCTTGAAGCTAAGAACAACAGAGCAGCTCCTCGCTATAGCTTGTGCTACAAACAAAATACCAAACAGAAATGCAAAAAAAATCTGCTACCAAACACCGCACGTTATTAAAATAGGCTTTACTGAAAATCATACCACAGCCCCAAGAGCCTCTTATAGTCCACCAATCTTCCATGTCTCAGTGCTTTTTTAAGCTACAGCCTAAGCAGTCCTCCCTGCTTATAAATCCAGACCTCTTAAAGTGACAGTGCTCTAACTCTGTTTTATCACCTTGCCATTTATGTACAGTATTTAGTTAAAAGTTTCACAGGAAAGACATACTGAGCAGGTTGCTAATTTCCAGATGTGTCCTGGGGGGAAGGGGATGGGCACAACAACAATACAGAATTTCAGTCTCTCATAGACATATAACAATGTCTTACAAATGCTTAGCAAGTAACAGGGATTTAAAAGCAGAGATTACAATTGTGGAGTTACAATGAATACAGTGCTGTAGCCGCTGTAAATACAAGGCTCAGTAAAACATTAGGTAAGAGCAGGTGCAACAATACAACACTGCAGAAAAGTAAGAGAGATAGCATAAAACATGGGAAGGGGAGAGAGGATATCAGGAGCATTTGCAGGTGGTGGAGATGAGGTTACGTAGGAGGGAGGAGAAGGCACGAAGGAAGGATTTACAAACATGTTGACAAGGAAAGTGCATGATTTAATATACAAGTGCAAGAAGATATAATTTAACATTCACATACATTACCAATAGATACATAGGCTGAAGACACGGACTAATAACACCATATTTTAAAACTAAACACCCACACTCAAAAACCTTAACTTTATGCTAAAAAAATTTTAATTTAACTTTCACTAGTTAGTATTTATTTTTACTAACTTGATAAATTTAGAAGTTAAATTCAAATAATAATTATAAATCAAAGAACTGTACAGGTAGATCATTACACTTTACAAGACAATAAGAAAAGTAAGGGAGGCAGTATAGTGCAGCGGTTTAAGGCTCTGAGCTGTAAATTTGGAGAACTGGGTTTGAATCCCACAGCCCCCACTTGCATACTGTGTGACCCTAAGCAAGTCATTTAACTTCCCTGTGCTTCCAGGTCACACCTGTAAACAAGCTTTCAGCTTAGTGTTTCTCTCCTGGTTAAACAATTAAAAAAAATATATATGTATGTATATATTTATTACCCTGACATAGAAGTCTTCTGACTTTGCTTATTATGAGGTCAGAATCCAGAATCTACCTGCATGGCTTGCTTTTGTTCCATTAAAAACTCCCTATATTCTCGTGAACAGAGAATTGATCAATCAAATTCATTTCATTTTGTTTTATTTCAGAAAAGGTGTCAACTCAAACCTTTCATTGAGCCCTGGGGGTTCTGTGGCATGTAGTTCAAATATCCACCACATCTCTCTCCTCAGTAACTCATCATCCAAGTCCCCGGGCTTAACCTTGGTCTCTCTTGTCCCTGAAAGAAGAAGCAATGCATCCCTCTTGTCCATACTCTCACATGGTTTCCTAGAGCATTTTCCTGGTTCAATTTTTTAATAGCTTTAACATGTGCCCTTTCTCAAACTTTTAAACTCCTCTCCGCTTAGTCTTCCCCACATAACATGCTTTACATGTGCAGGTAGACAAGTAAATAACTCCAGCGGAGTCACAGTTCATGAATTCCCTCATTTCAAATACTTTGGCGTCATTTCCCCATTTGAAATGTCTCTGATTTATTAATCACAGCACAGTACTTACATTTCCCACATTCGTGTATGCCAACCAGTAAACTTGGTAGCCAGGTATTCCTCGTCACCTGCTTATGATAACTTGTAGCAACAAAATCCCCTATATTTCTGCCCCCCCAACCCTTTATAGACCACCTTAGGAGTATTTCCTGATATTTCTCTCAGGGCCTGTTCAGATCTTACAACTATCCAGTTTTTCTCAACAATCCTCGTAATGTTTGTTGCATCTATAGAATATGTACAGTTGTTACTTCATGAATCCTATTTCTTTGCTAGTACACAAGATGTTTTCACCCGATTTGCTGTACCTCCCCCCAGCTTTTACAAAGTCCACTCTGTCCTCTGTTCTGTCTCCTTCTCCTTCTGTCTCCTAATGTCTCATTGTGTACCAGCAAAGAAACAGGAGGCATAAGAGATAAGTACACAGTGGACAGGCTGAATAGCATACACCACAAGATGCCCAAATATGTATGGGAACAAGACCCCTGACCACCAATGAGAGAAATGCCCATTTGAACAAGTCTAAATCTAGGGTAACTTTTGTAACTACATATTCTAGAGATTCAACAAACATTAGATGCAGAAGTTGATCATGAGCATGTTGAAGAGATGGCAAATTCTGCAAGCATCATTAACTATAGACTCAAATGTATAAGATGTTATTTCTTGAGACACCTTTATACAGCCATCATATTCTATGTCTTTTTCAGACATTTTATGTAGAACTACATAGAGTTCATGAGTTGAAGAGGCAGCCCAAATACGAGCAGGATTCTGCACAGTAAACAGAGAATCTCTGTAACTGAATTAGACTTTCATTCACCAAAATAAAAAAATTAAAAAACAGAGTACAGTACTAGTACAACCCGATGTTTGAATTCTGTACTGTATGCAGAGACATAACACTAATGGGACCATTCCAGCTGTTGGCACCAACAAGCTGCAGGAAGCCATGAGTTATCTGACACTCGCATAGTACAAACTCTTTCTTTACTATTCAAACAACATGAAGTCTTGCTGTATTCTGACATATGCAGTTAGGTCCTGCCTTTCAACTGCCCCGGAGAACAAAGAGTTAAACTTTCCATGGCCGGCATGGAATGTTCACCGCGAGCTCTGTTGAAACCCGTCTGCTGTTGTTTAAATTCCAACCCTCAGATTCTTTACTCCGCCTCACTGAACAGTCTCTCTGGAGAGTTCTCCTTTGTTCATTTCAAAAAAGTCAGTTAAAGTGTTGTTTTGTTCGTTCGGTTTCTACCGAATTTCTGCTACCGAACTGTCGGTTTAAGTCTCTGTCTGTGGTACCGTGAGCACTAGATAGGTTTTCTTTATACTTTCTATGTGGAACTTGTAAACTGTGGATCAGTTCGGCTGAACCAATCAGTTTCAGGTAAAAAAAAAAAAAATGTGTGATTTATTTAGAGTGTGGTAACTAGTCCGTATCGGTTCTAAAAAAAACAGATTTTATTACAGTTTTTTCCAAAACCCGTGACCCGGTCAGGAACCAATAGGGGAGTCTTGCCTGGAGGATTACCAAAAAAAGGGTAAGTTTTGGTTAGGATTGGCCATGCCTGAGAAACCCAAGAAAAAAAACGGGCCCACTGGGTTTCAACACTGTAGTGTGTGTGGGGAAGTCTTTGCCAAGGCTGATCCCCACTCTACCTGTGTTTGTTGTCTGGGGTTTGACCACCTCGATTCAGACTGCCAAATTTGTAAGAATTTTCCCACATCTACCCTGGAAAAGAGATTAGGTAGACTGAAGGAAAGGGAGGCCGAGAAGTCCGCTGACCCGGATGGCCAGCCGGGTTCAGTTCTGACCGAACCAGAAGGAGTGCCCTCTGACCAGGGTGAGACTTCTTCGGGCAAAAGGAGAGCAGATTCTGACAAGTCGGTTCTGAGAAAAAGAAAAGATAAATCGTCCAGTTTGGACCCAGAAATTCATACTCCCAACCACCGATGAGATAGCCAAGGCGATAAGAATAGTGGAATCGCTTACTTCGGTTCCAGTCGAGCCGGCACCATCTGGCAGGGGTTCGGTTCAGTTGGTTCCCCCGGTTCCGGATTATACCTTGGAAGAATTTTATGAACCAGATGAGGAGGAAGGAGAGTATGAGGATGATGATGATGATGATGATGATGATGATGATGATGATTATGATTATGAAAGTCTGGATGTGCCTATTGACCCAGACATCTCCCCAGACAGACCTTCTGGTGTTTCTCCTCCTAGGCTTTCTGAGTCCCCTTTTCATTTTATGTTTTACAAAAAAGTGGCTGAAACCCTCCAGCTTCCTATGACAGAAGCAGTAGAGCATCAGGAGGAGCCTGATTTTGTTGAAATGATGGACATCCCAGAGTCCAGGAGATAGTCTATTCCCCTCCACAAATCCTTTGGGAAACAGACACACAAAATTCTTAAGACTCCTAATTCCATACCTCCTGTGGACAGATGAATGGACAAGAGGTATACGCTTTCAGGCTCAGACACAGAGTTCCTTTCCCAGCAATGCAGCCATGTTGGGGTAGTGCAGGCTGCTGCATGTGATGAGGCAAATATCCCCTTGGCATCACACCCCCCAGATAAGGACTCTAGGAGGATTGATGTCATGGCAAAGAAACAGTACATGGCAGCATCCTTGGGACTCAGGCAGGCTAACTATATGGCCTACACAGCTAGATACCAGAAGTCCAGGTGGGACACTGTGCTGGCTCTGGCTAAACAGGCCCCTGACCAGCTTGCCAAGGAGCTGGAGCAGGTGGCTGCAGATGGGATTGAGGCATCCAAAGTGCAATTTCATGCTGCTGTGGACTCCAGTGATGTTTCATCAAGGGTCATGGCTACATCTGTGGCTTTTCAGAGGATGGCTTGGCTCAGATGTACTAGCCTATCACAGGATACCCAGGCTAAGGCCATGGATTTCCCTGTTATTGGTAATTCTCTGTTTGGGGAGCAGACAGAGAACTACATGAAAAAGATGGACGAGTACAGGACCACTTACAGGAGTGCTCAAGCCAAAGAAAGGCATGCTACTCCTCAAAGGCAGCAGTCCAGGGGCAGGGGCAGGCCTTTCCAAAGGCCTTTCTACCAAGCTCAGGCCTCCTCTTCTTACTCCCAGAGGGGGTTCTTTAGAGGGAGAGGCAGACGGGGGATGAGCAGGCCTGCATCCTCCCCTCAGCCTAAAGCCCCTGCCAAGCAGACACCCTGATGGGTCTGCCCGGGCCGATTCTCCAATACCAGTAGGGGGCAGGCTGGCTTAGCTGGCTTACTTTGTCCAGGACTGGAAGTCTCTGACATCAGACAAGTGGGTCCTGGAAGTAGTAAGCCAGGGACTGGTTCTCAGCTTCAAAAAATTTCCCAAGATGAGAACCAGATCCTTTCCACCTGCAAATCCATCAGAGACCCTTGCCTTAGAGGCAGAGGTTTCTTCCCTCCTAGCTCTCAGAGCTATAGAGAGGGTTCCCACCCTACACAAGGGCAAAGGATTGTACTCCAGGTACTGCCTAACCCCCAAAAAGACATGAGAATTGCAGCCCATCCTGGACCTAAGATATCTGAACAAACACCTTTTAAAACCAAAGTTCAAAATGGTGACTTTGGGAATAATCCTTCCCTCTCTAAGGCCAGGGGACTGGCTAGCCTCCTTGGACCTCAAAGATGCCTATTTCCACATTCCCATCAGGTGCTCCCACAGAAAGTACCTCAGGTTCGAGTTGCCCTCAGGCCACTATCAATTCAGAGCAATGCCCTTTGGCCTAACATCAGCCCCAGGGGTTTTCACAAAGTGCCTGGCAGTAGTGGTTGCTTTCCTAAGAAGAAAACAGATCTCCATCTTCCCATACTTGGACGACTGGCTCATAGTAGGTCAATCTCCAGACCAAGTCAAGTCACATTTGCAAATAACTCAGCAAATGCTCAGTTCCTTAGGATTCCTTCTCAACCTTCCAAAGTCAGTTCTCGAACCAGTACAGCTCCTCACCTTCATAGGAGCGGAGCTGGATACAATAAGGGCAAGAGCCTTCCTTCCCCTGGAGAGGGCAAGGGCCCTTATGGAACTGGCCTCACAATTCACCCTGCAGGTGTCTCGACCAGCAAGGCATTTCCTTCAGTTTCTGGGCCACATGGCAGCCTTCACAGCACTGGTCCAGGGAGCAAGATTCCAGATGAGGGACATTCAATTCCACCTAAGAGCCTTCTGGTCCCAAAGAAAGGATTCCCTTACCAAACTAGTCCCAGTAACTCAAACCCTGATCCAAGCCTTGCAATGGTGGCAAGATCAGGACAATTTGAGACAAGGAGTTCCTTTTGTCACTCAGTCTCATTCAGTGATACTCACCACAGATGCTTCCCTGCTGGGCTGGGGAGCCCATCTGGGGGATCTTACCACCCAAGGGCTCTGGTCACCTCAGGAATCTCTGCTTCACATCAATCTCTTGGAACTCAGAGCAGTGTTTTTGGCACCGCAAGCCTTTTCCAAGTCTGTGCAGAACAAGGTGGTCCAGGTCAGAACAGACAACACCACCACCATGTGGTACATCAAGAAGCAGGGAGGCACTCGGTCTACAGCCTTGTGCACAGAAGCAATGAAGTTGTGGTCTCTGGCCTATTCCCGGCAAACCTCTCTGATAGCAGTTCATCTCCCAGGGAAGGGCAATGTCCTAGCAGATGCTCTGAGCAGAATATCCCAGGGCCATCACGAATGGACCCTAGATCCCCTAGTTTTGAAGGTGATTTTCTCAAGATGGGGCACTCCACAGATAGATCTTTCTGCAGCCCCAGACAATCACCAACTTTCCCTCTTTTGTTGCAGACCCCCAGTCTTGGGCTCAGTCCCCCTGGATGCTCTGATCCTGAATTGGGAAGGGAAATTTCTGTATCCTTCCCCCCCTTCCCTCTCCTGTTCAAAGTGTTAGTCAAGATAAGGGCACAACCATGCAAAGTGATTCTGATTTCTCCAGACTGGGCCAGACAGCCCTGGTATCCCCTGTTGCTGTCCTAGCAGTCCACCTTCCCTGTCTCTTCCAGGAATTACAACTGTGACATCCTCTTAGGGAGGATTTGGTACCCGAACCTTCGGTCTCTCAATCTCAAGGCATAGCTCTTGACGGATTAGAGTTTGCTGACCTGCATCTTTCCCAAGGGGTTCTGGATATCCTTAAGGCTTCTCGAAAGCCTTCCACCAGAAAGACTTACAATTCCAAATGGAAAAGATTCACTATTTGGTGTTCTAAGAAGAATATCTCTCCACATTCTGCTGGGTTGCCTACAGTTCTGGACTATATGGTCCATCTCAATGGCCTAGGCCTTAGGCCAGCTACACTTAAAGTGTATTTGGCAGCTGTTTCTGCTTTCCTGTCAGTAGGCAAGCCATCCCCTCTGTCAGCCCATTCTGTGTTTTGTAAGTTCTTCAAGGGATTGCTGCACACCAATCCCTCTTTCAGGGATCCGGCTCCTGCTTGGGACCTTAATGTTTGCATTGCTCAGCTTATGCAACCCCCCTTTGAGCCGTTGTCCTCTGCAGAGCTTAAGTACTTGACTTGGAAAACTGTGTTTTTGGTGGCCATTACCTCTGCCAGGCATATCAGTGAATTACAAGCCCTGTCAGTAGAACCTGATTTCATCTCTTTCCATAGAGATAAAGTGGTCCTAAGAACTAACAGGAAGTTTTTGCCTAAAGTGGTTTCAGATTTCCACCTCAACCAGTCTGTGTCTCTCCCTGTTTTCTTCACTGACCATTCCTCCTCTGGAGAGAGGAGGCTGCACAGCTTAGATGTAAAAAGGGCCCTCAGCTACTACATAGAGCGTACCAAGGGTCACAGGTTTGAATCCCTCTAGTTGTTCCTCACGTATGGAGAGGTTGGTAAGGGCAAACCTGCCACTAAGAGATCTATTGCCAGGTGGATTGTTTCTTGTATACAATTCTCCTATGAGAAACTGGGTAGAACACCACCCTCAGGCCTAAGGGCTCATTCCACAGGAGGTACAGCTGCTTCCCTGGCTGCTGCCAGGGATATTCCTATCTTAGAAATCTGTCAAGCAGCCACCTGGAAAACAGTCCATACATTCACCAACCATTACTCTCTGGATATCCAGGCTAGGAGTGATGCTTGGTTTGGCACAGCAGTACTTCAGAGCCTGTTTCCAAAGTAGGTTCTGTCCCTCCTCCATGGAGGTACTGCTTGGTAGTCTGCAATAGTCAGAATACAGCAAGACTTCATGTTGTTTGAAGAAAAAATTACTCACCTTAGTAATGTTGTTTCTTCTAATGGAGTCTTGCTGTGTTCTGACCTCCCCCCCCACCTCCCCTCTCAGAACCTAGTTTTTGGGATGTGGGTGGGCAGGAGCAGTGTTGGCACCCTAGGGGTGTCCCTTTTTCACCCTCCTTTATTTTGGGTGAGTGTTGTGTTTTGGGATGTGTTTTGTTTTTTGGGTTTCCTGACTTGAGTCTTTTCTTTGAAACCCAAAAAAAACCTTTTATATAGCTATTGTTGCCAGTTGGCTGGTTTTGAGTTTTACAGTTTCCACACAGAACTTCTAGTGAGTATTGCTCGTAAAGATCTGACGGTTGGAGTTTAAACAACAGCAGACAGGGGCTTCAACCGAGCTCGAGGTGAACATTCCATGCTGGCCATGGAAAGTTTAACTCTTTGTTCTCTGGGGCAGTTGAAAGGCAGGACCTAACTGCATATGTCAGAATACAGCAAGACTCCATTAGAAGAAACAATATTACTAAGGTGAGTATTTTTTTCTTTTGCCCTCAGCACTGCTAACTGCAAGATCTGACCTAATTTTAAGCAAGTACAGATTTCAGGTCGAGAGCAGTGGCAATATCAGGGTTGGCTATCAGCTGATCTGTGTGAAGTTAATTTAAAAAGTGTTATGTGTGCGAACAACTGTCTGCATCAGTGAGGAGTGGTGGCACTGATAGGCCAATGCTGTAAGATTTTTTTACATTATATTTCTGTCGTGCTATGCAAAGCTTTTCAATGTGGCAACTAGCACTTGAGCAACTAGTAAAACGTTGCAAGGAAACACACACTAAGTATCTTGAGATGGCTACTCAACTGTTCTGACCATACCGATAGCATGCTGCTTCCACTGACGTCAGTCATTGAATGACATAAATGGCAAGCAGCTCTGAGCTCAGATTATAAAAAAAAAAGAGAAAATTTCAGTAACTGAGATGTCACAAACAGGATCTCCCTTGGATGATTGTAGTGAAAATAACCACAGGACACACTATATAATAGTTTAGTCATGTCATTATTTATTAAACAAACCCAAAACAATACTCAAACCTAACCTTCTAATTTCCATCTTTGTCATTGATGTTTAAGTACATATATAGATTCATAGGTGAACATTTCAAGTCAAAACAGCTTAAAAAGCCGTAAGAGACTTGCCACTAACAGTGGATGTGTTCTAGTTTCTTATCCCCCATGTATATATCTAATTGATGTTTAAAGGCTCTCATACTTGTAGCTTCTACTACTACCTCTGGCAAGGCATTCCAAACCCTTACCACCCTCTAACTAAACCACTTGCCTCTCCTTGTGATTTTGTATAACTCCCCTCTCAACTGATATGAATGCAGTCTTGTAGCTCTATTCAAGGTCATCTTCCTGATAAGACCAGATGTTTCCCAAAACACCTCCTCTCGAAAGGCCCTATAAACACAACATAAGTCCCCTCTTATTTTTCAATAAAACATTGAGTATAATCCCAATTCCCTCAATCTGTCCTCATATGCCATGTTTCTAACTCTTTTTACTGATCTGGTCAACTTTCTCTGTATCCTTTCATCTGCAATTGTACTCCCAGTACTTTAGGATGAGCAGACTGGGGCACCATAGTCTAACACTGGTCTTACAAGGGATCGATAAAGGGGCAATAAGCCATCCTCCCTTCTACATAGAAACATAGAATTTGATGGCAGATGACCGCTTGGCCCACCCAGTCTGCCCATTTCCCTACCTGATGGATAAGCTACAGATCCTAGTTAACCAGCAGCCTACTTCTTCCTACCCCCACCCCCTAGAATTGCCTTATGACTGTCCCATGCATGCTTGGATTCCACCACTGTTTTTGACTCCACAACCTCCTCTGGAAGGCCGTTCCATACATCCACAACCCTCTCTGTGAAAAAATACTTCCTTAAATTACCTCTGAGCCGCCCCCCTTCTATCTTCAAATTGTGACCCCTTGTTCTTGCACACCTCTTTTTTTGAAAGATGCTACCCTCTTGGACTTTGTTGATTCCCTTGAGGTACTTGAAAGTTTCTATCATGTCCCCCTCTCCCTCCTTTCCTCGAGGCTATACATATTAAGCTCCTTAAGTCTCTCTTCATATGTCTTCCGGTGCAGACCCTGCACCATTTTAGTTGCCCTCCTCTGGACAGCTTCCATCCTGTCTATGTCTTGCGGAGATTGGGTCTCCAGAACTGCACGCAGTACTCCAGATGGGGTCTCACCAGCTGTCTGTACAGAGGGATAATAACTTCTTGTTTTCTACTGGTGATGCCTCTCCCTATGCATCGTTTCTATAGGCTTATTATTGATGTAATATACAGCTCTGGGGTTGTTTACACCAAGGTGCATCACTTTACACTTAGGAATGTTGAAAACTAATTTGTGTTCCATTGCCCATGTCTCTAGTTCATTTAGTTGTTTTTGAAATCTACTTATCAAGTCCTAACTGTTTACTATTGCTCCGTTTTACATTATTTGCATATTTACTGAGCCACACTCCATCATTGACCTGCGTAGATGAAACAAAAATTCTGAATAATATGGGACCCAGGATCAACCCCTGAGGTACCCCACTAGTCACTGCTATCCATTTCAAAAAGTGTCCCCTAATGGTCACTCTCTGACTCCTGTCCATCAACCAATCCACAATCCATGCCAATAATTTTGTGTCCAACTTCATATTTTTCAATGTGTTTATTAAGGTTATGTGTGACACAGAGTCAAATGCCTTAGCATAGTCCAGATAAATCATGTCAACAGGCATGCTATTATCAAGGGCCAGACTCACTGGCTCAAAAAAGTCCATTAGATTTATTACACACGACCTTCCCTGTATGAAACCATGCTGAGTTACCACCACAAATCTTTTTATTTCTTCCTCTAGGTACTCCTTAATGAAACCCTCTATTACTTTTCCCACCACAGAGGTAATACTAATGGGGCAATAATTCTGCACCTCTGTTTTTGCACCCCCCCCTTTAATATTGGGGTAATATGAGCTACTCGCCACTCTTTAGGGACTTCACCTTTTCCAAGGATTGGTTGAACAGTAGAGCCAAAGGACCAGTTAATTCCTCAGCGATCTTGTTTAAGAAAAAGGGGTGGATCCCATCCGGACCACAGGATTTATATTTCCTTAATTTTTTCAATTTTTCATATACATCCTTCTCTGTGATACATTTCCTTATTATATGTTCAATTCCTATATACCACTCATGACCTTGTGTTAAGTTTTGACCCTAAAAGTTTCATGACTCTTAAAAGCTTCCAGGAAATGTTTGTTAAACATAGTGGCTATTTCATTTTCATCCTGAATCAGTCTATCATCCACTTTTAATGATACCAAACGCTTTTGAGAACGTCTCAAACTACCTACATAGTTGTAAAACTGCATATAATTATCTGTCCATCCTGACCAGTTTCATCTCTGCTTTTGCTTTTGCCTTCCTAATCGCTATTTTACATTGTTTAACCTTCTTTTTATATATTTCCATGTTATATTGTGATTGATAACTCTTATATTTTTTGTAAGCCTTCTCCTTCTTCCTTATCATTCTTTAAATATGCTTATTAAACCACTTTGGGATCCTCCCCTTCCCATTATATTTCTGGACTACTGGCACATATTGCAGTACACATATTCATTGGTCTTTTCCTGAAACTTGGTCCACATTTGATCTACTGTCTTGATCCACATTTAATGCCTCTAAAAGTTGACACATATCTCACTAATTATCCTCACTACCACTAATCTTTCTTTGAAAAATAAAAATTAACTAATCACATAGGTTAGAGCTATGTCATTAAAGTCTTACACTTCTTTTATGGTGGCAAAAATGATCTTTCTCTGTTCTAAACCAACTTCAGAAAAAAAAAATACTGGTTTCAATAGTGCCATGCTATTATGTTGCATGGTGAAAAAAACAGGTAGTCCAGAATCACAGTAAACTGACCACAAGGACTTCCTGCTAAGTTCCGTTTCAAAATATTTATTTTAGATAGTTTTAAAATAGCAGCAGTTGCTCCCAAACACCCACATTTCACATTATACTTGATGCATGGCGTTGTTAGCTGAACTAGGCAGCTATGGTTTATTCCACCCTTACCTTTCAATTGTCACATGTAATGAGCTGCGTCACTCATATCACCTGAAATACTTTGTTTCTCATGGAGAAGGCAATATTCCACATTAACCACTGAAACTTTAAAGCATCAATTCATAGTAATGTGTGATGCTCAGTTATCAGAAAATATCATAAACTGAGCTCACAATGTCTTGTTTGATATGTCATGGATTTGGGCATTGAAAGGATGCAAGGTATATCACTTATTACTACAGATTAGTGAAATCATTCAAAAAATGAGCATCTCCTCTCCTCCAAGAACTGTCCATTTTTTTGTATTGTCTATTTATGCAAAGGACAGGTTAGATCGCACTCATGTAACAGGCCACAGTGCACCTTGGGTAGTAAACCAACCAGACATGAAGAAACAGCTTGAGGTGCACTGGTACCTGGTTGAGGGGGGCAGCAAAGAAACATACTGCACAGCTTCAGCTTAGTTTCCCCTCCTTTAATTAATCAACTGTTGTTGCAGGCAATATACAATCCTGTGCTTTAGTGTGCTATGTAGAAAAAAGGCATCTGCCTCTGACCTGCTCCTGGCTGCTTCGCACCAGCGCTTCAACTTTTGCCTTCAGCAGGGGTGCAGATGTGGTCTCAAGAACTGGACACAGAATTCTAGGTGGGGTCTTTTCATCAATCTGTACTGAGGCAACACCACTTCCTTTTTTTCTGCTGGTAATACCCCTACCTTTGTACCCCAGCATCTCACTAGCCCTCATGACTGCCTTGTCACACTGCCTGGCCACCTTTAGATCATCAGATATGATAACCCTCAGGTCTCTTTCCTGCTTGGCAGTTGTCAGTAGCACTCCCCCCATGTTGTACTCCACCCCTGGGTTTCTGTGCCCTAAGTGTATTATAGTGTATGTTAGAATGCTGTGTTCACTGAAAAACAAGCTTTCCTTAGGCTTGTTGTACCATTGATGTGATGTCATGATGTTGTTGTACCATCATGAGCACATCACATCAATGGTACAACAGCGTCAAACGTCTATGCACATGTGCAGTTAGCAGTGCTCAGGACCTCAGGTAAACGGCCATGGCGGTGAGTCAGAGACTAAGACAGAGAGCATAATACAGAGAAATTAATGGCATACACTAAATCTATTGTCCTGATGTTGATTTTCTGGTGCCCATACACTATAAAAAGACAGTGTGTGGGTAACACTGAACAACAACAGTGCCGTTTACTTCTCAAGGTGTCGTGACACCCTCAAACCTCTCGAGCTTCGCTCTCGAGGTTTCATCGGTTGTCATGCCAACCTCTCGGAGTGAACAACACTGTTGTTGTTCACTGTTGCCCATATGCTATCCTCTATATTGTGCACTTTTTCACATTAAAATCCACCTGTGCAGTGTGCTGCTTTTTTCTGGCCCCCTCAACCAGCAATGAGTGCACTTCAATGTGTATCTTATCTATTTATGCCCCTGTTCCCAGACACTCACCAATTTCAGGTCTCAGATTTGCCTCTCCTGTCCAACAGACTCACTCCGTGTCACCAATGCTATTACCATAGTCTCCCTAAACAAGTATCCCTTAGCTCCTTAGTGCCAGGGCTAACCCTTCTTCTATGGGTCCCTCTTTGCACTACCACCATAGGTAAGAGAAGGCAGCAACTCATGAGGACTGTGGCTGAGAAAGCACGCATGATGCCACAGAAGACTGGGTGGCATGGTGGGAACATGCACAGAGGCTGTCTCATGCAATGTGCTGATGGGGTTGCTTTTTTCCTCCAAGTTCCTTCCCACCCACACCAATGCACACTTGCAGGTGGCCTTGGGAGTTATCTGGTGACCTATGGTCAACCATGCCACAAACAGCACATCACAAGGTCACCACTAGAAGCAGTTATACTAGTGGTGTGGAGGCTTGAAACCCTCTCTGCTGGCCTCCATTCTTGATGCTTTAGGTTCAGATTGTGAATCTGCGTCACCAGCCTGCCATGCAGATGCAACCTGTCCAGTTCTAATCTTTGGAACTGAACAAATACTTCCCTAAAAAACAGTTTGAGAGTGGTTGGAAACTGATGATAATCAGCATGCAATTAGCAATAATTATCATACGTTTCTATGCCATTTATAATGTTCAAAAAGAGGTTTTGAACAGCAGGCCCTGTTAGAATGTCTCAGTTTCACATTAGACTCAGTTAACAGGGGCCCAGTGGTGTACCAGCAGTACATTCTGCTGCCATCTGTAAACTCAGGGATTTGTGCAAACCATAGGCTCATACCACTGAGCAGGCAGGAGGGGGACAAAGGTGAGGTGTACCTCCACCCCCCGGGGTAGGTGGGAGGGAGGGCTCAGACTACTTTGTGGCATTCAGGCTCCTGCAACTAGATGACTAATGAGCAGCATTGACATGGGCTTGGAAGTCAGTTGCTATCTCACCCTCCTGGCTTAAGGAATAATACAACTGTGGCAGCCTAGGACATTGGGGATGGGGGTGCGCGGGAATAATTCAAAGGGGTAGAGAAGGCCACATTGATGGCCTAGCAGTGCTGCTTCATGTGGCTTTGCAGATGACTACAATTTTGATGAGAGCAGATGCTGGTTGCCACATCGGGAGGAAGGCCAGGCTGCAGGCAGCATGCCTCAGCTAGGGAGAGCTGGTGGAAAGTTTCAACATGCAGCAACCCCTACCAGTGGGCAAAGGAGCTTGCTACTTCCACAGGGCATAATGTTACATTGAGGCTGACAGGGCTAAACTCATGTCAGGGGTGAACAGGGCAACAAGAGGGAAATTGGGGGAAATCACCTGCCATCTGAATGACAGGGAAACACTTGCCTGAAGAGGGTATAGCTCTGGGTGATAACAAGGGAAAGAGAGAGAGAGAGAGAGAGAGAGAAAGAAAGAAAGAAAGAAAGAAAGAAAGAAAGAAAGAAAGAAAGAAAGAAAGAAAGAAAGAAAGAATAGAAGTACAATACTTCAAATAAGAACTACTGCCAAAACCATGTTTAATTTGATCATTATTGGCTTTAAGAGCACAACTTACCTTCATATGCAATTTCAGTCCCATCCCTGTTAGCAGGACAAAGCCTGTACTATGGGCTGCTGAGGTCCTTTTCTCTGTGTTACCCCGTAAGCTCATAGTCATACTCTGTTTAAGGTTTTTGACAGTAGCTTCAGTAGCTGGTTACTAGTTATTCTGTACTTATATTCTGCATTATGTCTCTCTGTTCACATTACCATTGCACTGTTTGTTTAAATGTTCCCTTAGTTGTTCTTATTGTGTTCACTCCTTCCCATGTAGTGTGAACTGCAGAGGGAGCAATTCCCCTTTGGTTGTACTGTATATGCTATGTACTTGGCGTGGAACCTTTGCAAAAGGGCTTTCACTCAAAGTTTTTCTCCAAACAATGAAATAAATAAATAAATAAATGCAAGATTATCTGATTCTGTCAATTGCTGTGAAGCAGATAAGTCATGGTGTTGCAAACTCTGACTAATATCATGAATGTTGAACGTGTTTGGTTTCAAATACCCCCATATAAACACATCATTCCAAACCTATGTTTTTTATGTCTGAAACACTCAGAGTGTCTGGAAGAAAAATGGAAGAGTTTAGAGTCTCAGTGAACGTAGCAGCAGACAAGAAGGTTACCTTCGAGCTGACATATGAGGAGCTACTTAAAAGACATATGGGGAAATATGAGATACGAATTAAGGTCCAACCCAAGCAGCTAGTCAACCATTTTCAGGTAAATTACATTGTTGTTTGGTGTGTGTGTGTGCGTGTGTGTGTGTGTGTGTGTATGTGTGTGAGATGGATAAATTATAAAACCTGTAGATGTCACATTCTCTTTAGAAAATTGGCTTTGTATTTCCTGGCATCTGATTGACTGTTACGCTTGCCAGATGGGTACATTAACTTACAATAGATGCTCAGGAAAAAAAGTGTCAGCCCCAGTGCCCTGTTACCCATGCAGGTATCCTGGTGTCCACCCTGCTTCCTCATTGGCTGAAAACACCCAATTTAATTTGAAATCACTGCCATTTTTTCTTTAGCTTAGCGAGAGATACTGGCCCCTTACTTCACTACCAGCTGCCTGACAATACCACTAAGAACCTCAGCTGACCCCCCCCTCCTCTTCAGAGTTCCACTTTACTGTAAAAAAAAATATATATATATATATATATATTCCGTCCTCTTAGCCAGGCTCCCCTCACCCGCTCATGCTCTGTGGATCACCCTAGATGCCTGCTACACTCTATCCAAGTTCTGTAACAGTCAGACTTTAGACCACGAACTCCATAGAAAAAAACCCACAACATTTAACAGTAACATTTAAAACTAAAACAATGTTCCAGTAGCAGCATAACAAACCAGATTTTTAACGGTAACAGAGCTACCGCACGCAACTCCTTCACCCGGCATTCGATTGTAGTACAGATGTTGAGCTGTGCCCTGGCCACGCTCCTCTGAAAGCCATTCCTGCTCCACTTGAAAGCCATTACTGTTTCACACAATAATAAAAAAATGGACCACTGGCCAGTATGGTTGCCTGTTTTGAAGGGGGAAAGGGGCAAAGCACAGGGATTTGTGGGAGGGCAGTGAAAAACGTTAAACAGCGTTACAGAATGACAAGTCAAAATGTCTTGTTTATCTCCTATCTATGCTAAAAAGCTGAAGCAAGCAATCCACATGAAACAGCTTTTAAACAAAACCACTACACAAACAACCCTGCCCAGAACTGCACCACAATTCTTTTGATAAAAAATGTAAAAGTACTTGCTTTCCACTCACACAGGTTTACACAGCTCATCGCCGCCAGGCCCCTAGTTGGCAGGTTAAATGGCAGCAATCTTCATCTTTTACTTCCCCATTTCAAGCACACAACTGTGAATACAGCGTTGTGGAGTATATAAAAAAAAAGAAACACAGCCATAGATCAATACCGTCAGTTTGAGGGGGGCTGTTATCTTACTTTACGGTTTTCAATGGCAGGACCGTGCTTATTTCTAAAATGGTGGCAGTTTGTTTTCAAACTTCTGCAGTTCACCATCCTTATCTATATGGAGACAATCCAGAAGGAGGAAAAACAATGAAAGAAACTCTGGAAGGCAGATAAAAAAGCCCAACAAAAGTGACACAGTGCTTTTCAACCTTCACTTGTTTTCCCATTTTCCAATCATATAATTGCAAACAGCAGCAGTGCCCTCTACTGGCAAGTATGCCAACTATATTAGTATAGGAACTACTTTATAACAAAAATTATTTTTAACTGCCTTTAAATTGTGTTTTTGTTAATTTTTATTTTTTTAAATATTTGATAAAAACTGTTACATGTAGCCCATTTTCTAAGCGCAATAATACCCTCCAGGATGGGTGGTATGAGCAATACTGGACCTTCCAGGTGCTATAAGACCCTCTACCTGCGGCGTTGGGCCTCATTATGCCCTTGGGCAGTCTGGTATCGCCCATCACTGCCCACTCTGTCGGGTATTATTGCTTGCATAATACAAAATTGATTAGTTATGGAATCAGCACATTAGCATACTGTAACCCGTGATGCTTTGCACTGGGTTTACGACTGTATCATGCACAGTATATGTCTGCACAGTTGGAAGATGCACCATTGCACCATGCACTCCTGCTTAAAACAGAACTAGTCCAAATTCTTTCATGGTGAGTTGCATATACTTCCCATGATGCTTTGCATTATGTGGACCTGTGTGATTTTACAGTTCTTTGAAAACTGGCCCTATTACCAATGTCCTTTCCGAGTAACCCTTGACTCAGTGCTTTAGTGCTGAGGTTCCTTGACTTCTGGAATATACCCCTAGTTAATGTTGCACTTTTCATGCTATATATTCCTTTTTAATCAGATGCAGTTGCGGAGCCCCATGACATCAGTTGAGCGGACGCATGCAGTAAGGCTTTCTATACAGCACTTCTGCTCAGCTGATGTCCCCCAGTTCTGGCACTGCTAACTACATATAGCATAATGTATGGGTAACAATACACAACAAGGCTGTGTTTCCATCGAGGGGTTGAGATGACATCATAGGGACACTGGGAGCAAAGCTTGAGAGGTCCCTGATGTCATCTCAGCCCCAAGACATAAACACATGCCAAGTGGTGTTTTGGTTGCCTGAATATTATTTGTTTTATAGGATATGGGTTTTATAGTATATCAATAAATAAAATTTGCCTCCTATCCTTTAACCAGTTTGATACCCAGATGGTCACTTTCTCCACCACCCCCAGGCTGCTTAGTTTCTTAACTAGCCTCTTGTGAGACACAGTGTCAAAAGCCTTCTCAAAAGCTCAGAAGCTCTGACAAAACTCCCTGAGTGGCTTCTCCCTACCTTTTCGTAGCGCTATCTATGGTCTTCCACCTCTCTGTATGTATCTATAATGTGTTTTAATGTATAGCTGTATAAATGTATGCTGAACCAACTTGGTCTTGTTCGACCGTATATCTGCAAATTGTAACCACTTTATGTTCATATGTCTCACCCTATTTTGTAAATGACCATATTGTATAAGCTGCCTGTGCTGTTTGTCCTCACTGTCACGAGGTACCTTTGTAAACGAGCCTCTGGCTCAAAGGTTTTAAACTGATGTTTCAATAAATAAAATGGAGTGGTCTGTAGTACTTTTGCTCTTAGTAAAAACAAGGAAAAACAATTACTCTTAAAATCTAAAATGTAAAATATGAATGGCAGGTTTGTGTTTCAGGTGAGGTGGGGGGGCAGGACAGCAGCACGAGGAGAGACTGTTGTGACAAACTTCAAAGTGAAAAGTTGTTGTGGTATAGTAATGATGTCACCACTATACTACAGCAACTTTTCATGACCTTTGAACTGTACTACTACTACTTTTGTTGACTGTAGAACTATCCTTCAACAAAAAAAGTGTGTGTACAGAAATCCTCATGTAGTAGGAGCATACCATGCTCACGATACCTTACCAGGGAGCTGGATCAAGGGAGAGCAATGGATGTGGCCTATCTGGACTTCAGTAAGGCTTTTGACACTGTGTCTCACAGGAGGCTAGTTAAGAAACTAAGCAGCCTGGGGGTGGTGGAGAAAGTGACCATCTAGGTATCAAACTGGTTAAAGGATAGGAGGCAAAGGGTGGTAGTATACGGTAGCCACTAAGGCGATAAGAGTGTGACTAACGTGTTGCCTCAGGGTTTGGTGCTGGGACTGGTCCTCATCAATGTCTTCATAAATGACATTCCGGAGGAGCTTGAGGGTAAGCTGTGTCTCTTTGTGGATGATGCAAAATCTGCAACAGGGCTGACACTCAGGAAGGGGTGGAGAGAATGAAAAGGGATCTGAGGAAACTTGAGGTATGGTCTAGGGGGTGGCAGCTGGGTTTCAGTGCCACAAAGTGCAAGATTGGGGCTGTGGAACCCAGTGGCAGTGTATAAGATGGGGGAGTGGAGCTTACGGTCACCAAGCAAAAAGAGAGCTAGGGGTCATCATAGCTGATGACCTCAGGGTAGCTGGGCAGTGTGAAAGGCTAGCAGGATTCTGGCGTGTATTGGGAGAGGTATTTCTAGCAGGAGAAGAGAGGTGGTGCTGCCATTGTACCACTCATTGGTGAGGCCCCACCTGGAGTACTGTGTCCAGTTCTAGAGACCATACCTCTGCTACAACATTGAAAGAGTGGAAGCAGTACAGAGGAGGGCAGCCAGAATGGTGAGGGGCTTGCACGAGAAACCATATGAGGAAAGGCTGCAGGAACTCAACGTGTACACCCTAGAAGAGAGGTGAGCAAGAGGTGACATGATTGAAACCTACAAGTACCTCACAGGAGTGATTTGGGTGCCATTGGAGGGTCTATTTCAGAGAAAGGAAGGTACTAGTATAAGGGGGAATGCAATAAGGTTAAGAGGGGGACATTTAAGAGAGATGTGCAGAAATACTGCTTCACAGAAAGAGTAGTGAATGACTGGAACATCCTGCTTGAGGAGGTAGGTAGTGGGGGCAAAGACCGTGGGGAGGTTCCAGCATACATGGGATGGGCACAAGGGCATATTAGGTAGAGGAACAGTGGAGGAAGTGATACCAATGACCAGCTAGGACCAGTGGTGATGGAATAGGCAGGGACAAGGGGCAGACTGGATGGGCCTAAAGGTCCTTTTCTGCCAACAAAACCTATGTTTCTATGTATACTGTTAAAAAAATTATTATTTGGCAGGAAAAAGCCTGAATTAAAAAAAAGACCCTAAATAAGGAACAAAAATTAGAACTATTTTAAACAAACACAGAAAGCAATGCACTGAGTTTATTAAACAGATTTCCCGCAAGTATCTGGTCAGTATAGCATGGATATTATAGCGTGCTGCAAAAACATGTGAACAATATATCATTAGTGAACACAGCTACATGGTAAGTATAGGATGGACATAACAGCGCTGTCCCTGTGTCTGTTTTCACTGTTCAAATGTGTGCTGTCAGTGTGCTGGGTCTATGGCTTACAGGATAGCATAACACACTGTGGATGGAGGTGAGCTGTACATCAGCCCAGCTTCAGGTCTGACTTGACCTTCTTTTTTTTTTTACTTTTTTGGGGGGTTCCTGTGATGCAGTCCCTCCACCTTCCATCCCACATTTATTGTAGTAAATTTCTCCCCTTCCCCAAGCTGTTTCCCCTGTCTCATCATTCTCTTCCCCCCCCCCCAACGTGCATCCATCGTGGACTTCCTTGGTACTCTGCCCAACCACCACAGTTTCGCCCTGTCCACCACATGTGTCCCCCGGGGAGTTTGTTATAAATTAGTAGGGGCTGCTGGGGCAAAGCCCCCCCGGCCCCCGCAATGGGGGTGCGGCTGTCATAGCCCCCACAGAAGATTATTTTATCACAGGGGTTATTAAACAGACTTCACATATTGCCAAATTAATACAAATACTGTGTTAAAAATCCTTTTAACGGTAGCCTTAAAGGATATAGGAAATTATTTTTACATAGTTAACTACCCTTCCATCTTCCGTTCCATGCCAGTTATGTATTCTGATACGCTTTGATGATTTTTTGATAAATAATCTAGCTTTGGGGTGCTTTCAGATCCACATTGAGTTCCACTCTCCGCACCAGCTACTGTTCTTGATTTTCATACTTCTAAGACATTCTGTGACATCAGAAACTCCCATTCCATGCTATTCATCTGAATGGCCCGGAATGGGTTTTTCTGGTGTCACAGAATGTTCAGACAGTATGAAAACAGAGAGCAGCAACTGCTGAGCACAGAGGGAATCAGGGTAGTTACAAAGGCAACAAAACTGGAAGACTGAAATTGTGTTTCTTAAAACCAGACTGAAAGGGAGAAATGAGGTCAGAGGAGTAAAGGAAGTCTGCAAGCCTGAAGTAGACAATACTGTCTTGCAGTTTTGCTTGGGAGGGGAGAAGTGAACTAGTCCAGAAGTTGCTTGGGGAGAAGGGGGTCACCCCCTTTGTGCAGAGGCAGATTCTTTGCAATCTTCCAGGCCTGAGAGACAGTGCTGAGGGAAAAAGAGAGGTTCATAAGGTGAGAGAGTGGAGAGGCAATAGCAGGTGCAGATACTGAGACATTTTGGGTCCAGGCCATCAGGGCTGGACTTGGTTAGGTTAAGTGATTTGAGGGCTTGGAGGATTTCATGAGGAGAGACAGGAGCAATGTGGAAATAGCAGGGGCCCCCATTTACATCCACTCCCAGACCAAACCTGTGCCAAGGAAACTCTGGACCCCTCCATAACCCCAGAATTTATTTGGGATGGTGGCTTCACTGCTCTTTTTGCAAATAGCCTGTCTAGTCTACCACATCTGAGAGTAATAAATGGCTGTTTCCTTTGGGGCTGACCTGGTACTTGACTGAGATAGCAACAGTGCCAAACTAGATAATCCCAAAAGGACAAAACAGGTTTGTAGTTAGCTCCTCAATCTGCACCAGAACAATGTAAAAGCCTGTTTTGTAGCAGATTTTGATACTTTTGAAGCTATGTAAGCACACCCCTTACAAAAAGTTCTTCAGAAACCTCTGTAATACCACTCATTTGCCATTGCAATACCACTGTGATTATCACTGTACTACCATTAAGGTTTTCATGGTATCACAGTGGTTTATTTCAATTCCATTGTGATACCATTGTACCACTGTCCTACCATAGCAACTAAAGATAATCAAAAAATAAACTACCATAGTGCAACCATGGTACCACTGGGTAGTACCATTGCACATTTTGTAGCTCACCACTGTGTTGCCATTGTGGTTCCATGATGTTGCCATTGTGTCACATTTGGTAAGGGACCTTACACCAGACTAGTACACCTACTGTACCCATGATGCTTTGCACTGAGTTTTTGGCTGTAAAGTGTAAGGGCGGGAGTTCAAAGGGATCTGTCCAAGATCCTCCAGTTGCTATTTTCAAGAGGGAAGTCCATCCAGATTGGTCGAACTGTGCCTGGATTTTGCATCCAAATAAAGACGCAGCTGTGGCAAGAAAAGATGCAAATGGAATTTTAAACACTTTTGTTTACTAGAAATCATGACCTTTTGTTGCCAATGGATTCATCTTTTGTAAATAGTAGCAGGGCAGCTCTACCATGATTAGGTGAATCAAGACACAGGTGCAGCACGTGACTGCTTCTGCATCTGAACCATTTGAAATTCCTGCCTTGTGTGTGTAATTGGCAGAGAGAAACCAAAGTATTTGTTTTTTTGTTGTATTTTTTTTCTTTTTTTTATTCTATATTTTGACCCATTCATTTATATCTAGGCAGGGAACAATGAGAAGAATAGGAGGGCCAAGTATCCCTTACCTGCCAGCAAATTCTATGTTTCTCTGTTTTTCTCTTCTGCTGGTGCCTTCCCAGTCCTAACACAACTCATCATCTCCCCCCCCCCGATGGTGGGGTTCTTGGGGTGGGGTGTTTCCCCAGTGAGTACACATATCCCTTTGGGCAGACAGTTCTTTGATGTGGGTCCAGAGAGTACAGGGCCACCATCGTAATGGTATCTAGGGCTGTTCTCAGCATAGCCTCATCTCTATGGATCCCATGTGCTCATTCTCATGTGCCCTGTGTCCTCTTGCCTCCCCATTGGTGCCACACATATCCTCATTGCAAGGCTTGCTTACATACATTGTGTATGCCAAAGTTCCCCTCGTGATAGAGCTACCTCTCTGGCCCACTACAATGGGTTGCTATGGCATCAGGTTGAGGTGCTCCTACACCAGGCTGGGTCAGCATAACTACTATACTTCCAGCCCTGGTTTCCTAGAGGCAGGCTCATGGATCCACTCCTGAACTCAGGTTTCCCTCTTAATAAAGTGACAAGCCACCACTGGGCCACCTCCCAGCCCCTTACCTACTTAATCCTATTCTTGCAAACTTCCATTACTGCATGATACTTCTGAGGGTACCAAATGTCTGTTATCATTTTAGATTGATGCTTATATCACAGAACCACTGGGCATCACCTTCCTGGACACCGAAGTCCCGTTTCTCAAAAATGATTTAACGGAGGCACTTTCAAAGACTCTAACTGAAAAGGAGGTACTGTAATTCTGTTCCACAGAAGTCAATTCTTTTAGAGTTGTAACTGTGACTTAGCTTTGAGTAACATGTCTGGTTTTATTTTTCAGGCCCACATTTCATTTGTACCAACATTGAATCAACAGCGCAAATGTCCAGACTGTGGAGAAACTCTAATAGATGGGGATTTTATTATAAAGTATGATGTCAACAGGGAACTAGCAACAGGCGACATACAGGTAAGATTCATAGTAATAGAAAGTCTATTAAAACAGTTAAAGTGCCAGCTCCATAGTGCTGAGCAATGAAGCAGGGTAGGCCAAGAGTGTCTGTGTTGCCACTCTCCTCCTGAGAAGGAAGAAATGGCATACATCACTCCTACAGTGGCTTGTGGTGTTGGCCTAGTGGAGGCACACTCAATGGTGCAGGTGACTACACACTGCCATGTGCCTCCTTCTGATGACATGACATGGGAGGAGGGATGGAAGAACATGGAAAAATCCCACCTTTGGTGTTCTGGATGATGGCACTCTGTGTTTCCCCGCTCAATGCACTGTTCTTACTGCCCCAACCATCACCCCTGGCAGTGCACTTCCTCCCTGATGGCAGCAGGGAGGCCCCCTGGCAAGGTTATACCCAGAAACACTGAGACAGCAAGGGAAATCTTGGGGATCCGAGGAGGTTGGAGACAGGAGTGGGGGTTTAGTCCAGTGGGTACAGAGTGTTGTAGTTGCCTGTTTGCGTGATATTTGTAACCCTTTCTCTATTTTATTTTTGTTTATTTCACAGAAGCCCAGGCCCTATGGAATGCTAGCAATACCTATGGCTCAGGAGGACCCATACTTCAGGGGTTCCTCTGGCACTCATTGGACTGGATTCTTAGCCCATGCTTTTGCAGTTGCTCACCTATTTAGCCTGCAGGGCAGTCTTGCTGGTATGCAAGTCTCCCTAGCATTGTGTATACTTAAAGCAGGCTCCTCTAATGTTCAGAGCCTGCCCTGCCCTGCTGCAGTTTTTGCTTTGGCCATTTTAATGACCACTCAGCCTAACCTGACATTCAGTAGAAAATAAATCCCTCACTGGTACTGCACAAGTGACACCTCAGGTGTTTGATGTTTTGGCAGTAACGCAGAGTTGTGGGTCTTATATTTGACATTCCCCATGGGAATAATAAAGCTTCTGCTTCCAGATGTTGTAAGTCAAACTGCTTGGGGTCTGCACCATGACAAATTTCTGCTTATTGCACAGATGGTGACATGGGAATCAGACCACTACCTTGCATGCTGGCAAACCCGGGGTACTCATTACTAGCTACAGTCACCATCTTATCTAGTTTGAGGTTACTCCTATGTGAATTCACTTGTATTCATACTTCGAATGCTTTTCTAGAGTAAGACATGTGGGAAACTATATCTGATGAATTTTGGATTAACTTTGGTCTTTAAATTAAGCATGTTTGTTCTAGGTGTAGAGAGGGGAGAATGTCAAAGTTGGTCCTTTCTGTTCTTAAGGATATTAGAGCATGTTGATTGTTTCAAACATTACTTGCAAGTAAACTGTGGGGAGAGATACTTAGGCACAGGGAAGGCAGTACTTAGAAGTCATGGACTCTGATTATATTCAGGTGGTTCTAATGCTCAGTACATTTTACCACTTACTATTAACTTAAAATGTCACTGTGTCTTATTGTGTTTTAATTGCTTGATAGCCTTGCTCATCTCATATATTGTTATAGGGGCCGTAAGGGTCTCCAGATGACTTTGTGCCAAAGAGTGAAGCTTTAGCAGAGCTAGAAAGGAGTCAATTGTGGCAGGATTCGTAGGTTGTTTGGGATGTAGTCATTCATAGTAGTGACAGACGGTCACTAAAATACCTTCCTGTGTCCTGTGTATGGGTTTGGAACCTACCGTCTCATATATGGCTAAGAATAAATCTCCTGTCCCTGATGAATACTCTGTACACTTTTACCAAAAATGTATCCAACAATTAATACCTTTAGTAAAGGAAGTATACAAAGAGGCATACGTTAAGGGAGTTCTGCCAGACTCTATGACTAAAAATATTACCAGTAATGTCACCCCTGCTCTAATCCAGCTACAATACTGTCTCCTCTTCTCCTCCCCATATTTTCCTTCTCTTTGTAAATAACTTCTTGACTACTAGCTCTCTTCCTTCTTGAACCTTGTTGCTGACCATCCACTGTTGTTTTGCCAGTTACCACCCCGACCTTCCTTCTGTCAGTCTTCCTTGTTATGTTTGAACATTCCTCACATTTCTCTCATATAACCTTACTCTCTTATTAATCTTTTCACTCCACAGGTCAGGTCCGTGGTTTCTGCACTTATTATATATCTTGCTGCCATTATTTGTATAATGCTTGCCATTATTTTTTGTTGTTTCTACTCATTGTATTTCTGTAGCACTGCTGTACTGTTCCTCTATTTATATTACTGTACCCATGTTGCTGTTATTCCACTGTTCTCTTTTTGTTGTACTCTCCCGGGTCGTGCCTGAAAATCGTCATTTTATGGCTAGTGCACCTACCCAGTTAACAAAAACTAAATAAATAAATAAATAAAAATTATAACTTTAATTCCTAAGCCCAACAAGGATGAAACAGATGTTAAAAATTACAGACCAATTTCCCTAATAAACACCAAATCAAAAATATTAGCGAAGGTTCTTGCAAATAGATTAAATAAACTAATGCATCTCCTAATTGGCAACTATCAAACAGGATTCATTAAAACCAGACTAGCTCTTGACAACACAAGGAAAGTCTTTCAGATACTTAACAAAGTGGAACAAACTCAAAATAAGATTGGTCTTAGACTAGATACTGAAAAAGCCTGCGATAGAGTGGCATGGAGCCATAAAAAATACAGTAATATTATGAAACTATACCGATTTCCTAAACATTTATGGAATTAATTATAGTTTTACACAGTAACTTATCATCTGCAATATCTAAAAATGGTATATTTTCTAGTTATTTAATACTGACAATGGTACAAGGCAAGACTATCCCCCTTACATTTTAACCTCACATTAGATCCATTAGCAAGAACATTAGAAACAGTAAGGGGGACAGAGGGTATCAAACTAGGTACAAAGGCCCAGATATTCAAACTGCACCAGGCTGTGGTGCAAGCCTGGGCGCAGCGCAACTTGGATGCGCAGGGGCATTGATTGGGCGATATTCCAACGAGCTGCGCCATGGCACAGCATCATTAATATCGCACCCTGGCCACCCGCAGTGTGCATGGCACAGTTGCACTGCGCCAGCGCAAGTGGCCAGAGTGGAGCAGGGGGATGCGCTAGTGCAAGTTCCGTTGCACCATGCGCAGCAACCGTGATATTCAAAAGTGCACATGCAAATGGAGCTATAATGTGTGCAAGGTGCAAATGGGGCCATTTGCATGTCATTATGGCCCCATTTGCATGCAGGTGCACCGATCCCTGGCGACTTGCGCCTGGTGCCCTGCCAGGCAGCAGCCGTCGGGGACTGACTCCCCCTGCACAGCATGGCAATGTGCCCCACAGCCCGATCGCAGGCTTCAGTAAACATAAAATAGCATCCTATACCCCGGTGGTCCAGTGGACCACTGTCTGCCCGATCGTGGGCATTTGTATGAAAAAAGAGAATCCAATATCCATGGTGGTCCAGTGGACCGCTGTCTGCCTGATCGCGGGCTTCTGTATAAAAAAAGATAATCCTATATCCCTGGTGGTCCAGTGGACCGCTGTCTGCCTGATTGTGGGCATCTGTATGAAAAAAGAGATTCCAATATCCCTGGTGGTCTAGTGGACTGCTGTCTGCCCGATCACAGGCTTCTGTATAAAAAAAGATAATCTTATATCCCTGGTGGTCCAGTGGACCGCTGTCTGCCTGATCACGGGCATTTGTATGTAAAAAGAGAATCCAATATCCCTGGTGGTCCAGTGGACCACTGTCTGCCTGATCGTGGGCTTCTGTAATAAAAAAAAAAAAGATAATCATATATCCCTGGTGGTCCAGTGGACTGCTGTCTGCCCAATCGCGGGCACTTATATGTAAAAAGAGAATCCAATATCCCTGGTGGTCCAGTGGACCGCTGTCTGCCCGATTGTGTGCTTCTGTATTAAAAAAAAGATAATCCTATATCCCTGGTGGTCCAGTGGACCGCTGTCTGCCCGATCACGGGCATTTGTATGAAAAAAGGTACGTCCATTATCCCTGGTGGTCCAGCGGACCCCCCTCCACACCTGCCCACTGATCCCCACCGCCTCGCTCCCCCCAGTCAGCGGCAGGTGGCAGCACTCCACCCTCCTGCCGCCCCACTGCCCGCCGACTGACACCGTAGGTAGGGCTGTATGCCCATTGGTCCACAGCGTGAGCCAATGGGCATGTAGCCTATACCATACTACACATTCCAGATATGTGAATGGATCGGGTGGGGTGCTGCCACCCGCCACTGACCAGGGGGAGTGGGGCAGTGGGGATCAGTGGGCAGGTGGGGAGGGGGGTCTGCTGGACCACCAGAGATAGTGGATGTACCTTTTTTCATACAAATGCCCACGATCGGGCAGACAGTGGTCCACTGGATCATGAGGGATATAGGATTATCTTTTTTTAATACAGAAGCCCGTGATCAGGCAGACAGTGGTCCACTGGACCACCAGGGATATTGGATTCTCTTTTTACATACAAATGCCCGCAATCGGGCAGACACCGGTCCACTGGACCACCAGGGAAGGGATATTACACGTTATTATTTTTAACAGATGCCCTCGATCGGGCATGGGGGGGCATGGCGCCACCACAGAGGTGCAGCCGGAGCTTGGATGGCCACCCACAGGTGACAGCTGCCATGTTGCGCCTGCAACATGGCAGCTCACCTGTGGGTGGCCCGGCTGTTGTTCCTTTTTTTGGATCAACTTTGTGTGTGGGCGAGTAGGGTTGTGAATGCATGGACTCAGCACATCCCAGGCTGAATATCGGGATGTGCAGAGTATGCATGGGCACGCCCCCCCCCACATGTGCCGCATACATTACTGATGCACTCCGGTGCATTGGGATTTGTGCCAGGCACAATTCCCGTTTGAATATTGCGCCGGGGCATATCAGTGGGTTGCGCATGGTGCAACACTGTTGTGCCATGTGCAACCCTTTTGAATATCTGGGCCAAAGAGTTACTTGTGCTCACTTAATGTGAATGATATCCTGCTGACCTTAACTAATCCAGAACAATCTATTTCTAAAATACTGAAGGTGATTCAAGAATTAGGAAACCATTCAGGCTACAAATGTAATAAAGAAAAAATATATATTCTTATCCCCTGACAATAATTGTTCGAGAATAGCAATTGAGAATATAGCGTAAAATGGGCTGATTCTAACATAGAATACTTGGATCTGAAAATCTTTAGAACAACTAATAAAACAACTATTGAAAACATTTAACAGCTTAAAAACAGAATAGCAACATACATAGAAAAATGGAACAGGCTTTTCCTAAATTTCTTAAGTAGATTAGAAGCAATTAAAATGAATATTCATCTAAGTGCCATATATGTGTTTTCTATGATCTCATGTATTATCAGGAAGAGTTGGTTCACTAATATACAGAGTATGTTGGCACATTTTTATGGGCTAATAAAAAGCATAGAACAGCATGCCACATATTTTCCAAAATAAAGGAAAATGGTCTTAAAATTCCCAAATTTATATTTCTATTACCTGTCATGTAAGGTTCAACATTTTTCTAAAAGGCTACACGCTGACTCTAATGACCATAATCAATACATCCTGGAGTGGGTTCAAATAGAAAGAGACATTTTAAATTTGCATAATCTCGACCTCTCAAGTATAATTTTTGCTTAAAAGACATACGTTATTAAAAATAGAATAGACTCTATAAAACAAAATACAGAATGGTATAGCATTTTATGAATGAATCTTAGCAAGTTGCTCTATCAACCCTTCTGGAAGAATCCAACCATCACACAAGGTAATGTGATTTTTCGTAAATATAATTGGGAAATGTTAGGTTTATGGAAAATCAAAGACGTTGTTAATAGTAATAGATTTACATGCTTTCCAGAATTTCAAAAACAATATCAGGTAACAATCAAAGAACAGACATCTTTTAACACACTTATGGCAGCTGTAAAAAAATACTTCCTAACTTAGATGCTCCACAGAGAACTAACATAATAACCAACAGCTTCTTATATATTTCCATACAAACACTAAAATATCGCCCTTCTATTCCTGGTTAGTAGATAATATAAGGGGTAATGCTATAGAAAGCAAAAGAAATTTGTCAGCATTTTTAAACTGAGAAACTAAATGGGAAATGGGAACAAATATGAAGCATCTCTCAAAGCCTTTAACATAGTAAATCTGAAATTAGTACAGTACAAGACACATCACAATCTATATTACACACCAGTCCATCTCTATGAGATGGGTATTAAAACTAATGATAAGTGCCTTAAATGTAACAAAGAATTGGGTAATTTGCTATATATGTGACTTGCAGGTTTATTAAGACTCTCTTGGAAGGAGTTAACATTTGTAATAATATTAGCATCATTAAAGATCAAATATATGTTGAAAAATGTTTACTGGGTCATTTTGATGAAGCAGAACAATGGACTAAGGAGCAGAAATACATATTAGCATTAGTAGGAGTAGCAGTTTAAAATGCTATATTGAGAATGTGGAGTGAAAAGAGAGTTCCTAGTACTTCTGAGTGGTAAAATGACCTAATAGAAGTTGTGAGGCTAAAAAGATTAGCACACAGACTGTTTGATCACACAGGGAATTTCTATTCAAAATGGGAAACTACAGAGTATTCACAGAGGGGTGAGAAAGAGCATAAAAAGCATTCCACAAGGCTTTATTTTCATAAATTATGATGCAGACTTTATAAGATATCATCCAACATGGATCTGAACAATCTCCAATGACCTTGATCTTAACAACATCAAAAAAATGTTGATATACTTTTGATAAATTATTATTATTATTTTGCTTCTTTCCTCTTTTTCCTGTTCTCCTCATCCTAGTTCCTCTTCTTTAGGTAGACATATATTTGTAAGTATATAGGTAGCTTTAGTTTCAGTTATTTCACTTAAATAATTATCTTATTTTTCACAGTAAATGTTTACGAATCTTAGTTTGCCAGAATAGTAGATAATTGTAAGTGTTAGTTAAATATGCAGATTGATAATTAATTTTTATTATACACAATGGTTATTATGTTTCTTTACTTGTTAATAAAAGGAAAACTCAGTAAAATTTAATTGACAAAAAATGCAGTTGTGGCCATTTGGCATAGCCAATGAAACGCTAAACGTTTAGTTACGCAGGTGTCTCCCTCGTAGTATTTTTGAAGTAAAATGCATAAAGCTGCTTCTGTTTTGGTATTTAGAATTTCTTGGATTTCTGCACTAAGTTTAGTTAAGGTAGCAGTGACAGACTGGTCTCCCTGCATATGTTTAGTAAACATTGCAGTTTATCTAGTTTTTTCTGTATGCTGCTTCTTGAGGCATGATGCATGTTTAATCAGTTCTCTGCATAACACCACCTTCAAGGTGTCCCATAGGGTATGTGGTGCTACATCAGAACCCTAATTATCCTCTGTAATATGCTTGATATGATCTTTTACAAATGTTTGAAATTTTTCCAATGCAACTTCTTTAATGAGCATTGAATCCTGCTGCTGTGATGACACAGATGAACTAGTTGTGCCACTACCTCCTTTAGTGATGCATACCTGTGCTACTGTACTTCCTGCTGTGCAGCATGTAGGAAGAAGGTGGTGGCACCCACACACCATAGTAATGCATGACAAGGAAAATATGATTCATGAGGAAGGCAGAAGGAGGATGATAAAGTCAATGTTTTGTTTTCAGAATCACTTGACTTCTATATTTTTTTATTTTAAGTTATTAATTTTAAATGTGGCCTTATTTCTACACTGAGAAAATTTGATTTGTGATGAAGGGAGGAGAAAGATGATGGCAATGAAAATGTGGTGTTTTCAGAACCAGTCAACTTACTGTTTGGGGTTGCTATTTTAATGTAATTATTAATTATTCTTAAATTTGACCTTACTTATATGCCAAGAAAATATTGATGATGAAGGGAAGAAGAGGAGGAGGAGGAAGAAGAGGATGTGTTTTCAAAATCAGTTAACTTGTACTGTATGGTTTTATTTTATTGTAGTTACTGAAACTTTTCCCCTGTCAATGTTGCATGCAACCCCCTAGATACAGCTGGAAACAAGCTATCATAGCTTAGTGTGCCTTTCCTAGTCAAAAAGTAGAAATAAATAAGATATTTGTTATTATTCTTAAATGTAGCTGTATATGCTGAGAAAACATCATTTGTGATGGAGAAAGGAGGAGGAGGAAGAGGATGTGTTGTTTTCAGAAGCAAGATGAGACCAGGCATCTTTAGAACTGTCAGCACTTGAAGAAGTAGGAGAAAAGTTTGGCAGTTTAGTGTAGGAATGTAGTGGCTCAAGCAATGTACTTTTTTTTTTTTACAAAAAATTCAGCACTAGCTGGGTTGTGTATGCTGGTCCTGGCTCTGGCATTTGGTAGTTGGACTTTTTGTGATGCAGTGCCGGTCTAGTACCACAGGATGCATCAGCTGGCCCAGGCTGCTGCCACCTATGCTGGCTGAATTACTTGAATGAACCATCTTATCTCTGGACATCACTTACGTAACCTGGCCAGACAATCCTTGCTACTGCTAATCCATCTGACCTAAGTGAGGATTGGGAATCAACGTGACTGCTGCAAGGACACCATTCTCGTGTTCTGCATCATCGACCAGAACACTGCTTCCCAAAGTTGAAGTAGATGTCATTGACATTGAACAATCTTTTTAACACACTATTGCTTACCTTTATGCCAACTCAACAGCAGAATGTAACTTTACAGATATTGAGCATACATCTATACCACAACTGATTCTAACAACCATTAGACAGACACAAAAATGTGACCCTGGAATTAGCAACATAATGACTACATTGAAAAAAGGATAGAGGCCCTCCAATGTTTATCGTAAACACCCTGATGTGCCTATACTGTTAAAGAATTGAAAAAAAGCTTATTGTGAAGAATGGCTTACTGTACAGGCCTGTTCAAGAACCTCTGCCTTTTTCCAAGAAAAACATGTGTTGCCTGGAAAGTTTCATAAAGCTGTGCTGTACTCCCTGAACCATAGCATAGAAACATAGAAACTGAGGAATTTGTGGACAAAAAATGATTTGCTGTCCATCTAATCTGTCTGGTTCCTACCTAAGCCCTCTACAATTTAGCACTGACAGATCTTTACAACATGTCTGGACATGAGACATTTTTTGTTTATTTATTTAAAGGGAAAGAATCATGTACAATACTTGAGATAGTCATTTGGAAAAGGCACAGTATGTGGTCAAAGGCAAGGCAGTGCCTCACTTCCAACAATAGCAGTCCATTATGAAACAAATTCTGGTCAGAGCCAATACAGCAGCAAAATGATGTTACTGATGATGGAAATTATTATCTTATTTTAGCCCTCCTTTCCAAGTCAAGAATAAGTTTGACGATTTTTGTGGCAAATAAAGACAACAGATGGCAGTACTAAAGCTTGGGATTGACAGAAACATGTACACAATGGGAACATATTTCAATTCTGTTTCACTGTTTTTAAAATGAAACTGGTGCTCCCTAATGGCACATGCCAGTACCTGTTGTCTTTATTTTCTCTATAGAACAAAACCATAACCACAGTAATGTGATGTTATATACAGGCCAGGGCTTGCATCATTTAGGATTCATCCACCACTGTCTCAGAAAGCTGCCTTTGTCAATTAAAGTGGCCCTCTGTAAAACCTCAAAGCAACACATTAGCCTTTTGCAATGTGACATAGTTATTAGGTCCTAGCAAACAACACTACAGCCAGAGAGAGAAAGAACTTGCCTGTCTGCTGCTGCTGCTATAAATTTGTGTTGAGGTGTAAAAGTGTCTGCCCTGGCAAATGCAGCAGCAGCTCCCTCTCCCTCTCACTGTGGTATGCAGGAGAAGAGAACCAAGGTGGGAGCTCACATTCTCAGAAATGAATGCCACTATGGCTAAATACAACTTGAAGGAATTTCCCTTAAACGTCTGGCACAGCAGCAAGTTTATATGGCTGCAGTATCTGATCTCACATGGGACAAACAGCGATCTGTCACTTGATTAGAATGGGGAGACTCGTCCAAATATAATTAATTGTAAGCTGAATTACCTGACTAAATGTGATACTCTAAGATGCACTGTAGAGGAACACAAAAGAATAACTCTCACTCGGACGTAATATTTCAAAAGTGCATTTAAACATATGCTGGTGGAGGCGCAATAGCAAGACACACTTTCTGCAGTGTTTATTCTAATAAGTTATGCCACTGCATTTCAGTACATCTTGAATAACTATGTAAGGCCCATCTGGTGCAACAGCCAGTACTTATTATTGCAGTCTCATGTTCCACAATGGGACAAACTTTCATCTGTCACTCAATCAAAATGGGGAAACTTGGAAATCAGCTCTCTTTTCTCAGTCAAAAAAAGTTTGGTGATTTTTGTGGCAAATAAAGAAAACAGATGGCAGTATTATCAGAACACCACTCATTCCAGCAGTAATATTTCTAGTTTCTCCAACTGAGGGGTATTTCATTAACAAATTGCTGATTGAAAAGTAAAACCAGGACTCAGCGCATGTGTACCAGTGCCAGAGCTAATGTGTATGTGCTAAGTCCACATTTTACTTTTCAATCAGTAATTTCTTTATTAAATACCCTTCGGTTGGAGAAACTAGAAGTATAGCCGGAATTAGCATAGTTCTGTTAATACTGCCATCTGCTTTCTTTATTTGTCACAAAAATCACTGAACTTGTGATCAGCATTACAGCACCATTGGGAATGCGCAGGAAGATGGAATGGTTCATATAAGGTTGGGACTTTAATGTTATCATTTTTTGTCAGATATTTCTCTTAATAATTTTCAAACATATGTTTTAAGAACAAACAAATAGTGCAGGGAACAAGAAAATAGTGCAGCAGTGAGGGTGGAAGCAATCACACTGTAATGAATGGAAAGGACACAGTTCAATGTGATTCAAGTCCACTCCAGTGGAAGGACACAGCTGTAGTGTATTCACAGTCATGTGGTATCAAAACCCCCTTTTCAATGTAATTGTACTACGTTTTGCATAGCTTTTGCTATGCAGCTGTAAAAAGGGGGACAGCATACATAGATACATAGACAGTGTCGGCAGATAAGGGCCTATGGCCCACCTAGTCTGCCCATTTGAGCTTGTAAGTTCAGTTTGTTTTCCTAGAAGTCTATTTCCCCTTACCCCTGACCTCTAGAATTCCTTTATGTCTATCCATGCATTCTTAAATCCCGTGATTGTTTCAGCCCCACCACTTCCTCTGGCAGGGTGTTCCACTTGTCCACCACCCGTTCTGTGAAGAAATTCTTTCTCATGTTTCCTCTGAATTGTCCTCCTCCAACTTCATCCCATGCCTCTAGTCCTGAAACATCTTTTCGCTTAAAATAGTGTTTTCCTGCACCCTGTTCCTCCCTGTAAGATACTTGTATGTCTCTATCATATCCCTCTCTCCTCCTCTCCTCCAGGAGTACATGTTCAGTTCCTTCAACCTGTCTTCATAGGACTTGTGATGCAACCCATGCACCATCTTTGTTGTCCTCCTCTGAACCTTTCTACCCTGTCTATGTCCTTACGTAGGTATGGTCTCCAGAACTGTACACTGTACTCCAGGTGGGGCCTCACTAGTGTCTTGTATAGCAGAATTATGACCTCCTTTTCCTGCTGGTGATGCCCCTGCCTATACATCCCAGCATCCTATTTGCTTTACCTGATGCCTTGTCACACTGTTTCCCTACCTTGAGGTCATCAGAGATGACAACCCCAAGATCCCTTTCCTGCTTGGTGCATGCTATATCCTCACCCCCAACTGATATATTGTGCCAGGGTTTTTGTGCCCCATATGCATTATCTTGCACTTCTTTGCATTGAATTTCAACTGCCAAACCCTTGACCATTCTTCAAGTTTCTGCAGGTCCCTTCTCATTCTGTCTACACCCTCTGGTGTGTCTACTCTGTTACAGAGCTTTGTGTCATCAGCGAACAGTGAAATTCTGCCTTCTATATCCTGTGCAATGTCACTGATGAAGATGTTGAATAGGACCGGTCCCAGCACTGATCCCTGTGGTACCCACTGGTCACTCTTCCCTCTGTGGAGTGACAGCCATTTACCACCACCCTCTGTGTCCTGCCACCCAGCCAGTTACCTACCCACCACACTACTGTCCTGCCCACACCCATATTCCCCAGTTTGTGTAATAGTCTTCTATGTGGCACAGTGTCAAAGGCCTTGCTGAAGTCCAGATAGGCCATGTCCACTGCCCTCCCCTGATCCACCTCCCTAGTCACCCAGTCAAAAAATTCAATGAGGTTGGTCTGACATGACCTCCCCTGGTGAAACCATGCTGCCTTGGGTCCTGTGGTCCATTGACAACCAGATGTTCCACCAATCTCTCCTTCCAGTAGTGCTTCCATGATCTTTCCCACTACCGAGGTGAGGCTGACTGGTCTGTAGTTCCCTCCTCTTTGTTCCCACTTTTGTATAAGGGACTACATCTGCTGTCCTCCAGTCTTTGGGTACCTCCCTGTTTCCAGTGATTGGCTGAACAGGATAGCCAGAGGTTCAGCCACCACCTCTCTTAGTTCTTTAAGGACCCTGGGGTGTGCACCCATCTGGCCCCATTGCTTTATCAGCTCTTATTACTTCCAGTTCCTTCAGGACCCTTTCTCGTGTAAAGGGACTTGTGTCCATTCTGCACCATTCTCACCCCTTGTACTCCTTCAGACCCATTACCCCGCTCCTTAGTAAAAGACTGAGCAGAAATACCTGTTCAATATGTCAGCTTTACTGTTGTCATCCTCCACGGCTCCCATCCTCCCCCTTCAGTCTCACTATCCCTCCCTTTGTCTTTCTTTTTTCACTTATGTACCTGTAAAGGTTTTGTCCCTTTAACCACTGATTTTGCAATGTGTTCTTCTGTCTGAGCTTTGGCTTCCCTTACTGACTTCCTGCCTCCTTTGTTTCTCCTGGTACTTCTCCCTATCCTTCTGCCTGTGTCTTTTTGTATTGCCTGAATGCAATCTTTTGGCTTTCACTTTCTTTGCTACCTCTTTGGAAAACCATAATGGTCTCCTCTTTCTTTTCCTCTTGCTAACCTGCTTAATGCATAATTCTGTTGTTCTTATAATCCCCATTTTAAATACTGCCCACTGTTCCTCAATCCCTGATTCCTGTCCCATTCCCCTTAATGCCTCTTTCAAGCATCTCCCCATTTTCCCAAAGTCTGACCCCCTTAAATGCACCTCCCGCAGTTTCTCAATGATCCAGACTGAAAACAAAGATTTCTTATGGAATTCTCCCAAACTATATTTGTGAGTATGAGGTGCAAAACCATCAAAAATTTGCAGGTACACAGGGTGGCTACAGATAGGTGCCTCAGCACCACTGACCTAATGTTTCAGGGTAGCCCCGCAGCTTTTGTCAGAGGTATTAGAGTCACTGGCTAGTAGACAGTTTAAATAGTCCAGATGACACATTAGCTGACATCATTATTAAAGGAAGACTACACCCTCATATCTTGTAGATTTTATTTGTTTCCATGTCAACAGACAATTCTTTTCATGTAGCCTTAAGGATATACTGTATGTGATTGCTTTAATTTATTGTCACCGTTAATGCTAGTCCCTGTAACTATCCTGGGGATCTCCATTTGCTGGTTGTTGAAATCTTGTTGTCCCAAAGAGTTGCATCATCATGAGAACATGATGTGTCAGCACCCTTTAGACTCCATAGTATGCCTATCTGCTTAATCAGAATTCAATAAAACAAGTTGCAACAAGGTGTGAAATACCGCATTTACCTTCAGCTAGTCTTGCAAACTTAATTGAAATGTATGTTTTTTTTCCTTTAAAGTGCATTCAATTTGCGTGTTTCCAGAGAGTTTTTTTCAGGATATTTATACTTTCAGCCTAGAAATGCATAGTATAAATGGGTTCTGTAACATCATGTTCTCATATGCTAATGCAGCTCTTATGAACATGAGATGTCAACAACCATAAAATGCAGACCCCCCTCCCCCCGGGATAGTTACAGGGGACTAGCATGAAGAGTGAAAACAAACTAAAGCAAACATGTATATAACAGCTGTGCAGAATATAAAATTCTCCTGGCAAAATTTCCATGGAATTACAATTCTGATTTTGTGGAATTTCACAGAATCTGCATGAAAAGTCAGTGAAATTTTGCCAGATTCTAAATTTGAGTGATTTTGCTCTCATTGTATCAGTATGCATCACATGGACACCATATTAGGTATGTTTATATTTAGTGAAGGCCTACATATGTGTACCAAATTACAGAGTTATAGGTTGAAAAGGGGTGGAGTTATGAGTGGCTAAACACTTAATCAAAATTTTATTTTTCTGTTATTTCGACCTAATTTTAAAATTGCTTATCCAAATTTCTCTACAATTTCAGGATTTAGAGAAACATACGTCGTGGGTTTGTGCACCATGTTTTAAGTCTCAAGTTTCAAAGGGGGCTGAGTTATGGGTAGCCAAACATTTTGCCAACATTTTCATTTTGTTATTTTAGTATAATTTTGATAGTACTCATTGAAATGCTATAAAATACAGGTGTACAGAATTTCACTACATTTATATATGTACATGGTTTCAGACTTGTAGCATCAAATGGCATGGAGTTGTAGCCTGCCAAACATGTTGCCAACATTTTAATTTCAATTATTTCCTTCTAATTTTAAAACAACACATCCAAATTTAACCAGATTTGAAAAATTTAAACTACTATACCATATGGTCATTCTGACATAGTTCATATTTACAGCTTTAAATAGAACTGAATTCGGCCGGCCCGGTGGCGCTGAGGGTTGAGGCACTGGATGCCACACGTCGCACTACGCCGGTGATCCGGGTTCAAGAACGAGCTCGGGTTGTCAGGGGTCGGCAGGGAAGCACTGAGATTGAGCATCAGAAGACAGCTCTCCTGGTCCTGGGGTGGGATGGGGACTTTACACCACACTGCGGCGACCCCTGTGGATGCCCGGAGGTACCGCAGGCAGCAGTGTAATGGAGGGGGGACCACAGCAGACGTCTGTATGTACATGCACGGACATCATTGCATGTCCATGGTCCCAATGGGGAAAGAAGAAGGGGAAAATTGCAGCACGGGTCCGAGGCAGCTTGATAGCCGCAGCTCCGCCGGCTGACGATGCTTGGAGGCATGTGCTGGTACTGGTTCCTCGCTGGGCATGGGGGGCTATAAGGGGGGCCCAATTAAAATTAGTCAAACTTTCACAAAAGTTTAAAATCAAGTTTTGCAAGAATGTAAATTGAAAATGTATACACTCCTGAAACTGTAAAACTGGAGAATGTAATGCCATTAAATTTGGTAAGTTCGTCGACCATAAAAGGGGGCTGTGTGTCAATTTTATTACATAATTGATGCCAAAAGCTGCAAAATAATATCTGTACTTAAAGTCAAATTCCATGGGGCCCGATTCCAGGACTTGTTACACCTGGCACAAGGCAATATACGCCAAACCCCATGGCGCAAATTGCACCTCACGCCAGACAATAACACAAGTTGTTATTCCAGAAGGTGCCTTGTGCTATGCCGTATGCGGGTTGCACCAAAGGTGGGCTACACCACCCACTACTCCTGCAACCTGCAGCGGCATGGTGCAAGGGTGGGTTATGGTAGCAACTGCACCCTGTTTCAGATGGGCAGTTGCCGTAACCCACTTACACCATTCCAGAAGAGGCAATGGCATAGCAGGGTTAGACCAACTAGGAGGTGGTCTAAGGGGCATACATCCTGGCATATCGATGGATGCCCCCTGCAGTGCCACAGAAATGCCTTGTCTGTGCCCCACATGCCCCCCCTGCACTAACATGCCCCCCACCCCCCAAAATTCAGGGACCCCTGGGTCCATTTGTTGTCGTGCCCCCGAACATCAGTGCTAACCGGCCAGCCCCCAATGCCCCCAAGTTGCATGTGGTTGCTCAGGTTGGGGGGGGGGACTCAGGGGCAGTGGGTGTGCCGTGACTTGCGGCACCCAGGTCCAGTGTGCCATTTCTCTGGCACTAGCCCCGCGTCAAGTCATGGGCATAGGGTGCTGGGACTCTGCCTGTCTTGGAATAGGGTGCAGGGTCTCCAGCGAAGTGCCGCATGACGCAACTCACATACGCCCGTGAGTTGCACCAAGCGTCTTGTAATTGGGCCCCATGAGTCTTTTTTTTACTTTATTTATTGGATTTTGAAACTTAACAAGCCAGTAAGCCAAACAGTTAATGACATTCAAATTTGATAGCACCATTACAAGGCAATAGTTGAACACATTATGTTAGCTGCAGGAATATAAAAGTCATTAATATTTGATACCACATTTGGGATACCACCAAATACATTCTAAAGTTTTAATAGAAACTGTCCATATATTCTAAGGAGCATAGCCATGCCATGATTGTGGCATATTCTGCAAGAGAAAAGCAAAAGTACAACATGTATAAACATGACTTCAGGTAGTCATTATTCCCACAAACAACAGGGAAAATATGATGCTAGGAACATTCCCACTTCAGAACTCATTTAGATAGACGAATTTGTATCGTTCGCTTTGTTCATGTATCTGTTATCCCCATAAAAATCTTACACAATTACATATTCAGTACCCAAAACACAGGTGTCAGACGAATGTTATCCTTAAGTTGCCCCAGTAATAAAGCAATAATTTTTATGTATAAGACTCAATAAAACAGGAAGATTAAACCTTGATTGTGGGGTAATGAAAGGACTTGCACTCCGGCAATGAAAATAGTTTGATGCAGTCAGTGCCATCTTAAACATTCATAGCCCCAGCTTAGCTATGGGAAACACATTGTTAAATGATTATAGCCTGGGAAAACAGAACCAGAAAAAAGTAAAAAGTCCAGATCATCATTATGATTGACTCACTCTCCTTCTTCAGATTCTCCTCGTCCCTCCTCCCGAGCTGCCTCATCTTGGTGGAACTCTTGTATGATCCTAGCCATCTTTTTTTTCGCTGCCACAGGATCACTGAATTAAAAAGTTTTATTCCCGTAGATGATACAGAGTTGAGCCGGGGCAAGGACGGGATGCACCACTCCAAGACTCCACAGCTGCTGGTGTAGTGGGTCAAATCACTTGTGGCAGGACCTTGAAGCATATGACCAGTCTGGAAAAAGTTTAATGGGGTAATCATCCAACATGACAGGGAAGTTTGCCCTTGCACAGGCCAGAATCATGTTGCATATCTCTGATTAGGTGGTTATTAATAGGAGAGTCCAAGGAGTGTCTCTAACACTTCGTGCTACTACTTGACAAAGGTTTCCTCTATAAGCCTTCTGTATAGATTCAGGGTCAAAAGATACCTCCTCTGGAAGAGCTTTAGATAGCCAAGTACAGATGTATGAAAGTGGATCATCTCGTTCGGCTCCCTCAATCAGGCCTACTACACGAATGTTCGTGTCTCTCTCTCTCTCTCTCGGCATTCTCCAAATTCTCTAAATATGCTCTAAGGTGCTCCGTTTCCATGGTCATTTTACTGAAGGTGGCCTGAGTATGGAGAGAACAGTCACCCGCTTCTTTTGCTATCACCACTGTCTCTCCAATCTTAGCATCTTGCACTCCCATCCTCTCAAGGAATTTTTCTAATTTTTGATCCTTCGATCTCACAGCTTGCAAGACCAATTCCTATAGTGGGGTATCTCCCATCCTGCTCAAGCTGGATGAGCAAGAAAACTCTGGCATAGTTTTCAGGCCTTGGTGTGGTTGTAAGATCTGTTTTTGTCCTTGACCGCCCATTGCTCCTTTTGGCCTCCCCATTGCCAAATTTGATATACAAGTATACAGGAAAATAAGACCTTCCAACTGGTGTCTGTAAGAAAAGGAACTTATCAGAGATACCTCTGATGAAGCCCGTTTAAATGGCAAAATGTAAGGGTGGTGCCCAGGGGAGCACCATTGACTTCTTGGCTTTGTCACTTTTGAGATGGCCGAATAAACAAACCTTCAGAAGAACTGAGTGTCAGATCCTTTTCTTCCCGAAGTGGGAGGGGTAAGTGCAGTCTGCTCTACGAAATTCACAAAGTAAATTTTCACTTCGAACCAGTTTTATTTTTTATTTATTTTATTTAGACAGCAGTTTGGAAAACCTTTGAGCCATAGGCTCATTTACAAAGGTACCTTGTCACAGTAAGACAAACGAAAATACACAATATAACAGTATAACACAGTATAACAGTAACTTAAGACATAGATACAAACAAGCTGGTACAGGTAGGATTGATGCAAACAATACCAGAGTTATGTTGTCCTTAGCAGCTTAGTAGTAAACTTTGTCATTAGTATTGAGTATGGCTTTGACTAGTGGCAATTACAGCTTCCGGTGTTAACAAGGTGGTTAAAACACTGTGTGTGCGGTGGGTGTGGGAGAGGTGGTGGCAGCTTATAATAGTGCTGTCTCCAAGGTGCTCAACGCCATTGCACAGATCCATATACGATCCAGATATACGATCCATAAATGACCCAGGTCTTTTCGCTTGAGATCCCCGTGGTTTGATGGGGCTCTCAAGGAGATGAAGATCAAGGGTCAGAAGTTAGAGCATTGCTGAAGGAAGACTCAGTCCGATGAGGATAAACTGGTTTTGAGGATTCACTATGATGACAATCAAAGGGCAATCAACTGTAAGAAGGCAGAGATCCTGTCCTGGGAGATTGCTGCAGAGAGGAACAGACTGGCTCTGCTTTTTTGGACTATAGACAGGCTACTTCATCCTGCCTGTCTGCAATCAAAAGGAGTAGTTTCGGTCACCCTGTGTGAGGAGTTTACTCAGTCCTTCTCTGACTCCACTAGGTACGGTTACATAATAATTAATTGATCAGCAATAGCCATTTCAAAATATAAAAACATACACAGCATCACAATACATTCATCAAAATAACACAATACAGTACTGTTTTGTACACAGTAATCTGTGTAAAAGTCCAGTGCACAGGACTGTGTGTAAAACCAATGTATGAATACATAATTTCTTATTATTGTGAGAAAAAATAGCATATAGCATCAGTGCATCAGTTTTATCAAAATCCTAATACCCCTCATGTATAACATAAGGGTATAGTGGATAGTATCTAAACATCAATTTTACTGAAACCCCAAAGCTCCACACTTTATATATGAAAGATTAAAGTAGAACTTAGATGACCAAAATTAGGATTTATAGCAACGCCCCATGTAGTCATCAAGATAGCAGCCTTCCTATTCTTTTTTTTCCCATATTTTAATGATTGCAGTTAAATATAATGGCAGATCTGTAAGAGTTTACTCCGTTCTTCTCTGACAGGGTGTCCTTCATTAGGTACAGGATCTCTCCAGTGGGGCAGAATCAGCCCCGCAGTGGTGGGCCTTGCATGGACAGGGGCTTTCTTATTGTCTAGAGTGAGTTTCAGCCAGTGGCAATGGCTGAGGTAATGTCGAATCTGTGGCCCACTTTTTGTAAACTGGACCTGGGCCTGATGCATCTCTTACTGGGAAATGTTGAGTCCGTTGGTCCAGTGTTCACCAAGATAGTTTGATTTTGGAGGGGCTTTTTCCCCAACGCTTCAAGAGAAGCCCCTGTGAGGCCCCTCCTGAAGAAACCAGCACTCGACCCTGATGTCTTGGCGAATTATCAACCTATCTCCAACCTCCCATTTTTGGGGAAGGTTGCTGAGAAAGTGGTGGCTCTGCAGCTTGATGCACACTTTCTGGTCTTTGACATCTATGAACCATTGCAGTTTGGATTTTTGTCAAGCCAATTAAACGGCATTAGTCAGGGTGCAAAATGATCTCCTCAGGGTGAGAGAAAGAGGAGACTGGTCAGTTCTTGTTCTCCTTGATCTCTCTTCAACATTTGACACCATGGACCAGGTAGGGCTACTGGGTCACCTTAGGGAGCTTTGCGTACTTACCGATACTGTCATCAACTGGCCTGAGTCCTTTCTCATGGGCAGGATGCAATGGGTAGTGATGGGGAATTTCCCCTTCTGCCTGAAGCCCCTGCCTTGTGGAGTTCCTCAAGGCTCGATCTTGTCTCCTATGTTGTTTGCAGTGTACATGCTTCCCCTGGGTAAGATCCTTAGGCATTACAACTTGGGTTTTCATTGCTATGCAAATGATGCCCGGTTGTATATGTCCTTTGCTCCTGGGATGTGTGACGCCATGGAGGTGCTTAATAAATGTCTAGCCAAGATCCAAGACTGGATGTCCTCTAACTGGCTGAGACTCAACCCCAAGACGGAAGTACTAATGGCCGAGTCTAGTCGCCGGCATCATGTGGTCACTGCATGGGCCCCACCCCATCGGTAGCTTCCACCAAGGTGAAAAATTTGGGCATCATCCATGGCAATGGATTGACACTTGAGGCACATGTGTCATCTCTCATCTGGAGTGGTTTCTGCCACTTAAGGAATGTCACCCAGATTAAAGCCTTAATTCTGCCTGGTGACCTGCCCTTGCTGGTGCATGTGTTTGTTACATCAAGGCTCAACTACTGTAAAGCTCTTTACTTCGGGATCAGTGGAGAGATTCTCTGTTGACTGCAGCTGGTGCAGAACGCAGCAGCCAGCTTGCTGATGGGCCTTCCTAGGTCTTGTCATGTGACCTTGATCTTGGAACTCAACCCCTCACAGATCATCCATTTCACTGAGGCTCAGCTTGACTCCCTCTGGACCAAGGCCTGACTCTCTGTAGGCTGGGCATTGCATCTTACCTCCTCTGCTCGATCATTTCAGGTTGGGTGCTCACGCTCTGCCTGGGACTTCCTGTGACTGCTGGAGTACATGGCAACCTGCACCAGTGTGGTCAAGTGGACACACTAATGGATGCACCCCCTGGAGCAGGAGCTGGCCCACCAGTGGTCTTAGTGCCTAGGTCAACTGGACCAGCCAGTCATGGTGATACAGCCAATGTGGGATGCCATCCAGTGGTGGCTCATCCCAGCACACCTAGAGGAAAGAGTCCCATTTGTCCACCCAGTACCAACTGTCACTCTGATGCCTGATGCATCTCTGGTGGGATGGGGAGCACACTTAGATGGACCACAGTGTCCACGGGCTTTAGACCACCATGGAGTCTTGATACCACATCAACCTGCTGGAGCTCCATGCAGTGCATCTTGCTCTGATGGCATTCACTCCATCTGTCCAGGGTTGGGTCATGCCGGTTCAGATGAACAACACTACAATCATGTACTACCTCAATAGACAGGGCAGAATGCATTCCCTCTGGTGGTGTCAGGAAGCCCTCTGCACTTAGACCCTTGGACATAGTGTGGGTGCCAATCTCCTGTCGATTCATATAGCCGGGGCCTCCAACCAGCTGGCAAATGCTCTCAGCCAAATGAGCAAGGTGTCTCATAAGTGGTCCCTTCATCAGGAGATGCTGACCACCTATTGTCCCAGCAGGGTACTCCCCTCATAGACCTGTTCACCTCCTGGGAGAATGCCAACCTGAGGTCATTCTGTGCCTGCCCCCCGCAATGCAGACCCTAGACTCCAAGCATCTTTTACGCCTTCCCTCCCTTTCCCCTAATCCACAAGGTGTTGTTCAAGGTGTGGAGGGACAAGACACTGATAATCCTGGTAGCCCCAGGCTGGCCACACCAGTTCTGGTACCAGATCTCCTCAACCTCAGCAGCAGGCCTCCATGGCACTTGCCTCTATGTCCAGATCTGCTCTCTTGTCTCAAGGGGACAGTCCTCCACCCAGACCTTCAATCCCTGTACCTGACAGCCTGATTACTGAGCTCTAAATTTCCAGGCTTTGGGTCTCTCCAAGGAGGTTCTCCATGTTGTGGAAGCCTCCTGAAAAGAGTTGACCTGGCTGTGCTATGCCTTCAAGTGGAAGTGCTTTTCCATTCGATGCCAGGGCAGTGAGCTAGACCTCCTGTCGTGCCCTTGGCTCGCATTCTGGACAACCTGTGTTCTCCCTACCAGTTGGGTCTGAGGTCAGTGACCCTCAAGGTGCATCTGGCAGCCATCTCTGCATACCAAGTGCAGGCTGGTATGCTGACAGTGGAGCAGGAGAAAGTGGTTGGGCACTTTTTTAAAGCCTTGACCACCTGTCGCTGCCAGTGTGTGAGCCACTACCACCTTGGGATTTGTTGCTGGTACTAGCAGTGCTCATGGGCAAGCCATTCACACCACTACACAAATGTGACATTTCTCACCTGTCATGGAAGACTGCCTTCTTGGTGGCTATCACCTTCGCAAGAAGGATCAGTGAACTCCAGGTGCTCCCAGTGGAGTCTCCATACTTGGTGTTCCACAAGGACAAGGTTGTCCTCTGCCCCAATCCAAAGTTCCTTCTAAAGGTTGTTTCACAGTTTCACATCAACCAGGTGATTAACCTTCTGGTGTACTTCACCAATCCAACCTTGGAGGCTGAGTACAGGCACCATACGTTGAATCTGAGGCGAGCACTCATACTAAGCAGAGTGAATGGCTGGAGTCTGGGGAGAGATTTGCCAGTTCTTTGTCTCCTACACTAAAGCTACACATGGCAGACCAGCAGCTAAGTGGATGATTAGCAGGTAGGTTGTACCCTTCATTGACCTCTGCTATAGGTTGGTTGGTAGGTAGGGAGCCTCCCATAGGGCTCAGGAGTAATACCACCAGACATATTGTTGCCTCAGTGGCTGCTTCCAGGGATGTCCCTATCCAGGAGATCTGCAGGGCTGCTGCCTGGAAGTCAGCACATACCTTCATTTCCCATTATCACATCAACATTGAGTCTCACCGGGATGCTGCTTTTGAGGCCTCAGTTCTTTGCTCCCTGTTTCCTAAGTAGGGGTGTGTGCCTTGTCCTCTTCTCCCAGAGAACTGCTAGGAGTCTGCCACAGTGTGGACAAATGTACCATATCCATGTCTCTAGAAATGAGGGTTACTCACTTGTACCACACTACCCACCCGACCTTCCCATGCAAGTGGCACATGGATCCCTGCTTCTGAGTGCAAGATCTGACATCACAGGCTGGAGTCAAGGAGGATATCACCTAGGTGGGTGGGAGGAGTTTAGCTAAAAGATGATCCGACAGGAATTAAAGGGAAAGAAAGACTGTCACAGTGTGGATGTGCACCATATACCACTCCTAGAACTACAGTTACAAGTGAGTAACCCTCATTTGTGTGATGAGCTTTGTGTTGGGTCATAAAATGGTATCTGACAATAAGCTGAAAATTCTGAAGGGAGACTGTGGGGCTCCAGTGATGTGATGATTCCAACAAAATCTTGCATGCATGTGTCAGATTACGTATATCATGGCTGCTGGGGTCTCATTGGTTAATCACATTGCTCCAATCAAGACACATAGCAGGGAAGTATTCTCTATATACTGCATGTCTACTGTAGTATAGTACTCTCTGTATAGCATTTTAATGCTGCAGTATGGTATTCTGCATGTAGTACACATGGCTACAGAAGTATGCAAGTTCATAATAAGTTAGATGTCTGTCAAATACAGCGATCCTGGGCAAAGGGTTTGCAAGCTTTACGTATCTTTGTTGTGTTTTTTTTTTTCAGGTTGTGAACGGATATTTTGTGCACTATTTTGCCCCAGAAAACATACCAAGACTTCCAAAGAATGTGATCTTTGTAATAGATACAAGTGGTTCTATGTCTGGAAAGAAAATCGAACAGGTAATTTTTATTTTTACGCTTGTAATATACTTTTTGTTATGAAACAACAGGGAGGAAAGTACCAGTGTGACTTGCTAGACCACATCAGGGCATGGTATGACAAGATTTGTCCTTCTGTACTGCTGTGTGTCAGTGAAATTGTCATATTGCTTTAAAACTTGTAAACCGTCTTGTTCAGATGTTGTTTGGACTACGTAAGCTGTTTCAGATGTCCCATAACCCACTCGGTGCGAGGTAAGACCAATCTTTCTTCCTGCAAGTTCAAAAACTTCAAAAATCTTTATTAGATTGGCAGAAGTTATTACTATATAAAAACCATTAAATACATACATAAAACATATAAATTACACATAAAAGTTATATAAAAAGAATCAAATCCTGCAGGATATTTAAAACATCTTAGCATCCAAAAGGCTTATTTTTCCTTATTCATTTAATAATGTAAACATATTCTGCTATGTTGTTTACAATCATGACATCTTGTACTTTGAGTAAAAATTCAGGGGCTCCTCTGGCATATAAGTTGGTTCTCTCCATACACTACGTATCCATTTATTGCTAATTTTTCCATACCAAGGGCATTTCAGCAGTGTATGAGCTAGAGTTTCTGTGCCTCCCAGGAGACAGGAGCAGGAAGTTTCAGCAGCATTGGGGATGCTGGCAAATCTAGCAGCATGTATATTTAAGCAATAAACCATGACAAGGTGTGGGTTATGCTGGGATTTACCCAAACCTGGTGTGGTTTGGTACAAAATCCACACCAAACGTGAGTAAATACCAGCATAACCCACACCATGGAGTGGTTTGTTGCAATTATACAATGTCCCCCTTTTTTTGGTGAGGAAAAAAAATAAACAAAAGGACTTTTTTGTATTTTAAGTTATTTTTATTCATTTGATTGCTCCACTGAATAAAAAATAGTTCTTTGTTGCTAGGGAGACCCTGTCTAGGCTCCCTCATTTCACCGGTGTCTCCCACACTTGATCCCATCTGACAAATGCACCATAGAGACACATCCCACCCCCCATTGTAATACAGAAGCTTGCAAGGCTTGTTTTTTTTTCTTTTAAACAGTCTCTGACAGGGTGTGCCGAGCCAAGGGGTTCACCCCTTCATAAATGAGTGTGGAAAAAACTATCGCTGCTGAGTAAAATGCATTGCCCATTCCTAAATAGTTTTCTGAACTGCACAAACTGATGCCAGTTTAAAACCGAGCGCTATAACTGTGGGATTTAACTGATTGAAAATGCAAGTCGAGAATCTGAGCATGCGCAGTAGTGCTGATGCTATGGCAGATGCCCAGATTCATGGTTTGCATTTTCAAACAGTAAATTCCAACACTTATAGCACTCGGTTTGAAACAGCCTGCAGTTTGTGCAGTTCAAAAAACGATTTAGTAATGGGCAATGCATTTTACTCAGCAGCGACATTTTTTTCACACTCGTTTATGAGTGAGTGTACCCCTTGCCTTGGCGCTGGCACCACCGGGATGGTAGGAGGCATGAAGAAGGTGCTGCAGTACTTTCAGTGTTGGGGGGGAGACAGTGAGCACACAGTGTTTTCCTGTACTACAGAAAATGGGCTGTGACAGACAGTGAGATACTGCAGCACAAAACAGTCTTTTCTTAATCATGCGTTACCGTGTATGTTTACTCCCGCTTTCTCATCGCGTTTAGCAGGGAACTAACACAGCGGTGTTTTTCTTTTGATTTTCATGGGTTGCATTGATTTTTTGGCAGGTGTGGCTGACTGGGTTTTTATCTGTGAGTTATGCTGGATTTTACTTATGGATGAAAGACCTAGTCAGCCAATCAGGTTTCTACATTTAAAAGACGCTTTGTATACTTGGGAATGTCTCAAATTTATAGCTTATATATGCGGATCTTCTTGTATCTCAAATACATTCCAGGTAAAATCTGAAGCTGAACCAGATGTCATTTGATACATGCCAAGGGGACAATCTGGATCTTTTAATATCCTCCAGGTCCATCTATTATTTTTGCTCCCCCCTCACTCCCCAGCCTACCACTCCTTCGGGTCACCTAGGACTCCCGCTGGCACTCTACCCCCGCTGCCAGCCACCACCACGCATGTCAGCCCCCCGAGTAACCTGATGTAACCTTTCATTGGATGGGTCCCCCCCTCTGAGGGGGAAGGTGCTGGGAGGGGCCGGCCAGTGCAACTTGTTTGGCCTGGGTGCTGCTGAGGTGGACCAGGCTAGTCCGGGGCTTTGTGGTGGGGGGCCAGCAACCATAATCTGGCCAGCCAGAAAGCCATTTCCTGGTTTTTCCCCAGGAGTGCGACATCTGGGACATCAAGGCAAGGGCCGATGTCCGTTGCACTCCCTACATAGTGGGACCCGACGTGCTGCCATACCCCTGGCCTCCACCAGAGGTCGGTAGGCACCGGGTCATGGACCCTCTCTCCCCCCAGGAGATAGTAAGCCATCTCCCCTGGCTGGTCTTCTGACACTCTTGTCCATTTCTGAACCCAGGTCGTTGGCGTCACAAGCAGAAATCCAACTGCTGCACCAGTGGGCTAGGTCCATCTTTTGCTTAAGATTTCTGATTTTGTTTTTGAGATATTTTTTGTATTTTTGGCTAATGCCTATGCTGTTTTGGAAGTATTTATTTATTTATTTCATTTATTTCGTTTTTGTTGACTGGGTAAGTGCACTAGATAAATTCTGCCTATTTTCAGGCACAACCCGAGGGAAGGGGATACAGACAAATGCCAACTGACTTTGAACCAGATTAAGCTGTTGGTGGTATTTTAGTGAAATGGGGGAAATTTGGTCAGTGCACCGGGGAAATTCCCCTACTCTTCTGTAGGGGAACCTTTGTCATCCTGGTCTTTGGCCAAGATGGTGGCTGCCATGGATCCTGGAGAAGGAGGTGGACGTGAGATGGCTACAGGAGCAGAGGAGCTTGCATGCTGCTCTGTTTTGTTTTTGTGTGAGGCTTCTTCTATCTCTCAGAAGATGGATTTGGAAATTAGGAATCCTGACTCTGGCTTGATATTTCCTGAGACCGGTGTTCCGGCTGCTAATGTGGAGCGAGGCTTTGTTGATCCCCAAGCCCGTGATGTTCTCCCTGTACTACCTGCTATTTCAGTGCACCCAGTGCTGAGCGAGGACTTTGAGAGCTGTCACTGGTTTAAATCCCGGAGTGAGTACTTGCGGGTGCTATTGACTGAAGAGGAGCGCCGCGAGTCCCAGGACAAAGTTCATGGCTCTACGAGTGGCTTACCTGCTTTGGAAGTTCTGCTACCTACACAGGATTGGACTGGGAAGCAAAGGGCCCACCTGAAAATGGGCCCAGAGGGGCCTTGGTACTGGTGGGGGAGGCCCTGTTAGGGTCATGGGGGGCCTTGGTACCAGTCACAGGTAGGGCCTTTGTCCCAACCACGGCATGCTCTAGCCAAGTACAAGATGTCAGCATGTATTCCATTTGGAAGAAAGCTATTTCATTACTGGTAAAGTTATATTCACTATTTTGGAGGCTTCAGTCCCATTGATTTAAAGTGAACTCTGCTACCTTGCAAAAATGCTTCTAGCCATGACCTGCTAGTCCCACCCCTGCAGCAATACTGCAGGAAAGCAGGTTACCAATTTAGCAATACTTGTTTCATTAAGTGATCCTGCAACATTACATTTATCCAGCTACATGGCTGCAGGTGAGCAGAGAGTTCCCCTTTCAAACAAAATCAATGGTTAAGCTCAACGCCCCGGCAAGGCACCTCCGGAGGTTGAGGCCCTACCTTTCCCTACCCTTTCCCTCTCTGAGCATTTTGTGAGGCAACATGATGTGAACAGGAGAAAAGAGTGCAGTGCAATGTGTGCTATGCTAAGATTCTGCCAAAAGCAGTCTATGTGCCCCCAACATGGTTGTTACAGTACTATTGTTAGCCCCAATAAAGGAACATGAGGCTGCAACTCACAATGCTCTGCCTTAAGACAGAAATGAGGTTGCGCTCATCTGAAGAGATTGGTGTGTCTGCTAATTATATGCACAGTGAAAAGTTTCCACCAAGGCATTTTCACAAAGTTTTGAAAAATTTGTAATTTTGCTTTGGGTTGCCCTCAGATCTACTTACATACAGTTTCACTCAGCTACTGCGTCATATGTGTAAGTGTTCTATGGCCTTAATAACCCCACTCTATGCTATGCATCTGAATGGTCTAGAATGGTGTTATTGATGTCACAGAATGTTCAGGCAGTGTGAAAAGAGCAGCAGCTGCAGAGTAGAGGGGGATTCAGGGACTGGTTACAAAGGCAATAAAATTAGATGCAACCAAAAATGTCAGACTCAAAAGGACAATTGAATGCCATCTAGAGGTGTAAACAGTGTAACAGTGTTCTATTGTATATTGATGTTAGTGCTGCTGTATTAAACTGCACTGTATTGTGGGACATGAATTTAATCAAATTGGTACTATACACCGAGGTCATGATGTTTCAGCCAGGTGCAACCAGAGTATAAGGGAAGAGGAAAAGCACAGGTGGTGGTGTTAGTGAGGTGACAATGCATATGTTTAATTGCAGCACATATAAAATGGTTGGTGATAGTTCTTATGAACTAGCATAGAAATTATGAATTGGGCAAACTCAAAATGCATAGTGCCAGAGTGAAGGGAGGCCAAGCTGGTGCTCAAGTTAGCCAAAGCAGGGAAATAGCTGACAGGATGTTGCAACTGAGGGTGGAAGGGGGGAGGTAAGGAGTGGTCAAAGGCCCAGCCATGGTAAGAAAGGGTTCAGAAAAAGGGTTTGCATGGAAACACTTGAAAATGGGCCTTTGACTCAAGAGCTTGTTACACAAAAGTAGGTCTTCTATCCTAATCTTTCCCTACACTTTCCCTAATTCTAAACATTAGCCGCACAGTAAAATCTGTTGTATGTTTCCCATCGTCATTTGATCAGTTATACTTTAGTCTGTCAACAGTGTCATGTAATTTGTATTTTAATAAAACGGAACCATGTATCCATTGTGTGTTTCATTGTCATTTGATCACTTATACATTAAAGTCTGCCAACAGTGTCCTGAGTGAAATTTTTATTTTAATAAACTTGAACTGTGCATCTGTTTTACCACATACAAAGTATAAAAGTACAAATTCAATGATAAGGTCTCCATACAAACAAAACCAATAACCAGAACAGTGCATACAATGGTTTTTAGTCAGAAGAAATTAAAAATGTATACTTCCACTCAATTACGTTTCAGGATCTCTTCTGCATGCACTCAGCTCACATTACAGCGAAGACCAGCATGGTAAATATCCCTTTCTTCAGTTCAGACAAGATCACTACTCCAGGTAGCAAATACAGTAGCCAGTCTTTTTTTTTTTATACTTTGTTTTTAGATTTTCAGTTGCTTTATATCAAAGACACAAAAACATCGTATCCATGACAGTCCATACATAAATCAATTTTAGGGGATGCAGCCCCTTTAAACATAGGATTAGTGCATCAAGGATGTGTTGATACCACATATGGGGGAAAACTAAATAGCCAGATTTAAAAATATATCCAAGACTTATGCTGCATAAATTAAGCCCATGAGCAGTATGACTTTATTCAAAAAGAGAGAAAAACTAAAGTCCACAGAAAGTCCAGCTTTTGCCTGCCTGAACTCAGGCTATTGGCGTCATACTAAAAACCTAAAGGTAGTTCCTAAAATAAAGTGAAATCTGGCAGCAAAATCAATGTTTAACTATATTTACTCAAAGCCCAGAATTTGAGAAAAATCTCCAACTGGATTTAACAAGATATTGAAAAACTGAGATCACATTTTAAACTAGGGCTCCTAGAAAGCCTTCCAGCACTAAGCAATTATTATTTAATAATGGCTTGAAAAGCCGAATAGTCTGGAGCAAAGCTCAGCAGGAAAGGCTGAAATACATATAAAGGTGCTCACAGCATTCTTCAGTCTCCCTCCTCATCTCCGACAGGTCCATAGATTGATTCTGATCCGTTGTTGGGCCTGAATACGAGCCAACCACTTTCCAACTTCAATAGGGTCTGAAAATATCCAGACCTTCCGTTATATACCACTCGCAACCTGGCAGGGAAGAGCACTGCTTGAGGGATATGATTCTCTCTAAGTTGCCTTCTAATTCCATCAAACATTTTCCTTCGCATGCGAGTCGCATAGCTTAGATCAGAAAATAAATAAACCGCCCTTTCATCTTGCATTAGAGAACCCACTCGATGGGCCAATCTCAGAATGTGGTCTCTAGTCCCAACACCGTCTATCACCAAAAGTAGGGTGTGTGGCGTGTCCGAATCTGACCTGTATCCTCGAGGTGTAATTCTGTACACTTTTTGCAAGCCAAAAGGAGCCAGGGGTTCTTCCGGGGACAGTTTCTCTTGAAGCCACTCTTGGATAAACATCACCGGGTGATCTCCTTCTATCCCCTCGGGCATTCCTAAAATCCGAATATGCGCGGATCGAGCCTGGTTTTCGAGTGTCTCTACCCTAGCCCGGAAGTGCGTGTTTTCCTTGATCAGGTTCACGGTAGTTACCATGGCCTTCTCCAATTGTTTTTTGACCTCCTCCATCTCACTTTTAGTTTGTTCCACGGACGTTTCAACTAGAGTCAGTCGGGAATTGTATGCATCCACTTTTGAGTTCAGGTCAGAGACCACAGATATCAGCCTCTGCAGTTTCATCCCAATCGACGATAAGGTCTCTTCGGGTTCCGTGGCAGATGAAGCCTGTACAGTCAGATCAGTCCTAGCAGAGTGAGAGGATCCTGTGGCTTTTCCTCCCGGACCGCCACCTTTCTCTTTACGAGGATTACCCATAGCGTACTTCCCGATGGTACTCTTTAGATTTTCTCAAAATCGCCTTGATTTTCTCTTTACCAATGGTTAATTATTTTGATTTTTAGAGTAAAGATTTGGAGCTAAAAGATTTTGCTGCCAGTTAGCTCGGGCTCCACAGCGCCCCCCACAGTAGCCAGTCTAATCTATTGAATCCTTCTGGACCTGGGTACCTGAACCCAGCATCCAGCTTCGGCCCTCTAGTGACAGTAGCAGTAGCCTTCCAGTGTCAGGGTGACAGTACTCGCTTGTATGCTTCAGATCATTGAATTAGTTTCTGGATGACATCTGCGTGCACTCCATCAAGAAGGTCTCTCTTAATGGCCATAATCATGAATGCCTCCAGTTTCTCTTGTCCCAGCAATGAGTGCAGTCGAGTCTTTATTATCTTTAGCTTGCTGAAAGCTCTCTCACAGGACACCTGGGTAAATGATAAAGTCAACAAATACTCGTAGACAACTAACAAGGTTGAAAATGCAGACCAGTGCATGTTGTACTGTGCCAAAATTTTATAACAGCACATTAGGCATTCTTTGCAGGACTTGCATTTGTCTGGCAAATCTCTTCTCTCTCATTGCTCATTCTGGTCACTAGTTTCACCTTCAGGAGTGTCGGAGTCTTCAGAGTCATGAAAATCAACATCCTCTGTTAACACACCTGCAGTGTATTCTTCAGGCAGTGATCTTTGCAGTCGTCTGAATATTTTAGCAAAAGTTAACAACTCTAGTTTAAGTCTGCTACGGTCTACTTCTGCCAACAGTGCCACTTTCTGCAGACTTTCATCTGGTATGCCACCTTTAATTATACTTTTGAAGTGATGTGGGTCCATGCAGCTGGTATCCAGAATCAGTTGCTTGTTGTTATCAAAGTGATCACTTAAGCTTATCCGAACTTGATCCATAATGCGAGTGTACACTTCACATTCAAATCGCTTCATGGGATCTGCCACTCGTTCATCACTGACATTTTCCCCTGGCATTTTCTTCTTCCTGGCTACCCTTTTATTTGGCAGATGATCCTCAAGGTCAATATCAATACCCAACTCATCAATTTCTTCTTGTGTTCTAGCAACAAAGTTAGAAGCTTTTTGCTGGATGTTTCTAAATTCAGACTGTTGCAACTCCATCTTAGCATGATCCACCATGCGCCATGCTGAAAGATAGTCTAGTCCCTTAGTCTGCAGATACTTTGATACTGGCCCAATTACTGTAAAGATCTTCATGAACACAAATGCTATCAAAATGACGTCAAACTTTTCCATTTGTCAAGCAGTGAATCTGCCTCACTGGCAGCTTTAGCATCAAACTTTCAGAGGTACTAATAAAAAGCAAAGTCTGAGAAGTGACACATACAGATTCTTCTCTTGGTTTCATATGTTCTGAAGATGCATACCAGTGCTCTAGGTTTTGCCCACCATCTGGTTTCACCAATCTTTTGAAGCCGCCTGAGTTTGTCCTGTCCCGTACCATCAATGCTAGATTTCCATAGTCATCCTTTGTGCGATTCACTAATGAAGACTGATGTCCTTTGTAGCAAACTAAATAAGTGTCTTTGCTTCCACAACTGCTTCACTGCAATCTGAGACACATAAATTGAGAACATGTGCATAACACCAGGTATAGACACTGTTTGGCGAATCCTTTTTTATCAAAGCTCGTAACCCCACAAACTCGCTCCTCATGTTGGCTGCACCATCAAAGGACTCCCCCACGATGTTCCTCATATCGAGCCCATACATTTCAAAGTTCTCCTTTAAAACCTTGTGCATTCCTTGTCCAGAAGTGTCCTGCACCTCAACCACAGCAAAGAGACGCTCATGAACTTTAAGGTCCTTCACATACCGTAGAATGATAGCTGCTTGGTCAGTCACTTCAGTGTTCTGTGTGGTATCCATCTGAATGCTGATCTTCTGGTCTGTAGCATCTTTTACAATGCTGTCCCTGATTATCTGCAGAATAATCTCAATAATTTGATTTACGGTGGTCTTTGACAGGAAAGTAATCAGCCCTCCACGGCCACGAGCTTCTGAAGTGTCATTTTCTTTCTCCATTCTCTGCTTCCTTCTCTTGCTCTGCTGTATTGCTTTTTGGATGTGTGTATTCAGAGGAACATCAAATTGGGACAACAGAAGAATCAGCTCCAAGAAATTTCCATGGTTAAGTGATGGGTCCTGCACGCTGTATAAAGCTTCATCTTTTCCATGATATGGCAGGCACTGGTGTCCAATAAACTTGACAACTTCAATAATCCTCCGCATGACATCTATGTTCTGCTGGACTTGCTTCCTCCGACTTGCTACCATATCTTTGTTCACCAGCGTTTCAACATCAGCATCCACTAAGCAGGCCAGATATGCATCCACAACTGCATTGTGAGCTCTGGAATCCTCATGTTCTGTCATGCCTTGGTAGATGTGCTTAAAGTCTTGGTATCCTGTAACAAACCTAGTTTCCACATCTGAAAATGCCATGCAGATACTGCAGTGGAGAGAATGCACCAAACAGTCAACCACCTGTACCGTGACCCAGTTCTTTGGTATAACTTTGTTGCTCCCAGGAAGAATCCGTGTGTAGATTTTTGACGGTTTGTATGGTAGGACTAACATCTACGAATCCGGGCTGAACTGGATGACTTTGTACAAAGGCAACCTTTTCATGTTGCGAGGCAGACCTTTTGGAGCATTGAAAATAGGGATTTGTAGTCTTCGCAACATCAAGTGGCACAACTGTTCCCCTTGCAGAATTCACTGGCTGTATTTGTTGAATATTTAGATTCTGACTTGCAGTGCAGCTGGTCACACACTGAGTCACAGTTTGTCCACCTTGTATTTCAGCTGCGTCCTCAAGACTAGTTTTGTTCTGTGGGATAGTAACTTTATTTTGTATGCCTGTAAACAGTGATAGCTTCCTTTGTTTTGGATCACTTGATGCTGCCACCAGTGCAGACAAATTAGCCAGTTTCCTTTTCTGTGCACCAGATTTGACTTTGCTCAGCTCAGACATCGTGAAGACTGATTTCTTCCACGCAATAAGGCGATCCTCCAGACAACTGTTCTATCTGAAAGGCAATAACTGTAACAAAAGAACACGATAAACACGCAACCAAACAGAACCAGAAAGGACAAATAACTGAACCCAAAATTCAACCAGATTTACCTTTGCTAGTTCTGCTCCTCTGGTCAAGCCACACTGCCAGTGATGTGCTGCACCAAGCTCAGTCTGTCAGTCACCACACTGTCCACTCTGTTCCTGCTGCTTTTACCTGCCCATTGCAGTAATCTGGAGTTGAATTATGGCAGACAATTATGCAACAACATGAGTGGTTGACCAGTACCACTAAACAGATTTCCTTTCTCTATACATAAGAACCACAAGAACCTACCACCACATGACTCCATGATAGCAGTGGCATTGTGCAGGATTTTGAACTCATTTTCCATGAAAAATGAAGACGACATTTTGAAACTGGGTTTTAGATGCTGGTATAGCATAGCAAAAGCTCTATACAAAAACAGTAGGTAATGCCAACCATTTCCAAAATGGCACATCAGTATACCGGCCACCATTTTCTCCAGTGGATTCATGGCAAATCTATGCCACAATGGACAAAGATGGTACAGGACTTACACCAAAGGCATATACGACTAGAGAGAGCACAGGACCTCGATACAAAGAGAGAGAGAGAGAGACACGCACACACACACACACACACACACACACACACACACACTACGAGAAAGCCTTCAAATATCTCAATGGAATAAATAGGGTACTGGAGGGTAGCATCTTTCAGAAAAGGAGAGGCAGAGGAGTGAGAGGGCATGACATGAGGTTGGAATGGGTAGACTAAGGGGCAGCATAAAGCATCATTCAAACAACATGAAGTCTTGCTATATTATGACAATTGCAGTTTGTCCCAGCCTTAGAACTGCTCCAGAGGTGAAAGAGTTAACTTCCACGCCAGGCATGGAATCCTGAGCGTGAGCTCGGTTGTAAAAGCTCTGTCTGGAGATATTCAAACTGAAACTGTCAGATTCTTTACTCCGCCTCATTGAACAGTCGCTCCGGAGATTCCTCCTTCTGCTCAGTTCATTTCTCAGTTAAAAAGTGTTATTCTCGGTTTATTTTAAACCGCAGTTATAGTTATTTTAACCACAAACCAGTCGGTTCAAGCTCTGTCTGTGGTATCATAAGTAATAGATAGGTTTTCTTCCTCTGTGTGGAACTTGCTAACATTATCGGTTCAGTTTGAACCGATCAGGTTGTTGTTAAAACTTGTTAAATTACATTAAGAGTGCAGTTCCCAGTTCTTATCGGTTCTAAAAAAAACGGATTTCATTACAGTTTATTCCACGACCCGTGACACGGTTGGGAACCAATAAGGGTGTCTTGCTTGGCGATTTGCCGGAAAAGGGCAAGTTTTTGGTTAGGCTGGCATTATGTCTGAGAAACCCAAAAGAAAACCGGGCCCACTGGGTTTCAGCACTGTAGTGTCTGTGGGGAAGCCTTGCTACGCTGACCCACACACCACATGTGTTTATTGTCTGGGGTTTGACCACCTCAATGCAGACTGCCAGATTTGTAAGAATTTCCCTGCAGCTACCCTGGATAAGAGAGTTGGTAGGCCTAGGAACGAGAGGCCAAAAAGTCCGCTGACCCAGATGGCTGCCCGGTACTGGTGCCAACCGAATCCAGAGGAGTGCCTCTGACCAGGCGTTATACTCGGGCAAACGAAGAGCTGACTCGATGAGCTAGTTCCAACAAAGAGGACTAGAAAATCAGCGGTGTGGAGCCAAAATTTCCTTCTCCAACCACTGCAGAGATAGCCAAAGCGATCCAAATTGTCCAGTCACTTTCCCCGGTTCCGTCCAAACCGCCACTATCAGGTAAACGGTCGGTTCGGTCGGTTCCACCGGTTCAAGAATATGATATAGAGGAATTTTATGAAGCGGAGGAGGGGGAGGAGGATTATGAAGAGTGTGAATGTGATTTTGAAAGTCTGGATGTGCCCATTGAACCAGACATCTCCCCAGACAGACCTCCAGGAGTGTCTCCCCCTAGGCTTTCTGAGTCCCCTTCTCATTTTCTGTTTTATAAAAAAGTTGCTGAAACTCTCCAGCCCCTTTGAAGAAGCTGTGGATGAACAGGAGGAGCCTGACTATGTGAAATGATGGATATCCTAGAGTCCAGAGATTGTCTATTCCTATAAATCCTTTAGAAACAGACAATAAAATTTTAAAAGCCTTAATTCTTAACCTCCTGTGGATAAAAAGATGGACAGGGGTACACATTGTCAGGCCCTGATACGGAGTTCCTTTTCACAACAATGCAGCCATGTTAGTAGTGTAGGCTGCAGCCTGTGATAAGGCAATATTCCCTTGGCTTCACACCTCGATAGGTGACTCCAGGAGAATTTTTTGCCATGGCAAAGAAACAATATATGGCAGCATCCTTGGGACTCAGACAGGCAAATTATAAGGCTTATGTTGCAAGATACCAGAAATCCAGATGGGATACTGTTATGGCTTTAGCGAAACAGGTCCCTGGCCAGCTTGCCAAGGAGCTGGAACAGGTGGCTGCTGATGGTATTGAGGCATCCAAGGTGCAATTCCATGTTGCAGTGGACTCTAATGATGTATCTTCAAGAGTCATGGCTTCATCTGTGGCTTTTCAGAATGGCTTGGCTCAGGTGTACTAGCCTGTCACAGGATACCCAGGCTAAGGCCATGGATTTTCCTGTTGGGGTAATTATCTGTTTGGGGAGCAGACAGAGAATTACATGAAGAAAATGGATGAGTATAGGACCACTTATAGGAGTGCACAGGCCAAGGAGAGGCAAGCCAGTCCTCAGAGGCAGCCTTGCAGGGGCAGGGCAGGCCTTTTCACAGGCTCTTTTACTAAGCCTCAGGCCTCCTTCATCTTATACCCAGAGGGGGTTCTTCAGAGGGAGAGCAGATGGGGTGCATGGCGTGCTGCCCCACCCCTCACCCTAAAGCCGTGCCAAAACAGGCACCCTGATGGGATGCCCAGGGCCGATTCTCCATTACCATAGGGGGCAGGCTGGCTTACTTTATCCAGGACTGGGAGTCTTTAAAATCAGACAAGTGGGTCCTGAAGTAGTGTCAGGACTGGTTCTCAGCTTCAAAAATTTCCAAAGATGAGAACCAGATCTTCCACCTGCAAATCCATTAGAGGCTCTTGCTTTGCAAACAGAAGTCTCAACCCTCCTGGCTCTCAGAGCTGTGGAAAGGGTTCCTCCCTACACCAGGGCAAAGGACTATACCCAGGTACTTCCTACACCAAAAAGACAGGAGAATGGCGGCCCATCCTGGATCTAAGATACCTAAACAAGCACTTTTTAAACCAAAATTCAAAATGGTGACTTGGGAATTATTTTTATCCTCCCTAAGCCAAGGGACTGGCTAGCGCCCTGGACCTCAAGGATGCTCTACTTCCATGTTCTCACAGAAGCCCCCACTGAAAGTACCTCAGATTCGAACCGCCTCAGGCTATTACCAGTTCAGAGCAATGCCCTTCGGCCTACCTCCGCCCTAAGGGTATTCACAAAATGCCTGGCAGTAGTAGTTGTCTTTCACTTAAGAAGGCAAAAGATTGCCATCTTCCTTACTCTGGGATGACTGGCTCAGTGGGTCAGTCCCAGACTAAGTCAAATCACAGCCTAGGTTACCCAGCAGCTGCTTACATCTCTAGGTTTTCTCCTCAATCTCCCAAAGTCAGTTCTAGAGCCTGTCTCAGCTACTCAACTCATTTGCAGAACTGGACACAAAGCAGGCCAGAGCTTTTCCTCTAGAAAGGGTAAAGACCCTGGTGGCTCTGGCTCTCCTCTCACTCTGCAGGTCTCGACTAGCAAGGCACTTTCTACAGCCCTAGGGCACATGGCTGCTTCCCCCAGCTGTGTAGTGCAAGGAGCCAGATTTCAGATGAGGGACATTCAGTTCCATTTGAGAGCCTTCTGTCTCAAAGGAGAGATCCCTAACCAAATTGATCCCAGTAATTGAACCCTGGTCCAGGCAATGCAGTGGTGGCAGAATCAGGAGCAATTGAGACAGGGGTCTTTCATCCTCAATCTCACTCCATGACCCTTACTACAGATGCGTCCCTCTTGGGATGGGGAGCTCACATGGGTGACCTCACCACCCAGGGATTGTGGTCCCTCAGGAATCTCTGCTCCACATCAATCTGTTGGAACTCAGATCAGTTTTTCTAGCACTTCAGGTTTTTTCTGCATCTGTTCAGAACAAAGTGGTACAGGTCAGAACAGACAACACCACTGCAATGTGGTACATCAACAAGCAAGGGAGCACTCGGTCCTCGGCCTTGTGCACTGAGGCAATGAAGTTGTGATCTCTGGCTTATTCCCTGAACACCTCCCTCATAGCAGTTCACCTCCCAGGCAAGGACAATGTCCTGGCAGATGCTCTCAGCAGGATTTCCTAGGCCATCACTAATGGTCACTAGATCCCCTAGTACTAGGGTTAGTATTTACCAGGTGGGCACCCCTCAGATAGATCTTTTTGCAGCCCCAGACAACCACCAACTTCTGCTTTTTTGTTGCAGGCCCCCAGTGTTGGGCTCAGTCCCTCTGGATGCCTTCCTTCTCGACTGGGAAGGGAAGTTCCTCTATGCCTTTCTGAGACAGGGGGTTCCTTTCATCCCTCAATCTCACTCCTTGACCCTTACTACAGATGTGTCCCTCTTGGGATGGGGAGCTCACATGGGTTTCCCTCTCTTGTTCAAGGTGCTAGTCAAAATCAGATCTCAACCTTGCAAGATGATACTGATTGCTCCAGATTGGGGCAGACAGCCCTGGTATCCTCTCCTTCTGTCCTTAGCAGTCCATCTTCCCCTGTGTCTCCCCAGGAATCACAATCTGTTAACCTGTACCCAGGGGAGAGTTTGGTATCCGAATCTCAACTCCTCAACCTCAAAGCCTGGGCTCTTGAGGAGTTAGAGTTGTACCCACCTTTCTTCAAGGTGTACTCAAATCTTGAAAGCTTCTAGGAAGCCTTCCACCAGGGCTACTTATAATTTAAATGGAAAATGTTTCCATATGGTGCCTGGGAAGCATATTTCTCCAGAATCTGCTGATTTGCCCACAGTATTGGACTATTTGTTCCATCTAACACTTTGGGGCTGAGGCCAGCTACCCTGAAAGTACATTTGGCAGCTGTCTTGCTTTTATTTCAGCAGGAAAGACCTCTTCTTCTGCTCACCCCTGTATTCTCCAAGTTTTTCAAGGGATTGCTTCTCACCAACCCTCCATTCAGGACCTCTGCCTGCCTGGGATCTTAATGTTTGCATTGCTCAGCTGATGCAACCCCCTTTGAACCTTTGTCTTCAGCAGAGCTTAAGTATCTGACTTGGAAAAACTGTGTTTCTAGTAGCCATCACTTCTACCAGGCGCATAAGTGAATGATGTTTTGTCAGTGAGCCTGATTTTATCTCCTTTCACAGAGATAAGGTAGTCCTCAGGACTAACAGGAAGTTCTTGCCTATGGTGGTTTCAGATTTCCACCTTAATCAATCTATACCTCTTCCAGTGTACTTCACTGACCATTCCTCCTCTGGCAGAGGAGGTTGTACAGTTTAGATGTAAAGACAACCTTAGTTACTACATAGAGTATACTAAGGGTCAGAGGTTTGACTCCTCCAACTGTTCCTCACTTATGGTGAGGTTGGGAAAGGAAACCTGCCACTAAAATACCCATTGCCAGATAAGTGTCTCTGTATCCACTTTGCTATCAAAACTGGGTAGTTCCCCTTCAGGCCTTGAGGGCTCACTTACTAGAGAGTCATGGCTGCGTCCCTAGCTGCAGCCAGGACATCCCTATCTTAGAGATATGTCAAGCAGCTACCTGGAAAACAGTACACCTTTCACTAAGCATTACCCCTGGAGATCCAGGCTGGAGGGATGCTCAGTTTGGCACAGCTGTGCTTCAGAGCTATTTCCTAAGTAGGTTCTGTCCCTCCTCCATGGAGGTACTGTTGTGTAGTTCGTAATTGTCATAATATAGCAAAATTTCGTTGTTTGAAGAAAAAATTACCTTGTAATGTTGTTTCTTCAATGGAGTCTTGCTATTATGACCTCCTCTGCCTGCCCCTCTCAGAACCTCTGCTCTGGGATGTGGTGGGTAGTGCAGTGTTGGCACCTAATGATGCCTAATTTGTGTTTTTCACCCTCCTGTTGGGGGTGTTGGGTGTTGTATTTATTTTATTTTCTGGGTCCCTGACTTGAGCTCCTGCTTTGGGACCAGAAAAAATGTGTTAATATTTTAGTAGCCAGTTGGCTAGTGTAGGCTTACAGCTTCCCACACAGAACCTTAGTGAGTTTTGCTTATAAAGATCTGACAGTTTCGGCTTGAATATCTCCAGACAGAGTTACAACTGAGTTCAGCACAGGATTCCATGCCTGGCATGGAAGTTAACTCTTTCACCTCCGGAGCAGTTCTAAGGCTGGGACAAACTGCAATTGTCATAATATAGCAAGACTCATTAGAAGAAACAACATTACTAAGGTGAGTAATTTTTCTTACTTCACCGAAGGGTGGTGGATGGCTGAATAGAGTTCTAGTGCAGCTGATGGGCTAACCATGGAGAAGTTGAAAAAGATGCATAGGACAGGCACAGAGGAACCCTAGAGATAGGAGTGAGAAGGTGAAGCCACAGACAGAAGTAGAAACTCTTTTGCATGTGCCGTGCCACATCCAAAGTCAAACTGCACAAGCTTCCAAAAAGCAGCCCACGCTATGACCAGCCTCAAGGTGAAAAAACAGTTTCATGACATTCCATTTGGCCCCATGTTTTAAACATGCAATGCTTCTACCTACAGAACTTTGAGAAGTGAAGCGTTAACTCTCAGCTTAACTGTCAACCAGTACTACGGGCAGAACACATGGCTAAAGAGCAAGAGCTGGGGTTCATTAAACCTCTAACCCCAAACATACATGCAGCTTGACCAACTACTATATTAACTCACTGAGACCACAGGTATTTGAGAATTCCACCACATGTAGCGGTGGCCTGTTTACTTTACCAGTGTAACTGGAGCTTTTGAGCAATAACTGCCAAAATCAGTATGCCACAATTATAATGCCTTCAAATTGAACTGCAAGTGCTACACACAAAAGTATGAGGGCAAAGCTGTTCAGCATCAAAATTACTTTCCAATGGTGCTATGCAGTCAATTGTACCCACCCGTTTGTTAATATTTAAGTTTTAAGCAACGACGCTCATCAGTGGGACAAGACCTCAGGAATATCTTTTCTGCTACCGCCAGGGGTCTTGTGAGGCCTCAATGAGTTAAGCCCACCAGTAGTTTTTCTCCAAATTCTTTAGGAAACAAACATGACTCTACAGCACTTGTTTGTTTTACAATGCAAGATGAGCGTGGGGTGTGCTCCACTGATTAAGGAGGCAGTTTTTTATCCACTTCAGTGTAGATTTGGATAAAGGAATGCTCTGCTTGACTAACAAGGTCCTCGTTAGTGAAGCAGCAGCATTCCTTTGTCAAAATTGGCATTGGAAATAAAAAACTGACCTCACAGCCAATGGGGCACACCCCGATGCTCACCTTCCTAGTGTCAACACATGCAAGTGTGTGGGGGGTCCTCCTAAGGAAACTGGAGCATGAGGGCCTCAACTGAAGTTCTGTGTCCAGTTTTTGGAGGCCTTATCTCAGAAAGGATGTGGGACACAAACCCAAGAGAGGAATACAGGATGTGGGGGTTGGGGTGTCAGGTTCTATCCACTACAAGTCAGGACAGAGACCTGGGGTTAGGGGAAAACTTAAGTTGCTTACTTACGTATCTACTGGATGCTATTGCTTTAATTATCCTCTAAGACTTTAAAAAGAAAAAACACAGCTTTAAATACAACCTCCATACTCATGTATGGGACTACCAAAATGAAGTATCACTATAGGGACAGCTCCTAACCATTTCAACCAGCACATCCTGGGGCTCAGTCACAAAGTTTGAGACCTACCTGGCGATTGGGAATGGATGCAGCTATGTTAGCCTATCTTTGGATTTTTTCCTCTCTTCTTTACACACAAGGGAGGAAGGCAAACCATCAAGGACCACTGGCTGGCTGAGAGAAGAGTCTCAGAGTAGTCTGGCAAGCTAAGCTAATCAAGATAGTATATACTATATAGCAGCCAGTATCCAACACTAGACCTTAGGAGCCGACCACCAGGTGCCCCCCCACCCCCATTCACTGATTTAAATCCTTTCTGCCCTGCCCAGGACCAGCCCCAGAATTAATACCAGCAGTGTTGACTCCAGAATAAGAACAGTCAGAACTACTAGCTCACCAGCAGGTCAAAGGATGGAATGATGAATGTAAAAGTAAAGTGCACAAAGTGAAGCACTGAAGACACAGGCCTTCCACCATGGGCCACATACCTCTCAAATGTACCACATTACGAGGAAAATTCCTCATTTTACTTTGCAAAAACTCCCTGTTCCACATTGTGAGGACTTGTTCCACATTCAGTGTTAACATTTTAAAGCACAAATCTATAGTAAATGCAAAAAATATATTATTCAACAACAGTCAGACTTTCTGCATACTGTATATATGCCAACATTTTAACAGTGTTCTGAGCTTCTGAGGTAAAGATTTGATTAAGTGTTCCACATTTTGCTCATTTGTTCCACATTTTGAGTCAGTGTTCCACATTTGGGGGACAAAAGGTTGAGAGGTATGATGGGCCATGGCTGTTCTCATGCTCTGCCTCCCCCCCAGACAGTCCTTCCACCATGCTCTGCACCCCCCCCACTGACAATCATGGCCACCAGGTCCACACCACCCCCCCACCCCCAATGTATGAGCCAACTACCCTTCCCCACTGTCCATGCCTTCACCAGACCAGCATTTTCTCAAACATCATCTCTGGTCCCTTGAGGGACAGAGGGAGAATTGCATTGCTCAAAGCACTGAGAGTATTTTTTGCTGCCTATAATATTTAACACTGAAATAGCCTTTGACTTGTGGCACTGTGTTTTTTGAGCATGCAACTTATGTTTGTCACCTGCAGAGACCTACAGTACACCAACCTGACTCATGCCATGTTACCCATCTAGGATCTGGATTCAAGTAGAGGCTGGTAGAGGCTGATTCTCGAGTTACTCATTAACCGTTTCATGAAAATCAGACCATTTGCCTTTTTTTTTTTTTTTTTTGATGACTGGATTACCCCATATTGCAGGTGGTGTTACAACCCCCTCTCCAAAATCAGTCCACCATGGCCATAACAAAGGTGGAGGAATATAACCACTACTCATCTAAAAATTGGTCAATATGTGGGTTTAACAGCATAGAAATAAGAATATCATCTAGACCAGTGATGGGCAAACTGCAGCCCTTGATGCAATTTTTGCAGCCCCCAGAGAAGCTTTAAAAATAAGAAAATTAGCACTGGACAATAGAGCTGGACAAATGATGGCGTAGCTTTAAGAAATAGTGGTGTAGCCTATGGTGTCCAATACATACAAGTGTGTTCCAAATCCAATCCCAGTCCCAGTGCATCAGTTCTTCACTCCTTCCAAGCAAAAGAGTGAAACAACAAGAAATACAGAGGGCAGATACCTAATAATTTAAAAGGTGCGTGCAAGTTGTACTAAAGGACTAAAAACTCTGAACAGATATTGTGGTGATTATTTTGTTACAACTGGCTATGCTGCATTGAATACATGTGTCACTAATCCAAGGTATTGATGCTGTGCAAGCAGTAACTGGTAGAAAATTTAATGTAGAATACTTGTAGCAGTAATTTATCATTACTAGCTTGTCACAATTTTAAACGCCCAATTAAATTAACGCACACCATATTGCTGATAATTTATTGTGCTTTGCTGGTGATCAAAAGTTTTTAAGCTGTGAATACCAGGCAAAAGGCAGTAAATTACTTGTATTGATTACCATCATTTGTGCACACTTGAGTCAAGTTAACCCCCCCCTTCTTGTATATATACACACACAATAGTTACAGTAATATTGCATATTACGTTTATGTATTATTTATAAGTTAACAAAGTAACAATAAGTAAACACTATTTAATAATGTTTTAACATTTTAATAATGTGCAACATTTAATAAATGTTTTTGCATTATTAACATGTGTATTTTGCATAATTTAGTTTTGAATATGGAGTATAAGTAGTGATGCGGCCCTACAGATCACTGGAGGGCTGCACTTTTGGCCCTCATACAATCCCATGTTGCCCATCGCTGATCTAGACTCCTGCACCTGTACACAACAGTATGAAACATCATACCACATTCATATAATTTCCAATGTATTTTATTTTGCTACAACACATGTATGTGGCTGTGAACATAGTTTTGAGCCTTGAAATTACTCATCTCCCCAACCATTTAAGCCCCAGACTATTTTTTTTATTTTTTTAGCTTTCATCATTTTGTATATGGCCAGTCCAACGCTGGAGTGGTTACTCAGATAAAGCATCTATTAACACGCTTTATTTTAAAATGGTGGGCCACAGTTGAGAGGATGTGTATTTTTTTTTATAGGGGGCAGGAGTTGCAGAGTATGCATACAAAATATAAATATCAGGCTACACCCCAGAGTGACATTGTCACACAAAAGAGAGATGACCCCATACAGCTATGTACCCCCCAAAAGACAATGTGCTGCATTATCACTATACTTTAAGGACTGTCAGCTAGTGCCCAAGTTGTATTCAAGGGTGGACTGCTATTAATTGATTTCATTGAGCTGCAAGCCTCAGTCACTGTAAATAATAAACATTCCCCAATACCCCATACCATAGTGTAGCAGCCCTCTCCCAAACAACGATCACAGTAAATAATGAACATTTCTGATCCACTGTTCCATAGTTTAGCAGCCCCCCTCCCCAGCATCAATCACTGTGAATAAGAAACATTCCCTGATTGATCATCTTTTCCATAGTGTAGCAGCCACCCCACAACCACAGCCCCAATCACTGGTACACATACAAACCCTGGTGGCTAGTGGTCCCCCATCTCCCACCCCAGTAGGCAGTAACCCACCTCCCTGCATCCCCCATCCTGACCTTTCACAGAAGAAAGGGTTGTGAAAGAACTCCTAAAACTGAAGATGGACACAGCAATGGGGCTGTATTAGTAAGGATTTTATTACCTACCCCATGTTACAAGCCCCCCTGCCCCCCCAGTTGGACCACCCCAGTCTAAAATATTTTGTATGCTGTACAACAGCCAATACATTTAGAAGTAATTAGTAAATAATGTATGTGCTGTGTTACACAAATATCATCCAAACAAATCTACCTGATTGCTGATGTCTGAGGCTGATGAAGGTCCCTTCAGTGTCCGACTGAGATTTCTTGGTTTGGCTGGCTGTACACGCAGAGAGAGTCACTAGTACAAACAGGAACCGAGGACGGTAGTGGTACCAGACCAACAACCAGTGACTGACAGCCAAGTACGGAAATTCAAATAAAAAACTTGTGTTGCTGGAGGACCTCGAGGTCCGCTCACAGAGTGGGGAAAAAAAATCATCAGCAGCAAGGGCTTGGTTTAAATCTCAGCAGCACTCTCTCTCTCTCTCTTCCTCTTCAGAGCAGTGCTCCTCCTGCTCTGCTCTGCCTCTGCTTGCTCACAGCTTCTGAATCCTTTGGCTGGCTCTGCTCCTCACGGACCACCAGACTGCAACAAAATCCGGACCATGGGACCGATGGAAATAGTGTAGTTAGTTCCTTCCAATCATACACTGCATGCAGTAGTATGCCGCCAGCGGGTCTGTCTCCTAGCTGAGCTCCTCCTCACACAGACTGGACGACTCACTATGGCGTATGGCTTGCGGAAATTTTTGGAAAAAAAACTAGCTGTGCACTCCTCAAGGACAGGCTCCACCACACACTCTCTCTAGTCGGGTCACTAGAAAATCCAACAGAACTCGCTCGTCTTTCCTGGGGCATTTAAAGAGCCCGCCAACCCCACCTCTTACTAGACCACGCCTCCTTTCCTCACAAGCGGACCTGAGTGAGATCTGGGCGGGCAGCTGGCACATATCCTATTTCACAGACTCATTCTGACGGTTAATTAGGTCTGCTGCCATCAGCCACCATCGCACAAAAAAAAAAACAAAGAAATTTGCAGACGAGACGTGCAAGCCGATGCCAGCTCCTGCTGCTAGGTGGATGGGCGGGTGGACTGGCTACGCCCTCTCTTGTGTTCCCAAATCCGACCAAATGAGTGCTATTATGCCAGAGAGAGTGAGACGCCCATTCCAGGACCTGGATGATGCTACTGGTGCTACTTTCTGCCACCATGGGTTCAGGACAAAGGCTTATGGTGAGGCTCAAGTTGTTCGGCAGCCTGGAGTGGGTGTGCAGCTACTCGCTGGGCTCAGTGCATGCTGCAGCAGCTTGCCGACTTCTTGGGGCATGCCAGTGGGATCTTCACCTACCAGTACTGTACACATGCCATCTCTCACAGATGTGGCTGTAAATTCCGCTGCACCACTAGCGCACCACATGTGTTGCCTGCCCCCCCATACCCAGCAACAGTACGCCTCAGTGTACAGCCAGAAATTTCCAGGTATCCGGGCAGACCAGTCCGACGCTGTACCTACAGACAAGCTCTCTCCGGTTCGGAGTCCTGCAGTTGATGCTGCAGGAGAGTATATCTCTGGTTCTGCTGAAGTTTCTACTCAATCTGTTTGCAGCTCGCCTGCTGGGGATGAGCAGACGGACCATCAGTCACCTTATAAGGGAAGCAACATTGTGTTTTCTACCACTTCTGTTGAACAACACTGTTTAGAGCCTTTTGTGGAGGAGGATGGGGGCATTGAGATGGACCTTACTTCTGGTGGAATGGACTCCCAGATCTTGCATGATAACCTTACCACAACTCCTGCTCCAGTTGGACAGAGCACTGATCTGAGTTCAGGGGGACCTAATTATGATGATAATATTTTAGTAACTGAACAAACTGTGGCTGAGGCCTTACAGGCTGCAGGGTGGGTGAAGTCCGCCCCAAACCTTCTGTGGGTGTCTCCCAATCGGCCGGTTGAAAACCAGATGGACCCTTTGGATCTTCCCTCCTCCCTTGAATTGTCTGATTCTCCAGTATTATTCCCTGTGGACCGGGTTATTCCCTTGATTACTCCTCAAATTGACATTTCTACTGAACTTAGTGCCTCCCCCAGCTGACCCACTGCTGGAGTCTGTACCCATTATTCCTAGGCCTGAACTGACTCGATCGCCCTCCCCCCGCTCCACAACATCCAGCCACTGACAGTTCTGGGGCTTTTGACAATACTAGCCGGGCCTCTTCCCACAGATCTTATGCAGGTCTTTTTCATGCACCCCCGGAACCTGCAAAACGTAGAAATGCCGTTCGCATTAAATACAAGGGTGGCCTTGACACTTATCCTGACCGTGTATATGTGGGTCGCACTCTCTTGAAGGACAGTTTGGGATTTTCAGCACAGGAAATCTATGCTTTAATCCATACATCTGGAGACCCTAACTTTGATGCCAGTTTCAAGGCGGTTGCTGGGTTGGAGCTGTTTGGGAAAGATATCAAGGAGTCGAAGTAGCCCTGAGTGGAAAGCATTTGTTGTCATCCCATTAACAAAACCAACTTGCAGAACTATAACTGTCTTATTTAAAAATTAAAGGGTGGCAATTTCTGATATCTTGTTCTGGTTATGAGCCAAATGCTCTGTACTTGGTCTTCCAGACCCCATTATAAATTCTGAGGACATCTGGATGGGGGTGGTGGATTTGGGTGAGGCTTCCTCAAGAAAAAGGCATTATTCAACATCTGCCTAGTTGCTTCTATTTTGGGAGGGACCGGGGCTTCATTTTTTATGTGGGTCTGCCACAGTCCTGCTTTCGGCATGGGGCCCATACGCACTTAAGTAGTGCCTGTGATAAAATTAAATGTTCTTTCTGTGGAGGGATTGGCCATGTGGCTTTTGCATGCCAGACCCCTGTGGTCTGTAACCTCTGTGATGAGACCAACCTCACTTTCAGGGATTGCCCTTGGGCCTCCCATAATGCAGAGGGTGAAGAATCCAAGGATGTGGAGGAGGCTGATACACAGCAGCCTGATGATGTGTCATGTCCTGATCTTTCATATCAGTCTCCCTCTCACCCGCCCCCATCTTCTGTTGTTGCAGCCTCTATTGTGGATTCCCCTAGGGGGCAGGTAACCCCTCCTTCCTCTGTCCCTGCCAGACACCCTTCGGCGGGGGTTGTTTCCTCCGATGGGCATACCTTGGTGGATGTCGTTGCTCCAAGTGTTTCACATAATCTGATGGGTGGTGATGCACCTGTGGATTCAGCTACACTTCCAGGACTTTCTTCACTACAGGTTCCTACTATGCCACCACCACAGACAGATGAATGGGAACATCAAAAATCTAGACGGATTATGTGTAGTGCTTCCCAGAAACTGGGAAAAGGTGCTAATGAGGGGTGTGACGCTAGTCTTAGTATGTCTAACAGATTTCTTCCCCTTGCGAAGAGGAAACAATGGGAGGAAGAGGATGATGATTCGGATTCTTCTTCCGTGATTTCCTCCCAACCAGAAAATGTGACTGATTCTGAAATTCCTTTCTTGGACACAAAAGGGGGTGTTAAGAAAAAGAAAAAAATCTAAACATACTGCTAAAAAGCCTTGAGGGCAGTGGTTTCTGATGTCAAGGTTGCTCCTGACACCTGACCATGGAGTGGCACCTGACTTTGGGCTCATTGAATGTCAATAGTCTCAAGAATCATAAAATAAGACTTACCACCTTTTTTATTATTGCAGGTCATCAGCTAGACATATGTCTGGTACAGGACACTCATTTGCATACCATCAGGGAAATTTACCGGGCATCAAAGGACTGGTTTCGGGGTTCTTCTTTTTGGTCTTTGGGAGAGGAGTTATGCTCAGGGGTTGGGTTCTTAATTTTAAATCCTGACCTCCAAGTCTCCTGCCTTATTGATTTGGTCCCTGGGAGGGTGTGCACAGTTGGGGGGTGAGGATATAGCATGCACCAAGCAGGAAAGGGATCTTGGAGTTATCATCTCTGATGACCTCAAGGCAGGGAAACAGTGTGACAAGGCAGCAGGTAAAGCAAATAGGATGCTGGGATGCATAGGCAGGGCATCACCAGCAGGAAAAGGAGGTCATAATTCCACTATACAAGACACTAGTGAGGCCGCACCTGGAGTACACTGTGCAGTTCCTGGAGAACCTTACCTACGTAAGGACATAGACAGGTAGAGAAGGTCTAGAGGAGGCAACAAAGATGGTGCATGGATTGCATCACAAGTCCTATGAGGACAGGTTGAAGGCACTGAACATGTACTCCCTGGAGGAGAGGAGGGAGAGAGGGATATGATAGAGACATACAAGTATCTTACAGGAGGAACAGGGTGCAGGAATGCACTATTTTAAAGAAAAGATGTTCCAGGACTAGAGGGCATGGGATGAAGTTGGAGGAGGACGATTCAGAGGAAGCGTGAGGAAGAATTGCTTCACAGAGCGGGTGGTGGACAAATGGAACACCCTGCCAGAGGAAGTGGTGGGGGCTGAAACAATCACGGGATTTAAGAATGCATGGGATAGACATAAAGGAATTCTGGAGGTCAGGGGTAAGGGGCAACAGACTTCCTGGAAAACATAAACTGAACTTACAAACTTAAATGGGCAGACTGGGTGGGCCATAGGCCCTTATCTGCCGACACTGTCTATGTATCTATGTATCTATGAAATGAGGTTTATTAATGTGTAGAGTTACCAAACTAAATATCAAAGGGTTGATTTAATGAAGAAGGTGCAACCGTTTTTATATACCACTAGATCTGTGTTTTTGGGAGGGGATTTTAATTGTATTTTATCACTCTCTGACAAGACAGGCAGAACACAGAAGTTGTACACCGACTCTGATTTTTTGAACAAAATGTACACACAAGCCAGGCTTAAAGATTGTGCGGCTGCATTTAATCGACTGCCGGAACATACCTATTCTAGTGGACATTTGTCAACTCGAATTGATTTCTTGTTTGCCTCTCAGTGGGTCCCAGTGCTGACTTTTTCAGTTTTTCCTGTGGAAACCTCTGACCACAGATTAATTAAAACTGTTGTGGGGCAGCCTTTGAATAAACCAGGCCCCAATCCGGTTTGGAGAATGAATTTGGCTATGTTATCAGATGTGGAAGCCTGGTCTGTCATTCAGGAGGAATTGGAGGCCAGGTTTTCCGTCTTTGTATTATATGATAACACTCTCTTTTGGTGGCAGGAAACCAAGCGGGATCTGAGAGCCTTATGCGGTTCTTTGGCCAAGAAGGCTGCAAATACTAAATATCTTACCTATTTGCGTTTAAGAGATAGACTTCAGATGCTGTTATCCCGGTCAGTTGAAACTGGAGAAGTCCTCACTGAGGACATACAGGCTGTTAAGGTTGAGATGAGTACGTAGCAATATGACAGAGCCCACTCCCTATTTCTAGAACAGAAGTTTGGTACTCAAGGAAAAGCTCAAAATATAAATTCATCTGAATGTTGTGCAAGGAAGGTCGAATCTAAATATATGGATGCTTTGAGAACTGATTCTGTTCTGGTTGAGGATACAGGGGATGCAATTGGAAGTGTTGTTCAAGATTTTGTAGAGGCTTCTTTAGTGATAACTCTTCACCTCTTACTGGGATTGCCGAGTTTCTTAGTCAATTGGACATACCTGAGTTATTAGAGGTTGATAAAACAGTACTGACTTCTCCTATCTCCCAAAAGGAGGTGGAAGAAGTAATTGGTAGATTGCAGAATGGGTCTTCTCCAGGTCCGGATGGCATACCAGGGGAGTTTTATAAGAAATCTGTGAGGCTGTTAAGCAAGTTATTGGTAACTGTTTATAATGATATTCTGTCTAGATTGGCCCCTTTTTCTTCAGCTTTAGCAGATAGCCTTTTAATCTTTTTGTATAAAAAGAGAGACAGAGTGGCTCTCCGAAATTGGAGGCCTATTAGTCTCCTTAACATAGATTGGAAAATTGTGTGCAAAATTTTATGCGGACGCTTATCCTGGGTGGCTCAGGAAGTGATTTCCCCATGTCAAACTTGTGCCATTCCCCAATATGGTATGGGAGACATAGCAAAATTATTACGAGAAGCTTTTGATGAGTCTAGGGGTTCAGGGTATTTGATTTCACTGGACCAAGCCAAGGCTTTTGATGAAGTTCCTCATATCTTTTTGTTCCAGGTATTGGAACATTATGGCATTCCTGATAATTTTCTTAATTGGCTGAAAATTATTTATAAATATGCTTCTTCTCGGCCCTTGGTGAATGGCAGACTAAGGAAGTATGTAAAGATTTGGCAAGGGGTTCGGCAGAGGTGCCCTTTGAGCCCTCTTTTATATGTTTTTTCCCTGGATCCTTTATTGAGGATGTTGAATAGGGAACATGGGATTCTACCCATTCAGGGACTTGGGGGTGGTTCTTTTCCAGTTGCCTTGGCATATGCTGATGATACTACTATATTAATAGCTAACCAGGTATCTGGGGAGCGGGCTATGGGGGTGGTAGACTCCTTCTCAGTTACCTCTGGCTCCAAGGTAAACAAACAAAAGAGTAAAGCTGTGGGTATCCATATTTCGGGTATTGCTCCACAGGCAATTGGGGGTATTCCCATGACTGATATGCCGATTAAGATTTTTGGTTTTTGGTTTGGTGCTCCAGATTCAGCATGTTTAAACTGGGAGCTAGCCTTATCCCAAGCAGATGAGAAAGGTAGATGGAAGAGCTACCCTATGACAAAAAAAAAGGGTGTACATGTATAAAACATTTATTGTGCCTCTTTTTTTGAATGTTAGCCAACTTTATCATTTACTGGTCAAATTGGAGGTGTAGATGTATTGTGTGGCTTTTCAATTACTTTGGGGGAGCCGGTTAAATCCTATAAAATGAAATAGAACTTATTGGCCTGTTAGCGGCAGTGGTCTGAATATGTTAAATCCGGTGAGCTTCTTTTTGTCTATATTTATCTATGCTAATTTTGTACCTATTTTAATGCAGAAACAACTCGCCTGGGTTTCGTTGTTAAAAGATAGATGCCTCTATTTTTGGCAGAGGTGGGAAATCCAGCAATGGGGGACATTCGGGGTATCCCACAGAGTTTGTCTCCTTACTTAATGGAAGTTTGTAAAAAGTTGAAGGTTTGGCATGTTTTAACTTTGGAACTTTTATACAACACTAGAAAAATGGAGTACTGCAAAATCCTGCACTCAGTATGTTTTGCAGAACCTTGTCTTGTTTTACCTGAGTCTGTGGTGCTTTCTGATGTCCTTGGACAATTGACGGACCCAAGGATCCCTCCTAAAGTGTGGAATTCTGCATGGCTGTGTTGTCATTCTAGATTGAATGTTCGGGGGAATCATTTCCATAAAAGTACTCTGGAGAGACCTTGTTTGAGATAGGGTAGCGGGGTGGAGGTGGAAACAATGTCACATTTATTTTTTCAGTGTGAGTATATTACAGATTTGTGGATGTTATTAGCATCATCTTGGTGTATCCCACAGTTACAGGATATGGATTCTGAAACTTTAATTTATGGACAGTATGGTCAGAATGTATGGAGGGGTTTGAATATAAGGATGACTCGAGTGGTGCTGGCTCTTATAAAATGGGTAATTTGGCAGACAAGATGTCAATTTGTGTTACAACAGAAACAGTTATCTTTATTGGGTTTAAGGCTCAAAATTGAGCAAGAAATTTGTATAGTGTACAATAAAGAAAGACCTGCTTTTCCCAGACCTATGCTGCAAGCATGGTGGAGGAGTTGGGGTTCTCTTCCTTTTTTACAGAGTTCTGCCTGATCCTTTTGTGGATGCTGAGCACGACTGAACTCCTTAAGTATGATTTCTTTTATGCAGTAATTACAGAGTGGGTGCGTTGTGGGGTGGGATAGCTGTTTCTGTTTTATGCTGAGTATACCTACTAGTGGTGCCTGCATCAAGGTTTTATGTATTTCATTTCTGTTCACTGTGGGTTGATGGCTCTATACTGTTTATTTAGTTGGTGGTGAGTATTTGGAGTGTTTTGCAGGTCTTTTTCTGTTTGGGAGGAGGTTTTTTTGTGTGTGTGTTATATATTTTTTCTTGTCGTTTATATGATTATTTTGATGATGATTGTTTTTCTGTTTGTGCTTTTCCCTGTATTGTCTTGAAGTTTTGTCCAATAAAAAATTACCCTACTCTTTGGTAGGGGCGCTGCTGAACCCATGACCTCGACTCCAATGAACATTCAGTGTGCTGGTGTACCTGCAGGAGAGCAGATCTCCGCTCCTGCAGGTCCAGCTGGGGAGATCTCTTCTAACGTTGTGGTTGTGGATGCCGACGATATGGTTACTGAAGTGGTGGATGCTGTAGGAAATGTGCCTTCGAGGTTGCTGTTGTCTAGTGATTTATGGCTGAAAAATATGCTCACAATGAATAGAGAGCATGTTTTGGCAGTCAATGTAGCAGAAGAGCAGTCCTTGTCTGTCAATGACATTGTTCTTTTGGATGATGTGGGGCTCCAGTCTGAACCTGTTTTGGTAATGTGCACTGAACTGCCTCCCTTGCAAGAGCCACTGCCGGGCATCTTACCTGCTGAGAAGCCACCTGTCAAACTCAGCAATGATGCACTAGCATCAAAGCCTTGCTGCACGGCTCACTCAGCAGCCTCTGCTTCGCACACAGCTGATTCTGGACTCCCTACTGCTTCACGAACAAACGGTGACATAACTATCTTGGCTCCTGTGAGTACTGCTACTGACTCTTTGTCTGTTACAGAGGTTGCTCATGTTGGGGAGTTATGTCCTCAATGGGAGAGAGCGGAGCTTTCTGTTGAATTACTGAGCAGGCTGGGTGGTGTCTCTCGTTCATTGGAATGCTCCTTGTGGAGCACTGGGTGGAAACCGGGAACAGAAAGTCACTGGATACCGGACCCACGGCACAGCCCAATTCCTGGGGCCCAATGGATTGTTCTTGAGCTGGCTACATCTGTTGATGAGGGGAGTTCTTCCCTACCTCACCCCTTTATCACTGACTCTGACTTGGATTTCCATGCTGATGATGTGCATCCTCCTGTGCTTGTTACTACTGACTTAACCAGGGTTCTGGTGTTGTCTAGCTCATCTTCGGGGATGAAGGTTCTAGTTCTCAACTACCTAAATTGTCATGGGGAGAACAGATGGATAGCATTTCCACCCCACTAGGCCCTCATACTGATTCCCAGGATCAAGCTAAACATACATGGGAAGAATTTTGATGCCAGGACAATTTCTCTGGACAGGCTCCTCCTATGCAGAGGAGAAATGCTGTTAGATTGAAGTATTTAGGGGTTTGACTACAGTCCCTGACAGGATCTATGTGGGGAAAAATCAAATTAAGGAGTCTCTGGATTTTTTTACTAACGAGATTTATGCCCTTATTCATGTCTCTGGTGATAGTCTTTATGATATAAGTTTTAAAACCCCTCAGGGCTTAGACAGGTTTTGGGCCAGGTATGAACTTGTGCGATGTTCTGCCCTCTGGCTGCAATTTCGGGCAATCCCATTAACTAAACCTGCTATTAAAGTGGACACCATCTTGTTCCACAATGGAACTGTTGCAGTCCATGACATTTCCCATTGGCTACAGCAAAGATGTGAGATTTTGGGTTCTCTACAACCGATTTTTGATGCTGAACATATTTGGACAGGGGGTTGAAAATATAGGGTAAGACTGCGTCATGACAATATAGGCCCTATTCATCTTCCTAAGAGCTTGTTTTTGGGGAGGGAGAGAGGCCATTATTTCTATGTAGGACAGCCTAAAACTTGTTTTAAATGTGGCTGTTATATGCATTTAAGTTCTGCCTGTGACTGTCTCCGACACAATCTTTGTCTTTCTTATGGTCATTCAAGTGCTGATAGTAAAAATGAGCATAAGTGTAATCTCTGTGATGACTCTGGACACAGTTTTAGAGCATGTCCTTGGGCGACGCACAATAGGTCTGATCGTCCCCTTCAGGATATCGTTCTCACTGAGGCACAAAAGAAAGACATTGCTGCTCACAAAACTGCCCCTGTGTGTCCTACTGTTGTCCCAGACCCCTCAACACCGACTGAACCTGTGCCTTTGGCCTTACCATCTGTGGGCCCCCCTCCCCACCCCCGCTTCTGGTATTGAAGTTCGGGAAGAGTCACCTATGGATCAGGACCTTAGTGTCCCTGCTCCCCTTGTGGGAGCTGGATGTTTGGTTCCTGAACAGCTTTCTGAGACTCCTGAGGCAAAGGTGGTTATGCCGCCTCCTGATATGGGAGTAACACCCAAATGGGGAGCTATAAAACAAACAAGAACCACATCAAAAATTGCTAAGGCTTCCTCCCCTAATGCTGGTATTCCTCTCAGCAATAAATTTGATGTTCTCCAAGAAATCCCACTCTTCAGATCAGGGAAGGGACTCGGAAACTTCCTCCCAGACCCTTTTTTTCCTCTGATTCAGAGATACTTTGCCTGACATTGGGGGGCAAACAAGGCCTCTGTGGCCTGGAGTCAGGCCTAGACGGAGTTCTAGATTAGGGAAAGTTACCTGAACCCCCCCCCCTTGCTTCTCCTTTAAATGTCTCCCATCTGTACGCTGAGTATAGCTACTTTAAATACTAATAGTATTAAAAATACTCGGTGCAGGTTGGTGTCCTTTCACATATTGCAGGATCTGGCCTTTGATATCTGCCTTATTCAGGATACTAGATTGAATTCCTTATCTTTGGTAGCTGTTGCCCAAAAATTATGGCGTTGGGGTCCTTCCTCTTTTTTCTTTGGGGTAGATACATGTGATGGTGTTGGGAATTTGTTCCAGGGTGATGGGTTTAAGGTTACTAAATTAGTTGAAATCTATTCTGGGAGAGCGCTACTCTTGGATTTTCATTACCATAACTCTGCTTGGAGGTTAATTAATCTCTATGCCCCTGTTAGGAAAAAATACAGGGTTGATTTATTTAACACTATTAAGCCTTATCTCCTTACTACTACGCATTTAATATGGGGAAGGGACTTTAACTGTGTGGTTACCAAACAGGACAGGAGAGCACTCACTGATAAAGACTTTTGTGACACGAATTGTCTTAAACATATTCTTTCTGGTTGTAAATTACAGGATTCTTATAGAACTTGTCATATACAGGGGGCCACACTTTCTTCAAAGGTCAGCTGTCCACTAGGATAGATTTCCTTTTTGTCGATCTACTAGCACATGTGTTACAAGCAGAAACTATTCCTGTTGAGATTTCTGATCATGTCATCCTGGCTGTTACCTTAAATTGGGGGACACATCTACCTCATGGGAAAGGGTATTGGAAATTCAATATTACTTTTCTTGATGATGCCCTCTTAGTACAATCTATTCGGAACCTTCTTCAGGCCTGTATGACATTGGCTGGGTTAATGGAGGATTTGAGCTTTTGGTAGGTTGAAACTAAGTCTGAAATACAGACCTTGGTTACACATTCCCCTAGGACCCATAATGTTAACCAGTATAAAAACCACCTTGCCTTGGAATCAACTAAAGAAACTATGTTCTGCTATTAATACACAGCATGTTAACTTAACCTCTCACTTACAGGCAGTCAAGCATGATATGGAGCTTTTGTAATATTCCAGGGCAGCCTCCATATTACATGAACACAGGATTTGTTGACAAGGAAAGATGGGGTTTGGGGATGCTTTTGATTGCTGTAATAAGTGGGCATCAGATAGAACTCTGACAGAGGTAAAATCTCAGCTTGGTACCTTGCTTACTTCAATGCCAGAGATTTTATCAGATGTTTCTCAATATTTTACGGATATGTATAAAACCCCACTTATAGAGGATGGTAAAATTGTGGATTTGTTGTCTTCTCTCTCTATCCCAGATTGTCCTCTGGACTTTCTCCCGCTACTTACTTCTCCAATTCATGGAGATGAAGTACAACTAGCAATAACACGACTGAAAAATGATAATGCCCCTGGGCTAGATGGTTTACCTTCTGAATTTTACAAAGCATTTTGTGCAGTCCTTAAGGAGGTGCTTACAGAAGTATTTAATTGGTGTTTGCAGAATCAAACCATTGACTTTCATTTGTGCATAGCTGTTCAACTTTCAATTTACAAGAAGGGTGATCACAGTGACCTCAATAATTGGAGATCTCTGAGTATACTGAACACTGATCTAAAAATTGTAATGAAAATTCTGAGTGCAAGATTATTGCGAGAGCCCCATACTTGATCTCACTAACTCAGACATGTTCTATTCCGGGACGATCTATAGAAACCAATCTTCTTCTTCTCAGGGAACTAGTAGAACAGGGTAAGGAGAACTCTATCACTGGGTTCATTGTGTCCTTCGATCAGGAGAAGGCATTTGATAGGGTCCCACAGTACTTTATTATACATGTCCTTCGATCTTATGGGCTTTCTGCTGAATTTTGCTCTTGACTTTCCTTATTGCATCAGCAAACTTCAGCTATTCCCTTGGTAAATGGGTATCTGGACTCCTACATACCAATTAATAGAGGGGTAAGGCAGGGGTATCCCATGAGCCCCCTCCTGTATGTTTTTTGTTTGGATCCGCTTATGAGATTAATAAACCAGGATGACCTTATATCTGGTATTCATCCTACCACTGGACCTCTATCAGTAAAAACTGCTACTTATGCAGATGACCTCTGTGTAGTTGTTTCAGATGCTGCTTCAGGACATAGAGTTTTACAGCATTTTTCTGTTTATTCGGCTGTAGCTGGGGCTTCCATCAATAAGACTAAAAGTATTATTTATTGCATTTGTGATTTCTCCCCTGCAAATGACTCACTACAGGATATAGCTGTCTCCAGGGAGCCCATTAAGATCTTAGGTGTACTATTTGGGAGGGGGGATAATGCATCCCTGAACTGGACTGCGAAGCTAGAAGTTGTTAAACATAAGGTAGCTGTCTGGAGAACGAGGCAACAAACTAAACAAAAGAAAGTTATAATTGCTAAAACATTTTTGCTCCCCAATTTTTTGTATCTCAGTGTGGTCTATGCCATTCCACAACATCTGGGAACAACTCTTTTAAGTATTTTTTTTTCAAATTGTTTGGGGTAGTAGACTGAACCCCGTTAAAAGGGATGTACTCTACTTGCCCATAGCACAAGATGGCTTAAATTTTGTAAACCCTATTACGTTTTATTTTAGTATATTCTTTTGTAGGAATACAGTTGACCTGACTAGGCCTCAACCAGATGTCTGGCTCTTATTTGCAGACCACTGACTTCAGCATTTATATAGCATCTGGACCCAACAGTGAGGTAGGGCCTTCACAGCACTTCCCAGTTTACCTTCAGCCTGTTGTCAAAAAACCGAAGAAATGGAAACTGTGGTCGGACCATGTTTTGTCCAAATCTAATTAGACTATTTATGCCACTATACAATCACAAGTTCATTATATTACTTCTGAATTTAGGGGCATACCAGGACATTACCATGGGAAGGAGCTTACAGGGTTATGAGATACTAAGACTCCCCCTAGGATATGGGATGTTCTGCAGCTTTGTAGTCATGGAAGACTTAACGTGAAGGGAAATGCTAAGCATAAGACCTTGCCAGAAAGGATGTGCCTAGACAGTCTTGTGTGGCTTAAGAGGAATCTATGACACATGCTCTGTTACAATGTCCTTATGTCCAAGAAGTCTGGAGAAATCTAGTTATGAAATGGAAGGACTCTAAATGGCAGGCTGTTACGTATGCGGAAGTGGTGGGTGACCTTTTTTGACTCCACATGCTCTTGATGATGGGCTTGTGAGGCTTATATTTGCCTTCTTCAAATTTTATTTATGGCAAGCTAGGTGTAAATATGTTTTGCAGCAAGTGTATCAAGCCCCTGATTGTGTTATTGAGAGAATAGAATATGACTTGATTAACCAATGTATGTATGAGAAAACACATTTGATACATAATGAATGGATAGCTAGATGGAAAGCAGTTCCTTTTTTGAAAGATAAAATAGGATGAAATGCTATGTTAAGTTCCTAGATGGGGTGTTAGTGCCTGTGTTATGATTTCCTGATGTTTCTGATTCTTTTATTTTTCGTTCCATTTTCCTTTTTGCTTCTGTACCATTTCCTTCAGTTAACTATGATGTTGTGTATTGCTGGTTGTTTTCATTTGTTCTGTTGTCATAATAAACATTTCCCCCTACTCTCTTTGAGAAGTGCCATGGGATCTTTAACATCCACCTGAACTGCCACCAGAACAGGCAGATGGGACCTCAGTTTTACGTCTCATCTGAAAGATGTTATAAGTAATGAACATTATACTCTTTTATTAGTAAGAGCACATATGAGAGCCAAGGAGATTTTTTACACCTCAGAGTTTCCAACTTTTCTTTTTCCTCTAAGAAAATACATAATAGGCTGCCAGGAGAGGCTGTGATGCATTTAATCCAATATCCCATAATAAGAGAATCAGACAATGTTTTATACCTGTCTAAACTTCTCTAATATAGGGAGTTCAAATAGCTCTCATAGGACTCGGGGATGATTTCAAAAGCTGGATGGAAGTTTTTTCAAGTTATAAGATTATGTATGACACCCATTTCTCAGCTGCATAAAGTGCTTATGGCATTAGTTTTGCAGAAATAGCCTGGATCAAAGGTCTGATGGTATTACCTCCATAACTATAGTTGAATTTCTTTAAACCAGTTGCTGTTTTTTTTTTATTATTATTTGAATCTTGGTATTCATTATATGGGAGAACCATGAGCCATTGGATGATACTGTAGACCCAGACAGAGATATTTTTTTAACAGTGCTCATATATAGAGTTCCAATTTTCCGTCTCCTCATAGTTTATTTATTTATTTAGTTTTTGTTGACCGGGTAAGTGCACTAGACAAATCCTGCCTATTTTCAGGCACGACCTGGGGAAGGGGGATACAGATGAATGCCAACTGACCTTGAACCAGATTAATCTGTTGGTGGTATTTTTTTAGCGAATGAGGGAAAGTTGGCCAAGACACCAAGGAAATTCCCCTTCTCTGACGCTGTTGCTCTGTGGCCAGTAGAGGGCTATGGGCCATTGCAATGGCCATTCGGAGTTAGTCGTTGGACCGACAGGTTGCAGCGGAGTTGGGAGAGTGAGCCTCCTCTCCTTCTCCTGTTCAGCAAGAGGCTGTCCTAAATGCTCATTTGGATTTGGATTTCGATGGCGAGGGTACTGAGATTTTTGTTTCTACTGAAGATTTAACTACGGATGGCTCTACTTTACTGAAGGAATCAGAGACGGATATTTGGCAGACAGCCAATATATTGCCTTTATCTACAACTACTACAATTGCCACAGAAGGTTCCACTGTACCTGAGCAGGATGCCTTTATTGGAAAACAGTCGAATGGATCTTTTTCCGTTTTGGAACGCAGTGAGTTGGCTACTGAATTTTGTGCTGATATGTTACCCTTTCTCCGGCTGGCAGTCCTAGCGAAGCTAGTGTGTGCCGACGGGCCGGTGTTTTTTCCTGAAACTCGCTCTGTCTCTTCTTTTCGGGCTGGCAGTTCTAACACCAAGGCAGGTGTGTGCCAAAAGCCCAAAGCAAGTAAGTCACGCTCCATGGTGAGTAAATTTTTGACTACACACAGCGGCAGCGCTCTGGAAGGGTTTGCGCTCCCTTCAGGACCAATAAACTCTGCAGTAGCCATTACAAAGCCGGTTTTACTAACTGAAGCAGGGTTTGTTTTTCGTTTGCCTAAAACAGTTGGTGAAAAGGATGGGCAACAAGAAAAAGAAGGTAACGTTATTTACCAGACCCAACCAAATATTCAGATGGGGGCCACCGTTTTTTCCTTTAAACAAAAACAAAACGAAATTGCCCAGCAAGGCTGTATCTCCAGGGAGGGTTCTTCTAAACTCCTGGGCCAGCAAATAAACTTCCCTTTGCCTCCCCCTGATCTGCTGACCAATTCTTCATTATTAACTACCTCTGATGCACACTGGACTCCTCAACAAGCCTTGCAGGGGGCAGGATGGTTGCAAAATGAGCAAGGAATCTGGCATCCAGACCCTAGCTGGGATTCTTCCTTAACTTTTCTTCAATCCTCTCCTGAGTGGAAACCCTCTAAGGTTGAGGTTGGTAAAGCTCCGCAGGTGTTGGAATCAGTTAAACCTCCTATAGAATAAAAAATTCCAACTAAACAGAGCTCGAAGCTTCCTGACCCTAGTTTGGATCACCCTCCCTTATTATCAGACTTATTCTCTAGAACAAAAAAAGAAGCCGCTCCTAGGCAGAATGCTGTCCGGATATGATATAAAGTGGTTTGGAGAATAGACCAGACCAGACTTATGTTGGTCGGACTTTATTAAAAGAATCTTTATTTTTCTCTCCCAAAGATGTTTTTGCTCTAATTAATATTTCTGGGGAGGATAACTACGATGTCAGCTTTTGTACAGCATATGCTTTGGACCTTTTTTGGGAACGATATGCTAATGTTAAATTTTCTCTCATTTGGGCCCCTTTTTTAGTCATACCATTAACTAAGCCTCTAATTAAATATGTGACAGTCATGTTCAGAAATGAGGGGTTCATGTTGTGACATTACTTTTGTTGTCTCAGAAGTGTGAGATTCTCAGTACTCCAGAAGCCCTGTTAGATTCAGAGTCTTTCTGGACAGGGGTGGAAGTATAAAGTCAAATTAAAGCGACAGATACTGAATGGAACATATCCCTAACTCCTTTTATTAGGCAGAGATAGGAAGTATGTTTTATGCAGGACAGCCTAGGGCCTGCTACAAATGTGGGGCATGGACTCATCTGTCTAGTACTTGTGATAAGGCCCGTTGTGATAATTGTGGTGCAATTGGTCATATAGCCATGCAGTGTGCAAATTTGACAAAATGCGACTTATGTGAGGATGATGGCCACGTCTTTAGTGAATGCCCTTGGGCTGCTAAGAACAAGGCCTCTTCTGCCAGTCCTGAGTTATTAATACAGCAAGCACAAGACTCAACTGCTGAGAAAAAGGTGATTCAAAATGAATCCTCTGGTTCTAAGCCAGTCCCTCCTCTGGTTAATGTCCTAAATCAGGCCCCCCCCCAACCGGAGGTGGCTCCAGTTGACAAACTTGCTGCTTCTTCTCTGAAGATGGAAGACCCTATTACTTCCCTTTTAACCCCAGTCTGTTATAAGGAACCTGCTGTCCTTGGGAGTGAGGTAGTTGATAGCAAGGTTTTTCGATCAGTAACAAGAAGGCATTCTTCTAGGAACAACAAACCTCCTATTTCTTTGCGCTCTCCGGTGTTGAGTGAGCATGACAACACTTACGCTGCTTTGTTTTTGCCAGATGAAGGTTCTGATATGGACCATGGGGAGATGGATTCTCAATCAGTAGGGAGTAATCAGCCTTCTATGGGTGCGAGTCAGGGGGACTATAAAGATAAAAAAAAAGAAAAAAAGGAAAAAATAAGTGTTTTTTTTTTCTGCTTGATATTTGTTTTCCTAACTAAAATTCCTTATGGTTGTTTTTTCATTTGGGTCATTAAACATCCATAGTATTTTAAATCCAGTTAAACGACAAGCAGTTTTTTTTCATTCATGATTCTGGTTTTGATTTTTTTTTTTACAGGAAACATGGATGTGTTCAAGGGAACAGCTTTTGTCATTTAAAAAACACTGGATTTGGGGCCCCTCTTATTGGTCTTTTGGCCCAGATCGTGCAGATGGGTTGGGTATTTTGTTTGGTTCTTATGATTTTTCTTTGATTAAATTAATGGATTTAGTTCCAGGTAGATTGTTGATACTGGATGGCACATGGAAACTTTCTGCTTTTCGTTTCATCAATGTTTATGGGCCTCAAATCAAAAGCTGACAGAGTGGGTCTTTTTAAAATGGTTCAACCATACTCAGTTTCCTCCTATTTGATAGTGTTAGGAGGTGACTTTAAATGTGATATGGCTAGGGTCCTGGTCAAAGGTGAAAAACAAAAAAAAGTATATTGTGATTATAATATGTTAACTACTTTAATTAGCACAGCAAATTTAATAGATTGTAGTATTTACAATAAAGGTCCTAGGTTTACATATTTTAGAGGTAGTTTTCAAACTACTATTGATCATTTATTTCTCTCCCAAAATTTTCCTAAAGGGCAGTTCTCTGTCATTCCCTATGAATTTTCTGACCATTTATTGTTAAAATTTATTATTGGGGAATTTAGCCATAACACTAAGATTAGATGCAGATGGAAATTAAATCCAACTTTGCTGACATCTTTGGAACCTCAAAAGCAGCTTACTACTTTGCTGTCCTTTAGACTCTTGTCTATTGTTTATATGATGATATAGGAGAATGGTGGTTAGATTCAAAAAAAGATATACAAAAATTTTTTATTAGCTATAGCAAATCTTTGGAAAACAAGCGGTTTTCAAAATATCTCTCTCTTCGGACTCAATTGCAGCACTTATATTCCATTTCTTATCTTACAAAATTTGATTATTCTCTCCAAATTAACAACATTAAAAAATATATGTTGATGTATCAATATGATAGAGCTACAATTATAACCACTATGCTTTCTAGTGGAACCCAGAAATCACCTGTTGGGGATCCCTATGAAGCTTGTAAAAAGATTCTCTCTGATATGTCTTTGGACTCTTTACTGGATGCAGATGGGAATTCAGTTAATTCGGTTTTAGATTTGAAAACCTTATTAAACTACATTACCAATCCTTAGAACCCGGAAATTTCCTCTAGAAGAGATTTCAGAATATTTAGGTAATTTTGAAGTTTCAGTAGGTTCACAAGAGGCCTTGCTTCTGTTGAAACAGATTACTGTACTGGAAGTTGAAGAGGCAATTCGTAGCCTGAATGCAGGTACTTCTCCGGGACTGGATGGTCTCCCAAATAAATTTTATAAAACTTGCATATCCCAAATTTCTGTTATTTTACATGCTGCTTTTTTTTTTTTTTTTCAACAGCAAAAACCCGGTTTCCTTTTCTGAAGGGTTATTGATTTATTTATTTAAATCAGGAGCTAGAACTGACATCTCCAATTGGAGACCAATTATTTTATTGAACTCTGATTATAAAATTTTGACCCATATCCTTAACACTCGACTTAAGCTTTACACTTCCCCAGTACTCTCAGCATTACAATTTGGTGGTCTACCAGGAAAAAAGATTCAAGATGCCCTTGTTATTATTAGACATTTTATTGAAGTTTTATTGATGAAGGGTCAAACAGGTTGTATACTGTCCTTAGATCAAGAAAAAGCATTTGATCATATTGATAGGGTTTTTTTGTTTACTACTTTGGCTAAATATGGGGTTCCTTTAGCCTTTATAAAGTTTATAGAATCATTATATTCCCCGGTCTCTGTGAAAGTTCTTTTAAAAGGACAAATCACAGAGGGTTTTACGATCCTGACAGGGGGTTAGGCAAGGATGTCCCCTTAGCCCTTTACTTTATTTATTCTCTATTTACCCCTTACTTCAACTCCTGACAAAATTGAAGTTAAATAGAACATCAGGATGGGGTACTTTTGCCAACCTCTCTGTAATAGCATATGCAGATGATATTTGTGTTCTTTTTTCTCATTTAGATCATATTTCTGTGTTTTTGCAAGAACTATACGAATATGCAGATGTTTCTAATTCTAGGCTTAATGTTTCAAAAAGTAAGGGGTTAATGATAGGCCCTTGGGGTTTTACTTCAGGTCAGGTATCAGGGATTAATATTTCTATACAACCTATAGTCATTCTGGGGATTAAGTTTGGTCCAACTAACCTTCCTTTAGAAAATTGGGAGTCTGTATTATTAAAATCTCAGGCTAAAGTAAGGAGATGGCAGTTCTGGAAACTTTCCAAACTTAAAAGAATACAGATATTGAAGAAATTTATAGTTCCACAATTGCAATTTGTTGCATATATTTTTCCTCTCTCTTCTTCTTTAGAGACTACTTTATACAGGATTTTTTTTTTCAGATGCTCTGGGGCAATAAACTTAACCCTGTTAAATGTTGCTACACATATTTAAGTAAGAAAAAAGGGGGACTGGGTATGATTGAACCATTGATTTTCTTTCATTCATTATTTATTTATCACACGGTTTTGTATAGCATTTCCTCTATTTCTGATGGAGTTAGAGGGGTGGTACAGCAAATCTTGGTACAGTATGTCTCTAAATGGCTAGATATAGCACCAAAGCTTCATTCCAGACTTCAAATCCCAGATTATTTTTACCCCATGGCTCAAAAACTTTATAAATGAAAAGTTTCTCAAACTGAGATTTTACAACATTCCAGGAAAAATTTTTATTTTTCTTTATTGGCTCGTTTGTACCCTCCTGAACCCAGTTTTAAAAATTGTCCCCCAGCACTTACTGGGCATGTCTTGAAACAGCTCACAAATGTTAGGGTGCCTGCAAATATGTGGGAGGTTTTATGGCTCACACTTTATGGTAAGCTGAACATCAGAGGAATTGCTAAACATAAAAATCTGGCAGACAGAAATTGCCCTTCAAACAACATGAAGTCTTGCTATATTATGACATATGCAGTGAGTCCCAACCTTCGTACTGCTCTGGAGGTGAAAGAGTTAACTTTCCATGCCAGGCATGGAACTTTGAGCGCGAGCTCGGTTGAAAACTCTGTCTGTTGTTAATCAAACTCAAACTGTCAGATTCTTTACGCCTCACTGAACAGTCGCTCCGGAGAGTTCTCCTTCTGCTCGGTTCATTTTGTCGGTTAAAGTGTTATTTTATCGGGTTTTGACTGAAATTAAACCGAAACCGGTCAGTTCAAGCTCTGTCTGTGGTATTGTAAGTAATAGATAGGCTTACATTTATTTTATTCTGTGTGGAACTTGTAAACGTCTTTCAGTTCGGTTTGAACCGATCAGGTTGTTCTAAAACTTTACTAGTCCTTTTTTAGAGTGTGGTTCCTGGTTCTTATCGGTTCTAAAAAAACCTGATTTCATTACATTTTTTTCCACGACCCGTGACACGGTTGGGAACCAATAAGGGAGTCTTGCTTGGTGGATTGCCATAAATGGGCAAGTTGGTTAGGCTGGCACTATGTCTGAGAAACCCAAAAGAAAAACCAGGCCCACTGGGATTCAGCACTGTAGTGTTTGTGGGGAAGCCTTTGCTAAGGTTGACCCACACACCACCTGTGTGTATTGTCTGGGGTTTGACCACCTCAATGCAGACTGCCAGATATGTAGTAATTTTCCTGCTGCCACCATTGAGAAGAGAGTTGGTAGGCTCAGGGAAAGGGAGGCCAAAAAGTCCGCTGACCCGGATGGCCAGCCTGGTTCGGTTCCAACCGAACCGGAGGGAGTGTCCTCTGACCAGGGCGATACTTCTCAGGCAAAGAAGAGCCAGCCTGAGGAGCCGGTCCCAACTAAAGGACTAGAAAGTCAGCTAGTATGCAAAAGTATTTTCTCAACGCATGAGAAATAGCTAAAGTAATTCAAATTGTCAGTCACTTTCCCGGTTCCGGCGAACCCGATACCATCAGGAAAAGCTCGGTTCGGCCGGATCCACCGGTTTAGGATTATGATTTTAAGGATTTTTATGAACCGGAGGAGGGGGAAGAGGAGTATGAGGAGAGTGAATGTGGGTTTGAAAGTCTGGATGTGCCCATTGAACCAGACATCTCTCCAGACAGACCGTCAGGGGTTTCTCCTCCTAGGCTATCTGAGTCCCCTTCTCATTTTAAGTTTTATAAGAAAGTTGCTGAAACTCTCCAGCTCCCTGTTGAGGAAGCTGTTGATGACCAAGAGGAGCCTGATTATGTAGAAATGATGGATATTCCAGAGTCTAGGAGACTGTCTATTCCTCTGCATAAATCTTTTAGGAAACAGACAGTAAAAATTCTAAAAACTCTTCACACTATACCTCCTGTTGATAAAAGGATGGACAAGAGGTATACATTATCAGACTTTGATACAGAGTTCCTCACACAGCAATGCAGTCATGTGGGGGTAGTGCAGGCTGCAGCCTGTGACAAGGCAAATATTCCTCTAGCTTCGCATCCCCCTGAAAAGGACTCCAGGAGGGTTGATGCCATGGCAAAGAAACAGTACATGGCAGCATCCTTGGGACTCAGACAGGCAAATTATATGGCTTATGCTGCTAGATACCAGAAATCCAGATGGGATACTGTGCTGGCTCTAGCAAAACAGGTCCCTGACCAGCTTGCCAGGGAGTTGGAACAGGTGGCTGCGGATGGTATTGAGGCATCTAAGGTGCAATTTCATGCTGCAGTAAACTCTAATGATGTGTCATCAAGGGTCATGGCTACATCTGTGGTACTTCACAGAATGGCTTGCCTCAGATGTACTACCCTGTCACAGGATACCCAGTCTAAGGCCATGGATTTTTCTGTTGTGGGCAATTTTCTGTTTGGGGAGCAGACAGAGAATTATATGAAGAAAATGGATGACTATAGGACCACCTATAGGAGTGCACAGGCCAAGGAAAGGCAGGCCACTCCTCAAAGGCAGCATCCCAGGGGCAGCGGCAGGCCTTTTCATAGGCCTTTTTACCAAGTCCAGGCCTCCTCTTCTGCTTTTGCCCAGAGGGGGTTCTTTAGAGGGAGAGGCAGACAAGGTGCAAGCAAGCCTGCTTCCACCCCTCAGCCCAAAGCCCCTGCCAAGCAGGCACCCTGATGGGGTAGCCAGGGCCGATTCTCCTCTACCTGTAGGGGGCAGGCTTACTTACTTTGTCCAGGACTAGAAGTCACTAACATCAGACAAGTGGGTCCTGGAAGTAGTAAGCCAGGGACTGGTTCTCAGCTTCAAAAAATTTCCGAAGATGAGAGCCAGGTCCTTTCCACTTGCAAATCCATCAGAGGCACTTGCCCTAGAAACAGAAGTTTCTACCCTCTTGGCTCTCAGACCTGTGGAAAGGGTTCCACCCCTACACCAGGGCAAAGGGTTGTACTCCAGGTACTTCCTTACCCCAAAAAAGACAGGAGAATGGCGGCCCATCCTGGATCTCAGATACCTAAACTAGCACCTTTTAAAACCAAAATTCAAAATGGTGACTCTGGGAGTTATTTTACCTCTCTAAGGCTGGGGACTGGCTAGCGTCCCTGGACCTCAAGGATGCCTACTTCCATGTTCTCATCAGAAGCTTCCATCGAAAGTACCTCAGATTCGAACTGCCCTCAGGCCACTACCAGTTCAGAGCAATGCTCTTCGGCCTCACCTCTGCCCCGAGGGTATTCACAAAATGCCTGCCAGTAGCAGTTGCCCACTTAAGAAGGCAAAAGATTGCCATTTTCCCTTACCTGGATGACTGGCTCATAGTAGGCCAGTCTTCAGAACAAGTCAAACTACACCTCCAGGTAACTCAGCAACTGCTCACATCTCTAGGTTTCCTTCTCAATCTTCCAAAGTCAGTTCTAGAGCCTGTCCAGCTTCTCACCTTCATAGGTGCAGAACTGAACATAAAAGAAGTCAGAGCCTTCCTTCCTCTGGAAAGAGCAAGGACCTTGGTCTCTCTGGCCTCCTCTTTCACCCTGCAGGTCTCTCGACCAGCAAGGCATTTTCTGCAGCTCCTAGGGCACATGGCTGCTTCTACAGCAGTTGTGCAGGGAGCAAGATTTCAGATGAGGGACATCCAGTTCAATTTGAGAGCCTTTTGGTCTCAAAGGAGAGACCCTCTGACCAAATTGATCCCAGTAACTCGAATCCTGATCCAAGCCCTTCAGTGGTGGCAGGACCAGAGCAATCTGAGACAGGGGGTTTCCTTCATCCCTTAGTCTCACTCCTAATCCTTACTACAGATCGTTCCTCTTGGGGTGGGAGCTCATGGGCGATCTCACTACCCAGGGATTGTGGTCCCCTCAGGAATCTCTGCTCCACATCCATCTGTTGGAACTCAGAGAAGTTTTTCTAGCACTTCAAGTTTTTTCCACCTCTGTTCAGAACAAAGTTGTACAGATCAGAACAGACAACACCACTACAATGTGGTACATCAACAAGCGAGGAGGCACTCAGTCTACGGCGTTGTGCACTGAAGCAATGAAGTTGTGGTCTCTGGCGTATTCCCTGAACACCTCCCTTATGGCAGTTCACCTCCCAGGCAAGGACAATGTCCTGGCAGATGCTCTCAGCAGGATTTCCCAGGGCCATCACAAATGGTCACTGGATCCCCTAGTATTGGAGGTAGTATTTGCCAGATGGGGCCGCAGATAGATCTTTTGCAGCCCCAGACAACCACCAACTTCCCTTTTGCTGCAGGCCCCAGTGTTGGGCTCAGTCCTCTGATGCCTTCCTTCTCAGTTGGAAGGAAGTTTCTATGCCTTCCCCTTCCCTCTTCTGTTCAAGGTGCTAGTCAAAATCAGATCTCAACCCTGCAAGATGATCCCGATTGCACCAGATTGGACAGACAGCCCTGGTACCACTCCTTATGTCCTTAGCAGTCCACCTTCCCCTGTGTCTTCCCAGGAATCACAACCTGTTAACCTGTGCTCAGGGGAGAGTTTGGTACCCGAATCTCAAATCTCTCAATCTCAAGGCCTGGTTCTTGAAGAGTTAGAGTTTGCTGACCTACACCTCTCCCAAGGTGTATTGGATATATTGAAGGTTTCTAGGAAGCCATCCAACAGGGCTACTTATAATTCCAAATGGAAGAGATTTTCCATTTGGTGCTCTGGCAAGCATATTTCCCCAGAATCTGCTGACTTACCCACAGTCCTGGATTATATGGTTCATTTGAATACTTTGGAGCTGAGGCCAGCTACCCTAAAAGTGCACCTGGCAGCCATGTCTGCTTTCTTATCAGCAGGTAAACCCTCTTCTCTTTCAGCTCATCCTGTATTCTCCAAGTTTTTCAAGGGGTTGCTTCACACCAATCCTCCATTCAGGGACCCTGCCCCTGCCTGGGATCTTAATATTTGCATTGCTCAGTTTATGCAACCCCCTTTTGAGCCCTTGTCTTCAGCAGAGCTTAAGTACTTGACTTGGAAAACTGTGTTTTTGGTAGCCATCACTTCTGCCAGGCGCATAAGTGAGTTACAAGCATTGTCAGTGGAACCTGATTTTATCTCCTTTCATAGAGATAAGGTGGTCCTCAGGACTAACAGAAAGTTCTTGCCTAAGGTAGTTTCAGACTTCCACCTTAATCAATCTATGTCTCTCCCTGTGTACTTCACTGACCATTCCTCCTCTGGCAAGAGGAGACTACACAAGTTTAGATGTCAAAAGAGCCCTTAGTTACTACATAGAACGTACCAAGGGTCACAGGTTTGACTCCTCTAACTGTTCCTCACTTATGGTGAGGTTGGTAAAGGAAACCTGCCACTAAAAGATCCATTGCCAGGTGGATTGTCTCTTGTATCCAATTTTGCTATGAAAAACAGAGTAAGGTTCCTCCCTCAGGCCTGAGGGCTCACTCTACCAGAGGTACAGCTGCATCTCTGGCTGCTGCCAGGGACATCCGTATCCTAGAGATATGTCAAGCAGCTACCTGGAAAACAGTTCACACTTTTACCAAGCATTACTCCCTGGACATCCAGGCTAGGAGTGATGCTCGGTTTGGCACAGCTGTGCTTCAGAGCCTATTTCCAAAGTAGGTTCTGTCCCTCCTTCATGGAGGTACTGCTGTGTAGTCTGCATATGTCATAATATAGCAAGACTTCATGTTGTTTGAAGAAAAAATTACTCACCTTAGTAATGTTGTTTCTTCTAATGGAGTCTTGCTATATTATGACCTCCCCCCCTGCCTGCCCCTCTCAGAACCTCTACTTTTGGGATGTGGGTGGGCAGTGCAGTGTTGGCACTTAGTAGATGCCCACCTTGTTTTTTCACCCCTCCTTCTTGGGGTGTTTGGGTGTTATGTTTTTAATTTTTTGGATCCCCTGACTTGAGTCTTTTTTTTGGGACCAAGAAAAAATGTGTTCTTATATTTAGTAGCCAGTTGGCTAGTGTAGGTTTACAGCTTCCACACAGAACCTTAGTGAGTTTTGTTCATAAAGATCTGACAGTTTGAGTTTGATTAACAACAGACAGAGTTTTCAACCGAGCTTGTGCTCAAAGTTCCATGCCTGGCATGGAATGTTAACTCTTTCACCTCCGGAGCAGTTCGAAGGTTGGGACTCACTGCATATGTCATAATATAGCAAGACTCCATTAGAAGAAACAACATTACTAAGGTGAGTAATTTTTCTTATTTGACATGTATCAATATGGAAGAAACTATGTCTCATTTTTGTTACATTGTTCATATTCAAAGCCTCTGTGGACTTTTCTTGCAGATAAATGGCATATGAATTGGTTGTTTAATTTAGATTTTGACACTTTAGTTTTAGGCCTTTTGCCTACCGAGAATGCTGATCTTCATTTGAAACCTATTTTATTTTTTTATGTTGTTTAAGGTTTTACCTTTGGCAAGCTCGTTGCCAATGGGTTCTTTCCCAGAAATTGATGCCATATTCTGTTTATAGTTTTCTGGTTGCCCAGACAATGACTGCAGTGTATAATTCTGATGTGTTACATTCTTCAAGTGCTAAGGTATATAGATGGTGGAAAGGGTTTCAAATTTTTGTAAAGTATAAGTAATCTTAGTTGGATTTTCTGTTTTCTTCTCTTTTTTCCCCTATCCTCCTTCCTTCTCGTTTTTAGGGATATGTGTATGTATATATATTATATATATATATCTATAACTGTTTGTTTCACTATTGTTGATTTTCTGACTATATGTATATTATGTGATTTTCAATAACCCCCCCCCACACTCTTTTTGATAAGTGCCATGGGATCTTTAACACCTACCTGAACTACCACCAGTCCAGGAAGATGGGACCTCGGTTTAACGTCTCTCCGAAAGACGGCACCCCAAAAGTGCAGCAACCCTCTCATGCTGCACTACAGTGTCAGTACTGGGATATTAACCCAAGTGCCAGATGTGGGAACTGAACCCACAACCCTCTGATCTCCCAGCCTCAGAGGCGAGTGTGCTACCTACTGAGCCACTGACACTGTTGGTAAATGCCACTTGCTGAAAACCACTGACTTGCTCTTGTGCTTACTGATTGACAGGGATAATTGTGTTGCCTCTTTGGCTAAACAGTCAAGTTTCTTTTGTAACCCTGCTGGGAATAGGACCCAGAGGAGAAGATCATCTGCGTATGCGAGGGCCGGTATGGGTAGAGTGCCAATTTTAAGTGAGTCAGATGGCATTGCTTCAATGGTATTTAATAGGCTGTCCATATAAATAATAAATAGTGTGGGAGCTAAAAGACAGCACTGATATACCTCTTCGTTAATCAAAACATTTTTAAGGCAGTACCTTCTGAGCCTACCCTAACCTGCGCCCAGGTCTCTCTGTATAGTGCTGATATGACTGATGTTAAGGCATAGTAAATGCCTTTGTCCAATAATTTTTGCCATAAAGTGATTCATGAAATGGAATCAAAGGCAGAAGAGAAGACAATGAAACTAATGTACAGTTTTTAACCCCTTATAATAACTGGTCAGCAATTTCTCTCAATGTACTGACCAGGTTGATATTTTCCATAACAACCGGCTGGTTGTTATGACATTCATGAGCCATGCCAGTCAAACTATGCTGCTGCCTCATTGGCCAACATTCTGTATGTGGGCAGGACCAAACAGTCTCACAAACTGCTGGAAAAAATTACTGGCTTGTTATTATAAAAAATAAAAGATGGGAGGGTGTTTTATATGAAATTTACCATCCTTGTTGTGGGAGTGCTTTGATAAACCCTCGGGCTTCACCCTTGGGGTTATGTAGCATCCCACAACTCGGTGTGCATTATATTCTCATATCAAACCCTTCCCATCCATTATTCTCTATATAATACAATGTTTTTCCTACAGTTATCTTAGAATGTAGCTGTTATCCATTGTGGAGCAATTGTTTCTAAAACCAAATTGTGGTGGTGGGGGGCAAACCACCATTAGCCATAAATTGCTCATGCAGTTGTAAGAGAATGACCCTTGTAAATATTTTTTCTGAAGAATCCAATAAACTGATTGGACGATACATTTTGAGGTCAGATTTGTTGCCCTTTTTAAAGATTAGTATGATTTCTGCCCTTACCAGGGGTTCAGAAAAAAAAAATCTCTTTTATACATGCATTAAAAAACCTGCAGAAGTAATCTGCCCAGATTATGAGTGTCTGTAGAAAGACCTCAGTAGGAATGTGGTCAGGCCCTGGGGCTTTTTAACATTTTAGATATGAAAGTGCAGTGCTCACCTCTTCTAAGGTAAGAGGAGTAATTGGGTGCTAAATTAAGGTGAGGAAACTGTGACCATTTAATGGGTCATAAAACAAGGAAATAAAATGGTCCTCCCAATCTCAGCTGATATGTAATTATCTAGGAGTTAGACCCGTTTGTAGTTCCTTTGCTGCCAGAAATAAAATGATTTTGAATCATTTTTAATGATCATTATAACACAGTTGCCATTGCTTTTTATAATATTCGCTTTTTTTCAGAAAGTTTTGTAACATTTTCTTTCTCTAGTTATCCTTTGTGGGATGCTCCTAGTGGTCTTTTTTTGTTGTTGTTGTTGTTGTAAATATCATCATTATTAGCTTTTACAGGATACAGTCGATAGAACTACTACAGCAGAATACAGCATCACTGGTAAGCCTGTTGGGATTATCCTTACAGTTCAGGATATGAGACATTGCAAGATTATCATTTATTGTTATTATTTACATTCGTTAATGAAGTATAGGTTGTTCTGCCAACTGAAACCCTATTAATAGGGCATATGTAGCAGGTTGTTTCAGATTATAATATTACATTTAAGATGCATTAGACAGTATTAATTCTCCTCTGGGTGGACAGTAGGTGGGGTGGGAGGAGGTCCCCAGGGGTGATGGGTGAGGGAAAATCTAAAGGGAGTGATCACCTAGGCCACAAATTTAGAAGGTCAAGGGACAAAGGTTCTGTCTTTTAGCATGTCGTATAGTAGCCACCCCATCCATCTTGAGTGCACTCCTCCTCCTCTTAGTCATTTGATTTGTGGGTTATTTGTTCCATTTGGTAGATCTGCTTAGTTATAAGCCACCAGTCTTGGAGGGTTGGTATTTTAGGGGTGAGCCAGTTTTTAGTGATGGCTTTCTTTACTACTGTAATGAGGATGACTAGGAGGTATCTGGAATTTGGGTCCCTAAACTCTCTTGGGAGTTGTAGCAGGATGTAGGTCTGCTTAGTTAGTAGTAGTGGCCTGCCGAGCAGCTCCAGAAGCTCAGCCTGTATGGCCTGGAGAAACGGTTGCAGTTTGGGACAGGTGAGCATGATATGTGTATGGTGAGCATTTGCTTCACCGCATTGGCCCCAGCAGATGGATTGTGCATTCAGGAAATAGTGTCTGGTGATAGTCGGAGTTCTGAATTATCGAAGTAGATTTTTCCAGGTGAATTCTCGCCACTGATAGGAATTAGTAACTCTCGCTGTGTGCTGGCAGGTATACCTCCAGTTTGCCTTGGACAGGGTAAACCCAATTCCTCCTGCCAACCTAGGCGAATATTTTCTGTGAAGTGTCCATTTGTAGTTATTAGGGTTTGGTAGAGAGTGGAGATGAGATGACCCTGGTTTGGGGAGGGGTTTAGGAGCATAATTTTGGTGATCAGGACTGGGTATCGCTCTGGTCTGCTCACTCTACTAGGGAGGGTGTCAGTGTAGTGTCTCAGCTGTAAGAATCTGTAGTGATGGCTGTGTGGTAAACTGAATTTCCTTTGAAACTCTCCATAGGACCAGAGCACCCCTTGTGTTGTGATCTGTGAAATGTATCTAAGCCCATATCTCTCCCAGGTTTTAAAACCATGGTCCAGTCTGTTTGGATTAAAGTTTGGTTGGCTTGATATTGGGCATATCAAGGCTAAAAAGGGGGTCAAGTGCATAGTTTATTTGACGGTTGTCCAGGTAGCTATATAGTTCCGCATGATGGGGTCCTGGGTGGAGCAAGAGGGTGCATTGAGGTTGTTCAAGTACAGAGCCTGGTAGTACTCGCTATCTGGCATTAGGGATTGTTTGATGTCTGCCCAGTGCGAACCTGGGGACAAGGTTTGTCTTGCAATAATGTGGGTGAGGCTTGCTACCAAATAGTAGAAGTACAGATCTGGGAGGGCCAGGCCTCCTAGGTACATTGGGAGGAAGAGAATCTTTAAGCGTATCCGTGTTTTTTGTCTATCCCAGATAAATTTAGAGATCATAGCTTCCCATTCCCAAAAGGTCTGCTGCTTTAAAGTGATTGGGATGTTCTGGAAAAGGTATAGAGTTCTGGGGAGGGTAACCATGCTAATTAGGTCAAGTCACCTAGAAAGAATGAGGGGCAGTGTGTTCCAATTGGTGAGACCAGTTTTTATGTTGCTTGCGCATGTGCAAGAAACATAACACCATCATCTGAGTTTTCAGAGGTGTGGCAGCCCTCTTCCAATTCAGTCAGTGTGTTTGCAAGCACGGACGCAGTTCTCCAATAGCTGCTGGAGCTGTCTATGACAGCAGTCGAAATGCAGTGTAGTACAGTTGAAAGGGGACTACACTTCAGTGAGCAGCGATAAGATATACGTCTGCTCATGCCAGCCCCCCACACACACATGCACACACACAGGCACGCATACTGCGTGCTCTCGCTTCCCACGCACACACTGTATAGCCAACGTGCTGCACTTCCCCCAAACAGAGTTCCACATGCCACACTGGATGCCCACCCCAGCATGGCTACATCCTTATAGCCAGCAGGGGTGCCCAATCCTATCGGCTCCTGTTCCCCCCACCTGAGTACAGGGTGCCACACTGGGAGCCCACTAGCGTGGCAACAGATGCTATAGTCGACAGAGATTGCCCAATCCCCGTTGGCTCACACCCCAAACAGCCGTCCTTGTGCCACGCTGGGAGCCCACCCTAGCATGGCAAACGTCCCACGTTGTTGTCCTTTTTAAAAAAACAAAAACCCTGAAACACAAAATGGTCCCTCTGTCTCTGTCCCCACCACGCCCACCCACTGCACCCTACCTCCCCACCCCCACCCCATACTTACCTCTGGACTCCAGTGCGGCGATCTTGATGGACTGGGAACACGTCTGCACTCTTCAAAGCCGACCGCGAACTGAGGAAATGCCGGTAAGCTGTATAATGTAATAAATAGGGTTTTCAACTTTGCTGCATATCTCAGGCATTTTTGGAATTTTTGCACCAAATTTTCAACATGGGGTTTTGGGACCCCTTCTCATGAATACTCTCACTGTCATGGTTAATTGGGCGGAAGGGTGATTTCGCAGTCACTGCATGAAATCACCTTCGCTACTCGACTAATGAAATGAACTACCAGTGTTTATAAGGTGGGCTCTCAAAAGCCTATGTTGAAAATTTGGTGGAAAAATTCCCAAATGACTGTTTAAGCGTGCGTTACGCAGTTCTACGAGAAGCTCGTAAGTTCGTGAAATTTTTCAATATTTTCACTCCAGATTTTCAACATTGTCATTTTACCACACCTCCTTATGAGCAGTACAGCTGTCATTTTCAGATCTCGACAAAATGCTTCACCATGTAGCGCACAATGGTGCAGTCAGTGTGCTAAATCACTGTATGGGACACATTAAGAAAATCACAGTGAAACTGTTCATGAGCAGAAGTCTTAAAATGACTATGTTGAAAATTTAAGTGAAAAAATCCTAAAAATGACTGTTTCTGAGCCTGCATTGCAGTTCTACGCTCGTAAGTTTGTGAATTTTCAATATTTTCACTCCAGATTTTCAACATTGTCATTTTATCACACCTCCCTTATGAGCAGTACAGCTGTCATTTTTCACATCTCGCCCAAAATGTGTTTTACTATGTAGCGCACAATGGCGCAGTCGGTGTATGAAATCACTGTGTGGGACACATTAAGAAAATCACAGTGACACTGTTCATGAGCAGAGGTCTTAAAATGGCTATGTTGAAAATTTGGTGACAAACTTCCTAAAAATTACTGTTTTATGAGCGTGCGTTGCGCAGTTCCTACGCACGCTCGTAAGTTTGCAAATTTTCAATATTTGCACTCCAGTGACTTCCAAATACCTACACAGCACATACAAGCAAGCAACATTCGACACTGACAAATGCTTGTTAGTTGTAGTGTGAAGTGAGTATAGTTATTTTTAAAGGCAGTGGACAGGGACCTTGATAAGTGAATCCCTAAATATTTTTACTTTTTTAAGTTCCAGTTACAAGGAAACAGAATCTGGATAGCCTGGGAAGGGGTATAATGGAAGGTCAGCACTTTGGTTTTGGCAATATTTAGTTTGTAACCTGAGTCTCGACCAAAGTCTTCCAACTTTCCTTTGGCTAATGGTAGAGAAGTTTCAGGGTGTTGCAGGTAAAGGAGGACATTGTCCGCGTAAAGGGCGATCCGGTGTTCTGTACCCCCCCCCAGAGTTATTCCCAAGAGGTGTTCAGTCTCTCGGATGTGTTGTGCTAGTGGCTTCATAAAAATGGCGAACAACAAAGGTGAGAGTGGGCACCCCTGCCTGGTCCCCCTATGGAGGGGAAAATATTGAGAGTGATGCCCTCCAATCTTGACGCAGGCCATGGGGGTAGAATATATGTTCTGAATGACATAGATACGTGATTGAGGAATTCCCATTTTGTCCAATGTTGCATATAGGAAGGGCCATGAGACCCTATTGAAAGCCTTTTCTGCGTTGAGGCTGACTAGTATTGATGGGGTATTGGACTGTTGCATAGAGTGGATAAGGTGATAAGTGTGTTTAATGTTGTCAGTAGTTGTGCGCCTTCTTATAAATCCTGTCTGGTCAGTATTGATTAAAAGGGGAGATAATTATCCAGTCTGTGGGCTAGTATACTCATAAATAACTTGAAGTCGATTGTTAAGTACTGAGATCGGTCGATAGGAGTCACATAACTGGGGATTTTGCCCTGCTTAGGGATCACTGAGATTGTGGTGTATGACTAGGATGTTGGAAGGGAGGGTTCACCTTCTAGAATGGCATTAAAAGTGCCAAGCAGCTGGGGACATACCTCCTTCCTGTTGGTCTTATAGAATTTTGCTCTGTAGCCATCTGGGCCCGGAGCCTTCATGGTTTTAGCTCTGGCTACTGCAGCCACTAGTTCTGGTGCTGTTATTGGCTGTGTTAATAGCTCCCCTTGCTCCTCATCAAGTCTGGGGATGTTGAGGAGCCATAGGTATTTTGTCATTTCTTGGGGGCAGGAGGGGTTTCAGGATTGTATAGTTCAGAGTAATATGGTGCAACCTGCTATGATGTCATGTAGTTTGGTGAGTGGGTGTCCGTCAGTAGGGTGTCTTATGGTGGTGATAGTAGCTAAGTTTTTTGTCGTCTGGCTTGGTATGCCAAAAGGCGAGCGGCCCGTGGGCCAACCTCATAGTACCTCTGTCTTAGGAAGGTGAGGGCAATTTCTGTCTGTTGGAGGCTAAGACAGTCGAGTTCTACTTTGGTTTGGTTTAGCTGGGGGAGAACTGACTGGTCCCCTTGCAAGAAGTGGAGGGTGTCCTCCAGCGTAGTTTGGCGTGCCTTCCGCTCTTTGGCTTGTGTGGAAGTAAATTGGATAATACAGCCCCAGAGTACCGCCTTAATGGTATCCCACTGTAGTGATGGGGTCGAGTCAGCTGATGGATTAACCTGAGTTATTTCTGTAGTTTTTTCAGCTAGAAATTCTCTGAACTGTTGTGACCTTAGGTAATAGGGGTTTAGCCTCCACTGAGTTTGCTTACGTTGCTGCCCTTAGTTCCATGTGGTGATCATGGGGCATAGTCAGAGATGTGGATGTCTCCTAAGTTGTCATCCACCAGATGTACAGATGTTCTATTTGTGTATAACATAGATCAATATGTGAATACATTTGGTGTGCTGCGAGGAGAGTAGTTTTAGTTTGTGGGGTGTAGGTGTCTCCAGGTATCTTTCCATCCCACCTCATTCAGAAAGCTGCTGAGGAACTTTTTAGAGGTGTCTTTCAGGGAGTTTTAAGATTTGAAGAGTCCATGCTTGGTTTGGGAGGATGTTAAAATCCCCAGTTAGGGAAGAACCCTTTAGTCATCTGAACTATTTTATCCAGCAGAGAGCACAACTGGGGACAGCCAGTCGGAGAAGTAGGCGTTAGCAAGGATGAGCTCTTGGCCATTGCTGGAACCTTGCAGTATCACTAGCCTACCTTCTGGGTCTGTCCATTTAAGCCTGGGTTGGGACTAAGTTTGGGAGGGGATTGGAATTGCGACTCCACGCTTTCTTCCATTGTGGCCAGAGGAGAAGTGCACCTCACCCTTGCAGAGCCTAGGTAATTTAGATAGATTTAACTCATTCAAGTACATTTCCTGTAAATAGTTTAGGTCTGCTTTGCTTCTTTTCAGGTTGGTAAGGACTCAGGACCTCTTAATGGGGGATGTAAGTCCATTTATGTTCAGTGACAGTACATTTAGTGGGATGTCCATCATGATAAAGTGGGGAGAGTTGGGCGCTGTAACTATGGGCTGTGTCCAAACCCCATGGGGATCCGCCTGGTACCTCCTGTCCAGTTTCTCCCAGCGAAATATGAGTAGTTTCCATTGACTAATGTTCAATGAGTAGGCTGTAATTCTATCAAAGCTAGAAGTATTACTAAACATAAAAATAACCTGTGGCATTAACCTGTAGCCAGCTGCTAAGATTAAGGGGGAGGATACCAAGGCCATGGGAAAACAAGTGGGTTCCAAGACCAGGGGTTAACTACTTAACCAAAAAGTCAACTGGGCTAGGTAAGTAAAAAACCGTAACTTGGTACTTCCATCTGCAGGGTTCATTTCTATGACCCTAAGGTAAGGCAAGCCTTACTGGGAGGTATCCTCTCTGGGAGAGTCTTTCTGACACTTACAGTGTTGGTGGGAAATGGGGTGGGATTTGGGACATCAGATACTCCCCTGCCATCCGAACTATTCACTCGGTGTGTAGTGTGAGAGGGAGAGTGGTGTGCCGTTCCTTGGAATTTGCCTGTCTGTAGGTCAGAGTCAATTCTGGGAGAGGGGTTGATCGGTGTTTTAATCCCAGGAGGGATCATCAGTCACCTGACCAACATGAAGTCTAGGTGGTATGGGGGTGCTGGGTTGTCTTCAAATCACCATCCCGGTCCCCTATATTAGTGGAGAGAGATTGTGTCTCGGGTATTCCAACAATTAACTCAGGGGAGAGGAGGGTGGCATCGGTGACCAGCTCCACTGCCTCATAATGACAAAGCCCTATGGTTCCACCTCCAAACTAATCAAGGTATTACCATCAACCTTCTTATCATATAAAATATGTATAATTCACCAGTGCCTGATTCCCATGGTCATCGTCTGCACTCCAGTACACAGGATGACTCACCTGGTCATCCTCCCTTGCCCCTTATAGCCAGGACCATCATGGGCCCAGGGCTGGAGGTGGGGGAATCCATCCTGGCCAGTCAGAAGTTACTATGCAGGCAGTGGAGACACAAACACGGAGATGATCTATACAAGACATTTCCATTCTGCCATAAATTATTATCAGGCTGAACTATTGCTTTCTTAGTCCATGGTGGTGGCGGTGGGGGTACCACCCCCATGCATGCCAGCAGGTCCCCAGGTCCTGGCACCCAGAGCCCCCTACACTGCTCTGTCACTAGGGCACCATGAATCAGCTGAGTAGTATGCATGCGGGGGACTCCAGGGGCAGGGCACGGATATCCTGCTCAGGGGCTTGTACTGGGTATATAGTCACTGTACCCAGAAAGGAAGAAGTAGGGGTTAAGAAAAATAGAAAAAGAAAAGGGAGAGGCGGCGTGCCCCAACTATGCAAAGCTGGTAATCAAAGGGGGTAAGTACTCTCCCCTTGATCGTGGTGATGCAGGCCAATCAAACTCCCACCCACCCTCTGGTCCAGGGGCTTCATCTGTGTGGATCTCCAAGTGGGCCTGTGGCTGTGGACTCTGAACTACAGCTCAAACTAGGCGCCACGCTGGCCAGGCATTCTGGTGCCCAGTGGGGGATCTCTGTTCATCTTAAGACATTGTCTGCAGGTGAGAGGGAATCCACAGTGGCTGTAAAGCTTGCTTCACAGGCCCCGGCATCTGGGCCTCAGTGAGAGGACCCTGGTGCATGAGCCAATTATACAGTGGAGCATTCTTTGGATGGCCTCTCGTGGAGTCCTCAGTCAGCATGTATAGTTAAACATTTTATCTCCCCCCTCCCACCAGCCACCTGCAGTAAAACATCATGATGCATTTACTTCATTCCCCCCCCCCCCAAAAAAAAACTTATGATTTCCCCAATCGGTAACACTGGTGTTAGGGAAGAGTATTAGCATGTGGGATGAGAGAGAGAAGGGGTCCTAGTTTGATAGGGTTAGAAAGTAGGATTCCTTACCAGTAAGCACTCCAGCGCCATTAGTGTACAGGGACCATTCTAGGCTTTGTGAAATCCTGAAAAATAGAAGAGCAGAAGTAGTCTCCCTCATTCAGAAGGAGAGACCATGTTAGAAAGAAGTTTTTTTCCAGCAGGTATCAGGAGTTGTTACAGTTAGTGGAGTTAGCGATGGCGTTCAGGGGGGAGAAACTGAAAATGGGGGGGCAGCATTTACAGAAAGAAAAGGTATGAAACTGGGACTTATCTGAAAGGTTAGTTCCAGTAGAAGTGTTAATTGTGATTGCTGCAGTCTTAAGATGCAGTCTTGATCAAAGGCACATGCAGGCATCAGGCATCGAGGTGGAAGTCAAATTGGACCTGTCCATACAGATTTTGCATCAATGCCAGTGGTGCCCATGCTGTTCTTTGTACAGTGATCGGTGAGTGGGCAGAATCCTGGTGAAGGTTCAAGGTAAATCCTAGGGGAATTCAATGACATCAGTGTGGTGATTCTTCGGGGTTCCGAGTGGCAGACGGGGTGGAATTCTGGCCCTGCAAAGTGTTCGCTATGTGCTGGATGGCCTCCGCTCCTTGTCGGCATTGTGCTTCGTGCTGCCCTGCATTCCATACCCACTGGGAAAGTCTGGAAGCAATGGTGGGTTTTAGTGGAAACTGTAGTTGAGGGGTGTCAATTCTGCATTTTTTTAGCTCTACGGCCAAGGCAAACATAAGGGGGCCATCAGCAAAGTAGATCATCAGTCAAATCAGGTATGGTGTCCTGAAGTGCAGGCTCAAGGATTTCAAGGCCCTCATTATGGGAATATATGCTTTGCACCTTGTCATGACTTTGGGTGCATAATCATTTTCAAGGTATAGTCTGTAGGTCTGGTAAAGGACTGCTCCTTGTTTCCAAGCTGAGTGCAGTACTGCTTCTTTCTCCTGAGATCGGAGAAAATGCACCAGGACTGTGCGTGGTCGGGCTTCAGGAGCTGGCCTGGGGCCGAGAGTTCAGTGGACCTGTTCAAGCTCCAAGGTGAGGGTCATTGGTAGTGGAATAGCATCCAGGATCAGCTGCTTTACAAAGCAGAGCATGTCTGTGCCTTCTGCCCCTTCCAGGATACCCGAAATGCATATGTCGTTACGCCGAGTTTGACTTTCAGCATCCTCAGCCCTATCTTGCAGTGCCCTGACTGTCTGATGCAGTTGTAATGTGGCTATTTCGGTGCAGTCTACCCTCTGGTCAACTTCCATGGCTTGAGTTTCAAGGGTCTCCTGCTGTTTCTCCAGTTTGTTGATGTCAGTGCGGAGGGCTATAGCAGTTGATCTCATCTCCTTTGTAAAGTCCCTCAGCTCCAGTAGCATTAGGGCCATTTGCCACTGGATGGTAGTGAGGGCAGTTGGCTGGATTGGAGCTGCCCCACCATGGGGAGACTGAGGCCTGGGAGCCGTCGCTCCCGACTCACCATCTGTCAATGCTCCATCATCTAGTGACTCCGCCAGTTTCAGGCTGCTTTACTTCCCTCTCCTTGGCATTGTTAGTCCTCCTCCGGTAAGCTAGTTGTTGAATTTCTGTAACAATTGTGTTTTTTGAGGGTATTTTATCGGATGCCACGGGAGCCTGTTGTATTAGGCTACCAGCAGGGGCATGACGTCACCAGAAGTCTCACCCCACTAGTGGTCAGTAATTTTGCTTTCTCCTGTCTGCAGGTCTTGTTGAACCAGCCTGTGTTATCTCTAGTATGAACTCTGTGTTGCATGTACATTAAGTTAAGAAGATCAGTAAAGAAGGCTGTCAATAATTTGTGCAGCTCTATTGCTGTGTAGCCATCCTGCTCAGCCTGTGCAGACAAATTATGGAATGAAAGAGATATCGTAAGGATATTAGAAAAGGTTTTATTTCTCCACCTAATCCTCTTTTTATTTATTATTTCCATTGTTGGTGCTATACGCCCATTCTGAGTACTTACCAAGGCTGTCAGCAGCATAGGACAGGACAAAGGGGAGCTCATTGCAGCTCCGAGAGGGCAGCCACTATCAGAGGGGAAATGGGAAAGCTCATCTGAGCTGACTTTTTCAACTAAGGACTGTGCAGCTCATCAGAGCTGATTTTCTGATTTTATTTGCCCCAATTGTACTGTGCAGTTCCTCGGAGGAGATTAAAAAGTGCCCATCCACCTGCCTCCACAGTTTAATAAATGCTCAGCTGGAGATGTGAAGCAAGGGAGGTGGAGCATCAATAGTCCAATCAAATTTGGAGGGCAGTGAGACAGGGGAGAAAGGGAGTACATTTAACGAGTGATGAGACAAGAGTTGAAACTTATTGATTTAAATGCTGTTGTAGATTAATTGAATTAAATGCACAATGAAGTAGCTAGCAGAATAGGTTTCAGGAATTTTACGTTAAACTAACCTGAATCATATACTATCTCCAGGACATATGCTAAGCTAACTGAATTCATGCATTAGACTAGTGTCATAATCCTGAAAGTATATGTTTCGTGAACCTAATTAAATTCATAAAAAAACAAAACCAACCAAACCCAGGTCCCCTGTAGCTAGCCTCACTATTGGCGACACACATGACCATAACTGGGTATCTCCCAAGGGCTTAAGGTTGGTTCATATGAATGCCTGTAGCCTGTGGCCCAAACTCCTTGAGGTTCAAAGTTGGGTAGACCTATATAAGCCTGACATCTTAGCTGTGTCAGAAACATGGCTAAAACAAAGCATCTTAATGCATGAGATTGAACTCCAGGGATACTCTGTCTTTAGCAAAGAGGGAGGAAAAGAAAGGGGGAAGGGTAATAATCTGCACAAGGGATACCCTGTGTGCATCACTCGCTTCACTGCCCCCAATAGACTGCCCTGGATGTGAAGCCATATTTATTAAGATAACCCTTGGGAATGCTAAGTCCTTGATGCTGGGATGCCTGTATAATCCTCCCAGAGTAGCCACCCAGGCCATTGAGGCACTAACCAAGATGTTGTCTAAACATTCCAACTCTGAATTAATCCTGCTGGGAGACTTCAATCTTAACTGGACATCGGTCCCAGATCAGGAGTGCAAGTCATCACAGTAACACCCTATATGAGTGCCTATTATTGAGTGACTCAATATGAGCAACTCAATAATAGAGCTTGGAAGTAGAGAGAGTGGTGAAAGAAGTCACTATATCCTGTAGAGTGAGTGTAGCAGGGAGCTACTCTCATTAGAGGAAGATATAGCATGATGGTTGGGCTAGCACTGCCAAGCTGACCATGTAGCGTGGCAGCATATGCTACCACCCCTGAAGCGAGTGACCCAGGTTCAGGTCTAGTGGCTGGAAAGAAAATATTTAGATTTTTTAAATCTTTATGTTTTCCTCTAAGTCCATGCACCCCCTTGGAGTTGATTATCTTTATTTTTGGGGGGGTGCAGGGGGCTTACCCCCCCACAGAGGGGGGGGTTGGGAGACATAGCCCCCTGCATAAAAATATATATCTTTTCTTTTTTTCAGATGCAGTAAGCGACCATAGCTATTTACAACAGTCGCTCTACTGTCCATCGCCCTTTGTCTGTCCTGCAGTTCTTGTCTCACTCTTTGTGGTCAGCGTTCATTAGAATTCAATGTTATCACATAAAACCATCATCACTGTTGGATAGGCACCTGACCCAGGTCATTAGCGAACCCACTAGGCTGAATACCAAAACAGGCAATCACTCCATTATTGACTAGGCACTGGTTTCCAACCCTAATAACATACAGTCAACAGACATATTCTCGGATGCCTTGAGTGATCACCCTCACATATTCTATATATGAAAGACCCAGTCTCCCAAAATACCACCAAGGGTTTTCACTGCAGGAGACTTATCTAAATTCTAAAGATCCACTCTCCAGTCTGACCTATCCAGCCTTGACTGGAGACCTTGTCTGTAGCTCCCAACCATAGACGAAGCTCCAGAATACTTTCAGAATTGCTTCATGTCAGCTGTTAACAAGCACGCTCCACCCAAGAAACTTAGGGTCAAGGGGCAATGCTATAAATCACTTACCCCGAGCTCAAGACGCACATGACACAGAGAGATAAGGCCTGGGTCAAATTCAAGGAGACTGGCCAACTCTTAGACTGGGTTACCTACAGGACATTCAGGAACCAAAGTAAAACATGTGCCAAAGTAGCAAAGAGGGAATACATTAAGAATCTCCAACAGGATAACTTAACTGACCCTTGGAGTTTCTGGAAGCAAATCCCTCATCTGTTGAAAGGCAGCAACAAACCCTCACAAGGTCCAGTTGTCACCAATGGCCAGACTATTAGTGATGACAAGGAGGCAGCAAACACCTTCAACAGTTTTTTTACTGATATGAATACGTACAAAACTAACTTGCCCACCAGAGCACCCGACCAACCATGCCCCACTAGGCCAAAACTCCAGCGCCCGGAATTCCATCTAAAGAAGGTCACATGAAAAGAAGTGCTCCCTGTCTTAAGGAATACAAAGGTCAGAGGTACTACAGGACCAGATGGCTTGGCATCTAGATTACTAAAAGTTGCTGTCCCTGCCATAGCCTCTCCCGTGGCCTGGCTAATCAATGGGTCCCTAACTGAAGGAGTTGTTCCAGCCAAATGGAAAGAGACATATGTAGTTCCAATACATAAGGGAGGCACCAAGGAACCAATCAGAAACTACAGGCCAATATCACTCCTCTGCATCCCGGTCAAAATCCAGGAGCGGCTTGTCTATAATCAACTGCGTGACCACCTGGAAGCAAACCAGCTGCTGGTAGGCAGCCAACATGGGTTCAGGCAAAAGCACAGTACAGACATGGCACTTATTAAGTTTATGACTGACATCCTCAAGGCACTTGATAATGGCACCTCCACTGGTGCAATTTTATTGATCTTACCAAGGCTGAAAGCTGAAACTCATTGACCTAGACCATCACTCCCTAAGCTGGTTCGAGAGCTACCTGTCCCATCACATGCACCAAGTCAGATGAAGGGGTCCATATCTGGCCTGCTTCATATAAAGGATGGGGTACCCCAAGGTTCTATTTTGGGTCCTCTCCTTTTTTCCCTGTTTGTGAATGACTTTAACAATAACTGCTGTGACAGTGCAGTAATCCAATATGCAGAACATGCTGTACTATACAGAACCTCAGAGAGCATATCTGAATTTGGAGCATAGCTCCAGGAGGACTTCATGACACTAGAAAAGTGGCTGCTGGCTAACAAGCTGCTGCTGAATGCCAAGAAAACAAAAGCCATCTTGTTTGGGCCTAAAACGCTAGGCCCAAACAGAAGCCTCCTGCCCCCTCATCTCCACATCTGGAGCTCCCGTAGAGGTTGTGAGCTCCTTTAAGTACCTAGGCCTGGTCCTTGACCAAGGTCTCACCTTTAAACACCATGCTGACCTGGTTACCTGAACCACACACCAAAAGCTAGGCCTGTTTTATAGACTGAGCACACAACTTATCCCAGAAACCAGGATAACAATAGCAAACAGCATACTCCTGCCCAACCTTACCTACACTGCCCCTGTCATGCAGTCACTCAGAAATGTGGAACTCAGGAGGATGCAAATACTTTATTATAAGGTTGCCCATTTTGCAACCAACTCCCGCTCAAAGCATCACCACTGCGAGGCACTTGATTCACTACACTGACCACCCCTTAAACATCAGTTCCAGTTTCCACTCCTGTGCACCACATACAACATCACAAATGACTCTCCCCCAACAGGCCTGGCTGGTCTGCTGGTTCCCAAATGCCCAGGTTGACTGCTCCATAGCTCTAACAGGAAGCTTCTGGAGATTCCTAGAGCAAGGATGGCAACAGGTAGCAAGTCATTCTCCCATACAGCTCCAATGCTATGGAATGACCTCCCTGACCATCTACAGACTGGCAACTCTCTGGACACCTTCAGAAAAGGGCTCAAAGAGCACCTGCTGGAAAACAGCCTCTGCATGTATTTGAGACAATAAACAAGAGACCCTAAGCAGACTAAACTGCATGGGCTGTAATGTCCCTGCCCAAATGCATCACTTTGTAAGGTGTATAGTATCAAAATGCTCAATTGAGGCCTAATGCTTGCTTTCTTAAACCACAGTTGCTTGTATTAACAACCTGTCATTGTCTGAAGTCACCTCCTGTCTAGTCTAATGTGTTAAAAAGATGTCTTCAGAAATGGAATGTACCTCTGATATGTAATACACTTTGAAAAGCTATATTTGTTCCTGCAATTGCCTTGTTACTCTGTAATGCTAAATATCCAATAGGACCGTAAGTAACTAATTCCAGGTCGCCCCTGAAAAAGAGACCTTTGGGCCCAGTGAGCTTACCAGGTCAACAAAACTGAAATAAATAAAATAAATAATGATGGGGCTGTACACTAGCTGCCAGCCCAAAGCTAGGGGGAGGTGGTCATTCTCAGTTCTGTTGATAATTTGAAAAAAAAAAAAAAAAAAAAAGCAATGGGAAACCATGTTTGAAAGTATCATTAAAAATGATTCAAAGGCATTTTGGATTCTGGCGGCCAAGGGAACCACAAACTGGCCTAACTCCCTAGATAATTATGTATCAGCTGAGACCTGGGAGGAGCATTTTATCTCCTTGCTTTATGACCCATTAAATGGTCACAGTCTCTTTCTTACTGTACTTCCCAAGTATTGGATAGTACTATCATACCGCTACACACCTTGAAGTAGGTTAGTGCTGGCATACTGCATAAAAGAGTGAAAAAAGTCCAGCTAGAGTGAACTAGAACAAGGTACCATTTTTATGTTTGCTTGCACGCATGTGCAAGAAACACAATGCCACTATACGAGAATTTGTAGGTGTGCCTCCCCCACTTCCAATGCCCTGCTGCCTTTTGCAGACGCGGCCACACCGTGCCAATGAATGTAGGAGCTGTCTATGACAGCCATTCAGATGCAGTGGCACACAGTTGAAAGCAAAAAAAAAATGCTGCAATCAGCGGCGGTAACGTGTAGGCACTGCACTGAAATAGCTGTCATAGACAGCTGCATCCCCCCGCAACAAGTAGCACGCTGGGAGCCCACCCCAGCGTGCTCATGCGCTGCCCCCCACACACACACACATACACTGTATGGCCGACGGGGTGCCCAATCCCCGTCAGATCTGCTGTGTTCCTCCCCAACAGAGTTCTAGGTGCCACACTGGGAGCCCACTCCAGCGTGGCAACAGTCCATAAGGCCAACAGGGTGCTCAACCCCGCCGACTCCACTGTATCCCCCAACAGATTTCCAGGTGCCACGCTGGGAGTCCACCCCAGCATGGCAACAGTCCGGCGTGGCGATGGGGTGCCCAATCCCCATCAGCTCCACTGCCCCCGAACAGCCTTCCAGCTGCCGCTGGGAGCCCACCCAGCGTAACAAAGTCCGCATCTTTAAAAAAATGCCCTGTAAGGAAAAAACGTCCCTCACAGACTGTCTTGACCCCATGCCCCACCCGTGCCCACTCTTTGTGCACCCTGCCTTCCCACACCCACACCTTACCCCATACTTACCTCCATAGTCCAGCGCGACGATCTTCAGTGGACCGGGAACATGTCTGCATTCTTCAAAGCCAACCGCGAACTGAGGAAATGCCAGTAAGCTGTATAATGGAATAAATAGTTTTTTTTCAACTTTGATGCAGATCTGCATTTTGGGGAATTTTTTTCACCAAATTTTCAACATGGGCCTCATGAATTTTGGCACTGTCAATTTGTTATTTGGTCCCAAAAGGTGATTTCGCAGTCACTGCGCGGAACCACCTTTCAGGACTGATTCATGATACAACCGTGTCACAGTTCATGAGGTAGGCCGCAAAAACCCTATGTTGAAAATTTAGTGAAAATATTCCCCCAAATGATTGTTTTATGAGCGTGTGCTGTGCAGTTCCTATGCAAGCTCATAAGTTCGCAAATTTTTAATATTTTCACTCCAGATTTTCAACATTGCCATTTTATCACACCTCCTTATGAGCAGTACAGCTGTCATTTTTCACATCTTGCCCAAAATGTGTTTCTGCGCATGTAGCGCACAATGGCACAGTTGGTGTGAGAAATCAATGTTCGGGACAGATTAAGAAAATCACAGTGGCGCTGTTCATAAGCAGAGGTTTTAAAATGGCTATGCTAAAAATTTGGTAACAAAAGTCCATAAAATGACTGTGTTACGAGCGAGCATTGTGCAGTTTCCACGCACCCTCATAAGTTCATGACTTTATAATATTTTCAGTCCAGATTTTCACCACTGGCATTTTTCCACACTCCCTTATGAACAGTATAGCTGTCATGTGTTTTCACACTTCCAGCGCAGAAATGCGTGGTCGCTTTGGGAAATCACTGTTCAGGACAGATTAAGAAAATCACAGCGATACTGTTCATGAGCGGAGGTCCCAAAATGCCTGTGTTGGCAATCTGCTGTAAAAAATCCCCAAACTAATTACATTATGGGTGTGCATTCCGCAGTTTCTACGCATGCTCGTGACTTCACCAGTTTTTTAATATTTTCACTGCAGATTTTCAACATTGCCATTTTTTACACCTCCCCATGAACAGTACAGCTGTCATTTTTCACATCCTGTTCAAAATGTGTTTTCGTACCTGTGGTGCCAAATGGCATAGTCGCTGTGCAAAATCAGCTGTCAGCTAATGAACTGATATTGCCACTGTTCATAAGGTGGGGGTCACAAAAAACCCATGTTGAAAATTTGGAGTGAAAATACCAACGAACACTTGAGGCGTTAGGGTTTCCGACTATAACACCCCACCCTGTAGAGACTGACAGGCATCAGGGGCGTAACTTGGGATTGTCACCTGTAATACTCATACCATTCCACCCCTGCCCACACCCTGCAGCCAGTGAGAGGCATCGAGCTGTGCCTTGGACTCTTCGGCCCCAAAGTTCACCCCATTCTCCTATACTGCACCCATCTCACTGTATTTCCTGATGGAATGGGATGGGCATAAGGGCCAAAGATCCCAAGGCACACCGTGACACTTGTTGGTGTCTGCAGGGTAGGTTGTGGTGAAATCGCATGGCTGTTATGCCTGATGACCCAAAGGCACACCCCAGTGCCTGTCAGTATCTGCAGGGTGGTGGTGGGGTTGGCTTCAGTTCAATACTTCACTGCCATTCCTATTATGCAGTTCTCTAACTCCTACACTATCAATGCCAGCAAGCAAACATTCAGCATTGACAAATGCTTGTTTAAATGAAAATACATTCTGTATGCTACAGTCTGTCATCTCTGTCTGAATTTTTATGTTTACCTTAAAACCTGTGTCTGCACCATTGAAAGCATTTAGGTCAGGATTATGCATTGAGGAAACCATCAGTGATGTCACTGCATGGGCTGGATTTTCAAAGGTTGAGGCAGGGCTTTCAGCAAGCCCTGCATCAGCCTCGATGTTTGGTGCAACTGTACCCAATTTTGGTACATTGGGCGCAATTGGGACACTTTCCACAATTTACAGCAGCCTGCGCCAACTGTTTGGCAAACCCTGTTAAAAGGGTCCCCATATGGTGCGAAGCTAGACTGGGGGAGATGTGGTCTAACTTGCGACATTTGGCACACCTGACCTGGAATCACGATCTGCACCAAAGGAATGCTGCAAGCACCCTGCACTGTGTGTCCAGTGCACCAGGAACTTGCCACGTTTGCAAGTCATTGTGGAACTGGGCCCCATGTTTCTAACAGAATGGAATAGCATTTGGATTTATATAACACCTTTCATACACACTGTAGTCCAAACCATTTTAGAAAGCAATGAGTTAGAGACTGGTGATATCACACAATGTCAAATAGTATTTCATCAAATTCAGTGCTTCTGAGGGGGAACTTTGGCCAGAACACTGGTAATAGCCAACTCTTGCAAACAAATACTGTAAGATCTTTAAAGCAGCATTAGTCATCATGAAATTAGTAGCAAACATGTATTTCTGGCAAAAAACATCAATATATTATGTTTTCTTTCCGCTTTCTTGCATTTCTAATCTGAGCTATAGGATTTTAAGTTCCCACCCCTGTCCCATGCCCGCCATAAAAACACTAAAGAGCTGGTGGAACCAAAACAGACAGGCAGGAAAATGAAACAAATGTGAAGTATTTGGCTGTAACTTTATTTCTCAGATATTTTTCTTTTTCCTTTTGCTCATTAGAACGTTTTCTATGTGACAGCATTTTGCTGGATGTGTGGAATAGCTCTCAGCCTGCCATCTGGTATTATATTTTATAATCATCAGCTACACCATTAGCACTGTGATCTCACTGACAATGACATCACAGTGACTGACCTGACAACTTCTGAGTGCCCGTTCTTCAGAAGCAGTGTTGTCTGATCAGTCAAGTCACAGTGCTAATGATGTAATGGAAGGACCAGAGCTAAATATGTCAGCTGCCAGGCAGGCGCTGCTCTGCACATCACACCTACTAACATCAGGAAAATAGTCTTCTAATTAACCAGTGGGAAAAGGTACCCCAGATATAGAATGTAATGGCTGACTGTTTTAAAAAGTAATATTAGGCAATATGCTAGCTCTTTAAAAATATCTTGGCATGGTGCTGTGCTGTTTACCGTTAGAAACATGTAGTCATGCCATCCTTATACTCTCACAGTATTAATCTAGTACTCTAGTATTTTATTTATTTGATTTATTGAAGTCTTGAATTACAACCTTTTGAGTCATAAATTCTTTTTGCAAAGGCTCCACATCAGATTTACAAACAGACAGGTTACAAACAAATTACAGGAGATTAATATAGTACATCATACTTACTGTAGGATACAATCATACTAGTAATACAGTACATAATTCATAAGTGCATTATAAATGGGGTGGAGTGCATGGCAAAGAAACAAACACAGTGGGTAGATTTAAAACAGACAGGATCTCGAAACCTTACAGGAAATTAATACAGTACATAATACATACGATAAGAGTATACAAGTAATGCAGTGTATTATACATGACTGCATCATAACTGACGACAGAGTACATGATAATGAAATAAACTTGGTGCAGGCAGTGCTAGCTAACTGAGTAAACAGATAGAAAATTAAAGAAAAGAAAGGGAGACTAAAAGGAAGTCAGTTAAGGAGAGTTGTGTGACAGCGGGTGGATAGGGAGAAAAGTTGAGTAGAGGGGTGTAAGGTGTAGAGAAGGAGGAATAAAAAAGAGTGCGAGTAAAAACTGAGTAAAGGGCAGGACAGGAACAGAGTGGGGAGGGAGAAATTAGACCACAATAAGGTGGGGAGGAGCCAGGGGGAAATTGAGGGATAAGCCATGAGCAGTCCCAGACTGACCAGTAAATCCTAGGAGCAGTCACAACTATTCACAGAGTAGGTGCTGGTGAAGTTTAATTTTAAAGGGGCCCAATTTAACTGAGGAAACCAGGAGGCAGGCCATTGAGCAGGACAGGGGCCTGTGGAAGAATGCTCGCTGCCCTGGGGATGTCTTACAGAAAGGGACTAAGTAGAGGGTCTTATCAGGGCTGCTAGTAGACGAGGGGTAGGGGCAGGGGAGATGAGCTGCTGGACCGAGGGAAGGGAGAGTGAGGTGGTAAGCTTCTTGGCCAACAGGCATGTGTGAAAGTCTAGCCTACCCTTAAAGTTTAGCCAGTTCACTTGACTGTAAAGATCACAGGTATGGGTTAGCTTTGGTGTTCCTGGCATGCTTTATTGAGGGACAGCACTATTCGTTTAAGAGCAGTGACAGATGCAGAGCCGTAGATTACTATACAATAAGGGATAGAATGGAACTAGCGACAGCCCGGTGGAAGGCGTCATTTGTCAGGCAGCTTCTATGCCTGTAGAGGAGGATGATTCTGGTATTTACTGCTTTGCAAACCAGATTAATATGTTCTTGGTAGGAGAGAAAGGAGTCTAAGGTGATCCCGAGGTATTTAAAACTCCTAACCTACTCAAGTGACGAGAGTTGACTATTTCATATATTTAAAAGGTAACCTCAACAGAAGAGATATTTTAAAGTTGTGAATAGTGGCCATGTTTAATTACTTGAGTCATTAATTATAAAACTAGTTATAAAAGCTGTTTTAAAATAACTGAGGAATTAAAATACATCGGATTCCATGGGTATCAGAAATACATTTTGCTAAATAAAAATATATACGATGACATTTTGCCAGCTTACAAATATTATTGCTTAACGTCCATTCAGGCAGCCATCAGGAAAGGCAGAAGGGACTTTAGTTTAATGTCTCATACAAAGCACAGCACCTCCGACAGCGCAGCACCTCACGGCAGTTCCCTCTTGCAGTGCCGCACTGCAGATACAGTGTTGGGTACTTTTCCAAGTGCCTGGCATGGGACCCACAGTCAGCTAATCTTCCTTACAGAAGGGAGCAAGTGATAATGATACTAGATACTAATAGGAAACTGGACTAGAATATGCAACAATCAGGTTGTTGTTAAAACTTGTTAAATTACATTTAGAGTCACGGTTCGGTTCTTATCGAGTTCTAAAAGCAGTTTCATTACGGTTTTTCCGAATGACACGGTTGGGAACCAATAAAGGGTGTCTTCCTTAGCGATTTGCCAGAAAAGGGAAAGTTTTGGTTAGGCTGGCATTATGTCTGAGAAACCCAAAAGAAAAACCCGGGCCACTGGGTTTCAGCACTGTAGTGTCAATGGGGAAGCCTTTTGCCAAGGCTGACCCACACACCATGTGTTTATTGTCTGGGGTTTGACCACCTCAATGCAGACTGCCAGATTTGCAAGAATTTCGATGCAGCTACCCTGGATAAGAGAGTTGGTAGGCTCAGGGGCGAGGGCCAAAAGTCCGCTGACCCAGATGGCCAGCCGGTTTGGTGCCAACCGAACGGAGGAGTGTCCTCTGACCAGGCGATACTTCTCGGGCAAACAAAGAGCTGACTCGGAGGAGCCAGTTCCAGCAAAGAGGACTAGAAAATCAGCAGGTGTGGAGCCAAAATTTCCTTCTCCAACCGCTGCAGAGATAGCCAAAGCGATCAAACTGTCAATCGCTTTCCCGGTTCCCTCCGAACCGCCACTATCTGATAGCAGTCAGTTCGGTCGGTTCACGGTTCAAGGAAATATGATATGAGAATTTTATGAACGGAGGAGGGAGGAGGATTATGAAGAATGTGAATGTGATTTTGAAAGTCTGGATGTGCCCATTGAACGGACATCTCCCCAGACAGACCTTCAGGAATGTCTCCCCCTAGGCTTTCTGAGTCCCCTTCTCATTTTCTGTTTTATAAAAAAGTTGCTGAAACCCTCCAGCTCCCTTTGGAAGAAGCTGTGGTTGAACAGGAGGAGCCTGACTATGTGGAAATGATGGATATCCCAGAGTCCAGGAGATTGTCTATTCATTTACATAAATCCTTTAGGAAACAGACAATAAAATTTTAAAAGCTCTAATTCTTTACCTCCTGTGGATAAAAAGATGGACAAGAGGTACACATTATCAGGCCTGATACGGAGTTCCTTTCACAACAATGCAGTCATGTTGGGGTAGTGCAGGCTGCAGCCTGTGATAAGGCAAATATTCCCTTGGCTTCACACACCTGATAAGGACTCCAGGAGGATTGATGCCATGGCAAAGAAACAATACATGGCAGCATCCTTGGGACTCAGACAGGCCAATTATATGGCCTATGTTGCAAGATACCAGAAATCCAGATGGGATACTGTTATGGCTTTAGCGAAACAGGTCCCTAGCCAGCTGCCAAGGAGCTGGAACAGGTGGCTGCTGATGGTATTGAGGCATCAAGATGCAATTCCATGCTGCAGTGGACTCTAATGATGTATCTTCAAGAATCATGGCTACATCTGTGGCTTTTCGTAGAATGGCTTGGCTCAGGTGTACTAGCCTGTCACAGGATACCCAGGCTAAGGCCATGGATTTTCCTGTTGTGGGTAATTCTCTGTTTGGGGAGCAGACAGAGAATTACATGAAGAAAATGGATGAGTACAGGACCACTTATAGGAGTGCACAGGCCAAGGAGAGGCAAGCCACTCCTCAGAGGCAGCCTTCCAGGGGTAGGGGCAGGCCTTTTCATAGGCCTTTTTACCAAGCCCAGGCCTCCTCTTCACCTTATACCCAGAGGGGGTTCTTCAGAGGGAGAGGCAGATGGGATACGAGCAGGCCTGCTCCCAACCCTCACCCTAAAGCACCTGCCAAACAGGCACCCTGATGGGATGCCCAGGGCCGATTCTCCATTACCTGTAGGGGGCAGACTGGCTTACTTCGCCCAGGACTGGGAGTCTTTAACATCAGACAAGTGGGTCCCGGAAGTAGTAAGCCAGGGACTGGTTCTCGGCTTCAAAAAATTTCCAAAGATCCAAAGATGAGAACCAGATCTTTTCCACCTGCAAATCCATTAGAGGCTCTCACTTTGGAAACAGAAGTCTCAACCCTTCTGGCTCTCAGAGCTGTGGAAAGGGTTCCTCCCCTACACCAGGGCAAAGGACCATACTCCAGGTACTTCCTTACACCAAAAAAGACAGGAGAATGGTGGCCCATTCTGGATCTAAGATACCTAAACAAGCACCTTTTAAAACCAAAATTCAGAATGGTGACTCTGGGAATTATTTTACCCTCCCTAAGGCCAGGGGACTGGCTAGCGTCCCTGGACCTCAAGGATGCCTACTTCCATGTTTTCATCAGAAGCTCCCACCGAAAGTACCTCAGATTCAAAGTGCCCTCAGGCCATTACCAGTTCAGAGCAATGCCCTTCGGCCTTACCTCTGCCTCAAGGGTATTCACAAAATGCCTGGCAGTAGCAGTTGCTCACTTAAGAAGGCAAAAGATTGCCATCTTTCCTTACCTGGACGACTGGCTCATAGTGGGTCAGTCTCCAGACCAAGTCAAATCATACCTTCAGGTTACCCAGCAGCTGCTTACATCTCTAGGTTTTTTTCTCAATCTCCCAAAGTCAGTTCTAGAGCCTGTTCAGCTACTCACCTTCATTGGCACAGAACTGGAAAGGGTAAAGACCCTGGTGGCTCTGGCCTCCTCCTTCACTCTGTAGGTCTCGGCCAGCAAGGCACTTTCTACAGCTCCTAGGGCACATGGCTGCTTCCACAGCTGTAGTGCAAGAGCCAGATTTCAGATGAGGGACATTCAGTTCCATTTGAGAGCCTTCTGGTCTCCAAGAGAGATTCCTAACCAAATTGATCCCAGTAACTCGAACCCTGGTCCAGGCCCTGCAGTGGTGGCAGGATCAGAGCAATCTGAGACAGGGGTTCCTTTCATCCCTCAATCTCACTCCTTGACCTTACTACAGATCGTCCCTCTTGGGATGGGGAGCTCACATGGGCGACCTCACCACCCAGGGATTGTGGTCCCCTCAGGAATCTCTGCTCCACATCAATCTGTTGGAACTCAGAGCTGTTTTTCTAGCACTTCAGGTTTTTTCTGCATCTGTTCAGAACAAAGTGGTACAGGTCAGAACAGACAACACCACTACAATGTGGTACATCAACAAGCAAGGGGGCACTCGGTCCTCGGCCTTGTGCACCAAGGCAATGAAGTTGTGGTCTCTGGCTTATTCCCTGAACACCTCCCTCATAGCAGTTCACCTCCCAGGCAAGGACAATGTCCTGGCAGATGCTCTCAGCAGGATTTCCCAGGGCCATCACGAATGGTCACTGGATCCCCTAGTACTAGGGTTAGTATTTGCCAGGTGGGGCACCCCTCAGATAGATCTTTTTGCAGCCCCAGACAACCACCAACTTCCGCTTTTTTGTTGCAGGCCCCCAGTGTTGGGCTCAGTCCCTCTGGATGCCTTCCTTCTCGATTGGGAAGAGAAGTTCCTCTATGCCTTCCCCCTTCCCCTCTTGTTCAAGGTGCTAGTCAAAATCAGATCTCAACCTTGCAAGATGATTCTGATTGCTCCAGATTGGGCCAGACAGCCTAGTATCTCTCCTTCTGTCCTTAGAGTCCATCTTCCCCTGTGTCTCCCCAGGAATCACAATCTGTTAACCTGTGCCCAGGGAGAGTTTGGTATCCGAATCTCAAATCCCTCAACCTCAAGGCCTGGCTCTTGAGGAGTTAGAGTTGCTGACTACACCTTTCTCAAGGTGTACTCGAAATCTTAAGCTTCTAGGAAGCCTTCCACCAGGGCTATTTATAATTCTAAATGGAAAGGTTTTCCATATGGTGCTCTGGAAGCATATTTCCCCAGAATCTGCCGATTTGCCCACAATCTTGGACTATATGGTCCATCTAAATACTTTGGGGCTGAGGCCAGCTACCCTGAAAGTGCATTTGGCAGCTGTCTCTGCTTTTATTTCAGCAGGAACGACCTCTTCTCTTTCTGCTCACCCTGTATTCTCCAAGTTTTTCAAGGGATTGCTTCACACCAACCCTCCATTCAGGGACCCTGCTCCTGCCTGGGATCTTAATGTTTGCATTGCTCAGCTGATGCAACCCCACTTTGAACCTTTGTCTTCAGCAGAGCTTAAGTACTTGACTTGGAAAACTGTGTTTCTAGTAGCCATCACTTCTGCCAGGTGCATAAGTGAATTACAAGCTTTGTCAGTGGAGCCTGATTTTATCTCCTTTCACAGAGATAAGGTAGTCCTCAGGACTAACAGGAAGTTCTTGCCTAAGTTGGTTTCAGATTTCCACCTTAATCAATCTGCATCTCTTCCAGTGTACTTCACTGACCATTCCTCCTCTGGCGAGAGGAGGTTGCACAGTTTAGATGTAAAGAGAGCCCTTAGTTACTACATAGAGCGTACCAAGGGTCACAGGTTTGACTCCTCCAACTGTTCCCTCGCTATGGTGAGGTTGGGAAAGGAAACCTGCCACTAAAGATCCATTGCCAGATGGATTGTCTCTTGAATCAATTTTGCTATCAAAAACTGGGTAAGGTTTCCTCTTCAGGCCTGAGGGCTCACTCTACTAGAGGTACAGCTGCGTCCCTAGCTGCAGCCAGGGACATCCCTATCTTAGAGATATGTCAAGCAGCTACCTGGAAAACAGTACACACTTTCACCAAGCATTACTCCCTGGACATCCAGGCTAGGAGGGATGCTCAAGTTTGGCACAGCTGTGCTTCAGAGCCTATTTCCTAAGTAGATTCTGTCCCTCCTCCATGGAGGTACTGCTCTGTAGTCTGCAATTGTCATAATATAGCAAGACTTAATGTTGTTTGAAGAAAAAAATTACTCACCTTAGTAATGTTGTTTCTTCTAATGGAGTTTTGCTATATTATGACCTCCCCCCTTGTCTGCCCCTCTCAGAACCTCTGCTCTTGGGATGTGGGTGGGCAGTGCAGTGTTGGCACCTAATGATGCCCACCTTGTGTTTTTCACCCCTCCTTTTTGGGGTGTTTGGGTGTTGTATTTCATTTTATTTTCTGGGTCCCCTGACTTGAGTCTTGGTTTTAGGACCAGAAAAATGTGTTAATATTTTAGTAGCCAGTTGACTAGTGTAGGTTTACAGCTTCCACACAGAACCTTAGTGAGTTTTTGCTCGTAAAGATCTGACAGTTTGGTTTGAATATCACCAGACAGAGTTTTTACAACCAAGCTCACGCTCAGGATTCCATGCCTGGCATGGAAGTTAACTCTTTCACCTCCGGAGCAGTTCTAAGGCTGGGACAAACTGCAATTGTCATAATATAGCAAGACTCCATTAGAAGAAACAACATTACTAAGGTGAGTAATTTTTTCTTATGTCAGTCTTGGTTATGTGGAACACAGGAAATTTCAGTTTACAGTAGATCTCCTTTAAATATTTCGTATCCTATATTTTGTATCCAGGATAACAGAGGGAAGATGCTCATCTCATTCTCATAGGGATCTTTATTTTACACATTTTGCAATGTATTTACTCAGGATGTCCCAGATTAGATACACTATCTTGTTTTCAGCGTTGTCATGATTTTTCCATTTTTATAATGTATTTATCATCCTATATTTTGTATCCTGGATAGCACAAGGGAGATGCTACATATCATTCTCATAGGGATCTTCATTTTACACATTTTGGAATTAGATCAGCAAGGAGCAGTGGACATGGCCTACCTAGGCGTTTGACACTATTCTACATAAGAGACTAGTGATCAAACTGGGTAGTTAAGGGGTGGGTAAAAGGTGGTAAACTGGATAAGAAATTAGGGGATAAGCAATAGAGGGTGGTTGTAAATGGAGTTCACTCGGAGGAAGGGAGAGTGACCAGTGCAGTACCAGTGGGATAATTATTTGGACCAGTCCTCTTTAATGTCTTTATTAGTGATACTGCAGAGGAGCTGGAATGGAAGGTCTGCCTCTATGTAGATGACACAAAGATCTGCAACTGGGTGAACACTCCAGTGGGGTGGAAAGGATAATCAGAGACCTGAGAAAACTTGATGAGTGGTCAAGGGCATGCCAGCTGGGTTTCATTACAAAAAAGTGCAAAATAATTCAGTTAGGACTCAGAAATCTAAGAGAAGAGTATGAAATGGGTGGAGTAGTACTGATGACAACCAAGCAAGAAAGAGACCTGGGAATAATTATAGTGAATGACCTAAAGGTGGCCAGGCACTGCAACAGGGCAATCTAGAGACTAATGGATGCTGGGATGCATAGGAAGGGCACAACCAGGAAAAGGAAGGAGATGTTGCTTTCCTGTATAGATCTTTAGTGAGACCCCAGCTTGAGTACTGTGTCCAGTTCTGGAGACCAAATCTCTGGAAAGACATGGACAAAGTGGAGGTGGTCAAAAGGAGGGCAACTAAAATGGTGCAGTCTGCATCAAAAGCTCTATAAGGAAAGACTGAAGGACCTCAACATGTACACCCTGGAAGAGAGGAGAGAGAAAGGGGATATGATAGCAACCTTTAAATACCTCAGAGGGATAAGTAAGGTGCAGGAAGGAAGTATTTTTTCACAGAAAAAGGTGCTCAAGAACAAGGGGACTTGATATGAAGCTGGAAGGGAGTAGAGTTAGAAGAGATGTGAGGAAGTACAGTACTTCTTCACAGCCAGAGTGGTGGATTCCTGGTACAGTCTTCCAGTTGAGGTGGTGGGAGCAAAAACAGTGGTGAGGTTCAAGAATGCATGGGATAGGCACAAGGGAATCAGTGGAAAGAGAGGGGCAGGAGAAAGAGCTGTAGATCAAGTAGAATCTGGTGAGAATGTAGGTAGGAAAAATGGGTATACTGGGTAGGCCGAGTGTCAGTTATCTGCTATCAGAGTCTATATTTCTGATTCTTTCATGGCAAGGACAGGTGGAACATGAGGCTAAGACAAGGTGCATCAATGGCAAATGCTGATACCAGGGTGGAGGCAGGGGTAACCTGAAATGGGGATGAAGACAAGGTGCAGGCCTAACAAATCCTTATACCAGGGCAGGGACAAGAGGAACATGGGGCTGGGACATGGTGTAGCTATGGCAAATGCTGATATCATGGAGGTGATAGGTGGAACCTGGGGTAGGGGAGTAGGACAAGGTGTATCTATGGCAAATTCTGATATCAGAATGGAGACAGGGGTAACCTGGGGTAGGGGATGAGGACTAGGTGTAGCTAAGGTAAATGCTGATATCAGGGTGGGGATAGGTGGAACCTGGTGTATGGGATGAGGACAAGGTGTATCTAAGGCAAATGGTGATATCAGGGTGGGGATGGGGTAACCTGGGGTAGGGAATGAGGACAAAGTATAGCTATGGCAAATGTTGATATCAGGGTAGGGAAAGGGGTAACCTAAGATGGGGATGAAGACAAGGTGTAGCCATAACAAATCTTTTTTTTATCAGGATGGGGACAGGTGGAACATGCAGCTGGGACAAGGTGTCACAATGACAAATCCTGATATCTGATAGAGACAAAAGGAACCTGGGATGAAGCATAAGGATAAGGTGTAGCAATGGCAAATGCTTATTAAAATAGGGAGAGGGAACCTGAGGTGGGGAGAAGGACAAGGTGTATCTATGACAAATGCTGATATCAGGGTGGGGACATGTAGAACCTGGGTAGGTGATAAGGACAAGGTATAGCCATGGAAAATGCTGATATGAGCGTGGAGATAGGGGTAACCTGGGATGGGGATGAAGATAAGGTGTAGCCATAACAAATCTTTATATCAGGGTGGGTTCAAGTGGAACATGGGGTTGGGACAAGGTACAACTAAGGCAAATGCTGATATCAGGGTGGAGACAGGTGGAACATGGGGCTAGGACAAGGTGTAGCAATAGCAAATTCTGATATCTGGTTGAGACAGAGGAACTTAGGGTGGAGAATAAGGTGCAGTTATCACAAATTCTGATAGTGTAGGGACAGGGGAACCTGAGGCAGGGATAGCGACTATGTGTAGCCATAGCAAATGCTGAAATCAGGTTGGGGATGGAGGAACCTGTGGTGGGGGAATGAGAACAAGTTGTAGTAATGGAAAACCCCTACACCAGGGCAGGGGCAGGTGGAACATGGGGAAGGAATAGGGTGTAGCCATGGCAAATGCTGATATTGGGGTGGGGATAGGAGTAAGCTGAGGTGTGGGATGGGGAAAAGGTGTCACAATGACAAACCCTGATATCAGGGATGAGGCAGAGGAACATACAGGATGGTGTGATAAAAAGGTGAGGTGTGGCAAGCCCCAATCCCAGGATGAGGACAGGGGAACCAGGGGTAGAGAATGAGGACAAGGGATAGTCATGATAAACACTAGCTATAGGAAGGGTGCAGATGGAGCATAGGGTGGGGAATAATGACAGGTTGTAGTCATGTCAAACCCTAACACAGGATAGCAGGTGGAAATACAGAATGGGGATTGGGATAGTGTTAAGCCATGGCAAACACTAATATTAGTGGCAGGTCAGGGGACAGCTGGGAAGAATGTAACCATTTTCAACAGAAAACCCCAATATCAAGGTGGAGACACTGTAGTAACCTAAGGGGGGAGGGAATTGTACTAGGTGCTGCAATGTCAAACCCTCATTATCAGAGTGTGGACAGGAAGATGCTAGAGTGAGGCTAATATGGCAAACTTTGATTATGGCTAGAAGGATGCTAGAAAGAGTTAGGGACAAAATGTTTTCTGGCAAGCCCCAATATCAGTGTAGAGTCTGGAGGATAATAGGAAGCCTTTGGGACAAGGTGCTGCCATGTCAGACCCTAATATCAGTATGGAGACACTGTGGTTACCCAAGGGTTAAGAATGGGATACAGTGCAGCAATTTCAAACACCATTAGTGTGGTCCCTGCAGGATACTAAGGCAGTATAGGAAAAGGTGGAACTATGGCAAATCCTAATATCAGGGTGTGGACAGGAGGATACCAGGGAGAGATGGGGACAAAAGTATAACTATGGTAAACCTCAGCATCAGGGTGTGGGCAGGAGAATGCCAGGACAGGGATGGGGCAAAGCAGAATGGATGTGCCAGGGCAGAGATGGGGACAAGATGGAATTATGGCAAACCCTGATATCAGGATGTAGATACTAGGACACCCGGGGAGGGATAACTACAAGGTGCAACTGTGATATACCCTGCTGTCATGGTGTGGACAGGAGTATGCTAGGAGAGGGATGGGACAATGACTATGACAAACCCCAATATCAGTGCAGGGACTGAAGAATGTTCACCAAGGAGTGGGGACAAAGTGTAGTCATGCCAAACCCCATTATCAGTATGGAGACACTGCAGTAACCTGAGAAGAGAGGAATGGGACAAAGCAGCAGCTATGTTAAACCCTGATAGCAGGGTGTGGACAGGAGGATTCCAGGAGGGATTGGGACAAAGTGCAGCTGTGGCAACCCCAATGTCAGTGTGGAGACTGGGGATGCTGGATGAGGTATGTGGACAAGGTGCAGCCATGCCATACCCCAGTATCAGTGTGGGGACCAGAGGGTGCAAAGGAAGGAATGGTAGCAAAGTGCAGCCTTGCAAACCCCAATAGCAGTGTGGGAACTGAAGGATGCTGGGGAGAGATGGGGGCATGGGGCAGTCATGTCAAACCCCAATATCAGTGTGTGGACTGGAGAATGCTAGGTAAGGTATGTGACAAGGCACATTTATACTGAACTCCAATATCAGTGTGAGACCTGGAAGATGATAGATAAGGGATGGTGACAAGCACACCTCTACTGAACCCCAATATCAGTGTGAGACCTGGAGGATGATAGGTAAGGGACGGTGATAAGGCACACTGTACTGAACCCCAATATCAGTGTGAGTACTGGACAATGCCGGTTAAGAGACAGTGACAAGACACACCTGTGGTTGACTGCAATATAAGTGTGAGACCTGGAAGATGCTAGGTAAGGAATGGTGACAAGGCATGCTTATACTGAACCGCAGTATCAGTGTTTGGACTGGAGATGCTAAGTAAGAGATGGTGACAAGGCACACTTATACTGAACTCCAATATCAGTGTGTAGACTGGAGAATGCTAGGTAAGGGATGGTGATAAGGCACACTTATACTGAACCCCAATATCAGTCTGTGGACTGGAGAATGCTAGGAAAATTATAGTGATAAGACACACCTATGGTGGACCCCAATATAAGTGTGAGACCTGGAAGATGATAGCTAAGGGATGGTGACAAGGTACAACTCTGATGAACCCCAGTATCAGTGTGAGAAACTGAGGATGCTAGGTAAGGGATGATGGCATGGCACATCTATGGTGAACCCCAATGTCAGTGTGAAACCTGGAAGATGATAGGTAAGGGATGGTGACGAGGCACAACTATAATGAACCCCAATTTCAGTGTGGGGGCTGGGTGATGCTAGTAGAGGGATGGTGACATAATGCACCTTTGGCAAACCCCAATACGTGTGTAGGGACTGGAGGATTATAGGGTAGGTATGGGATGTGGACAAAATGCAACTATGGCAAATCCTGATATCAGGGTAGACACAAGAGGAACCTGGGTGGGAAGAATGTATACAAGGTGCAACCAGTCCAGGACAAATCCTGAGGTCAGTGTAAGAATTAGGGGAATTTCAGAGAGGGTGTAAAAACCAGTCATGGCAAGCCCTAACATCAGGGTGTGGATGCCAAGAACTGGTGAGGGAAATGTGGTCAAATTGCTGCAACAGCCAACCCTGATATCTTGGTGGGGACAGCAACATGCTTGGGGAGATATTGGGGACTGTGCAGCAATATATCAAAACTGAATGGACTAACAATTACAAGCAGTAAGTCTAATGGAGTTACAAAGCCTGGGGGCTAGGCACAAGAATGGACTGTTCCTAAAGTATGTTCTCATTTTTGGGACAGGGGACAAGCCACATCAGAGAATAACAGAAAAGAGCCAGATGAGAATAATTTCAACATAGTACATACTGTATTTACAATTAGTTTTGAACGAAATCAGGTGATCATTGCAAGAAACCTCAATAATTTCTAGAGGAATCTGGACAGATACTGTATGTGAGAGAGAGGAAAATTAAATTTGGTAATACCACTGACCCAGTGAAGGACTGGCTTGATGGTCTCAGAGCCTTCTACTGTCTTCCATTTGAGGAAGAGAGCCATCTCTAAAACCACATCACAGAGCTACATACTCAAGCAGACTACATCGAAATGGCCTCTGTCTGCTGGTAGTTCTGTATGTTCCCATGTTCATTTTTTGTGTATCTGTAATCTATTATCTTCAATAAATTCAAGTAATAACATATAACACAGGCTGAATGCTATTAAAGGGGTTTACAAATGAAGGTTTTCTAAGGATTAAACTTATTTTAGGAGTTAATACATGTTTGTGGCATAGAAGCACAGACATGAAATTATTTTTATAGGGCATGTAAAGAGGGCATGATACCAGTGGTGGGCCATCAGTTAGAGGACACAGCTTACTGCAGATTTATGATACAAGCACCATTTAAAGAAGACTAAATATAAAATATATTTTTTTCCTTTTTACAGACCAAGGATGCCCTTTTAAGAATTTTGAATGACATACATCCCGAAGATCAGTTTAATCTCATCACCTTTAGTAGTCAAATTTTGAAGTGGACTAATTCTTTAGTCAAGGCAACTTCATCTCACATACAACAAGCCAAGGAACATGTCCGCCAGATACATGCTAAAGGAGGTAAGAAAACTTCCTGCATCATTACTTATTTTTGTAAATCTCAAAATACTGACAATAAATTATTTTACATCCCTTTAAATTCCCTATTGTATCTTCCATTCAGTGTCACCCACTGTTCCTCCACAAGGTGGCACTCAGGAAGGTTCTGATCTTCAAATATTTGTCCAGCTTGCTGGGGACATTTTCCCAGTCTAACACAGAAACACAGAATTTGATGGCAGATAAGGACTTCTTGAGCCAACCAGTCTGCCCATTTTTCCTTACCTACAGTATCACCCTAGACCCAGATTGGCCTCTGCCCCCCTTCCTTTCCACTAAAATATTTTTATGCCTATCCCATTCTTGAACCCTGCTACTGTCTTCTCCTCCACCACCTCCAGTGGAAGATATTCCTGGAATCCACCACTCTTTCTGTGAAGATGTACTTCCTCATAACTCTTCTGAATCTACATAGCATGTTCCCTTGTTCATGAGCAACTTTTTTCTGAAACATATGTCCCTGCTTTACTGTCAGAATTTGTATTCAAGTTTCCTTTAGGATGACTACTTCTGGGAGAGGTGCTTTGATCTACATGGCTATTGGCCCTCACAGCCTCTTACACCCTGTCCTCCGGATGCTAGCAGCATTCCTACCTTCTAATTACAGGCTTTACCAATCCAAGAGTGACAATTGCGACCGCAGTGCTTCTAATCATCTAATTATTACCTTACCCAATTGTTTATTTTCTATTTTGTACTCTGTATTTAATGTATGCCTGTTCTGTACCTTTTACTATTTTTATTATTCAATTATGTCTGGTCTTTACCTTGTACTTTTATGTATAACTAGTTACTTGTGAAAAAGGGCAATGTAACTCATCTTGTTGTACAGTATATAGAAAATAAAAATAATGTACAAAATCATGCAGCTCCTCTATTGTTCCCCACCCCATAATGACAACATCAATGTAATGCTGCCATAACTCAATTCTGCTCAAAAAAGTGTTCGTTTGAGAGTAGATATTATCCGCCTCCCACTTCCTCATTAACAAATTGAATTAATTGGGGGCAGATGTTTTTCCTATTGCTGTGACACAACAGGAAAAAATTCCCCAGAAAGGAGAACACATTTCCTCAAGGATCAATCTGACTGTATTTACCAGATGGTCAGTTGGAGGGGTATCCGATTTCCTTCCTCGTTCCATGAAATATTTCATCGCCTTCAAACCCATGTTGTGAGGGATATCTGTGTACAATGATTCCATATCAAGGGTGACAAAAAAACTGTCACTGCCAATGTGGATATTGTCATGAACCTACTCATGAGGGTTAGATCACTGAGCTCACAGTGCCCACCCCAAGTGCAATCTGTGACAGGGAGGGGGAAAACAGTGATACCCTCCTTGTGTCCGCCCAGAGTGTTTTCTGGGTTTACAACAGAACACTTGCCATGAGGTCCCAGAGCATCCCTCGATACTTTGGATCAGGGCACAATATCAATCTCAAGTCTTGTGGCCAAATATGAACCCTTTTCACGGCAATTACACACAGGAGGAAGGCCCAAATGTTACACTTTCTTCGGGTAGCAGCGCACCACCTGATTTGGCCTTCGCCCTACAGGACATGCAATAGCCCAGTTCACAATCCCTGCAGACTCGTATGAGACTCTGGTACTCTCCCTAATCCTGCCAGATCCCCTACTGACCCTTTCAACTTGGTTGCTGTTTGGTGACCCTTCTAAGCATAAACAATTGTCACAGATTTGTAATAAACTTCTACAGTCACACATACAATGTAAGAAATCTCTCACAGGCAGAATTCTTTAGAAAAACATAAGCCTTTACTAAAATAATTAAATAAATGCAGTTACAAAAAGAGAACAAATGCAAATGTAGGTTACAGTATGGAAAACACATTTTGGAAAGTATACAGTATAAATGCCTTAAACTGTTTAACCACATCTCTACCTTACAGATGAAAATGTTAAAAGTCATTTTTCTGTGTAGCAGCTTAGCAGCTGGTCTGTTGTGTCAGGAAGAAGTCCAAAACCAGAATAGCCCTGAGTAACTATGCTGAGAGTTTAACTATCTTTTCTGAACTGCAGTGTCAGCAATATTCCAGTCATAAGGAAGCCAGTATATTTTCCTGGCCACCTGGTGATGTCACCCAACTTCAACATACAGTCTGCCTCCATAATTAACTAGTAACAGGACAGTGACTGTTAAAACTTTGATGTATCAATATAGCATCTTGTAAGCTAATTTACAGTGTCATGCTAGAATTTTGCATAGTACTGCTAGGATGGTCATCTGCCATCCAATTCCTTGCTCAGACACCCTTTTCCCTCATAAAATGTGATATCCTGTCATAGTTCCTGAGATCAAAACAATCTGCTTCTGTAGTGCATGTTTATGTCAGGTAAATGGTTTTGATGCAACTCTGCTAAAGGAACCTGGGAATGAAAATCTCACTTCCTGGCAAAACAGGTGGCCTTTGGATCAAAAGTTCACCCCTTAAGAAAAATCTAGGCTTTCCCTATGCCTTGAATTAAGACTTGCATGGGAATACACAGAAATCCCATAAAACAATATATAACAGAAATATATATTGCAAATAATGATTGGCAGTTGGCTAGCTCGTAACACTCCTCTCTCATAGATTAAATTTGTGGAAATCCATCCCTAGCATGGTATGAGGTTCACAAATTCTGTTCATTGATCTAACTGGCAAGATAGCCCATCTGCATTAGCATTCACTGATCCGACCTTGTGGGTAATGTTCATATCATAGCCCTGTAAGGCAAAACTCCATCTCAAAGACAATCATTCACCTTCCCATTTGCATCAGCCACACCAGGGATTATGATCTGTCGGCACCTCAAAATGCCTCCCAAAGAGGTATGGGCTCTAACTTCTTCAGGGCCCATACCAGTGCAAGGCACTCCTTCTCAACTGTGGAATAGGCCTGCTCCTGAGAAGCAACTTTCACTAAGATACACTATTGGGTGATCTTTCCTTGACTAGAGGTCTGATTAAGGACTGCTCCAATTCCCAGTCTGAGGCATCTGTCTGGACTACAAATGGCTTACTGTAATCTGTACTGGTCAACACAGGAGCACTGCACAGTGCCTTCTTTAGTTGTGAGAAGCTCGTTCACAGGCTGGTTCCCATTTTACCTTTTAGGCATTCTTTTACTTTATTGAGCCAGATAGGGGAGCTACCAGGGTACTATAATTTTGTACAAACTTATGATAGTACCCAGCAGTCCTGGAAACTCCAAACCTGCTTCTGGGGTTTTGGCCTGGGTCATGCCTCTATTGCCTCAACCTTGACTTGATTAGGATGAAGCTGCCCCAGCCCTACTACATGTCCTAGGTTTGCCACCTCTGCCATGGCCACCTGGAACTTTTCAGCCTTGACAGTGAACCCTGCCCTCTGTATCCGCCCAACACTTCCTTCAGGTGAGACATGTGTTCCTTCCAGCTGGCACTGAAGTTGGTAATATCATCTAGGTACGCCATGGTATACTCTTCAGTACCATGTAACACCTGGTTCACCAACATTTGGGAGGTGGCAGGGGTGTTCTTTATTCCAAAAGGCTTTACCCTGAACTCGAATAACCCAATTGGAGTGCTGAAGGTCAGCATCTCCCTAGCTCTGCCAGTTAACTCCACCTGCCAATACCCATTTGTCAGGTCAGTGGTGATGAGATATGTCACACCTCCCAACTTGTCCAGTAGTTCATCCATCCATGGCATTTGGTGAGTCAGACTTCGTGATTGCATTGAGTCCCCAATAGTCTACACAGGCGAGTTGAGCCATCCAGCTTGGGAACAAGGACAACGGGTGAGGCCCAGGACTGTGAGATTTCTGGAATTACCCTTAAATCCAGCATTTGCTCCACCTCCCTCCTAATGTCCTTTAGGATGACCTCTGACACCAGGTTGGCTGTCTGTCTGATGGGTGCTTGCATTCCTGTGTCTACGCTTTTGTCGCTAGGGTATGTCCCAGCTTGGCTGTAAACAAAAGGGTAAAGTCCTTTAAAACATACTTCACTTCCTGAACTATTCCAGGGTCAACTGGGTGACAGTTTTATTGCCTCCACAGAGGACTCCTGCTTGTTTTCCACCAGCAAGTCCAGTAGGGGGTCTTCTTCATCCATTCCCTCCCCAGGACTATACACTGCAAATACTATGTCAGCCCTATTTGCATATGACTTCATCATGTTGACATGGTACATGCTATGTCTCCTGTCAGGCAGTTCTACATATGAACATACAAATGTGCCAGCAGAAACAGACCACCCAGTTAATCTAAGTTCTGCTCGAGTGTGCAGCTAGCACCCCTAGTTTGAAAACTGCCCCCACCCTACAGCTAGCACCCTAGTTTGCAGCTTCCCACATCCCGTCCTTCTACAATGTAGTTTATGTCATTCACTTGTCTGACTACTTTGTATGGTCCCGCCCTCAGCCTACAGCTTGTCCTTCCAGAACCGAGATTAGGACCATGACTTCTTGACCTACACTGTACAAGTGACCTCTGGCTCTGCAGTCATACCAGACCTTTTCCTTCTGCTGGGTAACTGAGAGGTTGCTCTGGGCTACTCCTATAAGCTCCTTCAGCTTTTCCCTAAATTTCAGGACATATCCCACTATGGAGTTCCCTCAGTGATGTGCTTGCCTTCCCAATCCTCCCAGAACAAGTTTGGGCCCATGCACCCTACGTCCATATAAAGAGTTCAAGGGAAAACCCTGTCTACTCTTGGGGCATCTCTCTGTATAGCAAACAACAGGTAGGAAGGTATTTCTCCCAGTCCCTCCATGCTGTTCAGCAAATGCTTGGAGCATTGATTCCAGGGTACCATTAAACCTTTCCACAAGCCCATTGGCTTGCTAGTGATAAGGTGTCATGCATCTCTGCACTACCCCATACTTCTCCACAAACACTTCATCAGGTCCGACATGAAGGAACCCCTTGATCAGTGATAACCTCCTGTGAAACCAAACATGGGAGAAAAATTCTAGCAAAGCATCGGCCACTTCATCTGTCCTAAGTGAGGAAAGGACAACTGCCTCTGGGTATCAGGTGGCATAATCGACCACCGTCAGGATAAACCTCTTCCCAGAGGAGCTGGAGGTACTCAAAGATCCCACAATATCCCTTCCTACCCTCTGGAATGGCTCCTCCACAGTTGGCAAGGGAATTAGGGTGGCTTGGATTTTCTACCTTCCCTATTTGTTGGCACTGGTGACAAGACCTGCAATATTCCTTCACCTGCTGGGTGAAGTTGAGCCAATAAATTATGAGCAAATCGCTCCATGCTGCACATGATTCCCAGATGTCCAGACATGGGGATATCATGAGCAATCTTGAACAACTGCTCATGGTACCCCTGGGAATGACAAGCTGCCTGCCCATCACCCCTCTTCTGTCCTTATGTCCTGTGTATACAACAGTCTGTTGTCCCAAAATACCCTATATCTCCTGCCATCTCACTATATTCCATCAAATTCTGCCCAAACCCTGAGCCCTCAAACTAGGGTCAGTCCTCTGAGCAGCTGCAAAATCTGTACATTTTCCCAAGATATGGGACATGTCTCTTTCAGTTTCTAAACTGAGGTCCATAGCTCTAGTGTCAGGGCATTCAGGTCACTGCCATCCCTAACCATTTGATCATTGGTTACCCCTCCTCCTTAGAGTAACCTGAAGCTGTTTTGTAAACTGTTACATGGAGAAGTCTCCCCCTTTCACTGTTCTCCATGTCAGGAGACACAGGCTAGGAATCAGCGTCCCATTGTTTTCCACAGGGGCTTCTATGGGGTTCAGGGAACTACAATTGGCCTTGCCATCTGACTTTGGGTAACACACATACTACCCCATTCTTGAGATTGTTCCCTATTATCACATCCAGGATGAGATTGTCTGCCACTGCCACTTTTGCATTGTTTCTCCTGTCTCACCCCAATCCAAAGAATACTAGCAAGTGGCCAGTTTTCTCCTCCCAGTGAATCCCCTTACTGTTATGAACTGATTAGATATAAGTTGTTCAGGTTCAACCAAATCCCCTTTGCTAAAGTAAGAGATGCCCCCATGTCCCTTAACCCATGGGTGGGTACTCCATTTACAGCAACCGAGTGTATGTGCTCCCTCATGTTTGTAGGCATGCTTTCAGGGATACACAGTGCACCCAACTCTGTTTGAGCACCACTTTATCCACTCTGTGCCTTTTTAGGACACTATCTTGCAAGATGTCCTGGCTGTTTACAAAACCAACAATCATCATTTCTTTTGTCTGAGAAATCCCTGTTTTGTAACCATGGCTTCCCCCTTTCTGTGGAGGCAGCAAGGGTTTTAGCAGCTCTGAAGGTGTGCTTTTCCCCTTCTCTGCTGCCACGTCCACCCCACTCCCTTTCAGAGCAGGCCCACTCTTGGCATAGCAGTCCAAGAGCTCAGCAGCCTGCTGCTCTATTTTTAGGTATCGGTCCTCCAACCAGGTTTTTAGCTCTGCTGGGCAAGCCCAAATGAATTGCTCCAAAAGTACAACCTCCTCAATTTTCTCTACAGAGTTTGCTTCTACTCCCTCCCACCAACGTTTCAAAAACTGATGTTGCTTTGTGGCAAGTTCCTTGTATCTTATGTCAGGGCTTCTTTGGATCTTACAGAACTTAACCATCTGTGTTTCAGTAGTTAACGCACACTTTTTAAGTAATGCAGCTTTAAGTTTCTCATAATCACTACTGTCCTGATTGTGCATTTTACCCAATGATGCACAACCCTGCCTGGTAAGTAGTGGGGATAGCTGGAAGCTTCCAGACTCCCTTGGTATTTTTGCCTGAATACAGACCTTTTCAAATGAATTCAGAAACACATCCAAATCCTCCCCCTCTTTAAATTCAGCTATAACATTTTTAATTTAACGTATACCCCAGTCCTGAAGTTCCAAGATCACCCCTGCCACTTACCTCCTCTGGCACTGGTCATTGGAGTTTTAGCTCTGTAGCTCTGAGTTATCTCTGGTGCTCTCTGTCTCTCTCTTTGCCTCTCTGTGAGGCTGGTTTCTTGCCTACATCTCAGCTCCATCTGGAACTTCCTCTGCTCAAATTCCAGCTCCAGTCTCCTCAACTCTGTCTGAAGCCTGATCCCATCTGACTCCAGCATTGTGGTGACCTTCAACTGCTGCTGTGGCTCTAGTTACTCTCTGGTCTCACTGTCCATGGGGCTGGACACTGTGATGCCCCTTGGCACCTCCCTACCCAAGGTCTGGTCTCCATCCGTCACCTGCTGTGACTCGAGGTCCTGGGCAGCCGCTAGCTCATCAACTGTCACAAGAGCCTCCATGAGGTGCTTTTTTAGCTCACCCCTCATACTGGACTCTTTTCTGGCATAACTGCTTCAGGTATTCCACAGTGTATTCACTGTAGATGGAAGTCATCTTCCCTAACTAATCCTACACTAGCTTGCACCCAAAAAAAGCAAAGAAAAACAGGTAGGGAACTTGATACTGTAACTAAATTATACAGTATATATTTTTAAAATTTCTGCCTTGATTGTATGTGGACCATTTTCAGTTTAACAGTCTGATACACTAGACTTGGAATCAAGCCAAACTGTTATGCCTGTGGCCACCAATCTCTCAAATTGCAATGGAACCAAATCTATCTTATCCCAATGCTGCACACCAGATCTGTCTTGAACTCACTCATGAGGATCAGATCGCTGAGCTCACAGTGCCCACCCCAAGTGCAATCTGTAACAGGGAGGGGAAAACAGTGATACCTCCTTGTCCACCCAGAGTGTTCACTGGGTTTACAACAGAACACATGCCATGACATCTCAGAGCATCCCTCTATACTTTGGATCAGGGCACAATGCCAATCTTGAGTCTTGTGGCCAAATATGAACCTTTTTTGTGGCTATTACACACAGGAGGAAGGCCCAAGTGTTACGCCCTCTTAGGGTAGCAGCGCACCACCTGATTTGGCCTTCTCTCTACAGGGCATGCAATAGCCCAGTTCACAATCCCTACAGACTTGTATGAGACTCTGGTACTCTCCCTAATCCTGCAAAATCCCCCACTGACCCTTTTCAACTTGGTTGTTACTTGGTAACCCTTCTAAGCATAAACAGTTATCACAGATTTGTAATAAACCTTTTACAGTCAAGCATACAATATAAGGAATCTCACGCAGGCAGAATTCTTTAGAACAACAAAAGTCTTTACTAAAATAATTAAATAAATGCAGTTACAAGTAAAAGAGAACATATACAAATTTAAGTTACAGTATGGAAACACATTTTGGAAAGTTTACAGTTTAAACACCTTAAACTATTTAATTACATCTCTACATTACAGATGAAAATGTTAACAGTCCTTTTCTGTGTAGCAGCTTGACAGCTGGTCTGTTATGTCAGGAGGAAGTCCAAAAGCAGAATAGCCCTGAGTAACTATGCTGAGAGTTTAACCATCTTTTCTGAACTGCAGTGTCAGCATTATTCCAGACATAAGAAAACCAGTATGTTTTTCTGGCTACCTGGTGATGTCACCCAGCTTCAACATAAATTCAGTCTCAATAATTAACTAGTAACAGGACAGTGGCTGTTAAAACTTTGATGTATTAATACAGCATCCTGTAAACTAATTTACGTTGTCATGTTAGAATTTCACATAGTACTGTTAAGATGGTCATCTGCCATCCCATTTCTGGCTCAAACATCCTGTTCCCTCATAAAATGTAATATCCTATCATAGCTCCTGAGAGCAAAACAATCTGCTTCTGTAATACATGTTCATGGTGGGCAAATGGCTTTTGGCACAACTCTGCTAAAAGAACCTGGGAATGAAACTCTCACATCCTGGCAAAGCAGTTGGCCTTCGGGTCAAAAGGTCACCCCTTTAAAAAAATGTAGGCTTTCCCTATGCCTTGAATTAACACTGGCATGGACATACACAGAAATCCCATAAAACAATATATAACAGAAATATATTGCAAATAATGATTGACAGTTGTTTTTTATTATTGAGTTAAGTCTGTTCTATACCTTGTATGTTTATGTATTACTGGTCACTTGTGAAAAAGGCAATGTAATTCATCTTGTTGTACAGTATATAGAAAATGAAAATTTAGTGAAATAAAAGTCCTATTTACAGCAGTTCCTGCACATTCTAAAGAACCATCCCTTAGGTGTGTTCATTATGGTGTGGTGTGTGTGGCAGTTGTTTGCTGTTAATAGTGTGTTCTGATCAGTGAATGTTTTGTCCACTGTTGTAACAATTCCACCTGCATTGTTCTTCTTTACTCTGTTATCAAGGAATTTTATTTTAGTCTTTGGTAACTGGGTAAGGCCACTAGGCACAAGTGCCTGTTTTCAGGGGCAACCTGGGAGCACTGGTTAAGCAACTTGCTCAGAAGCACAGTATGCAAGTGGAGGTTGTGAGAATCAAACTCACGTCTGGTCTGTTGGATGTATCAAGTTTATTCACACCTCATAAACTTCACTTTTGTACCCCCGAACCCAAAACCTCTGTCCTGGCTTTGCTGCCTGTAGATATTGTACAAAATCATGCAGCTCCTCTATTGTCCCCCACCACCCTATAATGACATCATCAATGTAGCGCCACCATAACTTAATTCTGCTCAAAAAAGTGTTAGTTTGAGAGTAGATATTATCTGCCTCCCACTTCCATGTAAACAAATTGGCTTAATTGGAGGCAGATGTTTTCCCTATTGCTGTGATACAGCAGGAAATAATTCCCCATAAAGGAGAACACATTTCCTCAAGGATCAATCTGGCCATATTTACTAGTTGGTCAGCTGGACTGCTATCAGATTCCATTCCTCATTCCATAAAATATTTCATCACCTTCAAACCCATGTTGTGAGGATATCTGTGTACAATGATTCCACATCGAGGGTGACTAAAAATCTGTCACTGCCAATGTGGATATCATTGAGGCCATTAACTATGTCCCTCATGTCCTGCAAATAAGATCTTAACTGCTGAACCAATGTTTTGATGTGACAGTCCACAAACTAGGAAAATGCTTCTATCATTGAACCGGTATACCGTTTCTACAGCAAAAACATTACAGCATGGTTGTTGACAGCAATAATGACAGTTCACTGTAATGGTCGCTCAGAACCCTGGCACTGCTTGTCTGGGTCTTGCACCCCCTCCCTGAAACAGCTCCAACCTGGAGTTGATAATATTAAAGTTCAGGGTGTGTGGGGGGAACACATTAGTGTTCCAGATGGTACAATGCTGACTGCGATCATAGTCAACATAGTGCCAGTGCTGTAAAGCTGGTTGGCAGATTTTCTTTCAAACCAGAGTGGTGGAATCCATGAAATCCACCCATAAGATAATAGGCCTCCCGAGTGGGTTCACCAGTGTCTTATGGATTTTAGGGAGAATGTATATAATTAGTCTTAGTGGGCAACCCATGAGCAGAAACTATTTCTCATCCTCAGTAATATGACCCCCAAAAAATGCTTCCTCAATGAAGGTGTCTACCTATTTTGTTAGGATCATAGAGATGTCATGAAGCAGTTTCTTATAAACATTTTTCTATACTGTTTATTTATTACAGTTTTACACACATCAACTCACTTAGGTCTGGAGAAGTTGCAAGGAATTGGAGAATGGCAGATGCTGCACTGCTTCATAAGGGGGGGACAGGGAGCAGCCAGTGAACTACAAGCCTGTCAGTCAGGCCTCCATTGTGGGGAAGCTGATGGAATCACTAATCAAAGAAGACCTCATGGACTATCTAGAGAACAGTGGGCTCCAGAACAGTAAACAACATGGTTCCGTGGTAGGAAGGTCTTCTCAGACTAACCTGTTTGTTTTCCTTGACTGGGTGACCAAGAAGTAGACAAGGCTACCTTGTCGATCTGCTGTACTTTGACTTCAGTTAGGCTTTTGATCCTGTATCACACAAAAGGTTGCTCAAAAAGATGGAAGACCTGGGTGCAGCCAAAACAGTAGTAAACTGGGTGGGTAGCTGACTAGAACTGAGGCAGTAGAAGGTAGTGGTCAATGGGTTAAATCAAAGGAAAGGGAGGTTATGAGGGGGCTTCCACAGGGATCTGTCCTGGGTCCAGTCTTCTTCAACATGTTCATTAATGACATTGGTGAGAGAATCCAGGGCAGGCTGTGTCTTTTCACAGATGACACAAAACTATGTGGGAGAGTTGATAGTGATGGGGGAATGAGGGATATGAAGAGGGACCTATAAAAACTAGAGGGGTGATCAAAGGTCTGGCAGTTAAAATCCAATGCCAAAAAGTGTAAGGTAATGCATTTAGGGAAAAGGGCCCACAAGACTGAGTAGTGGATGGGTGGGGTGAGACTTAGCACTTCAGAAGAGGAAAGGGACCTAGGAGTTATTATCAGCGACTCCCTTAAACAAACAAGCCAGTGCAACAAAGTCTAGAGCAAGGCTAACAGGATGCTGGGATGTATCAGGAAGGATACTGATAGCAGAAGAAAGAGGTAATACTTCCCCTAGACATATCTTTGGTGAAGCCTCACGTGGAGTACTGTGTCCAGTTCTGGAGCCCTCACCTCACAAAGGTCAGGGATAGATTGGAAACAGTACAGCACAGAGTAACAAAAATAATTTTGTGCTTGCAGTGTAGATCCTATGAGGAGCATCTCAAGGCACTAAATATGTATTCACTGGAAACCAGAAGGGAGAGAGGAGATATGATAGACCTTTAAGTTCCTTAAAGGAATGAACAAGGTAAACTGTGGGGAATTATTTACCCTCAATACTAACTCAAAGTCACATGGTCACATGTGGAAATTAAGAGGAGGGTGGTCCAGGAGAGACATGAAGAAGCATTTCTTTATGGAAAGGGTGGCCGAACCTTGTAACAGTCTGCTGGTTGAGGTGGTAGTTCCAAAAACAGTCAGGGGATTCAAACAGGCATAGGACAGAATGAAGGGAATAGTGATCAACTGAGGTGACAAGAGGGTGATGAGGATAGGAGGGAGAGGGTTAGTATCCTGAAGGAACAATAGGTTCCTGGGATTATAAGGAATATGTGCAGACTGGATGGACCTCTGATCTTTTTCTGCCATTCTGGTCCATGTTTCTATACAGCTAGACATACTGGATGTCACAAATGCACTCCGCAGGTCAGGCCCACTGCTCCCACAGTGCCAACCTCAGAGTGCAATAGTGTGAACAGGTGACAAACAGGGTAACTCTCCTTTCAAACAACATGAAGTCTTGCTATATTATGACATATGCAGTGAGTCCCAACCTTCGAACTGCTCCAGAGGTGAAAGAGTTAACTTTCCATGCCAGGCATGGAACGCTGAGCTCGAGCTCGGTTGAAAACTCTGTCTGTTGTTCTTCAAACTCAAACTGTCAGATTCTTTACTCCACCTCACTGAACAGTCGCTACGGAGATTTTCTCCTTCTGCTCGGTTTATTTTGTCGGTTAAAGTATTATTTTCTCATTTTTTTGACCGAATTTAAACCACCACTGGTTGGTTCAAGCTCTGTCTGTGGTATTGTAAGTGCTAGATAGGTTTTACATTTATTTCTTCTGTGTGGAACTTGTAAACGGTTATCGGTTTGGTTTGAACCGATCAGGTTGTTTAAAAATATATTAATCTGTCTTTTAGAGTGTGGTTACCGGTTCTTATCGGGTCTAAAAAAAACGGGTTTTATTACGTTTTTTTCCATGACCTGTACAGGTTGGGAACCAATAAGAGGGTCTGGCTTGCGGATTGCCATAAATGGGCAAGTTTGGTTAGGACTGGCACATGTCTGAAAACCCAAAGAAAACCGGGCCACTGGTTTCAACACTGTAGTGTCTGTGGGGAAGTCTTTGCCAAGGCTGACCCCCACACCACCTGTATTTATTGTCTGGGGTTTGACCACCTCAATGCAGACTGCCAGATTTGCAAAAATTTTCCTGCAGCTACCCTGGAAAAGAGAGTTGGTAGGCTCAGGGAAAGGGAGGCCAAGAAGTCCGCTGACCCAGATGGCCAGCCCGGTTCGGTTCCAACCAAACTGGAGGGAGTGCCCTCTGACCAGGGCGAGACTTCCTCGGGCAAAAGGAGAGCCGACTTAGAGGTTCCAGCTAAAAGGACTAGAAATCAGCTGGTGTGGATCCAAAACTTTCCTCTCCAATCGCTGAAGAAATAGCCAAAGCGATGAAAATTGTCCAGTCGCTTTCTCGGTCTGACCCGAACCGGTACCATCAGGTAAGCGTGACGGTTCGGCCGGTTCCACCAGTTCAAGAGTATGATTTAGAGGAATTTTATGAACCGGAGGAGGGAAGAGGAGTATGAGGAGAGTGAATGTGGATTTGAAAGTCTGGATGTGCCCATTGAACCGGACATCTCCCCAGACAGACCTTCAGAGTGTCTCCTCCTAGGTTTTTGAGTCCCCTCTCATTTTATGTTTGATAAAAAGTAGCTGAAACCCTCCAGCTCCCTATGGAGGAAGCTGTGGGTGATCAAGAGGAGCCTGGCTATGTGGAAATGATGGATATCCCAGAGTCTAGGAGACTGTCTATTCCTTTGCATAAATCTTTTGGGAAATGGACAGTAAAAATTCTAAAAACTCCTCACACTATACCTCCTGTTGATAAGAGAATGGACAAGAGGTACACATTGTCAGGCTCTGATACGGAGTTCCTTACACAACAATGCAGCCATGTTGGGGTAGTGCAGGCTGCAGCCTGTGATAAGGCAAATATTCCCTTGGCCTCACACCCCCCTGACAAGGACTCCAGGAGGATTGATGCCATGGCAAAGAAACAGTACATGGCAGCATCCTTGGGACTCAGACAGGCAAATTATATGACTTATGTTGCTAGATACCAGAAATCCAGATGGGATACTGTTATGGCTCTAGCAAAACAGGTCCCTGGCCAGCTTGCCAAGGAGCTGAAGCAGGTGGCTGCAGATAGTATTGAGGCATCTAAGGTGCTATTCCATGCTGCAGTAGACTCTAATGATGTGTCATCAAGAGTCATGGCTACATCTGTGGCACTTCACAGAATGGCTTGGCTCAGATGTACTAGCCTATCACAGGATACCCAGACTAAGGCCATGGATTTTCCTGTTGTGGGTAATTCTCTGTTTGGGAAGCAGACAGAGAATTACATGAAGAAAATGGATGAGTATAGGACCACCTATAGGAGTGCACAGGCTAAGGAAAGGCAGGCCACTCCTCAAGGCAGCCTTCCAGGGGCAGGGGCAGGCCTTTTTCATGGCCTTTTACCAAGCCCAGGCCTCCTCTTGACTTACGCCCAGGGGGTTCTTTAGAGGGAGGCAGACGGGGTACAAGCAGGCTAAAGCCCTGCCAAGCAGGCACCCTGATGTGATGGCCAGGGCTGATTCTCAACTACCTGTAGGGGGCAGGCTGGCTTACTTTGTCCAGGACTGGAAGTCTCTGACATCAGACAAGTGGGTCCTGGAAGTAGTAAGCCGGGGACTGGTTCTCAGCTTCAAATAATTTCCAAAGATGAGAACCAGATCCTTTCCACCTGCAAATCCATCAGAGGCACTTGCCCTAGAGGCAGAAGTCTCTACCCTCCTGGCTCTCAGAGCCGTGGAAAGGGTTCCACCCCTACACCAGGGCAAATGATTGTACTCCAGGTACTTCCTTACCCCAAAAAAGACAGGAGAATGGCAGCCCATGCTGGATCTCAGATACTTAAACAAGCACCTTTTAAAACCAAAATTCAAAATGGTGACTCTGGGAATTATTCTACCCTCTCTAAGGCCAAGGGACTGGCTAGCGTCCCTGGACCTCAAGGATGCCTACTTCCATATTCTTATCAGAAGCTCCCATTGAAAGTACCTCAGGTTCAGCTGCCCTCAGGCCATTACCAGTTCAGAGCACTGCCCTTGGCCTCACCTCTGCTCCAAGGGTATTCACAAAATGCCTGGCAGTAGCAGTTGCCTACCAAGAAGGCAAAAATTTCCATCTTCCCTTACCTGGACGACTGGCTCATAGTAGGCCATTCTTCAGACCAAGTCAAGTTACATCTTCAGATAACTCAGCAGCTGCTTACCTCTCTAGGTTTCCTTCTGAATCTTCCAAAGTCAGTTCTAGAGCCTGTCCAGCTCCTCACCTTCATAGGCGCAGAACTGAACACAGAGGAAGCCAGAGCCTTCCTTCCTTTGGACAGGGCAAGGACCCTGGTGTCTCTGGCATCCTCATTCACCCTGCAGGTCTCTCGACCAGCAAGACATTTTCTACAGCTCCTGGGGCACATCGCTGCTTCTACAGCAGTAGCGCAAGGAGCAAGATTTCAGATGAGGGACGTCCAGTTCCATTTGAGAGCCTTCTGGTCTCAAAGAAAGGACCCTTTAACCAAGTTGATCCCAGTGACTCGAACCCTGATCCAAGCCCTACAGTGGTGGCAGGATCAGAGCATTCTGAGACAAGGGGCTCCCTTTGTCACCCAGTCTCACTCTTTAATCCTTACTACAGATGCATCCCTCTTAGGGTGGGGAACTCACATGGGCGACCTCACTACCCAGGGACTGTGGTCCCCTCAGGAATTTCTGCTCCACATCAACCTGTTGGAGCTCAGAGCAGTTTTTCTAGCACTTCAAGCTTTTTCCAAATCTGTTCAGAACAAAGTTGTACAGGTCAGAACAGATAACACCACTACAATGTGGTACATCAACAAGCAGGAGGCACTCAGTCTATGGCCTTGTGCACGGAAGCAATGAAGTTGTGGTCTCTGGCTTACTCCTGAACACCTCCCTTACAGCAGTTCACCTCCCAGTCAAGGACAATGTCGCAGATGCTCTCAGCAGGATTTCCAGGGCCATCACGAATGGTCACTGGATCCCTGGTCCTGGAGGTAATATTTGCCAGATGGGCACCCGCAGATAGATCTTTTGCAGCCCCAGACAATCACCAACTTCCCTTTTTTGCTGCAGGCCCCAGTGTTGGGCTCAGTCCTCTGGATGCCTTCCTTCTCGATTGGGAAGGAAGTTTCTCTATGCTTTTCCCTTCCCTCCCTGTTCAAAGTGTTAGTCAAAATCAGATCTCAATCCTGCAAAGTGATTCTGATTGCTCCAGATTGGGCCAGACAACCCTGGTATCCACTCCTACTGTCCTTAGCAGTCCATCTTCCACTGTGTCTTCCCAGGAATCACAATCTGTTAACCTGTGCTCAGGGAAGGGTTTGGTGCCCGAACCTCAAATCTCTCAATCTCAAGGCCTGGCTCTTGAAGAGTTAGAGTTTGCTGACCTACACCTTTCCCAAGGTGTATTGATATTCTAAGGCTTCTAGGAAGCCTTCCACCAGGGCTACTTATAATTCCAAATGGAAGAGATTTTCCATATGGTGCTCTGAGAAGCATATTTCCCGAAATCTGCTGACTTACTCATGTCCTGGATTATATGGTTCATGTAAATACTTTAGGGCTGAGACCAGCTATCCTAAAAGTGCATTTGGCAGCCGTGTCTGCTTTCTTGTCAACAGGTAAGCCCTCTTCTCTTCAGCTCATCCTGTATTCTCCAAGTTTTCAAAGGGTTGCTTCACACCAACCCCCCCCCCCATTTAAGGATCCTTTCCTGCCTGGGATTATAATATTTGCATTGCACAGCTTATGCAACACCCCTTTGAGCCCTTGTCCTCAGCAGAGCTCAAGTACTTGACTTGGAAAACTGTGTTTTTGGTTGCCATCACTTCTGCCAGACGCATAAGTGAATTACAAGCTTTGTCAGTGGAGCCTGATTTTATCTCCTTTCGCAGAGATAAGGTGGTCCTCAGGACTAACAGGAAGTTCTTGCCTAAGGTGGTTTCAGATTTCCACCTTAATCAATCTATTTCTCTTCCAGTGTACTTCACTGACCATTCCTCTTCTGGTGAGAGGAGGTTGCACAGTTTAGATATCAAAAGATCACTTAGCTACTACATAGATCTTACCAAAGGTCACAGGTTTAACTACCTCCAACTGTTCCTCACTTATGGTGAGATTGGCAAAGGGAAACCTGCCACTAAAAGATCCATTGCCAGGTGGATCATCTCTTGTGTCCAATTCTGCTATGAAAAACTGGGTAAAGTTCCTCCCTCAGGCCTGAGGGCTCACTCCACCAGAGGTACAGCTGTGTCTCTGGCTGCTGCCAGGGACATCTCTATCCTAGATATGTCAAGCAGCTACCTGGAAAATGGTGCACACTTTTACCAAGTATTACTCCCTGGACACCCAGGCTAGGAGTGATGCTCGGTTTAGCACAGCTGTGCTTCAGAGCCTATTTCCTAAGTAGGTTCTGTTCCTCCTCGATGGAGGGTACTGCTGTGTAGTCTGCATATGTCATAATATAGCAAGACTTCATGTTGTTTGAAAAAATTACTCACCTTAGTAATGTTGTTTCTTCTAATGGAGTCTTGCTATATTATGACCTCCGCCCGCCTGCCCCTCTCAGAACCTCTGTTCTTGGGATGTGGGTGGGCAGTGCAGTGTTGGCACTTAGTAGATGCTCACCTTGTTTTTTCACCCCTCCCTTTTTTGGGGTGACTGGTGTTGTGTTTTTCATTTTTTGGGTCTCCTGACTTGAGTCTTTGTTTTGGGACCAAAAAATGTGTTCTTATGTTTAGTAGCCAGTTGGCTAGTGTAGGTTTACAGCTTCAACACAGGACCTTAGTGAGTTTAGCTCGTAAGGATCTGACAGTTTGAGTATGAAGAACAACAGACAGAGTTTTCAACCAAGCTCGAGCTCAGCGTTCCATGCCTGGCATGGAAAGTTAACTCTTTCACCTCCGGAGCAGTTCGAAGGTTGGAACTCACTGCATATGTCATAATATAGCAAGACTCCATTAGAAGAAACAACATTACTAAGGTGAGTAATTTGTTCTTTACCCCAACCATAGATACAGAGTAGATGGGTTAGGGGACAGCCAGATCTTCTTTGGGGATGTCTCTTTCATTAGGTCACATCTATGGAACATATAGCCACCAGTCACTGTGACCACAAGGAAGCGTTTGCAAGCAGTTCACTAGGGGCAGCCCACAATGAAGTCCTACATTGGCTCTCTCTGTATAAACATGGGCGGCCTCTTCCCTCCTCAGTTCTTTTCTTTTTTTGACCATACTCATCAGATCCTGCATGGAAATGCAGTTGTTACAGTCACCACTTTTCTTGTCTTTCTCTCCTTAGTTAGTAGTCACTTTTTTAAAAATGATTTTTGGCTACTTGTATGTTGACTAAAGAGACATTAAAACTGGTTCAATACTGCAAATGTGGTGAAGAAAATTTATTCCGGAGATTCACACAATGTCTGTGTGTGCTGCCTCAGCTCAGCCCATAAAGTGAAGACCTGCCAGGTTTGCAGAAAATTTAATACAGTGCCTAGAGATGCTAAAAGAACACTTTAGAAACATCTCTTAAAGCAGCAGGTAGCAATAATGAAGATACAGCTCCACAGCATTGCTGACTCTCTCCTTGGGCTCCCACTACTCTAAGGCCCAGGAGAAGACTTCATGGCAACATGAAAACAAGCACTGGGAGAGGGAGCACAGTTAGGACAAGGGCTCCCAAATTAATTCAAGGTCACTCCCTTCTCAAGCACGACCACTTCGATGCCATTGACCACTCTGGCATCACCACCGCCCATTGCCCAGACCGTCGACCCTTCCAGGTTAGGGCAGGCTGAATACGCCACCAGTCCTAGCATGGCTGGTGTGTTGCTGTTGATGTCTGGGACTTTGCCTCCCCCGTTGACACCCACTGGCATTCCCATCAACCACACAGGCACCAACATTCAGGCAATACTCTTGTCTTTTACAGACATACTTAAACGCCTGCTACTTCCCCCCTGCAACAAGAGGCACATCGACGGGGCATTCAAGACAAACTCCCATGTTGATGCTTCATGAGTTGATGCACCAGCTCCCTTCTTGGGCATTGATGGCTTCACCAGCTTCTCCTTGCATCCCGTCGACCTTTTACATTAACGGACAGGAATATATATTCTCTTTCATTTCTTCTTCGCTTCTTTTTCTTTTTTTTTTCTTCTCCATAGGCTCCAAGCCTGAATTAGCTTACTGGGTACTGGCACAGGGGATTACTGTGGGTGGGGGGGGGGTTGAGAGGACCTGTGTTTAATTTAATTCATTGTTTAGTTTACATATGTATGTACTTTGAAACATCATATTATATCCCTACCAGTGTACCTTAATTTGTTATAAGTTTTGCTGTTTTTGTCTGGAAAATCTCAATAAAGTATATTGAATTAAAAAAAAGAGCAGAATATAATCCTGACCTTATAATGCCAAATGAAGAGAAGGAGGAAAATTATGTGGAAAGCTCCTTCAAGAGGACCAGTTCCATTGTATCCACAGGGTGAGGACTCAGTAGTCTATACACCAAGGTCTCCCTGAAGCTCCCTCTTTTGTAACCATGATGTAGCAGTTACAGACTGCCATGGGATTTGATTTAGAGGAACAAGGAATCACAAAGAAGAACCAGTGGAGTTCTTGGAGTTCAACTCCAAACTCCAGAACCACAGGAGTGGCGAGCCCAATTTAATACAGAAAAAGCAGGTGCCTGCTCTTGAGAACCTGAAAGCAACACTCCAACAAAAATTTGCGGTTCAAAGGCTTTATTGCCAGTAGAGTGTGGAGTGCACACAGACCTAGACCACAAACCACAATTTCCTGGTGCTTCGAGTCAAAACTCTTCATCAGGTGGCATGATAGTGGCACAAAACATTAAACATTTATACAGACAGCTCATAAAAAACATAAGTGCTCATTAATAAATGCTCATTCACATTCAAGAAAAAAATCATCAATAACAAAATATCCCAAACTGCCTAACATGTGACCATTACAGAATACAGAATTCATATTTAAAGGCTTCACATTTAAATACCTTTAGTAAAATTAAGATACATAATGCACATGCTTATGTAAATGGTTATATGTACCATGTTGGCTTAACCAAAAATAAAGATAGAGTAAGAGATGTAAGCGATCTGCCCTTGCATGCAATCAGACAGATATTCTCCAGTGCAGAAGAGCCAGAAAGAAGTACAGCTGCAGGAGAGCAAATAAAAGAAAAAATATGTAATTTACATAAAGACCAAAACAACAAATTTCTTATTCATACACTAAAAAACAATAAACAAGAATGCCAAGGTTTTAAAACGACATTGGGTGAACCTTCTAAATAAAGGGGCCCGGAACTCTGCCATATGTTTTTCAAATATTTTTCAAAATCAGAGGAATTTCAATTATACCAAATGGTGGTAGACCAGAAACGAATGTTAGAGTTCTTGCAGTTACCCGATTCCCCTCCCACTATCGTTCCTCCTCTATTATCTGCCTTGGAGGATGCTACCCTTGCTGCCTGATATAGGTCCAATATGATTCCTGCCACACCTAGGAAGACAGAAAGATGTCACAGACCTCCTCAGGCAAGCCATCCTTTTTGCAGGCCAACCTGAGGCAGACAGCATGGTCTTAAATGCTGCTCATTGCAGATCTAAGGCATCAAAACACCTTAGTTCTCTCCTTCTGATGTGGAATCCAGGAAGCTAGATGTTCTGGGCAAAAGAACATTTGCCTCGTCTCTTTGGTCCTGAGAATTGCAAACTGCCAGGCCCATATGGGTAAATACCAGAACAACCTCTAGAGGAAAACAAAGGCAGCTGTTCAAGCCCTCCCAAAAGGTACACCTAAGCAGGAGCTTTTAAAGCTTTAACAACGGAGGCAGACGAGACAAACACCTCATATGTACCACCTATGACATCTCTGATGCTCCTGCCAGGGCAGCAGCTTCTGGAATATGTGTCAGGGTGTACTCCTGGCTCAGGGTGGCAGGCTTTGCAAATGATATCCAACAATCCATTCTCAATGCCCTCTGTAGAGGATATGAATTGTTTAGTGCAGATGTCCAAGATATCCTCTCCAATTTGCAGGCCTCAGGCAGAACCCTGAAATCCATGCATTCCCTCTATTGTACTAGGCCAAGGGGTAGACAGAGGATGCCCTTTTTGACCAGCCAGTACCAGGCACCATTCCACTGCCAGACAACAGGGTAAGGGTAGAGGAGCATGAGCACTGCCTACCCCAGGAGCCACCCCAGGTGCCTACTCAAAAGCCCCTAGAGTTGACAGCATGGCAGCAGTCACAGGAACTGGCTCTGTCTGACTCCTTTTACAACCCCCAACTATCAGTGCCTCAAGGGTGGTTGTCGGGATCACCTTTCCCGCCACCTGGACCTATGGAGGGTAGTGACGCTGGATGCCTGGAGTCCTGGAAATAATAGCACAAGGTCATGCTCTGGAACTTCTAAAACTACCTCCAGATCATCCACCAGTGCTTCCCATCACCCTTCAGTGCACATCCCATTGTTCCTGGAGGAAATTCAAACCTTGCTTCAGAAAAAGGGCAATACACCCTGTTCTCTGGGAACAAAGGAACACATGGTTCTAGTTCCAATATTTCCTAGTGCCAAAATGGACAAGAGTATTGAGACCCATTCTAGACCTCAGAGACCTGAACTTTTTCATCGAATACAAAAAGTTCAGAATGGTCACTCTACAATGCCTACTCTCACTACTGCAAGCAGGTGACTGGATTTGTTCCCTGTATATGCAGGATGCCTACCTTCATATCAAAATTTGCCAACATCACAGGTAATATCTAAGGTTTCTGCTTCAAGGGGAATATTCCCAGTTCAGGGTATTGCCCTTAGCAGTGGTGGTAGTAGCCCTTCACAGGGAAGGCCTTTAATTCTTAACCCTTAGGCTGCCAGAAGATTTAGAATGTATAGGTTTTTAGGAAATGTATACACATTGGCAGCAAAGCAAGAGATAACTTACCTGGACAACTGGCTGCTTAAAGCTCACTCCAAGAAGCAGCTCTTTCACACCATAGTATGCACCAGACACCTGTTAAATGCTATAGGGTTTACTGTCAATGTGCAAAAGTCTGTCTTGACCCCTTGCCAGCATCTATATAGGGTCAGTCCTGGACACAGTCCAAGGCTCAGCCTTCCTGCCCCGAACAGCAATGAATGTCTGATTGCACAGGCCCAGATGGTCTACAACAGCAGGTATGTCACAGCCAAGACATTTCTGAGGCTTCTAGGCCTGATGGCAGTGCCATTGTCACAGTACAACTGGCCAGATCACATATGAGAATCCCTCAGTGGACATCAAGGGCCCGATTCTCAAGGGGCTCAGACAGTGCAGCTGCAGCAAACAGCAGCTTGCACTAAAACCCCATGTGCCAGGGACCCTGCACAAGATTCTAGTACAGGAGGGTTCCCTGCACCTAAGCCCCCACACTTGCAGCAACCTCTCCCATGCGACAAATGCCTAGTGCATGGGAGGGTTATGCCACAACCTCCTGCAGACACAGCAATCATTTTTTCCACCACCCCTAGTGGTCTAGCGGTCCCTCCGCCCTGCCCCAAATATGTCCATAAATATGTGTAAAAATTTATTTATCCCTGGTGGTCTAGTGGTCCCTTCCCCCACCCTGAATATGCCAATAAATATGTCTAATATGTATTTATCCCTGGTGGGCTAGCGGTCCTTCCCCCCCACTCCGATATGCCTGCTATCATGTTAAACAATTGTAGTGAACCCAACCTCTGCCCCAATATTCCCAGTATTGTGCACATATAGCACATAATGTACCCTGGTGGTCTTGTGGTCCCACGCCCCACCCTGGCATGTAGTGTCCTCCCCGCTCCCCCCCAAACTATACCCTAAGCCAGCACTGGCACACCCCTCCACACACCACATCGGCTGGTGCTGACTGAACAATCACTGAGCCTTTTGTATTATAATACTGTATGTGTTCATTTATGAGTGCATACAGTATTGTAATACAAGTGCTCAGTTACAGTTCAGTCGGTGCCGGCTGAGGTGGTGTGTGGAGGGGTTTTCCAGTGCTGACTTGGGTACAGGGTGGGGGGGGCAGGAAGGACACTACATGCCAGGGTGGGAGGGTGTGGGACCACTAGACCACCAGAGTACATTATGGGCTACATGTGCACAATACGGGGCATATCGGACAGAAGGTGGGTTCAGTAAGCAATAAGACATGATGGGGTGTGAGTGGAACACATTTTACCACATGGCCAGAGGCATAATAAGTCATGAGGCCAAAGGCCGAGCCACTTTAGCTGATGGCCGTAGGGTAAAATGTGTTCCAAGCACAACCCAAAGTGCCTTATTGCGCTTATAAATGGGCTCCTTTTTCAAAAACTTTTTACAGTTGGCAAAAGAATGCTCATATGCAGAAACAATAGATTTACTTGTGTGCATTTATGATCAAATAGTCCTGCCGCCCAGTACAAATGATGTCATTGTATTGTTGTCTACTTTCTTCTTCCTGTTTTTTTTTCTCTGTTTTCCCCACATTCAAGATATGGAATGTTTGTCATGGAATGTTTACCATGGAATACATGGATTCAAAATTGTGCTCAGTTCCACTGCTAGAATGTTACTCTCCTAACATACTATACACATACACAACAAAGGCCTCTGTTACAGCCAGAGACTCATTTATCTCACTGTCAAGGCAAGGAGAAGAGATCTCCCTGATGAGCAGGTAAAGATAGAAGGGGATTTTCATTGTCTGCAAAGAAAAGTTAGAAGAAAATTATAAACAATATGTAATGTTTATAATTTGTTTCTGCATGTAAGGAGAATGTGATGATCAAAGAAACATCATTTAATTAATCTGTTTTATTTTGCATTTATGGTAGTTTTATTTTTAGGGCCCAGTGCAAGTAAATCTGATGCTTACAGTTACAGGGCAAAAATCAATGGCTGCCAGTTGAATTCTTAACATTCTATTAACGTAATGATTCCAGTGGTGATCAGTGCACATTTGGCTGAACTTTTTATTTTCCATGCGTGGAAAATAATTGCTACATGAACAACAGCCAATCAGATTTCAGGATTTTCTCTTACCATTTTATAACTACAATTGTTTAACATAATAGCAGGCATATTGGGGCAGAGAGGAGGGACCGCTAGCCCACCAGGGATACATGCATTGTTAAACATATTTACAGGCATATTCTGGGTGGGGGGAGGGTCCGTTAGACCACCAGGGTGTATATTATTCATAACGGTAAAACAGGCATAACAGAGCTGGGTGTGTGTTGGGTGGTCATGGCACAGAGCCCCAACAGGCTGCACTTCTCCAGAGGATTTTATTCTAGGTACCTTTAGACCAGCCCTGGCTGGTCTAGGGGTACTTAGAAAGCTGTCCTCTGGAGGAGTTCTGTGAATTGCATTTCGGGGGTTGTGGCAGCTTGCTTCTGCTACATGCCCTCTAGCTCCAGATTGCAGCCCATATTTAGGCATGGGGTGGCGTATGCTCTGTTTGAGGCAGGCAGCCTGCATTTGACACATGCTGCCTTTGAGAATCGCTCCTGGCATATCATTTGGCACAAGGTGCACTGTGCACCTTTCTTTTTGGTGCAAGCCCCTTGTGCCATGCCAGAAGCTTTGTGAATTGGGCCCCAAGAGTCCAGTGGAATCAGCACACAGATGATCTAGAACAGAAGGTTCTAGTAACCTCTCCTGTCCACAAGGTGCTTCACTGGTGGATGGGACCTAGCCATTTGCTGAAGGGGGGGGGTCCTTTCCTGATCCCCTTCCCTCACCAGATTCTAACTACAGATGCCTCAGGGATGTGTTGGTGGGCACATCTGGGGCCCCATCGGACAAAGGGTACATGGACCTTCACATCTACATTCTAGAAATAAGGGCTGTTCTGTACAGCCAACAGGACTTCCAGACCCATCTGTCCCCAGGTCCTCTGTTAATACAGATAGACAATATCAGTGTGATGCACTACATCAGCAAGGAAGGGGGGAACTCATTCCTACCCCCTGTGCAGGGAGGCAATGAGAGTTTGGTATTGGACTCTAGAACATGGTCTAGAACTATCAGCAGTATATGTTCCAGGGGTCCAAACATTCTGGCAGACAGGCTAAGTAGGTCACAATCCAGAATGCGTGAGTGGGAGCTATTGACCTCTGTGGCAAAAGACATTTTTGACAGGTGGGGTCATCCAGACTTGGAACTTTTTGCATCCCCACACAGCACAAAACTGCCGCTTTTCTGCTCGCTTGTTCCAGGGCCTGGAGTTTTCAGGCAAGAAGCGTTGTCCCTCTCTTGGAAGGGAGGTTCCTTATGCCTTCCTACCCATCCATCTAATTCAGAGGGTGCTACTCAAGCTCCAAATGGAGAGGGCAATTCTGATGCTCATTGCCCCCCTGTGGCCTTGTCAGATCTGGTTCCCCTTACTGCAGCAATTGGCAGTGAAACCACCACTACACCTATCCTAATGCTGAAGCCTACTGTCACAGAAGCAAGGAACCCTGATCCACCTGGACTCAAGTCGTTCCACCTTCATGCGTGGGTCCTGAAAACATAGCCATTGCCCAATTTGGGGTTTCCCAAAAGGCGACTGATGTCTTGGTGACTGCCAGAAAGCCTTCCACCAGGGCCACTTATTCTATGAAATGGAAGTGGTTTGCTTTGTGAGCCTCTTCTCATCACTAAGACTCATTTACCTGTCCAATAAATCAAGTTCTGGAGTATTTGCTGTCCTTGTCCGATGCAGGCCTGCAGTACTTTCTATCAAAGTACACTTGGCTGCCATTTCAGTTTTCCACGTGCCTATTGATGGTTGTATGGCTGCTCAGCTGGAGGTAGCCCACACATTTTTGAGAGGCATTCTTTTCCATGTGCCTATTGATAGTCGTATGGTTGCTCAGCTGGTGGTGGGTCGTAAATTTTTGAGAGGCATTCTAGCTGAAGCCTCCTACCAAATAATCCAGTCCCAGTCTGAGACTTGAATTTTGTGTTGGAAATACTTAGGGTTCCTTTTAGCCAGCTGCAACTTATGCCTATACCTTCTTTCTTGGAAAGCATTGTTTTTAGTTTCAGTCACTTCTGCTCAAAGGATTTCAGGGTTGCAGGCTCTAATGTGTGAGCCTCCTATTTGATTTTCCACATGACAGGATGTTTTGTGTACAAAACCTAAGTTTCTACCAAAGGTGGTGTCTGCGTTATTTTAAAGCAGACCATCTCCTTGCTAGTTTACATTCCTGAGCATGCCAATCCAGGGGAGTACTGCTCCACACTCTATATGTGTATAGACTACTCAGGTACTACACACACACCATACTGAAGTCCTTGCAGCTTTTGTTTTGTTCTCCCTGGGAAAGAGGGCTCTTGTTTCTAAACAGTGCCTATCCAAATGGCTGACTAACTTTATTACTTTCTTTACAGGGACTATGGTGAGAAATTCCTGGAGTTGATCATGGTCATTCAACCAGAGGCATGGCCACTTCTAGTGCATGTTTCAAAAATGTGGCTGCTGCAGAGATCTATGCAGCTGCCACCTGGAGTACTGTTCACACTTTCACTCATCACTACAGTCTGGACATTAACTCCCCAAAAAGGGTAGGCTTTGGCCTAGCTGTGCTCCAAGGCTTTCTTTCTTAGGCCTGTAGGTTCCAGAAACCCAGACTGTTCCCTGACAGTACTGCTTGGTACTCATTCCATACAAGTGGCCTGATGAAAGAGATGTCCTTGAAGAAGATAGAACAGTTACGTACTTACCGTAACAGTAGATCTTCAAGAGAATCTCTTTCATCAAGCCATGCCATCCCACCCTCCATCCCCCTAAGGATCTAGAGCTCTGAAAATGCTGTCTCCTTCTCCAGGAAGGTATACCTGCTACTTTCTGCTTCACCTGGTCAGCAGAGCCATGGGTTCTCTTCTGGTTCCCTAGATGGAGGTCCTCAGAGCATGACTTCCAGCGGGGAACTGAGGATGGAAGGAGCAGCCCATGCTTATATGGGGAGAGCTGATGTAGGACATCATCATGGGTGACCCCTAGTGAACTGCTTGCAAAAGTTTCTGTGTGGACCTAGTGCCTGGTGGCTATAAGTTCCATAGGTGTGGGTTGATGGAAGAGATACTCTTGAAGATCTACTGTTATGATAAATATGTAACTATTCTTTCTTAAAAATGACTTTCTTACAGGGCCTAGTAAGAAGGCTGAAAGGTGACAAGTGTGGGGGAAGGATATAGAGACATTTGTGGAAAATGAAAATAGATGTGCACCATAGCTGGAATGCTCATGTAAGAATGCCCACCCAAAACACACACACACACACACACACACACACACACACACACACACAGTGTGCAGGCATGTCCATACATGCAAATGTACCATGCACACCTCCAAGCAAAGATATGACAGGGATGGGGGTGAAAAATGACAAACTACAGTGGTAAACTGTAAGGTGGCTGAAAGATGTTAGTAGAAAAGAAGTCTATCATTTAAGCTGTAGGGCTGCTGGGAACCTAGGCAGATGATCAGCTTGGTTTTCATCCTACTTCCATTCTGTGTGTGTGTGGGGGGGGGTACATACTGACATGGGCATTCCAGCTATGTGTGCACATCTGTTTTCATTTTCCACAGATGTCTCTATCTCTGTCTCCATCCACATTTGTCTCCTTTCAACCTTCTTACTAGGCCCTGTTAATTAGCCCCTCTTGAAGATTCCTCAGCTCATTCACTCCTACTATATCTTTTCATACCCATCATCACTTGGTTTGCTTGGTTTGGTAAGACAAAAGAAGGCCAAAGGCCCATCAGGATTGTCTCCCACTTCCAGCGGGTAAGTTAGTGTTTGTTACTTTTCAATAATAAGTAATTATCAAGCCCATGTTTGACACTGCTGAATGAGGCCATGTTTACCAGATCATAGGTGAGTCTGTTCCACAAACGGGCAGTACGAACTGTAGAGTAATTGTTTTTTTTTTATTAGTGTTGACTTTTGGGAGCACCAGTTGTCTGTTGTGGGACCTCGGGTTGGTTGTCCTGATGTTATATTCTAAACCACATTGGGCCATAAGATCAGAATTATTAAGGATGCTGAACATTAGAAGGAGATCTCCTCTCTTCTCTCTCCTCTAGACTAAATAGTCCCAGTTTTGCTAATCTTTCCTCATAACTCAAATTTTCTATCCCATGAATTATTTTTGTTGTTCGTCTTTGAATCTTCTCAATCAATCAGTGTCACACTTGAGGTATGGATTCCAAAATAGAGACCCAAAGTCTAAGTGAGGGATTACATACGTTCTGTCCCGGTGGTGGCACTCTCTGTAAAAAGTTGTACCCATGCTCATCTGCACATTTTAAAAATGACCCCTTTCCTTGTTTTTTTCTGGAAAAAAATTGACCCCTTTAATACAAAAGGAGGAGTCAGTTATGGCCTCCAACCCCCCTTTTCGCTCAAGTGAGGAACCAAAATATATGTCTCCTGCATGGGCTCCTGCAGCTGATCCCCAGGACTGATGTCAGACACAGGAGGTTCTGGGATGCTCCTCTGGTGATCTTCATGAAATGTCAGGTTGAAGGGACAGCAGGATCCCAGAACAGGATCAACCAGATAAAAAGAAAAATTACCAAAGCACACAATAAGGTACACTTTTAGATGACAGGTTTAATCGGGGACTGCCCCACACTATGGTGTGAGGCATGAGTTGACAGACATTTCCCATTAAAGAAGAAATATGCTACTCATAGGATAGTGAACTACTGGGGTGAGCTATCAAGAATGAGGCCTAGGTATTTAAAGGTAGAAACTCCGAGTAGAAACTTTTCAATTTTAGTATCATCCGGGAGTCCCATGGGAGCCCCATCAAGAGTTTTGATTTATCTAAGTGCCCTAGTTGAGGGTCAGTTCCCTCCATTCATTAACAATACCCCCAACACTGGGGTTGGTAGGCAGGTGAGAAGAGAGCATTAGGAGGGATCTGTGACTATATGATTCAGGCGAGGTAGAATTGAGCAGTTGGTGGGATTCTTGAATGACCGGGAAGGGGTCAGGATGCAGTTCAGAGTGAGCAATGGAAGGGACTTCTTTTGTCCTGTTATTGAATGTGACAGGTGATGTGGGCATGGAGGGAGGCAGCCCAAGCCCTGCAGAGCAGGTCAGAAGGTGGGCAGGAACAGAGCAACAGGAGGGTCGTCTTGTGCGAGTGGACAATGGGTTGAGAGGCAGACAAGAACAGAGCAGCAGGTGGAAGTTCTTACAGGACCAGATAAGGAGACAGGTGTGATTAAGTAGTGGGTAGAATTTCTTGTATGGCTGGGAAACATTTCAGGATATGGCAGGATAGAAATTCAGGCATGCCGGTTTTGGGGAGAGACAGCATAAGTGTCACAGAGCAGCTGGACAGCATGTGGCCTTGGGGGGGAGTCAGCACAGAGGGGTGGCAGGGAGTATGCCCACAGTCAAGCAACAGCATTCTAAGCAGGAGAACACCAAACAGCATGATGCCATTGGCTGAGTGAAAACTAGCAATATTCAGTGAATTAAGCATTTGCTGGCAAAGCTGATGAAGTCAGGAACTTCACATTATGTGTACTGGGGCAAACTTTTTCCAGCTTCACCCAACTTCACTAGCAAAAACTTTTCTTAATTAGAAACAGCCACCCCGTCAACATCAACATTCTGGCACTGCCCATCTGCCTTGCACTAACAATTTCAAAGTATTTCTTCTGCCCTGCTACCCTGTAGCACCCAAACTCTCCCACCCCATCCTGGTGAAACTGCATTTATACATTTTTACTACATTTTTTATTATATCACTGGGGCATCACTGTATGTACATACACTGAGTCTTATCCACCTACCTCCAACGGTGCACAGTTCCACTCTTCCAAGCTGATCCCCCAACCTGTGGCACCCACCACCTTCCTTCCTCCCCTACTCATCCCACAAAGAGGATACAGAGTGACTGGCACAGCCATCCCTTCACCCCAGCCATCTGTTTGCTGCAGGCCCTGACAATACCAAAAACAGGCAGGAAAACAGCTTACCTGAGAGTGGTCCGTGAGAGAGCTGCCAAAACTGGGTGCCAAAACGACAGGGCAAAAGGGGGAACCCCAAGGAACTTAGGAAGGGAAACACAAGAAAACTGCCATCGGGTAAAACACGGAGTAAAACCTGCCAAAAACAGTGGCTCTTTATAAAAAAAAAAAAGATTCTGGCCCAGATTCTGCAGGATGGAAATGGTCCTGGGAAATGGGAAACGGTGCTTCACCGGGTGCTCCTGTGCAACTTTCCTGCAGGCTTTCAAAGGCGGTTCACAGATTCCCCTTGGCCCACACCACCATCAGTTCTTCACTAAGGCCCTGGACTCAGGCCTTCACTCCAGGCTTGATTCACTTGAATCCTGGGCTCAAATTCCCTTCCTCACCTTCCCAGCTCGCCTTCCTCCCGCTCTTCTGATGATGTGCTGTGATCTGAGGTGACACCGGACCCCGAGTTGTACATGCACAGAAGGTCCACCGCAGCGCACACCACTGCCACTACAGTTGGCACTAGTGGGTGCTACAGATAATATGGGACACATTACAAGTCAGAGTCAGGCAGAGAGAGAGAGGGAGAGTTAGATTTGCCCACCCCCCGGGCCCCGGGGAAGCCCCTACTTTTGATAAACACGGAGCAGCATTCCCTGACAAGGTACAAAAAAATACCCTGTCAAAAAAATACACAGAGGCAAGCATCAGTATCTGCAGTTTAAAAAACATCCCTTTTCCACGATTTTACAAATGCGGATGTGTACCTCAGTGCATTGGAAGTGCCACTCCCAGGCGTTCTGTACAGGGGTAATAGACACTGTTTATTTCTAGATATAAACGCTGTATGGATCTTGGTAATCTAGCTGTGTTTTTTGACACTTGTATACAATGGTCATGTGACGATAACTTATTTATTTTAACTCCTACGTCTCTTCCCTTGTCCACAGAGCAGAGTTGCACATTATTTAAATAGCACAGGTATTTGGGGTTATTTTTTCCAAATTGTAAAACTGTACACTTGTCTGGTTTGAATCTCATTTTATTTTCTGATGCCCGATCCTATATAGTTTTAAATCACTGGTTAGGATCTGATGCTTATCAAAAGAGTCCAGCTCACCTCCCCGTTTGGTGTCATCAGCAAATTTTGAAATTAAGTTTTTAACATTTTGATGCATATCACTTATAAAGAAGCGGAAGAGAGTTGGACCCAACACAGATCCCTGGGGAACCCTGCTACTAACAGTGCCCTCATTTGATAGTTGACCATTTATTCTAACACACTGAGTATGATCAAGAAGCTAACAGAGTTCCTTGCAAAGTACAATATTCAATGCCCCGAACAGCATGGATTCAGGAAAAATCATGGCACCACATCTGCCCTTCTTCAATACACCGACTTTATCCACCATGCCCTTGGTCGGAAGCACTTAGTGGGATCAGTGTACATTGATCTCACTAAGGCTTTCGATACTGTCAACCACATCCTGCTTCATGACTGCCTCATCATCGGTGCCTCCTCTGGAGCTGTGTCCTGGTTTAAAAGTTACCTTGAAGGCAGATCCCAGCAGGTAAAAATCAGTGACAAACTGTCCACCAGTAGACCTGTCTGGTCAGGGGTCCCTCAAGGATCTATCCTAGGTCCATTATTGTTCAGCCTCTTCCTCAACTCTCTACCTCTTGCATGTCCCGGTGACCTTCTCCTATAAGTGGATGATGCAGTATTATTCACCAGCCACCAGAACCCTCAGGCATTAACCATTAGTCTACAAGATGAATTCTCTGCAGTTGAAAACTGGTTCTTGTGGAACAAACTAGTCCTGAACTATAAAAAAAACAAAGACCTTGCTCTTCGCAAACCCTCACAACAGACACAGTACAGCCTCACTTGATATTAGGAACAATCTCCGCACCCTACTAGAACAAGTGCAGACCATGAAGTACCTTGGCATCAACCTTGATAGTGCCTTGTCCTTTTCAAAACACATCAACATGGTCGTCAAAACAGTCAACAGTAGGCTAGGGTGTTATATAGGCATAAACACTGTATGCCAAAAGAGTCCCTCAGAATGCCAGTCACATGCTCCATCCTCTCAATCGTGGATTATGGTCTTATCATATATAGCGCTGCTACTGACACTGCGCTACAAAGAATTCGCTTAGCCTTAAATAAAGCCTGCAGGCTGATCTCGGGCACGCACAGTAGGATGCATACATGTGACCTCTACAGCATGACTCAGTTGCTCAACCTTAGTGACAGGATAAAGTACCACACTTGTCTATTTATTTTTATTTATTTAGATTTTGGTAACCGGGTAAGCCCACTGAGACCAGAGGTCCCTTTTTCAGGAGCGACCCGGAATTAGTTACAGAAAGAGACATTTAGAAACAGTTTTGTTTTTTTTTACAGTAGTTACATATGTTGCACAAATAGACATTAGCGACAGTATACAGGGGTAAAGTAAGGATTCACAATACAGGCTCAAGCATTATTTACAATAGTTACATTAGATACACAAGTGTAGAATAGAAACAGTATACAGGATTCGCAGGCAGGCTCTTATGACATCGAGCTTCATCTCCAATTAGTAGGGAAAGTAAACAACCACAGTAAATTTACATCAAAGTTTAGGAGATACATCCAGGAATGAAGGGAGGTTCAAGGCGGTGCAGCGGAAAAGAGACCTGGGCTAGGGAGCTAACGGTTACAGCCACAGAGACTGAGATTGAGAAAATATAGTTTGAGTCCAGACTTGAATTGGGTAAGGGTGGCTGAGTCAGTCAGGCTAGGTGGAAGAGAGTTCCATAGGTAGGAGGCAGCAAATTTGAAGGAGCTGCCTTGGTTGGAGCAAATCTTAGGGATGTTGAGGGATGATTTGCAGATGATCGCAGGGTTCAGATTTGTTCTTTGGGGGAAAGTAGTCCTCGAAGATGGGGAGGGGAACCGAGGGTAGTGAACTTGAAGGCAAGGCAAGCAACAGGGTAGGCTAGTTTGTGCCGAAGTGTGGGCCAGTTTAGTTCCTTAAGTGCCTCACAATGATGCCTCCTAGGAGAGGGGTTTGTGGCGAAATGAGCCACACGGTTATAGAGTACGGAAAGTTTGTTGAATTCTGTTTCACGGAGGAACTGCAGTAGAGGAGCTCCGTATAGGATGGAGAGGAGGAGATTGCAGCAGGCAATTTCCCAGCGTGCAACCGAGGATAGGGAATTCTCCAGATGGTAAAGGAGGCCAAGTTTTTGGTGGGTGGACCTGGTTATGGAGTCGATATGGGGTCGGTAGGTCATTTCTTGGTCATGATGGATCCCAAGGTATTTGAAGTTGGCCATGACCTTGACTCTTTTTCCTTGGTTTGTGCAGATCTGGAGCAGCTGAATCCTGTCAGGGCCCAGCCGTCTTGAACCAAACAGTATGGCTTTAGTTTTTTCCTCATTGAGTTTAAGGGAGTTTGCGGAGAACCAGGCCTCAAGTATTGAGAGACTATTCTGCAGTTTTGTGGAGATGACACTAGGTTGGGGATCACTGCAGTATATGACGGTGTCGTCTGCATACAAAATGAGTTTGCTGAGGGGGCAGTTTCCCTCAATGTTATTGAGGAAGAGTGAAAAGAGCAGGGGGCCCAGGATTGAGCCCTGGGGCACCCCTGCGGTAATGGATCTGGGGACAGATTGGGTACCCTTCCAGCGGACTTTTTGGGTACGGTCACTCAGATAGCTCTCTGAACCAGGAGAGAGTGGTGATCCAGTCCTAGTGCAGGAGTTTTGATGGGAGGAGGTTATATGACTGACCAAGTCAAAGGCCTTGGACAGGTCAATGAAGAGGGCACCCATTGGGGAGCCTTGGTCCATAGAGGCAAGGATGTCTGCAGTGAGCCGGATGAGGGCAGTATCAGTACCATGGCCCTTTCTAAAACCATGCTGCACATCAGCCATGAGAAGGTGCTGCTCACGGTAGTCTTGAAGCTGGTTAGGGACTAGTCTTTCCTGAATTTTTCCAAGGGGACTAAGTAGGGAGATTGGTCTATAGTTTCCCAGTTTGTCTCGTGGCCCACTTTTGTAGACAGGGACAATGGTCGCTACTTTCCACATTTTTGGGACAATACCTTCCAAGCAATCTATTTATGAGTAGGGTGACAGAGGCGGGTGATAGCGGGTGGCAGCCCTCAGTAGCGGGTTCAAGCTGGTCATGGCCTAGCGAGGAAGAGGAATTAATTTTGTGTAGAGGAGTAGTACCTTCTGACTGATTGACCAGCTTTAAATGGAATTGAGGCCGAGGGTGCACCCATGTATCTCCAGAGAAATGGGTAGGCCTGGAGAGGATGGGGGGGGGACCACTTGGGTTAGGCTTCAGCAACTACTGATGGGACATTGGTCAGTGAGTCCCCTAGCAGGATGGAGTCCGTTTGACTATTTGAGGAGCCTTTGTAGAATATATTTATGTGGCCCCAGAATTTTTTGGGATCACGTAGGTGCCTAGTTTGGAGGTCATTTAAGTATTGTGATTTGGCCTGTTTTGAGGCTTTTTACACTGATTTTCAGCTGTCTGTGCTTTTCCCAGTCAGATTGGTTGCCAGTGGATTTAGAAGTTGCCCCATGCTCTGTCCCAGAGGAGCATGGAATGCTTGAGGCACAGGCTCAACCTTTTATGGCAGTTTCCCTGTACCCTGAGTTTTTTATAGGAACATGCTTATTCGATGCCAATAAGAAGGCTTGAATGAAATATTCAAGAGTCTCATCAAGTGTGGGGAGAGACATAATAGGGGCCCAGTCAATGTTCCACAAATCAGAGCAGAAGTCGGCTGGTGCAAACCTACTGTAGTTCCTCGCTTCAATGACCTTAGAGGTAATTTTTGGAGGCTTGCTGGACCAGACGCAGAAGATAGGCGAGTGATCACTCAGGGAGTCAGCCATAATCCCTGCCGACAGTATACAGCCCGGGCAGGAGATGAGGATCCAGTCAATGAGAGAGTGGTTTCCAGTCTTGGGATTATGTCGTGTGGAGAGGTCAATGACCTGTGTATATGGAGAGCCAAGTAGAGGGATTTTAGCAAGGGATGAGAGCAGAGAAGGCCAGTGGAGATTGAAATCCCCAAGGAGTATGGTCTCCCCCAAGGCGTGGTCCTCAAGGAGGTTTGTTAGGGATTCCAGTGAGGAGGCAGCAGATTGGGGAGGGAGGTAGACACCCCCTAAGGTAAAGGGTTTGGTGTTTCCAAGAAGTATTTTTACGAACAGCATTTCAGCTAGGGAATCACTATGAGAGTGGAAGTGCATCTCTGAAGCTTGAAGGTCAGTGCTAACGTAGATAATAACCCCTCCTCCCTTTTTCCCTACCCTGTCTTTTCTAAAGGTAAGGTAGTCCACTAGTTCCACTTCGTGGGGGAGGATCTGCGGTTTGAGCCAGGTTTCAGTCAGGGCTAGAACGTCAGGCTTATAGTGTGACACGCATGCCTCCAAGTCATGGAATTTGTGCCTTAGACTGCCTATGTTCATATGAGCAAGTTTGATCCCTTTAGAATCCGCCCACAAGGGGCATGAGGGGTTGTTAAGAGTGAGATTTGGGGAGAAAGGACCTGGATTAAGTTCAATATCCCCCGAGGGCTGGAGGGTCTTACCCAGGTGACCAGGGGTAAGTAAGGAGGGGAAGGTCAGCCGTCCATCACTCTTGTTTGGTGGAGAAACCTGGACACCACCTCTGCATTTGGCAAGGGTCCAGGCAGGTGTGGATTAAAAGAGACCCATATGGAGGAGCCATCTATGACCTTGATGGCAGGAAGGAGTTGCCTTAGAGAAAGAGCGAGTCAAGTTGATGCCAGCATATAGCTTAGAACAGGATTATCTGTTCGTTGTTTTTACAGATTATATGGAAAGTATTAGGCAGTGACTATAAAATATTTGGGAGGAGAGGTTTCTTTGAGGTTAAGTTGCACAAAAGCAAACAGGGAGATCTCTAGTGGGGAAAACGATGAACTTATTGAAGAATATGTTAGTGAAGTATAGGCTTCACTGGGAGAAAATTTAGTTATCCTAGAAATGACAGCAGCCCCCAGTGGCAAATCTCATAACTTGCAGATGGCAAAGTGAGCCGATGGGTGTTTTCAGCCACGTGACCACCAAGGCACTATAAGTTAGAGTGCCGACCAAGGGTGGTGGTGGGATGGCGGGCAGAGCCATGACTCCAACAGCAGCTACGACAGCACACCAGGAGGGCTCGTATGGAGCTAGCAGTATGGGGGCAGCTATTTTGTCCAGTTAAGCCCTTTCAGATATTCGGTCACTAGATCAGTCTTTTTAAAGGTAAAATCGCTTGTTTATCAAGTTAATGTCCCTCCTTACATTTCTTTCCAACAGTTACCTTTGTTCGCTTCGCGCTGCAATGGGGCAGGGGAGCAGGAGCTGAGGCCCTGCTACCTCACACGGTGATCCCCAAGTACCTTAGGCTCATCCCCCAACTCCAAGCACTTACTAACCCAGTTTGCCTGTTCTCGCACTATAAGAAATGGACCAGATCTAGCATACCAGGTCCCTTTGTTGCACAGTAAGCCCAACGGTCCTTTAGTTATAGGCTCCCCAGTTTGCTAAATGGTTTCTTCAGCAGGCACAGTTAATTCATAGATACATAGATACATAGACAGTGTCGGCAGATAAGGGCCTATGGCCCACCCAGTCTGCCCATTTGAGCTTGTAAGTTCAGTTTGTTTTCCTAGAAGTCTGTTGCCCCTCACCCTGACCTCCAGAATTCTTTATGTCTATCCCATGCATTCTTAAATCGTGATTGTTTCAGCCCCACCACTTCCTCTGGCAGGGTGTTCCACTTGTCCACCACCCATTCTGTGAAGAAATTCTTTCTCATGTTTCCTCTGAATCGTCCTCCTCCAACTTCATCCCATGCCCTCTAGTCCTGGAACATCTTTTGCTTAAAAATAGTGTTTTCCTGCACCCTGTTCCTCCCTGTATGATACTTGTATGTCTCTATCATATCCTCTCTCCCTCCTGTCCTCCAGGGAGTACATGTTCAGTTCCTTCAACCTGTCTTCATAGGACTTGTGATGTAATCCATGCACCATCTTTGTTGCCTTCCTCTGAACCTTCTCTACCCTGTCTGTGTCCTTACGTAGGTATGGTCTCAGAACTGTACACTGTACTCCAGGTGGGGCCTCACTAGTGTCTTGTATAGCGGAATTATGACCTCCTTTTCCCGCTGGTGATGCCCCTGCCTACATCCCAGCATCCTATTTGCTTTACCTGCTGCCTTGTCACACTGTTTCCTACCTTGAGGTCATCAGAGATGACAACCCCAAGATCCCTTCCTGCTTGGTGCATGCTATATCCTCACCCCTCAACTGATATATTGTGCCAGGGTTTGTGCCCCATATGCATTATCTTGCACTTCTTTGCATTGAATTTCAACTGCCAACCCCTGACCATTCTTCAAGTTTCTGCAGGTCGCTTCTCATTCTGTCTACACCCTCTGGTGTGTCTACTCTGTTACAGAGCTTTGTGTCATCAGCGAACAGTGAAATTCTGCCTTCTAGGTCCCTGCGAATGTCACTGATGAAGATGTTGGAATAGGACCGTCCCAGCACTGATCCCTGTTGTGGTACCCCACTGGTCACTCTTCCCTCTGTGGAGTGACAGCCATTTACCACCACCCTCTGTGTCCTGCCACCCAGCCAGTTACCTACCCACCACACTACTGTCCTGCCCACACCCATATTCCTCAGTTTGTGTAATAGTCTTCTATGTGGCACAGTGTCAAAGGCCTTGCTGAAGTCCAGATAGGCCATGTCCACTGCCCTCCCCTGCTCCACCTCGTCACCCAGTCAAAAAATTCAACCAGGTTGGTCTGACATGACCTCCCCCTGGTGAAACCATGCTGCCTTGGGTCCTGTAGTCCACTGACAACCAGATGTTCCACCAATCTCTCCTTCAGTAGTGCTTCCATGATCTTCCCACTCACCGAGGTGAGGCTGACTGGTCTGTAGTTCCCTGCTTCCTCTTTGTTCCCACTTTTGTATAAGGGGACTACATCTGCTGTCCTCAGTCTTTGGGTACCTCCCTGTTCCAGTGATCGCTAAACAGGATAGCCAGAGGTTCAGCCACCACCTCTCTAGTTCTTTAAGGACCCTGGGTGCACCCCATCTGGCCCCATTGCTTTATCAACTCTTATTATTTCCAGTTCCTTCAGGACCCTTTCTCGTGTAAAGGGACTTGTGTCCATTTCTGCACCATTCTCACCCCTTGTACTCCTTCAGACCCATTACCCCTCTCTTCCTCAGTAAAGACTGAGCAGAAATACCTGTTCAATATGTCAGCTTACTGTTGTCATCTCCACGCCCCCATCCTCCCCTTCAGTCTCGCTTATCCTCCCTTCGCCTTTTCTTTTTTCACTTATGTACCTGTAAAGGTTTTGTCCCTCTACCCACTGATTTTGCAATGTGTTCTTCTGTCTGAGCTTTGGCTTCCTTACTGACCTCCTGCCTCCCTTTGCTTCTCCTGGTACTTCTCCCTATCCCCTTCTGCCTGTGTCTTTTGTGTTGCCTGAATGCAATCTTCTTAGCTTTCACTTTCTTTGCTACCTCTTTGGAAAACCATAATGGTCTCCTCTTCCTTTTCCTCTTGCTAACCTGCTTAATGCATAATTCTGTTGTTCTTGTAATCCCCATTTTGAATACTGCCCACTGTTCCTCAACCCCTGATTCCTGTCCCATTCCCCTTAATGCCTCTTTCAAGTATCTCCCCATTTTCCCAAAGTCTGCCCTCCTAAAACCCAAGATACGTGTTTTTGTGTGGTTTGGTTCTGCTCTTTCTGTGATTTCAAACCACAGTGACTGGTGGTCACTGCTTCCCAGGTGCTCCCCCACTGTTACCCCCATCACACCGTCCCTGTTTGTGAGCACAAGGTCCAGTATTGCCTTCTGCCGAGTTGGTTCCATGACCAGTTGCTTGAGGAAGGCACCCTGAAGGGAGTCCAGGATAAATCTGCTCCTAGTTGATGCTGCTGCTGGGATGCTCCAGTCCACGTCTGGAATATTGAAGTCTCCAACCAGTACTACCTCACTCTTGTCTGCCATCCTTTGGATGGCTAGCATCATCCTCATCTGTTTCTTCCTCCTGGGCTGGTGGTCTATAGACCACACCTGTGCAGATGGCTGTCCCTATTTTCCTTTCAAGCTTAACCCACAGTATCTCTCCCCCATTTTGTTCCTCCTGGATCTCTGTGGCCCTTATGTCATTTTTCACATACAGTGCCACTCCTCCTCCCTTCCTGCCTGCTCTGTCTCTTCTGAATATGTTGTAGCCAGGTATGGTCATCTCCCAGTCGTGGTTATCATTACACCAGGTTTCAGTGATGGCCACAATGTCCAGGTCTGACTGTACCATGACAGCCTCCAGATCTTCCATCTTGTTGCTAAGGCTCCTGGCATTTGCACACATGGCTTTCCATGATTTGACCTCCCTAGACTGTTTCACTGTTCCTACTCCAGCCCCTTCCTTGGTTGTCATTTATCCTGGTTCTCCTTGCTGTCTGCCCTTCTGCTGAATTTTGCCCTTTCTGCTTATCCACCTCTTGGGCAATAATCTCCATCTTTGCACACTGCTTTGCAGAGATAGCCACTCCTCTGGTTCACTGGTTCCACTGCTAGCTGTGGGGGTGAGCAAGTAGGTACCCTCCTTGCTGGCCTGCCACCCCCCTTTGCTAGTTTAAATGCTTGTCAATGTAGCATTTAAACTTATCATTGAGTGCTTGGATTCCCCTCCAGGATGGATGCAGGCCGTCAGGCTTGAACAAACCTCCATCCCTCCAGGTGGGTCCCCAGTCACCAATGAATCCAAACCCTTCCTCACAGCACCAGTTCTTCAACCATGAGTTAAAGTTCCTGGTGCATGCACTCCTATGCTGTCCCTTGCCTCTCACAGGTAGTACTTCTGAGAAAGTGACAGAAGTAGCTACTTGCTTGAGACCCCTCCCCAGTTTCCTAAACTCTTCCTGAACTTCCTTTGGCTCCCCATTTGCCAGGTCATTAGTACCTAGGTGGATAATGACATCCAGCTCACCCTCCGCCTTGCCTTCCCAGTGATCCCCAGGATCTTTCTTCCATCCCTCCATGCCGTGGCACCTGGTAGCACCTCACCTCCCTGTCCTCCCCTACTGTGTTCCTAGCTGGATCCTCTTATGATGGAGTCCCCACCAGGATTCACTCCTCCTCCTCTGGGGTCCACTGCTTTCCGCTGAGGTCACCTCCTTGGCTAACCTCCACATCCTTTCCTTCCACTTCTCTGGGTACTCTGTTTGGTTGTCCTCATTTGCCAGTGTGGCATATGAGTTCTTGAGTGGAATAGGATCTGGGATGTGCCTCTGCCTAACTGCTCTAACCCTCCTGATCCCACTGTCATCCAAGTGCTCCTCGTTCTCAGCATCCTTGAGGCAGTGGCATTGGACTGGGTGGTTCCTGGATAGGGTGATGGTACTCCTGACCCAGTTTACTTCTGCTCTGAGTCTGGCTACCTCAACCCGCGTCAAGAGATGCATGCAGATGGGCAGCACCTCAGTGTCAAGAAGGTCACGGCGCCCGTCGGCGCAGCGGTGGATTTCGTTGACGCCGGGTGACCCGGTTCAGAACGGATCCAGGTCATCGGAGGGCCGGCCGGGGGGAGTAGGATCGAGCGTCCGACGGACAGCTCTCCTACTGCAGGGGGAGGGCGCGGGTAGCACTCGGTGCGCTGGGGACCCCTGGTGGAGACCGGGAGTTCCACGCAACCGACGCTCGACGTGGGGGGGGAGGCTGGGTGGACGCTGGCGTCATTGCACGTCCCCGCCTCCTCTGGGGAGAAAAATCAGGTGTAAAAAGATGGCGGGCAGGACCACTGATCAATGAAACCCTCCCTGGAGAGCCTCACATTGCCGCCACCACTGCGGGACCCCGACCAGTCACAGTTCCGGGGTCACGAAGGTGGCACACGGCCCCACCCTCCAGGGGGCAAGCCGGGGGTGACCGAGGGTCCTCAGCAGCAATTGACGGTGGTAGAGGTCTCCGGGGGCCGTGACCAGGGTGGATGGCAACCGGTGGTCCTGCCAGAAAAAGGGCAAAAAAAAAAAAAAAAGAAGGTTTGCCTGAATATGGCTGCCCCACAGCCACTGCATTGCACCACTCCCCACATTATACTGCAATTCCACTACTTGTCTGCTACTGAAGCTCTCTTAGTTCCCTTTTTATTAATTCACTGTACTAAAAATCCTGCCACTGATCCTCAGATAATTTTTTTTTTTAAAGAAAAAGAAACCAATAAATAAACAAATGAGTCAAAACACTTGCCTTGCTGAGGGTGGGCTTCTTCCCCCTTATGCCCCTCCTACTTCACACCCCTTACTATACCCTGTGCTTAGCTCCTGTCAATCAGATTTAACAGGGCATATAATTACAGGGCATATAATTAAGAGTTGGGGGAATGGGAGGGAGGGGGTGATGAAAATTTGCAGCAATTAAAGACAGCACAGAATTACACCACCACTATGTTTTAAATTTTCAACAGCCCAAAAACAATTATAAGTAAAGACAACAAAGAAAGTATAGTGTCATTAGAAGCCCACAATCTAAGTTTAAAAGAAAAATAGCAATTACCAGTTACTCTAAAGCACTGAATTGAATATGTTTTCTTCCTTCCCTTCTGGCTTCTTCTGAGAAATTAAAACTCTGCTTGCTACTTTAACTCTGACTAAGCCCCACCTCCAGTTATCACGTAGCTGAGGTCAGAGGCCAGACAATTAACACCCTTCACCCAACTACAGGGCAGTCAGACAAGCCAAGATAAAATATGCAGCAATTAAAGACAGCACAGAATTACACCACCACTATGTTTTAAATTTTCAACAGCCCAAAAACAATTATAAGTAAAGACAACAAAGAAAGTATAGTGTCACTAAAAGACCACAATCTAAGTTTAAAAGAAAAATAGCAATTACCAGTTACTCTAAAGCACTGAATTGAATATGTTTCCTTCCTTCCTCTTCTGGATTCACCCACATTGGGCCCCTTTAAACAACTCTTGAGATTGCACCTCATCTTCCACATCCTCTGTGACTGCCCCCCAGCCCCCATATACCCTCTAACTCTCCCCCAACCCCATTTATGATAGCCCCCACTCCCTCCACACCTCGAGGACAAAGCCTGTTTTTAGGTGGACTAGTCTTGCCATCTAAGCCATTTCTGTCTGCTTCCTGCTGTTTGCTGCTCCTGTATGAGGCAACATAATCTTTTTTTTTTTTTTTAACTATTGTATGCAATTTATGTTTTCTGTTACTCGTTTTTCTAAGTAGTTGCTTTTGTATGACTATAGGATACACTCATCTGTCTACTGAAATTGTATTTATCCATATGATGGTGTTCTTAGTCATCTGTTTGCCTGTGTTGTTACTTGTCATTGTATGACATGGAACCTACGAAAGAGTCTTCTGACCCATAGGTAATTATGATCTAAAAATTAAATAAATAAATAATACCCATCTTAATCAATTTAATCACCTTTTTGTTTTCCAGACTCTTCTTACCCTGCCTCATATCACTTTTCTCCTACAGCCTCTCCATATTTTCTTTCCTACATACATATATATATATTATTTCCTACCTCTCTACTAACTTTCCTTTTCCTCTTTAGATCATTCTTGAAGAAGACCTATGATCAAAACGCATTCTCAACTCTATTTTCTATTTTCAGTTTGCATTTAGTAGTGCCATTTTGTTTTGTTTTCAGGCCACACGTGACTCAGTACCTTGCTGTTTTTTTTTTTATTCTGCATTTTGATTGTTAGAATGGGTAGAGTAGTGGATTTATTGAAACACCTGCCTCTCAGAGAAATAGTTTCAGACCACAGACCATCAGAATTGATGTTTTGCCATGTCCATGTGAGAACCATAACCATAAACTGCAATTATGATAAATCAAGAAGCATAAGGGTGCTGCCTCTCCTAATGTAACCCTCCCTTTGGGTGGGACTTACCTGGATGGTTGTTGGCCACCCTTCCGCCATGCTGCTCCCATCCCACCTGTTTCAAAACATCAAGTCTCTCCAGCTGCTAGATCTCTCGACTGTGTGTGTGTGGAGAGAGCAAGAGAGAGAGAGAGAGCGCGGTTGCAGTGATGATTTCAGCACTGTCTGCACCAATTTCTTCAGTGGCTCTGGCCATGTTCTTCTGTCCTAGTCCCCAGTCCTGCCAGAGGGGACCTGGAATCACCAGGAAGCTGTCCCTCTTTGGTGCTTTGAAGCACCACATGCACATGCCACCAACTTAAGCTGGAGCACATGCTTCAGAGGGGTTCAAACCAGCACCCCCAGGTCCAACCTACCCTGCCGGCATGCCCGACCATGTACCCCATGCTCAATCAATCAATCAAACTTTATTTAACCAGGCTTTTCACCTCTGAGTGAGCTTGTTTGCAAGGTAGTCCTTGCTAGTGAAGAGAGTCAGAACGTCGGGGTTGTTTCTGGGGTCTAGGATCCTTGGGAACTGGGAAGCCACAGGGTTATGCACCTATGACTGAGATATGAGCCAGAAGGGCTGTATCCTGTGAAGTGAGAACCAAAAAGGCTGTACTACAAACGAATGTCTAAGGGAATCAGACGTGTTTCATACCCAGGTCGCAGGGCTTGCTTCTGACTGCTGCTCACCTTGGTACTGTGTGCTGTCCCCTGCCTCAACTGAACTGCAGCACCTGTGGGCAACATAAAGTGTTGGCATTGTTGGCTGGGGTCTTCTGTACTTTTACAGTTTTGGATTAAAGTTACTGCATTTAGATTGCAAGTTGTTTTTTGAGCATTTTCTCATTGGATTTAAAGTTCTTCCAACTGTGCTAGCACACTATGACCTGTTGGAGGGTTAAACTGCAAGCTTGCTAACTTTTAGCAAGTGCTTCACCACAAGAACCTAGACAATGCAGCTACCAGGCCTGCACTGGGACTTTAGTGTAATTCTTCGGTACCCAGAGTCATTGGTTTTTGTAACATACACAAAATTGTACTTTTTCTACTAGTGCTGGTTGAACAGTTTATTGCAATCTGTGTAGCATAATTCCTCTTTTTGTGCCCCTTGATTGGACAGGTGCTTCATAGTCAGTGTGGGATGTGAGAGGGTGGTAGCGATCCACAGGACAGTGGCTCCCAGAGGGCATTGTTATAGGTTGCAAGTGTTAAAGGTGACTTGCAATTGTCTAACCCTCTCTTTTCCTCCATGTTCCAGGCCTATGTTCTTCAATAAAAAAAAAAAATAAATAATAGTCCACATGGAGAATGTGGTGCCAACAACAAAATAAACCAATAAAAGAAATGTTATATGTCAGGCACTCACTACCTTGTGAAATTATACACTATGGGACTGATTCTCAAAGGGGCTTGCATTGGTGCAGCTGCAGCAAACAGCAGCTTGCACTGGAAGCCTGCACCAGGACCCTGCACCGATTCAGGTTCAGGAGGGGTCCCAGCACCTAAGTCCCCACACTTGCGGGTAGAACCTCCCCATGCGGCAAACACATGGCGATGGGAGGGTTTGCCACAAGCCCCTTGCAGCAATGGCAGGCTATTCCACCACCCCAATCCACGTTGTGCCCCACTAGTACAATATAAATATATCAGAGTCCCCCTCCCAATCCCCAATGTGCCCCACAAATAACATATATCAGAATCCCCGCCCCTCCACCCAGATCTCAGTGTCCCCCTCATTATGACAAATGAAAAAGCCCCTCTCATTGGTGGTCCAGTGCCCCAGACCCAAGCAGGTAGTGCCCCTCCCCATCCCCAGACAGAACCAGGGACCAGCACAGCCATCCTCATACCTCTGCAGCTGGTCCCCAACTGAACTCAATGTGCAGCAAACGGTACAGTGTATGCAAACGTACGCTGTACAGTTCGCTGCACATTCATTTCAGTCAGGGACCAGCTGGGGAGGTGCAAGGAGGGCTGTGCCAGTCCTCAGCTCTGTCTGGGGATAGGGAGGGGCACTACCTACTTGGGTGGGGGACACTGGATCACCAATGAGAGGGGCTTTTTGAAGGGATTCTGATGTAAATATGTTATTTGTGGGGCACATCAGGGATTGGGCAGGGGACTCTGATATATTTATATTGTAATAGTGGGGCATATCAGGTATCTGCCGGGGGATTCTGAAACATATATTCTAATTATGGGGCTCACTGATAGGGTGGGGATACCACTATATATATTGTAAGTGTGGTGACATTGGGGAGGAGGGACCATGCACTATGCTACAACATCTCTCCTAGGGAGAATTTTTGAGGTCCCACTAAACCAGCCCTGGCTGGTCTAAGGGTACTTAGAATTTTTCCCTCTGGGAGATTTTTGTGAATTGCAGGTCTGGGGCTGTGGCAGCTTGCATCTGCCTCATACCCCCAAGTGCCTTGTCGCAGCCTATTTCTGGGTATCAGGATGGCGTAAGCCCTGTTTGGGGCAAGCAGCCTGTTGTTAATGCAGGCTGCCTATGAGAATCACTTCTGGTGGCATCATTTAGCACAACGGGTACCTTGCGCCATTCATTGTGGCACATGCCCCTTGTGCAATGCCAGGAGCTTTGAGAATTGGGCCCATATGGCTTCAGTCATACAAACACAAAAAATACTTTATTCACAAAAATAAGGACATATCAATAAACAGACATCCCTAAATATACCTGACGTGTTTCAGATCTGTAACAATCTGTAACCCCTAGATGGCGTTATCCCAGGGGCTACTACCCCTGCCTGATTTGCCACTAACAGGTTGAGGGGCCTGGATCCAATGGCGGGTGCCTCCACCCAGAGGTCAGGGTTTGCAATAGTTAAACTAACTTGGTCACAGCCCTCTGGGACACTGCAACCCCCCTTTCTTCCCACTAGTGGCCCACACAATATATCAGAATTACCTTCACAGTATACACTTACCCCCAGGTCTGGTTCCGGCACTGGGACCTCCTGTGAAATAAGATACAGTGCAACAATCACAGTATAGTACTTAACATAGACAAATACCTCAGGCAGTATAACTTTGCTGAAACAAGCAGCTCTGATTTATTTAGGGGATATAACAAGGACAGGGGAAATCAGGTTAATTAGCTTATCACTTTACTATCTACTCTATGGCTCTGTGCATAGGCCTATCCCTACCAGTTACTGTCCCTTGGGTACCCAAGCCCTAGTGGCTAGTCCAAACCGTGGCAGCTGGTAGGGGCCCTTTCACACAGTGAAAGAAAAATTAGCTTAAACAGTCAGCAGTACAGTGATTCCATTTGGATTTAATGTGGCAATTCAACAGGAGCGACCCTGAATTAGTACTCACGACCTCCAAACAAGATAGGGTCCTTCAACGTCAGCAGGGCTACTTTTGAGCTCCAGAGACTCTTCACACATTTATATGGTAAAAAAAGAAAGTACTATACCAGGCAGGCTGCTTCTCTATCCGATCGCAATTACTGCACAATACCCAGGAGAACACACAGCAGATTCAGTTCCTGACAGACCGAGTGCAATTCAACAATTTCTCCAGTCTTCTACAGGGTGAGCCTGGTTTCTACTCTTCAGAGATCCTTTGATTCTTTTCACAGGACGGATTCAGTCCTAACAAGCAGTTACACAAGCTGCAGACCGGAACTCTGGGCCTTACACACGTTTTTTGACTGAAACTGTGCACTGAAGGAGCACAGGGTTTCTTTCCCCTTCACTGCCAAAGCTGACTGAAACTCCAACAGACAAAACCGGGCACTTCCTTTGAGTTCCTCCCAGTTCTTGACTGGATTGGCTGTCACTCACAATAGACTGCTGCTGTTGGTCCAAAAAGGCCTAAGTCTAAACTACATCTCCCAGAGTCACTGCCCATGCAATCCTCTTGTGGCTGGCTCAGATTATGAGTCCAAGTTCTGATTCGTCCAAGGCACCATTTTAGAGCTAGCTTACCCCACACTGATTGGTCCAGTTCAGCAGTTCAAAACCAGAATGGGGAACTAGGCAGACACAGTTCTGACTGCAAAGAAAGCAGGTTAGACAAACTGTATTTTCATTATTACTCTACATGATTTCTGGCAAACAGTTACATCTTTCAGATAGGTTCCCTTTGCACTCCTAGTGACTGCAAAAATGGAGTGAATTGGCAGCAGCTTGAGTGGTACTCAATCAAAGAAACACAGTCCCCATACAAACTAATTATGTCTGCAAGCAGACAGCTCTTAAAGAGACAGTACCAGAGGTTCTAAAAACACTCACTGATAAATGGCTTAAACGCCAAACACCATTCAGGCTTGGAGCATTCAAGCAAGCTCCTGGAAGTCTTTTGGGAACCCCCATTTGCAGGGGGGTTACAAATCCTTTATCAAAAGCTGTTACATTGAATTACCCTTCCCCGTAAATACGTCAATCCTAATGATGTAATGATGATGTCACATATATATGCTATCTAGGTACATAAAATATATGAATCTACAAAAATGTATACAGTACATACCTGCAAAGATCCAAATTGCCACAAATTCAGTTTTGTACTTTTTGCCAATACATATATTATCATGTTATGCTATAACTCACGTCTATTAAAAATGCTAAAAGGTGCAGTTTATAAAAAATATTTCTCTGAAACACAAAAATATACTCTGTTATCGCTAAAACAAATTCATTTTAGTTAACTTTAAAATCACTTTAAATATGGTTTTAAATTCAAGTCCAAAATATATATTACCAGACTTTTCAGTATCAGTTTCATTTTTATGTTGTCTTGTGCTGCATGTGCAAGACAACATATTGCGGTTGGTTCAGTGGAGAAGTGGGTTTCAGAGGTGCGGTCCTGTTGCAGCCAGTGGCACCACTGCTTTTTGTGGTCGGGCCTCCGGCACCATGGCATAGCACATTGTCTATGACAGCAGTTGAGAAACGTGCCACCACCTTGAAAGAATTAGCCACTGCAATCAAGGAGCACCACGGGCGGTCCCTGATTGCAGCAGTCATTACTGCTTGCCTGCCTGGTGTCCCCATCACAACATGGTGGCAGCTTCCCCAGCAGCTTTTCATAGTCCCCACAGAAGCCGAAGGATAGTCGCTGCCTTTCACAGTCCCTCTGAAAGCTGACGGGGTGCCCAATCACCCTATCAGCATGCCCCTCCTAAGTTAATTTGTCAGTGGGGTGCCCAATCCCCATCAGCATAATGAACTCCCCTCCATTTCTTGTGTGCCAGGGGTGCCCAATCCTCTCAGCTCATCGACCCCCCAACTCTGTATGGCTGGCAGGGGTGCCCAATCCCCGTGGCTACAGCCCCCAAAAAAGATATTTGATGGCACGCTGGAGCCCACCCCAGCATGCCAAACGCCCCTGTGGAAAAAAAAAAAATCCCACAATGGTTTTTGGTTTTACCCTGTGAAACAGAAAACAGTCCCTTGTTGAGTCCAGTGGTGCCCCCCCAACCCACATCCACCCTCTGTGCACCCAGTCTGCACACACACCCTTACCCCATACTTACCTCCGGAGCCCAGTGCAACGATCTTCGGTGGACTGGGAACACATCTGCACTCCTCAAAGCCAACCATAAACTGAAGTAATGCCGGTAAGCTGTATAATGGCATAAAAGTTTTTTTTCAACTTATGTGGATATCTTGGCCACTTCTTTGACTTTTGCCGCCAAACTTTCAACATGGCGTTTTTGGGACCCCTCCTCATGAATTCAGTCACTGTCATGGTGTAATGAAATTACAGTGTCACTGTTCATGAGGTGGCCTCTAAAAAGCCTATGCTGAAATTTGGTGAAAGAATTCAAAAAATTACTATGTTACAAGCGTTCATTGCAGTTTCCAAGCCGCGCATTCATAATTTTTAATATTTTCACTCCAGATTTTCATCATTGGCATTTTTCATACCTCCTTATGAACAGTGCAGCTGTCATTTTTCACATCCTGGCTGAAATGTGTTTTCGCACTACTGGCGCAGAATAGCACAGTCGCTATGGGAAATCAGTGTTCAGGACAGATTACGAAAATCACAGTGACACTGTTCATGAGCAGAGGTTCTAAAATGCCTATGTAGAAAATCTGGTGACAAACGTTCATAAAATGTCTATGCTACGTAGCAGTTAAGTAGTTTCCATACGCACTTGTAATCTCCAACAATATGTAATATTTCACTCAACATTTGTAATATTGTCAATTTTGCACATGTCCTTATGAACAGTACAGCTGTCATTGTTCAGATCCTGCCTGAAATATGTTTTGCACAAGTGGCTTAATTATGGCGTAGGTCGCTATGGAAATCAACGATCAGGACTGATTTAAGAAAATTATAGTGACAGTGTTCATGAGCAGAGGTCCCAAAAATGCCTATGTTGAAAATTTGGTGACATAATTCCACTAAATGACTGTGTTACGAGTGTGCATTGCACAGTTTCTACGATGCTCAGTAAATTCTAACATTTTAATATTTTCACTCAAGATTTTCAACACTGCAATCTCTTCACACCTACCTATGAATGGTATAGCTGTCATTTTCAAATCCTGCCTGAATGGTGTTTTCCCACATCTGGCACAGAATGGCACAGTCGCTGTGAGAAGTCAACGTTCAGTACAGATTAACAAAATCTCAGTACCACTATTCATGAGCAGAGGTCCCAAACAATTTCATGAGGTGGGGGTCACAAAAATGCCATGTTGCAAATTTGTAGTGCAAATACCAACAAATGGCATGGGCATTAGGGTTTCTAACCATAACGTCCCACCCTGTACAGACTGACAGGCATCAGGGGTGAATCTTTGCATTGCCGGCTGTCATGCTCACGCCATACCATCCCCTCCCCCCACCCTCAAGCCACTGATAGGCATCGAGGTGTGCCTTGAACTCTTATTCACGGTTCACCCCATATCTATGTGCTCATTGCAGCATATGTCCTATGAAATTGGGTGGACTGTAAAGCCAAACACCCCAAGGTACACCTCAGCACTTGGTGTCTGCAGGATAGTGTAAGGTAAAATGCCATAAGCATTATGGCCGAATGGGGTGAGCGTAATGCCCAAGGGCCCCAAGGCACAATGCAATATTTGTTGCACTGCAAGGTAGGGTGAGCTGAAATGCAATGACATTATAGCCGATGCCCAAAGGCACACCTAAGTGCCTGTCAGTCTCTGTAGAGTGATGTGCGGTTTGACATCACTTTCATACTTCACTGCCATTCCTATTATGTATCTGTTCAACTCCTGCGCAACCGATGCCAATGTCAGCAAGACAACATTCATCACTGCCAAATGCTTGTTTGTGTTTGCCTTACTGGAGCCAAGTGTCTAATTTCATAATTTGTTGAGTGCCTGACTTGTAAGATTTTTTTATTAATTCTTAAATAAAAGCATTGTTAATTTGCTGAATTTGACTTTTCTATGTGCACCCAGTTTGTATAACTTGATTGAAACATTTATTGATGAAGCTAACAACTGTATTATTGGTCCCCAGGGGGAGGTCCAGTCCAGTGTAATGAGGCCAGTAGGTACAGCATCCTAGGGGGTGGTACTGCATGCAGCATCTGGCCTACTTGTTCTCTCTGGGTGGAGGTACCTTGTTACTTATTATTTGTTCTGGGATGACCTCCCCTACCACAGAAGAGAGAACAAACCCAATCCTCTCAAGCAGGTAGGCCCTATACAGTCACCGGGCAGCAGCCTGAAGCGACACAGGAGTTGCAGTTGTTTTTATTTACTTATTTCAGGGAAATGAGAACTAAACAGATTTGACCTTTAAACTGCACGAGCTATACACAAAACATACTAGCAGCCACTACATATTTACTAAATCTTGCCATTTAATACAACAGTGGTTCTGAATGCAGAAAAATTTACATGAATAAATGTGCCTCCCCTCCCCCAGGTCACCGTGTCTGGGATCAAACCCCTGCCTAATGACTGTACTGGGTCAATCTGATTTTTTTGTGTATACTTTCTTTTTACTCCCTACAGCCCGGGCATTCTTCTGAGGTACTCGCTCATCAAGGTCTCTACTCCCTGTCTGAGCCCATCGCTTCCTCCCCTGAAACACCCAGGCAAGTCTAGCCCCCTGGATCATCCCCTGGGGTGGACCTGCCCTCCTGTGGTGGGCCTTCCCTCCCGTGGCAGCCTCTCTAAAATTAGGGAGGCATGCCTGAGCTTCTAGTCAGCCGTGGAGTCCCCTGGAGTGATGGGCCTGCATTGGGATGTGGGCCTGCCCCTGGAGTCCCCAGTATCTCGGCAGTGTCTTAGAGGGTTTTTTCTAGCATGTTTCCCCCAGGATTGCAGCAGTGCAATGACATCAGCATGGCATGATGCCGCAGATGTCTACCGCACTCCTCCCACTCATCACGCCAAGCATGTGTAATGCCTCTGGCTTCCACCAGGGGCCACTACTTCGCCAGGCATGCCCTGGATCCCTCCCCAGGGAGAAGAGAGGAGAGCAGTCCATTGGATGCTTGATCCTCTCCCTCCCCTGCTGACCCCTGGTGCCCGAGCTCATTCCGAAACACGGGTTGCCAGTGTGGCGCAAGGTAGAAACATAGACGTTGATGGCAGATAATGACCGCAAGGCCCATCCAGTCTGCCCATTTATTTTTCTACCTTATGAATGTGCCATCGGCCTTTGCTCTGTCAATGGCCTATCTATCCATACTCATTTGTATTGCTCCCTTATGCCTATCCCATGCCTGTTTGAAGCCCTGCGCTGTATTCATATCCACCACTTCCTGAGGTAGACCATTCCATGCATCCACCACCCTTTCTGTGAAAAAGAACTTCTTCTCATTACCCCTTAATCAGCCTCCCTCTAATCTCATGCTGTGTCCTCTTGTCCAGCTATTTTTCTTATATTGAAACATGTTAGACTCTTTCATCTTGTTAATGCCCTTAAGGTGTTTGAATGTTTCGATCATATCACCTCTCTCTCTCCCTCTTTTGCTCTAGGGTATACATATTGAGCTCTGTTAATCTGTCCTCATATGTTTTCTGATGCAGTCCTTGCACCATTTTGGTTGCCCATCTCTGGACTGCCTCAGTTTGGTAATGTCCTTGTGAAGGTGTGGCCTCCAGTACTCATGCAGTACTCCAGATGGGGCCTAACCAGTGTCTCGTAAAAGGATTATTACCCGCCTCTTATGACTTAGATAGCCCCTACTATACACCCCAACATCCCCTAGCCTTACCTACTGCTTTAGTGGTCTGCTTGGATGATTTCAGGTCATCTGAGATGATGATGATGCCCAAGTCTTTTCTTCCTTTGACTGCGCAGCAGCTCCACTCCCAGCCTATAGGTGGCTTCAGGTTTCTCTTCCTATGTGCATGATCTTGCACTTCTTTGCGTTAAACCCCAGTTGCCACTCTTCCGACCATTTTGCCAGTTTATCCAGATCTCTTTCATTCTGCCCACCCCATCTGGATCATCTACTGTGTTGCAGATCTTGGTGTCATCTGCAAACAGACAAACTACCCTCAGTCCATCTGCAATGTCACTGATGAAGATATTGAAGGACTGGCCCCAAGACTGATCCCTCAGGTTCCCCACTTGTGACCTGCATCTCTTCTGACTGTATACCATTTACCACCTCTCTCTGTTTTCTGCCCATCAACCAGTTTGCCACCCAGTTGACCAACGTCTGACCCACCCGTGCCTACCCAGCGTATTAATCAATCTTCTATGTGGAACAGTATCAAAAGCTTTGCTGAAGTCAATGTAGGTGACATCAACTGCTCCCCCTTGGTCCACCACTCTAGTTACCCGGTCAAAGAAATCTATAAGATTAGTTTGACAGGATCTACCTGTTGTAAACCCATGCTGTCTTGGATGCTGTGCTTCTATGGATTCCAGGTGTTGCCCTATCCTTTCCTTAAGGAGTGCCTCCATAATCTTTCCCACTACTGAGATAAGGCTGACTGGTCTGTAGTTTCCTGCCTCCTCCCTTCTATCACTGTTGTGAAGCAGAATAACGTGAGCCCTTCTCCAGTCTTCTGAGACCTCTCCTGTGCTCAGAGACTCACTAAACCGTTCTGATAATGGCTCTGCTAATTCCACCCTTAGCTCCTTTAGTACCCTGGGATGTATGCCATCAGGTCCCATTGCCTTGTCCACCCTGCGCTTATCGAGCTCTTGTAGGACCCTTTATTTTGTGAAGGGACTAGTGCACACCTCCCTCCCCCCTGTGTCCATGGTGCTGAGCTGTGGGCCCTGCCCTACCTTCTCTTCAGTAAATACTGAGCGGAAGTATCTGTTTAGGATAGACGCTTTTAAATGGTCCTCCTCCTCACACGCCCCCTTAACCACTTTGATCTTAGCAATACCCATTCTGGACTTTCTCTTTTCACTACTGTATCTATAGAAATTCTTGTCACCTTCTTTTACTGTTCATGCTAGTGTTTCCTCAGTTTGGGCCTTTGCCTGCCTTACTGCCTTCCGTGCTTCCCTTAGGGAAGTTTGGTATGCCTCCCTGTCTTCATCCCGCTACGTTCCCTTATATTTCCTGAATGCCAGCCTTTTGGTGCTGATCTTTTCTGCTACTGTTTTTAAGAACCAAAGTAGTTTCCTTCTTCTTTTGCACTTCCTTTTCTCTCTAACACAATGGGATGTTGCTTCAAGTATTGTATCCTTAATGCTTGCCCACCTTGCCTGTATTCCCGAGCCTGTCTTTCTTTTTGCCAGGGCTAGCTTGACTCTGTTGACCATCTTATCAAAGTCAGCTCCTCTGAAGTCCCATATTTTTGCCTTGGGATGGGATGGGATGATTTAGTTCTAGTGGCCAAGTTGAACCATACCATGTGATGGTCACTGGCCCACGGGTGACTTTCTACCTGGAGATCTGTGATCCTTTCCCTGTTAGTCAGTGCTAGATCTAGGATAACCCTGACTCTTGTGGGTTGTTGTACCAGTTGTTTGAGGCCCTTCCCCTGCAGGGAATCCACTATGTGTCTAGTTCTGGCAGTTGTTCCTGCTGGTATTGACCAATCTGTATCTGGCATGCTGAAGTCTCCCATTATCAGAACCTCCCCTTTAACTGTTATGTTTTGTATGTCTTCTAACAGTAATGTGTCTATGTCCTCCCCCTGGTCTGGTGGCCTGTAGACAACCCCAGTTTGTATGGCTTTCCCATTTCCTGTTTCCTGGGTGACCCACAGTTCTTCTGGCATCCAGAGCCTCAACCCTCAGCGCCACCGGGCCGGCCTGGGTCAGTCTGGTTGAGGAGGTTGTATTTGTTCTTTCTCCTGTGGTGATGGGGGGGGGTTGATCCCAGAACAAGCCAATGCCTTCACCCAGAGAGAATAAGCAGGCCAGAATGTTGTGTGAAGTACCACTCCCTGGGATGCAGTACCTATTAAACTTTCTACAATGGACTGGACCACCCTCTGAGTACCAGTAATGTTACCTTTACCAATAAACACTTCAATGAGGTTATACAAATTGGATGTACACACAGTAGTAAAATTCAACAAATTAACAGGCTTTCATTTAAGAACACAGCTGGAAGGCAAGAGTGGCAAATCACCTTGAGCACTCCCACCCTATAGCAATGTTCCCTGGGAGCCACTGTACTGTGGGTCACTACCACCTCTGAGATTCCACACTATTTAGAAGCACCCACCAATTAAAGGACACAAAAGATGAACTATACTACACAGGGTGCAGTAAACTCTTGAACTGGTTATCAGTAGTACAACAATTTCAAGTATGTCACAAGAACCACTGACTCTGGCTTCCCAGGAGTTAGTCTCAGTGCTGGCCTGATAGCTAAATTGCCTGGATTCTTTCGTTGATGTGCTTGATGTACATTAGCAGTCTTGCAGTTTTAACCCCCAACAGGCCATAGTGCACTAGCACAATTTAAAGCACTTGAAATCCAATGGGAAGATGCTCAAAACACAACTGTAATCCATGTGCAACAATGGTAATACAATATCAGAAAAGTGCAAAGCCCCACGCCAGCAATGTCAGCCCTCATGTGACCCATGGATGCAGCTGTTCAGTTGATGCAGGGGACAGCACAAAGCAACAGGCTGAGCAGCACTCAGGAACAGGGGCCCAGTGATCTGGGGATGAAGCACTTCCAATTGCCTAGGATGTTCTGCTGCAGCACAGCCCTTCTGGCTCACACTTCTCAAGATATAGCTCTTCTGGCACAGCTCTCAGTCACAGGAGCACAACACTGCATATTCGGTTCACAAGGAGCCCAGAGCCCAGGAACAACCCCACAGTTTGACTCCCTTCCAGACCAAGAGTCCCCTGTACTCAGGGCATGCACCCAGTAGCTCCTGTTCCCAAGCCATCCCACTAGATAATGGCTATCAGGCATCTTATTTGGCTATTAAGTAATCTCTGCCTCCTCTCAGTACAGTTCAGCAGCTTTTGTATTCAACAATGGCCCCAGGATCACATGCTCAGTACTTTCGTCTCACAGAGGCTTATCTGGTACAATCTGTCTGTGAACAATATAAGTCTAGGATAAGGTTCATAGTGAGTTTACTGAATGAACCCTGGTGAGGGCTTGCAGAATGTTGGCCTGGCTAGGCATCTCGCTTGGTCTCACCACAGCAGGGTTGAACACCAGTGTCCCTCTCAAATTGCCATGAATTCCTTGAGTGTTCAGAAACTCTTTTCTCCAGTTCAGTATCCTGCTGGACAGGCAAATCTGTCCATCAGTCCTTTTGCCTTATCCTGACACCTGATTGGCCCTCCTAGCCTGCCTGTCCATTAGGGAGGGTCCAATTACACCATCCTTTTCACAATCCACTGCTTCTGTCTCTTGCTACCTACCCCTTTGATTGACTGGTTGGTGGGGTCAAGGGTTGACAACAGGGCCACAGTCATGTGCTGAGGGAGCCTTGTGCTCCAAAGTTCTTTATTTATGTTCCTGCCCCCAAAGTGTGCTGGCCCCAGGGTGTTTGCAACAGCCCTCCTGGGCTGTCATTTAGTTGAGCCACAGTGACTGTGAGAGCACTGGGTTTGTGTTTTGTATACTGGCAGGATCAGTGAAGTTGGGAGCACTGGGAGGAGCCCTGTAGTATGTGCAACAGCTTGGGTTGACAGCACCATCATGGCACAACAGGTGCCAACAAGAAGTGTCCTGTTTTTTACCAGTACCCTGTGCCTGAAATCAGGAACTGGGTCAATGAAATTGATCAAAGCCATAAGACTGGAGGGCACAGAACGTGCCAACAATCAAAGGCAGTATCCTATTTCACTTTCAAAACACATCTCAAAGCCTGGCTGTTGCCTCATAATATGCATTACCACCCTCAATTTTCTGGGTTTTGCCCCCCCATGAATGTCCCACCCTCTGAGTTTCACCATCATCCTACCTATTCCGCTGCTCTCTCCCTGTTATTGTCTCAGTATTAGCACTTATCATTCCATGTCTGCTTTCACTCACTTTTGAACTTTTCTCTCTCACTTACCCAACTGTATTTTGTTAAATTAGTCCAATTATGGTAAACCCATGCCTTGTCGTCACCTGCTTTTCCTATTGTCATGAAATTTATCCTGCATGTACTCATTGTGCCATTGCTATGGCCCAGGTCATGTCTGAAAACAGTCCATTGGATCCATGCAGTTACCTGGTAATCAAAGGCATAAATAAACTAATAAATTAATAAATAAATAAATATAGCTCCCTCTGTCACCACCACATATATGAAGTCAAGCAGAGCACTTCAACAATGTCCCACAGCAGCAGTTATGGGCAGCATTCAGGAGGGTGGCAAGTGCTTCCCAGCTATGCTCCCTCCCACAGGACAGGGTTACACTAGAAACATTAACCCTTGCTGTGCCACAGACTGATTTATCAGTCCAGAATTACTATGCATTTTAATTCTGTCGTCAGCCAAAGGGTTAACATTAAAAGCATTCAAAGTAAACAATAACTGTTCAGCTTATTGGGACTCTAGATGCATTTCTAAGGAATCAATTGACTTTTCAAACATTGTTTATTTAGCAGTTATCTGTTTTATTTATATGATTCTCCTTTCTTTGATTAGCAACTGATATCAATGGGGCTGTACTGATGGCCGGAGATGTTGGATGATGCTGCAGAGAAAAATTGTTGCCTGAAAGAAGTGTTTCCCTTATTATTCTGTTAACAGATGGTGAACCCACTGCTGGTAAGTGAATGACTGTAGTGTGTTACAAGCAAGCAGTAAGACACGATGAGCTGTGGGTTATGTAAGCAATAAGACATGACAGGATGTGCGTTAGACATTTTAACACACAGCTACCAGGCATTGTGAGGCACGAGGCCACAGGCCGAGTGCGTCCAGCATCCTAGCCGTGTGTTAAAATGTCTAACGCATACCCTGGAGTGGCTTATTGCACTTAGGAAATGGAGTAAAAATATTTAGAGACATTAATAATGACAATATAGTTGTTAAAAGTAAACATTTTTTAATTTATTAAAGCAGATAGCCTTATGCTGAGTAAAGTAGTTCCATGTTTTACCTTTTTTTAACAGTAAAACACACTGTTTGTTTCAATATTTAAGAAATACTGTTTTAATTTTAACATTTTAGAAATAATGTTGAATGTAACATTTAATTAAGAACTCTCCCTTGCATAACTATGCAACTGTCAGTAAAACTAATGTCACTGTAACATTGACATCTATATTTTATAACCTTTACTTTATTTTGAGACATAAACAGGAGCATTGAAAGTCATGGTGCAGTTGTGCATTGTTACTCCTGAAAATTCAGTCTGTGGGGACTGCTGATTTAGGTCGGGAATCATTTTTACATCGGGTGGTAATGTGGTGCTTAGTTCAGTTTCTGATTGCTTCGTGAATTCGTGCTGCATGTCTCCATCGGGTGTCACTGTGGGGCACAACTGAAGTGAGCTTCCTGAAACTTTTCCTGGAGTTGAGTTTTCTCTTTGGTGCCAGGATATTACACCATTTCCTTCTGTCATCTGGCTTTGCACGCCAGTAGCTTTGGAGGCTTGCCTCATTTCTGTGGCCTGTGATTGACATGATTTCTCGGCTCTGTAAACCAGCATCTGATAATAGTTGGACTGCGGTCGCTTGCAGGCAGTGATTAGTGTAGCACTGCGAGAGACCAGCCTCTTCACTCAGTCTGGACATGAAGGTTGCTAAATAATTGAGACCCATGGGCTCTGCTGAATACCACACCGGGAGGGAGTCAAGCTGGAGTTGTGGAAGTCTGCGCGGATGTAAATACAGGGCTTTTGGATGTGGAGGAAGCTTGCTTATGTATAGTTTAAAACTTTCAACTGGGCAAAGTGAATTGCCCAGTTGAGCATACATAAAACCACAGTTTGATGATTTGCCAGTTTCAAGCGCATTGTTGTGGTTTTTAGTATGCTCGTTAAAATTGAGCATTACAAATTGAGCACCATTTTCATCTGATTTTATTGAGAAATGCTCAGGTTTAAGTTGCCAGAGACCTTCCCGACCATGGCTGGCCATATATAACTGAATGTCTAACCATACTTTACGAACTAAGCCAGGAGCAGTTCGGGGAAAACAAATGTCCAAATATCAGTTTTTGTAAGTCAGACTTTGTGAGGGGTTCATGGTGCTGTGACTTGTCTTGCTGTGAACGCCAGTAACTTTTCATTTTTGCTGTAAATACAGCATTACTGGATCAGAATTCTGGATCCCTCATTAAGTTAAAAGGCCTCCCAATGGCCTATAAACCGAGGTGGCGGTTCAGTGCAGCTCACAGACCGCTGAAGCTCGAGATGGCGTACTCGAGTCCTGTGGTCATCCGAGCTTCCGCGTAAAATTTCCTCAGAACATTGTTGAGGTCTTCTTTACCAATAGAGTGCCAGTCTGTCGACGATTTGTTGCTGTTGCCCATTCACCAAATACACACAATGCCCATGCAGTAGATCTTAATCTATTTTCTCATTTTTCTCTTGCTCAAGGCAATCAAGTTGTATTGGGTGTATGTAGAGAAGCGCTATCGGCAGTTGCGTTTCCATTTGACAGGTTGGCTGGCTCGTTTGACAGCTGGAGCTCATAATTTCATTTTGTGAGGTGGAAGCTTCAGATACTGTGGTCAGTTGTTCAATGGGCTCCTTGTCTGGATGCGTAAGTAATTCTAAATCCTCTTCTGAAAGGCTGATATCAAAGTGGACTTCAGGAAAAGATGCCATTCTTATAGACTGGTACTGCCACTTTCAGCTGGTTAAACAAGATGGCTGATTTCAGATTTGCCAACATTCTAATTGGCATGTTTATTAGGATCAGTGCCCATAGGGCACTGCTGGTACTTTTTCCTGTGCGTAAGAAGGAATATCACACAGGTAAGCACCAATCAGGATGTCTGAATTCTGATGCCCATTTCATAAGGCCTGATAAGAGCACGCCCCAGGTGCATTATGAGGCACAAGGCACTTGCGCTACGTGCTTTTAGCACCTGGGAAGTGCTCTTATAAGGCCATAACCCACATCTCAGAGCATCTTATTATGCTTATAAAATGGGCCCCCAGGTGGACATTAAACATTAAAAAAAGAAAAAAGCTATTAAAATAGGAAAACATGACGAAAACAGAGGTTCTTCAGTTGTAAGAGTAAAAATAGTTCCTCTGTGTACTGTTCTGTACAGTACAGTGTTTTTAGTTTTGCCGCCAGTATAGAGCTCCCCCTTCCCATACACATAGTGGTCAGGTTAGGTCCATGCACCACCTCAGCCACACACTCACTGTCTGTGTTTTTCTTTCCTGCAGAGTTCAAATTTTCTGTTTTAAAGCTGACAACAGCACTATCTGAGTGGAGCAAGCATGTCCCTTTTCAGCTGTCATACTGGACAGCATCTTTCTCTTGAAGAATGTCTTGTCAACTGAGCACATCTGTCAAATGGAAGAGAAGCAGATTTGCATTTCTGGAGTCACCGTGTGCTTTTCACAGGAATCCAGTTTTGCAGATAATTGGTCATATTTTAGATGACAGTAGGCAGGGGCTGTGCCAGCCCCAAGAATGTGGTGGTGACAGGAGAAGGTGAGGAATGCAGTGGGGACTGTAGAGAAAGTGCTGCATTGATGTCAGCAGGGCAGCTGTGGATCAGGGGCGTTACAGAAAGTTTCCTAAAGTAAAAGTAAAGTAAAAGTCAGACTGGCAGTTTAATGCACAGTTTGTGAGTGCTTTTTACCTGGGGAAATGATGGAGCTGTTCTCTGATTTTTACATGTCTGTGCTACCATGCTCCTTTTTCCCTGGGATGCTAGCTAGGCTGATGGCATGCATTGATTATTCCCTGTGCTGCATTTTGCTTGACACAATTAGTGCCGATTGCAAGGTTATGTCCTGATTAGGACATGGCTAAAAACCTGTTTCAGCCAATCAGGTTTCAACAATTTTTATGCCCATTTTATAATTCTGAAAAAATAAGTACTTTTCTTCCCTTGTGCTGCCCATTAATTAAGCCCACTAAATACTGGACCATATGACACTAGGAAACAGAGATGACATTTGGTTCTTTCAAGTTCTGTTTGTTCCCCACTAGCTAAATGAGCATTGTACTTGCAGTATGGTAGAGAAGCCCACAGAAACTAGAATGGGAAATAAGTCATTTGTTGCACATCTAAGCACACTGGGGAATCAATGAGATGTCTACTGTTCCCATTTTTTAAAATAAAGTATCCCTTTAAAAAAAAAAACAGGTGGGTCTGTATGACCTGGGTGCCACCTCCCAACAGGCTACTACCACTGCCTGCTTTCCTAACTGCAGGTTGAGGAGCCTGGATTCTATTAGTATTGCTATTGACACAGTGCCTCCACCCAGAGAAAATTTTAAAGGGGGTAGATGTTAAACTAGTACAACCCTCTGGGAAGTTGTACTTATCCACAGCCCCAAGCAGTGGACGTACACCTGGAGTTATACCAAACACTTAACATACACTTTCAATTATTGGTGCACGCTAATAATATGCTTGCAGTTACTACTCTTACCAACAGGGATGGGACTCCTTGAATGCCTTGTATACCTGTAAGGGAAAATAGTCATTGACAACAATATACCTTTCATACCATTTCCCAGTCCCCACCACTCAGTAGTAATACGCTCAGGATATACAGTTAAACCGTAAACTGATTTATTGGTGGATGTTAACAAGGGGTGAGCAGATGAATCAATGGTTACTGCAAGAAAGTAATCCATTTGGATGGTAGATTTGACAATCACAGACGTTCACCCCTGATTTAATTCGATTATTTAGTTCTGGGTACCCAGGTTTAAGTTGTTGCAGGCCTGAGTGTTGCCATGGGGTGGCCGGCGTTGTAGCTGGTTGGTGCCCTTAAATAATCAGTTATGGATTCATTTACTTTAATCTGAAGCCACATTCACCAGTGCTTTATACGCAAGCAGAAATTGTAATCCCCATGTCAGATGGCCTGCAAATACAGTCAAACCAAAACACGAACTTTGAAGCAAATCAGTTGGCAATTGCTTTGTATTAGAGGTTGCAGGGCTAAGACACTAAGGGTACTCACGATACCAGGACTAATAGGGACAATAGCTGCAGTCTGGCTGGATTCTTGCTTGCCAGGAATGATCATGGGGACCAGTGCTGATACTACTCACCTCCACTTTGCTGCCTTTCCCTTCAAGGTGGCTGCAGCCTGCAATTCTTCTCTCCACAGGGGCTGACTCCCTGGGCTAGTCTCTAGTCAGGCCGAATGACAACTCACAGCAACAGTCTCTGGGGGCCTTCCATGACTCAGGCCCAGCACATGCAGTTCAGTCTCTGAAGTAGTTTAAACAGCACACTCAGTTTATTAACTCTAGTACTGGAAGTCCTGGCTGCAGGACGCAGAAAAAAGCTTAAACAGGTCTCCATCTTTTGAAATACGCCAGGAGACAATTCCAACATCTGCAGGCTTCACATTTTACACAAGTGTCTCTTGAAAGAAAGATCTTCATGGCGACTGCTCAACTCTGAGACAGTTCAACAAAGAACATTTATTCTAACAGTGTTCTACTTATCAGCCTTGTTAGCTGAAAAAGGCCTCCTTCTGCTTTGAGGCAGTTGAAAACAGTTCACAAAAGGAGGCAAAAGGCCTCTTCCCAGTGTATCTTATCTTAGCCACTGGCTCCCTCTTTCTCGTGAGCTCGAGCTGATCTCCAAGCCTCCTCACTCCTTGGAAGCTCAAGCAAGAATCTCCCTTCAGAAAGTCCCCTACAACTAAAGACCGGGATCTCTATATTCCAGTTGGCTGCCCAAGTTGTCAGTCACAGTCCCGCAACTCCAATTGGTTAAATTGGGCACCAAGAGAAAAGTTCACAGTTTTTCCCAAAAAGCACTGTAACAAGGACCCATTAAGACCCCTGAAGTTCTGATTGGTCTAAAAGTTGAGTGCAGGACCAAACATGGTGGCTCCCTTGCCGAAAAAGTAAACAGTCCACAGTTATGGTTCATTTTAAGCATAACAAGTTGGATCTGGGAATATACAATCACAGCATTCAGCAGACAGCACTTACACAAGTAATCAACTGTGTAATGAAACTTATCGGGGTACTGTCCAGCTGGTTTCAGGCTTTGCTTTTCCCGGACACAGCACAGGAAATTCACTGCAATGGCAAGGCTGAATCTCTTAAAGTAGTAGTACGGTGGCATTCATTTGCACACCCGCAGGAACCAGGATTACAGCAGTACTTCACACCAGGTTATATTTCAATACTGGGTGCCAGGTTCTTAAAGCAATGCACCAGCCAGTATCCAATTTTGGCAGAAGAACACTGCAGAGCCCAGGAAGACAACTAAGGTAAATCCACCATCTGAGGGGTGGGTAACACACTCCACTGCCGAGAAACTTTTTTCATATTTTATCCTCCTCAAGACTCCTGGCAGGCGGCTTTGGCCCTCCTGACAGAGGGACTCTCTCTCTCTGGACTCACCTGCACCTGCACTCTCTGACCTCAGTATTCCCCCATGGATTGTCCCCCGTGGTGGGGCCAGGAAGGAGGTGCCACATCGCACCCCCCCCGAAACCAAATCCAAAAGCTGGGATCAGCCCTCGGGTGCGGTGGCCATCACTGAGTGCTGCCAGGGCTCTCCTTTTTCCTCTGCTGTTTCTCCCAACCCCCCCTCCATAATGACATAGGCACACTGGAATGTGCCTCCTGACGCATACTGCCCTCTAGACATCACCAGAGGGCAGTCAGCAAGCTGGATGACAAGTCTTTCTCCCCCCAAGAGAGAGGAGAGCAGTTCTCCGGATGCTCGATCCTCTCTCCCCACTGCTGACCCCTAGCATCCTGGGCTTGTTCTTGTACCAGGGACACGGTGTGGTGCGAGGTATGGCATCCAGTGCCTTAACCCTCAGTGCCACTGGGCTGGCTCTGCCCAGAAACTTGGCATCCATGCTAAGTCTATAGAGATGTGGCAATATTTATAGAAACATTTCACTACACACTTATTAGTACCTTGCTGTAAAAAAAAATATATATATATATTTATATTTTGTAAAAAAACTTTGTTAATGCATCAGTTAAGGTTGAAGTGACAAATGTATGGAAATGAAGTGTTAGGATTGAGCCCCAACACCCCCATCCTACCACCCCATCCCCCATCCTCCACACACAAACAGGCACCGGGTGTGCCATGGGATCCTTAGGCCTACCTCTCACCCCATTCTCCTACACTGTAACATGTCAGCCTGTTTACACATGGAATGGGGTGACAATTGGGCCTAATGACGCCATGGCACACCCTGATGCCTGTTGGTGTGTGGAGGACAGTGGTAGGGTGGAGGGGGTTAAGGGCTCAGCCTCACACCTCATTTCCATACTTTGTCACGTCAACCCTAACTGATGCATTAACAAACTTATATACTCATTGCAAAAACTTTGTTAATGCATCAGTTAGAGTCAAAGCAAGAAAAGGTGGAATGAGGCATTAGGGTTGAGCCTAACCCCCACCCTACCACCCCACCCTCATACTCCACACACCAACAGACATCAGGGTATGCCATGGGGCCATTAGGCCTAACTTAGGCTCCACCCTCACAGCCCCCATTGTAATGGGTTTCACCCCCCCACCCCCTATGATACATATAACTAACTCCGGGGATGAAATTCAGAGACATGAGGAAAACTTGGGAGCTTAGATGTATGAACAGGGGAGCACAAGCTTGGAGGAGAGCACATTATAGGGTAACCCAATCATCCACCCTTGGGGTGAAGGGAAATAAATTCAGGAGGGAGGGCAGAATGACGGGGCTCAAACACCGGAAAAAAAAATACTCACCAGATCGAGTATCGAGCTTGGGTCTACCAGGCTCAAAGCAGTGACTGTATGTTCCAAGCCACAGGGCCAGCTTGACAACAGCTCCCCAAACAAGAACCTAAATACTGCTTTTTTCGTACTGTAACCCCTCACCCCTGCCTTTTTAGCAAAATGACAGGTGGCATGCTGTTGAAGCTGACAGCAGTACCTGGTGGGGACTGGGTTCGGGGAGGATGAGGTTACTCGGCACAGGGGACCTGGGTTTGGCTACTCTGAACAGGGCACCCAAGTAAATCCGAACACAGGAAGCAATAACTGTAATGTCCAGAACCAGGAATGGGATTCTTCAGTGTGCCTTTTATTTACATCCAAGCTGAACAAACAAAGCATAGACGGACCCCCACGGGGCTACATTTCCTGGTAATGCAGATTAGAGATGACAGAACACTTTATCACTATTTCCAGCCCTCAGGCTCTAAACCCACCAGGCACACAGCCCGGACTTGCATGCAGCTTTGGGTACACAGCCCGACTCGTACACTACTTGGGTTTTCCCCACTGGCCCGGCTCCCCCGCCGGCCACTTGATCCACGGTCCATTTGAGGAATGAACCAATTATCCTGTTGTGGCTCCCCAAACCACACTAGAGTCTTCGACTCCTAGAGAGAATTTTCCTTACAATCCCATGTCTGGGTACTTCCCTCATCACTGGCCAAGTGCCTGAGGTAAAGTAGAAATCCACAGAAGAAATCTGTAGAGGTGGACCTGGTCACTAAAGATGGGGGGCCACCCACCTCCAGCTCCCACAGCCCATACCCGGCCATTTCTCTGGAAGCTGAACAATTCCTTTACTGAAAACTTTCAAATGTAGATTCTGGGTAGACGTCTGTCACATCTCCTCTACATATCATTTGCATCCCAACAAGCTCTGAACTTGAACCTACTTTTAATTTGCTTAGCCCATTACTCTAGGCTTCCACTATTGTAGTAGTTCAATCCCCACACTGTCACCCAAGTCCCAGGGTAAAAAAACATAGGCCCTTTTAGCAAGAGCAGACACTCACCCTCACGTTGCAGGTGCCCCACAGGCGACACAAGTCTTCTTGTTCTCCCAAATAAACTCTGGAACACATAGGCAGCTTTTCCTCTACAAGCAGAACTAGGGGGTTGTCCCAGAAATCTGCAGAGAACCCTTTCCTGCCCCCCATCCCTGAAGGGAGGGGGCACTGAGACCCGGAAACAGCGGTCTCCACCACTTCAATTATCTTCTGTGTCTCTCTTTAAGGTGGAGACACACACCCTTTTACTTAAAAGTATCCCTCTGTCAGGGCTGAGGCTCCTAGAGCCTTACTGAGCTGCTAAGCTGCTTTCTCAGCGGGCTGCCAACACCAACTCCATACTGAACTGGCTGCTGACTGACTGACTTCAAACCTCCCAATGTTCTATACCAACTCCCTTGCTGCAGATTCCAGTGTGGTTCATGCAGCTGCGAGTAGTTCTATTGGTGATGTCATCCCTCAGTCTCAGCTGAGACTGAGAACAGAGTGAGACAGTGTGTGTGAAATCCATTTAACTGGAGTTTCACAAGCTGCCTTCCCTGCCTACCACTAGGTCTTACTGGGATTCCAGTAACCCCGGGTAACAAGGGGGTTACAATACAATACAATACCTATAAGCGCAGACTGTGACACTGGCTGTTCTTGCACTGTCGCCCACTTCACAGTCGCTGTTTTGACTTTGCCCAATTTGACTCGCTTTTATTGACTCACTGAAATCATTGGATACCCCACTGGATAGGGCAGAATATCTCATAGCACAAGCACAACTGGTGTACAACAGCCATTATGTCCCAGCAAAGACTTTTCTACATCTTCTGGGGCACATGGAAGCAACTATTGTCGCAGTACCATTAGCCAGACTGTTTATGTGGATACCACAATGGACCCTCAGAGTCCAGTGGAATCAGCTGACAGACACCCTAGACCAACAGGTACTGATAACATCTCCTTTTCACAAAGAATTGACATGGTGGCTTGAACGCAGCAGTCTTCTATTGGTAATGGCCACAATTCCAGGTGGGCCTCTGCCGTCACGGCCTCTAGGTCCAGGATCTTTTTTATTTCTTTTTTTTCCTTTTTTTTTTGTTTCATATGTATGTTATTGGTTTTCCCTTTTTCTCCCTTACCCCCTGAGGGCATGGCGTACACATGCGTGTGCACGCGTGGAAGTGCATGCATACGCCAGGATCCGGTGGCCCCTTCCTCCCCATCCCTGACCTCCACACAGTCGGAGCGGGACTATGGGTAAGCGGCAGCCACCCCTTGAAGGGGAGAGCAGTCTGGGATCTTTTTACATAGACTTCTAGCATTTGCACACATGGCCTTCTGGATTTTGTTATCACTTTGCTTGTCATTCTCTCTTTTTTTCTTTTTGCTCTCCCTCCTTCCTCCTACTCTTCTGAATAGTTATTTTCCCCCTCCCAATTACTATCTCCCTGCTTCCTCAATTAGCTTGCACCCTGGGGGTTTCTCTCCCCTCAGGATCTCCCTAATCTCTACATCAGCCTGTGGGGAGGGCAGTTTCTGCCTCCCCGATTTCATTCACCGCCACCCTCAGCTAGTTTAAATGCTCATCAAAGTAACATTTAAACTGTTTACTGAGAATTGCAGTTTCACCTTCCAGATGAATGCAGGCCATCACCTCTGTACAGGCCCTTTTCCTCCCAGGTGGGGCCCCAGTCCCCAATGTAGCCATACCCCTTCTCTCTGCATCTTTCCCTCAACTATGAGTTGAAAGTTGTGATGTGGAGAACCCTCCCCTTCCCCCTGTCATAGACAGGCAGCACCTCTGCAAAAGCTACCGAGTAAAGCTGGACCAGTCATGTATAGGGCTGAGATGCTTGCACCTTACCTTTTTACAACGCAGGTGATCCAAGGTCGGAGTGACCTCAGATCGCCAGAGGTTGGCTAGGGCAGGGAGGATTGAGCGCTCAATGAACAGCCTCTCCTCTCTGGAAGGGTGGATTGTGGATCCCTGGCAGCAGCAACACCACATGGAGGCATGCTATGCAACAGTCAGGGCCACATACAGAATTGGGGGAAAGTGACAGCAGACATCCATAGGAGGAGTGCAGGAGCACACTCATACCCATGCTGGACATCATTGCACATCTGCACCTCCGGGGAGAGAACAGAAGAATAGAAAACCCTCGAGCAATAGGAGGAAGATGCCACTCTAGCCCACCACATCCTCTGCTGGTTCCTGCTTTCGAGACCTGAGTGCCCCACCTTTTACCTGCACTTGTGCCTGGTACTACATGTGAGGAATGATCACTGAAGGAGCAGATGGCAGCCCCACCCCAGGGGTCATGACTGGGAGGCACCTCATAGGGTGAGTCAAGGGTGAGATGGGGAACAGGTCTCTAGTTAGAGATGAGCACTGCAGAATGAGATCAGGGCAGTGCTGGCTGATGGGGCCCAATGCATGATGATCAGAGGAAACAGTGTTAAAAAAAAAAAGCTACTGAGTGTGCTACCTATCTAAGATGTCTTTCCAGTTCCCTAAACTCCCCCTGCACTACACCAGCCATGTCCCTAGCCAGGTAATTTCTCCCTTGGTGGACAACAACAACCAATTCCCCCTTCCTTCCTTCCTACTACCCTAGTCACCCCTAGGATATGCTTCCCATCCCTCTGGGCCATGGTGCCATGTAGGCACCTGACCTCCCTCTCCACCCTCTTTCATATTCCCAGATCAATCCCCCTGACAGGTGAGTCCCCAACCAAAGTTTGCTTTCTCCTCCTCTGGGGTTTTCTCCCCCGCTTCTTGGGGTCCCCACTATGAAGGGTCCCCACATCCTTCCTGACCACTACCATGGGTGCCTCCTCCTGGCAGTCCTGCTGCCAGAGTGGCATAGGAATTTTGTAGTGGTGCCAATTGAAGAATGTTCCTGTGATCCACCCCCAGCCTTCTAGAGTCCACCACCCCCACTCTTCCTGAACCCACTATAGTCCAGCTGCTCCTCTTATCTGGCATCCTCTCAGCTAACTGTGTCAGACTTGGTGGCCTCTGGGTGGGGGAGAAAGACCCTTGACTCCTAGTCAACTTGTCTTCAATTCTAGTGACCTTCTCCATAAACCCAGAGAGGCACATGCAGAATGGGCAGCACTGCAGTCTCAGAAGGTCTCGTGAAAACTGTTGTCCCACAGCCACTGTACTGCACCACTCCCCACATTTCTCTAGTGCTGCTCTCTCTGTGTTACTTGGAACTCTGTCCCCTTACACCGTTTGTTGTGCCCGTCTACTCACAGGGTGTTGCTAATTCCAGTTTTGGGCTTTACTGCTCACTGCTGTATATAAACTGTAATTATATTATGCTAGCACATTTGCTGCTGCCTCTGTATGCACCTGTTATCCTGTAATGCAATGCTGCCTCTAATTTGTATTGTAAATTGTTCTCCCTACAACACCTTCCCCAGGTCACACCTGGAAATGAGCCTTAGCTCAGTGTGCCTTTCCTGGTTACCATTTCTTAACTAACTAACTAAATCCCTGTTCTTTTGCTTGTTCCTTTTGTACCCTTTACCCCCAATGGCATAAACTACTAACACACCTGTTGTTGTTTTGTTGCTTGTTCCCCTACCCTAGATAGGGTGAGCTTCCTCTTCCCAGTTTGGGCTAGCCTTTTACTTACTGCCCTTTCCAGCAGCAAATTCAACAACTGGAGTTAACAGGTGCTTTACCTCAGTCAACTGGCAGAGTGCTGTGCTTTTCTGTTTCCTCCTGCTGATGTCCTGCCAATGTCCCCAGCCACTACTGAATCAGACAACACACTTCTACTTCGTGCCACTCACGCTTTGAGGTCACTAGGAATTGTGGGATTTTGCTATATAAGTGCATGTATGGTGGTATGACTGAGGGTTATGGTGGTGGGGTGAGGCTTTTGGGGGGTTGGGTAATTTGTTTTATTTTATGGTTTGCTTTTCGGTTTCACTTCATTAGTTACTGGGTTAGGCAATATGTGTAGTCGTTAGGCTGTCAAGAGGCTTGACTATATTTCAAACCACCTGTGCGTGCTCCATCATTTTGGGGAAACCCTAATGGTCCTTCATTTAGTGGTCATCAGCTGTGCTGGACTTGACAGCATTCAGAAATGGAGCAAAGGCTACAGGGAGATGTGAAATTGCTGTTGGGATGGGCAAATAGTGTTAGTGAAGACATGCAAGATACCCAGCAAGGAAATGGAATAATGAAGGAGGTTTCCCCTGTCTTGTTCCCCTACCTAGGGCTTTGCCTAACAATAACTGCCAACAAGTAAGCAGGCCAGCTGACTCTGCTCTTCATCTTTGGACCATTCTTTTTAACACAAGATTAATGTGGAATAAGATGGCAGTGACTGAGGGTTTCATCAAAGATTCCACAGCAGATCTTGTTGGTGTCATGGGGACTTGAGTAGGTGATGACTCTGGACCAGTGCTGGAGTCACCAGTCCCAGCTGGATACTCTGTGGTACATTGCTCAAGGTGAGATTGCAGGGGACCATCTATTTTAGATCCACTCTGGAACTCGTGGCATACCCCACAGGAACCTCTAGGTATTTTGAGTGTTTAACTGTTAGAGATAGGTCAGGCGTAGGTTTTAGGATCATCCTCTATAAAAGCCTCCATGATATGGGGTTGATTTCCTTCAGGAGCTGGCAGATTTTTTTGGTCTGCCAGATGTTAGATGCCTCCTGACTGCTAGTGTTGGAGGACTTCAGTGCCTGAGTGAAAGATGATACCTTGTCTTTTGGTCAACAGCTCTACCAGTGATGTCAACACGAGACCTTTCACAGCCAGTTGCTTCTGTTACTCATCTGCATGGCCACACACTGAACCTGGTCTTCTCATTAAGGCTTGACATAAGTACAGTCAACAATTATCTGGTCTTCTGTTCAGATCGCCACATCATGTTGCTCCTTAGCAGGTCCCCTCATTTGAATACCTCTCCTGTAGATATGGTTCGTTACCACCCAAAACATAATTTGGAGCCCCACAAACTCCAGGCAGATTGATTAGTCCTTCTCGTCTGTGATCCAGGCAAGCTTTTTCAACAGATAAATACAAAGAATGAAGTTGTTTATTTTTTGACAAGGTGTCTACCATTCAGATTGGGATCTCTTTAGGCAGTCTGTCATGGGTCCTCAGTGTCCAGATAAAGAGGGACAATGAGGATCTGCCATCTTGGGCTGATTTTCATCCTGTTGCTGAAGAGGTGGTGCTTCAGTGATATTGAGTCTGTACCCTACTTACTGTGCACTGGACCCTGACCTACATGACTGCTTATTGGCAATCTCGAATCCCTGGGCAGTTTAAAATCAAGAATGTCGGTGTTCCTAAAAAGAGAGTTTTCCATTAGCTCTGAAAAAGCAGCGGAGAAGTCCCTCCTGAAGAAATCATGTTTGGACCCTAACAGTCTGGTGAACTTCAGGCTGTCTCAAACCTTCCCTTTTGAGGATGGTGATTGAGAAGGCAGTTATGAAGCAGCTCGAGGCTCACATGAAACAATTTTGCATCTACAAGCCTCCCCAGTTGGGATTTAGGCCCTGCCACAGTAATGAGATTGCTCTAGTCAGCATGCTCCATGATCTCCTCATTGTGAGAAACACGGGGCTTTGTTTCATTTTTGTCCTTTTGAATCTCTCATCAATGTTTGACAGGGTGGACCATGGTGTGCTAATAGATCAAAGGAGGAACTATGTGGGACTCACTGGCACTATTTTATACTGGTCTGAGGCCCACATTACTCGGACGTTGCAGTGGGTTGCTCTGGGTAATTACATTTCTGGAGCAAGTGCAGTCACATGTGGTATTCCTCAAGGTTCAGTCTTGGCACTCTATGCTATTTGTCGTGTACATGCTGCCTTTGGGTGAGGTCACTAGATGACATGGGGTTGAGTTTCACTGTTATGTAGGTTTTAACTCTGTCTGTTTTGCACTCTTGATGGGTCAAAGGTAGCGTCAGTGCAGTGTCTAAAGGATATCAACAACCATATGGCCTTCAACAGCTTGTGTCTCAACCCAGGTAAGATGGAGGTTTTACTTGTCAATCCAGGCTGGCATGGGTTGGCAATGACATGTTATGACCTTTTTTTACCATCCTTGAATGGTCAAACATTTCAAACCAAGGATGTGGTGAAAGATCTGGGACACGTTATTTACTGTAAGATGATACTAGAACAGCAGGCATCAGTGATAGTCTGAAAAGGCTTTTACCACTTCCATAATATTGCCCACATTAAGCCATGTGTGGCACCAACTGATTTAGAGATAGTAGTCTATGCTTTTGTTACTCTAGACTGGTCTGTTAGCAACATTATCTACTTACGGTTATCTGGATGTTTGATGTACCACCTGCAACTGGTCCAGAACGCTGTAGCTCAGCTAGTGGCAGGAACCTCTTGGAGGGACCACATCATGCCAGTCTTGTGCAATCTGCACTGGCTGCCAGTTTGCGGCATATTATCTTCCAGATCTCGTTGTTAACATTCAAGGTCTCACACTGTCTGGGCTCTAGCTACCTTGAAGATCTACTGATGTATTACATACCAACTCATCTGCTCTACTCCACAAATGCATGTTTGTTCCAGGTACCATGTTCCCATACCAAGTAATTGGTAACAGGGCCTTTCGGGTTGCTGCTCCATTGCTTTAGAATTCTCTTCCACTACCTGCACAGTCTGCTTAAATGTGGGGAATTTTAAAAACTTGCTAAAAATATTTTTATTTACACAGGCCTACCCAGATTAAAGTTTCATTGAGTTTTTTTTATCACATATAATTCTGTTTTATACAATAGGGGTGAGACAAAGGAGTAGCGGATACATTCATGTATTTTACACACAGTGATATAAATCCTGGTAAAAAATCACAGTGTGATAATATTTAACATGTATACATATTGGGCTTACCTCACAGGTAGATCGTATCACTATGCTGACATCAGGCTGGAACTCTGCCTAATACAATCACTATCTTTATCTCTTAATTACATCCTGACCAATCAGAACTCAGCTGGACTCTGCTGAAGTAGATATCATCACTCTAGGCAGGTTTCCTAACACAGCAATCAGAAAGGAACTCCACCAAACCCTCAGTAGCCTAGGAAACTAATCAGTATATCAGTTCCACCTGCGACTCACCTGCTAGCCCTGGAAAAGCACATTGTGTTCCTGCAGAGAACCAAATCAAGCTAACAGCAGCCAGTTTCATATTGACAAGAAGCCAAAAAAGAGCAAAGCCTTCCACATCCACCAGTACCTCAACTAACAAGCATTTGTCAGTGCCGAATGTTGCTTGCTTGTATGTGCTGTTTAGGTATTTGGAAGTCATTGGAGTGCAAATATTGAAAATTTGCGAACTTACGAGCGTGCGTAGGAACTGCGCAATGCACGCTCATAGAACAGTCATTTTTAGGAATGTTTTCACCAAATTTTCACCATAGCCATTTTAAGACCTCTGCTCATGAACAGTGTCACTGTGATTTTCTTAATGTGTCCCATACATAGATTTCGCACACCAACTGCGCCATTGTGCGCTACATGGGCGGAAACACATTTTGGGCAAGATGTGAAAAATGACAGCTGTACTGCTTATAAGGAGGTGTAGTAAAATGGCAATGTTGGAAATCTGGAGTGAAAATATTGAAAATTTGCAAACTTACAAGCATGCATAGGAACTGCGCAATGCACGTCAGAAATAGTCAGTTTTAGGAATTTTTCACCAAATTTCAACATAGGCTTTTTGAGAGCCCACCTCATGAACACTGCAGTGATATTTCATTAATCGGTCCCGAAGGCATTTCCGCAGCTATAATCGCAAAATCACCCTTCGGACCCGATTAATGCCATGACAGCACAAGAATTCATGAGGAGGGGTCCCAAAAACCCCATGTTGAAGATTTGGGCCCAAAATTTCCCAAAATGTCTGAGATATGCAACAAAGTTGAAAAAACCCTATTTATTCCATTATACTGTTTACTGGCATTTCCTCAGTTCGCGGTTGGCTTTGAAGAGTGCAGACGTGTTCCTGGTCCACTGATGATCGTCGCACCATGCTCCGGAGTAAGTATGGGGTGAGGGGGTGGGAAGCAGGATGCGCAGTGGGGGGCAGGTTTTGGGGGAGCAGGGAGACAGCGAGGAACGTTTTCTAGTTTACAGTTTTTTTTAATTAAGATATGCAGGACATTTGCCACGCTATGGTGGGCTCCCAGCATGGCAGCTGGAAAGGCTGTTTGGGGGGGCTGGAGCTGATGGGGGATTGGGCACCCCTCAGCTATAACAAGATTTGTCACGCTGGGGTGGGCTCCCAGTGTGGCACCTGGAAAGCTTTTTGGGGGGGACGCAGCATGTGGAGCCAACAGAGGATTGGGCACCCTGTCGGCTATAACATTTTGCCATGTTGGGGTGGGCCCCAGCGTGGGACCTGGACAGCTTTTGGTGGGGAGCCGACGGGGATTGGGCACCCCTGGCCGGCCATATGGTGTGTGCATGGGGGAGGAGCGATCAGCACGCACATATGCGTGCTTGCATGTGTGGGAGGGAGAGCTCTGCTCACTGGAAGTGGAGCTCTTCCTTTCAACTGAATGCCACTGTATTTTGACTGCTGTCATAGACAGCTGCAGCAGTCATTGGAGAACTGAGGCGCGCCTGCAAACTCACTGACTGAATTGGAAGACGGGTGCCACACCTCTGAAAACTCGGATGATGGCACTATGTTTCTTGCACATGCGCAAGCAACATAAAAAATGAATACAGCCTGCTTCATCCCAAATGGCAAAGTAGTGTTTGTTTTAGCAGAAGTTCTCCTTTGTCCTGTGTCGCTTTGTTTGTTTCACAAGATAAATGAAATAGCAATCAAAAAGTTCTGGAAAACCATATTGTATAAATTGATACAAGATGTGCAGTTGTGTGCTTATGAAAATATTTTCACTCCTGCATCGTGACCTCTGGATACTCTCACTTGTGCCTTTCAGCACTTCATGAGTATCCTGAGGAATACCTGCAGGAGGAAAATATTTTCCATATCACACCCTGCCCATCATGTATTCCCTATTTTTTGCTTGTTTTTATTGCTGTAGGTACCCTATGCTTTCTGGAAAGAGCGCCAAAGAAATACAGTTGTCTTCTCTATGTGCTCAATGAACTCTTGCACACACTCAGAAGATAGCAACACTGCAAGCAGGTTTACTGACAGATGAAACATTGCCATGTGATTTTAAATTTCCACATACACAATGCTGCAAGCTGAAAGGAATATCACTTCAGTTCCCCATCCTAATTGTGGCAGAACCTCTACTTACTATTGAATGCAATGTCATTTTCAAACATAAGCCTGAGTCCCTAGTATGGATCTGAAATCCAAAACATTCATACTCACAGGTAACAGTGCAGTGATTGATTACTTTTGACACAGTAATATTGTTATTGTTTTGTTCAATAAATGCAGGGGTTACAAACACAGGAAAAATCCAGAAAATGTGAAGAAAGCCATCAACGATCACTATACACTATATTGCCTTGGCGGTTATGATGTTGATTATGGTTTCCTGGAGAAGATGGCTTTAGAAAATGGAGGCATAGCCCGACGCATTTATGAAGATTCTGATTCTGACTTACAGCTCCAGGTAACACTTTTGAAAGTACAGTACATCTGGGGAGTATCATAAATTCATCAATGTGCAAACTGTTCTTGTATGAAGGCATCCTGCTGAAGGTTCTCTGATTGCAATGTGCCAATGTATAGGTCCCTTGGTCTTTGTAAAGAACTACAGCAACGAAACCCCAACATAGTGTCTAATTGCATAGGCTTTATCCAGGGGAATTTTATCTAAAAATAAACATACATAAAAACATTCAGTAATTTTTTTCCTAGTCCACAGAAAATATGCATTTATATAAATTCATATTGCATAATGAATTGTACCTGCTATTTATACTCAATAATGCTTTAAAGCATAAAGCACAGTTAGCTTATAGGCTGCTCTTATATTTCTCATATTGCTGAAACAGCAAAAAATATCTTAATTCTGACTCTTGTTTTTGGCACATTGCAATAAGTATCAGAAATTCACTTTGGCTTTGTTCCATCACAATTTGTTTCACCATACTTTGTTCCCTGATGGAGGATGCTTTTCTGTTGGCTTTGAAAAAGTGATAGCACAGCCCCATGAAGGAACCAGTTTGAACCCTGACAGGTGAACTACAGGCGTGTTTTTGTTTCCTTGTGCTTTGTTCTCTCTTTGCTTTCACATTTTATTTCTTCACAATTTCTTCCCATGTACTTTGTTCACACCTGCTTTCTTCCTGTATGAATTCTTCTTTCTAATTGCTTTGACACACATGCATTGTTTCCATGTACTTTGTTACGCCATGTTGTGCTTGCAAATGCTTTATTTCTACCTACTTTGTTCCATATGCCATGTTCCAACATGCTTTGTTCCCATGTGTTTTATTCCCACATGCTTTGTTCTTACATGCTGTTTTCCTATGTGCTTTGTTCCCCATGCTTTGTTCCAACATGCTTTGTTCCTATGTGTTTTGTTCCCACATGCTTTGTTCCCATGTGCTGTGTTCCCACATGCTTTGTTTCTACATGCTTTGTTCCCACATGCTGTGTTCCTACATGCTTTGTTCCTTCCTGCTTTGTTCCTACATGTTTTGTTCCTACATGCTTAGTTCCCACACGCTTTGTTCCAACATGCTCTATTCCTACATGCTTTGTTCCTATGTGCATTACTCCCATGTGATTTGTTCCCACATTTTGTTCTCACATGTTGTGTTCCTATATGCTTTGTTCCCACACGCTTTGCTCCCACATGCTTGGTTCCAACATGCTTTGTTCTCACATGCTGTGTTCCTACATGCTTTGTTCCAACATGCTTTGTTCCTATGTGTTTTATTCCCACATGCTTTGTTGCTACATGCCTTATTCCCATATGCTTTGTTCCCACATGCTTTGTTCCTACATACTTTGTTCTCACATACTTTGTTCTCACATGCTTTGTTCCAACATGCTTTGTTCCCATGTTTTGTTCCTACATACTTTGTTCTCACATGCTTTGTTCCAACATGCTTTGTTCCCACATGCTTTGTTCTCACATGCTTTGTTCCAACATTCTTTGTTCCCACATGCTTTGTTCTTACATACTTTGTTCTCACATGCTTTGTTCCTACATGCTTTGTTCCTACATACTTTGATCTTACATGCTTTGTTTCAACATGCTCTGTTCCTACATGCTTTGTTCCTATGTGCTTTACTCCCATGTGATTTGTTCCCACATGTTTTGTTCTCACATGCTGTGTTCCTATGTGCCTTGTTCCCACACGCTTTGCTCCCACATGCTTGGTTCCAACATGCTTTGTTCCCACATGCTGTGTTCCTACATGCTTTGTTCCAACATGCTTTGTTCCTATGTGTTTTGTTCCCACATGCTGTGTTCTCACATGCTGTGTTCCTATGTGTTTTGTTCCTATGTGTTTTGTTCCCACATGCTTTGTTTCCATGTGCTGTGTTCCCACATGCTTTGTTTCTACACGCTTTGTTCCCACATGCTGTGTTCCTACATGCTTTGTTCCTACATGCTTTGTTCCCACACACTTTGTTCCAACATGCTCTGTTCCTACATGCTTTGTTCCTATGTGCTTTACTTCAATGTGTTTTGTTCCTCCATGCTTTATTCCATGTGCTTTATTCCCACATACTTTGTTCCTGCACACCTTGTTCCTATATGCTTTGTTCCCACATGCTTTGCTTCTACGTGCTTTGTTTCTATTTCCTTTGTTCCCATGTACTTTGTTCCCACATGTTTTGTTCCTACTTGCTTTATTCCCACATACTTTGTTCCAGCCTGCTTTGTTCCCATATGTTTTGTTCCCACATGCTTTGTTGCTACATGCCTTGTTCCTATTTGCTTTTTCCCCATATGCTTTGTTCCTACATACTTTGATCTCACATGCTTTGTTACAACATTCTTTGTTCCCACATGCTTTGTTCCTAAATACTTTGTTCACACATGCTTTGTTTCTACATGCTTTGTTCCCACATGCTTTGTTCCAATATGCTTTGTTCTCACATGCTTTGTTCCTACATGCTTTGTTCCCACATGCCTTGTTCCTACATGCTTTGTTCCCATGTGTTTTCCCATGTTTTGTTCCCATATGCTTTATTCCAACACTCTTTGTTCCTACATGCTTTGTTCCCACATGCTTGGTTCCCATGCACTTTTTTCCCACATGCTTTGTTCCCACATGCTTTGTTCCATGTGCTTTGTCTATACATGTTTTGTTCCACATACTTTGTTCTCACATGCTTTGTTCCTACATACTTTGATCTCACATGCTTTATTCCAACATGCTTTGCTCCCACATGCTTTGTTCCTACATACTTTGTTCTCACATGCTTTGTTCCAACATTCTTTGTTCCCACATGTTTTGTTCCTATATACTTTGTTCTCACATGCTTTGTTCCAACATGCTTTGTTCTCACATGGTTTGTTTCTACATGCTTTGTTTCTATTTGCTTTGTTCCCATGTGATTTGTTCCTACATGTTCTGTTCCTACATGCTTTGTTCCTACATGCTTTGTTCCCATGTGTTTTTCCCATGTTTTGTTCCTGTATGCTTTATTCCAACACTCTTTGTTCCTATATGCTTTGTTCCCACATGCTGGGTTCCCATGTGCTTTGTTCCCACATGCTTTGTTCCTACATGCCTTGTTCCCACATGCTTTGTTCCACGTGCTTCGGTCATGCATGTTTTGTTCCTACATACTTTGTTCCCATGTGCTTTATTCCCACATGCTTTGTTCTTACATGTATTGGTTCCACATGCTGTGTTCCTACATGCTTTGTTCCCACATGCTTTTTCCAACATGCTTTGTTCATACATGCTTTATTCCCACATACTTTGTTCCATGTGCTTTATTGTAACATGCTTTAATCCTACATATTTTGTTCCCACATGCATTGTTCCTACGTGCTTTGTTCCTACATATTTTGTTCCCACGTGCTTTGTTCCCACATACTTTGTTCCAATGTGCTATGTTCCGACACGCTTTGTTCCTATGTGCTTTGTTCTACCATGCATTGTTCCTACATGCCTTGTTCCCATGTGCTTTGTTCCACATGCTTTATTCCAACATGCTTTGTTCCTACATACTTTGTTCCATATGCTTCATTCCTAAGTGCTTTGTTCCCACATGTTTTGTTTCCACATGCTTTGTTCCCACATGTGTTGTTCCTACATACTTTATTCCCACATGCTTTGTTCCCACATGTTGTGTCCCCACATACTTTGTTTCCACATCCTTCATTCCCACATGCTTTGTTTCTACATGCTTTATTTCCACATGCTGTGCTCCTACATGCTTTGTTTCTTCATGCTTTTTTACAACATGCTCTGTTCCAATGTGCTTTGCTCCCACTTGTTTTGTTCTTACATGCTTTGTTCCTACAAAATTTGTTCCCACATGCTTTGTTCCCATGTGCTTTGTTCCTACGTGCTTTGTCCCCACATGCTTTGTTTGTTTCCACGTGGTTTGTTCCCACATGCTTTGTTCCAACGTACTTTGTTCCAACATGTTTTGTTCCTACATGTTTTCCCCATGTGCTTTGTTACCACATGCTTTGTTCCTACATGTTTTGTTCCCACATACTTTGTTCCTACATGTTTTGTTTTTTTCCACATGCTTTGTTCCAACATACTTTGTTCAACATGCTTTGTTCCTACATGCTTTGTTTCCATGTGTTTTGTTCCTACATGCTTTGTTCCTGTGTGTTTTTTTGCCTCATGCTTTCTTTCCACATGCTTTGTTCCTACATGCTGTGTTCCCATGTGCTTTGATCATATGTGCTTTATTCCTACATCCTTTTTCCAACTTGATTTGTTCCAATGTGTTTTGCTCCTATGTGCTTTTTTCTTACGGCCTTGCTGTCTCCTGATTTGTTCCTACATGCTTTGTTCCAATGTGTCTTGTTCTGGTAGCACAACAATTCCTCAAGTGTAATTACAACCTGTCAAATGCCCGTGTAGTGATAAATGTTAAAGATTTATGAATGATGGAGAGATAAAAGTGCTGGGGTGTGGGGTACCCATGCGTGTGGGATGCTTTTACCGTGCAGATGTTATAGTGTGGTTCCTGCCAAGAATTTGAAGCTCACTAGTGTGTGCTGCGTCGCGTGCAGGCATGGCATGGAGTTACTGTCACAGCCTCTGAATGTGGCTTGGTGCACCCAGTGAACCTGGGTTTGATTCTAGGAGTTTGCTGTGTTTTTGTGTATGTGTGTTGCACCATCCACCCACCCTTCCACGAATTGTGTCCCCATCTAGGTTAGAATAGTAAATCCCCACCCCCAGTTGCACACCTCATGTTGCATCCCCCAGAGTTGGAATAGTAAACCCTCACGCCCCTGGCTGCACTGGTGAACTGACTATGCATTTCTGAGGTGGTAAGGTGTGACATGTTTTGTGTTCCCACATGCTTTGTTCTCACACACTGTGTTCTCACACACTTTGTCCCACATGGTTTGTTCCTCATGATTTTTTCCCTGTAATTTGTACCCACGTGCTTTCTTCCTACATGCTTTCTTCCTAATTGCTTTGTTCCTCACATGCTTTGTTCCTGCTTGCATTTCTTCTACTTGCATTGTTCCTAAGTGCTTTGTTGCCACGTGCTTTGTTCCCATGTACTTTGTTCACTACGTTTTGTTCCCATTTGCTTTGTTGTCTCATGCTCGGTTCCCTTTGTGCTCTGTTCCCACATGCTTTATTCCCACATGCTTTGGTTCAACATGTTGTGTTCACGTGCTTTTGTTCCTACATGCTTTCCCCGCATGCTTTGTTCTCACATGCTTTATTCCCACATACGTTGTTCCCATGCGCTGTTTCCACATGCTATGTTTTTATGTGCTTTGTTCCAGTGTGCTTTGTTCCTACATGCTTTATTCTCATCTGTTTCTTCCTATATGCTCTGTTTCCATGTGCTTTGTTCCTACATGCTTTGTTCCCATTTGCTGTGTTTCTACAAGCTTTGTTTCCATGTGCTTTGTTCTTGCATGCTTTGTTCCTACTTGCTTTATTACATGCTTTGTCTCTACTTGCTTTGATCCTACAGGTATATGTTTCTTTCCCATGTGCTTTGTTCCTACATGCTTTGTTCCTACTTGCTTTATTACATGCTTTGTTCCTACTTGCTTTGATCCTACAGGTATATGTTTCTTTCCCATGTGCTTTGTTCCTACATGCTTTATTACATGCTTTGTTCCTACTTGCTTTGATCCTACAGGTATATGTTTCTTTCTCATGTGCTTTGTTCCTACATGCTTTGTTCCTACTTGCTTTATTACATGCTTTGTTCCTACTTGCTTTGATCCTACAGGTATATGTTTCTTTCCCACGTGCTTTGTTCCTACATGCTTTGCTCCTACTTGCTTTATTCCGATATGCTATGTCCTACATGCTTTGTTCCTATGTGTTTTGTTCCCGCTTTGCATTGTTCTACCTGCTTTGTTCCAACTTACATTGTTCCTAAGTGCTTTGTTCCCACATGCTTTGTTTTCCATGTGCTTTGTTCCTACATGCTTCGCTCCCATGTGCTTTGTTCCAACATGCTTTGTTTCAATGTGCTTTGCTCTCTCATGCTTTGTTCTCTTGTGCTCTGTTCCCACGTTCTTTATTCCACATGCTTTGTTCCTGTGTGCTTTGCTTCAACATGCTGTGTTCCTACATGCTTTGTTCTCACATGCTTTCCCACATGCTTTGTTCCATATTGCTTTGTTCCCACTACACTGTTCCCATGTGCTGTTTCCACATGCTGTGTTCCTACATGCTTTATTCTCATGTGCTTTATTCCTACATGCTCTGTTTCCACGTGCTTTGTTCCCATTTGCTTTGTTCCTACATGCTTTGTTTCCAGGTGTTTTGTTCTTACATGCTTTGTTCCCACTTGCTTTACTGCATGTTTTGTTCCTACTTATTTTGTTCTTACATGCTTTGTTCCTACTTGTTTTGATCCTATATGCTTTTTTCCCATGTGCTTTATTCCTACATGCTTTGTTCCTGTTTGCATTGTTTCTACTCACGTTGTTCCTACTTGCATTGTTCCTTCTGGCTTTGTTCCCATGTGCTTTGTTCCTACATACTTTTTTTCTACATGCTTTGTTCCCATGTGCTTTGTTGCTACATGCTTTATTCCCTCAAGCTTTGTTCCTACTTTCTTTGATCCTATGTGCTTTGTTCCCATATGCTTTTCTTCCCACATGCTTTGTTCCATCATTATTTATTCCCTAATGGTTTGTTCCACAAGCTTTGTTCCCCATGCTTTGTTACTCGTGATTTGTTACCTCATGGTTTGTTCCCACATGCTTTCTTCCTACATGCTTTGTTCCCACATACATTGTTCCCATGTGCTGTTTCCACATGCTTTGTTCCTATGTACTATGTTCCTACGTGCTTTGTTCCTGCATGCTTTGTTCCTACTTGCTTTATTCTCATGTGCTTTCTTCCTACATGATCTTTTTCCATGTGCTTTGTTCCCATTTGCTTTGTTCTGACATGCTTTGTTTCCATGTGTCTTATTCCTATATGCTTTGTTCCTACTTGTTTTGTTCCTACATAGTTTGTTACTACCAGTACTTGCTTTGTTCTTACATGCTTTGTTCCTACTTGCTTTGATCCTATATGCTTTTCTCCCATGTGCTTTGTTCCTACTTGCTTTGTTCCTGCTTGCATTATTCCTACTTGTATTGTTCCTCCGTGCCTTATTTCCAAGTGCTTTGTTCCCACATGCTTTGTTCCTACATGCTCTGTTCTCATGTGCTTTGTTCCTGCCTGCAATGTTCCTTACTTGCATTGTTCCTATGTGCTTTGTTCCCACATGCTTTGTTACCACATGCTTTGTGCCTACTTGCTTTGCTTCTACATGCTTTGTTCTCACATACTTTGTCCTCATGCTTTGTTCCCTGATGGTTTGTTCCCACATACTTTGTTCCCTCATGGTTTCTTCCACATGCTTTGTTAACTCATGGTTGGTTCCCACATATTTTGTTCCAACGTGCTTTGCTCCTACATGCTTTATTCCTATGTGCTTTGTTCTTACACACTTTGTTCTCACATGCTTTGTTCCTATATGCTTTGCTCCTACATGCTTTGTCCCTATGTGTTTTGTTCCTATGTGCTTTGTTCCTAAATGCTTTGTTACTACATTTTGTTACTTCATGCTTTGTTCCTGTGCTTTGTTCTCACATGGCTTGTTCCTGCATGCTTTTTTCCCACTTGCTTTATTCCCACATGCTTTTTCCTACAAGCTTTGTTCTTTCATGCTTTCTTCCAGTGTGCTTTGTTCCTACATGTTTTGTTCCCATATGCTTTGTTCTCACATGCTTTGTTACTATATGCTTTGTTCCCATATGCCAATCACACAGTGAAATCTGTACCACGAATGACAGTACAATGACAAAATCAACAGTTCACTGTATTGTCACTGCGGGACCCACACTGCTTTCTGTGGGACTTGTACCCCCTCCCCAAATCAACTCTGACTTGGAATTGATTAGTTTCGATATGGGAGGTTCAGGGGGCAAAGTCCCACTGAAGAAAACAAAGTCTGTAGTGAACAGTTTTATGCTGACCACAATTGTAGTCAACATAAAACTGTCGCTGTAACGTTGAACGACAACAAAGTTGTTGAACCAGCGTCATAGAGTCCTTTGTTCCTACATGCTTTGTTCCCACATGCTTTTTTCTTATGTGCTTTGGTCCTTCATGCTTTGTTTCCATATGCACTGTTCCGTTTTAAATGCTTATTTAACCTTATTTACATTTGATGTATCTGTTTTTCATGTTCAGTGCCTTGGCTTTGAAAGGCGCTATAAAAATAAAACTGATTTGATTTGATTTGATTCCTACATGCTTTGTTCCTATGTGCTTTGTTCCCACATGCTTTGTTCTCGCATGCTTTGTTCCTATATACTTTGTTCTCACATGCTTTGTTCCCACATGCTTTGTTCCAACATGCTTTGTTCCAACATGCTTTGTTCCCACATGCTTATTTCTACATGCTTTGTTCTCATGTGATTTGTTCCACATTTTGTTTCTACATGCTTTGTTCCTATATGCTTTTTTACATTCTTGTTCCAACATGCTTTGTTCCATGTGCTTTGGTCCTACATGCTTTGTTCCTACATGCTTTATTCCCTCGTGCTTTCTTACATGCTTCATTCCATCATGCTTTGTTCCCAAGTGCTTTGCTCCTACATGCTTTTTTCCTACATACTTTGTCTCCTTTGTGCTTTTTCTACATGCTTTGTTCCTATATAATTCTCATGTGTTTTGTTCTTTATTGCTTTGTTTCTTTATGCATTGTTTCAACATGGTTGGTTCCCTTGTGCTTTGTTCCTTCTTGGTATGTTCCCTCGTGCTTTGTTCCAACATGCTTTGTTCCCATGTGTTTTGTTTCTACTTGCTCTGTTTCCATTTGCTTTGTTCCTTTGATCATTGTTCCAGCATGCTTGGTTCCCTTGTGTTTTGTTCTTCCTCGCTATTTTCCCACATACTTTGTTCCCATTTAGTTTGGTCCCACATTCTTTGTTTCCATGTGTTCCCACATGCTCTGTTCCTACATGCTTTGTTCCCTCGTGCTTTATTCCAACATGCTTTGTTCCTGCATGTTTTGTTCCCATGTGCTTTATTCCAACATGCTGCATTCCAACATGCTTTGTTTCCACATGCTATGTTCCTGCATGCTTTGTTCCCTTGCGCTTTATTCCAACATGCTTTGTTGCTGCAGCTGTGTTCCTGCATGTTTTATTCCCATATGCTTTGTTCTCACATGCTTTATTCCTGCGTGCTTGGTTCTCTTGTGCTTTATTCCAATATACTTTGATGCTGCATGCTTTGTTCCTGCATGTTTTGTTCCCATGTGCTTTATTCCAACATGTTGTGTTCCTACGTGCTTTTTTCCCTCATGCTTTATTCCAGCATGCTTTGTTCCTGCATGCTTTGTTCCCATGTGCTTTATTCCAGCATGCTTTGTTCCCTCATGCTTTATTCCAACATGCTTTCTTGCTGCATGCTTTGTTCCTGCATGCTTTCTTTTCACATGCTGTGTTCCTAAATGCTTTGTTCCCTCATGCTTTATTGCTACATGCTTTGTTCCTGCATGTTTTGTTCCCACATGCTTTGTTCTCACGTGCTTTATTCCTGCATGGTTGGTGCCCTTGTGCTTTGTTCTTCCTTGCTATGTTCTCACCTGCTTTATTCCTGTATGCTTGGTTTCTTTGTACTTTATTTTTCCTTGCTATGTTCCCATGTGCTTTATTCCTATTTACTTTGGTCCCGCATGCTTTCTTACTGATGTGCTTTGCTCCCCGTGTGCTTTGTTCCCACATACATTGTTTCCTCAGGCTTTATTCTCCCCATTGTTTGTTCCCACGGGCTTTGTTCCTACAGTGCATGCTTTGTTTTCACATGCTTTGCTCCAACATGCTTCATTCCTACATACTTTGTTCCCTTGTGCTTTCTTCTTACATGCTTTGTTCCATCATGCTTTGTTGCTATATACATAATTCCTGTTTGCTTTGTTCTTTATTGCTTTGTTCCTTTGTGCATTGTTCCAACATGCTTGGTTTCCTTGTGCTTTGTTCCTTCTTGCTATGTTCCCTTGTACTTTGTTCAATGTGCTTTGTTCCCATGTGATTTGTTTCTACATGTTGTGTTTCCATGTGCTTTATTCCTGTGTGCATTGTTTCAACATGCTTCGTTAGCTTGTGATTCGTTCCTTCTCCTTGTGTTCCCTCTTGCTTTGTTCCAACGTGCTTTGTTCCTACAGTTCTGTTCCCATGTGCTTTGTTTCTACAGTTGTGTTTCCATGTACTTTGTTTCTGCATATTGTGTTTCCATGTGCTTTGTTCCTACATGTTCTGTTCCCATGTGCTTTGTTCCTACATGTTCTGTTTCTTTGTGCTTTGTTCTTTTGTCCATTGTTTCAACACGCTTGGTTCCCTTGTGCTTTTTTCCTTCTTGCTATATTCCCTCTTGCTTTGTTCCAACATGTTCTGTTCTCATGTGCTTTGTTCCAACATTATTTATTCCATGTGTTTTGTTTCTACGTGCTTTGTTCCCAAATGCTTTGTTCCTTTGTGCATTGTTCCAACATGCTTCGTCCCCTTGTGTTCTGTTCCTTCTTGTTGTATTCCTCCATGCTTTTTTCCAGTGTGCTTTGTTCCCTTGTGCTCTGTTCCTACATGTTCTGTTTCCATGTGCTTTATTTCTTTGTGCACTGTTCCAACATGCTTGGTTCCCTTGTACATTGTTCCTTTTTGTCGTGTTCCCTCTTGCTTTGTTCCAACATGCTTAGTTCCCATGTGCTTTGTTCCTGCATGTTCTGTTTCCATGTGCTTTGTTTCTACATGTTCTGTTCCCATGTGCTTTGTTTGTACATGTTGTGTTCCCACGTATTTTGTTCCTTTGTGCATTGTTCCAACATTCTTGGTTCCCTTGTGCTTTGTTCCTTCTTGCTGTATTCCCTCTTGCTTAGTTCCAACATGTTCTGTTCTCATGTGCTTTGTTCCAACATGCTTTGTTACAATGTACGTTGTTTCTGTATGTGTTTCCACATTCTTTGTTCCTTTGTGCATTGTTCCAGCATGCTTGGTTCCCTTGTGCTTTGTTCTTCCTTGCTATTTTCCCATGTACTTTGTTCCCATTTAGTTTAGTCCCACATTCTTTGTTCCCATGTGTTCCCACATGTTGTGTTCCTACATGCTTTGTTCTCACAGGCTGTGTTCCCTTGAATTGAGTTCCTGTATACTTGATTGCTTTGTAATTTGTTCCAACATGCTTTGTTCTCACATACTTTCTTTCCCTTCTGCTGTGTTCCTATGTGCTTTGTTCTGACTTCTAATTTGAGCTGTTCTGTTTTGTTCCCTTCTGCTGTGTTCCCATTTGCTTTGTTCTGTTCTGCTTTGTTCCCATGGTTTCTTCTCAGGCATGCTTTGTTCTCACATGGTAAACACAGTGCTTCTAATCTGTGTAAGGTCCATAACTTAATGGTAATGCTGAACATTACTACAAGTTCCTTTAAAAGTATTTTGATCAGACAGAAATGCACTTTGTGAGGTGCAGGTTTCCTGTTAATTTTATTTAAAAACTGATACCAGGGTACCTACAGGTACATGTGACTAGTCATGATGTTTTATTAATATATTTTATTAAATAATGCCTCCTCATTTCCCTCCTGAACCTCCAATTTCAGAATTTTATTGACCAAGTGAACCAATGGGCTTCACAGACTCCGTTCTGGGGCAACCCGAATTAATTACAAATATTAAACAACAGGATTACAGTTACAGAGAGGGTTTTGAGGGTGGAGAGAAACATGTTATATGTTACATGACAGAGATAGCTTAGTGCTTATTAAGACAGGGAAGGCATCAAGATTAACAGTAAACACTTATATAGACATCATTACACTTAGTAATTAACAATAAACATGTATTTAGACTACAGCGTGAGTTCATATTAGTGTACATTCAAGTAGGTGGAACTTGCCCCTGTGTATACAGAGACAGGTTCCAGTGCTGCCATTACATAAATAAAATAGAGGGTTTGAATCCCACAGCTTCCACTTGCCTACTGTGTGGCCCTGAGCAAGTCACTTAACCTCCTTGTGCTCCCAGGTCGCTCCTGTAAAAGCTTTCCAGCTTAGTGTGCTATACCTGGTTAAACAACTAAATAAAAAAAAGAATACTGTAGAGAAGTAGATTATATTCATCAGCAATAACTATTATATTGGTGTTTTTCTGAAATGTGGGCTGTTAAGCCCTTTCTAAATCCACCCAGAGAGGAGAGCACCTGCAGAGCATTGTTTTTGTCTATCAGTTGGTATGGTATTTTAATTAATATTAAATGTATTTAATTTTTAGTACCCTGCTGAATTGGTGTATTTTACAGCCATGAAACATCAGTGCAGTTTTTGAAGAATATTTAAATTAATAAAAACTTGATTTTTATATTAAATGCTGGTGTGATGTACCCAGCTGCTCTATGCACCCTAATTAAAATGTGCCTGATGTTTGACTTGTAATCTGTGACCCTGTGAGTCTTACATCGCCATGGCCTAAACATTTTTGAGGGCATGGGTAATGGACAACTTGTAAAATATCTTGTGTATATTTTTTTGAGGTGTTTGTGATATCCCATAAAGTATTTTAAAAGAACTATCACATTTCAAGATTGTGCAGTAGATGTGTTTTATTTTTGTAATCTACCACCTCCACTACTTTAGTATTGATACCTCCTCATCTTTAACAATGCTTTAGGAAATTAAAATCCACAAATTATACCCTCCAATCCTAAACACTTCAACAGCTCATGGTACTAATGTGATCTTTACAATCCAACTGTTTTTGTTTTATAACCACTGTCAACCCCACCCCCCAATTCCTTTTGGTATACTTGGCAGGCAATAACACCGGTCTCCTAAAAAGTAAGGGAAACAGTAAAAGTCACTACAGAAGCTTTTTTAGAGGACAATCAGCTGTTTCAAAGGGATCTGACATATTGTGTATGAGCAACTGAAATACTAGTTCCTTCTGAAGTAGTTTAGTTTGCATGTTCAGCATATTTAACAAGCATTTGTCAATGCCGAATGTTTGCTTGCTGGCATTGGCAGTGGTAGTGTAGAAGTTACAGAGCTGCGTAATAGGAATGGCAGTGAAGTATTGAACTGAAGGCAACCCCACCACCACCCTGCAGAGAGTGACAGTATTGGGGTGTGCGCTTGGGTCCCAGACATAATGGCCACGCTTTATTTCACCACACTCCCACCCTGCAGACACTGACAAGTGTCACGGTGTTCCTTGGGGTCTTTGGCTTTTATGTGCACCCCATTTCATTAGGAAATATGGTGAGATGGGTGCGATATAGAGAAATGGGGTGTTTGGGGTCAAGAGTCCAAGGCATACCTCGATGCCTCTCACTGACTGCAGGGTGTGGAATGGTATGAGCATCACAGGCAAGAATCCCAAGTCACATCCCTGATGCCTGTCATTCTCTACAGGGTTGGCGTTATGGTTGGAAACCCTAATACCTCAGGCATTCATTGGTATTTTCACTTAAATTTTCAACATGTTTTTTTGTGACCCCACCTCATGAACAGGGGGAATATCAGTTGTTAGCCGAAAGCTGCTTATGCACAGTGACTACAGCATTCAGCACCACAGGTGCAAAAACATTCTGAACAGGATGTGAAAAATGACAGCTGTACTGTTCATGGGAGGTGTAAAAAATGGCAATGTTGCAAATCTGTAGTAAAAATATAAAAAAAAATGGTGAAGTCACGAGCGTACATAGAAACTGTGCAACGCACACCCGTAATATAATTAGGTTGGGGATTTTTTACAGCAGATTGTCAACTCAGGCATTTTGGTGCCTCCGATCATGAACAGTGTCACTGTGATTTTCTTAATCTGTGCCGAACAATGATTTCCCACAGCGACCATTCAGCTCTGCCCTGAAAGTGTGAAAACACACTTCAGCCATGTTGTGAAAAATGACAGCTGTACTGTTCATAAGGAAGTGTGGGAAGATGCCACTGGTGAAAATCTGGACTGAAAATATTACAAAGTCATGAACTAATGAGGGTGCGTGGAAACTGCGCAATGCTCACTCGTAACACAATCATTTTATGGACTTTTGTCACCAAATTTTCAACACAGCCATTTTAAGACCTCTGCTCATGAACAGTGTAACTGGATTTCTTAATCTGTCCTAAACATTGCTTTCGCACACCAACAGCACCATTGTGCGCTACATGCGCGAAAACACATTTTGGGCGTATATATGAAAATTGCAGCTGTACTGTTCATAAGGAAGTGTAATAAAATGGCAATGTTGAAAATCTGGAGGAAAATATTAATTTGCAAACTTACGTAGCAGTATAGAACTGTAACGACCGTGAAACAGTCATTTTTAGGAATTTTTTCACCAGATTTTCAACATAGCCATTTTAAGACCTCTGCTCATGAACAGTGTCACTGTGATTTTCTTAATTTGTCCCATACATTGATTTCACACCGACTGGCGCCATTGTGTACTACATGGCGGAAACACGTTTTGGGTGAGATGAAAAGTGACAGCTGTACTACTCATAAGAAGGTGTAGTAAAATGGCAATGTTGAAAATCTGGAGGAAAATATTGAAAATTGTGAACTTACAAGCGTGCATAGGAACTGTACAACGATAAACAGAACAGTTATTTTTGATCTTTATAACCAGCATATGTTTTGGGACCCCTTCGATGTCACTGTTATGGTAAAGACGAGTCTGCTGGCATTTCACTTGCGACTGCAAAATCACCCTTCGCCCGAATAATGCCATGACAGTGACATCTTCATGGAAGGTCCAAAACCCTATGTTGAAAATTTGCGAAATTCCAAAAATGCCTGAGATATGCAACAAAGTTGAAACTCCTATCTAGCCCATTATACAGCTTACCGGCATTTCCTCAGTTCGCGGTCGGCTTTGAGGAGTGCAGACGTGTTCCCGGTCCACCGAAGATCGTCGCACCGAGGTCCGGAGGTAAGTATGGGGTGAGGGGGGTGTGGGGAGGCAGGGTGCGCAGTGGGTGGGTGCAGGTTGTGGGAGGCTGGCCAGCGAGACTACGTGGGACCGTTTTTTCTTTACAGGTTAAAAAAAAGAAAAAGGATGACGCGGGACGTTTGCCACGCTGGGGTGGACTCCCAGCATGGCACAAGGACGGTTAGGGGCGTCAGCTGATGGGGATTGGGCACCCCATCGACCTAGATCGATTGCCACGCTGGGGTGGGCTCCTAGCGCGGCACTTACTACTGGGGGTGGAGGACCGAGCTGACGGGGATTGGGCACCTCCCGGCTATATCATTTGTTGCGTGGCATTTTGGAGGCTTTGGGGAGGCAGGGAGAACACAGCACAGCCAATCGGGGATTGGGCACCCTCTGCTGTGACACAATGTGTGCATGCGGGGGCGTGGTGTGTGGTGGGGGAGCTTGCATGAGCAGGCGATATCTTATCACTGCTCACTCAAGCGTAGCTCCCCTTTGAACTGTATGCCACTGCATTTTGGAGCTTGTCATAGACAGCTCCAGCATGCATTGGCTTACAGGGGCCGCGCTTGCCAACACACTGACTGAATTGGAGGAGGAGGTGACACATCTCTGAAATCTCCGATGATGGCACTATGTTTCTTTCACATACGTGCAAGCAAACATAAAAATCACTATTACAAAATAGTTAATTCAAAAAGCATTTCGAATGTATATAAGAAGTGGACTAAGCGGTTATAAAATAGCACTATATACAGTATGTGCAAACATTGCAAAGTCCTGTTATAAAGCATAATCTCAAATAGATAAAAAAAAATCCATAATGCAATATATGAATCTTAAATAATTGTCTAAAACATCATAACTTTTGGGGTCATGTGATGTCCCAGTGTTCTGTGCTGAAAACTCAGATTCAGACTTGGACTGAAGCAGCCAGAATTGTGGTGGGCAGGACCATGCCATGGGGTGAAGGGAAACAGGAAGCAAAATCTAGGAGGAAAGCCCACCACCCTCTGAATGATAGTGAAACATACAAAGAAAGTTTGTCTCTGAATACAGAGTAGATCCCTGAGTTGACAGCAGCTGTCCAGGGACAAAACAATCCATGCAGGAATGAAAAATTGTCACAATTGGGCTGCCAGATAGCAAAACAGTAGTGCCACTATCATGCCAGTGGTCCAGGTTCTGTAATGATCTCAGAACACTGGCACTCAGATGACAGAGGCTGGTAGAGCATGGCCGATGCCAGTGTGTCCAAGCCAGGGATGGATGGTGCCCATTCTATCACCATTCTGCCTCTGTACAGTGGGAGCTTGGTCTTGAGGCAGGAGCACCTGCATGCATGGATGTGAGGGCTCCACAGTCTGTGCATAGCACTGTCAGGGTGGTGGGAGGATCAAGGGTCATGAGTAATGAGGGGGGAATGGCAAGTACCAGGATTATGATGTAGGCACGCACTCACTGCCTGCTCCACACACACATTGGAGAAGTGAAATGCTTCCCCAATGATCCCAACATGGCAGGCCAGCCTACTGAAGATTCTCAGAATAGGTAATGGGTGTGGTGTAGTTTGGGGGCCATTGACAAGAGTCTAATGAGGGGCAACTGGCCAGGAAACTAAAGAGTACCTATTAAAGAAAAAGCATGGTAGCTGGATAGTCAGAGAAATGAGTGGCATTTAAAAATGTTCTTTGTTTTGAGATGCTGAAGGTAAGATGGCAGTAGTTTGTTTACATAGTAACTTCACCAGTTGAGTGACCCCTGACCAGTTGTTGGTTTCTTGACTTTGGTGAGAACTTATAATAAACTGTTTGTGGTCTTGTGATGCTGTTTTGACTAGTCACATTCAAGTTTACTATCAAAGGGGTTTAAGAATTATTGTATTATTTGTTAATCTGCAGGGTTTCTATGAAGAGGTTGCAACTCCAATCCTGTTAGATATTGAGCTTCTGTATCCAGGAAATGCCGTGTCCGAGCTAACGAAGAGTCGCTTCAGGCATTACTATAAGGGCAGTGAAATTGTGGTGGCAGGACACATTGAAGATAATAACCTTGAAATCTTAGCTGTGGAGATCCGTGCTCAGGCGGTAAGTACATTCACCTCATTAGAAACCATGTCCAATCAGAAAGCACAGAAAACAAAAGACAGAACTGGTTTATTAATATGTTTATATGTACGCCACTGTGACACTGGTATGATGTCTACCTAGAGATAGCTGGGTATAGTGTATATTAACTGTAGAAGGAAGTATGATTTTAATCATGTTAGAGACTTGTGTTGAAAGAAAATGAACTTGAATTTAAAATTAAAATGGTATATTTTGCACATAGAGAACACACATGCGAAGGGAAACTGACTATGCCAAAATAATTTTAACTTTACAATTTTAGAACTGTTAGCACGAAACAAAGAAGAATATTCTGAAAGTTTAGAAATTAACAACCCTGATGACCTAAAAAATTTTCATGATTTATAACCAGGCAGTGATACACAACAGGGTCTAGTACATACAAACATACAAATACACCAGCAAATACAGGCCATAAGGTCTATCAAGTCTGCTTGAGTGTGCAGCTAACAGTAAATTATACTGCAGCTGCCACCCACCAGTTCATCTGATTTCATGCTCCTTCTGCTGTCATCCATCTCCCCCTGTATCCTCCGTGTGACCTTCCCCTAATCTTGTCCCACTCCTCTTAAAACTGCCCACTGACTTTGTTGACACAGTACCACCTACTCTGGTAGTGTGTTCTATCCTCTTACCACCCTTTCCATGAAATAGTGCCTCCTCATTTTCCTTCTAAACCTCCCAACCTTCAATTTCAGACTGTGTCCCCCAGTATCACTCCCCCCTGTTCAATCTAAAAATTCCATATGTACCAACCTTATTTATGCCCTTCATATACCTGAATGTTTTGATTATATCCCCTCTTTCTATCCATTCTTCCAGGGAGTACATGTTTAGCTCCCTCAGTCTCTCCTCATGTGGTTTGCTTCCATTCCGAGGGTCATCCTGGTTGCTCTGCATTGACCCACTTCCAGTAGTTTAAGATCCTTCTTCAAATAGAGGAACCAGTACTGCATGTAGTATTCTAGTTGTGGTCTCACCAGTGACCTGTGCAGTGGCAGAATGACTTCCCTCCTCACGGAGGAGATACCCCTAGCAGTACACTCCAGCATCCTATTAGCCTTAGCTGCCACCTTCCTGCACTGTGTTGAATGGTTCATTTGACCAGTAATTAGCACCCCAAGATCATCTCCTCTTCTGTAGTAAATAACTGCAACCCCCCCAGCTGGTAACAATTCCTAGGGTTTCTGGCCCCAAGTGCATGACCTTGTATTTCTCTGTTGAACCCCAGCTGCCATGCACCTGACCAGCTCTCCAGCTTTACCAGATCCTCTTGTAGTCCCTGCCACCCTCCTCATCATCCACCACTGCTCTGATCTTTGTGTCATCTGCAAAAGACTGATTGTATTCCTTATCCTCTCCAAGTTGTCAGCAATAAAGATGCTAAACAACACCAGACCCAGTACTGAGCCATGTGTACCCACTGGTTACAGCTCTAGACATTGAGAGATTCCCCTACAGTCACCTTCTGCTGCCTGCCCTGCAGCCGTCTCTGACCCACCTCACTAGCCTCCTCTGTTCCCAGGTGTCCCCACTTGCTAATCAACCTTCCATGTGGCACCAAGTCATAGGTCTTGCTGAAATCCAGATTATAAGACATCCGCCACATGGCCCTTGTCTAGTGCCCTGATCACCCAGTCATAGAAATCAATCAGGTTGGTCTGGCAAGATCTGCCTGAGACAAACCCATGCTGCCTATCATCCTGGACACCACTGTCCACCCATAGGTTTACTAACCTCTCCTTAAGGATAGTACCGTTTGTTATTGTCCTAATATGTGATGTACTATGACTGTATTTCCTGCTACTGCATATAGAACATGTTATAAAATGGACACAAAAAATCCTAAATCCTGATTGGCTCAAACATGTTTTCACCCATGTCCTTATCAGGCTGTATTCTTACAACACGCACTACTTATGGCAACATGAGCCCCATACCACAAAAATATCAGTGTGCAACGTTAACCAGACATCGAAAATCTATCGCACTAACCACTGTCACACTACAGGCAACTAAGCTCTTCAAGGTTGTCTCCAATGTTGAAAAACATAACCCTCCCACCTTTAGAGTCACAGACAAAATCTCTCTACAAAGCACACAGCCTCATTTCACAATTAAATAAAACATTTTAAAATAAAACTGTAACCTGTGTGCTGCAGTCAAAAACCAAGCTGTAAGAAATGGAATGCCGACGGTACTGCTTCACCAGAAAAACACAACTGTCATAATTAAATCTTAACTGGTGCTGCAGTCAAATATTTAAATGCAAAGTACCTCTCCTCCCCATTCAAAACATCAGGTGAGCAGAGCGCTACTCCACCATTTTCATCTTTTTTTTTTCAACGGCCATTAATGGGAAAATGCGAGCCGCACACTATGGTGGCCCCTGAGGGACACGCTCGCTCCTAAAGAAGCTGCAACTGACATCAAGCACACAACAATGTAACAAAACAGTCACTCTTAGTTAAATCAACAGCAATTAAAATGAAAAAAATGAATTCTACAAAGTATAGCCGTCTTGCGCTCGATGACACATGATGGGAGCTGGGAATGAAACACCTATACAACGAGGAGAATGCTTTTAATACGAGCAAAGCTGACAACCATTTATGAGGCTTCCAATGTTTCTTAAAGCACAAAAATATAAATTATAAAAAGAATGAATAGTACATAAAATTCCCTGTTGGTGTTGATGATGGAGAGGTCTGGAACACTCATAAAACAGAGAAATGATATTATAGAGGGGCTATTTTTTTCACTGTTTCACCTATTGAAAGCTTTTGTTTGTTACTTTCCAAATGTTTTTCTTTTTTTTTTTTAAATAATGACTGGGGGGCCCATTTTATAAGTGCAATAAGACACTCCAAGGTGTGAATTATGGCCTGTTAAGGTGCTACAGGCACTCTGCGCAAGCGTCTCGTGCCTCATAGTGCACCTGGGGCATGCTCTTATCAGGCAATAACCCACACCTCGTCATGTCTTATTGCTGGCTTAGTACCCTTTGTGTTGTCCCATTTGACTGACATGGAAGCTTTGTAAACAACCTCTCTGGTTCAAAGATGTTAATCCAAATCTGCAATAAATAAAATAGTTTCCATTAACTTTCCCCATGATAGAGGTAAGGCTGACTGGTCTATAATTGCCTGGTATGTCTGTGGGCCTGCTCTTATGGAGGGGCACCACATGTGCCATCTGCCAGTCCTGGAGCATGCAACCAGTCCCCAAAGAGGTGATGAATAGTCTGCCAGTGGTTCTGCATGGACCTCCGCCAACTCCTTCAAGTACCCTTGGGTGTAACCATCAGAACCTGGTGCCTTATCCACCTGCAGGGCCCTAAGGCCTTCCAGCACCCTGCTCGCTGGGATCTCCCCATCTGTTAACTCTGCATCACCTGTGCCCATCACCCCTATGTTCTATGGCACTGACCCTTGCTTTTCCCTTGTAAACACAGAACAAAAGTATTCACTAAGTGATTCTGCCTGCTCCACCCCCTTTTCCACCCACCCCCATCCTTCTTGATACTAACAATCTGATCCTTGCAACTTATGTACTTGAAGAAATCCTTTTCCCCTTCTCTGATCCCTGTGCCAGCCTAAGCTCCCTTGATGCCTTGGCTGCCTTGAATGATCTTCTCACACCCTTTACTTCTTCATGTACTCCTCCCTATCCTCCTCCCTTTTGGTCCTCTTATATCTCCTAAAAGCAGGTCTTTTTTCTTTCACTTTCATTACCACCTCCCTGCTTAACCAGCTTGACTTTTTGGATCTGTCCTTTTGCTTTGGGTCTTGGTACATAAGTAGATGACCTCTGTCAGCCCTAGTTTGATAATTTCCCATTTCTGGTTCTGCGCATATGGGTGGATGTTGGCGAGATGCCCCACCAGAATGTCCCTCATTTTACCACAGTCTGCTTGCCTAAAGTCCACCACTGTCATTCTGGTTCTGGTTGCCTCCTTACCCATGTTAAGTGAGAACCACACTGTGTGGTGGTTGCTTCCTGCCAGGGGATCCTCCACCTCTACATCTTGGATGTGCTGCCCATTTGTCAGCACAAGATCAAGCACATTACCTTCCCTGGTTGGCTCTCTTACCATCTGCATCAGGAAGTTGTCCTGGAAGGCCTTCAGGAGGACCTGTTCTCTGGCACTTGAGGTAGTTGAGGTGCACCATTCTACCCCAGGCAGATTGAGTCCCCTACTATCACAGCGCTACCCTTCCTGCTGACCCTCCTTATTTGCTCCCCTAGCTGTCTGTCAATATCCTCATTCTGAGATGGTGGCCTATATACCACCCCAACCTAACCTTCTTGCCCTTAGAGTTTTTGAGCTGTACCCATAATGCTTCTGCTCTGCTCTGCCCTCCTCCTTGCTGCATAGTATACACTCCCTTACATAAATAGTCACCCCTCCTCCATTCCCCCTTTCTCTGTCCCTATGGTACAGTCTGTACCGAGGGATCACCAGGTCCCAGACTTGGTACTGGATAGCCCACATCTCAGTGATATGTGACTATGTCCATTCCTCCCACCATTGTCATTGCCTGCGACTCCACTGCCTTGTACCCAGGTTCCTTGCATTCAAGGAAACTACTTTTGATTGTGCATCCCACCCTTCCATACCCATCCCTGCTCCTCCACCAAATCCCCTATTGGTACTCCCCTCTATCTTCACCTTACTAACTGGGGGAAAGGCCTTACGGACTCTCTGGTCAGTAGAATCTGTTTGTGACCCAACCTTCCAACACCCCCCCACTTAGTTTAAATTAATTCTGATTGCTATGTACTCCCCCAGCCTCTGCTTTAGGACTCTTGTGCCTTCCCTACTCAAACGCAACCTGTCTGGGGCATACAAGGTCCTATACTCGCATGTATCCCCCTGCCCCACATCAGATCGTACCCCACTGACTGACACCAAACCATCAACCATGTGTTGAATTCTGCTATTCTTTGCCTTCTAGCTGCACTTGCCCTAAGTACTGGGAGAACTTAAGAGAAAACAACTGAGTGCCCAGCCCTTTCACGTAGCCTTCCCACCTTCTTGAATCTCTCCTGTACCCCTTCGACCCTGCACCCTTCCAAGTCGTTAGTACCCAGTGCACCACAATGTGAGGTTTATCCCTATCCTTCCTCACACATCTAGGAATAAACTGCCCCACTCTTCCTGCTGGCACACCTGGCATACATTCCATCCATATGCGGATTCTCCTGGCTCCCTTGGCTCCCCATCTTACCCCTTTCAGTATCGAGTCACCTAGAATGATGACCCTTCCTTCTTTTTCCTGCTCCCTCTTATGGTGCTTCCCTTTATTCTGCATACAGTCCTGATCACTGTCCTCCCTGCCCATGTCCTTGTTCCCTCTTCCTTCCACAGTCTCCCACCCTGCCCCTTCACCATATCCCTCTCCCACCACCCTGTTCCCACTACCTGGACCAGCATCTACCCACCATCTCAGGTCTCACCTGCTCCCCCTTACCTGTTCCTGCAATTGCCTCCCCTTCACCTTAGCTTCCACTGAGTTACCCAGCAGTGCCTTGACCATTTGCTGACCCACTACTCCCCCCACTTTGCTTTTTCTACACAACTCCCTTTCACCCTCTTTGATCAGCCTCTCCTTCTGCTTTTGGAGGCTAGCCAGCACAGAGTACTTGTTATTTGAGTCCTTCTGCATCTCCCAAGTTCCCCTGGTCCTCCATGCTGTGACTTCCATTCATACTCTGCCCTATATCTCACCCTCCCCATATGCTTCACCCACTTCCCAGACTTAGCTTCCATTGGTTCTTGAGGAGCCTTTGATTCTGATCCCTTATCCCCCTTTCCCGCTCAGCCCTCTGTCTACTAGATTCACTGTCTGAGGGAGCTCCCCTATGGTCCCCAGCCCTAGAAGGTTTTCCCAACCCCTTCTTCCCACCCTCCTCAGCTCCCCTCTCAGTCACTCAGTCTCGTCCCTGAGCTGCCCAATCTGCCTGCTCTCCAAGCACTCCCCAGCCCTCCACATAATCCCCAGGAAGATGACTGCCCCACAGCCATTGCAACTTTCTACTCTTCCTGCATTTCCCCCGTGCTGCATCTAGATTACCTTCATTTCCATGCCCCTTCCCAATAATCTTGCCCACCCCTGTTCCTGGGATCCTCTATCCTACCATGTATCCAGGTGTTGCAAAGTAGACCTTTCATACTCCAGTCCTCTACACCAGTACCTGCAACCTAATATTTATTTTTCTTCCATCTTCTTCTCCCCCCATGCCCCCTTATGTGACTAGTACCAGTATTCCTTCCAGGAAACATGTAGTGGGATGGAAAAACCCCACCCAGTTCCTGTCACTCAATAGGAAGTTGCACCCTCCCTTAAAATGTGGATGAGCTTGGGGGTGGGTGGGATGGGAGAGGGCTGGTCTATTCAGCTGTGCTCCTGAGATAATCAGCAACTTCCTTATAGCAGGAGATAATCAGTACATGCTTCACTCCAGCAATGTTTTCAGGTAATACTAATGTACTGCTATATGGCCCCTTTGTACAGTCCTTCCTCAAAGCTTCCTGCAGCAAGACCACATCAGAGAGGTTACTGGAAGAAAAAGCACAGTAAATCAATATCCCAATAATTAATTTATTTTACCCCATGTCCTGTAGTAGTCCACCTCCAAGTTCCTCTACTTGCCCTTTGATGTCACAGCTGCCACTCTCCAAGTAGAGTCTTCATCAGAGCAAAATAAAACCCCAACTATCCCAAGAAACTAATGGTACTTTGATGAGAAAAAAGGAACAAATACAGCAGCCCAAGTCACGCGGATGGCTTTGTGACCTCGCCTGTTCCTGCTCCACGCTTAACAAAACTGTACTGCATATCATGAAGCAAGTAGTGCATTCAACCACCCAAGAAGTGATGATCCTATAACATGCCTCAGCCTGGACATTATTGTGATGATTATAAAATGGTCCAGATTGTTTAGATACAGTATGGCTGGCCTAGGTAACAAGGGCTGATCCATCATTATATACCGCAATATGTATTGTATCACCTCAGATTTCTGACTATGTGTGAATACAGTCCCTCCTTCTCTTACTGTCTCACTTATTATAAAATGGTCCATGAAAATCCTGTAAGCTCATTGATTGAGACATGTCACATGACCATTGCTAATTTTCTGGCAACCGCACAATACACCCAAACTACATATTTTTTAATAAATAAAATCCCATTTTATGAAGTGGTATAACATACTCCAATGTGTGTGTTAATAAGGTAATATTGCACTTATCAGATGGTTCTGGCACTCCATTATACCTTTTATCTAACAAACTCCCAGAGCTTGTAATATTCCCTTACAACCACACATCCTGGATTGTGTTATCCCTAACTTCTAAAATGCTTATTGCTGTTTATAAAATGGATTAGAAATGTGTTGATACTTGATTAGCTGAATAAGTTATAACAGCCATAAGTTAATCCCCAAGAAATGAACAGGGTGGGTTAAGTTCAGGCTGTGTGATTTTTAACTTGGCCCAATCGCATACAAAATGTATGCATTACTGTACTTCACTTATCATGTTCGCCATCACAAACATGGCTGCCGCCTTTACTTGCTAAAAACGTTCAACAAAGCCATACGAAGTAAAACACTCCTAAATTTAAAACAATAAATAAATAAATACATACTGTTTCCTCTCATGATACCCTCCTCACATATTCTTTCCTCTCATGATACCCTCCTCACAGACATTAACAAATTTAAAAAATGTGCTGTTTACAGCTTTTAATTCTGGGTGATTGTTTGGTGACCATGAGAAATCCTTCTCCTATCCTTACCAACTTGCCAGGACAACCTGTAATGATTAACCTGCCACAGATAAAATTGAGAGCTTGGCTCCATATAAGGCATTCTGTTGTGTGTGAGAGTGTGAACATTCTACCTGAGGAATTCTACAGAGGTCTGAATTCCAGTATTCCCCAACAAACTAACATTTCATCTATTGAATGTGTGGAAAGACAGATGATTGACAGGGGGAGGAACTTCAATTTACTGGTCACTCCTGACAACAGAAAATACCTGTGTTTTTTTTTTAAATAAAGTTGGCTTATGTTTTTTAAAGTATTTTTTTATTTTATCAATTTTATAACACATGGAAACATAGACAGTGATGGCAGAAAAAGACCAAAAGTCTATACAGTCTGCCCAAATTCCATATTTGGCACTGGCACCGACTGTTCCTCCAGTGTAATAAAGGTAGTAGGAAGTCTACCCTAGATTGGGCTCAACCCCACAATCCCCAGCTTAGGAGGCCAGTGCCTTATCCAGTAGGTCATGGGGGCACCTTGTAGCAGCAGTAGACACTCCAGCTCATTGGTTGTCTAAGGTAAATGCACTTTCAGGTGCTGAAGACACTTGGCGCAAAAGCCTCATGCCTCACGCACATGGGTGTGCATTTACCCTAGACGACCAATGCCCTGTCATGTCTTACTGATTACTTATAAAATGAGTTCTAGATTGTTCAGGGATTCCAGCAATCCAATTTGCCAAAGAGACCTGAACAGCATGCATATAATCTCTTATAACTCCACTAGTAATAGTGTAGGTAGGGAGAAATGGGCAAACTGGATGGGCTAAGGGGTCCTTATCTGCCACCAAATTCTGTGGTTCACTATTTGTTTGTTTTTGTCTTTTTTATCACTTAACCTGATTGCCTAATAATCTCCAGCTACAGAGGAGTCCAATCTAATTTTCTACTGGCCTCGCATCACTGCTGTAATATGCAGACTGCCTCCACAAGTGCCCCCCACCCCACCCCTTTGAAAAGCATCTGACCACTGGGCTTCACTAATTCTGAACTGTGGAAGCAGGAGCTGAGAAGCTGAGTCAGGAGTGGCAACATATGCTGATCTGGGGTTTTCTGCCATACAGTCCCCTTCAGTTCCCAGCCATGCTATCAGGGTCTCCCAGTAAATGGTAGCATGTGGCCAATAGCAGGACATAGAGAGGTTACTAGCAGCATCCCATGCAACCCCAAGTCTACCAGAAGAGAAGCGGTTGCATTGGAGGTTCTCTAACCCATCCCCAGAGTATTTTCTTTATTGAATGTTACTATTTGTATTGATGTGAGATATGAATAGGATGTCAGTGTAAACAACCATAACAGTTCATATAACATAACATCATCCTGTTTATTGCTTTTTATAAACAAAGTTGAGTTGGAAGGGATACCTCTGTATCACCTTGCCACCAGCCTGGTATAGTGAGACTGGTTAGTCCAGCAAACCCAGGTACCCACATGAGAGTGCGATATACTTAAACTGTGGCACTGGGTTTGGGCACATGTGCACTGTTAAATGGGTTTTGTTTTGTTTGTTTTTTATATATTTATTTATCACTTGACTCATTCTGTCAGTGGGATATTACACTCCAAGGTTTGTGGTTGCACCTCAGTTATCGCACTGTGTGTGCATATGTGTTGTGTGTGTGTGTGTGTCTGTGTGTGGAAGGTCATAAGTTATATCTTGCCTGTAAAACATCTACGGAAGATGAGTTGGGGGTTTTTCTTTTTTTTGTCACAGTGAGCTCACCTGTTAGCACTACTGAGTGCATGCTGTAGTCCTTTGTCTGCTCACTGGTTGAATATGACTGCACACCAAATTATGTAATATGTTATCCCTTACACTGATTTCCCTTGCTGTACACACCTGTACCAGCACTCCACTGACATCACTGAACTGACAAACTCTGGTCAGAGACAATATGGCTGCGGAGAGCTTTTAGGAGCAGCAAGAGTGGTGAGCAGAATATGCTGCACTCTCACTGCACAGGAGTCAGCCATAATATTACAGCAATTACAGTACTGCATATGTGTGATACTTGCACATGTGCAGTTTGTCCCAGAGTCAGCTTTGCGCAACATGGTGGTGCTGACATAACTACGTGTAACAAATCAGTCCCTTGGGTTACTAAAATCCTGTTAGTACTAGTCTTAGGCAGATAGGAAAGGCAGCTGGTGGGGAGCTCATTGGGGTGTTCTACATAATGACATCATTGTTTACTCAGCTAGCCTGAGAGAAGGATGATTATGTCATTTAGAACTCTCACAGCAGCATAACCATTTTAGAGTCAGCTGCTCTTGGGGAGCTTAGAATGTTCATCAATAAGTTCAAATGTGGCAGTCAGAGTGACAGGAAGTCTACCGTTGGGGCTCTGTCAAAGGCAGCCCTGATATTTCTCACGTTAGTTTGATAAAATCTTCAGTTTGCCTGCAGGCCTCTTTAGTTTCACTCCAGGGGAAGTGAGAGGGAATGCAGTTCTTGTGGATCTGAGGGGCAATCTCCCAAAGTTCCTGAAGTTCACAGCTGTCTTAAGGAAGAACAATGAGTAGAATCTGACAGCTACCAGAGAAATAAAGATGGCTTTTTTTGTTCTTTCCATGGCTGGGAGGAAAGAACAACCAATCTGTGAGTACAGAATTTGAGACTGTTCTCTGAGGGAGTTGCCTGAGGTGTGTGTGCCCTAGATAAGGCTAGATCACACTGGTCAGGGCTCCTTTCACCACAACTGTGCTGAATTTATAGTTAAAACTGGGAGTATTTAGCAATTCATTGGGGACTGGAGATTCATTTAGTGTAACCCTGAAGGAATGGCACTGGGTGTTTGGGGCAAAGGGTAGGAGGAATGCCATCTGGAGTTTCAGGCAGGGCTAAGTGGTTCATGGATGGGCACCATATTCCTGGGCAAAGACCATTCACAGGAGTATTCCAAAGTGTGTGGCACATCCCACAGATATACACTTTGGAAATGGAAATGTGGACAATGTTTGAAATGTGTATATCCACAGATATATACTCTGGAAGAGACACAGAGATGTTTTGTGAAAATGAGCTTACTCCTACCTTAATTCATAATGCTCTGTTGTGACACCACAGTCTGTTGCCATGAGAGTAACTGTGATGTTACAAGCAGTGCATTATGACCTCAGGTAGGAGACAGCAACATAAATAGGTGAACTCTTCAGGAGCAAAAATCCTGTTTTCATGCAAATGACCTCAGCAATAAATAATGGAGAGGAAGAATAAAGAACTAATGTGAAATACAAGCTGAACCTTATCTAAATATTATGTTTTGTTAAAGTTCTCCTGAAGGTGTCAGCTGCTGTTTAAGCTTATTTTCCTTGTGTTTTTAGTCATTGTCATTTACTAATGCTAGTACAGACACACACAGATGGTTTTAAAATTAAGTTTTGGTTGGTTTATAGCTTTTCACCAGAAGTGAACTGTCAAGTCAGTGAAATTTGACCTTGGGATAGCATTCTTTTGATGGAACTTATGCTGCCTTGTTTAGAATTTCACTTGAATGGTGCAGTAATTTGCAAAGTTGAGGCTGTTTAGGAGTGCAATAGGGGTCATGTCAAATAAATGTAAATACCTCTAAAAGTATGTAAGTTACAGATAATAAACCTGTATGAAAGCTGTTCAGGACAAAAAGACCTTTCAAATGAACCTATTCATTAAGTTGCACTAATTATATTTTTTAAACTACTGCCATCTGATTACCTCAGTTTTCATTTTTCATAGGAGGTATGTCAAACTAATACAAATATCTCTTAAAGAATACGTGTTACACATAAACCATCAGCATGAAAGTTGTTCAGGACAAAAATACCTTTCCAATGAGCCTGTTCATTAAGCTGCACTAATTATATTTTTTTAAACTATGGCCATCTGGTTACCTGAATTTCCATTTTCGTTCACAGTTTTCACGTTTCTGATGGCTATGTTTAAAAGAATCTCAAGAATTCAGATTTGAAAGGACATTCAAACAACATGAAGTCTTGCTATATTATGACTATTGCAGTTTGTCCCACCATTAGAGCTGCTCCGGAGGTGAAAGAGTTAACTTCCATGCCAGGCATAGAACCTGGAGCACGAGCTCGGTTAGAGAAGCTCTGTCTGGAAGATTTCATACTAAAACTGTCAGATTCTTTACTCCGCCTCACTGAACAGTCACTCTGGAGATTCCTCCTACTGCTCAGTTCATTTCTCAGTTTAAACAGTATTTTCTCGGTTAAATTCAACCGCATTATTATTATTTTAACCGCAAACCAATCGGTTCAAGCTCTGTCTGTGGTATTGTAAGTATAGACAGGTTTATTTCTGTGTAACTTGTAATGTTTATCGGTTCGGTTCGAACCCATCAGGTTGTTTTAAAACTTTATTCTAAAGATTTTAGAGTGCGGTTCCAGGTTCTTATCGTTCTAAAAAAACGGATTTCATTACGCTTTTTTCCACGACCCGTGACACGGTTGGGAACCGATAAGGGTGTTCCTGCTCATACCGCCGTTAAAAGGGCAAGTTTTGGTTAGGCTGCATTATGTCTGAGAAACCCAAAAGAAAATTGGGCCCATTGCTCTTCAGCACTGTAGTGTCTGTGGGGAAGCCTTGCCAAGGCTGACCCACACACCATGTGTATTGTCTGGGGTTTGACCACCTCAATTCAGACTGACAGATTTGTAAGAACTTTCCTGCAGCTACCTAGATAAGAGAGTTGGTAGGCTCAGGGAACGAGGCCAAAAAGTCCGCTGACCTGATGGCCAGCCCGGTTCGGTGCCAACCGAACTGGAGGGAGTGCCCTCTGACCAGGCGAGACTTCCTGGCAACGTAAGCTGACTCTGAGGAGCCATTTTCAGCAAAGAAAACTTAGGAAAATCAGCAGGTGTGGAGTCAAAAATCCCTTCTCCAACTGCTGCAGAGATAGCTAAAGCAATACAAATTGTCCAGTCACTTTCTCCGTTCTCTCGAACTGCCACTATCTGGCAAAAGGTCGGTTTGGCGGTTCCACTGGTTCAAGAATATGATATAGAAGAGTTTTTATGAACCAGAGGAGGGGAGGATGATTATGAACAGTGTGAATGTGACTTTGAGAGTCTGGATGTGCCCATTGAACCGGACATCTCCCAAGACAGACCTTTAGAATCTCCCCCTACTCTTTCTGAGTCCCCTTCTCATTTTCTGTTTTATAAAAAGGTTGCTGAAACCCTCCAGCTCCCATTGGAGGAAGCTGTGGGTGAGCAAGAGGAACCTGACTTTGTGGAAATGATGGATATCCCAGAGTCCAGGAGATTGTCTATTCCTTTACATAAATCATTTAGGAAACAAACAATAAAACTTTTAAAAGCTCCTAATTCTGTGCCTCCTGTGGACAAAAAGATGGACAGGAGGTACACTTTGTCAGGTCCTGATACAGAATTTCTTTCACAGCAATGCAGTCATGTTGGGGTAGTTCAGGCTGCAGCCTGTGGTAAGGCTAATATTCCCCTGGCTTCACATCCTCCTGACAAGGACTCCAGGAAGATTGATGCCATGGCTGAAAAACAATACATGGCAGTGTCCTTGGGACTCAGACAAGTAAATTACATGGCTTATGTGGCAAGATACCAAAAATCTAGATGGGACAATGTCATGGCTTTAGCCAAACAGGCCCCTGGCCAGCTTACCAAGGAGCTGGAGCAGGTGGCTGCTGATGGTATTGAGGCATCCAAGGTGCAATTCCATACTGCTGTGGATTCTAATGATGTATCCTCTAGAGTAATGGCTACATCTGTGGCCTTTCGTAGATTGGCTTGGCTCAGGTGTACTAGTTTGTCACAGGATACCCAGACTAAGGCTATGGATTTTTCCTGTGGTGGGAAATTCTGTTTGGGGAGCAGACAGAGAATTATATGAAGAAAATGCATGAATATAGAACCACTTATAGGAGTGCACAAGCCAATGACGGCAAGCCACTCCTCAGAGACAGACCCCAGGGTAGAGGCAGACCTTTTCACAGGCCTTTTTACCAAACCCAGGCCTCCTCTTCGGCTTATGCTCAGAGGGGGTTCTTCAGAGGGAGAGGCAGACGGGGTGCAAGCAGGCCTGCTCCCACCCCTCAACCTAAAGCCCCTGTCAAACAGGCACCCTGATGGGGTGCCCAGGGCCGGTTCTCCATTACCTGTAGGGGGCAGGATGGCTTCCTTCGTTCAGGACTGGGAGTCTTTAACATCAGACAAGTGGGTCCTGGAAGTAGTAAGCCAGGGTCTGGTTCTCAGCTTCAAAAAATTTCCAAAGATGAGAATCAGATCTTTTCCACCTGCAAATCCTCTATAGACTTTTGCCTTGGAAACAGAAGTCTCACCCCTTCTGGCTCTCAGAGCTGTAGAAAGGGTTTCTCCCCTACACCAGGGCAAGGGTCTGTACTCCAGGTACTTCCTTACCCCAAAAAGACAGGAGAATGGCGGCCCATTCTGGACCCTAAGATATCTGAACAAGCACCTTTAAAACCAAATTCAAAATGGTGACTCTGGCAATGATTTTACCTTCTCTAAGGCCAGGGGACTGGCTAGCTTCCCTGGACCTCAAGGATGCCTACTTCCATGTTCTTATCAGAAGCTCCCACCAGAAAGTACTCAGATTCGAACTGCCCTCAGGCCATTATCAGTTCAGAGCAATGCCCTTCGGCCTTACCTCTGCCCCAAGGGTATTCACAAAATGCCTGGCAGTAGCAGTGGCTCATTTAAGAAGGCAAAGATTGCCATCTTTCCTACCTAGACGACTGGCTCATTGTAGGTCAGTCTCCAGACCAGGTCAAATCACACCTGCAAGTTACCCAGCAGCTGCTCACTCTCTGGGCTTTCTTCTCAATCTTCCAAAGTCAGTTCTGGAACCTGTCCAGGTACTCACCTTTATAGGTGCAGAATTGACAAAGCAGGTTAGAGCCTTCCTTCCCTACAAAGGGTAAGGAACCCAGTGGCCCTGGCCTCCTCCTTCACTCTGCAGGTCTCGACCAGCAAGGCATTTCCTACAGCTCCTAGGACACATGGCTGCTTCCACAGCTGTAGTGCAAGGAGCAAGATTTCAGATGAGGGACATTCAGTTCCACTTGAGAGCCTTTTGGTCTCAAAGAAAAGATCCCCTATCCAAGTTGATCCCAGTGACTCAAACCCTGATCCAGGCCCTTCACTGGTGGCAGGATCAGAGCAATCTGAGACAAGGGGTCCCCTTCATCCCTCTATCTCACTCCTTGACCTTACTACAGATGCGTCCCTTCTGGGATGGGGAGCTCACATGGGCGAGCCTCTCCACCCAGGAGTGTGGTCCCTCAGGAATCTCTGCTCCACATCAATCTGTTGTAACTCAGAGCTGTTTTCTAGCACTTCAGGTTTTTCTGCATCTGTTCAGAACAAAGTGGTACAGGTCAGAACAGACAACACCACTACAATGTGGTACATCAACAAACAAGGGGCACTAGGTCTTCGGCCTTGTGCACCTAGGCAATGAAGTTGTGGTCTCTGGCTTATTCCCTGAACACTTCCCCAGCAGTTCACCTCCCAGGCAAGGACAATGTCCTGGCAGATGCTCTCACGAGGATTTCCCAGGGCCATCACTAATGGTCACTGGATCCCGAGTACTGGGATAGTTTTGCCAGATGGGGCACCCCTCAGATAGATCTTTTGCAGCCCCAGACAATCATCAACTTCCACTGTTTTGTTGCAGGCCCCCAGTGATGGGCTCAGTCCCCCTGGATGCCTTTCTCCTCGATTGGGAAGGGAAGTTTCTATATGCCTTTCCCCTTCCCTCCTGTTCAAGGTGCTAGTCAAAATCAGATCTCAGCCCTGCAAGATGATTTTGATTGCTCCAGATTGGGCCAGGCAGCCCTGGTACCCACTCCTTCTGTCCTTAGTAGTCCATCTTCCCCTGTGTCTCCCCAGGAACCACAACCTGTTAACTTGTGCCCAGGGGAGAGTTTGGTATCCGAATCTCAAATCGCTCAACCTCAAGGCCTGGCTCTTGAGGAGTTAGAATTTGCTGACCTACACCTTTCTCAAGGTGTTCTCGAAATCCTGAAAGCTTCTAGGAAGCCTTCCACTAGGGCTATTTATAACTCTAAATGGAAAAGGTTTTCCATATGGTGTTCTGGGAAGCATATTTCCCTGGAATCTGCTGATTTGCCCATTGTTTTGGACTATATGGTCCATCTTAATTCTTTGGGACTGAGACTAGCTACCCTGAAAGTGCATTTGGCAGCTGTCTCTGCTTTTATTTCAGCAGGAAAGCCTTCTTCTCTTTCCACTCACCCTGTATTTCCCAAGTTTTTCAAAGGATTACTTCATACTAATCCACCTTTCAGGGACCCTGCTGCCTGCCTGGGATCTTAATGTTTGCATTGCTCAGCTGATTCAACTCCCTTTGAACCTCTGTCTTCGGCAGAGCTTAAGTACTTGACTTGGAAAACTGTTTTTCTAGTAGCCATCACTTCTGCCAGGCGCATAAGTGAGTTACAAGCTTTGTCAGTGGAGACTGACTTTATTTCCTTTCACAGGGATAAGGTAGTCCTCAGGACTAACAGGAAGTTTTTGCCTAAGGTGGTTTCAGATTTCCACCTTAATCAATCTATCTCCCTTCCAGTGTTCTTCACTGATCATTCCTCCTCTGGTGAGAGGAGGTTACACAGCTTAGATGTTAAGAGGGCCCTAAGTTACTACATAGAGCGTACCAAGGGTCACAGGTTCGAATCCCTCCAACTATTTCTCACTTATGGTGAGGTTGGAAAAGGGAAACCTGCCACTAAGAGATCCATTGCCAGGTGGATTGTCTCTTGTATCCAATTTTGCTATCAAAAACTGGGAAAGGTTCCCCCTTCAGGCCTGAGGGCTCACTCTACCAGAGGTATAGCTGCATCTCTAGCTGCTGCCAGAGACATCCCTATGTTAGAGATATGTCAAGCAGCTACTTGGAAAATGGTACACACTTTCACCAAGCATTACTCCCTGGATAGCCAGGCCAGGAGGGATGCTCGGTTTGGCACAGCCGTGCTTCAGAGCCTATTCCCTAAGTAGGTTCTGTCCCTCCTCCATGGAGGTACTGTTGTGTATTCTGCAATAGTCATAATATAGCAAGACTTCATGTTGTTTGAAGAAAAAATTACTCACCTTAGTAATGTTGTTTCTTCTAATGGAGTCTTGCTATATTATGACCTCTCCCCCAGCCTGCCCCTCTCAGAACTTCTACTTGGGGTATGGGGTGGGCATTCCAGTGTTGGCACTTTTTTGATGCCCATTTTTTGTTTTCCACCCCTTCTTTTTGGGGTGTTTGGGTGTTGTGTTTTATATTATCTTATCTCATATTATTTTATTTTTCTGGTCCCCTGACTTGAGTCTTAGTGTTGGGACCAGGAAAATGTGTTAATATTTAAGTAGCCAGTTGGCTAGTGTAGGTTACAGCTTCCACACAGAACCTTAGTGAGTTTTGCTCGTAAAGATCTGACAGTTTTAGTTTGAAATCTTCCAGACAGAGCTTCTCTAACCGAGCTCGCACTCCAGGTTCCATGCCTGGCATGGAAGTTAACTCTTTCACCTCTGGAGCAGTTCTAATGGTGGGACAAACTGCAATAGTCATAATATAGCAAGACTCCATTAGAAGAAACAACATTACTAAGGTGAGTAATTTTTTATTTTGTCCTGAACAACTTTCACGTTGGTTGTATATTGATAACTTCTATACTTTTCGAGATATTTACATTTGGTTGGCATGACTTCTACTGTGTTCACTCCAGGGGAAAAATGAGGGAGTTTCAAAGAACATATTTTACAAAATATAAAGAATTCAGATGAGTGACTACTCTCATGTGAAAGGTCTTTTTGTCCTGAACAATGTTCATGTGGCTTGTTTTTGTGCACCTTGAATAGTTTTAAAGATATTTAGATTTGTTTGGAAGGTGTGCACATTTGCTCTCAGAGAAAAGCAGCTAAGAAAGAAGTAAGAAAGCACACATCTTATACAATAGAAGACCATCCTCCATGTAAAGTATAAAAATCACTTAACAAAACACAGTATTTAGGGTAAACATATTGGAGAAGCCTTATATACATGTATTGATAATAAAACACAAACCTAGACAGGATGTAAGTGAGAGCAGATGGGTTACAATCAATAGGGTATTATAGGATCAGAAATAGCAACCATGCATGAAATACATGCTAGGCAGGCTATGTAAGGCATTCAGTAAATTGCAAAAGTGACAAACATGGTAATATAAACAATGTTCAGTAATGGAGAGGTGAAGATAAGAGAAAAGTGTGCATGGAAAGAAAGAAGAGAGACAAAGGCAAGGAAGAAGGGAAGGAGAGAGGGAGAAAACAGGGAAGAAGGGGAAAAAAGAGGAGAAATCTGTGCACAAAAGTTTCGAGAAAACCTAATCTGAGAGCAAAACAAGAAGGAGGGCTAAATATCCCTAAGAATTAGGGCTTAGAAGAACTAGGTTCATGTACTTGAAGTAATCCTGCCAACATCTGTCATATACAGTGAGTCGGTTATGAATAACATGAGATAATCAGTCTAGAGAGGCATACTGAGAGAGGGCTTTGAAGACCATCTGAAAGAGAAGGCACCAGAGTTGATTTCCATTTCATAAGAATCAGATGTTTGACCAGAAGAGAAAGTATGTTTAGCACTCTAAAATATGCACGTGAGAGAAGAGAGCTATTGAGGATAAGGATTCCTAGAAGAAATAGGTTGGGGTCAAAAGGTAGTTTTTGTCCTGTAACTCTGCAGGCAAGTTAACAGACTTTATGGCAGAGCTTATTAATGAGAGCACAAGACCACAAGATATGAAGTAGATCCCCACTGGCCAAATTGCAGCCCCAGCAATTATTATTATTATTTAATAGGCCCATTCATAGTAGCACAGACGGGATTCTATACCAAAGATGTAGGATTTTAGTTTGTATTAAAGAACTATGGGCATCTTTAATGGTATTATGTGCAGTACGCCAACAATTACTCCATTGTGCATCTAAAATATTGTAGTTAAGAAGAGTACTCCATTTATTTTTGGCCTGTATAGACTAATCAGGTAGATTATCAATAATGTATTTGTAAATGGAGCTATTTAATTTTACTGATAAATTAGTCCAGTGTGAGATGTATGGGTTTAGAAGAGTATGCCTATAAACTAAACTAGAGAGAGAGTTACAAGCTGCCGAATTTGTAAAAACTTCCTGAAGTCTTGTTTAGGAAGTTTCCATGTGACCTGCAAGTCTAAGAATGATCTAAGAGTGAGTGAATTTGGTCCAAGATATCTTCGAGAAAGAAAATGCCTTTGTTTCTCCATGTACAACGGAAAATTGGGTGATCGCCTAGAGTGAGAATGGATTGCCTCATAAGGGGCATAAAACCAGGTGTTGGATTGGATTTCAGGAATTTGTGGGTTAGCTTCCAATAAAGAACAGAGGATGATATAGTCGGGTGAGATTTTAGTTTAGAGGAAATGGGATTAAAAATGATGGAAGTGGGAACTCCTCCCAGGCACAATGCAGATTCCATTACAACCCATAGTGGTGAGTGAGGGGAGGGTTTCTGAAACCATTTAATGGTTTGGGCCATTCGGAAAGCTCAGAGGTAGCCTTTGAACCAGGGGAGTCTGAATCCCCCTTTTTTCCAATGTGATCAAAGTTTGTTGTGGTTAAATCTCGGTGGTTTCCCATCCCAGATAAAGTTATCTGTTAATTTATCAATTTTAGCAAAAAAGGAGGATGGTAAGACTAAAGGAATTTTGGCAAAGAGGTAAAGAATCTTGGGAGAAATGGACATCTTAATGGCTGCAATTTTCCCCATGAAAGAGAGAATAAGTAGCTTCCATCTGTCCAGAATTGTTTTGTTGTTATCAAATAAGGGGTTAAAGTTAATGTCTCATATCTTCCCTAAGTTACTAGTAATTTTGATTCCTAGATATGTTATACCCTGTGGTGACCAGCGGAATCCAAGATGTATGTTCATAAAGGCTTTACAGTGGTCGTTAAGGGACATAGTTTGTGATTTGTCATAATTCAAAGCAAGGCCAGAAATTTTAGTAACATTATTAAGCAAATCAACCAACAGGGGTCCAGCCTCATTCAGATTTTTGAGTAAGATTAAGAGGTCATCCGCATAGAAGAGAGAAACATATTTGAATTGCTCACAGGTATGCCCATAATGCCAGAAGATTGACGTAAACAAGCAGTCAAGGGTTCCATGGCTAAAATAAACAGGGAAGGTGACAGGGGACAGCCTTGTCTAGTTCCCCTTGCTAGATGAAAGTAAGAGGAAAGGGTGGAATTAGTAAGTACTTTAGCAACAGGGGAGTTATATAATAGCTTGATCCAGGAGCAAAAGGTATGAGAAAGACCAAAATAAGATAAAACTTCATGAAGGTAGTCCCAGTTTAAGGAATCAAAGGCCTTCTCGAAATCAATAACTATGGCTACAGCTGGTGTCTTGAGGGATTTGGTTTTGTGAATTAAATTAAATAAGGAATGTAGGTGATCAGAACCAGATCTATGTTTAATAAAACCAGCTTGCAAACAATGAGTTATCTTGGGAATCAAGGATTCAAGTCGAGAAGTTAGTAGTTTAGCAAATATCTTCCCATCCATGTTTAATAAAGAGATGGGCCTGTAACTCGATGGGTGAGTAGGGTCTTTTTCTTTCTTAGGGACTAGGGTCATGATTGCTTTGGTGCAAGATAGAGGAAGCTTGCCAGTATTGGAAGCTTCTTGATAAACGTTAAGAAGAAGGGGACATAAGGTGTTGGAAAACATTTTATAGACATTGATAGGAATCCCATCCCCAGGGATTTGCCGGATTTCAAGGAAGACAAAGTTTTCTGGATTTCTGAAACAAGAAGGGTTAATCTAAAGAATTTGTTTCAAGAGTAGAAAGATGAGGAAGATGTAACGATTTAAGGAACTGTTGAATTTGTAAAGTAGATTGAGGATTTGTGTTAGAGTATAGTTTTTGATAAAAGGTTTTCATAATACGGTTTATAGAGGTTGTCAGAGTGAATCGTACTCTGTTCATCTTTAGGCTTAGAATGTGTTGCTCCATTTGTTGTGCTTTGAGCTGGTAAGAGAGGAGTTTCCCATTTTATCGCAGTGTTCCCAAACTTATATTTAAGTTTAAACAAGGCCAGTTCGGTTTTATGAGAAATTAATTCTTAATTTTAACTCTAAGTTGAAGAATTTCAAGATGAAGTTGAGAATCAGGACAGTGCTTATTAGAAGAAAAGTATAAATTCTCTTTAGTCGTAAGAGATTTTTCCAAGTCAGCCAGTTGTTGTTCTCTTACTCTTTTCCTATGTGCAACATAACTGATAATTTTCCCTCGAATCGTAGCTTTAAGAGCTTCCCATACAGAGGACATAGAAGATTCAGTTGGAGTATTGTGAAAGAGGAAGTCCTGAATTTGTGCTTTGATCATGGGTAAGAAATTGGGATCCTTGAGAAGGAGAGGGTCATAGAAACATAGAAACATAGACTTTGATGGCAGATAAGGACCGCTAGGCCCATCTAGTCTGCCCATTTCCCTACCTACAGGATAGGCCGCAGATCCTAGTTAACCAACAGCCTATATCTTCCTGCACCCTCCAAGAATTGCCTTATGTCTGTCCCATGCATTCTTGAATTCTCCCACAGTTTTAGACCCCATAACTTCCTCAGGAAGGCTGTTCCATGCATCCACTACCCTCTCTGTGAAATAATACTTCCTCACATTGCCCCTGAACCGCCCTCCTTCTATCTTTAAATTGTGTCCCTTGTTCTTGCAAGTCTCTTTTTCTGAAAGATGCTACCCTCTTGACTTTGTTGATTCCCTTGAGGTACTTGAAAGTTTCTATCATGTCCCCCCTCCTTCTTTCCTCAAGGGTATACATATTAAGCTCTTTTCTCTCCTCATACGGCTTCTCTTGCAGACCCTGCACCATTTTAGTTGCCCTCCTCTGACCCTCTATCCTGTCTATGTCCTTATGGAGATGGGGTCTCCAGAACTGGACACAGTATTCAGATGGGGTCTCACCAACTGTCTGTACAGAGGGATAACAACTTCCTGTTTTCGCTGCTGATGCTCTCCCTATACATCCCAGTATACCCCCGCCCTCCCTACTGCCTTCTCACATTGCTTGCTAACCTTAAGGTCATCTGATATGATTACCCCCAGGTCCCTTTCCTGTTTTGTTGTTGTTACTACCTCCCCACCCATTGTGTATTCTTCCCTGGGTTCTTGTTTCCAGGTGCATTATTTGGCACTTTTTGCATTGAATCCTAGCTGCCATACGCCTGACCATTTCTCCAACCTTGCCAAGTCCCTTTTCATCCTTTCCACGCCTCCTTGTAGGCAACCCTATTGCAGATCTTTGTGTCATCTGCAAAAGGCATACTTTTCCTTCCAGTTCCTCTGCAATGTCACTGATGAAGACATTAAAAAGGACTGGACCCAATACTGAACCCCTGCGGTATCCCACTAGTAACCGCCTCTTCTTCAGAGTGGACTCCATTTACAATTACCTTCTGTGTCCTATTGTCCAGCCAATGTTTTATTTAGGCTACCACCCTGGGCCCACTCCCAGGCTGGTTAATTTGACTAATAATCTTTGTGTGGGACTGTGTCAAATGCATTGTAAAGTCTAGGTAGGCCATGTCCACAGCCCTCCTGGTCTACTACTTTGGTCACCCAGTCAAAGAAATCTATTAGATTCATCTGACATGACCTTCCGCTGTGAACCCATGCTGCCTTGGATCCTGTGCTCCACTGACCTCCAGGTACTCAACTATTCTTTCCTTCAGAAGTGACTCCATCACTTTCCCTACCACAGAGGTCAGACTGACAGGTCTGTAGTTTTGCCTCTGTCTTGGTCCCACTTTTGTGAAGGGGAATCACATCCGCCTTCCTCCAGTCCTCGGTACCACACCATCCTCCCATGATTTATTAAAAGAGTAGCCAGTGGTTTCATTAGTTCCTTCCTTAATTCTTTTAGAATTCTGGGTGAATTCCATCAGGACCCATTGCTTTGTCCACCTTCAGTTTTAGGAGTTCTTGCAGAACCCTGTCTTCTGTGAAAGGACTGGGATCGACTTCTATCAAGAGTGCTTCTGTTAATTGGATTAGGCACTTCCTCCTTTTGTGAATACTGAACAGAAATATTCGTTCAGTATTCCTGCTTTTCACTGTCCCCTCTGCCCACCCACCTTTCATTCTATTCAGCCTCACTATCCCTCCATTTGTCTTTCTACGCCTCTGATGTACCTATAAAGGTTTTATCCCTTCTTAACTGAGTTGGCTATCTTTTCCTCAGTTTGGGCCTTGCTATTCTGACTTCCTCCCTGCTTCTTTCTGCCTTAACTGGTGCAGCTCTCTGTCCTGCTCCTTCTGTGTTTCCTTATACTTCTGGAATGCTATCTTTTCTTCCTGACTTTCACAGCCACCTCTCTGAGAACCATAGCTTTTTCTTTCGTTTTGATTTGCTTCACACAAAGGCTTGTTGCCTCTGTGATGGCAGTTTTGATAATTCCCCATTGTTGCCTCCACTCCTTCTAGCCTGTTTGCTAGTGCTTTTCTGAGGCACTCTCCATCTTGCCAAAGTCAGCCCTCCTAAAGTCCAGTACCCTCACTTTTGTATGGCTTGACTCTGTAGCTGAGTTTAACGTGAACCACACTGTTTGATGGTCACTTGTCCCCAGATGGCAACCCACTTCTAGACCTGAGATCCTCTCACTGCCCCTGTTTGACAGTACAAGGTCTAAGATTGCTCCTCACGAGTGGGTATTGAAACTAGCTGTCTAATGCCTGCCACCTGTAGGGCGTCAAGAATGGCCCTGTTCTTGGATGTGGCTGCAGCAAATGTGTCCAGTTAACATCTGGCATATTCAGGTCTCCCATCAACAGTATCTCCCTTTCTCTGCCATTCTAAGAATGCCTTCCATCATATCCTTGTCCATTCCTTCCCCCGGACATGGGGGTCTGTACACAACCCCTGTGCGGATTGTGGTGCCCTTTCCAGTCTCCAAGGTGACCCAAAGTGCCTCCTCTCCTCCTGTTTACTCTTTTGTTCAGTTGCTTTTATCCTTCCTTTACATAGAGAGCTACTCTCCCCTCTTCTCCCCTGCCTGTCTCTCCTGTAGGTTATGTACCCTGGTATGTTAACATCCCAGTCATGGTTCTCTGTGTACCATGTTTCTGTGACTGCTACGATATCCAGGCATCCTCTTCCATTAAGGCCACCAGCTCAGGGAGCTTAGCTGCCCAGACTACGGGCATTGGTACTCATTATCCTCCATGTCCCGATGGCCTTACCCCCTTTTGCCCCATCCCTGTCCTTCTTGCCTTTGTCACTTTCTCCATTTACCCCTGCCCTTCTCCCTATTGACACCTCCATGTTGGTGTTTGCCACACTTACTACTGTGATTGTTTGGGGGGGCTAGGATTTTCCTGCTCCTTTCCAGTGCCTTCCCCTTGGCTAGTTTAAAAGCTTGCCAATGAAGCATGTAAACCTATCACCTAGGATCCTGGTTCCCTCCCGGACAGATGCAGCCCATCGTGCCAGTATAGGCTTGCATCACTCCAGGTGGACCCCAGTCCCCAATGAAGCCAAATCCTGAGCTTCACACCAGTTTTCAACCACTGATTGAATCCCATGGCACGGAACACCCTAGCCTCTCCATGCCATAGATGGTAGCACCTCCGAGAAGGTTACTGCTGCATGACTTGACTAAGGCCCTCCCCAATCCACAAACTCTTCCTGCACTTCTTAATCCCTTTCTTAGCCAGGTCATTTGTCCCTAGATGGACAATGACATCCAGCTCCTCCCTGTGCAGCTGCTCCGGCAATCCTGAGGATTCGCCTCCCTGTCCCTCCAAGCCATGGCGCCTGGCAGGCACCTTACCTCCTCTCCCCTTCCTTGCCCAGTTCTACCTTTCCCTCAATGGAGTCCCCCACCAGGAGTTGCTTCTCCTGCAGGGTCCCCTGCACCCTCCTGTGGGTCTCCTTTGGGAGGTTCCCAGCATCTCCTTGGTCTCCACTGTTGGTGCCTCCATAGAGGAACCACACTTTGCCAGAATGGCATAGGAATTGTGGAGAGGTACAACTGGAGAGATGTGCCTCTGTTCCACCACCCTCACCTCCCTGAGCCCACTGTGGTCCAACCGCCTCTTTCTTGGCAACCTCTGAGGCAATGGCAGTGGCACTGGTGGTCCCTGGATGGAAGAGGAGGTCCCACAAATCCTGGCCAACTCAGCCTGGAGATAAGCAACCTCCCCTGAGCCCAGAGGTGCCTGCAGATGGGACAACACCGCATCCTCCAGAACATCTCCCGGAAGACTGCTGCTCCACAGCCACTGCACTGCACCACTCCAATCATGTCTTATTTCTGGCCCCTTAACTGTTTGCAATCCTTACTCTTTTGTCTGTTTTTTTTTTCTCTCTCTCCTTACTTTCTGCCTGTGTGCCCTTTTAGCTCCTGATTGTCCTGTTCTGAGACAAGAATATCCTATATTTCTCAGTAGACCACTTACTTGCTCAGAGGCAGACCTCCAGCAGCTAGAGGGGGCTGAGAGCTACTCTTGCCCTTCTAGGATGGTGGTCCTTGTGGGTCTGTGATCACTCACTTCCTGCCTCTAAACAGGAAGTTCCTGTTGTCAGTCAAACCTGTGCCTATAAAAATAGAACTAGCTTTGGGTGGGGGATGGAAGGAGGAAGGAGGCAATATAGTCCCAGTAGAGAAGTTCAGTCACACAGCAGTCCTTTCTCCTGTGTCTTCTGCCAAGCTATTAGCAGAATCTTTCTAAGGTCAGTTTTAAATGTAGCTTCCTTCTAGCTGCTTCCCTACTTACCAGATCTTTCTACAAGTAATTTAAACCTCACAGCAGTTAAGTCCTTTCAGTCACCTGAGATTTACACCTAGATGACTTTTCAGTTACCCATTCAGTTCAGTTAACCCAAACACACACTTTTTTTTTGTATGTTAGTTTTTTTACCCTAAATTAAAGGTCCAAATACAAAAATTCTTCTACTTTAGTCCCAGCAGAGAAGTTCAGTCACACAGCAGTCCTTTCTCCTTGTGTCTTCTGCCAAACTATTAGCAGAATCTTTCTAAGGCAGTCTTTAAATGTAGCTTCCTTCTAGCTAGCCCACTCTCCCTACTTACCAGATCTTTCTACAAGTAATTTAAACCTCACAGCAGTTAAGTCCTTTCAGTCACCTGAGATTTACACCTAGATGACTTTTGAGTTACCCATTCAGTTCAGTTAACCCAAACACACACTTTTTTTTTGTATGTTAGTTTTTTTACCCTAAATTAAAGGTCCAAATACAAAAGTTCTTCTACTTTAGTCCCAGCAGAGAAGTTCAGTCACACAGCAGTCCTTTCTCCTTGTGTCTTCTGCTAAGCTATTAGCAGGGTCCAGCAGCCAGTAAGAAGATTTAGGTGCTAATGGGCCCCACAAAAGTTACAATTTGGCAAGGGAATGGTCCAAGATTATGATGACAGAGATGAATGAATCAATATTTTTTTCCATTATAACAGGAGAGGCTAACCAGTAGTCAATTTCTACTGTATGTCTTATGTAGAGATGAGTAAAAATAAATTCTCGGTCACAGGGGTGAGGAGGTGCCATACATCCGCTAATCCAACATCTTGCATTAGTAATGAGAGTGCTTTTAATACTTCTAGGGTGGGCCTGTAGTGGGCTACTTCTACCAATGCTGGCTTTTAAGCTGTTAAGATCCCTCCAAGAATAACTGTGTATTATCAGTGTTAAAGGATAGAATCTGTTGAGCTAAATTATGAAAACTCCAGGGAATTGAGTTGGGTGCATAGACATTAACAAGCAGAAGAAGACCAGAGTTGGTATTCAGTTTGACCATCACCCATCTACCATCATTATCGAAACGGAGTTTACAAGGGACCATTTGAGACTCTTATGAATAAGAATAGCAACTCTCTTTTTTTTGAGGTATAGGATGAGTCATAGATCTGACCCACCCAATCTTTTTAAGTCTATGAACATCCTCTGCTAATAATCTTGTTTCTTGAAGGAAAGCAATTTGTGTTTTATGTTTTTGAGATGTGAAAGAATTTGTTTCCGCCATAAGGAGAATTAAGTCCCTTCACATTCCATGTATATAAAAGTATGTCACCATATTGTTAGTGTTAAAGAAAGGGAATAATCGCTGGAGTGTGAAGGGACACATAAATGAGGCAGAGGATGATTAGAATACAATATAGAGAGCTTATATATATGCAGAGAGTGGCAGAACATTCAGCCAAAAAGTGTGATGTATGATACACGATAGCATATATATCTTATTAAAGTTAGAATACGATGGGCAGGAGAAAGTCATTCAACAACAACAATACTAGTAGGTTAAATAACAAAGAAAACATTTTATGGGTGCGAAGACATATGAGTCAGCCAACTGGCTAAGACACTCTCTCACCACACTCTGGGGTGTCGATGTAGGGAGGTGACTAGGGAGGACCAGTTTTAAATATTGGCCCAAACCTAAGTCTGATCCCAGTAATATAATAAAGTAAGTATTCCTTTAAGCTAAACTGAAAGGGAATAATACCAAGAAAGGCAGGGAACTGTAATAATCTTAGCTTAATTCTAAGCTAGCAGGACAAGGTATAAGGATAAAGCTAAACACCAGCACTTATTTATAAACATTAGTAGTAAAAGTACAAGATATACCAACTCAAAATCACAGTAAATTAAAGAACCATATATGAGATGCCAGTACAGCCTAGACATAGAGCAAGGAATTCAGGGAGCCAGGTGGAACACAAATGAACAAATAAAAAAGGAAAAGTAGATCATTACCACATTAGAGTGACTATACTTTGCAGTGCAACAGAATAAGTACATAATAAATACAATATTGTGGGGAAAGAAGAAAGGGGAGGTCAGTTTAAACCCTTACGCTCTGAGCCAAATGCAAATCGGGATTATGTGGAGAGGTATAGGCTTCGGTGATAATTGTAGACAGAAGAGATAGTCATAGTAAAGATCAGCTCAGATTATTCGAAAATCACCTAAATAGGTGTTATATGGGGTGACCAGGTCTAGAAGACTAGGCCCAGTGAGTCTCAAAACAGAAGGGACCACACAGCAGTGGATTTCTATAATATCTGTAGGCTTCGAGTAAAATAAGGAGCATAAAGAAGATGTAGATTGACAATCCTTGCAACAGTACACCAAACATAGCCCAAGTCTTTGAGTGCTAATGATAGTTCCATATTGTAAACAGGAGGTAGTAAGAATAATGGGCGAGGGAAGGAGATAAATTAAATGCAGTTGCCAATAATACTTAAGAACCTGTCATCAGGAGAGGGAAGGGTAAATTGTCTTGTAATATATAATAATTCACATTTGAAAAAGAAAAGGTAATAATCAGGATGCATACCAATTGAAGATATGCAACTGAGCAGCCAAAGACTATAAACCTGATGCACTGCTAAATTGGAGAGTAAAAGCTAGCTACAGAGAGTCTGTTTAGTGAGGTGATGTATAAGATCTAACACTAAAATAATGGGTTAGATAAGCACTGCTGACATACCAAAGTTCCCTTGAGGAACTTTAGCTGCTCGCTTAAACACTGCAACAAAAAGTAAATTGATCATGCGCATGTACAGCCTTTGCTTTCTGCACCTGCTGGGAGCGAAAGCAACCAGGTAGCATAGACTGTAGAGCAGGCAGCTAGGCAGAAAAAGTGTACTGGCACTCCTTTTAAGTATCCTGGAAGCAAAACCTTCCAAGATATAGCAACTGTGACCATATTACTGACCATATAAGCTCATGACACCTTAGATTTATTAGCAGGATTGTGACTATTGATGTTCTTGCTTTTGGTCTTTGCCCAACGTTTCTTTTTGGGCGACTCTAAATATTTGAGGGGGGAGCTTGCAACAACTTCTGCCCATGAAGTATCAGCAGAAATACATCCCTGAGGCACAGGGCCCAAATCAGAGGGAGGTTCATCTGAAATTTGCTGGGAAAGATCCTCCTGCGAGGAGCACATGTCAGCCTCCAAGATAGCAAACTTACACCTCACGGGAATAGTTGATTTGAAGGTGAGAGGCTGCAGCTTGGGGTGTTTGAGGTGAAACCTTGCTAGAACAGCATGAAAGTCTTGAAGAATAATGCCCCGACAGAAGCTTCTCTTGCAGCCTTGTTGATTGCCTTGGGGTCAAATCCAGTTGTGGCATTGCTGTTTGGGGCTGTGAGTTCTGCAACACTTTCCCCATGTTCCTGTACCTCGTTGTTCACCCTCTGTGCGGATACCAAAGCTGTGTTCAGGTTGCCAATTGCTGCTGAACCTCCTATGGTCAGACTGCAGAGAGACCTCCAGATAGTTGGCTAAGGTGTCAGGGTTTCAAAATCCTTGAAGGAAGAGCCAGAGAAAGGCATAGTGTTGCGGGGTAACGAGAGCAAATTTAATGCTTCTTGGTGGAGGATTTGTTTAAGTGGATTGCATGCCTTCCTTCTGATGGTTAAATCTTTTGAAAAGCCTCTGTAGATGGAAATATTAAACTCTTGCCACTGAAGTTTCCCCATTTCTCTGGCTCATTTCAGTATTAATTCTGTATGGGAATAGTTCAAGAAGCGAGCAATGATAGGCCTTGGTCACTGGTCTGATGTTGGCCTGGGACCCAGAGTGCAGGGGAAACCACTAAATAATTAACGTTAACTCAGGAGGCAGTTCAAGCATTGCAGGCAGCACATGTAATAAAAGCGTAGTAGTGTCTCCTAATTCTACACCTTCAGGGAAGCCAAAAAATCGTAAAGTGTTGCCGATGATTACGATTTTCAATATCGTCAATTTTGGCTTGTAGGGATTTAATAGTTCGATCTTGATTACGGACAGTAGCCTGGAGATCATGAAAGTAGTGGTGTTCAGGCCATTGCTTTCTCATTAAATGCAATTTTCTGGCTAAAAGTTTCAAGAGTGGTTGCATTCTGTTGGGTGGAGGTTTTAGATCATTAATCTCAGCCATCAGTTTAGAAAACATTACTTCCACTCTAGCAAGTGAGCTTTGCTGTACTTGGAGATCTGCCATAATGCTGAAGGATGAGGCTTAGTATGCTGCAGTACAGTGTAGAATAATTGATTATAAGTAGATGATGGATCAAAATTACTTACAAACTGTGCAGGCAGTAAGATTACAGGATGGTCACAGTAGTTTGTACCAAAGAAAAGTCTGGTGAAGGCTGGATGAGGTTAGATTGCAGTCATTCCCGCAGAGATTCTGAACTATGCTGCCATCTTCTGCCTGGTCAGGCCATGCCCCAGGGTCCGATTTTCAAAAGTGGAAAAATTGCACACCTGAAGCAAACCAGTTTTACGTGGGAAGGGCTCTGCAGAACCACAATGTTTGGCACAAGAATGCACATTTTCAGAAAGGTTGCCTTTTTCTGCCCATTTCCACATTATGCAGCAGAGTGTGCATATTTGTTTTTTGCGCAGTTGCTGTGCCTGATATTACCTGGTGTAGCAGCTGTGCAAAAAAAAAACCCCAGAAAAGGTGGATTGTACACAAAACAAAATGCTGAAAATAGCATTTCTGCCAGTGTGGAGAGTTGTTCATGGGACTTTAGTCCCTGGGCCCTGCCAGGTCATTTGAAATTGGACCTTGGTTATGCACATTCTACTCAAATGGCAATTAAAACAAAATATTTTAATTCAGTGTTAAAAAACAAAACAAAAGAAAAGAAGTGTGGGACTGGCTATGTAAAGAAAAGATAAACAAAGGGGCCACTTGATGGTTCAGCGGGAAGCCCATCACACTCACAAGCCAGCAACCCAGGTTCATGAACATGGATCGGACAGCTGAGCAGGATGGGGCAGGGCTGCTGCTTGGCAGTGCTCTCAGCCAGGGAGGGGTGATGCTGTGTTCCACCACTGCAGTGACCCCTGTGATGAGATGGGCTGCTTCTGTCCTCTGCAGGGGTTCACTGCATGCATATGAGGTCTGACACAAAACTGCCCAGTGACAGTGGGAGGTGGGAAGGACTTGACGAGACAAGAGGAAAATCACCAAAACTCCATGTTCCTTTATGATGTCCACTAGTACTCTTGTACCTCACCTGGGGGGATCTCTACTAGTCTGACAGTAGGGGGAGCAGTTGTTGGGGTTGAGAGGTCACCAGGGAGACTCAGGGTTAGGAGAAGGCAGCAGCCAGGGACAGAAAGCTCTGTGTTAAAAAGAAATAAATAAATAAAATGAATTAGCCATTACCCTTATTTTGGAATAGCATAACTGTTTTATAGCTAGTGGGTTACTTAAGACTGATATATATTTACAGAAAGAGTACCCATTTGTATTATGATGCCACACTGATGTGCAATAGCCTTAACATAATTTTTTTCCCCCTGGCATCAGTAATAAATCATTTAAATGTTCATCCTAGCTTGATAGTGCCAAATGTGAGCAAAGAAAACCAAAAGGGTGGTCAGAGAAGCAAATGCAGATACAGCTGCATATTGTGAAGGGAGTCAATGGTGGGGAAAAGCAGTTCTTTAGAAATATTAGGGAGAAATAAGCAATGGGAGGAGGAACTGTTAGGCTAACAGAGGAAGGTAGGTTAATTATGAGATGGGCAGAGAGCTGCCGTTCTTAACTATTTTTGCTTTGTATTCACAATTGAAGACCAAGGGCCTCACAAAGAGTGAAATTAAGGAAGCTTCAAGGGGATCCATGAGATAAGGCAGTATTTACCAGTGAAAGGGTTTGAAAATGGTTGAAGCCCTTAAGATAGATAAGGCCAGATGGGATGCATTCGAGGGTTCTAAGAAATTGGCAACATAACTAACTGAATTCCTGGTAGGCTATTCAATAGATCAGTTCAGACAGGGTAGTTCAAAAGTACTGAGGGTAGCAGATATAGTCCCGCTCCATAAGAGGGCAACAGGAGCAATTGGGTAACTACAGATCTGTCAGTTTTATCTCTGCTGTGGGTAAACTTGTGGAGACAGTAGTCAAAGAGTAGCTACCTGGAAAGCAATGGACTCCAAGACTGTTAACAGCATGGGTTCACAGCAGGAAGATCTTGTAAGACCAGTCTGATAGTATTCCTTGTCTGGGTAATGAGGGTAGTGAATAAGACCATGCTATGGATTTATTTTACTTTGATTTCAGCACGGCTTTCGACTCAGTGCTCACACAAGGTTGCTGAAGAAGCTAGAGGATCTGGGCATGGTGAAAGACACAGAGGGTAAGAATTGGCTGAAGGGAGGCAGCAGAGGGATGTGTTTAACATAATCAAATCAGAAGAGAGGGAAGGCACCAGTGAGGTGCTACAAGGATAGGTCCTGGGGACAGTCCTTTTCAATATGTTCATTAGTCATATGGGAGAAGGAATCCAGGGCAAGATGTGTCTCTGCAGGTGACACTAAGTTTCGTGGCAGGGTAGACAATGAGGAGGGGGTTAGGAAGATGCAGAGAGACTAGCAAAAGCTAGAGAGGTGGTTGGCAGGTTGAAATTCAATCCAAAAAGTCTGTTGTGGACCATCAAACCAGCAGACAGAATTTCCATTAAAAAATTCAAGCTGGGGGGTGCTAATGAGCAGCTAACTGAGAGGTCGCATCTCCCGCTCGTTCCACCTGAGCAATCAATAATTAATAAAATTTTAAGGTACAACTTGCCCCCAAACGGCTAAAAACTATAAAGCTGAGTAGAGGAAGGTGCGATGGATGAATTCCTAACCCCAATGTCATCCAAAAGCCAGCGGGCAACTGGGAAAACCGGGAAGAAGAGAGTGGCGGTCTCAGTGACTGAAAACACGGGCCTAGTTTCGCTCTCGGATGCCGAGGTGGTGGCGTTATGGAAGGAGGTGACAGGCCAAATGATCGCAGCCCTCGAACCGCGGCTAATCAAATTAGAAGACAAACTGGATGGTAAGCTGCAGGAAGTGGTAGAATAGCAGGCACATCAGGGCATCAGGCTCATGGAGGCAGAGGAATGAATTTCTAGAATAGAAGACGAGATGCTAACAGTACCTGGGCAAGTTCGGGCTTTGCAGAAGGAGTTGGAAGAATTTAAAGAAGCTTATGCCTACCAAGAGAATTTTCATAGGTGGCTGAACCTACGACTAAAGGGGACTCCCAGAGGGGCAAGAGAATAATGATGCCTTGACTTTTATGGTAGGATTCTACCAGAGCTGCTGGGCCTGAATATGAAACGTGGCCAGGTGAAGTTGGAAAGAGCACACCGTGCAGTAGTGCCGCCGCCGCAGACCAACCTCCCCGACAGATCATCATGCGATTCCATAATTTTCAGGATAGGGAGGCAATCTTGAGGGCGACAGAGCGAAGGGCCCTTGACCTGTGAAGGCCACCAGTTGTTTTTACACAAGACTACTCAGCGCTGCTTTGTTAAAGAAAAGGAAGGTGTTTAATGGTATCATGGCTCAGCTGAGGGGTCTGAAGGTGGAAAACTTTTTGGTTTGTCCTACAACATTAAAGATCAAACACGAAGGGGCGACGTACTCCTTCTAGGAGATTAAGAAAGTGGAGGAGTTCGTGAAAGCTCTGAGAAGGAAGGAGAGCTGAAAGTTGAAGGAGGAATGCAAATGGGCTTAGCGATGGAGGTGAAGAGAGCCGGTGTATTTGTGTTGCACCATTATCAGTTTGTGCTGTTTAGTAACTGTAAGCTGTTTGCGCCATTGCGCTTTATTATTGGAGAGACTTGGGTCTTATAAAGGGCAATGGCTGGCCTGGAAGGTTCGGATATTCTCTTTTTTTTTGGACACTGGAAAATAGAGAAGGTGAAAGAGAAGGCGATAGGGTGCTTCCCTGTATATCTCCCCCGAACTATTGCTGTGCCACGAGGCTCCAAAAGGATATGGAGAGAAGGAGACTATGAAGATGGAGGCCTCTGAAACATTCGCTTGGTATGCGTAAGGTAGGAGCGGGGGTGGGACTAGCGCGTGAATTTGATGGCGCGGCCTGGCCCCTGCGTCCTCTTGTTCCCCCACCCTTATGTCCCTGTAAGCCACGGATATTTTTGATACCACCAGGACTATGGGATGGCAACATAGATGAATGGACAGAGTGTGAGGATGTAAAGTTTCTTTTTATAAATAGTGGTGATGAGGGGGCGGGGGGGAGCCGAGGTTAAAGTTTATCAGGCTGAGGGAGTGGATGGAGGGCAGAGTTGGAGCGTGGAATCCGAGGCTGCCGTTGTGCTGGGCTCTCCTTCCCTCCCGCCTCCAATAGTATGCTCCTCTTGCAGAAACCCGAGGGGAATTAGGTCATGGTGCATGAGATTGGAGGATGGGGGATAGGGTTGGGTAGATTGGGGGAAGGGGGCCGGGGGGCGAGTGGAAAACTGTTCCGGCCTAGTCCCTGTGTCCTCGGCGGGTGGCCCAGCTCTCCAGGGGGAAAATAGACCATCGGAGGGAGATGGGACATGAAAAGGGTAAATAAATGGGCCTCTCCCGTGCGGATGTAGGGAGAGGCGGGAGAAGAGAACAAAAGGGGCAGAGGGAAGGCTGGTGATGCCGAGGCGGGTCTGCACCCTCGCTTCCTCGTGGTAGGGGAGGGTTGGGGTGCACTGAAGCCTACACAGTGGGGATGGGCCAATTCAGGAGCAGGGGGGCCAGGAGCTGGGGGGTTCATCTGAAATGGGCTATGAAAATAGGAGGGGTGCTAGGGATGGGGAGGAATGCTAGCAAGGAGCAAATAGGGGTGAGGGGAGAGAGAGAGAGAGAGACCCCAAAAGTGAGGAGAAAAGGGAAAATATGAATGGTCTGATGCTTCACGCTTTGCTAGCCATTGTTGGGGCAAGGGGAGCTACCAAAATGGAGATATGGTTGTTGGGGAGGGGGGCGACGGACGACATCTCAGTTGAGGAGGAGTACATTAGAGTGTTTGTTTTTCATTTTTTTTCTGATGATACACTTATGCTATGTTAGCAATTGGTGTAGATTGGGAGGGATGCAAAATGCATGGGGAGGTTAGGAGGAGGGAAGTTGGGGTGGGAAGGTGGCAGGGAGGAGTTTACCGGGTCATATAGTTAGAAATGTTTGTAGGTTTAGGGTTTGGGGGGTTATGGATATGAATGTAACTGTGTTAACTGTTTGTCTTTGGTTTCCTTTATTTGTCTTTTTTAGATGCAGTCGAGTGTGCAGATCACAGGCAATGTACAAGTATAGCTCAAAGTGTTTATATAAAATGGAAATACACAAGGGGGTGTTAATGGGAATGGTTGGGCACCGGGAAAGCTCTATAAAGTGGGATGGGTGATATGTCGAATCTTAATGTCATCTCCCGGAATGTAAAAAGTATAGGGAGCCCAGTAAAGAGGACTGCACTTCTGACCGCCTTAAAAAGGAGGGGGGCGCAGGTGGCTCTCCTGCAAGAAACCCACCTGATGGACCCGGAACATGCTAAGTTGGTGCGGAATTGGGTGGGGAAATGTTTGGCCGCCTCATACTCCTCTCATAAAAGGGGGGTGGCGATATTGCTACATAAGAATCTGCTCTTTGAAGTGAAAAGAGTGGTGAGAGACATAAAGGAAGGCAGATGTATTTTTGTCACCGGAACGTGGCAGGGAGAGACACTCACGTTTGGATGTATATATGCGCCGGCGGTGTATGAACCGCAATTCTATACCTCTTTATTGGGTCTACTGACTAAGGAGCAGTTCTCTGGGCTCATTATTGGGGGGGGGGGTTAACTGTATGATGGATGCAAGTATGGATCATTCAGCAGGTAAGGGATGGGCAGCAGAGACTCTGAAACAATGGCGCATTGGGGTGGCAGAACTGGACATGGTAGATGAGTGGAGAGCTGTTAACACAAGTGCGAGAGAGTACACATTTTACTCTAACCCCCACAAGTCCTGGTCTCAGCTGGACTATATCTACCTCCCCAAGGGCTGGGTTGGCAGAGTAAGAGAGATAGCACATGGTCCCATTATGATCTCGGACCATGCCGTGGTTATGTTAAAACTAACGGGGAGAGCTCCGGAGGACAGACTTGTCATTTGGAGATTCCCGATGTATTTAACTAAGGACCGGGCCTTTAGGGAATATTTGGCAGAGCAGTGGAAGATATATGAGGAGACAAACTCTCCGAGCGGGGTCTTGAACGCCATTTTCTGGGAGGCTGGAAAGGCCTATATGAGAGGAGCTATAATAGCATATATAGCTAAAATGAAAAGACAGAATAGGTGTAAGAGCGAAGAACTTGAGAGGCAAGTAAAGGAGCTGGAGAAGCAAGTGGCGGGGGAGGAGAAGGAGGGGAGGCCAACAGATTATTGGCAACAGCAAGGGACGCTGTCAACACATTGCTGAGGGAGGAGGCTGAAAAAGCATGGTTCCACTGTCAAAGACGGGTTTTCGAGTGGGGGAACAAGCTAGGGCCCATGCTGGTGAGACTGATGAAAGGGGGTAGGTACTCAACACGAATACTGAGGGTGAAGGATGGGGAAGGGCAGGTCTTTACGGGGTCAGAGGAAATTGCAGAATGCTTTAGGAGCTTCTATGAAAAGTTATATAGGGCAGAGCACACTGGAAAGGGACATTGTATAAGAGAATTCCTAGACGGGGTGCCCCTGCAGAGGATAACAGCTGAGCAGAAGGAACCACTGGGCCAACCCATCTCTAAGGCTATCCAGAAGCTGCAGGCGAGAAAGGCCAGTGGGCCAGATGGATTTCCAGTTGAATATTATAGAATATTGGGTGGGCAGATAGCTGACACCATGTGTAGGGTATTCAGGGAGGGGGTGGAGGGAGAAAGCCCAGTGCTGCCTGATTCATGTTATGAGGCGAATATCTGTCTTATATATAAGGGGGGGCAGGACGCATCGGATTGCACAGCCTATCAACCGATATCATTGCTTAACGTAGACTTGAAAATTTTGGCCAAGGTCCTGGCCAATAGGCTCAAGAACATACTCCCGGGGGTGATACACCCAGACCAGACCGGGTTCATAAAGGGCATCAATCTTATCATAATGTGCGAGGCTACCAATGTCATATGGCGAGCTGGTCGGACCAGGGAGGATATGGGGGTGGCTTCTTTGGACACTGAAAAAGCATTTGACAGGGTCGACTGGTACTACCTATTTGAAGTATTGGCCCAGTTTGGTCTGGGTGACTCATTCATTGGATGGGTTAGAGCTATGTATCTCAAGCCAAACGCACGTGTTGTCATAAATGGAAGTCACTCTGGTATTCTCAAGTTGGGTAGAGGTATGAGACAGAGATGCCCACTTTCCCCCATATTGTTTGCCCTAGCAATTGAGCCCCTGGCATCAGCGCTTCATCAGCATAAGGGGGTGGTGGGAATAGAGGATGCGAAGAGGAGAGAACCCACGGTGGCGTTATACGCGGACGACATGCTACTGTTTCTGGGGATTTGCAGACCCATGGGACACTTAATGAGCACTATTGATAGGTTCGCAGGTATCTCAAGATATAAGATCAACGTTAGGAAATCTGAAGTTATGGGTTTTCCAGAGGTCGGCCGGGAGATACAGCAAATGGGATTCAAGGTGGCCAAGACAGATTTTAAGTACTTAGGGGTCCGGATAGGACTGCGATGGGAGGAGTTGTATAGGTTAAACTATCAGCCCCTGATTAGGTCAGTCTTGGCGGACCTAAAATGCTGGATGCAGCTACCTGTGTCATGGATGGGGAGGATAAATATAATAAAAATGAATATTATCCCCATATCCTGTATCCCATGCAGATGCGGTTAACTACGAGGGATGTGAAAAGGTTGGAGAGGGGGTTCTCAGGTTTTATATGGCAGGGTAAGAAACCTCGGATCAGTCTGAAAAGGCTTAAAGTGGATAGGCTTAAGGGAGGGGGGGCTTAACTTCCCAGATCTGGGCACTTATTATAGGGTGGTGCAGCTTAGTGGGATAGCTGATTGGGCGCATAGGCCGGAAGTGGCCAGCTGGGTGGAGTTAGAGCAAAGGGGGGCCCTGGGGAGGCTTACAGCCTACCTGCATAGTAGGAGCCTGTGAGCATACAGGGAACTAGGGAATGGTAACCCTTTAGTCAGGGAGACATTGGATGCATGGGATCATATGTGGCAGCAGAAGGGTGGGGCAAAGAGGGAGACTTTGCTACTGCCAATAGCAAAGAACCCCTTCTTTGTACCCAGGATGGAGGATAGAGGATTCTTGGAGTGGGAAGGGGGGGGTACCCTATGTAGGGGTTCTCCTGGAGAAGAGAGAGATAAGCAGGTTTGATAGGATCAGAAGAGATGTGAGGCTAGGGACATCTCAGCTATTCCGATACTTGCAAGTGAAAGCGTTTGTGGGAAAGATGAGTAAGGGGGAAAAGGAAGGGTTACACTCAAATGAAGTAGAGCGGATGGTATGCCAAGCTAAATCAGCCCCGAAGGGCTTTCTGGGGAAACTGGCTAAACAGAACAGGCAAAGGTTACCTGATCTGACTGGCACCACAAAGGTCCAGTGGAGAGAGACCTAGGACTACAAATATTAGAGAAGAACTGGGAGTTGGTTCTGGGATGCGGAGGATCATGGTATGCAACAAGTTCAAAGAGGCCTTCTATAAGTTTTTGTGAAGAGCATACTGGGCCCCAGTAGCGGTCCACAGGGTACACACTGCAGTGTCCCCAGTGTGCCAGAGATGTAATAAGGGATGGGCACCTTCTTCCGTTGCTTTTGATCGTGTCTGTTCTGGTCAGATTTTGGGGGGAGGTAGTATATGAGGTAAATAAGATATCAGGAGGCAATTACCTCGAGACCCCTTGGTGTGCTTGTTTGGGGTGGAGTTGGTAGTAGGGGAAGAGGAGTGGCTGCCACTACCGAGGAGCACAAGAGTCCTGTTTGTTTTGGCCAGGCACTGTATTCAGAATACCTGGGTTGCTGGGAACAGGCCCACGGTAACTGAATGGCGTAGAATGATCATTCACTCCTTGGCTTTGGAGAGGCTTACTCTACCGATGAGGGATGGGGAGGAAGTGTTTCTGAAGGACTGGGCTCCCTTCCTGGCATCCCTGAGTATGTCTGAAAACATAATAGAAACATAGAATTTGACGGCAGATAAGGACCGCTTGGTGCACCCAGTCTGCCCATTTCCCTACCTACTGGATAAGCTGCAGATCCTAGTTAACCAGCTGCCTACTTCTTCTTACCCCCACCCCCTAGAATTGCCTTATGACTGTCCCATGCATGCTTGAATTTCACCACTGATTTTGACTCCACAACCTCCTCTGGAAGGCCATTCCATGCATCCACAACCCTCTCTGTGAAAAAATACTTCCTTAAATTACCTCTGAGCCGCCCCCTCTATCTTCAAATTGTGCCCTCTTGTTCTTGCATGCCTCTTTTTTTGAAAGATGCTACCCTCTTGGACTTTGTTGATCTCTTGAGGTACTTGAAAGTTTCTATCATGTCCCCTCTCCCTCCTTTCCTCAGGCTATACATATTAAGCTCCTTAAGTCTCTCTTCATATGTCTTCCGGTGCAGACCCTGCACCATTTTAGTTGCCTCCCTGGACAGCTTCCATCCTGTCTATGTCTTTATGGAGATTGGATCTCCAGAAATGCACACAGTACTCAGATGGGGTCTCACTAGCTGTCTGTACAGAGGATAATAACTTCCTGTTTTCTACTGGTGATGCCTCCCTATGCATCCCAGTAACCCTCCAGCCCTCCTTGCTGCCCTCTCACATTGTTTGCCCACCTTAGGTCATCTGATATGACTATCCCAGGTCCCTTTCCATTTTTGTTGTTGTTAGTATCTACGCCCCCATTGTACTCTTCCCTGGGTTTTGTTTCCCAGGTGCATTACCTTGCACTCTTAGCATTGAATCTGTTGCCATACATTTGACTATTCCTCTAACCTTGCCAAGTCCCTTCTCATCCTTTCCACCCCACCCTGTGCATCAACTGTGTTGCAGATCTTAGTGTCATCTGCAAAGAGACATACTTTTCCTTCAGTCCTTCCATAATGTGCGCTTATAAAGACATTGAAGAGGACTGGTCCTAATACTGAACCCTGCGGTACCCCACTAGTAACCCTCCTTTCTTCTGAGTGGACTCCATTTACTATTACTCTCTGTGTCCTATTCTCCAGCCAATTTTTTACCAAGACTGTCATCTTGGGACCCACTCCCAGGCTGGCTAACTTGTATATTAATCTTTTGTGTGGGACTGTGTCAAATGCCTTGCTAAAGTCTAGGTAGGCCATGTCCACAGCCCCTACCTGATCTACTACTTTGGTCACCCAGTCAAAGAAATCTATCAGATTTGTCTGGCATGACCTTCCCTGCTGTGAATCCATGCTGCCTAGGGTCCTGTGCCTCTGGCCTCTAGATACTGAGAGTTCTTCCTTCAGAAATGATTCCATAATTTTCCCTATCACTGAGGTTAAACTAACAGGTCTGTAGTTTCCTGCTTCTGCCTTGCTCCCACTTTTGTGAAGGGGAATCACATCTGCCCTCCTCCAGTCCTCGGTACCACTCCATCCTCCCATGATTTGTTAAAAGGGTAGTCAGTGGTGTCACTAATTCTACCTTAGCTCTTTAGAATTCTGGGATGAATCCATCAGGCCCCATTGCTTTGTCCACCTTCCAGTTTTAAGAGTTCTTTCAGAACCCTTTCTTCTGTAAATGGGCTGGTATCAACTTCTGTATCCAGAGTGTTACTACTGTTTGTTTATGTACCTCCCTCTTCATTTGTAAATACTGAGCAAAATATTTGTTTAGTATCTCTGCCTTTTCACATCTCCCTCTGCCCACCTTCCCTCCCTTTATATAAACCTCACTATCCCTCTCTTGGTCTTCCTTTGCTCCCTGATGTACCTATAAAAGGTTTATCCCCTTCTTAACTGGGTTGGCTATCTTTTCCTCGGTTTGGGCCTTTGCTGTTCTGACTGCCTTCCCAGACTCCTTTTGCTTTAACTGATACAGTTCTCTATCCTGCTCCTTCTGTGATTCCTTGTACTTCCTGAATACTTTCTTTTTCTCTTGAGCCTTCACTGCCACTTCCTTTGAGAACCATAGTGGTTTCTTACATCGTCTTGTTTTGTTTATTTGCTTCACACAGAGGCTCGTTACCTCTGTAATGGCAGTTTTTATTATTCCCCATTGTTCTTCCACCCTCCTTCCTGCCCATTTGCTAGTGCATTCCTTAGGCACTCACCTATTTGGCAAAGTCAGCCCTCCTAAAGTCCAGTACTTTTGTCTTTGTATGGCTTGACTCTATTGCTGTGTTTATTGTGAACCATACTGTTCGATGGTCGCTAGTTCCCAGATGGCTACCCACTTCTACATCTGTGATCCTCTCCATCTCCATTTGAGAGAATCAAGTCTAATATTGCTCCCTGAGTGGGCTCCAGTACTAGTTGTCTAAGGCATGCCCCCTGTAGGGCATCTAGAATAACTGCACTCTTCGAAGTGGCAGCTGCAACTGCACTCCAGTTAACATCTGGCATATTCAGATCACCCATCAGCAATATCTGCCCTTTTTCTGCCATTCTAAGTATACTTTCTATCATTTCCCTGTCCATTTCCTCCCCCTGAGAAGGGGATCTGTATACAACTCCTGTGCATATTGTGGTGCCATTGCCTGTCAAATTTACCCACAGTGCTTCTTCTCCTCCCTGTTTACCCTTTTGTTCTGTTGCTTTTATTCCTTCCTTATGTAAAGAACTATCCTCCTCCTCTTTACCCTCCTGTCCCTCCTGTAGACAGTGTATCTTGGTATGTTTATGTCCCAGTCATGATTTTGTGTGTACCATGTTTCTGTGACTGCCACGATATCCAGATGTTCCTCCTCCATCAAGGCCACTAATTCAGGAAGCTTGTTACCCAGACTACGGGCATTGGTACTCATTGTGCTCCATTTTTTGATGGCTTTACCTTCTGTTGCAGCATCCCCCACTGACCATTCTACCTCGGTCTTTTTCTCATTTAGTACCCTGTTTTGTAGGGAGAGGCTGGGATTTTCCTGCTGCTTGTCAGTGCCTCCCCCTTTGACTAGTTTAAAAGCTTGCCAATGAAGCATTTAAACCGATTGCTCAAAAGACTTGTTCCCTTCCTGGACAGATGCAGACCATCCCACCAGTATAGGCTGGTGTCCCTCCAGGTGGAACCCCAGTCCCTAATGATGCCAAACCCCTGTGCTCCACACCATTCTTTCAACCATTCATTAAACTGCATAATGCTGCATATAGGGCTGAATGTATAAGCAACAATAGGGCAGCTATTGCAAAAGAAAGGGATTTGCTGGATAATTGAATAGTCACCGCCTTGAGTTACTGACTTTTATGTTTTATGCTTTATGACACTATCTCCATGTGTAAAGTGAATATGAAGTGAGCAATGCGGGAAGATGTGTGGACAAGGAGGTGTGTCTGATTGAGCCTTAAGACAGACAGGGGAATGCACACTCAACTGCATGTATGTATTTATGTATTTATCTATTCATTTATTTACTTAACTACTTACTTTGTCAATATGTTTAATGTATTCACTTTGGTATACTTACCTGCTGAATGTACTCACTTGCTGACTGACTGCGCTCAGGTATCAACTATTTTTATTTAACAGTCAGTATGTATTATTAGTTTTAGAGGAAATATTAGTATGTCTATTTGTGTGATTGTTTCTTGTTGTATGTTGTATGTGTCTTGGCTGGAAAATTTCTTAATAAACAGAGTATTCAAAAAAAAAAAATTCAAGCTTTTAGTCAATATCAGCAACTTGCTTTGGTCACTTATTAAACATCCCAAATGTTTTTGCCTGTGCTCCTAGACTTTTTCATGGGAAAATTGTCCTAGTGTGAAAACGATTATATAGGTCCATATTTTCACACTAAAAATTATTCATATCATTCATTTTAGCATGGAAAATCTAATGCACCAAAATCTTACCAGATTGAAACAGTCACATCACTGTTCTCATAGATACCTCAGATGGTGTATTGCTGTTCACCCCAGCCCAGCCGGTGCAAATCAGGTTAAGAGATTGAACCAAGAAGGTAATGTATCCCTACCTGAGTGAGGTTGCAGGACACTCCCCGTTTCCACCCACCTCATAGACACTCCCCTTAGTGTCTAATCAAGCAGGTAGCTTATTGAAAATAAGATACAACCTCCCGAGTGAGTGCTGAGAGTGCTTAAAAGCCCATCCCTATTTGCTGTCTTAAAATATAATTAGCAAATCCCAACAACATGTGCAGTCAATGTTATCATAGATTAGTGCTTAAACCACTTTTAAATTCTGAAGTTCTAAATACAATAAAAACATGTTTCCCAGCCGGCCCAGTGGTGTTGAGGGCTGAGGCGCTGGATGCCTTACCTCATACCATAACGGCAACCCGTATTTGGGAATGAGCATGAATCGCTGGGGGTTGGCTTGGGAGGAGAAGGATAGAGTGCCCAATGGCTGCTCTCCTTCTCCAGGGGGATCACCTGCAAGCTTCCGCCACGATACTGCCACCTGGAGGTGCTCAGGTGGAAGGTGCAGTAGTGGGAAGCAGCAGTATGTTGACCGGGGCAGACGTCGGCAGAGGGGAGGAACAGAAGGCACATTTCAGCCTGTCTCCTTGCTCATAGGCCCTCACTGCATGCCAATGCCTGGGGTTGAACAAGGAAGCACCCCCTGTCTCTCCTTGGTGACGACTCCTCACTGCATATCCTCGGTTCATCGGAGCGGACTCCATTGTGCAGGTCCACTCCAGCACAGTTGTTGAGGAAGTTACTGAGGGTTCCCTCCTCACCCCACACCGAGGGGTCAAACTGGGCATCAAGGGTCAAGAAAGTGGAATCATGCACTCTAGGGGCAGACTCTGATGACAAGGTTTGTGTATTAGTGGAGAGAAGGGGTAGTAAGGCGCAAAAATACAGAAAGTCAAATAAAAAAAAAAACACGTTTCCTCAAGACGTCAAATATAGCAGCTCAAGGTCACCATCAACAAAACTAAAAGAATGGAAATCCCTACAAATACATACTGTTGTATAGTACTTAATGATTCTTAAATACATGTAAGTGAAGCCCAATTGTAAATCCTGGGGTTCATAACAACAGAAATGAGAAGCAAAGCGAGCCCTAAACTGTCACAATAGGGACGGTACTGTGTAAAGTCTGATAAACCAATTAATGAAAACTTTACCAAAAATTAACCAAAACTTTTAGCAAAGGAACCCCATTAGTCTCTTTGTTCAGTGTAATCCTATTGTCAAGTACCCACAGTCTGTCATTCCAATATGCTTCTCTGATTAACAGTTTTCTGTCCCAGTCTCCTCCCCATCTGGTCTCTCAACGTTTTCTGCCAAATCATCATATCATCAAGTTTGGATAGAAGTTTTCTGGCAGAAAATCACCAGTTACCAACCCTCAGATTTTTTGGCTTAGGAAACTTTAAGAGACCATGTAGAGGAGGAGACTTGGACAGAAAATTGTTAAAGAGAGAAGCATATTGGATCAATAGATTGGGGATACTTGGCAGTAGGATTGGGCTAAATGTAGAGATTGATAGGGTTCCTATGTTATAAGTTTTGGTTCATTTTTGATGATGTTTTCATTAATTGGTTTACCAGACTTTACTTACTACAATCCCTACTGCAATAGTTTAGGGCTCACTTCACTTACCATTTCTGTTGTGTTATGAAGCCCAGGCGGGCCACGGTTTAAGATTGGGCTTCCCTTACAAGTAATTAAGAATCATTAAAGTTGAAAGGAAACTAATTTTAGACATACAGATACATAGACAGTGTCGACAGATAAGGGCCTACGGCCTACCCAGTCTGCCCATTTGAGCTTCTAAGTTCACATTATGTTTTCCTAGAAGTCTGTTGCCCCTTAACCCTGACCTCCAGAATTCCTTTATGTCTATCCCATGCATTCTTAAATCCCGTAATTGTTTCAGCCCCCACCACTACCTCTGGTAGGGTGTTCCTCTTGTCCACCACCCGTTCTGTGAAGAACTTCTTCTTCACATTTCTTCTGAATCATCCTCCCTCCAACTTCATCCCATGTCCTCTAGTCTTGGAACATCTCTTTTACTTAAAAATACTGTATTCAAACAACATGAAGTCTTGCTATATTATGACATATGCAGTGAGTCCCAACCTTCGAACTGCTCCGGAGGTGAAAGAGTTAACTTTCCATGCCAGGCATGGAACTTTGAGCTCAAGCTCAGTTGAAAACTCTGTCTGTTGTTCTTCAAACTCAGACTGTCAGATTCTTTACTCCGTCTCACTGAACAGTCACTCCGGAGATTTCTCCTTCTGCTTGGTTCATTTTGTCGGTTAAAGTAATTTTTCAGTTTTTAACCGAATTTAAACCGCAACCGGTCGGTTCAAGCTCTGTCTGTGGTATTTGTAAGTACTAGATAGGTTTTACATTTACTTTCTGTGTAGAACTTGTAAACGGTTTATCGGTTCGGTTTGAACCGATCAGGTTGTTTTTAATACATTTATCTGTCTTTTAGAGTGCATTTCCCGGTTCTTATCGGTTCTAAAAAAAATGGATTTCATTACAGTTTTTTTCACGACTTGTGACACGTTGGGAACCGATAAGAGAGTCTTGCTTTGGATTGCCAGCAAACGGGCAAGTTTTTGGTTAGGCTGGCACTATGTCTGAGAAACCCAAAAGAAAACCGGGCCACTGGTTTCAACACTGCAGTGTCTGTGGGGACGCCTTGCTAAGGCTGACCCCTACACCACCTGTGTTTATTGTCTGGGGTTTGACCACCCAATGCAGACTGCCAGATTTGTAAAAATTTTCCTGCAGCTACCCTGAGAAAAAGAGATGGTAGGCTCAGGAAAGGGAGGCCAAAAAGTCAGCTGAACTGATGATCTGTGCCCGGTTCAGTTGAAACCGAATCTGAGGGAGTGCCTCTGTCCAGGACGCGACTCGGGCAAAAGGGAGAGCTGGACTCGAGGAGTCGGGTTCCAGCAAAAAGGACTAGAAAATCAGCTGGTGTGAAGCCAAAACTTCCCTTTCCAACCGCTGAAGAAATAGCCAAAGCGATTAAAATTGTCCAGTCGCTTTCCCCGGTTCCGACCGAACCAGCACCATCAGATAAGCATACGGTTCGGTCAGTTCCACCGGTTCAAGAGTATGATTTAGAGGAATTTTATGAACCAGAGGAGGGGAAGAGGACTATGAGGAGTGAATGTGGATTTGAAAGTTTGAATGTGCCCATTGAACCGGACATCTCCCTGACAGATTTCTCCAGGAGTGTCTCCCACTAGGCTTTCTGAATTCTTCTCATTTTATGTTTTATAAAAAGTGGTTGAAACCCTCCAGCTCCCTATGGAGGAAGCTGTGATGATCAAGAAGAGCCTGACTATGTATGAATTGATGGATATCCCAGAGTTCAGGGAGATCATTCATCTTTGCTTAAATCTTTGGGAAACAGACAGTAAAAATTCTAAAACTCCTCACACTATACCTCCTGTGATAAAAGAATGGACAAGAGGTACACATTGTCAGGCTCTGATACGGGAGTTCTTACACAACAATGCAGCCATGTTAGTAGTGCAGGCTGCAGCCTGTGACAAGGCAACTATTCCTTGGCCTCACACCCCTGACAAGGACTCCAGGAGGATTGATGCCATGGCAAAGAAACAGTACATGGCAACATCTTTGGGACTCAGACAGGCAAATTATATGGCTTATGTTGCTAGATACCAGAAATCCAGATGGGACACTGTTATGGCTCTAGCAGCAGGTCTCTGACCAGCTTGCTAAGGAGCTGGAGCAGGTGGCTGCTGATGGTATTGAGGCATCTAAGGTGTACTGCTGCAGTGGACTCTAATGATGTGTCATCAAGAGTCATGGTTACATCTGTGGCTCTTCGAGAATGGCTTAGCCTGTAGGCATTAGCCTGTCACAGGACACCCAGACTAAGGCCATGGATTTTCCTTGTTGTGTAATTCTTCGTTTGGGAGCAGACAGAGAATTACATAAAGAAAATAGATGAGTATAGGACCAATGAGTAGGGAGTGCACAGGCCAAAGAAAGGCAGGCCACCTCAAAGGTAGCCTTCCAGGGCAGGGCAGGCCTTTCATAGGCCTTTACCAAGCCCAGGCCTCCTCTTCAGCTTATGCCCAGAGGGAGTTCTTAGAGGGAAAGGCAGATGGGTACAAGAGACCTGCTTCCACCCCTCAGCCTAAAAGCCCCTGCCAAGCAGGCACTCTGATGGGGTGGTCAGGATCTGATTCTCCACTCACCTGTGGGGGCAGGCTGGCTTACTTTGTCCAGGACTGGAAGTCTCTAACATCAGACAAGTGGGTCCTGAAGTAGTAGTCAGGGACTGGTTCTCAGCTTCAAAATTTCGAAGATGAGAGCCAGATCCTTCCACCTGCAATCCACAGAGGCCCTTGCCCTGGGAGCAGTAGTTTCTACCTCCTGGCTCTCAGAGCTGTGGAAAGGGTTCCACCTCACACCAGGCAAAGGATTGTACTCCAGGTACTTCCTACCCTCAAAAAGACAGGAGAATGGCGGTCCATCCTGATCTCAGATACCTAAACAGGCCCCTTTTAAAGCCAAAATTCAAAATGGTGACTCTGGGAATTATTTTACCCTCTCTAAGGCCAGAGGATTGACTAGCATCCCTGGACCTCAAGGATGCCTTACTTCCACGCTCTCACCAGAAGCTCCCATTGAAAGTACCTCAGATCTGAACTACCCTCAGGCCATTACCAGTTCAGAGCAGTGCCCTCGGCCTCACCTCTGCCCCAAGGGTATTCACAAAATGCCTGGCAGTAGCAGTTGCTCCACTTAAGAAGGCAAAATTGCCATCTTTCCTTACCTGGACGATTGGCTCAATAGTAGGCCAGTCTCCAGACCAAGTCAAATTACATCTTCAGGTAACTCAGCAACTGCTTACTTTCTAGGTTTCTTCTCAGTCTTCCAAAGTCAGTTCTAGAGCATGTCCAGCTTCTCACCTTATAGGTGCAGAACTGAACACAACAGAAGTCAGAGCCTTCCTTCCTCTGGAAAGAGCAAGGACCTTGATCTCTCTGGCCTCCCCTTTCACCCTGCAGGTCTCTCGACCAGCAAGGCATTTTCTTCAGCTCTGGGACACATGGCTGTTAACAGCAGTAGTGCAGGGAGCCAGATTTCAGATGAGGGACATCCAGTTCCATTTGAGAGCCTTTTGGTCTCAAAGGACAGACCTTCTAACCAAATTGATCCCAGTGACTGACCCTGATCCAAGCCCTCAGTGGTGGCAGGACCAGAGCAATCTGAGACAGGGGTTCCTTCGCCTCTCAGTCTTACTCCTTAATCCTTACTACACATGCATCCTCTTGGGGTGGGGTTTACAGGGCGACCCTCACTCACCCAGGGATTGTGGTCCCTCAGGAATCTCTGCCCACATCAATCTGTTGGAGCTCAGAGCAGTTTTTCTAGCACTTCAAGATTTTTCCAAATCTGTTCAGAACAAAGTTATTCAGGTCAGAACAGACAATACCACCACAATGTGGTACATCACAAGGGGGGCACTCGTCTACTGCCTTGCACTGAAGCAATGAAGTTGTGGCCTCTGGCTTACTCTCTGAACACCTCCCTTATGGCAGTTCACTTCCCAGGGCAGGACAATGTCCTGGCAATGCCTCCAGCAGGATTTCCCAGGCCATCACGAATGGTCACTGATCCCCTAGTACTGGAGGTAGTATTTGCCAGATGGGGCACCCTGCGGATAGATTTTTCTGCAGCCCCAAACAATCACCAACTTCCCTTTTTGCTGCAGGCCCCCAGTGTTGGGGCCCAGTCCCTCTGGATGCCTTCCTTCTCAGTTGGGAAGGGAAGTTTCTCTATGCCTTTCCCCCCTTCCTCTTCTGTTCAAGGTGCTAGTAAAATCAGATCTCAACCCTGCAAGATGATCCTGATTGCTCCAGATTGGGCCAGACAGCCCTGGTACTGAACTCCTTTTGTCCTTAGCAGTCCACCTTCCCTGTGTCTTCCCAGGAATCACAACCTATTAACCTGTGCTCAGGGAGAGTTTGGTACCAAACCTCAAATCTGTCAATCTCAAGGCATGGCTCTTGAAGAGTTAGAGTTTGCTGACCCACACCTCTCCCAAGGTGTATTGATATCCTGAAGGCTTCTAGGAAGCCTTCCACCAGGGTTACTTTAATTCCAAATGGAAGAGATTTTCCATATGGTGCTCTGAAAACATATTTCCCAGAATCTGCTGATTTACCCACAATCCTGGATTATATGGTCCATTTAAATACTTTGGGGCTGAGACCAGCTACCCTAAAAGTGCACTTGGCAACCTGTGGTTCGCTTTCTTATCAGCAGGTAAACTCTCTTCTCTTTCAGCTCATCCTGTATTCTCCGTTTTTCAAGGGTTGCTTCACACTAACCCTCTATCTCAGGACCTTGCCCCTTCCTGGATCTTAATATTTGCATTGCCCAGCTTATGCAACCCCTTGAGCTCCTTGTCTCAGCAGAGCTTATACTTGACTTGGAAAACTGTGTTCAGGAGCCATTACTTCTGCTAGACGATAAGTGACCATGCTTACTGTCAGTGGAGCCTGATTTTATCTCTCCTTCATAGAGATAAGGTGGTCCTCAGACTAACAGAAAGTTCTGCCTAAGGTGGTTTCAGATTTCCACCTTAATCAATGTCTCTCCCTGTGTACTTCACTGACCATTCCTCCTCTGGCGAGAGGAGACTGCACAGTTTAGATGTCAAAAGAGCCCTTAGTTACTAAATAAATCATACCAAGGGTCACAGGTTTGACTCCCTCCAACTGTTCCTCACTTATGGGGAGGTTGGTAAAGGGAAACCTGCCACTAAAAGATCCATTGCCAGGTGGATTGTCTCGTGTATCCAATTTTGCTATGAAAAACTGGGTAAGGTTCTTCCCTCAGGCCTGAGGGCTCACTCTACCAGAGGTACAGCTGCATCTCTGGCTGCTGCCAGGACATCCCTATCCTTGAGGTATGTCAAGCAGCTACCTGAAAACAGTTCACACTTTACCAGGCATTACTCCCTGGACATCCAGGCTAGGAGTGATGCGGTTTAGCGCAGCTGTAGCTCAGAGCCTATTTCCTAAGTAGGTTCTGTCCGCCTCCATGGAGGTACTGCTGTGTAGTTCAGACATAATCATAATATAGCAAGACTTCATGTTGTTTGAAGAAAAATTACTCACCTTAGCAATGTTGTTTCTTCTAATGAGTCTTGCTATATTATGACCTCCCCGCCTGCCCCTCTCAGAACCTCTGCTTTTGGGATGTGGGTGGGCAGTGCAGTGTTGGCACTTAGTAGATGCCCACCTTGTTTTTTCACCCCTCCTTTTTGGGGTGACTGGTGTTGTGTTTTTCATTTTTTAGGTCTCCTGACTTGAGTCTTTGTTTTGGGACCAAAAAATGTGTTCTTATATTTAGTAGCCGGTTGGCTAGTGTAGGTTTACAGCTTCCACACAGAACCTTATTGAGTTTTGCTCATAAAGATCTGACAGTTTGAGTTTGAAGAACAACAGACAGAGTTTTCAACCGAGCTCGTGCTCAAAGTTCCATGCCTGGCATGGAAAGTTAACTCTTTCACCTCCGGAGCAGTTCGAAGGTTGGGACTCACTGCATATGTCATAATATAGCAAGACTCCATTAGAAGAAACAACATTACTAAGGTGAGTAATTTTTTCTTCCTGCACCCTGTTCCTCCCTGTAAGATACTTGTATGTCTCTATCATATCCCCTCTCTCCCTCCTCTCCTCCAGGGAGTACATGTTCAGTTCCTTCAACCTGTCCTCATAGGACTTGTGATGAAATCCATGTAACATCTTTGTTGCCCTCCTCTGAACCTTCTCTACTCCTGTCTATGTCCTTACGTAGTAAGGTCTCCAAAACTGTACACTGTACTCCAGGTAGGGCCTCATTAGTGTCTTGTATAGTGGAATTATGACCTCCCTTTCCTGCTAGTGATGCCCTGCCTATGCATCCCAGCATCCTAGTTGCTTTACCTGCTGCCTTGTCACACTGTTTCTTATTTTGAAGTCATCAGAGATGACAACCCCAAGATTCCTTTCCTGCTTGGGCATGCTGTATCCTCACCCCTAACTGATATATTGTGACAGGGTTTTGTGCCTATATGCATGATCTTGCACTTTTTGCATTGAATTTCAACTGCCAACCCCTGACCATTCTTCAAGTTTCTGCAGGTCCTTTCTTATTCTGTCTACACCCTCTGGTGTGTCCACTCTGTTACAGAGCTTTGTGTCATCAGCAAACGGATTCCCTTAGATGCTCATGAATGTCACTGATGAAGATGTTGAATAAGACGGTTCCAGCACTGATCCCGTGGTACCCACTGGTCACTCTCCCTCTGTGGAGTGATAGCTACTTACCATCACCCTCTGTGTCCTGCCACCCAGCCAGTAACCTACCCACCACACTACTGTCCTGCCACACCCATATTCCCAGTTTGTGTAATAGTCTTCTGTGTGGCACCATGTCAAAGGCCTTGCTGAAGTCCAGATAGGCCATGTCCACTGCCCTCCCTGATCCACCTCCCTAGTCACCCAGTCGAAAAATTCAATGAGGTTGGTCTGACATGACCTCCTCCTGGTGAAACCATGCTGCCTTGAGTCCTGTAGTCCATCGACAACCAGATGTTCCACCAGTCTCTCCTTCAGTAGTGCTTCCATGATCTTCCCCACTACTGAGGTGAGGCTGATTGGTCTGTAGTTCCCCGCTTCCTCTTTGCTCCCACTTTTGTATAAGGGGATTACATCTGCTGTCCTCCAGTCTTTGGGTACCTCCCCTGTTTCCAGTGATTGGCTAAACAGGATTGCCAGAGGTTCAGCCACCATCTTTCTTAGTTCTTTAAGGACCCTGGGGTGCACCCCATCTGGCCCCATTGCTTTATCAACTCTTACTACTTCCAGTTCCTTCAGGACCCTTTCTCATGTAAAGGGACTTGTCCATTTCTACATCATTCCCACCCCTTGTACTCCCTTCAGACCCATTACCCTCCTCTTCTTCAGTAAAAACTGAGCAGAAATACCTGTTCAATATGTCAGCTTTACTGTTGTCATCCTCTACATTGCCCCATCCTCCCTTCAGTCTCACTATCCCACCTTTGTCTTTTTTTTCACTTATGTACCTGTAAAGGTTTTGTCCCTTTACCCACTGATTTTGCAATGTGCTCTTCTGTCTGAGCTTTGGCTTCCCTTACTGACCTTCCTGCCTCCCTTTGCTTCTCCTGGTACTTCTCCCTATCCCCTTCTGCCTGTGTCTTTTTGTATTGCCTGAATGCAATCTTTTTGGCTTTCACTTTCTCCACTACCTCCTTGGAAAACCATAATGGCCTACTCTTCCTTTTCCCCTTGCTAATCTGCTTAATGCACAATTCTGTTGCGCTTGTAATCCCCATTTTAAATACTGCCCACTGTTCTTCAACCCCTGATTCCTGCCCCATTCCCCTTAATGCCTGTTTCAAGCATCTCCCAATTTTCCCAAAGTCTGCCTCACCTAAAATCCAGGATACATATTTTTGTGTGGTTTGGTTCTGCTCCTTCTGTGATTTCAAACCACAATGACTGGTGGTCACTGTTCCCCAGGTGCTCCCCCACTGTTACCCCCATCACACTATCCCTGTTTGTGAGCACTATGTCCAGTATTGCCTTCTGCTGGGTTGGTTCCATGACCAGTTACTTGAGGAAGGCACCCTGAAGGAAGTCCAGGATAAATCTACTCCTAGTGGATGCTGCTGCTGGGATGTTCCAGTCCATGTCTGGAATATTGAGGTCTCCAACCAGTACTACCTCATCCTTGTCTGCCATCCTTTGGATGGCTAGCATCAGCTCCCAATCTGTTTCTTCCTCCTGGGTTGGTGGTCTATAGACCACACTTGTGTGGATGGCTGGCCCCATTTTCCTTTATAGCTTAACCCTCAGTATCTCTCCCCCATTTTGTTCCTCCTGGATTTCTGTGGCCCTTATGTCATTTTTCACATACAGAGACACTCCTCCTCCCTTCCCACCGTGCACTGTCACTTCTGAACATGTTGTAGCCAGGTATGGCCATCTCCTGGTTGTGGTTATCATTGCACCAGGTTTCTGTGATGGCCACAATGTCCAGGTCTGACTACACCATGACAGCCTCCAGATCCTCCATCTTGTTGCTAAGGCCCTGGCATTGCACACATGGTTTTCCATGATTTGACCTCCTAGACTGTTTAGCTGTTCTACTCCAGCCCCTTTCCTGGTTGTCATTTATCACTGGTTCTCCTTGCTGTCTGCCCTTCTGTTGAATGTTGACCCTTTTCTGCCTATCCACCTCTTGGGCACTTATCTCCATCTTTTGCACACTGCTTTGTAGAGATATCCACTCCACTGGTTCACTGGTTCCACTGCTAGCTGTGGGGGGTGGGCAATTACGTACACTCCTTGCTGGACTGCCACCCCCCTTGGCTAGTTTACTTCTCTAGATGCCATCCAGTTGCTCTTTATTGGCTACCCAGTATTATGGTATGTTTTTGACCTTTTTGTTAAATTATTAATTTAATTCTGTTGCCTTTGTAACTACTCCAAATCCCTCTGTCCTCAGCAGTTGCTGCCCTCTCTTTTCGTACTGCCTGAACATTCTATGATACAGTATCAGTAACACCATTCCAGGTCATTCAGATGAACAGCATGGAATGGGAGTTATTGATGTCATAGAATGTCTAAGAAATATGAAAATCAAGAGCAGCAGCTGGTGAGAAAAGTGGAACTATATGTAGATCTGAAGGTACCCCAAAGCTAGATTGTTTATTTATCAAAAAATTATCAAAGCATATCAGAATACGTAAGTGATATGGAAAAGAAGATGGAAGGACAGTTACCTACAGTACATAAAAGTATTTTCCAGTCTCCGCTAAGTACTGTACAATAATATGTATTTGTAGGGATATTCAGCCTTTTAGATTTGTTGATAGTGACCTTGAGCTGCTATAGCTAACTTCCTGGGAAAAACATTTTTATGGCTGTGGGTGGAGCCTACTGCCATTTTGGCATGTCTTGCCTTAAAATGGCCAATCGTGGCACCTTCATTTTTGGACTTTCGGAAGTATCCTTCCAAAAGTCCAATAGAGCTTGGAAACACTCCATGATCAGCCGTAAGTGGAGTAACAACCACGCTATTTCAGCTGTTACTTCCATATTCCAGGGCAAAACTGCACGTGCATGACTCACCCATGTGCAGTTCCACGGAGCTGCCATCTTGTGGATGGCACAATATCATTCACCATAACTGCATATGCATGAGTGTCTTGCATGCGAAGTTGCGTTGATGCTGCCATCTTTCAGATGGCACTCCTCCTGCACCCTCCCACTGGTCCTGTCCTCCCTGCTCCCTCCCAGCACTGGCAGTGCATAAACCCTCCTGCTCCCTCCCTGCTGCTAGCCTACCTGCTCCCTCCATTCCCCATTCCTGCACTGACATTAGGGTGCCCAGCCCCAGTTGGCATCCTGTGCCCCCAACTCATATGGCACATTGGGGCCCACCCCAGTGTGTCCAGATTTATGTTTTATGTTCCCTGCTGACATCGGGGTGCCCAATCCCTGTGCTGGCAATATGTACCCTCAACTCATGTGGCACACTAGGAGCCCACCCCAGTGTGCCCAATTTTTTTTTTTCCTTTTTTCCTGTGCCGACATCAGGGTGCCTAATTCCCATGTCAGCATCATAACCCCTAACTCATGTGGCATACTGGGGTCCATCCCAGTGTGCCCAGAGTTATGTTTTTTTTTATTTTTCTGCTGTAAATAAAGAAAACTGTCCCTCAATACCTTTTGGGATTTTTTTTTACCTGTAAAAAGGAAAATGGTCCCTCATTGTCACCATAGTCCTGCTTCCCCCATCCCCACCCTCTCATTGAGCACCCACCTCCCCTTACACCCCCCTTACTCCATTCTTATCTCCAGAGTTTGGTGCTGTCATCTTCTCTAGACTGGGACATATCTGCACTCTTCAAAGCCAAACCACAAACTGAAGAATCAAAGGTAAGCGTGGTATAATGGCAGTCAATGGGGTTTTTAACTTATTTTGATACATCAGCCACTTTTAGGAATTTTGGCCCCAAATTTTCAACATGTGGTTCTTGGGACCCCACCTCATGACCACTGTCACTGTCATTTCATTACTCAGTCCCAGAAGGTGATTTCGCAGTCACTGTGTGGAATCAGGATTTGGGACCAGTTAATGAAACAACAGTGCCACTGTTCATGGTGGGATCCGCTCGTAACGCCGGTTTATTGAAAATTCCAAAATGACTATTTAACTACAGCACATTGTGCAGTTTCTACACATGATCCTAATGTTGCTAATTATTTTATATTTTTACTCCAGATTTTCAACATTGCCATTTTGTACACCTCCTTAAGAGTACAGCTGTCATTTTCACATCCTGCCCGAAGTGTGTTTCGCATCTGTGGCACAGAATGGCATAGTTGCCCTGTGAATTCACCTTTTGGGACAAGTGAATGAAATGACAGTAGCACTCTTCATGAGAAGGGGTCTCAAAAAGGCTATTTTGAAAATTTGGTGAAACAACTCCAAAACATGGCTGAGAAACACCCGAGCATAAAACTTTTGTATGCACACGTGTAACTGGTCATTTGGCAGCTCTCCACAGATGTATCAGCTCTCATAGAGCATGTTAGTGTAGTTAGAACTTCGTAATTTAAAAGTGGTTTAAGCACTAATCTGAGACAACAGTGGCTGCATGTTGTTGGGACCTGCTAATTATATTTTTAAGCTATCAAATAGGGATGGACTTTTAAGCACTGTCAGCATTCTCTCGGGAGGTTTAAGTCTTAATTTCAATAAGCTACCTGCTTGATTGTCACTAAGGAGAGTATCTATGAGATGGGCAGGAATGGGGAGTGTCCTGCAACCTTGTTCAGGTAGGGATGTATTAGTTCCTTGGTTCAACCCACTAACCTGATTTACACCGACTGAGCTGGGGTAAACAGCAATGCACCAACTGAGGCATTTGTGACAACACTGATTTGACTGGCTCAATCTGATGTGACTGGTTCAATCTGATGTGACTGGTTCAGTCTGGTAAGATTTTGCTGCATTAGGTTTTCCAGGCTAAAATGAATGATATGAATAATTTTTAGTGTGAAAATGTATTACTAGCATGAACCTCTATTCGTTTGTACACTAGGACTACTTTCCCTTGAAAAAGCCTAGAGGCATTGGCGAACATGTTTGGGGTGTTTTATAAGTGGCCAAAGCAAGTTGCTGATATTGAACAAAAGTTTGAAATGTTTATGGAAATTCTGTTTGTTGGTTTGATGGTACACAACACACTTTTTGGAATACGTACAGCATCTTCTGTACATATTTTGGTGAACTTCAAACTACAAGGGTTGTTCACCAGGGACACTCACCCCACTTTGTGAAAGTTGAAGTTCAATGCCAAAAGTGCAAGGTGATGCATACTGAATGGGAACCCAAGGACAGAGTATTGGATGGGTGAGATAAATCTGTACACGACATCTGAGAAAAGAGACCAAGGGCCATCAGCAGTGACTCCTAAAACAATCAAACCAGTAAATAAAACCAAGGCCTACAGTAAGGCAAAAAGGATGCTGGGTTGCATACCATAGGAAGGGGTATTGACAGCAAATGAAAGAGGGTGAGGCCCCACCTGGAGTACTGTGCCCAATTCTTGAGTCCTCACCTGAGGAAACATAAAGACAGGCTGGAGACAGTGCAACACTGGGTGACCAAAACATTTCAGAGTCAGCAGGGCAGATCTTAAAAGGATCTGCTCAAGGCAGTGAACACATACTCATTGGAGGTCAGACAAAAGAGGGGAGGTATGATAGAGACCTTCAAGTTCCTGAAAGGAACAAGTAAACTGCAAGGAACTATTTAGCATAAGTAGCAGATCAAGAACGTAGCAGATCAAGAACATGGGGGCACACGTGGAAACTGATGGGGGGGGAATTCAAGAGGAAAGTGAGAAGTTTTATTTTACAGAAAGGGTTGTGCAGCCAGCTGATGAAGTGGGTCCCAAAACCAACAACAGTTTCAAACAAAGCTGGGACAGAGTGAAGGGCTCAGTGGTTGCTCAGGGTGATAATGGTTGTGCAGGGAGCATGGGGTTAGATAGCGTGGATTAGAACTTTGTATGGATAATGGGTCCCAAGTTTGTTTGGGCTTATGGGCAGACTGGATGAAATGTCTTTTTCTGTCATCATTGTCTATGTTTCAACATTTTTAATAATTAAAAAAATAATCTAGAAACACAGATCCCCAGGGATACAAATCTCCCCAGATTCCTAAAGGCATCAATGTTTTAGCAACCATGATGTCACTGTATGGAAAGGGTAGTGCCACTCACCATACAGTGGAGGGATCTCCTAAAAAAATTTAATCAATGCAACCTGAGGCAAATTGTAACAGCTGTCACAAGAGTTCCCTAAACCTTATTGTATTTCTTGGTCTGATTTCTAAATGGTTACAGGTTGCAACAGAAGGGAAATATTTTAAGGAACAGGAGGGAAGTATTTTTCAGAAAAAAAGGAGCTCATGAACAAGGGGACATGCTATGAAGCTGGAGGGGCTAGATTTAGGAGAAATGTGAGGAAGTACTTCATCACAGAAAGAGTAGTGGATTCTTGGAACAACCTTCCAGAGGAGGTGGAGTGGGCAAAACAGTGGTGGGGTTCACAAATGCATGGGATACATAGAACCTGACTCCTTGACAGCTTCCTCAGGTCCCTCAATCCCAATGTATATAAAATTTGACTCAGGGTTCAATTAGGACCCCCCGAACCTGTAATCTACCTTGTGGTCGCAGCAAAAACAAAAATCCACTTCAGGATCCTGGACGCAATGTATATACTGTGCCTATGTATAATACTAGTAAATGTTATGTCTGTGCTTTCCGTACCGACGAGGAGCCTTTGCAAAGGAGTCTGTGACTCAAAGGATTGTAATTCCGATTCTCTTCAATAAATAAAATAAATAAATAAATATGGGAATCTTAGTGGAAAGGAAGGGGGAGGGAGAAAGATCCAGAGATCAATCAGGGTCTGCAGCGGCACTGTTGGTAAGACAAAACAGTCAGACTGGGTTGGCCAAGTAGTACTTATCTGCTTTCAAATTGTATGTTTCTATGTTTAAAATACCTTTCTTTAATTGCATCTGTCTCAGATTTTCTTGCCTTCTTCCCAAATACTGTCTTGCTGTTGCTGAAATTTTGAGTGTATTTCTCTGCCATATTTTAGTTTTCATTTGTGTAGTCTGAAGGACTTCAAGGTGTTGTTTTTAAGTATGTCCTAAACTTCTTTTAATGTGAACTTTGTCCATTTGGGATCTTGGAGTGACTTCTCTGTATTCATTAACTCTTCTTCAAGGATATGTCTTTCATCAGGTCACACCTATAGAACTATAAGATGCTAGGTACTAGGATCACATGGAAAATTTTGCAGGCAGTCAACCAGGGCCGCTCATGACAACATCAGACATCAGCTCTCCCATATAAATGTGGGCTGTCCCTCCTGTCCTCAGTTATTTTCTCAACATGGATCAGACTCGTTGGACTGCTCACAGAAATACTGCTGCATTAGCCACCATTTTTATTTTTCTTTACTATAAAAGTGATCACTTTTAGAGTGATTTTTCAAAGACTTGCACATTGGGCCCTATTCATAAAAGAATCGGGTGGTTACACTCCACATATTTCAAGGCACATGTACAGCTTCCAGCTGCCTCAGCTCACTGTGTCCACACCACCCTATGCAGGATGCTGATGTGCCCCCTCATGCATCCAATCCCCTGCTAACCATGGAGCTCCACATGGGAGCGGGCCTGGGCGAGTGGGGATGAGCCAGCACTCCACGATTCACAGTACTGTGGAGTGCTCTGCACAGGGGCTGCCAGCTACACATCTGGAAGTCAGCCATAAACCATTGGGCCAGTTACTGCGCCCCCTGGGAAGCTGCATCTAGGACATGGTGGACACGTATGAGGGCAACAGCCGCCTTAACAATGTTGCCTCTGCCATTGGGGCACACCAGGAGAATGGGAGGCAGGTGGATGGGTATCCTCTACTTCAGCACAATCAATGCTCTGCATGTTGGCTGACAACATGGCACCCATTGGGTGCAAGGGATCTACTGTGGATCCCTGCCTATGCAGCCAATTGGCTGCCTGCCCAGATATGCCACTCCACACCCACCTACCCCCCCCCCGTGGACCTGTGCACTGGGGAGGTGGGGCCATGAATCAGAGCCTCGTGAGGGCTGGTGTTCGTGAATGTGGCCCCCGTACAGAAATCCCACAGGTGTGGAGATGCACGCCCTGATATACTCCACATGCGCAACTTTTTGTGAATCGCCCCAATTGTCTTTTTTTCAAGCAAATTTTATTTCTTATTCAAAAAGGTCATACAATGTGAAATCATCTGAATATGCTTAAATATTACATCATTTAAACATAACTTATACAGTGTGTGTGTGTGTGTGTGTGTGTATGTATATATATATATATATATATATATATATATATATATATATATATATATATATACACACAGTATATATATGTAACCCCCTTACAAATGGGGTTCCTAAAAGTCTTCCTGGTCTTGCCTAAATGCCCACTGCCAGGCTGGTGTTCTGTGTCCTAGCAGTTTAAAAGTGTTTGCATGTGAGTGCCTAGCTAGTCACCATGCCTGTCTCTTTAGGAGCTGCCTATCTTGTAGTTATAATTAATCTGGATGGGGGCCAAGTAGTTTCAAGCTTGAGTCCCACCCGGGCTGTAGTATTATTGCTCCTTTCTGCCATCACTAATTGTGCAGAGGGAGCCCTATTGACAGCTGTGATTGTTTGCTGATTATCTGCATTAATAATAATAATAATATCATAGTTTGTCTAACCTGCCTTCCTTTGCAGCATGGACATTTCTGTATTGCACCACCTTCTTGGTTGTGGACTGCCAGTTTGGGCCAATCGGTACCTTTGGGGACTCTAAAATGGAGGCTGTCCTCAGGGGTCTTATGGGAGTGAATTTCTATAGGAATTGTAGTTTTCACCCTTTGGCAACTAAATGAACCTGGAGGGGGAGCCCTTGCTGTGACAGACAGATGGATCAACCAACCGTACCTTTTGGATCACTGGGAAGTCCCAGAGCGCCCTGCAGCAGTGGGTCGGTGCGGAGTTAGAGTTGGAAGAGTGAACAGCTTGAGAAATTCGAGCAGCTGTTCCTGCGTGGTGTGCAGGGGAAATCGGTGGGAAGGCTGTGTCTGGCCTGCCTGCTACCATCTTCCCAAGTGAATAGACCTTCAGCTGAAATCGGACTTTATCCAAAATTGCAGTTTTTGTGACCAGAACCTGAATTGTGACAAAGTGAATTTCGCCTGAAGTGGACCGAAGATTTGCCTAGTAGCGATCAGCCTGTCAGGACCTGAGACTTCTGCAGTGTACAGTTTGCACAGAGATGCTGTGTATACAGAGCCGGTTTAAGATCTAATTGTAACCCCCCTGCAAATGGGGGTTCCCAAAAGACTTCCAGGAGCTTGCTTGAATGCTCCAAGCCTGAATGGTGTTTGGGTAAGCCATTTATCAGTGAGTGTTTTAGAACCTCTGGTACTGTCTTTAAGAGCTGTCTGCTTGCAGACATAATTAGTTTGTATGGGGACTGTGTGTTTCTTTGATTGAGTACCACTCAAGCTGCTGCCAATTCACCCCATTTTGCAGTCACTAGGAGTGCAAAGGGAACCTGTCTGAAAGATGTAACTGATTGCCAGAAATCATTTACAGTAATAATAAAATTACAGTTTGTCTAACCTGCTTTCTTTGCAGTCAGAACTGTCTGCCTAGTTCCCCATTCTGGTTTTGAACTGCTGAACTGGACCAATCAGTGGGGGTAAACTAGTTTCAAAATGATGCCTTGGACGAATCAGAACTTGGGACTCATAATCTGAGCCAGCCACAAGAGGATTGTATGGGCAGTGACTCTGGGAGATGTAGTTTAGACTTCGGTGCCTTTTGGACCAACAGCAGCAGTCTATTGTGAGTGACAGCCAATCCAGTCAAGAACTGGGAGGAACTCAAAGGAAGTGCCCGTTTTTGTCTGTTGGGAGTTTCAGTTTGAGATCTGAAAGTGAAGGGAAAGAAACCTGTGCTCCTTCAGTGCACAGTTTCAGTCAAAACGTGCAAGGCCCAGAGTTCCGGTCTACAACTTGTGTAACTGCTTGTTAGGACTGAATCTGTCCTGTGAAAAGAATCAAAGGATCTCTGAAGAGTAGAAACCAGGCTCACCCTGTAGAAGACTGAAGAAATTGTTGAATTACACTCGGTCTGTCAGAACTGAATCTGCTGTGTGTTCTCCTGGTTATTGTGCAGTAATTGCATTGGGATACAGATGCAGCCTGCCTGGTATAGTGCTTTCTTTTTTACCATATAAATGTGTGAGGAGTCTCTTGGAGATCAAAAGTAGCCCTGCTGACATTGAAGGACCATATCTTCTTTGGAGGTCGTGAGTACTAATTGGTCGCTCCCTGTTGAATTGCCACATTAAATCCAAATGGAATTACTGTACTGTGACTGTTTAATTTTCCTTTCTCTGTGTGAAAGGGCCCTACCAGCTGCCACGGTTTGGATTAGCCACTAGGGCCTGGGTACCCAGGGACAGTAACTGGTAGGGATAGGCCTGTGCACAGAGCCATAGGTAGATAGTAAAGTGATAAGCTAATTAACCTGATTTCCCTGTCCTTGTTATATCCCCCTAAATAAATCAGAGCTGTTTGTTTCAACAAAGTTATACTGCCTGAGGTATTTGTCTATGTTAAAGTACTGTACTGTGATTGTTGCACTGTATCTTATTTTACAGGATGTCCCGGTGCCTGAACCAGCCTTGGGGGTAAGTGTATACTGTGAAGGTAATTCTACATATTGTGTGGGCCACTAGTGGGAAGAAAGGGGTTGCAGTGTCCCAGAGGGCTGTGACCAAGTAAGTTTAACTATTGCAAACCCTGACCTCTGGGTGGAGGCACCGCCATTGATCCAGGCCCCTCAACCTGTTAGTGGCAATCAGGCAGGGTAGTAGCCCCTGGGATAGCGCCATCTAGGGGTTACATTTTGAGGCTCACCGCTGGGATTGTGTGTCCTCTAGTGGCCATATTTACAAACCACTGTTAAGGAAAAAAATAAATAAATAAATAAATGGGTACCCCGACAGAAGTGGCTGTGCACCGGCTGGTGGAGTGGTGTACTGGGGAGGAGATCGACCCCCAAAATGCTATGCTTATCCTGGACATCCCCCTGGGTATCAATACGGACACTGTGCAGGGAGTACTTTCCAAGGTGGAAGGTTTACAAAATCCTGTGGTGGTGGGTCGGCACGCTAATCTGCTCACCCACACTTTCCTGGCCCTAGTAGAGTTTAAGGATCCCATAGATAGCTCCAAAGTACCACAGACCATTACCCCAGAGGGAGCCCTCACTGCTTGGAGAGTGATAACTAAGGACAGTAAAGACCGGGGGAAATGAGCCCCACCACTATCTGAAACTTTGAGGAGAAATTTGCTAAATGGTTGCTGGGAGAAGGGAAACTGTGGAGGACTTGAAGAAACTATTCTTGCCACCTGGGGTGTTCCTCCCCAACACCCTCTCCTGCTCCAGTACCCGTAATGGTGGCTGAACCAATGCAGACTCCTATTTCTGCACCTGCCATTAGTCACGACTCTTACCAAGGTTGAGGATCTTCTCTGGCACCCTCCCCACCCCCAAGGGAGGATGACTGGGAGACCTGGATAGACTATGTTGCCCCCAGGCGCTAGAATGGCAATGTCGGAAGTCAAAAAGCCAGAGGGTTAGTGAGAGCCTCCGAGGTCCCACCCTGGCTACCATCCGCGTGCTAAACGGGCCAGTAACCCTGAAGCGACGCGTACGTTTCATCTTGAGGCCCTTGAGAATGTGTATGGGAGCCCAGATTCTGATGAGGACCTATGGTGGAGAGTAAGAAATGCACAACAGTACCAAGGGAGGAGTTGTCTGTGTATGTCTCTCTGCTGGAAAAATTGTTGCAAGAATGCCTCAGAAAGGGTAGTTTGCCAGCTGTATTGAACTGGACCGAACAGACTGGACAGAACTTAAGTCTGCCCCCTCTCAGAACTGCTGTTGCTTCAGTTACGCCTGGCAAATCGACTGGAATCCCCACCCTCCATGATGAGTTAATGAGAGAAATTCGAGGAGTTGAGAAAAGGCGACCTCGGAGGGACCTGCACCAATAGCTGTGGCTATGACCCGAGTGACTGAGGGTGGCCCATCAAGTGAAGTTCAGGGGCAGAGGTTGGCAGTCAATGAGTGCTCTGATAAGGAAAAGATATGCCACAATGGGGCGAACTGTTGAGAGAGATCCGGAATTCAAAACAGTCCTTTATGAAGGCCACGCCTGCAAGTACGGGCCCCGACCTATATCCGACTGCATCTGCTATGGGGTGGGATACCCACCCATGTATCTCCTGCTGATAACAGTTCGAACTCGATTCCTTGACCATGGAAGTGGAGAAACTGACGAGATGTCTCCAAATGCTTATCACGCCCAGACAGAGATGGCACCAAGGTTTCCAGTTAGTAATACCCCGCCCTGGCTCCCAGTGTGGCACCTCGGCCAGCTCAAACTCCAAAAGTATGTTTTGCTATAATTGTGGGAAGGATGGGCACATGAAAAGGAATGCCAATCCCCAAAAGACACTGACAAAGTTGCATATAGGCTACAAGGAGAGCTTCGGAGAACAAATCAGTGGTTAAGAGGTGCGAAATGATCCCAGTGAGGGCACCAAAATGCTAATTCACGTCCTTTTGGGAGGTCAGTTGCCCAGGCCCCCACTACCGCTCTCCAGACTGGTCCAGAATAGTGGGTCCCTCCATGGAGACCACTGTAAAGGTAAATGGAGTGTCTACAAGAGCTGTATTAGACAGTGGCTCCCAAGTGACAATTATGTTTCAAGATTGGTATCAGAAGCATTTGTCAGGACGTACCTTTACAACCATTAGAAGGACTGCATGTATGGGGGTTAAGTGAGAAGGCTACCCCTATTCTGGGTATATCTGAATTTGGCTGTCTTTCCCCACCTCCGTGGCTGGAGTGGCCGAACAAGTAGAGACCCTAGCCTTAGTGTGTCCCCACTGGACTGTATGATGGTGTCCTTTGTTGATTGGAACAAATGCTCATATGTTCAGAAGGCTGGCACATTTGTGTTATGAAAACAGGTCAAAGACTAGTAGAGCTTTAAGAGTTCCGCTTTAATTAAGAAGGCCTATGAGGCACAGAGAGATGCTGAAAATATAGAACCAGAGGAACCGTCTGAATTGTATGGAAGAAGGATCCTGAGTCTCTGATCCTGGCACCAAATGCCCAGTGTACCTTACAGGGAGAGGTCCGTATCAGAAAGGATGTTAAGAATAAAATATTAATGTTGGATGCACCAGGCTAGCATGGAAAATTGCCAGAGGACTGCTGGTCAAGGCTTAGTATTTTGCCCGCTAGAGCCCATGCTTATGCCAGAAGGGTAATGGTCCAAGTTCATAATGTGTCTGAAAGAGACATTCGAGTAAATAGAGGTTGCATCCTGGCTAATGTGCATTGTGCAGACACTGCAGTGCTACCCAGCAGCAAGAGTTCAAGGAAGAATGACAGAGTAACGCCTGACTTGTTTGATTTCGCAACCCCGCTGCCAGCTGAATGGAAAGTGAGGATCAGTGAGAAGCTTGCCCAGAGAGACCAGGTGTTTTCTTTAAAGGAATGGGACGAATGGTGCAAGGAGCTGAGCACAATATCCGCTGCATGACGAAGACCATTTCTGGAGAGGTCTCGACGCCTGGCACCTGCTGATATAGATGATGTGAGACGGCATCTGCAAGAGATGTTAGGGCTGGTGTAATACAAGAATCCAGAAGCCCTTATGCTTCCCATTGTGGTAGTGAGAGAAAAGAATGGGACAGTAAGGATGTGCGTGGATTATCGCACCTTAAACCGGGCGACTATCCTGATCAGTACACAATGCCCCGTATCCAGGATGCTTTGGACTGCCTAAACGGGAGCAAGTGGTTCTCTGTGCTGGATCTCCTGCAGGGTACTACCAGATCCCGATGGCCCCAGAGGACCGTGAGAAGACAGCCTTTATCTGTCCGCTTGGCTTCTATGAATTCATGAGGATGCCCTCAAGGATTTCAGGTGCCCCAGCCACTTTTCAACGATTGATGGAGCGGCAGTGGGGGACATGAACTTACTAGAGTGCCTGGTATACCTAGATGATGTTATTGTGTTTGGCAGCTCACTGGAGGAACATGAGAGCAGATTATTTAAGGTATTGGATCGACTGGAGGACTTTGGCCTTAAACTGTCCATTGATAAGTGTCAATTTTTCAAACATCAGTAAAGTATGTGGGACACATAGTATCCACCGAGGAATAGAGACCCAACCAAGTAAAGTTGAGGCCTTGACCACCTGGCCACAGCCCAAAAATCTAAAAGAACTGCAAAGATTCTGGATTCTGTGGTTATTATCATGCTTCATCAAGGACTATTCAAGAGTGATCCGCCTTTACTTAACCTTACTCAAGGGTATCCCCCAACCCACAAAAATACCAAAAGTCAGTCCTCAAGACTGAAAAGAGTGTATTTTCATCCGGAGAAGTATTTGGGGCCCGCTGGACTCCTGATTGTGAGACTGCTTTCATGAGATCATATATCAACTTACCCATGCTCCAGTGCTGGCCTATGCCGATCCAAGAAAACCTACGTCCTGCACACTGATGCTAGCTTGCAAGGGTTGGGGCTGTGTTGTACCAAGAGCACGAGAATGGCCTGAGACCAGTGGCCTTTGCCAGTAGAAGCCTGACCCCATCCGAAAAGAACTATCCTGTACATAAGTTAGAGTTCCTAGCTTTGAAGTGGGCTATTGTTGACCAATTCCATGAGTACTTGTATGGGGCTAAAATACTAGTAAAACTGACAATAATCCTTTGACCTATGTGCAGACCTCAGCTAAGTTGGATGCCACTGGCCACAGGTGGCTTTCTGATTATCTACATATGACTTCTCGAATACCGAGCAGGTCTGAACCACATAGATGCTGATGCTCTCTCCGGAGGCCTGTTCCCCAGAATGATTGGGTCCGATTGGCAGAACCTGACATTCGGCACTCTGCCGAAGTTTGACAGGGAGGAACAATGTCCACGGACGCAGTGGACTGCATGGTGGATTGCTTGGGACCTCTGAGAATTGCATACCTGCTGCTTATTGCCACTTTTCTGCAATAGACATTGGTGCACTGCCTCAGCTGGACAATGACAGTATTCAGGGCTCAATCCTCAGCGATCCTATGATCAAATCAGCTTTGGAAGCCTCTCATGCAGGAAAAGATGTGTCCAAATTACGCCCACTGATTTGAGAACTGCACTGTTATACAAAGAAGGTCCTAAGTTGAAACTGATCAATAAACTGTTATATAGAGAAACAGTAGACAGAGGGGACAAGTAGACAAACAACAAACTGGTGCTGCCCACTGCCTTCGAGACTCAGTATTGAGGTCCTTGCACAACCACATGGGGCACCTTGGTATAGACAGAACACTTGACTTGGTGAGATCCAGATTCTATTGGCCTAAGATGGGGGCTGATGAGCAACACATACGAACTTGTAGTCGCTGCTTACAGAGGAAAGCTTTTGCCCAGAGGGCTGCCCCCTTGTTAACATAACCACCAGTGCACCCATGGAGCTGGTCTGTATTGATTTTCTGAGTTTGAGTCAGATCAAAGAAATATCAGTAATGTGCTGGTGGTCACTGACCATTTCACGAAGATATGCCCAAGCTTTCCCACCAAAGACCAGAAAGCATCCACTGTAGCCAAAGTACTGTGAGAAAACTTTTTGTTCACTATGGGCTCCACAAAGAATCCATTCTGATCAAGGAGAGACTTTGAGAGTCGTCTGATCAAAGAGATGCTTTCTGTTGGGAGTGAGAAAGTCCAGAACCACTCTTACCACCCCAGGGGGACCCACAGCCTGAACGTTTCAACCGCGACTTTGCTAGATATGCTAGGCACCCTGCACCCAAAGGACAAGCCTAGATGGAGCCAACAAATTAGCACCCTGGTACATGCTTATAACTGCACCAAAAGTGATGCCACTGTTCCCTCCCCCACTGATGTTTGGAAGAGAAGTCACCATCGTAGATGTGTGTTTTGGTCTCTCTGATGGGGTTCAAGCTGACAACTATTTACAGTATGTGCAAAAGTTAAAGGCCCAGCTAACTCATGCGTACCAACTGGCTCAAACCATGGCTGCCAAAAGAAATCTGGCCAACAAAGAAAGGTATGATAAAAAGGTGAAAGCACAGGAACCCAGGAGGAGATCGGGTATTGCTAAGAAATCTGGGACTGCATGGCAAACACAAGATTGCTGACAGATGGCACCATCTCCTCACATTGTAGTGGGCAAACTAGATGATCTGCCAGTGTACAAAGTAAGGCCTGAGAACAATTCAAAGATGTAAAACAATGCATAGAAATCTATTTACTACCCATTGGACAAATCCTGAGTCTGAGCCCCAGAAGATGCCCCTCTGGACCAGTGACTAGAGCTGCTGCTAAGAAAAGATCAAGGAAGTCTGCACCACAGAAGCAGAGTTAAAGTGTTCCCCGCACAAGTCCCAGTTGAGCATGACTGTCAGTCCATATCAGAAGAAAGTGAGAGTGACTTTGAATACTATCCTTCTTACGAACTGAGTCAATTGTTTCGGGGCAATCCCTTAGTCAATACTGGAGACAAGCTGGGCCTTCTGGACTGTCTATGCCCCCAGCTTCATCCCTGGAGCCAATGTTCCCAGAAAGTGAAGTGCAAAGCATCAGATCAGATGAAATGGAATCATGTATGGTTGAACTGTTTGAGCTTTCAGGGAGGAAATGATAGATTGGGGCAGACTGCGTACACCCGAACAAGAAGAGTATTTTGAGTGCCCTGACAGTCCACTGCCAGTGTCCAAAGCTCTCCATGCGAGCCAAATGTTGTGGACTCAGAAACTGTAACTCCTGGAGCTGAAAGTGCCCCAAGTTCTAGCCTCTCTACCCCCATGGAGACTCCCTGACAAGTGTGGACAATGCTGAAATGAGGCTCAGAGTGCAGAGACTGTAACAGTTCCCCTAGAAAGACTGGTCGAGCTGTAAAGCCTGTGGTGCACCTCAGTTATGATTCCTTGGGAGGCCTGTGGATTTGCCTCTCAATGTTGTCCATAAAGGAGTGTTGTCCCCGAGCTCACTGCCCAAACTGAGCATCAGTGCTAACTCCAAGTTACTTGTGTTGCCCTTCATGATGGTGCCCTTGCCCCATCCAGCCCCAAGGTAACTGATAGGAAGGGTCCTCTTCAGGTTTCAGTACAAGAGGTAATAACTTGAGTTATGGTACAATGTGTGTTTATACTGTGTAAAGAGGACGACTGCAATGTTTCAGAAATGGTTCTTGCAAAATGATGTATTGACTGATGATTACATGTGGAGCCTAATGCAATGTATATGGTTGCAGTTGAAACTTATGGGTACTTGCTTGACGGACGTCAAGCTTTTCCCAGGCCAGAAGGTGTAACCCCTGCAAATGGGGGTTCCCAAAAGACTTCCAGGAGCTTGCTTGAATGCTCCAAGCCTGAATGGTGTTTGCGTGCTTAAGCCATTTATCAGTGAGTGTTTTAGAACCTCTGGTACTGTCTCTTTAAGAGCTGTCTGCTTGCAGACATAATTAGTTTGTATGGGGGACTGTGTGTTTCTTTGATTGAGTACCACCAAGCTGCTGCCACTTCACCCCATTTTTGCAGTCACTAGGAGTGCAAAGGAACCTGTCTGAAAGATGTAACTGATTGCCAGAAATCATTTACAGTAATAATAAAATTACAGTTTGTCTAACCTGCTTTCTTTGCAGTCAGAACTGTCTGCCTAGTTCCCTCATTCTGGTTTTGAACTGCTGAACTGGACCAATCAGTGTGGGTAAACTAGCTCTAAAATGATGCCTTGGACGAATCAGAACTTGGGACTCATAATCTGAGCCAGCCACAAGAGGATTGTATGGGCAGTGACTTGGGAGATGTAGTTTAGACTTCGTGCCTTTTGGACCAACAGCAGCAGTCTATTGTGTGACAGCCAATCCAGTCAAGAACTGGGAGGAACTCAAAGGAAGTGCCGGTTTTTTGTCTGTTGGGAGTTTCAGTTTGAGATCTGAAAGAGGAAAGAAACCTGTGCTCCTTCGGTGCACAGTTTCAGTCAAAAACGGTGCAAGGCCCAGAGTTCCGGTCTACAACTTGTGTAACTGCTTGTTAGGACTGAATCCGTCCTGTGAAAAGAATCAAAGGATCTCTGAAGAGTAGAAACCAGGCTCACCCTGTAGAAGACTGAAGAAATTGTTGAATTACACTCGGTCTGTCAGGAACTGAATCTGCTGTGTGTTCTCCTGGTTATTGTGCAGTAATTACATTGGGATACAGATGCAGCCTGCCTGGTATAGTGCTTTCTTTTTACCATATAAATGTGAGGAGTCTCTTGGAGATCAAAGTAGCCCTGCTGACATTGAAGGACCATATCTTCTTTGGAGGTCGTGAGTACTAATTGGGTCGCTCCTGTTGAATTGCCACATTAAATCCAAATGGAATTACTGTACTGCTGACTGTTTAATTTTCCTTTTCTCTGTGGAAAGGCCCCTACCAGCTGCCACGGTTTGACTAGCCACTAGGCCTGGGTACCCAGGGACAGTAACTGGTAGGATAGGCCTGTGCACAGAGCCATAGGTAGATAGTAAAGTGATAAGCTAATTAACCTGATTTCCCCTGTCCTTGTTATATCCCCCTAAATAAATCAGAGCTGTTTGTTTCAACAAAGTTATACTGCCTGAGGTATTTGTCTATGTTAAAGTACTGTACTGTGATTGTTGCACTGTATCTTATTTTACAGGATGTCCCGTGCCTGAACCAGCCTTGGGGTAAGTGTATACTGTGAAGGTAATTCTGCTATATTGTGTGGGCCACTAGTGGGAAGAAAGGGGTTGCAGTGTCCCAGAGGGCTGTGACCAAGTAAGTTTAACTATTGCAAACCCTGACCTCTGGGTGGAGGCACCCCCATTGGATCCAGGCCCCTCAACCTGTTAGTGGCAAATCAGGCAGGGGTAGTAGCCCCTGGGATAGCGCCATCTAGGGGTTACATAATGGCACCCCAAGCAGAAATACTTGTGGTGCCCTCTACACTGCTTCACATCACCCCCCCATCATCCCTTCTTCCCCAATCCACATCCAAAAAGTGATAATAATTCTATGAATGTAAGGATGATGACAACAAGAAAAAATTACTTAATATAGTAATCTTGTTTCTTCCATGGTATTCTTCTGTATTCCTAACTCTCTGCAGTCAGCCTTCTAAGTAGAACTGCCCAGAGATAGAACATTATGCAAATGATAAAACCTGTCATTGGCTCCTGTCACTTATTCAAACTTCTGCCCTTATCAGCTACAATGTTCCACCAACGTATTGGATATCTAAGGAGCCTGCAAGGCGATTTTAACTACAATTATACCTATCTATCTATGTACAACAAAACTATAATGTCTAGTAGAAACTACAAATATTAACATAAACCCAACACCACCACCCCCCGAATGCCAGAATCACCTGGAAAAAGAAGGGAATGAAAAACTCCACCCATTAGGGTTTAAACAACGTATGTCAGTGTTTGGGACTCCATATTTAAAAGCTCAGTTAGGAGTGCAGATGCTTTGGTTCTGGAAGAGGAGGCAGGGTGGGAGAGTTAGAAATATAGAAGAATACCCTGGAAGAAACAAGATTACTATGGTAAATAATTTTTTCTTCTCACCTCAGGTATTCTTCTATATTCCTAACTCTCTGCAGACTTCAAAGCAGTACCTTTGGAAGTGGGCACAGAACCTACTCTTTTGGAAAGAGGCTTTGCAGGATTGCTGTGCCAAAACTGGCATCACTTCTGGATTAAGTGTCTAGACTATAGTGGTTAGTAAAGGTGTGCTGTTCTCCAGGTAGCTGCTTTACAGATCTCCACTAATAAAACATCTCTGACTGCTGCCATGTTTGCAGCTGTGCCCCTTGTGAATGAGCTCTAGCCCTGCTGGGGGCTCCTTGCCAACTTTCGAATAGCAAAACTGAATGCACTGGATTATCCAGTGAGAAGTGGACCTCTTTGAAGTTGGGTTACCTTTACTCTCATCCCCATAAGTCAGGAACAATTGTTTGTCTTGCCCACGATCTCTGATGTGGATCATGTAGTAACTTAATGCCCTCTTGACATCCAGACTTTGGAGTCTGCGCTCACTTGAACTAGTATGTTCAGTGAAGAAGATTGGCATGGTAATGGACTGGTTCAAATGAAAGTCAGAGACCACCATGGGGAGGAATTTTCTATTTGTTCATAATACTACCTTGTCTCTGAAGGAAAGATAATCCTTCTAGACACACAAGACCTGAAGCTCACTAATTCTTCTAGCTGAGGTGATATCAACCAGAAAGAGTTTTTCAGGTAACATACTTTAGGTGTGCTGAAGCCATGGGCTCAAATGGGGGCCTCATGAGCTGGGTAATGCATATGTTCAGGTCCCATGCTGGTCCTGGTTCCCTAATAGGTGGGTGGAAATGGCACAGACCTTCAAAAAAACTTGAAAATGGGACTGGATGCCACAGAGGTGCTCCTCCCAGCAGAAATGTAATCAGATATTGAGGCTAAATGCACTTTCAGGGATGTATGTTGCAGACCCTGGGAGTGTAAGCAGGTAAGATAATCCAGGACAGCTGGTATCCCCACGTGAGAGGGGGAGGTACCTTTGGAAGCACACCAAACAGAGAACCTCTTCCATTTTGAAGTATAGGTCTTCTTAGTAGAAGGCTTCCTGTAGCCCTTCAGGATATCCAGGACACTTAGAGTGTGCAAACCTTAAGTCCTCAAGAGCCTTGCTTTGAGTTGAAGAGATCTGAAGTTCGGTACAGAATCCTGCCCTGATGGAGATCAGGTTGTGCCTCCTGGGTAGATGTATTGGTTTAGCTACAGACATGGAGAATCATAGAGGATACCATGGCTGTCTGGCTCCAGTCTGATGCTATCAAGATGACTGATGCAAGTTGTGACCTGAGTTTGATCAGAACTCTGAAAATGAGAGGAAAAGAAAAGCATATAGGCTTCTTCCTGACCAGTCCATTGTCAAAGCATCCAGTGGGATTGAACACTTGGCTGGTGGTCTACAGCAGAAAAGAGGCAGATGATGATTTGAGGGATGCAAAGAGATATATCTCTGGTGTGCTCCCACCTCCTGAATACTGCCTCCAGTATTAGCTTGTTGATGGACCACTTGTGGTGGGCTGGATTGATTCTGCTCAGAGCATCTACTAGGGTACTGTCTTTCCCTGGCACATGAATGGCCTGTAGGGAGGCCTTCAGTGTGTAAGCCAAACTCAGATCTTCACTGCTTCAATGCACAGGGGTCTGACCTTGTCCCCCCTTGCTTTTTTATGCAGTACACTATTGTGGTGTTGTCTGTTCTGACCTGCACCACTTTTCCTTGCAGTAGTGGTGCACATGCCTTCAGTGCCAGGAACACTGCTCTCAGCTCCAACAGATTTATATGCTGTAGTGACTCTGCGCTGGACCAGGTTCCATGAGTGGTGTGTTCCCCTAAGTGGGCACCCCACCCTAACAGGGAGGCGTCGGTTGTAAGAATGGCTTATGGGGTTTCCCATTGAAAGTATACCCCCTCCCTGATGTTGTCTGCTTCCTTCCACCACTGAAGGGCTTACATCAATGTTCTTGTTACTGGAATTGGTTTTGAAAGCGTGTCTTTCCTTTGGCACCAGTGTGCACCAAGGTGAAACTGTATGTCTCTCATTTGGAACCTGGCACCCAAAACTGTGCCTGTTGTTGCAGCCATGTGCCCCAGAAGCTGCAAAATTGTCTTGCTGGCTTTGGCTCGCTCTCAGCCTGAAAGAAGCCGCTGTTTGCCAGATGCATTGCACTCTGTCCTGAGGGAGAAGGCTCTTCCTCTAAGGTGTTCAGTTCTGCTCCTATGAAGTGCAGAACCTGTACTGGAGTGAGAACAGATTTCCTGATTTACCAGGAACTCTAGTGAGTGTAACAGGCTTAGTGTTACCTGCAGCCGATCTTGCACATGCCTGGGTGAGCTTCCCACCACCAGCCAATTATCGAGATGGGGAAGACTGATAAACCTAACCTTCTTAGCTGTGCCACCACCACTGCCAGATGCTTTGCAAATACCCTTGGGGCTGAGGAGAGCCTGAAGAGTAGGGTTGGAAACTGGTAATGTCCTGATGGAAGTCTGAATCTGAGATATTTTCTGTGAGATTCTCTTATGGGAATGTAGAAATAGGCATCTTTCAGATCCAGAGATGCTAGCCAATCTCCTTCTGAATGACTGGCAGAATAACTGCCAATGTGACCATCTTGAACTTCGCTTTACTAAGTATTTGTTCAGTAGACTGAGTTCTGGAATAGGTCGCTACTCCCCATTTTTCTTTTTGGTGAGAAAGTATCTTGAGTAGAAACCCCTTCCCTTCTGCTGAGGTGGAACATGTTCTAATGCTTTTAACAGGAGGAGGCTTTGAACCTCCTTCTCCAATAGCTTCTTTTCCAAGAGGGAAGCTGGTTTTGACCACTCTTGTTCTCAAGAGAGGGAATTACTTGAAACTTATGGGCAGACCTTTACTCACCACTTCCAGGACCCACGTGTCTGTGGTAATGGACTCCCAAGCCTGGAAATAGTGAGTCAGCCTGCCCCTTACTGGGATATGTCCAGGGAAGACGGCCTTGACCACTGAGTCAGAGATTCTGTTTTGCTTGGGGCTGGGCCTGGGTAGTCTGGAATCCCCTCCCGGAGCCCCTTTTAACCCTGTCTCTGAACTACCTTGTCTGCTGCGGATATTGCTGATATTGAAAGACAGCCTGGGCCTGATTAAAAAGGTCTGGTGTAGGCTGCTCCACCTATGCCTCCCCTTTTGTATGACCTGTAGGAGAAGGAGGGTCTCTCCTTTGTCGAGTTGCTCTTATAGGTGGCCTTGTACTCATCCACCTTCTTCATATAAGCCTCAGTCTGTTGGCCAAATATTGAATGATTCTCCACAGGAAAATCCATAGCCTTGGTTTGGGTGTCCTGTGTAAGATTAGTGGTCCTAAACCAGGCCAACCTCCTAAGAGCTATGGTAAGGGTCATCCATCTGGAAGCAGTATCACTGCCATCTGCTGCCATCTGAAATTGGTATTTTGCTGCTTCCAGCCCAAACCTGGCTATCTCAGCCAAATCATCCGAGAGGCCTAAGGAGCCTTATCTACCATGGGCAATCCTGACTGCCACAGTGACTTTTGATACTGTGCAGAATAAGCCTGGTAAATAGCCTGTCTGACTTCAGTGAGGATGCCAGGTAGCTTCTTGGCCATACTACCTATTTTGCATGAATCTTTCTCAGGTGGTGTGATGCCACTGTCACCCTTTCCTTCTCACAGGCTACTTGCTGGATTATCCCTTGATGGTCAGGGTGAGAGAAGAGGAACAAAGCCCCCTGTCTGTCCAGCTGGTACTTTTTTTCTGCCTTCTTGTCCAGCGGGGGTTGGGGTGGGGAGTGGGGACAGAATTTGGAGTTTGCAAAACCTTAAACAAGTCTTTTTTGAAAACTTGTTGACAGGGAGTAATATCTTCTTTCTGGGTGTTAACCCCATTATTTTCACGTATTTGGCCTCTTCCTCATCCTCTGTAACCTCTGTGGTAGCCAAATCAAGGGCTTCCACTATTTTCCTTATGAAGGGAAAATGAGAGGAAAAATCCTCTGCTCTAGGAGGAGACCCAAATTCCTGTTCAGGTGAGATCTTAGCCTCAATAGGTTCACCCTCATCTACTTCAGGCAAATCATACTCCTCAAACTACATCTGCTCCTGGGATGGAGTTGGGACAGAAGAAGATCCAAACGGGACTTGAACCGGTGTTGGAGGAGTTGGAGCAGGTATAAGACCCTGCAAAGCCTGTATGGCCTTGGCAATCTCTTCTGAGGATGGCAGGCTGTGAGGCACAGATGAAACCCCTTGGCTTCTCAGTCAGGGTTCAACGTGCTTTGTTTCTTTATCTTTTGGCAGGAACTGGGGAGTCAGCTAGTTCACCCACCTTTTTACTGGAAGCTGCATCACCCTTGTCAGGGGTGCTCAGTTTAGACAGTGAGGTTTCACCCGCATGTTTAAAGGGTGTGGGTTGGTCAGAACCCATAGCACCCTTCTCAAGTTTTCTTTGGAGCATTTCCAGCCTCTTGTCAATCGTCTTTTGTGGAAATGATTAGCAGATTTCGCAATCTGCAGAAAACTGTTCATTTCCAAGGCAGACCATGCATAAGCCATGCTTCTCTGCCTTGGCAAAAACATCCCCACGCTTGTTTTTTTTTGCTTTTATCTTTCTCCCCCCCCCCGGCCCTGGTCATCTCCTTGTCCAGCTGCCGTCCCCATGCTTTGCTCCTTCAGGCACTCACCCCTGCAACTCCCATGGCTTACCTCCCATGGTGGGGCTGTGGGAGCTTCTCACTCACCTGCCAAGCAGGATTCAGTTCATAGTGTTACCGCCAGAGATGAAGTGCCAGGGGACAGCCATCCAGCCACCACGACCATCCACCAGATTCTTTTTCCTACATATTTTCTCCCTTATGGGCATTCGCCATGCAGTGACACCAGTAGTGGGCACATGCATGTATCCGAGCGTGTCCCTACCAAGTGTCTGCTGAGCTCCAGTCCCTCTTACTTGCAGCAGCGTAGCGTCAAGCCCCAGCCTCCACCAGGAGATAAATGCGTGCCAAATGCAGATTGCCACCTCTCCCCGAAGATGAAGAGCAGTCCGTCAGACACTCAATCCATCTCCTCCCTGCTGAACCCTGGTGGCCCACACTCATTCCATGTGGATCACGTAGCGAGTGGCCATGTGGCGTCCAGTAACTCAGCCCTCAGTGCCACCAGGCCAGACAATGTCCCCACACTTAAGGCAGTTTTTAAACCCTGGGGTCTAGTCTTTTCTTAGATTTTTCTGCTATCATCAAACTGATTAAGAAAACAGAACCACAAATAAAGTAAACTCTTTTTTTTTTTTCGTTGCGGTTGGTTCAGCAACTGGTGAAGGTTCCAATACTGAACCGAGAACCGAACAACTTGAACCGGGTTAGCAGTTCACTGAACCGGCTTGGCAGCTAACTAAAGCAAGAATTTATTTAAAATACTAAAAATAACTAAACTGAACTGGAGATAAGGAAATAAAAAATCTGGAAAGGGATTTAAGGCTTGGTTCCCCAACAGTTATACCGAACTGTGAGGAACCGAGAAAATTAAACCAAAAACAGTAAAATAAGCACTAAACTAACAGTAGGAATTTAAATAGAAATAAAGGCAGCAGTAGGAATAATTAAAATACTTATTTTCAGTGAAGAACCACCCAAAGAATGGCTGAGAGGGAAGTCTCCGAGGCATCTTGACTTGTCAGACAGAGAAAGAAATCTGATATGTTAGTGGAACATTGCAGCTGATAAGGGCAGTAGTTTGAATCAGTGGCATGAGCCGATGATAGGTTCTATAATTTGTATAACGTTCTATCTCTGGGCAGTTCTATTTAGGAGGCTGACTGCAGAGAGTAAGTAATATAGAAGAATACCCGGGGTAAGAATTATGGTTTTTAGATTGACACTTTTTCGGATTTAAAGATGATTTTTGCTTATATGTTCTACTTCAGTGCGCCCGTTCTGTGCTGGCGCCCCAAGCGGCCGCTTGATTTGCTTGTGCCTAAAACCGCCACTGTGTGTATAGCAATTGGACTGTCATCCGAACTGTAGTGTTTACTGGCTTTTGCTATAAGTGTGCTGAATGCGGAGGGTGGATCACAATCTGGTTCCCCACCTTGCTTAATGTGTCACGCTTGTTGAAAGCTGCATCCAGTATTTTACTGGACTGTATCCGAACTGTTAACCTGGTCTGGACCTCACCAACTCGGCCCAGATTGCCTCTCGCACCACAGAGTTACATCTGACGAGAGACCTGCCTGGGGATTCGGCCCCCTGCTCAACACCAATGAACAGGAATGACACCATGGTGTATCACGTGGGCCCCGCTTCTCCTGGCAATCCAGCTCTTTATCCTAAGGTATCCATTTTGTCCATCCTGCATCCTGAACTGGGTAGTGTGAATAAACACCAAGGTAGCTCCCTGCAACAAAGCTCAAATCAAAGTGTGTCAACTGATTTAATTGTTGTTGCTAATCATCTCAGACTGAGCCATCCTGCTCTAGATTACAAATTAGGGTTAAAGTGCATGTTGTGTTCTCTTTCTTCCAAAGAGTTCCAACAACAGGTGTAACACCGGCCTACACTGGGCGTCACTTCAGGCTAGCCTATAGTTCCAACTGGGTACCCAGAGTGTGTGTGACTGTGTTACAGGGACCTCTGAGTGCATGCCTTATAACCTGAACCATTCAGATCTAAAATCAATCACTAGATTACTGCCCCTCCCTTGTTCACATCCCCCAATAAATTAGATCTAAATCTTTTTGCATCCAAATTGATTGTGGTGTACCTCTGTATAGAAAGTACTATGATATTGCTGTTTACTGTTACGGGTCTTGTTTTACAGTGGGTTTCCAGGGCCATTCCAGCTAATCCAGCCCTGGTGGTAATCGTGTTACAGGAGAGGTTAACAGTGCATTACAGTGTGTATTGGGATTGTGTCATCTCAGACATGCTTTGGCCACTAGAGGAGAAAGAGGGGTTATCAGTGTTTTGGAGGGCTGTATCCAGAGCAGTCACACTGCCATTAACCCTGTCCTCTGGGTGGAGGCACCCTTTTCACGAGCTCAGGCCCTCAACCTGCAGATAGTCACGCAGGCAGGGGTAGTATCCCTTGGAATAGCACCACCTAGGGTTACATCTTGGAGACACCGCTGCGGTTGCCGCCCCCTAGTGACCACAATGATCAATGTCTGACTCCTTAAAAAATATTTAGCGCTAATTGGGCTCCGCCTTTGGCACAGATCATAGAGGGCATGTTCTCTGGTGTTGTCCCACCCCCAGTGTGGGGAAATGATTGGGAAACTTGGAAGGCCCATACTGACTGGATGATATAGCATTGGCCTGGGACAGATGAGCAGAAGTGGCATGAGATTCTACAGGGTTTTAAATAATTGATTAGCAGTTTTTCTTGGTACAATGCTAACCATACAGAAAGCATTTATATAGGTTTTCTAGAAGTGTTATGTTTGTTAAACACATTGAGGCAAGTGCTAAGCATTTTCACAATGTTTTAGAACTTTTATGAGCAAAACACTAATCAATTTTAGAGTTAAATAAATCCCTGTTCTAGCCATGCTCAAGGGCACTGCACTGCATGTTTTTCAGGGGCTTCAGTCCAAGGAGGCCTCAGCGTCCACCCAGAAGTATTTGGATATGTTAGCATCCATATTTGACCCTGATTGGGATGTCAAGGAGCTGATACAAAAATTTGTGACCATGCGGCAGAAGTCAGGGGAATTGCTGTCGGCGTACATTTTGAGAATGGAAGGGGTGCTACAGAAGCTGGTGGACCAAGGGGAGGTCACACCTTCAAGGATGGACCGGGTGTAAATGGATCAGCTACTGACATCAGTCAACGACCCTCGATCCCTGATGTTTCAAATGCAGATGCAATAGTGTCTATATAATGCACCTGATTTTTTTTTACTGATGCGAGCAACCAGGAGGGCTGAGCAGTCACTGGAGATAGACCTGGCTGTAGCTCTGAAACCCGCTATTTTGACTGGCCTTTTGGGGAGGCCCAGCTTGAAGTTTCAAGTGAAGAGCTCAGAGTGAGTGAAGAGACCCGAGAAGTTACTGTGGAAGACTGCCTTAGGTGTTTAGAGGCTAAGTATGTTTGATCGTGCGGAATACTGCTAGACACGTTCCAGCATCCCGACTTTCCTGTAAAAAGTAAAAATGTTCAATCTGCAAACATATTTACAAGTTAAATGTTCTGATTGTTCTGAAGGATGAACATGGTGCTCCTCTCCCATCTAGCCCCAAGTTAGCTGAAAGGGTTGAGTCTCGATCTGTATTGTTTAAAATGCAAGAAACTATTACATGAATAAGTACATTAATATTATCATGTGAATCCTAGTGGAAACAGTACTGAATGTATGAAAAATTTTATTTTTTTTATTTTATTTAAACAGCAGTTTGGAAAACCTTTGAGCCATAGGCTCATTTACAAAGGTACCTTGTCACAGTAAGACAAACCAAAATACACAGTATAGCAGTACAACACATAAGTATAACAGTAAAATTAAGACATAGATACAAACAAGCTGGTACAGGTAGGATGGATGCAAACAATACCAGAGTTATGTCGTCCTTAGCAGCTTAGTAATAAGCTTTGTCATAGAAATATTGGTACAGCTTTGACTAGTGCTGATTACAGCATGAATTAATAAGGTAGTTACGTGAAGTTTGAAGCACGATATAGTTGGAGCTTGGAGATGGAGGGGCAGTGTGTTGAACCAGGAGGGGGCCCTAAGCTGAAGGCTCTTTGGCCGTGAGAGGTCCTAGCTCTAGGGATAACAAGAGAGGTTTTCCCAGAGGTCCAGGTATGAACTAATGGGACAGAGCGGCGATGGTGGTGGTCAATCCTGGTGGGGAAAGCCCAAGGAGGGTCTTTTGTAAGGGTACAGGTAAGATATTTGAGGTGCTCGTCGAGATCAAGTACCAGCGCTTTAGCATACAGTAGACAGGTGTGTGTCATCCTAGGTGCTCAGTAATTAACCTGCAGGCCTTATTCAGAGTAGTCGCAATTTGTGGAGTGCGGTCTGATCAGCAGCACCATACACCGGCAGTCCATAGTCCACTAGGGACAGGATAGAGGAGGTGAGTGCGAGTCGAAGAGCCTCCGGGGAGGCAGTGTTTATACCGATGTAAGATGCCCAATCGGATATTAGTGGCAGTGGCTAGGGGCAGCGATGTGTCCATGGAAGGAGAGGGAGGGGTCAAAATGGATCCCTAGGTATTTATAGGAGCAAACTTGTTCGAGTGGGAATGAGGACCCAGAGTGAATGAGGAGTTTGAAGTTGCAGGACTTGTTTTGAGGATGAGTGAAGAACATGGTTTTTGTTTTTTTAAGATTTATCACCAATCTATGTTCCTTGAACCAGCCCTCGGCTTCAGTGAAGGACTTCTGCCGAGTCCTGGAGGGCAGTAGGGTTACGACTTGAGGCAAAGATGACTGCATCATCAGCGTACAATAGAATGTTCCCGAGCAAGAGCATGGAAGGTGTTAAGGTAAAGGGAGAATAGTAAGGGGCCCAGAATGGAGCCTAGGAACCCAAGAAAGATGGGACAGATGTCAAGTAGGTCCCATTAATTTTCTGCCGCTGTGAAGTCAGACAGATAACTGGTGCACCAGGAGATAGGCCCAGCAGCAAAACCAGAGAGACTAAGGGCATCAAGAAGGAGGGGTGGGAGACAGTGTGCAAAGCTTTCGAGAGGTCAATGAAGACAGCACCAGCCAGAGAACCAGTGTCTAAGGAGGAGTGGAGAAAGTTGGAGAACTCTAGGAGGGCTGTGTTGGTACTGTGGCCCGCCTGGAAGCCATGCTGCTCAGGACAAAGGACATTGGTAGGTGGAGAGTAGTCAGAGATTTGAGAGGCCACCACTTTCCAAGGCCTTGGAGAGAGAGAGAATGGAGATCGTCGATAGTTTCCAGCCACAGTCCTATCACCACCTTTAAAGATAGGGGTGACAGTGGTGACTTTCCAGGCAGTTGGAACCTTCCCCAGGCAAAGAGAGTGGTTGATGAGGCATGTGATCGGGTAAGGACTGTGTCTAAGACCAGCGTAGGGATACACGGATCAGGGTGTCACTGCCTGTACTATTACTCTTGAGGGCAGTGACAAAGCTTGACCTAAGTTCTTGGGCAGAAACACGGAGGAGAAAAAATAAGGCGAGAAAGATTTACGGTAGGTGCTGGGGGAGGAGGGTCAAAAAAATTTGTAGGGAGGATAGGGCTAAGGTCAGTGAATGAGGTGTTGAGGTGGTTGGCTATGAGGGCTGGGTCTGAGGAGATCACACCATTAATGTTGATCTGGGTGGTTGGGGGGGAGTGTGCACTCCCATTTAACTGTTTAATGTTATCCCAGAAGGTTCTGGGATTCCCCCATGAGGCAGTGAGTGAGGACCGATAGTGCTCAGACTTGGCGCCTTTCTGATGGCCCAGTGCACTTATTTGGGCGGCAGCATATAACACGCCTGTCATTGGGCTGGCCAGTCTCAATGACACGGTGCCATAGGTTGTCCCTATGTTTGAGCTGGTGGATCAAAGCTGGGGTAACCTAGGGGCATTCTTCCTTTTAGAACGAGCGGGTCAACACTGGGGCAAAGATATCACAGGCATTATTAAAAGTTTGGGTAAAGAAGGAGAGAGCTGTGTCGATGTCAGGAGTTGCCTGTATAGGAGACCAGTCAATTTGGGACAGAAGTTCCTTAAGTTTTATCAGTCCACCAGGTATTAAAACGCAGCATGTGGACTGTGCTATGGGTTTGGGGACTGAGGTTGACCAGTGGAATAGAATGGGGAGTGATCGCTGAGAGAGTCTGGGAGGACTTGTACATTGGGGATCCGATTAGGGTGGTTGGTGAGTACCACATCAAGCAGGGTCCTAGAGCCTCTCTTGGGGTTAGTCCTGGTAGGGTGGGTAACTAGTTGCGTTAGGTCTATTGCAGAAAAGGAGTCTCGGGTAGAGGAGGAGGAGGGGCTGAGCCAGTTGACATTTAAGTCACCCACCAGAATTTGATCCAGCGGAAGGAGGTAGAGAGGTAAGGTATTCTGTAAGAGGCAATGGCCTGCGTTTGGTCCCTGGGGCACGTATGCAGTAGTCAGATAAGGGGTCCCTTTAAAGGGTCAGGGGTTAGTTTCAGCATAAGCGCCTGGGCCCTGGAGTCAAGGATGGGAGTGGGCAGGGCTAGTACGGGGAGAGATTCCTTGACATAAATAGCAGGCTGCCGCCCCGTCTCCCAACACGGTCGGACCGGAAAAGGGTGAAACCAGGAAGGGAGACTAGGGAGTCAGGGGAGGATTTTGACAGCCAAGTCTCAACCAGGGTGATGACATCAGGGTTAATTGATGTGACCAGGCATTGTAGTGAGTCAAACTTTTTTAGGAGGCTACAGATATTCATGGAGACCATGCATAGGCCTGTGGTGCGAGTTGGGGAGCTCCTGGGAACCGGGCCAGGGTTTGGATGAATGTTCCCTGACAGGAGTAGTAGCATGACTAACACCCTGGCTGGGAGATGGTGAGAGGTTTTCCTACGATTGACATGAGAGGGAGGGGGGGAGGCTAAGGGAGCAGAGGGTGGGCAGGGAGGTACAGGAGGGGAAAGCAAGAATAAGAAGACACCCAGATGTGCCTGAGGTGAAGAGAAAGCTAGGGGGAGGGCAGGGGGACGGGGACACACAGAGGTCCCAAGGGGCAGGAGAGGAGGTTCAGGAGCAAGGGGAGGGAGGGGTGCCAGGGCACAGTGTGAACTAGCAGATGGGTAAGTGGGTAAGTGCACTGCTAGTGGGGATAGGCACAGGCAGAGCGTGAGGCAGGGCCAATACATTGTGGTGAGCAAGATCCCAGGGAAGTAGTCTTGGTACAGGTAGGAGTAGGAAGTAGTGAGGGAGCATAGGTCCCTCTGGTGGCCAACAGGTATAACCTGCAAATGGGAAAGTGGGGAGACTGTTGTCATTACAGGTATAGTATATGTGTAGAGAGTACTGAATAAGTATAGTAATGTGATAAGTTTATGTTTACTGATGCATCAGTCATTATCTCTGTCTTGTGTAGTAATGTCACATATATGTCATAGTATATTGTCTTCTTCCATGATATTAACAAATATACTTGATGCAGATGCCAAGTTCTTTCCAGGCAGGGAAGGGTGTAACCCCCACAAATGGGGGTTCCCAAAAGTCTTCTTGGGCTTGCCTAAATGCCCACTGCCAGGCTGATGTCCTGTGTCCTAGCAGTTTAAAAGTGTTTGCATGTGAGTACCTAGCTAGCCTCCATGCCTGTCTCTTTAAGAGCTGCCTATCTCATAGTTATAATTAATCTGGGTGGGGGCCGAGTAGTTTCAAGCTCAAGTCCTGCCCAGGCTGCAGTATTATTGCTGCATTCTGCCATCACTAATTGCGCAGAGGGAGCCCTATTGACAGCTGTGATTGTTTGTTGATTATCTGCATTAATAATAACAATATCGTAGTTTGTCTAACCTGCCCTCCTTTGCAGCATGGACATTTCTGCATTGCATCACCATCTTCATTCTGGACTGCCAGTTTGGGCCCAGGGGTCTTATGGGAGTGAATTTCTGTAGGAATTGTAGTTTGCACCCTTTGGCAACTAAATTAACCTGGAGGGGGAGCCCTTGCAGTGACAGACAAATGGATCAACCAACCGAACCATCTGGATCACTGGGAAGTCCCAGAGCTGCCTGCAGCAGTGGGTCAGTGTGGAGTTAGAGTTGGAAGAGTGAACAGCTCAAGAGATTCGAGCAGCTGCTCCTGTGTGGTGTGCAGGGGAAGTCAGCAGAAAGGCTGCATCTGGCCTGCCTGTTACCATCTTCCCATGTGAAGAGACGTTGAGCTGAAATTGGACTTTATCCAAAAATGCAGTTTTTGCAATTGGAAACTGAATTGTGACAAAGTGAATTTCTCCTGAAGTGGACCGAAAATTTGTATAGTAGTGATCGGCCTATCAGGACTTACGACTGCCACAGAGTGTACAGTTTTCGCAGAGACACTGTGTATAGCAATCGGGCTGTCATCTGAACTGTGGTATTTACTGGCTTTTACTATATGTGTGCTGAATGTGGAGGGTGGGTCGCAATCTGGTTCCCCACCTTGCTTGATGTGTCACACTTGCTGGAAGCTGCATCCAGTACTTTACCAGACTGTATCCGAACTGTTCCCCTGGTCTGGGCCTCACCAACTCGCCCCAGATTGCCGCTCATGCTGCAGTGTTACTTCCAACGAGAGACCCGCCTGGGTATTCAGCTACCTGCTCAACACCAATGAACAGGAATGACACCACAGTGCATCGTGTGGTCCCTGCTTCTCCTGGCAATCCAGCTCTTCATCCTGAGATCTCCATTTCATCCATCCTGCACCCTGAATTGAGTAGCATGAGTAAACACCAGGGTAGCTCCCTGCAACAAAGTGCAAATCAAAGTGTGTCAACTGATTTCATTGCTGTGGCTAATCATTTCGGATTGAACTATCCGGCTCTGGATTACAAATTAAGGGTTAAAGTGCATGGTGTGTTCTCTTTCTTCCAAAGGGCCCCAACAACATCTGCAATGCCGGCCTTCCCCGAGCGACGCTTCAGGCTAGCCTGTATTTCCAACTGGGTACCCAGAGTATGTGTGACTGTGTTACAGGGACTTTTGAGTGCATGCCTTATAATCTGAACCATTCAGATCTAAAATCAGTCACTAGATTACTGCCCCTCCTTGTTCACATCCCCTAATAAATAAGATCTAAATCTTTTGCATCCAAACTGGTTGTAGTGTACCTCTGTATAGAAAGTACTTTGATATTGCTGTTTATTGTTACAGGCCTTGTTTTACAGGGGGTCTCCAGGGCCGTTCCAGCTAATCCAGCCCTGGTGGTAAGTGTGTAACAAGAGAGGTTAACAGTTCATTACAGTGTATATTGGGATTGTATTATCTCAGATGTGCTTTGGCCAGTAGAGGGGAAAAAGTGGGGCATCAGTGTCCCGAAGGGCTGTACCCAGAGCAATCACATTGCCATGAACCCTGTCCTCCGGGTGGAGGCACTCTTTTCACGAGCTCAGACCCCTCAACCTGCAGATGGTCATGCAGGCAGGGGCAGTATCTCATGGGATAGTGTCACCTAGGGGTTACATATATCACAGTATCAAGTATCCTAACTAATACAATTATCATATTAAACATGTCATTAAAACTTCACCTAGCCTGAGTAACAATAAGCAACTATATTAATAATCTGATCCTACCAATGCACTAGCGCTGGTCAATAATTCATAGTACACTATCTATGTCCCTATTAATTCATCAACCATTTCAGGAAGGGACCCATGTAGCTTCATTATTTCTGCTGTCCTAGTATTTAGGTGGCTGATTTGTTTGTTTAGAGCTAGGTTAGCTAAGTGTTTGGCCCATTCTTCTAGGCTTGGAGGATATCTGTCCTTTCAGTGATTCACTGTGAGACATTTAAAGCCCAGGGTAGCTAATAGAATCCATTTTTTTAAAATGCACTAATACCCAGGTTACCTGGTTCAAAAGGTATTTCCAGTCCTAGAACTTGCTTACAGACTATCCAGATGATTATCCATGAATATCTCATTACTGGGCAACTCCACAGCATATGCATAAGATCTGCCTGTGGCAACCCAGACCTCAACAGCTGTCATCAGCTGCAAGGCCAACCATTGCTTTTTAGCTGGAGTGAGGTACCAGTCATGTAGAATCTTGAATTGAAGTGGCCCTGCATATCCTTGTTGGTTTTGTATGCTTTTCTGACATAATAATTTCCATGTTGGTTGTGAGAAGGTATGGCCAGTCTACCTTCCCATATTCTCTTTGTACCCTGATTCAGGTCTAGGCCCATACTGATACAGAGTTTGTACATTTTACCTGCCCCTCCTTTATTCCTCACCATAGCTGAATAAGCTTGCCAATTCCTTAGAGGATTTGTCTAGGATATTTTGTGTCCAGGATATTTTGTAATGCATATCTTAGCTGTAAATATGTATGAAACTCAGTGTAGGGTAACCTATATAATACCTCAACTCAGAGAATGAGCTGAGGATCCCATCTGTCTGGTTAGTTATATCCCTAAGGGTCTCGAGCCTAATTTTACTCATAAATCAGTATAGACAACCCCCCACTGTGATATCTGGATTTCTCCAAAGAGGGGTGTATTCTTAGGGAATAATTGCAACTGCATGTGTTTGCTAACCATTTAATTGGTTTAGATGCATTTTCAGGTATGGGTGTAATGCTATACTGGGTAGACTTAAACCTAACATTAGATGGTGTAAAAGTAAGGCCTAACCAAAGCAGCCTCATGTTGGGCCCAAAGGAGTTCTTTATTAGTTGGGAACCATTGACATAATTGCCTGAATAAAAATACTTGTTGATAGCATTTAAAGTCTGCAAGACCCATACCCCATTTTGCCATGTTTTTGTTTAAGTTTGCCTAGACTAACCCTGGCTTTAATCCCTTCCCATAGGAATTTTCTTACTATTGCATCTATTTCTTAAACCAACAGGAGCTGATATTCATGGGTATATTTTGTAACAGATATAACATTCTGGGTGCTATCTGTCACAAATGCACTCAGCAAGTCAGGCTCTCTGCTCGCACAGTGCCAACCTCCGAGCACAGTAATGTGAACAGGTAACAGACAGGGTAACCCTCCTGTCTGCTTTTGGGTCCGAATTACCTTTGGTCTCAAGTTTTGGGGGGATTCAAAATGTGAACCTTATGCTAGCATACCCAAATGTACAGGCTCAGATAATATTCTCTTCAGGGGGATACAATATATCTTTCGCCTAAGGGCACCTAACCAAGTATCCGAAATGAACCCTTAAAACTCTATAAAAGACCTTAAGTATAGTCTTACCTTTCCCCAGTCTAGTAACACCATCATGCTTTTGAACTGTTTTTGTCAGTCTTAACCTCTATACATCACATGCAAAAAGAACTGACAGACACACCCAGGCAGTCTTTCAAATAATATATTTACTAAAAATGGATAAAAAATATGAAAAATGTAAACACAGAGCACTGTAAAAAAGCATGCAATCACTTAAAAGAAAATAAAGAAAACTACAGACAAACTCTTACCAACATACAGTTAGATACTTTTCTATCTAATGTATTACCTCTAAGTGCTTATCAGAGCTGTCTTTCTATAGTCCCAAGATGGTATATATCTCAAAAACAGTTCAGACACAGTATTAGTTTAAACTGTGTCTCTTCACACCCCTTCAATGAGTCATATAGCTCCTCCTTTTAGAATATAAAAAAATATAAACATGATGTTCTATCAGGGGGTATTTTAAATAAGGTGACATCAGCAAAAACTTTTTTCCCAAATTATAAGTCTTTGATTTCCCAATTCCTTCTCCCAAGGCATTTCAAAGGGTTTTATAGCTTTTTAACACCAGTTGATATTAAATGTTCTTCCTCTTAAGACATCATAAAAGTTTATGATTTTTATCCTCTGGCAGACTCATAAAGTCCCATTTCGTTTTCACTTCAAATAAGCAACAGGTCATAAAAAGGCCATAAAATGCAATGTCTCAAGGAAGTTAATTACATTACAGAGAGCTCCTGGTTTAATATATATCCTGTCATTTCACTGAAACCGAGGTGGGGCACCCATGGAAGCACTGTGACAATCACACACTATATTTTTATATTACAAATAGCATCCAACAATCATAACCAGCTGGCCAAGTGTTGCACTATCATCATCTTAAGGGCATTCACTTTGCCCATTATGAAAGGTTGAGTTTTCCCCATTCATCCAAGCTTATCTGTATATCTTCCAGTAGGGGTTTCAGGTTACTGATCAGCAGATGTTCCATCTTATGCATTATCCTTACACCTAGGTATGTAATACATTCCCACCTCATTTTAGGTTGTATTTGCCATATAGCAGCCTAAAGATCTTCAATACTGCCTTTTAATGGAAGTACTTTGGACTTGGACCAGTTTATTGAAAGTCCAGAAATAACTTTAAAATTCTCCGGAGCTGCCAGCCCAGTGGTGCTGAGGCACTGGACACGTTACCTTGTGTTGCACCAGTGGCCTGGGTTTGGGAACAACCTGGTTATCAGAAAGCCAGAGGGGGTAAAGGAACAGGATTGAGTGGCTGGATGGTGGCTCTCCCTTACGGTGGTTGTCCACCCTCTGTAGTTCCACTCACATCAGGTGGAGGTCCAGTGGGAAGCTATGTGGGAGGGGTGAGATGATTGCCAGGGTGGGATGGAAAGGTCTAGGCCAGTATCTGGCAAATGGGGAGCAAAAAAAAAAAGAAAAAAATGCAAAAAACAAAGTTTCTCCAGAAGCTCCATGGTGGGACCCGGTGATTTGTGGACCTGCACATTGTCAAAGATGCCATCAAAACTATTCTGGTACTGTGAGTGTGGTGAAAATATACACACCAGTGACTCCAATGATGTCTGTGTCTGCTGCCTAGGCCCAGACCACAACATAAAAGCATGTCAGATCTGCCAGTGCTTCAATTCTGTGACCAGGTGACACCCAAAAGGGACCTTAGAGATGGACCTTTTGAAACTACAGGTGGGCAGTATGGCGGAGGAGCCGAAGGACAAAGCTGCGGCATTGCCAGCTCTGTCGACTGAATCCAGGTTGTCCAAGTCCCAGAACAAGTTATCAGGGATTCACAAACACAAGCACTATGATAAGGATATTGAGAGAGTCTCCCTAGATTGTTTAAGGTCACCCTTCCACTCTACAGGTATGATCTCTTCTGTGCCATCAACTGCTATGGCAGTGACACCACTCACCCCCTAACCATTGACACAACACCAAGGTCAGGGCTTGGTGCAGGCACTACCAGACCTACTGCAACTGGTATGTCACAGTCAATGTCGGGGACTCAGCCTCCCTCGTCAACTCCTCCAATTACACTTGACCACATGGGCACTGACGTTCAGGTGGTTCTATCATCATTCACTGACATGATTAGACACTGGTTACCTACTCTCCCTGTTCCAGGGGGTCCTTTGACAGGGCCTACTTCTAATCCCCCATTGACATTGCAAGGTACACCCTGGCCCCAGCCACCTTCTAGGGCACCATCAACATCACTGGTGCATTCTCGCCTCTTCATCGGCCTGCTCAACAATGAGTATGAATATAATCCTGACTTAGTAATGCAAGATGATGAGGAATAGGCTGAGGATTACATTGAAAGTCCATATGATAGGGGCACCAGTTCTACAGTGTCCACTTGCAGTGAGGACTCAGTACTCCACACCCCAAGGTCCCTTCCATAGGATTTTTTTAATTTTTTTTATTTATTTCATATTCAGATTAATACATTTGAGCCAAAATAGGCTCATTTACAAAGGTTCCAAGTCAGAGTAGACAGAACAGGACATAAAATACAGGTAGTTTCATATATGGCATTACATACAAGTCAGGCTACACAGAGGTAGAAGTTACATTGGTTACAGTTTTATACAAGGGTGTAATATAAAATAGGTAGACATTAGGTACACAAGTGATTTTGTAACAATAAGTGCTATGGAGAAGATAACAACTGCATTAAGATGAGGCACAGTGTTTAGGTGGTTACATAAGACAACTAGAGGCAAACAAGTTTCTAGATAGTAATGGAGCAGGTTTAGCTACCAAAGGAGTCTTTGTTTCATGGGTCAGCAGGGAGCTAGTTATAGTTTGGGGGGGGAGGGAAAAGAAGGAGGGAATGAGTGGGAGCACGTGGAGTCCTAAGGGGTGAGATGAAAGAAATAGGGGTAATCAATAGATAGCAAGAGGGAGGAAGGAGGATAGAGGTATGGGAGGGCCAAAGTGAGCAGAGCCATGGGAGGCAGGAGGGGTGGGGGGATGCAGACAAGGTGGGCTGTAACAGTGAGGTAACGGGTGAGAAAGGAGGGTGGGCAGGATGTGTAAGGGGAATAGGGTGAGTGAAGGTGGGGGAATGGGAAGGATGGAGGGAGGGAGAGGGTAGGCTTAGGTAGAGGTTAGTGGGTGCAGTGAGGAGGGCAGGGATACTGAGGTCATGTATTAGGGACAGCAATTGCAGGTCATGTTAGGTAAGAGCATAGCCCTTGTTTAAAGTAGCTAAGATTGGTGCATTCGATGAGGGTGATAGGTAGTTCATTGAACCACCTGTGTACTTGGTAGGACAGGGATTTCTGAGCTAGCTTGGTGCTCTTAAAAGGCACCTGGAGGCCCCCTTTGGTCACACTCCTACTGTTTTTTTGTGGGCTGTGCAGCTTTGAAGAGGTTGCAGGTAGCCACAGGCATGAGCCCTAGTAGTGATTTTTTTTACCAGCAGGCAGATCTAGTGCTGCACCCTAAGGTGAAGTGGGAACCAACCTGTTTCAATGTAAAGTGAAAGAACAGCAGCACTCGGAATGCTGTTGCAAATAACTTATTCTGCTAAATGCAAATCAAATAAACACAGGCACAGAATTCAAGCAGATGTCCTGCAAATACAAACTACCCCAGCACTTCGACTTTGAGAACAAGTCTTCCTCAGAGGGTGTGGCTTAGAGGAAAGACATGTGATTTATATAACAATCTCATTAATATTCATGATATTTAAACTGAATCACCTGATAAGCATCCTAATAGTGATTAAAGAAAACAAAACAATTTCACTTACACCTATTAATTCAAGTACAAAACTTATAGAATTAACTTATAGAATTATTGTTATTCTAACCTACAGGTACACTAATACATCTCTTATAAATATTTATTTAACGAACAATGTCTATAAGCTTTATGCTGCTAAAAGCACTAAGCTAAATTTTCTAAAAGAGGATTAATGCTGTACAAAGGAGGAAGAATACAAACATTAGGTATCTCAAAACCAAACTTCTCACAGGATCTGTATAGATATATTATGTGAGGGACCCTCTGTAATTAAGTTCCGAATCAAATTAGTCCTTCAAGACATAGTGATTTGTAATTGAGATCCCAAAAGATGAATAAGTGTCCTAAAAGGAAGCAAAGAGGAAAAATAAATGAAAACTGTTGAAAAAATGTCAAAAAAGATTTATAATTATAACTACAAAACCAAGTAAAAGGTGAAAGCCCTCCAGAGGAGGGATGGGGCATAACAGAACAGAAATTTAAAATAAAAGCTACATGCAAAAGACCAAAATTCCTATCTTATAACAATCTAGATGTTATTATTTAATGAAATATTAACTGTCTTAATATCAATGACGTAAATCCAACATTCATTTTTTGTACTGCTTGCCAGAAAATAGACTTTCTTGATTTAACACTCTCTATTGATAGCACAATGCAAACTATATATATACTATGTGCTATCATAAACCTATGGCAACTAAAGGTAAAGCTGAGTATTTCATCCAGGTGTACTCATAGATATTTGAAGGTAGAGACTTGTTCCAAGGTCTCACCCCTGTAGTTCCATATCAGCAGCAGGCCTAATCTGTTCTTGCTCTGGACTACGGTAAAGAGCATGCTTTTGGACTTCTTGAGGTTGAGTAGAAGTCTGTGCTGGGAGAACCATGATTCCAGCATTAGGAAGCTGTATTGTAACTGTGTGGTAACAGCGGATGGTTCTTTACCAGAGACAGAGATGACACATTATCAGCATAGAGCACAGTGTGTGCGGGCAGATGGAGAGGAATGAATTTATGAAGAGACTGAAGAGGAATGGTCCTAATATGGAGCCTTGTGGGACTCCAGTATTCACCTCCCTAGGTTTGGAGTGGGTGCCATTGATATTAGCACATTGTGTCTTGTGGGCAAGATAGCTGTTAAACCAGGCAACAGTGTCTGTGGGTAGGCCAACAGCCAGCAAGCAGTTTAGAAGATACTGGTGGTTGATGGAGTCAATGCCTTAGTGAGGTCTATGAAGATAGACCCCACTGCCATTCATCTATCCAATGAATCATAGAGGAGGAGTACTCAACTATAGAAGAGAGTGTAGAGTGCTTTTTATGAAGCTGTGCTGTTGGGTGTAGAGCAATCAGTACTTCTCCCGGTATTCTGTGAGTTGGTTGCAGACTATCCATTCCAGGGCCTTTGAAAGGGAGGGGCAAAATGGAGATGGGCCTGTAGTTGGAGTTGTTAGCCCTGTCACCAGTTTTAAAAACTGGGGTAACAACTGCTGCCTTCCATCTGTCTGGGAACATATCTGAACTAAGTGAGGCGTTGAACACTTTTGTCAAAGGGTCAGCTAGTTCATTTAAGGTGAGAGCCACTAACTTCATGCCAGCTTGGTCGCTTTTCACCCTAGTCTTCCCAGGACCCGCTGGATAATAGTCTCAGATCTAGTAGCTTGCTTGAAATAGAATGGTAGTATTCCATTGTCATTAGGTGGAGGAGTATGCAGGGAAGGCGGCTGACCTGGTTGAGTGGGCGTAAGGTATGTGCTTGGTAGTACTAAAGATAGGTCAGTGAATGCGGCATTAAAAGCCTTGGTAATGTCACAGGGTTCCTGGAGTGTCCCAGATGCAGTTATGATCAGGTCAGGAGGGGCCCTTGAAACTCTGCTAGTTAGAGATTTCATAGAGTTCCAGAACTCCCTTCCTGTTCCCCAGTTTTTGATTAGGAGCTGGATATAGTAGGAGGCTTTAGTTGCCTGTAAGAGCTTATTACATTTGTTTCTGGCTGCCCTGCAGGCAGAGAGGTCAGCCAGCATTCAAGTAGCCCTGGTCTTGTGCCACAGACTGTTCCTTAGATGCATGAGCTCAAACAGGGGGCCTGAGAGCCATAGGATAGCAGTCTGTCTCACTGTTTTGGTCCAGACAGATGCAAAAGTGTCATAGGCCATGCTAAAGAACCCTAGGAAGTATTCCAGGGCTTGGTTCCCATCTTTTGTACCATCCAGTGGGGACCAGTCATCTTGTTTCAGGTACTGCTGGAAGGCAGGCAATATGCCAGGCCTTAGGGTGCAATTTCTGGAGACGTGAGGGGGGCGTTTGGAGAATTTATTAATTCAAGTACATATTACTGGAGAATGATCATTGAGGGAGTCCAGTGAGACAGAGACATTGGTGATATGGTCTGGGGAGGATGAGAGGAGCCAGACTAAAAGGGAGCTGGTGCCTGTCCTATAGTTTTGTCTAGTGGCTTGTGTTACCATCTGTGTGAGGTAGAGTCCAGATATTTAGTCTCTGGTTGGTGCTTCATCTTGGGATTTCCAATTAGTGTTGAAGTCACCAACAATTACATGTTCCCATTTATACTCCAGCTGCTGTTGATTGGTAACGAACTGTTCCAGGCCAGTTTTGTGCTTGCCAGGGGGTATATAAACTGTGGATAGCAGGAGAAATTTGTTTTGCTGTCCAATGGTGAGCTTAAAATTCATGATTTGGGCTTCCTTAGATTGCAGGCTGCTGGGCAGGGCATGACCTTTGATGTCGCTCCCGAGGTAGATCATGCAACCACCGCCACGCTTAGACAAATGGTCCTGACAGAAAGAGGTGTAGCCATTTAAAGAAACAGCAGAATTGGGAATCTTAGCAGAGAGCCAGGTCTCAGGGAGAGCAATGATGTCGGGTTTGATCATTGCTATCCGGGCCTCGAACAATGAAAACTTAGGTAGACTTCCTATGCTGAGTGAAGCAACCTGAAGTTGTCCCATGCTTGGGTTGTGTCTTGCATGAGGGGGGCTTGGGTGTGGTTGCACATTGCTGGATATTAAGAGTAATAGTAGGATTAGCCTCCTGAAGTAGCGTGGCCATAGTGCCCATTGCAAGCACATGGATCTAGTTTTAGAGGGTATTGGGTCAGGGGTATTACTTGGAGGGGAGTCATTTAGTATTAAGGCAGCTATAAGGATTTTAGGGTCAGCCTTCGGTTCAAAGGTCCATAGAGGTTGTTTGGAGGCTGGAGTTGGGAGGGGATCAGTTAGCATCCCGCCCGTGATGCCCATTATAGGCTGGGGTATGATAAATATGGAGGGGTCCATGTTGGGGCCAGCCACCTCTCTATGTAATTCTATTCCCAGGCAAATGATAGAGGCTAATATAAGTGACAGCTTACTATGTCCTAGCTTGGTAGATTATTTATTGGGTGCACTTATGGTTTGGAGGTGATTTGTGGTTGTTTAAGGGAGGTAGTAGGCTCCCTATGTTGAGTGAGGCAGTGCAGGGGAGATGCAAATGTCCACTTAGTAGCATCAAGTGAACAGGGAATGCTTATCAGTGTTTGGTAGTAGCACTAAGAGGGGCAATATTAATAATGAGGAGGGGGTGGGGAGGGTTTTTGTGACTTCAGACAGCCACTAGAGCAGTAGGGTGAGAGATGACTTTGTCTGTTACAAAACTTTGTCTGTTACAGAATGTCTTTTGGGGATATAGGTGTACAACCTAGAGATGGGAGGGGATCGAGGAGGGGGAGGAGCTCTTGCTGCAGGGGGCAGCAGCTAATCAGGAGGAGGAGTGAGTAGGGAGGGTGGAGCTTGGGAGGATTTAATAGAGGTCAGGGACAGGGTGGGTGAGAGGGATGAAAAATAAGTTCAGAACAGCAGTCAGGGGCTTCGGCAGTGTGGTGTCAAATTCCAAAACTGAAGCGCAGCTTCTCTCATTACCTGCAGTCCTAATAAGTCCAGGTGGGCAGCAGCGCCATTTGTTTGATTCAAACTACAAGCATGGTTCGAGTTGGGGGGGGTGCACAGCCCCGTGAGGGCTAGGGATCCCCTACAGTGCTACAAAGTCTGAGTGGGCAGCAGAGTCATTTGTTTGATTCAAACCATGAGTGCGGTTTGAGTTGAGGGGGTGCACAGCCCTGTGAGGGCTCAGGATCCTTTGTGGTGCTTGAAAGTCCGGGCGGGCAGCAGCACCACTTGTTTGATTCAAACAACGTTCGTGGTACGAGTTGGCGGTTGCACAGCCCTGTGAGGGCTCAGGATCCCCTATGGTGCTAGAAAGTCTGGGCTGGCAGCAGCACATGTGTTTGACTCAAACAACGAGCACGGTTTGAGTTGGGGGGCTGCACAGCCCAGTGAGAGCTCAGGATCCCATGCAGTGCTAGAAAGCCCAAGCAGGCAGCAGCACAACTTGTTTGATTCGAAACACAAGTGTGGTTTGAGTTGGGGGGTGCACAGCCCTGTGAGGGCTTAGGATGCCCAGCAGTACTAGAAAGTCTAGGCGGGCAGTAGTACCACTTGTTTGTTTCAAACAAGAGCGCGGTTCGAGTTGGAGGGGTGCACAGCCCTGTGAAGGTTCAGGGTCCCCTGTGGTACTAGGAAGTCCGGGCAGGCAGCAGCGCCAATTGTTTGATTCAAACTACAAGTGCAGTTCGCATTGGGGGGGGTGCACAGCTTTGTGAGGGCTCAGGATCCCCTCACCATAATGCAACAGTTACAGGCTGCCAAGGGTTTGACCTGGAAGAGCAGGACACTACCAAGAAAAATCTTATAAAATTCCTGGAGTTGCCTGATTCTCTCCCCCCCCAGTTGTGGTGCCACCTCTTCTCCCTGCCTTGGAGGCGCCATCTTTGCTGTCTGGTACAGGCCAAATAACATTCCAGCCATACCCAGGAAGGCAGACAAAATTTACATGGCCCCTTCTGGAAAACCATTTTTGCCACCCAGCCTGAGGGAGACTTAGTGGTCATTAATGCTGCCCATGATATGTCAAGGGCACCTAAACACCTGAGTTCCCTCTCTCTTGATAAAGAGTCCAGGAGGCTGGATGTTTTAGGAAGAAGGACCTTTGCCTTCTCCTCTTCATTAGGACTTCATATTGTTAACTACCAGTCCCACAAGATTAAGTACCAGAACACGCTCTGGAGAAAGGCCAAGGCACCTCAAAGCAAGAGCTTCTTAAAAATCTTACTGCTAGGGCTGATGTGGGCAAACATTTGCTTGGGATGACCTATGCTGTTTCAGATGCTTCTACCAGGGCTGCTGCCTCTGGCATCTGTCTCAGGAGATATTTGTGGCTAACATGACAGGGTTTGCAAATGACATGCAATAGTCTATTCTCAATGCCCCTTTCAGAGGACATAAGCTGTTTGGTTCTGATGTCCAGGATATTTTATCCACCCTTCAAGCCTCAGGCAGAACCCTGAAGACAGTGAATTCCCTCTACCACACCAACAGAGCAGGGCTTCTTTTCATCTGGCTGGTGTCGGTCACTGCTCAGCAACTAGACAACAGGACAAGGGCAAAGGAGCAGAAGCCTTGCTGGCCACCAGCACTACCCCAGGTGTCCATTCAAAAGCCCCTAGAGGTGGTAGCACAGGAGGAACTGCGCCCCTCGGCTTCACCTGACTCCTTACACACTCCCCAACCAATTTTACCTCCAACGGTGGTTGTAGGGGTTTGCCAGTCCCTCCACATAAATCTGTGGCAGGAAGCGACAACAGGTGCATGGGTTCTAGAAGTCATAGAACCAGGCCATGCTCTGGAACTTTTAGACACATCTTCAGTTCATCTGCCACAGGTAACCCACTATCCTCCAAACCACCTACGTCTGCTTCTGGAAGAAGTACAGACTTTTCTTCAAAAGAAGGCCATAGAGCCTGTGCCCTTTGAATAAAGGCACATGGGGTCTTACTCCTACTACAGTACCTTCTGGTCCCAAAGTAGACAGGAGACCTGTGACCTATCCTGGATCTTTGAAAACTGAACTTTTTTTAGAGAGTACAAGATGTTCAGAATAGTCACCTTGCAAGGCCTGCTCCCACTGCTGCAGGCAGGGGATTGGATCTGTTCCCTAGATATGAAAGATGATTACCTCTATATCAAAATCCAGAAGCCTCACAGAAAATACTTGAGGTTCTTGTTCCAAAGGGAACATTACCAGTTCAGAGTGTTGCCCTTTGGCTTATGCTCTGCACCACAGGTGTTTACTAAATGCTTGGCAGCAGTGGCAGCAGCCCTTCACAGGGAAGGTCTGTATTTTTTACCCCCAGCTGGATGACTGGCTGTTGAAAGCCCACTCCAGGGATCAGATCCTGCACACCTTAACTCGAATCAGACAGCTGTTCGATGCTCTGGGGTGACTGTCAACATACCAGTATCAGTGTTGACAACTTGCCAATGACTGCAATATGTAGGAGTAGTCTTGGACACCACTCAGGGATGTCAGTCTCTCACCTTTCACTAACACTAAATCCATTATATTGTAGGGAAGCTTGTACTGTATCTGTCCACTTTTTACCTGTTTGAATAATCACAGGACTTCAGGCTCCAGAGTTGTCAGACCCTCACCTTTCGCCAATACTAAATATGTCACAGTATGCAGAAATCTTGCACTCTACATGTATCATTGGATAAATGGGGTCTCCAGAAGTGTCAGTCATTCACTTATCAACATTACGCCTTTCATTACAGGATAGAGAAAGCCTGCACTGTACCTGTCCCTATATGAACGGGGGTCTCCAAAGCTGTCAGTCCCTTAACTTTCACCACCCTTACATTCATTACACTATGGAGAGCCTGCACTGTACCTGTCCCTAGGATAAACTGAGGGCTCCAAAGCTGTAAGACTCTCACCTTTCACCACTGCTACATTCATCAGTGTGGAGAAAGCCTGTACTGTACCTGTTCCTGTAGATAAAAAGGGAGCACCAGAGCAGTCAGTCCCCCACCTTTCACCACCACCACAGTTCATCACAGTGTGGAGAAATGCTATACTGTACCTGTATCTGTAGATAAACGAGTATCCAGAGCATCAGCCCCTTACCTTTCACCGCCACTACATTTCATCACAGTGTGGAGAAACTCTGCACTATACCTGTATCAGTAAAATAAGCTATTAATTACCTCTACTAATAATCTAATTCAGTAATTAACTCCACATAGAGTCTAACTCAGGAACTCCATTTCCTACCAACTTAGCCAAACCTAGTCCTTAATTCCAGCCCCACAGTCAAGAAGGACAACAAGTTAAAAAGTATGCAAATGCCTTACAGGGTCTTGCTATAAATTTCCTTCTCTCCTTTCTCCACAGCAACAGAGGGATCCATTGTCTCAAGGGCATAGCCAGAAACCCTCCCCCCCCCTGAAATGAATTAAGGTACCTTGCTGAGAACTTTCTGCAGTTAGTAGCCCGCAGTCGCTCGCGGATCATTACTCCCCAACTCACGACATCTCCTCCCACCCTCTAGCCGGGTGTTTCTTTTATTTAGGGTGTCTCGCTATATTCATGTGTCCTGCATGATGGGGTGTGCTTTCTGTTTTTCTTTTTTATCTACCGTGTTTCCCACCTGCACTTTATCTTCACTGACCACCAGAGGTCGCACTCACTGTTTGAATCTCGCCTATTCCTTTTTCTGCTCTCAGCTTCTTGTGTCTTCCTCTACCACTAGCTCCTTTCTACCTCCATGCTCAGTCTCCCCCTGTTTATTCCCCCTTCTTACTCCTATCTAATTATGGCCTCTAGGTCCATATACACCCTTGTCTCTCTAGCACTTATGTTGTGGATTTTCTCAGTTCTCTGTGGACCTGCTGTGAATACTTTACCGACTCTGTATACTCATTGGATAATTTCTGCTTCTCCAACCTCCTTAACAATCCCACCCCTAACCCATTTCCCTCTTCTGGACTTTATTTCAGTCTACTGAGACTAATAAGTAGGTATATCCAGTTAAGGTTCTCCATCCCCCCAGATCTACACCCCGGGCTTTTATTATAGCATCTATATGGATCGTCACCCTTTCCCTTTCTCTGGCTGGGGACGCGAGACTAACCCCTGGTCCCGCTCTGGCCACTAATCCAATCCAATCTCATCTTTTGCACTGACTGCCCCAATCATCTGGCCTCACCTTTGCCCACATTAATATGAGGAGTTTCCTGGCCAACTTCCCTGACCTTGAGACATGGTTAAACCCTAACAAGCCTGATATTCTAGCCATATCCAAAACTTGGCTTAAGCCTTCCATTCCTGATTCCCAGTGCTATCTTCAGGGTTACAACCTGCTTCAGGTTGATCGACCTAGTGCTAAAAGGGGCAGTGGCCTTGCACTCTGTTACAAACCACATCTGAACATTACCATGTCAAAATCCCCCTCTCACCAACTGTGAAGTTCTTCACTCCATGCTCCTGCTTGGCGGCATAAAAAGACTTCACATCTTCTGCATATATATTCCTCCCAGAAACTCTAGGCTAGGACTCAAGGAGTTTATTGAATATTTGCTATCCATGACTGGGAAAAATGATAACCTTATCTGTGTCAATCTTCACCATTCATCACAGGTGGGTACTGCCGGAGGTCAGAACCCCACGAGAGCCTTTTTTTTTTTTTTTTAAAAGGACAGGCGGAGCCGACACAGCATCGGCGCTGCCCTCGAGGCCGACGTACTACGTGGTGCTCAAGGATTAGCCGTTAAGCTGTGTCGACTCCGCCTGACTACCAGTTCTTCGTCTCCCGCCGTCGAGGTCGCCTCGTGGGAAGCCTGAAGTTTGAAGAAGTCTGTCGGTTTTTTAGGCCTTACGCCTGCGATATTTTCATCAGCAGTCCATGATCTACTAGTTCTGGTATTGTCTCCACTTTCGGCCGTCAGCGGTAAGATCTTTCCTTTTATTAACATTTAAGCGACGTGAGTCTTTTGGTGTTGTTTTCCCACGTAGGTCATGCAGCGGTCGGGAGGGCAAGAAATTCTCTAAGGCGGGCGCGGCCCCCTGTCGTCAGATGCCCGTGCGGCTGCAACTTCTCCATGACCGACCAGCATGACCGGTGTCTTGCGTGTCTTGGCCCGCTTCCATGACATGGATTCGTGTGATGCCTGCTTCTCCATGGACCACCGCATCCTCGAACAGCGAGCGTGGAAAGTTGGGCGAGCTCCGCCGACTTTAGGGGACAGTTCACACTCATCGGGCCAAGCCAGCTCTCTCGGCCTTTCCTCCGGGTCCCTCCCAGTTCTATATGGACTCGAGGAGGGAGCCTCGACCTCCCATAGCCTAGCCTTGGTCGAGGCTTCTCCCCGATGCGGGAGGCCCGTCCTGCTTCCCCTGGAGCGGGTGAGGCGCTACCATGGCAATCCACCCCTTCGAGGTAAAGGCCCCGGTGTCGCTCCACGGTTTGCGGCCGGGTCGGCGCCGTCGCGCCGTCCGCCAGCGCGTCGGTTGGTTGTGTCTCATCGAGGCCTTCGGCACCGTTCGGTGCCGAGGGCCTGGCGGCGCCGATGTTGGCGCTAACTTGTCACCCAGCGCCGTGGCCCTGTCAGCGCTGTTGTGGCGTCGACTCTGCTCGCTGCACCACGACCCTGGATCCGGCGCTGCTTTCGCTATGTCTCGCCTCGGCACTGAGGTTGAGCACGGCGCTGCGTAACCCTCGGAGTCGTTGGTCAGCGTCGCCTTCAGGCGCTGCCTCTGCTCTCGGCGCGCTCGCTCGAAACGAGCAGCACTGTGAGTGGCACCGGGTCTGTTTCGAGGCCGTCGGCGCCTGTGGTTCTCGGTGCCGCTTGCGGCGCCATGAAACCTAGTGACATCGTCAACGCGAACTGCGCTTCGGGTGCGTGACGCTGATTCTCGGTGCAGCTTGCAGCGCCTGGGATCCTGGTGGTGTCTGCATCTCCGGAGCGCTGTTGGGCTGCCGCCAGTGCCGTCTCTGTCCCCGCGCCGCTCCCGGTGCTGATGGACTTGGCAGCACCATGGCTCGCCCTAGCTCCGGACCTTGGTCTCGGCTGCCCACGCCTTCTGCCAGCTCCACCCAGCGGGGCCGTGGAGGTGCGGGGTGGCCTTGTCCACTACCACGGTTTCTGGGCCCTTCGCGAAGGTCGCTTTTCCTCGCCCTCCTACTGTCTGGCTCAGGACCTCGGATTCCACCTCTTCGGAGTCAGAGTTCGGCTTAGAGTCGGATGGGCAGTCACACCCTTCGGGGTTGACTGCACAGGAGGGTAAGCCGGTGGTCTCTTCGACGAGTCGGAGTCAGTCCCCTGCTGAGGAGCGTCGGGTTCCCCTCCAGATCGGGGTCAGTGGCACTGACCAGCAGGCTGTGGTGCGTGCCACTATAGCCTTGCAACCTGGTCTGGGAGGGTTCCTTGACCCTTCAGCAGAGGTACCCTCCCATGGTGTGTCTCAATCGCCCAACTTTGGGGCCCATCAGGAAGCCTATGGCTGGGAGGTGCTGCACCCTGGATTTTCCCTCGGGACTTCCCAAAGCTGCCAGCTACCTAGGCTGACCCTTCTGAGGACCAGGACCTTCTTGGACTCTGAGGGGTAGAGGGGTGTGGGGTGTGGGGTCGGCCTTTCTCTGGGGTCCACCCAGGCCCTGGACGAAGCCGAAGTGCGGACTTCTGCCCTTCCCCTTCCGGTTCCTTGAGAGGGTCCTATTCTTTAGAGACAGGGGACCGTCCTTCTGGACCTATACAGCCCCGGTCACCTCACTGGGGGGATTCTTCTGGGCGCAGCCTAGGCAGTACCAATGTGATTGTACAGCTGTCGGCTGCGGAGTCTTCCGGGACACCTTCCCTGGGTGTCCATGGTCCGCTCCCTAGCCCTGGCAGAGGCCAGCTGATTCCTTCACTCGGCTCTGCCCCTACCCCTCTGACGCATTCTCCAGCGCTCCCGGCATTCTTGGTCCCACGGCCTCTCACCTGGGAGCAGTTCAGAGTGGCGGCTTCGGTTCCCTGATTACGTTAGGGCCTTGGACAGTCAGGTTTTCAACCTCCTCGAGCAGCCACCTCGGGCATATGGTGACCTCCAGCTCCTCATCCCCTCTTCTGGGGTGAGGAACCTTCTGTCCACATTCTCCTGCCGCTGATCTCTGGAGTATCAGCATTTCCTCAGGATGTTGTAGGACCTTCACCTTTCCCTCATCCGCTGAAGCAATCCAGAGCATGCGGACACGCTTTCTAGGAGATTTCGGGCAGCCACCCTTGTGGTGCCCCCGGCCTGCTCCTTTCAGGAGGAGTCCATGCGTTCTGGCAAAGGCCTTCTCCGGAGTTCCTGCCCTAGGGACCTCAGCCAGAGGTATTGTGCACCCCCGGAGTCTCCAGGTTCCATGCCTCATCCGCAGTCCAGATTGACGCACCTGAACACTCCTGACAGGCTTCGCGTCCTCCACCGTGACCGGCCCCCTGATCAGGACTCTTCGGATTTTGATTTCTGGGGGAGGAGGACTTTCTACTCGGCATGGTTGCTTCTCTCCATCTCCGCTCATCAGGCCCACTATGCAGCCTACAATAGGTTCTTGTGGTCAGCTCTGGGTCAGATCCTAGCTACTTTGCCTGACTCGGAGCAAACCAGGCAAGCCATCGCTCTCTCTGCACGTGGCCTGGAGCTAGCAAGGCACCAGGCAAGGGTGTCTTATGATGCCAACGAGGTAGCTACCAGGGTGGTAGGGACTGTGATCTGCACCAGAAGATCGACGTGGCTTCACCTTTCCGGTTGTCACCCTTGGCCCGGCGTAGGGTGATTTGCTCCACTCACCAGGGAACCTATCTCTTTTCCCGTAGGGTGAGACGGTGTTTGTCGGGGCCACTTCCTTCCCCCTCCGGGGGGACACCGTCTCACTCTCCCCACTCTCGGGCCTCCCCAGGCCCAGAAGGTTCCCCTCTTTGTGTCACCCACTGAGGGGCTAAGGGACACTGTCCCTTAGGGTGCAATCAGTCAACCCCTTGAGGGGCTTGGGACTCACCCATCTGTGATGAATGGTGAGATTGACACAGATAAGATATAGAAATTACGTACTTACCGTAATTATGATCTTTCTGTGTATCTTCACCATTCATCACAATCCGCCACCATCCCCTGGGGTCTCAGTCTCGGTGCCCTCCTCTGTGCCTCTCCTCTCTTTGAGCAGGGTAAAGTAGGGACACAGGGGTGTAATTTTTCCCTTAAAAGGGTACAGCCCTAGTGGCATTCCTTCTCTACTGCATATCTCCACCCTAGCAGGGTGGGAGTTGTTGGTTGCCCTCCTCCTGTCATCCAAATGTTTCAAAAAAAAAAAAAGAATCCCCCTTCTTTTTTTTTCACCAGATTTCTTTCAGAGAGAGTACTAATCCCTGTACCCTGTCCTTCTCCAGTATAGCCGACTCTGCTTTTGGGGTATTGCCATATATTCTGTGCCTTGAATACTGGCAAGTAAGCTTTGCTACTCCTTGCAGTTCCTATACAATCTGGTGAAGGACAAGGGTCCTGGATCCTTGTTATCTCACTCTCTCCTAATATTTCTCCCACCTTCCTCCTTTCTTCCGCTTCCAGAGATTGGGGCCCCACCCAATCCCCTCAGTTTCATCTTGTCTCTGCTGTCCTCTCAGTCGTTATTTCTCCTTTTGGTTCAGCTCTTCCTTCCTTTTCTGTCCTTGGACTCTCTTGTCCCACCTCCATCCCTTCCTCTTACCTCTCCGCGACTCAGAACTGGTAGTCAGGTGGAGTCGACAGCTTAACGGCTAATCCTCGAGCGCCATAGCACGCGCTTGCAGGGCGCCCGATGCTGCGCTGGCTCCACCTGTCCTTTTAAAAAAAAAAAAGGCCCGGGTCCTGACCTCCGCCAGTACCCATCTGTGATGAATGGTGAAGATACACAGAAAGATCATAATTACGGTAAGTACGTAATTTTATTTGTCTGCCTTAGGATTTTAACCTTGACTGTGCCAGACCCAGCTCCTCCCTCCTTTCCTCTTTGACTAGTAAGGCCAATCTCTTCCAGTTTCTTCTAGAACCCACTAGGATCTCCAACAGAGGTGGCTGTGCCACTCTCCTAGACTGAATCCTGACAAATAGGAAGGAGTTCTTCCCCTTGGCCAGGTTCTCCCAGATACCATAAGTGACCATTACCCAGTTTACTGTATTTGAGATACCACCTCCCCCTCCTTCCCTTCAAAAGTTTTAACCTTTTCTAATCTCTCCAGCCTGAATCCTGAAGCCTTCATTCATGATCTTAACCTGGTTGACTGGTCTCCCCTCTACCTTAATGATGATATAAACATTGCTACGGACAATTTCACCTCTTCCCTACTCTCTACAAAATAAACACATCCAGGTCACTACTAGAAGGGTGAAAGGGAAAGTCACAAAATGGCTCAAGCATCCCCTGCTCCACCTTCTGAAACTCAGGGATAAATTATGGTCAACTTGGAAGGCCTCTCATCTACAGACTGACTTTGAAGCCTACAGAGCCTTATGGAACACCAGCAAAAAAGAGATTCGCACAGCTAAAAGTTCTTATTTCAGAAATCTCCTTGGTTCTTCTGCTTCCAACCCCAAACGGTATTGGACACACATTAAGGAGATTCTTGGGAACAATAAATCTTTGACACCAAATGATATGTACATAGATGATGCCCACTGTAACCACCCTCTCACCGTTGCTAATGCCTTCAACTCCTACTTTTCCATTCTACCTACCCTGACCCCCTCCTCCAACTTGAAGTACTAAACCTTCTCAAAACTGTTCCAGCTAGTGATAGCACTGGCCCTGATGGTATCCATCCAGGGATTCTTAGGCAGTTTGCAACCTGGCTTGCTGCACCCATAACTAGGCTTTTTAACCTATCTTTCTGCTCTGCCTCTGTCCCCTTGGTATGGAAAATGGATAGAACTATATCGGTATTTAAGAAAGGGGATGCTAAACTCTTGACCAACTACCGCCCCATCTCACTTCTCCTTACACTTTGCAAACTACTTGAGAAAATAGTCCATCATCAGGTCTCTGAGTACCTTCTTAAGTTTAATCTTCTATCCCCTGCCCAGCATGGCTTCAGGGCTGGGCACAGCACTACTACTGCTCTGACCCAGTTTACAAGCGACATCAAGGAAAACATAGATAAGGGCTTACTCACGGGAGCTGTGTTTATTGACCTCTCAAAAGTGTTCGATATGGTCCATCATCCACTTTTACTGACTAGTCTTCAAGCACTAGGCACCTCTGACTCTACCCTGTCCTGGTTTGACAGCTACCTGGATAACCATTCTCAGGCTGTTTCATTCTGTAAGGTTCTCTCCTCCCCTATTGCTGTCTCCTGTGGTGTTCCACAGGGGTCCATACTTGGTCCACTACTCTTTTCTCCTCTATCTAAATGATATCTCCAGTCCTTCCCTTCACAGCAGTCTACGCATGTATGCAGATGATCTCGTGCTTTATTATTCATCCAAGTCTATTGCTGACATTAACCTAAACCTGTCTCATGACTTCCAATCCCTTTCATCCTGGCTCTCGGCTACCCATCAAATATTAAATATTGGAAAGACCCAGACCATGCTTTTTGGGTCCTCTAAAAAAGTGCCCTCTGTGTCCCCTAAACTCCTTGTCCACTGCAGGGATGGGACTAATGTCACTAACACCTCTTCTTTCAAATACATCGGGGTAACGCTTGACCCGGCACTTGATTTTTTGGTACATATCAATAAGGTTTATTGGTCTGTCAACGCTAAAATTGGGGCAGCCTATCGAGTGCACCACTCACTCACCCCGACTAAGAGGATATCAGTAGCTAGAGGTGTACTTCTCCCTCAACTCCTTTATGCCCTCCCTGTTCTCACCAGGCCAATATCAGAGTGCTCAGCAAGTGGGACACTTCCTATAATAATGTATGCAGGTTCACCTTATCAGCTCCTCGCCTAACTCATCACTGCCTACTCTACTCTGGCCTAAACTGCTTATCTCCCAATGACCTCTGGTCATACACTTTAGGGTGTCTTGTTGACTGTCTTACTAAAACACCTCGTCCAGCCTCTCTGGGTGACATGCTTATGCCAGCCTCCCACTCTCGCTCACATAGGTCCTCGTCCATCCCAAAACTCATGGAACGGCCCTGTGCCGCCCAAATGGGTGAACAGGCCTTCTCCTATTTTGCCCCTAGGTTTTGAAACTTGATCCCATCTCATGTTAAAAACTCCACCTCCCACCTTTCTTTTAAGTGCTGTCTGTTTTTTCACCTCTTTGCCCTAGGTAATCAGTGACTACTCTAAATGGAGTACCACTTAGTGCCACCACGCCATTTAGTACTAACATATTACTTACTTTGCTGTATCCCCTATGTGTTTCCTTTCTGCCAAACTTGGCTAATATGTCTGATTGAGCGTGCTTCTCCTCATACCAATTATACTTTGATTTGTTACTTATTGTTATACCTTATTGATTACTGCATTACTCTCTGCTTGCTCTATTCTCTGATGTATCTCAACCCAGTCTGTAACACCTGTACCTAAGTTGTTGTTCTGATCTGTACTGTTGACTGTTCTACATTGTACTGTCCCGGGTCATGCCTGAAAATAGGTAGGATTGTTGCCTAGTGTACTTACCTGGTTACCAAAAGCTAAGTAATAAATAAATAAATGGGGCTCAAGAGCTGTCAGTCCCTCACCGATTAACATCATTACACTTACCACATGATGTCTCTACCCACACTGTACCTATCTCTAAACTGAGGGCTTCAGTTTCCAGTGATGTCAGTCCCTCACCTTTCACAACACTAAATCCATTATATTGCAGTCAAGCTTGCACTGTATCTGCCCACTTTGTACTATACAGGAAAGAACTGGCAGGTAAAATAAAAGAATACCATTAAGTTGCAAGAAGGCTGACGGTAAACTATCAGGATAATCAAGGGTTAAACCTTTGTTCTGTCTGTAAGGGGGAAGGAGTGGGTTAGCCTTTGCAGCAGAAATAGTTGTCAGGAGCTTCTGACAGAGTTTTGCAAAGACACACACACACACAGATCCTTCAATGCCAGTTTGCACACATTTCTCTTATACTGCAGTGATTTTCCAGTTTGCAAATGCATTCTTTTTTATTACAATATTAAAACACAGCATTCCTCCAATATTTGAGAGTCTTGGTTTTGAATTACAAGGGCTGAGTTCTGGATTAAAACCACTCTCAAAGAGCTATAAAAGCAGGAGGGCATGCAGAGCTGTAGCTGGACTATAATTTGACACTGTAGTCTGCTGAATGAGACACTGAGAGCTTCAGAGTTTCAATAAGTGAAACTCCAGTATGTATGCTTCTTCTTTTCAGCCATGAAAGCAAGCTGAAACTAGTAGCCATGTTATCACACAAGTCCTGTTATGCACAAATTAAGACTGAAATACATGTATTGTTATTGTGAACCTCATTCCTCACTGGGAAACACTGACTAGCAGAGAAACAAATAGTGTGGTAAACAGATTGCTGAGCAGAGGGATTGCTATAAAACTCCAGTTTAATGATGCCTGTTTGCAATCTGCTGAGGTCCATTTTTCAGTGTGATAGTAAAACTTCTGCAGAGCTTTGCCATACAGCCATAAAAATTACTCTCATTCCTTCACACCTTTAAACCTAAGCCTCAAGGTCAGGCCACAGTTGATTCTAAGACCCTATCCCTGTCCTGAGCAAGACTATTCCAGAGGTCCTGGCCATGGGTCCCAAACAGTTTCTGCCACCTCTCAAGCCCTATTTCCTCTTGCTACCCATGCCAGGGTTATCAAACATGGCACAGGGTCATTATGTTGCAGATAAAACCACACACATCAAACCAGTGCATGGAAAACAGCATGCAGCAACAGAGCAGTGGCATATAATGCCGCTGCAACAGAAATGGTGCACACCTGAATGGTCACCCCCAGAATTGTTATAAAAAACTCTGAGGGGGTGTGGACACAGGGACAAGAAGAATATCCTGATCGTCAGTTGTCCTTGGTGCACAAACAAACAAAAAGTAAAACAATCCCCTAGCAGGGAATCAAACCTGGTCCTCCCCACCTTTCCACTGCTGGGTCAGGTGCTCTCACCATTCCACCACAGGAGCGACTTGACTGAGCACCCAACCAGCAGTGGTTACATCCACTTCCCCTTTCTGTGTAGAGCAACAGGGGTAGCGATACTTGCACATTGCTCCTATACCCCTGTCACTCTGAAGCACTACACCCTATAGACTACTCAGTTCTTCATGCACGGTTTAGTCCACAACATAATAACCGTGCAGGTTTTGGCAGCACACCAACCACCCCAGAGCCTTCTGGCTCCATTCCACTTCTCCTGATCACTCTGAAAAAAAACAGGAATCTTGGTGGAGGCTGCAGCTCTTTTTCTTTTCAAAGTGGAGGGAGATTACCACAGATGCTTGTGTGCTAGATGTGGTTCGGTGAGAATATGCACTAGGATTACTATCTATATTCTCCAGTGCATCCTCCTCTACCAAACTCGTATCCTCCGGGACAGCTTGCTCTCCTGCTGAAGGAAATCAAGACCCTGTTCATCAAGAAGGCAAAAGAACCAGTTCCAAGTGCAAAGCTCATTCAGAGATACGATTCCTGATACTTTCTGGTTCCAGCATTTACAGTGGCTGCAATCCTTACAGTCCAACTGGCAAATATACATATGAATATTCTTTGGTAGTTTCTCTGTGTATTATGGATGACCAGGACTGTCTCATTCAGGTGACTCCTCCTTTGTCATGCCTGCCTCTCTGGTGGCTGGACAGCTCCAACCTTGAGACAGAGTCCTTTTCTCTGTCCTTTACCTCAGTTAGTCACAATGACTGGCATCTTGGGATTGATTTGGTGCCCATCTTGTGCCCTTCTGAACGCAGGGTAGGGCATTTTGTTCTCCATGTATCTCTCTCCACAGACACACTCAGGAAATGAGGGCTGTTCTGCTTGGCCTTCTGGCCTTCACTGTGTTTCTCCAGGAACAGTCTCTGTTGGCATAAATGGACAGCATATCTGTGGTGTATTGCATCAACAGGCAAGGTGGTGTTCATTCTTACCCCATTTGAAGGGAAGCAATAAAAGTCTGGTCTTGGACAGTGGAACACAATATGTTCCTTACAACTGTGATTTTGCTCGGTAGCCTAAATGACAGGATGCCTCAGCTGGACCCAGGCACTCTCCCACAGATGAAATCTCCTCAACTCTGTCATGGATGACCACTTTGGACACACCGTAGATCCATACATGGGAAATACGACCTCTCTATCTCTATTCTATATTTGGTAACACATAAATGCAAGGATTATTAGCACAAAGAGGTTAGCAAAAAATGTTATAGGCTTAAAAGTCTAATCACTGGGTTTGCCTTTGGGGATGGTGTTTCTACATATGAGTGTTTTACTGTTTTCCTTTAATGAAATACTTCAAAGTACCTATGGTTCCATACTGCAGTATTGTCTCAACAAACATATAAACAAGTAATCCGATATAAGAAATGATTATAACAGATAAACATTTTGGGCCAGATTCTAGAAGGGTTACACCTAGTGTAATAGCAGTTGCACCAAGAAGAATGGCGCATGTAGCAATTTACACCAGCAGTTGTGACATGCGCAATTCTGCAAAGTGGCCTGTGACACGCAGGCCACTTGCTCCAAACAGCAGTTACGCCGCATAAACCCCCTGCGACATGGTGCTAGGGGGTTTATGGCAGCAGTTCCACCCCATTCTAGAACGGCAGCCACAAAGTCCCCACTTTGAGATTCTACAAGAACCCCTAGAGGAGAACAGGCAACGTAAGTTGCACCAGTATTTAGCTGGTATAACTTACGGATGCCCCCAGGGTTCCTGTAGACTCGTCGGTTGTCCAGTGGTCAGTGCATGGTCCCCCCATGTGCAGCAAACCCTAATGGGGCCCCACAGAGCTACCCATACCCCTAGCTCCCTGAAACACCTGTTGGCAGAAGCCCCGCAGGGCAGCACTGCCATTGCCCCACCGTGCCCCACCCCCATGTCACCCGCTGCAAATGTGGCAATTACCGTGTTCAAGCCGGTGTAGTCTTGTACCCCCGGCATCATACATGACATACAGGTCTCAAATCCCTGGTAGTCTAGCACCCCCGATCGGTATAAAATAAATTAATATCTCCAATCCCTGGTAGTCTAGGGCCCCCTGATCAGTAAAAATAACAGAAGAACTCCAATTCCCTGGTAGTCTAGTGGCCCCCCACCCAGCTGTGCCAGTCCACCTAGCACCCCCACCCTTCCCAGCCAGACAACTGGCACAGCCCACTTCTCACCTCCATGGCAAGCCGCTGACTGAGTACTGTATAAGTGCTACTGGTAAGACGTGCTCAGAAATTAATTTCTGAGCGCATCTTTCCAGTAAGCTCTTAACTCTCAGTCAGCGGCTGACCATGGAGGTGAGAGGTGGGTTGTGCCAGCTCGCCAGCTGGGGACAGGTGGGGGGTGGTGGGTGGACTGGCATGGTTGGGTGGGGGTGAGGATCACTAGACTACCAGGAATTGGAGTTCTTATGTTATTTTATACTGATCGGGTGGGGTCCGCTAGACTACCAGGGTGTTGGCTATATCAATTTATGGTATACCGATTGGGGGCAGCTAGACTACCAGAGCGTTGAGATATGTATTTATTTTATACTGATTGGGGGGCACTAGACTACCAGGGACAGGTGGTGACTGGGGTCGGGCACGGTGGGGGATGGCAGCACCTTCGCGGGGCAACCACCCAATGGCATCAGGGCAGGGGGTGGGCAACCCCTGCAGGACGCCCTTGTGACAAGCTGGGCAGGGGTGGCAGTTGAACTGTGGAGCCAGATATGCTCGCCAGTTGCGCCCCTATAGTTCAGTGTGTGCCTGGCCACATGTCACAAGTCACAGGATCTTAGCTGGAGACCATGCTCCTTCTGGAATAGGGTGCAGGGTCATTGTCACAGTTGTGGATGACGAAGTTATGCTTACGGCAACTTGGGCCACCCTTCTAAATCGGGCCTTGTCTGTCAGATGTAAGTAAAAAAACCTTTTCTTTTATTATCTATCATGCTGAAATCTGTGAGATTTTTGGCAGCAAAGAACAGGATTTGTGACATTGATCATGGTTCACAGAAATGTTTGGAGCCATACCGGTCCTTTGCTTGCTGATAAAAGAGTAAATTTTCCATGGCAAGTTACTGACACCTGCACCTTCATATTAAAGCCAGGAATTCTGTTTTCTCTTACAGTCTGATAAGGATATGCTGTTAAACACAACAGCCAGTGTGGGACGAATGAAGGGACTGTTGCAACATCAAGACTACATTTTTGGAGAGTACACGGAGAGGCTGTGGGCTTACCTGACCATTCAACAGCTGCTGGAACAGATGTAAGTGACTGTAGCAGTTTGAATTAAAGGGAAAATCAGCCAATCTCAGTTTATCCCCACTGCAGCTACTTTATGGGCTGGATTCCATCATAACAGTACAAGCCTCAGGATTCCACCACAGATGATGGCTAAGTAAACCACAGTCTGAGGTAGAATTCCAAATGATTTTCCAAACTTCTGCTGAGCAAACCATGTGGTAGCAGTTAGTCCAGTAAAAGATGCAGTGGACTGAGAAACAGGGCTAATCGCCTTGTTTCTGTGTTTGCCTTTAAATTGTTATTTATCTTCCAAACAGCTATGCCAGTTTCAGCTCCCTCACCCAACCCCAGCAATCCCCATCTTCTTAAAACATACCTCCTATGTCGGCATGGCTCACCCACCCAACCACTACTGCAAGGCCCTTCTCATGGAGCAGGCCCCTTTGGAGATGAAATCCAGCTCTTAGAGGGAGCCATGTTGGTGGTGCATGAGTGCTGGTGCTCCTCATCCTATCAGCTACGTATATGCTCTTTGCTCTGTTTTTCTGACAATTCTCTGTGGGACGGGTGAATGAACATTCTCCAAGGTGCACTCAACAGGCATGTGCAGAACAAGCCACTAGTCTTCCCACCCCAGCTGAGCTGAATTGCCTGCACATCCCAAGCAAACACAGGAGGCTCTGGCACAATGGACAATGGACTGCCACCCATCCCAGAGGAGGTGAGTCCTCTTAACCCGCACCACCAATACCAGCCCCCCAGTGTCCTGAAATCATTTCTAATCTCAAGTCACCAGTGTCACAAGCAGAAATGCTGCTGCTGCTGCTGTACCAGTGCATGAGCACTAACTGTACAGCACCCTGCTCAGCACCATGTACAGCTTGCTGTATAGCACCATCTACAGCACCATTGGATCTGGTCTTCCTACTGGATATGGAGAGCGCTGACCTGGTGGTGAAGCCGGTCAATTGGTCCAACCACTGCACAATCAGGTTCAATATCCAGGCACCCCATCATAGGCCTGCCCCTGTGGAGATGGTCCAGTATCGCCCATTAAGGGGTTTGACCGCAGAAGGCCTGATGGTGGTACTGAACCTATTGGGTTTTCCAAGTGCAAGCTTGGATCCAGAGAACCTACTGCAGATCTATAACAAGGCTGTGGTTGAGGCTCTGGATTCCATTGTTCCAGTCCATGTTCACCTTCTCCATTCTTCCCAGCCCCATGGTTTGATGAGGCCTTGAAGAAGATGAAGAGGTCTGCTTAAGGTTGGAGCATCGCTGGCAGAAATCTGGCCTTGAAACTGGCAAACTTAAATTGATGGCACATTGTGCAGACTATCAATCAGTGATCTCCATAAGAAGGCAGAATTCCTGCCGGAGAGATTCCTGCTGCATGGAATTGACCAGCCCAACTCTTAAACTGTGGACAGACTGTGCAATCCACCCTGTCTGCAGTTATGGAGAGCTTGTCACAGGAGAAATGTGACAAGTTCACTCGTCTTTGCAGCTATGATTGCCGACATCAGGTCAGAGATTAGTTCAGCCCGCTCTAATGGGAGCGGCGGTGATCGGTGGGAGGTCACAACACCTCGGGCTAGTTGGTCAGCTTTTGATCAGGTGGTGATCTCAGATGTCACGATGGTCATCCAGAATATGTGACCAACCTGTTGTGGTTTGGATCCGGGACCAACCCATCTTCTTGTGGGATGTGTGGAAGTCATCGACCCAGTTCTAGCTGAGATTGTCCAGTGTTCGATAGAGGTGGGGAGTTTCCTGACTGCCTGAAGGAGGCAGCAGTAACCATGCTCCTCAAGAATTTCTCTCTTGACCCAGACAGTCTCATCAATTACAGGCCAGTCTCTAACCTTCCCTTTTGAGGGGGTATTGAGAAGGTGGTCACACTGCAGCTGGAGGACCATCTTGCCATCCATGACATCTATGATCCCTTTCAGTCAGGATTTTGGAAGAGGCATAGTACAGAGACAGCCTTGCTTGGGTACTCAATGACCTCCTTATAGAGATTGGAGGAGCTATTCCATCTTGGTCCCAGGTCGCATCTGGAAACAAGCTTCAGCTTAGTGTGCTACTCCTGGTTAAACATTGTTCCTTTTCCCTTTTCTCCTTGATCTCTCTGCAGCAATTGACACTGTGGACCATAGGATATTGCTAGAATGCCTGCAGTTAATCTGTGGACTGTCGAGTACAGTTCTCAGATGGTTTCAATCTTTCCTCGCTGGCAGGTTTCAGAGAGTAGTGTTGGGGATTTATACCTCCAGGGCTTTCTCCCTACCATGTGGGGTACCACAGGGCTCTGTGTTGTCTCTCTTGTTGTTCACGGTGTTCATGTTGCTGCTGGGAGACATTGTAATGTGGTATGGGCTGTGTTTTCACTGCTATGCAGATGATACTCAGTTGTACATGTCCTTTGCACCCAAACAGGATCTGGTGGGCACAGTTTCTAACAACTGCCTATCTGAGATCCATGACTGGATGTGTGCTGACTGGTTGAAGATGAATTCTGACAAGACTGATGTGTTGGTGATGGACCCAGGTCATCGAGTAGAGGGGTTCTAGGCAGGTCAGACAACTGATCTTGTGCTAGAAGGCTACCAGCTGAGGACCTCTGAACAGGTCCGAAGTCTGGGCATTATTCTAGATGAGGGTTTGACCCTGAAATCTCAGGTGTTGTCCGTTGTCAAGACCTCATTTTACCACCTGAGAAATATCGCCCAGATGAAACACATGGTTACGCCTGGTGACCTACCAACATCGGTTCACACCTTTGTGACCTCATACCTGGATTAATGTAACTCCCTGTACCTAGGGTTGCCAGGCTGGACATCCACAGGCTGCAGATTGTGCAGAAAGTGGCAGCCAGGTTACTGACTGGGCTGTCTCAATCTAGCCATACTACACCTGTGCTGTGTGAGCTGCACTGGCTACAAGTTTGGTGGAGGATCACTTTCAAGATCAGTTTGTTGAAATATAAAGCCCACTCGAACAGGGACCATATTACTTGCAAGAGCTCCTGTGCCCCTACTGCACCTCTCGACCACTCTGCTCCACTGACGAGGGATTGCTAGAGATTCCCAGGGTTCGGCTGAAGACATCTGGTGCTCAAGCTTTTGCTTATGTAGCCCCTACCCTGTGGATTTCTACCTATTCAGATTCAGGAGTGCCTGACAGTGGAGTGCTTTAAAGCCACACTGAAAGCCTATTTATTTAATCAGACTTTTCTGTAATGGAAATACGGGACTTTAGCTGTGATTATCTGCATTTTAACAAATTATTTATGGTTTTTAATTCAACTGTTGTAAAGTGCTTTGATATGTATGAATTGCACTATATAAACAAAGCATATTATTATTACTACCAATCACAGCACCCTATATAGCACTATGCGTAGCACCATGCACAACACCAGGTACTGCACCATGCACACCACCATATACAGCACCATGCACAGCTTGCTGTACAGCACCATTTACAGCACTAATGCACAGTGCCATGCACAGCACCATGTACAGCAGCATACTCAGAACCATGTACAGCACCTGCACAGAATCATGCACAGCACCATGTACAGCAGCATGCGCAGAACCATGTACAGCACCACGCACAGAATCATGTACAGCACCATGTAGAGCAACATCTACAGCACCATGCACAGCACAGTGCACAGCACCATGTGCAGCAGCATGCACAGTACCATGTACAGCACCATGCACAGCACCATGTACAGTACCATGCACAGCACAATGTACAGCACCATGAACAACACCATGCACAGCACCATGTACTGCACCATGCACAGCACCATGCACAACATCATGCACAGCACCATGTACAGCACCAGCCATAGCACCTCGTACAGAACCATGCACAGCACAATGCACAGCACCATCTACAGTGCAATGCACAGCACAGGTACAGCACCATGCACAATACAATGCACAGCATCATGCACACTACAGTGCACAGCACCATACATGGCACAGTGCACAGCACCATCTACATCACCATGCACAGCACCATGTACAGCACCATGCACAGCACCATCTACAGCACTATGCACATCACATTGCACAGCACAATGACAGAATCATGCACAGCACCACATGCAGTGCCACGTACAGCACCACACACAGCACCATCTACAGTACCATCCACAGCACCATGTATAGCACCATGCAAAGCCCCATGTACAGTACCATGCACATCACCATGCACAGCACTATGCACAGCACCTGGTACAGCAAATGCACAGCACCATGTACAGCACCATGCACAGCACAATCCACAGCACCATGCACAGCACAGTGCACAGTACCATGTACAGTACCGTGCACAGCACAATGCACAACACAATGCACAGCACCATGTACAGCACCATGCATAGCACCATGCACAGCACCATGTACTGAACCATGCACACCACCATATACAGCACCAAGCATAGCACCATGTATAGCTTGCTGAATAGCACCATCTACAGCATGATGCACAGCACCATGTAAAGCACCGTGCGTAGCACCATGCACAGCACCATGTACAGCAGAGTGCTCAGCACCATGCTCAGCACCATGTAAAGCTTGCTGTATAGCACCATTCACAGTACAATGGACAGCGCCATCGTAGTACCATTCACAGCACCATGTACAGTAGCATGCACAGCACCAGGTACAGCACCGTGCTCAGCACCATGTACAGCCTGCTGTACAGCACCATCTACAGCACCATTCACAGCACAATGTACAGCACCGGGTACAGTACCAAGCACAGCACCATGCACAGCACCAGGTACAGCACCTGCTTAGCACCATGTACAGCATTGTGCTCAGCACCATATACAGCTTTCTGTACAGCACCATCTACAGCATCACTCACAGCACCATGTACAGCAGCATGCATAGCACTATGCGCAACACAGTCTACAGCACCATGTACAGCACCATACATAGCACTATGCACAGCACCATGTACAGCAGCATACGCAGAACCATGTACAGCACCATCTACAGCAGCATGCACAGCACAATGTACAGCACCATGAACAGCACCATGAACAGCTCCATGCACTGCACCATGCACAACACCATCTACAACACTATGTACATCACCATGTACAGTGAAATGTACAGCACCATGCACAGCACCATGTACAACACCATGCACAGTACAATGTATAGCATCTCATTCAGCACCATGCACAGCACCACATACAGCACCATGCGCAGCACCATGTTTTGTACCAGGCAGGACACCATACTCAGCCTAATGCAGAACACAGTGTATGGCACCATGTGCAGCACTGAGATTGGTACCATGCAGGACACCATATTCAGGGCAATGTGGAGCACAGTGTACGGCAAAATGTTCAGCACCTTGTGCAGCACAATGCTTGGTATGAGGCAGGATATAATACTCAGGGCAATGCAGAGCACAGTTTTTGGGACCAGATTCAGCACCATGTGCAGCACCATGCTTGACACCATGCAGAAAACCATACTCAAACTAATGCAGAACACAGTGTATTGCACCATGTTCAGCACCATGTGCAGCACCATGCTTGTTACTATGAAGGACACCATATTCAGCACAATGCAGAGCGCAGAGTGCAATGTATGGCACCCTGTTCAGTACCATATGCAGTACCATGCTTGGTACCATGCAAGATACCATACTCAGGGCAATGCAGAGCACAGAGTATGGCACCATGTTCAGAACATGTGCAGCACCATGTTTGGTACTATGCAGCACACCATACTCAGGGCAATGCAGAGCACAGTGTCCGGCACCATGTCCAGCACCATGCTTGACATCATGCAGGTCACCATATGCAGCACAGTGCAGAGCACAATGTATGGCACTATGTTCTGAACCATGTGCAGCACCATGCTAGGTACCAGGTAGGACATCATACTCACGGCAATACAGAGCACCATGTATGGATGAGATTCCACATCATGTACAGCACCATGCTTGGTATCAGGTAGACACCATACTCAGTACAGAGCAAAGCACAGTGTCTGGCACCATGATCAGAACCATGTGCTGCACCATGTTTGGTACTGTGCAGGACACCATACCCAGCACAGTGCACAGCACAATGTATAACACCATGTTCAGTACCATGCTTGTTACCTTGCAGGACACCATACTCAGGGCAAAGCAGAGCACAGTGTACGGCACCATGTTCATAACCAAGTGCAGCACCATGCTTCATGCCATGCAGAACACCAACCTCAGCCCAATGTAGAGCACAGTGTCCAGCACCATGTTCAGAACATGTAGAGCAGCATGCTTGGTACCATGCAGGACACCATGCTCAGGGCAATGCAGAGCACAGTGTATGGCACCATGTTCAGGACCACATGCAGCACCATGCTTCATACCACAGGACACCATACTCAGGGCAATACAGAGCACCTTGTATGGCACCATGTTCAGCACCATGTGCAGCACCATGCTTGGTACCAGGCAGGACACTATATGCAGCACAGAACAAAGCACAGTGTCCAGCACCATGTTCAGCACCATGCTTGTTACCTGGCAGGACACCATACTAGTACAGTACAGTGCAGAGCACAATATACAGTACCATGCTTTATACCAGGCATGACACCATACTCAGGGCAATGCAGAGCACAGTGTTTGGGACCAGGTTCAGCACCATGGTTGCTATAATGAAGAACATCAACCTTAGCCCAGTGCAGAGCACAGTATACAGCACCTTGTGCAGCACCATGCATCATACCATGCAGGACACCATACTCAGTGTAAAGCAGAGCACAGTGTCCAGCACCATGTGCAGAACCATGTGCAGCACCATGCTTCATAACAGGCAGGACACCACACTCAGGGCAATACAGAGCACCATGTATGGGACCAGGTTCAGCACCATGTGCAGCACCATGCTTGGTACCAGTCAGGACACCATACTCAGCACAGTGCAGAGCATAATGTATGGCACCATGTTCAGCACCATGTGCAGCACCATGCTTGGTACCAGGCAGGACACTATATGCAGCACAGAGCAAAGCACAGTGTCCAGCACCATGTTTGTTACCTGGCAGGACACCATACTCAGTACAGTACAGTGCAGAGCACAGTGTACAGTACCATGTTCAGTACCATGCTTTATACCAGGCATGACACCATACTCAGGGCAATGCAGAGCACAGTGTTTGGGACCAGGTTCAGCACCATGGTTGCTATAATGAAGAACATCAACCTTAGCCCAGTGCAGAGCACAGTACACAGCATCTTGTGCAGCACCATGCATCGTACCATGCAGGACACCATACTCAGGGCAAAGCAGAGCACAGTGTTTGGCACCATGTGCAGAACCATGTGCAGCACCATGCTTCATAACAGGCAGGACACCACACTCAGGGCAATACAGAGCACCATGTATGGGACCAGGTTCAACACCACATGCAGCACCAAGCTTGATACCATGCAGGACATCATACTCAGCACAGTGCAGAGCACAATGTATGGTACCATGTGCACCGTGCTTAGTACCAGGCAGGACTCTATATCAGCACAGTGCAAAGCACAGTGTCCAGCAGCATGATCAGAACCATGTGCAGCACCATGCCTGGTACCAGGCAGGACACCATGCTCAACACAGTGCAGAGCACAGTGTATGGCACCATGTTCTGAACCATGTGCAGCACCATGCATGGTACCATGCAGAACACCATACTCAACACAGTGCAGAGCACAATGTATGGCACCATGTTCTGAACCGTGCATAGCACCATGCTTGGTACCAGGCAGGACACCATAATCAGCACAGTGCAATGCACAATGTATAACACCATGTTCAGTACCATGCCTGTTACCAGATAGGACACCATATTCAGTACAGTGCAGAGCACAATGTATGGCACCATGCTCAGCACCATGCTTTCTACCAGGCAGGACACCATACTCAGGTTAATGCAGAGCATTTTGTATGGACCGGTTCAGCGCCATGCTTTGTACCATGCAGGACACCATACTGAGCACAGTGTACAGCACCATGTTCAGCAACATGTGCAGCTCCATACTTGGTACCATGCAGAACACCTATATGCAGCACAGTGCAGAGCACAATGTATGGAACCATGTTCAGAACCATGTGCTGTACCATAGGAACATAGAAACGTAGTGACTGCAGAAGGGGACCATGTGGCCCATCCAGTCTGTCCACAACCTACCCCTTTCCTTAACTGCTGTTCAGTGTTATTATACCCTTGTTCTATCCCATGCTGTTTTGAAGGTTCCCACTGTTTTAGCCTCCACCATCTCCTGTGGAAGGCAGTTCCATGGATCCACCACTCTTTCAGTGAAGAAGAACTTGCATGTGTTGCCCCTGAGTCTGCCCCTTCAAGCTTCATGTTGTGTCCCCTAGTTCTTGTGTGATTTTTGATATGGAACAGGTCCTGGACCTGCACCTTGTTTATTCCTTTTAGGAAATTGAAAGTCTGTATCAAGTCTACCCTCTCCCTTCTCTGCTCCAGGGAGTACATGTTCAAGTCACATAGGCGCTTGTCGTATGGTTTGTTATGCAGTTCATGGATCATTTTTCTGGCTCTCTTCTGCACTGTCTCCAGTCTGTCAATGGCCTTTTTTAAGTGTGGTCTCCAGAATTGGATGCTGTATTCCAGGTAGGGCCTCACCAGTGATCGGTAAAGTGGTAGGATGACCTCTCTTTTTCTGCTGGTAAACTCCCTACCTATGTATCCCAATATACCATTTGCTCTTCTTGCTGCTTTTCACATTGTTTAGACATCTTCAGGTCATCTGCTATGATTATTCCCAGATCTCTTTCCTGTCTGAAGGTTTCCAGTTTTTCTCCTCCTAGGTAGTAATCCTCTGCTGGGTTGGTCCTTCCAATGTGCATAATCTTGCATTTATTTGCATTAAAATGTTAGTTGCCATTTGTTTGACCATTTCTCCAGACACTCAAGGTCAGCCCTCATCTTCTCCACTCCACCTGGAGTATCTATACTATTGCCTATCTTTGTGTCATCTGCAAACAAATTCATCTTACCTTCTAGTCCATCAGAAATGTCACTAATGAAAATATTGAATAGGACTGGTCCAAGCACTGAGCCCTGTGGTACACCACTAGTTACATCTCTTTCCTCTGAAAATGAGCCATTTTCTAGCAGTCTCTGGGTCCTTCCAGTAAGTCAGCTTCCTGCCCAGTTTACTACCTATTGCCCAACTCCCATGCTGTCTAACTTGTTTAGTAGCCTTCTATGTGGGACTGAGTAGAAGGCCTTGCTGAAATCTAGGTATGCTATGTCTACAGCCTCCATGGTCTACTATTTGTGTTGCCTAGTTACAAAGTCTATTACATTTGTTTGGCATGACTTTCCTGTGGTAAAGCCATGCTGTCTTGTGTCTGACTTGCTGTTGTTCTCGAGATACAATATAATCCTCTCCTTGAGAAGATATTCCATTGTTTTTCCCACAATTGAGGTGAGGCTCACTGGCCTGTAGTTGTCTGCATTCTCCCTGCTCCCGCTCTTTTGTAGAGGAATAACCATGACTATTTTCCAGTCTTGTGGGACCTCACCCTGTTCAAGTGATAAGTTGAAGAGATCTGCCAGTGGAGTTGCCAATTCCTCCTTAGTTCTCTCAGTAATCTGGGATGTAATTCATCTGGTCCCATGGTCTTGTTTACATTGAGTTTCTCTGTTTTATGACTGCTTCCTTTATAAAGGGACCCATGTATACTCCTGCTCCTCTTCATTGTCTGCTATTTTGGTGGGGCCACAGCCATCGTCCTCCTTTGTGAATATGGAGCAGAAGTATCTGTTCAGGATTTCCCTTTCTCCTTGTTGTCATCTGTGTCTTCTCCATCTTCCTTTGTGAGTCTGACAATCCCCCCAGTTTTCTTCCTTTTTTCACTGATGTATCTGTAAAATGTTTAGTCACCCTTTTTGACTTCATTGGCAATCCTTTCCTCTGTTGATGCCTTTCTTGCTCTGATTTCCTTGTTTACTTCCCTTTGTTTTCTTTGTAGTCTACCATGTCCATGTCTAATGCTGTTTTTTTTGTATTTCTTGAAAGCAGCCCTTTTCTCCCTGACCTTGATGGCTACTTCCTTAGAAAACCACAGTGGTTTTCTTTTCTTCTTTGCTTTGTTCACTGTTTTTATGCAATGGTTTGCAGTCTGCAGCTTAGCCGTTTTGAGATGTGTCCAGCATTCTCCAACCACCCTTCCCCATACAACATTTACAAGTTTCTTTTTAAGATCTTCCTTCATTCTGGAGAAATTTGCTCTTCTAAAATCCATGACTTTAGTTTTTGAGTACTTTGTTTCTATTTTTGTTCCAACTTAAAACTGCACCATGCAGTGGTCACTGGACCCTAGGTGGCTTCCTACCTCTACCACTGAGATATTGTCCCTGTTTGTTAATATCAAGTCAAGAATTGCATCCTTGGCCGGCCCGGTGGCTCTGAGGGTTGAGGTGCTGGATGCCACACCTCACACCATGCTGGTGACCCAGGTTCAGGAGCGAGCTCAGGTGCTGGAGGTCAGCAGGGGATGAATAGGATGGAGCACCCTATGGGCTGCTCTCCTGTCCCGGGGGAGGGTGGAGGGTGGCTCGGAGCTCTTGTGACCCCCGGTGGAGATCGGAGGTATCGCAGAGCACTGAGCAGCATGCACATCAGCGTGGCCTGACGCAGGCAGGGTTGCCGTGTGCCATAGTCAGAAGCGTGCACTACGCACGGGAGGGAGGGAAGGGGACTAAGGGGCATAAAAGTGAAAAATCCCTCCCTGGCTGGATAGGTGACTGCTTCTTCCAATGCCACCACCATACATTCAACACCGATCTCCCGTCACTGTCCCCCCCAATCTCTTTGGGGCTATTAGGCCCCCACGGCCCCGAAGAAGTCACAGCTACTTTGAAAATGATGGGAGGGTCAACAGATGGTAGAGCAGTTAGGCCAGTGGGGATAGCCCGTGAGAGTTCCGGATCAGGGAGTGAGAAAGAGAACTGAAAAAAAAAAAAGAATTGCATCCTCTCTTGTTGGGACCTTCACAAGTTATTATGGGCCTGCTATTTGTAGAGCCTCCAGAAAGTCCTTGCTACTGGTTGAATTTGCTGAATGGGTACACCAATTTACATTGGGTAAATTGAAGTCCCCAAGTACTATCACGTCTCCTTTACCAGTCATTTTGTGGATGGTTTCCAATATTTTTTTGTCCCCCTCCAACCCATGCTTAGAACCAGCAAGACAACATACTCAGGGCAGTGCAGAGCACAATGTATGGGACCAGGTTCAGCACCATGTGCAGCACCATGCAGGACACCATACTCAGCCTAATCCAAAGCACAATGTATGGCACCATGTGCAGCACCATGCTTGGTACCAGGCAGAACACCATACTCAGCACAATGCAGAGCACAATGTATGGCACCATGTTCAGCACCATGTGCAGCACCATGCTTGGTACCATGCAGAACACCTTACACAGTACAGCACAGTGCAGAGCACAGTGTATGGCACCATGTTCAGAACCATGTGAAGCACCATGCTTGGTACCATATAGAACACCATACTCAGCACAGAGCACAGCACAATGTATGGAACCATGTTCAGAACCATGTGCAGCACCATGCTTGGTACCAGGCAGGATACCATACTCAACACAGTGCAGAGCACAGTGCACGGCACCACATTCAGCACCATGTGCAGCACCATGCTTGCTACCGTGCAGAACACCATACTCAGTACAGTGCAGAGCACAATGTATGGAACCATGTTCAGAACCACGCAGCACCATGCTTGGTACCAGGCCGGACACAATGCTCAGGGCAATGCAGAGCACAAAGTACGGCACCATGCTCAGTACCATGTGCAGCACCATGCTTGGTACTGTGCAGAACACCACACTCAGCACAGTGCAGAGCACAGTGTATGGCACCATGTTCAATACCATATGCAGCACCATGTTTGGTACCAGGTAGAACATCATACTCAGCACAGTGCAGAGCACAATGTGCAGCATCATGCTCAGAACCATGTGCAGCACCATGCTTGGTACCGTGCAGAACACCATACTCAGCACAGTGAAGAGCACAGTGTCTGGCACCATGTGCAGCACCATGGTTGGTACCATGCAGGACACCATACTCAGCACAGTGCAGAGCACGATACGTAGCACCATGTTCAGCACCATACTTGTTACCAGGCAGGCACCATGCTCAGTACAGTGTGGAGCTAATGTGGCACCATGTTCAGCACCATACTTTGTACCGGGCAGGACACATAATCAGGACAATGCAGAGCTCAGTGTATGTGACCAGGTTCAGCACCATGTAGCAACATGCTTGGTACCAGGCAGAACATCATACTCAGCACAGTGCAGAGCACAGTGTATGGCACCATGTTCAGAACCATGTGCAGCACCATGCACATAGTACCATGCAGGACACAATACTCAGCACAGTGCAGAACACAGTGTACAGCACCATGTGAAGCACCATGCTTGGTACCAGGCAGGACACCATACTCAGCACAGTGCAGAGCACAGTGTCCATCACCATGTTCAGCACCATGTGTAGCACCATGCTCACACCATGCAGAACACCATACTCAGCGCAATGCAGAGCACAGTGTATGGCACAATGTTCAGCACCATGCTTGTTACCAGGCAGGACACTATACTCAGCACAGTGCAGAGCACAATGTACAGCACCATGTTCAGCACCATGCTTCTTACCAGGCAGGACACATACTCAGTACAGTGCAGAGCACAATTTACGGCACCGTGTTCTGCACCATGTTTTGTACCAGGACACCATATACTTAGGGCTATGCAGGGCACAGTGTATGTGACCAGGTTCAGCACCATGTGCAGCACCATGCTTGGTACTGTGCAGAACACCATATTCAGCACAGTGCAGAGTACAAAGTATGGTGCCATGTTCAGCACCATGTGCAGCACCTTGCTTGGTACCAGGCAGAACATCACACTCAACACAGTGCAGAGCACAGTGCACGGCACCACGTTCAGCACCATGTGCAGCACCATGCTTGCTATCGTGCAGAACACCATACTCAGCACAGTGCAGAGCACAATGTATGGAACCATGTTCAGAACCACATGCAGCACCATGCTTGGTACCAGGCTGGACACAATGCTCAGGGCAATGCAGAGCACAAAGTACGGCACCATGCTCAGTACCATGTGCAGCACCATGCTTGGTACTGTGCAGAACACCACACTCAGCACAGTGCAGAGCACAGTGTATGGCACCATGTTCAATACCATATGCAGCACCATGTTTGGTACCAGGTAGAACATCATACTCAGCACAGTGCAGAGCACAATGTGCAGCATCATGCTCAGAACCATGTGCAGCACCATGCTTGGTACTGTGCAGAACACCATACTCAGCACAGTGCATAGCACAGTGTACGGCACCATGTTCATCACCTAGCTTGGTACCATGCAGTACACCATACTTAGGGCAATGCAGAACACCATGTATGGCCCCATGTTCAGCATCATGTGCAGCACCATGCCTGGTACCATGCAGGAAACTATACTCTTCACAGTTTAAAACACAATGTACAGCACCATGTTCCATACCATATGTAGCCCCATGTTTGGTACAAGGTATGGCACCATACTCAGCACAATGCAAAGCACAGTGTACAGCCTCCTGTTCAGCACCATGTGCAGCACCATTCTTGGTATCATGCTGAACATCATACTCAGTACAATGCAAAGCATAATGTACAGCCCCCTGTTCAGCACCATGTGTAGCACCATGCTTGGAACCAGGCAAGACACCATACTCAGCCCAATGCAGAGCACAGTGTATGGCACAATGTTCAGCACCATGCTTGTTACCAGGCAGGACACTATACTCAGCACAGTGCAGAGCACAATGTACAGCACCATGTTCAGCACCATGCTTCTTACCAGGCAGGACACATACTCAGTACAGTGCAGAGCACAATTTACGGCACCATGTTCTGCACCATGTTTTGTACCAGGCAGGACACCATACTTAGGGCTATGCAGGGCACAGTGTATGTGACCAGGTTCAGCACCATGTGCAGCACCATGCTTGGTACTGTGCAGAACACCATATTCAGCACAGTGCAGAGTACAAAGTATGGTGCCATGTTCAGCACCATGTGCAGCACCTTGCTTGGTACCAGGCAGAACATCACACTCAACACAGTGCAGAGCACAGTGCACGGCACCACGTTCAGCACCATGTGCAGCACCATGCTTGCTATCGTGCAGAACACCATACTCAGCACAGTGCAGAGCACAATGTATGGAACCATGTTCAGAACCACGTGCAGCACCATGCTTGGTACCAGGCTGGACACAATGCTCAGGGCAATGCAGAGCACAAAGTACGGCACCATGCTCAGTACCATGTGCAGCACCATGCTTGGTACTGTGCAGAACACCACACTCAGCACAGTGCAGAGCACAGTGTATGGCACCATGTTCAATACCATATGCAGCACCATGTTTGGTACCAGGTAGAACATCATACTCAGCACAGTGCAGAGCACAATGTGCAGCATCATGCTCAGAACCATGTGCAGCACCATGCTTGGTACTGTGCAGAACACCATACTCAGCACAGTGCATAGCACAGTGTACGGCACCATGTTCATCACTCAGCTTGGTACCATGCAGTACACCATACTTAGGGCAATGCAGAACACCATGTATGGCCCCATGTTCAGCATCATGTGCAGCACCATGCCTGGTACCATGCAGGAAACTATACTCTTCACAGTTTAAAACACAATGTACAGCACCATGTTCCATACCATATGTAGCCCATGTTTGGTACAAGGTATGGCACCATACTCAGCACAATGCAAAGCACAGTGTACAGCCTCCTGTTCAGCACCATGTGCAGCACCATTCTTGGTATCATGCTGAACATCATACTCAGTACAATGCAAAGCATAATGTACAGCCCCCTGTTCAGCACCATGTGTAGCACCATGCTTGGAACCAGGCAAGACACCATACTCAGCCCAATGCAGAGCACAATGTATAGCATCATGTGTAGCACCATGCCTGGTACCATGCAGAAAACTATACTCTGCACAGTTCAAAGCACAATGTACGGCACCATGTTCAGTATCATGTGCAGCACCATGCTTGGTATCAGGTGTGGCACTATACTCAGCACAGTGCAGAGCACAACATACAGCTGATGCATGACATGGCACTCATGGACTGGCCAGTAACTGATGCTGGCCACCCGATAATCTCAGTACCGTTTTTCTCATTGTCGAGACTGCAGCTTAGTGGAAGCGATTCTCAACTTACTGAGTCACTCAATTTGTTGCCATTCATGTCAATGTCATAATATTTTTTTCTTGGCTTTTTCAGCACCATTTCTTCTCTGTGTGTCATTTTACAGCCTCGGGTTCTTTTTTTGCAGATTTTTTTTTTTTGGTGTGTATTGTTTCCACTTTTGCAGTTATCTTGGTATCCTAGGGGCCGAAGAAGAAGCTAAGACCCCCTTAGGAAGACGAGTTGAAGTACCAGGGTAGTTGTAATAGCTTGTATTTGTCACCGTATTATGAGCACCAGCTTTTTAATGCCATTTTTTCCATTTTGGAAGTAAGGCATTCTGCATGTGCAGTCTCTTACTGGTGAAGTTAAAAGACAAATAAATAAAGATTTTGTGTGGTCGCTAGTAAAAATTAAATTGTGGTGAGCTACAGCTGGGGTGTAATTTAGATAGTGCTCCTTGCTTTGCTTTAAGATTTAACTTCATTTCTCATCTTTTAAACTTGTAATCAAGAGTCTTCAAGTTTCAAAGTCGTTATTATCTCACCATAAGATGGCACCAACATGAACGTGAAGAAGTCATCGAGCGAGACTGGTACTATGGACTAATAGGAGCCATCAGACGGACCCATTTCAGCTCATACTGTAAAAGTTCTAAGCCTGTCAACATGCCAATCGGCACCAACACATGCATCAGTGTGGGGTGCACGCGGTGCCGTCATTGGCATGTTGGTGGGCTTTAGAGCTTTTACAGTACGAGCTGAAATGGGCCGGTGCATAGGGTTTCTATTTGTCCATAGTATGAGTCTCACTTTGATGACATCATCATGTTTCACATTGGTTCCATCTTATGTCTAGATCCTGGTGCCAACTTTGAAACTCAGGGAATCTTTGGTTACAAGTTTAAAAGATGATGCAAATGGGTTAAAGCATTAAAACAGAGGTAAGGAGCACTGTTGTGTAAAATTACACCTCTAGCTCACCACAATTAGTTTTTTTTCCTTAGCGACCACAAAAAATCCTTATTTATCCTTTATTTCACTTCCTCTTGAGTGCTGTGGAGTTGAAGTTGAGCAGCGTTGAATACTAGGGGTAAGTATCCCCTTCTGCAGGCACTGACTGCTAGCAGTTCACTGTCTTCTAAACCTTCCATTTTTGAGCCTAAGAAAAAGTACAAGACCAAGAACAAAAAGGACACCTCCATGCGTTGGTGCCCTCGTGGTAGGTCTATGCCCCTTTAGGACCATCATGACTCTAACTGGACCTGCACCGGAGATGACCATGACATGGACCACTCTGAGGCTGCTTTTCAGTGGACTACCACACTCTTGAAATATGCTCAATGTGGTGGGGTCGGTTGCCAACCACCTTTGGTGGCAGGCCAAGCACAAGTGACTCCAAGGTAAAGTCCCTGGGCTCTTCCCATGGGCCCCTCCTTAGTATACACGTGCTGAGGGAAACTAGGCCTCTCCTAGTCCTTGTCTTGCTGAATGGAGAGCCTAGGGAGGGGCCTGTGGGGATGTCAGCCCCTGGGACCCTGTTGCGTACACACACCCCTCCCAGTCTGTGGTCCCTTCAGGGCAACGGACACACCCCCCCCGGTGCCAAGGTCAGAGCTATACACTGAGTCTACACGAGTGGGCTTCTTGAAGTTGTGGTCCAGTGCTGCCTCAGCTGCTGGCACTGAGGCTGGCGCTGTTGAGCAAGGCAGTGCCAACCGTAAGACCAGGTGCCCTCCTGACACAGCTTGTGATGTTGGGAGAGGGAAAGCCCTTGGAGTTAGATTCCCCCTGTAGATCTTCTGGACCTTGCCACCTGAGCAGTTGGATGAACCAGGGAACGAGTATGGACTTGATCCTGACTGGCTGCTGGGCTCTGATGATAAGGTTTTTTTTTCTGGATTTAGTTCTAGGCCTAAGTTGGCTCAGTGTTGTCATTAGGAGCTCCCTCTGTCTGGTGCTAGTCGCATCATCCACATCATCATCCCCCCCTTTTATCTTCCAGCACCATCCGCAGTGCTGGGATGGTCCCAGTGCTGCTTCTGGCACCAAGAAGGAGTTAATGCCAGTCACAGTGCTGGGCAGTGTTCCTAACTGGAGGGATCCCAGAGCCACCCATGATACTGAGGAAGGCATAAGTGCTGTTCCCAGGAACACGTCTCTTTCAGCTCTAACGATACATGTGGAGCCTGCTTTCAGGCCCAGCCCAAGGAGCAGAGCCCTTTAGGCACGGTGGGGCTGACAAGTCCTCAGCAGCTCACTCCATGCTCACTGTAAATATCAGCTCTGGCTGAGTTGTGCATCGACTGAAGTCCTAGGCTCTACTGCAACCATCTGGTCCTGTCATTGGTGGTGATAGAAAGCACCTTGTGGGATCTTTATAGCTACAATCTTCCCCGCCTAGGGTAATCCCCAAGGGCACCACCAAGATCATTCCTCTGTGGTTGAGCGCCTCCCTATGGCCAAATCCCTGTATGCTCTTGCAGCCCTGGCAGAAGACCTGGCCTGGTCTGTCACAACCCTTCTTCTCCTCCTCTGCTCCTCTACTCCCTTTCCTGGCATTATGGGTCCTTCACGTCCCTGACCTGGAAGAGTTCAGAGCATCAGTGTGTGCTTTCCAAAAATACCTAAGGTCACTACATCAGCCCATTTTCTGGCCTATCACCCCAGCACTGCCACCGCTTGGCTCCAGCTCTTCATCTTCTTCATCTTCCTCCTCCAAGGAAGAGGATACCTCCTGGCACATTTCCTCTGATGCTGAGTACAGCAGGTACCAGCACTTCCTCTCAGAGATGATGAGAGAGCTGCAAACTGACTATTTCAAGTCACAGTCCAGTTAATCTGATGTTGTTCTTCCTTGGGGAGCACAGTCATGACTCCACAGGCATACTTTCATAGCCTAGACCTTTTGTGGAGGCATCTAGAGATGTTTGGCACCATCCCTCTTCCCCTACCCACTCTACAGCCCAAGGGACAGCCAGCACAAGTATTGCATGCTGCTGGGGTTTCCAGGAGCCATGCCACACCCTTCTTCTGGGGTCCAGCTGCTTGACACACCCCTCTGGGCAAAGGTGCCTAGTGTGTGACCATGCCACAGAGTCAGAGTCTGCAGCTTGTGATGCCTGGGGTTCTTGGTTTTTCATGGTGGCATGCAGGCCCACCAGGTGACCTACGGCAGGCAGCTGTGCTTGATGTTCGGTCAGCTCTTAATGTTTCTGCTGGATTGTGAGGCAGTGAGACAGGCCATTGAAATTTCTCCTCATGGCCTGGAGCTGGTGAGGCACCAACCAAGGGCATCTTATGACGTCAATGAGGTAACCTCCAGGCTGGTGGGAACGTCAGTCTGCATCAGGCAGGTGTTGTGGCTCCATTTTTTCTGGTTCTCACCCTTGGCCTGGCATAGGGTGATTGCCTCACATTTCCAGGAGGCCCACTTCTTCTGCAGGGCCAGGGGTGAGCTTGTGTGGCACCTTCTTGCTCCCAGGCCATGGGAGCTTCCACCTGCCCCTGATCAGTCTTGGGCATCACTGGGCCTGTAAGGGGCCCTTTCCTCTTTGCGGTTATCCCCCAAAGGACACTGAGGGAATAATCATTTCCCTCAGGGTAAGTAAGCACTGCCCTCTGGGTGGTAAGCTTGGTACTCTGACCCACTGGTAATGAATGGTGAAGAGTCATTCTTGGAAGATATGAAAATTACGTACTCACTGTAATTCTTGATTTTCCAGAATTCCTTCACCATTCATTACCACAGCTCTTCCACCATGTCCTGCAAATCACCAGACATCTGGGTAGCTTACCCAGTCTTTTTTTCTCTCTCTCACTACATTTCTTTTCTCTGCCTCTCCTCTTTCCTTGCTTGGGTTCTTTCTCCTCCTTTGTCTGCAGCTCTGAGCACAAAAAAATTAATAAAAGGAAAACTTTTGAGGGTCTTTAGTGCACCTATGGACTTCCTCAAAACAAAAAAAAATATGGGATCTGACTTCCCTTCTAGTACAGCCTGGAAGCCCTCCTTTATTTTCTTTATTTCCTTATTTTCTTTTTGAGAAGAGCATCTGCAACATTTTTGTTCTTTACCATAAGGGTTTTCCTGCACCCTTTTTCCCTTGTTCTCATTTAAAAAGAGAAAAAGAGAGAGAGAGAGAGATAGAGAAGGGAAAGTCTTCTTCAGATGGAAGAGTAGTCAGTTGTAGCTCCTTAGCCTAGTGAAATGTTTCACTTTTGTCTTTTCCCTCCAGCAGGAATCCCTGGGCCCGATTCCAAAAGGCGTTAAGCCTGGCGGAAGGCAATTTACGCCAAATCCAATGGCGCGAATCGCACCTTGCACCAGACATTATGCAAATCATGATTCCAAGTCACGGCTTGCACCCTGCCATATGCAGGCTGCACCAAAGATGGGCTACGCCACCCACTATGCCCGCAACCCGCAGTGGCATGGTGCAAGGGTGGGTTACGCAGCAACTGTGCCCTATTTCCAAAAGGGTGGCTGCTGTAACCCATCTATGTGATTCCAAGAGCCGCTATGGTGCAGCTAGTTAGACCAGCAGGAGATGGTCTAGGGCATCCATCCTGTCAATTGATGCATGCCCACTCCGCGAGCGCAGCATGCACAAAGCCTGCAACCCCCTGAATGTCAGGGGACCCCACGGGTCTGTTTCAAAGTGCTTCCCCAATGCCAGTGCCACCTGGTCAGCTCCCCAATGCCCCCTGGTGCTTGCAGTGGTGTTCCAGGTGGGTGGGGCCTGGGGTGGTTCTTCAGGCTGGCGACTTGCAGCACCCAGGTCCATTGAGCCATTCCTGTGGTGCTAGCCTGCAGCAGCCATTGGACAGACATGGGTGCCAGGGACTCTGCCTGTCTTGGAATACGGCGCAGGGTCCCCAGCGTAGTGCTGCATGGTGCAACTTGCATATGCCCATGAGTTGCGCCATGCATTTTGGAATCAGGCCCCCTGCATTTAGCCTTTCCTGCTGGCTTGGCTCTGGTATCATCCTTCTCATTTCCCATTAAATAGCCCTCTGGCGAACAGGGGGGAAATTTTCTGTTTTACAAAAAAAAAAGAGAGAGAGAGAAACGAAGAAGCAGCCTCCTTCCACTTTCCCATCTTCTTCCTTCACTCTTTACTTAGCAGGGATCTACTCCTCCCTGTCAGTATACTTCCCTTGCAGGGTACCAGCCTGTGTTCCTCTACATCCCTAAGCATCCTTTCCACCTCCATTTTTGGAGGCTTCTCTCCTGGAGACACTCTAGACTGCTGGAAGCATGTAAATTTCTCTTATTCCTATCCTCTTTAACAGGAGCTTCCTCTCCATCCTTCCCAGATTGCGCTGGTCACCCTGTCATCCTGCTACCTATGCCTTCTCTCATGTCCTCTCCTCCTCTTTCTTCTGGTAGCTGGATTTTTATTGTTTTGTTCCTTTTACATCCTATATCCTGTGTACTATCCCTTGAGCAATCTTGCCACTTCTCTCTTTTTTCTCCCACTTGCTTCCTCTCCTGGCAAACAGAACTGAGACCATCAGGGGCTGGCGTTGGTTACTGGCCAGTCAACGAGTACCACATCATGCATCAGCCTCATGGGCGGTGTCGTCACTGACATCAGCCCCCTAGTTGAAAGTTCTTGAAGTTGCTCTTGTGGGGTCCTGATGCCATCGGCACAGACCCAGTTGTAATGAATGGTAAAAATATTCTGTAACATCAAGCACTATGGTAAGTACATAATTTTCTTTTTTTTATCACATATTGACCCCTAATTTTGATCATAAGACTATGTTGAAAATTTGGGGTCAAAATGTCCACTCCTTCTGAACATGACAGGTGTCATTTTGCACCACAAGTGTGAAAACACATTTTGGCTAGGAACTGAAAATATCTTCCTATAGACACTTCTATGTATGTAAATACCGTAATCTGTACAATATCTGTATAATTCTATGTACATAAGAACCTCTTTTTCTTCCTCTCTGTAAAGAGTATTATCTGTTCAAACAACATGAAGTCTTGCTATATTATAGACATTAGCAGTTTGATCCAGCTCTAGAACTGCCCCGGAGTGAAATGGTTAAAACCATTCCAAAATAGAATTTTGGCACGAGAGCAGCTCTATCTGTGTCATTTCAAACTTGAACTGTCAGATTCTTTACTTCGCCTCAGTGAACAGTCGCTCCGAGATTTCTCCTTCTGCTCGGTTCATTTCTCGTTTAAAAAGTGTTGTCTTGGTTGGATTTAACCGAGAATAGTTTTATTTTAACCGCAAAACCGTTCGGTTCAAGCTCTATCTGTGGTAACCGTAAGTAAATGAAGGTTTTGTCTGTGTGGAACTTGTGAGTTATCGGTTCGGTTTTGAACCGATCAGTGGGTTTAAAACTCATTTAAAACTAAAAGTTACTATTTTAGAGTGCGGTTCCCGGTTCTTATCGGTTCTAAAAAAAACGGATTTATTACGTTTTTTTCCAATACCCGTGACACGGTTAGGAACCGATAAGGGTGTCTTGCCTGGCACTGCCGTTAAAAGGGCAAGTTTTGGTTAGGCTGGCATTATGTCTGAGAAACCCAAAAGAAAAACCTGGCCCACTGGGTTTCAACACTGTGATGTTTGTGGGAAGTCTTGCCAAGGCTGACCCACACACCTGTGTTTATTGTCTGAGGTTTGACCACCTCCAGTCAGACTGCCAGGTATGTAGAATTTCCCTGCAGCCACCCTGGAAAAAAGGTGGGCAGGCTCAGAGGCGAGAGGCAAAAAAGTCCGCTGACCCGGATGGCCAGCCGGTTGGTGCCATTACCGAACCAGAGGAATGCCCTCTGACCAGGGCCAGACTTCCTCGGGCAAAGAAAAGCTGGTTCTGAGGAACCAATTCCAGTAAAGAAACAAGAAAATCAACAGGTCTGAGTCCAAAATTCCTTCTCCAACTGCTGCAGAGATAGCAAAGCCATACAAATTGTCCAGTCACTGTCTCAGGGTCGTCGAACCACCACTATCTGGCAAAGGTGATTCGTCGGTCCCAGTGGTTCAGGATTATGATACTGAGGAATTTTATGAACCAGAGGAGGGGAGGAGGATTATGAACAGTATGAATGTGGCTGGGAAGGTCTGGGTGTGCCCATTGAACCGACATCTCCCCAGACAGACCTTTAGAATCTCCCCTATGCTGTCTGAGTCCCCATCTCATTTTATGTTTTATAAAAAGTTGCTGAAACCCTCCAGATTCCTTTAGAAGAGGCTGTGGATGAGCAAGAGGAGCCTGATTTTGTAGAAATTATGGATATTCCAGAGTCTAGAGATTGTCTATTCCTTTACATAAGTCTTTAGAAACAAACAATTAAAAATTTTAAAAGCTCCTAATTCTGTGCCTCCTGTAGATAAAAAGATGGACAGAAGGTATACATTGTCAGGCCCTGATACAGAATTCCTTTCTCAGCAATGCAGTCATGTTGGGAGTAGTTCAGGCTGCTGCCTGTGATAAAGCTAATATTCCCTTGGCTTCACATCCTCCTGACAAAGGATTCCAGGAAGATTGATGCCATGGCAAAAACAGTATATGGCAGCCTCTCTGGGACTCAGGCAAGCAGTTATATGGCTTATGTAGCTAGGTATCAGAAATCTAGATGGGATACTGTTATGCAATTGGCCAAGCAGGCCCATGGCCAGCTGGCTAGTGAACTTAGAACAGGTGGCTGCTGATGGCATTGAAGCCTCTAAGGTTCAGTTTCATGCTGCTGTGGATGTTAATGATGTTTCCTCTAGGGTCATGGCCACATCTGTAGCTTTTCGTAGGTTGGCCTGGCTCAGGTGTATAGTTTGTCAGGATACCCAGACTAAGGCTATGGATTTTCCTGTGGTGGGAAATTCTCTGTTTGGAGAGCAGAGAGAATTACATGAGGAAGATGGATGAATATAGGACTACTTACAAGAGTGCCCAGGCTAAGGAGCGGCAAGCCACTCCTCAAAGGCATGCCCCCAGGGGTAGGGGTAGGCCTTTTCACAGGCCTTCCTACCAGACTCAGGCCTCCTCTGCCTATGCTCAGAGGGGCTTCTTCAGAGGCAGGGGCAGACGAGGGGTGGGCAGACCTGCTCCCACCCCCCAGCCTAAAGCTCCTGCGAAACAGGCACCCTGATGGGGTGCCCAGGGCCATTCTCCTGTACCAGTGGGGGCAGGCTGGCTTACTTCAGTCAGGATTGGGCTTCTTTAACCTCAGACAAGTGGGTTCTGGAAGTAGTAAGCCAGGGTCTGGTTCTCAGCTTCAAAAGTTTCCAAGTTGAGAAGCAGACTTTTCTACCTGCAAGTGCTTCAGAGACCCCGCTCTGAAACAGAGGTCTCATCCCTGTTAGCTCTCAGAGCAGTAGAAGGGTTCCTCCCTGCATCAGGGCAGGGGTCTGTATTCCAGATACTTCCTACCCCAAAAAGACAGGAGAATGGCGGCCCATTTTAGATCTCAGATATCTGAACAAGCATCTTTGAAACCAAAGTTCAAAATGGTAACTCTGGCAATGATTTTACCTTCTCTAAGGCCAGGGACTGGCTAGCCTCCTGGACCTCAAGGATGCCTATTTCCATGTCCTAATCAGAAGATCCCATCGAAAGTACCTCAGATTCGAACTGTCCTCAGGTCATTACCAGTTCAGAGCAATGCCCTTCGGCCTTACCTCTGCCCCAAGGGTATTCACAAAGTGTCTAGCAATGGCAGTGGCCCACTTAAGGAGGCAGAGGATTGCTGTTTTTCCCTATCTAGATGACTGGCTCATTGTAGGCCAGTCCCCAGAACAGGTAAAATCTCACCTGCAGGTCACCCAGCAGCTTCTCACCTCCCTGGGTTTTCCGCTAAACCTACCAAAGTCAGTTCTGGAACCAGTCCAGGTACTCACCTTTATAGGGGCAGAATTGGACACAAAGCTAGCCAGAGCCTTTCTTCCCCCAGAAAGGGTAAGGAATTTAGTGGCTCTGGCCTCTTCCTTCACTCTGCAGGTCTCTCACCAGCAAGACACTTTCTGCAGCTCCTGGGGCACATGGCTGCATCCACAGCTGTTGTGCAGGGAGCCAGATTTCAGATGAGAGACATTCAGTTTCACTTGAGAACCTTTGGTCTCAGAGAAGAGACCCCTTTCCAAGTTGGTCCCAGTGACTCAACCTTGATCCTAGCTCTCCAGTGGTGGCAGGATCAGAGCAATTAAGAGCGGGGTCCCTTCATTTCCCCTTCTCACGACTTGACGCTCACTACAGATGCTTCCCTTCTGGGTTGGGGAGCCCACATGGGCTACTCTTCCACCACAGGGAGTTTGGTCCCCCAGGAATCTCTGCTCCACATCAATTTGCTGGAACTCAGAGCTGTCTTTTTAGCTCTTCAAGCTTTTTCTGCATCTGTCCACGACAAGGTGATACAAGTCAGAACAGACAACACCACAACAATGTGGTACATCAACAAACAGGGGGCACTCGGTCTTGGCCTTGTGCAGGCAATGAAGTTGTGGTCTCTGGCCTATTCCCTGAACACTTCCCTCATAGCAGTTCATCTTCCAGGGAAGGACAATGTCCTAGCGGATGCCCTCAGCAGGATTTCCCAGGGCCATCACGAATGGTCCCTGGATCCTCAAGTGCTGGGATAGTTTTTGCCAGGTGGGGCATCCCTCAGATAGATCTTTTGCAGCCCCAGACAATCACAAACTTCCTCTGTTCTGTTGCAGGCCTCCAGTGCTGGGCTCAGTTCCCTGGATGCCCTTCTTCTGGATTGGGAGGGGAAGTTCCTCTATGCTTTCCCCTTTCCTCTCCTATTCAAAGTACTAGTCAAAATCAGATCTCAGCCTTGCAGGGTGATTCTGATTGCCCCGGATTGGGCCAGGCAGCCCTGGTACCCACTCCTTCTGTCTCTGACAGTCCATCTTCCCTGTGCCTCCCCAGGAATCACAATCTGTTGACTTGTGCCCAGGAAGGGTTTGGTATCCGGACCTCAAATCCCTCAACCTCAAGGCCTGGCTCTTGAGGAGTTAGAGTTGCTGATTACACCTCTCTCAGGGTGTTCTTGAGATCCTAAAGGCTTCCAGAAAGCCTTCCACTAGGGCTACTTATAGTTCTAAATGGAAAAGGTTTTCCATTTGGTGTGCTGGGAAAAATATTTCCCAGAATTGCTGAATTGCCCATTTTGTTAGATTACATGGTACATCTTAATTCCTTGGGTCTCAGACCAGCTACCCTGAGAGTTCATTTGGCAGCTGTGTCTGCTTTTGTGTCAGCAGGAAAGTCATCCCTCTTTCCTTTCATCCTGTGTTTTCCAAGTTTTTAAGTGTAACCCTAGATGGCGCTATCCCAGGGGCTACTACCCCTGCCTGATTTGCCACTAACAGGTTGAGGGGCCTGGATCCAATGGCGGGTGCCTCCACCCAGAGGTCAGGGTTTACAATAGTTAAACTAACTTGGTCACAGCCCTCTGGGACACTGCAACCCCCCTTTCTTCCCACTAGTGGCCCACACAATATATCAGAATTACCTTTACAGTATACACTTACCCCAGGACTGGTTCCGGCACTGGGACCTCCTGTGAAATAAGATACAGTGCAACAATCACAGTACAGTACTTTAACATAGACAAATACCTCAGGCAGTATAACTTTGCTGAAACAAGCAGATCTGATTTATTTAGGGGGATATAACAAGGACAGGGGGAAATCAGGTTAATTAGCTTATCACTCTACTCATCTACCTATGGCTCTGTGCACAGGCCTATCCCTATCAGTTACTGTCCCTGGTACCCAAGCCCTAGTGGCTAGTCCAAACCGTGGCAGCTGGTAGGGCCCTTTCACACACAGAAAAATTAGTTAAACAGTCAGCAGTACAGTAATTCCATTTGGCAATTCAACAGGGAGCGACCCTGAATTAGTACTCACGACTCCAAACAAGATAGGTCCTTCAATGTCAGCAGGGCTACTCTTGAGCTCCAAGAGACTCCTCACACATTTATAGGGTAAACAGTCACAGGCAAAAGTCACTTAATGGCAGCAGGATTCACTTGAGGTACACAAGCCTCTTCACACATTTATATGGTAAAACAGAAAGTACTATACCAGGCAGGCTGCTTCTCTATCCCGATCCAATTACTGCACAATACCGGAGAACACACAGCAGATTCAGTTCCTGACAGACCGAGTGCAATTCAGCTATTTCTCCAGTCTTCTACAGGGTGAGCCTGGTTTCTACTCTTCAGATATCCTTTGATTCTCTTCACAGGATGGATTCAGTCCTAACAAGCAGTTACACAAGCTGCAGACCGGAACTCTGGGCCTTACACACGCTTCCGACTAAAACTGCACACCGAAAAGCACAGGGCTCCTTCCTTCTTCACTGTCAGAGCTCAACTGAAAAACTTCAACAGACAAAACGGGCACTTCCTTTGAGTTCCTCCCAGTTCTTGACTGGATTGGCTGTCACCACAATAGACTGCTGCTGTTGGTCCAAAAGGCGCTAAGTCTAAACTACATCTCCCAGAGTCACTGCCCATACAATCCTCTTGTGGCTGGTTCAGATTATGAGTCCAAGTTCTGATTCGTCCAAGGCACCATTTTAGAGCTAGCTTACCCCACACTGATTGGTCCAGTTCAGCAGTTCAAATCCAGAATGGGAACTAGGCAGACACAGTTCTGACTGCAAAGAAAGCAGGTTAGACAAACTGTAATTTCATTATTACTCTAAATGGTTTCTGGCAAACAGTTACATCTTTCAGATAGGTTCCCTTGCACTCCTAGTGACTGCAGAAATGGAGTGAATTGACAGCAGCTTGAGTGGTACTCAATCAAAGAAACACACAGTCCCCCATACAAACTAATTATGTCTGCAAGCAGACAGCTCTTAAAGAGACAGTACCAGAGGTTCTAAAACACTCACTGATAAATGGCTTAAACGCCAAACACCATTCAGGCTTGGAGCATTCAAGCAAGCTCCTGAAGTCTTTTGGAACCCCCATTTGTCATAGGGATTACCATACTAATCCTCCTTTCGGGAACCAGCCCCTGCTTGGGACCTTAATGTTTGCATTGCCCAGTTAATGCAACCCCCTTTTGAACCTCTGTCTTCTGCAGAGCTTAAGTACCTAACTTGGAAAACTGTTTTTCTAGTGGCTATCACTTCTGCCAGACGCATAAGTGAATGCAAGCCTTGTCAGTGGAGACTGACTTTATTTCTTTCCACAGGGATAAGGTAGTCCTTAGGACTAATAGGAAGTTTTTGCCTAAGGTGGTTTCAGATTTCTATCTTAATCAATCTATCTCCCTTCCAGTATTTTTCACTGATCACTCCTCTTCGGGTGAGAGGAGGTTGCACAGCCTGGATGTTAAGAGAGCTCTTAGTTATTATATAGAGCGTACCAAAGGTCACAGGTTCAATTCCTCCAACTTTTCCTTACCTATGGTGAAGTTGGGAAAGGCAAACCTGCCACTAAGAGATCAATAGCCAGGTGGATTGTCTCTTGTGTCCAATTTTGTTATCAGAAAGTGGGCAGAGCCCCCGGTTTGAGGGCTCATTCTACCAGGGGTACAGCTGCGTCTCTAGCTGCTGCCAGAGATATCCCTTTATTAGAGATTTACCAGGCTGCTACTTGGAAAACGGTACACACTTTTACCAAGCATTACTCCCTGGATGTCCAGGCCAGGAGAGATGCTCAGTTTGGCACAGCTGTTCTTCAGAGCCTATTCCCTAAGTAGGTTCTGCCCCTCCTCCATGGAGGTACTGCTGTGTATTCTGCTAATGTCTATAATATAGCAAGACTTCATGTTGTTTGAAGAAAAAATTACTCACCTTAGTAATGTTGTTTCTTCTAATGGAGTCTTACTATATTATAGACCTCCCCCCCAACCTGCCCCTCTCAGAACCTCTACTTGGTGGGGTGCGGGCAACTTAGTGTGGGCACTACTTATGTCCTGTTAGCATTTTGTCCCTTTGGGACTTTGGGGGTGTGTATGTGTACGCTGGTGTGTGTTTTATTATACTTATGTTCCATTTCATATTATTAGAATGGTGTTAGTATTTCTGGTCCCCTGACTTGAGTCTTGGGTGTTGGGACCATCAATGGTTGTTATTATTTAGGTAGCCATTTGGCTAGTGTAGGTTACAGCTTCCACACAGACCTTAGTGAGTTTGGCTCGTAAAGATATGACAGTTCAAGTTTGAAATGATACAGATAGAGCTGCTCTCGTGCCAAAATTCTATTTTGGAATGGTTTTAACCATTTCACTCCGGGGCAGTTCTAGAGCTGGATCAAACTGCTAATGTCTATAATATAGCATGACTCCATTAGAAGAAACAACATTACTAAGGTGAATAATTTTTTCTTTTGCCTTGTAAATACCTGTGTTGACCTGTATATACAATTGTTCATGCTCCACCCAGGTCCATCTTGCAAATGAGTTTCTGCTCAACGATGAACACCTGGTTAAATAAAGACTTGATTGATTGAAAAACAGCAACTGTCACATTCATGAGGTGGTGTGAAAAAAATGGCTATGTTGAAAATCTGGAGTCAAAATACTGAAAATTACCAACGTTACCAGCGTGAGTTGGAACATTTCAATGTACACTCATAACTTTGTTGTTTTTGAATATTCTTACCCCAAGTTTTCAACATAGCCTTCTTATGACCCATATAACGTTCTTATGACCCCACCTCATGAACAAGGGCAGAGAACATTTTCAAATCCTCCTGAAACACATTTTGGCCAGATTTGAAATATGGCAGCTGTCACATTTATTAGGTGGTGTGATAAAATGGCTATGTTGCAAATTTGGGGTCAAAATATTGAAAATTACCAAAGTTTCAAGTGTGTATTGAGAAGTTTCAACTAAACTCATAACTTTGTTGCTTTTTGTTTTTCTGTATCTGTACCCCAGATTTTCAACATGGCCTTCTTATGACCCCACCTCATGAACAAGGGTTGAGAAATGTTCAAATTTTGTTTGCCCAAAAGATAATTTCACATAGCAAACTATGAAGTAACCTTTCAGGACAGATTTGCATACTATCACTGCCACCGCTCATGAGGTGCAGTCCCAAAAGGCCATGTTGAAAATCTGGGCAAAATTAAAAAAATGACCAAGTTATGAGGAAAAGTTTAAAACCCACTAACATACATTGAACTGTATAATTGATTTCCTCAGTTCACTGTCCGATGTTGAAGAGTGAAGATGTGTCTCTGGTCCAGAGAAGATTATGAAGTGCTACTCCCAGTAGGTCAGTAAGGTATGCTAGGGGTGTGGGGGTGGGTGCAGAGTAGAAAGGTAAGGTGGTGGAGGCAGCAACAGACAATGATGGACGGTTTTTTTTCTATAGAATATATAAAATAAAACAATTACTATGAGGCACGGTTTTCTGTGTGTGTTGTAGGATGCTGACAGGGAGCTACGGTCCCTCCCTCTGAGGGACTCATCCTCTGACCCGATAGTCAGGTCATCATATTCCCTATCAGTTCCTGATTTTGCTGTTTTGTCCCTGGGCCCACAACCATACAATGGGCAGAGTGGCTGGCTCGCCTCCGTGAAGGCAGCCTAACACCTTGGACATGTGCCCTCCCCATTCTTGGTGGCACATCTGTGCTGACACCCAGTCACCGCTGGGTGTCAGTCTACAGTGCCCCACATGATCCCTTCCCGAGGAAGGAGAGCTGTCGATGGATGCTTAATCCTTCCTCACCCTGCTGACTCCTGAGCAACCCCAGTCCATTCCCATGCCTGAGTCATCAGCATGGCACAAGACGTGGCATCCAGCGCTCAACCCTCAGCACCACTGGACCAGTCTGAGGCACAGTTTTTTTATTTGGTACTGACACTGGAGATTGGGCACCCCATTGATGTTGTTATATTTGGTGACACTGTGGGGTGAGCTCCCGGTGTTCTACACTGAAAATGGGTGGGGTGGGGGTACTAGCGTGTACCAGGGTTGGGCACCACAGTGTCAGAAAAATTATAATGGGTGGTGGGTGTTGAGCGCGGGAGGGTTGGGTGGGGAGAGAGAAATGGCAGTGGTGTGCCAGCAGCAGCAACAGACATCAATGGACAGTTTTCTTTTTTTTACAGGATCTATAAAAATGATAAAAAATGACTATGATAAATAGTTTTCCTTATTTCAGGCACCTGGGGTAATCATTTCTGCAGACCTGAAAGTAGTTAAACAGTGTGATAAGGCAATGGGAAAGGCTAGCAGGATGCTCAAATGCATAGGCAAGGGTATCACCAGCAGAAAGAGGGAGGTAATATTACCCCTGTATAGATCACTAGTGAAACCCCACCTTGAGTACTGTGTCCAGTTCTGGAGGTTCTACTACTGAAAAGGCATAGACAGAGTACAGACGGTGCAAAGGAAGGCAACCTTAATGTTGCATGGACTGCATCAGAAGCCCTGTGGGGAGAGGCTTAAGTAATTAAATATGTACTCTCTGGAAGAAAGCAGGGAAAGAGGGAATATGATAGAAACATTCAAATATCTCACAGGTACAAACAAGGTACAGGAAGGGAGCATTTTCCAGAGAAAAAGATGCTTGAGGACAAGGGGTCACTCTATGAACCTGGAAGGGAGGAGGCTGAGAGGAAATGTGAGGACATTCTTCTTCACAAAAATGGTGGTGAATGCTTGGAACAGCCTCCCAGTGGAGGTGGTGGGAGCTGAAGCAGTTACAGGATTAAAGAAAGCATGTGGTAGACATTGGGATCTTAGAAGTAAGGCAAGAGCAGTGCATACCGAAGACTGAGTAGGGTGTGTGGTGGCACTGAAGGTAGGGAAAATAGAGCAGACTAGGTGGCCCAAGAGGTCCCTATCTACTGACAACTTCTGTGTTTTTATGCTACCGTCCCAGCACTGGGTATTGGGCAACCCAATGTCGGTGTTATGTTTGGTGGCAGTGGGGGTGGGCTCCCTGGTGTCCCACACTGAAAATGCACAGAGTGGGGGGTACTAGCCAGCACCGGGGATTGGGAACCCTGGTGTCCAAAACTTAATATGGGGAAAGCAATGGGAGGTGGGAGAGATTGTTTTTTACGTTGGGGAGGGAGGACCATAACAGATTGATCATGATGTGATCAGTGCTGCTTGCTGGGTGGCATAATGCAGATCAAAGGAAAGAGCTGCCCTATAATTGGCGGGCTCTTTCCTTTGCACTACATGAAGTTTCTGCTCAGTAAGACCAGAACAGTGTCAAGATCAGCCTGACTGATGATTGGTCTGACAATGTCAAGTCCCTTGCAGACTGCCCTGCATTGGGCCAACAGTAACACACCTTTCAAACCCCTCTCTCTTAGCAATATGTTCACTTTGTGCAAGTGCAAGAGAAAATATAGCAATGTCTTGTCCGTTTTCACTACCTCCTGTGCTATTCTCTTTTTAGTTTGTGTCATTGTGTGCCTTACTGCTTTCCCTGCTTCCCTCCATTTCTCCTGATACACCTCCCTATCCTCCTCCCTATGCATCTCCTTATACCTTCTGAATGCTAAGGGAGGCAAAAGGTCTTGTCAAAGATCACACCACAAGCATTGGGGGCATGGGAACATGCCTGCCGTGTTACAGCTCTTTGCTGACTTTAGTTTTGTTGGGTCACAATGCCTTTCTATGACATCCTTCCACCAGCTGATCTTGAGATGTAAGTCTACTAAGCCTGTGAAAAATTACATCTCCTGTATAAGGGCAGAAACTTCTCATTTTGTAGACATACAATCATAAAATAACCATGCCTGCAGGGTGCTGTAGGTGCAGTGTGGAAGAAAGAGGAGGTGACCACAAAACATGTGGCTTGACCTTATAGCTCAAATGGAAGGAGCACATGGGTAGAATTCTGATGCCCAGGTTCAAATCCTAGCTGGATCACATTACAGTCAAAATGTATCACAACTGAAATTGAAAACAACTGAACCAATTGAAAACAAAATGTACAAAAGAGAAGAAACACTGATAACATACAAGAAACAATTTTAAGTTTATAACCTAGTGAATCAAAACAGCTGTTTGGAAGATGATAAATAAATGGTCTGACATTTGAGATATTGCAAACAAATTAATGCTGACAGATTTTGTAATTATGATGGATCTTTTAAAAAACATGACTGTTTAAATGTTGTAGTAAAAAGCATGTTTATGTTTACTCTACTAGAATTTCGGCTGGTGCTGAAGAGAAGGCCTCCCTTACCCAAAGAGCTTTGGAACTTTCTCTGAACTACAGCTTTGTCACACTGCTCACATCCATGGTTGTCACCAAACCTGGGGATGGTGAAAATAATCAAACTGTGCTAGCTGACAAGCCAACAGATGTCGGTATGTAACCTTCACCATAATTGTTAATGTTTGTTTGACAATGAATTTAGTAGTTAAAACTCTGATGTTTCTGTTTAAATTATGTTATGATCATGTGGCAGTGCTGCTGTACCTGCATAGGTAGAGTTTACCGAGTGGTTCTGTACTGAATCCAAACTTTTCTAGATGTTGAATATGTGAAGTTAAGGCAGGTTTTAAATAATTGATTAGCAGTTTTTTTCTTGGGACTATACTAACAGTACAGAAGGTATTTATATGGATTTTCTAGAAGTGCTGTGTTTGTTAAACACAGAGAGGCAAGAGCTATACATTGTCACAAAGATTTAGCACTTTTATGAGCAAAATGCTAATCAATTTCTAGAGTTATATAAATCCTTGTAAGGTGTTCAGCTTGACTTCAGTGTTGGGAGAGTTAATCTAATCACTGCTAAAGGAAAGGATTGTGGAATATCTTGAATCCAGTGGGTTACAAACCTGAGACAGCATGGATTCATGGGTGGGGGGTGGGGTCATGTTAACTGAATCTGATAGAGTTCTTTGACTGGGTGAACAAGAAACTAGATCAGGATGGGGCAGTGGGCGAGCCTACATAGATATCAGTAAGGCTTTCACACCACATCACTGTTCCACATAGGAGGCTAGTAAGCAAGCTAGGTAGCTTATTGGGTCCAAAGGTGGTAAACTGAGTAAGAGATTGGCTATGGGATAAGCAATAGAGGGTGGTTGTAAACAGAGTTCACGCAGAGGAAGGGAGGGTGGCCAGTGGGGTCCCTCATGGATTAATGCTTGAATCGGTCCTCCTTAATGTCTTTATAAGTGACATTGCAAAGGAGCTGGAAGGGAAGGTCTGCCTCTCTGTGGATGACACCAAACTCTTCAATTGGGTGGACAGTCGGGGGGGGGAAGATGAGCAGTGACCTGAGAAAACTCTGAGGAGTGGTCTAGCAGTATGGCAGCTGGGTTTCAGCATGAAAGTGAAAATGATGCACTTCAAACAACATGAAGTCTTGCTATATTATGACAATTGCAGTGAGTCCCAATTCGAACTGTCTCGAGGTGAAAGAGTTAACTTTCCATGCCAGGCATGGAACTCTGAGCACGAGCTCGGTTGGAAACTCTGTGTGTTGTTCTTCAAACACAAACTGTCAGATTCTTTACTCGCCTCACTGAACAGTCGCCCGGAGATTTCTCCTTCTGCTCGGTTCATTTTGTCAGTTAAAAGTATTATTTTATCGCTTTTTGTCCAAAATTAAACCGCAACCGTCGGTTCAAGCTCTGTCTGTGGTAATGTAAGTAATAGATAGGCTTTACATTTATATTATTCTGTGTGGAACTTAGAACGCTTATCGGTTCGGTTTGAACCGATCAGGTTGTTTTTAAAATTTACTAGTCCTTATTTAGGGTGCGGTTCCCGGTTCTTATTGATTCTAAAAAAAAACGGATTTCATTACGTTTTTTTCCACGACCCGTAACATGGTTGGGAATCGATAAGAGAGTCTTGCTTGGCAGATTGCCATAAACGGGCAAGTTTGGTTAGGCTGGCACTATGTCTGAGAAACCCAAAAGAAAAACCAGGCCCACTGGGTTTCAACACTGTAGTGTTTGTGGGGAAGCCTTTGCTAAGGCTGACCCCCACAGCACCTGTGTTTACTGTCTGGGGTTTGACCACCTCAATGCAGACTGCCAGATTTGTAAGAATTTCCCTGCTGCCACCATAGAAAAGAGAGTTGGTAGGCTCAGGGAAAGGGAGGCCAAAAAGTCCACTGACCTGGATGGCCAGCCCGGTTCGGTTCCAGAGGGAGTGCCCTTTGACCAGGGCGATACTTCCTCGGGCCAACGAAGAGACGGCTCTGAGGAGCCGGTTCCAGCAAAAAGGACTAGAAAGTCAGCTGGTGTGGAGCTAAAAGTTCTCTCTCCAACTGCTGAAGAAATAGCTAAAGCAATTCAAATTGTCCAGTCACTTTCCCCGGTTCCAACCGAACCGACACCATCAGGGAAGCGCTCGGGTCGGCCGGTTCCACCGGTTCAAGATTATGATTTTGAGGATTTTTGTGAACTGGAGGAGGGGGAAGAGGAGTATGAGGAGAGTGAATGTGGATTTGAAAGTCTGGATGTGCCCATTGAACCAGACATCTCTCCAGACAGACCTTTAGAGGTTTCTCCTCCCAGGCTCTCTGAGTCCCCTTCTCATTTTATGTTTTATAAAAAAGTTGCTGAAACTCTCCAGCTCCTGTTGAGGAAGCTGTTTGTAACCCCTAGATGGCGCTATCCCAGGGGCTACTACCCCTGCCTGATTTGCCACTAACAGGTTGAGGGGCCTGGATCCAATGGCAGGTGCCTCCACCCAGAGGTCAGGGTTTGCAATAGTTAAACTTAATTGGTCACAGCCCTCTGGGACACTGCAACCCCCCTTTCTTCCCACTTGTGGCCCACACAGTATATCAGAATTGCCTCACAGTATACACTTACCCCCAGGACTGGTTCAGGCACTGGGACCCCCTGTAAAATAAGATACAGTGCAACAATCACAGTACAATACTTTAACATAGACAAATACCTCAGGCAGTATAACTTTGCTGAAACAAGCAGCTCTGATTTATTTAGGGGGATATAACAAGGACAGGGAAATCAGGTTAATTAGCTTATCACTTTACTCATCTATTTATGGCTCTGTGCACAGCCTATCCCTACCAGTTACTGTCCCTGGGTACCAAGCCCTAGTGGCTAGTCCAAACCGTGGCAGCTGGTAGGGGCCCTTTCACACAGAGAAAAGAAAATTAGTTAAACAGTCAGCAGTACAGTAATTCCATTTGGATTCAATGGGGCAATTCAACAGGGAGCGACTCTGAATTAGTACTCACGACCTCCAAACAAGATAGGGTCCTTCAATGTCAGCAGGGCTACTCTTGAGCTCCACGAGACTCCTCACACATTTATATGGCAAACTGCAACAGGCAAAAGTCCTTTAATGGCAGCAGGATTCACTTGAGCTACACAAGCCTCCTCACACATTTATATGGTAAACAGTAACAGGCAAAAGTCTTTAATGGCAGCAGGATTAACTTGAGCTGCACAAGCCTCCTCACACATTTATATGGTAAAAAGAAAGTACTATACCAGGCAGGCTGCTTTTCTATCCCGATCGCAATTACTGCACAATACCCGGGAGAACACACAGCAGATTCAGTTCCTGACAGACCGAGTGCAATTCAGCAATTTCTCCAGTCTTCTACAGGGTGAGCCTGGTTTCTACTCTTCAGATATCCTTTGATTCTCTTCACAGAACGGATTCAGTCCTAACAAGCAGTTACACAAGCTGCAGACCGGAACTCTGGGCCTTACACACGTTTCCCGACTAAAACTGCACACAAAAAAGCACAGGGCTCCTTCCCTCTTCACTGCCAGAGCTCAACTGAAACTCCAGCAGACAAAACTGGCACTTCCTTTGAGTTCCTCCCAGTTCTTGGCTGGATTGGCTGTCACTCACAATAGACTGCCCTGTTGGTCTAAAAGCTCAAGTCTAAACTACATCTCCCAGAGTCACTGCCCATACAATCCTCTTGTGGCTGGCTCAGATTATGAGTCCAAGTTCTGATTCGTCCAAGGCACCATTTTAGAGCTACCTTAACCCACACTGATTGGTCCAGTTCAGCAGTTCAAAACTAGAATGGGAACTAGGCAAACACAGTTCTGACTGCAAAGAAAGCAGGTTAGACAAACTGTATTTTCATTATTACTCTAAATGATTTCTGGCAAACAGTTACATCTTTCAGATGGGTTCCTTTGCACCCTAGTGACTGCAAAATGGAGTGAATTGCAGCAGCTCGAGTGGTACTCAAGCAGAGAAGCACACAGTCCCCCCATATAAACTAATTATGTCTGCAAGCAGACAGCTCTAAAGAGGCAGTACCAGAGGCTCTAAAACACTACTGATAAATGGCTTAAACGCCAAACACCATTCAGGCTTGGAGCATTCAAGCAAGCTCCTGGAAGTCTTTTGGGAACCCCCATTTGCAGGGGGGTTACACCCTTCCTGGCCTGGGAAAGCTTGACGTCCGCGTCAAGCAAGTACCCCCATAAGTTTCAACTGCAACCATATACATTTGCATTAGGCTCACACATGTAATCATCAGTCAATACATCATTTTACCAAGAACACATTTCTGAAACATTGCAGTACGTCACTCTTTACACAGTATTACACACACATTGTACCATAACTCAAGTTATTACCTCTTGTACATGAAACCTGAAGAGAGGGGGCCCTTCCCTATCAGTTACCTTGGGGCTGGATGGGGCAAGGGCACCATACTTAGAGGGCAACACAAGTAACTTGGAGTTAGCACTGACGCTCAGTTTGGGCAATGAGCTCGGGGACACATACATCTTTTATGGACAACATTGAGAGGCAAGTCCACAGGCCTCCCAAGAAAATCATAACTGAGGGTGCACCACAGGCTTTACAGCTCGACCAGTCTTTCTAGGGGAACTGTTACAGTCTCTGCACTCTGAGCCTCATTTTCAGCATTGTCCCTACTTGTCAGGAGTCTCCATGGGGGTAGAGAGGCTAGAACTTGGGGCACTTTCAGCTCCAGGAGTTACAGTTTCTGAGTCCACAACATTTGGCTGGCATGGAGAGCTTTGGACACTGGTAGTGGACTGTCAGGGCACTCAAAATACTCTTCTTGTTCTGGTGTATCACCAGTCTGCCTCTAATCCATCATTTTCTCCCTGAAAGCTTCAAACAGTTCAACCATGCACAATGATTCCATTTCATCTGATCTGATACTTTGCACTTCACTTTCTGGGAGCACTGGCTCCAGGGACAAAGCTGGGGTTTAGACAGTCCAGAAGGCCCAGCTTCGTCTTCAGTATTGACTAGGGATTGCCCTGAACAATTGACTCAGTTCAAGAAGGATAGTATTCAAAGTCACTCTCACTTTCTTCTGATATGGACTGACAGTCATGCTCAACTGGGACTTGTGGAGGGGAACACTTTAACTCTGCTTCTGTAGGTGCAGACTTTCTTGATCTTTTCTTAGCAGCAGCTCTAATCACTGGTCCAGAGGGGCATCTTCTGGGGCTCAGACTCGATCAAGATTTGTCCAATGGGCGTAAATGATTTCTATGCATTGTTTTTACATCTTTTGAATTATTCTCAGGCCTTACTTTGTACACTGGTAGATCATCTAGTTTGCCCACTACAATGAGAGGGAGATGGTGCCATCTGTCAGCAATCTTGTGCTTGCCATGCAGTCCCAGATTTCTTAGCAATACCTAATCTCCTCCTGGAGTTCCTGTGCTTTCACCTTTTATCATACCTTTCTTTTTGTTGGCCAGATTTCTTTGGCAGCCATGGTTTGAGCCAGTTGGTACGCATGAGTTAGCTGGGCCTTTAACTTTTGCACATACTGTAAATAGTTGTCAGCTTGAACCCCATCAGGAGAGACCCCAAACACACATTCTACCGGTAGTCGAGCTTCTTTTCAAACATCAGGCGGTAGGGGAGAACCCAGTGGCATCACTTTTGGTGCAGTTATAAGCATGTACCAGGGTGCTAATTTGTTGGCTCCATCTAGGCTTGTCCCTTGGGTGCAGGGTGCCTAGCATATCTAGAACAAAGTGGTTGAAACATTCAGGCTGTGGGTCCCCTGGGGGTGGTAAGGAGTGGTTCTGGACTGTGACTCCCCACAGAGAAAGCATCTCTTTGATCAGATGACTCTCAAAGTCTCTCCCTTGATCAGAATGGATTCTTTGTGGAGCCCCATAGTGAACAAAAAGTTTTCTACAAGTACTTTGGCCACAGTGGATGCTTTCTGGTCTTTGGTGGGAAAGCTTGGGCATATCTCGTGAAATGGTCAGTGACCACCAGCACATTACTGATATTTCTTTGATCTGACTCCAAACTCAGAAAATCAATACAGACCAGCTCCATGGGTGCACTGGTGGTGATGTTAACAAGGGGGGCAGCCCTCTGGGGCAAAGCTTTCCTCTGTAAGCAGTGACTACAAGTTCGAATGTGTTGCTCCACATCAGCCCCCATCTTAGGCCAATAGAATCTGGATCTCACCAAGTCAAGTGTTCTGTCTATACCAAGGTGCCCCATGTGGTTGTGCAAGGACCTCAATACTGAGTCTCGAAGGCAGTGGGCAGCACTAGTTGTTGTTTGTCTACTTGTCCCCTCTGTCTACTGTTTCTCATATAACAGTTTATTGATCAGTTTCAACTTAGGACCTTCTTTGTATAACAATGCAGTTCTCAAATCAGTGGAGCGTAATTTGGACACATCTTTTCCTGCACAGAGGGCTTCTAAAGCTGATTTGATCATGGGATGCGGGACTGAGCCCGCCGAATACTGTCATTGTCTAGCTGAGGCAGTGCACCAATGTCTATTGCAGAAAAGTGGCAATAAGCAGCAGGTATGCAATTCTCAGAGGTCCCAAGTAATCCACCATGCAGTCCACTGCGTCCGTGGACATTTGTTCCTCCTGTCAAACTTCCGCAGAGTGCCCGAATGTCAGGTTCTGCCAATCTGACCCAATCATCCTGGGGAACAGGCCTCCGGAGAGAGCATCAGCATCTATGTGGTTCAGACCTGCTCGGTATTCGAGAGCATAGTCATATGTAGATAATGCAGAAAGCCACCTATGGCCAGTGGCATCCAACTTAGCTGAGGTCTGCACATAGGTCAAAGGATTATTGTCAGTTTTTACTAGTATTTTAGCCCCATACAAGTACTCATGGAATTGGTCAACAATAGCCCACTTCAAAGCTAGGAACTCTAACTTATGTACAGGATAGTTCTTTTCGGCTGGGGTCAGACTTCTACTGGCAAAGGCCACTGGTCTCAGGCCATTCTCGTGCTCTTGGTACAACGCAGCCCCCAACCCTGCAAGCTAGCATCAGTGTGCAGGAATAAGGTTTTCTTGGATCGGCATAGGCCAGCACTGGAGCATGGGTAAGTTGATATATGATCTCATGAAAAGCAGTCTCACAATCAGGAGTCCAGCGGGCCCAAGTACTTCACTGGATGAAAATACACTCTTCAGTCTTGAGGGACGCTGACTTTTGGTATTTTTGTGGGTTGGGGATACCCTTGAGTAAGGTTAAGTAAAGGGCGGATCACTCTTGAACAGTCCTTGATGAACGCCGATAATAACCACAGAATCCCAGGAATCTTTGCAGTTCTTTTAGATTTTGGGCTGTGGCCAGGTAGTCAAGGCCTCAACTTTACTTGGGTCGGTCTCTATTCCTCGCTGGATACTATGTGTCCCACATACTTACTGATGTTTGAAAGAATTGACACTTATCAATGGACAGTTTAAGGCCAAAGTCCTCCAGTCGGTCCAATACCTTAAATAATCTGCTCTCATGTTCCTCCAGTGAGCTGCTAAACACAATAACATCATCTAGGTATACCAGGCACTCTAGTAAGTTCATGTCCCCCACTGCACGCTCCATCAATCGTTGAAAAGTGGCTGGGGCACCTGAAATCCCTTGAGGCATCCTCATGAATTCATAGAAGCCAAGCGGACAGATAAAGGCTGTCTTCTCACGGTCCTCTGGGGCCATCGGGATCTGGCAGTACCCACCGCGGAGATCCAACACAGAGAACCACTTGCTCCCATTTAAGCAGTCCAAAGCATCCTGAATGCGGGGCATTGTGTACTGATCAGGGATAGTCCGCCGGTTTAAGGTGCGATAATCCACGCACATCCTTACTGTCCCATTCTTCTTCCTCACTACCACAATGGGGGAAGCATAAGGGCTTCTGGATTCTTGTATTACACCAGCAGCTAACATCTCTTGCAGATGCCGTCTCACATCATCTATGTCAGCAGGTGCCAGGCATCGAGACCTCTCACGAAATGGTCTTTCGTCATGCAGCTGGATATTGTGCTCAGCTCCTTGCACGCATCCTACGTCCCAATCCTTTAAAGAAAACACCTGGTCTCTCTTGGGCAAGCTTCTCACTGATCCTCACTTTCCATTCAGCTGGCAACGGGAGTCGCAAATCAAACAAGTCGGATGCTATCTGTCATTCTTCCTCGAACTCTTGTTGTTGGTAGCACTGCATTGTCTGCACAATGCACATTAGCCAGGATGCAACCTCTATTTACTCGAATGTCTCTTTCAGACACATTATGAACTTGGACCATTACCCTTCTGGCATAAGCATGGGCTCTAGTGGGAAAAATACTAGGCTTGACCAGCAGTCCCTCTGGCAATTTTCCATTGCCTGGTGCATCCAACATTAATATTTTATTCTTAACATCCTTTCTGACACGGACCTCTCCCTGTAAGGTACACTGGACATTTGGCGCCAGGATCAGAGACTCAGGATCCTTCTTCCGTACAATTCCGACCGGTTCCTCTGGTTCTATTTTTTCAGCATCTCTCTGTGCCTCATAGGCCTTCTTAATTAAAGCCAGAACTCTTAAAGTTCTACTAGTCTTTGACCCCTGTTTTTCATAACACAACTGTGCCAGCCTTCCGAACATATGAGCATTTGTTCCAATCAACAAAGGGACACCATCATACAGTCCAGTGGGGGGACACACTAAGGCTAGGGTCTCTACTTGTTCTTAGTTATCACTCTCCAAGCAGTGAGGGCTCCCTCTGGGGTAATGGTCTGTGGCACTTTGGAGCTATCTATGGGATCCTTAAACTCTACTAGGGCCAGGAAAGTGTGGGTGAGCAGATTAGCATGCCGACCCACCACCACAGGGTTTTGTAAACCTTCCACCTTGGAAAGTACTCCCTGTACAGTGTCCGTATTGATACCCAGGGGATGTCCAGGATAAGCATAGCATTTTGGGGTCTATCTCCTCCCAGTACACCACTCCATCAGCGGTGCACAGCCACTTCTGTCGGGTACCCATTTATTTTTTTTTTTCTAACAGTGGTTTGTAATATGGCCACTAGAGGACACACAATCCCAGCGGTGAGCCTCCAAGATGTAACCCTAGATGGCGCTATCCCAGGGGCTACTACCCCTGCCTGATTTGCCACTAACAGGTTGAGGGGCCTGGATCCAATGGCAGGTGCCTCCACCCAGAGGTCAGGGTTTGCAATAGTTAAACTTTTTGTCACAGCCCTCTGGGACACTGCAACTCCTTCTTCCCACTAGTGGCCCATATAGTATATCAGAATTACCTTCACAGTATACACTTACCCCAGGACTGGTTCAGGCACTGGGACCCCTGTAAAATAAGATACAATGCAACAATCACAGTACAATACTTTAACATAGACAAATACCTCAGGCAGTATAACTTTGCTGGAAACAAGCAGCTCTGATTTATTTAGGGGATATAACAAGGACAGGGAAATCAGGTTAATTAGCTTATCACTTTACTCATCTACCTATGGCTCTGTGCACAGGCCTATCCATACCAGTTACTGTCCCTGGGTACCCAAGCCCTAGTAGCTAGTCCAAACCGTGGCAGCTGGTAGGGGCCCTTTCACACAGAGAAAAGAAAAATTAGTTAAACAGTCAGCAGTACAGTAATTCCATTTGGATTCAATGGGGCAATTCAACAGGGAGTGACTCTGAATTAGTACTCACGACCTCCAAACAAGATAGGGTCCTTCAATGTCAGCAGGGCTACTCTTGAGCTCCACGAGACTCCTCACACATTTATATGGCAAACTGCAACAGGCAAAAGTCCTTTAATGGCAGCAGGATTCACTTGAGCTACACAAGCCTCCTCACACATTTATATGGTAAACAGTAACAGGCAAAAGTCCTTTAATGGCAGCAGGATTAACTTGAGCTGCACAAGCCTCCTCACACATTTATATGGTAAAAAGAAAGTACTATACCAGGCAGGCTGCTTTTCTATCCCGATCGCAATTACTGCACAATACCCGGGAGAACACACAGCAGATTCAGTTCCTGACAGACTGAGTGCAATTCAGCAATTTCTCCAGTCTTCTACAGGGTGAGCCTGGTTTCTACTCTTCAGATATCCTTTGATTCTCTTCACAGGACGGATTCAGTCCTAACAAGCAGTTACACAAGCTGCAGACCGGAACTCTGGGCCTTACACACGTTTCCCGACTAAAACTGCACACGTAAAAGCACAGGGCTCCTTCCTCTTCACTGCCAGAGCTCAACTGAAACTCCAGCAGACAAAACCGGGCACTTCCTTTGAGTTCCTCCCAGTTCTTGGCTGGATTGGCTGTCACTCACAATAGACTACCCCTGTTGGTCCAAAAAGGCGCCGAAGTCCAAACTACATCTCCCAGAGTCACTGCCCATACAATCCTCTTGTGGCTGGCTCAGATTATGAGTCCAAGTTCTGATTCGTCCAAGGCACCATTTTAGAGCTACCTTAACCCACACTGATTGGTCCAGTTCAGCAGTTCAAAACTAGAATGGGAACTAGGCAAACACAGTTCTGACTGCAAAGAAAGCAGGTTAGACAAACTGTATTTTCATTATTACTCTAAATGATTTCTGGCAAACAGTTACATCTTTCAGATGGGTTCCTTTGCACTCTAGTGACTGCAAAATGGAGTAAATTGGCAGCAGCTCGAGTGGTACTCAAGCAGAGAAGCACACAGTCCCCCATACAAACTAATTATGTCTGCAAGCAGACAGCTCTTAAAGAGACAGTACCAGAGGCTCTAAAAACACTCACTGATAAATGGCTTAAACGCCAAACACCATTCAGGCTTGGAGCATTCAAGCAAGCTCCTGGAAGTCTTTTGGGAACCCCCATTTGCAGGGGGGTTACATGTTGATGACCAAGAGGAGCCTGATTATGTAGAAATGATGGATATTCCAGAGTCTAGGAGACTGTCTATTCCTTTGCATAAATCTTTTCGAAACAGACAGTAAAAGTTTTAAAACTCCTCACACTATACTCCTGTTGATAAAAGGATGGACAAGAGGTATACATTATCAGGCTCTGATACGAGTTTCTCACACAGCAATGCAGCCATGTGGGGTAGTGCAGGCTGCAGCCTGTGACAAGGCAAATATTCCCTAGTTTCACACACCCCTGAAAAGGACTCCAGGAGGATTGATGCTGTGGCAAAGAAACAGTACATGGCAGCATCCTTGGGACTCAGACAGGCAAATTATATGGCTTATGCTGCTAGGTACCAGAAATCCAGATGGGATACTGTCCTGGATCTAGCAAAACAGGTCCCTGACCAGCTTGCCAGGGAGCTGGAACAGGTGGCTACGGATGGTATTGAGGCATCCAAGGTGCAATTTCATGCTGCAGTAGACTCTAATGATGTGTCATCAAGAGTCATGGCTACATCTGTGGCACTTCACAGAATGGCTTGGCTCAGATGTACTACCCTGTCACAGGATATCCAGTCTAAGGCCATGGATTTTCCTGCTGTGGGCAATTCTCTGTTTGGGGAGCAAACAGAGAATTACATGAAGAAAATGGGTGAATATAGGACCACCTATAGGAGTGCACAGGCCAAGGAAAGGCAGGCCACTCCTCAAAAGCAGCTTCCCAAGGGCAGGGGCAGGCCTTTTCATAGGCCTTTTTACCAAGCCCAGGCCTCCTCTTCTGCTTATGCCCAGAGGGGGTTCTTTAGAGGGAGAGGTAGACGGGGTACAAGCAGGCCTGCTTCCACCCCTCAGCCCAAAGCCCCTGCCAAACAGGCACCCTGATGGGGTAGCCAGAGCCGATTCTCCTCTACCTGCAGGGGGCAGGCTGGCTTTCTTTGTCCAGGACTGGAAGTCTCTAACGTCAGACAAGTGGGTCCTGGAAGTAGTAAGCCAGGGATTGGTTCTCAGCTTCAAAAAATTTCCAAAGATGAGAACCAGATCCTTTCCACCTGCAACTCCATCAGAGGCACTTGCCCTGGAGGCAGAGGTCTCTACCCTCCTGGCTCTCAGAGCCGTGGAAAGGGTTCCACCCTACACCAGGGCAAAGGTTTGTACTCCAAGTACTTCCTTACCCCAAAAAGACAGGAGAATGTGGCCCATCCTGGATCTCAGATACTTAAACAAGCACCTTTTAAACCAAAATTCAAAATGGTGACTCTGGGAATTATTCTACCTCTCTAAGGCCAGGGATTGGCTAGCGTCCCTGGACCTCAGGATGCCTACTTCCATATTCTCATCAGAAGCTCCCATCGAAAGTACCTCAGGTTCGAGCTGCCTCAGGCCATTACCAGTTCAGAGCAATGCCTTCGGCCTCACCTCTGCTCCAAGGGTATTCACCAAATGCCTGGCAGTAGCAGTTGCCTATCTAAGAAGGCAAAAGACTGCCATCTTTCCTTACCTGGATGACTGGCTCATAGTAGGCCAGTCCCCAGACCAGGTCAACTTACATCTTCAGATAACGCAGCAACTGCTTACCTCCCTAGGTTTCCTTCTGAATCTCTCAAAGTCAGTTCTAGAGCCTGTCCAGCTTCTTACCTTTATAGGCACAGAACTGAACACACAGGAAGCCAGGGCCTTCCTTCCTCTGGACAGGGCAAAGACCCTAGTCTCCTGGCCTCCTCATTCACCCTGCAGGTCTCTCACCAGCAAGGCATTTTCTGCAGCTCCTAGACACATGGCTGCTTCTACAGCAGTAGTGCAAGGAGCAAGATTTCAGATGAGGGACATCCAGTTCCATTTGAGAGCTTTTGTCTCAAAGAAAGGATCCTCTTACCAAGTTGATCCCAGTAACTCGAACCCTGATCCAAGCCCTACAGTGGTGGCAGGATCAGAGCAACCTGAGACAAGGGGTTCCTTTGTCACTCAGTCTCACTCCTTAATCCTTACTACAGATGCATCCCTCTTGGGGTGGGAGCTCACATGGGGACCTCACTACCCAGGGACTGTTGTCTCCCAGGAATCTCTGCTCCACATCAACCTGTTGGAGCTCAGAGCAGTTTTTCTAGCACTTCAAGCTTTTTCCAAATCTGTTCAGAACAAAGTTGTACAGGTCAGAACAGACAACACCACTACAATGTGGTACATGAACACGCATGGGGGCACTCGGTCTACGGCCTTGTGCACCGAAGCCATGAAGTTGTGGTCTCTGGCTTACTCCCTGAACACCTCCCTTATGGCAGTTCACCTCCCAGGCAAGGACAATGTCCTGGCAGATGCTCTCAGCAGGATTTCTCAGGGCCATCATGAGTGGTCACTGGATCCCCTGGTCCTGGGAGTAATATTTACCCGATGGGTCACCCCGCAGATAGATCTTTTTGCAGCCCCAGACAATCACCAACTTCCCCTTTTTTGCTGCAGGCCCCCAGTGTTGGGCTCAGTCCCTCTGGATGCCTTAGTCCTCAGTTGGGAAGGGAAGTTTCTCTATGCCTTCCCTCCCTTCCCTCTCCTGTTCAAAGTGCAAGTCAAAATCAGATCCCAATCCTGCACGGTCATTCTGATTGCTCCAGATTGGGCCAGACAGCCCTGGTATCCACTCCTACTGTCCTTAGCAGTCCATCCTCCCCTGTGTCTTCCCAGGAATCACAATCTGTTAACCTGTGCCCAGGGAAGGGTTTGGTATCTGAACCTCAAATCTCTCAATCTCAAGGCCTGGTTCTTGAAGAGTTAAAGTTTGCTGATCTACACCTTTCCCAAGGTGTAATGGATATATTGAAGGCTTCTAGGAAGCCTTCCACCAGGGCTACTTACAATTCCAAATGGAAAAGGTTTTCCATATGGTGCTCGGAAAAGCATATTTCCCCAGATTCTGCTGATTTGCCCACAGTCCTGGATTATATGGTCTATCTAAACACTTTGGGGTTGAGATCGACTACCCTGAAGGTGCATTTGGCAGCTGTGTCTGCTTTTATTTCAGCAAGTAAACCCTCTTCTCTTTCAGCTCATCCTGTATTTTCCAAGTTTTTAAGGGGTTGCTTCACACCGACCCTCCATTCAGGGATCCTTCCCTGCCTAGGATCTTAATGTTTGCATTGCTCAGCTTATGCAATCCCCTTCAAGCCCTTGTCTTCAGCTGAGCTTAGTACTTGACTTGGAAGACTGTGTTTCTGGTAGCCATCACCTCTGCCAGACGATAAGTGAATTATGTGTGTCAGTGGAGCCGGATTTTATCTCCTTTCACAAGATAAGATGATCCTCCGACTAACAGGAAGTTCCTACTAAGGTGGTTTCAGATTTCCATCTTAATCAATCTATATCTCTTCCAGTGTACTTCACTGACCATTCCTCCTCTGGTGAGCGGAGGCTGCACAGCCTAGATGTGAAGAGAGCCCTTAGTTACTACATAGGAGCTGCACTAAGGGTCACAGGTTTGACTCTCCAACTATTCCTCACTTATGGCGAGGTTGGTAAAGGGAAGCCGCCACTAAAAGATCCATTGCCAGGTAGATTGTCTCTTGTATCCAATTCTGTTGTGAAAAGCTGGGAAAAGTTCCTCCCTCAGGCCTGAGGGTTCACTCTACCAGAGGTACAGCTGCTTCCCTGGCTGCTGCCAGGGACATCCCTATTCTAGAGATATGTCAAGCAGCTACCTGGAAAACAGTTCACACTTTTACCAAGCATTACTCCCTGGACATCCAGGCTAGGAGTGATGCTCGGTTTGGCACAGCTGTGCTTCAGAGCCTATTCCCTAAGTAGGTTCTGTCCCTCCTCCATGGAGGTACTGCTGTGTAGTCTGCAATTGTCATAATATAGCAAGACTTCATGTTGTTTGAAGAAAAAATTACTCACCTTAGTAATGTTGTTTCTTCTAATGGAGTCTTGCTATATTATGACTTCCCTCCCTGCCTGCCCCTCTCAGAACCTCTGTTTTTGGGACGTGGGTGGACAGTACAGTGTTGGCACTTAGTTGTTGCCCACCTTGTTGTTTTTCACCCTTCCTTTTTTGGGGTGAATTAGTGTTGTGTTTTTCATTTTTTGAGTCTCCTGACCTGAGTCTTTGTTTTGGGACCAAAAAATGTGTGTTTATGTTAGAGCCAGTTGGCTAGTGTAGGTTTACAGCTTCCACACAGAGCCTTAGTGAGTTTTAGCTCATAAAGATCGACAGTTTGTGTTTGAAGAACAACAGACAGAGTTTCCAACCGAGCTCGTGCTCAGAGTTCCATGCCTGGCATGGAAAGTTAACTCTTTCACCTCTGGAGCAGTTCGAAGATTGGGACTCACTGCAATTGTCATAATATAGCAAGACTCCATTAGAAGAAACAACATTACTAAGGTGAGTAATTTTTTCTTGGGGCACATAAAGTCAGGGGCAGAGTACAAAATGGGGTGTGGTACTGATTACCACCATGCAGGAAAGAGACCTAGGGGTGATCATATTGGATTACCTAAAGGTGGCCAGGCAGTGTGACAAGGCAGTTGGGAGGATGCTGGGGTACGGAGGGAGGGGTATCACCAGGAGAAAGAGGGAGATGGTGTTGCCTCTGAATAGATCACTGGTAAGACCCCACCTAGAGTACTGTGTCCTTTCTGGAGACTACATTTCAGAAAGGACATAGAGTGAAAGCAGGCCAACAAAGGGCAACTAAAATGGTGAAGGGTCTGCATCAGAAGTCCAATGAGAAGAAATGAAAGGAACTAAATATGTACATCCTGGAAAAGAGGAGAGAGGGGGGATATGATAGAAGACCGTTAAATGCCTCACAGGGTTAACAAGGTGCAATAGAAAAGGGAAGTATTTTTCAGAAAAAAACGTGCTCAAGGCCAAAGGGGCATAATAAGAAGCTGGAAGGGGAAGAATCAAGAGAGATATGAGGAAGTACAAATTTCTTAGAAAGAGTGGTGTATCCCTGGAACAGTCTTCCAGCATTGGTGGCGGAGGAGAAAACAGTGGTGGGGTTCAAGAATGCATGTGATGGGCATAAGGGAATCATAGGGAAAGGGAAGGGAGGGTGAATGGGCTAGAGATCAAGTGGGATCTGTAATGATACAACAGGCAGCGAAAATGGACAGACTAGGTGGGCCAAGTTGTCTCTATCTGTTGGCAATTTCTATGTTTCTGTTTCTGTGCTCCCAGGTAGAATGCAGGTTGTCCAATGTTTGTACACCAACTGCAGGCCAACAAGAGTAGCAAACCCCTTCAGGACAAAAAAAGCATTAGTAAGCCCTCACAGGCCAACCAAAGAGTAACATCCACCTGCAGGCCAACCAAGACATAGCAAACTCCTGCTGGCCAACCAAGGAATAACAAACCCCCTGCAGGCCAGTCAAGGGGTAGTAGAGCCCCTTCAGGCCAACCAAAGAGAAAATTAAAAAAAACGTACAGGCCAGCTGAGAAGTAGCAGAGCCCTCGCAGGCAACCCAAGGAGTAGCAAACCCAATGTAGGCCAGCCAAGGAGTGACAATCCCCCTGCAAAACAACCAGGGGTAACAAACCCATTGCAAACCAAGCAAGGAGTAGCACTTCCTGCAGGCCAAAAAAAGAGTAGCAAAGCCCCTGAGAACAACCAAGGAGTAGCAAGCCTCCTTTAGACCAACTGAGGAGTTGCAAACCCCCCACGCTTCAACCAAGGAGTAGCAAACTTCCTGCAGGCCACAAAAGGAGTAGTAAAACCCCTGAGAACAACCAATGAGTAGCAAACATCCTGCAGGCCAATCAAGGAGTAGCAAACACCCTCAGAAAAACCAAGGAGCAGCAAGCCTCCTTTAGACCAACTGAGGAGTTCAAACTTCAAACTTAATTGGATTTCAAATTGAGATTAAGTTATCTCTTTTGCAATTGAATCCACATTTAACATAACATAACCCCTACAGGTCAACCAAGGAGTAGCAAACCCTGGCAGGCCAACCAAGGGTAACAAACCCTGTGAAGACCAACCAAGGAGTAGCAAAACCCCTGAGAACAACCAAGGAGTAGCAAACATCCTGCAGGCCAACCAAGGAGTAGCAAACACCCTGAGAACAACCAAGGAGCAGCAAACCCCCTTCAGGTCAGTCAAGGAGTAGCAAATCCCTGGCAGGCCAACCAAGGATTAGAAAACCCCTGCAGGCCAAACAAGGAGTAACACACTCTCTGCAGGCCAGCTAACATGTAACAAACCCTCTTCAGGCCAACTGAGGAGCAGCAAATCCTGTGCAGGTCAATCAAGAAGTAGCAAACCCCCTTGAAGCCAACCAAGTAACATACTCTCTGTAGGCCAAATAAGGAGAAGCAAACTCTATGCAACCCTACCAAGGAATAGCAAGCCCAAGTAGCAAATCTCCTATGGAACAACTAAAGAGTAGGATGCCCCTGGCAGGCCAACCAAGGAAAAGTAACCTCTCTGCAGTCCAATCAAAGAGTAGCAACCCCCCACCCTTGCAGGCCAGACAAGGAGTAGTAAACCCTTTGTAGGCCAGCTTCATATACGAACATACGAAGAAGCCAGCAGAAGAAAGCCATTTGGTCTATCAAGTCTGCTCATATTGCAGGGCCAACAGCTTGAGCTAATGTCCCTGCCCCCTCTTCCCACTCCTCCCATCCTCCCTACCCATGATCCTTACCTTACTCTTGTGCCTATCCCAGCTCTATTGAAGCTTGTATTATGTATTTGTCATTTTCTATCACTATGTCAGTTAGCCTTAATTCTTCCTTTGCCTTTGCCTCCCAGATAAGTTTTCTGCTTACACTCGATTTCTTCTGATACTTTTCTCTGTCTCACTCTGCTCCATCCTTTAAATCTTGAAAGTCCCCTTTCTTCTCTAACAGTCTGATTTACTTGCCTTCCCTGCCTACCTAACCATTTGGATTTCCTATAATCTTCTGTGAGGGTATCTCTTTCATCAGGCCGCACCTATGGAACTACAGCCACCAGGCACTAGGACCACATGGAAACTTTTTTCAAGCAGTCTGCTAGGGGCAACCTATGACAGCATCCCACATCAACACTTCCCATCTAAACATGGGCACCCCCTTCCCTCCTCAGTTCTTTTCCCACCATTGCCCATACTCGCCAGACCCTCCACAGAGATGCTACTGCTTCTGTCGACTGCTATTTGGCCTTTTTAAATTCTCTCCCTAGTTTGCTATCACTTTTAAAAGTGATCATCGTCATTGTATATATCATCTAAAGAATCCGATAAGCTCTTTAGATACTGCGAATGCAATGAATAGATTTATTTGGGTGATCTGCATGACATCTGTGTGTGCTGCCTTGGCACGGCCCATAACATGAAGGAAAATGCAGAAGAACGAACTGTGAATGGCTCAGGTGGGGAAGGGTGCAGATAAGGGTAGCAAACTCACAGCAAACAACAAGCGCAGTAGTTACCTGCACTCCAAGCACAAAGTACTACTCACCAAATGGTAAATCCAAATTAAAGGTTTTATTTCAACAGTAAAGGTGAGTCAGTACAAAGGTTCCCTCACCACTACTTGCCCCAGCGCTTCGGATGTGTAACCCTTCATCAGGGGGTGTGGTGTGGTAGCGAGCACATGATTCTTTTATACATGTCATCTCATTAATATTAATTCAACCAGCATTATGGAACATTAAGTCATTTTTATACAAAAAGAAAACACCAAAAAATCTCTCATAATATTTAAACAATATACAAAATAAATTGTATACTAAGAAAACCACATTCAATATCAACAAATTCCTGTAAAGGTCAAGACTTAATTAGTACAGTATAATCTAAATTATTTATTTAATAAGCTAATACTTTGTTTCCTATCAATTAATACAACCTTAAGGAACAGAGAGAAGCGTGGAGTTTTTTTTTTTGAAGACAGCTGTGATCTTGCAAGGAGCTTCCCTGATCATCAGTTCTCCAAATGCCACAACGTTTCGATAGAAATTAATAGAATCTGTAAGAGAAAAGAAAACATGAAGTTAACAGTAGTTAGCCTTCCAAATATAAACTGCTAAAATATTCTTCTATCTACTACAGTGCCTATGTTTGCAAAGGCAGTGTTTTCACTGTATTATTTCACTACATTTAACCTTGAAATAAGGAAAACCTCAGCGTGCATACTATAACCAGCATGTAAGCACTTTAATATTTATTGTGAAACAGGAATAATTAGTGGTCTCCAAAATTAAGAGTAACTGTCACTAAGCATTGCTTATAACCAAAGGGTTGTAGCAGCTAACTGTTCTCTTGTAATCAAATGCTATACACAAAAATACATTATCATGCAGAAGTACAGTTTTCCCCACTGAGGTTCAGAATATATAACTCATTAGTCATCCAGGAGATAGGGTTTGAAGTCCCATTGGTCATTCAACCCCCAGGGTTTCACATTCTGTAGTGTGGAAATCCAATAACTTTCATATTTTTAAAGCATATTGGTTCTATTGTCTCCCTTTTAAGGACTAGTACATGATCAATGCCCATGAAGTTCAGATCATTTTCATTCGATTTGTGGCACATAGCAAAATCTACACCTACTGGTGTGTCTTCCCGTTGGTTTTTTATGGATCTTATGTGTTCCTGTATCCTTTGTTTTAAAATTGTGGTGGTGCACCCTACATAAACTTTCCTGCATGTGCACCACAACACATACACCATAAAAGGCATGTCACAAGTTATATATTGCCGTATGGTCACTTTTAAGACTCCATTGTGTACAAATGTTTTGCCGGGTGTTTCAGATTTACAAATATGACAACAGTGACACTTATGGAACCCCATAGGGCATTGTGGTAACCATGTACGTCCTTCAGTACCATCTTGTGTTGATAGTCTGCTACGGTGGATTCACCATTTGGTGTACAGTACTTTGTGCTTCGAGTGCAGATAACTACTGGACTTGTTGCCCATAACATGAAGGCCTGTGAACTCTGCCTTAAGTGTAACACAGCTACCCAGTGACACTAAAAAGAATGCCCTGGAAACCCACCTCTTAAAACAGCAGGTAGCCAGGATGGAGAAAGAGCGCCAGTGTGTCTTCAGCCTGCTTCTTGAGCCTAGATTGTCAATGTCCCAGAATAAAAACATCAAGCAACATAAGCACAAACACTGGGAGAGAGAAAGCAGAAAGGAGAACTCCTCCCTGGTACATTCTCGGTCGCCTTTGCAACCCAACATGACCACTACTGCACCATCGCCCACATCAGTGATGATGCTTCCAGCCACCCAGACCTCTGATCACTCCAGGTTGGGTCAGGCTGTGACTACCATCAGACCTACCATGGCTGGAGAAGGACCGTTGATGTCGGGGACAGCACCTTCCCCATCAATGTCCCAGAGTGCACCTGTAGTACAGGTCGATGCCGATGTGCAGGCAGTGCTCTCATCCTTTGCAGGTGTGCTACAGTGCCTGCTACCTCCTCCTGTTGCTACAGGAGTGGCATTGACAGGGTACCGCAAGCAAGCCCCACAGCCGACACCTCAGCAGCTGACGCACCAATGCCTTCTCGGGTGTCGATGGCCTCTTCTGTCCCTTCTTTGAGGCCTACAGAAGCTGTCGATGACGATCAGGAATATAACCCTGACAACATACTGCAAGAGGAAGAGGAGGAAGAAGACTACGTGGAGAGCATTTATTTGAGGTCAAGCTCCACTATATCCACAGAGTGAGAACTCTGTTGTATATACTCCAAGGTCCTGCCCTGAGGATGCCTCTTTCGTCTCCATGATGCAGTAACTCCAGTCTACCATGGAGTTTGAATCAGAGGAGAAAGACATCACCTAAAGGAATGTGATGGAATTTTTAGAGCCACCTGATTCCCTACCAGCTGTGATTCCTTCTCTATTGCCTGCCCTAGAGAATGCCACCCTGGCTGCCTGGCATAGGACTAACATGATTCCTGCTATTCTGAGGAAGGCAGACCAGTTGTACCAGGCCCCCTCTGGTAGGCCATTTTTTGCAGGCTAACTCAAGGCTGATTCCGTTGTGATAAATGCAGCCCATGATAGGTCTAAAGTGTCTAAACATCTCAGCTCTCTCCCTTCTGACACAAAGAGGACCTTTACTTCTGCTACCTTGGGCCTAAGATTTGCGAACTATCAGGCCCATATGGTAGAGTACCAAAATACCCTCTTGAGGAAGGCCAAAGCTGTGGCCCAAGCCCTCCCAGAGGGTACTCCTAAGGAAGAGCTGTTAAAGGCCTTCCAGATAGGGGCAGATGTGGGTAAGCATCTGTTAAGGTCTACTTCTGACATCTCAGATGTTTCTGCTAGAGCAGCAGCCTCTGGTGTCCGTTTAAGGAGACACTCTTGGTTGAGGTGGCAGGATTTGCTAATGATGTGCACCAATCCATCTTAAATGCCACATTCAGACTTCAGGCAGGACTTTAAAATCAGTGCACTCACTACCATACACAACCAAGAGGTAGGCAGAGGGTGCTCTTTCATCCCGCTAGTAACAGACACCATTAAGGAGCCAGACATCAAAGCAAAAGCAGAGGAAATCAGCTCTGCCTGCCCCAGGGACCCTCCCCTGGTGCTCATTCAAAAGCCCCTGGAGGCAACAGTGTGGCTGTAGCCACAGGTTCTGCATCTGCATGACTCTTTCCTAGGCTTCCACTCTCCAGTACTTCAAGAGGTGGTGGTAAGGGGTCGCCTTTCCCTCCACCTTGACCAGTGGGGAAGGTCACGTCAGATGCTTGGGTTCTGTAGATAATAGATCAGGGCCATGCTCTAGATCTTGTGGAGCTTCCTCAACATCACCCACCAGCCTCTTCAGCCTATCCTCCAGAACATATACCAGTGCTCTTAGACGAGATACATACCCTAAGGTGAAAGAGGGCCCCACAGCTAGTTCGTTGGGAACAAAGGAACTGGGGGTTCTACTTCAACTATTTCCTACAGTAGTCCCCAGATTCACAGGGGACCTGAGGCCCATTCAGGACTTAAGAAATCCTAACCTCTTCATTCGGTACAAGAAATTCAGAACAGTCACTGTACAAGGCCTGTTACCACTACTGCAACAAGGGGACTGGATATGTTCACTAGACATGCAGAATGCTTACCTGCTTATCAAAGTCTGTACCCCTCACAGGAAGTACCTCAGTTTCCTCTTCTAGGAGGAACATTACCAGTTCAGGGTATTGCTGTCTGGCTTATCTTTTGTGCCAATGGTATTTCCCAAATGTTTAGCAGTAGTGGCAGCAGCCCTCAGGAGAGATGCACTATGGGTATGCCCTTATCTGGATGAATGACTACTCAAAGCTCAGTCCAAAGAGCAGTTTTAACAGACTCTTGCATGCACTAAGCAGTTGTTTGATGCCTTAGGAATTATTGTCAATGTGCCGAAATCAGTCCAGATCCCTTGTCAGTGCCTGCAGTACATAGCGGCAATCCAGAGCACAGCCCAAGGCTTGGCCTTCCTGCCCCAGGACAGGGCCGAATGCCTGACTGCACAGGCTCAGATGATAAACAGTACAACAACAGGTATGTCACCACTTGATTGTAGAAAGGAGTCAATTATGATGACTCCCAGGTCCCCTGCCTCAGTAGTAGTGCCCAGCTTAACCCTTTCCATCCAATATTTTATCCTGCTTTTCCTTTTCCCTATGCACATCACTTTGCACTTTCTAGCACTGAATTTCAACTGCCAAACCTTTGACCACCTCTGTGTAGGTCCATCTGCAACTACCTTACCCACTTCCTGCTTTTACCCCCACACAGAACTCAGTGTCATCTGTGATGAGACAAATTTTGCCCTGATTTTCTTATCCTATATCACTAATGAACATATTGAAGAGAACTGGATCCAGGGTTAAACCCTCTAGCACCCCAATTCTCTAACCCTGGATTTGACTCGTTACCACTACCCTCTGATGTCTCTCCTCTAACCTGTATAGTTTATTGAACCATCCCTTCCACTTCCCTTGCCAAACTGGACACCCTCTGCAACTCATTCTGCTACTTTGCTACAAACCCCTCTCCCCCACTCACCACTACCCCTTTCCATTCTCCCTTGCTCTCACGTCCCCAGGCACATGAACCTCTGCTAGGCAATCTGCTTTTTCCTATCAAATCCCCATTCTCTGGAACAAACTCCTCTTCCTTCTACCTCTCTGCCTTCCTTGGCTCCCTCAGGCATTAGATGAAACTCTAACCACACCCTCCATGCTGCTGTTTCCCTGCCTCCTAACTCTCTCTCCAGCTTTGCCCACATCCTTGACTAGGTCTCCAGCTATGACTTCTCTACCTGCCTACTGTTTGCACTTCCTCACCACTACTGATCTTCCATCTGCACAGGGTTAGGCAAAAGCACATTTTCTGGTCTTTCATGTGTGCCAGTTAATAACTGCACACCGTGGAATGCCCTTTTTTCCTTGCACCTAAATCTGGAGGCTCACTTTGTGCTGTGACTGCACTTTACTTGTCTATATAATGGTATTTTTGTATTTAATTATTTTTGTACCAATGTAATTACCAAATATTGCTCTACTGTCTTCCTTCATGTAATGCACTGTGCTTCTCCTGTTCCCCTTCCCCAGGTCACACTTGGAAATGAGCCTTGGTTCAGTGTTCAGTGTGCCTCTTCTGGTTACCAAATTTTAAATAAATAAAATAAACTACCCACCCATCTAACTATGTCCTTCACCACATCTATATCCTCTAGGTTCTTCAGCAACCTTTTTTGTAGCACAGAGTCAAATGCCTTGCTGTTTCCATTTATCCACTCTCTCCCTGCCTGGACTTTTTCCTCTCGCCTCACTGCATTATTCCTTGCTTTCCTCATTTTCTCTCCAGTCCTCAAATATTCCCTACTGTACTTTTTGACTGGGTAGGCTACGTAGGTTCCCATATTGAGCCTGTTCTGGTCAGTGTACCCTATTATATCCCCACCACTCATCCAGTTTAAACTCCCACCAACTAGCACATCTAACTTCTGACCCAGTGCACTAGTTCTCCCCTCCATTCAGGTGCAGATATCCCCTTCTGTACAGCCTGCCATCATCTCAGAATGAACACCAGGCCCCTACATACTTGAACCCCTCCTCACCACGCTATCCCTTCAGCCATATGTTAAACCCAGAATTCCTTCCTTCCTACTCTTCCCTGCGCTTGTCACTAGCAGGACCCCGATAAGGCTATTGTATGTACATCTCCTCAGCTTTCCACTTAGCCCCTGAAACACTCCTTAACCTGCTCTATACTACAGTGTGCTGGATCAGTGGCTCCTAGATGAATCCATCTGCGTCCCTTCCCCAAACCTCATCAAACACTCCAGATATGAAATTACTTTTACAGGTGTCTCCCCCAGGAGACATTTGATGGCTCTTTCTCCCGGTGTTGAACCACTGACCAGAAGTGCTAGACTGTTTTAGTACCCTGCATATAGTTAACTTAAAAGACTTGACATACTAGTACTGAATGCTATGCCTATGCCCACCCATGCTTTTTGTACATCTACTCATTTTTTACATTTACACTTTCGCCACCTATCTCAAAGCCCTCCCCATCATACCTAAGCGACCTCAAGTCCTGTCTGTAATCATCACTAGTAAACTGGCACTTACGCCAGTGCTTTCCCCCCAACACACACACGGATGGGGTCATCAGGCACCTCTTAACCCCTTTGAAGACCAAATGCAGTGTGTATCTGGTGGGTTGGAGGTTACCACGGAGTCCAAGAGTACTAGTGGCTTCTTCCTCAGGCCAAAGTATTTCCTGTTTTTTTTCTTCTTCTAAGGCATTGGTGATAAGTGGTCCTGGATATGCACCCAAGCATGCATGCCCATGGAACCAATATGTGCCCCCTCCTCCCTGCTGTTCCACCTGTGATACCAGCTGTGGTCACCCTGATGTGATCCTGCAGTGGAGTTAGTAGCTCTCCTTCCTTAGAGGAAGCAAGCATCATCTCAGACACTTAAACCTTCTCCCCTCCTTGCCAGCCTCCAGTGACCTTGTTTCTTCCCCAAACCTGGGATGTCAGCATCATGAGCGGTAACACCAGCACTGCACCACCAAACTGACATGTACATTTTGTTCTTTAATGAACTACAATAGTCACTGTAGGTTTCACTCCACTTCATTGATAGTAAACAATGAAAACCTAGTAAATGCAGCTATATGGTTTAAGACAGCAACTCCTAGCAATAATAACATAAAAATTTCACAGGCAGAAAAAGATTGGGAGTCCATCATGTCTATTATGTTCCCCTACCTAACTTGTCTCCGCCAACCTACTGCTGTCAAGCCCCCAAGTGGTATCTCAACCCCCACCACAACAATTTCTATCATATCTTATATGCTCCATATGTCTGTCATACCACCTCCTGAAGCCTGGCAGAGTCTCTATCTCCACCACCACCTCCCTAAGTAAGCCATTCCACTTGTCTGCCACCATCTCTGTGAAGAAATGCTTCCACAGGTCTTTCCTAATCCTGCCTTCCATCAGTTTATATCCATACCCTTTTGTTGGAGACCCCTCACAATGTTGCAAATGGTGCTGGCCATCCACCCTATTGATTCTCCACAGAAACTGTGTGCAAACCCACTCCTCCTCCATCCTAGTCTCCAGTAGGGACATATTCAGGCTCTGCCACTGCTCCTCATAGGACTTCCTCCGATGCCCCTAAATCATCTTAGTCATTCCATGGTGCTCAGACTCCTGCCTATCCCTCTTCAGATGCGTGTTCCAGAACTACGCACAGTACAAGTGGAGATCGCATCAGTGGTCTGTACAGAGGCAGTATTACTCTCTTGCTCCTGCTGGACAGCCCTCTCCCTATTCATCCAAGCATTCTGTTAGGCCTACTGTATGCCTTATTGCACAATGCCATGCCTTTTAAGCTATCCACTATGATCACTCCCAAGTCACTTTCTTCTGACATCTAGGCTATTTTAGTAGTAGTAAGCAATTTTATTCCGCATCAGTATGTGAATAGGGAATGACCATTAAGGCAAGGCTAATTTTCAATGGATTCCTACATAGGTCAGCACAAGTTACCATTAAAATAAATACAGTACAGCATGAATATCATATTTCATAGCAGTTACAATGACATAATATCATATAGCAGGTCAATAAACAAACAAGTATATTTTTCATGTTCAATTAATCAAGATTGTAAGTTGCCAAGAGTTATGGGAGAAAAATGTGGCCTTAATTTTAAAGGAATCAAGTTCCAAGTTTGTGGACCTTCGTAAAAACGATGCGTGGACAAGGTCCATCCTTACAGAAGGTGTCAGACATTCTACTTCTTCTTTTTTTTTTTTTTTTTTACAATTCTTTTTCTTCACTCCTCACACCGGAACTCTCTCAGACTGTCCCCACTGGCCTAACCGCTGTACCGTCTGCCATCCCTTCAAAATCTTCAAAGTCATTATGGTCCCCCGAGGTCATGGGCAGCAAACAGCCCCGGAGAGATCGAAGGGGCAGTGGCGGAGAGCGGCGTTGGGCGTGTGGTAGCAGCACTGGTGGAAGCCATCGCCTATCCAGCTGAGGAAGGTTTTTCTCTCACGTCCCTGTGTCCCCCTGCAGTCAGGCATATCCTGACTTCTGCACGATCCTGACTTCACTTCATGGCAACCCTGCCAACATCGGGCAACGCAAGTGTATGGCTATCCAGTGCTCTGCAGCACTAGATCTCCACAGGGGTAGCCTGAGGCCGAGCAACCTAGCACCCCCCCGGGGACAGAAGAGCAGCCCAGTGGGCGCCCATTCATCCTCCTGCCGACCCCTGGCACCCGAGCTTGCTCCCAAACCCGGGTCGCCGGCATGGCACGAGGTGTGGCGTCCAGCACCTCAACCCTCAGTGCCACCGGGCCGGCTAACATTCTACTTCTTTTGCAGTCCGTAAGTCTGGGTGTGGCTTTCTCTCTTGGTGACACAATTCCTAATGTGATCAGTTAACTAAGTTTTAAAAACATTTTGACATATAATTCAGAGCTCACAGACACCTACTCTTCTGGAAACACAACGAGTCCTGGTTTCGAGTACAGAAGGCAATGGTGTCTGGTATAGGGGACATCGAGAATGAAGTGGGCAAACCTGTTATATATCTAGTCCAGCTTTGTCAGCTCCATCCTCAAGGCCCCACTGTACAGTAGGTTACCATAGACCAAAATTGGAATGATAACAGAGTTTAGGAAGTGTTTTCAAAATTCGGTAGAGAGACATTTCCTGTGTTTGTATAGCATGACAAGTTTACAACCCAAACCCTTCACTAATTTATTTATATGTGCGTTTCATCTGCAATTCTGATCGAACCACACATGGATCTGGGTGTCATTCTTGATGACCAGTTAGATCTGCAAAAAACAGGTTGCATCAGTCATCAGGGCTGGCTTTTTCCATCTCCAAAACATCACTTGGATCTGCCCATTCTTGACCTTCCCCCGGACGTGGCTATGGTTATCCATGCCTTTGTCACCAGTCGACTTGACTACTGTAACACCCTTTACCTAGGGTTATCTGGAGGTTTGATGTGTCACCTGCAGCTAGTGCAGAATGGTGGCAGTCAGGTTGCTGACTGGTACCTCTGTAAGAGACCATGTCACTCCTATCCTGCGCTTGTTAACTTACAAGGTCCTACATGGTCTGGGACCTGACTACCTAAAACAGCTCCTGATTCCTTACTCCCCAGTCCGTCCCTGTGCTCCGCTGATGCTGACCTACTGGTTATTCCATCATCCTGTCTGAGAAGCTCTGGAGGCAGGGCCTTTGAAGTGCTTGCTCCTTTCCATTGGAATTCCCTTCCTCCATTTATTAGGGCGGCCAGCACGGTAGAGGCCTTTAAAGCCTCTCTTAAAATTTATTTGAAAAGGTTTTTAAATTAATCTAATTTTATGTTGAGTTGTTTTAGTTATTTATAGTCTATTTTATTGTTTTATGTAAAGCGCTCTGAGCCTTTGGAAAGGGCGCTATATAAAATAAAGTTGCCTTGCTTTGCCTTGCCATCCAGATATTTGTAAAACTGTACTAGCTGGAAAGGGAGCCACTGTGTTTATTGATCTTTAACTCCTCTTCAGCCTTGACAGTCCTAGAATCTGAACATCAGATAGCAAAAGCAGTCCATAGACTGACAGGATGAGTCAGCACCTTGCCATACTATTGCAACAGTCAAAAGCCACAACTCATTTAGAGCTTAAATAGCAGTGCATTTTATTTTGTTTGACATACCCCTCCATAAAACTTGCAGGCAATCCTTAGGCTGGTCCAAAAAGGCATACATTAAATTAAATCCTGCAGGTATAACAGCATTTAGAAGCTGTCATATATTTCACTGGCATACGCAGCCAGTATAGTGTTATGCTTGTGCAACTGTGTTAGTTTGGTTTTGGCCATTCGCACTCTCTATTTCAGAGGAATTACCACCCTGTAGGGTTACGAAGGCAAGGAGCCCTCAGAGAGGGTTCCACCCCTAGAGGTGCAACAGGACGGTTTCCGTGGCTAAAGGTACCTTCGGAATCTCCCTAAGGAGAGAGTGCTGCTGCTGGAGGAGGAGGAGAGGATGGTGGGGCAAAGAAAAAATGTTTCACAGTGAGGCTTAGAGGAACTGCTTACATAGCTCAGGAAGTGGGAGTGACTGGTTGCTTGGCCACCGAACTACAGACAAGCTTTTCATTTCACTGGCCTATGCAGCCAGTATAGTGTTATGCTTGTGCAACTGTGTTAGTTTGGTTTTGGCCGTTCGCACTCTCTATTCCAGAGGAATTACCACCTTGTAGGGGTATAAAGGCAAGGAACCCTCAGAGAGGGTTCCACCCCTACAGGTGCAACGGGATGGTTCCCATGGCTAAAGGTACCTTAGGAATCCCCCCAAAAAATTTAGTATCATCCCCAAAAAGGAGGCAACAAGAAGCATATGAGCAAGCAGTAACTGTGACATAGGAGTAGTAACTGTGACATAGGAGTAGAAAAGTATAGGCAGTTTGATAATGCAATGAGATGTGCCTTTGTCGTAAAGACTGCCCAGGTCTGCATAGCAGGATACTGCTGGTTTACTTTGAGAGTAGGGGATCCCCTAAGGAGAGAGGGAACGGCAGGACATCCTCCACCTCCATCCAACAACAAAACCTACCTAAGAAACTAGGGGAAACAACTAAGCTAACTAAGTGTTATGACCTGAGGCAACGGAAGAGAGAAAAAAAACCCTATGAGGAGGAAATCTCTGGGGATCCAATGCCTAGGTCGCCTTCCCTCCAGGCTTGGGATAGTTTATCTAGTGACGGCTCTGCAGCCACAATTTGGAAAACATAATTAAAGGGAGGTGGAATATATTCCAATTTGGAGGAAGACTCTCACTCAACCCTCTAGCGGGAACGCCATGGAAGGTTGCGAGAAAACTCTGCAACAGTATGTGCATCCAAGGTGCAGGAGGAGGGCAACAGCTGCTGAGGCACTCACCTAGCCTTCCCACCCTAAATCAAACCAGGTTAACCAGAGGCAGTCATAGGGAGGATGCGGTGAAGGTGTCTCGCTAGGGAAACAATATATAGTGGAACACTAGAGCCAAAGGAGATCATCATAACCATCCTTCACTGCTAGTCTTAAATTCTACACCAGGAGCTGCTGTCACATAGCAGGCAGCTAAAGCCAAGCCTGGGGCAAGTACATTCCAAGCTATGAGCCAGGAGAGAAGGACCCCGTCCCAAGTAGGATACGCTCAAGATGCGGACTAAAGGCAGAGCGAGACCGTTGGCTACAGGAACCCTGTGCAAAATAGAATGGCTGGCATGCCCCAGAAATTGATTGAGAGCTGAAAAGCTGGTGAGCTGAATGAGCATGGCATTCTGAGATTGTAATGAGCATTGAGTGCTGAGACCTTGCAAGGTCGAATGCAGATTGAATGTAGTAGAATCCCAGAGGCTGGAGCCGAGGGTATGGCAGTAGTCATGAAGCAATGGTTTGCGTAAGCAAGTGTGGACCTGCACATAGGTCAATAAGCAGTAGTAGTGATAGGTGAATCTGCATGACATGTATAACAGCACTGAATTGGGGGCAAGCCAGCCAAACATGAATAGCCAAATCAAGTTGACAAACACTCTGAGGATTTTCGGCAGAGAGACAATTTTTAATATCAAAGCTATATTTACAGCCTCAGCAGGAGCTTAGTTGGCTGACCTCAGAGTTATAAGTGCAATAAACAGGGAGACAATGCTTGAAAGCAGGTGTAGCCAGGCAGTGCAGTGAAGCTTCAAGTAAAATGAGAAGCACAGGTAGGGTCAGAATAAACTGTGTCAGGTGAAAAGAATTGAGTATGCAACGTGAAGCAGCTATGGCTGAGCTGAAATACACAGATAATGATTGCAGTTGCATTGCAGTAGTTTGAGCATGGTGAGCACAGTGTAAAAACACAAGCACTAGGTACAAGTAATTAAACAGCAGCAGTGGCTGCAGTAGTAGGTAACCGAAAGCAGTAGCATGAGCTCTGAGTAGCAGTATGCTAGGAGCTTAGAAACAAAAGCCCCCAAAAAGACAAAATCAAAACACAGCAAAACAGAAAACAAGGAAGGCCCAAAAACAAGACACAAAGCACAGGGAAGCACACAGCCGGAGGAAAGATACAAACCCGAAGCAGGAAAACAAACAGTGAAGTCCCGAAGAGACACACAGAAACAGCAGGCAGGGGGGTTGGCCCCAGCCAGCTCAGAGAACAAACCAACATAGTCTCCGGCTGCAAAGAAAAAATGCTTCACAGTGAGGCTTAGAGGAACTGCTTATATAGCTCAGGAAGTTGGAGTGGCTGGCTGCTTGGCCATCGAACTACAGGCAAGCCTTTCATTTGAAAGCACCTCAACTCAGCTATGCGGCTTCACTAAAAAAACTTTTAACAGCAGCTGGTTCCACCTTGCAATTCTTGCAGACTCAGACATCCAGGTCCATCTACATCCAAATATTTGTAAGACTGTACTAACTGGAGGGAGAGCCACTGTGGTTACTGATCTTTCACTCCTCCTCAGCCTTGACAGTTCTAGAATTTGTTCTAGAACCTATTCTGACATCCTGAAGCCAGTTGTCAGAATTTGGATTGTTCAATATGAATAACTTTGCATGTTTTGTCATTGAACTTGAGCTGCCAGGGCCCTGAGGACTGATCAAGCCTACTCAGGCCTGTCTTTATAACTCCTTGCTGTTGACCCTCCTGCACAACATAGTGTCACCTGTTAACAGACTGACCTTGCCAGTATCCTATCCCTATGTCCCAGATTAATATATTAAATAAGACTGGCTCCAAGACTGATTCCTGAGGCACTCTGTTGGTGGCAGCTCTCTTCTCTGAATGTTGTGCATACTACACCACTCACTTGGTCCACCTCTGAGCCACCTCTTAATCCATCAAGTTATGCCCTCTGCTTTCCACAGTTCTCCAAATGTTTCCACCAACCCATTGTGTGGCACTGAATCAAATGCTTTGCTAAAGTCCAGCCAGAGGATGTCAACAGCACATCATAAATCTATTGTCTCTGTGTCACTACAGTACATTAAAAAGTCAGTAAGATTTGTATGGCAACATTTCCCTTGCATGAAGCTGTGTTGCTTCAAGTCCTGCAGGCTGTTGGCCTCTAGGAACTCCACTGGCTGTTCTTTCAAGATGGTCTGAGTTGTTTTCCCACCACAGAGGTGAGGCTCACTGATCTATAGTGCCATGGGTCCCCTTTGTAGCCCCTTATGGAGCAATATAACAGTTGTCTTCTCCGATCACCAGGAACTATTCCTGGCCACATGAACAATTGATGATGTTTACCAATGGGACAGCAAGCACCTTCCCAAATTCTTCCAACACCATGATGTTTCAGGGTTTGAAGACCATTGAGAACCCTGTTTGTAGACACCTGACCAACCTCTAGCTTCTACCTTCAATCCTAAGCTCTAGCTACACTGCAATCCAGCAATGAACATTCATTTCCCTTAGTGAAAAGTGAGAAGATATAGTCATTCAAGACATTTGCTTTCCAAAGGTCATCTTTTAGCCAACACAGTATGTCCCCTTGGCTAGCCTATTAATGCCATTCTTTGTTTTCTTCTTCTCTCTGATATACCTGAAGGAGACTTTGTAATTTGCTTTCATGCCCTCTGCTATCCTAGGTTCAGTTTTCACCTTGGCCCTCCTCACCACAGCACTGGCCTCTCTAATTGTTTTCTCTGTAGTTCTGCTTAGCAATTACCAACTCTTTCCCCCTTCTATTTTATAAAGGCTGCTTTTTCTCACTGCCTTCTTTCTCTCCCCTGAGAACTGCATTACCTTTCTCCTTCTCCTGTTTTTCATAACCTAAGACCACACTTGATAACTTCCTTTACTTCCATCTTTATTGCCTCCCATTTTCCTCCACTCCCTACATCTTCCCTACTCCTCTAGCCTCAATGATTTCCCCTAGTTCCCCAAGTCAGCACTCTTAAGTCCAGAACCAGTGTTCTTGAATTCAGATGCCTGCTCCTAAGAGGAACTTTAAAACCACACTAAGTTATGGCCTCTTGTTCCAAGAGGGTAAGGGACATCAACAGCCTCACCTTCAGTGAGTTCCTGGTTAGGTAGCACCAGGTCCAGGATAGCTCCCACCCTGGTTTGTTTGCTCACATGTTAATGGAAAAAACCATCCTGGAGGGTATTCAGTAAGGTCTAGCTTCTTGCACTTCCCGTCCCAGGTACACTGTAATCAGCATCCGATAAGTTCAGATCCCTGCCAGGATTACATTCCCAAATACCCTCACTTTCCTGATTTCCCTCCTGAGTGCTTTTGTTTCCCTCCTATTGTTTGTGACCTATACAATATGATGTTCCTGCCCCTCTCCACTATCTGTTGTACCCCTACTGACTTTGACTGCTTAGATATCCATTTTGTTAAATGGATATCTTGGATCTCAGCTAAAATTTTGGATTTCTGATTTTGTGATAAAACTGCCAAAAATCTGAAATCCAAAAGTTTTGGGCATAAAATTGAATCTGGAACTAAAATTCAATTTGGCATTCAACAGACTCACCCTCATCCTGTACAAACTGCTCTGACCCTGAATTAAACACCCTGACTAAACCGCCCTGTAACCTACAACTTCCATCCTCCCCTCCAAGCTAACGCACAGCTTAATTGCTCTGATCCGAATTGAGACCGTGGTGATCTTCCATTGTCAATCTTCACCATTCATTACTTCCTGGGTGTAAGCCGGAGGCGCGCACCCGCCACGGGAGCTTTTTTTTTAAAAAGTCTAGCTAACGGCACCGCCCTTGAGAGTGACGTCATGCGCGAGGGGCGGCCGTTAGTAGCGACCGACTCCTCCTCCAACTCAGTTCTGTTTCTCCCGCCGTCGAGGCAGCACCTGTTCATGGTAGCTTCAGTTTAACTGCGTCTTAGGCCGACTCCTTTTTTTCTACACTCGACGCCTACGGTAAGACTGTTCCTTTTCTTTTGTACGCGGGTGTATTGCCCGACTGTGTTAACCTTGTTTATTTCGCGTTATGTCCGGGTTCTGAGCCGTAACGTTTCTAAGACGGGCCGTGCTCCATGCGTCGGTGCTCCCGCGGCGGCATTTCTCCGCCTCGGACCGGCATGACGCTTGCCTTCGTTGCCTGGGTCCCAACCATGACATGGATTGCGCGACGCCTGTTTTCCATGGACCGCGTGTCCTAGAAGTTCGATGTTCAAGCTCGGCAAGACCTCGCCACCGTCTCGGGATGACGCTCAAGGGACGCCCAGGTAAGGTCTCTGGCCCTCCCTGGGTCCCTCCCGGCCTATACGGTCCGGTGGAGGAGGGGTCTCTCATCTCTCTTGCCGAGAGGGAGGCCCCTTTGCGGTGTCGGGGAGCCGTGGTCCCTCCCGGATAGCGACGCCGACACCGCTCGGCAGTCACCTCTTCGGAGGTGCAGGTTCTGCCGAGGCCCTCGACTGTTGGACCTGGCCTGGTGGACTCGACGCCGCCTCGGCACTGTTTCGGATCCCGCGCCTGTTCGCGGTGCTGGTGATCGGTGCGCACTGCGTTCGGTGCTGTTTCGGATCCCTGCGCCCGTTAGCGCCCGGTGATCGAGCGGCGCCGTTCAGCGCCGCTTTGATCCAGCACCGTTCGCGGCGCCGGTGATTGAAGTGGTGCCGTTGGCGGTGCGTTTTAGCCTCGGTGCGTTATGGTGCCGCTTTTCTTCGCGCCGCGGGAGCGCTGCTGCCTTCCCTCCCTCGGCGGTGGCTGGCCTGCCGGAGTCAGCTGGGGGTGTAAGGCCTTCCTGCTGCCGGCAAGTGCTGGGGGCATGGCGTGGCCTCGGGGACCCTGGGGTGGCCAGCATCGAGGTCCTGCTGGTCTCGCCCTCCTCGGAGGGCGATGACTCGGATGGGACCCATCCTGGCACCCCATTCTTCGGAATCTGGGTCCTCGGTGGCTAGGGGTACCAGGGCGGCGCGCTGGCCCCTCCTCTGTCCCCCTTGTCGTTGTCTCTGAGGGTTCCTCGGCTGGGGTGGCCGAGGTCCGGGGCGGCAGACGGGGGTGACGGAGGGGGAGGCCCTCTGAGGCCGTGTGACAGCGACCCCCGGGTGCTGTTGCCTCCTAGGGACAGGGGACATTGCGGTCGAGGGAGGAGGGCCCTCGAATCCGAGGGGTTGAGGGGCAGTGGCCTGCTGCCCTGTCTTCTTTGGCCACCTCGGGGGGGTGGCCAGGAGCCGTAGTGCAGAGCCCCACCCTCCCCCAGGGTTCTACGGTGTCCTCTGGTGGTGTGTGTGCGGACTGCCCTTCTGGATCCATGCAGTCCCGGCGTCATCACAGGGGAGTTTCTCCCCCAGGGCTCTTCCAGGCTCCGCTTCCCCAGAGTTCCGTTCTGCGGCCTGGTTTGATATCCGAATCCCTCCTACTAGGCTCCTTTCCCCGGATTCCAGAGCCCTCGCAGAGAGCAGTTGCCTCCTCGGAGGTGCCCCTCTCCCATCTCTCTGCCTTCACCACCCCCGCTCCCAGGCCATGTCGGTCCTACGGGTCCGTTATCCTGGGAGCAGTTCAGAGGTTCTGCGGCGGCCTTCCCCTCATATGTTAGATACATGCATGAGCGGGTCTTTCGACTCTCCCCACCGCCGCAGGAATCCTCTGGACATTCCAGTTCCCCATCATCCTCGTCTCCCTCCTCTGAGGGAGAGGAACCCCCTGCTCATCTGTCCTCCGATGCTGATTTCACAGAATATCAGCGTTTCCTCTCGAGGATGGTGAGGGATCTCCGGATTTCCTACGTTCGGAGAGACAATACCGAACGGGAGACGCGTGAATTCCTTGGTGAATTCAGTGCCCAGCATCTGGTGGTACCTTCCTGGCCTATCCCCTTCCAGGAGGCGTCTATCCGGTCCTGGCAGTTCCCTGCCGCTTCTTCCCCAGCCCCGGCGGACTGCCAGCGTAGGTATTGTGCCCCCTCTGAGTCTCTAGGTTCCCTTCCCAACCCGTCCTCAGGTTTGGTATACCTGGATACTCCTTCTGGGCGCCTGTTGCCTGGCGCATGACCCCCTCCGGATTCGGACTCTCTCCAGTTCGACCGGTGGGGCGAAGTAGTTCTCTTCTTCTCGTATGTAGTGCTTGTATTGCATCACATCAGGCTCACCACGCTGCCTACAACCGCATCTGTGGTCGGTGATGTCCCAGCTGCTGGCATCTATGCCTGACACGGAGCAAACCAGACAAGCTGTTGTCCTCCGCTGTAGGCCTGGAGCTGGCAAGACACTCAAGCAAGGGCATCTTGGATGCCAATGAGGTGGCTTCCAGGCTTGCGGGACAGCGATCTGCATCAGGCGGACGGCATGGCTTCGCCTTTTCCAGGTTGTCACCCCTGGCCCAGCGTAGGGTGATGCGCCCGCCTCCGGGGACCCTGCCTTTTCTCATCCAGAGCTAGGAGACTTTTACAGGGCTCCATCCGCTCCTCGTCCTCGGGAGGCACCTCCTAGCTCTTCTCCCACTTAGGCTTTCTGAATAAGCCAGGGTCTCTCCTCCTGTTTCTCACCAACAGAAGGCTGGGAGTCTTGTTCTCAGGGTGATGGCCTCTTCTCCTCCAGGGGAAGAGGAGCTTGTATCACTCAGGAAGTAATGAATGAAGAGTGATTGACAAGGAGAAGATAGGGTAATTACGCACTCACCGTAGTTCTTGATCTTGTCTTGTATCTTCACCATTCATTACCTTACCCCCACCATCCCCTCAGTGGCCTCTTCCTGTGGCTTCTCCACCTCCGTCTCCTTCCTCTCTCTGCAAGAAATAAACAAAAAATTTTTTTCTTAAAATCTTTCTTTTGGGGGGAGGGGGGGTTTCTAATTTTTCCAGAAAAATTACTTACTCTAAGATTCATGGGCCATCTCGTGGATTGCATTGACGATCAGACTGCACAACTATCTCTTGCCATTCTTCTGGCAAGATACCTCTGGGGGTTTTTTGGCCTGGCTCAGGCTATTCAGATTTGATCCTGCAATTCCGTGTTCCAGATAGTTGCCCTGAAATCAAAATCCCCCTCTATTCTTGCCTTGCAGAGCAGAGGAACGGGCACGTCTAATCCTTTTTCCTTTTGCAAAAAAAATAAATAAATAAATATTAAATGCTGAGGAACTCTTCAACTGTTATAGGCACCTTGGTATCGGGGTTATGCATCTAGTCTAAAAAATTTTACCTAAAAAAAAAAAAAAAAAAAAGGAAAATAAACAGGAAGGCAATGAGAAGGTAGGCTATCCTTCTCCGCTAGTTGCTTATTGGTTTTTCCTTTAAGTGTCCTCCTGACAATTTTTGCAGAAGAGCAGTGCTGACCATATCCGATCCCCAGCCTGTCTAAGCCTTGTCTCTGTCTTGGCCAGTCAGTCTGAGTCCCATTTCTATCTTAAGGACGCCTGAAAGGCTTACATTTTCCATTTCTCAAACTCTGAGCAGCGCCCTCATGCTGCCTGGGTTTTATTCCTCCTCCTCGGGTTCCTCCAGTTGAAGGCCTTCCGCAGCCAGGAGCCCGAGGTAGGTATAGAACAATGGCATGTTGAAGATGAGGACTATGCCCTCCTGGGTCTGTCTAGGGGTTCGTGAACCTTCTCTTCAGCTCTATCTCCGGGATCTTGCTTCCCTTAGTCGAGGCCTTCAGCTGTAAGCTAACTCTGTCATGTGGGCATTCTGGGTCCCTTCAACATCCCATCTCTCTCTCTTTCTTCTTCTTCTTCTCTATTTTCATTTCCTTTCTTATCTTTCCCTCCCAGAGTCGCCTCAGGTAATGAGGCCCAGCTCCCTAGGCTGAGGATACTCTTATCTCCTCTGTCCTTCCTCCATTCGGCTTATTTCCTTTTCAGTTCATTCTTCCTTGCTTGCTATCCCTTGGCTATCTTGTCTCGCTATCTATATTCTCTGCTTTCTCTTTTGCCCTCCGGCTCACAGAACTGAGTTGGAGGAGGAGTTGGTCACTACTAACGGCCGTCGCGCATGACGCATGACGTCCACTCTCGAGGCGGTGCCATTACAGACTTTAAAAAAAAAAAAGCCCTGGCGGTAGGAAAGTGCTGCTCTCCTGCTTACACCCAGGAAGTAATGAATGGTGAGACACAAGAGAAGATCAGAATTACGTAGGTACTGCAATTTTCTTTTTAGCATCTGGCTTCTATAACTCTCCCTCGGCATACCTCCCTCCACCTCTCTTGCTCAACCTCACACTCACCCCTCCTGCCCCAAGGCTCCCCTTCTTGTGCCAGCCCTCATGATTACTCTTCCTTCAGTAACCATGTCCACCCACCCTACCTCCCACTAGCTCATAGCCACCTGCTCCCCAGCAGTCGCGGCCCCTTATAGCCTAGAAATACTGCGCTTTGCCTTCTCTTATCTCATTAACAAACTACCTCAACTTGCAGGCCCAGCACTGTGTATTCACAAGATGACCCTAAAAAGTGCCCTATCCAGGATCTCCATTATCCTACTGCTACTTATGGACAATATACCCCAATCTTGGTCCTCTAACCTACCCTTGCTATCAATGCAATCCAAAGGCTATGGCGCGTGCTTAAACATATGTAGTCCATGAAGAATCTCGTCCCACCCAGGCATGGGTCTGCCTCCACAACACTGATGTACTAGCTGTAACCTAAATATGTTAACCCAGAATACCCCAGACTCAGCTGCCTACATACCGGGCTATACATTGTTCAGATCAGACAGACTGGATAGGACAGGTGGTGGGAGTGTGCTGTACCTTCAGGACTGCCCACAAGGTCTTAAATTCCTACAATGAATCCTGTGGCGGGTGTGTAGGTCCTCATCCTTAAAGATAGCAGTCGTAACTCAGGTAAATTTCTACCTAATGTCAGTCACATAACCCTCACAACTCCAAAAGGAGGTCATCATCTGTAGCGATCATCACCCAACTACTAAAAACTCCAGAAATCATTGCCTCAGGTGATTTCAAATACAATCTTCCAGCGGCCCCCAAACATCCTCCATCAGATGCAGCCGCAGCTCCAAAAATCTAACACAAAATGGTCCTAATTTCTACCAGAGTAAAACCACCACAGGGGCACTAGTTCCCCCTCGATCTCATCTTCACTAACCATCCTGAGCACTTACAGGATGTCTGAGGTCCTCGAGACTGCTCAGTGATCACTCCCCTGTTACCTTGTCGCTGTTGAATATTTTGGAAGCCCTCCTCCAAGGATGCTATGTATCACCAGTAAGAAGGATTCACATCTCCAAAACCATCTCATCAACCTCGACTGGTCTCCACTAGATCACCCGTCAGTAGACGCCACCCTGTCCTTCTTCATTTCAGCCCTCCGGGGTCGCTTGTGATATCTTGCCCTTATGGACTGAAAAACAAAATCCTCCCCTGGGTAACTAGTCCTTGACCAAATGAAGGCCCATGGTAACTTATGGCACCTGCGTCTTGCGCCTGGTCACCGACGTTAACTGTATGGTGCTGCTCAGAACTCGCGGCACCTGGGCTATCCACCAGGCTAAGACACAGCTTTCATCAGTCCAACCTTATTACTCTGGGGAAATGGGGAAGAGTCTCTGGGAAAATATGAAGGAACTTAGTGGCAAATCTTCCTCCCCTCCTCCCCCCTCCAGCTTGTCATCGACTGTGTTTCCACCCAAGACCCTAGTAAGATGGGCACTGCTCACTGCATCTTTTCTGACTCAGCCTATCCTCCCTCCTGACTTTTTTCTGCATCTATTGACAGTTCCTGCCCCCCCCAGCGCCTCCTCACTTTACTCAAAATTATCTCCTAGTGTCGCTTCACACATATCTCACCAAGTCTTGAAAGACAAGGCAGAGGTGACTTTGATGCAAAACTGCCTCCAACCCTGGATGCAGTCCTAGCACCCAACAAAATACTCAATATGTCCCTGTGCCAGGCAGTTCCTACACTATGGAAAAGTGGTTATCATTCCAGTTCATAAAATGGTGACCGCCTCTAGTAAATATACCATTTCCATATCATCTCTAAAGTGCAAAAATAGCTGCAGATCAACTACTGACTGTTTAGATTATTCCTCACGCCAGCAGCAACATGGCTTTAGGAAAGGCACAACACAACTACTGCCCTGCTTGAGTGCCTTCCTTATCCAGGCCTTTGGACCAGGGTTCTGGCTGATCTTCTATATGATTGTCCAAGGTTTTGATGTCAATCGCAGTATGCTGATGTTCCTCCTCTGTTGGTATCCCGGAGACAGCTGACTGTTCTCCAACTATCTCCATGGTCTACCTGGCAAGTAAAAGTAACAACACCCTCTACTAGCCTCCCAGTCTGGTCAGGTGTCCCAAAGGGTCCATCCTGGTCTGCCTTTTCTCCTATACCTAAACTCCTCCTCCCTCCTCCTCTGGCCTCCTATGCCGATGATGTTGTGATCTTTAGCTGCACCGTGATCCTACCTAGCTCCAACAATCCTTGCAAGGTTCTTCACAGAAATAGAATCTGTTCTCCTTCCACAAACTGTCCTCAATCAAAAAATGAAGGTCATGTTATTCGCACATCCTCAACATAAACACAACACGATCACACTATCTATACTGAATTCTAGGGTATCACGTCGAAGCCAGTTTTAATATCAGAGTCACCCTGACCAGCCTTACCTTCCGTGAGCATATATACTGGATTTGGTCATAATAAACATTAGAATTGGTCTCTGTAACATATGCCCAGTCTCCTGATGCCTCCCTTAGCCATCTCTAGCCCATCCTTTCCTGGTAGACTATGGCATCGTTGTGGTGTGTTACTCCAACACTGCCCTGACCAGCATTATTTTTGAATTAAACAAGTTTATTTATATATGATGATACAACACAACAATTCAAAACAGAAACAAAATCAGTCAGTGATATATACTGGAAGAAATTATTTACAGGCAGGATTATACAGTAAGTCGGAGAAAATAATGACTACAGACTACTTAAATAAACCTATCTACCCCCTCCCTCCGCCCAGCCCCCCACCCTCCCCCCATTCTGGGGTGCACATATTCCATGCCTAATGTGGCATATATGATAAGAGAGCCAGAGTGACTATCAGCTAGTTAGAGTATAAGGTAAAGAGGTTGAGGTGCTCATGAAAACCGAAACAAAATGTTCAAGATAAGTAGAGGGTGTACAATTTCTCCCATCCTTTACTGAACGAGGATTGACGATGATGTACATTTGCAATTAAATGTTCAGTATGAAGGGCAAAGGATAATTCATGCAACCATTCTGTATAAGAAATAGGAGTTTGTCCATCCAATGTCTGAGCAGTAATTTTTGATCACAATGAGATGAGAGCCTATGTTATCTTCTCTTCATTAGAATTTTAGAATAATCTCCCATATTAGGTATGATGGGGGAGAAAAGGTCTTATAGCCCAAAAGTGGTCCAAAGTTGTTTCAGTTTGTTTCATTAGGGAGATACTTTACATGCCCAGAATATGTGCAGTAATGAGCCCTCCTCCTTATTACATCTAGACATATTAGATAAGCGCCATTTTAGCTACTTTATAGAGTATCATACATATTATTTAGGATACAGTACTGTGTTAGTCTGTAACAGTCTTGAGTAAGATATTGAATAAATCTTTCCATAGGCGCTAATTAATATCTTCATCAGGAAAGAAACTTGCCAGATCGTGGAGTGGCTGAGATGGGGACTTGTGGGCTTGTAAGAAGTAACTTTATAGTATAGAGATACCTGTGGTTTATATGTTAGACAATGATTTTTGCAGAAGGACACTCATGTAAGAGGATAGTTTTTTGCCCAAATGTTTTAACCAGGAGATGTCAAGCTGAAAGATTTTGAAAGCTGAAGATGGTGGTAATCAAACTTAACTAAGATCTGTAAAGACAGACAGTCATGAGTTTCAATCAGAGAAAGTTCAGAAGATATGCAACTGCTCACATCTCTAGGTTTCCTTCTCAATCTTCCAAAGTCAGTTCTAGAGCCTGTCCAGCTTCTCACCTTCATAGGTGCAGAACTGAACATAAAAGAAGTCAGAGCCTTCCTTCCTCTGGAAAGAGCAAGGACCTTGGTCTCTCGGCCTCCTCTTTCACCCTGCAGGTCTCTCGACCAGCAAGGCATTTTCTGCAGCTCCTAGGGCACATGGCTGCTTCTACAGCAGTTGTGCAGGGAGCAAGATTTCAGATGAGGGACATCCAGTTCAATTTGAGAGCCTTTTGGTCTCAAAGGAGAGACCCTCTGACCAAATTGATCCCAGTAACTGAATCCTGATCCAAGCCCCTTCAGTGGTGGCAGGACCAGAGCAATCTGAGACAGGGGTTCCTTCATCCCTTAGTCCTCCCTAATCCTTACTACAGATGCGTTCCTCTTGGGGTGGGGAGCTCACATGGGCGATCTCACTACCCAGGGATTGTGGTCCCCTCAGGAATCTCTGCTCCACATCCATCTGTTGGAACTCAGAGAAGTTTTTCTAGCACTTCAAGTTTTTTCCACCTCTGTTCAGAACAAAGTTGTACAGATCAGAACAGACAACACCACTACAATGTGGTACATCAACAAGCGAGGAGGCACTCAGTCTACGGCGTTGTGCACTGAAGCAATGAAGTTGTGGTCTCTGGCTATTCCTGAACACCTCCCCTTATGGCAGTTCACCTCCCAGGCAAGGACAATGTCCTGGCAGATGCTCTCAGCAGGATTTCCCAGGGCCATCACAAATGGTCACTGGATCCCTAGTATTGAGGTAGTATTTTGCCAGATGGGGCACCCTAGATAGATCTTTTGCAGCCCCAGACAACCACCAACTTCCCTTTTGCTGCAGGCCCCAGTGTTGGGCTCAGTCCTCTGGATGCCTTCCTTCTCAGTTGGGAAGGAAGTTTCTATGCCTTCCCCTTCCCTCTTCTGTTCAAGGTGCTAGTCAAAATCAGATCTCAACCCTGCAAGATGATCCCGATTGCACCAGATTGGGCAGACAGCCCTGGTACCACTCCTTATGTCCTTAGCAGTCCACCTTCCCTGTGTCTTCCCAGGAATCACAACCTGTTAACCTGTGCTCAGGGAGAGTTTGGTACCCAATCTCAAATCTCTCAATCTCAAGGCCTGGTTCTTGAAGAGTTAGAGTTTGTTGACCTACACCTCTCCCAAGGTGTATTGGATATATTGAAGGTTTCTAGGAAGCCATCCAACAGGGCTACTTATAATTCCAAATGGAAGAGATTTTCCATTTGGTGCTCTGCAAGCATATTTCCCAGAATCTGCTGACTTACCCACAGTCCTGGATTATATGGTTCATTTGAATACTTTGGGGCTGAGGCCAGCTACCCTAAAAGTGCACCTGGCAGCCATGTCTGCTTTCTTATCAGCAGGTAAACCCTCTTCTCTTTCAGCTCATCCTGTATTCTCCAAGTTTTTCAAGGGGTTGCTTCACACCAATCCTCCATTCAGGGACCCTGCCCCTGCCTGGGATCTTAATATTTGCATTGCTCAGCTTATGCAACCCCCTTTTGAGCCCTTGTCTTTAGCAGAGCTTAAGTACTTGACTTGGAAAACTGTGTTTTTGGTAGCCATCACTTCTGCCAGGCGTATAAGTGAGTTACAAGCATTGTCAGTGGAACCTGATTTTATCTCCTTTCGTAGAGATAAGGTGGTCCTCAGGACTAACAGAAAGTTCTTGCCTAAGGTAGTTTCAGACTTCCACCTTAATCAATCTATGTCTCTCCCTGTGTACTTCACTGACCATTCCTCCTCTGGCAAGAGGAGACTACACAGTTTAGATGTCAAAAGAGCCCTTAGTTACTACATAGAACGTACCAAGGGTCACAGGTTTGACTCCCTCTAACTGTTCCTCACTTATGGTGAGGTTGGTAAAGGGAAACCTGCCACTAAAAGATCCATTGCCAGGTGGATTGTCTCTTGTATCCAATTTTGCTATGAAAAACAGAGTAAGGTTCCTCCCTCAGGCCTGAGGGCTCACTCTACCAGAGGTACAGCTGCATCTCTGGCTGCTGCAGGGACATCCGTATCCTAGAGATATGTCAAGCAGCTACCTGGAAAACAGTTCACACTTTTACCAAGCATTACTTCCTGGACATCCAGGCTAGGAGTGATGTCTGCTCTGGCACAGCTGTGCTTCAGAGCCTATTTCCAGTAGGTTCTGTCCCTCCCTTCATGGAGGTACTGCTGTGTAGTCTGCATATGTCATAATATAGCAAGACTTCATGTTGTTTGAAGAAAAAATTACTCACCTTAGTAATGTTGTTTCTTCTAATGGAGTCTTGCTATATTATGACCTCCCCCCCTGCCTGCCCCTCTCAGAACCTCTACTTTTGGGATGTGGGTGGGCAGTGCAGTGTTGGCACTTAGTAGATGCCTACCTTATTTTTCACCCCTCCTTTTTGGGGTGTTTGGGTGTTATGTTTTAATTTTTTGGATCCCCTGACTTGAGTCTTTGTTTTGGGACCAGAAAAAATGTGTTCTTATATTTAGTAGCCAGTTGGCTAGTGTAGGTTTACAGCTTCCACACAGAACCTTAGTGAGTTTTGTTCATAAAGATCTGACAGTTTGAGTTTGATTAACAACAGACAGAGTTTTCAACCGAGCTTGTGCTCAAAGTTCCATGCCTGGCATGGAATGTTAACTCTTTCACCTCTGGAGCAGTTCGAAGGTTGGGACTCACTGCATATGTCATAATATAGCAAGACACCATTAGAAGAAACAACATTACTAAGGTGAGTAATTTTTGCTTATTTGACATGTATCAATATGGAAGAAACTATGTCTCATTTTTTGTTACATTGTTCATATTCAAAGCCTCTGTGGACTTTTCTTGCAGATAAATGGCATATGAATTGGTTGTTTAATTTAGATTTTGACACTTTAGTTTTAGGCCTTTTGCCTACCGAGAATGCTGATCTTCATTTGGAAACCTATTTTATTTTTTTATGTTGTTTAAGGTTTTACCTTTGGCATGCTCGTTGCCAATGGGTTCTTTCCCAGAAATTGATGCCATATTCTGTTTATAGTTTTCTGGTTGCCCAGACAATGACTGCAGTGTATAATTCTGATGTGTTACATTCTTCAAGTGCTAAGGTATATAGATGGTGGAAAGGGTTTCAAATTTTTGTAAAGTATAAGTAATCTTAGTTGGATTTTCTGTTTTCTTCTCTTTTCCCTATCCTCCTTCCTTCTCGTTTTAGGGATATGTGTATATATATATTATATATATATATCTATAACTGTTTGTTTCACTATTGTTGATTTTCTGACTATATGTATATTATGTGATTTTCAATAACCCCCCACACTCTTTTGATAAGTGCCATGGGATCTTTAACACCTACCTGAACTACCACCAGTCCAGGAAGATGGGACCTCGGTTTAACGTCTCTCCGAAGACGGCACCTCAAAGTGCAGCAACCTCTCATGCTGCACTACAGTGTCAGTACTGGGATATTAACCCAAGTGCCAGATGTGGGAACTGAACCCACAACCCTCTGATCTCCCAGCCTCAGAGTACAGTGTGCTACCTACTGAGCCACTGACACTGTTGGTAAATGCCACTTGCCGGAAAAACCACTGGACTTGCTCTTGTGCTTACTGATTGACAGGGATAATTGTGTTGCCTCTTTGGCTAAACAGTCAAGTTTCTTTTGTAACCCTGCTGGGAATAGGACCCAGAGGAGAAGATCATCTGCGATGCGAGGGCTGTATGGGTAGAGTGCCAATTTTATGAGTCAGATGGCATTGCTTCAATGGTATTTAATAGGCTGTCCATATAAATAATAAATAGTGTGGGAGCTAAAGACAGCACTGATATACCTCTTCGTTAATCAAAACATTTTTAAGGCAGTACCTTCTGAGCCTACCTAACCTCTCCAGGTCTCTCTGTATAGTGCTGATATGACTGATGTTAAGGCATAGTAAATGCCTTTGTCCAATAATTTTTGCCATAAAGTGATTCATGAAATGGAATCAAAGGCAGAAGAGAAGACAATGAAACTAATGTACAGTTTTTAACCCCTTATAATAACTGGTCAGCAATTTCTCTCAATGTACTGACCAGGTTGATATTTTCCATAACAACCGGCTGGTTGTTATGACATTCATGAGCCATGCCAGTCAAACTATGCTGCTGCCTCATTGGCCAACATTCTGTATGTGGGCAGGACCAAACAGTCTCACAAACTGCTGGAGAAAAATTACTGGCTTGTTATTATAAAAAATAAAAGATGGGGAGGGTGTTTTATATGAGAATTTACTGCACATCCTTGTTGTGGGATGCTTTGATAAACCCCTCGGGCTTCACCCTTGGGGTTTATGTAGCATCCCACAACTCGGGTGTGCATTATATTCTCATATCAAACCCTTCCCCATCCATTATTCTCTATATAATACAATGTTTTTCCTACAGTTATCTTAGAATGTAGCTGTTATCCATTGTGGAGCAATTGTTTCTAAAACCAAATTGTGGTGGTGGGGGGGGGCAAACCACCATTAGCCATAAATTGCTCATGCAGTTGTAAGAGAATGACCCTTGTAAATATTTTTTCTGAAGAATCCAATAAACTGATTGGACGATACATTTTGAGGTCAGATTTGTTGCCCTTTTTAAAGATTAGTATGATTTCTGCCCCTTACCAGGGGTTCAGAAAAAAAAAATCTCTTTTATACATGCATTAAAAAACCTGCAGAAGTAATCTGCCCAGATTATGAGTGTCTGTAGAAAGACCTCAGTAGGAATGTGGTCAGGCCCTGGGGCTTTTTAACATTTTAGATATGAAAGTGCAGTGCTCACCTCTTCTAAGGTAAGAGGAGTAATTGGGTGCTAAATTAAGGTGAGGAAACTGTGACCATTTAATGGGTCATAAAACAAGGAAATAAAATGGTCCTCCCAATCTCAGCTGATATGTAATTATCTAGGGAGTTAGACCCGTTTGTAGTTCCCTTGGCTGCCAGAGGCCAAAATGATTTTGAATCATTTTTAATGATCATTTATAACACGGTTGCCCATTGCTTTTTATAATATTCGCTTTTTTTTTCAGAAAGTTTTTGTAACATTTTCTTTCTCTAGTTATCCTTTGTGGGATGCTCCTAGTGGTCTTTTTTTTGTTGTTGTTGTTGTTGTAAATATCATCATTATTAGCTTTTTACAGGATACAGTCGATAGAACTACTACAGCAGAATACAGCATCACTGGTAAGCCTGTTGGGATTATCCTTACAGTTCAGGATATATGAGACATTGCAAGATTATCATTTATTGTTATTATTTACATTCGTTAATGAAGTATAGGTTGTTCTGCCAACTGAAACCCTATTAATAGGGCATATGTAGCAGGTTGTTTCAGATTATAATATTACATTTAAGATGCATTAGACAGTATTAATTCTCCTCTGGGTGGACAGTAGGTGGGGTGGGAGGAGGTCCCCAGGGGTGATGGGTGAGGGAAAATCTAAGGGAGTGATCACCTAGGCCACAAATTTAGAAGGTCAAGGGACAAAGGTTCTGTCTTTTAGCATGTCGTATAGTAGCCACCCCATCCATCTTGAGTGCACTCCTCCTCCTCTTAGTCATTTGATTTGTGGGTTATTTGTTCCATTTGGTAGATCTGCTTAGTTATAAGCCACCAGTCTTGGAGGGTTGGTATTTTAGGGGTGAGCCAGTTTTAGTGATGCTTTCTTTACTACTGTAATGAGGATGACTAGGAGTATCTGGAATTTGGGTCCCTAAACTCTCTTGGGAGTTGTAGCAGGATGTAGGTCTGCTTAGTTAGTAGTAGTGGCCTGCCGAGCAGCTCCAGAAGCTCAGCCTGTATGGCCTGGAGAAGCGGTTGCAGTTTGGGACAGGTGAGCATGATATGTGTATGGTGAGCATTTGCTTCACCGCATTGGCCCAACAGATGGATTGTGCATTCAGGAAATAGTGTCTGGTGATAGTCGGAGTTCTGAATTATCAGTAGATTTTTCCAGGTGAATTCGCCACTGATAGGAATTAGTAACTCTCGGCTGTGTGCTGTAGGTATACTCCAGTTTGCCTTGGACAGGGTAAACCCAATTCCTCCTGCCTACCTAGGCGAATATTTTCTGTGAAGTGTCCATTTGTAGTTATTAGGGTTTGGTAGAGAGTGGAGATGAGATGACCCTGGTTTGGGGAGGGGTTTAGGAGCATAATTTTGGTGATCAGGACTGGGTATCGCTCTGGTCTGCTCACTCTACTAGGGAGGGTGTCAGTGTAGTGTCTCAGCTGTAAGAATCTGTAGTGATGGCTGTGTGGTAAACTGAATTTCCTTTGAAACTCTCCATAGGACCAGAGCACCCCTTGTGTTGTGATCTGTGAAATGTATCTAAGCCCATATCTCTCCCAGGTTTTAAAACCATGGTCCAGTCTGTTTGGATTAAAGTTTGGTTGGCTTGATATTGGGCATATCAAGGCTAAAAGGGGTCAAGTGCATAGTTTATTTGTCGGTTGTCCAGGTAGCTATATAGTTCCAGCATGATGGGGTCCTGGGTGGAGCAAGAGGGTGCATTGAGGTTGTTCAAGTACAGAGCCTGGTAGTACTCGCTATCTGGCATTAGGGATTGTTTGATGTCTGCCCAGTGCGAACCTGGGGACAAGGTTTGTCTTGCAATAATGTGGGTGAGGCTTGCTACCAAATAGTAGAAGTACAGATCTGGGAGGGCCAGGCCTCCTAGGTACATTGGGAGGAAGAGAATCTTTAAGCGTATCCGTGTTTTTTGTCTAGCCCAGATAAATTTAGAGATCATAGCTTCCCATTCCCAAAAGGTCTGCTGCTTTAAAGTGATTGGGATGTTCTGGAAAAGGTATAGAGTTCTGGGGAGGGTAACCATGCTAATTAGGTCAAGTCACCTAGAAAGAATGAGGGGCAGTGTGTTCCAATTGGTGAGACCAGTTTTTATGTTGCTTGCACGCATGTGCAAGAAACATAGCACCATCATCTGAGTTTTCAGAGGTGTGGCAGCCCTCTTCCAATTCAGTCAGTGTGTTTGCAAGCACGGCCGCAGTTCTCCAATAGCTGCTGGAGCTGTCTATGACAGCAGTCGAAAATGCAGTGTAGTACAGTTGAAAGGGGGAGCTACACTTCAGTGAGCAGCGATAAGATATCGTCTGCTCATGCGCGCTCCCCCTACACACACATGCACACACACACAGGCACGCATACTGCGTGCTCGCCCCCCCACGCACACACTGTATAGCCAACGTGTGCTGCACTTCCCCCAAACAGAGTTCCACATGCCATACTGGATGCCCACCCCAGCATGGCTACATCATATAGCAGCAGGGGTGCCCAATCCCTATCGGCTCCTGTTCCCCCCACCTGAGTACAGGGTGCCACACTGGGAGCCCACTAGCGTGGCAACAGATGCTATAGTCGACAGAGATTGCCCAATCCCCGTTGGCTCACACCCCAAACAGCCGTCCTTGTGCCACGCTGGGAGCCCACCTAGCATGGCAAACGTCCCACGTTGTTGTCCTTTTTAAAAAACAAAAAACCCTGAAACACAAAATGGTCCCTCGCTGTCTCTGTCCCCACCCGCCCACCCACTGCACCCTACCTCCCCACCCCCACCCCATACTTACCTCTGGACTCCAGTGCGGCGATCTTGATGGACTGGGAACACGTCTGCACTCTTCAAAGCCGACCGCGAACGAATGAGGAAATGCCCGGTAAGCTGTATAATGTAATAAATAGGGTTTTTCAACTTTGCTGCATATCTCAGGCATTTTTGGAATTTTGCACCAAATTTTCAACATGGGGTTTTGGACCCTTCTCATGAATACTCTCACTGTCATGGCGTTAATTGGGCCGGAAGGGTGATTTCGCAGTCACTGCATGAAATCACCTTTCGGCACCGACTAATGAAATGACACTACCAGTGTTTATAAGGTGGGCTCTCAAAAAGCCTATGTTGAAAATTTGGTGGAAAAATTCCCCCAAATGACTGTTTTACAAGCGTGCGTTACGCAGTTCCTACGGACGCGCGTAAGTTCGTGAAATTTTCAATATTTTCACTCCAGATTTTCAACATTGTCATTTTACCACACCTCCTTATGAGCAGTACAGCTGTCATTTTTCAGATCTCGCACAAAATGTGTTTCCGCCCATGTAGCGCACAATGGTGCAGTCAGTGTGCGAAATCACTGTATGGGACACATTAAGAAAATCACAGTGAAACTGTTCATGAGCAGAAGTCTTAAAATGACTATGTTGAAAATTTGTGAAAAAATCCTAAAAATGACTGTTTTACGAGCCTGCATTACGCAGTTCCTACACGCTCGTAAGTTTGTGAATTTTCAATATTTTCACTCCAGATTTTCAACATTGTCATTTTATCACACCTCCTTATGAGCAGTACAGCTGTCATTTTTCACATCTCGCCCAAAATGTGTTTCCGCCCATGTAGCGCACAATGGCGCAGTCGGTGTATGAAATCACTGTGTGGGACACATTAAGAAAATCACAGTGACACTGTTCATGAGCAGAGGTCTTAAAATGGCTATGTTGAAAATTTGGTGACCTTCCTAAAATTACTGTTTTATGAGCGTATGCTATCAGTTCCTACGCACGCACGTAAGTTTGCAAATTTTCAATATTTGCACTCCAGTGACTTCCAAATACCTACACAGCACATACAAGCAAGCAACATTCGACACTGACAAATGCTTGTTAGTTGTAGTGTGAAGTGAGTATAGTTATTTTTAAAGGCAGTGGACAGGGACCTTGATAAGTGAATCCCTAAATATTTTTACTTTTTTAAGTTCCAGTTACAAGGAAACAGAATCTGGATAGCCTGGGAAGGGTATAATGGAAGGTCAGCACTTTGGTTTGGCAATATTTAGTTTGTAACCTGAGTCTCGACCAAAGTCTTCCAACTTTCCTTTGGCTAATGGTAGAAAGTTTCAGGGTGTTGCAGGTAAAGGAGGACATTGTCCGCGTAAAGGCGATCCGGTGTTCTGTACCCCCAAGTTATTCCCAAGAGGTGTTCAGTCTCGGATGTGTTGTGCTAGTGGCTTCATAAAATGGCGAACAACAAAGGTGAGTGGGCACCCTGCCTGTCCCCCTATGGAGGAAAATATTGAGAGTGATGCCTCCAATCTTGACGCAGGCCATGGGGTAGAATATATGTTCTGAATGACATAGATACGTGATTGAGAATTCCCATTTTGTCCAATGTTGCATATAGGAAGGGCCATGAGACCCTATTGAAAGCCTTTTCTGCGTTGAGGCTGACTAGTATTGATGGGGTATTGGACTGTTGCATAGAGTGGATAAGGTGATAAGTGTGTTTAATGTTGTCAGTAGTTGTGCGCCTTCTTATAAATCCTGTCTGGTCAGTATTGATTAAAAGGGGGAGATAATTATCCAGTCTGTGGGCTAGTATACTCATAAATAACTTGAAGTCGGTGTTAAGTACTGAGATCGGTCGATAGGAGTCACATAACTGGGGATTTTTGCCCTGCTTAGGGATCACTGAGATTGTGGTGTATGACTAGGATGTTGGAAGGGAGGGTTCACCTTCTAGAATGGCATTAAAAGTGCCAAGCAGCTGGGGACATACCTCCTTCCTGTTGGTCTTATAAATTTTGCTCTGTAGCCATCTGGGCCCGGAGCCTTCATGGTTTTAGCTCTGGCTACTGCAGCCACTAGTTCTGGTGCTGTTATTGGCTGTGTTAATAGCTCCCTTGCTCCTCATCAAGTCTGGGGATGTTGAGGAGCCATAGGTATTTGTCATTTCTTGGGGGCAGGAGGGTTTCAGGATTGTATAGTTCAGAGTAATATGGTGCAACCTGCTATGATGTCATGTAGTTTGGTGAGTGGGTGTCCGTCAGTAGGGTGTCTTATGGTGGTGATAGTAGCTAAGTTTTTGTCGTCTGGCTTGGTATGCCAAAGGCGGCGGCCGTGGGCCAACCTCATATACCTCTGTCTTAGGAAGGTGAGGGCAATTTCTGTCTGTTGGAGGCTAAGACAGTCGAGTTCTACTTTGGTTTGGTTTAGCTGGGGAGAACTGACTGGTCCCCTTGCAAGAAGTGGAGGGTGTCCTCCAGCGTGGTTTAGGCGTGCCTTCCGCTCTTTTGGCTTGTGTGGAAGTAAATTGGATAATACAGCCCCAGAGTACCGCCTTAATGGTATCCCACTGTAGTGATGGGGTCGAGTCAGCTGATGGATTAACCTGAGTTATTTCTGTAGTTTTTTCAGCTAGAAATTCTCTGAACTGTTGTGACCTTAGGTAATAGGGGTTTAGCCTCCACTGAGTTTGCTTACGTTGCTGCCCTTAGTTCCATGTGGTGATCATGGGGGCATAGTCAGAGATGTGGATGTCTCCTAAGTTGTCATCCACCAGATGTACCAGATGTTCTATTTGTGTATAACATAGATCAATATGTGAATACATTTGGTGTGCTGCCGAGTAATGAGAGTAGTTTTTAGTTTGTGGGGTGTAGGTGTCTCCAGGTATCTTTCCATCCCACCTCATTCAGAAAGCTGCTGAGGAACTTTTAGAGGGGGTGTCTTTCAGGGAGTTTTAAGATTTGAAGAGTCCATGCTTGGGTTTGGGAGGATGTTAAAATCCCCAGTTAGGAGAAGAACCCCTTTAGTCATCTGAACTATTTTATCCAGCAGAGAGCACAACTGGGGGACAGCCAGTCCGGGGAGAAGTAGGCGTTAGCAAGGATGAGCTCTTGGCCATTGCTGGAACCTTGCAGTATCACTAGCCTACCTTCTGGGTCTGTCCATTTAAGCCTGGGTTGGGACTAAGTTTGGGAGGGGATTGGAATTGCGACTCCACGCTTTCTTCCATTGTGGCCAGAGGAGAAGTGCACCTCACCCTTGCAGAGCCTAGGTAATTTAGATAGATTTAACTCATTCAAGTACATTTCCTGTAAATAGTTTAGGTCTGCTTTGCTTCTTTTCAGGTTGGTAAGGACTCAGGACCTCTTAATGGGGGATGTAAGTCCATTTATGTTCAGTGACAGTACATTTAGTGGGATGTCCATCATGATAAAGTGGGGAGAGTTGGGCGCTGTAACTATGGGCTGTGTCCAAACCCATGGGGATCCTCCTGGTACCTCCTGTCCAGTTTCTCCCAGCGAAATATGAGTAGTTTCCATTGACTAATGTTCAATGAGTAGGCTGTAATTCTATCAAAGCTAGAAGTATTACTAAACATAAAATAACCTGTGGCATTAACCTGTAGCCAGCTGCTAAGATTAAGGGGGAGGATACCAAGGCCATGGGAAAACAAGTGGGTTCCAAGACCAGGGGTTAACTACTTAACCAAAAAGTCAACTGGGCTAGGTAAGTAAAAAACCGTAACTTGGTACTTCCATCTGCAGGGTTCATTTCTATGACCCTAAGGTAAGGCAAGCCTTACTGGGAGGTATCCCTCTCACAGGAGAGTCTTTCTGACACTTACAGTGTTGGTGGGAAATGGGGCGTAGGATTTGGGACATCAGATACTCCCCTGCCATCCGAACTATTCACTCGGTGTGTAGTGTGAGAGGGGAGAGTGGTGTACTTCGTTCCTTGGAATTTGCCTGTCTGTGGGTCAGGTCAATTCTGGGGAGAGGGGTTGATCGGTGTTTTAATCCCAGGAGGGGATCATCAGTCACCTGACCAACATGAAGTCTAGGTGGTATGGGGGGTGCTGGGTTGTCTTCAAATCACCATCCCCGGGTCCCCTATATTAGTGGAGAGAGATTGTGTCTGCGGGTATTCCAACAATTAACTCAGGGGAGAGGAGGGTGGCATGCGGTGACCAGCTCCACTGCCTCCTTAATGACAAGCCCTATGGTTCCACCTCCAAACTAATCAAGGTATTACCATCAACCTTCTTATCATATAAAATATGTATAATTCACCAGTGCCTGATTCCCATGGTCATCGTCTGCACTCCAGTACACAGGATGACTCACCTGGTCATCCTCCCTTGCCCCTTATAGCCAGGACCATCATGGGCCCAGGGCTGGAGGTGGGGGGAATCCATCCTGGCCAGTCAGAAGTTACTGTGTACGGGCAGTGGAGACACAAACACGGAGATGATCTATACAAGACATTTCCCATTCTGCCATAAATTATTATCAGGCTGAACTATTGCTTTCTTAGTCCATGGTGGTGGCGGTGGGGGTACCACCCCCATGCATGCCAGCAGGTCCCCAGGTCCTGGCACCCAGAGCCCCCTACACTGCTCTGTCACTAGGGCACCATGAATCAGCTGAGTAGTATGCATGCGGGGGACTCCAGGGGCAGGGCACGGATATCCTGCTCAGGGGCTTGTACTGGGTATATAGTCACTGTACCCAGAAAAGGAAGAAGTAGAGGTTAAGAAAAATAGAAAAAGAAAAGGGAGAGCGGCGTGCCCCAACTATACAAAGCTGGTAATCAAAGGGGTAAGTACTCTCCCTGATAAATATTGATGCAGGCCAATCAAACTCCCACCCACCCTCTGGTCCAGGGGGGGCTTCATCTTTGTAGGATCTCAAGTGGGCCTGTGAGCTGTGGACTCTGAACTACAGCTCAAACTAGGCGCACGCTGGCCAGGCATTCTGGTGCCCCGGTGGGGGGGGGATCTCTGTTCATCTTAAGACATTGTCTGCAGGTGAGAGGGAATCCACAGTGGCTGTAAAGCTTGCTTCACAGGCCCCGGCATCTGGGCCTCAGTGAGAGGACCCTGGTGCATGAGCCAATTATACAGTGGAGCATTCTTTGGATGGCCTCTCGTGGAGTCCTCAGTCAGCATGTATAGTTAAACATTTTATCTCCCCCTCCACCAGCCACCTGCAGTAAAACATCATGATGCATTTACTTCATTCCCCCAAAAAAAACTTATGATTTCCCCAATCGGTAACACTGGTGTTAGGGAAGAGTATTAGCATGTGGGATGAGAGAGAAGGGTCCTAGTTTGATAGGGTTAGAAAGTAGGATTCCTTACCAGTAAGCACTCCAGCGCCATTAGTGTACAGGGACCATTCTAGGCTTTGTGAAATCCTGAAAATAGAAGGCAGAAGTAGTCTCCCTCATTCAGAAGGAGAGACCATGTTAGAAAGAAGTTTTTTCCAGCAGGTATCAGGAGTTGTTACAGTTAGTGGAGTTAGCGATGGCGTTCAGGAGGAAACTGAAAATGGGGGCAGCATTTACAGAAAGAAAAGGTATGAAACTGGGACTTATCTGAAAGGTTAGTTCCAGTAGAAGTGTAATTATGATTGCTGCAGTCTTAAGATGCAGTCTTGATCAAAGGCACATGCAGGCATCAGGCATCGAGGTGGAAGTCAAATTGGACCTGTCCATACAGATTTTGCATCAATGCCAGTGGTGCCCATGCTGTTCTTTGTACAGTGATCGGTGAGTGGGCAGAATCCTGGTGAAGGTTCAAGGTAAATCCTAGGGGAATTCAATGACATCAGTGTGGTGATTCTTCGGGGTTCCGAGTGGCAGACGGGGTGGAATTCTGGCCCTGCAAAGTGTTCGCTATGTGCTGGATGGCCTCCGCTCCTTGTCGGCATTGTGCTTCGTGCTGCCCTGCATTCCATACCCACTGGGAAAGTCTGGAAGCAATGGTGGGTTTTAGTGAAACTGTAGTTGAGGGGTGTCAATTCTGCATTTTTTAGCTCTACGGCCAAGGCAAACATAAGGGGCCATCAGCAAAGTAGATCATCAGTCAAATCAGGTATGGTGTCCTGAAGTGCAGGCTCAAGGATTTCAAGGCCCTCATTATAGGAATATATCTTTGCACCTTGTCATGACTTTGGGTGCATAATCATTTTCAAGGTATAGTCTGTAGGTCTGGTAAAGGACTGCTCCTTGTTTCCAAGCTGAGTGCAGTACTGCTTCTTTCTCCTGAGATCGGAGAAAATGCACCAGGACTGTGCGTGGTCGAGGCTTCAGGAGCTGGCCTGGGGCCGAGGTTCAGTGGACCTGTTCAAGCTCCAAGGTGAGGGTCATTGGTAGTGGAATAGCATCCAGGATCAGCTGCTTTACAAAGCAGAGCATGTCTGTGCCTTCTGCCCTTCAGGATACCGAAATGCATATGTCGTTACTGAGTTTGACTTTCAGCATCCTCAGCCCTATCTTGCAGTGCCCTGACTGTCTGATGCAGTTGTAATGTGGCTATTTCGGTGCAGTCTACCCTCTGGTCAACTTCCATGGCTTGAGTTTCAAGGGTCTCCTGCTGTTTCTCCAGTTTGTTGATGTCAGTGCGGAGGGCTATAGCAGTTGATCTCATCTCCTTTGTAAAGTCCCTCAGCTCAGTAGCATTAGGGCCATTTGCCACTGGATGGTAGTGAGGAGCAGTTGGCTGGATTTGGAGCTGCCCCACCATGAGGAGACTGAGGCCTGGGAGCCGTCGCTCCCCGACTCACCATCTGTCAATGCTCCATCATCTAGTGACTCCGCCAGTTTCAGGCTGCTTTACTTCCCTCTCCTTGGCATTGTTAGTCCTCCTCCGGTAAGCTAGTTGTTGAATTTCTGTAACAATTGTGTTTTTTGAGGGTATTTTATCGGATGCCAGGAGCCTGTTGTATTAGGCTACCAGCAGGGCATGAGCGTCACAGAAGTCTCACCCACTAGTGGTCAGTAATTTTGCTTTCTCCTGTCTGCAGGTCTTGTTGAACCAGCCTGTGTTATCTCTAGTATGAACTCTGTGTTGCATGTACATTAAGTTAAGAAGATCAGTAAAGAAGGCTGTCAATAATTTGTGCAGCTCTATTGCTGTGTAGCCATCCTGCTCAGCCTGTGCAGACAAATTATGGAATGAAAGAGATATCGTAAGGATATTAGAAAAGGTTTTATTTCTCCACCTAATCCTCTTTTTATTTATTATTTCCATTGTTGGTGCTATCGCCCATTCTGAGTACCTACCAAGGCTGTCAGCAGCATAGGACAGGACAAAGGGAGCTCATTGCAGCTCGAGAGGGCAGCCACTATCAGAGGGAAATGGGAAAGCTCATCTGAGCTGACTTTTTCAACTAAGGACTGTGCAGCTCATCAGAGCTGATTTTCTGATTTTATTTGCCCCAATTGTACTGTGCAGTTCCTCGGAGGAGATTAAAAAGTGCCCATCCACCTGCCTCCACAGTTTAATAAATGCTCAGCTGGAGATGTGAAGCAAGGGAGGTGGAGCATCAATAGTCCAATCAAATTTGGAGGGCAGTGAGACAGGGGAGAAAGGGAGTACATTTAACGAGTGATGAGACAAGAGTTGAAACTTATTGATTTAAATGCTGTTGTAGATTAATTGAATTAAATGCACAATGAAGTAGCTAGCAGAATAGGTTTCAGGAATTTTTACGTTAAACTAACCCTGAATCATATACTATCTCCAGGACATATGCTAAGCTAACTGAATTCATGCATTAGACTAGTGTCGCAATCCTGAAAGTATATGTTTCGTGAACCTAATTAAATTCATAATGCAACCAAACCCAGGTCCCCCTGTAGCTAGCCTCACTATTGGCGACACACATGACCATAACTGGGTATCTCCCAAGGGCTTAAGGTTGGTTCATATGAATGCCTGTAGCCTGTGGCCCAAACTCCTTGAGGTTCAAAGTTGGGTAGACCTATATAAGCCTGACATCTTAGCTGTGTCAGAAACATGGCTAAAACAAAGCATCTTAATGCATGAGATTGAACTCCAGGGATACTCTGTCTTTAGCAAAGAGGGAGGAAAAGAAAGGGGGAGGGGTAATAATCTGCACAAGGGATACCCTGTGTGCATCACTCGCTTCACTGCCCCCAATAGACTGCCCTGGATGTGAAGCCATATTTATTAAGATAACCCTTGGGAATGCTAAGTCCTTGATGCTGGGATGCCTGTATAATCCTCCCAGAGTAGCCACCCAGGCCATTGAGGCACTAACCAAGATGTTGTCTAAACATTCCAACTCTGAATTAATCCTGCTGGGAGACTTCAATCTTAACTGGACATCGGTCCCAGATCAGGAGTGCAAGTCATCACAGTAACACCCTATATGAGTGCCTATTATTGAGTGACTCAATATGAGCAACTCAATAATAACGCTTGGAAGTAGAGAGAGTGGTGAAAGAAGTCACTATATCCTGTAGAGTGAGTGTAGCAGGGAGCTACTCTCATTAGAGGTGGATATAGCATGATGGTTGGGCTAGCACTGCCAAGCTGACCATGTAGCGTGGCAGCATATGCTACCACCCATGAAGCGAGTGACCCAGGTTCAGGTCTAGTGGCTGGAAAGAAAATATTTAGATTTTTTAAATCTTTATGTTTTCCTCTAAGTCCATGCCCCCCCTTGGAGTTGATTATCTTTATTTTTGGGGGGGTGCAGGGGGCTTACCCCCCCACAGAGGGGGGGGTTGGGAGACATAGCCCCCTGCATAAAAATATATATCTTTTCTTTTTTTCAGATGCAGTAAGCGACCATAGCTATTTACAACAGTCGCTCTACTGTCCATCGCCCTTTGTCTGTCCTGCAGTTCTTGTCTCACTCTTTGTGGTCAGCGTTCATTAGAATTCAATGTTATCACATAAAACCATCATCACTGTTGGATAGGCACCTGACCCAGGTCATTAGCGAACCCACTAGGCTGAATACCAAAACAGGCAATCACTCCATTATTGACTAGGCACTGGTTTCCAACCCTAATAACATACAGTCAACAGACATATTCTCGGATGCCTTGAGTGATCACCCTCACATATTCTATATATGAAAGACCCAGTCTCCCAAAATACCACCAAGGGTTTTCACTGCAGGAGACTTATCTAAATTCTAAAGATCCACTCTCCAGTCTGACCTATCCAGCCTTGACTGGAGACCTTGTCTGTAGCTCCCAACCATAGACGAAGCTCCAGAATACTTTCAGAATTGCTTCATGTCAGCTGTTAACAAGCACGCTCCACCCAAGAAACTTAGGGTCAAGGGGCAATGCTATAAATCACTTACCCCGAGCTCAAGACGCACATGACACAGAGAGATAAGGCCTGGGTCAAATTCAAGGAGACTGGCCAACTCTTAGACTGGGTTACCTACAGGACATTCAGGAACCAAAGTAAAACATGTGCCAAAGTAGCAAAGAGGGAATACATTAAGAATCTCCAACAGGATAACTTAACTGACCCTTGGAGTTTCTGGAAGCAAATCCCTCATCTGTTGAAAGGCAGCAACAAACCCTCACAAGGTCCAGTTGTCACCAATGGCCAGACTATTAGTGATGACAAGGAGGCAGCAAACACCTTCAACAGTTTTTTTACTGATATGAATACGTACAAAACTAACTTGCCCACCAGAGCACCCGACCAACCATGCCCCACTAGGCCAAAACTCCAGCGCCCGGAATTCCATCTAAAGAAGGTCACATGAAAAGAAGTGCTCCCTGTCTTAAGGAATACAAAGGTCAGAGGTACTACAGGACCAGATGGCTTGGCATCTAGATTACTAAAAGTTGCTGTCCCTGCCATAGCCTCTCCCGTGGCCTGGCTAATCAATGGGTCCCTAACTGAAGGAGTTGTTCCAGCCAAATGGAAAGAGACATATGTAGTTCCAATACATAAGGGAGGCACCAAGGAACCAATCAGAAACTACAGGCCAATATCACTCCTCTGCATCCCGGTCAAAATCCAGGAGCGGCTTGTCTATAATCAACTGCGTGACCACCTGGAAGCAAACCAGCTGCTGGTAGGCAGCCAACATGGGTTCAGGCAAAAGCACAGTACAGACATGGCACTTATTAAGTTTATGACTGACATCCTCAAGGCACTTGATAATGGCACCTCCACTGGTGCAATTTTATTGATCTTACCAAGGCTGAAAGCTGAAACTCATTGACCTAGACCATCACTCCCTAAGCTGGTTCGAGAGCTACCTGTCCCATCACATGCACCAAGTCAGATGAAGGGGTCCATATCTGGCCTGCTTCATATAAAGGATGGGGTACCCCAAGGTTCTATTTTGGGTCCTCTCCTTTTTTCCCTGTTTGTGAATGACTTTAACAATAACTGCTGTGACAGTGCAGTAATCCAATATGCAGAACATGCTGTACTATACAGAACCTCAGAGAGCATATCTGAATTTGGAGCATAGCTCCAGGAGGACTTCATGACACTAGAAAAGTGGCTGCTGGCTAACAAGCTGCTGCTGAATGCCAAGAAAACAAAAGCCATCTTGTTTGGGCCTAAAACGCTAGGCCCAAACAGAAGCCTCCTGCCCCCTCATCTCCACATCTGGAGCTCCCGTAGAGGTTGTGAGCTCCTTTAAGTACCTAGGCCTGGTCCTTGACCAAGGTCTCACCTTTAAACACCATGCTGACCTGGTTACCTGAACCACACACCAAAAGCTAGGCCTGTTTTATAGACTGAGCACACAACTTATCCCAGAAACCAGGATAACAATAGCAAACAGCATACTCCTGCCCAACCTTACCTACACTGCCCCTGTCATGCAGTCACTCAGAAATGTGGAACTCAGGAGGATGCAAATACTTTATTATAAGGTTGCCCATTTTGCAACCAACTCCCGCTCAAAGCATCACCACTGCGAGGCACTTGATTCACTACACTGACCACCCCTTAAACATCAGTTCCAGTTTCCACTCCTGTGCACCACATACAACATCACAAATGACTCTCCCCCAACAGGCCTGGCTGGTCTGCTGGTTCCCAAATGCCCAGGTTGACTGCTCCATAGCTCTAACAGGAAGCTTCTGGAGATTCCTAGAGCAAGGATGGCAACAGGTAGCAAGTCATTCTCCCATACAGCTCCAATGCTATGGAATGACCTCCCTGACCATCTACAGACTGGCAACTCTCTGGACACCTTCAGAAAAGGGCTCAAAGAGCACCTGCTGGAAAACAGCCTCTGCATGTATTTGAGACAATAAACAAGAGACCCTAAGCAGACTAAACTGCATGGGCTGTAATGTCCCTGCCCAAATGCATCACTTTGTAAGGTGTATAGTATCAAAATGCTCAATTGAGGCCTAATGCTTGCTTTCTTAAACCACAGTTGCTTGTATTAACAACCTGTCATTGTCTGAAGTCACCTCCTGTCTAGTCTAATGTGTTAAAAAGATGTCTTCAGAAATGGAATGTACCTCTGATATGTAATACACTTTGAAAAGCTATATTTGTTCCTGCAATTGCCTTGTTACTCTGTAATGCTAAATATCCAATAGGACCGTAAGTAACTAATTCCAGGTCGCCCCTGAAAAAGAGACCTTTGGGCCCAGTGAGCTTACCAGGTCAACAAAACTGAAATAAATAAAATAAATAATGATGGGGCTGTACACTAGCTGCCAGCCCAAAGCTAGGGGGAGGTGGTCATTCTCAGTTCTGTTGATAATTTGAAAAAAAAAAAAAAAAAAAAAAGCAATGGGAAACCATGTTTGAAAGTATCATTAAAAATGATTCAAAGGCATTTTGGATTCTGGCGGCCAAGGGAACCACAAACTGGCCTAACTCCCTAGATAATTATGTATCAGCTGAGACCTGGGAGGAGCATTTTATCTCCTTGCTTTATGACCCATTAAATGGTCACAGTCTCTTTCTTACTGTACTTCCCAAGTATTGGATAGTACTATCATACCGCTACACACCTTGAAGTAGGTTAGTGCTGGCATACTGCATAAAAGAGTGAAAAAAGTCCAGCTAGAGTGAACTAGAACAAGGTACCATTTTTATGTTTGCTTGCACGCATGTGCAAGAAACACAATGCCACTATACGAGAATTTGTAGGTGTGCCTCCCCCACTTCCAATGCCCTGCTGCCTTTTGCAGACGCGGCCACACCGTGCCAATGAATGTAGGAGCTGTCTATGACAGCCATTCAGATGCAGTGGCACACAGTTGAAAGCAAAAAAAAAATGCTGCAATCAGCGGCGGTAACGTGTAGGCACTGCACTGAAATAGCTGTCATAGACAGCTGCATCCCCCCGCAACAAGTAGCACGCTGGGCCACCCAGCGTGCTCATCGCTGCCCCCCACACACACACACATACACTGTATGGCCGACGGGGGTGCCCAATCCCCGTCAGATCTGCTGTGTTCCTCCCCAACAGAGTTCTAGGTGCCACACTGGGAGCCCACTCCAGCGTGGCAACAGTCCATAAGGCCAACAGGGTGCTCAACCCCGCCGACTCCACTGTATCCCCCAACAGATTTCCAGGTGCCACGCTGGGAGTCCACCCCAGCATGGCAACAGTCCGGCGTGGCGATGGGGTGCCCAATCCCCATCAGCTCCACTGCCCCCGAACAGCCTTCCAGCTGCCGCTGGGAGCCCACCCAGCGTAACAAAGTCCGCATCTTTAAAAAAATGCCCTGTAAGGAAAAAACGTCCCTCACAGACTGTCTTGACCCCATGCCCCACCCGTGCCCCTCTTTGTGCACCCTGCCTTCCCACACCCACACCTTACCCCATACTTACCTCCATAGTCCAGCGCGACGATCTTCAGTGGACCGGGAACATGTCTGCATTCTTCAAAGCCAACCGCGAACTGAGGAAATGCCAGTAAGCTGTATAATGGAATAAATAGTTTTTTTTCAACTTTGATGCAGATCTGCATTTTGGGGAATTTTTTTCACCAAATTTTCAACATGGGCCTCATGAATTTTGGCACTGTCAATTTGTTATTTGGTCCCAAAAGGTGATTTCGCAGTCACTGCGCGGAACCACCTTTCAGGACTGATTCATGATACAACCGTGTCACAGTTCATGAGGTAGGCCGCAAAAACCCTATGTTGAAAATTTAGTGAAAATATTCCCCCAAATGATTGTTTTATGAGCGTGCGTTGCGCAGTTCCTATGCAAGCTCATAAGTTCGCAAATTTTTAATATTTTCACTCCAGATTTTCAACATTGCCATTTTATCACACCTCCTTATGAGCAGTACAGCTGTCTTTTTTCACATCTTGCCCAAAATGTGTTTCTGCGCATGTAGCGCACAATGGCACAGTTGGTGTGAGAAATCAATGTTGGGGGACAGATTAAGAAAATCACAGTGGCGCTGTTCATAAGCAGAGGTTTTAAAATGGCTATGCTAAAAATTTGGTAACAAAAGTCCATAAAATGACTGTGTTACGAGCGAGCATTGTGCAGTTTCCACGCACCCTCATAAGTTCATGACTTTATAATATTTTCAGTCCAGATTTTCACCACTGGCATTTTTCCACACTCCCTTATGAACAGTATAGCTGTCATGTGTTTTCACACTTCCAGCGCAGAAATGCGTGGTCGCTGTGGGAAATCACTGTTCAGGACAGATTAAGAAAATCACAGCGATACTGTTCATGAGCGGAGGTCCCAAAATGCCTGTGTTGGCAATCTGCTGTAAAAAATCCCCAAACTAATTACATTATGGGTGTGCATTCCGCAGTTTCTACGCATGCTCGTGACTTCACCAGTTTTTTTAATATTTTCACTGCAGATTTTCAACATTGCCATTTTTACACCTCCCCCATGAACAGTACAGCTGTCATTTTTCACATCCTGTTCAAAATGTGTTTTCGTACCTGTGGTGCCAAATGGCATAGTCGCTGTGCAAAATCAGCTGTCAGCTAATGAACTGATATTGCCACTGTTCATAAGGTGGGGGTCACAAAAACCCATGTTGAAAATTTGGAGTGAAAATACCAACGAACACTTGAGGCGTTAGGGTTTCCGACTATAACACCCCACCCTGTAGAGACTGACAGGCATCAGGGGCGTAACTTGGGATTGTCACCTGTAATACTCATACCATTCCACCCCCTGCCCACACCCTGCAGCCAGTGAGAGGCATCGAGCTGTGCCTTGGACTCTTCGGCCCCAAAGTTCACCCCATTCTCCTATACTGCACCCATCTCACTGTATTTCCTGATGGAATGGGATGGGCATAAGGGCCAAAGATCCCAAGGCACACCGTGACACTTGTTGGTGTCTGCAGGGTAGGTTGTGGTGAAATCGCATGGCTGTTATGCCTGATGACCCAAAGGCACACCCCAGTGCCTGTCAGTATCTGCAGGGTGGTGGTGGGGTTGGCTTCAGTTCAATACTTCACTGCCATTCCTATTATGCAGTTCTCTAACTCCTACACTATCAATGCCAGCAAGCAAACATTCAGCATTGACAAATGCTTGTTTAAATGAAAATACATTCTGTATGCTACAGTCTGTCATCTCTGTCTGAATTTTTATGTTTACCTTAAAACCTGTGTCTGCACCATTGAAAGCATTTAGGTCAGGATTATGCATTGAGGAAACCATCAGTGATGTCACTGCATGGGCTGGATTTTCAAAGGTTGAGGCAGGGCTTTCAGCAAGCCCTGCATCAGCCTCGATGTTTGGTGCAACTGTACCCAATTTTGGTACATTGGGCGCAATTGGGACACTTTCCACAATTTACAGCAGCCTGCGCCAACTGTTTGGCAAACCCTGTTAAAAGGGTCCCCATATGGTGCGAAGCTAGACTGGGGGAGATGTGGTCTAACTTGCGACATTTGGCACACCTGACCTGGAATCACGATCTGCACCAAAGGAATGCTGCAAGCACCCTGCACTGTGTGTCCAGTGCACCAGGAACTTGCCACGTTTGCAAGTCATTGTGGAACTGGGCCCCATGTTTCTAACAGAATGGAATAGCATTTGGATTTATATAACACCTTTCATACACACTGTAGTCCAAACCATTTTAGAAAGCAATGAGTTAGAGACTGGTGATATCACACAATGTCAAATAGTATTTCATCAAATTCAGTGCTTCTGAGGGGGAACTTTGGCCAGAACACTGGTAATAGCCAACTCTTGCAAACAAATACTGTAAGATCTTTAAAGCAGCATTAGTCATCATGAAATTAGTAGCAAACATGTATTTCTGGCAAAAACATCAATATATTATGTTTTCTTTCCGCTTTCTTGCATTTCTAATCTGAGCTATAGTTTTAAGTTCCCACCCTGTCCCATGCCCTCATAAAAACACTAAAGAGCTGGTGGAACCAAAACAGACAGGCAGGAAAATGAAACAAATGTGAAGTATTTGGCTGTAACTTTATTTCTCAGATATTTTTCTTTTTCCTTTTGCTCATTAGAACGTTTTCTATGTGACAGCATTTTGCTGGATGTGTGGAATAGCTCTCAGCCTGCCATCTGGTATTATATTTTTATAATCATCAGCTACACCATTAGCACTGTGATCTCACTGACAATGACATCACAAGTGACTGACCTGACAGCTTCTGAGTGCCCGTTCTTCAGAAGCAGTGTTGTCACAGTCAGTCAAGTCACAGTGCTAATGATGTAATGGAAGGACCAGAGCTAAATATGTCAGCTGCCAGGCAGAGCGCTGCTCTGCACATCACACCTACTAACATCAGGAAAATAGTCTTCTAATTAACCAGTGGGAAAAGGTACCCCAGATATAGAATGTAATGGCTGACTGTTTTAAAAAGTAATATTAGGCAATATGCTAGCTCTTTAAAAATATCTTGGCATGGTGCTGTGCTGTTTACCGTTAGAAACATGTAGTCATGCCATCCTTATACTCTCACAGTATTAATCTAGTACTCTAGTATTTTATTTATTTGATTTATTGAAGTCTTGGAATTACAACCTTTTGAGTCATAAATTCTTTTGCAAAGGCTCCACATCAGATTTACAAACAGACAGGTTACAAACAAATTACAGGAGATTAATATAGTACATCATACTTACTGTAGGATACAATCATACTAGTAATACAGTACATAATTCATAAGTGCATTATAAATGGGGTGGAGTGCATGGCAAAGAAACAAACACAGTGGGTAGATTTAAAACAGACAGGATACGAAACCTTACAGGAAATTAATACAGTACATAATACATACGATAAGAGTATACAAGTAATGCAGTGTATTATACATGACTGCATCATAACTGACGGCAGAGTACATGATAATGAAATAAACTTGGTGCAGGCAGTGCTAGCTAACTGAGTAAACAGATAGAAAATTAAAGAAAAGAAAGGGAGACTAAAAGGAAGTCAGTTAAGGAGAGTTGTGTGACAGCGGGTGGATAGGGAGAAAAGTTGAGTAGAGGGGTGTAAGGTGTAGAGAAGGAGGAATAAAAAAGAGTGCGAGTAAAAACTGAGTAAAGGGCAGGACAGGAACAGAGTGGGGAGGGAGAAATTAGACCACAATAAGGTGGGGAGGAGCCAGGGGGAAATTGAGGGATAAGCCATGAGCAGTCCCAGACTGACCAGTAAATCCTAGGAGCAGTCACAACTATTCACAGAGTAGGTGCTGGTGAAGTTTAATTTTAAAGGGGCCCAATTTAACTGTAGAGGAAACCAGAGGAGGCAGGCCATTGAGCAGGACAGGGGCCTGTGGAAGAATGCTCGCTGCCCTGGGGATGTCTTACAGAAAGGGACTAAGTAGAGGGTCTTATCAGGGCTGCTAGTAGAACGAGGGGTAGGGGCAGGGGAGATGAGCTGCTGGACCGAGGAAGGGGAGAGTGAGGTGGTAAGCTTCTTGGCCAACAGGCATGTGTGAAAGTCTAGCCTACCCTTAAAGTTTAGCCAGTTCACTTGACTGTAAAGATCACAGGTATGGGTTAGCTTTGGTGTTCCTGGCATGCTTTATTGAGGGACAGCACTATTCGTTTAAGAGCAGTGACAGATGCAGAGCCGTAGATTACTATACAATAAGGGATAGAATGGAACTAGCGACAGCCGGTGGAAGGCGTCATTTGTCAGGCAGCTTCTATGCCTGTAGAGGAGGATGATTCTGGTATTTACTGCTTTGCAAACCAGATTAATATGTTCTTGGTAGGAGAGAAAGGAGTCTAAGGTGATCCCGAGGTATTTAAAACTCCTAACCTACTCAAGTGACGAGAGTTGACTATTTCATATATTTAAAAGGTAACCTCAACAGAAGAGATATTTTAAAGTTGTGAATAGTGGCCATGTTTAATTACTTGAGTCATTAATTATAAAACTAGTTATAAAAGCTGTTTTAAAAATAACTGAGGGAATTAAAAATACATCGGATTCCATGGGTATCAGAAATACATTTTTGCTAAATAAAAATATATACGATGACATTTTTTGCCAGCTTACAAATATTATTGCTTTAACGTCCATTCAGGCAGCCATCAGGGAAAGGCAGAAGGGACTTTAGTTTAATGTCTCATACAAAGCACAGCACCTCCGACAGCGCAGCACCTCACGGCAGTTCCCTCTTGCAGTGCCGCACTGCAGATACAGTGTTGGGTACTTTTCCAAGTGCCTGGCATGGGACCCACAGTCAGCTAATCTTCCTTACAGAAGGGAGCAAGTGATAATGATACTAGATACTAATAGGAAACTGGACTAGAATATGCAACAATCAGGTTGTTGTTAAAACTTGTTAAATTACATTTAGAGTGCGGTTCCCGGTTCTTATCGGTTCTAAAAAAACGGATTTCATTACGGTTTTTTCCACGACCCATGACACGGTTGGGAACCAATAAGGGTGTCTTGCTTGGCGATTTGCCAGAAAAGGGAAAGTTTTTGGTTAGGCTGGCATTATGTCTGAGAAACCCAAAAGAAAAACCGGGCCCACTGGGTTTCAGCACTGTAGTGTCTATGGGGAAGCCTTTGCCAAGGCTGACCCACACACCATGTGTTTATTGTCTGGGGTTTGACCACCTCAATGCAGACTGCCAGATTTGCAAGAATTTCGGCAGCTACCCTGGATAAGAGAGTTGGTAGGCTCAGGGAACGAGGCCAAAAGTCCGCTGACCCAGATGGCCAGCCCGGTTTGGTGCCAACCGAACCGGAGGGAGTGTCCTCTGACCAGGGCGATACTTCCTCGGGCAAACAAAGAGCTGACTCGGAGGAGCCAGTTCCAGCAAAGAGGACTAGAAAATCAGCAGGTGTGGAGCCAAAATTTCCTTCTCCAACCGCTGCAGAGATAGCCAAAGCGATCCAAACTGTCCAGTCGCTTTCCCCGGTTCCCTCCGAACCGCCACTATCTGGTAAACGGTCGGTTCGGTCGGTTCCACCGGTTCAAGAATATGATATAGAGGAATTTTATGAACCGGAGGAGGGGGAGGAGGATTATGAAGAATGTGAATGTGATTTTGAAAGTCTGGATGTGCCCATTGAACCGGACATCTCCCCAGACAGACCTTCAGGAATGTCTCCCCCCTAGGCTTTCTGAGTCCCCTTCTCATTTTCTGTTTTATAAAAAAGTTGCTGAAACCCTCCAGCTCCCTTTGGAAGAAGCTGTGGATGAACAGGAGGAGCCTGACTATGTGGAAATGATGGATATCCCAGAGTCCAGGAGATTGTCTATTCATTTACATAAATCCTTTAGGAAACAGACAATAAAAATTTTAAAAGCTCCTAATTCTTTACCTCCTGTGGATAAAAAGATGGACAAGAGGTACACATTATCAGGCCCTGATACGGAGTTCCTTTCACAACAATGCAGTCATGTTGGGGTAGTGCAGGCTGCAGCCTGTGATAAGGCAAATATTCCCTTGGCTTCACACCCCCCCCTGATAAGGACTCCAGGAGGATTGATGCCATGGCAAAGAAACAATACATGGCAGCATCCTTGGGACTCAGACAGGCCAATTATATGGCCTATGTTGCAAGATACCAGAAATCCAGATGGGATACTGTTATGGCTTTAGCGAAACAGGTCCCTGGCCAGCTTGCCAAGGAGCTGGAACAGGTGGCTGCTGATGGTATTGAGGCATCCAAGATGCAATTCCATGCTGCAGTGGACTCTAATGATGTATCTTCAAGAATCATGGCTACATCTGTGGCTTTTCGTAGAATGGCTTGGCTCAGGTGTACTAGCCTGTCACAGGATACCCAGGCTAAGGCCATGGATTTTCCTGTTGTGGGTAATTCTCTGTTTGGGGAGCAGACAGAATTACATGAAGAAATGGATGAGTACAGGACCACTTATAGAGTGCACAGGCCAAGAGAGGCAAGCCACCCTCAGAGGCAGCCTTCCAGGGGTAGGGGCAGGCCTTTTCATAGGCCTTTTACCAAGCCCAGGCCTCCTCTTCACTTATACCCAGAGGGGTTCTTCAGAGGGAGAGGCAGATGGGATACGAGCAGGCCTGCTCCCAGCCCTCACCCTAAAGCACCTGCCAAACAGGCACCTGATGGGATGCCCAGGGCCGATTCTCCATTACCTGTAGGGGCAGACTGGCTTACTTCCAGGACTGGGAGTCTTTAACATCAGACAAGTGGGTCCCGGAAGTAGTAAGTCAGGGACTGGTTCTCGCTTCAAAAATTTCCAAAGATCCAAAGATGAGAACCAGATCTTTTCCACCTGCAAATCCATTAGAGGCTCTCACTTTGGAAACAGAAGTCTCAACCCTTCTGGCTCTCAGAGCTGTGGAAAGGGTTCCTCCCCTACACCAGGGCAAAGGACCATACTCCAGGTACTTCCTTACACCAAAAAAGACAGGAGAATGGTGGCCCATTCTGGATCTAAGATACCTAAACAAGCACCTTTTAAAACCAAAATTCAGAATGGTGACTCTGGGAATTATTTTACCCTCCCTAAGGCCAGGGGACTGGCTAGCGTCCCTGGACCTCAAGGATGCCTACTTCCATGTTTTCATCAGAGCTCCCACCAGTACCTCAGATTCAAAGTGCCTCTCAGGCCATTACCAGTTCAGAGCAATGCCCTTCGGCTCACCTCTGCCTCAAGGGTATTCACAAAATGCCTGGCAGTAGCAGTTGCTCACTTAAGAAGGCAAAAGATTGCCATCTTTCCTTACCTGGACGACTGGCTCATAGTGGGTCAGTCTCCAGACCAAGTCAAATCATACCTTCAGGTTACCCAGCAGCTGCTTACATCTCTAGGTTTTTTTCTCAATCTCCCAAAGTCAGTTCTAGAGCCTGTTCAGCTACTCACCTTCATTGGCACAGAACTGGAAAGGGTAAAGACCCTGGTGGCTCTGGCCTCCTCCTTCACTCTGTAGGTCTCTCGGCCAGCAAGGCACTTTCTACAGCTCCTAGGGCACATGGCTGCTTCCACAGCTGTAGTGCAAGGAGCCAGATTTCAGATGAGGGACATTCAGTTCCATTTGAGAGCCTTCTGGTCTCCAAGGAGAGATTCCCTAATCAAATTGATCCCAGTAACTCGAACCCTGGTCCAGGCCCTGCAGTGGTGGCAGGATCAGAGCAATCTGAGACAGGGGGTTCCTTTCATCCCTCAATCTCACTCCTTGACCCTTACTACAGATGCGTCCCTCTTGGGATGGGGAGCTCACATGGGCGACCTCACCACCCAGGGATTGTGGTCCCCTCAGGAATCTCTGCTCCACATCAATCTGTTGGAACTCAGAGCTGTTTTTCTAGCACTTCAGGTTTTTTCTGCATCTGTTCAGAACAAAGTGGTACAGGTCAGAACAGACAACACCACTACAATGTGGTACATCAACAAGCAAGGGGGCACTCGGTCCTCGGCCTTGTGCACCAAGGCAATGAAGTTGTGGTCTCTGGCTTATTCCCTGAACACCTCCCTCATAGCAGTTCACCTCCCAGGCAAGGACAATGTCCTGGCAGATGCTCTCAGCAGGATTTCCCAGGGCCATCACGAATGGTCACTGGATCCCCTAGTACTAGGGTTAGTATTTGCCAGGTGGGGCACCCCTCAGATAGATCTTTTTGCAGCCCCAGACAACCACCAACTTCCGCTTTTTTGTTGCAGGCCCCCAGTGTTGGGCTCAGTCCCTCTGGATGCCTTCCTTCTCGATTGGGAAGAGAAGTTCCTCTATGCCTTCCCCTTCCCCTCTTGTTCAAGGTGCTAGTCAAAATCAGATCTCAACCTTGCAAGATGATTCTGATTGCTCCAGATTGGGCCAGACAGCCCTGGTATCCTCTCCTTCTGTCCTTAGCAGTCCATCTTCCCCGTGTCTCCCCAGGAATCACAATCTGTTAACCTGTGCCCAGGGGAGAGTTTGGTATCCGAATCTCAAATCCCTCAACCTCAAGGCCTGGCTCTTGAGGAGTTAGAGTTTGCTGACCTACACCTTTCTCAAGGTGTACTCGAAATCTTGAAAGCTTCTAGGAAGCCTTCCACCAGGGCTATTTATAATTCTAAATGGAAAAGGTTTTCCATATGGTGCTCTGGGAAGCATATTTCCCCAGAATCTGCCGATTTGCCCACAATCTTGGACTATATGGTCCATCTAAATACTTTGGGGCTTAGGCCAGCTACCCTGAAAGTGCATTTGGCAGCTGTCTCTGCTTTTATTTCAGCAGGAACGACCTCTTCTCTTTCTGCTCACCCTGTATTCTCCAAGTTTTTCAAGGGATTGCTTCACACCAACCCTCCATTCAGGGACCCTGCTCCTGCCTGGGATCTTAATGTTTGCATTGCTCAGCTGATGCAACCCCCCTTTGAACCTTTGTCTTCAGCAGAGCTTAAGTACTTGACTTGGAAAACTGTGTTTCTAGTAGCCATCACTTCTGCCAGGTGCATAAGTGAATTACAAGCTTTGTCAGTGGAGCCTGATTTTATCTCCTTTCACAGAGATAAGGTAGTCCTCAGGACTAACAGGAAGTTCTTGCCTAAGTTGGTTTCAGATTTCCACCTTAATCAATCTGCATCTCTTCCAGTGTACTTCACTGACCATTCCTCCTCTGGCGAGAGGAGGTTGCACAGTTTAGATGTAAAGAGAGCCCTTAGTTACTACATAGAGCGTACCAAGGGTCACAGGTTTGACTCCCTCCAACTGTTCCTCGCTTATGGTGAGGTTGGGAAAGGGGAAACCTGCCACTAAAAGATCCATTGCCAGATGGATTGTCTCTTGAATCCAATTTTGCTATCAAAAACTGGGTAAGGTTTCCTCTTCAGGCCTGAGGGCTCACTCTACTAGAGGTACAGCTGCGTCCCTAGCTGCAGCCAGGGACATCCCTATCTTAGAGATATGTCAAGCAGCTACCTGGAAAACAGTACACACTTTCACCAAGCATTACTCCCTGGACATCCAGGCTAGGAGGGATGCTCAAGTTTGGCACAGCTGTGCTTCAGAGCCTATTTCCTAAGTAGATTCTGTCCCTCCTCCATGGGTACTGCTCTGTAGTCTGCAATTGTCATAATATAGCAAGACTTAATGTTGTTTGAAGAAAAAATTACTCACCTTAGTAATGTTGTTTCTTCTAATGGAGTTTTGCTATATTATGACCTCCCCTTGCCTGCCCCTCTCAGAACCTCTGCTCTTGGGATGTGGGTGGGCAGTGCAGTGTTGGCACCTAATGATGCCCATTTTGTGTTTTTCACCCCTCCTTTTTTGGGGTGTTTGGGTGTTGTATTTCATTTTATTTTCTGGGTCCCCTGACTTGAGTCTTGGTTTTAGGACCAGAAAAATGTGTTAATATTTTAGTAGCCAGTTGGCTAGTGTAGGTTTACAGCTTCCACACAGAACCTTAGTGAGTTTTTGCTCAGAAAGATCTGACAGTTTTGGTTTGAATATCACCAGACAGAGTTTTACAACCAAGCTCACGCTCCAGGATTCCATGCCTGGCATGGAAGTTAACTCTTTCACCTCCGGAGCAGTTCTAAGGCTGGGACAAACTGCAATTGTCATAATATAGCAAGACTCCATTAGAAGAAACAACATTACTAAGGTGAGTAATTTTTTCTTATGTCAGTCTTGGTTATGTGGAACACAGGAAATTTCAGTTTACAGTAGATCTCCTTTAAATATTTCGTATCCTATATTTTGTATCCAGGATAACAGAGGGAAGATGCTACATCTCATTCTCATAGGGATCTTTATTTTACACATTTTTGCAATGTATTTACTCAGGATGTCCCAGATTAGATACACTATCTTGTTTTCAGCGTTGTCATGATTTTTCCATTTTTATAATGTATTTATCATCCTATATTTTGTATCCTGGATAGCACAAGGGAGATGCTACATATCATTCTCATAGGGATCTTCATTTTACACATTTTGGAATTAGATCAGCAAGGAGCAGTGGACATGGTTTACTTAGGCGCTTGACACTATTCTACATAAGAGACTAGTGATCAAACTGGGTAGTTAAGGGTGGGTAAAGGTGGTAAACTGGATAAGAAATTAGGGATAAGCAATAGAGGGTGGTTGTAAATGGAGTTCACTCGAGGAAGGGAGAGTGACCAGTGCAGTACCAGTGGGATAATTATTTGGACCAGTCCTCTTTAATGTCTTTATTAGTGATACTGCAGAGGAGCTGGAATGGAAGGTCTGCCTCTATGTAGATGACACAAAGATCTGCAACTGGGTGAACACTCCAGTGGGGTGGAAAGGATAATCAGAGACCTGAGAAAACTTGATGAGTGGTCAAGGGCATGCCAGCTGGGTTTCATTACAAAAAAGTGCAAAATAATTCAGTTAGGACTCAGAAATCTAAGAGAAGAGTATGAAATGGGTGGAGTAGTACTGATGACAACCAAGCAAGAAAGAGACCTGGGAATAATTATAGTGAATGACCTAAAGGTGGCCAGGCACTGCAACAGGGCAATCTAGAGAGCTAATGGGATGCTGGGATGCATAGGAAGGGGTACAACCAGGAAAAGGAAGGAGATGTTGCTTTCCCTGTATAGATCTTTAGTGAGACCCCAGCTTGAGTACTGTGTCCAGTTCTGGAGACCAAATCTCTGGAAAGACATGGACAAAGTGGAGGTGGTCAAAAGGAGGGCAACTAAAATGGTGCAGTCTGCATCAAAAGCTCTATAAGGAAAGACTGAAGGACCTCAACATGTACACCCTGGAAGAGAGGAGAGAGAAAGGGGATATGATAGCAACCTTTAAATACCTCAGAGGGATAAGTAAGGTGCAGGAAGGAAGTATTTTTTCACAGAAAAAGGTGCTCAAGAACAAGGGGACTTGATATGAAGCTGGAAGGGAGTAGAGTTAGAAGAGATGTGAGGAAGTACAGTACTTCTTCACAGCCAGAGTGGTGGATTCCTGGTACAGTCTTCCAGTTGAGGTGGTGGGAGCAAAAACAGTGGTGAGGTTCAAGAATGCATGGGATAGGCACAAGGGAATCACAGTGGAAAGAAAGGGGGCAGGGAGAAAGAGCTGTAGATCAAGTAGAATCTGGTGAGAATGTAGGTAGGAAAAAATGGGTATACTGGGTAGGCCGAGTGTCAGTTATCTGCTATCAGAGTCTATATTTCTGATTCTTTCATGGCAAGGACAGGTGGAACATGAGGCTAAGACAAGGTGCATCAATGGCAAATGCTGATACCAGGGTGGAGGCAGGGGTAACCTGAAATGGGGATGAAGACAAGGTGCAGGCCTAACAAATCCTTATACCAGGGCAGGGACAAGAGGAACATGGGGCTGGGACATGGTGTAGCTATGGCAAATGCTGATATCATGGAGGTGATAGGTGGAACCTGGGGTAGGGGAGTAGGACAAGGTATTCATGGCAAATTCTGATATCAGAATGGAGACAGGGGTAACCTGGGGTAGGGATGAGGACTAGGTGTAGCTAAGGTAAATGCTGATATCAGGTGGGGATAGGTGGAACCTGGTGTATGGGATGAGGACAAGGTGTATCTAAGGCAAATGGTGATATCAGGGTGGGGATGGGGTAACCTGGGTAGGAATGAGGACAAAGTATAGCTATGGCAAATGTTGATATCAGGGTAGGGAAAGGGGTAACCTAAGATGGGGATGAAGACAAGGTGTAGCCATAACAAATCTTTTTTTTATCAGGATGGGGACAGGTGGAACATGCAGCTGGGACAAGGTGTCACAATGACAAATCCTGATATCTGATAGAGACAAAAGGAACCTGGGATGAAGCATAAGGATAAGGTGTAGCAATGGCAAATGCTTATTAAAATAGGGAGAGGGGAACCTGAGGTAGGGGAGAAGGACAAGGTGTATCTATGACAAATGCTGATATCAGGGTGGGGACATGTAGAACCTGGGTAGGTGATAAGGACAAGGTATAGCCATGGAAAATGCTGATATGAGCGTGGAGATAGGGGTAACCTGGGATGGGGATGAAGATAAGGTGTAGCCATAACAAATCTTTATATCAGGGTGGGTTCAAGTGGAACATGGGGTTGGGACAAGGTACAACTAAGGCAAATGCTGATATCAGGGTGGAGACAGGTGGAACATGGGGCTAGGACAAGGTGTAGCAATAGCAAATTCTGATATCTGGTTGAGACAGAGGGAACTTAGGGTGGAGAATAAGGTGCAGTTATCACAAATTCTGATAGTGTAGGGACAGGGGGAACCTGAGGCAGGGGATAGCGACTATGTGTAGCCATAGCAAATGCTGAAATCAGGTTGGGGATGGAGGAACCTGTGGTGGGGGAATGAGAACAAGTTGTAGTAATGGAAAACCCCTACACCAGGGCAGGGGCAGGTGGAACATGGGGAAGGAATAGGGTGTAGCCATGGCAAATGCTGATATTGGGGTGGGGATAGGAGTAAGCTGAGGTGTGGGATGGGGAAAAGGTGTCACAATGACAAACCCTGATATCAGGGATGAGGCAGAGGAACATACAGGATGGTGTGATAAAAAGGTGAGGTGTGGCAAGCCCCAATCCCAGGATGAGGACAGGGGAACCAGGGGTAGAGAATGAGGACAAGGGATAGTCATGATAAACACTAGCTATAGGAAGGGTGCAGATGGAGCATAGGGTGGGGAATAATGACAGGTTGTAGTCATGTCAAACCCTAACACAGGATAGCAGGTGGAAATACAGAATGGGGATTGGGATAGTGTTAAGCCATGGCAAACACTAATATTAGTGGCAGGTCAGGGGACAGCTGGGAAGAATGTAACCATTTTCAACAGAAAACCCCAATATCAAGGTGGAGACACTGTAGTAACCTAAGGGGGGAGGGAATTGTACTAGGTGCTGCAATGTCAAACCCTCATTATCAGAGTGTGGACAGGAAGATGCTAGAGTGAGGCTAATATGGCAAACTTTGATTATGGCTAGAAGGATGCTAGGAAAGAGTTAGGGACAAAATGTTTTTCTGGCAAGCCCCAATATCAGTGTAGAGTCTGGAGGATAATAGGGAAGCCTTTGGGACAAGGTGCTGCCATGTCAGACCCTAATATCAGTATGGAGACACTGTGGTTACCCAAGGGGTTAAGAATGGGATACAGTGCAGCAATTTCAAACACCATTAGTGTGGTCCCTGCAGGATACTAAGGCAGTATAGGGAAAAGGTGGAACTATGGCAAATCCTAATATCAGGGTGTGGACAGGAGGATACCAGGGGAGAGATGGGGACAAAGTATAACTATGGTAAACCTCAGCATCAGGGTGTGGGCAGGAGAATGCCAGGACAGGGATGGGGCAAAGCAGAATGGATGTGCCAGGGCAGAGATGGGGACAAGATGGAATTATGGCAAACCCTGATATCAGGATGTAGATACTAGGACACCCGGGGAGGGATAACTACAAGGTGCAACTGTGATATACCCTGCTGTCATGGTGGACAGGAGTATGCTAGGAGAGGATGGGACAATGACTATGACAAACCCCAATATCAGTGCAGGGACTGAAGAATGTTCACCAAGGAGTGGGGACAAAGTGTAGTCATGCCAAACCCCATTATCAGTATGGAGACACTGCAGTAACCTGAGAAGAGAGGAATGGGACAAAGCAGCAGCTATGTTAAACCCTGATAGCAGGGTGTGGACAGGAGGATTCCAGGGGAGGGATTGGGACAAAGTGCAGCTGTGGCAACCCCCAATGTCAGTGTGGAGACTGGGGGATGCTGGATGAGGTATGTGGACAAGGTGCAGCCATGCCATACCCCAGTATCAGTGTGGGGACCAGAGGGTGCAAAGGAAGGAATGGTAGCAAAGTGCAGCCTTGCAAACCCCAATAGCAGTGTGGGAACTGAAGGATGCTAGGGGAGAGATGGGGGCATGGGGCAGTCATGTCAAACCCCAATATCAGTGTGTGGACTGGAGAATGCTAGGTAAGGTATGTGACAAGGCACATTTATACTGAACTCCAATATCAGTGTGAGACCTGGAAGATGATAGATAAGGGATGGTGACAAGCACACCTCTACTGAACCCCAATATCAGTGTGAGACCTGGAGGATGATAGGTAAGGGACGGTGATAAGGCACACTGTACTGAACCCCAATATCAGTGTGAGTACTGGACAATGCCGGTTAAGAGACAGTGACAAGACACACCTGTGGTTGACTGCAAATAAGTGTGAGACCTGGAAGATGCTAGGTAAGGAATGGTGACAAGGCATGCTTATACTGAACCGCAGTATCAGTGTTTGGACTGGAGATGCTAAGTAAGAGATGGTGACAAGGCACACTTATACTGAACTCCAATATCAGTGTGTAGACTGGAGAATGCTAGGTAAGGGATGGTGATAAGGCACACTTATACTGAACCCCAATATCAGTCTGTGGACTGGAGAATGCTAGGAAAATTATAGTGATAAGACACACCTATGGTGGACCCCAATATAAGTGTGAGACCTGGAAGATGATAGCTAAGGGATGGTGACAAGGTACAACTCTGATGAACCCCAGTATCAGTGTGAGAAACTGAGGATGCTAGGTAAGGGATGATGGCATGGCACATCTATGGTGAACCCCAATGTCAGTGTGAAACCTGGAAGATGATAGGTAAGGGATGGTGACGAGGCACAACTATAATGAACCCCAATTTCAGTGTGGGGGCTGGGGATGCTAGTAGAGGGATGGTGACATAATGCACCTTTGGCAAACCCCAATACGTGTGTAGGGACTGGAGGATTATAGGGTAGGTATGGGATGTGGACAAAATGCAACTATGGCAAATCCTGATATCAGGGTAGACACAAGAGGAACCTGGGTGGGAAGAATGTATACAAGGTGCAACCAGTCCAGGACAAATCCTGAGGTCAGTGTAAGAATTAGGGGAATTTCAGAGAGGGTGTAAAAACCAGTCATGGCAAGCCCTAACATCAGGGTGTGGATGCCAAGAACTGGTGAGGGAAATGTGGTCAAATTGCTGCAACAGCCAACCCTGATATCTTGGTGGGGACAGCAACATGCTTGGGGGAGATATTGGGGGACTGTGCAGCAATATATCAAAAACTGAATGGACTAACAATTACAAGCAGTAAGTCTAATGGAGTTACAAAGCCTGGGGGCTAGGCACAAGAATGGACTGTTCCTAAAGTATGTTCTCATTTTTGGGACAGGGACAAGCCACATCAGAGAATAACAGAAAGAGCCAGATGAGAATAATTTCAACATAGTACATACTGTATTTACAATTAGTTTTGAACGAAATCAGGTGATCATTGCAAGAAACCTCAATAATTTCTAGAGGAATCTGGACAGATACTGTATGTGAGAGAGAGGAAAATTAAATTTGGTAATACCACTGACCCAGTGAAGGACTGGCTTGATGGTCTCAGAGCCTTCTACTGTCTTCCATTTGAGGAAGAGAGGCATCTCTCAAAACCACATCACAGAGCTACATACTCAAGCAGACTACATCGAAATGGCCTCTGTCTGCTGGTAGTTCTGTATGTTCCCATGTTCATTTTTTGTGTATCTGTAATCTATTATCTTCAATAAATTCAAGTAATAACATATAACACAGGCTGAATGCTATTAAAGGGGTTTACAAATGAAGGTTTTCTAAGGATTAAACTTATTTTAGGAGTTAATACATGTTTGTGGCATAGAAGCACAGACATGAAATTATTTTATAGGGCATGTAAAGAGGGCATGATACCAGTGGTGGGCCATCAGTTAGAGGACACAGCTTACTGCAGATTTATGATACAAGCACCATTTAAAGAAGACTAAATATAAAATATATTTTTTTCCTTTTTCTGGAAAGAAAATCGAACAGACCAAGGATGCCCTTTTAAGAATTTTGAATGACATACATCCCGAAGATCAGTTTAATCTCATCACCTTTAGTAGTCAAATTTTGAAGTGGACTAATTCTTTAGTCAAGGCAACTTCATCTCACATACAACAAGCCAAGGAACATGTCCGCCAGATACATGCTAAAGGAGGTAAGAAAACTTCCTGCATCATTACTTATTTTTGTAAATCTCAAAATACTGACAATAAATTATTTTACATCCCTTTAAATTCCCTATTGTATCTTCCATTCAGTGTCACCCACTGTTCCTCCACAAGGTGGCACTCAGGAAGGTTCTGATCTTCAAATATTTGTCCAGCTTGCTGGGGACATTTTCCCAGTCTAACACAGAAACACAGAATTTGATGGCAGATAAGGACTTCTTGAGCCAACCAGTCTGCCCATTTTTCCTTACCTACAGTATCACCCTAGACCCAGATTGGCCTCTGCCCCCCTTCCTTTCCACTAAAATATTTTTATGCCTATCCCATTCTTGAACCCTGCTACTGTCTTCTCCTCCACCACCTCCAGTGGAAGATATTCCTGGAATCCACCACTCTTTCTGTGAAGATGTACTTCCTCATAACTCTTCTGAATCTACATAGCATGTTCCCTTGTTCATGAGCAACTTTTTTCTGAAACATATGTCCCTGCTTTTACTGTCAGAATTTGTATTCAAGTTTCCCTTTAGGATGACTACTTCTGGGGAGAGTGCTTTGATCTACATGGCTATTGGCCCTCACAGCCTCTTACACCCTGTCCTCCGGATGCTAGCAGCATTCCTACCTTCAATTACAGGCTTTACCAATCCAAGAGTGACAATTCGCACTGCAGTTGCTTCTAATCATCTAATTATTACCTTACCCAATTGTTTATTTTCTATTTTTGTACTCTGTATTTAATGTATGCCTGTTCTGTACCCTTTACTATTTTTTATTATTCAATTATGTCTGGTCTTTACCTTGTACTTTTATGTATAACTAGTTACTTGTGAAAAAGGGCAATGTAACTCATCTTGTTGTACAGTATATAGAAAATAAAAATAATGTACAAAATCATGCAGCTCCTCTATTGTTCCCCACCCATAATGACAACATCAATGTAATGCTGCCATAACTCAATTCTGCTCAAAAAGTGTTCGTTGAGAGTAGATATTATCCGCCTCCCACTTCCTCATTAACAAATTGAATTAATTGGGGGCAGATGTTTTTCCTATTGCTGTGACACAACAGGAAAAAATTCCCCAGAAAGGAGAACACATTTCCTCAAGGATCAATCTGACTGTATTTACCAGATGGTCAGTTGGAGGGGTATCCGATTTCCTTCCTCGTTCCATGAAATATTTCATCACCTTCAAACCCATGTTGTGAGGGATATCTGTGTACAATGATTCCATATCAAGGGTGACAAAAAAACTGTCACTGCCAATGTGGATATTGTCATGAACCTACTCATGAGGGTTAGATCACTGAGCTCACAGTGCCCACCCCAAGTGCAATCTGTGACAGGGAGGGAAAACAGTGATACCCTCCTTGTGTCCGCCCAGAGTGTTTTCTGGGTTTACAACAGAACACTGCCCTGAGGTCCCAGAGCATCCCTCGATACTTTGGATCAGGGCACAATATCAATCTCAAGTCTTGTGGCCAAATAGAACCCTTTTCACGGCAATTACACACAGGAGGAAGGCCCAAATGTTACACTTTCTTGGTGCTAGCGCACCACCTGATTTGGCCTTCGCCCTACAGGACATGCAATAGCCCAGTTCACAATCCCTGCAGACTCGTATGAGACTCTGGTACTCTCCCTAATCCTGCCAGATCCCCTACTGACCCTTTCAACTTGGTTGCTGTTTGGTGACCCTTCTAAGCATAAACAATTGTCACAGATTTGTAATAAACTTTCTACAGTCACACATACAATGTAAGAAATCTCTCACAGGCAGAATTCTTTAGAAAAACATAAGCCTTTACTAAAATAATTAAATAAATGCAGTTACAAGTAAAAGAGAACAAATGCAAATGTAGGTTACAGTATGGAAAACACATTTTGGAAAGTATACAGTATAAATGCCTTAAACTGTTTAACCACATCTCTACCTTACAGATGAAAATGTTAAAAGTCATTTTTCTGTGTAGCAGCATGGCAGCTGGTCTGTTGTGTCAGGAAGAAGTCCAAAACCAGAATAGCCCTGAGTAACTATGCTGAGAGTTTAACTATCTTTTCTGAACTGCAGTGTCAGCAATATTCCAGTCATAAGGAAGCCAGTATATTTTCCTGGCCACCTGGTGATGTCACCCAACTTCAACATACAGTCTGCCTCCATAATTAACTAGTAACAGGACAGTGACTGTTAAAACTTTGATGTATCAATATAGCATCTTGTAAGCTAATTTACAGTGTCATGCTAGAATTTTGCATAGTACTGCTAGGATGGTCATCTGCCATCCAATTCCTTGCTCAGACACCCTTTTCCTCATAAAATGTGATATCCTGTCATAGTTCCTGAGATCAAAACAATCTGCTTCTGTAGTGCATGTTTATGTCAGGTAAATGGTTTTGATGCAACTCTGCTAAAGGAACCTGGGAATGAAAATCTCACTTCCTGGCAAACAGGTGGCCTTTGGATCAAAAGTTCACCCCTTAAGAAAATCTAGGCTTTCCTATGCCTTGAATTAAGACTTGCATGGGAATACACAGAAATCCCATAAAACAATATATAACAGAAATATATATTGCAAATAATGATTGGCAGTTGGCTAGCTCGTAACACTCCTCTCTCATAGATTAAATTTGTGGAAATCCATCCCTAGCATGGTATGAGGTTCACAAATTCTGTTCATTGATCTAACTGGCAAGATAGCCCATCTGCATTCGCATTCACTGATCCGGCCTTGTGGGTAATGTTCATATCATAGCCCTGTAAGGCAAAACTCCATCTCAAAAGACAATCATTCACCTTCCCCATTTGCATCAGCCACACCAGGGGATTATGATCTGTCGGCACCTCAAAATGCCTCCCAAAGAGGTATGGCTCTAACTTCTTCAGGGCCCATACCAGTGCAAGGCACTCCTTCTCAACTGTGGAATAGGCCTGCTCCTGAGGAAGCAACTTTTCACTAAGATACACTATTGGGTGATCTTTCCCTTGACTAGAGGTCTGATTAAGGACTGCTCCAATTCCCACGTCTGAGGCATCTGTCTGGACTACAAATGGCTTACTGTAATCTGTACTGGTCAACACAGGAGCACTGCACAGTGCCTTCTTTAGTTGTGTAAAGGCTCGTTCACAGGCTGGTTCCCATTTTACCTTTTTAGGCATTCTTTTACTTTAGCAGGCCAGATAGGGGAGCTACCAGGGTACTATAATTTTGTACAAACTTATGATAGTACCCAGCAGTCCTTAGGAAACTCCAAACCTGCTTCTGGGGTTTTGGCCTGGGTCATGCCTCTATTGCCTCAACCTTGACTTGATTAGGATGAAGCTGCCCCAGCCCTACTACATGTCCTAGGTTTGCCACCTCTGCCATGGCCACCTGGAACTTTTCAGCCTTGACAGTGAACCCTGCCCTCTGTATCCTGCCCAACACTTCCTTCAGGTGAGACATGTGTTCCTTCCAGCTGGCACTGAAGTTGGTAATATCATCTAGGTACGCCATGGTATACTCTTCAGTACCATGTAACACCTGGTTCACCAACATTTGGGAGGTGGCAGGGGTGTTCTTTATTCCAAAAGGCTTTACCCTGAACTCGAATAACCCAATTGGAGTGCTGAAGGTCAGCATCTCCCTAGCTCTGCCAGTTAACTCCACCTGCCAATACCCATTTGTCAGGTCAGTGGTGATGAGATATGTCACACCTCCCAACTTGTCCAGTAGTTCATCCATCCATGGCATTTGGTGAGTCAGACTTCGTGATTGCATTGAGTCCCCAATAGTCTACACAGAAGCGAGTTGAGCCATCCAGCTTGGGAACAAGGACAACGGGTGAGGCCCAGGGACTGTGGGATTTCTGGAATTACCCTTAAATCCAGCATTTGCTCCACCTCCCTCCTAATGTCCTTTAGGATGACCTCTGACACCAGGTTGGCTGTCTGTCTGATGGGTGCTTGCATTCCTGTGTCTACGTTTTGTGTCGCTAAGGGGGTATGTCCCAGCTTGGCTGTAAACAAAAGGGTAAAGTCCTTTAAAACATACTTCACTTCCTGGAACTATTCCAGGGTCAACTGGGGTGACAGTTTTATTGCCTCCACAGAGGACTCCTGCTTGTTTTCCACCAGCAAGTCCAGTAGGGGGTCTTCTTCATCCATTCCCTCCCCAGGACTATACACTGCAAATACTATGTCAGCCCTATTTGCATATGACTTCATCATGTTGACATGGTACATGCTATGTCTCCTGTCAGGCAGTTCTACATATGAACATACAAATGTGCCAGCAGAAACAGACCACCCAGTTAATCTAAGTTCTGCTCGAGTGTGCAGCTAGCACCCCTAGTTTGAAGCTGCCCCACCCTACAGCTAGCACCCCTAGTTTGCAGCTTCCCCACATCCCGTCCTTCTACAATGTAGTTTATGTCATTCACTTGTCTGACTACTTTGTATGGTCCCGCCCACTCAGCCTACAGCTTGTCCTTCCAGACCGAGATTAGGACCATGACTTCTTGACCTACACTGTACAAGTGACCTCTGGCTCTGCAGTCATACCAGACCTTTTCCTTCTGCTGGGTAACTGAGAGGTTGCTCTGGGCTACTCCCATAAGCTCCTTCAGCTTTTCCCTAAATTTCAGGACATATCCCACTATGGGAGTTCCCTCAGTGATGTGCTTGCCTTCCCAATCCTCCCAGAACAAGTTTAGGGGCCCATGCACCCTACGTCCATATAAGAGTTCGAAGGGGGAAAACCCTGTCTACTCTTGGGGCATCTCTCTGTATGCAAACAACAGGTAGGGAAGGTATTTCTCCCAGTCCCTCCCATGCTGTTCAGCAAATGCTTGGAGCATTGATTCCAGGGTACCATTAAACCTTTCCACAAGCCCATTGGCTTGCTAGTGATAAGGTGTCATGCATCTCTGCACTACCCCATACTTCTCCCACAAACACTTCATCAGGTCCGACATGAAGGAACCCCCTTGATCAGTGATAACCTCCTGTGGAAACCAAACATGGGAGAAAATTCCTAGCAAAGCATCGGCCACTTCATCTGTCCTAAGTGAGGAAAGGACAACTGCCTCTGGGTATCAGGTGGCATAATCGACCACCGTCAGGATAAACCTCTTCCCAGAGGAGCTGGAGGTACTCAAAGATCCCACAATATCCCTTCCTACCCTCTGGAATGGCTCCTCCACAGTTGGCAAGGGAATTAGGGTGGCTTGGATTTTACTACCTGCCTTCCCTATTTGTTGGCACTGGTGACAAGACCTGCAATATTCCTTCACCTGCTGGGTGAAGTTGGGCCAATAGAAATTATGAGCAAATCGCTCCATGCTGCACATGATTCCCAGATGTCCAGACATGGGGATATCATGAGCAATCTTGAGCAACTGCTCATGGTACCCCTGGGGAATGACAAGCTGCCTGCCCATCACCCCTCTTTCTGTCCTTATGTCCTGTGTATACAACAGTCTGTTGTCCCAAAATACCCTATATCTCCTGCCATCTCACTATATTCCATCAAATTCTGCCCAAACCCTGAGCCCCTCCAAACTAGGGTCAGTCCTCTGAGCAGCTGCAAAATCTGTACATTTTCCCAAGATATGGGACATGTCTCTTTCAGTTTCTAAACTGAGGTCCATAGCTCTAGTGTCAGGGCATTCAGGGTCACTGCCATCCCTAACCATTTGATCATTGGTTACCCCTCCCTCCTTAGAGTAACCTGAAGCTGTTTTGTAAACTGTTACATGGAGAAGTCCTACCCCCTTTCACTGTTCTCCATGTCAGGAGACACAGGCTAGGGAATCAGCGTCCCATTGTTTTCCACAGGGGCTTCTATGGGGTTCAGGGAACTACAATTGGCCTTTGCCATCTGACTTTGGGTAACCACACATACTACCCCATTCTTGAGATTGTTCCCTATTATCACATCCAGGATGAGATTGTCTGCCACTGCCACTTTTTGCATTGTTTCTCCTGTCTCACCCCAATCCAAAAGAATACTAGCAAGTGGCCAGTTTTCTCCTCCCCAGTGAATCCCCTTACTGTTATGAACTGATTAGATATAAGTTGTTCAGGTTCAACCAAATCCCCTTTGCTAAAGTAAGAGATGCCCCCATGTCCCTTAACCCATGGGTGGGTACTCCATTTACAGCAACCGAGTGTATGTGCTCCCTCATGTTTGTAGGCATGCTTTCAGGGATACACAGTGCACCCAACTCTGTTTGAGCACCACTTTATCCACTCTGTGCCTTTTTAGGACACTATCTTGCAAGATGTCCTGGCTGTTTACAAAACCAACAATCATCATTTCTTTTGTCTGAGAAATCCCTGTTTTGTAACCATGGCTTCCCCTTTCTGTGGAGGCAGCAAGGGTTTTAGCAGCTCTGAAGGTGTGCTTTTCCTTCTCTGCTGCCACGTCCACCCCACTCCTTTCAGAGCAGGCCCACTCTGGCATGAGTCCAGAGCTCAGCAGCCTGCTGCTCTATTTTTAGGTATCGGTCCTCCAACCAGGTTTTAGCTCTGCTGGCAAGCCCAAATGAATTGCTCCAAAAGCATAACCTCCTCAATTTTCTCACAGAGTTTGCTTCTACCCTCCCACCAACGTTTCAAAACTGATGTTGCTTTGTGGCAAGTTCCTTGTATCTTATGTCAGGGCTTCTTTGGATCTTACAGAACTTAACCATCTGTGTTTCAGTAGTTAACACACTTTTTAAGTAATGCAGCTTTAAGTTTCTCATAATCACTACTGTCCTGATTGTGCATTTACCCAATGATGCACAACCCTGCCTGGTAAGTAGTGGGGATAGCTGAAGCTTCCAGACTCCCTGGGTATTTTTGCCTGAATACAGACCTTTTCAAATGAATTCAGAAACACATCCAAATCCTCCCCCTCTTTAAATTCAGCTATAACATTTTTAATTTAACGTATACCCCAGTCCTGAAGTTCCAAGATCACCCCTGCCACTTACCTCCTCTGGCACTGGTCATTGGAGTTTTAGCTTCTGTAGCTCGAGTTATCTCTGGTGCTCTCTGTCCTCTCTCTTTGCCTCTCTGTGAGGCTGGTTTTCTTTTGCCTACATCTCCAGCTCCATCTGGAACTTCCTCTGCTCAAATTCCAGCTCCAGTCTCCTCAACTCTGTCTGAAGCCTGATCCCATCTGACTCCAGCATTGTGGTGACCTTCAACTGCTGCTGTGGCTCTAGTTACTCTCTGGTCTCACTGTCCATGGGGCTGGACACTGTGATGCCCCTTGGCACCTCCCTACCCAAGGTCTGGTCTCCATCCGTCACCTGCTGTGACTTGAGGTCCTGGGCAGCCGCTAGCTCATCAACTGTCACAAGAGCCTCCATGAGGTGCTTTTTAGCTCACCCTCATACTGGACTCTTTTCTGGCATAACTGCTTCAGGTATTCCACAGTGTATTCACTGTAGATGGAAGTCATCTTCCTAACTAATCCTACACTAGCTTGCACCCAAAAAGCAAAGAAAAACAGGTAGGGAACTTGATACTGTAACTAATTATACAGTATATATTTTAAAATTTCTGCCTTGATTGTATGTGGACCATTTTCAGTTTAACAGTCTGATACACTAGACTTGGAATCAAGCCAAACTGTTATGCCTGTGGCCACCAATCTCTCAAATTGCAATGGAACCAAATCTATCTTATCCCAATGCTGCACACCAGATCTGTCTTGAACTCACTCATGAGGATCAGATCGCTGAGCTCACAGTGCCCACCCCAAGTGCAATCTGTAACAGGGAGGGGGGAAAACAGTGATACCCTCCTTGTGTCCACCCAGAGTGTTCACTGGGTTTACAACAGAACACATGCCATGACATCTCAGAGCATCCCTCTATACTTTGGATCAGGGCACAATGCCAATCTTGAGTCTTGTGGCCAAATATGAACCTTTTTGTGGCTATACACACAGGAGGAAGGCCCAAGTGTTACGCCCTCTTAGGGTAGCAGCGACCACCTGATTTGGCCTTCTCTACAGGGCATGCAATAGCCCAGTTCACAATCCCTACAGACTTGTATGAGACTCTGGTACTCTCCCTAATCCTGCAAAATCCCCCACTGACCCTTTTCAACTTGGTTGTTACTTGGTAACCCTTCTAAGCATAAACAGTTATCACAGATTTGTAATAAACCTTTTACAGTCAAGCATACAATATAAGGAATCTCACGCAGGCAGAATTCTTTAGAACAACAAAAGTCTTTACTAAAATAATTAAATAAATGCAGTTACAAGTAAAAGAGAACATATACAAATTTAAGTTACAGTATGGAAAACACATTTTGGAAAGTTTACAGTTTAAACACCTTAAACTATTTAATTACATCTCTACATTACAGATGAAAATGTTAACAGTCCTTTTCTGTGTAGCAGCTTAGCAGCTGGTCTGTTATGTCAGGAGGAAGTCCAAAAGCAGAATAGCCCTGAGTAACTATGCTGAGAGTTTAACCATCTTTTCTGAACTGCAGTGTCAGCATTATTCCAGACATAAGAAAACCAGTATGTTTTTCTGGCTACCTGGTGATGTCACCCAGCTTCAACATAAATTCAGTCTCAATAATTAACTAGTAACAGGACAGTGGCTGTTAAAACTTTGATGTATTAATACAGCATCCTGTAAACTAATTTACGTTGTCATGTTAGAATTTCACATAGTACTGTTAAGATGGTCATCTGCCATCCCATTTCTGGCTCAAACATCCTGTTCCCTCATAAAATGTAATATCCTATCATAGCTCCTGAGAGCAAAACAATCTGCTTCTGTAATACATGTTCATGGTGGGCAAATGGCTTTGGCACAACTCTGCTAAAAGAACCTGGGAATGAAACTCTCACATCCTGGCAAAGCAGTTGGCCTTCGGGTCAAAAGGTCACCCCTTTAAAAAAATGTAGGCTTTCCCTATGCCTTGAATTAACACTGGCATGGACATACACAGAAATCCCATAAAACAATATATAACAGAAATATATTGCAAATAATGATTGACAGTTGTTTTTTTATTATTGAGTTAAGTCTGTTCTATACCTTGTATGTTTATGTATTACTGGTCACTTGTGAAAAAAGGCAATGTAATTCATCTTGTTGTACAGTATATAGAAAATGAAAATTTAGTGAAATAAAAGTCCTATTTACAGCAGTTCCTGCACATTCTAAAGAACCATCCCTTAGGTGTGTTCATTATGGTGTGGTGTGTGTGGCAGTTGTTTGCTGTTAATAGTGTGTTCTGATCAGTGAATGTTTTGTCCACTGTTGTAACAATTCCACCTGCATTGTTCTTCTTTACTCTGTTATCAAGGAATTTTATTTTAGTCTTTGGTAACTGGGTAAGGCCCACTAGGCACAAGTGCCTGTTTTCAGGGGCAACCTGGGAGCACTGGGTGGTTAAGCAACTTGCTCAGAAGCACACAGTATGCAAGTGGAGGTTGTGAGAATCAAACTCACGTCTGGTCTGTTGGATGTATCAAGTTTATTCACACCTCATAAACTTCACTTTTGTACCCCCGACCCAAAAACCTCTGTCCTGGCTTTGCTGCCTGTAGATATTGTACAAAATCATGCAGCTCCTCTATTGTCCCCCACCACCCTATAATGACATCATCAATGTAAGCGCCACCATAACTTAATTCTGCTCAAAAAGTGTTAGTTTGAGAGTAGATATTATCTGCCTCCCACTTCCATGTAAACAAATTGGCTTAATTGGAGGCAGATGTTTTCCCTATTGCTGTGATACAGCAGGAAATAATTCCCCATAAAGGAGAACACATTTCCTCAAGGATCAATCTGGCCATATTTACTAGTTGGTCAGCTGGACTGCTATCAGATTCCATTCCTCATTCCATAAAATATTTCATCACCTTCAAACCCATGTTGTGAGGGATATCTGTGTACAATGATTCCACATCGAGGGTGACTAAAAATCTGTCACTGCCAATGTGGATATCATTGAGGCCATTAACTATGTCCCTCATGTCCTGCAAATAAGATCTTAACTGCTGAACCAATGTTTTGATGTGACAGTCCACAAACTAGGAAAATGCTTCTATCATTGAACGGTATACCGCTTCTACAGCAAAACATTACAGCATGGTTGTTGACAGCAATAATGACAGTTCACTGTAATGGTCGCTCAGAACCCTGGCACTGCTTGTCTGGGTCTTGCCACCCTCCTGAAACAGCTCCAACCTGGAGTTGATAATATTAAAGTTCAGGGTGTGTGGGGAACACATTAGTGTTCCAGATGGTACAATGCTGACTCATGATCACAGTCAACATAGTGCCAGTGCTGTAAAGCTGGTTGGCAGATTTTCTTTCAAACCAGAGTGGTGGAATCCATGAAATCCACCCATAAGATAATAGGCCTCCCAGTGGGTTCACCAGTGTCTTATGGATTTTAGGGAGAATGTATATAATTAGTCTTAGTGGGCAACCCATGAGCAGAAACTATTTCTCATCCTCAGTAATATGACCCCCAAAAAATGCTTCCTCAATGAAGGTGTCTACCTATTTTGTTAGGATCATAGAGATGTCATGAAGCAGTTTCTTATAAACATTTTCTATACTGTTTATTTATTACAGTTTTACACACATCAACTCACTTAGGTCTGGAGAAGTTGCAAGGAATTGGAGAATGGCAGATGCTGCACTGCTTCATAAGGGGGGACAGGGAGCAGCCAGTGAACTAAAGCCTGTCAGTCAGGCCTCCATTGTGGGGAAGCTGATGGAATCACTAATCAAAGAAGACCTCATGGACTATCTAGAGAACAGTGGGCTCCAGAACAGTAAACAACATGGTTCCGTGGTAGGAAGGTCTTCTCAGACTAACCTGTTTGTTTTCCTTGACTGGGTGACCAAGGAAGTAGACAAGGGCTACCTTGTCGATCTGCTGTACTTTGACTTCAGTTAGGCTTTTGATCCTGTATCACACAAAAGGTTGCTCAAAAAGATGGAAGACCTGGGTGCAGCCAAAACAGTAGTAAACTGGTTGGGTAGCTGACTAGAACTGAGGCAGTAGAAGGTAGTGGTCAATGGGTTAAATCAAAGGAAAGGGAGGTTATGAGGGGCTTCCACAGGGATCTGTCCTGGGTCCAGTCTTCTTCAACATGTTCATTAATGACATTGGTGAGAGAATCCAGGGCAGGCTGTGTCTTTTCACAGATGACACAAAACTATGTGGGAGAGTTGATAGTGATGGGGGAATGAGGGATATGAAGAGGGACCTATAAAAACTAGAGGGGTGATCAAAGGTCTGGCAGTTAAAATCCAATGCCAAAAGTGTAAGGTAATGCATTTAGGAAAAGGCCCACAAGACTGAGTAGTGGATGGGTGGGGTGAGACTTAGCACTTCAGAAGAGGAAGGGACCTAGGAGTTATTATCAGCGACTCCCTTAAACAAACAAGCCAGTGCAACAAAGTCTAGAGCAAGGCTAACAGGATGCTGGGATGTATCAGGAAGGATACTGATAGCAGAAGAAAGAGGTAATACTTCCCCTAGACATATCTTTGGTGAAGCCTCACGTGGAGTACTGTGTCCAGTTCTGGAGCCCTCACCTCACAAAGGTCAGGGATAGATTGGAAACAGTACAGCACAGAGTAACAAAAATAATTTTGTGCTTGCAGTGTAGATCCTATGAGGAGCATCTCAAGGCACTAAATATGTATTCACTGGAAACCAGAAGGGAGAGAGGAGATATGATAGACCTTTAAGTTCCTTAAAGGAATGAACAAGGTAAACTGTGGGGAATTATTTACCCTCAATACTAACTCAAAGTCACATGGTCACATGTGGAAATTAAGAGGAGGGTGGTCCAGGAGAGACATGAAGAAGCATTTCTTTATGGAAAGGGTGGCGAACCTTGTAACAGTCTGCTGGTTGAGGTGGTAGTTCCAAAACAGTCAGGGGATTCAAACAGGCATAGGACAGAATGAAGGGAATAGTGATCAACTGAGGTGACAAGAGGGTGATGAGGATAGGAGGGAGAGGGTTAGTATCCTGAAGGAACAATAGGTTCCTGGGATTATAAGGAATATGTGCAGACTGGATGGACCTCTGATCTTTTTCTGCCATTCTGGTCCATGTTTCTATACAGCTAGACATACTGGATGTCACAAATGCACTCCGCAGGTCAGGCCCACTGCTCCCACAGTGCCAACCTCAGAGTGCAATAGTGTGAACAGGTGACAAACAGGGTAACTCTCCTTTCAAACAACATGAAGTCTTGCTATATTATGACATATGCAGTGAGTCCCAACCTTCGAACTGCTCCAGAGGTGAAAGAGTTAACTTTCCATGCCAGGCATGGAACGCTGAGCTCGAGCTCGGTTGAAAACTCTGTCTGTTGTTCTTCAAACTCAAACTGTCAGATTCTTTACTCCGCCTCACTGAACAGTCGCTCCGGAGATTTTCTCCTTCTGCTCGGTTTATTTTGTCGGTTAAAGTATTATTTTCTCATTTTTTTGACCGAATTTAAACCACCACTGGTTGGTTCAAGCTCTGTCTGTGGTATTGTAAGTGCTAGATAGGTTTTACATTTATTTCTTCTGTGTGGAACTTGTAAACGGTTATCGGTTTGGTTTGAACCGATCAGGTTGTTTAAAAATATATTAATCTGTCTTTTAGAGTGTGGTTACCGGTTCTTATCGGGTCTAAAAAGAACGGATTTTATTACGTTTTTTTCCATGACCTGTGACACGGTTGGGAACCAATAAGAGGGTCTGGCTTGGCGGATTGCCATAAATGGGCAAGTTTGGTTAGGACTGGCACCTGTCTGAAAACCCAAAAGAAAACCGGGCCCACTGGTTTAACACTCAGTAGTGTCTGTGGGGAAGTCTTTGCCAAGGCTGACCCCCACACCACCTGTATTTATTGTCTGGGGTTTGACCACCTCAATGCAGACTGCCAGATTTGCAAAAATTTTCCTGCAGCTACCCTGGAAAAGAGAGTTGGTAGGCTCAGGGAAAGGGAGGCCAAGAAGTCCGCTGACCCAGATGGCCAGCCCGGTTCGGTTCCAACCAAACTGGAGGGGGTGCCCTCTGACCAGGGCGAGACTTCCTCGGGCAAAAGGAGAGCCGACTTAGAGGTTCCAGCTAAAAGGACTAGGAAATCAGCTGGTGTGGATCCAAAACTTTCCTCTCCAATCGCTGAAGAAATAGCCAAAGCGATGAAAATTGTCCAGTCGCTTTCCCCGGTTCCGACCGAACCGGTACCATCAGGTAAGCGTACGGTTCGGCCGGTTCCACCAGTTCAAGAGTATGATTTAGAGGAATTTTATGAACCGGAGGAGGGGGAAGAGGAGTATGAGGAGAGTGAATGTGGATTTGAAAGTCTGGATGTGCCCATTGAACCGGACATCTCCCCAGACAGACCTTCAGGAGTGTCTCCTCCTAGGTTTTCTGAGTCCCCTTCTCATTTTATGTTTGATAAAAAAGTAGCTGAAACCCTCCAGCTCCCTATGGAGGAAGCTGTGGGTGATCAAGAGGAGCCTGGCTATGTGGAAATGATGGATATCCCAGAGTCTAGGAGACTGTCTATTCCTTTGCATAAATCTTTTGGGAAATGGACAGTAAAAATTCTAAAAACTCCTCACACTATACCTCCTGTTGATAAGAGAATGGACAAGAGGTACACATTGTCAGGCTCTGATACGGAGTTCCTTACACAACAATGCAGCCATGTTGGGGTAGTGCAGGCTGCGGCCTGTGATAAGGCAAATATTCCCTTGGCCTCACACCCCCCTGACAAGGACTCCAGGAGGATTGATGCCATGGCAAAGAAACAGTACATGGCAGCATCCTTGGGACTCAGACAGGCAAATTATATGACTTATGTTGCTAGATACCAGAAATCCAGATGGGATACTGTTATGGCTCTAGCAAAACAGGTCCCTAGGCCAGCTTGCCAAGGAGCTGAAGCAGGTGGCTGCAGATAGTATTGAGGCATCTAAGGTGCTATTCCATGCTGCAGTAGACTCTAATGATGTGTCATCAAGAGTCATGGCTACATCTGTGGCACTTCAGAATGGCTTGGCTCAGATGTACTAGCCTATCACAGGATACCCAGACTAAGGCCATGGATTTTCCTGTTGGGTAATTCTCTGTTTGGGGAAGCAGACAGAGAATTACATGAAGAAAATGGATGAGTATAGGACCACCTAAGGAGTGCACAGGCTAAGGAAAGGCAGGCCACTCCTCAAAGGCAGCCTTCCAGGGGCAGGGGCAGGCCTTTTCATAGGCCTTTTTACCAAGCCCAGGCCTCCTCTTCGGCTTACGCCCAGGGGGGTTCTTTAGAGGGAGAGGCAGACGGGGTACAAGCAGGCCTAAAGCCCCTGCCAAGCAGGCACCCTGATGTGATGGCCAGGGCTGATTCTCAACTACCTGTAGGGGGCAGGCTGGCTTACTTTGTCCAGGACTGGAAGTCTCTGACATCAGACAAGTGGGTCCTGGAAGTAGTAAGCCGGGGACTGGTTCTCAGCTTCAAATAATTTCCAAAGATGAGAACCAGATCCTTTCCACCTGCAAATCCATCAGAGGCACTTGCCCTAGAGGCAGAAGTCTCTACCCTCCTGGCTCTCAGAGCCGTGGAAAGGGTTCCACCCCTACACCAGGGCAAATGATTGTACTCCAGGTACTTCCTTACCCCAAAAAAGACAGGAGAATGGCAGCCCATGCTGGATCTCAGATACTTAAACAAGCACCTTTTAAAACCAAAATTCAAAATGGTGACTCTGGGAATTATTCTACCCTCTCTAAGGCCAAGGGACTGGCTAGCGTCCCTGGACCTCAAGGATGCCTACTTCCATATTCTTATCAGAAGCTCCCATTGAAAGTACCTCAGGTTCGAGCTGCCCTCAGGCCATTACCAGTTCAGAGCACTGCCCTTTGGCCTCACCTCTGCTCCAAGGGTATTCACAAAATGCCTGGCAGTAGCAGTTGCCTACCTAAGAAGGCAAAAAATTTCCATCTTCCCTTACCTGGACGACTGGCTCATAGTAGGCCATTCTTCAGACCAAGTCAAGTTACATCTTCAGATAACTCAGCAGCTGCTTACCTCTCTAGGTTTCCTTCTGAATCTTCCAAAGTCAGTTCTAGAGCCTGTCCAGCTCCTCACCTTCATAGGCGCAGAACTGAACACAGAGGAAGCCAGAGCCTTCCTTCCTTTGGACAGGGCAAGGACCCTGGTGTCTCTGGCATCCTCATTCACCCTGCAGGTCTCTCGACCAGCAAGACATTTCTACAGCTCCTGGGGCACATCGCTGCTTCTACAGCAGTAGCGCAAGGAGCAAGATTTCAGATGAGGGACGTCCAGTTCCATTTGAGAGCCTTCTGGTCTCAAAGAAAGGACCCTTTAACCAGTTGATCCCAGTGACTCGAACCCTGATCCAAGCCCTACAGTGGTGGCAGGATCAGAGCATTCTGAGACAAGGGGCTCCCTTTGTCACCCAGTCTCACTCTTTAATCCTTACTACAGATGCATCCCTCTAGGGTGGGGAACTCACATGGGCAACCTCACTACCCAGGGACTGTGGTCCCCTCAGGAATTTCTGCTCCACATCAACCTGTTGGAGCTCAGAGCAGTTTTTCTAGCACTTCAAGCTTTTTCCAAATCTGTTCAGAACAAAGTTGTACAGGTCAGAACAGATAACACCACTACAATGTGGTACATCAACAAGCAAGGAGGCACTCAGTCTATGGCCTTGTGCACCGAAGCAATGAAGTTGTGGTCTCTGGCTTACTCCCTGAACACCTCCCTTACAGCAGTTCACCTCCCAGTCAAGGACAATGTCTGGCAGATGCTCTCAGCAGGATTTCCAGGGCCATCACGAATGGTCACTGGATCCCTGGTCCTGGAGGTAATATTTGCCAGATGGGCACCCAGCAGATAGATCTTTTGCAGCCCCAGACAATCACCAACTTCCTTTTGCTGCAGGCCCCAGTGTTGGGCTCAGTCCTCTGGATGCCTTCCTTCTCGATTGGGAAGGGAAGTTTCTCTATGCTTTTCCCCTTCCTCCCTGTTCAAAGTGTTAGTCAAAATCAGATCTCAATCCTGCAAAGTGATTCTGATTGCTCCAGATTAGGGCCAGACAACCCTGGTATCCACTCCTACTGTCCTTAGCAGTCCATCTTCCACTGTGTCTTCCAGGAATCACAATCTGTTAACCTGTGCTCAGGGAAGGTTTGGTGCCGAACCTCAAATCTCTCAATCTCAAGGCCTGGCTCTTGAAGAGTTAGAGTTTGCTGACCTACACCTTTCCCAAGGTGTATTGGATATTCTGAAGGCTTCTAGGAAGCCTTCCACCAGGGCTACTTATAATTCCAAATGGAAGAGATTTTTCCATATGGTGCTCTGAGAAGCATATTTCCCCGAAATCTGCTGACTTACTCGCAGTCCTGGATTATATGGTTCATGTAAATACTTTAGGGCTGAGACCAGCTATCCTAAAAGTGCATTTGGCAGCCGTGTCTGCTTTCTTGTCAGCAGGTAAGCCCTCTTCTCTTTCAGCTCATCCTGTATTCTCCAAGTTTTTCAAAGGGTTGCTTCACACCAACCCCCCCCCCCATTTAAGGATCCTTTCCCTGCCTGGGATTATAATATTTGCATTGACAGCTTATGCAACACCCCTTGAGCCCTTGTCCTCAGCAGAGCTCAAGTACTTGACTTGGAAAACTGTGTTTTTGTAGCCATCACTTCTGCCAGACGATAAGTGAATTACAAGTTTGTCAGTGGAGCCTGATTTTATCTCCTTTCGCAGAGATAAGGTGGTCCTCAGGACTAACAGGAAGTTCTTGCCCAAGGTGGTTTCAGATTTCCACCTTAATCAATCTATTTCTCTTCCAGTGTACTTCACTGACCATTCCTCTTCTGGTGAGAGGAGGTTGCACAGTTTAGATATCAAAAGATCACTTAGCTACTACATAGATCTTACCAAAGGTCACAGGTTTAACTACCTCCAACTGTTCCTCACTTATGGTGAGATTGGCAAAGGGAAACCTGCCACTAAAAGATCCATTGCCAGGTGGATCATCTCTTGTGTCCAATTCTGCTATGAAAAACTGGGTAAAGTTCCTCCCTCAGGCCTGAGGGCTCACTCCACCAGAGGTACAGCTGTGTCTCTGGCTGCTGCCAGGGACATCTCTATCCTAGAGATATGTCAAGCAGCTACCTGGAAAATGGTGCACACTTTTACCAAGTATTACTCCCTGGACACCCAGGCTAGGAGTGATGCTCGGTTTGGCACAGCTGTGCTTCAGAGCCTATTTCCTAAGTAGGTTCTGTTCCTCCTCCGTGGAGGTACTGCTGTGTAGTCTGCATATGTCATAATATAGCAAGACTTCATGTTGTTTGAAGAAAAAATTACTCACCTTAGTAATGTTGTTTCTTCTAATGGAGTCTTGCTATATTATGACCTCCGCCCCCCCGCCTGCCCCTCTCAGAACCTCTGTTCTTGGGATGTGGGTGGGCAGTGCAGTGTTGGCACTTAGTAGATGCTCACCTTGTTTTTTCACCCCTCCCTTTTTTGGGGTGACTGGGTGTTGTGTTTTTCATTTTTTGGGTCTCCTGACTTGAGTCTTTGTTTTGGGACCAAAAAATGTGTTCTTATGTTTAGTAGCCAGTTGGCTAGTGTAGGTTTACAGCTTCAACACAGGACCTTAGTGAGTTTAGCTCGTAAGGATCTGACAGTTTGAGTATGAAGAACAACAGACAGAGTTTTCAACCAAGCTCGAGCTCAGCTGCCCATGCCTGGCATGGAAAGTTAACTTTTCACCTCCGGAGCAGTTCAAGGTTGGAACTCACTGCATATGTCATAATATAGCAAGACTCCATTAGAAGAAACAACATTACTAAGGTGAGTAATTTGTTCTTACCCCAACCATAGATACAGAGTAGATGGGTTAGGGGACAGCCAGATCTTCTTTGGGGATGTTCTTTCATTAGGTCACATCTATGGAACATATAGCCACCAGTCACTGTGACCACAAGGAGCGTTTGCAAGCAGTTCACTAGGGCAGCCCACAATGAAGTCCTACATTGGCCTCTTCTGTATAAACATGGGCGGCCTCTTCCTCCTCAGTTCTTTTCTTTTTTGACCATACTCATCAGATCCTGCATGGAAATGCAGTTGTTACAGTCACCACTTTTCTTGTCTTTCTCTCCTTAGTTAGTAGTCACTTTTTAAAATGATTTTTGGCTACTTGTATGTTGACTAAAGAGACATTAAAACTGGTTCAATACTGCAAATGTGGTGAAGAAATTTATTCGGAGATTCACACAATGTCTGTGTGTGCTGCCTCAGCTCAGCCCATAAAGTGAAGACCTGCCAGGTTTGCAGAAAATTTAATACAGTGCCTAGAGATGCTAAAAGAACACTTTAGAAACATCTCTTAAAGCAGCAGGTAGCAATAATGAAGATACAGCTCCACAGCATTGCTGACTCTCTCCTTGGGCTCCCACTACTCTAAGGCCCAGGAGAAGACTTCATGGCAACATGAAAACAAGCACTGGGAGAGGGAGCACAGTTAGGACAAGGGCTCCCAAATTAATTCAAGGTCACTCCCTTCTCAAACGACCACTTCGATGCCATTGACCACTCTGGCATCACCACCCCATTGCCCAGAGACCGTCACATCTTCCAGGTTAGGCAGGCTGAATACGCCACCAGTCCTAGCATGGCTGGTGTGTTGCTGTTGATGTCTGGGACTTTGCCTCCCGTTGACACCCACTGGCATTCCCATCAACCACACAGGCACCAACATTCAGGCAATACTCTTGTCTTTTACAGACATACTTAAACGCCTGCTACTTCCCCCCTGCAACAAGAGGCACATCGACGGGGCATTCAAGACAAACTCCCATGTTGATGCTTCATGAGTTGATGCACCAGCTCCCTTCTTGGGCATTGATGGCTTCACCAGCTTCTCCTTGCATCCCGTCGACCCCTTACTAACGGACAGGAATATATATTCTCTTTCATTTCTTCTTTCGCTTCTTTTTCCTTTTTTTTTTTTCTTCTCCATAGGCTCCAAGCCTGAATTAGCTTACTGGGTACTGGCACAGGGATTACTGTGGGTGGGGTTGAGAGGACCTGTGTTTAATTTAATTCATTGTTTAGTTTACATATGTATGTACTTTGAAACATCATATTATATCCCTACCAGTGTACCTTAATTTGTTATAAGTTTTGCTGTTTTTGTCTGGAAAATCTCAATAAAGTATATTGAATTAAAAAAAAGAGCAGAATATAATCCTGACCTTATAATGCCAAATGAAGAGAAGGAGGAAAATTATGTGGAAAGCTCCTTCAAGAGGACCAGTTCCATTGTATCCACAGGGGGTGAGGACTCAGTAGTCTATACACCAAGGTCTCCCCTGAAGCTCCCTCTTTTGTAACCATGATGTAGCAGTTACAGACTGCCATGGGATTTGATTTAGAGGAACAAGGAATCACAAAGAAGAACCAGTGGAGTTCTTGGAGTTCAACTCCAAACTCCAGAACCACAGGAGTGGCGAGCCCAATTTAATACAGAAAAAGCAGGTGCCTGCTCTTGAGAACCTGAAAGCAACACTCCAACAAAAATTTGCGGTTCAAAGGCTTTATTGCCAGTAGAGTGTGGAGTGCACACAGACCTAGACCACAAACCACAATTTCCTGGTGCTTCGAGTCAAAACTCTTCATCAGGTGGCATGATAGTGGCACAAAACATTAAACATTTATACAGACAGCTCATAAATAAACATAAGTGCTCATTAATAAATGCTCATTCACATTCAAGAAAAAAAAATCATCAATAACAAAAATATCCCAAACTGCCTAACATGTGACCATTACAGAATACAGAATTCATATTTAAAGGCTTCACATTTAAATACCTTTAAGTAAAATTAAGATACATAATGCACATGCTTATGTAAATGGTTATATGTACCATGTTGGCTTAACCAAAAAAATAAAGATAGAGTAAGAGATGTAAGCGATCTGCCCTTGCATGCAATCAGACAGATATTCTCCAGTGCAGAAGAGCCAGAAAGAAGTACAGCTGCAGGAGAGCAAATAAAAGAAAAAATATGTAATTTACATAAAGACCAAAACAACAAATTTCTTATTCATACACTAAAAAACAATAAACAAGAATGCCAAGGTTTTAAAACGACATTGGGTGAACCTTCTAAATAAAAGGGCCCGGAACTCTGCCATATGTTTTTCAAATATTTTTCAAAATCAGAGGAATTTCAATTATACCAAATGGTGGTAGACCAGAAACGAATGTTAGAGTTCTTGCAGTTACCCGATTCCCCTCCCACTATCGTTCCTCCTCTATTATCTGCCTTGGAGGATGCTACCCTTGCTGCCTGATATAGGTCCAATATGATTCCTGCCACACCTAGGAAGACAGAAAAGATGTCACAGACCTCCTCAGGCAAGCCATCCTTTTTTTGCAGGCCAACCTGAGGCAGACAGCATGGTCTTAAATGCTGCTCATTGCAGATCTAAGGCATCAAAACACCTTAGTTCTCTCCCTTCTGATGTGGAATCCAGGAAGCTAGATGTTCTGGGCAAAAGAACATTTGCCTCGGTCTCTTTGGTCCTGAGAATTGCAAACTGCCAGGCCCATATGGGTAAATACCAGAACAACCTCTAGAGGAAAACAAAGGCAGCTGTTCAAGCCCTCCCAAAAGGTACACCTAAGCAGGAGCTTTTTAAAGCTTTAACAACGGAGGCAGACGTAGACAAACACCTCATATGTACCACCTATGACATCTCTGATGCTCCTGCCAGGGCAGCAGCTTCTGGAATATGTGTCAGGGTGTACTCCTGGCTCAGGGTGGCAGGCTTTGCAAATGATATCCAACAATCCATTCTCAATGCCCTCTGTAGAGGATATGAATTGTTTAGTGCAGATGTCCAAGATATCCTCTCCAATTTGCAGGCCTCAGGCAGAACCCTGAAATCCATGCATTCCTCTATTGTACTAGGCCAAGGGGTAGACAGAGGATGCCCTTTTGACCAGCCAGTACCAGGCACCATTCCACTGCCAGACAACAGGGTAAGGGTAGAGGAGCATGAGCACTGCCTACCCCAGGAGCCACCCCAGGTGCCTACTCAAAAGCCCCTAGAGTTGACAGCATGGCAGCAGTCACAGGAACTGGCTCTGTCTGACTCCTTTTACAACCCCCAACTATCAGTGCCTCCAAGGGTGGTTGTCGGGGATCACCTTTCCCGCCACCTGGACCTATGGAGGGTAGTGACGTTGGATGCCTGGGTCCTGGAAATAATAGCACAAGGTCATGCTCTGGAACTTCTAAAACTACCTCCAGATCATCCACCAGTGCTTCCCATCACCCTTCAGTGCACATCCCATTGTTCCTGGAGGAAATTCAAACCTTGCTTCAGAAAAGGGCAATACACCCTGTTCTCTGGGAACAAAGGAACACATGGTTCTAGTTCCAATATTTCCTAGTGCCAAAATGGACAAGAGTATTGAGACCCATTCTAGACCTCAGAGACCTGAACTTTTTCATCGAATACAAAAAGTTCAGAATGGTCACTCTACAATGCCTACTCTCACTACTGCAAGCAGGTGACTGGATTTGTTCCCTGTATATGCAGGATGCCTACCTTCATATCAAAATTTGCCAACATCACAGGTAATATCTAAGGTTTCTGCTTCAAGGGATATTCCCAGTTCAGGGTATTGCCCTTAGCAGTGGTGGTAGTAGCCTTCACAGGGAAGGCCTTTAATTCTTAACCCTTAGGCTGCCAGAAGATTTAGAATGTATAGGTTTTTAGAAATGTATACACATTGGCAGCAAAGCAAGAGATAACTTACCTGGACAACTGCTGCTTAAAGCTCACTCCAAGAAGCAGCTCTTTCACACCATAGTATGCACCAGACACCTGTTAAATGCTATAGGGTTTACTGTCAATGTGCAAAGTCTGTCTTGACCCCTTGCCAGCATCTATATAGGGTCAGTCCTGGACACAGTCCAAGGCTCAGCCTTCCTGCCCCGAACAGCAATGAATGTCTGATTGCACAGGCCCAGATGGTCTACAACAGCAGGTATGTCACAGCCAAGACATTTCTGAGGCTTCTAGGCCTGATGGCAGTGCCATTGTCACAGTACAACTGGCCAGATCACATATGAGAATCCCTCAGTGGACATCAAGGGCCCGATTCTCAAAGGGGGCTGCATTCAGTGCAAGCTGCAGCAAACAGCAGCTTGCACCAAAACCCCATGTGCCAGGGACCCTGCACAAGATTCTAGTACAGGAGGGTTCCCTGCACCTAAGCCCCCACACTTGCAGCAACCTCTCCCATGCGACAAATGCCTAGTGCATGGGAGGGTTATGCCACAACCTCCTGCAGACACAGCAATCATTTTTTCCACCACCCCTAGTGGTCTAGCGGTCCCTCCGCCCTGCCCCAAATATGTCCATAAATATGTGTAAAAATTTATTTATCCCTGGTGGTCTAGTGGTCCCTCCCCCCACCCTGAATATGCCAATAAATATGTCTAATATGTATTTATCCCTGGTGGGCTAGCGGTCCTTCCCCCCCACTCCGATATGCCTGCTATCATGTTAAACACTCAGTGAACTCCACCTCTGCCCCAATATTCCCAGTATTGTGCACATATAGCACATAATGTGCCTGGTGGTCTTGTGGTCCCAGCTCTACCTGGCATGTAGTGTCCTCCCGCTCCCCAAACATATGCGGCCTTGCCAGCACTGGCACCGGCCTCCACACAATCATTATCGTTGAAAGCGATTGAACACGAGTCATTATATTATAATACTGTATGGTGTTCATTTATGAGTGCATACAGTATTGCAATACAAGTGCTCTACAGTTCAGTCGGTGCCGGCTGAGGTGGTGTGTGGAGGGTTTTCAGTGCTGACTTGGGTACAGGGTGGGGGGCAGGAAGGACACTACATGCCAGGGTGGGAGGGTGGGGACCACTAGACCACCAGAGTACATTATGGGCCATATGTGCACAATACGTGGCATATCGGACAGAAGGTGGGTTCAGTAAGCAATAAGACATGATGGGGTGTGAGTGGAACACATTTTACCACATGGCCAGAGGCATAATAAGTCATGAGGCCAAAGGCCGAGCCACTTTAGCTGATGGCCGTAGGGTAAAATGTGTTCCAAGCACAACCCAAAGTGCCTTATTGCGCTTATAAATGGGCTCCTTTTTCAAAAACTTTTTACAGTTGGCAAAAGAATGCTCATATGCAGAAACAATAGATTTACTTGTGTGCATTTATGATCAAATAGTCCTGCCGCCCAGTACAAATGATGTCATTGTATTGTTGTCTACTTTCTTCTTCCTGTTTTTTTTTCTCTGTTTTCCCCACATTCAAGATATGGAATGTTTGTCATGGAATGTTTACCATGGAATACATGGATTCAAAATTGTGCTCAGTTCCACTGCTAGAATGTTACTCTCCTAACATACTATACACATACACAACAAAGGCCTCTGTTACAGCCAGAGACTCATTTATCTCACTGTCAAGGCAAGGAGAAGAGATCTCCCTGATGAGCAGGTAAAGATAGAAGGGGAATTTTTCATTGTCTGCAAAGAAAAAGTTGTAAAGAAAATTATAAACAATATGTAATGTTTATAATTTGTTTCTGCATGTAAGGAGAATGTGATGATCAAAGAAACATCATTTAATTAATCTGTTTTATTTTGCATTTATGGTAGTTTTATTTTTAGGGCCCAGTGCAAGTAAATCTGATGCTTACAGTTACAGGGCAAAAATCAATGGCTGCCAGTTGAATTCTTAACATTCTATTAACGTAATGATTCCAGTGGTGATCAGTGCACATTTGGTTGAACTTTATTTTCCATGGTGGAAAATAATTGCTACATGAACAACAGCCAATCAGATTTCAGGATTTTCTCTTACCATTTTATAACTACAATTGTTTAACATAATAGCAGGCATATTGGGCAGAGAGAGGGGACCGCAGCCCACCAGGGATACATGCATTGTTAAACATATTTACAGGCATATTCTGGGTGGGGAGGGTCCATAGACCACCAGGGTGTATATTATTCATAACGGTAAAACAGGCATAACAGAGCTGGTGTGTGTTGGGTGGTCATGGCACAGAGCCCCAACAGGCTGCACTTCTCAGAGGATTTTATTCTGTACCTTTAGACCAGCCCTGGCTGGTCTAGGGGTACTTAGAAAGCTGTCCTCTGGAGGAGTTCTGTGAATTGCATTTCGGGGTTGTGGCAGCTTGCTTTGCTACATGCCCTCTAGCTCCAGATTGCAGCCCATATTTAGGCATGGGGTGGCGATGTTTGTTTGAGGCAGGCAGCCTGCATTTGACACATGCTGCCTTTGAGAATCGCTCCTGGCATATCATTTGGCACAAGGTGCACTGTGCACCTTTCTTTTGGTGCAAGCCCCTGTGCCATGCCAGAAGCTTTGTGAATTGGGCCCCAAGAGTCCAGTGGAATCAGCACACAGATGATCTAGAACAGAAGGTTCTAGTAACCTCTCCTGTCCACAAGGTGCTTCACTGGTGGATGGGACCAGCCATTTGCTGAAGGGGGGTCCTTCCTGATCCCCTTCCTCACCAGATTCTAACTACAGATGCCTCAGGGATGTGTTGGTGGGCACATCTGGGCCCCATCGGACAAAGGGTACATGGACCTTCACATCTACATTCTAGAAATAAGGGCTGTTCTGTACAGCCAACAGGACTTCAGACCCATCTGTCCCCAGGTCCTCTGTTAATACAGATAGACAATATCAGTGTGATGCACTACATCAGCAAGGAAGGGGGAACTCATTCCTACCCCTGTGCAGGGAGGCAATGAGAGTTTGGTATTGGACTCTAGAACATGGTCTAGAACTATCAGCAGTATATGTTCCAGGGGTCCAAACATTCTGGCAGACAGGCTAAGTAGGTCACAATCCAGAATGCGTGAGTGGGAGCTATTGACCTCTGTGGCAAAAGACATTTTTGACAGGTGGGGTCATCCAGACTTGGAACTTTTTGCATCCCCACACAGCACAAAACTGCCGCCTTTCTGCTCGCTTGTTCCAGGGCCTGGAGTTTTCAGGCAAGAAGCGTTGTCCCTCTCTTGGAAGGGAAGGTTCCTGTATGCCTTCCTACCCATCCATCTAATTCAGAGGGTGCTACTCAAGCTCCAAATGGAGAGGGCAATTCTGATGCTCATTGCCCCCCTGTGGCCTTGTCAGATCTGGTTCCCCTTACTGCAGCAATTGGCAGGAAACCACCACTACACCTATCCTAATGCTGAAGCCTACTGTCACAGAAGCAAGGAACCCTGATCCACCTGGACTCAAGTCGTTCCACCTTCATGCGTGGGTCCTGAAAACATAGCCATTGCCCAATTTGGGGTTTCCCAAAAGGCGACTGATGTCTTGGTGACTGCCAGAAAGCCTTCCACCAGGGCCACTTATTCTATGAAATGGAAGTGGTTTGCTTTGTGAGCCTCTTCTCATCACTAAGACTCATTTACCTGTCCAATAAATCAAGTTCTGGAGTATTTGCTGTCCTTGTCCGATGCAGGCCTGCAGTACTCTTCTATCAAAGTACACTTGGCTGCCATTTCAGTTTTCCACGTGCCTATTGATGGTTGTATGGCTGCTCAGCTGGAGGTAGCCCACACATTTTTGAGAGGCATTCTTTTCCATGTGCCTATTGATAGTCGTATGGTTGCTCAGCTGGTGGTGGGTCGTAAATTTTTGAGAGGCATTCTACGCTTGAAGCCTCCTACCAAATAATCCAGTCCCAGTCTGAGACTTGAATTTTGTGTTGGAAATACTTAGGTTCCTTTTGCGCCAGCTGCAACTTGCGGCCTATACCTTCTTTCTTGGAAAGCATTGTTTTTAGTTTCAGTCACTTCTGCTCAAAGGATTTCAGAGTTGCAGGCTCTAATGTGTGAGCCTCCCTATTTGATTTTCCACAATGACAGGATGTTTTGTGTACAAAACCTAAGTTTCTACCAAAGGTGGTGTCTGCGTTTACTTTAAAGCAGACCATCTCTCCTTGCCAGTTTACATTCCTGAGCATGCCAATCCAGGGGGAGTACTGCTCCACACTCTATATGTGTATAGACTACTCAGGTACTACACACACACACCATACTGCAGGAAGTCCTTGCAGCTTTTTGTTTTGTTCTCCCCTGGGAAAGAGGGCGCTCTTGTTTCTAAACAGTGCCTATCCAAATGGCTGACTAACTTTATTACTTTCTTTTACAGGGACTATGGTGAGAAATTCCTGGAGTTGATCATGGTCATTCAACCAGAGGCATGGCCACTTCTAGTGCATGTTTCAAAAATGTGGCTGCTGCAGAGATCTATGCAGCTGCCACCTGGAGTACTGTTCACACTTTCACTCATCACTACAGTCTGGACATTAACTCCCCAAAAAGGGTAGGCTTTGGCCTAGCTGTGCTCCAAGGCTTTCTTTCTTAGGCCTGTAGGTTCCAGAAACCCAGACTGTTCCCTGACAGTACTGCTTGGTACTCATTCCATACAAGTGGCCTGATGAAAGAGATGTCCTTGAAGAAGATAGAACAGTTACGTACTTACCGTAACAGTAGATCTTCAAGAGAATCTCTTTCATCAAGCCATGCCATCCCACCCTCCATCCCCTAAGGATCTAGAGCTCTGAAAATGCTGTCTCCTTCTCCAGGAAGGTATACCTGCTACTTTCTGCTTCACCTGGTCAGCAGAGCCATGGGTTCTCTTCTGGTTCCCTAGATGGAGGTCCTCAGAGCATGACTTCCAGCGGGGAACTGAGGATGGAAGGAGCAGCCCATGCTTATATGGGGAGAGCTGATGTAGGACATCATCATGGGTGACCCCTAGTGAACTGCTTGCAAAAGTTTCTGTGTGGACCTAGTGCCTGGTGGCTATAAGTTCCATAGGTGTGGGTTGATGGAAGAGATACTCTTGAAGATCTACTGTTATGATAAATATGTAACTATTCTTTCTTAAAATGACTTTCTTACGGGGCCTAGTAAAGAAGGCTGAAAGGTGACAAGTGTGGGGAAGGATATAGAGACATTTGTGGAAAATGAAAATAGATGTGCACCATAGCTGGAATGCTCATGTAAGAATGCCCACCCAAACACACACACACACACACACACACACACACACACACACAGTGTGCAGGCATGTCCATACATGCAAATGTACCATGCACACCTCCAAGCAAAGATATGACAGGGATGGGGGTGAAAAATGACAAACTACAGTGGTAAACTGTAAGGTGGCTGAAAGATGTTAGTAGAAAAGAAGTCTATCATTTAAGCTGTAGGGCTGCTGGGAACCTAGGCAGATGATCAGCTTGGTTTTCATCCTACTTCCATTCTGTGTGTGTGTGGGGGTACATACTGACATGGGCATTCCAGCTATGTGTGCACATCTGTTTTCATTTTCCACAGATGTCTCTATCTCTGTCTCCATCCACATTTGTCTCCTTTCAACCTTCTTACTAGGCCCTGTTAATTAGCCCTCTTGAAGATTCCTCAGCTCATTCACTCCTACTATATCTTTTCATACCCATCATCACTTGGTTTGCTTGGTTTGGTAAGACAAAAGAAGGCCAAAGGCCCATCAGGATTGTCTCCACTTCCAGCGGGTAAGTTAGTGTTTGTTACTTTTCAATAATAAGTAATTATCAAGCCCATGTTTGACACTGCTGAATGAGGCCATGTTTACCAGATCATAGGTGAGTCTGTTCCTACAAACGGGCAGTACGAACTGTAGAGTAATTGTTTTTTTTTTATTAGTGTTGACTTTTGGGAGCACCAGTTGTCTGTTGTGGGACCTCGGGTTGGTTGTCCTGATGTTATATTCTAAACCACATTGGGCCATAAGATCAGAATTATTAAGGATGCTGAACATTAGAAGGAGATCTCCTCCTCTTCTTCTCTCCTCTAGACTAAATAGTCCCAGTTTTGCTAATCTTTCCTCATAACTCAAATTTTCTATCCCATGAATTATTTTTGTTGTTCGTCTTTGAATCTTCTCAATCAATCAGTGTCACACTTGAGGTATGGATTCCAAAATAGAGACCCAAAGTCTAAGTGAGGGATTACATACGTTCTGTCCCGGTGGTGGCACTCTCTGTAAAAAGTTGTACCCATGCTCATCTGCACATTTTAAAAATGACCCCTTTCCTTGTTTTTTTCTGGAAAAAAATTGACCCCTTTAATACAAAAGGAGGAGTCAGTTATGGCCTCCAACCCCCCTTTTCGCTTCAAGTGAGGAACCAAAATATATGTCTCCTGCATGGGCTCCTGCAGCTGATCCCCAGGACTGATGTCAGACACAGGAGGTTCTGGGATGCTCCCCTCTGGTGATCTTCATGAAATGTCAGGTTGAAGGGACAGCAGGATCCCAGAACAGGATCAACCAGATAAAAGGAAAAATTACCAAAGCACACAATAAGGTACACTTTTAGATGACAGGTTTAATCGGGGACTGCCCCACACTATGGTGTGAGGCATGAGTTGACAGACATTTCCCATTAAAGAAGAAATATGCTACTCATAGGATAGTGAACTACTGGGGTGAGCTATCAAGAATGAGGCCTAGGTATTTAAAGGTAGAAACTCCGAGTAGAAACTTTTTCAATTTTAGTATCATCCGGGAGTCCCATGGGGAGCCCCATCAAGAGTTTTGATTTATCTAAGTGCCCTAGTTGAGGGTCAGTTCCCTCCATTCATTAACAATACCCCCAACACTGGGGTTGGTAGGCAGGTGAGAAGAGAGCATTAGGAGGGATCTGTGACTATATGATTCAGAAGCGAGGTAGAATTGAGCAGTTGGTGGGATTCTTGAATGACCGGGAAGGGGTCAGGATGCAGTTCAGAAGTGAGCAATGGAAGGGACTTCTTTTGTCCTGTTATTGAATGTGACAGGTGATGTGGGCATGGAGGGAGGCAGCCCAAGCCCTGCAGAGCAGGTCAGAAGGTGGGCAGGAACAGAGCAACAGGAGGGTCGTCTTGTGCGAGTGGACAATGGGTTGAGAGGCAGACAAGAACAGAGCAGCAGGTGGAAGTTCTTACAGGACCAGATAAGGAGACAGGTGTGATTAAGTAGTGGGTAGAATTTCTTGTATGGCTGGGAAACATTTCAGGATATGGCAGGATAGAAATTCAGGCATGCGGTTTTGGGAGAGACAGCATAAGTGTCCAGAGCAGCTGGACAGCATGTGGCCTTGGGGGAGTCAGCACAGAGGGTGGCAGGAGTATGCCCACAGTCAAGCAACAGCATTCTAAGCAGGAGAACACCAAACAGCATGATGCCATTGGCTGAGTGAAAACTAGCAATATTCAGTGAATTAAGCATTTGCTGGCAAAGCTGATGAAGTCAGGAACTTCACATTATGTGTACTGGGGCAAACTTTTTCCAGCTTCACCCAACTTCACTAGCAAAAACTTTTTCTTAATTAGAAACAGCCACCCCCGTCAACATCAACATTCTGGCACTGCCCATCTGCCTTGCACTAACAATTTCAAAGTATTTCCTTCTGCCCTGCTACCCTGTAGCACCCAAACTCTCCCCCACCCCATCCTGGTGAAACTGCATTTTATACATTTTTTTACTACATTTTTTTATTATATCACTGGGGCATCACTGTATGTACATACACTGAGTCTTATCCACCTACCTCCAACGGTGCACAGTTCCACTCTTCCAAGCTGATCCCCCAACCTGTGGCACCAACCACCTTCCTTCCTCCCCTACTCATCCCACAAAGAGGATACAGAGTGACTGGCACAGCCATCCTTCACCCCAGCCATCTGTTTGCTGCAGGCCCTGACAATACCAAAACAGGCAGGAAAACAGCTTACCTGAGAGTGGTCCGTGAGAGAGCTGCCAAAACTGGGTGCCAAAGCGACAGGGCAAAGGGGAACCCAAGGAACTTAGGAAGGAACACAAGAAAACTGCCATCGGGTAAAACAGAGTAAAACCTGCCAAAACAGTGGCTCTTTATAAAAAAAAAAAAAGATTCTGGCCCAGATTCTGCAGGATGGAAATGGTCCTGGGAAATGGGAAACGGTAAGCTTCACCGGGTGCTCCTGTGCAACTTTCCTGCAGGCTTTCAAAGGCGGTTCACAGATTCCCCTTGGCCCACACCACCATCAGTTCTTCACTAAGGCCCTGGACTCAGGCCTTCACTCCAGGCTTGATTCACTTGAATCCTGGGCTCAAATTCCTCCTCACCTTCCCAGCTCGCCTTCCTCCCGCTCTTCTGATGATGTGCTGTGATCTGGGTGACACGCGACGAGTTGTACATGCACAGAAGGTCCACATGAGCGCACACCACTGCCACTACAGTTGGCACTAGTGATGCTACAGATAATATAGGACACATTACAAGTCAGAGTCAGGCAGAGAGAGAGAGAGAGTTAGATTTGCCCACCCCCGGGCCCCGGGGAAGCCCCTACTTTTGATAAACACGAGCAGCATTCCTGACAAGGTACAAAAAAATACCCTGTCAAAAAATACACAGAGGCAAGCATCAGTATCTGCAGTTTAAAAACATCCCTTTTCCCGATTTTACAAATGCGGATGTGTCCTCAGTGCATTGGAAGTGCCACTCCCAGGCGTTCTGTACAGGGTAATAGACACTGTTTATTTCTAGATATAAGCAGCTGTATGGATCTTGGTAATCTAGCTGTGTTTTGACACTGTATACAATGGTCATGTGACGATAACTTATTTATTTTAACTCCTACGTCTCTTCCCTTGTCCACAGAGCAGAGTTGCACATTATTTAAATAGCACAGGTATTTGGGGTTATTTTTTCCAAATTGTAAAACTGTACACTTGTCTGGTTTGAATCTCATTTTATTTTCTGATGCCCGATCCTATATAGTTTTTAAATCACTGGTTAGGATCTGATGCTTATCAAAAGAGTCCAGCTCACCTCCCCGTTTGGTGTCATCAGCAAATTTTGAAATTAAGTTTTTAACATTTTGATGCATATCACTTATAAAGAAGCGGAAGAGAGTTGGACCCAACACAGATCCCTGGGGAACCCTGCTACTAACAGTGCCCTCATTTGATAGTTGACCATTTATTCTAACACACTGAGTATGATCAAGAAGCTAACAGAGTTCCTTGCAAAGTACAATATTCAATGCCCCGAACAGCATGGATTCAGGAAAAATCATGGCACCACATCTGCCCTTCTTCAATACACCGACTTTATCCACCATGCCCTTGGTCGGAAGCACTTAGTGGGATCAGTGTACATTGATCTCACTAAGGCTTTCGATACTGTCAACCACATCCTGCTTCATGACTGCCTCATCATCGGTGCCTCCTCTGGAGCTGTGTCCTGGTTTAAAAGTTACCTTGAAGGCAGATCCCAGCAGGTAAAAATCAGTGACAAACTGTCCACCAGTAGACCTGTCTGGTCAGGGGTCCCTCAAGGATCTATCCTAGGTCCATTATTGTTCAGCCTCTTCCTCAACTCTCTACCTCTTGCATGTCCCGGTGACCTTCTCCTATAAGTGGATGATGCAGTATTATTCACCAGCCACCAGAACCCTCAGGCATTAACCATTAGTCTACAAGATGAATTCTCTGCAGTTGAAAACTGGTTCTTGTAACAAACTAGTCCTGAACTATAAAAAAACAAAGACCTTGCTCTTCGAACCCTCACAACAGACACAGTACAGCCTCACTTGATATTAGGAACAATCTCCGCACCTACTAGAACAAGTGCAGACCATGAAGTACCTTGGCATCAACCTTGATAGTGCCTTGTCCTTTTCAAAACACATCAACATGGTCGTCAAAACAGTCAACAGTAGGCTAGGGTGTTATATAGGCATAAACACTGTATGCCAAAAGAGTCCCTCAGAATGCCAGTCACATGCTCCATCCTCTCAATCGTGGATTATGGTCTTATCATATATAAGCGCTGCTACTGACACTTCGCTACAAAGAATTTTTTAGCATAAAGTTCCTGCAGGCTGATCTCGAGCACGCACAGTAGGATGCATACATGTGACCTCTACAGCATGACTCAGTTGCTCAACCTTAGTGACAGGATAAAGTACCACACTTGTCTATTTATTTTTATTTATTTAGATTTTGGTAACCGGGTAAGCCCACTGAGACCAGAGGTCCCTTTTTCAGGAGCGACCCGGAATTAGTTACAGAAAGAGACATTTAGAAACAGTTTGGTTTTTTTTTACAGTAGTTACATATGTTGCACAAATAGACATTAGCGACAGTATACAGGGGTAAAGTAAGGATTCTCAATACAGGCTCAAGCATTATTTACAATAGTTACATTAGATACACAAGTGTAGAATAGAAACAGTATACAGGATTCGCAGGCAGGCTCTTATGACATCGAGCTTCATCTCCAATTAGTAGGGAAAGTAAACAACCACAGTAAATTTACATCAAAGTTTAGGAGATACATCCAGGAATGAAGGGAGGTTCAAGGCGGTGCAGCGGAAAAGAGACCTGGGCTAGGGAGCTAACGGTTACAGCCACAGAGACTGAGATTGAGAAAATATAGTTTGAGTCCAGACTTGAATTGGGTAAGGGTGGCTGAGTCAGTCAGGCTAGGTGGAAGAGAGTTCCATAGGTAGGAGGCAGCAAATTTGAAGGAGCGTTTTCCTTGGTTGGAGCAAATCTTAGGGATGTTGAGGGGATGATTTGCAGATGATCGCAGGGTTCAGATTTGTTCTTTGGGGGAGAGTAGTCCTCGAAGATGGGGAGGGGAACCGAGGGTAGTGAACTTGAAGGCAAGGCAAGCAACAGGGTAGGCTAGTTTGTGCCGAAGTGTGGGCCAGTTTAGTTCCTTAAGTGCCTCACAATGATGCCTCCTAGGAGAGGGTTTGTGGCAGAAATGAGCCACACTGTTATAAGTCCTGCGGAAAGTTTGTTGAATTCTGTTTCACGGAGGAACTGCAGTGAGGAGCTCCATAGGGATGGAGAGGAGGAGTTGCAGCAGGCATTTCCCCAGCTGCAACCGAGGATAGGGAATTCTCCAGATGGTAAAGGAGGCCAAGTTTTTGGTGGGTGGACCTGGTTATGGAGTCGATATGGGGTCGGTAGGTCATTTCTTGGTCATGATGGATCCCAAGGTATTTGAAGTTGGCCATGACCTTGACTCTTTTTCCTTGGTTTGTGCAGATCTGGAGCAGCTGAATCCTGTCAGGGCCCAGCCGTCTTGAACCAAACAGTATGGCTTTAGTTTTTTCCTCATTGAGTTTAAGGGAGTTTGCGGAGAACCAGGCCTCAAGTATTGAGAGACTATTCTGCAGTTTTGTGGCGATGACACTAGGTTGGGGATCACTGCAGTATATGACGGTGTCGTCTGCATACAAAATGAGTTTGCTGAGGGGGCAGTTTCCCTCAATGTTATTGAGGAAGAGTGAAAAGAGCAGGGGGCCCAGGATTGAGCCCTGGGGCACCCCTGCGGTAATGGATCTGGGGACAGATTGGGTACCCTTCCAGCGGACTTTTTGGGTACGGTCACTCAGATAGCTCTCGAACCAGGAGAGAGTGGTGATCCAGTCCTAAGTGCAGGAGTTTTGATGGGAGGAGGTTATATGACTGACCAAGTCAAAGGCCTTGGACAGGTCAATGAAGAGGGCACCCATTGGGGAGCCTTGGTCCATAGAGGCAAGGATGTCTGCAGTGAGCCGGATGAGGGCAGTATCAGTACCATGGCCCTTTCTAAAACCATGCTGCACATCAGCCATGAGAAGGTGCTGCTCACGGTAGTCTTGAAGCTGGTTAGGGACTAGTCTTTCCTGAATTTTTCCAAGGGGACTAAGTAGGGAGATTGGTCTATAGTTTCCCAGTTTGTCTCGTGGCCCACTTTTGTAGACAGGGACAATGGTCGCTACTTTCCACATTTTTGGGACAATACCTTCCCGAAGCAATCTATTTATGAGTAGGGTGACAGGACGGGTGATAGCCGGGGTGGCAGCCCTCAGTAGGCGAGGTTCAAGCTGGTCATGGCCTAGCGAGGAAGAGGAATTAATTTTGTGTAGGAGAGGTAGTACCTCTGACTGATTGACCAGCTTTAAATGGAATTGAGGCCGAGGGTGCACCCATGTATCTCCAGAGAAATGGGTAGGCCTGGAGAGGATGGGGGACCACTTGGGTTAGGCTTCAGCAACTACTGATGGGACATTGGTCAGTGAGTCCCCTAGCAGGATGGAGTCCGTTTGACTATTTGAGGAGCCTTTGTAGAATATATTTATGTGGCCCCAGAATTTTTTGGGATCACGTAGGTGCCTAGTTTGGAGGTCATTTAAGTATTGTGATTTGGCCTGTTTTGAGGCTTTTTTACACTGATTTCTCAGCTGTCTGTGCTTTTCCCAGTCAGATTGGTTGCCAGTGGATTTGTAGTTGCCCCATGCTCTGTCCCAGAGGAGCATGGAATGCTTGAGGCACAGGCTCAACCTTTTATGGCAGTTTCCCTGTACCCTGAGTTTTTTATAGGAACATGCTTATTCGATGCCAATAAGAAGGCTTGAATGAAATATTCAAGAGTCTCATCAAGTGTGGGGAGAGACATAATAGGGGCCCAGTCAATGTTCCACAAATCAGAGCAGAAGTCGGCTGGTGCAAACCTACTGTAGTTCCTCGCTTCAATGACTTTAGAGGTAATTTTTGGAGGCTTGCTGGACCAGACGCAGAAGATAAGGCAGTGATCACTCAGGAGTCAGCTCATAATCCCTGCCGACAGTATACAGCCCGGCAGGAGATGAGGATCCAGTCAATGAGAGAGTGGTTTCCAGTCTTGGGATTATGTGGAGGAGAGGTCAATGACCTGTGTATGGGAGAGCCAAGTAGAGGATTTTAGCAAGGGATGAGAGCAGAGAAGGCCAGTGGAGATTGAAATCCCAAGGAGTATGGTCTCCCCAAGGCGTGTGGTCCTCAAGGAGGTTTGTTAGGGATTCCAGTGAGGAGGCAGCAGATTGGGGAGGGAGGTAGACACCCCTAAGGTAAAGGGTTTGGTGTTTCCAAAGTATTTTTACGAACAGCATTTCAGCTAGGAATCACTATGAGAGTGGAAGTGCATCTCGAAGCTTGAAGGTCAGTGCTGGTAGATAATAACCCTCCTCCCTTTTCCCTACCCTGTCTTTTCTAAAGGTAAGGTAGTCCACTAGTTCCACTTCGTGGGGGAGGATCTGCGGTTTGAGCCAGGTTTCAGTCAGGGCTAGAACGTCAGGCTTATAGTGTGACACGCATGCCTCCAAGTCATGGAATTTGTGCCTTAGACTGCCTATGTTCATATGAGCAAGTTTGATCCCTTTAGAATCCGCCCACAAGGGGCATGAGGGGTTGTTAAGAGTGAGATTTGGGGAGAAAGGACCTGGATTAAGTTCAATATCCCCCCCCCCGAGGGCTAGAAGGGTCTTACCCAGGTGACCAGGGGGTAAGTAAGGAGGGGGAAGGGTCAGCCGTCCATCACTCTTGTTTGGTGGAGAAACCTGGACACCACCTCGTGCATTTGGCAAGGGTCCAGGCAGGTGTAGGATTAAAAGAGACCCATATGGAGGAGTCATTATGACCTTGATGGCAGGAAGGAGTTGCCTTAGAGAAAGAGCGCAGTTACAAGCTGATGCCAGCATATAGCTTAGAACAGGATTATCTGTTCGTTGTTTTTGCCAGGATTATATGGAAAGTATTAGGCAGTGACTATAAAATATTTGGGAGGAGAGGTTTCCCTTTTGGAGGTTAAGTTGCACAAAAGCAAACAGGGGAGATCTCTAGTGGGGAAAACGATGAACTTATTGAAGAATATGTTAGTGAAGTATAGGCTTCACTGGGAGAAAATTTAGTTATCCTAGAAATGACAGCGAGCCCCTAGTGGCAAAACTGTATAACTTGCAGATGGCAAAGTGAGCCGATGGGTGTTTTCAGCTCACGTGACCATCCAAGGCACTATAAGTTAGAGTGCCGACCAAGGGTGGTGGTGGGGATGGCGGGGCAGAGCCATGACTCCAACAGCAGCTACACAGCACACCAGGAGGGCTCGTATGGAGCTAGCAGTATGGGGCAGCTATTTTGTCCAGTTAAGCCCCTTTCAGATATTCCGGTCACTAGATCAGTCTTTTTTAAAGGTAAAATCGGCTTGTTTATCAAGTTAATGTCCCTCCTTACATTTCTTTCCAACAGTTACCTTTGTTCGTTTCTGCGCTGCAATGGGGGCAGGGGAGAGCAGGAGCTGAGGCCCTCGCTACCTCACACGGTGATCCCCAAGTACCTTAGGCCTTACCCCCCCCCCCAACTCCAAGCACTTGCTAACCCAGTTTGCCTGTTCTCGTACCATAAGAAATGGACCAAATCTAGCATACCAGGTCCCCTTTTGTTGCACAAGTAAGCCCCAACGGTCCTTTAGTTATAGGGCTCCCAGTTTGCTAAATGGTCTTCCAGCAGGCACAGTTAATTCATAGATACATAGATACATAGACAGTGTCGGCAGATAAGGGCCTATGGCCCACCCAGTCTGCCCATTTGAGCTTGTAAGTTCAGTTTGTTTTCCTAGAAGTCTGTTGCCCCTTACCCCTGACCTCCAGAATTCCTTTATGTCTATCCCATGCATTCTTAAATCCCGTGATTGTTTCAGCCCCCACCACTTCCTCTGGCAGGGTGTTCCACTTGTCCACCACCCATTCTGTGAAGAAATTCTTCTCATGTTTCCTCTGAATCGTCCTCCCTCCAACTTCATCCCATGCCCTCTAGTCCTGGAACATCTTTTTTGCTTAAAAATAGTGTTTTCCTGCACCCTGTTCCTCCCTGTATGATACTTGTATGTCTCTATCATATCCCCTCTCTCCCTCCTGTCCTCCAGGGAGTACATGTTCAGTTCCTTCAACCTGTCTTCATAGGACTTGTGATGTAATCCATGCACCATCTTTGTTGCCTTCCTCTGAACCTTCTCTACCCTGTCTGTGTCCTTACGTAGGTATGGTCTCCAGAACTGTACACTGTACTCCAGGTGGGGCCTCACTAGTGTCTTGTATAGCGGAATTATGACCTCCCTTTTCCTGCTGGTGATGCCCCTGCCTATACATCCCAGCATCCTATTTGCTTTACCTGCTGCCTTGTCACACTGTTTCCTACCTTGAGGTCATCAGATGACAACCCCAAGATCCCTCTCCTGCTTGGTGCATGCTATATCCTCACCCCTCAACTGATATATTGTGCCAGGGTTTTGTGCCCCATATGCATTATCTTGCACTTCTTTGCATTGAATTTCAACTGCCAAACCCCTGACCATTCTTCAAGTTTCTGCAGGTCGCTTCTCATTCTGTCTACACCTCTGGTGTGTCTACTCTGTTACAGAGCTTTGTGTCATCAGCTAACAGTGAAATTCTGCCTTCTAGGTCCTGCGTAATGTCACTGATGAAGATGTTGAATAGGACCGGTCCCAGCACTGATCCCTGTGGTACCCCACTGGTCACTCTTCCCTCTGGAGTGACAGCCATTTACCACCACCCTCTGTGTCCTGCCACCCAGCCAGTTACCTACCCACCACACTACTGTCCTGCCCACACCCATATTCTCAGTTTGTGTAATAGTCTTCTATGTGGCACAGTGTCAAAGGCCTTGCTGAAGTCCAGATAGGCCATGTCCACTGCCCTCCCTGCTCCACCTCGTCACCCAGTCAAAAATTCAACCAGGTTGGTCTGACATGACCTCCCTGGTGAAACCATGCTGCCTTGGGTCCTGTAGTCCACTGACAACCAGATGTTCCACCAATCTCTCTTCAGTAGTGCTTCCATGATCTTCCCCACTACCGAGGTGGAGGCTGACTGGTCTGTAGTTCCCTGCTTCCTCTTTGTTCCCACTTTTGTATAAGGGGACTACATCTGCTGTCCTCAGTCTTTGGGTACCTCCTGTTCCAGTGATCAGCTAAACAGGATAGCCAGAGGTTCAGCCACCACCTCTCTTAGTTCTTTAAGGACCCTGGGTGCACCCCATCTGGCCCCATTGCTTTATCAACTTATTATTTCCAGTTCCTTCAGGACCCTTTCTCGTAAAGGGACTTGTGTCCATTTCTGCACCATTCTCACCCCTTGTACTCCCTTCAGACCCATTACCCTCCTCTTCCTCAGTAAAGACTGAGCAGAAATACCTGTTCAATATGTCAGCTTTACTGTTGTCATCTCCACGCCCCCATCCTCCCCTTCAGTCTCGCTTATCCTCCCTTCGCCTTTCTTTTTTCACTTATGTACCTGTAAAAGGTTTTGTCCCCTCTACCCACTGATTTTGCAATGTGTTCTTCTGTCTGAGCTTTGGCTTCCCTTACTGACCTCCCTGCCTCCCTTTGCTTCTCCTGGTACTTCTCCCTATCCCCTTCTGCCTGTGTCTTTTTGTGTTGCCTGAATGCAATCTTCTTAGCTTTCACTTTCTTTGCTACCTCTTTGGAAAACCATAATGGTCTCCTCTTCCTTTTCCTCTTGCTAACCTGCTTAATGCATAATTCTGTTGTTCTTGTAATCCCATTTTGAATACTGCCCACTGTTCCTCAACCCCTGATTCCTGTCCCATTCCCTTAATGCCTCTTTCAAGTATCTCCCATTTTCCCAAAGTCTGCCCTCCTAAAACCCAAGATAATGTTTTGTGTGGTTTGGTTCTGCTCTTTCTGTGATTTCAAACCACAGTGACTGGTGGTCACTGCTTCCCAGGTGCTCCCCACTGTTACCCCATCACACCGTCCCTGTTTGTGAGCACAAGGTCCAGTATTGCCTTCTGCCGAGTTGGTTCCATGACCAGTTGCTTGAGGAAGGCACCCTGAAGGGAGTCCAGGATAAATCTGCTCCTAGTTGATGCTGCTGCTGGGATGCTCCAGTCCACGTCTGGAATATTGAAGTCTCCAACCAGTACTACCTCACCCTTGTCTGCCATCCTTTGGATGGCTAGCATCAGCTCCCTATCTGTTTCTTCCTCCTGGGCTGGTGGTCTATAGACCACACCTGTGCAGATGGCTGTCCCTATTTTCCTTTCAAGCTTAACCCACAGTATCTCTCCCCCATTTTGTTCCTCCTGGATCTCTGTGGCCCTTATGTCATTTTTCACATACAGTGCCACTCCTCCTCCCTTCCTGCCTGCTCTGTCTCTTCTGAATATGTTGTAGCCAGGTATGGTCATCTCCCAGTCGTGGTTATCATTACACCAGGTTTCAGTGATGGCCACAATGTCCAGGTCTGACTGTACCATGACAGCCTCCAGATCTTCCATCTTGTTGCTAAGGCTCCTGGCATTTGCACACATGGCTTTCCATGATTTGACCTCCCTAGACTGTTTCACTGTTCTACTCCAGCCCCTTCCTTGGTTGTCATTTATCCCTGGTTCTCCTTGCTGTCTGCCCTTCTGCTGAATTTTGCCCCTTTTCTGCTTATCCACCTCTTGGGCAATAATCTCCATCTTTTTCACACTGCTTTGCAGAGATAGCCACTCCTCTGGTTCACTGGTTCCACTGCTAGCTGTGGGGGTGAGCAAGTAGGTACCCTCCTTGCTGGCCTGTCACCCCTTTGCTAGTTTAAATGCTTGTCAATGTAGCATTTAAACTTATCATTGAGTGCTTGGATTCCCCTCCAGGATGGATGCAGGCCGTCAGGCTTGAACAAACCTCCATCCCTCCAGGTGGGTCCCCAGTCACCAATGAATCCAAACCCTTCCTCACAGCACCAGTTCTTCAACCATGAGTTAAAGTTCCTGGTGCATGCACTCCTATGCTGTCCCTTGCCTCTCACAGGTAGTACTTCTGAGAAAGTGACAGAAGTAGCTACTGGCTTGAGACCCCTCCCCAGTTTCCTAAACTCTTCCTGAACTTCCTTTGGCTCCCCATTTGCCAGGTCATTAGTACCTAGGTGGATAATGACATCCAGCTCACCCTCCCGTCTTGCCTTCCCAGTGATCCCCAGGATCTTTCTTCCATCCCTCCATGCCGTGGCACCTGGTAGGCACCTCACCTCCTGTCCTCCCCTACTGTGTTCCTAGCTGGATCCTCTTATGATGGAGTCCCCACCAGATTCACTCTCCTCCTCTGGGGTCCACTGCTTTCCGCTGAGGTCACCTCCTTGGCTAACCTCCACATCCTTTCCTTCCACTTCTCTGGGTACCTCTGTTTGGGTTGTCCTCATTTGCCAGTGTGGCAGCATGAGTTCTTGAGTGGAATAGGATCTGGGATGTGCCTCTGCCTAACTGCTCTAACCCTCCCTGATCCCACTGTCATCCAAGTGCTCCTCGTTCTCAGCATCCTTTGAGGCAGTGGCATTGGACTGGGTGGTTCCTGGATAGGGTGATGGTACTCCTGACCCAGTTTACTTCTGCTCTGAGTCTGGCTACCTCAACCCGCGGTCAGAGAGATGCATGCAGATGGGCAGCACCTCAGTGTCAAGAAGGTCTGCACGGCGCCCGTCGGCGCAGTGGTGGGGTTTCCGCTGGCGGCGCGGACCCGGTGATCGGGGAGCGGATCCAGGTCATCGGAGGGCCGGCGGGGAAGTAGGATCGAGCGTCCGACGGACAGCTCTCCTACTGCAGGGGAGGGCGCGGGTAGCACTCGGTGCGCTGGGGACCCTGGTGGAGACCGGAGTTCCACGCAACCGACGCCGGACGCGGGGAGGCTGGTGGACGCTGGCCATTGCACGCCCCGCCTCCTCTGGGGAGAAAAATCAGGTGGAAAAAGATGGCGGGCAGGACCACTGATCAATGAAACCCTCCCTGGAGAGCCTCACATTGCCGCCACCACTGCGGGACCCCACCAGTCACAGTTCCGGGGTCACGAAGGTGGCACACGGCCCCACCCTCCAGGGGGCAAGCCGGGGGTGACCGAGGGTCCTCAGCAGCAATTGACGGTGGTAGAGGTCTCCGGGGGCCGTGACCAGGGTGGATGGCAACCGTGGTCCTGCAGAAGGGACAAATAAAAAAAAAAGAAGGTTTGCCTGAATATGGCTGCCCCACAGCCACTGCATTGCACCACTCCTACATTATACTGCAATTCCACTACTTGTCTGCTACTGAAGCTCTCTTAGTTCCCTTTTTATTAATTCACTGTACTAAAAATCCTGCCACTGATCCTCAGATAATTTTTTTTTTAAAGAAAAAGAAACCAATAAATAAACAAATGAGTCAAAACACTTGCCTTGCTGAGGGTGGGCTTCTTCCCCCTTATGCCCCTCCTACTTCACATCTTTCCTATACCCTGTGCTGTAGCTCCTGTCAATCAGATTTAACAGGGCATATAATTACAGGCATATAATTAAGAGTTGGGGAATGGGAGGGAGGGGTGATGAAAATTTGCAGCAATTAAAGACAGCACAGAATTACACCACCACTATGTTTTAAATTTTCAACAGCCCAAAAACAATTATAAGTAAAGACAACAAAGAAAGTATAGTGTCATTAGAAGCCCACAATCTAAGTTTAAAAGAAAAATAGCAATTACCAGTTACTCTAAAGCACTGAATTGAATATGTTTCCTTCCTTCCCTTCTGGCTTCTTCTGAGAAATTAAAACTCTGCTTGCTACTTTAACTCTGACTAAGCCCCACCTCCAGTTATCACGTAGCTGAGGTCAGAGGCCAGACAATTAACACCCTTCACCAACTACAGGGCAGTCAGACAAGCCAAGATAAAATTTGCAGCAATTAAAGACACAGAATTACACCACCACTATGTTTTAAATTTTCAACAGCCCAAAACAATTATAAGTAAAGACAACAAAGAAAGTATAGTGTCACTAAAGACCACAATCTAAGTTTAAAAGAAAATAGCAATTACCAGTTACTCTAAAGCACTGAATTGAATATGTTTCCTTCCTTCCTCTTCTGGATTCACCCACATTGGGCCCCTTTAAACAACTCTTGAGATTGCACCTCATCTTCCACATCCTCTGTGACTGCCCCCCAGCCCCCATATACCCTCTAACTCTCCCCCAACCCCATTTATGATAGCCCCCACTCCCTCCACACCTCGAGGACAAAGCCTGTTTTTAGGTGGACTAGCTCACACCATCAAAGCCATTTCTGTCTGCCTCCTGCTGTTTGCCGTTCCTGTATGAGGCAACATAATCTTTTTTTTTTTTTTTAACTATTGTATGCAATTTATGTTTTCTGTTACTCGGTTTTCTCAAGTAGCCGTTGCCCTGTATGACTATGATACACTCATCTGTCTACTGAAATTGTATTTATCCATATGATGGTGTTCTTAGTCATCTGTTTGCCTGTGTTGTTACTTGTCATTGTATGACATGGAACCTACGCAAAAGAGTCTTCTGACCCATAGGTAATTATGATCTAAAAATTAAATAAATAAATAATACCCATCTTAATCAATTTAATCACCTTTTTGTTTTCCAGACTCTTCTTACCCTGCCTCATATCACTTTTTCTCCTACAGCCTCTCCATATTTTCTTTCCTACATACATATATATATATTATTTCCCCTTACCTCTCTACTAACTTTCCTTTTTTCCTCTTTTAGATCATTCTTGAAGAAGACCTATGATCAAAACGTCGATTCTAACTCTATTTTCTATTTTCAGTTTGCATTTAGTAGTGCCATTTTGTTTTGTTTTCAGGCCACACGCTGACTCAGTACCTTGCTGTTTTTTTTTTTATTCTTGCATTTTGATTGTTAGAATGGGTAGAGTAGTGGGATTTATTGAAACACCTGCCTCTCAGAGAAATAGTTTCAGACCACAGACCATCAGAATTGATGTTTTGCCATGTCCATGTGAGAACCATAACCATAAACTGCAATTATGATAAATCAAGAAGCATAAGGGTGCTGCCTCTCCTAATGTAACCCTCCCTTTGGGTGGGACTTACCTGGATGGTTGTTGGCCACCCTTCCGCCATGCTGCTCCCATCCCACCTGTTTCAAAACATCAAGTCTCTCCAGCTGCTAGATCTCTCGACTGTGTGTGTGTGGAGAGAGCAAGAGAGAGAGAGAGAGCGCGGTTGCAGTGATGATTTCAGCACTGTCTGCACCAATTTCTTCAGTGGCTCTGGCCATGTTCTTCTGTCCTAGTCCCCAGTCCTGCCAGAGGGGACCTGGAATCACCAGGAAGCTGTCCCTCTTTGGTGCTTTGAAGCACCACATGCACATGCCACCAACTTAAGCTGGAGCACATGCTTCAGAGGGTTCACACCAGCACCCCAGGTCCAACCTACCCTGCCGGGCATGCCCGACCGTACCCCATGCTCAATCAATCAATCAAACTTTATTTAACCAGGCTTTTCACCTCTGAGTGAGCTTGTTTGCAAGGTAGTCCTTGCTAGTGAAGAGTCAGAACGCGGGGTTGTTTCTGGGGTCTAGGATCCTTGGGAACTGGGAAGCCACAGGGTTATGCACCTATGACTGAGATATGAGCCAGAAGGGGCTGTATCCTGTAGTGAGAACCAAAAAGGCTGTACTACTACAAACGAATAATAGGGGAATCAGACGTGTTTTCTATACCCAGGTCGAAGGGCTTGCTTCTGACTGCTGCTCACCTTGGTATTGTGTGCTGTCCCTGCCTCAACTGAACTGGTAGCACCTGTGGGCAACATAAAGTGTTGGCATTGTTGGCTGGGGTCTTCTGTACTTTTACAGTTTTGGATTAAAGTTACTGCATTTAGATTGCAAGTTGTTTTTTGAGCATTTTCTCATTGGATTTAAAGTTCTTCCAACTGTGCTAGCACACTATGACCTGTTGGAGGGTTAAACTGCAAGCTTGCTAACTTTTAGCAAGTGCTTCACCACAAGAACCTAGACAATGCAGCTACCAGGCCTGCACTGGGACTTTAGTGTAATTCTTCGGTACCCAGAGTCATTGGTTTTTGTAACATACACAAAATTGTACTTTTTCTACTAGTGCTGGTTGAACAGTTTATTGCAATCTGTGTAGCATAATTCCTCTTTTTGTGCCCTTGATTGGACAGGTGCTTCATAGTCGGTGTGGGATGTGAGGAGGTGGTGTGATCCACAGGACAGTGGCTCCCAGAGGAGCATTGTTATAGGTTGCAAGTGTTAAAGGTGACTTGCAATTGTCTAACCTCTCTTTTCCTCCATGTTCCAGGCCTATGTTCTTCAATAAAAAAAAAAAATAAATAATAGTCCACATGGAGAATGTGGTGCCAACAACAAAATAAACCAATAAAAGAAATGTTATATGTCAGGCACTCACTACCTTGTGAAATTATACACTATGGGACTGATTCTCAAAAGGGGCTGCATTCAGTGCAAGCTGCAGCAAACAGCAGCTTGCACTGAAGCCCCTTGCACCAGGGACCCTGCACCCGATTCAGGTTCAGGAGGGGTCCCAGCACCTAAGTCCCCACACTTGCGGCAACCCCCCCATGCGGCAAACACATGGCGCATGGGAGGGTTTGCCACAAGCCCCTTGCAGCAATGGCAGGCTATTCCACCACCCCAATCCACGTTGTGCCCCACTAGTACAATATAAATATATCAGAGTCCCCCTCCCAATCCCCAATGTGCCCCACAAATAACATATATCAGAATCCCCGCCCCTCCACCCAGATCTCAGTGTCCCCCTCATTATGACAAATGAAAAAGCCCCTCTCATTGGTGGTCCAGTGCCCCAGACCCAAGCAGGTAGTGCCCCTCCCCATCCCCAGACAGAACCAGGGACCAGCACAGCCATCCTCATACCTCTGCAGCTGGTCCCCAACTGAACTCAATGTGCAGCAAACGGTACAGTGTATGCAAACGTACGCTGTACAGTTCGCTGCACATTCATTTCAGTCAGGGACCAGCTGGGGAGGTGCAAGGAGGGCTGTGCCAGTCCTCAGCTCTGTCTGGGGATAGGGAGGGGCACTACCTACTTGGGTGGGGACACTGATCACCAATGAGAGAGAGGGGCTTTCTTTGAAGGGATTCTGATGTAAATATGTTATTTGTGGGGTACATCAGGGATTGGGCAGGGGACTCTGATATATTTATATTGTAATAGTGGGGCATATCAGGTATCTGGCGGGGGATTCTGAAACATATATTCTAATTATGGGGCTCACTGATAGGGTGGGGATACCACTATATATATTGTAAGTGTGGTGCACATTGGGGAGGAGGGACCAGCGGCACTAATGCTACAACATCTCTCCTAGGGGAGAATTTTGTAAGTCCCACTAAACCAGCCCTGGCTGGTCTAAGGGTACTTAGAATTTTTCCCTCTGGGAGATTTTTGTGAATTGCAGGTCTGGGGCTGTGGCAGCTTGCATCTGCCTCATACCCCCAAGTGCCTTGTCGCAGCCTATTTCTGGGTATCAGGATGGCGTAAGCCCTGTTTGGAGCAAGCAGCCTGTTGTTAATGCAGGCTGCCTATGAGAATCACTTCTGGTGGCATCATTGCTACAACGGGTACCTTGCCATTCATTGTGGTACATGCCCTTGTGCAATGCCAGGAGCTTTGAGAATTGGGGCCCATATGGCTTCAGTCATACAAACACAAAAAATACTTTATTCACAAAAATAAGGACATATCAATAAACAGACATCCCTAAATATACCTGACGTGTTTCAGATCTGTAACAATCTGTAACCCCTAGATGGCGTTATCCCAGGGGCTACTACCCTGCCTGATTTGCCACTAACAGGTTGAGGGGCCTGGATCCAATGGCGGTGCCTCCACCCAGAGGTCAGGGTTTGCAATAGTTAAACTAACTTGGTCACAGCCCTCTGGGACACTGCAACCCCTTTCTTCCCACTAGTGGCCCACACAATATATCAGAATTACCTTCACAGTATACACTTACCCCAGGTCTGGTTCCGGCACTGGGACCTCCTGTGAAATAAGATACAGTGCAACAATCACAGTACAGTACTTTAACATAGACAAATACCTCAGGCAGTATAACTTTGCTGAAACAAGCAGCTCTGATTTATTTAGGGGATATAACAAGGACAGGGGAAATCAGGTTAATTAGCTTATCACTTTACTATCTACCTCATGGCTCTGTGCATAGGCCTATCCCTACCAGTTACTGTCCCTTGGTACCCAAGCCCTAGTGGCTAGTCCAAACCGTGGCAGCTGGTAGGGGCCCTTTCACAGTGAAAAGAAAATTTAGCTTAAACAGTCAGCAGTACAGTGATTCCATTTGGATTTAATGTGGCAATTCAACAGGGAGCGACCCTGAATTAGTACTCACGACCTCCAAACAAGATAGGGTCCTTCAACGTCAGCAGGGCTACTTTTGAGCTCCACGAGACTCTTCACACATTTATATGGTAAAAAAGAAAGTACTATACCAGGCAGGCTGCTTCTCTATCCCGATCGCAATTACTGCACAATACCCAGGAGAACACACAGCAGATTCAGTTCCTGACAGACCGAGTGCAATTCAACAATTTCTCCAGTCTTCTACAGGGTGAGCCTGGTTTCTACTCTTCAGAGATCCTTTGATTCTTTTCACAGGACGGATTCAGTCCTAACAAGCAGTTACACAAGCTGCAGACCGGAACTCTGGGCCTTACACACGTTTTTTTGACTGAAACTGTGCACTGAAGGAGCACAGGGTTTCTTTCCCCTTCACTGCCAAAGCTGACTGAAACTCCAACAGACAAAACCGGGCACTTCCTTTGAGTTCCTCCCAGTTCTTGACTGGATTGGCTGTCACTCACAATAGACTGCTGCTGTTGGTCCAAAAAGGCGCCTAAGTCTAAACTACATCTCCCAGAGTCACTGCCCATGCAATCCTCTTGTGGCTGGCTCAGATTATGAGTCCAAGTTCTGATTCGTCCAAGGCACCATTTTAGAGCTAGCTTACCCCACACTGATTGGTCCAGTTCAGCAGTTCAAAACCAGAATGGGGAACTAGGCAGACACAGTTCTGACTGCAAAGAAAGCAGGTTAGACAAACTGTATTTTCATTATTACTCTACATGATTTCTGGCAAACAGTTACATCTTTCAGATAGGTTCCCTTTGCACTCCTAGTGACTGCAAAAAATGGAGTGAATTGGCAGCAGCTTGAGTGGTACTCAATCAAAGAAACACACAGTCCCCCATACAAACTAATTATGTCTGCAAGCAGACAGCTCTTAAAGAGACAGTACCAGAGGTTCTAAAACACTCACTGATAAATGGCTAAACGCAAACACCATTCAGGCTTGGAGCATTCAAGCAAGCTCCTGGAAGTCTTTTGGAACCCCATTTGCAGGGGGTTACAAATCCTTTATCAAAAGCTGTTACATTGAATTACCCTTCCCGTAAATCGTCAATCCTAATGATGTAATGATGATGTCACATATATATGCTATCTAGGTACATAAAATATATGAATCTACAAAAATGTATACAGTACATACCTGCAAAGATCCAAATTGCCACAAATTCAGTTTTGTACTTTTTGCCAATACATATATTATCATGTTATGCTATAACTACGTCTATTAAAAATGCTAAAAGGTGCAGTTTATAAAAAATATTTCTCTGAAACACAAAAATATACTCTGTTATCGCTAAAACAAATTCATTTTAAGTTAACTTTAAAATTCACTTTAAATATGGTTTTAAATTCAAGTCCAAAATATATATTACCAGACTTTTCAGTATCAGCCTCATTTTTATGTTGTCTTGTGCTGCATGTGCAAGACAACATATTGCGGTTGGTTCAGTGGAGAAGTGGGTTTCAGAGGTGCGGTCCTGCTGCAGCCAGTGGCACCACTGCTTTTTGTGGTCGGGCTCTGTGGCACTAATGGCATAGCACATTGTCTATGACAGCAGTTGAGAAACGTGCCACCACCTTGAAAGAAATTAGCCACTGCAATCAAGGAGCACCACGGGGCGGTCCCTGATTGCAGCAGCCGATTACTGCTTGCCTCGTCTGGTGTCCCCATCAAGCAACATGGTGGCAGCTTCCCCCAGCAGCTTTTCATAGTCCCCACAGAAGCCGAAGGATAGTCGTTGCCTTTCACAGTCCCTCTGAAAGCTGACGGGGTGCCCAATCACCCTATCAGCATGCCCCCTCCTAAGTTAATTTGTCAGTGGGGGTGCCCAATCCCCATCAGCATAATGAACTCCCCTCCATTTCTTGTGTGCCAGGGGTGCCCAATCCTCTCGGCTCATCGACCCCCCAACTCTGTATGGCTGGTAGGGGTGCCCAATCCCCGTCGGCTACAGCCCCCAAAAATGATATTTTGATGGCACGCTAGAGCCCACCCCAGCATGCCAAACGTCCTAGTGGAAAAAAAAAAATCCCACAATGGTTTTTGGTTTTACCCTGTGAAACAGAAAACAGTCCTTATTGGGTCAGTAGTTAACCCCATCCACCCTCTGTGCACCCAGTCTACACTCTTAACCCCATACTTACCTCCGGAGCCCAGTGCAACACGCTTCGTGGACTGGGAACACATCTGCACTCCTCAAAGCCAACCATAAACTGAAGTAATGCCGGTAAGCTGTATAATGGCATAAAAGTTTTTTTTCAACTTATGTGGATATCTTGGCCACTTCTTTGACTTTTGCCGCCAAACTTTCAACATGGCGTTTTTGGGACCCCTCCTCATGAATTCAGTCACTGTCATGGTGTAATGAAATTACAGTGTCACTGTTCATGAGGTGGCCTCTCAAAAAGCCTATGCTGAAAATTTGGTGAAAGAATTCCAAAAAATTACTATGTTACAAGCGTTCATTGCGCAGTTTCCAAGCACATTCATAACTTCGCCAATTTTTAATATTTTCACTCCAGATTTTCAACATTGGCATTTTTTCATACCTCCTTATGAACAGTGCAGCTGTCATTTTTCACATCCTGGCTGAAATGTGTTTTCGCACTACTGGCGCAGAATAGCACAGTCGCTATGGGAAATCAGTGTTCAGGACAGATTACGAAAATCACAGTGACACTGTTCATGAGCAGAGGTTCTAAAATGCCTATGTAGAAAATCTGGTGACAAACGTCCATAAAATGTCTATGCTACGAGCATGTGTTGCGCAGTTTCCATACGCACTTGTAACTTCAACAATATGTAATATTTCACTCAACATTTGTAATATTGTCAATTTTGCACATGTCCTTATGAACAGTACAGCTGTCATTGTTCAGATCCTGCCTGAAATATGTTTTTGCACAAGTGGCGCACTATGGCGAGGTCGCTGTGGGAAATCAACGATCAGGACTGACGAAGAAAATTATAGTGACAGTGTTCATGAGCAGAGGTCCCAAAATGCCTATGTTGAAAATTTGGTGACATAATTCCACTAAATGACTGTGTTACGAGTGTGCATTGCACAGTTTCTACGTATGCTCGTAAATTCTAACATTTTTAATATTTTCACTCAAGATTTTCAACACTGCAATCTCTTCACACCTACCTATGAATGGTATAGCTGTCATTTTCAAATCCTGCCTGAATGGTGTTTTCCCACATCTGGCACAGAATGGCACAGTCGCTGTGAGAAGTCAACGTTCAGTACAGATTAACAAAATCTCAGTACCACTATTCATGAGCAGAGGTCCCAAACAATTTCATGAGGTGGGGGTCACAAAAATGCCATGTTGCAAATTTGTAGTGCAAATACCAACAAATGGCATGGGCATTAGGGTTTCTAACCATAACGTCCCACCCTGTACAGACTGACAGGCATCAGGGGTGAATCTTTGCATTGCCGGCTGTCATGCTCACGCCATACCATCCCTTCCCCCCACCCTCAAGCCACTGATAGGCATCGAGGTGTGCCTTGGACTCTTTGGCCCAACGGTTCACCCCATTCTCCTATGCTGCACCCATTTCAGCATATGTCCTTATGAAATTGGGTGACTGTAAAGCCAAACACCCCAAGGTACACCTCAGCACTTGGTGTCTGCAGGATAGTGTAAGGTAAAATGCCATAAGCATTATGGCCGAATGGGGTGAGCGTAATGCCCAAGGGCCCCAAGGCACAATGCAATATTTGTTGCACTGCAAGGTAGGGTGAGCTGAAATGCAATGACATTATAGCCGATGCCCAAAGGCACACCTAAGTGCCTGTCAGTCTCTGTAGAGTGATGTGCGGTTTGACATCACTTTCATACTTCACTGCCATTCCTATTATGTATCTGTTCAACTCCTGCGCAACCGATGCCAATGTCAGCAAGACAACATTCATCACTGCCAAATGCTTGTTTGTGTTTGCCTTACTGGAGCCAAGTGTCTAATTTCATAATTTGTTGAGTGCCTGACTTGTAAGATTTTTTTATTAATTCTTAAATAAAAGCATTGTTAATTTGCTGAATTTGACTTTTCTATGTGCACCCAGTTTGTATAACTTGATTGAAACATTTATTGATGAAGCTAACAACTGTATTATTGGTCCCCAGGGGAGGTCCAGTCCAGTGTAATGAGGCCAGTAGGTACAGCATCCTAGGGGTGGTGTACTGCATGCAGCATCTGGCCTACTTGTTCTCTCTGGGTGGAGTACCTTGTTACTTATTATTTGTTCTGGGATGACCTCCCCTACCACAGAAGAGAGAACAAACCCAATCCTCTCAAGCAGGTAGGCCCTATACAGTCACCGGGCAGCAGCCTGAAGCGACACAGGAGTTGCAGTTGTTTTTATTTACTTATTTCAGGGAAATGAGAACTAAACAGATTTGACCTTTAAACTGCACGAGCTATACACAAAACATACTAGCAGCCACTACATATTTACTAAATCTTGCCATTTAATACAACAGTGGTTCTGAATGCAGAAAAATTTACATGAATAAATGTGCCTCCCCTCCCCCAGGTCACCGTGTCTGGGATCAAACCCCTGCCTAATGACTGTACTGGGTCAATCTGATTTTTTTGTGTATACTTTCTTTTTACTCCCTACAGCCGGGCATTCTTCTGAGGTACTCGCTCATCAAGGTCTCTACTCCTGTCTGAGCCATCGCTTCCTCCCCTGAAACACCCAGGCAAGTCTAGCCCCCTGGATCATCCCCTGGGGTGGACCTGCCCTCCTGTGGTGGGCCTTCCCTCCCGTGGCAGCCTCTCTAAAATTAGGGAGGCATGCCTGAGCTTCTAGTCAGCCGTGGAGTCCCCTGGAGTGATGGGCCTGCATTGGGATGTGGGCCTGCCCCTGGAGTCCCCAGTATCTCGGCAGTGTCTTAGAGGGTTTTTTCTAGCATGTTTCCCCCAGGATTGCAGCAGTGCAATGACATCAGCATGGCATGATGCCGCAGATGTCTGCCTCCTCCCACTCATCCACGCCAAGCATGTGTAATGCCTCTGGCTTCCACCAGGGGCCACTGCTTGCCAGGCATGCCCTGGATCCTCCCCAGGGAGAGAGGAGAGCAGTCCATTGGATGCTTGATCCTCTCCCTCCCCTGCTGACCCCTGGTGCCCGAGCTCATTCCGAGACACGGGTTGCCAGTGTGGCGCAAGGTAGAAACATAGACGTTGATGGCAGATAATGACCGCAAGGCCCATCCAGTCTGCCCATTTATTTTTCTACCTTATGAATGTGCCATCGGCCTTTGCTCTGTCAATGGCCTATCTATCCATACTCATTTGTATTGCTCCCTTATGCCTATCCCATGCCTGTTTGAAGCCTTGCGCTGTATTCATATCCACCACTTCCTGAGGTAGACCATTCCATGCATCCACCACCCTTTCTGTGAAAAAGAACTTCTTCTCATTACCCCTTAATCAGCCTCCCTCTAATCTCATGCTGTGTCCTCTTGTCCAGCTATTTTTCTTATATTGAAACATGTTAGACTCTTTCATCTTGTTAATGCCCTTAAGGTGTTTGAATGTTTCGATCATATCACCTCTCTCTCTCCCTCTTTTGCTCTAGGGTATACATATTGAGCTCTGTTAATCTGTCCTCATATGTTTTCTGATGCAGTCCTTGCACCATTTTGGTTGCCCATCTCTGGACTGCCTCAGTTTGGTAATGTCCTTGTGAAGGTGTGGCCTCCAGTACAGCATGCAGTACTCCAGATGGGGCCTAACCAGTGTCTCGTAAAAAGGGATTATTACCCGCCTCTTATGACTTGTGATACCCCTACTAATACACCCCAACATCCCCCTAGCCTTACCTACTGCTTTAGTGGTCTGCTTGGATGATTTCAGGTCATCTGAGATGATGATGATGCCCAAGTCTCTTTCTTCCTTTGTGACTGCCAGCAGCTCCACTCCCAGCCTATAGGTGGCTTCAGGGTTTCTCTTCCCTATGTGCATGATCTTGCACTTCTTTGCGTTAAACCCCAGTTGCCACTCTTCCGACCATTTTGCCAGTTTATCCAGATCTCTTTTCATTCTGCCCACCCCATCTGGATCATCTACTGTGTTGCAGATCTTGGTGTCATCTGCAAACAGACAAACCTACCCTCAGTCCATCTGCAATGTCACTGATGAAGATATTAGAGGACTGGCCCCAAGACTGATCCCTCAGTACCCACTTGTGACCTGCATCTCTTCTGACTGTATACCATTTACCACCTCTTCTGTTTTTGCCCATCAACCAGTTTGCCACCCAGTTGACCAACGCCTGACCCACCCGTGCCTACCCAGCCGTATTAATCAATCTTCTATGTGGAACAGTATCAAAAGCTTTGCTGAAGTCAATGTGGGTGACATCAACTGCTCCCCTTGGTCCACCACTCTAGTTACCCGGTCAAAGAAATCTATAAGATTAGTTTGACAGGATCTACCTATTGTAAACCCATGCTGTCTTGGATGCTGTGCTTCTATGGATTCCAGGTGTTGCCTATCCTTTCCTTAAGGAGTGCCTCCTAATCTTTCCCACTACTGAGATAAGGCTGACTGGTCTGTAGTTTCCTGCCTCCTCCCTTCTATCACTGTTGTGAAGCAGAATAACGTGAGCCCTTCTCCAAGTCTTCTGAGACCTCTCCTGTGCTCAGAGACTCACTAAACCGTTCTGATAATGGCTCTGCTAATTCCACCCCTTAGCTCCTTTTGTTACCCTGGGATGTATGCCATCAGGTCCATTGCCTTGTCCACCCTAAGCTTATCGAGCTCTTGTAGGACCCTTTATTTTTGTGAAGGGACTAGTACACCTCCCTCCCCCTGTGTCCATGGTGCTGAGCTGTGGGCCCTGCCTACCTTCTCTTCAGTAAATACTGAGCGGAAGTATCTGTTTAGGATAGACAGCTTTTAAATGGTCCTCCTCCTCCACGCCCCTTAACCACTTTGATCTTAGCATACCCATTCTGGACTTTCTCTTTTCACTACTGTATCTATAGAAATTCTTGTCACCTTCTTTTACTGTTCATGCTAGTGTTTCCTCAGTTTGGGCCTTTGCCTGCCCTGCCTTCCGTGCTTCCCTTAGGGAAGTTTGGTATCCTCCCTGTCTTCATCCGCTTCGTTCCCTTATATTTCCTGAATGCCAGCCTTTTGGTGCTGATCTTTTCTGCTACTGTTTTAAGAACCAAAGTAGTTTCCTTCTTCTTTTGCACTTCCTTTTCTCTCTAACACAATGGGATGTTGCTTCAAGTATTGTATCCTTAATGCTACCCACCTTGCCTGTATTCAGCGCCTGTCTTTCTTTTGCCAGGGCTAGCTTGACTCTGTTGACCATCTTATCAAAGTCAGCTCCTCTGAAGTCCCATATTTTGCCTTGGGATGGGATGGGATGATTTAGTTCTAGTGGCCAAGTTGAACCATACCATGTGATGGTCACTGGCCCACGGGTGACTTTCTACCTGGAGATCTGTGATCCTTTCCCTGTTAGTCAGTGCTAGATCTAGGATAACCCTGACTCTTGTGGGTTGTTGTACCAGTTGTTTGAGGCCCTCCCCCTGCAGGGAATCCACTATGTGTCTAGTTCTGGCAGTTGTTCCTGCTGGTATTGACCAATCTGTATCTGGCATGCTGAAGTCTCCCATTATCAGAACCTCCCTTTAACTGTTATGTTTTTGTATGTCTTCTAACAGTAATGTGTCTATGTCCTCCCCTGGTCTGGTGGCCTGTAGACAACCCCAGTTTGTATGGCTTTCCCATTTCCTGTTTCCTGGGTGACCCACAGTTCTTCTGGCATCCAGAGCCTCAACCCTCAGCGCCACCGGGCCGGCCTGGGTCAGTCTGGTTGAGGAGGTTGTATTTGTTCTTTCTCCTGTGGTGATGGGGGGGGGGTTGATCCCAGAACAAGCCAATGCCTTCACCCAGAGAGAATAAGCAGGCCAGAATGTTGTGTGAAGTACCACTCCCTGGGATGCAGTACCTATTAAACTTTCTACAATGGACTGGACCACCCTCTGAGTACCAGTAATGTTACCTTTACCAATAAACACTTCAATGAGGTTATACAAATTGGATGTACACACAGTAGTAAAATTCAACAAATTAACAGGCTTTCATTTAAGAACACAGCTGGAAGGCAAGAGTGGCAAATCACCTTGAGCACTCCCACCCTATAGCAATGTTCCCTGGGAGCCACTGTACTGTGGGTCACTACCACCCTCTGAGATTCCACACTATTTAGGAAGCACCCACCCAATTAAAGGACACAAAAAGATGAACTATACTACACAGGGTGCAGTAAACTCTTGAACTGGTTATCAGTAGTAAAACAACAATTTCAAGTATGTCACAAGAACCACTGACTCTGGCTTCCCAGGAGTTAGTCTCAGTGCTGGCCTGATAGCTAAATTGCCTGGATTCTTTCGTTGATGTGCTTGATGTACATTAGCAGTCTTGCAGTTTTAACCCCCAACAGGCCATAGTGCACTAGCACAATTTAAAGCACTTGAAATCCAATGGGAAGATGCTCAAAACACAACTGTAATCCATGTGCAACAATGGTAATACAATATCAGAAAAGTGCAAAGCCCCACGCCAGCAATGTCAGCCCTCATGTGACCCATGGATGCAGCTGTTCAGTTGATGCGGGGACAGCACAAAGCAACAGGCTGAGCAGCACTCAGGAACAGGGGCCCAGTGATCTGGGGATGAAGCACTTCCAATTGCCTAGGATGTTCTGCTGCAGCACAGCCCTTCTGGCTCACACTTCTCAAGATATAGCTCTTCTGGCACAGCTCTCAGTCACAGGAGCACAACACTGCATATTCCCGGTTCACAAGGAGCCCAGAGCCCAGGAACAACCCACACAGTTTGACTCCCTTCCAGACCAAGAGTCCCCCTGTACTCAGGGCATGCACCCAGTAGCTCCCTGTTCCCCAAGCCATCCCACTAGATAATGGCTATCAGGCATCTTATTTGGCTATTAAGTAATCTCTGCCTCCTCTCAGTACAGTTCAGCAGCTTTTGTATTCAACAATGGCCCCAGGATCACATGCTCAGTACTTTCGTCTCACAGAGGCTTATCTGGTACAATCTGTCTGTGAACAATATAAGTCTAGGATAAGGTTCATAGTGAGTTTACTGAATGAACCCTGGTGAGGGCTTGCAGAATTGTTGGCCTGGCTAGGCATCTCGCTTGGTCTCACCACAGCAGGGTTGAACACCAGTGTCCCTCTCAAATTGCCATGAATTCCTTGAGTGTTCAGAAACTCTTTTCTCCAGTTCAGTATCCTGCTGGACAGGCAAATCTGTCCATCAGTCCTTTTGCCTTATCCTGACACCTGATTGGCCCTCCTAGCCTGCCTGTCCATTAGGGAGGGTCCAATTACACCATCCTTTTCACAATCCACTGCTTCTGTCTCTTGCTACCTACCCCTTTGATTGACTGGTTGGTGGGGTCAAGGGTTGACAACAGGGCCACAGTCATGTGCTGAGGGAGCCTTGTGCTCCAAAGTTCTTTATTTATGTTCCTGCCCCCAAAGTGTGCTGGCCCCAGGGTGTTTGCAACAGCCCTCCTGGGCTGTCATTTAGTTGAGCCACAGTGACTGTGAGAGCACTGGGTTTGTGTTTTGTATACTGGCAGGATCAGTGAAGTTGGGAGCACTGGGGAGGAGCCCCTGTAGTATGTGCAACAGCTTGGGTTGACGGCACCATCATGGCACAACAGGTGCCAACAAAAGAAGTGTCCTGCTGTTTTTTACCAGTACCCTGTGCCACAAATCAGGGAACTGGGTCAATGAAATTTGATCAAAGCCATAAGAACTGGAGGGGCACAGAACGTGCCAACAATCAAAGGCAGTATCCTATTTCACTTTCAAAACACATCTCAAAGCCTGGCTGTTGCCTCATAATATGCATTACCACCCCTCAATTTTCTGGGTTTTGCCCCCCATGAATGTCCCACCCCTCTGAGTTTCACCATCATCCTACCTATTCCGCTGCTCTCTCCCTGTTATTGTCTCAGTATTAGCACTTATCATTCCATGTCTGCTTTCACTCACTTTTGAACTTGTCTCTCTCACTTACCCAACTGTATTTTGTTAAATTAGTCCAATTATGGTAAACCATGCCTTGTCGTCACCTGCTTTTCCTATTGTCATGAAATTTATCCTGCATGTACTCATTGTGCCATTGCTATGGCCCAGGTCATGTCTGAAAACAGTCCATTGGATCCATGCAGTTACCTGGTAATCAAAGGCATAAATAAACTAATAAATTAATAAATAAATAAATATAGCTCCTCTGTCACCACCATATATGAAGTCAAGCAGAGCACTTCAACAATGTCCCACAGCAGCAGTTATGGGCAGCATTCAGGAGGGTGGCAAGTGCTTCCCAGCTATGCTCCCTCCCACAGGACAGGGTTACACTAGAAACATTAACCCTTGCTGTGCCACAGACTGATTTATCAGTCCAGAATTACTATGCATTTTAATTCTGTCGTCAGCCAAAGGGTTAACATTAAAAGCATTCAAAGTAAACAATAACTGTTCAGCTTATTGGGACTCTAAGATGCATTTCTAAGGAATCAATTGACTTTTCAAACATTGTTTATTTAGCAGTTATCTGTTTTATTTATATGATTCTCCTTTCTTTGATTAGCAACTGATATCAATGGGGCTGTACTGATGGCCGTGGAGATGTTGGATGATGCTGCAGAGAAAAAATTGTTGCCTGAAAGAAGTGTTTCCCTTATTATTCTGTTAACAGATGGTGAACCCACTGCTGGTAAGTGAATGACTGTAGTGTGTTACAAGCAAGCAGTAAGACACGATGAGCTGTGGGTTATGTAAGCAATAAGACATGACAGGATGTGCGTTAGACATTTTAACACACAGCTACCAGGCATTGTGAGGCACGAGGCCACAGGCGCGCCCAGCCTCCAGCCGTGTGTTAAAATGTCTAAACAGATACCCTGGAGTGGCTTATTGCACTTAGGAAATGGAGTAAAAATATTTAGAGACATTAATAATGACAATATAGTTGTTAAAAGTAAACATTTTTAATTTATTAAAACAGATAGCCTTATGCTGAGTAAAGTAGTTCCATGTTTACCTTTTTTAACAGTAAAACACACTGTTTGTTTCAATATTTAAGAAATACTGTTTTAATTTTAACATTTTAGAAATAATGTTGAATGTAACATTTAATTAAGAACTCTCCCTTGCATAACTATGCAACTGTCAGTAAAACTAATGTCACTGTAACATTGACATCTATATTTTATAACCTTTACTTTATTTTGAGACATAAACAGGAGCATTGAAAGTCATGGTGCAGTTGTGCATTGTTACTCCTGAAAATTCAGTCTGTAGGGACTGCTGATTTAGGTCGGGAATCATTTTTACATCGGGTGGTAATGTGGTGCTTAGTTCAGTTTCTGATTGCTTCGTGGATTCGTGCTGCATGTCTCCATCGGGTGTCACTGTGGGGCACAACTGAAGTGAGCTTCCTGAAACTTTTCCTGGAGTTGAGTTTTTCTCTTTTGGTGCCAGGATATTACACCATTTCCTTCTGTCATCTGGCTTTGCACGCCAGTAGCTTTGGAGGCTTGCCTCATTTCTGTGGCCTGTGATTGACATGATTTCTCGGCTCTGTAAACCAGCATCTGATAATAGTTGGACTGCGGTCGCTTGCAGGCAGTGATTAGTGTAGCACTGCGAGAGACCAGCCTCTTCACTCAGTCTGGACATGAAGGTTGCTAAATAATTGAGACCCATGGGCTCTGCTGAATACCACACGGGAGGAGTCAAGCTGGAGTTGTGCTGGAAGTCTGCGCGGATGTAAATACAGGGCTTTTGGATGTGGAGGAAGCTTGCTTATGTATAGTTTAAAACTTTCAACTGGGCAAAGTGAATTGCCCAGTTGAGCATACATAAAACCACAGTTTGATGATTTGCCAGTTTCAAGCGCATTGTTGTGGTTTTTAGTATGCTCGTTAAAATTGAGCATTACAAATTGAGCACCATTTTCATCTGATTTTATTGAGAAATGCTCAGGTTTAAGTTGCCAGAGACCTTCCGACCATGGCTGGCCATATATAACTGAATGTCTAACCATACTTTACGAACTAAGCCAGGAGCAGTTCGGGAAAACAAATGTCCAAATATCAGTTTTGTAAGTCAGACTTTGTGAGGGGTTCATGGTGCTGTGACTTGTCTTGCTGTGAACGCCAGTAACTTTTCATTTTGCTGTAAATACAGCATTACTGGATCAGAATTCTGGATCCCTCATTAAGTTAAAAGGCCTCCCAATGGCCTATAAACCGAGGTGGCGGTTCAGTGCAGCTCACAGACCGCTGAAGCTCGAGATGACGTACTCGAGTCCTGTGGTCATCCGAGCTTCCGCGTAAAATTTCCTCAGAACATTGTTGAGGTCTTCTTTACCAATAGAGTGCCAGTCTGTCGACGTATTTGTTGCTGTTGCCCATTCACCAAATACACACAATGCCCATGCAGTAGATCTTAATCTATTTTTCTCATTTTTCTCTTGCTCAAGGCAATCAAGTTGTATTGGGGTGTATGTAGAGAAGCGCTTACTGCGGCAGTTGCGGTTTCCATTTGACAGGTTGGCTGGCTCGTTTGACAGCTGGAGCTCATAATTTCATTTTGTGAGGTGGAAGCTTCAGATACTGTGGTCAGTTGTTCAATGGGCTCCTTGTCTGGATGCGTAAGTAATTCTAAATCCTCTTCTGAAAGGCTGATATCAAAGTGGACTTCAGGAAAAGATGCCATTCTTATAGACTGGTACTGCCACTTTCAGCTGGTTAAACAAGATGGCTGATTTCAGATTTGCCAACATTCTAATTGGCATGTTTATTAGGATCAGTGCCCATAGGGCACTGCCTACACTCTGTGCGTGAAAGGAATATCACACAGGTAAGCACCAATCAGGATGTCTGAATTCTGATGCCCATTTCATAAGGCCTGATGAGCCGCCCCAGGTGCATTATGAGGCACAAGGCACTGCGCTTACGTGCTTTAGCACCTGGGAAGTGCTCTTATAAGGCCATAACCCACATCTCAGAGCATCTTATTATGCTTATAAAATGGGCCCCAGGTGGACATTAAACATTAAAAGAAAAAAGCTATTAAAATAGGAAAACATAGCGAAAACAGAGGTTCTTCAGTTGTAAGAGTAAAAATAGTTCCTCTGTGTACTGTTCTGTACAGTACAGTGTTTTTAGTTTTGCCGCCAGTATAGAGCTCCCCTTCCCCATACACATAGTGGTCAGGTTAGGTCCATGCACCACCTCAGCCACACACTCACTGTCTGTGTTTTTCTTTCCTGCAGAGTTCAAATTTTCTGTTTTTAAAGCTGACAACAGCACTATCTGAGTGAGCAAGCATGTCCCTTTTCAGCCGTCATACTGGACAGCATCTTTCTCTTGAAGAATGTCTTGTCAACTGAGCACATCTGTCAAATGGAAGAGAAGCAGATTTGCATTTCTGGAGTCACCGTGTGCTTTTCACAGGAATCCAGTTTTGCAGATAATTGGTCATATTTTAGATGACAGTAGGCAGGGGCTGTGCCAGCCCCAAGAATGTGGTGGTGACAGGAGAAGGTGAGGAATGCAGTGGGGACTGTAGAGAAAGTGCTGCATTGATGTCAGCAGGGCAGCTGTGGATCAGGGGCGTTACAGAAAGTTTCCTAAAGTAAAAGTAAGTAAAAGTCAGACTGGCAGTTTAATGCACAGTTTGTGAGTGCTTTTACCTGGGGAAATGATGGAGCTGTTCTCTGATTTTACATGTCTGTGCTACCATGCTCCTTTTCCCTGGGATGCTAGCTAGGCTGATGGCATGCATTGATTATTCCCTGTGCTGCATTTTGCTTGACACAATTAGTGCCGATTGCAAGGTTATGTCCTGATTAGGACATGGCTAAAACCTGTTTCAGCCAATCAGGTTTCAACAATTTTATGCCCATTTTATAATTCTGAAAAAATAAGTACTTTTCTTCCCTTGTGCTGCCCATTAATTAAGCCCACTAAATACTGGACCATATGACACTAGGAAACAGAGATGACATTTGGTTCTTTCAAGTTCTGTTTGTTCCCACTAGCTAAATGAGCATTGTACTTGCAGTATGGTAGAGAAGCCCACAGAAACTAGAATGGGAAATAAGTCATTTGTTGCACATCTAAGCACACTGGGGAATCAATGAGATGTCTACTGTTCCCATTTTTAAAATAAAGTATCCCTTTAAAAAAAAAAACAGGTGGGTCTGTATGACCTGGGTGCCACCTCCCAACAGGCTACTACCACTGCCTGCTTTCCTAACTGCAGGTTGAGGAGCCTGGATTCTATTAGTATTGCTATTGACACAGTGCCTCCACCCAGAGAAAATTTTAAAGGGGGTAGATGTTAAACTAGTACAACCCTCTGGGAAGTTGTACTTATCCACAGCCCCAAGCAGTGGACGTACACCTGGAGTTATACCAAACACTTAACATACACTTTCAATTATTGGTGCACGCTTAATAATATGCTTGCAGTTACTACTCTTACCAACAGGGATGGGACTCTCTGAATGCCTTGTATACCTGTAAGGAAAATAGTCATTGACAACAATATACCTTTCATACCATTTCCCAGTCCCCACCACTCAGTAGTAATACGCTCAGGATATACAGTTAAACCGTAAACTGATTTATTGGTGGATGTTAACAAGGGGTGAGCAGATGAATCAATGGTTACTGCAAGAAAGTAATCCATTTGGATGGTAGATTTGACAATCACAGACGTTCACCCCTGATTTAATTCGATTATTTAGTTCTGGGTACCCAGGTTTAAGTTGTTGCAGGCCTGAGTGTTGCCATGGGGTGGCGGCGTTGTAGCTGGTTGGTGCCCTTAAATAATCAGTTATGGATTCATTTACTTTAATCTGAAGCCACATTCACCAGTGCTTTATCGCAAGCAGAAATTGTAATCCCCATGTCAGATGGCCTGCAAATACAGTCAAACCAAAACACGTAACTTTGAAGCAAATCAGTTGGCAATTGCTTTGTATTAGAGGCTGCAGGGCTAAGACACTAAGGGTACCACGATACCAGGACTAATAGGGACAATAGCTGCAGTCTGGCTGGATTCTTGCTTGCCAGGAATGATCATGGGGACCAGTGCTGATACTACTCACCTCCACTTTGCTGCCTTTCCCTTCAAGGTGGCTGCAGCCTGCAATTCTTCTCTCCACAGGGCTGACTCCTGGGCAGTCTCTAGTCAGGCCGAATGACAACTCACAACCCAACAGTCTCTGGGGCCTTCCATGACTCAGGCCCAGCACATGCAGTTCAGTCTCTGAAGTAGTTTAAACAGCACACTCAGTTTATTAACTCTAGTACTGGAAGTCCTGGCTGCAGGGCCTTGAAAAAAGCAAACAGGTCTCCATCTTTTGAAATACGCCAGGAGACAATTCCAACATCTGCAGGCTTCACATTTTACACAAGTGTCTCTTGAAAGAAAGATCTTCATGGCGACTGCTCAACTCTGAGACAGTTCAACAAAGAACATTTATTCTAACAGTGTTCTACTTATCAGCCTTGTTAGCTGAAAAAAAGGCCTCCTTCTGCTTTGAGGCAGTTGAAAACAGTTCACAAAAAGGAGGCAAAGCAGGCCTTTCCCCAGTGTATCTTATCTTAGCCACACTGGCTCCCTCTTTCTCGTGAGCTCGAGCTGATCTCCAAGCCTCCTCACTCCTTGGAAGCTCAAGCAAGAATCTCCCTTCAGAAAGTCCCCTACAACTAAAGACCGGGATCTCTATATTCCAGTTGGCTGCCCAAGTTGTCAGTCACAGTCCCGCAACTCCAATTGGTTAAATTGGGCACCAAGAGAAAAGTTCACAGTTTTTCCCAAAAGCACTGTAACAAGGACCCATTAAGACCCTGAAGTTCTGATTGGTCTAAAGTTGAGTGCAGGACCAAACATGGTGGCTCCCTTGCCGAAAAAGTAAACAGTCCACAGTTATGGTTCATTTTAAGCATAACAAGTTGGATCTGGGAATATACAATCACAGCATTCAGCAGACAGCACTTACACAAGTAATCAACTGTGTAATGAAACTTATCGGGGTACTGTCCAGCTGGTTTCAGGCTTTGCTTTTCCCGGACACAGCACAGGAAATTCACTGCAATGGCAAGGCTGAATCTCTTAAAGTAGTAGCACGGTGGCATTCATTTGCACACCCACGCAGGAACCAGGATTACAGCAGTACTTCACACCAGGTTATATTTACAATACTGGGTAAGCCAGGTTCTTAAAGCAATGCACCAGCCAGTATCCAATTTTGGCAGAAGAACACTGCAGAGCCCAGGAAGACAACTAAGGTAAATCCACCATCTGAGGGGGTGGGTAACACACTCCACTGCCGAGGAAACTTTTTTTCATACATATTTTATCCTCCTCAAGACTCCTGGCAGGCGGCTTTGGCCCTCCTGACAGAGGGACTCTCTCTCTCTGGACTCACCTGCACCTGCACTCTCTGACCTCAGTATTCCCCCATGGATTGTCCCCCGTGGTGGGGCCAGGAAGGAGGTGCCACATCACTTTCCAAACCAAATCCAAAGCTGGATCAGCCCTCGGGTGCGGTGGCCATCACTGAGTGCTGCCAGGGCTCTCCTTTTTCCTGCTGTTTCTCCCAACCCTCCATAATGACATAGGCACACTGGAATGTGCCTCCTGACGCATACTGCCCTCTAGACATCACCAGAGGGCAGTCAGCAAGCTGGATGACAAGTCTTTCTCCCCAAGAGAGAGAGGAGGCAGTTCTCGGATGCTCGATCCTCTCTCCCCACTGCTGACCCCTAGCATCCTGGGCTTGTTCTTGTACCAGGGACACGGTGTGGCGAGGTATGGCATCCAGTGCCTTAAACCCTCAGTGCCACTGGGCTGGCTCTGCCCAGAAACTTGGGCATCCATGCTAAGTCTATAGAGATGTGGCAATATTTATAGAAACATTTCACTACACACTTATTAGTACCTTGCTGTAAAAAAATATATATATATATTTATATTTTGTAAAAAACTTTGTTAATGCATCAGTTAAGGTTGAAGTGACAAATGTATGGAAATGAAGTGTTAGGATTGAGCTCCCAACACCCCCATCCTACCACCCCATCCCCCATCCTCCACACACAAACAGGCACCGGGTGTGCCATGGGATCCTTAGGCCTACCTCTCACCCCATTCTCCTACACTGTAACATGTCAGCCTGTTTACACATGGAATGGGGTGACAATTGGGCCTAATGACCCCATGGCACACCCTGATGCCTGTTGGTGTGTGGAGGACAGTGGTAGGGTGGAGGGGGTTAAGGGCTCAGCCCTTACACCTCATTTCCATACTTTTGTCACGTCAACCCTAACTGATGCATTAACAAACTTATATACTCATTGCAAAAAAACTTTGTTAATGCATCAGTTAGAGTCAAAGCAAGAAAAGTGTGGAAATGAGGCATTAGGGTTGAGCCTCTAACCCCCCACCCTACCACCCCACCCCTCATACTCCACACACCAACAGACATCAGGGTATGCCATGGGGTCATTAGGCCTAACTTAGGCTCCACCCTCACAGCCCCCATTGTAATGGGTTTCACCCCCCACACCCCTATGATACATATAACTAACTCCGGGGATGAAATTCAGAGACATGAGGAAAACTTGGGAGCGAGATGTATGGAACAGGGGAGCACAAGCTTGGAGGAGGGGAGCACATTATAGGGGGTAACCCAATCATCCACCCTTGGGGGTGAAGGGAAATAAATTCAGGAGGGAGGGCAGAATGACGGGGCTCAAACACCGGAAAAAAAAATACTCACCAGATCGAGTATCGAGCTTGGGTCTACCAGGCTCAAAGCAGTGACTGTATGTTCCAAGCCACAGGGCCAGCTTGACAACAGCTCCCCAAACAAGAACCTAAATACTGCTTTTTTCGTACTGTAACCCCTCACCCCTGCCTTTTTAGCAAAATGACAGGTGGCATGCTGTTGAAGCTGACAGCAGTACCTGGTGGGGACTGGGTTCGGGGAGGATGAGGTTACTCGGCACAGGGGACCTAGGTTTGGCTACTCTGAACAGGGGCACCCAAGTAAATCCGAACACAGGAAGCAATAACTGTAATGTCCAGAACCAGGAATGGGATTCTTCAGTGTGCCTTTTATTTACATCCAAGCTGAACAAACAAAGCATAGACGGACCCCCACGGGGCTACATTTCCTGGTAATGCAGATTAGAGATGACAGAACACTTTATCACTATTTCCAGCCCTCAGGCTCTAAACCCACCAGGCACAAAGCCCGGGCTTGCATGCAGCTTTGGGTACACAGCCCGACTCGTACACTACTTGGGTTTTCCCCACTGGCCCGGCTCCCCCGCCGGCCACTTGATCCGCGGTCCATTTGAGGAATGAACCAATTATCCTGTTGTGGCTCCTCAAACCACACTAGAGTCTTCGACTCCTAGAGAGAATTTTCCTTACAATTCCATGTCTGGGTACTTCCCTCATCACTGGCCAAGTGCCTGAGGTAAAGTAGAAATCCACAGAAGAAATCTGTAGAGGTGGACCTGGTCACTAAAGATGGGGGGCCACTCACCTCCAGCTCCCACAGCCCATACCCGGCCATTTCTCTGGAAGCTGAACAATTCCTTTACTGAAAACTTTCAAATGTAGATTCTGGGTAGACGTCTCACATCTCCTCTACATATCATTTGCATCCCAACAAGCTCTGAACTTGAACCTACTTTTAATTTGCTTAGCCCATTACTCTAGGCTTCCACTATTGTAGTAGTTCAATCCCCACACTGTCACCCAAGTCCCAGGGTAAAAAAACATAGGCCCTTTTAGCAAGAGCAGACACTCACCCTCACGTTGCAGGTGCCCACAGGCGACACAAGTCTTCTTGTTCTCCCAAATAAACTCTGGAACACATAGGCAGCTTTTCCTCTACAAGCAGAACTAGGGGGTTGTCCCAGAAATCTGCAGAGAACCCTTTCCTGCCCCCATCCCTGAAGGGAGGGGGCACTGAGACCCGAAAACAGCGGTCTCCACCACTTCAATTATCTTCTGTGTCTCTCTTTAAGGTGGAGACACACACCCTTTTACTTAAAAGTATCCCTCTGTCAGGGCTGAGGCTCCTAGAGCCTTACTGAGCTGCTAAGCTGCTTTCTCAGCGGGCTGCCAACACCAACTCCATACTGAACTGGCTGCTGACTGACTGACTTCAAAACCTCCCAATGTTCTATACCAACTCCCTTGCTGCAGATTCCAGTGTGGTTCATGCAGCTGCGATAGTTCTATTGGTGATGTCATCCCTCAGTCTCAGCTGAGACTGAGAACAGAGTGAGACAGTGTGTGTGAAATCCATTTAACTGGAGTTTCACAAGCTGCCTTCCCTGCCTACCACTAGGTCTTACTGGGATTCCAGTAACCCTGCTAACAAGGGGGTTACAATACAATACAATACCTATAAGCGCAGACTGTGACACTGGCTGTTCTTGCACTGTCGCCCACTTCACAGTCGCTGTTTTGACTTTTGCCCAATTTGACTCGCTTATTGACTCACTGAAATCATTGGATACCCCACTGGATAGGGCAGAATATCTCATAGCACAAAGCACAACTGGTGTACAACAGCCATTATGTCCCAGCAAAGACTTTTCTACATCTTCTGGGGCACATGGAAGCAAATTATTGTCGCAGTACCATTAGCCAGACTGTTTATGTGGATACCACAATGGACCCTCAGAGTCCAGTGGAATCAGCTGACAGACACCCTAGACCAACAGGTACTGATAACATCTCCTTTTCACAAAGAATTGACATGGTAGCTTGACATGAGCAGTCTTCTATTAGTAATAGCCTACAATTCCAGGTGGGCCTCTGCCGTCACGGCCTCTAGGTCCAGGATCTTTTTTATTTCTTTTTTTCCTTTTTTTTGTTTCATATGTATGTTATTGGTTTTCGCTTTTTCTCCCTTACCCCCTGAGGGCATGGCGTACACATGCGTGTGCACGCGTGAAGGTGCATGCTCACGCCAGGATCCGGTGGCCCCTTCCTCCCCATCCCTGACCTCCACACAGTCGGAGCGGGACTATGGGTAAGCGGGCAGCCACCCCTTGAAGGGGAGAGCAGTCTGGGATCTTTTTACATAGACTTCTAGCATTTGCACACATGGCCTTCTGGATTTTGTTATCACTTTGCTTGTCATTCTCTCTTTTTTCCTTTTTGCTCTCCCTCCTTCCTCCTACTCTTCTGAATAGTTATTTTCCCCCTCCCAATTACTATCTCCCTGCTTCCTCAATTAGCTTGTACCCTGGGGTTTCTCTCCCTCAGGATCTCCCTAATCTCTACATCAGCCTGTGGGAGGGCAGTTTCTGCCTCCCGATTTCATTCACGCCACCTCAGCTAGTTTAAATGCTCATCAAAGTAACATTTAAACTGTTTACTGAGAATTGCAGTTTCACCTTCCAGATGAATGCAGGCCATCACCTCTGTACAGAGCCCTTTTCCTCCCAGGTGGGGCCCCAGTCCCCAATGTAGCCATACCCCTTCTCTCTGCATCTTTCCCTCAACTATGAGTTGAAAGTTGTGATGTGGAGAACCCTCCCTTTCCCCCTGTCATAGACAGGCAGCACCTCTGCAAAAGCTACCGAGTAAAGCTGGACCAGTCATGTATAGGGCTGAGATGCTTGCACCTTACCTTTTTACAACGCAGGTGATCCAAGGTCGGGAGTGACCTCAGATCGCCAGAGGTTGGCCAGGGCAGGGAGGATTGAGCGTTCAATGAACAGCTCTCCTCTCTTGGAAGGGTGGATTGTGGATCCCTGGCAGCAGCAACACCACATGGAGGCATGCTATGCAACAGTCAGGGCCACATACAGAATTGGGGGAAAGTGACAGCAGACATCCATAGGAGGAGTGCAGGAGCACACTCATACCCATGCTGGACATCATTGCACATCTGCACCTCCGGGGAGAGAACAGAAGAATAGAAAACCCTCGAGCAATAGGAGGAAGATGCCACTCTAGCCCACCACATCCTCTGCTGGTTCCTGCTTTCGAGACCTGAGTGCCCCACCTTTACCTGCACTTGTGCCTGGTACTACATGTGAGGAATGATCACTGAAGGAGCAGATGGCAGCCCCACCCCAGGGGGTCATGACTGGGAGGCACCTCATAGGTGAGTCAAGGGTGAGATGGGGGAACAGGTCTCTAGTTAGAGATGAGCACTGCAGAATGAGATCAGGGCAGTGCTGGCTGATGGGGCCCCAATGCATGATGATCAGAGGGAAACAGTGTTAAAAAAAAAAAAGCTACTGAGTGTGCTACCTATCTAAGATGTCTTTCCAGTTCCCTAAACTCCCCCTGCACTACACCAGCCATGTCCCTAGCCAGGTAATTTCTCCTTGGGTGGACAACAACAACCAATTCCCCCTTCCTTCCTTCCTACTACCCTAGTCACCCCTAGGATATGCTTCCCATCCCTCTGGGCCATGGTGCCATGTAGGCACCTGACCTCCCTCTCCACCCTCTTTCATATTCCCAGATCAATCCCCCTGACAGGTGAGTCCCCAACCAAAGTTTGCTTTCTCCTCCTCTGGGGTTTTCTCCCCCGCTTCTTGGGGTCCCCACTATGAAGGGTCCCCACATCCTTCCTGACCACTACCATGGGTGCCTCCTCCTGGCAGTCCTGCTGCCAGAGTGGCATAGGAATTTTGTAGTGGTGCCAATTGAAGAATGTTCCTGTGATCCACCCCCAGCCTTCTAGAGTCCACCACCCCCACTCTTCCTGAACCCACTATAGTCCAGCTGCTCCTCTTATCTGGCATCCTCTCAGCTAACTGTGTCAGACTTGGTGGCCTCTGGGTGGGGGAGAAAGACCCTTGACTCCTAGTCAACTTGTCTTCAATTCTAGTGACCTTCTCCATAAACCCAGAGAGGCACATGCAGAATGGGCAGCACTGCAGTCTCCAGAAGGTCTCGCTGAAAACTGTTGTCCCACAGCCACTGTACTGCACCACTCCCCCACATTCTCTAGTGCTGCTCTCTCTGTGTTACTTGGAACTCTGTCCCCTTACACCGTTTGTTGTGCCCGTCTACTCACAGGGTGTTGCTAATTCCTAGTTTTGGGCTTTACTGCTCACTGCTGTATATAAACTGTAATTATATTATGCTAGCACATTTGCTGCTGCCTCTGTATGCACCTGTTATCCTGTAATGCAATGCTGCCTCTAATTTGTATTGTAAGTTGTTCTCCCTACAACACCTTCCCCAGGTCACACCTGGAAATGAGCCTTAGCTCAGTGTGCCTTTCCTGGTTACCATTTCTTAACTAACTAACTAAATCCCTGTTCTTTTGCTTGTTCCTTTTGTACCCTTTACCCCCAATGGCATAAACTACTAACACACCTGTTGTTGTTTTGTTGCTTGTTCCTACCCTAGATAGGGTGAGCTTCCTCTTCCAGTTTGGGCTAGCCTTTTACTTACTGCCCTTTCCAGCAGCAAATTCAACAACTGGAGTTAACAGGTGCTTTACCTCAGTCAACTGGCAGAGTGCTGTGCTTTTCTGTTTCCTCCTGCTGATGTCCTGCCAATGTCCCCAGCCACTACTGAATCAGACAACACATCTCTACTGCCACTCACGCTTTGAGGTCACTAGGAATTGTGGGATTTTGCTATATAAGTGCATGTATGGTGGTATGACTGAGGGTTATGGTGGTGGGGTGAGGCTTTTGGGGGGTTGGGTAATTTGTTTTATTTTATGGTTTGCTTTTCGGTTTTCACTTCATTAGTTACTGGGTTAGGCAATATGTGTAGTCGTTAGGCTGTCAAGAGGCTTGACTATATTTCAAACCACCTGTGCGTGCTCCATCATTTTGGGGAAACCCTAATGGTCCTTCATTTAGTGGTCATCAGCTGCTGTGCTGGACTTGACAGCATTCAGAAATGGAGCAAAGGCTACAGGGGAGATGTGAAATTGCTGTTGGGATGGGCAAATAGTGTTAGTGAAGACATGCAAGATACCCAGCAAGGAAATGGAATAATGAAGGAGGTTTCCCCTGTCTTGTTCCCCTACCTAGGGCTTTGCCTAACAATAACTGCCAACAAGTAAGCAGGCCAGCTGACTCTGCTCTTCATCTTTGGACCATTCTTTTAACACAAGATTAATGTGAATAAGATGGCAGTGACTGAGGGTTTCATCAAAGATTCCACAGCAGATCTTGTTGGTGTCATGGGGACTTGAGTAGGTGATGACTCTGGACCAGTGCTGGAGTCACCAGTCCCAGCTGGATACTCTGTGGTACATTGCTCAAGGTGAGATTGCAGGGACCATCTATTTTAGATCCACTCTGGAACTCGTGGCATACCCACAGGAACCTCCTAGGTATTTTGAGTGTTTAACTGTTAGAGATAGGTCAGGCGTGAGTTTTAGGATCATCCTCTATAAAAGCCTCCATGATATGGGGTTGATTTCCTTCAGGAGCTGGCAGATTTTTTTGGTCTGCCAGATGTTAGATGCCTCCTGACTGCTAGTGTTGGAGGACTTCAGTGCCTGAGTGAAAGATGATACCTTGTCTTTTGGTCAACAGCTCTACCAGTGATGTCAACACGAGACCTTTCACAGCCAGTTGCTTCTGTTACTCATCTGCATGGCCACACACTGAACCTGGTCTTCTCATTAAGGCTTGACATAAGTACAGTCAACAATTATCTGGTCTTCTGTTCAGATCGCCACATCATGTTGCTCCTTAGCAGGTCCCTCATTTGAATACCTCTCCTGTAGATATGGTTCAGGTCACCCAAAACATAATTTGGAGCCCCACAAACTCCAGGCAGATTGATTAGTCCTTCTCGTCTGTGATCCAGGCAAGCTTTTTCAACAGATAAATACAAAGAATGAAGTTGTTTATTTTTTGACAAGGTGTCTACCATTCAGATTGGGATCTCTTTAGGCAGTCTGTCATGGGTCCTCAGTGTCCAGATAAAGAGGGACAATGAGGATCTGCCATCTTGGGCTGATTTTCATCCTGTTGCTGAAGAGGTGGTGCTTCCAGTGATATTGAGTCTGTACCCTACTTACTGTGCACTGGACCCTGGACCTACATGACTGCTTATTGGCAATCTCGAATCCCTGGGCAGTTTAAAATCAAGAATGTCGGGTGTTCCCTAAAAAAGAGAGTTTTCCATTAGCTCTGAAAAAAGCAGCGGAGAAGTCCCTCCTGAAGAAATCATGTTTGGACCCTAACAGTCTGGTGAACTTCAGGCTGTCTCAAACCTTCCCTTTTTGAGGATGGTGATTGAGAAGGCAGTTATGAAGCAGCTCGAGGCTCACATGAAACAATTTTGCATCTACAAGCCTCCCCAGTTGGGATTTAGGCCCTGCCACAGTAATGAGATTGCTCTAGTCAGCATGCTCCATGATCTCCTCATTGTGAGAAACACGGGGCTTTGTTTCATTTTTGTCCTTTTGAATCTCTCATCAATGTTTGACAGGGTGGACCATGGTGTGCTAATAGATCAAAGGAGGAACTATGTGGGACTCACTGGCACTATTTTATACTGGTCTGAGGCCCACATTACTCGGACGTTGCAGTGGGTTGCTCTGGGTAATTACATTTCTGGAGCAACTGCAGTCACATGTGGTATTCCTCAAGGCTCAGTCTTGGCACCTATGCTATTTGTCGTGTACATGCTGCCTTTGGGTGAGGTCACTAGATGACATGGGGTTGAGTTTCACTGTTATGTAGGTTTTAACTCTGTCTGTTTTGCACTCTTGATGGGTCAAAGGTAGCGTCAGTGCAGTGTCTAAAGGATATCAACAACCATATGGCCTTCAACAGCTTGTGTCTCAACCCAGGTAAGATGGAGGTTTTACTTGTCAATCCAGGCTGGCATGGGTTGGCAATGACATGTTATGACCTTTTTTTACCATCCTTGAATGGTCAAACATTTCAAACCAAGGATGTGGTGAAAGATCTGGGACACGTTATTTACTGTAAGATGATACTAGAACAGCAGGCATCAGTGATAGTCTGAAAAGGCTTTTACCACTTCCATAATATTGCCCACATTAAGCCATGTGTGGCACCAACTGATTTAGAGATAGTAGTCTATGCTTTTGTTACCTCTAGACTGGTCTATTGCAACATTATCTACTTACGGTTATCTGGATGTTTGATGTACCACCTGCAACTGGTCCAGAACGCTGTAGCTCAGCTAGTGGCAGGAACCTCTTGGAGGGACCACATCATGCCAGTCTTGTGCAATCTGCACTGGCTGCCAGTTTGGTGGCATATTATCTTCCAGATCTGCTTGTTAACATTCAAGGCCCTACACTGTCTGGGCTCTAGCTACCTTGAAGATCTACTGATGTATTACATACCAACTCATCTGCTCTACTCCACAAATGCATGTTTGTTCCAGGTACCATGTTCCCATACCAAGTAATTGGTAACAGGGCCTTTCGGGTTGCTGCTCCATTGCTTTAGAATTCTCTTCCACTACCTGCACAGTCTGCTTAAATGTGGGGAATTTTAAAAACTTGCTAAAAATATTTTATTTACACAGGCCTACCCAGATTAAAGTTTCATTGAGTTTTTATCACATATAATTCTGTTTTATACAATAGGGTGAGACAAAGGAGTAGCGGATACATTCATGTATTTTACACACAGTGATATAAATCCTGGTAAAAAATCACAGTGTGATAATATTTAACATGTATACATATTGGGCTTACCTCACAGGTAGATCGTATCACTATGCTGACATCAGGCTGGAACTCTGCCTAATACAATCACTATCTTTATCTCTTAATTACATCCTGACCAATCAGAACTCAGCTGGACTCTGCTGAAGTAGATATCATCACTCTAGGCAGGTTTCCCTAACACAGCAATCAGAAAGGAACTCCACCAAACCCTCAGTAGCCTAGGAAACTAATCAGTATATCAGTTCCACCTGCGACTCACCTGCTAGCCCTGGAAAAGCACATTGTGTTCCTGCAGAGAACCAAATCAAGCTAACAGCAGCCAGTTTCATATTGACAAGAAGCCAAAAAAGAGCAAAGCCTTCCACATCCACCAGTACCTCAACTAACAAGCATTTGTCAGTGCCGAATGTTGCTTGCTTGTATGTGCTGTTTAGGTATTTGGAAGTCATTGGAGTGCAAATATTGAAAATTTGCGAACTTACGAGCGTGCGTAGGAACTGCGCAATGCACGCTCATAGAACAGTCATTTTTAGGAATGTTTTCACCAAATTTTCACCATAGCCATTTTAAGACCTCTGCTCATGAACAGTGTCACTGTGATTTTCTTAATGTGTCCCATACATAGATTTCGCACACCAACTGCGCCATTGTGCGCTACATGGGCGGAAACACATTTTGGGCAAGATGTGAAAAATGACAGCTGTACTGCTTATAAGGAGGTGTAGTAAAATGGCAATGTTGGAAATCTGGAGTGAAAATATTGAAAATTTGCAAACTTACAAGCATGCATAGGAACTGCGCAATGCACGCTCGTAAAATAGTCAGTTTTAGGAATTTTTTCACCAAATTTTCAACATAGGCTTTTTGAGAGCCCACCTCATGAACACTGCAGTGACATTTCATTAATCGGTCCCGAAAGGTGATTTCGCGCAGCAACCGCAAAATCACCCTTCGGACCCGATTAATGCCATGACAGCACAAGAATTCATGAGGAGGGGTCCCAAAAACCCCATGTTGAAGATTTGGGCCCAAAATTTCCCAAAATGTCTGAGATATGCAACAAAGTTGAAAAAACCCTATTTATTCCATTATACTGTTTACTGGCATTTCCTCAGTTCGCGGTTGGCTTTGAAGAGTGCAGACGTGTTCCTGGTCCACTGATGATCGTCGCACCTACTCCGGAGTAAGTATGGGGTGAGGGGGGTGTGGAAGCAGGATGCGCAGTGGGGGGCAGGTTTTGGGGGAGCAGGGAGACAGCGAGGAACGTTTTCTAGTTTACAGTTTTTTTTTAATTAAGACGATGCAGGACATTTGCCACGCTATGGTGGGCTCCAGCATGGCAGCTGGAAAGGCTGTTTGGGGGGCTGGAGCTGATGGGGGATTGGGCACCCCCGTCAGCTATAACAAGATTTGTCACGCTGGGGTGGGCTCCCAGTGTGGCACCTGGAAAGCTTTTTGGGGACGCAGAATGTGGAGCCAACAGAGGATTGGGCACCCCTGTCGGCTATAACATTTTTGCCATGTTGGGGTGGGCTCCAGCGTGGGACCTGGACAGCTTTTGTGGGGGGTGTGGAGCCGACGGGGGATTGGGCACCCCCGTCGGCCATATGGTGTGTGCATGGGGGAGAGGGAGCGCATCAGCACGCAATATGCGTGCTTGCATGTGTGGGAGGGAGAGCTCTGCTCACTGAAGTGGAGCTCTTCCTTTCAACTGAATGCCACTGTATTTTCGACTGCTGTCATAGACAGCTGCAGCAGTCATTGGAGAACTGAGGCCGCGCCTGCAAACTCACTGACTGAATTGGAAGACGGGTGCCACACCTCTGAAAACTCGGATGATGGCACTATGTTTCTTGCACATGCGTGCAAGCAACATAAAAATGAATACAGCCTGCTTCATCCCAAATGGCAAAGTAGTGTTTGTTTTAGCAGAAGTTTCTCCTTTTGTCCTGTGTCGTCTTTGTTTGTTTCACAAGATAAATGAAATAGCAATCAAAAAGTTCTGGAAAACCATATTGTATAAATTGGATACAAGATGTGCAGTTGTGTGCTATGGAAAATATTTTCACTCCTGCATCGTGACCTCTGGATACTCTCACTTGTGCCTTCAGCACTTACGAGTATCCCGAGGTCACTCTGCAGGAGTGAAAATATTTTCCATATCACACTCCTGCCCATCATGTATTCCCTATTTTTTGCTTGTTTTTATTGCTGTAGGTACCCTATGCTTTCTGGAAAGAGCTCCAAAGAAATACAGTTGTCTTCTATATGTGCTCAATGAACTCTTGCACACACTCAGAAGATAGCAACACTGCAAGCAGGTTTACTGACAGATGAAACATTGCCATGTGATTTTAAATTTCCACATACACAATGCTGCAAGCTGAAAGGAATATCACTTCAGTTCCCCATCCTAATTGTGGCAGAACCCTCTACTTACTATTGAATGCAATGTCATTTTCGAAACATAAGCCTGAGTCCCTAGTATGGATCTGAAATCCAAAACATTCATACTCACAGGTAACAGTGCAGTGATTGATTACTTTTGACACAGTAATATTGTTATTGTTTTGTTCAATAAATGCAGGGGTTACAAACACAGGAAAAATCCAGAAAAATGTGAAGAAAGCCATCAACGATCACTATACACTATATTGCCTTGGCTTCGGTTATGATGTTGATTATGGTTTCCTGGAGAAGATGGCTTTAGAAAATGGAGGCATAGCCCGACGCATTTATGAAGATTCTGATTCTGACTTACAGCTCCAGGTAACAACTTTTGAAAGTACAGTACATCTGGGGAGTATCATAAATTCATCAATGTGCAAACTGTTCTTGTATGAAGGCATCCTGCTGAAGGTTCTCTCGTACTGCAATGTGCCAATGTATAGGTCCCTGGGTCTTTGTAAAGAACTACAGCAACGAAACCCCAACATAGTGTCTAATTGCATAGGCTTTATCCAGGGGATTTTTATCTAAAAATAAACATACATAAAAACATTCAGTAATTTTTTTCCTAGTCCACAGAAAATATGCATTTATATAAATTCATATTGCATAATGAATTGTACCTGCTATTTATACTCAATAATGCTTTAAAGCATAAAGCACAGTTAGCTTATAGGCTGCTCTTATATTTCTCATATTGCTGAAACAGCAAAAAATATCTTAATTCTGACTCTTGTTTTTGGCACATTGCAATAAGTATCAGAAATTCACTTTGGCTTTGTTCCATCACAATTTGTTTCACCATACTTTGTTCCCTGATGGAGGATGCTTTTCTGTTGGCTTTGAAAAAAGTGATAGCACAGCCCCCCATGAAGGAACCAGTTTTGAACCCTGACAGGTGAACTACAGGCCGTGTTTTTGTTTCCTTGTGCTTTGTTCTCTCTTTGCTTTCACATTTTATTTCTTCACAATTTCTTCCCATGTACTTTGTTCACACCTGCTTTCTTCCTGTATGAATTCTTTCTAATTGCTTTGACACACATGCATTGTTTCCATGTACTTTGTTACGCCATGTTGTGCTTGCAAATGCTTTATTTCTACCTACTTTGTTCCACATGCCATGTTCCAACATGCTTTGTTCCCATGTGTTTTATTCCCACATGCTTTGTTCTTACATGCTGTTTTCCTATGTGCTTTGTTCCCACATGCTTTGTTCCAACATGCTTTGTTCCTATGTGTTTTGTTCCCACATGCTTTGTTCCCATGTGCTGTGTTCCCACATGCTTTGTTTCTACATGCTTTGTTCCCACATGCTGTGTTCCTACATGCTTTGTTCCTTCCTGCTTTGTTCCTACATGTTTTGTTCCTACATGCTTAGTTCCCACACGCTTTGTTCCAACATGCTCTATTCCTACATGCTTTGTTCCTATGTGCATTACTCCCATGTGATTTGTTCCACATTTTGTTCTCACATGTTGTGTTCCTATATGCTTTGTTCCCACACGCTTTGCTCCCACATGCTTGGTTCCAACATGCTTTGTTCTCACATGCTGTGTTCCTACATGCTTTGTTCCAACATGCTTTGTTCCTATGTGTTTTATTCCCACATGCTTTGTTGCTACATGCCTTATTCCCATATGCTTTGTTCCCACATGCTTTGTTCCTACATACTTTGTTCTCACATACTTTGTTCTCACATGCTTTGTTCCAACATGCTTTGTTCCCACATGTTTTGTTCCTACATACTTTGTTCTCACATGCTTTGTTCCAACATGCTTTGTTCCCACATGCTTTGTTCTCACATGCTTTGTTCCAACATTCTTTGTTCCCACATGCTTTGTTCTTACATACTTTGTTCTCACATGCTTTGTTCCTACATGCTTTGTTCCTACATACTTTGATCTTACATGCTTTGTTTCAACATGCTCTGTTCCTACATGCTTTGTTCCTATGTGCTTTACTCCCATGTGATTTGTTCCCACATGTTTTGTCTCACATGCTGTGTTCCTATGTGCCTTGTTCCCACATGCTTTGCTCCCCACATGCTTGGTTCCAACATGCTTTGTTCCTACATGCTTTGTTCTCACATGCTTTGTTCCAACATGCTTTGTTCCTATATGTTTTGTTCACATGCTGTGTTCTCACATGCTGTGTTCCTATGTGTTTTGTTCCTATGTGTTTTGTTCCCATGCTTTGTTCCACATGCTTTGTTCCACATGCTTTTTTCCTACATGCTTTGTTTCTACATGCTTTGTTCCTATATGCTTGTTCCACATGCTTTGTTCCTACATGTTCTGTTCCTATCATTGCTTTGTTCAATGTGTTTTGTTCCTCCATGCTTTATTCCATGTGCTTTATTCCCACATACTTTGTTCCTCACACCTTGTTCCTATATGCTTTTGTTCCACATGCTTTGCTTCTACGTGCTTTGTTTCTATTTCCTTTGTTCCCATGTACTTTGTTCCCACATGTTTTGTTCCTACTTGCTTTATTCCCACATACTTTGTTCCAGCCTGCTTTGTTCCCATATGTTTTGTTCCCACATGCTTTGTTGCTACATGCCTTGTTCCTATTTGCTTTTTCCCCATATGCTTTGTTCCTACATACTTTGATCTCACATGCTTTGTTACAACATTCTTTGTTCCCACATGCTTTGTTCCTAAATACTTTGTTCACACATGCTTTGTTTCTACATGCTTTGTTCCCACATGCTTTGTTCCAATATGCTTTGTTCTCACATGCTTTGTTCCTACATGCTTTGTTCCCACATGCCTTGTTCCTACATGCTTTGTTCCCATGTGTTTTCCCATGTTTTGTTCCCATATGCTTTATTCCAACACTCTTTGTTCCTACATGCTTTGTTCCCACATGCTTGGTTCCCATGCACTTTTTTCCCACATGCTTTGTTCCCACATGCTTTGTTCCATGTGCTTTGGTCATACATGTTTTGTTCCTACATACTTTGTTCTCACATGCTTTGTTCCTACATACTTTGATCTCACATGCTTTATTCCAACATGCTTTGCTCCCACATGCTTTGTTCCTACATACTTTGTTCTCACATGCTTTGTTCCAACATTCTTTGTTCCCACATGTTTTGTTCCTATATACTTTGTTCTCACATGCTTTGTTCCAACATGCTTTGTTCTCACATGGTTTGTTTCTACATGCTTTGTTTCTATTTGCTTTGTTCCCATGTGATTTGTTCCTACATGTTCTGTTCCTACATGCTTTGTTCCTACATGCTTTGTTCCTATGTGTTTTCCCATGTTTTGTTCCTGTATGCTTTATTCCAACACTTTGTTCCTATATGCTTTGTTCCCATGTTGGCTTAGCGTGTTTGTTCCTACATGCTTTGTTCCACATGCCTTGTTCCACATGCTTTGTTCCACGTGCTTCGTCATGCATGTTTTGTTCCTACATACTTTGTTCCTACATGCTTTATTCTCACATGCTTTATTCTCACATGCTTTGTTCTTACATGTATTGGTTCCACATGCTGTGTTCCTACATGCTTTGTTCCACATGCTTTTCCAACATGCTTTGTTCACATGCTTTATTCCACATACTTTGTTCCATGTGCTTTATTGTAACATGCTTTAATCCTACATATTTTGTTCCCACATGCATTGTTCCCACGTGCTTTGTTCCTACATATTTTGTTCCCACGTGCTTTGTTCCCACATACTTTGTTCCAATGTGCTATGTTCGCCACGCTTTGTTCCTATGTGCCTTGTTCACCATGCATTGTTCTACATGCCTTGTTCCCATGTGCTTTGTTCCACATGCTTTATTCCAACATGCTTTGTTCCTACATACTTTGTTCCATATGCTTCATTCCTAAATGCTTTTGTTCCCACATGTTTTGTTTCCACATGCTTTGTTCCCACATGTGTTGTTCCTACATACTTATTCCCACATGCTTTGTTCCCACATGTTGTGTCCCCACATACTTTGTTTCCACATCCTTCATTCCCACATGCTTTGTTTCTACATGCTTTATTTCCACATGCTGTGCTCCTACATGCTTTGTTTCTTCATGCTTTTTTACAACATGCTCTGTTCCAATGTGCTTTGCTCCCACTTGTTTTGTTCTTACATGCTTTGTTCCTACAAAATTTGTTCCCACATGCTTTGTTCCCATGTGCTTTGTTCCTACGTGCTTTGTCCCCACATGCTTTGTTTGTTTCCACGTGGTTTGTTCCCACATGCTTTGTTCCAACGTACTTTGTTCCAACATGTTTTGTTCCTACATGTTTTCCCCATGTGCTTTGTTACCACATGCTTTGTTCCTACGTTTTGTTCCCACATACTTTGTTCCTACATGTTTTGTTTTTCCACATGCTTTGTTCCAACATACTTTGTTCAACATGCTTTGTTCCTACATGCTTTGTTTCCATGTGTTTTGTTCCTACATGCTTTGTTCCTGTGTGTTTTTTTGCCTCATGCTTTCTTTCCACATGCTTTGTTCCTACATGCTGTGTTCCCATGTGCTTTGATCATATGTGCTTTATTCCTACATCCTTTTTCCAACTTGATTTGTTCCAATGTGTTTTGCTCCTATGTGCTTTTTTCTTACGGCCTTGCTGTCTCCTGATTTGTTCCTACATGCTTTGTTCCAATGTGTCTTGTTCTGGTAGCACAACAATTCCTCAAGTGTAATTACAACATGTCAAATACCGTGTAGTGATAAATGTTAAAGATTTATGAATGATGGAGAGATAAAAGTGCTGGTGTGGTACCGCACGTGTGGGATGCTTTTACCGTGCAGATGTTATAGTGTGGTTCCTGCCAAGAATTTGAAGCTCACTAGTGTGTGCTGGCAAGCCGTGCTGGCAGCATGGCATGGAGTTACTGTCACAGCCTCTGAATGGGCTTGGTGCACCCAGTGAACCTGGGTTTGATTCTAGGAGTTTGCTGTGTTTTTGTGTATGTGTGTTGCACCATCCACCCACCCTTCCACGAATTGTGTCCCCATCTAGGTTAGAATAGTAAATCCCCAACCCCCAAGTTGCACACCTCATGTTGCATCCCCCCAGAGTTGGAATAGTAAATCCCCCTACGCCCTGGCTGCACTGGTGAACTGACTATGCATTTCTGAGGTGGTAAGGTGTGACATGTTTTGTGTTCCCACATGCTTTGTTCTCACACACTGTGTTCTCACACACTTTGTCCCACATGGTTTGTTCCCTCATGATTTTTTCCCCTGTAATTTGTACCCACGTGCTTTCTTCCTACATGCTTTCTTCCTAATTGCTTTGTTCCTACATGCTTTGTTCCTGCTTGCATTTCTTCTACTTGCATTGTTCCTAAGTGCTTTGTTGCCACGTGCTTTGTTCCCATGTACTTTGTTCCCACATGCTTTGTTCCCATTTGCTTTGTTGTCTCATGCTCGGTTCCCTTGTGCTCTGTTCCCACATGCTTTATTCCCACATGCTTTGGTTCAACATGTTGTGTTCCTACGTGCTTTGTTCCTACATGCTTTCCCCAGCATGCTTTGTTCTCACATGCTTTATTCCCACATACGTTGTTCCCATGCGCTGTTTCCACATGCTATGTTTTTATGTGCTTTGTTCCAGTGTGCTTTGTTCCTACATGCTTTATTCTCATCTGTTTCTTCCTATATGCTCTGTTTCCATGTGCTTTGTTCCTACATGCTTTGTTCCCATTTGCTGTGTTTCTACAAGCTTTGTTTCCATGTGCTTTGTTCTTGCATGCTTTGTTCCTACTTGCTTTATTACATGCTTTGTTCCTACTTGCTTTGATCCTACAGGTATATGTTTCTTTCCCATGTGCTTTGTTCCTACATGCTTTGTTCCTACTTGCTTTATTACATGCTTTGTTCCTACTTGCTTTGATCCTACAGGTATATGTTTCTTTCCCATGTGCTTTGTTCCTACATGCTTTATTACATGCTTTGTTCCTACTTGCTTTGATCCTACAGGTATATGTTTCTTTCTCATGTGCTTTGTTCCTACATGCTTTGTTCCTACTTGCTTTATTACATGCTTTGTTCCTACTTGCTTTGATCCTACAGGTATATGTTTCTTTCCCATGTGCTTTGTTCCTACATGCTTTGTTCCTACTTGCTTTATTCCGATATGCTATGCTCCTACATGCTTTGTTCCTATGTGTTTTGTTCCCGCTTGCATTGCTTCTACCTGCTTTGTTCCAACTTACATTGTTCCTAAGTGCTTTGTTCCCACATGCTTTGTTTTCCATGTGCTTTGTTCCTACATGCTTCGTTCCCATGTGCTTTGTTCCAACATGCTTTGTTTCAATGTGCTTTGCTCTCTCATGCTTTGTTCTCTTGTGCTCTGTTCCCACGTTCTTTATTCCCACATGCTTTGTTCCTGTGTGCTTTGCTTCAACATGCTGTGTTCCTACATGCTTTGTTCTCACATGCTTTCCCCCACATGCTTTGTTCCCATGTGCTTTGTTCCCACATACACTGTTCCCATGTGCTGTTTCCACATGCTGTGTTCCTACATGCTTTATTCTCATGTGCTTTATTCCTACATGCTCTGTTTCCACGTGCTTTGTTCCCATTTGCTTTGTTCCTACATGCTTTGTTTCCAGGTGTTTTGTTCTTACATGCTTTGTTCCCACTTGCTTTACTGCATGTTTTGTTCCTACTTATTTTGTTCTTACATGCTTTGTTCCTACTTGTTTTGATCCTATATGCTTTTTTCCCATGTGCTTTATTCCTACATGCTTTGTTCCTGTTTGCATTGTTTCTACTCACGTTGTTCCTACTTGCATTGTTCCTTCTGGCTTTGTTCCCATGTGCTTTGTTCCTACATACTTTTTTTCTACATGCTTTGTTCCCATGTGCTTTGTTGCTACATGCTTTATTCCCTCAAGCTTTGTTCCTACTTTCTTTGATCCTATGTGCTTTGTTCCCATATGCTTTTCTTCCCACATGCTTTGTTCCATCATTATTTATTCCCTAATGGTTTGTTCCCACAAGCTTTGTTCCCCCATGCTTTGTTACTCGTGATTTGTTACCTCATGGTTTGTTCCCACATGCTTTCTTCCTACATGCTTTGTTCCCACATACATTGTTCCCATGTGCTGTTTCCACATGCTTTGTTCCTATGTACTATGTTCCTACGTGCTTTGTTCCTGCATGCTTTGTTCCTACTTGCTTTATTCTCATGTGCTTTCTTCCTACATGATCTTTTTCCATGTGCTTTGTTCCCATTTGCTTTGTTCTGACATGCTTTGTTTCATGTGTCTTATTCCATATGCTTTGTTCCTACTTGTTTTGTTCCTACATAGTTTGTTACTACCAGTACTTGCTTTGTTCTTACATGCTTTGTTCCTACTTGCTTTGATCCTATATGCTTTTCTCCCATGTGCTTTGTTCCTACTTGCTTTGTTCCTGCTTGCATTATTCCTACTTGTATTGTTCCTGCGTGCCTTATTTCCAAGTGCTTTGTTCCCACATGCTTTGTTCCTACATGCTCTGTTCTCATGTGCTTTGTTCCTGCCTGCAATGTTCCTACTTGCATTGTTCCTATGTGCTTTGTTCCCACATGCTTTGTTACCACATGCTTTGTGCCTACTTGCTTTGCTTCTACATGCTTTGTTCTCACATACTTTGTTCCCTCATGCTTTGTTCCCTGATGGTTTGTTCCCACATACTTTGTTCCCTCATGGTTTCTTCCCACATGCTTTGTTAACTCATGGTTGGTTCCCACATATTTTGTTCCAACGTGCTTTGCTCCTACATGCTTTATTCCTATGTGCTTTGTTCTTACACACTTTGTTCCCACATGCTTTGTTCCTATATGCTTTGCTCCTACATGCTTTGTCCCTATGTGTTTTGTTCCTATGTGCTTTGTTCCTAAATGCTTTGTTACTACATTTTGTTACTTCATGCTTTGTTCCTGTGCTTTGTTCTCACATGGCTTGTTCCTGCATGCTTTTTTCCCCACTTGCTTTATTCCCACATGCTTTTTTCCTACAAGCTTTGTTCTTTCATGCTTTCTTCCAGTGTGCTTTGTTCCTACATGTTTTGTTCCCATATGCTTTGTTCTCACATGCTTTGTTACTATATGCTTTGTTCCCATATGCCAATCACACAGTGAAATCTGTACCACGAATGACAGTACAATGACAAAATCAACAGTTCACTGTATTGTCACTGCGGGACCCACACTGCTTTCTGGGACTTGTACTTCTCCCAAAATCAACTCTGACTTGGAATTGATTAGTTTCATATGGGAGGTTCAGGGGGCAAAGTCCCACTGAAGAAAACAAAGTCCGTAGTGAACAGTTTTATGCTGACCACAATTGTAGTCAACATAAAACTGTCGCTGTAACGTTGAACGACAACAAAGTTGTTGAACCAGCGTCATAGAGTCCTTTGTTCCTACATGCTTTGTTCCCACATGCTTTTTTCTTATGTGCTTTGGTCCTTCATGCTTTGTTTCCATATGCACTGTTCCGTTTTAAATGCTTATTTAACCTTATTTACATTTGATGTATCTGTTTTTCATGTTCAGTGTCCTTGCTTTGAAAGGCGCTATAAAAATAAAACTGATTTGATTTGATTTGATTCCTACATGCTTTGTTCCTATGTGCTTTGTTCCCACATGCTTTGTTCTCGCATGCTTTGTTCCTATATACTTTGTTCTCACATGCTTTGTTCCCACATGCTTTGTTCCAACATGCTTTGTTCCAACATGCTTTGTTCCCACATGCTTTATTTCTACATGCTTTGTTCTCATGTGATTTGTTCCCACATTTTGTTTCTACATGCTTTGTTCCCATATGCTTTTTTTACATTCTTTGTTCCAACATGCTTTGTTCCCATGTGCTTTGGTCCTACATGCTTTGTTCCTACATGCTTTATTCCCTCGTGCTTTCTTCATACATGCTTCATTCCATCATGCTTTGTTCCCAAGTGCTTTGCTCCTACATGCTTTTTTCCTACATACTTTGTTCCCTTGTGCTTTCTTTCTACATGCTTTGTTCCTATATACATAATTCTCATGTGTTTTGTTCTTTATTGCTTTGTTTCTTTATGCATTGTTTCAACATGGTTGGTTCCCTTGTGCTTTGTTCCTTCTTGGTATGTTCCCTCGTGCTTTGTTCCAACATGCTTTGTTCCCATGTGTTTTGTTTCTACTTGCTCTGTTTCCATTTGCTTTGTTCCTTTGATCATTGTTCCAGCATGCTTGGTTCCCTTGTGTTTTGTTCTTCCTCGCTATTTTCCCACATACTTTGTTCCCATTTAGTTTGGTCCCATTCTTTGTTTCCATGTGTTCCACATGCTCTGTTCCTACATGCTTTGTTCCTCGTGCTTTATTCCAACATGCTTTGTTCCTGCATGTTTTGTTCCCATGTTTTATTCCAACATGCTGCATTCAACATGCTTTGTTTCAATGCTTATGTTCCTGCATGCTTTGTTCCTTGGTGCTTTATTCCAACATGCTTTGTTGCTGCAGCTGTGTTCCTGCATGTTTTATTCCCATATGCTTTGTTCTCACATGCTTTATTCCTGCGTGCTTGGTTCTCTTGTGCTTTATTCCAATATACTTTGATGCTGCATGCTTTGTTCCTGCATGTTTTGTTCCCATGTGCTTTATTCCAACATGTTGTGTTCCTACGTGCTTTTTTCCCTCATGCTTTATTCCAGCATGCTTTGTTCCTGCATGCTTTGTTCCCATGTGCTTTATTCCAGCATGCTTTGTTCCCTCATGCTTTATTCCAACATGCTTTCTTGCTGCATGCTTTGTTCCTGCATGCTTTCTTTTCACATGCTGTGTTCCTAAATGCTTTGTTCCCTCATGCTTTATTGCTACATGCTTTGTTCCTGCATGTTTTGTTCCCACATGCTTTGTTCTCACGTGCTTTATTCCTGCATGGTTGGTGCCCTTGTGCTTTGTTCTTCCTTGCTATGTTCTCACCTGCTTTATTCCTGTATGCTTGTTTCCTTTGTACTTTATTTTTCCTTGCTATGTTCCCATGTGCTTTATTCCTATTTACTTTGGTCCCGCATGCTTTCTTACTGATGTGCTTTGCTCCCCGTGTGCTTTGTTCCCACATACATTGTTTCCTCAGGCTTTATTCTCCTCATTGTTTGTTCCCACGGGCTTTGTTCCTACAGTGCATGCTTTGTTTTCACATGCTTTGCTCCAACATGCTTCATTCCTACATACTTTGTTCCCTTGTGCTTTCTTCTTACATGCTTTGTTCCATCATGCTTTGTTGCTATATACATAATTCCTGTTTGCTTTGTTCTTTATTGCTTTGTTCCTTTGTGCATTGTTCCAACATGCTTGGTTTCCTTGTGCTTTGTTCCTTCTTGCTATGTTCCCTTGTACTTTGTTCAATGTGCTTTGTTCCCATGTGATTTGTTTCTACATGTTGTGTTTCCATGTGCTTTATTCCTGTGTGCATTGTTTCAACATGCTTCGTTAGCTTGTGATTCGTTCCTTCTCCTTGTGTTCCCTCTTGCTTTGTTCCAACGTGCTTTGTTCCTACAGTTCTGTTCCCATGTGCTTTGTTTCTACAAGCTGTGTTTCCATGTACTTTGTTTCTGCATATTGTGTTTCCATGTGCTTTGTTCCTACATGTTCTGTTCCCATGTGCTTTGTTCCTACATGTTCTGTTTCTTTGTGCTTTGTTCTTTTGTCCATTGTTTCAACACGCTTGGTTCCCTTGTGCTTTTTTCCTTCTTGCTATATTCCTCTTGCTTTGTTCCAACATGTTCTGTTCTCATGTGCTTTGTTCCAACATTATTTATTCCATGTGTTTTGTTTCTACGTGCTTTGTTCCCAAATGCTTTGTTCCTTTGTGCATTGTTCCAACATGCTTCGTTCCCTTGTGTTCTGTTCCTTCTTGTTGTATTCCTCCATGCTTTTTTCCAGTGTGCTTTGTTCCCTTGTGCTCTGTTCCTACATGTTCTGTTTCCATGTGCTTTATTTCTTTGTGCACTGTTCCAACATGCTTGGTTCCCTTGTACATTGTTCCTTTTTGTCGTGTTCCCTCTTGCTTTGTTCCAACATGCTTAGTTCCCATGTGCTTTGTTCCTGCATGTTCTGTTTCCATGTGCTTTGTTTCTACATGTTCTGTTCCCATGTGCTTTGTTTGTACATGTTGTGTTCCCACGTATTTTGTTCCTTTGTGCATTGTTCCAACATTCTTGGTTCCCTTGTGCTTTGTTCCTTCTTGCTGTATTCCTCTTGCTTAGTTCCAACATGTTCTGTTCTCATGTGCTTTGTTCCAACATGCTTTGTTACAATGTACGTTGTTTCTGTATGTGTTTCCATTCTTTGTTCCTTTGTGCATTGTTCCAGCATGCTTGGTTCCCTTGGTGCTTTGTTCTTCCTTGCTATTTTCCCATGTACTTTGTTCCCATTTAGTTTAGTCCCACATTCTTTGTTCCCATGTGTTCCCACATGTTGTGTTCCTACATGCTTTGTTCTCACAGGCTGTGTTCCCTTGAATTGAGTTCCTGTATACTTGATTGCTTTGTAATTTGTTCCAACATGCTTTGTTCTCACATACTTTCTTTCCCTTCTGCTGTGTTCCTATGTGCTTTGTTCTGACTTCTAATTTGAGCTGTTCTGTTTTGTTCCCTTCTGCTGTGTTCCCATTTGCTTTGTTCTGTTCTGCTTTGTTCCCATGGTTTCTTCTCAGGCATGCTTTGTTCTCACATGGTAAACACAGTGCTTCTAATCTGTGTAAGGTCCATAACTTAATGGTAATGCTGAACATTACTACAAGTTCCTTTAAAAGTATTTTGATCAGACAGAAATGCACTTTGTGAGGTGCAGGTTTCCTGTTAATTTTATTTAAAAACTGATACCAGGGTACCTACAGGTACATGTGACTAGTCATGATGTTTTATTAATATATTTTATTAAATAATGCCTCCTCATTTCCCTCCTGAACCTCCAATTTCAGAATTTTATTGACCAAGTGAACCCAATGGGCCTCACAGACTCCGTTTTTCTGGGGCAACCCGGAATTAATTACAAATATTAAACAACAGGATTACAGTTACAGAGAGGGTTTTGAGGGTGGAGAGAAACATGTTATATGTTACATGACAGAGATAGCTTAGTGCTTATTAAGACAGGGAAGGCATCAAGATTAACAGTAAACACTTATATAGACATCATTACACTTAGTAATTAACAATAAACATGTATTTAGACTACAGCGTGAGTTCATATTAGTGTACATTCAAGTAGGTGGAACTTGCCCCTGTGTATACAGAGACAGGTTCCAGTGCTGCCATTACATAAATAAAATAGAGGGTTTGAATCCCACAGCTTCCACTTGCCTACTGTGTGGCCCTGAGCAAGTCACTTAACCTCCTTGTGCTCCCAGGTCGCTCCTGTAAAAAAGCTTCCAGCTTAGTGTGCTATACCTGGTTAAACAACTAAATAAAAAAAAAAAAGAATACTGTAGAGAAGTAGATTATATTCATCAGCAATAACTATTATATTGGTGTTTTTCTGAAATGTGGGCTGTTAAGCCCTTTCTAAATCCACCCAGAGAGGAGAGCACCTGCAGAGCATTGTTTTTGTCTATCAGTTGGTATGGTATTTTAATTAATATTAAATGTATTTAATTTTTAGTACCCTGCTGAATTGGTGTATTTTACAGCCATGAAACATCAGTGCAGTTTTTGAAGAATATTTAAATTAATAAAAACTTGATTTTTATATTAAATGCTGGTGTGATGTACCCAGCTGCTCTATGCACCCTAATTAAAATGTGCCTGATGTTTGACTTGTAATCTGTGACCCCTGTGAGTCTTACATCGCTCATGGCCTAAACATTTTTGAGGGCATGGAGTAATGGACAACTTGGTAAAATATCTTGTGTATATTTTTTATGAGGTGTTTGTGATATCCCATAAAGTATTTTAAAAGAACTATCACATTTCAAGATTGTGCAGTAGATGTGTTTTATTTTTGTAATCTACCACCTCCACTACTTTAGTATTGATACCTCCCTCATCTTTAACAATGCTTTAGGAAATTAAAATCCACAAATTATACCCTCCAATCCTAAACACTTCAACAGCTCATGGTACTAATGTGATCTTTTACAATCCAACTGTTTTTGTTTTATAACCACTGTCAACCCCACCCCCCAATTCCTTTTGGTATACTTGGCAGGCAATAACACCGGTCTCCTAAAAGTAAGGGAAACAGTAAAAGTCACTACAGAAGCTTTTTTAGAGGACAATCAGCTGTTTCAAAGGGATCTGACATATTGTGTATGAGCAACTGAAATACTAGTTCCTTCTGAAGTAGTTTAGTTTGCATGTTCAGCATATTTAACAAGCATTTGTCAATGCCGAATGTTTGCTTGCTGGCATTGGCAGTGGTAGTGTAGAAGTTACAGAGCTGCGTAATAGGAATGGCAGTGAAGTATTGAACTGAAGCCAACCCCACCACCACCCTGCAGAGAGTGACAGGCATTGGGGTGTGCGTTTGGGTCGTCAGACATAATGGCCACGCTTATTTTCACCACACCCCACCCTGCAGACACTGACAAGTGTCACGGTGTTCCTTGGGGTCTTTGGTTTTATGTGCACCCCATTTCATTAGGAAATATGGTGAGATGGGTGCGATATAGAGAATGGGGTGAAGTTTGGGTCAAGAGTCCAAGGCATACCTCATGCCTCTCACTGACTGCAGGTGTGGAATGGTATGAGCATCACAGGCAAGAATCCCAAGTCACAGCCCTGATGCCTGTCATTCTCTACAGGGTTGGGCGTTATGGTTGGAAACCCTAATACCTCAGGCATTCGTTGGTATTTTCACTCCAAATTTTCAACATGTTTTTTGTGACCCCACCTCATGAACAGGGGGAATATCAGTTTGTTAGCCGAAAGCTGCTTATGCACAGTGACTACAGCATTCAGCACCACAGGTGCAAAAACATTCTGAACAGGATGTAAAAAATGACAGCTGTACTGTTCATGGGGAGGTGTAAAAAATGGCAATGTTGCAAATCTGTAGTAAAAATATAAAAAAAAATGGTGAAGTCACGAGCGTACATAGAAACTGTGCAACGCACACCCGTAATATAATTAGGTTGGGGATTTTTACAGCAGATTGTCAACTCAGGCATTTTGGTGCCTCCGATCATGAACAGTGTCACTGTGATTTTCTTAATCTGTGCCGAACAATGATTTCCACAGCGACCATTCAGCTCTGCCCTGAAAGTGTGTAAACACACTTCAGCCATGTTGTGAAAATGACAGCTGTACTGTTCATAAGGAAGTGTGGAAGATGCCACTGGTGAAAATCTGACTGAAAATATTACAAAGTCATGAACTAATGAGGGTGCGTGAAATGCTAATGCTCACCGAATAACAATCATTTTATGGACTTTTGTCACCAAATTTTCAACACAGCCATTTTAAGACCTCTGCTCATGAACAGTGTAACTGGATTTTCTAATCTGTCCTAAACATTGCTTTCGCACACCAACAGCACCATTGTGCGCTACATGTGCGAAAACACATTTTGGGCTATATATGAAAATTGCAGCTGTACTGTTCATAAGGAAGTGTAATAAAATGGCAATGTTGAAAATCTGGAGGAAAATATTAATTTGCAAACTTACGTAGCAGTATAGAACTGTAACGACCGTGAAACAGTCATTTTTAGGAATTTTTTCACCAAATTTTCAACATAGCCATTTTAAGACCTCTGCTCATGAACAGTGTCACTGTGATTTTCTTAATTGTCCCATACATTGATTTCACACCGACTGCGCCATTGTGTACTACATGGGCGGAAACACGTTTTGGGTGAGATGTAAAAATGACAGCTGTACTACTCATAAGAAGGTGTGGTAAAATGGCAATGTTGAAAATCTGGAGTGAAAATATTGAAAATTCACGAACTTACGAGCGTGCATAGGAACTGCACTGCATGCTCGGTAAAACAGTCATTTTGGAACTTTGGCACCATAATTTTCAGCATGGTTTTGGGACCCCTTCTCATGAGTGATGTCACTGTCATGGTGTTATTCAGGCCCGAAGGTGATTTCCGCAGTGACTGCAAAATCACCGCCGGGGCCCGAATAATGCCATGACAGTGACATCATTCATGAGAAGGGGTCCCAAAAACCCCATGTTGAAAATTTGGTGCAAAAATTCCAAAAAATGCCTGAGATATGCAACAAAGTTGAAACTCCCCTATCTAGCCCATTATACAGCTTACCGGCATTTCCTCAGTTCACGGTCGGCTTTGAGGAGTGCAGACGTGTTCCCGGTCCACCGAAGATCGTCGCACCGAGGTCCGGAGGTAAGTATGGGGTGAGGGGGGTGTGGGGAGGCAGGGTGCGCAGTGGGTGGGTGCAGGTTGTGGGAGGCTGGCCAGCGAGACTACGTGGGACCGTTTTTACAGGTTAAAAAGAAAAAGGATGACGCTGGACGTTTGCCACGCTGGGGTGGACTCCCAGCATGGCACAAGGACGGTTGGGGGCTCAGCTGATGGGGATTGGGCACCCCATCGACCTAAGATCGATTGCCACGCTGGGGTGGGCTCCTACGTGGCACTTACTACTGGGGGGTGGAGGACCGAGTTGACGGGGATTGGGCACCTCACGGCTATATCATTTGTTGCGTGGCATTTTGGAAGGCTTTGGGGAGGCAGGAGAACACAGCACAGCCAATCAGGATTGGGCACCCCGTCGGCAGTGTGTGCGGCATGCGGGGGCGTGTGTGTGGTGGGGAGGCTATGCATGAGCAGGCGAGATCTTATCACTGCTCACTCAAGCCGTAGCCTCCCTTTGAACTGTATGCCACTGCATTTTGAGCTTGTCATAGACAGCTCCAGCATGCATTGGCTTACAGGGCCAGGCTTCACAACACACTGACTGAATTGGAGGAGGAGGTGACACATCTCGAAATCTCCGATGATGGCACTATGTTTCTTTCATACGCAAGCAAACATAAAATCACTATTACAAAATAGTTAATTCAAAAGCATTTCAATGTATATAAGAAGTGGACTAAGCGGTTATAAATAGCACTATATACAGTATGTGCAAACATTGCAAAGTCCTGTTATAAAGCATAATCTCAAATAGATAAAAAATCCATAATGCAATATATGAATCTTAAATAATTGTCTAAAACATCATAACTTTTGGGGTCATGTGATGTCCCAGTGTTCTGTGCTGAAAACTCAGATTCAGACTTGGACTGAAGCAGCCAGAATTGTGGTGGGCAGGACCATGCCATGGGGTGAAGGGAAACAGGAAGCAAAATCTAGGAGGAAAGCCCCAGCCACCCTCTGAATGATAGTGAAACATACAAAGAAAGGTTTGTCTCTGAATACAGAGTAGATCCCTGAGTTGACAGCAGCTGTCCAGGGACAAAACAATCCATGCAGGAATGAAAAATTGTCACAATTGGGGCTGCCAGATAGCAAAACAGTAGTGCCACTATCATGCCAGTGGTCCAGGTTCTGTAATGATCTCAGAACACTGGCACTCAGATGACAGAGGCTGGTAGAGCATGGCCGATGCCAGTGTGTCCAAGCCAGGGATGGATGGTGCCCCATTCTATCACCATTCTGCCTCTGTACAGTGGGAGCTTGGTCTTAGGCAGGGAGCACCTGCATGCATGGATGTGAGGGCTCCACAGTCTGTGCATAGCACTGTCAGGGTGGTGGGAGGATCAAGGGTCATGAGTAATGAGGGGGGAATGGCAAGTACCAGGATTATGATGTAGGCACGCACTCACTGCCTGCTCCACACACACATTGGAGAAGTGAAATGCTTCCCCCAATGATCAACATGGCAGGCCAGCCTACTGAAGATTCTCAGAATAGGTAATGGGTGTGGTGTAGTTTGGGGGCCATTGACAAGAGTCTAATGAGGGCAATCAAGAAACTAAAGAGTACCTATTAAAGAAAAGCATGGTAGCTGGATAGTCAGAGAAATGAGTGGCATTTAAAATGTTCTTTGTTTTGAGATGCTGAAGGTAAGATGGCAGTAGTTTGTTTACATAGTAACTTCACCAGTTGAGTGACCCCTGACCAGTTGTTGGTTTCTTGACTTTGGTGAGAACTTATAATAAACTGTTTGTGGTCTTGTGATGCTGTTTTGACTAGTCACATTCAAGTTTACTATCAAAGGGGTTTAAGAATTATTGTATTATTTGTTAATCTGCAGGGTTTCTATGAAGAGTTGCAACTCCAATCCTGTTAGATATTGAGCTTCTGTATCCAGGAAATGCCGTGTCCGAGCTAATAGGCGCTTCAGGCATTACTATAAGGGCAGTGAAATTGTGGTGGCAGGACACATTGAAGATAATAACCTTGAAATCTTAGCTGTGGAGATCCGTGCTCAGGCGGTAAGTACATTCACCTCATTAGAAACCATGTCCAATCAGAAAGCACAGAAAACAAAAGACAGAACTGGTTTATTAATATGTTTACATGTACGCTCACTGTGACACTGGTAAGGATGTCTACCTAGAGATAGCTGGGTATAGTGTATATTAACTGTAGAAGGAAGTATGATTTTAATCATGTTAGAGACTTGTGTTGAAAGAAAATGAACTTGAATTTAAAATTAAAATGGTATATTTTGCACATAGAGAACACACATGCAAGGGGAAACTGACTATGCCAAAATAATTTTAACTTTACAATTTTAGAACTGTTAGCACGAAACAAAGAAGAATATTCTGAAAGTTTAGAAATTAACAACCCTGATGACCTAAAAAATTTTTCATGATTTATAACCAGGCAGTGATACACAACAGGGTCTAGTACATACAAACATACAAATACACCAGCAAATACAGGCCATGAGGTCTATCAAGTCTGCTTGAGTGTGCAGCTAACAGTAAATTATACTGCAGCTGCCACCCACCAGTTCATCTGATTTCATGCTCCTTCTGCTGTCATCCATCTCCCCCTGTATCCCCTCCGTTGTGACCTTCCCCCTAATCTTGTCCCACTCCCTCTTAAAACTGCCCACTGACTTTGTTGACACAGTACCACCTACTCTGGTAGTGTGTTCTATCCTCTTACCACCCTTTCCATGAAATAGTGCCTCCTCATTTTCCTTCTAAACCTCCCAACCTTCAATTTCAGACTGTGTCCCCCAGTATCCCTCCCCCCTGTTCAATCTAAAAATTCCATATGTACCAACCTTATTTATGCCCTTCATATACCTGAATGTTTTGATTATATCCCCTCTTTCTATCCATTCTTCCAGGGAGTACATGTTTAGCTCCCTCAGTCTCTCCTCATGTGGTTTGCTTCCATTCCGAGGGTCATCCTGGTTGCTCTGCATTGACCCACTTCCAGTAGTTTAAGATCCTTCTTCAAATAGAGGAACCAGTACTGCATGTAGTATTCTAGTTGTGGTCTCACCAGTGACCTGTGCAGTGGCAGAATGACTTCCCTCCTCACGGAGGAGATACCCCTAGCAGTACACTCCAGCATCCTATTAGCCTTAGCTGCCACCTTCCTGCACTGTGTTGAATGGTTCATTTGACCAGTAATTAGCACCCCAAGATCATCTCCTCTTCTGTAGTAAATAACTGCAACCCCCCCAGCTGGTAACAATTCCTAGGGTTTCTGGCTCCCAAGTGCATGACCTTGTATTTCTTCTTGTTGAACCCCAGCTGCCATGCACCTGACCAGCTCTCCAGCTTTACCAGATCCTCTTGTAGTCCCTGCCACCCCTCCTCATCATCCACCACTGCTCTGATCTTTGTGTCATCTGCAAAAAGACTGATTGTATTCCTTATCCTCTCCAAGTTGTCAGCAATAAAGATGCTAAACAACACCAGACCCAGTACTGAGCCATGTGGTACCCCACTGGTTACAGCTCTAGACATTGAGAGATTCCCCCCTACAGTCACCTTCTGCTGCCTGCCCTGCAGCCAGTTCTTGACCCACCTCACTAGCCTCTCCTCTGTTCCCAGGTGTCCCCACTTGCTAATCAACCTTCCATGTGGCACCAAGTCATAGGTCTTGCTGAAATCCAGATTATAAGACATCCGCCACATGGCCCTTGTCTAGTGCCCTGATCACCCAGTCATAGAAATCAATCAGGTTGGTCTGGCAAGATCTGCCTGAGACAAACCCATGCTGCCTATCATCCTGGACACCACTGTCCACCCATAGGTTTACTTAACCTCTCTTAAGGATAGTACCTTTGTTATTGTCCTAATATGTGATGTACTATGACTGTATTTCCTGCTACTGCATATAGAACATGTTATAAAATGGACACAAAAAATCCTAAATCCTGATTGGCTCAAACATGTTTTCACCCATGTCCTTATCAGGCTGTATTCTTACAACACGCACTACTTATGGCAACATGAGCCCCATACCACAAAAATATCAGTGTGCAACGTTAACCAGACATCGAAAATCTATCGCACTAACCACTGTCACACTACACAGACGACCAAGCTCTTCGAAGGGGTTGTCTCCAATGTTGAAAACATAACCCTCCCACCCTTAGAGTCACAGACAAAATCTCTCTACAAAGCACACAGCCTCATTTCACAATTAAATAAAACATTTTAAAATAAAACTGTAACCTGTGTGCTGCAGTCAAAAACCAAGCTGTAAGAAATGGAATGCCCCCGGTACTGCTTCACCAGAAAAACACAACTGTCATAATTAAATCTTAACTGGTGCTGCAGTCAAATATTTAAATGCAAAGTACCTCTCCTCCCATTCAAAACATCAGGTGAGCAGAGCGCTACTCCACCATTTTCATCTTTTTTTTTTCAACGGCCATTAATGGGAAAATGCGAGCCGCACACTATGGTGGCCCCTGAGGGACACGCTCGCTCCTAAAGAAGCTGCAACTGACATCAAGCACACAACAATGTAACAAAACAGTCACTCTTAGTTAAATCAACAGCAATTAAAAATGAAAAAAAAAATGAATTCTACAAAGTATAGCCGTCTTGGCGCTCGGATGACACATGATGGGAGCTGGGAATGAAACACCTATACAACGAGGAGAATGCTTTTAATACGAGCAAAGCTGACAATCATTTATGAGGCTTCCAATGTTTCTTAAAGCACAAAAAATATAAATTATAAAAAGAATGAATAGTACATAAAATTCCCTGTTGGTGTTGATGATGGAGAGGTCTGGAACACTCATAAAAACAGAGAAATGATATTATAGAGGGGCTATTTTTTTCACTGTTTCACCTATTGAAAGCTTTTGTTTGTTACTTTCCAAATGTTTTTCTTTTTTTTTTTTAAATAATGACTGGGGGGCCCATTTTATAAGTGCAATAAGACACTCCAAGGTGTGAATTATGGCCTGTTAAGGTGCTACAGGCACTCTCTTAAAGCGTCTCGTGCCTCATAGTGCACCTGGGGCATGCTCTTATCAGGCAATAACCACCTCGTGTGTCTTATTGCTGGCTTAGTACCCTTTGTGTTGTCCCATTTGACTGACATGGAAGCTTTGTAAACAACCTCTCTGGTTCAAAGATGTTAATCCAAATCTGCAATAAATAAAATAGTTTCCATTAACTTTCCCCATGATAGAGGTAAGGCTGACTGGTCTATAATTGCCTGGTATGTCTGTGGGCCTGCTCTTATGGAGGGGCACCACATGTGCCATCTGCCAGTCCTGGAGCATGCAACCAGTCCCCAAAGAGGTGATGAATAAGTCTGCCAGTGGTTCTGCATGGACCTCCGCCAACTCCTTCAAGTACCCTGGGGTGTACACCATCAGAACCTGGTGCCTTATCCACCTGCAGGGCCCTAAGGCCTTCCAGCACCCTGCTCGCTGGGATCTCCCCATCTGTTAACTCTGCATCACCTGTGCCCATCACCCCTATGTTCTATGGCACTGACCCTTGCTTTTCCCTTGTAAACACAGAACAAAAGTATTCACTAAGTGATTCTGCCTGCTCCACCTCTTTCCACCCACCCCCATCCTTCTTGATACTAACAATCTGATCCTTGCAACTCTATGTACTTGAAGAAATCCTTTTCCCCTTCTCTGATCCCTGTGCCAGCCTAAGCTCCCTTGATGCCTTGGTTGCCTTGAATGATCTTCTCACACCCCTTTACTTTCCAGTGTACCTCCCATCCTCCTCCCTTTGGTCCTCTTATATCTCCTAAAAGCAGGTCTTTTTCTTTCACTTTCATTACCACCTCCTGCTTAACCAGCTTGACTTTTGGATCTGTCCTTTTGCTTTGGGTCTTGGTACATAAGTAGATGACCTCTGTCAGCCCTAGTTTGATAATTTCCCATTTCTGGTCTGCGTCCATATGTGGGTGGATGTTGGCGAGATGCCCCACCAGAATGTCCCTCATTTTACCACAGTCTGCTTGCCTAAAGTCCACCACTGTCATTCTGGTTCTGGTTGCCTCCTTACCCATGTTAAGTGAGAACCACACTGTGTGGTGGTTGCTTCCTGCCAGGGGATCCTCCACCTCTACATCTTGGATGTGCTGCCCATTTGTCAGCACAAGATCAAGCACATTACCTTCCCTGGTTGGCTCTCTTACCATCTGCATCAGGAAGTTGTCCTGGAAGGCCTTCAGGAGGACCTGTTCTCTGGCACTTGAGGTAGTTGAGGTGCACCATTCTACCCCAGGCAGATTGAGTCCCCTACTATCACAGCGCTACCCTTCCTGCTGACCCTCCTTATTTGCTCCCCTAGCTGTCTGTCAATATCCTCATTCTGAGATGGTGGCCTATATACCACCCCAACCTAACCTTCTTGCCCTTAGAGTTTTTGAGCTGTACCCATAATGCTTCTGCTCTGCTCTGCCCTCCTCCTTGCTGCATAGTATACACCCTTACTAAAATAGTCACCCTCCTCCATTCCCCTTTCTCTGTCCCTATGGTACAGTCTGTACCGAGGGATCACCAGGTCCCAGACTTGGTACTGGATAGCCCACATCTCAGTGATATGTGACTATGTCCATTCCTCCCACCATTGTCATTGCTCATACTCCACTGCCTTGTACCCAGGTTCCTTGCATTCAAGGAAACTACTTTGATTGTGCATCCCACCCTTCCATACCCATCCCTGCTCCTCCACCAAACCCTATTGGTACTCCCCCTATCTTCACCTTACTAACTGGGGAAAGGCCTGACGACTCTCTGGTCAGTAGAATCTGTTTGTGACCCAACCTTCCAACACCCCCACTTAGTTTAAATTAATTCTGATTGCTATGTACCCCAGCCTCTGCTTTAGGACTCTTGTGCCTTCCCACTCAAACCAAGAACCTGTCTGGGGCATAAGGTCCTATACTCGCATGTATCCCCTGCCCCACATCAGATCGCACTCCACTGACTGACACCAAACCATCAACCATGTGTTGAATTCTGCTATTCTTTGCCTTCTAGCTGCACTTGCCCTAAGTACTGGGAGAACTTAAGAGAAAACAACTGAGTGCCCAGCCCTTTCACATAGCCTTCCCACCTTCTTGAATCTCTCCTGTACCCCTTCGACCCTGCACCCTTCCAAGTCGTTAGTACCCAGTGCACCACAATGTGAGGTTTATCCCTATCCTTCCTCACACATCTAGGAATAAACTGCCCCACTCTTCCTGCTGGCACACCTGGCATACATTCCATCCATATGCGGATTCTCCTGGCTCCCTTGGCTCCCCATCTTACCCCTTTCAGTATCGAGTCACCTAGAATGATGACCCTTCCTTCTTTTCCTGCTCCTCTTATGGTGCTTCCTTTATTCTGCATACAGTCCTGATCACTGTCCTCCCTGCCCATGTCCTTGTTCCTCTTCCTTCCACAGTCTCCCACCCTGCCCTTCACCATATCCTCTCCCACCACCCTGTTCCCACTACCTGACCAGCATCTACCCACCATCTCAGGTCTCACCTGCTCCCCTTACCTGTTCCTGCAATTGCCTCCCTTCACCTGCCTCCACTGAGTTACCCAGCAGTGCCTTGACCATTTGCTGACCCACTACTCCCCCACTTTGCTTCTTTTCTACACAACTCCTTTCACCCTCTTTGATCAGCCTCTCCTTCTGCTTTTGAGGCTAGCCAGCACAGAGTACTTGTTATTTGAGTCCTTCTGCATCTCCCAAGTTCCCTGGTCCTCCATGCTGTGACTTCCATTCATACTCTGCCCTATATCTCACCCTCCCATATGCTTCCACCCACTTCCCAGACTTAGCTCCATTGGTTCTGAGGAGCCTTGATTCTGATCCCTTATCCCCTTCCCGGCTCAGCCCTCTGTCTACTAGATTCATTGTCTGAGGGAGCTCCCATGGTCCCCAGCCCTAGAAGGTTTCTCCCAACCCTTCTTCCCACCCTCTCAGCTCCCTCTCAGTCACTCAGTCTGTCCCTGAGCTGCCCAATCTGCCTGCTCCAAGCACTCCCAGCCCTCCACATAATCCCCAGGAAGATGACTGCCCCACAGCCATTGCAACTTTCTACTCTTCCTGCATTCCCCGTGCGCATCTAGATTACCTTCATTTCCATGCCCTTCCCAATAATCTTGCCCACCCCTGTTCCTGGGATCCTATCCTACCATGTATCCAGGTGTTGCAAAGTAGACCTTCATACTCCAGTCCTCTACACCAGTACCTGCAACCTAATATTTATTTTTCTTCCATCTTCTCCCCCATGCCCCTTATGTGACTAGTACCAGTATTCCTTCCAGGAAACATGTAGTGGATGGAAACCCCACCCAGTTCCTGTCACTCAATAGGAAGTTGCACCTCCTAAAATGTGGATGAGCTTGGGGGTGGGTGGGATGGGGAGAGGGCTGGTCTATTCAGCTGTGCTCCTGAGATAATCAGCAACTTCCTTATAGCAGGAGAATCAGTACATGCTTCTACCCCAGCAATGTTTTCAGGTAATACTAATGTACTGCTCATATGGCCCCTTTGTACAGTCCCTTCCCTCAAAGCTTCCCTGCAGCAAGACCACATCAGAGAGGTTACTGGAAGAAAAAGCACAGTAAATCAATATCCCCAATTAATTAATTTACTTACCTCATGTCCCTGTAGTAGTCCACTCCTCCAAGTTCCTCTACTTCTGCCCCTTTGATGTCACAGCTGCCACTCTCCAAGTAGAGTCTTCATCAGAGCAAAATAAAACCCCAACTATCCCAAGAAACTAATGGTACTTTGATGAGAAAAAAAAGGAACAAATACAGCAGCCCAAGTCACGCGGATGGCTTTGTGACCCCCTCGCCCTGTTCCCTGCTCCACGCTAACAAAAACTGTACTGCATATCATGAAGCAAGTAGTGCATTCAACCACCCAAGAAGTGATGATCCTATAACATGCCTCAGCCTGGACATTATTGTGATGATTATAAAATGGTCCAGATTGTTTAGATACAGTATGGCTGGCCTAGGTAACAAGGGCTGATCCATCATTATATACCGCAATATGTATTGTATCACCTCAGATTTCTGACTATGTGTGAATACAGTCCCTCCTTCTCTTACTGTCTCACTTATTATAAATGGTCCATGAAAATCCTGTAAGCTCATTGATTGAGACATGTCACATGACCATTGCTAATTTTCTAACAACCGCACAATACACCCAAACTACATATTTTTAATAAATAAAATCCCATTTTATGAAGTGGTATAACATACTCCAATGTGTGTGTTAATAAGGTAATATTGCACTTATCAGATGGTTCTGGCACTCCATTATACCTTTTATCTAACAAACTCCCAGAGCTTGTAATATTCCCTACAACCACACATCCTGGATTGTGTTATCCCTAACTTAAAATGCTTATTGCTGTTTATAAAATGGATTAGAAATGTGTTGATACTTGATTAGCTGAATAAGTTATAACAGCCAAAGTTAATCCCAAGAAATGAACAGGGTGGGTTAAGTTCAGGCTGTGTGATTTTAATTGCTCAATCGCATACAAAATGTATGCATTACTGTACTTCACTTATCATGTTCGCTTATCACAAACATGGCTGCCGCCTTTTACTTTTGCTAAAACGCTAACAAAGCCATATCAAGTAAACACCCTAAATTTAAAACAATAAATAAATAAATACATACTGTTTCCTCTCATGATACCCTCCTCACATATTCTTTCCTCTCATGATACCCTCCTCACAGACATTAACAAATTTAAAAATGTACTGTTTACAGCTTTTAATTCTAGGTGATTGTTTAGTGACCATGGAAATCCTTCTCTATCTCCTTACCAACTTGCCAGGACAACCTGTAATGATTAACCTGCACAGATAAAATTGAGAGCTTGGCTCCATATAAGGCAATTCTGTTGTGTGTGAGAGTGTGAATATTCTACCTGAGGAATCTTACAGAGGTCTGAATTCCAGTATTCTAACAAACTAACATTTCATCTATTGAATGTGTGGAAAGACAGATGATTGACGGGGAGGAACTTCAATTTACTGTCACTCCTGACAACAGAAAATACCTGTGTTTTTTTAAATAAAGTTGGCTTATGTTTTTTAAAGTATTTTTTATTTTATCAATTTTATAACACATGGAAACATAGACAGTGATGGCAGAAAAGACCAAAAGTCTATACAGTCTGCCCAAATTCCATATTTGGCACTGGCACCGACTGTTCCTCCAGTGTAATAAAGGTAGTAGGAAGTCTACCTAGATTGGGCTCAACCCCACAATCCCAGCTTAGGAGGCCAGTGCCTTATCCAGTAGGTCATGGGGGCACCTGAGCAGTAGTAGACACTCCAGCTCATTGGTTGTCTAAGGTAAATGCACTTTCAGGTGCTGAAGACACTTAGGCGCAAAGCCTCATGCCTCACGCACATGGGTGTGCATTTACCCTAGACGACCAATGCCCTGTCATGTCTTACTGATTACTTATAAAATGAGTTCTAGATTGTTCAGGGATTCCAGCAATCCAATTTGCCAAAGAGACCTGAACAGCATGCATATAATCTCTTATAACTCCACTAGTAATAGTGTAGGTAGGAGAAATGGGCAAACTGGATGGGCTAAGGGGTCCTTATCTGCCACCAAATTCTGTGGTTCACTATTTGTTTGTTTTGTCTTTTTTATCACTTAACCTGATTGCCTAATAATCTCCAGCTACAGAGGAGTCCAATCTAATTTTTCTACTGGCCTCGCATCATACTGCTTCGGGCAATATACAGACTGCCTCCACAAGTGCCCCCCCCCCACCCCTTTGGAAAAGCATCTGGACCACTGGGCTTCACTAATTCTGAACTGTGGAAGCAGGAGCTGAGAAGGCTGAGTCAGGAGTGGCATCATATGCTGATCTGGGGTTTTCTGCCATATACAGTCCCCTTCAGTTCCCAGCCATGCTATCAGGGTCTCCCAGTAAATGGTAGCATGTGGCCAATAGCAGGACATAGAGAGGTTACTAGCAGCATCCCATGCAACCCCAAGTCTACCAGAAGAGAAGCGGTTGCATTGGAGGTTCTCTAACCCATCCCCAGAGTATTTTCTTTATTGAATGTTACTATTTGTATTGATGTGAGATATGAATAGGATGTCAGTGTAAACAACCATAACAGTTCATATAACATAACATCATCCTGTTTATTGCTTTTTAAACAAAGTTGAGTTGGAAGGATACTCTGTATCACCTTGCCACCAGCCTGGTATAGTGAGACTGGTTAGTCCAGCAAACCCAGGTACCCACATGAGAGTGCGATATACTTAAACTGTGGCACTGGGTTGGGCCACATGTGCACTGTTAAATGGGTTTTGTTTTGTTTGTTTTTTATATATTTATTTATCACTTGACTCATTCTGTCAGTGGGATATTACACTCCAAGGTTTGTGGTTGCACCTCAGTTATCGCACTGTGTGTGCATATGTGTTTGTGTGTGTGTGTGTGTGTCTGTGTGTGTGAAGGTCATAAGTTATATCTTGTGCCCTGTAAAACATCTACGGGAAGATGAGTTGGGGGTTTTTCTTTTTTTTTTGTCACAGTGAGCTCACCTGTTAGCACTACTGAGTGCATGCTGTAGTCCTTTTGTCTGCTCACTGGTTGGAATATGACTGCACACCAAATTATGTAATATGTTATCCCTTACACTGATTTCCCTTGCTGTACACACCTGTACCAGCATCTACCTCCACTGACATCACTGAACTGACAAACTCTGGTCAGAGACAATATGGCTGCGGAGAGCTTTTAGGAGCAGCAAGAGTGGTGAGCAGAATATGCTGCACTCTCACTGCACAGGAGTCAGCCATAATATTACAGCAATTACAGTACTGCATATGTGTGATACTTGCACATGTGCAGTTTGTCCCAGAGTCAGCTTTGCGCAACATGGTGGTGCTGACATAACTACGTGTAACAAATCAGTCCCTTGGGTTACTAAAATCCTGTTAGTACTAGTCTTAGGCAGATAGGAAAGGCAGCTGGTGGGGAGCTCATTGGGGTGTTCTACATAATGACATCATTGTTTACTCAGCTAGCCTGAGAGAAGGATGATTATGTCATTTAGAACTCTCACAGCAGCATAACCATTTTAGAGTCAGCTGCTCTTGGGGAGCTTAGAATGTTCATCAATAAGTTCAAATGTGGCAGTCAGAGTGACAGGAAGTCTACCGTTGGGGCTCTGTCAAAGGCAGCCTGATATTTCTCACGTTAGTTTGATAAAATCTTCAGTTTGCCTGCAGGCCTCTTTAGTTTCACTCCAGGGGAAGTGAGAGGGAATGCAGTTCTTGTGGATCTGAGGGCAATCTCCCAAAGTTCCTGAAGTTCACAGCTGTCTTAAGGAAGAACAATGAGTAGAATCTGACAGCTACCAGAGAAATAAAGATGGCTTTTTTGTTCTTTCCATGGCTGGGAGGAAAGAACAACCAATCTGTGAGTACAGAATTTGAGACTGTTCTCTGAGGGAGTTGCTTGAGGTGTGTGTGCCCTAGATAAGGCTAGATCACACTGGTCAGGGCTCCTTTCACCACAACTGTGCTGAATTTATAGTTAAAACTGGGAGTATTTAGCAATTCATTGGGGACTGGAGATTCATTTAGTGTAACCCTGAAGGAATGGCACTGGGTGTTTGGGGCAAAGGGTAGGAGGAATGCCATCTGGAGTTTCAGGCAGGGCTAAGTGGTTCATGGATGGGCACCAGTATTCCCTGGGCAAAGACCATTCACCAGGAGTATTCCAAAGTGTGTGGCACATCCCACAGATATACACTTTGGAAATGGAAATGTGTGGACAATGTTTGAAATGTGTGGCATATCCCACAGATATATACTCTGGAAGAGACACAGAGATGTTTTTGTGAAAAACTGTACTTACTCCCTACCTCAATTCATAATGCTCTGTTGTGACACCACAGTCTGTTGCCATGAGAGTAACTGTGATGTTACAAGCAGTGCATTATGACCTCAGGTAGGGAGACAGCAACATAAATAGGTGAACTCTTCAGGAGCAAAAATCCTGTTTTCATGCAAATGACCTCAGCAATAAATAATGGAGAGGAAGAATAAAGAACTAATGTGAAATACAAGCTGAACCTTATCTAAATATTATGTTTTGTTAAAGTTCTCCTGAAGGTGTCAGCTGCTGTTTAAGCTTATTTTCCTTGTGTTTTTAGTCATTGTCATTTACTAATGCTAGTACAGACACACAGATGGTTTTAAAATTAAGTTTGGTTGGTTTATAGCTTTTCACCAGAAGTGAACTGTCAAGTCAGTGAAATTTGACCTTGGGATAGCATTCTTTTGATGGAACTTATGCTGCCTTGTTTAGAATTTCACTTGAATGGTGCAGTAATTTGCAAAGTTGAGGCTGTTTAGGAGTGCAATAGGGGTCATGTCAAATAAATGTAAATACCTCTAAAAGTATGTAAGTTACAGATAATAAACCTGTATGAAAGCTGTTCAGGACAAAAAGACCTTTCAAATGAACCTATTCATTAAGTTGCACTAATTATATTTTTTAAACTACTGCCATCTGATTACCTCAGTTTTCATTTTTCATAGGAGGTAATGTCAAACTAATACAAATATCTCTTAAAGAATACGTGTTACACATAAACCATCAGCATGAAAGTTGTTCAGGACAAAATACCTTTCCAATGAGCCTGTTCATTAAGCTGCACTAATTATATTTTTTAAACTATGGCCATCTGGTTACCTGAATTTCCATTTTCGCTCACAGTTTTCACGCTTCTGATGGCTATGTTTAAAGAACTCAAGAATTCAGATTTGAAAGGACATTCAAACAACATGAAGTCTTGCTATATTATGACTATTGCAGTTTGTCCCACCATTAGAGCTGCTCCGGAGGTGAAAGAGTTAACTTCCATGCCAGGCATAGAACCTGGAGCGCGAGCTCGGTTAGAGAAGCTCTGTCTGGAAGATTTCATACTAAAACTGTCAGATTCTTTACTCCGCCTCACTGAACAGTCACTCTGGAGATTCCTCCTACTGCTCAGTTCATTTCTCAGTTTAAACAGTATTTTCTCGGTTAAATTCAACCGCGATTATTATTATTTTAACCGCAAACCAATCGGTTCAAGCTCTGTCTGTGGTATTGTAAGTAATAGACAGGTTTATTTCTGTGTGTAACTTGTAAATGTTTATCGGTTCGGTTCGAACCCATCAGGTTGTTTTAAAACTTTATTCTAAAGATTTTAGAGTGCGGTTCCAGGTTCTTATCGGTTCTAAAAAAAACGGATTTCATTACGTTTTTTTCCACGACCCGTGACACGGTTGGGAACCGATAAGGGTGTCTTGCCTGGCACTGCCGTTAAAAGGGCAAGTTTTTGGTTAGGCTGGCATTATGTCTGAGAAACCCAAAAGAAAAATTGGGCCCATTGGGTTTCAGCACTGTAGTGTCTGTGGGGAAGCCTTTGCCAAGGCTGACCCACACACCACATGTGTATATTGTCTGGGGTTTGACCACCTCAATTCAGACTGACAGATTTGTAAGAACTTTCCTGCAGCTACCCTAGATAAGAGAGTTGGTAGGCTCAGGGAACGAGAGGCCAAAAAGTCCGCTGACCTGGATGGCCAGCCCGGTTCGGTGCCAACCGAACTGGAGGGAGTGCCCTCTGACCAGGGCGAGACTTCCTCGGGCAAACGTAAAGCTGACTCTGAGGAGCCATTTCCAGCAAAGAAAACTAGAAAATCAGCAGGTGTGGAGTCAAAATTCCCTTCTCCAACTGCTGCAGAGATAGCTAAAGCAATACAAATTGTCCAGTCACTTTCTCCGGTTCCGTCCGAACTGCCACTATCTGGCAAAAGGTCGGTTTGGCCGGTTCCACTGGTTCAAGAATATGATATAGAAGAGTTTTATGAACCAGAGGAGGGGGAGGATGATTATGAACAGTGTGAATGTGACTTTGAGAGTCTGGATGTGCCCATTGAACCGGACATCTCCCAAGACAGACCTTTAGAATCTCCCCCTACTCTTTCTGAGTCCCCTTCTCATTTTCTGTTTTATAAAAAGGTTGCTGAAACCCTCCAGCTCCCATTGGAGGAAGCTGTGGGTGAGCAAGAGGAACCTGACTTTGTGGAAATGATGGATATCCCAGAGTCCAGGAGATTGTCTATTCCTTTACATAAATCATTTAGGAAACAAACAATAAAACTTTTAAAAGCTCCTAATTCTGTGCCTCCTGTGGACAAAAGATGGACAGGAGGTACACTTTGTCAGGTCCTGATACAGAATTCTTTCACAGCAATGCAGTCATGTTGGGGTAGTTCAGGCTGCAGCCTGTGGAAGGCAATATTCCCTGGCTTCACATCCTCCTGACAAGGACTCCAGGAAGATTGATGCCATGGCTGAAAAAAATACATGGCAGTGTCCTTGGGACTCAGACAAGTAAATTACATGGCTTATGTGGCAAGATACCAAAAATCTAGATGGGACAATGTCATGGCTTTAGCCAAACAGGCCCCTGGCCAGCTTACCAAGGAGCTGGAGCAGGTGGCTGCTGATGGTATTGAGGCATCCAAGGTGCAATTCCATACTGCTGTGGATTCTAATGATGTATCCTCTAGAGTAATGGCTACATCTGTGGCCTTTCGTAGATTGGCTTGGCTCAGGTGTACTAGTTTGTCACAGGATACCCAGACTAAGGCTATGGATTTTCCTGTGGTGGGAAATTCTCTGTTTGGGGAGCAGACAGAGAATTATATGAAGAAAATGCATGAATATAGAACCACTTATAGGAGTGCACAAGCCAATGAGCGGCAAGCCACTCCTCAGAGACAGACCCCCAGGGGTAGAGGCAGACCTTTTCACAGGCCTTTTTACCAAACCCAGGCCTCCTCTTCGGCTTATGCTCAGAGGGGGTTCTTCAGAGGGAGAGGCAGACGGTGCAAGCAGGCCTGCTCCCACCCCTCAACCTAAAGCCCCTGTCAAACAGGCACCCTGATGGGGTGCCCAGGGCCGGTTCTCCATTACCTGTAGGGGGCAGGATGGCTTACTTCGTTCAGGACTGGGAGTCTTTAACATCAGACAAGTGGGTCCTGGAAGTAGTAAGCTGGGGTCTGGTTCTCAGCTTCAAAAATTTCCAAAGATGAGAATCAGATCTTTCCACCTGCAAACCTCTATAGACTTTTGCCTTGAAACAGAAGTCTCACCCTTCTGGCTCTCAGAGCTGTAGAAAGTGGTTTCTCCCAACACCAGGGCAAGGGTCTGTACTCCAGGTACTTCCTTACCCCAAAAAGACAGGAGAATGGCGGCCATTCTGGACCTAAGATATCTGAACAAGCACCTTTTAAAACCAAAATTCAAAATGGTGACTCTGGCAATGATTTTACCTTCTCTAAGGCCAGGGACTGGCTAGCTTCCCTGGACCTCAAGGATGCCTACTTCCATGTTCTTATCAGAAGCTCCCACCGAAAGTACCTCAGATTCGAACTGCCCTCAGGCCATTATCAGTTCAGAGCAATGCCCTTCGGCCTTACCTCTGCCCCAAGGGTATTGCAAAATGCCTGGCAGTAGCAGTGGCTCATTTAAGAAGGCAAAAGATTGCCATCTTTCCTACCTAGACGACTGGCTCATTGTAGGTCAGTCTCCAGACCAGGTCAAATCACACCTGCAAGTTACCCAGCAGCTGCTCACCCTCTGGGCTTTCTTCTCAATCTTCCAAAGTCAGTTCTGGAACCTGTCCAGGTACTCACCTTTATAGGTGCAGAATTGGACACAAAGCAGGCTAGAGCCTTCCTTCCCTACAAAGGGTAAGGAACCTAGTGGCCCTGGCCTCCTCCTTCACTCTGCAGGTCTCTGACCAGCAAGGCATTTCCTACAGCTCCTGGAGACATGGCTGCTTCCACAGCTGTAGTGCAAGGAGCAAGATTTCAGATGAGGGACATTCAGTTCCACTTGAGAGCCTTTTTGTCTCAAAGAAAAGATCCCCATCCAAGTTGATCCCAGTGACTCAAACCCTGATCCAGGCCCTCACTGGTGGCAGGATCAGAGCAATCTGAGACAAGGGTCCCTTCATCCCTCTATCTCACTCCTTGACCTTACTACAGATGCGTCCCTTCTGGGATGGGGAGCTCACATGGGCGAGCTCTCCACCCAGGGAGTGTGGTCCCCTCAGGAATCTCTGCTCCACATCAATCTGTTGTAACTCAGAGCTGTTTTTCTAGCACTTCAGGTTTTTTCTGCATCTGTTCAGAACAAAGTGGTACAGGTCAGAACAGACAACACCACTACAATGTGGTACATCAACAAACAAGGGGGCACTAGGTCTTCGGCCTTGTGCACCTAGGCCAATAAGTTGTGGTCTCTGGCTTATTCCCTGAACACTTCCCTCATAGCAGTTCACCTCCCAGGCAAGGACAATGTCCTGGCAGATGCTCTCAGCAGGATTTCCCAGGGCCATCACGAATGGTCACTGGATCCCCGAGTACTGGGGATAGTTTTGCCAGATGGGGCACCCCTCAGATAGATCTTTTTGCAGCCCCAGACAATCATCAACTTCCACTGTTTTGTTGCAGGCCCCCAGTGATGGGCTCAGTCCCCCTGGATGCCTTTCTCCTCGATTGGGAAGGGAAGTTTCTATATGCCTTTCCCCCTTCCCTCTCCTGTTCAAGGTGCTAGTCAAAATCAGATCTCAGCCCTGCAAGATGATTTTGATTGCTCCAGATTGGGCCAGGCAGCCCTGGTACCCACTCCTTCTGTCCTTAGTAGTCCATCTTCCCCTGTGTCTCCCCAGGAGCCACAACCTGTTAACTTGTGCCCAGGGGAGAGTTTGGTATCCGAATCTCAAATCGCTCAACCTCAAGGCCTGGCTCTTGAGGAGTTAGAATTTGCTGACCTACACCTTTCTCAAGGTGTTCTCGAAATCCTGAAACTTCTAGGAAGCCTTCCACTAGGCTATTTATAACTCTAAATGGAAAAGGTTTTCCATATGGTGTTCTGGGAAGCATATTTCCCTGGAATCTGCTGATTTGCCCATTGTTTTGGACTATATGGTCCATCTTAATTCTTTGGGACTGAGACTAGCTACCCTGAAAGTGCATTTGGCAGCTGTCTCTGCTTTTATTTCAGCAGGAAAGCCTTCTTCTTTCCACTCACCCTGTATTTCCAAGTTTTCAAAGGATTACTTCCACTAATCCACCTTTCAGGGACCCTGCTCCTGCCCTGGGATCTTAATGTTTGCATTGCTCAGCTGATTCAACCCCTTGAACCTCTGTCTTCGCAGAGCTAAGTACTGACTTGGAAAACTGTTTTCTAGTAGCCATCACTTCTGCCAGGCGCATAAGTGAGTTACAAGCTTTGTCAGTGGAGACTGACTTTATTTCCTTTCACAGGGATAAGGTAGTCCTCAGGACTAACAGGAAGTTTTGCCTAAGGTGGTTTCAGATTTCCACCTTAATCAATCTATCTCCCTTCCAGTGTTCTTCACTGATCATTCCTCCTCTGGTGAGAGGAGGTTGCACAGCTTAGATGTTAAGAGGGCCCTAAGTTACTACATAGAGCGTACCAAGGGTCACAGGTTCGAATCCCTCCAACTATTTCTCACTTATGGTGAGGTTGGAAAAGGGAAACCTGCCACTAAGAGATCCATTGCCAGGTGGATTGTCTCTTGTATCCAATTTTGCTATCAAAAACTGGGAAAGGTTCCCCCTTCAGGCCTGAGGGCTCACTCTACCAGAGGTATAGCTGCATCTCTAGCTGCTGCCAGAGACATCCCTATGTTAGAGATATGTCAAGCAGCTACTTGGAAAATGGTACACACTTTCACCAAGCATTACTCCCTGGATAGCCAGGCCAGGAGGGATGCTCGGTTTGGCACAGCCGTGCTTCAGAGCCTATTCCCTAAGTAGGTTCTGTCCCTCCTCCATGGAGGTACTGTTGTGTATTCTGCAATAGTCATAATATAGCAAGACTTCATGTTGTTTGAAGAAAAAATTACTCACCTTAGTAATGTTGTTTCTTCTAATGGAGTCTTGCTATATTATGACCTCCCCCCCAGCCTGCCCCTCTCAGAACTTCTACTTGGGGTATGGGGTGGGCATTCCAGTGTTGGCACTTTTTTGATGCCCATTTTTTGTTTTCCACCCCTTCTTTTTGGGGTGTTTGGGTGTTGTGTTTTATATTATCTTATCTCATATTATTTTATTTTTCTGGTCCCCTGACTTGAGTCTTAGTGTTGGGACCAGGAAAATGTGTTAATATTTAAGTAGCCAGTTGGCTAGTGTAGGTTACAGCTTCCACACAGAACCTTAGTGAGTTTTGCTCGTAAAGATCTGACAGTTTTAGTTTGAAATCTTCCAGACAGAGCTTCTCTAACCGAGTCAAGATTCAGGTTCCATGCCTGGCATGGAAGTTAACTCTTTCACCTCTGGAGCAGTTCTAATGGTGGGACAAACTGCAATAGTCATAATATAGCAAGACTCCATTAGAAGAAACAACATTACTAAGGTGAGTAATTTTTATTTTGTCCTGAACAACTTTCACGTTGGTTGTATATTGATAACTTCTATACTTTTCGAGATATTTACATTTGGTTGGCATGACTTCTACTGTGTTCACTCCAGGGAAAATGAGGAGTTTCAAAGAACATATTTTACAAAATATAAAGAATTCAGATGAGTGACTACTCTCATGTGAAAGGTCTTTTTGTCCTGAACAATGTTCATGTGGCTTGTTTTTGTGCACCTTGAATAGTTTTAAAGATATTTAGATTTGTTTGGAAGGTGTGCACATTTGCTCTCAGAGAAAAGCAGCTAAGAAAGAAGTAAGAAAGCACACATCTTATACAATAGAAGACCATCCTCCATGTAAAGTATAAAATATCACTTAACAAAACACAGTATTTAGGGTAAACATATTGGAGAAGCCTTATATACATGTATTGATAATAAAACACAAACCTAGACAGGATGTAAGTGGAGAGCAGATGGGTTACAATCAATAGGGTATTATAGGATCAGAAATAGCAACCATGCATGAAATACATGCTAGGGCAGGCTATGGTAAGGCATTCAGTAAATTGCAAAAAGTGACAAACATGGTAATATAAACAATGTTCAGTAATGGAGAGGTGAAGATAAGAGAAAAGTGTGCATGGAAAGAAAGAAGAGAGACAAAGGCAAGGAAGAAGGGAAGGAGAGAGGGAGAAAACAGGGAAGAAGGGGAAAAAAGAGGAGAAATCTGTGCACAAAAGTTTCGAGAAAACCTAATCTGAGAGCAAAACAAGAAGGAGGGCTAAATATCCCTAAGAATTAGGGCTTAGAAGAACTAGGTTCATGTACTTGAAGTAATCCTGCCAACATCTGTCATATACAGTGAGTCGGTTATGAATAACATGAGATAATCAGTCTAGAGAGGCATACTGAGAGAGGCTTTGAAGACCATCTGAAAGAGAAGGCACCAGAGTTGATTTCCATTTCATAAGAATCAGATGTTTGACCAGAAGAGAAAGTATGTTTAGCACTCTAAAATATGCACGTGAGAGGAGAGAGCTATTGAGGATAAGGATTCCTAGAAGAAATAGGTTAGGGGTCAAAGGTAGTTTTTGTCCTGTAACTCTGCAGGCAAGTTAACAGACTTTATGGCAGAGCTTATTAATGAGAGCACAAGACCACAAGATATGAAGTAGATCCCCACTGGCCAAATTGCAGCCCCAGCAATTATTATTATTATTTAATAGGCCCATTCATAGTAGCACAGACGGGATTCTATACCAAAGATGTAGGATTTTAGTTTGTATTAAAGAACTATGGGCATCTTTAATGGTATTATGTGCAGTACGCCAACAATTACTCCATTGTGCATCTAAAATATTGTAGTTAAGAAGAGTACCCATTTATTTTGGCCGTATAGACTAATCAGGTAGATTATCAATAATGTATTTGTAAATGGAGCTATTTAATTTTACTGATAAATTAGTCCAGTGTGAGATGTATGGGTTTAGAAGAGTATGCCTATAAACTAAACTAGAGAGAGAGTTACAAGCTGCCCGAATTTGTAAAAACTTCCTGAAGTCTTGTTTAGGAAGTTTCCATGTGACCTGCAAGTCTAAGAATGATCTAAGAGTGAGTGAATTCTGGTCCAAGATATCTTCGAGAAAGAAAATGCCTTTGTTTCTCCATGTACAACGGAAAATTGGGTGATCGTCTAGAGTGAGCAATGGATTGCCCCATAAGGGGGCATAAAACCAGGGTGTTGGATTGGATTTCAGGAATTTGTGGGTTAGCTTCCAATAAAGAACAGAGGATGATATAGTCGGGTGAGATTTTAGTTTAGAGGAAATGGGATTAAAAATGATGGAAGTGGGAACTCCTCCCAGGCACAATGCAGATTCCATTACAACCCATAGTGGTGAGTGAGGGGAGGGTTTCTGAAACCATTTAATGGTTTGGCCATTCGGAAGCTCAGAGGTAGCCTTTGAACCAGGGAGTCTGAATCCCTTTTTCCAATGTGATCAAAGTTTGTTGTGGTTAAATCTCGTGGTTTCCATCCCAGATAAAGTTATCTGTTAATTTATCAATTTTAGCAAAAAGGAGGATGGTAAGACTAAAGGAATTTTGGCAAAGAGGTAAAGAATCTTGGGAGAAATGGACATCTTAATGGCTGTAATTTTCCCCATGAAAGAGAGAATAAGTAGCTTCCATCTGTCCAGAATTGTTTTGTTGTTATCAAATAAGGGTTAAAGTTAATGTCTCATATCTTCCTAAGTTACTAGTAATTTTGATTCCTAGATATGTTATACCCTGTGGTGACCAGCGGAATCCAAGATGTATGTTCATAAAGGCTTTACAGTGGTCGTTAAGGGACATAGTTTGTGATTTGTCATAATTCAAAGCAAGGCCAGAAATTTTAGTAACATTATTAAGCAAATCAACCAACAGGGGTCCAGCCTCATTCAGATTTTTGAGTAAGATTAAGAGGTCATCCGCATAGAAGAGAGAAACATATTTGAATTGCTCACAGGTATGCCCATAATGCCAGAAGATTGACGTAAACAAGCAGTCAAGGGTTCCATGGCTAAAATAAACAGGGAAGGTGACAGGGGACAGCCTTGTCTAGTTCCCCTTGCTAGATGAAAGTAAGAGGAAAGGGTGGAATTAGTAAGTACTTTAGCAACAGGGGAGTTATATAATAGCTTGATCCAGGAGCAAAAGGTATGAGAAAGACCAAAATAAGATAAAACTTCATGAAGGTAGTCCCAGTTTAAGGAATCAAAGGCCTTCTCGAAATCAATAACTATGGCTACAGCTGGTGTCTTGAGGGATTTGGTTTTGTGAATTAAATTAAATAAGGAATGTAGGTGATCAGAACCAGATCTATGTTTAATAAAACCAGCTTGCAAACAATGAGTTATCTTGGGAATCAAGGATTCAAGTCGAGAAGTTAGTAGTTTAGCAAATATCTTCCCATCCATGTTTAATAAAGAGATGGGCCTGTAACTCGCGGGGTGAGTAGGGTCTTTTTCTTTCTTAGGGACTAGGGTCATGATTGCTTTGGTGCAAGATAGAGGAAGCTTGCCAGTATTGGAAGCTTCTTGATAAACGTTAAGAAGAAGGGGACATAAGGTGTTGGAAAACATTTTATAGACATTGACAGGGAATCCGTCATCCCCAGGGGATTTGCCGGATTTCAAGGAAGACAAAGCTTTCTGGATTTCCTGAAACAAGAAGGGTTAATCTAAAGAATTTGTTTCAAGAGTAGAAAGATGAGGAAGATGTAACGATTTAAGGAACTGTTGAATTTGTAAAGTAGATTGAGGATTTGTGTTAGAGTATAGTTTTTGATAAAAGGTTTTCATAATACGGTTTATAGAGGGGTTGTCAGAGTGAATCGTACCCTGTTCATCTTTTAGGCTTAGAATGTGTTGCTCCATTTGTTGTGCTTTGAGCTGGTAAGAGAGGAGTTTCCCATTTTTATCGCTGTGTTCCCAAAACTTATATTTAAGTTTAAACAAGGCCAGTTCGGTTTTATGAGAAATTAATTCGTTAATTTTAACTCTAAGTTGAAGAATTTCAAGATGAAGTTGAGAATCAGGACAGTGCTTATTAGAAGAAAAGTATAAATTCTCTTTAGCCGTAAGAGATTTTTCCAAGTCAGCCAGTTGTTGTTCTCTTACTCTTTTCCTATGTGCAACATAACTGATAATTTTCCCTCGAATCGTAGCTTTAAGAGCTTCCCATACAGAGGACATAGAAGATTCAGTTGAGTATTGTGAAAGAGGAAGTCCTGAATTTGTGCTTGATCATGGGTAAGAAATTGGGATCCTTGAGAAGGAGAGGGCTGTAGAAACATAGAAACATAGACTTTGATGGCAGATAAGGACCGCTAGGCCCATCTAGTCTGCCCATTTCCCTACCTACAGGATAGGCCGCAGATCCTAGTTAACCAACAGCCTATATCTTCCTGCACCCTCCAAGAATTGCCTTATGTCTGTCCCATGCATTCTTGAATTCTCCCACAGTTTTAGACCCCATAACTTCCTCAGGAAGGCTGTTCCATGCATCCACTACCCTCTCTGTGAAATAATACTTCCTCACATTGCCCCTGAACCGCCCTCCTTCTATCTTTAAATTGTGTCCCCTTGTTCTTGCAAGTCTCTTTTTCTGAAAGATGCTACCCTCTTGACTTTGTTGATTCCTTGAGGTACTTGAAAGTTTCTATCATGTCCCCCTCTCCTTCTTTCCTCAAGGGTATACATATTAAGCTCTTTAGTCTCTCCTCATACGGCTTCTCTTGCAGACCCTGCACCATTTTAGTTGCCCTCCTCTGACTGCCTCTATCCTGTCTATGTCCTTGGGAGATGGGGTCTCCAGAACTGGACACAGTATTCAGATGGGGTCTCACCAACTGTCTGTACAGAGGGATAACAACTTCCTGTTTTCTGCTGCTGATGCTCTCCCTATACATCCCAGTATACCCCCGGCCCTCCCTACTGCCTTCTCACATTGCTTGCTAACCTTAAGGTCATCTGATATGATTACCCCAGGTCCCTTTCCTGTTTTGTTGTTGTTACTACCTCCCACCCATTGTGTATTCTTCCTGGGTTCTTGTTTCCAGGTGCATTATTTGGCACTTTTTGCATTGAATCCTAGCTGCCATACGTCTGACCATTTCTCCAACCTTGCCAAGTCCCTTTTCATCCTTTCCACGCTCCTTGTGTAGCAACCCTATTGCAGATCTTTGTGTCATCTGCAAAAAGGCATACTTTTCCTTCCAGTTCCTCTGCAATGTCACTGATGAAGACATTAAAAGGACTGGACCCAATACTGAACCCCTGCGGTACCCCACTAGTAACCGCCTCTTCTTCAGAGTGGACTCCATTTACAATTCCTTCTGTGTCCTATTGTCCAGCCAATGTTTTATTTAGGCTACCACCCTGGGCCCACTCCCAGGCTGGTTAATTTGACTAATAATCTTGTGTGGGACTGTGTCAAATGCATTGTTAAAGTCTAGGTAGGCCATGTCCACAGCCCTCCCTGGTCTACTACTTTGGTCACCCAGTCAAAGAAATCTATTAGATTCATCTGACATGACCTTCCAGCTGTGAACCCATGCTGCCTTGGATCCTGTGCTCCACTGACCTCCAGGTACTCAACTATTCTTTCCTTCAGAAGTGACTCCATCACTTTCCCTACACAGAGGTCAGACTGACAGGTCTGTAGTTTCCTGCCCTGTCTTGGTCCCACTTTTGTGAAGGGGAATCACATCCGCCTTCCTCCAGTCCTCGGTACCACACCATCCTCCCATGATTTATTAAAAGAGTAGCCAGTGGTTTCATTAGTTCCTTCCTTAATTCTTTTAGAATTCTGGGTGAATTCCATCAGACCCATTGCTTTGTCCACCTTCAGTTTTAGGAGTTCTTGCAGAACCCTGTCTTCTGTGAAAGGACTGGGATCAATTCTATCAAGAGTGCTTCTGTTAATTGATTAGGTACTTCCTCCTTTTGTGAATACTGAACAGAAATATTCGTTCAGTATTCCTGCTTTTCACTGTCCCTCTGCCCACCCACCTTCATTCTATTCAGCCTCACTATCCTCCATTTGTCTTTCACGCCGCTGATGTACCTATAAAGGTTTTATCCCTTCTTAACTGAGTTGGCTATCTTTTCCTCAGTTTGGGCCTTGCTATTCTGACTTCCTCCCTGCTTCTTTCTGCTTAACTGGTACAGCTCTCTGTCCTGCTCCTTCTGTGTTTCCTTATACTTCCGGAATGCTATCTTTTTCTTCCTGACTTTCACAGCCACCTCTCTTGAGAACCATAGTGGCTTTTTCTTTCGTTTTGATTTGCTTCACACAAAGGCTTGTTGCCTCTGTGATGGCAGTTTTGATAATTCCCCATTGTTGCTCCACACCTCCTTCTAGCCTGTTTGCTAGTGCTTTTCTGAGGCACTCTCCCATCTTGCCAAAGTCAGCCCTCCTAAAGTCCAGTACCCTCACTTTTGTATGGCTTGACTCTGTAGTTGAGTTTAACGTGAACCACACTGTTTGATGGTCACTTGTCCCCAGATGGCAACCCACTTCTAGACCTGAGATCCTCTCACTGCCCCTGTTTGACAGTACAAGGTCTAAGATTGCTCCTCACGAGTGGGTATTGAAACTAGCTGTCTAATGCCTGCCACCTGTGAGGGCGTCAAGAATGGCCCTGTCTTGGATGTGGTTGCAGCAAATGTGCTCCAGTTAACATCTGGCATATTCAGGTCTCCCATCAACAGTATCTCCCTTTCTCTGCCATTCTAAGAATGCCTTCCATCATATCCTTGTCCATTCCTTCCGCCGGGACATGGGGGTCTGTACACAACCCTGTGCGGATTGTGGTGCCCTTTCCAGTCTCCAAGGTGACCCAAAGTGCCTCTCCTCCTGTTTACTCTTTTGTTCAGTTGCTTTTATCCCTTCCTTTACATAGAGAGCTACCTCCCCTCTTCTCCCCTGCCTGTCTCTCCTGTAGGTTATGTACCCTGGTATGTTAACATCCCAGTCATGGTTCTCTGTGTACCATGTTTCTGTGATCACACGATATCCAGGCATCCTCTTCCATTAAGGCCACCAGCTCAGGGGCTAAGCGCTCAGACTACGGCATTGGTACTCATTATCCTCCATGTCCCGATGGCCTTACTCCCCTTTGCCCCATCCCTGTCCTTCTTGCCTTTGTCACTTTCTCCATTTACCCTGCCCTTCTCCCTATTGACACCTCCATGTTGGTGTTTGCCACACTTACTACTGTGATTGTTTGGGGGCTAAGGATTTTCCTGCTCCTTTCCAGTGCCTCCCTTGGCTAGTTTAAAGCTTGCCAATGAAGCATGTAAACCTATCACTAGGATCCTGGTTCCCTCCCGGACAGATGCAGCCCATCGTGCCAGTATAGGCTTGCATCACTCCAGGTGGACCCCAGTCCCCAATGAAGCCAAATCCCTGAGCTTCACACCAGTTTTCAACCACTGATTGAATCCCATGGCATGGAACACCCTAGCCTCTCCTATGCCATAGATGGCAGCACCTCCGAGAAGGTTACCGTGCATGCTACTTGACTAAGGCCCTCCCCACCCACAAACTCTTCCTGCACTTTCTAATCCTCTTAGCCAGGTCATTTGTCCCTAGATGGACAATGACATCCAGCTCCTCCCTGTGCAGCTGCTCCGCAATCATGAGGATTCGCCTCCTCGTCCCTCCAAGCCATGGCGCCTGGCAGGCACCTTACCTCCTCTCCCCTTCCTTGCCCAGTTCTACCTTTCCCACAATGGAGTCCCCCACCAGGAGTTCTTCTTCCTGCAGGGTCCCCTGCCACCCTCCTGTGGGTCTCCTCTCAGGAGGTTCCCAGCATCCTCCTGGTCTCCACTGTTGGTGCCTCCATAGAGGAACCACACTTTGCCAGAATGGCATAGAATTGTGGAGAGGTACAACTGGAGAGATGTGCCTCTGTTCCACCACCCTCACCTCCCTGAGCCCACTGTGGTCCAACCGCCTCTTTCTTGGCAACCTCTGAGGCAATGGCAGTGGCACTGGTGGTCCCTGGATGGAAGAGGAGGTCCCACAAATCCTGGCCAACTCAGCCTGGAGATAAGCAACCTCCTCCTGAGCCCAGAGGTGCCTGCAGATGGGACAACACCGCATCCTCCAGAACATCTCCCGGAAGACTGCTGCCCACAGCCACTGCACTGCACCACTCCAATCATGTCTTATTTCTGGCCCTTTAACTGTTTGCAATCCTTACCTTTTGTCTGTTTTTTTTTTCTCTCTTTACTTTCTGCCTGTGTGCCCTTTTAGCTCCTGATTGTCCTGTTCTGAGACAAGAATATCCTATATTTCAGTAGACCACTTACTTGCTCAGAGGCAGACCTCCAGCAGCTAGAGGGGGCTGGAGAGCTACTCTTGCCCTTCTAGGATGGTGGGTCCTTGGGGTCTGTGATCACCACTTCCTGCCTCTAAACAGGAAGTTCCGTTGTCAGTCAAACTTGTGCCTATAAAAATAGAACTAGCTTTGGGTGGGGGATGAAGGAGGAAGGAGGCAATATAGTCCCAGTAGAGAAGTTCAGTCACACAGCAGTCCTTTCTCCTTGTGTCTTCTGCCAAGCTATTAGCAGAATCTTTCTAAGGCAGTCTTTAAATGTAGCTTCTTCTAGCTTCAACCCCCTACTTACCAGATCTTTCTACAAGTAATTTAAACCTCACAGCAGTTAAGTCCTTTCAGTCACCTGAGATTTACACCTAGATGACTTTTCAGTTACCCATTCAGTTCAGTTAACCCAAACACACACTTTTTTTTTTGTATGTTAGTTTTTTTACCCTAAATTAAAGGTCCAAATACAAAAGTTCTTCTACTTTAGTCCCAGCAGAGAAGTTCAGTCACACAGCAGTCCTTTCTCCTTGTGTCTTCTGCCAAACTATTAGCAGAATCTTTCTAAGGCAGTCTTTAAATGTAGCTTCCTTCTAGCTAAGCCACTCTCCCTACTTACCAGATCTTTCTACAAGTAATTTAAACCTCACAGCAGTTAAGTCCTTTCAGTCACCTGAGATTTACACCTAGATGACTTTGAGTTACCCATTCAGTTCAGTTAACCCAAACACACACTTTTTTTTTGTATGTTAGTTTTTACCCTAAATTAAAGGTCCAAATACAAAAGTTCTTCTACTTTAGTCCCAGCAGAGAAGTTCAGTCACACAGCAGTCCTTTCTCCTTGTGTCTTCTGCTAAGCTATTAGCAGGGTCCAGCAGCCAGTAAGAAGATTTAGGTGCTAATGGGCCCCACAAAAGTTACAATTTGGCAAGGGAATGGTCCAAGATTATGATGACAGAGATGAATGAATCAATATTTTTTTCCATTATAACAGGAGAGGCTAACCAGTAGTCAATTCTACTGTATGTCTTATGTAGAGATGAGTAAAAAATAAATTCTCGGTCACAGGGGTGAAGGAGGTGCCATACATCCGCTAATCCAACATCTTGCATTAGTAATGAGAGTGCTTTAATACTTCTAGGGTGGGCCTCTGTAGTGGGGCTACTTCTACCAATGCTGGCTTCTAAAGCTAAGTTAAGATCCCCTCCAAGAATAACTGGTGTATTATCAGTGTTAAAGGATAGAATCTGTTGAGCTAAATTATGAAAAACTCCAGGGAATTGGAGTTGGGTGCATAGACATTAACAAGCAGAAGAAGACCAGAGTTGGTATTCAGTTTGACCATCACCCATCTACCATCATTATCGAAAACGGAGTTTACAAGGGACCATTTGAGACTCTTATGAATAAGAATAGCAACTCCTCTTTTTTTTTGAGGTATAGGATGAGTCATAGATCTGACCCACCCAATCTTTTTTAAGTCTATGAACATCCTCTGCTAATAATCTTGTTTCTTGAAGGAAAGCAATTTGTGTTTTATGTTTTTTGAGATGTGAAAGAATTTGTTTCCGCCTACAAGGAGAATTAAGTCCCTTCACATTCCATGTATATAAAAGTATGTCACTCATATTGTTAGTGTTAAAGAAAGGGAATAATCGCTGGAGTGTGAAGGGACACATAAATGAGGCAGAGGATGATTAGAATACAATATAGAGAGCTTACATATATGCAGAGAGTGGCAGGAACATTCAAGCCAAAAAAAGTGTGATGTATGATACACGAGTAGCACATATATCTTATTAAAGTTAGAATACAGATGGGGCAGGAGAAAAGTCATTAACAACAACAACAATACTAGTAGGTTAAATAACAAAGAAAACATTTTATGGGTGCGAAGACATATGAGTCAGCCAACTGGCTAAGACACTCTCTCACCACACTCTGGGGTGTCGATGTAGGGAGGTGACTAGGGAGGACCAGTTTTAAATATTGGCCCAAACCTAAGTCTGATCCCAGTAATATAATAAAGTAAGTATTCCTTTAAGCTAAACTGAAAGGGAATAATACCAAGAAAGGCAGGGAACTGTAATAATCTTAGCTTAATTCTAAGCTAGCAGGACAAGGTATAAGGATAAAGCTAAACACCAGCACTTATTTATAAACATTAGTAGTAAAAGTACAAGATATACCAACTCAAAATCACAGTAAATTAAAGAACCATATATGAGATGCCAGTACAGCCTAGACATAGAGCAAGGAATTCAGGGAGCCAGGTGGAACACAAATGAACAAATAAAAAGGAAAAAGTAGATCATTACCACATTAGAGTGACTATACTTGCAGTGCAACAGAATAAGTACATAATAAATACAATATTGTGGGGAAAGAAGAAAGGAGGTCAGTTTAAACCCACGTCTGAGCCAAATGCAAATCGGGATTATGTGGAGAGGTATAGGCGTGATAATTGTAGACAGAAGAGATAGTCATAGTAAAGATCAGCTCAGATTATTCGAAAATCACCTAAATAGGTGTTATATGGGGTGACCAGGTCTAGAAGACTAGGCCCAGTGAGTCTCAAAACAGAAGGGACCACACAGCAGTGGATTTCTATAATATCTGTAGGCTTCGAGTAAAATAAGGAGCATAAAGAAGATGTAGATTGACAATCCTTTGCAACAGTACACCAAACATAGCCCAAGTCTTTGAGTGCTAATGATAGTTCCATATTGTAAACAGGAGGTAGTAAGAATAATGGAGCGTAGGGAAGGAGATAAATTAAATGCAGTTGCCAATAATACTTAAGAACCTGTCATCAGGAGAGGGAAGGGGTAAATTGTCTTGTAATATATAATAATTCACATTTGAAAAAAGAAAAGGTAATAATCAGGATGCATACCAATTGAAGATATGCAACTGAGCAGCCAAAAGACTATAAACCTGATGCACTGCTAAATTGGAGAGTAAAAGGCTAGCTACAGAGAGTCTGTTTAGTGAGGTGATGTATAAGATCTAACACTAAAATAATGGGTTAGATAAGCACTGCTGACATACCAAAGTTCCCTTGAGGAACTTTAAGCTGCTCGTTTAAACACTGCAACAAAAAGTAAATTGATCATGCCGCGATGTACAGCCTTTGCTTTCTGCACCTGCTGGGAGCGAAAGCAACCAGGTAGCATAGACTGTAGAGCAGGCAGCTAGGCAGAAAAAGTGTACTGGCACTCCTTTTAAGTATCCTGGAAGCAAAACCTTCCAAGATATAGCAACTGTGACCATATTACTGACCATATAAGCTCATGACACCTTAGATTTATTAGCAGGATTGTGACTATTGATGTTCTTGCTTTTGGTCTTTGCCCACACTTTCTTTTTGGGCGACTCTAAATATTTGAGGGGGCTTGCAACAACTTCTCCCATGAAGTATCAGCAGAAATACATCCCTGAGGCACAGGGCCCAAATCAGAGGGAGGTTCATCTGAAATTTGCTGGGAAAGATCCTCCTGCAAGGAGCACATGTCAGCCTCCAAGATAGCAAACTTACACCTCACGGGAATAGTTGATTTGAAGGTGAGAGGCTGCAGCTTGGGGTGTTTGAGGTGAAACCTTGCTAGAACAGCATGAAAGTCTTGAAGAATAATGCCCCGACAGAAGCTTCTCTTGCAGCCTTGTTGATTGCCTTGGGGTCAAATCAGTTGTGGCATTGCTGTTTGGGGCTGTGAGTTCTGCAACACTTTCCCCATGTTCCTGTACCTCGTTGTTCACCCTCTGTGCGGATACCAAAGCTGTGTTCAGGTTGCCAATTGCTGCTGAACCTCCTATGGTCAGACTGCAGAGAGAGACCTCCAGATAGTTGGCTAAGGTGTCAGGGGTTTCAAAATCCTTGAAGGAAGAGCCAGAGAAAAGGCATAGTGTTGCGGGGTAACGTAGAGCAAATTTAATGCTTCTTTGGTGGAGGATTTGTTTAAGTGGATTGCATGCCTTCCTTCTGATGGTTAAATCTTTTGAAAAGCCTCTGTAGATGGAAATATTAAACTCTTGCCACTGAAGTTTCCCCATTTCTCTGGCTCATTTCAGTATTAATTCTGTATGGGAATAGTTCAAAGCGAAGCAATGATGGCCTTGGTCACTGGTCTGATGTTGGCCTGGGACCCAGAGTGCAGGGAAACCGCTAAATAATTAACGTTAACTCGGAGGCAGTTCAAGCATTGCAGGCAGCACATGTAATAAAAGCGTAGTAGTGTCTCCTAATTCTACACCTTCAGGAAGCCAAAAAATCGTAAAGTGTTGCCGATGATTACGATTTTCAATATCGTCAATTTTGGCTTGTAGGGATTTAATAGTTCGATCTTGATTACGGACAGTAGCCTGGAGATCATGAAAAGTAGTGGTGTTACAGGCCATTGCTTTCTCATTAAATGCAATTTTCTGGCTAAAAGTTTCAAGAGTGGTTGCATTCTGTTGGGTGGAGGTTTTTAGATCATTAATCTCAGCCATCAGTTTAGAAAACATTACTTCCACTCTAGCAAGTGAGCTTTGCTGTACTTGGAGATCTGCCATAATGCTGAAGGATGAGGCTTAGTATGCTGCAGTACAGTGTAGAATAATTGATTATAAGTAGATGATGGATCAAAAATTACTTACAAACTGTGTCAGGCAGTAAGATTACAGGATGGTCACAGTAGTTTGTACCAAAGAAAAGTCTGGTGAAGGCTGGATGAGGTTAGATTGCAGTCATTCCCGCAGAGATTCTGAACTATGCTGCCATCTTCTGCCTGGTCAGGCCATGCCCCCAGGGTCCGATTTTCAAAAGTGGAAAAATTGCACACCTGAAGCAAACCAGTTTTACGTGGGAAGGGGCTCTTGCAGAACCACAATGTTTGGCACAAGAATGCACATTTTCAGAAAGGTTGCCTTTTTTCTGCCCATTTCCACATTATGCAGCAGAGTGTGCATATTTGTTTTTTGCGCAGTTGCTGTGCCTGATATTACCTGGTGTAGCAGCTGTGCAAAAAAAAAAACCCAGAAAAGGTGGATTGTACACAAAACAAAATGCTGAAAATAGCATTTCTGCCAGTGTGGAGAGTTGTTCATGGGACTTTAGTCCCTGGGCCCTGCCAGGTCATTTGAAATTGGACCTTGGTTATGCACATTCTACTCAAAATGGCAATTAAAACAAAATATTTTAATTCAGTGTTAAAAACAAAACAAAAGAAAAGAGTGGGACTGGCTATGTAAAGAAAAGATAAACAAAGGGGCCACTTGATGGTTCAGCGGGAAGCCCATCACACTCACAAGCCAGCAACCCAGGTTCATGAACATGGTCGGACAGCTGAGCAGGATGGGGCAGGGCTGCTGCTTGGCAGTGCTCTCAGCCAGGAGGGGTGATGCTGTGTTCCACCACTGCAGTGACCCCTGTGATGAGATGGGCTGCTTCTGTCCTCTGCAGGGGTTCACTGCATGCATATGAGGTCTGACACAAAACTGCCCAGTGACAGTGGGAGGTGGGAGGGACTTGACGAGACAAGAGGAAAATCACCAAAACTCCATGTTCCTTTATGATGTCCACTAGTACTCTTGTACCTCACCTGGGGGGATCTCTACTAGTCTGACAGTAGGGGGAGCAGTTGCTGGGGTTGAGAGGTCACCAGGGGAGACTCAGGGTTAGGAGAAGGCAGCAGCCAGGGGACAGAAAGCTCTGTGTTAAAAAAGAAATAAATAAATAAAAATGAATTAGCCATTACCCTTATTTTGGAATAGCATAACTGTTTTCATAGCTAGTGGGTTACTTAAGACTGATATATATTTACAGAAAGAGTACCCATTTGTATTATGATGCCACACTGATGTGCAATAGCCTTAACATAATTTTTTTCCCCCTGGCATCAGTAATAAATCATTTAAATGTTCATCCTAGCTTGATAGTGCCAAATGTGAGCAAAGAAAACCAAAAGGGTGGTCAGAGAAGCAAATGCAGATACAGCTGCATATTGTGAAGGGAGTCAATGGTGGGGAAAAGCAGTTCTTTAGAAATATTAGGGAGAAATAAGCAATGGGAGGAGGAACTGTTAGGCTAACAGAGGAAGGTAGGTTAATTAAGTGAGATGGGCAGAGAGCTGCCGTTCTTAACTATTTTTGCTTTGTATTCACAATTGAAGACCAAGGGCCTCTGCCAAAGAGTGAAATTAAGGAAGCTTCAAGGGGGATCCATGAGATAAGGCAGAAAGTATTTACCAGTGAAAGGGTTTGAAAATGGTTGGAAGCCCTTAAGATAGATAAGGCCAGATGGGATGCATTCGAGGGTTCTTAAGAAATTGGCAACATAACTAACTGAATTCCTGGTAGGGCTATTCAATAGATCAGTTCAGACAGGGGTAGTTCAAAAGTACTGGAGGGTAGCAGACATAGTCCCGCTCCATAAGAGGGCAACAGGAGCAATTGGGTAACTACAGATCTGTCAGTTTTATCTCTGCTGTGGGTAAACTTGTGGAGACAGTAGTCAAAGAGTAGCTACCTGGAAAGCAATGGACTCCAAGACTGTTAACAGCATGGGTTCACAGCAGGAAGATCTTGTAAGACCAGTCTGATAGTATTCCTTGTCTGGGTAATGAGGGTAGTGAATAAGACCATGCTATGGATTTATTTTACTTTGATTTCAGCACGGCTTTCGACTCAGTGCTCACACAAGGTTGCTGAAGAAGCTAGAGGATCTGGGTATGGTGAAAGACACAGAGGGGTAAGAATCTGGCTGGAAGGGAGGCAGCAGAGGGATGTGTTTAACATAATCAAATCAGAAGAGAGGGAAGGCACCAGTGAGGTGCTACAAGGATAGGTCCTGGGGACAGTCCTTTTCAATATGTTCATTAGTCATATGGGAGAAGGAATCCAGGGCAAGATGTGTCTCTGCAGGTGACACTAAGTTTCGTGGCAGGGTAGACAATGAGAGGGGGTTAGAAGATGCAGAGAGACTAGCAAAAGCTAGAGAGGTGGTTGGCAGGTTGAAATCAATCCAAAAGTCTGTTGTGGACCATCAAACCAGCAGACAGAATTTCCATTAAAAATTCAAGCTGGGGGTGCTAATGAGCAGCTAACTGAGAGGTCGATCTCCATCGCTCCACCTGAGCAATCAATAATTAATAAAATTTTAAGGTACAACTTGCCCCCAAACGGCTAAAACTATAAAGCTGAGTAGAGGAAGGTGCGATGGATGAATTCCTAACCCCAATGTCATCCAAAAGCCAGCGGGCAACTGGGAAAACCGGGAAGAAGAGAGTGGCGGTCTCAGTGACTGAAAACACGGGCCTAGTTTCGCTCTCGGATGCCGAGGTGGTGGCGTTATGGAAGGAGGTGACAGGCCAAATGATCGCAGCCCTCGAACCGCGGCTAATCAAATTAGAAGACAAACTGGATGGTAAGCTGCAGGAAGTGGTAGAATAGCAGGCACATCAGGGCATCAGGCTCATGGAGGCAGAGGAATGAATTTCTAGAATAGAAGACGAGATGCTAACAGTACCTGGGCAAGTTCGGGCTTTGCAGAAGGAGTTGGAAGAATTTAAAGAAGCTTATGCCTACCAAGAGAATTTTCATAGGTGGCTGAACCTACGACTAAAGGGGACTCCCAGAGGGGCAAGAGAATAATGATGCCTTGGACTTTTATGGTAGGATTCTACCAGAGCTGCTGGGCCTGAATATGAAACGTGGCCAGGTGAAGTTGGAAAGAGCACACCGTGCAGTAGTGCCGCGGCCGCCGGCAGACCAACCTCCCCGACAGATCATCATGCGATTCCATAATTTTCAGGATAGGGAGGCAATCTTGAGGGCGTACAGAGCGAAGGGCTCCTTGACCTGTGAAGGCCACCAGTTGTTTTTATCACAAGACTACTCAGCGCGTTTGTTAAAGAAAAGGAAGGTGTTTAATGGTATCATGGCTCAGCTGAGGGGTCTGAAGGTGGAAAACTTTTTGGTTTGTCCTACAACATTAAAGATCAAACACGAAGGGGCGGCGTACTCCTTCTAGGAGATTAAGAAAGTGGAGGAGTTCGTGAAAGCTCTGAGAAGGAAGGAGAGCTGAAAGTTGAAGGAGGAAATGCAGAAGGCTTAGCGATGGAGGTGAAGAAGCCGGTGTATTTGTGTTGCACCATTATCAGTTTGTGCTGTTTAGTAACTGTAAGCTGTTTGCGCCATTGCGCTTTTTATTATTGGAGAGACTTGGGTCTTATAAAGGGCAATGGCTGGCCCAAGGTCTGATATTCTCTTTTTTTGGACACTGGAAAATAGAGAAGGTGAAAGAGAAGGCGATAGGGTGCTTCCCTGTATATCTCCCCGAACTATTGCTGTGCCACGAGGCTCCAAAAGGATATGGAGAGAAGGAGACTATGAAGATGGAGGCCTCTGAAACATTCGCTGGTATGCGAGGTAGGAGCGGGGTGGGACTAGCGTGCGAATTTGATGGCGCTGCCTGGCCCTCATGTCTTGTTCCCCACCCTATGTCCCTGTAAGCCACGGATATTTTGATACCACCAGGACTATGGGATGGCAACATAGATGAATGGACAGAGTGTGAGGATGTAAAGTTTCTTTTTATAAATAGTGGTGATGAGGGGGCGGGGAGCCGTAAGAGTTTATCAGGCTGAGGGAGGATGGAGGCAGAGTTGGAGTGGAACCGAGGCTGCCGCTAGGTTGGGCTCTCCTTCCCTCCCGCTCCAATAGTATGCTCCTCTTTGCAGAAACCCGAGGGGAATTAGGGCTGCAGTATGAGATTGGAGGATGGGGGATAGGGTTGGGTAGATTGGGGGAAGGGGCCGGGGCGAGTGGAAAACTGTTCCGCCTAGTCCCTGTGTCCTCGTGGGTGGCCCAGCTCTCCAGGGGAAAATAGACCATCGGAGGAGATGGGACATGAAAAGGGTAATAAATGGGCCTCTCCCGTACGGATGTAGGAGAGGCGGAGAAGAGAAACAAAGGGGCAGAGGGAAGGCTGGTGATGCCGAGGCGGGTCTGCACCTCGCCTCGTGGTAGGGAGGGGGGGTGCACGTCAGCCTACACAGTGGGATGGGCCATTCCAGGAGCAGGGGCCAGGAGCTGGGGGTTCATCTGAAATGGGCTATGAAAATAGGAGGGGTGCTAGGGATGGGGGGAGGAATGCTAGCAAGGAGCAAATAGGGGTGAGGGGAGAGAGAGAGAGAGAGAGACCCCAAAAGTGAGGAGAAAAGGGAAAATATGAATGGTCTGATGCTTCACGCCTTTGCTAGCCATTGTTGGGGGCAAGGGGGGAGCTACCAAAATGGAGAGATACGGTTGCTGGGGAGGGGGCGACGGGACGCACATCTCAGTTGAGGAGGAGTACATTAGAGTGTTTGTTTTTCATTTTTTTTCTCTGATGATACACTTATGCTATGTTAGCAATTGGTGTAGATTGGGAGGGGATGCAAAATGCATGGGGGGAGGTTAGGGAGGAGGGAAGTTGGGGTGGGAAGGTGGCAGGGGAGGAGTTTACCGGGGTCATATAGTTAGAAATGTTTGTAGGTTTAGGGTTTGGGGGGTTATGGATGTGAATGTAACTGTGTTAACTGTTTGTCTTTGGTTTCCTTTATTTGTCTTTTTTAGATGCAGTCGAGTGTGCAGATCACAGGCAATGTACAAGTATAGCTCAAAGTGTTTATATAAAATGGAAATACACAAGGGGGTGTTAATGGGAATGGTTGGGCACCGGGAAAGCTCTATAAAGTGGGATGGGTGATATGTCGAATCTTAATGTCATCTCCCGGAATGTAAAAAGTATAGGGAGCCCAGTAAAGAGGACTGCACTTGACCGCCTTTAAAAGGAGGGGGCATGAGGTGGCTCTCCTGCAAGAAACCCACCTGATGGACCGGAACATGCTAAGTTGGTGCTGAATTGGGTGGGAAATGTTTGGCGCCTCATACTCCTCTATGTAAAAGGGGGTGTGATATTGCTACATAAGAATCTGCTCTTTGAAGTGAAAAGAGTGGTGAGACATAAAGGAAGGCAGATGTATTTTGTCACGGACGTGGCAGGGAGAGACACTCACGTTTGGATGTATATATGCTGTGTATGAACCCATTCCATACCTCTTTATTGGGTCTACTGACTAAGGAGCAGTTCTCTGGGCTCATTATTGGGGGGGGGGGTTAACTGTATGATGGATGCAAGTATGGATCATTCAGCAGGTAAGGGATGGGCAGCAGAGACTCTGAAACAATGGCGCATTGGGGTGGCAGAACTGGACATGGTAGATGAGTGGAGAGCTGTTAACACAAGTGCGAGAGAGTACACATTTTACTCTAACCCCCACAAGTCCTGGTCTCAGCTGGATTCTATCTACCTCCCAGGGCTGTTGGCAAGTAAAGAGATAGCACATGGTCCCATTATGATCTCGGGACCATGCCGTGGTTATGTTAAAACTAACGGGAGAGCTCCGGAGGACAGACTTGTCATTTGGAGATTCCCGATGTATTTAACAAGGACGGGCCTTTAGGGAATATTTGGCAGAGCAGTGGAAGATATGAGGAGACAAACTCTCGGCGGGGTCTTGAGCCATTTTCTGGGAGGCTGGAAAGGCCTATATGGAGAGGAGCTATAATAGCATATATAGCTAAAATGAAAAGACAGAATAGGTGTAAGAGCAAGAACTTGAGAGGCAAGTAAAGGAGCTGGAGAAGCAAGTGGCGGGGAAGGAGAAGGAGGGGAGGCCAACAGATTATTGGCAACAGCAAGGGACGCTGTCAACACATTGCTGAGGGAGGAGGCTGAAAAAGCATGGTTCCACTGTCAAAGACGGGTTTTCGAGTGGGGGAACAAGCTAGGGCCCATGCTGGTGAGACTGATGAAAGGGGGTAGGTACTCAACACGAATACTGAGGGTGAAGGATGGGGAAGGGCAGGTCTTTACGGGGTCAGAGGAAATTGCAGAATGCTTTAGGAGCTTCTATGAAAAGTTATATAGGGCAGAGCACACTGGAAAGGGACATTGTATAAGAGAATTCCTAGACGGGGTGCCCCTGCAGAGGATAACAGCTGAGCAGAAGGAACCACTGGGCCAACCCATCTCTAAGGCTATCCAGAAGCTGCAGGCGAGAAAGGCCAGTGGGCCAGATGGATTTCAGTTGAATATTATAGAATATTGGGTGGGCAGATAGCTGACACCATGTGTAGGGTATTCAGGGAGGGGTGAGGGAAAGCCCAGTGCTGCCTGATTCATGTTATGAGGCGAATATCTGTCTTATATATAAGGGGGGGCAGGACGCATCGGATTGCACAGCCTATCAACCGATATCATTGCTTAACGTAGACTTGAAAATTTTGGCCAAGGTCCTGGCCAATAGGCTCAAGAACATACTCCCGGGGGTGATACACCCAGACCAGACCGGGTTCATAAAAGGGCATCAATCTTATCATAATGTGCGTAGGCTACTCAATGTCATATGGCGAGCTGGTCGGACCAGGGAGGATATGGGGGTGGCTTCTTTGGACACTGAAAAAGCATTTGACAGGGTCGACTGGTACTACCTATTTGAAGTATTGGCCCAGTTTGGTCTGGGTGACTCATTCATTGGATGGGTTAGAGCTATGTATCTCAAGCCAAACGCATGGTTGTCATAAATGGAAGTCACTCTGGTATTCTCAAGTTGGGTAGAGGTATGAGACAGAGATGCCCACTTTCCCCCATATTGTTTGCCCTAGCAATTGAGCCCCTGGCATCAGCGCTTCATCAGCATAAGGGGGTGGTGGGAATAGAGGATGCGAAGGGGAGAGAACCCACGGTGGCGTTATACGCGGACGACATGCTACTGTTTCTGGGGGATTTGCAAGACTCCATGGGACACTTAATGAGCACTATTGATAGGTTCGCAGGTATCTCAAGATATAAGATCAACGTTAGGAAATCTGAAGTTATGGGTTTTCCAGAGGTCGGCCGGGAGATACAGCAAATGGGATTCAAGGTGGCCAAGACAGATTTTAAGTACTTAGGGGTCCGGATAGGACTGCGATGGGAGGAGTTGTATAGGTTAAACTATCAGCCCCTGATTAGGTCAGTCTTGGCGGACCTAAAATGCTGGATGCAGCTACCTGTGTCATGGATGGGGAGGATAAATATAATAAAAATGAATATTATCCCCATATCCTGTATCCCATGCAGATGCGGTTAACTACGAGGGATGTGAAAAGGTTGGAGAGGGGGTTCTCAGGTTTTATATGGCAGGGTAAGAAACCTCGGATCAGTCTGAAAAGGCTTAAAGTGGATAGGCTTAAGGGAGGGGGGGCTTAACTCCCAGATCTGGGCACTTATTATAGGCGGTGCAGCTTAGTGGGATAGCTGATTGGGCGATAGGCCGGAAGTGGCCAGCTGGGTGGAGTTAGAACAGGGGGCCCTGGGAGGCTTACAGCCTACCTGCATAGTAGGAGCCTGTGAGCATACAGGAACTAGGGAATGGTAACCCCTTTAGTCAGGAGACATTGGATGCATGGGATCATATGTGGCAGCAGAAGGGTGAGAGCAGAGGAGACTTTGCTGCCAATAGCAAAGAACCCCTTCTTTGTACCCAGGATGGAGGATAGAGGATTCTTGGAGTGGGAAGGGGGGGGTACCCTATGTAGGGGTTCTCCTGGAGAAGAGAGAGATAAGCAGGTTTGATAGGATCAGAAGAGATGTGAGGCTAGGGACATCTCAGCTATTCCGATACTTGCAAGTGAAAGCGTTTGTGGGAAAGATGAGTAAGGGGGAAAAGGAAGGGTTACACTCAAATGAAGTAGAGCGGATGGTATGCCTAGCTAAATCAGCCCCGAAGGGCTTTCTGGGGAAACTGGCTAAACAGAACAGGCAAAGGTTACCTGATCTGACTGGCACCACAAAGGTCCAGTGGGAGAGAGACCTAGGACTACAAATATTAGAGAAGAACTGGGAGTTGGTTCTGGGGATGCCGGAGGGGATCATGGTATGCAACAAGTTCAAAGAGGCCTTCTATAAGTTTTTGCAAAGAGCATACTGGGCCCCAGTAGCGGTCCACAGGGTACACACTGCAGTGTCCCCAGTGTGCCAGAGATGTAATAAGGGGATGGGCACCTTCTTCCGTTGCTTTTGATCGTGTCCGGTTCTGGTCAGATTTTGGGGGGAGGTAGTATATGAGGTAAATAAGATATCAGGGAGGCAATTACCTCGAGACCCCTTGGTGTGCTTGTTTGGGGTGGAGTTGGTAGTAGGGGAAGAGGAGTGGCTGCCACTACCGAGGAGCACAAGAGTCCTGTTTGTTTTGGCCAGGCACTGTATTCAGAATACCTGGGTTGCTGGGAACAGGCCCACGGTAACTGAATGGCGTAGAATGATCATTCACTCCTTGGCTTTGGAGAGGCTTACTTCACCGATGAGGGATGGGAGGAAGTGTTTGAAGGACTGGGCCCTTCCTGGCATCCCTGAGTATGTCTGAAAACATAATAGAAACATAGAATTTGACGGCAGATAAGGACCGCTGTGCACCCAGTCTGCCCATTTCCCTACCTACTGGATAAGCTGCAGATCCTAGTTAACCAGCTGCCTACTTCTTCTTACCCCCACCCCTAGAATTGCCTTATGACTGTCCCATGCATGCTTGAATTTCACCACTGATTTTGACTCCACAACCTCCTCTGGAAGGCCATTCCATGCATCCACAACCCTCTCTGTGAAAAAATACTTCCTTAAATTACCTCTGAGCCGCCCCCTCTATCTTCAAATTGTGCCCTCTTGTTCTTGCATGCCTCTTTTTTTGAAAGATGCTACCCTCTTGGACTTTGTTGATTCCCTTGAGGTACTTGAAAGTTTCTATCATGTCCCCCCTCTCCCTCCTTTCCTCGAGGCTATACATATTAAGCTCCTTAAGTCTCTCTTCATATGTCTTCCGGTGCAGACCCTGCACCATTTTAGTTGCCTTCCCCTGGACAGCTTCCATCCTGTCTATGTCTTTGCGGAGATTGGATCTCCAGAAATGCACACAGTACTCCAGATGGGGTCTCACTAGCTGTCTGTACAGAGGGATAATAACTTCCTGTTTTCTACTGGTGATGCCTCTCCCTATGCATCCCAGTAACCCTCCAGCCCTCCTTGCTGCCCTCTCACATTGTTTGCCCACCTTTAGGTCATCTGATATGACTATCCCCAGGTCCCTTTCCATTTTTGTTGTTGTTAGTATCTAGCCCCCATTGTACTCTTCCCTGGGTTTTGTTTCCCAGGTGCATTACCTTGCACTTCTTAGCATTGAATCTGTTGCCATACATTTGACTATTCCTCTAACCTTGCAAGTCCCTTCTCATCCTTTCCACCCCACCCTGTGCATCAACTCTGTTGCAGATCTTAGTGTCATCTGCAAAGAGACATACTTTTCCTTCCAGTCCTTCCGCAATGTCGCTTATAAAGACATTGAAGAGGACTGGTCCTAATACTGAACCCTGCGGTACCCCACTAGTAACCCTCCTTTCTTCTGAGTGGACTCCATTTACTATTACTCTTGTCCTATTCTCCAGCCAATTTTTTACCAAGACTGTCATCTTGGGACCCACTCCCAGGCTGGCTAACTTGTATATTAATCTTTTGTGTGGGACTGTGTCAAATGCCTTGCTAAAGTCTAGGTAGGCCATGTCCACAGCCCCTACCTGATCTACTACTTTGGTCACTCAGTCAAAGAAATCTATCAGATTTGTCTGGCATGACCTTCCCGCTGTGAATCCATGCTGCCTAGGGTCCTGTGCCCCTCTGGCCTCTAGATACTCGATAGTTCTTTCCTTCAGAAATGATTCCATAATTTTCCCTATCACTGAGGTTAAACTAACAGGTCTGTAGTTTCCTGCTTCTGCCTTGCTCCCACTTTTGTGAAGGGGAATCACATCTGCCCTCCTCCAGTCCTCGGTACCACTCCATCCTCCCATGATTTGTTAAAAAGGGTAGTCAGTGGTGTCACTAATTCTACCCTAGCTCTTTTAGAATTCTGGGATGAATCCATCAGGCCCCATTGCTTTGTCCACCTTCAGTTTAAGAGTTCTTTCAGAACCCTTTCTTCTGTAAATGGGCTGGTATCAACTTCTGTATCCAGAGTGTTACTACTGTTTGTTTATGTACCTCCCCTCTTCATTTGTAAATACTGAGCAAAAATATTTGTTTAGTATCTCTGCCTTTTCACAGTCTCCCTCTGCCCACCTTCCCTCCCTTTATTAAACCTCACTATCCCTCTCTTGGTCTTCCTTTGCTCCCTGATGTACCTATAAAGGTTTATCCCCTTCTTAACTGAGTTGGCTATCTTTCCTCGGTTTGGGCCTTTGCTGTTCTGACTGCCTTCCAGACTCTTTTGCTTTAACTGATACAGTTCTCATCCTGCTCCTTCTGTGATTCCTTGTACTTCCTGAATACTTTCTTTTTCTCTTGAGCCTTCACTGCCACTTCCTTTGAGAACCATAGTGGTTTCTTACATCGTCTTGTTTTGTTTATTTGCTTCACACAGAGGCTCGTTACCTCTGTAATGGCAGTTTTTATTATTCCCCATTGTTCTTCCACCCCTCCTTCCTGCCCATTTGCTAGTGCATTCCTTAGGCACTCACCCATTTTGGCAAAGTCAGCCCTCCTAAAGTCCAGTACTTTTGTCTTTGTATGGCTTGACTCTATTGCTGTGTTTATTGTGAACCATACTGTTCGATGGTCGCTAGTTCCCAGATGGCTACCCACTTCTACATCTGTGATCCTCTCCATCTCCATTTGAGAGAATCAAGTCTAATATTGCTCTCTCTGAGTGGGCTCCAGTACTAGTTGTCTAAGGCATGCCCCCTGTAGGGCATCTAGAATAACTGCACTCTTCGAAGTGGCAGCTGCAACTGCACTCCAGTTAACATCTGGCATATTCAGATCACCCATCAGCAATATCTGCCCTTTTTCTGCCATTCTAAGTATACTTTCTATCATTTCCCTGTCCATTTCTTCCCCCTGAGAAGGGGATCTGTATACAACTCCTGTGCATATTGTGGTGCCATTGCCTGTCAAATTTACCCACAGTGCTTCTTCTCCTCCCTGTTTACCCTTTTGTTCTGTTGCTTTTATTCCTTCCCTTATGTAAAGAACTACTCCTCCTCCTCTTTTACCCTCCCTGTCCCTCCTGTAGACAGTGTATCTTGGTATGTTTATGTCCCAGTCATGATTTTGTGTGTACCATGTTTCTGTGACTGCCACGATATCCAGATGTTCCTCCTCCATCAAGGCCACTAATTCAGGAAGCTTGTTACCCAGACTACGGGCATTGGTACTCATTGCTCTCCATTTTTTGATGGCTTTACCTTCTGTTGCAGCATCCCCCACTGACCATTCTACCTCGGTCTTTTTCTCATTTAGTACCCTGTTTTGTAGGGAGAGGCTGGGATTTTCCTGCTGCTTGTCAGTGCTCTCCCTTTGACAGTTTAAAAGCTTGCCAATGAAGCATTTAAACCGATTGCTCAAAAGACTTGTTCCTTCCTGGACAGATGCAGACCATCCCACCAGTATAGGCTGGTGTCCCTCCAGGTGGAACCCCAGTCCCTAATGATGCCAAACCCTGTGCTCCACACCATTCTTTCAACCATTAAACTGCATAATGCTGCATATGGGGCTGAATGTATAAGCAACAATAGGGCAGCTATTGCAAAAGAAAGGGATTTGCTGGATAATTGAATAGTCACCGCCTTTGAGTTACTGACTTTTATGTTTTATGCTTTATGACACTATCTCCATGTGTAAAGTGAATATGAAGTGAGCAATGCGGAAGATGTGGACAAGGAGGTGTGTCTGATTGAGCCTTAAGACAGACAGGGAATGCACACTCAACTGCATGTATGTATTTATGTATTTATCTATTCATTTATTTATTAACTACTTACTTTGTCAATATGTTTAATGTATTCACTTTGGTATACTTACCTGCTGAATGTACTCACTTGCTGACTGACTGCGCTCAGGTATCAACTATTTTTATTCAACAGTCAGTATGTATTATTAGTTTTAGAGGAAATATTAGTATGTCTATTTGTGTGATTGTTTCTTGTTGTATGTTGTATGTGTCTTGGCTGGAAAATTTCTTAATAAACAGAGTATTCAAAAAAAAAAAATTCAAGCTTTTAGTCAATATCAGCAACTTGCTTTGGTCACTTATTAAACATCCCAAATGTTTTTGCCTGTGCTCCTAGACTTTTTCATGGGAAAATTGTCCTAGTGTGAAAACGATTATATAGGTCCATATTTTCACACTAAAAATTATTCATATCATTCATTTTAGCATGGAAAAATCTAATGCACCAAAATCTTTACCAGATTGAAACAGTCACATCACTGTTCTCATAGATACCTCAGATGGTGTATTGCTGTTCACCCCAGCCCAGCCGGTGCAAATCAGGTTAAGAGATTGAACCAAGAAGGTAATGTATCCCTACCTGAGTGAGGTTGCAGGACACTCCCCGTTTCCACCCACCTCATAGACACTCCCCTTAGTGCCAATCAAGCAGGTAGCTTATTGAAAATAAGATACAACCTCCCGAGTGAGTGCTGAGAGTGCTTAAAAGCCCATCCCTATTTGCTGTCTTAAAAATATAATTAGCAAATCCCAACAACATGCAGTCAATGTTATCATAGATTAGTGCTTAAACCACTTTTAAATTCTGAAGTTCTAAATACAATAAAAACATGTTTCCCAGCCGGCCCAGTGGTGTTGAGGGCTGAGGCGCTGGATGCCTTACCTCATACCATAACGGCAACCCGTATTTGGGAATGAGCATGAATCGCTGGGGGTTGGCTTGGGAGGAGAAGGATAGAGTGCCCAATGGCTGCTCTCCTTCTCCAGGGGGATCACCTGCAAGCTTCCGCCACGATACTGCCACCTGGAGGTGCTCAGGTGGAAGGTGCAGTAGTGGGAAGCAGCAGTATGTTGACCGGGGCAGACGTCGGCAGAGGGGAGGAACAGAAGGCACATTTCAGCCTGTCTCCTACGGTTCGGTCAGTTCCACCGGTTCAAGAGTATGATTTAGAGGAATTTTATGAACCAGAGGAGGGGGAAGAGGACTATGAGGAGAGTGAATGTGGATTTGAAAGTTTGAATGTGCCCATTGAACCGGACATCTCCCCAGACAGACCTCCAGGAGTGTCTCCCACTAGGCTTTCTGAATCCCCTTCTCATTTTATGTTTTATAAAAAAGTGGCTGAAACCCTCCAGCTCCCTATGGAGGAAGCTGTGGATGATCAAGAAGAGCCTGACTATGTAGAATTGATGGATATCCCAGAGTCTAGGAGACTGTCTATTCCTTTGCTTAAATCTTTTGGGAAACAGACAGTAAAAATTCTAAAAACTCCTCACACTATACCTCCTGTGGATAAAAGAATGGACAAGAGGTACACATTGTCAGGCTCTGATACGGAGTTCCTTACACAACAATGCAGCCATGTTGGGGTAGTGCAGGCTGCAGCCTGTGACAAGGCAACTATTCCCTTGGCCTCACACCCCCCTGACAAGGACTCCAGGAGGATTGATGCCATGGCAAAGAAACAGTACATGGCAACATCTTTGGGACTCAGACAGGCAAATTATATGGCTTATGTTGCTAGATACCAGAAATCCAGATGGGACACTGTTATGGCTCTAGCAAAGCAGGTCTCTGACCAGCTTGCCAAGGAGCTGGAGCAGGTGGCTGCTGATGGTATTGAGGCATCTAAGGTGCAATTTCATGCTGCAGTGGACTCTAATGATGTGTCATCAAGAGTCATGTCTACATCTGTGGCTCTTCGGAGAATGGCTTAAGCCTAGGCACTAGCCTGTCACAGGACACCCAGACTAAGGCCATGGATTTTCCTTGTTGTGTAATTCTCTGTTTGGGAGCAGACAGAGAATTCATAAAGAAAATAGATGAGTATAGGACCAATGAGTAGGCGTGCACAGGCCAAAGAAAGGCAGGCCACCTCAAAGGTGAGCCTCTCCAGGGGCAGGGCAGGCCTTTCATAGGCTCTTTACCAAGCCCAGGCCTCCTCTTCAGCTTATGCCCAGAGGGAGTTCTTTAGAGGGAAAGGCAGATGGGGTACAAGCAGACCTGCTTCCACCCCTCAGCCTAAAGCCCCTGCCAAGCAGGCACCCTGATGGGGTGGTCAGGATCGATTCTCCACTACCTGTAGGGGGCAGGCTGGCTTACTTTGTCCAGGACTGGAAGTCTCTAACATCAGACAAGTGGGTCCTGGAAGTAGTAAGCCAGGGACTGGTTCTCAGCTTCAAAAAATTTCCGAAGATGAGAGCCAGATCCTTTCCACCTGCAAATCCGTCAGAGGCCCTTGCCCTGGAGGCAGAAGTTTCTACCCTCCTGGCTCTCAGAGCTGTGGAAAGGGTTCCACCCCTACACCAGGGCAAAGGATTGTACTCCAGGTACTTCCTTACCCCAAAAAAGACAGGAGAATGGCGGTCCATCCTGGATCTCAGATACCTAAACAGGCACCTTTTAAAGCCAAAATTCAAAATGGTGACTCTGGGAATTATTTTACCCTCTCTAAGGCCAGAGGATTGACTAGCATCCCTGGACCTCAAGGATGCCTACTTCCACGTTCTCACCAGAAGCTCCCATTGAAAGTACCTCAGATTCGAACTACCCTCAGGCCATTACCAGTTCAGAGCAGTGCCCTTCGGCCTCACCTCTGCCCCAAGGGTATTCACAAAATGCCTGGCAGTAGCAGTTGCCCACTTAAGAAGGCAAAAAATTGCCATCTTTCCTTACCTGGACGATTGGCTCATAGTAGGCCAGTCTCCAGACCAAGTCAAATTACATCTTCAGGTAACTCAGCAACTGCTTACTTCTCTAGGTTTCCTTCTCAGTCTTCCAAAGTCAGTTCTAGAGCATGTCCAGCTTCTCACCTTTATAGGTGCAGAACTGAACACAACAGAAGTCAGAGCCTTCCTTCCTCTGGAAAGAGCAAGGACCTTGATCTCTCTGGCCTCCCCTTTCACCCTGCAGGTCTCTCGACCAGCAAGGCATTTTCTTCAGCTCCTGGGACACATGGCTGCTTCAACAGCAGTAGTGCAGGGAGCCAGATTTCAGATGAGGGACATCCAGTTCCATTTGAGAGCCTTTTGGTCTCAAAGGACAGACCCTCTAACCAAATTGATCCCAGTGACTCGACCCTGATCCAAGCCCTTCAGTGGTGGCAGGACCAGAGCAATCTGAGACAGGGGGTTCCCTTCGCCCCTCAGTCTTACTCCTTAATCCTTACTACACATGCATCCCTCTTGGGGTGGGGGGCTCACATGGGCGACCTCACTACCCAGGGATTGTGGTCCCCTCAGGAATCTCTGCTCCACATCAATCTGTTGGAGCTCAGAGCAGTTTTTCTAGCACTTCAAGATTTTTCCAAATCTGTTCAGAACAAAGTTATTCAGGTCAGAACAGACAATACCACCACAATGTGGTACATCGACAAGCAAGGGGGCACTCGGTCTACTGCCTTGTGCACTGAAGCAATGAAGTTGTGGCCTCTGGCTTACTCTCTGAACACCTCCCTTATGGCAGTTCACTTCCCAGGCAAGGACAATGTCCTGGCAAATGCTCTCAGCAGGATTTCCCAGGGCCATCACGAATGGTCACTGGATCCCCTAGTACTGGAGGTAGTATTTGCCAGATGGGGCACCCCGCAGATAGATTTTTCTGCAGCCCCAAACAATCACCAACTTCCCCTTTTTTGCTGCAGGCCCCCAGTGTTGGGCCCAGTCCCTCTGGATGCCTTCCTTCTCAGTTGGGAAGGGAAGTTTCTCTATGCCTTCCCCCCTTCCCTCTTCTGTTCAAGGTGCTAGTTAAAATCAGATCTCAACCCTGCAAGATGATCCTGATTGCTCCAGATTGGGCCAGACAGCCCTGGTACCGACTCCTTATGTCCTTAGCAGTCCACCTTCCCTGTGTCTTCCCAGGAATCACAACCTATTAACCTGTGCTCAGGGGAGAGTTTGGTACCAGAACCTCAAATCTGTCAATCTCAAGGCATGGCTCTTGAAGAGTTAGAGTTTGCTGACCTACACCTCTCCCAAGGTGTATTGGATATCCTGAAGGCTTCTAGGAAGCCTTCCACCAGGGCTACTTATAATTCCAAATGGAAGAGATTTTCCATATGGTGCTCTGGAAAACATATTTCCCCAGAATCTGCTGATTTACCCACAATCCTGGATTATATGGTTCATTTAAATACTTTGGGGCTGAGACCAGCTACCCTAAAAGTGCACTTGGCAACCGTGTCTGCTTTCTTATCAGCAGGTAAACTCTCTTCTCTTTCAGCTCATCCTGTATTCTCCAAGTTTTTCAAGGGGTTGCTTCACACCAACCCTCTATTCAGGGACCTTGCCCCTTCCTGGGATCTTAATATTTGCATTGCCCAGCTTATGCAACCCCCTTTTGAGCCCTTGTCTTCAGCAGAGCTTAGGTACTTGACTTGGAAAACTGTGTTTTTGGTAGCCATTACTTTGCTAGACGATAAGTGAATTACAAGCATTGTCAGTGGAGCCTGATTTTATCTCCTTTCATAGAGATAAGGTGGTCCTCAGGACTAACAGAAAGTTCTTGCCTAAGGTGGTTTCAGATTTCCACCTTAATCAATGTCTCTCCCTGTGTACTTCACTGACCATTCCTCCTCTGGCGAGAGGAGACTGCACAGTTTAGATGTCAAAAGAGCCCTTAGTTACTAAATAAATCATACCAAGGGTCACAGGTTTGACTCTCCAACTGTTCCTCACTTATGGGGGAGGTTGGTAAGGAAACCTGCCACTAAAAGATCCATTGCCAGGTGGATTGTCTCGTTATCCAATTTGCTATGAAAAACTGGGTAGGTTTCTTCCCTCAGGCCTGAGGGCTCACTCTACCAGAGGTACAGCTGCATCTCTGGCTGCTGCCAGACATCCCTATCCTACAGGTATGTCAAGCAGCTACCTGGAAAACAGTTCACTTTTCAGGCATTACTCCCTGGACATCCAGGCTAGGAGTGATGTCGGTTTGCGCAGCTGTGCTTCAGAGCCTATTTCCTAAGTAGGTTCTGTCCGTCCTCCATGGAGGTACTGCTGTGTAGTCAGACATAAGTCATAATATAGCAAGACTTCATGTTGTTTGAAGAAAAATTACTCACCTTAGCAATGTTGTTTCTTCTAATGGAGTCTTGCATATTATGACCTCCCCGCCTGCCCCTCTCAGAACCTCTGCTTTTTGGGATGTGGGTGGGCAGTGCAGTGTTGGCACTAGTAGGATGCCACCTTGTTTTTCACCCCTCCTTTTTGGGTTGACTGGTGTTGTGTTTTCATTTTTTAGTCTCCTGACTTGAGTCTTTGTTTTGGGACCAAAAAATGTGTTCTTATATTTAGTAGCCGGTTGGCTAGTGTAGGTTTACAGCTTCCACACAGAACCTTATTGAGTTTTGCTCATAAAGATCTGACAGTTTGAGTTTGAAGAACAACAGACAGAGTTTTCAACCGAGCTCAAGCTCAAAGTTCCATGCCTGGCATGGAAAGTTAACTCTTTCACCTCCGGAGCAGTTCGAAGGTTGGGACTCACTGCATATGTCATAATATAGCAAGACTCCATTAGAAGAAACAACATTACTAAGGTGAGTAATTTTTTCTTCCTGCACCCTGTTCCTTTCTGTAAGATACTTGTATGTCTCTGTCATATCCCCCTCTCCCTCCTCTCCTCCAGGGAGTACATATTCAATTCCTCCAACCCGTCCTCATAGGACTTGTGATGAAATCCATGTAACATCTTTGTTGCCCTCCTCTGAACCTTCTCTACCCTGTCTATGTCCTTACGTAAGTAAGGTCTCCAAAACTGTACACTGTACTCCAGGTAGGGCCTCATTAGTGTCTTGTATAGTGGAATTATGACCTCCCTTTTCCTGCTAGTGATGCCCCTGCCTATGCATCCCAGCATCCTAGTTGCTTTACCTGCTGCCTTGTCACACTGTTTCCTTACCTTGAAGTCATCAGAGATGACAACCCCAAGATTCCTTTCCTGCTTGGTGCATGCTGTATCCTCACCCCCAACTGATATATTGTGACAGGGTTTTTGTGCCCCATATGCATGATCTTGCACTTCTTTGCATTGAATTTCAACTGCCAAACCCCTGACCATTCTTCAAGTTTCTGCAGGTCCTTTCTTATTCTGTCTACACCCTCTGGTGTGTCCACTCTGTTACAGAGCTTTGTGTCATCAGCAAACAGGGAAATTCTGCCTTCTAGATGCTCCGCAATGTCACTGATGAAGATGTTGAATAAGACCGGTTCCAGCACTGATCCCTGTGGTACCCCACTGGTCACTCTCCCTCTGTGGAGTGATAGCCATTTACCATCACCCTCTGTGTCCTGCCACCCAGCCAGTAACCTACCCACCACACTACTGTCCTGCCCACACCCATATTCCCCAGTTTGTGTAATAGTCTTCTGTGTGGCACCATGTCAAAGGCCTTGCTGAAGTCCAGATAGGCCATGTCCACTGCCCTCCCCTGATCCACCTCCCTAGTCACCCAGTCGAAAAATTCAATGAGGTTGGTCTGACATGACCTCCTCCTGGTGAAACCATGCTGCCTTGAGTCCTGTAGTCCATCGACAACCAGATGTTCCACCAGTCTCTCCTTCAGTAGTGCTTCCATGATCTTCCCCACTACTGAGGTGAGGCTGACTGGTCTGTAGTTCCCCGCTTCCTCTTTGCTCCCACTTTTGTATAAGGGGATTACATCTGCTGTCCTCCAGTCTTTGGGTACCTCCCCTGTTTCCAGTGATTGGCTAAACAGGATTGCCAGAGGTTCAGCCACCATCTTTCTTAGTTCTTTAAGGACCCTGGGGTGCACCCCATCTGGCCCCATTGCTTTATCAACTCTTACTACTTCCAGTTCCTTCAGGACCCTTTCTCATGTAAAGGGACTTGTCCATTTCTACATCATTCCCACCCCTTGTACTCCCTTCAGACCCATTACCCTCCTCTTCTTCAGTAAAAACTGAGCAGAAATACCTGTTCAATATGTCAGCTTTACTGTTGTCATCCTCTACACTGCCCCATCCTCCCCCTTCAGTCTCACTATCCCACCCTTTGTCTTTTTTTTTTCACTTATGTACCTGTAAAAGGTTTTGTCCCCTTTACCCACTGATTTTGCAATGTGCTCTTCTGTCTGAGCTTTGGCTTCCCTTACTGACCTTCCTGCCTCCCTTTGCTTCTCCTGGTACTTCTCCCTATCCCCTTCTGCCTGTGTCTTTTTGTATTGCCTGAATGCAATCTTTTTGGCTTTCACTTTCTCCACTACCTCCTTGGAAAACCATAATGGCCTACTCTTCCTTTTCCCCTTGCTAATCTGCTTAATGCACAATTCTGTTGCGCTTGTAATCCCCATTTTAAATACTGCCCACTGTTCTTCAACCCCTGATTCCTGCCCCATTCCCCTTAATGCCTGTTTCAAGCATCTCCCAATTTTCCCAAAGTCTGCCTCACCTAAAATCCAGGATACATATTTTTGTGTGGTTTGGTTCTGCTCCTTCTGTGATTTCAAACCACAATGACTGGTGGTCACTGTTCCCCAGGTGCTCCCCCACTGTTACCCCATCACACTATCCCTGTTTGTGAGCACTATGTCCAGTATTGCCTTCTGCTGGTTGGTTCCATGACCAGTTACTTGAGGAAGGCACCCTGAAGGAAGTCCAGGATAAATCTACTCCTAGTGGATGCTGCTGCTGGGATGTTCCAGTCCATGTCTGGAATATTGAGGTCTCCAACCAGTACTACCTCATCCTTGTCTGCCATCCTTGGATGGCTAGCATCAACTCCCAATCTGTTTCTTCCTCCTGGGTTGGTGGTCTATAGACCACACTTGTGTGGATGGCTGGCCCCATTTTCCTTTATAGCTTAACCTCAGTATCTCTCCCCATTTTGTTCCTCCTGGATTTCTGTGGCCCTTATGTCATTTTTCACATACAGAGACACTCCTCCTCCCTTCCCACCGTGCACTGTCACTTCTGAACATGTTGTAGCCAGGTATGGCCATCTCCTGGTTGTGGTTATCATTGCACCAGGTTTCTGTGATGGCCACAATGTCCAGGTCTGACTACACCATGACAGCCTCCAGATCCTCCATCTTGTTGCTAAGGCTCCTGGCATTGGCACACATGGTTTTCCATGATTTGACCTCCCTAGACTGTTTAGCTGTTCTACTCCAGCCCCTTTCCTGGTTGTCATTTATCACTGGTTCTCCTTGCTGTCTGCCCTTCTGTTGAATGTTGACCCTTTTCTGCCTATCCACCTCTTGGGCACTTATCTCCATCTTTTGCACACTGCTTTGTAGAGATATCCACTCCACTGGTTCACTGGTTCCACTGCTAGCTGTGGGGGGTGGGCAATTACGTACACTCCTTGCTGGACTGCCACCCCCCTTGGCTAGTTTACTTCTCTAGATGCCATCCAGTTGCTCTTTTATTGGCTACCCAGTATTATGGTATGTTTTTGACCTTTTTGTTAAATTATTAATTTAATTCTGTTGCCTTTGTAACTACCCCAAATCCCTCTGTCCTCAGCAGTTGCTGCCCTCTCTTTTCGTACTGCCTGAACATTCTATGATACAGTATCAGTAACACCATTCCAGGTCATTCAGATGAACAGCATGGAATGGGAGTTATTGATGTCATAGAATGTCTAAGAAATATGAAAATCAAGAGCAGCAGCTGGTGAGAAAAGTGAACTATATGTAGATCTGAAGGTACCCCAAAGCTAGATTGTTTATTTATCAAAAATTATCAAAGCATATCAGAATCACGTAGTGATATGGAAAAGAAGATGGAAGGACAGTTACCAGTACATAAAAGTATTTTCCAGTCTCCTAAGTACTGTACAATAATATGTATTTGTAGGGATATTCAGCCTTTAGATTTGTTGATAGTGACCTTGAGCTGCTATAGCTAACCTCCTGGGAAAAACATTTTTATGGCTGTGGGTGGAGCCTACTGCCATTTTGGCATGTCTTGCCTTAAAATGGCCAATCGTGGCACCTTCCTTTGGACTTTCGGAAGTATCCTTCCAAAAGTCCAACAGAGCTTGAAACACTCCGCCATGATCAGCCGGTATGGAGTAACAACCACGCTATTTCAGCTGTTACTTCCACATTCCAGGGCAAAAACTGCACGTGCATGACTCACCCACATGTGCAGTTCCACTGGAGCTGCCATCTTGTGGATGGCACAATATCATTCACCATAACTGCATATGCATGAGTGTCTTGCATGCGCAGTTGCGTTGATGCTGCCATCTTTCAGATGGCACTCCTCCTGCACCCTCCCACTGGTCCTGTCCTCCCTGCTCCCTCCCAGCACTGGCAGTGCATAAAACCCTCCTGCTCCCTCCCACTGCTGCTAGCCTACCTGCTCCCTCCATTCCCCATTCCTGCACTGACATTAGGGTGCCCAGCCCCCGAGTTGGCATCATGTACCCCCAACTCATATGGCACATTGGGAGCCCACCCCAGTGTGTCCAGATTTATGTTTTTATGTTCCCCTGCTGACATCGGGGTGCCCAATCCCTGTGCTGGCAATATGTACCCCCAACTCATGTGGCACACTAGGAGCCCACCCCAGTGTGCCCAATTTTTTTTTCTTTTTCCTTTTTTTCCTGTGCCGACATCAGGGTGCCTAATTCCCATGTCAGCATCATGTACCCCCCAACTCATGTGGCATACTGGGGGTCCATCCCAGTGTGCCCAGAGTTATGTTTTTTTTTATTTTTCTGCTGTAAATAAAGAAAACTGTCCCTCAGTACCTTTTGGGATTTTTTTTTACCTGTAAAAAGGAAAATGGTCCCTCATTGTCACCATAGTCCTGCTTCCCCCATCCCCACCCTCTCATTGAGCACCCACCTCCCCTTACACCCCCCTTACTCCATTCTTATCTCCAGAGTTTGGTGCTGTCATCTTCTTAGACTGGGACATATCTGCACTCTTCAAAGCCAAACCACAAACTGAAGAATCAAAGGTAAGCGTGGTATAATGGCAGTCAATGGGGTTTTAACTTATTTTGATACATCAGCCACTTTTAGGAATTTTGTCCCCAAAATTTTCAACATGTAGTTCTTAGACTACTCATGACACTGTCACTGTCATTTCATTACTCAGTCCCAGAAGGTGATTTGCAGTCACTGTGTGGAATCAGGATTTGGGACCAGTTAATGAAACAACAGTGCCACTGTTCATGGTGGGATCCGCTCGTAACGCCGGTTTATTGAAAATTCCAAAATGACTATTTACTAAGCGTGCATTGTGCAGTTTCTACACATGATCCTAATGTTGCTAATTATTTTATATTTTTACTCCAGATTTTCAACATTGCCATTTTTGTACACCTCCTTAAGAGTACAGCTGTCATTTTTCACATCCTGCCCGAAGTGTGTTTTCGCATCTGTGGCACAGAATGGCATGGTTGCCCTGTGAATTCACCTTTTGGGACAAGTGAATGAAATGACAGTAGCACTCTTCATGAGAAGGGGTCTCAAAAAGGCTATTTTGAAAATTTGGTGAAACAACTCCAAACATGGCTGAGAAACACCGAGCATAAAACTTTTGTATGCACACGTGTAACTGGTCATTTGGCAGCTCTCACAGATGTATCAGCTCTCATAGAGCATGTTAGTGTAGTTAGAACTTCGTAATTTAAAAGTGGTTTAAGCACTAATCTGAGACAACAGTGGCTGCTATGTTGTTGGGACCTGCTAATTATATTTTAAGCTATCAAATAGGGATGGACTTTTAGCACTGTCAGCATTCTCTGGAGGTTTAAGTCTTAATTTCAATAAGCTACCTGCTTGATTGTCACTAAGGAGAGTATCTATGAGATGGGCAGGAATGGGGAGTGTCCTGCAACCTTGTTCAGGTAGGGATGTATTAGTTCCTTGGTTCAACCCACTAACCTGATTTACACCGACTGAGCTGGGGTAAACAGCAATGCACCAACTGAGGCATTTGTGACAACACTGATTTGACTGGCTCAATCTGATGTGACTGGTTCAATCTGATGTGACTGGTTCAGTCTGGTAAGATTTTGCTGCATTAGGTTTTCCAGGCTAAAATGAATGATATGAATAATTTTTAGTGTGAAAATGTATTACTAGCATGAACCTCTATTCGTTTGTACACTAGGACTACTTTCCTTGAAAAGCCTAGAGGCATTGGCGAACATGTTTGGGGTGTTTATAAGTGGCCAAAGCAAGTTGCTGATATTGAACAAAAGTTTGAAATGTTTATGGAAATTCTGTTTGTTGGTTTGATGGTACACAACACACTTTTTGGAATACGTACAGCATCTTCTGTACATATTTTGGTGAACTTCAAACTACAAGGGTTGTTCACCAGGGACACTCACCCCACTTTGTGAAAGTTGAAGTTCAATGCCAAAAAGTGCAAGGTGATGCATATACGGAATGGGAACCCAAGGACAGAGTATTGGATGGGTGAGATAAATCTGTGCACGACATCTGAGAAAAGAGACCAAGGGGCCATCAGCAGTGACTCCCTAAAACAATCAAACCAGTAAATAAAACCAAGGCCTACAGTAAGGCAAAAAGGATGCTGGGTTGCATACCATAGGAAGGGGTATTGACAGCAAATGAAAAGAGGTGAGGCCCCACCTGGAGTACTGTGCCCAATTCTTGAGTCCTCACCTGAGGAAACATAAAGACAGGCTGGAGACAGTGCAACACTGGGTGACCAAAACATTTCAGAGTCAGCAGGGCAGATCTTAAAAGGATCTGCTCAAGGCAGTGAACACATACTCATTGGAGGTCAGACAAAAGAGGGGAGGTATGATAGAGACCTTCAGTTCCTGAAAGGAACAAGTAAACTGCAAGGAACTATTTAGCATAAGTAGCAGATCAAGAACGTAGCAGATCAAGAACATGGGGCACTACGTGGAAACTGATGGGGGAGGGAATTCAAGAGGAAAGTGAGAAGTTTTATTTTACAGAAAGGGTTGTGCAGCCAGCTGATGAAGTGGGTCCCAAAACCAACAACAGTTTCAAACAAAGCTGGGACAGAGTGAAGGGCTCAGTGGTTGCTCAGGGTGATAATGGTTGTGCAGGGAGCATGGGGTTAGATAGCGTGGATTAGAACTTTGTATGGATAATGGGTCCCAAGTTTGTTTGGGCTTATGGGCAGACTGGATGAAATGTCTTTTCTGTCATCATTGTCTATGTTTCAACATTTTAATAATTAAAAAATAATCTAGAAACACAGATCCCCAGGATACAAATCTCCCCAGATTCCTAAAGGCATCAATGTTTTAGCAACCATGATGTCACTGTATGGAAAGGGTAGTGCCACTCACCATACAGTGGAGGGATCTCCTAAAAAAATTTAATCAATGCAACCTGAGGCAAATTGTAACTAGCTGTCACAAGAGTTCCCTAAACCTTATTGTATTTCTTGGTCTGATTTCTAAATGGTTACAGGTTGCAACAGAAGGGAAATATTTTAAGGAACAGGAGGGAAGTATTTTTCAGAAAAAAAGGAGCTCATGAACAAGGGGACATGCTATGAAGCTGGAGGGGGCTAGATTTAGGAGAAATGTGAGGAAGTACTTCATCACAGAAAGAGTAGTGGATTCTTGGAACAACCTTCCAGAGGAGGTGGAGTGGGCAAAAACAGTGGTGGGGTTCACAAATGCATGGGATACATAGAACCTGACTCCTTGACAGCTTCCTCAGGTCCCTCAATCCCAATGTATATAAAATTTGACTCAGGGTTCAATTAGGACCCCCGGAACCTGTAATCTACCTTGTGGTCGCAGCAAAACAAAAATCCACTTCAGGATCCTGGACGTATATACTGTGCCTATGTATAATACTAGTAAATGTTATGTCTGTGCTTTCCGCACTGCATTGAGGAGCCTTTGCAAAGGAGTCTGTGACTCAAAGGATTGTAATTCCGATTCTCTTCAATAAATAAAATAAAATAAATAAATATGGAATCTTAGTGGAAAGGAAGGGGAGGGAGAAAGATCCAGAGATCAATCAGGGTCTGCAGCACTGTTGGTAAGACAAAACAGTCAGACTGGGTTGGCCAAGTAGTACTTATCTGCTTTCAAATTGTATGTTTCTATGTTTAAAATACCTTTCTTTAATTGCATCTGTCTCAGATTTTCTTGCCTTCTTCCCAAATACTGTCTTGCTGTTGCTGAAATTTTGAGTGTATTTCTCTGCCATATTTTAGTTTTCATTTGTGTAGTCTGAAGGACTTCAAGGTGTTGTTTTTAAGTATGTCCTAAACTTCTTTTAATGTGAACTTTGTCCATTTGGGATCTTGGAGTGACTTCTCTGTATTCATTAACTCTTCTTCAAGGATATGTCTTTCATCAGGTCACACCTATAGAACTATAAGATGCTAGGTACTAGGATCACATGGAAAATTTGCAGGCAGTCAACCAGGCCGCTCTTCAGACAACATCAGACATCAGCTCTCCCATATAAATGTGGGCTGTCCTCCTGTCCTCAGTTATTTTCTCAACATGGATCAGACTCGTTGGACTGCTCACAGAAATACTGCTGCATTAGCCACCATTTTTATTTTTCTTTACTATAAAAGTGATCACTTTTAGAGTGATTTTTCAAAGACTTGCACATTGGGCCCTATTCATAAAAGAATCGGGTGGTTACACTCCACATATTTCAGGCACGTAGCCACGGCACAGCTGCCTGCGCTCACTGTGTCCACACCACCCTATGCAGGATGCTGATGTGCCCCCTCATGCATCCAATCCCCCTGCCAACCATGGAGCTCCACATGGGAGCGGGCCTGGGGGCGATGTGGGGGGAGCCAGCACTCCACGCATTCACAGTACTGTGGAGTGCTCTGCACAGGGGGCTGCCAGCTACACATCTGGAAGTCAGCCATAAACCATTGGGGCCAGTTACGTGCCCCCTGGGGAAGCTGCATCTAGACATGGTGGACACGGCGGAGGGCAACAGCCGCCTCTAACAATGTTGCCTCTGCCATTGGGGCACACCAGGAGAATGGGAGGCAGGTGGATGGGGTATCCTCTACTTCAGCACAATCAATGCTCTGCATGTTGGCTGACAACATGGCACCCATTGGGTGCAAGGGATCTACTGTGGATCCCTGCCTATGCAGCCAATTGGCTGCCTGCCCAGATATGCCACTCCACACCCACCTACCCCCCCCCGTGGACCTGTGCACTGGGGAGGTGGGGCCATGAATCAGAGCCTCGTGAGGGCTGGTGTTCGTGAATGTGGCCCCCGTACAGAAATCCCACAGGTGTGGAGATGCACGCCCTGATATACTCCACATGCGCAACTTTTTGTGAATCGCCTCAATTGTCTTTTTTTCAAGCAAATTTTATTTCTTATTCTAATAGGTCATACAATGGTGAAATCATCTGAATATGCTTAAATATTACATCATTTAAACATAACTTATACAGTGTGTGTGTGTGTGTGTGTGTATGTGTGTGTGTATATATATATATATATATATATATATATATATATATATATATATATATATATATATATACACACAGTATATATATAACCCCTTACAAATGGGGTTCTAAAAGTCTTCCTGGTCTTGCCTAAATGCCCACTGCCAGGCTGGTGTTCTGTGTCCCAGCAGTTTAAAAGTGTTTGATGTGAGTGCTCAGCTAGTCACCATGCCTGTCTCTTTAGGAGCTGCCTATCTTGTAGTTATAATTAATCTGATGGGGGCCAAGTAGTTTCAAGCTTGAGTCCCACCCGGTCTGTAGTATTATTGCTCCTTTCTGCCATCACTAATTGTGCAGAGGGAGCCCTATTGACAGCTGTGATTGTTTGCTGATTATCTGCATTAATAATAATAATAATATCATAGTTTGTCTAACCTGCCTTCCTTTGCAGCATGGACATTTCTGTATTGCACCACCTTCTTGGTTGTGGACTGCCAGTTTGGGCCAATCGGTACCTTTGGGGACTCTAAAATGGAGGCTGTCCTCAGGGGTCTTATGGGAGTGAATTTCTATAGGAATTGTAGTTTTCACCCTTTGGCAACTAAATGAACCTGGAGGGCCCTTGCTGTGACAGACAGATGGATCAATAACCGTACCTTTTGGATCACTGGGAAATCCCAGGCGCCCTGCAGCAGTGGGTGGGGTGCGGAGTTAGAGTTGGAAAGAGTGAACAGCTTGAGAAATTCGAGCAGCTGTTCCCATGTGGTGTGCAGGGGAAATCGGTGGAGCATGTGTCTGGCCTGCCTGCTACCATCTTCCTGGGTGAATAGACCTTCAGTTGAAATCGACTTTATCCAAAAATTGCAGTTTTGTGACCAGAACCTGAATTGTGACAAAGTGAATTTCGCCTGAAGTGGACCGAAGATTTGCCTAGTAGCGATCAGCCTGTCAGGACCTGAGACTTCTGCAGTGTACAGTTTGCACAGAGATGCTGTGTATACAGAGCCGGTTTAAGATCTAATTGTAACCCCCCTGCAAATGGGGGTTCCCAAAAGACTTCCAGGAGCTTGCTTGAATGCTCCAAGCCTGAATGGTGTTTGGCGTTTAAGCCATTTATCAGTGAGTGTTTTTAGAACCTCTGGTACTGTCTCTTTAAGAGCTGTCTGCTTGCAGACATAATTAGTTTGTATGGGGGACTGTGTGTTTCTTTGATTGAGTACCACTCAAGCTGCTGCCAATTCACCCCATTTTTGCAGTCACTAGGAGCAAGGGAACCTGTCTGAAAGATGTAACTGATTGCCAGAAATCATTTACAGTAATAATAAAATTACAGTTTGTCTAACCTGCTTTCTTTGCAGTCAGAACTGTCTGCCTAGTTCCCATTCTGGTTTTGAACTGCTGAACTGGACCAATCAGTGTGGGGTAAACTAGCTCTAAAATGATGCCTTGGAGCAGTCAGAACTTGGGACTCATAATCTGAGCCAGCCACAAGAGGATTGTATGGGCAGTGACTCTGGGAGATGTAGTTTAGACTTCGGTGCCTTTTGGACCAACAGCAGCAGTCTATTGTGAGTGACAGCCAATCCAGTCAAGAACTGGGAGGAACTCAAAGGAAGTGCCCGTTTTTGTCTGTTGGGAGTTTCAGTTTGAGATCTGAAAGTGAAGGGAAAGAAACCCTGTGCTCTTCAGTGCACAGTTTCAGTCAAAAACGTGCAAGGCCCAGAGTTCCGGTCTACAACTTGTGTAACTGCTTGTTAGGACTGAATCCGTCCTGTGAAAAGAATCAAAGGATCTCTGAGAGTAGAAACCAGGCTCACCCTGTAGAAGACTGAAGAAATTGTTGAATTACACTCGGTCTGTCAGGAACTGAATCTGCTGTGTGTTCTCCTGGTTATTGTGCAGTAATTGCGATTGGGATACAGATGCAGCCTGCCTGGTATAGTGCTTTCTTTTTTACCATATAAATGTGTGAGGAGTCTCTTGGAGATCAAAAGTAGCCCTGCTGACATTGAAGGACCATATCTTCTTTGGAGGTCGTGAGTACTAATTGGGGTCGCTCCCTGTTGAATTGCCACATTAAATCCAAATGGAATTACTGTACTGTTGACTGTTTAATTTTCCTTTCTCTGTGTGAAAGGGCCCTACCAGCTGCCACGGTTTGACTAGCCACTAGGGCCTGGGTACCCAGGGACAGTAACTGGTAGGGATAGGCCTGTGCACAGAGCCATAGGTAGATAGTAAAGTGATAAGCTAATTAACCTGATTTCCCTGTCCTTGTTATATCCCCTAAATAAATCAGAGCTGTTTGTTTCAACAAAGTTATACTGCCTGAGGTATTTGTCTATGTTAAGTACTGTACTGTGATTGTTGCACTGTATCTTATTTTACAGGATGTCCCGGTGCCTGAACCAGCCTTTGGGGGTAAGTGTATACTGTGAAGGTAATTCTGCTATATTGTGTGGGCCACTAGTGGGAAGAAAGGGGTTGCAGTGTCCCAGAGGGCTGTGACCAAGTAAGTTTAACTATTGCAAACCCTGACCTCTGGGTGGAGGCACCCGCCATTGATCCAGGCCCTCAACCTGTTAGTGGCAATCAGGCAGGGTAGTAGCCCCTGGGATAGCGCCATCTAGGGGTTACATTTTGGAGGCTCACCGCTGGGATTGTGTGTCCTCTAGTGGCCATATTTACAAACCACTGTTAAGGAAAATAAACAAATAAATAAATAAATGGGTACCTTTGATGAAGTGGCTGTGCACCGGCTGGTGGTGTGGTGTACTGGGGAGAGATCGACCCCAAAATGCTATACTTATCCTGGACATCCCCTGGTATCAATACGACACTGTGCAGGGAGTACTTTCCAAGGTGGAAGGTTTACAAAATCCTGTGGTGGTGGGTCGGCACGCTAATCTGCTCACCCACACTTTCCTGGCCCTAGTAGAGTTTAAGGATCCCATAGATAGCTCCAAAGTACCACAGACCATTACCCCAGAGGAGCCCTCACTGCTTGGAGAGTGATAACTAAGGACAGTAAAGACCGGGGGAATGAGCCCCACCACTATCTGAAACTTTGAGGAGAAATTTGCTAAATGGTTGCTGGGAGAAGGGAAACTGTGGAGGACTTGAAGAAACTATTCTTGCCACCTGGGGTGTTCCTCCCCAACACCCTCTCCTGCTCCAGTACCCTAATGGTGGCTGAACCAATGCAGACTCCTATTTCTGCACCTGCCATTAGTCACGACTCTACCAAGGTTGAGGATCTTCTCTGGCACCCTCCCCACCCCCAAGGGAGGATGACTGGGAGACCTGGATAGACTATGTTGCCCCCAAGTGCTAGAATGGCAATGTCGGAAGTCAAAAAGCGAGAGGGTTAGTGAGAGCCTCCGAGGTCCCACCCTGGCTACCATCCGCGTGCTAAACGGGCCAGTAACCCTGAAGGCGACTGCACAGCTTCATCTTGAGGCCTTGGAGAATGTGTATGGGAGCCCAGATTCTGATGAGGACCTATGGTGGAGAGTAAGAAATGCACAGCATACCAAGGGAGGTGTGTCTGTGTATGTCTCTGCTGGAAAATTGTTGCAAGAATGCCTCAGAAAGGGTAGTTTGCCAGCGATTTGAACTGGACCGAACCAGACTGGACAGAATCTTAAGTCTGCCCCCTCTCAGAACTGCTGTTGCTTCAGTTACGCCTGGCAAATCGACTGGAATCCCCACCCTCCTATGATGAGTTAATGAGAGAAATCGAGGAGTTGAGAAAGGCGACCTCGGAGGGACCTGCACCAATAGCTGTGGCTATGACCCGAGTGACTGAGGTGGCCCATCAAGTGAAGTTCAGGGCAGAGGTTGGCAGTCAATGAGTGCTCTGATAAGGAAAAAGATATGCCACAATGGGGCGAACTGTTGAGAGAGATCCGGAATTCAAAACAGTCCTTTATGAAGGCCACGCCTGCAAGTACGGGCCCCGACCTATATCCGATTGCATCTGCTATGGGGTGGGGATACCCACCCATGTATCTCCTGCTGATAACAGCTCGAACTCGATTCTTGACCATGGAAGTGGAGAAACTGACGAGATGTCTCCAAATGCTTATCACGCCGCAGACAGAGATGGCACCAAGGTTTCCAGTTAGTAATACCCCGCCCTGGCTCCCAGTGTGGCACCTCGGCCAGCTCAAACTCCAAAAAGTATGTTTTGCTATAATTGTGGGAAGGATGGGCACATGAAAAGGGAATGCCAATCCCCAAAAGACACTGACAAAGTTGCATATAGGCTACAAGGAGAGCTTCGGAGAACAAATCAGTGGTTAAGAGGTGCACGAAATGATCCCAGTGAGGGCACCAAAAATGCTAATTCACGTCCTTTTGTGGCAAGGTCAGTTGCCCAGGCCCCCACTACCGCCTCTCCAGACTGGTCCAGAATAGTGGGTCCCTCCATGGAGACCACTGTAAGGTAAATGGAGTGTCTACAAGAGCTGTATTAGACAGTGGCTCCCAGTGACAATTATGTTTCAAGATTGGTATCAGAAGCATTTGTCAGACGTACCTTATACAACCATTAGAAGGACTGCATGTATGGGGGTTAAGTGAGAAGGCCTACCCCTATTCTGGGTATATCTGAATTTGGCTGTCTTTCCCCACCTCCGTGGCTGGGTGGCCGAACAAGTAGAGACCCTAGCCTTAGTGTGTCCCCACTGGACTGTATGATGGTGTCCCTTTGTTGATTGGAACAAATGCTCATATGTTCAGAAGGCTGGCACATTTGTGTTATGAAAACAGGGTCAAAGACTAGTAGAGCTTTAAGAGTTCCGGCTTTAATTAAGAAGGCCTATGAGGCACAGAGATGCTGAAAATATAGAACCAGAGGAACCGTCTGAATTGTATGGAAGAAGGATCCTGAGTCTCTGATCCTGGCACAAATGCCCAGTGTACCTTACAGGAGAGGTCCGTATCAGAAAGGATGTTAAGAATAAAATATTAATGTTGGATGCACCAGGCTATGGAAAATTGCCAGAGGGACTGCTGGTCAAGCTTAGTATTTTGCCCGCTAGAGCCCATGCTTATGCCAGAAGGGTAATGGTCCAAGTTCATAATGTGTCTGAAAGAGACATTCGAGTAAATAGAGGTTGCATCCTGGCTAATGTGCATTGTGCAGACACTGCAGTGCTACCCAGCAGCAAGAGTTCAAGGAAGAATGACAGAGTAACGCCTGACTTGTTTGATTTCGCAACTCCCCTGCCAGCTGAATGGAAAGTGAGGATCAGTGAGAAGCTTGCCCAGAGAGACCAGGTGTTTTCTTTAAAGGAATGGGACGAATGCGTGCAAGGAGCTGAGCACAATATCCGCTGCATGACGAAGACCATTTCGTGGAGAGGTCTCGACGCCTGGCACCTGCTGATATAGATGATGTGAGACGGCATCTGCAAGAGATGTTAGCGGCTGGTGTAATACAAGAATCCAGAAGCCCTTATGCTTCCCATTGTGGTAGTGAGGAAAAAGAATGGGACAGTAAGGATGTGCGTGGATTATCGCATCTTAAACCGGGGGACTATCCTGATCAGTACACAATGCCCCGTATCCAGGATGCTTTGGACTGCCTAAACGGGAGCAAGTGGTTCTCTGTGCTGGATCTCCTCGAGGGTACTACCAGATCCCGATGGCCCCAGAGGACCGTGAGAAGACAGCCTTTATCTGTCCGTGGCTCTATGAATTCATGAGGATGCCTCAAGGGATTTCAGGTGCCCAGCCACTTTTCAATGATTGATGGAGCGTGCAGTGGGACATGAACTTACTAGAGTGCCTGGTATACCTAGATGATGTTATTGTGTTTGGCAGCTCACTGGAGGAACATGAGAGCAGATTATTTAAGGTATTGGATCGACTGGAGGACTTTGGCCTTAACTGTCCATTGATAAGTGTCAATTCTTTCAAACATCAGTAAAGTATGTGGGACACATAGTATCCACGAGGGAATAGAGACCGACCCAAGTAAAGTTGAGGCCTTGACTCACCTGGCCACAGCCCAAAAATCTAAAAGAACTGCAAAGATTCTGGATTCTGTGGTTATTATCATGCTTCATCAAGGACTATTCAAGAGTGATCCGCCTTTACTTAACCTTACTCAAGGGTATCCCCCAACCCACAAAAAATACCAAAGTCAGCGTCCTCAAGACTGAAAGAGTGTATTTTCATCCGAGAAGTATTTGGGGCCCGCTGGACTCCTGATTGTGAGACTGCTTTTCATGAGATCATATATCAACTTACCCATGCTCCAGTGCTGGCCTATGCCGATCCAAGAAAACCTACGTCCTGCACACTGATGCTAGCTTGCAAGGGTTGGGGCTGTGTTGTACCAAGAGCACGAGAATGGCCTGAGACCAGTGGCCTTTGCCAGTAGAAGCCTGACCCCATCCGAAAAGAACTATCCTGTACATAAGTTAGAGTTCCTAGCTTTGAAGTGGGCTATTGTTGACCAATTCCATGAGTACTTGTATGGGGCTAAAATACTAGTAAAAACTGACAATAATCCTTTGACCTATGTGCAGACCTCAGCTAAGTTGGATGCCACTGGCCACAGGTAGCTTTCTACGTATCTACATATGACTATGCTCTCGAATACCGAGCAGGTCTGAACCACATAGATGCTGATGCTCTCTCCCGGAGGCCTGTTCCCCAGAATGATTGGGTCCGATTGGCAGAACCTGACATTCGGGCACTCTGCCGAAGTTTGACAGGGAGGAACAAATGTCCACGGACGCAGTGGACTGCATGGTGGATTGCTTGGGACCCTCTGAGAATTGCATACCTGTTGCTATTGCCACTTTTCTGCAATAGACATTGGTGCACTGCCTCAGCTGGACAATGACAGTATTCGCGGGCTCAACCTCAGCGATCCTATGATCAAATCAGCTTTGGAAGCCCTCTATGCAGGAAAAGATGTGTCCAAATTACGCCCACTGATTTGAGAACTGCACTGTTATACAAAGAAGGTCCTAAGTTGAAACTGATCAATAAACTGTTATATAGAGAAACAGTAGACAGAGGGGACAAGTAGACAAACAACAACTGGTGCTGCCCACTGCCTTCGAGACTCAGTATTGAGGTCCTTGCACAACCACATGGGGCACCTTGGTATAGACAGAACACTTGACTTGGTGAGATCCAGATTCTATTGGCCTAAGATGGGGCTGATGTGGAGCAACACATAACGAACTTGTAGTCGCTGCTTACAGAGGAAAGCTTTTGCCCAGAGGGCTGCCCCCTTGTTAACATAACCACCAGTGCACCCATGGAGCTGGTTGTATTGATTTTCTGAGTTTGAGTCAGATCAAAGAAATATCAGTAATGTGCTGGTGGTCACTGACCATTTCACGAGATATGCCCAAGCTTTCCCCACCAAAGACCAGAAAGCATCCACTGTAGCCAAAGTACTGTGAGAAAACTTTTTGTTCACTATGGGGCTCCACAAAGAATCCATTCTGATCAAGGAGAGACTTTGAGAGTCGTCTGATCAAAGAGATGCTTTCTGTGGGGGAGTGAGAAAGTCCAGAACCACTCTTACCACCCCAGGGGACCCACAGCCTGAACGTTTCAACCGCACTTTGCTAGATATGCTAGGCACCCTGCACCCAAAGGACAAGCCTAGATGGAGCCAACAAATTAGCACCCTGGTACATGCTTATAACTGCACCAAAGTGATGCCACTGGGTTCTCCCCCACCCTGATGTTTGGAAGAGAAGTCACCACGTAGATGTGTGTTTTGGGGTCTCTCCTGATGGGGTTCAAGCTGACAACTATTTACAGTATGTGCAAAAGTTAAAGGCCCAGCTAACTCTCGTACCAACTGGCTCAAACCATGGCTGCCAAAAGAAATCTGGCCAACAAAGAAAGGTATGATAAAAAGGTGAAAGCACAGGAACCCAGGAGGAGATCGGGATTGCTAAGAAATCTGGGACTGCATGGCAAACACAAGATTGCTGACAGATGGCACCATCTCCCTCACATTGTAGTGGGCAAACTAGATGATCTGCCAGTGTACAAAGTAAGGCCTGAGAACAATTCAAAGATGTAAAACAATGCATAGAAATCATTTACACCCATTGGACAAATCCTGATTGAGTCTGAGCCCCAGAAGATGCCCCTCTGGACCAGTGACTAGAGCTGCTGCTAAGAAAAGATCAAGGAAGTCTGCACCCACAGAAGCAGAGTTAAAGTGTTCCCTGCACAAGTCCCAGTTGAGCATGACTGTCAGTCCATATCAGAAGAAAGTGAGAGTGACTTTGAATACTATCCTTCTTACGAACTGAGTCAATTGTTTCGGGGCAATCCCCTAGTCAATACTGGAGACAAGCTGGGCCTTTGGACTGTCTATGCCCCCAGCTTCATCCCTGGAGCCAATGCTCCCAGAAAGTGAAGTGCAAAGATCAGATCAGATGAAATGGAATCATTGTGCATGGTTGAACTGTTTGAGCTTTCAGGAGGAAATGATAGATTGGGGCAGACTGGTGATACACGAACAAGAAGAGTATTTTGAGTGCCCTGACAGTCCACTGCCAGTGTCCAAAGCTCTCCATGCGAGGCCAAATGTTGTGGACTCAGAAACTGTAACTCCTGGAGCTGAAAGTGCCCCAAGTTCTAGCCTCTCTACCCCCATGAGAGTCCCCTGACAAGTGTGGACAATGCTGAAAATGAGGCTCAGAGTGCAGAGACTGTAACAGTTCCCCTAGAAAGACTGGTCGAGCTGTAAAGCCTGTGGTGCACCTCAGTTATGATTCCTTGGGAGGCCTGTGGATTTGCCTCTCAATGTTGTCCATAAAGGTGTATGTGTCCCGAGCTCACTGCCCAAACTGAGCATCAGTGCTAACTCCAAGTTACTTGTGTTGCTCTAGTGGTGCCCTTGCCCCATCCAGCCCCAAGGTAACTGATAGGAAGGGTCCTCTTCAGGTTTCATGTACAAGAGGTAATCAACTTGAGTTATGGTACATGTGTGTTATACTGTGTAAAGAGGACGTACTGCAATGTTTCAGAAATGGTTCTTGCAAAATGATGTATTGACTGATGATTACATGTGTGAGCCTAATGCAAATGTATATGGTTGCAGTTGAAACTTATGGGTACTTGCTTGGCGGACGTCAAGCTTTTCCCAGGCCAGGAAGGTGTAACCCCTGCAAATGGGGGTTCCCAAAAGACTTCCAGGAGCTTGCTTGAATGCTCCAAGCCTGAATGGTGTTTGCGTGCTTGCCATTTATCAGTGAGTGTTTTAGAACCTCTGGTACTGTCTCTTTAAGAGCTGTCTGCTTGCAGACATAATTAGTTTGTATGGGGGACTGTGTGTTTCTTTGATTGAGTACCCTCAAGCTGCTGCCAATTCACCCCATTTTTGCAGTCACTAGGAGTGCAAAGGAACCTGTCTGAAAGATGTAACTGATTGCCAGAAATCATTACAGTAATAATAAAATTACAGTTTGTCTAACCTGCTTTCTTTGCAGTCAGAACTGTCTGCCTAGTTCCCCATTCTGGTTTTGAACTGCTGAACTGGACCAATCAGTGTGGGGTAAACTAGCTCTAAAATGATGCCTTGGACGAATCAGAACTTGGGACTCATAATCTGAGCCAGCCACAAGAGGATTGTATGGGCAGTGACTCTGGGAGATGTAGTTTAGACTTGCGTGCCTTTTGGACCAACAGCAGCAGTCTATTGTGAGTGACAGCCAATCCAGTCAAGAACTGGGAGGAACTCAAAGGAAGTGCCCGGTTTTGTCTGTTGGGAGTTTCAGTTTGAGATCTGAAAGAGGAAAGAAACCCTGTGCTCCTTCGGTGCACAGTTTCAGTCAAAAACGGTGCAAGGCCCAGAGTTCGGTCTACAACTTGTGTAACTGCTTGTTAGGACTGAATCCGTCCTGTGAAAAGAATCAAAGGATCTCTGAAGAGTAGAAACCAGGCTCACCCTGTAGAAGACTGAAGAAATTGTTGAATTACACTCGGTCTGTCAGGAACTGAATCTGCTGTGTGTTCTCCTGGTTATTGTGCAGTAATTGCATTGGGATACAGATGCAGCCTGCCTGGTATAGTGCTTTCTTTTTACCATATAAATGTGTGAGGAGTCTCTTGAGATCAAAAGTAGCCCTGCTGACATTGAAGGACCATATCTTCTTTGGAGGTCGTGAGTACTAATTCGGGTCGCCTCCTGTTGAATTGCCACATTAAATCCAAATGGAATTACTGTACTGCTGACTGTTTAATTTTCCTTTTCTCTGGTGGAAGGGCCCCTACCAGCTGCCACGGTTTGACTAGCCACTAGGGCCTGGGCACCCAGGGACAGTAACTGTAGGGATAGGCCTGTGCACAGAGCCATAGGTAGATAGTAAAGTGATAAGCTAATTAACCTGATTTCCCCTGTCCTTGTTATATCCCCTAAATAAATCAGAGCTGTTTGTTTCAACAAAGTTATACTGCCTGAGGTATTTGTCTATGTTAAAGTACTGTACTGTGATTGTTGCACTGTATCTTATTTTACAGGATGTCCCGTGCCTGAACCAGCCTTGGGGTAAGTGTATACTGTGAAGGTAATTCTGCTATATTGTGTGGGCCACTAGTGGGAAGAAAGGGGTTGCAGTGTCCCAGAGGGCTGTGACCAAGTAAGTTTAACTATTGCAAACCCTGACCTCTGGGTGGAGGCACCCGCCATTGGATCCAGGCCCCTCAACCTGTTAGTGGCAAATCAGGCAGGGGTAGTAGCCCCTGGGATAGCGCCATCTAGGGGTTACATAATGGCACCCCAAGCAGAAATACTTGTGGTGCCCTCTACACTGCTTCACATCACCCCCCCATCATCCCTTCTTCCCCAATCCACATCCAAAAAGTGATAATAATTCTATGAATGTAAGGATGATGACAACAAGAAAAATTACTTAATATAGTAATCTTGTTTCTTCCATGGTATTCTTCTGTATTCTAACTCTGCAGTCAGCCTTCTAAGTAGAACTGCCAGAGATAGAACATTATGCAAATGATAAAACCTGTCATTGGCTCCTGTCACTTATTCAAACTTCTGCCCTTATCAGCTACAATGTTCCACCAACGTATTGGATATCTAATGAGCCTGCAAGGCGTATTTTAACTACAATTATACCCATCTATCTATGTACAACAAAACTATAATGTCTAGTAGAAACTACAAATATTAACATAAACCCAACACCACCACCCCGAATGCCAGAATCACCTGGAAAAAGAAGGAATGAAAACTCCACCCATTAGGGTTTAAACAACGTATGTCAGTGTTTGGGACTCCATATTTAAAAGCTCAGTTAGGAGTGCAGATGCTTTGGTTCTGGAAGAGGAGGCAGGGTGGGAGAGTTAGAAATATAGAAGAATACCCTGGAAGAAACAAGATTACTATGGTAAATAATTTTTTCTTCTCACCTCAGGTATTCTTCTATATTCCTAACTCTCTGCAGACTTCAAAGCAGTACCTTTGGAAGTGGGCACAGAACCTACCTTTTTGGAAAGAGGCTTTGCAGGATTGCTGTGCCAAAACTGGCATCACTTCTGGATTAAGTGTCTAGACTATAGTGGTTAGTAAAGGTACGTGCTGTTCTCCAGGTAGCTGCTTTACAGATCTCCACTAATAAAACATCTCTGACTGCTGCCATGTTTGCAGCTGTGCCCCTTGTGAATGAGCTCTCAGCCCTGCTTGGCTCCTTGCCAACTTCGAATAGCAAAACTGAATGCACTGGATTATCCAGTGAGAAGTGGACCTCTTTGAAGTTGGGTTACCTTTATCTCATCCCCATAAGTCAGGAACAATTGTTTGTCTTGCCCATGATCTCTGATGTGGATCATGTAGTAACTTAATGCCCTCTTGACATCCAGACTTTGAGTCTCGCCTCACTTGAACTAGTATGTTCAGTGAAGAAGATTGGCATGGTAATGGACTGGTTCAAATGAAAGTCAGAGACCACCATGGGAGGAATTTTCTATTTGTTCATATACTACCTTGTCTCTGAAGGAAAGATAATCCTTCTAGACACACAAGACCTGAAGCTCACTAATTTTCTAGCTGAGGTGATATCAACCAGAAAGAGTTTTTCAGGTAACATACTTTAGGTGTGCTGAAGCATGGGCTCAAATGGGGGCCTCATGAGCTGGGTAATGCATATGTTCAGGTCCCATGCTGGTCCTGGTTCCCTAATAGGTGGGTGGAAATGGCACAGACCTTCAAAAACTTGAAATGGGACTGGATGCCCAGAGGTGCTCCTCCCAGCAGAAATGTAATCAGATATTGAGGCTAAATGCACTTTCAGGGATGTATGTTGCAGACCCTGGGAGTGTAAGCAGGTAAGATAATCCAGGACAGCTGGTATCCCCACGTGAGAGGGAGGTACCTTGAAGCACACCAAACAGAGAACCTCTTCCATTTTGAAGTATAGGTCTTCTTAGTAGAAGGCTTCCTGTAGCCCTTCAGGATATCCAGGACACTTAGAGTGTGCAAACCTCAAGTCCTCAAGAGCCTTGCTTTGAGTTGAAGAGATCTGAAGTTCGGGTACAGAATCCTGCCCTGATGGGAGATCAGCAGGTTGTGCCTCCTGGGTAGATGTATTGGTTTAGCTACAGACATGGAGAATCATAGAGGATACCATGGCTGTCTGGCCCAGTCTGATGCTATCAAGATGACTGATGCAAGTTGTGACCTGAGTTTGATCAGAACTCTGAAAATGAGAGGAAAAGGAAAAGCATATAGGCTTCTTCCTGACCAGTCCATTGTCAAAGCATCCAGTGGGATTGAACACTTGGCTGGTGGTCTACAGCAGAAAAGAGGCAGATGATGATTTGAGGGATGCAAAGAGATATATCTCTGGTGTGCCCCACCTCCTGAATACTGCCTCCAGTATTAGCTTGTTGATGGACCACTTGTGGTGGGCTGGATTGATTCTGCTCAGAGCATCTACTAGGGTACTGTCTTTCCCTGGCACATGAATGGCCTGTAGGGAGGCCTTCAGTGTGTAAGCCAAACTCCAGATCTTCACTGCTTCAATGCACAGGGGTCTGACCTTGTCCCCCCTTGCTTTTTTATGCAGTACACTATTGTGGTGTTGTCTGTTCTGACCTGCACCACTTTTCCTTGCAGTAGTGGTGCACATGCCTTCAGTGCCAGGAACACTGCTCTCAGCTCCAACAGATTTATATGCTGTAGTGACTCTGCGCTGGACCAGGTTCCATGAGTGGTGTGTTCCCCTAAGTGGGCACCCCACCCTAACAGGGAGGCGTCGGTTGTAAGAATGGCTTATGGGGTTTCCCATTGAAAGTATACCCCCTCCCTGATGTTGTCTGCTTCCTTCCACCACTGAAGGGCTTACATCAATGTTCTTGTTACTGGAATTGGTTTTGAAAGCGTGTCTTTCCTTTGGCACCAGTGTGCACCAAGGTGAAACTGTATGTCTCTCATTTGGAACCTGGCACCCAAAACTGTGCCTGTTGTTGCAGCCATGTGCCCCAGAAGCTGCAAAAATTGTCTTGCTGGCTTTGGCTCGTTCAGCCTGAAAGAAGCCGCTGTTTGCCAGATGCATTGCACTCTGTCCTGAGGGAGGAAGGCTCTTCCCTCTAAGGTGTTCAGTTCTGCTCCTATGAAGTGCAGAACCTGTACTGGAGTGAGAACAGATTTCTCCTGATTTACCAGGAACTCTAGTGAGTGTAACAGGCTTAGTGTTACCTGCAGCCGATCTTGCACATGCCTGGGTGAGCTTCCCACCACCAGCCAATTATCGAGATGGGGAAGACTGATAAACCTAACCTTCTTAGCTGTGCCACCACCACTGCCAGATGCTTTGCAAATACCCTTGGGGCTGAGGAGAGCCTGAAGAGTAGGGTTGGAAACTGGTAATGTCCTGATGGAAGTCTGAATCTGAGATATTTTCTGTGAGATTCTCTTATGGGAATGTAGAAATAGGCATCTTTCAGATCCAGAGATGCTAGCCAATCTCCCTTCTGAATGACTGGCAGAATAACTGCCAATGTGACCATCTTGAACTTCGGCTTTACTAAGTATTTGTTCAGTAGACTGAGTTCTGGAATAGGTCGCCACTCCCCATTTTTCTTTTTGGTGAGAAAGTATCTTGAGTAGAAACCCCTTCCCTTCTGCTGAGGTGGAACATGTTCTAATGCTTTTAACAGGAGGAGGCTTTGAACCTCCTTCTCCAATAGCTTCTTTTCCAAGAGGGAAGCTGGTTTTGACCACTCTTGTTCTCAAGAGAGGGAATTACTTGAAACTTATGGGCAGACCTTTACTCACCACTTCCAGGACCCACGTGTCTGTGGTAATGGACTCCCAAGCCTGGAAATAGTGAGTCAGCCTGCCCTTACTGGGATATGTCCAGGGAAGACGGCCTTGACCACTGAGTCAGAGATTCTGTTTTGCTTGGGCTGGGCCTGGGTAGTCTGGAATCCCTCCCGAGCCCCTTTACCCTGTCTCTGAACTACCTTGTCTGCTGCGGATATTGCTGATATTGAAAGACAGCCTGGGCCTGATTAAAAGGTCTGGTGTAGGCTGCTCCACCTATGCCTCCTTTGTATGACCTGTAGGAGAAGGAGGGTCTCCTTTGTCGAGTTGCTCTTATAGGTGGCCTTGTACTCATCCACCTTCTTCATATAAGCCTCAGTCTGTTGGCCAAATATTGAATGATTCTCCACAGGAAAATCCATAGCCTTGGTTTGGGTGTCCTGTGTAAGATTAGTGGTCCTAAACCAGGCCAACCTCCTAAGAGCTATGGTAAGGGTCATCCATCTGGAAGCAGTATCACTGCCATCTGCTGCCATCTGAAATTGGTATTTTGCTGCTTCCAGCCCAAACCTGGCTATCTCAGCCAAATCATCCGAGAGGCCCGAAGGAGCCTTATCTACCATGGGCAATCCTGACTGCCACAGTGACTTTTGATACTGTGCAGAATAAGCCTGGTAAATAGCCTGTCTGACTTCAGTGAGGATGCCAGGTAGCTTCTTGGCCATACTACCTATTTTGCATGAATCTTTCTAGGTGGGTGTGATGCCACTGTCACCCTTTCCTTCTCACAGGCTACTTGCTGGATTATCCCTGATGGTCAGGGTGAGAGAGAGAACAAAGCCCCTGTCTGTCCAGCTGGTACTTTTTTCTGCCTTCTTGTCCAGCGGGTGGGGTGGGGAGTGGGACAGAATTTGGAGTTTGCAAAACCTTAAACAAGTCTTTTTGAAAACTTGTTGACAGGGAGTAATATCTTCTTTCTGGGTGTTAACCCCATTATTTTCACGTATTTGCCTCTTCCTCATCCTCTGTAACCTCTGTGGTAGCCAAATCAAGGGCTTCCCACTATTTTCCTTATGAAGGAAAATGAGAGGAAAATCCTCTGCTCTAGGAGGAGACCCAAATTCCTGTTCAGGTGAGATCTTAGCCTCAATAGGTTCACCCTCATCTACTTCAGGCAAATCATACTCCTCAAACTACATCTGCTCCTGGGATGGAGTTGGGACAGAAGAAGATCCAAACGGGACTTGAACCGGTGTTGGAGGAGTTGGAGCAGGTATAAGACCCTGCAAAGCCTGTATGGCCTTGGCAATCTCTTCTGAGGATGGCAGGCTGTGAGGCACAGATGAAACCCCCTTGGCTTCTCAGTCAGGGGTTCAACGTGCTTTGTTTTCTTTATCTTTTTGGCAGGAACTGGGGAGTCAGCTAGTTCACCCACCTTTTTACTGGAAGCTGCATCACCCTTGTCAGGGGTGCTCAGTTTAGACAGTGAGGTTTCACCCGCATGTTTAAAGGGTGTGGGTTGGTCAGAACCCATAGCACCCTTCTCAAGTTTTCTTTGGAGCATTTCCAGCCTCTTGTCAATCGTCTTTTGTGGAAATGATTAGCAGATTTCGCAATCTGCAGAAAACTGTTCATTTCAAGGCAGACCATGCATAAGCCATGCTTCTCTGCCTTGGCAAAACATCCCACGCTTTGTTTTTTTTTTCTTTTTCTCTCCCGGCCCTGGTCATCTCCTTGTCCAGCTGCCGTCCCCATGCTTTGCTCCTTCAGGCACTCACCCCTGCAACTCCCATGGCTTACCTCCCATGGTGGGGCTGTGGGGAGCTCCCTACTCACCTGCCAAGCAGGATTCAGTTCATAGTGTTACCGCCAGAGATGAAGTGCCAGGGGACAGCCATCCAGCCACCACGACCATCCACCAGATTCTTTTTCCTACATATTTTCTCCCTTATGGGCATTCGCCATGCAGTGACACCAGTAGTGGGCACATGCATGTATCCGCGCGTGTCCCTACCAAGTGTCTGCTGAGCTCCAGTCCCTCTTACTTGCAGCAGCGTAGCGTCCAGCCCCAGCCTCCACCAGGAGATAAATGCGTGCCAAATGCAGATTGCCACCTCTCCCCGAAGATGAAGAGCAGTCCGTCAGACACTCAATCCATCTCCTCCCTGCTGAACCCTGGTGGCCCACACTCATTCCCGAATGTGGATCATTGGCGTAGCACAAGGTGTGGCGTCCAGTAACTCAGCCCTCAGTGCCACCAGGCCAGACAATGTCCCCACACTTAAGGCAGTTTTTAAACCCTGGGGGTCTAGTCTTTTTCTTAGATTTTTCTGCTATCATCAAACTGATTAAGAAAAACAGAACCACAAATAAAGTAAACTCTTTTTTTTTTTTCGGTTGCGGTCGGTTCAGCAACTGGTGAAGGTTCCAATACTGAACCGAGAACCGAACAACTTGAACCGGGTTAGCAGTTCACTGAACCGGCTTGGCAGCTAACTAAAGCAAGAATTTATTTAAAATACTAAAAATAACTAAACTGAACTGGAGATAAGGAAATAAAAAATCTGGAAAGGGATTTAGGCTTGGTTCCCCAACAGTTATACCGAACTGTGAGGAACCGAGAAAATTAAACCAAAACAGTAAAATAAGCACTAAACTAACAGTAGGAATTTAAATAGAAATAAAGGCAGCAGTAGGAATAATTAAAATACTTATTTTCAGTGAAGAACCACCCAAAGAATGGCTGAGAGGGAAGTCTCGAGGCATCTTGACTTGTCAGACAGAGAAAGAAATCTGATATGTTAGTGGAACATTGCAGCTGATAAGGGCAGTAGTTTGAATCAGTGGCATGAGCCGATGATAGGTTCTATAATTTGTATAACGTTCTATCTCTGGGCAGTTCTATTTAGGAGGCTGACTGCAGAGAGTAAGTAATATAGAAGAATACCCGGGGTAAGAATTATGGTTTTTAGATTGACACTTTTTCGGATTTAAAGATGATTTTTGCTTATATGTTCTACTTCAGTGCGCCCGTTCTGTGCTGGCGCCCCAAGCGGCCGCTAGGTTTGCTTGTGCCTAAAACCGCCACTGTGTGTATAGCAATTGGACTGTCATCCGAACTGTAGTGTTTACTGGCTTTTGCTATAAGTGTGCTGAATGCGGAGGGTGGATCACAATCTGGTTCCCCACCTTGCTTAATGTGTCACGCTTGTTGAAAGCTGCATCCAGTATTTTACTGACTGTATCCGAACTGTTAACCTGGTCTGGACCTCACCAACTCGCCCAGATTGCTTCTCGCACCACTAGAGTTACACCTGACGACCTGCCTGGGGATTCGCCCTGCTCAACACCAATGAACAGAATGACACCATGGTGTATCACGTGGGCCCCGCTTCTCCTGGCAATCCAGCTCTTTATCCTAAGGTATCCATTTTGTCCATCCTGCATCCTGAACTGGGTAGTGTGAATAAACACCAAGGTAGCTCCCTGCAACAAAGCTCAAATCAAAGTGTGTCAACTGATTTAATTGTTGTTGCTAATCATCTCAGACTGAGCCATCCTGCTCTAGATTACAAATTAAGGGTTAAAGTGCATGTTGTGTTCTCTTTCTTCCAAAGAGTTCCAACAACAGGTGTAACACCGGCCTACACTGGGCGTCACTTCAGGCTAGCCTATAGTTCCAACTGGGTACCCAGAGTGTGTGTGACTGTGTTACAGGGACCTCTGAGTGCATGCCTTATAACCTGAACCATTCAGATCTAAAATCAATCACTAGATTACTGCCCCTCCCTTGTTCACATCCCCCAATAAATTAGATCTAAATCTTTTTGCATCCAAATTGATTGTGGTGTACCTCTGTATAGAAAGTACTATGATATTGCTGTTTACTGTTACGGGTCTTGTTTTACAGTGGGTTTCCAGGGCCATTCCAGCTAATCCAGCCCTGGTGGTAAGTCGTGTTACAGGAGAGGTTAACAGTGCATTACAGTGTGTATTGGGATTGTGTCATCTCAGACATGCTTTGGCCACTAGAGGAGAAAGAGGGGGTTATCAGTGTTTTGGAGGGCTGTATCCAGAGCAGTCACACTGCCATTAACCCTGTCCTCTGGGTGGAGGCACCCTTTTCACGAGCTCAGGCCCCTCAACCTGCAGATAGTCACGCAGGCAGGGGTAGTATCCCTTGGAATAGCACCACCTAGGGGTTACATCTTGGAGACACCGCTGGGATTTGCCGCCCCCCCTAGTGACCACAATGATCAATGTCTGACTCCTTAAAAAATATTTGGCGCTAATTGGGCTCCCGCCTTTGGCACAGATCATAGAGGGCATGTTCTCTGGTGTTGTCCCCACCCCTAGTGTGGGGAAAATGATTGGGAAACTTGGAAGGCCCATACTGACTGGATGATATAGCATTGGCCTGGGACAGATGAGCAGAAGTGGCATGAGATTCTACAGGGTTTTAAATAATTGATTAGCAGTTTTTTTCTTGGTACAATGCTAACCATACAGAAAGCATTTATATAGGTTTTCTAGAAGTGTTATGTTTGTTAAACACATTGAGGCAAGTGCTAAGCATTTTCACAATGTTTTAGAACTTTTATGAGCAAAACACTAATCAATTTTTAGAGTTAAATAAATCCCTGTTCTAGCCATGCTCAAGGGCACTGCACTGCATGTTTTTCAGGGGCTTCAGTCCAAGGAGGCCTCAGCGTCCACCCAGAAGTATTTGGATATGTTAGCATCCATATTTGACCCTGATTGGGATGTCAAGGAGCTGATACAAAAATTTGTGACCATGCTGCAGAAGTCAAGAATTGCTGTGGTACATTTGAGAATGGAAGGGTGCTACAGAAGCTGGTGGACCAAGGGAGGTCACACCTTCAAGGATGGACCGGGTGTAAATGGATCAGCTACTGACATCAGTCAACGACCCTCGATCCCTGATGTTTCAAATGCAGATGCAATAGTGTCTATATAATGCACCTGATTTTTTTTACTGATGCGAGCAACCAGGAGGGCTGAGCAGTCACTGGAGATAGACCTGGCTGTAGCTCTGAAACCCGCTATTTTGACTGGCCTTTTGGGAGGCCCAGCTTGAAGTTTCAAGTGAAGAGCTCAGAGTGAGTGAAGAGACCGAGAGTTACTGTGAAGACTGCCTTGAGGTGTTTAGAGGCTAAGTATGTTTGATCGTGCGAATACTGCTAGACACGTTCCAGCATCCGACTTTCCTGTAAAAGTAAAATGTTCAATCTGCAAACATATTTAAGTTAAATGTTCTGATTGTTCTGAAGGATGAACATGGTGCTCCTCTCCCATCTAGCCCCAAGTTAGCTGAAAGGGTTGAGTCTCGATCTGTATTGTTTAAAATGCAAGAAACTATTACATGAATAAGTACATTAATATTATCATGTGAATCCTAGTGGAAACAGTACTGAATGTATGAAAATTTTATTTTTTATTTTATTTAAACAGCAGTTTGGAAAACCTTTGAGCCATAGGCTCATTTACAAAGGTACCTTGTCACAGTAAGACAAACCAAAATACACAGTATAGCAGTACAACACATAAGTATAACAGTAAAATTAAGACATAGATACAAACAAGCTGGTACAGGTAGGATGGATGCAAACAATACCAGAGTTATGTCGTCCTTAGCAGCTTAGTAATAAGCTTTGTCATAAGTATTGAGTACAGCTTTGACTAGTGCTTGATTACAGCATGTGTTAATAAGGTGGTTACGTAAGGAAGTTTTGAAGCACGATATAGTTGGAGCTTCGGAGATGGAGGGGGGCAGTGTGTTGAACCAGGAGGGGGCCCTAAAGCTGAAGGCTCTTTGGCCGTGAGAGGTCCTAGCTCTAGGGATAACAAGAGAGGTTTTCCCAGAGGTCCGAGTATGAACTAGTGGGACAGAGCGGCGTATGGTGGTGGTCAATCCTGGTGGGGAAAGCCCAAGGAGGGTCTTTTTTGTAAGGGTACAGGTAAGATATTTGAGGTGCTCGTCGAGATCAAGTACCAGCGCTTTGGCATACAGTAGACAGGTGTGTGTCATCCTAGGTGCTCCAGTAATTAACCTGCAGGCCTTATTCAGAGTAGTGCAAATTTTATGGAGTGCGGTCTGATCAGCAGCACCATACACTGCAGTCCATAGTCCACTAAGGACAGGATAGAGGAGGTGATCATGAGTCCAAGAGCCTCCGGGAAGGCAGTGTTTATACCGATGTAAGATGCCCAATCGGATATTAGTGGCAGTGGCTAGGGGCAGCGATGTGTCCATGGAAGGAGAGGGAGGGGTCAAAATGGATCCCTAGGTATTTATAGGAGCAAACTTGTTCGAGGGAATGAGGACCCAGAGTGAATGAGGAGTTTGAAGTTGCAGGACTTGTTTTGAGGATGAGTGAAGAACATGGTTTGTTTTTTAAGATTTATCACCAATCTATATTCCTTGAACCAGCCCTCGGCTTCAGTGAAGGACTTCTGCAGCGAGTCCTGGAGGGCAGTAGGGTTACGACTTGAGGCAAAGATGACTGCATCATCAGCGTACAATAGAATGTTCCCGAGCAAGAGCATGGAAGGGTGTTAAGGTAAAGGGAGAATAGTAAGGGGCCCAGAATGGAGCCTAGGGACCCCAGAAAAGATGGGACAGATGTCTGAGTAGGTCCCATTAATTTTTACACGCGTGAGCGGGTCAGACAGATAACTGGTGCACCAGGAGATAGGCCCAGCAGCAAAACCAGAGAGACTAAGGGCATCAAGAAGGAGGGGTGGGAGACAGTGTCGAAAGCTTTCGAGAGGTCAATGAAGACAGCACCAGCCAGAGAACCAGTGTCTAAGGAGGAGTGGAGAAAGTTGGAGAACTCTAGGAGGGCTGTGTTGGTACTGTGGCCGCTCGGGAAGCCATGCTGCTCAGGACAAGGACATTGTAGGTGGAGGTGGTCAAGGATTTGAGGCCACCACTTTCCAAGGCCTTGGAGAGAGAGAATGGAGATGTCGATAGTTTCCAGCCACAGTCCTATCACCACCTTTAAAGATAGGGGTGACAGTGGCGACTTTCCAGGCAGTTGGAACCTTCCCCAGGCAAAGAGAGTGGTTGATGAGGCATGTGATCGGGTAAGGACTGTGTCTAAGACCAGCCGTAGGATACACGGATCAGGGTGTCACTGCCTGTACTATTACTCTTGAGGGCAGTGACAAAGTCTTGACCTAAGTTCTTGGGCAGAAACTACGGAGGAGAAAATAAGGCGAGAAAGATTTACGGTAGGTGCTGGGGAGGAGGGTCAAAAAATTTGTAGGGAGGATAGGGCTAAGGTCAGTGAATGAGGTGTTGAGGTGGTTGGCTATGAGGGTGGGTCTGAGGAGATCACACCATTAATGTTGATCTGGGTGGTTGGGGGAGTGTGCACTCCCATTTAACTGTTTAATGTTATCCCAGAAGGTTCTGGGATTCCCCATGAGGCAGTGAGTGAGGACCGATAGTGCTCAGACTTGGCGCCTTTCTGATGGCCCAGTGCACTTATTTGGGCGGCAGCATATAACACGCCTGTCATTGGGCTGGCCAGTCTCAATGGCACGGTGCCATAGGTTGTCCCTATGTTTGAGCTGGTGGATCAAAGCTGGGGTAACCCAGGGGGCATTCTTCCTTTTAGAACGGCGGGTCAACACTGGGGCAAAGATATCACAGGCATTATTAAAAGTTTGGGTAAAGAAGGAGAGAGCTGTGTCGATGTCAGGAGTTGCCTGTATAGGAGACCAGTCAATTTGGGACAGAAGTTCCTTAAGTTTTATCAGTCCACCAGGTATTAGGACGCGGCATGTGGACTGTGCTATGGGTTTGGGGACTGAGGTTGACCAGTGGAATAGAATGGGGGAGTGATCGCTGAGAGAGTCTGGGAGGACTTGTACATTGGGGATCCGATTAGGGCGGTTGGTGAGTACCACATCAAGCAGGGTCCTAGAGCCTCTCTTGGGGTTAGTCCTGGTAGGGTGGGTAACTAGTTGCGTTAGGTCTATTGCAGAAAAGGAGTCTCGGGTAGAGGAGGAGGAGGGGCTGAGCCAGTTGACATTTAAGTCACCCACCAGAATTTGATCAGCGGAAGGAGGTAGAGGTAAGGTATTCTGTAAGAGAGGCAATGGCCTGCGTTTGGTCCCTGGGGGGCACGTATGCAGTAGTCAGATAAAGGGGTCCCTTTAAAGGGTCAGGGGTTAGTTTCAGCATAAGCGCCTGGGCCCTGGAGTCAAGGATGGGAGTGGGCAGGGCTGAGTACGGGGAGATTCCTTGACATAAATAGCGCAGCCGCCTGCCTCCCAACACGGTCGGACCGGGAAAGGTGAAACCAGGAAGGGAGACTAGGAGTCAGGGGAGGATTTTGACAGCCAAGTCTCAACTAGGTGATGACATCAGGGTTAATTGATGTGACCAGGCATTGTAGTGAGTCAAACTTTTTAGGAGGCTACAGATATTCATGGAGACCATGCATAGGCCTGTGGTGCGAGTTGGGGAGCTCCTGGGAACCGGGCCAGGGTTTGGATGAATGTTCCCTGACAGGAGTAGTAGCATGACTAACACCCTGGCTGGGAGATGGTGAGAGGTTTTCCTACGATTGACATGAGAGGGAGGAGGGGAGGCTAAGGGAGCAGGGGGTGGGCAGGGAGGTACAGGAGGGGAAAGCAAGAATAAGAAGACACCCAGATGTGCCTGAGGTGAAGAGAAAGCTAGGGGGAGGGCAGGGGGACGGGGACACACAGAGGTCCCAAGGGGCAGGAGAGGAGGTTCAGGAGCAAGGGGAGGGAGGGGTGCCAGGGCACAGTGTGAACTAGCAGATGGGTAAGTGGGTAAGTGCACTGCTAGTGGGGATAGGCACAGGCAGAGCGTGAGGCAGGGCCAATACATTGTGGTGAGCAAGATCCCAGGGAAGTAGTGCGGTACAGGTAGGAGTAGGAAGTAGTGAGGGAGCATAGGTCCCTCTAGTGGCCAGCAGGTATAACCTGCAAATGGGAAAGTGGGGAGACTGTTGTCATTACAGGTATAGTATATGTGTAGAGAGTACTGAATAAGTATAGTAATGTGATAAGTTTATGTTTACTGATGCATCAGTCATTATCTCGTCTTGTGTAGTAATGTCACATATATGTCGTATAGTATATTGTCTTCTTCCATGATATTAACAAATATACTTGATGCAGATGCCAAGTTCTTTCCAGGCAGGGAAGGGTGTAACCCCCCTACAAATGGGGGTTCCCAAAAGTCTTCTTGGGCTTGCCTAAATGCCCACTGCCAGGCTGATGTCCTGTGTCCTAGCAGTTTAAAAGTGTTTGCATGTGAGTACCTAGCTAGCCTCCATGCCTGTCTCTTTAAGAGCTGCCTATCTCATAGTTATAATTAATCTGGGTGGGGGCGAGAGTAGTTTCAAGCTCAAGTCCTGCCCAGGCTGCAGTATTATTGCTGCATTCTGCCATCACTAATTGCGCAGAGGGAGCCCTATTGACAGCTGTGATTGTTTGTTGATTATCTGCATTAATAATAACAATATCGAGTTTGTCTAACCTGCCCTCCTTTGCAGCATGGACATTTCTGCATTGCATCACCATCTTCATTCTGGACTGCCAGTTTGGGCCAGGGGTCTTATGGGGTGAATTTCTGTAGGAATTGTAGTTTGCACCCTTTGGCAACTAAATTAACCTGGAGGGAGCCCTTGCAGTGACAGACAAATGGATCAACCAACCGAACCATCTGGATCACTGGGAAGTCCCAGAGCTGCCTGCAGCAGTGGGTCAGTGTGGAGTTAGAGTTGGAAGAGTGAACAGCTCAAGAGATTCGAGCAGCTGCTTGTGGTGTGCAGGGAAGTCAGCAGAAAGGCTGCATCTGGCCTGCCTGTTACCATCTTCCCATGTGAAGAGACGTTGAGCTGAAATTGGACTTTATCCAAAAATGCAGTTTTTGCAATTGGAAACTGAATTGTGACAAAGTGAATTTCTCCTGAAGTGGACCGAAAATTTGTATAGTAGTGATCGGCCTATCAGGACTTGCGACTGCCACAGAGTGTACAGTTTTCGCAGAGACACTGTGTATAGCAATCGGGCTGTCATCTGAACTGTGGTATTTACTGGCTTTTACTATATGTGTGCTGAATGTGGAGGGTGGGTCGCAATCTGGTTCCCCACCTTGCTTGATGTGTCACACTTGCTGGAAGCTGCATCCAGTACTTTACCAGACTGTATCCGAACTGTTCCCTGGTCTGGGCCTCACCAACTCGCTCCCAGATTGCCGCTCATGCTGCAGTGTTACTTCCAACGAGAGACCCGCCTGGTATTCAGCTACCTGCTCAACACCAATGAACAGGAATGACACCACAGTGCATCGTGTGGTCCCTGCTTCTCCTGGCAATCCAGCTCTTCATCCTGAGATCTCCATTTCATCCATCCTGCACCCTGAATTGAGTAGCATGAGTAAACACCAGGGTAGCTCCCTGCAACAAAGTGCAAATCAAAGTGTGTCAACTGATTTCATTGCTGTGGCTAATCATTTCGGATTGAACTATCCGCTCTGGATTACAAATTAAGGGTTAAAGTGCATGGTGTGTTCTCTTTCTTCCAAAGGGCCCCAACAACATCTGCAATGCCGCCTTCCCGAGCCGACGCTTCAGGCTAGCCTGTATTTCCAACTGGGTACCCAGAGTATGTGTGACTGTGTTACAGGGACTTTTGAGTGCATGCCTTATAATCTGAACCATTCAGATCTAAAATCAGTCACTAGATTACTGCCCCTCCCTTGTTCACATCCCCCTAATAAATAAGATCTAAATCTTTTTGCATCCAAACTGGTTGTAGTGTACCTCTGTATAGAAAGTACTTTGATATTGCTGTTTATTGTTACAGGCCTTGTTTTACAGGGGGTCTCCAGGGCCGTTCCAGCTAATCCAGCCCTGGTGGTAAGTGTGTAACAAGAGAGGTTAACAGTTCATTACAGTGTATATTGGGATTGTATTATCTCAGATGTGCTTTGGCCAGTAGAGGGAAAAGTGGGGCATCAGTGTCCCGAAGGATACTCAGAGCAATCACATTGCCATGAACCCTGTCCTCCGGGTGGAGGCACTCTTTTCACTGAGCTCAGACCCTCAACCTGCAGATGGTCATGCAGGCAGGGCAGTATCTCATGGGATAGTGTCACCTAGGGGTTACATATATCACAGTATCAAGTATCCTAACTAATACAATTATCATATTAAACATGTCATTAAAACTTCACCTAGCCTGAGTAACAATAAGCAACTATATTAATAATCTGATCCTACCAATGCACTAGCGCTGGTCAATAATTCATAGTACACTATCTATGTCCCTATTAATTCATCAACCATTTCAGGAAGGGGACCCATGTAGCTTCATATTTCTCTGCTGTCCTAGTATTTAGGTGGCTGATTTGTTTGTTTAGAGCTAGGTTAGCTAAGTGTTTGGCCCATTCTTCTAGGCTTGGAGGATATCTGTCCTTTCAGTGATTCACTGTGAGACATTTAAAGCCCAGGGTAGCTAATAGAATCCATTTTTTTAAAATGCACTAATACCCAGGTTACCTGGTTCAAAAGGTATTTCCAGTCCTAGAACTTGCTTACAGACTATCCAGATGATTATCCATGAAGATCTCATTACTGGGCAACTCCACAGCATATGCATAAGATCTGCCTGTGGCAACCCAGACCTCCAACAGCTGTCATCAGCTGCAAGGCCCAACCATTGCTTTTTAGCTGGAGTGAGGTACCAGTCATGTAGAATCTTGAATTGAAGTAGGCGGCCCTGCATATCCTTGTTGGTTTTGTATGCTTTTCTGACATAATAATTTCCATGTTGGTTGTGAGAAGGTATAGCCCAGTCTACCTTCCCATATTCTCTTTGTACCCTGATTCAGGTCTAGGCCCATACTGATACAGAGTTTGTACATTTTACCTGCCCCTCCTTTATTCCTCACCATAGCGAATAAGCTTGCCAATTCCTTAGAGGATTTGTCTAGGATATTTTGTGTCCAGGATATTTTGTAATGCATATCTTAGCTGTAAATATGTATGAAACTCAGTGTAGGGTAACCTATATAATACCCTCAACTCAGAGAATGAGCTGAGGATCCCATCTGTCTGGTTAGTTATATCCCTAAGGGTCTCGAGCCCTAATTTTACTCATAAATCAGTATAGACAACCCCCCCCCCACTGTGATATCTGGATTTCTCCAAAGAGGGGTGTATTCCTTAGGGAATAATTGCAACTGCATGTGTTTGCTAACCATTTAATTGGTTTAGATGCATTTCTCAGGTATGGGTGTAATGCTATACTGGGTAGACTTAAACCTAACATTAGATGGTGTAAAAAGTAAGGCCTAACCAAAGCAGCCTCATGTTGGGCCCACAAAGGGAGTTCTTTATTAGTTGGGAACCATTGACATAATTGCCTGAATAAAAATACTTGTTGATAGCATTTAAAGTCTGCAAGACCCATACCCCATTTTGCCATGTTTTTGTTTAAGTTTGCCTAGACTAACCCTGGCTTTAATCCCTTCCCATAGGAATTTTCTTACTATTGCATCTATTTCTTAAACCAACAGGAGCTGATATTCATGGGTATATTTTGTAACAGATATAACATTCTGGGTGCTATCTGTCACAAATGCACTCAGCAAGTCAGGCTCTCTGCTCGCTAGATGCCAACCTCCGAGCACAGTAATGTGAACAGGTAACAGACAGGGTAACCCTCCTGTCTGCTTTTGGGTCCAATTACCTTTGGTCTCAAGTTTTGGGGGATTCAAAATGTGAACCTTATGCTAGCATACCCAAATGTACAGGCTCAGATAATATTCTCTTCAGGGGGATACAATATATCTTTCGCCTAAGGGCACCTAACCAAGTATCCGAAATGAACCCTTAAAACTCTATAAAAGACCTTAAGTATAGTCTTACCTTTCCCCAGTCTAGTAACACCATCATGCTTTTGAACTGTTTTTGTCAGTCTTAACCCTCTATACATCACATGCAAAAAGAACTGACAGACACACCCAGGCAGTCTTTCAAATAATATATTTACTAAAAATGGATAAAAAATATGAAAAATGTAAACACAGAGCACTGTAAAAAAGCATGCAATCACTTAAAAGAAAATAAAGAAAACTACAGACAAACTCTTACCAACATACAGTTAGATACTTTTCTATCTAATGTATTACCTCTAAGTGCTTATCAGAGCTGTCTTTCTATAGTCCCAAGATGGTATATATCTCAAAAACAGTTCAGACACAGTATTAGTTTAAACTGTGTCTCTTCACACCCCTTCAATGAGTCATATAGCTCCTCCTTTTAGAATATAAAAAAATATAAACATGATGTTCTATCAGGGGGTATTTTAAATAAGGTGACATCAGCAAAAACTTTTTTCCCAAATTATAAGTCTTTGATTTCCCAATTCCTTCTCCCAAGGCATTTCAAAGGGTTTTATAGCTTTTAACACCAGTTGATATTAAATGTTCTTCCTCTTAAGACATCATAAAAGTTTATGATTTTTATCCTCTGGCAGACTCATAAAGTCCCATTTCGTTTTCACTTCAAATAAGCAACAGGTCATAAAAAGGCCATAAAATGCAATGTCTCAAGGAAGTTAATTACATTACAGAGAGCTCCTGGTTTAATATATATCCTGTCATTTCACTGAAACCGAGGTGGGGCACCCATGGAAGCACTGTGACAATCACACACTATATTTTTATATTACAAATAGCATCCAACAATCATAACCAGCTGGCCAAGTGTTGCACTATCATCATCTTAAGGGCATTCACTTTGCCCCATTATGAAAGGTTGAGTTTTCCCCATTCATCCAAGCTTATCTGTATATCTTCCAGTAGGGGGTTTCAGGTTACTGATCAGCAGATGTTCCATCTTATGCATTATCCTTACACCTAGGTATGTAATACATTCCCCACCTCATTTTAGGTTGTATTTGCCATATAGCAGCCTAAGATCTTCAATACTGCCTTTTAATGGAAGTACTTTGGACTTGGACCAGTTTATTGAAAGTCCAGAAATAACTTTAAAATTCTCCAGGAGCTGCCAGCCCAGTGGTGCTGAGGCACTGGACACGTTACCTTGTGTTGCACCAGTGGCCTGGGTTTGGGAACAACCATGGGTTATCAGAAAGCCAGAGGGGGTAAAGGAACAGGATTGAGTGGCTGGATGGTGGCTCTCCCTTACCGGGGTGGTTGTCCACCCCTCTGTAGTTCCACTCACATCAGGTGGAGGTCCAGTGGGAAGCTATGTGGGAGGGGGTGGAGATGATTGCCAGGGTGGGATGGAAAGGTCTAGGCCAGTATCTGGCAAATGGGGAGCAAAAAAAAAAAGAAAAAAATGCAAAAAACAAAGTTTCTCCAGAAGCTCCATGGTGGGACCCGGTGATTTGTGGACCTGCACATTGTCAAAGATGCCATCAAAACTATTCTGGTACTGTGAGTGTGGTGAAAATATACACACCAGTGACTCAATGATGTCTGTGTCTGCTGCCTAGGCCCAGACCACAACATAAAAACATGTCAGATCTGCCAGTGCTTCAATTCTGTGACCAGGTGACACCCAAAGGGACCTTAGAGATGACCTTTGAAACTACAGGTGGGCAGTATGGCGGAGGAGCCGAAGGACAAAGCTGCGGCATTGCCAGCTCTGTCGACTGAATCCAGGTTGTCCAAGTCCCAGAACAAGTTATCAGGGATTCACAAACACAAGCACTATGATAAGGATATTGAGAGAGTCTCCCTAGATTGTTTAAGGTCACCCTTCCACTCTACAGGTATGATCTCTTCTGTGCCATCAACTGCTATGGCAGTGACACCACTCACCCCCTAACCATTGACACAACACCAAGGTCAGGGCTTGGTGCAGGCACTACCAGACCTACTGCAACTGGTATGTCACAGTCAATGTCGGGGACTCAGCCTCCCTCGTCAACTCCTCCAATTACACTTGACCACATGGGCACTGACGTTCAGGTGGTTCTATCATCATTCACTGACATGATTAGACACTGGTTACCTACTCTCCCTGTTCCAGGGGTCCTTTGACAGGCCTACTTCTAATCCCCCATTGACATTGCAAAGGTACACCCTGGCCCCAGCCACCTTCTAGGGCACCATCAACATCACTGGTGCATTCTCGCCTCTTCATCGGCCTGCTCAACAATGAGTATGAATATAATCCTGACTTAGTAATGCAAGATGATGAGGAATAGGCTGAGGATTACATTGAAAGTCCATATGATAGGGGCACCAGTTCTACAGTGTCCACTTGTAGTGAGGACTCAGTACTCCACACCCCAAGGTCCTTCCATAGGATTTTTTATTTTTTTATTTATTTCATATTCAGATTAATACATTTGAGCCAAAATAGGCTCATTTACAAAGGTTCCAAGTCAGAGTAGACAGAACAGGACATAAAATACAGGTAGTTTCATATATGGCATTACATACAAGTCAGGCTACACAGAGGTAGAAGTTACATTGGTTACAGTTTTATACAAGGGTGTAATATAAAATAGGTAGACATTAGGTACACAAGTGATTTTGTAACAATAAGTGCTATGGAGAAGATAACAACTGCATTAAGATGAGGCACAGTGTTTAGGTGGTTACATAAGACAACTAGAGGCAAACAAGTTTCTAGATAGTAATGGAGCAGGTTTAGCTACCAAAGGAGTCTTTGTTTCATGGGTCAGCAGGGAGCTAGTTATAGTTTGGGGGGGGAGGGAAAAGAAGGAGGGAATGAGTGGGAGCACGTGGAGTCCTAAGGGGTGAGATGAAAGAAATAGGGGTAATCAATAGATAGCAAGAGGGAGGAAGGAGGATAGAGGTATGGGAGGGCCAAAGTGAGCAGAGCCATGGGAGGCAGGAGGGGTGGGGGATGCAGACAAGGTGGGCTGTAACAGTGAGGTAACGGGTGAGAAAGGAGGGTGGGCAGGATGTGTGAAGGGGGAATAGGGGTGAGGTGAAGGTGGGGGAATGGGAAGGATGGAGGGAAGGGGAGAGGGTAGGCTTAGGTAGAGGTTAGTGGGTGCAGTGAGGAGGGCAGGGGATACTGAGGTCATGTATTAGGGACAGCAATTGCAGGTCATGTTAGGTAAGAGCATAGCCCTTGTTTAAAGTAGCTAAGATTGGTGCATTCGATGAGGGTGATAGGTAGTTCATTGAACCACCTGTGTACTTGGTAGGACAGGGATTTCTGAGCTAGCTTGGTGCTCTTAAAAGGCACCTGGAGGCCCCCTTTGGTCACACTCCTACTGTTTTTTTGTGGGCTGTGCAGCTTTGAAGAGGTTGCAGGTAGCCACAGGCATGAGCCCTAGTAGTGATTTTTTACCAGCAGGCAGATCTAGTGCTGCACCCTAAGGTGAAGTGGGAACCAACCTGTTTCAATGTAAAGTGAAAGAACAGCAGCACTCGAATGCTGTTGCAAATAACTATTCTGCTAAATGCAAATCAAATAAACACAGGCACAGAATTCAAGCAGATGTCCTGCAAATACAAACTACCCCAGCACTTCGACTTTGAGAACAAGTCTTCCTCAGAGGGTGTGGCTTAGAGGAAAGACATGTGATTTATATAACAATCTCATTAATATTCATGATATTTAAACTGAATCACCTGATAAGCATCCTAATAGTGATTAAAGAAAACAAAACAATTTCACTTACACCTATTAATTCAAGTACAAAACTTATAGAATTAACTTATAGAATTATTGTTATTCTAACCTACAGGTACACTAATATCTCTTATAAATATTTATTTAACGAACAATGTCTATAAGCTTTATGCTGCTAAAAGCACTAAGCTAAATTTTCTAAAAGAGGATTAATGCTGTACAAAGGAGGAAGAATACAAACATTAGGTATCTCAAAACCAAACTTCTCACAGGATCTGTATAGATATATTATGTGAGGGACCCCTCTGTAATTAAGTTCCGAATCAAATTAGTCCTTCAAGACATAGTGATTTGTAATTGAGATCCCAAAAGATGAATAAGTGTCCTAAAAGGAAGCAAAGAGGAAAAATAAATGAAAACTGTTGAAAAAATGTCAAAAAAGATTTATAATTATAACTACAAAACCAAGTAAAAGGTGAAAGCCCTCCAGAGGAGGGATGGGGCATAACAGAACAGAAATTTAAAATAAAAGCTACATGCAAAAGACCAAAATTCCTATCTTATAACAATCTAGATGTTATTATTTAATGAAATATTAACTGTCTTAATATCAATGACGTAAATCCAACATTCATTTTTGTACTGCTTGCCAGAAAATAGACTTTCTTGATTTAACATTTCTATTGATAGCACAATGCAAACTATATATATACTGTGCTATCATAAACCTATGGCAACTAAAAGGTAAAGCTGAGTATTTCATCCAGGTGTACTCATAGATATTTGAAGGTAGAGACTTGTTTCAAGGTCTCACCCCTGTAGTTCCATATCAGCAGCAGGCCTAATCTGTTCTTGCTCTGGACTACGGTAAAGAGCATGCTTTTGGACTTCTTGAGGTTGAGTAGAAGTCTGTGCTGGGAGAACCATGATTCCAGCATTAGGAAGCTGTATTGTAACTGTGTGGTAACAGCGGATGGTTCTTTACCAGAGACAGAGATGACAGCATTATCAGCATAGAGCACAGTGTGTGCCGGGCAGATGGAGAGGAATGAATTTATGAAGAGACTGAAGAGGAATGGTCCTAATATGGAGCCTTGTGGGACTCCAGTATTCACCTCCCTAGGTTTGGAGTGGGTGCCATTGATATTAGCACATTGTGTCTTGTGGGCAAGATAGCTGTTAAACCAGGCAACAGTGTCTGTGGGTAGGCCAACAGCCAGCAAGCAGTTTAGAAGATACTGGTGGTTGATGGAGTCAAATGCCTTAGTGAGGTCTATGAAGATAGACCCCACTGCCATTCATCTATCCAATGAATCATAGAGAAGGGAGGAGTACTCAACTATAGAAGAGAGTGTAGAGTGCTTTTTTCGGAAGCTGTGCTGTTGGGTGTAGAGCAATCAGTACTTCTCCCGGTATTCTGTGAGTTGGTTGCAGACTATCCATTCCAGGGCCTTTGAAAGGGAGGGGCAAAATGGAGATGGGCCTGTAGTTGGAGTTGTTAGCCCTGTCACCAGTTTAAAACTGGGGTAACAACTGCTGCCTTCCATCTGTCTGGGAACATATCTGAACTAAGTGAGGCGTTGAACACTTTTGTCAAAGGGTCAGCTAGTTCATTTAAGGTGAGAGCCACTAACTTCATGCCAGCTTGGTCGCTTTTCACCCTAGTCTTCCCAGGACCCGCTGGATAATAGTCTCAGATCTAGTAGCTTGCTTGAAATAGAATGGTAGTATTCCATTGTCATTAGGTGGAGGAGTATGCAGGGAAGGCGGCTGACCTGGTTGAGTGGGCGTAAGGTATGTGCTTGGTAGTACTAAAGATAGGTCAGTGAATGCGGCATTAAAAGCCTTGGTAATGTCACAGGGTTCCTGGAGTGTCCCAGATGCAGTTATGATCAGGTCAGGAGGGGCCCTTGAAACTCTGCTAGTTAGAGATTTCATAGAGTTCCAGAACTCCTTCCTGTTCCCCAGTTTTGATTAGGAGCTGGATATAGTAGGAGGCTTTAGTTGCCTGTAAGAGCTTATTACATTTGTTTCTGGCTGCCCTGCAGAAGAGAGGTCAACCAGCATTCAAGTAGCCCTGGTCTTGTGCCACAGACTGTTCCTTAGATGCATGAGCTCAAACAGGGGCCTGAGAGCCATGGATAGCAGTCTGTCTCACTGTTTGGTCCAGACAGATGCAAAAGTGTCATAGGCCATGCTAAAGAACCCTAGGAGTATTCCAGGGCTTGGTTCCCATCTTTTGTACCATCCAGTGGGGACCAGTCATCTTGTTTCAGGTACTGCTGGAAGGCAGGCAATATGCCAGGCCTTAGGGTGCAATTTCTGGAGACGTGAGGGGGCGTTTGGAGAATTTATTAATTCAAGTACATATTACTGGAGAATGATCATTGAGGAGTCCAGTGAGACAGAGACATTGGTGATATGGTCTGGGAGGATGAGAGGAGCCAGACTAAAAGGGAGCTGGTGCCTGTCCTATAGTTTTGTCTAGTGGCTTGTGTTACCATCTGTGTGAGGTAGAGTCCAGATATTTAGTCTCTGGTTGGTGCTTCATCTTGGGATTTCCAATTAGTGTTGAAGTCACCAACAATTACATGTTCCCATTTATACTCCAGCTGCTGTTGATTGGTAACGAACTGTTCCAGGCCAGTTTGTGCTTGCCAGGGGTATATAAACTGTGGATAGCAGGAGAAATTTGTTTTGCTGTCCAATGGTGAGCTTAAAATTCATGATTTGGGCTTCCTTAGATTGCAGGCTGCTGGGCAGGGCATGACCTTTGATGTCGCTCCGGTAGATCATGCAACCACCGCCGCGCTTAGACAAATGGTCCTGACAGAAGAGGTGTAGCCATTTAAAGAAACAGCAGAATTGGGAATCTTAGCAGAAGCCAGGTCTCAGGAGAGCAATGATGTCGGGTTTGATCATTGCTATCAGACCTCGAACAATGAAAACTTAGGTAGACTTCCTATGCTGAGTGAAGCAACCTGAAGTTGTCCCATGCTTGGGTTGTGTTGCATGAGGGGGCTTGGGTGTGGTTGCACATTGCTGGATATTAAGAGTAATAGTAGGATTAGCCTCCTGAAGTAGCGTGGCCATAGTGCCCATTGCAAGCACATGGATCTAGTTTTAGAGGTATTGGGTCAGGGTATTACTTGAGGAGAGTCATTTAGTATTAAGGCAGCTATAAGATTTTAGGGTCAGCCTTCGGTTCAAAGGTCCATAGAGGTTGTTTGGAGGCTGGAGTTGGGAGGGATCAGTTAGCATCCGCCCGTGATGCCCATTATAGGCTGGGGTATGATAAATATGGAGGGTCCATGTTGGGGCCAGCCACCTCTCTATGTAATTCTATTCCCAGGCAAATGATAGAGGCTAATATAAGTGACAGCTTACTATGTCCTAGCTTGGTAGATTATTTATTGGGTGCACTTATGGTTTGGAGGTGATTTGTGGTTGTTTAAGGGAGGTAGTAGGCTCCCTATGTTGAGAGTGAGGCAGTGCAGGGAGATGCAAATGTCCACTTAGTAGCATCAAGTGAACAGGGAATGCTTATCAGTGTTTGGTAGTAGCACTAAGAGGGGCAATATTAATAATGAGGAGGGGGTGGGGAGGGTTTTTGTGACTTCAGACAGCCACTAGAGCAGTAGGGTGAGAGATGACTTTGTCTGTTACAAAACTTTGTCTGTTACAGAATGTCTTTTGGGGATATGGGTGTACAACCTAGAGATGGGAGGGGATCGAGGAGGGGGAGGAGCTCTTGCTGCAGGGGGCAGCAGCTAATCAGGAGGAGGAGTGAGTGGGGAGGTGGAGCTTGGGAGGATTTAATAGAGGTCAGGGACAGGGTGGGTGAGAGGGATGAAAAATAAGTTCAGAACAGCAGTCAGGGCTTGGCAGTGTGGTGTCAAATTCCAAAACTGAGCGCAGCTTCTCTCATTACCTGCAGTCCTAATAAGTCCAGGTGGGCAGCAGCGCCATTTGTTTGATTCAAACTACAAGCATGGTTCGAGTTGGGGTGCACAGCCCGTGAGGCTAGGGATCCCTACAGTGCTACAAAGTCTGAGTGGGCAGCAGAGTCATTTGTTTGATTCAAACCATGAGTGCGGTTTGAGTTGAGGGGGTGCACAGCCCTGTGAGGGCTCAGGATCCTTTGTGGTGCTTGAAAGTCCGGGCGGGCAGCAGCACCACTTGTTTGATTCAAACAACGTTCGTGGTACGAGTTGGCGGTTGCACAGCCCTGTGAGGGCTCAGGATCCCCTATGGTGCTAGAAAGTCTGGGCTGGCAGCAGCACCATGTGTTTGACTCAAACAACGAGCACGGTTTGAGTTGGGGGGCTGCACAGCCCAGTGAGAGCTCAGGATCCCATGCAGTGCTAGAAAGCCCAAGCAGGCAGCAGCACAACTTGTTTGATTCGAAACACAAGTGTGGTTTGAGTTGGGGGGTGCACAGCCCTGTGAGGGCTTAGGATGCCCAGCAGTACTAGAAAGTCTAGGCGGGCAGTAGTACCACTTGTTTGTTTCAAACAAGGCGGCAGTTCGAGTTGGAGGTGCACAGCCCTGTGAAGGTTCAGGGTCCCCTGTGGTACTAGGAAGTCCCGGGCAGGCAGCAGCGCCAATTGTTTGATTCAAACTACAAGTGCAGTTCGCATTGGGGGTGCACAGCTTTGTGAGGCTCAGGATCCCCACCATAATGCAACAGTTACAGGCTGCCAAGGGTTTGACCTGGAAGAGCAGGACACTACCAAGAAAAATCTTATAAAATTCCTGGAGTTGCCTGATTCTCTCCTCCCCCAGTTGTGGTGCCACCTCTTCTCCCTGCCTTGGAGCGCCATCTTTGCTGTCTGGTACAGGCCAAATAACATTCCAGCCATACCCAGGAAGGCAGACAAAATTTACATGGCCCTTCTGGAAAACCATTTTTGCCACCCAGCCTGAGGGAGACTTAGTGGTCATTAATGCTGCCCATGATATGTCAAGGGCACTAAACACCTGAGTTCCTCTCTCTTGATAAAGAGTCCAGGAGGCTGGATGTTTTAGGAAGAAGGACCTTTGCCTTCTCCTCTTCATTAGGACTTCATATTGTTAACTACCAGTCCCACAAGATTAAGTACCAGAACACGCTCTGGAGAAAGGCCAAGGCACCTCAAAGCAAGAGCTTCTAAAAATCTTACTGCTAGGGCTGATGTGGGCAAACATTTGCTTGGGATGACCTATGCTGTTTCAGATGCTTCTACCAGGGCTGCTGCCTCTGGCATCTGTCTCAGGAGATATTTGTGGCTAACATGACAGGGTTTGCAAATGACATGCAATAGTCTATTCTCAATGCCCCTTTCAGAGGACATAAGCTGTTTGGTTCTGATGTCCAGGATATTTTATCCACCCTTCAAGCCTCAGGCAGAACCCTGAAGACAGTGAATTCCCTCTACCACACCCAACAGAGCAGGGCTTCTTTTCATCTGGCTGGTGTCGGTCACTGCTCAGCAACTAGACAACAGGACAAGGGCAAAGGAGCAGAAGCCTTGCTGGCCACCAGCACTACCCCAGGTGTCCATTCAAAAGCCCCTAGAGGTGGTAGCACAGGAGGAACTGCGCCCCTCAGCTACCTGACTCCTTACACACTCCCCAACCAATTTTACCTCCAACGGTGGTTGTAGGGGTTTGCCAGTCCCTCCACATAAATCTGTGGCAGGAAGCGACAACAGGTGCATGGGTTCTAGAAGTCATAGAACCAGGCCATGCTCTGGAACTTTTAGACACATCTTCAGTTCATCTGCCACAGGTAACCCACTATCCTCCAAACCACCTACGTCTGCTTCTGGAAGAAGTACAGACTTTTCTTCAAAAGAAGGCCATAGAGCCTGTGCCCTTTGAATAAAGGCACATGGGGTCTTACTCCTACTACAGTACCTTCTGGTCCCAAAGTAGACAGGAGACCTGTGACCTATCCTGGATCTTTGAAAACTGAACTTTTTTTAGAGAGTACAAGATGTTCAGAATAGTCACCTTGCAAGGCCTGCTCCCACTGCTGCAGGCAGGGGATTGGATCTGTTCCCTAGATATGAAAGATGATTACCTCTATATCAAAATCCAGAAGCCTCACAGAAAATACTTGAGGTTCTTGTTCCAAAGGGAACATTACCAGTTCAGAGTGTTGCCCTTTGGCTTATGCTCTGCACCACAGGTGTTTACTAAATGCTTGGCAGCAGTGGCAGCAGCCCTTCACCAGGAAGGTCTGTATTTTTACCCCCAGCTGGATGACTGGCTGTTGAAAGCCCACTCCAGGGATCAGATCCTGCACACCTTAACTCTCGAATCAGACAGCTGTTCGATGCTCTGGGGTGACTGTCAACATACCAGTATCAGTGTTGACAACTTGCCAATGACTGCAATATGTAGGAGTAGTCTTGGACACCACTCAGGGATGTCAGTCTCACCTTTCACTAACACTAAATCCATTATATTGTGGGAAGCTTGTACTGTATCTGTCCACTTTTACCTGTTTGAATAATCACAGGACTTCAGGCTCCAGAGTTGTCAGACCTCACCTTTCGCCAATACTAAATATGTCACAGTATGCAGAAATCTTGCACTCTACATGTATCATTGGATAAATGGGGTCTCCAGAAGTGTCAGTCATTCACTTATCAACATTCGCCTTTCATTACAGGATAGAGAAGCCTGCACTGTACCTGTCCCTATATGAGCGGGGTCTCCAAAGCTATCAGTCCCTTAACTTTCTACCTACATTCATTACACTATGGAGAGCCTGCACTGTACCTGTCCCTAGGATAAACTGAGGGCTCCAAAGCTGTAAGACTCTCACCTTTCACCACTGCTACATTCATCAGTGTGGAGAAAGCCTGTACTGTACCTGTTCCTGTAGATAAAAAGGGAGCACCAGAGCAGTCAGTCCCCCACCTTTCACCACCACCACAGTTCATCACAGTGTGGAGAAATGCTATACTGTACCTGTATCTGTAGATAAACAGAGGTATCCAGAGCATCAGCCCCTTACCTTTCACCGCCACTACATTTCATCACAGTGTGGAGAAACTCTGCACTATACCTGTATCAGTAAAAATAGCTATTAATTACCTCTACTAATAATCTAATTCAGTAATTAACTCCACATAGAGTCTAACTCAGGAACTCCATTTCCTACCAACTTAGCCAAACCTAGTCCTTAATTCCAGCCCCACAGTCAAGAAGGACAACAAGTTAAAAAGTATGCAAATGCCTTACAGGGTCTTGCTATAAATTTCCTTCCTCTCCTTTCTCCACAGCAACAGAGGGATCCATTGTCTCAAGGGCATAGCCAGAGAAACCCTCCCCCACCCCTGAAATGAATTAAGGTACCTTGCTGAGAACTTCTCTGCAGTTGTTAGCCCCGCAGTCACCGTGACTACTCCCCACCCGCCCATACTCCTCCCACCCTCTAGCCGGGTGTTTCTTTTATTTAGGGGTGTCTCGCGATATCTTGCGTGTCCTGCATGATGGGGGTGTGCTTTCTGTTTTTCTTTTTTTTATCTACCGTGTTTCCCACCTGCACTTTATCTTCACTGACCACCAGAGGTCGCACTCACTGTTTGAATCTCGCCTATTCCTTTTTCTGCTCTCAGCTTCTTGTGTCTTCCTCTACCACTAGCTCCTTTCTACCTCCATGCTCAGTCTCCCCCTGTTTATTCCCCCTTCTTACTCCTATCTAATTATGGCCTCTAGGTCCATATACACCCTTGTCTCTCTAGCACTTATGTTGTGGATTTTCTCAGTTCTCTGTGGACCTGCTGTGAATACTTTACCGACTCTGTATACTCATTGGATAATTTCTGCTTCTCCAACCTCCTTAACAATCCCACCCCTAACCCATTTCCCTCTTCTGGACTTTATTTCAGTCTACTGAGACTAATAAGTAGGTATATCCAGTTAAGGTTCTCCATCCCCCCAGATCTACACCCCGGGCTTTTATTATAGCATCTATATGGATCGTCACCCTTTCCCTTTCTCTGGCTGGGGACGTCGAGACTAACCCTGGTCCCGCTCTGGCCACTAATCCAATCCAATCTCATCTTTTGCACTGACTGCCCCAATCATCTGGCCTCACCTTTGCCCACATTAATATGAGGAGTTTCCTGGCCAACTTCCCTGACCTTGAGACATGGTTAAACCCTAACAAGCCTGATATTCTAGCCATATCCAAAACTTGGCTTAAGCCTTCCATTCCTGATTCCCAGTGCTATCTTCAGGTTACAACCTGCTTCAGGTTGATCGACCTAGTGCTAAAGGGGCAGTGGCCTTGCACTCTGTTACAAACCACATCTGAACATTACCATGTCAAAATCCCCCTCTCACCAACTGTGAAGTTCTTCACTCCATGCTCCTGCTTGGCGGCATAAAAAGACTTCACATCTTCTGCATATATATTCCTCCCAGAAACTCTAGGCTAGGACTCAAGGAGTTTATTGAATATTTGCTATCCATGACTGGGAAAAATGATAACCTTATCTGTGTCAATCTTCACCATTCATCACAGGTGGGTACTGCCCGGAGGTCAGAACCCCACGGGAGCCTTTTTTTTTTTTAAAAGGACAGGGGGCCGACACAGCATCGGCGCTGCCCTCGAGGCCGGCGTTACTACGTGGTGCTCAGGATTAGCCGTTAAGCTGTGTCGACTCCTGCTGACTACCAGTTCTTCCGTCTCCCGCCCGTCGAGGAGTCGCCTCGTGGGAAGCCTGAAGTTTGAAGAAGTCTAGCCGGTTTTAGGCCTTACGCCTGCGATATTTTTCATCAGCAGTCCATGATCTACTAGTTCTGGTATTGTCTCCACTTTCGGCGTCAGCGGTAAGATCTTTCCTTTTATTAACATTTAAGCGATTGGTCTTTTGGTGTTGTTTTCCCACGTAGGTCATGCAGCGGTCGGGAGGGCAAGAAATTCTCTAAGGCGGGCGCGGCCCCCTGTCGTCAGATGCCCGTGCGGCTGCAACTTCTCCATGACCGACCAGCATGACCGGGGTGTCTTGCGTGTCTTGGCCCGCTTCATGACTAATAGTTAAGTGTGATGCCTGCTTCTCCATGGACCGCGTCCTCGAACAGCCGTAGCGTGGAAAGTTGGGCGAGCTCACGCCGACTTCCGGGGGGCGGATTGCGCGCCTCATGACGGGCCAAGCCATGCTCTCTCGGCCTTTCCTCCGGGTCCCCTCCCAGTTCTATATGGACTGTGGAGGAGGGAGCCTCGACCTCCCATAGCCTAGCCTTGGTCGAGGCTTCTCCATGATGCAGGAGGCCTCCTGCTTCCCCGGAGGCGGGTGGGCGCTACCATGGCAATCCACCCCTTCGAGGTAAAGGCCCCGGTGTCGCTCCACGGTTTGCGGCCGGGTCGGCGCCGTCGCGCCGTCCGCCAGCCCGTCGGTTGGTCTCATCGAGGCCTTCGGCACCGTTCGCGGTGCCGAGGGCCTTGGCGGCGCCGATGTTGGCGCTAACTTGTCACCCAGCGCCGTGGGCCCTGTCAGCGCTGCTTGTGGCGTCGACTCTGCTCGCTGCACCACGACCCTGGATCCGGCGTTGCCTTTCGCTATGTCTCGCCTCGGCACTGAGGTTGAGCACGGCGCTGCGTAACCCTCGGAGTCGTTGGTCAGCGTCGCCTTCAGCGCTGCCTCTGCTCTCGACGCCGCTCGCGCCGCCGGGGAGCCGAGCAGCACTGTGAGTGGCACCGGGTCTGTTTCGAGGCCGTCGGCGCCTGTGGTTCTCGGTGCCGCTTGCGGCGCCATGAAACCTGGCGGCAGTCGTCAACGCCGAACTGCGCTCGAGGTGCGTGGCGCCGCTTTGACTCTCGGTGCAGCTTGCAGCGCCGGGGATCCTGGTGGTGTCTGCATCTCCGGAGCCGCTGTTGGGGCTGCCGCCAGTGCCGTCTCTGTCCCCGGCGCCGCTCCCGGTGCTGATGGACTTGGCAGCACCATGGCTCGCCCTAGCTCCGGACCTTTGGTCTCGGCTGCCCTACCGTCTTCTGCCAGCTCCACCCGCGGGGCCGTGGAGGGTGCGGGGGTGGCCTTGTCCACTACCACGGTTTCTGGGCCCTTCGCGAAGGTCGCTTTTCCTCGCCCTCCTACTGTCTGGCTCAGGACCTCGGATTCCACCTCTTCGGAGTCAGAGTTCGGCTTAGAGTCGGATGGGCAGTCACACCCTTCGGGGTTGACTGCACAGGAGGGTAAGCCGGTGGTCTCTTCGACGAGTCGGAGTCAGTCCCCTGCTGAGGAGCGTCGGGTTCCCCTCCAGATCGGGGTCAGTGGCACTGACCAGCAGGCTGTGGTGCGTGCCACTATAGCCTTGCAACCTGGTCTGGGAGGGTTCCTTGACCTTTCAGCAGAGGTACCCCCTCCCATGGTGTGTCTCAATCGCCCAACTTTGGGGCCCATCAGGAAGCCTATGGCTGGGGAGGGTGCTGCACCCTGGATTTTCCCCTCGGGGACTTCCCAAAGCTGCCAGCTACCTAGGCTGACCCTTCTGAGGACCAGGACCTTCTTGGACTCTGAGGGTTAGAGGGGTGTGGGGTGTGGGGTCGGCCTTTCTCTGGGGTCCACCCAGGCCCTGGACGAAGTCGAAGTGCGGACTTCTGCCCTTCCCCTTCCGGTTCCTTGAGAGGGTCCTATTCTTTAGAGACAGGACCCTTCTGACCTATACGGCCCCGGTCACCTCACTGGGGGGATTCTTCTGGGCGCAGCCTAGGCAGTACCAATGTGATTGTACAGCTGTCGGCTGCGGAGTCTTCCGGGACACCTTCCCTGGGTGTCCATGGTCCGCTCCCTAGCCCTGGCAGAGGCCAGCTGATTCCTTCACTCGGCTCTGCCCCTACCCCTCTGACGCATTCTCCAGCGCTCCCGGGCATTCTTGGTCCTACCGGGCCTCTCACCTGGGAGCAGTTCAGAGTGGCGGCTTCTCGGTTCCCTGATTACGTTAGGGCCTTGGACAGTCAGGTTTTTCAACCTCCCCTCGAGCAGCCACCCTCGGAGCATATGGTGACCTCCAGCTCCTCATCCCCCTCTTCTGGGGGTGAGGAACCTTCTGTCCACATCTCTCCTGCCGCTGATCTCTCGGAGTATCAGCATTTCCTCACGAGGATGTTGTAGGACCTTCACCTTTCCCCCCTATCCGCGAGCAATCCAGAGCATGCGGAGCACGCCTTTCTAGGAGATTTCGGGGCAGCCACCCTTGTGGTGCCCCCCTGGCCTGCTCCTTTTCAGGAGGAGTCCATGCGTTTCTGGCAAAGGCCCTTCTCCGGAGTTCCTGCCCCTAGGGACCTCAGCCAGAGGTATTGTGCACCCCCGGAGTCTCCAGGTTCCATGCCTCATCCGCAGTCCAGATTGACGCACCTGAACACTCCTGACAGGCTTCGCGTCCTCCACCGTGACCGGCCCCCTGATCAGGACTCTTCGGATTTTGATTTCTGGGGGAGGAGGACTTTCTACTCGGCATGGTTGCTTCTCTCCATCTCCGCTCATCAGGCCCACTATGCAGCCTACAATAGGTTCTTGTGGTCAGCTCTGGGTCAGATCCTAGCTACTTTGCCTGACTCGGAGCAAACCAGGCAAGCCATCGCTCTCTCTGCACGTGGCCTGGAGCTAGCAAGACACCACGCAAGGGTGTCTTATGATGCCAACGAGGTAGCTACCAGGGTGGTAGGGACTGTGATCTGCACCAGAAGATCGACGTGGCTTCACCTTTCCCGGTTGTCACCCTTGGCCCGGCGTAGGGTGATTTGCTCCACTCACCAGGGAACCTATCTCTTTTCCCGTAGGGTGAGACGGTGTTTGTCGGGGCAACTTCCTTCCCCCTCCGGGGGGACACCGTCTCACTCTCCCCACTCTCGGGCCTCCCCAGGCCCAGAAGGTTCCCCTCTTAGTGTGTCACCCACTGAGGGCTAAGGGACACTGTCCCTTAGGGTGCAATCAGTCAACCCCCTTCGGGGGGCTTGGGACTCACCCATCTGTGATGAATGGTGAAGATTGACACAGATAAGATATAGAAATTACGTACTTACCGTAATTATGATCTTTCTGTGTATCTTCACCATTCATCACAATCCGGCCCACCATCCCCCTGGGGTCTCAGTCTCTGGTACCCCTCCTCTGTGCCTCTCCCTCTCTTTGAGCAGGGTAAGTAGGGACACACAGGGGTGTAATTTTCCTTAAAGGGTACAGCCCTAGTGGCATTCCTTCTCTACCATATCTCCACCCTAGCAGGGTGGGAGTTGATGAGTTGCCCTCCTCCTGTCATCCAAATGTTTCAAAAAAAAAAAAAGAACCTTCTTTTTTTCACCAGATTTCTTTCAGAGAGTACTAATCCCTGTACCCTGTCCTTCTCCAGTATAGCCGACTCTGCTTTTGGGGTATTGCCATATATTCTGTGCCTTGAATACTGGCAAGTAAGCTTGCTACTCCTTGCAGTTCCTATACAATCTGGTGAAGGACAAAGTCCTGGATCTTGTTATCTCACTCTCTCCTAATATTTCTCCCACCTTCCCTCCCTTCTTCCTTCCAGAGATTGGGGCCCCTACCCAATCCCCTCAGTTTCATCTTGTCTCTGCTGTCCTCTCAGTCGTTATTTCTCCTTTTGGTTCAGCTCTTCCTTCCTTTTTCTGTCCCTTGGACTCTCTTGTCCCACCCTCCATCCCTTCCTCTTACCTCTCCGGCGACTCAGAACTGGTAGTCAGGTGGAGTCGACACAGCTTAACGGCTAATCCTCGAGCGCCATAGCACGCGCTTGCAGGGCGCCCGATGCTGCGCTGGCTCCACCTGTCCTTTTAAAAAAAAAAAAAAGGCTCCCACGGGGTCCTGACCTCCGGCCAGTACCCATCTGTGATGAATGGTGAAGATACACAGAAAGATCATAATTACGGTAAGTACGTAATTTTTATTTGTCTGCCTTAGGGATTTTAACCTTGACTGTGCCAGACCTAGCTCCTCCCTCCTTTCCTCTTTGACTAGTAAGGCCAATCTCTTCCAGTTTCTTCTAGAACCCACTAGGATCTCCAACAGAGGTGGCTGTGCCACTCTCCTAGACTGAATCCTGACAAATAGGAAGGAGTTCTTCCCCTTGGCCAGGTTCTCCCAGATACCATAAGTGACCATTACCCAGTTTACTGTATTTGAGATACCACCTCCCCCTCCTTCCCTTCAAAAGTTTTAACCTTTTCTAATCTCTCCAGCCTGAATCCTGAAGCCTTCATTCATGATCTTAACCTGGTTGACTGGTCTCCCCTCTACCTTAATGATGATATAAACATTGCTACGGACAATTTCACCTCTTCCCTACTCTCTACAAAATAAACACATCCAGGTCACTACTAGAAGGGTGAAAGGGAAAGTCACAAAATGGCTCAAGCATCCCCTGCTCCACCTTCTGAAACTCAGGGATAAATTATGGTCAACTTGGAAGGCCTCTCATCTACAGACTGACTTTGAAGCCTACAGAGCCTTATGGAACACCAGCAAAAAGAGATTAGACAGCTAAAAGTTCTTATTTCAGAAATCTCTTGGTTCTTCTGCTTCCAACCCCAAACGGTATTGGACACACATTAAGGAGATTCTTGGGAACAATAAATCTTTGACACCAAATGATATGTACATAGATGATGCCCACTGTAACCACCCTCTCACCGTTGCTAATGCCTTCAACTCCTACTTTTCCATTCTACCTACCCTGACCCCCTCCTCCAACTTGAAGTACTAAACCTTCTCAAAACTGTTCCAGCTAGTGATAGCACTGGCCCTGATGGTATCCATCCAGGGATTCTTAGGCAGTTTGCAACCTGGCTTGCTGCACCCATAACTAGGCTTTTAACCTATCTTTCTGCTCTGCCTCTGTCCCTTGGTATGGAAAATGGATAGAACTATATCGGTATTTAAGAAAGGGATGCTAAACTCTTGACCAACTACGCCCATCTCACTTCTCCTTACACTTTGCAAACTACTTGAGAAAATAGTCCATCATCAGGTCTCTGAGTACCTTCTTAGTTTAATCTTCTATCCCTGCCAGCATGGCTTCAGGGCTGAGCACAGCACTACTACTGCTCCTGACCCAGTTTGGCGACATCAAGGGAAAACATAGATAAGAAGGGCTTACTCCACGGAGCTGTGTTTATTGACCTCTCAAAAGTGTTCGATATGGTCCATCATCCACTTTACTGACTAGTCTTCAAGCACCAGGCACCTCTGACTCTACCCTGTCCTGGTTTGACAGCTACCTGGATAACCATTCTCAGGCTGTTTCATTCTGTAAGGTTCTCTCCTCCCCTATTGCTGTCTCCTGTGGTGTTTACAGAGGGTCCATACTTAGTCCACTACTCTTTCTCCTCTATCTAAATGATATCTCCAGTCCTTCCTTCACAGCAGTCTCACATGTATGCAGATGATCTCGTGCTTTATTATTCATCCAAGTCTATTGCTGACATTAACCTAAACCTGTCTCATGACTTCCAATCCCTTTCATCCTGGCTCTCGGCTACCCATCAAATATTAAATATTGGAAAGACCCAGACCATGCTTTTGGGTCCTCTAAAAAGTGCCTCTGTGTCCCTAAACTCCTTGTCCACTGCAGGGATGGGACTAATGTCACTAACACCTCTTCTTTCAAATACATCGGGTTAACGCTTGACCCGGCACTTGATTTTTTGGTACATATCAATAAGGTTTATTGGTCTGTCAACGCTAAAATTGGGGCAGCCTATCGAGTGCACCACTCACTCACCCCGACTAAGAGGATATCAGTAGCTAGAGGTGTACTTCTCCCTCAACTCCTTTATGCCCTCCCTGTTCTCTACCAGGCCAATATCAGAGTGCTCAGCAAGTGGGACACTTCCTATAATAATGTATGCAGGTTCACCTTATCAGCTCCTCGCCTAACTCATCACTGCCTACTCTACTCTGGCCTAAACTGCTTATCTCCCAATGACCTCTGGTCATACACTTTAGGGTGTCTTGTTGACTGTCTTACTAAAACACCTCGTCCAGCCTCTCTGGGTGACATGCTTATGCCAGCCTCCCACTCTCGCTCACATAGGTCCTCGTCCATCCCAAAACTCATGGAACGGCCCTGTGCCGCCCAAATGGGTGAACAGGCCTTCTCCTATTTTGCCCCTAGGTTTTGAAACTTGATCCCATCTCATGTTAAAAACTCCACCTCCCACCTTTCTTTTAAGTGCTGTCTGTTTTTTCACCTCTTTGCCCTAGGTAACTGCGACTACTCTTAAATGGGAGTACCACTTAAAGCACCACGTCATTTAGTACTAACATATTACTTACTTTGCTGTATCCCCCTATGTGTTTCCTTTCTGCCAAACTTGGCTAATATGTCTGATTGAGCGTGCTTCTCCTCATACCAATTATACTTCTGATTTGTTACTTATTGTTATACCTTATTGATTACTGCATTACTCTCTGCTTGCTCTATTCTCTGATGTATCTCAACCCAGTCTGTAACACCTGTACCTAAGTTGTTGTTCTGATCTGTACTGTTGACTGTTCTACATTGTACTGTCCCGGGTCATGCCTGAAAATAGGTAGGATTGTTGCCTAGTGTACTTACCTGGTTACCAAAAGCTAAGTAATAAATAAATAAATGGGGCTCAAGAGCTGTCAGTCCCTCACCGATTAACATCATTACACTTACCACATGATGTCTCTACCCACACTGTACCTATCTCTAAACTGAGGGCTTCAGTTTCCAGTGATGTCAGTCCCTCACCTTTCACAACACTAAATCCATTATATTGCAGTCAAGCTTGCACTGTATCTGCCCACTTTGTACTATACAGGAAAGAACTGGCAGGTAAAATAAAAGAATACCATTAAGTTGCAAGAAGGCTGACTGTAAACTATCAGGATAATCAAGGGTTAAACCTTTGTTCTGTCTGTAAGGGGAAGGGAGTGGGTTAGCCTTTGCAGCAGAAATAGTTGTCAGGAGCTTCTGACAGAGTTTTGCAAAGACACACACACACACAGATCCTTCAATGCCAGTTTGCACACATTTCTCTTATACTGCAGTGATTTTCCAGTTTGCAAATGCATTCTTTTTTATTACAATATTAAAAAAAAAAACACAGCATTCCTCCACAATATTTGAGAGTCTTGGTTTTGAATTACAAGGGCTGAGTTCTGGATTAAAAACCACTCTCAAAGAGCTATAAAAGCAGGAGGGCATGCAGAGCTGTAGCTGGACTATAATTTGACACTGTAGTCTGCTGAATGAGACACTGAGAGCTTCAGAGTTTCAATAAGTGAAACTCCAGTATGTATGCTTCTTCTTTTCAGCCATGAAAGCAAGCTGAAACTAGTAGCCATGTTATCACACAAGTCCTGTTATGCACAAATTAAGACTGAAATACATGTATTGTTATTATGAACCTCATTCCTCACTGGGAAACACTGACTAGCAGAGAAACAAATAGTGTGGTAAACAGATTGCTGAGCAGAGGGATTGCTATAAAACTCCAGTTTAATGATGCCTGTTTGCAATCTGCTGAGGTCCATTTTTCAGTGTGATAGTAAAACTTCTGCAGAGCTTTGCCATACAGCCATAAAAATTACTCTCTATTCCCTTCACACCTTTAAACCTAAGCCTCAAGGTCAGGCCACAGTTGATTTCGAAGACCCTATCCCTGTCCTGAGCAAGACTATTCCAGAGGTCCTGGCCATGGGTCCCAAACAGTTTCTGCCACCCCTCAAGCCCTATTTCCTCTTGCTACCCATGCCAGGGTTATCAAACATGGCACAGGGTCATTATGTTGCAGATAAAACCACACACATCAAACCAGTGCATGAAAACAGCATGCAGCAACAGAGCAGTGGCATATAATGCGCTGCAACGAAAATAGTGCACACCTGAATGGTCACCCCCAGAATTGTTATAAAAAACTCTGAGGGGGTGTGGACACAGGGACAAGAAGAATATCCTGATCGTCAGTTGTCCTTGGTGCACAAACAAACAAAAAGTAAAACAATCCCCTAGCAGGGAATCAAACCTGGTCCTCCCCACCTTTCCACTGCTGGGTCAGGTGCTCTCACCATTCCACCACAGGAGCGACTTGACTGAGCACCCAACCAGCAGTGGTTACATCCACTTCCCCTTTCTGTGTAGAGCAACAGGGGTAGCGATACTTGCACATTGCTCCTATACCCCTGTCACTCTGAAGCACTACACCCTATAGACTACTCAGTTCTTCATGCACGGTTTAGTCCACAACATAATAACCGTGCAGGTTTTGGCAGCACACCAACCACCCCAGAGCCTTCTGGCTCCATTCCACTTCTCCTGATCACTTCTGAAAAAAAAAAAAACAGGAATCTTGGTGGGAGGCTGCAGCTCCTTTTTCTTTTCAAAGTGGAGGGAGATTACCACAGATGCTTGTGTGCTAGATGTGGTTCGGTGAGAATATGCACTAGGATTACTATCTATATTCTCCAGTGCATCCTCCTCTACCAAACTCGTATCCTCCGGGACAGCTTGCTCTCCTGCTGAAGGAAATCAAGACCCTGTTCATCAAGAAGGCAAAAGAACCAGTTCCAAGTGCAAAGCTCATTCAGAGATACGATTCCTGATACTTTCTGGTTCCAGCATTTACAGTGGCTGCAATCCTTACAGTCCAACTGGCAAATATACATATGAATATTCTTTGGTAGTTTCTCTGTGTATTATGGATGACCAGGACTGTCTCATTCAGGTGACTCCTCCTTTTGTCATGCCTTCTCTGGTGGCTGGACAGCTCCAACCTTGAGACAGAGTCCTTTTCTCTGTCCTTTACCTCAGTTAGTCACAATGACTGGCATCTTGGGATTCGGTTGGGTGCCCATCTTGTGCCCTTCTGAACGCAGGGTAGGGCATTTTGTTCTCCATGTATCACTCTCTCCACAGACACACTCAGGAAATGAGGGCTGTTCTGCTTGGCCTTCTGGCCTTCACTGTGTTTCTCCAGGAACAGTCTCTGTTGGCATAAATGGACAGCATATCTGTGGTGTATTGCATCAACAGGCAAGGTGGTGTTCATTCTTACCCCATTTGAAGGGAAGCAATAAAAGTCTGGTCTTGGACAGTGGAACACAATATGTTCCTTACAACTGTGATTTTGCTCGGTAGCCTAAATGACAGGATGCCTCAGCTGGACCCAGGCACTCTCCACAGATGAAATCTCCTCAACTCTGTCATGGATGACCACTTTGGACACACGTAGATCCATACATGAGAAACGACCTCTCTATCTCTATTCTATATTTGGTAACACATAAATGCAAGGATTATTAGCACAAAGAGGTTAGCAAAAATGTTATAGGCTTAAAAGTCTAATCACTGGGTTTGCCTTTGGGGATGGTGTTTCTACATATGAGTGTTTTACTGTTTTCCTTTAATGAAATACTTCAAAGTACCTATGGTTCCATACTGCAGTATTGTCTCAACAAACATATAAACAAGTAATCCGATATAAGAAATGATTATAACAGATAAACATTTTGGGCCAGATTCTAGAAGGGTTACACCTGGTGTAATAGCAGTTGCACCAAGAAGAATGGCGCATGTAAATTTACACCAGCAGTTGTGACATCTTAAATTCTGCAAAAGTGACCTGTGACACGCGGGCCACTTGCTCCAAACAGCAGTTACGCCGCATAAACCCCCTGCGACATGGTGCTAGGGGGTTTATGGCAGCAGTTCCACCCCATTCTAGAACGGCAGCCACAAAGTCCCCACTTTGAGATTCTACAAGAACCCCTAGAGGAGAACAGGCAACGTAAGTTGCACCAGTATTTAGCTGGTATAACTTACGGATGCCCCCAGGGTTCCTGTAGACTCGTCGGTTGTCCAGTGGTCAGTGCATGGTCCCCCCATGTGCAGCAAACCCTAATGGGGCCCCACAGAGCTACCCATACCCCTAGCTCCCTGAAACACCTGTTGGCAGAAGCCCCATGGTCTTTCTCATTGCTATAAATGCCCCACCCCCATGTCACCCGCTGCAAATGTGGCAATTACCGTGTCAAGCCGATGTAGTCTTGTACCCCCGGCATCATACATGACATACAGGTCTCAAATCCCTGTTAGTCTAGCACCCCCGATCGGTATAAAATAAATTAATATCTCCAATCCCTGGTAGTCTAGGGCCCCCTGATCAGTAAAAATAACAGAAGAACTCCAATTCCCTGGTAGTCTAGTGCCCCCCCACCCAGCTGTGCCAGTCCACCTAGCACCCCCACCCTTCCCAGCCGACAACTGGCACAGCCCACTTCTCACCTCCATGGCAAGCCACTGACTGAGTACTGTATAAGTGCTACTGGTAAGACGTGCTCAGAAATTAATTTCTGGCGCATCTTTCCAGTACGCTCTTCTACACTCAGTCAGGCTGACCATGGAGGTGAGAGGTGGGTTGTGCCAGTCGCCAGCTGGGGACAGGTGGGGGTGGTGGGTGGACTGGCATGGTTGAGTGGGGGTGAGGATCACTAGACTACGAGGAAATTGGAGTTCTTGTGTTATTTTATACTGATCGGGTGGGGTCCGCTAGACTACCAGGGTGTAGGCTATATCAATTTATGGTATACCGATTGGGGGCAGCTAGACTACCAGAGCGTTGGAGATATGTATTTATTTTTATACTGATTGGGGGGCTACTAGACTACCAGGGACAGGTGGTGACTGGGGTCGGGCACGGGTGGGGGATGGCAGCACCTTCGCGGGGCAACCACCCAATGGCATCAGGGCAGGGGGTGGGCAACCCCTGCAGGACGCCTCTTGTGACAAGCTGGGCAGGGGTGGCAGTTAGAAACTGTGAGCCAGACATGCTCGCCAGTTGCGCCTATAGTTCAGTGTACCTGGCCACATGTCACAAGTCACAGGACTTAGCTGCGGAGACCATGCTCCTTCTGGAATAGGGTGCAGGGTCATTGTCACAGTTGTGGATGACGCAAGTTGCGTTTGGCGGCAACTTGGGCCACCCTTCTAAAATCGGGGCCTTTGTCTGTCAGATGTAAGTAAAAGAAATCCCTTTTTCTTTTATTATCTATCATGCTGAAATCTGTGAGATTTTTGGCAGCAAAGAACAGGATTTGTGACATTGATCATGGTTCACAGAAATGTTTGGAGCCATACCGGTCCTTTGCTTGCTGATAAAAGAGTAAATTTTCCATGGCAAGTTACTGACACCTGCACCTTCATATTAAAGCCAGGAATTCTGTTTTCTCTTACAGTCTGATAAGGATATGCTGTTAAACACAACAGCCAGTGTGGGACGAATGAAGGGACTGTTGCAACATCAAGACTACATTTTGGAGAGTACACGGAGGCTGTGGGCTTACCTGACCATTCAACAGCTGCTGGAACAGATGTAAGTGACTGTAGCAGTTTGAATTAAAGGAAAATCAGCCAATCTCAGTTTATCCACTGCAGCTACTTTATGGGCTGGATTCCATCATAACAGTACAAGCCTCAGGATTCCACCACAGATGATGGCTAAGTAAACCACAGTCTGAGGTAGAATTCCAAATGATTTTCCAAACTTCTGCTGAGCAAACCATGTGGTAGCAGTTAGTCCAGTAAAAGATGCAGTGGACTGAGAAACAGGGCTAATCGCCTTGTTTCTGTGTTTGCCTTTAAATTGTTATTTATCTTCCTAAACAGCTATGCCAGTTTCAGCTCCCCTCACCCAACCCCAGCAATCCCCATCTTCTCTAAAACATACCTCCTCCTATGTCGGCATGGCTCACCCACCCAACCACTACTGCAAGGCCCTTCTCATGGAGCAGGCCCCTTTGGAGATGAAATCCAGCTCTTAGAGGGAGCCATGTTGGTGGTGCATGAGTGCTGGTGCTCCTCATCCTATCAGCTACGTATATGCTCTTTGCTCTGTTTTTCTGACAATTCTCTGTGGGACGGGTGAATGAACATTCTCCAAGTGCACTCAACAGGCATGTGCAGAACAAGCCACTAGTCTTCCCACCCCAGCTGAGCTGAATTGCCTGCACATCCCAAGCAAACACAGGAGGCTCTGGCACAATGGACAATGGACTGCCACCCATCCCAGAGGAGGTGAGTCCTCTAACCCGCACCACCAATACCAGCCCCCAGTGTCCTGAAATCATTTCTAATCTCAAGTCACCAGTGTCACAAGCAGAAATGCTGCTGCTGCTGTACCAGTGCATGAGCACTAACTGCTGCAGCCCTGCTCAGCACCATGTACAGCTTGCTGTGCACCATCTACAGCACCATTGGATCTGGTCTTCCCTACTGGATATGGAGGCGCTGACCTGGTGGTGAAGCCGGTCAATTGGTCCAACCACTGCACAATCAGGTTCAATATCCAGGCACCCCATCATAGGCCTGCCCCTGTGAGATGGTCCAGTATCGCCCATTAAGGGGTTTGACCGCAGAAGGCCTGATGGTGGTACTGAACCTATTGGGTTTTCCAAGTGCAAGCTTGGATCCAGAGAACCTACTGCAGATCTATAACAAGGCTGTGGTTGAGGCTCTGGATTCCATTGTTCCAGTCCATGTTCACCTTCTCTCCATTCTTCCCCAGCCCCCATGGTTTGATGAGGCCTTGAAGAAGATGAAGAGGCTCTGGCGAAGGTTGGAGCATCGCTGGCAGAAATCTGGCCTTGAAACTGGCAAACTTAAATTGATGGCACATTGTGCAGACTATCAATCAGTGATCTCCCATAAGAAGGCAGAATTCCTGCCCGGAGAGATTCCTGCTGCATGGAATTGACCAGCCCAACTCTTAAACTGTGGACAGACTGTGCAATCCACCCTGTCTGCAGTTATGGAGAGCTTTGTCACAGGAGAAATGTGACAAGTTCACTCGCTTCTTTGCAGCTATGATTGCCGACATCAGGTCAGAGATTAGTTCAGCCCGCTCTAATGGGAGCGGCGGTGATCGGTGGGAGGTCACAACACCTCGGGCTAGTTGGTCAGCTTTTGATCAGGTGGTGATCTCAGATGTCACGATGGTCATCCAGAATATGTGACCAACCTGTTGTGGTTTGGATCCGGGACCAACCCATCTTCTTGTGGGATGTGTGGAAGTCATCGACCCAGTTCTAGCTGAGATTGTCCAGTGTTCGATAGAGGTGGGGAGTTTCCTGACTGCCTGAAGGAGGCAGCAGTAACCATGCTCCTCAAGAATTTCTCTCTTGACCCAGACAGTCTCATCAATTACAGGCCAGTCTCTAACCTTCCCTTTTGCGGGGGTATTGAGAAGGTGGTCACACTGCAGCTGGAGGACCATCTTGCCATCCATGACATCTATGATCCCTTTCAGTCAGGATTTTGGAAGAGGCATAGTACAGAGACAGCCCTTGCTTGGGTACTCAATGACCTCCTTATAGAGATTGGAGGAGCCATTCCATCTTGGTCCCAGGTCGCATCTGGAAACAAGCTTCAGCTTAGTGTGCTACTCCTGGTTAAACATTGTTCCTTTTCCCTTTTCTCCTTGATCTCTCTGCAGCAATTGACACTGTGGACCATAGGATATTGCTAGAATGCCTGCAGTTAATCTGTGGACTGTCGAGTACAGTTCTCAGATGGTTTCAATCTTTCCTCGCTGGCAGGTTTCAGAGAGTAGTGTTGGGTTATACCTCCAGGGCTTTCTCCCTACCATGTGGGGTACCACAGGGCTCTGTGTTGTCTCTCTTGTTGTTCACGGTGTTCATGTTGCTGCTGGGAGACATTGTAATGTGGTATGGGCTGTGTTTTCACTGCTATGCAGATGATACTCAGTTGTACATGTCCTTTGCACCAAACAGGATCTGGTGGGCACAGTTTCTAACAACTGCCTATCTGAGATCCATGACTGGATGTGTGCTGACTGGTTGAAGATGAATTCTGACAAGACTGATGTGTTGGTGATGGACCCAGGTCATCAGTGAGGGGTTCTAGGCAGGTCAGACAACTGATCTTGTGCTAGAAGGCTACCAGCTGAGGACCTCTGAACAGGTCCGAAGTCTGGGCATTATTCTAGATGAGGGTTTGACCCTGAAATCTCAGGTGTTGTCCGTTGTCAAGACCTCATTTTACCACCTGAGAAATATCGCCCAGATGAAACACATGGTTACGCCTGGTGACCTACCAACATCGGTTCACACCTTTGTGACCTCATACCTGGATTAATGTAACTCCCTGTACCTAGGGTTGCCAGGGCTGGACATCCACAGGCTGCAGATTGTGCAGAAAGTGGCAGCCAGGTTACTGACTGGGCTGTCTCAATCTAGCCATACTACACCTGTGCTGTGTGAGCTGCACTGGCTACAAGTTTGGTGGAGGATCACTTTCAAGATCAGTTTGTTGAAATATAAAGCCCACTCGAACAGGGACCATATTACTTGCAAGAGCTTCTGTGCCCCTACTGCACCTCTCGACCACTCTGCTCCACTGACGAGGGATTGCTAGAGATTCCCAGGGTTCGGCTGAAGACATCTGGTGCTCAAGCTTTTGCTTATGTAGCCCCTACCCTGTGGATTTCTCTACCTATTCAGATTCAGGAGTGCCTGACAGTGGAGTGCTTTAAAGCCACACTGAAAGCCTATTTATTTAATCAGACTTTTCTGTAATGGAAATACAGGACTTTAGCTGTGATTATCTGCATTTTAACAAATTATTTATGGTTTTTAATTCAACTGTTGTAAAGTGCTTTGATATGTATGAATTGCACTATATAAACAAAGCATATTATTATTACTACCAATCACAGCACCTATATAGCACTATGTAGCATCATGCACAACACCAGGTACTGCACCATGCACACCACCATATACAGCACCATGCACAGCTTGCTGTACAGCACCATTTACAGCACAATGCACAGTGCCATGCACAGCACCATGTACAGCAGCATACTCAGAACCATGTACAGCACCGTGCACAGAATCATGCACAGCACCATGTACAGCAGCATGCGCAGAACCATGTACAGCACCACGCACAGAATCATGTACAGCACCATGTAGAGCAACATCTACAGCACCATGCACAGCACAGTGCACAGCACCATGTGCAGCAGCATGCACAGTACCATGTACAGCACCATGCACAGCACCATGTACAGTACCATGCACAGCACAATGTACAGCACCATGAACAACACCATGCACAGCACCATGCACTGCACCATGCACAGCACCATGCACAACATCATGCACAGCACCATGTACAGCACCAGCCATAGCACCTCGTACAGAACCATGCACAGCACAATGCACAGCACCATCTACAGTGCAATGCACAGCACAGGGTACAGCACCATGCACAATACAATGCACAGCATCATGCACACTACAGTGCACAGCACCATACATGGCACAGTGCACAGCACCATCTACATCACCATGCACAGCACCATGTACAGCACCATGCACAGCACCATCTACAGCACTATGCACATCACATTGCACAGCACAATGACAGAATCATGCACAGCACCACATGCAGTGCCACGTACAGCACCACACACAGCACCATCTACAGTACCATCCACAGCACCATGTATAGCACCATGCAAAGCCATGTACAGTACCATGCACATCACCATGCACAGCACTATGCACAGCACCTGGTACAGCAAATGCACAGCACCATGTACAGCACCATGCACAGCACAATCCACAGCACCATGCACAGCACAGTGCACAGTACCATGTACAGTACTGCTGCACAGCACAATGCACAACACAATGCACAGCACCATGTACAGCACCATGCATAGCACCATGCACAGCACCATGTACTGAACCATGCACACCACTCATATACAGCACCAAGCATAGCACCATGTATAGCTTGCTGAATAGCACCATCTACAGCATGATGCACAGCACCATGTAAAGCACCGTGCGTAGCACCATGCACAGCACCATGTACAGCAGAGTGCTCAGCACCATGCTCAGCACCATGTAAAGCTTGCTGTATAGCACCATTCACAGTACAATGGACAGCGCCATACGTAGTACCATTCACAGCACCATGTACAGTAGCATGCACAGCACCAGGTACAGCACCGTGCTCAGCACCATGTACAGCCTGCTGTACAGCACCATCTACAGCACCATTCACAGCACAATGTACAGCACCAGGTACAGTACCAAGCACAGCACCATGCACAGCACCAGGTACAGCACCGTGCTTAGCACCATGTACAGCATTGTGCTCAGCACCATATACAGCTTTCTGTACAGCACCATCTACAGCATCACTCACAGCACCATGTACAGCAGCATGCATAGCACTATGCGCAACACAGTCTACAGCACCATGTACAGCACCATACATAGCACTATGCACAGCACCATGTACAGCAGCATACGCAGAACCATGTACAGCACCATCTACAGCAGCATGCACAGCACAATGTACAGCACCATGAACAGCACCATGAACAGCTCCATGCACTGCACCATGCACAACACCATCTACAACACTATGTACATCACCATGTACAGTGAAATGTACAGCACCATGCACAGCACCATGTACAACACCATGCACAGTACAATGTATAGCATCTCATTCAGCACCATGCACAGCACCACATACAGCACCATGCGAAGATCCATGTTTTGTACCAGGCAGGGACACCATACTCAGCCTAATGCAGAACACAGTGTATGGCACCATGTGCAGCACTGAGATTGGTACCATGCAGGACACCATATTCAGGGCAATGTGGAGCACAGTGCACGGCAAAATGTTCAGCACCTTGTGCAGCACAATGCTTGGTATGAGGCAGGATATAATACTCAGGGCAATGCAGAGCACAGTTTTGGGACCAGATTCAGCACCATGTGCAGCACCATGCTTGACACCATGCAGAAAACCATACTCAAACTAATGCAGAACACAGTGTATTGCACCATGTTCAGCACCATGTGCAGCACCATGCTTGTTACTATGAAGGACACCATATTCAGCACAATGCAGGCGCAGAGTGCAATGTATGGCACCCTGTTCAGTACCATATGCAGTACCATGCTTGGTACCATGCAAGATACCATACTCAGGGCAATGCAGAGCACAGAGTATGGCACCATGTTCAGAACATGTGCAGCACCATGTTTGGTACTATGCAGCACACCATACTCAGGGCAATGCAGAGCACAGTGTCCGGCACCATGTCCAGCACCATGCTTGACATCATGCAGGTCACCATATGCAGCACAGTGCAGAGCACAATGTATGGCACTATGTTCTGAACCATGTGCAGCACCATGCTAGGTACCAGGTAGGACATCATACTCACGGCAATACAGAGCACCATGTATGGGATGAGATTCCACATCATGTACAGCACCATGCTTGGTATCAGGCAGGACACCATACTCAGTACAGAGCAAAGCACAGTGTCTGGCACCATGATCAGAACCATGTGCTGCACCATGTTTGGTACTGTGCAGGACACCATACCCAGCACAGTGCACAGCACAATGTATAACACCATGTTCAGTACCATGCTTGTTACCTTGCAGGACACCATACTCAGGGCAAAGCAGAGCACAGTGTACGGCACCATGTTCATAACCAAGTGCAGCACCATGCTTCATGCCATGCAGAACACCAACCTCAGCCCAATGCAGAGCACAGTGTCCAGCACCATGTTCAGAACATGTAGAGCAGCATGCTTGGTACCATGCAGGACACCATGCTCAGGGCAATGCAGAGCACAGTGTATGGCACCATGTTCAGGACCACATGCAGCACCATGCTTCATACCACACAGGACACCATACTCAGGGCAATACAGAGCACCTTGTATGGCACCATGTTCAGCACCATGTGCAGCACCATGCTTGGTACCAGGCAGGACACTATATGCAGCACAGAACAAAGCACAGTGTCCAGCACCATGTTCAGCACCATGCTTGTTACCTGGCAGGACACCATACTCAGTACAGTACAGTGCAGAGCACAATATACAGTACCATGCTTTATACCAGGCATGACACCATACTCAGGGCAATGCAGAGCACAGTGTTTGGGACCAGGTTCAGCACCATGGTTGCTATAATGAAGAACATCAACCTTAGCCCAGTGCAGAGCACAGTATACAGCACCTTGTGCAGCACCATGCATCATACCATGCAGGACACCATACTCAGTGTAAAGCAGAGCACAGTGTCCAGCACCATGTGCAGAACCATGTGCAGCACCATGCTTCATAACAGGCAGGACACCACACTCAGGGCAATACAGAGCACCATGTATGGGACCAGGTTCAGCACCATGTGCAGCACCATGCTTGGTACCAGTCAGGACACCATACTCAGACAGTGCAGAGCATAATGTATGGCACCATGTTCAGCACCATGTGCAGCACCATGCTTGGTACCAGGCAGGACACTATATGCAGCACAGAGCAAAGCACAGTGTCCAGCACCATGTTTGTTACCTGGCGGGACACCATACTCAGTACAGTACAGTGCAGGCACAGTGTACAGTACCATGTTCCAGTACCATGCTTTATACCGAGCGCTGACACCATACTCAGGGCAATGCAGAGCACAGTGTTTGGGACCAGGTTCAGCACCATGGTTGCTATAATGAAGAACATCAACCTTAGCCCAGTGCAGAGCACAGTACACAGCATCTTGTGCAGCACCATGCATCGTACCATGCAGGACACCATACTCAGGGCAAAGCAGAGCACAGTGTTTGGCACCATGTGCAGAACCATGTGCAGCACCATGCTTCATAACAGGCAGGACACCACACTCAGGGCAATACAGAGCACCATGTATGGGACCAGGTTCAACACCACATGCAGCACCAAGCTTGATACCATGCAGGACATCATACTCAGCACAGTGCAGAGCACAATGTATGGTACCATGTGCAGCACCGTGCTTAGTACCAGGCAGGACTCTATACTCAGCACAGTGCAAAGCACAGTGTCCAGCAGCATGATCAGAACCATGTGCAGCACCATGCCTGGTACCAGGCAGGACACCATGCTCAACACAGTGCAGAGCACAGTGTATGGCACCATGTTCTGAACCATGTGCAGCACCATGCATGGTACCATGCAGAACACCATACCAACACAGTGCAGAGCACAATGTATGGCACCATGTTCTGAACCGTGCATAGCACCATGCTTGGTACCAGGCAGGACACCATAATCAGCACAGTGCAATGCACAATGTATAACACCATGTTCAGTACCATGCCTGTTACCAGATAGGACACCATATTCAGTACAGTGCAGAGCACAATGTATGGCACCATGCTCAGCACCATGCTTTCTACCAGGCAGGACACCATACTCAGGTTAATGCAGAGCATTTTGTATGGACCGGGTTCAGCGCCATGCTTTGTACCATGCAGGACACCATACTGAGCACAGTGTACAGCACCATGTTCAGCAACATGTGCAGCTCCATACTTGGTACCATGCAGAACACCATATGCAGCACAGTGCAGAGCACAATGTATGGAACCATGTTCAGAACCATGTGCTGTACCATAGGAACATAGAAACGTAGAAAGTGACTGCAGAAGGGGACCATGTGGCCCATCCAGTCTGTCCACAACCTACCCCTTTCCCTTAACTGCTGTTCAGTGTTATTATACCCTTGTTCTATCCCATGCTGTTTTGAAGGTTCCCACTGTTTTAGCCTCCACCATCTCCTGTGGAAGGCAGTTCCATGGATCCACCACTCTTTCAGTGAAGAAGAACTTGCATGTGTTGCCCCTGAGTCTGCCCCCTTCAAGCTTCATGTTGTGTCCCCTAGTTCTTGTGTGATTTTTGATATGGAACAGGTCCTGGACCTGCACCTTGTTTATTCCTTTTAGGAAATTGAAAGTCTGTATCAAGTCTACCCTCTCCCTTCTCTGCTCCAGGGAGTACATGTTCAAGTCACATATCACATAGGCGCTTTGTCGTATGGTTTGTTATGCAGTTCATGGATCATTTTCTGGCTCTTCTGCACTGTCTCCAGTCTGTCAATGGCCTTTTTAAGTGTGGTCTCCAGAATTGGATGCTGTATTCCAGGTAGGGCCTCACCAGTGATCGGTAAAGTGGTAGGATGACCTCTCTTTTTCTGCTGGTAAACTCCCTACCTATGTATCCCAATATACCATTTGCTCTTCTTGCTGCTTTTTCACATTGTTTAGACATCTTCAGGTCATCTGCTATGATTATTCCCAGATCTCTTTCCTGTCTGAAGGTTTCCAGTTTTTCTCCTCCTAGGTAGTAATCCTCTGCTGGGTTGGTCCTTCCAATGTGCATAATCTTGCATTTATTTGCATTAAAATGTTAGTTGCCATTTGTTTGACCATTTCTCCAGACACTCAAGGTCAGCCCTCATCTTCTCCACTCCACCTGGAGTATCTATACTATTGCCTATCTTTGTGTCATCTGCAAACAAATTCATCTTACCTTCTAGTCCATCAGAAATGTCACTAATGAAAATATTGAATAGGACTGGTCCAAGCACTGAGCCCTGTGGTACACCACTAGTTACATCTCTTTCCTCTGAAAATGAGCCATTTTCTAGCAGTCTCTGGGTCCTTCCAGTAAGTCAGCTTCCTGCCCAGTTTACTACCTATTGCCCAACTCCCATGCTGTCTAACTTGTTTAGTAGCCTTCTATGTGGGACTGAGTAGAAGGCCTTGCTGAAATCTAGGTATGCTATGTCTACAGCTCCTCCATGGTCTACTATTTGTGTTGCCTAGTTACAAAAGTCTATTACATTTGTTTGGCATGACTTTCCTGTGGTAAAGCCATGCTGTCTTGTGTCTGACTTGCTGTTGTTCTCGAGATACAATATAATCCTCTCCTTGAGAAGATATTCCATTGTTTTTCCCACAATTGAGGTGAGGCTCACTGGCCTGTAGTTGTCTGCATTCTCCCCTGCTCCCGCTCTTTTGTAGAGGAATAACCATGACTATTTTCCAGTCTTGTGGGACCTCACCCTGTTCAAGTGATAAGTTGAAGAGATCTGCCAGTGGAGTTGCCAATTCCTCCCTTAGTTCTCTCAGTAATCTGGGATGTAATTCATCTGGTCCCATGGTCTTGTTTACATTGAGTTTCTCTGTTTTATGACTGCTTCCTTTATAAAGGGACCCATGTATACTCCTGCTCCTCTTTCATTGTCTGCTATTTTGGTGGGGCCACAGCCATCGTCCTCCTTTGTGAATATGGAGCAGAAGTATCTGTTCAGGATTTCCCTTTCTCCTTGTTGTCATCTGTGTCTTCTCCATCTTCCTTTGTGAGTCTGACAATCCCCCCAGTTTTCTTCCTTTTTTCACTGATGTATCTGTAAAATGTTTAGTCACCCTTTTTGACTTCATTGGCAATCCTTTCTCTGTTGATGCCTTTCTTGCTCTGATTTCTTGTTTACTTCCCTTGTTTTCTTTGTAGTCTACCATGTCCATGTCTAATGCTGTTTTTTTTGTATTTCTTGAAAGCAGCCCTTTTCTCCCTGACCTTGATGGCTACTTCCTTAGAAAACCACAGTGGTTTTCTTTTCTTCTTTGCTTTGTTCACTGTTTTTATGCAATGGTTTGCAGTCTGCAGCTTAGCCGTTTTGAGATGTGTCCAGCATTCTCCAACCACCCTTCCCCATACAACATTTACAAGTTTCTTTTTAAGATCTTCCTTCATTCTGGAGAAATTTGCTCTTCTAAAATCCATGACTTTAGTTTTTGAGTACTTTGTTTCTATTTTTGTTCCAACTTAAAACTGCACCATGCAGTGGTCACTGGACCCTAGGTGGCTTCCTACCTCTACCACTGAGATATTGTCCTGTTTGTTAATAATCAAGTCAAGAATTGCATCCTTGGCGGCCCGTGGTTTGAGGGTTGAGGTGTTGATGCCACACCACACCATGCTGGTGACCCAGGTTCAGGAGCGAGCTCAGGTGCTGGAGGTCAGCAGGGATGAATAGGATGGAGCACCCTATGGGCTGCTCTCCTGTCCCGGGGAGGGTGGAGGTGGCTCGAGCTCTTGTGACCCCGGTGGAGATCGGAGGTATCGCAGAGCACTGAGCAGCATGCACATCAGCGTGGCCTGACGAGGCAGGGTTGCTGGTGCCATAGTCAGAAGCGGCACCACGACGGGAGGGAGGGAGGGGACTAAGGGGCATAAAAGTGAAAAAATCCCTCCCTGGCTGGATAGGTGACTGCTTCTTCCAATGCCACCACCATACATTCAACACCGATCTCCGTCACTGTCCCCCAATCTCTTTGGGCTATTAGGCCCCACGGCCCGAAGAAGTCACAGCTACTTTGAAAATGATGGGAGGGTCAACAGATGGTAGAGCAGTTAGGCCAGTGGGGATAGCCCAGAGAGTTCCGGATCAGGGAGTGAGAAAGAGAACTGAAAAAAAAAGAATTGCATCTCTCTTGTTGGGACCTTCACAAGTTATTATGGGCCTGCTATTTGTAGAGCCTCCAGAAAGTCCTTGCATACTGGTTGATTTGTTGAATGGTACAATTCACAATTTACATTGGGTAAATTGAAGTCCCCAAGTACTATCACGCCTCCTTTACTAGTCATTTTGTGGATGGTTTCCAATATTTTTTTGTCCCCCTCCAACCCATGCTTAGAACCAGCAAGACAACATACTCAGGGCAGTGCAGAGCACAATGTATGGGACCAGGTTCAGCACCATGTGCAGCACCATGCAGGACACCATACTCAGCCTAATCCAAAGCACAATGTATGGCACCATGTGCAGCACCATGCTTGGTACCAGGCAGAACACCATACTCAGCACAATGCAGAGCACAATGTATGGCACCATGTTCAGCACCATGTGCAGCACCATGCTTGGTACCATGCAGAACACCTTACACAGTACAGCACAGCAGAGCACAGTGTATGGCACCATGTTCAGAACCATGTGAAGCACCATGCTTGGTACCATATAGAACACCATACTCAGCACAGAGCACAGCACAATGTATGGAACCATGTTCAGAACCATGTGCAGCACCATGCTTGGTACCAGGCAGGATACCATACTCAACACAGTGCAGAGCACAGTGCACGGCACCACATTCAGCACCATGTGCAGCACCATGCTTGCTACCGTGCAGAACACCATACTCAGTACAGTGCAGAGCACAATGTATGGAACCATGTTCAGAACCACGTGCAGCACCATGCTTGGTACCAGGCCGGACACAATGCTCAGGGCAATGCAGAGCACAAAGTACGGCACCATGCTCAGTACCATGTGCAGCACCATGCTTGGTACTGTGCAGAACACCACACTCAGCACAGTGCAGAGCACAGTGTATGGCACCATGTTCAATACCATATGCAGCACCATGTTTGGTACCAGGTAGAACATCATACTCAGCACAGTGCAGAGCACAATGTGCAGCATCATGCTCAGAACCATGTGCAGCACCATGCTTGGTACCGTGCAGAACACCATACTCAGCACAGTGAAGAGCACAGTGTCTGGCACCATGTGCAGCACCATGGTTGGTACCATGCAGGACACCATACTCAGCACAGTGCAGAGCACATTGCATGGCACCATGTTCAGCACCATACTTGTTACCAGGCAGGACACCATGCTCAGTACAGTGTGGAGCACAATGTACGGCACCATGTTCAGCACCATACTTTGTACCGGGCAGGACACATAATCAGGACAATGCAGAGCTCAGTGTATGTGACCAGGTTCAGCACCATGTGCAGCAACATGCTTGGTACCAGGCAGAACATCATACTCAGCACAGTGCAGAGCACAGTGTATGGCACCATGTTCAGAACCATGTGCAGCACCATGCACATAGTACCATGCAGGACACAATACTCAGCACAGTGCAGAACACAGTGTACAGCACCATGTGAAGCACCATGCTTGGTACCAGGCAGGACACCATACTCAGCACAGTGCAGAGCACAGTGTCCATCACCATGTTCAGCACCATGTGTAGCACCATGCTCGTCACCATGCAGAACACCATACTCAGCGCAATGCAGAGCACAGTGTATGGCACAATGTTCAGCACCATGCTTGTTACCAGGCAGGACACTATACTCAGCACAGTGCAGAGCACAATGTACAGCACCATGTTCAGCACCATGCTTCTTACCAGGCAGGACACATACTCAGTACAGTGCAGAGCACAATTTACGGCACCGTGTTCTGCACCATGTTTTGTACCAGGCAGGACACCATACTTAGGGCTATGCAGGGCACAGTGTATGTGACCAGGTTCAGCACCATGTGCAGCACCATGCTTGGTACTGCAGAACACCATATTCAGCACAGTGCAGAGTACAAAGTATGGTGCCATGTTCAGCACCATGTGCAGCACCTTGCTTGGTACCAGGCAGAACATCACACTCAACACAGTGCAGAGCACAGTGCACGGCACCACGTTCAGCACCATGTGCAGCACCATGCTTGCTATCGCAGAACACCATACTCAGCACAGTGCAGAGCACAATGATGGAACCATGTTCAGAACCACATGCAGCACCATGCTTGGTACCAGGCTGGACACAATGCTCAGGGCAATGCAGAGCACAAAGTACGCACCATGCTCAGTACCATGTGCAGCACCATGCTTGGTACTGTGCAGAACACCACACTCAGCACAGTGCAGAGCACAGTGTATGGCACCATGTTCAATACCATATGCAGCACCATGTTTGGTACCAGGTAGAACATCATACTCAGCACAGTGCAGAGCACAATGTGCAGCATCATGCTCAGAACCATGTGCAGCACCATGCTTGGTACTGTGCAGAACACCATACTCAGCACAGTGCATAGCACAGTGTACGGCACCATGTTCATCACCTAGCTTGGTACCATGCAGTACACCATACTTAGGGCAATGCAGAACACCATGTATGGCCCCATGTTCAGCATCATGTGCAGCACCATGCCTGGTACCATGCAGGAAACTATACTCTTCACAGTTTAAAACACAATGTACAGCACCATGTTCCATACCATATGTAGCCCCATGTTTGGTACAAGGTGTGGCACCATACTAGCACAATGCAAAGCACAGTGTACAGCCTCCTGTTCAGCACCATGTGCAGCACCATTCTTATCATGCTGAACATCATACTCAGTACAATGCAAAGCATAATGTACAGCCCCTGTTCAGCACCATGTGTAGCACCATGCTTGAACCAGGCAAGACACCATACTCAGCCCAATGCAGAGCACAGTGTATGGCACAATGTTCAGCACCATGCTTGTTACCAGGCAGGACACTATACTCAGCACAGTGCAGAGCACAATGTACAGCACCATGTTCAGCACCATGCTTCTTACCAGGCAGGACACATACTCAGTACAGTGCAGAGCACAATTTACGGCACCATGTTCTGCACCATGTTTTGTACCAGGCAGGACACCATACTTAGGGCTATGCAGGGCACAGTGTATGTGACCAGGTTCAGCACCATGTGCAGCACCATGTTTGGTACTGTGCAGAACACCATATTCAGCACAGTGCAGAGTACAAAGTATGGTGCCATGTTCAGCACCATGTGCAGCCTTGCTTGGTACCAGGCAGAACATCACACTCAACACAGTGCAGAGCACAGTGCACGGCACCACGCTTCAGCACCATGTGCAGCACCATGCTTGCTATCGCAGAACACCATACTCAGCACAGTGCAGAGCACAATGTATGGAACCATGTTCAGAACCACTGCAGCACCATGCTTGGTACCAGGCTGGACACAATGCTCAGGGCAATGCAGAGCACAAAGTACGGCACCATGCTCAGTACCATGTGCAGCACCATGCTTGGTACTGTGCAGAACACACTCAGCACAGTGCAGAGCACAGTGTATGGCACCATGTTCAATACCATATGCAGCACCATGTTTGGTACCAGGTAGAACATCATACTCAGCACAGTGCAGAGCACAATGTGCAGCATCATGCTCAGAACCATGTGCAGCACCATGCTTGGTACTGTGCAGAACACCATACTCAGCACAGTGCATAGCACAGTGTACGGCACCATGTTCATCACTCAGCTTGGTACCATGCAGTACACCATACTTAGGGCAATGCAGAACACCATGTATGGCCCCATGTTCAGCATCATGTGCAGCACCATGCCTGGTACCATGCAGGAAACTATACTCTTCACAGTTTAAAACACAATGTACAGCACCATGTTCCATACCATATGTAGCCCATGTTTGGTACAAGTTGTGGCACCATACTCAGCACAATGCAAAGCACAGTGTACAGCCTCCTGTTCAGCACCATGTGCAGCACCATTCTTGGTATCATGCTGAACATCATACTCAGTACAATGCAAAGCATAAATGTACAGCCCCTGTTCAGCACCATGTGTAGCACCATGCTTGGAACCAGGCAAGACACCATACTCAGCCCAATGCAGAGCACAATGTATAGCATCATGTGTAGCACCATGCCTGGTACCATGCAGAAAACTATACTCTGCACAGTTCAAAGCACAATGTACGGCACCATGTTCAGTATCATGTGCAGCACCATGCTTGGTATCAGGTGTGGCACTATACTCAGCACAGTGCAGAGCACAACATACAGCTGATGCATGACATGGCACTCATGGACTGGCCAGTAACTGATGCTGGCCACCCGATAATCTCAGTACCGTTTTTCTCATTGTCGAGACTGCAGCTTAGTGGAAGCGATTCTCAACTTACTGAGTCACTCAATTTGTTGCCATTCATGTCAATGTCATAATATTTTTTTCTTGGCTTTTTCAGCACCATTTCTTCTCTGTGTGTCATTTTACAGCCTCGGGTTCTTTTTTTGCAGATTTTTTTTTTTTGGTGTGTATTGTTTCCACTTTTGCAGTTATCTTGGTATCCTAGGGGCCGAAGAAGAAGCTAAGACCCTCTTAGGAAGACGAGTTGAAGTACCAGGGTAGTTGTAATAGCTTGTATTTGTCACCGTATTATGAGCACCAGCTTTTTAATGCCATTTTTTCCATTTTGGAAGTAAGGCATTCTGCATGTGCAGTCTCTTACTGGTGAAGTTAAAAGACAAATAAATAAAGATTTTGTGTGGTCGCTAAGTAAAAAAAATTAAATTGTGGTGAGCTACAGCTGGGGGTGTAATTTTACAAGATAGTGCTCCTTACCTTTGCTTTAATGATTTAACCCATTTCTCATCTTTTAAACTTGTAATCAAGGAGCCCCCAAGTTTCAAAGTCGGTGCCACAATCTAACCATAAGATGGCACCAACATGAAACGTGAAGAAGTCATCGAAGCGAGACTGGTACTATGGACTAATAGGAGCCCAATGCACGGACTCATTTCAGCTCATACTGTAAAAGTTCTAAAGCCTATCAACATGCCAATCGGCACCTAACACATGCATCAGTGTGGGGTGCACGTGCTGGGTGCCGATTGGCATGTTGGTGGGCTTTAGAGCTTTTACAGTACGAGCTGAAATGGGCCGATGCATAGGGTTTCTATTTGTCCATAGTATGAGTCTCACTTTGATGACATCATCATGTTTCACATTGGTTCCATCTTATGTCTAGATCCTGGTGCCAACTTTGAAACTCAGGGAATCTTTGGTTACAAGTTTAAAAGATGATGCAAATGGGTTAAAGCATTAAAACAGAGGTAAGGAGCACTGTTGTGTAAAATTACACCTCTAGCTCACCACAATTAGTTTTTTTTCCTTAGCGACCACAAAAAATCCTTATTTATCCTTTATTTCACTTCCTCTTGAGTGCTGTGGAGTTGAAGTTGAGCAGCGTTGAATACTAGGGGTAAGTATCCCCTTCTGCAGGCACTGACTGCTAGCAGTTCACTGTCTTCTAAACCTTCCATTTTTGAGCCTAAGAAAAAGTACAAGACCAAGAACAAAAAGGACACCTCCATGCGTTGGTGCCCTCGTGGTAGGTCTATGCCCCTTTAGGACCATCATGACTCTAACTGGACCTGCACCGGAGATGACCATGACATGGACCACTCTGAGGCTGCTTTTCAGTGGACTACCACACTCTTGAAATATGCTCAATGTGGTGGGGTCGGTTGCCAACCACCTTTGGTGGCAGGCCAAGCACAAGTGACTCCAAGGTAAAGTCCCTGGGCTCTTCCCATGGGCCCCTCCTTAGTATACACGTGCTGAGGGAAACTAGGCCTCTCCTAGTCCTTGTCTTGCCGAAATGGAGAGCCTAGGGAGGGGCCTGTGGGACAGTCAGCCCCTGGGACCCTGTTGCGTACACACACCCCTCCCAGTCTGTGGTCCCTTCAGGGCAACGGACACACCCCCCGGTGCCAAGGTCAGAGCTATACACTGAGTCTACACGAGTGGGCTTCTTGAAGTTGTGGTCCAGTGCTGCCTCAGCTGCTGGCACTGAGGCTGGCGCTGTTGAGCAAGGCAGTGCCAACCGTAAGACCAGGTGCCCTCCTGACACAGCTTGTGATGTTGGGAGAGGGAAAGCCCTTGGAGTTAGATTCCCCCTGTAGATCTTCTGGACCTTGCCACCTGAGCAGTTGGATGAACCAGGGAACGAGTATGGACTTGATCCTGACTGGCTGCTGGGCTCTGATGATAAGGTTTTTTTTTTCTGGATTTAGTTCTAGGCCTAAGTTGGCTCAGTGTTGTCATTAGGAGCTCCCTCTCTGTCTGGTGCTAGTCGCATCATCCACATCATCATCCCCCCCTTTTATCTTCCAGCACCATCCGCAGTGCTGGGGATGGTCCCAGTGCTGCTTCTGGCACCAAGAAGGGAGTTAATGCCAGTCACAGTGCTGGGCAGTGTTCCTTAACTGGAGGGATTCCAGAGCCACCCATGATACTGAGGAAGGCATAAGTGCTGTTCCCAGGAACACGTCTCTTTCAGCTCTAACGATACATGTGGAGCCTGCTTTCAGGCCCAGCCCAAGGAGCAGAGCCCTTTTAGGTACGGTGGGGGCTGACAAGTCTCGTTCAGCAGCTCACTCCATGCTCACTGTAAATATCAGCTCTGGCTGGAGTTGTAGCATCGACTGAAGTCCTAGGGCTCTACTGCAACCATCTGGTCCTGTCATTGGTGGTGATAGAAAGCACCTTGTGGGATCTTTATAGCTACAATCTTCCCGCCTAGGGGTAATCCCCCAAGGGCACCACCAAGATCATTCCTCTGTGGTTGAGCGCCCTCCCCTATGGCCAAATCCCCTGTATGCTCTTGCAGCCCTGGCAGAAGACCTGGCCTGGTCTGTCACAACCCTTCTTCTCCTCCTCTGCTTCCTCTACTCCCTTTCCCTGGCATTATGGGTCCTTCACGGTCCCTGACCTGGGAAGAGTTCAGAGCATCAGTGTGTGCTTTCCAAAAATACCTAAGGTCACTACATCAGCCCATTTTCTGGCCTATCACCCCAGCACTGCCACCGCTTGGCTCCAGCTCTTCATCTTCTTCATCTTCCTCCTCCAAGGAAGAGGATACCTCCTGGCACATTTCCTCTGATGCTGAGTACAGCAGGTACCAGCACTTCCTCTCAGAGATGATGAGAGAGCTGCAAACTGACTATTTCAAGTCACAGTCCAGTTAATCTGATGTTGTTCTTCCTTGGGGAGCACAGTCATGACTCCACAGGCATACTTTCATAGCCTAGACCTTTTGTGGAGGCATCTAGAGATGTTTGGCACCATCCCTCTTCCCCTACCCACTCTACAGCCCAAGGGACAGCCAGCACAAGTATTGCATGCTGCTGGGGTTTCCAGGAGCCATGCCACACCCTTCTTCTGGGGTCCAGCTGCTTGACACACCCTCTGGGCAAGGTGCCTAGTGTGTGACCATGCCACGAGTCAGAGTCTGCAGCTTGTGATGCCTGGGGTTCTTGGTTTTCATGGTGGCATGCAGGCCCACCAGGTGACCCTACGGCAGGCAGCTGTGCTTGATGTTCGGTCAGCTCTTAATGTTTCTGCTGGATTGTGAGGCAGTGAGACAGGCCATTGAAATTTCTCCTCATGGCCTGGAGCTGGTGAGGCACCAACCAAGGGCATCTTATGACGTCAATGAGGTAACCTCCAGGCTGGTGGGAACGTCAGTCTGCATCAGGCAGGTGTTGTGGCTCCATTTTTTCTGGTTCTCACCCTTGGCCTGGCATAGGGTGATTGCCTCACATTTCCAGGAGGCCCACTTCTTCTGCAGGGCCAGGGGTGAGCTTGTGTGGCACCTTCTTGCTCCCAGGCCATGGGAGCTTCCACCTGCCCCTGATCAGTCTTGGGCATCCACTGGGCCTGTAAGGGCCCTTTCCTCTTCTTGGTTATCCCCAAGGACACTGAGAATAATCATTTCCCTCAGGGTAAGTAACACTGCCCTCTGGGTGGTAAGCTAGTACTCTGACCCACTGGTAATGAATGGTGAAGAGTCATTCTTGGAAGATATGAAAATTACGTACTCACTGTAATTCTTGATTTTCCAGAATTCCTTCACCATTCATTACCACAACTCTTCCACCATGTCCTGCAAATCACCAGACATCTGGGTAGCTTACCCAGTCTTTTTTTCTCTCTCTCACTACATTTCTTTTCTCTGCCTCTCCCTCTTTCCTTGCTTGGGTTCTTTCTCCTCCTTTGTCTGCAGCTCTGAGCACAAAAAAAAAATTAATAAAAAGGAAAACTTTTGAGGGGTCTTTAGTGCACCTATGGACTTCCTCAAAACAAAAAAAAAATATGGGGGATCTGACTTCCCCTTCTAGTACAGCCTGGGAAGCCCTCCTTTATTTTCTTTATTTCCTTATTTTCTTTTTGAGAAGAGCATCTGCAACATTTTTGTTCTTTACCATAAGGGTTTTCCTGCACCCTTTTTCCCTTGTTCTCATTTAAAAAGAGAAAAAGAGAGAGAGAGAGAGATAGAGAAGGGAAAGTCTTCTTCAGATGGAAGAGTAGTCAGTTGTAGCTCCTTAGCCTAGTGAAATGTTTCACTTTTGTCTTTTCCTCCAGCAGGAATCCTGGGCCCGATTCCAAAAGGCGTTAAGCCTGGCGGAAGGCAATTTACGCCAAATCCAATGGCGCGAATCGCACCTTGCACCAGACATTATGCAAATCATGATTCCAAGTCACGGCTTGCACCCTGCCATATGCAGGCTGCACCAAAGATGGGCTACGCCACCCACTATGCCCGCAACCCGCAGTGGCATGGTGCAAGGGTGGGTTACGGCAGCAACTGTGCCCTATTCCAAAAGGGTGGCTGCTGTAACCCATCTATGTGATTCCAAGAGCCGCTATGGTGCAGCGAAGTTAGACCAGCAGGGAGATGGTCTAAGGGGCATCCATCCCTGTCAATTGATGCATGCCCACTCCGCAGTGCCGCAGCATGCACAAAGCCTGCAACCCCCTGAATGTCGGGGACCCCACGGGGTCTGTTTCCCAAAGTGCTTCCCCAATGCCAGTGCCACCTGGTCAGCTCCACCAATGCCCCCTGGTGCTTGCAGTGGTGTTCCAGGTGGGGTGGGGCTCTGGGGGGTGGTTCTCTGTGGGCTGCGACTTGCAGCACCCAGGTCCATTGAGCCATTCCTGTGGTGCTAGCCTGCAGCAGCCGTAATTCGCAGGACATAGGTGCCAGGGACTCTGCCTGTCTTGGAATACGGCGCAGGGTCCCCAGCGTAGTGCTGCATGGTGCAACTTGCATATGCCCATGAGTTGCGCCATGCATTTTGGAATCAGGCCCCCTGCATTTAGCCTTTCCTGCTGGCTTGGCTCTGGTATCATCCTTCTCATTTCCCATTAAATAGCCCTCTGGCGAACAGGGAAATTTTCTTGTTTACAAAAAAAGAGAGAGAAAAGCAGCCTCCTTCCACTTTCCCATCTTCTTCCTTCACTCTTTACTTAGCAGGATCTACTCCTCCCTGTCAGTATACTTCCTTGCAGGGTACCAGCCTGTGTTCCTCTACATCCCTAGCATCCTTTCCACCTCCATTTTTGGAGGCTTCTCTCCTGGAGACACTCTAGACTGCTGGAAGCATGTAAATTTCTCTTATTCCTATCCTCTTTAACAGGAGCTTCCTCTCCATCCTTCCCAGATTGCGCTGGTCACCCTGTCATCCTGCTACCTATGCCTTCTCTCATGTCCTCTCCTCCTCTTTCTTCTGGTAGCTGGATTTTTATTGTTTTGTTCCTTTTACATCCTATATCCTGTGTACTATCCCTTGAGCAATCTTGCCACTTCTCTCTTTTTTCTCCCACTTGCTTCCTCTCCTGGCAAACAGAACTGAGACCATCAGGGGCTGGCGTTGGTTACTGGCCAGTCAACGAGTACCACATCATGCATCAGCCTCATGGGCGGTGTCGTCACTGACATCAGCCCCCTAGTTGAAAGTTCTTGAAGTTGCTCTTGTGGGGTCCTGATGCCATCGGCACAGACCCAGTTGTAATGAATGGTAAAAATATTCTGTAACATCAAGCACTATGGTAAGTACATAATTTTCTTTTTTTTATCACATATTGACCCCTAATTTTGATCATAAGACTATGTTGAAAATTTGGGGTCAAAATGTCCACTCCTTCTGAACATGACAGGTGTCATTTTGCACCACAAGTGTGAAAACACATTTTGGCTAGGAACTGAAAATATCTTCCTATAGACACTTCTATGTATGTAAATACCGTGTAATCTGTACAATATCTGTATAATTCTATGTACATAAGAACCTCTTTTTCTTCCTCTCTGTAAAGAGTATTATCTGTTCAAACAACATGAAGTCTTGCTATATTATAGACATTAGCAGTTTGATCCAGCTCTAGAACTGCCCCGGAGTGAAATGGTTAAAACCATTCCAAAATAGAATTTTGGCACGAGAGCAGCTCTATCTGTGTCATTTCAAACTTGAACTGTCAGATTCTTTATCGCTCTCAGTGAACAGTCGCCTCGAGATTTCTCCTTCTGCTCGGTTCATTTCTCGGTTTAAAAAGTGTTGTCTTGGTTGGATTTAACCGAGAATAGTTTTATTTTAACCGCAAAACCGTTCGGTTCAAGCTCTATCTGTGGTAACCGTAAGTAAATGAAGGTTTTGTCTGTGTGGAACTTGTGAGTTATCGGTTCGGTTTTGAACCGATCAGTGGGTTTAAAACTCATTTAAAACTAAAAGTTACTATTTTAGAGTGCGGTTCCCGGTTCTTATCGGTTCTAAAAAGAACGGATTTATTGCGTTTTTCCAATACCGTTAACACGGTTAGGAACCGATAAGGTGTCTTGCCTGGCACTGCCGTTAAAGGGCAAGTTTTTGGTTAGGCTGGCATTATGTCTGAGAAACCCAAAAGAAAAACCTGGCCCACTGGGTTTCAACACTGTGATGTTTGTGGGGAAGTCTTGCCAAGGCGGCCCACACACCTGTGTTTATTGTCTGAGGTTTGACCACCTCCAGTCAGACTGCCAGGTATGTAGAATTTCCCTGCAGCCACCTGGAAAAAAGGTGGGCAGGCTCAGAGGCGAGAGGCAAAAAAGTCGCTGACCCGGATGGCCAGCCCGGTTCGGTGCCAATCCGAACCAGAGGGAGTGCCCTCTGACCAGGGCCAGACTTCCTCGGGCAAAGAAAAGCTGGTTCTGAGGAACCAATTCCAGTAAAGAAACAAGAAAATCAACAGGTCTGAGTCCAAAATTCCTTCTCCAACTGCTGCAGAGATAGCAAAGCCATACAAATTGTCCAGTCACTGTCTCAGGGTCCGTCCAACCACCACTATCTGGCAAAGGTGATTCGTCCGGTCCCAGTGGTTCAGGATTATGATACTGAGGAATTTTATGAACCAGAGGAGGGGGAGGAGGATTATGAACAGTATGAATGTGGCTGGGAAGGTCTGGGTGTGCCCATTGAACCGGACATCTCCCCAGACAGACCTTTAGAATCTCCCCCTATGCTGTCTGAGTCCCCATCTCATTTTATGTTTTATAAAAAAGTTGCTGAAACCCTCCAGCTTCCTTTAGAAGAGGCTGTGGATGAGCAAGAGGAGCCTGATTTTGTAGAAATTATGGATATTCCAGAGTCTAGGAGATTGTCTATTCCTTTACATAAGTCTTTTAGAAACAAACAATTAAAAATTTTAAAGCTCCTAATTCTGTGCCTCCTGTAGATAAAAAGATGGACAGAAGGTATACATTGTCAGGCCCTGATACAGAATTCCTTTCTCAGCAATGCAGTCATGTTGGGGTAGTTCAGGCTGCTGCCTGTGATAAAGCTAATATTCCCTTGGCTTCACATCCTCCTGACAAGGATTCCAGGAAGATTGATGCCATGGCAAAAACAGTATATGGCAGCCTCTCTGGGACTCAGGCAAGCAATTATATGGCTTATGTAGCTAGGTATCAGAAATCTAGATGGGATACTGTTATGCAATTGGCCAAGCAGGCCCATGGCCAGCTGGCTAGTGAACTAGAACAGGTGGCTGCTGATGGCATTGAAGCCTCTAAGGTTCAGTTTCATGCTGCTGTGGATGTTAATGATGTTTCCTCTAGGGTCATGGCCACATCTGTAGCTTTTCGTAGGTTGGCCTGGCTCAGGTGTATTAGTTTGTCAGGGATACCCAGACTAAGGCTATGGATTTTCCTGTGGTGGGAAATTCTCTGTTTGGAGAGCAGAGAGAATTACATGAGGAAGATGGATGAATATAGGACTACTTACAAGAGTGCCCAGGCTAAGGGCGTAAGCCACTCCTCAAAGGCATGCCCCAGGGGTAGGGGTAGGCCTTTTTAAGGCCTTTCTACCAGACTCAGGCCTCCTCTGCCTATGCTCAGAGGGCTTCTTCAGAGCAGGGGCAGATGAGGGGTGGGCAGACCTGCTCCCACCCCAGCCTAAAGACTCCTGCGAAACAGGCACCCTGATGGGGTGCCCAGGGCCATTCTCCTGTACCAGTGGGGGCAGGCTGGCTTACTTCAGTCAGAATTGGGCTTCTTTAACCTCAGACAAGTGGGTTCTGGAAGTAGTAAGCCAGGGTCTGGTTCTCAGCTTCAAAAGTTCCCAAGTTGAGAAGCAGACTTTTCTACCAAGTGCTTCAGAGACCCCGCTCTGAAACAGAGGTCTCATCCCTGTTAGCTCTCAGAGCAGAGAAGGGTTCCTCCCTGCATCAGGGCAGGGGTCTGTATTCCAGATACTTCCTACCCCAAAAAGACAGGAGAATGGCGGCCCATTTTAGATCTCAGATATCTGAACAAGCATCTTTTGAAACCAAAGTTCAAAATGGTAACTCTGGCAATGATTTTACCTTCTCTAAGGCCAGGGGACTGGCTAGCCTCCCTGGACCTCAAGGATGCCTATTTCCATGTCCTAATCAGAAGATCCCATCGAAAGTACCTCAGATTCGAACTGTCCTCAGGTCATTACCAGTTCAGAGCAATGCCCTTCGGCCTTACCTCTGCCCCAAGGGTATTCACAAAGTGTCTAGCAATGGCAGTGGCCCACTTAAGAGGCAGAGGATTGCTGTTTTCCCTATCTAGATGACTGGCTCATTGTAGGCCAGTCCCCAGAACAGGTAAAATCTCACCTGCAGGTCACCCAGCAGCTTCTCACCTCCCTGGGTTTTCGCTAAACCTACCAAAGTCAGTTCTGGAACCAGTCCAGGTACTCACCTTTATAGGGGCAGAATTGGACACAAAGCTAGCCAGAGCCTTTCTTCCCCAGAAAGGGTAAGGAATTTAGTGGCTCTGGCCTCTTCCTTCACTCTGCAGGTCTCTCGACCAGCAAGACACTTTCTGCAGCTCCTGGGGCACATGGCTGCATCCACAGCTGTTGTGCAGGGAGCCAGATTTCAGATGAGAGACATTCAGTTTCACTTGAGAACCTTTTGTCTCAGAGAAGAGACCCCTTTCCAAGTTGGTCCCAGTGACTCAACCTTGATCCTAGCTCTCCAGTGGTGGCAGGATCAGAGCAATTTAAGAGCGGGGTCCCTTCATTTCCCTTCTCACGACTTGACGCCACTACAGATGCTTCCCTTCTGGGTTGGGAGCCCACATGGGCGACCTTTCCACTCAGGGAGTTTGTCCCCCAGGAATCTCTGCTCCACATCAATTTGCTGGAACTCAGAGCTGTCTTTTTAGCTCTTCAAGCTTTTTCTGCATCTGTCCACGACAAGGTGATACAAGTCAGAACAGACAACACCACAACAATGTGGTACATCAACAAACAGGGGCACTCGGTCCTTGCCTTGTGCACCGAGGCAATGAAGTTGTGGTCTCTGGCCTATTCCCTGAACACTTCCCTCATAGCAGTTCATCTTCCAGGGAAGGACAATGTCCTAGCGGATGCCCTCAGCAGGATTTCCCAGGGCCATCACGAATGGTCCCTGGATCCTCAAGTGCTGGGATAGTTTTTGCCAGGTGGGGCATCCCTCAGATAGATCTTTGCAGCCCCAGACAATCACAAACTTCCTCTGTTCTGTTGCAGGCCTCCAGTGCTGGGCTCAGTTCCCTGGATGCCCTTCTTCTGGATTGGGAGGGAAGTTCCTCTATGCTTTCCCCCTTTCCTCTCCTATTCAAAGTACTAGTCAAAATCAGATCTCAGCCTTGCAGGGTGATTCTGATTGCCCGGATTGGGCCAGGCAGCCTGGTACCCACTCCTTCTGTCTCTGACAGTCCATCTTCCCTGTGCCTCCCCAGGAATCACAATCTGTTGACTTGTGCCCAGGGAAGGGTTTGGTATCCGGACCTCAAATCCTCAACCTCAAGGCCTGGCTCTTGAGGAGTTAGAGTTGCTGATTACACCTCTCTCAGGGTGTTCTTGAGATCCTAAAGGCTTCCAGAAAGCCTTCCACTAGGGCTACTTATAGTTCTAAATGGAAAAGGTTTTCCATTTGGTGTGCTGGGAAAAATATTTCCCAGAATCTGCTGAATTGCCCATTTTGTTAGATTACATGGTACATCTTAATTCCTTGGTCTCAGACCAGCTACCCTGAGAGTTCATTTGGCAGCTGTGTCTGCTTTTGTGTCAGCAGGAAAGTCATCCCCTCTTTCCTTTCATCCTGTGTTTTCCAAGTTTTTAAGTGTAACCCCTAGATGGCGCTATCCCAGGGGCTACTACCCCTGCCTGATTTGCCACTAACAGGTTGAGGGGCCTGGATCCAATGGCGGGTGCCTCCACCCAGAGGTCAGGGTTTACAATAGTTAAACTAACTTGGTCACAGCCCTCTGGGACACTGCAACCCCCCTTTCTTCCCACTAGTGGCCCACACAATATATCAGAATTACCTTTACAGTATACACTTACCCCCAGGACTGGTTCCGGCACTGGGACCTCCTGTGAAATAAGATACAGTGCAACAATCACAGTACAGTACTTTAACATAGACAAATACCTCAGGCAGTATAACTTTGCTGAAACAAGCAGATCTGATTTATTTAGGGGGATATAACAAGGACAGGGGGAAATCAGGTTAATTAGCTTATCACTCTCATCTACCTATGGCTCTGTGCACAGGCCTATCCCTATCAGTTACTGTCCCTGGTACCCAAGCCTAGTGGCTAGTCCAAACCGTGGCAGCTGGTAGGGGCCCTTTCACACAGAAAAATTAGTTAAACAGTCAGCAGTACAGTAATTCCATTTGGCAATTCAACAGGGAGCGACCCTGAATTAGTACTCACGACCTCCAAACAAGATAGGGTCCTTCAATGTCAGCAGGGCTACTCTTGAGCTCCAAGAGACTCCTCACACATTTATAGGGTAAACAGTCACAGGCAAAAGTCACTTAATGGCAGCAGGATTCACTTGAGGTACACAAGCCTCTTCACACATTTATATGGTAAAACAGAAAGTACTATACCAGGCAGGCTGCTTCTCTATCCCGATCACAATTACTGCACATCACCGGAGAACACACAGCAGATTCAGTTCTGACAGACCGAGTGCAATTCAGCTATTTCTCCAGTCTTCTACAGGGTGAGCCTGGTTTCTACTCTTCAGATATCCTTTGATTCTCTTCACAGGATGGATTCAGTCCTAACAAGCAGTTACACAAGCTGCAGACGGAACTCTGGGCCTTACACACGTTTCCGACTAAAACTGCACACCGAAAAAGCACAGGGCTCCTTCCTTCTTCACTGTCAGAGCTCAACTGAAAAACTTCAACAGACAAAACGGGCACTTCCTTTGAGTTCCTCCCAGTTCTTGACTGGATTGGCTGTCACCACAATAGACTGCTGCTGTTGGTCCAAAAGGCGCAAGTCTAAACTACATCTCCCAGAGTCACTGCCCATACAATCCTCTTGTGGCTGGTTCAGATTATGAGTCCAAGTTCTGATTCGTCCAAGGCACCATTTTAGAGCTAGCTTACCCCACACTGATTGGTCCAGTTCAGCAGTTCAAATCCAGAATGGGAACTAGGCAGACACAGTTCTGACTGCAAAGAAAGCAGGTTAGACAAACTGTAATTTCATTATTACTCTAAATGGTTTCTGGCAAACAGTTACATCTTTCAGATAGGTTCCTTTGCACTCTAGTGACTGCAGAAATGGAGTGAATTGACAGCAGCTTGAGTGGTACTCAATCAAAGAAACACACAGTCCCCCATACAAACTAATTATGTCTGCAAGCAGACAGCTCTTAAAGAGACAGTACCAGAGGTTCTAAAACACTCACTGATAAATGGCTTAAACGCCAAACACCATTCAGGCTTGGAGCATTCAAGCAAGCTCCTGAAGTCTTTTGGGAACCCCCATTTGCAGGGGTTACATAGGATTACTCCATACTAATCCTCCCTTTCGGGAACCGGCCCCTGCTTGGGACCTTAATGTTTGCATTGCCCAGTTAATGCAACCCCCTTTTGAACCTCTGTCTTCTGCAGAGCTTAAGTACCTAACTTGGAAAACTGTTTTTCTAGTGGCTATCACTTCTGCCAGACGCATAAGTGAATTGCAAGCCTTGTCAGTGGAGACTGACTTTATTTCTTTCCACAGGGATAAGGTAGTCCTTAGGACTAATAGGAAGTTTTTGCCTAAGGTGGTTTCAGATTTCTATCTTAATCAATCTATCTCCCTTCCAGTATTTTTCACTGATCACTCCTCTTCGGGTGAGAGGAGGTTGCACAGCCTGGATGTTAAGAGAGCTCTTAGTTATTATATAGAGCGTACCAAAGGTCACAGGTTCAATTCCTCCAACTTTTCCTTACCTATGGTGAAGTTGGGAAAGGCAAACCTGCCACTAAGAGATCAATAGCCAGGTGGATTGTCTCTTGTGTCCAATTTGTTATCAGAAAGTGGGCAGAGCCCCCGGTTTGAGGGCTCATTCTACCAGGGGTACAGCTGCGTCTCTAGCTGCTGCCAGAGATATCCTTTATTAGAGATTTGCCAGGCTGCTACTTGGAAAACGGTACACACTTTTACCAAGCATTACTCCCTGGATGTCCAGGCCAGGAGAGATGCTCAGTTTGGCACAGCTGTTCTTCAGAGCCTATTCCCTAAGTAGGTTCTGCCCCTCCTCCATGGAGGTACTGCTGTGTATTCTGCTAATGTCTATAATATAGCAAGACTTCATGTTGTTTGAAGAAAAAATTACTCACCTTAGTAATGTTGTTTCTTCTAATGGAGTCTTACTATATTATAGACCTCCCCCCCAACCTGCCCCTCTCAGAACCTCTACTTGGTGGGGTGCGGGCAACTTAGTGTGGGCACTACTTATGTCCTGTTAGCATTTTGTCCCCTTTGGGACTTTGGGGGTGTGTATGTGTACGCGTGTGTGTGTTTTATTATACTTATGTTCCATTTCATATTATTAGAATGGTGTTAGTATTTCTGGTCCCCTGACTTGAGTCTTGGGTGTTGGGACCATCAATGGTTGTTATTATTTAGGTAGCCATTTGGCTAGTGTAGGTTACAGCTTCCACACAGACCTTAGTGAGTTTGGCTCGTAAAGATATGACAGTTCAAGTTTGAAATGATACAGATAGAGCTGCTCTCGTCCAAAATTCTATTTTGAATGGTTTTAACCATTTCACCGGGGCAGTTCTAGAGCTGGATCAAACTGCTAATGTCTATAATATAGCATGACTCCATTAGAAGAAACAACATTACTAAGGTGAATAATTTTTCTTTGCCTTGTAAATACCTGTGTTGACCTGTATATACAATTGTTCATGCTCCACCCAGGTCCATCTTGCAAATGAGTTTCTGCTCAACGATGAACACCTGGTTAAATAAAGACTTGATTGATTGAAAAACAGCAACTGTCACATTCATGAGGTGGTGTGAAAAAAATGGCTATGTTGAAAATCTGGAGTCAAAATACTGAAAATTACCAACGTTACCAGCGTGAGTTGGAACATTTCAATGTACACTCATAACTTTGTTGTTTTTGAATATTCTTACCCCAAGTTTTCAACATAGCCTTCTTATGACCCATATAACGTTCTTATGACCCCACCTCATGAACAAGGGCAGAGAACATTTTCAAATCCTCCCTGAAACACATTTTGGCCAGATTTGAAATATGGCAGCTGTCACATTTATTAGGTGGTGTGATAAAATGGCTATGTTGCAAATTTGGGGTCAAAATATTGAAAATTACCAAAGTTTCAAGTGTGTATTGAGAAGTTTCAACTAAACTCATAACTTTGTTGCTTTTTGTTTTTTCTGTATCTGTACCCCAGATTTTCAACATGGCCTTCTTATGACCCCACCTCATGAACAAGGGTTGAGAAAATGTTCAAATTTTGTTTGCCCAAAAGATAATTTCACATAGCAACCATGAAGTAACCTTTCAGGACAGATTTGCATACTATCACTGCCACCGTTCATGAGGTGCAGTCCCAAAAAGGCCATGTTGAAAATCTGGGCAAAAATTTAAAAAAAATGACCAAGTTATGAGGAAAAGTTTAAAACCCACTAACATACATTGAACTGTATAATTGATTTCCTCAGTTCACTGTCCGATGTTGAAGAGTGAAGATGTGTCTCTGGTCCAGAGAAGATTATGGCGTTGTACTCCCAGTAGGTCGGTAAGTAAGGCGTTAGGGTGTGGGGGGTGGTGGGTGCAGAGTAGAAAGGTAAGGTGGTGGGAGGCAGCAACAGACAATGATGGACGGTTTTCTTTTCTATAGAATATATAAAAATAAAACAATTACTATGAGGCACGGTTTTCTGTGTGTGTGTTGTAGGATGCTGACAGGGAGCTACGGTCCCTCCCTCTGAGGGACTCATCCTCTGACCCGATAGTCAGGTCATCATATTCCCTATCAGTTCCTGATTTTGCTGTTTTGTCCCTGGGCCCACAACCATACAATGGGCAGAGTGGCTGGCTCCGCCTCCGTGAAGGCAGCCTAACACCTTGGACATGTGCCCTCCCCATTCTTGGTGGCACACCTGTGCTGACACCCAGTCACCGCTGGGTGTCAGTCTACAGTGCACCACATGATCCCCCTTCCCCGAGGAAGGAGAGCTGTCGATGGATGCTTAATCCTTCCTCACCCTGCTGACTCCTGAGCAACCCCAGTCCATTCCCATGCCTGAGTCATCAGCATGGCACAAGACGTGGCATCCAGCGCCTCAACCCTCAGCACCACTGGACCAGTCTGAGGCACAGTTTTCTTTATTTCAGGTACTGACACTGGAGATTGGGCACCCCATTGATGTTGTTATATTTGGTGACACTGTGGGGTGAGCTCCCCGGTGTTCTACACTGAAAATGGGTGGGGTGGGGGGTACTAGCGTGTACCAGGGATTGGGCACCACAGTGTCAGAAAAATTATAATGGGTGGTGGGTGTTGAGCGCGGGAGGGTTGGGTGGGGAGAGAGAAATGGCAGTGGTGCCAGCAGCAGCAACAGACATCAATGGACAGTTTCTTTTTACAGGATCTATAAAATGATAAAAAATGACTATGATAAATAGTTTTCCTTATTTCAGGCACCTGGGGTAATCATTTCTGCAGACCTGAAAGTAGTTAAACAGTGTGATAAGGCAATGGGAAAGGCTAGCAGGATGCTCAAATGCATAGGCAAGGGTATCACCAGCAGAAAGAGGGAGGTATATTACCCCTGTATAGATCACTAGTGAAACCCCACCTTGAGTACTGTGTCCAGTTCTGGAGGTTCTACTACTGAAAAGGCATAGACAGAGTACAGATTGTGCAAAAGGAAGGCAACCTTAATGTTGCATGGACTGCATCAGAAGCCCTGTGGGGAGAGGCTTAAGTAATTAAATATGTACTCTCTGGAAGAAAGCAGGGAAAGAGGGAATATGATAGAAACATTCAAATATCTCACAGGTACAAACAAGGTACAGGAAGGGAGCATTTTCCAGAGAAAAAGATGCTTGAGGACAAGGGGTCACTCTATGAACCTGGAAGGGAGGAGGCTGAGAGGAAATGTGAGGACATTCTTCTTCACAAAAATGGTGGTGAATGCTTGGAACAGCCTCCCAGTGGAGGTGGTGGGAGCTGAGTTACAGGATTAAAGAAAGCATGTGGTAGACATTGGGATCTTAGAAGTAAGGCAAGAGCAGTGCATACCGAGACTGAGTAGGGTGTGTGGTGGCACTGAAGGTAGGGAAAATAGAGCAGACTAGGTGGCCCAAGAGGTCCCTATCTACTGACAACTTCTGTGTTTTTATGCTACCGTCCCAGCACTGGGTATTGGGCAACCCAATGTCGGTGTTATGTTTGGTGGCAGTGGGGGTGGGCTCCCTGGTGTCCCACACTGAAAATGCACAGAGTGGGGGGTACTAGCCAGCACCGGGGATTGGGAACCCTGGTGTCCAAAACTTAATATGGGGAAAGCAATGGGAGGTGGGAGAGATTGTTTTTTACGTTGGGGAGGGAGGACCATAACAGATTGATCATGATGTGATCAGTGCTGCTTGCTGGGTGGCATAATGCAGATCAAAGGAAAGAGCTGCCCTATAATTGGCGGGCTCTTTCCTTTGCACTACATGAAGTTTCTGCTCAGTAAGACCAGAACAGTGTCAAGATCAGCCTGACTGATGATTGGTCTGACAATGTCAAGTCCCTTGCAGACTGCCCTGCATTGGGCCAACAGTAACACACCTTTCAAACCCCTCTCTCTTAGCAATATGTTCACTTTGTGCAAGTGCAAGAGAAAATATAGCAATGTCTTGTCCGTTTCACTACCTCCTGTGCTATTCTCTTTTTAGTTTGTGTCATTGTGTGCCTTACTGCTTTCCTGCTTCCCTCCATTTCTCCTGATACACCTCCCTATCCTCCTCCCTATGCATCTCCTTATACCTTCTGAATGCTAAGGGAGGCAAAAGGTCTTGTCAAAGATCACACCACAAGCATTGGGGGCATGGGAACATGCCTGCCGTGTTACAGCTCTTTGCTGACTTTAGTTTTGTTGGGTCACAATGCCTTTCTATGACATCCTTCCACCAGCTGATCTTGGAGATGTAAGTCTACTAAGCCTGTGAAAAATTACATCTCCTGTATAAGGGCAGAAACTTCTCATTTTTTGTAGACATACAATCATAAAATAACCATGCCTGCAGGGTGCTGTAGGTGCAGTGTGGAAGAAAGAGGAGGTGACCACAAAACATGTGGCTTGACCTTATAGCTCAAATGGAAGGAGCACATGGGTAGAATTCTGGATGCCCAGGTTCAAATCCTAGCTGGATCACATTACAGTCAAAAATGTATCACAACTGAAATTGAAAACAACTGAACCAATTGAAAACAAAATGTACAAAAGAGAAGAAACACTGATAACATACAAGAAACAATTTTGAATGCTTCTATAACCTAGTGAATCAAAACAGCTGTTTGGAAGATGATAAATAAATGGTCTGACATTTGAGATATTGCAAACAAATTAATGCTGACAGATTTTGTAATTATGATGGATCTTTTAAGCAAAAACATGACTGTTTAAATGTTGTAGTAAAAAAGCATGTTTATGTTTACTCTACTAGAATTTCGGCTGGTGCTGAAGAGAAGGCCTCCCTTACCCAAAGAGCTTTGGAACTTTCTCTGAACTACAGCTTTGTCACACTGCTCACATCCATGGTTGTCACCAAACCTGGGGATGGTGAAAATAATCAAACTGTGCTAGCTGACAAGCCAACAGATGTCGGTATGTAACCTTCACCATAATTGTTAATGTTTGTTTGACAATGAATTTAGTAGTTAAAACTCTGATGTTTCTGTTTAAATTATGTTATGATCATGTGGCAGTGCTGCTGTACCTGCCATAGGTAGAGTTTACCGAGTGGTTCTGTACTGAATCCAAACTTTTCTAGATGTTGAACATGTGAAGTTAAGGCAGGGTTTTAAATAATTGATTAGCAGTTTTTTTCTTGGGACTATACTAACAGTACAGAAGGTATTTATATGGATTTTCTAGAAGTGCTGTGTTTGTTAAACACAGAGAGGCAAGAGCTATACATTGTCACAAAGATTTAGCACTTTTATGAGCAAAATGCTAATCAATTTCTAGAGTTATATAAATCCCTGTAAGGTGTTCAGCTTGACTTCAGTGTTGGGAGAGTTAATCTAATCACTGCTAAAGGAAAGGATTGTGGAATATCTTGAATCCAGTGGGTTACAAACCTGAGACAGCATGGATTCATGGGTGGGGTGGGGGTCATGTTAACTGAATCTGATAGAGTTCTTTGACTGGGTGAACAAGAAACTAGATCAGGATGGGGCAGTGGGCGTAGCCTACATAGATATCAGTAAGGCTTTCGACACCACATCACTGTTCCACATAGGAGGCTAGTAAGCAAGCTAGGTAGCTTATTGGGTCCAAAGGTGGTAAACTGAGTAAGAGATTGGCTATGGGATAAGCAATAGAGGGTGGTTGTAAACAGAGTTCACGCAGAGGAAGGGAGGGTGGCCAGTGGGGTCCCTCATGGATTAATGCTTGAATCGGTCCTCCTTAATGTCTTTATAAGTGACATTGCAAAGGAGCTGGAAGGGAAGGTCTGCCTCTCTGTGGATGACACCAAACTCTTCAATTGGGTGGACAGTCGGGGGGGGGAAGATGAGCAGTGACCTGAGAAAACTCGAGGAGTGGTCTAGCAGTATGGCAGCTGGGTTTCAGCATGAAAAAGTGAAAAATGATGCACTTCAAACAACATGAAGTCTTGCTATATTATGACAATTGCAGTGAGTCCCAATCTTCGAACTGCTCCGGAGGTGAAAGAGTTAACTTTCCATGCCAGGCATGGAACTCTGAGCACGAGCTCGGTTGGAAACTCTGTGTGTTGTTCTTCAAACACAAACTGTCAGATTCTTTACTCCGCCTCACTGAACAGTCGCTCCGGAGATTTCTCCTTCTGCTCGGTTCATTTTGTCAGTTAAAAGTATTATTTTATCGTTTTTTTGTCCAAAATTAAACCGCAACCGGTCGGTTCAAGCTCTGTCTGTGGTAATGTAAGTAATAGATAGGCTTTACATTTATATTATTCTGTGTGGAACTTGTAAACGCTTATCGGTTCGGTTTGAACCGATCAGGTTGTTTTTAAAATTTACTAGTCCTTATTTAGGTGCGGTTCCCGGTTCTTATTGATTCTAAAAAAAAACGGATTTCATTACGTTTTTTTCCACGACCCGTAACATGGTTGGGAATCGATAAGAGAGTCTTGCTTGGCAGATTGCCATAAACGGGCAAGTTTGGTTAGGCTGGCACTATGTCTGAGAAACCCAAAGGAAAAACCAGGCCCACTGGGTTTCAACACTGTAGTGTTTGTGGGGAAGCCTTTGCTAAGGCTGACCCCCACAGCACCTGTGTTTACTGTCTGGGGTTTGACCACCTCAATGCAGACTGCCAGATTTGTAAGAATTTCCCTGCTGCCACCATAGAAAAGAGAGTTGGTAGGCTCAGGAGAAGGAGGCCAAAGTCCACTGACCTGGATGGCCAGCCCGGTTCGGTTCCAGAGGGAGTGCCCTTTGACCAGGGCGATACTCCCTCGGGCAAACGAAGAGACGGCTCTGAGGAGCCGGTTCCAGCAAAAAGGACTAGAAAGTCAGCTGGTGTGGAGCTAAAAGTTCTCTCTCCAACTGCTGAAGAAATAGCTAAAGCAATTCAAATTGTCCAGTCACTTTCCCCGGTTCCAACCGAACCGACACCATCAGGGAAGCGCTCGGTTCGGCCGGTTCCACCGGTTCAAGATTATGATTTTGAGGATTTTTGTGAACTGGAGGAGGGGAAGAGGAGTATGAGGAGAGGAATGTGGATTTGAAAGTCTGGATGTGCCCATTGAACCAGACATCTCTCCAGACAGACCTTTAGAGGTTTCTCCTCCCAGGCTCTCTGAGTCCCCTTCTCATTTTATGTTTTATAAAAAAGTTGCTGAAACTCTCCAGCTCCTGTTGAGGAAGCTGTTTGTAACCCCTAGATGGCGCTATCCCAGGGGCTACTACCCCTGCCTGATTTGCCACTAACAGGTTGAGGGGCCTGGATCCAATGGCAGGTGCCTCCACCCAGAGGTCAGGGTTTGCAATAGTTAAACTTAATTGGTCACAGCCCTGGGACACTGCAACCCTTTCTTCCCACTTGTGGCCCACACAGTATATCAGAATTGCCTCACAGTATACACTTACCCCAGGACTGGTTCAGGCACTGGGACCCCTGTAAAATAAGATACAGTGCAACAATCACAGTACAATACTTTAACATAGACAAATACCTCAGGCAGTATAACTTTGCTGAAACAAGCAGCTCTGATTTATTTAGGGGGATATAACAAGGACAGGGGGAAATCAGGTTAATTAGCTTATCACTTTACTCATCTATTTATGGCTCTGTGCACAGGCCTATCCCTACCAGTTACTGTCCCTGGGTACCCAAGCCCTAGTGGCTAGTCCAAACCGTGGCAGCTGGTAGGGGCCCTTTCACAGAGAAAAGAAAAATTAGTTTAAACAGTCAGCAGTACAGTAATTCCATTTGGATTCAATGGGGCAATTCAACAGGGAGCGACCCTGAATTAGTACTCACGACCTCCAAACAAGATAGGGTCCTTCAATGTCAGCAGGGCTACTCTTGAGCTCCACGAGACTCCTCACACATTTATATGGCAAACTGCAACAGGCAAAAGTCCTTTAATGGCAGCAGGATTCACTTGAGCTACACAAGCCTCCTCACACATTTATATGGTAAACAGTAACAGGCAAAAGTCTTTTAATGGCAGCAGGATTAACTTGAGCTGCACAAGCCTCCTCACACATTTATATGGTAAAAAGAAAGTACTATACCAGGCAGGCTGCTTTTCTATCCCGATCGCAATTACTGCACAATACCCGGGAGAACACACAGCAGATTCAGTTCCTGACAGACCGAGTGCAATTCAGCAATTTCTCCAGTCTTCTTCAGGGTGAGCCTGGTTTCTACTCTTCAGATATCCTTTGATTCTCTTCACAGAACGGATTCAGTCCTAACAAGCAGTTACACAAGCTGCAGACCGGAACTCTGGGCCTTACACACGTTTCCCGACTAAAACTGCACACTGAAAAAGCACAGGGCTCCTTCCCTCTTCACTGCCAGAGCTCAACTGAAACTCCAGCAGACAAAACTGGGCACTTCCTTTGAGTTCCTCCCAGTTCTTGGCTGGATTGGCTGTCACTCACAATAGACTGCCCCTGTTGGTCTAAAAAGGCGCCGAAGTCTAAACTACATCTCCCAGAGTCACTGCCCATACAATCCTCTTGTGGCTGGCTCAGATTATGAGTCCAAGTTCTGATTCGTCCAAGGCACCATTTTAGAGCTACCTTAACCCACACTGATTGGTCCAGTTCAGCAGTTCAAAACTAGAATGGGAACTAGGCAAACACAGTTCTGACTGCAAAGAAAGCAGGTTAGACAAACTGTATTTTCATTATTACTCTAAATGATTTCTGGCAAACAGTTACATCTTTCAGATGGGTTCCTTTGCACTCCTAGTGACTGCAAAATGGAGTGATTGGCAGCAGCTCGAGTGGTACTCAAGCAAGCACACAGTCCCCCCCATACAAATAATTATGTCTGCAAGCAGACAGCTCTTAAAGAGGCAGTACCAGAGGCTCTAAAACACCACTGATAAATGGCTTAAACGCAAACACCATTCAGGCTTGGAGCATTCAAGCAAGCTCCTGGAAGTCTTTTGGGAACCCCATTTGCAGTGGGGTTACACCCTTCCTGGCCTGGGAAAGCTTGACGTCGACATGCCAAGTACCCTCATAAGTTTCAACTGCAACCATATACATTTGCATTAGGCTCACACATGTAATCATCAGTCAATACATCATTTTACCAAGAACACATTTCTGAAACATTGCACGTCCACTCTTACACAGTATTACACACACATTGTACCATAACTCAAGTTATTACCTCTTGTACATGAAACCTGAAGAGAGGGGCCCTTCCCTATCAGTTACCTTGGGGCTGGATGGGCAAGGGCACCATACTTAGAGGGCAACACAAGTAACTTGAGTTAGCACTGACGCCAGTTTGGGCAATGAGCCTGGGGCACATACATCTTTTATGGACAACATTGAGAGGCAAGTCCACAGGCCTCCCAAGAAAATCATAACTGAGGGTGCACCACAGGCTTTACAGCTCGACCAGTCTTTCTAGGGGAACTGTTACAGTCTCTGCACTCTGAGCCTCATTTTCAGCATTGTCCTCACTTGTCAGGAGTCTCCATGGGGGTAGAGAGGCTAGAACTTGGGCACTTTCAGCTCCAGGAGTTACAGTTTCTGAGTCCACAACATTTGGCTGGCATGGAGAGCTTTCGGACACTGGTAGTGGACTGTCAGGGCACTCAAAATACTCTTCTTGTTCTGGTGTATCACCAGTCTGCCCTAATCCATCATTTTCTCCCTGAAAGCTCAAACAGTTCAACCATGCACAATGATTCCATTTCATCTGATCTGATACTTTGCACTTCACTTTCTGGGAGCACTGGCTCCAGGGACAAAGCTGGGGTTTAGACAGTCCAGAAGCCCAGCTTCGTCTTCAGTATTGACTAGGGATTGCCCTGAACAATTGACTCAGTTCGAAGAAGGATAGTATTCAAAGTCACTCTCACTTTCTTCTGATATGGACTGACAGTCATGCTCAACTGGGACTTGTGGAGGGGAACACTTTAACTCTGCTTCTGTAGGTGCAGACTTTCTTGATCTTTTCTTAGCAGCAGCTCTAATCACTGGTCCAGAGGGGGCATCTTCTGGGGGCTCAGACTCGATCAAGATTTGTCCAATGGGCAGTAAATGATTTCTATGCATTGTTTTTACATCTTTTGAATTATTCTCAGGCCTTACTTTGTACACTGGTAGATCATCTAGTTTGCCCACTACAATGAGAGGGAGATGGTGCCATCTGTCAGCAATCTTGTGCTTGCCATGCAGTCCCAGATTTCTTAGCAATACCCAATCTCCCTCCTGGAGTTCCTGTGCTTTCACCTTTTATCATACCTTTCTTTGTTGGCCAGATTTCTTTGGCAGCCATGGTTTGAGCCAGTTGGTACGCATGAGTTAGCTGGGCCTTTAACTTTTGCACATACTGTAAATAGTTGTCAGCTTGAACCCCATCAGGAGAGACCCCAAAACACACATCTACCGGTAGTCGAGCTTCTCTTTCAAACATCAGGGGTGGGGAGAACCCAGTGGCATCACTTTTGGTGCAGTTATAAGCATGTACCAGGGTGCTAATTTGTTGGCTCCATCTAGGCTTGTCCCTTGGGTGCAGGGTGCCTAGCATATCTAGCAAAGTGGTTGAAACATTCAGGCTGTGGGTCCCCTGGGGGTGGTAAGGAGTGGTTCTGGACTTCGACTCCCCACAGAGAAAGCATCTCTTTGATCAGATGACTCTCAAAGTCTCTCCCTTGATCAGAATGGATTCTTTGTGGAGCCCCATAGTGAACAAAAAGTTTTCTACAAGTACTTTGGCCACAGTGGATGCTTTCTGGTCTTTGGTGGGAAAGCTTGGGCATATCTCGTGAAATGGTCAGTGACCACCAGCACATTACTGATATTTCTTTGATCTGACTCCAAACTCAGAAAATCAATACAGACCAGCTCCATGGGTGCACTGGTGGTGATGTTAACAAGGGGCAGCCCTCTGGGCAAAGCTTTCTCTGTAAGCAGTGACTACAAGTTCGAATGTGTTGCTCCACATCAGCCCCCATCTTAGGCCAATAGAATCTGGATCTCACCAGTCAAGTGTTCTGTCTATACCAAGGTGCCCCATGTGGTTGTGCAAGGACCCAGTACTGAGTCTCGAAGGCAGTGGGCAGCACTAGTTGTTGTTTGTCTACTTGTCCCCTCTGTCTACTGTTTCTCTATATAACAGTTTATTGATCAGTTTCAACTTAGGACCTTCTTTGTATAACAATGCAGTTCTCAAATCAGTGGAGCGTGAATTTGACACATCTTTTCCTGCACAGAGGGCTTCTAAAGCTGATTTGATCTATGGGATCGCTGGACTGAGCCCGCGAATACTGTCATTGTCTAGCTGAGGCAGTGCACCAATGTCTATTGCAGAAAAGTGGCAATAAGCAGCAGGTATGCAATTCTCAGAGGTCCCAAGCAATCCACCATGCAGTCCACTGCGCTCCGTGGACATTTGTTCCTCCTGTCAAACTTCCGCAGAGTGCCCGAATGTCAGGTTCTGCCAATCTGACCCAATCATCCTGGGAACAGGCCTCCGGAGAGAGCATCAGCATCTATGTGGTTCAGACCTGCTCGGTATTCGAGAGCATAGTCATATGTAGATAATGCAGAAAGCCACCTATGGCCAGTGGCATCCAACTTAGCTGAGGTCTGCACATAGGTCAAAGGATTATTGTCAGTTTTACTAGTATTTTAGCCCCATACAAGTACTCATGGAATTGGTCAACAATAGCCCACTTCAAAGCTAGGAACTCTAACTTATGTACAGGATAGTTCTTTTCGGCTGGGGTCAGACTTCTACTGGCAAAGGCCACTGGTCTCAGGCCATTCTCGTGTTTTGGTACAACGCAGCCCCCAACCCTGCAAGCTAGCAATCAGTGTGCAGGACATAAGGTTTTCTTGGATCGGCATAGGCCAGCACTGGAGCATGGGTAAGTTGATATATGATCTCATGAAAAGCAGTCTCATAATCAGGAGTCCAGCGGGCCAAGTACTTCACTCGGATGAAAATACACTCTTCAGTCTTGAGGGACGCTGACTTTTGTATTTTTGTGGGTTGGGGATACCCTTGAGTAAGGTTAAGTAAAGGGCGGATCACTCTTGAACAGTCCTTGATGAACGCCGATAATAACCACAGAATCCCAGGAATCTTTGCAGTTCTTTTAGATTTTGGGCTGTGGCCAGGTAGTCAAGGCCTCAACTTTACTTGGGTCGGTCTCTATTCCTCGCTGGATACTATGTGTCCCACATACTTTACTGATGTTTGAAAGAATTGACACTTATCAATGGACAGTTTAAGGCCAAAGTCCTCCAGTCGGTCCAATACCTTAAATAATCTGCTCTCATGTTCCTCCAGTGAGCTGCTAAACACAATAACATCATCTAGGTATACCAGGCACTCTAGTAAGTTCATGTCCCCCACTGCACGCTCCATCAATCGTTGAAAAGTGGCTGGGGCACCTGAAATCCCTTGAGGCATCCTCATGAATTCATAGAAGCCAAGCGGACAGATAAAGGCTGTCTTCTCACGGTCCTCTGGGGCCATCGGGATCTGGCAGTACCCACCGCGGAGATCCAACACAGAGAACCACTTGCTCCCATTTAAGCAGTCCAAAGCATCCTGATCGCGGGCATTGTGTACTGATCAGGGATAGTCCGCCGTTTAAGGTGCGATAATCCACGCACATCCTTACTGTCCCATTCTTCTTCCTCACTACCACAATGGGGGAAGCATAAGGGCTTCTGGATTCTTGTATTACACCAGCAGCTAACATCTCTTGCAGATGCCTCACATCATCTATGTCAGCAGGTGCCAGGCATCGAGACCTCTCACGAAATGGTCTTTCTCATGCAGCTGGATATTGTGCTCAGCTCCTTGCACGCATCCCACGTCCCAATCCTTTAAAGAAAACACCTGGTCTCTCTGGGCAAGCTTCTCACTGATCCTCACTTTCCATTCAGCTGGCAACGGGAGTCGCGAAATCAAACAAGTCGGGCGCTATTGTCATTCTTCCTCGAACTCTTGTTGTTGGTAGCACTGCATTGTCTGCACAATGCACATTAGCCAGGATGCAACCTCTATTTACTCGAATGTCTCTTTCAGACACATTATGAACTTGGACCATTACCCTTCTGGCATAAGCATGGGCTCTAGTGGGAAAAATACTAGGCTTGACCAGCAGTCCCTCTGGCAATTTTCCATTGCCTGGGCATCCAACATTAATATTTTATTCTTAACATCCTTTCTGACACGGACCTCTCCCTGTAAGGTACACTGGACATTTGGCGCCAGGATCAGAGACTCAGGATCCTTCTTCCGTACAATTCCGACCGTTCCTCTGGTTCTATTTTTCAGCATCTCTGTGCCTCATAGGCCTTCTTAATTAAAGCCAGAACTCTAAGAGTTCTACTAGTCTTTGACCCCTGTTTTTCATAACACAACTGTGCCAGCCTTCCGAACATATGAGCATTTGTTCCAATCAACAAAGGGACACCATCATACAGTCCAGTGGGGGGACACACTAAGGCTAGGGTCTCTACTTGTTCTTAGTTATCACTCTCCAAGCAGTGAGGGCTCCCTCTGGGGTAATGGTCTGTGGCACTTTGGAGCTATCTATGGGATCCTTAAACTCTACTAGGCCAGGAAAGTGTGGGTGAGCAGATTAGCATGCCGACCCACCACCACAGGGTTTTGTAAACCTTCCACCTTGGAAAGTACTCCCTGTACAGTGTCCGTATTGATACCCAGGGGGATGTCCAGGATAAGCATAGCATTTTGGGGGTCTATCTCCTCCCCAGTACACCACTCCATCAGCCGGTGCACAGCCACTTCTGTCGGGGTACCCATTTATTTTTTTTCTTAACAGTGGTTTGTAAATATGGCCACTAGAGGACACACAATCCCAGCGGTGAGCCTCCAAGATGTAACCCCTAGATGGCGCTATCCCAGGGGCTACTACCCCTGCCTGATTTGCCACTAACAGGTTGAGGGGCCTGGATCCAATGGCAGGTGCCTCCACCCAGAGGTCAGGGTTTGCAATAGTTAAACTTAATTGGTCACAGCCCTCTGGGACACTGCAACCCCCCTTTCTTCCCACTAGTGGCCCATATAGTATATCAGAATTACCTTCACAGTATACACTTACCCCCAGGACTGGTTCAGGCACTGGGACCCCCTGTAAAATAAGATACAATGCAACAATCACAGTACAATACTTTAACATAGACAAATACCTCAGGCAGTATAACTTTGCTGAAACAAGCAGCTCTGATTTATTTAGGGGGATATAACAAGGACAGGGAAATCAGGTTAATTAGCTTATCACTTTACTCATCTACTTATGGCTCTGTGCACAGGCCTATCCATACCAGTTACTGTCCCTGGGTACCCAAGCCCTAGTAGCTAGTCCAAACCGTGGCAGCTGGTAGGTTCTTTCACACAGAGAAAAGAAAAATTAGTTAAACAGTCAGCAGTACAGTAATTCCATTTGGATTCAATGGGCAATTCAACAGGGAGTGACTCTGAATTAGTACTCACGACCTCCAAACAAGATAGGGTCCTTCAATGTCAGCAGGCTACTCTTGAGCTCCACGAGACTCCTCACACATTTATATGGCAAACTGCAACAGGCAAAAGTCCTTTAATGGCAGCAGGATTCACTTGAGCTACACAAGCCTCCTCACACATTTATATGGTAAACAGTAACAGGCAAAAGTCCTTTAATGGCAGCAGGATTAACTTGAGCTGCACAAGCCTCCTCACACATTTATATGGTAAAAAGAAAGTACTATACCAGGCAGGCTGCTTTTCTATCCCGATCGCAATTACTGCACAATACCCGGGAGAACACACAGCAGATTCAGTTCCTGACAGACTGAGTGCAATTCAGCAATTTCTCCAGTCTTCTACAGGGTGAGCCTGGTTTCTACTCTTCAGATATCCTTTGATTCTCTTCACAGGACGGATTCAGTCCTAACAAGCAGTTACACAAGCTGCAGACCGGAACTCTGGGCCTTACACACGTTTCCCGACTAAAACTGCACACGAAAAAGCACAGGGCTCCTTCCCTCTTCACTGCCAGAGCTCAACTGAAACTCCAGCAGACAAAACCGGGCACTTCCTTTGAGTTCCTCCCAGTTCTTGGCTGGATTGGCTGTCACTCACAATAGACTACCCCTGTTGGTCCAAAAAGGCGCCGAAGTCTAAACTACATCTCCCAGAGTCACTGCCCATACAATCCTCTTGTGGCTGGCTCAGATTATGAGTCAAGTTCTGATTCGGTCCAAGGCACCATTTTAGAGCTACCTTAACCACACACTGATTGGTCCAGTTCAGCAGTTCAAAACTAGAATGGGAACTAGGCAAACACAGTTCTGACTGCAAAGAAGCAGGTTAGACAAACTGTATTTTCATTATTACTCTAAATGATTTCTGGCAAACAGTTACATCTTTCAGATGGGTTCCTTTGCACTCCTAGTGACTGCAAAATGGAGTAAATTGGCAGCAGCTCGATGGTACTCAAGCAGAGAAGACACAGTCCCCCCTATACAAACTAATTATGTCTGCAAGCAGACAGCTCTTAAAGAGACAGTACCAGAGGCTCTAAAACACTCACTGATAAATGGCTTAAACGCCAAACACCATTCAGGCTTGGAGCATTCAAGCAAGCTCCTGAAGTCTTTTGGGAACCCCATTTGCAGGGGGGTTACATGTTGATGACCAAGAGGAGCCTGATTATGTAGAAATGATGGATATTCCAGAGTCTAGGAGACTGTCTATTCCTTTGCATAAATCTTTTCGGAAACAGACAGTAAAAGTTTTAAAAACTCCTCACACTATACCTCCTGTTGATAAAAGGATGGACAAGAGGTATACATTATCAGGCTCTGATACGGAGTTTCTCACACAGCAATGCAGCCATGTGGGGGTAGTGCAGGCTGCAGCCTGTGACAAGGCAAATATTCCCCTAGTTTCACACACCCCTGAAAAGGACTCCAGGAGGATTGATGCTGTGGCAAAGAAACAGTACATGGCAGCATCCTTGGGACTCAGACAGGCAAATTATATGGCTTATGCTGCTAGGTACCAGAAATCCAGATGGGATACTGTCCTGGATCTAGCAAAACAGGTCCCTGACCAGCTTGCCAGGGAGCTGGAACAGGTGGCTACGGATGGTATTGAGGCATCCAAGGTGCAATTTCATGCTGCAGTAGACTCTAATGATGTGTCATCAAGAGTCATGGCTACATCTGTGGCACTTCACAGAATGGCTTGGCTCAGATGTACTACCCTGTCACAGGATATCCAGTCTAAGGCCATGGATTTTCCTGCTGTGGGCAATTCTCTGTTTGGGGAGCAAACAGAGAATTACATGAAGAAAATGGGTGAATATAGGACCACCTATAGGAGTGCACAGGCCAAGGAAAGGCAGGCCACTCCTCAAAAGCAGCTTCCAAGGGCAGGGCAGGCCTTTTCATAGGCCTTTTACCAAGCCCAGGCCTCCTCTTCTGCTTATGCCCAGAGGGGTTCTTTAGAGGAGAGGTAGACGGGCACAAGCAGGCCTGCTTCCACCCCTCAGCCCAAAGCCCTGCCAAACAGGCACCCTGATGGGGTAGCCAGAGCGATTCTCCTCTACCTGCAGGGGCAGGCTGGCTTTCTTTGTCCAGGACTGGAAGTCTCTAACGCCAGACAAGTGGGTCCTGGAAGTAGTAAGCCAGGGATTGGTTCTCAGCTTCAAAAAATTTCCAAAGATGAGAACCAGATCCTTTCCACCTGCAACTCCATCAGAGGCACTTGCCCTGGAGGCAGAGGTCTCTACCCTCCTGGCTCTCAGAGCCGTGGAAAGGGTTCCACCTCACACCAGGGCAAAGGTTTGTACTCCAAGTACTTCCTTACCCCAAAAAGACAGGAGAATGGCCCATCCTGGATCTCAGATACTTAAACAAGCACCTTTAAAACCAAAATTCAAAATGGTGACTCTGGGAATTATTCTACCTCTCTAAGGCCAGGGATTGGCTGGCGTCCCTGGACCTCAAGGATGCCTACTTCCATATTCTCATCAGAGCTCCCATCGAAAGTACCTCAGGTTCGAGCTGCCCTCAGGCCATTACCAGTTCAGAGCAATGCCTTTCGGCCTCACCTCTGCTCCAAGGGTATTCACCAAATGCCTGGCAGTAGCAGTTGCCTATCTAAGAAGGCAAAAGACTGCCATCTTTCCTTACCTGGATGACTGGCTCATAGTAGGCCAGTCCCCAGACCAGGTCAACTTACATCTTCAGATAACGCAGCAACTGCTTACCTCCCTAGGTTTCCTTCTGAATCTCTCAAAGTCAGTTCTAGAGCCTGTCCAGCTTCTTACCTTCATAGGCACAGAACTGAACACACAGGAAGCCAGGGCCTTCCTTCCTCTGGACAGGGCAAAGACCCTAGTCTCCCTGGCCTCCTCATTCACCCTGCAGGTCTCTCGACCAGCAAGGCATTTTCTGCAGCTCCTAGGACACATGGCTGCTTCTACAGCAGTAGTGCAAGGAGCAAGATTTCAGATGAGGGACATCCAGTTCCATTTGAGAGCTTTTGTCTCAAAGAAAGGATCCTCTTACCAAGTTGATCCCAGTAACTCGAACCCTGATCCAAGCCCTACAGTGGTGGCAGGATCAGAGCAACCTGAGACAAGGGGTTCCTTTTGTCACTCAGTCTCACTCCTTAATCCTTACTACAGATGCATCCCTCTTGGGGTGGGGAGCTCACATGGGCGACCTCACTACCCAGGGACTGTTGTCTCCCCAGGAATCTCTGCTCCACATCAACCTGTTGGAGCTCAGAGCAGTTTTTCTAGCACTTCAAGCTTTTTCCAAATCTGTTCAGAACAAAGTTGTACAGGTCAGAACAGACAACACCACTACAATGTGGTACATGAACACGTAAGGGGGCACTCGGTCTACGGCCTTGTGCACCGAAGCCATGAAGTTGTGGTCTCTGGCTTACTCCCTGAACACCTCCCTTATGGCAGTTCACCTCCCAGGCAAGGACAATGTCCTGGCAGATGCTCTCAGCAGGATTTCTCAGGGCCATCATGAGTGGTCACTGGATCCCTGGTCCTGGGAGTAATATTTACCCGATGGTCACCCCGCAGATAGATCTTTTTGCAGCCCCAGACAATCACCAACTTCCCCTTTTTTGCTGCAGGCCCCCAGTGTTGGGCTCAGTCCCTCTGGATGCCTTAGTCCTCAGTTGGGAAGGGAAGTTTCTCTATGCCTTCCTTCCCTTCCCTCTCCTGTTCAAAGTGCAAGTCAAAATCAGATCCCAATCCTGCACGGTCATTCTGATTGCTCCAGATTGGGCCAGACAGCCCTGGTATCCACTCCTACTGTCCTTAGCAGTCCATCCTCCCCTGTGTCTTCCCAGGAATCACAATCTGTTAACCTGTGCCCAGGGAAGGGTTTGGTATCTGAACCTCAAATCTCTCAATCTCAAGGCCTGGTTCTTGAAGAGTTAAAGTTTGCTGATCTACACCTTTCCCAAGGTGTAATGGATATATTGAAGGCTTCTAGGAAGCCTTCCACCAGAGCTACTTACAATTCCAAATGGAAAAGGTTTTCCATATGGTGCTCGGAAAAGCATATTTCCCCAGATTCTGCTGATTTGCCCACAGTCCTGGATTATATGGTCTATCTAAACACTTTGGGGTTGAGATCGACTACCCTGAAGGTGCATTTGGCAGCTGTGTCTGCTTTTATTTCAGCAAGTAAACCCTCTTCTCTTTCAGCTCATCCTGTATTTTCCAAGTTTTTTAAGGGGTTGCTTCACACCGACCCTCCATTCAGGGATCCTTCCCCTGCCTAGGATCTTAATGTTTGCATTGCTCAGCTTATGCAATCCCCCTTCAAGCCCTTGTCTTCAGCTGAGCTTAAGTACTTGACTTGGAAGACTGTGTTTCTGGTAGCCATCACCTCTGCCAGACGCATAAGTGAATTATAAGCGTTGTCAGTGGAGCCGGATTTTATCTCCTTTCACAGAGATAAGATGATCCTCCGGACTAACAGGAAGTTCCTACTAAGGTGGTTTCAGATTTCCATCTTAATCAATCTATATCTCTTCCAGTGTACTTCACTGACCATTCCTCCTCTGGTGAGCGGAGGCTGCACAGCCTAGATGTGAAGAGAGCCCTTAGTTACTACATAGAGCGTACCAAGGGTCACAGGTTTGACTCCCTCCAACTATTCCTCACTTATGGCGAGGTTGGTAAAGGGAAGCCCGCCACTAAAAGATCCATTGCCAGGTAGATTGTCTCTTGTATCCAATTCTGTTGTGAAAAGCTGGGAAAAGTTCCTCCCTCAGGCCTGAGGGTTCACTCTACCAGAGGTACAGCTGCTTCCCTGGCTGCTGCCAGGGACATCCCTATTCTAGAGATATGTCAAGCAGCTACCTGGAAAACAGTTCACACTTTTACCAAGCATTACTCCCTGGACATCCAGGCTAGGAGTGATGCTCGGTTTGGCACAGCTGTGCTTCAGAGCCTATTCCCTAAGTAGGTTCTGTCCTCCTCCATGGAGGTACTGCTGTGTAGTCTGCAATTGTCATAATATAGCAAGACTTCATGTTGTTTGAAGAAAAAATTACTCACCTTAGTAATGTTGTTTCTTCTAATGGAGTCTTGCTATATTATGACTTCCCTCCCTGCCTGCCCTCTCAGAACCTCTGTTTTGGGACGTGGGTGGACAGTACAGTGTTGGCACTTAGTTGTTGCCCACCTTGTTGTTTTTCACCCTTCCTTTTTTGGGGTGAATTAGTGTTGTGTTTTTCATTTTTTGAGTCTCCTGACCTGAGTCTTTGTTTTGGGACCAAAAAATGTGTGTTTATGTTAGAGCCAGTTGGCTAGTGTAGGTTTACAGCTTCCACACAGAGCCTTAGTGAGTTTTAGCTCATAAAGATCGACAGTTTGTGTTTGAAGAACAACAGACAGAGTTTCCAACCGAGCTCGTGCTCAGAGTTCCATGCCTGGCATGGAAAGTTAACTCTTTCACCTCTGGAGCAGTTCGAAGATTGGGACTCACTGCAATTGTCATAATATAGCAAGACTCCATTAGAAGAAACAACATTACTAAGGTGAGTAATTTTTCTTGGGGCACATAAAGTCAGGGGCAGAGTACAAAATGGGGTGTGGTACTGATTACCACCATGCAGGAAAGAGACCTAGGGGTGATCATATTGGATTACCTAAAGGTGGCCAGGCAGTGTGACAAGGCAGTTGGGAGGATGCTGGGGTACGGAGGGAGGGGTATCACCAGGAGAAAGAGGGAGATGGTGTTGCCTCTGAATAGATCACTGGTAAGACCCCACCTAGAGTACTGTGTCCCTTTCTGGAGACTACATTTCAGAAAGGACATAGAGTGAAAGCAGGCCAACAAAGGGCAACTAAAATGGTGAAGGGTCTGCATCAGAAGTCCAATGAGAAGAAATGAAAGGAACTAAATATGTACATCCTGGAAAAGAGGAGAGAGGGGGATATGATAGAAGACCGTTAAATGCCTCACAGGGTTAACAAGGTGCAATAGAAAGGGAAGTATTTTTCAGAAAAAACGTGCTCAAGGCCAAAGGGCATAATAAGAAGCTGGAAGGGAAGAATCAAGAGAGATATGAGGAAGTACAAATTTCTTAGAAAGAGTGGTGTATCCCTGGAACAGTCTTCCAGCATTGGTAGGAGGAGAAAACAGTGGTGGTTCAAGAATGCATGTGATGGGCATAAGGGAATCATAGGAAAGGGAAGGGAGGGTGAATGGGCTAGAGATCAAGTGGGATCTGTAATGATACAACAGGCAGCGAAAATGGACAGACTAGGTGGGCCAAGTTGTCTCTATCTGTTGGCAATTTCTATGTTTCTGTTTCTGTGCTCCCAGGTAGAATGCAGGTTGTCCAATGTTTGTACACCAACTGCAGGCCAACAAGAGTAGCAAACCCCCTTCAGGACAAAAAAAAAAAGCATTAGTAAGCCCTCTACAGGCCAACCAAAGAGTAACATCCACCTGCAGGCCAACCAAGACATAGCAAACTCCCTGCTGGCCAACCAAGGAATAACAAACCCCCTGCAGGCCAGTCAAGGGGTAGTAGAGCCCCTTCAGGCCAACCAAAGAGAAAATTAAAAAAAACGTACAGGCCAGCTGAGAAGTAGCAGAGCCCTCGCAGGCAACCCAAGGAGTAGCAAACCCAATGTAGGCCAGCCAAGGAGTGACAATCCCCCTGCAAAACAACCAGGGGTAACAAACCCATTGCAAACCAAGCAAGGAGTAGCACTTCCTGCAGGCCAAAAAGAGTAGCAAAGCCCTCTGAGAACAACCAAGGAGTAGCAAGCCTTCCTTGACCAACTGAGGAGTTGCAAACCCCACTGCCCAACCAAGGAGTAGCAAACTTCCTGCAGGCCACAAAAGGAGTAGTAAAACCCCTGAGAACAACCAATGAGTAGCAAACATCCTGCAGGCAATCAAGGAGTAGCAAACACCTCAGAAAACCAAGGAGCAGCAAGCCCTTTAGACCAACTGAGGAGTTCAAACTTCAAACTTAATTGGATTTCAAATTGAGATTAAGTTATCTCTTTGCAATTGAATCCACATTTAACATAACATAACCCCTACAGGTCAACCAAGGAGTACAAACCCTGGCAGGCCAACCAAGGGTAACAAACCCTGTGAAGACCAACCAAGGAGTAGCAAAACCCCTGAGAACAACCAAGGAGTAGCAAACATCCTGCAGGCCAACCAAGGAGTAGCAAACACCCTGAGAACAACCAAGGAGCAGCAAACCCCCTTCAGGTCAGTCAAGGAGTAGCAAATCCCTGGCAGGCCAACCAAGGATTAGAAAACCCCTGCAGGCCAAACAAGGAGTAACACACTCTCTGCAGGCCAGCTAACATGTAACAAACCCTCTTCAGGCCAACTGAGGAGCAGCAAATCCTGTGCAGGTCAATCAAGAAGTAGCAAACCCCTTGGAAGCCAACCAAGTAACATACTCTCTGTAGGCCAAATAAGGAGAAGCAAACTCTATGCAACCCTACCAAGGAATAGCAAGCCCAAGTAGCAAATCTCCTATGGAACAACTAAAGAGTAGGATGCCCCTGGCAGGCCAACCAAGGAAAAGTAACCTCTCTGCAGTCCAATCAAAGAGTAGCAACCCCCCACCCTTGCAGGCCAGACAAGGAGTAGTAAACCCTTTGTAGGCCAGCTTCATATACGAACATACGAAGAAGCCAGCAGAAGAAAGCCATTTGGTCTATCAAGTCTGCTCATATTGCAGGGCCAACAGCTTGAGCTAATGTCCCTGCCCCCTCTTCCCACTCCTCCCATCCTCCCTACCCATGATCCTTACCTTACTCTTGTGCCTATCCCAGCTCTATTGAAGCTTGTATTATGTATTTGTCATTTTCTATCACTATGTCAGTTAGCCTTAATTCTTCCTTTGCCTTTGCCTCCCAGATAAGTTTTCTGCTTACACTCGATTTCTTCTGATACTTTTCTCTGTCTCACTCTGCTCCATCCTTTAAATCTTGAAAGTCCCCTTTCTTCTCTAACAGTCTGATTTACTTGCCTTCCCTGCCTACCTAACCATTTGGATTTCCTATAATCTTCTGTGAGGGTATCTCTTTCATCAGGCCGCACCTATGGAACTACAGCCACCAGGCACTAGGACCACATGGAAACTTTTTTCAAGCAGTCTGCTAGGGGCAACCTATGACAGCATCCCACATCAACACTTCCCATCTAAACATGGGCACCCCCTTCCCTCCTCAGTTCTTTTCCCACCATTGCCCATACTCGCCAGACCCTCCACAGAGATGCTACTGCTTCTGTCGACTGCTATTTGGCCTTTTTTTAAATTTCTCTCCCTAGTTTGCTATCACTTTTTAAAAGTGATCATCGTCATTGTATATATCATCTAAAGAATCCGATAAGCTCTTTAGATACTGCGAATGCAATGAATAGATTTATTTGGGTGATCTGCATGACATCTGTGTGTGCTGCTTGGCACGGCCCATAACATGAAGGAAAATGCAGAAGAACGAACTGTGAATGGCTCAGGTGGGAGGGTGCAGATAAGGGTAGCAAACTCACAGCAAACAACAAGCTCAGTAGTTACCTGCACTCAAGCACAAAGTACTACTCACCAAATGGTAAATCCAAATTAAAGGTTTTATTTCAACAGTAAAGGTGAGTCAGTACAAGGTTCCTCACCACTACTTGCCCCAGCGCCGATGTGTAACCCTTCATCAGGGGTGTGGTGTGGTAGCAGTACATGATTCTTTTATACATGTCATCTCATTAATATTAATTCAACCAGCATTATGGAACATTAAGTCATTTTTATACAAAAGAAAACACCAAAAATCTCTCATAATATTTAAACAATATACAAAATAAATTGTATACTAAGAAAACCACATTCAATATCAACAAATTCCTGTAAAGGTCAAGACTTAATTAGTACAGTATAATCTAAATTATTTATTTAATAAGCTAATACTTTGTTTCCTATCAATTAATACAACCTTAAGGAACAGAGAGAAGCGTGGAGTTTTTTTTTTTGAAGACAGCTGTGATCTTGCAAGGAGCTTCCCTGATCATCAGTTCTCCAAATGCCACAACGTTTCGATAGAAATTAATAGAATCTGTAAGAGAAAAGAAAACATGAAGTTAACAGTAGTTAGCCTTCCAAATATAAACTGCTAAAATATTCTTCTATCTACTACAGTGCCTATGTTTGCAAAGGTACGTGTTTTCACTGTATTATTTCACTACATTTAACCTTGAAATAAGGAAAACCTCAGCGTGCATACTATAACCAGCATGTAAGCACTTTAATATTTATTGTGAAACAGGAATAATTAGTGGTCTCCAAAATTAAGAGTAACTGTCACTAAGCATTGCTTATAACCAAAGGGTTGTAGCAGCTAACTGTTCTCTTGTAATCAAATGCTATACACAAAAATACATTATCATGCAGAAGTACAGTTTTCCCACTGAGGTTCAGAATATATAACTCATTAGTCATCCAGGAGATAGGGTTTGAAGTCCCATTGTCATTCAACCCCAGGGTTTCACATTCTGTAGTGTGGAAATCCAATAACTTTCATATTTTTAAAGCATATTGGTTCTATTGTCTCCCTTTTAAGGACTAGTACATGATCAATGCCCATGAAGTTCAGATCATTTTCATTCGATTTGTGGCACATAGCAAAATCTACACCTACTGGTGTGTCTTCCCGTTGGTTTTTTATGGATCTTATGTGTTCCTGTATCCTTTGTTTTAAAATTGTGGTGGTGCACCCTACATAAACTTTCCTGCATGTGCACCACAACACATACACCATAAAAGGCATGTCACAAGTTATATATTGCCGTATGGTCACTTTTAAGACTCCATTGTGTACAAATGTTTTGCCGGGTGTTTCAGATTTACAAATATGACAACAGTGACACTTATGGAACCCCATAGGGCATTGTGGTAACCATGTACGTCCTTCAGTACCATCTTGTGTTGATAGTCTGCTACGGTGGATTCACCATTTGGTGTACAGTACTTTGTGCTTCGAGTGCAGATAACTACTGGACTTGTTGCCCATAACATGAAGGCCTGTGAACTCTGCCTTAAGTGTAACACAGCTACCCAGTGACACTAAAAAGAATGCCCTGGAAACCCACCTCTTAAAACAGCAGGTAGCCAGGATGGAGAAAGAGCGCCAGTGTGTCTTCAGCCTGCTTCTTGAGCCTAGATTGTCAATGTCCCAGAATAAAAACATCAAGCAACATAAGCACAAACACTGGGAGAGAGAAAGCAGAAAGGAGAACTCCTCCCTGGTACATTCTCGGTCGCCTTTGCAACCCAACATGACCACTACTGCACCATCGCCCACATCAGTGATGATGCTTCCAGCCACCCAGACCTCTGATCACTCCAGGTTGGGTCAGGCTGTGACTACCATCAGACCTACCATGGCTGGAGAAGGACCGTTGATGTCGGGGACAGCACCTTCCCCATCAATGTCCCAGAGTGCACCTGTAGTACAGGTCGATGCCGATGTGCAGGCAGTGCTCTCATCCTTTGCAGGTGTGCTACAGTGCCTGCTACCTCCTCCTGTTGCTACAGGAGTGGCATTGACAGGGTACCGCAAGCAAGCCCCACAGCCGACACCTCAGCAGCTGACGCACCAATGCCTTCTCGGGTGTCGATGGCCTCTTCTGTCCCTTCTTTGAGGCCTACAGAAGCTGTCGATGACGATCAGGAATATAACCCTGACAACATACTGCAAGAGGAAGAGGAGGAAGAAGACTACGTGGAGAGCATTTATTTGAGGTCAAGCTCCACTATATCCACAGAGTGAGAACTCTGTTGTATATACTCCAAGGTCCTGCCCTGAGGATGCCTCTTTCGTCTCCATGATGCAGTAACTCCAGTCTACCATGGAGTTTGAATCAGAGGAGAAAGACATCACCTAAAGGAATGTGATGGAATTTTTAGAGCCACCTGATTCCCTACCAGCTGTGATTCCTTCTCTATTGCCTGCCCTAGAGAATGCCACCCTGGCTGCCTGGCATAGGACTAACATGATTCCTGCTATTCTGAGGAAGGCAGACCAGTTGTACCAGGCCCCCTCTGGTAGGCCATTTTTTGCAGGCTAACTCAAGGCTGATTCCGTTGTGATAAATGCAGCCCATGATAGGTCTAAAGTGTCTAAACATCTCAGCTCTCTCCCTTCTGACACAAAGAGGACCTTTACTTCTGCTACCTTGGGCCTAAGATTTGCGAACTATCAGGCCCATATGGTAGAGTACCAAAATACCCTCTTGAGGAAGGCCAAAGCTGTGGCCCAAGCCCTCCCAGAGGGTACTCCTAAGGAAGAGCTGTTAAAGGCCTTCCAGATAGGGGCAGATGTGGGTAAGCATCTGTTAAGGTCTACTTCTGACATCTCAGATGTTTCTGCTAGAGCAGCAGCCTCTGGTGTCCGTTTAAGGAGACACTCTTGGTTGAGGTGGCAGGATTTGCTAATGATGTGCACCAATCCATCTTAAATGCCACATTCAGACTTCAGGCAGGACTTTAAAATCAGTGCACTCACTACCATACACAACCAAGAGGTAGGCAGAGGGTGCTCTTTCATCCCGCTAGTAACAGACACCATTAAGGAGCCAGACATCAAAGCAAAAGCAGAGGAAATCAGCTCTGCCTGCCCCAGGGACCCTCCCCTGGTGCTCATTCAAAAGCCCCTGGAGGCAACAGTGTGGCTGTAGCCACAGGTTCTGCATCTGCATGACTCTTTCCTAGGCTTCCACTCTCCAGTACTTCAAGAGGTGGTGGTAGGGGGTCGCCTTTCCCTCCACCTTGACCAGTGGGGAAGGTCACGTCAGATGCTTGGGTTCTGTAGATAATAGATCAGGGCCATGCTCTAGATCTTGTGGAGCTTCCTCAACATCACCCACCAGCCTCTTCAGCCTATCCTCCAGAACATATACCAGTGCTCTTAGACGAGATACATACCCTAAGGTGAAAGAGGGCCACACAGCTAGTTCGTTGGGAACAAAGGAACTGGGGGTTCTACTTCAACTATTTCCTACAGTAGTCCCCAGATTCACAGGGGACCTGAGGCCCATTCAGGACTTAAGAAATCCTAACCTCTTCATTCGGTACAAGAAATTCAGAACAGTCACTGTACAAGGCCTGTTACCACTACTGCAACAAGGGGACTGGATATGTTCACTAGACATGCAGAATGCTTACCTGCTTATCAAAGTCTGTACCCCTCACAGGAAGTACCTCAGTTTCCTCTTCTAGGAGGAACATTACCAGTTCAGGGTATTGCTGTCTGGCTTATCTTTTGTGCCAATGGTATTTCCCAAATGTTTAGCAGTAGTGGCAGCAGCCCTCAGGAGAGATGCACTATGGGTATGCCCTTATCTGGATGAATGACTACTCAAAGCTCAGTCCAAAGAGCAGTTTTAACAGACTCTTGCATGCACTAAGCAGTTGTTTGATGCCTTAGGAATTATTGTCAATGTGCCGAAATCAGTCCAGATCCCTTGTCAGTGCCTGCAGTACATAGCGGCAATCCAGAGCACAGCCCAAGGCTTGGCCTTCCTGCCCCAGGACAGGGCCGAATGCCTGACTGCACAGGCTCAGATGATAAACAGTACAACAACAGGTATGTCACCACTTGATTGTAGAAAGGAGTCAATTATGATGACTCCCAGGTCCCCTGCCTCAGTAGTAGTGCCCAGCTTAACCCTTTCCATCCAATATTTTATCCTGCTTTTCCTTTTCCCTATGCACATCACTTTGCACTTTCTAGCACTGAATTTCAACTGCCAAACCTTTGACCACCTCTGTGTAGGTCCATCTGCAACTACCTTACCCACTTCCTGCTTTTACCCCCACCACAGAACTCAGTGTCATCTGTGATGAGACACATTTTGCCCTGATTTTCTTATCCTATATCACTAATGAACATATTGAAGAGAACTGGATCCAGGGTTAAACCCTCTAGCACCCCAATTCTCTAACCCTGGATTTGACTCGTTACCACTACCCTCTGATGTCTCTCCTCTAACCTGTATAGTTTATTGAACCATCCCTTCCACTTCCCTTGCCAAACTGGACACCCTCTGCAACTCATTCTGCTACTTTGCTACAAACCCCTCTCCCCCACTCACCACTACCCCCTTTCCATTCTCCCCTTGCTCTCACGTCCCCAGGCACATGAACCTCTGCTAGGCAATCTGCTTTTTCCTATCAAATCCCCATTCTCTGGAACAAACTCCTCTTCCTTCTACCTCTCTGCCTTCCTTGGCTCCCTCAGGCATTAGATGAAACTCTAACCACACCCTCCATGCTGCTGTTTCCCTGCCTCCTAACTCTCTCTCCAGCTTTGCCCACATCCTTGACTAGGTCTCCAGCTATGACTTCTCTACCTGCCTACTGTTTGCACTTCCTCACCACTACTGATCTTCCATCTGCACAGGGTTAGGCAAAAGCACATTTTCTGGTCTTTCATGTGTGCCAGTTAATAACTGCACACCGTGAAGTGCCCTTTTTTCCTTGCACCTAAATCTGGAGGCTCACTTTGTGCTGTGACTGCACTTTACTTGTCTATATAATGGTATTTTTGTATTTAATTATTTTTGTACCAATGTAATTACCAAATATTGCTCTACTGTCTTCCTTCATGTAATGCACTGTGCTTCTCCTGTTCCCCTTCCCCAGGTCACACTTGGAAATGAGCCTTGGTTCAGTGTTCAGTGTGCCTCTTCTGGTTACCAAATTTTAAATAAATAAAATAAACTACCCACCCATCTAACTATGTCCTTCACCACATCTATATCCTCTAGGTTCTTCAGCAACCTTTTTTGTAGCACAGAGTCAAATGCCTTGCTGTTTCCATTTATCCACTCTCTCCCTGCCTGGACTTTTTCCTCTCGCCTCACTGCATTATTCCTTGCTTTCCTCATTTTCTCTCCAGTCCTCAAATATTCCCTACTGTACTTTTTGACTGGGTAGGCTACGTAGGTTCCCATATTGAGCCTGTTCTGGTCAGTGTACCCTATTATATCCCCACCACTCATCCAGTTTAAACTCCCACCAACTAGCACATCTAACTTCTGACCCAGTGCACTAGTTCTCCCCTCCATTCAGGTGCAGATATCCCCTTCTGTACAGCCTGCCATCATCTCAGAATGAACACCAGGCCCCTACATACTTGAACCCCTCCTCACCACGCTATCCCTTCAGCCATATGTTAAACCCAGAATTCCTTCCTTCCTACTCTTCCCTGCGCTTGTCACTAGCAGGACCCCGATAAGGCTATTGTATGTACATCTCCTCAGCTTTCCACTTAGCCCCTGAAACACTCCTTAACCTGCTCTATACTACAGTGTGCTGGATCAGTGGCTCCTAGATGAATCCATCTGCGTCCCTTCCCCAAACCTCATCAAACACTCCAGATATGAAATTACTTTTACAGGTGTCTCCCCCAGGAGACATTTGATGGCTCTTTCTCCCGGTGTTGAACCACTGACCAGAAGTGCTAGACTGTTTTAGTACCCTGCATATAGTTAACTTAAAAGACTTGACATACTAGTACTGAATGCTATGCCTATGCCCACCCATGCTTTTTGTACATCTACTCATTTTTTACATTTACACTTTCGCCACCTATCTCAAAGCCCTCCCCATCATACCTAAGCGACCTCCAAGTCCTGTCAGTAATCATCACTAGTAAACTGGCACTTACGCCAGTGCTTTTCCCCCCCCCCCCAACACACACACGTGATGGGGTCATCAGGCACCTCTTAACCCCTTTGAAGACCAAATGCAGTGTGTATCTGGTGGGTTGGAGGTTACCACGGAGTCCAAGAGTACTAGTGGCTTCTTCCTCAGGCCAAAGTATTTCCTGTTTTTTTTCTTCTTCTAAGGCATTGGTGATAAGTGGTCCTGGATATGCACCCAAGCATGCATGCCCATGGAACCAATATGTGCCCCCTCCTCCCTGCTGTTCCACCTGTGATACCAGCTGTGGTCACCCTGATGTGATCCTGCAGTGGAGTTAGTAGCTCTCCTTCCTTAGAGGAAGCAAGCATCATCTCAGACACTTAAACCTTCTCCCCTCCTTGCCAGCCTCCAGTGACCTTGTTTCTTCCCCAAACCTGGGATGTCAGCATCATGAGCGGTAACACCAGCACTGCACCACCAAACTGACATGTACATTTTGTTCTTTAATGAACTACAATAGTCACTGTAGGTTTCACTCCACTTCATTGATAGTAAACAATGAAAACCTAGTAAATGCAGCTATATGGTTTAAGACAGCAACTCCTAGCAATAATAACATAAAAATTTCACAGGCAGAAAAAGATTGGGAGTCCATCATGTCTATTATGTTCCCCTACCTAACTTGTCTCCGCCAACCTACTGCTGTCAAGCCCCCAAGTGGTATCTCAACCCCCACCACAACAATTTCTATCATATCTTATATGCTCCATATGTCTGTCATACCACCTCCTGAAGCCTGGCAGAGTCTCTATCTCCACCACCACCTCCCTAAGTAAGCCATTCCACTTGTCTGCCACCATCTCTGTGAAGAAATGCTTCCACAGGTCTTTCCTAATCCTGCCTTCCATCAGTTTATATCCATACCCTTTTGTTGGAGACCCCTCACAATGTTGCAAATGGTGCTGGCCATCCACCCTATTGATTCTCCACAGAAACTGTGTGCAAACCCACTCCCCCTCCATCCTAGTCTCCAGTAGGGACATATTCAGGCTCTGCCACTGCTCCTCATAGGACTTCCTCCACTGCCCCTAAATCATCTTAGTCATTCCATGGTGCTCAGACTCCTGCCTATCCCTCTTCAGATGCGTGTTCCAGAACTACGCACAGTACAAGTGGAGATCGCATCAGTGGTCTGTACAGAGGCAGTATTACTCTCTTGCTCCTGCTGGACAGCCCTCTCCCTATTCATCCAAGCATTCTGTTAGGCCTACTGTATGCCTTATTGCACAATGCCATGCCTTTTAAGCTATCCACTATGATCACTCCCAAGTCACTTTCTTCTGACATCTAGGCTATTTTAGTAGTAGTAAGCAATTTTATTCCGCATCAGTATGTGAATAGGGAATGACCATTAAGGCAAGGCTAATTTTCAATGGATTCCTACATAGGTCAGCACAAGTTACCATTAAAATAAATACAGTACAGCATGAATATCATATTTCATAGCAGTTACAATGACATAATATCATATAGCAGGTCAATAAACAAACAAGTATATTTTTCATGTTCAATTAATCAAGATTGTAAGTTGCCAAGAGTTATGGGAGAAAAATGTGGCCTTAATTTTAAAGGAATCAAGTTCCAAGTTTGTGGACCTTCGTAAAAACGATGCGTGGACAAGGTCCATCCTTACAGAAGGTGTCAGACATTCTACTTCTTTTTTTTTTTTTACAATTCTTTTTCTTCACTCCTCACACCGGAACTCTCTCAGACTGTCCCCACTGGCCTAACCGCTGTACCGTCTGCCATCCCTTCAAAATCTTCAAAGTCATTATGGTCCCCCGAGGTCATGGGCAGCAAACAGCCCCGGAGAGATCGAAGGGGCAGTGGCGGAGAGCGGCGTTGGGCGTGTGGTAGCAGCACTGGTGGAAGCCATCGCCTATCCAGCTGAGGAAGGTTTTTCTCTCACGTCCCTGTGTCCCCCTGCAGTCAGGCATATCCTGACTTCTGCACGATCCTGACTTCACTTCATGGCAACCCTGCCAACATCGGGCAACGCAAGTGTATGGCTATCCAGTGCTCTGCAGCACTAGATCTCCACAGGGGTAGCCTGAGGCCGAGCAACCTAGCACCCCCCCGGGGACAGAAGAGCAGCCCAGTGGGCGCCCATTCATCCTCCTGCCGACCCCTGGCACCCGAGCTTGCTCCCAAACCCGGGTCGCCGGCATGGCACGAGGTGTGGCGTCCAGCACCTCAACCCTCAGTGCCACCGGGCCGGCTAACATTCTACTTCTTTTGCAGTCCGTAAGTCTGGGTGTGGCTTTCTCTCTTGGTGACACAATTCCTAATGTGATCAGTTAACTAAGTTTTAAAAACATTTTGACATATAATTCAGAGCTCACAGACACCTACTCTTCTGGAAACACAACGAGTCCTGGTTTCGAGTACAGAAGGCAATGGTGTCTGGTATAGGGGACATCGAGAATGAAGTGGGCAAACCTGTTATATATCTAGTCCAGCTTTGTCAGCTCCATCCTCAAGGCCCCACTGTACAGTAGGTTACCATAGACCAAAATTGGAATGATAACAGAGTTTAGGAAGTGTTTTCAAAATTCGGTAGAGAGACATTTCCTGTGTTTGTATAGCATGACAAGTTTACAACCCAAACCCTTCACTAATTTATTTATATGTGCGTTTCATCTGCAATTCTGATCGAACCACACATGGATCTGGGTGTCATTCTTGATGACCAGTTAGATCTGCAAAAAACAGGTTGCATCAGTCATCAGGGCTGGCTTTTTCCATCTCCAAAACATCACTTGGATCTGCCCATTCTTGACCTTCCCCCGGACGTGGCTATGGTTATCCATGCCTTTGTCACCAGTCGACTTGACTACTGTAACACCCTTTACCTAGGGTTATCTGGAGGTTTGATGTGTCACCTGCAGCTAGTGCAGAATGGTGGCAGTCAGGTTGCTGACTGGTACCTCTGTAAGAGACCATGTCACTCCTATCCTGCGCTTGTTAACTTACAAGGTCCTACATGGTCTGGGACCTGACTACCTAAAACAGCTCCTGATTCCTTACTCCCCAGTCCGTCCCTGTGCTCCGCTGATGCTGACCTACTGGTTATTCCATCATCCTGTCTGAGAAGCTCTGGAGGCAGGGCCTTTGAAGTGCTTGCTCCTCTCCATTGGAATTCCCTTCCTCCATTTATTAGGGCGGCCAGCACGGTAGAGGCCTTTAAAGCTCTCTTAAAATTTATTTGAAAAGGTTTTTAAATTAATCTAATTTTATGTTGAGTTGTTTTAGTTATTTATAGTCTATTTTATTGTTTTATGTAAAGCGCTCTGAGCCTTTGGAAAGGGCGCTATATAAAATAAAGTTGCCTTGCTTTGCCTTGCCATCCAGATATTTGTAAAACTGTACTAGCTGGAAAGGGAGCCACTGTGTTTATTGATCTTTAACTCCTCTTCAGCCTTGACAGTCCTAGAATCTGAACATCAGATAGCAAAAGCAGTCCATAGACTGACAGGATGAGTCAGCACCTTGCCATACTATTGCAACAGTCAAAAGCCACAACTCATTTAGAGCTTAAATAGCAGTGCATTTTATTTTGTTTGACATACCCCTCCATAAAACTTGCAGGCAATCCTTAGGCTGGTCCAAAAAGGCATACATTAAATTAAATCCTGCAGGTATAACAGCATTTAGAAGCTGTCATATATTTCACTGGCATACGCAGCCAGTATAGTGTTATGCTTGTGCAACTGTGTTAGTTTGAGTTTTGGCCATTAGCACTCTCTATTTCCAGAGGAATTACCACCCTGTAGGGTTACGAAGGCAAGGAGCCCTCAGAGAGGGTTCCACCCCTAGAGGTGCAACAGGACGGTTTCCGTGGCTAAAGGTACCTTCGGAATCTCCCTAAGGAGAGAGTGCTGCTGCTGGAGGAGGAGGAGAGGATGGTGGGGCAAAGAAAAAATGTTTCACAGTGAGGCTTAGAGGAACTGCTTACATAGCTCAGGAAGTGGGAGTGACTGGTTGCTTGGCCACCGAACTACAGACAAGCTTTTCATTTCACTGGCCTATGCAGCCAGTATAGTGTTATGCTTGTGCAACTGTGTTAGTTTGGTTTTGGCCGTTCGCACTCTCTATTCCAGAGGAATTACCACCTTGTAGGGGTATAAAGGCAAGGAACCCTCAGAGAGGGTTCCACCCCTACAGGTGCAACGGGATGGTTCCCATGGCTAAAGGTACCTTAGGAATCCCCCCAAAAAATTTAGTATCATCCCCAAAAAGGAGGCAACAAGAAGCATATGAGCAAGCAGTAACTGTGACATAGGAGTAGTAACTGTGACATAGGAGTAGAAAAGTATAGGCAGTTTGATAATGCAATGAGATGTGCCTTTGTCGTAAAGACTGCCCAGGTCTGCATAGCAGGATACTGCTGGTTTACTTTGAGAGTAGGGGATCCCCTAAGGAGAGAGGGAACGGCAGGACATCCTCCACCTCCATCCAACAACAAAACCTACCTAAGAAACTAGGGGAAACAACTAAGCTAACTAAGTGTTATGACCTGAGGCAACGGAAGAGAGAAAAAAAACCCTATGAGGAGGAAATCTCTGGGGATCCAATGCCTAGGTCGCCTTCCCTCCAGGCTTGGGATAGTTTATCTAGTGACGGCTCTGCAGCCACAATTTGGAAAACATAATTAAAGGGAGGTGGAATATATTCCAATTTGGAGGAAGACTCTCACTCAACCCTCTAGCGGGAACGCCATGGAAGGTTGCGAGAAAACTCTGCAACAGTATGTGCATCCAAGGTGCAGGAGGAGGGCAACAGCTGCTGAGGCACTCACCTAGCCTTCCCACCCTAAATCAAACCAGGTTAACCAGAGGCAGTCATAGGGAGGATGCGGTGAAGGTGTCTCGCTAGGGAAACAATATATAGTGGAACACTAGAGCCAAAGGAGATCATCATAACCATCCTTCACTGCTAGTCTTAAATTCTACACCAGGAGCTGCTGTCACATAGCAGGCAGCTAAAGCCAAGCCTGGGGCAAGTACATTCCAAGCTATGAGCCAGGAGAGAAGGACCCCGTCCCAAGTAGGATACGCTCAAGATGCGGACTAAAGGCAGAGCGAGACCGTTGGCTACAGGAACCCTGTGCAAAAATAGAATGGCTGGCATGCCCCAGAAATTGATTGAGAGCTGAAAAGCTGGTGAGCTGAATGAGCATGGCATTCTGAGATTGTAATGAGCATTGAGTGCTGAGACCTTGCAAGGTCGAATGCAGATTGAATGTAGTAGAATCCCAGAGGCGGAAGCCGAGGGTATGGCAGTAGTCATGAAGCAATGGTTTGCGTAAGCAAGTGTGGACCTGCACATAGGTCAATAAGCAGTAGTAGTGATAGGTGAATCTGCATGACATGTATAACAGCACTGAATTGGGGGCAAGCCAGCCAAACATGAATAGCCAAATCAAGTTGACAAACACTCTGAGGATTTTCGGCAGAGAGACAATTTTTAATATCAAAGCTATATTTACAGCCTCAGCAGGAGCTTAGTTGGCTGACCTCAGAGTTATAAGTGCAATAAACAGGGAGACAATGCTTGAAAGCAGGTGTAGCCAGGCAGTGCAGTGAAGCTTCAAGTAAAATGAGAAGCACAGGTAGGGTCAGAATAAACTGTGTCAGGTGAAAAGAATTGAGTATGCAACGTGAAGCAGCTATGGCTGAGCTGAAATACACAGATAATGATTGCAGTTGCATTGCAGTAGTTTGAGCATGGTGAGCACAGTGTAAAAACACAAGCACTAGGTACAAGTAATTAAACAGCAGCAGTGGCTGCAGTAGTAGGTAACCGAAAGCAGTAGCATGAGCTCTGAGTAGCAGTATGCTAGGAGCTTAGAAACAAAAGCCCCCAAAAAGACAAAATCAAAACACAGCAAAACAGAAAACAAGGAAGGCCCAAAAACAAGACACAAAGCACAGGAAGCACACAGCGGAGGAAAGATACAAACCCAAGCAGGAAAACAAACAGTGAAGTCCCATGAGAGACACAGAAACAGCAGGCAGGGGGGTAGGCCCCAGCCAGCTCAGAGAACAAACCAACATAGTCTCCGGCTGCAAAGAAAAAATGCTTCACAGTGAGGCTTAGAGGAACTGCTTATATAGCTCAGGAAGTTGGAGTGGCTGGCTGCTTGGCCATCGAACTACAGGCAAGCCTTTCATTTGAAAGCACCTCAACTCAGCTATGCGGCTTCACTAAAAAAACTTTTAACAGCAGCTGGTTCCACCTTGCAATTCTTGCAGACTCAGACATCCAGGTCCATCTACATCCAAATATTTGTAAGACTGTACTAACTGGAGGGAGAGCCACTGTGGTTACTGATCTTTCACTCCTCCTCAGCCTTGACAGTTCTAGAATTTGTTCTAGAACCTATTCTGACATCCTGAAGCCAGTTGTCAGAATTTGGATTGTTCAATATGAATAACTTTGCATGTTTTGTCATTGAACTTGAGCTGCCAGGGCCCTGAGGACTGATCAAGCCTACTCAGGCCTGTCTTTATAACTCCTTGCTGTTGACCCTCCTGCACAACATAGTGTCACCTGTTAACAGACTGACCTTGCCAGTATCCTATCCCTATGTCCCAGATTAATATATTAAATAAGACTGGCTCCAAGACTGATTCCTGAGGCACTCTGTTGGTGGCAGCTCTCTTCTCTGAATGTTGTGCATACTACACCACTCACTTGGTCCACCTCTGAGCCACCTCTTAATCCATCAAGTTATGCCCTCTGCTTTCCACAGTTCTCCAAATGTTTCCACCAACCCATTGTGTGGCACTGAATCAAATGCTTTGCTAAAGTCCAGCCAGAGGATGTCAACAGCACATCATAAATCTATTGTCTCTGTGTCACTACAGTACATTAAAAAGTCAGTAAGATTTGTATGGCAACATTTCCCTTGCATGAAGCTGTGTTGCTTCAAGTCCTGCAGGCTGTTGGCCTCTAGGAACTCCACTGGCTGTTCTTTCAAGATGGTCTGAGTTGTTTTCCCACCACAGAGGTGAGGCTCACTGATCTATAGTGCCATGGGTCCCCTTTGTAGCCCCTTATGGAGCAATATAACAGTTGTCTTCTCCGATCACCAGGAACTATTCCTGGCCACATGAACAATTGATGATGTTTACCAATGGGACAGCAAGCACCTTCCCAAATTCTTCCAACACCATGATGTTTCAGGGTTTGAAGACCATTGAGAACCCTGTTTGTAGACACCTGACCAACCTCTAGCTTCTACCTTCAATCCTAAGCTCTAGCTACACTGCAATCCAGCAATGAACATTCATTTCCCTTAGTGAAAAGTGAGAAGATATAGTCATTCAAGACATTTGCTTTCCAAAGGTCATCTTTTAGCCAACACAGTATGTCCCCTTGGCTAGCCTATTAATGCCATTCTTTGTTTTCTTCTTCTCTCTGATATACCTGAAGGAGACTTTGTAATTTGCTTTCATGCCCTCTGCTATCCTAGGTTCAGTTTTCACCTTGGCCCTCCTCACCACAGCACTGGCCTCTCTAATTGTTTTCTCTGTAGTTCTGCTTAGCAATTACCAACTCTTTCCCCCTTCTATTTTATAAAGGCTGCTTTTTCTCACTGCCTTCTTTCTCTCCCCTGAGAACTGCATTACCTTTCTCCTTCTCCTGTTTTTCATAACCTAAGACCACACTTGATAACTTCCTTTACTTCCATCTTTATTGCCTCCCATTTTCCTCCACTCCCTACATCTTCCCTACTCCTCTAGCCTCAATGATTTCCCCTAGTTCCCCAAGTCAGCACTCTTAAGTCCAGAACCAGTGTTCTTGAATTCAGATGCCTGCTCCTAAGAGGAACTTTAAAACCACACTAAGTTATGGCCTCTTGTTCCAAGAGGGTAAGGGACATCAACAGCCTCACCTTCAGTGAGTTCCTGGTTAGGTAGCACCAGGTCCAGGATAGCTCCCACCCTGGTTTGTTTGCTCACATGTTAATGGAAAAAACCATCCTGGAGGGTATTCAGTAAGGTCTAGCTTCTTGCACTTCCCGTCCCAGGTACACTGTAATCAGCATCCGATAAGTTCAGATCCCTGCCAGGATTACATTCCCAAATACCCTCACTTTCCTGATTTCCCTCCTGAGTGCTTTTGTTTCCCTCCTATTGTTTGTGACCTATACAATATGATGTTCCTGCCCCTCTCCACTATCTGTTGTACCCCTACTGACTTTGTCTGCTTAGATATCCATTTTGTTAAATGGATATCTTGGATCTCAGCAAAAATTTTGGATTTCTGATTTTGTGATAAAACTGCCAAAAATCTGAAATCCAAAAGTTTTGGGCATAAAATTGAATCTGGAACTAAAATTCAATTTGGCATTCAACAGACTCACCCTCATCCTGTACAAACTGCTCTGACCCTGAATTAAACACCCTGACTAAACCGCCCTGTAACCTACAACTTCCATCCTCCCCTCCAAGCTAACGCACAGCTTAATTGCTCTGATCCGAATTGAGACCGTGGTGATCTTCCATTGTCAATCTTCACCATTCATTACTTCCTGGGTGTAAGCCGGAGGCGCGCACCCGCCACGGGAGCTTTTTTTTTAAAAAGTCTAGCTAACGGCACTGCCCTCGAGAGTGACGTCATGCGCGAGGGGCGGCCGTTAGTAGCGACCGACTCCTCCTCCAACTCAGTTCTGTTTCTCCCGCCGTCGAGGCAGCACCTGTTCATGGTAGCTTCAGTTTAACTGCGTCTTAGGCCGACTCCTTTTTTTCTACACTCGACGCCTACGGTAAGACTGTTCCTTTTCTTTTGTACGCGGGTGTATTGCCCGACTGTGTTAACCTTGTTTATTTCGCGTTATGTCCGGGTTCTGAGCCGTAACGTTTCTAAGACGGGCCGTGCTCCATGCGTCGGTGCTCCCGCGGCGGCATTTCTCCGCCTCGGACCGGCATGACGCTTGCCTTCGTTGCCTGGGTCCCAACCATGACATGGATTGCGCGACGCCTGTTTTCCATGGACCGCGTGTCCTAGAAGTTCGATGTTCAAGCTCGGCAAGACCTCGCCACCGTCTCGGGATGACGCTCAAGGGACGCCCAGGTAAGGTCTCTGGCCCTCCCTGGGTCCCTCCCGGCCTATACGGTCCGGTGGAGGAGGGGTCTCTCATCTCTCTTGCCGAGAGGGAGGCCCCTTTGCGGTGTCGGGGAGCCGTGGTCCCTCCCGGATAGCGACGCCGACACCGCTCGGCAGTCACCTCTTCGGAGGTGCAGGTTCTGCCGAGGCCCTCGACTGTTGGACCTGGCCTGGTGGACTCGACGCCGCCTCGGCACTGTTTCGGATCCCGCGCCTGTTCGCGGTGCTGGTGATCGGTGCGCACTGCGTTCGGTGCTGTTTCGGATCCCTGCGCCCGTTAGCGCCCGGTGATCGAGCGGCGCCGTTCAGCGCCGCTTTGATCCAGCACCGTTCGCGGCGCCGGTGATTGAAGTGGTGCCGTTGGCGGTGCGTTTTAGCCTCGGTGCGTTATGGTGCCGCTTTTCTTCGCGCCGCGGGAGCGCTGCTGCCTTCCCTCCCTCGGCGGTGGCTGGCCTGCCGGAGTCAGCTGGGGGTGTAAGGCCTTCCTGCTGCCGGCAAGTGCTGGGGGCATGGCGTGGCCTCGGGGACCCTGGGGTGGCCAGCATCGAGGTCCTGCTGGTCTCGCCCTCCTCGGAGGGCGATGACTCGGATGGGACCCATCCTGGCACCCCATTCTTCGGAATCTGGGTCCTCGGTGGCTAGGGGTACCAGGGCGGCGCGCTGGCCCCTCCTCTGTCCCCCTTGTCGTTGTCTCTGAGGGTTCCTCGGCTGGGGTGGCCGAGGTCCGGGGCGGCAGACGGGGGTGACGGAGGGGGAGGCCCTCTGAGGCCGTGTGACAGCGACCCCCGGGTGCTGTTGCCTCCTAGGGACAGGGGACATTGCGGTCGAGGGAGGAGGGCCCTCGAATCCGAGGGGTTGAGGGGCAGTGGCCTGCTGCCCTGTCTTCTTTGGCCACCTCGGGGGTGGCCAGGAGCCTGAGTGCAGAGCCCCACCCTCCCCCAGGGTTCTACGGTGTCCTCTGGTGGTGTGTGTGCGGACTGCCCTTCTGGATCCATGCAGTCCCGGCGTCATCACAGGGGAGTTTCTCCCCCAGGGCTCTTCCAGGCTCCGCTTCCCCAGAGTTCCGTTCTGCGGCCTGGTTTGATATCCGAGATCCCTCCTACTAGGGCTCCTTTCCCCGGATTCCAGAGCCCTCGCAGAGAGCAGTTGCCTCCTCGGAGGTGCCCCTCTCCCATCTCTCTGCCTTCACCACCCCCGCTCCCAGGCCATGTCGGTCCTACGGGTCCGTTATCCTGGGAGCAGTTCAGAGGTTCTGCGGCGGCCTTCCCCTCATATGTTAGATACATGCATGAGCGGGTCTTTCGACTCTCCCCACCGCCGCAGGAATCCTCTGGACATTCCAGTTCCCCATCATCCTCGTCTCCCTCCTCTGAGGGAGAGGAACCCCCTGCTCATCTGTCCTCCGATGCTGATTTCACAGAATATCAGCGTTTCCTCTCGAGGATGGTGAGGGATCTCCGGATTTCCTACGTTCGGAGAGACAATACCGAACGGGAGACGCGTGAATTCCTTGGTGAATTCAGTGCCCAGCATCTGGTGGTACCTTCCTGGCCTATCCCCTTCCAGGAGGCGTCTATCCGGTCCTGGCAGTTCCCTGCCGCTTCTTCCCCAGCCCCGGCGGACTGCCAGCGTAGGTATTGTGCCCCCTCTGAGTCTCTAGGTTCCCTTCCCAACCCGTCCTCAGGTTTGGTATACCTGGATACTCCTTCTGGGCGCCGTTGCCTGGCGCACGACCGCCCACCGGATTCGGACTCTCTCCAGTTCGACCGGTGGGGCGAAGTAGTTCTCTTCTTCTCGTATGTAGTGCTTGTATTGCATCACATCAGGCTCACCACGCTGCCTACAACCGCATCTGTGGTCGGTGATGTCCCAGCTGCTGGCATCTATGCCTGACACGGAGCAAACCAGACAAGCTGTTGTCCTCCGCTGTAGGCCTGGAGCTGGCAAGACACTCAAGCAAGGGCATCTTGGATGCCAATGAGGTGGCTTCCAGGCTTGCGGGACAGCGATCTGCATCAGGCGGACGGCATGGCTTCGCCTTTTCCAGGTTGTCACCCCTGGCCCAGCGTAGGGTGATGCGCCCGCCTCCGGGGACCCTGCCTTTTCTCATCCAGAGCTAGGAGACTTTTACAGGGCTCCATCCGCTCCTCGTCCTCGGGAGGCACCTCCTAGCTCTTCTCCCACTTAGGCTTTCTGAATAAGCCAGGGTCTCTCCTCCTGTTTCTCACCAACAGAAGGCTGGGAGTCTTGTTCTCAGGGTGATGGCCTCTTCTCCTCCAGGGGAAGAGGAGCTTGTATCACTCAGGAAGTAATGAATGAAGAGTGATTGACAAGGAGAAGATAGGGTAATTACGCACTCACCGTAGTTCTTGATCTTGTCTTGTATCTTCACCATTCATTACCTTACCCCCACCATCCCCTCAGTGGCCTCTTCCTGTGGCTTCTCCACCTCCGTCTCCTTCCTCTCTCTGCAAGAAATAAACAAAAAATTTTTTTCTTAAAATCTTTCTTTGGGGGGGGGGGGTTTCTAATTTTTCCAGAAAAATTACTTACTCTAAGATTCATGGGCCATCTCGTGGATTGCATTGGCGATCAGACTGCACAACTATCTCTTGCCATTCTTCTGGCAAGATACCTCTGGGGGTTTTTTGGCCTGGCTCAGGCTATTCAGATTTGATCCTGCAATTCCGTGTTCCAGATAGTTGCCCTGAAATCAAAATCCCCCTCTATTCTTGCCTTGCAGAGCAGAGGAACGGGCACGTCTAATCCTTTTTTTTTGCAAAAAAAATAAATAAATAAATATTAAATGCTGAGGAACTCTTCAACTGTTATAGGCACCTTGGTATCGGGGTTATGCATCTAGTCTAAAAAATTTTACCTAAAAAAAAAAAAAAAAAAAAGGAAAATAAACAGGAAGGCAATGAGAAGGTAGGCTATCCTTCTCCGCTAGTTGCTTATTGGTTTTTCCTTTAAGTGTCCTCCTGACAATTTTTGCAGAAGAGCAGTGCTGACCATATCCGATCCCCAGCCTGTCTAAGCCTTGTCTCTGTCTTGGCCAGTCAGTCTGAGTCCCATTTCTATCTTAAGGACGCCTGAAAGGCTTACATTTTCCATTTCTCAAACTCTGAGCAGCGCCCTCATGCTGCCTGGGTTTTATTCCTCCTCCTCGGGTTCCTCCAGTTGAAGGCCTTCCGCAGCCAGGAGCCCGAGGTAGGTATAGAACAATGGCATGTTGAAGATGAGGACTATGCCCTCCTGGGTCTGTCTAGGGGTTCGTGAACCTTCTCTTCAGCTCTATCTCCGGGATCTTGCTTCCCTTAGTCGAGGCCTTCAGCTGTAAGCTAACTCTGTCATGTGGGCATTCTGGGTCCCTTCAACATCCCATCTCTCTCTCTTTCTTCTTCTTCTTCTCTATTTTCATTTCCTTTCTTATCTTTCCCTCCCAGAGTCGCCTCAGGTAATGAGGCCCAGCTCCCTAGGCTGAGGATACTCTTATCTCCTCTGTCCTTCCTCCATTCGGCTTATTTCCTTTTCAGTTCATTCTTCCTTGCTTGCTATCCCTTGGCTATCTTGTCTCGCTATCTATATTCTCTGCTTTCTCTTTTGCCCTCCGGCTCACAGAACTGAGTTGGAGGAGGAGTTGGTCACTACTAACGGCCGTCGCGCATGACGCATGACGTCCACTCTCGAGGCGGTGCCATTACAGACTTTAAAAAAAAAAAAGCCCTGGCGGTAGGAAAGTGCTGCTCTCCTGCTTACACCCAGGAAGTAATGAATGGTGAGACACAAGAGAAGATCAGAATTACGTAGGTACTGCAATTTTCTTTTTAGCATCTGGCTTCTATAACTCTCCCTCGGCATACCTCCCTCCACCTCTCTTGCTCAACCTCACACTCACCCCTCCTGCCCCAAGGCTCCCCTTCTTGTGCCAGCCCTCATGATTACTCTTCCTTCAGTAACCATGTCCACCCACCCTACCTCCCACTAGCTCATAGCCACCTGCTCCCCAGCAGTCGCGGCCCCTTATAGCCCTGGAAATATCGCGCTTTGCCTTCTCTTATCTCATTAACAAACTACTCAACTTGCAGGCCCAGCACTGTGTATTCACAAGATGACCCTAAAAGTGCCCTATCCAGGATCTCCATTATCCTACTGCTACTTATGGACAATATACCCCAATCTTGGTCCTCTAACCTACCCTTGCTATCAATGCAATCCAAAGGCTATGGCGCGTGCTTAAACATATGTAGTCCATGAAGAATCTCGTCCCACTCCAGGCATGGGTCTGCCTCCACAACACTGATGCACTAGCTGTAACCGAAACATGTCTAACCCAGAATACCCCAGACTCAGCTGCCTACATACCGGGCTATACATTGTTCAGATCAGACAGACTGGATAGGACAGGTGGTGGGAGTGTGCTGTACCTTCAGGACTGCCCACAAGGTCTTAAATTCCTACAATGAATCCTGTGGCGGGTGTGTAGGTCCTCATCCTTAAAGATAGCAGTCGTAACTCAGGTAAATTTCTACCTAATGTCAGTCACATAACCCTCACAACTCCAAAAGGAGGTCATCATCTGTAGCGATCATCACCCAACTACTAAAAACTCCAGAAATCATTGCCTCAGGTGATTTCAAATACAATCTTCCAGCGGCCCCCAAACATCCTCCATCAGATGCAGCCGCAGCTCCAAAAATCTAACACAAAATGGTCCTAATTTCTACCAGAGTAAAACCACCACAGGGGCACTAGTTCCCCCTCGATCTCATCTTCACTAACCATCCTGAGCACTTACAGGATGTCTGAGGTCCTCGAGACTGCTCAGTGATCACTCCCCTGTTACCTTGTCGCTGTTGAATATTTTGGAAGCCCTCCTCCAAGGATGCTATGTATCACCAGTAAGAAGGATTCACATCTCCAAAACCATCTCATCAACCTCGACTGGTCTCCACTAGATCACCCGTCAGTAGACGCCACCCTGTCCTTCTTCATTTCAGCCCTCCGGGGTCGCTTGTGATATCTTGCCCTTATGGACTGAAAAACAAAATCCTCCCCTGGGTAACTAGTCCTTGACCAAATGAAGGCCCATGGTAACTTATGGCACCTGCGTCTTGCGCCTGGTCACCGACGTTAACTGTATGGTGCTGCTCAGAACTCGCGGCACCTGGGCTATCCACCAGGCTAAGACACAGCTTTCATCAGTCCAACCTTATTACTCTGGGGAAATGGGGAAGAGTCTCTGGGAAAATATGAAGGAACTTAGTGGCAAATCTTCCTCCCCTCCTCCCCCCTCCAGCTTGTCATCGACTGTGTTTCCACCCAAGACCCTAGTAAGATGGGCACTGCTCACTGCATCTTTTCTGACTCAGCCTATCCTCCCTCCTGACTTTTTTCTGCATCTATTGACAGTTCCTGCCCCCCCCAGCGCCTCCTCACTTTACTCAAAATTATCTCCTAGTGTCGCTTCACACATATCTCACCAAGTCTTGAAAGACAAGGCAGAGGTGACTTTGATGCAAAACTGCCTCCAACCCTGGATGCAGTCCTAGCACCCAACAAAATACTCAATATGTCCCTGTGCCAGGCAGTTCCTACACTATGGAAAAGTGGTTATCATTCCAGTTCATAAAATGGTGACCGCCTCTAGTAAATATACCATTTCCATATCATCTCTAAAGTGCAAAAATAGCTGCAGATCAACTACTGACTGTTTAGATTATTCCTCACGCCAGCAGCAACATGGCTTTAGGAAAGGCACAACACAACTACTGCCCTGCTTGAGTGCCTTCCTTATCCAGGCCTTTGGACCAGGGTTCTGGCTGATCTTCTATATGATTGTCCAAGGTTTTGATGTCAATCGCAGTATGCTGATGTTCCTCCTCTGTTGGTATCCCGGAGACAGCTGACTGTTCTCCAACTATCTCCATGGTCTACCTGGCAAGTAAAAGTAACAACACCCTCTACTAGCCTCCCAGTCTGGTCAGGTGTCCCAAAGGGTCCATCCTGGTCTGCCTTTTCTCCTATACCTAAACTCCTCCTCCCTCCTCCTCTGGCCTCCTATGCCGATGATGTTGTGATCTTTAGCTGCACCGTGATCCTACCTAGCTCCAACAATCCTTGCAAGGTTCTTCACAGAAATAGAATCTGTTCTCCTTCCACAAACTGTCCTCAATCAAAAAATGAAGGTCATGTTATTCGCACATCCTCAACATAAACACAACACGATCACACTATCTATACTGAATTCTAGGGTATCACGTCGAAGCCAGTTTTAATATCAGAGTCACCCTGACCAGCCTTACCTTCCGTGAGCATATATACTGGATTTGGTCATAATAAACATTAGAATTGGTCTCTGTAACATATGCCCAGTCTCCTGATGCCTCCCTTAGCCATCTCTAGCCCATCCTTTCCTGGTAGACTATGGCATCGTTGTGGTGTGTTACTCCAACACTGCCCTGACCAGCATTATTTTTGAATTAAACAAGTTTATTTATATATGATGATACAACACAACAATTCAAAACAGAAACAAACTCAGTCAGTGATATATACTGGAAGAATTATTTACAGGCAGGATTATACAGTAAGTCGGAGAAATAATGACTACAGACTACTTAAATAAACCTATCTACCCTCCCTCCGCCCAGCCCCCCACCTCCCCATTTTGGGTTGCACATATTCCATGCCTAATGTGGCATATATGATAAGAGAGCCAGAGTGACTATCAGCTAGTTAGAGTATAAGGTAAAGAGGTTGAGGTGCTCATGAAAACCGAAACAAAATGTTCAAGATAAGTAGAGGGTGTACAATTTCTCCCATCCTTTACTGAACGAGGATTAGCGATGATGTACATTTGCAATTAAATGTTCAGTATGAAGGGCAAAGGATAATTCATGCAACCATTCTGTATAAGAAATAGAGTTTGTCCATCCAATGTCTGAGCAGTAATTTTTGATCACAATGAGATGAGAGCCTATGTTATCTTCTCTTCATTAGAATTTTAGAATAATCTCCCATATTAGGTATGATGGGGGAGAAAAGGTCTTATAGCCCAAAAGTGGTCCAAAGTTGTTTCAGTTTGTTTCATTAGGGAGATACTTTACATGCCCAGAATATGTGCAGTAATGAGCCCTCCTCCTTATTACATCTAGACATATTAGATAAGCGCCATTTTAGCTACTTTATAGAGTATCATACATATTATTTAGGATACAGTACTGTGTTAGTCTGTAACAGTCTTGAGTAAGATATTGAATAAATCTTTCCATAGGCGCTAATTAATATCTTCATCAGGAAAGAAACTTGCCAGATCGTGGAGTGGCTGAGATGGGGACTTGTGGGCTTGTAAGAAGTAACTTTATAGTATAGAGATACCTGTGGTTTATATGTTAGACAATGATTTTTGCAGAAGGACACTCATGTAAGAGGATAGTTTTTTGCCCAAATGTTTTAACCAGGAGATGTCAAGCTGAAAGATTTTGAAAGCTGAAGATGGTGGTAATCAAACTTAACTAAGATCTGTAAAGACAGACAGTCATGAGTTTCAATCAGAGAAAGTTCAGAAGATATCAGGAATAAAATAGACCCCACTACCTATAAGCAAGTGGGACTGTTAGTGACAGCTGCACATAAAAACTTAACCAGGCTTTGGTGGTCCCAAAGTATCCCCACTAAATCAGCATGGGTGAAAATAGTGAGGGAGATATACGCATTGGAAAATATCTCAGCTAATCTCCTAGATAATAAAGAAGCTTTTGAACTAAGATGGAGAAAGTGGGTTATGCATCAATTAAATAAGTACCCTGATTTTGTCCCTTAGGTTACTGGTTTTGATGGGCTCCCAGGACTGACAGTCTCTTCTCTCAGAACTTGAGGATATATACTTGCCTTGTTAGCATATAGCCTAACCAATTTATTCATATTAGGAAGACACCCTGTAGAAACATTATGTTATCATTCTTTTAAAATGTGTATTGGATGTGTATAATTTAATCCCACCTATGTATTGTGAGATGTACTATCAGAAGCTATGTATTGATGTAAGATTTTAGCTACGTCCGAATAAAAAGTATATTTAAAAACAAAAATAAAATATACAGCAACTCGGACTTCTAGGACCATCCTGCTGGGTCTGGACCAGTTCCATGGCCTTTTCCCACAAGGCGTTCTGGTATTGAACCATGTGGGCCAAAAATTCAAAAAGCAGATGACGCGACCTCTTGGACCTGTCATGAACAGCTGTGATGACCATAGAGTCCGCAACAGGTTGCTTGCCAAAATAGGGTTCGTCCCGGGGAGAGTTATATAGACAGTCAGCCTTTTTGGAACAAGCAGGGGTGGAGGACAGGTGTTTCCATGCTGACGTCTATGAAGGTGTCCACCAGAGGAGGCACCACCATAAGCTTAGGAACCTTCTGGCAGAGAAAAACAGTCAAACGGCACCCCTCCAGGTCCAAATCTGCTGTGTCCCAGCCGATGTTAGACCAGATGTGCCGCATGATCTCCATGAAAGTTGGGTCATTGGGCGGTGACCTAGGGGTATCCTTGGGGTCCGCAGGAGACAACCCCAATTCGGACTCCAATGAGGAGGGGGAGAAGCTGCGGCCCAACTCCCCTGAGGAAAAAGATCTAGAGGTCGAATGCCGGTGCCTACGACTGTGAGATCGGCATCTGTGTTTGTCTGATGACCTAGAGGAAAAGTGGCACTGTTTTCGTCCATGATGTTTGGAGCGACCCCTGCCCGTATAACCTGGCTTCCAAGGAGGAGCCTGAGGCTGGACCCCTGAATGAGGATTATCCTTGGGAGAGAGTGCTGGTTTAGGCAACAGGTCTCCCTTTACAGTATCCACCAGGAAGTAAAGAGAGTCATCCGGTCCAGCAGAGGATTCTGCGGGTTAGAAGGAGTAGCCAGCATTGGTAGAGCGACGTTTGATGGTCCCGGGGTCAGTCCCTTCAGAGGCAGCAATGTGGGCATTAAATCCTGGAAGTCCAGGTCGGCTAGTGTCAGCACAGCAGGCGTCAGGTTATATGGCGTCAGACTGGTAAGTGCTGTCAGGTCGGATGGCAGGCCCTCTGGCGTTGGTTAAACTGAAATGCTAGGGTCAACAGGTGACGTGGGGCGTTCGGGTGATGATGGAAAAAGTGTTGCCAGGTTCGATGATGGGGTAGCCGGTGTTGAATGGACAAGCGTGGACTGGCATCGGACGAGGGAAGCTGCCGGCATTGGTCTAGAGGGAGCCTGTCTAGGGGAGCCAACTCCCGAAAGGGGTAGAGGTGTCACTCTGCCGCAGGAGGCAGATGCATGTCCCTGGCACCACTGAGACACATCAGCCCGGGCCGGGGCCAACTCCACCGGGGCGCCGAGCCGGGCAGGCGACGGGCAAAGATCCGCTGCCCGAGGAAGATACGGCAGAGCTGCCTGGTTGCTGGCCTAAAGGCCGGTGGAAAGGCTGAAGCAACAGGGGCTGGAAAGCCAAGGATGAAGTCCCCAACCCCAAAGAACCATCGCCAGATGGCTGGATAAGGGCAGGAGGGTTCACCACGGGAAGCCCAGAATGAGAGAGGGCTGCCATGGATACCGAGGCTGACCCCGCCTCCCGCGGCAGGACGGCCTGGAGCTGGTTGATTTCGAATGAGGAAACTGGGAATGGGAGGAAGACTTGTCCTAATGCTTTTCCCCATGTTTATGTTTTCCATCTGACTTTTTCTCCTGGTGGGAGGACGAAGAGGTGGATGCCCCAGAAACTGGAGAGGAGGAGGAGGAAAGTACAGTTACGTAAGAAATTACCGTAACAGTAGATCTTCGAGAGAGGCTCTTGCAGTAGGTAATTACATATAGGACTGACATCAGCAGGTGGCAGGACCCCACGGAAAAATTTCTAGCTAGCAGTCCCTGGCGGGGACCGCCCCCACGTCAGGTGACCGGCGTCAGACGATGTCGGTATAAAGGGGCGGTCCCAGACACACGCCTTCCAGTTCTTTCCCGCCACAGGCCCGGAAGACCCGGACGAGAGAGAAGCAGATATTTCCCTCAATGAAAAAGGAACTGAAAAAGTCTAGGGGGATGGAGGCCGGGAAGGTATTACATACTGCAAGAGCCTCTCTCGAAGATCTACTGTTACGGTAAGTTCTTACGTAACTGTACTATCTTACTTCGAGAGGGCTCTTGCAGTAGGTAATTACACATAGGACAGAATCCCAAGCAGTCTGGAACAAATGAAAGGCACCGGAGGAGGAACTACTCCAGAAGTAGCAAACAACCTTGCAAACCTCAAGATAGGAGGCTTTGCAAGACAGCTATTCAAGCCTGCTCTCTGAGAGGCAATGTCAAACTAGTAATGTTTCAGAAAGGTATGGACGGAAGTCCAGGTGGCGGCAGCACAGATGTCTGCCGCAGACACATTCTTGAAACAAGCCGCAGAGGCTGCTACTCCACGAGTGGAGTGACCTCTGACTTGACCCGGTAGGGTCTTGTTGTACTTGTCATGACAGAAAGTGATGCAATGAGCCAACCACTTTGATAGGCATTGCTTGGAGACAGCATTGCCTTCCCTTTTGTGAGCAAAAGAGACAAACAACTGATCAGTCTTTCTGAGATCCTTCGTCCTATCGGTGTAGTATCTCAGAATCCTGTGGACATCCATGGTATGAAGCAAGTATTCTCCTTGGTTAGAGTACTGCATGAAAAAGGCAGATAACTCAATAGACTGATTTAAGGTAGACTCCGCTACCACTTTCGGAAGAAACTTAGGATTCGTGTGAAGAGCTACTCGTTCTTTGTGAAAAATCAGATAAGGGATTTTACACATAAGGGCCTGAAGCTCGGAAATTCTGCGAGCAGAAGTAATGGCCTCCAAGAAGAGCGTCTTCCACGATAAGAACTTCAAGTCTGCGGAAGCCGCAGGCTCAAAAGGAGGAAGGGTAAGTTTCTCGAGAACAAAGTTCAAGTCCCAAGCGGGAGCAGGAGTCCAAATAGGGGGCCTGAGATGAAGGACCCCTCTGAGAAAGGTCTTGGATACCTCCAATTGGGCAAATGCTTTATCAACGAAAGGAACATGGTAGGCTGAAATAGCAGCCATATGAACCTTCAAAGAGGAGTGACCGAGACCCAGGTCGAAAAGATGACGCAAATAATCAAGCAGAATGGCCACAGGACAGGAGAAAGGCTCCACGTTCCTGGAGGCAGCCCAAATAGAAAATCTCTTCCATTTCATAGCGTAGGTGGACCTAGTGGAGGGTTTTCTAGCCTCCACCAGAATCTCGGCCACCTTAGGAGAGACGCCAAAACGAGACTGGGCTAGGTCTGCAGGAGCCATGCATGAAGTTGAAGAGACTTGAGTCCCGGATGGACCAGGGTCCCCTGATCCTGGGTCAGCAATCCTCGAGATAAAGGAAGAGGAAGAGGAGGAACCTCTGAGTATTGTTGTAGGAGAGAACCAGATTTGCCTGGACCAGAAAGGAGCGATCAGAATCATTCGCTCCTTCAAAGCAAGTTCTGCAACACGAGGGACCAGAGGAATTGGGGAAAAGCATAGACGAATCTGTCCTTCCAGCTTAGAGATAGAGCGTCGCTCCAGAAAACGCCTCGCTCTGGAGTGAGCGAGCAAAAGGTGGGAAGTTTTGCATTTTGGGAAGAGGCGAACAGGTCTACCTGTGGAGTCCCCCAAAGCTGGAAGATGCCGTTTAGTACCTTTTGGTCCAGTTCCCACTCGTGTGGTAGAGCCGAAGAACGACTTAGCTTGTCTGCCAGGACATTGTCGACTCCTGGAACATGGATCGCCGTGAGGTGAAGGTTGTGAAGCGTTGCCCATTCCCAAACCCTCATTGCTTCCCTGCACAACAGGTAGGACCGAGTCCCTCCCTGCTTGCTGATGTACCACACCACGCACATGTTGTCCGTCTGGACAGCTAGGTGACCGGGAAGAATGTATTGGTGAAGGGCTTGGAGAGCATATAGTACTGCTCGAAGCTCAAGCACATTGATTTGGAGAGCTAGTTCCAATCTGGACCATAAACCCTGGGTTCGATGAGGACCCAGATGGGCTCCCCAACCTTCGCCTAATGCGTCCATGGTCAGAGTCTGGGAGGGGGGAGGATGAAAGAAGGGGACCCCCCGGAACAGGTTCTCTCGAACCATCCACCATTACAAGTCTCTTGTCATCGGTGAGGAGATCAGCACCAGATGATCTAGGTCGTCTACAAGTTGATCCCACTGAGAGTGGAGAGTCCACTGAGAGATCCTCATGTGGAGGCGCGCGCGCGGAACCGTCGGGATGGCAGCTGCCATAAGCCCCAGAAGATGGAGCACCGACCTCGCTGGAACCTTCCTGCGTTCCGAAAGTAGGGAAATCTGGGACTGGAGGGAAGGCAGGAAGGCCCTGCACACTGTCGTATCGAGGATTGCCCCAATGAACTGGAGTCTCTGGGAGGGGTCCAGATGAGACTTGGAATGGTTGATGGTGATACCCAGACCAGTGAAAACCTGCTGGGTGAGGGAGAGAAAATGCAGGAGTTCCTCCCTGGACGAGGTCGCCAGGAGCCAGTCATCCAGGTATGGAAAACCTGAACTCCCAAATGCATGGTGGGCCGCTACCACCGCCAGGCACTTGGTAAAAACTCGGGGGGCCGAGGAAAGACCAAAAGGGAGCGCCCGGAATTGGCAATGGTCTCCCTGGAAAGCAAACCAGAGGTACTTTCGGTGCGAGGGACGAATGGAGATGTGCAGGTATGCATCCTGCATATCCAGTGCACAAAGCCATTGGCCCGGCGAGAAAGGGCAAGAGAGTTTGAAGGGAGAGCATCCTGAACTTTTTGTATTCTACATAGAAGTTCAGGGAGCTGAGATCGAGAATGGGTCTGAGATCTCCCGTCTTCTTTGGTACAAGGAAGAAATGGGAATAGTAACCCGTCCCGTGAAGGTGAGGAGGGACAGGTTCTATGGCCTGCTTTGCGAGGAGAGCAGATATTTCTTCCCTGACCAGAGGAAGATGGTCCCTTGAGTAAGAGGAGTTCGGTGGGGGGTAGCGTGGAGGTTTCTGTTGAAACTCTATAGAGTGCCCCTCTGCGATAATCTGAAGCACCCATAAATCCGATGTTATCCTCTCCCAACCCGGAAGGTGGAGGGAGAACCTCCCTCCTACCAGTTCCTCCGGGGAGTCCGGAGGCGGTGGGAGAGGGAAGGAGTCAGGTGGTGTGGGGCAGCGCCGCAGCTGGGGCACCCGCTACTTTTTTGGGCGGCGGGGGCCTGGCAGCTGTGGGGGCCCGGCATTTAGTGGCCCGCCTTCCTTGAGGTTTCGCTTGAGGCCGGCTGCGTCTGCGAAAAGGACGGAAGCTATGGGGATGGGGACGGTACATGGAATCCACAGATTTCAGGGCCGTCCCCTTCTCCTGCAAGTCGCTGATGATGTCCTTGACATCACCCCCGAAAAGCACCGAACCCCTGAAAGGTGCTTCTTGAATTGCTGACTGCACCACCGGGACCAAACCTGACGCCGAAGACTTACGGCGAACGCAGAGCTCCGCCCTGCGGTGTCCACTGCATCGTAGGTTGTCCTCAGAATGTGACGACTGGCCGAACGAGCAGAACGGACAAGGTCAGCTAACTCCTGCTTGACTTGGGAGTCAGGCAAGGAGTCAATCTTAGATTCCGCCTGGGTAAGGACAGCCTTCTGGTAATCCCCCATATGTGCTACATAGTTTTCGGCCCTGATCCCCAGTGTGGAAGAAGCATGGATCTTCCTTTCATACTGATCCAGAAGGCGAGATTCCTTATCCAGAGGAGACGAGCTCAAATGTTTAGGGTGTGCTGACCGGCTGTGGCCGGCGCTAATCACCACCGAGTCTGCACGGGGGTGAGAATCTAAAAAGTCTACACCCTCCGGAGCCTGGTATAGCCTGTTGGACTTCTGAGGAAGTGGGGCTAAAGCCAACGGTTGTTTCCAAATAGTGGAAACAAGGTTGGCATGAGGCTCGATCCAGGGTGGCACTAGAGTAGGGGCCGTAAGGGGCAGGTCCAGATGTTCGGCAAGTTTAACGCGCTGAGGATCTGGTTCTAAGGAACACCACTGATGTACTTCCTGGATCTTCCTGAGCAACTCCGTGAAGGAAGGATCCTCCGGAGGAGACTTCGGAGCAGTCCTCGGGCTCATCGTCTTTCTCGGAGCATCCGTCGGAGGAATCTGAGGAGTCCGAGAGAGAAGAAGAAGAATTTGAAACAGAGTAAGACTCCCTGACTCGTCTAGGGGAAGGAACGGGTTCCTTAGGGGGAATCCCTGGACGCGTGTCCTGCCCCTCTCTGGATCCAGAGGGAAGAGCTCGGTAATCCGGAGGCGGAGAGGGAGTGTGCCGTCTAGGGCGTACGGGGGCCGGAGGTGGCACTGTCGCCGTAAGGCGGCTCTCGACTTCCTTGGTGAGCTGAGCCTTGGCCTCAGCCCACCAGGAGGCCAGAGTCTCCTGAAGATCCACCGGTAGCCTAGGGGGCGGTGGAGGGGGGGGGGGATAGTTGTACGGATTATATCCGCAAGTCGAGTATCCGTAACCCGGCTGCGGGAATACCGGAGCTGGGTATTGCGGCGTCGGGTACTGCGGCGTTGGTGGAGTCGGCGCGGTACTGCGGGGCAGGATACTGCGGACCCGGGTAAATCGGCGTCGGATAGGATGGCGGATACCCAGGTACCGGAGGAGCTGCCAGAGCAGACGGCCCAGTAGGGAGCTCCACGGGCGGATCAACCGTGATAGGCTCGTGGGGTGGAGGGCCCGATGGGAGAGGAATATCCCCCGCCGGCGTCGGAACCGGTGTCAGCGGGGCTGGTGACGGGGCCGGCGTCAGATCCAGTTCAGTGGGAGGAGGGTCTGAGAGTGGAAAAGCATCCCCAGCATCGCCTGGGAACGGAGGAGAGAAGTCCCCGGGGTCAGGCGGGGGGGAGGGGACTCGGGCTCCCCGGACGGCAGCGAAGGCTGCGGGGAACCTGGGATGACAGACGATGGAGGGTCTGTCATAGGCTCCGATGCCTGGCGCACGACGGAGGAGCCGACGTGCGACTTAGGGGCTGTATCCCGGCGGACGCCAGAGGAGCCGGCGTCCGACTTAGGGGTCCCTCGTGGGAGGCGGGCCAAGAGATGGGAAGCGGCCGGTCCGAGGGAGACACTGCCGTGCGCCACCCCGAAGGGTCAGGCATCTTAGCGGCCTTCTCCCGGCGGGTGTCGGAGGAGCCGACGTCCAGCTTATGGGAGGCGCCCACGCCAGTAGGCCATAAGCCTGCGGCAGTACTGGGGGCAGAAGCCTCGTTTTGCCCGGAGGCACCCGAAGGGCTCGAACGCGAACCCAATGGGCGGGCCGACGCCTCCTCCAAAGCCTTGGAGGCTGCCGTCGGACGGTCCCCCGGAGGGGACGTTACCACAGCCACGGCTCCGGCCAGAAGTCACGGAGGAGGAGGCCTTCTCCCGATGCCTTTCTTTGTCCCGCTTCTTGTGTCCTTCTGGGGAGGTCGGCCTGCCTAAGCTTCTTCAACTCCTTCTCCATTGCAGACATCTTCTTTTTTCAGGAGGCGGGCTTCCAAAGACTGCTGGCGTCGTCTGTGGGTGGCTCGCGTTGAAATGCAAGAAATCCGGGCACTTTTTCGACCACGTGGGTCGGGGCCTAAGCAAAAGGCAGAGGGTGAGCGATCATCTCAGAGGCAGTTACGCCACCTAGTCGTAGATCATTTTTGGAAGGGACGATAAAACCAACAGTCACCTGACTGAATAAATGGCAAAATACTGAAACTTTCGGTAAAAAAAATCGACGAAGCAACAGGGCTGAGCACGAACTTCACCGCGAGGCGCTGCACAAGCTGACGGCGGGAAAGAACTGGAAGGCAGGTATCCGGGACTGCCCCTTTATACCGTCGTCTGACTCCAGTCACCTGACGTGGGGGCGGTCCCCACCAGGGACTGCTAGCTAGAAATTTTTCCATGGGGTCCTGCCGCCTGCCGACGTCAGTCCTATATGTAATTACCTACTGCAAGAGCCCTCTCGAAATAAGATCTTTTAATCTGGATTTGTTTCTCCATCACTGCAACCTTCTTTTGAGCAGAACCTTTTAGGGCCTTCTGGCGGTGGATCCTGGTCCTTTGGTTAAACTTCAGGCAGTGTTCACAGGCGTCCAGTGTTGTCGTTGGGCCTAGGCAGAAGAGGCAGAGAGTGGCCATCCTTCGATGGGATCTGCTTGCCACAAGGACACTTAGACCACTGCAGTTCCACAGGCGAGGTCGGAGATGACGACATGCAGAGAAATTAAAGAGAACTATAAGATTTTTAGAAAAATAATAAAGCGCGGTAATCGTGGAAAAAATGGCAGTTGACTACAGCAGAAGACGTCCGTGGAGCCAATGTGCGCAGGTTGACGGTGGGAAAAAGAACTGAGGTAGGGCTGGGGGACCGCCCCTTATATACCACTGGCCGATGACGGGGCGGGCTGATGTCAGGGTGCGGTCCCCCACTGAATACTGCTAGCTAGAAGTTTTCCATAGGGTTCTGGCACCTGCTGGCTTCAGTCCTTGTGGTGTAACCTGCTGCAAGAGCTTCCCTCGAAGTGAAATCCTTAGGTATGGTTTGTGGGAAGCATGTACATGAATATGCAGGTATGCATCTTTCATGTCGAGGAAACATATACAATCTCCCTGGTGCAGAAGGGGCAGCAGATCCTGAAGTGACACCATTCAGAACTTTTTGTACTGAATAAAAGGGTTTAGCTCCTAGAGGTCTAGAATTGGCCTGAGATCCCCTGTGCATTTGAGAACCAGGAAGAAATGAGAGTAGAACACACTGCCCCGCTGTACCTCCAGGACAGGTTCTATGGCCCTTTTGCGCAGCAAGGAGTGGATTTCCTTCCAAAGCACTGGAATGTGGTCTAGAGGATAGGTGGACAGAACTGGAGACTTTTCTGAAGGTCATTCAAGGAGTTCTAGAGTGTGGCCATTTTCTATGAGCTGCAGTACCAAGGTCTCTCTGGTGATTTCCCTCCACTTGTCCAGATGAAGGGAGAAACAACCCCTGACCACTACCTCCCACTCGGCTGGAGGAGGGGTGCCAGCAAGGAGTCATGTTGAAGTGGGACCTGGGTCAGGGGCCACGGGACCTTCTCTGGGGGCTTTCCCTGTGGCAGAGGAGGAGGAGGCAGGGCAGGGGCAGCTCACTGCTTACCCCGAGGCTTGCTGGAAGGCTTGGCCCTATGGGTAGACCAATGAAAAGGCACCCTCTGATTACTTTTAGGTTCAGTGTGGTACATAGAGTGGACAGACTGCAGGGTGCAGTCTGAGTTCTGCAGGCCAGACAGTATGTCCTGCACATCAGCCCCAAACAATCTGTAGCCCCTGAAGGGGGCATTCAGGGTAGACAATTGGATATCCTGAGCAAATCCTGACACCCTCAGCCACGAATGTCTGTGCAGGCAAATGCCCGCCATGGCCACCCAGGCTGAGGGGTTCACACCTTCATAGGTAGCCCGTAAAAGGTGCTTGCCAACATCGGACCATTCTTGGAGAAACTGAAGCAACTGCTGTCTTGGTATCCTCCAGGAGGGCCTGGCCTGCAGCGTGGGTCTGGTCCCAGAACTGGTTCTGATACTGGGTCATATGGGCAATATAGTTCAACACTGTGATGGTCAAAGTGGCACAGGCAAAGGTTCTCTTACTAAGGAGGTCCAGCCTCTGGGACTCCTTATCTGGAAACAAGGAGTTGAGATGCTTATGTCTTAGTGCAGTTTGAGTGGCATTAATGACCACCCACTTCCACATCACGCTGATCCATAAGAAAGGTTCCCTGTGGGAGCTTGGTACAACTTTGTCTGCCTTTCTGGGCATGGCAGGAAGCAAGTTGGGCTGATGCCAGGTAGCCTTGGTGGCATCCTTAAAAGGCTCAATCAAGGGAGGGATGACCAGAGGAGGAGCATCTGGCAGGTGTAAGTAAGTGGTGAGCCGATGACAGATGGGGTCTTGTTCCTCCGTGTCAAATCCATGGCTGTCTGGAGTTGTCTCATCACTGAGACCGTGAGGTCATCCAGGGAGACCACAGGATGTACTTTGGGGTCTCCTCACGCGGATGATGTGGAGGAGGAATGGAGAGTAACTCCTCCACTGTAGCCTCTGTTGTCATCATTTGCAAGCATAAGATCAGGGTGGCACTCATCCTTGTGTCTTGAGAAGTCTGAGGGGCCCCAGATCCGGAGGTGCATGTCTCGGTCCAGTGGAAGAGGGGTGTGTGGGGATGGCACATGAGGAGGAGCAAGCTGAGCATGCATAAAGTCCCACAATGAATACTGCATACATTAGAAGTCCACCGTTATCAATGTCGACTGAGGAAAGATGGGGGCCGGCATCGGGGCAGGACCAGGAGGACAGCCTAACAGGCCGAGGCCTTTGGAGAGTCTCCCCGGCTTGGGTCATCGGCAGAGAGGGCAACGACAACTGAGATATGGCCCGGGGCGACTCTGCAGAGGGAAAGGGCCCAAGGGCTAAGACAGTAACCGAAAAAATGGTCAAGGCTGGAGGTGGGGGAAGAGGATGAACCTGGTGACCACCAAGCCTGAGTCGGTCTATGTTAATCCGACTGAGCCGTCAGACTGTGTGCCTAGAATGAGGGTCTGAACAGCAGGGGCTGAGAAGTTGGTTGGGCACCAGAGCCCGAGAACCGACATCCGCCACCAAGATATCAGTGGGGGGACTGTCAACAGTAGCCTTGCAGAAGAAAGTGCATGCGAGGCAGAGTGGCGTCCTGTGACAAGAAGGACAGCCACGCTGTGGTCGATGTCCGGAGCAGCAGCCGCGAGTAAGGTGGGGAGGACCGGGCCATAGGACAGTTCTTGTTCCTGTGTTTGTGCTTCCCACCAGACTTGTCTTGGACCTTGAAGGACTTCAAGCCCGAAGACGTCGAGGAGGAAGCAGAGGAACTATTGGCCTGGAGCTCCTTCTCCATCTGGGCGACGACCTGCCACAGCAAAAATATTTTCAGGGTCTGCTCTCGGCGCCATCCAGTAGCCAGGTTGAAGTTGCAGCAAATAACACAAGCCTGGGTGTCATGTCTTGGGCCTAGGCAGCCAACACAGGCCTGATGATTGTCCTTCTCAGGGATCAGCTTCCTGCAGGCACACTTCTTTAAGAGGTTCTCAGAGAGCTCTGCGGCATAAATAAAGCGGAAAAAAAATCACTTTAAAACTAAAGTGATACCAACTAGGGAGAGAAATGAAGATAAAAGTTTTGATGAAATTTGACAAAATGGTGGTCAACCAAAGCTGATGGATCTCCATGAAGTTTCACGTATGATGGACCGTGGTGGGAAAAGAACTGAGGAGTGTGTGGAGGGACCACTCTTATAGGATAGAGGCGACACGGGTGAGTACCCTTGCAGACTGTTTCCGTGTGGTCCTAGTGCCTGGGGGCTATAATTCCATAGCTGTAACCTGCTGCAAGAGATGCCCTTGAAGTAAGATCACCACTTTATGCTACAGATTAGAGGGGTTAGAAAATGTACACTGTGTTCCCACAATCTACATACTGTCAGTATGCGGAGGTGTAGAAGGGAATCTACAAACGTCCTGACGGCTGGGCTACAAGACTGTTTACAACTGACACACAAGGAAGCTCCACACTGGTGGAATAATCAGCAGACTCACAGAAGTAGTGTGAACAGTTAATTTACTCTGGCACTACTGGAGTCCTGTAAAGCACCATGCAACCTGTGCTTCAACCAATACAGGGCCTCTAAGCAGCTTCCGTTCCCAGAAGCGCGCCACTTTCTGTGTGTGTTTTTTACAACTGACGCAGGGAAACCACAAGTTTCCTTATTAAAACCTACAGTCTCAACTCGCAGAGTGGGTACCTCCCAAGACCTGCCAAGAACGGTCCTTATCATTACAGAAGGTGTGGAGATCAGAGATCACATACTAAAAGAAATCAAGAACACCATCCATTAATGTATGAAAATTCCCCAAATACATATTTTCAGACCTGTGTGTTGCAACAAAGGGCCAGATGTAAGGCCTTTTAAAGAGTCTGCCAGCAACTATGTGGACTAGTGGTGATCCACTCTTTGCTTATGCTGGCCAGATTTAGAGTGTTTTACAGTGGACAGACCTATCAATTTCAGACCCCAAAACATGCAGGAATGGATTTCAAGGCTAGTGGGGGTTCCAACCAGGCAGTGCAGATTGATCAGAGGAGTTAAGACATCTAAAATATCCTTCAGGTAAGTACTTTACGTTTGGTGGTTCTGTTTCTCTGGGACCTTTAAAAGACTTTACTTCACCAGAACAATGTGAGGAGCAGGGAGTGCGTAACTTAAATGGTTATAGCTTCTATGTTTAAAATGTTGCATTCATTAGACTCCACCTCCTTTGGTCCGTATGACATTTCATTTTGTATTAACAGTTTTCAAGAAGACATATTAACTATGTGTTAAAATGGTGCCGGCTGCATTGCCACGAAACATGGATACTATTTGTTTCCAGGGCTTTGTAGTCTGGGTTCTTGCCAAATAAGCTAGCTTGTTTTTGTTTTTTTATGGTCTTGGATGGATCTCTCCACTAGAGGGAGCAGGACAACCATATTATAGGATGTGGAATGATCACTATATTACTCTTTTTCAACTTGTGGGTTTCTATTCTCAGGTCAGACAGGGCAGCTATTCAGCCTCGTCCCCAGGCACCATCAACTGTCCCTTGCTTCCCTCCTGGAGAGTGACACCTAGTGGTAGTATGGGGCCACTGATGGTGTGGATGTCCAAAGCTGGCAGGCCCTGCAGCTAGGGAGCCAATGTGGTCACTCTCCCAATGGAAATGCAGAGATGGGCAGGGAGAACAGGAGCCACTGATGGTGTACATGTCCATCTGCTGATGGGACGTGCCACTAGGCCAAACAGAGATGGAGAGATGGGCAGTAAGAACAGGAGAAAATGCCCAGCCAGGCAGCCTTGGGTGACCGCCTCCTTATGTGCTACTTCATGATACCCGATCCTCACTGGCAACACTCTGCTACCAAAGCGCTGACGCCTGGACACAGGCTTCAGTGACGTGCTTCTCCCTCTGCTCTTACAAAGGCTCCACGGGGGAAGAGGCAGCCACAGGGAGGAAAAGAACAGAACACACTGGGGACTGATGGCGGAGTGAATCCGGTGGGCAGAGGAGTAACATGATGTGAACGCCTGAAAGAGAGAGGCTCCTGGGGGTAAGTAAGGTGGCAAAAAAGAAAAACAAATTATATTCTAAGGTCCTAGAGTGAACCAGTGACTGATCTAACACAGGACCTGTGGTCTTGCTTTCCCCAAACACTCAAGAGAAATGAGAAACATCTCAGGTCAGCTCAGAAGTGCTCATTTCTTGGATCTACAATTTGGGAAAAAAACTATGCTAGTGTTCAAACAACCATGGGAAAAGGTGCTATATAATCTGACTGGCCTTGGCGGGAAGTGTGTTTGTGTTTCTCTCAGCTCTCTCTGTGCATGCCCCACCTGGTTGCCAACTCATTACTACCACAGTAAGACAGTGCCAAACTTTGAACTGGGAATGTTTTTGGGTTTAGCAACAATGGCTCTAGCAGGTGAGCTAAAGGAATAGCTCCCTCTGCCTCAACTACAAGAACAGACTGTTGTAATCTGACCCACTCCATTACACAGGCTTCACAATCATTTGCCTAACAAGCAGACCACACCACCTTCATATTGTAGGACATGAGCAGCATGGCAGTCTGTCTCTCTAGGAGTCACGCGTGCAGGGTGATACAGCATGGTCCTGTCCTAATAAGGGAAATTACAAATTGCTTCAAAGTTAGGCAGAGGTAACTTTACAACACACACCCTTACTGTGTGGGCCAGAGATACCAGTCTTTAACGAGGCTGAATACTCTGCTAATATGAATTGTGTCAGTCACGAAGTCTCTCGCTTTCTGCATTCAATTTTGCCTGTTTGTATTTCTCTCTCTCTCTCTCTCTCTCGCTTTGTTTTAGATAACCCAGCTGAGATGCAAAATCTCCTTTCCACCAATTATATGAAGCTGAGACAGTCTGATACAATTTCAGCTCATTCCAAAAAGTACTGAGGAGCTACAGTCCCACCACAAATCAAACAGAAGAAAAAACAGGTTACTCGCCTGTAACAGTAGTTCTATGAGTGGTGTATGTTGTTCATCCACACTGTTTGACATGTCCCTTTTCCCTTTAAATCTTGCCGTATGGTCTAAAGCGAACTCCTCCCACCCACCCAGGTGGTATATCCCTCGGCTCCGCCTCTTGGCCCAGATCTTGCCGCTGGAAACAGAGGGTTGTGCGTCGATGCCAGAAGAGGTCGGGTGGGCTCGTGTGGATGAACAACATATACCACTCCTAGAACTACTGTTACAGGTGAGTAACTTGTTTTTCTAGGATCGTGGATATGTTGTTCTATCCACAATGTTTGGCAGACTCCTAGCAGTTCTCTAGGAGGAGGGAGGCAAGGCGCACACCACCTACTTCGGTAACAAAGACTGGAGAACTGAGGCCCAAAACCAGCATCTTGGCGTGACTCTAGGTTGATGTGGTAATGGGAGATGAAGGGGTTTGCTGACTTCCAGGTAGCAGCCCTGCAGATATCCTGGATAGGGGTGTCCCTAGAAGCAGCCACCGATGCAGCGGTATGGCGGGTGGAATGAGCCCTTAGCCCTACGGGAGGCTCCCCTACCCGTCAACCTATAGCAGAGATCGATTCATGATGTTATCCATCTGCCAATTGTCCACTTTGCTACAGGTCTGCCTGGTGCGGCTTCAGTGTAGGTGACAAACAGCTGGTGAACCTCTCCCCGAACTTCAGCCGTATGCTCCTTGTAATAAGAGAGCGTTAATCTCAGGTCCAAAGTATGGAGCCTGTACTCGGCCTCCGAGGTGCAACTGAGGTAGTATACCAGCAGAGTCATCACCTGGTTCAGGTGAAACTCCGACACCACCTTCAGCAGGAACTTTGGGTTGGGGCACAGGGCAACCTTGTACCTGTGAAAGACCAGATAGGGAGACTCAACTGAGAGCGCCTGGAGTTCACCAGTCCTTCTGGCTTACATGACAGCCACCAAGAAGGCAGTCTTCCATGACAGGTGTGACATCTCACACAAATGCCTCGGTTTGAATGGCTTGCCCATGAGCTTTGCCAGTACCAGCAGTAGATCCCATGGTGGTGGTGGTTCACACACCAGAAGAGAAATATGGTTGAGGCCTTTAAAGAAATGCCAGACCACCTTCTCCTGTACCACCGTCTGCTGACCGGCCGTGCCTGATAAGCAGAGATGGCTTCCAGGTGCACCTAAGGGTCGTAGACCGAAGACCTCCTTTGGAAAGAGACCAAATGTAGTCGAGGATGCTAGCCACCAGACAGAATGAAGGATCCAGGCCCCTTACCCTGACACCAAATGGAGAATCTCTTCCATTTGAAGGCATAGCACCTCCTGGTCAGCTCCTTCCTAGATGCCTCAACTACACTGAGTACATCGTCGGACAGACCCAAAGCCTGGAACTCTTGCTGCTGAGAAACCAGGCTGTCACGTGCAGGGATTGAAGATCCAGGTGGAATACCTTCCCCTGATTGATGGAAAGCAGGTCCGGGTGTGCTGGAAGACGCCTCGGGAGCCTGATGCTGAGGAGATCTGAATACCAGAACTGGCGGGGTCAGTCTGGGGTGACCAGGATCACCCTTGCCTTGTCCCTCCTGACCTTGAGGAGCCCCTTGTGGACCAAGGAAAGCAGAGGGAAGGCATAGAAGAGGCCTGGAGTCCATGGCCTCGAGAAGGCATCCCCCTGCAGCGTGCCCTGCTGAGGGGGCAGGCATAAAACATCCTCAGCTGCGTTCTCCTGAAGTGAACAGGTTCACCTGAGGGGTGCCCCACTAGGAGAACAGACTGTGCACTACCTCTGAATGGAGAGATCACTCATGGGACACCTCGACCACACAGCTGAGGGCATCCTCCAATTGATTTGAGGCTTCTGCCACGTGGATGGCTAGATCTGCCTCCAGATCTGTCCCCTGACCGGCTATTTGCAAGATCTCCTTGACCTACTGCCCTCTCTGCTAACTCCGCTCCGCCGATGAGGGATTGCTAGAGATTCCCAGGGTCCGCCTTCAGTCATCGGGGGCCAGAGCTTTTTCCTTTGTGGCCCCGACCCTGTGGAATTCTCTACCTCGTCGAATTCGAGAGTGCCTGTCCACAGAGTCATTCAAAGCAGCTTTGAAAATCCATTTATTTGAACAGTCTTTTGCTGGATAGGTTACTCTGCTGTTTTAACTGATTTTAGAATTTATATTTATATTTATGCTGCTGATTGTTTGTGTTATGTACCAGCGCTTTGATTTTTTGAAAAGCGCAATATAAATAAAACTTGACTTGACTCCAGTCAGCTCACAAGGGTCCAGATGCGGAGCACTTCCCAGCACAGAGGCCGGGAGTGCATGCCACCCTGTTTGTTGAGATAGTACATGGTTGTGGTGTTGCCTCTCTGGACTATGAACCACATGTCCCCGAAGCAATGGAGCGAATGTAGTCAGTGCCAGCTGGACTGCTTGGAACTCCAGCAGGTTGATATGGCATTGGGATTCCTTGTGGGTCCAGTGCCCGTGGACTGTGATTCCCCATGTGGATGTCCCAGCCCATGAGAGAGGAGTCAGTCATAAGGACGCCCGTCGGCTCAGGGCAGACAAACGGGATCCCTCCCTGCAGATGTTCCAGGATGGTCAACCACTGGAGAGCGTCCTATGTCTTCCGGGTTACAGTGACCAGGTGGTTGAAATGACCAAGACGCTGAGACCACTGGCTGACCAGCTTCCATTGAGCAGGCATATGCCACGGGCCCATCGGACCACGGAGGTGCAGGCTGCCATGTAACTCAGAGTCGCAGGAAGTCCCAGGCAGGCGCAGTGCCCACCAGAAATGACTGGGCAAAGGAGAGAGAACCTCTGCCCTGTCCGCTGGGAGCCTGGCTCTGGCTCGGCATGAGTCGAGCTCTGCCCCAATGAAACAGATCATCTGTGAGGGCACGAGTTCCAATTTGGCCTCGTTGATTAGGAGGCCAAGATCCCTGGACTGCTCTACCTCCAGTCTGGAGGCACCAGCTCTGAGCCAATCATCGAGATAAGGGTAAACTCTGATCCCTTTGACGCCGAATATTGGCCACCACCACTGCTATGCATTTGGTGAAGACCCTGGGGGCCGATGACAGGCCAAAAGGCATGGCCTGGAACTCGTAGAGGGTTCCCTCCACCCTGAAGTGGAGGAACCTTTGGTGAGATGGACGGATCGGGACATGAAAGAATGCATCCTGCAGATCCAGGGAGCAGAACCACATGTTCAGCTCGAGAGATGGTATAATCTGGGACAGAGTTACCATCCTGAAGGTGTGAGACCTGAGAGATTGATTCCAGTCATGCAGATCTAGCAATAGCTCCTTTTCCATTTTGGGACCAGGAAGTACCTGGAAATGAACCCTGGGTTGGCAAGGGGCTCTGCGACTCTGACCACTATCTCCTTGTGGAGGAGTTGGCCATGTTGTCTCTGAGCCAACTGAGTGTGGGTGGATACCGTCTACTCCCATGGGGCACGGGCTCGGCTTAGTGGATGCTGCTTGAATTCCAGAGGCAGTCCCTGGCCGACCACTTCCAAGACCCACCTGTCCGTTGTGACAGCGGACCAGGTGGAAAAAAGTGGCAGAGCCCGTGTCCCCCAAGGGAGGACCCAGAGTGGGCATGATGGGTATGGGGTTGGCAATCCCCATCCAGTCACTGTGTAGGCTTAGATGAGGAGGCTCCAGTGGGGGGAATTGCCAGAGCCCCTCCCTCTGGGCTTACAGGCTGCCTGAGCCCCTAACTTGGGTCAAGGGCGCCAAGACTGAGCCTGCTGCTGCTGCCCAGGTTGGTGCTGCGGCTGCTAGGTCGCAGGGGCAGAAGGCTGAAAAGGCTTTCTCTTCTGCTTTTTAGAACCCTGAAGTTCCGTTTGGGCAGAAGTAACAGAGTCCAAGGTGGCACTGGACTTCTCGATACACTGGAGGTGAGCTTCAACTCCTGGACCGAACAGGTTAGTACACAGGAAAGGAATGTCCGCCAGTTTGTGCTGGGTGTCTGCCGTAAAGGCTGAGACTCTCAGCCAGGCCTTGCAGCGCATGGCAACTGCAGCTGCCACTGAACAGGCACAAGAATCCCCAATATCCAGAGCTGTTTGGAGTTTCTGTTTAGCAACAGTCCGACCCTGGTCCTGGACCTGCTTGACTGTGGTCTGAAAGTCCGCGGGGAGATGGGGAAGCACCTCATCCAAAGAGCCCAAGTGGGCATGGGAGAAGTGTGCCATAATGATGGCTGAACTTGCCTGTCTGAGACCAAGCGAGGAGGCAGCATAGACCTTTCTGGCCGAATGGTCCAACTTCTTGGACTCTTTGTCTGGAGGTCTATCAGTGTCCCCTGAATTGCCCGAGCACCGCAGCACAGACTCAGTCACCAACCCCTCAGCTGAAGGGTGCTGTGTGAACCCCAAGGGGGAGTCGATGGGAACAGTATACCTGCAGGCCATCGGGCTGAAGGTGCTGGGTGCTGCCAAAGCTCTGGGCAGACCCTTCGGCTTCAGCTACTGGGAAGGTCTCAGGCGGAGAAACCCCTTTTCTGAGAATTATCAGTTAGGGGATATTCGGCCCGTTTTCAACAGGCTCCAAGGGGAGATGAGGCGGAGGATGCCCAAGAAGGACACAGGACCTTCCTCCGTCGAGAGAGACTCACTGAATCGTCGTCGCATGGATGCGAATTCAAGTCTGAGTCCTTGGAGGAGTTCGGATAGAGCAGCTGACCACCAGAGTCACTTTCGACCACCCGGACAGTCGGGAATGAGGATGACACACAGCCTGTGCGAGAGGCCCTGAGCGGATCGAGACTCCTTGGCAGGAGTCCCTGAGAGAGCTGTTTAGGTGGCGGCTCCACTATGATCGGGTGGAGAGGCCAGCCGGGTGAGTCAGAAGGGTCTTCACCGGCTCCACAGGCAGAGGGGCAATGTCAACCCGCTCCAGAGGAGTCGGCCTAGAGGGTGACAGTCATGTGATGGCTGGAGTTGAAGCCGGGGTCGACTTCGGACCGATCAGCGTTAGCTGTTGCGAAATAAGGTCCTTGTAGCATTGACGCAGCTTGAGTCAAAGCCTTTCCTCATCTGAGGAGGACGAGGATGAATAGCTGCATCACCGCTTCTTGAAGCGCTGCTTGTGAGACTTCCTTGGCCTGTTGGTCAAAGGTTTCCGAGACCTCGACCATCAGGGGGACCGATGGGAGTGCTCAGAAGGGACCGGGGAAAGCCACGGCTCCTCCAGGTCAAGGACAGAGACCACGGGTGGAGTCCCAGCTGGCTGGGTCTCCTCTTCCTCCATAGGTCCTGGCAGGACTGGAGTCCTGAACAAGGAATTGTCAGCCTCATCAGTCAACAATGAGACGACGGGGTCAATGACAATTTCAACCAGGTCATCGTCCCACATCTTAGCCAGACGGCCTGATGGGGGCACCCTGGAAAGTTCGACTGAAGTCAAAATATGAGACTCCTGGGACCGAGATCTCTCTCTGTCCCAAGAGCGATGTCGGCGCGATGAATCCTCTCTCGACCCTTTATCCTTTTTACGGGAGCGGGAGATGTGTGAACCAGATGGGCCCTCCCCTTTTATCGGGAGAGACTGGCACAACTCCTTGAAGGGTCCAGAGGGGGAAAAAAAAAAGAGTCCAGTGTGAGCAAGACAAAGACCGAAACTGAAGAGGATTGCTCGGCGACGCAAGCTGCCTCCTCCTAGAAGGTCATTTGCTCCAGTTGGTCAGCGGATCCCGCAGCCACGGAGACTACACGACGGGCGTCTTTGGATTTGACCGGCAGGTGCCGTTTTCCAGTCGTCAGAGCTGCTGCAAACGTGTGAGGTGATCATCCAAAACTGCCAGATGGAATGCACAACAAAAGTCGAAGGCCAGGTATCGTGGTCATGGCCCAGGCAGTAAACACACATGGCATGCGGGCTGGTACAGGACATCTTCTGCCTGCAAGGACACCGGCAGAATCCGGGTGAGGACTTGTCCTCCATCATGGTCGCTATTTCAAATTTATGCGGAGAAACTCTTGGCGAGTTTAAGTTTGATGGTAATTTGCCGAAGGATTAAGCACCAGGGCCTACTCAGCGGAGGCGGTAAGGAGGAACCGGAAGATCTAGCATCAAGGGCACAGTTGAGGGATATACCACCCAAGTAGGTGGGAGGAGCCAGCTTTTAGACCATCCGACAAGATTTAAAGGGGAAACGGACATGCCAAACAGTGTGGATAGAACAACATATCCACAATCCTAGAAACAGTTTTTACATTCCACTTTCTTTGTGTGCGTGTGTGTATGTGTGGGGAGTTGCTTGATATTTTATCGGACTGTGGTTTGAAACAAGAGGTCAACTAAAAGGATATCTCAGTGGCCGACCGCCAAAGTTGAAAGCCACAGACTCCTTGAAGGAAAGGCTGATGGCTGGAAAATAGGCAATCCCTGGTCCCATCTTGATGTTGTCAAATGCAGTCCCAAGGGAAACACCATTCCTGCAAGAGGGCAGAAAGAAAACAAAAGGTTAACACAACTTTATTTTATAATAAAATCATTTTTCTCCCCCATTTCTTGACCTCCATGGTTCCTCCCATCCCCAATCCAAGGAAGGGATCTTGCAACAGTTGCACCCCTCCTCTGGCTGGGAGGGCTTTTAAGCGGCTACATTTACAGCTGACAATGATGCTCACTGGTTGGCCAGCAAAGGGTGCATAAGCGTCAGATAGCCCATTTCATACATACACAAGTAGCAGGGCTACACTTTTGTCATGCAAATGCCTGAAGTAAATCATGATAGTGTCACTGTAAAATTACAAATATCATAGAACGACAGTAACAATCACGAAAAATCTTGGATCCATATGACCTTTATTTTGACGTATTTTTATACAAGTACATCAGGAAAGATGTGAAGATTTTGAAAATTACATTGGCTGACCCAGAGCTAGGAGTAGCACAATGTGTTGCCATCTCAGAGACTGGGGTTCACATGCAAACCCCAGAATCGCACACAGGGGCCAACAGGGACTGAGCATATTACAGTGGGGAGGCACAAAATTATGGGTCTGTTATTTGCAAGCACCAAAAACTATGGTGTTGTCCTAGACAATCCCAACACTCATGGTGCTGTCATGGACAATGCCGACTGTCGTCAAGGCACAGGTCAGGAAGCATAGAAAAACCAGGAGCAGTTATAAAATTTGCAAGTAGCATTTTATTATCAATAACAGTACAAAAAAATAAAATTATTCAGTATAACTATTTACAAAGGCAGTACAAACAGAGAAACAAAGTCCTTTATCAGAGGGTATCACTGATTCCAAGTTTCAGTCTCTCCCTCTCTTTCTCTAGCAAAAGTATTGCTGCTCTTTTATAAGTTTTGCCTGGGAACTCATTAAGAGACCATCCTGTTTTCACAAAATGTTCTTGTCAGTTTCTTTGCAGAGCAGGCTTGCAAATAGAAAAGGGTTCCAAGCTGGCCTCCTGCTGACAGTTCTGCAAAAGAGTTTGCAAACAAGCCTGACAGGAGATCAAACTGCACTTCAGGTTAACCCCCTAAATTCCAAATAGCTTTTTGCAATCATTTTAACAGTATAACTACATATAATGTCAAACAATGGGATCCCACTGGGTGGGCCAAGTGGTCCTTATCTGCCGTCAAAGTCTATGTTTCTATGTTTCTATCCCAGTATCACTTACAGTTTCACTCAAAGCTTCACATATATTTTTACAACTGCAGATACAAAAGGGAAGACACAGCAAGTAAAGGTACAGAGATAGCGAGAGGTGGAGAATTGCGAGACTCTCAGAGTGATCAGTTCCTAGATCTCACGAGAACATTCGGTTGCACAACCAGACAGACAACAGACAGAGAAGGAGAGGACAGAACAGTTCCTTGCATTTAACTCTTTCTGCATAACAAATGGGACAGGGCGTTAAGTCAACCCTGTCACACCGACATTCATGATATTGTTATAGTCAATGCCGACAGTGTTGTCATGGAAAATGACAAAAATCATGTGAGTTTTCATAAAAATGGAACAACCATGGAATGCACAACTTCTGTGACATGAAGCAAGTAAAAATAAATAAATAAATAAATAAATAAAAGGAACAACCCTAACAATTACACAGCATTTATGGGGAAATTATTATGTCAAGAAAGAACAGGATTGACTTCGGTGGCGTCATGAAGCGAATGAGCAGCTCAAGCGCAGGTCCCCTGCTGTCCTGCTAAAACAACCTATTTAATATTGGCAAATCCTTCTAAGATAACTTCATTGAATTAATACTGTCTTCTGCAATGCCTAAGAAGCGAGGGGCAGATAAATCAGAGCCCACTACTCAACCTGATGGCGGTAGATCCAGGCTCGAGGAATCCGACAGCGAGGACCTGCAGATCTCGTCGGCCTCCCGCCATAGCACATCGCAGGCCGACCGCATCCCTCATGAAATTTTACAGAGGCAAATGACTCAAATGCTCTCAGAAATTCGCGAATTCTAGAAAGAAATGCGATCTACTGTGGCAGCATTAAGAACAGATCTTAAACTGGAAAAAAGGCAAGACGGAGCCGAGGAGCAACTCATAGCAACCGATAAGAGAGTGGACAACGCAGAAAGGGCCATTACTCAACTGCATACCCACATCCAGGCCCTGCAAGAGCGTGCCGAAGACGCAGAATGTAGAAACCGGCGTAACAATATTCGGCTGTTGGGGCTGCCGGAGGGGGATGAGAGTGTCGACTTTATCCAGTACATGCAAAACCTGCTGAGAGAGATCCTTCCCTTGCCTGACAACCTTACCCTGGAAATAGAATGAGTCCACCGCACGTTGGGACCCAGACCCCCAGCAGGCGCTCGCCCCCGGACGATCCTTAAGTTTCTCAGACACCAGGAGAAAGAAACCATCCTACACACCGCGTGGAAACAAGGCAAAGTCATTTACAAGTCTCACCAGCTCTGCTTCGAGAACGACTTTGCACCGGAGGTAATGGCTCGCCGGAGGCTATATTTCCCAGCGATGAAGGCTCTCAAAAGTGCGGGAATCAGATTTAGGTCCCTGTATCCAACGAAGCTTGCTGTTTACTTTGCTGAGGGGCCTACTATATTTGAATCGGCAGCTGCAGCGACAAGGGAGCTACGATCCAGGAAAATTGAGGTTCCGCAACAGCGGACTACCGACACACTCCCTATCGTTGCAAAATTGGCCCAGAGAGCTTGGTCTGTAGGACAGCATGAGAATAGACGCAGGCAGGGTGTCGAGGCCCTGCAGAACATTGTCAGCTCCATGAAAACTGACTCTCAAATGCAGCTGGGACCCAGATTGAATGCCCAGGAAACTGAAACCTGAAAAGATTAATTGCAAGTATTATCTGAGGATCTATTTGTTGCACCTGGGTATCCCTCGGGACTTGTTTCATTTTATAAGAACTGCCAGAGAATTGATTAAAATGTTGACGTTATATTACATGGAGGAAGGAGTTAAGGGACTAGATTAAGGGTACTGCGGGGAAGGGGGGGTTCAGAAAAACGGCAATATGAAAAATTGCTCCCTCACATTGGATGCGCTCTCGCTGGGTGGCTTTTCCCAGCATAGCTGGATGGGCGATGTCCCCTTTGTGATTCTCACCTGTTTGTAAGGCTTGAAAAATTGTAGTTGGCCCTTCCCCTACACCAACTCGGACTGCCGACTGAAGGCCTCTGGTGGGTGTGGGGAAGCGGCCGAGATTTAGACTGGGAGGCGTTGGGAGATTGGCTCTCCGCTGCCATCGGCGCAGTTAACTGATAGTTTAATGCTGAATTTGTCATGTCCCAATGAAGTTTCTTCCTTCTGAATGGAGGTGCCTGCAGAGGAGAGTCGTGAGGGAGTGGAGACCAGCCTCCATATACAAATGTCTGGTGAGCCATCCAAGCTGTTCTGGATGGCTAAACTGGTTGTGGAAAGGATCTGGGCATTAGGTCTGTAGCGTTTGAAGGGTTCTGTGAGGGAGGAGGGAGGAGGGAGGGCAAAGTCGCAATAACAGTCCAGTAAACCCACTGCCCTGCAATGCCTACAGAAGTTAGCTTCACTTGTTATCTCCTGGAAGTTTATAGAGTTCTTTGGATGCTGGGAAATCGTGGAGATGGTGGAGGGGTGGCCAGGGAGGACTTCCATATTTGTTTCGGCGGGTGGTTGATGAGGCATGGACTGGTTGCTGGAGGGGTTCACTCGCTCCGTGACTTGTCCCCGATGTGATGGGAAAGCTGTGATGGATATTCAGAGGGCGGGGGTTAGCTCCTCACAGCGGATTCTGACATCAGAGAACGAGGGATGGGATCCGGGAAACTAGCCAGCAATACTAGATGGGGCGGGAGACGTGGTGGACCAGTGAGAGCCCTACCCTGTGGGATCTTGAAAAGCCTCCTAATATTGCTCAGAAGCTGGGGTTTACTATGGAGCAGGGTTAGCGAAGCTGCGCATCTCAAACAGCCTGCAGCTGCCATGAGCTTGGAGGTGTTTCGGACGTGCGGCAGGCTCTCTCTCTTCCCACCCCCGTGCATGAACTCCATGTGGTACAATCTGGCTTCCTCTCCTGCGACCCCCAGATAGAGAGAGCTTCTCCCCGGACCGACAGGAATATTGAGAAGGCCCCTTAGGTGTTAGTCAGGGGTAGGGGGTAGCTCGAACTGACACTCACCCCCAGAGTTGCTCGGAATGGGTGTGGGAACGGTGGGAAGAGGGGTAGCCCCATATACTATTTGAAACCCTAAGTTGGTTGAATGCCCATGAGCCAGCAGTGTAGAGACCTCTACCGGATTGCTGCCCAAGGCGGACACCCTACGCAAGCTTCTGGAGAACAAAGGTAGTGAACTTTTGGTTTGGCCGGCCACAGAAGTTTTCTTGCAATTTAATGAGAGGCCTCAGTTGCTGGAACTGGATGCCTCCAGGCTGATGGGGTGGCCTACCAGATGTGGGCGCGGGGGCGGGAGGGAATTAATAGCGATGTAGGGGAATTATTAGCGGCGGGGGGCGGGGAGTGTAAGAGAGCTCCAGTTTAAACTGGCAGCTTCTTAATGTATCCAGTAACATTCGCTAGGGAGGACGGCAGGCTTGTGACTGGGATGGATCAGGGGAGCAAGCGGGGGAAACACGAAGTATAATTGCTGGAGAGTTTTTGGTTTTTTTTTAATACGTCGAATAGCCTGTGTGGAGAACAGAGATATACTAGAGATGAGGCCCTGGATCGTCCAGTGTACTGGCCGAAACTGGGAACTACACTTAGATGACGGCCCCGCCAGTTCTGCTTGATAGACCCACCAGTGCTCGGGATGCCCTGAGCCCTCCTGAACTGGAATCGGACCACAATGGCACACTCTGCACTAGGGACAATAGCCGACCCATGCTTCGGAAATTCTGGGCCCTGTCTGGATGGCTTTACTCTTAATACATGAGTATACCTTAGCTCTCATGCCTTGCGCCGAGTGGTTGAGGCTGGAGAGCACTCCCCAGTGGTATAGAGGCGCCCTTTAGGTAGCCCCACCAGGCCCCCTTACAACAGTAAGCACCTCATAGAGGCCGGTAAAAACCTATGTATGACACTAGTTGGCCCCGACTCACCGCTATAAAGAGTGTGCCCCTCCTATATGAATGACTCCAGGGGAAGCACTGTCTCACGGTTCTAGTCACCAATCTCCACTACCCCTTTTCCTCTAGGTACCTTGGTACCTAAGGTCCTTAAGTTAAAAAGGACCGCACAGGTAGGACGCTTGGGTCCTATCAAAGATCAGGGCTTGCCCAGATCTGTGGAAGTACCAACTGTTGTCTCAATGGCCATGTTGGTCAATTGGTTCCTAACTAGTTGTATGTCGATGTAGTGTGAATGGGTGTGTTGTGTTGATGGTTTTGTGAATAGGTCATCGAACTTCATCTGGTCCTTACAGCAAAAAATACGAATCTCACGGATACCCCATGGGGGCCGGGGGACCCAGTACACCAGAGACCCACCCATCGGCCATGATGCACTCCCCAAAACTAAAACTGCTCTCTCTAAACATAAACGGCCTGGCCTCACCTATTAAAAGGTCGAGGACATTGGCTTACCTTCGCAGAACTAAAGCCGAAATTGTCTACCTCCAGAAAACCCATATGAATCCAATGGAGCATGCTAAATTAGCTAAACTAAGTAAAGGGCAGACATTCTACACATCCTATAAGGGTGGTAGAAGCAGAGGGGTAGCCATAATTATCTCACCACATACACCATATCATCCAGAACTAACTTGGTCAGATCCGGAAGGGTGAATGGTCCTAACCCGGGGAAGGCTTAATAATGAAAAAGTCACTTTAGCTAATATGTACCTCCCACCTGGTATCACTGTTTCACAACTGAGGCCCTTATTGGATAGGGTGGTGAAGTTTACCAGAGGCACCCTGTTAATGGCTGGAGACTTTAATTTAACTGCTGACCAAAACCTGGACTCCTCTAGAGTGAAGCCACAGAAACTAACAACCACTCAAAAGTTTTTTAATAACTTTATCTCGGAGATTGGGTGGTGTGATATTTGGTGGAAATTTCATCCGCGGTCGAGAAATTATTCTTATTACTCTCCGGTACTTAACACATACTCACGCATAGATTATGCTTATACACAAATTGAAAAGCTGCATAATGTAAGCGATGCGCAACTGGAAGGTATTTCCGTCTCGGACCATGCCCCCGTGATTACACATTGGGAGCTGGGCCTTCAACCCAGAGCCACTCAATGGAGACTAAACCCATGTTATTTGCGGTCCAAAGAATTCCAGGAATTCATATCAGACAAGATAACTGAGATTGTGGCTAATAATCCAGTCTCTGACACTTCCCCCTCGGTCCATTGGGACACAATTAAAGCAGTCCTGAGAGGACATATAATTAAATATGCAGCACAAAAGAAGAGACAGCGCGACGAACATAGGACCAATCTTGAAGAAACTCTTCATTTCCTACAGCAGGCCCACCAACAAGGCGACGAATCTCTCCTTTCTCAGATACAATAAACCAGACAAGCATTAGATAAACTCGCACTACAACAAACTGAAATAGCACTAGCATTTCTGAAACAGAGATTTTATGAAGTAGGACCACGAGCCACACGAATGCTTGCATACCAAGCCCGCAGACAGAAGAAAGGTGCAACAATAGTTACCATACGGCACCCAGTAAAAGGCCAACCGCTCTTTAAAACACATGACATTGCTGGAGCCTTTCTGACACATTATAGAAACTTATATACCCCAGAATCCAATCCCTCTTCAGACAAACTAACTTCGTATCTTGAGAGGCTTATTCTACCGACTCTCACGGCTGAAAATAGGGACTCCCTTATCAGACCTATAACAGCAGCTGAAATAGCTCAAGCCATAACCAACTCCAAATCCCAAAGAGCTCCGGGACCCGATGGATATGAGGCGGAGTACTACAAACAGACAAAAACTCAAATCCTGCCCACTCTTCTCAGTGTATTTAACTCTCTATTAGAGGGTAACCTACCCCCGGAATCTTGGTCCTATGCAACTATCTCTGTGATTCCCAAGCCAGGGAAGAACCCTCAGGAATGCACTTCATACCGACCGCTTTCCGTACTAAACCAAGATTACAAACTGTTCATGACTATATTAGCCAAGCATATTGACCAAATCCTACCTACTTTAACACATAAAGACCAAACAGGCTTTGTTAGGACCCGCACCACCACCGATAATATCAGACGCACACTCTACCTTGTAAACCAAATGAGCCATATGGATACACCGGCAGTATTGATTAGTTTGGATGCCGAGAAGGCATTTGATAGGGTGGCTTGGCCCTTTTTGTATTTGATCCTGAACAAATCTGGTTTCCCCTGTGGCCTTATCCAACTTTGCAAAATATATACTCCTCCCCGGCCTCGTGAGAGTGAATGGACACCATTGGAATACTTCCATTCGGGAGAGGCACCCGACAAGGATGCCCACTATCCCCATTACATTATTTGCAGCAGTTATAGAACCCTAAGCGCAACAAATCCGAGCTTCCCACAGCTACAAGGAGTCTATTTTGGAGGCACGGAACACAGAGTGGCCTTATACGCAGATGATATACTCCTATATCTCCAAACCCCGGAACAATCTATAACAGAGATAATTCGAATCTTAGATTCCTATGGTATAGTGTCAGGTTATAAGCTTAACCTAACTAAGACCGAAATACTCACATTTAATTACACCCCCACTCAGAGGACAGTAGAATGTCTTCCCGGCAGGTGGAACCTGACAAAACTAAAATATTTAGGCATTTACATACCTCAGGAGAGGTCAGAATATTACAAGTACAACTACTCGCCATTTATGGCACAACTAAAGCAAGACCTTTGAGCGTGGTCTGTAATACCATTAAGCCTCACACGACAAATTGAGCTCATAAGGATGATAACCCTCCCCAGAGCACTATACCTTTTTCAAAATGTCCCGTTGTCAGCTCCTCTAAAAACCTTTAAAGAAATTAACCACGCAATACAGAATTTTGTATGGGCAGGACACAGAGCCCGAGTAAATCTTAGTGTGCTATCCCTCGCATGGGCCGATGGGACTTCCCTCCGGACTTAAAATGCTACCAACAGGCGGTAACCATGGCTAACGTTATGGCTAGACAAAATAAGACTGCACTCCCACACTGGATGGAGATGGAAGGTTGCTCCTTAATGATGCAAAATATCTTCGGATACTGTACCAACAAGCGTCAGGAGAGTCGGCCAACCTAACCACTAACCCCTGGCTGGCAGCTCAACTATGAAATTGGAACTCTTTGAAAAATCTTATGGGCTATCACCCTACTTATCCCTAATATCCCCGATCCAGACACTTCCAGATTTTACCCCTAACGCCTTGGACTCTGGGTTTGGCACATGGGGAGCTCACGGGTTAAGATTTTTGCCACAAATAATGACACAGGGAAGACTATGGACCTACGCGGAAATCCAGGCAAAATTTCATTTGCCTCACAAAGACTTCTACCGATACCTACAACTCCGACACTATGTGGAAGGCCTGCTGCCCTCCTTGCGAAATCCTGAAACATACCCAGCGTTAATACAATGTCAAATCTTACTTAACAGTTCGGGGAGGCAGGAGCACCTGATCTCCCTCTACCATCAATCCCTGAACACACAAGGAGATGTCCTTACCGAAAAAATACATACGCAATGGCATAGGGAATCTGGCTATCTGCTCAACATTGTAGAATGGAAAATAGCCTGCAGCCAGGCTTCCAGGGTTACCAGCTCACATCAATGGAGAGAGTATGCCTGGAAGGTAATAATTCGTTATTTTAGATCCCCCTCAATCACTAAACACTATACACCAAGTAAAACAGCGGATTGTTGGAGAAAATGCGGAGAGCAAGAAGCCAACCTGACTCGTCTTATGTGGGACTGTCCAGCTCTCTCCAATTACTTACAACAGCTTGAAGCACAACTGCGGGAGCTTATTGACCCAAAATTTCGGCTGACACTGGAGATGTACATATTCCTTATATTCCCTAAGCCCTAACGGGGACCAAATACCAGGTATCTCCTCTCACTACTCCTCACAGTAGCTAAAAAGGCAATCACCAAGCACTGGTTGTCAACTGAAGTCCCGACCATCCGGGAATGGTGGGATATCACTAGACAAATTTATAACCTGGAAAAAAATGATTCACAACCTAAATGACCATGGGGAACTTTTTTCTGTAAGGTGGACACGATGGCAGCTATATTATATGCTAAAAGACCCTTCGTTTGTGCCTTAGGAGTACTGCTCCAGAGAAACCCTGGCCGCCCTAAATTTGGGGACTGTACCCCTCCATCGCGGGCCCTGGGATCTGGTCTCCCCCGTCCCCCCACTCCACGTAACTGGAACCCTTATGATAACTGAATTGGGGAATATGGATTTGCAAAACCTAATTTGAAAGGTAAAAGATGAAAGGTAAATAGTTCAATGTCCTACTGACCAATTCATACCTCAATGTAAGTTATTAGGCCTATGGGAACAACAAACCTGTTGAAACAATTGTGATACCTAACATACTAAAATGCCAGCAGAATAGGCCTAATGGTCTTTCGTGTCTGCTCGTTTGGTCAGCCTCCACCCTGGGTGCTGACCTTGCTGCCCCCCTCGCCTCCTCTGGCTTCTCCCTTCCCAGTTACGGATATTCTTGCTGCATTGGATTTTGCTTCTAGAACCCTTCCCCGGTACCTGTTCCACCCCCTCTTGAACCCCTCCACTGTCTCTGCCTCCACCAGCCCCCTAGGCAGCGCATTCCATGGCTCCACCACCCTCTCAGTGAAGTAGCACCTCCTCCTTTCTCCCCTGAATCTTCCCCCCTCCAGCTTCCACCCATGCCCTCTAGTGGCCCCTCCTCCTTCCTTCAAAGCACCCGACTGTTCCTCCCCTATTTAACCTCTTCATGTACCTGAAGACCTCTATCATGTCCCCGGTCCCTCTCTCTTCCAATGTGTACATATTTAGCTCTTGAGCCTCTCCTCATAGGTCCTGTCCCCAAGCCCCAAATCATTTTGGTTGCCCTCCTCTGGACCCTCCAGGAGAGTAATGTCCCTCTTTAAGTGTGGCCTCCAAACTGCACACAGTACTCAAGGTGTGGCCTCACCAAGCAGTTATACAGAGGAGTATCACTTCCCTCCTTCTGGAGGTGATCCCTAGCGATGCATCCCAGCATCCTGTTGGCCTTGGCTGCTGCCCTCCTACAAGTCTCCGAGTTGTTCATCTTGACATCCACCACCACCCCCAGGTCCCTCTCAGCCATCGAGACTTGTAGCATTCCCCAGGGTGTACACTTGGCCTGGGCCCCAGGTGGAGTACCCTGCATTTCCCTGCACTGAACCTCAGCTTCCACTTTCTAGACCATCTTTCCAGAGCCTCCAGGTCCCCTGTTGGGCCACCCTCCCCTCCTCCCCATCCACCACCGCCCCCAGTTTTGAGTCATCCGCAAAGAGACTCATCTCACTCCTGATTCCTGTCCTATGTCGGTGTTGTCGAGTGGACTGGAATTTCTTCAGAACTGCTTGTATTAACTGACCAGATGCAAATGTACTGTGTAAAATCAAAACTGATGACCTGTATGTATATAAGTTAAAATATGAATAATAAAAAGAAGATTTAAAAAAAAAAAAGAAAGAACAGGATTACTAAATAAGCAGGGGAAGGAAGGGTTGCAGAGACCAGATATGGTCTGGAGACAGACTAGGCATGGAAAGAACAGTTAAGTAAGAACTTACAGTAACAGTATATCTTCAACAGAATCTCCTCCACTAGACCACACCTTTGGAACTGGAAGTCTGCATCAGAACCACCCATAAACTTTTGCTAGCCGACGGGCCGCCCACAATGATGTGCAGTGTCAACACCCATATAACATGGGCAGCCTCAACACTTCTCAGTTCCCTGCTGGAGATTAGCCTTGAAGGACCTCTAACCATGAGGAACCAGGAGATTAGTCCAGTACCAAGCAAACAAATAAGAGGCGCGGGACTGGAAAACGGGATGCATGAAGTATGGCTTTAGGCAGAGCATCTGCTACAACCCTCAATGAAATTGAAAGGTAGATGGAGAGACGGTACGGCATGGCCCGACTGAGGAGAATCCTAGATCTACTGTTACGGTAAGTTTTAAATATTTTAACTGTTCTGTCTTCATTGAAGATATCTCTCCATTAGGCCACACCTTTGGAATAACTCCAAGCATTACAAAGCAGCAGGGAGGATGGCACAGTCTGATAAGTAATCAGGACAGAAGGCCTTGCAATACAGCAAGATCAAAACCAGCATATGTATGAGAGAAGATGTCCAGACTGTAATGTTTAGAGAAAGTGTGCACAGTGCAGAATGTGGTGTCAGCTCCAGCAACATTTTTTGAAATAAGTAAAAGAAGTGGCCATACCCCTTGTGCAGTGACCAGGACTAGCAATAAGAAGTTCCTTACCATACTTCATAAAACAGAACATAATACAATGTGCCAGCCATCTGGACAGGCACTGTTCAGATACATGCACTGGCTATGTTTTCTGGAGCCATGCATGCAGGTGCAGGGACTTCAGGTCCGAATGGACCAGGGACCCCTTTCTTTGTGGCAACAGCCCCCGATACAGAGGTAGAGGGACAGGAGGCTCCACCGCCAGATGCAAAAGGAGCATAACCTATATCTGGTGAGGCCAGAATGGAGCAATGAGGATGAGAGGGGCCCTCTCCAACCGCAGCTTGAGCAGAACCCTATTTATTAGAGGAATGGGGTGGAAATCCATACATGAATTCCCCTTTCAAAGAGAGGGACAACGCATCTCGCCAAAAAACTCAAGGCCCTGAAGCAAGTGAGCAGAAATGTGGCAGTTTTGTGTTCTGTGGGGACACAAAAAGGTCCAGCTCTGGAGGACCCATCTTGTGAAGAGGTCATTTATCACGGAGGACAGCAGTTCTCATTCATGAACCACTGACTGGGACTTGCTTAACCTATCTACCAAGACATTTTGCAGACATGGGAGAAACATGGCTGACAACAGAAGACCGTGAAACAGAGCCCAGTGCCATACCCTGCTTCCCCTGTACAGGGTATAGGAGTGCCTCCCCACCCGTTTGTAACATGTTTCCCTGTATAGGGGATCAGAATGAGTCTCCCCGATTGCAGCAGGTGAATTAGAGCCTGCAGGAATGCCATTCAAAACTTTTTGTGTTCGAAATCCTGCAGTCTAACACGGGCGCAGATCTCCTTTCCATTTCAGGAGGAGAAAGTACCTGGAACAGACACTACTGTTACAGGTGAGTAATCTGTGTTTCTAGGGATGTAGATGTATTCTATTCACACGTCTGTCAGGCTCCTAACAGTTCTCAGGAAGGAGGGAGGCAAGGCGCACACCCCCAACTTTGGGAACAGAGACTGGAGAACTGAGGCCCCAAAACCAGCATCCTGGCGTGACTCTAGGTCAATGTGGTAATGGGAAATGAAGGTGTTTGCTGACTTCCAGGTGGCAGCCCTGCAGATTTCCTGGATAGGGACGTCCCTAGAAGCAGCCACCATCGCAGCATGGCAGGTAGAATGAGCCCTCAGCCTTCTGAGAGACTCCCTACCTGCCAACCTATAGCAGAGATCAATGCAGGTTGTACTCCATCTGTTAATCGTCTGCTTGGCTGCAGGTGTGGCTTCAGCATAGGTGACAAACAGCTGGCGAACCTCTCCCCGAATTCTGGCCGTGAACTCCATATAGTATGAGAGCGCTAGCCTCAGATCCAAGGTATGGAGCCTGTATTCAGCATCCGAGGTGTGGCTGGGGTAGAACACTGAGAGTCATCACCTGGTTCCGTGAAACTCCGATACAACCTTCAGAAGGAACTTTGGGTTGGTGCACAGGACAACCTTGTCCCTATGGAAGACCAGAGAAGGATACTCAACAGAGAGCACCTGGAGCGCCCCAAACCTTCTGGCTGATGCGACAGCCACCAAGAAGGCAGTCTTCCACGACAAATGTGACATCTCACACTTGTGCACTGGTTCAAATGGCTTGCCTATGAGCTTTGCCAGCACCAGCAGTACATCCCACGGTGGTGGTGGTGGTGGTGGTGGTTCACGCACCAGAGGGGTATGTGATTGAGGTCTTTGAAAAAGCACCAGACCAACTTCTCCTGCACCATCAACTGCTGACTGGCCCGTGCCTGGTAAACAGAGATGGCTGCCAGGTGTACCTTAAGGGTCATCGACCGAAGTCCCCCTTTGGAGAGGGACCATAGGTAATCAAGGATGCCAGCCACTGGACAGGTCAAAGGGTCCAAACCCTTACCCTGACACCAAATCAGGCTCTTCCATTTGAAGGCACAGCACTTCCTGGTTGATTCCTTCCTAGATGCCTCTGAGAACATCTTTGGAGTGACCCAAAGCCTGGAACTCTAGCCACGCAAGAACCAGGCTGTCAGGTGCAGGGACTGACAGTCTGGGTGAAGTACCTGCCCCCGACTGATGGACTGCAGGTCCAGGCTGCCTTGGGAGCCTGATGCTGAGACTGAGGGGATTGGGGTACCAAAACTGGCAGAGCCAGTCCGGAGCCACCAGGATCACCTTTGCCTTGTCCCTCCTGACCTGGAGGAGCATCTTGTGGATCAAGGGAAGTGGAGGGAAGGCATGAAAGATGCATGAGGTCCACAGCCTCAGGAAGCCATCCCCCCTGCAGTGAGCTCTGCTGAGGGGGCAGGCATAAAACAGCCTCAGCTTTGCACTCTCCCTGGAGGCAAACAGGTCCACCTGAGGGGTGCCCCACTGAGAGAACAGGCTGTGCACTACCTCTGGATGACTGGAGGCTCCTGCAATGTGAATAGTCGAGGAGATCCGCCTCCAGTCGGCTCATGAGGGTGCAAATGCGGAGAGCTTCCCTGCACAGAGGCAGGGAGTGTGTCCTGCCCTACATATTGAGATAATACACAGTCATGGTGTTGTCCAACTGGACCAGAATCATTTGACCCCGAATGAACGGAGCGAAGGCAGTCAGTGCCAACCAGACTGCTCAGAGCTCCAGCAGGTTGATGTGGCATCAGGACTCCTTGGGGGTCCAGAGTTTGTGGACCCTCTGTTCCCCCCAGATGGGCACCCCAGCCCAAGAGAGAGGTGGTCATCAGGTTGACTGTCAGCTTGGGGCGGACAAATGGGATCCCCTCCTGCAAATGCTCTGGGATGGTCCACTATTGGAGCACGTCCCAAATCTTCTGGGTCACAGTGAACAGCTGGTAGAAACAACCTAGGCGCTGAGTGCACTGGCTGGCAAACTCCCACTGCAGGGGGGCACATATGCCACCAGGACCATTGGACTATGGAGGTGCAGGCCGCCACGTAGTCCAGAAGTCGCAGGAGGTCCCAGGCAGGGCGCAAGTGCCCAACCAGAATGATCGGGCAAAGGAGGAGAGAACCTCTGCCCTGTCCACCAGAGCCTGGCTCTGGCTCAGCAAGAGTCAAGCTCTGCCTCGATGAAGCAGATCACCTGCGAAGGCACGAGTTCTGACTTGGTCTCACTGACTAGGAGGCCAAGGTTGATGCAGGTGTGGAGGTCCAGATATCTGGACCTCTCCACCTCCTACCTGGAGGGACCCGCTATAAGCCAATCGTTCAGGCAGGGGAACTCTCTGACCCCTTGGCGCTGAAAATAGGCCACCACCACTGCAATGCATTTGGTGAAGATTCTGGGGGCCAATGACAGGCTGAACGGCATAGCTTGGAACTCACAGAGAGTTCCATTGGCTTGGAAGCAGAGGAACCTCCAGTGGGATGGACGGATCAGGACGTGAAAGAACGCATCCAGCAGATCCAAAACGTAAGCTACATAAGGACTTACCGTAACAGTAGATCTTCAAGAGGAGCTCTTGCAGCAGGCTATTACAAATTAGGTCTATGCTGCAGGCACTAGGACCCATCAGAAACCTTTAGCTAGCAATCTCTAGCGGGAGCCAACTTTGGCTCTGCCCCCGTCGTCGCCCACTGGTATATCAGGGGGCAGTCCCCAGCCCCACCTCAGTTCACCTGCTGGAGACCCGTGAATAAGGCCCAGCCGGCAGACCAGGCGGAAGCTTGCCATAAAAATGATGCAACAACAGCTCACCAGGGGGAAGGAGGGAGGGAAAGCAGCACCTGCTGCAAGAGCTCCTCTAGAAGAAGATCTACTGTTACGGTATGTTCTTACACAACTGCATTATCTTACTTTGAGTGGGAGCTCTTGCAGCAGGCTATTACAAACAGGACTGAATCCCAAGCAGTCCTACAAAAAAGGAACAGTAACTGGGAGGCTGTAAGCACCAGTGCTAACAACAGGGCACTTTTAAGAAAGGAGGCCCTGGAGGACTGCTAGGCCAAAGCCTGCCCTTCGCCTAGAAGCAATGTCCAGACTTAATGAAGGTATGCACTGAGCTCCAGGTAGCCGCTGCACAGATGTCTTTGATGAAGACATTTCACAAGAATGCGAATTAAGTAACCACTCCCCTGGCAGAATGACCCCTAACTGAGCCCGGTAGGATTTCTTTATACTTGTTGTAACAGTAAACTATGCAAATGACCAGGCATTTTGATAGGGTTTGCTTTGACACTGGAGTGCCTTGGTATCAAGGCACAAAGGCAACGAACAAGTGCTCAATTTAACGGTGTGAAGCAGCGCATTTAGATAGTACCTCAGCGCCCTATGGACATCCAGAGTATGTACGAGCACTTCCCCTCTATTTGAGTGATCCAGATAATATACCAGAAGACTGACATCCTGATTCAATGTTAGTTCGGACACCACTTTAGGCAAAAACCTAGGACTGGTTCTCAAGGACACACTGTCCCTATGACAAAATAAATAAGGCTCCTTCCACATCAGAGCCTGAAGCTCGGAAACTCTCCAAGCAGAAAGAACTGCAACCAAAAATAACACTTTCCAAGAAAGAAAGCTAAGCTCGCTATCAGCGGCAGGCTCAAAAGGGGGAAGGGTAAGCTTCTCCAGCATAAATAGGAGATCTTGGGGGGTAGGTACCGGATCTCAGATGGGAGGCTTAATATGTAAAATGTCCCTCAAAAAGTATGGGACACGTCCAGTTCGGCTATATTTTTCCTCCATTGGTGCAGTAGTAGTAAGAGATTGCTGATAAATATACTTTTTATGGAGGAGTAGCTCAAGCCTTGGTTCAATATGGAGAAAGATATTCTAATATCAAGTTCACTGGGCAGGTGAGAGGGTCCAAGTAGTGAGCGGAAGCCATAGACAGAACTGCTTCCACTTTGTGGCATAAGTGGATCTAGTTGAGGGCTTTCTGGCTGCCATGAGAGCGTCCGCCATCTCCTGGGAGACCCCAAACCTGGATCTGACTAAGTCTGCGGGAGCCAGACATGAAGATGCAGGGATTTGAGGTCCAGGTGGACCAATGTCCCCTGATCCTGGGACATCAAGTGCAAGCTCAGCGGCAGCTGAATTGGAGGTTTCACTGCCAGCTGCTGAAGTAGTGGGAACCAAACCTGCCGAGGCCAGAACAGGGCAATGAGGATCATCTCTGCTCCTTCAGCCTGAAGCTCAGAAGAGCCCTCTGAATAACGGGAAGGGAGGGAAGGTGTACAGAAACCTTCCTGGCCAACAGAGGGACAATCGTCTGGCCAGAAAATACCAGGCACGGGCTCCTAAGAGAAACTGGGCAGTTTGGCATTGAGTGGAGACACAAAGAGGTCCACCTCTGGACGGCCCCACCAGTCGAACAGTTAATCTGCCACTGCCTGGAGGTGCTCACACTGCGCCTTTGGACTGGAGACCGCTTAGTTGCCGGCTAAGACGCTTTGGATGCTTAGAGCATGAACAGCAGTGAGTTCTAGGTGGTGTTCCAGTGCCCAATACCAGACTCTCACTGCCTCTGGCATAGGGGTATGAATGTGTGCCCCTTGCTTGTTGATGCAAAACACTACCAATGTGTTGTCCATCTGGATGAGAAGAGGACCTGGTGAAGGGTCCATCTGAAATGCCCGCAAGGCATTCAGGACCACTCGCATCTCAAGAATGTTGATATGGAGCTGTTGCTCATCTGGAGACCATGTCCTCTGGGTTTGTCTGTCTACCAGATAAGCGCCCAAACAGAGACAGGAGGCATCTGTCATTAGGATCCATCTGTGGGGCTCCTGCTGAAAAGCGACCCCTCGTTCCAGGTTGGAGGGGTCCAATGACCAAGAAAGAGTCCTTCTTACCGGGTCGGAGATCCTTACTTGCTGGTCCAGATCATCTGACCTCTGATCCCACTGCACCCTGAGCATCCATTGTGGGACTCTCATTTGGAGACAGGCCAAAGGGACTGTGGGAATGGCAGCTGCCATGTGCCCCAGAAGTCTGAGGAAGGTCCTGGCTGGGACCTGAGGAGCCGTGGATATCATCCAGGCTCAGCCTATGAAGATCCCCTGTCCTGCGGAGGAAGACCATGCCCTGAACTGTGGCCGAGACTGCTCCGATGAATAGGAGTCACTGACTGGGCTCTGGGAAGACTTTGGAAGGTTCAGGGTGATCCAAGCTCTTGGAAGAGAATAAAGGTGTCTTGAAGTGCGAGTAGCTGAGCCCTGGAAGGCTGCCAGAGACCAGTCTGCCTAGGTAGGGGAAGCCTTGACGGCCTTGGCGCCTGAGAGCCGCAGCCACCACTGTTAGGCATTTGGTGAAGACTCGAGGAGCAGAGGAGAGCCAAACGTAAGGCTCGGAACTGATAATGTCTCCTGGAAGTGGAAACTCAGGAACTTCCAACAGGGAGGAAGACCATTATGTGCATATAGGTGTCCTGCATATCCAGGGAGCAGAGCCAGTCCCTTGGTGAAAGAGGGAATGAGGCCTGGCAGAGTGACCATCCTGAACTGTTTGTACTCTATGAAAAGATTTAGAGAACTGAGGTCCAAGATAGGCGAAGGTCCCTGGTCTTTTCAAGAACTAAAAAAAATGGGAATAACAGCCCCTTTCCTGTTGTCCCTGGGGACCGGCTCTATCGCTCATTTCAGCAAAAGGGCCTGGATCTCTCCTTCTATCAGAGGAATGTATGAAGGAGGATAACGGGAGGATCCTGGTGGCTTTTCTGGAGGGATCTGGGTGAACTCAAGAGTATGTCCTCTCCTTATAAGGTCTAGAACCCAGAGGTCCGTTGTGACGCTGCTCCATCCCTCTTGGTAGAGGGAGAAGCAGCCCCCTACTGCCTCCCCTATTGCCTCTACCGGAGGGGGGTCAGTAGTGAGTCACTGAGCAGATCCGGGAACTGACATAGAGGGTAGGGAGGACTTGGGGCCTCCAAAGGTTGAGCTCCCAAAAGCTTGGGTCATAGCTTTTTTTCTTAAAGTCACCTCTCTGCAGGAACTGGCCATGGACATTTTGCCCTGAGGGCTTACAAAATGGCCATTTGCAGAATGGTTTCTGGTCCCCCTTATATAGCTTTCGGATGGACCAGATGGACTTCCCGCAATCTCGGAGGTGAGAGATGAGTTTCTTCGTCTCCTTCCCTAAAAGGACGTAACCTTGTAATGGAAGGTCCAGAATTCTGGACTGCAGATCCTGGGAGACTTCTGAGACTCTAAGCCAGGTGTGGCACTGAAGGCAAATGCCGGAAGCAGCTGCCCTAGAGGCCGTATCTGCAGTGTTGTATGAGGCTCTCAACACGAGTGCCTATGTCCAAACCCGTCTTCAGTTCCGAAGTTTGGTCTTTTGTGCCAAATCTAGTAAGGCTTGAGCCACTTCTAGGCCCTTCTCCCACACAGCATTTTGGTACTGGACCACATGCGTGAGGAAGTTCAGAGAACAGATGGAACAGGTGGAGACAGAAAAACCCTTCTTGCCTACCTGATCCAAGAATCTGGACTCAGCATTGGGAGGCTGGGAGCTGAGGTATTTAGGCTTTTTAGATTTGTCATGGGCAGCTGTAATCACCATAGAGTCCCCCTGAGGATGTTCTGCCAGGCTCCTCCCTCAGGGCTCAATACAGCCTATTTGATTTCTTGGGAACTGCCAGGATGGTAGAGGAATGCATCCAATCCAAGTGATCCTAGTAAGGTCCTGGAAGGTATCCAAAAGAGGAGGAGGAACCTCCCAAGGCTTTGGCTACTTCTGCCTCAGGTATTTTGCCACCCTCCGGGGCTCCGGATCCAAGTCCTCCGTCTCCCATCCGTTGGAGGACTGGATGTGCCTCATGATGTCCATGAAGGTCGGATTGACAGGAGGAGATCTTGGTGTGTCCTTCTCATTGGAGGACACTGGCCTTTCCCATGAGAGGAATGGTCAGACCCAGAGGAACTGGGATGCAACCGTGGCCCAGAGAGGAAGAGGAGGCTGAACTTGAGTGCGTGAGGGAACTGCTCATCTCATATGAACATCGCCTGCTGGCAGACTGACGTCAGCTATGGGACTGATGACAGCTGTGGGACCAGTGATGGCTGGTCGAGCACCGAGGATGGCTTTCAGACTGGCGTCGGCTATGGGACTGTCTCCTGCTGGGGGAGCAGTGGTGGGTGGTGCTACTAGACCTGAACTGCGTTGGTGCCGGCGTTACTTGTGAAGGTCCAGCCATGGGTATCCGCTGGATTGTGTGACCGAGACTTGTGCTTTGGTTTAGGAGAGGTACTTTTAGGCACGGAGAAGAGGTTTTTGACCCAGCCTTTATCCACTACTTCCTCCGGAGCTGGAGTTGGTCTGCTCATGTGGGAGTACAGCTTTAACCTGATCCCACCAGAATTGGAAAAGTTTTGTGAGTTCCTCTTTGGCAACTGGGGGCGCAGACCCCACTGGAAGGCTGGGTTTGTCCGGCGGTGAGGAGATACAGGTGAGGATGGAAGGTCAGGTAGGTTCCTGGGAGAGGAATCATCTTCCTGATCCTCAGGAGTGGAGGCCCTGCGGACCGGGGAACGTTTGGCAATCGGTGACTCCTTAGCTGACGTCCGTTCCTTCTCTTGAGCCATCGACGGTTTGGAGCCATCCGGCTTGGAAACTGTTGTCAGCTTCAGTTTAGAAGGCTGAGCCATAGAGTGGCGGTGAGCAGATGATGGCTTTGAACATGGCTCCCGCTCCCTATGTTCAAAGGCCCTGCCCGGGGCCCCGGGAATGATAAAAGTCTCAGCGGGGCCAAAGCCCCGGAATAAGAACCAGAGGTTCTGACTCCCGAGGTAGAGGGAGGCCGCAAGGGCGCTGTCTTCACCTTCAGGGTGGAAGAGGCCAGCACGGAGACCGGGCCCTGACTACCACTGCCCGTCGGTGGCTTGGTTGAACTGGTAGTGTCTTGCCACCCTGTGGAGTGCTGGGAGTGGCAGGAAATATTCTGAACCGCCCGACCCAGAGGAGGACTTTTTCTTATAGGGTGACCGGGAGTGCAAATGCCCTTTTGACCAGTCCTGGTCCTTTTCGCGGGAATTGCATTGGTCCGAGTCCCTTTCCTTTTCTTTGTGCTTAGTGGACCCGGAAGAGGACTTCTCCACTGGCAAGCACTGCACCACAGCCATCTGTTGTTCAAGAAGATGGGCCTTGAGAGCCTTAAGGCAGCGAATTCTGGTCCTGCCTGTGAGCAGGCCTTGGTGTCATGGTCCAGCCCAAAGCAAAAGACACAGGCCTTGTGGGTGTCCTTTGCTGGGATCTGGCAGTCACAGGTGCACTTTGTCCTCTCTTTTTCGGATGAGGAGATCGATGACAAGTGAGGTTGACATGCAGCTGTAGTTCGTAAAGAAAAGCGGACTTTTTGAGAATAAAACAAGAAAAAAGATATACATTTTGCTAAAACTACTAGACTTTGTTCTAAAGGCAACCGAAGAGCTGATGGAAGCAGTCTGCAGCATGAAAAGAACTGAGGTGGGGCTAGGAACCACCCCTGATATACCATTAGGCGAGGTCAGGAGTGGCCCCGCTGGAGACTGCTAGCTAAAAGGTTTCAGGCGGGTCCTAGTGCCTTGGCATAGTCCCTAACTGTAATAGCCTGCTGCAACAGCTCCCACTCAGTAAGATCCACATGTTTTGCTCGAGAGATGGTATGATCTGAGACAGAGTTACCATCCTGAAGGTGTGAGACCTGAGAATTTGTTCAGGTTGTGAGCAGATCTAGAATGGGGTGCCAGCTTCCATCCATTTGGGTACCTGAAATACCTGGAAACAAAGCCTGGGTTGACGGGGTCCGTGACTCTGACCACCACCTCCTTGGGAGGAGTTGGGTGATGTCATCTTGGAAAGCCGACTGAGTGTCAATGGATTCCTTCTCCTCCTGTGGGGCATGGGCTCAGCTTGGTGGGTACTGCTCGAATTCCAGAGGCAGACCCCAGTCGACCACTTTCAGAACCCACCTGTCTGTGGTAACAGCGGACCAGGTGGAAAGGAAGTGGCAGAGCCGGCCCCCCATGGGAGGACCCAGGGGAGGCGTGACGGGCATGGGGATGGTCACACCATACCATCACTGAGCAGGCTTGGAGGAGGAAGATCCTTCCAAGCCTCCCCTCCGGGCTTCCGGACCGCCAAAGCCACTGACTTGGGCCAGAGGTACAACGACTGAGCCTGCTACTGCTGCGCAGACTGGTACTGGGCCAGCTTGGCCACAGAGGCGGAAGGCCAAAAGGGCTTGCGCTTCTACTGTCTGGAACCCTTAGATTCCTTCTGGGCAGAAGCAATAGAGTTCACGGTGGCACTGGACTTCTCGATGTGTTGTAGGTGACCACTGACCCCGAGACCGAACAAGTCGGTACCCAAGAAGGGTACATCCACCAGTTTGTGCTAGGTGTCTGCCGTAAAAGGTCAAGACCCTCAGCCAAGCCCTGCAGCACATGGTGACTGTGGCCGCCACTGAATGGGCACAGGAGTCCCCAATGTCCAGATCCATTTGGAGTTGCTGTTTTGCCACAGCCTGACCCTGATTCTGGGCCTGCTTGACCGTGGTCTGGAGGTCTGCAGGCAGATGAGGAAGCACCTCATCCAGAGAACCCAAAAGGGCATGGGAGGAGTGTGCCATGATGACAGCTGAGCTCGCCTGATGGAGATCAAGTGAAGAGGCCGCATAGACCTTCTTGGCTGAGTGGTCCAGTTTTTTGGACTCTTTGTCCGGAGGTCTATCAGAATCTCCCGTACTGCCTGAGCACTGAAACACGGAGTTAGTCATCAACTCCTTGGCCGAGGTGTGTTCTGTGAACCCTGAAAGGGAGCTGATGGGCACCGCATAATTACGGGCCATCGGGGCTGATGGAGCAGAGCAGGAGGCAGGGTGCCGCCAAAGCTCCAGGACTGGGCCAACAATGGCTTCATCTACTGGGATGGCCTCAGTCAGGAAATCCCCTTTGTCCAGGACGTCCATCACGGGATACTGAGCCCATTTTTGAACAGGCTCCAGAGGCATCCCTGTGAATCTGGAGGAGACTGAGGATGCCCATGAAGGATGTAGGACCCTCCTCCGTCGAGAGATCTCCAAGCGACTCTTTGTCGAGTGGACGGGAGTGCAGCAAGAAGTCCTCAGACTCGGGTCTCCTCATCAATAGGTCCAGGCAGGACTGGAGTCCTGAACAGGGAGTTGTCGGCCTCATCGAGCGACAATGGGTCAATGGGGTCGATAACAATTTCAACCATGTCGTTGTCCTGCGTCTTTGCTGCGCCTGCCTAATGGGTGCACCGTGAAGCCAGCAGCCAAGGCAGCAGTTTCAACCAAAGTCTAAACCATAGACTCCAGGGAACGAGAACGTTCTCGATCCCAAGAACGACTCTTGACTCCTTCGGCTATTTTTCCCTTTTACAGGAGTGTGAGCTGTGCGATGCCAACGGGCCCTCCCCCTGGTCAGGAGAGACTGGTGCAGCTCCTTGAAGGAGCCTGTAAAGATGAAGCCTAGTTTCAATGGAATGAAGGCCGAAGCCGAAGAGGACTGATCAGCAGCCCAAGCAGTCTCCTCTTCGAAAGCCATCATCTACTCAAGTTGCTTAGTGGACCCTGCAGCTGTGGAGACCACCCAATGGGCTTCCTTAGAGTTGACCGGCGGATTCTGTTTTTCTGCACAGCTGAGCTGCAAATGAGCAAGATTATCATCGAGCACATTCGGTTGAAAAGAGTGACAGAAATTGTAAGCCTGGGTATCATGCTTGGAGCCCAGGCAATAAACGCACATGGTGTGCGGGTCGATGCACGCCATCTTCTGCCCGCAGGGGCACCAGCGGAACCTGGGCAAGGACTTGTGCTCCATCGTGGTCGAAGATAGTTTATGAAATACTCTTACTAGTTTAAGTTTTGGAAGTAAATCCGAAGATTTGAGTGCCAGGGTCTACTCAGTGAGGCAGCGGTAAAGAGGGAATCTGCTTCTTCCAGCAGAAAGGAAGATCAGGTGTCGTGGGGCAGAGCCGAGGGATATACCACCCAGGTGGGTGGGAGAAGCCAGCTTTAAGACTCCCGGCAAGAATTAAAGGGGAAAGGATACTGCCAGACGTGAGGACAGAACGATATATCCACGCCCCTAGAACCCTCCGTTTATCTCCTGAGGAGGAACCGGTTCTATGGCACACTTTTGAAATAAAGTCTGATTCTCCTCCTTTAGAAGGGACAAATGACCTGGATGATAAAAGAAAGGAGGCAGAGGATGATCTTAAGGTACTGAAGCAGATTCAGGGCATGCCTCTTGCAATTATTTCCATAACCCATTCACCCATGGTGATCTCTTGCCATTGTTCCAGATGCAGGGAGATCCACTCCCAAATTCACCCCTGGAGGTAAGAGCGGAGGAGAGGGGAGAGAAGAGAGTCAGATGCAGCTGGGGGCAGCAGAGTCACCGAACAGATTCCTTTGGGTGTTTTAGCATGGGCACCGGGGAGAGGGTATGCTAATGGTAGGCACAATTACCCTGGGCAGAAGGCTGGTGAAATGAGACCTTACCATGACCTCAAGCCAGAGTAGGGTACAGGAAGCGAACAGACCACAGAGTCATTTTAGAAGTCTGAAGACCACACGAGGCTTCTTTGACTTCATAACTAAAAAGTTTGGACCCTTTAAAGAGGGTATTCAAAACTGCCTGTTGCACATCAGTGGCAAAGCCAGCAGCTCCAAGCCAAGAATACCTTCTTATGCAAATGCTAGAAGCAGAAGCCCTTACAGAAGCATCAGAAACATTATAAGCTGAGCACAACACATGTCTGCTAACCTCAGCACCAGCAGACAATGTTTTAAGTTAGTCAATCTCGGCAAAGCCTGAGCAGTGTACAAGCAGCTTTTGCAGGCTGCTCTGATATGATCATATCAGACTGATAGTTTGCAGTCCGAAAAGTCTAATGATGCAAAGGCATATGTACATCTGCCCATGACATCTAGCCTCCTAGATTCCTTATTAGAATGTAAAGTACACATATACCTAGGAGTCCTAGGCCTACCATGAGCAGCCATGCTGACTACAGCTTCAGTTTCAGGCTGATTAGCATAATAAGGCTTAGCAGACAGGGCAGTATACTGCTTATTAGCCTTTTTAGACACCATACAACAAAAGTAGCATCCTCTAAGGCACACTATATAAGTGGAATAATAATGGAGGGACTGCAAGACACCTCTTAAACTCCATTAGATTCTTCTTAGTGGTATCTTCCTGTTCCATTTCAAAGCCAACAGCAGACTGCATTTGTTGCAGCATGGCCTGGAAAGAGAAGTCCTCAAGAGGACACCTTGAGGTATATACCACTGAGTCCTCACTATGTGACAAGAGAGTAGACCTTGAGGGCAAGTTTCTTTCAAACTGCTCCTCATCCTCATATTCCTCCTCTAAATCCATGCGATCAGGATTATATTCCACATCGTTGCCATCACAAACGATGATGGAGCCACTGAAGGAGCAGGTGATGGCTGAGACAGAAGACTCTGTGGCGCACTACTGGACTCCATCAATGGGGGCCACACACCAGAAGGCCCCATCTACAGAAGAACTGCCTCCAATGGCAACCTGGCAGAATGCATTGAATCATTTCAGAAAATGATGCCAAGCGCAACTAGGTTTGACAGGACTACCTGCGTTGAAGGTCTGAGGCCAGCGACAATGGCGTCATACTGTCCATAGTAGGTATGGCAGCGACTCAGCCAAGCCCAGACCTTGGTGTCTCAACAACTACTGAGAGGCTGTTGTCGATGATGCCAGAGTGGGCATTGATAAGAATAAACCTGTGCAACGGCTACTGGGACCTCATTGGCAAAGCAGACTTATCCTTGTCAATGTGTTTGTGCTTACGGCCAGATGAAGAGGAGGTCTGAAATTACTCCGTCCTTGTCCTTCAATTGTGATGACCGTTTGCAGATGATGATGAAAGAGAGCAGATTTTGAGCCATTTTCTTCCTCCATGGCTTTCAATGCTTTCAAGGCAAGGACATTTTCCTAGAGCTTTCTTCGGCATCAGTTTGTAGCGGGTTGAAACTGGAATCTTACAAGCTCTCACGTTGTGAGAAAGGCCCAAACAGCACATGAAACGGACTAATTTAGATATACAATGGGACTGATACAGGCAGAGTGGGTTTCTGTTGTCGCTAATGTAATGTTCATTTATACAGAGACTCTCCCTTATTACAGACTTTTGAGACTCAAAGTCGGAAAACAACAATCATGTGCTGAGGGGGAAGTATCTCCATGTTTTCCTTGGGGGGGAAGATGTTTGGGGAAAGTTTTCAAGCCTTTATAAACTTACACAGACTGCCATTGCTTTTTTTATAATTTGTAACAGAACGGAACACTGCTGTGCTTATAAGCCCATCATGTGGTGTTAGATGGAGATGGAGGAAGCAATGGCAACCATGACAGAGTTGGTGCTAAATGCCCATTACTGATGAAAACTTTTTAAGTTGGCATCAGGGGCTCCCTAGCGGGACTCTTAAAAAAAAAAATCACAGTAGCTGCAGGGGTGCCCTTGGATACCAGACACAGAGCTCCTGTTTCTAATTAAACAGCATCGCCTCCATCCCACATGCCTTGCCATCTGTGCAGGTCAGTGAGTTCTCTACTATGCAGCAATATAACCCCATCTAGGTAATGTTTCACCTGCTTCTTGTTTATATGGCTATATGCTGCAGCTGTCACAGAGTTATTCCATATCAGGACCATTATGGCAGATCGACTGAGCTTATTGAGAGGCTCGAAATTGGGTTTTCTCTTGTACGTAAAATCAGTAAGAGGAATTAGTTGGTCTTTGATTAGTAGGTTTCACTAAATTTCTTTGGAGTAATTAACAGCACTGATTGCGATAGGCTTTAGTGAATTACTTATCTTGCACTGAAATCAATTTATAAGTTATGCCCTAATGGCACACAAATATTCCTGTACTGACTCCCTGTGAATATTTGTACTGTTGTACACTGCCTTTTCTTGGATCTTTTGCATTCCTATGTAATGGACTAAAAATGCAATAAAATATAAATTAAAAAAGAGGGTCTAACATCAACCTGACATTACAACAATAATACAACAGGAATGTGATGTCACCATAACACTGTAAGAAAACTGATCAGTCAAACTATTAATATGAAATGTGACAGAACTGTCAATTTCTTATTAAATAAGCATTTGTCAATGCCAAATGTTTGCTTGCTGGTAATGGCATTGGTAGTGTAGGAGTTAGAGAGAGATGCATAATAGGAATGGCAGTGAAGTACTGTACTAACACCAACCCCCACCCCACCCTGCAGAGACCGTCAGGCATTGGGGTGTGCCCATGGTTATCGGGCATAGCGTTCATGCCATCCCACCTCACCCCACCCTGCAGACACCAACAGATGTCACGACATGCCTTGGGGTCTTTGGCCCTTATACTCACCCCATTCCATAGGGAAACAAGCTGAGATGGGTGCAGTATAGGAGAAAAGACTGAACGGTAGTGCCGAAGACCCCAAGGAAGACCTCAATGCCTGTCTCTGGCTGTAGGATGGGAGTGGGGGTGGAATGGCGTGAGCATTACGGCTGATGATCCCAAGTCACACCCCCAACGCCTGTCAGTCTCTACAGGGTGGGGCATTACGGTTGAATACCCTTGCGCCCAAGGCATTTGTTGGTATTTTTGCTCCAAATTTTCAACATGGGCTTTTTGGGATCCCACCTCATTTAAAGAGGCACTATCATTTTGTTACTCAAACCCAAAAGGTGATTTTGCACAGCGACTGCACCATTCGGCACCACAGGCGCGAAAACACATTTCGGGCAGGATGTGAAAAATAACAGCTGTACTGCTCTGAGGAGGTGTGAAAAATGGCAACGTTGAAAATCTGGAGTGAAACTATGAAAAATTGGCGAAGTTATGAGTGTACGTAGAAACTCCGCAACGCACACCCATAACACAATCATTTTGTGGAATTTTTTCACCAAGTTTTCAACATGGGCTTTTTGGGACCCAATCTCATGAACAGTGACACTATCATTGTGATACTCCATCCCAAAAGTTGATTTCGCACAGTGACTGTGCCATACTGCTACACAGATCCAAAAACATGTTTTGGGCAAGATATGAAAAATGACAATTATACTATTCATAAGGAGGTTTGAAAAAATGGCAATGTTGAAAATCTGGAGTGAAAATATTAAAAACTCGTGAAGTTACGAGCGTGTGTAGAAAATACGCAACACACACTCGTAACACAGTAATGTTTTGGAATTTTTTCACCAAACTTGCAACATGGGCTTTTTGGCACCCCACCTCATGAACAGTGGTACAGTCATTTCGTTAATCAGTTCTGAAAGGTGATTCCACGCAGTGACCGCAAAATCACCTTTCGGGACTGAGAAACAAAATTTCAGTATAAGTGTTCACGAGGTCGGTCCCAAGAACCCCATGTTGAAAATATGGGACCAAAACTCCAAAAATTGGATGAGATATGAACCTAAGTTGAAAACCCCACATTTACTGCCATTATAGGGCTTACGTCATTTCTTCAGTTCCGGTTGGTCTCTGAAGAGCGCAGACCATGCGTGTTCTTGGTCCACTGAAGACCGCTGCTCCCAAACTCCGGAGGTGGTATGGGTGATGGGGGTTGCTGGAGGGGTGCCGGGAGAATGACGAGGGACAGTTTTCTTTTTTCAGGTTAAAAACAAACTACTTTGTGGGACTGTTTTCTTCTTTACAGGTGAAGTATTACAAAATGGATTTCGGCACACTGGGGTGGGCTCCAAGTGTGCCAGACTAGTGGGGGGGGGGAGAGATATATATACAAATGAACTGAGCACTCGGAAGTGGGAAGTAGTATGCTCGTTTATTCCAAAAAGACAAATCCAAGACCCCTGTGCTTTGGCTCACGCCTTCAAATGGGGCATGGCAGGACTATTCATACAAGGTGCTTTAATACAAACTAGATAGTGACATCATCTTAATGGGACAATTCAACAGGGCAAATCATGAGAAAGGCACATACATATCCAGCAAATCCTGTCCCATCAGAAAGCATGCCAGTCAGTACAAAATATATTTATTCCATCATAATATGTGAGTGTTGTCTCTTCATTTTGTTTCATCTCATGTTCTTTCTTGAAAAATAAAAATAAAAACTAAAGAAAGATAAGTTACCTAAAATAGGATATTTAAATTCAGAGTCGCATAAAAGGTTTTTTTTAGCAGCCCACTGAGTCTGTGAAATTGTTATTTGGTTAACTAAAAAATTATTTTCTGTCTACTAGATGTATATAAGAATTACCCCCTTGTGCACAAAAAGTAATACTTGGATTGTAACCAATTTAAATAAGTGGATAAATGAACAAATTAATAGTGGGGATTTAAAAGAGTAAACTAGAAATACATTTAGTGGGAGAAGTTGATAAGGTGATTTATACACCTTTTGGTTGTACAATATGTACGTATATATATGTATTATTTGAATGCACAAAGATCTTTTTTAGTTTATATATATTTTTGTACTGACTGGCATGCTTTCTGATGGGGCAGGATTTGCTGGATATGTGTGTGCCTTTCTCATGATTTGCCCTGTTGAATTGTCCCATTAAGATGATGTCACCATCTAGTTTGTATTAAAGCACCTAGTAAGAATAGTCCTGCCATACCCCCTTTGAAGGTGAGCGAAGCTGAGGGTCTTGGATTTGTCTTTTGGAATAAACAAAGCATACTACTTCCAGCTTCTGAGTGCTCATTTAATTTGTATATATTTAACTTTTGAGGCTTGCACCTTATGCAGTCAGCACCGCTCATGCAGTTTCTTGGTCTTCACCTTGTTTTCTTTTGAATCTGTTGCCCGGTGACTGCAACACACAGAAGGATTCTAATTACGACTTCAACTTTCCAGAGCAGGAGTGCTGGACAGTGAAACTGAAACTGCTACGTTTTATTTTCCCCATACAAGACTAATCCGATGACTATTCCTTTGAATTCTGACTATTTACTAAAGTTTTCGTCCTGAAGAAATATAGCCACGTTAGCTATGCAAGCAGGAGGCTCAGGGGAAAACAAATCAGCTGAATTTAATTGGGAACAGACCGAATCTTGGGCTGCTAAATGCAGCAAAGCCTATGAGAGACTGAAAATCGATGGAGGAGTTTCACATGTACCTGGTGATGTAAAATCAAATTTTTTTGATGCTTGAAAAATTACTAAAGAAAGAACTAGATTTAACATACAATATTATCACCCTTGAGCAGTATATCTCTAGAGAACAGGCACCACGTGGTCTCAGGGTAACTGTGTTACCTTCTTCTGGTTTAGAAAACGTCCTATTTAAGGATGAATGGACAGCCACTGCGGCATTATGCTCTAGAACATTTATTGACCTGATCATTAAAGCAGACATTGCAAGACATGAGGAACTAAGCAAAGAACTTGATGAAACGAAGAAGAAGGTTCTAGCATTTAAAGAGGCCACTGCATTTAGAGAATTAGAAATCCATATGAAGGAAAGGCTAAATAAATATGAAAATGAGCTTGTGGCCAAAAAACTAAGAAAATTAGCAAGGGACCAAGAGGATTTTGAAAATGACAGGATTTTCATATGGAGAAGAAGAGGGAGTTTCCAAAGCAGAAGTAGAAACCGCTCAAGAGTACGTTTTTCGACAAATGAAGATGGAAATAACTGGAACAGGGAAAGAAGTCCTTTTTTAGAGGAAGTAAGGGCAACAGGAGAAGAAGCAGGAGAACAAGACTGGGAACCAGAGGAGGAAAACGCCATAAAACAAGGAAAACACAAGACCAGAGGGCAGGGAAGGGGCAAGGGCAGAGGCAAGAACTTGATATAATTAATCTCTAAGAGAATACTGACTGAAACCGAGATAAAAGTTTTGAGAAACGGACTGTCCTTTGTCCCTACACCCCAAATTAACCAATTTCAAGTTCAGGTGGACTTCTACAAACTTTTCAGGAAAATTAAACTGAAGGCATTCTTTTGTAAAAAAACAGACTGTAACGAACAATTAGGAGCGATGGGTTTCATTGCAAATGGAGAAAGCTTACAACACACAGAGGATGCAGTAGGAAAGCACAATGAAACACCTGAACTTATGGAAGATATTGATTGCATATGAATGAAACTGAACAGGACAATATCAGGTCTTCTGGTTTGAATCCCCCTGATGCGAGTACATCAGATATTGATTTTCAGAGAAAATTACTATTCCCCCCCCCCAACTCTGATTTTTCACCACATTTATCTAACCCTGTTATAACAACTTTTGAAAATATAGTGTTGAAAGAGGTTAATGATGTACTTAAAAGGGCTGAGCAACCAAAAAATAACAACTTAACAAAGAATGAGGTAGGTGCTTTGAAATCATTGGAAAATGATGCCACCATATAATTAAGCCCACTGATAAAGGTGGAAATATGGTGATTTGGGATAAAAATCACTATATTTCTATAGTTTAAGAAATGCTGAAAGACACCTCAAGTTATATCAAATTGAATAATAATCCTATGTATATGTATAAGTATAGGATAGAATACAATCATTTACTGGAGGAAGCAGCTCTGATGTCAGTGATGGTGACATCACTGAAAAATAATTGAAATTTCTATGGTGTGAAAACCCTTTGGCTCCCAGCTTTTATATCTTACCTAAAGTACATAAAAATGTACGGGACCCTCCAGGGAGATCAATCATCTCCTCAATAGGTTCAGTGACAGAAAAATTAGTTCAATTTGTATTTTTTTTTTTTTTTTTTTTTTTACAGAGGGAGGTGAGAAAACTTATGGCATACACTAATGACACCACTCATGTTATTTCTAAATTGGAAAACTTAAAATGGAAGGATGGTATGACATGGGTCACAATAGATGCTGAGTCACTGTACACTCGTAGCCATCATACTTAGGGGACTAATGCTTGTAAATACTTCCTGGAAAAGGGAATAAACAGACAGTATACCTGTGGACTTTATTCTAAAGGCCTTACAGTTTATCCTGACACTTAATCACTCCGAATTCCTGGGAAATAATTACCTACAAACATGTCGCACAGCAATGGGGGCCTCCATGGCACCTTCATATGCCAATTTATTTCTAGAAAATGGGAATAATTCAAAGTGTTTCAAGAGAGAAACCCATTTCTAAAAAATATTGCATTCTGGACATGCTTTATAGATGATATCTTACGTGTATGGGATGTGAGGTCGTGAAATACAAGAATTTGTTGATTGGCTGAATAACAATGAAATAAACATGAGATTTATTTCTAAATGGGAACCGAACAAGACATAATTTTTGGATTTAGAAATTGAGACCTTCTGAACCTGGTGGTAAAATTATATAATAAACAAAACAACAACAAAATGTACAAAATATAACAACAAAACAACAACAAAATATAACAAAAATGTTATAGAAAACAAATTGCTACCAATAGTTTACTAAAAGCTGATGGTGCACACCCCAAGAATCTTACGGATTCTATTCCCTATGGACAGTTTCTTTGTTTGAGAAGGAAGTGCACTGAGGAAAGAGATTTCCTAAAGCAAGCAGAAGAACTACGAGTATGCTTCAGGAACAGGGGTTATGAGGAAAATCTATTGACAACAGCATTTAACAAAGCACTGATGAAAAATAGGCAAGAACTAATAAACAATTCAATGGATACGCTATGTTCCATCTCCCCACATCATCACAGAAAAATCCCCAGTGACTTTTGTAACAGAATTTAACAACTGGGCAGGCCAACTTGGTAACATTATGTATAGAAATTGGTATTTACTTCATTCTGACCCTAAACTGGGGAGGGTAGTGGGGGAAAAAACAAGAATTACTTTTTCTAGAGGGCCAAATCTTAAGGACAAATTGGTCCACAGTAGAATTGAGGAACCGTTGAAAGAAATGTGGCTGAGCACCAAACCAAAAGGAAACCACAAATGTCAAAGATGTAATATATGTAAATATTACATCGTTTGTTCTAGATTTGAACATCCACATGGTGGTGGAATGCATGAAATCACTGATTTAATTAATTGTGATACTACATTTGTGGTTTATGCTCTTTGGGTGATTGTAAACAAGTGTATGTTGGTCGTACTACAAGGGCCTTGAAGGTGAGGATACAGGAGCATGTGCGTAATATAATACATGGCAAGTTAGATACCCCGGTTGGAGAACATTTTCTGAAGAAACATGGTAGTGACCCAAGGAATTTAAATTTCATGGGTTTAGAATGGCAACCGCCTCGGAAGTTTGGTGGTAATAGAGTGAATGAGTTACTCAAGAAAGAAAGTAAATGGATATATAAACTTAAAGACAGTACAACCTGAGGGACTAAATGAACAGAGGGATTTGAAACCCTTCCTTAGGGATAGGAGAAAATAAACTGAATATTAAATAATAAAATCTTTGAAATTTTGTGAAAACTATATCTAAACATTCATGTCTTTTGTTTTGTTGCAGATTCCATCCGGATGTTGTTCAAATTGATCCTGCCTAATGGTATCCCTCTCCCTATTAGGATTGAAGTGGACTTGGGTGATCATTAAAATGACATCTATCATTTCACCCTCATATTATGTTCCATCATAATATGAGTGTTGTCCTCTTCATTTTGTTTCATCTCATGTTCTTTCTTTCCTCCATTGAATTGTGTCATTTGTCTGCCATCTAGTGGATGTTTTAGATATTTCGTGCTCCATTTCTTCCTGAACACATAGGCATTACACTCATTCTATCTTATGTGCCTCTTTATTTTAAATTCTTCTTTGAAAAATAAAAATAAAAACTAAAGAAAGAAAAGTTACCTAAAATAGAATGTTTAAATTCAGAATCGCACATTAGGTTGTTAAGAATAAGCATGAAATGTTTTTTAAGCAGCCCACTGAGTCTGTGAAATTGTTATTTGGTTAACTAAAAAATTATTTTCTGTCTACTAGATGTACATAAGAATTACCCCCCTTGTGCACAAAAAATGATACTTGGATTGTAACCAATTTAAATAAGTGGATAAATGAACAAATTAATAATGGGGATTTAAAAGAGTAAACTAGAAATACATTTAGTGGGAGAAGTTGAGAAGGTGATTTATATACCTTTTGGTTGTACAATATGTGTGTGTGTGTGTGTGTGTGTGTGTGTGTGTATATATATATATATGTATTATTTGAATGCACAGACATCTTTTTTAGTATAAATATATATTGTGTACTAACTGGCATGCTTTCTGATGGGACAGGATTTGCTGGATATGTATGTGCCTCTCTCATGATTTGCCCTGTTGAATTGTCCCATTAAGATGATGTCACCATCTAGTTTGCATTAAAGCACCTTGTAAGACTAGTCCTGCCATACCCCCTTTGAAGGCATGAGTCGAAGTGCAAGGGTCTTGGATTTGTCTTTTTGGAATAAACGAGCATACTACTTCCTGCTTCCGAGGGCTCATTTCATTTGTATATATTTAACTTTTGAGGCTTGCACCTTACGCAGTGAGCACCCGCTTGTGCAGTTTGTGCGGTCTTCACCTTGTTTTTCTAGTGGGGGGGAATCAATGCCGACCCCAGGGACTAGGCATCCAAGGCCAGCTAAAAAAAAGGGGGGCATGGAGGCATCCGACACTGGGAGTGGGCATCCCGTGTTGGAAAGTAAAAAAAAAAAAATAAATAATAAAACATTTATCTAGGCACATTGGGGTGGGCTCCCAGTGTACCACAATAGTAGGAGGTAGGGGCATGCCGATAAGGGGATTAGCCACTCCGATGTGAAGCTTTCAGGGGACTGTGGTGGTGGCAGGAGCCGTAATCTGCAAAGCCATGGCGTGATTCATTTATTATGAGTAATTAACTTGATTTATTGATTATGCTTCACCATGAAAGGCACACACTGAGCAAACAGGTTGCTCGAAACTCCAGCCATCGCATTACTGCGCACTGTAACGCACGTGGCTAGAGTCTTCACAGCCACTGTGTGCCCGGTTGCGTTTTGGGGGGGGGGGAGCTGCCGCTGCAATCAGGAATGACAAAACTGTCCCTGATTGCAGCAGCAGATTTCTTTCAAGTCCGGTGCTCACTCTGAAACTGACATCATCGGCAGCTTCCCTGTTGATTGGTGGCCGAGGGACACGGCCCTGAAAGCGGTCGCTGGATTGACCAAACACTGCCACACCTCTGCAATGCTCTACTAACCTCAATATGATTCCGGTGCGCTGCACGTGAGCAAACAAAAAGTGACAGCCACCTGATGACCACTGTTTGGGAAAAATCTTACATCATCTACAGCCAGATGCATATGGCTGAAGGGCACTGCCAGCAGCAGTACCTCTTCGACTGGGGAAGTCAGTACTGTTTCACACAACACCAACAATCCCAGTAGGAGGTAAGGGAGCCTGCCCTCTTGCTCAGGGGAAGCTGCATGCCGACAAGGTCAGCGCTAACATGGTGGGCAGTGGGCAAACAAAATTTTAAAACAAACGAATGGTACTCTCAGGTCCCGAGCCACACTGAGGTGCTGTGCTGCAGAGTCAAGGTTTGGAGGTCACCAGCGAAGCCAGAGGAGGGCAAAGACCATGGAATAATATCCTGGGTTCTAAAAATAATGTCCTGGGTTCTAAAAACTGTGGTGAAGAAATTTTAAAAATGAAGCAGCAACTTGACTTACTGTGCAGTCTGTGAAAAGAGATCTGTTGCATTGGGGGTTTGGAGTACAATATAAAAGAGCGAGACTACCATAATGTTGATGAACACATTTTGTGGCCACAAGAATTTGGCTTTTGAGGGCCACTCACATACGACATACAGAATGATAACACAATCCTTTACAAATGTCAAGTGCTAGTCCCCACCAACTGTCACCTATGGCACACAGAATGAAGATAATGTTTAAATAAAAAACTCTTACAGACAGAAGGAAATATTCCCTTCATCCAGGTCGATGAGACAGCTGACAATATCTCCGGCAGCCCAGGACTTAAAAAAAAAAAAAAAAAAAAAAAAAGGAGAGAAACAATACAGATTAAAGTTACACTGTCTTCTGTTGGAACAGCCATTGTAAAAATATTACATTCATTGATGCTGAGTGGGAAGGAAAGAGTGCAGAGTCCAAAAAATCCTGACAGCTCATAAAAGGGTGTTTCAGACAAGGCACTGGGCCAATCTATAGGTGTCAGCAGTGTCCAGCGATCTCACTAACTAAATCACCCATAAACTAAATTAGGGCAGCAGCTATTTTATGTAATCCTGAGACAAAAAGTGATGTCACCGAGAGGCAAGCTGTATGTTGTTTTGCACAGCTTGCCTTCAGTGGTGTCACCCTCAGTCTCAAGATTCCACAAAATGGCTGCTGCCTTGATATTCACTAGTTTATACATGATTTAGATATTAACATCTCCAGGCACGGATGCTATCGACAGGTAAGACCAATGCCTCACTGGAAAAATCTTTTCATGGGCTTTCAGAATTTGAGGGACCGAGCATGTTACCTTTTAAATGTAAAACCACATCTATGTAAGGATCAAGTCATGAGAAAGGATGGGTCTACTGTGGAATTAATCAGTGGTTGGGACACGAACCACAGGAGGCCCATCCTTTCGAGTGGCTTAATCTTCTTGTAACATAGCAATGATTTATGACCAATATTCTCTGAATAAATGAGAACAGACTGATTCCGTTTTGGAATGCTATATGTTGAGCTGTTAAACACGGTGTACACACAGTACAAAACAATTGGAGCACACCTATTGGAAATATTTAAGTTTTGCAAAAATAGCTTTCATTACAAACTCTAAGCTTTCTAACATCAAAACATATTTTAAAACTTTTCAAAAACTTGCAGTTCACTTTCTACGCTAGGTTCGATTTTCATCTGTGTATATTGCAAGATATGGGTTGCACTGCATGCTGGGAGTGTGCTACTATAGATCTTCATGTTTTGTTCCTTGGCAGAACAATAGATGGCTATGAAACAATGCTAGCAGCACAGCACAGCACTGATTTTACAAATGGATACCTCTCAACTGTCACACGTTATGGTCATTTTACCCCTCAGAAATCCCCTGTCCCACATGAAAAAGGAGATAGTCCACATTTCCCACCGAGACTTTAAAGCAGAAATTCATAATTATCTATTATGCTCTGTTATCAACAAACATTAATAACACTAGTGCACTGACAGCAATAGTGTTCTGAACTTGCAGTGCCAAGTTTGATGATACGTCACACATTTTGCTCATTTGTCACACATCTTGTCACACATTGCAGGGAAGAAAGGTTGAGAGTTATGTACAAATGTACTGAACTGAGCCAATCTGAAAAAAAATTTAATGAACAAGTACTATTTTTCTGAGTATGAACTTCAATTTTCCCCCTCTCTAAATTATCTAGTTCAGCAGGAGATAGAACATAACGTTTACTGCTCTCGCCTTTCAAATACTTGTTTTGACTAGTACTTAGTTTCTTTCTTTGATTTCCTTTGGTTTTTCTCACTTTATTTTTTTTACCCATAGAAGTAGCCTCTTTCTTTGATCTTGCTTTATCTCACTGTCTTTGTTATTTTTGCTTTCTGTTCTACAAGGTGCATGTCCTCTTTAACACAGTGTGAATTTACCAAGGAAGTGCTGGGATGCAGTTATTCAGTGGTCCCAGAATGCATTGTACCCAAAGCTCTTTAGAAAGCAGTAGATCACAAGTCACTATGACAATATGTAAAATGTTCACTTCTGAAGAAATATTGCTACAGTATTATTTACAGCGTATGTGGAGTTTAAATGTAGAATCTTTAGTAAGTTATATGGCTGTTATAACATGCCAGAAATAAGCTGGAGCAAGCAAAACAGCAAACTATTTGTATACCACTTTTGCTTACAGTGGATCGTCAAGTATCTACATCACAAACCATGGTCTACTTGGGAATCAAACTATGGTAGATGAAGTACAACCTGTTATATTTAGGCCAATAGAAATTCAATATTTCAGTGTGCAGGTTTATACCATGTTACAAACAACTATATTCACTACCCTATACTGGCACCAGTATTACATTTTAGCAAAACAAACTGTTTAACTTGTGTATTTTTGTGCAACTTTATTGAAACTGTATCCATTTTTTTCACTTTTTTTCATCTGTACTTTGCTACTCTTTGCCTACCCATTTCCCAGTTTGTTTATAACCATGTTTCTCCCATCTCCACCCTTTTCTTTGCCTACCTAAGCCCGGGTTGTTCCTGAGAAAGAGGTTCCTTGGACCTGCATACTTACCCGCTTGACAAAAATACATACTATCTACAAGATGAAAGTGTACATAAAACGGAATCCAAAGTGTATACTCAAGCAACATACTGATGCATTTGCTGGCATGATAGTTGGTGCCTAAACACCTCTTGCACACAGCTGTCAGACATTATACAACAGACATCTACTCTGGGCAACTCAGGACCGGAGAAAACACAAACTGAACACCCACAAACTTCATGCCCCAGACCAGTTGGGCAATAAAGCCACTCACCCAGTTATTCACCACAGAGCTCCTCGCCTTTAGCTGGCAGTCCTCTGATCCTAAGATCACGTGAGACAACACCCATAACCAAAACAGGCCCTCCAACTTGGCCCATAAACTTGTAAAATAACATTTTAAATGCCCAGCAAACTTACTCTTATAACAGGGATGCTCTCAAGAGGCCTTCACTGAAAATCAAAAGTCACAATATACTGAAACTATACACAAACTACTTTTTCACGGAAACCTATTGATAACAGTATCAGAGAACTTTTTAAACATTTTTTAATCCAAATAAGCAGATTGTTAAATTCAGTGCACCCTTGCAGCTCATAAAAGAACATTTTATAAGAATTCAGCTAGAAAATCATTCTTATAAGAGATGTGCTTACGTCCAGGAAAGATATATTGGAGCAAACTAATGCTGCTAAATATGTTAATTTGAACAAAAAAAAGAGGAGGGAGGATGGAAGGGACAAGTGGCATTTTGGATTAATACTACTAGAAGGAGCAACATTACAAGTGAGTATCATTTTGTTGTAGCAACATGGATTCATTCATATAGCCACGTACTCGGAGGCAACAAACAGTATCACAGGAGAAGGTGACAAGTGCTATTTTATTTATTTAAAATTGTAATGGAGAGAGAGAGAGAGAGACACACACACACACACACACACACACACACACACACACACACTCTGAGCAGAGGCTCATTTCCAGATGTGACCCAGGGGTCACCTCAGCTGGCAGTACAGCCTAGAGAAACACAGAAACATGGAATCTGATGACAGATAAGGGCCGCTTGATCCACCCAGTCTTCCAATTTTTCCTACATAGATTCTTACTGCACACCCTACCTGATCTACAGCTCTTGCTCCCGCCCCCATTTCTATTTGTTTATTTATTTAGTTTTTGTTTACTGGGTAGGTGCGCTAGCCATAGAAATGACTATTTTTCAGGCTAGCCAGATTATGATTCCCTTGTGCCTCTAGCCCATGCATTCTTTTTTTTTTTTTTTTAATCATGTCACTGTTTATCGCCTGCTGCGACAACTTACGGTGGGGGCATCCAGCCGCTGTCCCAGCCACGGGAGAGCAGCAGGCTCACTCATGTATGATGGGGGTCTGTATACCATTGCTGACTTGCTGGGGGCTCCCCATGTCCTGCTCTAGCCAAGTCACTTCTAGCGATTCCATGACAGTCCTCCCGGCATCACAGGGCGCGGGCATCGAGCTGCTTTGGTTGCGCCAGCCATTTTTCCCCAGTAGGTCCTCCAATGGAGCGTGGATGTGCAGTGATGCCCATGCACTAGCGTGCAACGTCCGCGCCTCCCCTCTGCTAACACCTGCATCTGCAGTGCCTCCAGTGTCCCCAGGGGCAGCAGCAGTACTTCCCCAACCCACCCCAGGACTAGGAGAGCTGTCAGCGGACGCTTGATCCTAGTCCTCCCCTGCCGACCCCCAACAACCCGAGCTCATTCCCGAACCCGGGTCGCCGGTGTGGTGCGAGGTGTGGCGTCCAGCGCCTCAACCCTCAGCGCCACCGGGCCGGCTAGCCCATGCATTCTTGAACTCCACCACTGTTTTTTCCCTCACCACCTCCACTGGAAGGTTGCTCTAGGAATCCACCACCCTTTACGTGAAGAAGTACTCCCTCACTCACTCCTGAATCTACCTCCCTCCAGCTTCAAAACATGTCCACTTGTTCTTGACCACCTTTCTCTGAAAAATACTTCCTCCTGTACCTTATTTACCCCTGTGGGTATTTAAAGGTCTAGATGCTAGAGTAACGAGCTGAGAATGAGCTTGGTACATCTAGTAGGCGTGGTCTGATTCCCATAACCCCACCTCCACCTCCACACTGTGCGACTCTGAGCAAGTCACTTAACCTCCTCAGTGCTCCTGGGTTGCCCCTGAAAACAGGCACTTGTGCTTAGTGGGCCTTGCACTGTTACCATAGGTTAAAAAAAAAAGGGTGGTGGAAGGGGTGAACACAATTACTAATAAATACAGCCAGTCAGGTGATATGGTGACAAGGGGAATATATATTAAGTGAGGTACAGACAACATGGCAAAACATCGCACATGAGGACAAACAGATTAACACATAAATCATCTGAGCAAATTGGGCAAGCTCAAAAGGGCTTAGTGCCAGTATGAAGGGAGGCCGGGCTGGTGCTGAGAGGAGGAATCAAAAACAGGCCGCTAAACTTCAACAAAGTTGCCAGAACTATGAGGTTGGGGGGAATGTAAGGGGTGGTCAAAAACACAAGTAATGGTAAGGAAGGGATCAGGAAAATGGCTGACAGGAGCAGGGGAGAGAAGTTTTAGCTGGCATCTAACAGAGGGAAAGGAGGGAGAGAGATGGATGGAGGAGGGTAGCTGGTTCCAGTGGGAGGAGGCAGTATGAGAAAGCAGATTTCACAACTAAGGAATGTGGATGGGGAAGGAAGAAGGTGCACGGGTCCTTCAAGTGCAGGGAGCAGGAGGGGATGGGAGAGGAGGTGGGTTAGGTATGAGGGGAGGGACCCAAACCAGTATTTAGAGATAAGGGAAGCACAGTGGAACTGGCGACGTGAGAGGAGAGAGAGGATGGAAAGGGAAGAGTAAAGGGAGCAGTGGTGGGTTTGAGATGGCCACTTGGCAAATAAGCTTCTTAGCACAGCTGAAACAAAGTTTGTGTCCCAACAAGACCTCAGGCCACACTGCATTTCATTACATTACACTGTTAAGGACAGCAGGTATTTACCAGTTACAACCAACACCTCCTGACCCCAGGTACATACCCAGTGATACTCTGAATACCACTAGTGCCCTTACTTCTACCACTACCACCAGCAGAGCATTCCCATGCTCAACACCTGTCAGTAAAGAATTTCTTCTTCTGTTCAGCCTAAAACCATCTGACTCAAACTTAAGAGAATGCCCCGTGGTTCACCCATTCGTACAACATGACCAGAATTCCTCACACTCCATCACGCCTTGTCTGTGAATTATACTATAAACCATAACCATGTCCACTAAATCTTCTGTACTCCAGAGTATATAACCCAGAAGATGCCATTAAGTCTTGGTATTCCCTCCCCTTATCTCATCAACCACACCTGAAGCTCACCACTGGGCCCTTTTTAATTCATTCACATCCTGTTTAAACTATGGGGACCATAACTCCATGAACATTCATGCAAGCATCTCAAAGCACTGTACAAACATTAACAATAAAAGATAAAATAGCAGGAAAAAAATAGTTAAACACTTGTACTTTCAGAGATTCAAAGGCCTAGCAAACAATACTCCCAGTGTGGTCTCACACACGTCCTGTACAGTGGCACAATCACGTCCCTTCTTCTGCTTACAGAGCTTGTCTTTATATTAACTAGTACACTGCAAGCTGTCCTGCTAACCTTATTACACCACTTTTTAAGGTCCTTAGTAAATATAACACCCAATTCCCTTATTTCCTCTACTGTCACCAACATTCTTCTCCCATGCAGTACTGGGGATGTTTGTTATCATAACCAAAATGCATAACCCTGCACTTATCAGGATAAAAACGTCATACCCCATTCTTCTGCCCAGGGATACATCATGCCCAAATCTGCATGCAAACATCTATCCTCAGTCAGACCATTGAGGTATGCCGCTGCTAACAGTGGTATCAAACAGGTCCAATCACAGGATGCTGGAATTCAACAGCAGTTAATCCCTTCTGTCATATGGCAATCTGTGGCATGTTTACCACTGTGCTCAATACTGGTGGATGTCACTGCAGATTACACCATTCTGACTCCACATCTTCCACACACACCCTTGGTCTCCTATTTTTTTTAACCAGTTCTCTGCTCCTCCCATCAAATTACAAAAATTGGTAATCCTGCTCCAAGTATTTTATTGCACTGCATCACACGTGGCACCCTATAAAAGGCTTTACTAAAGTCCACGTACACTACAGAGGCCATTACCAAGGACAGGATAATGGGTCTCTTCACTGAGGACCAAGTACTTGCCCTGTCTCAGCATAGCATTACAAGGCACAGACTGTGTCAAACCAGCCTAATCGCCTTCTTCCAGGGGGCAACCACTGGACACAGGCAGGACTGCTGACACTCAAGACTTGCTAAAGTAAAGCTGAAATGTTTGTTTGAGAGATTTCTGCATGTTCTTGAGCTTCCAGAGCTACAGACGTGTTTACTGCCTTTCAGTTTAACTCCTTCAAACCAAGTGTTTTGGAGAAAAGTTGAGCTAAGGTGAAAAGAGATTCCATCTTTGCCCCTGCAATAATGACTACATGGCAATAGGTAGCAACTTAGGGAAGACTGGATGGACTTGGTCCTTTTCTACCAACACCTTATATGTTTCAATAACACACATGAAGGATAATGCATGACAAGCAGCATGTAGCTGCTATCAAAGGCTGGCAGACTGCTGGGGTGCAGTGAGTGAGACACAAACACCAGCAACTTACCACAGAGGGCATTTAACAGGCTGATATACAAAAGGCTCCTTCTTTGTCACACACCCCAACACACTTGCACATACAGTACACACATACACACACGCGCGTGCGCGCATACGTAAACTTCAGAGGGAAAAAACATTTTTTATTACTGTACAGAGAATCTGCATATCACAGACCTTTGAAAGGGAACAGTGAATTCTGATGTGGTGGCCAATGCACGGAACAAATTCCCAATTAACACTAACCTTAGAGGTCATATGCTCATGGTTCTATTTCCTTTAAAGTGGCTGTTCATGAACAGGGAGTGGGGTGATGTTCTACACTAAGTAGACTTACCAGGCATATGTGTGTGTGTGTGTGTGTGTGTGTGTGTGTGTGTGTGTGTCTGAGTCAGTCAGGGTGGTTATACATTGCATTCATCGTCTCTTACCTGGCCATAATTTGTGGTAGTGACATTCCATTTACGAACTCTGTTTCCATCATAAGCATAGGAGTCCGGGGTATCTCCAACACCTTCCTGTCAAAGAAAAGAGAGACCAAGACTGTTTCTCCACACAAAGGAAGTATGCCATCTAAATACCCTCCCACATCTCACAGAGGGCTACTGAAATCAGTTGTGAATGAAACCATTAGTTTACTATGAGCCATTGCTTAAATCAGCTGTTACAGTAACCCTCTCTGCCCCCAGCAGGCAAGAAGTATTATTGAAAACAGCTGTTATAGTAACCCCCAGCTGGCACAGGGCCTCACTGGAATCAGCCATAATGCTTGCTCCATCACCTCTTCCCAACTGTCAAGGGGCATCACAGGAATCAGATGTGATGGTAGCCCTGCTCTCCCTTCCCCTCAGCTAGCATGGGACACCACTGGAATCAGCTGTGATGGTAGCCCTGCTCTCCCTTCCCCTCAGCTAGCATGGGACACCACTGGAATCAGCTGTGATGGTAGCCCTGCTCTCCTTCCCTCAGCTAGCACGGGACACCACTGGAATCAACTGTGATGGTAGCCCCCTTCCACTCCTAGCTGGCATGAGGCATCACTGAAGCAGCTGTGATAGTAGCCCTCTCTCCCCACCCCAGCTGACATGGGAATCAGCTATGATGTAGCCCTTCTTCCCTCTCCCAGCGGGCACAGGGCATCACTGGAATCTGTTCTGATGGTAGCCTCTCTCCCCTTGCAACTGGCAAGAGGCATCTCAAAAAGCTGTTATGGTAGCCTCTCCCCCCCAAACAACGGGCAGTGGGGCATCACTAGAATCAGCTGTTATGGTAGCCCTTCCCCTCAGCAGGCATAAAGTATCTTTGGAATCATACGTGATGGTAGACCCTCTGCAGTCCATCCCAGCTGGCAAAAGGTAGCATTGGAATCAGCTATGATGGTAGCCCCTCCCTACAGCAGGCACAGAACTTCACTGGAATCAACTGTGAAGGTATCCCTCTTCCCCCCAGATGACGTGGGGTATAACTGGAATCAGCTGTGATTGTAGCCCCCTTCTCTCTCTCACGCCCCTTCTCAGCAGCCACACAGCATCACTGGAATCCTTTGTGACTTTAGCCTCTCCCCCCTCCTCCACCTCCCAGCACTAATGAAGAGTCCCTAGAATGGACAGTGAAGGAAGTCCCTCTTTAGACTCACTGGCCAGCCCACCTATCACAAGGCTATTAGAATAAGATGTAAGGAACCGCTCACTTTCCATTCTAACTATCACAGACAGTTATTGTTATCAGTTTTAAAGGGAAGTATTCCCCATAGAGTCCAATATAACAGGATGCATACAGAGTTGGTTTTAAAGGCCAGTGAAGTCCTCCTATAGGAGCACCCCTGTTATAACAACATTTCTGCTTGGCCTCCCTTTCCCTTTAAGACATGCCTGGCAAACTGGCTCACTGGCACAGCGGTAGTGTGACAGCTTGTAACTCAGGCAACAAGAGTTAAACAATGAGCCCTGGTCATCGGGGGCTGGCTGGGAGAGGGGAAGGACTAAGCATGCACAGGGATACTCTCCTCCTAAGGGGAGCGAAATCAGCAAACTCTCCTACATGTCCACCACCTGGGTAAGCACAGGTGCAGTGCAATTAGGAGGAACCTGCAGTGTGGGAGGAAAGGCTGGTGAGAGTCGCTAGCACATGTGCACGCCTGCATGTATATCCACCATGATGACCGTGACAGAACCAGTCTCAGAGAATAAAAACGGAGGTACCCCCCAAAAGATGTCCTGGGCACCCACAGGCCCCACTGACCCAGGCAGGCTTCCCAGATTAGCATCATAGTGCCTCCTCAGGATTCTAGACCCAGCTGGGGGAAGGGGGGAACGCACCATGGAGGACAAGTCAAAGAGTTCTGGAATGGCAGGTAAGTCCCCAGGGAAGGCGGGGTGGTGTAGCTCAGCAAGGGCCGTATGGGGTATATCTCCAGGAGCTAGCCTGAAAAATAAGAAAACTTAAAAAAGAAAAAAGGAAAAAAAAAGACATACAGTACAGTTACGTAAGAACTTATCGTAACAGTAGATCTTCGAGAACAGCTCTTGCAGCAGGTTACACCATTAGGACTGAAGCCGGCAGGCACCAGGACCCCACGGAAATTTTCTAGCTAGCAGTATTTAGCGGGGACCACCCCTGACGTCAGGCACAGTACACAAGGGGGCGGTCCACCAGAATCCCCAGTTCTCCCGCCAGAGACTCCCGGCCACTGGATGACATCAGAAGAGGAGACTGAGGATCCGCCATCATACAGCAGTCAGAGAGATGCTGAGATACCTGATCCTAGGAGAAGGATGTTGGAACTAGAATCTACCTCCAGCAGGGATGATGAGAGGGAAAGTACCTGCTGCAGGAGCTGTTCTCAAAGATCTACTGTTACGGTAAGCTCTTACGTAACTGTACTATCTTACTTCGAGAAACAGCTCTTGCAGCAGGTTACACCATTAGGACTGATTCCCAAGCAATAATGGAAATCCCACACCATTGGGAGGAGGGAAGGTAGAAATCCTTAAGGAAACCAAAGCCTAGAACAGAAGTCCTTGAACTGACTGCTAGACCAAAACCTGCTCTTCACCTTAATGCAATATCCAGGCTATAATGCCTGATGAAAATGTGCACGGAGCTCCAAGTAGCTGCAGCACAGATGGCCGAGGTGGGCACATTCTTAGGGGCCGCAAAGGAGGTAGCCACCCCCCTTGTGGAATGACCCTTAATCAATCCGGAAGAAAAATTACTCACCTTAGTAATTATATTTCTTCTAATGGAGTCTTGCTGTATTCTGACAACTGCAGGGATTCCAACCTTGAACTGCCTCGGAGAACTATGGGTTAATCTTTCCATGCAAGACATGGAACGCTGAGCTCGAGCTCAGTTGAAGTCCCTGTCTGGAGTGTTTTGAACTCAAACCATCAGATTCTTACGAGTCCAACTAAACTAAAAATTCTATGTGGAAATTGTAAAAATTCTACTAGCCAACTGTCTGAAAAGTTTTGGATTCCCAAGGAAGACTCAAGTCGGGGAAACCCAAAAACTAAACCCAATGTACTCAAAAAAATAACAATAATAAACACCCAGACAAAAGGGAGGAGGGTGTCAGCAACTACACCCCTGGGGTGAAAAACTGCACCTGCCCACCCACTTCCCAAAAACAGGTTCTGAGAGGGGAGGCAGGGAGGTCCGAATACAGCAAGACTCCATTAGAAGAAATATAATTACTAAGGTGAGTAATTTTTTTCTTCAAGCAACATGAAGTCTTGCTGTATTCCGACAATTGCAGACTACCAAGCAGTACCTCCAAGGAGGGGCAGAACCGACTTTGGGAACAGGCTCTGAAGTACTGCTGTGCCAAACCGAGCATCACTCCTAGCCTGGATATCCAGAGAGTAGTGCTTGGTAAAGGTATGGACTGTTTTCCAGGTGGCTGCTTGACAAATTTCTGAGAGAGCGATATCACTGGCAGCAGCCAGGGAAGCAGCTGTACCTCTTGTGGAATGAGCCCTCAGGCCTGAGGGTGGAGTTTTTCCCAGTTTTTCATAGCAGAATTGTATACACGACACAATCCACCTGGCAACAGATATTTTGGTGGCAGGTTTGCCCTTTCCCACTTCTCCATAAGTGAGGAACAACTGGAGGGAGTCAAACCTGTGACCCTTGGTACGCTTTATGTAGTAACTAAGGGCTCTTTTGACATCTAAACTGTGTAGCCTCCTCTCTCCTGAGGAAGAATGATCAGTGAAGAAAACAGGGAGACACATAGACTGGTTTAAATGGAAGTCTGAAACCACTTTGGGCAAGAACTTTCTATTGGTTCTAAGGACCACTTTATCCCTATGAAAAGAGATAAAATCAGATTCCACTGACAGGGCTTGTAATTCACTGATACACCTGGCAGAGGTAAAGGCTACCAAGAACACAGTTTTCCAAGTCAAGTACTTAAGCTCTGCTGAAGACATAGGCTCAAAGGGAGGCGCTGCATAAGCTGAGCAATGCAAACATTCAAATCCCAGGCAGGGGCAGGGTCTTTAAAAGGGGGACTGGTGTGAGACAATCCTTTAAAAAATGTACAGAACACAGAATGGTAAGATAGTGAGGAAGGCTTCCCCACAGACAAAATGCAGAAACAGCTGACAAGTGTACCTTGAGAGTAGCTGGTCTGAGGCCTAGGCCATTAAGATGGACCATATAATCCAGAACTGTAGGCAATTCAGCAATGTCTGAGAATATTCTTCTTAGAACACCAAATGCTGAATCTTTTCCATTTGGAGTTGTAAATCTTTCTGGTGGAGGGCTTTCGAGAAGCCTTGAGGATGTCCAGAACCCCTTGGGAAAGATGCAGATGTAGAAATTACATACCTACCGTAATTATGATCTTTCTGTGTATCTTCACCATTCATCACAGATGGGTACTGGCTGGAGGTCAGGACCCCGCGGGAGCCTTTTTTTTTTTTTTTTTTAAAAAGGATAGGCGGAGCCACACGTAGCTTCTGCGCCGCCCTCGAGGTCTACGCATCACGGGCGCTTTGAGGATTAGCCATTAGGCTGTGTCGACTCCGCCTCCTACCAGTTCTGAGTTGCCGGAGAAGTAAGAGAAAGGGATGGAGGGTGGGACAAGAGAGTCCAAGGGACAGAAAAAGGAAAGGAAAAACTGAACTAAAAGGAGAAAGAACGACTGAGAGGACAGCATAGAAGAAGTAAGACTAAGGGGATTGGGTAGGGGCCCCAATCTCTGGAAATGGAAGAAGGGAGGGAAGGGAGGGGGAAAATTTAGGAGAGAGTGAGAGGTAACAAGGATCCAGGACCCTTGTCTGTCACCAGACTGTATAGGAACTGCAAGGAGTAGCAAAGCTTTCTTGCCAAAATTCAAGGCACAGAATATGTGGCAATACCCAAGAAGCAGAGTTGGCTAAACTGGAGAGGGACAGGGTACAGGGATTAGTACTCTCTCTGTAAAGACATTTGGTGAAAAAAAGAGATTCCTTTTTTTTTTTTTTGAAACAGTTGGATAACAGGAGGAGGGCAACCACCAACTCCCACCCCGTTAGGGTGGAGATATGCAATAGAGAAGGAGTGCCACTCAAGCTGTACCCTTTAAGGAAAAATTTTACACCCCGTGGTGTCCCTAATTTACCCTGCTCCAAACAGAGGGAGAGGAGAGGCACAGAGGAGGGGACCCAGAGACTGAGGCCCCAGGGGATGGTGGAGGATTAGATGAATGGTGAAGATACACAGAAAGATCATAATTACAGTAGGTACGTGATTTCTATATCTTATCTGTGTCAATCTTCACCATTCATCACAGATGGGGGAGTACCAAGCCCCGCAAGGGGTTGATTCAATGTACCCTAAGGGACAGGGTCCCTTAGCCCTCAGTGGGTGACACACTAAGGGGGGAACCTTCTGGGCCTGGAGAGGGCCGAGAGTGGGGAGAGCGAGACGGGTTCCCCCCGGAGGGGAAGGAAGTTGCCCCGACAAACGCCGTCTCGTCCTATGGGAAAAGAGATAGGTTCCCTGGTGAGCGGAGCAAATCGCCCTATGCCGGGCCAAGGGTGACAACCGGGAAAGGCGAAGCCACGCCGATCTCCTGGTGCAGATCGCTGTCCCACGACCCTGCTGTAGCTACCTCGTTCGCTGCTGTAAGATGCCCTTGCTTGGTGCCTGCTAGCTCCAGGCCACGCGGCAGAGAGTGCGATGGCTTGCCTGGTTTGCTCAGAGTCAGGCAAGGCGGCTAGGATCTGACCTAGCGCTGACCACAAGAACCTGTTGTAGGCTGCATGGTGGGCCTGATGAGCAGAGATGGAAAGAAGCAACCATGCCGAGTAGAAAGTCCTCCTCCCCCAGAAGTCAAAATCCAAGGAGTCTTGATCTGGGGGCCGGTCACGGTGGAGGGCGCAAAGTCCATCAGGGGTGTCCAGGTGCGACAATCCGGACTGCGGATGAGGCATAGAACCTGGAGATCCTGGGAGCTTGCAATACCTCTGGCTGAGGTCCCTAGGGGTAGGAACTCCAGAGAAGGGCCTCTGCCAGAAATGCATGGACGCCTCCCGAAAGGGAACAGGCCAGGGCGGCACCACAAGGGTGGCCGACCGAAATCGCCTAGAAAGGCGTGCGCCGCATGCTCAGGATTGCTCACAGACAGGGAGAGAGGGAAGGTCCTCCAGCATCCTCACGAGGAAACGCCGATACTCAGAGAGATCAGCGGCAGGGAGAGATATGGACAGACGGTTCCTCTCCAAGAGGGGGATGAGGAGCTGGAGGTCACCATGTGTTCGAGAGAGGCTGCTAGGGGCAGGTTGAAAACCTGACTGTCCATGGCCCTAACATAGGCAGGGAACCGAGCAGCCACCGCCTGAACTGTTCCCAGGTGAGAGGGCCGCTAGGGACCAAGAATACCTGGGAACGCTGGAGAAGGCAGCAGAGGGAGGGGCAGAGCCAAGAGGGAAGTCGGCTGACCTCTGCCAGGGCTAGGAGTGGACCATGGACCCCCGCGAAGGGTGTCCTGGAAGACTCCGCAGCCGACAGCTGTACAACCACGTTGGTGCTGCCTAGGCTGCGCCCAGAAGAATCCCCCAAGTGAGGCGACTGGGGCCGTATAGGTCCAGAAGGACGGTCCCCTGCCTCCAAAGAATGGGACCCCCTCAAGGAACCAGAAGGGGAAGGGCGGAAGTCCGCACTTCGGCTTCGTCCAGGACCCGGGTGGGTCCCAGAGAAAGGCCGACGCGCCGACCCCACACCCCTCGACCCCTCGGAGTCCGAGAGGGTCCTAGTCCTCGAAAGGGCCAGCCTAGGAAGCTGGCAACTCTGGGCTGCCCCCGAAGGGGAGACCCAGGGAGCAGCACCCTCCCCTCCCGTGGGCTTCCCGACAGGCCCCAAAGTTGGGCGATTGAGACACACCACCGGAGGAGGAACCTCCAAGGCCAGGTTGCATGGCAATGGTGGCACGCACCACAGCCTGCTGGTCAGTACCACTGACCCTAACCTCGGAGGAACCAGACGCACCTCAGTAGGGGGCTGACTAAGACCCGCCATGGAGACCACCGCCTGCCCCTCCTCTGCAGACAACCCCTGGCAGGTGGATTGCCCGTCCGACTCCGAGCCCGACTCCAACTCCGAAGAGGTAGAGTCTGAGGCCCTAAGCCAAACGGTAGGAGGGCGAGGGAAGGCGACCTTACCAAAGGGCCCAGAAGTCAAAGCAGTGGCCAAGGCGGCACCTGCACCCTCCACAGCCCCACAAGCGGTGCTGGCAGAAGGCGGCAGGGCAGCTCGGGCCAGAGGTCCTGAAGTAGGGCCAGCCGCGGCACCATCAGGTCCACCGGCACCAGGGGCGGTACCAGGAACAGAGATGGCGCTGACAGAAGCCCCAGCAACAGCCTCGGCTCTGACGACGCCACCAGGCCTCTCAGCGCCGCGGGCGGCACCGAGGACCAGAGCGGCGCCGACAACTCCGAGGGTGGACTCGGTGCCTCCAGGCCCCTCGGTGCCGCAAGTGGCACTGAGAGCACCAACAGCACTGAGGACGGCACCGCAGACGACTTCGGAAGGTCCCCACGGGCGCTGCGTTTCAACCTCGCACGAGGCGAGATATGGCGAAAAGGTGACGCCAATCCAGGTCACGGTGCTGCGAGCAGAGTCGGCACCGCTGAATGGCGCCCGACAAGGCCCACGGTGCCGAGAGACAAGTCGGTGCCACCGTCGGCGCCGACAGGGTCCACGGCACCGGAACGGCGCCAAGGCCCCGATGGCACTGAGCGACGGCGCATCGAGGGACGGCGCCGATTCGAGCCTTGGCGGACCGCGAAGCGACACTGGGAGCCTCTACCCCGGGGGTGATAGCTATAGGGCGCCTCCCGCCCGCCTCCTGGGAGGAAGCGGACGGGCTTCCTGCACTGCGGAAGGAGCTCGCCAAGGCTAGGCTAGAAGAGGCCGAGGTTCCCTCCTCCTTGGTCTGTATAGAACCGGAGGGGACCCGGAGGAAAGGCCGAGAGCGAGCTTGGCCTCGGACGAAAGCGCGACTCCTACTCCGAAAGTCGGGCGAGCTCGCTAACTTTAAACGCGTGCTGTTCGAGGACACGGCGGTCCATGGAGAAGCAGGCATCGCACAAATCCATGTCGTGAAGCGGGCCAAGACACGCGAGACACCGGTTATGCTGGTCGGTAACGGAGTACTTGCGGCCACACGGGCACTGACGCATAGGGGGCCGCCCCGCTTTAGACAACTTCTTGCCCTCTGACCGCGACATGACCTGCGGAAAAAAACACCAAAAACAGACTTGAGGTCGCTATACTGTAAAATAAATGGAAAGATCTTACCAGCGACATCGAGTAGAGGCAGACTAGAACCAGCAGAAACCGACGGACTGTCTACGAGAAAAGGCTAAGGCCTAAAATTTGAAAAATTCTTCAGCTGGCTTCCCACGAGGCGACCTCAACGGCGGGAGACGAAGAACTGGTAGGCAGGCGGAGTCGACACAGCCTAACGGCTAATCCGAGCGCCACGTAGTCACGCCGCCTCAAGGGCGATGCCGAGGCTGCGCTCGCTCCACCTATCCTTTAAAAACAAAAAGAAAAGAGCCTGTGGGGTCCTGACCTCCGCCAGTACCCATCTGTGATGAATGGTGAAGATTGACACAGATAAGATCTGCAAACTCTAACTCTTCAAGAGCCATGCCTTGAGATTGAGGACTGAAGATTGGAGTAGCAAATCCTCCCTGAGAGGATGTTAACATGTTGTAATTCCTGGGAAGAGATGGGAAGATGGACTGCTAGGGACAGCAACAGGGGGCACCATGGCTGTCTGGCCCAATCTGGAGCAACCAGAATCACCTTGCAAGGTTGAGACCGTATTTTGACTAAAACTTTGAACAGGAGCGGGAAGGGGGGAAAGGCATACAGAAACTTCCCTTCCCAATTCAGAATCAGGGCATCCAGGGGGACTGAGCCCAAGACTGGAGGTCTGCAACAAAAGAGAGGGAGTTGGTGATTGTCTGGGGCTGCAAAGAAATCTACCTCTGGCGTGCCCCACCTTGAAAAAATCACTTTCAACATCTGAGGGTCCAAGGACCATTTGTGATGGCCCTGAGAAATCCTGCTCAGTGCATCTGCTAGCATACTGTCCTTGCCTGGAAGGTGAACTGCTACCAGAGAGGCCTGCAGAGGAATAAGCCAGGACCACAACTTCATGGTTTCTGTGCACAAGGCCGTGGACCAAGTGCCTCCCTGCTTGCTGATGTACCACATGGTGGTAGTGTCTGTTCTGACTTGAACCACCTTGTTCTGAACTGACTGTGAGAACGCTTTCAGAGCTAGAAAAACTGCCCGGAGCTCTAGAAGATTGATGTGGAGAAGGGATTCTTGGGGGGACCACAGACCCTGGGCAGTGAGGGGCCCCAGGTGGGCTCCCCAGCCCAGAAGAGAAGCATCCGTGGTAAGGACCACTGAACAAGGCTGAACAGCAAAAGGAACACCTTGCCTTAAACTGTCCTGATCCTGCCACCACTGGAGGGCCTGGATCAAGGTCGGAGTCACTGGGATCAGTTTGGTAAGGGAGTCCTTTCTCTGAGACCAGTAAGCTCTCAGGTGGAATTGAATATCCCTCATTTAGAATCTTGCCCCTTGGACCACTGCTGTTGAAGCTGCCATGTGGCCCAAGAGCTGGAGAAAATGCCTTGCTGGTCGACACACCTGAAGGCTGAAGGAAGAAGCTAGTTCCATAACAGCCCTTGCCCTTTCTAGAGGAAGAAAGGCTCTTGCTCTGAGTGTGTCCAGTTCTGCCCCTATAAAGGTAAGGAGTTGGACTGGTTCGAGAACTGACTTGGGAAGGTAGAGAAGAAATCCTAGGGAAGTGAGCACTTGCTGGGTCACTTACAGGTGAGACTTGACTTGGTCTGGAGACTGACCCACCAATAGCCAATCGTCCAGATAAGGAAATATGGAAATCTTTTGCCTTCTTAGAAAGGCAACTACTACTGCCAGGCACTTTGTGAAAACCCTTGAGCTGAGGTTAGCCAAAAGGCATTGCTCTGAACTGACAGTGGTCTGAGGTAACTCGAACCTGAGGTACTTTCTGTGGGAGCACCTGATGGGAACGTGAAAGTAGGCATCTTTGAATTCCAGGGAGGCTAGCCAGTCCCTGGCCTTAGAGAGGGAAGGATTATTCCCAGAGTTATCATCTTGAACTTTGGTTTTAAAAGATGTTTGTTCAGATATCTTAGGTCTAGGATGGGTTGCCACTCCCCTATCTTTTTGGGGGTCAGGATGTACCTGGAGTACAGTCCTTTGCCCCGGTGTAGGGTAGGTACTCTCTCTACAGCTCTTAAAGCTAGGAGAGAAGAAACCTCTGCCTCTAGGGCAAGGGTTTCCAAAGATTTGCAGATGGAAAACATCTGGCTCTCATCTTTGGAAATTTTTTGAAGCTGAGAACCAGTCCCTGGCTTACTACTTCCAGGACCCACTTGTCTGATGTAATAGACATCCAGTCCTGGACAAAGTAAGCCAGCCTGCCCCCTACTGGAATAGGAGAGTCGACCCTGGTAGACTCATCAGGGTGTCTGCTTGGCAGGGGCTTTAGGCTGCGGGGTGGATGCAGGCCTGCTCATCCCCCTTCTGCCTCTCCCTCTGAAGAACCCCCACTGCGAAAAGGCCTGTGTTTGGTAAAAAGGCATTTGAAAAGGCCTGCCCCTGCCCCTAGTCTGCTGCCTTTGAGGAGTTGCCTGCCTTTCCTTGGCCTGAGCACTCCTGTAAGTGGTCCTGTACTCTTCCATTATTTTCATGTAATTCTCTGTCTGCTCCCCAAACAGAGAATTACCCACTACTGGAGAATCCATAGCCTTAGCCTGGGTGTCCTGTGAAAGGCTAGTGCATCTGAGCCAAGCCATCCTCCGAAAAGCCACAGATGTAGCCATGACTCTTGATGAGACATCATTAGAGTCCACAGCAGCATGAAACTGCACCTGAGATGCCTCAATCCCATCTGCAGCCACCGCCTCCAGCTCCTTGGCTAGCTGGGGGGAGGCCTGTTTAGCCAGTGCCAGTACAGTGTCCCACCTGGACTTCTGGTACCTGGCTGTATAGGCCATGTAATTTGCCTGCCTGAATCTCAGAGAAGATGCCATGTACTGCTTCTTTGCCATGGCATCAATCTTCCTGTAGTCCTTGTTAGGGGAGTGTGAAGCCAAGGGAATATTTGCCTTGTCACAAGCAGCAGCCTGCACTACCCCAACATGGCTGCATTGCTGATATAAGAACTCTGTGTCTGAGCCTGAGAGTGTATACCTCTTGTCCATTCTTTTATCCACGGGAGGTATAGTGTTAGGAGACTAAGATTTTTTGTGTCTGTTTCCCAAAAGATTTATGGAGGGGAATAGACAGTCTCCTGGACTCTGGGATATCCATCATCTCTACATAACCAGGCTCTTCTTGATCTTCCACAGCCTCCTCCTGGAGGGTTTCAGCCACTTTCCAGTAAAACATAAAATGGGAAGGAGACTCAGAAAGCCTAGGCGGGGGAAACACCTGATGGTCTGTCTGGGGAGATGTCCGGTTCCACAGGCACATCCAGACCTTCACTTACATCATAATCCTCAAATTCCCCTTCCTCTTCAAACTCCGGTTCATAAAAATCTTCAAGGGTATACTCTTGAACCAGGGGAACCAACCGAACCGAATCACTGCCAGAAGGAGCCGGACTGGTCGGAACTGGACGGAGTGATTCCACAATCTGAATCGCCCTGGCTATCTCTTCTGCGGTCGGAACATGAACCTCTGGATCTGAACCGGTCGATTTATCTTTGCGCTTTCTTTTTGTCGGAACCGATCCCTCAGAATCAGCTCTTTTGTCCGAAGAAGTATCGCCCCTGGTCAGAGGGCACTCCTTCTGGTTCGACTGAAACCGAACCGGACTGGCCATCCCAGTCAGCAGACTTCTCGGCCTCCTATACCCTCAGTCTACCTAATCTCTTCTCAAGGGTAGATTTGGGAAAATGTTTTCATATTCGGCAGTCTGAATCGAGGTGGTCAAACCACAGAAAATAAACACAGGTGGTGTGGGGATTGGCCTTGGCAAAGACCTCCCCACACTCACTGCAGCGTTGAAACCCAGTGGGCCTGTTTTTTTGGGGGAGTTCAGACATGGCCAACCTAACAAACTAACCCTTTTCGGCAACCGCCAGAAGACTTCCTTATCAGTTCCTAACCGACACGGGTATTGGAAAAATGGTTAAACACATTTTTTTTTTTTTTAGAACCGATAAGAACCGTAACCACACACTAAATATAGCAATTATATCAAATGGTCGGTTCAGCCGAACCGACCGCACTTTTACAAGTTCCACAAAGAAATAAAGAACAATTCCTATCTAGTACTCACGGCACCACAGACAGAGACTGAACCGACTATGTGGATACTTTTTTTCGGTTTAAACTGACGAAAAACTGAAAACTTTAACCGACTTCGAACCGAGCTGAAATAGAAATCTCCGGAGCGACCGTTCAGTGAGGCGGAGTAAAGAATCTGACGGTATGAGTTCAAAACACTCCAGACAGAGACTTCAGCCAAGCTCGAGCTCAGCATTCCATGCCTTGCATGGAAAGTTAACCCTTAGTTCTCCAGGGCAGTTCAAAGGTTGGGAATCACTGCAATTGTCAGAATACAGCAAGACTTCATGCTATTTGAAGGGTTTGTTGCGCTTCTGGTAACAGAACGTGATACACTGAATGAGCCACCTGGACAGCGACTGTTTGGAAAAAGGAGCTCCCATCATCCTGTGGGCAAAGGAGACAAAAAGCTGGTCCGATTTTCGGTGGTGTTTGGTTCTGGTTAGGTAGTATCGGAGACACCTATGCACATCTAGATTGTGCAACAGGGCCTCTCCTCGATTCAAATAGTTGGGAAAGTACACGGGTAGATCGATATCCTGATTAAGGGTGAGAGCTGAGACCACCTTAGGCAGAAATTAGGGATTAGTCCGTAGGGATACCCTGTCTTGGTGAAAAATCAAATAAGGCTCTTTGCACATGAGTGCATGGAGTTCAGAAATTCTTCTGGCCGAAGTAACGGCAACTAAAAACGTCTTCCAAGTGAGAAGCCGTAGCTCGCAATCTGCGGCTGGTTCAAGCGGCAGCAGCGTGAGCTGCTCCAGGACAAATGGTAGATCCCATGGCGGAATTGGATCCTTAATCGGAGGTCTAAGGTGGAGAATACCTCTCAGGAAGGCTCGTGCCATGTCCAACTGGGATATGGCTATTCATCGGCAATGATAGGCTGATATGGCATAGAGGTGTACTTTGATCGAGGAGTAGGCCAAGCCTGTCTGAAAAAGAGACAGGAGGTAGTCCAAGACCGACTTTTCTGGACAGTCTAGAGGCGAAAACCCCCACACTTGAGCCCATAGGCAAAAACAGCGCCATTTCATGGCATAAGTAGCATGAGTGACCGGTTTTCTTGCAGCCACCAGAACATCAGCTACCTCTTGCGAGACCCCGTGTCGCAAAATGGCTATGTCTCTAGGAGCCAAGTGTGCAGGCTCAACAAATGAAGGTCAGGATGGACCAAGAAGCCTCCTCCTGAGACCACAAGTGAGAGCTGATTGGCAGAGGCACCGGAGGTTCCGGGATAGCTGATGTAGTAGAGGGAACCAGATCTGCCTGGGCCAGAACAGCTGGCGCAATGAGTATCAGCGTTGCTTGCTCTCTACGAAGTTTCAGAAGAACCCTCTGGATCAACGGAAAGAGGGAAAGGCATAATCTGCCCGCCTAGGAGAGGGCAACGTGTCTCAACAGAAAACACCAGCCCTGGATCTAGCAAGCAAAAATTGGGCAGTTTTGCATTGGATGGGGACGTGAAAAGGTCTAACTCTGGTGTACCCCAACTGTGAAACAGATCCTCTACTACCTCCTGGAGTAGTTCCCACTCATGGACTCTGGCCTGAGAGCAGCTCAGGCGTCTCGCACGATGGCGATGTCCACTCCTGGGACATGAACAGCATGAACATTCAATGAGGTTTTGGCGCCGTGTTGCAAAGCTCAATCCCACACCCTCATGGCCTCCCTTTAAAGCAGATAGGAGCGGGTGCTTCCTTGTTTGTTGAGGTAATACATCACATAGAATTGTCGGTTTGTAACAGAAGAGTACCAGTGGAATCTCTGACTGGAAGGCCTGCAGAGAGCGTAAAGAACTGCTTTAATTTCCAGGATGTTTATGTGGAGATGAGTCTCTTGGGCTGTCCACAGGCCCTGAGACCCGGACACCGTCGAGTGTGCTCCACATCCGAGCCCTGAGGCATCTGTGGAGAGTGTCACAATCGGAGACGGCGCAACAAAGGGGACCCCTGCCAATAGATTCTTCGGATCTAGCCACCATTACCAATCTTAGATTACGGTTCTCGTGATCCAGATTAGAAGCTGCAGATGGTCTTGCTTTTGATCCCACTGGACCCATAACATCTACTGGGTGACCCGCATGTGGAGACGAGCAAGCGGGACTGTTGCAATGGTCACAGCCATGTGTCCGAGCAGGCAAAGGACCAATCTGGCAGGAACGGTCTTCTTTGCCGAAATGTCCCAGATGAGGGATCTGATGTGTTCCGCTCTGTCCTGGGGGAGAAAGGCCTTCCCTTGGATGGTGTCCAGAACTGAGCCTATGAACTGCAGAGCCTGAGACGGAACCAGACGTGACTCTGGTTCCTACAAAAGGAACCAGGCTTGGGTCTGTACATGGCCTGTACAGACCTGACCTGCCTTCCCAGCGTCCTGAAGTTTGGTGATCACCTTCTCCGAGGGTTCACCAAAAGGTTTTTCGCCGTTGCAGGGGACGTCAAGAATGTTCTTCTGTACGTCCGGGGTAAAGCCGGAGACACGGAGCCAAGACTGTCGCCAGAGAGAGACACCTGAAGCTGCAGCTCTGGCGGATGAGTCCACGAAATCATATGTGGCTCGTAATACCTGGGTCCCAACATCAGACCCTGTGCGGAGAAGGTTTAGGAGCTCTGCCTTCTGCTCGCCATCCGGAAGCTTATCAACCAGGTCCTGGCCCTGTTCCCATAGGGCATTCTGAAACTGTACCATGTGGGTTAGGTAGTTCAGGGACCTGATGGAGCATGTAGCAGCTGCATACATGTCTCCCACCAGGGCGTCCAATTGTTTGGATTCCTGGTCTGGTGGCTGTGTGCTCATGTGTTGCAGTCTTTGGGATCGGTCATGTGAGGCCATAATGACCAGGGAGTCTGCCAGAGGTTATTGAGCCAGGTACTGGTCCTCTCTTGGGGCCTTGTACAGTCGGTCAGCTTTCTTCGGCACCACAGGAGTGGAGCGAGGATGCTTCCATACAGCCTTGGTGACTTCCGCAAAGGTGTCCACCAAGGGTGGCACTACCACAGGCTTTGGGTCTTTCTGCCGAAGATAACGGGCAAGGTGCTGCCTTTCAGGTTCAAGGTCTTCAGCATCCCACCCCATGCTGTCCTGGATGTGCCTCATGATCTCAGAGAAAGAGTGGTCATCCGGAGGAGACCTGGGAAGGTCATGTGGGTCAGGTGATGAAATGCTGAGTGAAGAAGGAGATCTGGAGTAATCCGAGGTATCTGATCTGGAGTACTCCCCCACTGAATATACCGCCGACATCTGGGTCGCTTGGGGCTGGGAGACCCTGATGGAGATCTTGAGGGAGGCCTTCTCTGATGCTGAGATCTACCCCAGGAGGTGGAGTCTGCTCCTTGGGGGTTGGTGGTCATCCTGCTGACTCCTGTGGGGGAGCAGGATGCGTAGGAGGTGAAGTAGTAGGAGGAAGAGGGGGAGGAGGAGGTTTCACTGGGACCACGTCTTTGCGGATGGTGTCCCACCAGAAAGTAAAGAGTTCCTTTACTTCTTGAATATTCATGCCCAACGACAGGCCCGGCACCGGTGGTCTGTCGCCGGGGTCGGGCATCGGGTATCTCCGGGATGGGCGAAGGTTCCCTCGGAAGTCCGGCATCCTCTGTGTCGCCCGCCTGGTCTTCGGGCAACACGGTGTCCTCCTCCGTGGAGTCCCTGTGACCGGTGTAACAAGGCATGCATAATCCAGTTCCCGGTCCCATAGACCCAAAGTCTGCCCAGAGAATGTACTCCCAGAACCAGACGATTCCATGACCTGCTCAGGCACCCGTTGAACCTGAAACAAGTCTCCGGGTAAGCATCTCCTTCCTCTGCTCAAAAGCAGTCTCCTCCTGTTGTAAAAGCTCCACAATGTCCTTCTCTGTTCCGTAATAAGAGACCATCCTGGCCCTGGAGTTGAGAGCTCCATACTGGAGGCATCGCCACCTCCTCTTCTCGATCCATCACAACCTGTGGTTCCTCTGGCTCCTGATGCCCCACGGCATTGAAAAAGCGCTCGGCTTCCAGCAATCCTGAGGCAGGGGAGAAGACCAACTCCCCAGCCTCACACACATCCATCTCCAACAGTGTCTTGCCCAACTGGCCATTGCACAGACGCACGGTAGCTCCCCCTACCGACAGAGATGGGGAATTTCCCCAGTGCCCTGGCCAAATTTCCCCTCATTCACTAAAAATACCACTAACAGCTTAATCTGGTTCAAGGTCAGTTTGCATTCATCTGTATCCCCCTCCCCCAGGTCGTGCCTGAAAATAGGCAGAATCTGTCAAGTGCACTTACCCGGTCAACAAAAACTAAATAAAAAATAAAACAATTTATGTGGTTTGGGGAGACAAGAAAAAATTACTTACCATAGTAATATTGTTTCTTCCAAGGGAATCTTGCTGTATTCTGACAAAATGCAGAACGGTTTCACCATAGCACTGCTCCAGAGCCGAAATGGTTAAACAGAACCTATGCAAATAATGGAATGCTAGGCTCAAGTTCGATTTTCAAACCACTGTCCCTGGCTGTACTTCCCGCAGCCATCGGATTCTTACGGAGCAGGCATAACTAATCTAACTAAACTATTCTAATAAACAGCTGATTCCCTCCAACAAATAACCAACCCCTTCTTTTCAAACAGTGTAGGCATCTCCAAGACTCAAATCACAGATGCCCAAGAAAAGAAACCGTAACAACAGCAGGTTTAACATGGGATGTGGACAGCTGGATTGCAGTGCCCATAAGGTTCCAGTATGGGAGGTAGAGTGGGAGTTCAGAATACAGCAAGATTCCCTTGGAAGAAACAAGATTACTATGGTGAGTAATTTTTTTCTTCAAACCCCAGGAAATATTACTGTATTGTGACAAAATGCAGACTACTCAAGCAGTATTTTGGAGGAGGGCAGAGTACCCATTTGGGAAACAAGCTCTGCAGTACTGCTGTGCCAAACCTGGTGTCACTTCTGGCCTGGATGTCCAAGCAGTAGTGCTTGGTAAATGTGTGGACAGTCTTCCAAGTAGCTGCTTTGCAGATTTCCAACAGGGGATATCCCTGGCAGCTGACAAGGAAGCAGCTGTTCCCTGGTAGAGTGGGCCCTGAGATCTGCAGGGGCTCCTTGCCCACCTGCCATAGCAAAACTGAATACGAGCCACAATCCGCATGCAAAGGACCTCTTAGTGACTGGTTTCCTTTTCCCACACCTTCACAGGTCAGGAAGAGCTGGGTACTGCCCTGCCTATGGTCCTTTGTGTGGTTCAGATAGTAGCCAATATCCTCTTAACATCCAGGCTATGCAGTCTATGCTCACTCAAGTGGAATGGTCAGTGAAAAAGACAGGCAGTGTAATGGACTGGTTAAGATGGAATGGGAAGAAACTTCCTATTGGTCCTGAGAACTACCTTGTCCCTAGGGAGTGCAATGTAATTGGGCTCTGTGGACAGGTCCTGGAGCTCACTTATCCTTCTGGCTGAGGTGATTGCTACCAGGAACACTGTTTTCCAAGTCACATACTTGAGCTCTGCTGAAGACATGGGCTCAAAGGTAGCTGCATAAGCTGTGCAGTGCACATGTTGAGATCCCAAATTGGGGTCGGCTCTATGTGGGGGATGCAAATGCAACAGCCCTTTCAAAATGTTCTGAATACTGGATCAGAAGCCAGGAATGAGCACTTACCTGCTGACAGGTAAGCAGAGGCAGCTGCCAAGTGTACCTTGAGGGTGGATGTTCTTAAGCCAAGGGAATGGAGTGTACCAGATAGTGTAAGACAACTGGCAAACCTGCCTGGTTGTGGTCCAGATCCTTGTTCTAACACCAGATGGAAAACCTTTTCCACTTGGATGTGTAGGTTTTCCTGGTAGAGGGTTTTAGAGACCCTGAGCACCTCCAAACCTCTTAGGAGAGGTGCAAGCTGGTGTACTCTGGGTCCTCAAGAGCCATGCCCTGAGCCTGAGGGACTGGAGGCTGGGGTAAAGGATCCTACCCTGAGAGGAGGTAAGTAGGTTGTGTCTCCTAGGGAGGTTGATTGGACTGGCTACTGAGAGACAGAAGCAGTGAGTAACAGGGCTGCCTGGCCCAGTCTGGCGTAATGAGGATCATTGTTGCCTGCTTGGTCCTGAGCTTGTTCAGTACTCTCAGCAACAAAGGGAATGGAGGAAAGGCATACAAGAACCTCTCTGTCCAGTCCAGCAGTACTGCATCTACTGGCACCGTGCCTACCACAGGAGGCCTGCAGCAGAACTGCAGCAGTTGATTATTGTCTGGGGCTGCAAAGACGTCCCCTTCTGGAGTGCCCCACCTCCTGGACCTGCCTGTTGAGTGACCACTTGTGGTGGTTCTAATTGATCCTGCTGAGTGCGTTTGCCAGGACATTGTCTTTTGCTGAGAGATGGACGGAAGACAGACAGATTCTGAGAGAGTAAGCCAAACTCCAGATTCTCATGGCCTGTGTACAGTCCGGTTCACCTTGTGCCCCCTTGCTCATTTGTGTAGTACATGGTGGGTGGTATTGTCTGTCCTGATCTGCACCACCTTGCTCTGGAGCACTGTGGCAAAGACTGAATGCCCAGAAGAACTGCCCTGAGCTCTAACAGGTTGATGTGTACAGCGACTCCTGCTGAAGTAGTGCTTCTCCTAGGTGGGCACCCCACCCTGGGAATGAGGTATCTGTTGTTAACACTACTGTTGGGGGCTGTTACAGGAATGGCACACCTTCCCTGAGGTTGCCACTCACCTGCCACCACTGGAGTGCCTGGAACCAGCTTTGACAGGAGTCCCTCTTTTGGGACCAATGGCATCTGAGATGAAACAATGTCTCTCATCAGAAACCTGAATCCTGGCACTGTTGCTGTTGATGCTGCCATGTGACCCAACAGCTGCAAGAAGTGCCTTACTGGCAAGGAGGTGTGCAGCCAAAAAGAACTGGTTATCTGTACCAGGCTGTCCACCCTTCCCCGAGGGGAATGCCCTTCCCTGCAGAGTATCCAGTTCCGTTTCTATGAACTCCAAGAGCTGGTGACTGAAGAGTATCCTGTGCGACTACCAGGGCATCCCTGACCTGCTGTGGTGTGTGACCTATGACTAGCCAGTCCAGGCAGGGGAACACTGCTACCCCTTTTCTCCTCAGGTGTACCACAACCACTGTCAAGCACTCTGTGAATACCCTTGAGGCGGAAGTCAGGCTGAAGGACAGAGCCATGAACAGATAATGACCTGATGGCAACCTGAACCTGAGGTCCTTTCTGTGAGACTGCCTGATGGGAATGTGAAAGTAAGCGTCCTTCAGGTCCAGAGATGCCAACCAATCTCCCTGCATTAAGGTAGGGAGAATTGTGGTCAGTGTCACCATCTTGTACTTTGGCTTTTTTAAGTGGCTGTTTAAGTGTCTGAGATCTAGAATGGGTCACCACTCCCTGGTTTTCTTTACTGTGAAGAAGTACCTTGAGTACAGACATTTTCCCCTTTGTGGCAGAGGGACAGGTTCTATTGCCCTCTGCAATAAAAGGTTGGTTACTTCCTCTTCCAATAGGGCTGTCTCTGATAACGTGGCAGGTCTGAACACTCTTGCCCTCAGCCTGGGCATGGTTTTGAGCTGAGGGCCAGACCCAGTCCCACTACTTCTGGGACCCACTTGTCTGTGATGATGATTTGCCAAGCCTGGAGGTAGTGGGCCAGCCTGTCCCCTACTGGAGTTGGGGAAGTGACCCCTACAGGCACATCAGGGGTTCTGTTGTGCCTGTGCAGCAGGCTGTGGGCTGGGACCAGAACGACCACTGCTCCCCCTGCCCCTGCCTCTGAAATACCCCCACTGCTGATAGGCTGGGAAGGTCTGAGACTGGGAAAAATGGTCTATATTGGGTTCTACCCCTACCATCTCTACTTTGGTGTTTGTGGGGTATAGACACCTTCTCTTTGGCAGCTGAACTTTTGTAAACCGCCTTGTACTCATCCATTTTCTTCATGTAAGCCTCTGTTTGCTCCCCAAACAGAGATGTTGGCTCACATGGAAAATCCAGGGCTTTTGTCTGTGTATCCTAGGTCAAGTTAGTAGTCCTGAGCCAGGCAAACCTCCTGAGAGACACTGAAGTGGCCATCTGCCTAGTTGCAGTGTCGCTGGCGTCCACTGCCATCCTAAACTGATACTTGGAAGGTTCTGTGCCTCTCTTGGCAGCTTCTGTCACATCAGATTCCATGGGGCAGGAACAGCCTTGCAATTCCAGTACAGTGTTCCAGAAATTTCTCTGGTACCTGGAAACATAGGCCATATATGAGCTCTGCTTAATGGCCAAGGAAGAACCCAGGTAAATCTTCCTGGCCATCAAATCCAACTTTCTGGAGTTCTTTTCAGAGGAATGTGATGTCAGTGGTATGCCTGCTATGTGCATGCAACAGCCTGCACCACCCTTCATGGCTGGGATGTCCAAAAGAAATTCAGTTCCTCCCTTAGCAACCCAGATCGTCTTTATCCAGCTTCTTGTCCACTGGGGAACAGAATGGGGTTTGCAAGATTTTTGTCACTTGTTTTTTCAGAGATTTGTGGATGGACAGTAACAACTTGTTAGTTACTGGCACATCCATCATCTTCATGTTGTCTGGTTCCTCCTCAGATGACTCTTGTGGGAGGTCCAGAGTTTGTGCCACCTGTTTCATGAAGGCAAAATAGGAGGTGTAATCCTCAGCTCCCTTATCAGGAGAGTCAGGGCGTTGAGGGTCAGGAGACACATCTGGTTCAGGAAGCTCACCATAGTCCTCATCCTCCTCTTCATCTTCCTCTTCCTCATCATCATCATCATCATCATCATCACCACCACCACCACCACCCTCCAGACCCTGGTTCAAAGGAACCGGGAACTGAGGTCTGAACCGATATGAGATGAGACTCCTCGCTGAACCAGAACTTGAGTGCCTGGTTGCAGCAACTGGATTATTGTTATAGCACTGGCAATTTCCTCAGTGGTGAGAACCAGCGATTTTGTAAGTTGTGTTCCTGCACCAATGTTTTTCCTTTTTGTTATGTGCAGCCGGTTCAGCAACCCATTTCTTTCCCGAGAAGTTTTACCCTTTGTCAGAGGGCTGTTCCTCCGGTTCCTTGGTGTGAGGAGGGCCGCTTTTGTCTGAGGCCGGGTCAGCAGCCTTATCTGACATTATTTCCTCAATCTCACAAATCGCCTGTCAAGCGTGGACTGAGAAAATTTACAGATCTCACAGTCTTTTTCAGTTGGTCAAACCCTAGACAGACAACACAAATCAAATGAGGATCTGTTTAGCGAACGGATCCCCGCATTCGGTACAATGCTGGAAACCTGTAGGACCGGTTCTTTTCTGGGGAGTCTGAGACATACTAAAAACTCTAAACTAATAGGATTTCTCTTTTTATTTATTTTTTTGTTGGTTCAATGACCAAACAATAACCGAGGGTTAACTCGGTAAAAACAACGCCCAAGAAAAAACTCGGTCACCAGCAAATTTAAATTTAAACAATATAATAGTACCTTTCAACAAAATGAAGAAAGTCTGGTTCCTTCCCAGTTGAAGAAACCGTCAAGGAACCGAAAAAACTTACAGAAAATATACTAAATCTAAACTAGTCTACAGTGCCTTCAGAAAGTATTCACCCCCTTGGATTTTGTCACATTTTGTTGTGTTACTACCAGAATTTTTAATGCATTAAAATTATTTTTCCCCCTTGATTCACACAGCATACTCAACAATTTAAACGGGCAAAAATATTTTTATTGTGTAACAAACATTTATGAAACACTAAAAACTGAAATATCTTGTTTACTTAAGTATTCACCCCCCTGAGTCAATACTTTGTAGAAGCGCCTTGGCAGCAATTACAGCTTTGAGTCTTCTTGTATGTCTGTATCAGCTTGCACATCTGGATATGGGATTTTCGCCCATTCTTCCTTGCAGATTTGCTTAAGCTCTGTCAAGTTGGATGGAAGTGTCGGTGAGCGTAGTCTTTAAGTCGTTCCACAGATTCTCAATGGGATTCAAGTTTGGCTTTGGCTGGGCCACCAAGGACATTCACCTTCTTGTTCTGAAGCCACCCAGTGTTGCTTTGGCTGTATGCTTGGGGTCGTTGTCCTGTTGGAACATAAATCTTCGCCCAGTCCAAGGTCTATTGCAGACTGATGCAGGTTCTCTCAAGGATGTGCCTTTATTTGGCTCCATTCATTGTTCCTCTATCCTGACAAGTGCCCCAGTCCCTGCTGCTGAAAAGCATCCCTATAACATGATGCTGCCACCACCATGCTTCATGGTAGGGATGATGCTACACGGTGATGAGCTGTGTTCGGTTTGCGCCAGGCATAGCACTTTGCATTCAGGCCAAAGAGTTCAATTTTTGTTTCATCAGACCAGAGAATCTTTTGCCACATGGTCTCAGAGTCTGCCACGTGCCTTCTTGCAAACCCAGGCATGCTATTATGTGGTCTTTTCTCAGGAGTGGCTTCCACAAGCCACTCTCCCATAGAGGCTACATCTGTGAAGTGCTGCAGAGATTGTTGTCCCTGGACAGGTTCTCCCATCTCAGCCATGGAACCTGTAGTTCTGTCAGGGTGGTCACTGGGTTCTTGGTCACTTCCCTGACCAAGGTCCTTCTTGCCCGGTTGCTCAGTTTGGGAGGACGGCCTGCTCTAGGAAGAGTCTGGGTGGTTCCGTAATCTTTCCATTTCCTATTGATGGACTTGACTGTGCTCCTGGGAACTTTCAACACCCTAGAAATGTTTTTATACCCCCTCCCCAGATCTATGTGTAACCCCCTTGTTACCCGGGGTTACTAGAATCCCAGTAAGACCTAGTAGTAGGCAGGGAAGGCAGCTTGTGAAACTCCAGTTGAATGGATTTCACACTGTCTCACTCTGTTCTCAGTCTCAGCTGAGACTGAGGGATGACATCACCATAGAACTGTCGCAGCTGCATGAGCCACAATGGAATCTGCAACAGGGAGTTGGAATAGAATGTTGGGAGGTTTGAACAGTAGTCTGTAGGTCAGTTGGAGTTTGAGCTTGCTGAGAGCAGCACAGCAGCTCTGTGTAGGCTTGTGGAGCCTCAGCCCTGACATAGCGCTACAGTTAGGAAAAGGTGTGTTTCCACCTTAGAGAGACACAGAAGATAGTTTGAAGTGGTGGAGACCACTGATTCGGGTCTCAGTGCCCCATCCCTCAGGTGATGGGGCAGGAGAAGTTGTCCTGCATATTCCAGGGGCAACCCCCTGGTTTTTCTGCTAGTGGAGAAGCTGCCTTATTTGTTCAAGAGTTTTGGGAAACAAGAAGATTTTTGAATCGCCTGTGGGGCACCTGCAACCGGAGGGTGAGTTTCTGCTCTTTCTAAAGGGCCTATGTTTTTCACCCTGGGACTTGTGTGACAGTGGGGACTGGACTACTGAAGTAGTGGGAGGCCTAGAGTAATAGGCTTAGCCAAAAAGTAAAAGCGTGTTCAAGACCAGCATTTATGGGAAATCAAGACATGTAGAGGAGATGTGACATACATCTACTCAGTAATCTACACTGCCAAGCTTTCAGTAAAAGAGTTGTTTAGTTTCCAGAGAAATGGCCGGGTATGGATTGTGGGAGCTGGAGGTGGGAGACCCCCCCCATCTTTAGTGACCAGGTCCACCTCTATGGATTTGCTCTGTGGATTTCTACTTTGCCTCATGCACTTGGCCAGTGATGAGGGAAGTACCCAGATGTGGGACTGGAAGGAAAATTCCCTCTAGGAGTTGAAGGCTCCAAGGTGGTTTGGGGAGTCACAACAGGAAAACTGGCTCATTTCCCAAAATGGACCGCGGATCAAGTGGCCAGCGGGGGAGCCGGGCCAGTGGGGAAAACCCAAGTAGCGTTCAAGTCGGGCTGTGTACCTAAAGCTGCGTGCAAGTCCGGGCTGTGCGCCTGGTGGGTTCAGAGCCTGAGGGCTGGAAATAGTGAAGAAATGTTCTGGTGTCTCTAATCTGCATTACCAGGAATGTAGCCCCGTAGGGATCCGTCTGTGCTTTGTTTGTTCAGCTTGGATGTGAATAAAAGCCACACTGTAGAATCCCATTCCTGGTTCTGGACATTACAGTTATTGTTTCCTGTGTTCGGATTTACTTGGGTGCCCCTGTGCAGAGTAGCCAAACCTAGGCCCCCTGTGCCAAGTAACCTCATCCTCCCCGAACCTAGTCTCCACCAGGTACTGCTGTCAGCTTCAACAGCATGCCACCTGTCGTTTTTGCAAAAAGGCAGGGGTGAGGGGTTACATATGCCTCCTCACAATTCTATCACGGAGTTCTACGGACAGCTCCTTGGTCTTCATGGTAGAGTTTCTGCTCTGACATGCACTGTCAACAGTGGGACCTTATATAGACAGGCGTATTTCCTCTGAAATCATGTCAACCATTTGAACTGACCACAGGTGGACTCCATTCAAGTTTTAGAGTGATCTCACAAGGAAATTGGATGCACCTGAGCTCAATTTGGAGTGTCATAGCAAAGGGGGTGAATACTTATCAAATCAAGACATTTCAGGTTTTTATTTTAAATTACATGTACAAAAAATTCCAGAAGTTTCATTCCATTTTGACATTAGAGTAATTTGTGTAGATACGTGACAAAAAAATCCCATATAAATGTATTTTAATTTGAGTTTGCAACAACACAAAATGTGACAAAATCCAAGGGGGGTGAATACTTTCTGAAGGCACTGTACCTGTAAACCGAGGACAGTCCTTCAAAAAACAAAAGAGATAAACGGTACCTCGAAAACCGATAAAAACAAATATTCTTCTAGAAAGTGAGGGAGAGCTCTCCGAAGACGTCTTACTGAGGCAAGTGGAGTAAAGAATCAGACAGCTACATGAAGCAGAACCAGGGACAGTGGTCTGAAAACCAAGCTCGAGCCTAGCATTCCACTATTTGCAAAGGTTCTATTAACTATTTCAGCTCCGGGGCAGTCCTATGGTGAGACCATGCTGCATTCTGTCAGAATACATAAGATTTCCTGGGGTTTGAAAGGCAATCAGAAAACAGAGCTCCTGCCTACCACTACCTTCACACACACACACACACACAGACACAGACACAATCTCTCGCCAAAGCAATGCTTTACCTCTTGGTTAAACCTGCAATTCAGAGTGCACCAGCCAATCTGCATCAGTCCCTGTGATGAGATCATAACCTCGTAAATCCACTTCCCTGTATGGCATGAAAGAGGGGGCAACAAAGAAAAGACAAGAGGTCATCAGTTTGCAAACTGTCATATTTCACAGTACCACTGAAACAAGCTGCAGATCTATACATTACCAAATATGGCCAACTGAAAACAGTCCTGTCTCAGTCCTGAAACAAATCTTTTTTTTATAAAGTGCAGTTTCAGACACACCAGCTGGAAAATACTCTACAAACCCCTCGACTGATTCATCAGTGTACTGGTACAACACAAAGGTTGATTGGTATTGATCTGACTGGCATATAGCCTCTATGTATACTTTTTTACATAACACTGCCAAATTCATCATACAGTACAGTATTCCTTGAGAAACACTCATCACCACAACACAATTACTGCTTGCAAAAACAGCTTAGTTTTTGGAGACTCACTACCTTCAAAAAAACAGCAGATGTTGTGTGTCTTATGCTTGTGCACCCCACAGTGATGCCATGCCCTTTGTGATGTACAGGGTTTTTTTGTTTTGTTTTTAAACTTGCTATTTATCCCCGGTACCGGCAGAGCTCCACTGACCCACCTTGATCCGCAATCCACTGGTCAGGCACCCCCACATAGCCTCGGTTATCCCCCCCAGGCAGGATTGGGGTGCAGGGAACCCCCAAATCCTTGTTTCGTCGGGCCCCCAGTTGTAGCGTCAGGGGTGGTGAGGGTGCTCTGCCAGTGTGCTCCACCAGGTCTCGATTTTTCCCTGTAACCCTGGAGTTGTGGCTGCATCACAGCATCAAGGCGCTAACGCTGACATCCTGCCATGCTCCTCCCTTCTGTTTGGTATCAGGCTGCTGTAACTCTGGTCTCCACCAGAGGTCAGACCAGCACCGGGTCATCCCCCTCCCTGCCAGGGGAAGCGAGCTGCCCATTGGACGCTTGAGCTTCCCCTCCTCGGACGGCCCTCCAGCTCCCCAGGCTCGTTCCCGAACCCGGGTCACTGGTGTCACGAGTGGTAGCATTACCGCTGCACCGGCGGGCCAGCTGATGTGCACTTTTTAGTCCTCACGTTGCAGTGAGTCTGCACCACTTCCACAAATGATGAAGGTTCCTCTTATAATTAAGTAAAATGCATTTATTTTCAAATGTTTTCTTACATCTAGCTGTGCTGCCATGAACTACCAGTGTAACAGGTCAGCACCTGTGGCCCCGTGGGACTATAGTTTGGCTGCAGCACAAAAAATAACAGCTGTGTCCTGAAAGGTAGCTCTGTGACAGGAGGCTTCACTGAAGCTTTATAACAGACAGTAACATCTGAAGAATACAATGTACTTCTTTTTTGTTTTACACAAAAATAAAGCTACCACACAATGCGGGTGTGCCTGGGTTCTTACATTACTACCTATGCAGCACATATCAAGGGATAAATTTCTGGCCTGTCACTATCCAACTAGCAGTGACTGTAAAGGGCCTCCACCCCAACAGCTGGTCCTCAGTAGGCAATTCTTGACCCATAAGGAGTTAAGCTGAAGGGTGTTTTTTTTTTCCTTTCTTGTCATCTACCTATGTTATTCTGGTCTTTCGTGAAAGAACTATCCAGGAAGAAAAGTCAGGTGATTAGAATGTTTATGACTTAGATAAGTCACTCAAAATAAAACATTTCCCCTATAAGTCACTTGACAAGGAGACTGCAGAGCAGTAAGGAACTCTATACTATCTGAATGCCTTGAACTTCATGGGACAACAAGCAGAGCAGATACTAAGGCGCAAGTTATCAACTGGCAGGAGAACATGAAGACTGAGTAGAGAAGGTTTTGGTAAACACAGAGGGTTGTATAGCAATGAAATAAACTTCCTGTGGAAGTCTTGGACAGTAAGACCTTTAACATATTTAAGCATGGACGACTTCCGGTTCCACCACGGCGTGAGACAGACGTCAGTGAGACAGTTCCGACTGCAGTCTAAAATAAAACTCCTTAAAAACTGGAAAAACAGGAAAAAATGCAACAAAATGTCAGGAGGGGGTTTACAGAAGGAACGAAACACCAAAACTAGGTTTCAGCAGCTAAAAAATGAGACAGAGAGCAGGAAAGCAACCCGGCTCCCCCGCCTGCATGGTGACTGCAGCTCGCACAACTGAAAATGTGGAAACATATGATACAGTTGAAGAAACGGATCACTTCTGCAGAAACAGATGTGAGCTCATTCTAAAGGAGTGCAAAGACGTGCGGGCCAAAAATAAAATAGAATTTGGGCAGCTCTAAAACTAAATTAAATCAGGTGGAGAATAGAGTGCAAGAAACAGAGGACCGACTCTCGCAGAGTGAAGACGGACTGCTGCACCTGGGCAGAACAATACAGGCCCTTTGTCATCATGTCGTCGATCTGGAACAAAAGTGCTTAGATCTCGAAAGCCATTTCATGCGAGATAACCTCTCAGGTGCTCGGCAGAAAGAAGGGGTCAGAAATGGCATTTATGGCGGAATTCATGACCGACTTGCTAAGGGATGTTTGCAACTCCCCGACCTATGAAATACGAAAGAGCGTACATAGAGCCCTGTTTCCTAAGCCCAAAGATCCTCAGCACGTCAAAGGCCCATAATAATTAAGTTCAGTAACTACAGAACAAAGGAGGATGTACTGTGTCGTGCCCGCAAAAGAAAGACTTTAAAGACTCATGTGTCTCTTTCAACCAGGATTATCCAATGATGATTCAACACCAGCGGATGGCATATGGTCCTTTGATTAAAATACTATGCGATCAGGATACAGACCCCATTTCCCACGCACCTCAGAATCCATTGGTCAGACGGCCCAGAGATCTAAGAGTCTCCCTGCGAAGTCAGTGAGGCCATGCGGAGGTGCGGTATATCGGTTCCAGAACTTCCTGTGTTACTGCAGCCGAGAGACAAAGCAGCATCCATGGACTGGCACCTAAACATGAGAAAGAGGTCCAGACTAGGCAAAATTCGTGGCTCTCCATACCCTAAACAACTTTTGAAGGACTTGATGAAAAGATACCTGGAGTGGGAGAGACTGAGCTATCCGACAAAGTAGAGGACTGAGGGGCTTGTAAGATGTTACATGGCTTAATTTACAAGTATTCTCTCCCCTTCATGTTTCTAGCTAGCCTGGGCACATACTGACATACTTATTAACAGGCCACTCCACTGAGGAGTAATTTGGGCTATGGGATGAGGTTGTTTTTAGGGACGGGGAAAGCACTCTCAAATAAATGTTTGGAGGAGGCTGGATATCTGCTGAACCTAGATATAAATATAATATCTTTAAGAATAGGCTGCAGAAAAGGAGAACAAGAGATGTAATCGATTAAATTCACTTGCGCTAGTGGACACTATATCACAAACTGAGCCCTACACTATCTTGCATGGACTCAAGAAGGGGCTCCTGACTTAGGAGAAATCCAACACCCTTTCAGCTCTCTCCTGTAATCAGGACAGGGCAAAAGGCTGCTCACGATGGGGTGCTAATGAGCAGCTAACTGAACGGACGCTGTTCCCACGTTGCTCCCTCATAACAGCCTAAAATTAAAGTTTTAAAATAGGAAAAAGGGCCTAAGTCCTCGGAGTTTAGCAAATTATACTATCGGAAGACAGGGTGGACGATTATCGCACTCCAGGTCCTTCAAAAAGCCAAAGAAATGCCCCCAAAAGCGCAAGAAAAGGAGGAGAGAGCAGCGGCCTGGTCTCGTTGTCGGCGGCTGAGGTTGCCACACTGGGCAGAGAGGTTACGGGGCAGGTTACAGCAGCTTTGAAGCCGAGGCTGATTAAGCTGGAGGGGAAATTGGATGTAAAGCTCCAGAAGATACAGGAGCAGCAAGTAGAGCAAGTGGGTAGAGTCACAGAAATGGAAGACAGAATATCGCATGTGGAGGACGAACTGCTGGCGACCCCTGGGCAGGTAGCGGCACTCCAGAAAGAAGTGGCCGAACTGAAGGATGCGTTTGATTACCAAGAGAACTATCATCGCCATTTAAATTTGCGGCTAAGGGGCCTGCTGGAGGGCATGGAGGGGGACAGCGTGCTTGATTTTTGTGCAAGGGTGCTACCGGACTTGCTGGGACTCAAACCCGTGAAGGGGAAGTATAAGCTGGAAAGAGCTCACAGAGCCATGATGCCCAAATCACCAAAGGATCAGCTGCAGCAGAAAATAATCTTACAGTTTCACCATTTCCAGGACAGGGAATTGGTTTTGAAGGCATTTCGGAAGAAGGTTACTGTGGCATATGAGGGGCACCGCCTTTACATGTTCCAAGACTATTCAGCTCGCTTGCTTAAGAGGAGGAAGATGTTTAATGGTATAATGCAGCAGCTAAGAGAAAGTAAGGTGGAGAATTTTTTAGTGTACCCCGCCACTTTAAAAATAAAGCACGAGGGAGCCACGTACTCGTTTTGGGAGATCGAGAAGGCTGAGGAATTCGTTAAGGCCCTAAAGCAGAAAACTGCGGTGAACTTGGAAAGATTGAAACTCGCTGTACTTGACTGTATGTATAAAAGAGGAAAGGTTGTATTTTCGCTCCAATTTCTTTCTTTTTCTCTCTCCCTGTTGGAGTTGTGTTACTGGAACTAGTTTTAAGAGTTGTGCTGGAGAAAGATCGACGCTTGCAATCCGAAAGTGCTCGTTTGGTTGAGGAATTTGTTAAAGCCCTACTGCAGAAACTGCGTGAACTCGGATGGAATGAAATAAGGCTTCACTTGACTTTTCGTACAAAAAGGAGAGGACAATTTTTGTTCCTTTCTCTCCTTTCTTGTTGGAACTGTGTTTATTGAACTAGCTTTAAGAGTTGTGCTGGAGAGAGATGGACGCTTGTATCCAGAGTGTTCGGGTGGTGACAGCGGGTTTTGCAGGACTTGCCAGCTAACAGGGTCTCCTAGTTGAAATTGGACTAGTTCAGAAGATGGCCGCAAGACAGTAATGTGCACGAGGGGAGAACTGCCACGTGAAGGAGCACCTGAGAGTGAGAAGGACCGAAGTAGAAGATGTGGCTACAAACACGCATGGGTGAAGGTAGGAGGGTGGGTGGGAAGCAGGGCTTAGCACATGAATTTTTTGAGCGGCCTGGTCTCCCTCTAGTCTTAGCTGATAGCCCTGGAAGTCTGCTTTCTGAGAACTGCCTCAGGCTGCAAGGGGGGAAGATGGTGAGGGGAGGAGGAAAGTGACTGGAGGGGCCTCATGTCAACTGGGAAGTGGCTTGAAGTGCTGTGCACGCTAACAGTAGGAAAGCAGAGGAGAGTGAGGATGTAAGGCAGCAAAATAAAACTGCAAAGGGATTGTATAAATATAAAAGTAAAAGACGAACTCATGAATTGCTGATGTTTAGTTATTCACCGCAGGAGGAGGAAGGCAGCTGTATGTTGGTTTGGATGCGGTGCTGTGGGGGCGGCTGGGTTGGTGGCTGTGGCAGTGTGGGTTGGAGGCGCCGTGCACCTATTTGATGTAGCCAGGCTTTTGCCCGGTAAGGAGTGGAATGGTGTCTCTGGCTCATGCCATTGTGGTGGTTGGCCTGGTGTGCTGTGCACTGGAGGCACATGGTCTAGCATACTAGCTGCTTTAGCTGGGTGGAAAGAATAAAAAATATTTGATAGCGAACGAGGGAGAACGGATGAACCTGGCTGTGGAGGGAGGGTGGGAGCATCTTTGTCAGTATAGGGGATGAGGCAGACACTTAAGTTGGGGAGACTATTAGTGTCTAAGAGACTATCAGGAGACAAGGGTGGGTGAGAGGGGATAGAGATAAGCACCGGTGGGGAGGCTGAATGGCTGAGGAAGGGGGGAGAGAGCTGGACATGGTAGACGAAAGGAGCAGAGTGTTGGGATGAGGTGCTGGAGTGAGACCTGGGACGGGGTGAGAGGGGGAAATGAATTGAGGGGTAAGGAATGGTGGAGAGGAAATCAACTGGTTTGGGGGGGTGAGTTGGGAGCGGGTGAGAGACAGAGGGAGGAGGGTACAAGGTTTTATGTTGAAACTGTTTGTTCTGACGTTGTTTTTTTTTGTTGAACAAAAGTGCAACCAACAATACTATGTATGTGGAATATTCTCAGTTAAAAAGATCACGATGAGAGGGAAAGGTTCCTGAATCCCAATGGTGGCTAAGAACAGCTTTAATGTGGTTAGCTGGAATGTTCGGGGTGTAATAAATCCAGTAAAGAGGACTATACTGCTAACGGCACTTAAGAGTGGGGACTCAAGTTGCATTGCTACAGGAAATGCACTTGACGGAAATGGAGCATGCTAAATTGGTTCGAGGGTGGGTGGGAAAGCGTTATGCGGCATCTGCTTCAGTACACAAATGAGGAGCAGCCATCCTGCTGCATAAGACCCTCCCCTTGGAGGTGAAGAGGGTGGTTGAGGACAATAAGGAGGGCAGGTACATCTTTATATCGGGCCTACTTGAAGGCGAACAGATTACGATGGGATCAGTGTACGCCCCGGCGGCCTATGACCAACAGTTCTATTGCTCTTTGCTGGATTTATTGGTCTGGCAACAGTTCCCAGGGTTAATAATGAGAGGAGATCTGAATTGGACCATGGATCCGAAACTGGACCATTCCGAGGGGAAGGGGAGAGAATCGGGCTGTATGCAGCAATGGCAAGAAGGTATGGCGGAGCTAGACCTAGTGGACGCTTGGTATACAGCAAATCTGGGTGTGAGAGTGTATACCTTCTACACGAACCCCCATAAGACATGGACACGGCTGGACTACATTTATGGTACTTGGGAATGTTACTCCCGGACCTGGGAGATCCGTCACAGCCCTATACATGTGTCGGACCACACAATGGTGGTGATGAAAATACAAGGCAGGAAAACGGGCATCCCCCACCCTAGGAAATTCTCCATATATAGCCCAGAAGAAAAATTACTCACCTTAGTAATGTTGTTTCTTCTAATGGAGTCTTGCTATATTATGACAATTGCAGTTTGTCCCAGCCTTAGAACTGCTCCGGAGGTGAAAGAGTTAACTTCCATGCCAGGCATGGAATCCTGAGCGCGAGCTCGGTTGAAAAACTCTGTCTGATGATATTCAAACCGAAACTGTCAGATCTTTACGAGCAAAAACTCACTAAGGTTCTGTGTGGAAGCTGTAAACCTACACTAGCCAACTGGCTACTAAAATATTAACACATTTTTCTGGTCCCAAAACCAAGACTCAAGTCAGGGGACCCAGAAAATAAAATGAAATACAACACCCAAACACCCCAAAAAGGAGGGGTGAAAAACACAAGGTGGGCATCATTAGGTGCCAACACTGCACTGCCCACCCACATCCCAAGAGCAGAGGTTCTGAGAGGGGCAGGCGGGGAGGTCATAATATAGCAAGACTCCATTAGAAGAAACAACATTACTAAGGTGAGTCATTTTTTCTTCAAACAACATGAAGTCTTGCTATATTATGACAATTGCAGACTACACAGCAGTACCTCCATGGAGGAGGGACAGAACCTACTTAGGAAATAGGCTCTGAAGCACAGTTGTGTTAAACCGAGCATCCTCCCAGCCTGGATGTCCAGGGAGTAATGCTTGGTGAAAGTGTGTACTGTTTTCCAGGTAGCTGCTTGACATATCTTAAGGTAGGGATGTCCCTGGCTGCAGCTAAAGACGAGCTGTACCTCTAGTAGAGTGAGCCCTCAGGCCTGAAGGGAACCTTACCCAGTTTTGATAGCAAATTGGATACAAGAGACAATCCACCTGGCAATGGATCTTTTAGTGGCAGGTTTCCTTTCCCAACCTCACCATAAGTGAGGAACAGTTGGAGGAGTCAAACCTGTGACCTTAGTACGCCTATGTAGTAACTAAGGGCTCTCTTTACATCTAAACTGTGCAGCCTCCTCTCGCCAGAGGAGGAATGGTCAGTGAAGTACACTGAAGAGATATAGATTGATTAAGGTGGAAATCTGAAACCACCTTAGGCAAGAACTTCCTGTTAGTCCTGAGGACTACGTTATCTCTGTGAAAGGAGATAAAATCAGGCTCCACTGACAAAGCTTGTAATTCACTTATCGCCTGGCAGAAGTGATGGCTACAGAAACACAGTTTTCCAAGTCAAGTACTTAAGCTCTGCTGAAGACAAAGGTTCAAGGGGGTTGCATCAGCTGAGCAATGCAAACATTAAGATCCCAGGCAGGAGCAGGGTCCCTGAATGGAGGGTTGGTGTGAAGCAATCCCTTGAAAACTTGGAGAATACAGGGTGAACAGAAAGAGAAGAGGTCTTTCCTGCTGAAATAAAAGCAGAGACAGCTGCCAAATGCACTTTCAGGTAGCTGGCCTCAGCCCCAAAGTATTTAGATGGACCATATAGTCCAAGACTGTGGGCAAATCGGCAGATTCTGGGGAAATATGCTTCCCAGAGCACCATATGGAAAACCTTTTCCATTTAGAATTATAAGTAGCCCTGGTGGAAGGCTTCCTAGAAGCTTTCAAGATTTCGAGTACACCTTGAGAAAGGTGTAGGTCAGCAACTCTAACTCCTCAAGAGCCAGGCCTTGAGGTTGAGGGATTTGAGATTCGGATACCAAACTCTCCCTGGGCACAGGTTAACAGATTGTGATTCCTGGGAAGACACTGGGAAGATGGACTGCTAAGGACAGAAGGAGGGATACCAGGGCTGTCTGGCCCAATCTGGAGCAATCAGAATCATCTTGCAAGGTTGAGATCTGATTTTGATTAGCACCTTGAACAAGAGAGGGAAGGGGGAAAGGCATAGAGGAACTTCCTTCCAATCAAGAAGGAAGGCATCCAGAGGACTGGAGCCCAACCCTGGAGGCCTGCAACAAAAAGTGGAAGTTGGTGGTTGTCTGGGGCTGCAAAAGATCTATCTGAGGGTGCCCACCTGGCAAATACTAACCCTAGTACTAGGGGATCCAGTGACCATTCGTGATGGCCCTGGAAATCCTTCTGAGAGCATCTGCCAGGACATTGTCCTTGCCTGGGAGGTGAACTGCTATGAGGGAGGTGTTCAGAGAATAAGCCAGAGACCACAACTTCATTGCCTCGGTGCACAAGGCCGAGGACCAGTGCCCCTTGCTTGTTGATGTACCACATTGTAGTGGTGTTGTCTGTTCTGACCTGTACCACTTTGTTCTGAACAGATGCAGAAAAACCTGAAGTGCTAGAAAACAGCTCTGAGTTCCAAAAGATTGATGTGAGCAGAGATTCCTGAGGGGACCACAATCCCTGCATGGTGAGGTCGCCCATGTGAGCTCCCCATCCCAAGAGGGACACATCTGTAGTAAGGGTCAAGGAGTGAGATTGAGGGATGAAAGGAACCCCCTGTCTCAGATTGCTCTGATCCTGCCACCACTGCAGGGCCTGGACCAGGGTTCGAGTTACTGGGATCAATTTGGTTAGGGGATCTCTCCTTTGAGACCAGAAGGCTCTCAAATGGAACTGAATGTCCCTCATCTGAAATCTGGCTCCTTGCACTACAGCTGTGGAAGCAGCCATGTGCCCTAGGAGCTGTAGAAAGTGCCTTGCTGGCCGAGAGACCTGCAGAGTGAAGGAGGAGGCCAGGGCCACCAGGGTCTTTACCCTTTCTAGAAGAAGGAAAGCTCTGGCCTGCTCTGTGTCCAGTTCTGCGCCAATGAAGGTGAGTAGCTGAACAGGCTCTAGAACTGACTTTGAGAGACTGAGAAGAAAACCTAGAGATGTAAGCAGCTGCTGGGTAACCTGAAGGTGTGATTCGACTTGGTCTGGAGACTGACCCACTATGAGCCAGTCGTCCAGGTAAGGAAAGATGGCAATCTTTTGCCTTCTTAAGTGAGCAACTGCTACTGCCAGGCATTTTGTGAATACCCTTGGGGTAGAGGTAAGGCTGAAGGGCATTGCTCTGAACTGGTAATGGCCTGAGGGCAGTTCGAATCCGAGGTACTTTCGGTGGGAGCTTCTGATGAGAACATGGAAGTAGGCATCCTTGAGGTCCAGGGATGCTAGCCAGTCCCCTGGTCTTAGGGAGGGTAAAATAATTCCCAGAGTCACCATTTTGAATTTTGGTTTTAAAAGGTGCTTCTTTAGGTATCTTAGATCCAGGATGGGCCGCCATTCTCGTCTTTTTTGGCGTAAGGAAGTACCTGGAGTATAGTCCTTTGCCCTGGTGTAGGAAGGAACCCTTTCCACAGCTCTGACAGCCAGGAGGGTTGAGACTTCTGTTTCAAAGCAAGAGCCTCTAATGGATTTGTAGTTGGAAAAGATCTGGTTCTCATCTTTGGAAATTTTTTGAAGCTGAGAACCAGTCCCTGGCTTACTACTTCCAGGACCCACTTGTCTGATGTTAAAGACTCCCAGTCCTGGACGAAGTAAGCCAGCCTGCCCCCTACAGGTAATGGAGAATCGGCCCTGGGCATCCCATCAGGGTGCCTGTTTGGCAGGGGCTTTAGGGTGATGGGTAGGAGCAGGCCTGCTCATACCCAGTCTGCCTCTCCCTCTGAAGAACCCCCTCTGGGTATAAGATGAAGAGGAGGCTTGGGCTTGGTAAAAAGGCCTGTGAAAAGGCCTGCCCCTGCCCCTGAAAGGCTGCCTCTGAGCAGTGGCTTGCCTCTCCTTGGCCTGTGCACTCCTATAAGTGGTCCTATACTCATCCATTTTCTTCATGTGATTCTCTGTCTGCTCCCCAAACAGAAAATTTCCCACAACAGGAAAATCCATGGCTTTAGCCTGTGTAACTCAGGACAGGCTAGTACACCTGAGCCAAGCCATTCTAGAAAAGCCACAGATGTAGCCATGACTCTTGAAGATACATCATTAGAGTCCACTGCAGCATGGAATTGCACCTTGGATGCCTCAATACCATCAGCAGCCACCTGTTCCAGCTCCTTCAAGCCGCCAGGACCTGTTTCGCTAAAGCCATAACAGTATCCCATCTGGATTTCTGGTATCTTGCAACATAGGCCATATAATTTGCCTGTCTGAGTCCCAAGGATGCTGCCATGTATTGTTTCTTTGCCATGGCATCAATCCTCCTGGAGTCCTTGTCAGGGGGGTGTGAAGCCAAGGGAATATTTGCCTTATCACAGGCTGCAGCCTGCACTACCCCAACATGGCTGCATTGTTGTGAAAGGAACTCCTTATCAGGGCCTGACAATGTGTACCTCCTGTCCATCTTTTTATCCACAGGAGGTAAAGAATTAGGAGCTTTTAAAATTGTTATTGTCCGTTTCCTAAAGGATTTATGTAAAGGAATAGACAATCTCCTGGACTCTGGGATATCCATCATTTCCATATAGTCAGGCTCCTCCTGTTCATCCACAGCTTCTTCCAAAGGAAGCTGGAGGGTTTCAGCAACTTTTTTATAAAACAGAAAATGAGAAGGGACTCAGAAAGCCTAGGGGAGACACTCTGAAGGTCTGTCTGGGAGATGTCCGTTCAATGGGCACATCCAGACTTTCAAAATCACATTCACATCTTCATAATCCTCCTCCGGTTCATAAAACTCCTCTATATCATATTCTTGAACCGGTGGAACCGACCAAACCAACCGTTTACCTGATAGTGGCGGTTCGGATGGAACCGGGGAAAGCGACTGGACAATCTGGATCACTTTGGCTATCTCTGCAGCGGTTGGAGAAGGAAATTTTGGCTCCACACCTGCTGAATTTCTAGTCCTCTTTGCTGGAACTGGCTCCTCCGAGTCAGCTCATCGTTTGCCCGAGGAAGTCTCGCCCTGGTCAGAGGGCACTCCCTCCGGTTCGGTTGGCACCGAACCGGGCTGGCCATCCGGGTCAGTGGACTTTTTGGCCTCTCGTTCCCTGAGCTTACCAGCTCTCTTATCCAGGGTAGCTGCAGGGAAATTCTTGCAAATCTGGCAGTCTGCACTGAGGTGGTCAAACCCCAGACAACAAACACATGTGGTGTGTGGGTCAGCCTTGGCAAAGGCTTCCCCACAGACACTACAGTGCTGAAACCCAGTGGGCCCGGTTTTTCTTTTGGGTTTCTCAGACATAATGCCAGCCTAACCAAAAACTTGCCCTTTTCCAGCAAATCGCCAAGCAAGACGCCCTTATCGGTTCCCAACCGTGTCATTGGTCTGGAAAAACGTAATGAAATCCGTTTTTTTAGAACCGATAAGAACCGGGAACCGCACTCTAAATGTAATTTAACAAGTTTAACAACAACCTGATCGGTTCAAACCGAATCGATAACAACGTTTACAAGTTCCACACAGAAAATGTAAAAACTATCTATTACTTATGATACCACAGACAGAGCTTGAACTGACCGGTTTGCGGTTAAAATAAATATAATTGCGGTTTAAACAAACCGAGAAAAACACTTTTTTAACCGAGAAATGAACCGAGCAGTAGGAGGAATCTCCGGAGCGACTGTTCAGTGAGGCGGAGTAAAGAATCTGACAGTTTCGGTTTGAATATCATCAGACAGAGTTTTTTTCAACCGAGCTCGCGCTCAGGATTCCATGCCTGGCATGGAAGTTAACTCTTTCACCTCCGGAGCAGCTCTAAGGCTGGGACAAACTGCAATTGTCATAATATAGCAAGACTTCATGTTGTTTGAATGAGGATTTCAAAAAGCACTTGGAGGAGAGTTGAGATCTTTTTATGGAAATGAATGATACAGAGGAGGTCCCTAGGGATATATTTTGGGATACAGGCAAGGCTTTTATGAGGGGAGCAATTCTTGAATATATGTCTCGCATAAAGAGGAAAAGGCAGGAAAAGAGACAAGACCTCGAGAGTAAGTTAAAGGAGCTTGAGCTGAGGGTAGCTCGGGGAGGGGGGAATCAGGGAGAGGATTTACGATCCTTGGAGTTGGGGAGGAAGGCCCTGAATGCCCACTTGAGGACAGAGGCGGGGAGGACTTGTTTTTTCAACAAGAGACATATATTTGAATGGGGGAATAAACCAGGGCCCATACTGGTCAATCTCATGAGTGGAGGTAGAAGGATGGGTAGAACCTTGGGGGTACAAGATAAGGAACCCTACAGAGTGAGGATAAACGGATGCAGCAGACTTTTTGCTCCTTCTTTCAACAACTGTATCAAGCGGAAGGAACAAGGATGAGGGCACAGATGCTAGAGTTTCTGGGGAAAATCAAAATACCAGAAGCCACACAGGAACACAGGGAAAAGTTGGGACAGAAAATAACTGTGTGGAGGTGCTGAAGGCTATCCAGAAGTTACAGAGGGAAAGGCTAGTGTACTGGATGGCTACCGGTGGAATTTTACAAAATAATGGGGGCCAGAACTGAGGGTACTGAGTGAAGTATTCCAGCAAAAGGGGAGGTTCATTTGTTTGATACATGCTATGATGCTGCTATATGCCTCATACCAAAAGAAGGGAGGGACCGGAGTCTTGTGCCTCATACCGGCTGATTTCACTGTTGAATTGTGATTGTAAAGTACTGGCTAAAGTGTTGACCAGTAGATTGGATGAGGTGCTCCGGAGTTGGTTCTACCCAGACCAAATCGGGTTCATAAAGGGAGACAGTCATATCAATTGACGCGGCTGCTTAACATGATCTGGAAAGCGAACAGGGAAAGGAAGATATAGGATACTATCAATGGATGCTGAAAAGCGTTTGACAGAGTGGAGTGGGAATACCTGTTTGAAGAGATGGAATGGTTTGATCTGGGTGAAGCATTTCTATGGTGGGTGAAGGTGATGTATAAGAGGCTCCGAGCGCAAGTGTTAGTGAATGGCACTAGGTCAGAGAGATTCGACCTAGGAGGGCACAAGGCAGGGATGTCCACTCTCCCCATTATTGTTTGCCTTTACCGACGGAGCCTCTGGCTGTGGCCATAAGAGATAATGAGAGGATACAGGGGTGGGGTGGGAGAAAGTGCAGCACAAACTGGCACTGTATGCAGACGATATGCTGCTGTTTCTAACAAACCCAAGAAGCTCGGTACCATCTCTTACCATTGGTGGAGGAGTTTGGTGCCTTTTGGGCTACAAGATCAATTTAGGGAAATCGGAGGAATCGTCAAAGGGCTCTGGGAATGAAGTGAAACAATGGGGATTAAAGATGGCAGAGATGGGCCTGATGTATTTAGGGATACAAGTGGGAAGATTTCTGGGGTCCTTGTATGGGTTGAATTATTCTAAATTAATAAAACTATTGAGGCAGACCTAAGACGCTGGATGCAGCTGCCCTTGTCGTGGCTGGGCAGAGTCACTATAATTAAAATGAATGTGCTACCTAGGATTTTGTATCTATTGCAAACGTACCCAAAGGGCTGAATAAGGAGGACATTCAGAGCTGGAGGCCTTCCTCCTTTATTTGGAGAGGAAGCCCGAGGATAAGTCTGGGGAGGTTAAGGAGGAGAGAGAGAGAGAGGAGGGGGCTCAACTTTCCAGACCTGGAAAATCATTCTTGGCTATACAGCAAAGGTATGTGGTGGACTGGGTGCATAGGCCCAAGGTAGCTAGTTGGGTCAAGCTGGAACAAGAGACGGCTCAATGTAATATAGCGGCATATCTTCACAGCAGAGGGCTGAGGGCATATAGGAATGGAAAAGAAGTTAATCCCCTAGTGGTGCAGGTATTATCAGCATTGGGGGGTGTTAAGGAGAAGAGGCTGGACGCAAGGTAAGGAGACATTGCTTCTGCCTGTAGCAGATAATCCCTATTTGTTGCCAGGGTTAGAGGATAAGGGCTTCTGGGAATGGGAGCGGAAGGGAATAAAGAGCCTGGGGCATTTACTGCTGCAAGGATGACTTTGCTCCCTGCAAGCAAGTCAAGAGGTAGTAGGGAGTGGGGGATCAGATGGGTTTAGGTACCTGCAAATAAGGGCATTTATGGGAAGTCTAAGAAAAGAAGATAAGGGAATATATGAGATGGACTCGGTGGAGACACTATGGCTCAGGATCAGGGGGAAGGGTTTATAGGGCAGTGAAAAGAGGGAAACGTATTCTCCCTGACAGGACGGTGAAAACAAAAAGACTATGGGAAAGGGACCTAGGTAGGCGCATTATGGATGAGAATTGGGAAATGTTACTTCCTATGCATTCTGGGATTATGGCCTGCCACAAATATAAAGAGGTGTACTTTAAATTTATCCACAGGGTGTATCACCCACTGGTGATTGTGCATAAGTCGCACCCTGAAGTGTCGCCTCAGTGTGGAAGATGTGGGAAGGAGAGGGGTACGTACATGCACTGCTTCTGGAGCTGCTCAGTTTTGCAGAAATACTGGAGAGGTGTGGTCTCCAAGGTAGGGAGGGTTGCGAGTAAAGAGCTACCATTGGACCCACTGAGCTGTCACTTTGGGGTGGAAGCTGGAGAGGAGGGTGAGGAGTGGGCAATGCTTCCTAGATGGATTAGAGTCCTGTATGTTTTGGCCCGTCATGGGATTCAGAATACCTGGGTTTCACAAGTCACCCCGACTCTGCACGCTAGGTGGAAGATGGTGCTGCAGTTGCTGGGGCTGGAGAGACTGACATATAATATGGGGGCGAGAGGAAAGTTTCAACAACAGCTGGATCCCGCTTTTAGCCTCATTGTCGGTGGAGGAGGGATGGGTATTGTGGGAAGGAATTACAAGCTGAGGGAGTGAAGATCTGAATATGATGACCCACGGAAGGGAAAAAGAAAGATAAATAAGTAGATGGATATGTCTGAAGGGGAATAGAAGTAAGGGAAAAGTGAAAGATTGACCATGGGAATCTGTGAAAGGGAAAGAATTTTGAGAATATGATTAGATGGTTGCACTTTTTTTTTTAAGTATGTAATGAAGTAAGTGAATGATGTGTATTAACTCATAATGATGTGACATGGTTGCTTACTACTGTTCGATTTTTTAGAGTGTTGAATGTATGTTTGTTTTATTCAGTAAAAACAAATAAAGATATTATACAAAAAAAAAATGCCTTCCCTCTTAGGCCTTCTGCCTGGGAAGTCACAATCTGATTTATTAATGTTTCTAATTTGTAATTTCTTTTTTTGTCACATTTAGAAATGTCTCACAATTGATGTTACACTGGGCAGACATAGTTGAATACATTCAAGCAATCAATCAATCAAATCTTTATTTATCCAGAGCGAACACCGTTGAGCAAGCTCCTTTACAAGGTGGACCTGCATCACACAAGGTCAGGTACAAAACACATATGTACAGGCAGTAAGGCAAAACATGGGAATACACAGTAAAGCAAGCTAAGTAATAGTAAGACAAACGGTCTAAATTTGGCACATATTATAATATATCTAACTATATACATGTCATGTTTTGGGAATGAAAAAAGCGGTTAATGGAAGGGGGTTATATAAGGAGAGGGGGATGCAGAGTCAGAATTAATTGGAACCACACTCAAGTGTAGGTATCAAAGGGTGAAGTGGTACGGGAGCAAGGGTCGAGATGCAAGGTATATACACTTATGGGTTAGGTTAGAGGCTTGGGAGATGGATGGAAAGGCAGGGCAAGGGTGAGGAGGGTATACGGTTTCCCGAAAGGTAATGTTTATTGTGTGCAAGAGGAGGGCAGAGGATGATAATACGCAGAAAGAGAGCAGTTTATAGATGGTGGAAACAGTGACATACTTCTGTGATTGTTTTTGCATATAGAGTCTTGAACACTGCAAGACTAACTGGGATCTTAATTTCAAGGATTTCTGCAGCTTATTCCAGAGAGTTGGCAGTGAGAAGCCTATGTACGGTCTCCCAAAATGCATACGGACCCTGGGAATCCTCAAGAAAATTAGGAGCAGCTCCTTGGGGCATAGTTTCGAGCCCGCTTTAGAGGCAGAAAATCAATGATATACTGTGGTAATTTACCAGTAACCGCCTGAATGTCCATACGGCTGCATTTCTATTAGTCTGTATTGTAGGAGGTCCACCCCACTGTAGCTTATAAGGAGCAATGGTGGGTAGACAAGAGGAGACCGGTAATGAAACGCAGCACTCTGTGTAGTAGGACGCCTAGCTTACCCAGATATGAGGCGCTGGAATGACTATAGATGAAATCAGCGTGTCAGTTAAGGAGATGAATGTGGACTGGACTAGCTGCCTTTTTACCTTTGTATTTAGAAGTTGGTTAATCCCATAGAAAAGCCCCAACCTCTGCCTCAGCTTTTTCAGCAAATCCTCCAAGTGTTCCACGAAGGAGAGTTTGTGGTCTAACCAGAACCCCAGGTAGTTAAGCTTGGTAACAAACTCCAAGTTTTCTCCCAGTAAGGTGGTGATGGGGGTAGGGTGCCAACAGTAGCACGGTGAACCAAATGTTTGCCAGGTGACAGTATCATTGCCTTATTGACATTCACCATTATATTGTACATAGTTAATATCGGTTCACCAAATGCTGTTTTTCTGACTGATGCTACTCCAACTTACTCAAGGCCACTCGCCAAAAATCCATGGAAGAAAATGTTATAGGGCTTATAAAGGGGACATGCAGATATAAGAAAATGAATAACACAACCACCAAAACTTGCATTCAATGTAAATAGGCTCATGAACCCAGTAAAACGTAGTAAAATTATTTCTTTTGTCAAAAATCACGGGCAAGTTTTTGTATGTTACAGGAGACCCCTTATCAGCCACAGAACATGAGAAATTAAATAAATTTGGGTTCTCAAGGTAGTGGCATCCTGTGGTAAAGGGGGCCTAATGAAAATAGTTGTACTGATGGCGGAAGGGAAGCCTTCTTGAATTGTGGACAAAATGGTAGACACAGACGGATGCCTAGTAGCCCTAAAAGTATTTATAATCGCAAAACTCACCCTGGCCACAATATATGCCCCTGGTTCTTTGTTTTTATAGAAGACTATATCTTAAACTGGCAGAATGGGAGGAGGGAACCTTAATTATAGGGGGAGACCTCAACTTAGCACTCAATGAGCATTTAGATACTTCTTCCATGGCGCCGAGGTCAGACAGGACAGTGGCCCCGAAAGTGAACAGATTTCTAACAGATATAGGATTTGCTGATGTGTGGTGAGAAGTGCATGGTCAAAGAAGGGACTAGACCTACTTTCATCCACACATAAAGTATACACAAGGATAGATTATGTTTTGGTAAATAAAGAAGCAACTTCACAGATAAAAGGTATAAAAATAGGGGAAATGAACCTTTCGGACCACACACCTCAGATTGTTCAGATACATTTAGGGCAAAACCTAAAGAGAACTTCATGGTGCCTCAATTTAACCCTTATACAGGAGAAAGATGAACAGAAACTAATTCAAGAAGCTATATCGGAAATTTTGGAAGTTAATGACAGCCCTGAGATCTCCCCACCAATTCTATGGGATACAACCAAGGCAGTGTTGAGGGGAGGTTGACTGCCATAGCTGCACACAAGAGAGAAAGGGAGGCTAGGAAAACCGCATTGCTGACCCAGAATGGAGAATTAGAATCAGCCCTTAAAGAGAAGTATGATCCAAAGAAGGAAAATGAGATTTTGGCTGCCAGAAAGGCACTTTTATGCTATACTAGACTATAGAGTGAGCAGAATTTGTTACATCTTAGGCAAAAAATACTTTGAAGGGGGCCCCTCCGAGAATAGAGATTATCAGCCTGCAGGCTAAGACAAAGAAAGACCAGGGCAACCATAAGCAGATTTAAACATCCTAGCACTAACCAAACACTCCATAGTACACCAGATATAGCAGAAGGTTTTACAGAATATTATAAGGAAATGTACACTACGGGCAACCCTCCTGACCAGAATAAGATCTCACAATTTATAGATGCACTCCATTTGCCCCAAGTAACAGAGGAGGAAGTAGCTAAATTAACAGCTCCTATTAGGGAATCAGAGGTCATTACTGAGATCACCCAGATTAAGACAGGGAAATGTCCAGGGATGGATGGATACCACGCTTAATTTTATAAGGCTTTTAGGGCACAGGTTGCGCCTATCCTGTCCAGAGTATATAATAAGCTGCTGGTTGGAGGTAGGACTCCCCATCCCTCCTGGGCGTATGCAACAATTGCGGTGCTGCCTAAGCCCACCAGGGACCCCTTATTATGCTCTTCATACAGGCCAATATCTATATTAAATACAGACTATAAGATAATGGCCGGACTCATGACAAAGAAATTGGAAACTATAATACCTAACCTAATACATACAGACCAGACGGGTTTGTCCCAGGCCGACAAGCAAAGGATGGAATCTGCAGAGCAGCAGATATTCTGGATCACATTAGACAAACAAGAAAGACAGCTTTGGTCATGAGCCTAGATGCTGAAAAGGCCTTTGATACAAATTATTATTGAAATCTTGCCCTGGACCACTGCTGTAGCAGCTGCCATGTGGCCCAGGAGCTGAAGAAGTGCCTTGCTGGTCGAGACACCTGAAGGGTGAAAGAGGCCAGTTCTATAAGGGTCCTTGCCCTGTCCAGGGAAGGAAGGCTTTGCTCTTATTGTATCCAGCTCTGTCCCTATAAGGTGAGGTGCTGTACTGGCTCGGGAACTGACTTTGGAAGGTTTAGGAGGAATCCTAAGGAAGTGAGCAGTTGCTGAGTTATCTGAAGAGTGACTTGACTTGGTCTGGAGAATGACCCACTCGTAGCCAGTCGTCCAAGTATGGAAAGATGAAGATCTTTTTCTCCTTAGGAAAGCAACCACTACTGCCAGGCACTTTGTGAACACCCTTGGAGCTGATGTTAGCCAAAGGCATTGCTCTGAATTGACAGTGGCCTGAGGGCAACTCGAACCTGAGGTACTTTCTGTGGGAGCACCTGGTGGGAATATGAAAATAGGCATCTTTGAGGTCCAAAGAGGCTTGCCAGTGTCCCCTGGCCTTAGAGAGGGCAGAATTATTCCCCGAGTCACAATTTTGAATTTTGGCTTTAAAAGGTGCTTGTTTAGATATCTCAGATCCAGGATGGGCCTCCATTCTCCTGTCTTTTTGGGGGTTAGGAAGTACCTGTAGTAAAATCATTTGCCCTTGTGTAGGGTAGGAACCCTTTCTATGGCTCTGAGAGACAAAAGGGAAGAAACCTCTGCCTCCAGGGCAAGGGTCTCTGATGGATTTGCAGGTGGAAAGGATCTGGTTCTCATCTTGGGAAATTTTTTGAAGCTGAGAACCAGTCCCTAGCTTACTACTTCTAGGACCCACTTTTCTGATGTTAAAGACTTCCAGTCCTGGACAAAGTAAGCCAGCCTGCCCCCTACAGGTATTGGAGAATTGGCCTGGGCAGACCCATCAGGGTGTCTGCCTGGCAGGGGCTTTAGGCTGAGGGGTGGAAGCAGGCCTGCTCCTACCCCGTCTGCCTCTCCCTCTAAAGAACCCCCTCTGAGCATAAGCAGAAGAGGAGGCCTGGGCTTGCTAAAAGGGCCTTTGAAAGGGCCTGCCCCTGCCCCTGGAATGCTGCCTCTGAGGAGTGACTTGCCTTTCTTTGGCCTGAGCACTCCTGTAGGTGGTCCTGTACTCATCCATCTTCTTCATGTAGTTCTCTGTCGCCTCCCCAAACAGAGAATTACCAATGATAGGGAAATCCATGGCCTTAGCCTGGGTATCCTATGATAGGTTAGTACATCTGAGCCACCGCCGAAGGGCCACAGATGTAGCCATGACTCTAGATGAAACATCTTTGGAGTCCACAGCAGCATGAAATTGCACCTTGGATGCCTCAATCCCATCCACAGCCACCTGCTCCAGCTCCTTGGCAAGCTGGTCAGGGGCCTGTTTAGCTAGAGCCAGCACAGTGTCCCACCTGGACTTCTGGTATCTAGCTGTGTACGCCATATAGTTAGCCTGCCTGAGTCCCAAAAATGCTGCCATGTACTGTTTCTTTGCCATGGCATCAATCCTCCTGGAGTCCTTATCTGGGGGGTGTGAAGCCAAGCAAATATTTGCCTTATCACAGGCAGCTGCCTGCACTACCCCAACATGGCTACGTTGCTGGGAAAGGAATTCTGTGTCCGAGCCTGAAAGGGTATACCTCTTGTCCATTCTTCTATCCACAGGAGGTATGGAATTAGGAGTTTTTAGAATTTTAAATGTCTGTTTCCAAAAAGATTTATGGAGGGGAATAGACAATCTCCTGGACTCTGGGATGTCCATCATCTCAACAAAATCAGGCTCCTCCTGATCCTCTACTGCTTCTTCCATTGGAAGCTGGAGGTTTCAGCCACTTTCTTGTAAAACATAAAGTGGAAGGGACTCAGAAAGCCAAGGAGGAGAAACACCTGAAGGTCTGTCTGGGGAGATGTCCGGGTCAATAGGCCCATCCAGACTTTCATAATCACCATCATAATCATCATCATCATACTCTCCTCCTCCTCCTCCTCCGTTCATAAAATTCTTCTAAAGTATAATCCGAACTGGGGAATCGACGAACCGAGCCCCTGACAGATGGTGCTGGTTCAGCCGAATCGGGTTAGCGACTGAACTATTCTTATCGCTTTGGCTATTTCATCAGCGGTAGCAGAAAGAACTTGTGGATCCGAACCAGATGATTTTTCCTTTTCTTCTTTTAACCAGAACCCTCCTCAGAATCGGTTCTCCTTTTGCCTGAATTAGTTTCGCCCTGGTCAGAGGGCACTCCTTCTGGTTCGGTCAGAACCGAATCAGGCTGGCCATATGGGTCAGCGGACTTCTCGGCCTCCCTTTCCCTCAGTCTACTGATTCTCTTATCCAGGGTAGCTTTGGGAAAACTTTTACAAATTTGGCAGTCTGAATTGAGGTGGTCAAACCCCAGACAATAAACACAGGTGGTGTGGGGATCAGCCTTAGCAAAGGCTTCCCCACACACACTACAGTGTTGAAACCCAGTGGGCCCGTTTTTTTTCTTGGGTTTCTCAGACATAGCCAATCCTAACCACAACTTACCCTTTTTTCGTCAATCTGCCAGGCAAAACACCTTATCGTTCCTGACCGTGTTATAGGTCTTGAAAAAACGTAATCAAACTGGCTTTTTTTAGAACCGATATGCACGGTTACCACACTCTAATAAAGACAGAAGTTTTTTAACACAAACCTGATCAGTTCAAACTGAACCTATCCAACATTTACAAGTTCCACACAGAAACTAATATAAAACCTATCTAGTACTCACGATACCACAGACAGAGACTTAAACCGACAGGTTCAGCAGCAGAAATTCGGTAGAAACCGAGCAAAAAAATGACACTTTAACAGACATTTTTGAACCGACAGAAGGAGAAATCTCCAGAGTGACTGTTCAGTGAGGTGGAGTAAAGAATCTGACGGTTGGAGTTTAAACAACAGCAGACAGAGGCTTCAACCAAGCTCGATCTCAGCGTTCCATGCCCTGCATGGAAAGTTAACTCTTTGTTCTCCGGGGCAGTTCAAAGGTTAGTGATCACTGCAATAGTCAGAATACAGCAAGACTTCATGTTGTTTGAAAGGCCTTTGATAAGGTCCTTTGGTCCTTTCTGCAGGCATCTGGCAGGCTTCGGCTTCCCGGAGGCCTTCAATAAGTTAATAACCCGGTTATATATGGCCCCAAAGGGCTATGCATGAGTGAATGGACATACGGGCGAGGCATTCTGCTTAGAGAAGGGTACAAGGCAGGGGTGCCCTCTCTTGCCTTTGCTTTTTGCCATCTTTGTGGAGCCTCTGGCTCAGGAGATATGCCTAAACCTGATGATGAAAGGGGTGACTGTGGGTGGGATAGAACATAAGTTAGGTCTCTATGCAGACAGTATCTTATTATACATGGGTGACCCAGAGTCTTCACTCCCAGAAGTTTTTGAACAAATACAATGATTTACTGAGATTTCTGGGTATACCCTTAACACAACTAAAACTGAAGTCCTGGCCTGTATGTACCAGGTCCCCCAACATATTAGACAAAAGTATCCGATGAGATGGGACTTAGATATACTCAAGCACCTTGGGGTGTATTTGGGAACAAGTTCAGCAACCTTGTTTGAGGATAATCCCCAGTTCATGTTCTGTCCCAGAACTACAGAAGATGGGCATTATTACCCCTTCCTGCACGACAAAGTCCAGGCTATTAAATCAGAACTTACTCCCACACCTTCCATACTGATTTCAGGCGTGTTCCATGTAGTCCCAGTGCAGACATTACTTTGCTGGCAGAGGCAGTTGCTGTCCTTGTGTGGGTGCTGGAAGCCGCGAGGTTGCAAGAGACATTCTATATATGCAAAAAAGAGAGGGAGCCTGGCAGTGCCCTACCTCCCAGGATATTGGGCTGCTGCTCAGATGAAGACAGTTCTGCTATGGTGTCACCCTGGTATACCTCTCACTGGAAGTCTATTGAACTGGAGCCCTTTGCTGACCCTCCTCTGCAGGCTATCCCTTTATTCCACAAACACAGAGGTCAGAAGACTGGCAGCAGCTGACAGGGTGCAGGCGGCCCTAGAGGCATGGAGGCGGAGCACATCCGGGGAAGCACTGCCAAATATATGTGGAAATATAGATTGCGGGGATGGGACACCCATTTTAAACCTGCCACACAGGATCCGTGGTTTTGAAACTGAGCCAGGAGAGTTTTCACTCTGCCTGACAGATCGTGGTGGGGAACACCAATCTCCTTGAGATGGCCATGGCCCAATATGGCTTAAGACCGACCAATAGATTTAAATATTACCAAATCAGAAACTGGGTGTGGACTGCTTTGGGGACCCAGCGTTGAGAGGGATCTCTCCACCATCATTTGAGGCAATCTGGGCCTCCCCCTCTGGGAGGGGGGCAAGCACAGTGCTCTATTCTAATTTCCTGCTACACAGTGGATATAATACTTCTAAGGTTAAATCCAAATGGGAGAAAGAGCTTGGGCACAGACTAGATCAGGATGGCTGAATAAGAGTTGGGGTGCGGTGTGAGGATCTACCTCTTCCCCAGCATGGCGAGAGTTCTTATGGAAGATCAAGATAAGGTTTTTTTCTAGTCCCAGAAACAGAAACTAAGTTCAACGTCAATTGCAATTCTTCATGTTGGAGGGAATGCAGTGAGACTAAAGCTGGTCAACTACACGTCTTCTGGGCCTGCCCAAAGTTAAAGCCCTACTGGGAGGGAGTAACTAGACAGCTCCAAACTATATTTGGGGATATTGGTGACTTAGGCCCCGAGATCCTGATTTTGGGTTTTGAACCGGCTACCCTGAGGGGAACAGAAGCCAGGTACCTCTGGCGGCCACTACGTGCAGCTGCTCTTAAAGCAATCACTAAACAATGGCTACAGAATAACAGCCCCAGCATAGCAAAATGGATCAGTAAAGTTAACACAATACAAGAAATGGATAGATCACATTTCCCATTCAGCACAGACAAGCCCATTTTATAAACAGATGGACCCAATGGGAAATGCACCCCACAGAAGCACAGCAATTTCATCTGAGTAGGAAACACAGCCTTAGAAATGCCTATAGGCATTCTGATGTTATAGTTGAGTTGAGAGAAAAATAACTTTAGAATAGTAATAACTGAAATTTGGGAGGAACATCAGTTACCAGCAGCCATACAAGTTGTTGTTGTTTCTAATGGTATTTAATATTAATTATTGTTTTTTTTTTATTTATAAGTTTCTCTTTAGAGCCAAAGATGGACTTTAAGACTATCACAAAAGGCTGTGAGGAATTTATAATTTGGTTTCTATTTTTCTGTTATAATAAATAGGGCAACACAGATATGTTAATATAGATGATTAATGCAGTATATGTAATGTACGTTTACTGTGTCCAAATAAAATAAAAGGTTAAAAAATAAAACAAAAACATATTTAAGCATGGGCTAGATCATTACATGAATGACAAAGACACAGCTGGATATAATCATTGAGAAGTGACAGGCAATCTTGATGGGCAGACTGCCTACTTTTGCCCGATTGTGTTTTATTTACTATACTTTTTCCCCCAGACTCGGACCTACTCTATTCAGCCCTACTGCTCCATCCTGGCCATCACCTGCCTTCTCTGGGACTTACTGTGTCTCCCACGTTCCCTCGTGGATGACCCCTCCCATGAGAACGGCTGCCCGGGGGAGCACTGCGCTACCCCAGCCAGAGTTGAGGCTTCTGTGAAGGAAACCAAGGCCAGTCGGCAGTGCGGGAACTGTGGTAAAGTGGCAGGTGGCATCCTGCATGGTTGGGGTTTTTCCGATCCATATCCCTCGAGCGTCGGGCGGAGTGACCTAACATCACGACATCAGAGTGCTGACATTCCCCTCCCTGAATGCTGGTTCTTCGCATGCACTGTCATCCAAGTGGCAGTGTAACAGTGCGAAACCAGGAACCCTCCCCCCCCCAGGACACGTGCATCTGTGGGATCCTTAGCCATCCTCCCCTGGCTGACCCTAACGCAATCCAGGCTTATTCCCAAACCCTGGTTGCTGGCAATGCAAGCAGTACCACTACTGCTGCACTGGCAGGCTGGCTTTACGCAATGTTTCTACTTTAATTAATGTCAGAGGTATCGGCTGAAAGGAAGTAAGATAGGTAGGTAAAACTATTTTTATACAGGAAATACATGTCATTTGGACTTTTACAGTCCAGTTCGCAAGTCAGTCCTGTATTTATCTAAAGTTACAATAAAAATTCACATAAAATGACAATTCTGCAAATACATTAACATACTACAAAAAAAACACAAAAAACATAAAATACAATATTTAAGAAAAAACATATTTACAATACCTTGCAATTAGAAGTTATAAATATTGGGACTTATTAAGTACACTGCCAGGTAAATGAAAATAAGTCCTTAACTGTCACAATAAAAATCCTGTGTGCAGTTTCTGCACATACTGTGGGGGGTAATTTATTCCAAAATGACGCAGCCCATGAATTTAAAGTTCTATCCCCATATTTATTTTTCCATTTTCCTTGGTGGATTTTATTTAGGTGACCTAGTCTGGGTAACTCTTTCTTAAAATCAGATTCATCTGGGAAAAGAATTTGAGAGATACCATGTTCAGGATAATGTGTCATATTTGTGGATTAATACTATCCAGTCCCTAGAATGACCAAAATCAAGGGTTGCCAACCTAGCTTGCTTAATAATAAACAGCGGTGCATCCTATCGCTACATTGCAATACATATCTTGCTATTTTATATTGTAATTTGTCAAGTTTATCCAGTAGTTGTGTATTTGCTGTACGATAAACCCAATCTATATATTTGAGGGCAGGCAAAATGAGCTGCTCTGCTATCTTTTCCCGATCTAGAAATTTTAAACAGCTAGTAGTTCTCCTTAGAGCCCCAATTTCTCATACATCTTTCCAATAGTTATAGAAATGTGACTATTAACAGTTAATCTGGAATCAAAAACTACACCCAGGTAGCAGTAACTAGTCAATGATTCTATTTGTACTTTATCATTAGTAAAAATCTGTAGTTGTTAAACATTTTACTTTCTGAAGCGGAGTGCACCATTTTATTTTCTTTACATTCATAAGTAGGTGAACTGGTGAACCACTCCTCTATCCTCATGGTCAGCCTGCAACTTTAGTCTGAAGGTCCTAGATATTCATTCCAGGGGCTACTATTGCTGTACATCAGCATGCAGCCTTATGGCTGCATGCTTTACCACAGAGGGTAGATCATTATTAAAAATCAGAAACCAAGAGGGGTCCCAGGATGGAGCCTTGAGGCCCCCAGGTCACTTACAAGGTTCTGACAGAGGTCCAAGTACTTCAACCCTCTGGGTACGCCCAGTTAAATAAGAAGTAAGCCAAAGTAAGGGACCATCAGAAATGTTCAGGCCATTTAACTTCTCAAATAGGAGGGAGTGGTTCACCAGGTCAAAAGCTTTTGATACATCAACAAAGACAACCGCTCTCTCCCTACCCGAGTTCAAGGAGGTACAATTTAAATCGTTAAACTCTAGTAAGGCTGTGGAGGTCGAATAGCCCTTTTGAAACCTGACTGGTAGGGAGTCAACAATTTATATTTGTCGATATACTCTCTAATCTGTTCATTAACTAATTTTTCTAAACACTTAGACAACATGGGCAATACAGCTATAGGGTGATAACTGTTTACTTCTGCTGCATCACCACCCTTGCAAACTGGTATTACTTTACTCACTCTCCAAGACACAGGAACATGTCCCGATTGTAAGCTCCAGTTAAACATACATGCAATAGTTGGAGCTATGTATTGAGCTGCCAGTTTCAAAAATCTTCCTTCCAATTCATGTAATCCTGCCAACTTGTGTGTATTTATTTTAACTAATTCCCTCCTAACTGCAAATATAGTAAGATTTCTAAATCTAAATAATGGGTGATGACCCTGGGGTTATTTTTATATCTTTTGTTTTTCCGTCCTTAGTCCTGTTTTTGATGCATCCTCAAAACCTGGGAGACCAGTGAAAAATGAATTTAGTGTATCTGAGACCTCCTCGGGTGCTTCAGTTAAAGCATTTCCAACTCTCATTATCAGGTTTCTCTGGCCACCCCAAAGGATTAGTTAAATGTTTTATGGTGTTCCAGAACTTTTGGGGTCTGAATTGGTCCATTTTACTTCTATTATTCTTAATGTTTGCCCTTTTGTCAATTTTCTACATTCATTCCCTTTTATTTTAAATGATTTCCAATCTGTGGCCAATTTATATTTTAACGCTTTCTTCCTAATTCTATTCTTAGCCCTGATTTTTTAATAGTTTTTCGGTTATCCAGGGGAATCTAGGTCGTTTATTATGTTTTTTGACTTCAGGAGCATGGAAATCGCAAATCTTCTGAAAGGTGTTTGTAAAATAATTTACAGTTAAATCTAGATCAGGAATTAGTCTGCAGCAATCCCATTTTTCTGTTCTTATGCTTACCAAGAATTTTTCTTCTGAGAAACTTCTCAGATCTCTGGACCAATTTTGTTTTAAATGATTCTGTGAATGTACAAGTTGGGAAGTAGACAAAATTAATCAAACAGGGTTATGGTCTTCAAAATGAGGGGGCAAAGTGCCAGAAGCTTCAACTTGTTGTCTGTAATGATGTAAATATTAAATATAAAATAGTACCAGATGTAGAAGTGTTTATAAAACGAGTGGGAGATTAATATATTGTTTTAACCCTAATACTGTGATTATGTCTTTTAGTTGTTTACCCCATGATTTTAACCAATCACAATTTAAATCCACTAATAGTATCACCGATTTATCACCAACACAGACTCCTAGCTTGTTCAATACTCCTTAAACTTGTCTTGGGGGAAGAGTTAACCACAGCCGTAGCCAGTTTAATTTGAGCCGTCAATACCCAAATACTCTATATTACTTTCACTCCTCTTAATCTAATCTCTATATGACAAAAATGTTTTAACATAAAACATCACCCCCCCCACCTCTACTCTTTCTGTCTTGTCTGAAGAGTTGGTAACCAGGAATACTTAATTCATGATCACCTGTTTTTTCAGATAGCCAGGTCTCACTTAGACCCATGCTGAGATCTTGTGCACACAGTATTGCAGCCAATAGATCAGTTTTGGTAGCTATGATACGAGCATTATCGTGTAAAACTTTTATATTAGTGAGAAAGTCTGGGCCGGGGTTTAATTCCACATCACCTCCCAAAATTAAAACCAAACAACATGGCCCAGGAAACCCCTTCACTGGCTCATTAAATGTATGTGGATAAAATGTTGCTTTATCACCCACTGAAACATATCTCCTACAGTTAGCAGTGAAAGAATTTCTTCTATCAACTGACCCATTTCTTCGATTGTTTTTTAAAATTTCAGGGTGTGGGAGCAACCAGCTAGTCCCAGTTATATTTTTATTTGATTTGCTGGAAGCAGCAATATACGGTAAACTATATAATGCTAAGTTCCCAGTACCTATTGCATTAACATTTTAAAAGAGTGATACATGCTCAAGATGACATACTGGGCAGTCAACAAAACAGGACTTTTCCCAATCTAAGATAAAATATCTTTAGACTTACCCAGTGTGCCAAAGAGTGATCTTGAGCAATAGCAGCCAAGGAAAATGCTTAAAAATACAGGAGAAATTTCAAACGTTTTTTCTTAGCAGAGCGGGCTTTTAAAGTACTCTAGCCCCTCCCCTGCAACGATCTAACTGGCTGCCAGCTCCCCTAGCCTCCTTACGCCAGTACATGTTGCCAAGAATGTCTGCGATGTTTGAAACAGTTTTTTACTCTACAGGAGTGAAAGTGATGACAGAAGGTCCACTATTTCAGCAGCAGGCAAGCAGATAGTGTGGCTGATGGGGTCTGGTAGCATCTTCAGGGGATACTCCGGTAGCGTAGAATAGATGGTCCTTTCCCTTGCTGGTCATATTCTTCAACGAGTGGCGCGGGCTTTTAAAGTACTCTAGTCCCACCCCTGCAATGATCTAACTGGCTACCAGCTCCCCCAAGCCCCCGCACGCCAGTACATGCTGCCAAGAATGTCCGTGATGTTTTAAAGTTTTTTACTCTGCAGGAGTGAAAGTGATGACAGAAAGTCCATACTTTCAGCAACAGGCAAGCAGACAATGTGGTTGATAGGGTCTGGTAGCATCTCCAGGGGATACTCTGATGGCGTGGAGTACATGGTAATTCCCCTTGCTGGTCTCAATCTTCAGAGAGCGGCACAGGCTTTTAAAGTACTCTAGCCCCGCCCCTGCAACGACCTAACTGGCTGCTGGCTCCCCCGAACCCCCACACACCAGTACACACTGCCTAACATGTCCGTGATGTTTGAAAAGTACAGTTACATAAGGAGTTATCGTAACAGCAGATCTTCAAGAGAAGCTCTTGCAGCAGGTAACACATACAGAACTGTAGCCGGCCGGTGACAGGACCCCACGGCAAACTTCTAACCAGCAGTACCAAGTGAGGGACCGCCCCCAACGTTGGCCCGCCCCCTGATGTCCCACGTGGTATAAGAGGTGGCGGTCCCCAGCGCTGCCCCAGTTCTTGCACCACCGAGAGCATGGCAGTCGGATCTAGTAAGACCTGTCACAGAAAGGAAGGGCACTATCTCATCCAGCAGGAAGAGGATATGGTAGCAGCTCATGCAGCAGGATATCTCCAGGGGAAGGAGGATGGGAAGTATACTGCTGCAAGAGCTTCTCTCGAGATCTACTGTTACAGTAAGTTCTTACGTAACTGTACTATCTTACTTTGAGAGTCAGTTCCTGCAGCAGGTAACACATATAGGACTGATTCCCAAGCAGTATAAACTGAAGACAACTCCTTGGGTGGTAGGAGAAAGGGAAAAGGAAGGAAGAAATTCCTTAAGAGATAAGACCCTGCAGAACAGCCAGACCAAACCCTGCCCTATGTCTTGAGGCAATGTCCACACTGTAATGTTTAATGAAGGTGTGGACTATGTTCATGAAGCTGCTGCCAGATATCTGGAGCAGAAAAATTTTCAGCGCTGCAAAAAGGCTGCTACCATCTAGTCAAGTGACTGCATCGGCCTGGTAGGGATTTCTGATAACAGAAGGTGATGCAATGCAACAGCCATCAGGAGAGGGTCTGCTTAGTCACAGGGTTACCCATAGTCCTAGGAGTGAAGGACACAAACAATTGATCAGATTTTCTGCTCCCCCTGGTTCTGGACAAGTAATATCGCAAGGCGTGATGAACGTCCAAAGTATGGAGACGAGCCTCACCCTTATTAGAGTGGTTCAGGTAGTTGCACGTTTTGATTCAACATCATTTCTGAAGCTACTTTGGGGAAGAAACTTAGAGTTTGTATGCAAAGCTACCCAGTCTTTGTGGAAAACTAAATAAGGCTCTTTATTACACATCAGGGCCTGTAGCTCAGAAATCCTTCCAGCAGAAGTAATGGCAACTAAAAAGTACAGTTACATAAGAACTTACCGTAACAGCAGATCTTCGAGAGGAGCTCTTGCAGCAGGCTATTACCATTAGGACTAACACTGCAGGCCTTAGGACCCACCAGAAAAAACTTAGCTAGCAATACCCAGCAGAGCCCGCTCCTGACGTCAGTCATGCCATAAGAGGGGGCGTTCCCTAGCTCCACCTCAGTTCACCCGCCGAGGACCCACAAACAGATCCCAGCAAGCGAACCAGGAGAAGCGTGCCCCAGTCATGCTGAAACTCTCCAGGGGGAAGGAGGGCGGGAAAGAAGCGCCTGCTGCAAGAGCTCCTCTTGAAGATCTACTGTTATGGCTAGTTCTTACGTAACTGTACTATCTTACTGAGGGGAGCTCTTGGCAGACTATTACCATTAGGACTGAATCCCAAGCAGTCCCGCACTAAGGAGGCAACAAGCCCCAGGAGGATGATGACAGGAACTAGTACAACGTCATTGCCTAAACAGGCAGGGAGAGAAGACAACAGTCCTTGAAAGACTGCCAGGCTGAAACCGGCTCAGTGACTGGAATCAATGCCCAGGCTGTAATGCCTGACAAAAGTATGTACTGAACTCCAAGTAGATGCTGCACAAATGTCTCGGATAGAGACATTCTTCAAAGAAGCAAAGGAGGTAGAAACTTCTCTGGTAGAATGACCTCTAACCACTCCCAGTAGGGGTCTGTTGTACTTGTAACAGAAGACTATGCAGTGGACTAGCCACCAAGATATAGTCTGTTTAGACACCAGTTTGCCCATGTATTGAGGCGCAAAGGCCACAAACAGTTGCTCCAATTTGCGGTGTGCCACTGTACGCTTGAGGTAGTACTTCAGCACCCTGTGGACATCCAAGGTGTGTAAGGGAGCTTCTCCCCTGTTGGAAGGGGCTGAATAATAGACTGGAAGGTCAACTGACTGGTTGAGGGTTAATTCAGAAACCACCTTGGGTAGTAACCTAGAATTTGCCCTAAGAGAAACCGTTTCCCTATGAAAAATCAAATAAGGCTCCTTGCACATCAGGGCCCAAAGCTCGGAAACCCTTTGAGCTGAAGTAGCAGCAACTAAAAAGGACACCTTCCAGGAAAGATAACGCAGCTCACACTCTGCTGCGGGTTCAAAGAGAGGGAGAGTAAGCTTCTCTAACACAAAAAGGAGATCCCGGGGGGAACTAGATCCCTAATGGGAGGCTTTATATGAAGTATGCCCCGTAAAAAGGTGCGGACTACGTCCAACTGGGCTAGGGTTCTGCCCTCAACCAGGACGTGATAAGAAGAAATGGCCCACATATGCACCTTAATAGAGGAGTAGCTCAAGCCCTGTTGTAATAAGGAGAGAGGTACTATAAAGCTGAGTTCACTGGACAGGTAAGGGATCAGATGATGCGACAAAGCCCAGAGGCAAAAATGCTTCCACTTCATTGCGTAAGTGGAGCAGTAGAAGGCTTTCTTGCTGAAGCAGGGACATCTGCCACCCTTGGGAGACCCCATACCTTGTTTTAACTATGTCTGCAGGAGCTATGCATAAAGGTGCAGGGACTTGAGATCTGGATGCACCAGCTTGCCCTGATCCTGGGACAACAACTGCGAGCATACTGGCAGTGGGATCGGAGGTTCCGACAACAACCACTGAAGTAGTGGGAACCAAATCTGCCATGGCCACAGCGGGGCAAGTAGGATCATTCGAGCCCCCTCAGCCTGTACCTTCAACAGAACCCTCTGAATTAGAGGGAAAGCGTAAAGGAACCTCCCTGTCCAACAAAGGGACAACGCGTCTGGCCAAAAAGCACCAGGTGCGTGCTCTCACGAGCAGAAACTTGGCAGTTTGGCATTGCATGGAGATGCAAAGAGGTTCAGCTCTGGAAGACCCCAAGTGTCGAAGAGGTGGTCTGATACTGACTGGAGTAGCTCCCACTCCTGTGCCTTGGAGCGAGACCGGCTTAGGCTGTCTGCCAAGGCATTTTGGGCGCCTGGAACATGCACTGCAGTCACAGAGATTGATGTTCCAGCATCTAGTACCAGACTCTCATCGCCTCACTGCACAGGGGTAGGAGTGTGTTCCCCTTGCTTGATGTAGAAGACAACAGCCACGTTGCCTGACTGAATGAGGAGACAGCTTGGTGCTAGGTCCTCTTGGAAAGCCCAAACAGCACTGAGGACGCTTGCATTTCCTGAACACTGGCGTGGAGGTCGCGGCTCCTCTGGGGACCAAATGCCCCAGTCTGGCTGTCCCCTAGGTGAGCCCCCCAGCTGAAGTCGGAGGCGTCTGTCGTCAATGTCCGACTCAGCGGCTCCTGTCGAAACAAGACCCCGTCTCCACATTGAGGGGATACAACCACCAAAGAACCGTCCTTCTGACTGGTCCGGAGATCCTGACCATATGGTCCAGACTGTCGGAGCTTTGGTCCCACTGCACCCTGAGCATCCAATGCGGGACCCTCATGTGGAGGCAAGCCAAGGGAGTTACAGTGATGGCAGTCACCGTGTGCCCCAGTAGCCTGAGGAAAGTCCTGGCCTGGACCTGTGGGGTTACAAGGATCGTTTGGGCCACTTCTTGCAGGCGATCTCCCCTTTCCTGTGACAGGAAGGCCATGCCCTGGACCGTATCCAGGACCGCACCTATAAAGACGAGTCTTTGGCTGGGCCCTGGGGATGACTTTGGAAGATTCAGGGTGATTCCCAACTCTCGGAATAGCGTATAGGTGTCCCCGAGCGTTTGAATGGTGTGCATTCCTGACGAGGCTGCCAAGAGCCAATCGTCCAGGTAAGGGAAGACATAATGCCTCTTGTGCCTTAGAGCTGCAGCTACCATTGCTAGACATCTCTTAAAGACTCAAGGAGCGGAGGAGAGGCTGAACGGCAGAACCTGGAACTCGAAGTGTCCCCCTTGGAAGTGGAACCTCAAGTACTTCCTGTGAGGAGGAAAAATCCTGATATGCATATGCATGTCCTGGGAACAGAGCCAGTCTCCTTGGTGCAGCAGAGGAATTAGACCTGGAAGGGTCATCATCCTGAACCTTCGGGTATTCTATATAGTTGTTTAAGGAGTTACGGTCCAGGATGGGCGAAGATCCTGAGTTTTCTTTGGAACCAGGAAGAAGTGGAGTAAAACCCTTTTCCCTGCTGCTGCAGGACGATTGGCTCTATCGCCTTTTTCACAAGAGGGCCTGAATCTCTCCTTCTATGAGAGTTATGTGAGAAGGAGGATACCTTGAGGACCATGGTGGTGTCTCTGGGGAATCTGAGTGAACTCCAGTGTATGTCCCCTCCTTATGATATCTAGGACCCAAAGGTCTGAAGTGATTTTGCTCCATCTCTCCAGGTGGAGGGAGAAGCGACCCCCTACTGCCTACCCTGGTACCGCCTCCGGGGGGGGGGGGTCACTGGGCAGAGCCAGGAGTTGGCAGAGAGGCTTGGGATAACTTTGAGCCTTGAAAAGGAGCACCTCCAGGTTGCCGGTTTCCAGCCTTCCTTTTGAAGTCACCTCTCTGGGCCATCTGGTTGCCATGGGCATGCTGGCCTGAGGCCTTCCGAAATGGCTATTTAGAGAATCACTTTGGGTCCCCCCTTGTACATCTGTCGGATGGGACCAGATTGATTTGCCTGACTCCTGGAGAGCGAGACAAGGCTCTCGGTCTCTGAGCCCAGACAGTATGGAACCATGGAAGGGAAAGTCCCGATTCCAGTCTGCAGATCCTGGGAGAACCCTGCAACTTGCAGCTAGGCATGGCGCCTTAGGCAGACACCTGACGTTGACGCCCTTGACGCTGTATCTGCAGTGTCGTACAAGGCACATAAAACATGGGTGCCCAAGTCCAAGCCTAATTTCAGAATGTCCAGGAGCTTTATTTTTTGCACAGAGTCTGGTAAGGCATTAGCCATCTTCTGTCCCTTCTCCCATAAGGCATTCTGGTATTGGACCATATGCATTAGGAAGTTCAGGGAACGTATGGAGCAGGTGGATGCAAAGTACACCTTCTTGCCCATCTGGTCCAAAATAATGGGACTCAGATTGGGAGGCTGGGAACTAAGGTGCTTGGGCTGTAAGACTTATCATGAGCAGCCGCTATGATCATCGAGTCAACCTGAGGGTGTTCTGCCAAATAGGGCTCCTCCCTCAGTGCTCTATATAGCCTATCCGATTTTTGGAACTGCGGGACCGTGGCTGGGTGTTTCAAGTGATCCTTGTCAGGTCTTGGAATGTATCCACTAAAGGAGGTGCTGCCAATGCTTTAGCCTCCTTCTGCCTCAGGTATCTGGCCAGTCTCTGGCTGCCCGGATCCAGGTCCTCAGTCTCCCATTCATTGACGCCTAGATGTGCCTCATGGCACCCATAAAGGTTGGATTATCAGGGGTGAACGTGTGTCTCTTTGTCATCAGGAGAACCCCAACCCTAAGAGGGACTGGTCCGAAGAGGATGAAGATGAAGCAGAATCGGCTCTACTTGGATGAGTGGAGTCCGAACCATACCTGTAGGGACTACCCTCCCTAGAAAGTCGGGCACTCTTTCCCACCATCGGCCATGGGACCGACTAATGGAGCAGAGACTGACACCTGTCAGGGGACGCCAGCTAGAAGAGTGTCCTTGCCTAGTGATAGATCTATTGCAGCTGCAGGACTTGATCTTGGGCTGGGACCAGCATCAGGACCCTGGAGCGGCGCCGACGATGGTCTTTAAACAGAGACTGGGATCAAACCACCGACGGTGAGTGGGATTTGGAAGGTTTACGCCACTTGTCAGGGGTTTTGGAAGGCAACTTCAAGGAACGATCCACGGTGTCCGGGCCAGTTGGTACCAGTGTCGGATCTGGCTTCAGAGTAGTCTCATCCTTTTTGACTTGGCTCCACCAGAAGTAAAAGAGCTCCTGTAGCTCCTCCTTATTAAAAACTGAAGCCGCCGTCCCCTTCAGGGAGTCGGGTGAAACTGGAACTGGCAGGGCCTTGGGAAGACTGAGGAAGAGCACTCCGGAATAGAGGACCTTGGGGCTGGCGATGGTACCATGATCTGTGTGGACTCAACCTAAGGCAAGTCGACCTTATACACTGTGGCTGGTGCCTTGGCCGAGGTTGGATCTGACTTCATCAACTTGGAAGAGAGGGAGCCAGAAGGGGTCTTAGCCGGAAGGTCCCGATCCTTGCTCAATGACTTACCCGACCCAGGTAAAGCCGTGACTGAGGCCTTTTTCTGTGGGGTGGAAGCATACGCCAAAGTGGAGGCCTTAGTCAAGTCCACTGAGGTGACAGGGTTACACAGCGGCGTAGCCTTCACCTTGGCCGGTTTATCAGAAGTAGCACCCGCTGGGGCCGGTGTCGGTGTCTTGGCAGACCTCGCCTTTTTTTCATGTTTTGAGTGTCTCGAACAGTCGGAACTGCCCGAGCCTGAAGAGCGAGGCCTTTTGTAGGAGAATGCGACCTGGACCTGCTGGGACTGCCACGGTCCTCTCTCACAGGACTTCTGTGATTTGTCCCGTTGCTTGGCCTTTTCCCCGGGACAGCTTTTCATGACGTCCATCTTTTTTTCTAAAAGCTGGGCTTTTAAGGCCTTCAGATGCCTGATCCAAGTCCTGCTGGTGAAGCCCTTGCAGATCTTGCAGGCTTGGAGGTCGTGGTCTGGGCCAAGACAGAAGACAAAGGCCTCGTGGCCATCCTTCAAAGGGATTTGGCAGCCACAGGCACACTTGATCTTCTTGGGGCTGTAGGATGAGACCGACGACGGAGATGACATGTGAAGAAATCCGAGAAAAGGGAGAATCAGAAGGAAGTAAGGTTCTATGGAGAAAACGATAAAGGGTCACCACATTTTGCTGGAACTGCTGATGAACACGCTAAGACTTTCCCAATGACAGCGGGTCTGTTGCACGAAAAGAAATGAGCTGTGGTTAATTAGGGACCATCCTCTTATGGCATGACCGATGCCAGGGCAGAACCAGCGTCGCGGGGTTGAGGGGCAGACCCTGCTGGTATTGCTAGCTATGTTTTCTCGGTGGGTCCTAAGGCCCGCGGCGTTGGTCCTAATGGTAATAGCCTGCTGCAAGAGCTCCCCTCAAGTAAGATATAATGTTTTCCAAGAAAGAAAATGTAGCTTGCAATCCATGGCAGACTCAGAAAAGGGGTAACATGAGGTTTCTCTAAAATAAAGAGAGCGATCCCAAGGGGGAACAGGGTCTTTAATGGGGGGCTTTATATGATATGCCCTAAGGAAAGCATGGGTAACTCAGTTGAGCCACTGTTCTACCCTGGACGAGGGTTGTGGTAGGCAGAAATGGCAGCCAGGTGTACTTTAATGGAGGGTAGCTCAATCCCGACTCCGAAGGGATAATAGGTATTCCAGCAGGTTGTTGACCGGACAGGCCAGGATCCGGATGGCGCACTCATGGCCCACAAGCAAAATCGCTTCCACTTCATGGTGTATCTAGCTCTCGTGGAGGGTTTCTTAGCCTCCACCAGGACTTCAGTGACCTTGGCCAAAACACCAAGCAAGGTTTGACTAGGTCTTCAGGAGCTATGCGTGAAGATGCAGGGATCACAAGTTTAGATAAACCAAAGGTCCCATCATCATGACAGAGCAAGTGAAAGTTCAGCAGAAGCACAATTGGAGGATCCACTGCCAACTGCTGCAATAGTGGAAACCAGATTTGACGGGGCCACAGAGGAGCAATCAGGATCATAGCTGTCCCCTCCATCTACACCTTGAGGAGAACCCTCTGAAGGAGTGGGAAAGCACAGAGGAATCTCCCCTTCCAGGAGAGGGACAATGCGTCTTGCCAGAAAGCACCAGGCTCGAGATCTAGCAAGCAAAAACTGGGCAGTTTTGCATTGGTGACTGAAGCAAACAGGTCAAATTCAGGGATCCCCCACATGGCGAATAAGTCGTCGACCACCGACTGGAGGAGCAACCATTCATGTGCCCTCGACCTTGTTCTGTTGAGGGTTTCTGCTAAGGTATTTTGAACACCTGGGACATGGACGGCCGAGATGGAGATCTGATAAGCTATGTCCCAATCTCACACTCTCATGGCTTCCCTGCAGAGGGGATATGAGTGTGTGCCTCCCTGTTTGTTGATACAAAACATTACCGACATGTTGTCCGTCTGAATGAGGAGGTGTCCTGGTTGGAGCACCATGTTCAAGGCCTGGAGAGCACAGAGAATGGCTCTGATCTCTAAGACGTTGATGTGCAGGGACTCTTCAGTCAGGGACCAGGATTCCCGAGTCTTGGGAACACCTAGGTGTGCACCCCATCCCATTCCATGTTTGATGCGTCTGACGTAAGAACCTGGTCGGGAGCTGCCTTCTGGAATGGAATCCCTTCCTGCAAGCGGGAGACGTCACCCACCAGGATAGCTCCAGATGAACAGGCCGTGTGATGGAGACTGATAGCTCCAGGTCGTCCCATCTCTGGTCCTACTAGACCCAAAGAAAAAATTACTCACCTTAGTAATGTTGTTTCTTCTAATGGAGTCTTGCTGTATTATAACAATTGCAGTTTGTCCCACCATTAGAACTGCTCCGGAGGAGAAAGAGTTAACTTCCATGCCAGGCATGGAACTTAGAGCACGAGCTCGGTTAGAAAAGCTCTGTCTGGAATATTTCAAACTGAAACTGTCAGATCTTTACGAGCAAAACTCACTAAGGTTCTGTGTGGAAGCTGTAATCTACACTAGCCAACTGGCTACTTAAATATTAACACATTTTCCTGGCCCCAACACCAAGACTCAAGTCAGGGGACCAGAAAAAGATAAGACAAGATAAGATAAAATAAAACACACACCCAAACACCCCAAAAAAGGAGGGGTGGAAACATAAAATGGGCATCAATAAGTGCCAACACTACACTGCCCACCCCATACCCAAAGTAGAAGTTCTGAGAGGGGCAGGCTGGGGGGGAGGTCATAATATAGCAAGACTCCATTAGAAGAAACAACATTACTAAGGTGAGTAATTTTTTCTTCAAACAACATGAAGTCTTGCTATATTATGACAATTGCAGACTACACAGCAGTACCTCCATGGAGGAGGACAGAACCTACTTAGGAATAGGCTCTGAAGCACGGTTGTGATAAACCGAGCATCCTCCTGGCCTGAATATCCAGGGAGTAATGCTTGGTGAAAGTGTGTACTGTTTTCCAAGTAGCTGCTTGACATATCTCTAAGATAGGGATGTCTCTGGCAGCAGCTAGAGACGCAGCTGTACCTCTGATAGAGTGAGCCCTCAGGCCTGAAGGGGAACCTACCCAGTTTTGATAGCAAAATTGGATACAAGAGACAATCCACCTGGCAATGGATCTCTTAGTGGCAGGTTTTCTTCCCAACCTCACCATAAGTGAGAAATGTTGGAGGAGTCAAACCTGTGACCCTTAGCACGCTCATGTAGTAACTTAGGGCCCTCTTAACATCTAAGCTGTGCAACCTCCTCTCACCAGAGGAGGAATGGTCAGTGAAGAACACTGGAAGAGAAATAGATTGATTAAGGTGGAAATCTGAAACCACCTTAGGCAAAAACTTCCTGTTAGTCCTGAGGACTACCTTATCCCTGTGAAAGGAAATAAACTCAGTCTCCACTGACAAAGCTTGTAACTCACTTATGCGCCTGGCAGAAGTGATGGCTAATAGAAACACAGTTTTCCAAGTCAAGTACTTAAGCTCTGCCGAGGGGGGTTGCATCAGCTGAGCAATGCAAACATTAAGATCCCAGGCAGGGGCAGGGTCCCTGAATGGTGGATTGGTATGAAGCAATCCCCTGAAAAACTTGGAAAAAACAGGGTGAGCAGAAAGAGAAGAGGGCTTCCCTGCTGAAATAAAAGCAGAGACAGCTGCCAAATGCACTTTCAGGGTAGCTGGTCTCACTCCAAAGAATTAAGATGGACCATATAGTCCAAAACAGTGGTCAAATCAGCAGATTCGGGGAAATATGCTTCCCAGAACACCATATGGAAAACCTTTTCCATTTGGAGTTATAAGTAGCCCTAGTGGAAGGCTTCCTAGCAGCTTTCAAGATTTTGAGAACACCTTGAGAAAGGTGTAGGTCAGCAAACTCTAACTCCTCAAGAGCCAGGCCTTGAGGTTGAGGGATTTGAGATTCGGATACCAAACTCTCCCCTGGGCACAGGTTAACAAATTGTGGTTCCTGGGGAGACACAGGGGAAGATGGACTGCTAAGGACAGAAGGAGTGGGTACCAGGGCTGCCTGGCCCAGTCTGGAGCAATCAGAATCATCTTGCAGGGCTGAGATCTGACTTTGACTAGCACCTTGAACAGGAGAGGGAAGGGGGAAGGCATAGAGAAACTTCCCTTTCCAATTGAGGATAAAGGCATCCAGGGGTACCGAGCCCAACACTGGGGGCCTGCAACAAAAAAGTGGAAGTTGATGATTGTCTGGGGCTGCAAAAGATCTATCTGAGGGTGCCCCATCTGGCAAAAACTATCCCCAGTACTGGGGATCCAGTGACCACTCGTGATGGCCTGGGAAATCCTGCTGAGAGCATCTGCCAGGACATTGTCCTTGCCTGGGAGGTGAACTGCTATGAGGAAGTGTTCAGGGAATAAGCCAGAGACCACAACTTCATTGCCTCGTGCACAAGGCCGAGACCGAGTGCCCCTTGTTTGTTGATGTACCACATTGTAGTGGTGTTGTCTGTTCTGACCTGTACCACTTTGTTCTGAACAGATGCAGAAAACCTGAAGTGCTAGAAAAACAGCCTGAGTTCCAACAGATTGATGTGGAGCAGAGATTCCTGAGGGGACCACAATCCCTGGGTGGAGAGGTCGCCCATGTGAGCTCCCCATCCCAAAAAGGACGCATCTGTAGTAAGGGTCAAGGAGTGAGATAGAGGGATGAAGGAACCCCTTGTCTCAGATTGCTCTGATCCTGCCACCACTGAAGGGCCTGGATCAGGGTTCGAGTCACTGGGATCAACTTGGATAGGGGATCTCTTCTTTGAGACCAAAAGGCTCTCAAATGGAACTGAATGTCCCTCATCTGAAATCTTGCTCCTTGCACTACAGCTGTGGAAGCAGCCATGTGTCCTAGGAGCTGTAGGAAATGCCTTGCTGGTTGAGAGACCTGCAGAGTGAAGGAGGAGGCCAGGGCCACCAGGGTCCTTACCCTTTCTAGGGGAAGGAAGGCTCTGGCCTGCTTTGTGTCCAGTTCTGCACCTATAAAGGTGAGTACCTGGACAGGTTCCAGAACTGACTTTGGAAGATTGAGAAGAAAGCCCAGAGAGGTAAGCAGCTGCTGGGTAACTTGCAGGTGTGATATGACCTGGTCTGGAGACTGACCCACAATGAGCCAGTCGTCTAGGTAGGGAAAGATGGCAATCTTTTGCCTTCTTAAATGAGCAACTGCTACTGCCAGGCATTTTGTGAATACCCTTGGGGCAGAGGTAAGGCCGAAGGGCATTGCTCTGAACTGATAATGGCCTGAGGGCAGTTCGAATCTGAGGTACTTTCGGTGGGAGCTTCTGATAAGAACATGGAAGTAGGCATCCTTGAGGTCCAGAGAAGCTAGCCAGTCCCCTGGCCTTAGGGAGGGTAAAATCATTCCCAGAGTCACCATTTTGAATTTTGGTTTTAAAAGGTTCTTGTTCAGATATCTTAGGTCCAGGATGGGCCGCCATTCTCCTGTCTTTTTTGGGGTAAGGAAGTACCTGGAGTACAGACCTTTGCCCTGGTGTAGGGGAGAAACCCTTTCTACAGCTCTGAGAGCCAGGAGGGTTGAGACTTCTGTTCCAAAGCAAGAGTCTCTAGAGGATTTGCAGGTGGAAAAATCTGATTCTCATCTTTGGAAATTTTTGAAGCTGAGAACCAGACCCTGGCTTACTACTTCCAGGACCCACTTGTCTGATGTTAAAGACTCCCAGTCCTGGACGAAGTAAGCCAGCCTGCCCCCTACAGGTAATGGAGAACGGCCCTGGGCATCCCATCAGGGTGCCTGTTTGGCAGGGGCTTTAGGCTGAGGGGTGGGAAGCAGGCCTGCTCATACCCAGTCTGCCTCTCCCTCTGAAGAACCCCCTCTGAACATAAGCTGAAGAGGTGGCCCTGGGTTTGGTAAAAGGTCTGTGAAAAGGCCTGCCTCTACCCTGGGGCTGCCTCTGAGGAGTGGCTTGCCGCTCCTTGGCTTGTGCACTCCTATAAGTGGTTCTATATTCATCCATTTTCTTCATATAATTCTCTGTCTGCTCCCAAAAAGAGAATTTCCCACCACAAAATCCATGGCCTTAGCCTGGGTATCCTGTGACAGACTGGTACACCTGAGCCAAGCCAATCTCTGAAAAGCCATAGATGTAGCCATGACTCTAGAGGATACATCATTAGAATCCACTGCAGCAGGGAACTGCACTTTAGATGCCTCGATACCATCAGCAGCCACCTGTTCCAGCTCCTTGGCAAGCTGGCCAGGGGCCTGTTTGGCTAAAGCCATGACAGTATCCCATCTAGATTTCTGGTATCTTGCAACATAAGCCATATAATTTGCTTGCCTGAGTCCCAAGGACGCTGCCATGTATTGTTTTTTAGCCATGGCATCAATCTTCCTGGAGTCCTTGTCAGGAGGATGTGAAGCCAGGGGAATATTAGCCTTATCACAGGCTGCAGCCTGAACTACCTAACATGGCTGCATTGCTGTGAAAGAAATTCTGTATCAGGACCTGACAAATGTACCTCCTGTCCATCTTTTTATCCACAGGAGGCACAGAATTAGGAGCCTTAAAATTTTTATTGTTTGTTTCTAAAGGATTTATGTAAAGGAATAGACAATCTCCTGGACTCTGGGATATCCATCATCTCTACAAAGTCAGGCTCCTCTTGCTCATCCACAGCTTCCTCCAAAGGAAGCTGGAGGGTTCAACAACTTTTTATAAAACAGAAAATGAGAAGGGACTCAGAAAGCCTGGGGAGATTCTCCTAAAGGTCTGTCTGGGAAGATGTCCGGTTCAATGGGCACATCCAGACTTTCAAAGTCACATTCACACTGTTCATAATCATCCTCCCCCTTCTCTGGTTCATAAAACTCCTCTATATCATATTCTTGAACCGGTGGAACCAGCCGAACCGACCTTTTGCCAGATAGTGGCGGTTCGGACGGAACCGGGGAAAGTGACTGGACAATTTGGATTGCTTTGGCTATCTCTGCAGCAATTGGAGAAGGAACTTTAGACTCCACACCTGCTGATTTTCTAGTTCTCTTTGCTGGAACTGGCTCCTCTGAGCCAGCTTTACGTTTGCCCGAGGAAGTCTCGCCCTGGTCAGAGGGCACTCCCTCCGGTTCGGTTGGCACCGAACCGGGCTGGCCATCCGGGTCAGCGGACTTTTTGGCCTCTCGTTCCCTGAGCCTACCAACTCTCTTATCTAGCGTAGCTGCAGGGAAATTCTTGCAAATCTGGCAGTCTGCGTGAGGGTGGTCAAGCCTAGACAATAAACACATGTGGTGTGTGGGTCAGCCTTGCAGGAGGCTTCCCACAGACACTACATGTTGAAACCAGTGGGCGGTTTTTCTTTTGGGTTTCTCAGACATAGTGCCAGCCTAACCAAAAACTTCTGCCCTTTTTCCGCAGTGCCAGGCAAGACACCCTTATCGGTTCCCAACAGTGTCACGGGTCGTGGAAAAAACGAATGAAACTGCTTTTTAGAACCGATAAGAACCAGGAACCTGACTCTAAATAGCTTTTAAAAGCTTCAGAATAAAGTTTTAAAACATCCTGATCGGTTCAAACCGAACCGATAAACATTTACAAGTTCCACACAGAAATAAACCTGTCTATTACTTACAATACCACAGACAGAGCTTGAACCGATCGGTTTGCAGTTAAAATAATAATAATCGCGGTTGAATTTAACCGAGAAAAACTCTTTTAAACCGAGAAACGAACCGAGCAGTAGGAGGAATCTCTGGAGCGACTGTTCAGTGAAGCGGAGTAAAGAATCTGACAAGTTTCAGTTTGAAATATTCCAGACAGAGCTTTTCTAACCGAGCTCGTGCTCTAAGTTCCATGCCTGGCATGGAAGTTAACTCTTTCTCCTGCAGAGCAGTTCTAATGGTGGGACAAACTGCAATTGTCATAATATAGCAAGACTTCATGTTGTTTGAAGGGTCCACTGCATTGTCCTCATCTGAAGCCTTGCGAAGGGGACTGTGATGATGGACGCCACCATGTAGCCCAGCAACCAGAGCAGAAACTTAGCTGGTACTGAGGAGGCTGAACAGATTTGGCTAGCTAGGGCCTGAATGCGATCTGCCCTGTCCAGCGGCAGGAAGACCCTTCCTCTGACCATGTCGAGAAGGGCCCCTATGAACGGTAGTAGCTGCGAGGAGCTCAGTAATGACTTTGCCGTATTGATTGTGATCCCCAGGCTCTGAAAGAGAGTGCAAGTGTCCTGAATGGCACTCTGAAGGCATTCTTTGGACTGTGCCATGAAGTCAATCGTCAAGTGTAGAACACGTAGTGTCTATCCTTGAGCATTGCCGTTGCAGCCACCACCACGAGACACTTTGTGAACACCCTCGGAGCCGAGGAAAGGCCAAAGGGCAATGCCCTGAACTAGAAATGCCTGCCCCGGAAAACGAACCGGAGATATTTCCTGTGATGTTTTGCTATCCGGATGTGGAAGTAAGTGTCCTGCATGTCCAGATATGCTAGCCACTCACCCTGGTGAACGACAGGAAGCAGGCTCTGCAAAGTGACCATCCGGAACCTTTTGAATTCGACCAACTGATTGAGGTCACTGAGGTCAAGAACTGGCCTCAAGTCTCCTGACTTCTTTGGGACCAGGAAAAAGTGAGAACAGAACCCTGTTCCCATTGGATTGGGGGAACAGGGCTCTATGGCCTTCTTGGAGAGCAGGGCCTGGATCTCTTGCTAAATCAGACCTGCGTGCTCCCTGAAACATAGAATTTGACGGCAGATAAGGACCGCTTGGCCCACCCAGTCTGCCCATTTCCCTACCTGATGGATAAGTTGCAGATCCTAGTTAACCAGCAGCCTACTTCTTCCTACCCCAACCCCCTAGAATTGCCTTATGAGTGTCCCACGCATGCTTGAATTCCACCACTGTTTTTGACTCCACAACCTCCTCTGGAAGGCTGTTCCATACATCCACAACCCTCTCTGTGAAAAAATATCCTTAAATTACCTCTGAGCACTTCTTCTATCTTCAAATTGTGCCCCTTGTTCTTGCACACCTCTTTTTGAAAGATGCTACCTCTTGGACTTTGTTGATTCCCTTGAGGTACTTGAAAGTTTCTATCATGTCCCCCTCTCCCTCCTTTCCTCAAGGCTATACATATTAAGCTCCTTAAGTCTCTCTTCATATGTCTTCCGGTGCAGACCCAGCACCATTTTAGTTGCCCTCCTCTGGACTGCTTCCATCCTGTCTATGTCTTTGCAGAGATTGGGTCTCCAGAACTGCATGCAGTACTCCAGATGGGGTCTCGCCAGCTGTCTGTACAGAGGATAACAACTTCTTGTTTTCTACTGGTGATGCCTCTCCCTATGCATCCCAGTATTCCCCCAGCCCTCCTTGCTGCCCTCTCACATTGCTTGCCCACCTTTAGGTCATCTGATATGACTATCCCAGGTCCATTTCCATTTTTGTTGTTGTCAGTATCTCACCCCCCCATTGTGTACTCTTCCCCTGGGTTTTTGTTTCCCAGGTGCATTACCTTGCACTTCTTAGCATTGAATCTAAGCTGCCATACATTTGACCATTCCTCTAACCTTGCCAGTCCCTTCTCATCCTTTCCACCCCACCTTGTGCATCAACTCTGTTGCAGATCTTTGTGTCATCTGCAAAGAGACATACTTTCCTTCCAGTCCCTCTGCAATGTCGCTATAAAGACATTGAAGAGGACCGTCCTAATACTGAACCCTATGCACTCCACTACTAACCCCCTTTTTTCACAGTGGACTCCATTTTACTATCACTCTCTGTCCTATTCTCCAGCCAATTTTCACCCAGGCTGTCATCTTGGGACCCACTCCCAGGCTGGCTAACTTGTATATTAATCTTTGTGTGGGATTGAGTCAAATGCCTTGCTAAAGTCTAGGTAGGCCATGTCCACAGCCCCTCCCTGATCAACTACTTTGGTCATCCAGTCAAAGAAATCTATTAGATTTGTCTGGCATGACCTTCCCGCTATGAATCCATGCTGCCTTGTGTCCTGTGCCCCTCTGGCCTTTAGATACCCAACAATTCTTTCCTTCAGAAGTGATTCCATCATTTTCCCTACCACTGAGGTTAAACTAACAGGTCTATAGTTTTCTGCTTCTGCCTTGCTCCCACTTTTGTGAAGGGAATCGATCTGCCCTCCTCCAGTCCTCAGGTACCACCCCATCCTCCCATGATTTGTTAAAGAGGGTAGTCAGTGGTGTCACTAGTTCTACCCTTAGTTCTTTTAGAATTCTGGGATGAATCCCATCAGGCCCCATTGCTTTGTCCACCTTCAGTTTTAAGAGCTCTTTCAGAACCCTTTCTTCTGTAAATGGGCTGGTATCAACTTCTGTATCCAGAGTGTTTCTACTGTTTGTTTTAGGTACCTCCCCCTCTTCCTTTGTAAATACTGAGCAAAAATATTTGTTTAGTATCTCTGCCTTTTCACAGTCACCCTCTGCCCACCCTCCCTCCCCTTTATTAAGCCTCACTATCCCTCCCTTGGTCTTCCTTCGCTCCCTGATGTACCTATAAAAGGTTTCATCCCCCTTCTTAACTGATTTGGCTATCTTTTCCTCGGTTTGGGCCTTTGCTGTTCTGACTGCCTTTCCAGCTTCCTTTTGCTTTAACTGATACAGTTCTCTATCCTGTTCCTTCTGTGATTCCTTGTACTTCCTGAATGCTTTCTTTTTCTCTTGAACTTTCACTGCCACTTCCTTTGAGAACCATAGTGGTTTCTTACCTCGTTCATTTGTTTATTTGCTTTACACAAGGCTTGTTACCTCTGTGAAGGCAGTTTTTATTATTCCCCATTGTTCTTCCACCCCTCCTTCCTGCCCATTTGCTAGTGCATTCCTTAGGCACTCACCCATTTTGGCAAAGTCAGCCCTCCTAAAATCCAGTACCTTTGTCTTTGTATGGCTTGACTCTATTGCTGTGTTTATTGTGAACCATACTGTTCGATGGTCGCTAGTTCCCAGATGGCTACCCACTTCTACATCTGTGTGGAGTGACGGGATGAGGGCCTGTCCAGTGGAATGCTGATGAACTCTACAGAGTGCCCATTCTCTACAAGTTCAACGACCCATTGGTCGGAGGTCACTCTTCTCCAAGCCTCTGTGTATAGAGAAAAATGGCCTACTACCTCCTCCCCGACAAGACATATGGGGGAGGTGGTTCGCCTGGGGTGTCAGGCAGTGGGAGGGGCTGGTTTAGTCTGACGAGAGACGGGTCCAGCAGAACCCCTGTAGCCTCCCCGCTGAGGTTGTTGTTGCTGAAAATGGGGTTGCTGATGGTGTTGTTGGCCCCCTCGGCCACGAAAACAAGACTTGTCTCTGTTTCGGGTGGTACATGGACTGTACGGAGTGGACAGCCTTATCAGAGTCCTATAGTCTGTTAATGGTTTTCTACGTGTCCTCACCAAAGAGGATGGAGCCCCTGAAGGGTGCATCCAGGATGTTGAATTGGACATCCAGAGCGAACCTAGAAACCGAAACCAGCAATGGCACGTAGACAAATGCCTGTGGCTGCCACTATTGCCACTGTGTCTGCAGAGTCACAGGCAGATCGTAGCACATGTGTGCCTACGTCTGACCTGGTTTGTAACAGCTTAGCGAGTTCTGCCCTCTGGGAGCAGTCGGGCATACCCTGCAAGATGTCCAATCCTTGTTTCCAAAGGGCGTTCTGGAATTGGACCATGTGGGTCAGGAAGTTGAGACTCCTGATACTGCAGGTAGCAGATGAGTACACCTTTCTGCCCATGGAATCCAGCTGTTTAGACTCTCTGTCTGGAGGCTGGGTGCGCAGATGTTTGCGCCTCTGAGAATGGTCATGAGCCGATGAGATAACCACCAAGTCTGTGGCAGGCTGCTCAGCCAAAAGGGGTGCTCCTTGGATGCCCTGTACAAATGGTCGCCTTCTTGGAGGCGGCCATAGATGAGTGAGAGTCTCAGGTTGCCTGAGTAGCGTCCTCGAGGTGTCAACCAATGGGGGAGGAATAACTGATGGTTTGGATCCTTTGCCTGAGGTATTTACTTAAGCGCATATGCTCAGGGTCCAGGTCCTTTGTATCCCAGCCCATGTTAGTTTGAATGTGGCATGACCTCCATGAAGAGCAGATTGTCTGGAGATGATTTTGGAGTATCTTTGGGATCCTGGGAGGTGAATCCTCGAAGGGTGAACTGGAAGAGTCTAACAAATGATAATAGTCTGATGAGGACACTGAGGGAGACCTGTGGCTCCTGCGTTTGTGTCGGTGCCCACTTGAAGAGCTAGAAGAGCTTGGGCTCCTCGACCTAGACTTATGGTGCTTCTTTTTTGCCACTCTCTTCCTTGACCTCTCGCTGAGGGGGGGGGGGTGCTTGTCCCGCTCCTCCTTAGAGAGAGGGTGGGAGGCTAAGTTTGGATCCAGGGATGGTGGGCGATCACCCTTGTCCAGATTCTGTTCCAAGTCCGATTCCACCGCCGTGTCCGGCTGAGGCTTCAGTGGAAGGATGTCAGTGCTGATGGTCTCCCACCAGTGGGAGAACAGGTCTTTCACCTGGGTCAGGTTCAATTTCAGGAAACAGGCGGCTCTGGTGGCGGATCTGCCCTTGATTACCCGGCGCCACCGTCCAGAGCCTATCCAGCGTTGGTGGGCAGACAGGAGTTGAGCGGAGCATCATGGTCATCGTCGGGTCCTAAGGGTACCATGGGGTCCGGTGTCAGGTCCTCAAGCACTGGGGTGTTGGCCGCCTCGACGTCTGCTGGAGGTGGAGGCATCAGGGGGAATGGAGATCTGGCCAGAGGGGTCAGCGTTCAGGAGTCCTTGGAGGTAGCATCCGAGGACCGAAATCAGTGGTGTTCCGACACAAGACTTGTGTTTTTCGGAGTGGCGCCGGTCAGAGGTCAGAATAGGGCATACCCCCCAACCAGACTTCTGTGCTTGTTTTGGAGGGAGGGAAGATGACCTCCCTGCCGATGAGCCTGAGAATTTAGCCTTATCCCGGGAGTCAGCACTACATAAAGAGGCCGACCAGGAGGCATGAGGAGTCTTACCTGGGACCGACGATCGGCCTGAAGTCTGTGCTGGAGGCCGAATTTTAATTGGCTATACAGCAGGGACCACCCCCCAACATCGACCCTGGTACAAAAGGGGGCGGACCCAGCTCCACCTCAGTTCCCCCGCCAAGGCCCATGAACAAGCCCTGACAAGAGAAGGAGACGAAGCACTCGATGGAGATGTAAATGAAGATGGGATCCGCACACCTCGAGGGGAGGCGGGTGGGGAATAGCATATGCTGCAAGAGCTCCTCTCGAAGATCTACTGTTACGGTAAGTTCTTATGTAACTGTACTATCTTACTTTGAGTGGGAGCTCTTGCAGCAGGCTATAACTAATAGGACTGAATACCAAGCAGTCCCTCACCAAAGGTAGACGACCCGGGAGGTGGAATATGTTGACTCAGGGCCTAGGACAAAAGTCCCTGTAAAACAGCCAGACCGAAACCGGCACGGCGTCTGGAGACTATATCCAAGCTGTAATGCTTGATAAAGGTATGCACCGAATTCCAGGTAGCAGCCGCACATATGTCCCTCATAGAGACATTTCTCAGGGCAGCAAAAGAAGCAGACACTCCCCTGGTGGAGTGACCCCTGACCGGACCCGGTAGGGGCTTATTGTGCTTTTCATAGCAGAAGGATACACAGTGGATGATCCACTTCGAAACTGTCTGCTTGGTCACCGGTTTGCCCAAGCACTGAAACATAGAAACATAGACTTTGACGGCAGATAAGGACCGCTAGGCCCATCTAGTCTGCCCATTTCCCTACCTACAGGATAGGCCGCAGATCCTAGTTAACCAACAGCCTATTTCTTCCTACTCCCCACAAGAATTGCCTTATGTCTGTCCCATGCATTTTTGAATTCTCCCACAGTTTTAGACCCCACAACCTCCTCAGGAAGGCTGTTCTATGCATCCACTACCCTCTCTGTGAAATAATACTTCCTCACATTGCCCCTGAACCGCCCTCCTTCTATCTTTAAATTGTGTCCCCTTGTTCTTGTAAGTCTCTTTTTCTGGAAAATGCTACCCTCTTGGACTTTGTTGATTCCACTGAGGTACTTAAAAGTTTCTATCATGTCCCCCCTCTCCCTTCTTTCCTCAAGGGTATACATATTAAGCTCCTTTAGTCTCTCCTCATACGGCTTCTCTTACAGACCCTGCACCATTTTAGTTGCCCTCCTCTGGACTGCCTCTATCCTGTCTATGTCCTTGCGGAGATGGGGTCTCCAGAACTGGACATAGTACTCCAGATGGGGTCTCACCAACTGTCTGTACAGAGGGATAACAACTTCCTGTTTTCTGCTGCTGATGCCTCTCCCTATACATCCTAGTATACCCCCAGCCCTCCCTACTGCCTTCTCACATTGCTTGCTAACCTTAAGGTCATCTGATATGATTACCCCCAGGTCCCTTTCCTTTTTTGTTGTTGTTACTACCTCCCCACCCATTGTGTATTCTTCCCTGGGTTCTTGTTTCCCAGGTGCATTATTTTGCACTTTTGCATTGAATCCTAGCTGCCATACTTCTGACCATTCCTCCAACCTTGCCAAGTCCCTTTTCATCCTTTCCATGCCTCCTTGTGTATCAACCCTGTTGCAGATTTTTGTGTCATCTGCAAAAGGCATACTTTTCCTTCCAGTCCCTCTGCAATGTCACTGATGAAGACACTGTGGTGCAAAGGCCACAAGAGTTGCTCCGACTGATGGTGCGTAGCCGTCCGTTTGAGGTAATACTTCAAAGTCCTGTGGACATCCAATGTGTGAAGGAGAGCCTCCCCTCTATTAGATGGGAAAGGAAAATAGACTGGAAGGTCAACCGACTGGTTGAGGGTCAACTCCGAGACCACTTTCGGAAGAAACTTAGGATTTGTTCCAAGGGAAACCCTTTCCCTGTGGAAAATCAAATAAGGCTCTTTACACATCAGAGACTGAAGCTCGGAAACTCTTCGAGCTGAGGTAATAGCAACAAAAAAACACACCTTCCAAGAAAGATAACGCAGCTCACAATCTGCTGCCGGCTCAAAGGGAGGGAGGGTGAGCTTCTCCAACACAAAAAGGAGATCCCAGGGTGGGATAGGGTCCCGAAAGGGAGGTCTCATATGTAAAATTCCTCTCAAAAAGGTACGGGCTACATCCAACTGTGCGAACGCCTTTGTCTCCAGTCAGAGCATGATAGGCGGAGACAGCCCAAATGTGCACCTTAAAGTACAGTTATGTAAGAACTTACTGTAACAGTAGATCTTCGAGAACAGCTCTTGCAGCAGGTTACACCATTAGGACTGAAGCGCGGCGCCAGGACCCTACGGAAAAATTCTAGTTAGTGATAACACTCTGCTACCTATCAGAGTGTGTGCTGCAAAAATTATACCATTATTGTGCATTGAAACTGTTTTATTTTTATTAAACTGAACTGTGTGTTCTGCTATCTGCAGTGGTCTGTGTACTTCCTGGTTGGAGTGCCCAGAGGCAGTGTGGGATATAGGAGGACTATAGGAGCCTGTCCTCCATTGAAACATCTCCCCACATTGTTTTTCTTTGTGCTTCTAACAGGGTACAATTCCCAGCAGTTATTCTGCCTTTTTAAAGGCTTAGTCTTTATTTTCTGCATTTATTTGGACCTGCTGTGTGCTAGCGCGAAACCGGAAGTTGCGCGGCGACGCACTTCCGGTTTTTGCTGTATAAAACACTCGCACTAGCGAAGGCGGCGGCTTGCTGGGTCGCACGCTGGAGACGCCAGAGAGACAACGTCATAGCGCGTGTCAATCGTGTCCATCGGGGACTTCAGGATAGCGGTCTAACAACTATTTGATTGGTCTCACTTAAGAGGGAAGCCTAAGGTACTGTGCACTGCTGTTTTGATTATTAGCTAGTGTTTTACTACCCTGTACTACAATGAAAAGAGCCAACAAATATTGTACTTCCTGCCAGATGTATGCAATTGGCAAACAGACTGCCAAGTACATCTGTGACAGGTGCATATTGGTTAAATCATTACAGGAAGAAGTTGCTCGACTTCTTAATAAAGAGGAAACAGCTCCTGAAGTTACTCAGTATGTTGTTGACCCTGAAATAGAAGCTTTAGAGGAGTTTATTGACCATATGTCTCTCCTGTTAGATGTTAACAACTTAACTTCCCCTCATGGCAATGCATCTCAGGCTGCATCAAAAATAAACTCTTTGCATAATGAGGTACATGAGACTGCTTTAACCCCCCAGGGTACTTCAAGATTAAACATTATACATAACGAAGTACATAAGATTGCTTCAACCCCCCAGTGTTCCCACCTCCCTCCAGAAATATTATCATTTCCTGACGTTACCACTTGGTCTACTATTGCACCCTCAAAATCTAACAAAAGAATTGATTTGCAGACACAAGGGATCAACATCTCTCCTCAGTTACGCTGCATAACTCTTATGAGCCATTAGCTTCTCTTTCAGCTGATGACACCAGCTGTAATCAGAAACAGGAACCAACAAATATTCAGGTTGACACCCTCCCACTTCATAATATTACTCCACACAGGTCTTTGTATTGGGTGATTCTATGGTTAAATTCATAGATCGGATTATCTGTAACCCTGATAAAGTAAACAGGACTTGCTCAAGTTATAGAGGAGCCAGGGTCTCAGACATAACCGCTATGACCAAAAATGCCTTACGAGCTGCAGGTAACAATCCGTTAGTTATAATTCATGCTGGGACTAATGATATTACCAAAATCCCATTACAACAACTTAAACAAGACATAGTTGCTCTTTGTAACTTACTAAATGAAAGGGGATGTAACATCGGCATATCTGAAATTCTCCCAGTACCCCGAGCCTCATATTCCACCCAAAAAAATCAAAACACTAAATGAATGGCTCCGGAAATGGTGTTTTAGGCAAGGCATAGCTTGTCTTACACATTGGGAGGAATTCAACGATAACCCTTCTCTCTTCTGCTGGGATGGTTTGCACCTCAGCCGAAGGGGAAGTTCTCTTCTTGGTCGCCAGTTTATGTCATTTATTGACAAACATTTAAACTAAAATCTAAGGGGGAGATCAGGCCAAAGGAGCCATCTCTTAATACTATATACAAGTTGAACGTCTTATCTTTTAATGCTATAGCACTTAACAAAATCAAAATGGCAGAATTAGAGTTGAAGATTCATGAATTCAACATTGGACTAATTGCTATCACTGAAACTTGGGGAAATTTGGATAAACAATGGATAATGAACATCCCAGGGTTTAAACTTTATTACAAAAACAGAGCCAATGAATAAAAAGATGGAGGAGTGAGTCTTTATGTTACTAATAATATTCCATCTTTTGAATCCTCCTTACCAATATTAACAGAAAGTATCTGGGTTTACCTGCAACCCAGAGGACATCCCCAGATTTGGTTGTAGCTGCTACGCCCCCTCTTCGGACATTGCATATCTTAATCAACTATCCTCAGAAATCACCTCAATAGCAGACAAGAGGTCAGTAATAATTTTGGGGACTTTAATCTCCCAACAATAAATTGGGACACACTTTCTGGACTCAGTCAGTATGATTCACAGTTACTTTCAATTATTACTGATCTTGGCCTTACCAACAAGTCAGGAACCCACATGGGAATAACATTCTAGACCTAGTATTGACCAATATGAATGCCTCTTTGTCTAATCTGCAAGTTTTAGACCCTTTGGGCAATAGCGACCATATGAGAATTCAATTTTCCATTTTTTTTGGCTCATAAAAATTCTACAAACAACTGTATGATTAAACAATATGAGAAGGCTAATTTTTCAAGAATTAATGAACATCTTACAGCCATACCATGGGACTCATTATTTTCATCTCTTAATGTTAATGATGCATGGAGCCTCTTCAAAGAAATTGTACACAATCTAGAAAAATATTACGTACCAGAAAGAAAGAAGTACAACAATAAAGGCAAGGTTCCTGCCTGGTACAACAATAAAATTAAAAACCTCAGTACTTACAAACGCAAATTATTCATATCGCTAAAAAAGTGCCAACCTGAACAAATAGAGGGAAAACTAATCAAGTATAAGAAAGCACTTAAGGATCTTAAAACATCAATCACTCTGTCTAAACGGAATCTTGAATTCAGAATCGCTCACACTAAGGATTCATATAAAAGTCTGCATTCATATTTAAATAACAAAAAAGGGTGACACAAACAAAATAGGTCCATTAATCATAGATAACATAACCATTTTTTCTGATAAGGTTACTGCAATTGAGTTTAACAAATACTTTTGTTCTGTTTTTGAAAAGGATAAGGAACCTATATCATATATCTATGCAAGTATTCCTCCTAGTTATACTGTTGCTATTCCTGATACCCTTAAACTTTTAAAAACTTTGAAGTCAACAACAAGCCCGCGTCCGACAATATTACCTCCAAGTTTCTTATGGGAACATATGATAATATTGCTATCCCACTTACCATTATCTTTAATAAATCTCTTAGAAGCTAATGTCCCCTAGACTGAAAACAGCCACTGTTACACCTATTTTTTAAAAATGGGGTGCACCATAAGGCTTAAAATTACAGACCTATCAGCCTTACCTCTATTCCATGTAAATTATTAGAAAAACATATTAAACACTTAACTGAAGAGGAGATGTTGGCACTAAAACTAGCTGATGTTGCACAACATGGATTTAAATCCGGACACTCCTGTACAACTAACCTGTTAGCCTTTTATAACTTAGTCAGCAGTAATCTCGATCTAAACATACCAGTGGATGTTATTCTGCTTGACTATAGTAAAGCATTTGACAAGGTTTCACATTTCATACTAATAAATAAACTAACAGCATTAGGTTTCTCTAATTGTATCGTGTCTTGGGTTAATAACTGGCTCTATAACAGAACTCAAACTGTCAGAGTTAATGGGGAATTATCAGATGAGAAATCAGTGTTAAGTGGAGTCCCTCAGGGTTCGGTGTTGGGCCCCACTTTATTTAGCATTTTCATCAGTGACCTTATCATTTCATCACAGAATACCTTATCCAAATTTACGGATGACACTAAATTAGGAGGCGAGTTGATCATAAACCAACAGAAGTTCTCTTATAAATGATCTTCAAAAATTGAATCATGGGCAGCAACCAATAAAATGCTATTCAATGTGTCCAAATGTTCAGTGTTATATTTTAGTAAGAAAAATCCCAAACAAACATACTATCTTAATAATATAATACTTAGGGAATCCCTCGTCGAAAAAGACCTGGGTATATTGGTTGACAACAGATTATCTTTTTCAAATCATTATAATAAGGTTGCTAATCAAGCCAATGCCCTCCTACGTAGGATTAACAATACTTTTACCCTCAAAACTGAGGAATGTATTATGGCTCTATATAAAACCCATGTTAGACCCCATTTAGATTACGGTTCACCGTTATGGAGTCCCTATTTGGCTAAGGACATTACAAGAGAAAGTCCAAAGGCGGGCCACTAAGATCATACCTCATCTTTCTCGTTATACCTATGAAACTAGGCTCCATAAAACAAAGTTGTATTCACTAGAATTTAGAAGACTAAGGGGAGATCTCCTTCAGCTATTTAAAATTCTACAATCAGCTACATTAATGAGTTCATGTGGCATATCCTTTACATCTAGAAAAATGGTACCCAGAATACACAACAAGAACAAGCAAAGACAACAGTTTTTACTGTTACAGCCCCAAAATCTGAATTCTCTACATGAGGAAATTGTGGACTGCCAGAATATTACCACATTTAAACTCAAAATTGATAACTGGCTACTCGACAGAACATAATCTACCAATGATCCACACTGTGTGGAGGACATCCTCGATGGGCTTCGGCCTTCTTTTGTCCTAACTACCAAGTACCAAGTACCAAATACCAAGTACCAAGCTATCTTCAGCGGGGACAGCCCCCGACGTCGGTCCCGCCTCCGACGTCAGGCGTGGTACAAAAGGGGGTGGTCCCGCCAGATTCCCCAGTTCTCCCGCCGGAGACTTCCGGCAGCAGGCTGACATCGAAATGGGAGACCGAGGATTCGCCGTCAGAAGACAGAAAGATATAAATCCCTGCTCAGAAAGACTGAGCCATGCCTCCTCCAAGGGGGAAGGTGGGCGGGAAGGTACCTGCTGCAAGAGCTGTTCTCGAAGATCTACTGTTACGGTAAGTTCTTACGTAACTGTACTATCTTACTTCGAGACACAGCTCTTGCAGCAGCACCAATAGGACTGATTCCCAAGCAGTAGCGCTGCCAGAAATTCGGAGGAGGAAAATAGAAAGTACATTCCAGGTCCTGAACCTAGGACAGGAGACCCTGTAGCACCGCAAGGCGAAACCAGCCCTTGCCCGAGGCGTGTCAAGGCTATAATGCCTGATAAAGGTATGCACAGTGCTCCAAGTGGCTGCAGCACAAATAGCAGAAGTGGAGGCGTTTCTTAGTGCTGCAAAGGATGTGGCCATACCCCTAGTAGAATGACCCCGGACAGAGCCCGGGAGGGGCTTTTGTTTGATATCATAACAGTATGAAATACACTGGACAAGCCAGCGAGACAGAGACTGTTTGGATACTGATTGGCCCATCATTCTCTCAGAGAAGGAAACAAAAAGCTGTTCAGAACTATGAGAGGGTTTAGTTCTGTTGAGGTAATACCTCAGGCTCGGTGAACATCCAGGGTGTGAGCAAAGCCTCTCCTCTATTTGAATAACTCGGGAAGTAGACCGGAAGGTCAATGTCCTGGTTTAGAGAGGTGAAGAGACCACCTTAGGTAAAAACTTAGGATTCGTCCTCAGGGATACTCTGTCCGGTGGAAAACTAAATAAGGCTCTTGCACATAAGGCGTGAAGCTCAGAAATTCTTTTCGCTGAAGTAACAGCAACTAAAATAACGTTTTCCACGGCTGAAACGTAGCTCATAATCAGCGGCAGGTTCAAAGGAGGGAGCGTGAGCTGTTCCAGGACAAAGAGCAGATCCCATGGGGCACAGGGTCCCTAATGGGAGGCCTAAGGTGTAACACTCCACTAAGAAATTCCCGAGAGGCGTCCAATTGAGCTACTGTACGGTGACCCACCGGGAGGTGATAGGCAGAAATGGCACAGAGGTGCACCTTAATAGAGGAGTAGGCTAGGCCTGAATGAGAAAGGGAGAGGAGGTAATCCAAAACTACTCCCACATGACAACCTAAAGGGGAAAGATCACGAGCTCGTGACCATAAACAAAAACGGTGCCATTTCATGGCATACGTCGCATGCGTTGCCAGCTTTCTGGCTGCAGAAAGAACCTCTGCAACCTCTTGCGAGACCCGTGGACGTAAGATGGCTATGTCTCTAGGAGCCAAGCATGCAGGTTCAGAGAGCGTAGGGTCGGATGGACTAATGAACCTTTCTCCTGAGACAGGAGGTGGGAGCTGGCGGAAGCGGGAGGCGGGGTTCCGAGATAGTTGCACCAACAAAGGGAACCAGATCTGTCTGGGCCAGAGCAGGGCCACCAGGATCATGAGTCTGCATGCCCTGCGCAGTTTGAGAAAACTCTCTGGATCAGCGGGAAGAGAGGAAGGCATAGAGGAATCTGTTTGCCCAGGAGAGGGATAACGCGTCTCGCCGGAAAACACCAGGCCCTGGATCTAGCGAGCAAAAAATTGGGCAGTTTTGCGTTGGATGGGGATGCGAACAAGTCTAGTTCTGGAATTCCCCAACGAAGAAACAGATCCTCTGCTACCTCTTGAAGAAGTTCCCACTCGTGGACTCTGGCCTGGGATCGACTCAGGCCGTCTGCAGTGTGTTGTCCACCCGAGAACATGCACACTGATCAGATTTGCGCGTGTCCGATTACCCAATCCCACACCCTCATGGCCTCCTAAAGGTAAGAGTGTCGCCTCCTTGTTTGTTGAGGTAATACATCACCGCTGTTGTCTGTCTGCAGCAGGCGAGTACACGGTGGGATTACTGACTGAAAGGCCTGCAGGGCATAGAGAACCGCCCTGATCTCTAGGACATTGATATGGAGATGAGCTTCCAATGGGGTCCACGTACCCTGGGACTTTACCCCGTCCAGGTGTGCCCCCCACCCAAGACCTGAGGCGTCCGTGGTGAGGGTTACCTCCGGGGACGGCGCTACAAATGGGACGCCCTTGGAGAGCGACCCGCGGACTAGCCACCACTGCCAGTCTCGGATGACTGAGTTTGTGATCCTGACCGGATGCTGCAAGTGGTCTTGCCTTTGGTCCCATTGTACCTTGAGCATCCACTGGGTTACCCGCATGTGGAGCCTTGCGAAAGGGACAGTAGGAATGGCTGCAGCCATGTGTCCGAGCAAGCAAAGGACCGACCTGGCAGGTACGATCTTGTTCGACGACAAATCCCTTATGAGGGATCTGATGCGCTCCGCTCTGTCATCCGGAAGAAAAGCTCTTCCCTGAACAGTGTCCAGGACTGCGCCTATAAACTGCAGTTTCTGCGACGGTACCAGGAGAGACTTCTCGTAATTTATGAGAATGCCCAGAGATTGGAACAAGTCCTGGGTGCTCTGAACCGTGAGTAACAACGCCTCTCTGGAGGCGGCCATGAGAAGCCAGTCGTCGAGGTACGGGAACACATAGTGGCCCTGTCTCCTCAGAGATGCTGCCACGACTGCCATGCACTTGGTAAAGACCCTTGAGTGCGGATGACAGTCAGAGCGGAAAGCTCGGAACTGAAAGTGGTGGTGAGAAACTCAGCACAGGAACCTCTGGTGGCGTGAGCTATGGGGATATCTGGGTATCGTCCTGCATGTCTAGAGAGCAGCTAAAAAGCGTCTTGTTTCAGCATGGGAATAAGGCCCGGAAGAGTCACCATGCGGAATCTTTTGTAGGCGACCGACACATTGAGGTCGCTGAGGTCCAGAATCGGACGGAGGTCCCCTGATTTCTTGGGAACCAGGAAGAAGTGGGAATAATATCCTCATCCTCTCTGGTTCTCCGGAGTACTCTATCGCTCCTTTTCTTAGGAGAGCGAGTACCCTCTTGCCAGATCAAATTTTTGTACTGACCCGGATCGGAGAGCAAAGGAGGCCTCGGGGTGGCTTTTTCGAATTCTATAAAGTGGCCTAGACTGACCAACTGCAGAACCCACCTGGCGGTGGTAATGGCCTGCCATCCCAGCAGGAAGTTTGCAATGCGACCCGACCATGATTTCCTATTGATCCTGAGGGCGGGGCGAAGGAGTCAGGCTGTGGCGGCAGATGGGCCCGCTGGCTGGGTCGGCCTGAGGGCAGCTGACCTCGGCTGGCGGGCTGTTTCCCTGGGTTCTCAGGAAGCAGGAGCCCTCTGATGTGTGTAGCGGAGCCGGGCTGCTGCCTCTGTGTACACCCACGAAATGGCTTTGGTTCCTACGAAAGGAACTGAAGCTTTGGTCGGTACATGGCTTGAACCGACCCATTGCCTTCCGGCCTCTTGAAGTTTGGTAATGATCTTCTCGGAAGGATTACCAAATAAAACTTCTCCCTCGAACGGAGCGTCCATAATGTTTTTCTGGACATCCGGGGTAAAGACGGAGACACGTAACCAGGAGTGTCTCCGGAGGCATACGCCAGAAGCTGCTGCTCGGGCCGATGAGTCCGCGGAGTCGTACGCGGCTCGAAGCACTTGGGTCCCCACGTCTGAACCCGTACAGAGGAGCTGGAGCATCTCCTCCTTCTGCTCACCTTCGGGCAGCTTTTCAGCCGCCTCCAGACCCTGTTCCCACAAAGCATTCTGGAATTGAACCATGTGGGTCAGGTAGTTCAAGGATCTGACGGCGCAGGTAAGCGGAGGCGTCGCGTGCGCCTGCCCATCGTCCAACTGTTTGGACTTTGGGTCCAGTGGCAGGGTGCTCAAATGTTGCGGCCTCTGTGACTGGTCATGTGAGGCTGTGATGACCAGAGAGTCGGCCTGAGGCTGCTGTGACAGGTACTGGTCGTCCTTAGGAGCCTTGTACAGACGATCAGCTTTCTTCAGCACCGCAGGGAGTGAATGTGGACGCTTCCATGCTGCCTTGGTGACGTCCACGAAAGTGTCCACCAAGGGTGGTACCACCACAGGCTTGGGGTCCTTCTGCCGAAGATATTTGGCAAGGCATAACCTTCGGTCTAGTTCTTCTGCATCCCATCCCATGTTCTCCTGGATATGTCGATAATATCCATGAGCGAGGGTCATCCGGAGGGATCTCGGTGTCTCACGTGGGTCCGGAGAAGGGATGGAGAGAGGAGATGGGGATCTAGAGGAAGAGTAGACTGATCCCGTGTCCTCCGTCGACGGCGAACGTCGGTGTCTCCTGGATCCCTTGGGGCTGGGTGATCCAGAAGAGGATTTCGACTGAGGTCTCCGTTTTTCTGATCTTCCCCTGGGAGAGGATCCAGGCTCCCGGGGGGGAGGTAAGCGGCCTGCCGACCCCGAAGGCGAAGGGGGCCGTCACGGAAGAGGGAGGAGGAGGAGGGCGGTGGGGCCATGTCCTTTAATGGTGTCCCACCAGTAAGTGAAGAGATCCTTCACTTCTGCTATAGAAAGTCGACGACGGCCCAGAGCGCCGGTGGGGCGGTCGTCCAGATCCCCAGCGTCGGCTCCACAGGGGCCTCGGGTAAGGGCGAGGGGGCCCTGGGAGTTTCGGTGAGGCCGGGGTCGCCCGTCTGGTCCTCGGGCTGCGTTAAGTCCTCCTCAGTCAACGTCTCCTGACCGACGTCGGTCGGAGGCGTGGGAGCCCTCTTCTCAGGCGGAACGGACGCAGGTCCCCAACTGGTGTCCGCTGGGATGGTTTGGCCGGCGCGGCCATCCGCCGACGGCTCCAGGGAGGAATGAGACGGCTGACGGCGGCGGTCGGGCGGTGTCGGGTCCACAGGTCTCTTCAACGGTGTGAGCTCCAAAGTTTTGCGAGGAGGCACAGAAGACGACTGGACGTCGGGAGCCAAAGGGCGGGAACCCGACTTATGATGATGGTGGTGGCGCTCCCCGGACTTCGCCAAGGCCTTGGAAGAGGACGACGACGACGACAGCCTGGCGGACTTGGCCTGAGAAGAAGGCTTTCTTACCGCAGCCGGGGAGGCTGAGAGCTGGCCCTGGAAGGAGAGCGGTCGGACCGAGAACCGGAGTTGCGGGACTCCGAAGCCCTGGCCGGAGGTCGGAGAGGACATCAGCAACAATCTTGCTTGAAGAAAAAAGAATTTCCCGAAGGAAAGCTCTGAACCACGCGTCGCGCGCTAGACTGGAACCGAAGAGTCGAGACATGCAAGTCGGCGGCGGGAAAGAACTGGAGAATCTGGCGGGACCGCCCCCTTTTGTACCACGCCTGACGTCGGAGGCGGGACCGATGTCGGGGGCGGTCCCCGCTGAAGATAGCTAGCTAGAATTTTTCCGTGGGGTCCTGACGCCTGCCGGCTTCAGTCCTAATGGTGTAACCTGCTGCAAGAGCTGTGTCTCGAAGTAAGATCAGAGGAGTAACTCAGGCCATGTTGGTACAAGGAGAGGAGGTACTGTAACGCTGAGTTCATGGGACACGTGACTGGGTCCAAATGCTGTGCCGAGGCCCACAAACAAAACCTTTTCCACTTCACAGCATAGGCGGAGCGGGTGGAGGGTTTCCTCACCAAGACTAGGACTGCTGCCACTTCCGGGGAAACCCCATATCTCTGTTGAGCTACGTCTGAAGGAGCCAAGCATGCAGATGTAAGGAACGAAGATCCCGATGGACCAGCGACCCCTGTTCCTGGGATAGCAACTGCGAGCATATGGGCAGCGGAGTTGGAGGTTCCGTGGATAACCGCTGCAGGAGTGGGAACAAAATCTGCTGAGGCCATCTGGGGGCTACTAGAATCATTCGAGCCCCTTCTGCCTGTAACTTTAGCAGGACTCTCTGAATGAGAGGGAATGGAGGGAATGCACAGAAAAACCTCCCTACCCAGCAAAGGGATAACGCGTCTGGCCAGAAAACTCCAGGCGTGTGCTCTCGCGAGCAAAAAACTGGCAGTTTGGCGTTGCATGGTGACGCAAAGAGGTCCAGCTCTGGATGACCCCACTTGTCGAAGAGCTGATCTGCTATGGACTGTAGCAGCTCCCACTTGTGTGCTCTGGATCGAGACCTGCTTAAGCTGTCGGCCAGATCATTCAGGATGCCTGGAACGTGCACTGCGGACAGCGGAATGCGCCGCTCCAGCGCCCAGTGCCAGACTCTCATCACCTCCCTGCAAAGGGGATACGAATGAGTACCCCCTTGCTTGTTGATGCAGAAGACGCACCGCCATATTGTCTGTTTGAACTAGAACAGAGCCCGGCACCAGGTCCTCTTGAAAGGCCTGTAAGGCATAGAGAACTGCTCGCATTTCCAATACATTGATCTGGAGAGATCGCTCCTCGGGTGTCCAAACCCCTTGTGTTTGATGAGCACCCAGGTGCGCTCCCCATCCCAGATCCAATGCATCTGTCATAAAAGTCTGATCTGGTGGCTCCGGATGAAACCTGACCCCTTTCTCCAAATTCCAGGGGTCCATCCACCAAAGCAAAGTTCTCTTGACTGGCTCGGTGACCCTGACCAGAAAGTCTAGATCATCGTAGCCTTGGTCCCACTGTACCCTGAGCATCCACTGTGGGACCCGCACGTGGAGGCGGGCCAGAGGAGTGACTGGAATGGCCGCCGCCATGTGCCCCAGTAGCCTGAGGAAGTTCCATGCCGGAACTTGAGGAGTTACTGAGATCCATTCAGCAATCTCTCGCAGGCGATTGCCCCTGTCCGGGGGAAGGAAAGCCATGCCCTGGATAGAATCCAGGACCGCTCCAATGAAGACGAGTTTCTGACTGGGCTCGGGGGACAATTTCCAAAGGTTCAGGGTGATCCCCAGCTCTCGGAACAGAGTATAGGTGTCTCCGAGGGCGTGAAGTAGGCATGATCTTGACGGGGCTATAAGCAGCCAATCGTCGAGGTATGGGAAAACGTAGTGCCCCATGAGCCTTAGAGCCGCAGCCACCACTGCCAAGCATTTTGTAAAGACTCATGAAGCAGAGGAGAGGCCGAACGGAAGAACTCGGAAATTGATAGTGCTCCCCTTGGAAGTGGAACCTCAGAAACTTCCTGTGGGAAGGGAAGACCCCAATATGCTTATATGCATCTTGCATGTCTAGGGAGCAGAGCCAGTCTCCTTGGTGCAGCAGGGGAAGTAGACCTGGAAGGGTCACCATCCTGAACCTTTTGTACTCTATAAAAGATTGAGAGAGCTGAGGTCCAGAATGGGATGAAGAGCCTGTGTCTTTTTTGAGACCGGGAAGAAGTGGGAATATAACCCCTTTCCCCGCTGATGCCTTTTTCTGCAAGAGGGTCTGAATTTCTCCTTCTACCAGTGGGATGTGAGGAGGAGGACATCGGGAGTACTTTGATGGAGTATTCGGAGGAAACTCCTTGAACTCTAGCGTGTGTCCTCTCCTGATGATGTCCAGAACTCATTGGTCCGCAGTTATCGACTTCCACCCTTTGAAATGAAGGGAGAAGCGGCCCCCGACCGTCTCCCCTGAGTCCTCCTCTGGAAGGGGGGGGCAGAAGGGAGTCATTGGGCTGAGCTGGGTGTAGGCAGAGAGGCCTGGGAGGACTTGGGCCTACGGGTAGGAGCACCTCCAGGTTGCTGGTTACTGGCTCTCCTACGAAAGTTGCCTCTCTGACCCTGCTGATTACCATGGGTGTGTCCACCCATGACCACTTGAGGGCTTACAAATTGGCCATTTCTGTTGCCGTCGCTGGTAGCCGCTGTACATTTGGCGGACCCGACCAGATGGACTTGCCCAACTCCTGTGGCGAAATCAAAGCTTCCGTCTCCTGCCCAAATAACACGGTACATTGGAATGGTAAATCCTTGATACCAGACTGCAGATCCTGGTGGAAACCCGAAACTCTCAACCAGGCGTGGCACTGAAGGCACACCCTGGAAGCGGCCCTGACTGCCATATCTGCAGTATTGTACGAGGCTCTCAGGACATGGGAACCTATGTCGAAGCGCGATTTCATAATATCCAGAAGTTCCAACTTTTGATCGGAATCTGGCATGGTCTTCAGTAGCTCTTGTCCCCTCTCCCACAGAGCATTCTGATTCCGGACCATATGCATCAGGAAGTTAGGGACCGGATGGAGCAGGTAGAGGCAGAATAAACTTTCTTGCCACCTGGTCCAAATACCGAACTCCGGATCGGGAAGGCTGCGAACTAAGTGCTTGGGCTGCCTGGATTTGTCATGGGCAGCCGTAATGACGAAGAGTCGCGCCTGAGGGTTCTCTGCTGAAAGCTTCTGCCCTCAGGGCCTTATACAGCCTGTCCATCCCTTGGGAACAGCCGGGATGGAAGCTGGATGCATTCAGGTAGTCCAGTCAGGTCCTGGAAAGTGTCCACTAAAGGAGGGACCACCAGTGGTTTGGCTCCTTTTGCCTCAGGTATTTTGCCAATCTCTGGCGTTCCGGATCCAAGTCCTCAGTTTTCCACTCACTGGAGACCTGAATATGCCTCATGACGTCCATAAAGGTTGGATCGTCGGGAGGCGAGCAAGGCTGGTCCTTCTCTTTCGGGGACTGCTCTAAGCTGAGAGAGGAAGAGAATAAAGAAGAAGAAAAAGAGGAGGGAGAGCGACTACATGATCTGGAATAGTCCGATCTCTCCTTATGACCAAACCCCCTCTGTCGTCGGTAACTGGGGGACCAATGTTGGTCCCAAGACCGGCTCTGGTCCCTAGACCGGCGATGGAGCAAAGACTGACGTCCATCAGAGGACTGATGTCGGGAGTGCTTTCATCTAGGAGAACGAGAAGGGCTGCACGTACAAGACCTGGACCGGTGACGGTCTCCAGAGTCCTTGGGGCGTCGGCGGTGGTCTTCGGACCGGGCACGGGAACGAGCCCTGGAAGGAGGTGTAGGCGGTCGCTCTGAGGACTTCCTCGGGGAAGGCTCACCTCCCTGCTGTGGTTTGCCTGCTGGGTCCGGTACTGGTGTCTGGGCTGGCGACGGGGGGGGGGGGGAGCCGCTTCTGAACCTGTCCCCACTAAAAGGAGAACAACTCCTGTAGCTCATCCTTCGAGAAACGTTCACCCGCTCGGCCCAGAAAGGGAGCATCCGGGATGTTGGCCCGCAAAGGAGAGCCCTCTTGGGTGCCGGGGTGGGGTGGGGGGACTTTCCAGGAGATGGGGGCGTCGGTTCTTCCATGGCGGCTCCTCCTTACGCCCCTTCAACCGGCGTCAGTGGTGGGACCGACAACTGGGTGCCGGAGAGTCCTTGGGCTCCGGAGGCACGCCTTTAGCAGGTGGTGCCGGTGCCTTGAGAGGTGGGGAGAGCTTTCACCTCCAAGGGCTTGGTGGTAACCCTTAGCGTGGTTACATTCGGCTTAGCTGGCTTCTCCACCAATGGGCCAGCCTTGGCCTGGGATGACTTAAGAGAGCTCTCCTGAGCCCAGGGAAAGATGGGCCTTCTTGGGAGAGGGCCGTGAATGAGAACGGAACTGCGACCAGGACCGGTGCCAGGACCGACTATGGTCTTTCCCGTGGTGCTTGTTTTTTTCCTTACACTTTCCCTTGGAGGAGTGCAGATCCATCTTCTTCTCCAGTAGAAATGCCTTCAGGGCCTTAAGATGTCGGATCTGGGTCCGGCTGGTGAACGCCTGGCAGGCTGAGCAGGTCGCGGTATCGTGGTCCGGCCCAAGGCAAAAGACACAGCTCTTGTGCCAGTCTTTGGCAGGGATCTGCCTCCCACTGTCGCATTTGTTTTGATGGAGCTCTGGAGAGACCGACGACGGTGAAGACATCCGTCGACCAACTGAAAAAAACGTCAGAAAACAGCCCATCAATGATACATGAAAAAAAAAATTGAAAACGGTACAAAAAGCTGGTTGAAAATAGAAGTTTTTGCTGTTCCTGGCAAGCTAGAATTTAAGTCCTTCTTCTCACGTGTGGGACGCAGCGGGAAAAAAACCTGAGCTGGAGCTGGGTCTGCCCCCTTTTGTACCAGGGCTGATGTCGGGGCGGGGCCGATGTCAGGGAGCAGTCCCTGCTGTATACTGCTGGCTGAAAAGGTTTCCGGAGGGTCCTAGTGCCTGCGGCATAGTCCTAATTGTTATAGCCTGCTGCAAGAGCTCCCACTCGAAGTAAGATCTTCCAAACAGGATCCTGGTCCTCTGGCCTGCATTCTGTTCTGGCTGCTGGTCTACCCCAGCATCTCAATCCATTTATGATGTAATAAGTATTTCCACAGCAACAGCCTATGAGGTCATAAGCAGAAGACTGTAATGTCAAGTGCAGACAAGCAGCCAGAACTGATGAAGTCTAGGAGACAGCGATCCTGTTAGGGGACACAAGATACACAAAATAAGAATTATAAGCTGGAATTTTCTTTTTCCAAAAATGTACCTTATGACATCTGGCCAGTCAGGCACAGTTGCAGGGTTGTTGCTCACGGCGCTGGTAACCCGGGGTTTGTTAGTTACTGGAGGGCGGCGGCCAACCGGCGAGGAGGAGGATCGAGCTTCCCAGAAGATGGTCTCCTCCTCGGGGGATGACTGCAGACCTCTCTCATTACTGCCTCCTAGGGAACCATGGGTGATGGTGCAACTAGAGATGAAGTACAGGGTGGGGGATGCCGACTGGCTCGTGTGCTTGCACGCATCTGTGTACACAGGCATCACTGAGACCTTGCTACCAGCATCCTTTTGGGGATGGAAGAAAACAGAAAAACCTCTCAAGAAGTGTGGGATGACATAGCCTTCCACCACCTCCCGGAGAGGGATGTCGTGATGCTGGATTTTAGGATCATGATAGTTGTATAAAAGTATCACAGTATATTGATTATCACGATAAACTGCAGCATTTCTGATTTTAGAAAACTGTAAGAATCTGATCGAGGACAGCAGGGAATCAGGAATCATGGTTTCAGCAGGAGACAGACATGCTGCTGGAGCAGCAAGTTAAGATGCTGCATTGACTGACTGATTTTCAATAAAGATTTTCATCCCCAGTCTCCCAACTGCCTATATCAAGCTTTGGTCTGCCCAGCCCGTCACCCTGCCATGCCCAGGATTGTCCTTTTCTCTAGGGTCCCCATGAACGCCCTCATGGCAGGGTCTGCCCCTTCTCAAGACCACTGTCCAGATACTGGAGGAGGCACGTGGTCAGCAGGAGCAGGGCCTGTGGCTTACCAAGCTGTTGGTGGCTGCGAAGAGCATGGTCTTTTTTTTAATTTATTTTTAATAGTTGAGCAGAAATTTCTGCTCACTGAACCAATCCTCTAACTGGTTGAAGGTGGACTGAAGATCCTTAGTGAGTTGTTCTAGTTGGGAGTTGCAGTTTAGAATAACCACGTTGTCAGCGTATAGAATGATTTTACTGAGACAGGCTTTCGGTAGGCGATTTAGGAAAAGGCTTAACATGAATGTACCGTTGGGGACTCCCAGCGAGACCTCTCTTGTTGCTGATTATCAATTTGCCAATTTTTATGGATTGCGATCTGCAGGAGAGGGAGTCCTTGAATCATTTAACCGAGGTAAAGGAGAGGCCTAACTGCAGTAATTGCTGTAGCAGTAGATAAAGAAGATAATTAATCTTAGTCTCTCCTCTCCCACTAATAAATGCAGAGCTGGTATTTTCTATCAGGTTGTTTGCAATCACTGCCATACTGCATGACTAAAGAATGGCCATCTCCAAAAAGCACACATTAAAAAGCTTGTTTAAATGTCATTTTAAATGTTTTAATGAATACGCATATCTTTTTTGGATTGTTTGAGTGAGACTGGTATCTCTCTCGCTCTTCATGTTGCCTGGAATTTTTTGAAACTTCGCTGTACTTCCTGTATTAGAAATACTAAAAATAACTTTTATCAGACTCAAATTGCTGCAGACAAATCTGATTCTCAATAATGGCAAACCATTAAACAATATCCAGAATGACCATAGTTGTGAAGGTCCATCATACAAATAATTACTACTTCCATCTAATTCTTCTTTCTCAAAGCTTGGTTCACCCCCAATCTACCCACCACTTCCACTGCTCCAACTATTTTTTGTTTCCCATTCTCATCCGCATTTTTATGTTTATGCCTTTTAAACAACACAACGTCAGTAAGGAACTGGCTGGCATTAATAAGGGAACTAGCTTAGATATATTGCACCGTTTTTTCATAAATTAGCTGCCCTACAAAACACCTAACATTTAATTTATACACAACCAAGGGCTTTTTCCTAAGGACTAGAAAACCACCTCATCTTTAAAAGAAGCTTTGTGTCAGCCCAGTTCGTATCACCTGATTGTGTGTGTGTGTGTGTGTGTGTGTGTGTGTGTGTGTGTGTGTGTGTGTGTGTGTGTGTGTGTGTATTACTGCTATATCTGGGTGTTTATCAATTCTGTTATAACTTCTGAAACACAGGACAATCTACCTGTGGTACCAGCCAGGTCTCATTTGTAAAGTCATTCCTGGAAAAGCATCTCCTTATCTAATGGGACTGATTTCACTTAAAACCTCCCAATGCCACCTTCACTCTACTGACATATATTCTAACAAAGTAAGTTTCTTAACTTTAATAGAGTTGACTGCCCACCTGTTTTTATTTTTTGCAGAAACACTGAAGCATTGTTCACTGATCACTGTGACAAAATATAAACGTTTGGTCTACAATACTAGGTACAGCCTTTGTGGATGCTTTATGTGACTTTTGCACCTTGTAATTTTGAATACTTTTTATATTTATAGAATTATAGAAATTGATGGCAGAAAAGGACCCCTTGGCCCATCAAGTCTGCCCCTCCCCCTCCAAGGCTCCCACCACACCTCCCTGTATTCCCATGTGCCTGTCCCATGCTCTCTTGAAGCCTGACACAGTCTCGGCCCCCACCACCATCTCTAGAAGCGTGTCCCATGGTGGCCTGGTGGCGCTGAGGGTTGAGGTACTGGATGCCACATCTTGCACCATGCTGGCGACCAGGGTTCAGGAACGAGCTTGGATCGTCGGGGGTTGGAAGGGGCAGGAGAGGATCAAGCGTCCAGAGGACTGCTCTCCTCTCCTGGAGCGGGGTAGGCATGCTTGTTGCAGTACCAGCGGCCCCTAGTGGAGACCAAGGGCAATGCTACTTACGGCATGCACTTCAAGGTTAGGGGTGTCGATGGACGCCTTACGCATGTGGGCAGGAGCACTCCCGTCGCATGCAGCACATCATGGCATGTCCTGACCTCATGGGGAAACCAGAAAAGATACACACTGGCACCCGGACAGGCGATGGTGGGCCCAGAGGGCTGCCCCAACGCCCTGCCAGATCCGTCCTGGTTGGTTGCTGTCTCTCCTCCACTACCCAGCTGCCCTTCTAGATTATAGACAGAGCGCTGGAGGAGTATGGCGGTCCTAACCCGGGGGTGAGGGCGGGGTATTTGGAGGGGAGAGTCAGACAGCAGCAGACCAGTCCCAGGAGGATCTCAGGCGGGGCAGGACAGGCAAGCTCCAAACGACCTCACCGGAGAGAGGTCTAAATGGCCAGTGAAGGAAAATAAAGTTCAGGGAAAAAAAAAAGTAGAAGCTTCGTCCCAGACCTCCTCCTGTCTCTCTGTCTCTCTGTCTCTCTGTCTCTGTCTCTCTCTCTCTCTCAGAGAAAGAACCCCCTCATGTTGCCCCTGTAGTTCCACCCCATAGTCTCAGACTATGCCGTGTTACGGTGCCTACCTTCCAGTGAAATAAACGCCCCGCATCCACTTTGTTGATCCCTTTGATGTATTTAAAGGTCTCTATCATGTCCCGCCTCTCCCTTCTAGTCTCCAAATGTGTAGAGCCCGAATTCCCTACATCTCTGTTCATACGGCTTGTCTTTCATCCCCAGCACCATCTTGGTCGCCCTTCTCTGGACCCTTTCAACCAACTCTATGTCCTTGCAGGTATGGGGTCAGAACTGGACATCATACTCGAGGTGCGGTCTTTCTGTGGCTTGGTACAGGGCATTCAGGCACCCGGCCATCCTGCTCGTTATTCCCTTGCCTATACTTGCAGCATTCCAGAACCATCCATTGATTCTCTCTCGATCCATGATCCTGATCCCCAGTGTATATCCTACCCTCAGGTTTCTGTTGCCCATGTGCATCACTGCACACCTCTTGGCGTTGAATTTTAGCTGCCAGGCCTCCGCCCACCTTTCCAGAGTCCTCGATCCAGTCTCATGTTTTCAATACCCCTGCTGTGTCCACCTTGTTGCAGATTTTCAGATCATCCACAAATAGGGTCACACGTCTTCAGACTGTCCGCTAGGTCACTTATGTAGATACTGAAAGGAGCTGCCCCAGTACTGACCCCTGGGGACCATGCTCTCACACCCTCCCTGTCCTGGAATGCACCTCATTTACCACCATCCTCTGGCTACTGTCTACCAGCCAGTTTTCCACCCATCTGGCTATTGTGACAACCATCCTAAGCTTTCCAGCTTGTAGAACAGCCTTCAGTGGGGCACAATGTCGAAGAGCCTTGCTGAAGTCCAGACAGGCCATGTCTCCACACCCACCTGGTCAATTATCTGTGTCACCCAGTCAAATAATTCTGTTAAATTGGACTAGCATGACCTCCTCTAGTAAAGTCATGCTGTCTATCATCCAGCAGTCAATTTATTTTAAGGTATTCCATCACCCTTTCACTGATGAGCACCTCAGTGACCTTGCCCACCACTGCAGTGATGCTGACCACGTGGTAGCTCTCCTTCAGCTCCCTGCTTCCTCCCCTTATGTATTGGGGCTACAGTTGCTCTCCTCCAATCTTCCAGCACCCTACCAGAAACCAGGGAGAGGCTGAACAGCTTTGCTAGTGGGGCAGTCAACTCCTCTCTCAGTTCCCGGATCACTCTTGGGTGCAGCCCATCTGGCCCCATAGCCTTGTACACCTTTAGCCTGCCTAGCTCCTCCCTGGCTCTCTCTGCACTGAAGGGTTTCATGTCTATCCCTGCGCTCCCCACCTTCCCCCTTAGCTCTGGTCCCTACCCTCCCTCCTTCAGTAAACACTAAGCAAATGTACCTATTAAGTTGTTCTGCTTTATCCCAATCCTCTCTAAAGATCCTTCCTTCCCCACCTCAGCCTTGTAATTCCTTGGCCAGCCTTTCTCCTATCCCCATATCATGTAAGGGTTTTATTCCTCCTGACCTGAGTAGCTATCCTTTCCTCTGTGGTTGCCTTTGCTGTCTTGATTACTACCACCGTTAGCCTCATTTCCCAATAAGCTCTCCTGTCCTCTTCATTCTGAGTCTCTTGTATTCCCTGAACACCTCCTCCTGCCCCTCGACCACCTTCGCCACCTCCTTGTTGAACCAAAGTGGACCCCATTCCTTGTTCCCTTGCTTACCATCCCAACACGCATTTGTGTGGCCTCCTGCACCATCTCTGATAGCTCTCTATAGCCCTTCCACTTCATTTATTTCTCCCATGCCTTCCAGCAACTCCCTCACCTTCTGCTTAATCCTACCAAAGTCTGTGCGTCTCAAGTCCAGCACTGATGTGCTGGTTCGGCACACCTCTCACTGCCCTTACCCTGAACCTGATGGTCCTGTGATCGCTGTTTCCCAGCTTTTCTACCATCTCCACTCCTTCCACATTCTCTCCATTCATTTAGGACAATGTCCAGCAGATTGTTCTCCCAGTTGGATCCTCTGACCAACTGCTGAAGGAACACCCCCTGTAGCGCCTCCAAGATCCCCTTGCTTCTGGCCAAAGCCGCATCTGGGATGGCCCAATCTATGACTGGGAGATTTAGGTCCCCCACTAGATGTGCTTCCCCCTTGAGAGTCACCCTAGCAATGGCCTGCAACATCTCCCCATCCTGTTCTTCCCCTTGGGCCAGTGTTCTATACACAACCCCAAGTCTTAAGGATTCTCCTGTCCTTCTGCCCAGTGTGACCCAGAGGAGTTTAGTATCCCCATCCCCCTGCTGTCCCTCCATTACCTTTATGTCCTCCCTGATGTATAATGCCAGGCCCAACCCCTTGTCTCTCCTGAACAATCTGAAGCCAGGTATTGATGTCTCCCTCATATGATATTGTGTCCACCAAGTCTCTTTGTCCACAATTATGTCCAGGCTGTCATGCACAATGATGGCCAACTCCTTTACCTTGTTTGCCAGGCTCCTGGCACTGACCACCAAACCCCTCCACCATTGCTCTCTCACCCCTTCCCTCCCAAGAGTATGCCAGAAATGAAACCCCTTGTCTCATCCTGGGGAAACCAAGGGTCCTCCAGCTCAGCCTCTGTACTCGCGTGGCACAATTTCCAGTCCCTCTGTATCTAGTTTAAATTAAATTCACTTCCAAAGAATTCACCCAGCTTACATTTCAATGTGGCTGCCCCCTCTTTATTAAAGTGTAGCCTGTCAGGGGCAAAGAGGCTCTCGTCATCCCATGTTGCTCCCCAGTCCCCTACCATTCCGGACCCCATCTACCTACATCACCTCGCTAGCCAGTTATTGAAATCCTTTATTCTTTGTTTACTCTCCGTACTAGCCCTGGGTACTGGCAACACCTCTGAAAAGGCCACAGATTTGAAGCAGAGACCTCCGCAGAACCTAGCCAGGGCCTTAAATCTTGCCTGTACCTCCAGGAGGCTGTTCCCTTCCAGATCATTGGTTCCCAAGTGAAACACTAAATACGTCTTTCTGTCCTGTTCCTTCCCCCATGAGGGTATGTGGTGAATTACGTCTAGCACCGTCATCCCTGGCATGCATTCCACCCAGACTGCACTGTTTCTAGCCCCCACCTAATACCCTAATGATGGAATCACCAATCAATAGCACCTTGCCACCTCTCTTCTTCTGGGTTACCTGTGTTTGCTGTCCTCTTCCCCAAGTTCTCGGTGTCTTTCTACCTTCTGTCCCTATTCACCCCGATGCCCCACATGACCCCTCCCCAACATCTTGGTAAGCTTCACCCTCACCTGCCCTGCTACCTCCAACTCTTTTTGCCCTTTCTTGGAGCCCTCTCCTACATTGTCCCATAGCTGTGCAGTCCCCTGCCAATGTACTACTAGTTAACTCTTTTGCCCTTTCTTTGAGACCACCCCTACTTTGTCCAATAGATATGCCAGCCCCAGCCAGTGTGTTACTAGTCAGCCTCGAGTAGGTAGCCTCTTCCAGATTCTTCACTTCTTGAGCACCCTGACCAGTGCCATCCTGCATCCCCTTCTGCCCTCCATATCCCTCCACCTCATTCTTTCTGTCATCCTGCTTCTTTTTCCCCTCCACGCAGACTCCCTGCTGGCCCCTTGCTCCCTGGGCTCCATCCTGGCCCAGTTCTTCCCTTTATCTTCCCGTGTCAGGTACACCCCACTCTTAGCATCCCTTCCCCATTCTCCCTTACACCTTTAGTAGGCCGGTAGCCCTCCTCCTGACCCCCTACTTGTGCCCTCAGACTCCTTCCATCCCCCTCTCACTGGTTCCCCTGGCTTCATCTGAACACTCTTCTATTGTGGTGCCCGACCAGTGGCAAGTACCTATTTGAGACCGTATCACCTCTGCAGACCGCCTTCCAACGTCCCTTTCAGTGAGTTAGGTTCCTCTCCCAGTCCTTGGGGTCCTTTGCCACTGCTACCAGCAACCCCACTCTCCGCCGACCTTCCCATCCTTCCGGCACCACTCCCCCTACCATGTTTAGTCCCCAATCCTGGCATGACCCTTCACAGTTCAGCTGACCCCCACGTCCGTGTTCGCCGCCCCCCCCATCAGTGTCTGTGAACCTTCCCACACCTGCACAGTTCTCCCTGAGCCTGCTCACCTCAGCCACTAGTTCCTTTAGCCTGGCGCATACTGGGCAGTATCTCAGCCTCCACAGTACAAACAGTAACTAATGTGTATTTAAATTTCTGGATGCATTTGTAAGGGAACCTTGTGCTTAACTTACTTGCCAATAAATATTATGAGGTGCATGTACATTGATACCCTGAGGCAACAGTCACAAATCACACTCTTTGACCGTGTGACCCACTGGTTAGACAGGGAGGCAGAAGAGACTGCAGAGGCAGTGGGTTAAAAGGAGTTGAAACACTCTGATGCATTTTTTGACTACTGGTTTGAAGACTGCACAATAAGCTGGTACTGGGAATTTGGAAGTGGTTTTAAAGCATTTATATGTTCTGTCACAAAGGCTGAGATGTAAAGAGTGTGAGATGGCTAACAGCATGTTTTAGTTTATGTAGAACCACAATCTTTTTCAAGAAATAAGTAATCTTGAACAGCCAGGCGGTTGTGGTAAATTAATAAGAAGATAATATAAGCTGTTCTGCATTTTTTAAAGAGTTTAAAAAAAGTGAAATTTACTTTATGAATAAATTCAAGGAGTTATGGCATATTAGTATTATTCCATGGGAATATCGATTATTTTACAATGTTTTGCCAGGAACACTCCCAAGAAGCAGTCCTAAATCAGGCGAAATGTTGAAGTTTGGTGAGTAATTGAGATACACAACTAAACTACTTTATACAAAATCACACATGCCCCCACAATGCAAAGCATCATGGGCTGTATATGCAAATCACCACAGTATGTTATGCTGGTCCAACTTTTAAGCAGAATTGCATGGTGCCGAAAGGCCTCACACAGTTTGCAAAGGTGCTAACAGAAGACAGACACGTGTTTTGACTACCAGGACTCATCAGTATGTCTCGCCTGTTTGACACCCCAGTATAATGGCCCAGCTACCCCTAAGGCAGTGTGCCTGGGATATATTGTGGTGAACCCATTAAAATAAAAACTATTTAAAGACAAAGAACCTCTGTGCATAAACACTGAGGCAAGGGTTACCCAAGGGGCATTTGGCTGGGAAGCCAAGTTTCAAGAAAATACAAAATCACACATGCCCACAATGCAAAGCATCATGGGCTGCATATGCAAATCACCACAGAATGTTATGCTGGTCCAACTTTAAGCAGAATTGCATGGTGCCGAAAGGCCTCTCACACAGTTTGCAAAGGGTGCTAACAGAAGACAGACACGTGTTTCGTCCTACCAAGACTTATCAGTATGTCTCGTCTGTTTGACACCCCAGTAGAATGCCCAGCTACCCTAAGGCAGTGTGCCTGGGATATATTGTGGTGAACCCATTAAAATAAAAACTATTTAAAGACAAAGAACCTCTGTGCGTAAACACTGAGGCAAGGGTTACCCTAAGGGCATTTGGCTGGGAAGCCAAGTTTCAAGAAAATACAAAATCACATGCTCCCCACAATGCAAAGCATCATGGGCCGTATATGCAAATCACCACAGAATGTTATGCGTTGGTCCAACTTTTAAGCAGAATTGCATGAGCCGAAAGGCTCTCACACAGTTTGCAAAGGGTGCTAACAGAAGACATAGACACGTGTTTCGCTCTCTACCAGGACTCATCAGTATGCCTCGCCTGTTTGACACCCCAGTGGAATGGCCCAGCTACCCCTAAGGCAGTGTGCCTGGGATAAACTACCTTATTTTGTATGTGTGTGTGTTTTACAACAGCAGAGAGCAGTAGCCATATAACTGTTCAATGGTGATCTTCCCACCTTAATACATACCTTTACATACACAAGTGGTTGCCCTGATGGTGCTGAAGTTACTGTGTCCAATAACCTACGGGAACAATGAGACAAACATACTAGTTAGCCCTCTACAGCTGCCACACGAAATGGGAAACAATCTCTGTAAAAAGTACTGAATATGTAGCAAAGTAATACTCCCATCTATCCTGTATTGAGCTTAGTCTCTCTTTCCCACCAAGACCCCAAAAGGCACCAGAACTTTTGTTTGCCATGACACAACAGATCAGAATTTGCCTGTATTGGCATAACAAAGAACTTACAAACAAAATGTTTATGTTTAAAAATCAGGGGCTCAATTCTCAAACGGGATTTAAATTCTGCAAGCCGCAGGTGCGCCGAACACACGGTGCAAGGGGCTTGTGGCATATCCTGGCTGGCGATCGGGATTCATGATCCCATGTACCACCTGCCTCAAGTTAGACCAGTTTTTCCTGGTCTAACTTTGGGGACCATTGTACGGGGTTTGCGCCAAATATGTGGGGCAAGCCACCGTAAAAACAGCGAAGTGTCTCAAATGCTCATGACCTACAAGAATCAGGCGCATGGTGTGGCACCATGTTCAGGGCAGCAGTCACCCTCTGTGAATCAAGCCCCAGGAGTTTGTTTGTTTGTGGTATTGACCAGATAGTGCTTGCACCCAGTCAGCACCCAAACACAATAGTATAGATCATGTTTATACTCCTGCTTCAATAAGCTGTGAAAACATGGGACTTTTTTTTTTTTATTGAGATTATGCATCACTTCACTTACCTGTCAGAATAGTCTGTGATTCCCTCAGTAAGCAAACACTTATCCATATTTACCATGAAGGCCTGTACTAGCTTCAAGTCCACAGTCTCCACTCATAGGCTGTTCCACAAATCCAACCGCCTCTGAAAGAAGATATGCCTTCTAAAGTTACCTCTGAATTTACCACCTCTGAGCATCGGGCCTGTCCCTGCATCCTGCTGGAGGACACCAGATCAAACATCCCTGCTTGGTCTTGCCGATACCCTTGATTACTTGGAGGACTGAGATGATATCACATTGCATCACAGCCCCCCCCCCCCAAAAGAGAAACACATTAACAGCCAATATCCGGTCCTGCTAGCTTTTATCCCCATACCCCTGATCATTCTGGGGGCCCAGCGTTGTACCCTCTTGCCTACTTCAACATCCTTTATCCACTGAGAAGCCCAGAACTTCTCACAACACTCCAAGGGGGGGCCTTTCCAGTGCCTTGTAAAGTGGAAGGATTACTTCACCCACCCTACTGGTCCCTCCCGGATGTACTCCATCATTCTGCTGGCCCCCTTAACAGCAGCTGCACACTGCTTCTCATACTTTAGTCCTCTATCTCTTATTACCACTGGGTCCTTTCCTTCATCTACTACAGCAAGTGGAGCCCACACAGTGCAGGTACTGCCTCCAGTTTTTGTCTGCAACAGTAGTGCCCTGTATTTAGCTACCCAGAATACTCGATGAACACTGAACTTAATAAGCTTAATGTGCTTTACAATAAGATTGCCCATGTGCCTTGGGTACCCCACCAGGATGCACCACTGCAATGTCTTCCTCTCCTTGAACTGGCCATTCTTGGAAGGTACGCTGAAAACTCTCTCCTGCCTTATTTACAAACTTCTAAAGAGGGTCCTACTCCTGCCTCCAAAGAAGCTTGCCTCGCAAACAATTATGGAGAGTGCACAGTTCCTCTGGCTGCTCACTATTAGAAATAACTAGTTAGGTCCAGTGTGGTGATGAGATCCTTTGCCAGCTCAGCTCCATCCTTCTGGAACACTCTTCCGCTTCCCCTGCACTGTATCCATATCCACCACTTCCTGAGGTAGGCCATTCCATACATCCGCCACCCTTTCTGTGAAAAAGAACTTCCTCACATTACCCCTTAATTGGCCTCCCTCTAATCTCATGCTGTGTACTCTTGTCCTGCTATTTTTCTTATATTAAACATGTTAGACTATTTCACCTTGTTAATGCCCGTAAGATGTTTGAATGTTTCGATCGTGTCACCTCTCTCCCTCCTTTGAAACACAGAAACATAGAATTTGAAGGCAGATAAGGACCGCTTGGCCCACCTAGTCTGCCCATTTTCCTACCTAGCAGATAAGCTGCAGATCCTAGTTAACCAACAGCTTACTTCCTCTTACCCGCCACTAGAACTGCCTTATGCCTGTCCCATGCATTCTTGAAGTCCCCCACTGTTCTTGACTCCACGACCTCCTCAGGGAGGCTGTTCCCATCATCCACAACCCTCTCAGTGAGAAAAAATGCTTCCTCACATTACCCCTGAGCCGCCTCTATCTTCAATGTGCCCTTATTGTTGCACATCTCTTTTCTGGAAGATGCTACCCTCTTGGACTTTAATTCCTTGAGGTACTTGAAAGTTTTCATCATGTCCTCTCTCCTTCTTTCCTCAAGAGTATACATATTAAGCTCTTTAGTCTTTCTTTCAGATGTCTTCTGGTGCAGACCCTGCACCATTTTTTTCCTCCTCTGGACAGCCTCCACTCTGTCTATGTCTTGCTGAGATGGGGTCTTCGAACTGTACAGTAATCCAGATGGGGTCTCACCAACTGTCTGTACAGAGGGATAACAACTTCCTGTTTTCTACTATTGATGCCTCTTTCTATGCATCCCAGTATCCCCCCAGCCTTCCTTACTGCCTTCTCACATTGCTTGCCCACCTTTAGGTCATCTGATATAATTACCCCCAGGTCCCTTTCTATTTTTACTGTTGTCAGTATCTCACCCCCCACTGTGTATGCTTCCCCTGGGTTTTTGTTTCCCATGTGCATTACCTTGCACTTCTTTGCATTGAATCTGAGCTGCCATACATTTGACCATTCCTCCAACCTTGCCAAGTCCCTTCTCATCCTTTCCACTCCATCTTGTGTATCAACCCTGTTGCAGATCTTTGTGTCATCTGCAAAGAGACATACTTTTCCTTCCAGTTCCTCTGCAATGTCACTTATAAAGACATTAAAAAGGACTGGTCCCAGTACTGAACCCTGCGGTACCCCACTAGTAACCCTCCTTTCTTCACTGTGTACCCATTTACTACTACCCTTGCGTCCCTGTTGTCTAGCCAATTTTTATCCAGGCTACCACCTTGGGACCCACTCCAAGGCTGGCTATCTTGTATATTAATCTTTTGTGTGACTGTATCAAATGCCTTGCTAAAATCGTAGGCCATGTCCACAGCCCTCCCTGGTCTACTACTTTGGTCACCCAGTCAAAGAAACCTATTAGATTCGTCTGACATGACCTTCCCATCGTGAATCCATGCTGCCTTGGGTCCTGTGCCTCACTGGCCTCTAGGCACTCAACAATTCTTTCCTTCAGAAGTGATTCCATCATTTTCCTACCACTGAGGTCAAACTAACTGGTCTGTAGTTTCCTGCCTCTGTCCTGCTCCCACTTTGTGAAGAGGAATCACATCTGCCCTCCTCCAGTCCTCGGTACCACCCCATCCTCCACGATTTGTTAAAGAGAGTAGTCAGCGATGTCACTAGTTCTAACCTTAGTTCTTTTAGAATTCTTGGGTGAATCCCATCAGGCCCCATTGCTTTGTCCATCTTCAATTTTATTAGTTCTTTCAGAACCCTTTCTTCTGTAAATGGACTGGTATGACCCCCATCTTCAGAGTGTTTCTCTTGTTTGGTTTAGGTAACTCCCCCTCCTCTTCCTTTGTGAATACTGAGCAGAAATATTCGTTCGGTATCCCTGCTTTTTCACTGTCACCCTCTACCCACATTCCCTCCCCTTTATTAAGCTTCAGTATCCCACCTTTGGTCTTTCTTCACTCCCTAATGTACCTATAAAAGGTCTTATCCCCCTTCTTAACAGAATTAGCTATCCTTTCCTCGGTTTGGGCCTTTGCTATTCTGACTGCCTTCCCAGCCTCTTTCTGCTTTAACTGATAAACTTCTCTGTCCTGCTCCTTCTGTGTTTTCTTATATTTCCTGAATGCTGTCCTTTTCTCCTTAACCTTCCCTGCCACCTCTTTTGTGAACCATAGCATTTTTTCCTTCATTGTGTTTTGTTGATTTGCTTTACAAAGGCTTGTTGCCTCTGTGATGGCTGTTTTGATCACTCCCATTGTTCCTCCACCCTCCTTCTTGCCTGTTTGCTAGTGTGCTTTCTGAGGCACTCTCTCATTTTCCCAAAGTCAGCCCTCCTAAAGTATAGTACTCTTGCTTTTGTATGGCTTGATTGTATGGCTGTGTTTATCGTGAACCACACTGTTTGGTGGTCGCTTGTTCCCAGATGACTACCCAGTTCTAAATCTGAGATTCTTTCTCCATCCCCATTTGAAAGTACCAGGTCTAAGATTGCTCCCTCCCGAGTGGGTTCTGATACTAGCTGTCTGAGGCATGCCCACTGTAGGGCATCAAGAATGACCCTGCTTTTGGATGTACCTGCAGCAAAGGTGCTCCAGTTAACATCTGGCATATTCAGGTCCCCCATCAACAATATCATCCCTTTTTCTGCCATTCTAAGAAAGCCTTCTATCATTTCCTTGTCCATTCCCTCCCCCTGAGATGGGGGTCTGTATACAACTCCCATGTGGATTGTGGTGCCATTTCCTGTCTCCAGGTGACCCAAAGTGCCTCATCTGCTCCCTGTTTACTCTTTAGCTCTGTTGCTTTGATCCCTTCCTTTAAATAGAGAGCTACTCCTCCTCCTCCTCTTTTACCCTCCCTGTCCCTCCTGTAGATTGTGTATCCTGGTATGTTGACATCCCAGTCATGGTTTTCTGTGTACCATGTTTCTGTGACTGCTACAACATCTTGGGAATGTATTGGGAAGTGGGAGAAACTCAGGGGAAGTTATTAGCTCACAGGCTTTGTAAAAGCTCAAAGTCAACTAAAATTGCTTTGATTAGAGTTAACAAGGATACAGTAGCCCATTTAACAGTGCAGATTGCCAAAAGATTTGAGGCATTTTACTCAAAACTATATATGTCTAAGGTAATTCCTGATGAGAAACTGACTGGCTCTTTCTTAAGTACTAATATTAAAGATGCCCTCTATTTCTGAAAAAGATAAACAGTCTTTAAATAAACCTTTTTCTAAAGAAATAATTAAGTCAGTCATGTCTCTGCTAGCTGGTAAAGCACTAGGCCTAGACGGGTTTTTCAGGTGAATTTTACAAAGCCACTGTACAAGAGATTACACCCTTACTAAACAAAGTTTTTACTCAGTCCCTTGAGTCAGGTCTGCTACCCCATCTATGAGAGAATCAGCCATTACTGTATTACCTAAAAAGGGTAAAGCCCCCACCAGATGTAATAGTTACAGATCTATCTCTTTGATTGATGTGGACTGCAAAATATTGGTGAAGATGCTGACTAGCAGACCAAACAATGTTATTTTACATTTAATTCATCCGGATCAGGTGGGATTTGTTAAAGGGAGAAATAGTGCTATCTTGATTAAGAAGGCTCTGCACTCTATACATAATGAGAAAAACTCAAACCTTAAATCTTTTCTTTTATCATTAGATGCCAATAAACCTTTTGATCATTTGGAATGGGGATACTTACAAAACATCTTGACCAAATTTAATCTAGAGGAGCAGTTTTGCGGTTGGGTGAGAATTCTTTATTCATAAATTTTGGCTAAAGTTAAAGTAAATCGGGTGTTTTTGAGTACTTTTAACATATATAGAGGTACCAGGCAAGGCTGCCCTCTATCTCTGTTACTGTTTATCCTGGATTTAGAATCTTTGTTAATCAGAATTAGATCTAATCCTGAAATTAAAGGTTTAAGTCCCGGTATACATAATAAGCTCATGGCCTATTTAGACGATTTATTGCTAACTTTGTCAGATTCAAGAAGATCCCTTAGAACTATTATAGATCTTATACAGTCTTTCTCTCTATTTTCAGGATTTAAAATAAACTTTGAAAAATCAGAGATATTATCAATATCTAAGTCACTTAATAATTCTGATTTCAGTCAGTTTAGCTTTAAAATAGCTACCTCTTTGGTTAAATTATTTGGGCTTGAGCTATACAGTGACATTAATATGTTTCGTATGCTTAATTTTACTTGCGTATTGGATTCTCTGAAACTGGACTTGCAGAGGTGGCGCCCAATGCTCTTGTCCTTTTGGGGTAAAATGTAAGTCATAAATATGATTCTGGCTCCTAAGATGTATTACTTTCTACATCACTTGCCACTACAGCTACATAAAAATTATTACAAAATGCTAGACTCCGTTTTTTTTTAAAATACTTATGGGACAATAAGCCTGCTCATATTTCTAAGCTTAAGCTTCAGCAGCCTAGGATAAGAGGAGGGTTTGGCTATCGGATTTCAGAGCTAGGTATGACACCTTTTTGATCTCACTTAACATTCAATCCCTTTGGATATAGGATGCTAATTTAGTCCGGGAGTGGGTTCATATTGACAAGCATTTACTGAAAGGAGCTAACCCTAGAATTATTTTATTTGCTGAACTCCTAAGGAACTCAAATCTCATCTGATGCTAAAAGCCGCAGCAAGGTCTTGGGCTAAGAGTGCCAAGGCTTTGGAATGGAACCGAGCTCACTCCCCACATTGTCCCATTTGGTTTAAAAAACTTTTTCAAAGTGAAGGAAAAACTTCAGTTTGGCAAAGCTGGAGAGATAGGGGAATTTTATACCTTGGTGACTTAGTAGACCAAAGTTCAGACACGTTGTTATCCTTTGCTGACCTAACCAGCAAATACAAGCTGCCTAAAATTGATTTTTTTAGATATTTACAACTCAGACAAATAATGAAGGTAAGGGTTAATGACTTTGTCACTCTATCTCAAACTCATTGTATGGACAAATTTTTACCACAAAGGCAGTAAATTGTTATATAACATGGTTATATATACCAAAGACAACATGATCGAGTCTCTAATACATTAATGGGAATATGAATTTGGCTCTACCATTTTGCTAGAGGAGTGGGAGCAAGGTTGGGTTAACATCCTAGGGCTTGTAAAGAGGCGAAAGCCAGGTTAACCCATTATAAAATAGTTCACCAATGGCATAATACACCGGAGAAATTATACAAAATGGGTTTAGCTAATAATGACACTTGTTGGAGATGTTTAAAGGGTACTGGTACTATAACACATATTATCTGGTCATGTCTCCTAATCCAAAATTTTTGGGATGAAGTTTTCAGAGCTTGTGAAAAAATTATTGGGAAAAATATTGTATCCTCAGATAAGTTAGTGATGTTGGGTGTCACTTCTGCCCTAAGATCATGGCCCCAACAGAATATTCTATGCCTTCTAGCCGCTCTGATCTCAGCTAAAAATTTAATTCTGAAATGTTGGAGACAAACTTCCCCCCAACTCTGTCTGATTGGCAAGAAGACATCACAGCTAGCTCAAGCTACGAAAGGTCAGCCTTTGTATGTAGTGATTGTATAGAAACATTTTTAGATATCCGGAACCCTTTTCTACATTCTGTTTTTTGCAAAGAATAAGGTTTAAAGTTATAACATTGCTAAGTTGTATTAAGTTTTGTTAATGTTAGTTTTGGAACCAAATATATTTATGTTACATTAATATTGTATATTTTAAGGCCTTATTAATTGTAGACAAAGAACCTCTGTGCACAAACACTGAGGCAAGGGTTACCCCAAAGGGCATTTGGCTGGGAAGGAAAACATATACCATTATATTGTTTCAAAGACATGGTTGCATATGGAACACACAGAATGTTATAAAGAAATTGTTCTTTAGCAGATTGCATGTGTGTCAGGCACATTAAAGTTTGCAAAGGGTGCCTATAACTTTTGCAAACTGTGTGAGAGGCTTTTCGGCACCATGCAATTCTGCTGAAAGTTGAACCAGCATAACATTCTGTGGTGATTTGCATATGCAGCCCATGATGCTTTGCATTGTGTGGGCATGTGTGATTTTGTATTTTCTTATTAATTGAAGTATTTGTTTTTCTAAATGCTGTTATCTTTGTATGTATTGTTGATTTTATACTTTTGAACTCTCAATAAAAGTTTTAATTATGAAAAAGAAGGCTGTATTTCCATCTTCTGTTTTATAATTTGTCTTATAAAATGGGCTCAAGAAATCCTATAACCTGATTGGCTATAACATCTTCTAAGCTGTGTCCTTATCAGAAAATATTGTAGCCAACCGGCACTACCCTCCACTCCTGAGCCCCACTACAGCAGATCAGTGAGCTGTGCCAACCCTAAACAAAAACACAGCCTGGCAAAGCTCACAGCAGGGAAATGGCATCCCACATACTGTAAAGAAAACAGCTTTCCCCGTTAACACTGTGGGACACGCTCGCTATGAGTCAATAAATTCAGCAGACAGAGATAACCAAAATAATAAAAAGGGCACAAAAAGGATTCTGGTTGGGAAGAGCCGTGAAACACCATCATGCTAAGCCCCCACCCGGCAGGCACTTCTCTCTATTGTTAACCCTGCTTTTCTCCCTCACTAATGCTTTTTAGAGACGCAGCAACATCGAAACACCCAATACGAAATGCAGAGGCGTTCACTAAGCTTCTTTTTAGAGAATGGAGATTATGGGACGGCATAACACAGATCCAGTCTTCAGGTTGTGTTTATCGAAGACATTCACAGACATTTACACCCATCTCTGCTGCATTTACTTTTTTCATTTGCATTACGAGGAAGTCCTGCTTGACACATAGCGAGCGTGTCCCTTAATGACCTCCATACAGAGTAGTTTCCTTCTTCACATTTAAAACTATAATTTGTGCTCTGTGGTGGCTTCGGAGATTGTTTTTTTTTTTAAACCTTACTTAGGAAAGGGTGCTGCTCGTGACAGCATCCTGGACATCGAAGATCGCAAACAGCTGTGCAGAAGCAGATCGGATACCACTGTTTAGTTTCCTTCTTCGCATTTAAAACTATAATTTGTGCTCTGTGGTGGCTTCAGAGATTCGGAGATTGTTTTTTTTTTTAAACCTTACTTAGGAAAGGGTGCTGCTTGTGGCGGCATCCTGGACATCAGAGATCACAAACAGCTGATGAAGAAGCAGATCGGATACCACTGTTTGAAAGAACAGGCACAAGAGCTGTACATCTCCTATGGGGAAAAAAATGTCAGGGAGGGGGTAGCTTGGATATAGTGAGTACTGTTGGGGTAACCAAGCCAAATACAATGTTCTGTACTGCACAACACACTGCATACAGGGACTACTTTATCCCTCTAACTAAAGAAAAATTATTCTTAAATGTTTTCCATTTCAGCAGCTTTTTTCTCTTTTTCTAATATTCAATCTGTACTTGGGAGCCCATTTTACAAGTGCAATAAGATACTCCAAGGTGTGGGTTATCTCCTGATAAGAGCATGCCCAGGTGCATAAGGCACTCGGCACAAGCGCTTTGTGCCTAACAACACACCTGTGCATGCTCTTATCAAGAGATAACCCACACCTCGTCGTGTCTTATTGCTTGCTTAGCTTTGTCCCTTTGTCTCCACACTATTGATCTGGATCCCCATGGCTGTTCCTTCCTTTTAGGGTGGGCACAAAAACTAGGTAGTCTGCACCCTCCTTCCAAAGAGCCAAGAGATTCTCCACCAGGATGGCTAGTTTTCTAACCAGCAGCAAGGTGTGATTTCAGGATTCGGATGTGAGCCCCAGTCTCTGAGAAAGTGATGAGAGGCACTACTCCATATATCTGGGCAGCTTTTCCACTGTGTTTGTACAGTATACACCTGAGCGCAGGGGAGAGCCTATGGTTAGCTACTAGACAGCCCAGATGTCCACCTATGGTAGCACAAAACCATCTTGAATTGTGTTCACATAATAATCTATGATCAGCCCTTGCTATTCACAGACAGCCATATACATGTTTATCATAATTCACAGTTGTGGCATCAGAAGTCATATATTTCACAGTTAGGATATCAGAATGGTAGATTATAACCTTTCTAGAATGTCTGTTTTACTCAAACTGTCTGAAATGTTCTGTTTACAATATTTAATAAGACATGACAGTGTTGGCATTGTTGTCAGATAGTGGTATGCTTCGGGTGTGTTGCGAGGCAGTAATCACTGCTGAATGCCTGTATCCACCATCTCAGGACCAATATCCCACTAGAATGCATACCCAAGAATGTCTTATTGTGAGTATATGTTCGAGACATTTGGGATTGGCTAAATACACAAATATATAGAGAATACTGGATGGGCAACTATGCACAACCAGTGTGTTCTGCCACAGAGGGGTTCTGATTTCCTCTGACCTCAAGAGCAAAGCTCAAGAGGTCCATGGGAATCAGAACCCCGAGGTTGCAGAACACACTGGTTGTGCATAAAGTTGCTCATCCTGCATTTTTTTATAGTGTATAGTATTATGTGAAATGTGTGCTTTGTGTTTTTTTTTCTCTTTCATAATGAAACTGACTTGTGCAGTCTCTAGAGGTTCTAGAATGCTGTCCTACCACAGAAGGGTACTGTCACAATCCATGACCTTTGAACTTTGGTACAACAGCATTTTGAAAAGGATGAATTTCTATATAGAACAATGCTCTACTATACACTATAGAGGATAGTGGATGGGCAACAACACTGTTGTTCACTTCAAGAGGTTGTCATGACAACCATGTAAACCTCGAGAGCAAAGCTTGAGAGATTTTCGGTTGTCATGAAACCTCGAGAAGTGAAAACAGCATTGTTGTTTACTGTTGCCCATCCACTGTCTTTTATAGTGTATGGGCAAAAGTAAAAAAACAAACTTGTGACTTCTTTCACGGTCACGCCGTGATGTCGGGGACCCACCCCCACCCTGCTTATGTCCGTGCCAACATTCCGCTCATTCTGGGTCCACATTTGAAAGTAAATACTGGTGTCCTGCTGTGTGTCAGCTAAGATTTAAACAAAACAGCACCTACTGGTAGAAAAGAACTTCCTCTAGTGCCTTCGCTGAACTGCCGTGGCCATTTTATGTACAACTACGAACCGCGACTTGCGCATGCACAAACATGATTACAACAAGACTAGGGAAAGTTAGATTTTAAAGGAATACAATGTTCTAACATATACTATAAGTTATTTTATGTAACCTGGCTATCATGGGTAGGTGTTACTAGTTAACTACCTCTACCATTTTTGCACTTAAAGGTGGTAGGAAATTACTTTTACATAGTTAACTGCCCTCCCAGTTTCCTTTCCATTCCTCTTATGTATTCTGATATGCTCTGCCCAAATTCTTATGAATACCTTATGTTCTCCTTTTGTAGGTACCACTTTTCTGCTCATTTACTAATATGCTTATCTAGTGTACTTTGAGTTATAAATGACCTACTGATGTGTTGCGAATCCCATATCACACATCGCAAAATCGCAAATCACACATCCTCTTTCCCTGGGTTGTACCTAGAAATGAACCTCGGCTCAGTGTGCCTTTCCCGGTCACTAAAATTTTAAATCAATCAATCAATAAATAAATACATAAATAATCTAGCTCTAGGGCACCTGCAGATCTAATTAGAGTTCCACTCTCCTCACCAGCTACTGTTCTTTTTTTATATTTTTAAGGCATTCAATGATATCAGTTACACCATTCTAAGCTATTCATCTGAGTGACCAAGAATAGTGTTACTTGATGTCATAGAGTGTTCAGGATGTATGAAAGGAGAGAGCTGCCACTGCTGCGGAGAAGGGGATTTAGAATACAGCAGTTACAAATGCAAAAAACAAGATTATTAATTTAACAAAAAATGTAAAGAATATCAGAATATTGGATAGACACTTGAAGGAAAACCGGAAGGCATCTAGAGAGCTAGAGGTGTAAAAAACTGATGATCTTCAAGGATCTCTCTTTCATCAGGCCACACCTATGGAACTTATAGTCACCAGGCACTAGGACCACGCAGAAACTTTTTGCAAGCAGTCCACTAGGGGCCGTCCATGATGACATCCTACATCAGCTCTTCCCATATAATTGTGGGCAGCCCTTTCCCTCCTCAGTTTTTTTCCTGCCATCAACCATACTCATTGGACTCTGCATGGAAACACCACCATTGTAGTCGAACGCTTTCCAACATTTCTCTCCTTAGTTAGCCATCACTTTTTATAAAGCGATTTTTGATTATGTGTATGTTAACTAAAGAGACATAAAAACTGTTTCAATACTCAGAATGCAGTGAGAAAATATACTCAGGTGACTCATACGACATCTGTATGTGCTGCCTTGGCTCAGCCCATAACGTGAAGGCCTGCCAGATCTGCAGAAACTTCAACACTGCTACCCACTGACACCGAAAGAATGGTTTATAGATGCACATTTTGAAGCAGCAAGTAGCCAGAATGGAGAAAGAGCTCCAGGAGAAGAGTTCCACCCCATTTCCAGCCCACTCCTAGGGCTCTCATTCACCTAAGTCTCGGGACAAGACTTTGGGGCAGCACAAACATAAGCATTGGAAGAGGGAGTGCAGCAAGGACAAGGCCTCCCTGGTTCACTCACGGTCACCCTTTCACTCCATTGTGAACACCTCAGCATTGTTGACCACTCCAGTGGTGATGCCATTGGTTGCTCAAACCATTGACCCTCCCAGGTCTGGGCAGTGAGCAAGCACCACCAGGTCTAGTATGGCTGGTGTGTCACCGTCAGCGTCTGTTACTGTGCCTCCCCCGTCGACCCCATCTGGCATTCCCAATGACCACACAGGTGCCAGTGTGCAGGCAGTACTCTAGTCCTTCACAGACTTACTTAAACACCTGCTACCTCTTTCTTCTACAACAGGAGATGCATCATGAAAAGCCCCATCATCGACGCATGCCAAGTCTACATGCCAGCTCTTATATTGAGCATCAACGACTTCACTTGCTCCCTCCTTGCAGCTATCGAACATGTCAATGAGGACCAAGTACAATGTTGACATTATTATGCGGCAAGAAGAGGAAGTGGAGGATTATGTGGAAAACTCCTATGAGAGGACTAGTTCTACTGTATCCACAGGGAGTGAGGACTCTGTTGTATACACATCAAGGTCCCCCGAAGATCCCTCTTTTATCACCATGATGCAGCAACTACAGACTACTGTGGGATTTGATTTGGAGAAACAGAACTTAACTAAGAAGAACCTGGTGAAGTTCACCGAATTGCCTGACTCCCCATGCATCATCAATCCTCCCCCTCTACCTGTATTGGAGGATGACACCATTGCTGCCTGGCATAGGCACAACATGATGCCTGCCATATCCAAGTAGGCAGATAAGATGTATCAGGCCCTCTCAGGCAAGCCCTTTTTTGCAGGACAACCTGAGGCTAATTCAGTGGTCATAAATGCCACCCATGACAGATCGAAAGTCCAAAAACACCTTAGATCTTCCTGGACATAAGTCTCCACCACTCATTCACACTATTGGGATCTGCGCCGGAGGCACTAGGACCCATCGGGAGCAAACTTTTTGCTGGAGGGTCGGCACCAGAGATGGCGCCACGAGCCCTAGCTCATGCAGTAGCGACTATCTCGGCGTCGACCCTCCAACCGTCTCAGTTCCTTTTTTCCCGCCGTCAAGTGCACTTCAGTGACGACATCGCTCGCCTGTCGGGAGTTAAACTTCAAACTAGCAACATAGTTTTTCAGTTTTTATTTTGTAGTATTATCTCGATACAGTATCGCTTAAATTTATTCTATTTTTAAAATAAATACAATAAAGAAGTCTCAGCCTACTTTGACGGAGTCGACCATGAGCAGGTCAGGTGACGGTAGGGAAACTTCATATGAAAGCTGTTCAGTCAGTCTGCCGCCTTCTCCAGAGGGGGGGGTCTGACAACGGTCAGTCCAATGCCCGGGGGAATAGGCAGTCCCCCCGGAAGCATAAAAATAAACGGTCGCACTCTCGGCACCATTCAGCCTCGAGCTCTTCTTCGGCCCACAGGTCTAAAAAGAGAAGGCATCACTCGAGGTCACCCTCTGATATGTCTGCACGTAGACGCTCGGTTATCGGGGCTAGTTGCTGGTCTCCTCCTTCGTAGTCACCAACCTCTGCTTCTGGTAGCCGACGGCTTCGACATCGGAGCCCTACCCCGCCCGCAGGTAGGTCTTCAGATGGGCAGTTTCATCAGTGGGCCGCTCTTATGGAGCAATGGGCTCAGAGGTTGGTTCGGCTACCTGGCTCGGCCACTCATGGGCCTTCGGGCTCTTTGGGCAACCAGGTAGGGTGGTTGGACCTTCCTGGTCGTGCAGCACTTCTTCGGTGCCATCGACTCCGCGCTTAGGTGTTTCCCCCCCTCACATGGCTACGGCACAGGGGGCCACACCGATGCCCTTATCTCCTGCTCTTCCTCCTTCAAAACCTGTTTTTGGTCTGGGAGTGTTTTGGTACCTTGACGTCGTGTAGCCAGCCTCTCGGCGCCGTCCGGCGTCAGGCACTGCTTCCAGCGCCGTCTGGCAACCCGTGCGGCTTCTCGGCGCCATCTTCAGTGCCGTGCGGCTTATCCGCGCCATTTTCGGTGTCGTGTGGCCTTGCGGTGCCGTTCTCGGTGCCGTGTGCCTCCTCGGCACCAGCAGCTCTCGGGGACTCCTCTTTTCACTTGTTTCCTTCTTCCTCCTCTTCTGAATTTCATTCCTTTCCTGTCCATGCAGTCCCTCCTGGACCGTCAGGAGATGACGTTGAGCCTGACCCAGACCTTCAGTTGGGTGATGAAGCGGACCAAGCAGGATCTATTACTGCTACAGAGCCTGTGGTTGAGGACCTATCCTTTAAGTCTCTGTTGAAAAATCTGAGTTCCACACTTTCTCTCCAGACTACAGACATCGATCCTGGGAAATTGTTGAGACTCCAATATCTTCATGCCTTGGAGATCCCTACAGATTTGACTCCTCCGATTCAGCCTCCCTTCAAGACGCTGTCTCAAATGGTATGGAATAATCCTGCTCTTTACCCCTTCAGTGGCTAAATCTATTGATAGGAAATATTCAGCCCCCAAGGATCGTCCCATTTTGGCATCTCAAGCCTTTGCGGATCCTATTGTAGTCCTGGCAGAGAATGATAAGGTTGTTCTTCCTCAAACTACTACAGCTCGACCTATTAACAAAGAATCTCATAAGATAGACACCTTAGGTAAGAGAGTCTTTGCTGCTTCTACTCTAAGTATGCGTATTGCCAGTTACCAGGGCTATTTTTCTCAGTATGAGTATATCCTGTGGCATTCTATTAAACAAATGGTTGAAGCCCTACCAGAGTCGAATTTAAAACCAGAGCTTCTTCAAACCATTACCAGAAGTATCGAATCTAACAACCAGCAGGTTAAAGCAGCCATGGATGCTTTTGACACTGCTTCCTGTTCAGCGGCTGCTGGTATTTGCACCCGCTGTCATTCCTGGCTGCGCACTTCCGGCTTTACGAATGACACGCAGCAGCAGGTGATGGCATTGCCCTTTAACGGTGTATTTCTTTTTGGTCCTCAGGTACAGCAAGCTCTAGAAGCTACACAAAAGACTAGGTCAGCCATTAAGTTGGCTCGGCCCCCTCCTGCCCCCTCTCGAGGGCATGCCAGTAAACGGCAGTTTCATAATCGCCAGTTCTTTCGAGGCAGAGGCAGGGGAAGTTTCCATAGAACCAACCTGCCCAACCTCAAAGAAGGCGCAACAGAAGCATGAGACTAAAGCGTCCAGCTGCACCTGTAGAATGCCGGCCCAAGTTCCATCTCAGCTGCCGAGGTGGACTTTTCCTCTCGTGGAAGGTCGTCTGATGCACTTACTACAACCGGTGGAAATCCATAACCTCAGACAAATGGGTCCTTCGGATAATTCGCAAGGGGTATTCACTCAATCTTGTGCACGCCCCTCCAGATCATCCCCCCAAGTGGCAGCCCAGGCTGTCAACCCTTCAGTCAGACCTTCTCACCACCGAGATTCAGGGCCTTCTGAACAACAGAGCAGTGGAGGTGGTGCCACTGCACCAACGAAACACGGGGTTCTACTCCCATTACTTTCTGGTTCCAAAGAAGTCCGGGGGAATGCACTTCATTCTAGATCTCAGAAAGCTGAACAGATTTCTCCCCAAGGAGAAATTCAAAATGATTTCTCTGGGAACCCTGTTACCTCTGCTCCATCAACATGACTGGTTGGCCTCCCTAGATATGCAGGACGCTTACCAGCACATTCCTATTCACCCAAGGCATCACAAATTCCTGAGGTTTGTGGGTCTGGGACAGCATTATCAGTTCAGAGTCCTGCCCTTGGGCTATCCTCGGCGCCGCAAGTTTTTACCAAATGTTGTGCCGTTCTCGCAGCGCACCTCAGAAAGGTCGGAATTCACGTGTTTCCTTATCTCGATGATTGGATTCTAGCAAGTCCTTCCAGACAAGGGACTCTGAACACCGTGGAGATGGCCTCGCACCTCCTTACAACCATGGGAGTTCTGCTCAACCTCAAGAAATCGCAGCTGCAGCCTTCCCAGAGGCTCCTTTTTATAGGGACCCTTCTGGACACCTCCTGTGCGAAGGCTTTTCTTCCAGAGGACAGGAGGAACGATATTCTTGAGATGGCCCGTCACATCAGGGAAAACAGCTCAGTCACAGCTCTCTCGATGCAATGGATGCTAGGCCTCATGGCATCCTCAGTGTTCACTGTACCCCTAGCACGTCTGCACATGAGAACCACCCAGTGGATGCTCAGTGCTCAGTGGTTCCCAACCACTCACCCACAGTCCTATCTCATCAAGGTGACAGAACCTTTAAGGAGGTCACTCACCTGGTGGTCTCAAGAGAGCAATCTCCTGGAGGGGTATCCCTTTGCTCCTCTGGACCATCAGATCTCCATTACCATGGACGCATCCCTAATAGGGTGGGGAGCTCACTGTCAGGCTCTCCACACTCAAGGTGCGTGGACTCAAGTCGAGTCCCAGCTCCACATAAACGTCCTAGAAATGAGAGCTGTCCTTTATGCGGTCCGAGCTTTGAAGGACATTCTGTGCCACAAGAACATTCTCCTTCAAACGGACAACAAAGCAGTGATGTATTACATCAACAAGCAGGGCGGTGCTCATTCTTACCCCTTATGCAGGGAAGCAATGAGGGTATGGGAATGGTGCTTGGAGCACGGGGCTCGAATTCAAGCGGTCTACCTGCCAGGCATTCAGAACGAACTGGCAGACCATCTCAGCAGGACAGACCCTCACGAGTGGTCTCTCGACTCAACCATAGTTCAGTCACTATTCGAAGAGTGGGGAACTCCAGACCTGGACCTTTTTGCATCCCCACTCAACGCAAAACTGCCTCTCTTCTGCTTCAGAAATCCAGGGCCTGGCATTTTCTGTCAGGATGCGTTCAGGCTGCGGTGGACAAAATGCTTTCTTTACGCCTATCCACCTCTTCCTCTAATTCAGAGAGTACTCCTCAAGTTCGAGTCTCAGGGGGACAAGATGATTCTCATTGCTCCCTTTTGGCCTCGACAGCTGTGGTTTCCACTACTCAACAATATGTTGGCAGTTCCTCCAAGACCACTTCCCCTGCAGATGAACCTTTTGACTCAGGGACCGCTGGTCAATCCCAACCTGAGATCACTTCACCTTCACACTTGGCTCCTGAAGAGGTAGAAGTAAACCGGTTCAATGTCTCTCAAAGAGTTTCAGATATTCTTCTGGCTGCGCAGAAGCCAGCCACTCGGAAAACTTACACAGCTAAGTGGAAGCATTTTTCGCTCTGGTGTGTAAAGTCCTCTTTGAAACCCTTTTCCTGCCCACCAGATAAGGTTTTGGAGTACCTCTTGGACCTCTCAAATTCAGGTCTGCAGTACTCTACAGTCAAAGTTCACCTTAGTGCCATTTCAGCGTATCATGAGCCATTTTCTTCCCTCTCTCTGGCTCAGTTACCTATGGTTAAGAGATTTCTTAAGGGTATTCTGCATACCAGACCCCCTACAAGACACCCAGTTGCAGCCTGGGACATTAATCTTGTGCTAGATATGCTCACTCGGAAACCTTTCAAGCCTCTAGCTACCTGTGAGTTAAAATTCCTCACCTGGAAGACTGCCTTCCTAGTGGCCATTACCTCAGCCCGCAGGGTCTTTGAGATACATGCCCTGGTCACAGATCCTCCGTATACTGTGTTCCATAAGGACAAAGTTGTCCTTCATACTCATCCTAAATTTCTTCCTGAGGTTGTGTCAGAATTTCATCTTAACCAACCTTTGGTCCTTCCCTCTTATTTTGCGGACTTCCAAAATGAAGGGGAACGTTACCTTCATTCTCTGGATGTTAAGAGGGCCTTGCATTTCTATTTAGATAGAACCAAGGATTTTTGTAAAGCCCAGCAACTGTTCGTTTCCCTCAGTGAGACCCAGCTGGGTCAACCTGTCGCTATCAGATGTATCTCAGCATGGCTAGTGGCATGCCTTCGCCACTGCTACTCCATGGTGCAGGTTAAGTTGGAGGGTAGAGTTTACGCTCATTCTACTAGAGCAGTCGCGGCATCCCTAGCGGAAATTCACAACGTGCCCATTGCAGATATCTGCAATGCAGCCACCTGGAGCTCAGTGCATACTTTCATTAAACATTATACACTAGATGTCCATGCCAGACGGCATTCTTCCTTTGGCAGAGCCATACTCAATGGACTTCTGTCCTAGAAACGTGAGCTCTTGGTCTTTCCTGCCACCCTCTCAGGGGATTATTAGCTCGGTACTCTCCCAATAGTGTGAATGAGTGGTGGAGACTTATGTCCAGGAAGATATGAAAATTACGTACCTACCGTAATTCTTGATCTTCTTGGACGAGTCTCCACCACTCATTCATACGCCCACCCTCCATCCCCCGAGCTCACCTTTCTTGTTGGTCTTCACTGCCTCAAATCTTTAGGCCGTGAAGACTTCTTTATTGACCCTTCTTACATGGGTCCCCGGGACTATCTTATGTCCGGTTTTTAGGTTAGGCTACCCTTCTAGATTATTACGCTGCACCTCCTTGGTAAAAAAAGGTACTGAGGCGGTTGGAGGGTCGGCTCTCGAGATATCATGACACGCGAGCTAGGCTCATGGGCATCGCTCGTGGCAAAACATCTCTGGCTGACCCTCCAGCAAAAAGTTTGCTCCCGATGGGTCCTACTGCCTCCGGCACAGATCCCAATAGTGTGAATGAGTGGTGGAGACTCATCCAAGAAGATCAAGAATTACGGTAGGTACGTCATTTTCATTTCTCTCCCCCTCGATAAGGAGTCCAGGAGGTTAGATGTCCTGGGTAAAAGAACCTTTGCCTCTGCTCCTTTGGATCTGAGGGTAGCAAACTACCAGACCCATGTGGTTAAATACCAAAATACCCTCTGGAGGAAGGCTAAAGCAGCTGCCCAAGCCCTCCCAGATGGTACACCTAAGCTGGAGCTGCTAAGTGCTCTAACAGCAGGGGCAAACCTAGATAAACACCTCCTGTGTTCCACATATGATATCTTGGATGCTTCTGCCAGGACAGCAGCCTCTGGAATATACCTCAGGAGGTATTCCTGTCTCAGGGTGGCGGGCTCTGTGAATGGTGTTCAATTAAGCAATAATGCTCGACAGGGTGTGTGTCATACCTGAGGTGGTTGGGCATGTGGCTGCAAGCTGAGTATGTCCAACACCCTAGAAGTGGCATTATCCCAGCATGACACACATCCTTGAGTGCATTAGTGCTATTATACAATGGCTTATTGGGTTTTCCACTTGGTTTTAGTTTACAGGGGAAGAAATGATAGGGAAGTACGATGTTTAGTAAGTCAAGCAGTCAAGCACTGTGGATGTTTTTGCTGAAGAACAGGAGAGTCGGGTTGCATATGGGGGGGAATAAACATAAAAAAAAGTTTTGCGATTTGGGTTTTTAGGAGGTTTTGGTGTGGTCAGCTGATGGGTTCCAGATAATCACATCAGGGGTTTTCTTACACTTCTTTAGTTTACAAATGGAAACTTTTTTTTTTTTAAGGAACAGCCGCTGTATGCAGTTCTCCAGGGAAATGGCTGAGTGGCAAGAAGCCAGCATGTGCTGCATTAAGGCACAGAACCAGCTGCAATGAAGCTGGTGTTGCTGAGTGGGTGTTGCACTAATTAAATTGTTGCTTTTCCCCCCACATTTATACTTTTACTTTTAAAGTACTGAGTTGTCTGGATAACTGAGGGATGGAATGTGTGTGGCATGGAGGGAGGGTGCCATGTGTGCTTCAGTGCTCATTTAGGGGGAAAACAGCAAGGATGAAATAGCCGTGCTATGATTTCTTAGTATGTTATGTAGTCATGTGTGTGCCTGGACTTCATACAGTGATGTTATACTCAGATGACATCACTGTCTCTGGTATACACTGATCAATCAGAGCCCAGGAAATTTTCTTGCCATTATATAATAATCCATTCTCAATGCCCCATTCAGAGGCTATAAACTGTTTGGTGCAGATGTGCAAGGCATCCTCTCTAATTTACATGCCTAAAACAGGTTCTATCCTGAACAACAAAGAATCCCTCAGGAAATCTGCTCACTGTTCTCAAGGAAGCTTCTATTGCGGAGACAGTGCTGCATGTGTAAAACATCTCATACTCCAAAACGCACCAACTCTGGTAAAAAAACATACGTGAATCAAATTCATCTCATTTTCATTTTTATTTATTTAGCATACCCCAATGTTTCACAAGTATATGGCTTCTTCTAGGGAACTGTTAAATCAAAAAATAATAATTTTTACTGGTACAGTACATGTATACATTCTTCTATCATTTTGTAACAATTTTTGAAACCACTATTTATTTTTCAAAGTATATTAAATACATAATCATACACATTTCTTTTACTCAGTGCCACAAATATATTTCAGTTTATTATAGGTGTATAACTTCTGATCTTACTTCGAGAGGGTTTCTGCGGTAGGTCTTCATATATAGGACTGCTTCCCCTGGCATCAGGTCCGAACGGCAAACTTGTAGATAGCAGTTATCAGCGGGGACCACCCCCGAGGTCGGGCATCATGACGTCAGCCCGGCTATAAAAGAGGCGGTCCTGTGCCCACTCTCCAGTTCTTTCCCACTGTTGCCTCAGTAAAAATTCCTTTTCCAACTGCTGCAGAGATAGCTAAAGCAATCCAAATTGTCCAGTCACTTTCTCTGGTTCCGTCCGAACCGCCACTATCTGGCAAAAGGTCGGTTCATCCGGTTCCACCGGTTCAAGAATATAATATAGAGGAGTTTTATGAATCAGAGGAGGGGGAGGATGATTATGAACAGTGTGAATGTGACTTTGAGAGTCTGGATGTGCCCATTGAACCGGACATCTCCCCAGACAGACCTTTAGAATCTCCCCTAGGCTTCTGAGTCCCTTCTCATTTTCTGTTTTATAAAAAGTTGTTGAACCCTCCAGCTCCCATTGGAGGAAGCTGTGGATGAGCAAGAGGAACCTGACTTTGTGTAAATGATGGATATCCCAGAGTCCAGGAGATTGTCTATTCCTTTACATAAATCATTCAGGAAACAAACAATAAAAATTTTAAAAGTTCCTAATTCTGTGCCTCCTGTGGACAAAAAGATGGACAGGAGGTACATTTTGTCAGGTCCTGATACAGAATTTCTTTCACAGCAATGCAGCCATGTTGGGCTAGTTCAGGCTGCAGCCTGTGATAAGGCTAATATTCCCCTGGCTTCACATCCTCCTGACAAGGACTCCAGGAAGATTGAAGCCATGGCTAAAAAACAATACATGGCAGCATCCTTGGGACTCAGACAAGCAAATTATATGGCTTATGTGGCAAGATACCAAAAATCTAGATGGGATACTGTCATGACTTTAGCCAAACAGGCCCCTGGCCAGCTTGCCAAGGAGCTGGAGCAGGTGGCTGCTGATGGTATTGAGGCATCCAAGGTGCAATTCCATGCTGCAGTGATTCTAATGATGTATCCTTTAGAATCATGGCTACATCTGTGGCCTTCGTAGATTGGCTTGGCTCAGGTGTACTAGTCTGTCACAGGATACCCAGGCTAGGGCTATGGATTTTCCTTGTAGGGAAATTCTCTGTTTGGGGAGCAGACAGAGAATTATATGAAGAAAATGGATGAATATAGAACCACTTATAGGAGTGTGACAGCCAAGGAGCGGCAAGCCACCTCAGAGGCAGCCCTCAGGGGTAGAGGCAGGCCTTTCACAGGCCTTTTACTAAATCCCAGGCCTCCTTCGGCTTATGCTCAGAGGGGTTCTTCAGAGGAGAGGCAGACGGGTGCAAGCAGGCCTGCTCCCACCCCTCAGCCTAAAGCCCCTGCAAACAGGCACCCTGATGGGGTGCCCAGGGCCAGCCCTCCATCATCTGGGCAGGCTGGCTTTACCTATTCAGACTGGGAGTCTTTAACATCAGACAAGTGGGTCCTGGAAGTAGTAAGTCATGGTCTGGTTCTCAGCTTCAAAAATTTCCAAAGTTGAGAATCAGATCTTTTCCACCTGCAAATCATCTAGAGACTTTTGCTTTGAAACAGAAGTCTCAACCTCCTGGCTCTCAGAGCTGTAGAAAGGGTTTCTCCTACACCAGGGCAAGGGTCTGTACTCCAGGTACTTCTTACCCCAAAAAGACAGGAGAATGGCGCCCATTTCTGGACCTAAGATATCTGAACAAGCACCTTTTAAAACTGAAATTCAAAATGGTGACTCTGGCAATGATTTTACTTTCCTAAGGCCAGGGACTGGCTAGCTTCCCTGGACCTCAAGGATGCCTATTTCCATGTTCTTATCAGAAGCTCCCACCGAAAGTACCTCAGATTCGAACTGCCCTCAGGCCATTACCAGCTCAGAGCAATGCCCTTCGGCCTTATCTCTGCCCCAAGGGTATTCACAAAATGCCTGGCAGTAGCAGTTGCTCATTTAAGAAGGCAAAAGATTGCCATCTTTCCCTACCTAGACGACTCACTCATTGTGGGTCAGTCTCCAGACCAGGTCAAATCACACCTGCAAGTTACCCAGCAGCTGCTTACCTCTCTGGGCTTTTTCAATCTTCCAAAGTCAGTTCTGGAATCTGTCCAGGTACTCACCTTTATAGGTGCAGAACTGGACACAAAGCAGGCCAGAGCCTTCCTTCCCCTAGAAAGGGTAAGGAACCTGGTGGCCCTGGCCTCCTCCTTCACTCTGCAGGTCTCTCGACCAGCAAGGCATTTTCTACAGCTCCTAGGACACATGGCTGCTTCCACAGCTGCAGTGCAAGGAGCAAGATTTCAGATGAGGGACATTCAGTTCCATTTGAGAGCCTTTTGGTCTCAAAGAAAAGATCCCCTATCCAAGTTGATCCCAGTGACTCAAACCCTGATCCAGGCCCTTCAGTGGTGGCAGGATCAGAGCAATCTGAGACAAGGGGTCCCCTTCATCCCTCTATCTCACTCCTTGACGCTTACTACAGATGTGTCTCTTTTGGGATGGGGAGCTCACATGAGCGACCTCTCCACCCAGGGATTGTGGTCCCCTCAGGAATCTCTGCTCCACATCAATCTGTTGGAACTCAGAGCTGTTTTTCTAGCACTTCAGGTTTTTACTGCATCTGTTCAGAATAAAGTGGTACAGATCAGAATAGACAACACCACTACAATGTGGTACATCAACAAACAAGGGAGCACACAGTCTTCAGCCTTGTGCACCGAGGCAATAAAGTTGTGGTCTCTGACTTATTCCCTGAACACTTCCCTCATAGCAGTTCACCTCTCAGGCAAGGACAATGTCCTGGCAGATGCTCTCAGCAGGATTTCCCAGGGCCATCACGAATGGTCATGGGATCCCCGAGTACTGGGGATAGTTTTTGCCAGATGGGGCACCCCTCAGATAGATCTTTTTGTAGCCCCAGACAATCAACAGCTTCCACTGTTTTGTTGCAGGCCCCCAGTGTTGGGCTCAGTCCCCCTGGATGCCTTTCTCCTCGATTGGGAAGGGAAGTTTCTTATATGCCTTCCCCTTCCCTCTCCTGTTCAAGGTGCTAGTCAAAAACAGATCTCAGCCCTGCAAGATGATTCTGATTGCTCCAGATTGGGCCAGGCAGCCCTGGTACCCACTCCTTCTGTCCTTAGCAGTCCATCTTCCCCTGTGTCTCCCCAGGAACCACAACCTGTTAACTTGTGCCCAGGGGAGAGTTTGGTATCCAAATCTCAAATCCCTCAACCTGAAGGCCTGGCTCTTGAGGAGTTAGAATTTGCTGACCTACACCTTTCTCAAGGTGTTCTCGAAATCCTAAAAGCTTCTAGGAAGCCTTCCACTAGGGCTACTTATAACTCTAAATGGAAAAGGTTTTCCATATGATGTTCTGGGAAGCATATTTCCCCGGAATCTGCTGATTTGCCCACTGTTTTGGACTATATGGTCCATCTTAATTCTTTGGGACTGAGACCACCTACCCTGAAAGTGCATTTGGCAGCTGTCTCTGCTTTTATTTCAGCAGGAAAGCCCTCTTCTCTTTCCGCTCACCCTGTATTTTCCAAGTTTTTCAAAGGATTACTTCATACTAATCCACCTTTCAGGGACCCTGCTCCTGCCTGGGATCTTAATGTTTGCATTGCTCAGCTGATGCAACCCCCCTTTGAACCTCTATCTTCGGCAGAGCTTAAGTACTTGACTTAGAAAACTGTTTTTCTAGTAGCCATCACTTCTGCCAGGTGCATAAGTGAGTTACAAGCTTTGTCAGTGGAGACTGACTTTATTTCCTTTCACAGGGATAAGGTAGTCCTCAGGACTAACAGGAAGTTTTTGCCTAAGGTGGTTTCAGATTTCCACCTTAATCAATCTATCACCCTTCCAGTGTTCTTCACTGATCATTCCTCCTCTGGTGAGAGGAGGTTGCACAGCTTAGATGTTAAGAGGGCCCTAAGTTACTATATAGAGCATACCAAGGGTCACAGGTTCGAATCCCTCCAACTATTTCTCACTTATGGTGAGGTTGGAAAAGGAAACCTGCCACTAAGAGATCCATTTCAGGTGGATTGTCTCTTGTATCCATTTGCTATCAAAAGCTGGGAGGTTCCCCTTCAGGCCTGAGGGCTCACTCTACCAGAGGTACAGCTGCGCTCTAGCTGCTGCCAGAGACATCCCTATCTTAGAGATATGTCAAGCAGCTACTTAGAAAACGGTACACACTTTCACCAAGCATTACTCCCTGGATATCCAGGCCAGGAGGGATGCTCGGTTTGGCACAGCTTGACCTTCAGAGCCTATTCCTAAGTAGGTTCTGTCCCTTCTCCATGGAGGTACTGCTGTGTATTCTGCAATAGTCATAATATAGCAAGACTTCATGTTGTTTGAAGAAAAAATTACTCACCTTAGTAATGTTGTTTCTTCTAATGGAGTCTTGCTATATTATGACCTCCCCAGCCTGCCCCTCTCAGAACTTCTACTTGGGGTATGGGGTGGGCAGTCCAGTGTTGGCACTTTTTGATGCCCATTTTTTGTTTTCCACCCCTTCTTTTTGGGGTGTTTGGGTGTTGTGTTTTATTTTATCTTATCTTATCTTATTTTCTGGTCCCCTGACTTGAGTCTTAGTGTTGGGACCAGGAAAATGTGTTAATATTAAAGTAGCCAGTTGGCTAGTGTAGGTTACAGCTTCCACACAGAACCTTAGTGAGTTTTGCTCGTAAAGATCTGACAGTTTCAGTTTGAAATCTTCCAGACAGAGCTTTTCTAACTGAGCTCGAGCTCCAAGTTCCATGCCTGGCATGGAAGTTAACTCTTTCACCTCCGGAGCAGTTCTAATGGTGGGACAAACTGCAATAGTCATAATATAGCAAGACTCCATTAGAAGAAACAACATTACTAAGGTGAGTCATTTTTTCTTTTGAACCACTGAAGGGCATGGGAATCGAGCCCTATTTTGTCAAGTTTTGTAGTAGGAGGTTGTGGTCCACAAGGTTGAAAGCCTTGGATAAGTCAATAAAGATTGCTCCTGTAGGCTTACCAATGTCCATTGCACTTAGTATGTCCACTGTTAGACTGGTGAGGGCGGCATCTATATCATGGTTTTTCCGGAAGCCATGCTGGGAGGGGGCAAGGATCTGGTGGGACACCAGGTAGTCCCTCAGTTGCCCATAAACTAGCCTTTCCTGCAATTTTGCAAGAGTGCATAACAGGGAGATGGGCCTGTATTTGCTAATCTCTTCCCTCATGCCACCCTTGGGGATGAGGACCACATTAGCCTGCTTCCACTGGTGTGGAACAGCTCCTTCAAGAAATAATCTGTTGATGAGCCAAGTCAGAGGTCTGACAAGGGACTGGACTCTTCCTTTAGTAACCTAGGGCTGATACCATCAGGACCTCCTGAGCCTTTGATCTTTAGAGCCTTTAGCAGAGGAGGACCTCTTTTGCCTTGACAAGTTTCAGGTGAAACTGGGTCTATTTTAGGCAGGAGGGTTTATCCGCTGATCAGTGCCGGTGTAGATGGAGTTGGGCCAATCTTGTAATCATCAAGGTTAGTAAAGTGGTGGTTAATTTCTGAGGCAATTATCAGACAATGACTCTCGAGCTGACCATTTATCTCTATTGAGCCCAGTGCCTCCTTAGAGTTGCCCCTGAGTAGTTCATTGATGTGGGACCAGAACAGCTTGGGATTGCCTAGGTTGGTCCTTTGAAGATGTGTAACATACTCCTTCTTTGCAAGTTTGATGGATCTCTTACACTAGTTTCTTAGTGATTTGTAAGTCACCAGGTCTGCTGGGAGATCAGACAGCTGGAACTTCTTCCAAGCCTTATCCCGTTATTCATCATGGATTTTACTGAGTGGCGGGATGTGAAAAGATATCATCACAGGACTGCAAGAGAGTGGACATTCCTTAAGAGACGACACTCTATGTACAAGACAGGTCAGAAAAGCAGCCCTTTCACCGCCAAAGAAGGTGGAACAAGAACCAGGCCAAACGTCAGGTAAAAGACGGGATCCAGTACGATTTCCTGGCTCATACGACTCTCACAATTGACTGCCCACAACCAACTTCCCTACAGATGCTACATCCCGTGAATGCTCATCCCGTCCATTGTTTTCCTGCCTATAATTAAACCCCGTCTCCTAAACCCCCGACATTCTTAATTACATCGGCTCAAAACCCAAACTGCAATATGCGCTAAACTTTAATTAAACTCAGTCTCAGTAACTTTCAGACTCAGAGCTAGGAGCTTTCTCAGTTTCTACTTAAAAATAATTACATCAGCTCAAAACTCAAACTGCAACTTAAAGTGCTCAGTCTCAGTCTTCTAAACCCCGACATGCTTACTTGGTTTAAAATTAACTGAAGTTCACACTGCACGATCTCTTAAAACTGTGCAAGCAGCTTAACTGCATTCGAGCTAGAGGATCGGAAAAATAACACTTTAGCAAACACAACAGACAATCTAGATGAGGTTACCTTTTACCTGTGCCTCTGATGAACCTCTGATGCACTGACTCGTAGAAGTTTAATTAATTAAAGGCAACCATCTCGCATAAGTTCCATTATTAAAACTCTAATGAAAAGTAACTTTATTTATTTATAAAGTGTAAAATTTGAGATCTACTTAAATAACCATATTGTGTGCCAGTCCTCGAATAAAATCCATAACAGAGCACTGTTCCATGTCGGAAACAATGTGTGTTATCTTTTCCTCTCTCTGAGCATATTTCTTTTAATTGGTGACTTTGGCAACCTCGGTTAATTTTTCTATCATGCTCTCGGTGACAAGTTGTTCTTTATGTAGCTCTTCAACAAACCGGTATATCCCTACATGTGACGCTCCAATCAAGGTACCTAGGTGTCGGTGCCATGCCTCCACTTTGTTTTGTGTTCTGGGTACATCCTGAAGCATTTGGTCATGAACAGACCAAAACTGAGGAGGAAACAGAGGTGGTGTTCTAACAGTGGCATTATTTCGCATTCTCCTCCGCACCCTTCCCAGAACATATGCTTCTTCAAACCACTCCAGTATGCATGCAACCTCTGCTGGCATGTCATTCTTTACATCTTCAAAAACATCAGGAATTTTTTCTGGACTTAAAAAAGCAAAGGCAACAAGTTGTCTAAGTTTAAGGCTAAATTCAGGATCAGTTCCATATTTGTGTGCTAGCCCACATCCTTGTATTTTGCGCCAGATAATTTGTCCTAGGTGAAATAGACAACCCTTGTTGATAACGTTTGGAATTCAGACTTGTAGGCATTGATGGCTGCCTGCTCGAAATCTGTCAGGACAAATTTTGGTGACAGACAACTGTGATATTCGTCTGCAATGTCCTGCAAATCCTGTAGCATGCGACATAACACTCCTCATGATTTACTCGACATCAAAGCATAAACCAAAGGGAGGATTCTGCAGGTCTCACCTGTTCCTACTGGGGCATGTATAGAATATAACTGCCTAAATAGGTTAGGGACTGTGCGGAAGGTACCATCCATGATCCAAAAGTTTGCAGTACTAAGCTTCTCAATGTTTCCTTTTGTAGTGAAAAGGAATATTTTTTCATTGCCACATGTTGAATCTCGGGCCAGGAAAGAGTGACCATTCACAACTGAGAATTCTTGTGGGATGCACACACCGCTAATGTTTTAGGTTCAGGCATGCTATGTTGTTTTCTTGCACGTTTAACAACCTGCAACAGGGAATGCTTGCCTGGCATGTTATGTCGTACTTCTGGATGTACCTGGGCAAGCTCATTTTGAATAGGTTGTGCAGGTGTGTCATGTTGTCAATGCATGGTGTTTCAGGAGGCTATTGCAATTGCCACAGGAGCATCATTTGCATCTGGTGCATGGTTATGTTCAGTTGTTCCACGCAGTTGATGTTGGTCACCTACAAGCACCGTGGATGCACGGCCATGACATCCTGCATACTTTCTGTGTTGACAGCACCAGTAAAATAAGTCTGCACGATTCCGCTCTTTAACATATAGGTAGCCACTAATGCTGAGCTTTGCATTACCTCGCTGAGATTTAACAATGTCACAAACAGTTGGGGTAACCGGTGTCGCCATAGCTCTCTACAAAACCTTCTAAGCGCAAGTGCAACTGTAAATGTTTTGGATATAATAGCCTAATTAGAGCCGCTCCTTGATCCAGGAACAGAAGTTAATTGATAGCACACACCTGCACTGGGATTGCTTTACAGCTGACTTGCATGCGCAAAGGAAGCCTCACCCTCCCATACCTCCCAAAAGTACCTGAGTGTTTGGATATAAGCTTTACAGTCATGCACAGATTTAGTGACCTGCACCAGCATTTATGGTTATATCTCTGTGAGGCATTACAAAGGGGCTACATTTCACCAACCATCAGCTGTGATCCAAGGGTAGTTGTTACCCTAGATTTTCCTGATCGGTATAATTTCGACTGGTAAAAACTTTGCATATGCATCAGTGCACAGCTATGTAAGTTACGGCGGGTAGATGCTGAGCTAGCTCTGAGTCTGAAACTTTGGATTTTCAAATGTAAGCATGTCGGGGTTTAGGAGACTGAGACTGAGCACTTTAAGTTGCAGTTTGAGTTTTGAGCCGATGTAATTATTTTTAAGTAGAACCCGAGTAAGCTCCTAGCTCTGAGTTTGAAAGTTTGGATTTTCTAATGTAAGCTGGGACTGAGACTGAGTTTAATTAAAGTTTAGCACATATTGCAGTTTGGGTTTTGAGCCGAGTGCACAGTTATGTAAGTTACGGCAGGTAGATGACAAACGGGGAAATAGCATGCCGGGGGAGAGTCTCGTCGGTAAAAATAGCTGATCGGGAAGCTGGTTTACGGGAAGCTATATTTGGGAATGTAAACATCGGTTAGATGGGTGACGGGAAATCGTACTAGACCCTAAAAGACGTGCCCCTGGTTGTGGAGGCCAAACCTCACAGGCTAAATTCTCCAAACCAGCCTCGAGGCCAAAGCTCCCTCCCTCAGCATCCTGACTCCTTTCCCCTACTTCCGCTCCCTCCCTCACTTCAGGAGGAACCGGTCAGAGGGAGGTTCGACCTCCACCTGGAAGGTTGGAGGTTAGTCATCGCAGAGTCTTGGGTGCTTTTGCTCATCCAGCAAGGTCACTCGATCGAGTTCGAGATTCCTGCCCCTCTACCTCCAGAACGATCTTTCTATCCTCGGGATCAGGTCCCCCTTGTCTCACAAGAGATTCAGGCTCTCCTCCTAAAGGGGGCCATAGAACAGGTTCCTCAAAACCAGACAGGAAGGGGATTTTACTCCCACATCTTCCTAGTCCCAAAGAAAATGGGCGACCTGAGACTGATCCTGGAACTCAGCACACTGAACATCTTCATCGAGTACAAGAAGTTTCATATGTTGAATCTTCAGGGGCTCCTTCCCCTGCTCCATCCCAACTCCTGGCTGTGCTCCCTGGATATGACTACCTGCCCATCCCTATCCTCCTGGCCCACCGCCTCTTCCTCCGTTTCATTTTTATGGAGGATCACTTCCAGTTTTGGGCACTCCCCTTTGGATTTTCTTCAGCCCTCCGGGTGTTCACGAGGTGCCTAGCAGTGGTAGCAGCATTTTTATGCCACCAGGGCATTTATGTCTTCCGTCACCTGGATGTCTGGCTCTCACAGCACCCTCTCCCACCAGCCTGAAAGAGTCTCTCTTCACTCTGAACTTGTTCTCCTTCTGGGATCATGGTCAACTTCCCAAAATACCAGCTAGTACTATCTCAACGGCTCCAATTCATTGGAGCAGTACTAGATACAGTTCAGAGCAAGTCTTTTCTACCATTAGATTGGGCCAAGACTTTGATTGCTCAGGCCACTCTTGTGGCCCAGGCTCGATGGATCCCAGCACATGCTGTGCTCCATCTTTTGGAACTGATGGCAGCGGCCATTTTCACAGTTCCCCTAGCCAGACTTCACATGAGGGTCACCCAGTGGTCTCTCTGAGTCCAGTGGGATCAGAGGACAGATGGCAGAAACCAAAAAGTCATGCTCTCTCTACCGACCTCCAGAGAGATCTTCGCTGGTGGCAGGATCTCTCCAATCTATCAAGGGGAACCCCTTTTTATTCCCCTTTGCCTACCCAAATCCTCACCACAGACACCTCAGACTTGGGCTGGGGAGCCCATCTGGGGGAACACAAGACACAGGGGTCTTGGTCCGAACGGGAGCGCATGCTCCACATCAATGTTCTGGAGACCAGAGCAGTCCTTTACGCTCTCCAGGCGTTTCAGTCCATTCTGGTACCAGGATCTCTTCTGATTCAGATGGACAATATGTCCACAGTCTGGTACATCAACAAACAGGAAGGAACCCGGTCGTACCCTCTTTGCAGGGAAGCAATGAGGGTTTGGTACTGGGTGATCCAGCACAGCGTTTACTTGACAACAGTCTGCGTACCAGAAGAAAACAATGTCCTGGTGGACAGTCTCAACCGATCAGTGGCCAGGGCCATGAGTAGGAGATAAAGTCAGGGTGGTCAAAGAACTCTTTCTTCGTGGGGTCATCCAGACTTAGATCTGTTCACCTCCCCATCCAAAGCAAAACTACCCAACATTTCTCGCTCTTCCCAGGCATGGTACTTTTGGCAAGATGCACTGTCTCTCTCTTGGACAGGGAGGTTTGTTTACACTTTTCCTCCCTTTACTCTCATTCAGAAGGTTCTCGTGAAACTTCAACAGGAGGGAGCTCATATGATCCTTATCACTCCTCTCTGGTCATGCCAGATTTGGTTTCCTCTTTTACAGCAACTGGTACTGGAACCTCTGGTCCCTCTGCTGTTTTCACATGAACTTCAGACACAGGAGCAGGGCACCCTGGTGCATCCTAACCTTCAGTCTCTCCACCTTCATGCGAGGCACCTGTGGACATAGCGGTTTCCCATTATGGTGTCTCCTCGAAGGTTGCACATATCTTAGTAGAGGCCAGAAAACCCTCTACTAGATCCACTTACTCCATGAAGTGGAAAAGAGTTTCAATCTGGGCCCTAGCAAGGAGCTGGGATCCCTGTTCATGCTTGGTGGCCCAGGTGTTAGAGTACCTCGCACATTTATCTGAGTCAGGCCTTAGCTACTCCTCCATTAAGGTCCATCTCTCTGCAGTGTCATTCTACCACCTCCCAGCGGAGGGCAAAACCTTAGCCCAGTTGGAGGTTGCCAGAACCTTTCTGAAAGGCATCCTTCACTTGAAACCTCCTATCCGGAATCCCTATCCCCCCCCGGGGCCTGAATTTCATGCTCAAGAAACTGACTTTACCCCATTTGAGCCAGCTTCTTCTTAGACTCATGCTTCCTTTCCTGGAAGACTGTATTTTCAGTCACAGTCACTTCTACCAGAAGGGTCTCTGAGCTTCAAGCTTGCTTGTAAAGAACCTATTTAATTTTCATAGAGACAGAGTAGTCCTGTGACTAACCCTTCTTTCCTTCCCAAAGTGGTCTCTGAAACCACTCTGAATCAGAGCATGGAATTACCTGTTCACTATCCCCAGCATTCCAACAGGAGAATATCTTCTGCACAACCTAGATGTGCACCGGATTCTGAGGTACTACATGAACCAGACTAAAGAGGTTCATAAATCTAACCAACTCTTGTAGCCTTTGGTCCCCAGTGCCAGGTAAGGCTATTTCAAACAAACCATCTCTAGATGGTTAGCCAACTCACATCCATTTTTCTTACACGAAATATGGGAAGACCCTCTCTGGGGGCAGTCAAAGGCCTCCACCCATGGCGTGGCGACCTCTACTGCCTTTTTTAGAAATGTGTCCACTGCAGAGATTTGTGCAGCAGCCATCTGGTCGTCTGTTCACACGTTCACCAAGCATTACAGTCTGGACATTGCCTTTAGGAGCAGAACAGGTTTTGGTCTCGAAGTTCTGCAAGACCTCCTGTCATGATTTCTTATGGTGACTTCTCTTCCTCCTGGATGCACCTCTGCATTATTATTTTGGGAACTGCTTGGTATTCAGTCCTGTATATGAAGACCTACTGCAGGAACCCTCTCAGTAAATGTGCAGTTCTGCGTAGAACTTACGTAACAGTAGATCTCGAGGAGGTTCCTACAGTAGTCTAGTTTCCACCCTCCTTCCCCAGTTCCTGGATGTTGTTTCCTTTATTTTCCATCCTACCTAGCCCTTGGGTCTAGAGAGGAAGCAGGGTCCCAGGAGTTTTCTACTCCTAGCTTTTGTTTACCTTTCTTAGGTCTCCTGTGAAAGAACTGGAGGAGCGGCAGGACCGCCTTTTTATAGCCGGGTTGACATCATGATGCCCGATGTCGGGGTGGTCCCCCGCTGATGATTGCTATCTACAAGTCTGCTGTTCGGACTTAACACCAGGGGGCGCAGTCCTATATGTGAAGATCTACTGCAGGAACTTTTCTCGAAGATCTACTGTTACAGTAAGTTCTTACGTAACTGCAATTTATATTATTATCACTAAGTAATTTTACCATATTTCATTGAACTGACCACTTGCCAATCCTCGCTGTCCCAAGGCTGCTTATCATCATTTTTGCAGTCATAAATCATTACATCTGTTTGTCTGCGTTAGTTTGCCCTGGAGCCTGTAACCACCTGTTACCATGTAGTGAGTGCTTGCTTTGGCTCCTCTATTGGATCTTGGACATTCTGGTTTCTTCTAGGGTACTTCTATTGTATCCTACCTTGTCCTGTGAGGTTGAATCATCCTTATCCTTCATTTGTATATATGTTTATATTACTGTATCTGTTTAAATATAAGTGTTCTGTATATGTCTGCTATTGTACCTTCAATTTGATCCTTGACCTATCAGGTCCATCTTGTAAATGAGCTTTGCTCAATGATGTCCGCCTGAATAAATAAAGATTTGATTGATTGATTGATTGATTGAAATAGTGAAACATAAAATCAAATTCATTATCAAGTGACTTTACTTATAACCTCAACTCACGCTAACCATCTTGAAATAAATTTCAAAATATTCACCTATTCAAATCTTTTTTTAAAAGCCCTTCTTTGACCAGGTCTGCTAATCTCTTGCTTTTGTTTCCTATTCAAGAAAAACAATTTTGAGAAAGTGTCCATTGAAATGCTCAGCAAAAAGAGAGAATGACTCTGGTCTCACCACTATAGGGTAAAAATCCCATAACTTTTAGGCCACTAGATGTCACTCTTACACTTTCCCTACAACACAATTTCTGGTTACCTTGTGATATCACACAGCCTTACAATATCACACTGGTAAGACAATTTTCACACCAGCCATTCAAGAAGGGCTATTTCCCTAAACTTGGTTTTCCCAAGCATCCTGCCTTTTAAGTGCAAAGGTTTACAACAGGTGATGGCTTTTGTCATAGCTCAGCTTTCCTCAATTAGTTAACCAGGGAAATACCCTTTGATCAGCTATCCCCAAGCCTTTGACAAATAATTGTCAGCTTCCTGGTAAGCAAGCTGGTTCCTCTCAGGTCAGAGGAAGATCACATTTTTTTAAAGAAATCAAATTCTCTCTGTGTGACCCGTTTTTAACACTGGCTTTCTTCTGGTATTTAACATACAGAAAATCATATATATATATATATATATATATATATATATATATATATATATATATATTCTATTCTATACAAAAACTGTGTTAATGCCATCATTAGGTTAAACCACAAAAAGTCAGGAAATGCAAAATCTTTTAGGGTTGCCCTCCCCAGACCCACTAATCATCCTAAGATTGACAGATGATGGGTGTGTCTGGGATTGTGAGGCCTAAATGTCACCCTCTTTCCATGCGTAATGATATTGACAAGGGACAGCAAAAAAGAATGGGGTGACATTTAGGCCTCACAAACCCAATGACACACCCCATTATCTGTCAATCTTGGATTGATTGGCAGGTCCGGGGGGAGGGGCAACCCTAAAGATTTTGCATTTCCTGACTTTTTGTGGTTTAACCCTAAATGATGCATTAATGCAGTTTTTTGCATAGAATTTCCTTACTTTTTGAGAAAGAATAGAAAACTAAGAACTTGCAGAAGTTAGTGGGAGCACGGGCCCTTTGGATCCTGTGGTCCTACTAACTTGTAAATGTGCATCTACCATCAACACCCTCCAAATTTCAATGTACAAGACCAAACCGTGTCTGAGATATAACATGTTAAAGTTTGAGATTTTCATTCATCAGAGTTGCAGAATTCCGCACCTGTTGACATTTTACAGACACAACAATTGAAAAGTAGATCCATCACACTAAGGCTAGGTACCCTGTCAATTTCAAGGCACTACCATAATGAAAAACACTGTCTGCAAAACATAAATTGCATCATGCAATATCTCTGCAAAATATATTTTCTCTGACATATAAACACTGCAATTCACATGTACAGGACATGCTGTCAACACCTTCCAAATTTGAAGTAAAAAGACCAAACCGTTTCCGAGACATTTAAACTTAAAGTTTGTGAAAATTGGCCTATCTATTCCATTATAAAATCTAGCCATCTTGTCCCTCCCTTGCAATCAAAGATGGCAATCAAAGAATTTCGTGATCAAAGAATTTGCAGGCTCATGATCAAAGAATAAAAAATGGTGAAATGCAAGTTTTACACAGAATTACATGAAACCACCATCATGCCTCGATAGAACGAAGCCCCCTGAGCAAAACCCAGCCTCATTTGTGTTCCTAGACCACCCTGGGCTGAGAAATTAGAATTTTTCAAAGGGCCATCTAGTCCCTCGCTCGCGATGCAAGATCGCGATCAAAGAATCTCGCGATCAAAGAATTTGAGGGCTCACGATCAGAGAATTTGCAGGCTCGTGATCAAAGAATAAAAAAAAAGAGAAAGTGTAATTGTGACGTGAAAACGTTTGGTTCCATGAGGAGGTGCAAGGTGTATCGAGTTCAGATCTTGAATGCTTGCTGACTATTTGCCTGTTTTGGAAATAAAAGGCTTTTATCTTGACACATCGAATGTGGAATTCATATCAGAGAACAGATGGTTATGAGGTGCCATCTATTTGAACACTTCAAGAAAGGCCTTTTGATTTGGTTTGGCCCCATCTTTGCGTGTTTGTAGCCACATATGTATGCTTGTGTGACTATCTAAAGAATAAAAATGGTAAAACTCGACTTTTAGGCAAAATTACGTGAAACCACTGACATGCCTCGATAGAACGAAGCCTTCTGAGCAAAACCCCACCTCATTTGTGATCCTAGGCCACCCCAAGGCTAAGAGAATTGAATTTTTCAAAGAGCCATCTCATCCCTTGTTCGCGATGCAAGATCGCGATCAAAGAATTTGCAGGCTCACAATCAAAGATCGTTAATGAGTCACGATCAAAGAATTTAAAACCTTCTAACTCTATTTTTTTACCATTTTACATCAAACCAAAGGCATGGGTTGATAGATCAAAGCCCCCTGAGTAAAACCCATGCAAGTTTTACTTCAGGAGTGACCCCTGAGCCGAGATATTTTAATTTTTTCTGACAGAATTTGAAAAACAAGATGGTGGACCTCACGATCAAAGAATTTCGGGGACAAGGATTATTTGACCATGAGGCTGCAAATTCTTTGATCACCAGGTGGAAGATGGCCCAAACCCCATTTTTGTTCGCAAAATCATATAAATTTCCCATTGACTTATAATGGGAGCTTTAAACTGCAATATATTTTGAATACCTCAATATTTTTCACAAATGAAAAGCAGTATGTTTGTCACCCAAGCTCTTTCAGATGAGCCATCTCAAAGAGCAGCACACCACACAACGGCTTTGGTAGTACCACTGACAAAACTCTCAAACTGCCTCCAGAACTGGTGAAAGTGCATTTTTCAGCATTTTGATGTGCAAAGACCATAAGTCCGACCAAAACAAAATTTGGCAGATCAAGAGATCTACCATGCCCCACCGTGCAGACCAAATTTCAGGAAAATCCATTGAACGAGTCTAAAGTTATTAACGTGCAAATTTTTGACTTTAACATAGAAGTGCCTTCATAACCCTAAATGTAGTGGCGCAACTGAGCCACTATAATTAATATATATATATATATATATAGATGTGTGTGTATAGACTGAATTTGTGGGAATGCACCCACCTAATACATGGTAAGGTTTTCACAAATTCTTTTACAGTTTTAACTGGCGAGATAGGGCATCTGCATTAGCGTTATCTGACCCTGCTCTGTGCTGTATGGTCATATCATAGGCCTGTAGGGCAATACTCCACCTTAAGAGAAAGTCATTGGTTTTATCCATCTGATTTAGCCACACCAGGGGGTTAGGATCGGTCTGTACCTTGAAGTGCCTCCCATAGAGGTACGGCTCTAATTTCTTCAGGGTCCATACCAGCGCAAGACATTCCTTTTCAATTGTGGACTAGGCATGCTCTTGGGAAAGTAATTTTTTGCTCAGGATACAATTGGGTGATCTTTTCCCTGATTAGAGGTCTAACTGAGGACTGCTCCAATCCCTACATCTGAGGCATCTGTCTGGACTACAAACTGCTTACTGTAATCTGGACTACCTAATATAGGGGCACTGCACAGTGCCTCCTTCAGCTGTGTGAAGGCTCATTCACAGGTTGGCTCCCACTTCACCTTTTTAGGCTGTCTTTTGTTTAGCAGGCCAGATAGGGGAGCTGCCAGGGTACTGTAATTTGGTGCAAACTTCCAATAGTACCTGGTGGTCCCTAGGAAGCTCCTAACCTGCATCTGGGTTTCATGCCTTTGCCACACCTCTATCACTTCAGTCTTTGCTGATTAGGGTGAAGCTGCCCTGCCCCACTACATGGCCTAGGTATGCCACCTCCACCATAGCCATCTGGCAGTTTTCAGCCTTAACAGTGAGCCTTGCCCTCTGGATCCTGCCCAGCACTTCCTTCAGGTGGAACAGGTGTTTCCTTCCAGCTGGTACTGAAGATGGCAATATTATCCAGATAAGTCTCACGTACTCTTCAGCACCATGTAACACCTGGTTGACCAACCTTTGGAAGATGGCAGGGGCCTTCTTCATTCCAAAAGGAATTACCTGGAACTTGAATAATCCTATTGGCATGATGAAGGCCAACTGCTCTCCTGCTCTGGCAGTTAAATCCACCTGCCAGTACTCCTCTGTCAAGTCAATGGTAGTAAGGTATGTCGCCCCGACCAACTTGTCCAGTAGTTCATCTATCCATGTCATTGGTGATTGTAGTTACCTTTCGATGATAAGGGTAAAGAGCTGAGATAGAAATGTATGTATTTTTGAATGTTATAGAAGCAAGAAGGGAAAGGAAGCATATTCAATTCAGTGCTTTACAGTAACTGGTAATTGCTGTTTTTCTTTTAGACTTGGATTGTGGGCTTTTGGTGACACTGTACTTTCTTTGATGTCTTTACTTAGAATTGTTTTGGGGCTGTTGAGGATTTAAAACGTAGTGGTGGTGTATTCTTTGCTGTCTTTAGTTGCTGCAAATTTTCAGCCCCTCTTCCCCCAACTCTTGATTATATGCCTTGTTAAATCTGATTGACAGGAGCTAAACATTGGGTATAGTAGGGGGTGTGGGGTAGGAGGGGCATACCAGGAAAGGAACAGCAGTAAGTGAAGAGGTGTCTGCTCTCTCAGTGGAAGGGAAGTAAATGCAAATCTAGGAGCTTTCATTATTACTTCTTCGCATTGATATTGCATTAGGGAAAGGAGGAGTAGGAGTTTGAAGAAGGTTGTGCAATGGCTACTTAAGGTCTGTTTTTGAGTGTGGATAGGAAGGATGGGAATATAAAAAGCAGTTGCTTAATATATCTAAACGTGTGCAACAAAGGAGGTAAGGGAAATAAAGAAAATGTTTTGCACTGATAGAGGAGAGAGAGGGGAGACTTGGGGGAGTGTTTGGTATCCTGCATCTGGAAGGGTGGGGAGTCGCTGGTGGCAGCGAGCAATGGATAGGGTGGTAGGCTGCAACAACTGCAGTGCACCAATCTTTCTAAAAATTGCCTGGAGTGTGGGAGGATGTTTAGTGTGCAATCACACAGAAAAACTTAGAAAGGAGATTGAGGGTCTGCAGGAGGGAACTAAGACAGGCAAGGCAGATTGGGGGTGGTTTAGCCCAATACTGGAGGGAGGAAGAAGGGAGATGAGGGAGGGCAATTTAAGCCAACAGTGGTGAGGGAGAGGGTCAGAAGAAGGGAAGCAGAGACAAGGGGCCCAGGGCCAGGAAGAACAATTGCCAAGGAAACCAGGTCAGAGACAAAAGACAAATGGAAGGAGGAGATAGGGACTTGTGAGGGAGGCAAGAAGTGGCAAAAGTCATGGAGTGGAAAGGAGAGAACAGGTTACTATGAAGAGAGAGGAGCGGCATTGTGAAGGGCCTTCAGAAAATAAGGGTTGCAATTGCTAGAGAGGAAGAAGGTGGAGGAGGGAAATGATGAAATTAGAGGAGCAATTGATAAATGCCTGGACCAAACTGGAGTGGGGGGGAAGTTCTGTCTGAGAATTGCAACGGGTATAAGGGGGAAATAATATGCAGGAGGAAGAAGAGGAGCTAGAAATGAGAGAGGAGATGAATGGAAGCAAGCAGGGAGTGAGAGGATGGAATCTTAGTGCTGGGGACCCAATACTAGAGGAGTTAGGTGGGGTAGCAAGGGGAGAGGATAGTCGCATTTGGGTGGAGGCCATGCCAGAATGACAGTGGAAAGGGTGGGACAGTCTGTTCTGAAATATCTAGAAGGGGTAGGGACAAGTCTCATTTAATTATACATCTTGGTGCAAACGACCTGGCTGACAAGACAGTAGATACAGTCCAGAGGAGGTTTGAGGAACTAGCACAATTATGTAAGGGGGCAGGAAGATCAGTAACTTTTTCAGAGATACTTCCAGTGCCAAAGGCAAGCACAACAAGAAAGCTGAGAATAGAGGAATTTAACAGATGGCCAAGAACCTGGTGTTGTGCTAAAGGGTATGGGCTGTTGGGGGGGTGGGAGGGACCTGGGAGGACAGTAGTCTCTATGCCAAGGACAGACTACACTTGAGTGAGGAGGGAAAGAAAGTGTTGAAACAGAGGATGGAGGAGTACATAGAGAAAGTTGGGAATTTAAACTAGGAGTGGGGGGTGGCAGTTGGGGAAGAGATATGTAGAGACCACAGGTTGGGAAACCATATGAGCTTACACCCCCATAACAGTGACAAAGGACAAATGGCAAGTACTGTTGGTGATGCTAGGAAAGGAGGGCAGGATGGGGGGGGAAGGGTGGAAGGTGGTTACCCTTAATGCTAGGAGCCTTGGGAGGAAAAGGTTCTCATGGCAGAGGGAGAGGTAGACATTGCAGCCATCATGGAAACATGGGCCACCCAATACAATGACTGGGACCTGTCTGTACCAAGGTACAGGTTATTTCGTAGGGACAGAATGATTGGGAAAAGGGGGGTGGCACTATATGTGAAGGATGGACTGAAGTGTGTAAGGGAGGAAGGGGAGGAGGGTAGTACGGAGTCACTTTGATGCAAACCAGGATTCCAAGAATAGGATTCTTGAATGGGAGTGGTGTACAGGCCACCATCTCAGACGGAGGAGTTAGACAGGAACTAGCGGACAGATCAGGAGGACCTGTGAGAAGGGTAGTGTGGTGATTGTGGGGACTTCAACATGCCAGGAGTGGAAATGGAGCACCCCAACAACCAGGAACAGAAGGAGCAGGTACTGCTGGATGCCTTCCAGGACAGCTTCCTGCTGCAAATGGTCAGTGAACCAACCAGATTAGGGAATACCCTTGACCTTGTGCTGGCAAATGGGACTTTAGAGAGAACTTACAGTGGAGGAACCACTGTCAGGAGTGACCACCACTCAGTATGGCTCACATTGGATATGGGCAAGGAAGGAGGAATCTGGCACAATAGTGTTGGGACTTCAGGAGGGCTGACTTTGGGAGGATGGGGAAGTGGTAGGGGTACCTGGCCAGAATTCAATCTAGTATGGACACTAACCAGAGATGGGAGCTCATAAAGCTGGGGATAGTGGAGGCAACCAAAACCTGCTGCAAAGCCCAGAGCAAGAAGGCTAGGGCTAAGAAACCGATCTGGTTGAGCAAAGAGGTCATGGAAAAGGTAAGGAGGAAAAGAGCTGCCTTTAGGAAGTACAAGAAAACAGGGAGGGGGAGGACTGGGAGGAGTACTTGACATAATCGAAGGAGGTGACAAGGGCAGTAAGGGGAGCCAAAGCAACTATGGAACTCAGGCTGACAAAAGGTATTAAGAAGGGGGAGAAGGACTTCTTTAAGTACATCAGGGAGAAAAGGAGCTGTAAGGACCACATAGTAAGGATTAGGAAGGAGGGAGGTTGGGTGGAAGCAGGGTGCGATAAGGCGGAAGCACAGAATGAGTACTTCTGCTCAGTATTTACTAAAGAGAAGAGGGGGGTGACACCCAAGGTGGGAGAAATGGCAGAAGCAGGGTGGGAAGTGGTGACAGATGGGAAAGCCATAGAGAGCAGAGTTTGAGAGGGTTTGAAGGCACTGAGGGTGGACAAGGCACCAGGCCCAGATGGCATCCACCCCAGGGTACTGAAGTAGCAAGACCTTTGGCAGACCTATTTAATGTCTCACTACATTCGGGGTGTGTACCTCAGGACTGGAGGATGGCACATGTGGTGCCCCTCCACAAGAGTGGCGCCAAGGATGAACCGGGAAACTACAGACCAGTGAGCCTCACATCCATCGTGGGTAAGCTAATGGAGACTATCCTGAAGGAGAGGCTGGTGACCCTCCTAGAGGCCAAAGGACTACAGGACAGCAGACAGCATGGTTTCATACATGGCATATCCTGCCAAACCAACCTGGTCGAGTTCCCTATGACTGGGTAACTAGGGAACTGGACAGGGCCATGCAGGATGTCCTGTATCTAGACTTCAGTAAGGCATCTCGACAGTGCCACATGGAAGGCTGAGAAGGAAGTTAGTAGGCACAGGGGCTGGTGCAAAACTGGTGAGATGGGTAGGAAACTGGCTGCAGGGAAGGCAACAGAGGGTAGTGGTGGATGGGGAGCTCTCACACCCAAGGGTAGTGACGAGCGGTGTTCCACAGGGCTCGGTGTTGGAACCAGTGTTGTTTGGGATATTCATTGCAGACATATCATGGGACATCAAGAGCAAGATCAGTCTGTTTGCTGATGATACCAAGATAAGCGCAGTGGTGGATGACCTAGGGGGGTGGCAGGGGTTGCAGGATGATCTGGCAAAGCTTGAAACCTGGTCAGACACCTGGCAACTGGGCTTTAATGCCAAAAAGTGCAAGGTGCTACATTTTGGGATGAAGAACCCAAGGAGGAGTTACCAGCTAGGGGGAGTGCAGCTAGCCTAGACAGAGGAGGAGGAGAAGGATCTGGGTGTGCTCATTACAGGGTCAATGAACAACTTGGCATAATGTAGGAAGGCAGCTGCAAAGGCCAACAAAATGCTGGGTTGTATTGTAAGGGGTATATCCTCGAGGAGGGAGGAGGTGATTCTGCCACTGTATAGGTCATTAGTTAGACCACACCTGGAGTACTGCGTGCAGTACTGGTGTCCGTATCTGAAGAGGGACATTAAGTTACTGGAGGGGGTGCAGTGCAGAGCGACAAAGATGATCAAGGTGGCTGAGGAACTTATCATACGAGAGGAGGGTGAAGGAGTTGAACATGTACTCACTGGAGGAGAGGAGAGACAGGGGTGACATGATTGAAACCTTTAAATACATGAAAGGAATAAACAAGACAGGTACAGAGGGGCTGTTCAAGTAAGGGAGGAGGGACACAGGGCCATGATATGAGACTGGAGCGAGGAAGGTTCAGGAGGAGATGAGGAGACACTTTTACAGAGAGGGTGGTGGCTGGGTGGAATGTTACCTGCTGAAGTGGTATGCAGTAAAACAGTGGACTGCTTCAAATGAGGATGGGACAGGACAAGGGGGAGGGTTAATGAAGGGGAAGGGTGGAAGGGAGGGGCAGCTTCAGAATAAGGGGTGCTAGCTGCACATTCGAGCATACTTGATAGACCTCTAGGCCTTTATCTGCTGGCAAATTTCGTATGTTCGCATTGGGTGGGTGTCAGACTTTGTGACTGCGTTGAGTCCATGATAGTCCACACAAAAGCAAGCAGAGCCATCCAGCTTGGGAATGAGGACTACAGGTAAGGCCCAGGGACTGTGGGATTTCTGGATTATCCCTAAATCCAGCATTTCTTCCACTTTTGGATGGCCTCAGACACCCGGTAGGCTGTCTGCCATATGGTCACTTGTGTCCCCATGTCTACATTGTGTGTCGCTAAGGGGGTACATCCTGGCTTGGCCATAAACAAAGGGACAAAGTCCTCAAAAACCTCCTTCACTCCCTGGGACTGTTCTAGAGTCAACTGGGGAGACAGTTTGATTGCCTCCACAGAAGACTTCCACTAGCATTCCTCCAGCAAGTCCAGTAGGGGGCTTCTTTGTCCATCCCCTTCTCAGGACTACACACTGCAAATACCTATTTGCATAAGGCTTCATCATATAGGCATGTTACAACCTATGGGTATGTCTCCTGTAGACAGTTCTACAAAACAGTTTACATCATTTACCTGTTGGACTACCTTGCAGCTGCAAAGTCTTCACACTTCCCAAGGCATGGGACATGTCCCCTTCAGTTCCTAAACTGGGGTCCATAGCTCCAGTATCAGGGCATGCAGAGTCACTAACTTCCCTAACCTTCTGACCAATGGTTACCCCTCCATCCTCTGAGTAACCTTCTGTAGCTGTTTTGTGAACTGCTACTTAGGGAAGTCATACCTCCCTTTCACTACTCTCCATTTCAGGAGACCCAGGCTGGGAAACCAGCCTCCCATTGTGTTTCATGGGGGCTTCTATGGGGTCCAAGGAACTACAATCAGACTCTGCCATCTGACTGCAGGTAACCACACACACCACCCCCTTCTGGAGATTGTTCCCTATAATCACAATAAGGACAAGATTGTCTGCCACTGCCACCTTTTTCACCTTCTCTCCTGTTTCACCCCAGTCCAGGAGAACGCTAACTAGTGGCAGAGTTTTCTCCTCCCCAGTGAATCCCCTCACTGTTACAAATTGATTAGGTATAAGCTGTGCAGGCCCAACCAAATCCCCTTTTACTAAGGTAAGAGACACCCTATGTCCCTAACCCATGGGTCTGCACCCCATTTACAGTAACCAGGTGTATATGCTGCCTCATATTTATAGGCATGCTTTAAAAGATACAAAGTTCACCCAACTCTGTTCGAGCACCACTTTATCCACTCTGTTCCTTTTTAGAACACTGTCTAGCAAGATGCCCTGGCTGTTCACAGAACCAACAGTCATCATTTCTTTTATCCGAGAAATCCCTTTTTTGTAACCTGGGGCATCCCACTTTTTGTGGAGGCAGTGAGGATTTCAGCTGCCCTGAAGGCAGGCTTTTTCCTTTCTGCACTGCTAGACCCACTCCACTTCCTTTCAGAGCAGGCCTACTCCTGGAATAGCAATCCAAGAGTCTTTGACAAATAATTTTCAGCTTCCTGGTAAGCAAGCTGGTTCCTCTCAGGTCAGAGGAAGGTCAAACATTTTTTTTTAATGAAATCCAATCTCCCTCTCTATGTGACCCTTCCTTAACACTGGCCTTCTCTTGTGGTATTTAACATACACAAAATCACATAAAAAAATATATGACAGAATTACATCTGCAAATATTACACAACAGGGCCATTATCACCACAGAGGCCACCATGGCAGAAGCAGACCTGGACATAGTCATTTCAGAGACCTAGTGCAATGAAAACTAGAGCTGGGATTGGCCATACCAGGTTATTCTCTGTTCAAGAAGGGCAGGGTAGGGAGAAAAGGGGAGGAGAGGCTCTTTATCTAAGAGACAACATAAAAGCCACTAAAATACAGGGGGAGAAGAGAGGACTCAGACAATGCCTATGATCACTTCTTTGTAGGCCTCAATCTCCCAACCATGACTGATAACTATAAGGCTTACTTGATGTGCTCTACTACCATTACAGAACTTACAAATGGCATTAAAGTACTAAAAACCCCAGACCTGGATGGCTATGGGGTGACATTTTATAAAGCACAAGTAAATTCCCTTAAATCATTATTGCATCGTACATTTGGCCATTGTATGAGTAGTTCATCCTTCTTATAATCATGTAAATACACTAATATATCTGCCATCTTTAAACCTCTAAAGGAGCCTAAAAACTGTGAATTGTACCACCCCATCTCCATCCGTAACACAGACTACAAACTTTTCACCAGCTCATGGCCCACTGGCTCAACAATATTTTACACTCCATTATGGACCCTGACCAACCGGGATTAATTTGTTACAAGCAAACCTCTGCTGATATTAAATGCACCATCTTGCTAATCGAACATGTCCAGAAACACAACCTCCCCTTCTTAATTCTGAGCTAAGACTGCCAACAAGTCTTTGATCATGTTTCTTGGTGATTCTTACAAAATACTCTGTCCAAATTTGACTTGACCCCTCTTTTTCTCACTTTTCTTAAGGCTCTCTATGCAGACCCAGAAGCCACCTGAAAAGTGACTGGATCAGGGGTCGGCCAGGGGAGGCAGGATTGAGCATCCCCATGGATGCTCTCCTCCTCCGGGGGGGGCGGGTTACAGGGCAGTGATTCCCACATGCATTGCCGCCAGTGGAAGCATGGGTGGTGAGGTGTAACAGCTCCCTACAGGGGAGCTGGGGTGGGAAGGGTGCTGCGGATGCTTGACAGTGACATACATAAGAACGCTGCCTGTCTGGACTCAAGTCCTCTGCGTTGGCACCTTCAGGGGGTTGGGACTGGGAGAAAACCAAAGGAAAAAAATGTCCCAGTCTCGCTGTGGAATGACACTGGGTCAATGTTACATCGACCCCACCGAAAACACTACGGAAAGGATTCTCGGGCAGAGACCTGAGGAGATAAAAAAACTGGATCATTCTTTCTCCATTTTACCCTTACAACAGGAACCTCCAAGAATGCTCTCTCCCTTACTTGCTCATCCTTTAAGTAAAACCCCTGCCACAATTCCTCCATCAGACAACCGTGACTGAAGGTACATCAGTGGGGGACCATGTTCATAAAATCACCTTTTATGCAGACATCCTGTCAGAATGGTATAGGGCCTGACCCCTCAGATTCTTATAACCAATGACAAATAAGGAACCAGAGACATGTGGCATCAAGTAATTAGTTACAGGTTTTATTACTTAGCCCCAAAAAACATATATACAGCTTACCCAAGGCCGAGGAGCTCGGAGACCTCTATATCTACCTAGGGTGAAGAATGGAACTTAGTGAGCAAAATAACATTATTTTCTTATATACTATGATAATTGCTATGGTAACTTTTGCCTAGTGCATACTTTCGTGTTACAAGCATTCTCCTAGTGGTTAATCCAATAGGTGGCTCTCGTCTTGAATAACAATGGTGCAATACATTACAGTGTAATACATAGAGAATAATATATGGGATGATGTGTGTAATGAGATTATTCGAGTTGTGGGATGCTACATAACCCCAAGGGCAAAGCCCAAGAGGTTTATGAAATGCATCCCACAACCAGGGTGTGTGCAAAAATGGAGTTTTACACACCACCCCATATTTTATTTGTTATAATTGCTGGGGTCGCATTTTTTCACATGAGCAATTATATAAAATATGGAGGGAGGCAGTGACAAGAAGAGGAGGAGGAGCAGTATCTATGAGGTGGTTCCATGACAATGGCGATCTGCAGTGAGGGTGCTGAAAAGCTCATTTTTTTAAGTGAAAGTTGTTCAGTTCTTGACAGTAGCCTGCCAAAGAGATGCAGCGTGAGGAGTGGGGCCATGCAGGAGACACAGTAGCCAAGCCGCAGTGATGAATAAAAATGGATGAGAGCGTCAGGCAGAACAGAAAGGCCCCCCCGAATAACCCCAGCTACCCTTCACTATGCCACCATAAAAATGCATGCAGCCTGCCTCACGCTGACCTCTTTAACAAAAAAAAGAAGTAAATTATTTTACAGGCCCAGACAGTGTGAAAAAGAAAAGCTTTGAAGACGTGTAGCTGCTATGGCTCCTGCTTTTACCATTGTAAAGGCAGTGTGTGTTTGCCGTTATAACCAGCTGGTTATAATGGCAAATTACAACTGTTTTTTACTATGGGAAAAAAAGCGAAACAGTAATTCAAACAACATGAAGTCTTGCTGTACTCTGACTATTGCAGTTAGGTCCTGCCTTTCAACTGCCCTGGTGAACAAAGAGTTAACTTTCCGTGGACAGCATGGAACGTTCAGCGCGAGCTCGGTTGAAGCCCCTGTCTGCTGTTATTTAAACTCCAACCGTCAGATGCTTTACTCCGCCTCACTGAACAGTCGCTCCGGAGATTACTCCTTTGCTCGGTTCAAAAAAGTTGGTTAAAGTGTCGTTTTTCGCTCGCTTTCTACCGAATTTCTGCTACCGAATCTGTCGGTTTAAGTCTCTGTCTATGATACCGTGAGTACTAGATAGGTTTTACATTTAGTTTCTGTGTGGAACTTGAAAATTTCGGATCGGTTCAGCTGAATCGATCACTTTAGTTTAAAAAAGTTTGTGAATTTACTTAGAGTGTGGTAACCAGTCCGTATCAGTTCTAAAAAAAATGGATTTTATTACTTTTTTTCCAAGACTCGTAACAAGGTCAGGAACTGACAGGGGAGTCTTGCCTGGTGGATTGCCGAAAAAAGGGTAAGTTTTGGATAGGATTGGCCATGTCTGAGAAACCCAAGAAAAAAACGGGCCCACTGGGTTTCAACACTGCAGTGTGTGTGGGGAAGCCTTTGCTAAGGCTGATCCCCACACCACCTGTGTTTATTGTCTGGGGTTTGACCACCTCGATTCAGACTGCCAAATTTGTAAGAATTTTCCCAAAGCTACCCTGGATAAGAGAGTAGGTAGACTGAGGGAAAGGGAGGCCGAGAAGTCCGCTGACCCGGATGGCCAGCCCGGTTCGGTTCCGACCGAACCAGAAGAAGTGCCCTCTGACCAGGGCGAAACTTCTTCGGGCAAAAGGAAAGCCGATTCTGAGGAGTCGGTTTTGGTTAAAAGGAAGAGAAGAAATAAATCATCCAGTTCGGATCCAGAAATTCATACTCTGACCACTGATGAGATAGCCAAAGCGATAAGAATAGTGCAATCGTTAACTTCCGTTCCGGCCGAACCGGCACCATCTGGCAGGGGCTTGGTTCGGTCGGCTCCCCCGGTTCCGGATTACACTTCAGAAGAATTTTATGAACCAGAGGAGGAGGAGGGAGAGTATGAGGATGATGTTGATGGTGATTATGAAAGTCTGGATGTGCCTATTGACCCGGACATCTCCCCAGACAGACCTTCAGGTGTTTCTCCTCCTAGGCATTCTGAGTCCCCTGCCCACTTTATGTTTTACAAAAAAGTGGCTGAAACCCTCCAGCTTCCAATGGAAGAAGCAGTAAAGGATCAGGAGGAGCCTGATTTTGTTGAAATGATGGACATCCCAGAGTCCAGGAGACTGTCTGTTCCCCTCCATAAATCTTTTGGGAAACAGACAATTAAAATTCTAAAGACTCCTAACTCCATACCGCCTGTGGACAAACGAATGGACAAGAGGTACACCCTTTCAGGTTCGGACATGGAGTTCCTTTCTCAGCAGTGCAGCCATGTTGGGGTAGTGCAGGCTGCTGCCCGTGATAAGGCAAATATTCCCTTGGCATCACACCTCCCCAGATAAGGACTCCAGGAGGATTGATGCCATGGCAAAGAAGCAGTACATGGCAGCATCTTTGGGACTCAGGCAGGCTAACTATATGGCCTACACAGCTAGATACCAGAAGTCCAGATGGGACACTGTGCTGGCTCTGATTAAACAGGCCCTGACCAGCTTGCCAAGGAGCTGGAGCAGGAGCAGGTGGCTGCAGATGGGATTGAGGCATCCAAGGTGCAATTTCATGCTGCTGTGGACTCCAATGATGTTTCATCTAGAGTCATGGCTATATCTGTGGCCCTTCAGAGGATGGCTTGGCTCAGATGTACTAGCCTATCACAGGATACCCAGGCTAAGGCCATGGATTTCCCTGTCATTGGTAATTCTCTGTTTGGGGAGCAGACAGAGAACTACATGAAAAAGATGGACAAGTACAGGACCACCTACAGGAGTGCTCAGGCCAAAGAAAGGCAGGCCACCCTCAAAGGCAGCAGTCTGGGGCAGGAGCAGGCCTTTCAAAGGCCTTTACCAAGCCCAGCCTCCTCTTCCTATGCTCAGAGGGGTTCTTCAGAGGAGAGGCAGACGGGAATGAGCAGGCCTGCTTCCACCCCTCAGCCTGATGGGTCTGCCCGAGCCACTCTCCAATACCTGTAGGGGTAGGCTGGCTTACTTTGTCCAGGACTGGAAGTCTCTGACAGCAGACAAGTGGGTCCTGGAAGTAGCAAGCCAGGGACTGGTTCTCAGCTTCAAAAAATTTCCCAAGATGAGAACCAGATCCTTTCCACCTGCAAATCCATCAGAGACCCTTGCCCTAGAGGCAGATGTTTCTTCCCTCCTGGCTCTCAGAGCCAGAGAGAGGGTTCCTACCCTACACAAGGGCAAAGGATTGTACTCCAGGTACTTCCTAACCCCCCAAAAAACAGGAGAATGGCGGCTCATCCTGGATCTAAGATATCTGAACAAGCACCTTTTAAAACCAAAGTTCAAAATGGTGACTCTGGGAATAATTCTGCCCTCTCTAAGGCCAGGGGACTGGCTAGCCTCCCTGGACCTCAAAGATGCCTATTTTCAGATTCCCATCAGGTACTCCCACAGAAAGTACCTCAGCTTCGAGTTGACCTAAGGCCACTATCAGTTCAGATCAATGCCCTTTGGCCTAACATCAATCCCAAGGGTGTTCACAAAGTGCCTGGCAGTAGTGGTTGCTTTCCTAACGAGAAAAAAGATCTCCATCTTTCCATACTTGGACGACTGGCTCATAGTGGGTCAGTCTCCAGACCAAGTCAAGTCACATCTGCAAATAACTCAGCAAGTGCTCACTTCCTTAGATTCCTCCTCAACCTTCCAAAGTCAGTTCTCGAGCCAGTACAGCTCCTCACCTTCATAGGGGCGGAGCTGGATACAATAAGGGCAAGAGCCTTCCTTCCCTGGACAGGGTAAGGACCCTTATAGAACTGGCCTCTTCATTCACCCTTCAGGTGTCTCGACCAGCAAGGCATTTACTGCAGCTTCTGGGCCACATGGCAGCCTCTAAAGCAGTGGTACAGGGAGCAAGATTTCAGATGAGGGACATTCAGTTCCACTTAAGAGCCTTCTGGTCCCAAAGAAAGGATTCCCTTGCCAAACTAGTCCCAGTGACTTGAACCCTGATCCAGGCTTTGCAATGGTGACAGGATCAGGACAATTTGAGACAAGGAGTTCCTTTTGCTACTCAGTCTCATTCAGTGATACTCACCACAGATGCCTCCCTGCTGGGCTGGGGAGCCCACCTGGGGGATCTTACCACCCAAGGGCTCTGGTCACCTCAAGAATCTCTGCTTCACACCAATCCCTTGGAACTCAGAGCAGTGTTTCTGGCACTGCAAGCCTTTTCCAAATCTGTACAGAACAAGGTGGTCCAGATCAGAACAGACAATACCACCACAATGTGGTGCATCAACAAGCAAGGAGGCACTCGGTCTATAGCCTTGTGCAAAGAAGCAATGAAGTTGTGGTCCCTGGCCTGTTCCCTGCAAACCTCTCTGATAGCAGTTCACCTCCCAGAGAAGGACAATGTCCTAGCAGATGCTCTCAGCAGGATATCCCAGGGCCATCACGAATTGACCCTAGATCCCCTAGTTTTGAAAGTGATTTTCTCGAGATGGGGCACTCTACAGATAGATCTTTTTGCAGCCCCAGTCAATCACCAACCTCTCTCTTTTGTTGCAGACCCCCAGTCTTGGGCTCAGTCCCCCTGGATGCTCTGATTCTGAATTGGGAAGGGAAATTTCTGTATGCTTTTCCCCTTCCCTCTCCTGTTCAAAGTGTTAGTCAAGATCAGGTCACAACCATGCAAAGTGATTGTGATTGCTCCAGACTGGGCCAGACAGCCCTGGTACCCCCTGTTGCTGTCCTTAGCAGTCCACCTTCCCCTGTCTCTTCCCAGGAATTACAACCTGTTGACATCCTCCCAGGGGAGGATTTGGTATCCGAACCTCAAGTATCTCAATCTCAAGGCATGGCTCTTGAAGAGTTAGAGTTTGCTGATCTGCACCTTTCTCAAGGGGTGCTGGATATCCTTATGGCTTCTCGAAAGCCTTCCACCAGAAAGACTTACAACTCCAAATGGAAAAGGTTCACTATTTGGTGCTCTAATAAGCATATTTCTCCAGAATCTGCTGGGTTGCCTACAGTTCTGGACTATATGGTCCATCTTAGTGGCTTAGGACTTAGGCCAGCTACACTTAAAGTACATTTGGCAGCTGTTTCTGCCTTCTTGACAGTAGGCAAGCCCTCTCCTCTGTCAGCCCATCCTGTGTTTTGTAAGTTCTTCAAGGGATTGCTGCACACCAATCCCCCCTTTGGGGACCCTGCTCCTGCTTGGGACCTTAATGTTTGCATTGCTCAGCTTATGCAACCACCCTTTGAGCCTTTGTCCTCTGCAGAGCTTAAATACTTGACTTGGAAAACTGTGTTTTTGGTAGCCATTACCTCTGCCAGGCATATCAGTGAATTGCAAGCCCTGTCAGTGGAGCCTGATTTCATCTCTTTCCATAGAGATAAAGTGGTCCTAAGAACTAACAGGAAGTTTTTGCCTAAGGTGGTTTCAGATTTCCACCTTAATCAGTCTATGTCTCTCCCTGTTTTCTTCACTGACCATTTCTCCTCTGGAGAGAGGAGGCTGCACAGCTTGGATGTTAAAAGGGCCCTCAGCTACTACATAGAGCGCACCAAGGGTCACAGGTTTGAGTCCCTCCAGTTCCTCACATATGGAGAGGTCGGTAAGGGCAAACCTGCCACTAAGAGATCTATTGCCAGGTGGATTGTCTCTTGTATACAATTCTGCTATGAAAAACTGGGTAGAACCTCACCTCAGGCCTGAGGGCCCACTCTACCAGAGGCACTAGCTGCTTCTGGCTGCTGCCAGGATATTCCTATCTTAGAAATTTGTCAAGCAGCCACCTGAAAAACAGTTCATACATTCACCAAGCATTACTCTGATATCCAGGCTAGAGTGATGCTCGGTTTGGCACAGCAGTACTTCAGAGCCTATTCCCAAAGTAGGTTCTGTCCCCTCCATGGAGGTACTGCTTGGTAGTTATATTAGTCAGAATACAGCAAGACTTCATGTTGTTTGAAGAAAAATTACTCACCTTAGTAATGTTGTTTCTTCTAATGGAGTCTTGCTGTATTTGACCTTCCCTGCCTCCTCTCAGAACCTGTTTCTTGGGATGTGGGTGGGCAGGAGCAGTGTTGGCAACCTAGGGGCGCCCTTTTCACCCTTTTCTTACTTTGGGTGTGTAAGTGTTTTGTTTTTGGGTTTCTGACTTGAGTCTTTGTTTTGAAACAAAAACCTTTAATAAATTTAGTTGCCAGTTGGCTAGTGTGAGTTTTACAGTTTCCACACAGAACTTCTAGTGAGTATTGCTTGTAAAGATATGATGGTTGGAGTTTAAACAACAGCAGACAGGAGCTTCAACCGAGCTCACACTGAACGTTCCATGCTGGCCATGGAAAGTTAACTCTTTGTTCTCCCGGGCAGTTGAAAGGCAGGACCTAACTGCAATAGTCAGAATACAGCAAGACTCCATTAGAAGAAACAACATTACTAAGGTGAGTAATTTGTTCTTATAGTGTAATTATGCAAAAGGCCACAAAATGTCACTGCAGGCTGTAGATATTTGGATAGTCATTACTGGTATTACATTTGCAGTTAGGTATAGAACATTATAGAACATAAATAATATTGTCACAATTACACATAAATCACATATATGCCCTAGTCCCACGATTCTCCTGTGGGAGTTGGTGCCCTAAGATAGTTAGTACTCATTATAGGCCTCATTTGGAGCTGTCAGTAAACGTAATACTATTGTGGTGTAATGGTTGATCTTATCTGTCAGTTTTCACCATTCATCACAGATGGGTATCTGGCCAGAGGTCAGGACCCCGTGGGAGCTTTTTTAGTAGATGGAGCCGACATCATCGGGCGCCACTGAGGCCGACGCACTGCGTGGCGCTCGCGGGTTGGCCATTAGGCTGTGTCGACTCCGCCTGCCTGCCAGTTCTTCATCTCCCGCCATAGAGGTCACCTCGTGGGAAGTTCTGAAGAAAATCATAGGCCTGCTATCTTGAAAATCCAATCCTTCGGCATCAAAGTCCGTTGGTACTCCTGCCGGTTCTGTTTTTTGCCTCTACTCGACGTCACTTGGTAAGAACTTTCCTTATTTTTATATTTTCGCGATGTCGAGTCTGTTTTTGGTGTTTTTTTCCATAGGTCATGTCTCGGTCGGAGGGGCAAGAAATCTTCTAAGGCAGATTGACCCCCCATCGCGGTAGTGCCCATGCGACAAAAATTCTCTGTCACCCACCAGCACGACCGGTTTTTTTCGTGTTCGGCCCGCCTCACCACACATGGATTCATGATGCCTGCTTTTCCATGGACCGCCGGGTCCTCGAACAACGCGCATGGAAAGTGGGGCGAGCTCCACCGACTTTTGGGGTCGGCACGCACTGCCGGGCAAGCCACGCCTCGGGCCTTTCTCCAGGTCCCTCTCAGTTCTATACGGACTGAGGAGGAGGAGCCTCAGCTATTTGTAGCCCAGCCATTGCCGAGGCTTCTTCCGTGTGAGGAGACCCGTCCCCACTCTTCCCGAGAGGGCGGAGGCGCCGCCATGGCAATTGCCCCTTCGGGTGAAGGCCCCCGGTGTCACCTCATGGCTCGAAGGCCCGGGTCAGCGAATCCTCGATGCCATCGGCCAACACCATTGGAGTCCTCGGCGTCATTCGAGGCACCATGGGCCCTGACAGGGCCGTCCATCAGCGCCCGACTGTCATGTGGCTCCGTGGGCTCTGTCAATGCCGTTCACGGCACCGACACTGTTAGTGGTGCCATGAGATCCACTGCGACATCATCCTTTGTCATGTCTCATCTCAGTGCCGTCCTCGGCGCCGAGGTTGAGCACAGCGCCATGTCCTCGAGGCTCGGTGCTGTGAGGCCTTTGGTTCCTTCAGTTGGTGCCATCCACGGCGCCGCCCTCAGTGCCGAAGGAGCTGGGCGGGGCCGTGCTCGGTGCTGTGTCCATCTTTGGGGCCGTCCGCGGCGCCGCCACAGCCCTCGGTGCCACTTGTGGTGCCAGGGAGCCAGGTGGTGCCACCAGGACTGTCGTCAGTGCCATCCCCATCCTTAGTGCCACTCATGGTGCTGTGGGACCGGATGATACCATGACTGGTCCCGGCTCTGGATCTCTGGCTCGGGCTGGGGCCGTGCCTCCCTTAGATCCTGCTCGCGGGGTTGCGGGAGGTGCTGGCACTGATTCGGGCACAGCTGTGGTCTCTGGGCCTAGTGGTAAGGATGGTTCTTCCCGTCCTCCCACGGTTTGGCACGGGGCCTCGGACTCTACCTCCTCGGAGACGGAGTCGAGCTCTGGGTCGGACGTGCAGTCTCACCCCTTGGGGTTGGCTGTTGAGGTGGGCAGCACGGTGGTCTCTTCAACCAGTTGGAGCCAGCCCCCTTTTGAGGTGAGGTCGGTGGCCACCGAGACTAGGGTCAGTGGTGCTGACCAGCAGGCAGTGGTGTGCAGCACCATAGCTCTATAGCCTGGTCTTGGTGATTTCACTGATCCCTCAGTTGTGGTACCCCCTCCGGTGGTGTGCCTTGATCACCCAACTTTGGGGCCCATCAGAGCACCTGCAGGGGGGAGGGTACTGCACCCTGGATAGCCCCTTCGGGGGCTGCCCAGAGATGCCAGCTACCTAGGCTGGCTCTCTCGAGGAGGAGGACACTTTCAGACTCTGAGGGGTCGAGGGGTATGGGGTCGGCGCACCAGCCTTTTTCTGGGGTCCACCTGGGCCCTGGGAGAAGCCGTAGTGCAGATTTCTGCTCTTCCTCTGCGGTCTCTTTGAGAGAGACCTGTTCTTTTGAGGCAGGAGACCGTCCTTCTGGACCTATATGGCCCCGGTCACCTCACTGGGGGATTCTTCCGGGCGCAGCCAAGGCAGTACCGATGTGGTTGTTCAGCTGTCGGCTGTGGGGTCTTCCGGGGCACCTTCTTCCACGGGTGCCCGAGGTCTGCTCCTTAGCCCAGGCGGAGGTCAACCGACATCTCTTCTTGGCTCTGTCCCCATCCCTCTGCCACACTCTCCTGTGCTCCCAGGCATCCTCGGTCCTAGCGGCCCTCTCACCTGGGAGCAGTTCAGAGCGGTGGCTGCCCGGTTCCCTGCTTACGTTAGGGCAATGGACAGCCAGGTTTTTCAACCTCCCCCTGTGCAGCCACCCACTAAACAGATGGTGACCTCCAGCTCCTCATCCCCCTCTTCAGGGGGAGAGGAACCCTCTGTCCACATCTCTCTGGCTGCTGATCTCTCTGAGTATCAGCGATTCCTTGTGAGGATGTTGGAGGACTTGCCTCTTTCTCCTTCCACTGTCAGCAATCCTGAACACTCAGCACACACCTTTCTAGGCAATTTTGGTGAGGCCACCCTTGTGGTGCCGCCCTGGCCGGCTCCCTTTTGGGAGGTGTCGTTGCGTTCCTGGCAGAGGCCCTTCTCCAGAGTTCCTGCCCCAAGGGATCTCAGCCAGAGGTACTGCACACCCCCGGAGTCTCCAGGTTCCATGCCTCATCCACAGTCTGGATTGACGCAGTTGGATACTCTGGATGGGCTTCGCCTTCACCGTGACTGGCCCCAGATCAGATCAAGATTCCTTGGATTTTGATTTCTGGGGTAGGAGGATTTCTACTTGGCACGGTTACTTCTCTCTATCTCTGCACATCAGGCCCACTGTGCAGCCTATGACAGGTTCTTGTGGTCCAGGCTAGGTCAGCTCCTAGCCTCATTGCCTGACACGGAGCAAACCAGACAAGACATTGCACTCTCTGCACGTGGCCTGGAGCTAGCAAGGCACCAAGTGAGGGCATCTTACAATGCCAATGAGGTAGCTACCAGGGTCGTAGGGACAGCGATCTGCACTAGGTGGACGGCATGGCTACGTCTTTCTCTGTTGTCACCCTTGGCCCGGCGTAGGGTGATTAACTCCACCCACCAGGGAACCTACCTTTCTCCTGCAGAGTGAGATGGCGCTTGTCGGGCAATCTCCTCTTCCTCCGGGCACTCTGTCTCTCTCCCTCCTCGGCCTCTCCAGGCCCTGAAGGTTCCCCCTTAGTGTGTCACCCACTGAGGGCTAAGGGACTTTGTCCCTCAGGGTGTAAAGACAACTCTCTTCGGGGGCTTGGTACTCCCATTCAGATGAATGGTGAAGATTGACACAGATAAGATATTAAAATTACGTACCTACCGTAATTATGATCTTTCTGTGTATCTTCACCATTCATCACAACCCCACCCTCCATCCCCCTGGGGCCTCAGTCTCTGGGTCCCCCTCCCTCTCTGTGACTCCCCCCTCCTCCTTAGGAGTCGGGTAAAATAGGGACACACAAGGGAGTATTTTACCAGGAAGAGTGGATAGCTCGAGCGGCACTCCTTCTCTAGTACATTGTCTCCACCCCTGTGGGGTTGGAGTTGGTAGTTGTCCTCCTTCTCTCCTCCTCCCTGTTTCCATCCAACCTATTTCTCCTAAAAAAAAATCCTTTTTTTCACCAAGCATCTTTTCTTGAGTGAGTGCTGAATCCCTGTATCCTGTCCTTCTTTCAGAATAGCCGACTCTGCTTATTTGGAGTGTTTGCCAGTTATTCCGTGCCTTGAATTCTGGCAGAAAGATTTGCTACTCCTTGCAGCTCCTATACAATCTGGAGATGGACCAGGGTCCGGGATATCTTATCCTTCTCCCCTCTCTCCTAAATTCTTTACCCACCCTACCCCTCCCTTCTTCCACTTCCAGAGATTGGGGCCCCTCCCAATCCCCTTTAGTTTCTAACCTCTTTCTTTTCTGTCCTCTCAGTCGTTATTTCTCCTTTTAGTTCATACATCCTTTCCTTTTTCTGTCCCTTGGACTCTCTTGTCCCACCCTCCATCCCTTCCTCTTACCTCTCCGGCGACTCAGAACTGGCAGGCAGGCGGAGTCGACACAGCCTAATGGACAACCCGCGAGTGCCATGCAGTGCGTCAGCCTTGAGGGCGGCGCCAATGGTGTGTCAGCTCCGCCTACCCTTTTAAAAAAAAAAAAGCCTCCCGCGGGGTCCTGACCTCCGGCCAGATACCAATCTGTGATGAATGGTGAAGATACACAAAAAGATCATAATTACGGTAGATATGTAATTTTAATTTGTGTGATACCAGAAGGGGTTTGGGCAAGCCAACATAACAGCCCCTTGTTGCCTGGATAAGGAGGCAACAATTAATAGGGTAAGTGTGAGGGTAATAGCTGTGTTATCGAGAAGCTGCATGAGCTGTATAAAGGTATTTTAATTAAGCATGGTGTAGCTGAAATGTGCGTTTTAGACAGCAAAAGGTTAATATCATGAAAAAAATTAGAAATGCTCAAATAATAACAAAAAAACTTTAGGAGTAAATGCTAGCCAAGTGCTACACATTGTGATGGTCAAGTTTCTATTGTTAAACAAATTATTGAATAATAAAAAATTGCATGCTTGCTCGTATGAATCAGATGCATATTTTTACTATCTAAGAGAGACTTGAGATTTAAATACTGGGATAGAACATTCAAGTAATCAGGGTTACTATGAATGTAATCTGGTTTAGGGCTAGAAACGGGTGATAAGAAAAAAATTACTCACCTTAGTAATTATGTTTCTTCTAATGGAGTCTTGCTGCATTCTGACATATGCAGTCAGCCCCAGCACTTGAACTGCCCCGGAGAGGAAAGGGTTAAATTCTATGCCAGGCACAGAATGTTGAGCTCAAGCTCGGTTTTCAAACCTCTGTCTGTGGTACATCCTAGTGTAACCATTAGATTCTTATGAGCAAACTAACTAACTACACTTTTAGTGTGGAAATTGTAAAACATAAGCCAAAAGGCAACAACTTGGGTCCATAAGACTCAAGTCGAGAACCCAAGAAAAAACAGGTAGTGAACAACATATATATGTATTTTTTTCATGGAAAAAAATCAATTTAATGCATCAGTTAGGGTTGTTCCACAGTGTCAAAAGTGAGGAATTTGATGTTAGGGTTGCCACCTTGCACCCCACCCTGCCCCACCAGCAGACATCAGGGTGTGCGTTGGGGTCATCGGTCCTAACTCTCACCATCCCACGGTAAACAAGTTGAGGTGGTGCAGTATAGGAGAATGGGGTGAGAGTTAGGACCGATGACCCAGTGCACACCCCGATACCTGTTGGTGGGGTGGGGTGCAAGGGTGGCAACCAACATAGAATTTCTCGCTTTTTTGGTGTAGAAACAACCCTAACTGATGCATTAAACAGATTTTTGCCATGAATTTCTTCTTTGAGAACGCGGCACTATAAATAGTGAAGTAACAGTAAAGCAAATGCAAGCGAAAACAATAATGCACATCATGATGCAAACATTAACAGTAACGCAAATGGTAATAGAAACGCAAGCGCAAATGTTACTGAAAACAGAAACGCAAATGCAAGCGTGTATGCAAACGCAAATCGTAATGCGCACAGTCACAGTAATGCAACTGGAAATGCAAACACTGATGTTAACAGCAACGATAACACCAAAGGAAATACAAACAGAAATGCTAACAGAAGCGCGTACCCAAACGCAAATGGTAATGCACACAGTGACGCAAATGTAATAGATAACGTAAATGGTAATAGAAACACAAGCACAATCGGTAATGGAAACATATACATACATAGATACATAGACAGTGTCGGCAGATAAGGGCCTATGGCCCACCTAGTCTGCCCATTTGAGCTTGTAAGTTCAGTTTGTTTACCTAGAAGTCTATTTCCCCTTACCCCTGACCTCTAGAATTCCTTTATGTCTATCCCATGCATTCTTAAATCCCGTGATTGTTTCAGCCCCCACCACTTCCTCTGGCAGGGTGTTCCACTTGTCCACCACCCGTTCTGTGAAGAAATTCTTTCTCATGTTTCCTCTGAATCGTCCTCCCTCCAGAAACAGAAACACAAACGCAGGTGGGTATGGAAACGCAAACTGTAATGCGCACAGTCACGGTAGTGCAACTGGAAACACAAAATGTTAATGGTAACAGCAACAATGATGCCAAAAGAAAGACAAACGCAAACGGAAGCGCGTATGCAAATGCAAATGGTAATGCACATGGTGACTCAAAACGAAACAGAAACAGTAGTGGAAACACAAATGGTAACAGTAACGCAAACGCAAAACGACAATGCAAAGCGAAACACAAAGGGTAGCCTACACAGGAAAGCCAACGCAAACAGGTACGGAAACGCAAGTGGGAATGCTAACTGTAACAGTAACGGAAGCATACATCCTGTTTTTGCCCACCAGCTGCATAGAGAAACACAGGGGCCCAGTTATTCAAATAGCACCCAAAAAGTGCGCAATAGCAGGAGCAAGCACAAGTCCATTGCGCCCATGCGCAAGAGGCGCGATATTCAAAAACGGAGTAGACCAAACTGTGCCTACAGCCGACGACTGAATATCACTGCACTCACCCGCCTATAGCACAATTAGAGAGGAAGCTGAGCAGATCTGATGCACCATAGTGCAACAAGGATGTGCATTGAGTAGTCCAGAGGTGGCATAGCGCAACCAGACGCGCTCCCAGCAGCAGAGCAATGCAGCTGCACAACCTGGGAGGTAGGGGCCCACCACCCATGCCACAGATGGGTACAGGAACACACAGCAGAACAGACATTGTCCCCTCACACCCCATGCACTGCACAACTGGGGGAGGGCTGGAATCACCACCGGCCCATGGAGACAAGCAAACAACCCACAGCAGAGCACACCCTGCACTGTGACCCCTAGACACCCTGCCCAGGAGCAGCGGCCACCACTGCAGGAAACCCCATGCATGCCACCACCCCCACTGTGACACTGAAACCCTGTGCACCACAGAACCACGCAAGGCAGCCCCACCATGAGCATCCATCAGTGGGTGGCAGCACACAGTGATGCAACAACGGCATACACAGTGCCACCACACACAGTCCCCCTGAGGTACTGCTGAGAGACCAACCATGTGTCGGCACGTGAGGTACCCCACACGGGACAGGGCATGCCCCGGACACCACCACCAGTGGAACAGCACCCTGCACAGTATCCCAATGACACACCCTGACCCAGCACTGGCCACAACAGCCAGCACAGACACCCACAGTGGTGCATGGAAGCATTCACCACACCGAATGCCACACAGTGCATGGACAGACACCCACCCATACCCAAGGGCACAACAACACAGGGACGCAGTGGTGGGGCAACCAAGCCCCCAGCATGGGCCCATATAAACTGTACACAGAACCCACAGTCCTCCATGGCACTGCAGTGCCAGCCACCCTGTGCAGGCACTGTGGACCCGTATGCCACCAGCATTTCCCAGAGCACAAGTCACAGACAGTGGTGCACATCCCCTGCAACACACACAAGGCACAACATGGAGGTGGGACAACAACTGTGGAGGCCACAGTGTCACCCAAGGCAGACGTGCACCACACCAGTGACAGGAGGCAACCCAGCAGTGTGATGGGTGCAGTGGCTGCCCTGCAGGGACTGCCACCACTGACATGCCAGCGGACTGTGCAGGTCACAGACATGCATGTGTGTCAGCTGCACAGGCCATGGACGGGCTGATAGGGGCACCATGGACACAGAGCATGCACCATGGACCACTGCACACAGTCATCCAGTGCACAGGGAACCACACACACACCACAGACACTGACTGATAGCTACCCCCACACTATAGTCACCTCCACACGGACACACACACACACACACACACACATACCCATGACTGCACCACCCCTGACGCCATGCACACCACTGCAGCTGAGCACCTATAGCCTGCTGCAAATCAGAGACCACCACAGTATTCATATCAAAATAACTGTATTGAAAAAACATAAAAGTTAACTATTTACAAAATATATACAAGGTGAGGGTGAGGGCCACAAACAAGGTGGGGGTGGGTAAGGGCAGGGATGGACAAGTGGGACAGAAAAGGAGGGGTGTGAGGATGGGTCCAGGGGGCTAGGGGATTTCAGGGGCTGAGGGACTCCTAGCAGGAGTGCCGCTCCCCACTCTGGCTCCATCTCTGTTGGTGCCTCCGCAGGACCCCAGTGTCATCAATCCTGCAGAGGATGTCCAGTGATGCCCTTGCCACCTGGAGGATCTCCTGAAGCGCCTCCCTGATCTCCCGGAGATGGCGTGTACCTAGGACAAGAGAGCACAGTCAATAGGTGTGAATGCACAGCCCCATACAGCATGCCCACTGTGCATGGCATACGGCCGTGGAACATACCTCTGAGATGGTGTGTGACCACCCACAGTGATCACGCCCACATGACCTGCCCACCCAGGCTGCGCATAGCCATGCGAACGCTGCATCACTCATCGCCAGGGTCACACAGCACCACCGGGTAGTTTAGTGACATGGCTATGTGGTATAAAGGCAGTGGCACAGCCATGAACCCGGTGCACTCATGGACCACCATCGACACACTCCCAGACATACATTGCCACTGGACAGTGTTGACTGTAACAAGTTGCGTGCATGGCAGTGGTGTCAATGGATGGTGGCCATGCCCTGCTGCCCACCCTGTTACACAGCATGCAATAGTAATCATTGAGTTATGGCACTCACCATCATCGGGCCGGTCCATTGGGTGGTGAGGGCCCTCGCCCCGCCTGGCTTCCCTCTGTTCCTCCTGCCGCCGAAGATCACTGGCAAGACGACATTCCTCCGGGCCTGTGGTGCAAATGTGGAGAGAGGAACATCAGTACAATCCCGTAGCAAAGCCCCTGCTCCCAGGTGTGTGCCCTCCCACCCAGCCAGACCCACCCACCCCACACCCTGATAACACCACCACAGCCAACCCCAGATGGTCCCTCCCCATGCGCTGGACACATACAACTGTGATACCCATATGGAAGATAAAAAGTGTGTTGACGTAACACCTACCTGGCCATGGCACCGTGCCCCTCCTGGCATGTGCCCGCAGGCAGGCTAGCAGCTCCGGCTCCCTCCACCGCAGGTCCCCATACCTGTGGTGGCACTGCTCTGTGCTTCTCCCCTGTCTTGTGGCCTCCTCGAGCGCAGTGGCCACCTCCTCCCACACCTGGGCCCTGGACCTGTCCAGGGGTGCCTCCCCGAACAGTGGCCCATGGTGTGGCTCCACAATGGCCACTAGGTTGGCCAGCTCTATTTGTGACCATTGAGCAGCCCTCCTGTGCACCATGCTGTCTGCTCGATATGCAAATATGGTGCTCTGCAGCACGGCTCCCCACATGCAGATGCTGTGTGGTACAGCGCTGCCGTTCCATATCGCGCTGTCACCGAACAGCGCGATAGAGGTGCACTCATGCCTGATGCATGGCGTCTAGGGGGCAAAGGTCGGGCACAGGGTCAAGGGTCTCTGGCGCACGGACACGCACTGCGCCACTGGAACCCAATGCATGTAGCGCAATTGGCAGCCGGTGTGCTACCGCCAGTAGTGGCCTACCGTGCTGTTGCCCCAGTGCACCTATGATGGCCCAGTGCCACAGCGCCATGTAGGTGACCATCACTATAGCACCACTGGCACAATGGTGGCCATGTCCTGCGTTGCTTACCATGCACAGCATGTCAGCAGCATGGCCGACGCCTGCGTCAGCAACCCGGGCATTCACAGTGAGGTGTGTACTATGCATGTCACAGAACTGCGCCATTGGCTCAGCACGTTCAACACAATTGCACAAAGCGCAAAAGCACGATATTCAGCCGTCATATGCAAATCATCTAATCAGCATTCAGTGGCGTAGCACTGCAATTTGTATCCACTTAAAGTTGCGTCTCGCCTCATTTGCATGGGTTGCGCTATAAAAGTGTGACATTGGGCTGCAGTGGCCATAGTCGGTTACTGCAGTCTATTGGTGAGTTGCATGCTGTTTGGGAGTGTGGACTGTGGATTTAGGGACATGCATGGGACTGCACAGTCACAGGTAACAACTGCCATTCTTACAGGCTAAATAATGACCGAGCAAGTTGTGGGAGAGGAGGAACACAGTGGTGAGAGGAGGAGGAGGCCAACTTTACAAGGTCGAGACCAAAGCCCTGTTTGAGGCCTACCTGGATCAGGAGCCGCTTCTTGGTGGACGGCAGGGAATACCTCAAGCCTGTGCTGCTGCATGGGAGGAGGTGGCACGTGCTGTGAACCTGCATGGCAGCCACCAGCGCTCCGTGCAGGAGTGCAAGAAAAAGATGGGCATGGACAAGAGGAGGATAAAGGAGAAGGTGGCTGCCGTCAGGGCAGCACGAGCTGCAACAGGTGGGGGACAGCCGGAGGTGGTACACCTGACCCCACAGGAGGCGAGGATTGCTGGAAGCATGCAGCGTAGTGCCATTGAGGGTGTTCCGGTTGGTGGCTTCCAGACGGGTGGTGGCCCATCACTGCATGGTAAGTCATGGTCTGTCTATGGGGGGGCAGGGTAGGTCACATGCAGTAACACAACTTTGCTTTCCCTTACAGATCCTGAGCACCTGCATGGGTCAGCGGTGGTGGGCCTGTCCACTGAGAACAGTCAGCTGGAGGTGGAGGAGGGCCCATCCACTTCCACAGGTATACGTGGCTCAGTGCGACAGTGGAGCCACCTGGCTGTCCACACTGATGTTGTTGTAACAGGTGCGGAGGTAGCCCTACCTGTGTCCCAGTGTGCCGGCGTCCATGGATGCCAGCGTGCTGTGCCTGGGGCCGGTGCCGAGTCCATCACCGATGATGTCGCTAACATCATGGGCAGTGACACGTGTGTGCCACAGGATGGCCACACAGCAGGACACATCACGGCCATGGCTGTGGGTGGTGCTGCCGTGGAGGCCTGCATGTCAGCACAGTCCCAGCCTGTGCCTGTCAGCACCAGTGGGGCAGCACTGGTATTTGTTCAGGACAGTGGGACTGTTGAGGCCACTGCAGCAGCACCTCTGAGCCCTGCGGAGCAGCAGCGAGAGGGGCGGCATCAGCAGTCAGTCAATGGACTTGGGGATACAAGGTTCAGCGGCGGCATCTGTGCACCGCCTGTGGACATGCCCGGATCTGGTCCTGGTGCGCAGCACCCACCCTCAGGGTGTGCTGAGCATCAGGGCTGCACACACCCTGAGGGACAGGATGTCGAGGAGGCAGATGACCTCTTGGACGAGTACACCCACCTACTACAAGCATCAGTCCAGCAGCAGATGCGGCTTGCAACATCGGTGGATGCACTGCATGCGGCTCTGGAGCGGGCAGAGGAGCCTTGCAGCAGGGATACCGCTGTGATCCTGGCAGGGATGGACCGGTTGAGGGAGGATGTGACCGCTGCCATTGACAGGCATGCACAGTCATTCAGTGCCGTCATGGCCACAATGGGCACACAGTTATGTGCCCATGCATTGCGGACACCACGCACTGCACTGTCCACCCCCCATTCCCGGTGTCGTGCGACACCCTCCCTGTCAACACTGGGTTCAGCTGTGGGCATCCCGAGCACGCCTGGCACAGGCATATTCGGTGTGCTGCAGACCCCTGCATGAGCACAGTCGTGGTCACACAGTGGAACCCCTGGGGGACCATCGGTGCCACACCATGAGGCCAGTGGTCAGCCTGTCAGTGCTGGCTGGTCTCAGCGGGGCTGCCCAATGCATCTGTGGTGGCCGGGGCACTGTGTCGTGTGACTGACCTGTCTCCCAACGCGGCTACTGTCTGGTGCTGCCCTGTGTGCATTGTGTCTTCAGTGGGCAGTGCACGGGTGGGTACCCGCCCCGCACGACACACAGTCCACCTCCACACCTCCCGGCTGCTGTCTGCAGTTGGCGGTGCATGATGATGCCTGCATTGTGCTGTACACCAATGTGCAATGGTGCTCAGCATCTGACACACATACTGGACGGGCAGTGGGCGTGGTGGTCTGTGGACATGTGTGGGTTAGGTTGGTGTTCTGGATCGGTGTGCCTCCTGCCCTTTGTGCAAGTTTGGTGCATTGTGTGTGTGTGTGTGTCCGTCCGCGTGGCATGTTAGTCCTCACCCATCCCTGGTTGTGTGTGGTTCCATGCCCTGCCACTTCCTTGATGGCATGCACCCTGGTGTGTGTCCATGCGTGTTTGGGTTGTGCCTTAGCCACTGTTGGTTGCACATGGCCTCATGACTTACCTGGGTTGGCTGAAGTGCTCCTCCATGATGGTGTTCCGGTGCAGCTGTGCCAGCCGGATCAGTCGGGGGTCCCGTCGCCCATGGGGGGCTGCCCATCACCATCATCACCGGTGTCCTCATTGTCCCCATCACTGTCCCCCTCTTTGACCTGTATGGCTATCCCACATTCATTGGCCATGTTGTGCAGGATGCAACAGGCCAGGAATAGCCCACAGGCCTTTGAAGGGCTGTACTGTAGGGCACCGCTGGAGGTGTCCAGGCAATGGAAACATGCCTTCAGCATCCTGAACACCCACTCAATGACATTACGTGTGGTGGTGTGTGCCTTATTGTAGCGTTGCTGCGATGGGGTCGCAGGCCGCCGGTAGGGTGTGAGCAGCCAGGGATGGAGTGGGTATCCACTGTCACCTGTGTGTAGAGGGTGGAGGTTAGTTTGGTGATCAGCATCACCCTACCCCAGACCATGTAGGCCACTCCCATGTCACCGCTGGCCATGCCCCCAAGCCCTATGATTGTCCATGTGGTTTCTATACTCACCCAGTAGGTGTCCAGTGAGGATGTCCCCACTCGAATCTGTGACACAGTGCCGACTGTGCCAGATGAAGGCATTGTGTGTTTCCCAGGGTGCGTGGCACAGACATTGATTATGCGCCTGGCACGCACACCACCTGGCAGTTGATGCTGGCATAGCCTTGCGATTTATGTGTCGCGCCTCCTCAGGGCCAGGTGGTGCGGCACACATGGTGCAGTCTATTGTCCCTAAGCACGCCAGGCATACGTGCTACCCTGTGGAACTCCTGTATGTTTGCTGTGTGCTCCGCTGGTGTGCTGGGGAAATGGATGTACTCCAGCATGTGGCAGCAGTGCATTGAGGAATTGGGTGAGGTGGCGGATGTAGCCAACTGGGTTATGCCTGTGGTGTCCCCAGTTGGTCTCTGAAGGTACCGTGGCGGCAAGCACATGCAAGCTGTCACTTTAGTCTCCACTGACAGGGCATGGCTCCATTGTGTGGGTGCCTGCATCACATCACTGCACAGCTCACAGAGCCACCTCAGAATTGCCCTATTCAGGCAGTACCGGCCCACAATCTCAGTATCACTGTACAGCTCCAAGCTGGTGCGTGGCTCGGTACTGCCTGTTGGGGAATACCGCCAATGGGCCCTTCCACGCCATGCCCCCTGCCACCCGCCTTCTCACCCCCTCATAATGGCTCCATCTGGAGGTGGCACTGGCCATGTCCCTGGCTTGTGTTCACCCCCAGCAGCTGTTACTGTATTCCCCCGCTGTCCTCACTGCTACTTCCCTGCACTGGGAACACCTGCCTGTGGTGGCCTCTGTGCTGTGTGGCACTTCTCTTCTGCACTGGCTGTGGCTCCCCACACCTTCCCTGTGCCTCTGTGTTCAGGGTGCCCTTTCCCTGGCCTGCTCTGTGTGTCCCTCCTGCCCTGTCTGTGTGGCTAGAGTTCTGCCTCATGTGCCTTCCCTGTAGCGTTCTTGCGCCTCTCCCTTGCTCCTTTTTATTTTGGCTCATTTCTGCTATGGTGCAACTTCCGCTTGCTCCCCTATTGCGCATGGCGCAAGTTGTTGAATGTCGCACTGCGCCATTTATGCATGGTTCCTCCACCTTCAGTTGCGCATGCCTTCATTATCATTGCGCTGTTGCTCAGTGTGATTTAGGGGGCACAACTGCCTCCTGCTGAATATCGCAGAATGGCGCAATTGAGGACTTGCACAGGCACAACTCTGTTGTGCATGGCTCAACTCTTTTGAATATCTGGGCCAGTGAGTACAATGAATGTATGCATAATAATGGGCATCAGAGCAGAAAATGAGCACTTACAATACTAAATTGCTTATCTGTCAGGAACCGTATGACGTAGAAAAATAATTAAAATTTCATATGATTTATGACTTTCCTGGCTAGTTTTGCACTTAGCCCCCTAGGGGCTAAGCATTTTCTGATGAAAAGTACATATCTCAAAGTGTTTCCGAGATATGGGCCCTGAAAGGCGCGGCGGATGCCGCAGTGTTAGTCTATAAGAAAATGTGTCAACTTTGGAGTACTGTAACTTTGCATCCCTGCAATATTGTGTCACCAAACCACCAAAAGGGATTTCTGTGGGATGTTGGCTTTCTTCCCTCCAAATTTCAGCCCAAAAGACCAAACCATTCTTTTACAGCAGGATGGCAAAGAATTCCTGTTATTTTGGCCATAGTGTCGTAAAGTAGTGTCACAAATCACGACACTTTCGAAAAACAGAATCACGAAAGTGTTGCAAGTTTGACACTACTTTGCGACACTACAGATTACAAAAATTTGAAAAACATATTTCTGGGGTGTTTAACCGCCAAAAAAAGACATGGCTAGCTTCCTCTGGGCTCGACTAGATGAACACAAAAAGAATTGTGTCCCTAGAGGATCCCAAATTTAAATGCCAAGCATTTCTGTGACCACTAACTGAAAAAGAAATGGCTGACTCACGACACTACAGGGGTAATTTGCTACACTAAAAACTGCATTTGTGACACTGTCGAACTTTTTGTTAACTTTTCCCATTGACTATAATGGGACACCTTTTTTTTTAATAACTTTTGAACCGTTTAATATTTTTTCACAAAATCTTCGAAAGGCACATCAGGGACCCTGGCTGCATGTTCCTGAAAGGTTTTGGATCAGTCGTGCTAATTGTGCTACCTGTAGGCGCGTGCAAAGAATGCACAAAAAAGCATAAATGAGTTATGGAATGTCACTTTATAACTCTGCAACCGTATATCTGACCAGTAAGAAACTTGGTAGATCCAGAAATATATGGTACTACTTCATGCCTACCAAATTTCAGGCAAATCCGTCATACAGTGGCAAAGTCATTAAGCTGCAAAATTTCACACTTTAACCTTAAATGGGGTACTCAACCCGAACTATAGTGGCACTACCATGCCACTATCATATATATATAATACATACATAAAAGATGACAACAACTACCCCACCCTGAAGGGGAGGAGGGGTACAAGGTACACCCCTGAGGAGCAACACTGTACCTGCCAGCCCACTTCCCAAAAACTAGGTTCTGAGAGAGGAGGCAGGGGGGAGGTCAGAATACAGCAAGACTCCATTAGAAGAAACACAATTACTAAGGTGAATAATTTTATCTTCAAACAACATTGAATCTTGCTGTATTCTGACATATGCAGACTACCAAGCAGTTCCTCCATGGAGGAGGGCAACCGCACCTATTTTGGGAATAGGCTCTGCAGTACTGCTGTACCAAACCTGGCATTACTCCTAGCCTGAATATCCAGAGAGTAATGCTTGGTGAATGTATGGACTGTTTTCCAGGTGGCTGCTTTACAGCCCTCTAGCAGCAGCCAGAGAAGCAGCTGTACCCCTAGTCGAGTGGTCCCTCAGGCCTGAGGGAGGTATTTTACCTAGCTTGGCATAGCAGAATTGTGTACAAGAAACAATCCACCTGGCAATAGTTCTTTTAGTAGCGGGCCTACCTTTTCCCACTTCACCATAAGTGAGAAACAATTGAAGACATTCATTCCTGTGTGCTTTAGTATGCTCTACGTAGTAGCTAAGAGCCCTTTTAACATCAAAACTGTGTAATCTTCTTTCTCCTGAAGAATAATCAGTGAAAAGCACTGGAAGAGACATGGACTGGTTCAGATGAAAATCTGAGACCACTTTGGGTGAGAACCTCTTGTTAGTTCTGAGGACCACCTTATCTCTATGGAATGAGATAAAATCAGATTCAACTGACAAGGTCTGTAATTCATTAATTTGCCTGGCAGAAGTGATAGCTACTAGTAACACCATTTTCCAGGTCAAGTACTTAAGCTCTGCCGTAGCCAGAGGTTCAAAGGGTGGCTGCAGAAGCTGACCAATGCAGACATTGAGATCCCAAGCTGGAGTAAGCTCTCTAAAAGGAGGGTTGATATGAACCAGTCCTTTAAAGAACTTTCTGAAAACAGGATGAGATGCCAGGGAAGAGCCCTTCCCTGCTGACAGAAATGCAGACACAGCTGCTAAGTGAACTTCTAAAGTTGCTGGCCTAAGCCATTAAGGTGAACCAGATAATCCAAAACTGTAGCAATGCCAGCAGCATCTGGTAGAATATCCTTGTGGGAACACCAAATGCTGAATCTTTTCCATTTAAAATTATAAGTTTTCCTGGTAGAAGGTTTCCTAGAAACCTTAAGAATGTCCAAAACTCCCTGAGAAAGATGCAGGCTGGCATATTCTAACTCTTCAAGAGCCAGGCCTTGAGATTGAGAGACTGGAGATTGGGGTACCAGATTCTCCCCTGAGAGGAGTTTAGGAGATTGTGTCTCTTGGGAAGAGACAGGGGGAGTGACAGAAGAGACAGGGGGAGTGACACTGCCAAGGATGACAACAGAGTGTACCAAGGTTGTTTGGCCCATTCTGGAGCCACTAGAATCATGTGCAGGGTTGTGACCTGATCTTGACTAGAACCCTGAACAACAGGGGAAAGGGAGGAAAGGCATAAAGGAACCTGCCTTCCCAATCCAATATAAAAGCATCCAGAGGAACAGTCTCTAGGACAGGAGGTCTGCAGCAGAACAGGGGAAGTTGGTGATTGTCTGGGGCTGCAAAGAGCTCTATCTCTGGAGTGCCCCACCTGGTGAAAATTACTTTCAGGTTGAGAGGATCCAGGGCCCATTCGTGGTGGCCCTGGGAGATTCTGCTCAGAGCATCTGCTAGCACATTGTCCTTCCCTGGAAGGTGGACTGCTATTAGGGAAGTTTTAAGGGAGAAGGCCAGAGACCAAACTTTCAAGGCCTCCGTGCACAAGGCTGTGGACTGAGTGCCCCCTTGCTTGTTGATGTACGACATGGTGGTGGTGGTGGTGGTGTCTGTCCTGACTTGAACCACCTTGTCCCTTACTGAGTCCGAGAAAGCTTGAAGGGCTAGAAATACTGCCCTGAGTTCCAGTAGATTGATATGAAGGAGAGACTCTTGTGGAGACCAAATACCCTGAGCTGTGAGGGCTCCCAGATGGGCTCTCCAGCCCAGGAGAGAAACATCTGTGGTTAGGACCACTGAAGGAGTTGACTGAGGAATGGAGCACCCTGTCTGAGATTGTCCTGATCCAGCCACCACTGGGGAGCTTGGACCAGAGTCTGAGTCACTGGAACCAACTTGGTAAGAGAATCTCTTTTCTGAGACCAAAAAGACCGTAGGAAGAACTGAATGTCCCTCATCTGGAACCTGGCTCCTTGTACCACTGCAGTGGAAGCTGCCATGTGGCCTAAGAGCTGAAGAAAGTGTCTTGCTAAATGAGAAACCAGAGGATGAAATGAGGAAACGACATCTGTAAGGGCCTTTACCCTTGCTAATGGGAGGAAGGCCTTTGCTTGAACAGTATCTAACTCTATCCCTTTGAAAGTGAAGAGTTGTACTGGTTCAAGAACTGACTTTGGCAGATTGAGAAGGAATCCCAGAGAACTGAACAAGTCTTGAGTGACTTGTAGAGCTGACTTGACCTGGTCAGAGGACTGATCTACAATGAGCCAGTCATCCAGGTATGGGAAGAGAGAAACCCCCTGCCTTCTGAGGAAGGCCACTACCACTGCAAGGCACTTTGTAAACACTCTTGGAGCCGATGTTAGGCCAAAGGGCATGGCTCTGAACTGATAATGGCCTGAAGGCAACTCGAACCTGAGGTGCTTTCTGTGGGAGCACCTGATAAGAATGTGGAAATAGGCATCCTTGAGGTCCAGGGATGCTAACCAATCCCCTGGCCTTAGAGAGGGAAGAAGAAAAAATTTACTTACCACAGTAATGTTGTTTCTTTTAATGGAGTTTTGCTGTATTCTGACAATATGCAGTTAGACCGACCAGTTCAACTGCCCCGGAAAACAGAGAGTTAAACTCTATGCAAATGCATAGAACGTAGAGCTCGAGCTCGGTTTTCAAACCACTGTCTTCGGTATGTTCTAGTAACTGATCAGATTCTATGAAGCGAACTGGATAAATATGTATATAATGGCCAGAACTAAACCTAAACAGGACCCCAACAGGGGCAATATAAGAAAAAAAACCAAGGGGCATATAAAGACTCAAGTGACAGATGCCCACAGAAAACCATTACCCACTAATGGTTTAAATGATAAGATGCTGCAGAAGAGCCACCCTTCCCCAGGTTCTGAAGGGGAGGTAGGGTGGGAGGTTAGAATTACAGCAAGATTCCATTAAAAGAAACAACATTACTGTGGTAAATAACTTTTTCTTCAAACAACATGAAGTCTTGCTGTATTCTGACAATATGCAGACTATAAAGCAGTGCCCCCAGGAGGTGGCACATAACCTATTTGGGGAATAGGCTCTGTAGTACTGCTGCGCCAAACTTGGCATCACTCCTTGCCTAGTTATCCAGGTTGTAATGGTTGGTGAATGTATGGACAGACTTCCAGGAGACAGCCTTACATATCTCAAGCAGGGGAACTTCCCTGGTAGCTGCCAGGGAGGCCGCAGTGCCTCTGGTGGGATGGGCCCTAAGACCTGCTGGTGGGTCCTTACCCAGCTTACTGTAGTAGAACTGGGTACAGGCCACAATCCTTCTGGCTATAGTTCTTTTTGCAGCTGGCCTGCCTTGACCAACTTCACCATAAGTAAGAAAAAGCTGGGAGGAATCCTTCCTTAGCTCTTTTGTCCTGTCCATATAATAGCTAATAGCTCATTTTACATCAAGGCTGTGCAGCCTGCGTTCACCTGAGCTAGAGTGATCTGAGAAAAATACAGGCAAAGTAATGCATTGGTTTAGATGAAAATCAGAAACCACTTTAGCGAGGAATTTCCGGTTAGTTCGGAGCACAATTTGATGACACAAAGCTCTGTATCAGAGTAGACACACCAGAGGGTGTAGACAGAATGAGAAGTGACCTGCAGAAACTTGAAGCATGGTCAGGGGTTTGGCAGTTGAAATTCAATGCAAAGAAGTGCAAGATAATGCATATGGGGCACAAAAACCCTGGCACAATATATCAGTTGAGGGGGGTGAGGACATAGCATGCACCAAGCAGGAAAGGGATCTTGGGGTTATCATCTCTGATGACCTCAAGGTAGGGAAGCAGTTGACAAGGCAGCAGGAAAGAATAGGATGCTGGAATGCACAGGCAGGGGCATCACCAGCAGGAAAAGGAGGTCATAATTCCACTATACAAGACACTAGTAAGGCCCCACCTGGAGTACAGTGTACAGTTCTGGAGACCTTACCTACATAAGGACATAGACAGGGTAGAGAAGGTACAGAGGAGAGCAACAAAGATGGTACATGGATTGCATCACAAGTCCTATGAGGACAGGTTGAAGGAAGTGAATATGTATTCCCTGGAGGAGAAGAGGGAGAGAGGGGACATGAAAGAGACATACAAGCATCTTACAGGGAGGAACAGGGTGCAGGAATACACTATTTTTAAGCAAAAAAGATGTTCCAAGACTAGAGGGCATGGGATGAAGTTGGAGGGAGGACGATTCAGAGGAAATGTGAGGAAGAATTTCTTTATAGAACGGGTGGTGGACAAGTGGAACACCCTGCCAGGGGAAGTGGTGGGGGCTGAAACAATCACGGGATTTAAGAATGCATGGAATAGACGTGAAGGAATTCTGGAGGTCAGGGGTAAGGGGCTACAGAGTTCTAGGAAAACATAAACTGAACTTGCAAACTCAAATGGGCAGACTGGGTGGGCCATAGGCCCTTATCTGCTGACACTGTCTATGTATCTATGTATCTACGTAATTTTATCCCTGTGAGGGGCAATATAGTTGGGCTCCACAGACAAGGCCTGAAGCTCACTGATTCTTCTAGCAGAAGTGATAGCCACTAGAAAAACAGTTTTCCAAGTAAGAAACTAGAGATCTTAAGAGAATATAGGTTCGAAAGGAGGCTGCATAAGCTGACCTATACTTATGTTCAGGTCCCATGCAGGGGTAGGATCCCTATGGGGGGTGGAAGAAGATGCAACAACCCCTTGAAAAACTTTTTGAAAATTGGGTGTGCAGCCAGAGAAGGTGCCTTCCCTGCTGAAAGGTAAGCAGAGACAGCAGAAAGGTGTACCTTCAGGGTAAATGGCTGTAAAATGCAGAGAGTGAAGGTGGACCAGGTGGTCCAGAAGTTCTGGTACTGCAGCTTGCTGTGGATCCAAATCCTTCTGTGTACACCAGATGGAAAATCCTTTCCATTTAGAGAAATAAGTTTTTCTGGTAGCAGGCTTTCTGGCACCTCTCAGAATATCCAAGACAGATTGAGACAGTTGTAAATCTGCATATTCTAGGTCCTCAAGAACCAAGCCCTGAGGTGAAGGGACTGAAGATTGGGGTACATTATCCTGCCCTGAGAGGACGTCAGCAGGTTGTACCTCCTGGGTAGAGAAATCAGTTTGGTGACGGACAGTGCCAAGAGCATCGAGTGCTATGGCTGTCTGGCCCAGTCTGGAGCTATGAGAATAATTGTGGCAGACTGAGACTTCAACTTGACCAGGACTCTGGCTATCAGAGGAAAGGGAGGGAAGGCATAAAGGAACCTGTTTGACCAGTCCAGAAGTAGAGCATCCAGTGGCACCGAACCATGGAGTGGGGGCCTGCAACACTACAGAGGTAACTGGTGATTGTCTGGGGCTGCAAAGAGATTTATCTCTGGAACCCCCCACCTCCTGAATACTGAGAGAAGGGCCTGCCTGTTCAAGATCCATTCGTGATGGCCCTGGCTGATTCTGCTGAGAGCATCTGCCAGTACATTGACCTTGCCTGGCAAGTGAACTGCCAACAGCGACATGTTGAGAGAATATGCCAGCTTCCAAATCTTCATGGATTCTGTGCACAGCAGGGAGGATTTTGTTCCCTCTTGCTTGTTGATGTAGTACATGGTGGTGGTGTTGTCTGTCCTGATCTGTACCACCTTGCCCTGTAAGAGACTGGCAAACTCCTGAATAGCCAGGAGCACTGCCCTGCGCTCCAGAAGATTGATGTGCAAGAGAGACTCCTGAGGGTGCCACGTGCTGTGTGCGGTGTGATCCCCCAGGTGGGCACTCCAGCCCAGGAGAGAAGCATCCATTGTCAGCACCAGAGAGGGTACCTGAGGGAGAAATGGGACCCCCACTCTGAGGTTGTCCATCTTCTTCCACTACTGAAGAGCTAACAGTGAGGTGGCAGACACTGGAATCAGTGTGGACAGAGAATCCTTTCTCTGAGACCAAAAGGATCTCAGGTGGAACTGAATGTCCTTCTTCTGGAACTTGGCTCCCAGGACCCCAGCTGTGGTAGAGGCCATGTGTCCTAGGAGCTGTAAGAAGTACCTTGCTGACAAGGAACTCGAACCTGAAAGGATTTTGCCAATTCTATGAGGGTCTGTGCCCTTGCGATGGGCAAGAAGGCCCTTGCCTGAATGGTATTCAGTTCTGCCCCTATAAAGTCTAGTACTTGTACAGGGGTTAAGACAGACTTTTGAAGATTTACCAAAAACCCCAGAGAGAGGAGAGTATCCTGGGTGAGTTTTAGGGCTTCTTTGACCTGCTAGGGGGATTGACGCACCAATAGCCAGTCGTCCAAATAGGGGTAAACTGAAACACCTTGCCTTCTGAGGAATGCCACTACTACTGCCAGACATTTTATAAACACCCTTGGTGCAGATGTCAGGCCGAAGGGCACAGCCCTGAATTGGTAGTGGCCTGAGGGCAGTCAAAATCTGAGATATTTTCTGTGAGACTGTCTGATGGGGATGTGGAAGTAAGCATCCTTTAGGTCTAGGGATGCCAGCCAGTACCCCTGCTTGAGAGTAGGTAGAATGGTAGCTAGGGTTGTCATTTTGAATTTTGACTTTGTAAGATGTCTGTTTAGGAATCTGAGATCCAGAATGGGCCGCCACTCCCCAATTTTCTTTGGTGCCAGGAAGTACCTTGAGTACAGTCCTTTTCTCCTGAGCTGATGTGGCACAGGTTCCACTGCTCTTGACTGAAGAAGTGTGGAAACCACTGCCTCCAGCTGAGCTGTTTATGCCCAGCTGGAAGGTCTGAAATTTCTTGCTGACAATTTGAGGGGGCACCTTGAAAGTGAGAGCAAGTTCCTGACCTACTATCTCTAGGACCCATTTGTCTGAAGTGATAGAATGCCAAGCCTGGAGATAGTAGGTCAGCCTGCCCCCAACAGTGTAAAGGGAGGCAGCCTGAACAAAGCTTTCAGGGTGTATGTTTCACTGGGGTAGCAGACTGGAGGGTGGTGGTGGCCCTGCCAGCACCCCTCCTGCCTCTTCCTCTAAAGAATCCCTTGGGTTATTGATAAGAGGGAAAAGCTTGGGCCTGGTAGAAAGGCCTGGGGTAAGGACTGCCCCTGCCCCAGGCCTGCTGCTTCTGAGGAGTGGCAGCTTTCTCTTTTGCTGAAGCACTCCTGTATGACACTCTGTACTCATTCATCTTCTTCATATATGCCTCAGTCTGTTCCCCAACAGAGAGTTCTGGACAAGGGGAAAATCCATGGCATTGTTCTGTGTGTCCTGGGACAGGGTAGTACACCTGAGCCAGGAAAACCATCTGAGGGATACAGCAGAAGCCATAGCTCTGGAAGCGGCATCATTGGAGTCCACGGCCATATGGAACTGGGACTTAGATGCTTGCTTCCCCTTTGTTGACCAGCTCCTGAAGGTTAGCAGAAAGCTCAGAAGGGGCCTTTTTAGCCAGTTGTTCGACAGCTTGCCAAAGGGACTTTTGATACCTGGAGGCATAAGTCATATAGGAGACTTGCCTGATACCCAAGAAAGATGCCAGGTACCCTTTTTTGGCAAGAGAATCCACCTTCCTGGAATCCTTGTCAGGGTAGTGAGAGGCCAGAGGGATGCCAGCCTTCTCACAGGCTGCAGTTTGAACTACCTCTACATGGCTACAACGGTTAGTTAAAAAGTCAGTAACATTACCAGCCAGAAAATATTTCCTGACCATCTTCTTTTCCAAAGGAGGGACAGAACTAGGGGTTTGGAGGATCTTTAAAGTCTGTTTCTAAGGGACTTATTGAATGGGAATCAAAAGTCCCTGGGATACAGGAAGATCTATCATCTCCCTATACTCCTCTTCCTCATCATCCTCCTGCCTAGCCTGTTGTACAGAGAGCTGCAGAGTCTCAGTTACCTGCCCCATAAAAGCAAAATGGGAGGTAGCCTCAGAGACAGGCCTAGGAGGGGATTCATACTGAGGATTGCCAGGGGAGACCTCAGGGTCAATGGGTACCCTTTCATCCTGTTCCTCATCATCCTCCATTCAGAAAAATAATACTCTTCAGGATCAAAGTGTCCTGAAGGAGTTGAACCGGTATCTGGAACCGTTGGCTGCCCAGACGGTACCTGCGACGGTTCAACAAACCCAGACTGCAAAGACTGCAGTATTCAAATGACTTTTGCAATCTCATCCGTGGTTGGAACTGAGACCGATTGTTTACGGGATTCCGAACCAGAGCGTTTGACTTTCTTCGATGATGTGGGTTCTGAAACCGACTCCGAGCGTTGTTTACCCATCGACGGTTCACCCTGGCTTGAAAGGTTGGTTGTCGGATCTGAAGGTTCGGTTGAACCAGAACCGACCTCAGCAGTCTTGTCCATTTTTTCCTTCAGTTTACTGAGGCGCCTGTCTAAAGTAGACTGAGGGCAATTTTTACAAATATTAGTCTGTTTGTAAGTGGCTAAAACCCAAACAGTACAGACAAACCAAATGTGGAACAGCTTTTGCAAATTGCTCCCCACACTCAGTACAATGTTGAAACCCAGTGGGACCGGTTTTTCTCTTGGGTTTCTGTGACATAACCCTAAAATCTGGAGCTTAACCCAGTGGCTTAGTCAGGCTGGTTAAGCAAAAATCAAATGTCTACTTTATCCGCAGTGGCTTAGTTAGGCCAGGATAAAGAAATGAAGAAATAAGAGCTTTACCCCGAAGGCTTAGTTAGCCCAGGTAAAACAGAAGACAAAGTCCAAACCGGCCAATGGTTTAACACCATCCAAAAATGAACCGAGAGTCTTCGGTTCTAGTCAGGACTTTGCACCGGTACCCCAATACAATGAAAATTTGAAGAAAAAGAGAAATTTAGAAGTTCAGTCCCCTCACGGTCACGGAACCGATTGGAAACCGAACACTTACCCAACCTAGGAACGTACACTATACGGAAGCCAGCAGTCTGAGGATGTACTAAAATAAAACAACAAAGCAGTTTGAATAAACCGATGAAACTCAGCTTTAAACCAAAGAAAGCGAGGAGAAATCTCTGAGGTGTCTTCACTGGTGAGCGGAGTAAAGAATCTGATCAGTTACTAGAACATACCGAGGGCAGTGGTTTGAAAACTGAGCTCAAGCTCAACGTTCTATGCATTTGCATAGAGTTTAACTCTGTGTTCTCCGGGGCAGTTGAACCGGTTGGTCTAACTGCATATTGTCAGAATACAGTAAGACTTCATGTTGTTTGAATTACTTCCAAAGTCACCATTTTGAATTTTGGTTTTAAGATGTGTTTGTTAAAATACCTTAAGTCTAGGATGGGCTGCCACTCCCCTGTCTTTTTTGGAGTAAGGAAATGTCTGGATCACAGACCTTTGCACCTGTGTAGAGTAGGAACTCTCTCCACAGCAGAGAGCCAGTAGAGAGGAAACCTCTGCTTCTAGAGCAATGGTTTCGGAGATGTTTGCAGGTGGGAAAGGCCTGACTCATTTTTGGAAACATTTTGAAACTGAGGGCCAGTCCCTGGTTTGCTACCTCCAGGACCCACCTCTCTGAGGTAACGGACTTCCAGGCCTGGAAGTAGTAAGCCAGCCTGCCTCCTACTGAAACTGGGGAGTCGAAACGGGCTGACACATCAGGGTGTATGCTTGGCAGGAGCCTTGGACTGGGAAGAGGATGCAGCTCTGCTCATCCCCCTCCTGCCTCTCCTTCAGAAGAACCCCCTTTGTGGGAAGGGAGAGGAGGCCTGGGCTTGGTAAAAAGGTCTGTGAAAACGCCCTGCCCTAGACTGCTGCATCTGAGGAGTGGCTTTTCTTTGGCCTCACGACTCCTGTAGGTGGTCTTGTACTCTTCCATTTTCTTCATGCAAGCCTCTGTCTGCTCCCCAAACAGAGAATTACCCACCACAGGGAAATCCATGGCCTCAGCCTGGGTGTCCTGAGAAAGGCTAGTGCATCTGAGCCAAGCAAATCTCCTGAGAGACACAGATGTAGCCATGACTCTTGATGCCACATAATTGGAGTCCACAGCAGTATGGAATTGCACTTTGCATGCCTCAATTCCATCAGTAGCCACCTCCTCCAGCTCTTTGGCTAGCTGGGGAGGCCTGTTTAGCCAGTTCCAGAACTGTATCCCACCTGGACGACTTCTAGTACCTGGCTGTATAGGCCATATAGTCAGCCTGCCTGAATCTCAAGAAGGATGCCAAATATTGTTTCAAATAACATGAAGTCTTGTTATATTATGACATACGCAGTGCTTCCCAACCTTCTAACTGCTCCGGAGGTGAAAGAGTTAACTTTCCATGCCAGGCATGGAACGCTGAGCTCGAGCTCGGTTGAAACTCTGTCTGTTGTTCTTCAAACTCAAACCGTCAGATTCTTTACTCCGCCTCACTGAACAGTCGCTCCGGAGATTTCTCCTTCTGCTCGGTGCATTTTGTCAGTTAAAGTATTATTTTTCTCGGTTTTCGACCGAATTTAAACCGCAACCGGTCAGTTCAGACTCTGTCTGTGGTATTTGTGAGTACTAGATAGGTTTTACATTAATTTCTATTCTGTTTGGAACTTGTAAACAGTTATCGGTTCGGTTTGAACCGATCAGGTTGTTTAAAATATATTAATCTGTCATTTAGAGTGTGGTTACCGGTTCTTATTGGTTCTAAAAAAAACAGATTTTATTATGTTTTTTTCCATGACCCGTGACACGGTTGGGAACCGATAAGGGGGTCTTACCTGGCGGATTTCCATGAATAGGTAAGTTTAGTTAGGACTAGCACTATGTCTGAGAAACCCAAAAGAAAAACCGGGCCCACTGGGTTTCAACACTGCAGTGTCTGTTGGGAAGTCTTTGCCAAGGCTGACCCCCACACCACTTGTGTTTATTGTCTGGGGTTTGACCACCTCAATGCAGACTGCCAGATTTGTAAAAATTTTCCTGCAGCTACCCTGGAAAAGAGAGTTGGTAGACTCAGGGAAAGGGAGGCCAAAAAGTCCACTGAACCGGATGGCCAGCCCGGTTCAGTTCCAACCGAACCGGAGGGAGTGCCTTCTGACCAGGGCGAGACTTCCTCGGAAAAGGAGATCCGACTCTGAGGAGTCGGTTCCAGTAAAAGGACTAGAAATCAGCTGGTGTGAGCCAAAATTTTCCTCTCCAACCGCTGAAGAAATAGCCAAAGCGATTAAAATTGTCCAGTCGCTTTCCCCTGTTCCTGACCGAACCGACGCCGTCAGGTAAGCGTCCAGTTTGGACAGTTCCACCGGTTCAAGAATATGATTTAGAGGAATATTATGAACCGGAGGAGGGGGAAGAGGAGCATGAGGGGAGTGAATGTGGATTTGAAAGTCTGGATGTGCCCATTGACCCGGACATCTCCCCAGACAGACCTTCAGGAGTGTCTCCTCCTAGGTTTTCTGAGTCCCCTTCTCATTTTATGTTTTATAAGAAAGTGGCTGAAACCCTCCAGCTCCCTATGGAGGAGGCTGTGGATGATCAAGAGGAGCCTGACTATGTGGAAATGATGGATATCCCAGAGTCTAGGAGACTGTCTATTCCTCTGCATAAATCATTTGGGAAACAGACAGTTAAAATTCTAAAACTCCTCACACTATACCTCCCTGGATAAGAGAATGGACAAGAGGTACACATTGTCAGGCTCTGATACGGAGTTCCTTACACAACAATGCAGCCATGTTGGGGTAGTGCAGGCTGCAGCCTGTGACAAGGCAAATATTCCCTTGGCTTCACCCCCCGACAAGGACTCCAGGAGGATTGATGCCATGGCAAAGAAACAGTACATGGCAGCATCCTTGGGACTCAGACAGGCAAATTATATGGCTTATGTTGCTAGATATCAGAAATCCAGATGGGACACTGTTATGGCTTTAGCAAACAGGTCTCTGACCAGCTTGCCAAGGAGCTGGAGCAGGTGGCTGCTGATGGTACTGAGGCATCCAAGGTGCAATTCCATGCTGCAGTGGACTCTAATGATGTGTCATCAAGAGTCATAGCTACATCTGTGGCACTTTGCAGAATGGCTTGGCTCAGATGTACTAGCCTGTCACAGGATACTCAGACTAAGGCCATGGATTTTCCTGAATACATTAGATAAATCAAGTCTAATTGTCTGGTGGTAGGAAATTGCAGTTTAAAATCTTGTTTTATACTTTTTAAGTGATTTAATGCGTTTGTGATATATGGTTCTGTGTTGTACATTTTACATTGTTATCTATTTTAAATAAACATTTCATTTTTAAATAGACTATTTGTGTCTTCCAAGTCCTTCTGTTTTTCCTGTGATGCGTGGATGGTTAAGAGTGTGACAACACTGTGCATGAGCTTATATAATAATACCAACCTGGGAAAAAGTAAGAGTTATCTGAGGTCTTTATTAGAGTTTTTAAGGGTTCATTTTGACACCTGGTTAGGTGCCCGTAGGCGAAAGATATCTGGCCCCCCAAAGAGCAGAATTATCTGAGCTTGTACATTGGGTACGCTAACAAGAGGTTCACAGTTTGAGTCCCTCCAGAACGGAGACCAAAGGTTGATTCGAACCCACAAAAAAGACAGGAGGGTTATCCTGTTTCTGTTTCCTGATCACAATACTATGCTCAGAGGTTGGCACTTTGGGAGTAGAGGGCTGACCTGCTGAGTGGGATTATGACAATTATGTATGTTATTTTAATGGTTCACACTGTGTTAAAAGGGGTATTGATGAAATCCAGATAGAACTGCATGTAGGAATTTTGCTAAACAATACTGTGCCACATAAAATATCAGACTGCTTTTTACTTTTTGATTTAATTTCAACTGTCACTTTGCAAAGAGCACTAGAATATTATATCCCAGGCAACACTCACTATAATCCCTGTTGGAAGCAGGTGATGTGCTAAAAAAACAGACATTTTTTGGAGGTACAATAATTTTATTTAAAACAGTATCTCTGAAGCATGGTGGGATCTCAGTATAGTCACCACTTGCCTGGCTGAATTTCAGTTAGTAAAACAGAACTAGACATAGAAACATAGAATTTATTCAAGTTTATGACCGGGAGAGGCACACTAAGCCCGTTTTGTTTTCAGGTGCGACCCACGGGCAAGGAAGAGGAATTTGTGAACAGATATAGACTGACTAGGCCTGTCTAGTCTACCCATGTGAAACTGATGTGTCCAAAATGTGACACTGTCAGAGGTGCGAGCATTAAAAAATTAAATTGTAAATCAGACTGTGTTGCCTAATACAACACCTGTGTTAAGCTTCCCATTCTAGTTTTTAGTAGACATTTCCCATTTTTATTTTTATTTTTTACTTCTGGGCAGAACTTCACTGACACAGATGCACTCAAAACTTGTTGCTTTTAATTAAGAAAACTGACATTTCTCATTGTCATAGTGTAAACACTACACTGGGAAATAAGGGGTTAACATCTTGGCTGAGGTTGAGGAAATGCAGGGAATGCAACATAAACAGGCAAGGGGTGCCTCCCAGGTGTTGCTGCTTAGAGGGATTGCTGAAAGGCAGAGATAATCCAGCAAGGAGTCAGTTGAAGCTGGAAACTGCTGCAGGAGGAGATACTCCTAGGCAGAGAACCCTACAACATGGAGGTGGATTGTAGAAAGGAACCAAAGCAGAAAGCCAAGGAGAAGGGTTAATTGTTGGAGAGAGCATTTGGGGAAAAGCTGAAACCTACTGCTGAGAAAGAGACCGCTTCTAGAGCAGAGAACTTGAGGTAAAGAATCAGCCTATAGCTGGGGCCAAGAACAGTGAGTGGGATGTACTGCTAATAACAGCCTGCAAATAAGGCTAAAGGGAAAACTGGTTGTGTTTTGTTTGAGACTGTGCATTCAGAGACTGCTGGCCCACAAACTGTGTTTTGTCTGAGACTGTGCATTCAGAACTGCTGGCCCACAAACTGTGTTTTGTTTGAGACTGTGCATTCAGAACTGCTGGCCCACAAACTGTGTTTTGTCTGAGACTGTGCATTCAGAACTGCTGGCCCACAAACTGTGTTTTGTTTGAGACTGTGCATTCAGACACTACTGGCCCACATAGGTGGTTCAAAGACTCCTTTTGTCAAGTCAGCCTGAAAGAAACTGTTTTGTATTAACCTTAATGTTTTCTAACCAGGCCGGAGAAGTTGAACTGCCTGTTTATGCTTTTCTGGAGCAATAACTTAAATTTGGAGCAATAAAATTACATTTTCTTCTGTGAACTTTAAACCCAGCGTGTTTCCTCTCTATCTACCATAGGCCAGCTTGTCACACATGGTGTTAAAAGTGGGATCTGCCCTCTGCTGGAGTGAGCAGGACTAGTTACATTCTGGAAAAGTGGATATGGAGAAATTGCTGAAGTTCCTTGCTGAACAACAACAGGTTTTCAGGCAGCTGGCTCAGCAGCAGCAGGAGGCGCAACAAGCACAGCAAGCCCAACAGGAGGTGCAACAACTGGCGCAACAGCAGTTTCTTATACAGCTGGGGCAATAACAGCAGCAGCTCCTGTAGCCCCTGATGCAACAGCTGCAACAAGATCCTACTGGTGAGACTGGTCCAGCTATCGTGGGGCATGGGGTTCCTAGAATGAATGCCATGCTGTCCAAAATGACATCTGAGGATGATCCCGAGGCCTTCCTGGTAACGTTCGAGCGACTAGTGGCGGAAGCTGCTAGATGACCAAGACACCAGTGGGCGCTCTGCCTTGCCCCCGTCTAACCGGGGAAGCCCAAGTGGCCTATCAAGCTATGGACAGTACCACAGCCGGGGAGTACACAGAGGTGAAAGCGGCAATCCTGTACCACCTAGGATCAACCCAGAAAGTTACCGATGGAGGTTCCAGAGCTTCAAATTTGCAGCAGGTGCACGACCTAGAGCAGTGGGACAACAATTGCGGAACCTGTGTTGGCACTGGCTAAATCCCAAAGGATGCAGTGGCCCCAAGGTGGCTGAGTTAATTGTCTTGGAACAATTTCTGAACATTCTGCCCCTGGGAATTCAGAGCTGGGTCCGCAAACAGAAGATCACTATGATAGCAGAGGCCATGCAGATCTCAGAACAAGTGTTGGATGCTGAACTCTCCTCCCGGCCATGACCAAGCTTACGAGGCCACCTGGGAAGGTGGGGAATCGTCCCGAGCCAGACTAAAGAGGTGTTGTCTGAAACTGTGAAGGGATCTTGGGCCTATGGGAGGGGATTATGGGCCAAATATGGGTCAGACTCTGGGAAAAGACGGCAACCCAGCAGCCCAGGGAGATATTTCTTGAGTGCCCGCTGCCTAAACCCAGAGGCTGCCGTGGCGGAGACACAGGGACATGTTTCTCATGTGGACAGAAGGGTCACTTTGCAAAGAACTGCCCCCACATGGACTGTACCTTCATAGACTGCACGTTTACAGATGTGTATTCACTGTACAGTGGGGGTGGGGGCTCTGAATCGTGAGATTTTTTGATCCCTATCGAGGTAGAGGGGATAGAGACAGAGGCTCTGGTGGACTCAGGAAGCGGCCAGACTCTAGTCAGGGCAGCCCTTGTGAGCCCCCGACACTGGCAGGACCAGAACCCTGTCCCCGTCTGATTTGTGCATGGGGATGTAAAGACCTACCCTGTTGCTATGGTTACACTTACTCTGGGGGGCCAAACAGAGACTATAAAGGTGGGGGTTGCCCCAGGGTTACCCTGTCTGGTGTTACTGGGCAGAGATTGGAAATGGTTTGACGACTTATGGAAAGCAGACTTATCTTTTGTAATTACCCGGTCACAGGGTCGTGAGGGGGGGAAGTCAGTCACCTGCAGCTGGGGGAAGTTTTTCCCTTCCTGGACCCTGGGATTTTTAACCCCCAGATGAGAACCCACAAATCTAAGCAAGAACATAGGGCAGCAAAGGAAAGGGTCCCGAAGGGGCAGGTGCACAGGAGGGAGGTGAAGCAAAGGCAAAAGTGGGTCCAGACCCACAGCCTGACCCAAACACTGACCCACCTAACCAAAGTCCCAGAGGGCCGTCCTTATTAGAGCAAAATGTGTTAAAGCACTGCCCGGACATTGCCAAAGAACAACAGGCCGATGGTGTACTCAATAGGTATCCACCCAGTTGGCTGTCAGGGAAGGGGAAGTGGTAGATGAGAATTGGGCAGCACACTATCCTCATTTTGAGTTACAAGGGGGTATCTTGTATCAAGTTAGCAAGGAGGCCCAGACGGGGGATACCCGGCATCAGTTGCTAATCCCTCGAGTCTTTCAGGGGGAATTACTACGCCTTGCCTACTCCATTCCTGTGGCAGGGCACTGTGGGGTAGAGAATACACTATCCCGACTGTTACCCTGATTCTTTTGGCCGAGCATCTATCGACATGTTAAAGATTATTGTGCATCTTGTCTCGAGTGCCAGCTAGTAGCTCCAAAGAACAGTCAAAAGGCCCCTTTAGTGCCCTTACCTGTTATGGAGGCACCATTTGATCGGATTGGGGTTGATATAGTTGGACCCCTTGAAAGGAGTGCAGGGGGGTACCAATACATTCTGGTGATTGTAGACTATGCTACCTGGTACCCCAAGGCCATCCCGTTTTGAACCATTTCAGCCAAAATTGTAGCCGGAGAACTACTAAAGGTATTTAGTCATATGGGAATACTGAAGGAAATGTTGACTGACCAGGGAACTAACTTCATGTCCCGCCTAACTCAGGAGGTTTGTGCTTTATTGGGAATCAGCTCCATAAGGACCTCAATCTACCATCCCCAGACAGATGGCCTTGTGGAGCGATTCAACAAAACCCTTAAAACGATGCTTCAGAAGTTCATAACCACTGAGGTCAGGGACTGGGACAAGTTACTTCCCTTACTGATGTTCGCAATACGGGAGGTCCCTCAAACTTCTACAGGGTTTGCTCCTTTTGAACTCCTCTACGGGTGCCACCCACAAGGTGTTCTTGATGTAGTAAAGGAGGTGGGAGAAACCCGACCCCAAGACTAAAAATGTGGTGCAATATGTCCTGCAACTAAGGGGAAAAATTAAATCAGGTGGGTAAATTTGCCCGAGAGAATCTGGTGAAAGCTCAACAGAGACAAGAGTACTACTATAATCAGGGAGCCCAGTTGAGGGAATATAAACCAGGGGATCAGATACTAGTTTTGTTGCTGAGCAGCCAGAATAAGCTTTTAGCCAAATGGAAGGGCCTTACGAAGTTACCGGAGGGTGGCCCAGTTGATTATGAAGTTGCCAGAAGGCGAAAAGAGACCCAGATCTACCATGTCAATTTGTTGAAATTCTGGAACCAGAGGGATAGCCTATTGATTTCCCTGAAACAAACATAGTGCATCTGGGACCCCAAGTGCTGGATGAGAATCTGGGGATACAAGTCCCAATGGGAGAACAGCTGTCTCTCACAAACAGAAACAGCAGCTAGAAGAGTTGGTAAGCCAGTTTTTAAAAGTGTTTTCTCCTTCCTCCGGGACAACCACTATGATAGCTCATCATACAGAAACAGAGCCGGAGACGGTGCAGCAGTGACCATATCACTTGCCAGAACCGTACGAGACATGGTTAAGAAAGAGTTGCAGGACATGCTAGAGTTGCGAGTGATTGAGTAATCCAGCAGTGATTGGTGTTGCCCCATAGTGTTAGTGTCAAAACAAGGTGGGGCTACCTGCTTCTGTATTGATTTTCGCAGGGTCGGTGCCATCTCGAAGTTCAGTGCCTACCCCATGCCCTGGGTAGACGAACTGTTGGATAGACTAGGGGAAACCAAGTACATCACAACTTTGGACCTAACGAAAGGGTACTGGCAAATCCCTTTGACCCCGGAGTCTCGGGGAAGAGACAGCATTTGCAATCCCCCTTGGGCTATACTGGTTCCGTACCATGCCTTTCGGCTTACATGGGGCACCTGTGACCTTTCAAAGGCTCATGAATCACTTGCTGCGACCCCTTACCCAGTATGCAGCTGCTTACCTAGATGATGTGGTGATCCACAGCGCTGACTGGGAGTCTCATGTATCAAAGGGGGCAGCGGTACTACAAGCCTTATGAGAAGCAGGGCTGACTGCCAATCCAGCGAAGTGTGTTTGGCCAAGCGAACTAAGTACCTGGGGTACTGTGTAGGCAATGGATAGGTGAGACCCTTTGTCAAGTAAGGTCCAAGCTGTAGCCGAAGTGCCCATACCACATTACAAAACCCAAGTGAGGGCCTTCTTAGGACTGGCAGGGTGATTACTGCAGGTTCATACCGCACTTCTCCACCCTTGCCAGCCCCCTTACAGACCTCACCCGGAAATCTGCCCCAGTAAGGTCCAGTGGTCAGAGGAATGTGACCAGGCCTTCACACAACTCAAAACGACACTGTGCAGAGAGCCAGTGTTACGCAGTCCTGATTTTAATAGGACCTTTATCCTGCAGACAGACGCCTCTGAAGTTGGTCTAGGAGCCATGCTGTCCCAGGGGTTTGAGGGGGAGGAACATCCTATCCTCTACCTCAGTCGGAAACTCTTTCCCCAGGAGAAAAACTGTGCAGTGATAGAGAAAGGGTGTCTCGCAGTCAAGTGGGCTGCAGACTCCCTCCACTACTGCCTGCGTGGCCGGTAGTTTATCCTGGTCACGGATCATGCCCCTCTGAGGTGGCTACAGGTGTTGAAGGATGACAACCACCACATCACCAGGTGGTACTTGGCCCTCCAGCCATTTTCCTTTGTGGTGCACCACCGGGCTGGGACCCAGAATGGAAATGTGGACTTCCTGTCCCGGGAAGGGAATGGTCAGGGGTCGACCAACTGTGCCTTCGCACAAAGGGGGTAGGTATGTGACAGTGTAAACACTACACTGGGAAACAAGGGGTTAACATCTTGGCTGAGGTTGAGGAAATGCAGGGAATGTAACATGAACAGGCGGGGGGTGCCTCCCAGGTGTTGCTGCTTAGACGGATTGCTGAAAGGCAGAGAGAATGCAGCAAGAAGTCAGTTAGAAGCTGAAACTGCTGCAGGGAGGAGATACTCCTAGGCAGAGAACCCTGCAATATGGAGGATGGAATATAAGAAAGGAACCAGAGCAGAAAGCCAAGGAGAAGGGCTAATTGTTGGGGAGAGCATTTGGGGAAAAGTTGAAACCTGCTGCTGAGAAAGAGACCATTTCTAGAGCAGAGAATCCTGAGGTAAAGAATCAACCTAACCAGCTGGGGCCAAGAACAGTGAGTGGAATGTACTGCCAATAACAGCCTGCAAATAAGGCTAAAGGGAAAACTGGTTGTGTTTTGTCTGAGACTGTGCATTCAGAGACTGCTGGTCCACAAACTGTTTATGTTTTGTTTGAGACTGTGCATTCAAACTACTGGCCCATAGGTAGTTCAAAAACTCCTTTTGTCAAGTCAGCCTGAAAGAAACTGTTTTGTGTCAACCTTTATGTTTCCTGACCAGGCCGGAGAAGTTGAACTGAATGTTTATGCTTTTCTGGAGCAATAACTTACATTTGGAGCAATAAAATTACATTTTCTTCCGTGAACTTTAAACCCAGCATGTTGCCTCTCCATCTACGATAGGCGAGCTTGTCACACTCATTTAATGAGTAAAACAGTGGTATGCAAAAAATAGGCTTGGTATACCAGTTTCCAACACGGATTACCAAATCTTTGGAAATGGTATTCCGTGTCGCACACCACTTTTTTCCACAAATTTCTAGCCCTGCATAAGAATACGCTTATGTCAATGACGTGTTCTCATGGATGAAACATTTTGTAAATGTATCATCTTACTAGGTTGCCACCTATCTGGTTTTTGACCGATAATCCGGTTTTAGGGTCCTTATCCGGTCATCTGGTTTTGGTTATATGCAGTCTGGTTTTGGGCCATTTGAGTGCTCATATACTCTTAAAACTATGTATCAAATCATTCACTGTTTTGGCTGCATTACACGTCCAGGTTACAAAGAAGTTCTGTTGTCACAGTCATTCAGACCTGCTTTTGTTTGTAAAACAAGACTGTCTGAGAGGTGTAAAGTATGGCCATTAAGATCATTAGCAGTAAATTAACCTGTTCTTTTCCACCTGAATTTTAAGTATGGTCTTTTACTGCTATGACAGGAAACAGTTTTTACACCTTTATGTGCTCTCATGTGTTTCTTTTTTGTTTGTTCTATATTATGGTACGTTTTAAACCCATTTTTGTTAAATTAATAATCTTTTATTGCTTTTATCACTACATTTGCTCTATTTTTTTGTATTACCTGAACATTCCATGATATTAGCTACACTTTGACAGGTCATTCAGATAAACAGCATAGAATGGTGTATCTGAAATTGTGGAATGTCTTAGAAATATGAAAAGAAACAGCAGTAGCTGCTGAGGTAAAGGGAACACAGTGCAGTATTAAGGGTACCACAAGCACTGATAATTAAGTTACCAAAATTGGTCAAAGAATTAGAATACATGGCTGACATAGAAAGGAAAATGGGAGCGTGTTTAACAGAGGGCTAAGCAATAAGCTGTGGCTGAGCTTCACACATCCAGCAGACCGAGTTTGATTCCACAACCTCCACTTAAATATTGTGTGACCCTGAGCAAGTCACTTAACCTTCCTGTGCTCCTGGTCACTCCTGTAAATGGGCTATGTGGCCTATGGGAGGTAACCTGGTTGCCAAAGAATACAAATAAATAACTGAATAAATAAATCAAATAAATAACAATATAAAAATAATTTCCTATCACTAGTAATGTTTATTCCAACATTACAAATGGCTTTGGAGGAGGCGTGATATACTCGCCAGTCATAAAAAAGGGGTGGAGGCAGAGGCGGAGTTTGGGGTGTGGTTTCATATTCCGTTTTTACCTCATCCATGCTGTGTTTGCACATGACACCTTAGCTGTAGAGGGCGCTCCCAGGTAAATAAATGATTATATTTCTGACATTATCCCAGCAGAATAGTGTAGTTCTAGCCTAGAATATCATTTGTGGTGTTTTGTCTGTAACCTACAGGATCATATGTAATGTAAAGGTTGTGCTTCAGAAACAGTGCAGTTTCATAGCTTGTATCTAGGTTCTATGCAAGAATAAAGAGTCACCTAGCCTTAGGTGCATGTAAACTTATACTAAACTTATGTGTGTGTGTCCCTGGCTCTGTATGTAATGTGCCCCCCAATTCTGTGTGTGTATGTGTGTGTGTGTGTGTGTGTGTTACTGCTCTGTGGTGTGACTGATGCATCTGTGTGAGATGTCACCACATTATGTCTGTCTGTGTGTGAGATGCCCCACTTATAGATGTGGATGTGCGGGTAAGTATCTCCACTTATGGCTGTGGACTATGTACTTGTGTATCATCTGCATGGCGTGAGCATACAGGTAATCATGACATGCCTTGTGCACGTGATATGTGTGTGGTTAAGCTTGTAGTCATGACATACCTTGTGCACGTCATGTGCTTGTGGGTGAGCATATTCTTACAGGCTGTTGGTTCAGTGGTGTATCCCCTTGAAGTTAGGCCTGTTAACCTACTGCACAAAGCCCTACATTGTTGAGTACCTAGAGGCCAGTGGGGCACAGGACCCAAGGCAGCATGGGTTCACAGCAGGATGAATCTAATTTATTTCTTTGACTGGATGACCAAAGTAGTAGACCAGGAAGGGGCTGTGGACATGGCCTACCTAGACTTTAGCAAGGCATTTGACACAGTCCCACACATGAGATTAATAAACAAATTAACCAGCCCGGGGAGTGGGTCCCAGGGTGGTAGCCTCGGTAAAACATTGGCTAGACAACAGGACGCAGAAGGTAATTGTAAACGGAGTCCTCTTTGAAGAAAGGGGGGTTACTAGTGGGATACCGCAGGGTTCAGTACTGGGTCCTGTCCTTTTTAATGTCTTTATAAGTGACATTGCAGAGGGGACTGGAAGGAAAAGTATGTCTCTTTGCAGATGATACAAAGATCTGCAACAGGGTTGATACACAAGGAGGCAGGGAAAGGATGAGAAGGGACTTGGCAAGGTTGGAGGAATGGTCAGAAGTATGGCAGCTCGGATTCAATGCAAAGAAGTGCAAAATAATGCACCTGGGAAACAAAAACCCGGGGGAAGAGTACACAGTGTGGGGGAGGTAGTAGCAACAACAAAAATGGAAAGGGACCTGGAGGTAATCATATCAAATGACCTTAAGGTAGGCAAGCAATGTGAGAAGGCAGTAGGGAGGGCTGGGGGGGGATACTGGGATGTACAGAGAGAGAGGCATCACCAGCAGAATACAGGAAGTTGTTATCTCTCTGTATAGTCAGTTGGTGAGACCCCATCTGGAGTACTGCGTCCAGTTCTGGAGACCCCATCTCCACAAGGACATAGACAGAATGGAGGCAGTCCAGAGGAGGGCAACTAAAATGGTGCAGGTTCTGCAAGAGAAGCCATACGAGGAGTGACTTAAGGAGCTTAATATGTATACCCTTGAGGAAAGGGGGGGGGACATGATAGAAACTTTTAAGTACCTCAAGGGAATCAACAAAGTCCAAGAGGGTAGCATCTTTCCGAAAAAGATGTGAAAGAACAAGGGGACACAGTGTGAAGATAGAGGGTGCACGGCTCAGGGGCAATGTGAGGATGTATTTTTTCACAGAGAGGGTGGTGGATGCATGGAACACCCTCCTGAGGAGGTTGTGGGGTCTAAAACTGGGGAGAATTCAAGAATGCATGGGACAGACATAAGGCAATTCTTGTGGGGTGGTAGGAAGAAATAGGCTATTGGTTAACTAGGATCTGCAGCTTATCCTGTAGGTAGGGAAATGTGTAGACTAGGTGAGCCAAGCAGTCCTTATCTGCCGTCAAAGTCTATGTTTCTGTGTTACGTGGTAGGGGTTCAGGCTGGTACTCTCTCCCCGCCTCCTTCATTCTGTAGAAATGGCATCAGAACAAGAAAACCAGCACTCCAGGCTTCGGTGGTAAAAGATGTTTGCTTTTTACTGTATAATCAGTGCAATAGATACAAGTTGACAAATTCATGAATCAAATCAGGGTTCACATACCAATTACAGCCCAGCGCTTCGAGGTGCTATACCTCTTTGTCAGGGGTGTCAGTAGAAATGGCATAACTGGTGGTCCACGTTATCACCAAAAGCTGTCGGTTTAACCATGCATTTGCTGTGGCTGCCCACATTTTTGAAATGCATTCCCTTCTGAATGTAGAGATGCCCCACTGGTGGAGATTTGTAAATAAATGTTTAAAATGTATCTATTTAACTTGTCATTCTCCATCAACGGGGAGGTTGTAAGTACGTATTAAATAATATTAAAGGAAAACTGTAAAAAATTGGGGCTCCCCCCAAAGTCTTACTGCCTGATTAGGCTTTTCGCAAGGAAAGCAATGTTTTGTAAACATTTTCACTTACTTTATTTTAATTCTGTAAGGTCCGTAATTCCGCAACATGGCAGATGCTGCGCGGTTCTGTGTCATGTAAAAGTGCAGCGCCACACCGCTCACTTCAGTATAAGTGTAGTGAAGCAAGTGGTGCGGCGCCGCACTTTTACTTGACATGGAACCACGCAGCATCCGCCATGTTGCGGAATCACAGTCCTTACAAAATTAAAATAATGTGAAAATGCTTAAAAAATATTGCTTTCCTTGTGAAAGGCCTAATCAGGTAGTAAGGCTTTGAGGAGTAGGGAGACCCCGTTTTTGACAGTCTTCCTTTAAAGACTTTTAAATGTTTCAGTCTGCTGCAGTTCGTAAATTGTAAGTTATAATTTATCATTTATTTTATGAGTGAATGTTGTTTTTTATTAAGTGTACCTTGACATTTGTGTGTCTTGTTGTAAGGTGCCCTAAGCCTTTTTGGGAAGTGAGCCCTGTAAATAAAATGTTATTTAGCAATTTATTTTTTAATTTTTTATTTTTGTCTCTCTCATTTCATTTTCTTTTTGTCTTTTCCTGTTTTTATCAGTCTCTGAACTTTTCCCCAAAGCCTCTCTAATATACCTATGTCTCTTCTCTGTGTTTTATTTTTCTCTTCTCTTCTTATTTTGCTGTCAACTTTTTCTTTTCTTGCATTTTTCTGCTATTGCCCAGGTTTTATTTTTTTTTTCTGCTTCTCTCTTTCTCAGACAATTTGGAGCCATGTTTGCCATAGTCTTCCAGGGAGCCCCACCTAATGTCTTTGTGTGGTGCACCCTTCCCTGCCAGCCCAATCCTATCCACTTCAAACCCCACAGTATGCTGCAGACCCAATACACCAAGCCACCAAGAGAAGCACCCTGCCAATCACAGAGACCACGTAACGTAATGCAGTCTCTATAGCTGAGCAAAGCGTGCTCATCAGCAGTACCACGCAAGAGGCCTGATGCTGCACATAGAGAAGACGATCAGCAGGCAGAAACAGGAACATCAGAAGGCAGGACTTGCTACATCCCGAACGCCAGTGTGCCAGTTCATTTTCCAGAATCCGCGCTGATAGCAATCTGGCTCCTAGCCCTGCATCAGCTGCCCACATTACTGCTGGCTTCCAAAAAAATAAAGCAATTTTCAGATGAAAATCAACATAATTTGGCACTTTTCCAATTGAAATGGTAGTGCTTTCAATGGAAACATGGAAAAGTTATTTCTCATTGTTCTTTTAAGTTTATGCTCATACAAGATGCAAAAACCTGAATAAATTTCTAGTTTTATTTAAAAAAAAAAAAAGCCCCACCCAGCAGACACTGCGAAAATTGCTCTCCTGGCTGTCAAGGAGGCGTGGATATCAACAGTCGCTGCTAAAGTGTCTCCCCAGGTGCCAGCCTTATGATTTGTTCTAGCACCCTGGAGTCTCTCTACTGAGGGCTTAGAGAGCTACGGTAATGCATGAATAAAATTATATTTTTCTGAAGAATAACTCAAAGATTGTAAACAGTTGTGTATCTCTTTCACAGTATGGGATCACTGTTAGCACACTTCATATTATTAACATACATATATTAATTGCAAAAAACTGTTAGTGCAGACATTAGGGTTGAAGAATGTAAAGCACAGAAAGTAAGGAAATGAAAAAAATAGAGTTTGGTATGTCAGGATTATTGTCAGATCAGTGCAGTTGTGTTCCTTGGCGTATTTTCAGCCATAATGCCGACCCCACTCTCCCAGCCCCTAATGTTATGGCCCAAACATAAGCTACAGGTTCAAGCCCACACCCCACAGGTCTAGTGCTTGGAGCTAGACAGCTATGGCTGTCCACATGGGGCCTACATAATCTGTCATAACTTTCTTTGCACAGGGACCCGCTGACCCTGCACAAAGTCGGATCATGTATAAATTTCTTCATACAGGGCCCAGTGGTCCCTGCCCAAAGCATGAGATCAAGATCATTCATAAACTTTCTTCACACAGGGACCTGTGGACCCTATGCGAAGCAGAAGACCACAGTTTCTTAATAGAGGAAGCACATGCTCCAGGCCAGCACCTTGACCTTGGGTCAGGAGACTAGAGGCTGTGAGATGGTGGGTGGGCATTATGGTTAAAAACCCAAAGGAACACCACAACACTAATTTGACAAGACTCATTAGAATTCAAACCTTAATTTTTCATAGCTTTATTTTGTGTGCTTTAGGTTCTTTAACCTTAATGTCTGCAATAATGTGTTTTTCTGCAGTGATTTTTCTTTTCTTTCTATAATAGTGGAACTGTATCCTCATTCACATGGGACCCAGTAGAATTAACAGAATATATGACATATTTCGAGCCTTGTGTCACTGACCACCTTCTTGCTGGGACACTCAGGGCCCTTTGAGCCCTGCGCCAAGTTAAAGGTCTGTCTGGTTTTTGTAGGGCCCTGCAGACCATTCACACAGGCCGACACAAAAGACCACCATATCAGGATGTGCACGGCCCTTCAGGCCCTATGCCAAGAAAAAGGTCAGTCTGGGAAGTACCTTGACCTGTCGCCTTTGCAGGCTGAGGTTTGACGCCATCTGAACGCAACATCCCCATTCACAAACTCTTAATTCTTGGCACTGAAATTGTGGATCTCCAGCAACTGCACCTGACCCATGTATTTCCCTCCTCCCCCTCACTGTAGATCTGCCCCTCATTGGCTGTGAGCAGTTTTTCCCCAAGGCCCCTGGTCTGTGTGGCCTTGAGCTGTTCCTCTTCACTGACTCACTTTAGTAACCTTTAGCTCCTGTACCTCCCTTAATGCACTGGTACTAATTACCCCATTACCATCACAGGGTAGGTGGTATTATACTGCTCCTTTCTGTATTTGCTGTAGGTACTGCATTTGCACCTGTACCATCTTTCATTGTTTTAAATTATTTTGTGTTAGCACTGTCTGCCAGTACATCATGACTGCATATCTGTTGTGTATTTTACAACTGTTTTATTTTACTATTATTTCATTGTAATGTATTTTTAATGCCTTGTATTTTATTTTCTTTCATTATTGTGCCTTCATTACTATTCTCTTCACTTGGAGATTCTTGTATTGTGTACTTCCTATCTCCCTTCCCCAGGATGCAGATGGAAACGAGCTGTTACCAGCTCAGTATGTTTTTCCTGGTAAAACTTTAAAATAAATAAATTTCATGTATGTCTGTGTGTAGACCACGTCATGGGAAGGACTGACCACAACCCATCGATATCTGTCAGCATGACAGCTAGGCTTGACGCTTCTGGTCATTGTTGGCTTTCAGCACTGTCTACATATGACTACTCTGTAAAATACTATCCTGGGAAGAGACGCATCTTTCTTGCTGATGCTGTAGATGCCTGTATGGTGACACACAGAATGAGGGCAGGATCCAGGCACTAGGAAAAAATTAATTACGGAGCACATACTGTATGCCACACCATACAGCTGATCATGTTGCAAAGACCAGAGCACTAGGAGAAGAAATCACAGCCAGACACATACTCCATGCCTCACAGCTGATCTGGTGACAGACCAGTGCACTAGGAAAAAAATCACTGCCAAACACATACTCCATGTATCACAGCTCATCCGGAGGCAGAGACCAGAGCACTAGAGGAAAATAAATCCCTGACAGCCACATACTCTATGCCTCACAGCTGATCGGGTGGCAGAGACCTGGGCACTAGGGGAAAAAGTCACCGCAGAACACATACTCCATGCCACCAGCTCATCAAGTGGCAGAGACCAGAGCACTAGGGAAATAAATCACTGTAGAACATGCACTCTGTGCCTCACAGCTGGTCGGGTGGCAGAGACCAGGGCAAAAGGGGAAAAAAATCACTGCCAAATACATACTCCATGCCTCACAGTTGATCGGGTGGCAAAGACCTAGGCAGTAGGGGAAAAAGTCTGGCTGCATTGAACACGTGCTTGCCACACAGCTGACTGGGTTGCAGAGAGACCGGGTAACTAGGAAACTGAGCATAATACACACAACAGTGCCATCTGAGGAGACATACTCTTACTTGTGGAAATAAATTCTGAATGTAGCTCTTGGTTTGGCTCGGTGCCCCCCCCCCACCTACCACCACCCTGTTGTGGTTTCTTGGAAATACAAGCCCAGCAGCACCTCATAAGGGAACCCTGTGTGGCCAGCTCTAACCTGGAGCTCAGAATAGCAACTGTATGTCTCCTTGGGAGCAAGGCAGGCTATGCTCCTGAGGGCAGAATAAAACTACATCTGGTAGGGAAAGGGTATGTGTATGTGTGGGGGGGGGGGCACAGTGATCTGCTGCGCACTGTATTCATTAGAGGATCTGATTTCTCTGCCAAAAGTAGTTTGCATTGGTTCTGCTTTCCCATTTTCCCCTAAACCCCTGACATCTTGTCTAATTATGCTATGCAGGCATAAAAATTACCCCCACCCCTAACAAATGCACACATTATTATACCGTTTCCATCTGTTTCAGACTCTGGTTACATCCCAGAAGTTGTAAGGGAGGGTGTCTTGCACCTTCCCGGTCGGAAACATTAGCTCAGTATTGCACTTTCCAGCACCCTAATTCCTCAAGTCTGGAGCACCTGTGCATTGATGTCTTGATTTAGTCTAAAAAACTGCAAGAATTATTCAGTATCTGTTTTGGATAAAGCTTAGATTTGCAAAACACCTTCTGAACACATGTATGGAAATTAAATGACTGAATCCTGTAGTGTTTTCCATAGCATAAAAGCACGAAGGGCTGAGTCATTATACGGACGTTACTGAGTGACGCTTGCACACCTGCAAATTGCAGAAGCACAAGGTTAGGTGGAATTTCTTTTTTCAGGGACGTCCATTCCTCTATGAAGATGAATTTTCAAAGTATTTACAATGCATAAAAACAACGTAGTTTTAATTTAAAAAAGTGGACATCCTTCTTGATGCCCCAGTACATCTGCTTTTTCTGAAGCCAGTGCTCATAATTAGGACCCCCCATTTCAAACTGTTGGTATATTTTCTACAGGTGCATCTGGTGTCAGCACACAGTACACGATGACTGCATGGAGCTCCTTTCAGACAAAGAAATGTGTGACTTTGGAGAATTCCGTAACCTAGTTATTCCTCCTGACTACTTATACAGGGTCAATCAAGTGCGTAAAGACAAAACAGCTGATTATGAAAAGGTACTGTAATTCAAAGGTTATACAGTTCTTATAAATGTAACTCATACTTGAGATGGACAAAGTCCGCAGATGAGGGTAGCTGACTGAATTGTATTGGCTAGACTTACAAATGATACTGATGGAAATAGGTATATAAAATTAGGTTAATTTCTTCAGTTTTATGTATGTGCACCTACGGGCATCCGAATCCTCGGCGGTAATGTGATTGTCTCATGAACATAAAGGTCTCGGCTTTTTCAGCCTTGTACTTTGTTCACTTGACAGACAGAGTACTGCCTCGCATAGTGACCCATCTGGTTTGTTACCACTTAAGTATCCTCGTTATTACACTCCTAGTAACCCCACATCCGCAAATACAGGAGGCCTTGTTTCTAGAAGTGAAACCTCTCAAGCTTTTCCACTCAATCACCCCCAAGGCACACAGACCACACCCCATTTGGCCTCACTAAAAATTCACTTTTAGGAAATTCCGCTGCTTGGCCTGTTGAGTACAGCATTTAAACAAAAACGATTACTGGAGCTCATTTTGGCACGTGAGCCACACCCCTCATTTATTTTCTTTTGGTCCAGATGTAGCACAGATTATATGCAGAACTGCACTGTATAAAGTTGGTGGTTGTTTGTGAATCAGAGAGTAGCACTGTGGCTAACCTGTTGGCACAGCGGTAGGGGCTTGTTGCTACGCTTGGTGACCCAGGCCTGGGAACAAGCCGGGAAGGTTTGAGGGGCAGCCTAGGAAGGATGGTGGAGCATCCCTAGTGGACATTCACCTCGGGTGAGGGAGGGCTGTTGCTCTCTACTTTAGTACAGCCACCAGGGTGACCACAGGGGTCTGTGCAAGCTGGCGACTAACAATTAGGGAGGTGGGGATGTCAGCATGCTCTGGCATGCGCTGCATGTCATGCATGCATGTGTCCACCAGTCAGAGGCCTCCTTGACATCCATGGGCGGGACAGAAAAAAAGAGAAAACAGCAGCTGCTCACAGCATGCCGTCCTGCCCCTCCTCACAGGTCCCGCACCACCAACCAGGTTCCATCATTGGAAATGAGCTTCTGTTCCCCCTTGAGGTATTAAGGTCCCCTCCGGTAGCCCTGCCCTGGGTGCTAAGCCAGGGAAGAACTTACCACCTGACTAAGTACCAGGGAAGGTGAGTGATGGGGCTGGAGGAAAGACAGGGACTGATGATGATAGTAGCCAGATGGAGAAGGGGAGAAAAAGTGTACTAAATAACAATTAGCTCTCTCCAGTGCCAATAATGTCTCGATCTATACCAGTGTAATATCTAACACTGTAGATGCCCCCAGAAGTCATGTCATTTTATGGACATTATATGCATGGACATGTTGGGCCGGTTAATGCACTATGCAGCCCCCAGACTAAAGCTACCTTACTGCAATGGTAAGGTTATGGAAAATGGTGGTAAATACATTTCAAAAAGGGCAGATCACAGGACGCATGGTAATTGGTTAGAAACTAAATTTATTAATGATAGAGGTTGGGAAAAACTCGGTTATAATGGAGGGATGGTCTTCCACCTTCAGTATCTGGTATCAGGAGAATTGGGCTTAAGGTAACATTTCAGGAAAAGGCTTACTCCTGACAAAGGTTTACCTGAGCAAAGGAGACTAGAATATTCTACACCCCCAGAAAAAAAATCTTTGTACTATAAGCATGTATTTACTTATTTATTGATTGATTTCAAAAGTTTCACCAGAAAAGACATGCTAAGCTGCTATTAGCTCATTTCCAGATGTGTCCTGAGGGTAGGGGATGTGAAAAATCAAATACAGTGGCCGGCCCAGTAGCATGGAGGGCTGTGGCATCCGTGCCTTACCTCCTGCCATGTCGGCAACCTGTGATCGCGGGTCGCAGGGGTGGTCGGCTGGGGAGGGAGAAGATCAAGCGTACGGAGGAAAGCTTTCCTATCCCAGGAAGGGAGACTTGGCTGCCCCACCGAATGACTGCCCCCAGATGGAGGACTGGGGGCAGGACATGACAGGGGTGCCAGCAGAAGGGTGGGTGCTGCGGGACTTCGCAGTGTGTGTATGCCTCCACGTACGTGCACTGACGTGTCATGCCCCAGCAATGGGGAGGCTCGGGAGAAAGCAAAAAAACACCCCAAGGAGCCAGGATGAAGATCAACCCCCTGCAGGCTCCGCACCGGTGGCCAGGTAAGGTAAGACCCCCGGAGCAGCCAGGTGATAGGATTGGAGGGGTCGATCAGATAGGGGCCAGCGAAAGGAAAACAGAAGCAGAAAGTGCTAATAAAAAAAGAAAATCATATATACAGCAAATGCAGTATATCAAAGAGTATAATCAGAACTTGAAGACAAATCAGAATAATATATGTACAAGTAATAAAGGAAACCGATTGCAGGGGCAGAACTAGTTTTGGGGGGGGGTGAAGAAGAGAGTCATGGACAGTTGAAGGAGAGAGAAGAATAGTCATGAAGGAGAGGCTTCCAGGAGAAAGATGTGATGTCAGGAAGTTCTTTTTCTCCGAGAGGGTGGTGGCGTCTTGGAATAGTTTACCTGCCAAGATGGTGGAGGTCAAAACAATCACCTCCTTCAAACTTGGTTGGGACAGGACATAAATGCAACACAGGGTCGAGGGTGGGGACTCATCTTGAGTAAGAGTTCAGTGCTAGCAGGCATGGCCCAACAGGGGTCCATGCAAACAAATGGGCAGGCTAGATGGACCTTTGGTCTTCTTCTGCCATCACATTTGTATGTTTCTGTAGAAAGCTAAAAAGGCAGCAGATTGGCAAGGGAGGGGAGCTAGGGTGTACTTTTTCTGAGTTTATCTTGTGCTTACATTTAAGCGTGAGTTAACTCAGCTGGCAGTATAGCCTAGAGGGAGGCTAACAAACTGTGAATGAGCTTGGTACATCCAGCAGACCTCTGTTTGAGTCCCACAACCTCCACTTCCATACTGTGTGACACTGAGAAAGTCTCTTAACCTCTCCAGAGCTCCCGGGTTGCCCTAAAAACAGGCATTGTGCCTATTTGGCTTTACCCAGTTACCAAAGCAGGGTTCCCCATAGCCTGCAAATATAGGGCGCTGGTTGTGGTGATTGGGGTTGAAGGTGTATTTTTCCTTGGGCCTACTAATTACAGTGTGCATGTACATAAGTGGTTTTAAGTAAGTTTTAAAACACTGGAATCAAAACAAAGGTAGTATGCAATAAAGGATGATGGTAAAAGGCAATTTTGGAGGATTTTATAAAAACAAATTGGGCTGATGGCTACAAATACAGGGTGGTGGTAAAAAATATAGAGTGGTGGCCTACTGTGCTAAGATAATGAATGGAGAGGTGCTGGCACATGGGCAAGGTGCCGACCTGTGACGCTGGCGACCCGGGTTCGGGAAGCGGATCCAGGGCGTTGGAGGAGCTGACCGGGGGAGAAAGATTGAGCATCCTCGACTGCTGCCCTTCTCCAGGGGAGGGATAGAGTGCTCGGTGCTCTATGAACACCTAGAAGAGGCTGGGTGTACCGCATATGCCGACACGGGGGGGCGGGGCAGATGCTAGTAGTCATTGTACATCCCCGGCCCCGTATAAGGGGGAAAAACTCCGCTGCCTGCCGCCTCCATGAAGCCTGCTCCATCTCTTTGATTAGCTCCCAGGGCCAGCTTCCTAACCTATTCCAGTGATTGCGGCACTTAGGGCTGGTGCTGCAAACCCGCCCTGGGGGGTAAGCCAGAGGGTATCAGGGAGTTGCAGCTGAAGTTGGGAGTGGAAATGAGAGGTGTCTGTGACCGGGCTGAAGTACCGGCAGCAAGGCAAGCACCCCCCCCCAAAAAAAAAACAATGAAATTAATGAGTGGAAAACACTGCAACGAATTAAAAAAATCTCCTTGTTGAAAGTATTTCATTACCAAAAATAATGTACAGATTTCCAAAATAAGTTAAAGAATCATTTGACTCCCAAAGGGGGCATTCACTGAAAATACCATCAGCAGCTTAATCTGATTCAAGGTCAGTTGGCATTCATCTGTATCCCCCTCCCCCGGGTCGTGCCTGAAAAATAGGCAGAATTTGTCTAGTGCACTTACCCGGTCAACAAAAACTAACTAAATAAATAAATAAAGGGGAAAAATTGGCATTTTCCAATTTTGCAGTCATGGAAGTTGAACATTATTGAAATTTCTGAGAGGGCATGATTAGAACATTTCTGAAAAAAAGGATGTTTGATTAGTGTTATTTATATTTGCGTTCCTACCAGAGGGAGTCCCACTCACAGTACCTGCCAGTCTCTTTCATTTTAGATGAGGGTGTGCCTCTGTTTTTTCAGCAGGTGGAGCTGTTTCTCTTATGTTACAGACAAGGATGGCAGGACATGGGGGGGGGGGACAGGAATGATGGATTCTTCTGAAAGAAAGGGTATTTGACTAGTAATATTGTTATTTATTGACAAAAGTGTGTATTTTATAAAAGATTTACTTCCAAAATGTGGGACCTGGGCAGTAGTTTGATATCCCCAAAAAACTCTGATGACTTCTACATTGGGTCTCATAGAGGTTTTTGAGTGCTACCAAAAGTCAATTACCCAAACCCCTGCTTGCATTAAAATAACATTTCTCTCACCTTTTCTTTTCTGAAAATCCTGAGACACAGCTGCTGTAGCTCAAACTTCAGATACAAGTTTTCCTTATCAAAGTCCCTAGTCCGTTTGTGTTCCATTGGATTTTTTTTGTTTTCCTTTGTAGTTGGCTTCCTGCTACGGGAATCACTGGACCCCTGTAATTGTGCTAGCCAATACTCGTAGTGGAAACAACATGGGGGAGGTACTGTTGGGTGAGTTTAAGAGTCTGCTTAATCCTGTTCAGGTAAGCATGCTTTCGGACTTATTCGTCATCATCTTAATTCCATTAATGCTTGCTGAAGTAACTTGTTAACCTTTCCTGCAGTATCACAATTTAAGCTTTGACCAGAGCTGTCGTTTGGTCTTTCTTTTGTGTTTGCTTTGTTTCCGCTGCCTTTGTGATCCTCACAGGATGTATTTAGGACAGGATTATTCATCTACAAGAGTTTTCATGGTCATATTTAGAGAAATCTCTGTAAGATCATCTCTCATCGAAATCTACTCGATGTAGTTATTCAGAGAGTGAGTTTTCTGTGTTGCTATTTTACCCTATTTTTATTTTGAAACGTCCATGGACTAGGAATATGGTGGAAGCTGGGGGGCTTCATTTACTGTAAAGAGATGTGGTGATGCCATGCACTTCAATACTTTTATATTGAAGTGTAGGTCATACACACTTGTACTAATAAATGGATTCCCCATTGACCACCATATTGCTGATTTCGGACTTTTTCAAAAACAAAACTAGAGCAAGTAGCATCTTGAGAGAAAAACACTTTCTAGATAAAAAGCTAGAGGGGTAAGGCTTTCAGGGGCTCAGGGGGCATAGATGTACAGAGTTCTCCTTTAATTAAATAAATGCCTTCTGCCTTGCTTTGCAAAACTACAGTACCTTTAAAAGAGCTACATCCCTGGGGAAACGTTGAAAAACATAACATTTAAAAACTAATAACGCCAACAAAAGTAGGCAGAAAATATTCAAATTTTTTTTTTTTTTTATTCTGTTGCATTTTTCTTGGTCTGTGCGCTCATTAAAAGGTTTTCTACCCGAGAGTATTAGGAGTGATGTGAAGAGCAGTACTTTACGTGGAGGATACAGTAACTTAGCTAGTTCTGTTTCCCTTCACACCACATCAGCACTGTGACATCACAAGTGGGAAATCTGGCAGCAGGTGACTGGTTCTCCTTGGTCAATTGTGATGTCTATGGTGCCCTAGCCCCACAGTATTACAAATGAAGCCAAACAGGCCTGACTTTTGGGAAGCCATGTTTTTCTTATGTCAAGAACGGAGACTAAATAAATGCTGCAGCAAAGGCAAGCAGACCCCATATTAACACTTGGCCCTAAGGTTGTGAAAAATGTAGGTTAAAATTAGGCTAAGCAGCTAGACATTTTGTTTTATAATAACCAGCTTATGACTAAAGGATGGAGAAGTATTTTTTTTCATCAGTTCTAAGAAAATAGATGAAGGCCGAAGTGTATGTCCAGATATGATCATATGCAAGCCCAGGACCAATTGCTGGGGGCCTGAATAATAAACTAATTGCTAAACTATTTAGGATGAACACAGTAGGAAATAAACAGTCTTTCTGGGGTCTTAACTTTTAGCCTTAGATGCTACATTTAGTTAAAACTTCTGGGGCCTGATATTCAGAAGTGTGCTTGATGGGCAAACTGATTGTCTGCCGTTAGCCTGGGGGTTTCTGCCCGGTCGCAATATTCAAAGGGAGCCTTTGCGTACGCTAATAGGGTTGGCACACGCAAAACAAAATAATATGTGCAGTGGGCAAAGGGAGGGGGTGGGACAGGAATACTGGTGCAGCGTGATATTCAGCGCATTTGCACTGCACAGAATGGTTAACGCAGGCCACTTTGCACAGCACAAATACCGCCGATCAAAACCTCGACTTACTCCAGACAGCCCTAGTGGCCGCAGAGTACATCTGCTCCCTGTTGTCTAGTGGTCCCTCCTGGGTTCCTATCACCGGCCCTGTACAAACATCATATTCCCTGGTGTCCAGTGGTCCCTTCCGAGTCTCTGATCCCCAGTCCTGTACACATATACATATCCTTTGGTGTCCATTGGTCCCTCCCCGGTCCCCAGCCCTGTAAAAAGAATGAAAGTCCCTGGCGTCCTGTTGTCCCGTCCACCCCCATTTTGATCCATAACCCTGTTGTAATAAGCATATACCCTGGCATCTGGTGGCACACCCACCCCACGATCCCCATCCCTGGCATCTAGCACCCCCTCCCGCACCACTGGCACTAACAAACTCACCCTGCCGTCCCCCCCTTACCCGAAGTGCCAGTGCCACGTCCCCATACGGCGAACGGCACAACCCTACTCACAACTCTTCAGCCGGACAGCTGTTTATATGGACTGTCAGGGAGCATGTGTCCTATATATTGTGCAAAGCATGCATCCTCTGTACTGTACGGGGAGCACGTGGCCTGTGTACTGTACAATATGTTTTTTACTGCTGCTCCTTACGTTCATCTCACAAGACTTTGATTATGTCATTTTAATCCTCAGTCTCTAATTACTTAGTGCTGGATAGCACCTGGAATCGAGCCGCGGCTCAGCGTGCCTTTCCTGGTTACCAAATGTTTAAATAAATAACAGTTAAACTCGGCACTTAATGAAAAGATTTTCTTTTTAAAAAACATTTTAAGATAAACATTTACAGTGACAGGATTTATTTTTATGTACAGAGGTGTTTAACTTAGCCTGTATTTAGCAGGAGGAAAACTGGGCTGAGACTAAATAGCATTGTGATTTTTCCCACTGAATCGTGTCTCTGAGACATCAGAGCAGAGACAGCAGTGATAAAAGAACAATTTTGTGGTACACTTCAGCATTACTTTAAAAATAAAGAATATATTTTTTTATCTAATAGGAGTGTGGTTTTGAAAGACACAAATAGTCTAAAATGAGAATAAATGATTTATCCTTACATCCACAATTTACTGTAACCGTTCAATAATTTTATCTTCACATCCATGATCTATCCTCACAGTTCCAAGAGATCTTCTTTGAGAATATCTCCTCCATTAGGCAATGCCTTTGGAACTATAGCTGCCAGGCACTAGGCCTACACAGAAACTTTTACTAGCCAGGGACAGCCCACAACGACATCCTGTGTTAGCGTCTACATAAACATGAGCGTCCCCATCACTCCTCAGTTCTTTTCCCATCTTCGATTATTCTCTTCGGACCTGCTGAATAAAACATCATCAACTAGCTGTTGCCGTTTATTCTTTTACTATTAAAAATTTCATTTCGTCATCTCTGCATGCTGTTGAAGTTGAAAGAACCTTTATTTCGGAACTGTAAGTTGGAGAGAAAGTTTACAAAGAAGACACAGACACATGATGTGTAATGATTGTCTGTGTCTGCTGCTTGTGCCAGCCTCACAACATGAGGATTTGTGAGATTTGCTAGAGCTTCAGCCAGGTTACAAGGTGACGCCACAAGAAAGCTCTAGAAAATTTCTTTCTCCTGAAAACGTTAAAAGCCATGGAGAAGGGACGGGGCCTGAAATCTGTGTCTCCGTCACCATCAGCTGAGGAACAGCTGCCAAAGTCGAAGGACCAGGACAGGGAACAGTCAACATTGTGACCCTCTTCATTGTTTTGACACAACCACAAACAGAGAGAAAAAAAAAGATCTGCTTCACCAGTGAGGTCCCGGTCACCACTGAGACAAGTTAAAGCTCTTGTGTCATCGCCCGTTCTTGCAGCATTGACAAAACTGTCTCTTGACTGTCAGTGAGACACCAAGGTCTGGGCTTGGCTTAGGTGCTGCAGCACCTACTATGGACAATGCAATGCCATCATTGTTGGGCCAAGACCTGTCAACGCAAGTAGTCACAGCTCTTTTACAGGGCACCATTGACTTTCAAGCTGTGCTTGCATCATTCTCAGAAATGATGAGATGCATTCTGCCTGGACTGTCATTACAGGCAGTTATTCCACCAACAGGGCCTCCAACTATGCAGCCCTCATTGATGGCATCTACTAGCATATCACAGATTCCTTCCTCTCAGTCGCCACGGGCATCACTGGTGCATTCTGTGGTGCCCGTCGTTGATAGAAACGTCAATGACGAGGTTGAATATAATCCTGACCTCATGGTGTTAGAGGAGGAATGTGAGGGAGAACAGTATGTTGCACCATGTTCTAGTTCTGCCTTCTCATCCTGCAGTGAGGACTCCGTGGTTTACACTCTGAGGTCTCCTCATAAGGATCCTACTTTTCAAGCCAGGATGCAGCATATGCAAAGTGCCATAGGCTTTGCTGTGGAAGAAGAAGATTCCACAAGAAGAAATTTGATGGAATTTTTGGAGATCCCTTATAATACCATCTGTATACTCTGCATTAGAGGATGCTACCTTTACTGCATGGTACAGACCAAACTCATTGCTTGCAGTTCCCAGAAAGGTTGACAAGCAATATCCTGCTCCATCTGCTAAGCCTTATTATGCCAATCAGCCAGAAACTGACTCTGTTGTCATCATGGCTACTGATGATAGGTCTAGAGCAGCTAAATATACAAGTACTTTGCCTACTGATAAAGAACATAGAAGGCTGGATGAGATGTGCAAGCGTACATATGCCTCTGCCTCACTGATCTTTAGGATTCAAGCTGCCAGGCCCATATGATAAAATATCAAAACAGCCTGTAGAATGCTACAAAAACTGCAGCCCAGGCTTTCCTGGATGGTTCTGCCAAGAATGAATTACTTAAACTATAACCTCTGGGGCTGAGCTTGGCAAGCATTTGCTACGCTTTGCATATGATGTTTTTGTTGCTTCTGCCAGGGCTGCTGTTTCTGGCACTTGTATGAGAAGACATCCTTGGCTCAGAGTTGCTGATTTTAGAAACAGAAACGTAGATTATGTTGGCAGAAAAGGACCTTTAGGCCTATCTTGTCTGCCCCTTGTCCCTGCCTGTTTTGTCACAGCTGACCCTAGTTAGTCATAGGTGTCACTCCTCCCATTCCTCTACCTAATATGCCCTTGTGCCTATCCCATGCATGCCTGAAGCTCCCCACAGTCTTTGCCCCCACTACTTCCTCTGGCAGGCTGTTCCAGTCATCCACCACCTTTTCCATGAAGACGTGGTTCCGCTCTTCTCTCCTAAACCTCCCCCCTCCTAGCTTCATTGCATGCCTCCTTTTTCTAGAGCCTCACGTCCTCTGAAATAGACCCTCCTATTGCACCTTGTTCACTCCGGTGAGGCACTTGTAGGTTTCAGTCACGTCCCTGCTCACTCTCCTCACTTTCAGGGAGTACATATTGAGTTCCTGCAGCCTTTTCTTGTATGGCTTCTCAAGGAACCCACTCACCATTTTGGTTGCCGTCCTCTGTACTGCCTCCACCCAGTCAGTGTCCTTGCAGAGGTGGGGCCTCACCAGAGATTGATAGAACAGCAAAACCACCTTCTTCCTTCTAGAAACATAGCAACATAGAAGTTGATGGCAGATAAGGACCACAAGGTCCATCCAGTCTGCCCATTTCTTTTTCTGCCTTATAAATGTGCCATCAGCCTTTGCTCTGTCAATGGCTTATCTACTCATACTCATCTGTATTGCTCCCTTATGCCTATCCCATGCCTGTTTGAAGCCCTGTACTATATTCATATCCATCACTTCCTGAGATAGGTCGTTCCATGCATCCACCACCTTTTCTGTGAAACAGAACTTCCTCACATTACCCCTTAATCGGCCTCCCTCTAATCTCATGCTGTGTTCTCTTGTCCTGCTATTTTTCTTATATTGAAACATGTTAGACTCTTTCACCTTGTTAATGTCATTAACGTGTTTGAATATTTCGATCATATCATCTCTCTCCCTCCTTTGCTGTATGGTATACATATTGAGCTCCGTTAATCTGTCCTCTTATTGTTTTGTGATGCAGTCCCTGCACCATTGTGGTTGCCCTTCTCTGGACTGCCTCAGTTTGGTTAATGTCCTCATGAAGGTGTGGCCTCCAGTACTGCATGCAGTACTCCAGATGGGCCTAACCAGTGTCTTGTAAAGAGGGATTATTACCTCCCTCTTCCAACTTGTGATACCTCTACTAATACACCCCAACATCCCCCTAGCCTTACCTACTGCTTTAGTAGTCTGCTTGGATGATTTCAGGTCATCGGTGATGATGATGCCCAAGTCTTTTTCTTCCCTTATGACTGCCTGCAACTCCCCTCCCAGCGTATAGGTGGCTTCAGGGTTTCTCTTCCCTATGTGCATGATCTTGCACTTCTTTGCGTTAAACCCCAGTTACCACTCTTTCAACCATTTTGTTAGTTTATCCAGATCTCTTCTCATTCTGCCCACCCCATCTGGATCATCTACTCTGTTGCAGATCTTGGTGTCATCTGCAAGCAGGCAAGCCTTACCCTCCAGTCTATCTGCAGTGTCGCTGATGAAGGTATTGAAGAGGACTGGCCCCAGGACTGATCCCTGAGGTACCCGACTTGTGACTTCCATCTCTTCTGACTGTATGCTGTTTACCACCACTCTCTGTTTTCTGCCCGTCAACCAGTTTGCCACCCAGTTGACCAACCTCTGACCCACCCCGAGCCTACCCAGCTTATTAATCAATCTTCTATGTGGATCAGTATCGAAAGCTTTGCTGAAGTCAAGGTAGAAACATAGACTTTGATGGCAGATAAGGACCGCTTGTCCCACTTAGTCTGCCCATTTGTCTACCTACAGGATAAGCTGCAGATCCTAGTTAACCAACAGCCTATTTCTTCCTACCCCCAACAAAGAATTGCCTTATGTCTGTCCCATGCATTCTTGAATTCTCCCACAGTTTTAGACCCTACAACCTCCTCAGGAAGGCTGTTCCATGCATCCACCATCCTCTCTGTGAAAAAATACTTCCTCACATTGCCCCTGAGCCGTCCCTCCTCTATCTTCAAATTGTGTCCCTTGTTCTTGCACATCTTTCTTTCTGAAAGATGCTACCCTCTTGGACTTTGTTGATTCCACTGAGGTACTTACTGTATAAGTTTCTATCATGTCCCCCCTCTCCCTCCTTTCCTCAAGGGTATACATATTAAGCTCCTTTAGTCTCTCTTCATATGGCTCCTCTTGCAGACCCTGCACCATTTTAGTTGCCCTCCTCTGGACTGCCTACATCCTGTCTATGTCCTTGCGGAGATGGGGTCTCCAGAACTGGACGCAGTACTCCAGGTGGGGTCTCACCAACTGTCTGTACAGCGGGATAACAACTTCCTGTTTTCTGATGGTGATGCCTCTCCCTATACATCCCAGTATCCCCCCCCAGTCCTCCCTATTACCTGCTCACATCAACTTCTCCCCCTTGGTCCACCACTCTGGTTACCCAGTCAAAGAAATCTATGAGATTGGTTTGACAGGACCTTCCTTTTGTAAACCCATGCTGTCTTGGAGCCTGTGCTTCTACAGATTCCAAGTGTTGCACTGTCCTTTCCTTAAAGAGTGCTTCCATAATCTTACCCACTACTGAGGTAAGACTGACTGGTCTGTAGTTCCCTGCCTCCTCCCTGCTACCACTCCTGTAGAGCGGGATCACATGAGCCCTTCTCCAGTCTTCTGTGACCTCTCCTGTGCTCAGAGACTCACTAAACAGTTCTGCTAATGGCTCTGCTAGTTCCACCCTTAGCTCCTTTAGTACCCTGGGATGTATGCCATCAGGTCCCATTGCCTTTTCCACCCTGAGCTTATCGAGCTCTTGTAGGACCCTTTCTTTTGTGAAGGGAATAGTGCACCCCCCCCCCGCCGTGTCCATGGTGCTGAGCTGTGGGCCCTGCCGTACCTTCTCTTCAGTAAATACTGAGCAGAAGTATCTATTTAGGATAGATGTTTTAACATGGTCCTCCTCCTCAATGCCCCTTATCCCCTTTGAGCTTAACAATACCCCTTCAGGATTTTCTTCTTTCACTAATGTATCTATAGAAAGTCTTGTCGCCTTCTTTTACTGTTTGTGCTACTGTTTCCTTGGTTTGGGCCTTTGCTGGCGTCACTGCCTTCCCTGCTTCCCTTAAGGAAGTTTGCTATGCCTCTCTATCTTCATCCTGCTGCATTCCCCTATATTTCCTGAAGGCCAGACTTTTGGCTCTGACCTTTTCTGCCACTGTTTTTGAGAACCAAAGTGGTTTCCTTCTTCTTTTGCAATTCCTTTTCTCTCTAACACAGTGGGATGTTGCTTCAACTATTGCATCCTTAATGCTTGCCCACTTTGCCTGTACCCCCTCACCTGCATTTCTTTTTGCCAGGGCTAGCTTAACTCTGTTGACCATCTTATCAAAGTCAGCGCCTCTGAAGTCCCATATTTTTGCCTTGGAATAGGATAGCTCTGTCTCTTGTGGCGGGTTGTTGTACCAGTTGTTTGAGGCTGTCCCCCTGCAGGGAATCCACAATGTGTCTAGTTCTGGCAGATGTTCTTGCTGGTATTGACCAATCTGTATCTTGCATGTTGAAGTCTCCCAGTATCAGAACCTCCCCTTTAGCTGTCATGTTTTGTATATCTTCTAACAGTAATGTGTCTATGTCCTCCCCTTGGTCTGGAGGCCTATACACAACCCCAGTTTGTATGGCTGACCCATTTCTGGTTTCCAGGGTGACCCACAGTTCTTCTGGCTCCTTATGTGTATTCTGAATTTCTGTAGCTTTGATATTTTCATTGACATAAAGAACCACTCCACCCTCACCCCCCTTTTTTTGCACCTCGGTTGCTTCTGAGCAGTACATATCCAGGTACTGAAGTCTCCCAAGTGTGGTTACTGGTAAATCATGTCTCGCTAATGGCTACTATGTCCAGTTTAGCCTCTGTCATTATTGCCTGCAGTCTAGGATCTTGTTTCCCAGACTGTGAGCATTTATGTACATGATTTTCCATTGGCCAGATTTCGGTGTGTTAGTTGTTGGGTGAGGTCTGGCGTTTCCCCTGTGCATCGTATGGGGAGCCGGACCTTTTTCCTTACCTGGTTATGTAAATGAACTACAAACATGCTGAACTCCTGTTTGACCACTAGTTGAGGGGGGAAGGGTGTTCTTCCCATTCGACGTATGGGGTGCTGCACCCCTCTCCCCATTTGCTAGTTTAAATATTCTGCAGACATCAAATTTCTGCCCCAATGCACTGACTCCCTCTTTAGTCAGATGCAATCTGTCAAATTTTAAGAACGTTCACTCCCAGAACTGTTGCCGGTTCCCTATAAATTTGTCCTTTTTCCTGGCACCAGCCCTTGAGCCACATGTTTAGCTCCCCTATCTCCCCTTCTCTGACCTTCCGTCCATCTGCCCCCCTCTCCCAGACTGGCAGGATTCAGAAGAAGATGCTAGAAATCCCTCTTCCGGTGCACCATAGCATTCTGCTAGCTTTTTCCACTGCTTTGTCACACTGCCCAGCTACCTTGAGGTCATTAGATGTGATGACTCCAGATCTCTTTCTTGCTTGGTGACTGTAAGCTCCATTCTCCCCATCTTCTGCACATCCCCTGGGTTCCACAGCCCTAAATGCATAACCTTGCACTTGTTGGCATTGAAACCCAGCTGCTACCCCAGACCATTCCTCTACTTTCCTGAGATCCCTTTGCATTTTCTCTACCCCTTCCTGAGTGTCAACCCTGTTGCAGATTTGCATATCATCACAAAGAGACACACCTTACCCTCAAGCTCCGTAGCAGTGTCACTTACGAAGACATTGAAGACAACCGGACCCAGCACTGAATCCTGTGACACCCCACTAGTCACTCTTCTATCACCTGAGTGGCTACCGTTTACAACTACCCTTTGCCTCTTATCCCTGAACCAGTTTGATACCCAGCTTGTCACTTTCTCCCTTACCCCCACGCTGCTTAGTTTCTTAACTAACCTCCTGTAAGGCAGTGTGGAAAGCCTTACTAAAGTCCAGTTTTGCCAATGATGTGCAACAAGCAGTTTTGAATGTCCCTTTTACAGGGACAAAACTGTTTGTCTGTGAGAAAGTGAGAAAATAGCCAGCAGAAGGAGACCACTCGGTCTGCTCAAAATAATAAGGATTGATTCTGGCCTTAAGTTTACATCTGTGACCCCCCCCCCCCCTTCCAAAATTTTTCTGCCTTTCCCCTTACGAGGCCACCTGACATTTCTTTATGCTTGTCCCAGGCTCTTTTGAAGGCTCTCAATGACTTTGACTCACCACCTCCTGTGGCTGCTCGCTCCATGCCATCACCACTCTATCTGTTTAAAAAAAAAAAAATGCTTCTTTACATCCCTCCTGACTCTACCCCCCCACCAGCTTTAGGTTGTGCCCTCTGGTGGTGGTGTTGGCCATTTTATTGAAGAGGCTCCCGCAGTCCACTCTGTTAATTCCCCTCAGGTACTTGAATGTCTCAATCATATCCCCCCTCTGCCTCCTCTCTTCCAGAGTGTACATCTCCAGGTCCTCCAGCCTCTCTGTATATGATCTATTCTGCTGTCCTCTTATCATGTTTGTCGCTCTCCTCTAGACCCTTTTCATGATGTTGGTCCTTCTTCAGGTTTGGATGCCAATATCTTACTCCGTATTCCAAGTGAGGTCTCAACAATGACCTGTAGAGTGGCAGAATAACCTCACTCTTCCTACTGTTAAATCCTCTTGCAATACATCCCAGCATCCTGTTTGCCTTTGTTACTGCCTTTTTGCATTGAGTCGAGTGTTTCAGGTTACTAGAAATTATCACTGCCAGATCTCTTTCTTCCTCCAATGGCGTAACCTGAACTTTTCCAATGTAATACTCTGTTCTCAGGTTCTTTGCCCCTATGTGCATCACCTTGCACTTTTTGGTGTTGAACCCTAGTTGCCATATCCCCGACCATCTCTCTAGCTTGGCAAGGTCCTCAATCTCCTTTATCCCCTCCGAGGTGTCCACCCTTCCACAGAGCTTCATGTCCTCTGCAAACATGCACATTTTTCCCTGAATACCTTCCCATATGTCGCTAATAAAGATGTTAAACAACAGTGGCCCCAACACCTACTCCTGTAGAACTGCACTGGTAACCTCCCTTGTACTGGAGAACTGCCCCCTCCCCCCACTACTACCCTCTGTGTCCTGCTGCTCAGCCAGTTATCAACCCATCTGACTAACCTCTCCCCCAACCCTCAGTCCTTCAGCTTCATTATCAGCCTTTTGTGTTGCACAGAGTCAAAGGCCTTGCAAAAGTCCAGATATATAATATCCACTGCCTGGCCTTTGTTCACTATGATATGAGGCCTTCAGACCTCAAAAATGACTCTAAGGTATGTCAGATCCGTATATCCCACTCCTGCCAGGGGTCATGGGAGGGGATCCTTTTGTCAGCCTGATGCCAGAGGTGGCCATGTGGCCCAAACCTACCATCAGCAAGGCTGTGGCAGAAGAGATGACCCCTTGCCGGGACTTGTCCCCTCAGGTGCCCATACAAAAGCACCCAAAGCAGTCGGTACTGTTGGCACTGGAGACACCCCCACCTCCACAGTTACCTCTAGGGGTGGTTGTGTGGGGCAGACTCTCCTTATATCTCAGATAGTGGTGGGAGATTACAGTGGACGAGTGGTCCTGGAGATAATTACGAGGCGGCATGCTCTGGAGCTGCTAGAAACCCCACCAGATCATCCTCCGCCTCATTCCTGTTGTCTTCCGGATCATTTTTGAAGGAGGAAGCTCAGTCATTATTCCAAAAATGTGCTATTGAACTGGTTCCTTCTCAATGGAGAGACACAGGGTTCTATTCTACATACTTCTTGGTCCCAAAATGGACAGGGAATTTGTGTCCTCTATTGTATCTGTGGGATCTCAACATCTACACTGAATACAAGACATTTCAGATTTTATCCCTGCAAGCTCTGTTTCCCCTTCTGCAAACAGGTGACTGGATTTGTTCTCTGGACAAGAAGGATGCATACCTTCATGCCAAGATCAGAAAATCAGACAGGCAGTACCTCCGCTTTGTGCTGGAGGGGAACATTACCAGTTTAGACTGTTGCCCTTTAACTTGTTTTCTGTGCCAGGGGTCTTTATCAGATGTTTGACAGTAGTGGCAATAGCCCTTCACAGGAAGGCCTGTATGTGTTCCCCTATGTGAATGACTGGTTATTGAAGGCCAGCTCGAAAGCTCTCCTATATATATTGTCTTGGATAAGGCAGTTGTTAGAGGACTTGGGGGGGGGGGGGGTCCCAGTAACTTTGCCAAAATCTGTACTGATTCCCTGATAAAGACTGCAGTATGTAGGGATAGTCTTGGACATAGAAAAGGGTTTTGCTTTCCTGCCACAGGACAGAGAAGAAAATCTGATCGCCCAAGCACAGTTAGTATACACTGTGTCTCTGCAAGAACAACGTTATGTCTTCTGGGTCTCATGGCTGTGGCTATTGTGACTGCAGCACTTGCCCACCTACATATGAGAATCTCTCAGTGGGTACTCAGTGTCCAGTGGGATTAGCTGGACCAAATAATTCTCATCGCGTCCCCACTTCACAGAGCATTGCTGTGGTGGATGTATTGCAAAAACCTATTATAGGGCATTCCATTCCAGACAGATCCTCTCCATGGATGCCTCAGGCTCTGACTGGGTTGCTCATCTTGGTCCTTACCAGACGCAGTGGTCATGGACCAAGGTAGAGGCCATGTTAGTCATAAATGTCCTGGAGATGAGAGCTGTCCTTTACAGCCTCCAGGTATTTCAGGAGCATCTGTACCCCAATCCTATGTTAATACAGATGGACAGTGCCAGTGCGTTGCATTACATCAACAAATAAGGGATCACTCATTCATATCCCATACGCAGGGAAGCAGTGAGAGTATGGTACTGAACTTTGTCCCATAGCCCACAGTTGTTAGCTGTGCAACTCCCAGGTCTCCAGAGCATCTTAGCAAACCAGTAAGCAGGTCACAGCAAAGATTCACGAATGGGAACCGCTGATCTCTGTTGTATGTGACCTCTTCGGAAGACAGGGTCATCCAGAGTTGGACCTTTATGCATCCCCACACAATGTAGAACTACTGTGTTTCAGCTTGCTCACTCCAGGGCCTGGAGTTTTCTGGCAAGCTGCATTGTCCCTCTCTTGGAAAGGGAAATTCCTATATGCATTTCTCCCAGTTCCACTAATACAGAGGGTGCCGCTCAAGCTGCGGACGGGAGTGCCACTCTCATCCTCATTGATCCTTCATGGCTTCACAAGATATGGTTTCCTCTTCTACTGTACAACAGATGGCACTGGAGCCTCCTGTCTCCCTACCTCTCTGTTGGGTCTTGTTGTCACAGGACAAGGAATTCCTTGTCTATCCAGACCGGAAATATAAATTTTTTTTTTTTTTTTTATACAGATAGCAATGTTTAAACTTTGTTGGGTAGAAGACCCTTTTTCAAGATGGACCTGTTGTCCCTTCAGCTGCATGCATGACTCCTGAAGACATAGTCATTGCACGTTTTGGGGATTCCCCTTAGGTTGCTAATGTACTGATTGCAGCTAGAAAGCCTTGTACCAGATGTACTTACTCCATGAAGGGGAAGTGGTTCACTTTGTGGGCTGCTTCCAGAAGTCTGGACCCAAATGCATGTCCTGTTAATGCTGTGTTGGAATACTTGCTATCCTTGTCACACTCTGGTCTACTGGTCTACATTATTCAAGTTGAATTTAATTGTAGGAAAACTCCATTGAGCACGCTCATTCACATGGAGGTCCTAATTCATGTAAACAGTCAGGAGACATTGAATAAAAAGGCAATATATAAAAAGCAAAATGAAACTATACAAATAAGATTAATATGCACCAATTTATATTAGTTTCTCACTCAGGTGCATTTGGCTGCTATATCAGCTATCCATGCCCCTGTTGAGGGCCATAGGGTGGCCTATTTAGTGGTGTTCCATAATTTTCTGAGAGGTGTTCTGCGTATGAAACCTATCCGCAATCCATTTCCGCCTTGGAGCTTGAATTTTGTGCTTGAGAAACTGACATTGGCTCCTTTTTACCTGGCCATGAGTTTTGGCTCACGATTCCTATAATGGAAAACGTTATTTTTAATTGCAGTCACTTCTGCCTGAAGGATTTCGGAGCTCCAGGCTCTATTGTGTGAGCCTTCTTTTTTGATTTTTCAGTTTCTTTGCGTACAGATCTCAAGTTTCTACCGAATTTGCACCAAATTAAACAAAATGCCTTCCTGTTTACTTCCTTGACCATGCCAGTCGGGATGAGGCACTGCTGCATACTTAAGATGTACATAGAATACTTAGATCTTACTTTAAGAGGGTTCCTGCAGTAGGTCTTTGCACAGAGGACTGCGCCCACTGGCATCAGGACTGCACAACAAATCTCTAGCTAGCAATCATTAGTGGGGGACCGCCCCTGGCGTCACTTGATCAGGCGTCAGCGTGATAATATATGGGGGAGGTCCCCACACCCATCCACCAGTTCTTTCCCACCGTCAACCTGAACTCTTTGGATCCTCGCAGTGAACTAGCTCAGTCATCTGCCATTTCTTTTCACTATCATGCACGTTTTTTGCCCCTTTTCGCCTCAGTGTATGTCTTCGAGAAAAACAGAGAAAAATGCTCACAGTGTGGTGCCCAAATCCCGCACGGGAATGACCACTCCTGCTGTGTTCTTTGCCTGGGCCCTAAGCACCGGGTGGCAGATTGTAAGAGCTGCCAGTCATTTAACCAGGCTACATGCACCCTTTGCCAGAAGGCCATCGATGCTCACCTCTTGAAGCGTCGCCTCACATCGATGAAAAAAGAGCTGCAGGAGCTGAGGGAATGCACTTCTTCACCTACTCCCGAGAAAAAGTGAAAGGAGAAGCGCCGGGAGCAGGATCGTTCTCCATCCTATCATTGTCAGACAGCCGATGCCACAGCGAGTGAGGCCTCCACCTTGGTGAGTACTTTGCTTAAGGGTCTCCATCTGTTCTGGTGGATCGGATGCCTTCTCCCCTCCACCCTTGGTCAGGGGCTCCTCTTCGGAGGACACTTCAGGTCCTGTTGAAGGCTCACCTGCTAAGCCTCCCGTCCCCGTTCTCCCGTTGGGAGCTCGGCCTCAGGTGCTCCACCTCACTCCAGCCCCCCGGCTGTTGTGGGCCCGACTGTAAGTTGGATGTCTGCTCCTCCAGCGCCCGCCAGGTCTCCACCGATAAGTCGGTCATCGGCTTGTCTGTCGACCGCCCTTCGGGTGCCCTCCCATCGGACACCCTTGTGGCCTCCAATGTTGCGCAGGGCGAGCCTTCAGGCCCTCCTTCTCCTGTGAGGGTCTTCTCCAAAGGATTTACTAACCCTGCTCGATGACTCATTTTTTCCCCACAGTCGGAGAACCGGGTGTGGCTGTCCAGGAGACCTCTCCTGCATCAGGCACTCACTGCGAGACTCCAGCCTTAAAGCCGGATTTAGAGATAGGGCTGTCTATCCCTTTGCCTCCCTCGCCTTTCTCAGATCAGATGTCTGATCACCTGCCTACCCCGATGACAGGCCATTCCCCGATCCATACTACTGTTATTGACATGGACCTGGGCTTTCCTGCTTCAATGCTGGAGCTACCTTCTGGCCTTCGGGGTCCCGATTGAGACCCCAAGCCTGCCAACAGACCCTATCCCACCCAGAGGACCCTCAGCACCGCCTATCCCTGAACCCTCTGCCCCTCCTCCGTCGGGTCCTACCAGTCACTTTCCCGGCTGTCTGCCGCTACAGTTTCCCTATTACCCGACACCAGGGGGGGCCATCATTGGGGTACCCGCCGCAAGCTGCAACACCTGGTCTCTTCTTCCAGGGTCACTAACCATACCACTGTTGGTCCAGCCTCCTAGCTACTCTTCCTGCTCTACAGAGTACCCAGGATACCAGCCTCCGCCACCCTTTCCACCTCCTCCCCAACCGGAGCCACCCACTTCCATTCCGGCATGGTGGTAGGATGCAGAATCCCAGTTCCTGCAGGAACTGGGACAACTCCACATGGTCGTGGTCCCCACCCCGACTCGTAGGACCATTACCAGGAGCCCCCCCCAGGACAGGGCATCAGACAGGGGTTTGGATGGGCATTGTTTGGAGCCCCCCCAAAGAATCACGAGTGACAGAGATGGTCCCAGATGTTACCCCATTTGCCCAGCAGACTGGAGACTGGAGTCCTCTGATTCTGATTCAGACTCCGAGTCAGTTGGTCACTCGGAACCTCACTCACCCATTAAACCCCAGCTTAAAGAATCCCTGAAATCTCCACTGGAGCATCCCTCCTTCACGGAATTCTAAAGGTCCATCAAGCAGGCTTGTGGCTGGGCGTCTCAGGAGTTGGACCCCAAGAGGAAATGTCTGGCGGAACACCTAGACCTCAGAAAGTGCAGGTCCCCTTCCTGTTCCCCCATAGATGGGACCGCATGAGGATCTTACCTCTACAGTTCGGCAACAGCCATCCTCTATCCCGGCTGTCTCCAAAAAAGCTGATCGAGACATATACCCTCCCACCCCACCCCGGAAGGTTGGTCATCTGGTTGGTCAACCAAAGGCTGACTCCATGGCCGTCACCACGGCCCATGACAGGTCAGCACAGCCAAAACACCCGAGTGCTTCTCCCCCCGATAAGGAGTCCAAACAAATGGATTACCGTGGACATAAAGTCTATTCATCGACCTGTGACATCCGGTCTTTGAATTACGTAGCCCATATGGTGTCCTTCCAGAAATTGGCTTTGTCTGATTTGGAGAAGGACCTACAGGAGATTCCAGATGAGGAGCTAAGAAATTGGCTCTTGGAAAAGGTGAGACTGAATAAGTCTTCTTGCCACCGTGCCTTAAGGGCCACTTACGATATTGTCGACTCAGTGGCCTGGTGCACTGCTTCGGGCATTTGCTTGAGGTGCCTGACTTGGCTTCATCTTGCGGAACTGGCGCTAAACGTCCAGAGTACCCTACTGGATGCCCCCTTCAGGGGGAGATGCAAAGGACATTATCACAGAGCTACAGGGGAGTGGTAGGTCACTTAAGGACATACGCTCCATGTACCGCTTGGGACAAAAACCCAAGCAGTCCTTTGTTCCCCCCCAGAAGAGGTGGAACAGGTAGAACCAAGGTAGGTGACAGGGTAAGCATCGTGCCACTGGTTGAGGTCCTCAGACTCCTCAGGCAGAACTCCAGAAGACTGCCAGGGCAGTAAAGCAGCACTACCCTCAGCGTCCTGACGTGAGGGGTACCCCCCTACTCCTTCGATGTTTCCCAGGGCAGTAAGTGGGGGGTTAGGTTTGCCCTCCACCAGGAAGGGTGGAGGACGATAACCGAAGATGCTTGGGTCTTTCAGCTAGAAGCGAGAGGACACTCAGTCGAGTTCCTGGGCAGACCCCTGGACAACCCACCGCGCAGGTCTCACTACCTGTCAGGCCATCTAGATCTTATTAGTCAGGAGATCCATGCTCTACTTCAAAAAATCAGCCATAGAGCTGATTCTGCCACCATAAATAGGAAGGGGATACTACTCCCACTACTTCCTAGTTCCCAAAAAGACAGGAGATCTGAGATCTTTTCTAGGTCTCAGCCAACTCAATCTCTGTAGAATACAAGAGATTCCGTATATCGATGCACCAGGGACTCTTACCCCTGCTCCAACAGAACCAATGGCCTGTCATTGATAGCAGCCCATGTTCCAGGAGTTCACAGTGGCCTTGCGGACAGTCTATAACCGCACTGTCACACGGGCTCACGAGTAGGAGCTGAAGCAGGAAGTAGTGGAAGATCTCTTCCTTCAGTGGGGTCGGCCAGAAATAGATCTGTTTGCCTCCCCATCCAGAGCAAAACTACCCAGCTTTTGCTCACTCGCTCCCGGGCTTGGTGTCTTTTGGCATGACGTGCTGTCTCTTATCCAGGACAGAGAGATTTCTGTACACTTTCCCTCACTTTCCTATGCTACAGAAGATTCTGCTGAAGCTCCAGGCAGAGGGGGCCCACATGATTCTCATAGCCCCTCTTTGGTCTCGGCAGATCTGGTTCCTTCTGCTGCAGCAGCTGACATTGGAACCCCCAGTACCTCCTCCTCTCTCCCATGACCTTCTGTCTCAGGAGCAGGGCAGCCTGGTGCACCCGAGCCTCAAGTCTCTCCACTTGCATGCGTGGCATCTTTGCACATAGCTGTCTCTCATTATGGCATCTCTTTTTGAGTCACCCAGATTCTAGTAGAGGCTAGGACACCCTCTACCAGATCCACGTACACCATGAAGTGGAAGAAATTCTCTATTTGGGCCACAGCCAAGGTCCTAGATCATTGTCTTGCTCGGCTCACAGATCCTTGAGTATCTCTTGCACCTGTCCGATTTGGGCCTCAGTTATTATTGCTTAGGTCCGTCTATCTGTCGTTTCAGCCTACCACCTTCCAGTGGGAGGCCCTCGCTCAGTTGGAGGTCTCCAGAACCTTTTGAAGAGTCTTCACCTTAAGCCTCCAGTCCGAATCCGGTTTCCCCTGGGATTAAATTTTATTTTGGAAAAAGTTACTTTGTCCCCTTTTGTGCCGGCAGCAAGTTGCGACATGCAGTATTTGTTCCGGAACATACTTCTTCTATAACCTCAGCTCAAATGATTTCTGAGCTTCAGGCCCTCATCTGTAGGGAGCCTTATTTGATTTTCCACAGAGACCGGGTGGCTCAAAGGACTAACCCTTCCTTTCTTCCGAAAGTTGTTTCGGAATTTACTTTGAACCAGAATGTCGAATTGACCTTTTTTTTACCTGCAATATTCCAACAGGGGGAATACTTCTGCACACTTTAGATGTGCACAGGACTCTGAGATATTACATCTCTAGGACCAAAGAGGCTAGAAAGTCTGACCAGTTGTTTGTGACCTTCACTCCCAATTGTCAGGGCAAGGCCATCTCCTAACAGAGTTTGTTAAAGTGGTTGGCTAACTGCTTCTCGTGCATGTACAACAAATATGAGAAGCCCCTTCCGGGGGAGGTGAAGGGCCATTCTACTTGAGGCGTGGCTGCTTCGATGGCCTTTCTCAAGAATGTGTCCATGGCATATATTGCGCAGCAGCCACTTGGTCCTCTGTCCATACATTAACCAGACATTACAGTCTGGACATTACCTCTTGGTGCAGAGCCAGTTTCGGCCTCGCCGTTCTGCAAGGTCTTCTTTCTTAAGAAGGTTTCTAGTTGGCAGGCACTCCTTCCTCCCAGAATTTAGTCTCCGACTCCTTCATTATTTTTGACTGCTTGGTATTCAGTACTGTGTGTAAAGACCTACTGCAGGAACCCTCTCGAAGTAAGATATGATAGTTATGTAAGAACTTACCGTAACAGTAGATCTTCGAGATAGGTTCCTGCAGTAGGTCTGCATTTCCCACGCACCTTCCCCCAGCTCTTGTTATGTTTATCCTCTTTTCCTTTCCCCGAGACTTCACTTCCGGAGCCCAGGGCCTAAGGAGTTTGTCTTTACTCCTTTCTCCTGTTTCTTTTTCAGAGGTCTATGGCAGGAGTATTGGAGGGCGGGCGGTGGGACCACCCCCTATATACTGTCACGCTGACACCTGATCAGGTGATGCCGGGAGTGGTCCCCTGCTAATGGTTGCTATCTAGAAATTTGCTGCGCTGTCCTGACGTCAGGGGGCTTAGTGCTGTGTGTAATGACCTACTGCAGGAACCTCTCTCGAAGATCTACAGTTGGGATAAGTTCTTACGTAACTGTCATATACTATGTAAATCGTACCAAGGACTGCAGAAAGCCCTCTCAGCTTTTTGTTAAGTTTACCCATGGGAAAGAAGGTACTCCTGTGTCGAAACAGTGCCTGTCAAAATGACTGGCACATCGTATTACGTTCTGTTATAGGAAGTATGATAAGGAACTTCCCAGTTAAGTTCGTGGTCACTCCATCAGGGTTATGGGGACTTCTGTTGCTTGTTTAATAAATGTTTCTGCAGCTGACATTTGTGCTGCAGCCACATGAAGCACTGCCCACATCTTCACTAAACATTACAGTCTGGACATAGTCTTTCGTAAACATACTGGCTTCAGGCTTGCTGTACTGCAAAGCCTGTCTTACTGAATATATATCAGACTGTAGCCATCTCCCACTTATTTGGGACTGCTTGGGAATCATTCCAAAGGTGTGGCCTAATGGAGGCGATATCGCAGTTACTTACTTACTGTAATATGTAAATGTAAAAATGTAAAAATAAATGTAAAATATAGTAGATCTTTGAGAGAATCTCGTCCATTAGTCACGTCGTACCTCCTAGGGTTGCCACCTTTGGGATGAGGCAAAAACCGGATCCTAAGCTCTGTCCCTAGCCCCACCCCTTTTTATGACTCATCATGCATTGCTCATCCTAGAAAGCCATTTGTAATATCAATAAAAGACAACACTTAAAGCAGTAGTTCAACAAAAAATGTTAAGTTACTGTACTGCTCCTGTTAAAGTTACTTTCCCAGGTTCTTCCTAGTTATTTGTTTACTTATGTGTTTGTTTATTTTTTGACACTGATTTACCAGATAAACATACAGAGATAAAAGAAATCTTATTTACAAATATGATCTGGGAGGAGACAAGGGATACACTGTAAACAACATACAACAGTATACACGCTATATAATAATAATAATATTACATAATAAAGAAATTGTGTCCTATAATGTGCACTTTATGTCTTTTTCTAGCTCCATTTCCTTCAAACCCCAGGAAATCTTACTGTATTCTGACAAGTGCAGTACGGTCTCACAATAGGACTGCCCGGAGCCGAAATGGTTAATAGAACCTATGCTAATAGTGGAATGTTAGGCTCGAGCTTGGTTTTCAAATCACTGTCCTTGGTTGCATTTCCTGCAACCGTCAGATTCTTTACTCCGCTTGCCTCAGTAAGACGTCTCTGAAGAGCTCTCCTTCACTTTAACTGAAAAATTAATTTCTCGGTTTAATTTTGAAAGTCCGTTTTAGTTTTCGATTTTTGAAGCCCTGTCCTTGGTTCACAGGTAGAATTAGATTAGTGTAGTTTTGGGTAAGTCTTTCGGTTCCTCTGTTGCCATTCAGTAAAGCAGTTTTTTGTTAAATTTAAACTACTGGGGTAATTCCCGGTTTTACTTCGGTTTAAAAACAATGTCACAGACCAAGAAGTTTAACGGTACCCACAGGTTTCCAACAGTGTACAGAGTGTGGGGAACCGTTTACAAAGGCAGATTCTCATATTATTTGTGTGTTTTGCTTGGGGTTTGACCACCTCGACGGGGGTTGCGAGATCTGTAAAGATTTCCCTCTGTCGACGCTCGATAGGCGTTAAACGACTGCAGGAGAGGATGTCTGAAAAGGCTGCTGAACCGGCTGCAGACAAACCGATTTCTGTGCAAAACTAACCGGATTATCAGCCCTCTGACAAGGGTGACTGTTCTTCTACTAAAAAGAAACCTGCTGCTAACCCGGCAACTGCAGGGAAGAGAAAGAGAAAAGAAAAGCATTCACCGGTTGAACTGCAACCGAGTACTATGGTTCCAACCGCTGAGGACATAGCTAATGCTATCAGAATAATTCAGTCGCTTCAACCGGTAACATTGATTCAGGTTCAAAAGCGACCGCGTTTGGATGCCTCAAGTTCCACTCTGGTTCCCAGTTCATTGGAACCAGAGGTGGACACTTTTGATGAGGATTATTATGGTGATGCTGATGATTTTGAGGATGAGGACTATGGTGAACCCATTGACCCGGACATTTCACTGGATCCTCACTGTCCTGACTCCACTGACAAGGGGACCGAGGACATTTCCTCCCATTTCAAATTTGTTAAACAGTTGGCTTTGTCCCTGGACCTCCCCACACAGGAATCGACCGAGGAGGAGGAAGAGGAACAGGACTATAGGGACATGATGAATGTTCAGGCTCCAAAAAGGATTTTGCTCCCCATCCATAAGTCCTTAAAAAAAGCAGGTGATGAAAATCCTGCATACCCCTACTTCTATTCCACCAGCTGATAGAAAGGTGGATAGGAAATATTGGGTGGCTAAGGGTGGGGCTGAGTTTCTGCTTGGCCACCCTAGCCATGAGGGTGTGGTACAGGCAGCAGCCTGTGATAAAGCAGGTATTCACCTGGCATCCCATCCTCCTGACTAGGATTCCAGAAAACTGGATTCTATTGCAAAAAAGATATATCTAGGTTCTTCACTGGCAATTAGGCAGGCTTCTTACATGGCCTATGTTGCCAGATTGCAAAGGACACTCTGGGACACTGTCCTACAGATTACTAAGTCAGTGCCAACACAAATGGCTACAGATCTGGAGGAAGCTGCCAAGAGAGGGATAGAGGCTTCCAAAGTCCAGTTCAGAATGGCTGTGGATAGCAACGATACTGCTGCCAGGCAGATGGCTTCCTCAGTTTCAGTGAGAAGATCTGCTTGGCTCAGGACTACCAGTCTGACCCAAAACACTCAGTCCAAGGCCATGGACTTCCCATGTGAGCCCTCGTCTCTGTTTGGACAGCAGACTGAGGCTTACATGAGGAAAATTGATGAATACAAGACAACATATCAAAGTGCTGCTGCTAAGAAGAAGGCTCCTACCCCACAAAAGCAGCATGCTAGGGGTCATGGGGCAGACCTTACAGACCATTCTTCCTGCCTCAGGCATATCCACAGTACCAACAACAGAGAGGTTATTTCATAGGCAGGGGCAAGAGAGGCACTAACCGTACTAGCCCCAGCATCCAGTCGGCACCTCGGGCTAAGCAGGGATCTGCTCGGGTCGCCTCCCTAGCAGCAGTAGTGGGCAGGCAGACCCACTATCTCCAGGAATGGCATTCCATCACTAAAGATCAGTGGGTCCTGGAGGTAGTGGGTTAGGGCCTTGCACTCAGTTTCAAAGTCGGACCAAGACTGAGGGCAAGAGTTTTTTAACCTTCCTCTCTCCCCCCCCCCGGCCCGAGACATTGTTGCTGGAAAGGGAGGTGGTAAATCTACTCGCACTAGAAGCAGTGGAGCCAGTTCCTTTCTTACAGAAAGAAAAGGGCCTCTACTCAAGATACTTCCTTACAACCAAGAAAACAGGGAAGTGGCAACCCATACTGAATCTCAGATACCTAAACAGGCATTTACTGAAACCAAATGCAAAATGGTCACCTTAAAAACGGTTCTGCCAACTTTAAGACAAGGAGATTGGTTGGCATCTCTGGATCTAAAAGGATGCTTATTTCCATATCCTCATAAGACACTCTCACAGAAAGTTCCTGAGGTTCAGGCTTCCATCAGGCCATTACCAGTTTAGAGCTATGCCCTTCGGCCTTACCTCTGCCCCAAGGGTGTTAACAAAATGCTTGGCAGTGGTTATGACACACCTACGCAGGCAGGGAGTGACGGTCTTCCCATACCTGGATGACTGATTCTTAGTGGGACAGTCTCCACAACAGGTCAGGCAGTCTCTGGCATTGGCACAGGAACTGTTACAGTCCTTGGGTTTCTTGATAAACCAGCAGAAGTCAGTAGTGCAACCAGTACAGCTCCTGGATTTTATAGGAGCAGAGTTGGATTCAGTCAGAGGAAGGGCTTTTCTTCCTCCAGCTGAGGGCAGACACTCTCGGGCAGTTGGCAGGTTCTTTAAAACCGCACAGCCTCAGGCCGGCCAGATATTTTCTCCAGCTGCTAGGCCACATGGCAGCTTCAACTGCCACGGTGTCAGGAACAAGATTTCAGATGAGGGATAGTCAATATCATCTCAAACATTACTGGCACCAAAAAAGGGACAAATTGTCAAAGTTGGTTCCAGTCACTCAAGCATTTGTACAGGCGCTCCTGTGGTGGCAGGACTTGGGAAACCTCAGACTGGGGGTCCCATTCCTACAAGAGTAACCATCTGTGGTGCTCACTACAGATGCATCCCTTCTAGGGTGGGGAGCACATCTAGGGGAGCATACTGTCCACGGTACATGGCTCAAGCAGGAGTCATTGCTGCACATCAGCCTGTTGGAGCTCAGAGCAGTGTTTCTGGCAATTCAGGCATTCTCCAATATGCTGCAGGGAAAAGTGGTCCAGGTCAGGACAGACAACATGACCACAATGTATTACATCAACAAACAAGGAGGCACAAGGTCCACACCCCTGTGTACAGAAGCTATGAAAATATGGACCTTGACCTATTCCCTAAACATTGTGCTGTCAGCAGTCCACCTTCCAGGGAAGGACAATGTGCTGGCAGATGCAATAAGTAGAATAAATCAGAATCATCAACAAGCAAGTACTACAGTCGGTGTACAGAAGGTGGGGCACTCCAGAGGTAGACCTCTGCTTCCCTGGACAACTACCAGCTTCCTCTATACTGCTGCAGACCTCCACTGAGGGGCACAGTACTGCTGGATGCACTGATCCTGGATTGGACAGGAAAGTTCTTATATGCCTCCCCTTCCTTCCCATTATTACTGAGTCCTGAACAAGCTCAGGACACAACCAGCCACAATGGTCCTCGTTGCACCAGATTGGGCCAGGCAACCATGGTACTCCCTGGTCCTGTCCCTATTGATAGCCAAGCCAGTCAGCCTACCCAGGAGGCACAACCTGCTCACCTTCTTCAAGGGCTGGATCCTTTATCCCAACCTTCGGTCCCTCAGACTCAAAGCATGGTTCTTGAGGACCTAGAGTATGCAAATCTGAATCTCTCAGAGGGGTAATGGAGGTCCTTAGGGTATCCAGAAAACCTGCTACCAGAAAGATGTATACATCTAAGTGGAAAATATTTTCTTTCTGGTGTAGAGACAAAAATTTGGATCATACCCAGGCTGGCTTATCAGTACTTCTTGACTGTCTTGCCCATCTTCATTCCCTAGGTCTCAGGACCTCTACTTTGAAGGTTCATCTGGCTGCAGTATCTGCTTACTTGTCAGCAGGTAAACCTTCCTCTTTGGCCTCTAATGCAGTGTTTCGAAAGTTCTTTAAAGGATTACTGCATTTGCACCCCCACTCATAGGACCCCTACCACTGTGTGGGATCTAAACATTTGCATAGCACATCTTATGCAGCCTCTTTTCGAACCCATGTCTTTGGCTGACCTTAAGTATGTAACTTGGAAAGCTGTGTTTTTAGTATCTATTACTTCTGCTAGAAGGATTGGTGAGATTCAGGCCTTGTCTATGGAGCCCAATTACGTGGCCTTCCACAGGGATAAGGTGGTTCTCAGGACAAATAACAAATTTCTTCCTAATGTGGTATCTGACTTTCATATTGATCAGTCCATCATCTTGCCAGTTTTCTTTACTGATCATTCCTCCTCAGGTGAGTGTAGGTTACATAGTCTGGATGTTAAGAGGGTTATTAGCTACTATCTAGATCACACAAAAGGTCACAGAGGGGATAGAACCCAGCTCTTTCTGATCTGTGGAGAGGTTGGCAAGGGTAGACGTGCCACAAAGAGATCCATAGCAAGATGGATCGTCTCATGAATACAGTTCTGTTATGACAAGTTGGGTAAGCAGCCCCCACAAGGGCTTAGGGCCCATTCTACTAGGGGACTGCTGCATATATAGCAGCTTCCAGAGATGTCTCTTTATTGGAAATCTGTAAGGCAGCTACTTGGAAAACAGTTTGTACATTTACCGAGCATTATTGCCTGGATACCCCAGGCTAGAAGTGATGCTAGGTTTGGCACAGCAGTTCTGCAGAGCCTGTTTCCAAAATTGGTCCTCTGCCCGCCTCCAAAGGCACTGCCTGGGTAGTCTGCACTTGTCAGAATACAGTAAGATTTCCTGGGGTTTGAAGAAAACATTGCTTACCATAGTAATCTTGATTCTTCTAAGGGAATCTTACTGTATTCTGAGCTCCCACCCCGTCCTCCACTGCTAGGACCTTCAGGTCTCTGATCACTCCTGTGCTACTGATATTGGAAACCTGTGGGTACCTATTAGTTTGTTGGGCATCTGTTGACTCGAGTGTTAGAGATGCCTCCTGTTGTTTGTTTGTTCCCCTAATAGGGGTATTTAGGGGTAGTAAACTTAACTTGGTTAGTTAGTATTAGCTTCTGCATGTTTCATAAGAATCTGACGGTTGCAGGAAGTGCAACCAGGGACAGTGATTTGAAAACCGAGCTTGAGCCTGACATTCCACTATTAGCATAGGTTCTATTAACCATTTCGGCTCTAGGGGAGTCCTATGGTGAGACCATACTGCACTTGTCAGAATACAATAAGATTCCCTTAGAAGAAACAAGATTACTATGGCAAGTAATGTGTTCTTTATATCCACCGCACTATTTCAAAGTCAAAGAAGTGACCATATTTTTTTCTTGAGGAAAAAAAATTATTTAAAACATTTAAAAATGCCTAAATTCTGTTTAAAGATGAAAATGTTTACCAGCAAATGAAAGTGGAAGACAACTGGCTGTGTTACTGTTACAAAAGGTGTTGGGGGAGGGTAGCTTTGCTGCTGTGCCAATTTAAGGTGCAGTGGAAAAGATTAGGTTAAGGAAGTGCTCATAGTGTTAATGGTCATACTTTACACCTCCCAGGTTGACTGTTTTCACAAACAAAAGGCTGTATTGACAACAGAACTTGTTTGTAACCTGGACATGTAGCCAAAACACTGAATGATATGACAAAAGCTGTTTCAAAAGTATGTAAGCACTAAACATGACTCAAAAACCTGACCAGCACAGAGCAAACCCAGGTTACCTGATAGGGACCCTGAAAACCTGATCACCAGATAAAATACCAGATAGGTGGCAACCCTACCCTCCATCTCCCTTCTGCTTCAGTGAGGGTTACATCCGATATTGTGCCTGAACTTAATCCATGCATTATATATCCAGCTCCATGCCTCTCCTTGTATGCCTGCTGCTGATCTTATCTCCTGGTTCCCCATGGTTGGAGGTCATCCAAGTCTAATCTCCGACTGGGAATTGAGGATGTAGGCAGCCTCTGGCAAGCAAAAGTTTCTGTGTGATCCCAATGCTTGACAGTTGTAGTTCCAAAGGTGTGGCCTAATGAAGAAGAGTCTCTCGCAGGCAAGTACATAGTTCCTTTATCTTGATTTCCATGATCTGTACTCTCATCCGTGATGTATCCTCTGCTAATCAGCCTCCCACTGGATAAATTGAACATGAAAAGGGAACAGGTTTAAATAACTGATTTATCCTTGTAAGTGCACCTCAGCAGTAACAGTAGCACAACGTACGTTGGATATTTTCATTGGTTTGTAAGTGATACAGGCCACAAGGGACATGTATTTGAGTTATAAGTCATTTCTCAGGGATACTAAAACTCTTATATCTCTCTTTGTCTCTAGGTGTTCGATCTGAGTGTCATTCCACCCATCAGAGCTCTCCAGCTGTGCATGTTCTTGCCCAGTAACTCGGCCCGGGTAGTTGTCTGTGGTGGGGATGGAACTGTGGGCTGGGTTCTGGATGCAATTGATGAGATGAAAATTAAGGTACTTTACTTCAGCAACAGTATCAAAACCAATTAATTTTACATTTTGTTACTTTGACTGAATTAAGGATGTTTCTGGAGTTGTGCATGAACTGGAAGAACAGCTGGGTAGTATAGTGTATATGCTGATAAGTAGAGACAATGATTTTCCATTGTCAAAAATGGGCAATTATGCTTGGTGAAATTTTAACCCCAGTTTTATTCCCAGAGTGAGGGCAGATCAGCATATTTGTCCATAAATTTGGCACAAAATGGAGATTTTTTCCCAAAAATCTGGTACAGTGTATTTTTTTTTCCATGAAAAATTTACTCCCAAGTGCTGCTTTAAAAATGACAAATTCTGTTTTTTACCAGTGTGATAAGGTGATCGGACAGTCTCTTACGGTGGCAAAAGAGTCTCCTGGCGTGCTCGTAGAGTGAGAGAATTGTAAACCATTGGTGAGTAATTCTGGCTCTGTAAGGATGCAAGTAGTGACACTGTTACAGCAGTAAGAGACTGTCTGCTTTCCTTATCAGCATATGTAAGCCCTGGACCCCTGCATTTTGCAAAACGACAGGTGGTATGCTGTTGAAGCTGACAGCAGTACCTGGTGGGGACTGGGTTCGGGGAGGATAGGTTACTCGGCATAGGGGGCCTAGGTTTGGCTACTCTGCACAGGGGCACCCAAGTAAATCCGAACACAGGAAGCAATAACTGTAATGTCCAAAACCAGGAATGGGATTCTAAAGTGTGGCTTTTATTCACATCCAAACTGAACAAACAAAGCATAGATGGACCCCCACGGGGGCTACATTCCTGGTAATGCAGATAAGAGCAACAGAACACTTCTTCACTATTTCAGCCCTCAGTCTCTGAACCCACCAGGCACACAGCCCGGACTTGCACGCAGCTTTGGGTACACAGCCCGACTTGTACACTACTTGGGCTTTTCCCCTGGCCTGGCTCCTCCGCCGGCCACTCGATCGTGGTCCATATGGCAGTGAACCAATTTCCTGTTGGTGGCTCCCCAAACCACCTTAGAGCCTTCGACTCCTTAAGGGAAATTTTCCTTCCATCCCACACGTTTGGGTACTTCCCTCATCACTGGCCAAGTGCATGAGGCAAAGTAGAAATCCACAGAGCAAATCCATAGAGGTGAACCTGGTTACTAAAGGTGAAGGGTTTCCCACCTCCAGCTCCCACAGTCCATACCCGGCCATTTCTCTGGACACTAAACAACTCTTTTTGAAAGCTTGGCAGTGTAGATTACAGGGTAGACATATATCACATCTCCTCTACATGTCTTGACTTTCTCCTTGTGCTGGACTTGAACATACTTTTACTTTGGCTAAGCCTATTACTCTAGACCTCCCACTACTTCAGCAGTCCCATCCCCACTTTAACACAGTTCAGGTGAACATGGGCCCTTTGGAAAGAGCAGAACTCACCCTTCGGTTGCAGGTGCCCCACAGGCGAAGCTTGAAATCTTCTTGTACCCCATACTCTTGGACAAAATAAGGCAGCTTCTTCTCTAGCAGTAGCCAGGGTGTTGCCCCTGGAATAGCAGGCAAACCTTCCACCCCCATCCCCTCAGGGATGGGGCACAGAGACCCGAATCAGCTGTCTCCACCACTTAAAGAACAGCTTACTGTGTCCCTGTTTAGGTGGAAACACACACCTTTCCCTAAATGTAGCTCTATTTCAGAGCTGAGGCTCCAAGAGCCTGTGCACAGAACTGTTGTGCTCCTCACACAACAATCTCCAACTCCAACTGACTGTTCAGAACTTCCAACATTCTAATCTAACTAACCTTCTGCAGATTCCAATGTGGCTCATGCAGCTGCGATAGTTCTATGGTGATGTCATCCCTCAGTCTCAGCTGAGACTGAGAACAGAGTGAGACAGTGTGAAATCCATTTAACTGGAGTTTCACAAGCTGCCTTCCCTCCTACCACTAGGTCTTACTGGGATTCTAGTAACCCCAGGTAACAGGGAGGTTACACTCGCCCTGGACCAGGAAAATGACTGTTCGCAGTTATTATTTACCCGGCTTAGGCCATCCCACCCTATGTGCTACCTGCGGAGGGGGGTGATCAGGCCCCCTCCTACCATATGCGAGCACAGGCAGGCAACACTAAGGGCCTAGAGGCCTTTAGCTGACATATCAGCCTCTACTCTACTCTACCCATTTACTATGGATGCCTAGTGGCTGTGGTAGAACTGTCCGGAGCATAGCCCTAATAGCTCAGCACTGCAGTCCCTATGGCCATTCAGGACTACAGCCTGTCTATCCCCCCAGCCCTCTAGGGAAAATCTGTCCGCCTCTAACTTAACACCCCAAAATAAAAACAACCCGGGGACCTCCCCGACCTTGGGCACCCTGCAACCACACACCAAGAAACTAATACCACACCATTACATTACGTTACATTACTGCCTCCCTACCCGCACAACCACACCTGTGGAAGGAAAGGGTTACTACAGTAACAACAACAATAACAACCACAGTACTTTAAATTACTACACACTGAAGTACTAGTGAGGAACTCTGATGAGCCCCTCCTCCTCCTCTTCTTGTCTTCTCTTCTATCTTCTTCAGGAACACCTGCAAGAAAAAGAAAGACAACACACACTCCTAATCTACATACACAGTCTACCTAAAACCCTACCATCAAAACACTGGAGAATCCCCAAAAGATTTTTTTTTTTTTTTTTTTGAAAAGGTAGAAAAAAGTATATACATTAGAAAATAATAGAAAAACAATGACATTATTTACAGTACACATTTGGGGGATGGAGTGCCCTAAAAGTCCCATGTAGTGACCACAGTGCCCAAAGGCTAGTCCATTAAAGAGTCTCTCCTGGGCCGGAGCCCGGTGAAGCACAGTTCTAGCAGGCCAAATTCCCAAAGGGGAGAGTCTTTGAGGACAGTTCACACATTCTGGAGTCTGCTAGTGTAGGGTGTGTACTGCAATGTCACAAGGATAGAAAAGTTTGGACTTACCAGCCCCTTGTAGAAGGATTACGATATACCGACCTGCTCCTCACCCAAAGACTCTCCCTGGCAGCATTCTTCCGATACAGCTGGGCGGACATCTTCCGGGAACTACAGGAGGGCACATGTGGGAACTGCTGGGATGATGTCATCTCTGGAGATGGAACCTTAGAACAGGAACAAAAAGGAAAACAACTGGTCTGACATCATCCGATTACCAGGCGATGAAGCAGGATACAGCTGGGCTGGTGTTCTCTCTGGATCTGAAGTCATCTGGTGGGCCAGTCGATGGATTCTGGAAAGGCCAGTACAATGTAGAACTGATGAATGTGGGGCACCTGAGTCCTGGATGTCCACACTGGCTGATCAACAAAGGCACTGCAAAGGCTGGTGTGGCAGTATTGACTACCACTACTCAGCTTTCCATCTGGCAGGCACGGGCACATTTGCCGGGAGGTCCTTGCATTGAGGTCAATAGTACCGGGGGTCAGGAGCTTGAATTATTATCCCGTCTGGGCGCACATAATTTACACTGTAGAAGGTTTTATGTCCCTCTCCATCCACTATTCGCACAGTGTCCATAAACAGTGTCCTGCCTCTCTTCCACTGGGTATATTTCTAATGAAACAGTTTGTTCTTGACATGCTTGTTTGCACCAGGATGTACACATGTCATTGCTTTGGCCCAGATCCAGGATTTCCTGCTGTTCTCAATCTCCTCCCAGACTCTCCGAGGAAAGGTAGGAAAGGACATTCCATATATTTCATTCGCCTTCCTACGAACCAGTCTCTCCTGTTTACTAGCTTTGGTCAACCTGAGACCACTGGCCGGGCTTGGGGGCGGCCAGTCCTGGTTCTGCCAGCTATGCATCCTCAATGAGATGAAAAATGGATCCCTGACTACTTCTTTTTGCACAGCCAGGGCAGTGGCATCACCACTCTCTTGCATGTATTCTTCTGAAGCAAGAGCTTGAGGCTGTGTACCTGTTCCTTTTTCACAAGGCCACATAGGTTCCCCCTCATCTTCTTCCTCACTGAGAATCTGTGCCCAGGAGTGAGCAGTTGTCCTCACTCCTGAGACTATCCACTCATCACTAGGTGCGGAGGTCGACACCTCCCATTCAAAGGCCTCCCTCATCTCATCTTCTTCTATGAGACTTGGGCTAGGCCCCCCCCAGGGGTCTACTGATGCTTTGTCTGAATTATCCTTCTGCGATCCAGCTTCTGAAACATCAGCATCTGGTTCTGTCTCTCAATCTGCACCCTGTAGCTTTGTGCCACACTTCCCCGAGGGGCCTTCTTCAACAGGCTCCGCCTGGTGCTGTGTGCTACCAACTACAGATTCCTGAACCTTTGTCCATGTGGGAGCCAAACAAATCTGGGGTGCTTTAGACAAGCCATATTTTTCTAGGCACCCAGAACAGTGAGGTATCATGAAGACGTCCCTTCCAGCATTTAAGCATATTTGACACACTTGCACTGGATATCCAGGAATCGCCACATGAGAAGGCAGTTGTCCTCCATAATAACACCTTTCAATGTCCCTTAACCTAGTTACTGCTGCTGTTACTGCAGCCCGGGCATGATCTGGGTAGCGAGCTGGTCCTGAGGCCATTACTGCAGGAAAAACAAACTCACTGTTACCGAAAGTCCCACTTTACTGAACACTTTCTTTACTTTTAAAAGGGCTCCTCTGCTGCTATGTTTACTTTACTACCCCACCCTGTAATGGCGGCCGCAGCACTCCTGCGCATCAGCATTCAGAAATTGTCAAGCCACGCGCATCTGATTTACACACACCACTGATAACTTTTGCTCAAACTGCACAAACTTGCACTGTTCTTTTCTAACACATTTACATGATTTGCCACGGACTCTTCACTTGCTGAAAACATTTCTTTAGTTCGCAGTCCCTTAAAGCCTCAGGATTTCGCTATTGGATTGCTTGTAAACTAGTGCTGCACATTTGGCTACAATCACAGTCTCTCTCTGGCTTTAAAACTTTAACCTGATGCTGAATCCATAACTATGCTCACAATCAATGGCTTAACAGACTTGCTGGTAAAACTTGACACAGTCTTTATTTACAAATCAACTACACTGCTGCACACATATTCAGCTGACTTTTGGCAGAAAATCACTGTTTGAGCAACTTTACTGTTGGTACTCACTGTTATCAGCAGCTGTTCATCTCGATGACGCACTGCAGCCAGTCTTGGAGGCTCAGGAGGAAGCGGATACCCTCAGGAGGTATTCCTGTCTCAGGGCAGGGCTCTGTGAATTGTTCAATTACAATACTCACAGGGTGTGTGTCATACCTGAGGTGGTTGGGCATGTGGCTGCAAGCTGAGTATGTCAACACCTAGAGTGGCATTATCCCAGCATGACACACATCCTTGAGTGCATTAGTGCTATTATACAATGGCTTATTGGGTTTTCCACTTGGTTTTAGTTTACAGGGGAAGAAATGATAGGGAAGTCAGATGTTTAGTAAGTCAAGCAGTCAAGCACTGTGGATGTTTTTGCTGAAGAACAGGAGAGTCGGGTTGCATATGGGGGGGAATAAACATAAAAAAAAGTTTTGCGATTTGGGTTTTTAGCAGGTTTTGGTGTGGTCAGCTGACGGGTTCCAGATAATCACATCAGGGGTTTTCTTACACTTCTTTAGTTTACAAATGGAAACTTTTTTTTTTTTAAGGAAGCCGCTGTATGCAGTTCTCCAGGAAATGGCTGAGTGGCAAGAAGCCAGCATGTGCTGCATTAGCACAGAACCAGCTGCAATGAAGCTGGTGTTGCTGAGTGGGTGTTGCACTAATTAAATTGTTGCTTTTCCCCCCACATTTATACTTTTACTTTTAAAGTACTGAGTTGTCTGGATAACTGAGGGATGGAATGTGTGTGGCATGGAGGGAGGGTGCCATGTGTGCTTCAGTGCTCATTTAGGGGGAAAACAGCAAGGATGAAATAGCCGTGCTATGATTTCTTAGTATGTTATGTAGTCATGTGTGTGCCTGGACTTCATACAGTGATGTTATACTCAGATGACATCACTGTCTCTGGTATACACTGATCAATCAGAGCCCAGGAAATTTTCTTGCCATTATATAATAATCCATTCTCAATGCCCCATTCAGAGGCTATAAACTGTTTGGTGCAGATGTGCAAGGCATCCTCTCTAATTTACATGCCTAAAACAGGTTCTATCCTGAACAACAAAGAATCCCTCAGGAAATCTGCTCACTGTTCTCAAGGAAGCTTCTATTGCGGAGACAGTGCTGCATGTGTAAAACATCTCATACTCCAAAACGCACCAACTCTGGTAAAAAAACATACGTGAATCAAATTCATCTCATTTTCATTTTTATTTATTTAGCATACCCCAATGTTTCACAAGTATATGGCTTCTTCTAGGGAACTGTTAAATCAAAAAATAATAATTTTTACTGGTACAGTACATGTATACATTCTTCTATCATTTTGTAACAATTTTGAAACCACTATTTATTTTTCAAAGTATATTAAATACATAATCATACACATTTCTTTTACTCAGTACCACAAATATATTTCAGTTTATTATAGGTGTATAACTTCTGATCTTACTTCGAGAGGGTTTCTGCGGTAGGTCTTCATATATAGGACTGCTTCCCCTGGCATCAGGTCCGAACGGCAAACTTGTAGATAGCAGTTATCAGCGGGGACCACCCCCGAGGTCGGGCATCATGACGTCAGCCCGGCTATAAAAGAGGCGGTCCTGTGCCCACTCTCCAGTTCTTTCCCACTGTTGCCTCAGTAAAAATTCCTTTTCCAACTGCTGCAGAGATAGCTAAAGCAATCCAAATTGTCCAGTCACTTTCTCTGGTTCGTCCGAACCGCCACTATCTGGCAAAGGTCGGTTCATCCGGTTCCACGGTTCAAGAATATAATATAGAGGAGTTTTATGAATCAGAGGAGGGAGGATGATTATGAACAGTGTGAATGTGACTTTGAGAGTCTGGATGTGCCCATTGAACCGGACATCTCCCCAGACAGACCTTTAGAATCTCCCCCTAGGCTTTCTGAGTCCCCTTCTCATTTTCTGTTTTATAAAAAAGTTGCTGAAACCCTCCAGCTCCCATTGGAGGAAGCTGTGGATGAGCAAGAGGAACCTGACTTTGTGTAAATGATGGATATCCCAGAGTCCAGGAGATTGTCTATTCCTTTACATAAATCATTCAGGAAACAAACAATAAAAATTTTAAAAGTTCCTAATTCTGTGCCTCCTGTGGACAAAAAGATGGACAGGAGGTACATTTTGTCAGGTCCTGATACAGAATTTCTTTCACAGCAATGCAGCCATGTTGGGCTAGTTCAGGCTGCAGCCTGTGATAAGGCTAATATTCCCTGGCTACATCCTCCTGACAAGGACTCCAGGAAGATTGAAGCCATGGCTAAAAAACAATACATGGCAGCATCCTTGGGACTCAGACAAGCAAATTATATGGCTTATGTGGCAAGATACCAAAAATCTAGATGGGATACTGTCATGACTTTAGCCAAACAGGCCCCTGGCCAGCTTGCCAAGGAGCTGGAGCAGGTGGCTGCTGATGGTATTGAGGCATCCAAGGTGCAATTCCATGCTGCAGTGGATTCTAATGATGTATCCTTTAGAATCATGGCTACATCTGTGGCCTTTCGTAGATTGGCTTGGCTCAGGTGTACTAGTCTGTCACAGGATACCCAGGCTAGGGCTATGGATTTTCCTGTGGTGGGAAATTCTCTGTTTGGGGAGCAGACAGAGAATTATATGAAGAAATGGATGAATATAGAACCACTATAGGAGTGTGACAAGCCAAGGAGCGGCAAGCCACCTCAGAGGCAGCCCTCAGGGGTAGAGGCAGGCCTTTCTACAGGCCTTTTACAAATCCCAGGCCTCCTCTTCTCGGCTTATGCTCAGAGGGGTTCTTCAGAGGAGAGGCAGACGGGTGCAAGCAGGCCTGCTCCCACCCCTCAGCCTAAAGCCCCCACAACAGGCACCCTGATGGGGTGCCCGAGGCCAGCCCTCCATCACCTGGCAGGCTGGTTTACCTATTCAGACTGGGAGTCTTTAACATCAGACAAGTGGGTCCTGGAAGTAGTAAGCCATGGTCTGGTTCTCAGCTTCAAAAAATTTCCAAAGTTGAGAATCAGATCTTTTCCACCTGCAAATCATCTAGAGACTTTTGCTTTGGAAACAGAAGTCTCAACCCTCCTGGCTCTCAGAGCTGTAGAAAGGGTTTCTCCCCTACACCAGGGCAAGGGTCTGTACTCCAGGTACTTCCTTACCCCAAAAAAGACAGGAGAATGGCGGCCCATTTCTGGACCTAAGATATCTGAACAAGCACCTTTTAAAACTGAAATTCAAAATGGTGACTCTGGCAATGATTTTACCTTCTCTAAGGCCAGGGGACTGGCTAGCTTCCCTGGACCTCAAGGATGCCTATTTCCATGTTCTTATCAGAAGCTCCCACCGAAAGTACCTCAGATTCGAACTGCCCTCAGGCCATTACCAGCTCAGAGCAATGCCCTTCGGCCTTATCTCTGCCCCAAGGGTATTCACAAAATGCCTGGCAGTAGCAGTTGCTCATTTAAGAAGGCAAAAGATTGCCATCTTTCCTACCTAGACGACTCCACTCATTGTGGGTCAGTCTCCAGACCAGGTCAAATCACACCTGCAAGTTACCCAGCAGCTGCTTGCCTCTCTGGGCTTTCTTCTCAATCTTCCAAAGTCAGTTCTGGAATCTGTCCAGGTACTCACCTTTATAGGTGCAGAACTGGACTCAAAGCAGGCCAGAGCCTTCCTTCCCCTAGAAAGGGTAAGGAACCTGGTGGCCCTGGCCTCCTCCTTCACTCTGCAGGTCTCTCGACCAGCAAGGCATTTTCTACAGCTCCTAGGACACATGGCTGCTTCCACAGCTGCAGTGCAAGGAGCAAGATTTCAGATGAGGGACATTCAGTTCCATTTGAGAGCCTTTTGGTCTCAAAGAAAAGATCCCCTATCCAAGTTGATCCCAGTGACTCAAACCCTGATCCAGGCCCTTCAGTGGTGGCAGGATCAGAGCAATCTGAGACAAGGGGTCCCTTCATCCTCTATCTCACTCCTTGGCGCTTACTACAGATGTGTCTCTTTTGGGATGGGGAGCTCACATGAGCGACCTCTCCACCAGGGATTGTGGTCCCTCAGGAATCTCTGCTCCACATCAATCTGTTGGAACTCAGAGCTGTTTTTCTAGCACTTCAGGTTTTACTGCATCTGTTCAGAATAAAGTGGTACAGATCAGAATAGACAACACCACTACAATGTGGTACATCAACAAACAAGGGAGCACACAGTCTTCAGCCTTGTGCACGAGGCAATAAAGTTGTGGTCTCTGACTTATTCCCTGAACACTTCCCTCATAGCAGTTCACCTCTCAGGCAAGGACAATGTCCTGGCAGATGCTCTCAGCAGGATTTCCCAGGGCCATCACGAATGGTCATGGGATCCCCGAGTACTGGGGATAGTTTTTGCCAGATGGGGCACCCCTCAGATAGATCTTTTTGTAGCCCCAGACAATCAACAGCTTCCACTGTTTTGTTGCAGGCCCCCAGTGTTGGGCTCAGTCCCCCTGGATGCCTTTCTCCTCGATTGGGAAGGGAAGTTTCTATATGCCTTCCCCCCTTCCCTCTCCTGTTCAAGGTGCTAGTCAAAAACAGATCTCAGCCCTGCAAGATGATTCTGATTGCTCCAGATTGGGCCAGGCAGCCCTGGTACCCACTCCTTCTGTCCTTAGCAGTCCATCTTCCCTGTGTCTCCCAGGAACCACAACCTGTTAACTTGTGCCCAGAGGAGTTTGGTATCCAAATCTCAAATCCCTCAACCTGAAGGCCTGGCTCTTGAGGAGTTAGAATTTGCTGACCTACACCTTTCTCAAGGTGTTCTCGAAATCCTAAAAGCTTCTAGGAAGCCTTCCACTAGGGCTACTTATAACTCTAAATGGAAAAGGTTTTCCATATGATGTTCTGGGAAGCATATTTCCCCGGAATCTGCTGATTTGCCCACTGTTTTGGACTATATGGTCCATCTTAATTCTTTGGGACTGAGACCACCTACCCTGAAAGTGCATTTGGCAGCTGTCTCTGCTTTTATTTCAGCAGGAAAGCCCTCTTCTCTTTCCGCTCACCCTGTATTTTCCAAGTTTTTCAAAGGATTACTTCATACTAATCCACCTTTCAGGGACCCTGCTCCTGCCTGGGATCTTAATGTTTGCATTGCTCAGCTGATGCAACCCCCCTTTGAACCTCTATCTTCGGCAGAGCTTAAGTACTTGACTTAGAAAACTGTTTTTCTAGTAGCCATCACTTCTGCCAGGTGCATAAGTGAGTTACAAGCTTTGTCAGTGGAGACTGACTTTATTTCCTTTCACAGGGATAAGGTAGTCCTCAGGACTAACAGGAAGTTTTTGCCTAAGGTGGTTTCAGATTTCCACCTTAATCAATCTATCACCCTTCCAGTGTTCTTCACTGATCATTCCTCCTCTGGTGAGAGGAGGTTGCACAGCTTAGATGTTAAGAGGGCCCTAAGTTACTATATAGAGCATACCAAGGGTCACAGGTTCGAATCCCTCCAACTATTTCTCACTTATGGTGAGGTTGGAAAAGGGAAACCTGCCACTAAGAGATCCATTTCCAGGTGGATTGTCTCTTGTATCCAATTTTGCTATCAAAAGCTGGGTAAGGTTCCCCCTTCAGGCCTGAGGGCTCACTCTACCAGAGGTACAGCTGCGTCTCTAGCTGCTGCCAGAGACATCCCTATCTTAGAGATATGTCAAGCAGCTACTTAGAAAACGGTACACACTTTCACCAAGCATTACTCCCTGGATATCCAGGCCAGGAGGGATGCTCGGTTTGGCACAGCTGTGCTTCAGAGCCTATTCCCTAAGTAGGTTCTGTCCCTTCTCCATGGAGGTACTGCTGTGTATTCTGCAATAGTCATAATATAGCAAGACTTCATGTTGTTTGAAGAAAAAATTACTCACCTTAGTAATGTTGTTTCTTTTAATGGAGTCTTGCTATATTATGACCTCCCCCAGCCTGCCCCTCTCAGAACTTCTACTTGGGGTATGGGGTGGGCAGTCCAGTGTTGGCACTTTTTGATGCCCATTTTTTGTTTTCCACCCCTTCTTTTTGGGGTGTTTGGGTGTTGTGTTTTATTTTATCTTATCTTATCTTATTTTCTGGTCCCCTGACTTGAGTCTTAGTGTTGGGACCAGGAAAATGTGTTAATATTTAAGTAGCCAGTTGGCTAGTGTAGGTTACAGCTTCCACACAGAACCTTAGTGAGTTTTGCTCGTAAAGATCTGACAGTTTCAGTTTGAAATCTTCCAGACAGAGCTTTTCTAACTGAGCTCGCGCTCCAAGTTCCATGCCTGGCATGGAAGTTAACTCTTTCACCTCCGGAGCAGTTCTAATGGTGGGACAAACTGCAATAGTCATAATATAGCAAGACTCCATTAGAAGAAACAACATTACTAAGGTGAGTCATTTTTTCTTTTGAACCACTGAAGGGCATGGGAATCGAGCCCTATTTTGTCAAGTTTTGTAGTAGGAGGTTGTGGTCCACAAGGTTGAAAGCCTTGGATAAGTCAATAAAGATTGCTCCTGTAGGCTTACCAATGTCCATTGCACTTAGTATGTCCACTGTTAGACTGGTGAGGCGCATCTATATCATGGTTTTCGGAAGCCATGCTGGGGAGGGCAAGGATCTGGTGGGACACCAGGTAGTCCCTCAGTTGCCCATAAACTAGCCTTTCCTGCAATTTTGCAAGAGTGCATAACAGGGAGATGGGCCTGTATTTGCTAATCTCTTCCCTCATGCCACCCTTGGGGATGAGGACCACATTAGCCTGCTTCCACTGGTGTGGAACAGCTCCTTCAAGAAATAATCTGTTGATGAGCCAAGTCAGAGGTCTGACAAGGGACTGGACTCCTTCCTTTAGTAACCTAGGGCTGATACCATCAGGACCTCCTGAGCCTTTGATCTTTAGAGCCTTTAGCAGAGGGAGGACCTCTTTTGCCTTGACAAGTTTCAGGTGAAACTGGGGTCTATTTAGGCAGGAGGGTTTATCCGCGATCAGTGCCGGTGTAGATGGAGTTGGGCCAATCTTGTAATCATCAAGGTTAGTAAAGTGGTGGTTAATTTCTGAGGCAATTATCAGACAATGACTCTCGAGCTGACCATTTATCTCTATTGAGCCCAGTGCCTCCTTAGAGTTGCCCCTGAGTAGTTCATTGATGTGGGACCAGAACAGCTTGGGATTGCCTAGGTTGGTCCTTTGAAGATGTGTAACATACTCCTTCTTTGCAAGTTTGATGGATCTCTTACACTAGTTTCTTAGTGATTTGTAAGTCACCAGGTCTGCTGGGAGATCAGACAGCTGGAACTTCTTCCAAGCCTTATCCCGGTTATTCATCATGGATTTTACTGAGTGGCGGGGATGTGAAAAAGATATCATCACAGGACTGCAAGAGAGTGGACATTCCTTAAGAGACGTACACTCTATGTACAAGACAGGTCAGAAAAAGCAGCCCTTTCACCGCCAAAGAAGGTGGAACAAGAACCAGGCCAAACGTCAGGGTAAAAGACGGGGATCCGTACGATTTCCTGGCTCATACGACCCCGACAATTGACTGCCCACAACCAACTTCCCTACAGATGCCACATCCCGTGAATGCTCATCCCGTCCATTGTTTTCCTGCCTATAATTAAACCCCGTCTCCTAAACCCCCGACATTCTTAATTACATCGGCTCAAAACCCAAACTGCAATATGCGCTAAACTTTAATTAAACTCAGTCTCAGTAACTTTCAGACTCAGAGCTAGGAGCTTTCTCAGTTTCTACTTAAAAATAATTACATCAGCTCAAAACTCAAACTGCAACTTAAAGTGCTCAGTCTCAGTCTTCTAAACCCCCGACATGCTTACTTGGTTTAAAATTAACTGAAGTTCACACTGCACGATCTCTTAAAACTGTGCAAGCAGCTTAACTGCATTCGAGCTAGAGGATCGGGAAAAATAACACTTTAGCAAACACAACAGACAACGAGATGAGGCTTACCTTTTTACCTGTGCCTCTGATGAACCTCTGATGCACTGACTCGTAGAAGTTTAATTAATTAAAGGCAAACGCCGATCTCGCATAAGTTCCATTATTAAAACTCGAATGAAAAAGTAACTTTATTTATTTATAAAGTGTAAAATTTGAGATCTACTTAAATAACCATATTGTGTGCCAGTCCTCGAATAAAATCCATAACAGAGCACTGTTCCATGTCGGAAACAATGTGTGTTATCTTTTCCTCTCTCTGAGCATATTTCTTTTTAATTGGTGACTTTGGCAACCCTCGGTTAATTTTTTCTATCATGCTCTCGGTGACAAGTTGTTCTTTATGTAGCTCTTCAACAAACCGGTATATCCCTACATGTGACGCTCCAATCAAGGTACCTAGGTGTCGGTGCCATGCCTCCACTTTGTTTTGTGTTCTGGGTACATCCTGAAGCATTTGGTCATGAACAGACCAAAACTGAGGAGGAAACAGAGGTGGTGTTCTAACAGTGGCATTATTTCGCATTCTCCTCGCACTCTTCCCAGAACATATGCTTCTTCAAACCACTCCAGTATGCATGCAACCTCTGCTGGCATGTCATTCTTTACATCTTCAAAAACATCAGGAATTTTTTCTGGACTTAAAAAGAAAGGCAACAAGTTGTCTAAGTTTAAGGCTAAATTCAGGATCAGTTCCATATTTGTGTGCTAGCCCACATCCTTGTATTTTGCGCCAGATAATTTGTCCTAGGTGAAATAGACAACCCTTGTTGATAACGTTTGGGAATTCAGACTTGTAGGCATTGATGGCTGCCTGCTCGAAATCTGTCAGGACAAATTTTGGTGACAGACAACTGTGATATTTCGTCTGCAATGTCCTGCAAATCCTGTAGCATGCGTACATAACACTCCTGCGATTTACTCGACATCAAAGCATAAACCAAAGGGAGGATTCTGCAGGTCTCACCTGTTCCTACTGGGGCATGTATAGAATATAACTGCCTAAATAGGTTAGGGACTGTGCGGAAGGTACCATCCATGATCCAAAAAGTTTGCAGTACTAAGCTTCTCAATGTTTCCTTTTGTAGTGAAAAGGAATATTTTTTCATTGCCACATGTTGAATCTCGGGCCAGGAAAGAGTGACCATTCACAACTGAGAATTCTTGTGGGATGCACACACCGTCTAATGTTTTAGGTTCAGGCATGCTATGTTGTTTTCTTGCACGTTTAACAACCTGCAACAGGGAATGCTTGCCTGGCATGTTATGTCGTACTTCTGGATGTACCTGGGCAAGCTCATTTTGAATAGGTTGTGCAGGTGTGTCATGCGTTGTCAATGCATGGTGTTTCAGGGAGGCTATTGCAATTGCCACAGGAGCATCATTTGCATCTGGTGCATGGTTATGTTCAGTTGTTCCACGCAGTTGATGTTGGTCACTACAAGCACCGTGGATGCCGCGCCATGACATCCTGCATACTTTCTGTGTTGACAGCACCAGTAAAATAAGTCTGCACGATTCCGCTCTTTAACATATAGGTAGCCACTAATGCTGAGCTTTGCATTACCTCGCTGAGATTTAACAATGTCACAAACAGTTGGGTAACCGGTGTCGCCATAGCTCTCTACAAAACCTTCTAAGCGCAAGTGCAACTGTAAATGTTTTTGGATATAATAGCCTAATTAGAGCCGCTCCTTGATCCAGGAACAGAAGTTAATTGATAGCACACACCTGCACTGGGATTGCTTTACAGCTGACTTGCATGCGCAAAGGAAGCCTCACCCTCCCATACCTCCCAAAAGTACCTGAGTGTTTGGATATAAGCTTTACAGTCATGCACAGATTTAGTGACCTGCACCAGCATTTATGGTTATATCTCTGTGAGGCATTACAAAGGGGCTACATTTCACCAACCATCAGCTGTGATCCAAGGGTAGTTGTTACCCTAGATTTTCCTGATCGGTATAATTTCGACTGGTAAAAACTTTGCATATGCATCAGTGCACAGCTATGTAAGTTACGGCGGGTAGATGCTGAGCTAGCTCTGAGTCTGAAACTTTGGATTTTCAAATGTAAGCATGTCGGGGTTTAGGAGACTGAGACTGAGCACTTTAAGTTGCAGTTTGAGTTTTGAGCCGATGTAATTATTTTTAAGTAGAACCCGAGTAAGCTCCTAGCTCTGAGTTTGAAAGTTTGGATTTTCTAATGTAAGCTGGGACTGAGACTGAGTTTAATTAAAGTTTAGCATATTGCAGTTTGGGTTTTGAGCGTGCACAGTTATGATGGATGCAGACGGGTAGATGACAAGCGGGAAATAGCATGCGGGGAGAGTCTCGTCGGTAAAAATAGCTGATCGGGAAGCTGGTTTACGGGAAGCTATATTTGGGAATGTAAACATCGGTTAGATGGGTGACGGGAAATCGTACTAGACCCTAAAAGACGTGCCCCTGGTTGTGGAGGCCAAACCTCACAGGCTAAATTCTCCAAACCAGCCTCGGAGGCCAAAGCTCCCCTTCCCTCAGCATCCTGACTCCTTTCCCCTACTTCCGCTCCCTCCCTCACTTCAGGAGGAACCGGTCAGAGGGAGGTTCGACCTCCACCTGGAAGGTTGGAGGTTAGTCATCGCAGAGTCTTGGGTGCTTTTGCTCATCCAGCAAGGTCACTCGATCGAGTTCGAGATTCCTGCCCCTCTACCTCCAGAACGATCTTTCTATCCTCGGGATCAGGTCCCCTTGTCTCACAAGAGATTCAGGCTCTCCCAAAGGGGCCATAGAACAGGTTCCTCAAAACCAGACAGGAAGGGATTTTACTCCCACATCTTCCTAGTCCCAAAGAAATGGGCGACCTGAGACTGATCCTGAACTCAGCACACTGAACATCTTCATCGGTGACAAGAAGTTTCATATGTTGAATCTTCAGGGGCTCCTTCCCCTGCTCCATCCCAACTCCTGGCTGTGCTCCCTGGATATGACTACCTGCCCATCCCTATCCTCCTGGCCCACCGCCTCTTCCTCCGTTTCATTTTTATGGAGGATCACTTCCAGTTTTGGGCACTCCCCTTTGGATTTTCTTCAGCCCTCCGGGTGTTCACGAAGTGCCTAGCAGTGGTAGCAGCATTTTTATGCCACCAGGGCATTTATGTCTTCCCGTACCTGGATGTCTGGCTCCTCACAGCACCCTCTCCCACCAGCCTGAAAGAGTCTCTCTCTTTCACTCTGAACTTGTTCTCCCTTCTGGGGATCATGGTCAACTTCCCAAAATACCAGCTAGTACCATCTCAACGGCTCCAATTCATTGGAGCAGTACTAGATACAGTTCAGAGCAAGTCTTTTCTACCATTAGATTGGGCCAAGACTTTGATTGCTCAGGCCACTCTTGTGGCCCAGGCTCGATGGATCCCAGCACATGCTGTGCTCCATCTTTTGGAACTGATGGCAGCGGCCATTTTCACAGTTCCCCTAGCCAGACTTCACATGAGGGTCACCCAGTGGTCTCTCTGAGTCCAGTGGGATCAGAGGACAGATGGCAGAAACCAAAAGTATGCTCTCTCTACCGACCTCAGGAGAGATCTTCGCTGGTGGCAGGATCTCTCCAATCTATCAAGGGAACCCTTTTATTCCCCTTTGCCTACCCAAATCCTCACCACAGACACCTCAGACTTGGGCTGGGAGCCCATCTGGGGAACACAAGACACAGGGGTCTTGGTCCGAGCAGGGCGCATGCTCCACATCAATGTTCTGGAGACTAGAGCAGTCCTTACGCTCTCCAGGCGTTTCAGTCCATTCTGGTACCAGGATCTCTTCTGATTCAGATGGACAATATGTCCACAGTCTGGTACATCAACAAACAGGAAGGAACCCGGTCGTACCCTCTTTGCAGGGAAGCAATGAGGGTTTGGTACTGGGTGATCCAGCACAGCGTTTACTTGACAACAGTCTGCGTACCAGAAGAAAACAATGTCCTGGTGGACAGTCTCAACCGATCAGTGGCCAGGGCCCATGAGTAGGAGATAAAGTCAGGGGTGGTCAAAGAACTCTTTCTTCGGTGGGGTCATCCAGACTTAGATCTGTTCACCTCCCCATCCAAAGCAAAACTACCCAACATTTTCTCGCTCGTTCCCAGGCATGGTACTTTTTGGCAAGATGCACTGTCTCTCTCTTGGACAGGGAGGTTTGTTTACACTTTTCCTCCCTTTACTCTCATTCAGAAGGTTCTCGTGAAACTTCAACAGGAGGGAGCTCATATGATCCTTATCACTCCTCTCTGGTCATGCCAGATTTGGTTTCCTCTTTTACAGCAACTGGTACTGGAACCTCTGGTCCCTCTGCTGTTTTCATGAACTTCAGACACAGGAGCAGGGCACCCTGGTGCATCCTAACCTTCAGTCTCTCCACCTTCATGAGGCACCTGTGGACATAGCGGTTTCCCATTATGGTGTCTCCTCGCAGGTTGCACATATCTTAGTAGAGGCCAGAAAACCTCTACTAGATCCACTTACTCCATGAAGTGGAAAGAGTTTCAATCTGGGCCCTAGCAAGAGCTGGGATCCTGTTCATGCTTGGTGGCCCAGGTGTTAGAGTACCTGCACATTTATCTGAGTCAGGCCTTAGCTACTCCTCCATTAAGGTCCATCTCTCTGCAGTGTCATTCTACCACCTCCCAGCGGAGGGCAAAACCTTAGCCCAGTTGGAGGTTGCCAGAACCTTTCTGAAAGGCATCCTTCACTTGAAACCTCCTATCCGGAATCCCTATCCCCCCCCGGGGCCTGAATTTCATGCTCAAGAAACTGACTTTACCCCATTTGAGCCAGCTTCTTCTTGCGACTCATGCTTCCTTTCCTGGAAGACTGTATTTTCAGTCACAGTCACTTCTACCAGAAGGGTCTCTGAGCTTCAAGCTTTCGTTTGTAAAGAACCCTATTTAATTTTTCATAGAGACAGAGTAGTCCTGTGGACTAACCCTTCTTTCCTTCCCAAAGTGGTCTCTGAAACCACTCTGAATCAGAGCATGGAATTACCTGTTCACTATCCCCAGCATTCCAACAGGGGAGAATATCTTCTGCACAACCTAGATGTGCACCGGATTCTGAGGTACTACATGAACCAGACTAAAGAGGTTCATAAATCTAACCAACTCTTTGTAGCCTTTGGTCCCCAGTGCCAGGGTAAGGCTATTTCCAAACAAACCATCTCTAGATGGTTAGCCAACTGCATCCATTTTTCTTACACGAAATATGGGAAGACCCTTCTGGGGGCAGTCAAAGGCCACTCCACCCGCAGCGTGGCGACCTCTACTGCCTTTTTTAGAAATGTGTCCACTGCAGAGATTTGTGCAGCAGCCATCTGGTCGTCTGTTCACACGTTCACCAAGCATTACAGTCTGGACATTGCCTTTAGGAGCAGAACAGGTTTTGGTCTCGAAGTTCTGCAAGACCTCCTGTCATGATTTCTTATGGTGACTTCTCTTCCTCCTGGATGCACCTCTGCATTATTATTTTGGGAACTGCTTGGTATTCAGTCCTGTATATGAAGACCTACTGCAGGAACCCTCTCGAAGTAAGATAGTGCAGTTACGTAAGAACTTACCGTAACAGTAGATCTTCGAGAGAGGTTCCTACAGTAGGTCTAGTTTCCCACCCTCCTTCCCCCAGTTCCTGGATGTTGTTTCCTTTATTTTCCATCCTACCTAGCCCTTGGGTCTAGAGAGGAAGCAGGGTCCCAGGAGTTTTTCTACTCCTAGCTTTTGTTTACCTTTCTTAGGTCTCCGGTGGAAAAGAACTGGAGAGCGGGCACGGGACCGCCTCTTTTATAGCCGGGCTGACATCATGATGCCCGATGTCGGGGGTGGTCCCCGCTGATGATTGCTATCTACAAGTCTGCTGTTCGGACTTAACACCAGGGGGCGCAGTCCTATATGTGAAGATCTACTGCAGGAACTTTTCTCGAAGATCTACTGTTACAGTAAGTTCTTACGTAACTGCAATTTATATTATTATCACTAAGTAATTTTACCATATTTCATTGAACTGACCACTTGCCAATCCTCGCTGTCCCAAGGCTGCTTATCATCATTTTGCAGTCATAAATCATTACATCTGTTTGTCTGCGTTAGTTTGCCCTGGAGCCTGTAACCACCTGTTACCATGTAGATGTGCTTGCTTTGGCTCCTCTATTGGATCTTGGACATTCTGGTTTCTTCTAGGTACTTCTATTGTATCCTACCTTGTCCTGTGAGGTTGAATCATCCTTATCCTTCATTTGTATATATGTTTATATTACTGTATCTGTTTAAATATAAGTGTTCTGTATATGTCTGCTATTGTACCTTCAATTTGATCCTTGACCTATCAGGTCCATCTTGTAAATGAGCTTTGCTCAATGATGTCCGCCTGAATAAATAAAGATTTGATTGATTGATTGATTGATTGAAATAGTGAAACATAAAATCAAATTCATTATCAAGTGACTTTACTTATAACCTCAACTCACGCTAACCATCTTGAAATAAATTTCAAAATATTCACCTATTCAAATCTTTTTTTAAAAGCCCTTCTTTGACCAGGTCTGCTAATCTCTTGCTTTTGTTTCCTATTCAAGAAAAACAATTTTGAGAAAAGTGTCCATTGAAATGCTCAGCAAAAAAAGAGAGAATGACTCTGGTCTCACCACTTATATAGGGGTAAAAAATCCCATAACTTTTAGGCCACTAGATGTCACTCTTACACTTTCCCTACAACACAATTTCTGGTTACCTTGTGATATCACACAGCCTTACAATATCACACTGGTAAGACAATTTTCACACCAGCCATTCAAGAAGGGCTATTTCCCTAAACTTGGTTTTCCCAAGCATCCTGCCTTTTAAGTGCAAAGGTTTACAACAGGTGATGGCTTTTGTCATAGCTCAGCTTTCCTCAATTAGTTAACCAGGGAAATACCCTTTGATCAGCTATCCCCAAGCCTTTGACAAATAATTGTCAGCTTCCTGGTAAGCAAGCTGGTTCCTCTCAGGTCAGAGGAAGATCACATTTTTTTTAAAGAAATCAAATCTCCTCTCTGTGTGACCCGTTTTTTTAACACTGGCTTTCTCTTCTGGTATTTAACATACAGAAAATCATATATATATATATATATATATATATATATATATATATATATATATATATTATATTCTATACAAAAACATGTTAATGCATCATTTAGAGTTAAACCACAAAAAGTCAGGAAATGCAAAATCTTTAAGGTTGCCCCTCCCCCAGACCCACTAATCATCCTAAGATTGACAGATGATGGGTGTGTCATTGGGATTGTGAGGCCTAAATGTCACCCCTTTCCATGCGTAATGATATTGACAAGGGACAGCAAAAGAATGGGGTGACATTTGGGCCTCCACAACCAACCACACCCATTAACTCAATCTTAGATGATTAAGATCGGGGAGGCAAAAAGTACATTCATTTAACAAATATTAATGGATTTTGTATAAAATCCTGCACCCAGAAAGAAGAAAACTAAGAACGCAGAAGTTAGTGGAGACACGGGCCTTTGGATCCTGCTGGTCCTACTAACTTGTAAATGTGCATCTACCATCAACACCCTCAAATTTCAATGTACAAGACCAAACCGTGTCTGAGATATAACATGTTAAAGTTTGAGATTTTCATTCATCAGAGTTGCAGAATTCCGCACCTGTTGACATTTTACAGACACAACAATTGAAAAGTAGATCCATCACACTAAGGCTAGGTACCCTGTCAATTTCAAGGCACTACCATAATGAAAAACACTGTCTGCAAAACATAAATTGCATCATGCAATATCTCTGCAAAATATATTTTCTCTGACATATAAACACTGCAATTCACATGTACAGGACATGCTGTCAACACCTTCCAAATTTGAAGTAAAAAGACCAAACCGTTTCCGAGACATTTAAACTTAAAGTTTGTGAAAATTGGCCTATCTATTCCATTATAAAATCTAGCCATCTTGTCCCTCCCTTGCAATCAAAGATGGCAATCAAAGAATTTCGTGATCAAAGAATTTGCAGGCTCATGATCAAAGAATAAAAAATGGTGAAATGCAAGTTTTACACAGAATTACATGAAACCACCATCATGCCTCGATAGAGCAAAGCCCCTGAGCAAAACCAGCCTCATTTGTGTTCCTAGACCACCTGGGCTGAGAAATTAGAATTTTTCAAAGGGCTATCTAGTCCCTCGTCATGATGCAAGATCGCATCAAAGAATCTCGATCAAGAATTCCTGTGGCTCACGATCAGAGAATTTGCAGGCTCGTGATCAAAGAATAAAAAAAGAGAAAGTGTAATTGTGACGTGAAAACGTTTGGTTCCATGAGGAGGTGCAAGGTGTATCGAGTTCAGATCTTGAATGCTTGCTGACTATTTGCCTGTTTTGGAAATAAAAGGCTTTTATCTTGACACATCGAATGTGGAATTCATATCAGAGAACAGATGGTTATGAGGTGCCGACCTATTTGAACACTTCGCGAGTACCTTTTGGATTTGGTTTTGGCCCCATCTTTGCGGTGTTTGTAGCCACATATGTATGCTTGTGTGACTATCTAAAGAATAAAAAATGGTAAAACTCGACTTTTAGGCAAAATTACGTGAAACCACTGACATGCCTCGATAGAACGAAGCCTTCTGAGCAAAACCCCACCTCATTTGTGATCCTAGGCCACCCCAAGGCTAAGAGAATTGAATTTTTCAAAGAGCCATCTCATCCCTTGTTCGCGATGCAAGATCGCGATCAAAGAATTTGCAGGCTCACAATCAAAGATCGTTAATGAGTCACGATCAAAGAATTTAAAACCTTCTAACTCTATTTTTTTACCATTTTACATCAAACCAAAGGCATGGGTTGATAGATCAAAGACCCCTGAGTAAAACCCATGCAAGTTTTACTTCAGGAGTGACCCCTGAGCCGAGATATTTTAATTTTTTCTGACAGAATTTGAAAAACAAGATGGTGGACCTCACGATCAAAGAATTCTCGGGGACAAGGATTATTTGACCATGAGGCTGCAAATTCTTTGATCACCAGGTGGGACGAGATGGCCCAAACCCCATTTTTTGTTCGCAAAATCATATAAATTTTCCCATTGACTTATAATGGGAGCTTAAAACTGCAATATATTTTGAATACCTCAATATTTTTTCACAAAATGAAAAGCAGTATGTTTGGCTACCCAAGCTCTTTCAGATGAGCCATCTCAAAGAGCAGCACACCACACAACGGCTTTGCAGTACCACTGACAAAATCCCCAAAACTGCCTCCAGAACTGGTGAAAAGTGCATTTTTCAGCATTTTGATGTGCAAAGACCATAAGTCCGACCAAAACAAAATTTGGCAGATCAAGAGATCTACCATGCCCCACCGTGCAGACCAAATTTCAGGAAAATCCATTGAACGAGTCTAAAGTTATTAACGTGCAAATTTTTGACTTTAACATAGAAGTGCCTTCATAACCCTAAATGTAGTGGCGCAACTGAGCCACTATAATTAATATATATATATATATATATAGATGTGTGTGTATAGACTGAATTTGTGGGAATGCACCCACCTAATACATGGTAAGGTTTTCACAAATTCTTTTACAGTTTTAACTGGCGAGATAGGGCATCTGCATTAGCGTTGGCTGACCCTGCTCTGTGCGTAATGGTCATATCATAGGCCTGTAGGGCAATACTCCACCTTAAGAGAAAGTCATTGGTTTTATCCATCTGATTTAGCCACACCAGGGGGTTAGGATCGGTCTGTACCTTGAAGTGCCTCCCATAGAGGTACGGCTCTAATTTCTTCAGGGTCCATACCAGCGCAAGACATTCCTTTTCAATTGTGGACTAGGCATGCTCTTGGGAAAGTAATTTTTTGCTCAGGATACAATTGGGTGATCTTTTCCCTGATTAGAGGTCTAACTGAGGACTGCTCCAATCCCTACATCTGAGGCATCTGTCTGGACTACAAACTGCTTACTGTAATCTGGACTACCTAATATAGGGGCACTGCACAGTGCCTCCTTCAGCTGTGTGAAGGCTCATTCACAGGTTGGCTCCCACTTCACCTTTTTAGGCTGTCTTTTGTTTAGCAGGCCAGATAGGGGAGCTGCCAGGGTACTGTAATTTGGTGCAAACTTCCAATAGTACCTGGTGGTCCCTAGGAAGCTCCTAACCTGCATCTGGGTTTCATGCCTTTGCCACACCTCTATCACTTCAGTCTTTGCTTGATTAGGGTGAAGCTGCCCTGCCCCACTACATGGCCTAGGTATGCCACCTCCACCATAGCCATCTGGCAGTTTTCAGCCTTAACAGTGAGCCTTGCCCTCTGGATCCTGCCCAGCACTTCCTTCAGGTGGAACAGGTGTTTCTTCCAGCTGGTACTGAAGATGGCAATATTATCCAGATAAGTCACTACGTACTCTTCAGCACCATGTAACACCTGGTTGACCAACCTTTGGAAGATGGCAGGGGCATTCTTCATTCCAAAAGGAATTACCTGGAACTTGAATAATCCTATTGGCATGATGAAGGCCAACTGCTCTCCTGCTCTGGCAGTTAAATCCACCTGCCAGTACTCCTCTGTCAAGTCAATGGTAGTAAGGTATGTCGCTACCCAACTTGTCCAGTAGTTCATCTATCCATGTCATTGGTGATTGTAGTTACCTTTCATGATAAGGGTAAAGAGCTGAGATAGAAATGTATGTATTTTGAATGTTATAGAAGCAAGAAGGAAAGGAAGCATATTCAATTCAGTGCTTTACAGTAACTGGTAATTGCTGTTTTCTTTAGACTTGGATTGTGGGCTTTTGGTGACACTGTACTTTCTTTGATGTCTTTACTTAGAATTGTTTTGGGGCTGTTGAGGATTTAAAACGTAGTGGTGGTGTATTCTTTGCTGTCTTTAGTTGCTGCAAATTTTCAGCCCCTCTTCCCCCAACTCTTGATTATATGCCTTGTTAAATCTGATTGACAGGAGCTAAACATTGGGTATAGTAGGGGGTGTGGGGTAGGAGGGGCATACCAGGAAAGGAACAGCAGTAAGTGAAGAGGTGTCTGCTCTCTCAGTGGAAGGGAAGTAAATGCAAATCTAGGAGCTTTCATTATTACTTCTTCGCATTGATATTGCATTAGGGAAAGGAGGAGTAGGAGTTTGAAGAAGGTTGTGCAATGGCTACTTAAAGTCTGTTTTTGAGTGTGGATAGGAAGGATAGGAATATAAAAAGCAGTTGCTTAATATATCTAAACGTGTGCAACAAAGGAGGTAAGGGAAATAAAGAAAATGTTTTGCACTGATAGAGGAGAGAGAGGGGAGACTTGGGGGAGTGTTTGGTATCCTGCATCTGGAAGGGTGGGGAGTCGCTGGTGGGCAGCGACAGCAATGGGTAGGGTGGTAGGCTGCAACAACTGCAGTGCACCAATCTTTCTAAAAATTGCCTGGAGTGTGGGAGGATGTTTAGTGTGCAACCACATAGAAAACTTAGAAAGGAGATTGAGGGTCTGCAGGAGGAACTAAGACAGGCAAGGCAGATTGGGGGTGGGTTTAGCCCAATACTGGAGGGAGGAAGAAGGGGAGATGAGGGAGGGCAATTTAAGCCAACAGTGGTGAGGAGAGGGTCAGAAGAAGGGAAGCAGAGACAAAGGGGCCCAGGCCAGGAAGAACAATTGCCAAGGAAACCAGGTCAGGAGACAAAAGACAAATGGAAGGAGGAGATAGGGACTTGTGAGGGGAGGCGAAGAAGTGGCAAAAGTCATGGAGTGGAAAGGAGAGAACAGGTTACTATGAAGAGAGAGGAGGCGGGCATTTGTGAAGGGTCTCAGAAAATAGTTGTGCACTGCTAGAGAGGAAGAAGGTGGAGGAGGAAATGATGAAATTAGAGGGTAATTGATAAATGCCTGGACCAAACTGGAGTGGGGGAAGTTCTGCTGGAGAATTGCAACAGGGTAAAAGGGGAAATAATATGCAGGAGGAAGAAGAGGAGCTAGAAATGAGAGAGGAGATGAATGGAAGCAAGCAGGGAGTAAGAGGATGGAATCTTAGTGCTGGGGACTCAATACTAAGAGGAGTTAGGTGGGGTAGCAAGGGGAGAGGCATAGTCGCATTTGGGTGGAGGCCATGCCAGGAATGACAGTGGAAAGGGTGGGACAGTCTGTTCTGAAATATGCTAGAAGGGTAGGGACAAGTCTCATTTAATTATACATCTTGGGACAAACGACCTGGCTGACAAGACAGTAGATACAGTCCAGAGGAGGTTTGAGGAACTAGCACAATTATGTGGAGGGGCAGGAAGATCAGTAACTTTTTCAGAGATACTTCAGTGCTGAGCAAGCACAACAAGAAAGCTGAGAATAGAGGAATTTAACAGATGGCTAAGAACCTGGTGTTGTGCTAAAGGGTATGGGCTGTTGGGGGTGGGGAGGGACCTGGGAGGACAGTAGTCTCTATGCCAAGGACAGACTACACTTGAGTGAGGAGGGAAAGAAAGTGTTGAAACAGAGGATGGAGGAGTACATAGAGAAAGTTGGGAATTTAAACTAGGAGTGGGGGGTGGCAGTTGGGGAAGAGATATGCAGAGACCACAGGTTGGGAAACCATATGAGCTTACCCCCCATAACAGTGACAAAGGACAAATGGCAAGTACTGTTGGTGATGCTAGGAAAGGAGGGCAGGATGGGGGGAAGGTGGAAGGTGGTTACCCTTAATGCTAGGAGCCTTGGGAGGAAAAGGTTACGTCATGGCAGAGGGAGAGGTGGACATTGCAGCCATCATGGAAACATGGGCCACCCAATACAATGACTGGGACCTGTCTGTACCAGGTACAGGTTATTTCAGAGGGACAGAGTGATTGGGAAAGGGGGGTGGCACTATATGTGAAGGAAGGACTGAAGTGTGTAAGGGAGGAAGGGAGGAGGGTAGTACTGGAGTCACTTTGGATGCAAATCCAGGATTCCAAGAATAGGATTCTTTGAATGGGAGTGGTGTACAGGCCACCATCTCAGACGGAGGAGTTAGACAGGGAACTAGCGGGACAGATCAGGAGGACCTGTGAGAAGGGTAGTGTGGTGATTGTGGGGACTTCAACATGCCAGGAGTGGACTGAGCACCCCAACAACCAGGAACAGAAGGAGCAGGTACTGCTGGATGCCTTCAGGACAGCTTCCTGCTGCAAATGGTCAGTGAACCAACCAGGTTAGGGAATACCCTTGACCTTGTGCTGGCAAATGGGGACTTTGTGAGAGAACTTACAGTGGAGGAACCACTGTCAGGAGTGACCACCACTCAGTATGGCTCACATTGGATATGGGCAAGGAAGGAGTGGAATCTGGCACAATAGTGCTGGACTTCAGGAGGGCTGACTTTGGGAGGATGGGGAAGTGGTAAAGGGTACCTGGCCAGAATTCAATCTAGTATGGACACTAACCAGAGGTGGGAGCTCATAAAGCTGGGGATAGTGGAGGCAACCAAAACCTGCTGCAAAGCCCAGAGCAAGAAGGCTAGGGCTAAGAAACCGATCTGGTTGAGCAAGGAGGTCATGGAAAAGGTAAGGAGGAAAGAGCTGCCTTTAGGAAGTACAAGAAAACAGGGAGGGGGAGGACTGGGAGGAGTACTTGACAGAATCGAAGGAGGTGACAAGGGCAGTAAGGGGAGCCAAAGCATCTACGGAACTCAGGCTGACAAAAGGCATTAGAAGGGAGAAGGACTTCTTAAGTACATCAGGAGAAAAGGGCTGTAAGGACCACATAGTAAGGATTAGGAAGGAGGGGTTGGGTGGAAGCAGGGTGCGATAAGGCTGAAGCACATGAATGAGTACTTCTGCTCAGTATTTACTAAAGAGAAGAGGGGGTGACACCCAAGGTGGGAGAAATGGCAGAAGCAGGGTGGGAAGTGGTGACAGATGGGAAAGCCATGGAGGCAGAGTTTGAGAGGGTTTGAAGGCACTGAGGGTGGACAAGGCACCAGGCCCAGATGGCATCCACCCCAGGGTACTGAAGAGCAAGACCTTGGCAGACCTATTTAATGTCTCACTACATTCGGGTGTGTACCTCAGGACTGGAGGATGGCACATGTGGTGCCCCTCCACAAGAGTGGCGCCAAGGATGAACCGGGAAACTACAGACCAGTGAGCCTCACATCCATCGTGGGTAAGCTAATGGAGACTATCCTGAAGGAGAGGCTGGTGACCCTCCTAGAGGCCAAAGGACTACAGGACAGCAGACAGCATGGCTTCATACATGGCATATCCTGCCAAACCAACCTGGTCGAGTTCTATGACTGGGTAACTAGGGAACTGGACAGGGGCCATGCAGTGGATGTCCTGTATCTAGACTTCAGTAAGGCATTCGACAGTGCCACATGGAAGGCTGAGAAGGAAGTTAGTAGGCACAGGGGCTGGTGCAAAACTGGTGAGATGGGTAGGAAACTGGCTGCAGGGAAGGCAACAGAGGGTAGTGGTGGATGGGGAGCGCTCACACCCAAGGGTAGTGACGAGCGGTGTTCCACAGGGCTCGGTGTTGGAACCAGTGTTGTTTGGGATATTCATTGCAGACATATCATGGGACATCAAGAGCAAGATCAGTCTGTTTGCTGATGATACCAAGATAAGCGCAGGTGGTGGATGACCTAGGGGGATGGCAGGGGTTGCAGGATGATCTGGCAAAGCTTGAAACCTGGTCAGACACCTGGCAACTGGGCTTTAATGCCAAAAAGTGCAAGGTGCTGCATTTGGGATGAAGAACCCAAGGAGGAGTTACCAGCTAGGGGAGTGCAGCTAGCCCAGACAGAGGAGGAGAAGGATCTGGGTGTGCTCATTACAGGGTCAATGAACAACTTGGCACAATGTAGGAAGGCAGCTGCAAGGCCAACAAAATGCTGGGTTGTATTGTAAGGGGTATATCCTCGAGGAGGGAGGAGGTGATTCTGCCACTGTATAGGTCATTGTTAGACCACACCTGGAGTACTGCGTGCAGTACTGGTGTCCGTATCTGAAGAGGGACATTAAGTTACTGGAGGGGTGCGCAAAGATGATCATAAGGTGGCTGAGGAACTTATCATACGAGGGAGGTTGAAGGAGTTGAACATGTACTCACTGGAGGAGAGGAGAGACGGGGTGACATGATTGAAACCTTTAAATACATGAAAGGAATAAACAAGACAAGTACAGAGGGGCTGTTCAAAGTAAGGGAGGGGAGGGACACCAGGGGCCATGATATGAGACTGGAGCGAGGAAGGTTCAGGAGGAGATGAGGAGACACTTTTTACAGAGAGGGTGGTGGCTGGGTGGAATCGTTACCTGCTGAAGTGGTATGCAGTAGAACAGTGGACTGCTTCAAATGAGGATGGGACAGGACAAGGGGAGGGTTAATGAAGGGGAAGGGTGGAAGGAGGGGCAGCTTCAGAATAGGGTGCTAGCTGCACATTCGAAAGCAGACTTGATAGACTCCTCTAGGCCTTTATCTGCTGGCAAATTTCGTATGTTCAAGATTGGTGGGTGTCAGACTTTGTGACTGCGTTGAGTCCATGATAGTCCACACAAAAGCAAGCAGAGCCATCCAGCTTGGGAATGAGGACTACAGGTAAGGCCCAGGGACTGTGGGATTTCTGGATTATCCCTAAATCCAGCATTTCTTCCACTTTTGGATGGCCTCAGACACCCGGTAGGCTGTCTGCCATATGGTCACTTGTGTCCCCATGTCTACATTGTGTGTCGCTAAGGGGGTACATCCTGGCTTGGCCATAAACAAAGGGACAAAGTCCTCAAAAACCTCCTTCACTCCCTGGGACTGTTCTAGAGTCAACTGGGGAGACAGTTTGATTGCCTCCACAGAAGACTTCCACTAGCATTCCTCCAGCAAGTCCAGTAGGGGGTCTTCTTTGTCCATCCCCTTCTCAGGACTACACACTGCAAATACCTATTTGCATAAGGCTTCATCATATAGGCATGTTACAACCTATGGGTATGTCTCCTGTGAGACAGTTCTACAAAACAGTTTACATCATTTACCTGTTGGACTACCTTGCAGCTGCAAAGTCTTCACACTTCCCAAGGCATGGGACATGTCCCCTTCAGTTCCTAAACTGGGGTCCATAGCTCCAGTATCAGGGCATGCAGAGTCACTAACTTCCCTAACCTTCTGACCAATGGTTACCCCTCCATCCTCTGAGTAACCTTCTGTAGCTGTTTTGTGAACTGCTACTTAGGGAAGTCATACCCTTTCTCACTACTCTCCATTTCAGGAGACCCAGGCTGGGAAACCAGCCTCCCATTGTGTTTCATGGGGCTTCTATGGGGTCCAAGGAACTACAATCAGACTCTGCCATCTGACTGCAGGTAACCACACACCACCCCTTCTGAGATTGTTCCCTATAATCACAATAAGGACAAGATTGTCTGCCACTGCCACCTTTTTCACCTTCTCTCCTGTTTCACCCCAGTCCAGGAGAACACTAACTAGTGGCAGAGTTTTCTCCTCCCCAGTGAATCCCCTCACTGTTACAAATTGATTAGGTATAAGCTGTGCAGGCCCAACCAAATCCCCTTTTACTAAGGTAAGAGACACCCCTATGTCCCTTAACCCATGGGTCTGCACCCCATTTACAGTAACCAGGTGTATATGCGCCCTCATATTTATAGGCATGCTTTAAAAGATACAAAGTTCACCCAACTCTGTTCGAGCACCACTTTATCCACTCTGTTCCTTTTTAGAACACTGTCTAGCAAGATGCCCTGGCTGTTCACAGAACCAACAGTCATCATTTCTTTTATCCGAGAAATCCCTTTTTTGTAACCTGGGGCATCCCACTTTTTGTGGAGGCAGTGAGGATTTCAGCTGCCCTGAAGGCAGGCTTTTTCTTTCTGCACTGCTAGACCCACTCCACTTCCTTTCAGAGCAGGCCTACTCCTGGAATAGCAATCCAAGAGTCTTTGACAATAATTTTCAGCTTCCTGGTAAGCAAGCTGGTTCCTCTCAGGTCAGAGGAAGGTCAAACATTTTTTTAATGAAATCCAATCTCCCTCTCTATGTGACCCTTCCTTAACACTGGCCTTCTCTTGTGGTATTTAACATACACAAAATCACATAAAAAAATATATGACAGAATTACATCTGCAAATATTACACAACAGGGCCATTATCACCACAGAGGCCACCATGGCAGAAGCAGACCTGGACATAGTCATTTCAGAGACCTAGTGCAATGAAAACTAGAGCTGGGATGTGGCCATACCAGGTTATTCTCTGTTCAAGAAGGGCAGGGTAGGGAGAAAAGGGGGAGGAGAGGCTCTTTATCTAAGAGACAACATAAAAGCCACTAAAATACAGGGGGAGAAGAGAGGACTCAGACAATGCCTATGATCACTTCTTTGTAGGCCTCAATCTCCCAACCATGACTGATAACTATAAGGCTTACTTGATGTGCTCTACTACCATTACAGAACTTACAAATGGCATTAAAGTACTAAAACCCCAGACCTGGATGGCTATGGGTGACATTTTATAAAGCACAAGTAAATTCCTTAAATCATTATTGCATCGTACATTTGGCCATTGTATGAGTAGTTCATCCTTCTTATAATCATGTAAATACACTAATATATCTGCCATCTTTAAACCTCTAAAGGAGCCTAAAACTGTGAATTGTACCACCCCATCTCCATCCGTAACACAGACTACAAACTTTTCACCAGCTCATGGCCCACTGGCTCAACAATATTTTACACTCCATTATGGACCCTGACCAACCGGGATTAATTTGTTACAAGCAAACCTCTGCTGATATTAAATGCACCATCTTGCTAATCGAACATGTCCAGAAACACAACCTCCCTTCTTAATTCTGAGCTAAGACTGCCAACAAGTCTTTGATCATGTTTCTTGGTGATTCTTACAAAATACTCTGTCCAAATTTGACTTGACCCTCTTTTCTCACTTTTCTTAAGGCTCTCTATGCAGACCCAAGCCACCTGAAAAGTGACTGGATCAGGGTCGGCCAGGGAGGCAGGATTGAGCATCCCCATGGATGCTCCTCCTCCGGGGGGCGGTTACAGGGCAGTGATTCCCACATGCATTGCCGCCAGTGGAAGCATGGGTGGTGAGGTGTAACAGCTCCTACAGGGGAGCTGGGGTGGGAAGGGTGCTGCGGATGCTTGACAGTGACATACATAAGAACGCTGCCTGTCTGGACTCAAGTCCTCTGCGTTGGCACCTTCAGGGGGTTGGGACTGGGAGAAAACCAAAGGAAAAAAATGTCCCAGTCTCGCGTGGAATGACACTGGGTCAATGTTACATCGGGACCCCACCGAAAACACCAGCGGAAAGGATTCCTCGGGGCAGAGACCTGGAGGAAGTAAAAAAAAAAAACTGGATCATTCTTTCTCCATTTTACCCTTACAACAGGAACCCTCCAAGAATGCTCTCTCTCCCCTTACTTGCTCATCCTTTAAGTAAAACCCCTGCCACAATTCCTCCATCAGACAACCGTGACTGAAGGTACATCAGTGGGGGACCATGTTCATAAAATCACCTTTTATGCAGACATCCTGTCAGAATGGTATAGGGCCTGACCCCTCAGATTCTTATAACCAATGACAAATAAGGAACCAGAGACATGTGGCATCAAGTAATTAGTTACAGGTTTTATTACTTAGCCCCAAAAAACATATATACAGCTTACCCAAGGCCGAGGAGCTCGGAGACCTCTATATCTACCTAGGGTGAAGAATGGAACTTAGTGAGCAAAATAACATTATTTTCTTATATACTATGATAATTGCTATGGTAACTTTTGCCTAGTGCATACTTTCGTGTTACAAGCATTCTCCTAGTGGTTAATCCAATAGGTGGCTCCCGGTCTTGAATAACAATGGTGCAATACATTACAGTGTAATACATAGAGAATAATATATGGGATGATGTGTGTAACGAGATTTTACACACACCCGAGTTGTGGGATGCTACATAAACCCCAAGGGCAAAGCCCAAGAGGTTTATGAAATGCATCCCACAACCAGGGTGTGTGCAAAAATTGAGTTTTACACACCACCCCATATTTTATTTGTTATAATTGCTGGGGTCGCAATTTTTCACATGAGCAATTATATAAAATATGGAGGGAGGCAGTGACAAGAAGAGGAGGAGGAGCAGTATCTATGAGGTGGTTCCATGACAATGGCGATCTGCAGTGAGGGTGCTGAAAAGCTCATTTTTTTTAAGTGAAAGTTGTTCAGTTCTTGACAGTAGCCTGCCAAAGAGATGCAGCGGTAAGGGAGTGGGGCCATGCAGGAGACACAGTAGCCAAGCCGCAGTGATGAATAAAAATGGATGAGAGCGTCAGGCAGAACAGAAAGGCCCCCCCGAATAACCCCAGCTACCCTTCACTATGCCACCATAAAAATGCATGCAGCCTGCCTCACGCTGACCTCTTTAACAAAAAAAAGAAGTAAATTATTTTACAGGCCCAGACAGTGTGAAAAAGAAAAGCTTTGAAGACGTGTAGCTGCTATGGCTCCTGCTTTTACCATTGTAAAGGCAGTGTGTGTTTGCCGTTATAACCAGCTGGTTATAATGGCAAATTACAACTGTTTTTTACTATGGGAAAAAAAGCGAAACAGTAATTCAAACAACATGAAGTCTTGCTGTACTCTGACTATTGCAGTTAGGTCCTGCCTTTCAACTGCCCTGGTGAACAAAGAGTTAACTTTCCGTGGACAGCATGGAACGTTCAGCGCGAGCTCGGTTGAAGCCCCTGTCTGCTGTTATTTAAACTCCAACCGTCAGATGCTTTACTCCTACCACTGAATAGTCGCTCCGGAGATTACTCCTTTGCTCGGTTCAAAAGTTGGTTAAAGTGTCGTTTCGCCGCTTTCACCGAATTTCTGCTACCGAATCTGTCGGTTTAAGTCTCTGTCTATGATACCGTGAGTACTAGATAGGTTTTACATTTAGTTTGGAACTTAGAAATTTCGGATCGGTTCAGCTGAATCGATCACTTTAGTTTAAAAAAGTTTGTGAATTTACTTAGAGTGTGGTAACCAGTCCGTATCAGTTCTAAAAAAAATGGATTTTATTACTTTTTTTCCAAGACTCTTAACAAGGTCAGGAACTGACAGGGGAGTCTTGCCTGGCGGATTGCCAAAAAAAGGGTAAGTTTTGGATAGGATTGGCCATGTCTGAGAAACCCAAGGAAAAAAACGGGCCCACTGGGTTTCAACACTGCAGTGTGTGTGGGGAAGCCTTTGCTAAGGCTGATCCCCACACCACCTGTGTTTATTGTCTGGGGTTTGACCACCTCGATTCAGACTGCCAAATTTGTAAGAATTTTCCCAAAGCTACCCTGGATAAGAGAGTAGGTAGACTGAGGGAAAGGGAGGCCGAGAAGTCCGCTGACCGATGGCCAGCCCGTTCGGTTCAATCGGGTCCAGAAGAAGTGCCCTCTGACCAGGGCTTAAACTTCGGCAAAAGGAAAGCCGATTCTGAGGAGTCGGTTTTGGTTAAAAGGAAGAGAAGAAATAAATCATCCAGTTCGGATCCAGAAATTCATACTCTGACCACTGATGAGATAGCCAAAGCGATAAGAATAGTGCAATCGTTAACTTCCGTTCCGGCCGAACCGGCACCATCTGGCAGGGGCTTGGTTCGGTCGGCTCCCCCGGTTCCGGATTACACTTCAGAAGAATTTTATGAACCAGAGGAGGAGGAGGGAGAGTATGAGGATGATGTTGATGGTGATTATGAAAGTCTGGATGTGCCTATTGACCCGGACATCTCCCCAGACAGACCTTCAGGTGTTTCTCCTCCTAGGCATTCTGAGTCCCCTGCCCACTTTATGTTTTACAAAAAAGTGGCTGAAACCCTCCAGCTTCCAATGGAAGAAGCAGTAAAGGATCAGGAGGAGCCTGATTTTGTTGAAATGATGGACATCCCAGAGTCCAGGAGACTGTCTGTTCCCCTCCATAAATCTTTTGGGAAACAGACAATTAAAATTTAAAGACTCCTAACTCCATACCGCCTGTGGACAACGAATGGACAAGAGGTACACCCTTTCAGGTTCGGACATGGAGTTCCTTTCTCAACAGTGCAGCCATGTTGGGGTAGTCGCAGCTGCTCGTGATAAGGCAATATTCCCTTGGCATCACACCTCCCCAGATAAGGACTCCAGGAGGATTGATGCCATGGCAAAGAAGCAGTACATGGCAGCATCTTTGGGACTCAGGCAGGCTAACTATATGGCCTACACAGCTAGATACCAGAAGTCCAGATGGGACACTGTGCTGGCTCTGGCTAAACAGGCCCCTGACCAGCTTGCCAAGGAGCTGGAGCAGGAGCAGGTGGCTGCAGATGGGATTGAGGCATCCAAGGTGCAATTTCATGCTGCTGTGGACTCCAATGATGTTTCATCTAGAGTCATGGCTATATCTGTGGCCCTTCAGAGGATGGCTTGGCTCAGATGTACTAGCCTATCACAGGATACCCAGGCTAAGGCCATGGATTTCCCTGTCATTGGTAATTCTCTGTTTGGGAAGCAGACAGAGAACTACATGAAAAAGATGGACAAGTACAGGACCACCTACAGGAGTGCTCAGGCCAAAGAAAGGCAGGCCACTCCTCAAAGGCAGCAGTCTGGGGCAGGAGCAGGCCTTTTCAAAGGCCTTTTTACCAAGCCCAGGCCTCCTCTTCTTCCTATGCTCAGAGGGGGTTCTTCAGAGGGAGAGGCAGACGGGGAATGAGCAGGCCTGCTTCCACCCCTCAGCCTGATGGGTCTGCCCGAGCCAATTCTCCAATACCTGTAGGGGGTAGGCTGGCTTACTTTGTCCAGGACTGGAAGTCTCTGACAGCAGACAAGTGGGTCCTGGAAGTAGCAAGCCAGGGACTGGTTCTCAGCTTCAAAAAATTTCCCAAGATGAGAACCAGATCCTTTCCACCTGCAAATCCATCAGAGACCCTTGCCCTAGAGGCAGATGTTTCTTCCCTCCTGGCTCTCAGAGCCAGAGAGAGGGTTCCTACCCTACACAAGGGCAAAGGATTGTACTCCAGGTACTTCCTAACCCCCCAAAAAACAGGAGAATGGCGGCTCATCCTGGATCTAAGATATCTGAACAAGCACCTTTTAAAACCAAAGTTCAAAATGGTGACTCTGGGAATAATTCTGCCCTCTCTAAGGCCAGGGGACTGGCTAGCCTCCCTGGACCTCAAAGATGCCTATTTTCAGATTCCCATCAGGTACTCCCACAGAAAGTACCTCAGCTTCGAGTTGACCTAAGGCCACTATCAGTTCAGATCAATGCCCTTTGGCCTAACATCAATCCCAAGGGTGTTCACAAAGTGCCTGGCAGTAGTGGTTGCTTTCCTAACGAGAAAAAAGATCTCCATCTTTCCATACTTGGACGACTGGCTCATAGTGGGTCAGTCTCCAGACCAAGTCAAGTCACATCTGCAAATAACTCAGCAAGTGCTCACTTCCTTAGGATTCCTCCTCAACCTTCCAAAGTCAGTTCTCGAGCCAGTACAGCTCCTCACCTTCATAGGGGCGGAGCTGGATACAATAAGGGCAAGAGCCTTTCTTCCCCTGGACAGGGTAAGGACCCTTATAGAACTGGCCTCTTCATTCACCCTTCAGGTGTCTCGACCAGCAAGGCATTTACTGCAGCTTCTGGGCCACATGGCAGCCTCTAAAGCAGTGGTACAGGGAGCAAGATTTCAGATGAGGGACATTCAGTTCCACTTAAGAGCCTTCTGGTCCCAAAGAAAGGATTCCCTTGCCAAACTAGTCCCAGTGACTTGAACCCTGATCCAGGCTTTGCAATGGTGACAGGATCAGGACAATTTGAGACAAGGAGTTCCTTTTGCTACTCAGTCTCATTCAGTGATACTCACCACAGATGCCTCCCTGCTGGGCTGGGGAGCCCACCTGGGGGATCTTACCACCCAAGGGCTCTGGTCACCTCAAGAATCTCTGCTTCACACCAATCCCTTGGAACTCAGAGCAGTGTTTCTGGCACTGCAAGCCTTTTCCAAATCTGTACAGAACAAGGTGGTCCAGATCAGAACAGACAATACCACCACAATGTGGTGCATCAACAAGCAAGGAGGCACTCGGTCTATAGCCTTGTGCAAAGAAGCAATGAAGTTGTGGTCCCTGGCCTGTTCCCTGCAAACCTCTCTGATAGCAGTTCACCTCCCAGGGAAGGACAATGTCCTAGCAGATGCTCTCAGCAGGATATCCCAGGCCATCACTAATTGACCCTAGATCCCTAGTTTTGAAAGTGATTTTTCTAGATGGGGCACTCTACAGATAGATCTTTTTGCAGCCCCAGTCAATCACCAACTTCCTCTCTTTTGTTGCAGACCCCCAGTCTTGAGCTCAGTCCCCCTGGATGCTCTGATTCTGAATTGGGAAGGGAAATTTCTGTATGCTTTTCCCCTTCCCTCTCCTGTTCAAAGTGTTAGTCAAGATCAGGTCTCAACCATGCAAAGTGATTGTGATTGCTCCAGACTGGGCCAGACAGCCCTGGTACCCCCTGTTGCTGTCCTTAGCAGTCCACCTTCCCTTGTCTCTTCCCAGGAATTACAACCTGTTGACATCCTCCCAGGGGAGGATTTGGTATCCGAACCTCAAGTATCTCAATCTCAAGGCATGGCTCTTGAAGAGTTAGAGTTTGCTGATCTGCACCTTTCTCAAGGGGTGCTGGATATCCTTATGGCTTCTCGAAAGCCTTCCACCAGTAAGACTTACAACTCCAAATGGAAAAGGTTCACTATTTGGTGCTCTAATAAGCATATTTCTCCAGAATCTGCTGGGTTGCCTACAGTTCTGGACTATATGGTCCATCTTAGTGGCTTAGGACTTAGGCCAGCTACACTTAAAGTACATTTGGCAGCTGTTTCTGCCTTCTTGACAGTAGGCAAGCCCTCTCCTCTGTCAGCCCATCCTGTGTTTTGTAAGTTCTTCAAGGGATTGCTGCACACCAATCCCCCCTTTAGGGACCCTGCTCCTGCTTGGGACCTTAATGTTTGCATTGCTCAGCTTATGCAACCACCCTCTGAGCCTTTGTCCTCTGCAGAGCTTAAATACTTGACTTGGAAAACTGTGTTTTTGGTAGCCATTACCTCTGCCAGGCATATCAGCAAATTGCAAGCCCTGTCAGTGGAGCCTGATTTCATCTCTTTCCATAGAGATAAAGTGGTCCTAAGAACTAACAGGAAGTTTTTGCCTAAGGTGGTTTCAGATTTCCACCTTAATCAGTCTATGTCTCTCCCTGTTTTCTTCACTGACCATTTCTCTTCTGGAGAGAGGAGGCTGCACAGCTTGGATGTTAAAAGGGCCCTCAGCTACTACATAGAGCGCACCAAGGGTCACAGGTTTGAGTCCCTCCAGTTCCTCACATATGGAGAGGTCGGTAAGGGCAAACCTGCCACTAAGAGATCTATTGCCATGTGGATTGTCTCTTGTATACAATTCTGCTATGAAAAACTGGGTAGAACCCCAACCTCAGGCCTGAGGGCCCACTCTACTAGAGGCACTGCTGCTTCCCTGGCTGCTGCCAGGGATATTCCTATCTTAGAAATTTGTCAAGCAGCCACCTGGAAAACAGTTCATACATTCACCAAGCATTACTTCTGGATATCCAGGCTAGAGTGATGCTCGATTGGCACAGCAGTACTTCAGAGCCTATTCTCAAAGTAGGTTCTGTCCCTCCATGGAGGTACTGCTTGAGTAGTTCGTATAGTCAGAATACAGCAAGATTCATGTTGTTTGAAGAAAAATTACTCACCTTAGTAATGTTGTTTCTTCTAATGGAGTCTTGCTGTATTCGATCTTCCCCTGCCTCCCTCAGAACCTGTTTCTTGGGATGTGGGTGGGCAGGAGCAGTGTTGGCACCCTAGGGGCGCCCCTTTTTCACCCTTCTTTACTTTGGGTGTGTGTTGTGTTTTGTTTTTTGGGTTTCCTGACTTGAGTCTTTGTTTTGAAACAAAAAAAACCTTTTTAATAAATTTAGTTGCCAGTTGGCTAGTGTGAGTTTTACAGTTTCCACACAGAACTTCTAGTGAGTATTGCTTGTAAAGATATGATGGTTGGAGTTTAAACAACAGCAGACAGGAGCTTCAACCGAGCTCACACTGAACGTTCCATGCTGGCCATGGAAAGTTAACTCTTTGTTCTCCCGGGCAGTTGAAAGGCAGGACCTAACTGCAATAGTCAGAATACAGCAAGACTCCATTAGAAGAAACAACATTACTAAGGTGAGTAATTTGTTCTTATAGTGTAATTATGCAAAGGCCACAAAATGTCACTGCAGGCTGTAGATATTTGGATAGTCATTACTGGTATTACATTTGCAGTTAGGTATAGAACATTATAGAACATAAATAATATTGTCACAATTACACATAAATCACATATATGCCTCTAGTCCCACGATTCTCCTGTGGGAGTTGGTGCCCTAAGATAGTTAGTACTCATTATAGGCCTCATTTGGAGCTGTCAGTAAACGTAATACTATTGTGGTGTAATGGTTGATCTTATCTGTGTCAGTTTTCACCATTCATCACAGATGGGTATCTGGCCAGAGGTCAGGACCCCTGGGAGAGCTTTTTAGTAGAGTGGAGCCGACATCATCGGCGCCACCTCGAGGCCGACGATCGCGTGGCGCCGCTGGTTGGCCATATTAGGCTGTGTCGACTCCGCCTGCCTGCCAGTTCTTCATCTCCAGCCATAGAGGTCACCTCGTGGAAGTTCTGAAGAAAATCATAGGCCTGCTATCTTGAAAATCCAATCCTTCGCATCAAAGTCCGCTGGTACTCCTGCCGGTTCTGTTTTTTGCCTCACCGACGCCACTTGGTAAGAACTTTCCTTATTTTTATATTTTCGCATGTCGAGTCTGTTTTTGGTGTTTTTTCCATAGGTCATGTCTCGGATTGGAGGGGCAAGAAATCTTCTAAGGCAGATTGACCCCCCATCGCGGTAGTGCCCATGCGACAAAAATTCTCTGTCACCATTCCAGCACGACGGTTTTCTTTCGTGTCTGGCCCGCTTACCGACATGGATTCATGATGCCTGCTTTTCCATGGACCGCCGGGTCCTCGAACAACGTGCATGGAAAGTGGGGCGAGCTCCACCGACTTTTGGGGGTCGGGTACGCACTCGTCGGGCCAAGCCACGCTCTCTCGGCCTTTCCTCCAGGTCCCCTCTCAGTTCTATACGGACTGAGGAGGAGGGAGCCTCAGCTATTTGTAGCCTAGCCATTGCCGAGGCTTCTTCCGCGGTGCAGGAGACCCGTCCCACTCCTTCCCGAGAGTGGGCGGGAGGCGCCGCCATGGCAATTGCCCCTTCGGGGGTGAAGGCTCCCCCGGTGTCACTCTCATGGCTCGGAAGGCCCGGGTCAGCGCAATCCTCGATGCCATCGGCCAACACCATTGGAGTCCTCGGCGTCATTCGCGGCACCATGGGCCCTGACAGGGCCGTCATCAGCGCCGACTTGTCATGTGGCTCCGTCGGCTCTGTCAATGCCGTTCACGGCACCGACACTGTTAGTGGTGCCATGAGATCCACTGCGACATCATCCTTTGTCATGTCTCATCTCAGTGCCGTCCTCGGCGCCGAGGTTGAGCACAGCGCCATGTCCTCGAGGCTCGGTGCTGTGAGGCCTTTGGTTCCTTCAGTTGGTGCCATCCACGGCGCCGCCCTCAGTGCCGAAGGAGCTGGGCGGGGCCGTGCTCGGTGCTGTGTCCATCTTTGGGGCCGTCCGCGGCGCCGCCACAGCCCTCGGTGCCACTTGTGGTGCCAGGGAGCCAGGTGGTGCCACCAGGACTGTCGTCAGTGCCATCCCCATCCTTAGTGCCACTCATGGTGCTGTGGGACCGGATGATACCATGACTGGTCCCGGCTCTGGATCTCTGGCTCGGGCTGGGGCCGTGCCTCCCTTAGATCCTGCTCGCGGGGTTGCGGGAGGTGCTGGCACTGATTCGGGCACAGCTGTGGTCTCTGGGCCTAGTGGTAAGGATGGTTCTTCCCGTCCTCCCACGGTTTGGCACGGGGCCTCGGACTCTACCTCCTCGGAGACGGAGTCGAGCTCTGGGTCGGACGTGCAGTCTCACCCCTTGGGGTTGGCTGTTGAGGTGGGCAGCACGGTGGTCTCTTCAACCAGTTGGAGCCAGCCCCCTTTTGAGGTGAGGTCGGTGGCCACCGAGACTAGGGTCAGTGGTGCTGACCAGCAGGCAGTGGTGTGCAGCACCATAGCTCTATAGCCTGGTCTTGGTGATTTCACTGATCCCTCAGTTGTGGTACCCCCTCCGGTGGTGTGCCTTGATCACCCAACTTTGGGGCCCATCAGAGCACCTGCAGGGGGGAGGGTACTGCACCCTGGATAGCCCCTTCGGGGGCTGCCCAGAGATGCCAGCTACCTAGGCTGGCTCTCTCGAGGAGGAGGACACTTTCAGACTCTGAGGGGTCGAGGGGTATGGGGTCGGCGCACCAGCCTTTTTCTGGGGTCCACCTGGGCCCTGGGAGAAGCCGTAGTGCAGATTTCTGCTCTTCCTCTGCGGTCTCTTTGAGAGAGACCTGTTCTTTTGAGGCAGGAGACCGTCCTTCTGGACCTATATGGCCCCGGTCACCTCACTGGGGGATTCTTCCGGGCGCAGCCAAGGCAGTACCGATGTGGTTGTTCAGCTGTCGGCTGTGGGGTCTTCCGGGGCACCTTCTTCCACGGGTGCCCGAGGTCTGCTCCTTAGCCCAGGCGGAGGTCAACCGACATCTCTTCTTGGCTCTGTCCCCATCCCTCTGCCACACTCTCCTGTGCTCCCAGGCATCCTCGGTCCTAGCGGCCCTCTCACCTGGGAGCAGTTCAGAGCGGTGGCTGCCCGGTTCCTTGCTTACGTTAGGGCAATGGACAGCCAGGTTTTTCAACCTCCCCCTGTGCAGCCACCCACTAAACAGATGGTGACCTCCAGCTCCTCATCCCCCTCTTCAGGGGGAGAGGAACCCTCTGTCCACATCTCTCTGGCTGCTGATCTCTCTGAGTATCAGCGATTCCTTGTGAGGATGTTGGAGGACTTGCCTCTTTCTCCTTCCACTGTCAGCAATCCTGAACACTCAGCACACACCTTTCTAGGCAATTTTGGTGAGGCCACCCTTGTGGTGCCGCCCTGGCCGGCTCCCTTTTGGGAGGTGTCGTTGCGTTCCTGGCAGAGGCCCTTCTCCAGAGTTCCTGCCCCAAGGGATCTCAGCCAGAGGTACTGCACACCCCCGGAGTCTCCAGGTTCCATGCCTCATCCACAGTCTGGATTGACGCAGTTGGATACTCTGGATGGGCTTCGCCTTCACCGTGACTGGCCCCAGATCAGATCAGATTCCTGGATTTTGATTTCTGGGGTAGGAGGATTTCTACTTGGCACGGTTACTTCTCTATCTCTGCACATCAGGCCCACTGTGCAGCCTATGACAGGTTCTTGTGGTCCAGGCTAGGTCAGCTCCTAGCCTCATTGCCTGACACGGAGCAAACCAGACAAGACATTGCACTCTCTGCACGTGGCCTGGAGCTAGCAAGGCACCAAGTGAGGGCATCTTACAATGCCAATGAGGTAGCTACCAGGGTCGTAGGGACAGCGATCTGCACTAGGTGGACGGCATGGCTACGTCTTTCTCTGTTGTCACCCTTGGCCCGGCGTAGGGTGATTAACTCCACCCACCAGGGAACCTACCTTTTCTCCTGCAGAGTGAGATGGCGCTTGTCGGGGCAATCTCCTCTTCCTCCGGGCACTCTGTCTCTCTCCCTCCTCGGCCTCTCCAGGCCCTGAAGGTTCCCCCTTAGTGTGTCACCCACTGAGGGCTAAGGGACTTTGTCCCTCAGGGTGTAAAGACAACTCTCTTCGGGGGCTTGGTACTCCCATTCAGATGAATGGTGAAGATTGACACAGATAAGATATTAAAATTCACGCATCTACCGTAATTATGATCTTTCTGTGTATCTTCACCATTCATCACAACCCCACCTCCATCCCCCTGGGGCCTCAGTCTCTGGGTCCCTCCCTCTCTGAGACTCTCCTCCTTAGAGTGGGGTAAAATAGGGACACACAAGGGAGTATTTTACCAGGAAGAGTGGATAGCTCGAGCGGCACTCCTTCTCTAGTACATTGTCTCCACCCCTGTGGGGTTGGAGTTGGTAGTTGTCCTCCTTCTCTCCTCCTCCCTGTTTCCATCCAACCTATTTCTCCTAAAAAAAAATCCTTTTTTTCACCAAGCATCTTTTCTTGAGTGAGTGCTGAATCCCTGTATCCTGTCCTTCTTTCAGAATAGCCGACTCTGCTTATTTGGAGTGTTTGCCAGTTATTCCGTGCCTTGAATTCTGGCAGAAAGATTTGCTACTCCTTGCAGCTCCTATACAATCTGGAGATGGACCAGGGTCCGGGATATCTTATCCTTCTCCCCTCTCTCCTAAATTCTTTACCCACCCTACCCCTCCCTTCTTCCACTTCCAGAGATTGGGGCCCCTCCCAATCCCCTTTAGTTTCTAACCTCTTTCTTTTCTGTCCTCTCAGTCGTTATTTCTCCTTTTAGTTCATACATCCTTTCCTTTTTCTGTCCCTTGGACTCTCTTGTCCCACCCTCCATCCCTTCCTCTTACCTCTCCGGCGACTCAGAACTGGCAGGCAGGCGGAGTCGACACAGCCTAATGGACAACCCGCGAGTGCCATGCAGTGCGTCAGCCTTGAGGGCGGCGCCAATGGTGTGTCAGCTCCGCCTACCCTTTTAAAAAAAAAAAAAAAAGCTCCCGCGGGGTCCTGACCTCCGGCCAGATACCAATCTGTGATGAATGGTGAAGATACACAAAAAGATCATAATTACGGTAGATATGTAATTTTAATTTGTGTGATACCAGAAGGGGTTTGGGCAAGCCAACATAACAGCCCCTTGTTGCCTGGATAAGGAGGCAACAATTAATAGGTAAGTGTGAGGGTAATAGCTGTGTTATCGAGAAGCTGCATGAGCTGTATAAAGGTATTTTAATTAAGCATGGTGTAGCTGAAATGTGCGTTTTAGACAGCAAAAGGTTAATATCATGAAAAAAATTAGAAATGCTCAAATAATAACAAAAAAACTTTAGGAGTAAATGCTAGCCAAGTGCTACACATTGTGATGGTCAAGTTTCTATTGTTAAACAAATTATTGAATAATAAAAAATTGCATGCTTGCTCGTATGAATCAGATGCATATTTTTACTATCTAAGAGAGACTTGAGATTTAAATACTGGGATAGAACATTCAAGTAATCAGGGTTACTATGAATGTAATCTGGTTTAGGGCTAGAAACGGGTGATAAGAAAAAAATTACTCACCTTAGTAATTATGTTTCTTCTAATGGAGTCTTGCTGCATTCTGACATATGCAGTCAGCCCCAGCACTTGAACTGCCCCGGAGAGGAAAGGGTTAAATTCTATGCCAGGCACAGAATGTTGAGCTCAAGCTCGGTTTTCAAACCTCTGTCTGTGGTACATCCTAGTGTAACCATTAGATTCTTATGAGCAAACTAACTAACTACACTTTTAGTGTGGAAATTGTAAAACATAAGCCAAAAGGCAACAACTTGGGTCCATAAGACTCAAGTCGAGAACCCAAGAAAAAACAGGTAGTGAACAACATATATATGTATTTTTTTCATGGAAAAAAAATCAATTTAATGCATCAGTTAGGGTTGTTCCACAGTGTCAAAAGTGAGGAAATTTGATGTTAGGGTTGCCACCTTGCACCCCACCCTGCCCCACCAGCAGACATCAGGGTGTGCGTTGGGGTCATCGGTCCTAACTCTCACCATCCCACGGTAAACAAGTTGAGGTGGTGCAGTATAGGAGAATGGGGTGAGAGTTAGGACCGATGACCCAGTGCACACCCCGATACCTGTTGGTGGGGTGGGGTGCAAGGGTGGCAACCAACATAGAATTTCTCGCTTTTTTGGTGTAGAAACAACCCTAACTGATGCATTAAACAGATTTTTTTGCCATGAATTTCCCTTCTTTTTGAGAACGTGCACTATAAATAGTGAAGTAACAGTAAAGCAAATGCAAGCGAAAACAATAATGCACATCATGATGCAAACATTAACAGTAACGCAAATGGTAATAGAAACGCAAGCGCAAATGTTACTGAAAACAGAAACGCAAATGCAAGCGTGTATGCAAACGCAAATCGTAATGCGCACAGTCACAGTAATGCAACTGGAAATGCAAACACTGATGTTAACAGCAACGATAACACCAAAGGAAATACAAACAGAAATGCTAACAGAAGCGCGTACCCAAACGCAAATGGTAATGCACACAGTGACGCAAATGTAATAGATAACGTAAATGGTAATAGAAACACAAGCACAATCGGTAATGGAAACATATACATACATAGATACATAGACAGTGTCGGCAGATAAGGGCCTATGGCCCACCTAGTCTGCCCATTTGAGCTTGTAAGTTCAGTTTGTTTACCTAGAAGTCTATTTCCTTACCCCTGACCTCTAGAATTCCTTTATGTCTATCCCATGCATTCTTAAATCCCGTGATTGTTTCAGCCCCCACCACTTCCTCTGGCAGGGTGTTCCACTTGTCCACCACCCGTTCTGTGAAGAAATTCTTTCTCATGTTTCCTCTGAATCGTCCTCCCTCCAGAAACAGAAACACAAACGCAGGTGGGTATGGAAACGCAAACTGTAATGCGCACAGTCACGGTAGTGCAACTGGAAACACAAAATGTTAATGGTAACAGCAACAATGATGCCAAAAGAAAGACAAACGCAAACGGAAGCGCGTATGCAAATGCAAATGGTAATGCACATGGTGACTCAAAACGAAACAGAAACAGTAGTGGAAACACAAATGGTAACAGTAACGCAAACGCAAACGACAATGCAAAGCGAAACACAAAGGGTAGCCTACACAGGAAAGCCAACGCAAACAGGTACGGAAACGCAAGTGGGAATGCTAACTGTAACAGTAACGGAAGCATACATCCTGTTTTTGCCCACCAGCTGCATAGAGAAACACAGGGGCCCAGTTATTCAAATAGCACCCAAAAAGTGCGCAATAGCAGGAGCAAGCACAAGTCCATTGCGCCCATGCGCAAGAGGCGCGATATTCAAAAACGGAGTAGACCAAACTGTGCCTACAGCCGACGACTGAATATCACTGCACTCACCCGCCTATAGCACAATTAGAGAGGAAGCTGAGCAGATCTGATGCACCATAGTGCAACAAGGATGTGCATTGAGTAGTCCAGAGGTGGCATAGCGCAACCAGACGCGCTCCCAGCAGCAGAGCAATGCAGCTGCACAACCTGGGAGGTAGGGCCCACCACCCATGCCACAGATGGGTACAGGAACACACAGCAGAACAGACATTGTCCCCTCACACCCCATGCACTGCACAACTGGGGGAGGGCTGGAATCACCACCGGCCCATGGAGACAAGCAAACAACCCACAGCAGAGCACACCCTGCACTGTGACCCCTAGACACCCTGCCCAGGAGCAGCGGCCACCACTGCAGGAAACCCCATGCATGCCACCACCCCCACTGTGACACTGAAACCCTGTGCACCACAGAACCACGCAAGGCAGCCCCACCATGAGCATCCATCAGTGGGTGGCAGCACACAGTGATGCAACAACGGCATACACAGTGCCACCACACACAGTCCCCCTGAGGTACTGCTGAGAGACCAACCATGTGTCGGCACGTGAGGTACCCCACACGGGACAGGGCATGCCCCGGACACCACCACCAGTGGAACAGCACCCTGCACAGTATCCCAATGACACACCCTGACCCAGCACTGGCCACAACAGCCAGCACAGACACCCACAGTGGTGCATGGAAGCATTCACCACACCGAATGCCACACAGTGCATGGACAGACACCCACCCATACCCAAGGGCACAACAACACAGGGACGCAGTGGTGGGGCAACCAAGCCCCCAGCATGGGCCCATATAAACTGTACACAGAACCCACAGTCCTCCATGGCACTGCAGTGCCAGCCACCCTGTGCAGGCACTGTGGACCCGTATGCCACCAGCATTTCCCAGAGCACAAGTCACAGACAGTGGTGCACATCCCCTGCAACACACACAAGGCACAACATGGAGGTGGGACAACAACTGTGGAGGCCACAGTGTCACCCAAGGCAGACGTGCACCACACCAGTGACAGGAGGCAACCCAGCAGTGTGATGGGTGCAGTGGCTGCCCTGCAGGGACTGCCACCACTGACATGCCAGCGGACTGTGCAGGTCACAGACATGCATGTGTGTCAGCTGCACAGGCCATGGACGGGCTGATAGGGGCACCATGGACACAGAGCATGCACCATGGACCACTGCACACAGTCATCCAGTGCACAGGGAACCACACACACACCACAGACACTGACTGATAGCTACCCCCACACTATAGTCACCTCCACACGGACACACACACACACACACACACACATACCCATGACTGCACCACCCCTGACGCCATGCACACCACTGCAGCTGAGCACCTATAGCCTGCTGCAAATCAGAGACCACCACAGTATTCATATCAAAATAACTGTATTGAAAAAACATAAAAGTTAACTATTTACAAAATATATACAAGGTGAGGGTGAGGGCCACAAACAAGGTGGGGTGGGTAAGGGCAGGATGGACAAGTGGGACAGAAAAGGAGGGGTGTGAGGATGGGTCCAGGGGGCTAGGGGATTTCAGGGGCTGAGGGACTCCTAGCAGGAGTGCCGCTCCCCACTCTGGCTCCATCTCTGTTGGTGCCTCCGCAGGACCCCAGTGTCATCAATCCTGCAGAGGATGTCCAGTGATGCCCTTGCCACCTGGAGGATCTCCTGAAGCGCCTCCCTGATCTCCCGGAGATGGCGTGTACCTAGGACAAGAGAGCACAGTCAATAGGTGTGAATGCACAGCCCCATACAGCATGCCCACTGTGCATGGCATACGGCCGTGGAACATACCTCTGAGATGGTGTGTGACCACCCACAGTGATCACGTCCACATGACCTGCCCACCCAGGCTGCGCATAGCCATGCGAACGCTGCATCACTCATCGCCAGGGTCACACAGCACCACCGTGGCTGTTTAGTGACATGGCTATGTGGTATAAAGGCAGTGGCACAGCCATGAACCCGGTGCACTCATGGACCACCATCGACACACTCCCAGACATACATTGCCACTGGACAGTGTTGACTGTAACAAGTTGCGTGCATGGCAGTGGTGTCAATGGATGGTGGCCATGCCCTGCTGCCCACCCTGTTACACAGCATGCAATAGTAATCATTGAGTTATGGCACTCACCATCATCGGGCCGGTCCATTGGGTGGTGAGGGCCCTCGCCTCGCCTGGCTTCCCTCTGTTCCTCCTGCCGAAGATCACTGGCAAGACGACATTCCTCCGGCCTGTGGTGCAAATGTGGAGAGAGGAACATCAGTACAATCCCGTGAGCAAAGCCCCTGCTCCCAGGTGTGTGCCCTCCCACCCAGCCAGACCCACCCACCCCACACCCTGATAACACCACCACAGCCAACCCCAGATGGTCCCTCCCCATGCGCTGGACACATACAACTGTGATACCCATATGGAAGATAAAAAGTGTGTTGGCGTAACACCTACCTGGCCATGGCACCGTGCCCCTCCTGGCATGTGCCCGCAGGCAGGCTAGCAGCTCCGGCTCCCTCCACCGCAGGTCCCCATACCTGTGGTGGCACTGCTCTGTGCTTCTCCCCTGTCTTGTGGCCTCCTCGAGCGCAGTGGCCACCTCCTCCCACACCTGGGCCCTGGACCTGTCCAGGGGTGCCTCCCCGAACAGTGGCCCATGGTGTGGCTCCACAATGGCCACTAGGTTGGCCAGCTCTATTTGTGACCATTGAGCAGCCCTCCTGTGCACCATGCTGTCTGCTCGATATGCAAATATGGTGCTCTGCAGCACGGCTCCCCACATGCAGATGCTGTGTGGTACAGCGCTGCCGTTCCATATCGCGCTGTCACCGAACAGCGCGATAGAGGTGCACTCATGCCTGATGCATGGCGTCTAGGGGGCAAAGGTCGGGCACAGGGTCAAGGGTCTCTGGCGCACGGACACGCACTGCGCCACTGGAACCCAATGCATGTAGCGCAATTGGCAGCCGGTGTGCTACCGCCAGTAGTGGCCTACCGTGCTGTTGCCCCAGTGCACCTATGATGGCCCAGTGCCACAGCGCCATGTAGGTGACCATCACTATAGCACCACTGGCACAATGGTGGCCATGTCCTGCGTTGCTTACCATGCACAGCATGTCAGCAGCATGGCCGACGCCTGCGTCAGCAACCCGGGCATTCACAGTGAGGTGTGTACTATGCATGTCACAGAACTGCGCCATTGGCTCAGCACGTTCAACACAATTGCACAAAGCGCAAAAGCACGATATTCAGCCGTCATATGCAAATCATCTAATCAGCATTCAGTGGCGTAGCACTGCAATTTGTATCCACTTAAAGTTGCGTCTCGCCTCATTTGCATGGGTTGCGCTATAAAAGTGTGACATTGGGCTGCAGTGGCCATAGTCGGTTACTGCAGTCTATTGGTGAGTTGCATGCTGTTTGGGAGTGTGGACTGTGGATTTAGGGACATGCATGGGACTGCACAGTCACAGGTAACAACTGCCATTCTTACAGGCTAAATAATGACCGAGCAAGTTGTGGGAGAGGAGGAACACAGTGGTGAGAGGAGGAGGAGGCCAAACTTTACCAAGGCCGAGACCAAAGCCCTGTTTGAGGCCTACCTGGATCAGGAGCCGCTTCTTGGTGGACGGCAGGGAATACCTCAAGCCTGTGCTGCTGCATGGGAGGAGGTGGCACGTGCTGTGAACCTGCATGGCAGCCACCAGCGCTCCGTGCAGGAGTGCAAGAAAAAGATGGGCATGGACAAGAGGAGGATAAAGGAGAAGGTGGCTGCCGTCAGGGCAGCACGAGCTGCAACAGGTGGGGGACAGCCGGAGGTGGTACACCTGACCCCACAGGAGGCGAGGATTGCTGGAAGCATGCAGCGTAGTGCCATTGAGGGTGTTCCGGTTGGTGGCTTCCAGACGGGTGGTGGCCCATCACTGCATGGTAAGTCATGGTCTGTCTATGGGGGGGCAGGGTAGGTCACATGCAGTAACACAACTTTGCTTTCCCTTACAGATCCTGAGCACCTGCATGGGTCAGCGGTGGTGGGCCTGTCCACTGAGAACAGTCAGCTGGAGGTGGAGGAGGGCCCATCCACTTCCACAGGTATACGTGGCTCAGTGCGACAGTGGAGCCACCTGGCTGTCCACACTGATGTTGTTGTAACAGGTGCGGAGGTAGCCCTACCTGTGTCCCAGTGTGCCGGCGTCCATGGATGCCAGCGTGCTGTGCCTGGGGCCGGTGCCGAGTCCATCACCGATGATGTCGCTAACATCATGGGCAGTGACACGTGTGTGCCACAGGATGGCCACACAGCAGGACACATCACGGCCATGGCTGTGGGTGGTGCCGTCGGAGGCCTGCATGTCAGCACAGTCCCAGCCTGTGCCTGTCAGCACCAGTGGGGCAGCACTGGTATTTGTTCAGGACAGTGGGACTGTTGAGGCCACTGCAGCAGCACCTCTGAGCCCTGCGGAGCAGCAGCGAGAGGGGCGGCATCAGCAGTCAGTCAATGGACTTGGGGATACAAGGTTCAGCGGCGGCATCTGTGCACCGCCTGTGGACATGCCCGGATCTGGTCCTGGTGCGCAGCACCCACCCTCAGGGTGTGCTGAGCATCAGGGCTGCACACACCCTGAGGGACAGGATGTCGAGGAGGCAGATGACCTCTTGGACGAGTACACCCACCTACTACAAGCATCAGTCCAGCAGCAGATGCGGCTTGCAACATCGGTGGATGCACTGCATGCGGCTCTGGAGCGGGCAGAGGAGCCTTGCAGCAGGGATACCGCTGTGATCCTGGCAGGGATGGACCGGTTGAGGGAGGATGTGACCGCTGCCATTGACAGGCATGCACAGTCATTCAGTGCCGTCATGGCCACAATGGGCACACAGTTATGTGCCCATGCATTGCGGACACCACGCACTGCACTGTCCACCCCCCATTCCCGGTGTCGTGCGACACCCTCCCTGTCAACACTGGGTTCAGCTGTGGGCATCCCGAGCACGCCTGGCACAGGCATATTCGGTGTGCTGCAGACCCCTGCATGAGCACAGTCGTGGTCACACAGTGGAACCCCTGGGGGACCATCGGTGCCACACCATGAGGCCAGTGGTCAGCCTGTCAGTGCTGGCTGGTCTCAGCGGGGCTGCCCAATGCATCTGTGGTGGCCGGGGCACTGTGTCGTGTGACTGACCTGTCTCCCAACGCGGCTACTGTCTGGTGCTGCCCTGTGTGCATTGTGTCTTTCAGTGGGCAGTGCACGGGTGGGTACCCGGCCCTGCACGCGGACACACAGTCCACCTCCACACCTCCCGGCTGCTGTCTGCAGTTGGCGGTGCATGATGATGCCTGCATTGTGCTGTACACCAATGTGCAATGGTGCTCAGCATCTGACACACATACTGGACGGGCAGTGGGCGTGGTGGTCTGTGGACATGTGTGGGTTAGGTTGGTGTTCTGGATCGGTGTGCCTCCTGCCCTTTGTGCAAGTTTGGTGCATTGTGTGTGTGTGTGTGTCCGTCTGCGTGGCATGTTAGTCCTCACCCATCCCTGGTTGTGTGTGGTTCCATGCCCTGCCACTTCCTTGATGGCATGCACCCTGGTGTGTGTCCATGCGTGTTTGGGTTGTGCCTTAGCCACTGTTGGTTGCACATGGCCTCATGACTTACCTGGGTTGGCTGAAGTGCTCCTCCATGATGGTGTTCCGTGCAGCTGTGCCAGCCGGATCAGTCGGGGGTCCCGTCGCCCATGGGGGGCTGCCCATCACCATCATCACCGGTGTCCTCATTGTCCCCATCACTGTCCCCCTCTTTGACCTGTATGGCTATCCCACATTCATTGGCCATGTTGTGCAGGATGCAACAGGCCAGGAATAGCCCACAGGCCTTTGAAGGGCTGTACTGTAGGGCACCGCTGGAGGTGTCCAGGCAATGGAAACATGCCTTCAGCATCCTGAACACCCACTCAATGACATTACGAGTGGTGGTGTGTGCCTTATTGTATGCGTTACTGCATGGGGTCGCGCAACCGGTAGGGGTGTGAGCAGCCAGGGATGGAGTGGGTATCCACTGTCACCTGTGTGTAGAGGGTGGAGGTTAGTTTGGTGATCAGCATCACCCTACCCCAGACCATGTAGGCCACTACCCATGTCACCGCTGGCCATGCCCCCCCAAGCCCTATGATTGTCCATGTGGTTTTCATACTCACCCAGTAGGTGTCCAGTGAGGATGTCCCCACTCTCGAATCTGTGACACAGTGCCGACTGTGCCAGATGAAGGCATTGTGTGCTCCCCCAGGGTGCGTGGCACAGACATTGATTATGCGCCCCCTGGCATCGCACACCACCTGGCAGTTGATGCTGGCATAGCCTTGCGATTTATGTGTCGCGCCTCCTCAGGGCCAGGTGGTGCGGCACACATGGTGCAGTCTATTGTCCCTAAGCACGCCAGGCATACGTGCTACCCTGTGGAACTCCTGTATGTTTGCTGTGTGCTCCGCTGGTGTGCTGGGGAAATGGATGTACTCCAGCATGTGGCAGCAGTGCATTGAGGAATTGGGTGAGGTGGCGGATGTAGCCAACTGGGTTATGCCTGTGGTGTCCCCAGTTGGTCTCTGAAGGTACCGTGGCGGCAAGCACATGCAAGCTGTCACTTTAGTCTCCACTGACAGGGCATGGCTCCATTGTGTGGGTGCCTGCATCACATCACTGCACAGCTCACAGAGCCACCTCAGAATTGCCCTATTCAGGCAGTACCCGCCCACAATCTCAGTATCACTGTACAGCTCCAAGCTGGTGCGTGGCTCGGTACTGCCTGTTGGGGAATACCGCCAATGGGCCCTTCCACGCCATGCCCCCTGCCACCCGCCTTCTCACCCCCTCATAATGGCTCCATCTGGAGGTGGCACTGGCCATGTCCCTGGCTTGTGTTCACCCCCAGCAGCTGTTACTGTATTCCCCCGCTGTCCTCACTGCTACTTCCCTGCACTGGGAACACCTGCCTGTGGTGGCCTCTGTGCTGTGTGGCACTTCTCTTCTGCACTGGCTGTGGCTCCCCACACCTTCCCTGTGCCTCTGTGTTCAGGGTGCCCTTTCCCTGGCCTGCTCTGTGTGTCCCTCCTGCCCTGTCTGTGTGGCTAGAGTTCTGCCTCATGTGCCTTCCCTGTAGCGTTCTTGCGCCTCTCCCTTGCTCCTTTTTATTTTGGCTCATTTCTGCTATGGTGCAACTTCCGCTTGCTCCCCTATTGCACATGGCGCAAGTTGTTGAATGTCGCACTGCGCCATTTATGCATGGTTCCTCCACCTTCAGTTGCGCATGCCTTCATTATCATTGCGCTGTTGCTCAGTGTGATTTAGGGGGCACAACTGCCTCCTGCTGAATATCGCAGAATGGCGCAATTGAGGACTTGCACAGGCACAACTCTGTTGTGCATGGCTCAACTCTTTTGAATATCTGGGCCAGTGAGTACAATGAATGTATGCATAATAATGGGCATCAGAGCAGAAAATGAGCACTTACAATACTAAATTGCTTATCTGTCAGGAACCGTATGACGTAGAAAAATAATTAAAATTTCATATGATTTATGACTTTCCTGGCTAGTTTTGCACTTAGCCCCCTAGGGGCTAAGCATTTTCTGATGAAAAGTACATATCTCAAAGTGTTTCCGAGATATGGGCCCTGAAAGGCGCGGCGGATGCCGCAGTGTTAGTCTATAAGAAAATGTGTCAACTTTGGAGTACTGTAACTTTGCATCCCTGCAATATTGTGTCACCAAACCACCAAAAGGGATTTCTGTGGGATGTTGGCTTTCTTCCCTCCAAATTTCAGCCCAAAAGACCAAACCATTCTTTTACAGCAGGATGGCAAAGAATTCCTGTTATTTTGGCCATAGTGTCGTAAAGTAGTGTCACAAATCACGACACTTTCGAAAAACAGAATCACGAAAGTGTTGCAAGTTTGACACTACTTTGCGACACTACAGATTACAAAAATTTGAAAAACATATTTCTGGGGTGTTTAACCGCCAAAAAAAGACATGGCTAGCTTCCTCTGGGCTCGACTAGATGAACACAAAAAGAATTGTGTCCCTAGAGGATCCCAAATTTAAATGCCAAGCATTTCTGTGACCACTAACTGAAAAAGAAATGGCTGACTCACGACACTACAGGGGTAATTTGCTACACTAAAAACTGCATTTGTGACACTGTCGAACTTTTTGTTAACTTTTCCCATTGACTATAATGGGACACCTTTTTTTTTAATAACTTTTGAACCGTTTAATATTTTTTCACAAAATCTTCGAAAGGCACATCAGGGACCCTGGCTGCATGTTCCTGAAAGGTTTTGGATCAGTCGTGCTAATTGTGCTACCTGTAGGCGCGTGCAAAGAATGCACAAAAAAGCATAAATGAGTTATGGAATGTCACTTTATAACTCTGCAACCGTATATCTGACCAGTAAGAAACTTGGTAGATCCAGAAATATATGGTACTACTTCATGCCTACCAAATTTCAGGCAACGCATACAGTGGCAAAGTCATTAAGCTGCAAAATTTCACACTTTAACCTTAAATGGGTACTAACTCGAACTATAGTGGCACTACCATGCCACTATCATATATATATAATACATACATAAAAGATGACAACAACTACCCCACCCTGAAGGGGAGGAGGGGTACAAGGTACACCCCTGAGGAGCAACACTGTACCTGCCAGCCCACTTCCCAAAAACTAGGTTCTGAGAGAGGAGGCAGGGGGGAGGTCAGAATACAGCAAGACTCCATTAGAAGAAACACAATTACTAAGGTGAATAATTTTATCTTCAAACAACATTGAATCTTGCTGTATTCTGACATATGCAGACTACCAAGCAGTTCCTCCATGGAGGAGGGCAACCGCACCTATTTTGGGAATAGGCTCTGCAGTACTGCTGTACCAAACCTGGCATTACTCCTAGCCTGAATATCCAGAGAGTAATGCTTGGTGAATGTATGGACTGTTTTCCAGGTGGCTGCTTTACAGCCCTCTAGCAGCAGCCAGAGAAGCAGCTGTACCCCTAGTCGAGTGGTCCCTCAGGCCTGAGGGAGGTATTTTACCTAGCTTGGCATAGCAGAATTGTGTACAAGAAACAATCCACCTGGCAATAGTTCTTTTAGTAGCGGGCCTACCTTTTCCCACTTCACCATAAGTGAGAAACAATTGAAGACATTCATTCCTGTGTGCTTTAGTATGCTCTACGTAGTAGCTAAGAGCCCTTTTAACATCAAAACTGTGTAATCTTCTTTCTCCTGAAGAATAATCAGTGAAAAGCACTGGAAGAGACATGGACTGGTTCAGATGAAAATCTGAGACCACTTTGGGTGAGAACCTCTTGTTAGTTCTGAGGACCACCTTATCTCTATGGAATGAGATAAAATCAGATTCAACTGACAAGGTCTGTAATTCATTAATTTGCCTGGCAGAAGTGATAGCTACTAGTAACACCATTTTCCAGGTCAAGTACTTAAGCTCTGCCGTAGCCAGAGGTTCAAAGGGTGGCTGCAGAAGCTGACCAATGCAGACATTGAGATCCCAAGCTGGAGTAAGCTCTCTAAAAGGAGGGTTGATATGAACCAGTCCTTTAAAGAACTTTCTGAAAACAGGATGAGATGCCAGGGAAGAGCCCTTCCCTGCTGACAGAAATGCAGACACAGCTGCTAAGTGAACTTCTAAAGTTGCTGGCCTAAGCCATTAAGGTGAACCAGATAATCCAAAACTGTAGCAATGCCAGCAGCATCTGGTAGAATATCCTTGTGGGAACACCAAATGCTGAATCTTTTCCATTTAAAATTATAAGTTTTCCTGGTAGAAGGTTTCCTAGAAACCTTAAGAATGTCCAAAACTCCCTGAGAAAGATGCAGGCTGGCATATTCTAACTCTTCAAGAGCCAGGCCTTGAGATTGAGAGACTGGAGATTGGGGTACCAGATTCTCCCCTGAGAGGAGTTTAGGAGATTGTGTCTCTTGGGAAGAGACAGGGGGAGTGACAGAAGAGACAGGGGGAGTGACACTGCCAAGGATGACAACAGAGTGTACCAAGGTTGTTTGGCCCATTCTGGAGCCACTAGAATCATGTGCAGGGTTGTGACCTGATCTTGACTAGAACCCTGAACAACAGGGGAAAGGGAGGAAAGGCATAAAGGAACCTGCCTTCCCAATCCAATATAAAAGCATCCAGAGGAACAGTCTCTAGGACAGGAGGTCTGCAGCAGAACAGGGGAAGTTGGTGATTGTCTGGGGCTGCAAAGAGCTCTATCTCTGGAGTGCCCCACCTGGTGAAAATTACTTTCAGGTTGAGAGGATCCAGGGCCCATTCGTGGTGGCCCTGGGAGATTCTGCTCAGAGCATCTGCTAGCACATTGTCCTTCCCTGGAAGGTGGACTGCTATTAGGGAAGTTTTAAGGGAGAAGGCCAGAGACCAAACTTTCAAGGCCTCCGTGCACAAGGCTGTGGACTGAGTGCCCCCTTGCTTGTTGATGTACGACATGGTGGTGGTGGTGGTGGTGTCTGTCCTGACTTGAACCACCTTGTCCCTTACTGAGTCCGAGAAAGCTTGAAGGGCTAGAAATACTGCCCTGAGTTCCAGTAGATTGATATGAAGGAGAGACTCTTGTGGAGACCAAATACCCTGAGCTGTGAGGGCTCCCAGATGGGCTCTCCAGCCCAGGAGAGAAACATCTGTGGTTAGGACCACTGAAGGAGTTGACTGAGGAATGGAGCACCCTGTCTGAGATTGTCCTGATCCAGCCACCACTGGGGAGCTTGGACCAGAGTCTGAGTCACTGGAACCAACTTGGTAAGAGAATCTCTTTTCTGAGACCAAAAAGACCGTAGGAAGAACTGAATGTCCCTCATCTGGAACCTGGCTCCTTGTACCACTGCAGTGGAAGCTGCCATGTGGCCTAAGAGCTGAAGAAAGTGTCTTGCTAAATGAGAAACCAGAGGATGAAATGAGGAAACGACATCTGTAAGGGCCTTTACCCTTGCTAATGGGAGGAAGGCCTTTGCTTGAACAGTATCTAACTCTATCCCTTTGAAAGTGAAGAGTTGTACTGGTTCAAGAACTGACTTTGGCAGATTGAGAAGGAATCCCAGAGAACTGAACAAGTCTTGAGTGACTTGTAGAGCTGACTTGACCTGGTCAGAGGACTGATCTACAATGAGCCAGTCATCCAGGTATGGGAAGAGAGAAACCCCCTGCCTTCTGAGGAAGGCCACTACCACTGCAAGGCACTTTGTAAACACTCTTGGAGCCGATGTTAGGCCAAAGGGCATGGCTCTGAACTGATAATGGCCTGAAGGCAACTCGAACCTGAGGTGCTTTCTGTGGGAGCACCTGATAAGAATGTGGAAATAGGCATCCTTGAGGTCCAGGGATGCTAACCAATCCCCTGGCCTTAGAGAGGGAAGAAGAAAAAATTTACTTACCACAGTAATGTTGTTTCTTTTAATGGAGTTTTGCTGTATTCTGACAATATGCAGTTAGACCGACCAGTTCAACTGCCCCGGAAAACAGAGAGTTAAACTCTATGCAAATGCATAGAACGTAGAGCTCGAGCTCGGTTTTCAAACCACTGTCTTCGGTATGTTCTAGTAACTGATCAGATTCTATGAAGCGAACTGGATAAATATGTATATAATGGCCAGAACTAAACCTAAACAGGACCCCAACAGGGGCAATATAAGAAAAAAAACCAAGGGGCATATAAAGACTCAAGTGACAGATGCCCACAGAAAACCATTACCCACTAATGGTTTAAATGATAAGATGCTGCAGAAGAGCCACCCTTCCCCAGGTTCTGAAGGGGAGGTAGGGTGGGAGGTTAGAATTACAGCAAGATTCCATTAAAAGAAACAACATTACTGTGGTAAATAACTTTTTCTTCAAACAACATGAAGTCTTGCTGTATTCTGACAATATGCAGACTATAAAGCAGTGCCCCCAGGAGGTGGCACATAACCTATTTGGGGAATAGGCTCTGTAGTACTGCTGCGCCAAACTTGGCATCACTCCTTGCCTAGTTATCCAGGTTGTAATGGTTGGTGAATGTATGGACAGACTTCCAGGAGACAGCCTTACATATCTCAAGCAGGGGAACTTCCCTGGTAGCTGCCAGGGAGGCCGCAGTGCCTCTGGTGGGATGGGCCCTAAGACCTGCTGGTGGGTCCTTACCCAGCTTACTGTAGTAGAACTGGGTACAGGCCACAATCCTTCTGGCTATAGTTCTTTTTGCAGCTGGCCTGCCTTGACCAACTTCACCATAAGTAAGAAAAAGCTGGGAGGAATCCTTCCTTAGCTCTTTTGTCCTGTCCATATAATAGCTAATAGCTCATTTTACATCAAGGCTGTGCAGCCTGCGTTCACCTGAGCTAGAGTGATCTGAGAAAAATACAGGCAAAGTAATGCATTGGTTTAGATGAAAATCAGAAACCACTTTAGCGAGGAATTTCCGGTTAGTTCGGAGCACAATTTGATGACACAAAGCTCTGTATCAGAGTAGACACACCAGAGGGTGTAGACAGAATGAGAAGTGACCTGCAGAAACTTGAAGCATGGTCAGGGGTTTGGCAGTTGAAATTCAATGCAAAGAAGTGCAAGATAATGCATATGGGCACAAAACCCTGGCACAATATATCAGTTGAGGGGTGAGGACATAGCATGCACCAAGCAGGAAAGGGATCTTGGGGTTATCATCTCTGATGACCTCAAGGTAGGGAAGCAGTTGACAAGGCAGCAGGAAAGAATAGGATGCTGGAATGCACAGGCAGGGGCATCACCAGCAGGAAAAGGGAGGTCATAATTCCACTATACAAGACACTAGTAAGGCCCCACCTGGAGTACAGTGTACAGTTCTGGAGACCTTACCTACATAAGGACATAGACAGGGTAGAGAAGGTACAGAGGAGAGCAACAAAGATGGTACATGGATTGCATCACAAGTCCTATGAGGACAGGTTGAAGGAAGTGAATATGTATTCCCTGGAGGAGAAGAGGGAGAGAGGGGACATGAAAGAGACATACAAGCATCTTACAGGGAGGAACAGGGTGCAGGAATACACTATTTTTAAGCAAAAAAGATGTTCCAAGACTAGAGGGCATGGGATGAAGTTGGAGGGAGGACGATTCAGAGGAAATGTGAGGAAGAATTTCTTTATAGAACGGGTGGTGGACAAGTGGAACACCCTGCCAGGGGAAGTGGTGGGGGCTGAAACAATCACGGGATTTAAGAATGCATGGAATAGACGTGAAGGAATTCTGGAGGTCAGGGGTAAGGGGCTACAGAGTTCTAGGAAAACATAAACTGAACTTGCAAACTCAAATGGGCAGACTGGGTGGGCCATAGGCCCTTATCTGCTGACACTGTCTATGTATCTATGTATCTCGTAATTTTATCCCTGTGAGGGGCAATATAGTTGGGCTCCACAGACAAGGCCTGAAGCTCACTGATTCTTCTAGCAGAAGTGATAGCCACTAGAAAAACAGTTTTCCAAGTAAGAAACTAGAGATCTTAAGAGAATATAGGTTCGAAAGGAGGCTGCATAAGCTGACCTATACTTATGTTCAGGTCCCATGCAGGGGTAGGATCCCTATGGGGGGTGGAAGAAGATGCAACAACCCCTTGAAAAACTTTTTGAAAATTGGGTGTGCAGCCAGAGAAGGTGCCTTCCCTGCTGAAAGGTAAGCAGAGACAGCAGAAAGGTGTACCTTCAGGGTAAATGGCTGTAAAATGCAGAGAGTGAAGGTGGACCAGGTGGTCCAGAAGTTCTGGTACTGCAGCTTGCTGTGGATCCAAATCCTTCTGTGTACACCAGATGGAAAATCCTTTCCATTTAGAGAAATAAGTTTTTCTGGTAGCAGGCTTTCTGGCACCTCTCAGAATATCCAAGACAGATTGAGACAGTTGTAAATCTGCATATTCTAGGTCCTCAAGAACCAAGCCCTGAGGTGAAGGGACTGAAGATTGGGGTACATTATCCTGCCCTGAGAGGACGTCAGCAGGTTGTACCTCCTGGGTAGAGAAATCAGTTTGGTGACGGACAGTGCCAAGAGCATCGAGTGCTATGGCTGTCTGGCCCAGTCTGGAGCTATGAGAATAATTGTGGCAGACTGAGACTTCAACTTGACCAGGACTCTGGCTATCAGAGGAAAGGGAGGGAAGGCATAAAGGAACCTGTTTGACCAGTCCAGAAGTAGAGCATCCAGTGGCACCGAACCATGGAGTGGGGGCCTGCAACACTACAGAGGTAACTGGTGATTGTCTGGGGCTGCAAAGAGATTTATCTCTGGAACCCCCCACCTCCTGAATACTGAGAGAAGGGCCTGCCTGTTCAAGATCCATTCGTGATGGCCCTGGCTGATTCTGCTGAGAGCATCTGCCAGTACATTGACCTTGCCTGGCAAGTGAACTGCCAACAGCGACATGTTGAGAGAATATGCCAGCTTCCAAATCTTCATGGATTCTGTGCACAGCAGGGAGGATTTTGTTCCCTCTTGCTTGTTGATGTAGTACATGGTGGTGGTGTTGTCTGTCCTGATCTGTACCACCTTGCCCTGTAAGAGACTGGCAAACTCCTGAATAGCCAGGAGCACTGCCCTGCGCTCCAGAAGATTGATGTGCAAGAGAGACTCCTGAGGGTGCCACGTGCTGTGTGCGGTGTGATCCCCCAGGTGGGCACTCCAGCCCAGGAGAGAAGCATCCATTGTCAGCACCAGAGAGGGTACCTGAGGGAGAAATGGGACCCCCACTCTGAGGTTGTCCATCTTCTTCCACTACTGAAGAGCTAACAGTGAGGTGGCAGACACTGGAATCAGTGTGGACAGAGAATCCTTTCTCTGAGACCAAAAGGATCTCAGGTGGAACTGAATGTCCTTCTTCTGGAACTTGGCTCCCAGGACCCCAGCTGTGGTAGAGGCCATGTGTCCTAGGAGCTGTAAGAAGTACCTTGCTGACAAGGAACTCGAACCTGAAAGGATTTTGCCAATTCTATGAGGGTCTGTGCCCTTGCGATGGGCAAGAAGGCCCTTGCCTGAATGGTATTCAGTTCTGCCCCTATAAAGTCTAGTACTTGTACAGGGGTTAAGACAGACTTTTGAAGATTTACCAAAAACCCCAGAGAGAGGAGAGTATCCTGGGTGAGTTTTAGGGCTTCTTTGACCTGCTAGGGGGATTGACGCACCAATAGCCAGTCGTCCAAATAGGGGTAAACTGAAACACCTTGCCTTCTGAGGAATGCCACTACTACTGCCAGACATTTTATAAACACCCTTGGTGCAGATGTCAGGCCGAAGGGCACAGCCCTGAATTGGTAGTGGCCTGAGGGCAGTCAAAATCTGAGATATTTTCTGTGAGACTGTCTGATGGGGATGTGGAAGTAAGCATCCTTTAGGTCTAGGGATGCCAGCCAGTACCCCTGCTTGAGAGTAGGTAGAATGGTAGCTAGGGTTGTCATTTTGAATTTTGACTTTGTAAGATGTCTGTTTAGGAATCTGAGATCCAGAATGGGCCGCCACTCCCCAATTTTCTTTGGTGCCAGGAAGTACCTTGAGTACAGTCCTTTTCTCCTGAGCTGATGTGGCACAGGTTCCACTGCTCTTGACTGAAGAAGTGTGGAAACCACTGCCTCCAGCTGAGCTGTTTATGCCCAGCTGGAAGGTCTGAAATTTCTTGCTGACAATTTGAGGGGGCACCTTGAAAGTGAGAGCAAGTTCCTGACCTACTATCTCTAGGACCCATTTGTCTGAAGTGATAGAATGCCAAGCCTGGAGATAGTAGGTCAGCCTGCCCCCAACAGTGTAAAGGGAGGCAGCCTGAACAAAGCTTTCAGGGTGTATGTTTCACTGGGGTAGCAGACTGGAGGGTGGTGGTGGCCCTGCCAGCACCCCTCCTGCCTCTTCCTCTAAAGAATCCCTTGGGTTATTGATAAGAGGGAAAAGCTTGGGCCTGGTAGAAAGGCCTGGGGTAAGGACTGCCCCTGCCCCAGGCCTGCTGCTTCTGAGGAGTGGCAGCTTTCTCTTTTGCTGAAGCACTCCTGTATGACACTCTGTACTCATTCATCTTCTTCATATATGCCTCAGTCTGTTCCCCAACAGAGAGTTCTGGACAAGGGGAAAATCCATGGCATTGTTCTGTGTGTCCTGGGACAGGGTAGTACACCTGAGCCAGGAAAACCATCTGAGGGATACAGCAGAAGCCATAGCTCTGGAAGCGGCATCATTGGAGTCCACGGCCATATGGAACTGGGACTTAGATGCTTGCTTCCCCTTTGTTGACCAGCTCCTGAAGGTTAGCAGAAAGCTCAGAAGGGGCCTTTTTAGCCAGTTGTTCGACAGCTTGCCAAAGGGACTTTTGATACCTGGAGGCATAAGTCATATAGGAGACTTGCCTGATACCCAAGAAAGATGCCAGGTACCCTTTTTTGGCAAGAGAATCCACCTTCCTGGAATCCTTGTCAGGGTAGTGAGAGGCCAGAGGGATGCCAGCCTTCTCACAGGCTGCAGTTTGAACTACCTCTACATGGCTACAACGGTTAGTTAAAAAGTCAGTAACATTACCAGCCAGAAAATATTTCCTGACCATCTTCTTTTCCAAAGGAGGGACAGAACTAGGGGTTTGGAGGATCTTTAAAGTCTGCTTCTTAAGGGACTTATTGAATGGGAATCAAAAGTCCCTGGGATACAGGAAGATCTATCATCTCCCTATACTCCTCTTCCTCATCATCCTCCTGCCTAGCCTGTTGTACAGAGAGCTGCAGAGTCTCAGTTACCTGCCCCATAAAAGCAAAATGGGAGGTAGCCTCAGAGACAGGCCTAGGAGGGGATTCATACTGAGGATTGCCAGGGGAGACCTCAGGGTCAATGGGTACCCTTTCATCCTGTTCCTCATCATCCTCCATTCAGAAAAATAATACTCTTCAGGATCAAAGTGTCCTGAAGGAGTTGAACCGGTATCTGGAACCGTTGGCTGCCCAGACGGTACCTGCGACGGTTCAACAAACCCAGACTGCAAAGACTGCAGTATTCAAATGACTTTTGCAATCTCATCCGTGGTTGGAACTGAGACCGATTGTTTACGGGATTCCGAACCAGAGCGTTTGACTTTCTTCGATGATGTGGGTTCTGAAACCGACTCCGAGCGTTGTTTACCCATCGACGGTTCACCCTGGCTTGAAAGGTTGGTTGTCGGATCTGAAGGTTCGGTTGAACCAGAACCGACCTCAGCAGTCTTGTCCATTTTTTCCTTCAGTTTACTGAGGCGCCTGTCTAAAGTAGACTGAGGGCAATTTTTACAAATATTAGTCTGTTTGTAAGTGGCTAAAACCCAAACAGTACAGACAAACCAAATGTGGAACAGCTTTTGCAAATTGCTCCCCACACTCAGTACAATGTTGAAACCCAGTGGGACCGGTTTTTCTCTTGGGTTTCTGTGACATAACCCTAAAATCTGGAGCTTAACCCAGTGGCTTAGTCAGGCTGGTTAAGCAAAAATCAAATGTCTACTTTATCCGCAGTGGCTTAGTTAGGCCAGGATAAAGAAATGAAGAAATAAGAGCTTTACCCCGAAGGCTTAGTTAGCCCAGGTAAAACAGAAGACAAAGTCCAAACCGGCCAATGGTTTAACACCATCCAAAAATGAACCGAGAGTCTTCGGTTCTAGTCAGGACTTTGCACCGGTACCCCAATACAATGAAAATTTGAAGAAAAAGAGAAATTTAGAAGTTCAGTCCCCTCACGGTCACGGAACCGATTGGAAACCGAACACTTACCCAACCTAGGAACGTACACTATACGGAAGCCAGCAGTCTGAGGATGTACTAAAATAAAACAACAAAGCAGTTTGAATAAACCGATGAAACTCAGCTTTAAACCAAAGAAAGCGAGGAGAAATCTCTGAGGTGTCTTCACTGGTGAGCGGAGTAAAGAATCTGATCAGTTACTAGAACATACCGAGGGCAGTGGTTTGAAAACTGAGCTCAAGCTCAACGTTCTATGCATTTGCATAGAGTTTAACTCTGTGTTCTCCGGGGCAGTTGAACCGGTTGGTCTAACTGCATATTGTCAGAATACAGTAAGACTTCATGTTGTTTGAATTACTTCCAAAGTCACCATTTTGAATTTTGGTTTTAAGATGTGTTTGTTAAAATACCTTAAGTCTAGGATGGGCTGCCACTCCCCTGTCTTTTTTGGAGTAAGGAAATGTCTGGATCACAGACCTTTGCACCTGTGTAGAGTAGGAACTCTCTCCACAGCAGAGAGCCAGTAGAGAGGAAACCTCTGCTTCTAGAGCAATGGTTTCGGAGATGTTTGCAGGTGGGAAAGGCCTGACTCATTTTTGGAAACATTTTGAAACTGAGGGCCAGTCCCTGGTTTGCTACCTCCAGGACCCACCTCTCTGAGGTAACGGACTTCCAGGCCTGGAAGTAGTAAGCCAGCCTGCCTCCTACTGAAACTGGGGAGTCGAAACGGGCTGACACATCAGGGTGTATGCTTGGCAGGAGCCTTGGACTGGGAAGAGGATGCAGCTCTGCTCATCCCCCTCCTGCCCTCCTTCAGAAGAACCCCCTTGTGGGAAGGAGAGGAGGCCTGGGCTTGGTAAAAGGTCTGTGAAAACGCCCTGCCCTAGACTGCTGCATCTGAGGAGTGGCTTTTCTTTGGCCTCACGACTCCTGTAGGTGGTCTTGTACTCTTCCATTTTCTTCATGCAAGCCTCTGTCTGCTCCCCAAACAGAGAATTACCCACCACAGGGAAATCCATGGCCTCAGCCTGGGTGTCCTGAGAAAGGCTAGTGCATCTGAGCCAAGCAAATCTCCTGAGAGACACAGATGTAGCCATGACTCTTGATGCCACATAATTGGAGTCCACAGCAGTATGGAATTGCACTTTGCATGCCTCAATTCCATCAGTAGCCACCTCCTCCAGCTCTTTGGCTAGCTGGGGAGGCCTGTTTAGCCAGTTCCAGAACTGTATCCCACCTGGACGACTTCTAGTACCTGGCTGTATAGGCCATATAGTCAGCCTGCCTGAATCTCAAGAAGGATGCCAAATATTGTTTCAAATAACATGAAGTCTTGTTATATTATGACATACGCAGTGCTTCCCAACCTTCTAACTGCTCCGGAGGTGAAAGAGTTAACTTTCCATGCCAGGCATGGAACGCTGAGCTCGAGCTCGGTTGAAACTCTGTCTGTTGTTCTTCAAACTCAAACCGTCAGATTCTTTACTCCGCCTCACTGAACAGTCGCTCCGGAGATTTCTCCTTCTGCTCGGTGCATTTTGTCAGTTAAAGTATTATTTTTCTCGGTTTTCGACCGAATTTAAACCGCAACCGGTCAGTTCAGACTCTGTCTGTGGTATTTGTGAGTACTAGATAGGTTTTACATTAATTTCTATTCTGTTTGGAACTTGTAAACAGTTATCGGTTCGGTTTGAACCGATCAGGTTGTTTAAAATATATTAATCTGTCATTTAGAGTGTGGTTACCGGTTCTTATTGGTTCTAAAAAAAACAGATTTTATTATGTTTTTTTCCATGACCCGTGACACGGTTGGGAACCGATAAGGGGGTCTTACCTGGCGGATTTCCATGAATAGGTAAGTTTAGTTAGGACTAGCACTATGTCTGAGAAACCCAAAAGAAAAACCGGGCCCACTGGGTTTCAACACTGCAGTGTCTGTTGGGAAGTCTTTGCCAAGGCTGACCCCCACACCACTTGTGTTTATTGTCTGGGGTTTGACCACCTCAATGCAGACTGCCAGATTTGTAAAAATTTTCCTGCAGCTACCCTGGAAAAGAGAGTTGGTAGACTCAGGGAAAGGGAGGCCAAAAAGTCCACTGAACCGGATGGCCAGCCCGGTTCAGTTCCAACCGAACCGGAGGGAGTGCCTTCTGACCAGGGCGAGACTTCCTCGGGCAAAAGGAGATCCGACTCTGAGGAGTCGGTTCCAGTAAAAAGGACTAGGAAATCAGCTGGTGTGAGCCAAAATTTTCCTCTCCAACCGCTGAAGAAATAGCCAAAGCGATTAAAATTGTCCAGTCGCTTTCCCCTGTTCCGACCGAACCGACGCCGTCAGGTAAGCGTCCAGTTTGGACAGTTCCACCGGTTCAAGAATATGATTTAGAGGAATATTATGAACCGGAGGAGGGGGAAGAGGAGCATGAGGGGAGTGAATGTGGATTTGAAAGTCTGGATGTGCCCATTGACCCGGACATCTCCCCAGACAGACCTTCAGGAGTGTCTCCTCCTAGGTTTTCTGAGTCCCCTTCTCATTTTATGTTTTATAAGAAAGTGGCTGAAACCCTCCAGCTCCCTATGGAGGAGGCTGTGGATGATCAAGAGGAGCCTGACTATGTGGAAATGATGGATATCCCAGAGTCTAGGAGACTGTCTATTCCTCTGCATAAATCATTTGGGAAACAGACAGTTAAAATTCTAAAACTCCTCACACTATACCTCCCTGGATAAGAGAATGGACAAGAGGTACACATTGTCAGGCTCTGATACGGAGTTCCTTACACAACAATGCAGCCATGTTGGGGTAGTGCAGGCTGCAGCCTGTGACAAGGCAAATATTCCCTTGGCTTCACCCCCCGACAAGGACTCCAGGAGGATTGATGCCATGGCAAAGAAACAGTACATGGCAGCATCCTTGGGACTCAGACAGGCAAATTATATGGCTTATGTTGCTAGATATCAGAAATCCAGATGGGACACTGTTATGGCTTTAGCAAAACAGGTCTCTGACCAGCTTGCCAAGGAGCTGGAGCAGGTGGCTGCTGATGGTACTGAGGCATCCAAGGTGCAATTCCATGCTGCAGTGGACTCTAATGATGTGTCATCAAGAGTCATAGCTACATCTGTGGCACTTTGCAGAATGGCTTGGCTCAGATGTACTAGCCTGTCACAGGATACTCAGACTAAGGCCATGGATTTTCCTGTTGTGGGTAATTCTCTGTTTGGGGAGCAGACAGAGAATTAAATGAAGAAAATGGACGAGTATAAGACCACCTATAGGAGTACACAGGCCAAGAAAAGGCAGACCACTCCTCAAAGGCAGCCTTCCAGGGGCAGGGCAGGCCTTTTCACAGGCCTTTAAGCAGGCCTCCTCTTCTGCTTATGCCCAGAGGGGTTCTTTAGAGGAGAGGCAGACGGGCACAAGCAGGCCTGCTTCCACCCTCAGCCCAAAGCCCTGCTGAGCAGGCACCCTGATGGGGTTGCCAGGGCCGATTCTCAGTTACCTGCAGGGGGCAGGCTGGCTTACTTTGTCCAGGACTGGAAGTCTCTGACATCAGACAAGTGGATCCTGGAAGTAGTAAGCCAGGGACTGGTTCTCAGCTTCAAAAATTTCCAAAGATGAGAACCAGATCCTTTCCACCTGCAAACCACCAGAGGCACTTGCCCTAGAGGCAGAGGTCTCTTCCTCCTAGGCTCTCAGAGCTGTGGAAAGGTTCCACCCTACACCAGGGCAAAGGATTGTACTCCAGGTACTTCTACCCCAAAAAGACAGAGAGAATGGCGGCCCATCCTGGATCTCAGATGTTTAAACAAGCACCTTTTAAAACCAAAATTCAAAATGGTGACTCTGGGGAATTATTACCCTCTCTAAGGCCAGGGACTGCTAGCGTCCCTGGACCTCAAGGATGCCTACTTCCATATTCTCATTAGAAGCTCCCATCGAAAGTACCTCAGGTTCGAGCTGCCCTCAGGCCATTACCAGTTCAGAACAATGCCCTTTGTCCTCACCTCTGCTCCAAGGGTATTCACAAAATGCCTGACAGTAGCAGTTGCTTCCCTAAGGAGGCAAAAAATTGCCATCTTCCCTTATCTGGATGACTGGCTCATAGTAGGCCAGTCTCCAGACCAAGTCAAGTTACATCTACAGATAACTCAGCAACTGCTCACCTCTCTAGGTTTCCTTCTGAATCTTTTAAAGTCAGTTCTAGAGCCTGTCCAGCTCCTCACCTTCATAGGCACAGAGCTGAACACAGAGAAAGCCAGAGCCTTCCTTCCTTTGGACAGGGCAAGGACCCTGGTCTCTGGCCTCCTCATTCACCCTGCAGGTCTCTCGACCAGCAAGGCACTTTCTACAGCTCCTGGGGCACATGGCTGCTTCTACAGCAGTAGTGCAGGGAGCAAGATTTCAGATGAGGGACATCCAGTTCCATTTGAGAGCCTTTTGGTCTCAAAGAAAAGACTCTCTAACCAAATTGATCCCAGTAACTCGAACCCTGATCCAGGCCCTACAGTGGTGGCAGGATCAGAGCAATCTGAGACAAGGGGTTCCCTTTGTCACTCAGTCTCACTCCTTAATCCTTACTACAGATGCATCCCTCTTGGGGTGGGGAGCTCACATGGGCGACCTCACTACCCAGGGATTGTGGTCTCCTCAGGAATCTCTGCTCCACATCAATCTGTTGGAACTCAGAGCAGTTTTTCTAGCACTTCAAGTTTTTTCCAAATCTGTTCAGAACAAAGTTGTACAGGTCAGAACAGACAACACCACCACAATGTGGTACATCAACAAGCAAGGGGGCACTCGGTCTATGGCCTTGTGCACCGAAGCAATGAAGTTGTGGCCTCTGGCTTACTCTCTGAACACCTCCCTTATGACAGTTCACCTCCCAGGCAAGAACAATGTCCTGGCAGATGCTCTCAGCAGGATTTCCCAGGGCTATCACGAATGGTCACTGGACCCCCTGGTCCTGGAGGTGATATTTGCCAGATGGGGCACCCCACAGATGGATCTTTTTGCAGCCCCAGACAATCACCAACTTCCCCTTTTTTGCTGCAGGCCCCCAGTGTTGGGCTCAGTACCTCTGGATGCCTTAGTTCTCAATTGGGAAGGTTAGTTTCTCTATGCTTTCCCCCCCTTTCCTCTCCTGTTCAAAGTGTTAAGTCAAAATCAGATCTCAATCCTGCAAGATGATCCTGATTGCTCCAGATTGGGCCAGATGACCCTGGTATCCACTCCTACTGTCCTTAGCAGTCCATCTTCTCCTGTGTCTTCCCAGGAATCACAACCTGTTAACCTGTGCTCAGGGGAGGGTTTGGTACCCAAACCTCAAATCTCTCAATCTCAAGGCCTGGCTCTTGAAGAGTTAGAGTTTGCTGATCTACACCTCTCCAAGGTGTAATGGATATACTAAAGGCTTCTAGGAAACCTTTCACCAGGGCTACCTATAATTCCAAATGGAAGAGGTTTTCCATATGGTGCTCTGGGAAGCATATTTCCCAGAATCTGCTGATTACCCACAGTCCTGGATTATATGGTCCATTTAAATACCTTGGGGCTGAGACCAGCTACCCTAAAAGTACATTTGGCAGCTGTGTCTGCTTTTAGTTCAGCAGGTAAACCCTCTTCTCTTTCAGCTCATCCTGTATTCTCCAAGTTTTTTAAGGGATTGCTTCACACCAACCCTCCATTCAGGGACCCTGCCCCTGCCTGGGATCTTAATGTTTGCATTGCTCAGCTTATGCAACCCCCCTTTGAGCCTCTGTCTTCAACAGAGCTTAAGTACTTGACTTGGAAGACTGTGTTTCTGGTAGCCATCACTTCTGCCAGACGCATAAGTGAATTACAAGCTTTGTCAGTGGAGTCTGATTTTATCTCCTTTCATAGAGATAAGGTGGTCCTCAAGATTAATAGGAAGTTCTTGCCTAAGGTGGTTTCAGATTTCCACCTTAATCAATCTATATCTCTTCCAGTGTACTTCACTGACCATTCCTCCTCTGGCGAGAGGGAGGCTGCATGGCTTAGATGTGAAGAGAGCCCTTAGTTACTACATAGAGAGTACCAAGGGTCACAGGTTTGACTCCCTCCAACTGTTCCTCACTTATGGTGAGGTTGGCAAAGGGAAACCTGCCACTAAAAATCCATTGCCAGGTGGATTGTCTCTTGTATCCAATTCTGTTATGAAAAGCTGGGTAAGGTTTCTCCCTCAGGCCTGAGGGCTCACTCTACCAAAGGTACTGCTGCTTCCCTGGCTGCTGCCAGGGACATCCCTATTCTAGAGATATGTCAAGCAGCTACCTGGAAAACAGTTCACACTTTTACCAAGCATTACTCCCCGGACATCCAGGCTAGAAGTGATGCTCGGTTTGGCACAGCTGTGCTTCAGAGCCTATTTCCTAAGTAGGTTCTATCCCTCCTCCATGGAGGTACTGCTGTGTAGTCTGCATATGTCATAATATAGCAAGACTTCATGTTGTTTGAAGAAAAAATTACTCACCTTAGTAATGTTGTTTCTTCTAATGGAGTCTTGCTATATTCTGACCTCCCCCCCCCGCCTGCCCCTCTCAGAACCTCTGTTTTTGGGATGTGGGTGGGCAGTGCTGTGTTGGCACTTAGTAGATGCCCACCTTGTTGTTTTCACCCTTCCTTTTTTGGGGTGACTTGGTGTTGTGTTTTTCATTTTTTGGGTCTCCTGACTCGAGCCTTTGTTTTGGGACCAAAAATGTGTTCTTATGTTTAGTAGCCAGTTGGCTAGTGTAGGTTTACAGTTTCCACACAGGACCTCAGTGAGTTTAGCTCATAAAGATCTGACAGTTTGAGTTTGAAGAACAACAGACAGAGTTTCAACCGAGCTCGAGCTCAGCGTTCCATGCCTGGCATGGAAAGTTAACTCTTTCACCTCCGGAGCAGTTCGAAGGTTGGGACTCACTGCATATGTCATAATATAGTAAGACTCCATTAGAAGAAACAACATTACTAAGGTGAGTAATTTTTTCTTCTTGGCCATGGCACCCACCTTCCTGGAATCTTAATCTGGCGTGTGTGAAGCCAAAGGTAAATTAGCCCTGTCACAGGCTGCAGCATGCACTACCCCAACATGGCTGCAATGACTACAAAAACTCCATAGCTGAGCCTGACAGCATATACCTCCTGTCCATTCTCTTATTCACAGGAGGTAAGGAGTTTGGTGTCTGTAAAATATTTTTTGTCTATTTCCCCAAAGATTTGTGGAGGGGAATAGACAACCTCTTGGACTCTGGAATGTCCATCATTTCAACAAAATCAGGCTCTTCTTCCTCCTCAACAGCTTCTACCCAGGGGGGTCATTTAGGGGTCGCCAGGGGTCGCATTCGCGACCCCTATGAAAATTATGCAACCCCTATGACAGGGCTTGCAACCCCTGCCTGCCCTGGGGCTCCCTATGGGACCGGATGCACTTTGCCGGCTGCTGCTTGCCTGCTTGGTGGCATAACATGCCCCCTTGGCTGTGCGCACGCTTGTGCTGCTGCACAGTGTGTGAGGAGGACCGGAGAGCTGGTTTCTTTCAGCCAGGGACTCAGGGAGCCTGAGAGTCTGCTGTGCTGCAAAATTAGCACAGACACAGACTGCTGATGCAATCAGGGACCGAGGATGGCGCCGCACCGACTGTCTTGCAGGTTAGCTTAGCCCCCCCGAAAATCATTGGTTGGAACACTTGGCGTAACTTAGGGCAAGGCATTGAAGGCAAGTGGCGGTGCCACTTTTTTACTTACTTGCTGGGGCTGGTGCTGCTGCGATTGGCTGCCTGGCAGGCTGGGAGGGGACTGGCTTAGCGGCGCCTTAGGGGCGAATCGACGATACGCGCGTGCGTGGGGAATCGGCGGGATTTGAATGCCGGGTCTCTGGGTGCATCATCATGGTGCAGCAGGCAGCTGAGAGAGTCGAGACAGTCATCGGAGTCGGGCAGCAGCCAGCCGGGGCACTGGGGCAGAGTGGCAGACACTCAAGGGCTAGCAAGGCAAGGATTTTAAAGCGTCAAGCCATCCGAGAGCTGGAGCAGCTGATTGATCCAGGCTGGCGACGCGGGCATCGGGCGATCGATCGATCTCCATCAGGCATCCGCACGGTGGGCGCCAGTGCACCACAACTTAAGGGCAGGCACAGAAAAGCAATCCATCGGCAGAGCCAGAGCGGGCAGCCGGGGCAGGCAGAGAGAAGAAGACACAAACAACTGCAGTAAGTAGTGCAAGTCGAGATGGGGGGGACCGTGGTACTCCTGTTGTTGCTGGCAAAGTCGGCAGTGAGTGCAGTCAGCAGTGTATGTGTCTTGTCTACCAGGGGCAGGGAGACGAACTACTGAACATTAAAAATGGGTAAAGGTGGTGATTTTATCTATGAAAGATGGTGCCCCGCATAGCTGTGGTGTTCCTTTCCTGGCACTTGCCATGCTGTTTTAGTAGTTTTACCGCCACTGACCTGAGTGCGCTACAATGAAAGTTCTGAAGATGAAAATGCGCTAAAGGGATAAAGTGCAGATAACATTTTGATGGTTCAAATATTTTACCTTTTTCTCCAGGGCAGTGCATAGTTGAATTGTTTATTGGGGGAAAATGGGAGAGTCTGAGACTGGAGAGTGGCGATCAGAGGCGTGCATTTGTCCAGGTCAGGACAGGACTGGGTTGGGAGGGAGTCAGTTGGCCAGTCAGGAGACCACCAGGCACTCCTGGTCAGCTGTGTGTTTGTTTACAGTCTACAGAAAAGCCTGTAGATAGTTTACTGGTTGGGGCTGCTGCACTTGTCTTTAGTTAAGTCACCTGCTGCTGCTTCTTCCAGGGTCTGTGTCTGACTGTAGTGGTCTAGGGAGCTCAGCCCTCCAAGAAAGTACTAGATACTGGGTGCCCATCTGGGAAATCCATAAGGGGTCCATGGTTGACACACTCATGTCATCACTACAACTATACTTCTAATTTCATCTCGTCGTTCACTGTCCGGTGCTGCAGGGATGACTCTGGGGAGAGAGAATAGAGTGAGTGGTGGGCCAGGCAGGCGACGATTGGAGCACTCTGTCTGCAGGGTGGTGCCGCCAGGTGGGGACCGGGGTTGCCATTAAGGTCGGGTGGGGAAGGACTAAGGAGGAGGAGGTTAGTTAGGCAGCTAAGGCAGGCTGAATGAGCCTGAGGCCTACAACAACAGACGCCACACTTGCACACAGTCAGCTAGCTGGGGAGGGTGCTAAGGATTATTTAGGCATCTGGCGCTATACTGATGATTCCATAATTAGATGAAAACTAGCTATTTAATTTGAATCAACATCTGTAATGACCCATTTCAGATTTATATTCAGACTTTACTATCCAATTCGTACCCATTTTTAAATTACTTGGTAACTAGCTCTATGTCACATTGACAAATGCCACCCTCTCTGGCTCCGCACACACCGTGGCCCCATCCACACCATGGCCCCACCCACATCATGCCCACCCCACCTTGCTACCCCTATGATTTTGCTGAAATGACGCCCCTGCTTCTACCATAGGGAGCTGGAGGGTTTCAGACACCTTTTTGTAAAACAAATAGTGAGAAAAGGACTCAGAAAGCCTTGGAGAGGACACATTGGAGGGTCTGTCTGGGGATATGTCCAGTTCAATGGGCATATCCAGACTTTCAGAATCATTGTCATCATCATCATCATCATCATCTGGGAACTCTCCATCCCCTCCCACTCCATTTCATAATAAGCATCCAGATCATAATCCGACGGAGTCAGATCCGACTGAACCGAGCACCTAACCGGTGGCGCCGGTTCGGACGGAACCAGACGAAGCTATTGCACTATACTTATCGTTTTGGCTGTTTCTTCAGCAGTTAGAGTATGCAGTGCTGTATCCAAGCCAGCTGACTTTTTTTCACCTTTGTTTTGGAACTTATCCCTCGGGGTCGGCTCTCCTTTTGCCTGAGGATGTATCGCCCACGTCAGTGGGCACCTCCTCAGGTTCGGTCACAACCGAACCGGGCTGGCCATCCAGGTCAGCGGACTTCTTAGCCTCCTTTTCCTTTAGTCTAATCGATCTATTTTCCAGAATGGCCTTAGGAAAATGTTTACAAATTTGGCAGTCTGTTTTGAGGTGGTCAAACCCCAGACAGTAAACACAGACGAGATAGGGGTCAGCCTTAGCAAAGGCCTCCCCTCACTCTGTACAGTGTTAAAACCCAGTGGGACAATTTTTTTCTCAGACATGGCCACACTAAAAAGAATTGCCCTTTACAATCTTTTAGCCAGGTAATACACCCCTATTGGTTGCCAACCGTGTTACGGGTTGCGGAAAGAAACTGGTAAAAGTCTGTTTTTTTTTAAACTGATAGGAACTGGCACACCACTACTAAAATTCCTAGAAATAAAATCCAACACACAAGGTCGGTTTCCAACCAGACCGACTGGTAAGGAAGCAAAGATTATAATTTCCACAATAAAAAATAGAAATAAACAGTTCACTACCTATCTACACTACTTACTGTACCATAGACAGAGACTCAAAAACCAAAAATAACAAATCTATTGAAAAACCAATGCTTTTTGAAACTTTACCCAACTGAAGCGAAGGAGCGACTTCACAGTTAGGCGGAGTAAAGAATCTGACGGTTATACTCAGATGTACCACAGTCGGAGGTTTGAAAACCGAGCTCGAGCTCAACATTCTATGCCTGGCATAGAATTTAATCCTTTCCTCTCCAGGGCAGTGCAAGTGCTGGGGCTAACTGCATATGTCAGAATACAGCTAGACTTCATGTTGTTTGAATCATATGATCAGTGACAATACTTTCATGTGGAGCAAAGCAAACATGTCATATAACACAATGTTGTTTATCAGAGTTGTAAGAAACCTGAACTTAAAGGCTTGAAGAATAACAAAACCTTTGGATGTCAACTTTACCCATGTGAGGTCATTAAGGGAAGCACCTACTTTAGTAATAATATTAGTGGTAAGGTGAATATCTTTGCTGTGCACATGAAAACATGTTCAGTACTGGTTTATAGCATAGAGATAGCCTGGGCAACTGTGAAAGGAGTCCTGTTCAGGAGTTGGTACAGGATAATCACAGATGTACCAAGAATGGAATGGTTTGTTCATAAAGCACAAAGCAGAAACTAGGTATGTCAACACCACAATTGATATGTGTATAAGAAAGGTTATTGATGTCTGTAATCACACAACATTGTCCATTGATAATAAAGAGTCAATTTTTAGAGTGGATAAGGCAGGTGATGGCGGTGTACCTTTTTGTTGATTGAAGAATCAGTCGACAGTGTCTTTAGATAATGTATAACCAGTCCATAAAGTTCAGGTAAGTAACCACAAAGCGGCGTAGTTACCTGTGAAATGTAATTTGCAGAAAGGTTGTAACCCCACAAGGCACATGGGGCTATGCAGACATTTTGTTGAAGATGTAACACCAGCATGGTAAAATAGTTAATGTTCATGTTGCTGGCTGCTGCATTGCTGGATCTGCAGAGGCCTTGGCAGGAGGTGCATTAGGATATTGTTCATTGAGTCTTTTAATGGAAAAGTCACACACACAGGCATAGCTTTGTTTTGGGGGGGGAATGATCACACCCCTGCTCAAGTATTGAAAGTCCGTATCAGTTTGTATGAGGTGCCAGTCAGACTTGGAAAACACTAGCAGTGAAGAAAAACGTATATGTTGCTTGAAAACCTCACACATGCCACTCTGTTGAAACCTGTAAACTTGTAAAACTCTATTAGAAACAGTTTTTTTTTTGTTTTATTTGTTTTACCAGGACAGACACACTAAGCTGAAAGCTTCTGTACATGTGTGACCTGGGAGCACAAGGAAGTTAAGTGACTTGCTCACGGTCACACAGTATGCAAGTGGGGGCTGTGGGATTCAAACCCAGGTTTCCAGGTGTGTAGCTCAGAGCCTTAACCCACTGTGCTGTACTGCCAGGGGCCACCACTATGGCATTTAAATAGGCATCTTTGCCTTGTTGAAACACACAGAGCTGTTTTGGATTGAAAAATGACAAGGTTATTAGCAATGTCTTTGATTATGGTGTGGTGTGACATAGAAAATTGATGGCATTGGCCAAGTATTCAGAGGTGCAGGCTGAGGTCCAATAATAAGGGTAATACCATTTGGTCATCTGTGAATACACCCTGCTTCCAGGTCTCAGAAGAGGTCATAACAGTAGTTAAAGCATAGTTTCCTTGCCTATATATTGCTGTCCAGCCTAGTTTAGGCCTGTCTGGAACTTAAAAGTCTGGCTCTTGATTGCAGCCAAATTTGCTTGGTTTTAAATGGACATACCAGTTTCAAAATAAACCAGTGACAGCTGAAAGGTCCCTCTTGAGTCTCCTTTCCTTTTGTTTTCTAGCGTGGAATACTCCAAAATACTTAGTAGTGTGGGAACCTGTTATTGGATCTTGCGTACGTATCTGGTATGCTGCAAGTAAGTCCAGTAACATGGCACTATGGGACCTTGAGGTACTGTTTCTGGAGCAGAATCTAAATTCTGCCATATTTCAGTTGGTAAGATTTAAAACCACAGGGCCATGCATAAATTGTGCATTATGTACAAGGGTACCTGGGAGTGATAATGCACCCAGACTACTAGTTGGTCTGGGTTCCTGAACTGGACATCAAGTAGGTTCTTCCTCTGTGGGAGGAACAGTGGTTAGAAACATGGCAGTGCTAGCAATGGAGTGGTCTGCGCAATATGTTTTTGTTTCATTTGGGAATTTGGCACAACAATTGGGGTTCATGAGTGCTGTGAGGTTGTACAGACCTGTGTGTTGGGATTGGGCCTGGTGGATAGACAAGGTACCACTGGGTGACATTTGGGTGTTGGGCCAACCTTGAAAGGTGCCTTTAGCTAGGCAGGCCTCTGGAATTTGTTTACCATTGCTATCAGTCTGCCATTCAGTTTGTAAGGGGAGGTTGGTCAGGGGCCACCACCATGGCATTTTAAATAGGGATCTTTGCCTTGTTATAAGTAATCTGGACGGGACAGCAATGCTGACCCCCTGTGTTTGGGTTTGGTGGTGGTACATAACCTGGAGGAAAGAAGTGGTCATCCATGGGGTGCAGGGCATGCAGAAGCTCCTTTAGATTTTGGTTGTTATTGGGAGGTTTTAGAACATTTTAGCTTGTGAAAACAACTAATTTTATCCCAAATGAGCCTAATACACTCCCAACTAGGCCTGTTACCCCCAAATCCCACTGGGGGCATTTTAAAGTGGAACATCCCTGAATGCGGACTAGTTTCCTGAGCTTATACTTGATAAGTTGCAACTATATATAAAAAAATATAGCATGAAATCTATACATATTTGTAATGACACAATGACCATATTGGGAATAGTGTACCACAATATATTTACATTTACAGAGATACAAAAAAGTGATCATTTGAATTTTAGAGTTTTAGGAATGTAAAATGCAGTCAGGCCACTGGGTCAGCCTGGCTTAAAGGTAAGCCTTGTGAAGGCTGTGGTTGAAGAGCATGTGCATGCAGTTTACTGGGCACCTGGTGGGATGAGTCGCGGAGGGTGAGTATACAGTTAGGTTTGTGGAACCACATGGTGTTACATGTTTTTTTTTTTTTTTGTTTTTTTTTATTTTAAGAAAGGAGAATTAGTTTGGTATCCCACCACTCTGTGTCTGTGTATTTGAAAATTTGAAAACGGGGGCCTGGCGGCTTGGCTGTTTGTGTTGCCAGGCATTATGGTTAGGATTGGCATGGCCTTTTCAGGATACACCATCTGGACCCATGGATAAATTAGGTGGAGTTCAAGTATGTCTGGAAAGGTGCATATTTCTTGTTGGCCAGTCAAAGCTTTTTGCATTGTTCTGTGAAGACAGAATGATGGTGAAGGTACAATCCCCCCCCCCGACCACCACCACCAGCTCAGTTGATTACTTATTAAGGGCTTAGGACCCTTGCACCAGGCTGGTGCTGGGTGGCATGAAACCACCTGTTAATAGGTTTAATGCAGTTTGGTCACCACACTTGACTAACAGAGGGGCTGAGCTGGTTTACAATGTTAAAGTACATTGTGCCTTGTCCAGACCTTAAGCAACAAATGGATCATTTGCAAACACATTTCTTATCTCTGTGACTTTGGAGTATTGTTGGTATATCTCCTTTATTTCTGGATCTGCCAGCTGTAGGTCTGTGAGGTCCAGAGGGACTTCTTTGTTCCTTCTGTTTGTAGTCACCATAGGTGTTGCACTGGAAGGAGGCAAGGTTCACATCTCTTCCGCCCCCAGCTCCTTCTTTGGTTAAAGAGTCAGCTCGGTCATTGTAGTAATGGAAGAGTTCTGCTTGGGCTGGCCGATGCTGGAGCAGAGGCCAGACAAAAATAGTAAACTCCCACTAAATGTACCTGTAACAGGCTTGCATAGATGTCACATGGCACTCTATTGACAGTAGGAGTGTGGATATTTAACCACAGGTGTTTTGGCAATTTCCTTTGCCAGTCAGTCATCACCTTAAAAGGTGTATACTGAATAGATACTGATGGGGTGACCCTTACCAGAGAATTAACAATGGTAGGTTGGCATTTCCTGGTTGCTTCCCGGAGATAGGTCTTATTTCATCTAGTGATTCAATCCCTGGGCAGAGGGACCTTCTTTTTCTTGAGAGAGAAAGAAAAACAAAACACAAAGAGCTGGATCATTTTAGACTGTTTTCTCTGTGATAGGTTAGCACTGATTTTAAAAATGCTGCTACATTATTTTATACATATGTGTACCTTCAGTAGTATCGTTTAACATCTGTTGCTATCCTTGCCAAATGTGCCACAGGCAGGGTAAATGGCCCTGTGGCTCCTAGACATACATTACTCAATTTCTGCAAATCAAATAAAATTAAAACCAGAGAAAGCGTTGTCCCATTTTCTCTTGTTTTAGATTAGAAATCCAATGTCAGATGAATTATACAAAATCCAGATTAATGCCAATAGTTGTATTTCATGGCATTGTATATATTAACATACATACTAACATACTGTTTGCCAGCAGATTAGGCCTTACGGTCTATCGAGTCTGCTCGAACTTTAGATCCTTAGTTGGGTGCCAAGACCCTCCCATCCCTTGTGCTCCAGAAACACATATCATCCATCCCCACCCCCCCGGGACAGGCCATCATCTGATACATCCACTTTCTGTGTCTGTCCCATCCTCTCTTGAAGCTCTCCACTGCGGATCTCTGAACTAGCTCACCAGGCAGTGCATTCCAAGGGTCCACCACTCTCTCAGTGAAAAACCTCCTCCTCTTTTCCCCCTCACCCTTCCACCTTCCAACTTCAAACCATGCCCTCTGGTGATACCTCCCTGCTTTAGTCTAAAGATCCCCTCCATGTTTACCCTATTTATTCCCTTGAGGTGCTTGAAGACCTCAATCATGTCCCCCTGTCTCTCCTCTCCTCCAGTGAAAACAGGCAGAGCTCCTTAAGTCTGTCCTCATCGTCAAATCCCCAGCCCTCATATCATCTTTGTTGCCTCCTCTGTACCCTCTCTAGGAGCTGTATGTCCCTTTTCAAGTGTGGTCTCCAGTACTGTACACAGTACTCAAGGTGTGGTCTAACCAGTCCATTGTACAGTGGCAGAATCACTTCCTTGCTCCTAGAGTTGATCCCCCTTATGATGCATCCCAACATCCTGTTTGCCTTGCTAGCCGCTCTCCTGCACTGCTCAGAGTTATTCATACATGCATCCACCATGACCCCTAGGTCTTTTTCACCTATTGAGGCCTCCAGCGCCTCCCCTCCCAGGGTGTACCTGTGTTTAGGGTTTCCCCGACCAAGATGCAACACCTTGCACTTGGTGATATTGAAATTTAATTTCCATGTGTGAGCCCAGCTTTCCAGGGTGTCCAGGTCCCCTTGCAGGGCCAACCTCCCCTCTTCTCCCTCAACTACTGCTCCCATCTTGGAGTCATCCATGAAGAGACTCATTTCACACCCTATACCCTCCCTGATGTCCGATATGTATGCATTAAACAGGATCGGACCAGGACCCGAGGAACCCTGCAGTACCCCACTACCAACCTCTCTGGGGTTGAGGCTCCCCACTGACCACTACTCTCTGAGTCGTCCAGCTAGCCAGTTTTCAATCCATCTGACCATCAAAGGGCCTACTCTAACCCCATCAGTTACTCCACCAGACCATTGTGGGGGACAGAGTCAAACGCCTTGGATGAAGTCCAAAAATAATACATCCACAGGCTTACCCCTGTCCAGTTCTGATGTTACCCATTCATGGAACTCCACAGGGTTGGTTTGACATGATCTACCTGGCACAAACCCATGTTGCCGACTATCCAGACCTCCCACCTCCTCCAAGTACACCCCCAATCGTTCCTTTAGTATACTATCCATTAATTTTCCCACCACCGAGGTCAAACTGATGGGTCTATAGTTACCTGGTACTTCCCTCGACCCCCCTTTATGGATTGGTACCACATGTGCCTCTCGCCAATCCCTAGGTACCCTCCCTGTCTCAAGTGACCTGCTGAAAAGCTCCGCCAGTGGTGCAGCCAGTATGTCCACCAATTCCCATAGTACTCTCGGATGAATGCCATCGCCCAGGAATTTGTCTTTCTTTAGGGGCCTTGAGGGCTAACACACCTTTGGTGGAGATAGCATCATCCGTCCCCTCCACCTTACTGGCCTTTTATCTTTACCCAGATGTGACACCCTGGGGTACCTCTCTCCCCTCTTGCTCCATTTTGTTGCTCCCCTGATCCCACTACTGATGTTTCTATCCCCTTCGTGCCTTGGTTTTGTAGATATCCCATCCCCTCCCAGTGGAACACAGAGGCAAAGTACTGCTAAATACCTCTGCCTGGTCCTCGCCTCTTCCACCCACCCACCTCCTTCTGATCTCAATCTGCTGAGATGGCCCTTAGTTTTCTCCGCTCCCCAATGTACGGAAGAACCCCTTTTCCCCTCCATGTATCCCCTGTGCCAGCCGCTGCTCTTTACTGGACTTTGCTCCCCTCACCATACTGGTGACTTTTCTAGATGTAAGCTGGTACATTTCCTTATCCCTATCCCCTCTTGTTGTTTTATATTTTTTGTAGGCCGCCTTCTTTTCTCTGACTGCTACCTGTACCTCACTGGACCACCAGCATGGTTTATGTGACCTTGCTCCCTTACGTTTCAACTTAGTGCAGATCCTGACTGCCTCATGAAGTCCCGTTTATGACCTCCATCTCCTTTCCACACTTGTCATTGAGGTAATCCCTTCAAGTGATCCTTGAGAATATTTCCCATGCCCATGAAGTCTGCCCCCTGAAGTCCACTGCCAGTGTCCTAGATCTCCCCCTCCCCCATGCTTATTTGAAACCAGACAGTATTGTGGTCGCTCCCAGTCAGGGTCTTGTACAACCATGTCCCTTACCAGATCCCCATCTGCCAGAACCACATCCAGGACATGCCCCTCCCTTGTGGGCTCCATCACATGCTGTGTTAAGAACACATCCTGGAAGCCATCCAGCAGCCTCTGCTCCTTGGCCACCTTAGAGGACATGGTTCCCCATTTTGTACCTGGCATATTAAGGTCCCCCATCAACACCACTCCTTCCCCTTTTGGTCCACACTGGGCAATGATGTTGTCCAGCAAACCATCCTCTAGAACCTCACTCATCCCGGGGGGCCTATATGCTACACCCAGCTTGACCTTATTTCCTGCTGAGGATCGTAGGGTGACCCATAAGGCCTCCACGTTTCCCTCTGCCTCTTCTATCCTAGCAATTTCTATGTCATCTCTAATGAACATAGCCACTCCACCCTCTGCCCTCCTTTCTATCCTTCCTGAGCATAGTGTACCCCATTACATTTTAGGTCCCAGTCATGGTTTTGTTGGCCTCGTTTCGTGACCGCCGCCACATCCACGGAACAGCATGGCCTGGAACTCTGGCAACTTGTTTCCCAAGCTCCTGGCATTTACTAACACCAACCCCCACCCCTTATCCCTGATTCTCTTTGTCGAACCCCACCCAGATTCCTTATACTTCCATCCTCCCTCTGCTCCTCCTGAAACCTCCATCCCCAATCTGTTTCCCCCCTTCCCCCCTTGGGCATGAAGGCTACTCCCCTCATCTGGAGGAGAGGGCTTCTGGTCAGCCCCTCCCTTATCCCTTCCCCCCCTCCACAAGTTTAAACCCCACCTTTCTTGTATGTAGTCAGCCATCCCCTGTTTAAGGACTTCCTTCCCTAATGGGGCAAGATGAAACCTGTCCTTGGCATATAGTCCCTTATCCTCCCAAACTCCATTCCAGTTCCCTAACACCCCCAACCCACTCTCTTCACCCCTTCCTGAGCCAGTCATTAACCTCTGTGCGAATTCATTTTTCTCCACTGAGGCCTTTGGTACTGGCAATATCTCGAAAAGGAAATGTTGCATCCATTATCCGACAGACTCTGGCAAGTTCTTGGAACCTTGCTTGATTTCCAAATTGCTATTTCCCTCTAGATCATTAGTTCCCAAATGCCCAGAAATCCGGTTTCCCTCCACAATCCTAACCATTTCATACACCATGAACTTTGCTCTGTGCACTGTCAGCCCAGAGATGCTCACTACCTTCACCTGGCTATGGCATCCACCCCTGTCCCTCCACTAGATACCCCTAATCATCGAGTCTCCCAATAACAGAACCTTAACACACCATCATCCTTATGGTCACCTCCACATGCCCTCTCAGCCCCCTTCCCCCTTTATTCATGATCTCAATTTCGTGGGAGTCTTCCTGCCTTATTAGAGACCCCCTTGTCACCCTCCCCTTTCTGCCTCCCTTGCTATTTTGCCCACTTAACTCAAACTCCTCTGAATAGGTGTCCCCTTTAACCCTCTCTTATCCGAACCATTTATCCTGGCCCTGATGGTTTCTCCTTCCCCCACACACCATCCTCCCCTCTTGTAATAGTACCCATGCCTCCAGAGGCTCTCTGTGGGTCCCCTTTAGCTAGGGCCCCATCCTTGGTACTGACCCCTTGCATGAAGGGGGCTTTCTCCACCTCCTTGTCTCCCAGTTTCTCTCAATCATGCTCCTCTCTCATGTCTGGAATATGTTGCATCTCCCCATTTGCTTAACATATATGTTTCCCCTTCTCCCTCTGGGACTATTTCTATCCTTTCCATAGCCAGTCATGATGCCCCTATGGGTATCAGACTCCCTCCTCCGACCTCTGTATAAGTTTTCTCATTTCCCAACCTTCTTCCCCTCTAGGTTGCTTAGTAGCTCAAATTTATTGTGACACTCTATGTCAGCCTCCATCAAGTAACCAGTTTCCCCTGACTGCACCTCTAAACTGCTCCTCTTCTTCTTCTCCCCTCTTGCTCTGTTCACCTTAGGAGCTCCCTTCCCACAGTCTGCTGTTTTGAGGCTTCGCACAACAGCCCCTCCTGACTCTTCCCCTCCACTATCTTTGTATTCAGAATGTTCACCCGTCGCTTTCCCCTTGCATCAACTTCCTATCTAAGTGTCCTCTGTCCCTAATATCCCCCTCCTGCTTGCTGTAACATAACGTCCTGTAATTTCAGGCGTTGCCCCAGCCTCCCTCAGCCCCACCCTTCTGCTGCCCATATCCGCCCCTTATCCTTGGACACCCCCCAGCTCCCCAGCACTCTCCTTAACCAATATACCTCACTCCTGATACAAGATAGCTGTCTACAGAGTGGGCAGCCTCCCTCTCTCCAGGCCCAATTTAAAATTATTGCCATCCCACAGCCTGTACAGCCTACAACCCTTCCGAAGATGCCTGCCATGGTGGAATATGGCCACCCTGTTTATCCCCCTCTGTTTATAATGGCACACCCCCTTTTCTCAGTCCCTTTCCCCTGGAATACAGTTTCTCTCTATACTGACTGTAGTTGTTTACAAATTAAATTTCAGCCCCACCAATAAAGTTACAAAGTCTCACAAACACATACAGTCCAATGTGTGTTCGGTCCCACTAACAGTGTGTGTAAGCAGACATCAGGTACCGTATGATGTCACAGGCCCACCAGCTGCTGTTGCTTCGAATTTCAGTCCTAAAACAGAAATACTCAGCCTTTCAATCCCAACCCCCAGTGGTTTTTCAGTATTTAAGGCAAACAACACATTTAAATTTCCCTCTAATTAACCCTGACAAACAACTGTCCCCAAACCTCCAAAGTTATAATATCACAGCCCAAGTAACAGTTCTAATTCAAGGTAATAATTTTTACCACATAGAGCTAATTTCACTTACAAACTATTCAAATATTTCAGTTAAAACAGAATATAAACCAGACCTCTGTCCAACCAACCTGCTGCTTTGAGTTCCCAAGTGAACAATGGAGGCCAGGGTAATTCCTGTTTAAAGACAAGGTAATTGCAGCTAATGTCCCCTCCCCCTAACACCAGGAAAACAACACATTTAAATGTCCCTCTAATTAACCCTGACAAACAACTGTCCCCAAACCTCCAAAGTTATAATATCACAGCCCAAGTAACAGTTCTAATTCAAGGTAATAATGTTTACCACATAGAGCTAATTTCACTTACAAACTATTCAGATATTTCATTTGAAACAGGATATAAACCCAGACCTCTGTCCAACCAACCTGCTGCTTTGAGTTCCCAAGTACACTTCTATTTTACATGTTGAGTTAGTAACATTCAGGCTTGTAATAAAAAGGTTAAAACAAGTGGAAATGGTTGGGAGAATCATTGATCTGGAATATCATTCTCACTTGATCTGCCCCTGGTAGTGCCTCATGGGAACAGCAGGTATGACACTGGGACAGCTGGTTCTGATTAATCTATGCTTTTTGTAATATAAAATGTGTTATTGAATGTCTCTCTTGAGACATGCTGTGTTCCTGGGAGGACACCCTCTCCCCCCAGGTTTCAACTACAAGGTGTTAACCTAAAAAAACGGGAGATAATTACAGGCTAGAAGAGACACAAATTAAGGATCTCCCATTTATCTGGCTTAATTGTAGCTGCCAGTTGCTTGTATGGAAATCATAAACCTTTATGACGTTTAGAGGAAGAAACCAGGTTATGTCACTTAGGTGCTAAGTCACAAAGGCTCCTTTGATGTCTGTGAAGGGCAAAACGACACACTAGATCAAAGGGTCATGGGGAAACGAGTTTTTGCTGATGTCACCTTAATTAAATTACCTTCTAAATGATGAGACATTCTGGTTCTATGATTTTTAATAAACAGAGGAGGGGGTGGGTGACATCATGGAGAAGGCAAGTTCAAGACAGTTGTTTTAATTATGCTGTGACTGACCTTTAGAGTGATATACATGTTTGGACTCTGAAGAAGAAACATCTATCAGCACTATTAGAAGATATACAGTACATTAGATAGACCAGTCTAAGTGTATGGTTGGTAGGAATTTGCACTTTTAAACCTTGTTCTTTTAAGTGATTGTATGGTTTTGTGATATATTGTTCTGTATTTACTGTTTACATACTTTTTTCTATTTTAAAATAAACCTCTATTTTAAGTGACTACATGGTGTGCCTTCAGAATTCTTTATTTGGCAAGTGAAGCATATATGGTTAAAGTTGACATTATGCAAAAGTTTACTGGTTTACCAAACTGGGAAAAGGTAAGAGTTTATCTGAGGTCTTTAATAGAGTTTTTAAGCATTCATTTTGTAAACCTGGTTAGGTGTCAGTAGGCAAAAGATATTTGGCATTTCCTCGAAGAGCAGAATTATCTGAGTCTGTACATTGGGTATGCTAGCAAGTGGTTCACAGTTTGAATCCCTCCAGAACTTGAGACCAAAGGTTGATTCCAACCCACAAAACAGACAGGAGGGTTACCCTGTTTCTGTTCACAATACTGTGCTCAGAGATTGGCACTGTGGGAGCAGAGGGCCTGACCTGCTGAGTGGGGTTGTGACAGATTGGTTGGCAGTGGTGGCATAAGTTTGGCATTACAAGCTTTTATTGTTCACTGTGTCAGCTTGATACTGTCAGCTCACTTGGAAAGAAAGAAAAAGGCAGTGATTTATTTTTAAAAGAAACAACTATATCACTTAGCTTACAGTCAAGTTTCTACCTGTTTTATTTTTTTTCTAAAGTGCAAGTCAGAGTAGCCATAGTTAGGGAAGAAGATGGCTTCCAACTACAGTAGACTACTTAAAGCAGTTGTGCAGGGACAGAGGAATCCAGTATGAGGTGAAAGCCACCAAGCAGAACCTCATGGATGCCCTGATGGTAGCAGATACCCAGAGCATCGAGTCACAGACAGTGACTGTAAGGGGCCAAACCGTGAGTGTGGAATGGCTAACGGCCAGTGCAGTGTCCAGATCTGATGAGGAGGGCAGCGGGGCCAGTGCCAGAAAAGGGCCACAGCAGCAGGGGAAGGTCACCAGCATTCTGGATCCAGGAGTACTCAGGCTGCAGATTGAGTTGCGCAGAATGGAGCTGAAGTTCCAGAGAGAACAGAAGCGAGAACAGCGAGCTGCAGAGGAGAAGAGGGAGAGAGAACAGTGAGCTGCAGAGGAGAAGAGGGAACAAGAATGGCGAGAGGCAGACTGTGAACAGCAAGAGGCAGAGCAACAATGGCAAGAGGCAGAGCGTGAACAGCGGGAGGCAGACAGAGCAGAGCAAGAGCACCAGAGGCAACATGAGCTGGGGAAGCTATGATTCCAACCAGCAGCACCAGAGCAGGTAAGTGGCTTGACTTTAACTGGGACTACAGGACTGGGTTACAAACTGAATTCCAAATTGATAGCCAAATTTAAAGAAGGGGAGGATATGGATGGATGCCTTTTTACATTCTTTTGAAATAGTTTGTATTCAGGCTAAAATTCCTAGAGAGTCCTGGAGCTTCCAGCTATCCCCACTACTTACCGGAAAAACTCAGGATGCATTGGGTCACATGGACAATGGGGACAGTAATGATTATAGCAAACTTAAAGCTGCACTGTTAAAAAAGTTTGAATTAACTGTTGAATCATACAGAGCTAAATTCCGTAAGCTCAGGAGAAGCCCTGATATGAGCTATGAGGAACTAGCTGCAAAACAATGTCAGTTTTTAAAACGTTGGTGGGAAGGAATTGAAGCAAACTCTGTTGATAAAATTGAAAATGTGATTTTGTTAGAACAGTTTTTCTGGACATGCCCAGCAGAGCTGAAAACCTGGCTGGAGGACTGAGATCCCAAAAGAGTGCAAGAGGCTGCTGAGCTCTCGTACCGCTATGCCAAGAGCAGACCTGCTCTGTGAGCAAATGGGGTGGGCGTGGCAGTGCAGAAAGGGAAAAGTGCACCTTCAGGGCAGCTAAAACCCTCACTGCCTCCATTGAAACCAGTTAGCCCCAGGTTTCAGAGAAAAAATGTCTCTGAGAAAATAAATTAATGCTGGTTGTGTAAAGAAACTGGGCATATTGCCAGAGAGTGCAACAAAAGGGTGAGCAATACACAACTGGGGGCTAGGAAAGAAGTGGGTTGTTTAGTGTGTCCCTGGAAGCATGCCTGTGAACATGAGGGAACACATGCACCCAGTCATGCTGAAAGGTGTACAGATGCAAGGGTTAAGGGATGCAGGGGCATCCCTGACTTTGGTAAAAGGGGATCTGGTACAGCCTGGTCAGCTTATATCCAATAAATACATCACTGTACAAGATGTTACTGGTGGGGAGAAAACATTGCCCCTTGCTAGTGTTCTCCTAGACTGGGGTGAAACAGGTGGCTGTAGCCAAAACGTTAGCAGTGGATGTCATTCTTGGCAACAATCTCCAACAGGGGATGGTATGTGCAGTTACCCAAAGCCAAGCAGCAAGGGAAAATTGTAGTTCCCTGGACCCCACAGAAGCCATTGTGGAAACCACTGGGAGGCTGGTTCCGCAGCCTGTGTCTCCTGATGTGGAGATTAACAAAAAGGGGGTAGAAATTTCTCCAGTAGCAGTTATCCACACACCTACAGAGGGTTACTCCAAAGAGGGAAGGGTGACCCATTGTCAGAGGGTTGAGATTGACAGTGATCCTGAGTGCCCTGACGTTAGTGCTAGGGACCCTAGTTTAGCGACTGAAGGGGACCTGTCCCATGCCTTGGGAATGTGTGAGGAGTTTGCCTCTGCTCACAGAAGTGACTCTAATCTAGAGAAGCTGAGGGCTTGGACAGACTCTGACAGAGCACAGGGAGGTGGCGAGACATAAGGTTTATTGTGAAAATGGACTGATGTATACTCAGGCTGTGCAGACAGAGGGAGGGTGCTAGGCAGGCAGCTTGTCATTCCCAGGGTGATCGTGAGCAGTTGCTCAAGATTGCACATGATATTCCCTTTGCTGGTCATCTGACAATTACACGCACTATGCAGCGGTTGGCCTAGAATTTCTATTGGCCAAGCTTCACACAGCAGGTGAAGGAGTATTGCAGGTCTTGTCACGGTGCCAAGAAATAGGTAAGGTGGGCAAGAAAACCCAAGCTGCCCTGATTCCATTGCCCATAGTTGAGGAGCCATTCCAGAGGGTGGGAATGGATATTGTGGGGCCTTTAAATACCCCCAGCTCCTCAGGGAAGAGATTCATCCTAACTATATGGATTGTGCCACCCGGTACCCAGAGGCAGTCGCCCTATCCTCACTGAGGACAGACAAAGTGGCAGATGCTTTACTTGGGATTTTCTCCCATGTTGGGTTTCCGCAGGAGGTAATCATTGATCGACAGGGTTCCTTCATGTCGGACCTGATGAAATGTTTATGGGAGAAGTGTGGGGTGCTGCAGAGATGCACACTACTATATCATCCATAAGCCAATGGCAATGGAAAGATTTAATGGTACCCTGCAGTCAATGCTCTGGGCATTTGCTGAACAGCATGGGAGGGACTGGGAGAAATACCTACCCACCTGTTGTTTGCATACAGGAGATGCCACAAGTCAACAGGATCTTCCCCCTTTGAACTCTTATATGGACGCCAGGTACATGGGCCCCAAGACTTGATCTGGGAGGACTGGGAAGGCAAGCACGCCACCCAGGGAACTCCCATAGTGGATTATGTCCTTAGGTTTAGGGAAAGGCTGAAGGAGCTTATGGGGACAGCCCAGAGCAAACTGGTAGCTGCCTAACAGAAATGTAAAGTGTGGTACGCTTTTACATGGTGGGTCAGGAAGTCATGGTCCTTATTCCAGTCCAGAAAGACAAGCTGAAGGCTGAGCGAGCAGAACCATACAAAGTAGTTAGGAAGGTAAATGATGTGAACTATGTTATAGAGTTACCTGACAGAAGACAGACAGAAAGGTTGTACCATGTCAACATGATAAAGTCATATGCTAATAGGGCTGACATGCTGTTTGCAGTGTGTAGTCCTGTGGAGGGGATGGACAAAGGAGACCCCCTTCTGGACTTGCTAGAAGAAAGCAAGCGGGAGTCCTAAGTGGAGGCAGTAAATTGTCTCCCCAGCTTTAGCCAGACCAGATCCAGGAAGTAAGGAGGTTTGCAGACTTTGCCCCATTTTTAGCGCCAAGCCTCATGCTTATAGTGACTACACGATGTGGAGACAGAGACACAGACACCAATACAGTGGACAGCATATCAGGTGTCAGAGGCTGTCCAAAAGGACATTAGGAGGGAAGTGGAGGAGATGGTGGATTTAGGGGTAATCCAGAGATCCCACAACCCCTAGGCCTCACCCATAGTCCTTGTGCCCAAGCCAGATGACTCTACTCATTTCTGTGTGGACTATAGTGGACTGAATGCAGTCATGAAGTCAGATGCCCAACCGATGCCCCGGATGGGTACACTCCTGGACAAGTTGGGAGGAGCGACCTACCTTACGATGATTGACCTGACCAAAGGGCATTGGCAGGTAGAGTTAACAGAGCTAGGGAGAGGTCGACCTTCATCACTCCGATAAGCTTATTTGAATTTAAAGTAATGTCTTTCGGAATGAAGAACACCCTAGCCACTTTCCAAAGGTTGGTGAACCAGGTATTAAATGGTGCTGAGGAGTATGCCGTGGCACACAAGGATGACACTGCCATCTTTAGTGCCAGCTGAGAGGAACACCTGTCCCACCTTAGGGAAGTGCTGGGCAGGAATCAGAGGGCCAGGCTCACTGTCAAAGCTGGGAAGTGCCAGGCGGCCATGGGAATAGCATACCTCGGGCATGTGGTGAGCCGGGGACAGCTCCATCTAATCAAATAAAAATACAGGTAATCCAGGCATGGCCCAGACCAAAACACAAGAAGCAGACAGAATTTTCTAGGGACAGCGGATACCTCAATTGTACCCAATTACAGTGCCTGGCTGCTCCCCAGACCTGACAAAAAGGATGCAAAATTACCTGGGACCCAGCCTGTAAAAAGCCACGCACCAGACTGAAGGAGGCACTGTGCAGTGCTCCTGTAATGAAGATCCTGACTGTAGCAAACCCTTTATAATTCAGGCTGATGCCTCAAACATGGGCAGTGGGGCAGTATTAGAGACATTAAGATCACCACGGTAGTATCTGAGTAAAGTTACTTCCCAGAAGCAAGCATACCCACTGTGGAAAAGAAGTGTCTTGCCATAGTGTGGGCCCTAAAGAAGCAACAGCCATACATTACATGGGCAGCATTTTGTGGTACAGACCAACCACATCCCGGTTTGGCTACACTGAATGGGAAAAACAATGAGTAATTGCTAGATGGGTCTTGCATTGCAAAGAGTATGACATATGACAATCCTACCATGGGGCTGGGCAAAAACTCAGACTTAGATGAGTTGTCTAAGTAATCTCAGAGGTGAACTGATTTGAGAAGCTCATCCCATGCAGGGGATAGAGCCGGCCAAATCAAACGCCCAGGGGGAGGATTATGACACTTGGACAGCTGGTTCTGCAATTAATCTGTGTTTTGGTAATATAAAAAATAAAGTATTTGAATGTCTCACTCTGAGACATGCTGTGTTCCTGGAATGACACCCCCAGGTTTCAACTACAAGTTGTTGACCCAAAAGCCAGGATATAATTACAAGCTAAAAGAGACAAATTAAGGGATCTCCTCTTTATCTGGCTTAATTGCAGCTCAGCTGCTTGGATGGAAATCATAAACTTTATGACATTAGAGGAAGAAACAAGTTATGTCACTTAGATGCAAGTCATAAAGGCTCCTCTGATGTCTGTGAAGGGCAGAAAGATGCACTAGATCAAAGGGTCATGGGAAACAAGTTTTGCTGATTTCACCTTAATTAATTTACCTTCTGAATGATGATACATCCTGGATGTATGATTTTTAATAAACAGAGAGGCTGGGTGACATCATGGAGAGGCAGGTTCAAGACAGTTGTTTTAATTATGCTGTGACTGACCTTTAGAGTGAGTATACATGTTTGGACTCTAAAGAAGAAACATCTATCAGCACTATTAGAAGATATACATTAGATAGATGTATTAAGAGTGTATGGTTGGTAGAATTACTTTTAAACCTTGTTCTTTTAAGTGATTGTATGGTTTTGTGATATATTGTCTGTATTTACTGTTTACATACTTTTTCTGTTTTAAAAATAACCTCTCATTTTAAGTGACTACATGGTGTATACCAGAATTCTTTATTTGGCAAGTGAAGCATATATGGTTAAAGTTGACATTATGCAAAAGTTTACTGGTTTACCAAACTGGGAAAGGTAAGAGTTTATCTGAGGTCTTTAATAGAGTTTTTAAGCATTCATTTGTAAACACTGGTTGGGTGTCAGTAAGCAAATGATATTTGGCATTTCCTCGAAAGAAATTATCTGAGTCTGTACATTGGGTATGCTAGCAAGTGGTTCACAGTTTGAATCCCTCAAGAACTTGAGAGACCAAGGTTGATTCCAACCCACAAAACAGACAGGAGGTTACCCTGTTTCTGTTCACAATACTGTATGAGATTGGCACTGTGGGAGCAGAGGCCTGACCTGCTGAGGTGGGGTTGTGACAGATTGGTTGGCAGTGGTGGCATAAGTTTGGCATTACAAGCTTTTATTGTTCACTGTAACCGACGATACTGTCAGCTCACTTGGAAAGAAAGAAAAAGGCAGTGATTTATTTTTAAAGGAAACAACTATATCACTTAGCTTACAGTCAAGTTTCTACCTGTTTTATTTTTTCTAAAGTGTAAGTCAAGTAGCCATAGTTGGGGAAGAAGATAGCTCCAACTACAGTAGACTACCTAAAAGCAGTTGTGCAGGGACAGAGGAATCCAGTATGAGGTGAAAGCCACCAAGCAGAACCTCATGCCTGCACTCAGTAGAATACCCAGAGCATCGAGTCACAGACGGTGACTGTAAGGACAAACCCGTGAGTGTGGAACAGCTAACGGCCAGTGCAGTGTCCAGATCTGATGAGGAGGAGCAGCGGGCCAGTGCCAGAAAAGGGCCACAGCAGCAGGGGAAGGTCACCAGCATTCTGGATCCAGGAGTACTCAGGCGCGCAGATTGAGTTGCCGCAGAATGGGGCTGAAGTTCCAGAGAAGAAGAGACGAGAACAGCGAGCTGCAGAAGAAGAGGAGAGAACAGGTGAGCTGCAGAGGAGAGAGGGAACAAGAATGGTGAGAGGGAGATCAGAACAGCAAAGAGGCAGAGCGACAATGGCAAGAGGCAGAGCGTGAACAGCGGGAGGCAGACAGAGCGGAGCAAGAGCACCAGAGGCAACATGAGCTGGGGAAGCTATGACTCCAACCAGTAACACCAGAGCAGGTAAGTGGCTTGAGTTTAACTGGGACTACAGGACTGGGTTACAAACTGAATTCCAAATTGATAGCCAAATTTAAAGAAGGGGAGGATATGGATGCCTTTTTACATTCTTTTGAAATAGTTTGTATTCAGGCTAAAATTCCTAGAGAGTCCTGGAGCTTCCAGCTATCCCCACTACTTACCGGAAAAACTCAGGATGCATTGGGTCACATGGACAATGGGGACAGTAATGATTATAGCAAACTTAAAGCACTGTTAAAAAGTTTGAATTAACTGCTGAATCATACAAGAGCTAAATTCCATAGCTCAGGAGAAGCCCTGATATGAGCGAGAACTAGCCACAAAACAATGTCAGTTTTAAAATGTTGGTGGGAAGGGAATTGAAGCAAACTCTGTTGATAAAATTGAAATGTGATTTTGTTAGAACAGTTTTTCTGGACATGCCCAGCAGAGCTGAAAACCTGGCTGGAGGACTGAGATCCCAAAAGAGTGCAAGACAGCTGCTGACTCTCATGCCGCTTATGAAAAACAGACCTGCTCTGTGAGCAAATGGGGTGGGTGTGGCAGTGCAGAAAGGGAAAAGTGCACCTTCAGGGCAGCTAAAACCCTCACTGCCTCCATTGAAACCAGTTAGCCCCAGGTTTCAGAGAAAAAATGTCTCTGAGAAAATAAATTAATGCTGGTTGTGTAAAGAAACTGGGCATATTGCCAGAGAGTGCAACAAAAGGGTGAGCAATACACAACTGGGGGCTAGGAAAGAAGTGGATTGTTTGTGTGTCCCTGGAAGCATGCCTGTGAACATGAGGGAACACATGCACCCAGTCATGGTGAAAGGTGTACAGATGCAAGGGTTAAGGGATGCAGGGGCATCCCTGACTTTGGTAAAAGGGGATCTGGTACAGCCTGGTCAGCTTATATCCAATAAATACATCACTGTACAAGACGTTACTGGTGGGGAGAAAACATTGCCCCTTGCTGGTGTTCTCCTAGACTGGGGTGAAACAGGGGGAACTGTGCAACAGGTGGCTGTAGCCAAAACGTTAGCAGTGGATGTCATTCTTGGCAACAATCTCCAACAGGGGATAGTATGTGCAGTTACCCATAGCCAAGCAGCAAGCGAAAATTGTAGTTCCCTGGACCCCACAGAAGCCATTGTGGAAACCACTGGGAGGCTGGTTCCGCAGCCTGTGTCTCCTGATATGAGATTAACAAAAGGGGAGAAATTTCTCAGTAGCAGTTATCCACACACCTACAGAGGGTTACTCCAAAGAGGGAAGGGTGACCCATTGTCAGAGGGTTGGGATTGACAGTGATCCTGAGTGCCCTGACGTTAGTGCTAGGGACCGTAGTTTAGCGACTGAAAGGGACCTGTCCCATGCCTTGGGAATGTGTGAGGAGTTTGCCTCTGCTCACAGAAGTGACTCTAATCTAGAGAAGCTGAGGGCTTGGACAGACTCTGACAGAGCACAGGGAAGTGACGCAGACATAAGGTTTATTGTGAAAATGGACTGATGTATACTCAGGCTGTGCAGACAGAGGGAGGGGTGCTAGGCAGGCAGCTTGTCATTTCCCAGGGGTATCGTAAGCAGTTGCTCAAGATTGCACATGATATTCCCTTGTCTGGTCATCTGACAATTGCACGCACTATGCAGCGGTAGGCCCAGAATTTCTATTGGCCAAGCTTCACACAGCAGGTGAAGGAGTATTGCAGGTCTTGTCACCGGTGCCAAGAAATAGGTAAGGTGGGCAAGAAAATCCAAGCTGCCCTGATTCCATTGCCCATAGTGGAGGAGCCATTCCAGAGGGTGGGAATGGATATTGTGGGGCCTTTAAATACCCCCAGCTCCTCAGGGAAAAGATTCTTCAAACAACATGAAGTCTTGCTATATTACAGACATTAGCAGTTTGTTCCAGCTCTAGAACTGCCCCGGAGTGAAATGGTTAAAACCATTCCAAAATAGAATTTTGCACGAGCAGCTCTATCTGTGTCATTTCAAACTTGAACTGTCAGATTCTTTACTCCGCCTCAGTGAACAGTCGCTCAGAAATTTCTCCTTCTGCTCGGTTCATTTCTCGGTTTAAAAGTGTTTTCTCGTTGGATTTAACCGAGAATAGTTTTATTTAACCACAAAACCGTTCGGTTCAAGCTTTATCTGTGGTAACCGTAAGTAAATGAAGGTTTTGTCTGTGTGGAACTTGAAGTATCGGTTCGGTTTTGAACCGATCAGTGGAGTTAAAACTCATTTAAAACTAAAGTTACTATTTTGAAAGCGGTTCCGGTTCTAAAAAAGCGGATTTATTACGTTTTTCCAGTACCACGTGACACGGTTAGGAACAGATGGGGTGTCTTCTTGGCACCGTTAAAGACAGCAAGTTTTGGTTAGGCTGGCATTATGTCTGAGAAACCCAAAGAAAACGGGACCCACTGGTTTTGCAACACTGTGATGTTTGTGGGGAAGTCTTTGCCAAGGCTGACCCACACACACTGTGTTGTGTCTGAGGTTTGACCACCTCCAGTCAGACTGCCAGGTATGTAAGAATTTCCCTGCAGCCACCCTGGAAAAAGATTGGGCAGGCTCAGGGCGAGAGGCTAAAAAGTCCGCTGACCGGATGGCCAGCCTGGTTCAGTGCCAACCGAACCAGAGGAGTGCCCTCTGACCAGGGCCAGACTTCCTCGGCAAAAAAAGCTGGTTCTGAGGAACCAATTCCAGTAAAGAAAACAAGAAAATCAGCAGGTTTGGAGTCAAAATTCCTTCTCCAACTGCTGCAGAGATAACAAAAGCCATACAAATTGTCCAGTCACTGTCTCAGGGTCCATCGAACCACCACTATCTGGTAAAAGGTTCCGTCCGGTCCCAGTGGTTCAGGATTATGATATTGAGGAATTTTATGAACCAGAGGAGGGGAGGAGGATTATGAACAGTATGAATGTGGTGGGAAGGTCTGGGTGTGCCCATTGAACGGACATCTCCCCAGACAGACCTTTAGAATCTCCCCTATCTGCCTGAGTCCCATCTCATTTTATGTTTTATAAAAGTTGCTGAAACCCTCCAGCTTCCTTTAGAAGAGGCTGTGGATGAGCAAGGAGCCTGATTTTGTAGAAATGATGGATATTCCAGAGTCTAGGAGATTGTCTATTCCTTTACATAAGTCTTTTGAAACAAACAATTAAAATTTAAAAGCTCTAATTCTGTGCCTCCTGTAGATAAAAAGATGGACAGAAGGTATACATTGTCAGGCCCTGATACAGAATTCCTTTCTCAGCAATGCAGTCATGTTGGGTAGTTCAGGCTGCTGCCTGTGATAAAGATAATATTCCCTTGGCAACACATCCTCCTGACAAGGATTCCAGGAAGATTGATGCCATGGCAAAAAAAAACAGTATATGGCAGCCTCTCTGGGACTCAGGCAAGCAAATTATATGAGCTTATGTAGCTAGGTATCAGAAATCTAGATGGGATACTGTTATGCAATTGGCCAAGCAGGCCCATGGCCAGCTGGCTAGTGAACTAGAACAGGTGGCTGCTGATGGCATTGAAGCCTCTAAGGTTCAGTTTCATGCTGCTGTGGATGTTAATGATGTTTCCTCTAGGGTCATGGCCACATCTGTAGCTTTTCATAGGTTGGCCTGGCTCAGGTGTACTAGTTTGTCACAGGATACCCAGACTAAGGCTATGGATTTTCCTGTGGTGGGAAATTCTCTGTTTGGAGAGCAGACAGAGAATTACATGAAGAAGATGGATGAATATAGGACTACTTCAAGAGTGCCCAGGCTAAGGAGCGGAAGCCACTCCTCAAAGGCATGCCCCCCAGGGGTGAGGAGGCCTTTTCACAGGCCTTTCTACCAGACTCAGGCCTCCTCTGCCTATGCTCAGAGGGGCTTCTTCAGAGGCAGGGGCAGATGAGGGGTGGGAAGACCTGCTCTCACCCCCCAGCCTAAAGCTCCTGCGAAACAGGCACCCTGATGGGGTGCCCAGGGCCGATTCTCCTGTACCAGTGGCTTACTTCAGTCAGAATTGGGCTTCTTTAACCTCAGACAAGTGGGTTCTGGAAGTAGTAAGCCAGGGTCTGGTTCTCAGCTTCAAAAAGTTTCCCAAGTTGAGAAGCAGACTTTTTCTACCTACAAGTGCTTCAGAGACCTCGCTCTGGAAACAGAGGTCTCATCCCTGTTAGCTCTCAGAGCAGTAGAAAGGGTTCCTCCCTGCATCAGGGCAGGGTCTGTATTCAGATACTTCCTTACCCCAAAAGACAGGAGAATGGCGGCCCATTTTAGATCTCAGATATCTGAACAAGCATCTTTTGAAACCAAAGTTCAAAATGGTAACTCTGGCAATGATTTTACCTTCCTAAGGCCAGGGACTGGCTAGCCTCCCTGGACCTCAAGGATGCCTATTTCCATGTCCTAATCAGAAGATCCCATCGAAAGTACCTCAGATTCGAACTGCCCTCAGGTCATTACCAGTTCAGAGCAATGCCCTTCGGCCTTACCTCTGCTCCAAGGGTATTCACAAGTGTCTAGCAGTGGCAGTGGCCCACTTAAGGAGGCAGAGGTTTGCTGTTTTTCCCTATCTAGATGACTGGCTCATTGTAGGCCAGTCCCCAGAACAGGTAAAATCTCACCTGCAACTCACCCAGCAGCTTCTCACCTCCCTGGGTTTTCTGCTAAACCTACCAAAGTCAGTTCTGGAACCAGTCCAGGTACTCACCTTTATAGGGGCAGAATTGGACACAAAGCTAGCCAGAGCCTTTCTTCCCCAGAAAGGGTAAGGAATTTAGTGGCTCTGGCCTCTTCCTTCACTCTGCAGGTCTCTCAACCAGCAAGACACTTTCTGCAGCTCCTGGGGCACATGGCTGCATCCACAGCTGTTGTGCAGGGAGCCAGATTTCAGATGAGAGACATTCAGTTTCACTGAGAACCTTTTGGTCTCAGAGAAGAGACCCCTTTCCAAGTTGGTCCCAGTGACTCGAACTTTGATCCTAGCTCTCCAGTGGTGGCAGGATCAGAGCAATTTAAGACCGGGGGTTCCCTTCATTTCCCCTTCTCACGACTTGACTCTCACTACAGATGCTTCCCTTCTGGGTTGGGGAGCCCACATGGGCGACCTTTCCACTCAGGGAGTTTGGTCCCCCCAGGAATCTCTGCTCCACATCAATTTGCTGGAACTCAGAGCTGTCTTTTTAGCTCTTCAAGCTTTTTCTGCATCTGTCCACGACAAGGTGATACAAGTCAGAACAGAGAACACCACAACAATGTGGTACATCAACAAGCAGGGGCACTCGGTCTTGGCCTTGTGCACAGAGGCAATGAAGTTGTGGTCTCTGGCCTATTCCCTGAACACTTCCCTCATAGCAGTTCATCTTCCAGGAAGGACAATGTCCTAGCGGATGCCCTCAGCAGGATTTCCCAGGGCCATCACGAATGGTCCCTGGATCCTCAAGTGCTGGGGATAGTTTTGCCAGGTGGGGCATCCCTCAGATAGATCTTTTGCAGCCCCAGACAATCACAAACTTCCTCTGTTCTGTTGCAGGCCTCCCGTGCTGGGCTCAGTTCCCTGGATGCCCTTCTTCTGGATTGGGAGGAAGTTCCTCTATGCTTTCCCCTTCCTCTCCTATTCAAAGTACTAGTCAAAATCAGATCTCAGCCTTGCAGGGTGATTCTGATTGTCCTGGATTAGGCCAGGCAGCCCTGGTACCACTCCTTCTGTCTCTGACAGTCCATCTTCCCTAGTGCCTCCCAGGAATCACAATCTGTTGACTTGTGCCCAGGGAAGGGTTTGTATCGGACCTCAAATCCCTCAACCTCAAGGCCTGGCTCTTGAGGAGTTAGAGTTTGCTGATTTACACCTCTCTCAGGGTGTTCTTGAGATCCAAAGGCTTCCAGAAAGCCTTCCACTAGGCTACTTTATAGTTCTAAATGGAAAAGGTTTTCATTTTGTGTGCTGGAAAAATATTTCCCAGAATCAGCTGAATTGCCCATTTTGTTAGATTACATGGTACATCTTAATTCCTTGGGTGTCAGACCAGCTACCCTGAGAGTTCATTTGGCAGCTGTGTCTGCTTTTGTGTCAGCAGGAAAGTCATCCTCTTCCTCTCATCCTGTGTTTTCCAAGTTTTTTTAAGGGATTACTCCATACTAATCGTCCCTTTCGGGAACGGCCCCGCTTGGGACCTTAATGTTTGCATTGCCCAGTTAATGCAACCCCTTTGAATCTCTGTCTTCTGCAGAGCTTAAGTACCTAACTTGGAAAACTGTTTTTATAGTGGCTATCACTTCTGCCAGACGCATAAGTGAATTGCAAGCCTTGTCAGTGGAGACTGACTTTATTTCTTTCCACAGGGATAAGGTAGTCCTTAGGACTAATAGGAAGTTTTTGCCTAAGGTGGTTTCAGATTTCCATCTTAATCACTCTATCTCCCTTCTAGTATTTTTCACTGATCACTCCTCTTCGGGTGAGAGGAGGTTGCACAGCCTGGATGTTAAGAGAGCTCTTAGTTATTATATAGAGCGTACCAAAGGTCACAGGTTCAATCCCTCCAACTTTTCCTTACCTATGGTGAAGTTGAAAGGCAAACCTGCCACTAAGAGATCAATAGCCAGGTGGATTGTCTCTTGTATCCAATTTTGTTATCAGAAAGTGGGCAGAGCCCCCGTTTGAGGGCTCATTCTACCAGGGGTACAGCTGCGCTCTAGCTGCTGCCAGAGATATCCTTTATTAGAGATTTGCCAGGCTGCTACTTGGAAAGCGGTACACTTTTACCAAGCATTACTCCCTGGATGTCCAGGCCAGGAGAGATGCCTGGTCTGGCACAGCTGTTCCTCAGAGCCTATTCCTAAGTAGGTTCTGCCCCTCCTCCATAGGAGGTACTGCTGTGTATTCCTGTTAATGTCTAATATAGCAAGACTTCATGTTGTTTGAAGAAAAATTACTCACCTTAGTAATGTTGTTTCTTCTAATGGAGTCTTGCTATATTATAGACCTCCCCAACCTGCCCCCTCTCAGAACCTCTACTTGGTGGGGTGCGGGCAACTTAGTGTGGGCACTACTTATGTCCTGTTAGCATTTTGTCCCCTTTGGGACTTTGGGGTGTATGTACGCTGTGTGTGTTTTATTATACTTATGTTCCATTTTCATATTATTAGAATGGTGTTAGTATTTCTGGTCCCTGACTTGAGTCTTGGGTGTTGGGACCATCAATGGTTGTTATTATTTAGGTAGCCATTTGGCTAGTGTAGGTTACAGCTTCCACACAGACCTTAGTGAGTTTGGCTCGTAAAGATCTGACAGTTCAGGTTTGAAATGACACAGATAGAGCTGCTCTCGTGCCAAAATTCTATTTTGGAATGGTTTTAACCATTTCACTCCGGGGCAGTTCTAGAGCTGGAACAAACTGCTAATGTCTATAATATAGCAAGACTCCATTAGAAGAAACAACATTACTAAGGTGAGTAATTTTTTCATCCTAACTATATGGATTATGCCACCCGGTACCCAGAGGCAGTCGCCCTATCCTCACTGAGGACAGACAAAGTGGCAGATGCTTTACTTGGGATTTTCTCCCATGTTGGGTTTCCGCAGGAGGTAATCATCGATCGACAGGGTTCCTTCATGTCGGACCTGATGAAATGTTTATGGGAGAAGTGTGGGGTGCTGCAGAGATGCACAACACTGTATCATCCATAAGCCAATGGGCTTGTGGAAAGATTTAATGGTACCCTGCAGTCAATGCTCTGGGCATTTGCTGAACAGCATGGGAGGGACTGGGAGAAATACCTACCCCACCTGTTGTTTGCATACAGGGAGATGCCACAAGAGTCAACAGGATCTTCCCCCCTTTGAACTCTTATATGGACGCCAGGTACATGGGCCCCAAGACTTGATCTGGGAGGACTGGGAAGGCAAGCACGCCACCCAGGGAACTCCCATAGTGGATTATGTCCTTAGGTTTAGGGAAAGGCTGAAGGAGCTTATGGGGACAGCCCAGAGCAAGGTAAATGATGTGAACTATGTTATAGAGTTACCTGACAGAAGACAGACAGAAAGGTTGTACCATGTCAACATGATAAAGTCATATGCTAATAGGGCTGACATGCTGTTTGCAATGTGTAGTCCTGTGGAGGGGATGGACAAAGGAGACCCCCTTCTGGACTTGCTAGAAGAAAGCAAGCGCGGGAGTCCTAAGTGGAGGCAGTAAAATTGTCTCCCCAGCTAGCCCCAGACCAGATCCAGGAAGTAAGGGAGGTTTTAGCAGACTTTGCCCCATTTTTTAGCGCCAAGCCTTGACTAACCCCCTTAGTGACACACGATGTGGAGACAGGGACACAGACACCCATACAGTGGACAGCATATCAGGTGTCAGAGGCTGTCCAAAAGGACATTAGGAGGGAAGTGGAGGAGATGGTGGATTTAGGGGTAATCCAGAGATCCCACAACCCCTAGGCCTCACCCATAGTCCTTGTGCCCAAGCCAGATGACTCTACTCATTTCTGTGTGGACTATAGTGGACTGAATGTAGTCATGAAGTCAGATGCCCACCCGATGCCCCAGACGGATACACTCCTGGACAAGTTGGGAGGGGCGACCTACCTTACAATGACTGACCTGACCAAAGGGCATTGGCAGGTAGAGTTAACAGAGCTAGGGAGAGGTCGACCTTCATCACTCCGATAAGCTTATTTGAATTTAAAGTAATGTCTTTCGGAATGAAGAACACCCTAGCCACTTTCCAAAGGTTGGTGAACCAGGTGTTAAATGGTGCTGAGGAGTATGCCGTGGCACACAAAGATGACACTGCCATCTTTAGTGCCAGCTGAGAGGAACACCTTTCCCACCTTAGGGAAGTGCTGGGCAGGATACAGAGGGCCGGGCTCACTGTCAAAGCTGGGAAGTGCCAGGCGGCCATGGGAGAAGTAGCATACCTCGGGCATGTGGTAGGCTGGGGACAGCTCCATCCTAACCAAATAAAAATACAGGTAATCCAGGCATGGCCCAGACCAAAAACACAGAAGCAGACCAGGAATTTTCTAGGGACAGCAGGGTACTATCAGAAATTTGTACCCAATTACAGTGCCCTGGCTGCTCCCCTATCTGACCTGATAAAGAAAAGGATGCCAAAGAAAATTACCTGGGACCCAGCCTGTAAAAAAAGCCTTTACCAGACTGAAGGAGGCACTGTGCAGTGCTCCTGTATTGGCAAGTCCTGACTGTAGCAAACCCTTTATAATTCAGACTGATGCCTCAAACATGGGCATTGGGGCAGTATTGAGACATTAAGATCACCGGTAGCATATCTGAGTAAAAAGTTACTTCCCAGGGAGCAGGCATACTCCACTGTGGAAAAGAAGTGTCTTGCCATAGTGTGGGCCCTAAAGAAGTTACAGCCATACTTATATGGGCAGCATTTTGTGGTACAGACTGACCACAATCCCCTGGTTTGGCTGACACAGATGGGGAAAAAACAATGGTAGATTGCTAAGATGGAGTCTTGCATTGCAAGAGTATGACATGACAATCCTACATAGGGCTGGAGCAAAAACTCAGAACTTAGATGGGTTGTCTCTTGTCTACGAGGAGTGAACTGATTTGGGAAGCTCATCCCATGCAGGGGATAGAGCCGCCAAATCCAGTCTAGGTGGGGAGGATTGTGACACTTGGACAGCTGGTTCTGATTAATCTGTGTTTTGTAATATAAAAATGTGCTATTTGAATGTCTCGCTTGAGACATGCTGTGTTCCTGGAATGACCCCCAGGTTTCAACTACAAGGTGTTGACCTAAAAGCCAGGATATAATTACAAGCTAAAAGAGACATAAATTAAGGATCTCCTCTTTATCTGGCTTAATTGTAGCTGCCAGCTGCTTGGATGGAAATCATAAACTTTTATGACATTTAGAGGAAGAAACAGGTTATGTCACTTAGATGCCAAGTCATAAAGGCTCCTCTGATGTCTGTGAAGGGCAGAAAGACACACTAGATCAAAGTGTCATGGGGAAACAAGTTTTTGCTGATTTCACCTTAATTAATTTACCTTCTGAATGATGATACATCCTGGATGTATGATTTTTAATAAACAGAGGAGGAGCTGGGTGACATCATGGAGAAGGCAGGTTCAAGACAGTTGTTTTAATTATGCTGTGACTGACCTTTAGAGTGATATACATGTTTGGACTCTGAAGAAGAAACATCTATCAGCACTATTAGAAGATATACATTAGATAGACCAGCCCAAGTGTATGGTTGGTAGGAATTTGCACTTTTAAACCTTGTTTTTTGAAATGATTGTATGGTTTTGAGATATATTGTTCTGTATGTACAGTTTATATATTTTTGTCTATTTTAAAATAAACCTCTATTTTAAGAGACTACTTGGTGTGCCTTCAAAATTCTTTATTAGACAGGTGCAGCATTTATGGTTAAAGTTGACACTGTGCAAAAGCTTACTGGTTTACCAAACTGGGAAAAGGTAAGAGTTTATCTGAGGTCTTTAATAGAGTTTTTAAGGATTCATTTTGTACACCTGGTTTGGTGCCCATATGCAAAAGATATCTGGCATTTCCCTGAAGAGCAGAATTATCTGAGCCTGTACATTGGGTGCGCTAGCAAGAGGTTTACAGTTTGAATCCCTCCAGAACTTGAGATCAAACGTTGATTCAAACCCACAAAACAGACAGGATGGTTACCCTGTTTCTGTTCCTGTCCACAATACTGTGCTCGGAGGTTGGCACTGTTGGAACAGAAAGCCTGACCTGCTGAATGGGATTGTGACCGTTGGTACTGCAGAAATTAAATTTCTGAAAAACACAGTTGTAATATTTTTCTTCCTTTAGCAGTTAAAACTGTGAAGCAAGTGATCGTGCTTTGTTTTTCCTGTGAACTGTTAAAGTAAATGGCTTGTTATAGATGCTGGGGTGTTAGAAGATCTAAGTCACCCCCCCGATTGCCCTGCTTGGCATGAGGATCATGTGGTATTTTACTGAAAAAAGGGAAGCCATGCTGACAAGGAATCTTCATGAAGAACAATATATGTAGGGTTGGACGTTGGTAAAAGATAAGTCAGAGGGTACTGGCAGCAAGCCCAGGAGAAAATGGCTACCCCTGCTCCTTGGACATAGTAAAAGTACAGAATGTAGGCTTCTGCAAAAAAAAAAGGTAAAATGACAGAAATCACCAGTTGATGTGTGTTCCTGAAAACTTTGCATTAAAGGGAAAGAGTCATTTAATTAGGAAAGGCACACCAAGCCTGAGCTTGTATTCAGGTGTAACTTGGGAGTACAAGGAGGTCAATTGACTTGCCATAGGTCACACAATATGCAAGTGGTGACCAGTGGGATTCAAACCCATTTGCTAGGTTTGTATCTGCAGTGCCCTTAACCACTATGCTGTAAAACAAACAACACATGCCATCTGAGACAATTGAGAGTAGCTTATCACAAAGTTTATGGTTACAGTAACACGTCGTAGGAGTCAGGGAATGCTGATGTAGTATTTTTTTGTTGTTATGGAAAACTGTGAAAGTCTTGTAAATGTGTGCTACCCGCCTGCTGTTTTTAAACCAGCAGTCTAAAATTAAGCACATTAATACATCCTTCCCAGATCCTTCTAGAATGTACACATCCTTCAACTTTTGAAACATTTTCTTCAGATGCACCACAAAGAAATGTATCATATCCATTCCTTTCAGACTAACATTTGATCTGTAATGCTTCAGAAAATATACTTGCAACAGAAGGGTTAAACGATAATGCTTTTTGCTGAAATACGTATCAGGCAACGCCCTTGGGCTGTATGCCAAAATCTGGCTCGGACATTTTAAAACTTTTGTTCCGTTACAAACATACTTTTTCCTTTAGGAAAGATGTCCTTGTTTAATGAAAACCATGTTAAAGGCATTTTGAGCTGTTATTACATTACTTTTAACCTAGCAGTTTCTTGGCACACTGTATTGAACAGAAAATCCAGGCCATAAATCTTTTCACACATTAAAAACCTATTATTCATGTTGAAAACCTCTCAAGATTTTCATCAAACTAACCAAAGGCATATAAATCTCCACACAGACACAATTTCAACTTTCTCCTGCCCTCTTGATACATGCTCTAACCAACATTTACATACCAAAATCTTCTAAACACCAAGCCTTTCCAGGTAAGCACAATTCTTTTTGAGAAAACAATTTACTCTAGTGACTAAATGAAGCTACATACTGCTGTCTTGAAGGTAGACTCAACCCTCCCCTGCTTTTGAGAAAGCTTAATAAACAAAATGTGTCTCCTTTTATCTCAGCTCTGAATTACTTTGATGCTCTTGGAATCACACAAGCCCCTACATTGTTTAGTTTAACCAGGGAAAAGAAAGGAGAAAAAAAATTAAAGCTTTAAACACTTAATATTTTCATGGCACTTTAGAACACTGCAAGTGATCACAGCATGTACTTTCATTCTAAAACATCCAGATAGTAGGCAAAGAAGTTGTTTCTTTCATACATCAGACTTGTACTGTGTACCGTATGTATGTGTGTTTGTGATAGACAGAAACAATACCATGATGTAGCAGGTCAGGTTTGAAAATAAAGAGAGTTCGGAAAAAAAAAAGGAAACAACAGACATTAGCTGGCCAACTTATATAAACAGAAAAGACAGTAGCAAAATATACAGTTATTGTGACAGGTTTTAATTCTTGTAACAATCACACGGGAGTGTGGTGTGCATATTATGGAACACATACAAACACAGGAGAGAAGTAAATGCCTCAGCCGGGACTTGAACCCAGGCCATCCGGAATACAGTTCCCATTGTGCTACCGGATGCGCCACTGAGACAACTGGAACCTGGGCTGTCCCTGAGCACATTACTCTTTCACAAATGCACAACCCAATGGCTACACAAATATTTGTAACAACCACACAGGGAGTGTGGCGTGCATATTATGGAACACATACAAACACAGCAGAGAAAGAAGTAAGTGCCTCAGATGGGACTTGAACCCAGGGGAATCCGAAGTCCCCTCAAGGCAAAACTGCTAAGGGACAGGGGAGATGGTATCCTTGTCTGGCCATACTACAGAAGAACCTGGGAGATTGTTCGGATTTCTGGCAGAACGGGTGGGTGGAGGTTCGAGTCCCTACTCACCCCAAACCCGTCCACTGAGTACCAACTTTCCTGTTTCCCAGTCCCCTCAAAGTCCACTGGCACTGCCACAGTCACCAAAATATCAAGATGGTATAGGGCCTGACCCCTCAGATTCTTGCAACCAGTGGCAAATAAGGAACCAGAGACAAGTGGCATCAGGTCATTAGTAACAAGGTTTATTACTTAGTCCCCAAAACACTATACACATCCTTATCCAAGGCCGAGGAACTCATAGACCTCTATATCTACCCAGGGTGAAGAATGGAACTCAGTGAGCAAAATAACATTCTTTTCATATATACTATGATCATTGCTATGGTAACTTTTGCCTAATGCATACTTTGGTGTTACAAACATTCTCCTATTGGCTAATTGTACAGTTATCTAAGATATAAATAAAATAGCAAGCTCATTAGTTTGCAAATAACAATGGTACAATACATTACAGTGTAGTATAGTGTAATTATGTAGAAGGCCACAAGATGTCTTTGCAGGCTGTAGATATTTGGATAGTCATTACTGGTATTACATTTACAGTTAGGTATAGAACATTATAGAACATAAATCATACTCTTATAATTACACATAAATAACATATACGATCTAGTTCTACAATTTTCCTGTGGGAGTTAGTCCCCTAAGGTTGTTAGCACTCATTATAGCTCTCATTTGGAGCTGTTAGTAAACATAATACTGTTGTGCTGTCATAGCTGTCATGTGGGTGTACCAGAAGGGGTTTGGAAAAGCCAACAATCCTCTTTTTATACCTTACTAGCCCACAAAATTCCCTTCCACATTTAATGAGGTGTCATGGGGTCATGCTGGGCCTTACAGAATACTGAGTTATTCATTTATTGAAAGTTTTGAATTATAATCTTTGAGCCAACATGGCTCTTTTTCAAAGGCTACAAGTCAAACATTGAGACATGACAAGTACAGTAGTTACACTCAGTTACATTCAAGGATACAGAGCACAGATACAATACACAAACAATGGATTAATGATTTTTATCAGTAATCAGGTATGTTTAAGATGAAATGTAACAATTCAGGAGGAGGTTACTAAGTGCAGTACTGATGGAGCTGTCAGGGAGTGAAAGAAACAGTAGATTGTTTTAGAGTGTAAGTGCAGCTGGGGTAGCGTAAAGAGGAGTAGAGATGTTAGATTAGGGTAGGACAGAGGACTGAAAAGCAGCCAAAAGAGGCATTGTCAGTTACACCAGTGGGACAGCTGGCAAGGGTGAGTCCTTTTAGTGATGGGGTGTACAGGAGATAAAGTTAAGGAGCACAGCAGAGTAAATTCCTAGGTGTGGGGCCCTGACAGGATGCAGGAGTGACCTAGTGTAGAAGTAGACAGTCACAGTTATTTACTGGTGCTAGCCAGGAGTGGAGAGCCTTTTTAATGGACCGATTTTTCTGTTATCTTGGAGAGTGGCTGGGAGGTCATTGTGCCATCTTGGGCCACAGTGTATTAACAATCTCTGTGCAAAGGTAGCATGCATCAGGGGCATCTGTAGAAATCCCTTAGCTGTACTCCTGGTGTTCTTTGTGGATGTTGCACTTTAAAAGAGCTTGCTGGTGGAGTCAGGCATATGCCGCAGCAGAGCTTTTTTCTCTATAATACAGGTCTGATATTTCAGTCTTTGTTGAAGTGGGAGCCAGCCAGTATCCTTGTAGAGTGAGCAGGTGTGGGTCATATAGTCATCCCCAAGGGCCATCCTGCAGGCCTTATTTGGTAGAGTTTTTATCCTTTTCAGGGCAGTTTTGGTACCTGCCCCATAGAAAACCAGTCTGTAGTCTATTGTTGACAGTATGGCGGTACTGGTGACCACTTTCAGAGTATCCAATGTCATAGCCTGTCTGTGCCAGTAAAGGATACCTAGCTTAATGTTAGCTGATTTTATGACATGCTCGATATGCGTGTTGAAGGTCAGGGTGTCATCAATGTGTATTCCTAGATACTTGAAGATGGAGCCCTGCTCTAATGTTTCATTTTTGAGGCTCTTGAGAACTGGAGGCCCACATCTTTTCTTATTGTGAGGATGGGTGAAAAGCATATCTTTTGTTTTTTTATAATTTAGCAGGAGCTTGTTTTATGTGAACCATGACTCCAGCAGTTGGAAATTAGTCTGGAGATTGGCAGTTATTTTTGACATATCCTTGCTAGGGACTGAGATAATGGCGTCGTCGGTGCAGAGTACCATTCTAGCTGGGCATGTGGAGGGAAGGGAGTTTATAAACAGACTAAACAGTAATGGGCCTAATATGGATCCCTGGGGCACACTGAGAGTGACTTTCTTTGGTTCAGATAGCTGACCAGATATCCCGACACACTGAGACCTGCCAGAGAGGTAGCCTGCTGAACCAGTCCACCATGTCCAAGGATAGACCTGTTGAAAGCAAGTTTTTGAGGAGTAGGCTATGATTGATTGTGACAAATGCTTTGATGAGATATATGAATATAGATCCCATTGCCTTTCCTGTGTCCTGTTAATGAAGATAAAACAGAAGTCTTGCAGTAAGGATTCCACCCCAATGCAACAATGAAATCACAACACCCTTTAAATGGGACAGATCCTTTATTAAATATTTGGATGTCAAAATACAGCAGCAGCAGACCTAAAAAAACCTCTACCCCCTGAACCTTTCAGCTACTGCTACTCCTTATTCAGGAAAACCTCCAACATTGGCAACATCTCCTGTTATCTCTTCTAAACAAACTAGACTGTCTGCAGGACTGTTTTACCCAATTTCCTGTATCTTTTCCAGTCCCTATCTGCTGATTCACCCATCGAGAATTTTACTAAATGGAACAAACTTATTTAGTTAGTTAGTGAGTCACTTACTGATATATTTATTTCAAAGGTTTTACCAGGAAAGACATACTGAGCTAAAAAAAAGCTAGTTCCAGATGTGTCCTGGGGGAGGGAGATGAGGAGAGTGTACCAATAGCTTACAATAACTGGGTAACACAAATACAAGTTGTGCAAAACAGAGCAACAGAAGAGGGAATTAAGCAGTAAAGTGCACATTGCAACTATAAAAATGCAGGATGACCAGGGCACTACATTGTACAGCAAGGAAGTGTGGCCCAGACCATGGAGAGGGGCTGGGGGAACTGTAATACAAGTTGTGCAAAACAGAGCAACAGAAGAGGAACTAAGCAGTAAAGTGCACATTGCAGCTACAAAAATGCAGGATGACCAGGGCTTCTGTTGGAAGCTGAGAAACTTTCTATACTGCAGAGAACAAACTAGAACGCATTTGAGGAACTGGGAACCTGGTAAAACATAATTTTGTTGGAGACTAGATAGGAAGGTAAGCTACGCTTTCTGTAGAAAGTTTCATTATTTTCTTATTGGCATTAAGAATTGCAGGATTCCATTAAAGTGTAGTAATTTTATAACCAGAGTGGGTGAAATACAACTGAAATTGCTTGATCTTCCTGGACATAAGTCTCCACCACTCATTCACACTAGTGGGATTAGCGCCGGAGGCACTAGGACCCATCGGGAGCAAACTTTTTGCTGGAGGGTCGGCGAGAGAGATGGCGCCGAGAGCAGCGGCTCGAGTGGTAATGACTATCTCGGCGACGACCCTCAAACCGCCTCAGTTCCTTTTTTCCCGCCGTCGAGTGCGCTTCAGTGACGACGACGCTCGCCTGTCGGGAGTCAAACTTCAAACTAGCGCATAGTTTTCAGTTTGTTTTTTTGTAACTTTATCACGATAGTAGTATCGCTTAATTTTATTCTATTTTCGTTAAATTTTTCTAATATTTAAATTTTACTTGAAGAAGTCTCGGCCTACTGGACGGAGTCGACCATGAGCAGGTCAGGTGACGGTAGGGAGACTCATTATGAAAGCTGTTCAGTCAGCGGGCTGGGTCCGGTCAGCCTCCTTCTCCTCAGCGGGTTCCGACAACGGTCAGTCCGATGCCCGGGATGGGCGGTCCCCGCAGGGCATAAAATAAACGGTCGCATTCTCGCACCGCTCGCCTCAAGCTCTTCTTCGCCCACAGGTCAAAAGAGAAGGCATCACCGAGGTCGCCTCTGGTATGTCTGCGCCGACGCCGGTTATCGCTATGGTTGCGGTCTCCTCCTTCTTCGGAGTCGCCAACTTCCGGTAATTGTCATCCTCGACGCCGGGCCCTCCCGCCTATAGGTAGGACTCCAGATGAGCAGTTTCATCAGTGGGCGCTCTTATGGAGCAATGAGGCTCGGAGGTTGGTTCTTCTGCCTGGCTCGGTTACCTCGGGCCCTCGGGCCCCTCCGGCGATCAGGTAGGCGGTTGGACCTTCCTAGTCGCATGGCGCTTCTTCGGTGCCAGCGACTCCTGCTTAGTGTTCCCCACATGGCTGCGGCGCGAGGGCCTCACCGATGCCCTTATCTCCTGGTTTTTCCTTCTCTAGCTTTCCAGGTTCCTGGGGCTCTTCGGCACCTTCCGCAGAGGTCTGTTGGCTTGTCAGCGCCGTTTCGGTGCCGCTGGGTCTTCTTGGCGCGCCGTCCACCGGTGCCACGTGGTCTCGCGGCACCATCATGGTGCCGTCAGCTGGCGGCGCGGGAGGCGGCGTTGCGGTGCCGCGTGCCTCTTCGGCGCCATGCGCCTCCTCGGTGCCGTTTTCAACCCGTTTTGCCGTCTCGGCGCCGGGGAGCCCTGGGGACTCTCCTTGTTTTTCTGCTATTTCCTCCTCTCCTAATTTTCACTCCTTTCCTGTCCAAACAGTCCTTTCTGGACCATCAGGAGATGATGTTGAGCCTGACCCAGACCTTCAGTTGGGTGATGAAGTGGAGGAAACAGGATCTTTCTTTGCTACAGAGCCTGTGGTCGAGGACCTGTCCTTTAAGTCTCTGTTGAAGAACCTGAGATCCACTCTTTCTCTCCAGACTACAGACATCGATCCTGGGAAGATATTAAGACTCCAGTATCTTCATGCTTCGGAGATCCCTACGGATTTGACTCCTCCGATCCAGCCTTCCTTCGAGATGCTGTCTCAAATGGTATGGAATAATCCTGCTCTTATTCCCTCAGTGGCTAAATCCATTGATAAGAAGTATTCAGCTCCCAAGGATCATCCCATTTTGGCATCCCAAGCCTTTGCGGATCCTATTGTTGTCCTGGCAGAGAATGACAAGGTCGTTCTTCCTCAAACTACTACAGCTCGACCTATTAACAAAGAGTCTCGTAAGATTGATACATTAGGTAAGAGAGTCTTTGCTGCCTCCACTCTAAGTATGCGTATTGCCAGTTATCAAGGCTATTTTTCTCAGTATGAGTATATCCTGTGGCACTCTATGAAAAGAATGGTTGAAGCTCTTCCAGATTCGGACTCCAAGTCAGAGCTTCTTCTGACCGTTATTAGAGGTATTGAGTCCAATAACCAACAGATCAAAGCCGCCATGGACGCTTTCGAGCACTGCTTCTCGCTCAGCAGCCGCGGATTTGTACTAGGCGCCATTCCTGGCTGCGTACTTCGGCTTCACGAATGATGCTCAGCAGCAGGTAATGGTGCTGCCTTTTGATGGCTCCTATCTTTGGCCCTCAGGTGGAGCAAGCCTTAGAGGCCACTCAGAAGACTAGATCGGCCATTAAATTGGCCAGACCTCCGCCTACCCCCTCTCGGGGGCATGTGAACAGACGTCAGTTTCATAGTCGTCAGTCCTTTCGAGGCAGAGGCAGGGGAAGCTTCCATAAAAGCCAACCTGCCCAACCTCAAAAGAAGGCACAGCAGAAAGCGCAGGGGCCTAAAGCCCCCAGCGCCACCTTATGAATTGCTGGCCCAAGTTCCATCCACTCTGCCCGAGGTGGAACTTTCTCCTCCGGTGGGAGGTCATCTGATGTACTTCTACAACCAGTGGAAGTCCATAACTTCGGACAAATGGGTCCTTCGGATAATTCGCGAGGGTTATTCTCTTAATTTCTTGGAAACCCCCCCGAATTGTCCTCCCAGATGACAACCTAGGTTGTCGGCTTCTCAGTCAGACCTCCTCACCGCCGAGATCCAGGGCCTTCTGAACAACAGGGCAATAGAACTGGTGCCCCCGCATCTGCGAAACACAGGGTTCTACTCCCTTTACTTTCTGGTTCCAAAGAAATCTGGGGGGATGCGCCCCATTCTAGACCTCAGAAAGCTAAACAAATTTCTCCCCAGGGAGAAATTCAAAATGATTTCCCTAGGTACCCTGTTACCCTTGCTGCATCAGCATGACTGGCTGGCCTCTCTGGATATGCAGGATGCTTACCAGCATATCCCCGTCCACCTGGCCCACCACAAGTTCCTCAGGTTTGTAGCTTTGGGTCAGCATTATCAGTTCAGAGTCCTGCCCTTTGGGCTATCCTCGGCGCCGCGAGTTTTTACAAAGTGTTGTGCAGTTCTCGCGGCGCATCTCAGGAAGATCGGACTCCGAGTGTTTCCCTACCTGGACGATTGGCTTCTAGCAAGCCCTTCCAGCCAAGGGACTTTGGAAGCCGTGCATACAACTTCTCGTCTTCTCATGTCCATGGGAGTTCTGCTGAATTTGAAAAAATCTCAACTGCAGCCCTCCCAGAGGCTCCTTTTCATAGGGACGCTTCTAGACACCTCTTCCGCGAAGGCTTTCCTTCCAGAGGACAGAAGACTCGACATCCTTCGGATGGCCCGTTACATCGGGGAGAACCAATCGGTTACAGCTCTCTCGATGCAATGCATGTTGGGTCTCATGGTGTCCTCGCTGTTCACTGTACCCTTGGCCCGGTTGCACATGAGAACCACCCAATGGATGCTCTCCACTCAGTGGTCTCTGACCTCTCACCCCCAGTCTTATCCCATCAAGGTGACGGCGCCCCTTCGAAGGTCTCTCACCTGGTGGTCTCAAGAGAGCAATCTCCTGGAAGGATTCCCCTTTGCTCCCCCGGATCATCAGATCTCCATCACCACAGACACATCGCTAATGGGATGGGGAGCTCACTGTCGCTCCCTCCACACTCAAGGTGTATGGACTCAGTTCGAAACTCATCTCCACATAAATGTCCTGGAGATGAGAGCGGTCCTCTATGCTATCCGAGCTCTGAGGGATGTCCTTTGTCACAAGAACATTCTCCTTCAAACGGACAACAAAGCTGTGATGTATTACATCAACAAGCAAGGCGGTGCTCATTCTTATCCCCTTTGCAGGGAAGCAATGAGGGTGTGGGAGTGGTGCTTGGAGCACAAGTCTCTGATTCAGTGGTTTATCTGCCAGGTATACAAACGACCTAGCAGATCACCTCAGCAGCAGAGCGAGGCAGACCCTCACAGTGGTCTCTCGATCCAGCCGTAGCTCAGTCTCTGTTCGAAGAGTGGGCGACTCCAGACCTGGACCTTTTTGCATCCCCACTCAACGCAAAACTGCCTCTCTTCTGCTCCAGAAATCCAGGGCCTGGCATTTTCTGTCAGGATGCGTTCAGGCTGCGGTGGACAAAACGCTTTCTTTACGCCTTTCCACCGCTTTCTCTAATCCAGAGAGTACTCCTCAAGTTCGAGTCTCAGGGGACCAAGATGATTCTCATTGCTCCCTCCTGGCCTTGACAACTATGGTTTCCTCTACTCAACAGTATGTTGGCAGCCTCTCTGAGACCACTTCCCTTGCAAATCAATCTTTTGACTCAGGGTTCGTTGGTCCATCCCAACCTGAAATCACTTCACCTTCATGCTTGGCTCCTGAAGAGATAGAAGTGAATCGGTTCAACGTCTCTCGTAGAGTCTCAGACATCCTTCTGGCTGCTCGGAAGCCAGCCACCCGAAAAACGTACGCTTCCAAATGGAAACGTTTTTCTCTCTGGTGTGCGAGGTCCTCTTGGAATCCCTTTTCCTGTCCTCCTGACAAGGTTCTGGAGTATCTTTTGGACCTATCAAACTCAGGTCTCCAGTACTCCACAGTTAAAGTTCACCTTAGTGCCATCTCAGCGTTCCATGAGCCGGTTTCTTCCTTGACTCTGGCTCAGTTACCTATGGTGAAGAGATTTCTTAAGGGGATTCTTCATACCAGACCCCTTGTTAAGCATCTGGTTGCAACCTGGGACATTAACCTGGTGCTGGACATGCTCACTCGGAAGCCTTTCGAACCCCTAGCTACCTGTGAGCTAAAATTTCTTACCTGGAAGACTTCCTTCCTGGTGGCCATTACCTCAGCCCGCAGGGTCTCTGAGATACATGCCCTGGTTACAAACCCTCCATATACTGTATTCCATAAAGACAAGGTAGTTCTCCGTACTCATCCTAAATTTCTTCCCAAGGTTGTGTCAGAATTCCATCTAAACCAACCTCTGGTACTTCCCGCTTACTTCGCTAATTTCCAAAATGAAGGGAGCAGGCTCTTCATTCCTTGGATGTTAAGAGAGCCTTGCGGTTCTATTTAGATAGAACCAAGGATGTTCATAAGACTCAGCAACTGTTTGTTTCTTTCAGCGACACCGGCTGGGTCAACCTGTCGCTATCAGATGCATCTCATCATGGTTAGTGGCATGCCTTCGACATTGCTATTCCATGGCTCAAGTTAAATTAGAAGGTAGAGTGTGCGCTCACTCTACTAGAGTAGTCCTGACATCCCTAGCGGAAGTGCAATGTTCCAATTGCAGATATCTGCAACGCCTACCTGGAGCTCAGTGCATACCTTCGTTAAGCACTATGCACTGGATGTTCATGCCAGGCGTCATTCCGCATTCGGCAGAACTATCCTCAATGGACTTCTGTCTTAGTCGCGTGAGCTCTGGCTCTCCTGCCGCCCTTTTGGGGGATTATCAGCTTGGTACTCTCCCACTAGTGTGAATGAGTGGTGGAGACTTATGTCCAGGAAGATATGAAAATTACTTACCTACCGTAATTCTTGATCTTCTTGGACGAGTCTCCACCACTCATTCACACGCCCTCCATCCCCGAGCTCACCGCTGTGTTGGTCTTCCTCCCTCAAATCTTTAGGCCGTGAAGACTTCTTTGTTGACCCTTCTTTCACGGGTCGTACGGACTATCTTATGTCCGATTTTTAAGGTTACATTTACTCTTTACGTTAGTTGCGCTGCACCTCCTTGGTAAAAAAGGTACTGAGGCGGTTGGAGAGTCATCGCCGAGATAGTCATTACCACTCGAGCCGCTGCTCGCGGCGCCATGCCTCGCGGCGCCATCTCTCGCGACGACCCTCCAGCAAAAAGTTTGCTCCCGATGGGTCCTAGTGCCTCCGGCGCTAATCCCACTAGTGTGAATGAGTGGTGGAGACTCGTCCAAGAAGATCAAGAATTACGGTAGGTACGTAATTTTCATATTTCTGTGCTAGACACATAGGATTTGGAAGGATATTTGTGCAATACTTTAGAAGTATCCAGCTGGCTGAGCATTGAGTTTATCCCTGGTTTCAGATAAAAAGTTTGTGTGTGTATTAGAAGCAGACATAGCAAATTGTCTTCACTGAAAGGCCTGCTTACATCACAGGTCTCACTAGTTAATCAACTGAATCTGGGTGGGGCTTTTATCACTGAGCTGTCTTAGGCAAACTACACAGGGAGAAGCCAGTCAGAAAAGATTTTCCTGCTTCTGTTGGAAGCTGAAAAACTTGCTATACTGCAGAGAACAAAGTAGAATGCATTTGAGGAACTGGAAACCTGGTAAAACATAATTTTGTTGGGGACTAGATAGGAAGATAAGTTACGCTTTCTACAGAAAGTTTCATTATTTTCTTATTGGCATTAAGAATTGCAGGATTCCATTAAAGTGTAGTAATTTTATAACCAGAGGGGGTGAAATACAACTGAAATTGCTTGATTTCTGTGCTAGACACATAGGATTTGGAAGGATATTTGTGCAATACTTTAGAAGTATCCAGCTGGCTGAGCAGTGAGTTTATCCCTGGATTCAGATAAAGAGTTTGTGTGTGTATTAGAAGCAGACATAGCAAATTGTCTTCACTGAAAGGCCTGCTTACATCACAGGTCTCACTAGTCAATCAACTGAATCTGGGTAGGGCTTTTATCACTGAGCTGTCTTAGGCAAACTACACAGGGAGAAGCCAGTCAGAAAAGACTTGCCTGCTTCTGTTGGAAGCTGAAATACTTGCTATACTGCAGAGAACAAAGTAGAATGCATTTGAGGAACTGGAAACCTGGTAAAACATAATTTTGTTGGGGACTAGATAGGAAGGTAAGTTACACTTTCTATAGAAAGTTTCATTATTTTCTTATTGGCATTAAGAATTGCAGGATTCCATTAAAGTGTAGTAATTTTATAACCAGAGGGGGTGAAATACAACTGAAATTGCTTGATTTCTGTGCTAGACACATAGGATTTGGAAGGATATTTGTGCAATATTTTAGAAGTGTCCAGCTGGCTGAGCAGTGAGTTCAATTTTATCCCTGGGCTCAGTAGAGTGGTTTGTGTAGGAGCAGTGGTCTAGTACACTGTGGTGTTGGTTGACTTACTATAAAGGGCAATACTCACCAGAGTGGTGGAGCAGTGATGTATTTAATTGTTTCTAACAGTCACCAGTGCTTGTGGCCTACCCAACCACCCTTCCCCTCACCCTGCCCACCCCAGGCATGGCATTTCCTTTATAGCCAAGGTTCTGACATCACTTCCTCAACAGGTCTTGGGGCAGAACTGTCATATTCTTAATTACCCAGCACAGTGCATAAAGGGTAAGTACACACACAAAAAAAATTATATATTTTTTATATATTACTCATTGTATATTATAAGGAAGAGGGACATGTGGGAGTGGTGCAATGCACTGGCTGTGGGGCAGCAATTTTCCGGGAAACATTCTGGAACCTGCGTTGCTGCCCTATTTGCAGACAACTGTCAGCTCTGAGGGAGGAGGTTGCCCACCTCCAGGCTGAACTGGCAAGGACTAAGGAGGCCTCCCTCACCCAAAGAGCACCAGTTCCACAACCACTGCCTCAGAGATTGCCATGTGTGAAGAGCAGATGGACTACAGTAGGTTCTGGGAGGGTGAGGGTGGTGAAACTGAGGCATAGCCCCTAAGTTGTACCTCTACGCAAATCATATGTCAGTCTGACAAATCAAGGTTCCTCTATGATGACACCCTCATTGGAGACCAAGAAGAATGCTGGGGACATCCACAAGGGAGACCCACAAAAGAGTGGCAAGGGACACCACAGGGGAAAGAAACAGCTTCTGATAGGGGACTCGATTGTTAGGGGTATAGACCTGGGGAAGGGAGAGGAGAGGGAAGTAAGGTGCCTGCCTGGTACCATGGCTTGGATGGACAGGAAGCAAATCTTCAGGATTGCAGAAGCAGCATCACAGGAGAGGAAACTAGATATCATTGTCCACCTCAGGACAAATGACCTAGCTAGGCATGAGATTAGTGCAGTGCAGGATGAATTTGCGGAGTTGGGGAGGGGCCTCAGACAGGTAGCAAGCACAGTAACCTTCTCAGAGGTGCTGCCGGTCTATGGCAGGGGTGAGGCTAGGGTACTGCACACCATGCAGTTTAATGAATGGTTGCAAAACTGGTGCAGAGCACAGGGCTTTGGCTTCATTGGGGACTGGGGGTCCACCTGGAGAGATGAAGCTCTATACTGGCATGATGGTCTGCATCTGTCCAGGAAGGGAAACATGCTCCTAGGTGACAGGTTTAATGGCTTCCTTTGCAAGCTTTTAAACTAGCCAAGGGGGGAGGTGCTGATAGGAAACAGGAAAGTTCAAGCCTCCCCCCACAAAACATGGCAGGTAGTAGGGTAAACACTGAGGTACAGAGCTTGACAGAGGGCAGGACAGGGGTAAATGGAAAAATGGACAAGGGCAATAAGAGCAGGGATGGGGTAAAAAAGGATAAAGCCAACATTAAATGGAGGGCAATGAGTACCAATGCCCATAGTCTTGGAAACAAGCTTCCAGAGCTAGTAGCCCTGATGGAAGAGGAACACTTGGATATTGTGGCAGTCACAGAAACATGGTACACGGAGAACCATGACTAGGATGTCAACATACCAGGGTACACAATCTACAGAAGGGACAGAGAAGGTAAAAGAGGAGGTGGAGTAGCTCGTTACATAAGGGAAGGGATCAAAGCTACAGAACTAAAAAGTAAAGGGGGAGGACAAGAGGAACGCTGGGTCACCTTGGAGATAGGGAATGGCATCACAATCCGCACAGGGGTTGTATACAGACCCCCGTCTCAAGGGGAGGAAATGGACAAGAAAATGATAGAAGGCATTCTCAAAATGGCTGAAAAAGGGGAGATACTGTTGATGGGGGACCTGAATATGCCAGATGTTAACTGAGCTACATGGACTGCAGCCACATCCAAGAGCAGGGTCATTCTCGATGCCCTACTGGGGGCATGCCTTAGACAGCTAGTGGTGGAACCCACTCGGGAGGGAGCAATATTAGATCGGATACTCTCAAATGGAGAGAGGATCACAAATTTAGAAGTCAGTAGACATCTGGGAACAAGCGACCACTGCACAGTGTGCTTCACAATAAACACAACCATGGAGACAAGCCAAACAAAGACAAGGATACTGGACTTTAGAAGGGCTGACTTTGGCATAATGGGTGAATACCTGAGGAATGCATTAGCAAATGGCCAGAAAGGAGGGGGTGTAAGAACACTGGAGAAAAATCAAAACTGCCATCATGGAGGCAGCAAGCCTTTGTGTGAAACAAATAAAGAAAACAAAGCGGAATAAAAAAACACTATGGTTCTCAAAAGAGGTGTCAGGGAAGGTTAAGGAGAAAAACGCTGCATTCAAAAAGTATAAGGAATCACAGACAGAGCACAGCAGGGAACTGTATCAATTAAAGTAGAAAGAAGTGGGGAAGACAGTCAGAAAAGCAAAGGCCCAAACTGAGGAAGAGATAGCCAACTCAGTTAAGAAGGGGGATAAAACCTTTTATAGGTACATTAGGGAGTATAGAAAGGTTAAGGGAAGGACAGTGAAGATTAATAAAGGAGAGGGGAGGTGGGCAGAGGGAGGCAGTGAAAAGGCAGATATACTGAATGAATACTTTTGCTCAGTATTCACAAAAGAAGAAGAGGAGGAGTTACCTAAACTAAACAGTAGAAGCACACTGGGTAGGGGGGTTGACGCCAGTCCATTTACAGAAGAGTCCTGGAAGAACTGCTAAAACTCAAGGTGGACAAAGCAATGGGGCCTGACGAGATTCCCCTAGAATCCTAAAAGAACTAAGGGAGGACCTAGTGACACCACTAACCACACTTTTTAACAAATTATGGGAAGATGGGGTGGTACCTGAGAACTGGAGGAGGGCAGATGTGATTCCCCGTCACAAAAGTGGGAGCAAGGCAGAAGCAGGGAAACTACAGACCTGTTAGTTTGACCTCAGTGGTGAGGAAGATGATGGAATCACTTCTGAAAGAAAGAATTGTTCAGTACCTAGAGGCCAGCGAGGCACTGAACCCAAAGCAGCATGGATTCACAGCAGGAAGGTCATGTCAGATGAATCTAATCAATTTCTTTGACTGGGTGACCAAAGTAATAGACCAGGGAGGGGCTGTGGATATGGCCTACCTAGACTTTAGCAAGGCATTTGACACAGTCCCCCACAAAAGATTAATAATCAAGTTAGCCAGCCTGGGAGTGGGTCCCAGGGTGGTAGCCTGGCTAAAACACTGGCTGGACAACAGGACACAGCAGGTAATAGTAAATGGAGTCCACAGTGAAGAAAGGAGGGTTACTAGTGGGGTACCGCAGGGCTCAGTACTGAGGCCGGTCCTTTTTAATGTCTTTGTAAGTGACATTGCAGAGGGACTGGAGAAGGGAAAGTATGTCTCTTTGCAGGTGACACAAAGATCTGCAACAAGGTTGATACACAAGGTGGGGAGGAAAGGATGAAAAGGGACTTGGCAAGGTTGGAGGAATGGTCAAATGTATAGCAGCTTTGATTCAATGCAAAGAAGTGCAAAGTAATGCACCTGGGAAACAAAAACCCAGGGGAAGAGTACACAATGGGGGTGAGATACTGACAAAAACAAAAATGGAAAGGGACCTGGGGGTAGTCATATCAGATGACCTAAGGTGGGCCAGCAATGTGAGAAGGCAGTAAGGAGGGCTGGGGGGATACTGGGATGCATAGGGAGAGGCATCACCAGTAGAAAACAGGAAGTTGTTGGTCCTCTGTACAGACAGTTGGTAAGACCACATCTGGAGTACTGTGTACAGTTCTGGAGACCCCATCTCTGCAAAGACATAGACAGGGTGGAGGCTGTCCAGAGGAGGGCAACCAAAATGGTGCAGGGTCTGCACCAGAAGACATATAAAGAAAGACTAAAGGAGTACAGCATAAAACACCTCCAAGACAATGCTGAAGACGCGGAGAGTAGGAATTGCTGAAATAACATTTGAATTGCTGGCATTCCTAAAGGAGCCAAGGGCTCAGATATCATCAAATTTCTCCAGAACACCCTCCACGAAGTGCTCACCCTCCCATCACATGACACCCAGGAGTTCGAGCATGTCCATAGTACCCTAGGCCCAAAACCAGCCCCTGGAGCAAGGCCGAGAGAGACCTTAGCTAAATTCCTCCGATTTCAAGAAAAGGAGAGTGTCCTACATGCAGCGTGGAGGAAGGAGGTGGTACTCCTCAATGGCTAGGGGCTGTATTTTGAAAACAGTTTTGCCCTGGAGATCATGCTGAGATGGAGGGCCTATATCCCCATAATGAAGGAAAAAGTGCAGGCGTTCGATTCAGGACTCCATACCCAGCGAAGATGACAATCTACTTTAATGATGGTACCCTTACCTTCGACTCGGCGACTGCAGCAATGGCAGCCCTGAAATCCAGAAAGATTGACATCCCACAGCACAGACCCAGAACCGACCCAGCTGGCCCCTCCATAGTGGCGAGACTCTCGTAGAAGATGCGGAGTGGTGGCCAATGTGATGCAGGCCGCCGTGGGGGCACAGAGGCAATACTTGACATTGTGAGCACTTTGAAGGCACAACGATCCGCCCCTCTCCCTGACCGTCTGGATTCTTCAGAGGCCCCTCCATGAGACTAGAACCGGCTGTCCTGGGCAGCAAGTATTTTCTCTGTTACAGACACTACTAATTTAAATGCACCACTGACTGATAAATCTATGGTGGCTGGAGCTCGGGGGGGTGTCGGGGTGCAGCTCGCACTGGTATAACAGCATAAATTGCAGCTCTGGGGGTCTCGTGGGGTCTAGTATTCCTACTGTTTTGTGCCCTACAAGTGCGGCTGGTGCTGGGCCCTCGTCCTTCCTTTGTCTTCCTAGATGATCTGGGGGGCGGGCGTGTGCACTGCTGAGTGCCTCTCTACGCTCCCCCCCCGATGTTCCCTGCTTCTTGCTCCCTCCTCTTGGGGTTTTGTTCCTGCTGGGACCTTCAGCCCGGTGAAATGTAGATGGAGTTTTTCCCCTCGGGGAAGGGGCACAACGTCGATGCTGCTTGATTCTCTGGCGTGCTGCATGGAGGGGAGCCTGGTGTTGTGTGATGCAGCGTGTGTCCTGGCCAGTCCTAGGAGAGGCTAGTATGAGGAGTGGCGTTAATTAGAGCGAAGGCCCTGTCCTTATAGGATAGTAGAGCTCCACATGGTTAAGCAAACTCCTCTGTCTGGAGTCGGCTGTCTCGAACAAGGAGTATTCTTCTTGTTATAGATAACACAAATATAAACATACAATTAACTGATTGGTCTGCTGGGGCTGGGGCTGGGGCTGGGGCTTTTGGGGGGTTTGAAGTGCAATCCACGCTGGTATAATAATATAAACTGCAGCTCTGGTGGACAGTTGGGCCTGTAGGTTTGCAGCATCTTCCTGGACATAAGTCTCCACCACTCATTCACACTAGTGGGATTAGCGCCGGAGGCACTAGGACCCATCGGGAGCAAACTTTTTGCTGGAGGGTCGGCGCGAGAGATGGCGCCGCGAGGCATGGCGCCGTGAGCAGCGGCTCGAGCGGCAATGACCATCTCGGCGACGACCCTCCAATCACTAGTTCCTTTTTTCCCGCTCGCCGAGCAAGGGGCTTCAGTGACGACGTCGCTCGTCTGTCGGGAGTCAAACTTCAAACTAGCGCATAGTTTTCAGTTTATTTTTTTGTAACATTATCTCGATAGTAGTATCGCTTAATTTCATTCTATTTTCTAATATTTTAAATTTAACTTACTTGAAGTCTCGGCCTACTGGACGGAGTCGACCATGAGCAGGTCAGGTGAAGGTAGGGAGACTACGTATGAAAGCTGTTCAGTCAGCCGGGCTGGGTCCGGTCAGCCTCCTTCTCCTCAGCGGGTTCCGACAGCGGTCAGTCCGATGCCGAGGGATGGCGGTCCCCGCCGGGCATAAAATAAACGGTTGCATTCTCGGCACCGTTTCGACCGCAGCTCTTCTTCGCCCACAGGTCAAAAGAGAAGGTCATCACTGTAGGTCGCCTCTGGTATGTCTGCGTTGCCGACGGTCGGTTATCGTAGCTAGGTGCCGTCTCCTTCTTCGGAGTCGCCAACTGCTGGTGACCACCGTCCTCGACATCGGAGCCCCTTCCCGCCTGTAGGTAGGGCTCCAGATGAGCAGTTTCATCAGTGGGCCGCTCTTATGGAGCGATGGGCTTGGAGGTTGGTTCTCCTGCCTGGCTCGGTTGCCACGGAGCCCCCGGGCTCCTCCAGTGATCGGGTAGGGCGGTTGGACCTTCCTAGTCGTGCGGCGCCTTCTTCGGTGCCGGTGACTCCGAGCTTAGGTGTTTCCCCCCCTCACATGGCTGCGGCACAGGGGGCCACACCGAAGCCCTTACCTCCTGGTTCTTTTCCATCTCTAGCTTTCTAGGTTACTGGGGCATTTCCGGCGCCTTCCGCGGGGTCTGTTGGCTTGTCGGTGCCGTTTTGGTGCCGCTCAGCCTTCGGCGCCGTCCAGCGGTGCCGCGTAGTCTCCGGCACCGCCTGCGGTGCCGTTTAGATCTGGCGCCGTCGGCGGCAATGCCCGCTTGATTCAGCGGCACCGTTGGTGGCGTCGCTTAGTCGGTAGCGCCCGGCCGCGGGCGTGCCTCTTCGGCGCCCGTGCCCTCTGCGGTGCCGTTTTAACCCGTTTTGCCTTCGGCACCGGGGGCCCTCGGGACTCTCTTTGTTTCTCTGCTATTTCCTCCCTCCTAATTTTCACTCCTTTCCTGTCCAATCAGTCCTTTCTGGACCATCAGGAGATGATGTTGAGCCTGACCCAGACCTTGGTTGGGTGATGAAGTGGAGAAACAGGATCTTTCTTTGCTACAGAGCCTGTGGTTGAGGACCTGTCCTTTAAGTCTCTGTTGAAGAACCTGAGATCCACTCTTTCTCTCCAGACTACAGGCATCGATCCTGGGAAGATATAAGACTCCAGTACCTTCATGCTTGGAGATCCCTACAGTTTGACTCCTCCGATCCAGCCTTCCTTGAGGCAGCTGTCTCAAATGGTATGGAATAATCCTGCTCTTATTCCCTCAGTGGCTAAATCCATTGATAAGAGTATTCAGCTCCCAAGGATCGTCCCATTTGGCATCCCAAGCCTTTGCGGATCCTATTGTAGTCCTGGCAGAGAATGATAAGGTGGTTCTTCCTCAAACTACTACAGCTCGACCTATTAACAAAGAGTCTCGTAAGATTGATACATTAGGTAAGAGAGTCTTTGCCTCCACTCTAAGTATCGTATTGCCAGTTATCAAGGCTATTTTCTCAGTATGAGTATATCCTGTGGCACTCTTTGAAAAGAATGGTTGAAGCTCTTCCGGATTCGGACTCCAAGTCAGAGCTTCTTCTGACCGTTACTAGGGGTATTGAGTCCAATAACCAACAGGTCAAAGCCGCTATGGACGCTTTCGACACTGCTTCTCGCTCAGCAGCCGCAGGTATTTGTACTCGGCGCCATTCCTGGCTGCGTACTTCTGGCTTCACGGATGATGCTCAGCAGCAGGTAATGGCGCTGCCCTTTGATGGCTCTTTTCTTTTCGGCCCTCAGGTGTAACAAGCCTTAGAGGCCACTCAGAAGACTAGGTCGGCCATTAAGTTGGCCAGACCTCCGCCTGCTCCCTCTCGGGGGCATGTGAACGAACATCAGTTTCATAGTCGTCACTCCTTTTGAGGCAGAGGCAGGGAAGCTTCCATAAAAGCCAACCTGCCCAACCTCAAAGAAAAGCATAACAAGCATGAGGGCCTAAAGCCCCAGCACCACCTATGATTGCTGGCCCAAGTTCCATCCACATTGCCCGGTGGAACTTTCTCCTCCAGTGGGAGGTCGTTTGATGTACTTCTACAACCAGTGGAGGTCAATAACCCGGACAAATGGGTCCTTGGATAATTGCGAGGGTTATTCTCTCAATTTTTGAAAACCCCGAATTGTCCTCCCAGGCGACAACCAGGTTGTCGGCCTCTCAATCAACCTCCTCACCACGAGATCCAGGGCCTTCTAAGCAACAGGGCAATAGAACTGGTGCCCCCATCTCTGCAGACACAGGGTTCTCTCCATTACTTCCTGGTTCCAAAGAAGTCTGGAGAATCGCCCCATTCTAGACCTCAGAAAGTTAAACAAATTTCTCCCAGGGAGAAATTCAAAATGATTTCCCTAGGTACCCTGTTATCCTTGCTGCATCAGCATGACTGGCTGGCCTCCCTGGATATGCAGGACGCTTACCAGCATATCCCCATCCACCCGACCCACCGCAAGTTCCTCAGGTTTGTAGCTCTGGGTCAGCATTATCAGTTCAGAGTCCTGCCCTTTGGGCTATCCTCGGCACCGCGAGTCTTTACAAAGTGTTGTGCAGTTCTGGCAGCATCTCAGGAAGATCAGACTCCAGTGTTTCCCTACCTGGACGATTGGCTTCTAGCAAGCCCTTCCAGCCAAGGGACTTTGGAAGCCGTGCAAATGACTTCTAGTCTTCTTCGTCCATAGAATTCTGCTGAATTTGAAAAAATCACAACTGCAGCCCTCCCAGAGGCTCCTTTTCATAGGGCGCTTCTAGACACCTCTTCCGTGAAGGCTTTCCTTCCAGAGGACAGAAGACTCGACATCCTTAGGATGGCCGTTACATCGAGGGAGAACCAATCGGTTACAGCTCTCTGCTGCAAGCATGTTGGGTCTCATGGTGTCCTCAGTGTTCACTGTACCCCTGGCCGTTGCATGCATGAGAACCACCCAATGGATGCTCTCCACTCAGTGGTCTCCGACCTCTCACCCCAGTCTTATCCCATCAAGGTGACGGAGCCCCTTCGAAGGTCTCTCACCTGATGGACTCAAGAGAGCAATCTCCTGGAAGGGTTCCCCTTTGCTCCCCCGGATCATCAGACCTCCACACCACAGATGCATCGCTAATGGGATGGGGAGCTCACTGTCGCTCCCTCCACACTCAAGGTGTATGGACTCAGTTGAAACTCTTCTCACATAAATGTCCTGGAGATGAGGCGGTCCTCTCTGTGATCCGAGCTCTGAAGGATATCCTTTGTCACAGAACATTCTCCTTCAAGCGGACAACAAAGCTGTGATGTATTACATCAACAACCAAGGCGGTGCTCATTCTTACCCTTTGCAGGAAGCAATGAGGGTGTGGGAGTGGTTCTTGGAGCACAAGTCTCTGATTCAGGCGGTTTATCTGCCAGGTATACAAAACGATCTAGCAGATCACCTCAGCAAGCAGGCAGACCCTCACAGGTGGTCTCTCGATACAGCCGTAGCTCTCGGTCACTATTCAAAGTGGGGACTCCAGACCTGGACCTTTGCATCCCACTCAGCATAAAACTCCCTCTTCTGCTCCAGAAATCCAGGGCCTGGCATTTTCTGTCAGGATCGTTCAGACTGCGGTGGACAAAAGCGTTTTCTTCACGCCTTTCCACGATCCTCTAATCAGAGAGTTCTCCTCAAGTTCGAGTCTCAGGGGACCAAAATGATTCTCATTGCTCCTCCTGGCCTCGGCAACTATAGTTTCCTCTGCTCAACAGTATGTTGGCAGCCTCTCCGAGACCACTTCCTTGCAAATCAACCTTTTGACTCAGGGTTCGTTGGTCCATCCCAACCTGAAATCACTTCACCTTCATGCTTGGCTCCTGAAGAGGTAGAAGTGAATCGATTCAACGTCTCTCGTGGAGTCTCGGACATCCTTCTGGCCTTGCGGAAGCCAGCCACCCAACAGTCACGCTTCCAAATGGGAACGCTTTTTCTCTCTGGTGTGCAAAGTCCTCTTGGAATCCCTTTTCCTGTCCTCCTGACAAGGTTCTGGAGTATCTTTTGGACCTATCAAACTCAGGTCTCCAGTACTCCACAGTTAAAGTTCACCTTAGTGCCATCTCAGCGTTCCATGAGCCGGTTTCTTCCTTGACTCTGGCTCAGCTTCCTATGGTGAAGAGATTTCTTAAGGGGATTCTTCATACCAGACCCCCTGTTAGGCGTCCAGTTGCAACCTGGGACATTAACCTGGTGCTGGACATGCTCACTCGGAAGCCTTTCGAGCCCTTAGCTACCTGTGAGCTAAAATTTCTTACCTGGAAGACTGCCTTCCTGGTGGCCATTACCTCAGCCCGCAGGGTCTCGGAGATTCATGCCTTGGTGACGGACCCTCCGTATACTGTATTCCATAAAGACAAGGTAGTTCTCCGTACTCATCCTAAATTTCTTCCCAAGGTTGTGTCAGAATTCCATCTAAACCAACCTCTGGTACTTCCCTCTTACTCCTAATTTCCAAAATGAAGAGCAGAGCTCTTCATTCCTTGGATGTTAAGAGAGCCTGAAGTTCTATTTAGATAGAACCAAGAATTTTCATAAGACTCAGCAACTGTTTGTTTCTTTCAGCGACACCCGGCTGGGTCAACCCATCGCTATTAGATGCATCTCATCATGGTTAGTGGCATGCCTTCGACATTGCTACTCGATGGCTCAAGTTAAATTGGAAGGTAGAGTGTCACGCTCACTCTACTAGGGTGGTATTGGCATCTTTAGCGAGATCGCAATGTTCCAGTGCGGATATCTGCCGCTTTACCTGGAGCTCAGTGCATACCTTCGTTAAGCAGTATGCACTGGATGTTCATGCCAAGCGCGACATTCCGCAGTCGCAGAACTATCTTAATGGTCTTCTATCTTAGACGCGTGAGCTCTGGCTCTCCTCCTGCCGCCCTTTTGGGGGATTATCAGCTTGGTACTCTCCCACTAGTGTGAATGAGTGGTGGAGACTTATGTCCAGGAAGATATGAAAATTACGTACCTACCGTAATTCTTGATCTTCTTGGACGAGTCTCCACCACTCATACACCCTCCATCCCCGAGCTCACCGTTGTGTTGGTCTTCACTCCTCAAATCTTTAGGCCGTGAGGACTTCTTGCTGACCCTTCTTACACGGGTCGATGCGGACTATCTTATGTCCGTTTTTAAGTTAGATTTACTCTTTACGTTGGTGCGCGCTGCACCTCCTTGGTAAAAAGGTACTGAGGCGGTTGGATGGTGATTCGCCGAGATGGTCATTTCGCTTCGAGCCGCTGCTCTCGCGCCATGCCTCGCGGTGCCATCTCTCGCGCCGACCCTCCAGCAAAAAGTTTGCTCCCGATGGGTCCTAGTGCCTCCGGCGCTAATCCCACTAGTGTGAATGAGTGGTGGAGACTCGTCCAAGAAGATCAAGAATTACGGTAGGTACGTAATTTTCATATCTTGCCAGTCAAAGGTGGCTGCTGCTCGGCTCTCACTCTATACATTCCTCCCCTGTAGTTGCTCTGTGAGTGGGCATGCTCACCACCGAAAGTTTATTTCTACCCCCACCCCTTTGTTCCCTTGCCTCCCTCTCCCTCCCTTGTTTTTTTTTTTTTTATTCCTGCTTGGATTTCAGTTCGGGGAGCTGTGGTATGACTTGCTCTCGGGGGGCACGGGGCACAACATTTATGCTGCCAGATGACCTGGCCTGCCCAGTGGAGGAGGGCTCAGTGATGTGCGATGTGGTGCACGTGCCTGCCAGGCCTAGGATAGATTGGCGAGGAGAGCGTCACCAATTACAGTGTAGACCCTGTCCATAATGGATGGTGCAAGCTCCACATTGCTAAGCATGCTCCCATGCCCTGAGTTGGAGAGTGTAGGGCCTGCTGCGGCCTAACCCGTGGTGCTTCATGGCATTGGCTCTGTCTGGGAATGGGGTGGTGGTCCTCCTGCACCAGAGCGAGAGTGTTGGAGACAACGGGGGCACCCCATCCTCCACATTCCAGCCCTACTCTTCTCCTTCCCTGGACCATCCTGTGTCTGGCTGGGGGGGAAGGGGATGAATTTAATTGCAGGCATGCTGTGGCACATGCTGCCCTACCCCCACCAGTTGAATCACACATTTGCATTCCTATGTCAGTGCGAACGCTTGATATTTTGCTCAGGGTTAAGTATTTAATTGCAGCCATTTATCGGAATCCGAGTGAACCGGCCATATTGGGGGGGTTATATATTTGGATTGCTGCTTCTCTACGATTGACCTGGCCTCTCGTATGGGGGCTTCACTGTAGGCTGCATATACCTCTACTGCTAATGGTTACTTGCGAGCTATGGGAATGGGAGTATGCAGTTGTGAACTGCCCTCTCACCGCAGGGGTCCTGAGTTGTTTGGGCCATGGAGGTCAGTTTGGCTGGGTCAGGTTGGATGGAGGGGCTGTTTTCCTGACTCCTCTGCCCGCTCACCTCCACCCCCCCGGTGGAAGTCGCAGCACCCCTGCTGCTGGAGTGCCATTTAACTGCACAGGTTGGCTGCTCCCCACCTCATCCCGGAGCGGAGTTGCTAGACCTAATTACTCAAGACAGTGACAATGGAGGGCATTGTCCTCCTCTTGCTTGCTGGATGAGACTCGGATTTTGGAGATACAGTGGTTCCTGGCCTCTCACTTCTGTTTGGTAGCCCTCGAGGGGATCCCCTGCTTAAGGATAACCTTTAACCTCTACACCTCTTAAAGGTTGATCACCGCCTCTCCATATGGCGTCTTGTATTTTTTTTTACCTCCCTTTCAATTTTTCTTTTTCCCTTCTTCCCTGTACCCTATTTAGACACTAGGTGTCTGGAGGACCCCTTTAAGGGATCATTCCTCCTGGGAAGGAAACTTCTTACTTCAGGGTCTAGAAATGACCCTGCTTCATGGAAGCACTAGTTTTTGTTTTACCTATGTTATTGCCCAGTTGGCTGCATGTCAGAGCTTGTTACTAGTTAGGGTTTTAATTCTAGTAAATATTGATTCTCTGTTACAAGTTAGCTTCTGCCAAGAAGTACCTGTTGTGAAAGGATTGTATGAATGTCGAATTTGTTATTGTTCTAATATTCTAGTCGACTGTCACCATGTAATTGGATCAAACAAACTTTTGATGGAGGACCCTTGTGATGATTTGGTTGTTCTGGGGGAGAGGTGGGGACCCATTGGCAGCGTCTCACCCCAACTCAACCCATGACCACCCCATATCTGAAACTTTTATCCCATAACATAAATGACTTAACCTCCCCATTTAAGAGATCCAGAGTCCTAGCATATTTGAGGAAGAGCAGATCGGATCTGATCTACCTGCAAGAAACCCACCTAAGCTCTACAGAACATTCAAAATTAGCACAGCTAAGCCATGGAGAGGTTTTTTTACTCCTCTAGTGGTAGTGGCAGATGTAGGGGAGTGGCAATCATAATACCCCCACACACCCCCTTTAGTCCGGGACTACGATGGGCTGATCCTGAGGGTAGACTTATTATTGTGCAGGGCATGATCGGTGCTAGGCAGATTACCCTGGCAAATGCCTATTTCCCCCTGGGCCTCCCTATCTCCCAACTCGAAACACTCCTAGATAAAATAGTCCAAATGACTAGTGGGGCTCTTCTGTTGGCAGGAGATTTCAACCTCCTCCCTGATACTGTTACAGACTCCTCCAACCCACGCCCTCCAAGGCAAACAGCTAACCAAAAACTCTTTAAGAGATTTACACAGGAGGTGGGCTGGTGTGATGTTTGGCGCCACGCACATCCTCAAGCACGGAACTACTCCCACTACTCCTCAGTACACCGTACCTATTCGCACATAGACCAAACCTATACCCAAGTTGAGAACCCTAACATATTACAGGATGCAAGGATGGGCGACATAGCCCTCTCTGGCCATGCCACCTTGATCACTACCTGGGACTACAACTCAAAAGTGCCCGATGGAGACTTAACCCCTATTATCTCCAGTCCAAGCAGTTTCAAGAATACCTTCAGGACAAAATTAAGGAAATCGTAGTAAACAATCCCCCAGAAGAATCATCCCCTGCAATACACTGGGACACAGTGAAATCTGTCCTCTGTGGACATATAATTCGGCACACAGCGGAACTAAACAGACAAAGAAGGGAGCAGAAGACTAAATTAGTGGACACATTACACTTTTTACAAATGGCCCATAAACAAGAGGATACTTTAGTCTTCCCCCAATTACAACAAGTCAAGTCAGACCTCGATCGTCTAGCCTTACAACAAACAGAGATTGCTTTAACTTTCCTGAGACAAAGATACTATGAAGTAGGGCCTAGAGCAACAAGGTTATTAGCCTGCCAAATCCGTAAACAAAAGAAGTCCTCAATTATAACCACTGTCAGACACCCTGCCCGTGGTCAGCTGCTAACTAAGCTGCACAATGTTACGAAGGCATTCACTTCCTACTATTCCACTTTATATACCCCAGAACAATCCCCTACAGACCACCAAACAGATCAATATATTCGCCCTATAACCTTGCCCTCTCTCCCAGATCCACAGAGGGAAATCCTGACCAATCCGATTACAGAAAATGAGCTGGCCGCTGCCTTAGCCAGAGCAAAAACCTTAAAGGCTCCTGGTCTGGAAGGTTATGGAATAGAATTCTATAGGGCAACTAGACCCCAGATTTTCCATAAACTTCTGAGACTATTCAATTCTATCATGGAGGGAGACCTGCCCCCACTCTCATGATCATATGCAACCATCTCAATTATCCCTAAACCAGAGAAACCTCCACAGCTCTGCAGTTCCTACAGACCAATTTGGGTTCTAAATGCTGACTACAAACTATTTATGTCTATCTTGACTCACTGCCGAGACCCTTTTCTCCCCCAACTCATAGACAGAGACCAAACTGGCTTTGAGAGTACCCGTTCCTCCACTGATAATATTAAGTGCACTCTCCATTTGACCCATGAGATGCATTCTACTAACACCCGCTCAGTCTTAATTAGCCTTGAGGCCGAAAAGGCGTTCAATAGATGACTTGGCCATTCCTTTATCGGGTTCTCCATAAAGTTGGAATTCCCCCAGCCCTAGTTAGGGTCATACAAAATATATATGCCACCCCCCAGGCTTGTGTAAAGACAGATGGACATTATTCTGGATATTTCTGGCTAGGCAGAGGGACCAGACAAGGCTGTCCCCTCTCTTCACTCTTATTTGCTGTATTCATAGAACCCCTCGCACAGTATATTCGGGACTCACAGAATCTTACTGGGGTCACACTGGGGGGCACGGAGCATTGACTTGCATTGTATACTAATGATACATAGATACATAGACAGTGTCGGCAGATAAGGGCCTATGGCCCACCTAGTCTGCCCATTTGAGCTTGTAAGTTCAGTTTGTTTTCTTAGAAGTCTGTTGCACCTTACCCCTGACCTCCAGAATTCCTTTATGTCTATCCCATGCATTCTTAAATCCCGTGATTGTTTCAGCCCCCACCACTTCCTCTGATGAGCTACTTTACCTCCAGAATCCAGAAAATCACTCCCAGCAATAAGGCAACTTTTGGATGAGTTTGAACAGGTGTCGGGATACAAGCTTAATCTCTCCAAAACTGAGATCCTCATATTCCACTACTCCCCGTCTCCCAACGTACAAAACCTATTTCCCTGCAACTGGTCCCTGACTAAACTGAAATACCTGGGTATCCAGTTATCCCAGTCTTCAGCGGACTACTATAAGAATAACTATGTCCCCTTCATGTCCCAACTTAAAACTGACTTGGCTACTTTGAACACACTGCCACTAAGCTTCTCCAGAAGAATAGAGCTGATTAGACTGGTGGTACTCCCTAGGGCCCTTTATTTATTTCAGAACGTCCCCATACCACTTGCGGACAACAGTTTCCGGATATGGAACAGCTCCATTTCCAGATTTACTTGGGCAGGGCAAAGACCTAGAGTCCGCCTTAAGGTGCTCACTTTCCCAAGACCGGAAGGGGGACTTGCACTTCCAGATCTTCGGCTCTGTAATAATGCTGCACTGCTTACACACCTGATGGCAAGACAGAATGGCATAACTACCCCGCACTGGGCAGAAATTGAAATGTCACTTATCAGTAATAGAGAATACTTTGGGAAAATATATGGACAACACAATGACCCTCTTCCACCCAATCTTACGAATCCATGGATAATTCATTATTTAAACTCTAGGAGAATTATAAGGAATTCACAACATTTAGACCCTTTCCTACCCCTTATATGCCCCACAGCAAGCACAGACCAGTTCATTCCTAACAGAATAGATCATGGGTTCTTGGTCTGGGGGAGACTGGGTTTGCTATACCTCTCAGAAGTCATAACTCAGGGGAATATGCAATCCTTTACTGAAATTCAAACCCAATACAATCTGTCACGCAGTGACTTTTATAGAATTTTACAACTTCGTCACTGCTATGAATCATTGCCTATTTCAGCTCGAACGCCTGCTCAGATACCCCACCTGATCAACCTTCAAATCTGACTGAATAATTCACATGAGCAAAGACACTTACTACCACTCCCAAAAAGCTCAACAACTAACTATTATTGATAATGTTAGACTTCAGTGGCAAGAGGAGTTAGAGCACCCCGTTACCCCCAAAGAATGCCAGAAAGCATGCCAATATGTTGCTAAGGTAACTAGCTCACACCAATTATACGCATGGAAAAACCTTATTAGATATTTCAGAACACCTATAATCACCAGTCACTACACACAGTCTGGATCAGCAGCTTGCTGGCGTCAGTGCGGAGAGGTCAGAGCGACCCATTCGCATATTATGTTGACCTGCCCTAAACTCCATTCCTTTATAACAGCACTTCAGGCTAACCTGCGAGAACTTTTTGGCCCACAATTTTAATTAACTAGGGAAACATATTTTTTTTACTATTAATCCCTAGAGAACTAAGGAAACCATCTATTAGATACCTCCGTCTCCTTCTCCTCATGGCGGCCAAGAAGGCCATTACAAAAGTATGGTTAACCACAAAAATCCCAACCATTCAAGATTGGTGGCAGATCACTGAACAAATGTACTACATGGAGCGGATAACACATAACCTAAATGACCGGGGAGAGCAATTTAATTCCAGATGGTCTCGATGGCAGCTATATTATATGCTACAAGATGACTCCTTTATCCTCTGAATCTCACTATTGGGAAGGAGTACCCCTTAAAATAGTTATAGCTATTCAGAGTTCCTCTAGTTACCAACACTTACCTAACCGCCCACTCCCCCATACCTTCCAGTCTATATAGTCCCCCCACCTTCCCCCCTCCCCGCCTCTGGAGTTGGGTTGGGACTCTCTGAGAATACCCGTTAGTAGTCCTCCTCCCCCTCCCCTCTTTTACCATCTCCTCACCTTAATTGGGTGGTCGTTGGAGACATGAATTCCTGTCATATGTAAGAGTATGAAATAAGTCACTAACTAATAGGAAGCCTTGGTTTAAATTAAGTCCCAGTTGGTTTTCTCTGCTCAATATTAACTGCAACAGATTGAGCCTTCATAATGAACATGGAGTTTTGTGATTTCTGTCTTTCCCTTCACTATTTAAATTAGTAAAGTTAATTTATTGGAGGCCTCTGTCATTAAGTTATAAATCCACTGTATTAATGCTTACTGGAATTGATTCAGAACCATATGTAAAATCTGAATGCTATAAACAGTCTGATATGTCGACTATGTATGTTAAAAATTCAATAAAAATGAAATTATAAAAAAATGAAAACACTGAGATCTCCTCTGTACAAAGACTAGCTCAATTCAAGTCAAGTCTCCGTCTCCATCTCTCTGCCTCTAGCACCTGCAACTGTCATACCTAGCAGGTACTTTCAGCTCAGTCCCTTAGTCCTAGCTGCCAAGCCCCTCCTTGCACCCTGTCCCTTCTTTCCACTTCCTCCCCTCTACCCTAACCCCCCCAACTTCCACTCCACACCTCTCCACCTCCTGTACCTCTAGCCTACTTGACAACTGCCACTGGCAGGCTCTGTTTACTTTTTAGAGTGTATTATTATGCAGCTTTATAATAAATCTGTTTTATATGCTCTGATTGCACCTTTGCACAACTGTGTACTGCTGTATTGTCCTACCTCTGACGTGGAACCTTTGTAAAAGAGCCTTGGTTCAAAGGTATTTGTAATCCTAGATTTCAATAAATAAATAAAGGACTGTAAAATGAAACCCCAACACTGTGATTGTATGTGAAGGTTACGTTTATTGTGAATAACTGTTACACAGATTAACTTAATAAACATCTATTTACAAAAACAGAATTCAAACAACATGAAGTCTTGCTATATTATGACAATTGCAGTTTGTCCCACCATTAGAACTGCTCCGGAGGTGAAAGGGTTAACTACCATTCTAAGAATGGAGTTTGGAGCGCGAGCTCAGTTAGAGAAGCTCTGTCTGGATAATTTCAAACTGAAACTGTCAGATTCTTTACTTCGCCTCACTGAACAGTCGCTCCAGAGATTTCCTCAACTGTCTGGTTCATTTCTCGGTTTAAACAGTATTTTCTTGGTTAATTCTAACCACGACTATTATTATTTTAACCGCGAACCGATCGGTTCAAGCTCTGTCTGTGGTATTGTAAGTATAGACAGGTTTTTATTTCTGTGTGGAACTTGTAAATGTTTATCGGTTCGGTTCGAACCGATCAGGTTGGTTAAAACTTTAAAGTATAAACATTTTAAAGCTTTTAGAGTGCGGTTCCCAGTTCTTATCAGTTCTAAAAAAAACGGATTTCATTACGGTTTTTTCCCCGACCCGTGACACGGTTGGGAACCGATAAGGGTGTCTTGCCTGGCACTGCCGTTAAAAGGGCAAGTTTATTGGTTAGGCTGGCATCATGTCTGAGAAACCCAAAAGAAAAACCGGGCCCACTGGGTTTCAACACTGTAGTGTCTGTGGGGAACCCTTGCCAAGGCTGACCCACACTACATGTGTTTATTGTCTGGGGTTTGACCACCTCAATTCAGACTGCCAGATTTGTAAGAATTTCCCTGCAGCCACCCTGGATAAGAGGTGGGCAGGCTCAGGGGCGAGGGCAAAGGTCGCTGACGGGATGACCAGCCCGGTTCGGTGCCAGCGAACCGGAGGAGTGCCCTCTGACCAGGCGAGACTTCCTCGGGCAAACATAAAGCTGGCTCTGAGGAGCCAGTTCCAGCAAAAAAACTAAAAATCAGCAGGTATGGAGTCCAAAATTCCTTCTCCAACTGCTGCAGAAATAACAAAAGCTATACAAATTGTACAGTCACTTTCTCCGGTTCTCTCCGAACCGCCACTGTCTGGTAGGAGGTTGGTTCGGTCGGTTCCACCGGTTCAAGAATATGATATTGGAGATTTTTATGAACCAGAGGAGGGGGAGGAGGATTATGAACAGTGTGAATGTGACTTTGAGAGTCTGGATGTGCCCATTGAACCGGACATCTCCCCAGACAGACCTTTAGAATCTCCCCCTATGCTTTCTGAGTCCCCTTCTCATTTTTTGTTTTATAAAAAGGTTGCTGAAACCCTCCAGCTCCCATTACAGGAAGCTGTGGATGAGCAGGAGGAACCTGATTTTGTGGAAATGATGGATATCCCAGAGTCTAGGAGATTATCTATCCCCTTACATAAGTCTTTTAGGAAGCAAACAATAAAAATTCTAAAAGCCCCTAATTCTGTACCTGCTGTTGACAAAAAGATGGACAGGAGGTACACTTTGTCAGGTCCTGATACAGACTTTCTTTCATAGCAATGCAGTCATGTTGGAGTAGTTCAGGCTGCAGCCTGTGATAAAGCTAACATTCCCCTGGCTTCACATCCTCCTGACAAGGACTCCAGGAAGATGGATGCCATGGCTAAAAAACAATATGTGGCAGCGTCCTTGGGACTCAGACAAGCAAATTACATGGCTTATGTGGCAAGATACCAAAAATCTAGATGGGACACTGTCATGGCTTTGGCTAAACAGGCCCCTGGCCAGCTTGCCAAGGAGCTGGAGCAGGTGGCTACTGATGGTATTGAGGCTTCCAAGGTGCAATTCTATGCAGCTGTGGATTCTAATGATGTATCCTCTAGAGTCATGGCTACATCTGTGGCCTTTCATAGGTTAGCTTGGCTCAGGTGTACTAACTTGTCACAGGATACCCAGACTAAGGCCATGGATTTTCCTGTGGTGGGAATTCTCTGTTTGGGGAGCAAACAGAAATTACATGAAGAAAATGGATGAATACAGAACAACTTATAGGGTGCACAAGCCAAGGAGCAGCAAGCCACTCCTCAGAAACAGAACCCCAGGGGTAGAGGTGAGCCCTTTCACAGGCTTTTTACCAAACCCATGCTTCTTAAGCTTATGCTCAGAGGGGGTTCTTCAGAGGCAGACGGGGTGCAAGTAGGTCTGCTCCCACCCCTCAGCCTAAAGCCCCTGCCAAACAGGCGCCTGATGGGGTGCCCAGGGCCGGTTCTCCACTTCCTGTAGGGGGCAGGCTGGCTTACTTCGCCCAGGACTGGGAGTCTCTAACATCAGACAAATGGGTCCTGGAAGTAGTAAGCCAGGGTCTGGTTCTCAGCTTCAAAACATTTCCAAAGATGAGAGCCAGATTTTTTCCACCTGCAAACCCCTCTAAAGACCTTTACCTTAGAAACAGAGGTCTCAACCCTCCTAGCTCTCAGAGCTGTAGAAAGGGTTTCCCCCCTACACCAGGGCAAGGGTCTGTACTCCAGATATTTCCTTACCCCAAAAAAGACAGGAGAATGGCGGCCCATTTTAGACCTAAGATATCTGAACAAGCACCTTTTGAAACCAAAGTTCAAAATGGTGACTCTGGCAATGATTTTACCTTCTCTAAGGCCAGGGGACTGGCTAGCTTCGCTGGACCTCAAGGATGCCTATTTCCATGTTCTAATCAGAAGCTCCCACCGAAAGTACCTCAGATTTGAACTGCCCTCAGGTCACTACCAGTTCAGAGCAATGCCCTTCGGCCTCTCCTCTGCCCCAAGGGTATTCACAAAATGTCTGGCAGTAGCAGTTGCTCATTTAAGAAGGCAAAGGATTGCTGTCTTTCCCTATCTAGACGACTGGCTCATTGTAGGCCAGTCTCCAGAACAGGTCAAATCTCACCTGCAAGTTACCCAGCAGCTGCTCACCTCTCTGGGCTTCTTGCTCAATCTTCCATAGTCAGTTCTGGAACCTGCTCAGGTACTCACCTTCACAGGTGCAGAATTGGACACAAAGCAGGCCAGAGCCTTCCTACCCTTAGAGAGGGTAAGGAACCTGGTGGCCCTGGCCTCCTCCTTCACTCTGCAGGTCTCTCAACCAGCAAGGCACTTCTTACAGCTCCTAGGGCACATGGCTGCTTCCACAGCTGTAGTGCAAGGAGCAAGATTTCAGATGAGGGACATTCAGTTTCACTTGAGAGCCTTTTGGTCTCAGAGAAAAGATCCCCCTTTCCAAGTTGGTCCCAGTGACTCGAACCCTGATCCAGGCCCTTCAGTGGTGGCAGGATCAGAGCAATTTAAGACTGGGGGTCCCCTTCATTCCTGTGTCTCATTCCTTGACCCTCACTACGGATGCATCCCTTCTGGGATGGGGAGCTCACATGGGCAACCTCTCCAACCAGGGAGTGTGGTCTCCTCAGGAATCTCTGCTCCACATCAATTTTCTGGAACTCAGAACTGTCTTTCTAGCACTTCAAGTGTTTTCTGCATCTGTTCAGAACAAAGTGGTACAAGTCAGAACAGACAACACCACCACAATGTGGTACATCAACAAACAAGGGGGCACTTGGTCTTCGGCCTTGTGCACCAAAGCAATGAGGTTGTGGTCTCTGGCTTATTCCCTGAACACTTCCCTCATAGCAGTTCACCTCCCAGGAAAGGACAATGTCCTGGCAGATGCTTTCAGCAGGATTTCCCAGGGCCATCACGAATGGTCACTGGATCCCCAAGTACTGGGGATAGTTTTTGCCAGATGGGGCACCCCTCAGATAGACCTTTCGCAGCCCCAGACAATCACCAACTTCCACTGTTTTGTTGCAGGCCCCCAGTGATGGGCTCAGTCCCTCTGGATGCCTTTCTCCTAGATTGGGAAGGGAAGTTTCTATATGCTTTTCCTTCCTTCCCTCTCCTATTCAAGGTGCTAGTCAAAATCAGATCCCAGCCTTGCAGGATGATTCTGATTGCTCCAGATTGGGCCAGGCAGCCCTGGTACCCACTCCTTCTGTCCTTAACAGTCCATCTTCCTCTGTGCCCCCCCAGGAGACACAACCTGTTATCTTGTGCCCAGGGGAGGGTTTGGTATCCGAATCTCAAATCCCTCAACCTCAAGGCCTGGCTCTTGAGGAGTTAGAGTTTGCTGACCTACACCTTTCTCAAGGTGTTCTCGACATCCTGAAGGCTTCTAGGAAGCCTTCCACTAGGGCTACTTATAATTCTAAATGGAAAAGGTTTTCCATCTGGTGCTCGGGGAAGCATATTTCCCCGGAATCTGCTGATTTGCCCATTGTTTTGGACTATATGGTCCATCTTAATTCTTTGGGCTGAGACCAGCTACCCCGAAAGTGCATTTGGCAGCTGTCTCTGCTTTTATTTCAGCAGGAAAGCCCTCTTCCCTTTCCACTCACCCTGTATTTTCCAAGTTTTTCAAGGGATTACTTCATACTAATCCACCTTTCAGGGACCGGCCCCTGCCTGGGATCTTAATGTTTGCATTGCTCAGTTGATGCAACCCCCCTTTGAGCCTTTGTCTTCTGCAGAGCTCAAGTATTTGACTTGGAAAACTGTTTTTCTAGTAGCCATCACTTCTGCCAGGTGCATAAGTGAGTTACAAGCCTTGTCAGTGGAGACTGACTTTATTTCCTTTCACAGGGATAAGGTAGTCCTTAGGACTAACAGGAAGTTTTTGCCTAAGGTGGTTTCAGACTTCCATCTTAACCAATCTATCTCCCTTCCAGTGTTCTTTACTGACCATTCCTCCTCTGGTGAGAGGAGGCTGCACAGCTTAGATGTTAAGAGGGCCCTTAGTTACTATATAGAGTGTACCAAGGGTCATAGGTTCGAATCCCTCCAACTTTTTCTCACTTATGGTGAGGTTGGTAAAGGTAAACCTGCCACTAAGAGATCCATTGCCAGGTGGATTGTCTCTTGTATCCAATTTTGTTATCAAAAATTGGGAAAGGTTCCCCCTTCAGGCCTGAGGGCTCACTCTACCAGAGGTACAGCTGCATCTATAGCTGCTGCCAGAGACATCCCTATTTCAGAGATATGTCAAGCAGCTACCTGGAAAACGGTACACACTTTCACCAAGCATTACTCCTTGGATATCCAGGCCAGGAGGGATGCTAGATTTGGCACAGCCGTGCTTCAGAGCCTATTCCCTAAGTAGGTTCTGTCCCTCCTCCATGGAGGTACTGCTGTGTATTCTGCAATTGTCATAATATAGCAAGACTTCATGTTGTTTGAAGAAAAAATTACTCACCTTAGTAATGTTGTTTCTTCTAATGGAGTCTTGCTATATTATGACCTCCCCCCCAGCCTGCACCTCTCAGAACTTCTACTTGGGTATGGGGTGGGCAGTCCAGTGTGGGCACCGGTTATGCCCATTATTTGTTTTTCACCCCTTTTGGGGTGTTGGGGTGTGGTGTTTTATTCTACCTTATTTTATTGTGTTCTGGTTCCCTGACTTGAGTCTTTGTGTTGGGACCAGGAATATGTGTTAATATTTAGGTAGCCAGTTGGCTAGTGTAGGTTACAGCTTCCACACAGAACCTTAGTGAGTTTTTGCTCGTAAAGATCTGACAGTTTCAGTTTGAAATTATCCAGACAGAGCTTCTCTAACCGAGCTCGCGCTCCAAACTCCATTCTTAGAATGGTAGTTAACCCTTTCACCTCCGGAGCAGTTCTAATGGTGGGACAAACTGCAATTGTCATAATATAGCAAGACTCCATTAGAAGAAACAACATTACTAAGGTGAGTAATTTTTTCTTATGGCATATTAACTTTCACAAGTTGTGTCATAGTTTTGAGGTCACTACTGTGCCAAACTTTCTGTCATCTGAAATCCTCATGACAGCTTTGTTCAGGCTCAGCTTTCAGTTTCATCCCGAGCAAGGAACAGGTGCTCTCAGCACCTAATAGAAGTCAGTGCTTGTTTTGATCCCTGCCCCCATTGCTATGTCCATGATAGTGTGAGGTACTGAGTGCTCACTTATGCAGTTGGGGTCTGGCACTCTCAGCTCCATAGAGAAATTTATGTTTGGGAGTTTGGCTCCCCACTGCCATGTCCCTGGGGGTGGCAGAGAGTGGAGTACTGAGCGCCTCACTTATGCAGTTAGAATCAGGCACGCTCAGCTCCATAAAGAAATTTGTGTTTGGGAGTTTGGCTTCCCACTACAATGTCCCTGGGGACAGGAGAATTTGGAGTATTGAGCCCCCTCTTTGGCCAAGGTGATACGGGTGCAGTTAGCAATAAGGACATCCTGTGACTGCTTTCCTGGTAAAATAAACCTATTTCTTATCTATAAAGAAATGTATTCACAATAATTTCTACTGTGCATTTTGAGGTGTCTGCTGCTGATGGTTTATCATCACAATTCTGTTTCTGAGCATTACAAAAAAAACATGGTGTAAATCCTAATTTTTTCAGCAGCAGCAAAAATAGCCTTCCTGAAAATAATCTTTCTAAAAATCATCTTTCTTTTATGGGGGGGGGGGGGGGGGGACTAGGTAAGGTCCAATAGGCACAGTGCCTGTTTTCAGGGGTAACCCAGGACTTGGGGAATTTAAATGACTGGCTCAGGGTCACACAGTATGCAAATGGAGGCTGTGAGAATCAAACCCAGGTCTGCTGGGTGTACTAAGCTCCTTCACAGCTTGTTACTCTAACCTCTAGGCTATACTGCAAGCACCACAATTTAAATACACTGTATCAATTTTCATCTTGAGCTGTACATATAGTAGATGCCAGTATCCTTGGTCAGAGTAGATGAGTGAAGCGAACAGAACAAGAGGCTCTGCCAGGCACTCTGAATTTGATTTTGCAGCATCTGTGTAGGGAAGGTAGAATCAGGCTCATAAGAGTCCTAGTGGTAGCAGCAAATAGAAACAGAACCATGCAAGGGTTATAGACTTGCAGAAGGCTTTGAAGTCTGTTAATGTCAGTGATGGAATAATGCCATCGCTTATATATGTCAGAATGACATATATCCCCGTATTGTCCCACTTCCACCAATGCATTTGAATAGCCTTCCCAAAGTCCCACTAGCTCTAGTTGGGGAGGGGGGGGTATTTTTGTATGCTCTAGACATGCAGATTTCGTTTTCCACCTGTATGTGGGTGATCCTGATAGTATTTCCTGAATCATGATCTATCAAATAAATTCTGGAGGTTTGTGGTATGAAAAAAGGCAGGAAAGTGATACAGGTGGTAAATGAGACAAATGTTTCTCTTACCATTGAACCTCTTTTTAAATCAAGAGTCTTTCCTAAAGAAGAAGTATAGTAAAACCTAATCAAGTACTTACCCCTCACAAAGAGCCCTTTCTAAATCTGGCCCTTCACGTTATCATGCTGTTTGGAAGGTGTGGCATGCCAGCTAAAATGGACATATTTAATTGGATCAGGGAGTACTGTACGGGGGGGGGTTCAAAAGATAACAGGATGGCATAACATGACATGTCCCCATTAACAACCTCTCGTAATATCATTAAGGGTGCCAATTGGGAGGAGGCCCATTTCCTGGAGATATGGCCACATACATTTGGGCAAGCTTAGTGAGCGTTTAGGTTCACATGCAGTCATAGTGCTATCTCAACCACAAAGATGGTGGTGGATGATAGCAGTGGGTGTACACCATGTATGTGGGGGGGCTGCACCATTAGGAGGCTCTTCTTTAAATGACAAAATACATACTCCCTGTAGTAAAAACTGTAACGTTACCATGCCCAAAAAAATTCCAAACCAGCAGACTGTGATGGCTGTATCCATGCACCCCAGCACACACACACACACACACACACACGCACGCACGCACGCACACAGACACACATATGCTAAAGTCACAAATAAATCATCTCCAGAAGTTTCTCTACCAGGGTACTTGAAGAGAAATTCCTGGAGCCTGCATCACTATCCTAGAAGGTTGGCACCTCTGTATGTTATGGGTAAGCTAAAACCGAAGGTAAACACCAGTGCTGAGTCAACTATTTTTGGCTGTTATGCACCAGTTTTAATCATAACCTGTAGTCGGTCTTGCTTTTTCATACTTCTTTTTCAGACCTAGTAATATGTGTCAAAGAATCTCACATACCCATGTAATACAAAGCATCATGGGCTGTATATGCAAATCACTAGCAGATGACGATGACTATATGCTTATCACATATTTACACTTCAAACCACTAGAGCTGTTTTTTTTTTTTCAAAACAGAGGTTCTTTTAATTTCTAAATTATTGAGGAAGATAGGTTGTAGTAGGTTTTTGGTTTTTAGAGGTAGCTCTTTAGTTTTTGTTGACCAGGGAAGTGGGGGTGGATTGGGGGGGAATAAAGATGATTGCCAACTGACCTTGAACCAGATTAAGCTGTTGGTGGTATTTTTAGTGAATGGTTCTGCTTGTCCTTTAATGAACTTCCTAAGACCAAGCCAATGATACACATGGCCTTGAAATGTTGACATCAAAAAAATGAAACTACTGTAGTCTCTTCGAGCAACATAAAGTCAGTGATGGAACTTTTTAGGCCCCTTTTCTGTGGCATGATTGATGAGTCTATGTGCATTAAATGATGTTGATCTTCTTATCTTTTAGGTTATGCGAGAACAACAGGCTTTTCTAGCACTGTGAGTAAGAAACATACGAAAGGTAAGAAATACAGCTCCATGAATATAATCCAAAAATGTCACTGCTTACCACTGTCCAATGTGCATAGTGTTACATTTTATCAATTTTGTAGAAACTTACTTTCTAGGGGCGTGGATATGGTATGGTATGCTATCCACACTCCAGCAGTTCTACTGGAATGCGATGATTGTCCAGAGATCTTTAAGCTAAACTCCTCCCACCACTTGGGTGGATATATTCCTTGACTCTGCCCCATAATGTCAGATCTTTCTTTCCGCTGGAAGAACAGGTCACATCCTTAGTGCTCTGCTCAAGATTTTTTCTGTACCATTAGTAAACCATTTATTCAATGTTTTTTGAAGATATTGCAATTTAGTGGGTTCCTCGACTCCATCTCATCTCTGCAATGGAGCTGAAGAAACCTGGATTCAAGTTTTGTGTTCACTGCCATCAGAGGATGTCGGTCACTTATCTGCATGAAATGTGCATTTACTGCTTGGGCAGGCAACTCGACATGTTGAGTTGTGGCCTTTGCCTTACCATGCTCAGTGAGTCCCTCAAGGACAGGAAGCTCCAGCTCGTGTAGGGCTGTCCTTCAGAACAGGATCTGAAAGACTGCTCTAAGGGCAGCAAAAAGGTCTCAGCAGCTGCTGGATCTGCAGCCCAGCTTGCTGTCCTTGAAGTGGAGGTGGCAGCCACAGAATGAACCTTATTGGACTTGGCGCTGCTCCCAGCTGAGGCCAGTGCTGGAGGGACCTTCATGGGTCAATTCCATGACTTGTGCCAGTTCCTCTAGACCTCTGGGGAGCTCTCTGCCTGTCAGGTTCCTGGTCAAAGACCAAGTCAAAGAAAAAGTCTTCACACCACCGTGACCAGTTGTGGGACAAGGAGAGACTGAAATCCTCCCAGTCCCTCAACTCGCAAGACCACTTGGCAGATGTTGAGTGCCCCTCGGTTGAGGGCAAGTTGGGCAGGTTGAAGGCTTCTTGGCACTGCCATTGAGCCAACTGACCTTAACTCTGGTCAACCAGTCAGTCAAGATCTTCCTCTACCTGGTCGATCTGCTGTCAGATGAGGCTGAGGAATTGGCCTCATAGGCATCTGCACTCTCAGTCAGTCCTCAGCAAGCAGGACCCCATTCAACTGATGTCCCCCATCAATCCAGTTCAGAACGGTATCATGTGATGTGAGTGAGTATTATTGAGTGGCTCAATATGAGCCACTCAATAATATCGCTCGCATTTAGAGCGACTGGAGGAAAAGTGCAAGAACTGGTTATAGCAAGTGTAGCACTGAGCTGCACTCACTACACTCACTAGAAAGGGTATATGAAGATTAGTTTGACCAAGCCCTGCCGAGCTGGCTGTGTGGTGTAGTGACTTGAGCCACTGCCCCTGAAGCCTGTGGTGCTGGGTTCAGATCCTTGTGCAGGAAACTATTTTGCTTCCTGTGAGTTTTCTATTTTGTCTATGTCTGCTCTCCTTGGAGTTGGTAATCTTTATTAAAGGGTGTGTGGAGAGGCTTGCCCTCCCAACATAAAAATACTTGTTTTTTATTGCCACATCTGATATAGCAAGCGACTGTCACTATTTGTGGCGGTCAGTGTTATGCGGTAAGCCCTTTTGACGTCGGGTGCTTATTTTGTCACTGTATGTGATCGGCGCTGTAACAGACTCACCATTATCACATAAAACCATTCAAGACCAGCCTCCATCGGAGGTTGGGTCCTCCCCCCATGCTACTGCATATAAGCAGGCATGTAGTTTACAGTGGGCAAAAAGGAAGAACCTACCCTCTGCCAACTGGGTGGTCGACAGTTAAGGTCTCAGTCGAGGCATTCGTGTTCTCAATCCTGCTTGACTGGGAGGCACTGCCAATGGCACTCCTCATCTTTCTCATCCTCAGGTGAGCAGAGGCACTGACATAAGCTCAAGCGGTGCTGCCAGGAATTTGGCTGTACCCCAAGGTTCCATGTTTCCCTGACAGCCGTCAGTGGTTACCCTGCCGGTCCAGACCCCACGGGTGCTGCCAACAACCTGCCTCTTCTCCAACTGTGGTGGAGCCAAAAGTCTGACAGCCACTGACCAGTGCTCCCTCCAAGGAGGCTGGTCATTTGGCACCCACTTTCCAGACTGGTTGTTAGTGAAGATCACTCCAGGTGAAGAGTCCCAAGAGGTCCATGGTAATTTGTAGCCAAATGCTGTTTTTGAAGTCTTACCTCAACTCAGATCAAGCATTAATGGCCTCCTATGAGGCTCCACTCTTCAACTGGGATTTGATCAAAGACCCGCATACCGACCAAGGGTCAGTGTCGTTCGGGGGACTTCCTGATTTTGGAGACCACTGGTGTCCCATTAGAGCCTGCCGAGAAGAGGGCTTCCTACCCTCTGATGGATATTCTGGACCAGGACGCCTCCCTGGGGTTTGTCTTCCTGGTTGCTGAGGCCATCTTGGGACCGGCCCTGGAACTCTGGCAGCATCCTGCCTGGCACCCTCAGCCCACATGGTCCACAAATACACGGTCCCTATGGGAGCACTTTTGGGGTTCTTGAACCACCCTTCCATGGAGGAGCTGTTTACTAACTTGGTGTTCCATAAGTCTGGAAACCATGGGAATGTGGATAAACTGCCAGACAAGGAGCCCCATAAAGTTGACCATGCCACTAAAAAGGTGTATGCAGCGGCTACCTTGGAAATCAAGCAGGCTGGTTATGCCATCATGACAGCTAACTATGACTATGCCATGTTAGGCATGTTTGATTTAGTCCTTCTCTTCCTCCACCCAGAGCAAGAGGTTGCAGTGGACTTCATCAGGGACCATGGTCAAACAACAGCTAAACACCAGTTTCTGACAGCCTTGGACAAGAGTGACTCTTGTGCCCATGCTGCGGCAGCAGCTGTTTACATGTATTGCAGGGCCTGGCTGCACCTGTCCACCTTTACAGCAAGCATTAAGTAGAAGTGGGCACTGACCACTGACTCTGGAGTGGAAGGCCATCTCAGATGGACTGAGAAGTTTAGTGCCACCATGGACTCGGTGACTTTGTCACAAAGGGACCACAAAAAGAAGTCTAAGAAACAGGTTTCCTATTACTGGTCCTTTCTGTCACCTTCCTTTCAGCAACAGCCCCATTGGGGTAGTTCCAGAGCTGGCACCCCAAAAGGTTTGGGGGCTAGAGTCCAAAACGGAGGGGCCGTGGTAGTAGTACCCCTCCATCAACAGCCACCAGTGCCCCCTCCAAACTTTCTAAGTGATGGGTCAGAGGATGTCATCCCTCCACCTGTGCTGTCCCCAGCCACTCCACCTGTTTGAGGCAGGCTGCATCTGTTCTTTCCACATTGGTCCACTAACATAATGGACAAGTGGGTATTGAATGTAGTGGGCCAAGGACTGTCCCTCAATTTCAAGCCTCTCCCATCTTACTGCCTCTACGTGCCTCAAGAGTCTGGGCATCTCGGGACATGCTGTCCACCCTCAGGGAGGACGTTGCTCAGCTCCTTGCAAAAGGAGCCATAGCCCATGTCCTGGATGGCCAGGCCAGTAAGTGTTACATGTCCAGGTATTTCCAGGTCCTGAAACAGAAGGGGTGGACAGCGCCCCATACTGGATTGTCACAATCTCAACCAGTATGTAAGGAAATGCAAGATTTTCCAGAAATCAGTCTTCACCAGTGATTCACACCAATGGGTTCTAAGCTGGAGGTGCTAGGACCAAGTGGGAGCCAGAACCTTTCAGGAGGGCAGGCACTGAAGGCACGAGGTCAAAATATCACAGACAAAACTGCGCCCATCAAGACCGCGTGGCACAATACAGCGTCTGGCAACACCCAACTGTTTTTCTTGTGTTTTGCAGGAGGCTGTACCCCCCCAGAACTATTATAATCAACTCCAAGAGGGTGTGGACACGGGAGCAAGAAATATCATTAAAAAAAAAAAGATTCCCTAGAAGGGAATCAAACCACTTCCCTCCTAACCCCATCCACTGCTAGGTCAGGTGCTCTAGCCACTCCACCATGGGAGTGGCTCAACTGCGCACCTGACCGGCAGTGACTACATCCATTTCCTTGTTTCTGGTGAGCATCAGGGGGTAGCAATACTTTCTATCACTGTAATTCCCATTACTGTAAAACCACACACACAGTACTAGCAGTGTGGTCTTGCTGTGAGTGGTTACATCCACAATATTATGACCTGATGGGGCACTGAGGAAGGCCATGTGCATGTGCAATACAGCAAGACTAGCAAGTGCTGCATGGCTTACCTCGGCACCGGCCCTCAACCACCTCATTTCCTTTTATCCCTCTGTCGAGCGCGCTTCAGTGTCATTGTCACTCACCTGTCGAGAGTCAAAACTTCATGTCTATACAAGAACAGCATTCAGTTCAGTCAGTTTTAGTGTTTAAAGCTAGTGTTTATTTTTGTGTCAGTTTAGTAATTTAAACAAGCATTTGTCAATGCCGAATGTTGTCCTGCTGACAGTGGCATCGGTAGAGTTGAACAGATGCATAATAGGAAGGGCAGTGAAGTATGAAAGTGACGTCAACCTCACATTATGACAAGTCGTTAGGGACATAATTCATAATCTGTAGCTGTATAGTAAAACACATACACTATATGGTGAAATACATACATCATATAGAGAAATATATACATTATATAGTGAAATACATACACAATGTAGTGAACCACATACAGTATCTACTGAAATATATACATCATATAGTGAAATACATATACTGTATACTGAAGTACATATATTATATAGTGAAACCCATATGCTATATAGTGAAATGCTTACACTGTATAGTGACGTACATACACTATCTACTGAAATCCACATACTGAGTACTGAAAATACACATGCACTATATACTGAAACAAATGTACTATGTACTGAAACATATACACTATCTATTGAGATACATACACTACAGACTGAAACATCCACATAAACTATCTACTGAAACAAATACTCTATAGCTTGTAACACATACACTATATATTGAAAAAATCTTCAAACATTATATACTGAAACAAATATATTATATATTGAAATACATACACTATCTATTGAAATGCATATACTACACACTGAAAAAAGCACATACACTATGTACTGAAACAAATACACTATATATTGAAACAAATACACTTTCTATTGAAATACATACACTATATATTGAAATAAATACACTATGCACTGAAAAATCTGCATACACTATATACTGAAACAAATACACTACATGGTGAAACACATACACTATCTATTGAAACACATACACTGTAGTCTGAAAAATTCACATACACTATATACTGAAACAAACTATATATTGAAATGCATACACTATCTATTGAAATAAATACACTATGCACTGACAAATCTGCATACGCTATATACTGAAACAAATACACTACATGGTGAAACACATACACTATCTATTGAAACACATACACTATATACTGAAACAAATAAACTATATACTGAAATGGACTATGTTCTGAACTACCCATTCCCCTGCCCCTGCCCCTTCCCCTTGAATGGCCTGGAGCTGAACTGCTTGTCTGCTGCATTCAGTTAGCTGCTGGCTTGAAAGGATGTTTAAAACAGCAGCACAGGTAAACAAAACAGGGCTATCTCTTATTCTACTTCTTTATGGGATTTTACATCTTGTTTTGCTTGCACACCTTTAATAAAATTTCAGAATAAAAACCTTTAGAACTAATTTAAAATGCTCTATTTTATTATTTTAAATAAGTGCTGCCTTCATTTACTGTTAGACAACACATTTGTATAGAAAGCTAATACAGGATATTCCTAACATACCTGTATACATAGAGGGCTGCATACATTTTTCCAAGTTAAATTGTTGATTGGTTTTATGTGTAATTAGTTACTGTGTAAGTCTAGCAACTCATCTGAGCTGAATGCTTGGGAAGTGTACTGCAGGAGCTGTGAAAGTGTAAGTCAAGTGCTTTTGTAGTTTGTACTCTACTGAGTTAGTTTTTATTTAGTTTTTGTTTTTATTTGAATGTTTTATTTAACAAAGGTTCTTGGTTAAGAAAAATATATATATTGCAGCAATCGCAGGGCCCAATTCGTCAGGAGCTCAGCTGGTATATGTATAATTTGCACTTTCTGTTCTGAATAACTTCACTGTGATGCCTCACTGGTGGTTCTCACAGCTCCTAACCTCCCCTTTACATATCTGCAGAGCATTGCAAGGAGAACAGAGCTTTGCCAGGCACTTGGTCTCCACTTAATAGACCTGCCCTGGTCTAGCCTCATAATGCATAATTATGCTGTTTATGTGGTATGACTGTGTTATTGAATCTGAGATTCCCAAACTGTGTTTTATTTCTTTTTCAAATGAGATGTTTGTCTTCTAGGTCACCCACTGACCCCCTTGTGCACTGACCTGTCCATCCACATCACTCAACATCACCAGGACTTACCTGCTCTGAGAGCTTTCATGCCCCCGTTTTGGGGCCAGGAGGGAGAGGGCCATTCAAAAGAAGCCACATATTCAGTAGCAGAGCCTGGTTAGTAGTATAAAGCATGTGGCAGGTTGGTGGATTATTTTGTCATTGGAGGTTTTCTACCTTTGGCTTATCCCCTGAGCCATCAAGCATGCAATGATGCCAATCCAATTAAAGGCAAGTACTGCTTTGTGCCTGCCTGCCTGAGCCTTGCCAGCGTTCCTCACCTAGGTAGCTGTTAAAGAGTGGGGTGGTCAGACTCCCCCTCCCTGAGAGGAGAGCAGTCCCAGAGATGCTCAGTCATCTCTCCTGTCTGTTAATGTCTGCATGACCCAGGTCCTCCCCTGAAACCAGGCCACTGGCATGGGAGGCAGTACAGTTACCACTAAGCCTAAACTAAACCACTAAACCAGACCGTATTTTTATAAGTAAATAAAAACAGCACTCGGGTGAAAGAAAAAATTGTATTTTAGCTACAGTTGTTATAAATATTTAAGACACATCACAATGTTTTGAAACTGAATAAAGGTTTTCCAAGGAAAATAACATAAAATAATACATAAAGATGTAACATAAGCTAATCCATTTTTGTTTACTTTCTGCATCTTAAGAGGCATTGGCAGGGGATTTTTAGTCAATTAGGGTCCCATTTTCAAAAGGTTAGCAGAACGATAAACATCTAAGCACTGTGCCATGTGGGAGAACAGCATGGTTGAACAGGTACCATATATTTTTCAGCCCCAGATACTAACCTGATCATGTGCATGTGCATATGTACTACTAAAGCCTTGCAAATGAGGGATCCCCTCCTGCGTACAGAGCACAGTGCTATATAAAAGGTTTTGAAAGTGCTTAACAACTGAAATTGCAATACTGTTTGCTGCTTCCAAAAATCCTGCCCTCATTTGAGCACACAGTGGTGCATATTGTCACCCTACCTCTGGTCACCATTATGATGCTCCCAAATAGTACACCAAAATGATCCTTGGCTTGTAAAGTTCTACACCCCTGATCGCAGTTTAAATGGCTCCAGTTATTATAGTAAAATGATCCTTGGTGTCTAGTGCCCCCCACCCAGGCATACTAAGCTGGGAGCTCATTTCTAGATGCATCCTGGGGGAAGGGGAACTTGTACAGTTGGGCCTTAGGTAGCACAAAATTTCAAAATACATAACATACATGGAGCAGAGTGGTACACAACCACAAATTACATTGGGAATAATACATGCAAGACATGAGAACTTGAGTGATAAGCAAACAATCAACAATGCATATACAGTGCAGTCAGGAGCCACAAACATATGCTGGCAATCAAATACAGAGCAGTTTAAATCAACGCTGGCTATAAACATTTGTGCATAATGCCTAGAGTGGAAGCATAAGGGCCAAATTATAGGCTGTACCTAAACTGGAAACATGTCATAGGGAGAGCAAGAGAAAACTAGAGCAAGTGCAGGAGAGAGAGGTGAGATCTCTGAAGTGGTTTGAAAGAACCCATGAGAAAGAGATTGATGAATAGCTGGGGCGAGGGAGTTCCAGATTTTAGGGAAGCGGCTGAACATGGCTTTGTTTATGGTTGTGGAAACTGAAGGGACTGCTAGGGTTTGAATATTTCAGCTTCTGTTGGTATGGCTGTGGGGGGACGTCAGAGAGATAGGAGGGTAGGGAAACAAACCAGATTTGCCCACAAAGCTGGCACAGTGGGCATGGTGTCTGTCCACAAGAAAAGAAAAGGAGAGAGATTTATAAATAGAACAGTGGTGAGTCCAAGAAGGACAGTCGAGAGTGTAATGGCAGAATTGTTGAAGAGTGTGTCCAGACTGGCAAGGGTAGTGACTAGGGCTATGCTGTAGACCACATCACCATAGTCAGAGATTTGGAGGAGCATTCTCTGGATAATAGCACAGTATGCTGGAGGTGAGATACAGTCACAGTTCCTGTAAAGTGCAGCTTTTTGACTATAGCATCCACTTGTTCAGAAAAGTTTAGGTGCTGGTCTAGCCAGATACCAAGATAACTAAATATGGTAACATCCTCTACAGGGGAGCCATCCACGGTATGGAAAGTAGGAAGGGGAGGGATCCTAGAGGGTCTGTGCCTTGTGTCAAAGGACATGGAGACAGTCTTCTTGGCATTGAGGAAAAGCTGATTTGGGTGTGGTCAGGGCTGAACTTGATCAAAGTCCAGCTGGAGTCTGTGGGCCTGCTGTGAAGAGGACCGTGTCATCCGTGTACATGTGAATGGATGCAGACTGGCATATGGAGGGGAGATCATTAAGGAAAATGGAAAAAAGTAGTGGGCCTAACATAGATCCTTGTGGGACCCAAGTGGACACAGGCAGGGAGGAGAGAGGGGATCACCAATTTTGACAGCTTGGACCTACCCCTGTGGTAGGAGTGGAACAGTTGATGGCTAAGTCGGAGAGGCTTGCAGCCTGGAGTTTGGCTAATAATTGGGGTGGTAGACAGGGTTGAATGCTTTGGCTAGATCAACAAAGATAGCAGAGGCTGTGATCCATACCATTATGGATGGATTTGGTGAGCCCGAGAAGGGAGATGGTGGTGGTGGAGTGATTTTTGCAAAAGCCAGACTTGTATTGGGTGAAGAAGGAAGAAGAGTCCAGAAAGGAAGAGAGTTCTGACAAGATAATTTGCTCCTGTACTTTGGAGGGAGGAGAGAAATTAGTTGGTAGCTGTTAGTACCAGATGGGTCACTACCTTTTGGAGGAGGAGTAACATTGGCAGTCTTCCAGTCAGCAGGGATGGAGGAACACCAGAAAGAGAAGTTAAGAAGGTCAGCCAATAGGGAGGAGATTGCAGAAGCAGAGAGATGGAGGAGCTTGCTATCCAGGCCATCTGGGCTCTTACCCTTGGAAAGATTAAGGGCGGGAAATGTGTCGGTGATAAAGGATGGAGTTACTGGACAGAAAAAAAACAATAGGGGAAGGAAGCAGATGACAATCATGCAGGCTGGCAGGGGTGAGAGGGAGGTGAGGAAGGGGAGAGGGAGGAGAGGAGAGAGGAGGTGCAGGTGATGAAAAGGAATTACATCTCTGTGGTGATGAAGGAGAGGTTAGAGATAGGGGTGTCACTGACTTTGAGCACAGGCAAAGGAGTGGGAGGGGAGAAGAGATTGTGACAGCCTTCCAAAATTTAGACAGGTAACCAATGTTGGTACTGAAGTTAGATGTAAAATACTCACCTTTGGTAAGCTTATTTCTGTAGTACAGGTGCTGAGGAGGTGATCATACCTCTGGAAGCCATGGGGGATGGGTTACGTTTATTTTCTGACCAGGCCAAATCATGCACTTGCGAGTAAGCTATGAGCTCAGCCATGATCTAGGGGAGGTGGGGTACTTTTTCATGTTCTGCTCTGGGAAAGGGCAGTCCCATATTTTGAGGAATTTTGTTTTGAAATATGTTAGCATGGAGTCAGTGGAGCAGACCAATGAGATAGGAGACCAATCAGAGCGGCTTAGGTCACGGCGCAAGGGGGTGAGGTCCAGGGATTTGAAGGAAAATATAAGCAGTGATTTGGTGGGGTGAGGGGGCTTTAGTTGAATGAGAGGCAGCAGAAGGTTGTGATTATGGTGTCAAATCAGAAGAGAGGGAAGTCAAGAGTGGAATGCCACAGGGATCCATCCTGACTCTTGTATGCTCATTAACAACATTTGAGAATGAATCTGGGTTTGTTTCTCTTTGAAGATTACACCAAGCTCATGGGAGAGTAGTGACGGGGAAGTAGGAAGTAGAAACTGATGGGAGGGAGGTTCAAGAGGGATATTGGAAAGTTTTATTTTCCAGAGATGGTGGTGGAAATGTGGAATAGTCTGCCAACTGAGATGGCAGGCACCAAAACCATAAAGGTTTGAAGCATGGCTGTAAAAAAGTGAAGGGTATAATGGTTACTCAGGCTGATAGTAGTAGGGAGGGGAACAAGGGAGTGGATAGTGAAGGCTAGTACCCTGTATGGACAGTAGGTTCTGAGGTTTAATAGGGGAAATAGGGGCAGACAAGATGTACCATTTTTTTTCTGCCATCGTCTGTTTCTGTGTTTCTATTTTTCCATGATCTCTGACATCTAGTAGCCCCACCTGCCAGTTGCAAATCTGAGCCCCCTCCCAAAGCCATCAAGCCAGGTCCCTCCACCCCTTGCCCATTGGCCCCCATTTACCCAAGATTGCAGCCACTTCCCTGTGACTGTGATCGGTACAGCATCTTAGCTCATTACCTTGACTGATCACTGTCTGAGTGAAAGGGAGTGAGTGCGCACCTACTGTAGAACATCTGTTTCTATAGTAGGTGTGTGCTCACCGTGTCACTCAGAAAGTGGCCAGCCAAGGTGGCGAAACAGAAGGGCTGGACCCGTCCAGTGTTGCAGTGGGAAGGACCGACAGCTGGGGTAATTTATGAGCCACCATGGGGAGAGGGGTGGAAGGACCTTAATGGGTGGAATTGAGAGGGGGTTCACACTTGCAATCAGGGTGATCTATATGCCAGGGATCCTCTTAATATACTAATCAGGTGCATCTGAATGGTGATTGGGGGTTGGGAAATTCTAGATGTCAGGATCATTTTATTATATCGGGGGCATCTGAATTGCGATGGGAGGAGGTGGGGCTGGCACTGCCTCTATCAGTTCTTCCATACAGTCATGCACAGAGGCATTGTAGTGGAAATGTTAGTTAGCCCATATGGCGCAAATGTCCCACTAGCACCTTTCCTGCCCTATGGACTTAGCATGCTGAGAGTTGAAAATGACTCATGGGGTAAAGGTGCTATCCTATTTGGGACATGCTTTCTCCATTTGTTCCTCAGAATCCATGACTTACTGGAGGCTGTGATAGTGCCTATTCATGCCATAGTGGGCTATCCAATAGGAACCAGTGATGACTGTACAGTGTGGTTCTTTTTTTTTTTTTAAACTTTGTTTTATTGGCAGTTAAAGTTGATTATGCCAACTTCTTCATCTTACATGCAGACATTATAAATTATTACAGTCTGTAAAAAATTGCTCTTTTCAGTAAGTGAAGTATTTTATAAATGCTGCCAAGTTAAAAAAAAGTAATCTAAAAATACTTAAGCGAGTATACTTTTTAAAAACTGTACAGTGTGGTTCAATATTACGATGGGTGCAGAGGCAAGCCACAAAAAGACGATGGTCCTGGACTTTAGTAGGTTGGATTTTAAAGAAATCGGAGACTTCTTCAGAAGCAGCCTAGCAGGAGAGGATTGTCAGAGAGGGGTAGAGGAACAGTGGAGAAATTAAGTAAAGGCATAGGGAAGGCAACCAGCATCTGCATGAAGGAGTGAGCAAAAGCAGGAGAAAACAAGCATTTGTCAGTGCTGAATGTTGAACTGCTGGCGTTGGCATTGGTAGTGTGGGAGTTAGAGAAATGATAATAGGAATGGCAGTGAAGTATGGAAGTGACGCCAACCTCACACTACCCTGCAGAGACTGACAGGCATTGAGGTGTGCCTTTGGATCGTCGACCATAACGCTCATGCCATTTTACCTCATCCTACCCTGCAGACTCTGACAAGTGTCATGTTGTGCCTTGGGGCCATCGGGCCTTATGCTCACCCCATTCCATAACATAATACATTGAGATGGGTGCAGTATAGGAGAATGGGGTGAATTTTGGGGCCGAAAAGTCCAAGGCACCCTTGATGCCTGTCACTGGCTGCAGAGTGGAGTGGGGTGGAATGGTGTGACCACTACAGCCGACAATCCAAAGTCACCCTCTTGATACCAGTCAGTCTATACAGGGTGGGATATTATGGTTAGAAACCTTAATGCCCCGGGCATTTGTTGGTATTTGCACTCCAAATTTTCAACATGGGCTTTTTGTGACCCCACCTCCTGAAGGCATTTGGGACCTCTGCTCATGAACAGTGGCACTGTGATTTTGTTAATATGTCCTGAATGTTGATTTCCCATAGCAACTGTGGCATTCTGCACCAGATGTGAGGAAACACATTTTGGATAGGATGTGAAAAATGACAGCTCTACTGTTCATAAGGACGAGTGAAGAAATGGCAATATTGGAAAAATCTGGAGTGAAAATATTAAAAGTTCTCAGAGTTACAAGTGTGCATGTAAACTGCACAATGCACGCTCATAACACAGTCATTTTGTGGACTTTGTTCTCCAAATTTTCAACATAGGCATTTTGGGAATCCATCTTATGAACAGTGACACTGTCATTTCATTAATCGGTCCCAAAAGGTGATTCTGCACAGTGTCTGTGAAATCACCTTTCGGGATCGAATAATGAAATCACAGTGATTGAGTTCATGAGGTGGGGTCCCAAGAACCCCATGTTGAAAATTTGGAGCCAAAAGTCACAAGTGTGGATGAGATATCCACTTATGTTGACCCCCACACCACTGATGCCATTATACAGCTTACCAGCATTTCTTCAGTTCATGGTCAGTTTTGAAGAGTGCAGACGTGTTCCTGCTCCACTGAAGATCACAGCGCTGGACTTTGGAGGTAAGTATGGGGTGGGAGGTTAGGGTGTGGGGTGTGCAGAGGTGGGTGCAGGTTGGGGGAGGGACCTAATGGTAAGGACCATTTTCTTTGTTTCAGGTTATAATAAAATAAAAGAAAGAACACAAGGACAATTTTCTTTTTTTTTTTTACAGGTGTTAAAAAGGAAAATGTTGGGCAACTAGGGTGGGTTCCCAGTGTGTCCCATGAGTGTGTGGTGATGTTAGCCACACTGCGGTGGGCAGGGACAAATGCTGGCGTAATCAGCTTTTGCGAACACAGAGCCACACTGGGTGGGCTCCCAGTGTGCCACAATCTTATTGAGTCAACTATGCCAACAGGGGTTGGGCACTCCAAAGTTGGCTTGCTGGTGATTATGAGAGGCAGATGGCAATAGCCTCAACCATGTTCATTGAAATGTTACACCAGGCAAGGCACACCCTGCAATGATGGGGAGCACCCTCATTGCAGTGGCGAAATTGTTTCAATTTGGTGGCACGCTTTTGCAGTGCTATCATAGACAGCATGCTGTTTCATTTGTGCTACAGAGCCCAGCCCGAAAAAGCAGTGGTGCCTTTGGCCACAACCACACCTCCAAAACCTGATACCACTATACATTGTCTGCGCTGTGTACAAAAGACAACACAAAAAGGACCATTATGGTACTGTAGGAGTAGCCATGAAGGTAAGTCTGAAGGACATCCCCAACCAGTCTGGTTAAGCAATTTCACTGTTTTGGAGGAGTGGGCTAGCCCCACAGTGGCACCCACAGCTGAGACTAAGGTGGAGGGCAAATCCTCAGTGATGGAAGCACCAGGAAAGGGGAAAGAAAATCCCAGAGGAGGAGGAAGCTTCTCTTGGTGGGGGACTCAGTTGCCCAAGGAGTGAAGTTAAGGGAACCCAGCAGGAAGGACAGGGAGGTAAAGTGCATTTCAGAAGGCACTGCATGGTGGGATGAGAAGGTGGATCAATAGGATCACAAGGGTAATGGCATGGAGGAGGACTGGATGTTATCATCCACCTGGGGATGAATGACTTGGCAGGAGACAAAGTGAAGTAGTTAGAATCCAAAAGGATTTTAGGAAGTTGGGGGGAGTTTCCATTTCCTTCTCAGAGGTGCCACCTGTCCATGGCGGGGGAAAGGCTAGGGCACTTCGCATCCAGTAATTCAACTCCTGGTTGAAGGAATGGTATGGAATGGAGGGTTATGGCTTCATGGGGGACTGGGGCCCCACCTGGATGAATGCAAGCCTGTATAAAGATAATGGCCTGCATTCATCAGGGAACGTGACCTGAGTAAGAAGTGTGAATGCTTCAGTGACAAGCATTTAAAATGGCCGGGGGGGGAGTCAGAAAGATCAGGCGACTTAGTATCACCCCCTTGGCACATGCAGGAAAATTAGTTGAAGTCTGGGACACTGACAGCAGATGCAGAGTGGGAAGCAGTGAATTATTGACCACATAAGAACGACAACTGGGAAGGGGGGATGAAGCAGAGATGGGGAAGGGGAAGGAAGCAGGAGAGCAGCAGCAAAGAGAAGGAGGGGGATAGGATGCAAAACATGGAAGGCATGGTAACAAATGACCGCAGCCTAGGAAATAAAATCTCAGACCTGGAAGCATTGATAGTAGAGGAAGACCTGGACATAGTGGCAATATCTGTGACATGGTATACTGTTAATCATGGGACATTAATGTACCAGGTTATGCTCTGTTCAGGAGGGATGGAGGGTTAAAAAGGAGGGAGCGTGGCCCTGCATGACAGAGAGGCTATAAAGGAGACAGAGGTACAGGGTAGACAGCGGGGAGGCTGAGGCACTATGGGTCATCCTTGAACCTGGCAAAGGCTCAGCAATATGAACGGGTGATCAGCACAGGGGGAAGAAGTGGACAGGGAGCTTGCGGATGGAATACACAGTATGGCAATGAAAGTTGAAGTCCTGCTGTGGGGGGATTTCTGTATGCCAGATGTGGATTGGTCCACCCAGGCAGCTGCTTCAGCCAGAGGCGGAAGCATCCTGGATTCCCTACAGGGGGCAGGTCTAAGGCAGCTTGTGCTTGATCCAGATAAAAGGCCATTCTTGACCTGCTACTGACCAATGGGGACAAAATTCAGATATCTGTGTGGAGGGACAACTGGGATCCAGCAACCACCACATAGTGTAGTTTAGCATGGAACCCAGGATCCAGTCCAGCCACACGACAGCAAACATTTTGGAATTCAAGAAGGCAGACTTCACTGACATGGGGAGATGCATCTGAATAGCCTTCTTTAGAAGCTTGTAAAAGGGTGGCATTCAGGAGGTATGACGAAACACACAAGAATGAGAATAGAGAGGTGTATCAGGTAAAACGGAGGGAAGCAGGTAAGGTAATGAAGGAACCAATGGCTCAGATAGAAGAAAGCATAGCTAAAGGATATCAAAAGAAGACCAGACTTTCTTCAGGTACACAAGCAAGGAGAAAAGGCAAGGGAGGACTTGAGGATAAGGAGGATGACAAAGGGAGACTGCAGAGGGATTAGTAAAAGTATACATCCTGAACAGGTATCACAAGTTTCTCACAGAGGAGAGAGACAGGGACTGTTCTACCAACAGCAGCATGAACACTGTAGGGGAAGTCGGACACAAGTCCATTTTCAAAGAGAGTATTATTGAAGGGACTTCAAATTTTAGGGTGGACAAGGCCATAGGACCGTATGGATACATCCAAGGGTATTAAGAGAACTAGGCAGGGAGGTGCTTGCTGTTCTACTCATGGCCTTATTCAGCAACTCACTGGAAACAGGAGTGGTTCCAGAGGACTAGAGGAGAGCAGACATAGTTCCATTTTGTAAGAGCATCAGCAGGAAGCAGGCTAGCAAATATAGCCTGGTCTGTCTTACCTGAGTCATGGTAAATTAATGAATCCACTATAAGAGAGACTGTTAAAGAGTATTTTTGAATCCAGTGGGCTGCAAGATCGTTGTGTAGCACAGATTCACTAGGGAAAGGTCATTGTAAATAAATCTGGTAGATTTCTTTGACTGGATGGACCAGGGAAATAGATAAGGGAGAGCAGTGGACATGATTGAGCCGGAGTTTAGCTAGGCCTTCAGCACTGTGCCACACAGGAGGCTGATAAAGAAAACTAATAACCTAGGGTAATCCAAAATACAGTCTGGGTTCAGTGCCTGTGCAACTGGTTTTGTGCTTGTGTAACATAGAATTGGCTGTTCCACCTCTATCCATGGGATACTACTGCATCAGTATGAAGGTAGGGAACTTAGAGGAGGGCTCCACCACTTGAGGTGCCAAGCAGTAAAGGATTCCTCGGCTAATGGTACCTTAAGAAGTTGGCCCATGGAAAGAAGGGCATGCTGCTTGAGAAGGAGGGGTGGATGAAGGGCAAAAGAAAAATACTTGTGTGTGGAGTGAGGAGAGCAGCCCTTAAATGGGCTAAATGGGAATGTGTCCGGTTGCACTGCCCCCTTAAACTACAGGCTGTAGCCTTCCAATTAGTACAGTAGCTAGTAAATGGATAAGAAACAGAGGGTGGTGGTTAATGGCACTCACTGTAATGATGGGAGAGTGATCAGTGGGATACCACAGGGCTCAGTACTGGGACTAATCCTTCTGAACATAGGGACACTGCAGAAGAACTGAAGGGAAGGTATGCCTTTTTTCAGATGATATCAACACTTGCAATAGGGTAGACACCAAGGAGTGGTGAAGAGAATGATCAGGGATCTTATAAATTTTGAGGAGTGGTAAAAAGCATGGCAGTTGGATTCAATGCTAAAAAGTGCAAAATCATGCACCTAGGGCATAGGAACCAAGAGCTGAGTATAGGATGGGGGGGTTATTGACAGTCAATAAACAGGAAAGGGATCTTGGGGTTTTTATGTCTGAGGACCTCAAGATGGCACTGTTGCAAAGCAGTGAGTAGGGCTAGTGGGATGCTGGGGTGTGCTGGGAGGGTATGTCCATCAGGAGGATGGAGGTGGTGTTGCCAGACCCTACCTGGAGTGCGATGTAATTTTGGAGAACAAACCTCAGAAAAAACATAGACAGGGTGGAGGAAGACAACTGGAAGGAAACTAAAATGGTGCAGGATTTGCATGAGAAACCCTAAGAGGAGTGACAGAGGGATCTCAGCATGTATACCCTAGAAGAGAGGAAAGAGACAAGTGACATGATACAGGCCTAAAGGTGTCTTACAGGAGTGAACAGTGTCCAGGGAGTCACTTTCAAATGTGAAAGAGCACCTAGACCAAGGGGAATACAATGAAGCTGGGGGAGAGCAAGAGAGAAATGTGAGAAAATATTGGTAGATGCCTGGAACAGATTACCAGCTGACGTGGAGGAGGCTTCAAGCATGTGTGGTGTAGACATAGATATATATTAGAGAAGAGGTGGGAGGGTCAATGGAGATCAGACGGCATGTGAGGAGGAAGATGAGGCAGGAAACATCTAGGTAGACTAGGTAGGCCAAGTGGTCCTTTTCTGATGACAAGTTCAGTGTTTCTATGTTTATGATTGCACACCTACTATTGAAACAGCTTTTACTACAGTAGGCCTCTGATTGTGAACTATCATTCAGTTGGTGGCTGCTTGATGTGAGTGGAGGGTCGGTGCTGGCTTAGCACACCATAGGTAATAGTGGCAAGTGGTTGTGTTGTAGTGGTACTGGGTGGGCTGGTCAGGGGTAGATGATATACTTATGGGGCAGGGGAATCACCAACACCAAGGATCTGGTATGGAAGAATTACAGCCTTGCCAGACTACTTATTGGGACATGTGGGAACCCTGGTCTGGATATCAGGCAAATGGTACCGAGGAATAACTGATCTCATCAAGTGTCTGATTGGGGCCCCGTTGATCAGTGGTGGGGGGTCTGCTGTCTGCTGGACACATGGGACAGATGTTTTATTCCACAGGCATGCAATTTGGGGGGCGGGGCACTGGACACTGGGACAGTTATGCCATGTACCAGTGGAGGGACTAGGGCTAGTGGTAGTCTGACATGGCCAGGTGTTGGGAGTGTATGAATGCATAGTCCATGACACCTGGTTTGGGGAACCAGTAACTAGTGCTGCACTAATGGACAGCTACACCTCCCCAACCCTCCCAACATGCCGATGTGCCTATGCACAAGGATGGATTAGGGCCACTTACAAATGGGCTAGTGACTTGGTAACTCAAGCAATCATATGACCCTGCGCAGTACTATCCTGCTTTTAGTGGCAAATTGGGATTATATGTTGATAACCTGTCTAACACTACAAAAAAGCTTTCAATATTCTGCCTCAGGGCTTTTTTAAAACCACTGTAACTCTGTTAAATGAACAAGAAACACCCGGAGTTGTGGTTGGTGATGGTGCACCATGGCCCCATACCCACTGCCGACTTCCACCCACCTGGGTCCCAATCCCTGTGCCTCCTCCTGCCTGGATGATACTGGATGTCTTGGGTGCCAGAAGAAGTGGCAGTCCTGCCCTATGATGGTTAAGCCAGGAGGTCTCTTGCAGGCAGAAGTAGGCATTAGCAAAGCCTCGGAAGGGGACCCAGTGGGCATGGGGCAGGTTGGTGGGAGAGAACTGGGATGATGTCGAGAAGACACATCTCTCGGTGATCAGAGGAAAAGAGTTGGAAAAAGAAAAAATTTCCCAAATAGCATTCCCCTTTTGATTTGAACCCAAATCACCTTTTGATAATGCAGCTACCAAACTACCTACCTAACTGCTGCAGGTATTACCAAACCCAAACTCATTGGTATCAGTTCAAAAAAGACACCCCCTGAATTTTGTCCCCGAATACCTAAATGCCAAGAGGCAGGCCTGAGGTGCAGCCGGTTGACTGGCGTTGGCACACCCACCTGAACCAAACAACCCCTCAACATGTTTCCCGTGATGTCTTTAAATCTGGAAGTGGCTTTCAGCGCCAGTGGACTTGAACCCAGATAAATAAATACAATATTCCCCAGGTGCAGGGCAATTCCTGCCCTCACTCACAGCTCTGCTGTATTAGTCCTAGGATGGCACACATGACTGAAGTCCTGGGGAGGATGGATCAGTAGACGCAGAATCAGGACTGAGGCCAAACACTTGAAGGTGGATCTTCAGTGCAACCCAAGGTCTTGTAGCCCTGTCCCCCGGCCCACAGAGAGGCCACTGCAAGGCATCACACAAGACTCACCAGCCACAAGTGACCCAGACATGGGAGCATGCCCACAGTCTGGCTCCCCCACAGTCTGAGCACCCCAGCACCTGGTCAAATCCCACAATCCCTTACCTAGCAGCCCCACTTGATAGGGTCAGCAGCTCCCCACCTAGCACATTTAGGATTGATTCTTCAGATCATTTCCATTCTTTCCTCAGTTACCTGCTACTCTGTGTAGTCAAGCAGTCTCAGCTACCTTCTCGAATATCAGGCTCTGGGGGCACTGTGCAGAGTCTGAAATTCCAGGGATTTAACACAAGTCTCCCATCTTGCTGCATCTCAAGAGCAGTCAGCAGGAACCCACCCAGACAGCACCCGCTCATCCCCCTGCCCCCACAGTCTTTCATCTCCAGCACAGTGGCCACTCTTGTGCTCTGGCTCACACACAAGTTCAGTGTAACCCCCTACAAATGGAGGTCACTAAAAAGCCTTTCAATTTAAAATAGTTTAGTGAGAGTGCCTAATGCCTCCATACTGTTGCTTTAAGAGCTGCCAATCTGCAGTGCAATTAATTTGAACTGGGGGGACTGTGTGTTTCCTTGCTCGAGTCCCGCCTGGGCCACTGAGCAGATCGCTCTGTTCTGCAGTCGCTATATGCACAGGGGGAGCACTTTCAAAAGATGTAATTATCTGCTGGGAATTTGTTAAGATTGATAATGACTGTACAGTTTGTCTAACCTGCCTTTCTTGCAGCTGGGACTCTGTGTGTTTAGCCCCTCCATTTTGGATCTGAACTGCTGAACAGATCCAATTTATGGGGAAGGGCTCCTTAAAATGGAGCCTGCTGGTAAATCAGCACTTGGACTCTGAAATGGAGCCAGCCACAAGGGGCTTGTATGGAGAGAGCCTCTGGGAAATGTAGTTTGGACTGTGGTGCCTTTTTTTGCCAATAGAGGGAGCCTGTTGTGACTGACAAGGAGAATCAGCCAACTGCAACCTTTTGGATTTGGAGGAAAGGCCCGGACTGTCTGCTGGGAGAGTAAGTCTGAGCATGGAGCTGGAAGAGTGAGCAGCTCGTGGGGCTACTGCCCACGGGGCAGCGTGGGAACCGTGTGGGAGGCCTGAAAAGGGCCTGTCTTTCGTCAGCTCTCCTGAGGGGAGAAAAGAGGACTGTGTTTTCTTGGATCAAGTATCTGAACATGGGTGAAGAAGAAAAGCAGTCATTGTGGCCTAGATATTGGGCAACCAAGTGTTCAGACAGAGATTCTGAAGTGGAAACATTGATTTTCAGACAGAGATTCTGAAGAGAAGCCTTGATTTTCAGACAAGAGATTCTGAAGAGAAGCCTTAATTTTCAGACAGAGATTCTGAAGATGAACCTTGATGCTGAAGTGCCCTGAGGTTTGGGGCAGAAGAGAACTGTTTGAAGTTGGAAGCTGAGGGGGACACTGCCCCAAGTGTTTGTGCAGCCGTTGTGCGCAGTAGATTCACACGGGAAGCGCGTGTGAGACCATAAAGTTGGCCTGCATTCATTAATGAGTAATTATTTGGACAGCGATTACGAACTTTCAGAGTGAGAGAAGAAGCAGAAGTGATTTTGGGACCAGACTTAACCTGAAGAAGACCGAGAGTGTGCAGAATTGCGATCGGCCTGTCAGGACTCTGTGGTCTGGAAAGTGACCTTTACATATAAATGTGTGAGTGCTTGTAGGGACTGAGTGCTGAGTAATTCCCCATGTTGTGAACTGTGTGCTGTGCTGGGAGTGTGATTCCCTAGCAGGGTTCGATCTGAATCGCGTTTGAGTCAGAAAGAATACCTCGTTAGCCAGGCTCAATCTCCTGAGGTGACCAGCTGCTTGCCTGGTAGTGTTTTGTGTACATATAAATTGTGCAGCGAGCTGGAAGTCTGATCAGCATCTCTTGACTGCATCTGCCTGTGACTAAAGTAGTATATGGGATGCTTGATAAAGGTGTCGTTGCCAATTTACTCTGGATGGATGATTTTTTGGTATATAAAGTACTGGATGTGACCGTATTTGAATTGCATATAGGATGCTTGACAAAGTATCACCAGTATTGCTTTGGATGGGACTTTCAAATATTGTGCTGAATGTTCTGGATGTAAGATCCATATAGTTTGTTCTGGAATGTTCAGAAGTCTGTGAGTGCAGGGCAATGCCTGCTTCGTCTGCTAAAGTGCTGGGCAATCCCTGCTGTGGTTGTAAATAGTAATTTGCTGCTTTACACAAATCTGTTTCCAAGTTGCCCCCACCCTCAAATTAATAGCCGGCCACCTCGACCAGCTGCAACTCCATCAGGCCTGCAACATCTTGGACTGTGGTATCTGTTCAACCAGTATGGTATGAGATTGTGGGGTTTCTGCTGTATCTGGGACTGGTACCAGTGTGAGTATTATTAATAATGGTGGTTAACATCTGATTTATCAGCAGCTAGATAGCCAAGGCTCTGGATGTCTTAAGTCGAATGGTAAAATGTGATTTATGTCTGCCTTTTAATATGTAGCCACCCAGCTGGAGGGTTCACCAGCAAAATCCAAAATGATCTCTGTATAAGTGTAAATACGGTAAGATTACCTCTACTCCTCCTGTTTCCCTTTCCTAGCTCCTTTATTCCTCCAAAATAAATATCTTGTTGTTGTTGTTTGAAATCCTGTGTGGGCATATTATTAGAGAGAGAGCCTTTAATTCAAAATGTGGGGAACTGTGTATCGGGGCATGTCTAGGGAAGATAACTGGTCACCGTGGGTGGTGTAGCAGCTCAGGGGGCTACACCCAGTACCATCTCACCCACGTAAAGCACCCTGAGTGGAGGCACTGTGCAAAGGTTTTAAAAATGTTATACGTTAGTGAACCCAACCTCCTTAGCCTATATTCGTGGTAGTAGGCAGGGGTGTAACACTGGGGGGTGATGCTACCCAAGGGTTACATCAGCAACTCTTTTTCAAAAATACATCAAGAAAGTCCCATTTTTCACCATGCTAGTGCTAGTCAACTCCAGACAGAAGAGGCTGTCTTGTCAGCTTCTTAAAACCTGGGTTCAAATCCGGTTTTCATGTCCGTTTTCTACAAACAATTTTTTCTGCCAAAAAACAGTCCTTTAACCTTGTCTTTCGCTTTTCCTGTTGACGTCTTGTCATTGCCAGGGTCAGACAGAACCTTTTACACTTTTTCTTCTCTCATCAAAAATCTTTGATGACCCGTGTCTCACCGATGTGGCGCAGATAAAACTGAAGAGGCTTTCTCCCCATCCTCTTGACACAAATCCATTTTCTTAATCCTTTTTCTCAATCCATTTAACCTGTACTCTGAACAATTTCATCGCTGTGGCGCAACTTCTCTGGCAGCAACAAAATACTGCAGATCTCCCTCTCTGCAGAGCTGCCTGCAAAATCCTCTCTTTTCTCTCTAGATGAGGAAAGGCACAACCAGCTCTGGGGGACAGACGGCTGGCAGCCCCCCTCACAGCCCCACAACCCCACCTTCTCCCTAGGGGCTGGAGACCCCCCTCCCTGTGGAGGGGCTCCCACCAAACTGAACTTTCAAACCAAAGTTCTTCCCCCTTGGGAGCTTTCTGGCAGCTCCCTATTGGCAGGAGCAACTGTCAACCAAAATTAACACGTACAAGGTTCCCGTGACACCTCACTGGTTGCTGAAAAAGGCGCACAGACTGTCCCCAGTATTTTTCCCCTCAAGAGTCTTCACTGAAGTTCTACTCTTTAGTAGCCTCTTCCCTCTGATGGGCCAACAAACAATTTAGCATTTTTAGTTATTTTCCAGCCAGTCATTAACGCTGAAACTTGTTTTCCCCAGCACCAGACAAGCTGAGAAATATGTGTAGTATAACAGCAACAGGAATGAGGAATAAATGTTCTAACTCTACCTGGATTAGGTGAATGGGGGACTACCAGACTACCAAAGAATTATTTTTTTATTGTGTCCTGAACTGACAGTGTGTGTATGTGTGTGGGGGGGGTTGATGACAGGCTGCGTTTGTGCAGTTAAAACACGATTCCCAGAATCATTAACTGGCACTAACCACGCAGTGTGTTAGCACTTCAAGAAAGCATTTAATATACCTGTATGCCTTGTATGCATTTGAGTAACCCCCAGTTGTATGAGCACCTGGTTGCTATTAGTAATCCTGTGCGAAAAAAAAAAAATATATAGTGCAACATTAACAGGTTAGCACTGCATAGAATAATGTTTTTTAAAACAGTACCAGCTATGCTTATCACAATGCAGTGCTAATTCTGTTACAGTGGTATTTGGGCCCTCATTTTCAGATTAGTGTTGTACACTCCTAAGTGCTGCACCTGAGATAGCGTACAGCCACAGAAGGTGGTGATAAATGGCACTCACTCTGGTGAGGAGAGAGTGACCAGTAGGGTGCCGCAGGGCTCAGTAATGGGACACGTCCTCTTTAGTGTCTTTATAAGTGGCATAACTGAAGAACTGGAAGGTAAGATGTGCCTTTTTGCAGATGACACCACAATCTGTAATAGCGTTGATAGGTGCAGATGGAGAGAATGAGTGGGACCTTAGAAAACTTAGAGTGCTATGGACATGGCAGCTCGGGTTCAAAGCCAAAAAGTGCAAGATCAAGCATCTAGGTACTAGAAGCCTAGAGGCTGAGTATAAAATGTAGGGGGAGGTGCTTATGGTCACTAAGGAAACCTTTTATACAGCACTGTGCTCTGTATGCAGGAGAGGATTACTCATTTGCATGGCCGTAGTAGTAGCATGTATGCACATGCACATGATCAGGGTAGCATCAGGTGATGCTGAATATGACACCAATCCAACCATGCTGTTCCCACAGTGTAATGTTTAGCTCTGCATGCTAACCTTCTGAAAATGGGGCCCTAATTGACTAAAAAACCTGGCCGATGCCTCATAAGATGTAGAAGGTAAACATAAAATGGTTATCTTATCTATCTGTTTATGTATTGTTTTATCATATTTTGCTTGCAAAACCTTCATCTGATTTCAAAACATTGTAATGTGACTTAAAATGTTTATAACAGACTAGTTAAAATACAGTTTTTTTTTTCTTCTTTTACCTATATGCTGTCTTTATTTACATATAAAAACACAGTCTGGTGGGCTGGCCTAGCAGCTTGGCAGTGATTGCACTGCCTCCCATGCCAGTGGCCCAGTTTTGGGGGTGGACCTGGGTTGCACAGGGGTTAGCTGGGGGGAGATATGATTGAGCATCTCAGGGAATGCTGTCCTCTCAACGAGGGGAAGTCTGACAACCCCGCTCTTCAACATCCACCTAGCTGAGGAGGGCTGGCAGGGCAGTGGAGTTGCATAAGTGGGAGGGCTCAGGCAGGCACAAAGCAAGTATGTGTCTTTATATGCAATTGCATCATTGCATGCTTGGCTACCCAGGGGATGAAACCAAAGGTAGAAAACCCCCAAAGGCAGAATGATCCAACAACCTGATGCAGATTCTGCACTGCTAACCAAGCTCTGCTCCTGTCTTAAGATGTGTCTCCTTGTCAGTGGCCCTGGCCCTCCCCTTTTTGGCCCCAACACAGGGGACATGTGTGTGTGTGGGGGGGAATCTCAGAGCAACTATGGCCTGTGGATGGTAAGTGATTGGGCTGGAGATGTCAGTGGGCAAAGGGGCAGCAGGGTGACAAAGAAGATAAAAAATCTCTATGGGAAAAAAAAGAAATAAAACATAGTTTGAGAAGCTCAAACCCCAAAACAAACTGTGTATGCCTCCAGTGAGGCATCACAGTCAAGTTATTTAGTAAAACAATGCAAATTATATGCATATGCCAGCTAAACTCCTGATGAGAACTGAATACTGAGGGATTGCGGCAAAAATTGTTTCTTAACCAAGAAACGTTTAGTAAACAAAACATTAAAATAAAAACTTAATCAAAACATAGTCCATAGAGTACAAACTAGCAACGTTTTTGGCTTACATTTCCACAGCTCCTGAAGTGCTTCCCAAGCATTCAGCTCAGATAAGTTGCTGGACTTGCACAGTAATTAATTACACATAAAACCAATCAACAACTTAACTTGGAAAAATGCATGCAGCCCCTTATGTATACAGGTATGTTAGGAATATCATGTATTAGTTTCCTATACAAATGTGTTGTCTCGCAGTAAATGAAGGCAGCACTTATTTAAAAGAATAAACTAGAGCATTTCAAATTAGTTCTAAAAGTTTCTTGTCACATCACAATGTTCTGAAATTTGATTAAAAGTGTGCAAGCAAAACGAGATGTAAAATCCCATAAAGAAGTAGAATAAGCGATAGCCCTGTTTTGTTTACCTGCTCTGCGGTTTTAAACATCCTCTCAAGCCAGCAGCTAACTGTATGCAGCAGACAAGCAGTTCAGCTCCAGGCCATTCAAGGGGGAGGGGCAGGGGGATGGGTAGTTTCAGAACATAGTCCATTTCAGTATATAGTTTATTTGTTTCAGTATATAGTGTATGTGAATGTTTCAGTCTACAGTGTATGTGCTTCAATAGATAGTGTATGTGTTTCACCATGTAGTGTATTTGTTTCAGTATATAGTGTGTGCAGATTTTTCAGTGCATAGTGTATTTATTTCAATTGATAGTGCATGTATTTCAATATATAGTATATTTTTTCAATATATAGTATATGCAGATTTTTCAGTGCATAGTGTATTTATTTTAATAGCTAGTGTATGCATTTCAATATAAAGTGTAGATGTTTCAATATATAGTGTATTTGTTTCAGTATATAGTGTGTGCTTTTTTCAGTGTAGTGTATGCATTTCAATATATAGTGTATGTATTTCAATATATAATGTATTTGTTTCAGTATATAATGTATGAAGATTTTTTTTCAATATATAGCGTATGTGTTACAATCTATAGAGTATTTGTTTCAGTGGATAGTTTATGTGGATGTTTCAGTCTGTAGTGTACGTATCTCAATAGATAGTGTATATGTTTCAGTACATAGTACATTTGTTTCAGTATATAGTGTATGTGGATTTCAGTAGATAGTGTATGTGTTTCACTATACAATGTAAGCATTTCACTATATAGCATATGGGTTTCACTATATGATATATGTATTTCAGTATACAGTATATGTATTTCACTATATGATGTATATATTTCAGTAGATACTGTATGTGGTTCACTACATTGTGTATGTATTTCACTATATAATGTATATATTTCACTATATGATGTATGTATTTTACCATATAGTGTATGTGTTTTACTATACAGTCAGAGATTATGAATTATGTCCCTAACGGCTTGCCGTATCACATTACCCTACAGAGACTGACAGGCACCGAAGTATGCCTTTGGGCATCGACCATAATTTTCATGGCATTTCAGCTTACCCTACCCTGTAGTGCAATAAATATTGCATTGTGCCTTGGGGTCCTTGGGCCTTACGCTCACTCTATTCGGCCATAACGCTCATGGTATTTTACCTCATCCTATCCTGCAGACATTGACAAACGCTGAGGTGTGCCTTGGGGTGTTCGGCTTTACAGTCACCCCATTTCATAAGGACATTCACTGAAATGGGTGCAGCATAGGAGACTGGGGTAAACTGTGGGGCCGAAGAGTCCAAGGCTAACCTCGATGCCTGTCAGTGGCTTGAGGGTAGGGGGGATGGTATGGTGTGAACATGACAGCTGGCAGTGCAAAGGCACACCCCTGACACCGGTCAGTCTGTACAGGGTAGGACGTTATGGTTATAAACCCTAATGCCCTGGCCGTTTGTTGGTATTTGCACTACAAATTTGCAGCACAGCATTTTTGTGACCCCCCAACTTATGAAAGTGTTTGGGACCTCTGCTCATGAATAGTGGCACTGTGATTTTGTTAATCTGTCCCAAATGTTGATTTCTCACAGTGACTGTGCCATCCTGCGCTAGATGTGGGAAAACACACCATTCAGGCAGGATGTGAAAAATGACAGCTGTACCATACATAGGTTGGTGTGAAGAGATGGCAGTGTTGAAAATCTCAAGTGAGAATATTAAAAATGCTCGAATTTACGAGCATACGTACAAACTGCGCAATGCACACTCGTAACACAGTCATTTAGTGGAATTATTTCACCAAATTTTCAACATAGGCATTTTGGCACCTCTGCTGTATGATTTTCTTCATCTGTCCTGATCATTGATTTCCCACAGCGACCATGCCACTGTGCGCCAGCTGTGCAAAAAAATATTTTGGGCAGGATGTGAAAAATGACAGCTGTACTGTTCATAAGAAGGTGTGCCAAAACTGACAATGTTGAAAATGTTGAGTGAAAATATTACAAAATCTCCAAGTTACGAGTGCACGTGGAAACTGTGCAACGTACGCTTGTAACATACTCATTTTGTGGACTTTTGTCACCAGATTTCCAACATAGGCATTTTAGAACCTCTACTCATGAACACTATCACTGTGATTTTCTTAATCTGTCCTGAACACTGATTTCCCACAGCGACCATGCTATTCTGCACCGGTAGTGCGAAAACACATTTTGGATAGGATGTGTAAAATGACAGCTGTACTTTTCATAAGGAGGTGTGGAAAAATGGCAATGTTGAAAATCTAGAGTGAAAATATTACAGATTAGTGAAGTTACGAGCATGCATGGAAACTGCGCAACGCACACTCATGAAACAATAATATTTTTTATTTTTTCACCAAATTTGCAACATAGGCTTTTTGAGAGCTCACCTCATGAACAGTGGCACTGTCGTTTTGTTAATTGGTCCCAAAAGGTGATTCCGCGCAGTGACCGTGAATCACCTTTCAGGACCAAATAACACAATGACAGTGACTGAATTCATGAGGCAGGGTCCCAATAACCCCATGTGGAAAATTTGGTGTCAAAATTCCCCAAAATGCCTGAGATATGCGCCAAAGTTGAAAACCCCCTATTTATGCCATTATACAGCTTACCAGCATTTCTTCAGTTCGAGGTCAGCTTTGAAGAGTGCAGACGTGTTCCTGATCCTCCGAAGATCGTCACGCCAGGCTCAGAAGGTAAGTATGGGGTAAGGGGATGGTCGGGGAGGTGGGGTATGCAGTGGGTGGGCACGGGTTGAGGAGGGGCACAGACAGTGAGGGATCATTTTCTTCTTTACAGGGTGTTTATATAAAAAAAAATAGACATCGAGGGACGGTTTTCCCTTTAGCAGGTGCTTTGCATGCTGGGGTGGGCTCTCAGCATGCCACCTGTGTTTTGGGATGGGGACTGGAGCTGACAGGGATTGGGCACCACTGTTGGCACATACTGAGGTCTTATGAGCCAAGGGGATTGGGCACCCCTTGGCACACAGGAAATGGTGGGGGGACATGCCGACGGGGATTGGGCACCCGGTCTGCAAATTAAGTTAGGAGGGGGCATGCCAACAGGAGGATTGGGCATCCCCATCAGCTTTCTGATGGACTGTACAAGGTGGTGGCTGCCCCTCACCTTCCCCGTTGACGCCTCCATGTTGCTCACAGAGGACACCAGCAGTAATTGGCTGCTGCAATCAGGGACCATTCCATAGCACTCCCCAATTGCAGCAACTAATTTCTTTCAAGGTGGTGGCACGTTTTTGTAACTGCTGTCATAGTGTGCTCTGCCATTGGCGCCACAGAGCCCTGCCTGAAAAAAACAGTGGCTCCATTGGCTGCAGCAGGATCGCACCTCCAAAACTCACTTTTCCACTGAAGCAACCACAATATGTTGTTTGCACTGCGCACGTAAGACAACATAAAAAAAGGAAGAAGAAAGTTTTTCTGTCGCTTTCTTACAGCCCTACCAAACAACAGTCAAGGAACATGGATGCTGATAGTGACAATATAGAGTATCTTCAGGCATACTGCTCCAGCACCGGGCCATGTCCAGTCAATTTCCCTCTCCAGGGGAGGGTTCTGATGACAGGCAGTCCTGTGTTCAGGAGGGAAGACAGCTCTCCCATAAACACAAAAAGAAATGGTCCTGTTCTCAGTTCTGGTTGGGAAGCCAGTGCCACCTGATCTTGAGTTCTTCCTCTTCCCATCAGAAGGGGAGAAATGGTACAGCTCAAGGTCACTCTCTTTGCCCTTGGTATCCCTGGACCCCTGGCACCATCAGTGTCTCTGACAGTTTCTGCTTATGAACATTCAAGGTCTCAGCCCCAGAGCCTGTCTTTGCCTTCCAGGGGGACTCCAGTGGGTAGCTTCATTACTGGGTAGCTCTTATGGAGCAGTGGGCACAGTACCTGGATCGCTTGCCCCTTCTCGTATTGCTGGCTGAGGGCATTGGAGATGCAGTTGGGACACTCTAGCCAGCTAGAGCATTTGGCTCTGGTATCAGCTTCTGGGTCCTTGTTGGTGACTACACCACCCATGCCTGTTCCACTGGCTGCACCCCCCTTGCAGTGTCACAGTCTTAGGACTGAACCCAATTGCATTCAACTTTCTCAGCACTGGGTCCAGTCTCTTTGGTGATGCAGTCTCTGATGCCAGCTCCTCTTCTGCTGGTGCCTACTCCTCTTTTCCAGTGCCGAGCTTAGTGCTGGCTCCCTCTCTGCCAGTGATGGTGTCGCCTGTCTTTTCAACTCCTAGAACTAGGTTAGACATCTCTAGATCTACCCCTCTCTCAGCCCCTCTTTCTGGAGAGGAGCTGGAGGTGGATGAGTCTGACCCCAACTTAATTATCTCTGAGAGCAGCGATGATTACTCTTTTTGCAGCCTGAATAATTTAATTCCAGGCTCTTCTCCAGTACTACAGGAGGATCTTTCTTTTCAGGCTCTTCACAACATACATACAACCCTCACTTTTGAGCTTTCTGCCATTGACACAGGGGAAAAGTCTATGTCTGGAGTGGTTTGACATTTCCACTATGCCAGTCAAACTTATACCTCCAATTCTGCCTGCATTTGAGACCCTCTCAGACACAGAGTGGGCCAGGCCTGTGTCTATTTGAATAATTTGGGCACTTTCTTCTACTACTTGAAGTGGTTAAGAAGAGAGGATGCCTGGAGGAACAGAACAGAATGCCAGCCCGGCATTGGTTGCCTCGGAGTGACTACACCTAGGAGAAAGGATTGCTGTGGCTGTTCTAAGTGATGAGGAAGAAACACCTGTGAAGAGATGGCAGTTGAGCGGTGGGCGTAACCGGTGTGGCATGAGGTGGGAGCTCTGCTGCCTCCTGGGAAAACCCCACCTGTCTCCCATGGTCATGGTTCTGTGGTAAACCTAATCATTGGTTTGGGAGAGGTGGCCCATCTTTGCTCTGACTCTGTGGGTGCAAGCAACACCTGCTGGATTTTGATCTTGTCCTGTTTTGGACTTTTCATCTCTGACTCCTCCGGATCGCCTACAAGCAGACTACCGGTTTGAACATTAGATAGTTGGGGTGGACTTGCCTCGTCTTTTAGTGTCAGATAGAGAACTTGGTGAGAGAATTTTCCCTTCTATGTCTGGAGTCTTATCGCTACACTTGGGGGGGTGAGTGCCTGTCGCTAGTGCTCTTCGTTGTGGAGGCAGCACTAGTGAGAGGAGTGCTGCATCTGAACCTTTTTTTCATTATTGGCTCCTTGAGATTTTGCAATTCTGCTTTGAATTTGCTGCCCAGTTAGTCCTGAATGTGGTGGTGGGAGCACCTCCATCTGGTTGCATTAAACATTAAAACGTCAGCCTTGGAAAAATCTTACTGCTAGACTGGGTGGTTGTTTTCTGCCCATTTGATACCTTCACTGCACTAGACTGACTTTCTGTTTTCCAATTTTAGCACTGAATTAGAACTCTCACTTCAGCACACTTAATTATTTTGATCTCTCCCTTATGTTTATATATCTTATGATTTTATTGAGGTGAATTGGGGAGGGTTGGATTGTTTGTGAGGGTTTTGTTTGATTTGTGTGGGGGCGTATGATTGGTGGTGTGTGGATGGTTAATAAGAAAGTTTTTTTTGTATAATGGAGTGAGTGGTTGTGTGAGTGGTTTAGAAAGGCTTTCTAAATGTTAATAATTTTGCTGGTTAAAAGGTCAGGCGTAACTAGGGTATTCTCTTTGGTCTAGGTGGGTGGGCCGGGCAGAGATGCGTTTGGATTGTGTCCCAGTACAAATCACCTATCCTGCTTCCCAGCTTTGCAACCTCCGACCCTTTACCGACCTCCCAGTTCCTTCTATCACAGCCAGGCATTGCAGGGAGGTCAGGATTATAAGGGGGAGGGGTGGGTCAATGACGGCAGGGTGCAGCTGGAGTAGGGGAGGTGAGAGGTATTAAGGTTGTTAGGTACAGGAGATGCCCTGGGTTTAAAGGAGCCTAACAAGACACCAGACATGTTTGGTATCCATACCCAGGAGTCCCACCAGACTGAATGGGTGAGTAGCTGGAGAGCCTTATGTGCTCTCTAATCCTCATCAAATGGTACTATGCAATGCCAAGTCGATAAGGAACAAGACCGCCATTTTTGTGGACTTGATTTCCACCGACGACCTGGCTTGCATCACGGAGACCTAGCTGGATGACGATGCCGGCCCAGTTTTGGAGGTGTCTGTCCCCACTGGGTACTGTGTAGTGCAGTGTCTGAGGAAGGATCGCAAGGGTGGGGGAGTGTCCATAATTTTTAGAGCCAGCCTGAGCTTCACGGTGCATCCAGTTGGAAATGCCAGATCATTTGAGTGTGTTGCCATGTGTGGGAGTCCAGGTGCAAGCTGCAGGATTCTCCTCATTAACCGATCTCCTGGGTCGGGGGGAGAATTTCTGCAGGAGGTTTTGGACTTCATCATCGATCAGGTGTTGGATTCCCTTAGGTGTTTAATCCTGCGGGACTTCAATGTCTGGGTCGATGACAAATTCTTACAATTTGGTTACAGCCTCCTCCAGCTGATGTCATCATGGGCCTGGCACAAATAATTACTTCCATGACCCACCAGCATGGTCACATACTGGATCTAGTGTTCCAGCTGGGTCTTGAGGCCGATGGCCTCAAGATCGATCAGGTCTCGTGGTCTGAACGCTGCACCATGAAGTTCACACTCGGGGCCCCTCTGAAAGCCCTTCCCCTGAGGAGATGGCCAGCTACCACCCTTTAAGGGCTTTGTCCCCAGAGGGACTATTGGTGTTAGATGACCGATCTAGAGTGGACGCAGCTTGTGCAATTGGTGCCAGTGAGGTGGTGGCCACCTATAACAGGGTGGTATCTGAAGCACTGGATTACATCGCTCCAGTTCGTATACGACCCAGATCGTCTCGCTTAGATCCCCCTGGTTTGATGGGGATCTCAAGGTAATGAAGCTCAAGGGTCAGAAGTTAGAACATTGTTGGTGGAAGACCCGGTCGGAGTCCGACAAACTGGTCCTGCAGATGCACTACAGTGTGTACCAGGAAGCAATTTCCCATAAGAAAGCAGAATTTCTGTCCATGGAAATTGTAGCAGGGAAAAACAAACCTCAACTTTTTTGGACTGTGGATTGGCTACTCCATCCTGCCTGTCTACAGCTGAGAAGAAAAAATTACTCACCTTAGTAATGTTGTTACTTCTAATGGAGTCTTGCTATATTCTGACATATGCAGTGAGTCCCAACCTTCGAACTGCTCCGGAGGTGAAAGAGTTAACTTTCCATGCCAGGCATGGAACGCTAAGCTCGAGCTCGGTTGAAACTCTGTCTGTTGTTCTTCAAACTCAAACCATCAGATCTTTATGAGCTAAACTCACTGAGGTCCTGTGTAGAAGCTCAGGGTTTTAAATAATTGATTAGCAGTTTTTTTCTTGGGACAATGCTAACTGTACAGAAAGTATTTATATAGGTTTTCTAGAAGTGTTATGTTTGTTAAACACAGTGAGGTAAGTAATATGCATTTTCACAATGTTTCAGCATTTTTCTGAGCAAAACGCTAATCAATTTTTGGAGTTAAATAAATCCCTGAAGCTGTAAACCTACACTAGCCAACTGGCTACTAAATATAAGAACATGTTTTTTGGTCCCAAAACAAAGACTCGAGTCAGGAGACCCAAAAAATTAAAAACACAACACCAAGTCACCCCAAGAAAGGAAGGGTGAAAAATAACAAGGTAGGCACCTACTAAGTGCCAACACTGCACTGCCCATCCACATCCCAATAACAGAGGTTCTGAGAGGGGCAGGTGGAGGGAGGTCACAATATAGCAAGACTCTATTAGAAGAAACAACATTACTAAGGTGAGTAATTTTTTCTTCAAACAACATGAAGTCTTGCTATATTCTGACATGTGCAGACTACAAAGCAGTACCTCCATGGAGGAGGGACAGAACCTACTTAGGAAATAGACTCTGAAGCACAGCTGTGCCAAACCGAGCATCACTCCTAGCCTGGATGTCCAGGGAGTAATGCTTGGTAAAAGTGTGAACTGTTTTTCCAGGTAGCTGCTTGACATATCTCTAGAATAGGGATGTCCCTGGCAGCAGCCAGGGAAGCAGCTGTACCTCTGGTAGAGTGAGCCCTCAGGCCTGAGGGAGGAACCTTACCCAGTTTTTCATAGCAAAATTGGATACAAGAGACAATCCACCTGGCAATAGATCTCTTAGTGGCAGGTTTCCCTTTACCAACCTCACCATAAGCGAGGAACAGTTGGAGGGAGTCAAACCTGTGACCCTTGGTACGCTCTATGTAGTAACTAAGGGTTCTCTTCACATCTAAGCTGTGCAGCCTCCTCTCGCCAGAGGAGAATGGTCAGTGAAGTACACTGGAAGAGAAAATAGATTGATTAAGGTGGAAATCTGAAACCACCTTAGGCAAGAACTTCCTGTTAGTCCTGAGGACCACCTCATCTCTATGAAAGGAGATAAAATCAGGCTGCACAGACAAAGCTTGTAATTCACTTATGCATCTGGCAGAAGTGATGGCTACCAGAAACACAGTTTTCCAAGTCAAGTACTTAAGCTCTGCTGAAGACAAAGGCTCAAAGAGGGGTTGCATAAGCTGGGCAATGCAAACATTAAGATCCCAGGAGGGGGCAGGGTCCCTGAATGGAGGGTTGGTGTGAAGCAATCCCTTGAAAAACTTGGAGAATACAGGGTGAGCTGAAAGAGAAGAGGGCTACCTGCTGAAATAAAAGCAGACACAGCTGCCAGATGAACTTTTAGGGTAGCTGGCCTCAGCCCCAAGGTATTTAAGTGGACCATATAATCCAGGACTGTGGGTAAATCAGCAGACTCTGGGGAAATATGCTTTCCAGTGCACCATATGGAAAATCTCTTCCATTTCGAATTATAAGTAGCCCTGGTGGAAGGTTTTCTATACGCCTTCAGAATATCCATTACACCTTGGGAGAGGTGTAAATCAGCAAACTCTAACTCTTCAAGAGACAGGCCTTGAGATTCAGAGATTTGAGGTTCGGGTACCAAACCCTCCCCTGAGCACAGGTTAACAGGTTGTAATTCCTGGGGAGACACAGGGGAAGATAGGCTGCTAAGGACAGTAGGAGTGGATACCAGGGTTGTCTGGTCCAATCTGGAGCAATCAGGATCATCTTGCAGGGTTGAGATCTGATTTTGACTAGCACTTTGAACAGGAGAGGGAAGGGGGGGAAAGCATAGAGAAACTTCCCTTCCCAATTGAGAACTAAGGCATCCAGAGGGACTGAGCCCAACACTGGGGGCCTGCAGCAAAAAGGGAAGTTGGTGATTGTCTGGGGCTGCAAAAAGATCTATCTGCGGGGTGCCCCATCTGGAAAATATCACCTCCAAGACCAGGGGGTCCAGTGACCATTCGTGATGGCCCTGGGAAATCCTGCTGAGAGCATCTGCCAGGACATTGCCCTTGCCTGGGAGGTGAACTGCCGTAAGGGAGGTGTTCAGGGAGTAAGTCAGAGACCACAACTTCATTGCTTCGGTGGTGTTGTCTGTTCTGACCTGTATAACTTTGTTCTGAACAGATTTGGAAAAAGCTTGAAGTGCTAGAAAAACTGCTCTGAGTTCCAACAGATTGATGTGGAGCAGAGATTCCTGAGAGGACCACGACCCCTGGGTGGTGAGGCTGCCCACGTGAGCTCCCCACCCCAAAAGGAATGCATCTGTAGTAAGGATTAAGGAGTGAGACTGAGTGACAAAAGGAACCCCTTGTCTCAGATTGCTCTGATCCTGCCACCACTGTAGGGCCTGGATCAGGGTTTGAGTCACTGGGATCAATTTGGTTAGAGGGTCTTTCCTTTGAGACCAAAAGGCTCTCAAATGGAACTGAATGTCCCTCATCTGAAATCTTGCTCCCTGCACTACTGCTGTAGAGGCAGCCATGTGCCCCAGGAGCTGTAGAAAATGCCTTGCTGGTCGAGACACCTGCAGGGTGAATGAGGAGGCCAGAGAGACCAGGGTCCTTGCCCTGTCCAAAGGAAGGAAGGCTCTGGCTTTCTCTGTGTTCAGCTCTGCACCTATGAAGGTGAGGAGCTGGACAGGCTCTAGAACTGACTTTGAAAGATTCAGAAGGAAACCCTAGAGAGGTGAGCAGTTGTTGAGTTATTTGTAGATGTAACTTGACTTGGTCTGTAGACTGGCCTACTATGAGCCAGTCGTCCAGGTAAGGAAAGATGGCAATTTTTTGCCTTCTTAGAGAAGCAACTGCTACTGCCAGGCATTTTGTGAATACCCTTGGAGCAGAGGTGAGGCCAAAGGGCACTGCTCTGAACTGGTAATGGCCTGAGGGCAGCTCGAACCTGAGGTACTTTTGGTGGGAGCTTCTGATGAGAATATGGAAGTAAGCATCCTTGAGGTCCAGGGACACTAGCCAGTCCCTGGCCTTAGAGAGGGTAGAATAATTCCCAGAGTCACCATTTTTGAATTTTGGTTTTAAAAGGTGCTTGTTTAAGTATCTGAGATCCAGGATGGGCCGCCATTCTCCTGTCTTTTGGGGTAAGGAAGTACCTGGAATACAATCTTGCCCTGGTGTAGGGTGGAACCCTTTCCACAGCTCTGAGAGCAAGGAGGAAGAGACCTCTGCCTCTAAGGCAAGTGCCTCTGATGGATTTGCAGGTGGAAGGATCTGGTTCTCATCTTTGGAAAATTTTGAAGCTGAGAACCAGTCCCTGGCTTACTACCTCCAGGACCCATTTGTCTGATGTCAGAGACTCCCAGTCCTGGACAAAGTAAGCCAGCCTGCCCCCTACAGGTAGCTGAGAATCGGCCCTGGCAACCCCATCAGGGTGCCTGCTTGGCAGAGGCTTTGGGCTGAGGGGTGGAAGCAGGCCTGCTTGTACCCCGCCTGCCTCTCCCTCTAAAGAACCCCCTCTGGGCATAAGCAGAAGAGGAGGCCTGGGCTTGGTAAAAAGGCCTATGAAAAGGCCTGCCCCTGCCCCTGGGAAGCTGTCTTTGAGGAGTGGCCTGCCTTTTCTTGGCATGTGCACTCCTATAGGTGGTCCCATACTCATCCATTTTCTTCATGTAATTCTCTGTCTAGTCCCCAAAAAGGGAATTACCCACAACAGGAAAATCCATGGCCTTAGTCTGGGTATCCTGTGACAGGTTAGTACATCTGATCCAAGCCATTCTGCGAAGTGCCACAGATGTAGCCATGACTTTTTTTTTTTTTTTTTTTTTTTTATACTTTATTTTTTATTTTACTTTTCAAACGTACAGCTTGAAGAACAGCTTCGGACATAAAATAATATATTGTTACAACACATGAGGGCGCCACTCCTCTTAATAATCACTCATAGTCTGTCCAAAACTTACAGATACCTCCATGAGGGGAAAAAGGGATAAAAACATTAATTATAATTTTTTTAGAAACAAAATTAGCTGTGTAATTCGAGCCCAAGAGCTGCATGGTACTTTAAACATTGAATCCATGTTATATTGTCCACAATCTCCATACCCTACCAGAGGGAAAGGATAACCATGCTTTACCAACTTTAAGCACATACAGTGCATATTAACAATATGAGAAAGTTATCTTATATTGGTGAGTTGGAAACACAGAACAAAATTATTGCCACTTAATTACCATGTCTACATTATCAAGAAAAATAAACAATTTTTACCTTTTACTGAGTATAGCTACTATTTTAACACAAAACAATCTTACTTTAAATATTTCAGGGTGTAGAGTCTTTAAATGTTGGGTATATAATAGAAAATAGATAATTTTATAAACTAATTAGGCTCTTAGACCAGGACCTATTTTACAAAATAAACCTCCTCTACACCTTTAATTCGGAGATCAATTCACTCACCACTCAGATTAATTGAAAGAGCATTGTTTATAGAGACCAAAAAGGAAAAGGGAAACAAAACACAACAAAAAGGAAAAGTTCAAGTATCCTCATCTTCGGACAGACAGGTTCCCAGTCTATCTTCTGGCCGTCTCTGGAGATGGTGCTGTGACCATTTCATCGCCTCTGCAGGGTCGTTGAATAAGTATATCTTCCCCTTATGTGCAATTCTGAGACGTGCCAGAAAGATCATGCCATGTTGCACAGAGGCCTCGCGCAACATCGCCTTTACCCCGTCGAAGCGTTTTCTTTTTTGTCGAGTGGCGAAGCTAATGTCCGGAAAGAGCTGTACCCATTGGTCATCATACAAAAGTGCATCTCTTTTTCGTCTAGCTGTTGCCAATAGATAATCTCTAGTGCCAATTCCATCGGTAATTACCACGACTGTCCGAGGCATTTCTGGATTGCTTATTCTACCTCGAGGCGTCACTCTATATGCCTTCTGAAGAGCTTGCACTCTGGGAGCTGTATCTTCCCCTAATTGCTGCACGAACCATTCCTTCATAAACAGCAAAAGGTGGTCCCTTCGCTATCTTCAGGCATTCCCAAACCTTCTAATATTAGGAGCTCTAATCTGATTCTCCAAGGTTTCTAGGCGATTTTTCCAGTGAGAGCTTCTCCTTTGTAAGAGCATTCGAGGTCCCAGAGCTGCATCTGCATGTTTGGAGGTGTCAACTGCGACTGTCTGCATATGTTTAAATTGGTCTCCAGTGTCACCACTCTGCCGGTGAGGCCATCGAATTTATCTGATAAGGTAGACACTGAGGCGATCAGTCGGGAAAGCTTGAAGCCAATAGTTTGAAGTGTTTCTTCACCCAATGCTTCTGGCAGATCTTCCGAACGGGCCTGTGTCGACCGCGTGGCCAGGGTCGCAGAAGAAACCTTTGGTTTTGAACCTGTTCCCTGGGATTGATCTTTGCGTAGATTCCCCATTTTGGAATCGGAGGTTTCCGACACAAAATTAAGTAATTTTTAACCTTTTCCAGTAACGTGAAATACTCTTAAAAGGTGAAAATATTCTGTATAGTCACAGAGCTTTCTCTTATTCTGCCATCTCGCTCGGGCTCCACAGCGCCCCCCCCCCAGCCATGACTCTTGATGACACATCATTTGAGTCCACTGCAGCATGGAATTGCACCTTGGGTGCCTCAATACCATCAGAAGCCACCTGCTCCAGCTCCTTGGCAAGCTGGCAAGGGACCTGTTTTGCTAGAGCCATGACAGTATCCCATCTGGATTTCTAATATCTAGCAACATAAGCCATATAATTTGCCTGTCTGAGTCCCAAGGATGCTGCCATGTACTGTTTCTTTGCCATGGCATCAATCCTCCTGGAGTCCTTGTCCGGGGTGTGTGAAGCCAAGGGAATATTTGCCTTGTCACAGGCTGTAGCCTGCACAACCCAACATGGCTGCATTGTTGTGTAAGGAACTCCATGTCAGAGCCTGACAATGTGTACCTCTTGTCCATTCTCTTATCCACAGGAGGTATAGTGTGAGGAGTTTTTAGAATTTTAAATGTCTGTTTCCCAAAAGATTTATGCAAGGGAATAGACAGTCTCCTAGACTCTGGGATGTCCATCATTTCCACATAGTCAGGCTCCTCTTGATCATCCACAGCTTCCTCCATAGGGAGCTGGAGGGTTTCAGCCACTTTTTTATAAAACATAAAATGAGAAGGGGACTCAGAAAGCCTAGGAGGAGACACTCCTGAAGGTCTGCCTGGGGAGATGTCCGGGTCAGTGGGCACATCCAGACTTTCAAATCCACATTCACTCTTCTCATACTCCTCTTCCCCCTCCTCTGGTTCATAATATTCCTCTAAATCATACTCTTGAACCGGAGGAACTGGCTGAACTGGGTGCTTACCTGACGATGCCGGTTCAGTCGGAACCGGGGAAAGCGACTGGACAATTTTGATCGCTTTGGCTATTTCTTCAGCAGTTGGAGAGGAAAGTTTTGGCTCCACACCAGCTGATTTCCTAGTCCTTTTTGCTGGAACCAACTCCTCAGAGTCGGATCTCCTTTTGCCCGAAGAAGTCTCGCCCTGGTCAGAGGGCACTCTTTCTGGTTCGGTTGGAATCGAACCGGGCTGGCCATCCGGTTCAGCGGACTTTTTGGGCTCCCTTTCCCTGAGCCTGCCAACTCTCTTTTCCAGGGTAGCTGCAGTAAAATTTTTACAAATCTGGCAGTCTGCATTGAGGTGGTCAAACCCCAGACAGTAAACACAAGTGGTGTGGGGGTCAGCCTTGGCAAAGACTTCCCCACACACACTGCAGTGTTGAAACCCAGTGGGCCCGGTATTTCTTTTGGGTTTCTCAGACATAGTGCCAGTCCTATCCAAACTTACCCGTTTATGGCAATCCACCAGGTAAGACCCTCTTATCGGTTCCCAACCGTGTCACGGGTCGTGTAAAAAACTGTAATAAAATCCGTTTTTTTTTTTAGAACCGATAACAACTGGTAACCACACTCTAAATCACAGATTAAGATATTTTAAACAACCTGATCGGTTCAAACCGAACCGATAAACCGTTTACAAGTTCCACACAGAATAGAATTAATGTAAAACCTATCTAGTACTCACAAATACCACAGACAGAGCCTGAACCGACCAGTTGCGGTTCAAGTTCGGTCGAAAACCAAGAAAAACAATACTTTAACCGACAAAATGAACCGAGCAGAAGGAGAAATCTCCGGAGCGACTATTCAGTGAGGCGGAGTAAATAATCTGATGGTTTGAGTTTGAAGAACAACAGACAGAGTTTCAACCGAGCTCGAGCTCAGCATTCCATGCCTGGCATGGAAAGTTAACTCTTTCACCTCTGGAGCAGTTTGAAGGTTGGGACTCACTGCATATGTCAGAATATAGCAAGACTTCATGTTGTTTGAAAGACTTATTCATCCTCTTTATGAAGAGTTTGCTTTGTTTTTCTCTGATAGTGTCGTCTATCCAGTCGAGGATTCCGTCAGTGAGGCAATCATTGCCTCACAGTAGTCGAGCTGGGAGGAATAGAGTCACTCCATCAATTTGGGAGGAGTTTAAATCAGTGGAGGTGGTGGAGGTCATTGAGGTGATCTTAGAGCTGAAGCACACTTATTGCAAACTGGATCCAGCCCTGAGGCATTTCTTAATGAGATGCATTGGGACTGTCGGCCCAGTGTTTACCAGGATTGGCAGCTGTTCAATGGTAGAGGGTTTTTTTCCCAGTGGCTTTGAAAGAAGCACTGGTGAGACCACTCCTGAAGAAAGAATTTCTCGACTCAGCTGTCCTGGCGAATTACCGTCCTATCTCCAACCTGCTGTTTTTGAGCAAGGTTGTTGAGAAACTTGTTGTACAACACCTCGAGGATCACCTTGTGTCCTTTGATATCTATGAGTCATTTCATTAGGGGTTTGGGGCCAGATAAAGCATGGAAACATCATTAGTTAGGGTGCATAATGATCTGCTCAGGGCTAGAGACAGAGGAGACAGGTCAATTTTTGTTCTCCTCAATCTCTCCTCAGCCTTTTTTTTCCCCCCTAATTTCTTTCTGTCCTCAGCTGAGGGGGTTGTGCCTTTGGTCCTCCCTTCCAGCCAGCCTTCACAGCAACTGCCCCGGTCACGGCTAGAGCTACACCTATCTGCTGCAGCCCTTCTCAGACTACATCACAGCCGGTACTTACCCCACCAGTGGAGACCTGGAGGGTGGGCCCAGGAGGGAGCTGACTTGGATGCGACCGTGGCGGCACCATCAGGGCAGCTGTCATGTTGCTGAGGATTTTTTCTTATAGGTAGCCCCAATTCAGCGCTGGCGTACATTGGCATCAATGACACTGCAATGCACACTTCTGTACATTGCTTGTCAGATGCCACCAAAACTGTCCCTTGCTATTGACCCTGAAGCTGCACAGCCCCCAGCCACCACTAGTTGTCAGCACCTCTGTGGTCTTACCCCACCACCCTCCCTGGAGGAGGAGAGCTCTCCCTAGGATGCTCAATCCTCCTTCTCCTCCTGGCCAACCCACAGTGATCCGTGCCCATTCCTGAACACAGGTCTCCAGCGTGGCACGAGGTGTGGCATCCAGCGCCTCAACCCTCAACATCACCAGGTCGGCACTCTGTCCTCGACCTTTGATACTGTGGATTGCTTTGTGCTTCGTGATTGACTCTCTGAGTATTGTGGACTTGCAGGTATTTTCATTAAATGGATTGAGTCCTATCTCTCCGATAGGGTGCAGTGGGAAGTGATGGGAAATTTCTCCTCCTCTCCAATGCCCCTGTCATGTGTAGTGCCCCAGGGTTCGATCTTGTCACCGATGTTGTTCGCAGTATATATGCTGCCCCTGGGTGAGATCATTCAGCAGTTCAGCATGGAGTTTCACTGCTATGCAGATACCCAGCTGTATGTCATCTGCACCTGGAACATCCAGTGCTGTAGATGTGATTAACACCTGTCTGGCTAAAATCAATGACTGGATGTCTTCCAGCTGGTTGCGACTGAACCCAGATAAGATGGAGGTACCGGTGATCAAGCCGGGTCATGGGCATGATGGGTTAGCACCTGAAGCTGACACAGGACTTTTTTCTGGGGTCTGCTCTGTTGGTGGCCTTCCGAAGGTGCGCGATCTTGGTGTGATCCTGGACAGCAGATTGACACTTGAAGATCAGGTGTCTCCTGTTGTCAAAAGTGTTTTTTAACACTTGAGGAACATTGACAGGATCAAGTCCCTCATTCTGTCTGAACATCTGTCAACACTAGTGCATGCCTTTGTTACCTCTAGGCTCAAATACTGTAATTGTCTTTACTTCGGGGTAATGGGAGGAACCCTCCACAGACTGCAGCTGGTGCAGAATGTGGCAGCACAGTTACTGATGGGCCTTTCTAGATCCAGTCATCTGGCCCCAGTCCTGCATGCTCTGCACTGGTTGCCTGTTGGGTGGAGAGTCCTTTTCAAGGTGGGCTTGCTCACCTTTAAGGCCCTATAAGGACTGGGCCCTGGTTACCTGACTGAGCTCCTGACACCTGCAACCTCTGTCCACTCCCTCTGCTCCTCATCAAGGGGCCTCCTGGATGTTCCCAGGGTTTGGCTCAAGACATCAGGCAATCGCACCTTCAGTGTTGCTTGGCCAACCCTGTGGAACTTGCTACCATCTGCAGTCCAGGAGGCCCACTCCATTGGGTTGTTCAAACAGAGGCTTAAGACCCACCTATTCCACCTGGCCTATCCAGAATAACTCTTCCCGTCTGACTGACTGAGTAATTTTAATATATACCAGGAAGCTGTGAATATGAATTTTAGTTGCTATTTATTTTATTGTTTTTGTTTCTATTACTTGTGTTATTTTATTGTTAGGTGCCCAGAGCCTCCAGGAATGGGCACCATAGAAATAAAACTTGCCTTGCCTTGCCTATTCCCTCTGTGTGTCAGCAGATAGACCGTAAGTATGCTGCCCCTAAAGACAGATGTATTCTGGCTTCCCAGCCTGTTGCTGACAAGACTGCCATTCTTCCTCAAGAGGTCACAGAGCATCCTATCAATAAGGGGTCACATATGATAGATATGATGGGGGAAAGAGCTTTCTTTGCAGCTACCCTTAGCATGCAGATAGCTAGCTACCAGTGGCATGACTCTAAGTACAAGTATGCCCTTTGGACCTCACTCAAGTCTTTTGAGGAGGCATTGCTTGAGTCAGAGACTAAGCATAAGTTCAAGTTCAAGTTTATTGCAGGAAAACTCCATTGAGCAAGCTCATTCTCAGGGAGGTCCTGTGACATAAACACTTAAAGTACAAACACAGGTAATAACAGTATATACATGAAATGCATGTTACATGATACAGGCTGGATATACATACAAGGGTACCACATAGGGTGACCGCAGGTGGTAAACATTGATATGAAACAGGGAAGCGACTTACAGGTTGCATACTGATAAATGAAACATGATGACTGGTGTGTGCAATACATATATTTTGGCAGCTAGAACAAACAACAGACTACAACTGATATGGGGGGGAAGAGTGATTTGATAGAGTAGCAGTGGAGCGTAAGCATAGATAAAGCCAGGAGTAGAAGGGGAAGGGAAAGCAGTTAATAAGACACTTCAGACTGTCGCCTACAGCACTGAGTCAAACAGTCACCAGTTGAAGGCAGCTATGGACACCTTTGACAGTGTCTCCTGCTCTGCTGCTGCAGGAATCCACATTAGTAGGAACTTCTGGCTTTGGATGTCTGGCTTCTCCAACGATGTCCAGCAGCAGTCATGAATGTCCCCTTCAACTGCTCCTATCTGTTCGGTCAACAGGTAGAACAGTCTCTTGAGGCCTCTCAGAAGACTAGAACCACCATTAAGACTTCTCAACCTGCCTCTTCTCACCCTCAAAGGGGAATGGGGTGAGCCTTGTACCACAAGCAGTCCTTTCAAGGCAAAGGCAAGGGAGCTCCCAGTCTCCCCAGCCACAGAAGAAAGCACAACTGAAGGCACAAGCCCAAAAGTGCCCAGTGCCACTCTAAAATCAATAAATATATATATATATATATATATAGACCTATAGTTTGAAGTCTCTGTCCTATTACCCTTTTTATCCAATGGCACTATTATTGCTTGCCTCCAATCATCTGGAACATCCCCTGTCCCAAAGGAGATATTAAATGTTTTTTCCAGAGGATAAGCTACAATGTCACCTAAAATCCTTGATTAGCCTTGGGCTTAGCTGGTCTGGTCCTGAAGATTTATGTATTTTTAATTTTGTAATAAAATCCTTTATTGTTGGTATACTTATTTTGAGATCTAATTGTTGACAAATATGTTTTGTAATTTTGCCTCCGTCTACCCCTTTACTTTCGAACACTGTCCCAAAATAATCATTGAATGATGCTGCCCTCTCCCTGGGATTATTTGTTTCTTTTCTATTGAATATTAATAGTAATATTTGATTATTTTCCGCTTTTGATTATTAATATAGACATAAAAACCCTTACTGTTATCCTTTCTATGAGCTAAATTAAAGTCTGTTCTATTTATTTCTGTTTTTATTGCCTTATTGAGTTTTATTAACACATTTTTATAATGTGCTATACTATCTTGCTTTCCCTTTGAAATGCCCCTTTATTTTGTTTACTTAATTTTAGCACTGTATTAGTGTTTAACTTTTTTATTGTACAATTTTTTACTTGGTACAGAAATATCCTCCAGATGTCTTAATCTATTTTTGAATACTGTCCACATTTCATTAATGTTTCTACCGTCAAACTCCTTTTCCCATTTCCTCCGTTCCTGCTTTATTTTATTATAATCTACCTTGTTGTAATTTTTTATTGTGGTGACTGCTTTGATTACGTAAGCTACTTGTTTCCCAATAGTAAACTCCACTATACTGTGGTCACTATTACTCAGATTTTCCCTTATTGTGATTTTAGAAACTGTTTCTACCCTGTTGGTAATAATGAGATCCAACATATTCTCCCCTCATGTTGGCTTATATCCTATGTGGCTCAAGCATGTCATGTTCAACATTTCTAAGAACTGGCTGTTTGTGTGGCAAAAAGATGATTGTTGTCTCCATTTTATTTTGAGATGATTAAAATCTCTGGTAATTATTATGTCGCCCTTCTGTGCCATAAATCTATTTCACCTTCTGTTTTCTCATCTAATGCTCTGTTGCTGTTCGAGGCCCTATAACATAGTCCTAGATAGAATCTTTTGCCGTTATTCTCCAGTATAGCTAGCCATTTGGATTCCATACCTGTCTCATTTCCAAATTATATAATACTCCACTGATGTCATTTCATGTAGATAGCTACACCTCTTCCTCTTTTATTCATTCTATCTTTAGCAAATAGTGTATATCCATCTATGTTCCTATTCCACTCCACTCCATTTCCCGTCAAGTTTCAGTGATCATGCAAATGTCAATACTTTCAACTATCAACATAGTCTCCAGTTCAGGTTTTTTATTGATATTCAAACGTCTCACATTGAGACCACACCTTTAATGTCATATGTTTCATGTTTTGTTTTGTTTTTTTGTTTTGCACCTGAATTGTTCCAGGCCCCATTTGATGTACCAACTTTCCTTGGGTTGAAACCCCTCTCCTTGTATGCATTAGTTTAAAGCTGTGTCAATCCTAGTTTCCTAATGCCTCTTTTACTAAGGTGAAGACCATCCTGGCATAAGTATGATGGTTCTGCCAAGAATTCCTCCCAATGGGTAATGCACCATATTCCCTCCTGGAGTGTCTGTAAACGTAGTCAGTTGTTTATATCTCTAATTTTTTCCATCTTAAAATCATTCTCTTTTGGAACAGGTAACATTTCAGAGAAGAGTACGTTACAGTTGAGCCTCTTAGCCTCTTCCTAAATCTTTCTATATTCCTTTTTATTGCAGCTCTGCCCTGGCTCCTGATGTTATTGACCCCCACGTGCAAAATCACTGTGGCATCCCCATCCCTATCCTTTATTATGTTCTGTAACATATTTTTAACATCATATATCTTGGCACCAGAAAAGTAGCTGATAGTTACATGTTATTTATTTCTATTTGGTGTATATCTATCTGTGAATTTTACTATGGAATCTTCTAAGAGATATACCATTTTTTTTGTGGTGCATGCGTGTTCTGTACATTCTGGTCCCCTACCCAAGTCATTTGAGAAAGAGGGTGCTTAATCTCCCCAGCATTTACATTCAGTTGGTCATTGTGTATAATCTGGTGTGATGGTGCCGGTTCTGAGTTATACAGATGCCCCAGACTCTCCCGTGAGTTTGACTCATTTGTCAGACTTGTGCCTGTACCCTCTTCAGTTGCTGTCTCAGGCCCCTGTGAACAGAATGTGCATTCAAACAGAAACAGAATATGCATTCAAACAACATGAAGTCTTGCTGTATTCTGACTATTGCAGTTAGGTCCTGCCTTTCAGCTGCCCCAGAGAAAAAAAGAGTTAAACTTTCCATGGCCAGCATGGACTGATCACCGCAAACTCGGGTGAAGCCCCTGTCTGCTGTTATTTAAACTCCAACCATCAGATTCTTTACTCCGCCTCACTGAACAGTCACTCCAGAGATTTCTCCTTTGCTCGGTTCAAAAAAATTGGTTAAAGTGTCATTTTTCACTCGGTTTCTACCGAATTTCTGCTACCGAATCTGTCGGTTTAAGTCTCTGTCTGTGGTACCGTGAGTACTAGATAGGTTTTACATTTTGTTTCTGTGTGGAACTTGTAAATTTTCGGACCGATCAGTTTAGTTTTAAGAAAGTTTCTGATTTACTTAGAGTATGGTAACCAGTCCGTATTGGTTCTAAAAAAAAATGGATTTTATTATGTTTTTTTCCAAGACTCGTAACACAGTCAGGAACTGATAGGGGAGTCTTGCCTGGTGGATTGCCAAAAAAGGGTAAGTTTTGGATAGGATTGGCCATGTCTGAGAAACTCAAGAGAAAAACCAGGCCCACTGGGTTTCAACACTGCAGTGTATGTGGGGAAGCCTTTGCTAAGGCTGATCCCCACACCACCTGTGTTTATTGTCTGGGGTTTGACCACCTCGATTCAGACTGCCAAATTTGTAAGAATTTTCCCAAAGCTACCCTAGATAAGAGAGTAGATAGGCTGAGGGAAAGGGAGACCGAGAAGTCCACTGACCTGGATGGTCAGCCCGGTTCAGTTCCGACCGAACCAGAAGGAGTGCCCTCTGACCAGGGCGATACTTCTTCGGGCAAAAGGAGAGCCAATTCTGAGAAGTCACTTCCGGTTAAAAGGAAGAGAAAAGATAAATCGTCCAGTTCGGATCCAGAAATTCATACTCCAACCGTTAATGAGATAGCCAAAGCGATAAGAATAATGCAATCGCTAATTTCTGTTCCGGCCGGACCGGCACCATCTGGCAGGTGCTCGGTTCGGTCGGTTCCCCCGGTTCCGGATTACACTTCAGAAGAATTTTATGAACCGGAGGAGGAGGAGGGAGAGTATGAGGATGATGATGGTGATTATACAACATCAAAAGTGGTTCAAAACTGTTGTGTATTTCCAGTCTGAATCCCACAGCTCTCCTTCTCCTTTTTTTATACTTCCTTAGTTCTGTCTCCCAATTTTCCTCATCATCCTGGTTTCTGATTTGCCTTTTATTATCCTTGCCCTACTCTTTTGTGTGACAAGCTTCACTATGTTTGGTCATCTCATTATCCTGTAACAGTATGTTCTGTTGTACTGTGATAAGCTGCATTTCAGCCTCCAGGACTTTATTTTGTAGTTCCTTAATTAATCTACATTCCTCACAGTTAAAAATAAGAACTTCATTTACCACCTTTAGCTTCAGCTGGTGTTCCCATTTACCTTTTAATTGCAGATTATATTGGTTTGCTACTTACAGGCACTTACATATTGCTGAGATGGTTTTATGAGCCAGGTTTACAAACATACGAAATTGCCAGCAGAAAAAGGCCCACAGGTCTATCAAGTCTGCCCGATTGTGCAGCTTTTGGTTTCATATCACTACAACTGCCCCACCCCCAACCAAACCCCTCACTTCCTCCTCTTTCCCAGTCCTTCCCCTCTTTGTGTTCTTGTCTGTATTAACCCTGCCCTTGACCCGACCCAACCCCACTTAAAGCTATCTACTGTTCTTCGAGTAATTAACTCCTCCAGCAGTGCATTCCAACCTGCCACCACTCCCTCTCTCTCTGTGAAGTAGTGCCTCCTCTTTTCTCTCCTAAACCTTCTTCCTTCCAACTTCAGACTTTGCCCCGTAGTGACCCTTCCCCTGTTGAGTGGAACACTCCTCCCTCCCTGACTTTGTTTATGCCTTTCAAGTACTTAAAGGTCTCTATTATGTCCCCTCTTTCTCTTCTTTCTTCCAGTGAGTACATGTTGAGCACCTTCAACCTTTCCTCCCCTAGTCCCATGATCATTTTTGTAGCCCTACATTGCACCCTTACAGTAATCTCCTATTCTTTTTGAGGTATGGGCACCAATACTGTACACAGTATTCCAAGTTGTAGCCTCACCAGTGACCTATACAGTGGCAGGATGACATCCCCCTTTCTAGAGGTGATCCCTCTGGCAATGTACCCCAGCATCCTATTTGCCCTTGCTGATACCCTCCTACACTGTGCTGATACCTTCATGTTCCCTGTAACTATTACCCCCAGGTCCCTTTCCTCCTCTGAAGCTGTTACCTGCACTCCCCCCAGCCAGTAGTTGTTCCTGGAATTTCTGACTCCCAGGTGTATGACCTTGTACTTCTTAACGTTAAACCCCAACTGCCACTCCCTAGACCAGTGTTCAGGTTTATCTAGATCCTTTCTGAGTGCCTGCCTCCTTTCCTCATTGTCCAGTTTTGCACAAATCTTAGTGTCATCCGCAAACAGGTTGATCTTATTCTTGACCCCCTCTGAAATTTCTCCAATAAAGACATTGAACAAAACAGGGCCCAGCACTGAACCCTGTGGTACCCCACTCATTCAAACACCATGAAGTCCTGCTATATTATGACAATAGCAGTTAGCCACAGCACTTGAACTGCCCCGGAGAGGAAAGAGTTAACTCCAGGCTGACTGGAGTTCCAAGCGCGAGTGCTTTACTGAAAGCTCTATCTGGCTAGTTTCAAACTGAAACTGTTAGATTCTTTACTCCGCTTCACTGAACAGTCGCTCCGGAGATCTCTCCTTCAGCTCGGTTCATTTCTCGGTTCAAACGAGTGTTTCTCGGTTCATTTTAACTGGCAAAAGCAATTATTTTACCGCATTTTGGTTCAAAGCTCTATCTGGTAAACCGTAAGTACAGGATTTTAAAGTCTGTGTGGAAATTCATCATCGGTTCGGTTTTGAACCGATCGGTTTGCAAAGATACTAATTTTAAACAATAATTTGGGCTTTTAGAGTGCGGTTCCCAGTTCTTATCGGTTCTAAAAAAACCTAACTTTTAAATTGGGATTTTTCAAATACCCGTGACACGGTTAGGAACCGATAAGGGTGTCTTGCCTGGCACTGCCATAAAAAGGGCAAGTTTTTGGATAGGCTGGCATTATGTCTGAGAAACCCAAAAGAAAAACCGGGCCCACTGGGTTTCAACACTGTGATGTTTGTGGGGAAGCCTTTGCCAAGGCTGACCCACACACCACATGTGTTTATTGTCTGGGGGCTGACCACCTCCTGTCAGACTGCCAGATGTGTAAGAATTTCCCTGCAGCCACCCTGGAGAAAAGATTGGGCCGGCCCAGGGAACGAGAGGCCAAAAAGTCCGCTGACCCAGATGGCCAGCCCGGTCCAGCACCCACTGGACCAAAGGGAGTGCCCTCTGACCAGGGCGAGACTTCCTCGGGCAAAAGGAAGGCTGGTTCTGAGGAACCAGTCCCAGTAAAAAAATCTAAGAAATCAGCAGGTCTGGAGTGCAAGATTGCCTCTCCAACTGCTGCAGAGATAGCTAAAGCCATACAGATTGTCCAGTCACTGTCTCAGGGACCGGCCGAACCACCAACAGCTGACAAAAAGTTGGTTCGTTCGGTTCCAGTGGTTCAAGAGTATGATGTTGAAGAATTTTATGAACTACAGGAGGGGGAGGAAAATTTTGATCATTATGTATGTGGCTGGGAGGGTCTGGACGTGCCCATTGAACCGGACATTTCTCCAGACAGACCATTAGAATCTCCCCCTATGCTGTCTGAGTCCCCTTCTCATTTTATGTTTTACAAAAAGGTTGCAGAAACCCTCCAGCTTCCCTTGGAAGAGGCTGTGGATGAGCAAGAGGAGCCTGATTATGTTGAGATGATGGATATCCCAGAGTCTAGGAGGTTGTCTATTCCTTTGCATAAGTCATTTAGGAAGCAAACAACAAAAATTTTAAAAAATCCTCATTCTGTCCCTCCTGTAGATAAAAAATGGACAGAAGGTATACTTATCGGCCCTGATACAGACTTCCTCACTGAGCAGTGTAGTCATGTAGGTGTGGTACAAGCTGCAGCCTGTGACAAGGCTAATATCCCCTGGCCTCACATCCTCCTGATAAGGATTCCAGGAAGATTGATGCCATGGTGAAAAAAAGTATATGGCAGCTTCTTTGGGACTCAGGCAGGCAAATTATATGACGTGGCTGGTAGCTCAGAAATCTAGATGGGATACAGTGTTGCAGTTAGCCAAACGGGCCCATGGCCAGCTGGCTAGTGAGTTGAACAGGTGGCTGCTGATGGCATTAAGTTCTAAAGTTCATTTCATACTGCTGTAGACGTTAATGATGTTTCCTCTAGGGTCATGGCCACTTCTGTAGCTTTCCGTAGGTTGGCATGGCTCACGTGCACTAATCTGTCACAGGATACTCAGTCAAAGGCTATGGATTTTCCTGTGGTGGGAAATTCTCTGTTTGGAGAGCAAACTGAAAATTATATGAAAAAGATGGATGAATACAGAACTACCTACAAAAGTGCCCAGGCCAAGAAGCGGCATGCCACTCCACAGAGGCACACTCCCAGAGGTAGGGGCAGGCCTTTCCACAGGCCTTTTTATCAATCCCAAGCCTCCTTTGCTTTTGCACAGAGGGTTTTTTTCAGAGGCAGAGGTAGGCGGGGCGCAGGTAAACCGTCCCCCACCCCTCAGCCTAAGGCTACTGCCAAGCAGGCACCCTGATGGGGTGCCCAGGGCCGATTCTCCTGTACCAGTGGGAGGCAGGTTGGCTTATTTCAGCCAGAACTGGGTGTCCCTAACCCGGACAAATGGGTTCTGGAGGTAGTAAGCCAGGGTCTGGTTCTCAGCTTCAAACAGTTTCCAAAGATGAGAGCCAGACATTTTCCACCCAAGCCCTTAGAGGCCCTTGCTTTGGAAGCAGAGATCTCTTCCCTCCTAGGCTGCAAAGCAGTGGAAAGGGTTCCTCCTTGTCACCAGGGCAAGGGGCTGTACTCCAGATACTTTCTTACCCCAAAAAAGACAGGAGAATGGCGGCCCATTCTAGACTTAAGGTACCTGAACAAGCATCTTTTGAAACAAAAGTTCAAAATGTTAACTCTGGCAATGATTTTGCCCTCCCTCAGGCCAGGGGACTGGCTAGCCTCCCTGGACCTCAAGGATGCCTATTTTCATGTCCTGATCAGGCCTTCTCACCGAAAATACCTCAGGTTCGAACTGCCCTCAGGTCACTACCAGTTCAGAGCAATGCCCTTCGGTCTTACCTCTGCTCCAAGGGTATTCACAAAATGTCTAGCTGTGGTAGTGGCTCATTTAAGAAGGCAAGGGGTTGCTGTGTTTCCCTACCTGGACGACTGGCTCATCGTGGGTCAGTCCCCAGATGTAAAATCCCACTTGCAAGTCACCCAGCAGCTTCTCACTTCCCTGGGATTCCTGCTGAATTTTCCAAAGTCAGTTCTAGAACCAGTTCAGGTACTAACTTTCATAGGTGCGGAATTGGACACAAAGTTGGCCAGGGCATTTCTCCCTCGGAAAGGGTAGAGAAGCTGATTGCCCTGGCATCCTCTTTCACCCTGCGGGTCTCTCGACCAGCAAGGCACTTTCTGCAACTTCTAGGGCACATGGCTGCCTCCACAGCTGTAGTGCAAGGAGCAAGATTCCAGATGAGAGACATTCAGTTTCATCTGAGGGCCTATTGGTCCCAAAGGAGGGACCCCCTTACCAAATTGGTCCCAGTGACCCAAACTCTGATTCTAGCTCTTCAGTGGTGGCAGGATCAGAGCAATCTAAGACAAGGGGTCCCCTTCATTCCCATTTCTCATTCTCTAACCCTCACCACAGATGCCTCCTTGCTGGGGTGGGGGGCGCACTTGGGCGACCTTTCCACTCAGAGAGTGTGGTCCCCCCAGGAATCTCTGCTCCACATCAACCTTTTGGAACTCAGAGCTGTCTTTTAGCTCTTCAGGTTTTCTCAGCATCTGTCCAGAACAAAGTAGTTCAGGTCAGGACAGACAATACCACAACAATGTGGTACATCAACAAGCAGGGGCATTGGTCATCAGCCTTGTGCACGGAAGCAATGAGTTGTGGTCTCTGGCTTACTCCCTGAACACCTCCCTAGTAGCAGTTCACCTTCCAGGGAAGGACAATGTCCTAGCAGATGCCCTCAGCAGGATTTCTCAGGGTCATCACAAATGGTCTTTGATCCCCTAGTGCTGGGGTCAGTTTTTGCCAGATGGGCACTCCTCAGATAGATCTTTCGCAGCCCCAGACGACCACCAACTTCCTCTGTTCTGTTGCAGGCCTCCAGTAATGGCTCAGTCCCCTGGACGCCTTTCTGTTGGATTGGGAAGGAAATTCCTGGCATTTCCCCTTCCCCTTCTCTTCAGGGTGTTAGTAAAATCAGATCCCAGCCCTGCAAAGTGATTCTGATTGCACCAGACTGGGCCAGGCAACCCTGGTACCACTGCTTCTGTCCTGACAGTCCACCCTCCCTGGGCCTTCCAGGTCCACAACCTGCTGTCTTGTGCCCAGGGGAGAGTTTGGTATCCGGACCTCAAATCCCTCCACCTCAAGGCTTGGCTCTTGAGGAGTTAGAATTTGCTGATTTACACCTTTCTCAAGGTGTCCTTGATATTTTAAAAGCCTCTAGGAAGCCTTCCACTAGGGCCACTTATAATTCCAAATGGAAGAGGTTCTCCATCTGGTGTTCTGGGAAGCAAATTGTCCCAGAATCTGCTGATTTGCCCATTTTGCTGGACTACTTGGTCCATCTTAATTCCTTAGGCCTCAGGCCAGCTACCTTAAAGGTTCATCTGGCAGCTGTCTCTGCTTTTATATCAGCAGGAAAGCCTGCCTCCCTTTCTTCTCACCCTGTGTTTTCCAAGTTTTTAAGGGTTACTTCACACTAACCCTCCTTTTCGGGACCCAGCCCCTGCCTGGGACCTTAATGTTTACAATGCTCAGTTAATGCAACCCCCCTTTGAACCTCTGTCTTCCGCAGACCTTAAGTTCCTAACTTGGAAAACTGTTTTCCTAGTGGCCATCACTTCTGCCAGAAGCATAAGTGAGTTACAAGCCCTGTCAGTGGAAAAGGATTTTATTTCTTTTCACAGAGATAAGGTAGTCCTCAGGACTAACAGAAAGTTTTTACCTAAAGTGGTTTCAGATTTCCATCTTAACCAATCCATCTCCCTTCCAGTATTTTTCACTGAGCATTCTTCCTTGGGTGAGAGGAGATTGCACAGTTTGGACGTCAAAAGAGCTTTAAGCTACTATTTGGAACGCACCAAAGGTCACAGGTTCGAATCCCTCCAACTCTTCCTTACCTATGGCGAGGTTGGCAAAGGGAAACCTGCCACTAAGAGGACAATTGCCAGGTGGATTGTCTCTTGTATCCAATTTTGCTACCAAAAACTAGGTAAAGAACCCCCCTCAGGACTGAGGGCCCATTCCACCAGGGGTACAGCTGCATCTCTAGCGGCTGCTAGAGATATTCCCATTCTGGAAATCTGTCAAGCTGCTACCTAGAAAACAGTTCACACCTTTACCAAGCATTACTCCTGGATGTCCAGTCCAGGAGAGATGCCGGTTTAGCACAGCCGTGCTTCAGAGCCTATTTCCTAAGTAGGTTCTGGCCTCCTCCATGGAGGTACTGCTTGTAATCTGTTATTGTCATAATATAGCAAGACTTCATGGTGTTTGAAGAAAAATTACTCACCTTAGTAATTGCTTTTCTTCTCATGGAGTCTTGCTATATTATACTCACCACCCAACCTGCCCCTCTCAGAACTTCTACTTGGGTAAGGGGTTGGCAAATTAGTGCAAGCACTGTGTCATGCCATTATAGCTCTTTTCCCCTTTCCCCCTTTTCTTTAGGATTGGGGAAACTAGGTACTTCTGTTTTTGGGTTGTGTGTTTGGCCCCCCTCCTGGACTTGAGTCTTTTGGGGAGGGGGGGCCTAATAGTGCTTGTTAGGGGTGATATTGTTGTTGCTGTTTCTGTTATTGTTATTATTACTAGTAGGTAGCCATTTGGCTAGTGTAGGGTTTTTTCCACACAGACTTTTGCTTAGTGTTGGCTCCGTAAAGATCAGACAGTTTCAGTTTGAAACTAGCCAGATAGAGCTTTCAGTAAAGCGCTCGCGCTTGGAACTCCAGTCAGCCTGGAGTTAACTCTTTCCTCTCCGGGGCAGTTCAAGTGCTGTGGCTAACTGCTATTGTCATAATATAGCAAGACTCCATGAGAAGAAAAGCAATTACTAAGGTGAGTAATTTTTTCTTACTGGCCTTGGCTTGGATGTCTCCCCCCTTACAACTACCCTCTGTTGTCTGCCCTGCAGCCAGCTCTCCACCCACCCCACTAGTTTTTCCCCCACCCCATGTTCCCCAGTTTGCTCATTCAAACAACATGAAGTCTTGCTATATTATGACAATTGCAGTTTGTCCCACCATTAGAACTGCTCCGGAGGTGAAATAGTTAACTCCATTCCATGAATGGAACTTAGAGCACGAGCTCTAAAGAGAAGCTCTGTCTGTGTAGTTTCAAACCTGAACTGTCAGATTCTTTACTCCGCCTCACTGACCAGTCGCTCTGGAGATTTCTCCTACTGCTCGATTCATTTCTCGGTTTAAACAGTGTTTTCTCAGTTCGATTCAACCGAGAATAGTTTTATTTTAACCGCAAAACCGATCGGTTCAAGCTCTGTCTGTGGTATCGTAAGTAATTCATATTTTAATTCTGTGTGGAACTTGTAAGTTTTATCGGTTCGGTTTTGAACCGATCAGCTTGAGTTAAAGCTTAAGTTTTTAAACTTGAGATTTTAGAGTCACGGTTCCCGGTTCTTATCGGTTCTAAAAAACGGATTTCATTACGCTTTTTTCCAATACCGTGACACGGTTTGGAACCGATAAAGGGTGTCTTGCCTGGCACTGCCGTTTAAAGGGCAAGTTTTTCTGGTTAGGCTGGCATTATGTCTGAGAACCCAAAGAAAAACCGGCCCACTGGGTTTCAACACTGTGATGTCTGTGGGGGAAGTCTTTGCCAAGGCTGACCCACACACACATGTGTTTATTGTCTGGGGTTTGACCACCTCCAGTCAGACTGCCAGATTTGTAAGAATTTCCTGCAGCCACCTGGAAAAGAGATTGGGCAGGCTCTAGGACGAGAGACAAAAGTCTGCTGACCCGAGACAGCCCGGTTCAGTTCCAACCGAATCGGGAGGGAGTGCCTCTGACCAGGGCGAGACTTCTCGGCAAACAAAGCTGGCCGGATGAACCAGTTCCAGTAAAGAGAACAAGAAAGTCAGCAGGTTTGGAGCCAAAATTCTTACTCCAACTGCTGCAGAGATAGCAAGAGCTATTCAGATTGTCCAGTCACTTTCTCCGGTCCCGTCCGAACCGCCACTATCTGGTAAAAGGTGGTTCGGTCGGTTCCATCGGGTTCAGGAATATGATGTTGAGGAGTTTTATGAACCAGAGGAGGGAGGATGATTATGAACAGTATGAATGTGACTTGGAGGTCTGGGTGTGCCCATTGAACGGACATCTCCCAGACAGACTTTAGAATCTCCCCTATGCTTTCTGAGTCCCCTCTCATTTTATGTTTTACAAAAAGTTGTTGAACCTCCAGCTTCCTGAGGAAGCTGTGGATGAGCAAGAGGAGCCTGATTTTGTAGAAATGATGGATATACCAGAGTCTAGGAGATTGTCTATTCCTTTGCATAAGTCATTTAGGAAACAAACAATAAAAATCTTAAAACTCCTAATTCTGTGCCTCCCTGTAGATAAAAAGATGGACAGAAGGTACACACTGTCAGGTCCTGATACAGAATTCCTTTCTCAGCAATGCAGTCATGTTGGGGCAGTTCAGGCTGCAGCCTGTGATAAAGCTAATATTCCCCTGGCTTCACATCCTCCTGACAAGGATTCCAGGAAGATTGATGCCGTGGCAAAAGAACAGTACATGGCAGCGTCCTTGGGACTCAGGCAAGCAAATTATGTGGCTTATGTAGCAAGGTATCAGAAATCTAGATGGGATACTGTTATGGAATTAGCCAAACAAGTCCCTGGCCAGCTTGCTGGTGAGCTGGAGCAGGTGGCTGCCGATGGCATTGAGGCTTCTAAGGTGCAGTTTCATGCTGCTGTGGATTTTAATGATGTTTCCTCTAGAGTCATGGCCACATCTGTAGCTTTTCATAGGTTGGCCTGGCTCAGGTGTACTAGCCTGTCACAGGATACCCAGACTAAGGCTATGGATTTTCCTGTGGTGGGAAATTCTCTGTTTGGGGAGCAGACAGAGAATTATATGAAAAAGATGGATGAATATAGGACTACCTATAAAAGTGCCCAAGCCAAGGAGCGGCAAGCCACTCCCCAGAGGCACACCCCAGGGGTAGGGGTAGGCCTTTCCACAGGCCTTTCTACCAAACCCAGGCCTCCTCTGCTTATGCTCAGAGGGGGTTCTTCAGAGGCAGAGGCAGGCGAGGCGTGGGCAGGCCTGCCCCCCCCCCTCAGCCTAAAGCACCTGTCAAGCAGGCACCCTGATGGGGTGCCCAGGGCCGATTCTCCTTTACCAGTAGGGGGCAGGTTGGCTTACTTCAGTCAGAACTGGGTGTCTTTAACTTCAGACAAGTGGGTTCTGGAAGTAGTAAGCCAGGGTCTGGTTCTCAGCTTCAAAAGTTCCCAAAGATGAGAATCAGGCCTTTTTACCTGCAAGCTCTTTAGAGACCTTTACTCTAGAAGCAGAGGTCTCACCCTGTTAGCTCTCAGAGTGGTAGAAAGGGTTCCTCCCCACACCAGGGCAAGGGTCTGTACCCAGATACTTCCTTACCCCAAAAAGACAGGAGAATGGCGGCCATTTTAGACCTCAGATATCTGAACAAGCATCTTTTGAAACCAAAGTTCAGAATGGTAACTCTGGCAATGATTTTACCCTCTCTAAGGCCAGGGACTGGCTAGCTTCCCTGGACCTCAAGGATGCCTATTTTCACGTCCTAATCAGAAGCTCCCACCGAAAGTACCTCAGATTCGAATTGCCCTCAGGTCATTACCAGTTCAGAGCAATGCCCTTCGGCCTTACCTCTGCTCCAAGGGTATTCACAAAATGTCTGGCAGTAGCAGTGGCTCACTTAAGGAGGCAAAGGATTGCTGTTTTTCCCTATCTGGATGACTGGCTCATTGTAGGCCAGTCCCCAGAATAGGTAAAATCTCACCTGCAAGTCACCCAGCAGCTTCTCACCTCCCTGGGCTTCCTGCTAAATCTACCAAAGTCGGTTCTGGAACCAGTTCAGGTACTCACCTTCATAGGTGCAGAATTGGACACAAATCTGGCCAGAGCTTTTCTTCCCTTAGAAAAGGTAAGGAACTTGGTGGCTCTGGCCTCCTCCTTCACTCTGCAGGTCTCTCGACCAGCAAGACACTTTTTGCAGCTCCTGGGGCACATGGCTGCGTCCACAGCTGTAGTGCAGGGAGCAAGATTTCAGATGAGAGACATTCAGTTTCACTTGAGAGCCTATTGGTCTCAGAGAAGAGACCCCCTTTCCAAGTTGCTCCCAGTGACCCGAACCTTGATCCAGGCCCTCCAGTGGTGGCAGGATCAGAGCAATTTAAGACTGGGAGTCCCCTTCATTCCCCTTTCTCACACTTTGACCCTCACTACGGATGCTTCCCTCCTGGGGTGGGGAGCCCACATGGGCGATCTCTCCACTCAGGGAGTGTGGTCCCCCCCAAGAATCTCTGCTCCACATCAGTTTGCTGGAACTCAGAGCTGTCTTTTTAGCACACAAGTCAGAACAGACAATACCACAACAATGTGGTACATCAACAAGCAGGGGGCACTCGGTCTTCGGCCTTGTGCACCGACGCAATGAAGTTGTGGTCTCTGGCCTATTCCCCGAACACTTCACTCATAGCAGTTCACCTTCCAGGAAAGGACAATGTCCTAGCAGATGCTCTCAGCAGGATTTCTCAGGGCCATCACGAATGGTCTCTGGATCCTCGAGTACTGGGATAGTCTTTGCCAGATGGGGCACCCCTCAGATAGATCTTTTTGCAGCCCCAGACAATCACCAACTTCCACTGTTCTGTTGCAGGCCCCCAGTGTTGGGCTCAGTCCCCCTGGATGCCCTTCTCCTGGATTGGGAAGGGAAGTTTCTTTATGCTTTTCCCCCCTTCCCTCTCCTATTCAAGGTGTTAGTAAAAATCAGATCCCAGCCTTGCAGGGTGATTCTGATTGCCCCAGATTGGGCCAGGCAGCCCTGGTACCCACTCCTTCTGTCCCTGACAGTCCATCTCCCTGTGTCTCCCCAGGAATCACAACCTATTAACCTGTGCCCAGGAGAGTTTGGTATCCAACCTCAAATCCTCAACCTCAAGGCTTGGCTCTTGAGGAGTTAGAATTTGCTGACCTACACCTCTCTCAGGGTGTTCTTGAAATCCTAAAGGCTTCTAGGAAGCCTTCCACTAGGGCTACTTATAATTCTAAGTGGAAAAGGTTCTCCATTTGGTGTTCTGGGAAGCATATTTCCCCAGAATCTGCTGATTTGCCCATTGTGTTAGATTACATGGTCCATCTTAATTCTTTGGGCCTGAGACCAGCTACCCTGAGAGTTCATTTGGCAGCTGTCTCTGCTTTTGTTTCAGCAGGAAAGCCATCCTCTCTTTCCGCTCACCCTGTATTTTCCAAGTTTTTTAAGGGATTACTTCATACTAATCCACCTTTTCAGGATCCGGCCCCTGCCTGGGACCTTAATGTTTGCATTGCCCAGTTAATGCAACCCCCTTTTGAACCTCTGTTTTCTGCAGAGCTTAAGTATCTAACATTGAAAACTGTTTTCCTAGTGGCTATCACTTCTGCTAGATGCATAAGTGAGTTGCAAGCCTTGTCAGTAGAAACTGACTTTATTTCTTTCCACAGGGATAAGGTAGTCCTCAGGACTAACAGGAAGTTTTTGCCTAAGGTGGTTTCAGATTTCCATCTTAACCAATCTTATCTCCCTTCCAGTGTTTTTTACTCAACATTCCTCTTCTGGTGAGAGGAGATTGCATAGTTTGGACGTTAAGAGGGCCCTTAGTTACTATATAGAACGTACCAAGGGTCACAGGTTCGAATCCCACCAACTCTTTCTCACTTATGGTGAGGTTGGGAAAGGGAAACCTGCCACTAAGAGATCAATTGCCAGGTGGATTGTCTCTTGTATCCAATTTTGTTATCAGAAACTGTGCAGAGATCCCTCTGCTTGAGGGCTAATTCTCCTACCAGAGGCGCTGCCTCTAGCTGCTGCCAGAGACATCCTATATTGCAGATATGTCAGGCGGCTACTTGGAAAACGGGGTACACACTTTCACCAAGCATTACCCCTGGATGTCCAGGCTAGAGAGAAGCTCGGTTTGGCACAGCTGTGCTTCAGAGCTCATTCCCTAAGTAGGTTCTGTCCCTCCTCCATGGGGGTACTGCTGTGTAGTCTGCAATTGTCATAATATAGCAAGACTTCATGTTGTTTGAGAAAAAATTACTCACCTTAGTAATGTTGTTTCTTCTAATGGAGTCTTGCTATATTATGACCTCTCCCAACCTGCCCTCTCAGAACTTCTACTTGGGTATGGGGTGGCAGCCTAGTGTGGGCACTATTTTATGCCCCTTTTATGTTTTCACCCTTCTTGGGGGTTTGGGGTGTGGTGTTTTACATTTTTCCTTATATTCTCTCATATTGTTAAATTATACTATTAATTCTGGTTCCCTGACTTGAGTCTTTGTGTTGGGACCAGCAATGGTGTTAATATTTAGGTAGCCAGTTGGCTAGTGTAGGTTACAGCTTCCACACAGACCTTAGTGAGTTTTTGCTAGTAAAGATCTGACAGTTCAGGTTTGAAACTACACAGACAGAGCTTCTCTTTAGAGCTCGTGCTCTAAGTTCCATTCATGGAATGGAGTTAACTATTTCACCTCCGGAGCAGTTCTAATGGTGGGACAAACTGCAATTGTCATAATATAGCAAGACTCCATTAGAAGAAACAACATTACTAAGGTGAGTAATTTTTTCTTAACTTCCTGTGTGGCACCAAGTTGAAATCCTTGCTGAGGTCCATGTACAGGACATCCACAGCATGACCTTCATCAACCACCCTAGTGACCCAGTCGAAGAAATTGATCAGGTTAATTTGGCAAGATCTTCTCGTGACAAACCCATGCTGTCTCTCATGCTACAGACCATTACTATCAAGAAAGGTTATCAACATCTCCTTCAGAATGGTCTCCATCAACTTCCCTACTATTGGAGTCAAGCTCACCGGTCTGTAGTTGCCCGGTTGGTCCTTGGTTCCACTCTTGTGGAGGGGCACCACATTAGCCATCCTCCAGTCCTTGGGAACATTCCCCATCTCCAAGAAGGTGTTGAACAGGTCCATCAGAGGATCTGCCAACACTTCTGCCAGTTCCTTCAGGACCCTTAGGTGTACACCATCTTGTCCTGATACCTTGTCCACCCGCAAGGCTTTAAGGCCCTTCAGAACTCTATACTCTTGGATGACCACATCTGTTATCTTTGCCCCCCTCCACCATTGCTCCCTTTCCCCTTCAGTATTAGGCCATTCCTTTCTTTCATGAACACTGAGCAGAAATACTCAGTGAGTGCCTCTGCCTGATCATCCTCTAGTTCTGCCAATCCCCCTCTCTCTTGATTCTAGCAATGTCATCCCTACAACTCCTCTTTTCTATTATGTATTTAAAGAACACCTTCCCCCCTTTTTTAGTGCATTTCTGAATGGAGATTCAATTAGTTTAGAATTTGTTTTTTGTATATAGTTTCTTAGCTGTAAGTGTCGGAAAAATTGCTGTTTTGGTAGTCCGCATTTAATTTGAATTTGACTGAATGACATTAGTATGTTTTTGTTAAAAATGTCTTTGTAAGTTTGTATTCCATATTGTTCCCACTCCAAAAAATCATTATCTATACATGATGATTTAAATAAATGATTTCTATATATTGGTATATCAGGTGAGTTTTGTCATCCCATTTTATAAGCTGGTGTACTTTTTTCCAACAAAGGCAAGAGTTTTGAGTGGCTGATAATTTTTCTTTACTTTGTATTTCTGAATCTTTTTTCATAATATTCTGACTGTAATACACTTCTAATGTTGGGGTATTTATGGATATTTTGCTCTATATCTTTATTTATAATATTTTGTTGTTTAAACCAATCTTCTATTTGCAAAAGTTGAGCTGCGTAGTACTACCACAAGAAAATGTGGTAAGGTTAAGCCACCTTGTTCTTTAGATAGTTGCATTTTTTACACAAATAGCAAAGGTCTTTTATTATTAAACAGGAATTCACTGATAATTTTGTCCAGATTTTTAAAGTATTTAGTTGGTACTTCTAAAGGTAGTGTTTGAAATAAATATAATAGTTTAGGTGAAATGTTAATTGTCCCTTGAATCCCCCCCAAGAATGATGGATACCACACCAATTTGAAATGTTGGTTGCTCGTTGACAAATTTATTCATGGCACAAAGGGTAGATATTTACTAGTCATATACTTCGAATTTACCATTCAATTTACATCAACAGTTCTTCCCAAATTTTCTGGCTCCGGCCTCTGTCCTTCTTCTGGTCCTTTCTTCCATCTTGCTTTCAGGGCCCGGACACTGTGAATCCAGTCCCCTCCTCCACACCAGAACTAGGCTGTACTACTTCGCCGGGCTTTCGACCTCCAGGCCCGGACACTTCTGAATCCAGCACCTGGACCTATCCCCCTTCCCGCTTTACCAAGACATCTGGGTTCTTTGTCCCCAGCCTATGGATCATACCCCCCCTTTCTCCCCCCACTCACCCCCTTTTATTTACTTCCACTGCCCCATCTCCAGCTTGCGACAGACGGAGGGTCTCCCCCACTTGCGGGCTAGTATCTAAGCCCTTTTCTGGCCATTTGGGTCACTAGTTCCCCTATAGGCCGCAGGAACAGGCACATCCCAAACTCTGATAGGTGGACTCTGTCCAACCTGAATACTGCGGGCTGGTCAAAGGAAATGTCCTTGTGCTTCAGGTGAACACCCCCTATCTCTATTACCATTCTGGCCATCCTCCTGTTTAGGCACTTCCTTACCTTCTCAATCAGCCTTACGTCTTGCACCTCCCCTCCATACCCTTCAGAAGGTGATATCGGACCACCCGATCATCACCCATGACCACCACCCCTTCAATTTCTCTAAGTCTCCCTTGATCATCTGACCCAGTACCCCCCATGGCAGGCTCCCTAAGTCATTTTCCCCCACATGTACCACGGTGCAATCCGGGGTGCCCCATTGCAATTTCATCTCCTCCATCAAAGTCATGAGCTGGGTCCACTTCATTCCCCTGATGCCCTTCCACAACACCCTTGTATGTTCGTGTTGTATCTCAGCTCTGCTTCTTTTGAGGTGGCTACCACAAACCTCTCTGCACCCAGTTCACGAAGGAATGCCCCACTATCCAAATCTTTCTCCTGGAACCTGCCATGGAAACAAAATACACAGTGTGAGTTGCTGTTATTCTTTCACGTACCTCTTACAGCTGCTGGATCTCCAGCACCCCACTTTTTGCAATTCCGCTACCACAGCCCCTCTCTCTGCTGCTTCCATGGCCGCTCCAATCCTGAATGAATGAGAGGTGAACTTGTTGGGATCCTTCCCCAGAAATGTCATCACCCTCCTGAGAACCGCCCATACTTGGAAACCCGTGACCGGGGAGCCGTCTCCATGCCTGAACAGCATCCCCCCTGCCTTTCCTCGAATTCCCCTGTACTCCTCCAGTGCCCTCACGGTGCAGCTGACCGACTGAAGTTTCCTCGCTAGTGACACTTGGGTCCCCCTCTCACCCAATCTGTTTTGGACCTGGTCAGGATAATGACCACTCAGTCAGGTCCCCACAGGACATTTTCATGCCATAAGGCATGCCCGGAGGCTTTTTTTCTCGGGGCCACTGTTTCCCCCAACCAAAATGCCCCTGCTGCCATTATTGCAAACACGGCCCGAAATAGCACCCCTTCCTGGGCCGACGTGCATACCTTCCGGGTGGCCTCCAGAACCTTTATGAGCAAGTCCCCCCCTTATTGGTTGCCTTCTATCAAACCTGACCCCTTGTCCCCTGCGCAACCCAGCCATCATTCATTTTATGATCCTACTGGCCCCTACATCGGGCCAGCCCTTGTCCTGGCACACCCAACTGATCCCAGCTAGGTGCACAACCCTTGTGGCATGGGCAAGCCCTTCCTCCCAGAGCTCCACTACGAACCTCCTTACCTGTTCATCCTGGGCCAGCTCCCCCTTGTCCCACCCATGCTTCCCTCAGAAGCCCTGGAACTTTGGCCACCCCATTTCATAGTCCCTCAGCATATTCTCCACCCAGGCACCCTGATACAGTGCCTGGGCTGTGGTCCTCCAACCTCCCATAACTGGTCCTGGATCCTGGTCCTGTGTGGAGCCGCTTGGGGCTTCAGCTCCCGAAACCTGTCGAGCTGTAAGTGGGACAGACTGTCAGCCATCTCATTCATCAAACCTTTGATGTGCTGCGCTTTGAAAGACTGGCTCAGCAGCAGACCCAGTAAGATCATACACCTGAGGAGTCTGCCCACTGTCTCTGTCTTCCCCCCACCTATTGATCACCTCTACCACCCCTCTATTGTCGCACCAGAACAAGATCTAGTTTCCTTTCATCCTCTCGCCCCATACTTCCAGCGCTACCCATACTGGGAAAATCTCCAGGAAAGTGATGTCCTGCGCGTCCCCCCCCCCTCCGCCCAGGCTGACGGCCAGGTTCCGACATCCATTCCCCCTGAAAGCATGCTCCCACACCCAGGGCACCTGAGGCATCCATGAACAGCTCCATGTCTTTGTTCCTCTCCCACTCACCCTGCCAAAATACTACCCCATTAAAGCTGTCAAGGAATTCCTCTCACACCCCAAAATCCTCTTGCACCCCTCTGGATACGTCCACCCAATGGTGTGGATGTTTTGCTTTCCCTGTGGCCCTTCCCAGTCACCTTGTAAAAGCTCTGCCTGGGCTGATGGCCTTGCAGGCAAAATTAAGGTGCCCCAGCAGTTGCTGTATTTGTACCAGCGGCACCCTCCTCCTCCCCATAACTTGGGCCAATCGTCCCTTGAGCAGTGCTACCTTGCTCCCAGGCAGCCGAAAATAACCCTCCTCGGTGTCCACCTCTATCCCCAAAAATACCAACTTCTGAGATGGCCCCTCCATCTTCCCCTGTGCCAGGGGAACCCTATCTGCTGACACATGCTCTTAAAGTCTCTCAGCATCGTCTGTGCCTCTTCTCTCATTCTCCCAATGAGCAGGAAGTTGTCCAGGTAGTGAACGACCCTCCTGTGCCCATACCTGGCCCTGAAAACCCACTGTATCCAGATGCTGAAAGTTTCAAACGTGGAGCAGGCCACAGAACACCCCATGGGCATGGATTTATCAAAATATTTATGCCCTTGAAATTGAAAACCCAGCAGGTCCCAATCTACTGGCCTATCCGATAAGAGCCAGAATGCTGACTCTGTGTCCATTTTTAACAGCCATGCCTTCCCAACTGCCTTGATTAGTGTTTTGGCCTGCTCCAACGAGGCATACGACACCGTCCTAAGGTTGTCCAGAATGTTGTCATTCACTGAGGAGCCTTCCGGGTAAGATAGATGATGAATTAAATGGAATTTCCCTCCTGCCTTCTTGGGCACCACCCCCAATGGGGAAATCCGGAAATGCGCGCACGGAGGGCCCTCCAATGGGCCTTCGACCTGGCCTGCTGCAACTTCCTTCTCTATCTTGGCCGCCACAATCCCTTCCATCCAGCGCACCGACCCCACGTTCTTGGCCCATGCACTCTTCCGCCCCCCTTGAAAGGCCAGTGGAAACCCTGTCTGGAAACCTTCCCGAAGCAGTTCACCTGCTCCTTTGTTCGGGTATTCCTTGGTCCATTCCTCCACCGTCGCTAAGGAAATGGGAGAACGTACCAGCGCATACCCCCATTGTCCTTCCCTCTTTGGCCCTTCACCGCCAGCCTCCAGGGGTGCTGTGCTGCCCCCTGTGGCTGCCCCCCGGCCTCTGTTCTGCATCCCCCGGGATCCCCGAAAGGGCTGCTCTTAAGAATGCCCCCATTCTACCCCCTTTGTCACCCCGCCAGCAGTTGGATGCTGGGTGCGAACCCTCGCATTTTGAGCAGACATGCCAGAACTTACAACTGCCCTATGAGCAGGTGGCCTTGTTGTAGCCTCAACACGTCTTTGCCCCAGAAGCCGGATTGTGCTTCCTTGTTTGGTCTCCCTCTGCCACCCCCTTCCCTGGAGAGGGTTCTCACCCACAGCTCCGAATGGGTGCAATCCCATCTCAGGTCCCTTTTAGTTGCTATTCATTTCTGGAAGGCCTCATCATACTTGTGCCACCCATAACCCACCTTTGCCTTGTACGCTTCTCGAATAATGGACATGTATGTCAATAATGGGACTGCGAGCTCCAGCTGCTTCTCCAGTATCAGCGAACTATATATTATGAACCTGCCCTGCCAATTTTCTATGGTCTTTCCCTTATATTTTGCTTCTTCCACCTTATGGCCCACTACCTCTAATGCCACTGCTATTTCCGATTTTCCCACTGACTCCTTCTGTTCATACTTTGTGGCTGTGTCCTCGTTCACCAGCCCAAAGATGTCGATACACTCCCCTTTCCAGATTTTCTCCTTGATTGAGGTTAGCACGTGGTCCCCGATTGAACAGCTCAGGGGCCCCTCGTACAATTTCTTGTTCATCGTTGCCCCTCCCCCCTTCTTTTTCCATCTTGGCCTCTTTGTCCTTCAAAGCCTGCACTGCCCGCTCCATCTTTTGAATGCCCGCGTCGCCTATCCCACCCAGCAGCCCTCAAGATAGTCCTTCAACCCGTTCTCATCGGTAAGGTCCACATCATCCTTACCTCCATCCAGATTCTCATTGTCCGGCCCCGGGGTGGGCAGGGGCACTGGTATAGGTGTCTTGCCTGGGACTTCATGCCTGAGTCTCTTATCCCATCCGCCCCTGCCTGGGTGCTCTTCCCGGTCCTTGCACTTCCTCTGCACTTCCTCCTCCTCCGCCTCTCTCCCTTTTTTGCTGCTGCCAATAGCTCCATCATCTGCCCCATCAGGACTGATGCCTCCTGTAGCATCTTTTCGCTAGTCATCTGGGCTCGCTTTGGTGCCATGCCTGCTTCTCTGTCCTCATGGTCTGCAAACGAAAGGTTATACGTCAGCCTGTATCATCCACTCTACCCCTTTCCCAAGATTGGATGGGCAGGCATGCCACTCCGCCCCTCGGTATGGCAGACCATTCCCGAGCCCTCTTCCAGGCCTGTCATCCCAGCGTCCTTTGCCCTGCGTCACAGAGAGCCAATGCTGACCCGCTCTGTCCCTGATCCTTATTTATTTTATATATATATATATTTATTTATATGTATAAATATATATATATAAATATATATATATATATATATATATTTATTATATATATATATATTTTTTTTTATATATACACCCCTCCCCGGTGCCCCACAAATGCACTGGCTCCTCTTGGCATCCGCCTACTTATGGAGTTGCACACGTGGCCTGGGTCCAGAGGCCCCTGCCCTCAATTGTTGGAAAGAAGTAACCCGCGAGGTCTCTGCCTCTACAGCTGCATGGCATGGCACTTTGCTATGCCCGCTTTGGCCTTGGCCTGCACTGAAGGCCCCCCCAGCATTTCCAGGTTTTTGGTGCCCCTTACCCCGTCCTGAGGCTCCTTTCCCCCATCCACTTGTCCGTCGCGTGCCTCCCCATCCCCAATCATCCCTACCTTTGCCCCTGCTTGAGGAAAAGCCAATTTTAATGTTTACATTTTTTTTTGGACACCCCCCCATGTCTCCCTGCCATATGGGCCATGTGGTGACCTCGTATTCCCAAAAAGCTGCAAGCGTCCGTCTGCCACACTGCCTTTGGCCTAACAGAGTGCCTGCTCTGCACCCTCTCTCCCCATAGTCCTCACCCGACCTCTAGCCGGGTTCTTCTCATGCCCTCCCGTGACCCGCCAGTCATGCAACCTACTGCCTTTCCATTGGCATCCTCCTGGACTGTGCCTGCGCCCCTACTATTCCTGCATGCACAGTTGCTCCCCCCTGATTTCCCATTCATCTGGCATCAATAAACAGTAAGCCCCACAATGCCCCCCCGCTCCTTGAGGCCGCGCTGAGCCATGTGGCCTCCCAACCTCTCTCTGCCTCCTTCGCAGCAAACAGCGCCAGCCTGTCTGACCTTCTACAGCCATGTTCCCCAACAACCACCAGCTTCTGCTCATCCTGCGAGGAGTGCCTATTATTATATTTTTTTTTTTTTTGCTTTGCTGCCCACCCGCCTGACGGGCCTCCTCATGGCCTGCGCATCCCCACCCCTCCGAAAACATACCAGCCCTGGGCCTACCATGCAGCCCGCAATTCTGCCCCCTCGTACGGCGTTCAGAGCACTGCAGCAAGAAAACAGACCATAAACCCCAGTACTCCCGCCCCTCCTTCTCTTCGCTCCCTTCCTCTTTTTTTTTTTAAACCGAATACAAAAGGCATCTCTTTGTACCTTGCCATCTGCTGGTGCACCGGACTTCAGCGAGGACAAAACTTCCAATGTCAGCCGCCCCACAACCAGGACCTGTGTCTCCTAACTGCCCTAATGCACAACACACTCCACATCCCCAGAGCCCTTCCCTCTTTCGTTGAGCCAGTCTCTCGCTGGATTCCTTCGTTCAAAACAAAAACCTTTCATCCCAATGCCATGCAGTTCCACAACTGCCCTACCTCACCACTCCTATGGCCTGTTTCCATACATCCCATCCCCGTGGAAGGCTCTGCTTGCTCCTCTCATTGGCAACTACATTTTCTACTCCACGAATGCTCCAAGACTCCTCTGAGATAATTTGTTCATAAACCTTGGCCTTGAAAACAGCCGCTTAGCACACTGCACAAACAAGCTCTGCCTACCCATGTTTTTTTTTACTCTAAAATTTCCCACCTGCAGCACTCCTTCTTTCTTCCTACTATCTAAACCATCCAAACCACAGCGCTAGCCAGCTACCTTTTACTATTATCCCTCAATATTACTACTGAGATATTGCTTTCATAGGTACTTTACATGCCTCAAAACCTTGAAACCCTCTTTTTTTCTCTTCTAACATGAGCCCAACAAACCATACCACAGCGCTAGCTTATCACTGCACCACATGGACTATTAGGCCCAAAAGCCTATGTGCCTTACCTGCTACCTTGCCAAATGATGTGCTGAGTTCTCAGATGAAAATTCCCAGCAAAAGAGGGAATCCTGCCTGAGCCCTGGCCTGTTATACCCCCCAATTGGCTCCAGGGCAGGACCCCGCTTTGGGCTTTGTCCCCAAGCCAGTCCCTGGAGCTATGGCTTGCCCTTGTCATATGACCCTTTCCTGCCTGGTGATGTCATTAGGCCCCTCCCCCTCTAGCCCTCTGTTCCTTCCCTCCCCTCCTGTCCTATGCTTTTTATTCCTGGTGGGGATCACTTGACAACCTGGCCTGCCTTTTAATGGCAAGCCCCATTTTAATGACACGGCATCATTCTCAGAGATAACGGCAGTGTTTTCCATCAGTCCAGGTCTAATTTTATTTGATTAAAGATTGTTCCATACTTTTGATTGAATAGGCTGTTCTTATCACTTGTCACCATAATCCCCAGATATTTAAATTAATAATTCTATTAGTTAGATGTTGTGGTTTATTATTGTTACGGTTCTTTAGTAGTGCCAAAATTTCAGTTTTGTTTTCGTTAATCTTATAGCCAGAAGCTTTTCCAAATGTTTCAATTATTTATAAACAGGCTTTGATAGAAGTGGAGGGGTTTGTAAGATAAAGTGGTGTGTCATCTGCATATAAACTAATACGGCATTCAATAGATCACATCTTGATTCCAGTTCAATGTTGACTGTTTCTTAATGTTATTGCTAAGGGTTCAATGGTGAGAGCAAATAATAAAGGGGACAGTGGGCATCCCTGCCTTGTGCCTCTTGAAAGAGTGAAGTGGGATGAAATGTGTTTGTTAGTTTGTGTTGCCGCCTTAGGGTTGTTATTTAGGGTTTTAATTCCTTTGATGGATTTTATAGCCAAATCCATAATTTTTCAATATTTCAAATATAAAGTCCCACTCCACTCTGTCAAATGCCTTTTCCGCATCTAAGGCCATGATGCAAGCTTCCTCTTGTTGTGGGTATTCCATGATATTATACAGTCATCTTTTTTATTTTATTTTTTTTTTTTATTTTTACCAATTATTTTACCAGGTGAGACACACTAAGCTGAAAGCTTGTTTGCAGGTGTAACCTGGGAGCACAAGGAAGTTAAGTGACTTGCTCAGGGTCACACAGTATGCACCTAGGGGGCTGTGGGATTCAAACCCAGGTCTCCAGATTTGCAGCTCATAGCCTTAACCCACTGCGCCATACTGCCTCCTTTAAGGTATCTTGTATTGGTACCTATTTTTCTTTGCTTCATAAAACCATTTTGGTCCGTATGAATAATATCCCCCATTACTTTTTCCAGTCGCATAACTAAAATTTCAGCAAAGATTTTCATATTGGTATTTAATAATGATATTGGTCTATATGATAAGACTAGTTCAGGTAGTTTATCTTTTTTCAGAAATACCGAAATATTTGCATCATAGAAGGTAGATGGAAGAGTTCCTATTTCCCAACAATTGTTATAGAGTGCAAGGAGAGGAGTCTGTAAAATAGCTAAGTAATTTTTTCATAAAACATCTGGTCCTGGTGCCTTTCCTGAGGGGAGAGTTTTAATTGTGTTTATTAATTCCTCTTTAGAAAATGGGCTTTTTATTTACTGGGTTCTGATTGGCTAGTACCTCAGCCAGGGGGGTACATTAACTTTCAATAGACACCCAGTAAATAAAAAGTGCCAGTCACCTGACCACATCACCACCTAAGCTATCCTTGTGCCCAACCTGCCTACTGCTCATTGGGCAAAACCACCGTATTCAAGTTGAAATTGGCGCCATTTTTCAAATTTTGTTTAGCGAGTGAAACTGGCATCCCCATCGGTCCCTAATTCAGTGCCACTGCCAGCACATCCCAAAATCAGAGAAGTGCCCCACTCCCAACAGGATTCCCAAAATACAGTACTCTGATTGTGTACTGTAATGAAGAAAAAAAAAACATTCATTTTAAATCACTAGAGCTAGCACGTCGCATGCTCAGCACTACTCGCAGCCAGTCTTACTTACAGAGATTAGAAAACGGGCAAAGACAATTTGTTTTTTGACACCCCCCACGAACTGCTAACCCACAAAATACCTTACTCACCACCCAACTGCCCCATCAGCCTTCTCCCGTGCTGTTCTGTACACTGCTGCATTCCCGCCTGCTCTTTCTACAGAGAGCAACTTTAAATATAAGAATAACAATGACGCCGGAGACAGGGACCGTGCGTCACTACACAACTAGAAATCCGTTAACTTTCGCACGGTCCTGCACTTCTCACTCGCTTTCATTGCTATTTTCGAAATAAATTAATGAGCTGCATCGATGGGGTAAAAGAAACACAGAAGGGGACAGACAAATGTCGGTGGAGGGGTGAATACAGAGACACCACGCATCACTACACAGCTTCAAAAATGTTCACTTTTCTACGGTCCTGCATTACGGTCTTGCTTCCATTGGCACTTATCAATGGGGTTACAGAAAAAAAATGAAAAAGACAGAAGGGGACAGACTGTTTGGGGAAGAGGGGGTGAAGTGAAACAGCACAGTACCACACATTACTCTGCCCTCTACTACCAATGCCAAAAGTAGAGGGACTACTTTGCCAATGAAGGAGAAAAAACTTGAATTGTAGTCAAGTTTAGTGAATTACTTTATTTTTTTTTTAATCCTGTAAAAATGACACAGCCCATTTTCTAGGCGCAATAATACCATCCAGGGTGGGCGGTATGGGCAATACCGGACCTTCCAGGGGCTATAAGGCCCTCCGCCTGCGGCGTCGAGCCTCATTACACCCCTGGGCGGTCCGGTATTGCCCAATACCGCCCACCCTGTCAGGTATTATTGCTTGCATACTGACTGGCTGATCCAGTATGTTAGTGTCTGAAGCATTAATTTTGGGTAGTTTTGTTTCTGTCAAGAATTGTGCAACAGCATTTGGATGCTCAGTGCTTTCTGTTGTATAAAGTTTGGAGTAATATTTCTTAAAAATGTTATTGATTTCTTTTGGATCGGTATTGATCTCAGTATTTGTGTTGGGGTCTTTTGAAATCTGGGTGATTAGTCTTTCTTGTTTTTCTTTTTGTAGTTGGTACAGTATGCCATTACTTTGTCTGGTTTATCCCCTAGGGTGTAATATTTTCCTCTAGTCCTTAAAGTACTGTTCTAGGGACATGGATATGTTGTTCATCCACACTTATTGGCAGGTTCCTTGCCGCTTTAAATCTTGCCGGAAGGTCTTCAAGCTAGCTCCTCCCACCCACCCGGGTGGTAAAACTCTCGGCTCCGCCCCATGACTCCAGATCTTCCTTACCGCTCGGAAGCTCAGGTTCCCTCCTTAACGCTCTGCGATTAAGTTTTGGGCCTAAAATCCTTCAGTTTAAAAAGAAAGCGGTCTTCTTCCTTAGCGGCTGCGATGGACAATCGACTCGTTTGGAGATGTCCCTGTGGGCAGAAGATGTCACCGGACGGACCTCCACGTGCGTTTATTGCCTTGGCCAGGAGCACGACCGCAGGCTTGCGACCTGTGTTCCTCCTTCTTGGTCTCGTCCTCGAGACCGCGCTGCCCGCTTCTTCTGGGCGTCCAGAAGAATTTCCTCCGGTCAAATCCAAAGAGGCCCGACTGGCGGTTTCCACGGCTGTGGGATCCGCCCGAACAACTAGAGGTTGGTGCGCCTTGAAGAGCAGTGCGCTCAGGCCGCTTCCTCTTCGCGGCCTTTGTCCCTCATCGCCGGGACCTCATATTCAGCTTCCTTTAAGAGCTTTGCTTGACCTCTCAACTAAAGGTGAGGGTCCTACTTCTTCCAGTCCGTTTCATCGGTGAAGAAGTCTAAAGTAAGTCTCTGATGCGGCGCTGCTGGGGCGGAAGATCCCCCTCCCTGATCGACAATCGACCGGTGGTCGCTCGACCGCTGGCTTCACGGTGCCCCCGTCAGGCCAGGTGACTGAGTCTCCCGCCGACGAGGTTGAGATTTTTCCCGACCCGTTAGACGGGTTGTCGGCTGGAGAAGCCGAGATTCCCTCCTCCCCGGTTCCCCCGGTGAGGGCTGAGGATATCGTCGGCTCTCCCGTTCCGGTGAATCAGGAGCCATCGGTTTTGCCGACCGAACCGAGGGGATCGCCGATCCTCGGCTCCCCGCCTCACCGACCTCGGCCTAGCCGAGATTCTTGGTCTCGGACATCTTCGCGGTCCAGCCGTTCCCGTCGACACAGACGGTCTCGGTCTCGGCACCGCGGCAAGCGGCGTCGCCGCTCTTCCTCTTCTTCCTCCTCGGCCGAGGAGGGAAGGCTTCGCGTGTACTCGCTAACATCGCGGGACCTCATGTGGCAACAAATTTTTCTGGCCAATAAGTCGGCTCAGGCCTCTTCTCCGCCATTAAGTGGTTGCCACGGACGGGTAGTGGTCGAGAGCCTGTTTCCAGGCCAGTTGTCCGACCTATTCCGGCTGCCCCCAATTGTGGTGGAACCGCCTCCTCCTCAGCCGACAGCTGGGGCTCCGACGAAAGAATCGCGGTTGGCCCAAGGCCTTCCCCGTAGGCTGTCGGTCACTCTCACGCCTGACAAGCCTCGGCAAGTGGAGGGTGGCTCAGGCTCCAGGCAGCTATTCGACAACTCGTCGGAGTCGGATGACTCCTCCCTGTTCTCCAGGCGTTTTGACTTGGAGTCCTCTGGGGGGCAGTCAGTGGACGATAGCCCTCGTCCTTCCTAGGACTTCTTAGGCTCATCTCAGAATCCACTGGGATGAAGCTTGAACCCGTATCCAAAGCGGGCCAGATATCCTCTCACCGAGATTCTGGACCGAGGATTCTCCACGGAGGCCTTTCCAGTGGCGAAGCCATTGTCGGGCACGCCCTGGAACTTTGGCAGCGTCCGGCTTCCTGTCCTCGCGCCTTGGCCAGGATGGCCAGGAAGTATGCTGTCCCTACTGGCTCTCTGTCCGGGTTTTCTGAACACCCCTCGGCTGAAGGGCTGGTCACGGACAGTGTTTTCCGGCGTGCCGGTAATGCCAGGGACGTGGACAAACCGCCCGACAAAGAGTCCAAGAAATTGGACTACTCGGGGCGGAAAGTGTATGCTGCCTCTTCTCTCGGCCTTCATCAGGCCAGTTCGGCCATCCTCATGGCACATTTCTCCCATGCCCTGTTGGGTTCCCTGGATGAGGTGGTCCCTCATCTTCCCGCTGACCTGCAGACTACGGTCAAGCAGGTGCGGGATCAGGGCAGGGCAGTAGCCAAACAACAGCTCCAGACTGCTCTGGATATAGGAGACTCATGTGCCCGGTCAGTGGCGGCCGCTGTGGCCATGCGTCGGCGGGCGTGGCTGCGAATATCCACCTTTACCGCGGATACCCAGCACAAGCTGGCGGGCGTTCCTTTCTGGGAACAGACCTGTTCGGCCCTGGGTGGAAGGCCACCTCCAGAGGATCGAAAAATCCAATGCCACCTTGATTCGGTCTAAATCCGCACAGAGGGACAAAGGTCATAAGCCCCAGTCTAAGCCTTTTCGTCCCTCTACTCCATAGCACGCCCAGCCCAACAACAGCGTCAGGGCCAGCAGGCTAGACCTTGGTATTCCAAGCCCAAGCCATCGGCTTCCTCTAATAGGAAGCAAGGAGGAAAAGGCCTGGTGGTCCCCAGGCGGTCCTTCCTCCAAGCCTGCTAAGTGGCGGGCTGAGGGGTGTCACCCCATCCCGTCACCTGCGCCCTGGTTCCCCGTGGAAAGCGCAGCTCGACACTTCCTTTCTGCCTGGTCGCTGTTACCATGGACAGGTGGGTTTTGGAGGTGGTGGGAAGAGGCCTGCCTCTGGAATTGAGCAGGCTCCACCCTTCAGAGCCGTCGCCCACAGGAGCTTTGGGGTCCCAGAATCTCTACAGGCTCGTCGAGCCGACGCCGCCCTCCTCCTTCAGAAAAGGGTGATAAAGAGATAGAGGACCCTCCACCAGAACCAGGGTTCGTGTCCAGGTACTTCCTGGTTCCGAAGCAGACGGGGGCTGGCCCCCATCTTGAACCTACACGACCTGAACAAGTTCCTAGGTCCTCGAACCTTCAGAATGGTCACTCTGGCTCAGATAATACCATCTCTGGAACACGGCGTGTGGTTCTGTTCTCTGGACTTCCAGGACGCATTCTTTCACGTCCCTATCCGTCCGTTTCATCAGAGATTCCTCCGCTTCAGAGAGGAGGGATCCCTCTTCGAGTTCCAGGCCATGCCCTTCGGCCTTTCTTCAGCTCCCAGGGTCTTCACCAAATGCATTGCAGTGGTGACAGCTTTCCTGCGGCGCCGAGGGGTCCGGGTGTACCCTTACCTGGACGATTGGCTGATAGCAGCCCCCTCCAGGTTGGAGGTGGAGTGGTCCAGAAATCTGGCCCTCCGGGTTTGCTCTCAACTGGGCCTCCTGGTCAACGAGGCCAAGTCGGAACTCGAGCCGAAGCAGGTGATATCCTTCATCGGGGCAGAGCTCGACTCTCTTCGAGCCAGAGCACGGCTCCCGGCGGACAGGGCCGAGGTTCTTACCTCCTTTGCCCAATCATTTCTGGTTGGGCAATCGCGCCCTACCCGGGACTTCCTGCGACTCCTGGGTCTTATGGCGGCCTGTACCAGCGTAGTCCGTTGGGCACGCTGGCACATGCGCCCCCTTCAGTGGGGTCTGGCCGGCCAGTGGTCACAGCGTTGCGACCCTCTGGACCAGCACGTGTGGACGACCCAGGAGGTGTGGAATGCTCTCCAGTGGTGGACCGTTCCATCCCATCTGCAGGAGGGTATCCCGTTTGTCCGCCCCGAGCCGACGGTCTCTCTATCGACCGACGCCTCTTTGATGGGTTGGGGTGCCCATCTGGGGGAACACCGAGCGCACGGCCTCTGGTTCCCGCGGGAGTCCCGATGCCATATCAACCTGCTGGAGCTCCGTGCGGTCCGCCTAGCTCTCACCGCCTTTGCTCCGTTTCTCCGGGGTCAAGTGGTCCGAGTCCAGACGGACAATACCACGACCATGTACTATCTAAACTGCCAGGGCGGGGCCCGCTCCTTGCCCTCTATGCAAGGAGCTCTCCGCATCTGGTCACTAGTCTTGCCAGCCTGGGCGGATCTCCTGGCCATTCATGTGGCAAGCCTCCAACACCCTGGCCGATGCCCTGAGCCGGATAGGGGCTGCATCGCTGAGTGGTCTCTCCTGCCGAGATAGTACAAGACCTGTTCTCCCGCTGGGCACACCTCTGGTGGATCTGTTTGCCTCCAGGAGAGCAGCGAAGCTGAGCTGTTTCATGCCCGCCCCCCTCAGCAGGGCTCGCTGCAGGGGGATGCCTTTTCGAGGCCGTGGACCCCGGGCCTCTTTTACGCCTTTCCCCCCGTTCCCCTGATTCACAGGGTCCTGCTGAAAGTGAGGAGGGACAAGGTGCAGGTGATTCTGATAGCCCCAGACTGGCCTCGCCAGTTCTGGTACCCAGATCTCCTCAGTCTCAGCTCCAGGACTCCGCGGCAGCTTCCAGCTCGCCCGGACCTGCTCTCAGTCAATCAGGGGAAGGTGTTCCATCCGGACCTTCAATCCCTGCACCCGACGGCCTGGTTCCTGAGCGGCTAGAGTTCCAGGCCTTGGGTCTTTCCGACGAGGTCCTCAACGTCGTTGAGGCGTCCCGTAAGGAGTCGACCAGAAAATGCTATGCCTTCAAATGGAAGAGGTTCTCCATTTGGTGTCGGGAAAAGGGTTGGACCCTTTCTGCGTGTCCTGTGGCGAGCATTTTGGACTATCTATGGTCCCTATCTAGTCAAGGGCTTAGGTGGCGACCCATAAGGTGCACCTGGCAGCCATTTCTGCTTGCAGGCGCGGGCGGTCAGCAGTCAGTGGCGCAGGAAAAAGTGGTCGGGCGCTTTTCAAAGGCCTTGATCACATTTCCTCCAGTGCGGGGAACCCCCACCTCCGTGGGATTTACTGCTGGTACTGGCAAAGCTCATGGGCAAGCCATTGAACCAATGCACAGTGTGGTCTCCCCCACCTGTGGGTGAAAACCGCCTTCTTGGTGGCTATCATGTCAGCCAGAAGGATGGGAGAACTCAGGCGCTAAGCATCGAGTCTCCTTACCTGGTCTTCCACAGGGACAAGGTTGTCCCTCCCCCACCAAATTCCTTCCGAAGGTGGTGTCGGAGTTTCACCTTAATCAGGTATTGACTCTGCGGTGTTCTACCCCAATCACACCTCGGAGGCCGAATATAGGCTCCATACTCTGGATCCTAGAGAGGCGCTCGCTTATTATAAGGCGCTACGGCTGAGAAGTCGAGGAGAGGTTGCCAGCTGTTTGTCACCTACGGCTGAAGCCGCACCTGGCAGACCTGCAGCCAAGCGGACGATAGGCAGATGGGTCACCTCCTGCATAAATCTCTGCTATGAGTTAGCGGGCATGGAGCCTCCCAGAGGATAAGAGCTCATTCTACCCCTACATACTGCTGCATCGGTGGCTGCTTCCAGGGATGTCCCTATCCAGGAGATCTGCAGGGCTGCTACCTGAAGTCAGCACACACTTTATTTCCCACTACCACATCGACCTTGAGTCACGCCGGGATGCTGGTTTTGGGGCCTCGGTTCTCAATCTTTGTTCCCCAAGTAAGTATTGGGGTGCGCCTTGCCTCCCTCCTCCGGAGAACTGCTAGGAGTCTGCCATTAAGTGTGGATGAACAACATATCCATGTCCCTAGAAATACAGGTTACTCACCTGTAACAGGAGTTCTAGGAATGGTGTTCATCCTCGTTCCTGACCTCCCGGCCCGGCGACAACCTGAGCTTCCAGCGGGCCAGATCTGGCGTCATGGGGCGGGCCGGAGTTTTACCACCGGGTGGGTGGGAGGAGCTAGCTTGAAGACCTTCCGGCAAGATTTAAAGCGGCAAGGAACCTGCCAATAAGTGTGGATGAACAACATATACCATTCCTAGAACTCCTGTTACAGGTGAGTAACCTGTATTTTTCAGCCTGTTTAGTTGCTATTCTATTCTATTATTCTTTTTTCATCATTAAAGTCTGATGTATATTTGGATCTTAGTTATTCATATGGAAGGTTTATATTCTTTTAATTTCATTTTCTAGATATTGTGATTTTTCTTTTTGTTTTTTTTGTGTTTATTTGTGGAGTATGAAATAACAAAGCCTCTTAAAGTGACTTTAAATGCATCCCAGTGGTTGTTATATGAAGTGTGTGTTGGTTTATTAAATGTGAAATACTCTTTTATTGCTTCTTTTGTGCTTTTGATACAATTTCTGTCTCTGAGTAAGGTAGGGTATAAAGTCCATGTTTTTTCCCCTCATGTTTTTATGTATTAAGGGTCATTTCCATAGGTGTGTGGTCTGATATTACTATACTGTGGTATTTGATAGAAGTTGTACAATGTTGTAATGGTTGTGAAATTAGTATAGAGTCTATTCTTGTATAGCACTGGTGAGCTGCTGAGAAATATGAATAGTGACATAATGTTGGATTAAGTTCTCACCATATAGCAAGTAATTTTAGATCTACCACATATATTCTTAATTGTTTTCTATAAGGCCTGCCATGTTGTCCACAAATGAGGACGATTTGTCTAGCCTACTATTAAATGCCACGTGAAAGTCTCCGACTAATAAATATGGTCCTTTGTAAGTTATTCGATTAAGAAAGAAGGTGGTAATAAATTGAAGTTCATATACATTGGGAGCGTAGATATTAGCTAGCATAAAATTGCCTTCTGTGGTTTTAATTTCAGCTATTACAAATCTTCCCTGTGTATATGTTAATGTTTGTCCAAATTTAATCCCTTGCTATTGTTTTTCTTAATAAACATTGCTGTTTCCCTGGCCTTTGTGTTGTAATTAGAAAATTTACCTTCTCCCCAATTTTTTGAGTGGAAAGCTGCTTTCTTGTTACAAAAGTGTGTTTCCTGTAATAAAAGTACATCTATATTTTTGTTATTAGCTTATTTGAAGACTCTCTTAGCTTTTTTTCAGTCCCGAAGCCCTTTAACGCTCCACGTCATTATCGTAATCATTTTCATTGTAATTTCTTTCTGGTTTGAGCATATTTTATACAGGGCATGGTGTATCTTTCTCTGTATACTTGTTTCTTACTTTTAAATTTTCTTATGTTTTTTGCCTCTTTTTTTTCCCTTTTTTGCCTAGAAATCCTTTCTTGATTTTTAGTCTTTTTTTAGCACAACACTTTTTATACGCCTACCAGCTTGCCCTCTTCAGCCTGACTAACCCCCCAGCTCAGACACACGGCATTATCGGGGCTTACTTTATGCCCAGCATGGGAGTGGTGCCTGCGGGGGTCGGGCATCACCCTACTGCCTTAATGTTTTTTCTCCTCCATTTTTACCCTGGGGCCCCAGAAGTAGTCGCATGTGTGTGGAGGTGTGCATGCATACCACAGCCCCAGTAATGATCCCTTCCACCCACCCACCCATTGGCCTAGCACCTATGCACCCTCTAGCCTGTACTGCCTTATGGCCTCCACCATGAGGCAAACAATAGCTGAGGGATGCCATTCCCTCCCCGGAGAGGAGAGCTGCCTGATAAGCAGCTCAATCCAGCTCCACCCCCCTCTGATCTCTGATGGCCCGTGCTCATTCCCTAATCCGGGTTGTCAGCGTGGTGCAAGGTAAGGCATCCAGCGCTTTAGCTCTCAGTGCCACCAGGCCAGCCAGTTTTTAGTCTTTAAATTTCTTTTCACCTTTCTGTCTTGTCTACTCCCCCTCCGGCCCTTTTCTTTCTTTAATCTCAAAGTAAGCATAGTCAAAATATATAAACTTTGTAGACATGTCAGTAGCGCTAGCTTTTTTTTGTTTAGGTGGTGTGTAGACCTCCTTCTCACCCCCTTCCCCTTAGCGGGAAGAGAATTCCCACTTACCCTTCTTACTTCAACACTAGATGGCATTAGTTTCCACACTTGTTCCGTGCTTTAGAGGCAGGGTTTGGCCCCCACAGGCATTTTTAATAGTTGCAATGTATAATCAACTGCTGTGCAAATAATGCCTGTCATAAGAAAGAAAGAAAAAAAATAATAATTTAAAAAAAACAAGTACTAAAAAAGAAATTCAAAAAAGAGAAGAGAAAATTTTAGGTCTAGGAAGAATAGAGTATTTTATGGGGTAAGGTTTACCTGTGGTAAAATGCATTTGACTGTGCATCCTAGCATGCTATTGTCCAGTAAGTCCTGCAATTCTTCCTTACCATTTTTCCATCTCTGCTGGAAAGAAGAGAGAAAAAAGGTGAGAAATAAAAAGAAGTGATGTACATACTTTATAGCATTTCCACTAAAGTTTGCTTCTTAAATCGTCCTCCCCCTTCCCTTCAAATTAGCACAGGTCAGGTTGTTCATACGTTTCCTTTTCAAAGGATCCTTTTTGTTTGGTTCCAAAGGTACCTGGAACATCTTTCTGAGTTTTGATGGGAGCCAGAGTTTGTTGTAGAGAGAGAGTAACTCACTTTCCTGCGGGTATTGTTTTTTTCTGTAAAATGAAAAATGGCTCTGATGTTCTGGGTCAGATTCCTTCAAAATTTATTCTGCTTCTTTTGAGTCAACGAAGACCCTCATTCTTCCTCTGTAAAAAAAAAAATAAAATAAATAAATCTAAGTCACGTGGGGGGTCGCAACCTGTACTTAATTCTCTTTGCCCTGAGAATAGTCATAGCAGGACTGAACTGTCATGCACAGTCTCGCTACTAAAATTTGGGAAGGCCTGAAACTTTAAACCATTAGCCATTAAACCCCTTTCTGTTCTTTCTTTTCTTAATATTAGTTATTTTTCCTGGTACCTGTGGGATTTAACATACACATATCTGGGTTTGTAAGTCTGGAATTGAGGTCTGGGACTCCCCGCTCTGTGGGCTCTGTCTAGCATGATTTTTTGACTCGGGTATTCAAAGCCCACTGCTTTAGTAAGAAGTTCCTCAAAATAGGGAAGTGGGTCCCCTCTGCTCTCGGCTCCTTCTGGGATTAGTCCTAATTTTATATTCCCTCTTCTTGCTCTGTCCTCTTGCTCTTGTACTTTTTTAATAAGTTGTCCCAGCTGGGTTACGTGTTGTTACAGTTTTTTTTTCATTGGACTAATGTTATCTTCTAATGTAATGACTCAGTTTTCTACCTCCGTAATTCGTAGTGTTAATGCCTCCAGTTTAGAAGTAATTCCTGCTATGCTTCATTTAATATAGTTAACGGTTTTTGGAGAGCTGAAGTCCCTTTAATAACAATAGTTTGCAACTCTTCAGTAGATTGCACCTGGTTTGTAGCATTAGGTTTGTCAGATGTCTCATCCATTCTGTTGTTTGCCTTTTCAGTGCTTTTCTTTCCTTGACCATCTTTTTCATTCTGCTTCCCCGTCATGAGATGTGGTGGTTTTCCCTATGGTGCTATGTTTGGCCATTGCCCCTCCCTTCTGAGTCCTGCTTTCTGTGTTTACATGCACTGCTGATCCAGATACGCTCGGGGCAGCATGCTGATCTGTACAGATATTCATGCCTTGGTCTTCTTCTTCTTCACCCTGGGCGTCTGTTTCCTCCAGGAGAGGTTTCTGGTGAGCCGGTCCTGGTCTGCTTTGGTTCTCTGCCATTTCCAGGTTTGTGGTAGCCATGTCAGGGGTTATTTGTTCTATTTCTGTTTCGGTTGCAGCAGGTGGGTCACCTGCTGATTCCTCGCTGCACTCGTGGGATGCCATGTTTGTTTTTTTAGAAGAAATAGTCCCCTCAGTAATGTCTGGTAATGTCTGTTGTTTTGGATTAAGGTCAGTGGGTGAGACTAGTGATAGCAGTAGTGGTATTGGCTCCGATGCAATATTCCACTCGTTAACAGGTAGGAAGTTAAGAATTTCTGGTTTGTCCTGCCCTGTTTTTTAAGTTTGTCTCAGTTTTGGTCCCAATTCAGTTTTTAGCTGTTCTGACAACTCTTTAGCTCTCTGTATACATTTAGACATCATTCCTTGCTTTTGTTTGGAGAAATTGCTAGCATTGTCATACAGAACTTAGTAAGCTGCCTGTAGGTGCCATCTGCCTCTCTCAAACAGATGTCCTTCTAGTTGCCATCTTGGATCCTGCTGCCTAACTCTCATTTCCATGCCGAAAATAATTAACAATTAAAATCCACAAAATACAAAGTTGTATAACATCTAAGCATTTGTAAAGCATGGAACAACATAACATAAAATTCATAATATTTATTTAACCTCTCTGACAGTACTAAAAGCCAAAGCTGTTCTCTACATTTCTGAAGCAGTGTATACTAGTGTGTGTGTGTGTGTACTAGTGGGTGTGTACATGGTTGTGTACATGTGTGTGTGTGTGTTTGTACTAGTGGGTGTGTACATGTGTGTGTGTGTGTGTGTGTGTGTGTGTGTGTCTGTGTAAAGAGAGACAGAAGTCAAAACATTAAGAGGTTTCTAAACTTTTGGTGATCACACCAAGTTTAGATTACATGGGAAATGAGATAGGAAATAAGGTAAAATAAGATGATAAGATAAGATAGGAAGGATGGTATCAGAGAAATGTGGACTGCAGCCCAAAATAGAGAAAGGAGAAAGTAAAGCTGAAGGTTAAGGTTATCTGGTGTGCTGATGTTTTCCTTCATGTCCCTAACTGTTGACATTTAAAGGTTGACCTTGCAATCTCCCTATACTTATGGTGACAGTTGGAGAGATCCGTCTCTGTCACATTTTTGTGTTCCACATGCATAGCTCCGTTATGGTCCTTCCACTGCTGTTTGAGATTTAACTTATCACAGGTTATACATTTCAAGTGCACTTGCAGCCTGTCTATCTCCTTTTATTTCTGATTTCACTTTCATAGTTTAGAGTTAATATTTTTCAGCTGTTCCACACATATGACCTAATACACTTGACTTTGTCCTGCAAAGTCAGAACAGTAACAATATTCTTATGTTATTCCAAACAAAACTGTTGCTTAACATATTTCTAGGGATCTCCTTCATGTCTAGTTTCCTTGCTTAGATTCTTTGCCCCATGGGCAGTCATAAAAGCAACAATGAATTCCTCCATCCTGCCTGGCTAACTGAGTCATCTCGAATCATGCAATGATATGCCCTAGCTCTTGGGTTATGCCTAGTTTTTCCCCTATAAGCAGCAATAAGGTTGCAAGCCTTTTAATTGCCAGTCCACTTTGTATTGCTAATGGTACAACTGCTTTCAGGTCCAGAACCCTATTTAAATTTTTTTGGGTCCAAGGGGAATCACCAATTATGTAAGGAAACTGTGGTTTAGTAAAATAATCACACAGCGCACAGAAGTTGGTACAAGTTTCCTTGCTATGCAGTTTAACATATACAGCAGTAAAAAATAGCATACTCTAATAGACAAGATTATATAGCCGTTAGCATACCGAGAATAAGATAATAACTAGTTGCCTTTTCTCTGGGAGAGCAGCGACAGAGCAGGAGGTCTTCTTAGGGTGGTATCTGCATCTCATCTGCCAAGTCCTCTTGGGCTAATATTTATACCTAGCTTCATGTGTAGCTGCATGACAAAACACACACAGCAACAAGAAATGGAAATTACGAAGTCTCCACCACTCATTCACACTAATGGGATCTATGCCAGAAGGCACAAGGACCCAGCAGGAGCAAAATTTTTTGCAGGAGGGCCAGCACCAGAGATGGAGCTGCGAGGAGTGGTGACACAAGCCTCTGCTCATGTGGCAATGACTATCTCGGCATTGACCCTCCAACCACCTCAGTACCTTTTTTTCTCCAAGGAGGTGCAGCGTAACTAACCTAGAAGGATAGCCTAACCAAAAACTGGACATAAGATAGTCCGGAAGACCCATATAAAAATGGTCAAGAAAGAAGTCTTCACAGCCTAAAGATTAAGGGAGTGAAGACCAGCAACAGAGGTGAGCTCGGAGGATGGTGGGTGGGCGTGTGAATGAGTGGTGGAGACTTCATCCAAGAAGATCAAGAATTATGGTAGGTATGTAATTTCCATATCTTCCTGGACATAAAGTCTCCACCACTCATTCACACTAATGGGAGCGTACCGAGCTTATAATCCCCCGAGAGGGCGGCAGGAGAGACCAAGAGCTCACAGATTTAGGACAGAAGTCCATTAAGGATGGTTCTGCCAAATGAAACATGTCATCTGGCCTGGACATCCAGGGCATAGTGTTTGATGAAAGTATGTACTGAGCTCCAGGTGGCCGCATTGCAAATATCTGCAATGGGCATGTTGCGGAGTTCCGACAGGGATGACGCAACTGCTCTAGTAAAGAGAGCGTACACTCTGCCTTCCAGCTTAACCTGCACCATGGAATAACAGTGGCAAAGGCATGCCACCAGCCATGTTGAAATGCATCTAATAGCGACAGGTTGACCCAGCTGGGTCTCGCTGAAGGAAACAAACAGTTGTTGAGCTTTGCGAAAATCTTTTGTCCTATCTAAATAGAAACACAAAGCTCTTTTGACGTCCAAAGAATGAAGAGAAGGCTCACCTTCATTTTGGAAGTTCACAAAGTATGTAGGAAGGATCAACAGTTGGTTTAGATGGAATTCAGAAACAACCTTAGGGAGAAACTTAGGATGGATCCTAAGAACTACTTTGTCTTAATGAAACACAGTATACAGAGGGTCTGTGACCAAGGCATGTATCTCAGAGACCCTGCGGGCCGAGGTAATGGCCACCAGGAATGCCGTTTTCCAAGTGAGGAATTTCAACTCACAGGTAGCTAGAGGCTCGAAAGGTTTTCGAGTGAGTATGTCTATCATAAGATTAATGTCTCAGGCTGCAACTGGCCATCTGATAGGAGGTCTGGAATGCAGAATTCCCTTAAGAAACCTCTTAACCACGGGTAACTGAACCAGTGATAAGGAAAGTACTGGCTCATTATAAGCTGAAATGGCACAAAGGTGAACCTTGACTGTAGAGTATTGCAGACTTGAATTTGAGAGGTCCAAAAGGTACTCTAGAACTTTATTTGGTGGTCAGGTAAAAGGATTCAAAGAGGATTTTGCACACCAGAGTGAAAAACGCTTCCATTTGCCTATGTAAGTTTTCCTAGTGGCTGGTTTGCATGCAGCCAGAAGAATATCTGAAACTCTGTGGGAAACATTGAACCTGTTCACTTCTATCTCTTAAGGAGCCAAGCATGAAGGTGAAGCGATCTCAGATTGGGATGGACCACAGGCCCCTGAGTCAGAAGGTTTGTCTGAAGGGGAAGTTGTTTCGGAGGGGTTTCCGACATACTGTTGAGTAACGGAAACCATATCTGCCGAGGCCAGAAGGGAACAATGAGAATCATTTTGCTCCCCTGAGACTCAAACTTGAGAAGTACCCTCTGAATTAGAGGAAGAGGCGGAAACGTGTATAGAAAGCATTTTGTCCACTGCAGCCTGAACGCATCCTGACAGAAAATGTCAGGTCCTGGATTTCTGGAGCAGAAGAGAGGCAGTTTTGTGTTGAGTGGGGATGCAAAAAGGTCCAGGTCTGGAGTTTCCCACTCTGCGAACAGTGACTGAACTACGGTTGAGTCAAGAGACCATTCGTGAGGATCTGTCTCTGTTCTGCTGAGACGATCTGCCAGTTCGTTCTGCACTCCCGGCAGCTAGGCCGCTCGAATTAGAACCTTGTGCTCCAAGCACCATTCTCACACTCTCATCGCTTCCCTGCATAAGGGGTAAGAGTGAGCCCCGCCTTGCTTGTTGATGTAATACATCACTGCTTTGTTGTCCGTTTGAAGGATAATGTTCTTGTGACAGAGAATGTCCTTCAAAGCCCAGACTGCATAAAGGATAGCTCTCATTTCTAAGACATTTATGTGAAGCTGGGACTCTTTCTGAGTCCATGTACCTTGAGTGTGGAGAGTCTGACAGTGAGCTCCCTACCCCATCAGGGACGCATCCATGGTAATGGAAATCTAATGATCCAGAGGAGCAAAGGGATACCCTTCCAGAAGATTGTCCTCTTGCAACCACCAGGTGAGTGACTTCTTCAGAGGTTCTCTCACCTTGATGAGAAAGGACTGAGGGTGAGTGGCTGGAGACCACTGAGTACTGAGCATCCATTGAGAGGTTCTCATGTGAAGGTGTGCTAGGGGTACAGTGAACACCGAGGATGCCATGAGACCTAGCATCCATTGCATCGAGACAGTTTGAACCGAGCTGTTATGTCTGATGTATCGGGCCATCTGTAGGATATCGCTCCTTCTGTCCTCTGGTAGAAACGCTTTTGCACAGGAGGTGTCCAGAAGAGTTCCTATGAAAAGGAGCCTCTGGGAGGGGCGCAACTGTGATTTCTTGAGGTTTAGCAGGACTCCCATGGACGTGAGAAAGTCTGAGGCCATGGCAATGGCGTTGAGAGTTCCTTACCTGGAAGGGCTCGCCAGAAGCCAGTCGTCCAGATATGGGAACACTTGTATTCCGACTTTTCTGAGATGCACTGTGAGAATTGCACAACACTTTGTAAAAACTTGCGGCACTGAGGATAGCCCAAAAGGCAGGACTCTGAACTGATAATGCTGTCCCAAAGTCACAAACCTTAGGTATTTGCGATGCTTTGGATGAATAGGAATATGTTGGTACACATCCTGCATGTCCAGGGAGGCTAACCAGTCATGTTGATGAAGCAAGGGTAACAGGATCCCTAGCGATATCATCTTGAATTTCTCTTTGGGAAGAAACTTGTTTAATTTTCTGAGGTGCAAAATGGGGCGTATGCCCCTGGTTTTCTTTGGAACTAGAAAGTAATGGGAGTAGAACCCTGTGCTCCATTGATCCAGCAGAACTACTTCCACTGCCCTGTTGTTCAGAAGGCCTTGTATTTTGGAGGCGAGAAGCTCTGACTGAAGAATTGACAGTTTTGGCTACCGCTTGGGGAGACAATCCAGAGGGTTCTCTGAAAAATTGAGGGAATATCCCTCACGGATTATCTGAAGGACCTATTTGTCTGAAATTATGGACTTCCACTGGTTGTAGAATTGAGTCAGACAACTTCCCACTACTAAAGAGTTCCCCTCAGGCAGCTGAGGTGGGACTTGGGCCAGAAACTCAGAAGGCGGCACTGGGCGCTTTGGGTCCTTACGCCTTCAGTTGCGTTTTCTTTTGAGGCTGAGAGTCTTGATTTTTATTAAAACCTCCCCCGCCTTTGCCTCAAAAGAACTGATGGTTATGAAACTGGCGTTTGTTAACACTCCCTCAAGAGGGGGCGGGAGGAGGTCGAGCCAATTCAATGGCTGACCTAGTCTTTTGTGTAGCCGCTAGAGCCTGTTCTACTTGAGGGCCGAAGTGATACACACCATCAAAGGGCAACACCATGACCTGTTGCTGGGCATCATTTGAGAAACTTGAAGTGCGCAGCCAGGAATGGCGGTGGGTATAAATGCCAGATGCCGCCGCTCGGGAGGCAGTGTCGAAGGCATCCATAGCTGCTTTAACCTGCTGGTTGTTGGACTTGATGCTCCTGGTTATGGTTTGAAGAAGCTCTGAATTAGTGTCTGACTCCGGTTGAGCTTCAACCATTTGTTTGAGCGAATGCCAAAGAATATACTCATATTGGGAGAAATAGCCCTGGTAGCTGGCGATACACATACCCAGGGTGGATGCAGCAAAGACTCTCTTACCTAAAGTATCTATCTTACGAGATTCTTTGTTTATAGGTCGAGCTGTAGTAGTCTGAGGAAGGACGGCCTTATCATTTTCTGCCAAGACTACAATAGGATCCGCAAAGGCTTGGGAGGCCAAAATGGGGCGATCCTTGGGAGCAGCATATATCCCTTCTATGGACTTAGCCACAGAAGGAATGAGAGCAGGATTGTTCCATACCATTTGAGAAAGTGTCTCAAAGGAGGGTTGTACCTGGGGAGTTAAATCCATAGGGATGTCCGGAACATGAAGGTATTGGAGTCTTAAAAGCTTCCCAGGATCGATGTCCATAGTCTGGAGAGAAAGAGTGGAATTCAAATTTTTCAGCAGAGACTTAAATGACAGGTCCTTAACCACAGGCTCTGTAACAGGATTAGATCCTGCTCCTTCCACATCATCACCCAGTCTAAGATCTGGGTCAGGCTCAATATCATCTCCTGACAGTCCAGGAGGGACTGCATGGACAGGAAAGGATTGAAAATCAGCAGAAAAAGAGGAAGGAAAAGAAATCTGAGAGGAGATGCCCTGAAGATTGGCAGAAGAAAAGCCCAGCCTCAGCGCCAAAGAAGAGCATGGCGCCGAAAGGCGGCCTAGCGCCGACAAGCAGATGGCAACCAAGCACCGGTGCCGAAAACGCACGGCGCTGAGAGACAGTGCCGAAGGCCACATGGCGCGCGAGAAACTCAGTGGCACTGAAAAGCTGCGGTGCCAAGAGCGGTGCGAAGATGGTGCCAACAGGCGCAACGGCACCAAGGACAGCGCCAGGAGGCACCCCGATGCCACAAATGGTGCCGAGCGACCCACCGACACCGATGGCGCCAAAACCAACCCTGGGCCCCAAAAATTAGAATTTGAGGGAAAAGAATTAAGACTACCAGGAGATAGAGGCATTGGTGTGGGCCCCTGGGCCACAGCCATGTGACGGGAGAAAACACCTGAGGACGGAATCGATGGCACCACAGAGGGCGCTGCGTTACTAGGGAGGCCCAATTGCCCTGCCTGATCTCCCAAAGTGCCTGAGGGCCCCTGAGTGACCGGGCCAGGCAGCTGGACCAGCCTCCGAGCCCATTGCTCCATAACAGCGGCCCACTAATGAAACTGCTCATCGGAAGCCCTACCAGAAAGCAGGGAAGGGCTCCGATGTCGAAGAGGTCGGAGATCAGAACCAGAAACCAGCGACTCCGAATGAGGAGACCGGCAACTGACCCCAATGAATGATCATCTACGCACAGACATATCAGAGGGCGACCTTGAGTGATGCCTTCTCTTTTTTGACCTACGGGTCGAAGAAGAGCTCGAGGCCAAATGGTGCCAAGAATGGGACCATTTACTTTTATGCTTCTGGGGGGATTGCCCATCCCCTCGGGCATTGGACTGTCCGTTGTCAGACCCCCCTTCCGGAGAAGGTGGCGGACCGGACCCAGCCCGGCTGACTGAACAACTTTCATACGAAGTCTCCCTACCATCACCTGACCCGCTCATGGTCAACTCTGTCAACATAGGCTGAGACTTCTTTCTTTGATAAGAATAAATTATCGTAAGCGGTACTTTATTTGAAAAATACTACAAAATAATAAACTGAAAACTATGCTGCTAGTTTGAAGTCTGACTCCTGGTGGGCGAGCGACGTCGTCACTGAAGTGCACTCGATGGTGGGAAAAAAGGAACTGAGGCGGTTGGAGGGTCGATGCCGAGAAAGTCATTGCTGCACAAGCAGAGGCTTGCAGCGCCACTCCTCATGGCTCCATCTCTGGCGCCGGCCCTCCTGCAAAAAAGTTTGCTCCCAGTGGGTCCTAGCGCCTCCGGCATAGATCTCATTAGTATAAATGAGTGGTGGAGACTTTATGTCCAGGAAGATACTAAGGCATAATACACAGCATTTTTTTTTTAGCTATCTCAGCAGAACCTTGTACAAGGTTTCCTGTTGTTACAGTTGGGATGCATTTCGCATGTTAGCCCTGGACATTACCAGAAACATAACAGACATTATTCATCTTCACCTTATCAGTAATGGTCAGTCTTCTTGTCTTCCCTCACCCCCTCCACTCCCAGGATATAAACACCCGTGACAAGCTACATCTGGGAGAGACAAAATGTGATTTTCTCATGGCCAGCAGTTTTGCAATCCTCGCAAAATTCCATCACTAAGCTTCCCTGAAATAGGTCTATGCATTTTTACTAGCCAATATTGGCAGTACAAACTTGTACAAAACAATGACCGATCCCAATAAACTGTATGCCTGTGTAACTTATTCCTTGGGGCTGCAACTGTCAGTAATTCATCTACCAGAGAAGGATAATGTCTTGGCAAACTTCCTGAGCATGGTCAGCCAGGGACATCACAAATGGACCCTGAACAAGCAGGTGTTGGCCACAGTGTTAATTAGGTGGAGTACACCTGAGATAGTCCTGTTTGCATCATGGAAAACCACCAGCTTTCCTTGTTTTGTTTCAGGCCTCTTCAGTGGAGTTGGTTCCAGTGGATGCCCTTACTCTGGGCTGGACAGAAAGGTTCCTCTGTGCCTTCCCTCTCTTGTTGAGAGTGTTGTTGAAGCTGAGAGAGCAGCCTGTAACCATGATTTTTGTAGCCCCACATTGGGCCAGGCAAGTTTTATACTCTCTGCTCCTGTCCCTTTCCATCAAACATCTCTTCACCTTTCCCCTGAGACACAATCTGCTGACCTTTTCTCAGGGCAGGATAGCTTTCCCAGATGTCCAAACTCTGCATCTCAAGGCACAGTTCTTGAAAAGCTTGAGTTCTCAGGCTTTAATTTTTTCCAAAAGATTTTGGAAGTACTCAAAGTTTCCAGGAAAACAGCAACAAGGAAAACCTATGCTTCCAAATGGAAAAGGTTTTCCCTGTGGTGTTCCTTCAAGCACCGCAGCCCTTTACAAGCAGATCTGCCCACAATCCTGGACTACTTGGCCCACCTTAAGTCCCTGGATCTTAAACCCTCAATCCTAAAGGTGCCTCTGGCAGCAGTGTCTGCTCTTGTTTCAGCAGGTAAAGGGAAAACAGTGACTTTACACCCCATTTTCAAAACATTCTTTAAAGGGATTCTCCACTTGTATCCCTCTGTCAAGGATCCAGTCCCTCCATGGGATCTGAACCTGTGCATTGATTCAAAATATGTCACTTGGAAAACAATTTTCCTGGTGACCATGACTTCTACCAGAATGCTGTGCAAGTTACAAGCCCTCTGCAAGGACCCAAATGACACTTTTCCACAGAGATAAGGTAGTCTTAAGGACAAACAGAAAATTAGTCCTTAAAGTGGTGTCTGAATTCCACCTAAACCAGTCCATTACCCTTCCAGTGTTATTTACAGCACAGTCCAGCTATGGAGAGCAAATTTTCCACACTTTGGATGTTAAGAGAGCACTCAGCTATTACCTGGATCATACAAAGGAGGCCAGGTCCTCACATTCTCAGTTGCTTGTCACACATGGAGAAGTTGGCAATGGTAGACCAGCATCCAAGAGATCAGTTGCTTGCTGGATTGTCTCTTGCATACAGTTCTGTTACAGCAAGGCTGGTAAGTTGACATCTGAAGGCCTTAGAGCACACTCTGCATGTGGCACCTCTGCCTCTGTGCAGCTGCAAGGGACATCCCCTTGTAGAAAATTTATAAAGCAGTTATCTGGAAAACAGTACACACCTTCACAAAGCACTATTGCCTGGATGTACAATCCAGACGAGATGCCAGTTTTAGGACTGCTGTCTTGTAGAACCTTCTTGCTGAAAAGGTTCTGTACCCAGTCTCCCATGGTACTGTTTTGTAGTCTGCAGTGATTAAGCACAGTGAAGGATTCCTAGAGTTTGAAGAAAAAAAATTACTCACCCTAATAATGTTGTTTCTTCCAAGGGATCCCTCACTATGCTTAACAAACCCACCCTACCTCCCCTTCAAACACCATGAAGTCTTGCTATATTATGACTTAAGCAGTTAGCCACAGCACTTGAACTGCCCCAGAGAGGAAACAGTTAACTCCAGGGAGACTGGAGTTCTAAAGCGCGAGAGCGCTATGCCAAAGCTCTATCTGGCAAGTTTCAAATGAAACTGTCAGATTCTTTACTCCGCTTCACTGAACAGTCGCTCCAGAGATCAGCTGCTTCAGCTCGGTTCATTTCTCTGTTCAAGCGAGTATTTTCGGTTCATTTGAACCGGCAAAAAGTATTTATTTTACCGCATTTCGGTTCAAAGCTCTATCTGGTAAACCGTAAGTACAGGATTTAAAGTCTGTGTGGAAAATTAATTATCGGTTCGGTTTTGAACCGATCGGTTTGCTAAAATAAACATTTCTATTCATATTTTGGGCTTTTTAGAGTGCGGTTCCCGGTTCTTATCGGTTCTAAAAAAACCTATACTTTTGGGGTTTTTTTTCAAATACCTGTGACACGGTTAGGAACCGATTAGGGTGTCTTGCCTGGCACTGCCATCAAAAGGGCAAGTTTTTGGATAGGCTGGCATTATGTCTGAGAAACCCAAAAGAAAAACCGGGCCCACTGGGTTTCAACACTGTGATGTCTGTGGGGAAGCCTTTGCCAAGGCTGACCCACACACCACTTGTGTTTATTGTCTGGGGGCTGACCACCTCCTGTCAGACTGCCAGGTGTGTAAAAATGTCCCTGCAGCCACCCTGGAGAAGAGATTGGGCCGGCTCAGGGAACGAGAGGCCAAAAAGTCCGCTGACCCAGATGGCCAGCACGGTCCAGCACCCACTGGACCAGGGCGAGACTTCCTGGGGGCAAAAGGAAGGCTGGTTCAGAGGAACCAGTCCCAGTAAAAAAGACAAAGAAATCAGCAGGTCTGGAGTCCAAAATTGTTTCTCCAACTGCTGCAGAGATAGCTAAAGCCATACAGATTGTTCAGTCACTGTCTCAGGGACCTGTCGAACCACCAACAGCTAGCAAAAGGTTGGTTCGTTCAGTTCCAGTGGTTCAAGAGTATGATGTTGAGGAATTTTATGAACCACAGGAGGGGGAGGAGGAATTTTTTTCATTATATATGTGGCTGGGAGGGTCTGGACGTGCCCATTGAACTGGACATTTCTCCAGACAGACCTTTAGAATCTCCCCCTATGCTGTCTGAGTCCCCTTCTCATTTTATGTTTTACAAAAAAGTTGCAGAAACCCCTCCAGCTTCCTTTAGAAGAGGCTGTGGATGAGCAAGAGGAGCCTGATTATGTAGAAATGATGGATATATACCAGAGTCTAGGAGGTTGTCTATTCCTTTGCATAAGTCATTTAGGAAGCAAACAACAAAGATTTTAAAAAATCCTCATTCTGTCCCTCCTGTAGATAAAAAAATGGACAGAAGGTATACTTTGTCAGGCCCTGATACAGACTTCCTCACTGAGCAGTGTAGTCATGAGGTGTGGTACAAGCTGCAGCCTGTGACAAAATAATATTCCCCTGGCCTCACATCCTCCGATAAGGATTCCAGGAAGATTGATGCACATGAAAAAACAATATATGGCAGCTTCTTTGGGACTCAGGCAGGCAAATTATATGGCTTATGTGGCTAGATATCAGAAATCTAGATGGGACACAGTATTGCAGTTAGCCAAGCAGACCCATGGCCAGCTGGCTAGTGAGTTGGAACAGGTGGCTGCTGATAGCATTGAAGCCTCTAAAGTTCAATTTCATACTGCTGTTGATGTTAATGATGTTTCTTCTAGGGTCATGGCCACTTCTGTAGCTTTCCGTAGGTTGGCATGGCTCAGATGCACTAATCTGTCCCAAGATACTCAGTCAAAGGCTATGGATTTTCCTGTAGTGGGAAATTCTCTGTTTGAGGAACAAACAGAAAATTATATGAAAAAGATGGATGAATACAGAACTACCTACAAAAGTGCCCAGGCTAAGGAGAGGCATGCCACTCCACAAAGGCACGCTCCCAGAGGTAGGGGCAGGCCTTTCCACAGGCCTTTTTACCAATCTCAAGCCTCCTCTGCATTTGCACAGAGGGGTTTCTTCAGAGGCAGAGGTAGACGGGGCACAAGTAAACCGTCCCCCTTCCCTCAGCCTAAGGCTGCTGCCAAGCAGGCACCCTGATGGGGTGCCCAGGGCCGATTCTCCTGTACCAGTGGGGGGCAGGTTGGCTTATTTCAGCCAGAACTGGCTGTTCCTAACTTCGGACAGATGGGTTCTGGAGGTAGTAAGCCAGGGTCTGGTTCTCAGCTTCAAACAGTTTCCAAAGATGAGGGCCAGACATTTTCCACCTGCAAATCCTTCAGAAGCCCTTGCTTTGGAAGCAGAGGTTTCTTCTCTTCTCTTCTAGACTGCAAAGCAGTGGAAAGGGTCCATCCTTGCCACCAGGGCAAGGGGCTGTACTCAAGATACTTTCTTACCCCAAAAAAGACAGGAGAATGGCGGCCCATTCTAGATTTAAGGTACCTGAACAAGCATCTTTTGAAACCAAAGTTCAAAATGTTAACTCTGGCAATGATTTTGCCTTCCCTGAGGCCAGGGGACTGGCTAGCTTCCCTGGACCTCAAGGATGCCTATTTTCATGTCCTGATCAGGCCTGCTCACCAAAAGTACCTCAGGTTCGAACTGCCCTCAGGCCACTACCAGTTCAGAGCAATGCCCTTCGGCCTTACCTCTGCTCCAAAGGTGTTCACAAAATGTCTAGCTGTGGTAGTGGCTCATTTAAGAAGACAAGGGGTTGCTGTGTTTCCCTACCTGGACGACTGGCTCATAGTGGGTCAGTCTCCAGATCAGGTAAAATCCCACTTGCAAGTCACCCAGCAGCTTCTCACTTCCCTGGGATTCCTGCTGAATTTACAAAGTCAGTTCTGGAACCAGTTCAGGTATAACTTTCATAGGTGCAGAATTGAACACAAAGTTAGCCAGGGCATTTCTCCCTTCAGAAAGGGTAGACAGACTCATTGCCCTGGCATCCTCCTTTACCCTGGGTCTCTCGACCAGCAAGGCATTTTCTGCAACTCCTAGGGCACATGGCTGCTTCCACAGCTGTTGTGCAGGAGCAAGATTCCAGATGAGGACATTCAGTTCCATTTGAGGGCTTATTGTCCTCAAAGGAGGGACCCTCAACAAATTAGTCCCAGTGATCCAAACTCGATCCTGGCTCTTCAGTGGTGGCAGGATCAAAGCAATCTAACACAAGGGGTTCCCTTCATTCGCTTTCACTCCCTCACCCTCACCACGGATGCCTCCCTGCTAGGGTGGGGGCTCACTTGGGCGACCTTTCCACTCAGGGAGTATGGTCCCCTCAGGAATCTCTGCTCCACATCAATCTTTTGGAACTCAGAGCTGTCTTTTTAGCTCTTCAGGTTTTTTCAGCTTCTGTCCAGAACAAAGTAGTTCAGGTCAGGACAGACAACACCACAACAATGTGGTACATCAACAAGCAAGGGGGCACTCGGTCATCAGCCTTGTGCACCGAAGCAATGAAGTTGTAGTCTCTGGCTTACTCCCCGAACACCTCCCTGATAGCAGTTCACCTTCCAGGGAAGGACAATGTCCTGCGGATGCCCTCAGCAGGATTTCTCAGAGCCATCACGAATGGACTCTGAATCCTCAGATGCTGGGGTCGGTCTTTGCCAGATGGGGCACCCCTCAGATAGATCTTTTCGCAGCCCCAGACAACCACCAACTTCCTCTATTTTGTTGCAGGCCTCCAGTGCTGGGCTCAGTCCCCCTGGATGCCTTTCTGTTGGATTGGAAGGGGAAGTTCCTATATGCCTTTCCCCCCTTCCCTCTTCTTTTCAGGGTATTAGTAAAAATCAGATCTCAGCCCTGCAAAGTGATTCTGATTGCTCCAGATTGGGCCAGACAGCCCTGGTACCCTCTGCTTCTGTCCCTGGCAGTCCACCCTGCCCTGAGCTTGCCCAGAGTCCACGACTTGCTGGCCTGTGCACAGGGGAGAGTGTGGTATCCGGACCTCAAATCCCTCCATCTCAAGGCTTGGCTCTTGAGGAGTTAGAATTTGCTGATTTACACCTTTCCCAAGGTGTCCTGGATATTTAAAGGCTTCAAGGAAGCCTTCCACTAAGCCACTTACAATTCTAAGTGGAAGAGGTTTTCCATCTGGTGTTCTGAGAAACAAATTGTCCCAGAATCTGCTGATTTGCCCATTTTACTGGACTATTTGGTCCATTTAAATTCCTTAGGCCTTAGGCCAGCTACCTTAAAGGTTCATCTGGCAGCTGTCTCTGCTTTTGTATCAGCAGGGAAGCCTGCTTCTCTTTCCTCTCATCCTGCGTTTTCCAAGTTTTTTAAGGGGTTACTTCACACTAACCCTCCTTTTCGGGAACCAGCTCCTGCCTAGGACCTGAATGTTTACATTGCTCAGTTAATGCAACCCCCCTTTGAGCCTCTGTCTTCAGAAGATCTCAAGTTTCTAACTTGGAAAACTGTTTTTCTAGTGGCTATCACTTCTGCCAGATGCATAAGTGAATTACAAGCCCTGTCAGTGGAAAAAGATTTTATATCTTTTCACAGAGACAAGGTAGTCCTCAGGACTAACAGAAAGTTTTTGCCTAAAGTGGTTTCAGATTTCCATCTGAACCAATCCATCTCTCTTCCAGTATTTTTCACTGAGCATTCTTCCTCGGGTGAGAGGAGACTGCACAGTTTAGATGTCAAAAGAGCTTTAAGCTACTATTTGGAACGCATCAAGGGTCACAGGTTCGAATCCTCCAACTCTTCCTTACCTATGGTGAGGTTGGCAAGAAACCTGCCACTAAGAGGACAATTGCAAGGTGGATTGTCTCTTGTATCCAATTTTGTTACCAAAACTAGGTAGAGAACCCCCTCAGGACTGAGGGCTCACTCCACGAGGGTACAGCTGCATCTCTAGCAGCTGCTAGAGATATTCCATTCTGGAAATCTGTCAAGCTGCTACTTGGAAAACAGTTCACACTTTTACCAAGCATTATTCCTGGATGTCCAGTCCAGGAGAGATGCTCGTTTTGGCACAGCTATGCTTCAGAGCCTATTTCCTAAGTAGGTTCTGACCCTCCTCCATGGAGGTACTGCTGTGTAATCTGCTTAAGTCATAATATAGCAAGACTTCATGGTGTTTGAAGAAAAAATTACTCACCTTAGTAATTGCTTTTCTTCTCATGGAGTCTTGCCATATTATGACCACCCCCCCAACCTGCCCCTCTCAGAACTTCTACTTGGGTAGGGGTTGGCAAATTAGTGCAAGCACTGTGTCATGCCATTTAGTTCTTCCCTTTCCCCTTTTATTTAGGGTTAGGAACTAAGTATTTCTGTTTTTTAAGTAATATATGGCCCCCTTCCTGGACTTGAGTCTTTTGGGGAAGGGGGGTCTAATAGTGCTTGTTAGGGGTGAAACTAATAATATTATTATCATTGTTATTATTATTATTATTACTGCTTTTGTTGTTGTTGTGTTTGCTGTTGTTATTCCTACTAGTAGGTAGCCACTTGGCTAGTGTAGAGCTTTCCACACAGACTTGCTGCTTAGTGTTAGCTTCGTAAAGATCTGACAGTTTCATTTGAAGCTTGCCAGATAGAGCTTTGGCATAGCGCTCTCACGCTTTAGAACTCCAGTCTCCCTGGAATTAACTGTTTCCTCTCCGGGGCAGTTCAAGTGCTGTGGCTAACTGCATAAGTCATAATATAGCAAGACTCCATGAGAAGAAAAGCAATTACTAAGGTGAGTAATTTTTTCTTTCAGAACCTGGAAAAGGTTCTGCAACAACCAGTTCTTTATTTTGCTTGAGAATTACTTGTTTCATCACCTTGCAATTGATACTCAGTGATCTAGTTTGTAAAATATTGGTCTGTCATACTTTGAGCCCTAAGAGACTCAAAATGTTTGTACCAATCCTTCTTTATAGGTTTAGCTAGTTTAGTGGTCACTGCTCCCCCAGCTACAGAAATAAATCTGATGTTAGAGGGAAGAGTGGAGCATGACCACATAGCAGAGATTTGAATTAGATACTAAGAGTCCACATGTAGCAAAAAATTCTACTCTCCAGGGCAGCTCAAACCAGCAGGCTGATTTGCAGTGGTTAAGCATAGTGAGCGATCCCTTAAAAAAACCCACATTACTTCAGTGATTAATTTTTTCCCTGTGGTGCTACCATATTGAACCAATCTGGAATCTAACTAATTGGAAAAAAAATACTATTGGAAAGAATGGTGTCTAGTTCCTCCAGCCAAGTGTGCCAGAAAGACAGCATTGCTACATCCACCACTCTCCTTGTTGATGAGATGGGATGACATGGACTCTTGAAAACGGCCCAGATCACACCACTGACTGTGCCAGCTGGGTTGGGCACTGCACCTGTTTCCTACTTGGAGTTCCTGAAACACTACTCCGTCAGAGTTTGATTCTGGACTGTTGGAAAACATTACTTTTAGAACATTGACCACCATGGTACATGTAACTTGGGAGGTAATCTGTGGGGCCTCAGATAGTAAATTATACTGTACTGGTTTGAAGTTCCAGTACTAAGAGCGTGCTGATGTAACAATGATGTGTTTGATTGTAGAGACCATATCTGAGCATTGGAAAGTGGAAGAGTTAGCCCACCCACCCACCCAAATTTGGAAAGGTAGAACTTGACCTGTGAAAGATGTGTTCTTTTTGGGGTTTTTTTGTTTTGTTTTCATTCCACATAGGAATTTGTGATTTTTTTTATTTTGTTTGTTTGTTTGTTTTGTTTTGTTGTTGTTATTCCATGGGAATTTAATTATTGATTTTTTTTTTTTTTTTACAATGCTTTGAAAAATTTGTGTATATTTCAGTCAGGAACATCTGGAATAGAAAGTTTAACTTTAGTAGCGTGTTCATTTCACAACATACACCTGACCAATTACAATGTCCATGTATTTATTTGAGTCACTTTGGATTTCGGATAGCAGGGGTACATAGTAAATTGAAAACAAGTCAGAGGTGCCGGCCCAGTTGTGTGGAGAGCTGAGGCATCATTCCTTACCTCCTGCCAGGCCAGCGACCCATGTTTGTGGTACAAGTGGGTCACTGTTGGTCGGCTAGGGAGAGAGAAGATCGAGTGCCCAAGGAACAGCTCTCCTCTTCTGGGGAGGGTGGGGACCATGGACCAGCATTTGCCTGACCCCTGGTGGCAGTTGGGGGTTGGCATGCTGTGTCCCAGATGTTGGGGTGGAGAAGGAGCAGCTGCCTGATGTACAGCACGCAGATGTGTGCGCTGCATGTCACTGGCAACATTGCATGCTCCCTCCAGAAAGAAAAAAGCAGAAAAAAGGTCCCCGTCTGTGGAGCATGAAGATAGTCCCCCCACAGTGCTGAGCCAAGAGGACTCCTTCCCAGCTGGATCCATTCGTAGTAGGTAGGGTTGCTTCCCATCACCCCTGCTATGAAGGATAAGTCATGGGGGCATAGGAGAGGAGGTCCAATGTTCGGGTGATGGCACGGGGGGGCAGCTGAGGTAGCTGGTTTGGAACCACGGGGAGAAAAATGACAAAAAAAAAAAAAAAAGAAAACAAGTCATAGACTGATAGGAGTAGCATCATCCCTAGATGTTTCAGCTAAGAAACAGTATGACAACAGCATTCAGAAAGGATGATGGGAGTACTGTGTGCTCACAAATTTTATCATCTTTGTTTCAAACACCATGAAGTCTTGCTATATTATGACTATATGCAGTCAGCCACTGCAGCTGAACTGCCCCGGAGAGGAAAGAGTTAACTCCAGAGAGTCTGGAGTTCCACAGCGCGAAGGCGCTATACCAAAGCTCTATCTGGCCAGTTTCAAATGAAACTGTCAGATTCTTTACTCCGCTTCACTGAACAGTCGCTCCGGAGATCAGCTCCTTCACATCGGTTCATTTCTCGGTTCAAGCGAGTATTTTCGGTTCATTTGAACCGGCCAAAAGTATTTATTTTACCGCATTTCGGTTAAAAGCTCTATCTGGTAACTGTAAGTAGAAAATTTAAAGTCTGTATGGAAATTCAATTATCGGTTCGGTTTTGAACCGATCGGTTTGCTTAATTTAACGTTTTAAAGTGTTGGTTGGGCTTTTAGAGTGCGGTTCCCAGTTCTTATCGGTTCTAAAAAAACCTTGCTTTTAAAATAGGTTTTTTCAAATACCCATGACACGGTTAGGAACCGATAAGGGTGTCTTGCCTGGCACTGCCATCAAAAGGGCAAGTTTTTGGTTAGGCTGGCATTATGTCTGAGAACCAAAAGAAAACCGGGCCACTGAGTTTCAACACTGTGATGTCTGTGGGGAAGCCTTTGCCAAGGCTGACCCACACACCACTTGTGTTTATTGTCTGGGGCTGACCACCTCCTGTCAGACTGCCAGGTGTGTAAAATTTCCCTGCAGCCACCCTGGAAAGAGATTGGGCCGGCTCAGGGAGCGAGAGTCAAGATCCGCTGACCGGATGGCCAGCCAGTCCAGTACCCACTGGACCGGAGGAGTGCCCTCTGACCAGGCGAGACTTCCTCGGGCAAAGGAAGGCTGGTTCAGAGGAACCAGTCTCAGTGAAAAGACAAAGAAATCAGTAGGTTTGAGTCCAAATTGTCTCTCCAACTGCTGCAGAAATAGCTAAAGCCATACAGATTGTCCAGTCACTGTCTCAGGGACCTGCGAACCACCTACAGTTGGTAAAAGGTTGGTTCGTTCAGTGCCAGTGGTTCAGGAGTATGATGTTGAGGAATTTTATGAACCACAGGAGGGGGAGGAGGAATTTGATCATTACATGTGTGGCTGGGAGGATCTGGACGTGCCCATTGAACCGGACATTTCTCCAGACAGACCTTTAGAATCTCCTCCTATTCTGTCTGAGTCCTCTTCTCATTTTATGTTTTACAAAAAGGTTGCAGAAACCCTCCAGCTTCCTTTAGAGGAAGCTGTGGATGAGCAAGAGGAGCCTGTTTATGTAGAAATGATGGATATACCAGAGTCTAGGAGGTTGTCTATTCCTTTGCATAAGTCATTTAGGAAGCAAACAACAAAGATTTTAAAAAATCCTCATTCTGTCCCTCCTGTAGATAAAAAAATGGACAGAAGATATACCTTGTCAGGCTCTGATACAGACTTCCTCACTGAGCAGTGTAGTCATGTAGGTGTGGTACAAGCTGCAGCCCGTGACAAGGCTAATATTCCTCTGGCCTCACATCCTCCTGATAAGGATTCCAGGAAGATTGATGCCATGAAAAACAGTATATGGCAGCTTCTTTGGGACTCAGGCAGGCAAATTATATGGCTTATGTGGCTAGATATCAGAAATCTAGGTGGGACACAGTATTGCACTTAGCCAAGCAGGCCCATGGCCAGCTGGCTAGTGAGTTGGAACAGGTGGCTGCTGATGGCATTGAAGCCTCTAAAGTTCAATTTCATACTGCTGTTGATGTTAATGATGTTTCCTCTAGGGTCATGGCCACTTCTGTAGCTTTCCGTAGGTTGGCATGGCTCAGATGCACTAATCTGTCCCAAGATACTCAGTCAAAGGCTATGGATTTTCCTGTTGTGGGTAATTCTCTGTTTGGGGAACAAACAGAAAACTATATGAAAAAAGATGGATGAATACAGAACTACCTACAAAAGTGCCCAGGCTAAGGAGAGGCATGCCACTCCACAGAGGCACGCTCCCAGAGGTAGGGGCAGGCCTTTCCACAGGCCTTTTTACCAATTTCAGGCCTCCTCTGCATTTGCACAGAGGGGTTTCTTTAGAGGCAGAGGTAGATGGGGCACAAGTAAACCGTCCCCCTCCCCTCAGCCTAAGGCTACTGCCAAGCAGGCACCCTGATGGGGTGCCCAGGGCCGATTCTCCTGTACCAGTGGGGGGCAGGTTGGTTTATTTCAGCCAGAACTGGGTGTCCCTAACTTCGGACAGGTGGGTTCTGGAGGTAATAGGCCAGGGTCTGGTTCTCAGCTTCAAACAGTTTCTGAAGATGAGAGCCAGACATTTCCACCTGCAAATCCTTCAGAAGCCCTTGCTTTGGAAGCAGAGGTTTTCTCTTTGGACTGCAAAGCAGTAGAAAGGGTCCCTCCTTGCCATCAGGGCAAGGGCTGTACTCAAGATACTTTCTTACCCCAAAAAGACAGGAGAATGGCGGCCCATTTTAGATTTAAGGTACCTGAACAAGCATCTTTTGAAACCAAAGTTCAAAATGTTAACTCTGACAATGATTTTGCCCTCCCTGAGGCCAGGGGACTGGTTAGCTTCCCTGGACCTCAAGGATGCCTATTTTCATGTTCTGATCAGGCCTTCTCACCGAAAGTACCTCAGGTTCGAGACTACCCTCAGGCCACTACCAGTTCAGGGCAATGCCCTTCAGACCTACCCTGCACCAAGGGTATTCACGAAATGTCTAGCTGTGGTAGTGGCTCATTTAAGAAGGCAAGGGATTGGTGTGTTTCCTACCTGGACGACTGGCTCATAGTGGGTCAGTCCCCAGATCAGGTAAAATCCCACTTGCAAGTCACCCAGCAGCTTCTCACTTCCTGGAATTCCTGCTGAATTTACCAAAGTCAGTTCTCGAACCAGTTCAGGTACTAACTTTCATAGGTGCAGAATTGAACACAAAGTTAGCCAGGCATTTCTCCCTCGAAAGGGTAGACAGGCTCATTGCCCTGGCATCCTCCTTTACCCTGCAGGTCTCTCGACCAGCAAGGCATTTTCTGCAACTCCTAGGGCACATGGCTGCTTCCACAGCTGTAGTGCAAGGAGCAAGATTCCAGATGAGGGACCCCCTTTCCAAATTGGTTCCAGTGACCCAAACCCTGATCCTGGCCTTACACTGGTGGCAGGATCAAAGCAATCTAAAACAAGGGGTTCCTTTCATTCCCATTTCCCACTCCCTCACCCTCACCACGGATGCTTCCCTGTTAGGGTGGGGAGCTCACTTGGGCGACCTGTCCACTCAGGGAGTGTGGTCTCCTCAGGAATCTCTGCTCCACATCAATCTTTTGGAACTCAGAGCTGTCTTTTTAGCTCTTCAGGCATTTTCAGCTTCTGTCCAGAACAAAGTAGTTCAAGTCAGGACAGACAACACCACAACAATGTGGTACATCAACAAGCAAGGGGGCACTCGGTCATCAGCCTTGTGCACTGAAGCAATGAAGTTGTGGTCTCTGGCTTACTCCCTGAACACCTCCCTGATAGCAGTTCACCTTCCAGGGAAGGACAATGTCCTGGCGGATGCCCTTAGCAGGATTTCTCAGGGCCATCACGAATGGGCTCTGAATCCTCAGGTGCTGGGGTCAGTCTTTGCCAGATGGGGCACCCCTCAGATTGATCTTTTCACAGCCCCAGACAACCACCAACTTCCTCTGTTTTGTTGCAGACCTCCAGTGCTGGGATCAGTCCCCCTGGATGCCTTTCAGTTGGATTGGAAAGGGAAGTTCCTGTATGCCTTTCCCCCCTTTCCCCTTCTTTTCAGGGTACTAGTAAAAATCAGATCTCAGCCCTGCAAGGTGATTCTGATTGCTCCAGATTGGGCCAGACAGCCCTGGTACCCACTGCTTCTGTCCTTGACAGTCCACCCTGCCCTGAGCTTGCCCAGAGTCCACGACTTACTGGCCTGTGCACAGGGAAGAGTGTGGTATCCGGACCTCAAATCCCTCCATCTCAAGGCATGGCTCTTGAGGAGTTAGAATTTGCTGACTTACACCTTTCTCAAGGTGTTTTGGATATTTTAAAGGCTTCAAGGAAGCCTTCCACTAGGCCACTTACAATTCTAAGTGGAAAAGGTTTTCCATCTGGTGCTCTGAGAAGCAGATTATCCCAGAATCTGCTGATCTGCCCATTTTACTGGACTATTTGGTCCATTTAAATTCCTTAGGCCAGCTACCTTAAAGGTTCATCTGGCAGCTGTCTCTGCTTTTCTGTCAGCAGGGAAGCCTGCTTCCTTTTCTTCTCACCCTTTGCTTTCCAAGTTTTTTAAAGGGTTACTTCACACCAACCCTCCTTTTCGAGAACCAGCTCCTGCCTGGGACCTGAATGTTTGCATTGCTCAGTTAATGCAACCCCCTTGAGCCTCTGTCCTCAGCGGAGCTCAAGTTTCTGACTTGGAAAACTGTTTTCCTAGTGGCTATCACTTCTGCCAGATGCATAAGTGAACTACAGGCCCTGTCAGTGGAAGAAGATTTTATCTCTTTCCACAGAGATAAGGTAGTCCTCAGTACTAACAGAAAGTTTTTGCCTAAAGTGGTTTCAGATTTCCACCTGAACCAATCCATCTCTCTTCCAGTATTTTTCACTGAGCATTCTTCCTCAGGTGAGAGGAGTCTGCACAGCTTGCACATCAAAAGAGCCTTGAGCTACTATTTGGAACGCACCAAGGGTCACAGGTTCGAATCCCTCCAACTCTTCCTTACCTATGGCGAGGTTGGCAAAGGGAAACCTGCCACTAAGAGGACAATTGCAAGGTGGATTGTCTCTTGTATCCAATTTTGTTATCAAAAACTAGGTAGAGAACCCCCCTCAGGACTGAGGGCTCACTCCACCAGCGGTACAGCTGCATCTCTAGCGGCTGCTAGAGATATTCCCATTCTGGAAATCTGTCAAGCTGCTACTTGGAAAACAGTTCACACTTTTACCAAGCATTATTCCTGGATATTCAGTCCAGGAGAGATGCTCGTTTGGCACAGTTGTGCTTCAGAGCCTATTTCCTAAGTAGGTTCTGACCCTCCTCCATGGAGGTACTGCTGTGTAATCTGACATAGTCATAATATAGCAAGACTTCATGGTGTTTGAAGAAAAAATTACTCACCTTAGTAATTGCTTTTTTCTCATGAAGTCTTGTTATATTATGACCACCCTCCCTCCTGCCCTCTCTAGAACTTCTACTTGGGTAGGGTGGCAAATTAGTGCAAGCACTGTGTCATGCCATTTTAGTTCTTCCTTCACCCCTTTATTTAGGGTTAGGAATTCGGTATTTCTGTTTTAGTAATATGTTGGCCCTTCCTGGACTTGAGTCTTTGGGGAAGGGGGTCTAATAGTGCTTGTTAGGGAGAAACTAATAATACTATTATTCATTGTTATAATTATTATTGCTGTTTATATTGTTGTTATTCCTACTAGTAGGTAGCCACTTGGCTAGTGTAGAGCTTTCCACACAGACTTGTTGCTTAGTGTTAGCTTCATAAAGATCTGACAGTTTCATTTGAAACTGGCCAGATAGAGCTTTGGTATAGCGCCCTCGCGCTGTGGAACTCCAGACTCTCTGGAGTTAACTCTTTCCTCTCTGGGGCAGTTCAGCTGCAGTGGCTGACTGCATATAGTCATAATATAGCAAGACTCCATGAGAAGAAAAGCAATTACTAAGGTGAGTAATTTTTTCTTTTCTCCTATTGCCAACTGGTTCAGCTGAACTGGGATTGTCTGGAATTGCCTTGACATCTTGTTGTAAATTTGCCATGAATGGCAATTAGTTATTATAAGATGAATAGGAAAAATACAGAAAACTGTATTGGTGGAGAACCAGTTTCACTCGTGATTTTATTCCAGCACAACCTCACTGGGGTAGCCAGTGCCCAGAAAAACAGCTTACTTACAACTGTAAACACCAAAATGGATTCCTATTGTAATCGTAATAAGGCACTTCAGGGTGTGTCTTGCTGGGATAATGATATGTCTAAGGTGGTTGAAGGCACTCGTAGGGTTGCCACCTTTGGATGAGGCAAAAACCCGAGCCTAAGCTCCGCCCCTAGCCCCACCCCCTTTATGACTCATCATGCATTGTTCCTCCTAGAAGGCCATTTGTTACATCAATAAAAGACAACACTTAAAGCAGCAGTTAAATAAAAGTGTTAAGATACTGTACTGTGCCTGTTAAAGTTACTTTCCTAGGCTCTTCCTAATTATTTAATGATGTATTTATTTATTTATTGACATTGGTTTACCAGATAAACATACAGATAAAATAAATCTCATTTACTGATATGATCTGGAGGGAGACAAGGGAAATACTGTGAAAAGCATACAATAGTATACATACTTCATATCTTTTTCTGGCTCCATTTGCTGTTCTTGTCCACAGAACTATTTCAAAGCCAAAGTGACCATACTTATTTCTTGAGGAAAAAACAATTTAAAACATTTAAAAATGCCTAAATTCTGTTAGAGATGAAAATGTTTACCAGCAAATGAAAGTGGAGGACAACTGGCTCTGTTACTGTTACAAAAGGTGGGGGCAGCTGTGCTGTTCTGCCACTTTAAGATGTGAAGGAAAGATTAGGTTAAGCAAATGCTAATGGTGTTAATGGCCATACTTTACACCTCCCAGGGTGAATGCATTCATAAACAAAAGGCTACACTGACAACAGAACTTGTTTGTAACCTGGGCATGTCACTGAAACAATGAATGATATGACAACATTTGTTTCAAAAGTATGTGAGCACTCAAAATGGCTCAAAAACCTGACCAGCACAGAGCAAAACCGGATTACCTGATAGGGGCCCTGAAAACCTGATCACCAGGTAAAAAAACTGACAGGTGGCAACCCTAGGCACTCGACCTGTGACTTTGTGCCTCCTAATGCACCAAAGGTGTGTTGTTATCCCAGTACATCTCCTAACATGCCTACTTTCTTAATTCCATCACTGCTGACTTTAAATTGCCATGTAGCTGCCTTGATATTCAAACAACATGAAGTCTTGTATATTATGACATATGCAGTGAGTCCCAACCTTTGAACTGCTCCGGAGGTGAAAGAGTTAACTTTCCATGCCAGGCATGGAACTTTGAGTGCGAGCTTGGTTGAAAACTCTGTCTGTTGTTCTTCAAACTCAAACTGTCAGATTCTTTACTCCGCCTTACTGAACAGTCGCTCCAGAGATTTCTCCTTCTGCTCGGTTCATTTTGTCGGTTAAAGTATTAATTTTTCGTTCTTTTAACCGAATTTAAGCTGCAACCAGTCGGTTCAAGCTCTGTCTGTGGTATTGTAAGTACTAGATAAGTTTTACATTTACTTTCTGTGTGGAACTTGTAAATGGTATTATCGGTTCGGTTTGAACCGATCAGGTTGTTGTAAATACATTCATCTTTTTAGAGTGCGGTTCCCGGTTCTTATTGGTTCTAAAAAAAACGGATCTCATTACGTTTCTTTCCATGACCCGAGACACGGTTGGGAACCGATAAGAGAGTCTTGCTTGGCGGTTTGCCATAAACGGGCAAGTTTTGGTTAGGCTGGCACTACGTCTGAGAAACCCAAAAGAAAAACCGGGACCACTGCGTTTCAACACTGCAGTGTTTGTGGGGAAGCCTTTGCCAAGGGTGACCCTCACACCTCCTGTGTTTATTGTCTGGGGTTTGACCACCTCAGTGCAGACTGCCAGATTTGCAAAAATGTTCCTGCAGCCACCCTGGATAAGAGAGTTGGTAGGCTCAGGGAAAGGGAGGCCAAGAAGTCCGCTGACCCAGATGGTCAGCCTGGTTCAGTTGTAACCGAACTGGAGGGAGTGCCCTCTGACCAGGGCGAGACTTCCTCGGGCAAAAGGAGAGCCGACTCGGAGGAGTCAATTCCAGCAAAAAGGACTAGAAAATCAGCAGGTTTGGAGCCAAAATTTCCTCTCCAACCGCTGAAGAAATAGCCAAGCGATTAAAATTGTCCAATCGCTTTCCCCCGTTCCGACCGAACCGGCACCATCAGGTAAGAGTACGGTTCGGTCGGTTCCACCGTTTCAAGAATATGATTTAGAGGAATTTTATGAACCGGAGGAGGGGGAAGAGGAGTATGAGGAGAGTGAATGTGGATTTAAAAGTCTGGATGTGCCCATTGAACCGGACATCTCCCCAGACAGACCTTCACGAGTATCTCCCCCCCAGGCTTTCTGAGTCCCCCTCTCATTTTATGTTTTATAAAAAAGTGTCTGAAACCCTCCAGCTCCCTATGGAGGAAGCTTTGGATGATTAAGAGGAGCCTGACTATGTAGAAATGATGGATATCTCAGAGTCTAGGAGACTGTCTATTCCTTTGCATAAATCTTTTGGGAAACAGACAGTAAAAATTCTAAAACTCCTCACACTATACCTCCTGTGGATAAAAGAATGGACAAGAGGTACACATTGTCAGGCTCTGATATGGAGTTCCTTTACACAAAAATGCAGCCATAGTTAGTAGTGCAGGCTGCAGCCTGTGATAAGACAAATATTCCCTTGGCTCACACACCCCTGACAAGGACTCCAGGAGGATTGATGCCATGGCAAAGAAACAGTACATGGCATCATCCTTGGGACGAGACAGGCAAATTATATGGCTTATGTTGCTAGATACCAGAAATCCAGATGGGATACTGTTATGGCTCTTGCAAAACAGGTCCCTGGCCAGCTTGCCAAGGAGCTGGAGCAGGAGGCTGCTGATGGTATTGAGGCATCTAAGGGAGCGAAGGAAGACTAAGGGAGGGATAGTGAGGCTTAATAAATGGGGAGGGTGGGCAGAGGGTGACTGTGAAAAGGCAGAAATACTAAACAAATATTTTGCTCAGTATTTACAAACGAAGAGGGGGAGGTACCTAAACCAAACAACAGAAACACTCTGGATACAGAAGTTGATACCAGCCCATTTACAGAAGAAAGGGCCTTGAAAGAACTCTTAAAACTGGAGGTGGACAAAGCCATGGGGCCTGATGGGATTCATCCCAGAATTCTAAAAGAACTAAGGGTAGAACTAGTGACACCACTGACTACCCTCTTTAACAAATCATGGGAGGATGGGGTGGTACCTGAGGACTGGAGGAGGGCGATGTGATTCCCCTTCACAAAAGTGGGAGCAGGGCAGAGCGGGAAACTACAGACCAGTTAGTTTAACCTCAGTGATAGGAAAATGATGGAATCAGTTCTGAAGGAAAGAATTGTCGAGTACCTAGAGGCCAGAGGGGCACAGGACCCAAGGCAGCATAGATTCACAGTGGGAAGGTCATGCCAGACAAATCTAACAGATTTCTTTGACTGGGTGACCAAAGTAGTAGATCAGGGAGGGGCTGTGGACATGGCCTACCTGGACTTTGGCAAGGCATTTGACTCAGTCCCACACAAAAGATTAATATACAAGTTAGCCAGCCTGGGAGTGGGTCCCAAGTTGATAGCCCGGGTAAAGAATTGGCTGGAGAATAGGACACAGAGGGTAATAGTAAATGGAGTCCACTCTGAAGAAGAGGGGTTACTAGTGGGTGCCGTAGGGTTCAGAATTAGGACTGGTCCTCTTCAATGTCTTTGTGTTTACATTGCAGACGGACTGGAAGGAAAAGTATGTCTCTTTACAGATGACACAAAGATCTGCAACAGAGTTGGTGCACAAGGTGGGGTGGAAAGGATGAGAAGGGACTTGTCAAGGTTAGAGGAATGGTCAAATGTGTGGCAGCTTAGATTTAATGCTAAGAAGTGCAAGGTAATGCACCGGGGAATCAAAAACCCAGGGGAAGAGTACACAATATGGGGTGAGATACTAACAACAACAAAAATGGAAAGGGACCTGGGGGTAGTCATATCAGATGACTTAAAGGTGGTCAAGCAATGTGAGAGGGCAGTAAGGAGGGCTGGGGGGATACTGGGATGCATAGGGAGAGGCATCACCAGTAGAAAACAGGAAGTTGTTTTCCCTCTGTACAGACAGCTAGTGAGACCCCATCTGGAGTACTGTGTGCAGTTCTGGATACCCAATCTCCGCAAAGACATAGACAAGATGGAAGCTGTCCAGAGGAGGGCAACTAATATGGTACAGGGTCTGCACCGGAAGACATATGAAGGGAGACTAAAGGAGCTTAATATGTATAGCCTCGAGGAAAAGAGGGAGAGGGGGGACATGATAGAAACTTTCAAGTACCTCAAGGGAATCAACAAAGTCCAAGAGGGTAGCATCTTTCAAAAACAGAGGTGTGCAATAACAAGGGGGCACAATTTGAAGATAGAGAGGGAGCGGCTCAGAGGTAATGTAAGGAAGTATTTTTTCACAGAGAGGGTTGTGGATGCATGGAACGGCCTTCTGGAGGAGGTTGTGGAGTCAAAAACAGTGACTGAATTCAAGCATGCATGGGACAGCCATAAGGCAATTCTAGGGAGTGGGGGTAGAAAGAAGTAGGCTGCTGGTTAACTAGGATCTGCAGCTTATCCATTAGGTAGGGAAATGGGCAGACTGGGTGGGCCAAGCGGTCCTTATCTGCTGTCAAATTCTATGTATGTTTCTATGTAAGGTGCAGTTCCATGCTGCAGTGGACTCTAATGATGTGTCATCAAGAGTCATGGCTACATCTGTGGCGCTTCGCAGAACGGCTTGGCTCAGATGTACTAGCCTGTCACAGGATACCCAGACTAAGGCCATGGATTTTCCTATTGTGGGTAATTCTTTGTTTGGGGAGCAGACAGAGAATTACATGAAGAAAATGGATGAGTATAGGACCACCTATAGGAGTGCACAGGCCAAGGAAAGGCAGGCCACTCCTCAAAGGCAGCCTTCCAGGGGCAGGGGCAGGCCTTTTCACAGGCCTTTTTACCAAGCCCAGGCCTCCTCTTCTGCTTATGCCCAGAGGGGGTTCTTTAGAGGGAGAGGCAAATGGGATACAAGCAGACCTGCTTCTACCCCTCAGCCTAAAGCCCCTGCCAAGCAGGCACCCTGATGGGGTGGCCAGGGCCGATTCTTCACTACCTGTAGGGGGCAGGCTGGCTTACTTTGTCCAGGACTGGATGTCTTTAACATCAGACAAGTGGGTCTTGGAAGTAGTAAGCCAGGGACTGGTTCTCAGCTTCAAAAAATTTCCAAAGATGAGAACCAGGTCCATTCCACCTGCAAATCCATCAGAGGCACTTGCCCTAGAGACAGAAGTTTCTGCCCTCCTGGCTCTCAGAGCTGTGGAAAGGGTTCCACCCCTACACCAGGGCAAAGGGTTGTACTCCAGGTACTTTCTTACCCCAAAAAAGACAGGAGAATGGTTGCCCATCCTGGATCTCAGATACCTAAACAAGCACCTTTTAAAACCAAAATTCAAAATAGTAACTATGGGAATTATTTTACCCTCTCTAAGGCCAGGGGACTGGCTAGCGTCCCTGGATCTCAAGCACGCCTACTTCCATGTTCTTATCAGAAGCTCCCATCGAAAGTACCTCAGATTCAAACTGCCCTCAGGCCATTACCAGTTCAGAGCAATGCCCTTTGGCCTCACCTCTGCCCCGAGGGTATTCACAAAATGCCTGGCAGTAGCAGTTGCTCACTTAAGAAGGCAAAAGATTGCCATCTTTCCTTACCTGGACAACTGGCTCATAGTAGGCCAGTCTCCAGACCAAGTCAAATTACATCTTCAGGTAACTCAGCAACTGCTCACATCTCTAGGTTTCCTTCTCAATCTTCCAAAGTCAGTTCTAGAGCCTGTCCAGGTTCTCACTTTCATAGGTGCAGAACTGAACACAAAAGAGGCAAGAGCCTTCCTTCCTCTGGAAAGAGCAAGGACCCTGGTCTCTCTCTGGCCTCCTATTTCACCCTTTAGGTCTCTCGACCAGCAAGGCATTTTCTGCAGCTCCTGGGGCACATCGCTGCTTCTACAGCAGTAGTGCAGGGAGCAAGATTTCAGATGAGGGACATCCAGTTCCATTTGAGAGCCTTTTGGTCTCAAAGGAGAGACCCTCTATCCAAATTGATCCCAGTGACTCGAACCCTGATCCAAGCCCTTCAGTGGTGGCAGGACCAGAGCAATCTGAGACTGGGGGTTCCCTTCACCCCTCAGTCTTACTCCTTAATCCTTACTACAGATGCATCCCTCTTGGGGTGGGGAGCTCACATGGGCGGCCTCACTACCCAGGGATTGTGGTCCCCTCAGGAATCTCTGCTCCACATCAATCTGTTGGAACTCAGAGCAGTTTTTCTAGCACTTCAAGTTTTTTCTAAATCTGTTCAGAACAAAGTTGTTCAGGTCAGAACAGACAATACCACCACAATGTGGTACATCAACAAGCAAGGGGGCACTCGGTCTACGGCCTTGTGCACTGAAGCAATGAAGTTGTGGTCTCTGGCTTACTCTCTGAACACCTTCCTTATTACAGTTCACCTCCCAGGCAAGGACAATGTCCTGGCAGATGCTCTCAGCAGGATTTCCCAGGGCCATCACGAATGGTCACTGGATCCCCTATTACTGGAGGTAGTATTTGCCAGATGGGGCACCCCGCAGATAGATCTTTTTGCAGCCCCAGACAATCACCAACTTCCACTTTTTTGCTGCAGACCCCCAGTGTTGGGCTCAGTCCCTCTGGATGCCTTCCTTCTCAGTTGGGAAGGGAAGTTTCTCTATGCTTTTCCCCCCTTCCCTCTTCTGTTCAGGGTGCTAGTCAAAATCAGATCTCAGCCCTGCAAGATGATCCTGATTGCTCCAGATTGGGTCAGACAGCCCTGGTACCCACTCCTTATGTCCTTAGCAGTCCACCTTCCCCTGTGTCTTCCCAGGAATCACAACCTGTTAACCTGTGCTCAGGGGAGAGTTTGGTACCCGAACCTCAAATCTCTCAGTCTCAAGGCCTGGCTCTTGAAGAGTTAGAGTTTGCTGACCTACACCTCTCCCAAGGTGTTCTGGATATATTGAAGGCTTCTAGGAAGCCTTCCACCAGGGCTATTTATAATTCCAAATGGAAGAGATTTTCCATGTGGTGCTCTGACAAGCATATCTCCCAGAATCTGCTGACTTACCCACAGTCCTGGATTATATGGTGCATTTGAATACTCTGGGGCTGAGACCAGCTACCCTAAAAGTTCACCTGGCAGCTGTGTCTGCTTTCTTATCAACAGGTAAACCCTCTTCTCTTTCAGCTCATCCTGTATTCTCCAAGTTTTTCAAGGGGTTGCTTCACACCAACCCCCCATTCAGGGACCCTGCCCCGCCTAGGATCTTAATATTTGCATTGCCCAGCTTATGCAACCCCCTTTTGAGCTCTTGTCTTCAGCAGAACTTAAATACTTGACTTGGAAAACTGTGTTTTTGGTAGCCATCACTTCTGCCAGGCGTATGAGTGAATTACAAGCATTGTCAGTGGAGCCTGATTTTATCTCCTTTCATAGAGATAAGGTGGTCCTCAGGACTAACAGAAAGTTCTTGCCTAAGGTGGTTTCAGACTTCCACCTTAATCAATCTATGTCTCTCCCTGTGTACTTCACTGACCATTCCTCCTCTGGCGAGAGGAGACTGCACAGTTTAGATGTCAAAAGAGCCCTTAGTTACTACATAGAACGTACCAAGGGTCCCAGGTTTGACTCCCTCCAACTGTTCCTCACTTATGGTGAGGTTGGTAAAGGGAAACCTGCCACTAAAAGATCCATTGCCAGGTGGATTGTCTCTTGTATCCAATTTTGCTATGAAAAACTGGGTAAGGTTCCTCCCTCAGGCCTGAGGGCTCACTCTACCAGAGGTACAGCTGTGTCTCTGGCTGCTGCCAGGGACATCCCTATCCTTGAGGTATGTCAAGCAGCTACCTGGAAAACAGTTCACACTTTTACCAAACATTACTCCCTGGACATCCAGGCTAGGAGTGATGCTCGGTTTGGCACAGCTGTGCTTCAGAGCCTATTTCCTAAGTAGGTTCTGTCCCTCCTCCATGGAGGTACTGCTGTGTAGTCTGCATATGTCATAATATAGCAAGACTTCATGTTGTTTGAAGAAAAAATTACTCACCTTAGTAATGTTGTTTCTTCTAATGGAGTCTTGCTATATTATGACCTCCCCTGCCTGCCCCTCTCAGAACCTCTGCTTTTGGGATGTGGGTGGGCAGTGCAGTGTTGGCACTTAGTAGATGCCCACCTTTGTTTTTCACCCCTCCTTTTTGGGGTGATTGGGTGTTGAGTTTTTCATTTTTTGGATCCCCTGACTTGAGTCTTTGTTTTGGGACCAAAAAATGTGTTCATATATTTAGTAGCCAGTTGGCTAGTGTAGGTTTACAGCTTCCACACAGAACCTTAGTGAGTTTTGCTCGTAAAGATCTGACAGTTTGAGTCTGAAGAACAACAGACAGAGTTTTCAACTGAGCTCACGCTCAAAGTTCCATGCCTGGCATGGAAAGTTTACTCTTTCACCTCCGGAACAGTTCGAAGGTTGGGACTCACTACATATGTCATAATATAGCAAGACTCCATTAGAAGAAACAACATTACTAAGGTGAGTAATTTTTTTCTTTTCTGCAAAAGTGACGTGCAGGTAGATAGGCAAGTTGTGTTCCAAATCTGTATCCAGTTTACGGTATTTCTGTACTGTCTGTCCTATCTAAGACTTCCTTGTAAAAAAGCAGGGCTCAACAGAGCTTGGTAAATCAAATAAAATACAAATAAAAATGAATGGGGATTATCCCTTATCCTGACTGGAACAAAAGGATTCCAAAGCCATGGATTTAAATACACTGAAAGACACAACGGAGGGTATGAGAGATATCCACACTTCCAGGGGTGTAATGGAGCCCAGCATCACAGGTGGAGGGAGGTTATCTAGCATAACCCACATGATGTAATGTCTTATTGCATTTATAAAATGTGTAAACTGCTAAACAATTTACAAAAATAAAAAATGCCAACTTTTGTTTTAGCGAAAGCAGAAATTTTCTTTTCCTAAAATTAAGTAGTAAAAAGTAGTCCCATTGCATGCTTTGCCTTTTGTACTGCCACATGTTCAATAGAGTCCATGTTCCTATATCCATAATGATCTTCATGACCAAGGGTGCAGGACCATAACTCATGAGTGGCAAGCCTCCCAAGTGAGTTGTCAGCATCCTAATCCTTCACAAATGAAAAAAATGGTATTCATGCAACAGTTGTCAGGATAAAATATAGCAGATAAATCCATTTATCTTAGTCACTGTCCAGATAAATGGAGTAAGACGTACTCACTATGGGAATAACTTCAAGTTATTCCCATAGTGATTACATCATACCCCAATTTTCCACACAGTGTCTACATCATTCTCCCTCCCACCAGCTGGCTGACTGGCACTACTTCCACCCACTTTCACTTTCCAAGACCTCCATTTTACCCTGCAACACCCCCCCCTCCTACTTTCTTGACTTGCTGCACTTCTGACTTTGCAGCTCACCTCACCACAGAACATGAGGAAGTTTCTCATGCCCACAAAAAAAGCTAAGAGTTTAACTTAATTTTTTTCAATACAGACTCACCACTCACAGTCACTCATATCCTCAGTGATCTTCTCCAGTCTAAATCTCTTCCCACAAATGATGGACAGTACATAGAGATATTTATTTTAAAGTAAAAAAAAAAACAGTGACAACTTCACTGCCAGCTCCCAAACAAACAGAACTAATGCCGGTAGCAACACACCTACACTCGCTCTCACTAAACCCTGCAGCCATCTTTACTTCTTTTTTCTTTAAACAGGTCCAGTACTTCAGCCAATCAGCTGCAAACCATAGCACCAAGTGTCAGTGTCATGACGGCATGTCCATGGTTATGACAAGTCGGAGAGACACTTCTCAAAGAAGTCCTACAACAATTATCAATTAAAAAAAAAAAATCAGTCACATAAGCCCCTGCCTGTTGCATAAATGAAATATGTGGGGGTGCCTGTGGAATAACAAAGTTATTTGTACAGTTGCCAGTGACCACTCGTAACCCTCACCTGTGGCTTTGCCACTCGTGAGGTTACTCAAGGTAACAGGCAACTGTACAAATAACTTTGTTATCCCACAGGTGCTCCCCACATGTCCCTTATATATCTTGAGTTGGGCTATTGCATATCTGGCCTATAAAACACATTTTGAAATGTAAACCTGTCAACTTAGCTCTTTTTTGAGCTCTGAACTGTTTTTGACATCACTGCTCTGGTTAGAGTACTGCTTCGCTGCATTGTGATGTACAGTAACCAAGAATGGTTTCAGCTGCTCTCCCACTGGTTAAGTACAGCCTAATGACCTATTTAACTCACATTGTTTCGTCTGTGCCAGAGCTACCATCAAGATAAATTGTTATCTTAATAGTAGATATGCTGTCAACATAACACCATTCTACAATGCATGCATAAAGATAAATAACAAGATAAAAAAGTGTTATCTTGACCTAACATAGCAATATATTATCTTGCAAAGTTGGGTATGTAACAATGACCCAGTCAGACAGAAGCTTTCATAATGCTGCCGATACCACAACAGCCATGTGGAGCACTGAAACCAACAGCTGAAATCAAGGAGAAGCAAAGAAAAAATTACTCACCTTAGTAATGTTGTTTCTTCTAATGGAGTCTTGCTATATTATGACATATGCAGTGAGTCCCAACCTTCGAACTGCTCCGGAGGTGAAAGAGTTAACTTTCCATGCCAGGCATGGAACCTTGAGCGCGAGCTCGGTTGAAAACTCTGTCTGTTGTTGCTCAAACTCAAACTGTCAGATCTTTATGAGCAAAACTCACTAAGGTTCTGTGTGGAAGCCGTAAACCTACACTAGCCCATTGGCTACTAACTACAAAAAACACATTTGTGTTCTTGATCCCAAAACAAAGACTCAAGTCAGGGGACTCAAGAAAGAAAAGTAAAACATAACACCCAGGCACCCTAAAGAAAGGGTGAAAACAAAGTGGGCATCAATGAAGTGCCAACATTGCGCTGCCCACCCACATCCCAAAAATAGAGGTTCTGAGAGGGGCAGGCTGGGGGAGGTCATAATATAGCAAGACTCCATTAGAAGAAACAACATTACTAAGGTGAGTAATTTTTTCTTCAAACAACATGAAGTCTTGCTATATTATGACATCTGCAGACTATACAGCAGTACCTCCATGGAGGAGGGACAGAACCTACTTAGGAAATAGGCTCTGAAGCATGGCTGTGCCAAATTGAGCATCACTCCTAGCCTGGATGTCCAGGGAGTAATGCTTAGTGAAAGTATGAACTGTTTTCCAGGTAGCTGCTTGACATATCTCTAGGATAGGGATGTCCCTGGCAGCAGCCAGAGATGCAGCTGTACCTCTGGTAGAGTGAGCCCTCAGGCCTGAGGGAGGAACCTTACCCAGTGTATCATAGCAAAATTACCACCTTAGGCAAAAACTTTCTGTTAGTCCTAAGGACCACCTTATCTCTGTGAAAGGAGATAAAATCAGGTTCCACTGACAATGCTTGCAACTCACTTATGCGCCTGGTAGAAGTGATGGCTACCAAAAACACAGTTTTTCCAAGTCAAGTACTTGAGCTCTGCTGAAGACAAAGGCTCAAAAGGGGGTTGCATAAGCTGGGCAATGCAAATATTAAGATCCCAAGCAGGGCAGGGTCCTGAATGGAGGGTTGGTGAAGCAACCCCTTGAAAAACTTGGAGAATACAGGGTGAGCTGAAAAAGAAGAAGGTTTACCTGCTGATAAGAAAGCAGACACGGCTGCCAGGTGCACTTTTAGGGTAGCTGGTCTCAGCCCCAAAGAGTTCAAGTACACCAAATAATCCAGGACTGTGGGCAAGTCAGCAGATTCTGGTGGAATATGCTTGCCAGAGCACCATATGGAAAATCTTTTCCATTTGGAATTATAAGTAGCCCTGGTGGAAGGCTTCCTGTCTCAGATTGCTCTGGTCCTGCACCACTGAAGGGCCTGGATCAGGGTTCGAGTCACTGGGATCAGTTTGGTGAGAGAGTCTCTCCTTTGAGACCAAAAGGCTCTCAGATGGAACTGGACATCCCTCATCTGAAATCTTGCTCCTTGCACTACTGCTGTAGAAGCAGCCATGTGCCCCAAGAGCTGTAGAAAATGCCTTGCAGGTCGAGAGACCTGCAGGGTAAAGGGAGGCCAGAGAGACCAGGGTCCTTGCTCTGTCCAGAGGAAGGAAGGCTCTGGCCTCTTTTGTGTTCAGTTCTGCTCCTTTGAAGGTAAGAAGCTGGACAGGCTCTAGAACTGACTTTGGAAGATTGAGGAGGAAGCCTAGAGATGTGAGCAGTTGCTAAGTTACCTGAAGGTGAAGTTTGACCTGGTCTGGAGACTGGCCTACTATGAGCCAGTCATCCAGATAAGGAAAGATGGCAATCTTTTGCCTTCTTAAGTGGGCAACTGCTACTGCCAGGCATTTTGTGAATACCCTCGGGGGCCGAGGTGAGGCCGAAGGGCATTGCTCTGAACTGGTAATGTCCTGAGGGCAGTTCGAATCTGAGGTACTTTCAATGGGAGCTTCTGATAAGAACATGGAAGTAGGCATCCTTGAGGTCCAGGGAGGCTAGCCAGTCCCCTGGCCTTAGAAAGGGTAAAATAATTCCCAGAGTCACCATCTTGAACTTTGGTTTTAAAAGGTGCTTGTTTAGATGCCTGAGATCCAGGATGGGCCGCCATTCTCCTGTCTTTTTTGGGGTAAGGAAGTACCTGGAGTACAACCCTTTGCCCTGGTGTAGGGGTCGAACCCTTTCCACAGCTCTGAGAGCCAGGAGGGCAGAAACTTTTGTTTCTAGGGCAAGTGCCTCTGATGGATTTGCAGGTGGAAAAGACCTGGCTCTCATCTTCGGAAATTTTTTGAAGCTGAGAACCAGTCCCTGGCTTACTACTTCCAGGACCCTCTTGTCTGATGTTAAAGACTTCCAGTCCTGGACAAAGTAAGCCAGCCTGCCCCCTACCGGTAGTGGAGAATCGGCCCTGGCCACCCCATCAGGGAGCCTGTTTTGCAGGGGCTTTGGGCTGAGGGGTAGAAGCAGGCTTACTTGAACCCCTTCTGCCTCTTCCTCTAAAGAACCCTCTGGACATAAGCAGAAGAGGAGGCCTGGCTTGGTAAAGCCTATGAAAAGGCCTGCCCCTGCCCCTGACATGCTGCCTTTGAGGAGTGGCTTGCCTTTCTTTGGCCTGTGCACTCCTATAGGTGGTCCTATACTCATCCATTTTCTTCATATAATTCTCTGTCTGCTCCCCAAACAGAGAATTGCCCACAACAGGAAAATCCATAGCTTTAGACTGGTATCCTGTGACAGGGCAGTACATCTGAGCCAGGCCATTCTGTGGAGAGACACAGATGTAGCCATAACTCTTCATGAAACATCATTAGAGTCTACTGCAACATGAAATTGCACATTGGATGCCTCAATACCATCCGCAGCTACCTGATCCAGTTCCCTGGCAAGCTGGTCAGGGCCTGTTTTGCTAGGGCCAGCACAGTATCCCATCTGGATTTCTGGTACCTAGCAGCATAAGCCATGTAATTTGCCTGTCTGAGTCCTAAAGATGCTGCCATGTACTATTTCTTTGTCATGGCATCCATCCTCCTGGAATCCTTTTCAGGAGGGTGAGAGGCTAGAGGAATATTAGCCTTGTCACAGGCTGCAGCCTGCACTACCCCCACATGGCTGCATTGCTGAGAGAGGAACTCCATATCAGAGCCTGACAATGTATACCTCTTGTCCATCCTTTTATCAACAGGAAGGATAGAGTGAGGTGTTTTTTAGAATTTTTACTGTCTGTTTCCTAAAGGATTTGTGCAAGGGAATAGACAGTCTCCTGAACTCTGGAATATCCATCATTTCTACATAATTAGGCTCTTCTTGGTCATCAACAGCTTCCTCAACAGGGAGTTGGAGAGTTTCAGCAATTTTCTTATAGAACATAAAATGAGAAGGGGACTCAGATAGCCTGGGGGGGGAGGATCCCCTGATTGTCTGTCTGGAGAGATGTCCGGTTCAACAGGCACATCCAGACCCTCAAAATCACATTCACTCTCCTCATACCCCTCCTCCCCTTCTTCCGGTTCATAAAAATCCTCAAAATCATAATCTTGAACCGGTGGAACCGGCCGAACCGAGCACTTCCCTGATGGTGTCGGTTCGGACGGAACCGGGGAAAGAGACTGGACAATTTGAATTGCTTTAGCTATTTCCTCAGTGGTTGGAGAAAGAGCTTTTGGCTCCATAATAGCTGACTTTCTAGCCCTTTTAGTTGGAACCGGCTCCTCAGAGCTGGCTCTTCGTTTGCCCAAAGAAGTATCACCCTGGTCAGAGAGCACTCCCTCAGGTTCAGTTAGAACCAAACCGGGCTGGCCATCCGGGTCAGTTGTCTTTTTGGCCTCCCTTTCCCTGAGCCTACCAACTCTCTTTTCCACGGTGGCAGCAGGAAAATTCTTACAAATCTGGCAGTCTGCATTGAGGTGGTCAAACCCCAGACAATATACACAGGTGGTGTGTGGGTCAGCCTTAGCAAAGGCTTCCCCACAGAGGCCACAGTGCTGAAACCCAGTGGGTCCGGTTTTTCTTTTGGGTTTCTCAGACATAATGCCAGCCTAACCAAACTTGCCCGTTAGTGGCAATCCGCCAAGCAAGACTCTCTTATCGGTTCCCAACCGTGTCACGGGTCGTGGAAAAAACCATAATGAAATCCGTTTTTTTTAGAACCGATAAGAACCGGGAACCGCACTCTAAAGGACTAGAAAATTATTTTAAAACAACCTGATCGGTTCAAACCGAACCAAAAAAGACATTTACAAGTTCCACACAGAAGAAATAAACGTAAGCCTATCTATTACTTACAATACCACAGACAGAGCTTGAACCGACCGATTGCGGTTTAGTTTCGGTCAAGAAACCGAAAAATAAAACTTTTTAACTGACAAACGAACCGAGCAGAAGGAGAAATCTCCGGAGCGACTGTTCAGTGAGGCGAAGTAAAGAATCTGACAGTTTGAGTTTGAAGAACAACAGACAGAGTTTTCAACCGCGCTCAAGGTTCCATGCCTGGCATGGAAAGTTAACTCTTTCACCTCCGGAGCAGTTCAAAGGTTGGGACTCACTGCATATGTCATAATATAGCAAGACTTCATGTTGTTTGAATCATCATACAAACAGAAAATTTAAAAGTTTTAAGTAGTAAACTCATTTTGTGTAAATCGAATATCCAATAGTCTAACTTAAAATATGCAGTGTATTATCACATGTGAAGGGGTAGGACTTTCATAACTCACTTGTGGCTCTACCACTCATGAGTTATGGTTCTGCTCCCTCACACGTGAAGGCAAATTGTGTAATTTGCGTTAGACTATTGCATATCTCTTATTTATCTGTAAAATGTATTCTTACTGATGATATATCAACATTATTACTAAAACAACTAGGTGATTACATTTCTTGCCAATAAATACTGCTGCTTTAATTGTAAATTAGTTATAACACAGATTGTGATTAACAAATGGCACTGAATCATGTAATTGCATTGTGCTGAGCTCTGTACGGTTACCTCCCCTAGCAGTTTACATGTTTAAAATAACCCTCTACAAATTACCACAAAACAGTGAATACCAGGGAAAATTAGATAAAAAGCTGATATTGTGACAGCTATTAAGTCTCAGATGACATTATAACTTACAGAACGTTTTCCTTTTTTTTCACATTGGTGGTCACCTAATCAAGCAAAATACTAGTTGAAGATCAGCTAAAAAACAACCAAAATACAAATAAATCTAACCTATTTTAAGTCAGTAAGCCAACAGTGAGCTTTCAGAAAATTTTTTGAGTTCAGATCTTGCTATCCTGTTTTCAGAGATGGAGGTCACTATCCACAAAGCTGAACTGCCACAAACAAAAACTCACCTCAAAAAGAAACCACCAAAGAGATCTTTAATGGAGGAAGGGATGTCAGAAGATCAGTCGGGTGATCCTCTCACTGTAGAGAACATTTTATCCTGTTAATGTCTAAAATTTCTGGTATTGAAGGCGCTTTGAATGAAATGGTTCTTAACATTAAAGAGATAAGGCAAGAAGTAATGGATCACAATGTTAGAATAAACGATGCTGAAGTTGGAGTCAGTAGTGCAGAAGATAAAACAGAAGGAAAAATTACTTACCATAGTAATCTTGTTTCTTCTAAGGGAATCTTACTGTATTCTGACAATATGCAGTATCGTCTCACAATAGGACCGCCCCGGAACTGAAACGGTTAATAGAATCTATGCAAATAGTGGAATGTTAGGCTGGGTTTTTAAATCACTGTCCTTGGTTGCTTTTCCTGCAACCATCAGATTCTTATGAAGCATGCATAAATAACTAAACTAAACAAAACTAAACTATGCAAGCAATAATACCCAACAGGGTGGGCGGTATTGGGCTGTACCTGCCGGCCAGGGGCATAATGAAGCCTGACACCACAAGCAGAGGGTCTTATAGCCCCTGGAAGGGTGGGCATAGCCCATACCGCCCACCCTGGAGGGTATTATTGTGCTTAGAAAATGGGCTTGCAGTAACATTTTAATATGGGATTTATTACAATTTAAAAACAAATAAGAAAAACATAAGAAAACTGGTATTTAAATCTTTTTACTGTTAAGTAGTCCCTCTGTTATTGTGTTGTTCCATCTCCTGTCCCCCCTTCCCCAAGCTATTCTCTTCATTGGTCTTCCCTCCCCTTCCCTCCACTCCACTACCTCCAGGACTGTTTTTGACCTTTTTCATGTGGGGTTTTATTTTTTGGTATTGTAGTTTTAGGAGCAGGACACAGAGCAGGCATTGTCTCAGTTCAGCTTTATTCAAACAACATGAAGTCTTGCTGTATTCTGACAATAGCAGTGAGTCCCAACCTTCGAACTGCTCCGGAGGTGAAAGAGTTACCTTTCCATGCTAGGCATGGAACGCTGAGCTCGAGCTCAGTTGAAAACTCTATCTGTTGTTCTTCAAACATAAACTGTCAGATTTTTACTCCGCCTCACTGAACAGTCGCCTGGAGATTTTCTCCTTCTGCTCGGTTCATTTTGTCGGTTATAGTATTATATTCTCCTTTTTTGACCGAATTTAAACTGCAACTGGTCGGTTCAAGCTCTGTCTGTGGTATTGTAAGTACTAGATAGGTTTTACATTGATTCTTCTTGTAAACTTAAACGGTTATCGGTTCAGTTTGAACCGATCAGGTTGGTTTAAAATATACTAATTTGTCTTTTAGAGTGTGGTTACCAGTTCTTATCGGTTCTAAAAAAACCGGAATTTCTTACATTTTTTTCCACGACCTGTGACACGGTTGGGAACCGATAAGAGAGTCTTGCTTGGCGGATTGCCATAAACGGGCAAGTTTGGTTAGGACTGGCACTATGTCTGAGAAACCCAAAAGAAAAACTGGGCCTACTGGGTTTCAGCACTGCAGTGTATGTGGGGAAGCCTTTGCCAAGGCTGACCCCCACACCTGTGTTTATTGTCTGGGGTTTGACCACCTCAATGCAGACTGCCAGATTTGTAAACATTTTCCTGCAGCTACCCTGGATAAGAGAGTTGGTAGGCTCAGGGAAAGGGAGGCCAAGAAGTCCGCCGACCCGGATGGCCAGCCCGGTTCGGTTCCGACCAAACCAGAGGGAGTGCCCTCTGACCAGGGTGAGACTTTCTCAGGCAAAAGGAGAGCCGACTCGAAGGAGTCGGTTCCAGCAAAAAAAGGACTAGGAAATCAGCTGGTGTGGAGCCAAAACTTTCCTCTCCAACCACTGAAGAAATAGCCAAAGCGATTAAGATTATTCAGTAGCTTTCCCGGTTTGACCGAACGGCACCATCAGATGGCGTACGATGCGGCCGATTCCACTGGTTCAAGAGTATGATTTAGAGGAATTTTATGAACCGGAGGAGGGGGAAGAGGAGTATGAGGAGAGTGAATGTGGATTTGAAAGTCTGGATGTGCCCATTGAACCGGACAGCTCCCCAGACAGACCTTCACGAGTGTCTCCTCCTAGGCTTTCTGAGTCCCTTTCTCATTTTGTTTTTTATAAAAAAGTGGCTGAAACCCACCAGCTCTCTATGGAGGAAGCTGTGGATGATCAAGAGGAGCCTGACTATGTGGAGATGATGGATATCCCAGAGTCTAGGAGACTATCTATTCCTTTACATAAATCTTTTGGGAAGCAGACAGTAAAAATTCTAGACTCCTCACACTATATCTCCAGTTAAGAGAATGGACAAGAGGTACACTTTGTCAGGCTCTGATACGGAGTTCCTTACACAACAATGCAGCCATGTTGTGGTAGTGCAGGCTGCAGCCTGTGACAAGGCAAATATTCCCTTGGCCTCACACCCCCAAGACAAGGACTCCAGGAGGATTGATGCCATGGCAAAGAAACAGTACATGGCAGCTTCCTTGGGACTCAGACAGGCAAACCATATGGCTTATGCTGCTAGGTACCAGAAATCCAGATGGGATACTGTTATGGCTCTTGCAAAACAGGTCCCTGGCCAGCTTGCCAAGGAGCTGGAGCAGGTGGCTGCTGATGGTACTGAGGCATCCAAGGTGCAATTCCATGCTGCAGTGGACTTTAATGATGTGTCATCATGGCTACATCTGTGGCACTTTGCAGAATGACTTGGCTCAGATGTACTAGCCTGTCACAGGATACCCAGACTAAGACCATGGATTTTCCTGTTGTGGGTAATTCTCTGGGGAGCAGACAGAGAATTACATGAAGAAAATGGATGAGTATAGGACCGCCTATAAGAGTGCACAGGCCAAAGAAAGGCAGGCCACTGCTCAAAGGCAGCCTTCCAGGGGCAGGGGCAAGCCCTTTCATAGGCCTTTTTACCAAGCCCAGGCCTCCTCTTCAGCTTACGCCCAGAGGGGGTTCTTTAGAGGGAGAGGCAGATGGGGTAAAAGCAGGCCTGCTTCCACCCCTCAGCCTAAAGCCCCTGCCAAGCAGGCACCCTGATGGGGTGGCCAGGGCTGATTCTCAACTACCTGTAGGGGGCAGGCTGGCTTACTTTGTCCAGGACTGGCAGTCTCTGACATCAGACAAGTGGGTCCTGGAAGTAGTAAGCCAGGGACTGGTTCTCAGCTTCAAAAAGTTTCCAAAGATGAGAACCAGATCCTTTCCACCTGCAAATCCTTCAGAGACACTTGCCCTAGAGACAGAGGTCTCTTCCCTCCTGGCTCTCAGAGCTGTGGAAAGGGTTCCACCCCTACATCAGGGCAAAGGGTTGTACTCCAGGTAGTTCCTTACCCCTAAAAAGACAGGAGAATGGCGGCCCATCCTGGATCTCAGATACTTAAACAAGCACCTTTTAAAACCAAAATTCAAAATGGTGACTCTGGGAATTATTCTACCCTCTCTAAGGCCAGGGGACTGGCTAGTGTCCCTGGACCTCAAGGATGCCTACTTCCATATTCTCATCAGAAGCTCTCATCGAAAGTACCTCAGGTTCGAGCTGCACTTAGGCCATTAACAGTTCAGAGCAATGCCCTTTGGCCTCACCTCTGCTCCAAGGGTATTCACAGAATGCCTGGCAGTAGCAGTTGCTGCTCTAAGAAGGCAAAAAATTGCCATCTTCCCTTACCTGGACGACTGGCTCATAGTAGGCCAGTCCCCAGATCAAGTCAGGTTACACCTACAAGTAACTCAGCAGTTGTTCACCTCTCTAGGTTTCATTCTGAATCTTTCAAAGTCAGTTCTAGAGCCTGTCCAGTTTCTCACCTTCATAGGTGCAGAACTAAACACAGAGAAAGCCAGAGGCTTCCTCCCTTTGGACAGGGTAAGGACCCTGGTCTCTCTGGCCTCTTCATTCACCCTGCAGGTGTCTCGACCTGCAAGGCATTTTCTACAGCTCCTGGGGCACATGGCTACTTCCACAGCAGTAGTGCAGGGAGCAAGATTTCAGATGAGGGACATCCAGTTCCATTTGAGAGCCTTTTGGTCTCAAAGGAAAGACCCTCTGACCAAATTGATCCCAGTGACTCGAACCCTGATCCAGGCCCTACAGTGGTGGAAGGATCAGAACAATCTGAGACAAGGGGTTCCTTTTGTCACTCAGTCTCACTCCTTAATCCTTACTACAGATGCATCCCTCCTGGGGTAGGGAGCTCACATGGGCGACCTCACTACCCAGGGGTTGTGGTCCCCTCAGGAATCTCTGCTCCACATCAATCTGTTGGAACTCAGAGCAGTTTTTCTAGCACTTCAAGCTCTCTCCAAATCTGTTCAGAACAAGGTTGTGCAGGTCAGAACAGACAACACCACAACAATGTGGTACATCAACAAGCAAGGGGGCACTCGGTCTACAGCCTTGTGCACCAAAGCAATGAAGTTGTGGTCTCTGGCTTATTCACTGAATACCTCCCTTACGGCAGTTCACCTCCCAGGCAAGGACAATGTCCTGACAGATGCTCTCAGCAGGATTTTCCAGGGCCACCACGAATGGTCACTGGATCCCCTGGTCCTGGAGGTGGTATTTGCCAGACGGGGCACCCCACAGATAGATCTTTTTGCAGCCCCAGACAATCACCAACTTCCACTTTTTTGCTGCAGGCCCCCAGTGTTGGGCTCAGTCCCTCTGGATGCCTTAGTCCTCAATTGGGAAGGGAAGTTTCTCTATGCTTTTCCCCCCTTCCTTCTTCTGTTCAAAGTGCTAGTCAAAATCAGATCTCAACCCTGCAAGATGATCCTGATTGCTCCGGATTGGCCCAGACAACCCTGGTATCCACTCCTGCTGTCCTTAGCAGTCCATCTTCCCCTCTGTCTTCCCAGGAATCACAACCTGTTAACCTGTGCCCAGGGCAGGGTTTGGTACCCGAACCTCAAATCTCTCAATCTCAAGGCCTGGCTCTTGAAGAGTTAGAGTTTGCTGATTTACACCTTTCCCAAGCTGTAATGGATATCCTGAAGGCTTCTAGGAAACCTTCTACCAGGGCTACTTATAATTCCAAATGGAAGAGATTTTCCATATGGTGCTCTGGAAAGCATATTTCCCCAGAATCTGCTGGTTTACCCACAGTCCTGGATTACATGGTCCATTTAAATACCTTGGGTCTGAGACCAGCAACCCTAAAAGTGCATCTGGCAGCTGTATCTGCCTTTATTTCAGCAGGTAAGCCCTCTTCTATTTCAGCTCACCCTGTATTCTCCAAGTTTTTCAAGGGATTGCTTCATACCAACTCTCCATTTAGGGACCCTGCCCCTGCCTAGGACCTTAATGTTTGCATTGCTCAGCTTATGCAACCACCTTTTGAACCTTTGTCTTCAGCAGAGCTCAAGTACTTGACTTGGAAAACTGCGTTTCTGGTGGTCATGACTTCTGCCAGACGCATAAGTGAATTACAAGCCTTGTCAGTGGAGCCTGATTTTATCTCCTTTCATAGAGATAAGGTGGTCCTCAGGACTAACAGGAAGTTCTTACCTAAGGTGGGTTCAGATTTCCACCTTAATCAGTCTATTTCTCTTCCTGTGTACTTCACTGACCATTCCTCCTCTGGCAAAAGGAGGTTACACAGTTTGGACGTGAAAAGTGCCCTTAGCTACTACATAGAGCGTACCAAGGGTCACGGGTTTGACTCCCTCCAACTGTTCCTCACTTATGGCGAGGTTGGTAAAGGGAAACCTGCCACTAAAAGATCCATTGCCAGGTGGATTGTCTCTTGTATCCAATTTTGTTATGAAAAACTGGGTAAGATTCCACCCTCAGGCCTGAGGGCTCATTCTACCAGAGGTGCAGCTGCTTTCCTGGCTGCTGCCAGGGACATCCCTACTCTAGAGATATGTCAAGCAGCTACTTGGAAAACAGTTCACACTTTTACCAAGCATTACTCTGTGGATATCCAGACTAGGAGTGATGCTCGGTTTGGCACAGCTGTGCTTCAAAGCCTATTTCCTAAGTAGGTTCTGTCCCTCCTCCATGGAGGTACTGCTTTGTAGTCTGCTATTGTCAGAATACAGCAAGACTTCATGTTGTTTGAAGAACAAATTACTCACCTTAGTAATGTTGTTTCTTCTAATGGAGTCTTGCTGTATTCTGACCTCCCCCACCCTCCGCCTGCCCCTCTCAGAACCTCTGTTTTGGGATGTGGGTGGGCAGTGCAGTGTTGGCACTTATTAGATGCCCACTTTGTTGTTTTTCACCCCTCCCTTTTTGGGGTGACTTGGTGTTGTGTTTTTTAATTTTTGGGTCTCCTGACTTGAGTTTTTGTTTTGGGACCAAAAAATGTCTTCTTATATTTAGTAGCCAGTTGGCTAGTGTAGGTTTACAGCTTCCAGACAGGACCTTAGTGAGTTTAGCTCGTAAAGATCTGACAGTTTATGTGTGAAGAACAACAGACAGAGTTTTCAACCGAGCTCGAGCTCAGCTTTCCATGCCTAGCATGGAAAGTTAACTCTTTCACCTCCGGAGCAGTTCAAAGGTTGGGACTCACTGCTATTGTCAGAATACAGCAAGACTCCATTAGAAGAAACAACATTACGAAGGTGAGTAATTTTTTTCTTTTGGTGCTGGACAGTAAAATTGATTTGCGAGCGGTGAGACCCATGACCGTGTTATGCTGTGCGAGACAGTTTAAGAGGCGTGACTGAGAGGAGAGACGGCAGTGCTCTAAATTATTTTTTCATTTTTTTTTTTCTTCAGCATAGATATTATATTTAATTTGCGGACAGTAACTGTTGAGGAGACATCTCGTTTTCCTGGTAGGTAATTTCCTGGTTTGGGATGTTGGATGATGAGCGGCAGAGAGGAATGCATGTGAGTCACAGGAGAGAGACGCAGATCGGGAAGTGAAAAAAAAAAGATAAAATAGAAAAAAGAAGGAAAAAATTGTACATTGGTTTGTTTTGGACAGTTAGTGAGTTGTTGTGTGGGCTACTAAATACCGGGAAAGTATCGTCCATAAACGAGTGTTCGGAGGCCAAACTCTCGCTAAGTAAGACAAAAAAATGGTGCACATTTGAAGTGAAAAACCATGGGGTTTAGCTAATTAGAGAGCTGGCTCGGCATCAAGATCCTGCTGATGGGGCAGGCTAGACTGGAACTTTTAATAGGTGGGCATTTGTTGTCTGACAGATGCCCACCTAGAGAAGTGTCTCAGCCAATCAGAAGGCTCAAACAGCTTTCCCCATTTTCTAATCTAATATAAACCCAATTCCCCTAAAGACCAACCCCTCTTTTAAACAACAGGGGCGTCCTTAAGATTCAAGTCACAGATGCCCAAGAAAACAAACAAACATATCAACATGTTTGCAGTAGGGTATGGACAGCTGGAGTGCTAGTAAGGGAGGTAGGGTGGGAGCTCAGAATACAGTAAGATTCTCTTACAAGAAACAAGATTACTATGGTAAGTAGTTTTTTCTTCAAACCCCAGGAAATCTTACTGTATTCTGACAGTATGCAGATTACCCAAGCAGTACATTTGGAGGTGGGCAGAGAACCTGTTTAGGGAACAGGCTCTGCAGTACTGCTGTGCCAAACCTGGCATCGCTTCTGGCCTGGATATTCAAGCAGTAGTGCTTGGTAAATGTGTGGACAGTTTTCTAGGTAGCTGCTTTACAGATTTCCAACCGAGGAATGTCTCCAGCAATTGCTATAGAAGCAGCTGTTCCCCTAGTGGCAGGGAGGGAACATTGTTTAACCAGGAGTAGCACACTAAGTGGAAGCTTGTTTCCAGATGCGACCAGGGAGTACAAGGAAGTTAAGTAACTTGCTCAGGATCACACAGTATGCACCTAGGTGGCTGTGGGATTCAAATCCAGGTCTCCAGATCTGCAGCTCAGAGCCTTAACCCACTGAGAGATACTGCCTCTAAGAAGAGTAGAGTAGGCCCTGAGACCCGCAGGGGACTGTTTGTCCGCACTGCTGTAGCAAAACTGAATGCAAGCAACAATCCAGTGTGCAAGTCACCTTTTATAACTCGTTTGCCTTTTCCCACTTCTCCAGCCATAGGTTAGAAAAAGCTGAGTATTGTCCTGGCTGTGGCTCTTTGTGTGGTCCAGGTAGTAGCTGATAGCTCTCTTAACAACCAGGCCATACAGTCTATGTTCCCCTGAAGTGGAATGGTCAGTGAAAAAGACTGGCAGTGTAATGAACTGCTTGAAGTGGAAGTCAGATACCACCTTGGGAAGAAACTTCCTATTAGTCCTGAGGACAAACTTGTCCCTATGGAATGCAATGTAGTCAGGCTCCGTGGACAGGGCCTGGAGCTCACTAATCCTCCTGGCAGAGGTGACTGCCACTAGAAGCACTGCTTTCCAGGCTACCATCTTGAGATCTACTGAGGACATGGGCTCGAAAAGAGGCTGCACGAGCTAGGCAATACATATATTAAGATCCTACACTGGTGTAGGGTCCCTATGTGGGAGATGCAGATGCAACAGCCCCTTGACAAATTTTCTGAATACTGGGTTCAAAACCAAGGATAAGCCCTTGCCTGCTGATAAGTATGCAGAGACAGCTGCCAGGTGCACCTTAAGAGTAAATGGTTTTAGGCCAAGAGAGTGAAGGTGGGTCAAATAATCTAGAACAGCTGTCAAACCCGCCTGACTGTGATATGTCTCTTATCTGAAACCAGATGAAAAGCCTTTTCTACTTAGATGTGTGGGTCTTCCTGGTGGAAGACTTTCTAGAGACCCTGAGGACCTCCATGACTCCTGAGAGGTGCAAGTTGGCATACTCTTAAGTCCTCAAGAGCCAGGCTTTGAGCCTGAGGGGCTGGAGGTGTGGGTATAGGATCCTGCCCTGAGAGGATTTATTTATTTAGTTTTTGTTGAGAGTAAATGTTCCACAGTGCCGATGTTAGGAGAGCACTCGGCTATTACCTGGATCATACAAAGGAGGTCAGGGATGTTAGCAGGTCGATTGGTTTGGCTACTGACAGGGAGAAAATTAGGGAATACCACGGCTGCCTGGCCCAGTCTGGAACAATGAGGATCATTGTTGCTGGCTGAGATCTGAGCTTGTTCAGTACCCTTAGCAACAATGGAAAGGGAGGGAATGCATACTGGAACTTCTCTGTCCAATCCAGCAGCAGTGCGTCCAGTGGGATTGTGCCCCTCACAGGAGATTTGCAGCAGAACTGAGGTAGCTGATGATTGTCTGGGACTGTGAATAGAGCCACTTCTGGAGTGTCCCATCTCCTGAAAACAACCTGCAGGACCTGCTTGCTTAGTGACCACTCATGGTGGTTCTGGTTGATTCTGCTGAGGGCATCTGCCAGGAAAGTGGACTGCAGAGACAGCGATCTCCAGAGAGTATGCCAGACTCCAAATTTTCATGGCCTCCATGCATAGTGGAGTTGACAGTGTGCCTCCCTGTTTGTCTATGTAGTACATAGTGGTTGTGTTGTCTGTCCTGACATGCACCACCTGGCCCTGTAGCACATTGGCAAAGGACTGGAAACCCAGGAGTACTGCTCTGAGTTCCAGCAGATTTATGTGTAACACTGACCCCTGCTTGAGCCATGTGCCGTGAGCAGTGTGTTCCCCCAGGTGTGCTCCCCATCCCAGGAGGGAGGCATCTGTGGTTAGTATCAATGAGGGGGTTTCTGCAAGAATGGTATGCCCTGTCAGAGGTTGTCCCTCTCCCGCCACCACTGTAGTGCCTGAAAGAGAGTTCCTGTAACTGGCACTAGCTTTGACAATGAATCTCTTTTTTGATGCCAGTGTAATCTGAGATGAAACTGAATGTCTCTCATTTGGGACCTGGCCCCTGACACTGTTGCTGTTAATGCTGCTATATGGCCCAGCAACTATAGAAAATGTCGTGTAGGCATTGCGGTGTGCAGCTTGAAAGAGCTGGCTAGGTGCACCAGGCTTTCCACTCTTCCCTGTGGAAGACATGCCCTTCCCTTTACCGTGTCCAACTCGGCTCCTATGAACTCCAAGAGCTGAACTGGTTCTAGCACTGACGTTTTTAGGTTCACTAGGAACACTAAGGATTGCAGAGTATCCTGTGTGATAGCTAGAGCATCCCTGACCTTATAAGTTGATTGACCTATGACTAGCCAGTAATCCAGGTAGGGGAAACACCACCACCCCCTGCCTCCTTAGGTGTGCTACGGCCACAGCCAAGCACTCTGTGAACACCCTTGGGGCAGAAGTCAATCTGAAGGGCATTCCCCCAAACTGTTAACAGCCGTATGGCAATGTAAATCTGAGATACTTTCTGTGGAATTGCCTGCTGGGGATGTATGTAACCCCTAGGCAGAGCTATCCTTAAGGTTACTACCCCTGCCTGTATGTCTGAGCACAGGTTAAGGGGCCTGGATTCAGTACTAAGGTGCCTCCACCTAGAGTAATGGTAAATTGGGGGTGTCTGTTTAGCCTGCTATAGTCCTCTGGGAAGCTATAACTACCCACCAACCCTGGATCTATTACTTCTAATGGACATCAGCCCGGCAGTGTACATCTATACCTGTAACAGCAGTAGTTGACACACAGTCAGTAAGAAAAAATTACTCACCTTAGTAATGTTGTTTCTTCTAATAGAGTCTTGCTGTATTCTGACAATAGCAGTGAGTCCCAACCTTCGAACTGCCCCAGAGGTGAAAGAGTTAACTTTCCATGCCAGGCATGGAACGCTGAGCTCGAGCTCAGTTGAAAACTCTGCCTGTTGTTCTTCAAACTCAAACCATCAGATCTTTATGAGCTAAACTCACTGAGGTCCTGTGTGGAAGCTGTAAACCTACACTAGCCAACTGGCTACTAAACATAAGAACACATTTTTTGGTCCCAAAACAAAGACTCAAGTCAGGAGACCCAAAAAATGAAAAACATAACACCACGTCACCCCCAAAAGGAGGGTAAAAACAACAAGGTGGGCACCTACTAAGTGCCAACACTGCACTGCCCACCCACATCCCAAAACAGAGGTTCTGAGAGGGGCAGGCAGTGGGGAGGTCAGAATACAGCAAGACTCCATTAGAAGAAACAACATTACTAAGGTGAGTAATTTTTTCTTCAAACAACATGAAGTCTTGCTGTATTCTGACAATAGCAGACTACAAAGCAGTACCTCCATGGAGGAGGGACAGAACCTACTTAGGAAATAGGCTCTGAAGCACAGCTGTGCCAAACCGAGCATCACTCCTAGCCTGGATATCCAGGGAGTAATGCTTGGTAAAAGTGTGAACTGTTTTCCAGGTAGCTGCTTGACATATCTCTAGAATAGGGATGTCCCTGGCAGCAGCCAGGGAAGCAGCTGTACCTCTGGTAGAGTGAGCCCTCAAGCCTGAGGTTGGAATCTTACCCAGTTTTTCATAACAAAATTGGATACAAGAGACAATCCACCTGGCAATGGATCTTTTTGTGGCAGGTTTCCCTTTACCAATCTCACCATAAGTGAGGAACAGTTGGAGGGAGTCAAACCTGTGATCCTTGGTACGCTCTATGTAGTAGCTAAGAGTCCTTTTCACATCTAAACTGTGCAGCCTCCTCTCACCAGAGGAGGAATGGTCAGTGAAGTACACAGGAAGAGAAATAGATTGATTAAGGTGGAAATCTGACACCACCTTAGGCAAGAACTTTGTATTAGTCCTGAGGACCACCTTATCTCTATGAAAGGAGATAAAATCAGGCTCCACTGACAAGGCTTGTAATTCACTTATGCGTCTGGCAGAAGTGATGGCTACCAGAAACACAGTTTTCCAAGTCAAGTACTTAAGCTGTGCTGAAGACAAAGGCTCAAAAGGGGGTTGCATAAGCTGAGCAATGCAAACATTAAGGTCCCAGGCAGGGGCAGGATCCCTGAATGGAGGGTTGGTATGAAGCAATCCCTTGGAAAACTTGAAAAATACAGGGTGAGCTGAAATAGAAGAGGGATTACCTGCTGAAATAAAGGCAGACACAGCTGCCAGATGCACTTTTAGGGTAGCTAGTCTCAGCCCCAAGGTATTTAAATGGACCATGTAATCCAGGACTGTGGGTAAATCAGCAGATTCTGGGGAAATATGCTTTCCAGAGCACCATATGGAAAATCTCTTCCATTTGGAATTATAAGTAGCCCTGGTAGAAGGTTTCCTAGAAGCCTTCAGGATATCCATTACACCTTGAGAGAGGTGTAAATCAGCAAACTCTAACTCTTCAAGAGCCAGGCCTTGAGATTGAGAGATTTGAGGTTCGGGTACTAAACCCTCCACTGAGCACAGAGTAACAGGTTGTGATTCCTGGGAAGACAGAGGGGAAGATGGACTAAGAAGGACAGCAGGAGTGGATACCAGGGTTGTCTGGGCCAATCTGGAGCAATCAGGATCATCTTGCAGGGTTGAGATCTGATTTTTACTAGCACTTTGGACAGCAGAGGGAAGGGGGGAACAGCATAGAGAAGCTTCCCTTCCCAATTGAGGACTAAGGCATCCAGAGGGACTGAGCCCAACACTGGGGGCCTGCAGCAAAAAAGTGGAAGTTGGTGATTGTCTGGGGCTGCAAAAAGATCTATCTGTGGGGTGCCCCATCTGGCAAATACCACCTCCAGGACCAGGGGATCCAGTGACCATTCGTGGTGGCCCTGGGAAATCCTGCTGAGAGCATTTGCCAGGACATTGTCCTTGCCTGGGAGGTGAACTAGGTGAACTGCCGTAAGGGAGGTATTCAGAGAGTAAGCCAGAGACCACAACTTCATTGCTTCGGTGCACAAGGCCGTAGACGAGTGCCCCCTTGCTTGTTGATGTGCCACATTGTGGTGGTGTTGTCTGTTCTGACCTGCACAACCTTGTTCTGAACAGATTTGGAAAAAGCTTGAAGTGCTAGAAAAACTGCTCTGAGTTCCAACAGATTGATGTGGAGCAGAGATTCCTGAGGGGACCACATCCCCTGGGTAGTGAGGTCGCCCATGTGAGCTCCCCACCCCAGGAGGGATGCATCTGTAGTAAGGATTAAGGAATGAGACTGAGTGACAAAAGGAACCCCTTGTCTCAGATTGCTCTGATCCTGCCACCACTGTAGGGCCTGGATCAGTGTGCGAGTCACTGGGATCAATTTGGTTAGAGGGTCTTTCCTTTGAGACCAAAATGCTCTCAAATGGAACTGAATGTCCCTCATCTGAAATCTTTCTCCCTGCACCACTGCTGTGGAAGCAGCCATGTGGCCCAGGAGTTGTAGAAAATGCCTTGCAGGCCGAGACACCTGCAGGGTGAATAAGGAGGCCAGAGAGACCAGGGTCCTTACCCTGTCCAGAGGGAGGAAGGCTCTGGCTTTCTCTGTGTTCAGTTCTGCGCCTATGAAGGTGAGGAGCTGAACAGGCTCTAGAACTGACTTTGAAAGATTCAGAAGGAAACCTAGAGAGGTGAGCAATTGCTGAGTTATTTGTAGATGTAACCTGACTTGATCTGGGGACTGGCCTACTATAAGCCAGTCGTCCAGGTAAGGGAAGATGGCAATTTTCTGCCTTCTTAGAGCAGCAACTGCTACTGCCAGGCATTTTGTGAATACCCTTGGAGCAGAGGTGAGGCCAAAGGGCATTGCTCTGAACTGGTAATGGCCTGAGGGCAGCTCAAACCTAAGGTACTTTCGATGGGAGCTTCTGATGAGAATATGGAAGTAGGCATCCTTGAGGTCCAGGGACACTAGCCAGTCCCCTGGCCTTAGAGAGGTAGAATAATTCCCAGAGTCACCATTTTGAATTTTGGTTTTAAAGGTGCTTGTTTAAGTATCTGAGATCCAGGATGGGCCGCATTCTCCTGTCCTTTTTGGGTAAGGAAATACCTGGAGTACAACCCTTTGCCCTGATGTAGGGGTGGAACCCTTTCACAGCTCTGAGAGCCAGGAGGGAAAAGACCTCTGCCTCTAGGGCAAGTGCCTCTGAAGGATTTGCAGGTGGAAAGGATCTGGTTCTCATCTTTGGAAACTTTTTGAAGCTGAGAACCAGTCCCTGGCTTACTACTTCCAGGACCCACTTGTCTGATGTCAGAGATTCCCAGTCCTGGACAAAGTTAGCCAGTCTTCCCCCTACAGGTAGTTGAGAATCAGCTCTGGCAACCCCATCAGGGTGCCTGCTTGGCAGGGGCTTTAGGCTGAGGGGTGGGAGCAGGCCTGCTTGCACCCCGTCTGCCTCTCCCTCTAAAGAACCCCCTCTGGGCATAAGCAGAAGAGGAGTCCTGGGCTTGGTAAAAAGGCCTGTGAAAAGGCCTGCCCCTGCCCCTGGGAAACTGCCTTTGAGCAGTGGCCTGCCTTTCCTTGGCCTGTGCACTCCTATAGGCGGTCCTATACTCATCCATATTCTTCATGTAATTCTCTGTCTGCTCCCCAAACAGAGAGTTACCCACAACAGGAAAATCCATGGCCTTAGTCTGGGTATCCTGTGACAGGCTAGTACATCTGAGGCAAGCCATCCTGCGAAGTGTCACAGATGTAGCCATGACTCTTGATGACACATCATTAGAGCCCACAGCAGCATGGAATTGCACCTTGGATGCCTCAATACCATCAGCAGCCACCTGCTCCAGCTCCTTGGCAAGCTGGCCAGGGACCTGTTTTGCTAGGGCCATAACAGTATCCCATCTGGATTTCTGGTATCTAGCAACATAAGCCATATAATTTGCCTGTCTGAGTCCCAAGGATGCTGCCATGTACTGTTTCTTTGCCATGGCATCAATCTTCCTAGAGTCCTTGTCCGGGGAAGGGGTGAGGCGAAGGGGATATTTGCCTTGTCACAGGCTGCAGCCTGCACTACCCCAACATGGCTGCATTGTTGTGTAAGGAACTTCATTTCAGAGCTCTGACAATGTATACCTTGTCCATTCTCTTATCCACAGGAGGTATAGTGTGAGGAGTTTTAGAATTTTAAAAGTCTGTTTCCCAAAGATTTATGCAGAGGGATAGACAGTCTCCTAGACTCTGGGATATCCATAATTTCTACATAGTCAGGCTCTTCCTGATCATCCACAGCTTCCTCCATAGGGAGCTGGAGGGTTTCAAGCCACTTTTTATAGAAAATAAAATGAGAAGGGACTCAGAAAGCCTAGGCGGGACTCCTTAAGGTCTGTCTGGGGAGATGTCCAGGTCGATGGGCACATCCAGACTTTCAAATCCACATTCACTCTCCTCATACTCCTCTTCCCCCTCCTCCGGTTCATAATATTCCTCTAAATCATAATCTTGAACCGGTGGAACCGGCCGAACCGGGTGCTTACCTGATGGCACCGGTTCGGTCGGAACCGGAGAAAGCGACTGGACAATTTGAATCGCTTTGGCTATCTCTTCAGCGGTTGGAGAGGAAAGTTTTGGCTCCACACCAGCTGATATTCTAGTCCTTTTTGCTGGAACCGACCCCTCGGAGTCGCTCTCCTTTTGCCCGAGGAAGTCTCACCCTGGTTAGAGGGCACTCCCTCTGGTTCGGTTGGAACCGAACCGGGCTGGCCATCCGGGTCAGCGGACTTCTTGGCCTTTCCCCTGAGTCTACCGACTTTCTTTTCCAGGGTAGCTGCAGGGAAATTCTTACAAATCTGGCAATCTGCATTGAGGTGGTCAAACCCCAGACAATAAACACAGGTGGTGTGGGGGTCAGCCTTGGCAAAGGCTGCCCCACACACACTGCAGTGTTGAAACCCAGTGGGCCCCGGTTTTTCTTTTGGGTTTCTCAGACATAGTGCCAGTCCTAACCAAACTTACCCGTTTATGGCAATCTGCCGAGTAAGACTCTCTTATCGGTTCACAACCGTGTCACGGGTCGTGGAAAAAAATGTAATAAAATCTGTTTTTTTTAGAACCGATAAGAACCGGTAACCACACTCTAAATCACAGATTAAGATACTTTAAACAACCTGATCGGTTCAAACCGAACCGATAAACAGTTTACAAGTTCCACACAGAAGAGAAATAATGTAAACCTATCTAGTACTCACAATACCACAGACAGAGCTTGAACCGAACAGTTGCGGTTTAAATTTGGTCAAAAACGAAAAAATAATACTTTAACTGACAAAATGAACCGAGCAGAAGGAGAAATCTCTGGAGCGACTGTTCAATGAGGCGGAGTAAAGAATCTGACAGTTTGAGTTTGAAGAACAACAGACAGAGTTTTCAAGCGAGTTCGAGCTCAGCGTTCCATGCCTAGCATGGAAAGTTAACTCTTTCACATCCGGGGCAGTTCGAAGGTTGGGACTTACTGCTATTGTCAGAATACAGCAAGACTTCATGTTATTTGAAATAGTAGTAGTAATAATATGCACAAACCCATCACACTTACCACCAGGGTTGGACCTTCAGCAATATCCCTGGAGACCCCTTATAAAACAAGGATAGCAAGACAACTGCACACTTTCAACACTGTAACCCAACTAATAATATGCACAATAGCCAGGTTAAATGTGAAACAAGACAGTCAGATTTGTTCAGAGGGTGTGAACAAGGAAGGAGCGTGAATTTCGTTAAATGATTTGTATTTTGATTTGAATCTGGGTGTTGCATGCACTTCTCAGTCCTAATAGTATAGTCCTACAACACTGGGTACCCTGGATGGAAAGCTGACTAGCCAGAGGCATTGCCCGTGGGTGGCCGGCATTGTAGCTGTTCTTGGGGCCCTTGATGGAAAGAAAAGGCAGTTAGCATGCACAATAACAAGACAATTATTTGTAATCTTGGCCAGTTAGCCCAGTCTTGTGAAACCCAAGAATTAAGAAAAGCAATGAGATGGTGCCACAGGTAATTACAGGACTCGTTGCAGGGAGCTGCCCTGAGTGTACTCACGCTACTAGTTGGGGTGATATTGCAGGTGATATGGAGACCTTGTAGTGTTCATCAATGAGCATGAGGAAGCAGGGCCATCATGACACACCTCCTCTTCACAGCCTTTCCCTCCAGGTGGCCTCAACCTGCGAGTTGTTTCTGCGCAGAGGCTTGATCACTGAAGCTGGTCTCTTACCGAAGACAATCTCTGTTACAGGGCAGTCGGTCTGGGCCGGGTTGGCAAAGGCCCAGGCATGATGAGCATGCTGGCAAAGTTTGTTTGGTTTGCTGGTGTAGCCTCCAGCTAGAAACATAGAATTTGATGGCAGATAAGGACTGCTTGGCCCACCCAGTCTGCCCATATCCCTACCTAATGGATAAGCTGCAGATCCTAGCTAACCAACAGCTAGCATAGCAAATCAGGTCATGAACAGCAGGCCCTGACCTACAAGGAACATTCAGCACATTTAACTCAAAAAACATTAACTTTTCACAGATTGGAAACAATCCGGTTGCTACTGCAGTCGATTACTGAGCAAACTCCGTGATCCAAATTCGGTCTCTCACACTGGCAGGGCTGAACACTTCACAGGAGCAAATCTTCAGTCCAAATTCACAAGCAGTGCTTTTAAACTCTCCAATTTCTTTGTGCCATTGTTTCAATCATAAATTGGACAGGTCCAACTTCTGCAATCAGGCAGTTCAATGTAGGAGAACAGTGGCAGGGAGGCAAGTTGGGCCTCTTCCCGCCGATTCCCCCTATGATCAGTTCAGGGAGCCACTACTCAAAAGCTTGAGCTGTTCACTCCTCAAGCTCCAACTCTAGCTGATCCACTGTCTCTTACAGTTCTGGGGATTTCCCTTAGATTCCAAAGCTCGGGTTGGCTGGGGAAGCTGTCAGTCACAGTTGGGATTCCCCCTTCAGTTCAGTTTAGGTGCCAATCTAAAAACTACAAAAACTACAGTTTTTCCTTCTCGCGAAACACTTGGGCTAAGGACCCTTGGAGGTCCCTTAAATCCTATTGGTCCACTTACTGGAAGTCCCGAACCACGCATGGTGGTTCCCATTCAGAGAGGCAAACTGCAAAGAAAGCAAGTTAAACAAACTTCTCTAATTCAAATACAACATACTACAGGTAGATAAGTACAGTTTCCATTCAGGCTCCCTCTGTACTACCATTGACTGCAGAATGGAGCATATCAGAGCAGTGTCTGGCCAGTCACAAGCCCAAATCACTTGGACCCAGCCCCAACCATTCACCATACACATGTTAGCTAGACTCTTAAAGGGACAAGTGTGGAGACACTGCATGGCACTTTCACGTAAATGAACAGAAGCAAACAGATGCCCCTGGATCTATTACTTCTAATGGACATTAGCCCAGCAGTGGGCATGGAAGGAGCCCCAGAAGACATTAACATAAACCCCAAATTAGTTGGGGGAGGGCTACATGTGGGAATAGGTGTCCTTTAGATCTAGAGATGCTAACCAATCTCCCTGCCTTAGTGTTGGGAGGATGGTTGCTAGAGTCACCATCTTGAACTTTAGTTTTGACAAATGTCTGTTTAGATGTCTGAGATCCAGTATGGGTTGCCATTCCCTGGTTTTCTTTGTTATGAGGAAGTATCTTGAGTACAGACCTTTTCCCCTTTGTGCCAGGGGGACTGGCTCTACTGCTGTCTGTGACAGAAGGTTGGATACCTCCTCCTCCAACAGAGTTGTTTCTGATGGGGTAGAAGATCTGAAATCCCTTGCCCTCAGCTTTGGCATGATCTTGAAGCTGAGAGCAAGACTCTGGCCCACTACCTCCAGGACCCACTTGTCTGTGGTGACGGTTTGCCACTCCTGGAGATAGTGGGCCAGCCTGGACCCTGCTGGGGTTGGGGAGGTGACCCGAACAGACACCTCAGGGTGCTTGTCTTGAGCTGCTGGCTGTGTATTGGGGCTAATGCAGCCACTGTCTCTTCTGCCCCTGCCTCTAAAACATCCCCTCTGCTGCTGATATTGGGAAAAAGCTTGAGGCTGAAAGAATGGCCTATAATGGGCCCTGTCCCTGCCACCTCTGGCTTGGTGCTTTTGGGGTGTGGATGTGTGGATGTCTTTCTTTGGTAACTGCACTTTTGTAGGCAGCCTTGTAATCATCCATTTTTTTTCATGTAAGCCTCTGTTTGCTCTCCAAACAGAGATGTGGGCTCACATGGAAAATCCAAAGCCTTTGTTTGGGTATCCTGCAGGGATCGACAAATCCCATAGCCCGACGTCCCAGGCTACCATTTTTGTCACAGGGACAGTCATTTGTCAGGCGGACACTTGCCCATGGACAGCCATTGCTCTGCATTATGTCTACTTCAATATTATTCATTACCTGCACTTTTATCATCCGTCCAGGAGACGGCTCCCCATCATGGCATCAGTTCTGAAGCCTGGTGATCTAGTGGAGCTGAGGGAGGCAGTAGGCACAGCAAGAGGAAGAGGCATGCGCCATGTGGTCAAAGCACATACCAGGCAGCAATCTGCCGAGAGGTCGGGCGCGCGGCCACGCGCCATGCAGCATACGCAGCAGCATCACATGATGCTTCTACTCGCAGTCACCTGAGAAGTCCGGGGGTGCGTGCCTCGTGAGTGGCTGAGGACTCAGGAATGCTCATGCCCACACTGCCCACTGCCAGCAAAGGGAGGGGGTTACTGACAGAAGGAGTCGCCAATCAGCAGCATGACTGCTTCCCCTTGCTGCACACTACTGGCTGAACCCACTGTTGGAGGTGGAGAAAATGGGCAGGGAGGAGAGTATTGTGTGCAGTTTTTCCCATTCTCCATTACTGAGACACAAGTTGTGTGTTCGACTTCGGATTCGGAGGGTGGCATAACTTCGCTCAACAGCTTTGTTTATTTGTTAGGGACTCATTGCTGATCGCAAGGAAAACAAAAGATTTAAAACAGACAAGATGAAAAAATCAAGGGAAGAAACAAGCAGGGAAGGGAATTAAAAGGGGGTGGAGAGTGAGACTGGAGACAGGTATCATCATATGAGAGCCACAGCAACCATTGAGTTTGTTGGCTGACAGACTGGTGGGGTAGAAATTGATGAAAATAAAAGAAAAGTAGTAAGGGCTGGGGGAAAACAACAGGGTTCTTAATTTTTTTAAGAAGCAGCAGCAGTATGTGTGTGAACTGAGAGACTTGAGTCCTCTTCAGGCTAGACCAGCTCTACTGTAACTGCAGTGCTTGTTAGTTGCTGGTTCTGCCTAGTGAGGAACAGGAAGGAGAGAGAGAAGTACAAATTAAAAAAGGGAAAAAAACAAAACAAAAGGCATAGTATAGCTGCTGCTGCAGCTGAGCTACTGAATCCAGTCCACCAACTGCCTGCAGTGCCAGTGTCTTTCTGCTGAGGGTAGGGACAGGAGGAGGAGAAAGGCATAAATTGAAATAAAAACTGTTAAACTGTTAAACATAAAAGGTTGGACTTGGTTTGGGGGACACAAGTTACATAAGCTTAGCTTATCTGTGTGTGAGAGAGACAGAGTCTAGACTGGGTCTGGGGCACTGACAGATTGTGAGAGTCCACTCCAGTGTCTACACTAGTGGCTGACATTGAGGGACAGGACAGGAAGGAGAGATACTAGAGGCAGAAATTGAAAAAGATATTAAAATAAAAAGAAGAAAGAAATCATAATATATTAAAGTGTTGCAGTTGTCTGAGACACTAAATTCAGCCCACATCAACTGCGTTCTGTGCCTGTGTGTCACTGTCTCTTCTGAGGGACAGGAGGGGCGACTCAAGAGAAAGAGGCAGAAATTGAAATACAACTATTAAACTAAGGCAAAAACAAACATAAAAAAATTTAGATCTGGGATAGCTTATCAGAGAGTCTAGAGTGTGACTGTCTAGTGACAGTGAGTCTTGAAGTTAAGTCCACATGTGGCTGACTGTGTGAGGGACAGGAGGGAAAGAGGCAGAAATTGGAAAAGAAAAAGATATTAAAAAGAAAGAAGCTATAATTTAGCTGCTGCACTGCATCTGTGTGAGACACTGAATCCTCCACATCAACTGTTTTAGTGTTTTGCTGGGGGGGGGGAGGCAGAAATTTAACAAAAAAACTGAAAAGGGAACAAGAGTGGTGGTGGGGTGTTGTGTTTATGTATAGTACTGTAGTTTATGTACATTGAACAGTACAGAGAAAAATATCAAATAAATAATAAAATATTCTTAAGAAAGTACAACAGTAAATGTACTGAAGTTAAAAAGTTTAGCAGTGTGACTACACTGTAGTGTTTCCAATTTCTGCGTTTACCCAGGCACCCAAGCACTAGTACAGTACACACTACCCCCATCCCCCTTCACCACCCAGTCAAGAACGAACACTCACACACAGATATTATAGAGAGTATATTTTATTTGCAGAGTAAACAAGTTAAAAAAATTTAATACAAACACAGCAAACAAAAATATGGCTATGCAAAAGAATAAAAAACCAAAGACTCTTTTTTTTCTATGTGGTCAGCAGAAGCAGCAGCCATTGGGCCTAGTAGCAACCAAGACAAATGCAGTCTTCTCAAGATAAAAGTGATACTGAGTCTTCTGCTGTGGCAATGGATATAGCAGCAGCTGATGCTGATGTTCATCAATCAATTGAATTAAACCGTGAAGCGAAAGCATCTGTTTCCTCTTCCTGTTCTAAGAAACAAACTTTGCTGGATCAGCAACAACAAGGAGACATAATTTCTAAAGACAAAAAATATGACCAGGAAAAAGGGCCAGAATGTTTCAATGTCACTGGTTGAACAATTATAAATGGTTGCGATACGATGAAAAAAAGGGACTGATGTACTGCACAGTTTGCGAAAAGTATCCCACTTTTGCAATACCAGCCTTTTCAAAAAAAACAAATGTGTTTGCCTGAGGCTCTAACAATTTTAGAACTGAGTCACTACATGTACATGAAAAATCAAATCCGCATGTGCTGTGCCAGAACCAACATATTCTGGAAAGTGGCCAGCGTGCAGTAGTTCAGTGTGATGTTACTGAGTCATAAAAACATAGAATTTAACGGCAGATAAGGACCGCTTGGCCCACCCAGTCTGCCCATTTCCCTACCTACTGGATAAGCTGCAGATCCTAGTTAACCAGCAGCCTACTTCTTCCTACCCCCACCCCCCAGAATTGCCTTATGACTATCCCATGCATGCTTGAATTCCACCACTGATTTTGACTCCAAAACCTCCTCCGGAAGGCCATTCCATGCATCCACAACCCTCTCCGTGAAAAAATACTTCTAAATTACCTCTGAGCCACCCCCTCTAGCTTCAAATTGTGCCCTCTTGTTCTTGCACACCTCTTTTTAGAAAGATACCCTCTTGGACTTTGTTGATTCCCTGAGGTACTTGAATGTTTCTATCATGTCCCCCTCCCTCCTTTCCTCGAGGCTATACATATTAAGCCCTTAAGTCTCTCTTCATATGTCTCCGGTGCAGACCCTGCACCATTTTAGTTGCCTCCTCTGGACAGCTTCCATCCTGTCATGTTCCTATGGAGATTGGGTCTCCAGAACTGCACACAGTACTCCAGATGGGGTCTCACCAGCTGTCTGTACAGAGGGATAATAACTTCCTGTTTTCTACTGGTGATGCCTCTCCCTATGCATCCCAGTATCCCCCCAGCCCTCCTTGCTGCCCTCTCACATTGCTTGCCCATCTTTAGGTCATCTGATATGACTACCCCCGGTCCCTTTCCATTCTTGTTGTTGTTAGTATCTCACCCCCCATTGTGTACTCTTCCCCTGGGTTTTTGTTTCCCAGGTGCATTACCTTGCACTTCTTAGCATTGAATCTAAGCTGCCATGCATTTGACCATTCCTCTAACCTTGCCAAGTCCCTTCTCATCCTTTCCACCCCACCCTGTGCATCAACTCTGTTGCAGATCTTAGTGTCATCTGCAAAGAGACATACTTTTCCTTCCAGTCCTTCTGCAATGCCGCTTATAAAGACATTGAAAAGGACCGGTCCTGATACTGAACCCTGCGGTACCCCACTAGTAACCCTCCTTTCTTCTGAGTGGACTCCATTTACTATAACTCTCTGTGTCCTATTCTCCAGCCAATTCTTTACCCAGGCTGTCATCTTGGGACCCACTCCCAAGCTGGCTAACTTGTATATTAATTTTTGTGTGGGACTGTGTCAAATGCCTTGCTAAAGTCTAGGTAGGCCATGTCCACAGCCCTCCCTGATCTACTACTTTGGTCACCCAGTCAAAGAAATCTATCAGATCTGTCTGGCATGACCTTCCGCTGTGAATCCATGCTGCCTAGGGTCCTGTGCCCTCTGGCCTCTAGATACTCGACAATTCTTTCCTTTAGAAGTGATTCCATCATTTTCCCTATCACTGAGGTTAAACTAACAGGTCTATAGTTTCCTGCTTCTGCCTTGCTCCCAGTTTTGTGAAGGGAATCACATCTGCCCTCCTCCAGTCCTCGGGTACCACCCCATCCTCCCATGATTTGTTAAAAGGGTAGTCAGTGGTGTCACTAGTTCTACCTTTAGTTCTTTTAGAATTCTGGGATGAATCCCATCAGGCCCCATTGCTTTGTCCACCTTTCAGTTTTAAGAGTTCTTTTCAGAACCTTTCTTCTGTAAATGGGTCAGTATCAACTTCTGTATCCAGAGTGTTACTACTGTTTGTTTTATGTACCTCCCTCTTCCTTTGTAAATACTGAGCAAAATATTTGTTTAGTATCTCTGCCTTTCACAGTCTCCCTCTGCCCACCCTCCCTCCCTTTATTAAGCCTCACTATCCTCCCTTGGTCTTCCTTCGCTCCCTGATGTATCTATAAAAGGTTTTATCCCCTTCTTAACTGAGTTGGCTATCTTTTCCTCGGTTTGGGCCTTTGCTGTTCTGACTGCCTTCCCAGCCTCCTTTTGCTTTAACTGATACAGTTCTCTGTCCTGCTCCTTCATGATTTCTTGTACTTCCTGAATGCTATCTTTTTCTCTTGAACCTTCACTGCCACTTCCTTTGAGAACCATAGTGGTTTCTTACATTGTCTTGTTTTGTTTATTTGCTTCACACAATGGCTCGTTACCTCTGTGATGGCAGTTTTTATTATTCCCCATTGTTCTTCCACCCCTCCTTCCTGCCCATTTGCTAGTGCATTCCTTAGGCACTCACCCATTATGCCAAAGTCAGCCCTCCTAAAGTCCAATACTTTTGTCTTTGTATGGCTTGACTCTATTACTGTGTTTATTGTGAACCATACTGTTCGCTGGTCGCTAGTTCCCAGATGGCTACTCACTTCTACATCTGTGATCCTCTCTCCATCTCCATTTGAGAGTATCAAGTCTAATATTGCTCCCTCTCGAGTGGGCTCCAGTACTAGTTGTCTAAGGCATGCCCCTGTAGGGCATCTAGAATAACTGCACTTTCAAGTGGCAGCTGCAACTGCACTCCAGTTAACATCTGGCATATTCAGATCACCCATCAGCAATATCTCCTTTTTCTGTCATTCTAAGTATACTTTCTATCATTTCCTTGTCCATTTCCTCCCCTGAGAAGGGTTATACAACCCTGTGCGGATTGTGGTGCCATTGCCTGTCTCCAAATTTACCCACAGTGCTTCTTCTCCTCCCTGTTTACCCTTTTGTTCTGTTGCTTTTATTCCTTCCCTTATGTAAAGAACTCCTCCTCCTCCTCTTTTAACCTCCCTGTCCCTCCTGTAGATAGTGTATCCTGGTATGTTTACATCCCAGTCATGGTCTTGTGTATACCATGTTTCTGTGACTGCCACGATATCCAGATGTTCCTCCTCCATCAAGGCCACTAATTCAGGAAGCTTGTTACCTAGACTACGGGCATTGGTACTCATTGCTCTCCATTTTTTGATGGCTTTACCTTCTGTTGCAGCATTCCCACTGACCGTTCTACGTGGTCTTTTTCTCATTTAGTACCCTGTTTTGTAGGGAGAGGCTGGGATTTTTCTGCTGCTTGTCAGTGCCTCCCCCTTTGACTAGTTTAAAAGCTTGCCAATGAAGCATTTAAACCGATTGCTCGAAAGACTTGTTCCCTTCCTGGAAAGATGCAGACCATCCTGCCAGTATAGGCTGTTGTCCCTCCAGGTGGAACCCCAGTCCCCAGTGAAGCCAAACCCCTGTGCTTCGCACCATTTTTTCAACTATTCATTAAATGTCACCACTTTATCAAGCCTTTCCAGTGTTAGAAGAGGCCACTAAGGAGAAAATGAGATGTCTGTTCAACACAGCGTACTCCATTGCAAAACATCTGCATCCTTTTTCCAACATGGATTGGCTACGTGAATTGCAAGAGAAAAATGGTATTAAGCGTGGTACTAAGTACACAAATGATCAGTGAGCCAAGGATTTTTGCAGAACTGTATCTGCTGTTCTGTCCAAAACCCAGATACAGACTCTTAAAAACACAAAATATGTGACAGTTATTGCTGATGGCAGCACTGATACAGCTGTAGTTGAATGGGAAAATGTCTTTCTGTGTTTTGTAGATCCTAACACAAAGATGTACTCTATGTACATATCTGATCCAGGCTGTGCCTTTGGAATTCGTACATGCTGAAGGTGTTTTTAATGCAATAAGAACTGCATTAGATTCACTGTATCTTCCTCTTACTGACTTATCAAGTGTGAGCAATCCAGGGCCTGTTTTGATTTCTGCCAATTTTGATGGGGCAAATATAATGATGGGTGAAGGGGGTAGAACCATCACGAAGTTACAGGAGTACTGTCCTCCCTTCATTGCCATGCACTGTGGTGCCCATAAGCTGGAGTTGGTGGTTCTCGATGTAATGAAAACAAACCCCTTCATATCAAAGCTTGAAAATACTCTAAAGGGTATATTTAAATTCTACGACTATAGTCCAAAAAAGATGAGACAGCTACATGAAATTGCACAAGTAATAGTGATTTGGCACACTTCAGTGCAATTAAACAGGTGAGATGGCTTGCCAGCAGATCACGGTCAGTTCGCGCAGTTCAGGTGAATCTACCTACAGTTGCTCAGCACTTGCAACAAAGTGCATCTTCTGCTGATAGTTCAAAAGCAAAGGTGCTATTAAGAGAGGTACAGTCTGTTCACTTTGTCAAATCTCTTTATATCCTCCAAGATTTTTTGCCCATACTTAGAAATCTTTCACTGCAGTTTCAAACAGATTACTTAATAATTCTTGAAGTACCAAATATCGAGACCTGCCTTCTCCAGCTGATCGAACTGAAATAAAAGCCAGGGAAATGCATGACAGCTTTCCTAGCTCATTACAAACAAGATAGATGCATGGACTATGTCATTTCACAGAATGGAGTTGAGAAGACTGTGCCCTTCACATTCAAAGGCAACTGTCCTGAAATAAATTTTGGGACTGATACACGACTGCAGACTTTAATTGATGCAGTAATAGATTACATCGAAGTAAGATTTCAAAATTTCTCAGAAGTGCCTCTGAAATGGTTTAAATGTCTGGATTTTAAACAGTTTGATCTACCAAGAGAACAACTTGAGGAGTTTGAGACCAATGAAGTGGTTAATTTGGCAGCATACTTTAATTTTTTCACCGAAGAGCAGCAGGAAAAGATTAGATCAGAATATGCTGCATTTAAGGCTATGCTGAAATATGCAATTCACAAATCCTATCTGCAGGCGTATACAAGATTGCTGAAAGAAAAAATACCCCAGATTGCTCACATTCTAGAGTTAGTGGAAATACTACTGGCAACCAGTATGTCAACTGCAAAGTGTGAACGAGTGTTCGCCATTCAAAACCTGATAAAGACAAAAATAAGAACACATCTGGCAGATGACACACTACAGTCACTTCTTCAGATAGCAGTAGAGGGTCCCGATCTATGTGACTTTGATTCAGATCCAGCAATAAACCACTGGCTGCTGTCTGGTCCAGGCACTCAACATGTTTATGAGCATGCTACTACTGGTGCTACTGAATCTGATACTTCTGTGTCTCATGCTAGTACTGCTGCTGCTCCATCATCACTTGATGTTATTGACAGTTCTGAATCTGAGTTCTTCTAATTATGCTGTGCTAATTATTCTCTGCTTCATTCTGGCATTTAAGGAACTGGACAGGACATTCAGAGTATGGCACCGCACCACTTGACTCGGACTTTTTCAAATCACCAAGCTTAAACTGTTTTAACAGAAAAATTAAAAACAAATCTTCATTTATACTGTTTTCTATAGCCTTCATCACATACTACTATTAATAATACAATGACACAACAATTACTTTGTTGCTACAAACTTTTTTATAAGTCTTCCTTAAAATATGGCCTTCTGACTATTGGACTACCACTCACGACAGTGGGACTACCATTTTTGGATAGGCTAGTTGTCCTGGACTACCATGTAAATTTAAAATTTGTCGATCCCTGGTATCCTGGGTCAGGTAAATAGTCCTGAGCCAAGAAAACATTGTGAGAGATAAAGATGTTGCCATCTGCCTGGCTACAGTGTCGTTGGCATCAAATGCCACCCTAAACTGGGCCTTAGAAACTTGCATGTCCCTTTTTGCAGCTTCTTCCAGGTCAACTGCCATGGGAGCTGGGACAGCCTTTGCTATTTCCAGGACAGTATTCCAAAGTGTTTTCTGATACCTGGAGATATAGCCACATAAGAGGCCTGTCTAATAGCCAGAGAGGACCTCAGGTAAGTCTTCTTAGCCATGGAGTCTATTTTTCTGGAATCCATATCAGGGAGATGTGATGCCAGTGGGATGCTAGCTTTGTCACAAGCTGCAGCCTGTACCACCCCCTTATGGCTAGGGTGCACAAAAAGACGTTCTGCTCCTCTCTTGGCCACTCAATATTTTTTGTCCAGCTTTTTGTCCACTGGTGGCACAGAAGAGGGTGTGTGCAATATTTTGTTGAGCAATTTCTTTAGGAACTTATGGATTGGCAAAAGTAGTCTCTTTGACACTGGGATGTCCATCATCTCCACATAGTCCTGTTCCTCCTCCTCCTCCTCTGGACTCCTGAGTGGGAAGGTCCAGGGTTTGAACAACTTGCTTCATGAAAGTAAAGTGAGATGTGTAATCCTCAGATCCCTTGTCAGTGGAATCAGGACGGTGAGGATCAGGAAAAATGTCAGGCTCAATGAGCTCTCCATATTCCTCATCCTCCTCCTCATCATAGAATTCACCACTCTGTTCCAGGGAATCAGGAACTGAGGTTGAACAGGGGGTTTGAACTGGTGTTTGTGCCTGTGGCCACTTTTCAAACTGAACCAGAGTTCCAGGTTGCAGTGACCAAATGATCCTGATTGCGTTCACTATCTCTTCTGCAGTTGGAACCGAGGTCTTTCTCAGTTGCGGTTCCAGCGCTGTATGTTTTTCTTTCTTTCTTCTTTTACCCATGGTAGCCAGTTCAGCAGTTGTATCAGTGGTGCATTTCTTTCCCAAGGAACTATCACTCCTTTTGGAGGGCTGTTCCTCCAGTTCCTTTTGAGGAGGAATTGGTTTAACTGAGGCCGGGTCAGCAGCCTTTTCAGTCATTTTTTCCTGTAGTCTTTTAAAGGAGATAGGAAATTATTTTTTACGTAGTTAACGTCCCTTCCATCTTCCTTTCCATGCCAGTTATGTATTCTGATATGCTTTGATGAATTTTTGATAAATAAATAATCTAGCTTTGGGGTATCTTCAGATCTACATTGAGTTCCACTCTCCGCACCAGTTACTGCTGTTAATTTTCATACTTCTAAGACATTCTATGACATCAGCAACTCCCAGTCCATGCTATTCATCTGAATGGCCTGGAAGAAAAAAATTACTCACCTTAGTAATGTTGTTTCTTCTAATGGAGTCTTGCTGTATTCTGACAATAGCAGTGAGTCCCAACCTTTGAACTGCCCCGGAGGTGAAAGAGTTAACTTTCCATGCCAGGCATGGAACGCTGAGCTCGAGCTCGGTTGAAAACTCTGTCTGTTGTTCTTCAAACTCAAACCGTCAGATCTTTATGAGCTAAACTCACTAAGGTCCTGTGTGGAAGCTGTAAACCTACACTAGCCAACTGGCTACTAACATAATAACACATTTTTGGTCCCAAAACAAAGACTCAAGTCAGGAGACCCAAAATGAAAAACATAACACCAAGTCACCCCAAAAGGAGGGGTGAAAAACAACAAGGTGGGCACCTACTAAGTGCCAACACTGCACTGCCCACCCACATCCCAAAAACAGAGGTTCTGAGAGGGGCAGGCAGTGGGGGAGGTCAGAATACAACAAGACTCCATTAGAAGAAACAACATTACTAAGGTGAGTAATTTATTCTTCAAACAACATGACATCTTGCTGTATTCTGACAATAGCAGACTACAAAGCAGTACCTCCATGGAGGAGGGACAGAACCTACTTAGGAAATAGGCTCTGAAGCACAGCTGTGCCAAACCGAGCATCACTCCTAGCCTGGATATCCAGGGAGTAATGCTTGGTAAACGTGTGAACTGTTTTCCAGGTAGCTGCTTGACATATCTCTAGAATAGGGATGTCCCTGGGAGCAGCCAGGGAAGCAGCTGTACCTCTGGTAGAGTGAGCCCTCAGGCCTGAGGGTGGAATCTTACCCAGTTTTTCATAACAAAATTGGATACAGGAGACAATCCACCTGGCAATGGATCTTTTTGTGGCAGGTTTTCCTTTACCAACCTCGCCATAAGTGAGGAACAGTTGGAGGGAGTCAAATCTGTGACCCTTGGTACACACTATGTAGTAGCTAAGGGCCCTTTTCACATCTAAACTGTGCAGCCTCCTCTCACCAGAGGAGGAATGGTCAGTGAAGTACACAGGAAGATAAATAGATTGATTAAGGTGGAAATCTGAAACCACCTTAGGCAAGAACTTCCTGTTAGTCCTGAGGACCACCTTATCTCTATGAAAGGAGATAAAATCAGGCTCCACTGACAAGGCTTGTAATTCACTTATGCGTCTGGCAGAAGTGATGGCTACCAGAAACACAGTTTTCCAAGTCAAGTACTTAAGCTGTGCTGAAGACAAAGGCTCAAAAGGGGGTTGCATAAGCTGAGCAATGCAAACATTAAGGTCCCAGGCAGGGGCAGGATCCCTGAATGGAGGGTTGGTATGAAGCAATCCCTTGAAAAACTTGGAGAATACAGGGTGAGCTGAAATAGAAGAGGGCTTACCTGCTGAAATAAAGGCAGACACAGCTGCCAGGTGCACTTTTAGGGTAGCTGGTCTCAGCCCCAAGGTATTTAAATGGACCATGTAATCCAGAAATGTGGGTAAATCAGCAGATTCTGGGGAAATATGCTTTCCAGAGCACCATATGGAAAATCTCTTCCATTTGGAATTATAAGTAGCCCTGGTAGAAGGTTTCCCTAGAAGCCTTCAGGATATCCAATACACATTGGGAGAGGTGTAAATCAGCAAACTCTAACTCTTCAAGAGCCAGGCCTTGAGATTGAGAGATTTGAGGTTCAGGTACCAAACCCTCCACTGAGCACAGGTTAACAGGTTGTAATTCCTGGGAAGACAGAGGGGAAGATGGACTACTAAGCACAGCAGGAGTGGATACCAGGGTTGTCTGGGCCAATCTGGAGCAATCAGGATCATCTTGCAGGGTTGAGATCTGATTTTTACTAGCACTTTGAACAGCAGAGGGAAGGGGGAAAGCATAGAGAAACTTCCCTTCCCAATTGAGGACTAAGGCATCCAGAGGGACTGAGCCCAACACTGGGGGCCTGCAGCAAAAAAGGGGAAGTTGGTGATTGGGGCTGCAAAAAGATCTATCTGTGGGGTGCCCCATCTGGCAAATACCACCTCCAGGACCAGGGGGGTCCAGTGACCATTCGTGATGGCCCTGGGAAATCCTGCTGAGAGCATCTGCCAGGACATTGTCCTTGCCTGGGAGGTGAACTGCCGTAAGGGAGGTGTTCAGGGAGTAAGCCAGAGACCACAACTTCATTGCTTCCGTGCACAAGGCCATAGACCGAGCGCCCCCTTGCTTGTTGATGTACCACATTGTGGTGGTGTTGTCTGTTCTGACCTGCACAACCTTGTTCTGAACAGATTTGGAAAAAACTTGAAGTGCTAGAAAAACTGCTCTGAGTTCCAACAGATTGATGTGGAGCAGAGATTCCTGAGGGGACCACAACCCCTGGGTAGTGAGGCCGCCCATGTGAGCTCCCCACCCCAGGAGGGATGCATCTGTAGTAAGGATTAAGGAGTGAGACTGAGTGACAAAAAGAACCCCTTGTCTCAGATTGCTCTGATCCTGCCACCACTGTAGGGCCTGGATCAGGGTTCGAGTCACTGGGATCAATTTGGTTAGAGGGTCTTTCCTTTGAGACCAAAAAGCTCTCAAATGGAACTGAATGTCCCTCATCTGAAATCCTCCTCCCTGCACTACTGCTGTGGAAGCAGCCATGTGCCCCAGGAGCTGTAGAAAATGCCTTGCAGGCCGAGACACCTGCAGGGTGAATGAGGAGGCCAGAGAGACCAGGGTCCTTGCCTTGTCCAAGGGGAGGAATGCTCTGACTTTCTCTGTGTTCAGTTCTGCGCCTATGAAGGTGAGGAGCTAGACAGGCTCTAGAACTGACTTCGGAAGATTCAGAAGGAAGCCTAGAGAGGTGAGCAATTGCTGAGTTATTTGTAAATGTAACCTGACTTGATCTGGGGACTGGCCTACTATGAGACAGTCGTCCAGGTAAGGGAAGATGGCAATTTTCTGCCTTCCTAGAGCAGCAACTGCTACTGCCAGGCATTTTGTGAATACCCTTGGAGCAGAGGTGAGGCCAAAAGGCATTGCTCTGAACTGGTGATGGCCTGAGGGCAGCTCGAACCTGAGGTACTTTCGGTGGGAGCTTCTGATGAGAATATGGAAGTAGGCATCCTTGAGGTCCAGGGACGCTAGCCAGTCCCCTGGCCTTAGAGAGGGTAGAATAATTCCCAGAGTCACCATTTTGAATTTTGGTTTTAAAAGGTGCTTGTTTAAGTATCTGAGATCCAGGATGGGCCGCCATTCTCCTGTCTTTTTTGGGGGTAAGGAAGTACCTGGAGTACAACACTTTGCCCTGGTGTAGGGGTGGAACCCTTTCCACAGCTCTGAGAGCTACGAGGGGAAGAGACCTCTGCCTCTAGGGCAAGTGCCTCTGAAGGATTTGCAGGTGGAAAGGATCTGCTTCTCATCTTTGGAAACTTTTTGAAGCTGAGAACCAGTCCCTGGCTTACTACTTCCAGGACCCACTTGTCTGATGTCAGAGATTCCCAGTCTTGGACAAAGTAAGCCAGCCTGCCCCCTACAGGTAGCTGAGAATCGGCCCTGGCAACCCCATCAGGGTGCCTGCTTGGCAGGGGCTTTGGGCTGAGGGGTGGAAGCAGGTCTGCTTATACCCCGTCTGCCTCTCCCTCTAAAGAACCCTCTCTGGGCATAAGCAGAAGAGGAGGCCTGGGCTTGGTAAAAAGGCCTGTGAAAAGGCCTGCCCCCTGCCCCTGGGAAGCTGCCTTTGAGGAGTGGACTGCCTTTCCTTGGCCTGTGCACTCCTATAGGTGGTCCTATACTCATCCATCTTCTTCATGTAATTCTCTGTCTGCTCCCCAAACAAAGAGTTACCCACAACAGGAAAATCCATGGCCTTAGTCTGGGTATCCTGTGACAGGCTAGTACATCTGAGCCAAGCCATCCTGCGAAGTGCCACAGATGTAGCCATGACTCTTGATGACACATCATTAGAGTCCACTGCAGTATGGAATTGCACCTTGGATGCCTCAATACCATCAGCAGCTACCTGCTCCAGCTCCTTGGCAAGCTGGCCAGGGACCTGTTTTGCTAGAGCCATAACAGTATCTCATCTGGATTTCTGGTATCTAGCAACATAAGCCATATAATTTGCCTGTCTGAGTCCCAAGGATGCTGTAATGTACTGTTTCTTTGCCATGGCATCAATCTTCCTGGAGTTCTTGTCCGGTGGGCGTGAGGCCAAGGGGATATTTGCCTTGTCACAGGCTGTAGCCTGCACTACCCCAACATGGCTGCATTGTTGTGTAAGGAACTCCGTATCAGAGCCTGACAATGTATACCTCTTGTCCATTCTCTTATCCACAGGAGGTATAGTGTGAGGAGTTTTTAGAATTTTAAAAGATTTATGCAAAGGGATAGACAGTCTCCTAGACTATGGGATATCCATCATTTCCACTTAGTCAGGCTCCTCCTGATCATCCACAGCTTCCTCCATAGGGAGCTGGAGGGTTTCAGCCACTTTTTTATAGAAAATCAAATGAGAAGGGGACTCAGAAAGCCTAGGTGGGGACATTCCTGAAGGTCTGTCTGGGAAAATGTCCGGGTTGATGGGCACAGCCAGACTTTCAAATCCACATTCACTCTCCTCATACTCCTCTTCCCCCTCCTCTGGTTCATAATATTCCTCTAAATCATAGTCTTGAACCGGTGGAACCGGCCGAACCGGGTGCTTACCTGATGGCACCGGGTTCGGTCGAACCAGAGAAAGCTACTGGACAATTTGAATCACTTTGGCTATCTCTTCAGCGGTTGAGAGGAAAGTTTTGGCTCCACACCAGCTGATTTTCTAGTCCTTTTTCCTGGAACCGACCCCTCGGAGTTGGCTCTCCTTTTGCCCGAGGAAGTATCACCCTGGTCAGAGGGCACTCCCTCTGGTTCGGTTGGAACCGAACCGGGCTGGCCATCCGGGTCAGCAGACTTCTTGGCCTCCCTTTCCCTGAGTCTACCGACTCACTTTTCCAGGGTAGCTGCAGGAAAATGTTTACAAATCTGGCAGTCTGCATTGAGGTGGTCAAACCTCAGATAATAAACACAGGTGGTGTGGGGGTCAGCCTTGGCAAAGGCTTCCCCACACACACTGCAGTGTTGAAACCCAGTGGGCCCGGTTTTTCTTTTGGTTTTCTCAGACATAGTTCCAGTCCTAACCAAACTTACCCGTTTATGGCAATCCGCTGAGTAAGACTCTTATCGGTTCCCAACCGTGTCACGGGTCATGGAAAAAAAAGGTAATAAAATCCATTTTTTTTAGAACCGAATAGAACCGGTAACCACACTCTAAATCACAGACTAAAATATTTTAAACAATCTGATCGGTTCAAACCGAACCGATAAACAGTTTACAAGTTCCACACAGAAGAGAAATAATGTAAACCTATCTAGTACTCACAATACCACAGACAGAGCTTGAACCGACCGGTTGCGGTTTAAATTCGGTCAAAAAACCAAAAAAATAATACTTTAACTGACAAAATGAACGGAGCACAAGGAGAAATCTCCGGAGCGACTGTTCAGTGAGGTGGAGTAAAGAATCTGACTGTTTGAGTTTGAAGAACAACAGACAGAGTTTTCAACCGAGCTCGAGCTCAGCGTTCCATGCCTGGCATGGAAAGTTAACTCTTTCACCTCCGGGGCAGTTTGAAGGTTGGGACTCACTGCTATTGTCAGAATACAGCAAGACTTCATGTTGTTTGAATGAGTGTTTCTGATGTCATAGAATGTTCAGGCAGTATGAAAACAGCAGCAACTGCTAAGTACAGAGGGATTCAGGGTAGTTAAAAAGGCAACACAATTATACTATTTAACAAAAAAGGTAAAAACATATCAGAATAGGGGGCAGCCAATGAAAGAACAGCCAGAGGGCATCTAGAGGTCTAAAACCTATTTACTATCACCTTTAAGTCACCTCTATAGGTGGACTGTTGAAAGTTTTTGCAGATTTCGCAATCTGCCTTCAGGTGGTCAGACCCTAGGCAGAATACACAAATTAAATGAGTGTCAGCCTTAATGAACGGTTCCCCACACTCAGTGCAATGCTGAAAACCTGTAGGGCCCGTTCTTTTCTTGGTTTTCCGTGACATCTAAACCGGCCAAGAAAAAACTTTCTCTTGTTTTTTTCTGTTTTTTTTGGCCCGGTTAGTTTTAAATGGTAAATAATGAGAGTTATCCTGGTTAACCAATATCCAGATGTACATGACTTTCCAGGTAAGTCGAAACAGACTTAAATCTACTGAAGTTCACTTCAGAAAAAGTAATAGATATCGGTTCCCTTCCGGTTGGGGGGAACCAAAAACATACCCGATAAACATTAAATCTTGACTAAGTCTAGCAGTGTACCAAGAACAGTGCATCAACAATCGAAAGAAATAAACTGTTCGAAAAACTGATGAAAATAAATTTCTTCAAGTAAGTGAAGGAGAGCTCTCCGGAGATGTCTTACTGAGGCAAGCAGAGTAAAGAATCTGATAGTTGTAGGAAGTGCAACCAGGGACAGTGGTTTGAAAACCGAGCTTGAGCCTAACATTCCACTGTTTGCATAGGTTCTAGTAACCATTTAATCTCTGGGGGCAGTCCTATGGTGATCCCATACTGCATATTGTCAGAATACAGTAAGATTTTCTTGGGTTTGAAAAAGACAATTAACAGATTATAAATCACAATAAAAGACTCATTAAAAGGCTGGCCCAGTGGCATGGCGGGTTGAGGCATCTATGCCTCCCTGCTGCCACTCCAGTGACACAAGTTTGGGAACAGACTCAAGTCACTCGGAGGCTTGGCCAGGAAGGGAAGATTGAGCATCCATAGGGCAGCTGTCTTCCCGTGAAGGGAGGTTCCCATGAACCCCCCACGCTCGACTGCCACCTGGAGAAATCTAGATGGCAGCACATGTGTGGTCACATAGCTTGGGGAAGGTCAAGCGTACAGAGTCTGAGGGCACCTCCATGGAGGTGGAGTGCCCCTGCCATGCTCATTATACATCCAGCTGTGCCCCGGGAGAACATCTGGGGAAAGAATGGGGTACTGGCTCCATTATGCCCACCCTGTGCCGGCTGTCCACCCAATCTTGAAAGGAGGAATGGTGGGGACACGGGATGACTGAGTGAACTGAGGACTGGGTGATACAGCCACCCAGCCCACCAAGGAGGAAATAAAAACATTTCAGAAAAAAAGACTAGTTAAACTAAAGTACTAACCAGAAGACCTTGAAAGTAGGAAAAGCAGAAATAATCTGTGCATCTTAGGACTAAAATAAGAGTCAAATGATGCAATTGCTTTTACTACAGGCTTCTAGTTAAACTAGTTGGCCCTCCTGATGGCCCTTATTTTGTTATAGAGAGGGCCCATGAATCACTTAAGCTGAAACTGGACCCAACAAAAGACTCCACTCCTTTACTTTTGATGATGAACATTCAGCAAAATATATTTATTTTTATTTATTTATTTCGGTTTTGGGAAATACACCTTTGAGTCAGAGAACTCCTTTGCAAAGCTTCCACGTCATATATATACATTTGGAGTTACATAAGGAATTAGTTAAGAATATACTGGGAAATTAGACTTACAGTACAAGAATAGCGAAAGACGTCAATAGAGTAGAAACAAACTCATTGTCCAAAAATTAACAAGCTAGGATACAGATACAGCAGTTATTACCTAAACCAGTATTGGGTAGTTTGCATTCATAAGAGACTTAAGAGTTAAGAAGAGACACACAGTGGGTAAGTTGCAAGTACATCAGTGTGGGGGAATAGGGACTAGGTGGGAAGAGTAGTGAAAGCAGAGGTGGGGGAGTGGAGGGGGGACTGGGGGCAGTCACAAAAGAACTGTGACAGAAGCAGACTTTTGAGACAGGTTTTGAAAGGACTCACTTTTATTTCATGTAAGACAGGTGTAGGGAACTCATTTAGCCATTTAGGGGCCCAACACTGGAAAGCCCTTAGGCCAAGGGAGGTTCTACAGTGGGGGACAGTCACCAGTAACTTGGCAGTAATTCTGTTATATCTGTTCATAGGGGCAGGTTGGATAAGGTGGACAAGCCCCGGGGGAGCAAGGTTGAGTAGGGTTTTCTTGGCCAGAAGGCAGGTATGATATTTAGGCCTTAGGTTGAAGTTTAACAACTGTGCCTGTTGATATAGTACACAGGAGTGGGTTAGTCTGTCACAGTTTGGGTTAGTCTGTCACAGTTTGTGATGAGACGACAGGCTACTCTATGCGGACGACGCGGTTCTTTTTGCCTCGCACCCAGATACCACAGAATTGCAGTCCTCCCCCCGACACACATTTAATCAGACTGAAAACTGGTTCATAGACCAAACACTTGTGGTCAATGTAAAAAAGACAAAGACCATGCTCTTTGCCCACCTACAGAATAAGGCCAAGAATGCACAGCTAACAATCCTCTCCCACTCTCTCCTTCCTCTAGAACAGGTCCATACATATAAATACCTGGGCCTTACATTTGATTCCAACCTCTCCTTCCATTCACACATTGACGCTCTATCATCAGCCATAAATGTCCGTATAGGCCTAATGTATCGGCACAAGGATTGCCTACCTCCGGAATCCCTTAATCTGACTGTCACCTCCTCAGTCCTCTCCCTGGTCGATTATGGGCTCATTATCTACTCAACTGCTGACCACACAGCCCTTAACAAAATCCACCTGGCCATAAACAAAGTGTGCAGACTCCTCTCTGGGGCAGACAAGCGTACCCATACTTGTACCCTATATGCCCTGACAAATCTCCTCACCCTGGATGAAAGGCTATTTTATCAAACATGTCTCCTCACAAAGAAAATACACCTGGGGCTTACCCCCTTGGGGGTTTCTGCCTCTCTCCTATCCTCTCACACCTCGGTGAACACCCACACTGCCAACCGACAGGTGTGGTCCATCCCGAGGGTTAGAACCTCCTTAGCCCAAAGGTCATTCTCACACAGGGCCCCAGTCTGGTACAACAAACTCCCCTCTGATGTCTCCTCCATCTCCAAATTAGGACCTTTCAAGTCAGCCCTCAAAGAGCACATTTTCACTTCTCGGCACTGCCAATATACCAACTAATGGCAGGTCATCTATCGATCATCTTATGGGACCATCTCGCCACTGAGCTCCTACCAATAGGGCTACCAAACATTATCTATTAACAATGCCTCCTTTGGCTGCACTCACAAGGTATCTGTCTAATTCTCTACTTCACTGTAAATATCAAACCTGTTACTCCCTCCATCAGCAAACTTATTGTTCTCTTTAAAACTGTAAAATACAGCTCTCGGTAACATGTTTAATGCAATGTATAGCTGATCTTTGTTCTGCAATATTGTATAACTGAAAAAGCTGTAACCTTTAGCTGCCATTCTATGTCTGTATGTATTAAGTGTTTGTATTTGTTTTTTATGACGCGGAGCCTTTGTAAATGAGTCCCTGACTCAAAGGTTGTAATCCTAAAGTCTGTTAAATAAAATAAATAAGGTGATTTTTAGGTGGCATAAGGTTGTTTGATCGGCCGCCATATATAACATTGCCAAAATCAATGACAGAGAGTACAGAGGCGGATAACGCAACACGGATAGCTTCTGGGGGGAGACAGTGTTTACACAGAGACATAGACAGTGTCATCAGATAAGGGCCTATGGCCCACCCAGTCTGCCCATTTGAGCTTGTAAGTTCAGTTTATGTTTTCCTAGAAGTCTGTTGCCCCTTACCCCTGACCTTCAGAATTCCTTTATGTCTATCCCATGCATTCTTAAATCCCGTGATTGTTTCAGCCCCCACCACTTCCTCTGGCAGGGTGTTCCACTTGTCCACCACCCGTTCTGTGAAGAAATTCTTCCTCACGTTTCCTCTGAATCATCCTCCCTCCAACTTCATCCCATGCCCTCTAGTCCTGGAACATCTTTTTTGCTTAAAAATAGTGTATTCCTGCACTCTGTTCCTCCCTGTACGATACTTGTATGTCTATCATATCCCCTCTCTCCCTCCTCTCCTCCAGGGAGTACATGTTCAGTTCCTTCAACCTGTCCTCATATGACTTGTGATGCAATCCATGTACCATCTTTGTTGCCCTCCTCTGAACCTTCTCTACTCTGTCTCATGTCCTTACGTGAGGTAAGGTCTCCAGAACTGTACACTGCACCCAGGTGAGGCCTCACTAGTGTCTTGTATAGTGGAATTATGACCTCCTTTTCCTGCTGGTGATGCCCCTGCCTATGCATCCCAGCATCCTATTGCTTTACCTGCTGCCTTGTCACACTGTTTCCTGCCTTGAAGTCATCAGAGATGATAACCCCAAGATCCCTTTCCTGCTTGGTGCATGCTATATCCGCCTCTCAACTGATATATTGTGCCAGGGTTTTTGTGCCCCATATGCATTATCTTGCAATTCTTTGCATTGAATTTCAACTGCCAAACCCCTGACCATTCTTCAAGTTTCTGCAGGTCCTTCTCATTCTGTCTACACCCTCTGGTCTGTCTACTCTGTTACAGAGCTTTGTGTCATCAGCGAACAGTGAAATTCTGCCTTCTAGGTCCTAGCATGTCACTGATGAAGATGTTGAATAGGACCGGTCCCAGCACTGATCCCTGTGGTACCCCACTGGTCACTCTTCCCTCTGTGGAGTGACAGCCATTTACCACCACCCTCTGTGTCCTGCCGCCCAGGCAGTTCCACCCCACCACACTACTGTCCTGCCCACATCCATATTCCCAGTTTGTGTAATAGTCTTCTATGTGGCACAGTGTCAAAAGCCTTGCTGAAGTCCAGATAGGCCATGTCCACTGCCCTCCCTGATCCACTCCTAGTCACCCAGTCAAAAATTCAACGAGGTTGGTCTGACATGACCTCCCCTGGTGAAACCATGCTGCCTTGGGTCCTGTAGTCCAGTGACAACCAGAGTTCCACCAATCTCATCCTTCAGTAGTGCTTCCATGATTTTCCCACTACCAAGGTGAGGCTGACTGGTCTGTAGTTCCCTGCTTCCTCTTTGTTCCCACTTTGTATAAGGGGACTACATCTGCTGTCCTCCAGTCTTTGAGTACCTCCCTGTTTCCAGTGATCGCTAAACAGGATAGCCAGAGGTTCAGCCACTGCCTCTCTTAGTTCTTTAAGGACCCTGTGGTGCACCCCATCTGGCCCCATTGCTTTATCAACTCTTATTACTTCCAGTTTCTTCAGGACCCTTTCTCGTGTAAAGGGAATTGTGTCCATTTCTGCACCATTCTCACCCCTTGTACTCATTTCAGACCCATTACCCTCCTCTTCCTCAGTAAACACTGAGCAGAAATACCTGTTCAATATGTCAGATTTACTGTTGTCATCCTCCATGCGGCTCCCGCTCCCCCTTCAGTCTCACTATCCCTCCCTTTGCCTTTCTTTTTTCACTTATGTACCTGTAAAAGGTTTTGTCCCCTCTACCCACTGATTTTGCAATGTGTTCTGTCTGAGCTTTGGCTTCCCTTACTGACCTCCCTGCCTCCATTTGCTTCTCCTGGTACTTCTCCCTATCCCCGTCTGCCTGTGTCTTTTTGTATTGCCTGAATGCAATCTTTTTGGCTTTCACTTTCTTTGCTACCTCTTTGGAAAACCATAATGGTTTGCTCTTCCTTTTCCTCTTGCAAACCTGCTTAATGCATAATTCTGTTGCTCTTGTAATCCCCATTTTAAATACTGCCCACTGTTCCTCAACCCCTGATTCCTGCCCTATTCCCCTTAATGCCTCTTTCAAGTATCTCCCCATTTTCCCAAAGTCTGCCCCCGTAAAATCCAGGATATGTGTTTTTGTGTGGTTTGGTTCTGCTCTTTCTGTGATTTCAAACCACAATGGCTGGTGGTCACTGTTCCCCAGGTGCTCCCCCACTGTTACCCCCATCACACTGTCCCTGTTTGTGAGCACAAGGTCCAGTATTACCTTCTGCTGAGATGGTTCCATGACCAGTTGCTTGAGGAAGGCACCCTGAAGGGAGTCCAGGATAAATCTGCTCCTAGTTGATGCTGCTGCTGGGATGCTCCAGTCCACATCTGGAATATTGAAGCCTTCAACCAGTACTACCTCACCCTTGTCTGCCATCCTTTGGATGGCTAGCATCAGATCCCTATCTGTTTCTTCCTCCTGGGCTGGTGGTCTATAGACCACACCTGCGCGGATGGCTGGCCCCATTTTCCTTTCCAGCCTAACTCACAGTATCGCTCCCCCATGTTGTTCCTCCTGGATCTCTGTGGCCCTTATGTCATTTTTCACATACAGTAAACCTCCTCCTCCCTTCCTACCTGCCCTGTCTCTACTGAATATGTTGTAGCCAGATATGGCCATCTCCCAGTCATGGTTATCATTACACCAGGTTTCAATGATGGCCATAATGTCCAGGTCTGACTGCACCATGACAGCCTTCAGATCTTCAATCTTGTTGCTAAGGCTCCTGGCATTGGCACACATGGCTTTCCATGATTTGACCTCCCTAGACTCTTTCGCTGTTCTACTCCAGCCCCTTCTTTGGTTGTCCTTTATCTCTGGTTCTCCTTGCTGTCTGCCCTTCTGCTGAATTCTGCCCCTTTCAAACAACATGAAGTCTTGCTATATTCTGACATATGCAGTGAGTCCCAACCTTCGAACTGCCCCGGAGGTGAAAGAGTTAACTTTCCATGCCAGGCATGGAATGCTGAACTCGAGCTCGGTTGAAACTCTGTCTGTTGTTCTTCAAACTCAAACCGTCAGATTCTTTACTCCGCCTCACTAAACCGTCGCTCCGGAGATTTCTCCTTCTGCTCGGTTCATTTTGTTGGTTAAAGTGTTTTTCTCGGTTTTCGACCGAATTTAAACCGCAACCGGTTGGTTCAGGCTCTGTCTGTGGTATTTGTGAGTACTAGATAGGTTTACATTAATTCTCTTCTGTGTGGAACTTGTAAACTGTTTATCGGTTCGGTTTGAACCGATCAGGTTGTTTGAAATATCTTAATCTGTGATTTAGAGTGTGGTTACTGGTTCTTATCGGTTCTAAAAAAAACTGATTTTATTATGGTTTTTTCCATGACCCATGACACGGTTGGGAACAGATAAGAGGGTCTTGCCTGGCAGATTGCCATAAACGGGTAAGTTTGGTTAGGATTGGCACTATGTCTGAGAAGCCCAAAATAAAAACCAGGCCCACTGGGTTTCAGCACTGCAGTGTGTGTGGGGAAGTCTTTGCCAAGGCTGACCCCCACACCACCTGTGTTTGTTGTCTGGGGTTTGACCACCTCAATGCAGACTGCCAGATTTGTAAAAATTTTCCTGCAGCTACCCTGGAAAGAGTTGGTAGGCTCAGGGAAAGGGAGTCAAAATGTCCGCTGACCCAGATGGCCAGCCCGGTTCGGTTCCAACCGAACCAGAGGGAGTGCCCTCTGACCAGGGCGAGACTTCCTCGGGCAAAAGGAGACCCGATTCTGAGGAGTCGGTCCAGCAAAAAGGACTAGGAAATCAGCTGGTGTGGAGTCAAAACTTTCCTCTCCAACCGCTGAAGAAATAGCCAAAGCGATTAAAATTGTCCAGTTGCATTCCCCGTTTCCGACCGAACCAGCACCATCAGGTAAGCGCCCAGTTCGGCCAGTTCCACTGGTTCAAGATTATGATTTAGAGGAATATTATGAACTGGAGGAGGGGGAAGAGGAGTATGAGGAAAGTGAATGTGGATTTGAAAGTCTGGATGTGCCCATTGACCCGGACATCTCCCCAGACAGACCTTCAGAGTGTCTCACTCCCTGGAAGCTCCCAGAGTCCCTTCTCATTTTAAGTTTATAAAAAGTGGCTGAAACCCTCAGCTCCCTATGGAGGCTGTGGATGATCAAGAGGAGCCTGACTATGTGGAAATCCCAGAGTCTAGGAGACTGTCTTTCCTTCATAAATCTTTGGGAAACAGACATTTAAAATTCTAAAACTCTCACACTATCCCTCCTGTGGATAAGAGAATGGACAAGAGGTACATTGTCAGGCTCTGATATGGAGTTCCTTTCACAACAATGCAGCCATGTTGGGGTAGTGCAGGCTGCAGCCTGTGACAAGGCAGATATTCCCTTGGCCTCACACCCCCCGGACAAGGACTCCAGAAAGATTGCTGCCATGGCAAAGAAACAGTACATGGCAGCTATGTTGCTAGATATATGAAATCCAGATGGGATACTGTTATGGCTCTAGCAAAACAGGTCCCTGGCCAGCTTGCCAAGGAGCTGGAGCAGGTGGCTGCTGATGGTACTGAGACATCCAAGGTGCAATTCCATGCTGCAGTGGACTCAAATGATGTGTCATCAAGAGTCATGGCTACATCTGTGGCTCTTCGCAGGATGGCAGCAGATGTACTAACCTGTCCAGGATACCCAGACTAAAGGCCATGGATTTTTCCTGTTGTGGGTAATTCCCTTTTGGGGAGCAGACAGAAATTACAGAAGAAAATGGATGATATAGGACCACCTTTAGGGTGCACAGGCCAAGGAAAGGCAGTCCACTCCTCAAGGCAGCTTCCAGGGCAGGGGCAGGCCTTTTCATAGGCCTTTTTACCAAGCCCAGGCCTTCTCTTCTGCTTATGCCCAGAGGGGGTTCTTTAGAGGGAGAGGCAGACGGGGTGCAAGCAGGCCTGCTCCCATCCCTCAGCCTAAAGCCCCTGCCAAGCAGGCACCCTGATGGGGTTGCCAGGGCCGATTCTCAGCTACCTGTAAGGGGCAGACTGGCTTACTTTGTCCAGGACTGGGAGTCTCTGACATCAGACAAGTGGGTCCTGGAAGTAGTAAGCCAGGGACAGTTCTCAGCTTCAAAAGTTTCCAAAGATGAGAACCAGATCCTTTCTACCTGCAAATCCACCAGAGGCACTTGCCCTAGAAGCAGAGGTCTCTTCTCTCCTGCTCTCAGAGCTGTGGAAAGGTTCCACCCTACACCAGGGCAAAGGTTGTACTCCAGGTGCTTCCTTACCCCAAAAGACAGGAGAATGGCGGCCCATCCTGGATCTCAGATACTTAAACAAGCACCTTTTGAACCAAAATTCAAAATGGTGACCCGGGAATTATTCACCCTCTCTAAGGCCAGGGACTGGCTAGCGTCCCTGGACTTCAGGATGCCTACCCATATTCTCATCAGAAGCTCCCATACAAAGTACCTCAGGTTCAAGCTGTCCTCAGGCCATTAGCAGTTCAGAGCAATGCCCTTTGGCTCACCTCTGCTCCAAGGGTATTCACAAAATGCCTGGCAGTAGCAGTTGCTGCTCTAAGAAGAAAAATTGCCATCTTCCTTACCTGGACGACTGGTTCATAGTAGGCCAGTCCCCAGACCAAGTCAAGTTACACCTACAGATAACTCAGCAACTGCTCACCTCTCTAGGTTTCTTCTGAATCTTTCAAAGTCAGTTCTAGAGCCTGTCCAGCTCCTCATCTTCATAGGTGCAGAACTGAACACAGAGAAAGCCAGAGCCTTCCTTCCTTTGGACAGGGGCAAGGACCCTGGTCTCTCTGGCCTCCTCATTCACCTGCAGGTGTCTCGACCAAGCAAGGCATTTTCTCACAGCTCCTGGGGCACATGGTTGGCTACAGCAGTAGTGCAGGGAGCAAGATTTCAGATGAGGGACATTCAGTTCCATTTGAAAGCCTTTTGGTCTCAAAGGAAAGACCCTCTAACCAAATTGATTCCAGTGGCTCGAACCCTGATGCAGGCTACAGTGGTGGCAGGATCAGAGAAATCGCAGACAAGGGGTTCCTTTTGTCACTCAGTCTCACTCCTTAATCCTTACTACAGATGCATCCCTCTTGGGGTGGGGAGCTCACATGGGCGACCTCACTACCCAGGGGTTGTGGTCCCCTCAGGAATCTGTGACCCACATCAATCTGTTGGAACTCAGAGCAGTTTTTCTAGCACTTCAAGCTTTTTCCAAATCTGTTCAGAACAAAGTTGTACAGGTCAGAACAGACAACACCACCACAATGTGGTACATCAACAAGCAAGGGGCACTCGGTCTATGGCCTTGTGCACTGAAGCAATGAAGTTGTGGTCTCTGGCTTATTCCCTGAACACCTCCCTTACGGCAGTTCACCTCCCAGGCAAGGACAATGTCCTGGCAGATGCTCTCAGCAGGATTTCCCAGGGCCATCACGAATGGTCACTGGACCCTCTGTCTGAGAGGTGGTATTTGCCAGATGGGGCCCACAGATAGATCTTTTTGCAGCCCCAGACAATCACCAACTTCCTTTTTTACTACAGGCTCCCAGTGTCGGCTCAGTCCCTCTGGATGCCTTAGTTTTCAATTGGGAAGGAAGTTTCTCTGCTTCTCCCCCTTCCTCTTCTGTTCAAAGTGCTAGTCAAAATCAGATCTCAACCCTGCAAGATGATCCTGATTGCTCCAGATTGGCCCAGACAACCCTGGTATCCACTCCTACTGTCCTTAGCAGTCCATCTTCCCCTGTGTCTTCCCAGGAATCACACCCTGTTAACCTGTGCTCAGGGGAGGGTTTGGTACCCAAACCTCAAATCTCTCAATCTCAAGGCTTGGCTCTTGAAGAGTTAGAGTTTGCTGATTTACACCTCTCCCAAGGTGTAATGGATATCCTGAAGGCTTCTAGAAAACCTTCCACCAGGGCTACTTATAATTCTAAATGGAAGAGGTTTTCCATCTGGTGCTCTGGAAAGCATATTTCCCCAGAATCTGCTGATTTACCCACAGTCCTGGATTATATGGTCCACTTAAATACCTTGGGGCTGAGACCAGCTACCCTAAAAGTGCATCTGGCAGCTGTGTCTGCTTTTATTTCAGCAGGTAAGCCCTCTTCTATATCAGCTCACCCTGTACTCTCCAAGTTTTTCAAGGGATTGCTTCACACCAACCCTCCATTCAGGGACCCTGCCCCTGCTTGGGACCTTAATGTTTGCATTGCTCAGCTTATGCAACCTCCCTTTGAGCCTTTGTCTTCAGCAGAGCTTAAGTACTTGACTTGGAAGACTGTGTTTCTGGTAGCCATCACTTCAGCGTGGCTCAGTTGGTAGCACATCCGCCTCTGGACCAGAAGGTCGTGGGTTCTCGTCCCACACCAGGATTGGACTTGCACCTAAAAATTTCTGGCATCCAAGGGCAGTATTGGGGGGTGCTGTACTGCTGGGGTGTGCCATCCTTCAGATCAGACGTTAAACTGAGGTCCCTTCTGCCCATCCTGGTGTTGTCCTGGTGGGTGTCCAGGTGGAAGTAAAAGAACCCAGGACACTCTTTGCAAAGAGTAGGGAACATTCCTGGTGTCCTGGCCAACATTCCCCTTCCCATAAAACCGGTTCATGCAATTATCCAGGCTGTGTGTGGGTGATGGTGTGCGATATGGCTGCCACCACACATTCAGTCACTTCACTACCAGTCTAGCATTGCTTGTAAAGCGCTTTGGATGCATGAAAAGAAAAAATTACTCACCTTAGTAATGTTGTTTCTTCTAATGGAGTCTTGCTATATTATGACAATTGCAGTTTGTCCCACCACTAGAACTTCCCCGGAGGTGAAATGGTTAAATTCCATGCCAGGCATGGAACTTGGAGCGCAAGCTCGATTAGAGAAGCTCTGTCTGTGTAATTTCAGACTGAAACTGTCAGATCTTTACGAGCAAAACTCACTAAGGTTCTGTGTGGAAGCTGTAACCTACACTAGCCAACTGGCTACCTAAATATTAACACATATTAACACACATTCCTGGCCCCAACACAAAGACTCAAGTCAGGGGCCAGAAATAAGATAAGAAAAGATAAAACAAAACACAACACCCCAAAAACCCCCAAGAAAAAAGGGGGTGGAAAAGCATAAAATAGGCATAAACAGGTGCCCACACTGTAGTGCCCACCCCATACCCAAGTAGAAGTTCTGAGAGGGGCAGGCTGGGGGGGAAGTCATAATATAGCAAGACTCCATTAGAAGAAACAACATTACTAAGGTGAGTAATTTTTTCTTCAAACAACATGAAGTCTTGCTGTATTATGACAATTGCAGAGTACACAGCAGTACCTCCAAGGAGGAGGGACAGAACCTACTTAGGGAATAGGCTCTGAAGCACAGCTATGCCAAACCAAGCATCCCTCCTGGCCTGGACATCCAGGGAGTAATGCTTGGTGAAAGTGTGTACTGTTTTCTAGGTAGCTGCTTGACATATCTCTAAGATAGGATGTGTCTGGCAGCAGCTAGACGCGGCTGTACCTCTGGTAGAATGAGCCTCAGGCCAGAAGGGGGAACTTTCCCCAGTTTCTGATAACAAAATTGGATACAAGAGACAATCCACCTGGCAATTGATCTCTTAGTGGCAGGTCTCCCTTTTCCGACCTCACTATAAGTGAGAAATAGTTGGAGGGATTCGAACCTGTGACCCTTGGTACTCTCTATATAGTAACTTAGGGCCCTCTTAACATCTAAACTGTGCAATCTCCTCTCACAAGAGGAGGAATGGTCAGTGAAAAACACTGGAAGGGAGATAGATTGATTAAGATGGAAATCTGAAACCACCTTAGGCAAAAACTTCCTGTTAGTCCTGAGGACTACCTTATCCCTGTGGAAAGAAATAAAGTCAGTTTCTACTGACAAAGCTTGCAACTCACTTATGCGCCTGGCAGAAGTGATAGCCACTAGGAAAACAGTTTTCCAAGTTAAGTACTTAAGCTCTGCAGAAGACAGAGGTTCAAAAGGGGGTTGCATTAACTGAGCAATGCAAACATTAAGAACCCAGGCAGGGGCCGGATCCCTAAAAGGTGAATTAGTATGAAGTAATCCTTTAAAAAATTTGGAAAATACAGGGTGAGTGGAAAGAGAGGAGGGCTTTCCTGCTGAAACAAAAGCAGAGACAGCTGCCAAATGTACTTTCAGGGTAGCTGGTCTCAGGCCCAAAGAATTAAGATGGACCATATAGTCCAAAACAATGGGCAAATCAGCAGATTCCGGGGAAATATGTTTCCCAGAACACCAGATGGAAAACCTTTTCCACTTAGAATTATAAATAGTCCTAGTGGAAGGCTTCCCAGAAGCCTTTAGGATTTCAAGAACACCTTGAGAAAGGTGTGGTCAGTTAGTTCTAACTCCTCAAGAGCCAGGCCTTGAGGTTGAAGGATTTGAGGTTCGGATACCAAACTCTCCTGGGCACAGGTTAACAGGTTGTGATTCCTGGGGAGACACAGGGAAGATGGACTGCTAAGGACAGAAGGAGTGGTACCAGGGTTGCCTGGCCCAATCTGGGGCAATCAGAATCATCCTGCAAGGCTGGGATCTGATTTTGACTAGCACCTTGAATAGGAGAGGAAGGGGAAAGGCGTAAAGAAACTTCCCTTCCCAATCTAGGAGAAAGGCATCCAGGGGGACTGAGCCCAACACTGGGGGCCTGCAACACAACAGTGGAAGTTGGTGGTTGTCTGGGGCTGCAAAAAGATCTATCTGAGGGGTGCCCCATCTGGCAAAAACTATCTCCAGTATTTGAGGATCCAGAGACCATTTGTGATGGCCCTGGGAAATCCTGCTGAGAGCATCTGCCAGGACATTGTCCCTTCCTGGAAAGTGAACTGCTATGAGGGAAGTGTTCAGGGAATAAACCAGAGACCACAACTTCATTGCCTCGGTGCACAAGGCCGAAGACCGAGTGCCCCCTTGCTTGTTGATGTACCACATTGTTGTGGTGTTGTCTGTTCTGACTTGTACCACTTTGTTCTGAACAGACGCAGAAAATGCTTGAAGTGCTAGAAAGACAGCTCTGAGTTCCAGCAAATTGATGTGGAGCAAAGATTCCTGAGGGGACCACACTCCCTGAGTGGAGAGGTCGCCCATGTGGGCTCTCCATCCCAGGAGGGATGCATCCGTAGTGAGGGTCAAGGAGTGAGACAGAGGAATGAAGGGGAACCCCAGTCTTAAATTGCTCTGATCCTGCCACCACTGAAGGGCCTGGATCAGGGTTCGAGTCACTGGGACCAACTTGGAAAGGGGGTCTTTTCTCTGAGACCAAAAGGCTCTCAAGTGAAACTGGATGTCCTTCATCTGAAATCTTGCTCCTTGCACTACAGCTGTGGATGCAGCCATGTAGCCTAGGAGCTGTAAGAAGTGCCTTGCTGGTCGAGAGACCTGCAGAGTGAAGGAGGAGGCCAGAGCCACCAGGTTCCTTAACCTCTCTAAGGGTAGGAAGGTTCTGGCCTGCTTTGTGTCCAATTCTGCACCTATGAAGGTGAGCACCTGAACAGGTTCCAGAACTGACTTTGGAAGATTGAGCAAGAAGCCCAGAGAGGTGAGCAGCTGCTGGGTAACTTGCAGGTGAGATTTGACCTGTTCTGGGGACTGGCCCACAATGAGCCAGTCGTCCAGATAGGGAAAGACAGCAATCCTTTGCCTTCTTAAATGAGCAACTGCTACTGCCAGACATTTGTGAATACCCTTGGGGCAGAGGTGAGGTCAAGGACATTGCTCTGAACTGGTAGTGACCTGAGGGCAGTTCAATCTGAGGTACTGTGGGAGCTTCTGATTAGAACGTGAAAATAGGCATCCTTGAGGTCCAGGGAAGCTAGCCAGTCCCCTGGCCTTAGAGAAGGTAAAATCATTGCCAGAGTTACCATTTTGAACTTTGGTTTCAAAAGGTGCTTGTTCAGATATCTGAGGTCTAAAATGGGCCGCCATTCTCCTGTCTTTTTTGGGGTAAGGAAATATCTGGAGTACAGACCCTTGCCCTGATGTAGGGGAGAAACCCTTTCTACAGCTCTGAGAGCCAGGAGAGTTGAGACTTCTGTTTCTAAGGTAAAGGTCTCTAGAGGGTTTGCAGGTGGAAAAGATCTGATTCTCATCTTTGAAAATTTTTTGAAGCTGAGAACCAGACCCCGACTTACTACTTCCAGGACCCACTTGTCTGATGTTAGAGACTCCCAGTTCTGAACGAAGTAAGCCAACCTGCCCCCTACAGGTAAAGGAGAATCGGCCCTGGGCACCCCATCAGGGTGCCTGTTTGGCAGGTGCTTTAGGCTGAGGGGTGGGAGCAGGCCTGCTTACACCCCGTCTGCCTCTCCCTCTGAAGAACCCCCTCTGAGCATAAGCAGAGGAGGCCTGGGTTTGGTAAAAAGGCCTGTGAAAAGGCCTACCTCTACCCCTGGGGGTCTGCCTCTGAGGTGTGGCTTGCTGCTCCTTGGCCTGAGCACTCTTATCGGTAGTCCTATACTCATCCATTTTCTTCATATAATTCTCTGTCTGCTCCCCAAACAGAGAATTTCCTACCACAGGAAAATCCATAGCCTTAGTCTGGGTATCCTGAGACAAGCTAGTACACCTGAGCCAGGCCAACCTACGAAAAGCTACAGATGTAGCCATGACTCTAGATGATACATCATTAAAATCCACAGCAGCATGGAACTGCACCTTGGATGCCTCAATGCCATCAGCAGCCACCTGTTCCAGCTCCTTAGCAAGCTGGCCAGAGGCCTGTTTGGCCAAAGCCATGACAGTGTCCCACCTAGATTTTTGATACCTTGCTACATAAGCCATGTAATTTGCTTGCCTGAGTCCCAAGGACGCTGCCATGTATTGTTTTTTAGCCATGGCATCAATCTTCCTGGAGTCCTTGTCAGGAGGATGTAAAGCCAAGGGAATATTAGCTTTATCACAGGCTGCAGCCTGAACCACCCCAACATGACTGCATTGCTGTGAAAAGAATTCTGTATCAGGACCTGACAAAGTGTACCTCCTGTCCATCTTTTTGTCCACAGGAGGCACAGAATTAGGAGCTTTTAAAATTTTTATTGTTTGTTTCCTAAATGATTTATGCAAGGGATAAACAATCTCCTAGACTCTGGAATATCCATCATTTCTACAAAATCAGGTTCCTCTTGCTCATCCACAGCTTCCTCCAATGGGAGCTGGAGGGTTTCAACTTTTTATAAAACATAAAGTGAGAAGGGACTCAGAAAGCGTAGGGAGATTCTAAAGGTCTGTCTGGGAGATGTCTGGTTCAATGGGCACACCCAGACTCTCAAAGTCACATTCATACTGTTCATAATCATCCTCCCCCTCCTCTGGTTCATAAAACTCTTCTAAATCATATTCCTGAACCGGTGGAACCGGCCGAACCGACCTTTTACCAGACAGTGGCGGTTCGGACGGAACCGGAGAAAGTGACTGGACAATTTGAATAGCTCTTGCTATCTCTGCAGCAGTTGGAGAAGGAATTTTGGACTCCCCACCTGCTGATTTTCTTGTTTTCTTTACTGGAACTGGCTCCTCCGAGTCAGCTTTACGTTTGCCCGAGGAAGTCTCGCCCTGGTCAGAGGGCACTCCCTCCGGTTCAGTTGGCACCGAACCGGGCTGGCCATCCGGGTCAGCGGACTTTTTGGCCTCTCGTTCCCTGAGCCTGCCAACTCTCTTATCCAGGGTGGCTGCAGGGAAATTCTTACAAATCTGGCAGTCTGAATTGAGGTGGTCAAACCCCAGACAATATACACATGTGGTGTGTGGGCCAGCCTTGGCAAAGGCTTCCCCACAGACATCACAGTGTTGAAACCCAGTGGGCCCGGTTTTTCCTTTGGGTTTCTCAGACATAATGCCAGCCTAACCAAAAACTTGCCCTTTTAACGGCAGTGCCAGGCAAGATACCCTTATCGGTTCCCAACCGTGTCACAGGTCGTGGAAAAAAACGTAATGAAATCCGTTTTTTTTAGAACCGATAAGAACCAGGAACCGCACTATAAAAACCTTTAAACACTTGATTTTCAAAGTTTTAAAACAACCTGATCGGTTCAAACCGAACCGATAAACATTTACAAGTTCCACACAGAATAAACCTGTCTATTACTTACGATACCACAGACAGAGCTTGAACCGATCGGTTTTGCGGTTAAAATAATAATATTCTCAGTTGAATTGAAACGAGAAAACACTGTTTAAGCCGAGAAATGAACCTAGCAGTAGGAGAAATCTCCGGAGCGACTGTTCAGTGAGGCGGAGTAAAGAATCTGACAGTTTCAGTTTGAAATTACACAGACAGAGCTTCTCTAACCGAGCTTGCACTCCAAGTTCCATGCCTGGCATGGAATTTAACCATTTCACCTCTGGGGCAGTTCTAGTCGTGGGACAAACTGCAATTGTCATAATATAGCAAGACTTCATGTTGTTTGAAGCGTTATATAAATGCTGATTCTTCTTCTTCCTCTTCTGCCAGACGCATAAGTGAACTACAAGCTTTGTCAGTGGAGCCGGATTTTATCTCCTTTCATAGAGATAAGGTGGTCCTCAGGACTAACAGGAAGTTCTTGCCTAAGGTGGTTTCAGATTTCCACCTTAATCAATCTATATCTCTTCCAGTGTACTTCACTGACCATTTCTCCTCTGGCGAGAGGAGGCTGCACAGCTTAGATGTGAAGAGAGCCCTTAGTTACTACATAGAGCGTACCAAGGGTTACAGGTTTGACTCCCTCCAACTGTTCCTCACTTATAGTGAGGTTGATAAAGGGAAACCTGCCACAAAAAGATCCATTGCCAGGTGGATTGTCTCTTGTATCCAATTTTGCTATGAAAAACTAGGTAAGGTTCCTCCCTCAGGCCTGAGGACTCACTCTACCAGAGGTACAGCTGCTTCCCTGGCTGCTGCCAGGGACATCGCTGTTCTAGAGATATGTCAACCAGCTACCTGGAAAACAGTTCACACTTTTGCCAAGCATTACTCCCTGGACATCCAGGCTAGGAGTGATGCTCGGTTTGACACAGCTGTGCTTCAGAGCCTATTTCCTAAGTAGGTTCTGTCCCTCCTCCATGGAGGTACTGCTTTGTAGTCTGCATATGTCAGAATATAGCAAGACTTCATGTTGTTTGAAGAAAAAATTACTCACCTTAGTAATGTTGTTTCTTCTAATGGAGTCTTGCTATATTCTGACCTCCCCCCCTGCCTGCCCCTCTCAGAACCTCTGTTTTGGGATTTGGGTGGGCAGTGCAGTGTTGGCACTTAGTAGTTGCCCACCTTGTTGTTTTTCACCCCTCCTTTCTTGGGGTGACTTGGTGTTGTGTTTTTCATTTTTTGGGTCTCCTGACTTGAGTCTTTGTTTTGGGACCAAAAAATATGTTCTTATGTTTAGTAGCCAGTTGGCTAGTGTAGGTTTACAGCTTCCACACAGGACCTCAGTGAGTTTAGCTCATAAAGATCTGACGGTTTGAGTTTGAAGAACAACAGACAGGGTTTCAACCGAGCTCCAGCTCAGGATTCCATGCCTGGCATGGAAAGTTAACTCTTTCACCTCCTGGGCAGTTTGAAGGTTGGGACTCACTGCATATGTCAGAATATAGCAAGACTCCATTAGAAGAAACAACATTACTAAGGTGAGTAATTTTTTCTTTCTGCCTATCCACCTCTTGGGCACTAATCTCCATCTTTTGCACACTGCTTTGTAGCGATAGCCACTCCTCCAGTTCACTGGTTCCACTGCTATCTGTGGGGGGTGAGCAAGTAGGTACCTTCCTTGCTGGCCTGCCACCCCTTTGCTAGTTTAAATGCTTGTCAATGTAGCATTTAATCTTATCATTGAGTGCCTGGATTCCCCTCCAGGATGGATGCAGGCTGTCAGGCTTGAACAAACCTCCATCCCTCCAGGTGGGTCCCCAGTCACCAATAAATCCAAACCCTTCCTCACAGAACCAGTTCTTCAACCATGAGTTAAAGTTCCTGGTGCATGTACCCTATGTCTCCCTTACTCTCTCGGAGGTAGTACTTGAGAAAGTGACAGAAGTAGCTACTTGCTTGAGACCCTCCCAATTTCCTAAACTCTTCCTGAACTTCCTTTTGCTCCCCATTTGCCAGGTCATTAGTACCTAGGTGGATAATGACATCCAGCTCACCCTCCTGTCTTGCCTTCCCAGTGATCCCTAGGATCTTCCTTCCATCCCTCCATGCCGTGGCACCTGTTAGGCACCTCATCTCCCTGTCCTCCCCCTTCTGTGTTCCTAGCTGGATCCCTCTTATGATGGAGACCCCACCAGGATTCGCTTCCTCCTCCTCCTCTGGGGTCCACTGCTCTCCCAGCTGAGGTCACCTCCTTGGCTAACCTCCATATCTTTTCCTTCCACTTCTCTGGGTACCTCTATTTGGTTGTCCCCATTTGCCAGTGTGGCATATGAGTTCTTGAGTGGAACAGGATCTGGGATGTGCCTCTGCCTGACCGCTCTAACCCTCCCTGAGCCCACTGTCATCCAAGTGCTCCTCGTTCTCGGCATCCTTTGAGGCAGTTGCATTGGACTGGGTGGTCTCTGATAGGTGATGGTACCCTGACCCAGTTTACTCCGCTCTGAGTCTGGCTACTTCATCCCACAGTCCAGAGAGATGCATGCAGATAGGCAGCACCTCAGTGTCCAGAAGGTCTGCCTGAATATGGCTGCCCCACAGCCACTGCATTGTACCACTCCCCACATTACACTGCAATTATACTGCTATTCCACTACTTGTCTGCTACTGAAGCTCCCCTAGTTCCCTTTTTATTAATTTACTGTCCTAAAAATCCTGCCACTGATCCTCAGATACTTTTCTTTTAAAAATAAAATAAACCAATAAATAAATAAATGAGTCAAAACACTTGTCGTGCTGAGGGTGGACTTCTTCCCCCTTATGCCCCTCCTACTCCACACCCCTAACTATCCCCTGTGTTTAGCTACTGTCAATCAGATTTAACAGGGCATATAATTAAGAGTTGGGGGAAGAGGAGGTGGGGGGGCCAAACTTTGCAGCAATTAAAGACATCAAAGAAATACACTACCACTACATTTTAAATTTTCCAACAGCCCAAAAACAATTCTAAGTAAAGACAGCAAAGAAATTACAGTGTCACTAAAAGCCCACAATCTAAGTTTAAAAGCAAAATAGCAATTACCAGTTACTGAGGCGGTATAAGACACCAAGTCTAGTGTTTAGTGAGGTGGACAAGAGCTGGATGTGTTTATGAAAAGAGAGGGATTCATCAAGAGTTATGCCCAGATATTTAAAAGTGTTGACCTATTCTAGCATATCACCTAGTGAGGTGTTACTGGCGAGTGTTGATCCAGAGTGTGGACTCTGGCAGTGAGCGAAGACCATAGATTTATTTTTTTGTAATTGAGTACGAGCCTATGGTCCCAAAACTATGCTTCTGCTTCCAAGAAGTACATTTGGAGAGAACTTTGAAGGGAGGGAGGGTGTGGGTGGCTGAAGAAGATAATAGCATTGTCTGCATAATAGAGAAGTATACCCGAGCAGGACCTTGGTAGGGAGTTCAAGCAGGTGCTGAAAAAGAGAGGGCCCAATTTTGAGCCTTCAGGGACACCAGATAGGACTGGGCGGTAATCAGATAGGGTGGACCTGATTCTGAAACGTTGGGACCTACCAGTTAGGTAATCTGAGAACCAGGACATGGTGTCCCGGGAGAGTCCCAGGGCAGGTAGACAGTGCAGGAGGAGGGAGTGGTTGACCGTGTCAAAGGCCTTAGAGAGGTCAATGTAGAGAGAGCGCCAACTATAAGTCCACGGTCAAGGGTTTGATGGATGTAGGATGTATACTCAATGAGGGTGGTAGTGGTGCTGTGGCCCCTATGGAAGCCATGTTGTTCAGGGAAGAGGCGATCATGTTCCATAGGTGATGCATGAGCCGGTCAGCAAATATTTTTTCTAAAGCCTTAGAGAGGGGGCTACTATAGATATGGGCCTGTAGTTGTTAGGGAGGTTTTTTCACCACTCTTTAGGATAGGGGTTATGACAGCTTGCTTCCATCAAGGGGGTTCAGAATTGGCCTAAGCAGAGAGACTTGTTAAGGATTTTAGTTAGGGGAGTAGGACTTCATCAAGAGTAAGACATAGGAGCCTAAGGTCCAGGGAGTCATTACTGTACTGTGATTTGGCCAGAATTTTTGAGAGATACTTTTTAGCTTGCAAGGTGGAGACTATATGGAGATGGAAAGTGGGTATATTTGGTGACGGGGCTAGAAGTTGTGCAGGGGGATGGTTAAAAAAATTGGGGACAGGACCTCACTTAGGTCAGAGAAAGTAGTGTTAAGGATGTTAGCTATTGCAAGGGGGTCTTCGGTGGATGTCCCAGCAATGGATAGTTGAGCAGAGGCAATGGAGATGTTTTTTCCACTAAGTTCCTTAATGTTTTTCCAAAAGTCATGCCCGGTGCCCCAGGAGGAAGTAAGAGCAACCATATAGTGGGCAGCCTTAGCCTGCTGAAAGGCCCAGGTGCAGGCATTTCTGGCCTGTCTATATAGTTGCCTATCATGGGAGAGACGGGAGTCAATGGCTTTGTGCCAGAGGTTGTCACGGTGCTGCGTCATATCCAAAAGGGCCTGAGTGATCCAGGGGGAGTCTCGATTTTTAGTATGGAGCATCACGAATGGGGCATAGAGGTCACAGGCCACATTGAAGGTGGCAATAAAATAGGACAAAGCAGTATCAACGGACTCGGCTCTGTCAGTAGGGACCCAGTCACAAAACTGAAGGTGTGCCTTGAGTCGGGAGAGGGAGCCTTTTCTTAGTCATTGCTGGAGGGAGGGGGTTGAGGATTGGATAGAGTTTTTATTCGACCACCAGCAGGTAACTGGGGAGTGGTCGCTGATGGTATTTGGAATGATTTTAACACAGGAGATGTTGTTTGGTCTGTTGGTAAAGACGAGGTCAAGGCCAGTTGCCTTGCCTGTATTGTCTTTTAGTCTGGTAGGAGATTGAACAACTTGGGTAAGGTCTAGGGCTAGGGATGAGTCGTGGAAGGGAGAGGAGGAGGGAGCAACCCAGTTGATGTTGAAGTCCAATGAGGATGATTTCATTTTTGTGGGGAAGCAGTGGGATATAGTCCAGAATGGATTTGAAAGCTGATTTTTGGTTATGTGGTGAAATATAAGTCACAGAGAGGTAAAGAGTCTTCCCTGGTTCTCCAAGGAGCAGCTTGATAGTGAGTAATTGGGACTCCTGTTAATGGGAAGGGAGGTTAACTAGGGAGGCTTGCAGCATATTTTTTACATAAAAGGCACTGCCCCCTCCTCTTTTGGAGAGCCGGTCAGCTCGAAAGAGGGAATAGCCATCTAAGGTTACAGCAGAGTCTGGGGTGCTGATGGTAAGCCAGGTTTCAGTTAGGACCAGGATATCCGGCGAGTGCTGAGCAAGCCAGGCTTGGAGAGAGGAGAATTTTTTTTAGTAAGCTGCAAATATTAAGAGAGGTGATGTGAAGGGCATTTGGCTTAGAAATAGAGGAGCTGAGGCCGGGGAGGGGGGCAAGGACCAGGGTTGGGGTGGACATTCCCGGAGAGTAGGAGAAGAAAGAGGGTGCATTGCAGAGAGGTATTTTTTAAGATTTCAAACAACATGAAGTCTTGCTGTATTCTGACTATTGCAGTGATCACCAACCCTTGAACTGCCCCAGAGAACAAAGAGTTAACTTTCCATGCAGGGCATGGAACACTGAGCTCGAGCTCGGTTGAAGCCTCTGTCTGCTGTTGTTTAAACTCCAACCGTCAGATTCTTTACTCTGCCTCACTGAACAGTCGCTCCGGAGATTTCTCCTTCGCTCGGTTCAAAAAAGTCGGTTAAAGTGTCGTTTTTCGCTCGGTTTCTACCGAATTTCTGCTACTGAACCTGTCGGTTTAAGTCTCTGTCTGTGGTACCGTGACTACTAGATAGGTTTTGTATTAGTTTCTGTGTGGAACTTGTAAACATTGGATTGGTTCAGTTTGAACCGATCAGGTTTGTTAAAACTTCTGTCTTTATTAGAGTGTGGTAACGGTCCGTATTGGTTCTAAAAAATGGATTTGATTACGTTTTTTCTAAGACCGTAACACGGTCCAGGAACCGATAGGGTGTCTTACCCTGGCAGATTGCCGAAAAGGGTAAGTTGTGGTTAGGATTGGCCATGTCTGAGAAACCCAAAAAAAAAACCGGGCCCACTGGGTTACAACACTGTAGTGTGTGTGGGGAAGCCTTTGCCAAGGCTGATCCCCACACCACCTGTGTTTTATTGTCTGGGGTTTGACCACTTCAATTCAGACTGCCAAATTTGTAAAAGTTTTCCCAAAGCTACCCTGGATAAGAGAGTAGGTGGACTGAGGGAAAAGGAGGCTAAGAAGTCCGCTGAGCCGGATGGCCAGCCCGGTTCGGTTCCGACCGAACCAGAAGGAGTGCCCTCTGACCAGGGCGAAACTTCTTCGAGCAAAAGAAGAACCGATTCTGAGGAGTCGGTTACGATTAAAAGAAAGAAAAGGGAAAAATCATCCGGTTCAGATCCACAAGTTCTTCCTCCGACCGCTGATGAAATAGCCAAAGCGATAAGGATAGTTCAATCGCTAACTTCGGTTCCGGCCGAACCGGCACCATCTGTCAGGGGCTCGGTTCGGTCAGTTCCACCGGTTCTGGATTATACTTTAGAAGAATTTTACGAACCGGAGGAGGGAAAGTATGAAGATAATGATGATGATGGTGATTATGAAAGTCTGGATATGTGCCTATTGACCCGGACATCTCCCCAGACAGACCTTCAGGTGTTTCTCCCCCTAGGCTTTCTGAGTCCCTTTCCCACTTTCTGTTTTACAAGAAAGTGGCTGAAACCCTCCAGCTTCCTATGGAAGAAGCAGTAGAGGAGGAGGAGGAGGAGCCTGATTTTGTTGAGATGATGGACATCCCAGAGTCCAGGAGATTGTCTATTCTCCTCCATAAATCTTTTGGGAAACAGACATTTAAAATTCTAAAAACTCCCAAGTCCATACCTCCTGTGGACAGAAGAATGGACAAGAGGTATACCCTTTCGGGCTCGGACACGGAGTGCCTTTCCCTGCAATGCAGCCATGTTGGGGTAGTGCAGGCTGCTGCCTGTGATAAGGCAAATATTCCCTTGGGTTCACACCCCCCCCCAGATAAGGACTCCAGGAGGATTCATGCCATGGCAAAGAAACAGTACATAGCAGCATCTTTGGGACTCAGGCAGGCTAACTATATGGCCTACACAGCTAGATACCAGAAGTCCAGGTGGGACACTGTGCTGGCTCTAGCTAAACAGGCCCCCTGACCAGCTTGCCAAGGAGCTGGAGCAGGTGGCTGTGGATGGGATTGAGGCATCCGAGGTGCAGTTTCATGCTGCTGTGGACTCCAATGATGTTTCATCTAGAGTCATGGCTACATCTGTGGCCCTTCGGAGGATGGCTCGGCTCAGATGTACTAACCTATCACGATGTGAAGCGTCAATGGGTAACCACCTCGCAACAGAGAGTCTATGAGGAAGGGGTGCTTTACCTATTGGCAGCCTCACGTCCGCTCCCAAGGAAGGCCCCTGATCCTGGGCCTGTGTGCAGGATGATGCCGAACGCTGAGGTACTTGTGGGGGGGGGGGGTCTGTGCGGCCTATGGGAGACAAAAGAAAGATCAGATTACCAGCGGGAAGAGACCCAGCATCTAAGTTCAACTGCGCATGTACGGCAGTTGCAAGGAGAGAGGAAAACAACAGTGCAATAAAAAACAGGTAAGAACAGTACAAATACCTTCACAAATCAGGCAATAATAAAGAACTAAAATAACTCCCCAACATGGTAGGTCCCCAGTAGATCAGCAGCATAACACACACAATTGAAAATCTCACAGATCCCAAACTAGCGCACAATCCCCACAGATACAGAAGCCCAGTTCCTAGCACATTAAGTAATAAAAACCCTCTGCAGGATAAACAAATTCTTGAATTTGAAGGCTGCAGAATCAAAATATATAATGACCTGCCTCCTGAGCTTAATAAAAAAAAGACACTTTTGTGCCACTCATCACCTCATCAAATACTCTCTCCCCCTACCAATCTGGATTTCGAAAACATCATTCCACAGTATCTTCCCTATGCGTGTCACTAACGTCATCCACTCAGCCATGGACAAAGGCCATATTACAGCAGCCTTTTACATAGACCTAGCCAAGGCCTTCGACTCTGTCTCACATTCACTCCTCTTGAACAAACTTTACTCCATAGGTCCAGCATCCCCTTCCATCCATTGGTTTACCTCCTACCTAATTGGCACACAGCAAGCTGTATGAATTTGCAACTCCACCTCCCCTCTCTTCCCATCTTGGCAGGTGTCCCCCAGGGATCGATAGTCAGCCCAGTACCATTCTGTTTTTATTAATGATCTCCCCTCCATTTGTTCCCACTCCCTAATCCATATGTATGCAGATGACACCGTCATCTTCACTTTGGGACCCTTCACTAGGGAGGTACAACCACTCCTCCAACATGACTTCAACAGTGTCTTGACTTGGTTTCATGCCAGTGCTCTCAGGATAAACCAGAAGAAGGTGGTCTCAATGACAATTGGTTCAGTTCAAAAGCTCTCAAGGCTTCAGTCCCTATCAGTATTTCATTCACAGGACAACTCCCCCCTAGAAACGCTTCAGGCTTACAAATACTTGGAGTATGGCTAGACCAGCACCTAAACGCTCTACCCATACTGACACACTACTCTCCAAGCTGCAACCCAAACTAGGATTCCTCTATTGAAATAAGGACTCCTTTTCACTCCCTTTAGGCACAAGCTTGTCACTAAGATGATCCTACCATCCCTCGACTGTACTGACATCGTATACAGCATGACTCCTGCCACTTCCCTCTCGAAACTAGACATCACAGGTTCCATGTCAATTGGGTGAGGTTTAAAAGGTGACTACAATATGGGCGACTGCATTACAGCTACTACATTTTGGGTGACTGTACAATACAGCAACATTATTTTCGGCGATTACATCACATCCCACTATCCCACAATAGAAAATGCTCACCGCCAAAGTCCAGGTATGGGGGACAGGATTAATGATCTCATCAGCTGTAGCTGGTGTCACCAGACATACTCTCTCTCTCCACCTGCCATATCCTCTGGACAGTCCTCCGCAACAGGCAAACATCAGGCAATGCACCAGCAACAGCTTCTGTGGCTCCAGACATACTCTCCACACAGGTGCATCCATGCTGCGCAGGTGGACTCAGCCCCCTGCACCCCCATAACTCCCCTATCTTATAGACTCCTACTCAACACCGCAGCTGGACACTGGGGGTAGGCTATTATACTGGTCGCTGTACTTTACAGTCCCTCAATTGGATGAGTCGCTGTAACTGCACAGTCGCCCAGTTTGTAATCACTGTAATTCAGTCACCTAAATAACTTCACCCAAATTCCCATGCTCAACTGACGTGCTACTGAAACAGTTTTAAATTCTTTCTGCAGATTTGTCTCTAACTCTCCATCTCATGCACACCACTTCTCCCTGTACTCATCTCTCTCTATCGCTCTACTCTCACGCAGGAGGTTCATTCACTCTGAAACCTTCATAGCCAAATTATGGTTTGACCTTCTTCCACCCTACCTCTCCTTCTTCCTCAGCCTTGCATCCCCCTCTTTACTCTCCACTCCTGGGATCCCTGCTCCTTCTCTATCCCCTACCCCTGTACTGTGGCAGGCCAGAGTGCCTTCTCTTATCGCCTACCCCTCATATGGAATAATCTTTACAGTGAACTTCGCAACTCTCCAACCTACCTGTCTCTCAAAAAACTTTTATGCTTCCTCCCATCATCTCCCTGCACCTGTCTCCCCTCCTCCCAGAGATGACCACATGCATACCTTGCGAAACATCTCAGTCTGGATAGATGGTGTCTGTACATCAACAAATGCACTTAAAATCCCTTTTTTTAGGCACATTATCTGTATGTTTTCACATGTATTACTGCTTGCATGGTGCTAAATTTGCCTTCATTTGTTTGACTCTGTTGTTTTAATTTCTGTACCTGCCTGTTCCCTGTTTCTGTATCATTGTTTAATGCTTTGTACCCCCAGGTCACACCTGGAAACGAGCTTCAGCTCGATGTGCTTTTCCTGGTTACCAAAAATTTAAATAAATAAATAAAAAGAAAGAAAACATAAAGAAGCACGCCTCCACTGCAGCCTGTTATTTTCTATGATTTTCAGAGTTTCGACTGACTCTGGGTTAAAAGAGTACATTGGTTATGAAGCAGCCAGAATAATTCGGAAAAGAACTGCCCAATTTGTTCGCAAGCTTTGAGTACTTTGCTGCCTCACGACCAAATAACAGCATGCTTTTTTCAGACTCTGAAAACACTTATGATAAAGCTGAGTAACCATGTCCTAACCTTCTAAAAGTTAAAGTTCCTGCTTGTGTCCTCAAACAATTCACACACTTGTTGTTTCATACAGTTGAATCCTCTGCAAGGTAAAATGGAGAATTTTTTTATTTCTGTTTACTGTACTTGCCTAGTTCAGTCTATTCTAATGCTTCATTGGATCCCGGGGAGTAGCAGGAGGAGTCTGGAGCACAGTTTAATGCAATTCCCTGTGGTGAATGAGGTGGAGGCCTTCCGCCTAAGCAAACCGCTGCATCATGGCTTAATGTAAGCCCCCTACAAATGGAGGTTCCCAAAAAGTCTTCATTGAGCTTGCCTAAATGTTCACTGCCAGGCTGGTGTCCTGCGATTTAGCTGTTTAAATGTGATTACCAGAGCCTGTATAGCCTCTGTGTACTGTCTCTTTAAGAGCGGCCTAATTGCAGTTTAAGAAATCTGAGAGGGAGCTCTGTTGACAGATGTAACTATTTACTGAAAATCATTTAGAGTGATAATGTAGTTTGTCTAACCTGCTTTCATTGTAGCAAGGACTGTTTTGTTTGTCTCCGCTATCTTGGACCTGGACTGCAAATTGGACCAAACAGTACTGGTGGGACCTAAAATGTAGCTGGACTACAGGAGCTGTCTGAAATCAAAATCTGTAGGCACTTTAGTTTGGAGCTTTTTTGCGCCTTTTTTGCAACTGAAGGGGGAGCTCTTGCTTTGACTGAAAGCCAAATCAGCCAACCTAATCTTTTGGATCTTGAGGAAGTCCCGGGCTGCTTGCAGTTTTCAGTTAGTTCTGAGCTGCAAAGTGAAATGAGAGGAGCTGAAGTGATTTTGGGCAGCAATCCTGAGTGGATTCGCATGGGAAAACTGTGAAAGGGCTAAGTTTTTGGCTTGCAAGTCTGCCTGCTGCTCCTGAGAGGGAGAGAAGAGAATTGTTTTGGACTAAATCCAAGTTTGTGTGACTAAAGTGAGCTACTGAAGTGGGCCAGGCTCAACCTGAAGAAGACCGAAGATTTTGCTGAATGCGATTTGCCTGTCAGGAGTTCCAGCTACCCCTAAGCTCCCGGTATGTGTAGAGACTTTGTGACTGTGACCGGGGAGCGCTTTGCCTGGTACAGTAGAATTCCTATACATGTAAATGTGCTATGAGCTGCTAGTGGGTTGTGAGTTAGTTCCCCACTGTGTGAACTGTGTTCTGCTTGCTGAAAACTGTATCCAGCCCAAAACGGACTGCATCCAAATTTGTCTCCGTGCGGTCTGGGCCTTGCCAGGCTGGCTCAGTCAGGCTACCCGCTACACAGAGACGCCATCGACGAGAGACCTGCCTGGGAATCAGCCCCCCTGCTCCACGCTTGAACAGGAACGACGCCTCTGCGATTCATGTATGCCCTGCTTCTCCTGGCATTCCAGATCAACCACCTGTAGTCTCGATTTTCATCCAGCATGTGTCCAGTCTTGGGTAACGTGAGTATATACCAGGGTAGCTCCCTGCAACAACAGCTTAATCTGAGTGTGTCATCCGATTGTCTTGTTGTTTCGTTTTCTTTACGCACTGAGCCCTCTGGCTCTAGATTACAAATATTCAAACAACATGAAGTCTTGCTGTATTCTGACAATAGCAGTCAGTCCCAATCTTCGAACTGCCTCGGAGGTGAAAGAGTTAACTTTCTATGCCAGGCATGGAACGCTGAGCTCGAGCTCGGTTGAGACTCTGTCTGTTGTTCTTCAAACTCAAACTGTCAGATTCTTTACTCCGCCTCTCTGAACAGCCGCTCCAGAGATTTCTCCTTCTACTCGGTTCAATTTGTTGGTTAAAGTACCACTTTTATCGGTTTTCAGCCAAATTTAAACCGTAACCTGTCGGTTCAGTCTCTGTCTGTGGACACTGTTATGGCCCTAGCAAAACAGGTCCCAGGCCAGCTTGCCAAGGAGCTGGAGCAGGTGGCTGCTGATGGTATTGAGGCATCCAAGGTGCAATTCCATGCTGCAGTAGACTCCAATGATGTGTCATCTAGAGTCATGGCTACATCCGTGGCACTTCGAAGAATGGCTTGGCTCAGATGTACTAGCCTGTCACAGGATACCCAGACTAAGGCCATGGATTTTCCTGTTGTGGGTAATTCTCTGTTTGAGGAGCAAACAGAGAATTATATGAAGAAAATGGATGAGTATAGGACCACCTATAGGAGTGCACAGGCCAAGGAAAGGCAAGCCACTCCTCAAAGGCAGCTTCCCAGGGGTAGGGGCAGGCCTTTTCATAGGCCTTTTTACCAAGCCCAGGCCTCCTCTTCTGCTTATGCCTAGAGGGGGTTCTTTAGAGGGAGAGGCAGAAGGGGTACAAGCAGGCCTGCTTCCACCCCTCAGCCCAAAGCCCCTGCCAAACAGGCACCCTGATGGGATTGCCAGGGCCGATTCTCAGCTACCTGTAGGGGGCAGGCTGGCTTACTTTGTCCAGGACTGGGAGTCTCTGACATCAGACAAATGGGTCCTGGAAGTAGTAAGCCAGGGACTGGTTCTCAGCTTCAAAAAGTTTCCAAAGATGAGAACCAGATCCTTTCCACCTGCAAGTTCATTAGAGGCACTTACCTTAGAGGCAGAGGCCTCTTCCCTCCTAGCTCTCAGAGCTGTGGAATAGGTTCCACCCCTGCACCAGGGTAAAGGGTTGTACTCCAGGTACTTCCTTACCCCAAAAAAGACAGGAGAATGGCGGCCCATCCTGGATCTCAGATACTTAAACAAGCACCTTTTAAAACCAAAATTCAAAATGGTGACTCTGAGAATTATTCTGCCCTTTCTAAGGCCAGGGGACTGGTTAGTGTCCCTGGACCTCAAGGATGCCTACTTCCATATTCTCATCAGAAGCTCCCATCGAAAGTACCCCAGGTTCGAGCTGCCCTCAGGCCATTACCAGTTCAGAGCAATGCCCTTTGGCCTCACCTCTGCTCCAAGGGTATTCACCAAAAATCCTTGCAGTGGTAGTTGCTGCTCTAAGAAGGCAGAAGATTGCCATCTTCCCTTACCTGGACGACTGGCTCATAGTAGGTCAGTCCCCAGACCAAGTCAAGTTACACTTACAGATAACTCAGCAACTTCTCACTTCCTTGGGTTTCCTTCTAAATCTTCCAAAGTCAGTTCTAGAGCCTGTCCAGCTCCTCACCTTCATAGGTGCAGAGCTAGACACAGAGAAGGCCAGAGCCTTCCTTCTCCTGGACAGGGAAAGGACCCTGGTCTCTCTGGCCTCCTCATTCACCCTGCAGGTGTCTCGATCAGCAAGGCATTTTCTTCAGCTCCTGGGGCACATGGCTGCTTCTACAGCAGTAGTGCAGGGAGCAAGATTTCAGATGAGGGACATCCAGTTCCATTTGAGAGCCTTTTGGTCTCAAAGGAAGGACCCTCTGACCAAATTGATCCCAGTAACTCAAACCCCTGATCCAGGCCCTACAGTGGTAGCAGGATCAGAACAATCTGAGACAAGGGGTTCCCTTTGTCACTCAGTCTCACTCTTTAATCCTTACTACAGATGCCTCCCTCTTGGGGTGGGGGGGCTCACATGGGCGACCTCACCACACAGGGGTTGTGGTCCCCTCAGGAATCTCTGCTCCACATCAATCTGTTGGAACTCAGAGCAGTATTTCAAACACCATGAAGTCTTGCTATATTATGACAGAAGCAGTTAGCCGCAGCACTTGAACTGCCCCGGAGAGGAAACAGTTAACTCCAGGCAGACTGGAGTTCTAAAGCGCGAGCGCTGTACCCAAAGCTCTATCTGGCTAGTTTCAAACTGAAACTGTCAGATTCTTCCTCCGCTTCACTGAACAGTCGCTCCAGGGTCAGCTCCTTCTCGGTTCATTTCTCGGTTAAGCGAGTATTTTCGGTTCATTTGAACCGCAATAAAGTATTTTATTTTACCGCATTTCGGTTCAAAGCTCTATCTGGTAAACCGTAAGTACAGGATTTCAAAGTCTGTGGAAATTAATTATCGGTTCGGTTTTGAACCGATCGGTTTGCTAAAAAAGTATTTTAAACATTATATTGGGCTTTTAGAGGCGGTTCCGGTTTTTTCGGTTCTAAAAACCTATTTATTTCAGTGGGTTTTTTCAAATACCCGTGACACGGTTAGGAACCGATAAGGTTGTCTTGCCTGGCACTGCCATAAAAAGGGCAAGTTTTTGGATAGGCTGGCATTATGTCTGAGAAACCCAAAAGAAAACCGGCCCACTGGGTTTCAACACTGTGATGTCTGTGGGGAAGCCTTTGCCAAGGCTGACCCACACACCACTTGTGTTTATTGTCTGGGGGCTGACCACCTCCTGTCAGACTGCCAGGTGTGTAAAAATTTCCCTGCAGCCACCCTGGAGAAGAGATTGGGCCGGCTCAGGGCAGGAGGCCAAAAGTCAGCTGACCGGATGGCCAGCCCGGTCCAGCACCCACTGGACCAGAGGAGTGCCCTCTGACCAGGGCGAGACTTCCTCGGGCAAAAGGAAGGCTGGTTCAGAGGAACCAGTCCCAGTAAAAAAGTCAAAGAAATCAGCAGGTCTGGAGTCCAAAATTGACTCTCCAACTGCTGCAGAGATAGCTAAAGCCATACAGATTGTCCAGTCACTGTCTCAGGGACCGGTCGAACCACCAACAGTTGGCAAAAGGTTGGTTCATTCGGTTCCAGTGGTTCAAGAGTATGATGTTGAGGATTTTATGAACCACAGGAGGGAGGAAGATTTTGATCATTATGTATGTGGCTGGGAGGGTCTGGACGTGCCCATTGAACCGGACATTTCTCCAGACAGACCTTTAGAATCTCCCCCTATGCTGTCTGAGTCCCCTTCTCATTTTATGTTTTACAAAAAGGTTGCAGAAACCCTCCAGCTTCCTTTAGAAGAGGCTGTGGATGAGCAAGAGGAGCCTGATTATGTAGAAATGATGGATATACCAGAGTCTAGGAGGTTGTCTATTCCTTTGCATAAGTCATTTAGGAAGCAAACAACAACAATTTTAAAATATCCACATTCTGTCCCTCCTGTAGATAAAAAAATGGACAGAAGGTATACTTTATCAGGCCCTGATATAGGCTTCCTCACTGAGCAGTGTAGTCATGTAGGTGTGGTACAAGCTGCAGCCTGTGACAAGGCTAATATTCCCCTGGCCTCACATTCTCCTGATAAGGATTCCAGGAAGATTGATGCCATGGCGAAAAAACAATATATGGCAGCTTCTTTGGGACTCAGGCAGGCAAATTATATGGCTTATGTGGCTAGATATCAGAAATCTAGATGGGACACATAGACAGTGTAGCCAAGCAGGCCCATGGCCAGCTGGCTAGTGAGTTGGAACAAGTGGCTGCTGATGGCATTGAAGCCTCTAAAGTTCAATTTCATACTGCTGTGGATGTTAATGATGTTTCCTCTAGGGTCATGGCCACTTCTGTAGCTTTCCGTAGGTTGACATGGCTCAGGTGCACTAATCTGTCCCAAGATACTCAGTCAAAAGCTATGGATTTTCCTGTAGTGGGAAATTCTCTGTTTGGAGAGCAAACACAAAATTATATGAAAAAGATGGATGAGTACAGAACTACCTACAAAAGTGCCCAGGCCAAGGAGGCATGCCACTCCTGAAAGGCACTCCCAGAGGTAAGGCAGGCCTTTCCACAGGCCTTTTATCAATCTCAAGCCTCCTCTGCTTTTGCACAGAGGGTTTTTCAGAGCAGCAGTAGACAGGCGTGGGTAAACCGTCCCTCCCTCAGCCTAAGGCTGTTGTTGCCAAGCAGGCACCCTGATGGGGTGCCCAGGGCCAGTCTCCTGTACCGGTGGGAGGCAGATTGGCTTATTTCAGCAAGAACTGGCTGTCCCTAACTTCGGACAAATGGGTTCTGGAGGTAGTAAGCCAGGGTCTGGTTCTCAGCTTCAAACAGTTTCCAAAGATGAGAACCAGACATTTTCCTACTAAATCCTTCAGAAACCCTTGCCTTGGAAGCAGAGGTTTCTTCTCTTCTAGACTGCAAAGCAGTAGAAAGGGTTCCTCCTTGTCACCAGGGCAGGGCTGTACTCAGATAACTCTTACCCCAAAAAAGACAGGAGAATGGCGGCCCATTCTAGATTTAAGGTACCTGAACAAGCATCTTTTGAAACCAAAGTTCAAAATGTTAACTCTGGCAATGATTTTGCCCTCCCTGAGGCCAGGGGACTGGCTAGCCTCCCTGGACCTCAAGGATGCCTATTTCCATGTCCTGATCAGTCCTTCTCACCGAAAATACCTCAGGTTCGAACTGCCCTCAGGCCACTACCAGTTCAGAGCAATGCCCTTCGGCCTTACCTCTGCTTCAAGGGTATTCACAAAATGTATAGCTGTGGTAGTGGCTCATTTAAGAAGGCAAGGGATTGCTGTGTTTCCCTACCTGGACGACTGGCTCATTGTGGGTCAGTCTCCAGATCAGGTAAAATCCCACTTGCAAATCACCCAGCAGCTTCTCACCTCCCTGGGATTCCTGCTGAATTTACCAAAGTCAGTTCTAGAACCAGTTCAGGTACTAACTTTCATAGGTGCGAATTGAACACAAAGTTGGCCAGGGCATTTCTACTCGGAAAGGTAGAGAGACTCATTGCCTGGCATCCTCTTTCACCCTCATGAGGTCTCGACCAGCAAGGCATTTTCTGCAACTCCTAGGACACATGGCTGCTTCCACAGCTGTAGTGCAAGGCAAGATTCCAGATGAGGGACATTCAGTTCCATTTGAGGGCCTATTGGTCTCAAATGAGGGACCCCTTCCAAATTGGTTCCAGTGACCCAAACTCTGATTCTGGCTCTCCAGTGGTGGCAGGATCAGAGCAACTAAGACAAGGGTCCCTTCATTCCTGTTTCCCACTCTCTCACCCTCACCACGGATGCCTCCTTGCTAGGGTGGGGGCTCACTTAGGCAACCTTTCCACTCAGGGAGTGTGGTCCCTCAAGAATCTCTGCTCCACATCAACCTATTGGAACTCAGAGCTGTCTTTTTAGCTCTTCAGGTTTTCTCAGCATCTGTCCAGAACAAGGTAGTTCAGGTCAGGACAGACAACACTCACGACAATGTGGTACATCAACAAGCAAGGGGCACTCGGTCATCAGCCTTGTGCACCAAGCAATGAAGTTGTGGTCTCTGACTTACTCCCTGAACACCTCCCTAATAGCAGTTCACCTTCCAGGAAAGACAATGTCCTGGCGGATGCCCTCAGCAGGATTTCTCAAGGCCATCACGAATGGTCTCTGAATCCTCTGGTGCTGGGGTCAGTCTTGCCAGATGGGGCACCTCAGATAGATCTTTTCGCAGCCCCAGACAACCACCAACTCCTCTATTTTGTTGCAGGCCTCCCAGTGTGGCTCAGTCCCCTGGACGCCTTTCTGTTGGATTGGAAGGGAAGTTCCTATGCCTTTCCCCTTCCCCTTCTTCAGGGTATTAGTCAAAATCAGATCCCAGCCCTGCAAAGTGATCCTGATTGCACCAGACTGGGCCAGACAGCCCTGGTACCCACTGCTTCTGTCCCTTTCAGTCCACCTCCCTGAGCCTGCCCAGGGTCCACAACTTGCTGGCCTGTGCCCAGGGAGAGTGTGGTATCCGGACCTAAATCCTCCACCTCAAGGCTTGGCTCTTGAGGAGTTAGAACTTGCTGATTTACACCTTTCTCAAGGTGTCCTTGATATTTAAAGGCTTCAAGGAAGCCTTCCACTAGAGCCACTTATAATTCCAAATGGAAGAGGTTTTCCATCTGGTGCTCTGGGAAGCAAATTATCCCAGAATCTGCTGATTGCCCATTTTATTGGACCATTTGGTCCATCTAAATTCCTTAGGCCTTAGGCCAGCTACTTAAAGGTTCATCTGGCAGCTGTCTCTGCTTTTGTATCAGCAGGGAAGCCTGCCTCCCTTTCTTCTCACCCTGTGTTTTCCAAGTTTTTAAGGGTTACTTCACCAACCCTCCTTTCGGGACCCAGCTCCTGCCTGGGACCTGAATGTTTACATTGCTCAGTTAATGCAACCTTTTGAACCTCTGTCTTCAGCAGATCTCAAGTTTCTAACTTGGAAAACTGTTTTCCTAGTGGCCATCACTTCTGCCAGATGCATAAGTGAATTACAAGCCCTGTCAGTGGAAAAGGATTTTTTCTTTTCACAGAGATAAGTAGTCCTCAGGACTAACAGAAAGTTTTACCTAAAGTGGTTTCAGATTTCCATCTGAACCAATCCATCTCCCTTCCAGTATTTTTTACTGAGCACTCTTCCTCGGGTGAGAGGAGATTGCACAGTTTGGACGTCAAAAGAGCCTTAAGCTACTATTTAGAACATACCAAGGGTCATAGGTTCGAATCCCTCCAACTCTTCCTTACCTATGGCGAGGTTGGCAAAGGAAAACCTGCCACTAAGAGGACAATTGCAAGGTGGATTGTCTCTTGTATCCAGTTCTGTTACCAAAAACTAGGTAGAGAACCCCCCTCAGGACTGAGGGCCCACTCCACCAGGGGTACAGCTGCATCTCTAGTGGCTGCTAGAGATATTCCCATTCTGGAAATTTGTCAAGCTGCTACTGAAGACAGTTCACACTTTTACCAAGCATTATTCCCTGGATGTCCAGTCCAGGAGAGATGCTCAGTTTGGCACAAGCTGTGCTTCAGAGCCTATTTCCAAGTAGGTTCTGACCCTCCTCCATGGAGGTACTGTTGTGTAATCTGCTTCTGTCATAATATAGCAAGACTTCATGGTGTTTGAAGAAAAAATTACTCACCTTAGTAATTGCTTTTCTTCTCATGGAGTCTTGCTATATTATGACCACCCCCCCATCCTGCCCCTCTCAGAACTTCTACTTGGGTAAGGGGTTGGCAAATTAGTGCAAGCACTGTGTCATGCCATTTTAGTTCTTTCCCTTTCCCCCTTTTCTTTAGGGTTAGGGAACTAGGTATTTCTGTTTTTGGGTAATATGTTGGCCCTCCTCCTGGACTTGAGTCTTTTGGGGAAGGGGGGGCCTAATAGTGCTTGTTGGGGGTGATATTATTAGTATTATTTTTATTATTGTTATTGTTTTTTCCTACTAGTAGGTAGCCACTTGGCTAGTGTAGGGTTTTTCCACACAGACTTGTTGCTTAGTGTTAGCTACATAAAGATCTGACAGTTTCAGTTTGAAACTAGCCAGATAGAGCTTTGGGTACAGCGCTCGCGCTTTAGAACTCCAGTCTGCCTGGAGTTAACTGTTTCCTCTCCGGGGTAGTTCAAGTGCTGTGGCTAACTGCTTCTGTCATAATATAGCAAGACTCCATGAGAAGAAAAGCAATTACTAAGGTGAGTAATTTTTTCTTCTAGCACTTCAAGCTTTTTCCAAATCTGTTCAGAACAAAATTGTACAGGTCAGAACAGACAACACCACCACAATGTGGTACATCAACAAGCAAGGAGGCACTCGGTCTACGGAATTCCCAGGGCCATCACGAATGGTCACTGGACCCCCTGGTCTTGGAGGTGATATTTCCCAGATGGGGCACCCCGCAGATAGATCTTTTTGCAGCCCTAGACAATCATCAACTTCCCCTGTTTTGCTGCAGGCCCCCAGTGTTGGGCTCAGTCCCAGTGGATGCCTTAGTTCTCAATTGGGAAGGGAAGTTTCTCTACGCTTTTTCCCCCCCTTCCCTCTCCTTTTCAAAGTGCTAGTCAAAATCAGATCTCAACCCTGCAAGATGATCCTGATTGCTCCAGACTGGGCCAGACAGCCCTGGTATCCACTCCTACTGTTCTTAGCAGTCCATCTTCCCCTGTGTCTTCCCAGGAATTACAACCTGTTAACCTGTGCTCAGTGGAGGGTTTGGCACTGAACCTCAAATCTCCTCACCTCAAGGCCTGGCTCTTGAAGAGTTAGAGTTTGCTGATTTACACCTCTCCCAATGTGTAATGGATATCCTGAAGGCTTCTAGAAAACCTTCCACCAGGGCTACTTATAATTCCAAATGGAAAAGGTTTTCCATATGGTGCTCTGGGAAGCATATTTCCCCAGAATCTGCTGATTTGCCCACAGTCCTTGATTATATGGTCCACTTAAATAGCTTGGGGCTGAGACCAGCTACACTGAAAGTGCACCTGGCAGCTGTGTCTGCCGTTATTTCAGCAGGTAAGCCCTCTTCTCTTTCAGCTCACCCTGTATTTTCCAAGTTTTTCAAGGGATTGCTTCATACCAACCCTCCATTCAGGGACCCTGCCCCTGCCTGGGACCTTAATGTTTGCATTGCTCAGCTTATGCAACCCCCTTTTGAGCCTTTGTCCTCAGCAGAGCTTAAGTACTTGACTTGGAAAACTGTGTTTCTGGTAGCCATCACTTCTGCCAGACACATAAGTGAATTACAAGCTTTGTCAGTGGAGCCTGATTTTATCTCCTTTCATAGAGATAAGGTGGTCCTCAGGACTAATAGGAAGTTCTTGCCTAAGGTGGTTTCAGATTTCCACCTTAATCAGTCTATGTCTCTTCCAGTGTACTTCACTGACCATTCCTCCTCTGGTGAGAGGAGGCTGCACAGTTTAGATGTGAAAAGGGCCCTTAGCTACTACATAGAGCGTACCAAGGGTCACAGGTTTGACTCCCTCCAACTGTTCCTCACTTATGGCCGAGGTTGGTAAAGGGAAACCTGCCACTAAAAGATCCATTGCCAGGTGGATTGTCTCTTGTATCCAATTTTGTTATGAAAAACTGGGTAAGATTCCACCCTCAGGCCTGAGGGCTCACTCTACCAGAGGTACAGCTGCTTCCCTGGCTGCTGCCAGGGACATCCCTATTCTAGAGGTATGTCAAGCAGCTACCTGGAAAACAGTTCACACTTTTCAAGCATTACTCTCTGGATATCCAGGCTAGGAGTGATGCTCGGTTTAACACAGCTGTGCTTCAGAGCCTATTTCTAAGTAGGTCTATCCATCCTCCATGGAGGTGCTGCTTTAGTAGTTCGTTATTGTCAGAATATAGCAAGACTTCATGATGTTTGAAGAAAAATTACCACCTTAGTAATGTTGTTTCTTCTAATGGAGTCTTGCTGTATTCTGACCTCCCTGCCTCCCTCTGAACCTCTGTTTTTGGGATGGGTGGGCAGTGCAGTGTTGGCACTCAGTAGGTGCCCACCTTGTTCTCTTTTACCCCCTTTCTTGGGGTGAGTGGTGTTGTGTTTTCATTTTTTGGGTCTCCTGACTTGAGTCTTTGTTTTGGGACCAAAAAATGTGTTTTTATGTTTAGTAGCCAGTTGGCTAGTGTAGGTTTACAGCTTCCACACAGGGCCTTAGTGAGTTTAGCTCCTAAAGATCTGACGGTTTGAGTTTGAAGAACAACAGACAGAGTCTCAACTGAGCTCGAGCTCAGCGTTCCATGCCTGGCATGGAAAATTAACTCTTTCACCTCCGGGGCAGTTCGAAGGTTGGGACTCACTGCTATTGTCAGAATACAGCAAGACTCCATTAGAAGAAACAACATTACTAAGGTGAGCAATTTTTTCTTGTGTATTGTGCATGTTGTGTTTTCCATCACAGGGCCCCAACCAGCTGCAACCCTGGGCAACGGTCCTGTCTAGCCCATCTCTTCTTCACCTGGGTACCCAGAGGTGGACTGTGTGGGGGGGACTCAAGCGCATGCATAACTGCTTGATTGATATAACCTTTAAGCTAATTAACCTGATTTTGCCCCTCCCTTGTTCAAGTCCCCTGAATAAATCAGATCTAACTTTTTCTGCATGTAATCTGACTGTGGTTCCAGTTTGTGCTCAAAGTACTGTACTGCTGCTATTTGCTGTGCATAACCTTGTTTTTCAGGGGTCTCCAGGGTCGAGCCAGAGGAACCAGCCCTGGTGGTAAGTGCAAACAGTGTGGGTACTTGTGTGGTGTACCAGAGGTATTGTGAAAGTGATTATTGTACAGTGTTCAGGCCACTAGAGGGGAAAGAGGGGGGTTACAGTGTCCTGGAGGACTGTGCCCAGATTAGCTTGACCACTACCAACCCTGACCTCTGGGTGGAGGCACCCACTTCAGAACTCAGGCCCCTTAACCTGCTACTAGCCAAGCAGGCAGGGGTAGTAACCCTTGGGATAGCGCCACCTAGGGGTTACATCTTGGAGGCTCACCGCTGGGATTTTGTGTCTTCTAGTGGCCAAATTTGTGAATTGCTGTTAAAAATAAATGGCTACCCCCAACAGAAGTGGCTGTACACCAGTTGGTGGGGTGGTGTACTGGGCAGGAGATCAACCCCCAAAATGCTATACTTATCCTGGATATTCCCCTGGTTACCAATAAGGACACCGTAGAGGGAGTACTTTCCAAGGTTGAATGTTTACAAAACCCTGTTTCATGGCGTTAGTAGAGTGTAAGGTCCCAGTAGACAGTTCCAAAGTGCCATGGACTGTCACCCCCGAGGGAGCCCTCACTGCCTGCAGAGTGATAACTAAAGACAGTAAAGAGCCCAGGGAGAATGAGCCCCACCCCCAACATCTGAGTCTTTTGAAGAGAAATGTGCTAAGCTGTTGCTGAAGGAAGGGAAAACTGTGGAGGACTTAAAGAAACTATTCCTGCCACCTGGGGGTGTTCCTTCCCCAACACCCCCTCTCGCTCCAGGACCCGTTATTGCCCCTCCTTCTGTGCCCGTGACAATGCTGGCTCCTATGTCTGTACCTGCCATTAGTCACGACTCTTACAGAAGGTTGAGAATCTTCTCCGGCACCCTCCCCAACCCACATTGGATTGGGAGACCTGGATAGATTAGCTGTCTGTTTGGTACCTGAATGGCAGTGTGTGGAGGCTGAGAAATGGAAAAGGATCATAGAAAGTTTGAGGGGTCCCGCCCTAGAGGCCATTAAATTTCTGAGGTCCACAAACCCTGATGCATCTGCCCAGAAGTACCTATCTGCACTTAAAGGCAATTTTGGGAGCATTGAGTCAGGGGAGAACTTGATGTGGAAATTTTGAGGTACAAAACAATGGCCAGGGGAAAGTTTGTCTGCATATGTTACTCATCTGGAAAGAGCACTGCAGAAGGCTTACTGAAAAGGTGGTGTAGCCGCCAGTGACTTAAACCATGTGAGGTTGGGGCACATACTGCAACATGCAAAGCATTCTAAATTGCAGCTCTTTCAATTAAGGCTCCCAGATAGAAGGGGTAACCCACCGGACTATTGTGACTTGATAAAAGAACTCTGGGAGGTTGAAGATAAAAAGGGGGATTTTAATTCTAGGGTGAGCACAGCCCAAGTGATCATGGCATCATAAGGCCCTTCTGAAGTGGGGACCAATGAGGGTGTGCCACCATGGGATGAACTGCTGAGGGAGTTCAGGGAAACAAAAAACAGTCTTTTTATGAAGGCCGCTCCTGCAAGTACAGGCACCGACCCTTATCCAACTGCATCTGCTATGGGGGTGGGGGTGTCCACCCAGGCATCTCCTGCTGACAGCAGCTCAAAACTCGATGTCTTGACAATGGAAGTAAGAGAATTGACGAGATGTCTCCAAATGCTCACCACACAGCAGACAGAGATGGCACCAAGGTTTTCAGTTGGTAGTATCACCGCCCTAGTTCCCAGTGTGATGCCTCTGCCACCCCAAATCCCAGAAAACATATTTTGCCATATTGTGGGAAGGATGGGCTCATGAAGAGAGAATGTGGGTCCACAAAAGACCTAGATAAAGTTGTATATAGGCTTCAAGGTGAGCTTCGGAGAACGAATCAGTGGTTGAGGAGTGCACAAAATGACCGCAGTGAGGGTTCTAGAAGTAGTAACTCAAATCCCTATGTGGCTAAATCATCTGTCCAGGCCCCTGCTGCTGTCCCTCCAGCCTGGTCCAAAATAGTGGTCCCTTCAATGGAGACTACCATGGCTGTGAATGGTATTCCTACTCGGGCTGTGCTGGACAGTGGTTCGCCAGTGACCATTGTATTTAAGGACTGGTATGACAAACACTTATCTGCTGTGCCCTTACAATCCCTGGAAGGCCTACATGTGTCGGGGCTGAGCAACAAGTCTTATCCCTACCTAGGATATGTCTGCCTCTGGTTGTCATTTTCTGCAGCTGTAACTGGTGTAGAGGAGCAAGTCGAGACACTGGCCTTAGTGTGTCCCCCTACTGGACTGTATGATGGGGTTCCCCTGTTAATTGAGACCAACACCCATATGTTTGGGAGACTGGCACAACTCTGCCACGAGAAACAAGGGCGACAGACTGGGAGGGCCCTAAGAATTCCCGCTCTGATCAAGAGGGCCTATGATTTGCAACAGAACCCCAAGGGAGTGGACCAGGATGAACCGGTATGGGTCGTGTGGAAAAAGGATCCCAATTCAATGGTACTGGCCCTTAATGCCCAGTGTACAGTTCAAGGGGAGGTCCACCTCTGCAAAGATGTCAAGAACAAAATACTGATATTGGACGTGCCAGGCGATGGAAAATTGCTAGAAGGACTATTGGTTAAACCCAGCATCTTGCCAGCTCATGCTCATGCCTATGCACGACGAGTGATGGTCCAGATTCATAATGTGTCAGATTGGGAGATCCGGGTGAACAGAGGATGCACCCTAGCTATGGTACACTGTGCAGACACTGCAGTGTTGCCCAGCAACAAGCACTCTGGCAAGACAGATAGAGTGACTCCCGACTTGTTTGATTTTGGTGACACCCCATTGCCAGCTGAATGGAAGACTAGAATTAGACAGAAACTTGCCCAGACAGATCAAGTGTTTTCGTTGAAGGAATGGGACATGGGATGTGTCCAGAGTGTGGAGCATCACATACGCCTGCACGATGAACGGCCATTTTGAGAGAGGTCTCAACGCCTAGCCTCTGCAGACATAGACGATGTGAGAAGACACTTGCAGGAAATGCTTGCAGCTGGTGTGATACAAGAATCCAGGAGCCCATATGCTTCTCCCACTGTGGCTGTGCATAAGAAGAATGGATCTGTGAGAATGTGTGTTGATTATCGAACTCTGAATCGGCGGACCATCCCCAATCAATACTCCATGCCCCGTATACAAGATGCTCTGGATTGTTTGAATGGGAGCAAATGGATCTTCCCTTGTCAATCTTCACCATTCATTACTTCTTGGGTGTAAGCCGGAGGCACGCACCCGCCACGGTAGCCTTTTTTTTTTTTTTTTTAAAAGCTAGCTCTAATGGCGCCGCCCTCGAGACCGACGCCTTGCGTCATGCGTGAGGGGCGGCCATTAGTAGCTACCGACTCCTCCTCCATCTCAGTTCTGTTTCTCCCGCCGTCGAGGCTGCACCTGCTGCACGTCGTGAGAGCTATAGTTCGTGAAGTACACAATAGTTTTTGCTGACTCCTCTGTTTCTCGATTTACACTCGACGCCATACTACGGTAAGACTGTTCTTTTTTCTATCTGTAAGGCGTCGGGTGTTTTCCTACTGTTTTTTTACCTTAATTGTTTCGCTATGTCCGGGTTCTGGAGCCGAGCATTTTTCTAAGACGGGCCGCGCCCGATGCCAGTGCCCTGTGGCGCATTTTTCCGCCTCGGACCGCATGACGGTGGTTCGATACCTGGGACCCAACCATGACATGGATTCGGCGACGCCTGCTTCTCCATGGACCATCGTGTCCTTGAAGTCAGGCTGCCTGCTCGGCAAGGCCCCGCTGACTTCGGGGACGGCGTGCTTACAGGACCTCGAGGTTCAGGCCCTTCCTCTGGTCCCTCCCCGGCCTATACGGTCCATGAGGAGGGGCTTCTCCCTTATCTTGCCAAGAGGAAGCTCCTTCTGCGTGTCGGGGAATGGTAGCGGTCCTTCCGGGCCACGATGTCAACACCGCTGGCAGTCACCTCCTCGGAGGTGCAGGCCCCCAGCGCCGAGGCTCATGATTTCTGGTCCGACACCGCGACCTCAACGCTGCTTTCGGCATCAAGCCAGATCCCGTGCCGCCCGCAGCACCGGTGATCGGGATGGCACCGCTGGCGGTGCCGCTTGGCCCCCAGCGTTGTTTGCGGGCGCCTGGGCCTGGTCTCGCCTCGCGCGGCGTGGTCGGTTTCCAGCCGGAAGTGGTGCCGCTGGCTCGCTGGTGCCTGGGAGAGCTGGGACTGGGCCTGGCTGTTGCTGATGCTCAGGGGTCAGCCGGCCTCGCCTGGTACTGGTGCCGTCATGTGCCATTGCCACGGGACCCCGGGTGGCCAATATTGAGGTCCTGCTGGTCTCATCCTCCTCAGAGGCCGACGACTCAGATGGACCCATCCTGGTACCCCACTCTTCGGGTCGGGGTCTCCTGTGGCATGAGGTACCAGGCGGCGCAGCTGGCCGCCCTCTGTCTCTTTTTCCGCCCTCCCTGAGGGCTCTGGCTGGGGTGGCCTTGAGTCCCAGGGAGGACGTGGTGGCAACTATGGGAGGCGCCCCTGGGGACCGGTGACAGCAGCCTCCCGGTGCTGTTGTTCTCTGGGGTGGGAATGTGCGTCAAGGAGGAGGGCTCTCTGAGTCCGAGGGGTTGAGGGGCAAAGGACCTCAGTTCTCTGGCCACCTCAGGGGTGGCTAGGAGCCGAGTGCTGGACCCCGCCTTCCGTCCGGGCTCTAGGGTGCCCTCCGTGGCGTGTGCTGTGGGCTGCCCTTCTGGATCCATGCAGTCCCGATTTCATCACAGGGGAGGTTCTCCTGGCTCTTCCAGGCTCCGCCTCAGGGTTCCGCCTTATGCCTGGTTTGTTGTCTGGGACCCCGCCAGCTTGGGCCTGCCTCCCCGGATTCCAGAGCCCTGGCAGAAGTCAATTGCCTCCTCGTGAAGCCCCTCCCATCTCTGCTCTCCACCAACCCCGCCTCCTGGGCATGTCGGTCCCACGGGTCCGTTATCCTGGGAGCAGTTCAGAGGTTCTGCAGCTGCCTTCCCTCATACGCTAGATGTATGCATGAGCGGTTCTTCGACTTCTCCACCACCGCAGGAGTCCTCTGAGCACTCCAGCCTCCATCATCCTCGCTCCTCCTCTGAGGGAGAGGAACCCCTGCTCATCTCTTCTCCGATGCTGATTTCACTGAATATCAGCGATTCCTTTCAAGGATGGTGAGGACCTGGATCTCTTACATATGGAGAGACACCAACGGAGACGGTGAATTCCTTGGAGAATTCAGTGCCCAACACTTGGTGGTACCTTCCTGGCCTATTCTTCCAGGAGGCGCTATCCGCTCCTGGCAGTCGCCAGCCGCCATTCTCCAGCCCCGCTGATTGTCAGCGAGGTATTGTGCCCTCGAGTCTCTAGGTACTCTCCCAACCCCTTCTGGCTTGGTCTACCTGGAGACTCCTCCGTCGCCGCTGCCTAGTACGCATCACCACCGGACCCGACTCTCGCAGTTCGACCGTGGGGTTAAGGGTGTTCTTCTTCTCGTATGTTGCTTGTATAGCATCACATCAGGGCTCACCACGCTGCCTACAATCGCACCTGTGGTCGATGCTCTTCAACTTCTAGCCGATGCCTGATACGGAGCAAACCAGACAAGTTGTTGCCTCTCCGCTATAGGCCTGGAGCTGGCAAGACACCAGGCAAGGGCATTCACGACGCCAATGAGGTGGCTTCCAGGCTATGGGACAGTGATCTGCATTAGGCAGACGGCATGGCTTCGCTCTTCAAGGTTGTCACCCCTGGCCCGGGTAGGGTGACACGCCTCCGCCTCTGGGGACCCGCCTCTTTCCTCCAGAGCTAGAGACTTTTGCAGGGGCTAACTCTGCTCTCCACGCCCTCGGGAGGCACCTCCTAGGCTCTTCTCCCACTTAGGCTTTTCTGAACTAGCCAGGTCTTCCCTTCTGTTTTTCACCAGCAGGAGGCTGGGGTCTTGTTCCCTCAGGGTTTTTACCTCTTCCCTTCTAGGGGAAGCGGGCTTGGTATCACTCAAGTGATGAATGGTGAAGATTGACAAGGAAGATATGAAAATTACGCATCTACCGTAATTTTGATCTTCTCTTGTATCTTCACCATTCATTACTGATCCCACCTCCTTCCCCTCAGTGGCCTCCTTCTGTGGCTCCTCTCCCGCCTCGCTTTCTCTCTTATTGGCCTTTATGCCAAAGGAAAAAAAAAAATTTTAAATTTAAAAAAAAAAAAATCTCTGTCCTTGCCATTTCTCTCAATGGTTTCCAGGAAATTATTTGCTCTAAGATTCGTTGCATTTATTGCAGGAGTGCTGGGTCGTGAGGGAGATGCACCACTATCTCACCGCCCATGTTTTCAGGCGAGGCACTCTAGGGACTTTGCCTGACCTGTCTGTGCAGTGTTCTAGTCCCGAATCTTCTGTAATCAATTGTTGTTCCTGAAACCATCCCCTTTGCAGAGTAAGAGGAACGGGGCACGTATATAATTTTTCTAAAGCTGAGGAACTCTCTCCCACTGCTCTGAAGGCAATCCCTTGCTTCTCAGGCTGCATGTTTTCCTCATAAGCCTGTGAGTCATGCCTGTCTTGACGCCTTTTTTCAAGGGTCCTTCTGCAGCAGTGCTGCAGGAAAAGCAGTGCTGGCAGATCTTGCCAGCTTCAAGTCTCTACCTGCCTTGACATAGCAAGTCTGATTGAGTTCTCTATATTTCTTACAAACCGCCTTAAAAGGCTAAGTTTCTTTCTATACTCTTTTTGAGCAGCTCTACAAGCTGCCTGGGAATCAACCTTTCCTAGCTGGGCGCTTTCCGGAACAAAGGTCTGCTCAATCAGGCCAGGAGCCCTCAACTAGGATAAAGGACCATGGCATGTTGAGGTCAAAGACTATGCCCTCCTTAGTCTCGTCTAGCGGGTTCGTGAACCTTCTCTTCAGCACTACCTATGGGATTCTTGCTCCTTGTTAAGTCGGCCTTAAGCCTTCAGCTAACAATGCTCCATGGGCATTATTGTCTCCTCAACATCCCATTTTCTTCTTCTCTGCTTTTCTCATCCTTTCTTTCTCCTTCCTTTCTCTCTGTCTGTTCCTCCCAGAGTCGCCTGCAAGGAGGCCCTCATGATCCCTTAGGCAGGAATTCTCTCTCTCTGTCTATTCTCCATCGGCTTATTCCTTTTCAGTTTATTTTCCTTCCTATCCTTGGCTATCTTGCTCGCTTTCTTTTTCCACAATATAATTTTTTGCCCTCCGGCTCCAGAACTGAGATGGAGGAGGAGTCAGAAGTACTAACGCCGCCACGCATGACGCAAGGCATCGGTCTCGAGGAGCAAGGCCATAGAGCTAGCTTTTAAAAAAAAGCCCGTATGGTGCTACTCTGGCTTACACCCAAGAAGTAATGAATGGTGAAGATACAAGAGAAGATCAAGAATTACGGTAGGTACGTAATTTTCATTTCTCGGTGTTGGATCTTCGCAGTGAATATTACCAGATTACGATGGCTCCGGAGGACCATGAGAAGACAGCCTTCATCTGTCCTTTGGGGTTCTACGAATTCCTGAGAATGCCACAGGGGATATCGGGCACCCCAGCCACCTTCCAGCGACCGATGGAACGAGGGGTGGGAGACATGAATTTGCTGGAATGACTGGTGTACTTGGACGATGTCATTGTGTTTGGGAGCTCCATAGAAGAACATGAGAGTCGACTGTTCAAAGTACTAGACCGACTGGAAGATTTCGGCCTCAAGCTGTCCATTGACAAGTGTCAGTTTTTCCAAACCTCTGTGAAGTATGTGGGGCACATAGTGTCTACAGAGGGGATAGAGACTGATCCTAGTAGAGTTGAAGCCTTGACTACTTGGCCCCAGCCCCACAATTTGAAAGAACTACAGCGTTTCCTGGGATTCTGTGGCTACTACCGCCAGTTCATAAAGGACTATTCCAAAGTGATTCGGCCACTCTTGAATCTTACCCATGGTTACCCTCCTACCAATCGGAAATACAAAAAAGGGTCCGTAAAAGCACCAGATAAAGCATATTTCTGCCCAGGTGAACTTTTAGGGTCCTGTTGGACACCTGACTGTGAAGCAGCTTTCCAGGAAGTCATATACCAGCTCATCCATACCACCATCCTCGCTTATGCTGATCCCACCAAACCCTATGTGCTGCATACTGACACCAGTCTGCAGGGTCTAGGAGCTGTACTGTATCAAGACCATGAGGATGGTTTGAGACCAGTGGCATTCGCCAGAAGGAGCTTGACCCCATCAGAGCGAAACTACCCATTGCACAAGTTGGAGTTCCTTGCGTTAAAATGGACCATTCTAGACCAGTTTCATGATTACCTCTATGAGGCAAAAATATTAGTGAGGACTGACAATAACCCATTGACCTTTGTACAGACTTCAGCTAAGTTAGATGCCACGGGGCACCGGTGGCTTTCTGCATTGTCAACATATGATTATGCTGTCGAATACAGACCAGGCCTGAATCATATTGATGCTGACGCCCTATCCTGGAGGCCCATTTCCAAGAGCAACTGGGTCAGGCTGTCTGAACCTGACATCCGAGCATCGTGCCAAAAGTTTGATAGAAATGAACAGATGTCTACAGACACAGCGGACTGCTTAGTAGATTGCTTGGGCCCCTCTGACACCTGCATACTGGCTGCATATTGCCACTTCTCTGCTCTAGATATTAGTGCACTACCTCAGTTTGACAATGACAGCATTCAGTGGGCTCAGTCCCGAGATCCTATGATTCAGCCAGCACTTGACGCCCTTCATGCAGGAAAAGATGTGTCCAAGTTACATTCCTCTGATCTGCGAACTGCTTTATTGTTTAAAGAAGGCCCCAGGTTGACGCTACTTAATCATTTGTTGTATAGAGAGACTGTAGATTGAGGTAGCCAAATAGACAAGCAACAATTGGTCCTGCCCACAGCCTTCAAAGATTTGATACTGAGGTCCCTCCACAGTCATATGGGCCACCTCGGTATCGACCGGACCCTTGACCTAGTACGATCTCAATTCTACTGGCCCAAGATGGGGGCCAGTGTTGAGCACCATGTAAGGACTTGTAGTCGCTGCCTGCAGAGAAAAGCCCTGCCTCAGAGGGCTGCCCCCCCTTGTCAGCATTACTACCAGCACCCCAATGGAACTAGTCTGCATAGACTTCTTGAGTTTACAGCCTGATCAGCGAAACATTGGCAATGTGTTAGTGGTTACAGACCATTTCACATGGTATGCACAAGCTTTTCCCACTAAAGATCAAAAAGCATCTACTGTGGCCAAGGTGCTAGTGGAAAATTTCTTCGTCCACTATGGTGCCCCCCAGCTAATTCACTTTGATCAGGGCCGGGACTTTGAGAATCAGCTAATCAAAGAAATGCTTGCTGTATGGGGGGTGTGAAAGTCAAGAACCACCCCTTATCACCCGCAGGGGGATCCTCAACCAGAACGCTTTAACCGCACCCTGCTAGACATGCTAGGCACCCTCCACCCAAAAGATAAGCATAAATGGAGCCAGCAGATTAGCACCTTGGTACATGCATACAATTGCACAAAGAATGATGCTACCGGGTTCTCTCCCTACCTCCTTATGTTCGGTAGAGAGGCCCGGCTGCCTATTGATGTCTGTTTTGGGGTTTCTCCTGATGGGGTCCAAGCTGAAGATTACCTGCAATGTGTAAAAAAAAAAAAAAAAAAACTGAAAGCTCAATTGAACCATGCCTATCAACTGGCCCAGACAATGGCCGCCAAAAGAAATCTAGCCAACAAAGAGAGACATGATAGAAAAGTAAAGGCTCAAGCGCTTAGGCCTGGAGACCGTGTGTTGTTGCGAAATTTAGGATTGCATGGTAAACACAAAATTGCTGATTGATGGCACCATCTTCCCCATGTCATAGTTGGAAAGTTGGATGATTTGCCAGTGTACAAAGTGCGCCCAGAGAATAACTCCAAAGCTGTCAAGACCATGCACAATAACCACTTGCTACCTATTGGTCAAGTTATAATTGAGGCTGAACCCACCGAGATTGATTCCCCTGGACCAGTGACTCGTGCTGCTGCAAGAAAGAAACAGAGTCAGCCTGCCCCCATGGTTGCCGACTTAAGACTTCCCCCACAGCAGGCCCAGAATGATAGTGACTGCCAGTCTAACTCAGATGACAGTGAGTGTGATAATGCCTATTACCCCTCATATGAACTGAGTCAGTTGTTTCATGGAAATCCTGTGTTGAATTATGGGGATGAAACTGGGCCTTCTGGACTGCCTAATGCCCCAGCATCATCCTTGGAGCCAATGCTCCCTGAAGGTGAAGAACAAAGTATCATATCTGAGGATGCTAAGTCTTTGTGTATCGTGGAACTGTATGAGTTGCCTGAAGGAGAGGTTGATGGTATGAGTTTTTCTGGTGACATGCCAGAACTTGAGGAACACTATGAGAGTGCTGACAACCCCCCTTCAGTGCCAGAGTGTCTTCAAAATGAGCCAAGTGTTGTAGAGAAACAGACTACAGAGCAAGGGGCTGACAGTGCTTCCAGCTTGGACATTCCCCTTCATGCAGAGGCACCCCTCACAAGTGATGAAAGCTCCAAGACCATTGCTGAAAGTACAGAGACTGTGGTTGTTCACCCCAGAAAGACTGGCTGAGCTGTCAAGCCAGTGGTGCGCTTCAGTTACGATTCCCCCGGGAGGCCAGTGGATTTGCCTCTCAATGTAGTCCACAAAGGTGTTTGTCTCTCAGAGCTCACTGCCCAAATTGAGCTTGACGGCCCATTTCAGGTTACTTGTTCTGCCCTCTCACCATGGTGCCCTTGCCCCATCCAGCCCTAAGTTAGCTGATAGGGAAGGGCCCCTTCTTGCATTGTTTAGAGTACAAGAAGTTATTACATGATTCTGTATAGCAAGGTTCAGTTTACCTGTGTGAAATATGCATAATGTATTGTCAGAATGGAAATGATATAGTGGAGTACATTGAAATGTATAGTAAAGTGACAAGTTATGCCAATTGATGAATCAGATAGTACTTGTATAACATGCCAATGGTATAAATGTCTTGTATATGTTGCATTTTCAATGTTATGATGGTAGAGACTTGACGCAGATGCCAAGTTTTCCCAGGCAGGGAAGGGTGTAACCCCCCTACAAATGGGGGTTCCCAAAAAGTCTTCTTTGAGCTTGTTTAAATGCTCACTGCCATGCTGGTATCCTTCGTTTTAGCAGTTTAAATGTGATTACCAGAGCCTGTACAGCCTCTATGTACTGTCTCTTTAAGAGCTGCCTAATTGCAGCTTAAGTAATCTGAGAGGGAGCTCTGTTGAAAGATGTAACTATTTACTGAAAATCATATAGAGTGATAATGATAATGTAGTTTGTCTAATCTGCTTTCTTTGTAGCAAGGACTGTTTTGTTTGTCTCCACTATCTTGGTCCTGGACTGCAAATTGGGCCAAACAGTACTGGTGGGGCCTTAAATGTAGCTGGACTACAGGAGCTGCCCAAATTCAAAATCTGTAGGAACTTTAGTTTGGAGCTTTTTTGTGCCTTTTTGCAACTGAAGGGGGAGCTCTTGCTTTGACTGACAGCCAAATCAGCCAACCTAATCTTTTGGATCTTGGGGAAGTCCCGGGCTACTTGCAGTTTTCAGTTAGTTCTGAGCTGGGAAGTAAAATAAGAGGAGCTGAAGTGAATTTGGGCAGCAATCCTGAGTGGATTCGCAAGGGGAAAACTGTGATTGGGCTACATTTTTGGCTTGCAAGTCTGCCTGCTGCTCCTGAGAGGGAGAGAAGAGAATTATTTTGGACTAAATCCAAGTTTGTGTGACTAAAGTAAGCTACAGAAGTGGGCCAGGCTCAACCTGAAGAAGACTGAAGATGTTCTGCTTGCTGGAAGCTGTATCCAGCCCAAAATGGACTGCATCTGAACTTGTCTCCATGCGGTCTGGGTCTTGCCAGACTGGCCCAGCCAGGCTACCCACTACACAGAGAATCCATCGATGAGAGGCCTGCCTGGGGATCAGCCCCCCTGCTCCACGCTTGAACAGGAACGACGCCTCTGTGACTCGTGTGGGCTCTGCTTCTCCTGGCATTCCAGATCAACCACCTGTAGTCTCGATTTTCATCCAGTCTGTGTTATGGCTTGGGTATTGTGAGTAAATACTAGGGTAGCTCTCTGCAACAACCGCTTAGTCTGATTGTGTCATCTGATTGTCTTGTTGTTTCATTTTCTTTACGTACTGAGCCCTCTGGCTCCAGATTACAAATATTGTGTACTGTGCATGTTGTGTTTTCCATCACAGGGCCCCAACCAGCTGCAACCCTGGACAACGGTCCTGGCTAGCCCATCTCTTCTCCACCTGGGTACCCAGAGGTGGACTGTGTGGGGGGACTCAAAGCACATGCATAACTGCTTGATTGATATAACCTTTAAGCTAATTAACCTGATTTTGCCCCTCCCTTGTTCAAGTCCCCTGAATAAATTAGATCTAACTTTTTCTGCATGTAATCTGACTGTGGTTCCAGTTTGTGCTCAAATTACTGTACTGTTGCTATTTGCTGTGCATAACCTTGCTTTATAGGGGTCCCCAGGGTCGAGCCAGAGGAACCAGCCCTGGTGGTAAGTGCAAACAGTATGGGTACTTGTGTGGTGTACCAGGGGTATTGTGAAAGTGATTCAAACAACATAAAGTCTTGCTATATTATGACATATTGCAGTTTGGTCCACCACTAGAACTGCTCCGGAGGTGAAAGAGTTAATTCCATTCCAGGAATGGAGCCCAGAGCGCGAGCTCGGTTTACAGAAGCTCTATCTGGGCAGTTTCAAACTGAAACTGTCAGATTCTTTACTCCGACTCACTGAACAGTCGCTCCGGAGATTCCTCCTTCTGCTCAGTTCATTTTCTCGGTTTCTGAAGTAATTTCTCGGTTAAAATTAACTGAGAACAGTGTTATTTTTACCGATAAACCGTCCGGTTCAAGCTCTATCTGGGTAACCTTAAGTAAAGAGGTTTTTGTCTGTGTGGAACTTGTAAGTTATCGGTTTGGTTCCGAACTGATCGGTTTGGTTTAAAATACATTTAAAACTTAAAAATCATTGTTTAGAGTGCGGTTCCCGGTTCTTATCAGTTCTAAAAAAAACGGATTTTATTACGTTTTTTTCCAATACCTGTGACACGGTTAGGAACCGATAAGGGTGTCTTGCCTGGCACTGCCGTTCAAAGGGCAAGTTTTTGGTTATGCTGTCATTATGTCTGAGAAACTCAAAAGAAAAACCCGGCCCACTGGGTTTCAACACTGTGATGTTTGTGGGGAAGCCTTTGCCAAGGCTGACCCACACACCACATGTGTTTATTGTCTGGGGTTTGACCACCTCCAGTCAGACTGCCAGGTTTGTAAGAATTTCCCTGCAGCCACCCTGGAGAAAAGATTGGGCAGGCTCAGGGAACGAGAGGCCAAAAAGTCCGCTGACCCGGATGGCCAGCCCGGTTCGGTGCCAACCGAACCAGAGGGAGTGCCCTCTGACCAGGGCGAGACTTCCTCGGGCCAAAGAAAAGCTGGTTCTGAGGAACCAATTCCAGTAAAGAAAACAAGAAAGTCAGCAGGTCTGGAGTCCAAAATTTCTTCTCCAACTGCTGCAGAGATAGCAAAAGCCATACAAATTGTCCAGTCACTGTCTCAGGGTCCGTCCGAACCACCACTATCTGGCAAAAGGTTGGTTCGTCCGGTCCCAGTGGTTCAGGATTATGATGTTGAGGATTTTTATGAACCACAGGAGGGGGAGGAGGATTATGAACAGTATGAATGTGGCTGGGAGGGTCTGGATGTGCCCATTGAACCGGACATCTCTCCAGACAGACCTTTAGAATCTCCCCCTATGCTGTCTGAGTCCCCTTCTCATTTCATGTTTTATAAGAAAGTCGCTGAAACCCTCCAGCTCCCTTTAGAAGAGGCTGTGGATGAGCAAGAGGAGCATGATTATGTTGAAATGATGGATATACCAGAGTCTAGGACATTGTCTATTCCTTTGCATAAGTCATTTAGGAAGCAAACAATAAAAATCTTGAAAACTCCTAATTCTGTGCCTCCTGTAGATAAAAAGATGGACAGAAGGTACACATTGTCAGGTCCTGATACAGACTTCCTTTCTCAGCAATGTAGTCATGTAGGAGTAGTTCAGGCTGCTGCCTGTGACAAGGCTAATATTCCCCTGGCTTCACATCCTCCTGACAAGGACTCCAGGAAGATTGATGCCATGGCAAAAAAACAGTATATGGCAGCCTCTCTGGGACTCAGGCAGGCAAATTATATGGCTTATGTAGCTAGGTATCAGAAATCTAGATGGGATACAGTTATGCAGTTAGCCAAGCAGGCCCATGGCCAGCTGGCTAGTGAATTAGAACAGGTGGCTGCTGATGGCATTGAAGCCTCTAAAGTTCAGTTTCATGCTGCTGTGGATGTTAATGATGTTTCCTCTAGGCCCTAGATGTTCAACCCTTGTATTTGGGCTCTTCTGCCATCAGGCTACAAATTGATCAATTATCACCTCTCATTATTAGTTTATTGTTCATATTTGTTAGCACTATTGTTCATTGTGTATTTCCTGATTGTTTTGCAGTTACCTTTTGAAATGTATTGACTCCTTACCCTTCCTCAAGTACACCTTGGCTCATTCACCTTCCCTTGCCACCAACTAGTAAATAAATACATAAGATTTACCTACTATTACCCTCTTTCAGTTTGCTTCATCTCTTCACACAAAATATATAAAACTCAAAATTTAAATACAGTAATTTTTCAGACTTGCTTGAGCCTCCCCTTGAACAGGCTGGGGCCTCCCCAAGGAGGCTGGCCTCACCATTTGAGAACCCCTGCTCTAGGGTCATGGCCACTTCTGTAGCTTTTCGTAGGTTGGCCTGGCTCAGGTGTACTAGTCTGTCACAGGATACCCATACTAAGGCTATGGATTTTCCTGTGGTGGGGAATTCTCTGTTTGGGGAGCAGACAGAGAATTACATGAAAAAGATGGATGAATATAGGACTACCTATAAGAGTGCCCAAGCCAAGGAGCGGCAAGCCACTCCCCAGAGGCACACACCCAGAGGTAGGGGTAGGCCTTTCCACAGGCTTTTTTATCAAACCCAGGCCTCCTCTGCTTATGCTCAGAGGGGGTTCTTCAGAGGTAGAGGCAGACGGGGTGTGGGTAAGCCTGTCCCCACCCCTCAGCCTAAAGCAACTGCCAAACAGGCTCCCTGATGGGGTGCCCAGGGCCGATTCTCCTTTGCCAGTAGGGGGCAGGTTGGCTTACTTCAGCCAGGACTGGGTGTCTCTAACTTCAGACAAATGGGTTCTGGAAGTAGTAAGCAGGCCTGGTTCTCAGCTTCAAAAATTCCCAAAGATGAGAACCAGGCATTTTCCACCTGCAAGCCCCCTAGAGACCCTTGCTCTGGAAGCAGAGGTCTCTACCCTGTTAACCTTCAGAGCAGTAGAAAGGGTTCCTCCCTTACACCAGGGCAAAGGTCTGTGCTCCAGATACTTCTTACCCCAAAAAAGACAGGAGAATGGTGGCCCATTTTAGATCTCAGATATCTGAACAAGCACCTTTTGAAACCAAAGTTCAAAATGCTAACTCTGGCAATGATTTTACCTTCCCTGAGGCCAGGGGACTGGTTAGCTTCCCTGGACCTCAAGGACGCCTATTTTCATGTCCTAATCAGAAGTTCTCACCGAAAGTACCTCAGGTTCGAACTGCCCTCAGGTCACTACCAGTTCAGAGCAATGCCCTTCGGCCTTAACTCTGCCCCAAGGGTATTCACAAAATGTCTGGCCGTAGCAGTGGCTCACTTAAGGAGGCAAGGGATTGCTGTCTTTCCATACCTGGATGACTGGCTCATTGTAGGACAGTCCCCAGAACAGGTAAAATCCCACTTGCAAGTCACCCAGCAGCTCACCTCCCTGGGCTTCCTGCTAAATCTACCAAAGTCAGTTCAGGAACCAGTTCAGGTACTCACTTTTATAGGTGCAGAATTGACAAATCTGCCAGAGCTTTTCTCCCTTAGAAAGGGTAAAGAAATTGATTGCTCTGGCCTCCTCCTTCACTCTGCAGGCTCTCGACCAGCAAGACATTTTTGCAGCTCTGGGTCACATGGCTGCCTCCACATCTGTAGTGCAAGGGCAAGATTCCAGATGAGAGACATTCAGTTTCACTTGAGAGCCTATTGGTCTCAGAGGAGGGACCCCCTGTCCAAGTTGGTCCCAGTGACCCAAACCTTGATCCTAGCCCTCCAGTGGTGGCAGGATCAGAGCAATTTAAGGCTGGGGGTTCCCTTCATTCCCCTCTCTCACTCCTTCACCCTCACTACGGATGCCTCCCTCCTGGGGTGGGGAGCACACTTGGGCGACCTCTCCACTCAGGGAGTGTGGTCCCTTCAAGAATCTCTGCTTCACATCAGTTTGCTGGAACTCAGAGCTGTATTTTTGGCACTTCAAGCGTTTTCTGCTTCTGTCCAGAACAAAGTGGTTCAGGTCAGAACAGACAATATCACAACAATGTGGTACATCAACAAGCAGGGGGCACTCGGTCTTCGGCCTTGTGCACTGAGGCAATGAAGTTGTGGTCTCTGGCCTATTCCCTGAACACTTCTCTTGTAGCAGTTCACCTTCCAAGGAAGAACAATGTCCTAGCAGATGCTCTCAGCAGAATTTCTCAGGGCCATCACGAATGGTCCCTGAATCCTCAAGTGCTGGGGACAGTTTTTGCCAGATGGGGCACCCCTCAGATAGATCTCTTCGCAGCCCCAGACAACCACCAACTTCCACTGTTCTGTTGCAGGCCCCCAGTGTTGGGCTCAGTCCCCCTTGACGCCCTTCTTTTGGATTGGGAAGGGAAGTTTCTTTATGCCTGCCCCCTTCCCTCTCCTATTCAAGGTGTTAGTAAAAATCAGATCCCAGCCTTGCAGGGTGATTCTGATTGCCCCAGATTGGGCCAGGCAACCCTGGTACCCACTCCTTCTGTCGCTGGCAGTCCATCTTCCCCAGTGTCTTCCCAGGATTCACAGCCTGCTGACCTGTGCCCAGGGGAGAGTCTGGTATCCGAACCTCAAATCCCTCAACCTCAAGGCCTGGCTCTTGAGGAGTTAGAATTTGCTGACCTACACCTTTCTCAAGGTGTCCTTGAGATTCTAAAGGCTTCTAGGAAGCCTTCCACTAGGGCCACTTATAATTCCAAGTGGAAAAGGTTTTCCATTTGGTGTTCTGGGAAGCATATTCCCCCAGAATCTGCTGATTTGCCCATTTTGCTAGACTACATGGTCCATCTTAATTCTTTGGGCCTCAGACCAGCTACCTTGAGAGTTCATTTGGCAGCTGTCGCTGCTTTTATTTCAGAAGGAAAACCTTCCTCTCTTTCCGCTCACCCTGTGTTTTCCAATTTTTTTAAGGGATTACTCCATACTAATCCACCCTTTCGTGACCCAGCCCCGGCCTGGGACCTTAATGTTTGCATTGCCCAGTTAATGCAACCACACTTTGAACCTCTGTCTTCTGCAGAGCTTAAGTATCTAACTTGGAAAACTGTATTCCTATGGCTATCACTTCTGCTAGGCGCATAAGTGAGTTACAAGCCCTGTCAGTAGAAAATGATTTTATTTCTTTTCACAGGGATAAGGTAGTCCTCAGGACTAACAGGAGGTTTTTACCTAAGGTGGTTTCAGATTTCCATCTTAACCAATCCATCTCCCTTCCAGTATTTTTCACTGAACACTCTTCCTCTAGCGAGAGGAGATTGCACAGTTTGGATGTTAAGAGGGTCTTGAGTTACTATATAGAACGTACCAAGGGTCACAGGTTCGAATCCCATCAGCTTTTTCTCACCTATGGTGAGGTTGGCAAAGGGAAACCTGCCACTAAGAGGACAATTGCCAGGTGGATTGTCTCTTGTATCCAATTTTGTTATCAGAAACTGGGTAGAGATCCCCCCTCTGGATTGAGGGCTCATTCTACCAGAGGTACAGCTGCGTCTCTAGCTGCTGCTAGAGACATTCCTATATTGGAAATTTGTCAGGCTGCTACTTGGAAAACGGTACACACTTTCACCAAGCATTACTCCCTGGATATCCAGGCCAGGAGAGATGCTCGGTTTGGCACAGCTGTGCTTCAGAGCCTATTCCCTTAGTAGGTTCTGTACCTCCTCCATGGAGGTACTGCTGTGTAGTCTGCAATTGTCATAATATAGCAAGACTTCATGTTGTTTGAAGAAAAAATTACTCACCTTAGTAATGTTGTTTCTTCTAATGGAGTCTTGCTATATTATGACCTCCCCCCCGACCTGCCCCTCTCAGAACTTCTACTTGGGTATGGGGTGGGCAGCCTAGTGTAGGCACTGTTTATGCCCTTTCGGGTTCTCTTCCCCTTTTGGGGTTTTGGGGGAGTGTTGTTCTTGTTGTTAAATTGTACTATTTTCTGGTCCCCTGACTTGAGTCTTTGGGTGGGGACCAGCAATGTGTTGTTGTTGTTGCTATTGTTGTTGTTGTTATTAGGTAGCCAGTGGGCTAGTGTAGGTTACAGCTTCCACACAGACCCCTAGGGAGTTTTTGCTTCGTAAAGATCTGACAGTTTCAGTTTGAAACTGCCCAGATAGAGCTTCTGTAAACCGAGCTCGCGCTCTGGGCTCCATTCCTGGAATGGAGTTAACTCTTTCACCTCCGGAGCAGTTCTAGTGGTGGACCAAACTGCAATATGTCATAATATAGCAAGACTCCATTAGAAGAAACAACATTACTAAGGTGAGTAATTTTTTCTTATTGTACAGTGTTCAGGCCGCTAGAGGGGAAAGAGGTGGGTTACAGTGTCCTGGAGGACTGTGCTCAGGTTAGCTTGACCACTACCAACCCTGACCTCCGGGTGGAGGCACCTGTTTCAGAACTCAGGCCCCTTAACCTGCTACTAGCCAAGCAGGCAGGGGTAGTAGCCCTTGGGATAGCGCCACCTAGGGGTTACATTAACAATAAAAAGCTATCTATTATGCTTGATTAGGGATAACACGGTATGATATATCATGATAATTACCTCTGATGATAATTTATCGCTGTAAAAAAGCATTATCGTGATTATTGTGCAGCACGATATACAGTCATTCAAACAACATGAAGTCTTGCTGGATTCTGACAAAATGCAGTATGTCCTTCCAGTTCAACTGCCCTGAAGAGGAAAGAGCTAAACCCTATGGAAATGCATAGAACGTTGAGCTCGAGCTCGGTTTTCAAACCCTTGTCCTCAGTTCATTCTACGTACCTGACCAGATTCTTTACTCTGCTTGCCTGCAAAGCCCCTCGGAGATCTCTCCTCGACTTCTTCGATTGAAGCGTAGTTTTCGACGTTTTTTCAAAGTACCGTTTAGTTTACTTTAATTTTCGAACTTCTGTCCTTCGGTTCGGGTTAGCCTAGTCTAGGTTTACTTCATTTCAGTAAGTTTTTCAGTTTCTGAATGATTCTTCATGACCGGGAGGAAACCGAAGGCCTTTTCTTTCTTTCCTTCTTTTGTCTAGTATTCAAATTTTGGTTTGGGGCTGGTTCAAGGTTTAAAAAAAAAAAAAAAAGCTTTCTCTCGGTGTTTAGCATGGGTGCTGAACAGCCCGTTGGTCTTAAAACCTTGCTCTCTGTTTAACCGGCCTGACTAAGCCACTTGGGGTTAAACTACATAATTTTTCTTTCTTATCCAGGCCTGACTAAACCTCTTTGGATAAGCATTCAGTTGACTTCTTATCCCAGCCTGACTGCCGCTTGGATAAGTCTCTAAATTTTCTAACAGAGGGTTATGTCTCAGAAACCCAAGAGAAAAACTGGTTCCCCTGGGTTTCAACGCTGCACTGAGTGTAGGGAGCAATTTGCTAAGGCTGATCCACACTTGGTCTTTCTCTTCCACCTAGGGTTCGACCACCTGATGGTAGATTGTGGAATTTGCAAAAACTTCCTGCTGACCACCCTTAACAGACAGTTAAGCAAGCTGTAGGAAAGACTGGGAGATAAAATAACTGACCAGGAAGGTCAGTCCGGTTCCACCTCAAGAGACAGATCGGTGGAACCGGAAGGAGAGCCCTCTGACCAGGGCGAAACCTCCATGGGTAAGAGAGATGCAGATTTGGCCCCTTGTACAGGCTCTACAAAGCGCATGAAAAAACAGAAACATTCCAGTTCAGAACCGCACAGACATGCGGTTGCATTTCCCATCACTGAAGAGCTCACCAAAGCTGTTCAAATCGTGCAGTCGTTGCAAACTGGTTCGAGCATACTGATTCAGTGACCGGTTCCTCATACCTCAGATAAGTCACCTGGTCTTCCAGAGGAGTATTTTGAGGGTGAATATGAGGAAGGAGAAGAAGGAGAAGAAGAAGGAGATTTTGGTGAACTGGTAGAACCTGATATCACCCCAGATCTCCAACAGTTTGAGTCCCCTCCTCAGGCCTCTAAAGACCCTTCTTCTCATTTCTCTTTCATGAAGCAGGATGCATAGTTTTTGCAGCTCCTTATTCAGGAATCCACAGAGGAGGAGGCGGAGGAAGAGGAGGAAGCAGATTTTGTGGAAATGTTGGATATGCCAGCTTCCAAGAAGCTTCTTTTTCCCATCCACAAATCTGTGCAAAAGCAAACCTTGAAAGTCCTGCAGACCCCCTTTTCTGCCCCCCCCACCCATGGATAAGAAGATGGACTGCCCCCCCCAACCCATGGATAAGAAGATGGACAGAAAATATTTTCTGGGGGGTAATGGCAGTGAATTTTTGAGTAGCCATTGCAGCCATGTGGGTGCAGTTTAGGCTGCGGTTTGTGAAAAAACTGACATTCCCCTTTCTTCTCACTCCCGGATATAGATTCCAGGAAAATTGACTTAATGGCAAAAAAGGGTATCTGGCTGCCTCTGGGCATCAGAGAGGCATCTTACATGGCATATTCTTCAAGATACCAGAAGACCCTCTGGGAGTCAGTTAAGGAACTGGCAAAAATGCTCATCCAGAATTGGCTGCTGATTTGGAGGCAATGGTGAGCAAGGGCATTCAAGTATCCAAGCTCCAGTTCCACATGGCTGCAGATGCCAATGATGCCAGCTCTTGGTCCATGGCTATGGCCATTTCTCATAGAAGGTTTGCCTGGCTCAGGTGCACAGGGCTGTCCCAGGACATCCAGAATAATGCCATATACTTTCCCTTTGCCCAGAACTCTCTATTTGGGGAACAGACTGGGCATATTTTAAGAAAATGGAGGAATACAGAATAACCTACAAGAGTGCTGCAGCCAAAGAAAAGACTGCAACACCTCAGAAGCAACACAGTAGAGGGGTAAGGGGCATGCCTTACCAGAGGCCTTTGTATCAGACCCAGGCCTTCACCCCTCATGAGGAACACAGGGGCTTCTTCGGAGGAAGAGGTGGGAGAGGAGCAAGCCAAGCTGATCCCACTCCCAAGTCATCTACCTCTGCTAAACAGACACCCTGAGGTGTCTGCCAGGGCCACCTCTCCACTCTGGGTTGGGGATGGGCTGGCTTGTTATCTCCAGGCTTGGCCAGCCTCCAGCTCAGAAACAGCATTGCTGGAGGCAGAGGTGGCTACCCTGTTACAAGCCAAGGCTGTAGAGCCTGTGCCTTCCCCTTACAAGGGGCTATATTCAAGGTACTTCCTGATGTTGAGGAAAAATGAGGAGTGACAGACACACTAGCTCTTAAATAACCTAAAGAAGCTTCTGACAAAGCCAAGGTTCATAATGGTCACTTTGGCCATGATCCTTTCCACTCTCAAGCAAAGGGACTGGTTGGCATCTCTAGACCTCAAAGATGCCTGCTCTTACATTTCCAATCAGGCAATTACATATTCAGTTTGCTTTCAGGCCACTACCAGTTCAGGGCTAGGTCTTTCGGTCTGACTTCAGCTCCAAGGGCTTTCACAGAGGGCTTGGCAGTGATAGTGACACATTTGGGAAGGCAAGGTGTCTCTGTCTTCCTTTTTCTGGACATCTGGCTGGTCATGGGTCATTCTCCCTAGCAAATAGGGGATACTCTGGTTCTCACTCAATAAATCCTACAGTCTCTATAGGCCCTGATATTCACAAGAAATCAGTGTTGGAACCGGTCCAGTTCCCAGACTTCATGGGAGCAGAGTGGGCCAAGCTAATCTTATTGGAAACCACTCTGGTGCAAGCACTGCAGTGGTGGCAGAACAGGGGCAACCTCAGGACTGGAGTCTCCTTCCTGCAGCAGGCACCTGCTGTGGTGCTAACCACAGATGATTCCCTACTGGGGTAGGGAGCCCACCTGGGAACTCACACAAGCCATGAGACATGGCTCAAACAGAAGTCCCTTCTTAACATAAATCTTCTGGAACTCGGGGCAGCATTTCTCGCACTTCAGTCATTTGCCTCAATGCCACAGGGCAAGGTGGTGCAGGTCAGAACAGACAATTCCACCACCATGTATTACATCAACAAGCAGAGAGAAACAAGGCCCTCCGCTCTGTGCACAGTGGCTATGAAGATACGGAGTCTTGCTTACTACCTCTGTGTATCTCTGACAGCAGTTCATCTACCAGGAAAGACAATGTCCTGGCAGACGCCCTCAGTTGGGTAAATCGTAATCATCAGGAATGGTCTTTGAATGGACAGACACCGCTAGCAGTGTTCAGGTGAGGGGGCACTTCAGAGATAAACCTCCTTGCAGTCCCTGACAATTATCAGCTTTCACAACTCTGTTGCAGGCCTCCAGCACCGAGCTCAGTGCCTCTGGATGCCCTGCTCCTGGATTGGACAGGCAAGTTTCTCTATGCGTTTCCTCCATTTCCTCCTGATACCCAGAATCCTGATCAAACTCAGGGTTCAGCCAGCGTCAATGATCCTGATGGTCCCAGACTGAGCGAGACAGCCATGGCATTTGCTGTTGATGGATCTGCTAGTAGCCGGTCTAATCTCCCTCCCCAGGAAGCACGACCTTCTAACCTCCCCTCAGGGGAGGATGCTGTACCCCGAACCCAAATCCCTTCATCTCAGGGTATGGATCTGGAGGATCTAAAGTTCTCTCTGAAAGGGTTCTGGATAGCCTTAGAGTGCCTAAAAATCCTTCCACCAGGAAGATGTATACTCCTAAATGGAAAAGGTTTTTGATTTGTGGTTCCCAGAATGACCTGGACCCATGGGGGGAGGGGGCGTGGTTTGGCCATCCTGTTGAACTACTTAGTTCACCTGCAGTCCTTGGTCCTACAACCTTTGTCTCTGAAGGTGTATCTGGCAGCTGTTTCTGCCTATTTGCCAGCAGGGAAGGGCTCTTCTCTGGCTTCTGATCCCATTCCCAAGAACATTTTTTAAGGGGTTGCTTCACCTTCACCCTCCTCACCGGGAGCCTACCCCTTCTGGGATCAGAATAATGACAAAGCACAGTTTACGCAACCCCCCCCCTTCCGAGCCCATGTCCTCAGCTGAGCCCAACTTTCTGACATGGAAGACTGTATTTCTGGTGGCTAGCATCTCAGCCAGGAAGTTCAGTGAGGTTCAGGTCCTGTCTGTGGAGTCTAACTAGTTTGTTCTTCACAGGGTTAAGGTTGTTCTCAGCACCAACAGGGAGTTTCTCCCCAGGGTGGTGTCGGACCTCCATCTTAGCCAATCCATCACGCTGCCTGTCTTTTTCACTGAACATTCGAATTCTGGTGTACATAGCTTGCACAGCCTGGATGTTAAAAGGGCTCTCAGCTATTGTTTGGATCAGACAAAAGGACACAAGAAGGAGTGTACTTAATTGTCCTTATCTATGTTGAAGTGGGTAAGGTCAAGCTAGCCACAAGAAGAACCATCGCTAGATGGATTGTGGTTGCATCCAGTTCTGCTGTGGCAAAATGGGTAGGGAGCCGACAGTGAGCCTGACACCTCAATCCACTAGGGGGACAGCTGCTTCTGTAGCAACTGATAGTGATATCCCCCTGCTTGAGATCTGTAAAGCAGCTACCAGGAAAAACTGTTCATACATTCACTAAGCACTACTGCCTGGCTACTTAGGCTAGGAGCGATGTCAGGTTTGGCACAGCAGTACTGCAGAGGCTAGTGCCTGAGTAGGTTCTGTGCCCACCTCCATGGGGCACTGCTTAGTAGTCTGCATTTTGTCAGAATACAGCAAGACTTCATGTTGTTTGAAGAAAAAATGACTTACCACAGTAATCTTGTTTCTTCTAATGGAGTCTTGCTGTAATCTGACCTCCCACCCTGCCTCCCCTCTGAACCTAGGGAGGGGGGTCTCTGCACTACAGCTGATCCTCTCATATGTTGGACCACTGGGGTGCAGGGGTCAACCTTAACCTTTTTTTGCACTAGCCAGTAGGGCAAGTTGATTCAAAATTGCACTAGCCCGCAGATGGTTGCACTAGCCCGTATTTCTAATGGTAAATTTTGATCACTTATACAGGAAACAATGCAAGCAAAGCCAAGAAATATTCTGATTATTGCACATTTATCCTGCTCCCACTTGCTTCCAGATCCCCAGCAGAAAAAAGACTGCAATGCCATTACAGTGAGCCCCCCCATTGTTTTGTACCATAGCCTCCTCTCTTCCTCTTTCTGCCCCCCCCCCACCAAACAGAGAGAGGATATCACAACAGCAAATGTTCAATCAAGCAGTCCTGGCTCTGCACACACACACACACAATACTGACATCATCATGCACCGCACCACACTGTCACCACCACCCACAGGGTAATGAACAGTCAGGCAGAGAAAGACACTCTCAGCCCCCACCCTATAGTCAACTGGAGTCCTGCACTTTTGAAAGTTTGTGTACAGTCTCAAGTGAGCCAGGAGCACATCTAAGATTTCTTTGGGGTGGGGGCTAAACAAACCTAAGGGGCTTGGGAAATGGAAAACTGACATTTTTATTTGTAAAAGCATTGATTTTAATATGCTTTTTCCCCAACAATAACAGATTTTTCTTTAACATTGTCCTTTCATCAGCCCAGGGGAAACAGTACACAGGCATAACATTATTTCTATTTCTGTGTAGGATGATCTGTGCACCCCAGGAATGCCTATTTCAAGGTTTCAAATTATGTATTTTATCAAGGTTTATTTTTGTACCATACCTTATCCAAAGCTTTGTTTTTAGGCTGAAAGGACATGCTGAGTGGGATAAGGGTGGGACTATATGCATGGTGATGGCTGGCATGGTCCCTTTAGAAGAGCTGGGGACCCCCTACACTTGCCGGTAATGGCAGCTACAGATCTGTGGATGGTCACTTCAGAGTCTGGTCTGCAGTGGTGTCCAGGGAAAGAACAGAGTTAAGAGATTTGGAGGGGAAAGGGAAGTTATGGTGAGGCTGAGATAAAACCCACCACCTGCAGGGTCGATCCTGTATACCTCTTTGCATTTTGTCACTGAAATGTTCGATACAAACACTCAAAATTTAGTAAAATTAGGGGCACTGGTCTTAATAATATTGGACAAATTGTTAGACAGACACATTCAGAAAACTGGAAGCTAGTGACTTAACAACACTATACCCTTGATCACACCTTGAACACTAACTGAAAGTCTTATCAGTGGAGTGATAATGACTCGCATTGAGTCTTTTGTGGGATCCCTCTCTTGAACTGCCAGATAACTGCAGCTGTTAATGAGCTGTTAATCACACCTGGCCATCTGGAACATTGAGAGAGATTAGCATGTAGACTAGAGAATGTTAAAGTAGAGACATTTATAACTTCACTAACAGCCATAAAAATCTGCACTAGTCAAAACGGGCTAGTAGAGAGTTAGCTGCACTAGCCCTGGTCAATTTGCACTAGTGTTTGGGCTAGTAAAACAGTGTTAAAATTGAACCCTGCTGGGGTGGTATATCTTGGGCATCTGTGACTTGGATCTTATTTTATGCCCTTTTGTTGGGTTTTACCCCTTGTTGGTGTGTTATTAGTGGTTAAGAGTTTTTCCTTCTTGGCTAGCTTAGTATATATTAGTTGCTCGTAAGAATCTGGTTAGTTACATAGAATGAACCGAGGACAGGGGTTTGAAAAACGACCTTGAGCTCAACATTCTATGCATTTGCATTGGGTTTAACTCTTTCCTCTCCGGGGCAGTTGAACTGGAAGGTCATATTGCATTTTGTCAGAATACAGCAAGACTCCATTAGAAGAAACAAGATTACTGTGGTAAGTAATTTTCTCTTAAGTGTCTCAGTTTGCTTTTCCAGCAGCCCATCCCTTTCCAGGTGCAGCCATGATTCTTGATTCTCCACCATCCTCCTATCAGATTTTTACCATTTTCCTTAAAATTAGAAATGCAGTTAGCCGGCCTGGTGGCGCAGAGGGTTGAGGTGCTGGATGTCACACCTCACACCACGCTGGTGACCTGGGTTCGGGAGTGAGCCCAGGTCATCGGGAGTTGGCAGGGGAGGAGAGGGACTGAGTGTCTGACGGACTGCTCTCCCTCTCTGGGGTGGGGGGTTTGTAGCTGTTGGTGCGCTTGTAGCCCCGAGCGGAGGTTGAGGGTGGTACAGTGGCACAGGCAATACATGGGGTGAGTTGGGGCATGGCGCCAGGAGGGAGCATGCATGGAAGCGTGCGCACTCCTTCCATTGGCGTCACTGCATGCCCCACTCACAAGGGGATTTAGAACAGGAAAAAATGGTGACTGGTCGAGGCGGCTTGATGGCCATTCTGCGGGATGCCAGGCTTCAAGGGCATCACTGCGAGTACTGGATCTGGTCCTGGTAGGAGAGAGCAGGGGGCTCTCCACCACCCTGCCAGGGGGGGCACTCCACAGTGGTAGAGCAGCGAGGGTCCAACTAGGAGTTGGGATGCTCTGGATGGCGGCCGGATAAATCAGATGCCTGGATGCAGATGGCAGACCAGGAGCCAAGGTAGAAGAAAAAATTACTCACCATAGTAATGTTGTTTCTTCTAATGGAGTCTTGCTGTATTCTAACAATATAAAGTTAGCCCCAGCACTTGAACTGCCCTGGAGAGGAAAGAGCTAACTCCATGCAGAGACATACTGTAGAACATTGAGCTTGAGCTCGGTTTTCAAACCTCTGACTCTGGTACTTACTAGTGTAACCATCAGATTCTTATGAGCAAACTAACTAGTACACAAAATGGAAATTGTTTACTAAAGCCAAAGGCAAAAATTTAGGCCCAAAAGACTCAGGTCGAGAACCCAAGAAAAAAGGTACTGTCTGAAAAAAAAAAAATATATATATATATATATGTATGTGTGTGTGTGTGTGTGTGTGTGTATATATACCCAACAATAACAACAATAAAACAACTACCCCACCCTAAAGAGGGAGGGTACAAGGTACACCCCTGAGGTGTAACACTGTACCTGCCAGGCCACTTCCCAAAAACTAGGTTCTGAGAGAGGAGGTAGGGAGGGAAGTCAGAATACAGCAAGACTCCATTAGAAGAAACAACATTACTATGGTGAGTAATTTTTTCTTCAAACTACATGAAGTCTTGCTGTATTCTGACAATATGCAGACTACCAAGCAGTTCCCTCAGGAGGATGAAGTGCAGAACCTACTTTGGGAACAGGCTCTGCAGCACTGCTGTGCCAAACCTAGCATCACTCCTAGCCTGGACGTCCAAAGAGTAATGCTTGGTGAATGTATGGACTGTTTTCCAGGTGGTTGCTTTACAGATTTCTAGCAAGGGTATATCTCTGGCAGCAGATAGAGTGGCAGCTGTACCTCTAGTCAAGTGAGCCCTCAGGCCTGGAGGGGGTGTTTTGCCCAATTTGTCATAGCAGAATTGTATATAAGAGACAATCCACTTGGCAATAGTCCTTTTAGTAGCAGGCTTACCTTTTCCCACTTCACCATACGTGAGAAACAATTGAAGATAACCGTATCTGTGTGCCTTAGTATGCTCTATATAGTAGCTAAGAGCCCTTTTTACATCCAAACTGTGTAACCTTATTTTCCCTGAAGAAGAATGGTCAGTGAAAAATACAGAAAGAGACATGAAAATCTGACACTACTTTATGTAAGATCCTCCTGTTGGTTCTTAGGACCACCTTATCCTTATGGAAAGAAATGAAGTCAGGCTCAACTGACAGGGCCTGTAATTCACTAATCCACCTGGCAGAAGTAATAGCTACCAAGAACACAGTTTTCCAGGTCAAGTACTTAAGCTCAGCCAAAGCCAGAGGTTCAAAAGGGTGGCTGCATAAGCTGAGCAATGCAGACATTAAGATCCCAAGCCAGAGTATGCTCTTAAAAGGGAGGGTTGATATGAACGAGACCCTTGAAGAACTTACTAAAAACAGGATGAGATGCCAGGGAAGAGCCCTTCCCTGATGAAAGGAATGCAGAGACAGCTGCTATGTGAACCTTCAGGGTTGCAGTCCTAAAACCCAGACTATTAAGGTGAACCAGATAGTTCAAAGCTGCAGCAATATTTGCAGAATTAGGCAAAATGCTTTTCTGAGAACACCACATGCTGAATCTTTTCCATTTGGAATGATAAGTTTTTCTAGTGGAGGGTTTCCTAGAAACCTTCAAGATATCTGGAACTCCTTGAGAAAGATGCTGGCCTGCATAGTCTAACTCTTCAAGAGTCAGGTCTTGAGGTTGAGAGACTGGAGACTGGGGAACCAGATCCTCCCAAGAGGAGGTTAGGAGATTGTATCTCTTGGGGAGAGACAGGGGACGTGACACTGCAAGAGATAGCAGTAGGGGATACCAAGGCTGTCTGGCCCAATCTGGAGCCACCAGAATCACTATGCATGGTTGAGATCTAATTTTGATCAGGACTCTGAACAACAGAGGGAAGGGACTGAAGGCAAAAAGAAACCTGCCCTTCCAGTTCAGAATGAGACCATCCAGAGGAACAGTCCCCAGGACTGGGGGTCTGCAGCAAAACAGAGGAAGTCTGTGATTGTTTGGGGCTGCAAAGAGATCTATCTCTGGAATGCCCCATCTGGTGAAGATGACATGTAGGATGTGAGGGTGCAGGGACCATTCGTGATGTCCCTGGGAGATTCTGCTCAGAGCATCTGCCAGTACATTGTCCTTTCCTGGGAGATGAATTGCTATCAGGGAAGTTTGAAGGGAATAGGCTAGAGACCACAGTTTCATGGCCTCTGTGCACAAGGCCATGGACCGAGTGCCTCCCTGCTTGTTGATGTACCACATTGTGGTGGTGTTGTCTGTCTTGACCTGCACCACCTTGCCCCTGACTGATTCTGAGAAGACCTGAAGGGCCAGGAAAACTGAGTTCTAGAAGATTGATATGAAGGAGAGACTCTTGAGGGGTCCTGACCCCCTGAGCCATGAGGGCTCCCAAATGGTCTCCCCAGCCTAGGAGAGAAGCATCTGTAGTTAGGACTACTGAGGGGACTTGAGAGAGAAATGGAACACGCTGTCTGAGGTTGTCCTGGTCCAGCCACCACTGGAGAACTTGGACCAGAGTCTGAGTCACTAGAATCAATTTTGGGAGAGAGTCTCTTTTCCGAGACCAAAAGGACCTTAGGTGGAACTGAATGTCCCGTATCTGAAATCTGGCTCCTTGCACCACTGCAGTGGAAGCTGCCATGTGGCCCAGGAGTTGAAGAAACTGCCTTGCTGGACGAGAGACCAGAGGTCAAAAAGATGAAGCAAGATCTGTGAGGGCCTTTACCCTTACCAGAGGGAGGAAGGCCTTTGCTTGGACAGTATCCAACTCTATTCCTATGAAAGTAAGAAGTTGTACTGGTTTGAGAACAGACTTTGGGAGATTGAGAAGAAACCCCAGAGAAGTGAGCAAGTCTTGAGTGATTTGAGGAGCTGACGTGACCTGGTCTGAGGACTGGCCTACAATTAGCCAGTCATCCAGATATGGGAAGATGGAAATACCCTGCCTTCTGAGAAAGGCAACCACTACTGCAAGGCATTTTGCGAACACCCTTGGAGCTGATGTTAGGCCGAAGGGCATGGCTCTGAACTGATAATGGCCTGAAGGCAACTTGAACCTGAGGTACTTTCTGTGGGAGCACCTGATAGGAATATGGAAACAGACATTCTTGAGGTCCAGGGATGCTAGCCAATCCCTTGGCCTTAGAGAGGGAAGAATCATTCCCAGAGTCACCATTTTGAAATTTGGTTTTGTGATGTGTTTGTTCAAATACCTTAGGTCTAGGATGGGTCACCACTCCCCTGTCTTTTTTGGGGTACGGAAGTACCTGGAGTACAGGCCTTTGCCCCTGTGCTGAGTAGGAACCACCTCTATGGCTCTGGGAGCCAGAAGAGATGAAACCTCTGCCTCTAGAGCAAGGGTCTCTGAGATGAATGCATCCCACCTGAACTTCTGGTACCTGGCTGTGTAGGCCATATAGTTAGCCTGCCTGAGTCCCAAAGAAGATGCTAAATACTGCTTTTTGGCTATGACATCGACCTTCCTGGAGTCTTTGTCTGGGGAGGGGGGGGGTGAAGCCAAAGGAATGTTAGCCCTGTCACAGGCTGCAGCCTGCACTACCCCAACATGGCTGCAATAATTGTATAAAAACTCCGTACCTGAGCCTGATAGCATGTACCTCCTGTCCATTCTCTTATCTACAGGAGGAAGGGAGTTAGGAGACTGTAAAATCTTGTTTGTCTGTTTCCCCAAGGACTTGTGAAGGGGGAAAGAAAATCTCTTGGACTCTGGGATGTCCATCATCTCGATAAAATCAGGCTCTTCCTCCTCCTCCTCCTCAACAGATTCAACCGTTGGAAGCTTGAGGGTTTCAGCCACCTTCTTGTAAAACAAGAAGTGTGTAGTGGACTCAGAAAGCCTGGAAGGGGAGACATTGGAGGGTCTGTCTGGGGAGATGTCTGGTTCAAAGGGCACATCCAGACCTTCAAAGCCGTTATCTTTGTTCTCATCATCAGGATACTCTTCATCTCCCTCCCACTCCTCATAAAAAGCATCCGGATCATAATGCAATGGTGTTGTATCCGACCAGACCGACCGCCTAACCAATGGTACCGGTTTGGACAGAACCGGGCGAAGCGATTGAACTATGCTAATCACTTTGGCTATCTCGTCAGTGGTTGGAGTATGCAGTGCTGGATCTGAACCAACTGAATTATGTTTTCGTTTGGACTGAACCGACCCCTCGGAGTCAGACCTCCTTTTGACAGAGGAGGTATCGCCTAGGTCAGTAGGCACCTCCTGAAGTTCGGCCGCAACCGAATCGGGCTGGCCATCCAGATCTATGGACTTCTCGGCTTCCCTTTCCTTCAGCCTACTCAATCTTTTTTCCAGAGTGGCTTTAGGAAAATTCTTACAAATATGGCAGTCTGTTTTGAGGAGGTCAAACCCTAGACAGTAAACACATATGAGGTGGGGATCAGCCTTAGCAAAGGCCTCCCCACACTCAGTACAGTGTTGAAACCCAGTGGAACTGTTTTTTTTCTTGGGTTTCTCAGACATGGCCAACCTAAACAATTATCCTTAAAGCTTTCAATCCAGGTAATAACCAACTGGTTACAAACCACGTTACGGGTTCTTTTTTTTTTTTTTTTTATATTCCCCTTTATCTTGGCCGGGGCACCATCTGCTTTCTGCCCTAGTCACGGCCCCCGGAGACCTCCACCACCACCTATAGCTGCCAAGGACCGTCGGTCACCCCTGGCTTACCCCGGGCGTGGGGCGTGAAGCCCACCTTAAATGACCGAACTATGACTGGTCGGGGTCCCGCAGTAAGCGGTGGTAGTAGTCCCTCGAGGAGGCTTCATCCTTCGGTGGTCCTGTCCGCCTCCATTTTCCTCCTGTTTTTCCCCAAAGGAGGCAGGGACATGCAATGATGCCAGCGCCTGCCCCGCCTCCCCCCACACTGAACGCCGGCAGTGCGAGAACTCACGGCCTCCGCCAGGAGTCCTCAGTGCTCCGATCACTGCCCACACCCTCCCCCCGGAGAAGGAGAGCCGTCCGTCGGACGCTCCATCCTTCTCCCCCCTGGCCAGCCCTCCGACGATCCGGGTCCGCTCCCGAACCCGGGTCGCCGGCGTCGCAAGCGGAAATCCCACCACTGCATCAATGGGCCGGCATGTTACGGGTTCTGTAAAAGAACCAGGAAAAGTCCAGTTCTTTTGAAACCAATCGGCACTGGAACACCACACTAAATCCCAGAAAAAGTTAAATTAATAGAACAATTAGAAAAAAAGGCCGGTTCCTAACTGGACTGACCGATGAGAAACCGAGACAAAAAACAATTTCCACTGAATTAAATAAAATACAAGTTACTACCTATCTACCACGCTACTTGTACCATAGACAGAGGCTGGAAATCCGAAAAAATAATAACTCTGTTAGACAAACCGAATGCTGATTCAAACTCTACTGAACACAGCAAAGGAGAAATCCCCGGAGCGACTTCACTGTAAGGCGGAGTAAAGAATTTGACAGTTACACTGTTAAGTACCAGAGACAGAGGTTTGAAAACCAAGCTTGAGCTCAACATTCTATGCTTCTACATAGAGTAAACTCTTTCCTCTCCGGGGCAGTTCAAGTGCTGGGGCTAACTGCATATTGTCAGAATACAGCAAGACTTCATGTTGCTTGAAACAAGACCAACTAAAATAAAAAAAATTTAAAAATGCAGTGCTGACCCTGTGGTATGTAGTTTTGAGGGCCTGGGTGCCTCATCTGTTGCCACACCAGTAAACCAGTTTCAGCAATAGACCTGGGTCACTCGAGGGCTGGTTTAATGAAGGAGGACTGGGCATCCATTTACAGCTCTCCTTTTTTCAGAAGTGGGGGCAACATAAACCGCTGCATGGTTACCCTAGTAAAAGCTGGATGATGCTGGCTGTCTGGGTGCAGTGACTGAATATGTGTAACATGTTTACATCACACACCCATACCATCAAACATTTGCCAGCCTGAGGGACAGGAAAAAGAAATAGGAGAGAGGTATGTGTACCAGTTGACTAGCTTACGTAGAAACTGACGGCAGATAAGGACCACTTGGCCCACCTATTCTGCCAATTTTCCCTACCTATTGTAAGCCTGTAGACCTTACTTGGCTCCAGCTTTACTCTACCTTTCCTAACCAATAAAGTTCCCTTATTCCTATCCTACACATTCTTGAATCCTACTACAGTTTTTGCCCTGACCACCTCCGCTGGTAGGCTGGTTCAGGTATCCAGCACTCTTTCTGTGAAGAGGTACATCCTCTCATTTCCTTTTAATCTACCCTACTGCAGCTTCATAGCTTGACCCCTTGTTCTTGAGCATATTTTTTCTGAAAATTGCTTCCTTCTTGTACCCTATTTATAGCCATGAGGTATTTAAAAGTCTCTATCATATCCCTCTCTCCCTCCTTTCCTCCAGTGTGCACATACTGAGGTCCTTTAGCTTCTCCTCATAGGGCTTTTGATGCAGGCCCAGCACCATTTTAGCTGCACTCCTGTGGACCACTTCTACTCTATGTCCTTCCGGAGATGGGGTCTTCAGAATTGGACACAGAACTCTAGATGAGGTCTCACCAATGATTTATATAGCGGTATCACCACCTCCCTCTATCTGCTGGCAATACCCCTCCCTATCCATTAGCTCTCCCCACTGCCTTGTCATACTGTTTGGCCACCCTAACATCATTGGATATAATTACCCCAGGTCTCTCTCCTCCTTGGTGATTTTCAAAACCACTCCCCCAGTCTTGTACTCTGCCCTGGGTTTCTGTGTTCCAAGTGCATGCTTTTGCACTTCTTTGCATGAAATATTAGTTGCCACATTTCTGACCACTCCTCAAGCTTTCTTAGATATCTATTCATTATTTTCATCCCCCTTGGAGTATCTACCCTATTGCAGATCTTTGTGACATCTGCAAAAAGGCATACCTTCCTTTCTAGATGCTCTGCAGTGTCACTAAAAAAGACATTAAAGAGCAACTCTCTATTATAACAAAAAGCTTATAAATGTTAGATTCACACCAATTACTGTATGTTTTAACTTCATTGTTTTATAGTTCTTGTTATTTTTATTACTGTCCCCAGCTGGTCAACTCTGTATTGTAGATAATGGCAACAATCAATTCACTTAGTCTTTCCAAGTCTTTCAAAATGTATCTAGCCCTCTACTGTTAACCAAACAATTGCTGTTTGTGGCATCACAATCCATTGTCATGGTGAGCACTATGAAACATAGAAACACAGAATATAGAAACATAGAATTTGACGGCACATAAGGACCGCTTAGCCCACCTAGTCTGCCCATTTCCCTACCTAACAGATAAGCTGCAGATCCTAGTTATCCAACAGCCTACTTCCTCCTACCCCCCACTAGAATTGCCTTATGTCTGTCCCATGCATTCTTGAATTCCCCCATTGTTTTAGACTCTATGACCTCTTCAGGAAGGTTGTTTCATGCATCTACAACCCTCTCTGTGAATAAATACTTCCTCACATTACCTCTGAGCCATCCCCCCCCCCAATTTCAGATTCTACCCCCTTGTTCTTGCACGCTCTTTTCTGAAAGATGCTACCCTCTTGGACTTTGCTGATTCCACTGAGGTATGAAAGTTTCTATCATGTCCTCCCTCTCCCTCCTTCCTCAAGGCTATATATATTAAGCTCCTTAAGTCTCTCTTCATATGTCTTCTGGTGCAGACCCTGCAACATTTTAGTTACCCTCCTCTGGACAGCCTCCACCCTGTCTATGTCTTTGCAGAGATGGGGTCTCCAAAACTGTACACAGTACTCCAGATGTGGTCTTACCAACTGTCTGTACAGAGGGCCAACAACTTCCTGTTTTCTACTGGTGATGTCTCTCCCTATGCATCTCAGTATCCCCCAGCCCTCCTTACTGCCTTCTCACATTGCTGGCCCACCTTTAGGTAATCTGATATGACTACCCCCAGGTCCCTTTTCATTTTTGTCATTGTCAGTATCTCACCCACCATTGTGTACTCTTCCCCTGGGTTTTTGTTTCCCATGTGCATTACTTTACACTTCGTTGCATTGAATCTAAGCTGCCATACATTTGACCATTCCTCCAACCTTGCCAAGTCCCTTTTCATCCTTTCTACCCCACCTTGCATATCAACCATGTTGCAGATCTTTGTGTCATCTGCAAAGAGACATACTTTCCCTTCCAGACCCTCTGCAATGTCACTAATAAAGACATTAAAAAGGACAGGCCCCAGTACTGAACCTGCGGTACCTCACTAGTAACCTCCTTTATTCACTGTGGACTCCATTTACTATTACCGCTTGTGTCATGTTGCCCAGCCGTGTTTTTACCCAGGCTACCACTGGGACCCATTCCCAGGCTGGCTAATTTGTTTATTAATCTTTTGTGTGGGACTGTGTCAAATGCCTTGCTAAAATCTAGGTAGGTCATGTCCACAGCCCCTCCCTGGTCTACTACTTTGGTCACCCAGTCAAAGAAATCAATTAGATTTGTCTGACATGACCTTCCTGTGGTGAATCCATGCTGCATTGGGTCCTGTGCCCCACTGACCTCTAGGTACTCAACAATTATTTCCTTCAGAAGTGATTCCATCATTTTTCCTACCACTGAGATCAAACTGACAGGTCTGTAGTTTCCTGCCTCTGTCATGCTCCCACTTTTGTGAAAGGGAATCACATCCGCCCTTCTCCAGTCCTCAGGTACCACACCATCCTCCCATGATTTATTAAAAAGAGTAGTCAGTGGTGTTACTAGTTCTTCCCTTAGTTCTTTTAGAATTCTGGGGTGAATCCCATCAGGCCCCATTGCTTTATCCACCTTCAGTTTTAAGAGTTCTTTCAGAACCCTTTCTTCTGTGAAAGGACTAATATCAACCCCCCTATCCAGAGTGCTTCTATTGACTGGATTAGGTATCTCTCCTGCTTTTCCATTGTGAATACTGAGCAGAAGTATTCATTCAGTATCCCTCTTTTTCACTGTCGTCTCTGTTTAGCCACCTTCCTTTTTTCAGCCTCAGTATCCCTGTCTTAGTCTTTCTTTGCTCCCTAATGTACCTATAAAAGGTTGTATCCTCCTTCTTAACCGAGTTGGCTATCTTTTCCTCGTTTTGGGACTTTGCTACTCTGACTGACTTCCCCGCTTCCTTCTTCTTTAATGGGTACAGTTCTCTGTCCTGCTTTTTCTGTATTTCCTTATACTTCCTGAATGCTATCTTTTTCTCCCTTTCTTTCCCCGCCACTTCTTTTGAGAACGATAGTGTTTTTTTCTTTCATTTTGATTTGTTTATTTGCTTCACACAAAGGCTTGCTGCCTCTGTGATGGCGGTTTTGATGGTTCCCCATTGTTGCTCCACCCCACCTTCTTGCCTGTTTGCTAGTGCTTTTCTGAGGCACTCTCCCATTTTGACAAAATCAGCCCTCCTGAAGTCCAGTACCTTCACTTTTGTGTGGCTTGACTCTACAGCTAAGTTTATTGTGAATCACACCGTTTGGTGGTCGCTTGTTCTCAGATGGCTACCCACTTCAAAATCAGAGATCCTCTCTCCATCCCCATTTGAGAGTACCAGGTCTAAGACTGCTCCCTCCCGAGTGGGTTCCAAACTATCTGTCTGAGGCATGCCCCTGTAGGGCATCGAGAATGGCCCTGCTGTTGGATGTGGCTGTAGCAAAGGTGCTCCAGTTAATATCTGGCATATTCAGGTCCCCATCAGCAAGATCTCCCCTTTCTCTGCCATCCCAAGCATGCCTCCTATCATTTCCTTGTCTATTTCCTCCCCCTCAGATGGGAGTCTGTATACAACCCCTGTGCGGATTGCGGAGCCATTTCCAGTCTCCAGGGTGACCCACAGTGCCTCCTCTCCTCCCTGTTTACGCTTTAGTTCTGTTGCTTTGATCCCTTCCCTTACACAGAGAGCTACTCCTCCTACTCTTCTTCCCTCCCTGTCCCTCCAGTAGATTGTGTACCCTGGTATCTTGACATCCCATTCATGTTTCTCTGTGTACTATGTTTCTTTGACTGCCACAATATCTAGATATCCCTCTTCCATCAAGGCCACCATTTCGGGGAGCTTTTTACCTAGACTACAGGCATTGCTACTCATTACCCTCCATTTTTTAATGACTTTATTTCTTTTTACCCCACCCCTGTCCTTACTGCCTTTGTCTTTTTCTCCATTTACCCCTGCCTTTTTCCCTATTGACTGCTCTATCTTGGTGTTTACCTCACTAACTACCCTGATTTTTAGGGAGGTCAAGGATTTCCCCTTCTCCTTTTCAGTGCCCCCCCCTTGGCTAGTTTAAATGCTTGCCAATGAAGCATTTAAACCTATCACTTAGGTTCCTGGTTCCCCTCCTGGGTAGATGCAGACCATCGCACCTGTATAGGCCTCTATCCCTTCAGATGGAGCCCCAGTCCCCAATGAAGCCAAATCCCTGAGCTCTGCACCAATTTTTCAACCAGCCATTGAATCCCATGGTGTGGAGTACCCTAGCCTCATCCATGCCATAGACAGGTAGGACTTCCGAGAAAGTTACCATGTGTGCTACTTGTCTAAGGCCCCTCCCAAACTCCACAAACTCCTGTTGCACTGCTCTGATCCCATTCTCAGCCAGGTAATTCGTCCCTAGGTGAATAATGACATCCAGCTCACTCCCCCTTGCAGCTGCTCCCATGATCCTGAGGATTTGTTTCCTGTCCCTCCAAGCCATGGCATCAGGCAGGCACCTTACCTCCCTTTTCCCCCTCCCTCCCTCCACCAGTTCTACCCCCTAACAATTGAGTCCCCCGCCAGGAGTTGTTTTCTTCCCCTGTGGAGTCCTGTGCCACCCTCCTGTGGGTCTCCATTGTGGAGGTTCCCAGCATCTTCCTTGGTCTCCACTGCAGGTGCCTCCATAGAGGAACCATGCTCCGCCAGAGTGGTGAATGAATTGTGGAGAGGCATAACAGGAGGGATGTGCCTCTGTTCCACCACCCTCACCCTCCCTGAGCCCACCGTGGTCCAACCACTCCCCTTTCTTGGCAACCTCTGAGGTAGTGGCGAAAGCCTGGGTGGTCCATGTGTGGGGGAGCAGGTTTCATGAATCCTTGCCAGGTCAGCATGGAGACGAACAACCTCCTCCCTCAGACCAGAGAGGTGTCTACAAATATCGCAGCAATGCAGTCTCCAGAATGTCTCCCAGAAAACTGCTGCTCCACAGCCAGTGCATTGCACCACTCCCTGTGTGTGTCCCTTCCTGTTACAGATATTTTTCTTTTGTTGTTTTTTTGTTCTTGTTTTAGTGTGTGCAAGTTTGTGAGTGTCTCTACCCCTATTCAGTGTGCTGTGCCTTTAAGGATATGAACAGGTGTATGTTGTTAGTGGTTTTGGGAAAGTGATGTCAGACCACCTGCTATAAAGTAAGTTATGCACTTGAGGCAGGTGGGGTGAGGGGAGGTGGGAGGGAGTAAACCTGTGCCATCCAGAAACAATCAGCTGCAACTCTGACCCTCTACCCCGGGGAGTGCCTTCCTTCCTTTCGGACACCTATTTCACAGAGGCCAAGTAACAGGTCTAGTCACAAATGACTGCAAATATCTCCCAGAAACAGTTCCTCCCTGGCAAATTAAAGTTAAAACTAAGTAAAGTCAACCCCCAAAACAGAATCAATACTAGTTACTTACACAGATCCAAAAAGTAATAATTCAGTTCAGTGTAGTCTAGAAAATAACCTCATTGATTCAAGGAAGCTGTAGCTGCTTTCTCACTCTCTCTGCCTCAGCAGCTTGATGATGTCATAAACAAAGGCACTGTGAGATTAACAGGGGAGAGGCAAATGTTTTCAAATATTTTCCATACAGACTTTTAGATGGATTGCCAAGATGTGCTGTAAATCGTGGAAGGAGCACAGAAAATGGAAAACAATGTATTCTCTAGTAAACTGTAACAGCCAAAACATCTTATTTATGAAACCACTTGTTAAAGTGCAGAGTTGCTCTTTAAAGAAGACCGGTTCCAGTACTGATCCTTGTGGTACCTTGCTGGTCACCCTCACTTCCTTGGAGTGAGTTCTGTTTATCACCACCCTCTATTGTCTATCCCTCAACCAATTTCTTACCTAGTTTATGACCTTTGGACCCACTCGCAGGCTGCCCAGCCTGTTTGTGAGTCTTCTATGTCGAACACTGTTGAAGGCCTTACTGAAATCTAGGTAGGCCACATCCAAGGTTCCACCCTAGTCTAATTCCCTGGTCATCCAGTCAAAGAAATCCATCAGATTTGTTTGACATGATCATCAGATTCAGTAAGCCATTGGATTTAAAATATTCCACAGTCTTTTCCTTGGGAATGGGGAATTTGTTTAACTAGGAAAGGCACACCAAGCCAGAGCTTGTTTCCAGGTGTGCCCTGGGAGCGGAATAAAGTTAAGTGACTTGTTCAGGGTCACACAGTATGCAAGTGGGGGCTGATGGGATTCAAACCCAGGTCTCTTGGTTTGCAGCTCAGTGCCCTTAAAGCAGCAGTACTACAAAATCAGGAAGTGACCTATCAAAATTCTGTTTTTCGGCTGTAAGCATGCGCAAAGTTCCAGTTTCCATACCTGTAAATGTTTTTTCCAGTCATCTTTAGTTTTTAGATATTTGCAATTTATTTGAAGTGTTGTAGCACTACAACAAATATGGCGGCTAACTAATTTTCAGCTGCGCTTTTTCTACAGGTCACATCAGGTCTTTTGACAACAGCAGAGGGACCCTCTGCTGACCTTTCCCAATGTCTCTGCAAGTCATTCACATGTGCAGTTGGCAGCAGAGGGGGCTCCAGTGCAACATGCTTAGTGGCAGAAATGTAAACAAAAGCAGAGAATGACTGAGCAAATTACTTGGCGATAGTACAATGCCAGCGAGAAAGAGTACCAGGTATATGATTAGCCGGGCACATCGAATAAACCGTCAAAAAAAGCACAGCTTTTTTTTCATTGTACTGCTGCTTTAACCACTATGCTATACTGCCTCCAAAGTAGTGATTTCCCTAAAACTGAAGGTGGACAAAGCAATGGGGCCTGATGGGATTCATCCCAGAATTCTAAAAGAACTAAGGGTAGAACTAGTGACACAACTGACTACCCTCTTTAACAAATCATGGGAGGATGGGGTGGTACTGAGAACTGGAGAAGGGCAGATGTGATTCCCTCACAAAGTGGGAGCAAGGCAGAAGCAGAAAACTACAAACCTGTTAGTTTAACCTCAGTGGTACGGAAAATGATGGAATCACTCTGAAGGAAAGAATTGTTGAGTATCTAGAGGCCAGAGGGCTCAGGACACAAGGCAGCATGGATTCACAGCGGAAGGTCATGCCAGACAAATCTGATAGATTTCTTTGACTGGGTGACCAAAGTAGTAGATCAGGGAGGGGCTGTGGACATGGCCTACCTAGACTTTGCAAGGCATTTGACACAGTCCCACACAAAAGATTAATATACGTTAGCCAGCCTGGGAGAGTGGGTCCCAAGATGACAGCCTGGGTAAGAATTGGCTGGAGAATAGGACAGAGAGTAATAGTAAATGGAGTCCACTCTGAAGAAAGGGGTTACTAGTGGGGTACTGCAGGGTTCAGATGGATCAGTGCTCTTCAATGTCTTTATGTTTACATTGCAGAGGCACTGAAGGAAAAGTATGTCTCTTGCAGATGACACAAAGATCTGCAACAGAGTTGATGCACAAGGTGGGGTGGAAAGGATGAGAAGGGACTTGGCAAGGTTAGAGGAATGGTCAAATGTATGGCAGCTTAGATTCAGTGCTAAGAAGTGCAAGGTAATGCACCTGGGAAACAAAACCCAGAGGAAGAGTACACAATGAGGGTGTGATACTAACAACAACAAAATGGAAAGGGTCCTGGGGTAGTCATATCAGATGACCTAAAGGTGGGCAAGCAATGAGAGGGCAGCAAGGAGGGCTGGGGGGATACTGGGATGCATAGGGAGAGGCATCACCAGTAGAAAACAGGAAGTTATTATCCCTCTGTACAGACAGTTGGTGAGACCCCATCTGGAGTACTGCGTGCAGTTTTGGAGACCCAATCTCCGCAAAGACATAGACAGGATGGAGGCTGTTCAGAGGAAGGCAACTAAAATGGTGCAGGGTCTGCACCGGAAGACATATGAAGAGAGACTTAAGGAGCTGAATATGTATAGCCTCGAGGAAAGGAGGGAGAGGGGGGACATGATAGAAACTTTCAAGTACCTCAAGGGAATCAACAAAGTCCAAGAGGGTAGCATCTTTCAAAAAAAGAGGTGTGCAAGAACAAGGGGGCACAATTTGAAGATAGAAGGGGCGGCTCAGAGGTAATTTAAGGAAGTATTTTTTTCACAGAGAGGGTTGTGGATGCATGGAACGGCCTTCCGGAGGAGGTTGTGGAGTCAAAAACGGTGGAATTCAAGCATGCATGGGACAGTCATAAGGAAATTCTAGGGGTTGGGGTAGGAAGAAGTAGGCTGCTGGTTAACTAGGATCTGCAGCTTATCCATTAGGTAGAGAAATGGGCAGACTGGGTTGGCCAAGCGGTCCTTATCTGCCGTCAAAATCTATGTTTCTATGTTTCAGTAGTACTTAACGATGAACAGGAGCCCTTAGACCTCTCCCCATGTTGATCCCCACTGGCAAGATTGTGGGAGGAGGAGGGGGCGGTTGGGGTTGGAGCACTAGGACACCCAAAGGCTGGAACTAATTGTGACTGGTTGTAAACAGTTGTATGGGAAATGTATTTTTTGTAATTCTGCTGATTGTCGTGATAATCAATATATCACAATAATATTTACCCAAATATCGTGATACTAAAGATTTGATATTGTGACATCCCTATGCTTGATCAAGTAAGTGGATTCTTAACACCACAGATTTATATCTGCATAATTAAGGATTAACACATAAAAACTGGCTTTTGACTAAGGCACTAAGGCAAGTGACAGCATCGGTTTAAATTCATTTGGTCTTACAATTTAACCAGCTAATAGATTAGGCCTGCCCCAAAGGAAATGGTACAGTACCGTCCTTTGAGAGGAGTTACCTCAGAAAGCCTAATGATGGTGTTAGACCTTTCGGGAATTCCGATCGATAGCAGTGACTCAGGAAACCTTGTTATCGCCTATAATAGGGTAGTATCAGAGGCCCTGGATATCATTGCTCCGGTGCGTGTTTGTCCTTAAACTCTTTGCCCGGGTGCCCCATGGTATGATGGGTCATTGCAGGAGTTGAAGAGGTCAGGGCGAAGGTTGGAGAGACACTGGTGGAAAACCAACCTGGAGGAGGACAGGCTTAGATTGTTAAGACCATTATAAGGTTAACCAATCGGCAATTTCCCATAAGAGGGCAGAGTTCCTGTCCAGCTAAATTGCTGCAGCTAGAAACAGACCAGCTCAGCTCTACGTAATCCAGCCTGTATACAGTCTAGGCCGGCATTGTCACAAGGAAAGTGTGATGAGTTTCCGCAGTTTATTGCTGATAAGATTGCCTCCATTAGGGATGAGATCAGCCAGTGACTCCCCATTGGACCTTGCAGTGATCAACCATGTGGTATTAACACCTGGATGACTTGGTCTATCTTCAGACAACCAGCAATCATAGATATAGAGAGGATCATCCAGACTCTGCAGCCAACTTGCTGTAGCCTGGACTCGGGCCCAACTCATCTTCTTGCAGGGTGTGTTGAGATGATCACCCCGGTCCTTGCTGGAATAGTAAAGGTTTAATTGGAGACAGGGATCTTTCCAGATCCCTTGAAGGAGGCAGTAGTTCATCCTCTCCTGAAAAAGCCCTCCCTTGACCCTGACTGCCCAGCAAACTATAGGCCAGTCTCTAACTTACCTTTCATAGGTAAACTTATTGAGAAAGTGGTCGCTTTGCAGCTGGAGGATCATTTATCCAGCCATAATATCTCTGATCCTCTCTAGTCAGGTTTCAGAAAAAGGCACAGCACTAAGATGGCCCTGGTTTGGATACTAAATGATCTCCTGATGGCTAAAGACTGGACAGCCCACCATACCATCTTGGTTCTCCTTGATCTCTCAGCAGTGTTTGACACTGTAGATCATGGCATGTTGCCAGAGCACCTGTGGTTTTTCTGTAGACTGGGAGGGGGGGCAGTCCTCACCTGGTTTCGATCCTTCCTCGAGGGAAGAACTCAGAGAGTGGTGTCAGGGATTTATTCCTCGGCCCCTCACTGTCTACCCTGTGGGGTGCCACAGGGCTCTGTGCTCTCACCCATGTTGTTTGCAGTGTGTATGCTGCCATCAGGAGACATTATAAGATGGCACAGTTTCAGTTTTCACTGCTATGCAGAGGACTTTCAGCTGTACATGTCTTTTGTGGCTGAGCAGGAGACAGATACTGTCTCGGTGTTTAAGAACTGCCTAAATGAGATACAGGACTGGATGAGCGCTAGCTGGATGCAGCTAAACTCAGGAAGAATGGAGGTGTTGGTAGTGGACACAGATCGTAGGACAGCCAGGGTATGTGTGGGACAACCCACCGGGTTAAGACTTGGGGGAACACCATTATGTGCCTCAAGCCAGGTGCATAATCTTGGCATAATTTTTGACAAGAGCCTGACTTTGAAACCTCAAGTGTCAGCAATAGTCAAATTTTCTTTTTATCATCTAAGAAATATCGCTAGGGTGAAGCATCTGGTTCTGTCCAAAGATCGTTCTACCTTCATCCATGCCTTTGTCACCACCCGTCTTGTTTGCTGCAATGCCCTCTACCTAGAGCTACCGGGGGTGGATATCCGCCAATTGCAACTGGTGCAGAACGCAACGGCCAGGTTGTTAACTGGAACCCTGCGATCCAGTCAAATGACACCTGTGCTGCGTGAACTGCACTGGCTGCCAGTACAGTGATGGGTAACCTTCAAGGTCGCATTGCCGACCTACCCAGCCCTACGTGACCAGGGACCGCATTATCTGCAAGATCTTCTGCACTCCTACTGCCCTTCCCGCCCACTCTGATCTTCCTCCGAGGGGACTGCTAGAGATTCCCAGGGTTTGTTTAAAGACATCTGGAGCATAATCTTTTGTCTTTATGGCTCCTACCCTGTGGAATTCTCTACTTCATCAGATACAAGAGAGCCTGACTGTCAAGGGTTTTAAGTCTGCCCTCAAAACACACCTCTTTCTTCAGATATTTCAGGGGGCCTGAATGGGATTGTGGAAGGGGTTTTTATAGTAGCTGTATAAAAGTTTATGTTTTAGGCTGACTGTAATGTTTTATTAGGTATTAATTGTTCAGGCATCCTGAGCTTTGGAAGGGTGCCTTTTTTACTAGTAAAATTGAAGATGATGATGATGATGAAGATCCAAGGTGGGAGGTGCAGTTATCATATTCCAACTATGCTGTCTGATTGATGAGTGGAGATGGGAAGGTGTGATAGCACATATAACAGATAATTACCCAGTTTACATGCAGAGTTAAAACTGATTACACAGTAATCAGTTACTTTGTAATACAATTTTACCCTGCACGTAAACCTATTCAGGTCTCGGTGGATCGATTGCTGTGCTGCATGTAAACCCGAATAGAGACAGGACTGATTACCTGGCATTGAAGACAAGGTAATCGATCTCCTATGCATGTAAACATATACCTGGTTTACATACAGGGTTAGAAATGATTGCAGATTAAATCAGTTGCTTTGTAGCCAATTCTAGCCATGCATATAAATGGCTCTACCGATGACATGGGGTTTAATCTCGGGATCGATTCAAGTGCACCAAGCAAGTGCACTGATTACCTGGGCACCAACTGTGTTTGTACCTATGGATGTTATCAGAGCCAGAACTGATCCCACACACATGCTCAGTTGTCATGTACCCAGTTTACATGCAGGTAAAATTGATTACACAGTAGTCAGTTACTTTGTAATCAGATTTTACCCTGTATGTAAATACATTCAGGTCTTGGTGGATCTATTACTCTCCTGTATGCAAACCTGAACAGAGAAGGGACTGATTACCTAGAATCGAAGACAAGGTAATCAATGCCCTATGCATGTGAACATAGGAAATGCTATTTGTCAACTGTTTGCTATTACAGGTTGGGGTTGTAGAGTAATCGGAACTTGCAAAAGTTAAATCCACTGGTAACTTAAACCTAATTGACAGGTTTAATGTAATGCCTTGTGGGGGAAAATGTTTAGATGGTATTTATTTGGCTGTTTTTAACAAAGATGTTAATTCCAAATTTCATTTTCGGCCATATTGGTTTTTCTGTATGTGTCCACTACTGCTTGCATTTGAATCTTACACGACTGTGCTTACAGACTGAATGCTCATGCTGGATTGGTAGTGCACATGTTCAGTCATTGTTTACTTTTCACAGGGGTGTCCATGGCACGCACTACATCTTCCAGAGAGCACAGTAAGGGCATACTTTTCCTTCAGCAATATGGATTATTCCTCATCCCTAAACTTAACTCGTGATACTAATTCTAAAGGGAGTATATAATTAAATGGTAGCTTATAGCCACCACAGTTATGTAAAGGCATGCATATGACTATTTAACACTCCTGATTCTGAAAACCAACTTTTCAGTAACAGGAATTAATGCCTCCTACAAATTTAATGCATGCACAATGACTTATAAATCAAAGACTTTATGCTTTCTTTATTAAATAGCATCCTGATAACAGGCAGTGTACCTACATCAAAGAAAAAGATTTTCTACATTTTTTTGTTAATAATGATGGGGTTTTAGGAAGCTAAGTTAATGAACGTGATGTTTTACATTTTTAGGTTTTTAATGTTTCAAGAGTCATAATATATACATTTGTTATATAAGTTGCAAAAAAGTTTTACTGATGCTCCAGTTAGGGTCAAAGTGACAAAAGTTGTGAAATGTGACATTAGGGTTTCCAACATTAACACACACACCACAGCAAGCAGGAGAGCAGGTGTGGGGTGTGCCTTGGGCATCTCAAGCCTCACGCTTGCCCCATTTAATCTGTAAATAAGGTCAGATGTGTACACTTTATGAGAATAAGGTGAGTGTTATGCTTAAGAAGCTCAAGGCACACTCGGGGGTTAGGGTTGAAAACCCTAAGGCCACATTTCTCAACTTTTGTCACTTTAACCCTAACTGGAGCATTCACTTGTTGTTTGCAACTTATTTCCTTACTTTTGCGACAGTATAATAGTGTTCTTATTTGGCTGTGGGAGTGATGGTTCTTTGGACCCTGCACTCCCATGCATTTTGTTGTGGGAGCACAGGGTCCTTTGGACACTGCACTGCCATGTACTTTTGTTGTGGGAGCACAGAGTCCTTCAAACCTTGTGCTCCCATGACCTTTATTTGGCTGTGGGAGCACACGGTCATTTGGACCTTGCGCTCCCATGCATTTTGTTGTGGGAGTACAGGGTCCTTGGGACCTTGCGCTCCCATGCACTTTATTGGACTGTGGGAGTGCATGGTCCTTTGGACCTTATGCTCCAATGCATTTTTGTTGTGGGAGTACAGGATCCTTTGGACCCTGCAGTCCAATACATTTTTATTGTAGGAGAGCAGGGTCCTTTGGACCCTGTGCTCCTACGCATACATAAGTTATTCTTAACTGTCCCTTTTGTCCCTTCCAGTTGTCCTCTAAACTACTATTCAGGTCTAGAGCTGCTCCCATGACCTATTGCTGCCAGACTGACAATGCAATCTTCGGCATCCTCCTCAAGTTGCTCTCTAAAGCACCATAATGCTCTGCCTCATGCTCTCGCCTCTCATCATCACCTATTTGCAAACTAGCAGTGTGATCCATTGTATGTCCCTAGTGTCTAGTGGCATCCCCACCCACTGATTCCCATATTTATAATTTTTAACCCTACTGGTGGTTAGTGGCACCCCCACCCTTCCATGTCATTAGCAACCTGCAAATAAGAAAACCATCCATCAATGTCATACTTTTACATTTAAAAAAAGTCCACATAATACCTGCCACCCACCTGACCTCCCATTGTGCACCACTTCCCCCCTGACCCCACATGTCTTCACTCGCCTGAAACCCTAGCACAGAAGATCCACTCTCTGATTGAAGGCGTGTCTGCTGCTGGAACCAGAGACTGCTACCTGACAAGTAAGGAACTGTGGTTCTCCAACCACATCTTACTTGTTAGACAGCAGTTGTCAGTTGCAGCAGCAAGATGAGTCTTCAGTTGAAGAGTGGAAATTCAGTGTTGGCAGTTCAGGTGAGTAAAAGTGTGAGGGATCAAGGAAGGGTGTAGGGAGGTGGGTGCACAGGAGGTCGGGTGGGTGGTCTGGGTGTGATTGGCGTGTGTTTGTTTGTTTTTTACAGGTTGTAAATAAAGCACGACATCGAAGGACGGTTTTCTTAGTTGCAGGTTGCTAAGGACATGGGAGAATGGGGGGGTGCCACTAACCACCAATGGGGTTAAAAATTATAATACATATGGGGATCAGAGGGTGGGGAGTACCACTAGATGCCAGGCATATACACTAGGAACATGGCAAGGTGGGGGGTGCCACTAACCATCAATGGGTTTCAGAGGGTGGGGGGTGCCACTAGACAACAGGGATATACACTTTGGACACGGGTTAGTCACCTGGTGCCCTTGATTAATCACCAGATTGTCACTGTGATACATAAATATGATGTTAAAGTAGCCTTCCATACACTATAATGGAGCTCGTCCCTGCACCCTCCCTTGGATCACGTCATAACTTGGCTGAGTGCGGGGGTGGCACGGGGAAGATCTTTGAACCAGGTAACACAGGAAACCCAGTGAATTAAATTTTATGAGTGCTCTATCTTGAAAACTATTAGAAAATTTGGGGCCATGTAAACAGCAGCAGCATTTCGGGAGGTAAGGCACTAAACTAGGTGGTGCATAACACTAGTCTGATAGGTCTCTTTAATAGTACAAGGAAAACTTGATGGGAGATTGGTGACATTGGTGAATATCTATGGGGCCCAGAAATGGCACACGCAAACTTTTTCTAAGATCACAGATCTTTTAATTCTTTACTTAAATTGCTGGATAATATTAGCAGATGACGATAATTGTACAGGTGAGCTTACTCTAGTTAAATCAGGTAGTAATTATTCCATAAGCAGATCAGACAAAGACTTAACAGACATTCAAAACAATCTAATGTTACTTGATATTTGGAGAATCTTAAATCCTAAGGTTAGAGAGTACACCTACTGGTCTAATACTCATAAAAAAGGATTCAGAATTGATAGGATATTCATTCCAGAGGATAATATAACCAAAGTGCATTCTGTCAATATTCTTCTGATGACTATCTGATCATTCACCAGTATCCATTTATATTAATCTAACACATACAAACTGAACAAGAAGAAACAAGTATTAAGATACTGTAAAAGAAATTCTAGGATGTGGATATGGTACACTTATCAACACTTAGGCAGTCTTCCTTTCCATTTAATTCCAGCTGGAACATGGGTCTCTTTTAGAGCTCAGCTTGTGTCGGTGGACACCACTGTTAGTCTTTGTTTCAGCAACATTTAAGCAGGAAAAGGCAGCATTCTAGTGGGAAAAGGCTTATTGCAATCAACAACTGCAAGTATTCATAGCAGCACTGCCAAACTGAACCAAACGGTATCAGGGGATAGTGGAACCTCATTTGTGTCATGGAGGCGCATGACAAATCGGGGTGCTCAAAGGCACCAGATTTTAAAATCACTCCCACAGCTTGGTGTCACAGGACACCACTGTTAGTCTTTTGTTTCAGCAGCATTTAATTTGACAAAATGAGGAATCTAGCCAGAGAGAAACTAACTTTGATCTACAAGCAGTTGGAGGTAGAAGGCATTTGAGGACCAATTAAACAAGACATCTTAGAGGCCACAAAGATGTGCATAATGACAGTGGCAAAAAGGAAAAAAAAATGCAAGCACCCCATATGGTTCAATAACAAAGTTAAAACTGTCATTAGGGCTAAGAGAGAGACTTTAAGGAAACATGGTGACAGTGAGTGGGAAAATTATGTTCAGAAGAACAAGGAGGCCAAAACGGCAGTAAAACAAGCAAAGGCAGCGGTGGAACTTCAGACAACAAAAGGAGCCAAGGAGGGGCATAAACAATTCTTACAGTACTTACAGGAGAAGAAGAAAGTGGGAGGGTTAGTTAGACTTAAGGATGGGGATAGGGTCATGGAAGAAGATGGTGAAAAGGCCACTGAAACATAGAAACATAGACTTTGACTGCAGATAAGGACCGCTAGGCCCATCTAGTCTGCCCATTTCCCTACCTACAGGATAGGCCGCAGATCCTAGTTAACCAACAGCCTTTATCTTCCTGCCCCCCACAAGAATTGCCTTATGTCTGTCCCATGCATTCTTGAATTCTCCCACAGTTTTAGACCCCACAACTTCCTCAGGAAGGCTGTTCCATGCATCCACTACCCTCTCTGTGAAATAATACTTCCTCACATTGCCCCTGAACCGCCCTCCTTCTATCTTTAAATTGTATTGTCCCTTGATCTTCCCTTGTCAATCTTCACCATTCATTACTTCCTGGGTGTTAGCGAGGCGCACCGCTCCACAGGAAACTTTTTTTTTTTTTTTTTTTAAAGTTTGCCTAACGCGGCAGCGCCCTCGAGAGTGGCGTCATGCTTGGGCGGCCATTAGTAGCGACCGACTCCTCCTCCAACTCAGTTCTGTTTCTCCCGCCCGTCAAGGCAGCACCTGTCGGCGTGAAGCGCTTCAGTGTTTTCTATCTTAAGTAGTTACCGACTCCGGTTTTCCTTGCACTTTCGGCGCCCGATCACGGTAAGACTGTTCTTTTTCTATCTTCGTGTCCGAGTGTATTTCCTACTGTGTTTTAGTCTCGTTGGTTTCGCGTTATGTCCGGTTCTGGAGCTAAGCGTTCTTCGAAGACGGGCCGCGCCCCTATGCGTCGGTGCTCCTGTGGCCGGCATTTCTCCGTCTCGGACCGGCATGACGTTTGCCGTCGTTGCCTGGGACCCAACCATGATATGGATTCGTCTGACGCCTGTTTCTCGATGGACCGTCGCGTCCTCGAAGTCCGCGCGTTCAAGCTCGGCAAGGCCCCGCCGACTTTCGGGGGAAGGCGTCGCTCACAGGAATCTCGGGCGAGATCTTTAGGCCCTTCCCCCGGGTCCCCTCCCGGGCCTATACGGTCCGAGGAGGAGGGGGTTTCCTCATCCTATCTTGCCGAGGAGGAGGCCCCTTCCGCTGTGTTGGGGGAGCGTCGTAGCCCCTCCCGGGGCTGCAGCACTGACACCGACTCGGCAGTCACCTCTTCAGAGGTGCAGGCTCCCCCCGTGTCGAGGCCCTTGGCTTTTGGGCCCGGCTTGGGTGGACCCTCGGCCCGCCGCCTCGGCGCTATTTGAATCCGGCACGTTTGCGGTGCGGCAATCAGCGGTGCCATTCCTGGCGCCCGTTTCGGATCCGAGCCGCTCGGGGTGGCGCCGTTAGTCGGTGCCGCTTTGGATCCCGCGCTGTTCGTGGCGCGGTGATTGAAGCGGCGCCATTGGCGGTGATGCCGCAGCCTCGGCGCCGTCCGAGTGCCGTGGACATGGCGGCGCCGTCGGCGGTACCACTCCGCCTCAGCGCCGTTGGCTTCCTTCCCAGGCGGTGCGGGCCTGCCAAACCACTGGGGGTGTGGGGTTAGGCCTTCCTGCTGCCGGCATGGGGGCGGCGTCGCCCTTGGTACCGGGGCCGTTCGCGGCCCCGTGGCCTCGGGGACCCCTGGGGTGGCCAGCATCGAGGTCCTGCTGGTCTCGTCCTCCTCGGAGGATGATGACTCAGATGTGGACCCATCCTGGCACCCCCATTCTTTGGGATCTGGGTCCTCGGTGGCTAGGGGTACCAGGCGGCGCAGCGGGCCCCTCCCTCTGTCCCCCTTACCGTCGTCTCCTGAGGGTTCCTCGGCTGGGGGTGGCCGAGAGTCCCGGGGGGCAGACGTGGGGGTGACGGAGGGGGAGGCTCCCCTCTCTGGAGGCTCGGTGACGGCTACCCCCCGGGGTGCTGTTGCCTCCTCTAGGGACAGGGGGACGTTGCAGTCGAGGAGGAGGGCCCTCTCGGAATCCGAGGGGTTGAGGGGCAGGCGGCCTGCTGCCCGGTCTTCTTTGGCCACCTCAGGGGGGGTGGCCAGGAGCCGTAGTGCAGAGCCCCATCCCTCCCCCCAGGGTTCTAGGGTGTCCTCCGGCGGCGTTTGTGCGGACTGCCCTTCTGGATCCATGCAGTCCCGGCGTCGTCGCAGGGGAGTTTCTCCCCCAGGGCTCTTCCAGGCTCCGCTTCCCCAGAGTTCCGTTCTGCGGCCTGGTTTGATATCCGGGATCCCTCCTACTAGGGCTCCTTTCCCCGGATTCCAGAGCCCTCGCAGAGAGCAGTTGCCTCCTCGGAGGTGCCCCTCTCCATCTCTGCCTTCACCACCCCCGCTCCCGGGCCATGTCGGTCCCACGGGTCCATTATCCTGGGAGCATTCAGAGGTTCTGCAGCGGCCTTCCCTCATATGTTAGATACATCGCAAAGCGGGTCTTCGACTCTCCCCACGCGCAGGGAATCCTCTGAGCATTCCAGCTCCCCATCATCCTCGTCTCCCTCCTCTGAGGGAGAGGAACCTCCTGCTCATCTGTCCTCCGATGCTGATTTCACAGAATATCAGCGTTTCCTCTCAAGGATGGTGAGGGATCTCCGGATTTCCTATGTTCGGAGAGACAATACCAAATGGGAGACGCGTGAATTCCTTGGTGAATTCAGTGCCCAGCATCTGGTGGTACCTTCCTGGCCTATCCCCTTCCAGGAGGCGTCTATCCGGTCCTGGCAGTTCCCTGCCGCTTCTTCCCCAGCCCCGGCGGACTGCCAGCGTAGGTATTGTGCCCTCTCTGAGTCTCTGGGTTCCCTTCCCAACCCGTCCTCAGGTTTGGTATACCTGGATACTCCTTCTGGGCTCCGTTGCCTGGTGCGACCGCCCACGGTTCGGACTCTCCAGTTCGGCCGTTGGGGCGAAGTGTTCTCTTCTTCGCATGCGAGTGCATGTATTGCATCACATCAGGCTCACCACGCTGCCTATAACTGGCATTTGTGGTCGATGATGTCCCAGCTGCTGGCATCTATGCTGACTGCAGAACAAACCAGACAAGCCATTGCCCTCTCCGCGGTAGGCCTGGAGCTGGCAAGACACCAAGCAAGGGCATCTTATGACGACAACGAGGTGGCTTCCAGGCTTGCGGGGACAGCGATCTGCATCAGGCAGACGGCATGGCTTCGTCTTTCCAGGTTGTCACCCCTGGCTCGGCATAGGGTGATTCGCTCCACCTTCCGGGGGACCCGTCTTTTCTCTTCCAGAGCTAGGAGATTTTTACAGGGGCTCCCTCCGTCTCCTCATCTTCGGGAGGCACCTCCTAGCTCTTCTCCCACTTAGGCTTTCTGAATAAGCCAGGGTCTTCTCCTTCTGTTTTCTCACCAGCAGAAGGCTGGGGGTCTTGTTCCCTCAGGGTATTACCTCTTCCCCCTTCAGGGGAAGAGGAACTTGGTACTCACCCAGGAAGTAATGAATGGTGAAGATTGACAAGGGAAGATATGAAAGTGCACGTACCTACCGTAATTCTTGATCTTCTCTTGTATCTTCACCATTCATTACTCACCCGCCCACCATCCCTCAGTGGCCTCTTCCTGTGGCTTCTCCACCTCCGTCTCCTTCCTCTTCTGCAAAAAAAAAAAAATTTTTTCTTAAAACTAGGAAAAATTGCTTAATTTAAAAAAAAAAAAATCCTTCTTTTTGGGGGGTTCTAATTTTCAGAAAAATTAATTACTCTAAGATTAGTAGGCCATCTCGTGGATTGCATTGGTGATCAGACTGCACAACTATCTCTTGCCGTTATCCTGACAAGATATCTCTGGGGTTTTGGCCTGGTTCAGGCTATTCAGTTGATCCTGCAATCCGTGTTCAGATATTGCCCTGAAATCAACCCCCCATTCTTGCCCTGCAGAGCAGAGGAGCAGCACGTCTGTTCCTTTTTCTTTTAAAAAAAAAGGGAAAAAATGCTGAGGGAACTCTTTTCGACTGCTATAGGCATCTTGGTTTTGGGGTCATGCAACCAACCTCAAATTTCTTCTGTAAAAAAAAAAAAAAGGAAAAACAAACAAGAGGGGAAATGAGAAGGTAGTCTCCCTTCTCGCTAGTTTGCATATTGGTTTCTCCTTTTAAGTGTCCTCCTGGACAATTTTTACAGAAGAGCTATGCTGACCATATCCAATCCCGGCCAGCCTAAGCCTTGGCCTACCTTGGCCAGTCTGTCTGAGTCCCATTTCTATGCTTAAAACGCCTGAAAGGCTTACATTTCCTTTTCTAAGTCCCAGAGCAGCACTCTCCTGCTGCCTGGGGTTCCTTTTCCCTCCTCGGGTGTCCTCGAATTCTAGACCTGTCGTGCCCAGGAACCGGGGGTTATCAATAACAATGGCATGTTGAGGATAAGGACTATGCCCTCCAGAGTCTGTCTAGCGGGTTTGGTGAACCTTCTCTTCAGCTCTATCTCCGGGGATTCTTGCTTCCCTCTTAGTCGAGCCTTCAGCTCTAAGCTAACTATGCTCGTTGGGCATTCTGGTCCCTTCAACATCCCATCTCTCTCTTCTCTTTCTTCTTCTTCTTCTATTTTCTTATCTCTTTACTTTATCTCTCCTCCTAGAATCACCCAGGTAAGGAGGCCCTGCAGTCCCTAGGCTAGGGATACTTTATCTCCTCTGTCCTTCCTCCATCGGCTTATTCCTTTTTCAGTTCATTCTTCCTTGCTTTGCTATCCCTCGGCTATCTTGCCTCGCTATCTATATTCTCTGCTCTCACTTTGCCTCTCCGGCTCACAGAACTGAGTTGGAGGAGGAGTAGATCGCTACTAACGGCTGCCCCTCACGCATGGCCTTGTAGCGTCACTCTAGAAGGCGGTCATTAGGCAAACTTAAAAAAAAAAAAAAAAGCTCCCGTGGGCGGGCATGCGTGCCTCGCCAACACCCAGGAAGTAATGAATGGTGAAGATACAAGAGAAGATCAAGAATTAGGTAGGTACGTAATTTTCATTTCTTACAAGTCTCTTTTTCTGAAAGATGCTACCCTCTTGGACTTTGTTGATTCCTTGAGGTACTTGAAAGTTTCTATCATGTCCCCCTCTCCTTCTTTCCTCAAGGGTATACATATTAAGCTCCTTTAGTCTCTCCTCATCGGCTTCTCTTGCAGACCCTGCACCATTTTAGTTGCCCTCCTCTGGACTGCCTCTATCCTGTCTATGTCCTTGAGGAGATGGGGTCTCAGAACTGGACACAGTATTCCAGATGGGGTCTCACCAACTGTCTGTACAGAGGGATAACAACTTCCTGTTTTCTGCTGCTGATGCCTCTCCCTATACATCCCAGTATACCCCGACCCTCCTACTGCCTTCTCACATTGCTTGCTAACCTTAAGGTCATCTGATATGATTACCCCAGGTCCCTTTCCTGTTTGTTGTTGTTACTAGCTCCCACCCATTGTGTATTCTTCCCCTGGGTTCTTGTTTCCCAGGTGCATTATTTGCACTTTTTGCATTGAATCCTAGCTGCCATCGTCTGACCATTCCTCCAACCTTGCTAAGTCCCTTTTCATCCTTTCCACGCCTCCTTGTGTATCAACCCTGTTGCAGATCTTTGTGTCATCTGCAAAGGCATACTTTTCCTTCCAGTCCCTCTGCAATGTCACTGATAGAAGACATTAAAGGACTGGACCCAATACTGAACCTCGCGGTGCCCCATAAGTAACTGCCCTTTCTTCAGAGTGGACTCCATTTACAATTACCTTCTGTGTCCTGTTGTCCAGCCAATGTTTTGCCAGGCTACCACCCTGGGACCCCTCTGGTCCCAGGCTGAGTTCACGTGAACCACACTGTTTGATGGTCCTTGTCCCCAGATGGCAACCTACTTCTAGATCTGAGATCCTCTCACTGCCCCCGTTTGAGAGTACGAGGTCTGAGATTGTCATGTGGGTTCCAAACTAGCTGTCTAATGCCTGCCACCTGTAGGGCATCAAGAATGGCCCTGCTCTTGGATGTGGCTGCAGCAAATGTGCTCCAGTTAACATCTGGCATATTCAGGTCTCCCATCAACAGTATCTCCCTTTCTCTGCCATTCTAAGAATGCCTTCCATCATATCCTTGTCCATTCCTTCCCCTGACATGGGGGTCTGTACACAACCCTGTGTGGACTGTGGTGCCTTTCCAGTCTCCAAGGTGACCCACAGTGCCTCCTCTCCTCCCTGTTTACTCTTTTGTTCAGTTGCATCCCTTCCTTTACATGAGAGCTACTCCTCCCCTTCTCCCCTGCCTGTCTCTCCTGTAGGTTATGTACCCTGGTATGTTAACATCCAGTCATGGTTCTCTGTGTACCATGTTTCTGTGACTGCTACGATATCCAGGCATCCCTCTTCCATTAAGGCCACCAGCTCAGGGAGCTTGTTGCCCAGACTACGGGCATTGGTACTCATTACCCTCCATTTCCTGATGGCCTTACCCCCTTTTGCCCCATCTCTGTCCTTCTCGCCTTTGTGACTTTCTCCATTTACCCCTGCCCTTCTCCCTAGCGACACCTCCATGTTGGTGTTTGCCACACTTACTACCGTGATTGTTTGGGGGGGGCTAGGATTTTCCTGCTCCTTTCCAGTGCCTCCCCCCTTGGCTAGTTTAAAAGCTTGCCAATGAAGCATTTAAACCTATCACCTAGGATCCTGGTTCCCCTCCCGGACAGATGCAGCCCATCATGCCAGTATAGGCTTGCATCACTCCAGGTGGACCCCCAGTCCCCAATGAAGCCAAATCCCTGAGCTCCACACCAGTTTTTCAACCACTGATTGAATCCCACGGTACGGAACACTGTTCTGAACAAATACTTCTGTTCGGTGTTCAGCAGAGAACATAGCGGCCCGATGCCTGACAGTGGCATTACAGTGCACAGGAGGGGTGTCCCACAAATGGAAACAGCAGTAATTACCACAGGCAGGGTTAAGGAGATGCGCAAGCATATAAAACAAGACAAATTTCCTGCACCAGATGGAATACACCTAAGGATAATAAAAGAGTTGGCGGGTCAGCTGGCAGACCCCTTGGCTCATTTGTTTAACCATCCGCTTCAAACAGGAATTCTGCCAAGGGACTGGAAAAGAGCTGACGTGGTGCCACTACATCAGGGTGGAAGCAGGGAGGAAGCTGGTAACTACAGACCAGTTAGACTCACATCTGTGTTAGGAAAACAGTAGGAGGCCCTGCTTAAGCAAGCCCTAGTGAATTGTTTGAATAAGAATGGTCTTCAGGATAATAAACAACATGGATTTGTGGTGGACAGGTCATGCCAAATGAACCTGATTACATTTTTTGATTGACTGACCAGGGAATTAGATAAGAGTCATCCATTGGAGCTCCTCTATTTCAGCTTCAACAAGGCCTTTGATTCGGTCCTGCGTAACTGCCTGCTGAAGAAGCTGGAGGACTTGGGCATAGCAAACTGCATTGTCAGGTGGGTAGGTAACTGACTATAGGGCAGGAAGCAGAGAGTAGTTGTTAACGGAGTGACATCAGAGGAGGGGGAGGTAACGAGTGGAGTCTAGTCTAGTCCTGTTTAATGTGCTCATTAGCGACATAGGAGAAGGTATCCAGGGCAATATTACACTATTTGCAGATGACACTAAGCTGGATGGTAGGGTGGACAGCGAGGAAGAAATAGGGAATCTACGAAAAGATCTGCAAAGGTTAGAGAAATGGTATAGGGTCTGGCTGCTGAGATTCAGCACCAAGAAGTGTAAAGTGATGTATCTTGGCAAAAAAAAAAAAAACAAGAACAGCCTATTGGTTGGTTTTACGGCATCAAGCTCAGTGCCTCACAGGAGGAAAGGAATCTAGGAGTTATCATACGTAATACCAAAAAAAAAAAAAGGCCAGCGAATGCAACACAGCATATAGCAAAGCAACAAAATGTTGGGGTTTATAAGGAAAGGATTTGACAGGAGGCACTGGGAAGTGATTCTGCCATTGTACCGATCCCTGGTGAGGCCCCACCTGGAATACCGTGTCCACTTTTGGAGTCTGTATCTTAGAAAGGATAGGGACAGGCAGGAACCATTTGACAAAGGGTAACCAAAATGATACATGGGCTCCAGGGCCTACCGTACAAAGGGCACCTTGAGGCATTGAACATATACTTACTGGAGACTAGAAGGGAGCGAGGGGACTTGATAGAAACTTTCAAGATCCTGAGGGGGAGTTAATGCTGTGCCCTACATAGAACTGTTCAACAGGGCTTCCAGCTCAAATACAAGAGGACATGAATGGAAGCTGAGGGCTAGGAACTTCAAGAGGGAACTCAGGAAACTCTTTCAGAAAGAATAGTGGAGCCCTGGAATAGGCTGCCCGCGGATGTGGTGGGAGCTAGGACTGTGACAGCTATCAAACAGGGTTGGGATAAAGAGTATGCTCAAAGTCGATCTGTGGGTACTTACATAAGGAAGTTCCCAGGTTCGTCAACGGCCCCGGGAATTCAATGGCAGACTTGATGGATCATTTGGTCTCCTTCTGCCATCACCTTTTCTATGTTTTTATGTTTCAACCTAAGCTCCTCCCACCCATCTGGGTGATATCCCCCTCGGTTTGGCCTGGTGATGTTAGGTTTTCCTTTCTATTTTTGTATTATTTATTTTCTCCTCCTATGTGCTACCGCCTCAGCCACTCCTTCAGGCTGTGCCAAGGCAGCATCTGATCTGTCTTGTCCCGAGCCCCGACCCTCATATTGCAGTCATCTCTCAGGGTAACCCGGATGTAACCCTTCGCCGGGCGGGGTTCCCCTCCTCTGAGGGGGAAGACACCAGAGGGGCAGGCTAGCACAATGCTTGGCCCTCGGAGAACTGCTAAAGGATTGGAAGCTTCAGGACATCAATGGCCTCAGATCACCAGGCGGTCGTCATCCGGCTGACTGCAGAGCCATTTTTCTGCTTTTCAGGTGACATTCCCTTGCAATGCATCTGCACTTCCACCGGTCTCCACTGGAGGTCAATGCAGAGCGACGCATCCCCACTACCCACCCCAGGAGAGGAGAGCAGTCTTGACAGATGCTCAATCCTCTCCTTCCCCTGCCAGCCCCAAGCGTCCCGAGTCCGTTCCCGAACCCAGGTCACCGGCATGGCTCGAGGTAAGGCGCCAGTGCCTCAGACCTCTGTGCCACTGGGCCAGCAGGTTTGCCTTTCTACTGAAAGAATCAGGTCTACTTCGCCGCTCCCTGTGCATGATGTACAGTAGGCCAGTGTTTCACTTCGTCTTCAGATTATTTTTTCCTTGCTATTCAGTGTTATTTTCCTCTATGGAGCACAGCAAATCCAAAACTGGACTTGGTTTTAAGCAGTGCGCTGCGTGTAACCAAAAAATGTTGTGTACCGACCCGCACGGCCCCTGCGTTTACTATCTCAGAGCAGAGCACGACCCCCAGACCTGTGGGCTGTGCAAGTCTCTGCTTCCCTCTTCACTTGAGAACCAATTGCTGTTTGTGGCATCACGATCCATTGTCATGGTGAGCACTATGAAACATAGAAACATAGAATTTGACGGCACATAAGGACCGCTTGGCTCACCTAGTCTGCCCATTTCCCTACCTAACAGATAAGCTGCAGATCCTAGTTAACCAACAGCCTACTTCCTCTTACCCCCCACTAGAATTGCTTTATGTCTGTCCCATGCTTTCTTGAATTCCCCCACCGTTTTTGACTCTATGACCTCTTCAGGAAGGCTGTTCCATGCATCTACAACCCTCTCTGTGAATAAATACTTCCTCACGTTACCTCTGAGCCATCCCCCCCATCTTCAAATTGTACCCCCTTGTTCTTGCACGTCTCTTTTTCTGAAAGATGCTACCCTCTTGGACTTTGTTGATTCCACTGAGGTATTTGAAAGTTTCTATCATGTCTTGACGTCTGGTGGTTTCGCGAGGGTGCTTTGGAGCTGCCCTCCCCCGATGTGTCCCGCAGCCTAGCCGAACACAGGTGCCCCCATGGTGAAATTGACGTCCGGGTTCACGAGGGTGCTTTGGAGCTTCCCTCCCCCAATGTGTCCCGCAGCCTAGCCGAACACAGGTACCCCCACAGTGAAATTGACGTCCGGTGGTTCACGAGGGTGCTTTGGAGCTGCCCTCCCCTGATGTGTCCCGCAGCCTAGCCAAACACAGGTACTACATACATGGGATAGCTGTCCACGCTGCTCTGCTGAGTCGAGCTGTTGCCTTAAGAGCCTTTAATATCCCCACACGAATGCTGATTGTTTTTTGTATAAAATATTTTTGTTGGACCAATGTGGTTACGGATGCTCCCTGGCATTACCTTAAGAGCCAGTGGGGATTTCTGACTAGATCTTGATTATATGTACTTATGCCTTTTTCCAGCAGCCACTGCGTTGTATTCCTCTACAGACAATTGTTAGTAACATATGGGACCATAGCTAGTCTATGGGGATATTAGTAGAAATACTGTTTAAGATTCCTGCTGTATGAATAGATTGTCTAGTGTCCCGAGTTTCAGACATCTAAATTGTTTAGCTCTAATGATCAGCTGCATTAGCGACCAGAGTTTTCTGACCCCTCTCTGCTCTGCTGCCTACAAGCCACCATTTTGGCGCCAGCCTCCCATTTAAAAAAAAAAATCCACGGAGTCCTTGGTCGGCCTCCCTTGTGCTCCAAAACCATTTTTATTTCCCTGGTAGTACCAACAATCGGAAATTTCAAAGGCCGTTTAAAGGAGCGCTTGCTGCCTTACTCCCCTACCGAGCCTGCAGTAACTTACAAAAAAAAAAAATATCTTTTAAGACAAAAAACGCAGAATTTAAGTTACTTTGCTATGATTCATCAGGGCACTCTTTCACCGAGCCCAAATCCTCCTCTAATCCCTACTGCACGGTAGCTGAAGGATCGAGGGTGCACTCGGTGCCTGTAAATTTCTTGCGCGATACCTTGCGAGATTCCGTGTTGCCAGTCTGTTTGTAATCTAACCCTTAGCTGCCTATAAATACCTGTGTTCTCTCTGCCTGCTTCTCAGGTGCCCACAGTGAAACTTGACACCGGTGCTTCACGAAATTGCTTGGCGCCATCTCCCGATGTGTCCCGCAGCCTAGCCAACACAGGTACTATATACGCGAGTAGTTGTCCACGCTGCTCTGCTGAGTCGAGCTGTTGCTTCCTCATGACGCTAGCGTCAGCTGCCCCGCCCCCACCACCACCTCGGTGAGCACTCCATTAAATAGCATGCATCAGGTGACTGTTTTAACCAATCAGTCTACTTTCCCATCTGCAGGTTATCACTGCCTACCACTAGCAGCTGCTACAGCTATCTCCCTTGTTCTTCTGTACTTAATCCCCCTCCTGGAAACACTATGTCACTCTTAGATCTAAAATCACTGTTAGGAATAGCACTCCTTGCAAGGTTTGTATCCCTACCACCTACGGTCCACCCAAATCCACTACTAGGTCCCCCAAACCTCTCCCTATTCCACTGCCACCCCAGACACAGCTCCACCACCACAAATGGCCTATCCCCCCTTGGGGCACACTGCTCCTGGATTCCTGGCCCATCCCTCATCCCCCCATCTTTCCATTCAGGGATGGCCTTATTTAAACTGCATACACCAGGTTTGCTCTCACAGCCTCCCCAATCTCCCTTGCCCAGCCGCAAACAAATAAAAGTACTACCAAACCTAAAACTGTTTCTAACTTTAACACTCCTACTCACAGGGGACATTGAGTTAAATCCCGGACCTACCACCAGCGCTAGCTGACCCCCCCCCATTGGCCAACTACCCAGAGGCCTGAAAATAGCCCACCTTAACATACGCAGCCTCCTACAAAAATTGCCACTACTACAAGCCCTTGCATATACACTATGCCCTGACGTCCTAATTATCACTGAGACCTGGCTGAAACCCCACAACCCAGATGCCGAAGTGGCTTTTCCTGGTTACTCCATCACCCGACAGGACCGCCCAGGCAAAAAGAGAGGTGGTGGCACGGCCATCTACGTATCATCCCAGGTACATTTCTCTCCTGTCACGTTACCTGCTTTCCCTGGCAACATCGACTCCTCACTGTTAAAAATCTCCCTACCACACTCCATCCCTATTTTTGTAGCAGGGACCTACTGTTCCGCTGACTCCACTTTAACCTCCGTTGCAGCTCACCTAGACACCCTAAAAACAATTTCCTCAGGTGGGGAGCTCCATATCCTAGGTGATTTCAATTCTAACTGGCTCACTAGTGCTAGCTGCAAACTCCGTAACCATGTAGCCAGCTTGAATCTGACTCAACTCATCACCGAACCTATGCGGCTAAACCACAAAATGCTAAACCACTCCCTACTCGACTTGGCCTTCACCTCTCACCCTCACAGGATTATAACCTCAGGCCTCCTTCCAGACTCACTGAGTGAGCTCCATATGATATATATAATACGTAAAGTTTTCAAAGCAAAACCACTCCCTCCAAAAACACTCCATATCAGATCCTATAAATCCCTTAACCTAGATGGCCTTACACAAGACTTAGCTAACTTGGATTGGTCCTACAAACCCCAGGCCCCTTCTATGGACCATGCCTATGACTTCTTTAAGTCAAACTTTCTTGCCGTCTGGGATTACTATGCCCCACCCAGAAAGGTTAGAGTAAGGGGTGCCCATCTGCCGTGGATCACAGCCGACCTCCTGGTACACCTCCGTGCCAGAGATCAGGCGTGGAAAGCTTATAAGACGTCAGGTATGCACACCGATCACTTACATTACCGAACGCTCAGAAATACCTGCACCAGGCTTATCCGCATGGCAAAAGCCCACTACTTCTCATCATCACTCCAAGTTCTGGAGGTCTATAAAATCACTTCAAACAACATGAAGTCTTGCTGTATTCTGACAATAGCAGTGAGTCCCAACCTTTGAACTGCCCCGGAGGTGAAAGAGTCAACTTTCCATACCAGGCATGGAACGCTGAGCTTGAGCTCGGTTGAGACTCTGTCTGTTCTTCAAACTCAAACCATCAGATTCTTTACTCCGCCTCACTGAACAGTCACTCCGGAGATTTCTCCTTCTGCTCGGTTCAGTTTGTCGGTTAAAGTACCGTTTTTCTCTGTTTTCGACCAAATTTGAACCGTAACCTGTCGGTTCAGTCTCTGTCTGTGGTATTCGTGAGTACTAGATAGGTTTTATTTTATTCTGTTCTGTGTGGAACTTGTAAACGGTTTATCGGTTCAGTTTGAACCGATCAAGTTGTTTAAAAAATCTTAAATTGTGCTTTTAGAGTGTGGTTACTGGTTCTTATTGGTTCTAAAAAAAAACGGATTTTATTACGGTTTTTTCCACGACCCGTGACACGGTTGGGAACCGATAAGAGGGTCTTGCCTGGCGGATTGCCATAAAAGGGTAAGTTTGATTAGGACTGGCACTATGTCTGAGAAACCCTAAAGAAAAACCGGACCCACTGGGTTTCAACACTGCAGTGTGTGTGGGGAAGTCTTTGGCAAGGCTGACCCCCACACCACCTGTGTTTATTGTCTGGGGTTTGACCACCTCAATGCAGACTGCCAGATTTGCAAAAAATTCCCTGCAGCTACCCTAGAAAAGAGAGCTGGTAGGCTCAGGGATAGGGAGGCCAAAATGTCCGCTGAACTGGATGGCCAGCCCGGTTCGGTTCAAACCGAACCAGAAGGAGTGCCCTCTGACTAGGGCGAGACTTCTTCAGACAAAGGAGAGCCGATTCTGAGGAGTCGGTTCTGGCCAAAAGAACTAGAAAAGAAAAATCAGCTGGTGTGGAACCAAACTTCCTCTCAACCACTGAAGAAATAGCCAAAGCAATCAAATTGTCCAGTCGCTTTCCCTGGTTCCGACCGAACCGGCACCATCAGGCAGGCACTCGGGTCGGCCGGTTCCACCGGTTCAAGAGTATGATTTAGAGGAATTTTATGAAACGGAGGAGGAAGAAGAAGAGTATGAGGAAAGTGAATGTCAATTTGAAAGTCTGGATGTTCCCATTGACCCAGACATCTCCCCAGACAGACCTTCAGGAGTGTCTCCTCCTAGGCTTTCTGAGTCCCCCTCCCATTTCATCTTTTACAAAAAAGTGGCTGAAACCCTCTTGCTTCCTATGGAAGAAGCTGTGGATGACCAGGAGGAGCCTGACTATGTGGAAATGATGGATATCCCAGAGTCTAGGAGGCTGTCTATTCCCTTGCACAAATCTTTTGAGAAACAGACATTTAAGATTTTAAAGACTCCTAACACTATACCTCCTGTTGATAAGAGAATGGACAGGAGGTATACATTGTCAGGCTCTGACATGGAGTTCCTTACACAACAATGCAGCCATGTTGGGGTAGTGCAGGCTGCAGCCTATGATAAGGCAAACATTCCCTTGGCTTCACACCCCCTGGACAAGGACTCCAGGAGGACTGATGCCATGGCAAAGAAACAGTACATGGCAGCATCCTTGGGACTCAGACAGGCCAATTATATGGCCTATACTGCTTGGTATCAAAAGTCCAGATGGGACACTGTTATGCCCTAGCAAAACAGGTCCCTGGCCAGCTTGCCAAGGAGCTGGAGCAGGTGGCTGCTGATGGTATTGAGGCATCCAAGGTGCAATTCCATGCTGCAGTAGACTCCAATGATGTGTCATCTAGAGTCATGTCTACATCTGTGGCACTTCGAAGAATGGCTTGGCTCAGATGTACTAGCCTGTCACAGGATACCCAGACTAAGGTTACCAGTTCAGAGCAATGCCCTTTGGCCTCACCTCTGCTCCAAGGGTATTCACAAAACGCCTGGCAGTGGTAGTTGCTGCTCTAAGAAGGCAGAAGATTGCCATCTTCCCTTACCTGGATGACTGGCTCATACTAGGCCAGTCCCCAGACCAAGTCAAGTTACACTTACAGATAACTCAGCAACTTCTCACTTCCTTGGGTTTCCTTCTAAATCTTCCAAAGTCAGTTCTAGAGCCTGTCCAGCTCCTCACCTTCATAGGTGCAGAGCTAGACACAGAGAAGGCCAGAGCCTTCCTTCCCTGGACAGGGCAAGGACCCTGGTCTCTCTAGCCTCCTCATTCACCCTGCAGGTATCTCGACCAACAAGGCATTTCTTCAGCTCCTGGGGCACATGGCTGCTTCTCAGCAGTAGTGCAGGGAGCAAGATTTCAGATTAGGGACATTCAGTTTCATTTGAGAGCCTTTTGGTCTCAAGGAAGGACCCTCTGACCAAATTGATCCCAGTAACTCAGACCCTGATCCAGGCCCTACAGTGGTGGCAGGATCAGAACAATCTGAGACAAAGGGGTTCCTTTGTCACTCAGTCTCGCTCTTTAATCCTTACTACAGATGCCTCCCTCTTGGGGTGGGGGGCTCACATGGGTGACCTCACCACACAGGGGTTGTGGTCCCCTCAGGAATCTCTGCTCCACATCAATGTGTTGGAACTCAGAGCAGTATTTCTAGCACTTCAAGCTTTTTCCAAATCTGTTCAGAACAAAGTTGTACAGGTCAGAACAGACAACACCACCACAATGTGGTACATCAACAAGCAAGGATGCACTCGGTCTACGGCCCTGTGCACCGAAGCAATGAAGTTGTGGTCTCTGGCTTACTCCCTGAACACCTCCCTCATGGCAGTTCACCTCCCAGGCACGGACAATGTCCTGGCAGATGCTCTCAGCAGGATTTCCCAGGGCCATCACGAATGGTCACTGGACCCCCTGGTCTTGGAGGTGATATTTTCCAGATGGGGCACCCCGCAGATAGATCTTTTTGCAGCCCAGACAATCACCAACTTACTCTTTTTTGCTGCAGGCCCCCAGTGTTGGGCTCAGTCCCACTGGATGCCTTAGTTCCCAATTGGGAAGGGAAGTTTCTCTATGCTTTCCCCCGTCCCTCTCCTGTTCAAAGTGCTAGTCAAAATCAAGTCTCAGCCCTGCAAGATGATCCTGATTGCTCCAGACTGGGCCAGACAGCCCTGGTATCCACTCCTACTGTCCTTAGCAGTCCATCTTCCCCTGTGTCTTCCCAGGAATTATAACCTGTTAACCTGTGCTCAGGGGAGGGTTTGGTACCCGAACCTCAAATCTCTCAATCTCAAGGCCTGGCTCTTGAAGAGTTAGAGTTTGCTGATTTACACCTCTCCCAAGGTGTAATGGATATCCTGAAGGCTTCTATAAAACCTTCCACCAGGGCTACTTATAATTCCAAATGGAAAAGGTTTTCCATATGGTGCTCTGGGAAGCATATTTCCCCAGAATCTGCTGATTTGCCCACAGTCCTTGATTGTATGGTTCACTTAAATAGCTTGGGGCTGAGACCAGCTACACTGAAAGTGCATCTGGCAGCTGTGTCTGCCTTTATTTCAGCAGGTAAGCCCGCTTCTCTTTCAGCTCACCCTGTATTCTCCAAGTTTTTCCAAGGGATTGCTTCACACCAACCCTCCATTCAGGGACCCTGCCCCTGCCTGGGACCTTAATGTTTGCATTGCTCAGCTTATGCAACCCTCTTTTGAGCCTTTGTCCTCAGCAGAGCTTAAGTACTTGACTTGGCAAACTGTGTTTCAGGTAGCCATCACTTCTGCCAGACGCATAAGTGAATTACAAGCTTTGTCAGTGGGCCATGTTTTATCTCCTTTCATAGAGATAAGGTGGTCCTCAGGACTAATACGAAGTTCTTGCCTAAGGTGGTTTCAGATTTCCACCTTAATCAGTCTGTGTCTCTTCCAGTGTACTTCACTGACCATTCCTTCCTTGGCGAGAGGAAGCTGCACAGTTTAGATGTGAAAAGGGCCCTTAGCTACTACACAGAGCGTACCAAGGGTCACAGGTTTGACTCCCTCCAACTGCTCCTCACTTATGGCGAGGTTGGTAAAGGGAAACCTGCCACTAAAAGATCCATTGCCAGGTGGATTGTCTCTTGTATCCAATTTTGTTATGAAAAACTGGGTAAGATTCCACCCTCAGGCCTGAGGGCTCACTCTACTAGAGGTACAGCTGCTTCCTGGCTGCTGCCAGGGAAATCCTATTCTAGATATGTCAAGCAGCTACCTGGAAAACAGTTCACTTTTACCAAGCATTACTCCCTGGATATCCAGGCTGGAGTGATGCTCGGCTTACACACTGTGCTCAGAGCTATTCCTAAGTAGGTTCTGTCCCTCCTCCATGGAGGTACTGCTTTGTAGTCTGTTATTGACAGAATACAGCAAGTCTTCATGTTGTTTGAAGAAAATTACTCACATTAGTAATATTGTTTCTTCTAATGAGTCTTGCTATATTCTGACCTCCCCACCTGCCCCTCTCAGAACCTCTGTTTTTTGGGATGTGGGTGGGCAGTGCAGTGTTGGCACTCCAGTAGGTGCCCACCTTGTTCTCTTCACCCCTTTTTTTCTTGGGGTAGTAGGTGTTAATGTTTATAATTTTTGGGTCTCCTGACTTGAGTCTTTGTTTTGGGACCAAAAATGTGTTTTTATTTAGTAGCCAGGTGGCTGTGTAGGTTTACAGCTTCCACACAGGGCCTACTTAAAGATCTGACGGTTTGAGTTTGAAGAACAACGGACAGAGTCTCAACCGAGCTCGATCTCAGCGTTCCATGCCTGGCATGGAAAGTTAACTCTTTCACCTCCGGGGCAGTTCGAAGGTTGGGACTCACTGCTATTGTCAGAATACAGCAGGACTCCATTAAAAATGGACTCTGCCCAGCAGCAGAGACTGAACTTGGGGATTGCCAGAGCCTGTAAGAGGTAGTGTCCTGCACTACAGCCTGACTGTTGTGAGGCACTTCCTGCCCCAACCACCCCCAACCCAGGGTCGGCGCTTCATTTATTGCTGCTGGCAGGTCACGTGTCACATCACGTGACCTACCCTTCTTTTTACTAAGTGTCCACTTTCTCATTTGCAGCTTATAGACACCAACCACTAGGAGTTGCTGCACTCTCCATTCTAGCTCCTCTTTCAACTCTCTACCCCTTCCTAGCAACTGTTTGAAAACCTACCCACTAGAGGTCACTGCAGTTCCCTTTGAATCCTTTCTACCACCTACTTTCCTCACTCCTCCTATCAGCCTACCACTAAGCACCTGGCAGCATCAAACCTAATACCCTTTTCTCCAAAGTCTACTGACTAACCACTAAGCCAATGAACTAGGCCAACATCTTCCTCTACTTTCAAACTCTTAACCCTTCCTCCCTCCTTTTCTGAATTAAAAAAACTTTCTATACTCTGTCCCTAAGCTGTGCTCAAACCCAGTACCCTTGCAGTCAGAGTCAGCAGCTCACCCTTTGACCACATTGTCTCACCTATTTTATTCCTACTTTCTATGCCTTTTAGTCTCTTACCCCCCACCTGTCAAAATATAAGTTTACCACTTCTCTCTTGCTGCCTTTGCAGGTTTTGAACCCTGCACCCTCACTATCAAAGTCAGCAGTTCCAACAATCAGCTAGCGCACCTGTCTATTATTTCTGCACAATTTCAAAACTCTAAAAATGCTCTAACCCTCTGACACTGCTAAAGTGTTATCTGATTGTTTCTGCAGACCTTGAACCCAACTCCCTGCTGCTACAGCCACTGGCTGGGCTCCTTCCTGCTACTCTGGGCAAGACTTGAACTTAGTGCCCTGTGCACCTCAGGCACCAGCCCTGCCACTATACCAAGCAGCACCAGCTTAGAGGTGACCTCTCACTACTATCTCCCCTCTATCATCCCTAGTTCCCATTCTTTCTTCACTTCAGGCTCCTCCTCCCATTACCAACTATGCATTGCACCCCTGCTCACCAGGCCTCTCTCTTCTCCTCCTCCTTCTTTTGCCTTCCACCAACCCTATTGTCCCTATTAACCTCGGCCTCACTACTCCAGTGTTCCTACCTACCCTCCTGTCTTCACCTCCTTACCACTACTCCTCCCTCCCTCCTCCTCCACACACACCCTTATGCTCCTCACCTCACCCCCATCCAGACATTACCTTTCCTCCCCCGGCTCACTTCGCTTCTGATCACTTAAGCCTTCTCTGCCTGTGCTGCCCTACCACTCCCTGTGCTACAAAACCCCTTCCTCATCCTATCACTCCGGCGTAAACTCTCCATCTGCCACCCTCTGACCAGAGCAGTTCTCTCCTTCTACTCCTGATAGGGAACATACATCCCAACCCAGGCCCTGCCCCTCCCACCCACCCACCCCACTGGTCTTCAAGTAGCCTCCATGACATATGCAGCCTGCTGAAAAATTTGGCGCCCTACAGTGTTGGGCCTTGGCTCATCAACCAGACATCATAGCCCTGGTTGAAACCTGGCTGTCAAACCACCCCCTGACTCATTTGTTTCTCCCAGGCTATACCTTATACCGGGAGGACCGGAGTAAACGAGGGGAGGCTGTGCAATCTACACTAGGGACACAATACTTGGACATGCACTCCCACCCTCGCCCTTGTAAATGGGGCCTAGGCTCTACCATCAAACTCACCCCGGACCCCTCTAGGAGCCCTCTCGATCTCACCACAGCCTCGTTCCCCAAAGAACCCAGCACCCGGCCCTGGTATCTTTAACTGACTACCTGGCCACCCTCCACCATAAGGTGGAACAAATCCTAGTTGGGGACCTTAATGTAAATTGGCTCAGCACCTCCTCATCCGCAATCAGAGACTCATTTGCCGCCTAAAAGACCTGGCGCAACTCGTCACCCAGCCCACGAGAATAAACTCTAAGAGGGTACCAGCACCCTTCGGATGTTATTATAACTAACCCAACCCCATAAATCCAAAACATCCAGGTCCTACCAGACTCCTAAGTGACCCACCCTCTCCTATTTCATTGGGCAGTCCCCAATCCCAAACCCAAAGCCCAGACCACCTCATGAGTGCCTCCGCCTGAGTGGGCTGAAAAAGTATTCCCTCACCCAGATAAAGCTGGTCCCCATTGATACCATTTTAACCCGACGACAGCACTACCCTCGCCTTCTTCCTCACACCTTCAGCATGGCCTGTGATCTCGTTGCACCTTCACCATAATCCGGTCCAAAAGCAGGGCACCCTGGGTTAGCCCTGCCCTTCTACAATTACTAAGAAATCGGGATAACCTCTGGCACCTTGCCACTGAAACGGGTCGTCTGTCTGATAGGCAGGCTTACAATGCAGCCCGGAATAAGTGCTCTTGGGCCATCCGGAAAGCCAAGGCTGACCATTACCAGGCCACCCTTACCTCCTCCTGGGGCTCGGCCCGGACTTTCTGGGATAATATTAAACAACTTAACGGAAAAGCCCACTCCTCTGCCCCATCCCAGCTCACTAGAAATGTCACTACCACCACTGAGCCTGCCACCATAGCTAACTGGCTCAACGCCGCTTTCACTGACCTTAGCTCAGTCCTCCCTAGTAATTTCTTTGACCCTCCCCCCAACCAACCTCCCCCTGTCCTCCGGCACCCCAGCTTCCACCTGCACAAGATTTCCACCCGGGAAGCCAGACCCATCCTAATCAAAGCTTTGAATGGCAACAGTTCTGGCAGTGACTCGCTGGACCCCAGTATCCTCAGGCTGGTGCTAGATGAAGTCCTTGCCTCACTCACCAGCCTAATTAATCAATCACTCTGCCTGGGATATTCTATGGCTTGAAGCAGCCATTATCATACTAGTTGCTGGGGAATGACAGGTCGCCGGCCAACAAACTACTGCCAATCATCCTCCCCCATCTCTAAAGCCCTGAGAAAGTGGTAGCTATTCAAATCACTGATTATCTGGCTTAGCATAACATCTTATGCCCAGAGCAACATAGCTTCCATGCTGGTCACAGTACCAGCACTGCCCTAATTGAATTCTCCAACTTCCCACACTCCTTCTGGATACCAGCTCCCTAGCTGGTGCAGTGTTCATCGACCTCTCAAAGGCTTTGGACACCATCTCCCATCCATCTGCTGTTCTCTGCCACACTGGTCTTGGCTGGCCCCTAGCATGGTGCATGTTTATCTTGCCCGCCGATCACGTGTGTGTAAAATCAATGGCACCTCTCCGATACCCGGCTCCCTCACTCTAGGGTCCCTCAAGGCTCCTTCTGGGCCCCTTCTCTTCTCTCTATCTGAACACCCTGCCCAGTGCATGCCCTGGCAAAATTCTACTGTATGCAGATGACGCTGTCCTTTTGCCACCCACCGCAATCCCGCCTCCTCCAGGACACCCTACAGCAGTCTTTCAACAGTGCTGAAGCTTGGTTTAAGAGCGCAGACTCGCATCAATCTTAAAAACACAAAGCTATGCTCTTTTCCACCCCAAAACAAAGCTAGCAACCACCCACTCTATATCCTTCCAAGTACCAATCAGCCACTGGAACAAGTCTGCTCCTACAAATACCTTGGGGTTACCTTCAACTCAGCCCTCACATTTCACAACCACATTGATGCCCTAACATCCGCCACTAACACACGGCTTGGCATCCTCTTCCGCCATAGAACCTGCCTTCCCCCAAATGCTCTCCGGCTTGCTGTTACGTCATCCGTTTTGTCCCTTGCAGACTATGGTCTACCAGTCTATGGTGCTGCCGACACCACTGCATTCAAACAAATTCACTTAACCCTGAATAAAGCCTGAAGATTGATTACTGGTGCCCCCAGGCTCACACACACCTGTCAGCTGTATGTTGAGGCTAAACTTCTTACCCTGGATGAACGGCTCCGATATCAAACCTGTCTCCTCACAAAAAAAACCCTACTGGCTCTCCTCGTGTAACAGCATCCATCCACCGAGCCCTCCCACTATTGCAACACGGTCATCCAACAAGACCACTCTAATGGTCCCCAGATCAAGAACCAGCCATGGCCAGAGGTCCTTCTGCTATAGAGTCCCAACCTGGTTTAACTCTCTCCTGCCCCCATCACCAATGCCACCACCATCTCCAAGTTCAAAACCACCCTTCAAACCACACGTCAACACTGTAACTGCTCCTGTCTCTGATAGTAGCCTCCACCTCTACTTCTCAGGACAACGCCTCCGGGCGGCTTCCACCCAGCCATCCCCACCACCACTTCCTGTACACCGTGTTTCATGTTAACCTGGCCAGTGCCAGCTGTTTCAGTGTTTACCTATTAGATTGCTCACTTTTGATACCAACTTGTGTAACTCCTCTTCTCAATTACATGTACCTGTAACCTAATGTATTTGTCTGACCACAGTGTGACGTGGCGCCCTATTGAACGCCTGTTGTTTTGCAAACCTATGCTATGTAACCAAAAAACACTATGTATGTCTTTATGTGACTGAAGTACCTTTGGAAACGAGCCTCTGGCTCAAAGGTTGTAAACTGATTTTACAAATAAATAAAATAAATAAAAAGAAACAACATTACTAAGGTGAGTAATTTTTTTCTTTTCTCCCCTCCCACCCAGCCACCCACCCCTGCCCTAAATGTGGGAGGCTCTATCATAACTGAACCTCTAGCAGTTGCCACAGCCTTCAACTCAGTGTTTACTAGCAGTGGGTCCACTCACTACTCAAACCCCCTACCTGACACACTAACCGTGACATCCTCATCCCTACCCATGCCGTCCCCTCACCCGGTTTTCACCTTCACTGCAGTTACCCCACTAGAAGTACTTAAAAACCTACTCACCCTAAACCCCTCTAAGGGTAGATGCACTACAGGCATAGATGCCAAAATGCTCTACCTTTCAAACAACATGAAGTCTTGCTATATTATGACAATTACAGTTTGTCCCAGCCTTAGAACTGCTCCGGAGGTGAAAGAGTTGACTTCCATGCCAGGCATGGAATCTGGAGCGCGAACTCGGTTAGAAAAACTCTGTCTGTGTAATTTCAAACTGAAACTGTCAGATTCTTTACTCTGCCTCACTGAACAGTCGCTCCGGAGATTCCTCCTACTGCTCGGTTCATTTCTCGGTTAAAAAGTGTTTTTTCTCAGTTAAATAAACCGCGATTATAATTATTTTAACCGCAAACCGGTCAGTTCAAGCTCTGTCTGTGGTATCGTAAGTAATAGGTTTTACTTTTCTGTGTGGAACTTGTAAATGTGTTATCGGTTCGGTTTGAACCGATCAGGTTGTTTTTAAAACTTATTTTAAAATCATTTCAATACATTTAGAGTGCGGTTCCTGGTTCTTATCGGTTCTAAAAAAAATGGATTTCATTACGTTTTTTTCCACGACCCGTGACACGGTTGGGGAACCGATAAGGGTGTCTTGCCTGGCATTTGCGGAAAAGGGCAAGTTTTTGGTTGAGCTGGCATTATGTCTGAGAAACCCAAAAGAAAAACCGCCCACTGATTTCAACATGCAGTGTCTGTGGGGAAGCCTTTGCCTAAGGCTGACCCACACACCACGTGGTTTATTGTCTGGGGTTTGACCACCTCAATGCAGACTGCCAGATTTGCAAGAATTTCCTGCAGCTACCCTGGATAAGAGAGTTGATAGGCTCAGGGAACGAGGAGGCCAAAAGTCCGCTGACCGGATGGCTAGCCTGGTTTGGTGCCAACCCGAACGGAGGAAGCCCTCGACCAGGGCGAGACTTCTTGGGCAAGCGAAGAGCTGACTCAGAGGAGCCAGTTCCAGCGAAGAGAATAGAAATCAGCAGGTGGAGTCAAAATTTCCTTCTCCAACTGCTGCAGAGATAGCCAAAGCGATCCGAATTGTCAGTGCTTTCTCGGATTCCGTCCGAACCGCCATATCTGGTAAAGGTCGGTTCTAGCCGGTTCCACCGGTTCAAGAATATGATATAGAGGAGTTTTGAACTGGAGGAGGGGAGGAGGATTATGAACAGTGTGAATGTGATTTTGAAAGTCTGGATGTGCCCATTGAACCGGACATCTCCCCAGACAGACCTTTAGGAGAGTCTCCCCTAGGCTTTCTGAGTCCCTTTTCATTTTCTGTTTTATAAAAAAGTTTGGAAGAAGCTGTGGACGAGCAAGAGGAGCCTGACTATGTGGAGATGATGGATATCCCAGAGTCCAGGAGATTGTCTATTCCTTTACATAAATCCTTTAGGAAACAAACAATAACAATTTTAAAAGCTCCTAATTCTGTACCTCCTGTGGATAAAAAGATGGACAGGAGGTACACTTTGTCAGGTCCTGATACAGAGTTTCTTTCACAGCAATGCAGCCAGGAGGAAGAAACAGATAGGGAGCTGATGCTAGCCATCCAGAGGATGGCAGACAAGGGTGAGGTAGTACTGGTTGGAGACTTCAATATTCCAGATGTGGACTGGAGCATCCCAGCAGCAGCATCAACTAGGAGCAAATTTATCCTAGACTCCCTTCAGGGTGCCTTCCTCAAGCAACTGGTCATGGAACCAACTCGGCAGAAGGCAATACTGGACCTTGTGCTCACAAACAGGGACAGTGTGATGGGGTAAGAGTGGGGGGCACCTGAGGAACAGTGACTACCAGTCACTGTGGTTTGAAATCACAGAAAGAGCAGAACCAAACCACACAAAAACACGTATCCTGGATTTTAGGGGGGCAAACTTTGGGAAAATGGGGAGATACTTGAAAGAGGCATTAAGTGGAATGGGGCAGGAATTAGGGGTTGAGGAACAGTGGGAAGTATTTAAAATGGGGATTACAAGAGCAACAGAATTATGTATTAAGCAGGTTAGCAAGAGGAAAAGGAAGAGGAGACCATTATGGTTTTCCAAAGAGGTAGCAAAGAAAGTGAAAGCCAAAAAGATTGCATTCAGGCAATACAAAAAGACACAGGCAAAAGGGGATAGGGAGAAGTACCAGGAGAAGCAAAGGGAGGCAGGGAGGTCAGTAAGGGAAGCCAAAGCTCAGACAGAAGAACACATTGCAAAATAAGTGGGTAGAGGGGACAAAACCTTTTACAGGTACATAAGTGAAAAAAGAAAGGCAAAGGGAGGGATAGTGAGACTGAAGGGGGAGGATGGGGGCTGTGTGGAGGATGACAACAGTAAAGCTGACATATTGAACAGGTATTTCTGCTCAGTCTTTACTGAGGAAGAGGAGGGTATGTGTCTGAATGAGTACAAGTGGTGAGAATGGTGCAGAAATGGACACAAGTCCCTTTACGAGAAAGGGTCCTGAAGGAACTGGAAGTAATAAGAGTTGATAAAACAATGGGGCCAGATGGGGTGCACCCTAGGGTCCTTAAGAACTAAGACAGGTGGTGGCTGAACCTCTTGCTATCCTGTTTAGCGACACTAGAAACAGGGAGGTACCCAAAGACTGGAGGATAGCAGATGTAGTCCCCTTATACAAAAGTGGGAACAAAGAGGAAGCGGGAACTACAGACCAGTCAGCCTCACCTTGGTAGTGGGAAGATCATGGAAGCACTACTGAAGGAGAGATTGGTGGAACATCTGGTTGTCAATGGACTACAGGACCAAGGCAGCATGGTTTCACCAGGGAAGGTCATGTCAGACCAACCTCATTGAATTTTTGACTGGGTGACTAGGGAGGTGGATCAGGGAGGCAGTGGACATGGCCTATCTGGACTTCAGCAAGGCCTTGACACTGTGCCACATAGAAGACTATTGCACAAACTGGGAATATGGGTGTGGGCAGGACAGTAGTGCGGTGGGTAGGTAACTGGCTGGGCAGCAGGACACAGAGGGGTGGTGGTAAATGGCTGTCACTCCACAGAGGGAAGAGTGACCAGTGGGGTACCACAGGGATCAGTGCTGGGACCGGTACTATTCAGTATCTTCATCAGTGACATTCTTGGGACCTAGAAGGCAGAATTTCACTGTTCACTGATGACACAAAACTCTGTAACAGAGTAGACACACCAGAGGGTGTAGACAGAATGAGAAGGGACCTGCAGAAACTTGAAGAATGGTCAGGGTTTGGCAGTTGAAATTCAATGCAAGGAAGTGCAAGATAATGCATATGGAGCACAAAACCCTGGCACAATATATCAGTTGGGGGTTAGGATATAGCATGCACCAAGCAGGAAAGGGATCTTGGAGTTATCATCTCTGATGACTTCAAGGCAGGGAAACAGTGACAAGGCAGCAGGTAAAGCAAATAGGATGCTGGGATGCATAGGCAGGGCATCACCAGCAGGAAAAGGAGGTCATAATTCCACTATACAAGACACTAGTGAGGCCGCACCTGGAGTACACTGTGCAGTTCTGGAGACCTTACCTACGTAAGGACATAGACAGGGTAGAAAAGGTTCAGAGGAGGGCAACAAAGATGGTGCATGGATTGCATCACAGGTCCTATGAGGACAGGTTGAAGGCACTGAACATGTACTCCCTGGAGAGAGGAGGAGAGAGGATATGATAGAGACATACAAGTATCTTACAGGGAGGAACAGGGTGCAGGAATGCACTATTTTTAAGCGAAAGATGTTCCAGGACTAGGGCATGGGATGAAGTTGGAGGAGACGATTCAGAGAAACATGAGGAAGGAATTTCTTCACAGAAAGGGTGGTGGACAAGTGGAACACCCTGCCAGAGGAAGTGGTGGGGGCTGAAACAATCACGGAGTTTAAGAATGCATGGGATAGACATAAAGGAATTCTGGAGGTCAGGGGTAAGGGGCAACAGACTTCCTGGAAAACATAAACTGAACTTACAAACTTAAATGGGCAGACTGGGTGGGCCATAGGCCCTTATCTGCCGACACTGTCTATGTATGTATCTATGTATGTTGGGGTAGTACAGGCTGTAGCCTGTGATAAGGCTAATATTCCCCTGGCTTCACACCCTCCTGACAAGGACTCCAGAAGGATTGATGCCATGGCTAAAAAAAAATACATGGCAGCATCCTTGGGACTCAGACAGGCAAATTATATGGCCTATGTTGCAAGATACCAGAAATCCAGATGGGATACTGTCATGGCTTTAGCCAAACAGGCCCCTGGCCAGCTTGCCAAGGAGCTGGAACAGGTGGCTGCTGATGGTATTGAGGCATCCAAGGTGCAATTCCATACTGCAGTGGATTCTAATGACATATCTTCAAGAGTCATGGCTACATCTGTGACTTTTCGTAGAATGGCTTGGCTCAGGTGTACTAGTCTGTCACAGGATACCCAGGCTAAGGCCAAGGATTTTCCTGTTGTGGGAATTTCTCTGTTTGGAGAGCAGACAGAGAATTATATGAAGAAAATGGATGAGTATAGAACCACTTGTAGGAGTGCACAGGCCAAGGAAAGGCAAGCCACTCCTCAGAGGCAGCCCCCCAGGGGCAGAGGCAGGCCTTTTCACAGGCCTTTTTACCAAGCCCAGGCCTCCTCTTCAGCTTTTGTTCAGAGGGGGTTCTTCAGAGGAAGAGGCAGACGGGATACGAGCAGGCCTGCTCCCACCCCTCAACCTAAAGCCCCTGCCAAACAGGCACCCTGATGGGATGCCCAGGGCCAATTCTCCATTACCTGTAGGGGACAGGCTGGCTTACTCGTTCAGGACTGGGAGTCTTTAACTTCAGACAAGTGGGTCCTGGAAGTAGTAAGCCAGGGACTGGTTCTCAGCTTCAAAAAATTTCCAAAGATGAGAATCAGATCTTTTCCACCTGCAAATCCACTAGAGACTCTTGCTTTGGAAACAGAAGTCTCAACCCTCCTTGCTCTCAGAGCTGTGGAAAGGGTTTCTCCCCTACACCAGGGCAAGGAACTGTACTCCAGGTACTTCCTTACCCCAAAAAAGACATGAGAATGGCGGCCCATCCTGGACCTAAGATATCTGAACAAGCACCTTTTAAAACCAAAATTCAAAATGGTGACTCTGGGAATGATTTTATCCTCCCTAAGGCCAGGGGACTGGCTAGCTTCCCTGAACCTCAAGGATGCCTACTTCCATGTTCTCATCAGAAGCTCCCACCAAAGTACCTCAGATTCGAACTGCCCTCAGGCCATTATCAGTTCAGAGCAATGCCCTTCGGCCTTACCTCTGCCCCAAGGGTATTCACAAAATGCCTGACAGTAGCAGTTGCTCACTTAAGAAGGCAAAAGATTGCCATCTTTCCCTACCTAGATGACTGGCTCATAGTGGGTCAGTCTCCAGACCAGGTCAAATCACACCTGCAGGTTACCCAGCAGCTGCTTACCTCTCTAGGTTTTCTTCTCAATCTCCCAAAGTCAGTTTTAAAACCTGTCCAGCTACTCACCTTCATAGGCGCAGAACTGGACACAAAGCAGGCCAGAGCCTTCCTTCCTCTTGAAAGGGTAGGGACCCTGGTGGCCCTGGCCTCCTCCTTCACTCTGCAGGTCTCTCAACCAGCAAGGCATTTTCTACAGCTCCTAGGACACATGGCTGCTTCCACAGCTGTAGTGCAAGGAGCAAGATTTCAGATGAGGGACATTCAGTTCCATTTGAGAGCCTTCTGGTCTCAAAGGAGAGATCCCCTAACCAAGTTGATCCCAGTAACTCAAACCTTGATCCAGGCCCTGCAGTAGTGGCAGGATCAGAGCAACCTAAGACAAGGGGTTCCTTTCATCCCTCAATCTCACTTCTTGACCCTTACTACAGATGCGTCCCTTTTGGGATGGGGAGCTCACATGGGCGACCTCTCCACCCAGGGATTATTGTCCCCTCAGGAATCTCTACTCCACATCAATCTGTTGGAACTCAGAGCTGTTTTTCTAGCACTTCAGGTTTTTTCTGCATCTGTTCAGAACAAAGTGGTACAGGTCAGAACAGACAACACCACTACAATGTGGTACATCAACAAACAAGGGGGCACTCGGTCTTCAGCCTTGTGCACCGAGGCAATGAAGTTGTGGTCTCTGGCTTATTCCCTGAACGCCTCCCTCATAGCAGTTCACCTCCCAGGCAAGGACAATGTCCTGGCAGATGCTGTCAGCAGGATTTCCCAGGGCCATCACAAATGGTCACTGGATCCCCTAGTACTGAGGTTAGTTTTTGCCAGGTGGGGCACCCCTCAGATAGATCTTTTTGCAGCCCCAGACAATCACGAACTTCCGCTTTTTTGTTGCAGGCTCCCAGTGTTGGGCTTAGTCCCCCTGGATGCCTTCCTTCTCGATTGGGAAGGGAAGTTCCTCTATGCCTTCCCCCCCTTCCCTCTCCTGTTCAAGGTGCTAGTCAAAATCAGATCTCAACCTTGCAAGATGATTCTGATTGCTCCAGATCGGGCCAGACAGCCCTGGTACCTACTCCTTTTGTCCTTAGCAGTCCATCTTCCCCTGTGTCTCCCCAGGAACCACAATTTGTTAACCTGTGCCCAGGGGAGAGTTTGGTATCCGAGTCTCAAATCGTTCAACCTCAAGGCCTGGCTCTTGAGGAATTAGAGTTTGCTGACCTACACCTTTCTCAAGGTGTGCTCGAAATTTTGAAAGCTTCTAGGAAGCCTTCCACCAGGGCTACTTATAACTCTAAATGGAAAAGGTTTTCCATATGGTGCCCTGGGAAACATATTTCCCCAGAATCTGCTGATTTGCCCACTGCCTTGGACTATATGGTCCATCTAAATACTTTGGGGCTGAGGCCAGCTACCCTGAAAGTGCATTTGGCAGCTGTCTCTGCTTTTATTTCAGCAGGAAAGCCCTCTTCTCTTTCTGCTTACCCTGTATTTTCCAAGTTTTTCAAGGGATTGCTTCTCACCAATCCGCCATTCAGGGACCCTGACCGTGCCCCTGCCTGGATCTTAATGTTTGCATTGCTCAGCTGATGCAACCCTCCCTTTGAACCTCTGTCTTCAGCAGAGCTTAAGTACTTGACGTGGAAAACTGTGTTTCTAGTAGCTATCACTTCTGCCAGGCGCATAAGTGAGTTACAAGCTTTGTCAGTGGAGACTGACTTTATCTCCTTTCACAGAGATAAGGTAGTCCTCAGGACTAACAGGAAGTTTTTGCCTAAGGTGGTTCCAGATTTCCACCTTAATCAATCTATATCTCTTCCAGTGTTCTTCATTGACCATTCCTCCTCTGGCGAGAGGAGGCTGCACAGTTTAGATGTTAAGAGGGCCCTTAGTTACTACATAGCGCGTACTAAGGGTCACAGGTTTGACTCCCTCCAACTTTTTCTCACTTATGGTGAGGTTTGGAAAGGGAAACCTGCCACTAAGAGATCCATTGCCAGGTGGATTGTCTCTTGTATCCAATTTTGCTATCAAAAACTGGGTAAGGTTCCCCCTTCAGGCCTGAGGGCTCACTCTACCAGAGGTACAGCTGCGTCCCTAGCTGCGCCAGGGACATCCGTATCTTAGAGATATGTCAAGCAGCTACTTGGAAAACAGTACACACTTTCACTAAGCATTACTCCCTGGACATCCAGGCCAGGAGGGATGCTTGGTTTGGCACAGCTGTGCTTCAGAGCCTATTTCCTAAGTAGGTTCTGTCCCTCCTCCATGGAGGTACTGCTGTGTAGTCTGCAGTTGTCATAATATAGCAAGACTTCATGTTGTTTGAAGAAAAATTACTCACCTTAGTAATGTTGTTTCTTCTAATGGAGTCTTGTTATATTATGACCTCCCCCCCAGCCTGCCCCTCTCAGAACCTCTACTCTTGGGATGGGGTGGGCAGTCCAGTGTTGGCACTTATTGATGCCCATCTTGTGTTTTTCCATCCCTTCTTTTTTTGGGGAGTTTGGGTGTTGTCTTTTATCTTATTTTCTGGGTCCCCTGACTTGAGTCTTGGTGTTGGGACCAGGAAAATGTGTTAATATTTTAGTAGCCAGTTGGCTAGTGTAGGTTTACAGCTTCCACACAGAACCTTAGTGAGTTTTTCTCGTAAAGATCTGACAGTTTCAGTTTGAAATTACACAGACAGAGTTTTTCTTACCGAGCGTGCGTTCCAGATTCCATGCCTGGCATGGAAGTTAACTCTTTCACCTCCGGAGCAGTTCTAAGGCTAGGACAAACTGCAATTGTCATAATATAGCAAGACTCCATTAGAAGAAACAACATTAATAAGGTGAGTAATTTTTTCTTCCGCTCCAGCAATCGCCGTGCCTCTAGCATCTCTTTTCAACCTCTCTTTCACCTCTGCCACTTTACTTTCAATATGGTGTCATGCCACAGTTATCCCCCTTCTGAAAAGCGGTGGCCCTTCCTCCCCTAGTAACTACCGCCCTATCTCCCTACTACCCACTCTAGCCAAAATCCAGGAACATCTTGTCCTCTCACAACTCACCACCTTCCTTGACTCTTCTTTCTTCACCCCTTACCAGTCCGGCTTTAAAAAATCCCACTCCACAGTTACGTCCCTCCTCGGACTCACTGATTCCATCCTCACTGGCATGGATAATAGCCACATCACATCTGCCATTTTCATCGACCTAGCCAAGGCTTTTGACACAGTCTTTCACACCCTCCTTCTGTCAAAACTCTCTAAAGCTGGCCTCATCAGTGCGGCCACACGCTGGTTCAACTCGTACCTGGGTGGCAGGTCCTAATTGGTAAAAATTGGTGCCTCCACCTCAAACCCCCTCCCCGTCTCCATTGGTGTCCCACAAGGCTCTGTCCTCGGCCCTATCTTATTCTCCATTTTCCTCAACGACCTTCCCTCGATCTGCCAGCATGCTGATATTCACATGTACGCAGATGATACAGTCTTGTACACCTCAGGTCACTCCCCGCAGGAAGTTGCATCCAGAATCCAGCAAGACTTCACTGAAGTCCAGCACTGGCTTCATAGAAATCAATTTATCCTTAATGCTAAAAAAACGATCTCTATGACCTTCGGTACAAGGCAAAGACTCTCCCGTCTCCCTGCTTTCCCCATTGTCAAAACACTAGATGAGACCCCTCTAGAAGTCTACACTTCTTTCAGATACCTAGGGGTCTGGCTGGACCAACATCTAGATTTTTCCACGCACATCGAAGCAACCCACAAAAAACTACGCCCTAGGCTGGGGGCACTATTCCGAAACCGTAGCTGCATCCCTCTCCCTGCTCACAAAGAGATCCTACAGAAAATGATCCTCCTTATTGTCAATTATGGGGATGTAGTCTACGGCTCTGCCCCTAAATCCACCCTGGCTAAACTGGATTCTCTTTATAACTCCTTCATCTCTGGTGCATCCTGTACATGTAACTATTTCATGATTATTCTTCATTGTCATTGTACAATTTTGTATATATTGTATGTAACCTTTGTAATTGTTTTGCTGTCTAAAAAAAAAAAAAAAGCTGTGTATGACTTGTATGTACTATCCATTTCCCTACCCCCAGGACGCATCTGGAATCGAGCGGTAGTCTGCTCAGTATGTCATTCCTGGTAAAAACTTTTAAATAAATAAATAAATGTCACCCTCTCTCTCCTTCCTTCCTCAAGGCTATATATGTTAAGCTCCTTAAGTCTCTTTTCATATGTCTTCTGGTGCAGACCCTGCACCACTTTAGTTGCCCTCCTCTGGACAGCCTCCACCCTGTCTATGTCTTTGCAGAGATGGGGTCTCCAGAACTGTACACAGTACTCCAGATGTGGTCTTACCAACTGTCTGTACAGAGGGCCAACAATTTCCTGTTTTCTACAGGTGATGCCTCCCCCTGTGCATCTCAGTATCCCCCCAGCCCTCCCTACTGCCTTCTCACATTGCTGTCCCACCTTTAGGTCATCTGATATGACTACCCCCAAGTCCCTTTTCATTTTTGTCATTGTCAGTATCTCACCCACCATTGTGTACTCTTCCCTTAGGTTTTTGTTTCCCAGGTGCATTACTTTGCACTTCCTTGCATTGAATCTAAGCTGCCATACATTTGACCATTCCTCCAACCTTGCCAAGTCTCTTTTCAACCTTTCTACCCCACCTTGCATATCAACCATGTTGCAGATCATTGTCTCATCTGCAAAGAGATATACTTTCCCTTCCAGTCCCTCTGCAATGTCACTAATAAAGACATTAAAAAGGACAGGCCCCAGTACTAAACCCTGCAGTACCCCACTATTAACCCTCCTTTCTTCACTGTGGACTCCATTTACTATTACGTGCTGTGTCCTGTTGTCTAGCCAGTGTTTTACCCAGGCTGGCTAATTTGTTTATTAATCTTTTGTGTGGGACTGTGTCAAATGCCTTGCTAAAATCTAGGTAGGCCATGTCCACAACCCCTCCCTGGTCTACTACTTTGGTCACCCAGTCAAAGAAATCAATTAGATTTGCCTGACATGACCTTTCTGCTGTGAATCCATGCTGCCTTGGGTCCTGTGCCCCACTGGCCTCTAGGTACTCAACAATTATTTCCTTCAGAAGTGATTCCATCATTTTTCCTACCACTGAGGTCAAACTGACAGGTCTGTAGTTTCATGCCTCTGTCATGCTTCCACTTCTGTGAAAGGGAATCACATCCGTCCTTCTCCAGTCCTCAGGTACCACATCATCCTCCCATGATTTATTAAAAAGGGTAGTCAGTGGTATCACTAGTTCTTCCCTTAGTTCTTTTAGAATTCTGGGGTGAATCCCATCAGGCCCCATTGCTTTATTCACCTTCAGTTTTAAGAGTTCTTTCAGAACCCCTTCTTTTGTTAAAGGACTAATATCAACCCCCCTATCCAGAGTGTTTTTATTGACTGGATTAGGTATCTCCCCCTGCTTTTCCATTGTGAATACTGAGCAGAAGTATTGATTCAGTATCCCTGCTTTTTCACTGTCACTCTCTGTTTAGCCACCTTCCTCTTTTTTCAGCCTCAGTATCCCTGCCTTAGTCTTTCATTGCTCCCTAATGTACCTATAAAAGGTTGTATCGCCCTTCTTAACCGAGTTGGCTATCTTTTCCTCGGTTTGGGACTTTGCTACTCTGACTGACTTCCCCGCTTCCTTCTTCTTTAACGGGTACAGTTCTCTGACCTGCTCTTTCTGTGTTTCCTTATACTTCCTGAATTCTATCTTCTTCTCCCTTACCTTCACAGCCACTTCTTTTGAGAACCATAGTGTTTTTTTCTTTCATTTTGATTTGTTTATTTGCTTCACACAAAGGCTTGTTGCCTCTGTGATGGCGGTTTTGATGTTTCCCCACTGTTGCTCCACTCCACCTTCTTGCCTGTTTGCTAGTGCTTTTCTGAGGCACTCTTCCCATTTTGACAAAATCAGCCCTCCTGAAGTCCAGTACCTTCACTTTTGTGTGGCTTGACTCTACAGCTAAGTTTATCGTGAACCACACTGTTTGGTGGTCGCTTGTTCCCAGATGGCTACCCACTTCAAAATCAGAGATCCTCTCTCCATCCCCATTGGAAAGTACCAGGTCTAAGACTGCTCCCTCCCAAGTGGGTTCCAAACTATCTGTCTGAGGCATGCCCCCTGTAGGGCATCGAGAATGGCCCTGCTCTTGTACATGGCTGCAGCAAAGGTGCTCCAGTTAACATCTGGCATATTCAGGTCCCCCATTAGCAATATCTCCCTTTTCTCTGCCATCCCAAGCATGCCTTCTATCATTTCCCTGCCTGTTTCCTCCCCCTGAGATGGGGGTCTGTATACAACCCCTGTGCGGATTGTGGAGCCATTTCCAGTCTCCAGGGTGACCCACAATGCCTCCTCTCCTCCCTGTTTACCCTTTAGTTCTGTTGTTTTGACCCCTTCCCTTACACAGAGAGCTACTCCTCCTACTCTTCTTCCCTCCCTGTCCCTCCTATAGATTGTGTACCCTGGTATGTTGACATCCCATTCATGCTTCTCTGTGTACCATGTTTCTGTGACTGCCAGAATATCTAGGCATCCCTCTTCCATCAAGGCCACCATTTTGGGGAGCTTTTTACCTAGACTATGGGCATTGGTACTCATTACCCTCCATTTTTTATGGCTTTATTTCTTTTTGCCCCATCCCTGTCCTTACTGCCTTTGTCTTTTTCCCCATTTACCCCTGCCCTTTTCCCTATCGACTGCTCTGTCTTGGTGTTTACCTCACTAACTACCCTGATTTTTAGGTGGGGCTAGGATTTCCCTTCTCCTTTTCAGTGCCTCCCCCCCCCAGCTAGTTTAAATGCTTCCCAATGAAGCATTTAAACCTATCACCTAGGTTCCTGGTTCCCCTCCTGGATAAGTGCAGACCATCGCACCTGTATAGGCCTGCATCACTCCAGGTGGAGCCCCAGTCTCCAATGAAGCCAAATCCCTGAGCTCTGCACCAATTTTTCAACCAGTCATTGAATCCCATGGTGCGGAGTACCCTAGCCTCATCCATGCCATAGACAGGTAGCACTTCTGAGAAAATTACCATGTGTGCTACTTGTCTAAGGCCCCTCCCAAACTCCACAAACTCCTGTTGCACTGCTCTGATCCAATTCTCAGCCAGATCATTTGTCCCTAGGTGAATAACGACATCCAGCTCACTCCCCCTTGCAGCTTCTCCCATGATCCTGAGGATTCATTTCCTGTCCCTCCAAGCCATGGCATCAGGCAGGCACCTTACCTCCCTTTCCCCTCCCTCCACCAGTTCTACCCCCTAACAAATGAGTCCCCTACCAGGAGTTGTTTCCTTCCCCTGTGGGGTCCTGTGCCACCCTCCTGTGGATCTCCATTGTGGAGGTTCCCTGCATCCTCCTTGGTCTCCACTGCAGGTGCCTCCATACAGGAACCATGCTCCACCAGAGTGGTGAATGAATTGTGGAGAGGCACAACAGGAGGGATGTGCCTCTGTTCCACCACCCTCACCCTCCCTGAGCCCAGCGTGGTCCAACCACTCCTCATTATTGGCAACCTCTGAGGTAGTGGCAGTGGCCTGGGTGGTCCCTGTGTGGGGGAGAAGGTTTCATGAATCCTTGCCAGGTCAGCATGGAGACGAACAACCTCCTCCCTCAGACCAGAGAGCAGCCTGCAAATAGCGCAGCAATGCAGTCTCCAGAATGTCTCCCAGAAAACTGCTGCTCCACAGCCAGTGCATTGCACCACTCCCCACATGTCGGTGTCCCTTCCTGTTACATATATTTTTCTTTTGTTATTTTTTTGTTCTTGTTTTAGTGTGTGCAAGTTTGTGAGTGCCTCTACCCCCTATTCAGTGTGCTGTGCCTTTAAGGATATGAACAGGTGTATGTTAGCGGTTTTGGGGAAGTGATATCAGAGCCCCCAATAAAGGAAATTATGCACTTGGGGTGGGTGGATGTGGTGAGGGGAGGGTGGAGGGAGTAAACCTATGCCTTCCAGAAACAATCAGCTAGAACTCTGACCCTCCACCCCGGGGAGTGCCTTTCTTCCTGTCAGACACCTATTTCACAGAGGTTAAGTAACAGTTCTAGTTACAAATGACTGCAAATATCTCCCAGCTACAGTTCCTCCCTGGCAAATTAAAGTTAAAACTAAGAAAAGTCAACCCCAAAACAAAGTCAATACTAGTTACTTATACAGGTCCAAAAAGTAACAATTCAGTTCAGTGCAGTCTAGAAAATAACCTCCTTGATTCAAGGAAGCTGTGGCTGCTTTCTCACTCTCTCTCTCTGTCTCGGCAGACAGAGACCACAAACAACTTCTGTTATAAATCCACAGTTCAACTAGGCCCCTTTCAGCTCCTCCCCTTAACAGACACCTATTTCACAGAGGTTAAGTAACAGGTCTAGTCACAAATGACTGCAAATAGTTCCCAGCTACAGTTCCTCCATGGCAAATTAAAGTTAAAACTAAGTAAAGTCAACCCCAAAAACAGAATCAATACTAGTTACTTACACGGGTCCAAAAAGTAATAATTCAGTTCAGTGTAGTCTAGAAAGTAACCTCATTGATTCAAAGACGCTGTGGCTGCTTTCTCACTCTCTCTGCCTCAGCAGCTTGATGATGTCATAAACAAAGGCACTGTGAGATTAACAGGGGAGAGGCAAATGTTTTCAAATATTTTCCATACAGACTTTTAGATGGATTGCCAAGATGTGCTGTAAATCGTGGAAGGAACACAGAAAATGGAAAACAATGTATTCTCTAGTAAACTGTAACAGCCAAAACATCTTATTTATGAAACCACTTGTTAAAGTGCAGAGTTGCTCTTTAAATAAGACCGATTCCAATACTGATCCTTGTGGCACCTTGCTGGTCACCCTCACTTCCTTGGAGTGAGTTCTGTTTATCACCACCCTCTATTGTCTATCCCTCAACCAATTTCTTACCCAGTTTATGACCTTTGGACCCACTCCCAGGCTGCCCAGCTTGTTTACGAGTCTTCTGTGTCGAACAGTGTTGAAGGCCTTACTGAAATCTAGGTAGGCCACATCCAAGGTTCCACCCTACTCTAATTCCCTGGTCATCCAGACAAAGAAATCCTTCAGATTTGTTTGACATGACCTCCCTGTTGAGAATCCATGTTCATCGGATCCAGTTAGTCACTGGATTCAAAATATTCCACAGTCTTTTCTTTGGGAATGAGGAATTTGTTTAACTAGGAAAGGCACACCAAGCCAGAGCTTGTTTCCAGGTGTGACCTGGGAGCACAATGAAGTTAAGTGACTTGTTCAGGGTCACACAGTATGCAAGTGGGGGCTGATGGGATTCAAACCCAGGTCTCTTGGTTTGCAGCTCAGTGCCCTTAAAGCAGCAGTACTACAAAATCAGGAAGTGACCTATCAAAATTCTGTTTTTCGGCTGTAAGCATGCGGCCAACGTTCCAGTTTCCATAACTGTAAATGTTTTTTTCCAGTCATCTTTAGTTTTTTAGATATTTGCAATTTATTTGAAGTGTTGTAGCCCTACAACAAATATGGCAGCTGACTAATTTTCAGCTGCGCTTTTTCTACAGGTCACATCAGGTCTTTTGACAACAGCAGAGGGACCCACTGCCGACGTTTTCCAATGTCTCTGCAACTCATTCACATGTGCAGTTGGCAGCAGAGGGGGTTCCAGTGCAAAATGCTTAGTGGCAGAAATGAAAACAAAAACAGAGAATAACTGAGCAACTTACTTGGCGATAATACAATGCCAGCGAGAAAGAGTACCAGGTATATGATTAGCAGGACACATCAAATAAACTGTCAAAAAAGCGCAGGTTTTTTTTTTCGTAGTACTGCTGCTTTAACCACTACGCTATACTGCCTCCAAAGTAGTAATTTCCTTCAGTAGTACTTAATGATGAACAGGAGCCTTTAGACCTCTCCCCATGTTGATCCCCACTGGCGAGACTGTGGGGGGAGGAGGGGGTAGTTGGGGTTCGGGCACTAGGACACCCAAAGGCTGGAACTAATTGTGACAGGTTGCAAACAGTTGTATGGGAAATTTATTTTTTCTAATTCTGCTGATTATTGTGATAATCAATATATCACCATAATATTTACCCAAATATAGTGATACTAAAGATTTGATATTGTAACATCCCTATGCTTGATCAAGTAAGTGGATTCTTAACACCACAGATTTATATCAGTGACAGTATCGGTTTAAATTCATTTGGTCTTACCATTTAACTAGCTAAGAGATTAGGCCTGCCCCAAAGGAAATGGTACAGTACCGTCCTTTGAGAGGAGTTACCTCAGAAAGCCTAATGATGGTGCTAGACATTTTGGGAATTCCAATTGATAGCAGTGACCCAGGAAACCTTTTTATCGCGTATAATAGGGTGGTATCAGAGACCCTAGATATCATTGCTGTGGTACGTGTTTGTCCTTTAACTCTTTGCCCTGGTGCCCCATGGTATGATGGGTCATTGCAGGAGTTGAAGAGGTCAGGTCAAAGGTTGGAAAGGCACTGGTGGAAAACTAACCTGGAGGAGGACAGGCTTGGTTTGTTAAGACCATTATAAGGTTTACCAATCGGCAATTTCCCATAAGAGGGCAGAGTTCTTGTCCAGGGAAATTGCCACAGCTAGAAACAGACCAGCTCAGCTCTTCCATACTGTGGACAGACTGCACAGTCCAGCCTGTCTATAGTCTGGGCCAGCATTGTCACAAGGAAAGTGTGATGAGTTTGCGCAGTTTGTTGCTGATAAGGTTGCCTCCATTAGGGATGAGATCAGCCAGTGACTCCCCATTGGACCTTGCAGTGATCAACCATGTGGTATTAACACCTGGATGACTTGATCTATCTTCAGACAACCAGCAATCATGGATATAGTGAGGATCATCCAGACTCTGCAGCCAACTTGCTGTAGCCTGGACCTGGGCCCAACTCATCTTCTTGCAGGGTGTGTTGAGATGATCACCCCGGTCCTTGCTGGAATAGTAAAGGTTTAATTGGAGACAGGGATCTTTCCAGATCCCTTGAAGGAGGCAGTAGTTCAGCCCCTCCTGAAAAAGCCCTCCCTTGACCCTGACTACCCAGCAAACTATAGGCCAGTCTCTAACTTGCCTTTCATAGGTAAACTTATTGAGAAAGTGGTCGCTTTGCAGCTGGAGGATCATTTATCCAGCCATAATATTTATGATCCTCTCCAGTCAGGTATCAGAAAAAGGCACAGCACCAAGACGGCCCTGGTTCGTGTACTAAATGATCTCCTGATGGCTAAAGATTGGACAGCCCATACCATCTTGGTTCTCCTTGATCCCTTGGCAGCGTTTGACACTGTAGACCATGGTGTGTTGCTAGAGCACCTGTGGTTTTTCTGTGGACTTGGGGGGGCCAGTCCTCAGGTGGTTTCGATCCTTCCTCGAGGGAAGAACTCAGAGAGTGGTGTCGGGGATTTATTCCTCGGCCCCTCACTGTCTGCCCTGAGGGGTGCCGCAGGGCGCTGTGCTCTCACCCATGTTGTTTGCAGAGTATATGCTGCCATCAGCAGACATTAAAAGATGGCACAGTTTGAGTTTTCACTGCTATGCAGATGACTCTCAGCTGTACATGTCTTTTGTGCCTGAGCAGGTGACAGATACTGTCTCAGTGTTTAATAACTGCCTAAATGAGATACAGGACTGGATGAGCGCTAGCTGGATGCAGCTAAACTCGGGGAAAAATGGAGGTGTTGGTAGTGGACCCAGATTGTAGGACAGCCAGGGCATGCGTGGGACAACCCACCGGGTTAAGACTTGGAGGAAAACCATTATGTGCCTCGAGCCAGGTGAGTAACCTCGGCATGATTTTTGACAAACCTCAAGTGTCAGCAATAGTCAAATTTTCTTTTTATCATCTCAGAAATATCGCTAGGGTGAAGCATCTGGTTCTGTCCAAAGATCTTTCTACCTTCATCCATGCCTTTGTCACCACCTGTCTTGACTGCTGCAATGCCCTCTACCTAGGGCTACCGGGGGTGGATATCCACCAATTGCAGCTGGTGCAGAACACGACGGCCAGGTTGTTAACTGGAACCCTGCGATCCAGTCAAATGACACCTGTGCTGCGTGAACTGCACTGGCCAGTACAGTGATGGGTAACCTTCAAGGTCGTGTTGCCGACCTACATAGCCCTACATGACCAGGGACCCTATTATCTGCAAGATCTTCTGCACTCCTACTGCCTTTCCCACCCACTCTGATCCTCTGACGAAGGGACTGTTAGAGATTCCCAGGGTATGTTTAAAGACATCTGGAGCATAATCTTTTGTCTTTATGGCTCCTACCCTGTGGAATTCTCTACTTCATCGGATACAAGAGAGCCTGACCATCAAGGGTTTTAAGTCTGCCCTCAAAACACACCTCTTTCTTCAGACATTTCAGGGGGCCTGAATGGGATTGTGGAAGGGGTTTTTATAGTAACTGTAGAACTGTATTTAAGTTTATGTTTTATGCTGACTGTAATGTTTTATGAGGTATTAATTGTTCAGGCATCCTGAGCTTTGGAAGGGTGCCTTTTTTACAAGTAAAATTGATGATGATGATGATGATGATGATGATGATGATGATCTTAGGTGGGAGCTGCAGTTATCATAATCCAGCCATGCTGTCTGATTGATGAGTGGAGATGGGAAGGTGTGATAGGACACACATAACAGATAATTACCCAGTTTACATGCAGAGTTAAAATTGATTACACAGTAATCAGTCACTTTGTAATAAAATTTTACCCTGCATGTAAACCTGTTCAGGTCTCGGTGGATCTATTGCTGTGCTGCATGTAAACCCGAATGAAGACAGGACTGACTACCTGGCATTGAAGACAAGGTAATCGATCCCCTATGCAGGTAAACATATACCTGGTTTACATACAGGGTTAGAAATGATTGCAGATTAAATCAGTTGCTTTGTAGCCAATTCTAGCCATGCATATAAATGGCTCTACCGATGACATGGGGTTTAATCTCGGGATCGATTCAAGTGCACCAAGCAAGTGCACTGATTACCTGGGCACCAACTGTGTTTGTACCTATAGATGTTATCGGAGCCAGAACTGATCCCACACACATGCTCAGTTGTCATGTACCCAGTTTACATGCAGGTAAAATTGATTACACAGTAGTCAGTTACTTTGTAATCAGATTTTACCCTGTATGTAAATACATTCAGGTCTTGGCAGATCGATTGCTCTCCTGTATGCAAACCTGAACAGAGAAGGGACTGATTACCTAGAATCGAAGACAAAGTAATCAATGCCCTATGCATGTGAACATAGGAAATGCTATTTGTCAACTGTTTGCTATTACAGGTTGAGATTGTAGAGTAATCGGACTTGCAAAAGTTAAATCCAGTGGTAACTTAAACCTAATTGACAGGTTTAATGTAATGCCTTATGGGGGAAAATGTTTAGATGGTATTTATTTGGTTGTTTTTAACAGAAAGATGATAATTCCAAATTTCATTTTCGGCCATATTGGTTTTTCTGCATGTGTCCACTACTGCTTGCATTTGAATCTTACACGACTGTGCTTACAGACTGAATGCTCATGCTGGATTGGTAGTGCACATGTTCAGTCATTGTTTACTTTTCACAGGGGTGTCCATGGCACGCACTGCATCTTCTGCAGATTATGGTAAGGGCATACTTTTGCTTCAGCAATATGGATTATTTCTCATCCCTAAACTTAACTCGTGATACCAATTCTAAAGGGAGTGTATAATTAAATGGTAGTTTATATCCACCACAGTTATGTAAAGGCATGCATTTGACTATTTAACACTCCTGATTCTGAAAACCAACTTTTGAATAACAGGAATTAATGCCTCCTACAAATTTAATGCATGCACAATGACTTATAAATCCAAGACTTTATGCTTTCTTTATTAAATAGCATCCTGATAACAGGCAGTGTACCTACATCAAAGAAAAATAATTTCTAAATGTTTTTGTTAATACTGATGGGGTTTTATGAAGCTAAGTTAATGAACGTGATGTTTTACATTTTGATTGTTTCAAGAGTCATAATATATACATTTGTTATGTAAGTTGCAAAAAGTTTTATTAATGCTCCAGTTAGGGTCAAAGTGACAAAAGTTGTGAAATGTGACATTAGGGATTCCAACATTAACACACACATACACGCCCCACAGCAAGCAGGAGAGCAGGTGTGGGGTGTGCCTTGGGCTTCTCAAGCCTCACGCTCTCCCCATTTCATCTGTAAATAAGGTCAGATGTGTAGACTTTATGAGAATAAGGTGAGTGTTACGCTTGAGAAGCTCAAGGCACACTCCATACCTGCTGTCCTGCCTGCTTTTTGGGGGGTTAGGGTTGAAAACCCTAAGGCCACATTTCCCAACTTTTGTCACTTGGACCCTAACTGGAGCATTCACAATGTTTTTTGCAACTTATTTCCTTACTTTTGCGATAGTATAATAGTGTTCTTATTTGGCTGTGGGAGCGCATGGTACTTTGGACCCTGCACTGCCATGTACTTCTGTTGTGGGAGCACAGTGTCCTTCGAACCTTGTGCTCCCATGACCTTTATTTGGCTGTGGGAGCACTGGGTCATTTGGACCTTGCACTCCCATGCACTTTATTGGACTGTGGGAGTGCATGGTCCTTTGGACCTTATGCTCCAATGCATTTTGTTGTGGGAGTACAGGATCCTTTGGACCCTGCAGTCCAATGCATTTTTATTGTAAGAGAGCAGGGTCCTTTGGACCCTGTGCTCCTACACATACATAAGTTATTCTTAACTGTCCCTTTTGTCCCTTCCAGTTGTCCTCTAAGCTACTATTCAGATGTAGAGCTGCTCCCATGACCTGTTGCTGCCAGATTGACAATGCAATCTTTGGCATCCTCCTCCAGTTGCTCTCTAAAGCACCATAATGCTCTGCCTCATGCCCTCGCCTCTCATCATCACCTATTTGCAAACTAGCAGTGTGATCCATTGTATATCCCTGGTGTCTAGTGGCATCCCCACCCACTGATTCCCATATTTATAATTTTTAACCCCACTGGTGGTTAGTGGCACCACCACCCTTCCATGTCATTAGCAACCTGCAAATAAGAAAACCATCCATCAATGTCATACTTTTTTACATTTAAAAAAAAAGTCCACCGCCAATTACACCTGCACCACCCACCTGACCTCCCACTGTGCACCCACTTCCCCGCACCCCCCGACCCCTCACATGTCTTCACTCGCCTGAACTGCCAACACACTGAAGATCCACTCTCTAACTGAAGACATGTCTTGCTGATGGAATCAGAGACTGCCATCTGACAAGTATGGAAACTGTGGTTCAAACAACATGAAGTCTTGCTATATTCTGACATATGCAGTGAGTCCCAACCTTTGAACTGCCACGGAGGTGAAAGAGTTAACTTTCCATGCCAGGCATGGAATGCTGAGCTCGAGCTCGGTTGAAACTCTGTCTGTTGTTCTTCAAACTCAAACTGTCAGATTATTTACTCCGCCTCACTGAACAGTCGCTCCGGAGATTTCTCATTCTGCTCGGTTCATTTTGTTGGTTAAAGTATTATTTTCTCGGTTTTTTTACCAAAATTAAACCGCAACCGGTCAGTTCAAGCTCTGTCTGTGGTATTGTGAGTACTAGATGGGTTTACATTATTTCTCTTCTGTGTGGAACTTGTAAACTGTTTATCGGTTCGGTTTGAATTGATCAGGTTGTTTAAAATATCTTAATCTGTGATTTACAGTGTGGTTACCGGTTCTTATCGGTCCTTAAAAAAAAACGGATTTTATTATGGTTTTTTCCATGACCCGTGACACGGTTGGGAACCGATAAGAGAGTCTTACTCGGTGGATTGCCATAAACGGGTAAGTTTGGTTAGGACTGGCACTATGTCTGAGCAACCCAAAAGAAAAACCGGGCCCACTGGGTTTCAACACTGCAGTGTGATTGGGGAAGTCTTTGCCAAGGCTGACCCCCACACCACCTGTGTTTATTGTCTGGGGTTTGACCACCTCAATGCAGACTGCCAGATTTGTAAGAATTTCCCTGCAGTTACCCTGGAAAAGAGAGTCGGTAGACTCAGGGAAAAGGAGGCCAAGAAGTCCACTGACCCGGATGGCCAGCCCGGTTCGGTTCCAACCGAACCAGAGGGAGTGCCCTCTGAACAGGGCAAGACTTCCTTGGGCAAAAGGAGAGCCGACTCCGAGGGGTCGGTTCCAGCAAAAAGAACTAGAAAATCAGCTGGTGTGGAGCCAAAACTTTCCTCTCCAACTGCTGAAGAGATAGCCAAAGCGATTCAAATTGTCCAGTCGCTTTCTCCGGTTCCGACCGAACCGGTGCCATCAGGTAAGCAACTGGTTCGGCTGGGTCCATTGGTTCAAGACTATGATTTAGAGGAATATTATGAACCGGAGGAGGGGGAAGAGGAGTATGAGGAGAGTGAATGTGGATTTGAAAGTCTGGATGTGCCCATCGACCCGGACATCTCCCCAGACAGACCTTCAGGAGTGTCCCCCCAGGCTTTCTGAGTCCCCTTCTCATTTTATTTTCTATAAAAAAGTGGCTGAAACCCTCCAGCTCCCTATGGAGGAAGCTGTGGATGATCAGGAAGAGCCTGACTATGTGGAAATGATGGATATCCCAGAGTCTAGGAGACTGTCTATCCCTTTGCATAAATCTTTTGGGAAACAGACTTTTAAAATTCTAAAAACTCCTCACACTATACCTCCTGTGGATAGGAGAATGGACAAGAGGTAAACATTGTCAGGCTCTGATACAGAGTTCCTTACACAACAATGCAGTCATGTTGGAGTAGTGCAGGCTGTAGCCTGTGACAAGGCAAATATCCCCTTGGCCTCACACCCCCCGGATAGGGACTCCAGGATGATTGATGCCATGGCAAAGAAACAGTACATGGCAGCATCCTTGGGACTCGGACAGGCAAATTATATGGCTTATGTTGCTAGATATCAGAAATCCAGATGGGATACTGTTATGGCTCTAGCAAAGCAGGTCCCTGGCCAGCTTGCCAAGGAGCTGGAGCAGGTGGCTGCTGATGGTATTGAGGCATCCAAGGTGCAATTCCATGCTGCAGTGGACTCTAATGATGTGTCATCAAGAGTCATGGCTACATCTGTGGCACTTTGCAGGATGGCTTGGCTCAGATGAACTAGCCTGTCACAGGATACCCAGACTAAGGCCATGGATTTTCCTGTTGTGGGTAAATCTCTGTTTGGGGAGCAGACAGAGAATTACATGAAGAAAATGGATGAGTATAGGACCACCTATAGGAGTGCACAGGCCAAGGAAAGGCAAGCCACTCCTCAAAGGCAGCTTCCCTGGGGCAGGGGTGGGAGGCCTTTCATGAGCCTTTACCAAGCCCAGGCCTCCTCTTCTGCTTATGCCCAGAGGGGGTTCTTTAGAGGAGAGGCAGACGGGTACAAGCAGGCCTGCTTGCACCCCTCAGCCCAAAGCTCTGCTACAAGCAGGCACCCTGATGGGGTTGCCAGGGCCGATTCTCACCTACCTGTGGAGCAGGCTGGCTTACTTTGTCCAGGACTGGGAGTCTCTGACATCAGACAAGTGGGTCCTGGAAGTAGTAAGCCAGGGACTGGTTCTCAGCTTCAAAAGTTTCCAAGATGAGAACCAGATCCTTTCCGCCTGCAAATCCATCAGAAGCACTTGCCCAGAGGCAGGGGTCTCTTCCCTCCTGGCTCTCAGAACTGTGGAAAGGGTTCCACCCCTACACCAGGGCAAAGGGTTGTACTCCAGATACTTCCTTACCCCAAAAAAGACAGGGGAATGGCGGCCCATCCTGGATCTCACATACTTAAACAAGCACCTTTTAAAACCAAAATTCAAAATGGTGACTCTGGGAATTATTCTACCCTCTCTAAGGCCAGGGGACTGGCTAGCGTCCCTGGACCTCAAGGATGCCTACTTCCATATTCTCATCAGAAGCTCCCATCGAAAGTACCTCAGCTTCGAGCTGCCCTCAGGCCATTACCAGTTCAGAGCAATGCTCTTTGGCCTCACCTCTGCTCCAAGGGTATTCACAAAATGCCTGGCAGTAGCAGTTGCTGCTCTAAGAAGGCAGAAAATTGCCATCTTCCCTTACCTGGATGACTGGCTCATAGTAGGCCAGTCCCCAGATCAAGTCAGGTTACATCTACAAATAACTCAGCAATTGCTCACCTCTCTAGGTTTCCTTCTGAATCTTTCAAAGTCAGTTCTAGAGCCTGTCCAGCTCCTCACCTTCATAGGCACAGAACTGAACACAGAGAAAGCCAGAGCCTTCCTTCCTTTGGACAGGCAAGGACCCTGGTCTCTCTGGCCTCCTCATTCACCCTGCAGGTGTCTCGACCAGCAAGGCATTTTCTACAGCTCCTGGGGCACATGGCTGCTTCTACAGCAGTAGTGCAGGGAGCAAGATTTCAGATGAGGGACATTCAGTTCCATTTGAGAGCCTTTTGGTCTCAAAGGAAAGACCCTCTAACCAAATTACTAACATACGAATTTGCCAGCAGATAAAGGCCTAGAGGTCTATCAAGCATAGCTCGAATGTGCAGCTAGCACCCTATTCTGCAGCTGCCTCCCCTTCACCCTTCCCTTCATTAACCCTTCCCTTGTCCTGTCCCATCCTCGCTTGAAGCAGTCCACTGTTCTACTGCATACCACTTCAGCAGGTAACGCATTCCACCCAGCCACCACCCTCTGTAAAAAGTGTCTCCTCATCTCCCTCCTGAAACTTCCTCGCCCAGTCTCATATCATGGCCCCTGGTGTCCCTCCTCCCTTACTTTGAACAGCCCTCTGTACTTGTCTTGTTTATTCCTTTCATGTATTTAAAGGTTTCAATCATGTCACCCCTGTCTCTCCTCTCCTCCAGTGAGCACATGTTCAACTCCTTCAACCTCCTCTCGTATGACAAGTCCCCCAGCCCCTTGATCATCTTTGTCGCTCTGCGCTGCACCCCCTCCAGTAACTTAATGTCCCTCTTCAGATACGGACGCCAGTACTGCACGCAGTACTCCAGGTGTGGTCTAACTAATGACCTATACAGTGGCAGAATCACCTCCTCCCTCCTTGAGGATATACCCCTTGCAATACAACCCAGCATTTTGTTGGCCTTTGCAGCTGCCTTCCTACATTGTGCCGAGTTGTTCATTGACCCTGTAATGAGCACACCCAGATCCTTCTCCTCCTCTGTCTGGGCTAGCTGCACTTCCCCTAGCTGGTGACTCCTCCTTGGGTTCTACATCCCAAAATGCAGCACCTTGCACTTTTTGGCATTAAAGCCCAGTTGCCAGGTGTCTGACCAGGTTTCAAGCTTTGCCAGATCATCCTGCAACCCCTGCCATCCCCCCAGGTCATCCACCACTGCGCCTACCTTGGTATCATCAGCAAACAGACTGATCTTGCTCTTGATGTCCCATGGTATGTCTGCAATGAATATCCCAAACAACACTGAGCCCTGTGGAACACCACTCGCCACTGCCCTTGGGTGTGAGAGCGCCCCACCCACCACCACCCTCTGTTGCCTTCCCTGCAGCCAGTTTCCTACCCATCTCACCAGCTTTGCACCCGCCCCTGTGCCTATTAACTTCCTTACCAGCCTTCCACATGGCACTGAGTCGAATGCCTACTGAAGTCCAGTACAGGACATCCACTGCATGGCCCCTGTCCAGTTGCCTAGTTACCCAGTCATAGAACTCGACCAGGTTGGTTTGGCAGGATCTGCCACATATGAAGCCATGCTGTCTGCTGTCCTGTAGTCCTTTGGCCTCTAGGAGGGCTACCAGCCTCTCCTTCAGGATGGTCTCCATTAGCTTACCCACGATGGATGTGAGGCTCATTGGTCTGTAGTTTCCCGGTTCATCCTTGGGGCCACTCTTGTGGAGGGGCACCACATGAGCCATCCTCCAGTCCTGAGGTACACACCCCGAATGCAGTGAGGCATTAAATAAGTCTGTTAAAGGTCCTGCAAGGACCTCTGCCAGCTCCTTCAGTACCCTGGGGTGGATGCCAGTTTCTCATCCCAGTGACTTGAACCCTGATCCAGGCCCTACAGTGGTGGCAGGATCAGAGCAATCTCAGACAAGGGGTTCCCTTTGTCACTCAGTCTCACTCCTTAATCCTTACTACAGATGCATCCCTCTTGGGGTGGGGAGCTCACATGGGCGTCCAACTGTTTTGGAACTCAGAGCAGTTTTTCTAGCACTTCAAGCTTTTTCCAAATCTGTTCAGAATAAAGTTGTACAGGTCAGGACAGACAACACCACCACAATGTGGTACATCAACAATTAAGGGGGCACTCAGTCTATGGCCTTGTGCACCAAAGCAATGAAGTTGTGGTCTCTGGCTTATTCCCTGAACACCTCCCTTATGGCAGTTCACCTCCCAGGCAAGGACAATGTCCTGGCAGATGCTCTCAGCAGGATTTCCCAGGGCCATCACGAATGGTCACTGGACCCTCTGGTTTTGGAGGTGTTATTTGCCAGATGGGGCACCCCGCAGATAGATCTTTTTGCAGCCCCAGACAATCACCAACTTCCCCTTTTTTGCTGCAGGCCCCCAGTGTTGGGCTCAGTCGCTCTGGATGCCTTAGTTCTCAATTGGGAAGGGAAGTTTCTCTATGCTTTTCCCCCCTTCCTTCTTCTGTTCAAAGTGCTAGTCAAAATCAGATCTCAACCCTGCAAGATGATTCTGATTGCTCCAGATTGGCCCAGACAACCCTGGTATCCACTCCTACTGTCCTTAGCAGTCCATCTTCCCCTGTGTCTTCCCAGGAATCACAACCTGTTAACCTGTGCTCAGGGGAGGGTTTGGTACCCAAACCTCATATCTCTCTCAGTCTCAAGGCCTGGCTCTTGAAGAGTTAGAATTTGATAGTTTACACCTCTCCCAAGGTTTAATGGATATCCTGAAGGCTTCTAGAAAACCTTCCACTAGGGCTACTTATAATTCCAAATGGAAGAGGTTTTCCATCTGGTGCTCTGGAAAGCATATTTCCCCAGAATCTGCTGATTTACCCACAGTTCTGGATTATATGGTCCACTTAAATACCTTGGAGCTGAAACCAGCTACCCTAAAAGTGCATCTGGCAGCTGTGTCTGCTTTTATTTCAGCAGGTAAGCCCTCTTCTACTTCAGCTCACCCTGTATTCTCCAAGTTTTTCAAGGGATTGCTTCACACCAACCCTCCATTCAGGGACCCTGCCCCTGCTTGGGACCTTAATGTTTGCATTGCTCAGCTTATGCAACCTCCCTTTGAGCTTTTGTCTTCAGCAGACCTTAAGTATTTGACTTGGAAGACTGTGTTTCTGGTAGCCATCACTTCTGCCAGACACATAAGTGAACTACAGCTTTGTCAGTGGAGCCTGATTTTATCTCCTTTCATAGAGATAAGGTGGTCCTCAGGACTAACAGGAAGTTCTTGCCTAAGGTGGTTTCAGATTTCCACCTTAATCAATCTATATCTCTTCCAGTGTACTTCACTAACCATTCCTCCTCTGGTGAGAGGAGGCTGCACAGTCTAGATGTGAAAAGAGCCCTTAATTACTACATAGAGCGTACCAAGGGTCACAGATTTGACTCCTCCAACTGTTCCTCACTTATGGTGAGGTTGGTAAAGGAAACCTGCCACAAAAGATCCATTGCCAGGTGGATTGTCTCTTGTATCCATTTTGCTATGAAAAACTGGGTAAGGTTCCTCCTCAGGCCGAGGGCTCACTCTACCAGAGGTACAGCTGCTTCCCTGGCTGCTGCCAGGGACATCCCTATTCTACAGATATGTCAAGCAGCTACCTGGAAAACAGTTCACACTTTTATCAAGCATTACTCCCTGGACATCCAGGCTAGGAGTGATGCTCGGTTGGCACAGCTGTGCTTCACAGCCTATTTCCTAAGTAGGTTCTGTCCCTCCTCCATGGAGGTACTGCTTTGTAGTCTGCATATGTCAGAATATAGCAAGACTTCATGTTGTTTGAAGAAAAAATTACTCATCTTAGTAATGTTGTTTCTTCTAATGGAGTCTTGCTATATTCTGACCTCCCCCCCTGTCTGCCCCTCTCAGAACCTCTGTTTTGGGATGTGGGTGGGCAGTGCAGTGTTGGCACTTAGTAGTTGCCCACCTTGTTGTTTTTCACCCCTCCTTTCTTGGGGTAACTTGGTGTTGTGTTTTTCATTTTTTGGGTCTCCTGACTTGAGTCTTTGTTTTGGGACCAAAAAATGTGTTCTTATGTTTAGTAGCCAGTTGGCTAGTGTAGGTTTACAGCTTCCACACAGGACCTCAGTGAGTTTAGCTCATAAAGATCTGACGGTTTGAGTTTGAAGAACAACAGAGTTTCAACCGAGCTCGAGCTCAGCATTCCATGCCTGGCATGGAAAGTTAACTCTTTCACCTCCGGGGCAGTTCGAAGGTTGGGACTCACTGCATATGTCAGAATATAGCAAGACTCCATTAGAAGAAACAACATTACTAAGGTGAGTAATTTTTTCTTCTCCAACCACAGATGTCTTACTTGTTAGACAGCAGTTGTCAGTTGCAGCAGCAAGACGGGTCTTCAATTGAAGATTGGATATTCAGTGTGTTGGCAGTTCAGGTGAGTGAAACTGTGTGAAGGATCAAGGAAGGGTGCAGGGAGGTGGGTGCACAGTGGGAGGTCGGGTGAAGATACTGTAAAAGAAATTCTAGGATGTGGATATGGTACACTTGTCAACACTTAGGCAGTCTTCCTTTCCATTTAATTCCAGCTGGAACATGGGTCTTTTTTAGAGCTCAGCTTGATGTCGGTGGGCACCACTGTTAGTCTTTGTTTCAGCAACATTTAAGTAGGAAAAGGCAACATTCTAGTGGAAAAAGGCTGATCACAATAAAGGACTGCAAGAATTCATAGCAGCACTGCCTAACTGAACCAAATGGCATTGGGGGACATTGGAACAGCATTTAAGTCATGGGGGCTCATGACAAATCAGGGAGCTCACTAGAAGGCACCAAATTTTAAAATCACTCCCATGGCCTTAAATAGCCACCTGCAGCAGCAGCTCACTAACATTTTTTTTGGCGCACAGCTTGGTGTTGGAGGACACCACTGTTAGTCTTCTGTTTCAGCAACATTTAAGCAGGAAAAGACAGCATTCTAGTGGGAAAAGGCTTATTGCAATCAACGGATGCGAATATTCATAGCAGCACTGCCGAACTGAACTAAACGGTATCAGGGGATAGTGAAACCTCATTTGTGTCATGGGGGCACATGACAAATCGGGGCGCTCACTTAAAGGCACCCGATTTTAAAATCACTCCCACAGTGTGGTGTTGGAGGACACCACTGTTAATCTTTTGATCTTACTTCGAGACACAGCTCTTGCAGCAGGTTACACCATTAGGACTGAAGGCAGCAGGCGTCAGGACCCCACATAAAAATTCTAGCTAGCTATCTTCAGTGGGGACCGCCCCCGACGTCGGTCCTGCCTCCGACGTCAGATGTAGTAGATAAGGGGGCGGTCCTGCCCGATTCCCAAGTTCTTTCCCGCCGTCAACGTGCATGTCTCGACCCTTCGGTTCACCTCTAGCGTGCAACGCGTGGTTAAGTTCTTTCCTACGGGAAATTCAGATATCTTCAAGCAAGTTTTTCTCTGATGTCCTCTCCGACCTCCAGTCACTCCACCAAGTGTGCTTGTGGGAAACAGATCCCCTTCAAAGACCCTCACGCGGCCTGCGTCCGGTGCCTAGGGCCAGACCACGATACCCGGGCCTGCTCCTTCTGCCAGGGGTTTAATAGCAGAACCTGGATCCGTCGCCAGAAGGCCCTTCAGGCTTTTTTGCTGGAAGAAAAGCTTAAGACCATGTCTTCCAAGGAGGACTCTTCAAAAAGACCCACAAGCATGCTGAAAAACGAAGGGAGAAGGCCTGTTCCAGGTCCCCATCTAGGGCTTCAGACTCACGCAGCTCCGGTTCCAGGTCCGACCACTCCCCCTCCAGGGCCAGCTCTCAGCCTCCCCCTGCTGCGGTTAAGAAGGCTTCCTCTTCTCAGGCCAAGACTGCCAGACCTTCCTCGTCCTCCAGGGCCTTGGTCAAGTCTGAGGATCGCCACCATCATCATAAGTCGGGTTCCCGCCCTTCTGAACCTGACGTCTGGTCGGCTTCCTTGCCTCCTCGCAAGACCTTGGAGCTTACCTCTCTGAAAAGACCGCAGGACCCGACGCCGGTGCATCCATTGTCATCCTCTCGCCATAGATCCCCGGAGCCGCCGTCAGCCAGATGACCATCGCCGGCCAGGCCAACACCTCATCGGATGCCGGTAGGGGGACCAGTGCCCGCTCCTATTGAGAAGAGAACCCCGACGCCTCTGACCAGCATCGGTCAGGAGACCATAACCGAGGAGGAATTAACTCAGCCTGAGGACTAGACGGGCGACCCTGGTCCTGTCGAGACGCCCAAGGAACCCTCGCTGTTACCCCAAGCCCCCTGTGGAGCTGATGCCGGGACCCGACGACCGTCCACCGGCGTCCGGACCGTCGTCGGGCCTTTCCATGGTAGAAGTGAAGGAGCTGTTCACTTACTGGTGGGACACCATAAAGAAGGACATGGTTCCCACTCCTCCTCCTCTTCCTCCTACACCGATTACTCCTCCAGTTCCTGCATCCCCCTCACCATCGGGGTCGGCAGGCCGATTACCTCCTCCCCGGGAGCACAGAACACCTCCAAGGGGGAGACCAGACAAACGGAGACTTCCGTCCAAATCCTCTTCTAGGTCACCCAGCCCTAAGAGACCCAGAAGACGCCGATGATCACCTTCGACAGAGGACACGGGATCAGAGTTCTCAACATCCAGATCCACATCTCCCCTCTCCATCCCTTCTCCGGATCCATGCGAGATGCCAAAGTCTCCTCTGGATGACCCTTCGTTCTCGGATATTATGAGACACATCCAAGAGAACATGGGATGGGATGCAGAAGAGCTAGACCCCGAAAGGCTATGCCTTGCAAAGTATCTTCGGCAGAAGGACCCCAAGCCTGTGGTGGTGCCACCCTTGGTAGACACTTTCGTGGACGTCACCAAGGCAGCATGGAAGCATCCACATTCACTCCCGGCGATGCTGAAGAAAGCTGATCACTTGTACAAGGCTCCCAGAGAAGTCCAGTACTTGACTCAGCAGCCTCAGGCCGACTCTCTGGTCATAACAGCCTCACATGACCGGTCCCAGAGACCGCAGCATCTGAGCACCCTGCCACTGACCCAGAGTCCAAACAGTTGGACGCTATGGTAGCGACATACGCTCCGCTACCTGCGCCCATCAGATCCCTGAATTACTTGACCCACACGTGCAGTTCCAAACGCCTTGTGGAACAGGGTCTGGATGCGCTGAAGGTGAGCAGAAGGAGGAGATGCTTCAGCTCCTTGTATGCGGGTTCGGACGTGGAACCCAAGTGCTATGGAGCCGCGTGATGACTCCACGGACTCTCGCCGCGAGCATAGCAGCTTCAGGCGTATGCATCCGAGACACTCTTGGTTGTGCGTCTCCGGCTTTACCCCTGACGTCCAGAAGAATATCATGGACGCCCCATTCGAAGGAGAAGTCTTGTTTGGTAAGCCCTCAGAGAAGATTATTACCAAACTTCAAGAGGCCGGGAAGGCGGTGAGGTCGGTTCAGGCCATGTACCGACCCAAGCTTAGTTCCTTTCACAGGAACCAAAGCCGATTTCGTGCACAGATGCAGAGGCAACAGTCCCACCCTGCTCCACAACAGAGGGGCTCCGGCTTTCGCAGAGCCCAGAGGAAACAGCCCGCAGGCCGAAGCCAGCATACTTCCAAGCTGGCCCAGCCAGCGGGATCCTCAGCCGCCACAGCCTGACTCCTTTCCAGCCCCCGCCCATCAGGATCAATGGGAAATCACGGTCGGGGGTCGCATTGCGAACTTCCTGCCAGGATGGCAGGCTATAACCACCGACAAGTGGGTTCTTCAGTTGGTCGGAAGAGGCCACTATATAGAATTCTCAGAAAAACCACCCTCGAGGCCTCCTTTGCTCTCCTGGTATCCGGGTCAGCACAAGTCTCTGATCTGGCAAGAAGTACTCGCGCTCTTGCAAAAGGGAGTGATAGAGTACATCCCGGAGAACCAGAGAGAACAAGGATACTATTCCCACTTCTTTCTGGTTCCAAAGAAAACAGGGGACCTCCGTCCGATTCTGGACCTCAGCGACCTCAATGTGTCGGTCGCCTACAAGAGATTCCGCATGGTGACTCTTCCGGGTCTCATACCCATGCTGAAGCAAGACGCCTTCTTAGCGTCTCTAGACATGCAGGACGCATACCTGCACATCCCTATAGCTCAGGCGCACAAGAGGTTCCTGTGCTTCGAGTTTCTCGACCACCACCTTCAATTCCGAGCCCTTCCATTCGGACTGTCATCCGCACCCAGGGTCTTTACCAAATTCATGGCAGTCGTGGCAGCATCTCTAAGGAGACAGGGCCATTATGTGTTCCCGTACCTGGACGATTGGCTTCTCATGGCCACCTCCAGAGAGGCATTGTTACGTGCAATCCAGAGCACCCAGGACCTGTTCCGATCTCTGGGCATCCTAATCAACCACGAGAAGTCTCTCCTGGTACCGTCGCAGAAGCTGCAATTTATAGGCGCAGTACTTGACACCGTTCAGGGAAGAGCTTTTCTTCCAGACGACAGAGTGGAGCACATCAGATCTCTCATCAGGGAGTTATCATCGAACAAGACCGTCCCTGCCAGGTCGGTCCTTCGCTTGCTTGGACACATGGCTGCGGCCATTCCTACCATCCCTTTCGCAAGGCTCCACATGCGGGTAACTCAGTGGATGCTCAAGGTGCAATGGAATCAAAGGCAAGACCACATGCAGCATCCAGTCAGAATCACGAACACCGTGATTCGAGACAGGCAGTGGTGGCTAGACCCAGGGTCGCTCTCCATGGGCGTCCCGTTTGTAGCGCCGTCCCCGGAGGTAATCCTCACCATAGACGCCTCAGGTCTAGGGTGGGGAGCACACCTGGACGGGGTGAAGTCCCAGGGTACGTGGACCCCTCTGGAGGCTCATCTCCATATCAATGTTCTAGAGATGAGGGCGGTCCTTTATGCCCTGAAGGCCCTTCAGTCAGAAATCCTGCCGAGTACTCTCCTGCTTCAGACAGACAACACGGTGGTGATGTATTACCTCAACAAACAAGGAGGCGCACACTCTTACCCCCTTTGCAGGGAAGCCATGAGGGTGTGGGATTAGGTAATCTGACACGGCGCGAATCTGATCACTGTACATGTTCCCGGGGTGGACAACACGATCGCAGATGGCCTGAGTCGCTCCCAGGCCAGAGTCCACGAGTGGGAACTTCTTCAAGAGGTAGCAGAGGATCTGTTTCTTCGATGGGGAACTCCAGAGTTGGACTTGTTCGCATCCCCATCCAACGCAAAACTGCCCAATTTTTGCTCGCTAGATCCAGGGCCTGGTGTTCTCTGGCGAGACGCGTTGTCCCTCTCCTGGATGGACAGATTCCTCTATGCTTTCCCTCCCTTCCCGTTGATCCAGAGAGTTCTTCTCAAACTGCGCAGGGAGCATGCAACAATGATCCTGGTGGCCCAGACAGATCTGGTTCCCCTTGCTAATTCAGCTATCCCGGGAACCTCCGCTCCCGTTGCCGTTCAGCTCCCATCTATTGTCTCAGGAGGAAGGTTCACTGGTCCACCCGGACTTGCGCTCACTGAACCTGCATGCATGGCTCCTAGAGACATAGCCATCTTGCATCACGGGGTCTCGCAAGAGGTTGCAGAAGTTCTTTCTGCAGCCAGAAAGCCGGCAACGCATGCGACGTATGCCATGAAATGGCGCCGTTTTTGTTTATGGTCGCGAGCACGCGATTTTTTCCCCTTTAGGTTGATCGGTGGGAGTGGTGTTGGACCACCTGCTCTCCCTTTTCCATTTGGGTCTAGTCTACTCCTCTATTAAGGTGCACCTCTGTGCCATTTCTGCCTTCAACCTTCCGGTTGGACATCGCACAGTGGCACAATTAGATGCCTCTCGGGAATTTTTGAGAGGGGTGTTACACCTTAGGCCACCCATTAAGGACCCAGTGCCTCCATGGGATTTGCTCTTTGTCCTGGAACAACTCACGCTTCCCCCCTTCGAACCTGCCGCGGATTGCGAGCTGCGTTTTCTGTCGTGGAAAATGCTGTTTTTGGTTGCTGTTACTTCAGCGAGAAGAATTTCTGAGCTTCACGCTCTTATGTGCAAAGAGCCTTATTTAGTTTTCCACCGGGACAGAGTATCCCTGAGGACGAATCCTAAATTTTTGCCTAAGGTGGTCTCTACACTCACTCTCAATCAGGATATTGACCTGCCGGTCTACTTCCTGAACTACTCTAATAGAGGAGAGGCACTGCTCCACACCCTGGATGTTCACCGCAGCTTGAGGTATTACCTCAACAGAACTAAACTACTCCGTAGTTCTGAGCAACTTTTCATTTCCTTTTCTGAAAGGATGATGGGCCAACCTGTATCCAAACAGTCCCTGTCTCGCTGGCTTGTCCAGTGTATTTCTTTCTGTTATGATATCAAACAAAAGCCCCTCCCGGGTACAGTCCGGGGTCATTCTACTAGGGGTGTGGCCACCTCCTTTGCAGCACTCCGAAACGTCTCCACTTCTGCCATATGTGCTGCAGCCACTTGGAGCTCTGTGTATACATTTATCAGGCATTATAGCCTGGACATCGCCTCTTGGCGAAGAGACGACTTCGGCCTGGCGGTGCTACAGGGTCTCCTGTCCTAGATTCAGGACCTGGAATGTATTTCCTAGTTTCCTCCTCCCAGAATTTTGGCAGCGTTACTGCTTGGGAATCAGTCCTAATGGTGTAACCTGCTGCAAGAGCTGTATGTCTACGAAGTAAGAAAGTACAGTTACGTAAGAACTATCGTAACTGTAGATCTTCGAGAACAGCTCTTGCAGCAGGTACCTTCCCGCCCACCTTCCCCCTTTGAGGAGGTGTGCTTTCGCTTTTACTATCAGGGTTTTTTTTTTCCCTTTGACTTCTGACAGTGGATCCCTTGGTCTCCCATTTGATGTCAGCCTGCGGCCGGAAGTCTCCGGGGAGAACTGGGGGTAGGGCGGGACAGCCCCTTATGTACTACGCCTGGCGTCGGAGGTGGGACCGACGTCGGGGGCAGTCCCCGCTGAAGATAGCTAGCTAGAATTTTTCCGTGAGGTCCTGATGCCTGCCGGCTTCAGTCCTAATGATGTAACCTGCTGCAAGAGCTGTTCTCGAAGATCTACTGTTACGGTAAGTTCTTATCTAACTGTACTTTTCAGCAGCATTTAATTTGACAAAATGAGGGATCTAGCCAGAGAGAAACTAACTAAGATCCACAAGCAGTTGGATTTAGAAGGCATTTGAGGACCAATTAAATAAGCCATCTTAGAGGCCACAAAGACGTGCATAAAGACAGTGGCAAAAAGAAAAAAAAAATGCAAGCACCCTGTATGGTTCACTAACAAAGTTAAAACTGTCATTAGGGCCAAGAGAGAGACTTTAAGGAAACATGGTGACAGTGAGTGGGAAAATTATGTTCAGAAGAGCAAGGAAGCCAAAATGGCAGTAAAACAAGCAAAGGCAGTGGTGGAACTTCAGACAATAAAAGGAGCCAAGAAGGGGCATAAGTAATTCTTACAGTACTTACAGGAGAAGAAGAAAGTGGGAGGGTTAGTTAGACTTAAGGATGGGGATAGGGTCATGGAAGAAGATGGTGAAAAGGCCACTGTTCTGAACAAATACTTCTGCCTGACAGTGGCATTACAGTGCACGGGAGGGGTGTCCCATAAATGGAAATGGCAATAATTACCACAGACAGGGTTAAGGAGATGCTCAAACATATAAAACAAGACAAATTTCCTGCACTAGCTGGAATACATCCAAGGATAATAAGAGTTGGTGGGTCAGCTGGCAGACACCTTGGCTCATTTGTTTAATAATCCGCTTCAAACAGGAATTGTGCCAAGGGACTGGAAAAGAGCTGACGTGGTGCCACTACATAAGGGTGGAAGCAGGGAGGAAGCTGGTAACTATAGACCAGTTAGCCTCACATCTGTGTTAGGAAAACAGTAGGAGGCCCTGCTTAAGCAAGCCCTGGTGAATAGTTTGAATAAGAATGGTCTACAGGATAATAAACAACATGGATTTGTGGTGGACAGGTCATGCCAAATGAACCTGATTACATTTTTTGATTAAGTGACCAGGGGATTGGATAAGCGTCATCCATTGGAGCTCCTCTATTTCAACTTTCACAAGGCCTTTGATTCAGTCCTGCGTAGCTGCCTGCTGAAGAAGCTGGAGAACTTGGGCATAGCAAACTGCATTGTCAGATGGGTAGGTGACTGACTAGAGGGCAGAAAGCAGAGAGTAGTTGTTAACGGAGTGACATCAGAGGAGGGGAGGTGACGAGTGGAGTCCCTCAGGGCTCTGTCTTGGATCTAGTCCTGTTTAATGTGCTCATTAGCGACATAGGAGAAGGTATCCAGGGCAATTTTACACTATTCGCAGATGACACTAAACTGGGTGGTAGGGTGGACAGCGAGGAAGAAATAGAAAATCTATGAAAAGATCTGCAAAGGTTAGAGAAATGGTATAGGGTCTGGCTGCTGAGTTTCAGCACCAAGAAGTGTAAAGTGATGTATCTTGGCAAAAAAAAAACAAGAACAACCTATTGGTTTAACGACATCAAGCTCAGTGCCTCACAGGAGGAAAGGGATCTTGGAGTTATCATATGTAACACCCTAAAACAGGCCAGCGAAAGCAACACAGCATATAGTAAAGCAACAAAATGTTGGGGTTAATAAGGAGAGGATTTGACAGCAGGCACTGGGAAGTGATTCTGCCATTGTACAGATCCCTGGTGAGGCCCCACCTGGAATACTGTGTCCACTTTTGGAGCCTGTATCTTAGAAAGGATAGGGACAGGCAGGAACCATTTCACAAAGGGTAACCAAAAATGATACATGGGCTCCAGGGCTTACCGTACAAAGGGCACCTTGAGGCATTGAACATATACTTACTGGAGACTAGAAGGGAGAGAGGGGACTTGATAGAAACTTTCAAGATCCTGAGGGGGAGTTAATGCTGTGCCCTACATAGAACTGTTCAACAGGGCTTCAAGCTCAAATACAAGGGGACATGAATGGAAGCTGAGGGGGTAGGAACCTCAAGAGGGAACTCAGGAAACACTTTCTTTCAGAAAGAAGAGTGGAGCTCTGGAATAGGCTGCTCATGGATGTGGTGGGAACTAGCATTGTGACAGCTTTCAAACGGGATTGGGATAAAGAGTACACTCAAAGTCGATCTGTGGGTACTTGCATAAGATAGTTCCCAGGTTCTTCAACGGCCCCAGGAATTCAGTGGCAGACTTGATGGATCATTTGGTCTCCTTCTACCATCACCTTTTCTATGTTTCAACCTAAGCTCCTCCCACCCATCTGGGTGATATCCCCCTTGGTTTGGTCCCATGACGTCAGGTTTTCCTTTCTTTTTTTGTATTATTTATTTTCTCCTCCTACGTGCTACTGCCTCAGCCACTCCTTCAGGCTGTGCCAAGGCTGCATCTGATCGGTCTTGTCCCAAGCCCCAACCCTCATATTGCAGTCATCTCCCATGGTAACCTGGACATAACCCTTCTCTGGGCGGGTCCCCCTAAACTGAGGGGGAAGGCAACAGAGGGGCAGGCTAGCACAATACTTGGCCCTCGGAGAGCTGCTGAAGGATCAGAAGCTTCAGGACATCAATGGCCTCAGATCGCCAGATGGTCATCATCCGGCTGAATGCAGAGCCATTTTTCCACTTTTCTGGTGACATTCCCTTGCAATGCATCTCCACTTCCCCCGGTCTCCACTGGAGGTCGATGCAGAGCGACACATCCCCACTACCCACCCCATGAGAGGAGAGCAGTCTTGACAGATGCTCAAACCTCTCCTTCCCCTGCTAGCCCCTGGCCTCCCGAGTCAGTTCCCAAACCCAGGTCACCGGCGTGGCTCAAGGTAAAGTGCCACTGCCTCAGCCCTCTGAGCCACCGGGCCAGCAGGTTTGCCTTTCTACTGAAAGAGTCAGGTCTCCTTCGCTGCTTCCTGTACATGATGTACAGTAGGCCAGTGTCTCACTTTGTCTTCAGATTATTTTTTTCCTTGCTATTCAGTGTTATTTTCCTCTATGGAGCACAGCAAACCCAAAACTGGACTTGGTTTTAAGCAGTGCGCTGCGCAGAGCAGAGCACAACCCCCAGACCTGTGGGCTGTGCAAGTCTCTGCTTCCCTCTTCACTTGAGAACCAACTGCTGTTTGTGGCATCACAATCCATTGTCATAGTGAGCACTATGAAACATAGAAACACAGAACATAGAAACATAGAATTTGATGGCACATAAGAACCGCTTGGCCCATCTAGTCTGCCCATTTCCCTACCTAACAGACAAGCTGCAGATCCTAGTTAACCAACAACCTACTTCCTCCTACCCCCCACTAGACTTGCCTTATGTCTGTCCCATGCATTCTTGAATTCCCCCACTGTTTTTGACTCTACGACCTCTTCAGGAAGGCCATTCCATGCATCTACAAACCTCTCTGTGAATAAATACTTCCTCACATTACCTCTCAGCCATCCCCCCTCTATCTTCAGATTGTACCCCCTTGTTCTTGCACGTCTCCTTTTCTGAAAGATGCTACCCTCTTGGACTTTGTTGATTCCACTGAGGTATTTGAAAGTTTCTATCATGTCCCCTCTCTCTCCCTCCTTCCTCAAGGCTATACATATTAAGCTCCTTAAGTCCCTCTTCATATGTCTTCTGGTGCAGACCCTGCACCATTTTAGTTGCCCTCCTCTGGACAGCCTCCACCCTGTCTATGTCTTTGCGGAGATGGGGTCTCCAGAACTGTACATAGTTCTCCACATGTGGTCTTACCAACTGTCTGTACAGAGGGCCAACAACTTCCTGTTTTCTACAGGTGATGCCTCTTCCTATGCATCTCAGTATCTCCCTGCCCTCCTTACTACCTTCTCACATTGCTGGCCCACCTTTAGGTCATCTGATATGACTACCCCCAGGTCCCTTTTCATTTTTGCCATTGTCAGTATCTCACCCACCATTGTGTACCCTTCCCCTAGGTTTTTGTTTCCCAGGTGCATTACTTTGCACTTCTTTGTATTGAATCTAAGCTGCCATACATTTGACCATTCCTCCAATCTTGCCAAGTCCCTTTTCATCCTATCTACCCTAGCTTGCATATCAACCCTGTTGCAGATCTTTGTGTCATCTGCAAAGAGACATACTTTCCCTTCCAGTCCTTCTACAATGTCACTTATTAATACATTAAAAAGGACCAGCCCCAGTACTGAACCCTGCGGTACCCCACTAGTAACCCACCTTTCTTCACTGTGGACTCCATTTACTATTACCCGCTGTGTCCTGTTGTCCAGCCAGTGTTTTACCCAGGCTACCACCTGGGACCCACTCCCAGGCTGGCTAATTTGTTTATTAATCTTTTGTGTGGGACTGTGTCAAATGCCTTGCTAAAATCTAGGTAGGCCATGTCCACAGCCCCTCCATGGTCTACTACTTTGGTCACCAAGTCAAAGAAATCAATTAGATTTGTCTGACATGACCTTACTGCTGTGAATCCATGCTGCCTTGGGTCCTGTGCCCCACTGACCTCTAGGTACTCAACAATTATTTCCTTCAGAAGTGAGCCCATCATTTTTCCTACCACTGAGGTCAAACTGACAGGTCTGTAGTTTCCTGCCTCTGTCATGCTCCCACTTTTGTGAAAGGGAATCACTTCCACCCTTCTCCCGTCCTCAGGTACCACACCATCCTCCCATGATTTATTAAAAAGGGTAGTCAGTGGTGTTACTAGTTCTTCCCTTAGTTCTTTTAGAAATCTAGGGTGAATCCCATCAGGCCCCATTGCTTTATCCACTTTCAGTTTTAAGAGTTCTTTCAGAACCCTTTCTTCTGTGAAAGGACTAATATCAACCCCCTATCCAGAGTGCTTCTATTGACTGAATTAGGTATCTCCCCCTGCTTTTCCATTGCGAATACTGAGCAGAAGTATTCATTCAGTATCCCTGCTTTTTCACTGTCGGTCTCTGTTTAGCCACCTTCCTCTTTTTTCAGCCTCAGTATCCCTGCCTTAGTCTTTCTTTGCTCCCTAATGTACCTATAAAAGGTTGTATCCCCCTTCTTAAAAGAGTTGGCTATCTTTTCCTCGGTTTGGGACTTTGCTACTCTAACTGACTTCCCCGCTTCCTTCTTCTTTAATGGGTACAGTTCTCTGTCCTGCTATTTCTGTGTTTCTTTATACTTCCTGAATGCTATCTTTTTCTCCCTTACCTTCCCCGCCACTTCTTTTGAGAACCATCGTATTTTTTTCTTTCCTTTTGATTTGTTTATTAAAGGCTTGTTGCCTCTGTGATGGCAGTTTTGATGTTTTCCCATTGTTGCTGCACCCCACCTTCTTGCCTGTTTGCTAGTGCTTTTCTGAGGCACTCTCCCATTTTGACAAAATCAGCCCTCCTGAAGTCCAGTACCTTCACTTTTGTGTGGCTTGACTTTACAGCTAAGTTTATGGTGAACCACACTGTTTGGTGGTCGCTTGTTCCCAGATGGCTACCCACTTCAAAATCAGAGATCCTCTCTCCATCCCCATTTGAGAGTACTAGGTCTAAGACTGCTCCCTTCCTCCTGAGTGGGTTCCAAACTATCTGTCTGAGGCATGCACCCTGTAGGGCATCGAGAATGGCCCTGCTTTTGCATGTGGCTGCAGCAAAGGTGCTCCAGTTAACATTTAGCATATTCAGGTCCCCCATCAGCAATATCTCCCCTTTCTCTGCCATCCCAAGCATGCCTTCTATCATTTCCTTGTCTTTTTCCTCCCCCTGAGATGCGGGTCTGTATGCAACCCCTGTTTGGATTGTGGAGCAATTTCCAATCTCTAGGGTGACCCACAGTGCCTCCTCTCCTCCCTGTGTACCCTTTAGTTCTGTTGCTTTGATCCCTTCCCTTACACAGAGAGCTACTCCTCTTACTCTTCTTCCCTCCCTGTCCCTCCTGTAGATTGTGTACCCTGGTATGTTGACATCCCATTCATGCTTCTCTGTGTACCATGTTTCTGTGACTGCCAAAATATCTAGGCATCCCTCTTCCATCAAGGCCACCATTTCGGGGAGCTTTTTACCTAGACTATGGACATTGCTACTCATTACCCTCCATTTTTTTATGGCTTAATTCTTTTTGCTCCATCCCTATCCTTACTGCCTTTGTCTTTTTCTCCATTTACCCCTGTCCTTTTCCTAGTGAATGCTCTATCTTGGTGTTTACCTCACTAACTACCTTGATTTTTAGGGGGGTGCTAGGATTTCCCTTCTCCTTTTCAGTGCACCCCCTTGGCTAGTTTAAATGCTTCCCAATGAAGCATTTAAACTTATCACCTAGGTTCCCGGTTCCCCTCCTGGATAAATGCAGACCATTGCACCGGTAAAGGCCTGCATCCCTCCAGGTGGAGACCCAGTCCCCAATGAAGCCAAATCCCTGAGCTCTGCACCAATTTTTCAACCAGTCATTGAATCCCATGGTGCAGAGTACCCTAGCTTCATCCATGCCATAGACAGGTAGCATTTCCAAGAAAGTTACTATGTGTGCTACTTGTCTAAGGCCCCTTCAAAACTCCTGTTGCACTGCTCTGATCCCATTCTCAGCCAGGTCATTTGTCCCTAGGTGAATAATGACATCCAGCTCACTCCCCCTTGCAGCTCCTTCCACGATCCTAAGAATTCGTTTCCTGTCCCACCAAGCCATGGCATCGGGCAGGCACCTTACCTCCCTTTCTCCTCCCTCTACCAGTTCTACCCCCTAACAATTGAGTCTCCCACCAGGAGTTGTTTCCTTCCCCTGTGGGGTCTTGTGCCACCCTCCTGTGGGTCTCCATTGTGGAGGTTCCGAGCATCCTCCTTGGTCTCCACTGTAGGTGCCTCCATAGAGGAACCATGCTTCACCAGAGTGGTGAATGAACTGTGGAGATGCACAACAGGAGGGACACACCTCTGTTCCACCACCCACATCCTCCCTGAGCCCACCATGGTCCAACCACTCATCTTTCTTGGCAATCTCTGAGGTAGTGGTGGTGGCTTGGGTGGTCCCAGTGTGGGGGAGAAGGTTTCACAAATCCTTGCCAGGTCAGCATGGAGACAAACAACCTCCTCCCTCAGACCAGAGAGGTGCCTGCAAATAGCGCAGCATTGCAGTCTCCAGAATGTCTCCCGGAAAACTGCTGCTCCACAACCAATGCATTGCACCACTTCCCACATGTCTGTGTCCCTTCCTGTTACAGATATTTTTCTTTTGTTGTTTTTTTGTTCTTGTTTTAGTGTGTGCAAGTTTGTGAGTGTCTCTACCCCCTATTCAGTGTGCTGTGCCTTTAAGGATATGAACAGGTGTATGTTAGCGGTTTTGGAGAAGTGATGTCAGAGCCCTTGCTATAAAGGAAGTTATGCATGGGTGGGTGGGGTGAGGTATGGGTGGGAGGGAGTAAACCTATGCCGTCCAGAAACAATCAGCTACAACTCTGACCCTCCACCCTGGGGAGTGCCTTCCTTCCTTTCAGACACCTATTTCACAGAGGTCAAGTAACAGGTGTAGTCACAAATGACTGCAAATATCTCCCAGCTACAGTTCCTCCCTGGCAAATTAAAGTTAAAACTAAGAAAAGCCAACCCCAAAAACATAGTCAATACTAGTTACTTACACAGGTCCAAAAAGTAATAATTCAGTTCAGTGTAGTCTAGAAAATAACCTCCTTGATTCAAGGAAGCAGTGGCTGCTTTCTTACTCTCTCTGTCTCAGCAGACAGAGGCCACAAACAACTCCTGTTATAAAGCCACAGTTCGACTAGTCCCCTTTCAGTTCCTCCCCTTAACAGACACCTGTTTCACAGAGGCTAAGTAACAGGTCTAGTCACAGATGACTGCAAATATCTCCCAGCAACAGTTCCTCCCTGGCAAACTAAAGTTAAAACTAAGTAAAGTCAACCCCCAAAACAGAATCAATACTAGTTAACTTACACAGATCCAAAAAGTAATAATTCAGTTCAATGTAGTCTAGAAAATAACCTCCTTGATTCAAAGACGCTGTGGCTGCTTTCTCACTCTCTCTGCCTCAGCAGCTTGATGATGTCATAAACAAAGGCACTGTGAGATTAACAGGGGAGAGGCAAATGTTTTCAGATATTTTCCATACAGACTTTTAGATGGATTGCCAAGATGTGCTGTAAATCGTGGAAGGGAACACAGAAAATGGAAAACAATGTATTCTCTAGTAAACTGTAACAACCAAAACATCTTATATATGAAACCACTTGTTAAAGTGCAGAGTTGCTCTTTAAAGAAGACCGGTTCCAGTACTGATCCTTGTGGCACCTTACTGGTCACCCTCACTTCCTTGGAGTGAGTTCTGTTTATCACCACCCTCTATTGTCTATCCCTCAACCAATTTCTTACCTAGTTTATGACCTTTGGACCCACTCCCAGGCTGCCCAGCTTGTTTATGAGTCTTCTATGTCGAACACTGTTGAAGGCCTTACTGAAATCTAGGTAGGCCACATCCAAGGTTCCACCCTAATCTATTCCCTGGTCATCCAGTCAAAGAAATCCATCAGATTTGTTTGACATGATCATCAGATTCAGTAAGCCATTGGATTCAAAATATTCCACAGTCTTTTCCTTGGGAATGGGGAATTTGTTTAACTAGGAAAGGCACACCAAGCCAGAGCTTGTTTCCAGGTGTGACCTGGGAGCGCAATGAAGTTAAGTGACTTGTTCAGGGTCACACATTATGCAAGTGGGGGCTGATAGGATTCAAACCCAGGTCTCTTGGTCTGGAGCTCCGTGCCCTTAAAGCAGCAGTATTACAAAATCAGGAAGTGACCTGTCAAAATTCTGTTTTTCGGCTGTAAGCATGCGGCCAAAGTTCCAGTTTCCATACCTGTAAATGTTTTTTTCCAGTCGTCTTTAGTTATTTAGATATTTGCAATTTATTTGAAGTGTTGTAGCACTACAAAAAATATGGCGGCTGACTAATTTTCAGCTGCGCTTTTTCTACAGGTCACATCAGGTCTTTTGACAACAGCATCTGCTGACCTTTCCCGATGTCCCTGCAAGTCATTCACATGTGCAGTTGGCAGCAGAGGGGATTCCACTGCAACATGCTTAGTGGCAGAAATGTAAACCAAAGCAGAGAATAACTGAGCAAATTACTCGGCGATAGTACAATGCTGGTGAGAAAGAGTACCAGGTATATGATTAGCAGGGCACATCGAATAAACCATCAAAAAAGCGCAGTTTTGTTTTTGTAGTACTGCTGCTTTAACCACTACGATATACTGCCTCCAAAGTAGTGATTTCCTTCAGTAGTACTTAACGATGAACAGGAGCCCTTGGACTTCTCCCTGTGTTGATCCCCACTGACGAGACTGTGGGAGGAGGAGCGGGTGGTTGGGGTTAGGGCACTAGGACACCCAAAGGCTGGAACTAATTGTGACTGGTTGCAAACAGTTGTATGGGAAATTTACTTTTTTCTAATTTTGCTGATTTTCGTGATAATCAATATATCACAATAATATTTACCCAAATATCATGATACTAAATATTTGATATTGTGACATCCCTATGCTTGATCAAGTAAGTGGATTCTTAACACCACAGATTTATATCTGCATCCTTAAGGATTAACATATAAAAACTGGCTTTTGGCTAAGGCACTAAGGCAAGTGACAGAATTGGTTTAAATTCATTTGGTCTTACCATTTAACTACAGTAGCTAATAGATTAGGCCTGCACCAATGGAAATGGTACAGTACCGTCCTTTGAGAGGAGTTACCTCAGAAAGCCTAATGATGGTGCTAGAACTTTCGGGAATTCCGATCGATAGCAGTGACCCAGTAAACCTTGTTATTGCCTATAACAGGGTGGTATCAGAGGCCCTGGATATTATTGCTCCAGTGCATGTTTGTCCTTTAACTCTCTGCCCGGGTGCCCCATGGTATGATGGGTCATTGCAGGAGTTGAAGAGGTCAGGGCGCAAGTTGGAGAGACACTGGTGGAAAACTAACCTGGAGGAGGACAGGCTTAGATTGTTAAGACCATTATAAGGTTTACCAGTCAGCAATTTCCCATAAGAGGGCAGAGTTTCTGTCCAGGAAATTGCCGCAGCTAGAAATAGACCAGCTCAGCTCTTCCATACTGGGGACAGACTGCACAATCCACCCTGTCTACAGTCTGGGCGAGCATTGTCACAAGGAAAGTGTGATGAGTTTGCGCAGTTTATTGCTGCTAAGGTTGCCTCCATTAGGGATGAGATGAGCCAGTGACTCCCCATTGGACCTTGCAGTGATCAACTATGTGGTATTAACACCTGGATGACTTGGTCTATCTTCAGACAACCAGCAATCATGGATATAGTGAGGATCATCCAGACTCTGCAGCCAACTTGCTGTAGCCTGGACCCGGGCCCAACTCACCTTCTTGCAGGGTGTGTTGAGATTATCACCCCAGTCCTTGCTGGAATAGTAAAGGTTTAATTGGAGAGAGGGATCTTTCCAGATCCCTTGAAGGAGGTGGTAGTTCGGCTCCTCCTGAAAAAGCCCTCCCTTGACCCTGACTACCCAGCAAACTATAGGCCAGTCTCTAACTTGCCTTTCATTGGTAAACTTATTGAGAAAGTGGTCGCTTTCCAGCTGGAAGATCATTTATCCAGCCATAATATCTATGAGCCTCTCCAGTCAGGTTTCAGAAAAAGGCACAGCACCAAGACGGCCCTGGTTCGGGTATTAAATGATCTCCTGATGGCTAAAGATCAGAGAGCCCATACCATCTTGGTTCTCCTTGATCTCTCAGCAGCGTTTGACACTGTAGACCATGGTTTGTTGCTAGAGCACCTCTGGTTTTTCTATGGACTTGGGGGGCCAGTCCTCAGCTGGTTTCGATCCTTCCTCAAGGGCAGAACTCAAAGAGTAATGTCAGGGCTTTATTCCTCGGCCCCTCACTGTCTGCCCTGTGGGGTGCCGCAGGGCTCTGTGCTCTCACCCATGTTGTTTGCAGTGTATATGCTGCCATCAGGAGACATTATAAGATAGCACAGTTTGAGTTTTCACTGCTATGCAGATGACTCTCATCTGTACATGTCCTTTTGTGCCTGAGCAGGTGACAGATACTGTCTCAGTGTTTAACAACTGCCTAAATGAGATACAGGACTGGATGAGCGCTAGCTGGATGTGGCTAAACTCGGGAAAAATTGAGGTGTTGGTAGTGGACCCAGATCGTAGGACAGCCAGGGCATGTGTGGGACAACCCACTGGGTTAAGACTTGGGGAAACACCATTATGTGCCTCGAGCCAGGTGCGTAACCTTGGCATGATTTTTGACAAGAGCCTGACTTTGAAACCTCAAGTGTCGGCAATAGTCACAATTTTCTTTTTATCATCTAAGAACTATCGCTAGGGTGAAGCATCTGGTTCTGTCCAAAGATCCTTCTCCCTTTGTCCATGCCTTTGTCACCACCCGTCTTGATTGCTGCAATGCCCTCTACCTAGGGCTACCGGGGGTGGATATCCACCGATTTCAGCTGGTGCAGAACGCGACGGCCAGGTTGTTAACTGGAACCCTGTGATCCAGTCAAATGACACCTGTGCTGCGTGAACTGCACTGGCTGCCAGTACAGTGATGGGTAACCTTCAAGGTCGTGTTGCCGACCTACACAGCCCTACATGACAAGGGACCTAATTATCTTCAAGATCTTCTGCACTCCTATTTCCCTTCCCGCCCACTCCGATCCTCCGACGAGGGCACTGCTAGAGATTCCCAGGGTATGTTTAAAGACATCTGAAGCATAATCTTTTGCCTTTATGGTTCCTACCCTGTGGAATTCTCTACCTCATCGGATACAAGAGAGCCTGACCGTCAAGGGTTTTAAGTCTGCCCTCAAAACATACCTCTTTCTTCAGACATTTCAGGGGTCCTGAATGGGATTGTGGAAGGGGGTTTTATAGTAAATGTATAACTGTTTTAAAGTTTATGTTTTATGCTGACTGTAATGTTTTATGAGGTATTAATTGTTCGGGCGCCCTGAACTTTGGAAGGGTGCCTTTTTTACAAGTAAAATTGATGGTGATGATGATTGATGATAATGAAAATCTTAGGTGGGAGGTGCAGTTATCATAATCCAGCTATGCTGTCTGATTGATGAGTGGAGATGGGAAAGTGTGATAGCACATATAACAGATAATTACCCAGTTTACATGCAGAGTTAAAATTGATTACACAATAATCAGTTACTTTGTAATAAAATTTTACCCTGCATGTAAACCTATTCGGGTCTCAGTGGATTGATTGCTGTGCTGCATGTAAACCCGAATGGAGACAGGACTGATTACCTGGCATTGAAGACAAGGTAATCGATCCCCTATGCATGTAAACATATACCTGGTTTACATACAGGGTTAGAACTGATTACAGATTAAATCAGTTGCTTTGTAGCCAATTCTAGCCATGCATATAAACGGCTCTACCGATGACATGGGGTTTAATCTTGGGATCGATTCAAGTGCACCAAGCAAGTGCACTGATTACCTGGGCACCAACTGTGTTTGTACCTATAGATGTTATCAGAGCCAGAATTGATCCCACACACATGCTCAGTTATCATGTACCCAGTTTACATACAGGTAAAATTGATTACACAGTAGTCAGTTACTTTGTAATCAGATTTTACCCTGCATGTAAATACATTCAGGTCTTGGCGGATCGACTGCACTCCTGTATGCAAACCTGAACAGAGAAGGGACTGATTACCTAGAATCGAAGACAAAGTAATTAATCCCTTATGCATGTGAACATAGGAAATGCTATTTGTCAACTGTTTGCTATTACAGGTTGAGGTTGTAGAGTAATCGGACTTGCAAAAGTTAAATTCAGTGGTAACTTAAACCTAATTGACAGGTTTGATGTAATCCCTTATAGGGGAAACTGTTTAGATGGTATTTATTTGGCTGTTTTTAACAGAATGATGTTAATTCCAAATTTCATTTTCGGCCATATTGTTTTTCTGCATGTGTCCACTACTGCTTGCATTTGAATCTTACACGACTGTGCTTACAGACTGAATGCTCATGCTGGATTGGTAGTGCACATGTTCAGTCATTGTTTACTTTTCACAGGGGTGTCCATGGCACGCACTGCATCTTCTGCAGATTATGGTAAGGGCATACTTTTGCTTCAGCAATATGGATTATTCCTCATCCCTAAACTTAACTCGTGATACTAATTCTAAAGGGAGTGTATAATTAAATGGTAGCTTATAGCCACCACAGTTATGTAAAGGCATGCATATGACTATTTATTACTCCAGTTTCTGAAAACCAGCTTTTGAGTAACAGGAATTAATGCCTCCTACAAATTTAATTTATGCACAATGACTTATAAATCCAAGACTTTATGCTTTCTTTTTTAAATAGCATCCTGATAACAGGCAGTGTACCTACATCAAAGAAAAATAATTTCTAAATGTTTTTGTTAATACTGATGGGATTTTATGAAGCTAAGTTAATGAACGTGATGTTTCACATTTTGAGGTTTTTAATGTTTCAAGAGTCATAATATATACATTTGTTATATAAGTTGCAAAAAACTTTTGTTAATGCTCCAGTTAGGGTCAAAGTGACAAAAGTTGGGAAATGTGCATTAGGGTTTCCAACATTAACACACACATACACACCTCACAGCAAGCAGGAGAGCAGGTGTGGGGTGTGCCTTGGGCTTCTCAAGCCTAACGCTCGCCTCATTTCATCTGTAAATAAGGTCAGATCTGTAGACTTTATGAGAATGAGGTGAGTGTTACGCATAAACTCAAGCCTCCATACCTGCTGTCCTGCCTGCTTTTTTGGGGGTTAGGTTGAAAACCCTAAGGCCATATTTCTCAACTTTTGTCACTTTGACCCTAACTGGATGTTTTTTGCAACTTATTTCCTTACTTTTGCGATAGTATAATAGTGTTCATATTTGGCTGTGGGAGCGCATGGTTCTTTGGACCCTGCACTCCCATGCATTTTGTTGTGGGAACACAGGGTCCTTTGGACACTGCACTGCCATGTACTTTTGTTGTGGGAGCACAGAGTCCTTCGAACCTTCTGCTCCCATGACCTTTATTTGGCTGTGGGAGCACAGGGTCATTTGGACCTTGCACTCCCATGCATTTTGTTGTGCGAGCACAGGGTCCTTGGGACCTTGCGCTCCCATGCACTTTATTGGACTGTGGGAGTACATGGTCCTTTGGACCTTATGCTCCAATGCATTTTGTTGTGGGAGTACAGGATCCTTTGGACCCTGCAGTCCAATGCATTTTTGTTGTAGGAGAGCAGGGTCCTTTGGACCCTGTGCTCCTACACATACATAAGTTAATCTTAACTGTCCCTTTTGTCCCTTCCAGTTGTCCTCTAAGCTACTATTCAGATGTAGAGCTGCTCCCATGACCTGTTGCTGCCAGACTGACAATGCAATCTTCGGCATCCTCCTCCAGTTGCTCTCTAAAGCACCATAGTGCTCTGCCTCATGCTCTCGCCTCTCATCATCACCTATTTGCAAACCAGCAGTGTGATCCATTGTATATCCCTGGTGTCTAGTGGCATCCCCACCCACTGATTCCCATATTTATAATTTTTAACCCCACTGGTGGTTAGTGGCACCCCCACTCTTCCATGTCATTAGCAACCTGCAAATAAGAAAACCATCCATCAATGTCATACTTTTACATTTAAAAAAAGTCCACATGATCACCTGCACCACACCTGACCTCCCATTGTGCACCACTTCCCCACCCTGACCCCCACATGCCTTCACCGCTTGAACTGCCAACTAGACTGAAGATCCACTTCTCTGATTGAAGACGCGGTTTTGCTGCTGGAACCAGAGACTGCTACCTGACAAGTAAGGAACTGTGGTTCTCCAGCCACATCTTACTTGTTAGACAGCAGTTGTCAGTTGCAGCAGCAAGATGAGTCTTCAGTTGAAGAGTGGAAATTCAGTGTGTTGGCAGTTCAGGTGAGTAAAAGTGTGTGAGGGATCAAGGAAGGGTGTAGGGAGGTGGGTGCACAGTGGGAGGTCGGGTGGGTGGTCTGGGTGTGATTGGCTGTGTTTTTTTTTTTTTAACAGATTGTAAAAAAAAAGCACGACATCAAAGGATGGTTTTCTTATTTGCAGGTTTCTAAGGACATGGGAGAGTGTGGGGGGGTGCCACTAACCACCAATGGGGTTAAAAATTATAATACATATGGGGATCAGAGGGTGAGGAGTACCACTAGATACCAGGCATATACACTAGGAACATGGCAAGGTGGGGGGTGCCACTAACCATCAATGGGGTTAAAAATAATAATGAGTATGGGTTTCAGAGGGTGGGGGGGTGCCACTAGACATCAGGGATACACACTAGGGACACGGGTTAGTCACCTGGTGCCCTGGATTAATCACCAGATGGTCACTGTGATACATAAATATGATGCTAAAGTAGCCCCCCATAGACTATAATGGAGCTCGTCCCTGCATCCTCCCTTGGATCACGTCATAACTTGGCTGAGTGCGGGGGTGGCATGGAGAAGATCTTCGAACCAGGAAATACAGGAAACCCAGTGCATTAAATTTTATGAGTGCTCTATCTTGAAAACTATTAGAAAATTTAGGGTCATGTAAACAGCAGCAGCATTTCAGGAAGTAAGGCACTGAACTAGGTGGTGCATAGTGCTAGTCTGGTAGGTCTCTTTAATAATACAAGGAAAACTTGATGAGAGATTGGTGACATTGGTGAATATCTATGGGGCCCAGAAATGGCACATGCAAACTTTTTCTAAGATGACAGATCTTTTAATTCTTTATTTAAATTGCTGGATAATATTAGCAGATGACGATAATTGTACAGGTGAGCTTACTCTAGTTAAATCAGGTAGTGATTATTCCATAAGCAGATCAGACAAAGACTTAACAGACATTCAAAACAATCTTATGTTACTTTATATTTGGAGAATCTTAAATCCTATGGTTAGAAAGCACATCTACTGGTCTAATACTCATAAAAAGAGATTCAGAATTGATCAGATATTCATTCCAAAGGATAATATAGCCAAAGTGCATTCTGTCAATATTCTTCTTCTAACTATCTGACCAATCACCAGTATTCATTTATATTAATCTAACACATACAAGCTGAACAAGAAAAAACAAGTATGAAGATACTGTAAAAGAAATTCTAGGATGTGGATATGGTACACTTATCAACATTTAGGCAGTCTTCTTTTCCTTTTAATTCCAGCTGGAACATGGGTCTTTTTTAGAGCTCAGCTTGATGTTGGTGGACACCACTGTTAGTCTTTGTTTCAGCAACATTTAAGTAGGAAAAGGCAACATTCTAGTGGAAAAAGGCTGATCACAATAAACAACTGCAAGAATTCATAGCAGCACTGCCTAACTGAACCACATGGCATCGGGGGACATTGGAACAGCATTTAAGTCACGGGGCCTCATGACAAATCAGGGAGCTCACTAGAAGGCATAAGATTTTAAAATCACTCCCGTAGCCTTAAATAGCCGCCTGCAGCAGCTCACTAACATCTTTTTTGGCGCACAGCTTGGTGTTGGAGGACACCACTGTTAGTCTTCTGTTTCAGCAACATTTAAGCAGGAAAAGGCAGCATTCTAGTGGGAAAAGGCTTACTGCTATCAACGGCTGTAAGTATTCATAGCAGCACTGCCAAACTAAATCAAACAGTATCAGGGGATAGTGGAACCTCATTTGTGTCATGGGGGCGCATCACAAATCGGGGCGCTCACTTAAAGGCACCAGATTTTAAAATCACTCTCACAGCTTGGTGTCGCAGGACACCACTGTTAGTCTTTTGTTTCAGCAGCATTTAATTTGACAAAATGAGGAATCTAGCCAGGGAGAAACTAATTAAGATCCACAAGCAGTTGGAGGTAGAAGGCATTTGAGGACCAATTAAACAAGCCATCTTAGAGGCCACAAAGATGTGCATAAAGACAGTGGCAAAAAGGAAAAAAAAATGCAAGCACCCCATATGGTTCACTAACAAAGTTAAAACTGCCATTAGGGCCAAGTGAGAGACTTTAAGGAAACATGGTGACAGTGAGTGGGAAAATTATGTTCAGAAGAACAAGGAGGCCAAAACCGCAGTGAAACAAGCAAAGGCAGTGGTGGAACTTCAGACAACAAAAGGAGCCGAGGAGGGGCATAAGCAATTCTTCCAGTACTTACAGGAGAAGAAGAAAGTGGGAGGGTTAGTTAGACTTAAGGATGGGGATAGGGTCATGGAAGAAGATGTTGAAAAGGCCACTGTTCTGAACAAATACTTCTGTTCGGTGTTCAGCAGAGAACATAGCGGCCCGATGCCTGACAGTGGCATTACAGTGCACGGGAGGGGTGTCTCACAAATGGAAACGGCAATAATTACCACAGGCAGGGTTAAGGAGGTGCTCAAGCATATAAAACAAGACAGATTTCCTGCACCAGATGGAATATATCCAAGGATAATAAAAGAGTTGGTGGGTCAGCTGGCAGACCCCTTGGCTCATTTATTTAACCATCCGCTTCAAACAGGAATTGCGCCAAGGGACTGGAAAAGAGCTGACGTGGTACCACTGCATAAGGGTGGAAGCAGGGAGGAAGCTGGTAACTACAGACCAGTTAGCCTCACATCTGTGTTAGAAAACAGTAGGAGGCCCTGCTTAAGCAAGCCCTAGTGAATTGTTTGAATAAGAATGGTCTTCAGGATAATAAACAACATGGATTTGTGGTGGACAGGTCATGCCAAATGAACCTGATTACATTTTTTGATTGAGTGACCAGGGAATTGGATAAGAGTCATCCATTGGAACTCCTCTATTTCAACTTCAACAAAGCCTTTGATTTGGTCCTGCATAACTGCCTGCTGAAGAAGCTGGAGGACTTGGGCATAGCAAACTGCATTGTCAGGTGGGTAGGTAACTGACTAGAGGGCAGGAAGCAGAGAGTAGTTGTTAACGGAGTGACAACAGAGAAGGCGGAGGTGATGAGTGGAGTCCCTCAGGGCTCTGTCTTGAGTCTAGTCCTGTTTAATGTGCTCATTAGCGACATAGGAGAAGGTATCCAGGGCAATATTACACTATTCGCAGATGACACTAAGCTGGGTGGCAGGGTGGACAGCGAGGAAGAAATAGGGAATCTACGAAAAGATCTGCAAAGGTTAGAGAAATGGTATAGGGTCTGGCTGGTGAGATTCAGCACCAAGAAGTGTAAAGTGATGTATCTTGGCAAAAAAAAAAAAAAGCCTATTGGCTTAAAGGCATCAAGCTCAGTGCCACACAGGAGGAAAGAGATCGAGAAGTTATCATATGTAACACCCTAATACAGGCCAGTGAATGCAACACAGCATATAGCAAAGCAACAAAATGTTGGGGTTTATAAGGAGAGGATTTGACAGCAGGCACCTGGAAGTGATTCTGCCATTGTACACATCCCAGGTGAGGCCCCACCTGGAATGCCGTGTCCACTTTTGGAGCCAGTATCTTAGAAAGGATAGGGACAGGCAGGAACCATTTGACAAAGGGTAACCAAAATGATACATGGGCTCCAGGGCTTACTGTACAAAGGGCACCTTGAGGTGTTGAACATGTATTTACTAGAGACTAGAAGAGGGAGAGAGGGGACTTGATAGAAACTTTCAAGATCCTGAAGGAGAGTAACTGCTGTGCCCTACATAGAACTGTTCAACAGGGCTTCCAGCTCAAATACAAGGGGACATGAATGGAAGCTGAGGGGTAGGAACTTCAAGAGGGAACTCAGGAAACACTTTCTTTCACAAAGAATAGTGGAGCCCTGGAATAGGCTGCCCATGGATGTGGTGGGAACTAGGACTGTGACAGCTTTCAAACGGGGTTGGGATAAAGAGTATGGTCAATGTCGATCTGTGGGTACTTGCATAAGGTATTTCCCAGGTTCTTCAATGGCACCGGGAATTCAGTGGCAGACTTGATGGATCATTTGGTCTCCTTCTGCCATCACCTTTTCTATGTTTCAGCCTAAGCTCCTCCCACCCTTCTGGGTGCTATCCCCCTCGGTTTGGCCATGTGTCGTCAGGTTTTCCTTTCTTTTTTTGTATTATTTTCTCCTCCTACGTGCTACCACCTCAGCCACTCCTTCAGGTTGTGCCAAGGTTGCATCTGATCCATCTTGTCCCGAGCCCCAACCCTCATATTGTAACCATCTCCCAGGGTAACCTGGACGTAACACTTCACCGGGCGGGTTCTTCTCCTCCTCCTCCTCCTCCAAGGGGGAAGGCAACAGAGGAGCAGGCTAGCATAATACTTGACCCTCGGAGAACTGCTGAAGGATCGGAAGCCTCAGGACATCAATGGCCTCAGATTGCCAGGCAGTCGTCATCTGCCTGAATGCAGAGCCATTTTTCCACTTTTCTGGTGACATTCCCTTGCAGTGCATCTGCACTTCCCCCGTCTCCACTGGAGGTCAATGCAGAGCGATGCATCCCCACTACCCACTCCAGGAGAGGAGAGCAGTCTTGACAGATGCTCAATCCTCTCCTTCCCCTGCCAGCCCCCGGTGTCCCGAGTCCATTCCCGAACCCAGGTCACTGGCGTGGCTCGAGGTAAGGCACCAGTGCCACAGCCCTCTGTTCCACTGGGCCAGCAGGTTTTCCTTTCTACTGAAAGAGTCAGGTCTCCTTTGCTGCTCCCTGTGCATGATGTACAGTAAGCCAGTGTTTCATTTCGTCTTCAGATGATTTTTTTCCTTGCTATTCAGTGTTATTTTCCTCTATGGAGCACAGCAAACCCAAAACTGGACTTGGTTTTAAGCAGTGCACTGCGTCTAACCAAAAAATGTTGTGTACCGACCCGCACGGCTCCTGCGTTTACTATCTCAGAGCAGAGCACGACCCCCAGACCTGTGAGCTGTGCAAGTCTCTGCTTCCCTCTTCACTTGAGAACCAATTGCTGTTTGTGGTATCACAATCCATTGTCATGGTGAGCACTATGAAACACAGAAATACACAACATAGAGACATAGAATTTGACAGCACATAAGGACCGCTTGGCCCACCTAGTCTGCCCATTTCCCTACCTAACAGATAAGCTGCAGATCCTAGTAAACCAACAGCCTACTTCCTCCTACCCCCCCACTAGAATTGCTTTATGTCTGTCCCATGCATTCTTGAATTCCCCCACTGTTTTAGACTGTACAACCTGTTCAGGAAGACTGTTCCATGCATCTACAACCCTCTCTGTGAATTAATACTTCCTCACATTACCTCTGAGCCATCCCCCCTCTATCTTCAAATTGTACCCCCTTGTTCAAACAACATGAAGTCTTGCTATATTCTGACAGTAGCAGTGAGTCCCAACCTTCAAACTGCCCCGGAGATGAAAGAGTTAACTTTCCATGCCAGGCATGGAACGCTGAGCTCGAGCTCAGTTGAGACTCTGTCTGTTGTTCTTCAAACTGAAACCATCAGATTCTTTACTCCGCCTCACTGAACAGTCACTCCGGAGATTTCTCCTTCTGCTCGGTTCAGTTTGTCGGATAAAGTACCGCTTTTCTCAGTTTTCGACCGAATTTAAACCGTAACCTGTTGGTTCAGTTTCTGTCTGTGGTATTTGTGAGTACTAGATAGGTTTTATTTTATTCTCTTCTGTGTGGAACTTGTAAACGGTTTATCGGTTCGGTCTGAACCAATCAAGTTGTTTAAAAAATCTTAAATTGTGCTTTTAGAGTGCGGTTACCGGTTCATATTGGTTCTAAAAAAAAACTGATTTTATTACGTTTTTTTCCATGACCCGTGACACGGTTGGGAACTGATAAGAGGGTCTTGCCTGGCGGATTGCCATAAAAGGGTAAGTTTGGTTAGGACTGGCACTGTGTCTGAGAAACCCAAAAGAAAAACCGGACCCACTGGGTTTCAACACTGCAGTGTGTGTGGGGAAGTCTTTGCCAAGGCTGACCCCCACACCACCTGTGTTTATTGTCTGGGGTTTGACCACCTCAATGCAGACTGCCAGATTTGCAAAAATTTCCCTGCAGCTACCCTAGAAAAGAGAGCTGGTAGGCTCAGGGAAAGGGAGGCCAAAAGTCAGCTGAACCGGATGGCCAGCCGGTTCGGTTTAAACCGAACCAGAAGGAGTGCCCTCTGACCAGGCTAGACTCTTCGGCAAAAGGAGAGCCGATTCTGAGGAGTCGGTTCCGCTAAAAGAACTAGAAAAGAAAATCAGCTGGTGTGAGCCAGAACTTTCCTCTCCAACCACTGAAGAAATAGCCAAACAATCAAAATTGTTAAGTCGCTTTTCGGTTCCGACCGAACCGGCACCATTGGGCAGGCGCTCGGTTCGGCCGGTTCCACCGGTTCAAGAGTATGATTTAGAGGAATTTTATGAACCGGAGGAGGAGGAAGAGGAGTATGAGGAAAGTGAATGTGGATTTGAAAGTCTGGATGTGCCCATTGATCCAGACATCTCCCCAGAGAGACCTTCAATAGTGTCTCCTCCAAGGCTTTCTGAGTCCCCCTCCCATTTCATGTTTTATAAAAAAAGTGTCTGAAACCCTCCAGCTTCCTATGGAAGAAGCTGTGGATGACCAGGAGGAGCCTGACTACGTGGAAATGATAGATATCCCAGAGTCTAGGAGGTTGTCCATTCCCTTGCACAAATCTTTTGGGAAACAGACATTTAAGATTTTAAAGACTCCTAACACTATAGCTCCTGTTGATAAGAGAATGGACAAGAGGTGTACATTGTCAGGCTCTGACATGGAGTTCCTTACACAGCAATGCAGCCATGTTGGGGTAGTGCGGGCTGCAGGCTGCAGCCTGTGATAAGGCAAACATTGCCTTGGCTTCACCCCCCCCCCCAGGGACAAGGACTCCAGGAGGATTGATGCCATGGCAAAGAAACAGTACATGGTAGCATCCTTGGGATCAAACAGGCCAATTATATGGCCTATACTGCTAGGTATCAAAAATCTAGATGGGACACTGTTATGGCCCTAGCAAAACAGGTCCCTGGCCAGCTTGCCAAGGAGCTGGAGCAGGTGGCTGCTGATGGTATTGAGGCATCCAAGGTGCAATTCCATGCTGCAGTAGACTCCAATGATGTGTCATCTAGAGTCATGGCTATATCTGTGGCACTTCAAAGAATGGCTTGGCTCAGATGTACTAGCCTGTCATAGGATACCCAGACTAAGGCCATGGATTTTCCTGTTGTGGGTAATTCTCTGTTTTGGGAGCAAACAGAGAATTACATGAAGAAAATGGATGAGTATAGGACCACCTATAGGAGTGCACAGGTCAAAGAAAGGCAGGCCACTCCTCAAAGGCAGCTCCCCAGGGGCAGGGGCAGGCCTTTTCATAGGCCTTTTTACCAAGCCCTGGCCTCCTCTTCTGCTTATGCCCAGAGGGGGTTCTTTAGAGGGAGAGGCAGACGGGGTACAAGCAGGCCTGCTTCCACCCCTCAGCTCAAAGCCCCTGCCAAGCAGGCACCCTGATGGGGTTGCCAGGGCCGATCCTCACCTACCTGTAGGGGACAGGCTGGCTTACTTTGTCCAGGACTGGGAGTCTCTGACATCAGACAAATGGGTCCTGGAAGTAGTAAGCCAGGGACTGGTTCTCAGCTTCAAAAAGTTTCCAAAGATAAGAACCAGATCCTATCCACCTGCAAATCCATCAGAGGCACTTGCCTTAGAGGCAGAGGTCTCTTCCCTCCTAGCTCTCAGAGCTGTGGAAAGGGTTCCACCCCTACACCAGGAAAAAGGGTTGTACTCCAGGTACTTCCTTACCCCAAAAGAGACAGGAGAATGGCGGCCCATCCTGGATCTCACATACTTAAACAAGCACCTTTTAAAACCAAAATTCAAAATGGCGACTCTGGGAATTATTCTACCCTCTCTAAGGCCAGGGGACTGGCTAGTGTCCCTGGACCTCAAGGATGCCTACTTCCATATTCTCGGCCAGAAGCTCCCACGAAAGTACCTCAGGTTCGAGCCGCCTCAGGCCATTACCAGTTCAGAGCAATGCCCTTTGGCCTCGCCTCTGCTCCAAGGGTATTCACAAAATGCCTGGCAGTGGTAGTTGCTTCTTTAAGAAGGCAGAAGATTGCCATCTTCCCTTACCTGGACGATTGACTCATAGTAGGCCAGTCCCCAGACCAAGTCAAGTTACACTTACAGATAACTCAGCAGCTGCTCACTTCCTTGGGTTTCCTTCTAAATATTCCAAAGTCAGTTCTAGAGCCTGTCCAGCTCCTCACCTTCATAGGTGCAGAGCTAGACACAGAAAAGGCCCTGGTCTCTCTGGCCTCCTCATTCACCCTGCAGGTGTCTCGACCAGCAAGGCATTTTCTACAGCTCCTGGGGCACATGGCTGCTTCTACAGCAGTAGTGCAGGGAGCAAGATTTCAGATGAGGGACATTCAGTTCCACTTGAGAGCCGCTTGGTCTCAAAGGAAGGACCTCTGACCAAATTGATCCCAGTAACTCGAACCTGATCCAGGCCCTACAGTGGTGGCAGGATCAGAACAATCTGAGACAAGGGGTTCCCTTTGTCACTCAGTCTCACTCTTTAATCCTTACTACAGATGCCTCCCTCTTGGGGTGGGGGGCTCACATGGGCGACCTCACCACCCAGGGGTTGTGGTCCCCTCAGGAATCTCTGCTCCACATCAATCTGTTGGAACTCAGAGCAGTATTTCTAGCACTTCAAGCTTTTTCCAAATCTGTTCAGAACAAAGTTGTACATGTCAGAACAGACAACACCACCACAATGTGGTGCATCAACAACAAGGAGGCACTCGGTCTATGGCCTTGTGCACGCAAGCAATGAAGTTGTGGTCTCTGGCTTACTCCTGAACACCTCCCTCACGGCAGTTCACCTCCCAGGCAAGGACAATGTTCTGGCAGATGCTCTCCAGCAAGTTTCCCAGGGCCATCACAGAATGGTCACTGGACCCCCTGGTCTTGGGTGATATTTTCCAGATGGGGCACCCCGATAGATCTTTTGCAGCCCCAGACAATCACCAACTTCCCCTTTTTTGCTGCAGGCCCCCAGTGTTGGGCTCAGTCCCCCTCGATGCCTTAGTTCTCAATTGGGAAGGGAAGTTTCTCTATGCTTTCCCCCCTTCCCTCTCCTGTTCAAAGTGCTAGTCAAAAGATCTCAACCCTGCAAGATGATCCTGATTGCTCCAGACTGGGCCAGACAGCCCTGGTATCTCCTCCTACTGTCCTTAACAGTCCATCTTCCCCTGAGTCTTTCCAGGAATTACAACCTGTTAACCTGTGCTCAGGAGAGGGTTTGGTACCCGAACCTCAAACCTCTCAATCTCAAGGCCTGGCTCTTGAAGAGTTAGAGTTTGCTGATTTACATCTCTCCCAAGGTGTAATGGATATCCTGAAGGCTTCTAGAAAACCTTCCACCACGGCTACTTATAATTCCAAATGGAAAAGGTTTTCCATATGGTGCTCTGGGAAGCATATTTCCCCAGAATCTGCTGATTTGCCCACAGTCCTTGATTATATGGTCCACTTAAATAGCTTGGGGCTGAGACCAGCTACACTGAAAGTGCATCTGGCAGCTGTGTCTGCTTTTATTTCAGCAGGTAAGCCCTCTTCTCTTTCAGCTCACCCTGTATTCTCCAAGTTTTTCCTGGGATTGCTTCACACCAACCCTCCATTCAGGGACCCTGCCCCTGCCTGGGACCTTAATGTTTGCATTGCTCAGCTTATGCAACCCCCTTTTGAGCCTTTGTCTTCAGCAGACCTTAAGTACATGACGTGGAAGACTGTGTTTCTGGTAGCCATCACTTCTGCCAGACGCATAAATGAATTACAAGCTTTGTCAGTGGAGCCTGATTTTATCTCGTTTCATAGAGATAAGGTGGTCCTCAGGATTAACAGGAAGTTCTTGCCTAAGGTGGTTTCAGATTTCCACCTTAATTATCTATGTCTCTTCCAGTGTACTTCACTGAGCATTCCTCCTCTGGTGAGAGGAGGCTGCACAGTTTAGATGTGAAAAGAGCCCTTAGTTACTACATAGAGCATACCAAGGGTCACAGGTTTGACTCCCTCCAACTGTTCCTCACTTATGGTGAGGTTGGTAAAGGGAAACCTGCCACTAAAAGATCCATTGCCAGGTGGATTGTCTCTTGTATCCAATTTTGCTATGAAAAACTGGGTAAGGTTCCTCCCTCAGGCCTGAGGGCTCACTCTACCAGAGGTATAGCTGCTTCCCTGGCTGCTGCCAGGGCCATCCCTTTACTAGAGATATGTCAAGCAGCTACCTGGAAAACAGTTCACACTTTTACCAAGCATTATTCCCTGGACATCCAGGCAAGGAGTGATGCTCGGTTTGGCACAGCTGTGCTTCAGAGCCTATTTCCTAAGTAGGCTCTGTCCCTCCTCCATGGAGGTACTGCTTTGTAGTCTGCTACTGTCAGAATATAGCAAGACTTCATGTTGTTTGAAGAAAAAATTACTCACCTTAGTAATGTTGTCTAATGGAGTCTTGCTATATTCTGACCTCCGCCCCTGCCTGTCCCTCTCAGAACCTCTGTTTTTGGGATGTGGGTGGGCAGTGCAGTGTTGGCACTTAATAGGTGCCCACCTTTTTGTTTTCACCCCTTCTTTCTTGAGGTGAGTTGGTGTTGTGTTTTTCATTTTTTGGGTCTCCTGACTTGAGTCTTTGTTTTGGGACCAAAAAATGTGTTTTATGTTTAGTAGCCAGTTGGCTAGTGTTGGTTTACAGCTTCCACACAGGACCTTAGTGAGTTTCGCTCATAAAGATCTGACGGTTTCAGTTTGAAGAACAACAGACAGAGTCTCAACCGAGCTCGAGCTCAGCGTTCCATGCCTGGCATGGAAAGTTAACTCTTTCATCTCCGGGGCAGTTCGAAGGTTGGGACTCACTGCTACTGTCAGAATATAGCAAGACTCCATTAGAAGAAACGACATTACTAAGGTGAGTAATTTTTATTTCTTGCACGTCTCTTTTTCTGAAAGATGCTACCCTCTTGGACTTTGTTGATTCCATTGAGGTATTTGAAAGTTTCTATCATGTCCCCCCCCCTTCCACGAGGCTATACATATTAAGCTCCTTAAGTCTCTCTTCATATGTCTTCTGGTGCAGATCCTGCACCATTTTAGTTTCCCTCCTCTGGACAGCCTCCACTCTGTCTATGTCTTTGCGGAGATGGGGTCTCCAGAACTGTACACAGTACTCCAGATGTGGTCTTACCAACTGTCTGTACAGACGGCCAACAACTTCTTGTTTTCACTGGTGATGCCTCTCCTATGCATCTCAGTATCCCCTAGCCTTCCTTACTGCCTTCTCACATTGCTGGCCCACCTTTAGGTCATCTGATATGACTACCCCCAGGTCCCTTTTCATTTTTGTCATTGTCAATATCTCACCCACCATTGTGTATTCTTCCCCTTGGTTTTTGTTTCCCAGGTGCATTAATTTGCACTTCTTTGCATTGAATCTAAGCTGCCATACATTTGACCATTCCTCCAACCTTGCTGAGTCCCTTTTCATCCTTTCTATCCCACCTTGTGTACCAACCCTGTTGCAGATCTTTGTGTTATCTGCTAAGAGACACATTTTCCCTCCCAGTCCCTCTGCAATGTCACTTATTAAGACGTTAAAAAGGACTGGCCCCAGTAATGAACCCTGCGGTACCCCACTAGTAACCCTTCTTTCAAACACCATGAAGTCTTGCTATATTATGACAATATGCAGTTAGCCACTGCAGCTGAACTGCCCCGGAGAGGAAGGAGTTAACTCCAGAGAATCTGGAGTTCTACAGCGCGAGGGTGCTATGCCAAAGCTCTATCTGGCCAGTTTCAAACGAAACTGTCAGATTCTTTACTCCGCTTCACTGAACAGTCGCTCCGGAGATCAGCTCCTTCAGCTCGGTTCATTTCTCGGTTCAAGCAAGTTTTTTCGGTTCATTTGAACCGGCCAAAAGTATTTATTTTACCGCATTTCGTTCAAAGCTCTATCTGGTAAACCGAAGTACAGGAATTTAAGTCTGTGGAAAATCATTTATCGGTTCGGGTTTAAACCGATCGGTTTGCTAAAATAAGTATTTTAAAGTGTATTTTGGGCTTTTAGAGGCGGTCCCGTTCTTATCGGTTCTAAAAAAACCTATACTTTTGGGGTTTTTTTCAAGTACCCGTGACACGGTTAGGAACCGATAAGGGTGTCTTGCCTGGCACTGCCATCAAAACGGCAAGTTTTTGGATAGGCTGGCATTATGTCTGGGAAACCCAAAAGGAAAACCGGGCCCACTGGGTTTCAACACTGTGATGTCTGTGGGGAAGCCTTTGCCAAGGCTGACCCACACACCACTTGTGTCTATTGTCTGGGGGCTGACCACCTTCTGTCAGACTGCCAGGTGTGTAAAGATTTCCCTGCAGCCACCCTGGAAAAGAGATTGGGCCGGCTCAGGGAACGAGAGGCCAAAAAGTCCGCTGACCCGAATGGCCAGCCCGGTCCAGCACCCACTGGACCAGAGGGAGTGCCCTCTGACCAGGGCGAGACTTCCTCGGGCAAAAGGAAGGCTGGTTCAGAGGAACCAGTCCCAGTTAAAAAGACAAAGAAGTCAGTAGGTTTGAGTCCAAAATTGTCTCTCCAACTGCTGCAGAGATAGCTAAAGCCATACAGATTGTCCAGTCACTGTCTCAGGGACCTGTCAAACCACCAACAGTTGGTAAAAGGTTGGTTCGTTCGGTTCCAGTGGTTCAAGAGTATGATGTTGAGGAATTTTATGAACCACAGGAGGGGGGGGAGGAATTTGATCAATATATGTGTGGCTGGGAGGGTCTGGACGTGCCCATTGAACCGGACATTTCTCCAGACAGACCTTAGAATCTCCTCCTATTCTGTCTGAGTCCCTTCTCATTTTATGTTTTACAAAAGGTTGCAGAAACCCTCCAGCTTCCTTTAGAGGAGGCTGTGGATGAGCAAGAGGAGCCTGATTATGTAGAAATGATGGATATACCAGAGTCTAGGAGGTTGCCTATTCCTTTGCATTAGTCATTTAGGAAGCAAACAACAAAGATTTTAAGAAATCCTCATTCTGTCCCTCCTGTAGATAAAAAAATGGACAGAAGGTATACTTTGTCAGGCTCTGATACAGACTTCCTCACTGAGCAGTGTAGTCATGTAGGTGTGGTAAAGCTGCAGCCTGTGGCTAATATTCCCTGGCCTCACATCCTCCTGATAAGGATTCCAGGAAGATTGATGCCATGGCGAAAAAACAGTATATGGCAGCTTCTTTGGGACTCAGGCAGGCAAATTATATGGCTTATGTAGCTAGATATCAGAAATCTAGATGGGACACAGACAGAGTTAGCCAAGCAGGCCCATGGCCAGCTGGCTAGTGAGTTGGAACAGGTGGCTGCTGATGGCATTGAAGCCTCTAAAGTTCAATTTCATACTGCTGTTGATGTTAATGATGTCTCCTCAGGGTCATGGCCACTTCTAGCATTCCATAGGTTGGCATGGCTCAGATGCACTAATCTGTCCCAAGATACTCAGTCAAAGGCTAGGATTTTCCTAGTGGGAAATTCTCTGTTTGGGGAACAAACAGAAAACTATATGAAAAAGATGGATGAATACAGAACTACCTACAAAAGTGCCCAGGCTAAGGAGAGGCATGCCACTCCACAAAGGCACGCTCCCAGAGGTAGGGGCAGGCCTTAGCACAGGCCTTTTTACCAATCTCAAGCCTCCTCTGCTTTTGCACAGAGGGGTTTCTTCAGAGGCAGGGGTAGACAAGGCACAAGTAAACCGTCCCCCTCCCCTCAGCCTAAGGCTGCTGCCAAGCAGGCACCCTGATGGGGTGCCCAGGGCCGATTCTCCTGTACCAGTGGGGGGCAGGTTGACTTATTTCAGCCAGAACTGGGTGTCCCTAATCTCGGACAGATGGGTTCTGGAGGTAATAAGCCAGGGTCTGGTTCTCAGCTTCAAACAGTTTCCAAAGATGAGAGCCAAACATTTTCCACCTGCAAATCCTTCAGAAGCCCTTGCTTTGGAAGCAGAGGTTTATTTCTTCTGGACTGCAAAGCAGTGGAAAGGGTCCCTCCTTGCCATCAGGCAAGGGCTATATTCAAGATACTTTCTTACCCCAAAGATAAGAGAATGGCAGCCCATTCTAGATTTAAGGTACCTGAACAAGCATCTTTTGAAACCAAAGTTCAAAATGTTGACTCTTGGCAATGATTTTGTCTTCCTGAGGCCAGGGACTGGCTAGCTTCCCTGGACCTCAAGGATGCCTATTTTCATGTTCTGATCAGGCCTTCTCACCGAAAGTACCTCAGGTTCGAAATGCCCTCAGGCCACTACTCAGTTCAGGGCAATGCCTTCGGCCTTACCTCTGCACCAAGGGTATTCACAAAATGTCTAGCTGTGGTAGTGGCTCACTTAAGAAGGCAAGGGGTTGCTGTGTTTCTCACCTGGACGACTGGCCTATTGTGGGTCAGTCTCCAGATCAGGTAAAATCCCACTTGCAAGTCACCCAGCAGCTTCTCACTTCCTGGGATTCCTAGCTAAATTTACCAAAGTCAGTTCTGGAACCAGTTCAGGTACTAACTTTCATAGGTGCAGAATTGAACACAAAGTTAGCCAGGCATTTCTTCCCTCGGAAAGGGTAGACAGACTCATTGCCCTGGCATCCTCCTTACCCTGCGAGTCTCTCGAGCAGCAAGGCATTTTCTGCAACTTCTAGGGCACATGGCTGCTTCCACAGCTGTAGTGCAAGGAGCAAGATTCCAGATGATGGACATTCAGTTCCATTTGAGGGCCTATTGTCTCAAAGGAGGGACCCCTTCCAAATTGGTCCCAGTGACTCAAACTCTGATCCTGGCCCTCCACTGGTGGCAGGACCGAAGCAATCTAAAACAAGGGGTTCCCTTCATTCCCGTTTCCCACTCCCTCACCCTCACCACGGATGCCTCCCTCTTAGGGTGGGGAGCTCACTTGGGCGACCTGTCCACTCAGGGAGTGTGGTCTCCTCAAGAATTTCTGCTCCACATCAATCTTTAGGAACTCAGAGCTGTCTTTTTAGCTCTTCAGGTGTTTTCAGCTTCTGTCCAGAACAAAGTAGTTCAAGTCAGGACAGACAACACCACAACAATGTGGTACATCAACAAGCAAGGGGGCACTCGGTCATCAGCCTTGTGCACCGAAGCAATGAAGTTGTGGTCTCTGGCTTACTCCCTGAACACCTCCCTGATAGCAGTTCACCTTCCAGGGAAGGACAATGTCCTGGTGGATGTCCTCAGCAGGATTTTTCAGGGCCATCACGAATGGGCTCTGAATCCTCAGGTGCTGGGGTCGGTCTTTGCCAGATGGGGCACCCCTCAGATAGATCTTTTCGCAGCCCCAGACAACCACCAACTTCCTCTATTTTGTTGCAGGCCTCCAGTGCTGGGCTCAGTCCCCCTTGATGCCTTTCTGTTGGACTGGAAAGGGAAGTTCCTGTATGCCTTTCCCCCCTTCCTCTTCTTTCAGGGTACTAGTAAAATCAGATCTCAACCCTGCAAAGTGATTCTGATTGCCCCAGATTGGGCCAGACAGCCCTGGTACCCACTGCTTCTGTCCTTGACAGTCCACCCTGCCCTGAGCTTGCCCAGAGTCCACGACTTGCTGGCCTGTGCACAGGGGAGAGTGTGGTATCCGGACCTCAAATCTCTCCATCTCAAGGCCTGGCTCTTGAGGAGTTAGAATTTGCTGATTTACACCTTTCTCAAGGTGTCCTGGATATTTTAAAGGCTTCAAGGAAGCCTTCCACTAGGGCCACTTACAGTTCTAAGTGGAAGAGGTTGTCCATCTGGTGCTCTGAGAAGCAGATTATCCCAGAATCTGCTGATCTGCCCATTTTACTGGACTATTTGGTCCATTTAAATTCCCTAGGCCTTAGGCCAGCTACCTTAAAGGTTCATCTGGCAGCTGTCTCTGCTTTTGTGTCAGCAGGAAGCCTGCTTCCCTTCTTCTCCCTGTGTTTTCCAAGTTTTTTAAGGGTTACTTACACTAACCCTCCTTTTTCGGGAACCAGCTCCTGCCTGGGACCTGAATGTTTGCATTGCTCAGTTAATGCAACCCTCTTTGAGCCTCTGTCCTCAGCAGAGCTCAAGTATCTAACTGGAAAACTGTTTTCCTAGTGGCTATCACTTCTGCCAGATGCATAAGTGAATTACAGGCCCTGTCAGTGGAAGAAGATTTTATCTCTCTCCACAGAGATAAGGTAGTCCTCAGGACTAATAGAAAGTTTTTGCCTAAGGTGGTTTCAGATTTCCACCTGTATCAATCCATCTCTCTTCCAGTATTTTTCACTGAGCATTCTTCCTCAGGTGAGAGGAGACTGCACAGCTTGGACATCAAAAGAGCCTTAAGCTACTATTTGGAATGCACCAAGGGTCACAGGTTCGAATCCCTCCAACTCTTCCTTACTTATGGCGAGGTTGGCAAAGGGAAACCTGCCACTAAGAGGACAATTGCAAGGTGGATTGTCTCTTGTATCCAATTTTGTGACCAAAAACTAGGTAGAGAACCCCCCTCAGGACTGAGGGCTCACTCCACCAGGGGTACAGCTGCATCTCTAGCGGCTGCTAGAGATATTCCCATTCTGGAAATCTGTCAAGCTGCTACTTGGAAAACAGTTCACACTTTTACCAAGCATTATTCCCTGGATGTTCAGTCCAGGAGAGATGCTCGCTTTGGCACAGCCGTGCTTCAGAGCCTATTTCCTGAGTAGGTTCTGACCCTCCTCCATTGAGGTACTGCTGTGTAATCTGCATATTTGACCACCCTCATAATATAGCAAGACTTCATGGTGTTTGAAGAAAAAATTACTCACCTTAGTAATTGCTTTTCTTCTCATGGAGTCGTGCTATATTATGACCACCCTCCCAACCTGCCCCTCTCAGAACTTCTACTTGGGTAGGGGTGGCAAATTAGTGCAAGCACTGTGTCATGCCATTGTAGTTTTTTCCCTACCTCTTTTATTTAGGGTTAGGGAACCAGGTTATTTTGTTTAGGTAATATATTGCCCCTTCCTGGACTTGAGTCTTTGGGGAAGGGGGTCCTAATAGTGCTTGTTGGGGAAAACTAATAATACCATTATTCATTGTTATTATTGTTATTGGTGTTTCTATTGTTGTTTATATTGTTGTTATTACTACTAATAGGTAGCCATTTGGCTAGTGTAGAGCTTTCCACACAGACTTGTTGCTTAGTGTTAGCTTCGTAAAGATCTGACAGTTTCATTTGAAACTGGCCAGATAGAGCTTTGGCATAGCGCCCTCGTGCTGTAGAACTCCAGAGTCTCTGGAGTTAACTCCTTCCTCTCCGGGGCAGTTCAGCTGCAGTGGCTAACTGCATATTGTCATAATATAGCAAGACTCCATGAGAAGAAAAGCAATTACTAAGGTGAGTAATTTTTTCTTCTTCCCTGTGGACTCCATTTACTATTACCCACTGTGTCCTGTTGCCTAGCTAGTGTTTTACCCAGGCTACCAGCTGGGACCTACTCCCAGGCTGGCTAATTTGTTTATTAATCTTTTGTGTGGGATTGTGTCAAACGCCTTGCTAAAATCTAGGTAGGCAATGTCCACAGCCCCTCCCTGGTCTACTACTTTGGTCACCCAGTCAAATAAATCAATTAGATTTGTCTGACATGACCTTCCTGCTGTGAATCCATGCTGCCTTGGGTACTGTGCCCCAGTGGCCTCTAGGTACTCAACAATTATTTCCTTCAGAAGTGATCCCATCATTTCAAACAACATGAAGTCTTGCTGTATTCTGACTATTGCAGTTAGGTCCTGCCTTTCAGCTGCTCCAGAAACAAAGAGTTAACTTTCCATGGCCACCAAGGAATGTTCAGGATGAGCTCGGTTGAAGTCTCTGTCTGCTGTTGTTTAAACTCCAATCGTCAGATTCTTTACTCCGCCTCACTGAACAGTCGCTCCGGAGATTTCTCCTTTGCTCGGTTCAAAAAAGTCGGTTAAAGTGTAGTTTTTTCATGCAGTTTCTACCGAATTTCTGCTCTGAACCTGTCAGTTTAAGTCTCTGTCTGTGGTACCGTGAGTACTAGATAGGTTTTGCATTTAGTTTCTGTGTGGAACTTGTAAATATTGGATCGGTTCAGTTTGAACCGATCAGATTGGTCTTAAAAAAGTTTTGAATTTATTAGAGTGCGGTAACCGGTCTGTATCAGTTCTAAAAAAAAAAAAACGGATTTTAGTTACGTTTTTTTCCAAGACCCGTAACATGGTCAGGAACCAATATGGGTGTCTTGCCTGGCGGATTGCCAAAAAAAGGGTACGTTTTGGATAGGACTGGCTATGTCTGAGAAACCCAAGAAAAAAAATGGGCACACTGGGTTTCAACACTGTAGTGTGTGTGGGGAAGCCTTTGCTAAGGCTGATCCCCACACCACCTGTGTTTATTGTCTGGGGTTTGACCACCTCGATTCAGACTGCCAAATTTGTAAAAGTTTTCCCAAACTACCCTGGATAAGAGATTAGGTAGACTGAGGGAAAGGCAGGCCGAGAAGTCTGCTGACCTGGATGGCCAGCCCAGTTCGGTTCCAACCAAACCAGAAGGAGTGCCCTCTGACCAGGGCGAAACTTCTGGGGCAAAACGAGACCCGATTCTGAGGAGTCAGTTCCGGTTAAAAGAAAGAGAAGAGAAAAATCATCTAGTTCGGATCCACAAATTCTTTCTCCGACCGCTAATGAAATAGCCAAAGTGATAAGGATAGTTCAATCGCTAACTTCGGTTCCGGCCGAACCGGCACCAGCTGGCAGGGGCTCGGTTCGGTCGGTTCCCCCGGTTCCGGATTATACTTTAGAAGAATTTTATGAACCGGAGGAGGAGGAGGAGGAGGGAGAGTATGAGGATAATGATGATGATGATGATGGTGATTATGAAAGTCTGGATGTGCCTATTGACCCGGACATTTCCCCAGACAGACCTTCAGGTGTTTCTCCTCCTAGGCTTTCTGAGCCCCCTTCCCACTTTATGTTTTACAAGAAAGTGGCTGAAACCCTCCAGCTTCCAATGGAAGAAGCAGTAGAGGATCAGGAGGAGCCTGATATTGTTGAGATGATGGACTCCCAGAGTACAGGAGATTGTCTATTCCCCTCCACAAATCTTTTGGGAAACAGACATTTAAAATTCTAAAGACTCCTAACACTATACCTCCTGTGGATAAGAGAATGGACAAGAGGTATACATTGTCAGGCTCTAACACGGAGTTCCTTACACAACAATGCAGCCATGTTGGAGTAGTGCAGGCTGCAGCCTGTGATAAGGCAAACATTGCCTTGGCTTCACACACCCCCCCCGGATAAGGACTCCAGGAGGATTCATGCCATGGCAAAGAAACAGTACATGGCAGCATCTTTGGGACTCAGGCAGGCTAACTATATGGCCTACATAGCTAGATACCAGAAGTCCAGGTGGGACACTGTGCTGGCTCTGGCTAAACAGGCCCCTGACCAGCTTGCCAAGGAGCTGGAGCAGGTGGCTGTGGATGGGATTGAGGCATCCAAGGTGCAATTTCATGCTGCTGTGGACTCCAATGATGTTTCATCTAGAGTCATGGCTACATCTGGGGCCCTTCGGAGGATGGCTTGGCTCAGATATACTAGCCTGTCACAGGATACCTAGGCTAAGGCCATGGATTTCCCTGTCATTGGTAATTGTCTGTTTGGGGAGCAGACAGAGAACTACATGAAAAAGATGGACGAGTACAGGACCACCTACAGGAGTGCTCAGGCCAAAGAAGGGCATGCCACTCCTCAGAGACAGCATTCTAGGGGCAGGGGCAGGCCCTTTCAAAGGCCTTTTTACCAAGCCCAGGCCTGGAGGGGTGGGACAGCTCAGAGGTAATGTGAGGAAGTATTTTTTCACAGAAAGGGTTGTGGATGCATGGAACAGCTGCCCTGAGGAGGTCGTGGAGTCAAGAACAGTGGAGGAATTCAAGAATGCATGGGACAGACATAAAGCAGTCCTAGTGGGGGGTAGGAGGAAGTAAGCTGTTGGTTAACTAGGATCTGCAGCTTATCTGTTAGGTAGGAAAATGGGCAAACTAGGTGGGCCAAGCGGTCCTTATCTGCCATCAAATTCTCTGTTTCTATGTTTCTCCTCTTCTGCTTATGCTCAGAGGGGGTTCTTCAGAGGGAGAGGCAGACGGGGAATGAGCAGGCCTGCTTCCACCCCTCAGCCTAAAGCCCCTGCCAAGCAGACACCCTGATAGGTCTGCCCAGGCCGATTCTCCAAAACCTGTAGGGGGCAGGCTGGCTTACTTTGTCCAAGACTGGAAGTCTTTGACATCACAAGTGGGTCCTGGAAGTAGTAAGCCAGTGACTGGTTCTCAGCTTCAAAAAATTTCCCAAGATGAGAACCAGATCCTTTCCACCTGAAAATCCATCAGAGACCCTTGCCCTAGAGCAGAGGTTTCTTCCTCCTGGCTCTCAGAGCCATAGAAAGGGTTCCTACCCTACACCGGGGCAAAGGATTGTACTCCAGGTACTTCCTAACCCCCCAAAAAACAGGAGAATGGCGGCCCATCCTGGATCTAAGATATCTGAACAAGCACCTTTTAAAACCAAAATTCAAAATGGTGACTCTGGAATAATTTGCCTCTCTAAGGCCAGGGGACTGGCTAGCCTCCCTGGACCTCAAAGATGCCTATTTTCACATTCCCATCAGGTGCTCCCACAGAAAGTACCTCCGGTTCGAGTTGCCCTCAGCCACTACCAATTCAGAACAATGCCCTTTGGCCTAACATCAGCCCCAAGGGTGTTCACAAAGTGCCTGGCAGTAGTTGTTGCTTTCCTAAGGAGAAAAAAGATCTCCATCTTTCCATACTTGGACGACTGGCTCATAGTGGGTCAGTCTTCACACCAAGTCAAATCATATCTGCAAATAACTCAGCAAGTGCTCACTTCCTTAGGATTCCTCCTCAACCTTCCAAAGTCAGTTCTTGAGCCAGTACAGCTCCTCACCTTTATAGGGGTAGAGCTGGATGCAATAAGGGCAAAAGCCTTCCTTCCCCTGGACAGGGCAATGACCCTTATAGAACTGGCCTCTTCATCCACCCTTTAGGTGTCTCGACCAGCAAGACATTTCCTGCAGCTCCTGGGCCACATGGCAGCCTCTACAGCAGTGGTCCAGGGGGCAAGATTCCAGACGAGGGACATTCAGTTCCACTTAAGAGCCTTCTGGTCCCAAAGAAAGGATTCCCTTACCAAACTAGTCCCAGTGACTAGAACCCTGATCCAGGCTTTGCAATGGTGGCAGGATCAGGACAATTTGAGACAGGGAGTTCCTTTTGTCACTCAGTCTCATTCAGTGATACTCACCACAGATGCCTCTCTGCTGGTCTAGGTAGCCCACTTGGGGGATCTTACCACCCAAGGGCTATGGTCACCTCAAGAATCTCTGCTTCACATCAATCTCTTGGAACTCAGAGCAGTGTTTCTGGCACTGTAAGCCTTTTCCAAATCTGTACAGAACAAGGTGGTACAGATCAGAACAGACAATACCACCACAATGTGGTACATCAACAAGCAAGGAGGCACTCAGTCTACGGCCTTGTGCACAGAAGCAATGAAGTTGTGGTCTCTGGCCTATTCCCTGCAAACCTCTCTGATAGCAATTCACCTCCCAGGGAAGGACAATGTCTTAGCAAGTGCTCTCAGCAGGATATCCCAGGGCCATCACGAAAGGACCCTAGATCCCCTAGTTTTGGAAGTGATTTTCTTGAGATGGGGCACTCCACAGATAGATCTTTTTGCATCCCCAGACAATCACCAACTTCCTCTCTTCTGTTGCAGACCCCCAGTCTTGGGCTCAGTCCCCCGGATGCTCTGATTCTGAATTGGGAAAGGAAGTTCCTGTATGCTTTTCCCCACTTCCCTCTCCTGTTCAAAGTGTTAGTCAAGATCAGGTCTCAACCATGCAAAGTGATTCTGATTGCTCCAGACTGGGCCAGACAGCCCTGGTACCCACTGTTGCTGTCCTTAACAGTCCACCTCCCCCTGTCTCTTCCCAGGAATTACAACCTGTTGACATCCTCTCAGGGGAGGATTTGGTATCCGAACCTCAAATCTCTCAATCTCAAGGCATGGCTCTTGAAGAGTTAGAGTTTGCTGATCTACACCTTTCTCAAGGGGTTCTGGATATCCTTAAGGCTTCTTGAAAGCCTTCCACCAGAAAGACTTACAACTCCAAATTGAAAAGGTTCACTATTTAGTGCTCTAATAAGCATATTTCTCCAGAATCTGCTGGGTTGCCTACAGTCCTGGACTATATGGTTCATCTTAATGGCTTGGGACTTAGGCCAGCTATACTTAAAGTGCATCTGGCAGCTGTTTCTGCCTTCTTGTCAGTAGGCAAGCCCTCTCCTCTGTCAGCCCATCCTGTGTTTTGTAAGTTCTTCAAGGGATTGCAGCACACCAATCCCCCTTTAGGGATCCTGCTCCTGCTTAGGACCTTAATGTTTGCATTGCTCAGCTTATGCAACCACCTTTTGAGCCCTTGTCTTCAGCACAGCTTAAGTTCTTGACTTGGAAAACTGTGTTTTTCGTAGCCATTACCTCTGCCAGGCGTATCAGTGAATTGCAAGCCCTGTCAGTGGAGCCTGATTTCATTTATTTCCATAGAGATAAAGTGGTCCTAAGAACTAACAGGAAGTTTTTGCCTAAGATGGTTTCAGATTTCCACCTTAATCAGTCTATTTCTCTCCCTGTTTTCTTCACTGACCATGCCTCCTCTGGAGAGAGGAGGCTGCACAGCTTGGATGTTAAAAGGGCCCTCAGCTACTGCATAGAGAGCACCAAGAGTCACAGGTTTGAGTCCCTCCAGTTGTTCCTCACATATGGAGAGGTCAGTAAAGGCAAACTTGCCACTAAAAGATCTATTGCCAGGTGGATTGTCTCTTGTATACAATTCTGCTATGAAAAACTGGGTAGAACCCCAGCCTCAGGCCTGAGGGATCACTCTACTAGAGGTACAGCTGCTTCCCTGGCTGCTGCCAGGGATATTCCTATCTTAGAAATTTGTCAAGCAGCCACCTGGAAAACAGTCCATACATTCACCAAGCATTACTCTCTGGATATCTAGGCTAGGAGTGATGCTCGGTTTGGCACAGCAGTACTTCAGAGCCTGTCCCTCCTCCATGGAGGTACTGCTTTGGTAGTCTGCAATAGTCAGAATACAGCAAGACTTCATGTTGTTTGAAGAAAAAATTACTCACCTTAGTAATGTTGTTCCTTCTAATGGAGTCTTGCTGTATTCTGACTTCCCCCCGCCTCCCCTCTCAGAACCTAGTTTTTGGGATGTGGGTGGGCAGGAGCAGTGTTGGCACCCTAGAGGTGCCCCTTTTTCATCCTCCTTTATTTTGGGTGTGCGTTGTGTTTTGTTTTTTGGGTTTCCTGACTTGAGTCTTTGCTTTGAAACCAAAAAAACCTTTTTTAATAAATTTAGTTGCCAGTTGGCTAGTGTGAGTTTTACAGTTTCCAAACAGAACTTCTAGTGAGTATTGCTTGTAAAGATCTGACAGTTGGAGTTTAAACAACACCAGACAGAGGCTTCAACCAAGCTCGCACTGAATGTTCCATGCTGGCCAGGGAAAGTTAACTCTTTGTTCTCCGGGGCAGTTGAAGGCAGGACCTAACTGCAATAGTCAGAATACAGCAAGACTCCATTAGAAGAAACAACATTACTAAGGTGAGTAATTTTTTCTTTTCCTACGACTGAGGTCAAACTGACAGGTCTGTAGTTTCCTGCCTCTATCATGCTCCCACTTTTGTGAAAGGGAATCACATCCACCCTTCTCCCGTCCTCAGGTACCACACCATCCTCCCATGATTTATTAAAAAGGGTAGTCAGTGGTGTTACTAGTTCTTCCCTTAGTTCTCTTAGAATTCTGGGGTGAATGCCATCAGGCCCCATTGCTTTATCCACCTTCAGTTTTAAGAGCTCTTTCAGAACCCTTTCTTCCGTGAAAGGACTAATATCAACCCCTATCCAGAGTGCTTCTATTGACTGGATTAGGTATCTCCCCCTGCTTTTCCATTGTGAATACTGAGCAGAAGTATTCATTCAGTATCCCTGCTTTTTCACTGTCGCTCTCTGCCCAACCACCTTCCTCTTTTTTCAGCCTCAGTATCCCTGCCTTAGTCTTTCTTTGCTCCCTAATGTACCTATAAAAGGTTGTATCCCCCTTCTTAACCAAGTTGGTTATCTTTTCCTTGGTTTGGGACTTTGCTACTCTGACTGACTTCCCCGCTTACTTCTTCTTTAATGGGTACAGTTCTCTGTCCTGCTCTTTCAAACAACATGAAGTCTTCCTGTATTCTGACAGTAGCAGTGAGTCCCAACCTTTGAACTGCCCTGGAGGTGAAAGAGTTAACTTTCCATGCCAGGCATGGAACGCTGAGCTTGAGCTCGGTTGAGACTCTGTCTGTTGTTCTTCAAACTCAAACCGTCAGATTCTTTACTCCGCCTCACTGAACAGTCGCTCCAGAGATTTCTCCTTCTGCTCGGTTCAGTTTGTCAGTTAAAGTACCGCTTTTCTCCGTTTTTGACCGAATTTAAACCGTAACCTGTCGGTTCAGTCTCTGTCTGTGGTATTCATGAGTACTAGATAGGTTATTTTATTCTATTCCGTGTGGAACTTGTAAACGGTTTGTCGGTTCGGTTTGAACCGATCAAGTTGTTTAAAAAATCTTAAATTGTGCTTTTAGAGTGTGGTTACCGGTTCTTATCGGTTCTAAAAAAAACGGATTTTATTACGTTTTTTTCCACGACCCATGACACGGTTGGGAACCAATAAGAGGGTCTTGCCTGGCGGATTGCCATAAAAGGGTAAGTTTGGTTAGGACTGGCACTACGTCTGAGAAACCCAAAAGAAAAAAAGGACCCACTGGGTTTCAACACTGCAGTGTGTGTGTGGGGAAGTCTTTGCCAAGGCTGACCCACACACCACCTGTGTTTATTGTCTGGGGTTTGACCACCTCAATGCAGACTGCCAGATTTGCAAATATTTCCCTGCAGCTACCCTAGAAAAGAAAGCTGGTAGGCTCAGGGATAGGGAGGCCAAAAAGTCCACTGAACTGGATGGCCAGCCCGGTTTTGTTCAAACCGAACCAGAAGGAGTGCCCTCTGACCAGGGCGAGACTTCTTCGGGCAAAAGGAGAGCCGATTCTGAGGAGTTGGTGCCGGCTGAAAGGACTAGAAAAGAAAAATCAGCTGGCGTGGAGCCAAAACTTTCCTCTCCAACCGCTGAAGAAATAGCCAAAGCGATCAAAATTGTCCATTCGCTTTCCCCGGTTCCGACCGAACCGGCACCATCAGGCAGGCGCTCGGTTCAGCCGGTTCCACCGCTTCAAGAGTATGATATAGAGGAATTTTGTGAACCGGAGGAGGAAGTGAATGTGGATTTGAAAGTCTGGATGTGCCCATTGACCCGGACAGCTCCCCAGACAGACCTTCAGGAGTGTCTCCGCCTAGGCTTTCTGAGTCCCCCTCCCATTTCATGTTTTATAAAAAAGTGACTGAAACCCTCCAGCTTCCTATGGAAGAAGCTGTGGATGACCAGGAGGAGCCTGACTATGTGGAAATGATGGATATCCCAGAGTCTAGGAGGCTGTCTATTCCCTTGCACAAATCTTTTGGGAAACAGACATTTAAGATCTTTTTGCAGCCCCAGACAATCACCAACTTCCCCTTTTTTGCTGTAGGCCCCCAGTGTTGGGCTCAGTCCCACTGGATGCCTTAGTTCTCAATTGGGAAGGGAAGTTTCTCTATGCTTTCCCCCCTTCCCTCTCCTGTTCAGAGTGCTAGTCAAAATCAGATCTCAGCCCTGCAAGATGATTCTGATTGCTCCAGACTGGGCCAGACAGCCCTGGTATCCACTCCTACTGTCCTTAGCAGTCCATCTTCCCCTGTGTCTTCCCAGGAATTACAACCTGTTAACCTGTGCTCAGGGGAGGGTTTGGTACCTGAACCTCAAATATCTCAATCTGAAGGCTTGGCTCTTGAAGAGTTAGAGTTTGCTGATTTACACCTCTCCCAAGGTGTAATGGATATCCTGAAGGCTTCTAGAAAACCTTCCACCAGGGCTACTTATAATTCCAAATGGAAAAAAGTTTTCCATATGGTGCTCTGGGAAGCATATTTCCCCAGAATCTGCTGATTTGCCCACAGTCCTTGATTATATGGTCCACTTAAATAGCTTGGGGCTGAGATCAGCCACACTGAAAGTGCATCTGGCAGCTGTGTCTGCCTTTATTTCAGCAGGTAAGCCCTCCTCTCTTTCAGCTCACCCTGTATTCTCCAAGTTTTTCAAGGGATTGCTTCACACCAACCCTCCATTCAGGGACCCTGCCCCTGCCTGGGACCTTAATGTTTGCATTGCTCAGCTTATGCAACCCCCTTTTGAGCCTTTGTCCTCAGCAGAGCTTAAGTACTTGATTTGGAAAACTGTGTTTCTGGTAACCATCACTTCTGCCAGATGCATAAGTGAATTACAAGCTTTGTCAGTGGAGCCTGATTTTATCTCCTTTCATAGAGATAAGGTGGTCCTCAGGACTAATAGGAAGTTCTTGCCTAAGGTGGTTTCAAATTTCCACCTTAATCAGTCTATGTCTCTTCCAGTGTACTTCACTGACCATTCCTCCTCTGGCGAGAGGAGGCTGCACAGTTTAGATGTGAAAAGGGCCCTTAGCTACTACATGGAGCATACCAAGGGTCACAGGTTTGACTCCCTCCAACTGTTCCTCACTTATGGCGAGGTTGGTAAAGGGAAACCTGCCACTAAAAGATCCATTGCCAGGTGGATTGTCTCTTGTATCCAATTTTGTTATGAAAAACTGGGTAAGATTTCACCCTCAGGCCTGAGGGCTCACTCTACCAGAGGTACAGCTGCTTCCCTGGCTGCTGCCAGGGACATCTCTATTCTAGAGATATGTCAAGCAGCTACCTGGAAAACAGTTCACACTTTTACCAAGCATTACTCCTGGATATCCAGGCTAGGAGTGATGCTCGGTTTACACAGCTGTGCTTCAGAGCCTATTTCCTAAGTAGGTTCTGTCCCTCCTCCATGGAGGTACTGCTTTAGTCTGTTATTGTCAGAATACAGCAAGACTTCATGTTGTTTGAAGAAAAAATTACTCACCTTAGTAATGTTGTTTCTTCTAATGGAGTCTTGCTGTATTCTGACCTCCCCCCCCCACCTGCCCCTCTCAGAACCTCTGTTTTGGGATGTGGGTGGGCAGTGCAGTATTGGCACTCAGTAGGTGCCCACCCTGTTCTCTTCACCCTCTTTTTCTTGGGGTGAGTAGGTGTTGTGTTTTCATTTTTGGGGTGTCCTGAGTTGAGTCTTTGTTTTGGGACCAAAAAATGTGTTTTTATGTTTAGTAGCCAGTTAGCTAGTGTAGGTTTACAGCTTCCACACAGGGCCTTAGTGAGTTTAGCTCGTAAAGATCTGACAGTTTGAGTTTGAAGAACAACAGACAGAGTCTCAACTGAGCTCAAGCTCAGTGTTCCAAGCCTGGCATGGAAAGTTAACTCTTTCACCTCCGGGGCAGTTCGAAGGTTGGGACTCACTGCTATTGTCAGAATACAGCAAGACTCCATTAGAAGAAACATTACTAAGGTGAGTAATTTTTCTTCTGTGTTTCCTTATACTTCCTGAATGCTATCTTTTTCTCCCTTACCTTCCCCGCCACTTATTTTGAGAACCATAAGGTTTTTTTCTTTCATTTTGATTTGTTTATTTGCTTCATACAAAGGCCTGTTGCCTCTGTGATGGCGGTTTTGATGTTTCCACATTGTTGCTCCACCCCACCTTCTTGCCTGTTTGCTAGTGCTTTTCTGAGGCACTCTCCCATTTTGACAAACTCAGCCCTCCCGAAGTCCAGTACCTTCACTTTTGTGTGGCTTGACTCTATAGCCAAGTTTATCATGAACCACACTGTTTGGTGGTCGCTTGTTCCCAGATGGCTACCCATTTCAAAATCAGAGATCTTCTCTCTATCCCCATTTGAGAGTACTAGGTCTAAGACTACTCCCTTCCGAGTGGGTGCCAAACTAGCTGTCTGAGGCATGCCCCCTGTAGGACATCGAGAAGGGCCCTGCTCTTGGATGTGGCTGCAGCAAAGGTGCTCCAGTTAACATCTGGCATATTCAGGTCCCCCATCAGCAATATCTCCCCTTTCTCTGCCATCCCAAGCATGCCTTCTATCATTTCCTTGTCTGTTTCCTCCCCCTGAGATGGGGGTCTGTATACAACCCCTGTGTGGATTGTGGAGCCATTTACACTCTCTAGGATGACCCACAGTGCCTCCTCTCCTCCCAGTTTACCCTTTAGTTCTGTTGCTTTGATCTCTTCCCTTACACAGAGAGCTACTCCTCTTACTCTTCTTCCCTCCCTGTCCCTCCTGTAGATTGTGTACCCTGGTATGTTGACATCCCATTCATGCTTCTCTGTGTACCTTGTTTCTGTGACTGCCACAATATCCAGGTATCCCTCTTCCATTGAGGTCACCATTTCAGGGAGCTTTTTACCTAGACTATGGGCATTGTCACTGAATACCCTCCATTTTTTTATGGCTTTATTTATTTTTGCCCCATCCCTGTCCTTACTGCCTTTGTCTTTTTCTGCATTTACCTCTGCCCTTTTCCCTATCGACTGCTCTATATTGGTGTTTACCTAACTAACTACCCAGATTTTTAGGGGGACGCTAGGATTTCCCTTCTCCTTTTCCGTGCTCCCCGCACCCGCTTGGCTAGTTTAAATGCTTCCCAATGAAGCATTTAAACCTATCACCTAGGTTCTTGGTTCCCCTCCTGGATAAATGCAGACCATCGCGCCAGTATAGGCCTACATCCCTCCAGGTGGAGCCCCAGTCCCCAGTGAAGCCAAAATCCCTGAGCTCTGCACCAATTTTTCAACCAGTCATTGAATCCCATGGTGCGGAGTACCCTAGCCTCATCCATGCCATAGACAGGTAGCACTTCTGAGAAAGTTACCATGAATGCTACTTGTTTAAGGCCCCTCCCAAACTTCACAAACTCCTGTTACACTGCTCTGATCCCATTCTCAGCCAGGTCATTTGTCCCTAGGTGAATAATGACATCCAGCTCACTCCCCCTTGCAGCTGCTCCCACAATTCTGAGGATTTGTTTCCTGTCCCTCTGTGCCATGGCATTGGGCAGGCACCTTACCTCCCTTTCCCCTCCCTCCACCAGCTCTACCCCTAACAATTGAGTCCCCTACCAGGAGTTGCTTCCTTCCCCTGTGGTGTCATGTGCCATCCTCCTGTGGGTCTCCATTGTGGAGGTTCCCAGCATCCTCCTTGGTCTCCACTGCAGGTGCCTCCATACAGGAACCATGCTCTGCCAGAGTGGTAAATGACTTGTGGAGAGGCACAACAGGAGGGATGCACCTCTATTCCACCACCCTCACCCTTCCTGAGACCACCGTGGTCCAACCACTCCTCTTTCTTGGCAACCTCTGAGGTAGTGGCAGTGGCCTGGGTGGTCCCTGTGTGGGGGAGAAGGTTTCACGAATCCTTGCCAGGTCAGCATGGAGACGAACAACCTCCTCCCTCAGACCAAAGAGGTGCCTGCAAATAGCGCAGCAATGCAGTCTCCAGAATGTCTCCTGGAAAACTGCTGCTCCACAGCCAGTGCCATTGCACTACTCCCCACATGTCTGTGTCTCTTCCTGTTCCATATATTTTTATTTTGTTGTTTTTTTGTTCTTGTTTTAGTGTGTGCAAGTTTGTGAGTGTCTCTACCCCCTATTCAGTGTGCTGTGCCTTTAAGGATATGAACAGGTGTATGTTGTTAGCAGTTTTGGGGAAGTGCTGTCAGAGCCCCTGCTATAAAGGAAGTTATGCACCTAGGCTGGGTGGGGTGAGGGGGAAGGTGGGAGGGAGTAAACCTATTGCGTCCAGAAACAATCAGCTACAACTCTGACCCTCCACCCCGGGGAGTGCCTTCCTTCCTTTCAGACACCTATTTCACAGAGGTCAGGTAACAGGTCTAGTCAGAAATGACTGCAGATATCTCCCAGCTACAGTTCTTCCCTGGCAAATTAAAGTTAAAACTAAGAAAAGTCAACCCCAAAAACAGAATCAATACTAGTTACTTACACAGGTCCAAAAAGTAATAATTCAGGTCAGTGTAGTCTAGAAAATAACCTCCTTGACTCAAGGAAACTGTGGCTGCTTTCTCACTGTCTCTGTCTCAGCAGACAGAGACCACAAACAACTCCTCTTATAAATCCACAGTTCAACAAGGCCCCTTTCTGCTCCTCCCCTTAACAGACACCTATTTCACAGAGGTTAAGTAACAGGTCTAGTCACAAATGACTGCAAGTATCTCCCAGCTACAGTTCCTCCCTGGCAAATTAAAGTTAAAACTAAGTAAAGTCAACCCCAAAAACAGAATCAATACTAGTTACTTACACAGATCCAAAAAGTAATAATTCAGTTCAGTGTAGTCTAGAAAATAACCTCCTTGATTCAAGGAAGCTGTGGCTGCTTTCTCACTCTCTCTGCCTCAGCAGACAGAGACCACAAACAACTCCTCTTATAAATCCACAGTTCAACAAGGCCCCTTTCAGCGCCTCCCCTTAACAGACACCTATTTCACAGAGGCTAAGTAACAGGTCTAGTCACAAATGACTGCAAATATCTCCCAGCTACAGTTCCTCCCTGGCAAATTAAAGTTAAAACTACGTAAAGTCAACCCCAAAAACAGAATCAATACTAGTTACTTACACAGATCCAAAAAGTAATAATTCAGTTCAATGTAGTCTAGAAAATAACCTCCTTGATTCAAAGATGCTGTGGCTGCTTTCTCACTCTCTCTGCCTCAGCAGCTTGATGATGTCATAAACAAAGGCACTGTGAGATTAACAGGGGAGAGGCAAATGTTTTCAAATATTTTCCATACAGACTTTTAGATGGATTGCCAAGATGTGCTGTAAATCGTGGAAGGGAACACAGAAAATGGAAAACAAGATATTCTCTAGTCAACTGTAACAGCCAAAACATCTTATATATGAAACCACTTGTTAAAGTGCAGAGTTGCTCTTTAAAGAAGACCGGTTCCAGTACTGATCCTTGTGGCACCTTGCTAGTCACGCTCACTTCCTTGGAGTGAGTTCTGTTTATCACCACCCTCTATTGTCTATCCCTCAACCAATTTCTTACCTAGTTTATGACCTTTGGACCCACTCCCAGGCAGCCCAGCCTGTTTGTGAGTCTTCTATGTTGAACACTGTTGAAGGCCTTACTGAAATCTAGGTAGGCCACATCCAAGATTCCACCCTAGTCTAATTCCCTGGTCATCCAGTCAAAGAAATCCATCAGATTTGTTTGACATGACCTCCCTTTTGAGAATCTATGTTCATTGGATCCAGTAAGCCATTGGATTCAAAATATTCCACAGTCTTTTCCTTGGGAATGGGGAATTTGTTTAACTAGGAAAGGTACACCAAGCCACAGCTTGTTTCCAGGAGCGATCAGGGAGCGCAATGAAGTTAAGTGACTTGTTCAGGGTCACACATTATGCATGTGGGGGCTGATGGGATTCAAACTCAGGTCTCTTGGTTTGCAGCTCAGTGCCCTTAAAGCAGCAGTACTACGAAATTAGGAAGTGACCTATCAAAATTCGGTTTTTCGGCTGTAAGCATGCGGCCAAAGATCCAGTTTCCATACGTCCTTAGTTTTTTAGATATTTGCAATTTATTTGAAGTGTTGTAGCGCTACAACAAATCTAGCAGCTGACTAATTTTCAGCTACACTTTTTCTACAGGTCACATCAGGTCTTTTGACAACAGCAGAGAGACTCTCTGCTGACCTTTCCCAATGTCCCTGGAAGTCATTCACATGTGCAGTTGGCAGCAGAGGGGTTTCCAGTGCAACATGCTTAGTGGCAGAAATGTAAACAAAAGCAGAGAATAACTGAGCAAATTACTCGGCGATAGTACAATGCTGGTGAGAAAGAGTACCAGGTATATGATTAGCAGGGCACATCGAATAAACCATCAAAAAAGCGCAGTTTTATTTTCGTAGTACTGCTGCTTTAACCACTATGCTATACTGCCTCCAAAGTAGTGATTTCCGTCAGTAGTGCTTAACGACGAACAGGAGCCCATAGACCTCTCCCCATGTTGATCCCCACTGGCGAGACTGTGGGGGGGGGAAGGGGCAGTTGGGGTTGGGGCACTAGGACACCCAAAGGCTAGAACTAATTGTGACTGGTTGCAAACAGTTGTATGGGAAATTTATGTTTTCTAATTCTGCTGATTATCGTGATAATCAATATATCACATTAATATTTACCCAAATATCGTGATAATAAAGATTTGATATTGCGACATCACTATGCTTGATCAAGTAAGTGGATTCTTAACACCACAGATTTATATCTGTATCCTTAAGGATTAACGCATAAAAACTGGCTTTTGACTAAGGCACTAAGGCATGTGACAGTATTGGTTTAAATTCATTTGGTCTTACCATTTAACTAGCTAATAGATTAGGCCTGCCCTAATGGAAATAGTACAGTACCGTCCTTTGAGAGGACTTACCTCAGAAAGCCTAATGATGGTGCTAGACCTTTCGGGAATTCCGATCGATAGCAGTGACCCAGGAAACCTTGTTATCGCCTATAATAGGGTAGTATCAGAGGCCCTGGATATCATTGCTCTGGTGCGTGTGTGTCCTTCAACTCTTTGCCCGGGTGCCCCATGGTATAATGGGTCAATGCAGGAGTTGAAGAGGTCAGGGCGAAGGTTGGAGAGACACTGGTGGAAAACTAACCTGAAGGAGGACAGGCTTAGATTGTTAAGACCATTATAAGGTTTACCAATCGGCAATTTCCCATAAGAGGGCAGAGTTCCTGTCCAGGGAAATTGCCGCAGCTAGAAACAGACCAGCTCAGCTCTTCCATACTGTGGACAGACTGCGCAATCCAGCCTGTCTACAGTTTGGGCGAGCATTGTCACAAGGAAAGTGTGATGAGTTTGCGCAGTTTATTGCTGCTAAAGTTGCTTCCATTAGGGATGAGATCAGCCAGTGACTCCCCATTGGACCTTGCAGTGATCAACCATGTGGTATTAACACCTGCATGACTTGGTCTATCTTCAGACAACCAGCAATCATGGATATAGTGAGGATCATCCAGACTCTGCAGCCAACTTGCTATAGCCTGGACCCGGGCCCAACTCACCTTCTTGCAGGATGTGGTGAGATGATCACCCCGGTCCTTGCTGGAATAGTAAAAGTTTAATTGGAGAGAGGGATCTTTCCAGATCCCTTGACGGAGGCTGTAGTTCAGCCCCTCCTGAAAAAGCTCTCCCTTGACGCTGACTGCGCAGCAAACTATAGGCCAGTCTCTAACTTACCTTTCATAGGTAAACTTATTGAGAAACTGGTCGCTTTGCAGCTGGAGGATCATTTATCCAGCCATAATATTTATGATCCTCTCCAGTCAGGTTTCAGAAAAAGGCACAGCACCAAGACGGCCCTGCTTCATGTACTAAATGATCTCCTGATGGCTAAAGATCGGAGAGCCCGTACCATCTTGGTTCTCCTTGATCTCTCAGCAGCGTTTGACACTGTAGACCATGGTGAGTTGCTAGGGCACCTCTGGCTTTTCTGTGGACTGGGGGGGGCCAGTCCTCAGCTGGTTTTGATCCTTCCTCGAGGGCAGAACTCAGAGAGTGGTGTCGGGGATTTATTCCTCAGCCCCTCACTGTCTGCCCTGTGGGGTGCCACAGGACTCTGTGCTCTCACCCATGTTGTTTGCAGTGTATATGCTGCCATCAGGAGACATTATAAGATGGCACAGTTTGAGTTTTCACTGCTATGCAGATGACTCTCAGCTGTATAGGTCTTTTGTGCCTGAGCAGGTGATAGATACTGTCTCAGTGTTTTACAACTGCCTAAATGAGATACAGGACTGGATGAGCGCTAGCTGGATGTGGCTAAACTCGGGGAAAAATGGAGGTGTTGGTAGTGGACCCAGATCGTAGGACAGCCAGGGCATGTGTGGGACAATCCACTGGGTTAAGACTTGGGGAAACACCATTATGTGCCTCGAGCCAGGTGCGTAACCTCGGCATGATTTTTGACAAGATCCTGACTTTGAAACCTCAAGTGTCGGCAATAGTCACAATTTTCTTTTTATCATCTAAGAAATATAGCTAGGGTGAAGCATCTGGTTCCATCCCAAAGATCTTTCTACCTTCGTCCATGCCTTTGTCACCACCTGTCTTGATTGCTGCAATGCCCTCTACCTAGGGCTACCGGGGGTGGATATCCACCGATTGCAGCTGGTGCAGAACGCGACAGCCAGGTTGTTAAGTGGAACCCTGCGATCCAGGCAAATGACACCTGTGCTGCGTGAACTGCACTGGCTGCCAGTACAGTGATGGGTAATCTTCAAGGTTGTGTTGCTGACCTACATAGCCCTACATGACCTGGGACCCTATTATCTGCAAGATCTTCTGCACTCCTACTGCCTTTCCCACCCACTCTGATCGTCCGACAAGGGGACTGCTAGAGATTCCCAGGGCACGTTTAAAGACATCTGGAGCATAATCTTTTGCCTTTATGGCTCCTACCCTGTGGAACTCTCTACCTCACCGGATACAAGAGAGCCTGACCATCAAGGGTTTTAAGTCTGCCCTCAAAACACACCTCTTTCTTCAGACAGTGGTAATTTAAACCTAATTGACAGGTTTGATGTAATGCCTTATAGGGGAAACTGTTTAGATGGTATTTATTTGGCTGTTTTTAACAGAAATATGTTAATTCCAAATTTCATTTTCGGCCATATTGGTTTTTCTGTATGTGTCCACTACTGCTTGCATTTGAATCTTACACGACTGTGCTTACAGACTGAATGCTCATGCTGGATTGGTAGTGCACATGTTCAGTCATTGTTTACTTTTCACAGGGGGTCTTCAAGTCACGCACTGCATCTTCCAGAGATCATGGTAAGGGCATACTTTTCCTTCAGCAATATGGATTATTCCTCATCCCTAAACTTAACTCGTGATACTAATTCTAAAGGGAGTGTATAATTAAATGGTAGCTTATAGCCACCACAGTTATGTAAAGGCATGCATATGACTATTTAACACTCCTGATTCTGAAAACCAACTTTTCAGTAACAGGAATTAATGCCTCCTACAAATTTAATTTATGCACAATGACTTATAAATCCAAGACTTTATGCTTTCTTTATTAAATAGCATCCTGATAACAGGCAGTGTACCTACATCAAAGAAAAATAATTTCTAAATGTTTTTGTTTAATACTGATGGGGTTTTATGAAGCTAAAGTTAATGAACGTGATGTTTCACATTTTGAGGTTTTTAATGTTTCAAGAGTCATAATATATACATTTGTTACATATGTTGCAAAAAAGTTTTGTTAATGCTCCAGTTAGGGTCAAAGTGACAAAAGTTGGGAAATGTGACATTAGGGTTTCCAACATTAACACACACACACACCCACAGCAAGCAGGAGAGCAGGTGTGGGGTGTGCCTTGGGCTTCTCAAGCCTAACGCTCGCCCCATTTCTTCTGTAAATAAGGTCAGATGTGTAGACTTTATGAGAATGAAGTGAGTGTTAGGCTTGAGAAACTCAAGGCACATTCCGTACCTGCTGTCCTGCCTGCCTTTTTTTTTGGGGGGGGGGTTAGGGTTGAAAACCCTAAGACCACATTTCCCAACTTTTGTCACTTTGACCCTAACTGGAGCATTCACAATGTTTTTTGCAACTTATTTCCTTACTTTTGAGATAGTATAATAGTGTTCTTATTTGGCTGTGGGAGTGCATGGTTCTTTGGACCCTGCACTCCCATGCATTTTGTTGTGGGAGCACAGGGTCCTTTGGACACTGCACTGCCATGTACTTTTGTTGTGGGAGCACAGAGTCTTTCGAACCTTGTGCTCCCATGACCTTTATTTGGCTGTGGGAGCACAGGGTCATTTGGACCTTGCGCTCCCATGCAGTTTATTGGACTGTGGGAGTGCATGGTCCTTTGAACCTTATGCTCCAATGCATTTTGTTGTGGGAGCACAGGGTCATTTGGACCTTGCACTCCCATGCACTTTATTGGACTGTGGGAGTGCATGGTCCTTTGAACCTTATGCTCCAATGCATTTTGTTGTGGGAGTACAGGATCCTTTGGACCCTGCAGTCCAATACATTTTTATTGTAGGAGAGCAGGGTCCTTTGGACCCTGTGCTCCTACGCAGACATAAGTTATTCTTAACTGTCCCTTTTGTCCCTTCCAGTTGTCCTCTAAGCTACTTTTCAGATGTAGAGCTGCTCCCATGACCTGTTGCTGCCAGACTGACAATGCAATCTTCGGCATCCTCCTCCAGTTGCTCTCTAAAGCACCTTAGAAAATGGGTAAATGAAAACTCGATTCCTGATTGGCTGAAACAGCCTGCCACCAGGGCTGTTATTTCTTAACAATGCCCTGCAAATAACAAGTTCCTCCTGGCAGCACCCATTACCACCTGGTATCCCTGTGCCCACCAGAAAGACGATATCTCCCAAAGTTTTCATCTCACTTAGCGAGACAATAATCCAGAGGCCCCACAAGTCAGTCCTCAAAACTGTCCCTTCCCCTTGCTGTCACAGTATGATTTAAAAAAAAAAAAATTACCAACCAAAAAAGACCAGTTTTCTTCTTTTTTTTTCTATTCTACAAGCATAAGTAGAACAGCAGCGCCGCGACCATTCCCATCCTCTACTCGGCACCCCGCTCTGGCAAATAACGCTAACCGGCACCGCAACTCCAAATCCAGGACTGATTTGAGGAAAGTCGCGCTCCTGTCCCCGCTCTGTCCCGCTCCTGTCCCCGCTCTGGCCGTGTTCAGACGCTAAGCATCGCTAATGCGAAAAACAAAAAAACTGCCACCAGAGCACACACAAATCATCCCTATAGAAGAAGCAGAATTTGCAACTGAATCAGAATATGTTTTTTTTTTCCTTTCTACCAGAGTCGAGTACTACATTACCTGTACAACCACACCAGTCTTGCGTCAGCGCTCCCTCTTGCTCCCTGCTCACACTCTGCAAACAAAATAATTTTTCTTTTAACAAAATAATCTGTTAGGAGCTCAAAACGCACACGGGGGTACTGAAAACCAAAAATAACAAAACACTAAACTCTACATAGAAAACATTTTCATAAGCAGCAGCACCCTCTAGTGGCACCAAAGGGACTATTTTACAGAACCTACCATTTCTGTACATTTTTCTTACTATTTCACACTATTGTTTTATAAAGTTCATTATAAATAAAATATAATGTTCACCCATTTCTCTATAATAATACCCTCCATGGGTGAGTTATTGGCATATAACGGACCTTCCAGGGGCTATAAGGCCCTCCGCCTGCGGCGTCGGGCCTCATTACACCCCTGGGCGGTCCGTTATAGCCCAATAACGCCCACCCTGTCGGGTATTATTACCTACATAATGCTCTGTCTCATGCTCTCGCCTCTCATCATCACCTATCTGCAAACTAGCAGTGTGATCCATTGTATGTCCCTGGTGTCTAGTGGCATCCCCACCCACTGATTCCCATATTTATAATTTTTAACCCCACTGGTGGTTAGTGGCACCCCCACCCTTCCATGCCATTAGCAACCTGCAAATAAGAAAACCATCCATCAATGTCATACCTTTTTACATTTAAAAAAAAAGTCCACCGCCAATTACACCTGCACCACCCACCTGACCTCCCACTGTGCACCCACTTCCCCGCACCCCCCCACCCCACATGTCTTCACTCGCCTAAACTGCCAACACACTGAAGATCCACTCTCTGACTGAAGACATGTCTTGCTGCTGGAATCAGAGACTGCTATCTGACACACAGACCACAGTTATCTTACTTGTTAGACAGCAGTTGTCAGTTGCAGCAGCAAGACGGGTCATCAGTTGAAGAGTGGATATTCAGTGTGTTGGCAGTTCAGATGAGTGAAAGTGTGTGAGGGATCAAGGAAGGGTGCAGGGAGGTGGGTGCACAGTGGGAGGTCAGGTTGGTGGTCTGGGTGTGATTGGCGATGGTCTTTTTTTTTTTTACAGGATGTAAAAAAAAGCACGACATCGAAGGATGTTTTTTTATTTGCAGGTTGCTAACGACATGGGAGAGTGGGGGGGTGCTACTAACCACCAATGGGGTTAAAAATTATAATACATACGGGGATCAGAAGGTGGGGAGTACCACTAGATATCAGGCATATACACTAGGAACATGGTAAGGTGGGGGGGTGCCACTAACCATCAGTGGGGTTAAAAAGGATAATAAAAATGGGTTTCAGAGGGTGGGGGGTGCCACTAGACATCAGGGATACACACTAGGGACACGGGTTAGTCACCTGGTGCCCTTGATTAATCACCACATGGTCACTGTGATACATGAATATGATGTTAAAGTAGCCCCCCATAGACTATAATGGAGTTCATCCCTGCACCCTCCCTTGGATCATGTCATAACTTGGCTGAGTGCGGGGGTGGCACGGGGATAATCTTCAAACCAGGAAATACAGGAAACCCGGTGAACTAAATTTTATGAGTGCTCTGGCTTGAAAACTATTAGAAAATTTGGGGCCATGTAAACAGCAGCACCATTTCGGGAGGTAAGGCACTGAACTTGGTGGTGCATAGCGCTAGTCTGGTAGGTCTCTTTAATAGTACAAGGAAAACTTGATGAGAGATTGGTGACATTGGTGAATATCTATGGGGCCCAGAAATGGCACACGCAAACTTTTTCTAACATCACAGATCTTTTAATTCTTTACTTAAATTGCTGGATAATATTAGCAGATGACGATAATTGTACAGGTGAGCTTACGCTAGTTAAATCAGGTAGTAATTATTCCATAAGCAGATCAGACAAAGACTTAATAGACATTCAGAACAATCTAATGTTACTTGATATTTGGAGAATCTTAAATCCTATGGTTAGAGAGTACACATATTGGTCTAATACTCATAAAAAGGATTCGGAATTGATCGGATATTCATTACAAAGGATAATATGAAAAAATTACTCACCTTAGTAATGTTGTTTCTTCTATTGGAGTCTTGCTATATTATGACATATGCAGTGAGTCCCAACCTTCGAACTGCTCCGGAGGTGAAAGAGTTAACTTTCCATGCCAGGCATGGAACGCTGAGCTCGGTTGAAAACTCTGTCTGTTATTCTTCACACTGAAACCGTCAGATCTTTATGAGCTAAACTCACTGAAGTCCTGTGTGGAAGCTGTAAACCTACATTAGCCAACTGGTTACCAAACATAAGAACACATTTTTTGGTCCCAAAACAAAGACTCAAGTCAGGAAACCCAAAAAAATGAAAAACACAACACCAAGTCACCCCAAAAAGGAAGGGTGAAAAACAACAAGGTGCACTCTACTAAGTGCCAACACTGCACTGCCCACCCACATCCCAAAAACAGAGGTTCTGAGAGGGGCAGGTGGGGGGGAGGTCATAATATAGCAAGACTCCAATAGAAGAAACAACATTACTAAGGTGAGTAATTTTTTCTTTAAACAACATGAAGTCTTGCTATATTATGACATATGCAGACTACAAAGCAGTACCTCCATGGAGGAGGGACAGAACCTACTTGGAAAATAGGCTCTGAAGCACAGCGTTGCCAAACCGGGCATCACTCCTAGCCTGGACATCCAGGGAGTAATGCTTGGTAAAAGTATGAACTGTTTTCCAGGTAGCTGCTTGACGTATCTCTAGAATAAGGATGTCCCTGGCAGCAGCCAAGGAAGCAGCTGTACCGCTGGTAGAGTGAGCCCTCAGGCCTGAGGGAGGAACCTTACCCAGTTTTTCATAACAAAATTGGATACAAGAGCCAATCCACCTGGCAATGGAGCTCTTAGTGGCAGGTTTCCCCTTACCAACCTCGCCATAACTGAGGAATAGTTGGAGGGAGTCAAACCTGTGACCCTTGGTACGCCTATGTAGTAGCTAAGGGCTCTTTTGACATCTAAACTGTGCAGCCTCCTCTCGCCAGAGGAGGAATGGTCAGTGAAGTACACAGGAAGAGAAATAGATTGATTAAGGTGGAAATCTGAAACCACCTTAGGCAAGAACTTCCTGTTAGTCCTGAGGACCACCTTATCTCTATGAAAGGAGATAAAATCAGGCTTCACTGACAAAGCTTGTGCTTATGCGTCTGGCAGAAGTGATGGCTACCAGAAACACAGTTTTCCAAGTCAAGTACTTAAGCTCTACTGAAGACAAAGGCTCAAAGGGGGGTTGCATAAGCTGGGCAATGCAAACATTAAGGTCCCAGGCAGGGGCAGGGTCCCTGAATGGAGGGTTGGTGTGAAGCAATCCCTTGAAAAACTTGGAGAATACAGGGTGAGCTGAAAGAGAAGAGGGCTTACCTGCTGAAATAAAGGCAGACACAGCTGCCAGATGTACTTTCAGGGTAGCTGGCCTCAGCCCCAAGGCATTTAGATAGACCATGTAATCCAGGACTGTGGGTAAACCAGCAGATTCTGGGGAAATATACTTTCTAGAGCACCATATGGAAAATCTCTTCCATTTGGAATTATAAGTAGCCCTGGTAGAAGGTTTTCTAGAAGCCTTCAGGATATCCATTACACCTTGGGAGAGGTGTAAATCAGCAAACTCTAACTCTTCATGAGCCAGGCCTTGAGATAGAGAGATTTGAGGTTCGGGTACCAAACCCTCCCCTGAGCACAGGTTAACAGGTTGTGATTCCTGGGAAGACAGAGGAGAAGATGGACTGCTAAGGACAGCAGGAGTGGATACCAGGGTTGTCTGGGCCAATCTGGAGCAATCAGGATCATCTTGCAGGATTGAGATCTGATTTTGACTAGCACTTTGAACAGCAGAGGGAAGGGGGGAAAAGCATAGAGAAACTTCCCTTCCCACTTGAGGACTAAGACATCCAGAGGGACTGAGCCCAACACTGGGGGCCTGAAGCAAAAATGGGGAAGTTGATGATTGTCCGGGGCTGCAAAAAGATCTATCTGTGGGGTGCCCCATCTGGCAAATATCATCTCCAGGACCAGGGGGTCCAGAGACCATTCGTGATGGCCCTGGTAAATCCTGCTGAGAGCATCTGCCAGGACATTGTCCTTGCCTGGGAGATGAACCACCGTAAGGGAGGTATTCAGGGAGTAAGCCAGAGACAACAACTTCATTGCTTCGGTGCACAAGGCTGTAGACCGAGTGCCCCCTTGCTTGTTGATGTACCACATTGTGGTGGTGTTGTCTGTTCTGACCTGTACAACTTTGTTCTGAACAGATTTTGAAAAAGCTTGAAGTGCTAGAAAAACTGCTCTGAGTTCCAACAGATTGATGTGGAGCAGAGATTCCTGAGGGGACCACAACCCCTGGGTAGTGAGGTTGCCCATGTGAGCTCCCCATCCCAAGAGGGATGTATCTGTAGTAAGGATTAAGGAATGAGACTGAGTGACAAAAGGAACCCCTTGTCTGAGATTGCTCTGATCCTGCCACCACTGTAGGGCCTGGATCAGGGTTCGAGTCACTGGGATCAATTTGGTTAGAAGGTCTTTCCTTTGAGACCAAAAGGCTCTCAAATGGAACTGAATGTCCCTCATCTGAAATCTTGCTCCCTGCACCACTGCTGTAGAAGCAGCCATGTGCCCCAGGAGCTGTAGAAAATGCCTTGCAGGCCGAGACACCTGCAGGGTGAATGAGGAGACCAGAGAGACCAGGGTCCTTGCCCTGTCCAGGGGAAGGAAGGCTCTGGCCTTCTCTGTGTCTAGCTCTGCACCTATGAAGGTGAGGAGCTGGACAGGCTCTAGAACTGACTTTGGAAGATTTAGAAGGAAACCCAAGGAAGTGAGCAGTTGTTGAGTTATCTGTAAGTGTAACTTGACTTGGTCTGGGGACTGGCCTACTATGAGCCAGTCATCCAAGTAAGGGAAGATGGCAATTTTTTGCCTTCTTAGAGAAGCAACTGCTACTGCCAGGCATTTTGTGAATACCCTTGGAGCAGAGGTGAGGCCAAAGGGCATTGCTCTGAACTGGTAATGGCCTGAGGGCAGCTCGAACCTGAGGTACTTTCGATGGGAGCTTCTGATGAGAATATGGAAGTAGGCATCATTGAGGTCCAGGGATGCTAGCCAGTCCCCTGGCCTTAAAGAGGGTAGAATAATTTAGAATAATTCCCAGAGTCACCATTTTGAATTTTGGCTTTAAAAGGTGCTTGTTTAAGTATCTGAGATCCAGGATGGGCTGCCATTCTCCTGTCCTTTTTGGGGTAAGGAAGTATCTGGAGTACAACACTTTGCCCTGGTGTAGGGGATGAACCCTTTCCACAGCTCTGAGAGCCAGGAGGGAAGAGACCTCTGCCTCCAGGGCAAGTGCCTCTGGAGGATTTGCAGGTGGAAAGGATCTGATTCTCATCTTTGGAAACTTTTTGAAGCTGAGAACCAGTCCCTGGCTTACTATTTCCAGGACTCACTTGTCTGATGTCAGAGACTTCCAGTCCTGGACAAAGTAAGCCAGTCTGCCCCCTGCAGGTAGTTGAGAATTGGCCCTGGCAACCCCATCAGGGTGCCTGCTTGGCAGGGGCTTTGGGCTGAGGGGTGGAAGCAGGCCTGCTTGCACCCCGTCTGCCACTCCCTCTAAAGAATCCCCTCTGGGCAAAAGCAGAAAAGGAGGCCTGGGCTTGGTAAAAAGGCGTATGAAAAGGCCTGCCCCTGCCCCTGGGAAGCTGCCTTTGAGGAGTGGCCTGCCTTTCCTTGGCCTGTGCACTCCCATAGGTGGTCCTATACTCATCCATTTTCTTCATATAATTCTCTGTTTGCTCCTCAAACAGAGAATTACCCACAACAGGAAAATCCATGGCCTTAGTCTGGGTATCCTGTGACAGGCTAGTACATCTGAGCCAAGCCATCCTGCGAAGTGCCACAGATGTAGCCATGACTCTTAATGACACATCATTAGAGTCCACTGCAGCATGGAATTGCACCTTGGATGCCTCAATACCATCAGCAGCCACCTGCTCCAGCTCCTTGGCAAGCTGGCCAGGGACCTGCTTTGCTAGAGCCATAACAGTATCCCATCTGGATTTCTGATATCTAGCAACATAAGCCATATAATTTGCCTGTCTGAGTCCCAAGGATGCTGTCATGTATTGTTTCTTTGCCATAGCTTCAATCTTCCTGGAGTCCTTGTCCCGGGGGGTGTGAGGCCAAGGGGATATTTGCCTTGTCACAGGCTGCAGCCTGCACTACCCCAACATGGCTGCATTGTTGTATAAGGAGCTCCGTATCAGAGCCTGACAATGTGTACCTCTTGTCCATTCTTTTATCCACAGAAGGTATAGTGTGAGGAGTTTTTAAAATTTTAAATGTCTGTTTCCCTAAAGATTTATGAAAGGGAATAGACAGTCTCCTAGACTCTGGGATATCCATCATTTCCACATAGTCAGGCTCCTCCTGATCATCCACAGCTTCCTCCATAGGGAGCTGGAGGGTTTCAGCCACTTTTTTATAGAAAATAAAATGAGAAGGGGACTCAGAAAGCCTAGGAGGGGACACTCCTGAAGGTCTGTCTGGGAAGATGTCTGGGTCGATGGGCACATCCAGACTTTCAAATCCACATTCACTCTCCTCATACTCCTCTTCCCCCTCCTCCAGTTCATAATATTCCTCTAAATCATAGTCTTGAACTGGTGGAACTGGCCGAACCGGGCGCTTACCTGATGGCACCGGTTCGGTCGGAACCGGAGAAAGCGACTGGACAATTTGAATCGCTTTAGCTATCTGTTCAGCGGTTGGAGAGGAAAGTTTTGGCTCCACACCAGCTGATTTTCTAGTCCTTTTTGCTGGAACCGACCCCTCGGAGTCGGCTCTCCTTTTGCCCGAGGAAGTCTCGCCCTAGTTAGAGGGCACTCCCTCTGGTTCGGATGGAACCGAACCAGGCTGGCCATCCGGGTCAGCGGACTTCTTGGCCTCCCTTTCCCTGAGCCTACCGACTCTCTTTTCCAGGGTAGCTGCAGGGAAATTTCTACAAATCTGGCAGTCTGCATTGAGGTGGTCAAACCCCAGACAATAAACACAGGTGGTGTGGGGATCAGCCTTGGCAAAGGCTTCCCCACACACAACTGCAGTGTTGAAACCCAGTGGGCCCGGTTTTTCTTTTGTGTTTCTTAGACATAGTACCAGTCCTAACCAAACTTACCCGTTTATGGCAATCCACCAGGCAAGACCCTCTTATTGGTTCCCAACCGTGTCACGGGTCATGGAAAAAAACGTAAGAAATTCCTTTTTTTTTTTAGAACCGATGAGAACCGGTAACCACACTCTAAATGAAAGAATAAAATATTTCACACAACCTGATCAGTTCAAAGCGAACCGATAAACAGTTTACAAGTTCCACACAGAAGAGAAATAATGTAAACCTATCTAGTACTCACAATACCACAGACAGAGCTTGAACCGACCAGTTGCGGTTTAAATTCGGTCAAAATACCGAGAAAATAATACTTTAACCGACAAAATGAACCGAGCAGAAGGAGAAATCTCCGGAGCGACTGTTCAGTGAGGCGGAGTAAACAATCTGACGGTTTCAGTTTGAAGAACAACAGACAGAGTCTCAACTGAGCTCGAGCTCAGCGTTCCATGCCTGGCATGGAAAGTTAACTCTTTCACCTCCGGAGCATTTCGAAGGTTGGGACTCACTGCATATGTCATAATATAGCAAGACTTCATGTTGTTTGAAAACCAAAGTGCATTCTGTCAATATTCTTCTGATGACTATCTGACCATATACCAGTATCCATTTATATTAATCTAACATATACAAACTGAACAAGAAAAAACAAGTATTAAGTTACTGTAAAAGAAATTCTAGGATGTGGATATGGTACACTTGTCAACACTTAGGCAGTCTTCCTTTCCATTTAATTCCAGCTGGAACGTGGATCTTTTTTAGAGCTCAGCTTGATGTCGGTGGGCACCACTGTTAGTCTTTGTTTCAGCAACATTTAAGTAGGAAAAGGCAACATTCTAGTGGAAAAAGGCTGATCACAAACGACTGCAAGAATTCATAGCAGCACTGCCTAACTGAACCAAATGGCATCGGGGGATATTGGAACAGCATTTAAGTCACGGGGGCTCATGACAAATCAGGGAGCTCACTAGAAGGCACCAAATTTTAAAATCACTCCCGTAGCCTTAAATAGCTGCCTGCAGCAGCTCACTAACATCTTTTTTGGCGCACAGCTTGGTGTTGGAGGACACCACTGTTAGTCTTCTGTTTCAGCAACATTTAAGCAGGAAAAGGCAGCATTCTAGTGGGAAAAGGCTTATTGCAATCAACGGCTGCAAGTATTCATAGCAGCACTGCCGAACTGAACCAAACAGTATCAGGGGATAGTGGAACCTCATTTGTGTCAGGGGGCACATGACTAACCAGGGCGTTCACTTAAAGGCACCAGATTTTAAAATCACTCCCACAGCTTGGTGTCGCAGGACACCACTGTTAGTCTTTTGTTTCAGCAGCATTTAATTTGACAAAATGAGGAATCTAGCCAGAGAGAAACTATGATCCACTAGCAGTTGGAGGTAGAAGGCATTTGCAGGACCAATTAAACAAGCCATCTTAGAGGCCACAAAGATGTGCATAAAGACAGTGGCAAAAAGGAAAAAAAAATGCAAGCACCCCATATGGTTCACTAACAAAGTTAAAACTGTCATTAGGGCCAAGAGAGAGACTTTAAGGAAACATGGTGACAGTGAATGGGAAAATCATGTTCAGAAGAACAAGGAGGCCAAAACCGCAGTGAAACAAGAAAAGGCAGCGGTGGAACTTCAGACAACAAAAGGAGCCAAGGAGGGGCATAAGCAATTCTTCCAGTACTTACAGGAGAAGAAGAAAGTGGGAGGGTTAGTTAGACTTAAGGATGGGGATAGGGGCATGGAAGAAGATGGTGAAAACGCCACTGTTCTGAACAAATACCTCTGTTCGGTGTTCAGCAGAGAACATAGCGGCGCGATGCCTGACAGTGGCATTACAGTGCACAGGAGGGGTGTCCCACAAATGGAAATGGCAATAATTACCACAGGCAGGGTTAAGGAGATGCTCAAGCATATAAAACAAGACAAATTTCCTGCACCAGATGGAATGCATCTAAGGATAATAAAAGAGTTGGTGGGTCAGCTGGCAGACCTCTTGGCTCATTTGTTTAACCATCCGCTTCAAACAGGAATTGTGCCAAGGGACTGGAAAAGAGCTGACATGGTGCTACTGCATCAGGGTGGAAGCAGGGAGGAAGCTGGTAACTACAGACCAGTTAGCCTCACATCTGTGTTAGGAAAACAGTAGGAGGTCCTGCTTAAGCAAGCCCTAGTGAATTGTTTGAATAAGAATGGTCTTCAGGATAATAAACAACATGGATTTGTGGTGGACAGGTCATGCCAAATGAACCTGATTACATTTTTTGATTGAGTGACCAGGGAATTGGATAAGAGTCATCCATTGGAGCTCCTCTATTTCAACTTCAACAAGGTCTTTGATTCGGTCCTGCGTAACTACCTGCTGAAAAAGCTAGAGGACTTGGGCATAGCAAACTGCATTGTCAGGTGGGTAGATAACTGACTAGAGGGCAGGAAACAGAGAGTAGTTGTTAACGGAGTAACATCAGAGGAGGGGGAGGTGACGAGTGGAGTCCCTCAGGGCTCTGTCTTGGGTACAGTCCTGTTTAATGTGCTCATTAGTGACATAGGAGAAGTTATCCAGGGCAATATTACACTATTCGCAGAGGACACTAAGCTGGGTGGTAGGGTGAACAGCAAGGAAAAAATAGGGACTCTACGAAAAGATCTGCAAAGGTTAGAGAAATGGTATTGGGTCTGGCTGCTGAGATTCAGCACCAAGAAGTGTAAAGTGATGTATCTTGGCAAAAAAATTAAACAAGAATAGCCTATTGGCTTAACGGCATCAATCTCAGTGCCTCACAGGAGGAAAAGGATCTAGGAGTTATCATATGTAACACCCTAAAACAGGCCAGCCAATGCAACACAGCATATAGCAAAGCAACAAAATGTTGGGGTTTATAAGAAGATTTGACAGCAGGCACTGGGAAGTGATTCTGCCATTGTACAGATCCCTGGTGAGGTCCCACCTGGAATACCGTGTCCACTTTTGGAGCCTGTATCTTAGAAGGGATAAGGACAGGCAGGAACCATTTGACAAAGGGTAACCAAAATGATACATGGGCTCCAGGGCTTACCATACAAAGGGCACCTTGAGGCATTGAACATGTACTCACTGAAGACTAGAAGGGAGAGAGAAGACGATAGAAACTTTCAAGATCCTGAGGGGGCGTTAATGCTGTGCCCTACATAGAACTGTTCAACAGGGCATCCAGCTCAAATACAAGAGGACATGAATGGAAGCTGAGGGGTAGGAACTTCAAGATGGCACTCAGGAAAGAATAGTGGAGCCCTGGAATAGGCTGCCCATGGATGCGGTGAGAGCTAGGACTGTGACAGCTTTCAAATGGGGTTGGGATAACGAGTATGCTCAAAGTCGATCTGTGGGTACTTGCATAAGGTAGTTCCCAGGTTCTTCAATGGCCCCAAGAATTCAATAGCAGGCTTGATGGATCATTTGGTCTCCTTCTGCCATCACCTTTTCTATGTTTCTATGTTTCAACCTAAGCTCCTCCCACCCATCTGGGTGATATCCTCCTCAGTTTGGCCCCATGACGTCAGGTTTTCCTTTCTTTTTTTGTATTATTTATTTTCTCCTCCTACATGCTACCGCCTTAGCCACTCCTTCAGGCTGTGCCAATGCTGCATCTGATCCATCTTCTCCCGAGCCCCGACCCTCATATTGCACTCCTCTCCCAGGGTAACCCAGACGTAACACTTTGCTGGGCAGCTCCCCCTTCTCCAAGGGGGAAGGCATCAGAGGGACAGACTAGCACAATACTTGACCCTCGGAGAACTGCTGAAGGATCGGAAACTTCAGGACATCAGTGGCCTCAGATTGCCAGGCGGTCGTCATCTGGCTGACGCAGAGCCATTTTTCCACTTTTCTGGTGACGTTCCCTTGCAATGCATTTGCACTTCCCCCGGTCTCCACTGGAGGTCGATGCAGAGCGACGCATCCCCACTATCCACCCCAGGAGAGGAGAGCAGTCTTGACAGATGCTCAATCCTCTCCTTCTCCTGCCAGCCCCCGGTGTCCCGAGTCCGTTCCCAAACCCAGGTCACTGGGGTGGCTCGAGGTAAGGTGCCAGTGCATCAGCCCTCTACGCCACTGCGCCAGCAGGTTTGCCTTTCTATTGAAAGAGTCAGGTCTCCTTCGACGCTCCCTGTGCATGATGTACAGTAGGCCAGTGTTTCACTTCATCTTCAGTTGATTTTTTTTCCTTGCTATTCAGTATTATTTTCCTCTATGGAGCACAGCAAACCCAAAACTGGACTTGGTTTTAAGCAGTGCGTTGCATGTAACAAAAAAATGTTGTGTACTGACCCGCACAGCTCCTGCGTTTAATATCTCAGAGCAGAGCATGACCCCAAGACCTGTGGGCTGTGCAAGTCTCTGCTTTCCTCTTCACTTGAGAACCAGTATGCTCATCTCCTCCTAGGCCACCTAGATGAACAGGATCCTCTGGTCTGGTCTAAGGACTGTTTTGGTGGTGGCAAGTTCAGCCTTACAGCTTGCCACTGAAGAAGAGGCAGCAGCCTAGGCCACAGCAGTCTCATCCTTGGCTCCTGCATTGATCCTGGTGGGCATCAGTGTCGGGGCTTCATTTATGGGCTCATTCCAGGTCCTGTGCCAGTCTGTGCAGACCCTCATGGAGGCCTCTTCCCAAGAGGGACAAATCTAAGAAATCTAAACAGACCCACCGTATGTCATGGGACAGGGAAAGGCCTGACTCTTCCTGCTCATGCGACTCCCTTGATTGCACTACAGCTGTTGAGCTCTTGGCTTGCACCAATCTGTCTCAGGTTCAAGGGCAGGCTGCTAGCTCCATCATGTCCCTGTTGGGCTTGTTGGCTGAGACATGGGCTGACCAGCTGGTTGAGATCTTTTTCAACTCGGTCGACCCGTTATCGGAAGAGGTCAATGATGACTCACTCTAGGACTCTGGTCCTTTCGGCTCTCTCTCTCAGGAGGGACCAATGAAACCAGTCAGCTATGCTGTCTTCTCCCAGGATGTATCTTCCCAGGAGATTAACCCTTTACGGGTTCCACAGTGGGACCCAGCCCATGTCAAGTATGCAGCCCCTCATCCCATCTGCTCACTGTCAACACTTTCATCATCGGTCAAGGTCAAGGCTGAGGACCCAGTTTAGGTCAAGAGCATGGTCTCGTGAATCTCAACATTCCTGCTGTCAGTCTTTGACCAGAAAGTGCTGTTAATGCTCCTCTTCCTCCTTGTCCTCCGACAACAAGAGGTTCTGCCCCAGGTTACACTGGCACTAGGAAGAGCTGGTGTGACAGCAATGGGTTCTCAGCCAAGGTAGGCCACCCCTCAGACCTTGGCACTGCCCTGGTCCCTGCCAATGTGGCACATTCTGGTCCTGCGCTAGCTGGTCAAGCCTACACCGGCTTCCCCACCAATTCTGATGGAACTTCTGCTCGAGCAGCCTTTGCACAGTGCCCCATCCATGGCTGCTCACCCTGATACATGTCTTCCTGGATAGCTGTCTGTTCAGATCGCCCACTTGGATGAGTCCAGGGTGGTTAATGGGGAGAAAGAGCCAGAAGTAGTGTTTGAAGAGTCATCAGACTCTGAGGGGTCCACCATGCATTCCTCTAAGACTCTGGGCTTTGACTGTGAGTCAACCAAAGAGCTCACAACCAACCATAGGCCGGTCTACTTTGGTGCTTTGCTCCATGTCATCTCTGAGTCAATGGAGAGTCCCCTGGAGCTGGTCCAGAAGTGGGCCAAATACCCCCTTACAGAGATCCTTGACTGAGATTATTCCACATGGGTTGCCTTCCCGGTTGTGGAGGCTATTCTGGGTCCTGTTTGGGAGCTTTGGCAGTATCCAGCTTCATGCCTGGTGCTATCCACCCATATGGTCACCCTTTCCCCAAAAAGTTGGTGGCAGATTCCATCTTTCACAGAATGGGCGATGTCAGTGGTGTCAACAAGGCTCCTGACAAGGAATACGAGAAGCTGGATCATACAGTGAAAAAGGTTTACATTGCTTCCTCCCTGGGTCTCTGACAGGCGAGCTCCACCATGATGATGGACAACTTCGGTCATGCCCTGATGGGGGTTCTGGACCATGTCCTTCCTCACCTTTCTGCAGACTTACAATCTGAAGTTAAAGTGGTCCAAGAACAGGGTCATGCTCTTGACAAGCACTAGCTTCAGAGGGCCATGGATATAGGTGACTCCTGTGTCCGGTTGGTGGCAGTGGCAGTCATTATATACCATAGGGCCTGGCTGTAGATTTACACCTTTACAGTGGATACTCAGCACAAATTGGTGGATGTTCCCTTCGTGGGTATCAACCTGTTTGAGCCAGGGGTGGATGGACATCTCACCAGGATCCAGAAGTCCAATGCCACCCTGAATTCGGTCATTTCTTCACAGAAGGACCTCAAGGGACAGAAGTCAAAGAAAAAGCATTTTCAGTTTTTGCCCTTTCCACCCCAGCAGCCAAAACTGCAGCAGCCCCAGTTGGTCAGTCCCAGCCATGGTGGCCTAAATATAAGTCTGACATCTCAGCCTCCAAGAAGCCCAGAGGCTAGGGTGGTGGCACCTCTCTGGCAGCCAAAGCTGGGGCCTTATCCAAGGCTGCTCCATGATGGATTGGGGGTGTCTGCCTCCCACCCATCATGCCCCTGCCTCAGCTTCCCATGGGGGGGGGGTGTTGGCTTTGCCATTTCTGGCAAGCCTGGTCTGCCATCACTACAGATAAATGGGTTCTACATGTTATGGATTGAGGTCTGCCTCTTGATTTCGAGGCTCTCCTGCCCTACCAAGCCCATGCCCGATGGGAGTTCATGATGTGTCAGAACATGCTGCCTGCCCTCAGGAAGGATATCACTCAACTCTTAGAGAAAAGAGCTGTAGCCCATGCCCTGGACACCATGGTTAGCCAGGGCTTAGTAGCCAGATATTCCTGGTCCACAAACGGATAGGGGGGTTGGCACTCCATACTGGATCTTCATGATATGAACCAGTTCTTGAGCAGGCGCAAGTTCAGGATGATCACTCTGAATTAGATAATCCCATCTCTGGAGCAGACCATGTGGTTCCACTCCCAGGACCACCAGGATGCCTTCTTTCACATCCCACTCTGTCCATCCCACTGGTGGAACCTTTGGTTTCAGGCAGACGGGATGCTTTATTCATGAGTTCTGGGTCATGCCTTTTGGCCTCTCCTTAGCCCACAGGGTCTTTACCAAGTGTGTTGTAGTGGTGGTAGTATTCCTGCAGCACCAAGGGGTTTGGGCATAGCCGTATCTTGATGACTGGCTGTTTGCTGGTTCATCTCAGGAGCCAGTGGAGTGGTCCAGGGACTTGACCCTCCAGACTTGCTCAGCCTTGGGTCTTCTCATCAATCCAGCCAAGTCAGAACTCATCCCCTTACAGGTCATACACTTCATCTGGGCAGAGCTCGACTCCCTGTAGATCTTGGTTCCATTACCCCATCATTTCAGGTTGGGTGCTCACTCCCTGCCTGGGACTACCTGTGGCCTCTGGGGTACATGGCATCCTGCACCAGCATAGTCTGGAGGGCTCACTGGTGGATGCACCTCCTGCAGTGGGAGCTGGCCCACAAGTGATTTCAGTGCCTAGGTCACCTGGACTAGCCAGTCATGGTGAGGCAGCCGATGTGGGATGCCATCCATTAGTGGCTCATCCCGAAACACCTAGAGGAAGAAGTCCCATTCATCTGTCCAGAGCTGACTGTCACTCTAACAACCAATGCATCTCTGGTGTGATGGGGAGCATACTTGGGGGAACACAGGGCCCATGGGCCCCCCCTGACACCAAAGGAGTCCCAGTATGACATCATCCTGCTGGAGCTCTGTGCAGTGCATCTTGCTCTGATGGCATTCACTCCATCTGCCCAGGGTCATGTCATGCAGGTCCAGATGAACAATACCACAACCATGTGCTACTTCAACAGGCAGGGCAGAATGCATTCCTCTGGTTGTGTTGGGAAGCCCTCTGCACCTGGACCCTTCATGCAGCTTGGGTGACAATCTCCTGGTGATTCATGTAGCTGGAGCCTCCAACCAGCTATCGGATGCTCTCGGCCAAGTTGGCTAGGTGTCTCACGAGTGGTCTCTTCATCAGGAGCTGGAAGACCACCTGTTCTCCCTCTGTGGCACTCCCCTGGTTGATCTGTTCACCTCCTGGGAGAACACCAAGCTGAGGCGTGACTGCACAATGTGGGACACTGATGGGGGATGCCTTCATGAGGCCTTGGACCCCAGGCCTCCTTTATATCTTCCCTCCCCTGATCCACAAGGTGTTGGTCAAAGTGCAGAGGTAAAAGGCATGGATGATCCTAGTAGCCCAAGACTGGCCATGCCAGTTCTGATATCAGATCTCCTCAGCTTCAGCAGCAGGCCTCCATGGTACTTGCCTCTATGCCTGGATCTACTCTTGTGTCACAAGAAAAAGGTCTTATACCAGGATCTTTAATCCCTGCACCTGATAGCCTGGTTCCTGGATGGGTAGAGTTCCATGCTTTGGGTCTCTCTGAAGAGGTTCTCCATGCTGTGGAAGCCTCCTGAAGAAGTCGACCTGCCAGTGCAATGCCTTCAAATGGAAGCACTTTTCCATTTGGTGCCAGGGCAAGGAGCTTGACCCTCTGGCCTGCCCTTTGGCTAGCATTCTGGACTACCTGTGATCCCTTTTCCAGTCAGGCCTGAGGTTCACGACCCTCAAGGTGCACCTGGCAGCCATCTCTACATAATGGGCATGGGCTGGAATGCCAGTGGCGGTGGTGCAAGAGAAGATAGTCAGGCACTTCTTTAAAGGCCTTGACCTCCTGTCCCCTCTGGTGCTTGAACCACCACCACCTTGGGACTTGCTGCTGGTACTGGCAGTGCTCATAGGTAGGCCATTTGAACCAATGCACAGGTGTGACATCTCTCACCTGTCATGGAAGATTGCCTTCTTGGTGGCTATCACCTCCTCCAGAAAGATCAGTGAGGTCCAGGCACTCTTCATGGAGTCTCCATACTTGGTGTTCCACAGGGAAAAGGTTGTCCTCTGCCCCAACCCAAAGTTCCTTCCGAAGGTTGACCTTCTAAGAATCAGTCTTCACCATTCATTACTGGTGGGCCTGTGCCTTAGGTATCAGAACACCATGGGAGCATACACCTTTATAGCTTTAGAGCTAAGGGGACCAACATCAGGGACGGCACCACGCAGAGGCAAATGTATGATGTGTTGCTCATGGGCTGGGCAGTAACTGATGGAGGACCCCTGTCCTCTTTCCTTCCTGTCCCTTTTTACGGTGCAGGGCCCTGTTTTTGCTGCTTTTTGGTTATTTTCCATAGTCAGTCATGCCTGGGTCTCAGGGGCCTAAAAAAATCCAAGAAGTCAGACAAGAAGATGGAATCTCCCCCAAGCACCAAGATGGAGAGCCTAGGGGAGGGGTCGGGGGGACAGCTGGCCCTCTCCAAGGGACCAGCTGCACACCACTCCCAGTCTGACACCACCTGGGGGGGGGTCCAGATAGCCTTGGTAGTGAGATCAGAGCTATACACTGGGCCTACTTCGGCTCCTGACATTGAGGCTGGTACCAATGGGTGGAATGGTACCGCCCATGCAGTTCAATCCCTTCCTGATGCCACTTGTGGCAGGAGGAGGTGAAAGATCTCTGGAATCAGTGGCCTAGTGGAGATTTGGATCTCGTCCCTGAGTGGTTGGATGACCGGGGGGGGGGTAGGGACTGGGATGATCCTGACTGACTTACAGGCTCTGGCAATGAAGAAGGTCTTTCCCCATCATGGCTGGACAACAGAACACAGAAAGTAATTGTAAATGGACTCCACTCTGAAGAAAAAGGGGTTACTAGTGGGGTACCGTAGAGTTCAGTACTGGGTCCAGTCATTTTTAATATCCTTATAAGTGACATTGCAGAGGGACTGGAAGGAAAAGTATGCCTCTTTGCAGACAACACAAAGATCTGCAGTAGGGTTGATATATAAGGAGGCATGGAAAGGATGAGAAGGGACTTGGCAAGGTTGGAGGAATGGTCAGAAGTCTGGCAGCTTGGATTCAATGCAAAGAAGTGCAAAATAATGCACCTGGGAAACAAAACCCCAGGGGAAGATTTCACAATGGGGGGGGAGGTAGTAACAACAACAGAAATGGAAAGGGACCTGGGGGTAATCATATCAGATGACCTTAAGTTTGGTAAGCAATGTAAGAAGGCGGTAGGGAGGGCTGGGGGATACTGAGATGCATAGGGAGAGGCATCACCAGCAGAAAACAGGAAGTTGTTATCCCCCTGTACAGACAGTTGGTGAGACCCTATCTGGAGTACTGCATCCAGTTCTGGAGACCCCATCTCTGCAAGGACATAGACAGGATGGAGGCAGTTCAGAGGAGGGCAACTAAAATGGTGCAGGGTCTCCAAGAGAAGCCATACGAGGAGAGACTAAAGGAGCTTAATATGTATACCTTAGGAAAAGAGGGAGGGGGGACATGATAGAAATGTTTAAGTACCTCAGTGGAATCAACAAAGTGCAAGAGGGTAGCATTTTTCAGAAAAAGAGATATGCAAGAACAAGGGGACACAATTTGAAGATAGAGGGGGGGATGGCTCAGGGGCAATGTGAGGAAGTATTTTTTCACAGAGAGGGTGGTGGATGCATGGAACAGCCTTCCTGAGGAGGTTGTGGGGTCTAAAACTGTGGAAGAATTCAAGAATGCATGGGACAGACATAAGGCAATTTTTGTGGGGGGTAGTAAGAAATAGGCTGTTGGTTAAATAGGATCTGCAGCTTATCCTCTAGGTAGGGAAATGGGTAGACTAGATAGGCCAAGCGGTCCTTATCTGCCATCAAAGTCTATGTTTCTATGTTTCTGGACCTAGTCTTATGCCCTTGATGTCCTCTGCATCGTTCCTGGGTGCTTCTCAGTCTGGTGCCGGCCACAGTGCTACTACCTCTCTTCTGTCTTGGGGCACCATGCATGGTGCCAGAGATGGTCCCAGTGCCAATTCTGGCACCAGGAGAGGGGCCAGCACTAGGCACAGTGTTGGGTTGTGTTCTGGCACCACACTTGGTGCCAGGTCAGGTATCAGCACCGTTCTTGATGCCATATCTGACTCCGGCACCCTTCATGGTGCCCAGGGGGGTTCTGTTGCTGCTTGCGGCACCAGTCCCCCCCTTAGCTCAGGTTCATGATATCTGTCCTTAGGCCTAGCCCAAGGGGAAGAGCCCATTCTGGTGAGGAGGGGACTGTTAGGTCCCAGTCTGCCCACGCCCCATGTCCAGAGATACTGGTAGCTCTAGCAGGAGAACGAGTGCTAACTCGGGTCCTTTCGCCTCAGTGGAACAATCTGGGCTTGCTGTAGGTGGGGATAGGTGGAGATAGGGACCTCTATGGCTCCAATCTCCCCATCTGGGTTTTTTCCCCCCAAGGGCACCACCTGGACCACCTCTCTTCAGTTGGGTGTTCACAGGTGGGTGAGTTGCTCTGATCTTTCCCTTAAGCAAGGTCCTCTGTTTGATCTCGTAACCCTGGCAGGGGACCTGGCTTGTTTCATCATGACCCACCTCCTCCTCCTCTGCCTACCCCTCCTGCTCTTCTGGGCATTTCTAGTCCTATAGGGCCGTTGACCTGGGACCAATTCAGGTCCCCTCCTGATGTGACTTGTAGCACTGGGAGAGGGAAGGCCCCTACAGTTAGTGGCCTGGTGAAGATCTTCTGGATCTCATCCCCGGAGAGGTTGGATGACTCGACGTATGAGGATCAGGATGATCCCAACTGGTTTCCTGGCACTGATGAGGAAATGGGCCATCTGGGCATAGTTTTAGGCCTGTGTTGACGTTGGTGTTATTGTCTCTATCTGATTCTCAGTCCGGCACTGGTCATGGGGCCATCCCCCTTCTGTCTTCTGGCATTGTCTGCATTGCCAGGGATGGACGATTCCTGGGCCAGGAACTGGTCAGTGATGGATGCAGTGCTGGGTCATCTTCCATCGCTGCCCTCAGTGCCGGGCCTGGCTTTAGTGCTGTCTGTGGTGCGGAGGGCAGTTCTGTTACCGCTTGAGGTGCTGGCTTCCCTTCAGCTCTGACTGCCAAAGCTGGGTCTATCGTTAGGCCTAGCCCAAGAAGCAGAGTTCATTCTGGTAAGGTTGGGGCTGGTAGAGCTCAGTCAGTGCCTCACTCCATGTCCAGAGTTTGTGGCAGCTCTGGAAGGAGTTGTAGTGCTGACTTGAATTCTCTGGCCTCACCAGAACTGTCTGGGCCTGTCATGGGTGAGGAAAGGGACTGCCCTGTGGAACCTCTACGGCTCCAGCCTCCTTGCCTGGTGGTCCCCCTCCCAAGGGCACTACATAAATTGCTTCTCCACAGTTGGGTGTTCTCTGGTAGATGAATTTGTCACACCCTCCCCTCGGGCGAGGTCCCCTGTATGCTCTTGTAGCCCTGACAGAGGACCTGGCCTAGTCCACCATGACCCTCCTCCTCCTCTGCCTTCCCGTCCTGTTCTTCCAGTCATTTCAGGTCCTACAGGCCCTTGACTTGGGACCAGTTCAGGACATCAACAAGTGTCTTTCCCACCTACCTCAACTTTGTAGACCAGGCCATTTTCCGGCTTGAGATCCTGACACCACCACCCCCCTCCCCCCGCTGAGTCCAGCTCCTCTTCATTCCTGTCTTCCTCCTCTGAAGAAGACTCTTCCCTTCCTATCTCCTCAGATGCTGAGTACCCCCATTATAAGCAGCTCCTTTTGGAGATGATGACAGTTGTGAATCAACTGTTTTGCAGGCTGCAGTCCTGCTCGTATGATGCTGTCCTTCCTTAGGGAGTACAGTCATGACTACAGAGTCATACCTCTGTGGCCTAGGCCCTTTGTGGAAATATCTAGAGACATCTAGCTCCATCCCTCTGCCCATTCTCCAGCCCAGAGGGGCAGACAGTGCAGGTATTGTGCACCCATCGGGTCTTCAGGAGCCATGCCACACCCCATTTCTGGGGTCCAGCTCCTGGATACCCCCTCTGGGCATAGGCACCAGTGCATGACTGTCCCCCAGAGTCAGACTCTATGCAGTTTGATGCCTGAGGTTGAAGAGTCTTCTTGGCAGCATGCACTGTTTTGTGCATTTTGGCACATCAAGCACACCTGGCGACCTTTGGCAGGCAGCTATGGGTGACACTGGGACTGCTCCTGGCATTCATGCCAGACAGTGAGGTAACCAGACAGGCCATACAACTTTCTTCCCAGGGTCTGGAGCTGGTTAGACACCATGAAAGGGTGTCCTATGATGCCAGTGAGGTTGCCTCCAGGTTGGTAGGAACTGTAGTGTGCATTAGGCCGGTGTAGAGGAGGACCAGGAGAAATATGCTGGAATCTCAGCTCAGATCTGTCTTTCGGATGAGATGTTAAACCGAGGTCCCATCTGCCTGGATTGGTGGTAGTTCAGGTGGATGTTAAAGATCCCATGGCACTTATCGAAAAAGAGTAGGGGAATTTCCCCGGTGTCCTGGCCAAATTTCCCGCATTCACTAAAAATGCCACCAACAGCTTAATCTGGTTCAAGGTCAGTTGGCATTCATCTGTATCCCCCTCCCCCGGGTCATGCCTGAAAATAGGCAGGATTTGTCTAGTGCACTTACCCGGTCAACAAAGACAACAACAACAAAAAAAAACCTTTACCTAGCTATATTCTCTCTTCTTTCTCCGTAGTAGGTCTCCACTGCCAGAACAGTAAACCTTCTGCATTTTTCTTTGTCATACTTCCTTCTCTTTAAGGGAAGTTAGAAAGAGAAAGAAAGGAAGGAAGGAAGGAAGGAAGGAAGGAAGGGAAGAAGAAATGGCAAAAAAAAAACCAGCAGGGTATCTTTTCAGTTTTCTCACTGGGCTCCTTCCTTTCTAGTGGAGATCCTCTCCTCCCAGTTTATTTTCCTGCCTCAGGATTGCTTTCTGCTAGCTTACAAGTCCTAGATGTCTTTTTCTGTTGTAGAACCTTTTGCTGGTAACACATTCCCATAGCTCTTAGATCTACTGGATTCCTGTGTTTTATAGGAAAGTGGAACTTTTCTCAGGCAAATTAATTCCATGCTTTTGCGTTGTTTTTTGGGGGATTTCTGAGTCCTTGCCTTCCTTAGGAAGTCATGTAATCTGCAGGAAAACCTAGGCAACTGCACTGGAGTTACAAGCACAAGCCAACTCTCCTGAAAGCAGTGCTTTCCTGCAGGGAGCTCGTGGATCCCCACTGTACTCTCTGTCTTGGCAAATTTTCTCTCCTGTCCTTTTGCCCTGGTTATTATTTCACCCAGTGCCTAGGCCCTCCCTCTCAACCTCTTCTTTCTCTTCTCTTCTCGGGTAGCCGGGATTTATTGCTTTGTTCTTTTTATATACTATATACTTTATTCTATCCCTTGAGCAGTCTATTTATTTATTTTTATTTATTTATTGATTTGAAATCCAGGAGTACCTTTGAGCTGAAAGCTCATTTACAGAGGTTTCACATCATAGTGACAACAAATACAACAGAGAAAAAAATCAACATGTAGTTGTACATAGGAATGATGAAAAGATGAAGTACATTCAATAGATCGGAATCAGGTGGAAATACAGTGTCACAAAATAGTACACTGGTGCAAAATGAACTAGACAGATAGATAAAGTACTGGTTGAACAGTAAACAGTTTGAACTGCTGAGGAGACCAGCATCCTAGGGTAGGAAAAACAAAATAAGAGTTGTGACATTTTATACTTTCTTTGGTATATAGAATGATATGGGAAGAGAAGCAGAACTGGAGGAGATGGGAGTCAGCCAGAGGCTTCATCAGGAGTTTTAGGGAAGGGCAAAGAGTCAGGGTAGCAACAACAAAGGATGAAGGAAGAGGCGCCAAACATGGGAAGAGGGGTTGTAGAAGACTGGTATAATATATAAGTACCACAAAGGTTGCAAGAACTGCCATTAGGTGAATCAGGAAGAAAACGTTAGGTGACACATTAACATCTGCAGAGACCAGATAGGTGGGACCAAAGTTTGCATTTAAATGGGCCTAATTTCATTGTACCAAGAATTTCCCCAGGGAGGGAGTTTAGCCAGTGTGGGGCACAATACTAAAAAGATCTTTGGCCTTTTCAAGTGTGATGGAAAGGTACCTTAAAGGGCTGATTGTAGGAGCCTCTGGTTAGTCTACTGTTTTCCGAGGGGGACAATAGGTTCTGAACACCTAGGGGAGTTAGATGCAGGGTTGCTTTTTTAGCTGACTGACAGGTTTGGTATTGCAACCTGCCTTTCAGATGGGGCCAGCCTGTTTGGAAATAAAGCTTACAGGTGTGAGTGTATCTATGCCCAGTCCTTTCTCTTTTCTCTTAATCTTGCCCAATCCTTTCTCTTTTTATGTTTGCTTGCACGCTTGTGCAAGAAACATAGTGCCATCATCCGAGTTTTTTGGAGATGTGTCAGCGTCTTCCAATTCAGTCAGTGTGTTTGCAGGTGCAGTCGCAGTTCTCCAATTACTGCTGGAGCTGTCTATGACAGCAGTTGAAAATGCAGTGGAATACAGTTGAAAGAGGGAGCTATGCTTCAGTGAGCAGCGATAAGATATCGCCTGCTCATGCGTGCTGCCCCCTTACACACACGCGCATGCATACTGTGTGCTCGCCCCCCCCACGCACACACTGTATAGCTGACGGGGGTGCCCACCCCCATCAGCTGTGCTGCGCTCCCCCCCAAACAGAGTTCCAGATGCCACACTGGGTGCCCACCCCAGCGTGGCACCACATCCGTATGGGTGACAGGGTGCCCAATCCCTCGTCGGCTCCAGACCCCCCCAAACAGCCTTACAGCTGCCACACTGGGAGCCCACCCCAGCATAGCACAAGTCCGTATGGCCAACAGGGGTGCCCAATCCCCTGTTGGCTCCAGACCCCCAAACAGTTTTACAGCTGCCACAGCTGGGAGCCCACCTCAGCATGGCACAAGTCCAGAGTGGCTGACGGGGTGCCTAACTTCGCCGGCTCCAGGCCCCTCAAACAGCTATCTCAGCTGCCACGCTGGGAGCCCACTCCAGCGTGGCAAACGTCCCGTGTTGTCTTCCTGTTCAAAAAAACAACCTGTAAACAAGAAAATGTTCCCTCAGCCTTCACCCAGCCCAATTGCGCTCACCCACTGTGCACCCTGCCTCCCCACACCCCCACACCCGATACTTACCTCCGGACTCCGGTGCGACGATCTTCAGTGAACCAGGAACACGTCTGCACTCTTCAAAGCCGACCGCGAACTGAGGAAATGCCGGTATAATGGGATAGATAGGGTTTTTTCAACTTTGCTGCATATCTCAGGCACTTTTTGGAATTTTTGCACCAAATTTTCAACATGGGGTTTTTGGGACCCCTTCTCATGAATGCTCTCACTGTTATGGTGTTAATCAGGCCCAAAGGGTGATTTCGCAGTCACTGCATGAAATCACCTTTCAGGACTGATTAAGGAAACTACACTGCCACTGTTCATAAGGTGGGCTCTCAAAAACCCTATGTTGTAAATTTGGTGGAAAAATTCCTAAAAATGACTGTTTTACGAGCGTGCATTGCGCAGTTCCTACGCACGCTCGTAAGTTCGCGAATTTTCAATATTTTCACTCCAGATTTTCAACATTGCCATTTTGTCACACCTCCTTATGAGCAGTACAGCTGTCATTTTTCACACCTTGCCCAAAATGTGTTTCACCCATGTGGCGAGTCGGTAAAGCTAAATCAATGTATGGGACACATTAAGAAAGTCACAGTGACACTGTTCATGAGCAGAGGTCTTAAAATGGCTATGTTGAAAATTTGGTGAAAAAGTCCTAAAATGACTTTTTACGAGCGTATGCTAGCAGTTCCTACACACGCCGTAAGTTTGCGAATTTTCAATATTTTCACTCCAGATTTTCAACATTGCCATTTTATTACACTTCCTTATGAACAGTGCAGCTGCCATTTTCACGTTATGTCGCCTAAATGTGTTTCCGCATGTAGCGCAGAATGGTGCAGTCTGTGCTAAAGCAATGTTTGGGACAGATTAAGAAAATAAAAAAAAAATGTTCATGAGCAGAGGTCTTAAAAATTTGGTGACAAAAGTCCATAAAATGACTGTTACGAGTGAGCATTGTGCAGTTTCCACGCACCCTCGTAAGTTCATGACTTTGTAATATTTTCAGTCCAGATTTTCACCAGTGGCATTTTTCCACACTTCCTAATGAACAGTACAGCTGTCATTTTTCACAACATGGCCGAAATGTGTTTTCACACTTTCAGCGCAGAGATGCGTGGTCACTGTGGGAAATTATTGTTCGGGACAGATAAAGAAAATCACAGTGACACTGTTCTTGATCGGAGGTCCCAAAATGCCTGTGTTGACAACCTGCTGTAAAAAAATCCCCAAACTAATTACATTACGGGTGTGCATTGCACAGTTTCTATGCACGCTCGTGACTTCACCAGTTTTTTTAATATTTTTACTGCAGATTTGCAACATTGCCATTTTTTACACCTCCCCATGAACAGTACAGCTGTCATTTTTCGCATCCTGTTTGGAATGTGTTTTTGCACCTGTGGTGCTAAATGCCGTAGTCACTGTGCATAAGCAGCTTTTGGTTAACAAACTGATATTGCCACTGTTCATGAGGTGGGGGTCACAAAAAAAACATGTTGAAAATTTGGAGTGAACCATAACACCCCACCCTGTAGAGAATGACAGGCATCAGGGGTGTGACCTGAGATTCTTGCCTGTAATGCTCATACCATTCCACACCCTGCAGCCAGTGAGAGGCATCGAGGTATGCCTTGGGACTCTTCGGCCCCAAAGTTCACCCCATTCTCCTATATCCTACCCATCTCATTGTATTTCCTGATGGAATGGGGTGCGTATAAAGGCCAAAGACTCCAAGGCACGCCATGACACTTGTCAGTGTCTGCAGGGTAGGGTGTGGTGAAATGGCGTGGCCATTATGCCTGATGACCCAAAGGCACACCCCAATGCCTGTCACTCTCTGCAGGGTGGTAGTGGGGTTGACTTCAGTTCAATACTTCACTTCCATTCCTATTATGCAGCTCTGTAACTTCTACACTACCAATGCCATTGACAAATGTTTGTTTCAAACACCACGAAGTCTTGCTATATTATGACAGAAGCAGTTAGCCACAGCACTTGAACTGCCCCGGAGAGGAAACAGTTAACTCCAGGCAGACTGGAGTTCTAAAGCGCGAGCGCTGTACCCAAAGCTCTATCTGGCTAGTTTCAAACTGAAACTGTCAGATTCTTTACTCCGCTTCACTGAACAATCGCCTCCGGAGATCAGCCCTTCATCTCTGTTCATTTCTCGTTAAAGCTAGTATTTTCGGTTCATTTGAACCGCAATAAGTATTTTATTTTACCGCATTTCGTTCAACGCTCTATCTGGTAAACCGTAAGTACAGGATTTCAAAGTCTGTGTGGAAATTAATTATCGGTTCGGTTTTGAACCGATCGGTTTGCTAAAAAAAGTATTTTAAACATTATATTGGGCTTTTAGAGTGCGGTTCCCGGTTCTTATCGGTTCTAAAAAAAACTATTTATTTCAGTGGGTTTTTTCAAATACCCGTGACACGGTTAGGAACCGATAAGGTTGTCTTGCCTGGCACTGCCATAAAAAGGGCAAGTTTTTGGATAGGCTGGCATTATGTCTGAGAAACCCAAAAGAAAAACCGGGCCCACTGGGTTTCAACACTGTGATGTCTGTGGGGAAGCCTTTGCCAAGGCTGACCCACACACCACTTGTGTTTATTGTCTGGGGGCTGACCACCTACTGTCAGACTGCCAGGTGTGTAAAAATTTCCCTGCAGCCACCCTGGAGAAGAGATTGGGCCGGCTCAGGGAATGAGAGGCCAAAAAGTCCGCTGACCCGGATGGCCAGCCCGGTCCAGCACCCACTGGACCAGAGGGAGTGCCTCTGACCAGGCGAGACTTCTCGGCAAAGGAAGGCTGGTTCAGAGGAACCAGTCCCAGTAAAAAGTCAAAGAAATCAGCAGGTCTGGAGTCCAAAATTGCCTCTCCAACTGCTGCAGAGATAGCTAAAGCCATACAGATTGTCCAGTCACTGTCTCAGGGACGTTGAACCACCAACAGTTGGCAAAAGGTTGGTTCGTTCGGTTCCAGTGGTTCAAGAGTATGATGTTGAGGAATTTTATGAACCACAGGAGGGGGAGGAAGATTTTGATCACTATGTATGTGGCTGGGAGGGTCTGGACGTGCCCATTGAACCGGACATTTCTCCAGACAGACCTTTAGAATCTCCCCCTATGCTGTCTGAGTCCCCTTCTCATTTTATGTTTTACAAAAAGGTTGCAGAAACCCTCCAGCTTCCTTTAGAAGAGGCTGTGGATGAGCAAGAGGAGCCTGATTATGTAGAAATGATGGATATACCAGAGTCTAGGAGGTTGTCTATTCCTTTGCATAAGTCATTTAGGAAGCAAACAACAAAAATTTTAAAAAATCCTCATTCTGTCCCTCCTGTAGATAAAAAAATGGACAGAAGGTATACTTTATCAGGCCCTGATATAGACTTCCTCACTGAGCAGTGTAGTCATGTAGGTGTGGTACAAGCTGCAGCCTGTGACAAGGCTAATATTCCCCTGGCCTCACATCCTCCTGATAAGGATTCCAGGAAGATTGATGCCATGGCGAAAAAACAATATATGGCAGCTTCTTTGGGACTCAGGCAGGCAAATTATATGGCTTATGTGGCTAGATATCAGAAATATAGATGGGACACAGTATTGCAGTTAGCCAGGCAGGCCCATGGCCAGCTGGCTAGTGAGTTGGAACAGGTGGCTGCTGATGGCATTGAAGCCTCTAAAGTTCAATTTCATACTGCTGTGGATGTTAATGATGTTTCCTCTAGGGTCATGGCCACTTCTGTAGCTTTCCGTAGGTTGGCATGGCTCAGGTGCATTAATCTGTCCCAAGATACCCAGTCAAAAGCTATGGATTTTCCTGTAGTGGGAAATTCTCTGTTTGAAGAGCAAACAGAAAATTATATGAAAAAGATGGATGAGTACAGAACTACCTACAAAAGTGCCCAGGCCAAGGAGAGGCATGCCACCCACAAAGGCACACCCCAGAGGTAGGGGCAGGCCTTCCACAGGCCTTTTATCAATCTCAAGCCTCCTCTACTTTTGCACAGAGGGTTTTTTTCAGAGGCAGAGGTAGACGGGCGCAGGTAAACTGTCCCCCTTCCCTCAGCCTAAGGCTGCTGCTGCCAAGCAGGCACCCTGATGGGGTGCCCAGGGCCGATTCTCCTGTACTGGTGGAACAGGTTGGCTTATTTCAGCCAGAACTGGGTGTCCCTAACTTCAGACAAATGGGTTCTGGAGGTAGTAAGCCAGGGTCTGGTTCTCAGCTTCAAACAGTTTCCAAAGATGAGAACCAGACATTTTCCACCTGCAAATCCTTCAGAAACCCTTGCCTTGGAAGCAGAGGTTTTTCTCTTCTAGACTGCAAAGCAGTGGAAAGGGTTCCTCCTTGTCACCAGGGCAAGGGGTTGTACTCAGATACTTTCTTACCCAAAAGACAGGAGAATGGCGCCCATTCTAGATTTAAGGTACCTGAACAAGCATCTTTTGAAACCAAAGTTCAAAATGTTAACTCTGGCAATGATTTTGCCTCTCCTCAGGCCAGGGGACTGGCTAGCCTCCCTGGACCTCAAGGATGCCTATTTCCATGTCCTGATCAGGCCTTCTCACCGAAAATACCTCAGGTTCGAACTGCCCTCAGGCCACTACCAGTTCAGAGCAATGCCCTTCGGCCTTACCTCTGCTCCAAGGGTATTCACAAAATGTCTAGCTGTGGTAGTGGCTCATTTAAGAAGGCAAGGATTGCTTGTGTTCCCTACCTGGATGACTGGCTCATTGTGGGTCAGTCTCCAGATCAGGTAAAATCCCACTTGCAAGTCACCCAGCAGCTTCTCACTTCCCTGGGATTCCTGCTGAATTTACCAAAGTCAGTTCTAGAACCAGTTCAGGTACTAACTTTCATAGGTGCGGAATTGAACACAAAGTTGGCCAGGGCATTTCTCCCCTCGGAAAGGGTAGAGAGACTCATTGCCCTGGCATCCTCTTTCACCCTGCGGGTCTCTCAACCAGCAAGGCATTTTCTGCAACTCCTAGGACACATGGCTGCTTCCACAGCTGTAGTGCAAGGAGCAAGATTCCAGACGAGGGACATTCAGTTCCATTTGATGGCCTATAGGTCTCAAAGGAGGGACCCCCTTTCCAAATTGGTTCCAGTGACCCAAACTCTGATTCTGGCTCTCCAGTGGTGGCAGGATCAGAGCAACTTAAGACAAGGGTCCCTTCATTCCTGTTTCCACTCTCTCACCCTCACCACGGATGCCTCCTTGCTAGGTGGGGGCTCACTTGGCGACCTTTCCACTCAGGGAGTGTGGTCCCCTCAAGAATCTCTGCTCCACATCAACCTATTGGAACTCAGAGCTGTCTTTTTAGCTCTTCAGGTTTTCTCAGCATCTGTCCAGAACAAGGTAGTTCAGGTCAGGACAGACAACACCACGACAATGTGGTACATCAACAAGCAGGGGGGCACTCGGTCATCAGCCTTGTGCACCGAAGCAATGAAGTTGTGGTCTCTGGCTTACTCCCTGAACACCTCCCTAATAGCAGTTCACCTTCCAGGGAAAGACAATGTCCTGGCGGATGCCCCAGCAGGATTTCTCAAGGCCATCACGAATGGTCTCTGAATCCTCTGGTGCTGGGGCTGCTTTGCTAGATGGGGCACTCCTCAGATAAATCTTTTCGCAGCCCCAGACAACCACCAACTTCCTCTATTTTGTTGCAGGCCTCCAGTGCTGGGCTCAGTCTCCTGGACGCCTTTCTGTTGGATTGGAAGGGAAGTTCCTATATGCCTTTCCCCTTCCTTCTCTTCAGGGTATTGGTAAAAATCAGATCCCAGCCCTGCAAAGTGATCCTGATTGCACCAGACTGGGCCAGACAGCCCTGGTACCCACTGCTTCTGTCCCTTTCGTCCACCTCCCCTGAGCCTGCCCAGGGTCCACAACTTGCTGGCCTGTGCCCAGGGGAGAGTGTGGTATCCGGACCTCAAATCCCTCCACCTCAAGGCTTGGCTCTTGAGGAGTTAGAATTTGCTGATTTACACCTTTCTCAAGGTGTCCTTGATATTTTAAAGGCTTCAAGGAAGCCTTCCACTAGGGCCACTTATAATTCCAAATGGAAGAGGTTTTCCATCTGGTGTTCTGGGAAGCAAATTGTCCCAGAATCTGCTGATTTGCCCATTTTATTGGACTATTTGGTCCATCTAAATTCCTTAGGCCTTAGGCCAGCTACCTTAAAGGTTCATCTGGCAGCTGTCTCTGCTTTTGTATCAGCAGGGAAGCCTGCCTCCCTTTCTTCTCACCCTGTGTTTTCCAAGTTTTTTAAGGGGTTACTTCACACTAACCCTCCTTTTCGGGACCCAGCTCCTGCCTGGGACCTGAATGTTTGCATTGCTCAGTTAATGCAACCCCCTTTTGAACCTCTGTCTTCAGCAGATCTCAAGTTTCTAACTTGGAAAACTGTTTTCCTAGTGGCCATCACTTCTGCCAGACGCATAAGTGAATTACAAGCCCTGTCAGTGGAAAAGGATTTTATTTCTTTTCACAGAGATAAGGTAGTCCTCAGGACTAACAGAAAGTTTTGACTCAAAGTGGTTTCAGATTTCCATCTGAACCAATCCATCTCCCTTCCAGTATTTTTTACTGAGCACTCTTCCTCGGGTGAGAGGAGATTGCACAGTTTGGACGTCAAAAGAGCCTTAAGCTACTATTTGGAACGTACCAAGGGTCACAGGTTCGAATCCCTCCAACTCTTCCTTACTTATGGCGAGGTTGGCAAAGGGAAACCTGCCACTAAGAGGACAATTGCAAGGTGGATTGTCTCTTGTATCCAGTTCTGTTACCAAAATCTAGGTAGAGAACCCCCCTCAGGACTGAGGGCCCACTCCACCAGGGGTACAGCTGCATCTCTAGCGGCTGCTAGAGATATTCCATTCTGGAAATTTGTCAAGCTGCTACCTGGAAGACAGTTCACACTTTTACCAAGCATTATTCCCTGGATGTCCAGTCCAGGAGAGATGCTCGGTTTGGCACAGCTGTGCTTCAGAGCCTATTTCCTAAGTAGGTTCTGACCCTCCTCCATGGAGGTACTGCTGTGTAATCTGCTTCTGTCATAATATGGCAAGACTTCATGGTGTTTGAAGAAAAAATTACTCACCTTAGTAATTGCTTTTCTTCTCATGGAGTCTTGCTATATTATGACCACCCCCCATCCTGCCCCTCTCAGAACTTCTACTTGGGTAAGAGGTTGGCAAATTAGTGCAAGCACTGTGTCATGCCATTTTACTTTTCCTTTCCCCTTTTCTTTAGGGTTAGGGAACTAGGTATTTCTGTTTTTGGGTAATATGTTGGCCCTCCTCCTGGACTTGAGTCTTTTGGGGAAGGGGGGCCTAATAGTGCTTGTTGGGGGTGATATTATTAGTATTATTATTATTATTGTTTCTGTTATTGTTTTTTCCTACTAGTAGGTAGCCACTTGGCTAGTGTAGGGTTTTTCCACACAGACTTGTTGCTTAGTGTTAGCTACGTAAAGATCTGACAGTTTCAGTTTGAAACTAGCCAGATAGAGCTTTGGGTACAGCGCTCGCGCTTTAGAACTCCAGTCTGCCTGGAGTTAACTGTTTCCTCTCCGGGGCAGTTCAAGTGCTGTGGCTAACTGCTTCTGTCATAATATAGCAAGACTCCATGAGAAGAAAAGCAATTACTAAGGTGAGTAATTTTTTTCTTCTCTTACACTTTGTTTCTTTTCCTGGTGAGCAGAACTGAGATAAGCAGGGGGCCGGTGTCAGTTACTGGACAGCCCACGAGTGCCACATCATGCATCTGCCTCATGGGTGGCACCATCCCCGACATCACTCCCCTAGCTGTAAACTTTAAAAGCTATATGCTCCCACGGGGTCCTAGCACCTCCAGTACAGACCCCTCCAGTAATGAATGGTGACAATTGTTTGTTTTATTTAAAGGTTAAGACCATAGAGCATAAGCTCATTTACAGTAGTGACCTTATCAGCATATTACAAAATATTACATACATAAAATACAAACATAAAACAAACACATACAACAAGTATTATTAGCTAACTACAAGGCCTATAAAGATATTCTGGACAATCAAGAATTACTGTGAGTACATAATTTTTATTTCTGTATCAGAAAGGCAAAACTTAATTATATCAATACTGGACATAAAGCCTCCAAAATCTTAGCAATTAAACAAACAGTTGGCTAACAAAACAAACACCAATTCTATTAAAAGAAACAGAGTTGGAATACTGGTACAGAGGTGTGAAAACACAACTTGTCCAAAATTTTAAAAATGACACGTCACATTTATGAGGTGGTGTGGAAAATGGCTGTGTTGAAAGATTGGAGCCAAAATATTGAAAATGAGTGAAGTTTTAAGTGAACATTGAAATGGTGTCACGTTCAGTCATAATTAAAGGGATCAGCCCGTGATTATGTGGGGGAAGAGCTCCTCCCCCACAGCCTATTTAATCAAAGCAGCTGACTCCCGCTCTGCTTAGAGCGAGTCGCACTTGCTTCGTTGGTGCGGCTGGTCCCCCCTTCCCCTCCCCTTTCTCTATGTACCCTTGTCCTCTTCCCACCTTAGCCTTTGCCTTATGTCTCCTCCTTGTATCCCTCTGTGCCTGTGTTGTTTGTGTCCCTTTCTTTGGGGGGGGTGTCCGCCATCCGCACCTTCAGTTCAGCCGCCGCTCCTCCTTACCTGTTTCTCACCGGCTTGTCCTTTACTCCACTTGCAGCCGCAGTGCTGCTCCTTGTACCTCGATCGACTGCTTCAGTCGTAGCCTCGATGACCTCCTTGGCGTTTTCTTCTGTGCTGTCTTCCAGTTCAGTCCCCGTGCTGCTTATTTGGTTCCTGCAAGACATACCCTCAGAGAACTTGACCGGCCTGCTCGCCTTGTCTACCGCGCCTAGCAGATCTTTGACTGGCAGACAGTATCACTACAGCTTCTGCAAACGGCACCTGTGGCCGACTTGTAATTGCGATTTCGTTTGGTTATTCAGTTGCTGGAAGCCTCGTTTTTTTTCTCTGCTACTTACCTCATTTGTGTGCTGTATCTTTGTTGGAACCACAATATTTGGGGGACTACTGGGTGAACTTTACAATTGCTCCTGACTTACAGAAGACTCTCAAGTCTCTATGCTTCACTAGCATATCCCTCAGACTGCTTGGCAGTATTACATTGCTGGACATGCCATTTTTTCTGTCAACGCTTTCTAGATTTTTCTCAATATGTTTTTCATTGATAGCATTTACTGTGTGAGCCTTTCAGTCTGACTCGGACACCTGTGTTCATGTAAACATTTGTATTTACTACAGCTCACTTGCAGTACATGCGAGATTCATGCAATTATATGTCACTTCGACCCTGAATTTCAGGCGGAGGTTCTTCTCCTTTGGATAACCACCTTCGTATGAAGCGATTGTTATGCTACTATTAGCACCTGTTCAACATATTACCTTCCAACCATCAATCATGGAGGGCCTGCCTTATTCAGCTCCTGACCAGCTTCTCAGCTGCTAACCTTACCTGCCTTGCACTCATAATTTCTGCTTCCGTACTTGGTGTACTACTGTTTTGCTAGTTCGGCACTCAGATAACTTTCTTGCCTGCATCGGATTCTGGTTGTTCTCATTTCAAGCTGAAGCTTTTCTGGACATGCATTCGTCATAACATTCATACTGTACTTTCTTATTCATTTCACCACCATTATTTCAGCGCCCTTCCCATGCTTCCTACTCTCATACTTCAATAACTGCACTTTACAATATTACCAGCTGACCTTCGTGGGGTTCCAGCTGTGCCTGCTAGCCTATGTGGCGCTAGGTGCCTCTACTTGCCATACTAGCTGACCTCTGGGGTTCAACCATTCATATCTGCATTCGAGTTTAGCCCCTTCCTTACCTTTGACTTCTAGCCTTCGGCCCTTGTGCTTTGACCATGCACCTAGTCCTTGCTCTCTAAGCCAGGTCTGTCTTTTCTTGTGGACCGTCTGGGCTTCTATCGAGTTTGGACACTCCAGGATATCATCTCAAATCATACTTCTCGAGTCCTGAAAGCTACAGCTCTCCTTGCCTACTCATACTTTCCATTCATCCTGGATCATACGTGCTCCATTCCGGATTTCCTCTCAGATGATGGGATTTTACGTCACTGTCTCTGGATGCTTGCCTTGATGCTCGTTTTGTTTGTTCCTCCTTACTTTCCAACTGCCCTACGTGGTTCAGCTGTTCTTGCATTATCTACCTCTGCTCTGCAACCTGCCTCGCCCACCGGGGCCGGAGGTCAGCCATCGCATTTAGCCAGACTTATGCCCCTATGGGCCCAGAAGTCCTTTGTTCTTATATATTTGCACCATAATCACCTGCTTCTACGACCTGCCTTCGCCCATCAGGCTGGGAGGTTTACCTACTGATCGCCTGCTTCTATGATATGCCTTTGCCCATCCAGCTGGGAGAGTTACTTACTGCTTGCCTGCTTCTCTACCTGCCTTCGCCCATCGGGCTGGGAGGTTTACGACTAATTGCCTGCTTCTACAACTTGCCTTCACCCATCGGGCTGGGAGCTTTACCTTCTGCTCGTATGCTTCTATGTCCTGCCTTTGCCCATTGGGCTGGGAAGTTTACCTACTTCTGCACTACTTCTGCTTCACCCAGCTCGGGCCTGGAGAATTCCATCATACTGTATGCCTACCTGCAGCCATGTCAGCCAGCTGGAAGCTCCTATACTATGGATTCGCATCTGGACATTATTTCTTTATTTCTATATTCTTGGATGCTTTGCCCTGCTGCCTCAGCTATGGATTTACTGCTGCTTCACTTTCCAGGACACTTAGTTGGCATCTCCTGCTGACTTTCCTTATCATGATTGTGCTCTACCCTATTCCAACCCTGTGACAATGCTACTTCAGTTGATTCAGCCTCTTCAGTTATCTACATTTCAGACTCTTCGGGTCTCATCTAGTTTCCTGCCTCGAACTTTGCATACCTTCCATTTTGGATGTTATTCCTCCCGTCTAGTTGCCATATCTCTGCCTCAGTCTCTTCAATGCGATCCCTGCCTTCCTTGCTCTGGATACATCGCTCCTCAGCTTCATTACATTCTCTAGGTCTGCCTTACAGCTGCAGTACTACTGTGCTCAAGGATGATTCCAGATCCGTCATGGAGGCTCTATGCCTCACTTATTCTATTAGCTGACCTTCGTGGGTCTAGCTGTATTTCCTGTTACCTAGAGCTTCTTGCCTCTCTATGTACCTCTCCAGCTGAATATTGCTGCACATCTCGTTGAAGGTCTACCTACCATGCTCAATTTTCTGCCAGCAAACGTTCCTGGTCTGACTGCGCTTCCCATACCTGGAATCAGCCGCCTCTCTCCTACCTCACCAGCTATCGGTTCAGCTGCGCTTTCTCCAGGGGCTGGTTGCCACATCCTGTTCCTGTTCATCTGCCTGCGTTGGTGCAATCATTGCTCCTACTGCCCCTCACTTCTGATTAGCAGTCCAAATGACTTGCTTACTTTTTGGGCTCACCATATTCTACTACTTGGATGCTTCATACCTTGCGCCAGAGTCTCCACTTATCCTCTACAACTTGCCATTATTCCAGCTCAGCTCTACAGCTGTTGCCTTCATATCAATTCCTAAGACTACACTTCACTTATCAGAACTGGATTCATCAGTCTGTATCCTGGCTACAAGCCTTCTCTCATTCCATGTACTATACAAGCCCTCTATTAGAAATCAGGAAGTCGTACTACTTCTATTCATCCTGCCTCATTGACATCAAGTTTGGATACAAATATCTGCATCTGGTCTCCTGTATTGAATTCGTCAGTCATCAACTTCATCTCCACCATCATACATACCTGGATTATGCCCTCTATCAACTGAAGTCCGGAAGATGGTCCTTCATATATCCACTCTCCATCATTCCGAATTTTACATGGATTCTCGGACGTGGAGTTTATTAGGAGGAAATTACTTCACTGGACATTTACAATTCAGTTCTTTCTTAAGCTCTGTTTATCTGAATTAAATTCTACAAATTAGAATTTAGATTCAGCTGATTAATTTAGTTTAATTAGGATCTCTCTCCTTTAATTTGCCCAGAAGGACGGGCAGGTCAGTAGCCATGGGCCCTCAGAAGTTTTCCCCCCAAGGGGGTTTTTCCTCTCCTGAGTGCTACTGGTCACACTCTCTGGAGTTGGAGGAGGTGATTGTCTATTCATATCATTATTAAGTTGTCATGCACGACTCTTCAGCATTCAGTTACAGAACAATCATTGATATTATATTCTTTTTGGGGCTTTTATAATTCTAAACCAAGCTTCCTTTCTACAGGTGGGATACAGAGAAAGGCCAAAACCATCAAATATTATCAAACTACTCAATTCAAGCATCCAAGTGCCTAAGCTCAAAACATTCTATACTACTACCTAATAAACATTGTCCTCATAATGCTGGCCTCTGTATCCAACAACCATCTTCATCATTCAACTATATATGTTACATAAGCACTGAGCTATGAACCACACATAACCTAGGCATGTAACCATATTTGTGCACCAAATGTTCAGCAAAGCCTTCCTAATAGCCCACCTGATGAACACAGTAAGTGAAAATTCTGAAATCCCAGACAAAACGTAATTTCATGTCACAGGTACAAAAACACATTTTGGCCAGGATTTGAATGACAGTTATCACAGCCATGATGCTCTGTGAAGAGGTGGCAATGTTTACAATTTGTGGTCAAAATATTGAAAATTACCAAAGTTACAAGGCTGTGTTCGCAAACTTCAATGTAGGCTCATAAATGTGTTTGTTTTGTAATATTTTTTATCCCAAATTTTCAACATAGACTTCCTATGACCCTGCCTCATGAACAATAGTGGGTAAAATTTTCAGCTCCTGCCCAAAAGGGGATTTCGTGCAGCGACTGTGAAATCACCTTTTGGGATGTGAAAACATTTCTTGGCTAGGATTTGAAAAATGACAGCTGTCGCATTCATGAGGTGCAGTGAAGAAATGACTATGTTGAAAGACTGGGGTTAAAATATTGATAATTAGAAAAGTTAAGAGCCTGCATTTGTAAATTCCAACATGTGCTTATGACTTTATTGTTTTTAAAGCATTTGTGCCCCAAATTTTCAACATGGCCTTCGTCAAACACCATGAAGTCTTGCTATATTATGACAATTAGCAGTTAGCCACAGCACTTGAACTGCCCCAGAGAGGAAGGAGTTAACTCCAGAGAGTCTGGAGTTCCAAGCGCGAGCGCTTTACTGAAAGCTCTATCTGGCTAGTTTCAAACTGAAACTGTCAGATTCTTTACTCCGCTTCACTGAACAGTCGCTCCGGAAATCTGCTCCTTCAGCTCGGTTCATTTCTCGGTTCAAACGAGTGTTTTGGTTCATTTTAACCGCAATAAGTATTTATTTTACCGCATTTCGGTTAAAAGCTCTATCTGGTAAACCGTAAGTAGAAAATTTAAAGTCTGTGTGGAAGTTCAATTATCGGTTCAGTTTTGAACCGATCGTTTGTTTAATTTAACGCTTTAAAGTGTTGGTTGGGCTTTTAGAGTGCGGTTCTGTTCTTATCGGTTCTAAAAAACCTAACTTTTAAATTGGGTTTTTTCAAATACCCGTGACACGGTTAGGAACCGATAAGGGTGTCTTGCCTGGCACTGCCATAAAAAGGGCAAGTTTTTGGATAGGCTGGCATTATGTCTGAGAAACCCAAAAGAAAAACCGGGCCCACTGGGTTTCAACACTGTGATGTTTGTGGGGAAGCCTTTGCCAAGGCTGACCCACACACCACATGTGTTTATTGTCTGGGGGCTGACCACCTCCTGTCAGACTGCCAGGTGTGTAAGAATTTCCCTGCAGCCACCCTGGAGAAAAGATTGGGCCGGCTCAGGGAACGAGAGGCCAAAAAGTCCGCTGACCCGGATGGCCAGCCCGGCCCAGCACCCACTGGACCAGAGGGAGTGCCCTCTGACCAGGGCGAGACTTCCTCAGGCAAAAGGAAGGCTGGTTCAGAGGAACCAGTCCCAGTAAAAAAATCTAAGAAATCAGCAGGTCTGGAGTGCAAGATTGCCTCTCCAACTGCTGCAGAGATAGCTAAAGCCATACAGATTGTCCAGTCACTGTCTCAGGGACCGGCCGAACCACCAACAGCTGGCAAAAGGTTGTTTGTTCGGTTCCAGTGGTTCAAGAGTATGATGTTGAGGAATTTTATGAACCACAGGAGGGGGAGGAAGATTTTGATCATTATGTATGTGGCTGGGAGGGTCTGGACGTGCCCATTGAACCGGACATTTCTCCAGACAGACCATTAGAATCTCCCCCTATGCTGTCTGAGTCCCCTTCTCATTTTATGTTTTACAAAAAGGTTGCATAAACCCTCCAGCTCCCCTTGGAAGAGGCTGTGGATGAGCAAGAGGAGCCTGATTATGTTGAGATGATGGATATCCCAGAGTCTAGGAGGTTGTCTATTCCTTTGCATAAGTCATTTAGGAAGCAAACAACAAAATTTTAAAAATCCTCCTTCTGTCCCTCCTGTAGATAAGAAAATGGACAGAAGGTATACTTTATCAGGCCCTGATACAGACTTCCTCACTGAGCAGTGTAGTCATGTAGGTGTGGTACAAGCTGCAGCCTGTGACAAGGCTATCCCCTGGCCTCACATCCTCCTGATAAGGATTCCAGGAAGATTGATGCCATGGGAAAAAACAGTATATGGCAGCTTCTTTCGGACTCAGGCAGGCAAATTATATGGCTTATGTGGCTAGATATCAGAAATCTAGATGGGATACAGTGTTGCAGTTAGCCAAGCAGGCCCATGGCCAGCTGGCTGAGTGAATTGGAACAGATGGCTGCTGATGGCATTGAAACCTCTAAAGTTCAATTTCATACTGCTGGAGCGTTAATGATGTTTCCTCTAGGGTCATGGCCACTTCTGTAGCTTTCGTGGGTTGGCATGGCTCAGGTGCACTAATCTGTCACAGGATACTCAGTCAAAGGCTATGGATTTTCCTGTGGTGGGAAATTCTCTGTTTGGAGAGCAAACGAAAATTATATGAAAAAGATGGAAGAATACAGAACTACCTACAAAAGTGCCCAGGCCAAAGGAGCAGCATGCCACTCCACAGAGCACACTCCCAGAGGTAGGGGCAGGCCTTTCCACAGGCCTTTTATCAATCCCAAGCCTCCTCTGCTTTTGCACAGAGGTTTTTCAGAGGCAGAGGTAGGCGGGCGCGGGTAAATCGTCCCCACCCCTCAGCCTAAGGCTACTGCCAAGCAGGCACCCTGATGGGGTGCCCAGGGCGATCTCCTGTACCAGTTGGAGGCAGGTTGGCTTATTTCAGCCAGAACTGGGTGTCCTTAACCGGACAAATGGGTTCTGGAGGTAGTAAGCCAGGGTCTGGTTCTCAGCTTCAAACAGTTTCCAAAGATGAGAACCAGACATTTTCCACCTGCAAGCCCTTTAGAGGCCCTTGCTTTGGAAGCAGAGGTCTCTTCCCTCCTAGACTGCAAAGCAGTGGAAGGGGTTCCTCCTTGTCACCAGGGCAAGGGGCTGTACTCCAGATACTTTCTTACCCCAAAAAAGACAGGAGAATGGCGGCCCATTCTAGACTTAAGGTACCTGAACAAGCATCTTTTGAAACCAAAGTTCAAAATGTTAACTCTGGCAATGATTTTGCCCTCCCTCAGGCCAGGGGACTGGCTAGCCTCCCTGGACCTCAAGGATGCCTATTTTCATGTCCTGATCAGGCCTTCTCACCGAAAATACCTCAGGTTGAACTGCCCTCAGGTCACTACCAGTTCAGAGCAATGCCCTTCGGTCTTACCTCTGCTCCAAGGGTATTCACAAAATGCCTAGCTGTGGTAGTGGCTCATTTAAGAAGGCAAGAGGTTGCTGTGTTTCCCTACCTGGACGACTGGCTCATTGTGGGTCAGTCCCCAGATCAGGTAAAAATCCCACTTGCAAGTCACCCAGCAGCTTCTCACTTCCCTGGGATTCCTGCTGAATTTACAAAGTCAGTTCTAGAACCAGTTCAGGTACTAACTTTCATAGGTGCGGAATTGGACACAAAGTTAGCCAGGCATTTCTCCCCTCGAAAGGGTAGACAGACCCATTGCCCTGGCATCCTCCCTTACTCCTTATGGGTCTCTTGACCAGCAAGGAATTTTCTGCAACCCTAGGGCACATGGCTGCTTCCACAGCTGTAGTGCAAGGAGCAAGATTCCAGATGAGGGACATTCAGTTCCATTTGAGGGCCTATTGGTCTCAAAGGAGGGACCCCCTTTCCAAATTGGTTCCAGTGACCCAAACCCTGATCCTGGCCTTACACTGGTGGCAGGATCAAAGCAATCTAAAACAAGGGGTTCCTTTCATTCCTGTTTCCCACTCCCTCACCCTCACCACGGATGTTTCCCTGTTAGGGTGGGGAGCTCACTTGGGCGACCTGTCCACTCAGGGAGTGTGGTCTCCCCAGGAATCTCTGTTCCACATCAATCTTTTGGAACTCAGAGCTGTCTTTTTAGCTCTTCAGGCATTTTCAGCTTCTATCCAGAACAAAGTAGTTCAAGTCAGGACAGACAACACCACAACAATGTGGTACATCAACAAGCAAGGAAGCACTCGGTCATCAGCCTTGTGCACTGAAGCAATGAAGTTGTGGTCTCTGGCTTACTCCCTGAACACCTCCCTGATAGCAGTTCACCTTCCAGGGAAGGACAATGTCCTGGCGGATGCCCTCAGCAGGATTTCTCAGGGCCATCACAAATGGGCTCTGAATCCTCTGGTGCTGGGGTCAGTCTTTCCCAGATGGGGCACCCCTCAGATAGATCTTTTCGCAGCCCCAGACAACCACCAACTTCCTCTGTTTTGTTGCAGGCCTCCAGTGCTGGGATCAGTCCCCCTGAATGCCTTTCAGTTGGATTGGAAAGGGAAGTTCCTGTATGCCTTTCCCCCCTTTCCCCTTCTTTTCAGGGTACTAGTAAAAATCAGATCTCAGCCCTGCAAGGTGATTCTGATTGCTCCAGATTGGGCCAGACAGCCCTGGTACCCACTGCTTCTGTCCTTGACAGTCCACCCTGCCCTGAGCTTGCCCAGAGTCCACGACTTACTGGCCTGTGCACAGGGAGGAGTGTATCCGGACCTCAAACTCCTCCATCTCAAGGCATGGCTCTTGAGGAGTTAGAATTTATGACTTACACCTTTCTCAAGGTGTTTTGGATATTTTAAAGGCTTCAAGGAAGCCTTCCACTAGAGCCACTTACAATTCTAAGTGGAAAAGGTTTTCCATCTGGTGCTCTGAGAAGCAGATTATCCCAGAATCTGCTGATCTGCCCATTTTACTGGACTATTTGGTCCATTTAAATTCCTTAGGCCTTAGGCCAGCTACCTTAAAGGTTCATCTGGCAGCTGTCTCTGCTTTTCTGTCAGCAGGGAAGCCTGCTTCCCTTTCTTCTCACCCTGTGTTTTCCAAGTTTTTTAAACGGTTACTTCACACCAACCCTCCTTTTCGAGAACCAGCTCCCACCTGGGACCTGAATGTTTGCATTGCTCAGTTAATGCAACCCCCCTTTGAGCCTCTGTCCTCAGCAGAGCTCAAGTTTCTGACTTAGAAAACTGTTTTCCTAGTGGCTATCACTTCTGCCAGATGCATAAGTGAACTACAGGCCCTGTCAGTGGAAGAAGATTTTATCTCTTTCCACAGAGATAAGGTAGTCCTCAGGACTAACAGAAAGTTTTTGCCTAAAGTGGTTTCAGATTTCCACCTGAACCAATCCATCTCTCTTCCAGTATTTTCACTGAGCATTCTTCCTCAGGTGAGAGGAGACTGCACAGCTTAGACGTCAAAGAGCCTTAAGCTACTATTTGGAGCGCACCAAGGGTCACAGGTTCGAATCCCTTCAACTCTTCCTTACCTATGGCGAGGTTGGCAAAGGGAAGCCTGCCACTAAGAGGACAATTGCAAGGTGGATTGTCTCTTGTATCCAATTTTGTTATCAAAAACTAGGTAGAGAACCCCCCTCAGGACTAAGGGCTCACTCCACCAGGGGTACAGCTGCATCTCTAGCGGCTGCTAGAGATATTCCCATTCTGGAAATCTGTTAAGCTGCTACTTGGAAAACAGTTCACACTTTTACCAAGCATTATTCCCTGGATATTCAGTCCAGGAGAGATGCTCGTTTTGGCACAGCTGTGCTTCAGAGCCTATTTCCTAAGTAGGTTCTGGCCCTCCTCCATGGAGGTACTGCTGTGTAATCTGCATATAGTCATAATATAGCAAGACTTCATGGTGTTTGAAGAAAAATTACTCACCTTAGTAATTGCTTTTCTTCTCATGGAATCTTGCTATACTATAGACCACCCCTCCTGCCCTCTCAGAACTTCTACTTGGGTAGGGGTGGCAAATTAGTGTAAGCACTGTGTCATGCCATTTTAGTTCTTCCCTTCACCCCCTTTATTTAGGGCTAGGGAATTAGGTATTTCTGTTTTAAGTAATATGTTGGCCCCCTTCCTGGACTTGAGTCTTTGGGGAAGGGGGTCTAATAGTGCTTGTTAGGGAGAAACTAATAATACTATTATTCATTGTTATTATTATTATTGCTGTTTATATTGTTGTTTATATTGTTGTTATTCCTACTAGTAGGTAACCACTTGGCTAGTGTAGAGCTTTCCACACAGACTTGTTGCTTAGTGTTAGCTTTGTAAAGATCTGACAGTTTCATTTGAAACTGGCCAGATAGAGCTTTGGTATAGCGCCCTCGCGCTGTGGAACTCCAGACTCTCTGGAGTTAACTCTTTCCTTTCCAGGGCAGTTCAGCTGCAGTGGCTGACTGCATATAGTCATAATATAGCAAGACTCCATGAGAAGAAAAGCAATTACTAAGGTGAGTAATTTTTTCCTTTGTTTCATTTAACAACTGATCCACTAGCAAGGAAATTGAAATGTCAAAAAATATAAAGGAAATACAGTTTTATGATACAGAATACCTATGTTCCCCTTATGGCTGTTTCTCAAATGGGGAGGCCCTAACCTGTTCCAGAGGAGGCTCAGGCAAACCTGAACATGCCCTGTATTTAAATGGTAAGTTTTAGACATTCTTGTGCAGGGACAATGCAAACTGAAGGTGGATAATGGCTGTTGACTTTAGTAACTTACTGTATATACCCCCTTCTTGTTGGTATGCCCTCTTTCAATTGCTCTGCTCCATGGCAGGACTGTTTCTCCAGTTCTGACAGGCGATGCCCCTTGTGTCATCTTAAGCATTTATAAAAGATGGGCACCACAGCTAACAGCGCTGGGCCTTTGAGGGAATCTGCTTCATTCCGTCACAAACCGTATTTTTCTATGTTTACTGTCTACCCTTGGAGCTCACAGGGATGGAAACGTGCTTGACAGCATGCCGTAGCGGAGCAGACCAACCTCCACCCTCCCACCCTGCCTCCACTGAGATTCCACCTGCGATCACCCAGATGGCAGTATTACGGCAGACAAAGTGACCTTCCCTCTCTCCCTCCCCTGTGGAAGATAGCCTCCTCTGGAATGCTTAGTCTCCCTGTCTCCCCATATGGCCTAGACACTTTCCCAAACCTTGGTCACGAGAATCACAAGCGATGGGCTGACAGGTGACTTTATCTATTTATAGTGTATGGTCGAGTGCTGTTGTGTACCGAAAAAACATACACTGTAAAAAGTCGTTCTGTTAGTGACATAGCTACTAATGCAGAATTACTTTTCATTCTGTGTTAGTAGCCACGTCACAATGCAGCCAAGTCCATCAGTGCTGTTCATAGGACAGGGGTGGCCGTAGCATTGTATGCGCGAGCTGGATGGTGATTGCATGGCAGTGAAATGTGGGTCGCAGACAACAAAGTCTGGCTCCCTCTATAATAAAAAAAGTAAGTGATTGTGTTTTGGAGGCCCATACACTGCAAAGAACAGTGTATGGCATTCCAAACACAACTCGGCTACTCTTCCCTCTTGTGTTTTCTATGAGGCAGAGGGACCTCACGAGCCTTGCTCTCGAGGTCATCAGCCATCACAGAAAACACTTGGGTGAAGAACAGCCTTGCTGTGTATGGCACGCCATTCACTATCCTATATATGTACAAACTGGTGGCCAGGAAACTTTTTTAGGTGTGATGGGAGGGGTGTTACATGGTTCCATGTAAATTGAGTGATTCAATAATAGTGATGCCAATTTGGGCGATGCTATTATAGTGACTGCAATTACAGTGCCCATTGTGGGCACAGCAATAGAATATCTTTGGTGGTCCAGTGGACCCGATCTCCTGCCCGATCGCAGGCAAATGTAAATAATAACCCTGGTGGTCCAGTGGACCCGATCCCCTGCCCAATTGCGGGCAAATGTTAATAATAACCCTGGTGGTCCAGTGGACCCTCTTCCCTGCCTGATCGTGGGCAAATGTATATAATAACCCTGGTGGTCCAGCCGTACCCCCTCCCCACCTGCTTACCGAGCCCTGCCACCTTGCACCCCCCTCCCGGTCAGCGGCGGGCAGCAGCTCCCTGCCGAAAGCAGCCCGGCTGCCCGCCAACTGACAGCGTACTGTACAGCTGTATGCCTATTGGTCCACCGCATGGACCAATGGGCATGCAGACCATACTGTACTACACAGTCCTAAATTTTAAATGGTTCATTCACATTTCCGGACTGTGTAGTACAGTACAGTCTGCATGCTCATTGGCCCCCAGTCGCCCCGGAGATTTCTCTCCTATTGCTCGGTTAATTTCTCGGTTTAAACAGTATTTTCTCGGTTAAATTCAACCGCGAGTATTATTATTTTTAACTGCAAACCGATCGGTTCAAGCTCTGCCTGTGGTATTGTAAGTAATAGACAGGTTTTTATTTCTGTGTGGAACTTGTAAATGTTTATCGGTTCGGTTCAAACCGATCAGGTTGGTTAAAACTTTAAAGTTTAAGCATTTTAAAGCTTTTAGAGTGCAGTTCCTGGTTCTTATCGGTTCTAAAAAAACCAGATTTCATTACGTTTTTTTCCACGACCCGTGACACGGTTGGGAACCGATAAGGGTGTCTTGCCTGGCACTGCCGTTAAAAGGGCAAGTTTGTTGGTTAGGCTGGCATCATGTCTGAGAAACCCAAAAGAAAAACCGGGCCCACTGGGTTTCAACACTGTAGTGTCTGTGGGGAAGCCTTTGCCAAGGCTGACCCACACACTACATGTGTTTATTGTCTGGGGTTTGACCACCTCAATTCAGACTGCCAGATTTGTAAGAATTTCCCTGCAGCCACCCTGGATAAGAGAGTGGGCAGGCTCAGGGAACGAGAGGCCAAAAAGTCCGCTGACCCGGATGGCCAGCCCGGTTCGGTGCCAACCGAACCGGAGGGAGTGCCCTCTGACCAGGGCGAGACTTCCTCGGGCAAACGTAAAGCTGGCTCTGAGGAGCCAGTGCCAGCAAAGAAAACTAAAAAGTCAGCAGGTATGGAGTCCAAAATTCCTTCTCCAACTGCTGCAGAAATAGCAAAAGCTATACAAATTGTACAGTCACTTTCTCCGGTTCCGTCCGAACTGCCACTGTCTGGTCGGAGGTCGGTTCGGTCGGTTCCACCGGTTCAAGAATATGATATTGGAGATTTTTATGAACCAGAGGAGTGGGAGGAGGATTATGAACAGTGTGAATGTGACTTTGAGAGTCTGGATGTGCCCATTGAACCGGACATCTCCCCAGACAGACCTTTAGAATCTCCCCCTGTGCTTTCTGAGTCCCCTTCTCATTTTTTGTTTTATAAAAAGGTTGCTGAAACCCTCCAGCTCCCATTAGAGGAAGCTGTGGATGAGCAAGAGGAACCTGATTTTGTAGAAATGATGGATATCCCAGAGTCTAGGAGATTATCTATCCCCTTACATAAGTCTTTTAGGAAGCAAACAATAAAAATTCTAAAAGCCCCTAATTCTGTGCCTCCTGTTGACAAAAAGATGGACAGGAGGTACACTTTGTCAGGTCCTGATACAGACTTTCTTTCACAGCAATGCAGTCATGTTGGGTAGTTCAGGCTGCAGCCTGTGATAAAACTAACATTCCCCTAGCTTCACATTCTCCTGACAAGGACTCCAGGAAGACTGATGCCATGGCTAAAAACAATACATGGCAGCGTCCTTGGGACTCAGACAAGCAAATTACATGGCTTATGTGGCAAGATACCAAAATCTAGATGGGACACTGTCATGGCTTTGGCTAAACAGGCCCCTAGCCAGCTGCCAAGGAGCTGGAGCAGGTGGCTTCAGATAGTATTGAGGCTTCCAAGGTGCAATTCCATGCTGCTGTGGATTCTAATGATGTATCCTCTAGAGTCATGGCTACATCTGTGGCCTTTCATAGGTTAGCTTGGCTCAGGTGTACTAACTTGTCACAGGATACCCAGTCTAAGGCTATGGATTTTCCTGTGGTGAGAATTCTCTGTTTGGGAGCAAACAGAGAATTACATGAAAAATGGATGAATACAGAACAACTTATAGGAGTGCACTGCCAAGGAGCGGCTAGCCACTCCTCAGAAGCAGACCCCAGGGGTAGAGGTAGGCCCTTTCACAGGCCTTTTTACCAAACCCAGGCTTCTTCTGCTTATGCTCAGAGGGGGTTCTTCAGAGGCAGAGGCAGACGGGGTGCAAGTAGGTCTGCTCCCACCCCTCAGACTAAAGTCCCTGCCAAGCAGGCACCCTGATGGGGTGCCCAGGGCCAGTTCTCCACTACCTGTAGGGGGCAGGCTGGCTTACTTCGCCCAGGACTGGGAGTCTCTAACATCAGACAAATGGATCCTAGAAGTAGTAAGCCAGGGTCTGGTTCTCAGCTTCAAAACATTTCCAAAGATGAGAGCCAGATTTTTTTCCACCTGCAAACCCTCTAGAGACTTTTACCTTAGAAACAGAAGTCTCAACCCTCCTAGCTCTCAGAGCTGTAGAAAGGGTTTCCCCCTACACCAGGGCAAGGGTCAGTACTCCAGATATTTCCTTACCCCCAAAAAAGACAGGAGAATGGCGGCCCATTTTAGACCTAAGATATCTGAACAAGCACCTTTTGAAACCAAAGTTCAAAATGGTGACTCTGGCAATGATTTTACCTTTCTAAGGCCAGGGACTGGCTAGCTTCCTGGACCTCAAGGATGCCTATTTCCATGTTCTAATCAGAAGCTCCACGAAAATACCTCAGATTCGAACTGCCCTCAGGTCACTACCAGTTCAGAGCAATGCCCTTTGGCCTCACCTCTGCCCCAAGGGTATTCACAAAATGTCTGGCAGTAGCAGTTGCTCATTTAAGAAGGCAAAGGATTGCTGTTTTTCCCTATCTAGATGACTGGCTCATTGTAGGCCAGTCTCCAGAACAGGTCAAATCACACCTACAAGTTACCCAGCAGCTGCTCACCTCTCTGGGCTTCTTGCTCAATCTTCCAAAGTCAGTTCTGGAACCTGTTCAGGTACTCACCTTCATAGGTGCAGAATTGGACACAAAGCAGGCCAGAGCCTTCCTACCCTTAGAGAGGGTAAGGAACCTAGTAGCCCTGGCCTCCTCCTTCACTCTGCAGGTCTCTCGACCAGCAAGGCACTTCTTACAGCTCCTAGGGCACATGGCTGCTTCCACATCTGTAGTGCAAGGAGCAAGATTTCAGATGAGGGGCATTCAGTTTCACTTGAGAGTTTTTTGGTCTCAGAGAAAAGATCCCCTTTCCAAGTTGGTCCCAGTGACTCGAACCCTGATCCAGGCCCTTCAGTGGTGGCAGGATCAGAGCAATTTAAGACTGGGGGTCCCCTTCATCCCTCTGTTACATTCCTTGACCTCACTACGGATGCATCCCTTCTGGGATGGGGAGCTCACATGCGACCTCTCCACTCAGGAGTGTGGTCCCCTCAGGAATCTCTGCTCCACATCAATTTGCTGGAACTCAGAGCTGTCTTTCTAGCACTTCAAGTGTTTTCTGCATCTGTTCAGAACAAAGTGGTACAGGTCAGAACAGACACCACCACAATGTGGTACATCAACAAACAAGGGGGCACTCGGTCTTCGGCCTTGCGCATCGAAGCAATAAAGTTATGGTCTCTGGCTTATTCCCTGAACACTTCCCTCACAGCAGTTCACCTCCCAGGAAAGGACAATGTCCTGGCAGATGCTCTCAGCAGGATTTCCCAGGGCCATCACGAATGGTCACTGGATCCCCAAGTACTGGGGATAGTTTTTGCCAGATGGGGCACCCCTTAGATAGATCTTTTCGCAGCCCCAGACAGTCACCAACTTCCACTGTTTTGTTGCAGGCCCCCAATGATGGGCCCTCTGAATGCCTTTCTCCTAGATTGGGAAGGGAAGTTTCTATATGCTTTTCCTCCCTTTCCTCTCCTATTCAAGGTGCTAGTCAAAATCAGATCCCAGTCTTGCAGGATGATTCTGATTGCTCCAGATTGGGCCAGGCAGCCCTGGTACCCACTCCTTCTGTCCTTAACAGTCCATCTTCCCCTGTGCCTCCCCAGGAGACACAATCTGTTATCTTGTGCCCAGGGGAGGGTTTGGTATCCGAATCTCAAATCTCTCAACCTCAAGGCCTGGCTCTTGAGGAGTTAGGTTGCTGACCTACACCTTTCTCATGGTGTTCTCGACATCCTGAAGGCTTCCAGGAAGCCTTCCACTAGGGCCACTTATAATTCTAAATGGAAAAGGTTTTCCATCTGGTGCTCGGGAAGCATATTTCCCGGAATCTGCTATTTGCCCATTGTTCTGGACTATATGGTCCATCTTAATTCTTTGGGTCTGAGACCAGCTACCCTGAAGTTCATTTGCAGCTGTCTCTGCTTTTATTTCAGCAGGAAAGCCCTCTCTCTTTCCACTCACCCTGTTTTTCCAAGTTTTCAGGGATTACTTCATACTAATCCACCTTTCAGGGACCCGGCCCTGCCTGGGATCTTAATGTTTGCATTGCCCAGTTGATGCAACCTCCCTTTGAGCCTCTGTCTTCTGCAGAGCTCAAGTATTTGACTTGGAAAACTGTTTTTCTAGTAGCCATCACTTCTGCCAGGCGCATAAGTGAGTTACAAGCCTTGTCAGTGGAGACTGACTTTATTTCCTTTCACAGGGATAAAGTAGTCCTTAGGACTAACAGGAAGTTTTTGCCTAATGTGGTTTCAGACTTCCATCTTAACCAATCTATCTCCCTTCCAGTGTTCTTTACTGAGTATTCCTCCTCTGGTGAGAGGAGGTTGCACAGTTTAGATGTTAAGAGGGCCCTTAGTTACTATATAGAGCGTACCAAGGGTCATAGGTTCAAATCCCTCCAACTTTTTCTCACTTTTGGTGAGGTTGGAAAAGTAAACCTGCCACTAAGAGATCCATTGCCAGGTGGATTGTCTCTTGTATCAATTTTGCTATCAAAAACTGGGAAAGGTTCCCCTTCAGGCCTGAGGGTTCACTCTACCAGAGGTACAGCTACGTCTATAGCTGCTGCCAGAGACATCCCTATTTTAGAGATATGTCAAGCAGCTACCTGGAAAACGGTACACACTTTCACCAAGCATTACTCCTTGGATATCCAGGCCAGGAGGGATGCTAGATTTGGCACAGCCGTGCTTCAGAGCCGATTCCCTAAGTAGGTTCTGTCCCTCCTCCTTGGAGGTACTGCTGTGTATTCTGCAATCGTCATAATACAGCAAGACTTCATGTTGTTTGAAGAAAAAATTATTCACCTTAGCAATGTTGTTTCTTCTAATGGAGTCTTGCTATATTATGACCTCCCCCCCAGCCTGCCCCTCTCAGAACTTCTACTTGGGTATGGGATGGGCAGTCCAGTGTGGGCACCGGTTATGCCCATTATATGTTTTTCACCCCTTTTGGGGTTTTGGGGTGTGGTGTTTTATTCTACCTTATTTTATTATTTTCTGGTTCCCTGACTTGAGGTCTTTGTGTTGGGACCAGAATATGTGTTAATATTTAGGTAGCCAGTTGGCTAGTGTGGTTACAGCTTCCACAGAACCTTAGTGAGTTTTGCTCGTAAAGATCTGACAGTTTCAGTTTGAAATTATCCAGACAGAGCTTCTCTAACTGAGCTCGCGCTCTAAACTCCATTCTCAGAATGGTAGTTAACCCTTTCACCTCCGGAGCAGTTCTAATGGTGGGACAAACTGCAATTGTCATAATATAGCAAGACTCCATTAGAAGAAACAACATTACTAAGGTGAGTAATTTTTTCTTATTTACATATGCCTGTGATCGGGTAGGGGATCGGGACCACTGGACCACCAGGGTTAAATATAACAATGCCCGCGATCAGGCAAAGGGGGAGGCACGATGCCCAGACTGTGTCCCAGGAGGTCAGGTGGCCACCCACAGCAGGCAGCCGCCATGTTGTACCCAGCAATACAGCAGCCCACCTGTAGGTGTCCCCCAGCTTGTTCCTGGATTTGACAGGCACATCTTTGTACCCCCTGTGTGGCGCAAGGCGGGTTTGTGCCTGCATATGCACTGCACATCCCCGGCTGAATATCAGAATGCACCGCATATGCATGGGCACGCCCCCTGCACTTGTGCCGCATAGATTACTGGTGTGCCCCGGTGCATCGAGTTCCATGAATAACCTACCCCTTTGAATATCATAGGCACATCCGGGTTACGCATGGCACAACACTGTTGCGCCATGCACAACCCCTTTGAATATCCCTCCCAATGTTACTAAATCTCTATAAATTCAAACAACAAATCCTAAGAAACCTAATAAAATGGAACAAACTACCTCTCAGAGTATGGGGTAGGACATAAGCTATTAAGATGATGGTGATACCTAAACTAATTTACTTATTTAACATGATACCTCAAAGGATACCCATGAGTTGGTTTACTGAACTGGAAAGAGTCTTAAGTAAATTTGTATGGGCTCAAAAAAGATTAGATGTGCCTACCATAAAATCACTACACTGATTAATGCAGGTGGATTAAGATCCCCAGATCTTAAACTATATTGCCTGTCCAGTAGAATCCAACACATTTCAAAATGTATTTCAAAAGGAAGTGAAAAAGAATATACCCCAGACTGATTATTAATGGAAAAAACTGAAGCCAAAAATAATTCAAAAAACTTAGAAGTTCTGAATTTTTGCCAAACTTAAAAAATCACTAGTGATTTTTTTCTTTTCTGACTCATTTTTAATTTTAACATAAATATCAAAGCAACTCAACCTAAATATTTTATTTATATTTTATTGATTTTGATGCATTGCAATACTTACAGTATCATTGTATATTGTTCAATATTAAATAGCATACCACACAAACCATTTGTAGGTCATGTTGCTACAGAGAAGTGGCCCCTAATGGGACAGTCTGAAGGGAGGGAAGAGATGTGCAAGGAGATCTTCACTGTACCATTTGGTGCTACAGTGCAGTGGACTCCACTTAGCACGGGTGTGCTTAATACAGACAATCACATTGCACCGACAGAAACCTCATGTCAGAACAATTTTATATGTTGACCGTGTATCATGCATTGGCTAATGCGGACCTAATAAGCCGCATAAGGTGGACAGTTAATTACAGTCTAATAGCAATGTCAATCAGCAGTTCACACCTCATTTGGCTGTTAATTACTTTGCTTGCATGCAAAATAAAGGTGCCCTCCCTGAATCACTCACCTGTAGAAGCTGTGTCAGAGTATTGTTGAATCTCCCTACCACTGTACTGAACCACAGGATGGCTTCCTCATGGCATCCTGGCATACCACTCTCAAGGAAGATTGAACTCATAAGGCAGATGGAGTCGCTGCTGAAAATGAGTGTGCAGGACATGGCAATGCAACCAGCGATCCCCAAATCTACAGTGTCTGATTTAATTAAACAAAAAGGACAGCCTTCTGGAACAGTGGCACACAAACCATAACCCAGATTGGAAAACAAAAAGGGATGGGAAAGACAGGGAGATTGAGGAATACCTGCTTGTCTGGTTTACCGAAGTTCGCAGCCGAGATGCCATGGTGAGCAGTCCAAGTGTAACATGTACAGGTACTGTAGTGTACAAAGTTTACTACATTAACCATTTACTGTTTTACTTGTGATCTCATGATCGAGTATCCCATAAGGTAGTGCGGCATGAAACTCCACCAACTCTGGTAACGGCGGACACCAGTTTTTGCGGACAGATAGAGCAAACACAGATCTGTCCACTTAAAGTGGCATTCACTGTATTTTAAACCACTGCATCTGAACCAGATATAATGATTACTAAAGAAAAGAACAGAAATTATTAAAATCAAGTCCACTTTTTTTTAAAATGGAGCAGTCCTGCGACTAGGGTTGGGTCCATTGTAGTAATGTATCGTAACGTTATTATCCATTACATCAGCTCCCCTCTCTCATCAATCATCTCATGTGCTCTAATCACAGTACCTTAGGCAAGTTCATCTCCCTATGAATCAGACTCAGCTCCTCTGGTATTAAACTGGTGTTCAATTTTCTGAAGCAGTTTTGCAGCTTCAGCAGCATCAGAAAATTGAAATGTCTTCCCGCCATATACTATCTTGAGACTTACTGGCATCAAGAGTAGGTGATGACCTCCTAACTCTCTCAAGCAGACTTGAACTCCATCAGAACTCTTCTGCCTCATCCTGGTGGCATAACTGAGATCTGTAAAGAGAAAAATGTTGCAGATGTCCCATAGTAGTGGACTCTTGTGCTTGGTGCTTTGAAGTAAATTGTCATGCTCCACAGATCACAGATGACCTTAACTCCACTAGAAATGTGCAAGGGTATAGCTCTCCAGACACTGCTCATGATCTTTCACCTCATGGAGTAATCCAGTAAGGTTTTATACCTGAAAAAATCTTCAGTAGGAGTCAGGAGGTCTTTCAACCATTGTGTCAGGTAGTCCTTAGGCGAACCTCCTTCTGAGCCCTCCGGAGACCAATACCCGAATGTGGGAGGCTCAGGTAACATGAGACAGCCAGGGCCTTTTCTGCCATTTTTACCACTCCTTTAGTGTCTTCCAATAAAAGCCCAACTTTGGCATCCATCTGGTTCATTTTGGAGGCATACTCATCTACTTTTCTATCAGGGGTTTCAATTGCCTTTAATAAAGTGGCATTCAGTAGTTGAGTGGCTTTTAAATCTCCTGCTGTGGGAGTTTGGACTTGAACAGTTCCCTGGTGCTGATCTTTTGGCCAGGCTCCCGCTCCACTCTTGGTCGCTTTATTTCCACGAACCATAACTGCGCTAGTATCAGGCCAAGAGGCTCCAAAATTAAATCATTTTACTCTGTACAATCAGTAGAAGCTGCTGATGTTGTGTCTGAACTGAGATTCCAACTTTAAAGAGTTTAGTTTCATCAGGTGTTGTATTCCAAATCTCAGAGCTCAGCAAAAGCACTGCTCACTGCTCAGCTGCCCACCCCCACTTAACCTAAATTTAAACAAATTAGTTCTGCAGTCTTCATTGTATAACCATAATTTGACGTCTGATAATATATTTTTAATAACACACTTTTGGTGAGCAAAAGGAATCAAAAAATGAGTGATCTAATGGATACTTATGACTTCAAAAATGATTCTGACTTAAAGAATGACAGAGCATCGTGGGAATGATATGCAAGTTTATTTGAAAATAAAAAAATAAATAAAAAACATATACATTAAGACAGACAACATTTTTAGTCACTCCAAACACAAACACCTTTTTAAAGATCATGACAACCAGCCCAACCACTGGATTGTTATACAAACTGCTCATTGACTCAGAGGAAGAGCAGAAGACAAAATACGCTGGTAGTCTGATGTACTCAGTAAAGAGGTACCAGAAAGGAACTAGGATATTGTGCGGCATTTCTCATATAAAGGGTTCTCCTCAATAAATCACAATATAATTCTATTCAGAATTTTGTACAACATACATTATACTCTCATATAAAAAATATGCGAATTAAAAACAATGGCAGATGTCATAATGTGAAAGAGAAGAAGCTGCCATAATCCATAAGGTTTGGAACTGCTGAAAAATCCAATTGTCTGGACGGATACAGTATAATATTTAGGATAGCTAACCTTAATAAAATACATGCAAATATGAATCTTCAGACTTGCCTAATAGGATGCTTTGGTCCAAACACAGTGCTGATTAAAGAAACTAAACATGTAATAGCTTTAATTTCAATAGCAGCTAAAAATTGTATTTTATAAAATGGCATGAGAAAATCTAGAAATGTCATTGGCCAAGAGACATCAGCTGACCGTACATTAAATCTCTATATATGCACAGTCATCCTGGTCCTAAACCACATCACACAATGAGCAAATCAATCCTCCTACTGTATAACCAGAATTGTCTTCCATCAGTCTTCCTAGATCCAGAAGTTATTTTCCATCACAAACATGGCTGTTGCCTTTACACTGTAAAACTACCTTAAATAAAAAATAAAACGAATTAAATGTTTTTTTCCTTTATCATCACACTCTCCTATAAACAAATTAGAAACAATAAGTATTGCTTATAATTTTCATTACAACTCTTTCTTTGCTGACAGTGAAAAATCCCCCTTCTATTTTTACCAGGCTCATCACGGAAATCTCTTCTGCTTTCCCTGACAGTGAGATAATTGAGTCTGTGGCTTTAGAACGGGCCAGTATGTGTGTGTGTGTGTGTGTGTGTGTGTATATATATATACAGTATGTTAGAAGAGGAACATTCTGCCAGTGAAACTAAGGAGAATTTTGAATTCCTGTATTCCATAGTAAACATTCCATGTCTTGAATGTGGGGAAATACAGAGTAAAAAAAACAGAATGAAGAAAGTAAGCAATAATTAAGCAATAAGGCATGACAGGGTGTGTGTTATTGTGTAACACCGTCACTCCTGGGGTGGGTCAAGCAACGAGGCGTAAGCCGAGTGCTTCCACCACCCCAGGAGTGACGTTATTACACAATAACACACACCCTGGAGTGCCTTATTGCTATTATACAATGGCTCGTTTTAAAATAATATTAAAAAGTTAAAAAAAAAAATTTGTATTGTTTTTTTGTATGAGAGGTATATTTCAGAAATAAGAGAAAAAGTAGTCCAGTAGGTGGTGCTGCTGCTAATGTATGGCTTTCTTGTGCATGGAACCCCCACCAAGACACTCGTCATGTGGTATGTTTTGTATTTAATTAGTGTGCTCCCGCTGCTTGTTTTGGAAGCAGTTGAAGAAGACTTTTTTTTATTTTGTTACCTGTGACAGAAAGGCATGGCGAGTGAAAAAAAAAACATCGAAGCCGAGCGGTTACTTCCGGTTTCCCCCTCCGTAACTGGACATCAGCAGGAGCTGTAAGTTACAGGTCATTTTTATTTTGTTAAAAGTGCTTTTTGTGAAAAGGGAAAAGTTTTTCAGTTTTGAGAAGCTGGTGAGGGTTTAAAATGGCATTTCCTCTGTTTGTGTTTTTTTTTTAAACGGCCGAGCACGTGGGCAACGCAGTTTCATATTCGCAGGCAGATAGAGTGAAGTCAAACATGGAGAGCCGCGTTTTAATTTTTTATGTTGTTGCTTGCGTTTACTTGAATGAAGGAGTGATGCAGTGATCCAGAAAACGTGTGTTTGTTGTTTGGGGGGGGGTGAGCTGCTCTAAGCTGTGATGGCTTAATGGACTGTTGGTTTGACAGGGGCTTGTGTGGGCAGGGAGGGATTTTTCACTGTTGTCCGGTCAGTTTTGTGCCTGGACTCAATACAGTGATGTTACGGCTTAATATCATCACTGTCCGAGGCACACACTGACCAATCAGAGAACAGGATTTTTTATTGCCATTGTATAATACTATTTAATATATGGATCTTCAATTTAATAGGTGTGTAAAGCATACAAAAAAAAATCCAGTAATACCCTCAAAGGTTCCATGATAATTGCATTGTCAAACACTGGTAACAGTATCGTCAATCACTGGTAATACAATACTTTTGTGCTGATAATAGTATCATTGCAAGCTTCCAAAAAGATACCTCCTACCCCCACGTCCTAAGCGTGCCTCCTAAGTGGTCATTTTTCCTGTGTGAGCAGGCAGAACAGTTTAAACAACATGGTGGCGCTTCTGTCGCTTAGCAAGAGCGAACTTGGTCGTCGCGCTTCTCAATTTTTATTTCATGTTTCCCCCAGAGAAATATCTGGTTGATCCTGCCGTTCCAGTCCTGAAAAACAGGTAGGATCTCAATAATGGAAAAACACGGCAGGGGCGGGAACTGTCACAAGTGAACACACAGCTCAGTGCACAGCGTAGGACAGTGCGGTAGTCGACCAGTACAAAGTCAGTTCACTGAAACAGTCGACCACCCATTAGAAAAAACATTGCATCCATATATTAAATAAAATAACCAATAGGTTTTTGTATCCATTACCAGGGAGTACTGGCATCTTGAGGTTCTAGACACACTGGAACCTCTCGAGCTTCACTCTCGAGATTCATGTGTGCAGAACCTCTCGATGCTATTACTCCCTGGTAATAGACATAAACCTATTGGTTATTCTCTATATACAGTAAACAAAGAGAAAAAGTGGTAAATGACTAAACCTGCTATTTATTTATTTAGTTTTTGTTGACCGGGTAAGTGCACTAGACAAATCCTGCCTATTTTCAGGCACAACCTGGGGGAGGGGGATACAGATGAATGCCAACTGACCTTGAACCAGATTAAGCTGTTGGTGGTATTTTTAGTGAATGAGGGAAATTTAGCCAGGACACCGGGGAAATTCCCTTACTCTCGCTGCACATCGCACAGTCGCGCTGCAGGAGAGTCGAATGGAGGTTAGTGTGCCTCTGACTATGGACGGTGTGGGTTGCCTTGAGGAGCGCTCCCGTTTGGAGCAAGACTGTCAGGCTGACTTGGTGGAGATTTCGAATTTAGAGTATGAGATCCTTACAAATGCTGAGATTTCTCCTGTTGTGGACTCCTGTTCGGGGTCAATAGACCCAGAAGAAGAAACCCTCAAACATGACTTGGAAATTCGAAAACAGCAATTACTGGATTTGATTTTGGCTGCTGAATGGGACTTTTTGGCCAGGAAATTAACCTTGGAAGAAAGGAAAAGAAAATGATCTGGGCAAAGCCCTTTACCTGGGAGTAGTAAACGTTTGCCCTTGGAAGTTGCTGCTGATTCTTTGGACCCTGACTTGCATTCTACGGTGGATCACGCCCTGATTGATGACGTCATCATTTCGACGCCAGGTTCTGTTGCAGACTGGACCCCAGGGCTGGCTTTACAGAATGCCGGTTGGATTCGTGAGGGGGATCGTTGGATTCCTGACCCGGTTGTTCCGTTGCCGGGTTCTCCAACTTTGTTGCCTACTCCGGTTTGGCTGTTTTCTCTGAGTCCATGGTGCGACAGCAAGGGACTCAAATGCCTGCTGCACGATTTTCGCCCAAGACGGTGTCTCCAGCTCCAGTGTGTGGAACAGACAACCACTGTTTAGATAGCCAGCAGACCTTTACTGCACCAATGGTAGCTGTTTCTTCAGATGTCACCCCTACTGTGGACGGTAAGGTGCCAATTTCTTCTTTGGGATGTGATGGTGCAGATGCTATGACTCAAGATGTACCCCAGAACCAGCCCAAAACATTTGCAGGACTGTTTCACAAGCCTGCAGAAGCGGCAAAGAGACGTTTTTTGGTCCGGTTAAAGTATATTGGGACTGCTCCTGTTATTCCTGATAGGATATGGGTGGGTAAAACAATTAAGGACTCTCTGGGCTTTGCACCCTCGGAGGTGTATGCTTTTATTCATGCACCGGGTGATCGGATTTATGATCTTAGTTTCTGCTCTATGCACTTACTGGACACATTTTGGAAATTGTATTATTCTGTTAAGGAATTTGGAGCATGGCATGATTTTATAGCTATCCCAGTAACAAAACCGACCTTTAAAACGGTTACTATTTTGTTTCGGAATGAGGGGGTTTGTATAAATGATATTTCATTTTGGCTGGAGAAAAATGTACTGTCATGGAAAACCTAAACCCATTATTGATGAAACGGGTTTGGTGGGAATTGGTTGTTTCAGGTACAGTTGAACCAATCTGAAGTTGGGATTTCCCATTTGCCTAGCTCCTTTTTTGGGTAGAGATCGGGGGTCCTGTTTTATGCTGGTCAGCCCAAGAGCTGTTATAAATGTGGGGCCCTCGATCACCTTAATGTGGATTGTGATCAGATCCGGTGTTTTCACTGTGGGATGCTTGGGCATACTGCCCCTCAGTGTACTGCCTGCCCCTTTTGTAATCTGTGCGGGGAAGAAGAACATTCCTTTCATGAGTGCCCTTGGGCTGCACATAATTTGGAAGGGGAATCAGACCAAGATTATTACCTGGATAAGGCCAAGCAACGCTTTTCTGCACCTCTACAGCCTAATGAAAGATTTGTTTCTGGTCGAGGTCGTGCTTCACGGCCTGTACCTCAGGGTGGTGGTTTAGTTCCCCCCTTTTCCCATACGGATTTGGGTGTTTTGGGGATTCCCTCTTCCCTTTCCCATATGTCTTAAGGCCCATCCCACTCCAACTCGGTGGACCTTGTCAATCCACCAGTTACTCCACAGGGCTCCCCTGTCCGGACAGTGTCCTTAGCTAATTTTCAGGAGCAACAACACCCAGCCCATTCAGGTTTTACTTTCCCAGAGTCCTTCTGAGGCAACTGCAGTTACTGTTGTGGTTCCCCCTGGCTCGATTACTGAACCCGGACCGGATATTTCAGCTACGGAAAATGAATTTGTATTTCCTTTACAGTCTCACAATCGGCCTCGGACTGGGGAGATGGCTCCTCTTTCTCCTTTGCCCCGTCAAATCGATTTTCAGCTTTTTCTTGGAGAGAGCAGGTGGATTCGGATCTACCAATGTCAGGCATTGATCCTGACCCGTTTCCACCTCTTGCTACCAGTACTGTTCCATCTAAGAAACATCAGTCTAAAGCCCAAACGAAATGAGTTACCCGTTCTAGTGGTAAACTAGCAGCTGTCCCTCCCTGATGGGTTTGGTTTACGTATTGCCAGTTTAAATGTCAATAGTGTGCTATCTGGAAAGAAACACCTTATTACCTTTGGTATTCTTTCTCAGCTACCCTTTGACGTTTTTTTTCTCCAGGATACGAGGATTCACTCATCACTGGACATTGACCAGATTACAAGAGATTGGAAGGAAGGTTTGTTCTTTTGGTCGGCGGGATTAGACCCTTGTAGCGGGGTAGGGTTTTGTTTTAAAACTCATGTCACTTGTTTTCGTTTGGTGGATATTGAACCTGGCTGTGCTTTTTTGTTGGACGTTGTTATTAATACAGTGTCGTGCAGACTGATAAATATTTATGGTCCTCAATTTAAAGCCCAGAGGATTTCTTTATTGAAAAAAATCCAACCCTTTTATATACTAATAGGCTTGTTTTTTTGCTGGGGATTTTAATAATAATGTCCTGAAGGATGGGCCTCTCAACAAAGTGTATTGTGATAGGGCATTCCTAAGGGACTTAATATCTCATACTGGGTTGAAGCAGGTATCTGTCAGGTCTTCTCAGTCATTGAAACCTACTTATTATAGGGGTAGGTTGGCTTCTTTTATTGACATGATTTTTCTTACCAAATCTCTATCATGTGGGAATTTGGTGTCCATCCCCATTGAATCCTCTGACCATGTTTTGCTTGGAGTCTATATGGACTCTCCTTCTAGTAGGATAGCTGGCCCAGGATACTGGAAATTGAATTCCACTCTTTTACAGAATCCGATGGTTTTGTCTTCCTTAACTGAGATTCTCAATGATAAATTATCTACAAAGTTTTTTTTATGAGAATCTGGGTTTGTGGTGGGAAGACCTAAAGGTCTGCTTACGTGATTTTTTTCTGGCAGTGGGAAAAGATCAACAACTGTCTAAATATTCTAGTTATCTCCAATTAAGGCAATATTTGGGAGTTTTACTCACGAAACATCATTTGGGAAGGGAGGATGTAGCTTTAGATATTCAAGAAGTTCGTTTTCAGATGGAGTTATTTCAGTATAATAGGATGTTGTCTTTACAACATGAACAGAGATTTGGTACCCAAGGGAAATTGGACCAAGGTAACCCCTTTTTCAATTGCCATAAAAGAACAGAGAAGAAAGTGTTCCAAAATTTAATTTCGCCACAAGGAGTTTTGGTTTCGGATAATAAGGGTATTATGTCTACCCTAGAAGAATACATTGACCTTGTGTTTGGGACTCCGGTTTCTGATGAAGGTTCTAGTACCCAAATTTTGAACTCAGCTGATTTACCGCGCTTGAACTCCTTGTCACAGGATGAATTGCTCTTACCATTTACTTCTTTAGAAATGGAGTCAGTTATTCTTTCCTTGAAAGGGGATACGGCTCCTGGATCAGATGGTTTGACTGCTGAACTTTACAAGGTACTCTGGCGCATTATTCCGACTGACTGTTTAGAGGTGTTTAATTTTATGTGGTCTGATTTGTATTTACCTTCTTCTATGTATAAGGGCTTAATGATTTTTTTGTATAAATCAGGTGACCAGGCTGAGCTGACGAACTGGCGTCCTATTACTTTGCTTAATGTTGATTTTAAAATTTTTGCTAAATTGCTTAGTAATAGAATAATGTCGAGGATGGCTCAACTTATCTTTTCTACGCAGTTTTGCTCTGTGCCTGGCCACCGTATTACTGAGGCCTTACTGCTACTTAGAAAAATCTTGGACAGTGGGACTTCCTTGACGGCATCGGTTGGCAATGGGTATATTGTTAGCTTGGATCAGGCTAAGGCCTTTGACGGGGTTTCTCATGCTTTTCTGTGGAACTGTTTGGCATCCTATGGTTTTCCGGATTTATTTATACAAAGGATAAAGCTATGTTATGCTCTAGCTTGCGTTACACCTTATGAGAATGGATGGATGGGGAAAACGATTTTGATACAAAAAGGAGTTAGACAGGGTTGTCCCTTGAGCCCTATTCTATATGTCTTTACATTAGATCCTTTATTGCGTATTCTTCAGAATTCCCCGAACATTTATCCTCTGTATGGGTATTTTGTTTCCAATTAAAGTACTTGCTTATGCAGATGACATTTGTTTATTGGTTTATGATGCAAATTCTGTATGTTTAGCCTGTGCTTTACTTCAGGAATTGGGCAGAATTTCTGGTGCCCGGCTAAATATGGCCAAATCATGTTGTTTGAATGTTGCTGGGTTTGCTGATCAAGAGGATTTTATTGGTGATATTCCCGTCTCACGGGTGCCTTGTCGCATTCTTTGTATTTATTTTGGTGGGGACGATATGGCACGTACCAACTGGTCACGGGTCTTGGACGTGGGGCATTCCAAGGTTAAATTATGGAACCGGTGGAAATTATCTAAGAAACAACATATCTTTCTCCTAAAATCCTTTTTGATCCCTGAATTTTTGCTTTAGTTTGATATTTTTTTTTATCGGCATGTTTGTTTACTTCATTGATGTTTTTTTTTTTTTTTCTTGTGTCGGGGTAGTAGATTAAATTCTATTAAAAGGGAGGTTTTATATGCTTCTATTAAATCTGGGGGTTTAAACATGATTCATCCAGTGGTGTTTTTTTTCACTATTTTTCTTTATGTGAATATTGTTCCTTTAGTCACGGGTTCTGGACAATTGTGGTGTAGGTGTGTTTTGGGAATGGTCTAACAATGCCCTTTTGCATAAAAATAAAAGATCTCCTCATCTCCCTTATAGATGGGATGGCGTCATTGATGCTATTAAGAAATGGGGTGTACGGCTTGATGCTGTAGTCACTCTGTCCAGAAAAGCAATTTATGGGCAAATTATTTCGCGATACGTTACTGTACCTACTTTTACGAATTTTACTTTATTGGAACAAAAACAGATTTCTGACTATATTTCAGAGTCTAGACTTCCGATTCATATATGGGATACTGGCTGGTTGGGGTTGCATGGTAGGATAAATGTTAAAGGGAATCAGAAACATGAGGCCTTGTCGGAACGGTACTATCCCCGTGTTTCTTGTCCCATGAAAACTGAAACTATGGATCATTTATATTTACATTGTCCATATATTTTAGACTTTTGGGATATAGTTAAAAATCGGTGGAAAAGGATCATCTCTATTCCACCAGCACCAGGGTTGTCTTTTTTTTGGGGGATAACTCCATCTTTACCAAGTGGGGTGCATTATGGTACTTATCATATTCTTTTTGCTCATGTTCTATACTGGATATGGATAGGTCGTTGCAGGTTCATTCTGCAACAACAGGTTATTACTCCATGGGAACTTTTTCATATCATTAACACTGATTTAGGTAAATGGAAATTGGAGGAAAAATCGTGTTTTTCCTTTCTTCAATGGTCCGGCCTTTGGAAACACCTTGCCTTTGTAGGCCACTAGATGAGGATTAATTATTTACAGGGGTGAATGGCAGGGGTTTGTTTTTTTTCCTTGCTTCTGGGATTGTCATATGCATTACTTTCTCTTTCTGTTACTGATTTTGTCCCTTTTATGATTTTGTATAAAGAAATACTGCTTTGTTTTGGTTTTATTAAATATTATGACAAGTTCCCCTACTCCTTTAATGGGGGGGGGGGTTGATTCTACAGGTTTTTTTTATGTTTGGGGTTATTGTATGACGTAATACTTATTTATGTTTTTGATTCTCTTTTATTTCATGATATTGTATGATGTGATACTGTATTGTATAAGATGTATTATGGTTTCAATAAAAAATTACCCTACTCTTTTCGATAAGTGCCATAGGATCTTTAACATCCACATGAACTACCACCAACCAGGCAGATGGGACCTTGGTTTAACGTCTCATCCGAAAGACAGCACCTCACAAGTGCAGCACCCCTCTCATGCTGCACTACAGTGTCAGTATTGGGATATTAACCCAAGTGCCAGATGTGGGAACTGAACCCACAGCCCTCGGATCTCCCGGCCTCAGAGGTGAGTGTGCTACCTACTGAGCCACTGACACTTAGCTTTTAGGAAAGAGCAAGCAGTTCATGATGCTGTTAGTAAGTGTGGCGTTCTGAAGCACACTCATGCTCGCAGCATCAGGGAACTGAGAAGCCTCTGTTATGGCCTCCTTTTAGTTTTGTCTATTTTGTGAGGAGAATGAAATAAACTGAGGGCTATGTGGCGTACTTAAAATGAGGAAAACAGCATTTGTGAATTGTTATGGCTGGCAGGGGAAAATGAAGCTTAAATGGGATACACACACTGTATAACATTACTTTAATCTAGCACCAGTAGGCGGAAGGACAATTTTATGTTAAAACCACAGATTCACTTACATTTTTACTTATTTAAAAATGTTTCAAATAAAAAAAACTGCTTCTAAAAATAAAGGGCCATTTTATAAGCACAATAAGTTACTCCATGGTTGTGCATTATAGTGTGATAACCACACTCCTAGGGACGACAGGTACACGGCCTCATGCCTAACTATGCTCCTAGGAGTGCGGTTATCACACTGTAATGCACACCCAGTCATCTCTTATTGCTTACTTAAGTTTATGGACAGAAAATAGACCACCTACAGCTGAAAAATGGAAGAGTGAAATATCAGAATCCGTTAGGTTAGAAAAACATCTTCCAGGACCAGTCTTCACCATTAATTCACACTGATGGGTTCTGAATCAGAGGCACTAGGACCCTGCAGGAGACAGAATTTTTCAGGAGGGCTGGTGTCGAAGTAGTCTGCACGCATGCATGGCACCACAAGATTAGTTTGTGCTGCATGGCTTACCTCAGCACCAGCCCTCAACCACCTCATTTCCTTTTATCCCCCACCATCGAGTGTGCTTCAGTGATGACACTCACACACCAGCAGTCTGAACTTCATGTCTATATGAAAACAGCATTCAGTTCTTCTCAGTTTGAAGACCATGAACAGTGGCGGTGATGGCAGGGAGTATCTTCAGGCATGCTACTCTGGAACTGGGGCCATGTCTGGTCCACTTCTCTCTCCAAAGGAGGGTATTGATGATGGGCACTCCTGAGTTTGGGGGTGGGAACAGCCCTCCCATAAACACAAAAGGAAGCGGGCCCATTTGCGATTCTGGTCAGGGAGCCCGTGTTGTTTGACCTCGAGTACTTTCATCTTCCCATTGGAAGGAGAAGAAATGGTACCACTTGAGGCTACCCCGTGGTAGGTCTGCCACGAGGTCTTCGGAGTCCTGGAGCGGGAGACCTTCCCCCACACTGTCAGTATCCCCAGTGACTCCTGCTCATGTGTGTTCGAGGTCTTGGGCCCAGAGCCCTCCCTGTCCTCCTGAGGGGACTCCAGTGGAAAGTTTCACCACTGAGGAGCTTTTATGGAGCAGTGGTTACATCACCTGTCTCATTTGTCCCTTCAAGCAGAGTCAGTTCCGGAACTCACATGGCCAGGGACTCTGGTGACGCAGTCAAGTCATTCCAGGCAGGTAGAGCATTTGGCTCTGGCAACTGTCTCCAAGTCCTTGCCAGTGACTATGCTCCCAGTTCCACTGGCCATACCCCTTGCAGTGCCACTGTACCTTCTCTGGTCACTTCTGTGCTGGCTGGACCTATGCTACCAGCAGCACCAGGCCCAGTGCCCAGATCTGGTCTTCCAGGGCCTGTTCTGGTGTCCTCTCTAGTGCTGAGAGCTTCCTTGGCACTGTGCTCAGTCTCTCTGGTGTCACTGTCACCAGCGCCAGCTCCTCTGGTGCCAGCAGCAGCACAGACTACATATTTTTGGTGCTGGACCTAGTGCTGGATTGTCCTGGGCCAGTGTTGGGCCCAGCACCAACTCCTCCTTTGCCAGTGCTGATGTTGTCTGTCTTTCTAACTCCTAGGGCTGGGCTAGATGCTTGTAGAGCCACTCCTCTTCCAGACCCTATTTACAGAGAGGAGTTGGAGGTGGATGAGTCTGACCCAGACCTCATCATTTCTGAGGGCAGCAATGATGACTCTTTTTACAGTCTGATAATCCAACTCCAGGCCTTTCTCCTGTACCACAGGAGAATCTTTCCTTTCAGGCTCTTCTTTGCAACATGTATAAAATTCTCATTTTTGAGACTTCTGATATTAACTCGGGGAAATGTCTCTGTCTGGAGTGACTCAATGTTTCCACTATGCCAGTCAACCTTAAACCTCCTATTCCTCTGCATTTGAGACCTCTTGGAAGCAGTGTGGGCCAGGCCTGTGTCCATTCCCTCTGTCTGCCGGCAGAAAGATTGTAAGTATACTGCTCCAAAGGACAAGACTATTCTGGCTTTCCAGCGCAGTGTGGATAAGATTATCATTCTGGTTGAGAATGACAAGGCCATTCCCCTTCAAGAAGTTACAGTGCATCCCATCAAGAAGGAGTCTCGCAAGATAAATACAATTTGGAAAAGAGCTTTTGCTGCAGCTACACTAAGTATGTGAATATCTAGCTATCAAGGGCATTTCTTCAAGTGTAAGTACACCACCTGGACCTCTCTCAGATCTCTCACAGAGGCCTTACTGGATTCAGACACTAAGCTGAAAATTCTTCAGACTGTTACTCATGGTATTGAGTCCAGTCATCAGTTGAAGTCAGCTATGGACACATACAACACTGCCTCGCATTCTGCAGCCACAGGAATCTGCATCAGGATACATTCCAGGCTTCTCCAATGATATCTATCAGCATACATAGATACATAGACAGTGTCAGCAGATAAGGGCCTATGGCCCACCCAGTCTGCCCATTTGAGCTTGTAAGTTCAGTTTGTTTTCCTAGAAGTCTGTTTCCCCCTGCCCCTGACCTCTAGAATTCCTTTATGTCTATCCCATGCATTCTTAAATCCCGTGATTGTTTCAGCCCCCACCACTTCCTCTGACAGGGTGTTCCACTTGTCCACCACCGTTCTATGAAGAAATTCTTTCTCATGTTTCCTCTGAATCGTCCTCCCTCCAACTTCATCCCATGCCCTCTGGTCCTGGAACATCTTTTTCGCTAAAAATAGTGTTTTCCTGCACCCTGTTCCTCCTGTAAGATAACTGTATGTCTCTATCTTATCCTCTCCCTCCTCTCCTCCAGGAGTACATGTTCAGTTCCTTCAACCTGTCTTCATAGGACTTGTGATGCAATCCATGCACCATCTTTGTTGCCTCCTCTGAACCTTCTCTACCTGTCTATGTCCTACGTAGGTATGGTCTCAAGAACTGTACACTGTACTCCAGGTGGGGCCTCACTAGTGTCTTGTATAGCGAATTATGACCTCCCTTTTCCTGCTGGTGATGCCCTGCCTATACATCCCAGCATCCTATTTGCTTTACCTGCTGCCTTGTCACACTGTTTCCTACCTTGGGGTCATCAGAGATGACAACCCCAAGATCCCTTTCCTGCTTGGTGCTTGTTATCCTCACCCCAACTGATATATTGTGCCAGGGTTTTGTGCCCCATATGCATTATCTTGCACTTCTTTGCATTGAATTTCAACTGCCAAACCCTGACCATTCTTCAAGTTTCTGCAGGTCGCTTCTCATTCTGTCTACACCCTCTGGTGTGTCTACTCTGTTACAGAGCTTTGTGTCATCAGCGAACAGTGAAATTCTGCCTTCTAGATCCTGCAATGTCACTGATGAAGATGTTGAATAGGACGGTCCCAGCACTGATCCCTGTGGTACCCATGGTCACTCTTCCCTCTGTGGAGTGACAGCCATTTACCACCACCCTCTGTGTCCTGCCACCCAGCCAGTTACCTACCCACCACTACTGTCCTGCCCACACATATTCCCCAGTTTGTGTAATAGTCTTCTATGTGGCACAGTGTCAAAGGCCTTGCTGAAGTCCAGATAGGCCATGTCCACTGCCCTCCCCGATCCACCTCCCTAGTCACCCAGTCAAAAATTCAACGAGGTTGGTCTGACATGACCTCCCCTTGGTAAACCATGCTGCCTTGGTCCTGTAGTCCATTGACAACCAGATGTTCCACCAATCTTCTCCTTCAGTAGTGCTTCCATGATCTTCCCCACTACCGGGTGAGGCTGACTGGTCTGTAGTTCCTGCTTCCTCTTTGTTCCCACTTTTGTATAAGGGACTACATCTGCTGTCCTCCAGTCTTTGGGTACCTCCCTGTTTCCAGTGATCGGCTAAACAGGATAGCCAGAGGTTCAGACCACCTCTCTTAGTTCTTTAAGGACCCTGGGTGCACCCCATCTGCCCCATTGCTTTATCAACTCTTATTACTTCCAGTTCCTTCAGGACCCTTTCTGGTGTAAAAGGGACTTGTGTCCATTTCTGCACCATTCTCACCTTGGCACTCCCTTCAGACCCATTACCCCCCTCTTCCTCAGTAAGACTGAGCAGAAATACCTGTTCAATATGTCAGCTTTACTGTTGTCATCCTCACACAGCTCCCATCCTCCCCTTCAGTCTCCTATCCCTCCCTTTGTCTTTCTTTTTCATATGTACCTATAAAAGGTTTGTCCCGTTTACCCACTGATTTTGCAATGTGTTCTTCTGTCTGAGCTTTGGCTTCCCTTACTGACTTCCCTGCCTCCTTTGCTTCTCCTGGTACTTCTCCCTATCCTTCTGCCTGTGTCTTTTGTATTGCCTGAATGCAATCTTTTGGCTTTCACTTTCTTTGCTACCTCTTTGGAAAACCATAATGGTCTCTCTTCCTTTTCTCTTGCTAACCTGCTTAATGCATAATTCTGTTGTTCTTATAATCCCCATTTTAAATACTGCCCACTGTTCCTCAACCCCTGATTCCTGTCCCATTCCCTTAATGCCTCTTTCAAGTATCTCCCCATTTACCCAAAGTCTGCCCCCTAAAATCCAGGATCGTGTTTTGTGTGGTTTGGTTCTGCTCTTTCTGTGATTTCAAACCACAATGACTGGTGGTCACTGTTACCCAAGTGCTCCCCACTGTTACCCCCATCACACTGTCCCTGTTTGTGAGCACAAGGTCCAGTATTGCCTTCTGCCGAGTTGGTTCCATGACCAGTTGCTTGAGGAAGGCACCCTGAAGGAGTCCAGGATAAATCTGCTCTAGTTGATACTGCTGCTGGGATGCTCCAGTCCCGTCTGGAATACTGAAGTCTCCAACCAGTACTACCTCACCCTTGTCTGCCATCCTTTGGATGGCTAGCATCAACTCTATCTGTTTCTTCCTCCTGGGCTGGTGGTCTATAGACCACACCTGTGCAGATGCTGTCCCCATTTTCCTTTCCAAGCTTAACCCACAGTATCTCTCCCCATTTTGTTCCTCCTGGATCTCTGGCCCTTATGTCATTTTTCACATAAGTGCCACTCCTCCTCCTTCCTGCCTGCTCTGTTTCTTCTGAATATGTTGTAGCCAGGTATGGCCATCTCCCAGTCATGGTTATCATTACACCAGGTTTCAGTGATGGCCACAATGTCCAAGTCTGACTGTACCATGACAGCCTCCAGATCGTCCATCTTGTTGCTAAGGCTCCTGGCATTTGCACACATGGCTTTCCATGATTTTACCTCCTAGACTGCTTCACTGTTCTCTCCAGCCCCTTCCTTGGTTGTCATTTATCCCTGGTTCTCCTTGCTGTCTGCCCTTCTGCTGAATTTTGCCCCTTTCTGCTTATCCACCTCTTGGGCACTAATCTCCATCTTTGCACTGCCTTGCAGAGATAGCCACTCCTATGGTTCACTGGTTCCACTGCTAGCTGTGGGGGGTGAGCAAGTAGGTACTCTCCTTGCTGGCCTGCCACCCCCCTTTGCTAGTTTAAATGCTTGTCAATGTAGCATTTAAACTTATCATTGAGTGCTTGGATTCCCCTTCAGGATGGATGCAGGCCGTCAGGCTTGAATAAACCTCCATCCCTCCAGGTGGGTCCCCAGTCACCAATGAACCCAAACCCTTCCTCACAGCACCAGTTCTTCAACCATGAGTTAAAGTTCCTGGTGCATGCACTCCCTTGCCTCTCACAGGTAGTACTTCTGAGAAAGTGACAGAAGTAGCTACTTGCTTGAGACCCCTCCCCAGTTTCCTAAACTCTTCCTGAACTTCCTTTGGCTCCCCATTTGCCAAGTCATTAGTACCTAGGTGGATGACATCCAGCTCACCCTCCCGTCTTGCCTTCCCAGTGATCCCCAGGATCTTCCTTCCATCCCTCCATGCCATGGCACCTGGTAGGCACCTCACCTCCCTGTCCTCCCCTCCTGTGTTTCCTAGCTGGATCCCTCTTCGATGGGAGTCCCCCACCAGGATTCGCTTCCTTCTCCTCTGGGGTCCACTGCTTTCCCCACTGAGGTCACCTCCTTGGCTAACCTCCACATCCTTTCCTTCCACTTCTCTGGGTAACTCTATTTGGTTGTCCTCATTTGCCAGTGTGGCATATGAGTTCTTGAGTGGAATAGGATCTGGGATGTGCCTCTGCCTGACTGCTGTAACCCTCCCTGAGCCCACTGTCATCCAAGTGCTCCTCCTTCTTGGCATCCTTTGAGGCAGCTGCATTGGACTGGGTGGTCCCTGGATAGGGGTGCTGGTACTCCTGACCCAGTTTACTTCTGCTCTGAGTCTGGCTACCTCATCCCGCAGTCCAGAGAGATGCATGCAGATAGGGCAGCACCTCAGTGTCCAGAAGGTCTGCCTGAATATGGCTGCCCCACAGCCACTGCATTGCACCACTCCCCACATTATACTGCAGTTCCACTACTTGTCTGCTACTGAAGCTCTCCTAGTTCTCTTTTTATTAATTTACTGTACTAAAAATCCTGTCACAGATCCTCAGATAATTTTTTTTTTTTTAGGAAAAAGAAACCAATAAATAAATAAATGAGTCAAAACACTTGTCGTGAATGTCCCCTTAAATGGTTCTTATCTGTTCAGTCAGCAGGTAAAACAGTCTCTCAAGACCTCTCAGAAGACTAGGACAGCCAGTATGACTTCCCAGCCTGCCCCAGCTCATCCTCAAAGAAGGAAGAGCCGAGTCTTTTATCACAATAAGCAGTCCTTTCATGGCAGAAGCAAGGGAGTCCCAGTCAAATCCCAGCCTCCCAAGCAGCTGAAGAAAGCGCAACCAAAGGTACAGGCCCCAAAGGCCTCAGTTCTAGCTCATCTGCCCAAGGCAGACCACTCCTCTCCAGCGAGGGGGGGGGAGTCTGACTCAGTTTTACCATCAATGGAAATACATCACCACAGACAATTGGGTCTTAAGGATCATCGAGGAGAGGTACTTACTGAATTTCTCAGCTCCCTCTAGATTATCCACCCAGGAAGCAGCACCCCCATTCAGCTTCTATGTCAGACCTTCTTGCCATGGAGATTATGGGCCTCTTGAACAACAGGGCAGTGGAAGTTGTGCTGGAAGTGATGCACAATATGGGCTTCTACTCCCATTACTTCCTCGTTCCGAAGAAGTCAGGGAGCATGCACCCCATCCTAGACCTCAAAAACTAAACAAGTTTCTACATAGAGAGTTCAAGATGGTCTCCTTAGGGACCCTGCTGCTGCTTATCAAGCCACAGGATTGGTTGACTTCCCTGAACATGCAGGACATCTACCAGCATATTCTGGTCCACCCCAACCACCACAAGTTTCTTCACTTTGTTGCTTTGGGCCAGCATTACCAGTTCTGAGTCCTGCCCTTTGGACTATTTTTGGCATCTCGAGCATTTACAAAGTGCTCTGCAGTTCTTGTGGTGTACCTCTGAAAACTTGGACTCTAAGTTTTTCCCTATCTACCCTGTAGATGACTGGTTACTAGCCAGACTATCAAAGTAGGGCATGGAGCACGCTGTGACCACAGCAGTTCAGTTCCTGATCTCCATGGGAGTTCTGTTGAAAAATCACAATGTCAACCTTCTCAGCAGCTCCACTTCATCAGAGCCCTCTTGGACACCACCAAGGTGAAAGTCTTTCTCCCAGAAGATAGAAGAAAAGTCATCCTTCAGATGGCTCATTTCATCAATGAGAACAAGTCTCTTTGGGCTCACTCCATGCAGTGAATGTTAGGTTTCATAGGCTCCTCTGTCTTCATAGTACCTCTAGCATGCCTGCATATGAGGATAATTCAATGGATGCTCAGCACTCAGTGGTCTCTGACAATGCATCCTCAGTCTTGCCCCATTAAAGTGATGAAGTCTCTGCTTTGATCGCCTGCATTGTGGATGCAAGAGGACAGTCTCCTCCAAGATCTCTCCTTCTCTCCCCCAGACCCTCAGATACCCTCACCATGGATGTGTCTCTGTTGGGATGGGAAGCCCACTTTCAGGACCACTATACTCAGTGAGTCTGGAGCCCAACAGAGGCCCATCTCCACATCAATGTCTTGAAGATGAGAGCAGTCCTGAATGCCCTTTGGACCCTGGTAGACTTTCCTTCAGATGGACAAGTCTGTCATGTACTGTATCAACAAGCAAGGGGGAGTACACTCTTATCCTCTTTGTAGGGAAGCAATGAGAATGTAAAAATAGTGTTTGAAGCAGAACATTCTAATTAAAGTGATTCATCTGCTAGTGGCTCAGAACAGTCTGGCGAACAAGCTCAGCCAGACAGAGGCAGAGCCTCAGAAGTGGTCATTGGCATCAGATGTCATGCATTCTCTCTTCAACGAGTGGAGAACCACAGAGGAGGACCTTTTTGCATCCCCCACTCAATGCCAAACTGCCTCATTTCTGCTCCATAAACCCAGAACATGGCATTTTCTGTCAGGGTGCATTCAGGCTGCAGTGGACAAATCTCTTTCTGTACACATTTCTTCCTATTCCCCTAATTCAGAGGGTACTGCTCAAGTTGTAGGCACATGGGAACAAAATGATTCTGATCACTCCATGCTGGCCTCAACAGATATGGTTTCTACTGCTCAGCAATTTGTCAGTTGCCCCTCAAAGACCCCTTCCCCTACAAAAAGATCTTCTAATGCAGGGGTCTCTGGTTTATCCCAATCTGTACTCCCTCCATCTCCAAGTCTGGCTTCTGAAAAGACAGAAGAAAAAAATACTTACCATAGTAATCTTTTTTCTTCCAAGGGAGTCTTACTGTATTCTGACTAATGCAGTTAGCCCTTCTAGTTGAAAATGCCCTGGAGATGAAAGAGTTAAAGCCTATATGCTAATAGTGGAATGCTGAATAGGCTTGAGCTCAGTTTTCAAACCACTGTCCCTGGTACATTCTATGTAACTGCTAGATTCTTATGAGCAAACTATAGTAATAAAACTATGAAATACTAATCAATAATATATAAACTAATAAATAAATATGTAGTCAAAAGACTATAAGCCCAGCAAGGGGCATATAAAGACTCAAGTCACAGATGCCCAAGAAAAAACATCACAGTGGTCAATATTTCTGAGAGTAACAACTGGAGTGCAGTGCCCCCAGGTTCTAGTAGGGGAGGCAGGTTGGGAGGTCAGAATACAGTAAGACTCCCTTGGAAGAAACACAATTACTACAGTAAGTAATTTTTTCTTCAAACCCCAGGAAGTCTTACTGTATTCTGACTAATGCAAACTACCAAGCAGTGCCCCTTGGAGGTGGGCACAGAACCTACTTAGGGAATAGGCTCTGCAAGACTGCTGTGTCAAACCTGGCATCACTTCTGGCCTAGGTGTCCAGGCAGTAGTGTTAGGTGAACGTATGAACAGTTTTCCAGGTAGCTGCTTTACAGATCTCAATCTCAAGCAAAGGGACATCTCTTGCAGCTGCTATGGAAGCAGCTGTCCCCCTGTGGGAGTGAGCCCTCAGACCCACTAGTTTGCCACAGCAGAACTGAATGCAGGCCACAATCCACCTTGCAGTGGTCCTCTTTTTGTCTGGCTTGCCCTTTTCCACTTCTCCATAGGTGAGCAATAGCTGGGTACACTCATTCCTATGGCCTTTTGTCTGATCCAGATAGTAGCTGATAGCCCTTTTGACATCCAGGCTATGCAACCTGTGTTCATCTGAACTAGAATGGTCAGTAAAGAAAACAGGCAATATAATGGACTGATTTAAGTGGAAGTCCGAAACTACTTTGGGAAGGAATTTCTTATTTGTCCTGAGAACAACCTTGTCCCTGTGGAGTGCAATGTAGTTAGGTTCCACAGACAAGGCCTGTAGTTCACTGATTCTTCTTGCTGAAGTGACCAAAAAGACAGTTTCCCATGTCAGATATTTTAGCTCTGCTGAAGACATGGGCTCAAAAGTGGGTGCATCAGCTGTGCTATGCAGATGTTCATGTCCCAAGAAGGAGTAGGTTCCCTATGGGAAGGGTGCAAATGGAGCTACCCTTTAAAAAATGTTTTTGAAAATAGCATTAGAGGCCAGGAAGAAAAAATTACTCACCTTAGTAATGTTGTTTCTTCTAATGGAGTCTTGCTATATTATGACAGTAGCAGTTTGATCCAGCTCTAGAACTGCTCCAGAGGTGAAATGGTTAAAACCATTCCAAAATAGAATTTTGGCCACGAGCTCTAAGAAGCAGCTCTATCTGTGTTATTTCAAACCTGAACTGTCAGATCTTTCGAGCCAAAACTCACTAAGGTCTGTGTGAGCTGTAACCTACACTAGCCAAATGGCTACCTAAATAATAACAACCATTGCTGGTCCCAACACCCAAGACTCAAGTCAGGGGACCAGAAATACTAACACAATTCTAATAATATGAGAATAAAACATAAGTATAACAAAACACACACACACCCAAAGCCCAAAGGGGACAAAAATGCTAACAGGGCATAAAGGTGCCCACATAAGTTGCCGCACTCCACCCAAGTAGAGGTTCTGAGGGGCAGGTTGGGAGGTCGAGGACATAGCAAGACTCCATTAGAAGAAACAACATTACTAAGGTGAGTAATTTTTTCTTCAAACAACATGAAGTCTTGCTATATTATGACAGTAGCAGAATACACAGCAGTACCTCCATGGAGGAGGGCAGAACCTACTTAGGAATAGGCTCTGAAGAACAGCTGTGCCAAACCCCAGCATCTCTCCTGGCCTGGACATCCAGGGAGTAATGCTTGGTAAAAGTGTGTACCGTTTTCCAAGTAGCAGCCTGGCAAATCTCTAATATAGGGATGTCTCTGGCAGCAGCTAGAGCGCAGCTGTACCCTGGTAGAATGAGCCCTCAAACCGGGGACTCTGCCCAGTTTCTGATAACAAAATTGGATACAAGAGACAATCCACCTGGCAACTGATCTCTTAGTGGCAGGTTTGCCTTTCCCAACTTCACCATAGGTAAGGAAAAGTTGGAGGGATTCGAACCTGTGACCTTTGGTACGCTCTATATAGTAACTAAGAGCTCTCTTAACATCCAGGCTGTGCAACCTCCTCTCACCAGAAGAGGTGATCAGTGTAAAATACTGGAAGGAGATAGATTGATTAAGATGGAAATCTGAAACCACCTTAGGCAAAAACTTCCTATTAGTCCTAAGGACCACCTTATCCCTGTGAAAGAAATAAAGTCAGTTTCCACTGACAAGGCTTCTGCAACTCCACTTATGCTGCTGGCAGAAGTGATAGCCACTAGAAAAACAGTTTTCCAAGTTAGGACTTAAGCTCTGCAGAAGACAGAGGTTCAAAGGGGTTGCATTAACTGGACAATGCAAACATTCAGGTCCCAAGCAGGGCGGTTCCCGAAAGGGTGGATTAGTATGGAGTAATCCTTAAAAACTTGGAAGACACAGGATGAGAGGAAAGAGGGGATGACTTTCCTGCTGACACAAAAGCAGATACAGCTGCCAAATGAACTCTCAGGGTAGCTGGTCTGAGACCAAGAATTAAGATGTACCATGTAATCTAACACAATGGGCAAATCAGCAGATTCTGGGAAATATTTTCCCAGCACACCAAATGGAAAACCTTTTCCATTTAGAACTATAAGTAGCCCTAGTGGAAGGCTTTCTAGAAGCCTTTAGGATCTCAAGAACACCCTGAGAGAGGTGTAAATCAGCTAACTCTAACGCCTCAAGAGCCAGGCATTGAGGTTGAGGGATTTGAGGTCCGGATACCAAACTCTTCCCTGGGCACAAGTCAACAGGTTGTGATTCCTGGGGAGGCAAAGGGGAAGATGGATTGTCAGTGACAGAAGGAGTGGGTACCAGGGCTGTCTGGCCCAATCTGGGGCAATCAGAATCACCCTGCAAGGCTGAGATCTGATTTTGACTAATACTTTGAATAGGAGAGGAAAGGGAGGAAAGCATGAAACTTCCTCCCAATCAGAAAGGGCATCCAGGGAACTGAGCCCAGCACTGGAGGCCTGCAACAGAACAGAGGAAGTTTGTGATTGTCTGGGACTGCAAAAGATCTATCTGAGGGTGCCCCATCTGGCAAAACTATCCCAGCACTTGCTGGATCCAGGGACCATTCGTGATGGCCCTGGGAAATCCTGCTGAGAGCATCTGCTAGGACATTGTCCTTCCTGGAAGATGAACTGCTATGAGGGAAGTGTTCAGGAATAGGCCAGAGACCACAACTTCATTGCCTCGGTGCACAAGGCCGAAGACGCAGTGCCCCCTGTTTGTTGATGTACCACATTGTTGTGGTGTTGTCTGTTCTGACTTGTCACCTTGTCACGGACAGATGCAGAAAATGCTTGAAGAGCTAAAAGACAGCTCTGAGTTCCAGCAAATTGATGTGGAGCAGAGATTCCTGGGGGGACCACACTCCCTGAGTGGAAAGGTCGCCCATGTGGGCTCCCCAACCCAGAAGGGAAGCATCTGTAGTGAGAGTCAAGTCGTGAGTAGGGGAAATGAAGGGGACCCCCAATCTTAAATTGCTCTGATCCTGCCACCACTGGAGGGCTAGGATCAAGGTTCGAGTCACTGGGACCAACTTGGAAAGGGGGTCTCTTCTCTGAGACCAATAGGTTCTCAAGTGAAACTGAATGTCTCTCATCTGAAATCTTGCTCCTGCACAACAGCTGTGGATGCAGCCATGTGCCCCAGGAGCTGCAGAAAGTGTCTTGCTGGTCGAGAGACCTGCAGGGTGAAGGAGGAGGCCAGAGCCACTAAATTCCTTACCCTTTCTAAGGGAAGAAAGGCTCTGGCTAGCTTTGTGTCCAATTCTGCCCCTATAAAGGTGAGTACCTGGACTGGTTCCAGAACCGACTTTGGTAGATTAGTAGAAAGCCCAGGAGGTGAGAAGCTGCTGGGTGACCTGCAGGTGAGATTTTACCTGTTCTGGGGACTGACCTACAATGAGCCAGTCGTCTAGATGAGGAAAACAGCAATCCTTTGCCTCCTTAAGTGAGCCACTGCCACTGCTAGACACTTTGAGATACCCTTGGGGCAGAGGTAAGGCCGAAGGGCATTGCTCTGAACTGGTAATGACCTGAGGGCAGTTCGAATCTGAGGTACTTTCGATGGGAGCTTCTGATTAGGACATGGAAATAGGCATCCTTGAGGTCCAGGAAGGCTAGCCAGTCCCCTGGCCTTAGGGAGGGTAAAATCATTGCCAGAGTTACCATTTTGAACTTTGGTTTCAAAAGATGCTTGTTTAGATATCTGAGATCTAATATGGGCCGCCATTCTCCTGTCTTTTTTGGGGTAAGGAAGTATCTGGAATACAGACCCCTGCCCTGGTGCAGGGGAGGAACCCTTTCTACTGCTCTGAGAGCTAACAGGGATGAGACCTCTGCTTCCAGAGCAAGGGTCTCTGAAGCACTTGCAGGTAGAAAAAGTCTGCTTCTCAACTTGGGAAACTTTTGAAGCTGAGAACAGACCCTGGCTTACTACTTCCAGAACCCACTTGTCTGAGGTTAAAGAAGCCCAATTCTGACTGAAGTAAGCCAGCCTGCCCCTACCGGTACAGGAGAATCGGCCCTGGGCACCCCATCAGGGTGCCTGCTTATGAGCTTTAGGCTGGGGGTGGGAGCAGATCTGCCCACCCTCGCATGCCTCTGCCTCTGAAGAAGCCTCTCTGAGCATAGGCAGGAGGCCTGAGTCTGGTAGAAAGGCCTGTGAAAGGCCTACCCCTACCCCTGGGGTATCCTTTGAGGAGTAGCTTGCAGCTCCTTAGCCTGGGCACTCTTGTAAGTAGTCCTATATTCATCCGTCTTTTTCATGTAGTTCTCTGTCTGCTCCCAAACAGAGAATTTCCCTACGGGAAAATCCATAGCCTTAGTCTGGGTATCCTGTGACAGACTAGTACACCTGAGCCAGGCCAACCCACGGAAGCTACAGATGTGGCCATGACCCCAGAAGAAACATCATTAACATCCACAGCAGCATGAAACTGAACCTTAGAAGCCTCAATGCCATCAGCAGCCACCTGTTCTAGTTCACTAGCCAGCTGGCCATAGGCTTGCTTGGCTAACTGCATAACAGTATCCCATCTAGATTTCTGATACCTAGCTACATAAGCCATATAATTTGCTTGCCTGAGTCCCAGAGGGCTGCCATATACTGTTTTTGCCATGGCATCAATCTTCCTGGAATCCTTGTCAGGAGGATGTGAAGCCAGGAATATTAACTTTATCACAGGCTGCAGTCTGAACTACCCCAACATGACTGCATTGCTGAGAAAGAATTCTGTATCAGGACCTGACAATGTGACCTTCTGTCCATCTTTTTATCTACAGGAGGCACAGAATTAAGAGCTTTAAAATTTTTATTGTTTGCTTCCTAAAAGACTTATGTAAAGGAATAGACAATCTCCTAGACTCTGGAATATCCATCATTTCTACAAAACCAGGCTCCTCTTGCTCATCCACAGCTTCCTTCTAAAGGAAGCTGAAGGGTTTCATAACTTTTGTAAAACATAAAATGAGATGGAGACTCAGACAGCATAGGGGAGATTCTAAAGGTCTGTCTGGGGAGATGTCCAGTTCAATGGGCACACCCAGACCTTCACCACATTCATAATGTTCATAATCATCCCCCTCCTCTGGTTCATAAAATTCCTCAATATCATATTCCTGAACCACTGGGACCGGACGAACCGACCTTTTGCCAGATAGTGGCGGTTCGGACGGACCCTGAGACAGTGACTGGACAATTTGTATGGCTTTTGCTATCTCTGCAGCAGTTGGAGAAGGGGTTTTGGACTCCAGACCTGCTGATTTTCTTGTTTCTTTACTGGAAGTGGTTCCTCAGAACCAGCTTTTCTTTGCCGAGAAGTCTCGCCTGGTCAGAGGCACTCCCTCGGTTCGGTTGGCACCGAACGGGCTGCCATCGGTCAGCGGACTTTTGGCCTCTCGTTCCCTGAGCCTGCCCAATCTTTTTTCCAGGATGGCTGCAGGGAAATTCTTGCATATCTGGCAGTCTGACTGGAGGTGGTCAAACCCCAGACAATAAACACATGTGGTGTGTGGGTCAGCCTTGGCAAAGACTTCCCCCCAAACATCACAGTGTTGAAACCCAGTGGGCCCGGTTTTTCTTTTGGGTTTCTCAGACATAATGCGAGCCTAACCAGAAAACTTGCCCTTTTAACGGCAGTGCCAGGCAAGACACCCTTATCGGTTCCTAACCGTGTCACGGGTATTGGAAAAAAACGTAATAAATCTGTTTTTTTTAGAACTGATAAGAACCGGGAACCGCACTCTAAAATGTTAATTTTTAGTTTTAAATGAGTTTTAAACCCAGCTGATCGGTTCAAAACCGAACCGATAACTTACAAGTTCCACACAGACAAAACCTTTAATTTACTTACGGTTACCACAGATAGAGCTTGAACCGAACGGTTTTGCGGTTAAAATAAACTATTCTCGGTTGAATCCAACCGAGAAAACACTTTTTAAACCGAGAATGAACCGAGCAGAGCAGAAATCTCCGGAGCGACTGTTCACTGAGGTGGAGTAAAGAATCTGACAGTTCAGGTTTGAAATAACACAGATAGAGCTGCTTCTTAGAGTTCGTGGCCAAAATTCTATTTTGGAATGGTTTTAACCATTTCACCTCCAGAGCAGTTCTAGAGCTGGATCAAACTGCTACTGTCATAATATAGCAAGACTTCATGTTGTTTGAAAGCCCCTTCCCTGCTGAGAGGTAGGTAGAAACAGCTGCCAAATGCACCTTGAGAGTAGAAGGCCGAAGGCCTAGAGAATGAAGGTTTGCCAAGTAGTCCAACAAGATTGCCAAGACGGCTTCCTGTGGATCTGTATCCCTTTGGGAACACCAAATAGAGAACCTCTTCCATTTCAAAATGTAAGTTTTCCTGGTGGAAGGCTTCCTAGAGACCCTTAGGATACCCATCACCCTTTCAGAGAGATGGAAGCCTGCATGCTCTAGGTCCTCAACAGCCAGGCATTGAGCCCGAGGGACTTGAGGCTGGGGTACAGGATCCTGCCCTGGAAGGAGGTCAGGAGATTGTGCCTCGTGGGGAGGCAAACTGGACTGGTAACTGACAGGATCAACAGCACTGAGTACCACGGCTGTCTGGCCCAGTCTAGAGCTAACAGAATTACTGTTGCTGGCTGACCTCTGAGTTTGGTTAGAACTCTGAAGATCAGAGGGAATGTAAGGAAGGCATACAGAAATTTGCCTGTCCAGTCCAGAAGCAGTGCCTCCATCGGCACTCAGCCCTGAACTGGTGGTCTGCAACTGAACTGCGGTAGATGATGATTGCCTGGGGCTGCAAATAGCTCTGTCTCTAGAGTGCCCCATCCCTGAATACTGCTAACAGGATCTGCCTGTTCAGAGTCCATTCATGATAGCTCTGATTGATCCTGCTGACTGCACCTGCCAAAACATTGTCCTTCCCTGGCAGGTGAACTGCTGACAGGGAGATCTTGAGGGAGTAAGCCAGGCTCCAGACCTTCATGGCCTCTGTGCACAGAGCAGAGGGCCTAGTCCCTCCCTGTTTGTTTATGTAGTACATGGTGGTGGTGTTGTCGGTTCTGATTTGAACCACCTTCCCCTGTACCATTCTGGCAAATGACTGCAGTGCCAGCAGCACTGCCCTGAGTTCCAACAGGTTTATGTGCAGCAGAGATTCTTGTTTGGTCCATGTACCATGTGCAGCGTGCTCCCCTAGGTGAGCTTCCCATCCTACTAGGGAAGCATCCGCAAATGCCAGGAGCCTTAGCAACAAGATGGAAGATCTGGAGGCTGTCATGGTACAGTCAGACCTGGACATTGTGGCCATCACTGAAACCTGGTGTAATGATAACCATGACTGGGAGATGGCCATACCTGGCTACAACATATTCAGAAGAGACAGAGCAGGCAGGAAGGGAGGAGGAGTGGCACTGTATGTGAAAAATGATATAAGGGCCACAGAGATCCAGGAGGAACAAAATGGGGAGAGATACTGTGGGTTAAGCTGGAAAGGAAAATGGGGCCAGCCATCCGTTACAGGTGTGGTCTATAGACCACCAGCCCAGGAGGAAGAAACAGATAGGAGCTGATGCTAGCCATCCAAAGGATGGCAGACAAAGATGAGATGTACTGGTTGGAGACTTCAATATACCAGATGTGGACTGGAGCATCCAGCAGCAGCATCAACTAGGAGCAGATTTATCCTGGACTCCTTCAGGGTGCCTTCCTCAAGCAACTGGTCATGGAACCAACTCGGCAGAAGGCAATACTGGACCTTGTGCTCACAAACAGGGACAGTGTGATGGGGGTAACAGTGGGGAGCACCTGGGTAACAGTGACCACCAGTCATTGTGGTTTGAAATCACAGAAAGAGCAGAACCAAACCACACAAAACACGTATCCTGGATTTAGGGGGCAGACTTTGGGAAAATGGAGATGCTTGAAAGAGGCATTAAGGGAATGGGACAGGAATCAGGGATTGAGGAACAGTGGGCAGTATTTAAAATGGGGATTATAAGAACAACAGAATTATGCATTAAGCAGGTTAGCAAGAGGAAAAGAAAGAGGAGACCATTATGGTTTCCAAAGAGGTAGCAAAAGTGAAAGCCAAAGATTGCATTCAGGCAATACAAAGAACACAGGCAGAAGGGATAGGGAGAAGTACCAGGAGAAACAAAGGGAGGCAGGAAGTCAGTAAGGGAAGCCAAAGCTCAGACAGAAGAACACATTGCAAAATCAGTGGTTAAAGGGGACAAAACCTTTACAGGTACATAAGTGAAAAAAGAAGGACAAAGGAGGATAGTGAGACTGAAGGGGAGGATGGGAGCAGCGGAGGATGACAACAGTAAAGCTGACATATTGAACAGGTATTTCTGCTCAGTCTTTACTAAGAAGAGGGGGTAATGGGTCTGAAGGAGTACAAGGGTGAGAATGGTGCAGAAATGGACACAAGTCCCTTTACACGAAAGGGTCCTGAAGAACTGGAAGTAATAAGAGCTGATAAAGCAATGGGGCCAGATGGGAACATCCAGGGTCCTTAAAGAACTAAGAGAGGTGGTGGCTGAACCTCTGGCTATCCTGTTCAGCCAATCACTGGAAACAGGGAGGTACCCAAAGACTGGAGGACAGCAGATGTAGTCCCTTATACAAAAGTGGGAACAAAGAGGAAGCAGGGAACTACAGACCAGTCAGTCTCACCTCGGTAGTGGGAAAGATCATGGAAGCACTACTGAAGGAGAGATTGGTGGAACATCTGGTTGTCAATGGACCACAGGACCCAAGGCAGCATGGTTTCACCAGGGGAGGTCTGCGTCAGACCAACCTCATTGAATTTTTTGACTGGGTGACTAGGGAGGTGGATCAGGGAGGGCAGTGACATGGCCTATCTGGACTTCAGCAAGGCCTTTGACACTGTGCCACTAGAAGACTATTACACAAACTGGGGAATATGGGTGTGGGCAGGACAGTAGTGTGGTGGGTAGGTAACTGGCTGGGTGGCAGGACACAGAGGGTGGTGGTAAATGGCTGTCACTCCACAGAGGGAACAGTGACCAGTGGGGTACCACAGGGATCAGTGCTGGGACCGGTCCTATTCAACATCTTCATCAGTGACATTGCACAGGATATAGAAGGCAGAATTTCACTGTTCGCTGATAACACAAAGCTCTGTAACAGAGTAGACACACCAGAGGGTGTAGACAGAATGAGAAGGGACCTGCAGAAACTTGAAGAATGGTCAAGGGTTTGGCAGTTGAAATTCAATGCAAAGAAGTGCAAGATAATGCATATGGGCACAAAACCCTGGCACAATATATCAGTTGGGGGTGAGGATATAGCATGCACCAAGCAGGAAAGGGATCTTGGGGTTGTCATCTCTGATGACCTCAAGGTAGGGAAACAGTGACAAGGCATCAGGTAAAGCAAATAGGATGCTGGGATGTATAGGCAGGGGCATCACCAGCAGGAAAAGGGAGGTCATAATTCCGCTATACAAGACACTAGTGAGGCCCCACCTGGAGTACGGTGTACAGTTCTGGAGACCATACCAATGCAGGACACAGACAGGGTAGAGAAGGTCAGAGGAGGGCAACAAAGATGGTGCATGGGTTGCATCACAAGTCCCATGAAGATAGGTTGAAGGAACTGAACATGTACTCCCTGGAGGAGGAGGGAGAGAGGGATATGATAGAGACATACAAGTATCTTACAGGGAGGAACAGGGCAGGAAAACACTATTTTTAAGCGAAAAGATGTTTCAGGACTAGAGGGCATGGATGAAGTTGGAGGAGGACGATTCAGAGGAAACATGAGAAAGAATTTCTTCACAGAACGGGTGGTGGACAAGTGAACACCCTGCCAGAGGAAGTGGTGGGGGCCGAAACAATCACGGGATTTAAGAATGCATGGGATAGACATAAAGGAATTCTAGAGGTCAGGGGTAAGGGGAAATAGACTTCTAGGAAAACAAACTGAACTTACAAGCTCAAATGGGCAGACTAGGTGGGCCATAGGCCCTTATCTGCCGACACTATCTATGTATCTATGTATCCGTGGTCAGCACCACAGTAGGGGACTGCTGCAGGAAAGGGTCCCCTACCCTGAGGCTGTCCCTGTCCTGCCACCACTGCAAGGCGTGCCATAGTGTGGAAGTCATTGGTACTACCTTTGACAGAGAATCTTTTTTCTTTGACCAGATGGACCTGAGGTGTAAATGAATGTCCCTCATCTGAAACCTGGCCCCTGGGACCACAGCTGTGGCTGCAGCCATATTGCCCAGGAGCTGAAGAAAATACATTGCTGGTCGAGGGATGTGTAGACGGAAAGAGCCTGCCAGCTGAACTATGCTGTCCACCCTTGCCAATGGCAGAACAGCTTTTGCCTGAATTGTGTTCAGTTCTGCTCCTATAAACTCCAGGAGCTGGACTGGCTTAGAATTGACCTTTTGAGATTTACCAGAACCCCCAGGGACTGTAGACTGTCCTGTGTGGTGATCAGATATTCCTCTACCTGCTGGGGCAAATGCCCCATGACTAGTCAGTCGTCTGGGTAAGGAAAGACAGTGACTCCTAGACTTCTGAGATGTGCCACAACTACTGCCAGGCACTTTGTGAAAAGTTCTTGGTGCTGAGGATAGACCGAAAGGCAGGGCCCTGAACTGATAATGGCCTGATGGCAGCTTGAACCCGAGATATTTTCTATGAGACTGCCTGATGGGGATGTAGAAGTAGGCATCCTTGAGATCCAGGGATGCCAGCCAATCCCCTTGCCTTAAAGTGGGAAGAATCATAGCCAGAGTGACCATTTTGAACTTTGGTTTTGTCAGGTGCTTGTTGAGGTATCTTAGATTCAGAATGGGTCACCACTCCCCATTTTTCTTCAAAGTTAGAAAAGTACCTTGAATACAACCCTTTTTCCCCTGTAAGGGAGAGGAACAGGTTCCACTGCTCTGTTTTGTATCCGAGTGGACACCTCTGCCTCCAGCAGGGCTGTTTCTGAGTTGATGGCAGGCTTGAATGATCTTGTTCTTGTTTTGCAGAATGATTTGAAGATTAGAGCAAGACCCTGGCTTATTACTTCCAGGACCCACTTGCCTGTGGTAATAGATTGCCATGTCTGGAAGTAATAAACCAGCCTGCCCCCTACTGGGGTTGGGGAGGTGACCCGGGCAATCACCTCAGGGGGTCTGCTTGGCAGGGGTCTTGGGCTGAGGGCTAGGTCCAGCATGACTGGTACCTCTTTTGCCCCTACCTCTAAAATAGCCTATTTGCTGCAGGTAGGCAGGGAAGGCCTGGGCCAGTAAGGAAGGTCTCTGATAAGGTCTGCCCCTGCCTCCCCTACTCTGCTGTCTCTGTGGAGTGGCAGCCCTCTCCTTGGCTGCAGCACTCTTGTATGCCACCCTGTATTCTGCACTAGGGGAAAGTCCCGGGCTTTTGTCTGGGTGTCTTCGGAAAGGTTAGTGCACCTTAGCCATGCAAACCTTCTCTGCGAAACAGCAATGGCCATCACTCTTGAAGCACTATCGTTGGCATCTACAGCCATATGGAATTGGTGCCTCCATACCATTTTTTGTAATTTCTTCCAGGTCAACTGCTAGCTGGGGTGAAGCATTGCTAGCCAATTCCTGGACAGATTCCCATAGAGACTTCTGATACCTTGAAACATAGGCAATATAAGAAGCTTGCCTTATGCACAGGGAAGCACCCAGGTACCCTTTCTTAGCCAAAGAGTCAATTCTCCTGGAATCCTTTTCAGGAGGGTGGGAAGCTAAGAGAATGTCTGCTTTCTCACAAGCAGCAGCCTGAACTACTCCCTCATGGCTGCAATGGCTAAACAAAAACTCAGTTGCATTGCCAGCCAGTAGATACCTCCTGTCCGTCGTTTTATCCACAGAGGGTATAGAAGTGGGAGTCTGTAAAATGTTCATGGTCTGCCTCTTAAGAGACTTATGAATAGGTATTAAAAGTCTCTTAGTAGCAGGCACATCACATCCATCATTTCAACATAATCTGGTTCTTCTTCCTCCTCCTCAGAAGCTTCATGATCAGGCAGCTACAAAGCTTCTGCCACCTTCTTTATGAAGGCATAATGAGAGGAAGGGTCCCCAGAAGGACGGGGTGGGGACTCGGCCTCCAAATGCTCTGGAGAGACTTCAGGCTCAATGGGTTCACCAAAACCCTCGTCCTCTTCCTCACCATCATCCCACTCCTGGTAATAAAATTTTTTTAGGATCATATGAAGCGGAGGGGAGAGAAGTAACTGGTGTTTGAACTGTAGTGATGGCCATGGTACATTGACCCAGTTCACCCGAACTGTCTGCAAAAAATGAAAATTACGTACCTACCATAATTCTTGATCTTCTCTTGTATCTTCACCATTCATTACTGTTGGGTGACAGCTGGAGGCGCGCACCCGCCATGGGAGGTATTTTTTTTTTTTTAGAGGAGTCGCCATCGACAGCGCCGCCCCCTGGAGTGACACTCTGCATAGAGCGCGAGGGGCAGCCGTTAGGCGCCGCAGACTCCTCCTCCATCCCAGTTCTGTTGGCTGGAGAGGCGAAAAGAAGGGTTAGAAGAAAGAGTGTGGCAAGAGAGCCAAGGGATAGAAAAAGGAAAGGATATAAACTGAAAAAGGAATAAGCCAATAGAGGATAGAAGGAAAAAGAAGAACTGCCTACCATAAGGGACCGAAGGGCCTCACTTCTGAGGCGGCTCTAAGCGAGGAACAGATAGGGAGGAGAAAGAAGAAGGGTAAAAAGAGAGAAGAATAGGAGGGGAGGCTAAGAGTGGGGAAGACTGCCGTTGGCAATTAGTTAAGGGTTATAAGCTCGGAACCACAAACAAGGGAGCAAGGATCCCATTTTGGAATTGAAAGAAAAGGTCAACTGAACTTCTCACTCAGAATGGACACCAAAGGCAGGTTCCCTAACCTCCCGCCTACCCAGTTATTCCCAGACTCCAGCCGGGAGCTCTTTAATCATTAAGAAGAAAAAACTCTGTTCCAAACGAGAGCTGCCAGCTAGGAGGGAGGAAGCCCACCAGCATTTTGTTAAGTGATAACACAGTATCATGTGAAAGTGAGGGGGGGTGCCCACAGGGGGCACCCCTGTGCCAACGAGAGAGAGCGGGAACTCAATCGGACTCCCAAGAGGCAAGGCAGAGAACACTCTTTAAGGAAATTGGAGTGCCGGATAGTACTACACCTGTAGAGGCTGACATAATAGGATTAAGACTTGCCAGAAGTGGTCTGGAAAAGAGAAGTCGAGTCCCAAAAGGGATCGTCTCTTTAAACTGTGAATTGAGAAGAAATGGCTGGGGAGAACCAAGAGATGCCCATTAAGGGCAGTCAGAAAGAGTTCCCTCTGGACAGATAAATGAAGCTCGTTTCTCCTATTCTCAGAGGGAAAGATCCGTTTACAGGATTGGAAAGAGAGCATGTAAAAATTTTTTTTTTTTGGCCCAGGGAGAAAAGGAAGGGACGAGCAGGGAGGGGGAGATGCCGAAGGAGGAGGCCCTTGAGGAGATGGTGGAGGATTAGTAATGAATGAAGATACAAGAGAAGATCAAGAATACGGTAGGTACGAATTTCATATCTCCCTTGTCAATCTTCACCATTCATTACTGTTAGTGTGTAAGCCCCTCCCCTAGAAAAAGGGGAGGAGGGAGAGAAAATCCCTGAGGAACAGATCCTCAGCCTCCTACTGGTGACAAGTAGAGAGGGAGACCTGACCAATAGACAGAGTCTAAGGTGGGTGAGGAGGAGAAGATGCCCCCAAGGGGCTGTGGGAAGGGGGTTGCCCCTGAAGACATCTCCTCACCCTACGGGAAAATAGGTGAGTCCCCCGGAAGGCAGAGCCAGTCACCCTACGCGGGGCCATGGGTGACGGTCGGGAGAGACAAAGCCATGCCGTCCGCCTGATGCAGATCGCTGTCCCTACTAGCCTGGATGCCACCTCATTGGCATCATAGGATGCCCTCGCTTGGTGCCTTGCAAGCTCCAGACCCTGTGCAGAGAGGGCAATGGCTTGTCTAGACTGCTCTGAGTCAGGTAGCAAAGCTAAGACCTGAGCCAGCATTGACCACAGATGCCTGTTGTAAGCAGCGTGGTGAGCCTGATGGGAGGAAATGCACAGTAATGCATGACCAGAAGAAAAAACTCTTCATCCCCACCAGTCGAACTGAGCAGAATCCAAGTTCGGAGACCTGTCGTGCACTGGGCAGCGAAGCCCAGAAGGAGTATCTAGGGACGTCAAACCTGAAGGTGGGTGAGGTAGAGAACCTAGAGACTCGTGGGGGGCACAATACTGTCTCCTGCAGTCTCCTGGGGCTGGCGAAGGAGTGGCTGGAGACTGCCAGGTGCAGATAGACACTTCCTGGAAGGGAATCAGCCAGGAAGGCACCACCAAATGGCAGGTGCTGAATTCACTGAGGAAAGCACGCGTCTGCCACTCGGTATTGTCTCTACGAACATAGGAAATACGAAGCTCCGAGACCATCCTCGAAAGGAAACGCTGATAGTCAGTGAAGTCAGCGTCAGAGGAAAGGTGGACAGGAAGTTCCTCTTCCTCAGTTGAGGAAGATGAGGAGGAAGTGGAGCTCGAATGCCCAGAAGACTCCTGTGGCAGGAGGGACAGGTGAAAATCCTGTTCGTCCATGGCTCTAACATAGGACGGGAAGGCCGCCACAGTAGCTCTGAACATCTCCCAAGTTAATGGCCCAGTGGGCCCCACATGGCCTGGGGGGGGTGGTTGCAGAGGGATGGGCGAAGGGCACATAAAAGCACATGCCTGGCCTCTGTCGGAGCTCTGAGATCCAGGTAGCGATGCCGCCAAAACTGGGGACCCTGTGATCATGCCGGGTTGCGTAGAAGAATGGAAAGGAGGCAACTCCAGAAAGAGCCCTGAAGGGGACTCTCCCCTGTGGCGCACCTGGGATTGCATGAGTCCAGAAGGGCAACCCTCAGAACCGCCACTAGAAGGCTCTTTAGAGACCTTCAGAGAGAGGCGAGGATCAATGCTATGACTCCTCCCCGCACCCCACAGGGAGGTGGGGGCTCGTCACTGCTCTCGAGCCCTACCCCTCAACCCTTCAGACTCCAAAGCAGCCCTCTTCCTCAAAACCAGCAGTGGAGGTCCCTGCTGAGCAAGGCCCCGAAGGGCGCCTACTGAAGCAGGGTCCTCCTCCCTCTGCTTAAGGACCCGAGCAGCACTGGAAACGGCATCTGCCTGGGACCTACCAGAAGAGGGAATCCCTTCTCAAACTCCCGAAGGGTCCACCACAGATGACTCCAGGCCACCCCTAGCCGTGGAGCCATCCAGGCTGACCAGCTCTGGGGAGTCTGGGAGAGGGATACTGGACCGTCTAGCCCTGTAGCTTACAGGAGGTTCAGAGCCAGAGGACTCTAGCTGCTTTTCTGTGTCCTCACCTGAGTCATGCCCCTCCAAGGAGGGGTCGACAAGGGAAGACTGCAAACCAACTGCAGCAGGAATCTGTCCCGAGGTGGCACCAGGCCTGGTACCACCATAGGCCGCAACGAGCAACACATCTGTCGAGTCATCCATCCCCTTGGCGGTGCCCGGTTCCCGGGCTGCAGCACTAACGGTGCCGCCCGAGTACCAGACACCCACCACGGCACCAAGATCTGGCACGGCATCGCAAACGGTGCCGCGCGTGTCCCTGGCACCACGAACGGCACTGAGGCCCAGCGTGGTACCACTGATGGCACCGCCTGAGTCCCCGGCACCGCATACGGTGCCGAGACCCAGTGCGGCACCGCTGACGGCACTGCCCAAGTCCCCCGCACTGCCAGAGCGGTGCCGAGGCCCGCGGCACCACCGCCTAATGCTGCCTGAACCCACGCAGGCACTACCGACTCCAGAGGATACCACCGACGGCATCGCTCGCGAGTCCCCGGCGCCGCGTAACAACGCCGAGGCCCCAACTGAGTCACCAGCGCCATGAGAAGCGAGACTCCACGGCAAGGAAAGACGGTAATGAGGGCCCACCAGTGCCAGACCCCGCAGCCAGGGGCCATGACACCGGGGGAGCTTGCACCTCAGAGGAGGTGACTGCCAGAACGACGCCAACAGCGTGACCCCAGGTGGGATCACGCCGTTCCTCCAGCACCGAAGAAGAAACCTCCTCCTCGGCAAGGCTGGAAGTGGAGGAGGTTTCCTTCTCGCTGGGCCGTATAGACCCGGGAGGGAAGGTCGAGAGATCTGGCCTGGGAAGCCCTAGGGTGATCTCGTCCTCTGAAAGTCAGCAGAGCTCGCCTGATTCGCAATGTGCGGAGTTCTAAAACACGGCGGTCCATGAAGAAGCAGGCGTCGCAATGGTCCATATCATGGTAGGGTCCCAGGCATCGAAGACAAACATGACAGTCCGTGACAGAAAACTGCGGCCACAAGGGCACCGACGCATAGGGGCACAGCCCGCCTTAGACTTACTCTTTGCCCCTGAACCAGACATGATGCTAAATAATCAAGCAAAAACACAGAAAAGGCTTGGCGTCATCGAAAGAAAAAATAATAATAGAAAGATCTTACCAGTCGACGATGTCGAGAAAATACCAGGATGAAGGAGTGTCACAATAAATTTCGAAGTGGCCTATGACGCAGTAAACTATCGAAACTCACGCAGCTGGTGCAGCCTCGACAGCGGGAAAAACAGAACTGGGATGGAGGAGGAGTCTGCAGCGCCTAATGGCTGCCCGCTTGCGCTCATGAGCGTCCTCCAGGGGGCGGCACCGTCGACACCGACTCCTCTAAAAAAAAAAAAAAACTCCCGTGGCAGGTGCGTGCCTCCGGCTGTCACCAAACAGTAATGAATGGTGAAGATTGACAAGGGAAGATCTGAACAATACAAATGGCTTTTGCTATTTCTTCAGTGGTTGGAACCGCAACTGCAGGTTTCTGCAGTTCTGAACTGGACGTTTTTCTTTTATTCTGAAGCCATTTCAAGGCCTGTATCAGCAGCTGTCTTGCCAGTGGAGGCTTCGCCCTGGTCAAAAGGCACCACCTCCGGTTCCACCGGTTTATCCTTAGTTGCTGAACCAGACAGACTCTCAGTGTCGGTTGATTTTTTTCAGCCATCCTCTCCTGTAGCCTATTCAGATGCCTATCCAGCATAGACTGAGGGAAATTTTTACAAATGTTACAGTCTGCCTTAAGGTGGTCAAACCCTAGGCAGAACACACTAATCAGATGCTGATAAGCCTTAGCAAATGGCTCACTGCACTCTGTACAAAGTTGAAATCCAGTGGTACTGGTTCTTTTCTTGGGTTTCTGTGATATAACCTCAAACACTAGAACAATTTTTTTTTAGCACACATCCACAGTGGGCAGTTTAGACCTGCATAAGAGATAGAAAGAGATATTTGGTTAAACGGCTAGTTTAGTGACCGAGGGAAAAACTGAGAAAAACTAATATTTTTTAACCAAAAACCTACCAGTCCCAAAATACGAACTTAAACAAAGAAAAAACTAAACTTTACCGTAAGAAACTAAGTAAATGTCTTTGGTTTCCTCCCAGTTGCGAAACCTGATCAGAAACCAAAAAACTTACCAAAAAAGATGAAACCAAAGTCTAGTCTAACCTGTAACCAAAGGACAGAGGTTTGAAAATTAAAATAAAATAAACGGTGGTCATAAAAATCAACAAAAGTTGTACTTCAGCTGAAGGAGCTGAGGAGAAATCTCCAAGGTGACTTCACAGGCAGGCGGAGTAAAGAATCTGGCAGTTACATAGAATGTACCAGAGACAGTGGTTTGAAAACCAAGCTCAAGCCTCTTTAACGTTCCACTATTAGCATATAGACTTTAACTCTTTTATCTCCCTGGCAGTTCAACTGGAAGGGCTAACTGCATTAGTCAAAATACAGTAAGACTTTCTGGGGTTTGAAGTGAGCAGGTACAAGGTGTCCCAGAGGGTCTCTAACATTCTCCTAGCTGCTCGTAAACCCTCTACCAGAAAGATTTACATAGCCAGTTGGAGACACTTTTCTGAATGGTGTTCAAAATACCGCATAGATCCATTCTGATGCCCAATGGACAAAGTTTTGGAGTATCTGCTGGACCTTTCTGATGCTGGACTACAATACCCTTCAGTTAAGGTCCATTGGTACATTGTTCCAGTGTACCATGAGCCACTTCACAACCTCACTGTAACTCAACTGCCTCTTTTTAAGAGTTTTTTGAAAGACATTTTGCACACAAGGCCCCCAGTCAGGAACCATGTTGCTGCCTGGGACTGCAACCTTGTGTTGGACATGCTCACCCATAAGCCATCTGAACCTCTGGCTATAATGTGACCTCAAATTCACTTGGAAAACTGCATTTTTAGTAGCCATCATCTCTTCCCGTTGGGTATCTGAGATACATGCCTTGGCCACAGACCCTCTATATACTGTCTTCCATAGAGACAAGGTGGTTCTCCCCACACTCCTGCAGTTTTTGCCTAAGGTGGTGTCAGAGTTTCACATGAACCAGCCTTTGGTACTGCCTACATACATACTTTCCCAATTTCCAGAACAAGGGGGAGTGTACCCTCCACTTTCTGGATGTCAAAAGAGCACTCACGTTTTACCTCAATAGAACTAGGGACTTCCAGCAGTCGAAGCAGCTCTTCATTTCCTTCAACCTCAACCGACTATGCCAGTCAGTTATGATCAAATGTATTTCCATGTAGGTAGTTGCTTTCCTCCACCAATGTTATTCTATAGCACAAGTCATGTTGTAAGGCCAGGTTCATGCCCATTCCACCAGAGTGGTTGCAACGTCCCTGGCAGAGATTCGCTCTGTACCTATCGCTGATATTTGCAGAGTTGACTCTTAGAGCACAGTGCATACCTTCATCAAGCACTATGCCCTGGATGACCATGCCAGGCAGCATGCCTCTTTTGGCAGGACAATCCTTAATGAACTCTTGTCCTGAGTGAACGACATCTCTTACCGCCCTGCCTGGGGACTTTCGTCTGAGCTTGGTACTCAAACCCATCAGTGTGAATCAATGGTGAAAACTGGTCCTGGAAGATCTGAAAATTACATACTCACTGTAACCCAGGCACTGTGTATCAATGGGCTACTACCCCTGCCTTGTAAGCTCAAACAAGGCTGAGGATCCTGGGTTCTAGTTCTGATAGAAAAATGGGGGTTCTTTCCCAAAAGTAAGATAAATAGTGCGATGCCTCCACCCAGAGTAAAATACAAAGTGGGTCACACATTTTTAGCAGTACAACCCTCTGGGATGCTGTACCTTCCCACCTCCCCTTACAGTCACCCCGCACATGGAATTCCTGAAACAAAAACCTTCGGTTAATACACATGCAATTATTAACCATAGCTAATAATGTGCTTACTAATGATGTGCTCATGAGACACCTGTCAAAAAGTTAAACAACTATTTATTTACAAGAGGAAGGGTTAGGAAAAGGGAAAAAAGGATCTAGACGTTAAACAATATTTTTGCATTTTGAAACATCCATACCCACAGTAAGGGCACAGCCCCCCCCAACAGCAACACAATATAGCCTCCTTCCCCACTGGTACCAGTTACTACACTGTCCCCCTGGGTACCCAGGTGTTGAACCAGTGCAGGCCCGATGAGGTGCAGCTGACTGGCCGACGGTGGTGCACTTTTAACATAAACCATACATTTTGAGGAACTATGTACAATCCCCGGATGCAGGGCAGCCCCTGCGTTTACTCACTGTTCTGGAGCACAGTAACACAGGACTTAGGAAACAACAGCAGGGCAGACTCGAGGACTGGAGCATCGAGCAGTGGAATTGGTTGGCAGCAGGCTTGCTAACGGAGGCAGGATGATCTGGCAGCTTGTCGCATCCTGGCTTGACTGGAGAAATCAAGCTGCTGTTCACCTTCTGCCTTACACCCAGGATACAGGAGCACTTTGCAGTGGCTTCCCAGTTCACAAACAGCCCAGAATCCAGAAGCAACCCCACAGTCTAACTCCCCCTCCCACTAAATGGATCTAGAGTGCCCTAGCATTTGGGCCCATGCCCATGGCTCCCTGTTTCCTGATCCACCCCACTTGATAAGGGCTAGCAGGTCCCTTTCCTGGCTCCAGGACAGCCTGAAACAAAGTGCAGTCTCTGTCTCCACTGGATGCAAAACTCAGCACTCAGGCACACAGCAGAAGTTCAGCACTGTTCTCTGGCTCCCCTGGCTACAGGTTGCTTCAACCACATGGCAGAGTGGCAGCTGTGGCACAAGAAGTTCCCTACCAGGTTGTTGTAAGAATTGATGTCTCAGCTTCAAGCAGATGAAGGTTCAGAAGTTGAGGCAAAATATAGATTTCACTTCTTTGACTTTCCAGATGTCAGAAATTGATCATGCTTTCCCTGGGTGTTGGCTGTGGAAGCCCCAGACAAACCTTCAAACTCTCCTCACAGCACACACACACACAGAGCCTCCTCTCCCTCTCAAGGCTTTCAAACAACTACTGTCAGAATGGATCTGCCCCAAGCTTACGGGGATCAAAACAAGGTCCCAATTGGTCAAACAGGCTGTCAATTAGGCAATTTAGTCTACAGAATGTTTACTCACTGCTCGATTGGCTGGCTGTTCTGGTGGGAAAAGACAGTCCTCTATTTCTCCCAGAAGCCATAGCAACAGTCCTTTAGAGCTCCTGGACTCTTTATTGGCTGTAGCAGGGGTTAAAGGTGGCTAAAATGGCTGCTGACATAAACAGTTCAGTGCAGTCCCATCTTTAAGTTTATATTCAGCCACACTGTTCAGTTTTACATTTATTTGTCCCCATGTGCTTGTAGATGCCCCTCTGCCCTGTCATCCAACTACAGACTTAAAACTTAAATCACTTTCCCCTTCCTGTCGCTGCAACCAATCTGCATAGTCCTCAGGCTGCAGGCAGGGCACCTCATTAATATTCATGTTACTTATTAATATTAATGAGGCAGTACAAGAACACTCATAGGTGCTTTTAAAATAACACATTCTACTGCTTATCACTGCCACCCTTGTGTTTCCGGACCCCGATTAGCAGATTTGGGGGTCCAAGAGCACTGAGAGAGCTTTGGTTCCACCATAGGAGCGGTGAGAAAACAGAATTGCGCTATTCCGCATGCGCGGACTGCCACTCGCACTTCCAATGTAGGCAGCACGGTGGTTCTGCATCTTTGCTTCTCCACCCCCTTTTACTGAAAAACATTACTGGGTACAGATGGAGATTCAGGGGGGCTTATAGGACCCAGGATGAGCGGTGGTGGCACAGCAGGAACAATGGGAGGAGATAAGAGGCAAAAACAAGGTAAGTCCCAACTATGGGGGGTTACAGCATCATAATTCTTGATCTTCTTGAACCATCTTCACCACTGAGTCACACACCCACCTGCCATCCCCAGGGCTCACTTGTTCTATTCATTTGCCTTCACTTCTCCTAGTTTTGGTTTGGGCTGTGAAGGCGCTGCTTCCTTGTTGTTGACCCTTCTTATATGGGCCAAAAAGACTATCTTATGCCCTTTTAGGTTTAGTGTTATACTTAGGTTATGCTGCACCTGCTTGGTGAAAAAGATACCGAAGAGTTTGAGGGCCAGTGCCAAGATGGGCCATGCAGTGCGAGGTAGTCTTGTGGTGCCACGCATGTGGGCAGCCTACCTTGGCACTGGCCCTCCTGAAAAGTTCTGGCTCCTGCAGGGACCTAGCACCTTCGGCTCATAACCTATCAATGTGAATCAATGGTAAGGATGGTCCAGGAATCACAGTGAGTACGTAATGTTCATTTTCCCATGGTTTTAAAAACAACTTATCTAGTATTGAAAAAAAATATATATTATATGATCGCATATCTGTATTGGGCAACTGGACATGTCATGTGCTAGGAATGATGTTAGAAAATGATTATTTACTATCTCAAATATGTAAAATTGGTTTAAACACAGTTGACACTCCAGTTCATCTCCCTGACAAAGCCTCCCATTCATGAGAAGCGCTGGGGTTAGTGCCATGCTCTCTATTCTGTGAATAAATGAATATATGCCTCAGAGTTTGGCCTGTGTTATTTGTTTTTCCTCATGAGTGCTGCCAAAGTTGTGCTCATTTTATCTCCAGATTAATCTGATATTATTCTATTGCAAATCTTCTCCTGCTACTATCTTATAACTTATTTATCCTTTCCTCCACACTCTTTTGTTTTAGCTGCTGTATCTCTTTTCATTCAAAAAAGGGTTTCCTTTCTCCAGGATCTAATCCTATAACTTTTATAAGCATCTATAAATGTATACTAGATAATACAGATATTATCTGAAATACCAAAAATGTAGTCCTGAAGTTTTATTTAGTGATTGTTAATTAATAATAGCTTAATTAAAAGAAAAAAACTTTATTCAGACAAACTAACACTGGGGACTGGATGGCTCAATGGATTGGAAGTAAGGAACCTTTCGCCTCTACAGTAGGTCATGGATTCAAATACAGCACAGGTTGGCAGTGGTCAAAAGTCATTATCAACTGAGGGCTATTCAGTGGCCTATCCGAAATGAGTTGTGGTGGTCTCATATCAGTCCAGTTACCAGTGGGCAGGTATCTACATCACAAAAAAAAAACACCAACACAATTGGCACTAATTGGTCCCTGTTGGCAGTCTCACATGAGAGGCCAAAGAATGAATGAACATGGAGTATGAAACACTCTCTTACCTATGTGGTGTCCCTCTATGGCAGGGTTGAGGCATATTGGTGGGGCAGTTTGGGGAAGCTTGTAGTGTGATCGCCCATCCTGTACCTAAGCTAATAAGGGCACGAGGTCGATGGGGCAGGGAGGGGGGAGCTGCAATGTAATGGACTGCTAGCTGCACACTTGAGCAGACTGGATAGACCATATGGCCTGTATCTGCTGGCATTTTTTGTACCTGCCATGTGGATTAATAAAGGACCTAAGGTTCCAGTGCTATTAATCCAGTACCTTTCACATGCACTGAAGTTCACAAAAAAAAAAAATCTTGAAAAAAAAAAAAAACAAGAAAAATAACCCAAGAAAACACACTGGCACTAGTTGAGTACTCTGCAAATAGCATGAATTTAAATCTCGTTTTTTTCCCCTTCTAGTACATCCTATACTCCACAGTGCTCATGATGCCGCCACCGACCTAGGTAAGTAAGAATGTGGGATTTGCAGAAATTGAGCTGTTCACAGAATCTGAAGGTCTAGGGGGATGTCTCCCAGCATGGCTTTAAGAGTTTGAGATCAGTTATAGACCTGCCCCTCACACATTAAGATACAGTGCATATTTTGAGTAGTCTTATTGCATACCTTCTATTTATACCGCGTGTGTTTGTTAATACATACCATGATAAAAGAGTTAGTGTGACCCAACATAGCAAGATATTATCTTGCAAAGTTGGGTATGTCATAATGCATACTGAACCAATCAGATAGCAGTTTTCATAATGCTGCTGATATCATCATAGCCATATACAGAACTCAAGCCAGCGGTGAACTCAAAGAGAAACAGTTTTATACAACAGGATTCCAATATTCAAAATTTTGCATGGGCATTAATGGATCTTTACCTGTGCAAACCCGGAGTTGGTCATGGGGCCCCATATTCAAAAGGGGTTGTTGCTCGGGCAAGAAGGTTAATGCCCATGCAAAATATAATGTATGCGTCACGAGCAGAGATATTAGTGTGGCCATGAATAGCCATGTTACTCCCACGTTCAGTACTTCTTGCACTGCACAAAGGTTTTAGTGTGGTCTTTTTGCACAGTGCAAATACTGCCAAACCAAAGCCAAACTCACTCTAAGCAACTCTAGTGGCTGCCTGAGCTAATGCAGCAAAGGGAGCACACCCACCCCTGTGGTCTGTGGCCCCCCTGATTACCAGTACATAAGACAGAGAGGCATCCCTGGTTCCTAGTGGACCACCCAATCGCCAGCTCCTAAAAAAGATAGGTATCCCTGGTGCCTAGTGGCCCCTCTGATAGCCTGCCCATAAGAAAGAAAGGCATCCTTGGTGCCTAGTGGTCCCGGACCCATTTGCCAGCCTACAGGATACTTGATAACCCTCCCTGGCATCTAGCAGCCCCCTGGCACCAAACACCCACCCCAGTCACCTTACCAGTATCCTTGGTGCCATGGGTAGAGTGAGGGTTTCAACGTGTTTTTTTGGTTTGTAGTTTGGTTCACTTTTACAGGGTATAGTAAGAGTTTGGTTCAGTTAGATTTGATAAGTAGAACTTTGGGTTCGAGTTCAGTTTGGCTCAAGTTTTTCTTTGTGTAAGTTTTCAGTTCCAGTTTGAGTTAGGTGTCACCCTACTGCCTCCATGTGGGTTCTCCTCATCTCACATTGTCGGAATTAGAGTTTGGTTCATCTTTTTTTTTTTAGGGTTCAACTTCAGTTCAGATTGGGTGAAAACCTGAACGTTCGTGTTCGGTTCAGGTTCGGTTCAAAGATCTAACCTTCTTAGCTGTGGGTGCATTCGTGACGAAGCACAGCCTGGTCCTCTCATTATTTCAGCCAGCCACCATATGTCAAGGCAGGAGCATGAGTGTCATTTATAGTACAGGGCATGTCATCCTGTCCTTTAAATGAGATGCATGCTCCCTATCTAGATATATACTGGCTGGCTGAGGAGGTGTGAGGAGAGCTGCACCATTCACTGTATGCACCCACAGCAGTGAGGGTACCGATAAGGTGACTGGAGGCTGGGTGTTAAATGCTGCAGGAGGGGGCCGCTAGATGCCAGGGAGGGTTGTCAAGTATCCTACAGGCTGGCGATTGGAGGGGGACCACTGGGCACCAGGAATGCCTTTCTTTCTTACAGGCTGGTGACTGGAAAGGGTGGAGAAAACTAGGCACAAGGGATGCCTTTTTTCTTAGAGGCAGGCGATTGAAGGGGGGATCACTAGGCACCAGGGATGCCTTTCTTTCTTTCTTTCTTATGGGCTGGTGATCAGGGCAGGGGGACCACTAGGCACCAGGGATATCTACTGCACTCTAGGACTGAGCAGTTGGGGGGGTGATGTGCTAACCTGCCTCCCTACCCACGCAAATAAGCCCATAATAGGCATGGAAATGGCACTTAGCACCTTGCATACCCACTGGACTCATTTGCGTGGGTCCCTTGGAATACTGCAGATAGTGCTCCGATGCTATCCATTCTGGTGGTGTACTTCAGAAGGCATGTTGAGGCAGTGCTAAGTTGCTTAATGCTGTGCTACAATGGCTCAACATTCAGTTGAATAGTGCCAGTGTGCTATATGACTGAATATAGCTTCAGGCAACCGCAAAGCGCAGCACAAAGTTTTGCGTTCCACTTTGCATGATTTTGAATATCGAGCCCCAGATATAGAGAGAAATGCCACAGAATAAAACTGATATTTTTGGAACCACTTCACATGATAACATGATATTTTGTGTTTTGGGGTATGTCACAACTGATATTTTGCAAAGCTGGGTACATCACAATGGGATACTGACCCAGTCAGAGAGCAGCTTGCACAATGCTGATGATATTGTAACAGCAGTGCTGAAACAAGCAGCTGAAATCACGCAGTAACAGTTACATGTCCATACAAACAGATAATTTAAAAGTTATAACTATTAAACCAATGTTTTGTATAAATTAAATCTGCAATGTCTGACTTCAAATGCGCAGTTCATCATCACTTGTGAGGGGGCAGGACTTTTGTAAGTCACTCGTGACACTGCCACATGTGAGTTATAGTCCTGCCCCCTCACACATGAGCATATATTGCATATTTTGAGTCAGACTTTGCATATCCTCTATTTATCAGTGAAATTTATTCTCACTGGCATATAAAAACAGGTTACTCACCTGTTCTAGGAATGATATATGTTGTTCATCCACACTGGTTGACATGATCTTCCTGAACATAAGTCTCCACCACTCATTCACACTAGTGGGATTAGCGCCGGAGGCACTAGGACCCATCGGGAGCAAACTTTTTGCTGGAGAATTGACGAGAGGCAGGCGCCCGCGAGACTACAGGCGCGAGCAATGACTCGGCGGTAATGACTATCTCGGCGCGGCCCTCCAACCGCCTCAGTTCCTTTTTTCCGCCGGCCGAAAGCGCTTCAGTTACGACGTCGCCGCTTGTTAGAGTCAAACTTCAAACTAGCGCATAGTTTTCAGTTTGTTTTTGTAACATTATCACGATAGTAGTATCGCTAATTTTATTCTATTTTTCGTAAAATTTTTCTAATATTTTAAATTTAACTTACTTGAAGAAGTCTCGGCCTACTGGACGGAGTTGACCATGAGCAGGTCAGGTGACGGTAGGGAGACTTCGTATGAAAGCTGTTCAGTCAGCCGGGCTGGGTCCGGTCAGCCTCCTTCTCCTCAGCGGGGTTCCAACAACGGTCAGTCCGATGCCCGGGGGGATGGGCGGTCCCCCCGTCGGCATAAAAATAAACGGTCGCATTCTCGGCACCATTCGACCTCGAGCTCTTCTTGACCACAGGTCAAAAGAAAGGCATCACTCGGTAGCGTAGCCTATGTATGTCTCTGGCGTCGACGGTCGGTTACCGTTGCTAGTTGCGAACTCCTTCTTCGGTAGTCGCCAACTTCCGGTAATCGTCATCCTCGACATCAGAGCCCCTCCCCGCCTATAGGTAGGGCTCCAGATGAGCAGTTTCATCAGTGGGCCGCTCTTATGGAGCGATGGGCTCGGAGGTTGGTTCTTCTGCCTGGCTCGGTTGCCTCAGAGCCCTCAGGCCCCTCCGGCAATCAGGTAGGGCGGTTGGACCTTCCTAGTTGTGGCGTCCTTCTTGGTGCCAGCGACTCCGTGCTGGGTGTTTCCCCCCCTCACATGGCTGCGGCGCAGGGGGCCACACCGATGCCCTTATCTCCTGGTTTTTTTCCTTCTCTTGCTTTCCAGGTTCCTGGGGCTTTTCCGGCGGCTTCCACAGGGTCTGTTGGCTTGTCGGCGCCGTTTTCGGTGCCGCTGGGTTTTGCAGCGCAGCTGGCGGTGCCGCTGGCTCTGGTGGCGCCGTTGGCGGCGCCGTTTGCGGTGCCGGCGGCTTCAGCGGCGCGAGTCCAGCGGGCGTTTGCGGGCGCTGTCGCGGCGCCGCTGGGGGCTCTTGCGAAACCCACGTGCCTCTTCCGGCGCCGTGCGCCTCCTTGATGCCGTCTTCAGCCCGTTTTGCGGTCTCGGCACCGGGGCCCTCAGGGACTCTCCTTGTTTTCTGCTACTTTCCTCCTCTCCTAATTTTCCTCCTTTCCTGTCCAAACAGTCCTTCCTGGACCATCAGGAGATGATGTTGAGCCTGACCAGACCTTGGTTTGGGTGATGAAGTGGAGAAACAGGATCTTTCTTTGCTACAGAGCCTGTGGTCGAGGACCTGTCCTTTAAGTCTCTGTTGAAGAACCTGAGATCCACTCTTTCTCTCAGACTACAGACATCGATCCTGGGAAGATATTAAGACTCCAGTACCTTCATGCTTGGAGATCCCTACGGATTTGACTCCTCCGATCCAGCCTTCCTTGAGGCGCTGTCTCAAATGGTATGGAATAATCCTGCTCTTATTCCCTCAGTGGCTAAATCCATTGATAAAGTATTCAGCTCCCAAGGATCGTCCTATTTGGCATCCCAAGCCTTTGCGGATCTATTGTAGTCCTGCCAGAGAATGACAAAGGTCGTTCTTCCTCAAACTACTACAGCTCGACCTATTAACAAAGAGTCTCGTAAGATTGATACAGTAGGTAAGAGAGTCTTTGCTGCCTCCACTCTAAGTATGCGTGTTGCCAGTTATCAAGGCTATTTTTCTCAGTATGAGTATATCCTGTGGCACTCTATGAAAAGAATGGTTGAAGCTCTTCCAGATTAGGACTCCAAGTCAGAGCTTCTTCTGACCGTTATTAGAGGTATTGAGTCCAATAACCAACAAGTCAAAGAACGCCATGGAGCTTTCGACACTGCTTCTCGCTCAGCAGCACGAGATTTGTACTGGCGCCATTCCTGGCTGCGTACTTCTGGCTTCACGAATGATGCTCAGCAGCAGGTAATGGCACTGCCTTTGATGGCTCCTATCTTTTGGCCCTCAGGTGGAGCAAGCCTTGAGGCCACTCAGAAGACTAGATCGGCCATTAAATTGGCCAGACCTCCGCCTGCCCCTCTCATGGGCATGTGAACAGGCGTCAGTTTCATAGTCGTCAGTCCTTTTGAGGCAGAGGCAGAAGCTTCCATAAAAAGCCAACCTGCCCAACCTCAAAGAAGATGCAGCAGAAAGCGCGGGGGCCTAAAGCCCCCAAAGCGCCTCCAAGTTATTGGCCCAAGTTCCATCCACACTGCCGAGATGGAACTTTCTCCTCAGTGGGAGGTAGCCTGATGTACTTCTACAACCAGTGGAAGTCCATAACCCGGACAAATGGGTCTTTCAGATAATTAGGGTTATTCTCTCAATTTCTTGAAACCCAAGGTGTCCTCCCAGGCGACAACCCAGGTTGTCGGCCTCTCAATCGAACCTCCTCACCGCGAGATCCGTGGCCTTCTGAACAACAGGGCAATAGAACTGGTGCCCCGCATCTGCGGAACACAGGGTTCTATCCCATTACTTTCTGGTTCCAAAAGAAATCTGGGATCGCTTCATCCTAGAACCTCAGAAAGTTGAACAAATTCCTCCCCAGGGAGAAATTCAAAATGATTTCCCTAGGTACCCTGTTACCCTTGCTGCATCAGCACGACTGGCTGGCCTCTCTGGATATGCAGGATGCTTACCAGCATATCCCCATCCACCCGACACACATAAGTTCCTCAGGTTTGTAGCTTTGGGTCAGCATTATCAGTTCAGAGTCCTGCCCTTTGGGCTATCCTCGGCGCTGCGAGTTTTTACAAAGTGTTGTGCAGTTCTCGCGGCGCATCTCAGGAAAGGCGGACTCCGAGTGTTTCCCTACCTGGACGATTGGCTTCTTGCAAGCCCTTCCAGCCAAGGGACTTTGGAAGCCGTGCAAACGACTTCTCGTCTTCTCACGTCCATGGGAGTTCTGCTGAATTTGAAAAAATCCCAACTGCAGCCCTCCCAGAGGCTCCTTTTCTTAGGGACGCTTCTAGACACCTGTTCCGCGAAGGCTTTCCTTCCAGAGGACAGAAGACTCGACATCCTTCGGATGGCCCGTTACATCGGGGAGAACCAATCGGTTACAGCTCTCTCGATGCAATGCATGTTGGGTCTCATGGCGTCCTCGGTGTTCACTGTACCCCTGGCCCGGTTGCACATGAGAACCACCCAATGGATGCTCTCCACTCAGTGGTCTCCGACCTCTCACCCCCAGTCTTATCCCATCAGGGTGACGCAGCCCCTTCGAAGGTCTCTCACCTGGTGGTCTCAGAAACAATCTCCTGGAAGGATTCCCTTTGCTCTTCGGATCATCAGATCTCCATCACCACAGGCGCGTCGCTAATGGGATGGGGAGCTCACTGTCTCTCCTCCACACTCAAGGTGTATGGACTCAGTTAAAACTCATCTCCAAATGTCCTGGGAGATGAGGCGGTCCTCTATGCGATCAAGCTCTGAAGGATGTCCTTTGTCACAAGAACATTCTCCTTCAAGCGGACAACAAAGCTGTGATGTATTACATCAACAAGCAAGGTGGTGCTCATTCTTATCCCCTTTGCAGGAAGCAATGAGGGTGTGGGAGTGGTGCTTGGAGCACAAGTCTCTGATTCAAGCGGTTTATCTGCCAGGTATACAAAACGACCTAGCAGATCACCTCAGCAGAAGGAGGCAGACCCTCACAAGTGGTCTCGACCAGCCGTAGCTCGGTCCCTGTTCAAAGTGGGGAACTCAGACCTGGACCTTTTGCATCCCACCCAGCGCAAAACTGCCTCTCTTCTGCTCCAGAAATCCAGGGCCTGGCATTTTCTGTCAGGATGCGTTCAGGCTGCGGTGGACAAAGCGCATTTCATCGCTTTCACGCTTTCTCTAATCCAGAGAGTACTCCTCAGGATTCGAGTCTCAGGGGACCAAGATGATTCTCATTGCTCCTCCTGGCCTCGGCAACTATGAGTTTCCTCTACTCAACAGTATGTTGGCAGCCTCCCGAGACCACTTCCCTTGCAAATCAGTCTTTTGACTCAGGGGTGGTTGGTCCATCCCAACCTGAAATCACTTCACCTTCATGCTTGGCTCCTGAAGAGATAGAAGTAGAATCGGTTCAACGTCTCTCGTAGAGTCTCGGACATCCTTCTGGCTGCTGCGAAGCCAGCCACCCGGAAAACGTCGCGTCCAAATGGCAAGTTTTCTCTCTGGTATTTAAAGTCCTCTTGGAATCCTTTCCTGTCCTCTGACAAGGTTCTGGAGTATCTTTTGGACCTATCTAACTCAGGTCTTCAGTACTCCACAGTTAAAGTTCACCTTAGTGCCATCTCAGCGTTCCATGAGCCGGTTTCGTCCCTTGACTCTGGCTCAGTTACCTATAGTGAAGAGAGATTTCTTAAGGGATTCTTCATACCAGACCCCTGTTAAGCATCCAGTTGCAGCCTGGGACATTTACCTGATGCTGGACATGCTCACTCGGAAACCTTCCAGACCCTAGCTACCTGTGAGCTGAAATTTCTTACCTGGAAGACTGCCTTCCTGGTGGCCATTACCTCAGCCATGGGTCTCTGAGATACATGCCCTGGTTACGGACCCTCCGTATACTGTATTCCATAAAGACAAAGTAGTTCTCATGTACTCATCCTAAATTTCTTCCCAAGGTTGTGTGAAATTCCATCTAAACCAACCTCTGGTACTTCCCTTACTTGCTAATTTCCAAATGAAGAGCAGAGCTCTTCATTCCTTGGATGTTAAGAGCCTTCGGTTCTATTTAGATAGAACCAAGGATATTGTAAAGACTCAGCAACTCTTTGTTTCTTTCAGCGACACCGGCTGGGTCAACCTGTCGCTATCAGATGCATCTCATCATGGTTGAGTGGCATGCCTTCGACATTGCTATTCCATGGCTCAAGTTAAATTAGAAGGTAGTAGTACGCTCACTCTACTAGGCGATCAGCGGCATCCTAAGCGGAAATGCAATGTTCCAATTGCAGATATCTGCAACGCCGCCACCTGGAGCTCAGTGCATACCTTCGTTAAGCACTATGCACTGGATGTTCATGCCAGGCGACATTCCGCATTCGGCAGAACTATCCTTAATGGCTTCTATCTTAGACACGTGAGCTCTGGCTCTCCTGCCGCCCTTTTGGGGGATTATCAGCTTGGTACTCTCCCACTAGTGTGAATGAGTGGTGGAGACTTATGTCCAGGAAGATATGAAAATTACGTACCTACCGTAATTCTTGATCTTCTTGGACGAGTCTCCACCACTCATTCACACGCCCACCCTCCATCCCCCGAGCTCACCGCTGTGTTGGTCTTCACTCCCTCAGATCTTTAGGCCGTGAGGACTTCTTTGCTGACCCTTCTTACACGGGTCGTACGGACTATCTTATGTCCGTGTTTTAATGTTAGGTTTACTCTTTACGTTAGTTGCGCTGCACCTCCTTGGTAAAAAAGGTACTGAGGCGGTTGGAGGGTTGGCGCCGAGATAGTCATTACCGCTCGAGCCGCTGCTCGCGGCGCCTTGTCTCGCGGCGCCGTCTCTCGCGCCGACCCTCCAGCAAAAAGTTTGCTCCCGATGGGTCCTAGTGCCTCCGGGGCTAATCCCACTAGTGTGAATGAGTGGTGGAGACTCGTCCAAGAAGATCAAGAATTACGGTAGGTACGTAATTTTCATTTCTTTCCCCTTTAAGAATCTTGCCAGAAGGTCATTAAGCTGGCTTCTCCCACCCAACTGGGTGGTATAACCCTCAGCTCCACCCCATGACACCAGATCTTTGCCCACTGGAAGCTCAGGTTGTGCATCAAAGCCAGGGAGGTCGGGTGGGTCCGTGTGGATGAACAACATATACCACTCCTAGAACTACTGCTACAGGTGAGTAACCTGTTTTTTTAGGATCGTGGATAGGTTGTTCTATCCACACTGTTTGGCAGACTCCAAGCAGTTCTCTGGGAGTAGGGAGGCAAGGTGCACACCCCCCTCTGAAATACTTTCTTGGGGAACAGAGATTGGAGAACTGAGGCCCCAAAACCAGCATCCCAGTGTGACTCTAGGTTGATGTGGCAGTGGGTAATGAAGGTGTTTGTTGTCTTCCATGTAGCAGCCCTGCAGATGTCCTGGATAGGGACGTCCCTGGAAGCAGCCACCAATGCAACAATATGGCGAGTAGAAGGAGCTCTTAGCCCTCTGGGAGGCTCCTTGCCCGCCAACCTATTGCAGAGATCAATGCAGGATGTAATACATCTGCCAAAAATTCACTTTACTGCAGGTCTGCCAGATGCAGTTTTAGCTTAGGTGACAAACAGCTGGTGAACCTCTCCTCGAACATCCGCCATCTGCTCTTTATAATAAGAGAGCGCTCATCTCAGGTCCAGAGTATGGAGCCTGTACTCGGCCTCTGAGGTGTAGTTCAGGTAGAACACAGGTACAGTCAACATCTGATTAAGGTGGAATTCCAACACCACCTTTAGAAGGAATTTTGGGTTGGGGTGCAGGATAACCTTGTCCCTGTGGAAGACCAGGTAAGGAGACTCCACTGAGAGTGCCTGGAGCTCCCCAGTTCTTCTGGCCGATGTGATATCCACCAGGAAGGCGGTCTTCCATGACAAATGTGATATCTCACACTTGTGCTTCGGTTCCAATGGCTTGCCCATGAGCTTTGCCAGTACCAGAAGTAGATCCCACAGAGGTGAAGGTTCACGCACTGGAGGGGATATGTAGTCGAAGCCTTTAAAGAAACGCCAGACCACCTTCTCCTGCTCCACTGTCTGCTAACCAGCCCATGCCTGGTAAGCAGAAATGGCTGCCAGATGCACCTTAAGGGTCGTAGACCGAAGACCCCCTTTGGAAAGAGAACAAAGGTAGTGTAGGATGCTAGCCACTGGACAGGACAAAGGGCTCAGGCCCTTACCCTGACACCAAATGGAAAACCGCTTCCATTTGAAGGCATAGAACCTTCTGGTCAGCTCCTTCCTGGATGCTTCCACTACTGTGTGTACATCGTCAGAGAGACCCAGAGCCTGGAACTCTAGCCACTCAGGAACCAGGCTGTCAGGTGCAGGGATTGAAGGTCCAGATGGACTACATTCCTCTGATTGACAGATAACAAGTCCGGGCATACTGGAAGACAACGCGGAGGCCTGGAGCTGAGGCTGAGGAGATATGGATACCAGAACTGGCGCGGCCACTCTGGGGCTACCAGGATCACCTGTGCCTTGTCCTACCTGACCTTGAGGATCACCCTGTGAACCAAGGGAAGTGGAGGGAAGGTATAGAAGAGGCCTTGGGTCCACGGCCTCGAGAAGGCATCCTCCTGCAGTGAGCCCTGCTGAGGAAGGTGGACATGAAACAGCCTCAGCTTGGTGTTCTCCCTGGAGGCGAACAGATCCACCTGAGGTTTTCCCCAGTAGGAGAACAGGCTGTGTGCTACCTCTAGATGGAGAGACCACTCGTGGGATGTCTCATCTACACAGCTGAGAGCATCTGCCAGTTGATTTGAGGCTCCTGCCACATGGATGGATAAGAGATCTGTCTCCAGCCGGCTCATGAGGGTCCAGATGCAGAGTGCTTCCCTGCACAGCAGCCGGGAGTGTGTGCCGCCCTGTTTGTTGAGGTAGTACATGTTTGTGGTATTGTCCATCTGGACTTGCACCACTTGACCCCGAAGGAGCTGAGCAAATGCTGACAGTGCCAGTCTGACTGCTCTGAGCTCCAGCAGGTTGATATGATATCTGTATTCCTTGGGGGTCCAGAACCCATGGGCTCTGTGGTTCCCCATGTGGGCACCCCAGCACATGAGAGAGGCATCAGTCATGAGGACGACCATCGGCCTGGGATGGACAAATGGGATCTCTTCTTGCAAGTGATCCAGGATGGTCCACCATTGGACAGCATCCCACATCTTCTGGGTCACAGTGACCAGCTGGTCAAATTGACTGTGACACTGAATCTACTGGTTGGCCAGTTCCCACTGAAGGGGGTGCATATGCCACTGGGCCCATCAGACCACAGTTGTGCAGGCCGCCATGTATTCCAGAAGGCACAGAAATTCCTGGACAGGGAGCAAGTGCCCAACCAGAAATGATTGGGCAAAGGAGGAGAGAACTTCCACCCTGTCCGTCAGGAGCCTGGCTCTGGCTCGGCAAGAGTTAAGCCCTGCTGCATTGAAACATATCACCTGCGAAGGTATGAGTTCCAACTTGGCCTCATTGATGAGGAGACCAAGTTCGGTGCAGGTCTGGAGGGCCAGATCCGTGGACCTCTCTACCTCCTACTTGGAGGATCCCACCAAGAGCCAGTTGTTGAGATATGGGTAAACCCCTGACCCCTCGACACCGAAGATGGGCTGCCACCACTGCAATGCATTTTGTGAAGACCTGTGGGGCAAATGACAGGACAAACGGCATGGCTCAGAACTCAAATAGTGCTCCTTCTGCTCAGAAGTGAAGGAACCTCTGGTGAGATGGACGGATTTGGACGTGAAAGGATGCATCCTGGAGATCCAGAGAGCAGAACCACATGTTCTGCTCCAGAGATGGTATGATCTGGAACAGAGTTACCATCCTGAAGGTGCGGGACCTGAGAAACTGTTCGTGCAGATCTAGAATGGGGTGCCATCTCCCCCATCCGCTTCAGAACCAGGAAGTACCCGGATATGAACCTTGGGTTGACCGGGGGGTCCATGACTCTGGCCCCCACCTCCTTGTGGAGGAATTGGGCAATGTCATCTCAAAAAGCCGATTGAGTGTGTATGGACACCAAATCCTCCTGTGGAGCACGGGCTCGGCTTGGAAGGTACTGCTCGAATTCCAGAGGCAGTTCCTGACCCACCACTTTTAGAACCTACCTGTCCGTGATAACAGCGGACCAGGCAGAAAGGAAGTGGCGGAGCCGACCCCCCATGGGAGGACCCAGAGCTTGCATGACAGGTATGAGGGTGGCCACCCCCATCACTGGCTAGGCTTAGAGGAAGAGGGTCCAGAGTGAGGTCCACCAGAGCCTCAACCTCCAGGCTTATGGGCCACCTTGAGGCCCGGACTTGGGCCGAGGGCACCAAGATTGTGCCTGCTGTTGCTGCCCTGCTTGGAAGTGGGGCTGCTTGGCCACAGGGGCAGGGTGCCGAAATGGCTTTTTCTTCTGCTTTTTGGAACCCTGGGATTCCTTCTGTGCAGAAGTTATGGAGTCCAAGGTGGCATTGGACTTCTCAATGCACTGGAGGTAACCATCCACACCTGGACCAAAGAGGTTGGTGCCCAGGAAAGGAACATCCATTAGTTTGTGTTGGGTATCCGCCATGAAGGTGGAGACCCTCAACCAAGCCCTGCGGCACATGGCAACCATAGCTGCCACTAAACTGGGCGCATGAATCCCCGAGGTCCAGAGCTGTCTGGAGTTGCTGCTTGGCAACAGCCCGACCCTAGTTCCGGACCTGCTTGACTGTAGTCTGGAGGTCTGCGGCAAGATGAAGTAGAACCTCATCAAGGTAGCCTAGCAGGGTGTGAGAGAAATGAGCCATAATGATGCCGAACTTGCCTGACGGAGGCCTAGTGTAGAGGCAGCATAGACTTTGCGCGCAGAATGGTCCAGTTTTTTGGACTCTTTGTCCGGAGGTCTATCAGTATCTGCCGAACTACCTGAGTGTATGAACACAGATTCAGCCACCAAACCCTCAGCCGCAGGATGCTCTGTGAACTCCAAAAGGGACCCTATGGACACCGCATAATTGTGGGCCATATGGACAGAAGGTGCAGGGCAGGAGGCAGGATGCTGCCATAGCTCCAAAGCCAGACCAACAATGGCCTCAGCCACTGGAAAGGCTTCCATCAGAGAATTCCTCTGTTTATGGATATCCGTAAGGTGATATCTGGCCTGTTTCTGTACGGGCTCAAGAGGTATCTCCGTGGATTTGGAGATAAGCCTGAGAATGCCCATAAAGGCAGAGGAGCCTTCCTTCATCGTGAGACTACTGACCGATTCCTCATCCAAGGGACAGGAATGAAGGTCAGAGTCATCAGCCGGCCAGTGGAGTCTCCCTCCACCCACCTTGGAAGGTCAGGAGTGAGGGTAGCAGAGAGACTACATAGGAGGCCTGAAACAGGCCGAGACTCTTTAGTAGGCACCCCTGCCTGGGGCTGTTTAGGTGTCAGCTCCACCAAAATCGGTGGAGAGGTCGATTTTGGCCAAACCATTTTGACCGGCTCCAAAGGAGGTGGAACTGTGCAAGTTGGCTCCAGGGGAATCAATTTCAGCCTCAGAGGTGATAGCTAAGTAATGGCTGGTATGGAAGCCAGAGTCAGCTTTTGACTGGACAAAATTAACTGTTGCCACATTAGGTTTTCATAGCATCAACAGAGCTTGCAGGTCTGTGCAAGATATCTTTTGCCCACACGGGCAGCAGCAGAAACCAGGAGAAGATTTATTTTTTGTGACAGTTGCAATCGAAAAGTGATCATTGTTAACTCTAACGAGTTTAATTTTGAATAAATCTGAGGATTTTGAAGCCAGAGTCTACCAAACGCGAGAGCGGTAAGGAAGGAACCTGTATCTTCCAGCAGAAAGAAAGATCTGGCATCATGGGGTGGAGCTGAGGGTTATACCGCCCAGGCAGGTGGGAGGAGCCAGCTTAAAGACCTTCCGGCAAGATTCTTAAAGGGAAAGGACATGCCAAACAGTGTGGATAGAACAACATATCCACGATCCTAGAAACATTATCACCAAAAAAAAAACCTAAATGAGTATAGTTTTTTTTTTTTCCAACAAGCAAAAATACTGCTGCTTTAAAGGGACTAATTTCAAGTTGTTTATAACACAAGAAAGCACACCGGTACTGGGCAAGTATTTTACCATCAGTTTGAAATATTGTCTTTTCACTTTCTAAGACATAGTGATGACGACAGCAGTTCAATAACAGCCCAGGGTACAACTCACACAATGGCTCAACTCGAAATGAATGTACCTGTATGAAGCACTGATTAATGCTGATTGTAATTTATTGTCTTTTTACTGTTTGTATGTTATACTTGTCACCTGTGAAAATGGGCATTTTGCTCATCTGGTCTACAAGTTTAAAAAATAAAAATGAAAAAAATGGTAAACCTTGCTGTAGGCCTAAAAAAGGGATAATTCACTTTTTTATTTACAATCTGTTTTTTCCATTTTATGCTCCTTTGGTTCCTTCATTGCACCAATGTTGCTCCTAGGTCAGCCAGTGAGGGTGTGCATGAATGCTGGGTTTGCAGAGATGGAGCCGTTCATGGAATCTAAAGGCCTAGGGGATGACACCCAGCATGGCTTTAGTGCATAATTACTTTGATCAGTCTTTACAAGCCCCATCAGTCAAGCACTGGACCACAACTGCGCAATTGATTTCATTTACTTGGATTTGTCAAAGGGCTTTGACACTGTACCTCATTAGGAATTAGTTGAACAAGTTATCAAAATGGGGTTCCTAAGTGATATCATAGCTTGGATTAAAACTTGGCTTACGGATAGGAAACAGAGAGTGGTACTCAATGACTATTACTAATCCTAGGAGTAGGGTTCTAGTGAGGTGCCACAGGGACTGTTACTGGGACCCCATTTATGATGATTCTAATGCCACTGGACAGGTCTCTGGTTAGGCTTCATATGTAAGGATGTGCTTGGTTTTGGTCTCCATACTATAGGAAGAATATACAGAGACTTAAGGGGGTGCAGAGAAAGATCACTAGACTGGTAAGGGAGATGGAAGATCTTTGAAGATAACTCTTTTATCAGGCCACAGCTATGGAACTATTAGCTGCCAGGTACTAGGGCCACATGGAAAACTTTGCAGGTGCTTGGCCAGGGGCCACCCACAACCACGTCAGACATCGGCTGCTATATAAACATGGGCAACTCCTCCTCCTCTCCTCAGTTCTTTTCCCACCATCGACCACACTCATTGGATAGCTACAGAAAACGTTGCTGTACTGCCGCTGTTTCCTTTCTTTTTTCTTCATAAAAAGTATCACTTATACAGTGATTTTCAATTACCTGTATGTTGTCAAAGGAACCCTCAAAATTGTTTTGCTACTGTGACTACAGTGAAAAGATTTACATCGGTGACTCCTGTGTGTGCTGTTTAGGCCAGGGCCATTATGTGAAAGCTTGCCCTATCTGCTGTTGCATTAACTCTGCAATCCAGCTAAGGAGCCCTTGAGGAGCACCTCCTTAAGAAAAAGGTTGTCATGGTGGAGGAGCTCCAGCAGAAGATCACCATTGTGTCACCAGCCCAGGTCCCCTAAATCCCGGGAAAAATATTCCAGGAGCTACAAGCATAGGCATCAGGATAAGGACTGACAGAAAACCTCCCCAGCACACTCAAGATCACCTTCCAAACAGTAGCTGATATGACCTCTTCTGCCTCATCGACCAATCAGGCGGAGATGCATCTACCCCTTCCTGACCATTGTCATGACACTTAGGTCAGGGCTTGGCATTGGTGCTGTCAGACCAAATATGGCTGGTATGTTGCCTTTGATGTCTGGGACGCAGGCTCCTCCACTGACTTCTGTTGCCCTGCGTCGACCACATGGATGCCGACTTGCACGCCATCTTCTCTTTCTTTGTGGACAAGCTTCAATGCCTGCATCCTGCTCCCCCTGTTCCAGGAGCCCCATTAACAGAACCTACTGTCAATCCCTCCCCATGATGACACAAAATAGAGCTCTACCACAGCCTCCTCCTTGAGCGTTGCTGACATCTATGGCGTACTCCCTACTGCCAATCAACTTGCTCGCTGATGACTATAAGTACAATCCTGACAATGCAGGTTGAAGGGAAAGATACTGAGGAGTTCTCTATGATAGGGGTACTATTTCTACTGTGTCCAGCTGCAGTGAGGATTTGGTGGTCCACACTCCAATGTCCCCTCCTGAGGACCCTACCTTCCTCACCATGATGCAGCAGTTATTGGCTGCCATGGGTTTTGACCTTGAGGAGCAGGACACCAACATGAAAAATGTGATTGAATTCCTGGAGCTGCCTGACTCCCCTCCTCTTGTGGTGCCACATCTCCTCCCTGCTTTGGAGAATGACACTTTAGTGCTTGGTATAGGCCAAATGCAATCCCAGCCATACCAAGGAAAGCAGATACAATGCATATGGTCCCTTCTGGGAAGCCATTTTTTGCCACCCAGCCTATGGCAAATTTGGTGGTCATTAATGCTGCCCATGATAAGTCGAGGGCATCCAAACATCTGTGCCTCCTCCCTCCGGATAGAGTCCAGGAGGTTGACTGTCCTGGGAGAAAGGACTTTTGCCTCCTTAGCAATGGGCCATCATATTGCCAATTACCAGGCTGATATGATCAAGTATTAAAATAGCTTCTAGAGGAAAGCCAAGGCAGCTGCACAAGCCTTGCCAGAGGGTACCCCCAAATAAGAACTTCAAAAGGCTCTTACTGCTGAGACTAAGGAAGGCAAGTATCTCCTGCATACAGCTTATGATGTCTCAGATGCCTTTGGTAGGGCTGATGAATCTAACATATGCCTCAGGAAGCACTCATTGCTCAGGGTGGCAGGGTTTATAAATGACGTGCAACAATCTGTTGTCAGTGCCCCTTTCAAGGGTTATAAGCTACAGTATTTGGTTCTGATGTTCAGGGCATCCTTTCCATCCTTCAGGCCTCAAGCAGAACCCCAACGTCTGTGCATTCCGTTTACTACACCCAGGCAAGGGAATGGTCTAGGGTCCCCTTTTGTCCAGCTCATGCTAAGTAATGCCCAGCAACAAGACAGCAGGGTGGAGCGAGGGGGCAGGAGCCTTGCCCACCCAGAGCACCACCCCAGGTGCCCACTCCAAAGCTTCCAGAGGTGGTGGCTCAGGTGGAGCTACCACAACCAGTTCCACCTGACTCCTTGTACACCCACCAACCACCTTAGAGACTGTGCCTAGCCAACAAACAAACTCAGAGGTTGCGAAGAAAGCACAGCAGTTGGACCACAGCGGGCTCAGGGAGGGTGAGGATGGTGGAAAAGAGGCACACCCAGTCAATTGTTCCACTCCACAATCCATACACCATTCTGGGGGAGCATAGCTCCCCTATGGATGCACCCGCAGAAAAGACTGATGACAACTGTCACAAGGGAGGCCCACAGGAAGGAGGCAGAGGACACCACAGGGAAAGGAAGCGGCTCCTGGTGGGGACTCCACTATTAGGGGTATAGAACTGGGGGAGCTGGGAAACTGAAGTAAGGTGCCTGCCTGGTGCCATGGCTTGAGGGACAGGGAAGCCGCATCCCCAGGATCACGAGAACAACTGCAAGGGAGTCTGAGCTGGATGTAATTGTCCACCTAGGGACAAATGACTTGGCTCATCATGAGATTAGAGCAGTGCAGGAGGACATTGCAGAGTTGGGGAGGAGCCTAAGACAAGTAGCACACACAGTATCCTTCTCAGAGGTGCTGCCTGTCAAAGGCATGGGGGAGGTGAGGGTAATTAGCACCATGCAATTTAATGAATGGTTGAAAAAATGGTGCAGAGCACAGGGGTTGGCTTCATTGGGGACTGGGGTTCCACCTGAGGGACACCAGCCTATACTGGCAGGGTGGTCTGCATCTGTCCAGGAAGGGAACAAGTCTTTTGAGCAATCAGTTTAAATGCTTCATTGGCAAGCTTTAAACTAGTCAAGGGAGGCACTGACAAGCAGCAGGAAAATCCCAGCCTCTCCCTACAAAACAGGGTACTAAATGAGAAAAAGACAGAGGTAGAACGGTCAGTGGAGGATGCTGCAACAGAAGGTAAAGCCATCAAAAAATGGAGAGCAATGAGTACCAATGCCCATAGTCTGGGTAACAAGCTTCCTGAATTAGTGGCCTTGATGGAGGAGGAACATCTGGATATCGTGGCAGTCACAGAAACATGGTACACACAAAACCATGACTGGGACGTAAACACACCCGGATACACTATCTACAGGAGGGACAGGGAGGGTAAAAGAGGAGGAGGAGTAGCTTGTTACATAAGGGAAGGAATAAAAGCAACAGAACAAAAGGGTAAACAGGGAGGAGAAGAAGCACTGTGGGTAAATTTGGAGACAGGCAATGGCACCACAATCCGCACAGGGGTTGTATACAGACCCCCTTCTCGGGATGAAATGGACAAGGAAATGATAGAAAGTATACTTAGAATGGCAGAAAAAGGGGAGATATTGCTGATGGGTGATCTGAATATGCCAAATGTTAACTGGAGTGCAGTTGCAGCTACCACTTCCAAGAGTGGAGTTATTTTAGATGCCCTACAGGGGGCATGCCTTAGACAACTAGTATTGGAGCCCACTCGAGAGGGAGCAATATTAGACTTGATTCTCTCAAATGGAGATGGAGAGAGGAACACAGATGTAGAAGTGGGTAGCCATCTGGGAACTAGTGACCATCGAACAGTATGGTTCACAATAAACACAGCAATAGAGTCAAGCCATACAAAGACAAAAGTACTGGACTTTAGGAGGGCTGACCTTGCCAAAATGGGTGAGTGCCTAAGGAATGCACTAGCAAATGGGCAGGAAGGAGGGTGGAAGAACAATGGGAATAATAAAACTGCCATCACAGAGGTAACGAGCCTTTGTGTGAAGCAAATAAACAAAACAAACGATGTAAGAAACCACTATGGTTCTCAAAGGAAGTGGCAGTGAAGGTTCAAGAAAAAAAGCATTCAGGAAGTACAAGGAATCACAGAAGGAGCAGGACAGAGAACTGTATCAGTTAAAGCAAAAGGAGGCTGGAAGGCAGTCAGAATAGCAAAGGCCCAAACCGAGGAAAAGATAGCCAACTCAGTTAAGAAGGGGGATAAAACCTTTTATAGGTACATCAGGGAGCGAAGGAAGACCAAGGGAGGGATAGTGAGGCTTAATAAAGGGGAGGGTGGGCAGAGGGAGACTGTGAAAAGGCAGAGATACTAAACAAATATTTTTGCTCAGTATTTACAAATGAAGAGGGGGAGGTACATAAAACAAACAGTAGAAAACTCTGGATACAGAAGTTGATACCAGCCCATTTACAGAAGAAAGGGTTCTGAAAGAACTCTTAAAACTGAAGGTGGACAAAACAATGGGGCCTGATGGGATTCATCTCAGAATTCTAAAAGAACTAAGGGTAGAACTATTGACACCACTGACTACCCTTTTTAACAAATCATGGGAGGATGGGGTGGTACCCCAGGACTGGAGGAGGGCAGATGTGATTCCCCTTCACAAAAGTGGGAGCAAGGCAGAAGCAGGAAACTACAGACCTATTAGTTTAACCTCAGTGATAGGGAAAATAATGGAATCACTTCTGAAGGAAAGAATTGTTGAGTATCTAGAGGCCAGAGGGGCACAGGACCCTAGGCAGCATGGATTCACAGCGGGAGAGGTCATGCCAGACAAATCTGATAGATTTCTTTGACTGGGTGACCAAAGTAGTAGATCAGGGAGGGGCTGTGGACATGGCCTACCTAGACTTTAGCAAGGCATTTGACACAGTCCCACATGAAAGATTAATATACAAGTTAGCCAGCCTGGGAGTGGGTCCCAAGTGACAGCCTGGGTAAAGAATTGGCTGGAGAATAGGACACAGAGAGTAATAGTAAATGGAGTCCACTCAGAAAAAAGGAGGGTTACTAGTGGGGTACACAGAGGTTCAGTATAGGACCAGTCCTCTTCAATGTCTTTATAAGTGACATTGCAGAAGGACTGGAAGGAAAAGTATGTCTCTTTACAGATGACACAAAGATCTGCAACAGAGTTGATGCACAGGGTGGGGTGGAAAGGATGAGAAGGGACTTGGCAAGGTTAAAGGAATGGTCAAATGTATGGCAGCTTAGATTCAATGCTAAGAAGTGCAAGGTAATGCACCTGGGAAACAAAAACCCAGGGGAAGAGTACACAATGGGGAGTGAGATATTAACAACAACAAAAATGGAAAGGGACCTGGGGTAGTCATATCAGATGACCTAAAGGTGAACTAGCAATGAGAGGGCAGCAAGGAGGCTGGAGGATACTGGGATGCACGGAGGCATTACCAGTCGAAACAGGAAGTTGTTATCCTCTGTACAGACAGCTGGTGAGACCCCATCTGAAGCACTATGTGCAGTTCTGGAACCCAATCTCTGCAAAGACATAGACAGGATGGAAGCTATCCAGAGGAGGGCAACTAAATGGTGGGGTCTGCACGGAAGACATATGAAGAGAGAGGCGAAGGAGCTTAATATGTATAGCCTCGAGGAAAGGAGGGAGAGGGGGACATGATAAAGACGTTCAAGAGTACCTCAAAGGGAATCAACAAAGTCAAGAGGGGTGAGCATCTTTCAAAAAGAGGATGTGCAAGAACAAGAGGGCACAAATTTGAAGATAGAGGGGCGGCTCAGAGGTAATTTACAGGAAGTATTTTTCACAGAGGGTTGTGGATGCATGGAATGTATTTTGTGGAGTCAAAATCAGTGGTGGAATTCAAGCATGCATGGGACAGTCATAAGGCAATTCTAGGGGGTGGGAGTAGGAAGAAGTAGGCTGCTGGTCAACTAGGATCTGCAGCTTATCCAGTAGGTAGGGAAATGGGCAGACTGGGTGGGCCAAGTGGTCCTTATCTGCCATCAAATTCTATGTTTCTATATGTTTCTTTACCTCCAGGGGTGGTTGTAGGGGGCCACCTCTCACTTAAACTAAACCACTGAAAAGAGGTGACAACAGATGCTTAGATTATAGAAATCACAGAACCAGACCATGCTCTAGAACATTCGGACACACCACCAAATTATCCGCCTGCAATAAATACAGGTTACTCACCTGTAACAGGAGTTCTAGGAATGGTATATGTTGTTCATCCACACTGTCTGGCAGGTTCCTTGCTGCTTTAAATCTTGCCGGAAGGTCTTCAAGCTGGCTCCTCCCACCCACCCAGGTGGTAAAACTCTCGGCTCCGCCCCATGACGCCAGATCTGGCCCGCTGGAAGCTCAGGTTGTGCGTCGAAGCCGGGGAGGTCAGGTGGGTCGTGTGGATGAACAACATATACCATTCCTAGAACTCCTGTTACAGATGAGTAACCTGTATTCTGGGACATGGATATGTTGTTCATCCACACTATCTGTGCAGACTCCTAGCAGTTCTCCGGAGGAGGCAAGGCGCACACCCCTACTAGGAATAAAGACCATGAGAACCAGGCCCCAAAACCAGCATCCCGGCGTGACTCAAAAGTGATGATGGTAATGGGTAATAAAGGTGTGCTGACTCCAGGTAGCAGCCCTGCAGATTTCCTGGATAGGACGTCCCTGGAAGCAGCCACCGATGCAGCAGTATGCACGGGTAGAATAGGCTCTTATCCTCTGGGAGGCTCCGACCCACATGGCTTCAGTAGCAAGAGATCTATGAAGGAGGTGACCCACCTGCTTATCGCATCTGCTTGGCTGCAGGTCTGCCAGGTGCGGCCTTCAGCGTAGGTGGACAAACAGCTGGTGAACCTCTCCCGAATTTCAGCTAGTAAGCTCCTTATAATAGCGAGCACCTTCCAGGGTCCAAAGAGACATGGAGCCTGTATTCGCCTCGAGGTGTGATTGGGGTAGAACACCGGGCAGAGTCAACACCTGGTTAAGGTGAAACTCTGACACCACCTTCGGAAGGAATTTTGGGTGGGCATGAGGACAACCTTGTCCCTGTGGAAGACCAGGTAAGGAGACTCGATGCAGGCGCCTGGAGTTCTCCCCATCCTTCTGGCTGACATTGATAGCCACCAAAAAGGCGGTCTTCGACAGGTGAGAGAGTTCACACCTGTGCATTGGTTCGAATGGCATACCTATGAGCTTTTGCCAGTACCAGCAGTAAATCCCACGGAGGTGGAGGTTCCCACTGGAGGAAATGAATCAAGGCCTTTGAAAAAGTGCCAGACCACCTTCTTCTACGCCACACGACTGCTCCCGGCCTGTGCCCGGTAAGCAGAGATGGCTGCCAGGTGCACCCTAGGGTCATCGACCTAAGCCCTTGACTAGAAAGGAACCATAGAAATAGTCCAAGATGCTTGCCAAAGGACGGGAGGAAGGGTCAAGCCCTGCCTGACGCACCAAATGGAAAATCTCTTCCATTTGAAGGCATAGCATTTCCTGGTCGACTCATACGGACGCCTCAACAACACTGAGGACCTCGTCGGAAAGACCCAAGGCCTGGAACTCTAGCCGCTCAGGAACCAGGCCGTCAGGTGCAGGGATTGAAGGTCCGGATGGAACACCTTCCCTGATTGACTGAGAGCAGGTCGGCGAGCCAGGAAGCTGCTTCAGGAGCCTGGAGCTGAGGCTGAGGAGATCTGGGTACCAGAACTGGCGGGGCCAGTCTGCGGCTATCAGAATCACCTGCGCCTTGTCTCCTTGCCTTGAGAAGCACCTTGTGAATCAAGGGAAATGGAGGAAAGGCGTAGAGGCCCGGGGTCCCAACCTGAGAGGCATCCCCTGCAGGAGCCTGCTGAGAGAGGCGGGGCATGAAACAGCCTCACCCTGCGTTCTCCTGGAGGCAAACAGGTCCACCTGAGGTGTGCCCCAGTGGGAGAACAGATCTTATACTACCTCCGGCAGGAGAGACCACTCATGAGATGCAGCCCCTATCGGCTCAGGGCATCGGCCAGGGTGTTGGAGGCTCCTGCCACATGAATGGCTAGGAGATCCGCCTCCAGGCTGTGCATGAGTGACCAAATCGCGGAGAGAGCTTCCTTGCATAAAAGCATGGAATCGTCGCCCTGGCAGTTTTAGGAAGTACATGGTAGTGGTATCATCCGTCTGGACCCAGACCACCTGACCGGGAGAAGCGGAGCAAAAGGCGGTGAGACTAGGCGAACACGCTCGAGCTCCAGCAGGTTGATAATGGCATCGGGACTCCAGCGGGGACCAGAAGCCCGTATTTCAGTGTTCCCAGATGGGCACCCCAACCCATCAAGAGGCATCGATTACGATAGAGAGAGACCCGTCGGCAGGCAGAGGTAAGCGGGATGCCCTCACGCAGATGAGATGGAACAGTCACCACCGGAGGCGTTCCCACATCCTGGGTCACCATCACTAGCTGGTCCCATGGATGCCAGGGTTGTGACCACTAGCTGGCCTGTCCCACTGAAGGGGTGCATGTGCCAGTGCCCAATGGACGGGTACAGGCACGCCATGAGCCAGGAGGCGCAGGAAGTCCGGGCAGGCTGCGATTGCCCAACCAGAAATGACTGGGCAAAGGAGGTAAGAACCTCGGCCCTGTCCGCCGGGAGCCGTGCTGGCTCGAAGAGAGTCGAGCTCTGCCCGATAAAACAAAATCCCTGCTCTGACTCGAGTTCCGACTTGGCCTCGTTGATAAGAAGGCCGACTTGAGGCAAACCTGGAGGAAGCCAGATCTCTGGACCGCTCCACCTCCCGTCTGGAGGGGCTGCTATCAATAATCATTCAGGTAAGGTACACCCGGACCCTCGGCACCACTGGGAAGGCTGTCACCATTGCAATGCATTTGGTGAAGACCTGGGAGCTGGAGACAGGCGAAGGGCATGGCTCGAACTCGAAAGAGATCCCTCCGCTGACAGCAAAGGAATCTCGATGTGAGACGGACCGGATGGGGCGTGAAAGAGCAGCGTCCTGCAGGTCAGAGAGCAGAACCACATGCCGTGTTCCAGAGATGGTATTATCTGAGCAGAGTGACCATCCTGAAGTTCGAGACCCCTTAGGAACTTGTTCCAGAGTGAGTGTGGAGTCGAGAATGGGGGCCAGCTCGTCTGTTCAGAACCAAGATACCTGGACACAAACCCCGGGTCTGAGGGAGGGTCTGCTACCTCCCTGATCACCTCCTTTTGGAGGAGGAGAGCAATGTCGGCCCGCGCAGCCGACAGCGAGGCTGGACCCCAGGCCCCCGAGGTGCGGCGGCTCTGAAGGTGGGGCCTGCTCGAATTCTAGAGGCAGGCCTTTCCACCACCTCCAGTACCCACCTATCCGTGGTAACAACGGACCAGGCAGAAAGAAGTGTGGAGCCATCCCCCCACTGACGAGGGAACTCAGAAGTGAGTGGCGGGGTTGAGGGCGAGCACCCTCAGCCCGTCACTGGGCAGGCTTGGAGGAGGGGACCAGCCGAGGGACCTCCTGGCCCTTACCTCCTAACTTCCTGTTGGAGGGAAGCCCGAACTCAGGTTTGGGATGCAAGCCCGAGCCTGCTAGCCCCAGACATTGCTCGCCTGGCGCAGAAGGGACGACAGAGCTTAGGCTGTGGTTCTGACCTTGTCCTTCCTGAGCTGAAGGGCAGGTCCAAGGTAGCATTGGACTTCACCGATCCTCTGCAGGTGACCTTCCAGCCCAGGGCCGAGGTCAGGCCCCAAAAGGGAACATCCACCAACTTATACTGGGTATCCGAGTAAGTAGATGGAATCCTCAGCCAAGCCCGGCGACCCATCGCCACTGCCGCCGCCACGGACCTGGCACATGAGGTCCCCAATATCTAAAAAGCAGTCTGGAGCTGCTGTTTGTACCGTGCCCCCCTGGTCCTGCACCTGCCTGACCGTGAGTCTGCAGATCTAGGTGGGAAGATGAGGGGTGAGCCTCATCAGGGAGCCCAACAGAACAGGAAAAGAAGAAATGACATATGAGGGGACTTGGCCGAACTAGCCTGACAAAGACGAGAGAAGGCATGGCATAGACTTTAAGCCGGCATAATCAATTTCTTGGATTCCTTGGCCGGAGGTTGTCCCATCCCTAGCGTTCCCAGCACACTGGGCAGCTGTCGGTAACCAACCCCCTCAGCAGAGGGGTGTTCCGAAAAAAACCAGACAGGGAACCAGTAGGGACCACACATGCTTCCTGGCCATCCTGGCCAAGCACAGGGCAGGGGAGGCTGGGGGCTGCCAGGCTCCCAAGGCCCCGGAGACCCACTATGGCCTTGTGGCACTGGAAGGAGCCTCCGTGGGGAATCCCCTCGGTCCAGAATCTCCGTGAGGATACCTGGTCCATTTAGAAGCGAGGTTCGAGCTTCATCCCGGTGGATTCGAGATGAGCGGGAAGCAATCCTAGGAAGGACGAGAAGGACTATCGATCCACCGACTGTCCTCCTGAGACTCCAAGTCCATTCAGCTTGGAGAAAAGGGAGGAATCATCTTCGGACTGGAAGAGTCTCAAAAGCTGTCTCGGGCCTGAGCCACCCTCCACCTGCCAGGGGTCTATCTGGGAGTGAGGGTGACAGACAGCCTATAGAGCCAGTCCAGGCCGACCGAGGAATTGTTGGAGAGCCCCCATGCTAATGCTGTGGGCGGAGGTTCCACGGGTAGGTGGGACAGCTGGAATTGGCTGAACAACCCGCCTGGGAACAGACCACTCAGCTAAAAGCTGAGAGTTGTTCGGCCACTCGGTGACAACCACTTAATGGCCGGGGAAGGCAGCCGGCGTCGGCTTGAGCAGTCAGAAGAGCTGTTGCCACATAGAGTTCCTCATACCTCCGAGCAACTTACGCGAGGCTCTCCCGTCCGGAGAGAAGAGGATAAGCGGCGGCGCCGCTGCCACTGATGCGAGACCAAGACCGCCTATAGCCAGCAGGATCGGCTGGACGCGAAGCGTCCGAGACCGAGACACGAGAGCCTCGACTAGGCGAGGATGGTCTGAGGAGGTTCGCGGAGGAATCGGCACTCCCTCTGCCGGACGATTACCGAAGGCTCCGGACTGGAGGCACAGGCGAGCCGGCGGGATCCCTCAACTCCCACAGGGAACCGGGAGAGGGATTCTCAGCTTCTCCAGCTGACAACCCGTCCAGCGAACTCGAGAAAAATCTTGACAGCGTCGACAGGGCTCTCGGTCCAGCTGGCCTGTGAGGGGGACTTTCTGAAGCCAGTGGCGAGCCGAAAGTCAACTGAAGTCGACTATGGAAGCAACTAGAGGAGGGATCTTTCCGGCTCCCAAGAAGCGTCGACAGTGAGACTTACTCTTGTCTCTCTTTTGGACCGAGAAGCGGTCCAGAAGAAGCTGGACACTCACCTTTCGTCGAGAGGGTCAGACAAAGCTCCTTAAAAGCGAATCCCGAGGCACCGAGCGGGACAAATGCGCGCGAGGTAAAGCGGCCCGCGCCGCCTCCTCTTTGAGAGCGATCATCTGCTCAAGCTGATCCACCGAGCCTGCCGCCCTTGGACACCGCCGGCCGGACTCTTTTGACTTAACTGGAAATCTTTTCTCGCGGGCGCCCTAGCTGTAAACAGGCAGCACGGTCTTGAGGATGTAGGCCGAAAAAGAGAGAGCACAGGTGCAAACCTGCGGGTGGAGTCACTCCAGAGCCTAAGCAGTAGGCCTTGCGTGGTGTGCAGATCCGTCCGAGACATCTTCTGCCCATGAGGGCATCTCCGAAACCGAGTCGATTTGTCCATCGTCAGCAGCGAGGGAGAAGACCAAGTCTTTTAGCAAAAACTTTTAATTTCGAAATTTCAAAGAATTAGGAACCAGTCTTATACGCAGAGCGTTAAGGAGGGAACCTGAGCTTCCAAGCGGTAAGGAAGATCTGGAGTCATGGGGCGGAGCCGAGAGTTTTACCACCCGGGTGGGTGGGAGGAGCCAGCTTGAAGACCTTCCGGCAAGGAACCTGCCAGACAGTGTAGATGAACAACATATCCATGTCCCTAGAACCCATTATCCTCCAGAACACGTTCCTCTGCTTCTGGAGGAGGTTCAGACTTTGCTTTAAAAGAGGGCCTTAGAGACTTTGCCTACCCAACAAACAAACACAGTGTTCTACTTTCTATATTTCTTAGTTCTGAAATGGACAAGAGACCTGCAGCTTATTTTAGAACTCAGAGAATGGAATTTTTTCATAGAGTACGAAAAGTTCAGAATGGTCACCCTGCAAGGCCTGCTCCCACCGCTGCACGCAGGAGATTGGATTTGTTCACTGGATATAAGAGATGCTTACCTTCATATCAAAATCCAGCAAACTCACAGAGCGTACTTGAGGTTCCAAGTGGAACATTACCAGTTAAGAGTGTTGCCCTTTGGCTTCTCTTCTATGCCATGAGTTTTTACTAAATGCTCAGCAGTACTGGCAGCAGCCCTTTGCAGGGAAGGTCTCTTATGTTTTTCTTTATCTGGATGACTGGATCTTGAAAACCCCCTCCAGGGAACAGGCTTTGCACATCTTAGCTCAAACCCAGCAGATGTTCAATGCTCTGGGGTTTACAGTCAGTGTTCCCAAATCAATGCTGACCCCTTGCCAATGACTACAATATATAGGGGCAGTCTTGGACATGGCTCAAGCATCTGCAGTCCTGCCACTGGACAGGACTCAGCACCTGTAGCCCAGGCTCAGCTGGTGCAGAACAGCCAGTATGTCTCCACCAGGACATTCCTATAGCTCCTAGGCCTCATGGCAGTGGCCACTGTCACAGTACCACTGGCCAGACTGCACATGAAGACACCCTAGTGGACCCTAAGAGTCCAGTGGGATCATCTCACAGATGATCTAGAACAAAAGGATCTTCCCTTGTCAATCTTCACCATTCATTACTGCTTGGGGTTAAGCCGGAGGCGCGCACCCTCTGGGAGTTTTTTTTTTTTTTTTTGAGTTGGCTCTAATGGCGCCCGTCCTCGAGGCGCGCTTGCTCGTCATGCAGGGCCGGCCGGTCGGCAGCGGACTCCTCCTCCCATCTCAGTTCTGTTTCTCCCTGCGTCGAGGCTGCACCTGCTGCAGCGGTAGCGTATAGTGTTCGTTCTTCGGATTCGTCCCAACTCCTCATCTCGTGTTCTCAGGCATCCACTCGACGCTGTATACCGGTAAGACCGTTCCTTTTTATTTCTATCTACGGCGCTGAGTGTTTTCCTACTTTTTTTTCCTCCGTCTCCCCGTCCTCGGGAGGCACCTCCTAGCTCTTCTCCCACATAGGCTTCTCTCTGTACTAGCCAGGGTCTTCCCCTTCTGTTTCTCACCAACAGGAGGCTGGGGGTCTTGTTCCCTCAGGGTTCTACCCCTCCCTCTTTTTAAAGGGGGGGGAAGGGGCTTGGCCTCTCAAGCAGTAATGAATGGTGAAGAAGACTGACAAGGGAAGATATGAAAATTCACGTGCCACCATAATTCTTGATCTTCTCTTGTATCTTCACCATTCATTACTGATACCCACCCTCCTTCCCCTCAGTGGCCTCCTTCTGTGGCGTCTCCCCCTCCCGCCTCATTCCTCTTACTCCCTTGGCCTTTATGCAAAAAAAAAAAAAAAACTTTTCTGTTTTTCCCATTCTTTGTGAGTGGATCCCAGGGATTTACTTCACTCTAAGATTGATTGGCGTTTTGCTCCTTAAAAGTGCTGAGTCATTGGGGAGATGCATGGCTCTTGCCTCGCCGTGTTTGGCAGGTGCGGCACTTCTAGGGACTCTGTGTAAATACTGTCTGTACAGTTAGTATAGTCCCAAGGAAAAAAAAAACTGCTAATCAATTATTTAAAACTCTGGACCCCCTTTTTTTCCTCAAGGTATAGAGGAATGAGTACGGTTTCAAATTTCTTTAATTCTGAGGGAACTCTTTCTGGCTGCCCTACGGTGCAATTCCTTGCCTCCTCAGGTCATGTTGTTCCACAGCCTGGTGGCCATGCCCTGTCTCGGCACCTTCAACTTAGGATCCCCTTGGCAGGCATTATTTTTCAAAAAGCTTTTACAGCTGCTGGCTGACCTTGTCAGCTTCAAGCCTCTGTCTGCCTTGTCATAGCAAGTCTGATTGAGTCCCTCTCTATTTTTCTTACAAACTGCCTTCGAGAAGGCTCAGTTTTTCCCCATGCTCTTCTATGGTAGCACTTATCAAGGTGCTAGGAACTTAGTCCTCTTCCTGGATGGGTGCTCTTCCGGAACAGGTTCTGCTCAGTCAGTCCAGGAGCCCTCAACTGGGATGAAGAGACTTGGCATGTTGAGAGTCCAGAGACTCTGCCCTCTCATGGTCTGTTTAGCAGGTTCAGTGGAACCTCTTCTCAGTCCTACCAACAGGGATTCTTGCTCCCTCATTAATTTCAAGCCTATAAGCCTCTCAACCAACAATGCTCAATGGGCACTGTTCTCCTTCTCAACATGCCACTCTTTCTTTCTTCTTCCTTCATTCCTCTCTTTCTCCTTCCCCTCTCTCTCTCTCTCTCTGTTCCTCCCCTAGAGTCGCCCTGGAAAGGAGGCCCTGAGGTCCCTTAGGGTAGGAATTCTCTCTACTCTGTCTATTCTCCATCGGCTTATTCCTTTTTCAGTTTATTTCCTTTCCTTTTTCTATCCCTTGGCTCTCTTGCCTTGCTTTCTTTTTTCTCACACTTTATTTTGCCTCTCCAGCTAACAGAACTGAGATGGAGGAGGAGTCCGCGGCTCCTAACGGCCATCCCTCGCGCATGACGCAGTGCGTTGCCCTCGAGGACGGTGCCTAGAGCCAACTCAAAAAAAAACTCCCAGGGCGGTGCGCGCCTCCGGCTTAACCCCAAGCAGTAATGAATGGTGAAGATACAAGAGAAGATCAAGAATTACGGTAGGTACGTAATTTTCATTTCTAGTCACGTCTCCTCTGCGCAAAGTGCTACAGTGGTGGATGGAACTCAGCAATCTGTTGAAAGGGTTTCCTTTCCTAATCCCTCCCCTCACCAGAGTCTCACAACAGATACATTGGGGATGGGGTGGGGTGCTCACTTGGGGCCCCAACAAACACAGGGTACCTGGACCCCAGTGGAAATGGGAGTTGTTCTGTATGGGCTTCTGGCCTTCCAGACTGATCTGTAACCAGGTCCTCTGCTAATACAAACAGATGATGTCAGTGTGATGCACTACATCAACAAACAAAGGGGGGACTCATTCCTATCCCCTATGCAGGGAAGCATTAAGGGCCTGGTATTGGACTCCGGAACACAGTCTAGAACTGTCAGCAGTATATGTTCCAGGTGTCTAAAACATCTTAACATATAGGCTAAGCTGGTCACAGTCCAGGATGCTTGAATGGGAACCTCATTCAGCAGCAATCTGTTTGACAGAGTCATCCAGAGTTGGACATTTTTGTGCCCCTACACAATGCAAAAGTGACACTTTTCTGCCCAGGAAGCAACCCCCTCTTTCAGTTCGCTTATCAAAGCTTCTGGTGAAGGTGACTGCAGGCTTCCTGAGCAACAAGGCAGTGGAAGTAGTACCGGAAATGGAGTGCATCACAGGCTTCTACTCCCACTACTTCCTTGTTCCAAAAAAGACAGGGGGCCTGCACCCCATTCTCAACCTCAGACATTTCAACAAGTTTATCCCGCAAGAAAAGTTCAAAATGGTCTCTCTGGGAACTTTCAAGCTACTGCTACTCAGATCTTAGGATTGGTTAGCTTTGCTTTAGGATAGGATGCTTATCAGCATATCCTAGTCCACCCTAGCCACTACAGATCCTTTGCTTTGGGATGCTGGGTTGACATTATCAGTTTGGAGTTCTGCCCTTTGGATTATCCTTGGTGCCTTGAGTCTTTACGAAGTGCTTTGCCGTCCTCATGGCTCACTTAAGAAAACTCAGACTCCCAGGTCTTTCCCCATCTAGGTGACTGGCTTCTAGCCAGCCTGTCCAAACAGGAAACAGAACGAGCTGTGGCCTGTGCCTCTCAGATCCTTGCCTCTGTGGGAATCCTGCTGAATCTAGAAAGTCACAGACTCGACCCTCTCCGCAGCTTCTCTTTATAGGGTCTCTCCGGGACACCACCAGAGCCAGGGCCTTCCTTGCTGAGGACAGAAGAAAAGCCATCCTTTAGATGGTCAATCCATAATGGAGTGCAAATCAATTCAGGCACACTCCATGCATCGCATATTAGGCCTGATAGCCTCTTTAATGTTCATGGTACCTTTAGCATGTCTCCACATGAGGACTGCTTAGTGGATGCTCAGCATGTAGTGGTCACCAGCATCACACCCTCAGTCTTACCCCATCAAGGTGATGAAGCCTCTGATTTGTTCACAAGCATGATGGGCAAAGTAGGACAGTCTCCTCCAGGGATTCCCTTTCTCTCAGCCAGAGCCTCAGGTAACCCTTACGACAGTTGTGTCTCTGATGGGGTGGGCAGCCCATTGTCACAGGTGCCACACTCAAGAAGTCTGGAGCCCTACAGAGTCTCACCACCACATCAATGTGTTGGAAATGAGAGCAGTTCATTATGCCCTCTGAGCCCTTGTGGACCTTGTCAGCCACTACTCCTCCAGACAGAGAACAAGTCTGTCATATAATACATCAACAAGCAAGAGGGAGCACACTCCTACCCTCTCTGCAGAGAAGCAATAAGAGTATGGGAATGATGTCTAGACCAGGGTGTACCTTAAAGGATCTCAGAATACGTTAACGTATGAGCTCAATTGAAGAGAAGGTTCTTAGCACCAGACATCATGCAGATGCTGATCAATGAGTAGGGAACCCCAGATGTGGACCTTTTTGCATCCCCACTTAATGCCAAACTGCCTCAGTTCTGCTCCAAAACTCCAGGACATGACATTTTCTATCACAATGCATTCAGGCTGCAGTGGACACATTTTTCTGTATGCATTGCCACCAATCCCTCCTGATCTTGCTTCGAGGGTATTTCTTGCAGCAGGCCATAACAGCTAGGACTAAGCCATCAGGCACCAGGACCACACAGAAATCTTTCTAGCTAGCAGTCTACCAGTATGGGGCCGCCCACCTCCGACGTCAGCGGACACTACCCTCACCCTCCTCAGTTCCTTCCCACAGTTGACCAGTGCTTGCTGGACTATGGACACCGCCGCAGCTTTCAGTCGACTGCAATTTTCTTACGTTTACCATGCTTTATTATTTTTTTGGTTTTCCACAAAAACATCAACATTTTTCTGTATTCCTCTCCTACGTTTATGTCTTCTCAACTATCATCTTTGAACGCTCCACTAAATGCACCTGCAACAAACAGATACTGGATAGGGATGGCCACTCAGCTTGCCTCCTCTGCCTAGACCCAAACCACCATGTTCAGGCTTGCAAGGTCTGCCAGAAGTTTAACCCAGCCACCAGGAGACATCGCCAGAAGACCATGGAAAGCTATTTCCTCCAGCAGAAGGTTGCCCTTCAAACAACATGAAGTCTTGCTGTATTCTGACATATTGCAGTGAGGTCCAACCTTTGAACTGCCCCGGAGATGAAAGAGTTAACTTTCCATGCCAGTCATGGAACGATGAGCTCAAGCTCGGTTCAGACTCTCTCTGCTGCTGTTTGAAATTAAACAGTCAGATTCTTTACTCCGCTTCACTGAACAGTCGCTCCAGAGATTTCTCCTTTGCTCGGTTCAAGTTGTCGGTTAAAGTACCGTTTTTCTCGGTTTTCGACCGAATTTAATCTGTCGGTTCAGACTCTGTTTGTGGTATCGTGAGTACTAAATAGGTTATTTTCCTTGTTCTTCTGTGTGGAACTTGTAAACGTGGGATCGGTTCGGTTTGAACCGATCAGGTTGTTTAAAAAAAGTTTATTCTGCTTTTAGAGCGTGGTAATCGGTCCTTATCGGTTCTAAAAAAAACGGATTTCATTACGATTTTTTCCACGACCCGTAACACGGTCAGGAACCGATAAGGGTGTCTTGCCTGGTGGATTGCCAAAAAAAAGGGTAAGTTGTTGTTAGGACTGGCCATGTCTGAGAAGCCCAAAATAAAAACCGGGCCCACTGGGTTTCACCACTGTAGTGTGTGTGGGGAAGTCTTTGCTAAGGCTGATCCCCACACCACCTGTGTTTATTGTCTGGGGTTTGACCACCTCGATTCAGACTGCCAGATTAGCAATAATTTTCCTGCAGCTACACTGGAAAAGAGAGTTGGTAGGCTCAGGGAAAAAGAGGCCAAGAAGTCCACTGACCCGGATGGCCAGCCTGGTTCTGTTCCAACCGAACCAGAAGGAGTGCCATCTGACCAGGGCGAAACTTCTTTGGGCAAAAGGAAGACCGACTCCGAGGAGTCAGTTTCGGTTAAAAGAAAGAGAAGGGATAAATCAGCCGATGCGGATCCACAAATTCTTTCTCCGACCGCTGATGAAATAGCCAAAGTGATAAGGATTGTTCAACTGCTGACCCCGGTTCCAACCGAACCGGCACCATCGGGAAGGGTCTCGGTTCGGTTGGTTCCCCCGGTTCCAGATTATAATTTAGAAGATTTCTATGAACTGGAGGAGGAAGAAGGAGAGTATGAGGATAGTGATGGTGATTACGAAAGTCTGGATGTGCCTATTGACCCGGACACCTCCCCAGACAGACCTTCAGGGGTTTCTCCTCCTAGGCTTTCTGAGTCCCTTTCCCATTTTATGTTCTATAAAAAAGTGGCTGAAACTCTGCAGCTTCCTATGGAGGAAGCTGTGGACAACCAGGAGGAGCCTGACTATGTTGAAATGATGTATATCCTAGAGTCCAGGAGGCTGTCTATTCCCCTTCATAAGTCCTTTGGGAAACAGACAATGAAAATTTTAAAGACTCCTAATTTTATACCTCCTGTGGACAAGAGAATGGACAAGAGGTATACTCTCTCAGGCTCAGATATGGAGTTCCTTACCCAGCAATGCAGCCATGTTGGGGTAATGCAGGCTGCTGCCTGTGATAAGGCAAATATACCCTTGGCTTCACACACCCCAGATAAGGACTCCAGGAGGATTGATGCCATGGCAAAAAAGCAGTACATGGCAGCATCCTTGGGACTCAGGCAGTCTAATTATATGGCCTATACAGCTAGATATCAGAAATCTAGATGGGACACTGTAATGGCTTTAGCTAAACAGGTCCTTGGACAGCTTGCCAAGGAGCTGGATGAGGTGGCTGCGGATGGTATTGAGACATCCAAGGTGCAGTTCCATGCTGCAGTGGACTCCAATGATGTTTCATCTAGAGTCATGGCTACATCTGTGGCCCTTCATAGGATGGCTTGGCTCAGATGTACTAGCCTGTCTCAGGATACCCAGACTAAGGCCATGGATTTTCCTGTTGTAGGTAATTCTCTGTTTGGGGAGCAAACAGAGAATTACATGAAGAAAATGGATGAATACAGGACCACCTATAGGAGTGCTCAGGCCAAGGAAAGGCAAGCCACTCCCCAGAGGCAGCATTTCAGGGGCAGGGGCAGGCCTTTTCATAGGCCTTTCTACCAAGCCCAGGCCTCCTCTTCTGCTTATGCTCAGAGGAGGTTCTTCAGAGGGAGAGGCAGACGGGGTACAAGCAGGCCTGCATCCACACCCTCAGCCTAAAGCCCCTGCCAAACAGGCACCCTGATGGGATTGCCAGGGCCAATTCTCCACCACCTGTAGGGGGCAGGCTGGCTTACTTTGTCCAGGACTGGATGTCTTTAACATCAGACAAATGGGTCCTGGAAGTAGTAAGCCAGGGACTGGTTCTCAACTTCAAAAAATTTCCAAAAATGAGAACCAGATCCTTTCCACCTGCAAAGTTCTCAGAGGCACTGGCCTTAGAGGCAGAGGTCTCTTCCCTCTTGGCTCTGAGAGCCATAGAGAGGGTTCCACCCCTACACAAAGGGAAAGGATTGTACTCCAGGTACTTCCTAACCTCCAAAAAGACAGGAGAATGGCGGCCCATCCTGGACCTCAGATATTTAAACAAGCACCTTTTAAAGCCAAAGTTCAAAATGGTGACTCTGGGAATGATTCTACCCTCTCTAAGTCTAGGGGACTGGCTAGTCTCCCTGGACCTCAAGGATGCCTATTTCCATATTCTCATCAGAAGCTCCCACTGAAAATACCTCAGGTTTGAGCTGCCCTCAGGCCATTACCAGTTCAGAGCAATGCCCTTCGGCCTAACCTCTGCTCCAAGGGTGTTCACAAAATGTCTGGCAGTAGTAGTTGCCTTCCTAACAAGAAAAAGGATATCCATCTTTCCATACCTGGACGACTGGCTCATAGTAGGCCAGTCTCCAGACCAAGTCAAGTTACACCTACAGATAACTCAGTAACTGCTCACTTCTCTAGGTTTCCTTCTGAATCTTTCAAAGTCAGTTCAAGAGCCTGTACAGCTCCTCACCTTCATAGGCGCAGAGTTAGATATAGTAAGGGCAAGAGCCTTCCTTCCTTTAGACAGGGCAAGGACCCTTGTTTCACTGGCCTCTTCATTCAGCCTCCAGGTGTCTTGACCAGCAAGGCATTTTCTGCAGCTCCTGGGGCACATGGCTGCTTCTACAGCAGTGGTGCAGGGAGCAAGATTTCAGATGAGGGACATTTAGTTCCACTTGAGAGCCTTTTGGTCTCAGAAAAAGGACCCTCTGACCAAACTGATTCCAGTGACTTGAACTCTGATCCAGGCATTACAGTGGTGGCAGGATCAGGATAATCTAAGACAGGGAGTTCCTTTTGTCACTCAGTCTCATTCTCTAATCCTTACTACAGATGCCTCCCTCTTGGGCTGGGGAGCCCACTTGGGGGACCTGACCACACAAAGGTTGTGGTCTCCTCAGGAATCTCTGCTTCACATCAATCTATTAGAACTCAGAGCAGTGTTTCTAGCACTTCAAGCTTTTTTCAAGTCTGTTCAGAACAAAGTAGTTCAGATCAGGACAGACAATACCACCACAATGTGGTATATCAACGAGCAAGGGGGCACTCGGTCTACGGCCTTGTGCACAGAGGCAATGAAGTTATGGTCCCTGGCCTATTCCCTGAACACCTCTCTTACAGCAGTACACCTCCCAGGCAAGGACAATGTCCTGGCAGATGCTCTCAGCAGGATATCTCAAGACCAAAACGAATGGTCCCTGGATCCCCTAGTTCTGAAGGTGATTTTCTCCAGGTGGGGCACTCCACAGATAGATCTTTTTGCAGCCCCAGACAATCACCAACTCCCTCTCTATTGCTGCAGGCCCCCAATGTTGGGCTCAGTCCCCCTGGATGCCCTAGTTCTCAATTAGGAGGGGAAGTTCCTGTATGCCTTCCCCCCTTCCCTCTACTGTTCAAGGTGTTAGTCAAAATCAGGTCTCAACCCTGCAAGGTGTTTCTGATTGCTCCAGTCCCTCTCTTGTTGTCCTTAGCAGTCCACCTTCCCCTGTTTCTTCCCAAGAATTACAGCCTGTTAACATGTGCTCAGGGGAGGGTTTGGTATCCGAATCTCAAATCTCTCAACCTCAAGGCCTGGCTCTTGAAGAATTACAGGGACCCTGCCCCTGCTTGAGACCTTAATGTTTGCATTGCTCAGCTTATGCAACCCCCTTTTGAGCCTTTGTCCTCAGCAGAGCTTAAGTACTTGACTTGGAAAACTGTTTTCTTGGTGGCCATCACTTCTGCCATATGCATAAGTGAGTTATAGGCCCTGTCAGTGGAGCCTGATTTTATCTCTTTCCATAGAGATAAGGTGGTCCTCAGGACTAATAGGAAGTTTTTGCCTAAGGTGGTTTCAGATTTCCACCTTAACCAGTCTATGTCCCTTCCTGTTTTCTTCACTGACCATTCCTCCTCTGGGGAGAGGAGGCTGCACAGTTTGGATGTGAAAAGGGCCCTTAGCTACTACATAAAGTGCACCAAGGGTCATAGGTTTGACTCCCTCCAACTGTTCCTCACTTATGGTGAGGTTGGTAAGGGAAAACCTGCTACTAAGAGATCTATTGTCAGGTGGATTGTCTCTTGCATTCAATTTTGCTATGAAAAACTAGGTAGGATCCCACCCTCAGGCCTGAGGGCTCACTCTACCAGAGGTACAGCTGCTTCCCTGGCTGTGGCCAGGGATGTTCCTATCTTAGAGATTTGTCAAGCAGCCACCTGGAAAACAGTACACACTTTTACCAAGCATTACTACTTGGACATCCAGACTAGGAGTGATGCTAGGTTTGGCACAGCAGTGCTTCAGAGCCTATTTCCAAAGTAGGTTCTGCCCCTCCTCCATGAAGGTACTGCTTGGTAGTCTGCAATATGTCAGAATACAGCAAGACTTCATGTTGTTTGAAGAAAAAATTACTCACCTTAGTAATGTTGTTTCTTCTAATGGAGTCTTGCTGTATTCTGACCTCCCCCCCACCTTCCCTCTCAGAACCTGGGTTTTGGGATGTGGGTGGGCAGGTGCAGTGTTGACACCTAAGGTGCCCCACCCTTCTTCTCATCCCTTTGGTTTGGGTGTGTGGGTGTTGTGTTTTTGTTTTATTTTTTGGGTTTCCTGACTTGAGTCTTTGCTATGGGACCAAAAAATCTCTTTTATTACATTTAGTAGCCAGTTGGCTAGTGTAAGTTTACAGTTTCCACAAGGGCACCCAGTGAGTTTAGCTCATAAAGATCTGACGGTTTAATTTCAAAGAGCAGCAGACAGAGTCTCAACCAAGCTCGAGCTCAGCATTCCATGCCTGGCATGGAAAGTTAACTCTTTCATCTCTGGGGCAGTTCGAAGGTTGGACCTCACTGCAATATGTCAGAATACAGCAAGACTCCATTAGAAGAAACAACATTACTAAGGTGAGTAATTTTTTTCTTCTGGAACATGAGCTCCAGGTCTGGAATTCCTCTGCTTCCCTGGCTCAGTCCTCAGGCTCTTCTTCATCCAAATCTAAAGACAAATTATCAGAGAAGCACAAGCATACAGGCAAGGACTGGGACTGACCCCAATCTGTCTCCTGCTCGTGGTCACTGCATAAGGTTCCAAAATTGACCAGATCTGGGTCTTTCTCTCTCGGAGGGTCATCCTCCTTAGCCTTGCATACCCTTCTACCTTCAGGGCTACCTGTGGCCCTGCTGCTGCCTGGATCTTTGCCAGTGGCCCCTCAGGGCAGGATATGGATGATCCTGCCCTCCAGCCCCTGCATTTCCAGCCCTTGTTTTCTGTGGGCTCCTTGGCAGGTGGCCTGACTAGAGCTCCTCCGGCTAGCGGGGGTGTTGTTAGCACCAGTTCTGTCTCTGCCACTCATCATCCATGCTCCCGACACCAGTCTCAATTCAAGGGAACTCTGTCGGCCCTGACCCTCTTTTGCAGGGGCAGGTGATGAAGGACATAGTCACCTCCCAGAGTTTGGTCTCCCCTCTGCGGGGAGGCCTGTGGGGCCCTCCTCACTAGCACTGACCTCTCCTATCCCAGCACCTGTGGACCCCACCCCTGGTGTCACTCACTGGGCCTGCACCTGTTCTCCGCAGCCCATGGGCCCTTCACTGTCTCTGCCACCTCTGATGCCAGCATGGCCTTCACCGGCCCTTCCACTGCCCATGCCAGAGGGACAAGCATCAGTCCTTCCTCTTCCACATCCAGTGGGTCCAGCACCTGTTCCAACTTCAGCTCCAGAAGTGCTGCAGCCTGTGTAGCCCGCTCCAATGCCTGAGGGTCCAACACTGATCTACTCCCACCCAATGCTTGTGGGACCAGTGCCTGCTTATCCATATCCTGAGCCTATAGGGCCCCAGCCAGTCTATAGCTTCCCTGCTTTTGGAGACAAGCACTGGCACCCATGGACTACCACGGCTTAATCTCTGCCCTGTGGGCTTTGATTCAGTTGCAGTTTCCTTCCCTGGCAGGTCGGCCCAGGCGTACCCCCCAGGGCGTCCTCAGGACCCACTGCCACAGGCAATGGTCCATCCGGGCCCAAATGCTCTGCACCCTCCTAAGAGCCCTACAGAGTGGGCACCCCTGCTCACCCAGTCGACCCCCCCAGGCTGACAACAGTTGGGGTGATGACTCAGCCACCGATGACGGTGACAATTCTGAGGCTTCTTTCTCTTTGTCTGCCTCCTCGGGAAATGAGAGTGATTCCGGTAATGTCCCCAAATCACCCACTGATGACCTCATGTTCATGGATGTCATGAAGCACATCAAGCAGCTATGGGCTGAGGCGGAGGGAACAGGACCACAAGAAACAATCATACACAGTATGGGCGGCGTGGTCGCCCTTCCTTGTAGTCTTCATTCATTGAGTACTATGAGTACATTACCAAGGCCGTGTGACACCACCCCCATACTGTACCAGCAGTCTTCAAAAAGGCTCATCACATTTATCATGCGTCGGCTGGCTAATCCTACTTTGGTGAGCACCCGACAGAGGATTCTTTCATCATCAACAGGGTCCATGACTGCATCAAGAGGTCAAAGCACTTCAGTGCCCTCCCTCCAAACAGGGAGTCAAGACATTTGGACAAACTGGGCAAGCGTGCCTTTGCTTCTGCCACTTTGGCCATCCAGGCCCTCAATTATTTGGTACATATGGTACAGTATCATACTCTGTTGTGGGACCAAGCCAGGAAAGTGGTCATGGCCATACCCAATGACCCCTCGAAGCAGCAAACCCTTCAGGACCTGAAGACTGGCTCAGACACAGACACCCACATCCTCCAGGCAGCTTATGATGCTGTAGATGCTTCAGACAGGGCAGCTGCCACGGGCATTAGTATGATGTGCCATGCCTGTCTTAGAGTCTTGGGCTTTGCCGCAGATGTTCAATTGCGCATTATGGATGTCCCCTTTAGGGGTCCCAAACTATTCAGGGGAGATGTCCAAGATATTATCTCTAACCTTCAAACCTCTGGGTGGGCCTTGAAGTCAGTCCACTCCATGGTCCATACACAGCCAAAGCCAGGTCACTGGGGACATGTTCACCGCTCATCCCACAGACTGACCCGACCTCTCCCAGAGGCCAAGACAAATGCAAGGCAGGCACTATCCTACCCACTCCAGTCACTTCCATAGCCATTTAAGGTGCAATCACAGCCCAGCCAGGGGCTGCCCCCACCTCCAGACTGCTTGTTGAACCACCACCCCCCCATCCAGTAGAGATTCAGGAGGCAGTGGTCAGGTGTAGTTTTTCCCTCTTGGTGGAGGGAGCTCACAACAGACAACTGGGCACTGCAGCTCATCCAGTATGGCCATACTCTAGAGCTTCTACTCCCAATTTTGTCCAGGTTCCCAAGCAGATGGGGGATCTGCAGCCCATCCTGGACATAAGCATTCTCAGTCTTTTCATAGAGTACAAGTGTTTCCGGATGGTCACATTTCAGGGCTTGCTGCCACTGCTTCACCGAGGGACTGGCTCTGCTCCTTGGATATGCAGGATGCTTACCTGCACATCAAAGTTTTCACATCCCACAGACGCGTCCTTCACTTCCATTTCATGGGGGAGAATTACTAGTTTTGAGCTCTGCCATTTGATCTGTCCTCACCCCCCCAGGGTATTTACCAAGTGCCTGTCGGTGGTGGCAGCAGCCTTGCGGGGCCAGGGTTTTTATGTTTTTCTCTACCTGTATGACTGGCTTCTGGCAGCTCCATCCAAGGAGCAGCTGCTACAAACTCTTTCGAGTACCTGCAGTCTGTTCCAGGCTTTGGCCATTACCATCAATCTGCCCATATATTTTCTTACCTCCTGCCAACACCAACTTTACATAGGAGCAGTTCTGGACACAGCTCAGGTCAGGCCTTTCTGCCTTCTAAGAGAGCAGAGTGTCTGATGACCCAGGCCTGCCTTCTCCTCTCCATTTGCAGTGTTGCGGCAAGGGAGTTCCTCGGGCCTTTAGGCCTCATGGCCGGAGCTACTACTATGGTTCCTTTAGCCAGGCTGCACATGATAGACCCTCAATGGGCTCTGAGGTCCAGTGGGACCAGTGCAGGGATGCCCTAGACTACCCAGTGCTGGTATCAGATTCAGTCAGGAAGGTGTTGCCCTAGTGGCTGGAACCCAACAATCTGTTTTGTGGAGTCCCTTTTTGCATACTGTGACAGGGTGGAATTGGACCCTGTCCCATTTGTTATGGAGAAAGTGTTTAAATGCAACGATCTTTCCTTTCCTTTTCTGTCTCTTCTCTATCTGGTTGCACAACCCAATTTTCCTGTGAGACTTCGGATTTGATCACCCCAACAATCTTGCCATTATTTGGCTCTCACTGTCTCCCAGCCCTCTCTTGCTGTCTGTTTTTTCTCCCTTGAATATCTAGATCTGCTGATATAAAAATATGTGCAAATCACTGTATGGAAATGTAATTGATTTTGGGATCCCTATTGTTTAGAAAATATACAGTGTTTCTGTTGAAATGTATATATTTATATTTTGAGATGATTGCAGAAAGAGATTGTAAACTAGAGATTATCTGAGTTCAATCTTTAGGCCTTTTTCAAAACCTAAAAATGGGCCTCAAGTACATTGTGTTGTAGAAGCTCCTGCCTAATATTTACAAAAACAGAATGCTTGCTAAGGATGGGGGTTGAATGGAATTATAAAGGAGTTCAGCTGCAACTGCCAAAGAAGAAAAAGGGACACAGAGACTCTAGAAAAACTAAAGTTTTTTTCTCCTTTGTACACAGATATACTGAAAAAGTTTATTTTTTATGTTACTGCTACTGTAAATAAATATTTTGGTGAATTCTACTACTGCTCCTGGTCTTCCCTATGCTTCATGACCTGTGCCTCAATGACAGATGGTGGTAGTAGTGGGATTTACACTGTGCATACCCTAAGACAGGGGTTTTGTGAGTGGGTACTGGACCTAGTACCAGGGAAGCACAGAGAAAGGTATGGATTCTGCAGCAGCAAGTCCAGGAGTGGTTACTAGGAGAATGGCAGCCAAACTAGCAGAGAAAGAAATTCAGTGTGACACTGTACAGCCAGCACAAGTTATGGAAAAAGACCAGGCAGTGACAGAACCTGGAAGCCTGATGGACTTTTTCAAATGGTGGGCTATACAACCAAAACAGACTGAGAAACTGAAAGAAAAAGAGATTCAATGTTTGGAAGCATAGAGGGAAAGAAGAGATGCAGCAACAGGATCAGCAGATAAGAGAAGAGATGCAGTGACAGGAGCAGCGATGGCTGGATACCTTGCAAGCTATCAAAGGCAGAGGCTCTGGCACAAATCCAGATGAGTAACAAAATGCAAGCAACTTAAAAGCCATTAAACTTACAAAGTTGTGTCCCTCAGGTGATATTGAGGCATACCTGACAACTTTTTAAAGAGTTGCCACAGCCTGCCAATGGCCAAAGCAGCAATGGACATTCAGACTGGTACCCTACCCGACAGGGAAAATCCAACTTGCCTACAGCAGTACGGACACTGCACAGTCAGAAAACTATGACCTGGTGAAAAGCGAAATCCTGGAAAGGTAAGACATCTCCAGAGAGATATACAAGCAGAGATTTCAATTTCTGAGGTACAAGTCTGTTGACAATCCTTGAGAAGCCTTCACATTACTGAAAGAACTCCTGATAAAATGGATGCAACCAGAGAGCAAAACAGTCCCACAGACCATTGACATATTTGCCACGGAGCAATTCATCAACATCTTGCCTCCAGATGTGCAGCTGTGGGTAAAGGAACACCGACCAGAGACTGGGAAAAAGGCTGTTTCTTTGGCCAAGGACTACCAAATGGCCAGACAGATGCCACAACAGCGAGATAACTGCCAAGCACCAGTAAGACACTCTTTATCCCATTTAAACTCCAAGCTGGCTAAGAACTCTGGTGGGGGTAACAAATCTGGGCCCAAAGACATTATTTGCTATAACTGTAATAAGCCAGGCCATTTTGCAAGAAACTACTATAGTAAGGAGAGTGGCACTGGAGTAGATTTGTGCTTGGCAAATTGGGGCAAGTACTTTACAGATGTGAAGGTGGGGAATAAGGCTGTGAAGGGACTTATTGATTTGGGAAGCAGACAGACCCTAGTACCTGTTAAACTGCTGGGAAAACACTGTGTAAAAGAACCAGGTACTGGTATCATCTGCATCTATGTGGACATGATACTATCCCATCATCCAAGTGACTCTGACCATTAAGGGTGTGTCGCATCAAATGAAAGTGGGGGTAGTACCTAAGTTACCTGTACCTGTGATTATTGGAAATGACTTCCCAGGATTTACTGAGTTGATCAAAAAGGGAGTAAATCCTGATGTTTCCGCAGCTGTGGTGACAAGAGCTCAGGCAAAGAAAATTTCAAATGGTGGGGACACTTTTCCTTTCAGTGATTTTGATTTGTACTTGTTTGAGTACAGCTCCAAGATCTGGAAATCCAAGAAAGAAAGACGATGCCTGAAGAAACTGTAGCAGTAAATGACTAATGGACATAAACGGTTAAAATATGAAAATGCTGAAACTAAATTGTTAACTGACTGTGATATTCTTTCAGAGCATGCTAATGATGTTTCTCTCCAGGGTTATTTCAAGCAGCTGGGGGTGAAACAAAACAGGGTGGACCAATGTTTAAAAAACGTAATAGGTTACTGTATAGAGTTTGGGTTAAACTTCAGACACAGGAATAGACAGAACAGTTGGTCATACCACAGAAGTATAGAACAGAAATCTTACAGATGGCACATGATAGTCCTATGGCTGGTCACTCAAGGAGGGATCGCACCCTTGCCAGATTGCTGTACAGATTTTACTGGCCTGGAATTCATGAAGATGTTGCTACTTATTGTAATTCCTGTGCTGTCAGAAAGTAGCCCCAGTCACTAAAAAAAGACATGGTGTCCCAGTGCCCCTACCCTTAATAGATGTGCCTTTTGAGAGAATTGCAATGGATGTGGTTAGTCCTTTAGACAAAAGTAAAATGGGTAATAGATTTATCCTGGTAGTATGCAACTATGCTACTCGATACCCAGAAGCAGTTCAAATGTGTACTGTTAGCCCCAAAAGTTGCAGCAGAGCTTGCCAACATTTTCAGCAGAGTGGGCATACCTAAAGAAATTATTATTGATCAGGGTAGTAATTCTGGTGCTACATTACTTAAGGAGCTGTACAGACTACTTGGTATCACTGCCATAAGAACCTCCCCCTATCACCCTCAGACAGACGGTCTTGTTGAGAATTTTAACCAAACCTTAAAATGCATGTTAAAAAGGTTTATAAAAGGGGAAGGGAAAAATTGAGACCAATACTTGCCTTACCTACTTTTTGCTTACAGAGAAGTGCCACAGGCATCAGCAGGGTTTTCACCATTTGAAATGCTGTATGGTAGGCAGCTAAGAGGGCTATTGGATGTGATAAAAGAAACGTGGGAAGTTAACCCCACTCAAAAGCAATCTATAACTTCTTATATGTGTGCCCTAAGAAAGAAGCTGGCAAAATATGTTGAACTTGCCCATTGTAATCAGGGAGAGGACTAAAATCAGCAGAAGATATATTATGACCATGGCATAAAAGAAAACATTTTTGAGCCAGATGAAAAGGTTTTGCTGCTGTTGCCCACAACAGAAAAACTGTCAATGAAGTTGCAAGAGCCATATAAGGTTTATAGACATACTGGCACTGTTAACTGTGAGATTGAGACCCTTGACAGGAAAAATCCTACTAAGATATACCAAGCTAACCTCCTCAAGAAATGGAAAATGCCAAAAGCTGCTTTGTTAGTTTTACCAGTAACCGATAAGGAAGATATGGATGTAGCTTATGATAGACTGGAACAAACTGTAAATGCTGATGCTGTAAAGGTGAATGTTTCCTTAACCTCAGAACAAACTGCAGAAATCTGTAATGTGCTAAAGACATTTAACAGTACTTTTACCACAATACCAGGCTGAGCAAAAGTGGGTGAGCGTGTAACAGTGACAAGAAATGCTTGTCCTCTTAGGCAAAAGGCATACAGGTTGCCAGAGCAGTTAAGAGCTGATGTGGTTAAGGAAATACAAAAAATGAAATAATTGGGTATCATAGAGGAGTCGAAGAGTGCTTGGTCATCTCCAATGGTAATTGTAAACAAAAAAGAAGGGGGTGTCAGAATCTGCCTTGATTTTAGGAAACTTAATAAAGTGTCAGAATATAACAGTTATCCAATGCCCAGAATAAATGATTTGATGGTCAGACTGGGGAATGCAAAGTATATCAGTACCCTCGATATCATCAAGGGTTACTGGCAAATACCTCTAGCTAAAGAATCCAGAGACAAAACTGCATTTGCCACCCCTATAGGATTCTATCAGTTCACCACCATGCCATTTGGTTTACATGGTGTGCCAGCTACATTCCAACGGTACATGGATATCATTCAAACATGAAGTCTTGCTTTATTCTGACATTATGCAGTTAGCCCAAGCACTTGAACTGCTCCAGGGAGGAAAGAGTTAACGCTATGCCAGAGCATAGAACGTTGAGCTTGAGCTTGGTTCAAAACTCTGTCTGCCACACTTTGAAGTGTAACCATCAGATTCTTTACTCCGACTAACTGAACAGACGCTCCGGAGATTTCTCCTTTGCTCATGGTTCAGTCGGTTTAAAAATCATCGGTTTACCAATATTTTTTTCTTTGTTTTTCAGTTCAGATCCCTGTCTGTGGTACACTAAGTGCATAGGTAGTATACTTGCTTAGAAAAGTTTTGTGGAAATTGTAAAAATAAGCTTTTCAACCGGTTCAGCTGAACCGGTTCCTGTATAATGTGTATATTTGTATTTTCTTTCAGGAATTTAGTGTGTGGTACCGGTCCTTATTGTTTTAATAAAAAAACGTGTTTTATCGTTTTTTTCAAATACCCATAACACAGTTAGAAACCGATAAGGGAGTCTTGCCTGGCGGTTGCCAAAAAATGGTAAGTATTAGTATGGCTTCATCTGAGAAACCCAGGAGACAAACCGGGCATACTGGGTTTTAACACTGCAGTGAGTGTGGGGAGGTCTTTGCTATGGCCGATCCCCACACCATCTGTGTTTACTGTCTGGGTTTTAACCACTTAGAGTCAGACTGCCAAATCTGTAAAAATTTCCCTAAAACCACCCTGGGCAAAAGATTGGGCAGGCTTAGGGAGAAAGAGGCTGAGAAGTCCACTGACCTGGATGGCCAGCCTGGTTCGGTTTCGACCGAACCTGAGGGAGTGCCCACTGACCTGGGCGATACTCCCTCGGGCAAAGGGAGAGCTTATCCTGAGGGGTCGGTTCTGATAAAAAGAAAAACAAAGGATAAATCAGCCTGTTTGGATCCAGAACCGCATCATCCGACCGCTGAAAAAATTGCCCAGGCGATTAGCATAGTTAAATCTCTCCGTCCGGTTCAGACTGATCCGACACCCTTGGGCAGGCGTTCGGTTCGGTTGGTTCCTCCGGTTTAAGATTATTCCCCTGAAGACTTTTATGAACTGGATTTGGAGGGGGATGATGATGATGGAGTGGAAGGTCTGGATGAGCCTAAAGAACAAGACATCTCCCCAGACAGGCCTTCTGGCGTTTCCCCTCCTAGGCTTTCTGAGTCCCCTTCCCACTTTATGTTTTACAGGAAAGTGGCAGAAACCCTCCAGCTCCCTTTGGAAGAAGCTGTGGAGGAGCAAGAGGAGCCTATGTGGAGATGATGGACATCCCAGAGACAAGAGATTGTCTATTCCCCTTCACAAATCCTTTGTGAAACAGACACAAAAGTTGCTCAAAATTCCAAATTCTTTACCTTCTGTGGACAGAACAATGGACAAGAGGTACATGTTGTCAGGCTCAGGTACGGAGTACTTGTACCAGCAATGCAGCCATGTTGGGGTTGTGCAGGCTGCAGCCTGTGATAAGGCTAACATACCCTTGGCCCCCCCCCCAGATAAAGACTCCAGGAAGTTGGATGCCACGGCAAAGAAACAGTACATGGCATCTTCTCTGGGACTTGGGCAGGCTAATTACATGGCCTACACAGCCAGGTACCAGAAGTCCAGATGGGACACTGTACTGGAACTGGCTAAGCAGGCCTCCCCCCAGCTTGCCAAGGAGCTGGAGGAGGTGGCTGCTGATGGGATTGAGGCATCATAAATCCAAATTCATGCTGCTGTGGACTCCAGCGATGTGTCCTCAAGAGTCATGGCTACATCTGTGCCTCTTCGGAGACTAGCTTGGTTCAGATGTACTAGCCTATCACAGGATACCCAGGCTAATGCTATGGATTTCCCTGCTGTCAATAATTCTCTGTTTGGGGAGCAGACAGAGAATTATATGGAAAAGATGGATGAGTACAGGACCACCTACATGAGTGCACAGGCCAAGGAAAGGTAGGCAACTCCTCAGAGGCAGCAAGCTAGGGGCAGGCCTTTTCACAGGTCTTTCTACCAGGCACAGGCCTCCTCTCCTTTTTCCCGGGGGGAGGTTCTTCAGAGGGAGAGGCAGAAGGGGGATGAGCAGGGCTGCATCCTCCTCTCAGCCTAAGACTCCTGCCAAGCAGACACCCTGATGTGTCAGCCCAGGTCGACTCCCCAGTCCCTGTAGGAAGTAGGCTGGCTTACTATTTCCAGGATTGGAAGTCTGTTACCTCAGACAAGTGGGTCCTGGAGGTAGTAAGACAGGGACTGGACCTCAGCTTCAAAAAATTTCCAAAGCTGAGGGTCTGGTCCTTTCCACCTGCAAACATCTCCGAAACCATTGCCCGAGAGGCAGAGGTTTCACCTCTGCCTGCTCTCAGAGTCATAGAGAAAGTTCCTACAATTCACAGGGGCAAAGGTCTGTATTCCAGATACTTCCTTACACTGAAAAAAACAAGAGAGCGACGGCCCATCCTGGATTTAAGATACCTAAACAAACATCTACTAAAGCCAAAGTTCAAAATGGTGACTCTGGGAATAATTATTCTCTCTCTAAGGTCAGGGGACTGACTAGGCTCCCTGGACCTAAAGGATGCCTACTTTCACATTCCCATCAGGTGCTCCCACAGAAAGTACCTCAGGTTCGAGCTGCCTTTAGGTCATTACCAGTTCAGAGAAATGCCCTTCGGTTTAACATCAGCTCCAAGGGTATAAACAAAATGCCTAGCAGTAGTAGTCGCCTTTCTCAGGAGAAAAAAAACATTTCCATATTTCCATACCTGGACAACTGGCTCATAGTGGGTCATTCTCCAGACCAAGTCAAGTCAGTTTACAAGTGACCCAGCAAGTGCTAACTTCTCTAGGACTCCTTCTCAATCTTCCCAAGTCAGTTCTCAAGCCAGTACAACTTTTGACCTTCATAGGGGTAGAACTGGATACTGTCAAAGCAAGAGCATTTCTCCCCTTGACAAGGGTAGGGCCATTATAGAGCTGGCTTCCTCTTTCCACCTTCTGGTGTCTCGACCAGCAAGGCATTTCCTTCAACTTCTGGGCAACATGGCAGCTTCCACTGCAGTGGTCCAAGGGGCCAGATTTCAGATGAGGGACATCTAGTTTCACTTGAGGGTTTTTTGGTCTCAGAAAAAGATCCTCTAACCAAACTTATTCCAGTGACTCAGACCCTGATCCAGGCTCTCCAATGGTGGCAGGACCAGGACAATCTCAGGCAAGGAGTCCCATTCATCAAGCAATCTCATTCTGTGGTTCTAACCACATATTCTTCTCTCCAGGGGTTGGGGGCTCACCTGGGAGGTCTCACAGCTCAGGGAGTGTGGTCCACTCAGGAGTCTCTTCTCCACATGAATCTTCTGGAGCTCAAGGCAGTGTACTTGGCTCTGCAAGCCTTTTTGGAATCAGTACAGAACAAGGTGGTTCAGGTCAGGACAGACAACACCACCATCATGTTGTATATCAACAAGCAGGAAGACACTCAGTCTATGACCTTGTGCACGGAAGCCATGAAATTATGGTCTCTGGCTTATTCTCTTCAGACCACTTTGGTAGCAGTCCACCTTTCAGGGAAGGGCAATGTTCTAGTAGATGCATTGAGTAACATTTCCCAGGGCCATCACGAATGATCCCTGGATCTCTTAGTGCTAAAAGAAAAAATTACTCACCTTAGTAATTGCTTTTCTTCTCATGGAGTCTTGCTATATTAGGACTTCTTGCAGTGAGCCACAGCACTTGAACTGCCCCGGAGAGGAAACAGTTAACTCCAGAGAATCTGGAGTTCACAGTGCGATGGCGCTGTGTAAAAAGCTTCTATCTGGACAGTTTGAAATGAAACTGCCAGATCTTTACGAAGCTGAAATAAGAAACAAGTCTGTGTGGAAAACTCTATACTAGCCCAGTGGCTACCTACTAGTAGGAAAAACAACAACAACAACCGAATAATAATAACAGCAAAGTAGGAAATATTATTATTAGTATCACCCCTAACAAGCACTATTAGACCCCCCCTTCCCAAAAAGACTCAAGTCCAGGAAGGGGGCCATATACCACTTAACAAACAGATTTACCTAGTTCCCTAACCCAATGAAAAAGGGGGAGTAGGGAGAAACTAAAATGGCATGACACAGTGCTTGCACTAATTTGCCAACCCTTACCCAGTAGAAGTTCTGAGAGGGGTAGGTTGAGGGTTGTCCTAATATAGCAAGACTCCATGAGAAAAAGCAATTACTAAGGTGAGTAATTTTCCTTCAAACACCATGAAGTCTTGCTATATGGACTTCTTGCAGATTACACAGCAGTACCTCCATGGAGGAGGGTCAGAACCTACTTAGGAAATAGGCTCTGAAGCACAGCTGTGCTAAAACGAGCATCTCTCCTGGACTGGACGTCCAAGGAATAATGCTTGGTAAAGGTGTGAACTGTTTTCCAGGTAGCAGCTTGACAAATTTCCAAAATGGGAATATCTCTAGCAGCCGCTAGAGATGCAGCTGTACCCCTGGTGGAGTGGGCCCTCAGTCCTGAGGGGGGTTCTCTACCTAGTTTTTGGTAACAGAACTGAATACAAGAGACAATCCACCTTGCAATTGTCCTCTTAGCGGCAGGTTTCCCTTTGCCAACCTCTCCATAGGTAAGGAAGAGTTGGAGGGATTCGAACCTGTGACCCTTGGTACGTTCCACATAGTAGCTTAGGGCTCTTTTGACGTCCAAGCTGTGCAGTCTCCTTTCACCCGAGGAAGAATGCTCAGTGAAAAACACTGGAAGAGAGATGGACTGGTTCAGATGAAAATCTGAAACCACTTTGAGTAAAAACTTTCTGTTAGTCCTGAGGACTACCTTATCCCTGTGAAAAGAAATAAAATCTTTTTCCACTGACAGGGCTTGCAATTCACTTATACGTCTGGCAGAAGTGATAGCCACTAGAAAAACAGTTTTCCATGTTAAATACTTGAGATCTGCAGAAGACAGGGGCTCAAAGGGAGGTTGCATTAACTGAGCAATGCAAACATTCAGGTCCCAGGCAGGAGCTGGTTCCTGAAAGGAGGGTTAGTGTGAAGTAACCCTTAAAAACTTGGAAAACACAGGGTGAGAGGAAAGGGAAACAGGCTTCCTGCAGAAACAAAAGCAGAAACAGCTGCCAGATGAACCTTCAAGGTAGCTGGTCTAAGGCCTAGGAATTAGATGGCCAAATAGTTCAATAAAATGGCCAAGTCAGCAGATTCTGGTACAATTTGTTTCTCAGAACACCAGAAGGAAAACCTCTTCCACTTAGAATTGTAAGTGGCCCTAGTGGAAGGCTTCCTAGAAGCCTTTAAAATATCGAGGACACCTTGAGAAAGGTGCAAATCAGCAAATTCTAATTCCTCAAGAACCAAGCCTTGAGGTGGAGGGATTTGAGGTCCGGGTACCACACTCTCCCCTGTGCACAGGTCAGCAAGTTGTGGGTCCTGGGAAAGCTCAGGGGAGGGTGGATTGTAAGGGACAGGAGAAGAGGATACCAGGGCTGTCTGGCCCAGTCTGGAGCAATCAGAATCACTTTGCAGGGCTGAGTTCTGATTTTTACCAATACCCTGTAGAGGAGAGGGAAAAAGCCTGAAGAGCTAAAAGGACAGCTCTGAGTTCCAAAAGATTGATGTGGAGCAGAGATTCCTGAGGGGACCACACTCCTTGAGTGGAAAGGTCACCCAAGTGAGCCCCCCACCCTAACAGGGAGGCATTCGTGGTGAGGGTGAGGGAATGGGAAACGGGAATGAAGGGAACCCCTTGTGTTAGATTGCTTTGATCCTGCCACCACTGAAGGGCCAGGATCAGGGTTTTGTTCACTGGGACTAATTTGGTAAGGGGGTCCCTCCTTTGAGACCAATAGGACCTCAAATGGAACTGGATGTCCCTCATCTGAAATCTTGCTCCCTGCACGACAGCTGTGGAGGCAGCCATGTGCCCTAGGAGTTGCAGAAAGTGCCTTGCTGGTCGAGAGACCCACAGGGTAAAAGGAGGATGCCAGGGCAATGAGTCTGTCCACCCTTTCCAAGGGAAGAAATGCCCTGCCTAACTTTGTATTCAATTCTGCACCTATGAAAGTTAGTACCTGAACTGGTTCCAGAACTGACTTTGATAAATTCAGCAGGAATCCCAGGGGAAGTGAGAAGCTGCTGGGTGACTTGCAAGTGGGATTTTACCTGATCTGGGGACTGACCCACTATGAGCTAGTCCTCCAGGTAGGGAAACACAGCAATCCCTTGCCTTCTTAAATGAGCCACTACCACAGCTAGACATTTTGTGAATACCCTTGGAGCAGAGGTGAGGCCGAAGGGCATTGCTCTGAACTGGTAGTGGCCAGAGAGCAGTTCGAACCTGAGGTACTTTCGGTGAGAAGGCCTGATCATGACATGAAAATAGGCGTCCTTGAGGTCCAGAGAAGCTAGCCAGTCCTCTGGCCTCAGAGAAGGCAAAATCATTGCTAGAGTTAACATTTTGAACTTTGGTTTCAAAAGATGCTTGTTCAGGTACCTTAAATCCAAGATGGGCCGCCATTCTCCTGTCTTTTTTGGGGTAAGAAAATATCTTGAGTACAGTCCCTTGCCATGGTGGCAAGGGGGAACCCTTTCCACTGCTTTGCAGTCCAGAAGAGAAAACCTCTGCTTCCAAAGCAAGGGCTTCTGTAGAATTTGCAGGTGGAAAATGCCTGCTCTCATCTTTGGGAACTGTTTGAAGCTGAGAACCAGACCCTGGCTTACTACCTCCAGAACCCATCTGTCCGGAGTTAGGAACAGCCAGTTCTGGCTGAAATAAGCCAACCTGCCCCCCACTGGTACAGGAGAATCGGTCCTGGGCACCCCATCAGGGTGCCTGCTTGGCAGCAGCTTTAGGCTGAGGGGAAGGAGACGGTCTACCTGTGCCCCATCTACCTCTGCCTCTGGAAAAAACCCTCTGTGAAAAGGCAGAGGAGGCTTGAGATTGGTAAAAGGGCCTGTGGAAAGGCCTGCCCTTACCCCTGGGGGCATGCCTTTGTGGAGTGGCATGCCTCTCCTTAGCTTGGGCACTTTTGTAGGTAGTTCTATATTCATCATCTTTTCATATAATTTTCTGTTTGATCACCAAACAGAGAATTTCCGTCACAGGAAAATCCATAGCCTTTGACTGAGTATCTTGGGACAGATTAGTGCATCTGAGCCATGCCAACTCTACGGAAAGCTACAGAAGTGGCCATGACCCTAGAGGAAACATCATTAACATCAACAGCAGTATGAAATTGAACTTTAGAGGCTTCAATGCCATCAGCAGCCACCTGTTCCAATTCACTAGCCAGCTGGCCCTGAGCCTGCTTGGATAACTGCAAAATTGTGTCCCATCTAGATTTCTGATATCTAGCCACATAAGCCATATAATTAGCCTGCCTGAGTCCCAAAGAAGCTGCCATATATTGTTTTTTCGCCATGGCATCAATCTTCCTGGAATCCTGATCAGGAGGATGCGAGGCCAGGGGAATATTAGCCTTGTCACAGGCTGCAGCTTGCACCACACCTACATGACTACACTGCTCAGTGAGGAAGTCTGTATCAGGGCCTGATAAAGTATACCTTCTGTCCATTTTTTTATCTACAGGAGGGACAGAATGAGGATTTTTTAAAATCTTTGTTGTTTGCTTCCTAAATGACTTATGCAAAGGAGTAGACAACCTCCTAGACTCTGGAATATCCATCATTTCAACATAATCAGCCTCTTCTAAAGGAAGCTGGAGGGTTTCTGCAACCTTTTTGTAAAACATAAAATGAGAAGGGGACTCAGACAGCATAGGGGGAGATTCTAAAGGTCTGTCTGGAGAAATGTCCGGTTCAATGGACACGTCCAGACCTTCCCAGTCACAAACATACTGATCAAATTCCTCCTCCCCCTCCTGTGGTTCATAAAAATCCTCAACATCATAATCCTGAACCACTGGGACTGAACGAGCTACCCTTTTACCAGTTGTAGGGGGTTCGACAGATCCCTGAGACAAAGACTGAACAATCTGTATGGCTTTAGCTATCTCTGCAGCAGTTGGAGAGACAATTCTGGACTCCAGACCTGCTGATTTCTTTGTCTTTTTTGCTGGGACTGGTTCCTCTGAACCAGCCTTCCTTTTGGCCGAGGAAGTCTCGCCCTGGTCAGAGGGCACTCCCTCTGGTCCAGTGGGTGCTGAACCGGGCTGGCCATCCGGGTCAGCGGACTTTTTGGTCTCTCGTTCCCTGAGCCGGCCCAATCTCTTTTCCAGGGTGGCTGCAGGGAAATTTTTACAGACCTGGCAGTCTGACAGGAGGTGGTCAGCCCCCAGACAATAAACACAAGTGGTGTGTGGGTCAGCCTTAGCAAGAAACTTCCCCACAAACATCCACAATGTTAAACCAATGGGCCAGTTTTTCTTTTGGGTTTCTCAGACATAATGCCAGCCTAACCAACAACTTGCCCTTTTAATGGCCATGCCAAGCAAGACACCCTTATCGGTTCCTAACCGTGTCAATGGTATTTGAAAAACCCTTTTAAAATTCAAGGTTTTTTAGAACTGATAAGAACCGGAACCGCACTCTAAAAGCCCAAAACACTTTTAAACAAGTAAATTAGCAAACCGATCGGTTCAAAACCGAACCGATAATTGATTTCCACACAGACTTTTAATATTGTACTTACGGTTTACCAGATAGAGCTTTAACGAAATGCGGTAAAATAAATACTTTTGCGGTTCAATGAACGAAAATTACCGCTTGAACCGAGAATGAACGAGCTGAAGGAGCTGATCTCCGAGTGACTGTTCAGTGAAGCGGAGTAAAGAATCTGGCAGTTTCATTTCAAACTGTCCAGATAGAGCTTTGACACAGCGCCCTCGGGCTGTGAACTCCAGATTCTCTGGAGTTAACTGTTTCCTCTCCGGGGCAGTTCAAGTGCTGTGGCTCACTGCAAGAAGTCCTAATATAGCAAGACTTCATGGTGTTTGAAGTGATATTTTCAAGGTGGAGCACTCCAGAGTTAGATCTCTTTGCAGCCCCAGACAATCACCAACTTCCTCTCTTATGTTGCAGACCCCCAGTCTTGGATTCAGTCCCTCTGGATGCTCTGATTCTGGATTGGGAAGGGAAATTTCTGTATGCCTTCCCTCCTTTTCCTCTACTGTTCAAGGTCCTGGTCAAGACAAGGTCACAATCTTGCAAAGTGATCCTGAATGCTCCAGACTGGGCCAGGTAGCCCTGGTATCTCCTGTTGCTGTCCCCATCAGTCCATCTTCCCATATCTCTTCCCAGGAATCACAACCTGTTAACCTCCACTCAGAGAAGAATCTGGTATCCCAAGCTTCGGTCTCTCGATTTCAAATCATGGCTCTTGAAGAATTAGAATATGCAGATTTGCATCTCTCTCAAGGGGTTCTGGACATTCTCAAAGCTTCACATTGAGGTCTCCGACTAGGACTTGTTGTAACCCTGTCTCAGCCAGTAACCTCAATTTTGTTTTAGGGAAGCTTACGCTACCTCCCTTTGAACCGGCCGCATCTTGCGAGCTGCACTTTCTCTCATGGAAAGTGTTATTCTTAGTTATCATTACTTGTGCTTGGAGGATTTCCAAGCTTCAGGCCCTGATGTGCAATGAGCCTTATTTGATTTTTCACAAAGACAGGGTGTCCTTATATACAAGTCCCAAGTTTCTGCCTAAGGTGGTGTCTGAATATACTTTGAACCAATCCATCCATCTGCCTGTTTATTTTCCAGAGCATTCCAATCGAGAGGAGGCATTGCTCCATACTTTGGATGTACATAGAATCCTGAGGTACTATACACACTGGCCTGAAGACTCGAGGAAGTCTAACCAATTGTTTGTCTCTTTTAACCCCAGGAAGGAGGGCACCCGGTTGCATAAACAGTGTTTGTCAAAATGGCTGACCAACTGCATTATCTACTGTTACCAGAAGCATGTCAAAGAGCTTCCAGGACGGATTAAGGGCCATTCGGCTAGAAGCATGGCCACCTCAGTTTCTGTGATGTCTCAGCTGCTGATATCTGCGAGTCTGCTACATTGAGCACCATCCATGCTTTTACCAAGCACTACAGTCTGGACATTGCCTCTAGGCACAGGGCTAACTTCAACTTAGCTGTCTTACAGCGCCTCATTTCTTAGTCTGTCTTTTTTGGCTCATCCTTTGCCAACCACCCACTCTGACCACAGGTTCTGCCAGAACTATTTGGTACTCAGTACTACCAATGTGGCCTGCTGCAAGAGATACCCTCAAAGCAAGACAGTATAGTTACGTAAGAACTTTGAGAGGATCTCTTGCAACAGGCCCTGCTTTCCCTCTCTCCTTCCCACTTTTTTCTCCATATCTCTTCATTTCCATAGGGGTGTGCCTTCTATCTTTTATTAGCCCTTGGATTACCTCAGACGCCTCCTCTGTTTCTCCCCTTCCAGTTACTCCTGGACTTCAGTAGAAAAACTGATGAGAGTGTGGGGGCCGCCCCCCCTTATTTAAAATAAGCTGACATCAGCCACTGACGGTCATCGAGGCACAGGTCAGGAAGCATAGAGAAAACCCAGGAGCAGTTGTAAAATTCCATAGAATTGTTTATTTGTAGTTGCAGTAACATAAAATAAAATACACCTGTTCAAAATAACTATATACAGAAACAAAATAAAATCTCTTGTAACAAAGCTCCCTTGCAGCTCAGCTTAGCAGTTTTTATAAGTCTTTTTCAACTCCCATCTCTTGCAAGCATCCTGTTCTTTGTAAATTTCAGAAGCTGCTAGAATATTGAGAACTTCTTGAGGTCCCCACAGCAACTGCAAAAGGCTCAGGCATTTGTACCCAAGAAACCTCTGGAATTTTACAGCTATCTTAAATTATAAATATAAATATTTCAACAGCAACACTAAACATTTTCTAAACAAAAGTGATCCCATTATTAGCTACATTTCCATACATTGATTCTCATATATTTTATATTAGCAGATATAGATATGCAAGGAAGAAAGACAGCAAGAGAAAACTGAGAGAGACAGAGAGGCAAAGGATTGAGAGACTGTTCAGGTTGATCAAGTCTGAAGTCTCACAGGAAAATTTGGTTGTGAAACCAGTCAGAAGACACCAAAAAGGAAATAATACAGATCCTTGCATTTACACACTTTCTTCAAAAAATGGGACGGGGTTCTATTCTACCCTGTCACATATACAACCCCCCCCAAGAGGGAACCTGTTTTATTAAACAGGTTTCCAAAACTCTTTATTTTCCAATAACATTCTCTACTTTCAGAAATTAAGCACATTTGCATCCATTTTTTAACAGTACAGCAAAAAGTACAGTTTGAATCCATGCTTTTTTTTTCTAATCATCAGCACCCTCAATTCCTGATCCATATCTTGACAGAAAATCAGCATTGCTATTCTCTTTACCAGATTTGTGAATCACTGAGAATTTAAATAGCTGCAGTGCCAGGTACCACCGTCTGATTCTGGATTTTTTATCTTTCATCCGGTTAAGCCAACAGAGAAGACTGTGATCAGTTACAAGAATAAATTCAGTTCCTAGTAAATAAAATTTGAGGAACTCCATGGACCACTTCGCTGCTAAGCACTCCTTTTCGACAGTGGAGTACCTTTTCTCTCTGTCATGCAACTTCTTACTTATATACAGAATAGGATGTTCAAACAACATGAAGTCTTGCTGTATTCTGACAATTGCAGTGAGGTGCAACCTTCGAACTGCCCCGGAGATGAAAGAGTTAACTTTCCATGCCAGGCATGGAACATTGAGCTCGAGCTTGGTTGAGACTCTCTCTGTTACTGTTTGAACTCAAACCGTCAGATTCTTTACTTTGCCTCAACGAACAGTCGCTCCGGAGATTTACCCTTTGCTCAGTTCAATTTGTCGGTTAAAGTACCGTTTTTCTCGGTTTTCAACCGAATTTAAACCACAACCTATCGTTTCAGTTTCTGTCTGTGGTATTCGTGAGTACTAGATAGGTTTATATTGTTTTTCTATTCTGTGTGGAACTTGTAAAAGTTTCATCGGTTCGGTTTGAACCGATCAGGTTGTTTAAAAATCTTTACTTCTACTTTTAGAGTGTGGTTACTGGTTCTTTTCGGTTCTAAAAAAAAAGGATTTTATTATGTTTTTTTCCACAACCCGTAACACGGTCAGGAACCGATAAGAGTGTCTTGCCTGGTGGTTTGCCATTAAAAGGGTAAGTTTTGTTAGGACTGGCACCATGTTGAAGAAACCCAAATGAAAAAACGGGCTCACTGGGTTTCAACACTGTAGTGTGTGTGGGGAAGTCTTTGCTAAGGCTGACCCCCACACCACCTGTGTTTATTGTCTGGGGTTTGACCACCTCGATTCAGACTGCCAGATTTGTAAAAATTTTCCTGCAGCTACCCTAGAAAAGAAAGTTGGTAGGCTCAGGGAAAGGGAGGACAAAAAGTCCGCTGACCCGGATGGCCAGCCCGGTTCAGTTCAAACTGAACCAGAAGGAGTGCCCTCTGACCTGGGCGAAACTTCTTTGGGCAAAAGGAGAACCGATTCCGAGGAGTTGGTTCCAGTTAAGAGAACAAGAAGGGATAAATCAGCCGGTGTGGATCCAAAAGTTTCTTCTCCAACCGCTGATGAAATAGCCAAAGCGATAAAAATTGTTCAGTCGCTATCCCTGGTTCTGACCGAACCGGCACCATCAGGAAGGCACTCAGTTCGGCTGGTTCCACCGGTTCCGGATTATGATTTGGAGGAATTTTATGAACCAGAGGAGGAGGAGGAAGGAGAGTATGAGGAAAGTGAATGTGATTATGAAAGTCTGGATGTGCCCATTGACACGGACATCTCCCCAGACAGACCTTTAGGAGTGTCTCCTCCTAGGCTTTCTGAGTCCCCCTCCCATTTCATGTTTTACAAGAAAGTGGCCGAAACCCTTCAGCTTCCTATGGAAGAAGCTGTGGATGACCAGGAGGAGCCTGACTATGTGGAAATGATGGATATCCCAGAGTCCGGGTGGCTGTCTATTCCCCTACACAAGTCTTTTGGGAAACAGACATTTAAGATTTTAAAGACTCCTAATTCTATACCTCCTGTGTATAAAAGTATGGACAACAGGTATACTCTGTCAGGCTCAGATATGGAGTTCCTTACCCAGCAATGCAGCCATGTTGGGGTAGTGCAGGCTGCAGCCTGTGATAACGCTAATATACCCTTGGCTTCACACACCCCAGATAAGGACTCCAGGAGGACTGATGCCATGGCAAAGAAACAGTACATGGCAGCATCCTTGGGACTCAGACAGGCCAATTATATGGGCTATACAGCTAGATATTAGAAATCTAGATGGGACACTGCCATGGCTTTAGCTAAACAGGTCCCTGGCCAGCTTGCCAATGAGCTGAAACAGGTGGCTGCTGATGGTATTGAGGCATCCAAGGTGTAATTCCATGCTACAGTGGACTCCAATGATGTTTCATCTAGAGTCATGGCTACATCTGTGGCCCTTCATAGGATGGCTTGGCTCAGATATACTAGCCTGTCTCAGGATACCCAGGCTAAGGCCATGGATTTTCCTGTTGTGGGTAATTCTCTGTTTGGGGAGCAAACAGAGAACTACATGAAGAAAACGGATGAATACAGGACCACCTATAGGAGTGCTCAGGCCAAGGAAAGGCAAGCCACTCCTCAGAGGCAGCATCCCAGGGGCAGGGGCAGGCCTTTTCATAGGCCTTTCTACCAAGCCCAGGCCTCCTCTTCTGCTTATGCTCAGAGGGGGTTCTTTAGAGGGAGAAGCAGAAGGGGTACGAGCAGGCCTGCTTCCACCCCTCAAACTAAACCCCCTGCCAAACAGGCACCCTGATGGGTTTGCCAGGGCCGATTCTCCACCACCTGTAGAGGGCAGGCTGGCTTACTTTGTCCAGGACTGGAGGTCTTTAACATCAGACAAATGGGTCCTGGAAGTAGTAAGCCAGAGACTGGTTCTCAGCTTCAAAACATTTCCAAAGATGAGAATCAGATCCTTTCTACCTGCAAATCCTTCAGAGGCACTTGCCCTAGAGGCAGAGGTCTCTTCCCTCTTGGCTCTCAGAGCTGTAGAAAGGGTTCCACCCCTACACAAAGGGAAAGGATTGTACTCCAGGTACTTCCTCACCCCCAAAAAGACAGGAGAATGGCAGCCCATCTTGGATCTCAGATATTTAAACAAGCACCTTTTAAATCCAAAGTTCAAAATGGTGACTCTGGGAGTAATTCTACCCTCTCTAAGGCCAGGGGACTGGCTAGTCTCCCTGGACCTCAAAGATGCCTATTTCCATAGTCTCATCAGAAGCTCCCATCAAAAATACCTCAGGTTCGAGCTGCCCTCAGACCATTACCAATTCAGAGCAATGCCCTTCGGCCTAACCTCTCCTCCAAGGGTGTTCACAAAATGCCTGGCAGTAGTAGTTGCTTTCCTAAGAAGGAAAAGGATTTCCATCTTCCTGTACATGGACGACTGGCTCATAGTAGGCCAGTCCCCAGACCAAGTCAAGTCACACCTGCAGATAACTCAGCAACTGCTCACTTCTCTAGGTTTCCTTCTGAATCTGTCAAATTCAGTTTTAGAGCCTGTTCAGCTCCTCACCTTCATAGGTGCGGAGCTAGATACAGAAAAGGCAAGAGCCTTCCTTCTCCTGGACACGGCAAGGACCCTTATCACACTGGCCTCTTCATTCACCCTACAGGTGTCTCGACCAGCAAAGCATTTTCTGCAGCTCCTGGGGCACATGGCTGCTTCTACAGCAGTGGTGCAGGGAGCAAGATTTCAGATGAGGGACATACAGTTCCACTTGAGAGCCTTTTGGTCTCAGAAAAAGGACCCTCTGACCAAACTGATCCGTGACTCGAACCCTGATCCAGGCTTTGCAGTGGTGGCAGGATCAGGACAATCTAAGACAGGGAGTTCCTTTTGTCACTCAGTCTCACTCTTTAATTCTTACTACAGATGCCTCCCTCTTGGGGTGGGGAGCCCACTTGGGAGACCTGATCACCCAGGGGTTGTGGTCTCCTCAGGAATCTCTGCTTCATATCAGTCTTTTGGAACTCAGAGCAGTGTGTCTAGTACTTCAAGCTTTTTCCAAGTCTGTTCAGAACAAAGTAGTTCAGATCAGGACAGACAATACCACCACAATGTGGTATATCAACAAGCAAGGGGGCACTTGGTCTATGACCTTGTGCACAGAAGCAATGAAGTTGTGGTCTCTGGCCTATTCCCTGAACATCTCCCTTACTGCAGTACACCTCCCAGGCACGGACAATGTCCTGGCAGATGCCCTCAGCAGGATATCTCAGGGCCATCATGAGTGGTCACTGGATCCCCTGGTGTTGGAGGTGATCTTCTCCAGATGAGGCACCCCACAGATAGACCTTTTTGCAGCCCCAGAAAATCACCAACTTCCCCTCTTTTGCTGCAGGCCCCCAGTGTTGGGCTTAGTCCCCCTGGATGCCCTGGTTCTCAATTGGGAAGGGACGTTATGTATGCTTTTCCCCCCTTCCCTCTCCTGTTCAAGGTGCTAGTCAAAATCAGGTCTCAACCCTGCAAGGTGATTCTGATTGCTCCAGACTGGGCCAGACAGCCCTGGTACCCTCTCCTGTTGTCCTTAGCAGTCCACCTTCCCTTGTCTCTTCCCAGGAATTACAACTTGTTAGCCTGTGCTCAGGGGAGGGTTTGGTACCTTAATCTCAAATCTCTCAATCTCAAGTCTTGGCTCTTGAAGAGTTAGAGTTTGCTGATTTACACCTCTCTCAAGGTGTTATGGATATCCTAAAGGCTTCTAGGAAGCCTTCCACCAGAACCACTTACAATTCCAAATGGAAAAGATTTCCCATATGGTGCTCTGGGAAGCATATTTCCCTAGAGTCTGCTGGCCTGCCCACAGTCCTTGACTACATGGTTTATCTCAATAGCTTGGGAGGCAGACCAGCTACACTAAGAGCGCATCTGGTAGCTGTCTCTGCTTTTCTTTCAGCAGGTTAGCCTTCTTCCCTTTCAGCTCACCTTGTATTCTCCAAGTTTTTCAAGGGATTGCTTCATACCAATCCACCATTCAGGGACCCTGCCCCTGCATGGGACCTTAATGTTTGCATTGCTCAGCTTATGCAACCCCCTTTTGAGCCTTTGTCCTCAGCAGAGCTTAAGTACTTGACTTGGAAAACTGTTTTCTTGGTGGCCATCACTTCTGCCAGGCGCATAAGCGAGTTACAAGCCCTGTCAGTGAAGCCTGATTTTATCTCTTTCCATAGAGATAAGGTGGTCCTCAGGACTAACAGGAAGCTTTTACCTAAGGTGGTTTCAGATTTCCACCTTAACCAATATATGTCTCTTCCTGTGTTCTTCACTGACCATTCCTCCTCTGGTGAGAGGAGATTGCACAGTTTGTATGTGAAAAGAGCCCTTAGCTACTTCGTAGAGCGTACCAAGGGTCACAGGTTTGACTCCCTCCAACTGTTCTTCACTAATGGTGAGGTTGGTAAAGGAAAACCTGTCACTAAAAGATCCATTGCCAGGTGGATTGTCTCTTGCATTCAATTTTGCTATGAAAAACTAGGTAGGATTCCACCCTCAGGCCTGAGGGCTCACTCTACCAGAGGTACAGCTGCTTCCCTGGCTGCTGCCAGGGATATTCCTATCTTAGAGATATGTCAAGCAGCTACCTGGAAAACAGGTCACACTTTTAACAAGCATTACTCTCTGGATATCCAGGCTAGGAGTGATACTCAGTTTGGCACAGCAGTGCTTCAGAGCCTATTTCCTAAGTAGGTTATGTCCCTCCTCCATGGAGGTACTGCTTGGTAGTCTGCAATTGTCAGAATACAGCAAGACTTCATGTTGTTTGAAGAAAAAATTACTCACCTTAGTAATGTTGTTTCTTCTAATGGAGTCTTGCTGTATTCTGACCTCCCCCCTGCCTTCCCCTCTCAGAACCTTTGTTTTTTGGTTGTGGGTGGGCAGTAGCAGTGTTGGCATTCAGGAGGTGCCCCACCTTTTTTATTATCACCCTCTTTTCTTTGGGTGAGTGGGTGTTGTGTTTATTTCATTTTTTGGGTTTCCTGACTTGAGTCTTTGTTTTGGGACCAAAAATTCTGTTTATTATATTTAGTAGCCAGTTGGCTAGTGTAGGTTTACAGCTTCCACACAGGACACTCAGTGAGTTTAGCTCGTAAAGATCTGATGGTTTGAGTTCAAACAGCAACAGACAGAGTCTCAACCGAGCTCGAGCTCAGCGTTCCATGCCTGGCATGGAAAGTTAACTCTTTCATCTCCGGGGCAGTTCGAAGGTTGGACCTCACTGCAATTGTCAGAATACAGCAAGACTCCATTAGAAGAAACAACATTACTAAGGTGAGTAATTTTTTCTTCTTTCCCATCACCTAGACCTACCTCAGATGCATCTGCCTGTAGCAGAAATGGTTTCTCAGCGTCCAAGCTTCTTAGAACAGGTGCTGAACATAATGCAGCCTTTATGGCTTGAAAAGCTTCATCACACTTTGGAGTTCATTTCACATTATTTGGGTACCGTTTCTTTGTGAGTTTAGTGAGGGGAGTAGCTAACTCAGCAAAACTGGGAACAAATCTATGATAATAACCAGCCAGCCCTAAAAATGACCTGACATGTTTCTTTGTTTTAGGTACAGGGATGTTAGCTATAGCTTCTGTTTTAGAAATCTCTTGTTTGACTTGTCCATTTCCCAACAGATAGCCCAAGTATCTAGTTTCCAGCATGCCCAATGCACATTTAGTAGGATTAATTGTCAGACCTGCATTTTTAATAGCTTGAATAACTATTTTTTTTTTTTATTATTTTTTTGACTGGGTGACTAGGGAGATGGATCAGGGGAGGGCAGTGGACATGGCCTATGTGGACTTCAGCAAGGCCTTTGACACTGTGCTACATAGAAGACTATTGCACAAACTGGGGAATATGGGTGTGGGCAGGACAGTAGTGCGGTGGGTAGGTAACTGGCTGGGCAGCAGGACACAGAGGGTGGTGGTAAATGGCTGTCACTCCACAGAGGGAAGAGTGACCAGTGGGGTACCACAGGGATCAGTGCTGGGACCTACTTATTCAATATCTTCATCAGTGACATTGCAGGACCTAGAAGGCAGAATTTCACGGTTCGCTGATGACACAAAGCTCTGTAATAGAGTAGACACACCAGAGGGTGTAGACAGAATGAGAAGGGACCTGCAGAAACTTGAAGAATGGTCAGGGGTTTGGCAGTTGAAATTCAATGCAAGGAAGTGCAAGATAATGCATATGGGGCACAAAACCCTGGCACAATATATCAGTTGGGGGTGAGGATATAGCATGCACCAAGCAGGAAAGGGATCTTGGAGTTATCATCTCTGATGACCTCAAGGCAGGGAAACAGTGTGACAAGGCAGCAGGTAAAGAAATAGGATGCTGGGATGCATAGGCAGGGCATCACCAGCAGGAAAAGGGAGGTCATAATTCCACTATACAAGACACTAGTGAGGCTGCACCTGGGTACACTGTGCAGTTCTGGAGACCTTACTAATGTAAGGACATAGACAGGGTAGAGAAGGTTCAGAGGAGGGCAACAAAGATGGTGCATGGATTGCATCACAAGTCCTATGAGGACAGGTTGAAGGCACTGAACATGTACTCCTGGAGGAGAGGAGGGAGAGAGGGGATATGATAGAGACATACAAGTATCTTACAGGGAGGAACAGGGTGCAGGAATGCACTATTTTTAAGCGAAAAAGATGTTCCAGGACTAGAGGGCATGGGATGAAGTTGGAGGGAGGACAATTCAGAGGAAACGTGAGGAAGAATTTCTTCACAGAACAGGTGGTGGACAAGTGGAACACCCTGTCAGAGGAAGTGGTGGGGGCTGAAACAATCACGGGATTTAAGAATGCATGGGATAAACATAAAGAAATTCTGGAGGTCAGGGGTAAGGGGCAACAGACTTTCTGGAAAACATAAACTGAACTTGCAAACTTAAATGGGCAGACTGGGTGGGCCATAGGCCCTTATCTGCCGACACTGTCTATGTATCTATGTATCTATGTAACTAGTCGTAGGTGTTCCAGTTGACTTTTTCAGTCTGGACTGTACACTGTGACATAATCCAGTTACACAGCACAATAACCAGTGTGATGGCATAAAATTACATCCATGTACCACTGGAATATAGCTGGCACACCATTTAAACCAAAGGGCAAGGTGGTGAACTGATAGAATCCTATAGTGGTGGCAAATGCAGTTTTATGTCTGGATTCTTTAACTAAAGGTATTTGCTAGTAATCCTTGGTGAGATGGAGGATATTGATATAGTTTGCACTCCCCAGCCTGTCCACCAAATCATCTATTCTGGGCATAGGGTAACTGTCAAATTCTGACACTTCATTAAGTTTCCTGAAAACAAGGTAGATTCTAACACCCCCTTCATTTTTGTTTACAATTATCATGGAAGATGACCGAGCACTCCTTGACTCCTCTATGATACCCAGTTCTTTCATGTTTTATATTTTCTTAACCACTCTGGCAACCTGTATGACCTTTACCTAACAGGACAAGCATTCTTTGTTACTATTATGTTCTCAAACTCTTTTGCTTGGCCTGGTACTGTGGTACAAGTGCTATTAAATGTCTTTAGCACATTACGAATGTCTGCAGTTTGTTCTGAGCTTAAGGAAACATTCACTTTTACAGCATCAACATTTATAGTTTGTTTCAGTATATCATAAGTCACATCAATATATTCCTTATCAGTTTCTGGTAAAACTAGCAAGGAAGCTTTTGGCATTTTTTTCAACCCATTTATAGAGAAGGTTAGCAGGTATATCTTAGAAGTATTTTTCTTGTCAGGGGTCTCAATCTCATAGTTAACAGTTCCAGTATGTCTATGAACTTTTTTAAGGTCCTTGCCACTTCATTAACAACTTATTTTCTGTTGTAGGTAACAGTAGCAAAACCTTTTCACCTGACTCAAAAACCTTTTCTTTTACCCCATGGTCATAATATACCTACGGCTGGTTTTGGGCCTCTTCCTGATTACTATGGGCAATTTCAACATATTTTGCCAGTTTCTTTCTTAGGGCACACATATAAGAAGACATAGATTGTTTCTGAGTGGGGTTATCTTCCCACATTTCTTTTATCACATCCAGTGGCCCTCTTGGCTGCCTACTACACATCATTTCAAATGGTGAAAATCCTCTTGATGCCTGTGGCACTTCTCTGTAAGCAAAAAGTAGGTAAGGTAAGTAATGGTCCCAGTCTTTCCCTTCCCCTTTTACAAACCTTTTTAACATGCACTTTAAGGTTTGGTTAAAATGCTCAACAAGACCATCTGTCTGAGGGTGATAAGGGGAGGTTCTTATGGCAGTGATACCTAGCAGTCTGTACAGTTCTTTAAGCAGTGCAGCACCAAAATTACTACCTTGGTCAGTAATAATTTCATTACACATGCCCACTCTGCTGAAAATGTTGGCTAGCTCTGCTGCAACATTTGGGGCTGTAACAGTACGCATTGGAACTGCTTCTGGGTATCGAGTAGCATAGTCACATACTACCAGGATAAATCTATTACCCTTTTTACTTTTGTCTAAAGGACCAACCACATCCATTGCAATTCTCTCAAAAGGCACATCTATTAAGGGTAGGGGAACCAGGGGCACCTTGTCTTTTCTAGTGACCGGGGTTACTTTCTGACACTCAGCACATGAATTACAATAGGAAGCAACATCTTCATGAATTTCCGGCCAATAAAATCCATACAGCAATCTGGCAAGGGTGCGATCTCTCCCTGAGTGACCAGCCATAGGATTATCATGTGCAATCTGTAACAATTATGTTCTATACTTCTGTGGTATAACTAATTGTTCTGTCTATTCCTGTGTCTGAGGTTTAACCCAAACTCTGTACAGCAATCCATTACATTTTTTAAACATTGGTCCACCCTGTCTTGGTTTTACCCCTAGCTGCTTGAAATAAACCTGGACAGAAACATTGTTAGCTTGCTCTGAAAGAAAATCACAATCAGTTATCAATTTAGTTTCAGCATTTTCATATGTTAACCCTTCATGTCCATCAGTCATTTGTTGCCACAGTTTCTTCAGGCTTTGTCGTCTTTCTTTCCCGGATTTCTGGATCTTGGGGCTGTGCTCAAACAAGTCAGAATTAAAATCACTGAAAGAAAAAGTGTCCTCACCATCTGAAATTTTCTTTGCCTGAGCTGTTGTCACCGCAGCTGCTGAAACATCAGGACTTACTTCCTCTTTGAGCAATTCAGTAAACCCTGGAAAGTCATTTCTAATAATCACAGATAAAGGTAACTTTGGTACTACCCACACTTTCATTTGGTGCAACACACCCTTAACAGTCAGAGTCACTTGGGTGGTGGGATAGTATCGAGTGTCCCCGTGGATGCAGATGACACCAGTACCTGGTCCCTTTACACAATGTTTTCCCAGCACTTTGCAATGCACTAGAGTCTGTCTGCTTCTCGAATCAATGAGTCTCTTTACAGTCTTATTCCCCACCTTCACATCTGTTAGGTAGTTGCCCCAGTTTGCCAAGGACAAATGTGCTCTAGTGTCACTCTCTTTATTATGGCAGTTTCTTGCAAAATGGCCTGATTTATTACAATTATAGCAGATAACATCTTCTGGCACAGATTTGCTACCCCCACCAGAGTTCTTAGCAGGCATTTAGTTTAAATGGGAAAAAGAGTTTCTTACCAGTGCTTGGCTGTTACCTTGCTGCTGTGGCATCTTTCTGGCCAGTTGGTAGTCCTCAGCCAAACAAACAGCTTTTTTCCCCATTCTCTGGTTGGTGTTCCTTTACCCACAACTGCACATTTGTAGGCAAGATGGTGAAGAATTTCTTCATGGCAAATGTGGGACTGTTTTCCTCTTGTGTTGGATTCACTTTATCAGGAATTCTCGGAGTCAGGTGAAGGCTTCTCAAGGATTGTCAACCGAGTTGTAACTCAGAGATCAAAATCTCTGCCTGTAGGTCTCTCTGGAGATGTCGTACCTTTTCAGGATTTCACTTTTCACCAGGTCATAGTTTTCTGACTGTGCAGTGTCCATACTGCTGTAGGCAAGTTGGGTTTTCCCTGTCAGGTAGGGTACCAGTCTGATTGCCCATTGCTGCTTTGGCCATTGGCAGGCTGTGGCAACTCTTTCAAAGGTTGTCAGGTATGCCTCAATATCAACTGAGGGACACAACTTAGTAAGTTTAATGGCCTGTAAGTTGCTTGCATTTTGTTGCTCCTCTGGATCTGTGCTGGATCCTCTGCCTTTGATAGCTTACAAGGCATCCAGCCATTGCTGCTCCCGTTGCTGCATCTCTTCTGTCATCTGCTGCTCCTGTCGCTGATTTTTTCATCTCCTCTGCACTTCTAAACACTGAATCTGTTTTTCTCTCTGCATCTCAGTCTCTTTTTGTTTTATAGCCCACCATTTGAAAACATCCATCAGGCTTTCAGGTTCTGCCACAGCCTGTTCTTTTTCCATAACTTGTGCTGGCTGTACAATCTCAGACTAGACTTCTGTTGCTGCTAGTTTGGCTGCCATTCTCCTGGTAACCACTCCAGGACTTGCTGCTGCAGAATCCATACCTTCCCATGTGCTTCCCTGGTACTAGCTCCAGTACCCATGCACAAATCTCCTGTTTTGGGCATGCATGTCTTAAATCACACTTAGGCTGATACCATCTGTCGTCGAGGCATATGTCAGGAAACATAGAGAAAACCCAGGAGCAGTTCTAAAATTCCACAAAATAGTTTATTTGTAGTTGCAGTAACATAATATAAAATAAACCTGTTCAAAGTAACTATATACAGAAGCAAAATAAAATATCTTGTAATAATTCTCCCTTGCAGCACAGCTTAGCAGTTTTTATCTTTTTCAACCCTCATCCTTTGCAAGCATCCTGTTCTTTATAAATTTCAGGAGCTGCTAGAACATTGAGAATTTCCTGAGGTCCCCACAGCAACTGCAAAAGGCTCGGGCATTTGTATCCAAGTAACCTCCTGTTTTTTACAGCTATCTCAAATTATAAATATATATATTTCAACAGCAACACTAAACATTTTCTAAACAAAAGTGATCCCATTATCAGCTACATTTCCATACATTGATTCTCATAAATATTATATTAGCAGATATAGATATGTTAGGAAGAAAGACAGCAAGAGAAAACTGAGAGAGACAGTGAGGCAAAGGATTGCAAGACTGTTCAGGTTGATCAAGTCCAAAGTCTCACAGGAAACTTTGGTTGCGAAACCAGACAGAAAAGACAGAAAAGGAAAGACTACAGATCTTTGCATTTACACACTTTCTCCAAAAAATGGGACAGGGTTCTATTCTACCATGTCACACTGATGTTGGAGGTGGGTGGCCCCCTACTGGAAAACTGCTAGCTAGAATGGTTTCTGTGTGGTCCTGGCATATGATGGCTTAGTCCTACTGGTTATGGCCAGCTGCAAGAGATTCTCTCGAAAATCTACTGTTACATTAAGTTCTTATGTAACTACTTTCAGAGGATACTCCTCAAACTGGAGACACACATGGGCAAGATGATTCTGGTGGCTCTACATTGGCCTTAAAAGATATGGCTTCCTCTGCTCAACAGGCTGTTATTCAATTCAATTCAGTTTTTTTGTCGTTTGGTTAAAAAAAAACATTACAACATAAAACACTAAAAACATGTTGGCTGGCCTGGTGGCACTGAGGGTTGAGGCACTGGATGCCTTACTTTGTGCTGCACTGGCAACCCGGTTCGGGAACAATCTCAGGCCGTTGGGGTGCCAGCATGGGTGGGATGGGAGGAGCGAGACTGAGCAAGCTTTCAGGCTACTTTCCTCTCCCAGGGGTCGTAGGGGTGGGTTATTGCCCCTCCCATAGTCCCGCTCCCACTGGGTGGAGGTCCAGTGGGGCAATGTAGATGGCAGCGGGTGGCACACTGGGTGGGAGAAGGGGGCTGAGCTAGCTTCCAGTGTGTGTGTGTGCCTCCATGTGCATGTACAGTTGTGTGCCAGGGCCAGGGAGAGGGAGAAAACCCGGAAGAAAAAATTACTCACCTTAGTAATGTTGTTTCTTCTAATGGAGTCTTGCTATATTATGACATATGCAGTCAGTCCCAACCTTCGAACTGCCCCAGAGGTGAAAGAGTTAACTTTCCATGCCAGGCATGGAATGCTGAGCTCGAGCTCGGTTGAAACTCTGTCCGTTGTTCTTCAAACTCAAACCGTCAGATCTTTACGAGCTAAACTTACTAAAAATACCACCAACAGCTTAATCTGGTTCAAGGTCAGTTGGCATTCATCTGTATCTCCCTCCCCCGGGTCGTGCCTGAAAATAGGCAGGATTTGTCTAGTGCACTTACCCGGTCAACAAAAGCTAAATAAATAAATAAACTCACTGAGGTCCTGTGTGGAAGCTGTAAACCTACACTAGCCAACTGGCTACTAAAACATAAGAACATATTTTTTTGGTCCCAAAACAAAGAATCAAGTCAGGAGACCTAAAAATGAAAAAACACAACACCAAGCACCCCAAGAAAGGAGGGGTGAAAACAACAAGGTGGGCACCTACTGAGTGCCAACACTGCACTGCCCACCCACATCCCAAAAACAGAGGTTCTGAGAGGGGCAGGCAGGGGGGAGATCATAATATAGCAAGACTCCATTAGAAGAAACAACATTACTAAGGTGAGTAATTTTTTCTTCAAACAACATGAAGTCTTGCTATATTCTGACAGTAGCAGACTACAAAGCAGTACCTCCATGGAGGAGGGACAGAACCTACTTAGGAAATAGGCTCTGAAGTACAGCTGTGCCAAACCGAGCATCACTCCTAGCCTGGATGTCCAGGGAGTAATGCTTGGTAAAAGTGTGAACTGTCTTCCAGGTAACTGCTTGACATATCTCTAAAATAGGTATGCCCCTGGCAGCAACCAGGGAAGCAGCTGTACCTCTGGTAGAGTGAGCCCTCAGGCCCGAGGGGGGGAACCTTACCCAGATTTTCATAGCAAAATTGGATACAAGAGACAATCCACCTGGCAATGGATCTTTTAGTAGCAGGTTTCCCTTTACCAACCTCACCATAAGTGAGGAACAGTTGGAGGGAGTCAAACCTGTGATCCTTGGTACGCCTATGTAGTAACTAAGGGCCTCTTCACATCTAAGCTGTGCAGCCTCCTCTCGCCAGAGGAGGAATGGTCAGTGAAGTACACTGGAAGAGATATGGATTGATTAAGGTGGAAATCTGAGACCACCTTAGGCAAAAACTTCCTATTAGTCCTGAGGACCACCTTATCTCTATGAAAGGAGATAAAATCAGGCTCCACTGACAAAGCTTGCAATTCACTTATACGTCTGGCAGAAGTGGTGGCTACCAGAAACAGTCTTCCAAGTTAAGTACTTAAGTTCTGCTGAAGACAAAGGCTCAAAGGAGGGTTGCATAAGCTGAGCAATGCAAACATTAAGATCCCAGGCAGGGGCAGGGTCCCTGAATGGAGGGTTGGAATGAAGCAATCCCTTTAAAAACTTGGAGAATACAGGATGAGCTGAAAGAGAAGAGGGCTTACCTGCTGAAATAAAAGCAGACACTGCTGCCAAATGCACTTTTAGGGTAGTTGGTCTCAGCCCCAAAGTATTTAAGTGGACCATATAATCCAGGACTGTGGGTAAGTCAGCAGATTCTGGGGAAATATGCTTCCCAGACCACCATATGGAAAACCTTTTCTATTTGGAATTATAAGTAGCCCTGGTGGAAGGTTTCCTAGAAGCCTTCAGGATATCCATTACACCTTGAGAGAGGTGTAGATCAGCAAATTCTAACTCTTCAAGAGCCAGGCCTTGAGATTGCGAGATTTGAGGTTCGGATACCAAACCCTCCACTGAGCACAGGTTAACAGGTTGTGCTTCCTTGGAAGAGACAGGGGAAGATGGACTACTAAGGACAGTAGGAGTGGATACCAGGGCTGTCTGGCCCAATCTGGAGCAATCAGGATCACTTTACAGGGTTGAGACCTGATTTTGACTAGCACTTTGAACAGGAGAGGGAAGGGAGGAAAAGTATATAGAAACTTCCCTTCCCAATTGAGGACTAAGGCATCCAGAGGGACTGAGCCCAACACTGGGGGCCTGCAGCAAAAAAGGGGAAGTTGGTGATTGTCTGGGGCTGCAAAAAGATCTATCTTCCTGGACATAAGTCTCCACCACTCATTCACACTAGTGGGATTAGCGCCGGAGGCACTAGGACCATCGGAGCAAACTTTTGCTGGAGGGTCGGCTGAGAGGCGGCGCCCCATGAGGCCAGGCGCCCTGAGCAGCGGCTCAAGCGCAATGACTTTCTCGACGGTTTGACCCTCCAACCGCCTCAGTTCCTTTTTTCCCCGCTGCCGAAAGTGCGCTTCAGTGACGATGTTGCTCGCCTGTCGGGAGTCAAACTTCAAACTAGCGCATAGTTTTCAGTTTATTTTTTTGTAACATTATCACGATAGTAGTATCGCTTAATTTATTCTATTTTCGTTAAATTTTAAATTTAACTTACTTGAAGAAGTCTCGGCCTACTGGACGGAGTTGACCATGAGCAGGTCAGGTGACGGTAGGGAGACTTCGCATGAAAGCTGTTCAGTCAGCCGGGCTGGGTCCGGTCAGCCTCCTTCTCCTCAGTGGGGTTCCGACAACAGTCAGTCCGATGCCCGGGGGGATGGGCGGTCCCCCAGTCGGCATAAAAATAAACGGTCGCATTCTTGGCACCGTTCGGCCTCGAGCTCTTCTTCGGCCCACAGGTCAAAAAAGAGAAGGCATCACTCGAGGTCGCCCTCTGGTATGTCTGCGCATCGACGGTCGGTTATCGTTCCTAGTTGCCGTTCTCCTTCTTCGGAGTTGCCAACTGCCGGTGATCGTCGTCGTCGACATCAGAGCCCCTCCCGCCTATAGGTAGGGCTCCAGATGAGCAGTTTCATCAGTGGACCGCTCTTATGGAGCGATGGGCTCGGAGGTTGGTTCTCCTGCCTGGCTCGGTTGCCACGGAGCCCCCGGGCTCCTCCGGAGATCGGGTAGGGCGGATGGACCTTCCTAGTCGCGCGGCGCCTTCTTCGGTGCCGGTGACTCCGCGCTCAGGTGTTTCCACCTCACATGGCTGCGGCGCAGGGGGCCACACCGATGCCCTTATCTCCTGTTTTTTTTCCCTCTCTAGCTTTCCAGGTTCCTGGGGCGTTTCCGGCGCCTTCCGGGGGGTCTGTCGGCTTGTCGGCACCATTTTTGGTGCCGCTGGGCTTGTCAGGCGCCGCTGCGGCGCGGTCAGCGTCTGTGCGCCGCCTGGCGTGCCGTTGGGTCTGGCGGCGCGTGGCGGCAAGCCGCTTGGTTCGTGGCGCCGCCGGTCACGCGCCGGTTTTGTGGGCGCCGCTATGTGCCGCGTTCTTCGCGCCGTGCCCTCTGCAGTGCCGCTTTTCAACCCGTTTTGCCTTCTCAGCACCGGGGCCCTAAGGGACTCTCCTTGTTTCTCTGCTATTTCCTCCTCTCCTAATTTTCACTCCTTTCCTGTCCAAACGGTCCTTCCTGGACCATCAGGAGATGATGTTGAGCCTGACCCAGACCTTCGGTTGGGTGATGAAGTGGAGGAAACAGGATCTTTCTTTGCTACAGAGCCTGTGGTCGAGGACCTGTTCTTTAAGTCTCTGTTGAAGAACCTGAGATCCACTCTTCTCTCCAGACTACAGACATCGATCCTGGGAAGATATTAAGACTCAATACCTTCATGCCCTCGGAGATCCCTACGGATTTGACTCCTCCGATCCAGCCTTCCTTCGAGACGCTGTCTCAAATGGTATGGAATAATCCTCCTCTTATTCCCTCAGTGGCTAAATCCATTGATAAGTATTCAGCTCCCAAGGATCGTCCCATTTTGGCATCCCAAGCCTTTATGGATCCTATTGTAGTCCTGGCAGATAATGATAAGGTCGTTTTCCTCAACTACTACAGCTCGACCTATTAACAAAGAGTCTCAAGATTGATACATTAGGTAAGAGAGTCTTTGCTGCCTCCACTCTAAGTATGCGTGATTGCCAGTTATCAAGGCTATTTTCTCAGTATGAGTATATCCTGTGGCACACTTTGAAAAGAATGGTTGAAGCTCTTCCGATTGGACTCCAAGTCAGAGCTTCTTCTCACCATTACTAGAGGTATTGAGTCCACAACCAACAGGTCAGCCGCTATGGATGCTTTCACACTGCTTCTCGCTCAGCAGCCGCAGGTATTTGTACCGTGCCATTCCTGGCTGCATACTTCTGGCTTCACGAATGATGCTCAGCAGCAGGTAATGGCGCTGCCCTTTGATGGCTCCTTCTTTTCGGCCCTCAGGTGGAACAAGCCTTAGAGGCCACTCAGAAGACTAGGTCGGCCATTGTTGGCCAGACCTCCGCCTGCTCCCTCTCGGGGCATGTGAACAGACGCCAGTTTCATAGTCGTCAGTCCTTTCGAGGCAGAGGCAGAGGAAGCTTCCATAGAAGCCAACCTGCCCAACCTCAAACGAAAGCGCAGCAGAAAGCGCAGGGGCCTAAAGCCCCCAGCGCCACCTTATGAATTGCTGGCCCAAGTTCCATCCACATTGCCCGAGGTGGAACTTTCTCCTCCGGTGGGAGGTCGTCTGATGTACTTCTACAACCAGTGGAAGTCCATAACTTCGGACAAATGGGTCCTTCAGATAATTCGGGAGGGTTATTCTCTCAATGTTTTGGAAACCCCCCTGAATTGTCCTCCCAGACGACAACCCAGGTTGTCGGCCTCTCAGTCAGACCTCCTCGCCGCCGAGATCCAGGGCCTTCTAAGCAACAGGGCAATAGAACTAGTGCCCCGCATTCAAGTAAGCACAGGGTTCTACCCCATTACTTCCTGGTTCCAAAGAAATCTGGGAATGCCACCATCTAGACCTCAGAAGTTAAACAAATTCTCTCCCCAGGAGAAATTCAAAATGATTTCCTAGGTACCCTGTTACCCTGCTGCATCAGCACGGCTGGCTGGCCTCCTGATATGCAGGACGCCACCAGCATATCCTCATCCACCCGACCCACCGCGACGCTCCTCAGGTTTGTAGCTCTGGTCGGCATTATCAGTTCAGAGTCCTGCCTTTTGGCCATCTCGGCGCCATGCAGTTTTACAAAGTGTTGTGCAGTTCTCGCAGGCGCATCCTCAGGAAGATAGGACTCTAGTGTTTCCCCTACCTGGACGATTGGCTTCTAGCGAGCCCTTCCAGCCAAGGGACTTTGGAAGCGTGCAAACGACTTCTCGCTTCACGCCAATGGAATTCTGCTGAATTTGAAAAATCACAACTGCAGCCCTCCCAGAGGCTCTTTTCATACAGACGCCTAGACACCTCTTCCACGGCTTTCCTCCAGAGGACAGAAGACTCGACATCCTTCGGATGGCCTGCTACATCGGGGAGAACCAATCGGTTACAGCTCTCTCGATGCAACGCATGTTGGGTCTCATGGCGCTCGGTGTTCACTGTACCCCTGGCCCGGTTGCACATGAGAACCACCCAATGGATGCTCTCCACTCAGTGGTCTCCGACCTCTCACCCCCAGTCTTATCCCATCAAGGTGACGGAGCCCCTTCGAAGGTCTCTCACCTGGTGGACTCAAGAGAGCAATCTCCTGGAAGGGTTCCCCTTTGCTCCCCCGGATCATCAGATCTCCATCACCACAGACGCATCGCTAATGGGATGGGGAGCTCACTGTCGCTCCCTTCACACTCAAGGTGTATGGACTCAGTTCGAAACTCATCTCCACATAAATGTCCTGGAGATGAGAGCTGTCCTCACGCCGATCCGAGCTCTGAAGGATATCCTTTGTCACAAGAACATTCTCCTTCAAATGGACAACAAAGCTGTGATGTATTACATCACAAGCAAGGCGGTGCTCATTCTTACCCTTTGCAGGGAAGCAATGAGGGTGTGGGAGTGGTGCTTGGAGCACAAGTCTCTGATTCAGGCGGTTTATCTGCCAGGTATACAAAATGACCTAGCAGATCACCCAGCAGAACGCAGGCAGACCTCATGAGTGGTCTCGATCCAGCCATAGCTCGGTCACTATTCAAGAGTGGGGACTCTAGACCTGGACCTTTTGCATCCCCACCAACGCAAAACTACCTCTCTTCTGCTCCAGAAACCAGGGCCTGGCATTTTCTGTCAGGATGCGTATCAGGCTGCGGGTGGACAAACGCTTTTTCCTCTTTCCACCGCTTCCTCTAATCCAGAGAGTTCTCCTTGCTCGAGGTCTCAGGGGACCAAATGATTCTCATTGCTTCCTCCTGGCCTCGGAACTATGGTTTCCTCTGCTCAACAGTATGTTGGCAGCCTCCTCGAGACCACTTCCCTTGCAAATCAATCTTTGTCTCAGGGTTCGTTGGTCCATCCCAACCTGAAATCACTTCACCTTCATGCTTGGCTCCTGAAGAGGTAGAAGTGAATCGGTTCAACGCTCTCGAGAGTCTCGGACATCCTTCTGGCTGCGCTGAAGCCAGCCACCCAAAACTGACGCCTAAATGGAAACGCTTTCTCTCTGGTGTGCAAAGTCCTCTTGAATCCTTTTCCTGTCCTCCTGACAAGGTTCTGAGTATCTTTTGGACCTATCAAACTCAGGTCTCCAGTACTCCACAGTTAAAGTTCACCTTAGTGCCATCTCAGCTGCCCATGAGCCGGTTTCTTCCTTGACTCTGGCTCAGCTTCCTATGGTGAAGAGATTTCTTATGGGATTCTTCATACCAGACCCCTGTTAAGCCGTCCAGTTGCAGCCTGGGACATTAACCTGGTGCTGGACATGCTCACTGGAAGCCTTCGAGCCCCTAGCTACCTGTGAGCTAAAATTTCTTACCTGGAAGACTGCCTTCCTGGTGGCCATTACCTCAGCCCGCAGGGTCTCGGAGATTCATGCCTTGGTGATGGACCCTCCGTATACTGTATTCCATAAAGACAAGGTAGTTCTCCGTACTCATCCTAAATTTCTTCCCAAGGTTGTGTCAGAATTCCATCTAAACCAACCTCTGATACTTCCCTCTTACTTCGCTAATTTCCAAAATGAAGGGGGAACAAGCTCTTCATTCTTTGGATGTTAAGAGAGCCTTGCAGTTCTATTTAGATAGAACCAAGAATTTTTGCAAGACTCAGCAACTGTTTGTTTCTTTCAGCGACACCCGGCTGGGTCAACCTGTCGCTATCAGATGCATCTCATCATGGTTAGTGGCATGCCTTCGACATTGCTACTGCATAGCTCAAGTTAAATTGGAGGGTTGAGTGTACGCTCACTCTACTAGGGCGGTCGAGGCATCTTTAGCGGAGATTCGCAATGTTCCAATTGCGGATATCTGCAACGCCGCCACCTGGAGCTCAGTGCATACATTCATTAAGCATTATGCACTGGATGTTCATGCCAGGCGACATTCCGCATTCAGCAGAACTATCCTTAATGGGCTTCTATCTTAGACGCATGAGCTCTGGCTCTCCTGCCGCCCTTTTGGGGGATTATCAGCTTGGTACTCTCCCACTAGTGTGAATGAGTGGTGGAGACTTATGTCCAGGAAGATATGAAAATTACGTACCTACCGTAATTCTTGATCTTCTTGGACGAGTCTCCACCACTCATTCACACGCCCACCCTCCATCCCCCGAGCTCACCGCTGTGTTGGTCTTCACTCTCTCAAATCTTTAGGCCGTGAGGACTTCTTTGCTGACCCTTCTTACACGGGTCATACGGACTATCTTATGTCCGTTTTTTAAGGTTGGATTTACTCTTTACGTTAGTTGCGCTGCACCTCCTTGGTAAAAAAGGTACTGAGGCGGTTGGAGGGTCGTCGTCGAGATAGTCATTGCTGCTTGAGCCACTGCTCGCGGCGCCGTGCCTCGTGGCATGGCTCTCGCACCGACCCTCCAGCAAAAAGTTTGCTCCCGATGGGTCCTAGTGCCTCCGGCGCTAATCCCACTAGTGTGAATGAGTGGTGGAGACTCATCCAAGAAGATCAAGAATTACGGTAGGTACGTAATTTTCATATCTGCGGGGTGCCCCATCTGGCAAAGATCACCTCCAAAACCAGGGGGTCCAGTGACCATTCGTGATGGCCCTGGGAAATCCTGCTGAGAGCATCTACCAGGACATTGTCCTTGCCTAGGAGGTGAACTGCTGTAAGGGAGATGTTCAGGGAGTAAGCCAGAGACCACAACTTCATTGCTTCGGTGCACAAGGCCATAGACCGAGTGCCCCCTTGCTTGTTGATGTGCCACATTGTGGTGGTGTTGTCTGTTCTGACCTGAACAACTTTGTTCTGAACAGATTTGGAAAAAACTTGAAGTGCTAGAAAAACTGCTCTGAGTTCCAACATATTGATGTGGAGCAGAGATTCCTGAGGGGACCACAATCCCTGGGTAGTGAGGTCGCCCATGTGAGCTCCCCACCCCAAGAGGGATGCATCTGTAGTAAGGATTAAGGAATGAGACTGAGTAACAAAGGGAACCCCTTGCCTCAGATTGCTCTGATCCTGCCACCACTGTAGGGCCTGGATCAGGGTTCAAGTAACTGGGATCAATTTGGTTAGAGGGTCTTTCTTTTGAGACCAGAAGGCTCTCAAATGGAACTGGATGTCCCTCATCTGAAATCTTGCTCCCTGTACTACTGCTGTAGAGGCAGCCATGTGCCCTAGAAGTTGTAGAAAATGCCTTGCTGGTCGAGAGACCTGCAGGGTGAATGAGGAGGCCAGAGAGACCAGGGTCCTTGCCCTGTCCAGAGGAAGGAAGGCTCTGGCTTTCTTTGTGTTCAGCTCTGTGCCTATGAAGGTGAGGAGCTGTACAGGCTCTAACTTGGTAACTTGGTAATTGGGACATAAGTAGGCCGAGGCCCATCGAGAATGTCCTCCACACATGTGGATCATTAATAAATTTATTGTTTATTCAAAAGCCATCTATCTAATTTAAACTTAAAAGTATTAATATTCTTGCAATCAACAATTTCCTGTGGCAAGGAGTTCCAGACTCTTGGAGCTCTAACATTAAAAAATTGCTGTCTTTTATTTGTTTTTGATTTTTTAATTACAATTTGTTTATTATGAAGTCTGGGGACAATTTTTCTAGTTGCGAAGGACAAACCACAGGATTCCATTAATATTGGAGATGATACAATTTTGAATAATTGAAGGATATCGCCTCTTAATCTTCTATTTTCTAATGAATATAGCCCTGTTTTTAGAAGCCTGGTTGCGTAATCATGGCGGGAGAGGTGGGGTATTATTTTTGTCGCCTTTCTTTGTACCCTCTCAATTTTTGTAATATCCTTTATCAGGTATGGACTCCACAGGGGTGAGCCGTAGTCCAAGTGGGGCCTAACATGAGTTTTGTATAATGTCATAATACATTCTTCAGTCTTCAAAACAAAAGTATTTTTTATCCTACACGAAGAAGCGTTGGCTTTATTTGTTACCTTATTGTAATGATTTGAAAAGACAAGCCATCATCAATCATTATACCCAGGTCTTTTTCAGTGACTGAATCTCGTATTTTAGTACCATTAAGATAATATGGTTGTGTAGGGTTGTTTTTACCAAAATGGAGCACGGAACATTTTGAAACATTAAAAGACATCTTATTAATGGATGCCCAGGTTTCAATTATTTTTAAGTCTTTTAGGATTGTATTTCTGCTGTTTTCATTATGAACAGGTCCCCCCAATTTAGTGTCATCCGCGAATTTTGATAGCTTGTTCTGAGACACGATCTTAAGATCACTTATAAAAATGCCAAACAAGGTGGGACCCAGTACAGAACCCTGGGGAACCCCACTCGTCACAGGTCTTTCCTCTGATAATACCCCATTGATTCTGACTGTTTGAGTTCTTTCATATAACCAGCTGTTCACCCAAGACACAATGGCCTGGATATTCAAACTGCGCCATTCTGAGGCGCAAGCCCTTGCGCTGCTCAAAATAGTTGCGCAGGGTGGAGAGGGGGGTTGCTTCACATATGCAACCCCTTTTGACCGTGTCTTCAGCAGAGCTGAAGTACTTGACTTGGAAAAACTGTGTTTCTGCTAGCCATCACCTCTGCCAGGTGCTGAAGTGACTGGCCTTGTCAGTGGGCCTGGTTTAAGCCTTTCATAGAGATGGTAGTCCTCAGGACTAACAGGAAGTTTTGCTAATGGTTTCAGACTTTCACCAATCAATCATGTCTCTTCCTGTACACTTCACTGACCACTCCTCTGGTGAAAGACTGCACAGTTTAATCTCAAAAGCCCTTAGATACTATATAGAGCGTACCAAGGGTCACAGGTTGAATCCACCAATTGTTCCTCACTTATGGTGAGGTTGGTAGGGTGCTAAAAGATCCATTGCCAGGTGGATTGTCTCTTGAGCCAATTCTGTTACGAAAAACTGGGTAAGGTTCCTCCCTCAGGCCTGAGACTCACTCTACCAGAGTACAGCTCGTCTCTGGCTGCTGCCAGGGACATTTCTATCCTGAGATATGTCAGCAGCTACCTGGAAAAACAGTTCACACGCAGTATTACTCCTTGGATATCGACTGGGAGTGAGTGTCGATTTAGCAGCTGTTAGCTGAGCCTATTTCCCAAAATGGTCTGTCCCTCCTCCATCTATTAATGAATCTGCATATGTCATAATATGAACCATGTTGTTTGAAGAAAAAACTTACTCACCTTAGTAATGTTGTTTCTTCTAATGAATCTTGCTATATTATGACCTCCCCAACCACCCCTCTCAAAACCTGTTTTTTGGGATTAATGGCGGAGCAGTGCAATCAGCACTTCTTTGATGCAGTTATTTCACCTTCGGGTGCCCAGGTGTGTATTAAATTTTTTCTTCTTGAATCCCCGATTTGAGTCTTTGTTTTGGGATCAGAACAAAAGAAGTCTTTGTAGTTAGTAGCCAGTGACTAATGTGGGTTCTGACTTCCATACAAGAACCTTAGTGAGTTTTTAACGCATAAAGATCTGATAGTTTAAGTTTGAGCTTCAACAGACAGAGTGTACAACTGAGCTCGGCGCTCAAGATTCCATGCCCTGCATGGAAGTTAACTCTTTCACCTCCGGAGCAGTTCTAACCTGGGATTATACTGCATATGTCATAATATAGCAAGACTCCATTAGAAGAAACAACATTACTAAGGTGAGTAATTTTTTCTTTTGTGCCAGACAGTTCTATTCTATGTTGTGGTGTCAGTTGCTTTGGCTTCTCAGAAGGAACTAGAAGAGGACAGGATGAGATCTGTTACAGTACAGTAGCTTATTCTTGTTGTTTTTACATTGTTTCTTGTGGATTCTACTTGGTAGAAGGTTATTTCTTTTCTTTCTTACTATTTCTAAGGGACTAGCAGGGTATTGTTTGGGGCTGTTGGAATTTTGAAACCTGTTTTGGTAGCTATAAGTGGGCTCATTTGTTTGATGTTTCACTGTGTAGCAGGCTGCATTTAAAGAGCTTATTTCTTTGATTTAAAACCTATTTGGTGTGATTTAACTGGGGGCTGTTTCTTTGAATTTGAGACCTATATCTTCTAATTTCAAGCCTATTTTGATGTGTTGTTGGTGAAGCTGTTTGAATTGGAGTCCTGTTTCTTTGGTAGCAAACCTAGTTTGGGGAGCTTTGAGTGGAATTGTGATTCATTTTGCTGGTTTCACTAGCTGCAAAGTTTAGTGCATAGTGAGGGAAGGGTGCTAATGGTCTGGCCAGGTCTCACTCAGCTGGGAAGCGAGAGCTGAATCAGGTGTCGCGTCAGTTGCTTTGAATTCTCAGAAGGAGAACTAGAAGGGACAGGATCAGATCTGTTACAGTACAACAACTTCTTCTTCTTGTTTTACATTGTTTCTTGTAATTCTACTTGGTAGAAAGATTTATTTCTTTTCTTCTTACTTCTGAGGACTAGCAGGGTATTGTTTGGGAATGTTGGAATTTTTGAAAACCTGTTTTGGTAGCTCTAAGTGGGCTAATTTGTTTGATGTTTCACTGTGTAACAGGCTGCATTTGTAGAGGCCTATTTCTTCTGATTTAAAACCTATTTGGTGTGACTTAACTGGGGCTGTTTCTTTGAATTTGAGACTTACTGTATATCTTCTAATTTCATACCTATTTTGATGTGTTGTTGGTGAAGCTGTTTGAATTGGAGTCCTGTTTCTTTTGGTAGCAAATCTATTTTGGGGGCTTTGAGTAGAATTGTTATTCATTTTTGCTGGCTTCACTAGCTGCAAAGTTTAGTGACATAGTGGAAGGGTGCTAATGGTCAGACCAGGGCCTCAGCCGTGACATTCTGGAGGAACTTGGGCTGGTCCACCCCCAACCCCCTCACCCACCGCCCCAGTCCATTGATTTCACTTTATACCAGTTCTGACATCAGTTCCTCAAACTGGGCAAAGGATATGCACCTGTCATAGAGAAGCAGACATCAGGAAAGAACAGCAACAAGTGAAGGTGACTACTATCTCAGTGGAAGGAAGTAACTGCAAATCTAGGGGCTTCATTATTGCCACTGCATTGCTGTTGCATTGAGAAAATTGGAATAGGAGTTTGAAAGAAGGTTGTGCAATAGCTACTTAAGTCTCTTTTTTGGTGTGGATAGGAATATAAAAAGCAGTTGCTCAATCTATCTAAGCGTGTTCAAACAAATGAGGGAAATTAAAGAATAGAATGTTTTACTGATGGGGGAGGGAGACTTGGGGGAGTGTTGGTGTCCTGCATCTGGAAGGGTGGGGGGAGTCACTGGTGGAGCAACAATAGCAACAGGTAGGAGTGAGCTGCAACAACTGCGGTGCCAATCTTTCTAAAAATTGCCTGGAGTGTGGGAGATGTTTTGTACAACCATAGGAAACTTGGAAAGTAGATTGAGGGTCTGCAGGAGGAACAAAGACAGGCAAGGCAGATTGGGGGTGAGTTTAGCCCAATACTGGAGGGAGGAAGAAGAAGGGGAGATGAGGAGAGCGATTTAAGCCAACAGTGGTGAGGAGAGGGTCGAAGAAGGAAGCAGAGACAAATGGGCCAAGGCCAGGAAGAACGATTGTCAGAAACCAGGTCAGGAGACAAAGACAAATGGAAGGAGGAGATAGGGACTTGTGAGGAGAAGAAGTGCCAAAAGTCATGGAGTGGAAAGAGAGAACAGGTTACTATGAAGAGAGAGGGCGAGCATTTGTGAAGGGTCTTCAGAAAATAGTTTTGCACTGCAGAGAGGAAGAAGGTGGAGGAGAAATGATGAAAGTAGAGAGTAATTGATAAATACCTGGACCAAGCACCGACGGGAAATTCTGCTGGGAGAATTGCAACAGGGCAAAAGGGAAATAATGTGCAGGAGGAAGAGGAGCTGGAAATGAGAGAGGAGATGAATGGAAAGCAAGCAGTGAGTAGAAGTGGTGGAATCTTAGTGCTGGAGGACTCAATACTAAGTTGAGTCAGATGGGGAGTAACAAGGGGAGAAGCATAGTTGCATTTGGGTGGAGAGCCATGCCAGGAATGACAGCGGAAAAGGATGGGACAATCTGTTCTGAAAATATGCTAGAAGGGGGTGAGGGACAAGCCTCATTTAATTATACATCTTGGGACAAATGACCTGGCTGACAAGACAGGAGATACAGTCAGAGGAGGTTTGAGGAACTAGGACAATTAGTGTGAGGGCAGGAAGATCAGTAACTTTTCAGAGACTCTTACAGTGCCCAATGCAAGCATAACAAGAAATCACAGACTAGAGAATTTAACGGACCAACTAAGAACCTGGTGTTGTGCTAAAGTGTATGGGCTGTTGGAGGCCTGGGAGGCAGTAGTCTCTATACCAGGACAGACTACACTTGAGTGAGAAGGAAAGAAGTGTTGAAACAGAGGATGGAGGAATACATAGAAGAAGTTTGGAATTTAAACTAGGAGCAGGGGGTGGCAATTGGGCAAGAGACATGCAGAGAACCACAGGTTGGGAAAGCCATGAGCTACCCCTCACATAACAGTGACAAGGGACAAATGGCAAGTACTATTTTTTTTTTTTTACATTGAATGCATGAGACAGTGTGTCGGCGAATAAGGCCTATGCCACACCCAGTCTATCCATTTGAGTTTGTAAGTTCAGTTTGTTTTCCTAAAGTCTGTTGCACTTACCCTGACCTCCAGAATTCCTTTATGTCTATCCCATGCATTCTTAAATCCGTGATTGTTTCAGCCCCACCACTTCCTCTGGCAGAAGTGTTTCCTTGTCCACCACCCATTCTGTGAAGAATTCTTTCTCATGTTTCCTCTGAATTGTCCTCCTCAACTTCATCCCATGCCCTCTAGTCCTGGAACATCTTTTTACAGCTTAAAAATAGTATTTTCCTGCACCCTATTCTCTCCTGTAAAAGATACTTGTATGTCTCTATCATATCTCTCTCCCTCCTCTCCTCCAGGAGCACCATGTTCAGTTCCCTTCAACCTGTCTTCATAGGACTTGTGATGCAATCCATGCACCATCTTTGTTGCCCACTGCCAACCTTCTCTACCTAACCTATAATCCTTCACATAGCTATGGTCTCCAGAACTGTACACTGTACTCAGGTGGGTCTCACTAGTGTCTTGTATGGCAGATTACTGACCTCCCTTTTTCTGCTGGTAATGCCCCACTGCTATACATCCCAGCATCCTATTTGCTTTACCTGCTGCCTTGTGCACTGTTTCCCTACCTTGAGGTCATCAGAGATGATAACCCCAAGATCCCTTTCCTGCTTGAACAGTGCGTATATATCCTCACCCCCCCAACTGATATATTGTGCAGGTTTGTCATTTATATGCATTATCTTGCACTTCTTTGCATTGATTTCAACTGCCAAACCCCTGACCATTCTTCAAGTTTCTGCAGGTCGCTTATCATTCTGTCTACACCCTGTGGTGTGTCTACTCTGTTACAGAGCTTTGTGTCATCAGCGGAACAGTGAAATTCTGCCTTCTGGGTACTGCAGCCATGACACTGATGAAAGTGTTGAATAGGATCCAGTCCCAGCACTGATCCTGGTGCCCCCACTGGTCACTCTTCCTCTGTGGAGTGGCAGCCGACTACCACCACCCTCTGTATCCTGCCACCCAGCCCAGTTACCTACCCACCACACTGTCCTTGCCAACACATATTCCCCAGTTTGTGTAATAGTCCTTCTATATGGCACAGTGTCAAGGCCTTGCTGAAGTCCAGATGGGCCATGTCCACTGCCCTCCCTGATCCACCTCCTAGTCACCCAGTCAAAAAATTCAATGAGGTTGGTCTGACACTGACCTCCTGGGTGAAACCATGCTGCCTTAGGTCCTGTAGTCCATTGACAGCAGATGTTCCACCAATCTCTCCTTCAGTAGTGCTTCCATGATCTTCCCCACACTACCGGGGTGAGGCTGACTGGTCTGTAGTTCCTGCTTCCTCTTTGTTCCCACTTTTGACATAAGGGGACTACATCTGCTGTCCTCAATCTTTGGGTACCTCCCCTGTTTCCAGTGATCAGCTAAACAGGATAGCCAGAGGTTCAGCCACCACCTCTCTTAGTTTTTAAGGACCCTGGGGTGCACCCATCTGCCCCATTCTTTAGCTAACTCTTATTACTCCAGTTCCATGGGACCCTTTCTACGATATAAAAGGACTTGTGTCCATTTCTGCACCATTCTCCCTTGTACTCCCTCAGACCCATTACCCTCCTCTTCCTCAGTAAAGACTGAGCAGAAATACCTGTTCAGTATGTCAGCTTTACTGTTGTCATCCTCCACCTTGACCCCATCCTCCTCCTTCAGTCTCACTATCCCTCCCTTTGTCTTTCTTTTTTCACTTATGTACCTGTAAAAGGTTTTGTCCCTCTACCCACTGATTTTGCAATGTGTTCTTCTGTCTGAACTTTGGCTTCCCTGACTGACCTCCCTGCCTCCTTTGCTTCTCTGGTACTTCTCCCTATCCCCTTCTGCCTGTGTCTTTTTTGTATTGCCTGGAATACGAAATCTTTTTGGCTTTCATTTTCTTTGCTAACTCTTTGGAAAACCATAATGGTCTCCTCTTCTTTTCCTCTTGCTAACCTGTAATACATAATTCTGTTGTTCTTGTAATCCCATTTTAAATACACCCTGTTCCTCAACCCAGATTCCTGTCCCATTCCCTTAATGCCTCTTTCAAGTAGCTCCCCATTTCCCAAAGTCTGCCCCCCTAAAAATCCCAGGATCGTGTTTTTGTGTGGTTTGGTTCTGCTCTTTCTGTGATTTCAAACCACAATGGCTAGTGGTCACCGTTTCCCAGTTGCTTCCCCTGTTACCCCCATCACACTGTCCCTGTTTGTGAGCACAAGGTCAGTATTGCCTTCTGCTGAGTTGGTTCCACGACCAGTTGCTTGAGAAGAAGCAGCCCTGAGAGGAGTCCAGGATAAATCTGCTCCTAGTTGATGCTGCTGCTGGGATGCTCCAGTCACGTCTGGAATATTGAGGTCTCAACCAGTACTACCTCACCCTTGTCTGCCATCCTTTGGATAGCTAGCATCAACTCCCTATCTGTTTCTTCCTCCTGGGCTGGTGGGTCTATAGACCACACCTGTGGGATGGCTGTCCCATTTTCCTTTCCAGCAACCCACAGTATCTCTCCCCATTTTGTTCCTCCTGGATCTGTGTGGCCCTTATGTCATTTTTCACATACAGTGCCACTCCTCCTCCCTTCCTGCGTGCTCTGTCTCTTCTGAATATGTTGTAGCCAGGTATGGCCATCTCCCAGTCATGGTTATCATTACACCAGGTTTCAGTGATGGCCACAATGTCCAGGTCTGACTGCACCATGACAGCCTCCAGATCTTCCATCTTGTTGCTAAGGTTCCTGGCATTTGCACACATCTACTCCAGTCCCTTCCTTGGTTGTCATTTATCCCTGGTTCTCCTTGCTGTCTGCCCGTCTGCTGAATTTTGCCCCTTTTCTGCTTATCCACCTCTTGGGCACTAATTTCCATGTTTTGCACACTGCTTTGCAGAGATAGCCACTCCTCTGGTTCACTGGTTCCACTGCTAGCTGTGGGGGGTGAGCAAGTAGGTACCCTCCTTGCTGGCCTGCCACCCCCCGCACTGGATTTAAATGCTGTCAATGTAGCATTTAAACTTGTCATTAAGTCTTGGATTCCCCTCCAGGATAGATGCAGGCCGTCAGGCAGGAACAAACCTCCATCCCTCAGGTGGGTCCCCAGTCACAATGAATCAAACCCTTCCTCACAGCACCAGTTATTCAACCATGAGTTTAAAGTTCCTGGTGCATGCACTCCTATGCTCTCCTTGCCTCTCACAGGTACTACTTCTGAAAGTGACAAAATAGCTACTTGCAGGACCCCTCCCCAGTTCCTAAACTCTTCCTGAACTCCTTTGGCTCCCCCATTTGCCAAGTCATTAGTACCTAGGTGGAAATGACATCCAGCTCACCCTCCCGTCTTGCCTCCCCAGTGATCCCCAGGATCTTCCTCCATCCCTCCATGCCGTGGCACCTGTTGAGCACCTCACCTCCCTGTCCTCCCCTCCTGTGTTCCTAGCTGGATCCCTCTTATGATGTGAGTCCCCCACCAGGATTCGCTTCCTCCTCCTCTGAGGTCCACTGCTTTCCCGCTGAGGTCACCTCCTTGGCTAACCTCCACATCCTTTCCTTCCACTCTCTGGGTACTGTATTTGGTTGTCCTTGTTTGCCATGTGGCATATGAGTTCTTGAGTGGAATGAGGATCTGGGATGGCCTCTGCCTATGACTGCTCTAACCCTCCCTGAGCCCACTGTCATCCAGGTGCTCCTCATTCTCAGCATCCTTTGAGGCAGTTGCATTGGACTGGGTGGTCCTGGATAGGGGTGATGGTACTCGTGACCCAGTTTACTTCTGCTCTGAATCTGGCTACCTCATCCGCGCAGTCCAGATAGATGCATGCAGATGAGGGCAGCACCTCAGTGTCCAGAGGTCTGCCTGAATGTGGCTGCCCAGCCACTGCATTACCTCCCTCCCACATTATGCTAGCAATTCCACTACTTGTCTCCTGAAGCTCTCCTAGTTAACTTTTAATTAATTTACTGTCCTAAAAATCCTGCCACTGTTCCCCTATAATATTTGAAAATACATACACTTCTACCTAAGCTCTTTATCCTTACAATCAAAAGGTAACTACAATCACAATAATCTACCTTCTACTAATACAGATTCTATCACAGAATCAGAGCACAATGCAAAAAATGAAAATTACGTACCTACCGTAATTCTTGATCTTCTCTTGTATCCTCACCATTCATTGCTTCCTGGGTGAGCAGGGCGCACCATCACAGGGCTTTTTTTTTTTTTTTTTTTTTTTTAAAGTTTGCTACAGCACGCACCTCGAGTGGCGTCATCGTCATCGCTGAGGAGACGGACCGTTCAGTGGCGACAGACTCCTCCTCCAACTCCAGTTCTGTGAGCGGAGGCAAAAGAAACAGAGGATATGAATGGCGAGGCAAGATGGCCGAGGATAGCAAAGCAAGGAAGAATGAACTGAAAAGGGATAAGCCCGATGGAGGACAGGAGGAGATTAGAGTATCCTAACCTAGGGACTGCAGGGGCCTCCTTACCTGGGCGACTCTAGGAGGAGATGAGAGAAGGAATGAAATGAGAAGAAGAAAAGAAGAGAGGAAGAGAAGAGATGGGATGTTGAAGGGACCAGATGCCCAATGAGCATAGTTGGCTTACAGCTGAAGGCTCGACTAAGGGAAGCAAGAATCCCGAGAATGAGGCTGAAAGAAGGTTCACCAAACCCGCTAGACAGACTCAGGAGCATAGTCCTCATCTTCAACATGCCATTGTTCTTGATACACGCCGGGCTCCTGGCGCGGAAGGCTGTTAACTGGAGGACACCGAGGGAGGAAGAATAAACCCCAGGCAGCATGAGAGCACTGCTCAGGGGTTTAGAAGCAGAAAAATGTAAGCCTTTCAGGCGTTTAAGATGAAAAGGGACTCAGACTGACTGGCAAAGGCAGGCCAAGGCTTAAACTGGCTAGGATTGGATATGGTCCTTTTGCTCTTCTGTAAAAATTGTCAGGAGGACATAAGGAAAACCAATGTGCAAACTAGCGAGAAGGATAGCCTACCTTCTCATTTCCATTCTAGTTTGTTTTCCCTTTTTTTTTTTACAGATACATTTTAGACTAGATGCATGCCCTAATACCAAGATGCCTATAGCAGTCGAAGAAAGTTCCTCAGCATTTTCCTCTCTTTTTTTTTTTTTACAAAAGAAAAAGGGATAAACGTGCCGTTCCTCTGTTCTGCAAGGCAAGAATGGGGGAGTTTTGATTTCAGGGCAACTATCTGGAACACAGGATTGCAGGATCAAAACTGAATAGCCTGAGCCAGGCCAAAACCCAGAGGTATCTAGCCAGAAGAATGGCAAGAGATAGTTGTGTGAGTCTGATCGCCAATGCAATCCACGAGATGGCCCATGAATCTTAAGTAAGTAATTTTTCTGGAAAATTAGGCCCCAAGAAGATTTTTTTTTTTTTTTTTCGGAAACAATTAACAATTTTTTCCCTATATTTTAAGAAAATTTTTTTTTTTTTTGCAGAGAGGAAGGAGGCGGAGGTGGAGAAGCCAGGAAGAGGCCACTGAGGGGATGGTGGGCGGTGTAAGTAATGAATGGTGAAGATACAAGAAGATCAAGAAATTACGGTGAGTACGTAATTTTCATATCTTCACTGTCAATCTTCACCATTCATTACTTCCTGGGTGAGTACCAAGCTCCTCTTCCCCTGGAGAAGGAAGAGGCCATACCCTGAGGAACAAGACCCCCAGCCCTCTGTTGGTGAGAAACAGAGGAAGACCTGGCTATTCAGAAAGCCTAAGTGGGAGAAGAGCTGGAGGTGCCTCCCGAGGGCGAGGAGATGGATGGAGCCTGTAAAGTCTCCTAGCTCTGGAAGAGAAAAGACGGGTCCCCCGGAAGGCGGAGCGAATCACCCTACGCCGGGCCAGGAGTGACAACCTGGAAAGACGAAGCCATGCCGTCCGCCTGATGCAGATCGCTGTCCCCGCAAGCCTGGAAGCCACCTCATTGGCGTCATAAGATGCCCTTGCTTGGTGTCTTGCCAGCTCCAGGTCTACCGCGGAGAGGGCCAACGGTTGTCTGGTTTGCTCCGTGTCAGGCATAGATGCCAGCAGCTGGGACATCATCGACCACAGATGCGGTTGTAGGCAGCGTGGTGAGCCTGATGTGATGCAATACATGCACTACGTGCGAGAAGAGAACACTCTTCCCTATCGGTCGAACTGGAGAGAGTCCGAATCCGATGAGGCGATCGTGCGCCCGAAACAACGGACACAGAAGGGTATCCAGGTACACCAAACCTGAGGACCCAGGTTGGGGAGGAACCTAGAGACTCAGAGGGGCACAATACCTATGCTGGCAGTCCGCGGGGCTGGGGAAGAAGCGGCGAGGAACTGCCAGGACCGAATAAACGCCTCCTGGAAGGGATAGGCCAGGAAGGTACCACCAGATGCTGGGCACTAGAATTCACCAAAAGGAATTCCAAGCGTCTGCCGTTAGGTTGTCTCTCGAGCGTAGGAAATCCGGAGATCCCTCACCATCCTCGAGAGGAAGCTGATATTCTGTGAAATCAGCATCAGAGGACAAATGAGCGAGGGGTTCCTCTCCCTCGAGGAGAGACGAGGATGATGGGGAACTGGAATGTCAGAGGATTCCTGCAGCGGTGGGGAGAGTGAAAGAGCCGCTCATGCATGTATCTAACATATGAGGAAGGCATGAACCTCGAACTGCTCCCAGGATAACGGACCCGTGGACCGACATGGCCGGGAGGCGAGGGTGAACGAGCAGAGAGATGGGAGGGGCACCTCGAGGAGGCAACTGCTCTCTGAGGAGCTCTGGAATCGAGAAAGGGGGCCTAGTAGGAGGGATCCGGATATCAAACCAGGCAGCTGGAGCAGACTCTGGGAAGCGGAGCCTGGAAGAGCCCTGGGAGAAACTCCCTGTGATGGCCTTGGGACTGCATGGATCCAGAGGGCAGTCCGCACAAAAGCGCTGCCAGGACACCCTAGAACCCACGGGGAGGGGCGGGGCTCTGCACTATGGCTCTAGCCCTCCCTGAGGTGGCAAAGAGACCAGGCAGGCCGCCTGCCCTCAACCCCTCAGTTCCGAGGGCCCTCCTCCTCGACTGCAACATCCCCTGTCCCTAGAGGCAACAGCACCCCAGGGGTAGCTGTCACGGACCTCAGAGGGCCTCCCCCTCCGTCACCCCGTCTGCCCCGGGACTCGGCCACCCCAGCGAGGAACCCTCAGGAAGGCAGCGGCAGGGGACAGAGGGAGAGACCCTTCGCCGCCTGGTACCCCTAGCCACGAGGACCCAGATTCCGAAGAATGGAGGTGCCAGGATGGGTCCACATCTGAGTCATCGTCCTCCGAGGAGGCGAGACCAGCAGGACCTCGATGCTGGCCACCCCAGGGTCCCGAGGCCCAGGGGCATGAGCAGCCCCAGTACCAAAAACAACCTTTCGCCCCCCACGCCCGGCGCAGGCCTAACCCCACACCCCAGCGGCTCTGGCAGAGCCACATCGCCAGAGGAAAGGAAAGCAGCCAGCGCCCGCTGGCGTGACGTCGGGAAGCGAAGAGCACCGTCGATGGCGCCACCATGTCCTCCCGGCACATGGCGGCACGAGGCCAAGCGTCACCGCCAGCGCGCTCCGATCACCGGCGCCACGAGCGGCGCCGGGATCAAAGCAGCGCCGCGGGCGGCGTCAGTCCACCCAGCCGAGCCCAGCCAAGGGCCTCGACATCGAGAGACCTGCACCTCGAAGAGGTGACTGCCGGAGAGTGTCAGCGTGTGGCCCGGAAGGGCCTAGCGCTCCCCAACACGCGGAAGGGGCCTCCTCCTCGGCAAGATAGGATGAGGAGACCCCTCCTCCTCGGACCGTATAGGCCGAGGAGGGACCGGAGAAGGCCTAGAGATCTCGCCGAGATTCCTCGCAGCCCGGCCGTCCCAGCCAGCGGGCGCCTGCCGAGCGCAGGCAGCAGGACTTCGAGGGACGGGACGGTCCATCGAGAAACAGGCGTCGCACAAATCCATATCATGGTTGGGTCCCAGGCAACGAAGACAAACGTCATGCGGTCCGGGGCAGGAGAAATGCGCCACAGGAGCACCGACGATAGGCGCCGCCGCTTCGACGACTATAGCTCCAGAACCGGACATAACGTGAAAATAACGAGATCAAAAACACAGTAGGAAATACACCCGGCGCCGAAAGAAAGAAAAAGAACAGTCTTACCATATCGGCGTCGAGTGTCAGGAAAAAACGGGAGTCGGTAACTACTACGCAGATACTACTTGAGCGCTTCGCGGACAGGTGCTGCCTCGACGGCGGGAGAAACAGAACTGAGTTGGAGGAGGAGGAGTCGGTCGCTACTAACGGCCGCCCCTCGCGCATGACGTCACTCTCGAGGGCGGTGCCGTTAGGCAAACTTTAAAAAAAAAAGCTCCTGTGGCGGGTGCGCGCCTCCGGCTTACACCCAGGAAGTAATGAATGGTGAAGATTGACAAGGGAAGATCATCTGCTACTTAGCAACAACAAACAGGTGACAACATACCAAGTTGATGTAGCTTTTTTTAAAATAGAAAAGAAAAATGTAATTGTTTAAACCAATAGAAATCAGCAGTTCCAAAAGCACCTTGAACTACAAGAAGAACACAGTACCACACCTCTGCCACAATAACTAAACAGTTCTAAAACATTGAGAAAGAAGAGAAAAATTAGAGACTGAGCAAAAGATACAATGTACTATAAAGTATTAGGCAATAGGTATACTCAGTTGTTTAACAGAGAAAATAAAGTACCTACCAAAACAGACAGGATACCCACAAATGACACTTAGGTTCTCAATATCAGACACCACCAAAGGCACATACAGAAAGGGGTTTAAACTATAGTATTAAAATAGTATTAAAATTAACCACATCAGAGTAGAAAAGATCACACTAAATAAATGTGTTGATCCTTCTGACTTCCAACGAATATCTACCGCACAAATTTTATATCTTCCTGGAGCCTACAGGGTTGTCTTTCACAATCACCTAAATTTACATAAAACAAAACAATTTTTAAACTGGAAATTATATCAAAAAGCACTTAGCTTTGGGAGCTCTTCTCAAACACAGCAACTCAGCTCAGAGTTCTAGAATCAGAACCTATTTATTTTATTTTTTGTTGATAGGGTAAGTGCACTAGACATATCCTGCCTATTTTCAGGCACGACCCGGGGGAGGGGGATACAGATGAACGCCAACTGACCTTGAACCAGATTAAGCTGTTGGTGGTATTTTTACTGAATGAGGGAAATTTGGCCAGGACACCGGGGAAATTCCCCTACTCTGTGTAGGTGGAGCCTTGCGCTGGTTGCATGATGGCCAGTCCGCATGATCCCAGGAGGAGATGGATGCTGTTAGCTTGGGGGAGTGGGCCTCCTCCCCTGTGCTACCTATACTAGAGGCCATAGAAGAGCGTTTGGATGTGGCTACTACGAGTAGTGCTACTATACTTGAAACGGATTCCGTTCCTAACACCGCGACTACTGGTAATGATTTTGCTGTACCTGTTTGTGTTGGGGCTAACTCAACTGTTTCCAGCCTTCAGGAGAAGCGCCTGGCTTTAGTCCTGCAATTGCAGCTCCTTGATACGGAGATAGCATCTTCTGCGCAGGCATCTACACGGACACCTATTCAAAGCCCTTCTCATTGCGACACTGCATGTGGAAAGCCCCCAGCCGACGTGCAAGACGTGGAATTCAACTCAGTTTCTTCCGCATTAGTGGAACTGCCGACTACAGTAGCCGACTGCCTCAAACCCACTCTGGACTGCTCAGAGGCCGAATTACACCGCCGAGATGGTGGACACCTCGAAAGCACGCAAACTAGCGATGGTTTACCCACAGTAAGTGCCTCTATTCTGCCTGTAAACCCTCAGTTCGTCTCACAGAAACCCTCTACTCCTGAAGTTTTCTTCTTTTCTGCCAATAAAGACCCAGGTTGGTCTAAACGTGGAAGTTCATTTTTCCACAAGAAACCTAAATTGACTCCTACTCCTTTAAGTCAGGACATTTCTAATGAATGGTCACCAGACAAAGCGCTTGAAAATGCTGGTTGGGAGAAGGGGGTTGGAGGGGTTTGGACCCCAGACTCTCAAGACCCTGTCTATTTGAATATGCTCAAAAACTCTGCTGTTAAGGACACCATGAGCTCCAACAAACCCTGGGGTGTGGATCCTCTTAAGGTTATTACAGGACTTGATTCTCTTAGTAAAAATACTAAGCCCACTGATTCTACAGCATGTAATGATTTAGATGGTACAAAAACTGTTTTTTCTGAACCTACTCTGCATACTTCGGCTAAAGCGTCTTCTGGTGCTAATTTTAAACTTGCAGATTTATTTTCAACTAAAGGTGAACCTGCACCAAGAAGGAATGCAGTTAGACTGCTTTATAAAGGAGGTTTGGAAATCCCCCCTGACCGCTTATATATAGCCAAATCTCTGCTTAAAGGGTCAATGAAATTTTTCTCTTCGGAGATTTTTGCTCTAATTAACAAAGGAAATTCTAACTTTGATATTAGCTTTAAGCAAATGTCTGGGCTTGACAGATTTTGGGCTCAATATGATAAGCTACAGTCCTCACCTATTTGGTCCCCTTTTCAAGCCATTCCCCTCACTAAACCAGCTGTACGTAATATTACTGTTGTTTTTAAAAATGAAGGAGTAAATATTGAAGATATTCTTTTTTGGTTGAATAAGCGGTGTGAAGTTCTGAACCGGCCTATTCCTAATCTTGACAGTGAGCAAATTTGGGATGGAAGTTGGAGGTCCGAGTTAAACTCTACCCTACCAACACTGGCCCTAAACATTTACCTAATTTCTTTTTTTTGGGTAAAGACAAGGGATTTATTTTTTATGCAGGACAGCCCAAATCATGTTTTAAGTGTGGTTCGCGCACTCATTTAAGTTCGGCCTGTGACACTCTAAGATGTAGTCACTGTTTTGAATACGGACATAATTCTACAAAATGTTCAAATTCTTTTAAATGTAACCTGTGTGAAGGGACTGGCCATGCTTATGGCCGATGCCCCTGGGCATCTCATAATAGGGACGATTGTCCTTCTCATGACGGTTTAATTACTATTGCCCAACAATTACAGGCTCAAAAGGTGGCCTCTTCAACCTTGGATACTGATTCTCCCCCCTTACCGATAGTTAATTCTGCAGAAATTTCCACAGTCCCTATTTCAGATTCTCAAACTTCTTTGAAAGCAGTATCTCCTACTGATTCCACTGTTTCTTCCTTAGTCACTAGCTCTAAAATACCTGATAAAGTTATGCCTCCCCCCCCCCATACGGGTTTAGACGTAGATACTCCAAGTTTTACTACTGTCGCTCATAAAAGAACTAGAAAGGGCCTTGCTATGGTTAGTCGCAGCAAAGATAGTACTACCCGTACTTGGCAACCCACTAATAAATTTGCAGTTTTAGCTACTGATCTTTCTGACAAAGACTCTGGTGGGGAAGATACTGACAGCTCTTCAATTCGCTCCTTCCCTGATGGGGAAGATGGTACTAACATTGACCCTATAGCCAAACGTACAAGGCAAAGTCGAAGAGGTAAATCTCCATCCACCTCTTAACAATGTCTTCCCTATCTATTTGTTCCTTAAATGTCAATAGCATTAAAGGGGAAAAAAGTTGGGAGGGGTGTTTTAACAGTTACAGACCTTAACTGCGACATTGTTTGTTTAGTGGATACCAGATTAAAAACCCATGGAGAGCTATACCAAGCCTCCAAGGCATGGACTATGGGCCCTTCATTTTGGTCCATTGGGTCGGATACCTGTGATGGAATTGGTATTTTATTCTCTAATTCTGAATTTCTGGTATCCAGACTGGTTGACATCTCTCCAGGTAGAGCCTTATTATTGGACTTTTCTTATAAATCTGAAAGGTTTCGGTTAATAGGGATTTACGCCTCTCAAACCAAAGCCCAAAGGGTCTCACTTTTTCATTTGATCAAACCCTATTTGTACACCTCCAGATTACTTTTGTGGGTAGGGGATTTCAACTGTGGCCTACATCAATCAGATTGAGGCCTTAAGACCCCTAAACTCTTTTGTGATTCTACAGCCTTAAATGACATTGTTTCCACTGCGAGGCTTGTGGATGCATATAGGCATTTCACAAATCTGGAGGTTTACCTTTTTAAAGGACCTTGCATACTAGGATTGATTTTATTTTTTTGTCCAAGGTTCTGATACTACTTTCTTGTAAAACTGGGGGGATTGAATTTTCGGATCATGTTGCCCTATGCGCATCTTTTTCTTGGACCTCTGCACCGCGTTGTAGGAAAGCTGGTTGGCGCCTTAATGATTCTTTACTAGATGATCCCTTTTTGCTTAAAATCTGGCATAAGGAGTTCCTAGCTCGTTTGTCAGTTGTTGAATTGTATGACACTGGGATGGATTGGTGGGAGGCCTCTAAACAAAGTTGGAAAAAAGTCTTCCAAAAAAAGGCGGCGGATAAACAAAATACCAAATATTTGAACTATTTAACTTTGAGGCATCAATTGCAACACCTTATTTCCTTGGCTAGTTCCACTAATAATGACTACAGCTCTCAAATTAAAGAGAGTAGTGCCCAAATGAGACTATTTCAGTATAATCGAGCTGATTCTTTGGGTCAAGAAGCTCGTTTTGGTACCCGTGTTAATAAAGGTTGCCTTGACTCTTTTCGAGCCTGTAAAGATAGAATAGATGCTAAACTAATCTCATCTTTTAAATCTCAAACTGGGGAGTTAGTTACATCACCTGAAGGGTTGGTTAAGCATATAGAGCACCATATTTCCAATATGTTTGGAACCAAAGCTGGTCATGTGAATGCTGGAACTTTTCTTAATTCATTGCAATTACCTCAGCTTTCCAAATCTGACCAAGATATGCTATCTGTTGATATCACTGAACACAAAGTATTGCTAGCTATTCACAGCTTAAGCCCACACTCTGCCCTGGGGTCAGATGGGTTAACAGCACACTTTTATAAAACCTTTTCCTTAGACCTTGTTCCTGTTCTAACTCTATTATATAATGAAATATTACGTTGTGACACCTTTGCTAAATCAATGAAGGAAGCTTTGCTAATTTTACTTTTTAAAAAGAAAGGGGATCCCTCTGATATCAATAATTGGAGACCTATTAGCCTATTAAATGTTGACTATAAGATTCTTGCTAAAATCTTACTATACAGAATGCTAAAAATTGCGTCCAAAATGATAAGTTCTACTCAAACTTGTAGCATCCCTGGAAGATATCCTTATGATAACCTTATTTTATTACGTGAAATATTCGCTTTAGGAGAAAAAAAAGCCATCTCAGGGTGGATATTAGGCTTAGACCAAGAAAAAGCTTTTGACAAAGTCTCTCATGACTACTTATTTCAAGTCTTGGCAGCCTTTGGTTTTCCGGTACAATTCCTTTCTTGGTTACATCTTTTATATAAAGACGTTGTGGTAATACCCAATGTCATTAGATGGTTAGGAATCCCCATCTCCCTAGCTTGTGGTGTACGGCAGGGATGTCCACTGAGTTTGCTACTTTATAATTTTTATATTGATACTCTTTTGAGAGCAATTTTACTTTGTCCCCAAATTGTTGGTTTACTTTGTATTCCCTCCTCTCCACCGATCAAAGCATTAGCTTATGCTGATGATTTGATCTTGGCAGTCGATTTTACAACACAACAAGATGCTATTATTCAGGTTCTCCATACTTTTTCCTTAGTATCCGGATCTAAAATAAACCTTAATAAAAGTATATGTGTGCCATTAGGGCATGACTCTCTTCCTAGTAATGGTTTTTATGCTGGCGTTTCTGTTAAAACAGAAGCAGTTAAGTATTTAGGGAATGATTTTGGATGTGAGAATATGCAAGTCCATAATTGGGACATTGCTTTAAGGAAAGCGGACGGTTTGATTGCTAGTTGGAAGCATCAATTACTTGGGAAGAAAAAAACAATCGTTTTACTTAAAACTTTAGTTGTCCCCATTTTTTTATATCTCAGTTATGTGTTTCCGCCACCCATAACCTTGTTTACCAAATTAAATGGGATTTTTTTTAAAGGTTTCTGGGGGTCCAGATTAAACCCTATTAAGAAGTTTACATACAGGCCTATTAAGGAAGGTGGGTTAATATGATCCACCCTGTTGTTTTTTTATAGTCTTTTTTCAATTATAATTTTGGTAAAGCTTTAAAACCTGGGGATACCTTTTGGAAACCGTACTTTATGGCCTGGTTTTCTTTTTGTTTAGATAATTGGAATGCCAATTACAAGAGTATTATTTCTAAATCACACGATATTCCTACCTATGGGAAAGAAAGTTTTAAAATGGCTTTAACCTGGAACCTTCTCCCTAAGGATTTTTGTGTTTTATCCAGATTGATGTTATATAACAGGATTTGGAGGTTGGAGGCTCAGGAAGAAGTTGTCTTTCCCCTTTGCCCCTCCAGCCGTTTCCCCTGGGTGCTCCAACAACTTCATAATCCTCGGTTACCATCCTATATCTGGGATATGGTTTGGTTAAGCAACTATGACAGATTAGGGGTAAATAATAATCATAAACACAAAGCTTTGAACTTAAGATATTGCCCTAGAGTTTCTTGTTTTCAAGTTCCTGAAACTCAGCAACATCTGTTTTCTGAATGTCCGTTCTCCTTAGATATTTGGTATACATTGGCTACAGAATGGTCAGAGCCTTTATTTTCTAATATTTCATATGAACATATTATGTTTTGTACCAATGAACTGCTTAATGGCAAATACCATGTTGAAACATTGTATGTGATTTTTGCTATTATTCGATATTACATATGGCAAGTGAGATGCTTATTGGTTTTACATCAAAAAACTATTCTTAAGCTCGAAGTTATTTGTAATATTCAAAAAGCCTTATGTTCTGTTAAGAAAAACGATTATCTGGTTTATCCTAGGCATCAAGCTGAACTTATGTGGAGTAATTGTGATGCCCTGTTTTTCGCTGTGTGATCGTGACATGTTTTTGTTCTAGTTGTTAATATGTATATTGTTATTTTTTTATGTAATGAAGCCCAATTTCTTACCAATAAAATTCCCCTACTCTTTTCGATAAGTGCCATGGGATCTTTAACATCCACCTGAACTACCACCAATCCAGGTAGATGGGACCTCGGTTTAACGTCTCATCTGAAAGACGGCACCTCAGAAGTGCAGCAACCCTCTCATGCTGCACTACAGTGTCAGTACTGGGATATTAACCCAAGTGCCACATGTGGGAACTGAACCCACAGTCCTCTGGTCTCCTGGCCTCAGAGGCGAGTGTGCTACCTACTGAGCCACTGACACTGACTACTGGTGATGCTAGTAAAGGAGGGCAGGATGGGGGGGGAAGGGTGGAAGGTTGTTACCCTTAATGCTAAGAGCCTTGGGAGGAAAACTGCAGAGTTACAGGTGCTCATGACAGAGGGAGAGGTGGACATTGCAGCCATCACAGAAACATGGGCCACCCAATACAATGACTGGGACCTGTCTATACCAGGGTACAGGTTATTTCATAGGGACAGGGTGATTGGGAAAGGAGGGGGCGTGGCACTATATGTGAAGGAAGGACTGAAGTGTGTAAGGGAGGAAGGGGAGGAGGGTAGTACGGAGTCACTTTGGATGCAAATCCAGGATTCCAAGAAAAGGATTTTTAGAATGGGAGTGGTGTACAGGTTGCCATCTAAGGCGGAGGAGTTAGACAGGGAACTAGTGGGACAGATCAGGAGGACCTGCGAGAAGGGTAGTGTGGTGATTGTGGGGGACTTCAACATGCCAGGAGTGGACTGGAGTACCCCAACAACCAGGAACAGAAGGGAGCAGGTACTGCAGGATGCCTTCCAGCACAGCATCCTGCTGCAAATGGTCAGTGAACCAACCAGGTTAGGGAATACCCTTGACCTTGTGCTGGCAAATGGGGACTTTGTGAGAGAACTTACAGTGGAAGAACCGCTGTCAGGGAGTGACCACCACTCAGTATGGCTCACTTTAGATATGGACAAGGAAGGAGTGGAATCTGGCACAAGAGTGCTGGACTTCCGGAGGGCCAACTTTGGGAGGATGGGGGAAGTGGTAAAAGTGTACCTGGCCAGAATTCAATCTAGTATGGACACTAACCAGAGGTGGGAGCTCATAAAGCTGGGGATAGTGGAAGCAACCAAAACCTGCTGCAAGGCCCAGAGCAGGAAGGCTAGGGCTAAGAAACCGAGTTGGTTGAGCAAGGAGGTCATGGAAAGGTAAGGAGGAAAAGAGCTGCCTTTAGGAAGTACAAGAAAACAGGAGGAGTACTTGGCGGAATCGAAGGCGGTGACAAAGGGCAATAAGGAGCCAAGGCATCTATGGAACTCAGGCTGGCACAAGGCATTAAGAAGGGAGAATGACTTCTTTAGGTACATCAGGGAGAAAAGGAGCTGTAAGGACCACATAGTAAGGATTAGGAAGGGGGTTGGGTGGAAGCAGGTGCGATAAGGCAGAAGCACTAAATGAGTGCTTCTGCTCAGTATTTACTAAAGAGAAGAGGGGGGTGACACCCAAGGGGGGAGAAATGGCAGAAACAGGGGGGCAAGGGGTGACAGATGGAGAAATCATGGAGGGAAGAGTTCAGGAGGGTTTGAAGGCACTGAGGATGGACAGGGCACCAGACCCAGATGGGCATCCACCCCAGGGTACTGAAGGAGCTGGCTGAGGTCCTTGCAGGACCTTTGGCAGACCTATTTAATGCCTCACTACGTTCAGAGTGTGTACCTCAGGACTGGAGGATGGCTCATGTGGTGCCCCTCCACAAGAGTGGCCCCAAGGATGAACCAGGAAACTACAGACCAGTGAGCCTCACATCCATTGTGGGTAAGCTAATGGAGACTATCCTGAAGGAGAGGCTGGTGGCCCTCCTAGAGGCCAAAGGACTACAGGATAGCAGACAGCATGGCTTCATATGGGGCAGATCCTGCCTAACCAACCTGGTGGAGTTTAATGACTGGGTAACTAGGCAACTGGACAGGGGCCATGCAGTGGATGTCCTGTAACTGGACTTCAGTAAGGCATTCGACTTGGTGCCGCATGGAAGGCTGGGAAGTAAGTTAGTAGGCACAGGGGCAGGTGCAAAGCTGGTGAGATGGGTAGAAAACTGGCTTCAGGGAAGGCAAGAGAGAGTGGTCGTGGGTGGGGAGCTCTCACACTCAAGGGTAGTGATGAGTGGTGTTCCACAGAGCTCGGTGTTGGGACCAGTGTTGTTTGGGATATTATTGCAGACATATCATTAGACATTAAGAGCAAGATCAGTCTGTTTGCTGATGATACCGAGGTAGGAGCAGTGGTGGATGACCTAGGGAGATGGCAGGGGTTGCAGGATGATCTGGCAAAGCTTGAAACCTGGTCAGACACCTGGCAACTGGGGTTTAATGCCAAAAAGTGCAAGGTGCTGCATTTTGAGATGAAGAACCCAAGGAGGAGTTACCAGCTGGGGGGAGTGCAGCAAACCCAGACAGAGGAGGAGAAGGATCTGGGTGTCCTCATTACAGGGTCAATGAACAACTCGGCACAATGTAGGAAGGCAGCTGCAAAGGCCAACAAAATGTTGGGTTGTATGGCTAGGGGTATATCCTCGAGGAGGGAGGAGGTGATTCTGCCACTGTATAGGTCATTAGGTAACAGGGGGTTCCAGCTGTTGTTCTTCTGGTCTCTTCACACCCGTCTCTTCCATCTTCTGTATGCCCTGTTTAACTTTAGGACGTGCGGCAGCAGGTAATCCTTCAAGAAGTGGTTCACCAACAGCAGTTGCTTGGGTTCTGGTCAAAACCCCCTGGTAAGGCACCAGCTTCCTTGAGTTTATGTGCCATGTACCTGTTGAAAACCACTTGTGCACCTGGATACTATGTGCAGTATCTTTACTGGAGTCCACCTATTCCTTATGGATCTCCAGTTTATCCCACTTCTGGTACCAAAATGTTGTGGGATGAACAAATCAGGTCACGCAGGAATCAACAAATTTGGTACAACATACCTAAATGGTATGATTTTTATTAAACAAACAAAAAAAAATAACAGCTTACAGCAGCGAACTTACGATAATAAACAAACAAAATAAAACTTGAAAACAGCACAGCTTCCCTGCCAAGGGTCTAGCAGTGGTACATAATCTTGTGCAGTATAACAGAGAGCAGGAGGTCCTCACATGAACTCCCTGACAGCATCTAACCTGAGAATCTAGGCTGGTACAGTCTTTCCCTCAGGTTGTAGCCATTTGTGACACAAGTCATTCAATCTGGTATAGGTCTCCCGAGCTAAGATAGGTGGTACATGGGTTAAATGCTTTAAAGATCGAAACCTTTGTCTATATGTTTCTGTGTTAATGTCATATCTTGTTAGTATCTCCTTCTTTACAGAGGCATAATCATTAGCAATCTGGATATCCATATGGGGGGGGATTAGAAAGAGACAGGAAGAGATAAAATGAACGAATAAAGTGCTGTTGCGCAACAGTCTTTGGAACAGATGTAGGAGAGAAGAAGAAAACATCAGGTTCAGCTAAGCACTATTCACATGGGGGGGTTTCAACTACCACAAGACCACACCTGGAGTACTGCATGCAGTACTGGCACCCGTATCTGAAGAGGGCCATTAAGTTACTGGAGGGGGTGCAGCACAGGGCGACAAAGATGATCAAGGGGCTAGGAGACTTATCATACGGGAGGAGGCTGAGGGAGTTGAACATGTACTCACTGTTGGAGAGGAGGGACGGGGGGACATAATTGAAACCTTTAAGTATATGAAAGGAATAAACAAGAAAGCTACAGAGGGACTGTTCAAAGTAAGGGAGGGGAGGGACACCAGGGGCCATGATATGAGACTGGAGGGAGGAAGGTTCAGGAGGGAGATGGGACACTTTTTTACAGAGAGGGTGGTGGCTGGGTGGAATGCGTTACCTGCAGAAGTGGTATCCAGTAGAACAATGGACTGCTTCAAAAGGGGATGGGACAGGACAAGGGGTAGGTTAATGAAGGGGAAGGGAGGGGCAGCTGCAGAATAAGGGGTGCTAGCTGCACATTCGAGCAGACTTGATAGACCTCTAGGCCTTTATCTGCTGGCAAATTTCAAATGTTCGTATGTTTTAAGTAACTCTCGTCTTTTGTAGTCATTGGTATTGACTTTTTTTTTTTTATTTATAGGAGCTGAACAAAGAGTGCAAACCTGTGAAGCTGTGAGGGAATATCCAACTGAATGTCACCACAGTTAACTTTGTTTCTGAATGTGAGGGACTGTCTCGTATTATATCCTGTCAGTGTCAATATAAATGGGTGGACCTGTACAATTTAGGGTGACAGCTGTAGGTTATGTGATTTATTTATTTATTTATTTGTCATTCTGTTACAGACAGCGAGGTAAAGTGACCCACATGTACTGTATTCTTTTGACAAAAGAGACTGTTCTCTAGGGTGGCTCTTTCAACTCTGATGAACGGCTCTAAATATGGTTGCTACAGTCTAATCTGGCTGGTATTTATACTGTTGATTTTTAACTAGTGCTGTCTAATGGTTTCTTGTACCCATCCTGTCTCCTATGCCTTCTATTGTGCATGCAGCATATGTGCTTTGCCTTGGAGTCTGGAAGATGTGAGAGAACCCGATACTTAGCAGCGTGACTAAATCTGCTGCACTCTCACTTGATGTGGGCTTCAGCAAAATATGTTATACATTGCTACACTAAATGGTTCTTACTTGGGACATGTACAGCATTTGCCAAGTCAAGTTTTTTTTATATGTTTGGCGCTATATTGTGGGTTTTAGGGATGATGGCAAAGAAAATATGTGTGATATGTCCCATGAACGGAAGACCTAGGCACCAGTTCATCACAGATTGAAGCGGTAGCAGTGTTACTTCATGTAGGGTCTTGCAAAATATTTTATAGGTTACTGCCATAAACAGGATGTTTTTGTATTACTCTGGATGCATTGCTGCTATGACACAGGCTGCGCTGTGAAACTCGTGTCTGTCTGAAGCCATGATTGCATAAGTATGTGTTGACGCATAAACTGGAGCAAGGACTAGTGGGAAGTAGCTCCAGTAGGTGATGGAGGCATAGACAGTGGATCACTGGATGGGGAGGGGAGTACTGGGAAGCTTAGTGAAGAGGGAGTTGAAGGCATTGGCTATGGTGTAAGGGTTGTTACAATGAATGTCATTTATAAGCATATCATTAGGAGTCTGCGGCTTGTTGTTCCCAAGGATTTCATTAATTTGGAACCAGTATCTTTTAGGATTGGAGGAAGAGGAACTAAGCAGATTACAGTAGTAACTACTCTTAGCAGAGCGAAACTCCTTCTTACAGGTGTTACACAAGGAATGGTACGCATTGAAGTCAGCCTGAAGAGAGGCGGATTTCCACTTTCACTAAGTTTGTCTGTGCACTTAAGTAATTGTAAGAGGGGCCGCTTGAGCCACTTGGTGGCTAATCCTTTGACCTTATGCATAGTGACTGGAATGTGTCTGTTCTGAAGGGAGAGAATGGTGGCGTTAAAGAATTCGGTTGCAAAGTTGATATCATTGGTTATGTAAAGAGGAGACCAGTCTATGAGTCTTAAGTCATGGAGGAACATGGCAGTGTCGAGGTTAGAAAAATTTGCGAAAGACAATACCTTAGGAGGGAAAGGATGGAGGAGAAGAGTCTCATGCAGTATACTGGGCAGTGATCAAGTGGGCAAGCATTAAGGATGCAATACTTGAAGCAACATCCCATTGTGTTAGACACAAAAGGAAGTGCAAAAGAAGGAGGAAACCACTTTGGTTCTCAAATACAGTAGCAGATAAGGTCAGAGCCAAAAGGCTGGCCTTCAGGAAATATAAGGGAACACAGCGGGATGAAGATAGGGAGGCATACCAAACTGCCCTAAGGGAAGCAGGGAAGACAGTAAGGCAGGCAAAGTCCCAAACTGAGGAAACACTAGCACGAACAGTAAAAGAAGGTGACAAGACTTTCTATAGATACATTAGTGAAAGGAGAAAGTCCAGAGGGGGTATTGCTAAGCTCAATGGAGAAAAGGGAGCATGTGAGGAGGAGGACCATGTAAAAGCATCTATCCTAAATAAATACTTTTGCTCAATATTTACTGAAGAGAAGGTAGGGCAGGGCCCACAGCTCAGCACCATGGACACATGGGGGAGGGAGGTAAGCACTACTCCCTTCACAAAAGAAAGGGTCCTACAAGAGCTTGCTAAGCTCAGGGTGGATAAGGCAATGGGACCTGATGGCATACATCCCAGGGTACTTAAGGAGCTAAAGGTGGAACTAGCAGAGCGATTAGCAGAACTGTTTAGTGAGTCTCTGAGCACAGGACAGGTCCCAGAAGATCGGAGAAGGGCTCATGTGATCCCACTCCTCAAGAGTGGTAGCAGGGAGGAGGCAGGGAACTACAGACCCGTCAGTCTTACCTCAGTAGTGGGCAAGATTATGGAGGCACTCCTTAAGGAAAGGATAGTGCAACACCTGGAATCCATAGGGGCACAGGATCCAAGACAGCATGGGTTTACAAAAGGAAGGTCCTGTCAAACTAATCTCATCGATTTCTTTGACTGGCTAACCAGAGTGGTGGACCAAGGGGAGCAGTTGATGTCGCCACCTTGACTTCAGCAAAGCTTTTGACACTGTTCCACATAGAAGATTGATAAATAAGCTGGGTAGGCTCGGTGGGTCAGAAGTTGGTCAGCTGGGTGGCAAACTGGTTGACGGGTAGAAAACAGAGAGTGGTGGTAAATGGTATACAGTCAGAAGAGATGCAAGTCACAAGTGGGGTACCTCAGGGATCAGTTCTGGGGCCAGTCCTCTTCAACATCTTCATTAGTGACCTTGCAGATGGACTAGAGGGTAAGGCTTGTCTATTTGCAGATGACACCAAGATCTGCAACAGAGTAGATGATCCAGATGCGGTGGGCAGAATGAAAAGAGATCTGGATAAACTTGCAAAATGGTCAGAAGAGTGGCTACTGGGATTTAATGCAAAGAAGTGCAAGATCATGCACATAGGGAAGAGAAATCCTGAAGCCATCTATAGGCTGGGAGGGCAGTTGCTGGCAGTCACAAAGGAAGAAAGAGAATTGGGCATCATCATCACTGATGACCTGAAATCATCCAAGAAGACCTCTAAAGCAGTAGGTAAGGCTAGGGGAGTGTTAGGGTGTATTAGTAGGGTATCACAAGTTGTAAGAGGGAGGTAATAATCCCTTACAAGACACTGGTTTGGCCCATCTGGAGTATCATGCGCAGTATTGGAGGCCACACCTTCACAAGGACATTAACCAAATTGAGGCAGTCCAGAGATGGGCAACCAAATGGTGCAGGGACTACATCAGAAGACATATGAGGACAGATTAACAGAGTTCAATATGTATACCCTTGAGCAAAGGAGGGAGAGGGTGATATGATTGAGGCATTCAAACACCTTAAGGGCATTAACAAGGTGAAAGAGTCTAACATGTTTAAATATAAGAAAATAGCAGGACAAGAGGACACAGCATGAGATTAGAGGGGCCGATTAAGGGGGAATGTGAGGAAATTCTTTTTCACAGAAAGGATGGTGGATGCATAGAATGGCCTACCTCAAGAAGTGGTGGCTATGAATACAGTGCAGGGCTTCAAACAGGCATGGGATAGGCATAAGGGAGCAATACAAATGAGTATGAATAGATAGGCCACTGACAGAGCAAATGCCGATGGCACATTTATAAGGTAGAAAAATAAATGGGCAGACTGGATGGGCCTTGCGGTCCTTATCTGCCGTCAACTTCTATGTTTCTATGACCACTTATAGAGTCGGGTAGAACCCCAGCAATGGGAAATTTATCTTTCCTATTGTTAAGAATACAGTCAAGAAGCATATGGCTGGAACCATTTTGAGAGATCCTAGTGGGGGCCAGGATGAGTTACGCAAGGTTGGCCTTACTAATGATGGTGGACAGGAGAGAGGAGTTAGGACCAGCCCAATCGAGATTAAAATCACACAGGCAGATTACATCATTTTTTTTTTTTTGAAATCTCTTTTTATCCCCTCCTGATCGCCCTCGCCACTCCTCTCCTTCGGGCTTGCTCAATGCCCACCAGTCTCTCATTGAGTCTGCCCCTAGAGTGCCTCTCTGGTGACTCCTACCTGCCTCTTTCCCTCCATGGAGCACCTGTACAGCGGGGTCTGCCCATGTTGCCGACTGGGAGGCTGGAGCGGCCGTCATCCGGAATGCCGAGGGGTATTTTCTGTTTTTCTGTCCCTCCCCTCCATCCCGCTGAGGACGCTGGCTCGGACAGAACGTGCCTACGCACGCCTGCCAAGTGCCAGATGGCGTCCTCCCCTCCCCAGCTCCCCCAATGGAAGCCACCATTGCCCCGAGAGTCAGTGCTTCCACCGGCTCTCCCGGGCGTCAGGTGCATTAAACACCCCTGGTGTCCCTCCCCGAAGGAGGAGAGCATCCGTGGGGATGCTCGATCCTCCTTCCCCCTGCCGACCCCCGGCAACCCGAGTCCGTTCCCGAACCCGGGTTGCCGGCATGGTGCGAGGTGTGGCGTCCAGCGCCTCAACCCTCAGAGCCACCGGACTGATTACATCATTTTTCTTGGAGACAGCTGGTACCAGTTCGATGAATTCCTCAAGGCCAAGTTTGGAGTTTCTAGGGGGAATATGAATACTGAAGATGTGGAGTTGCTTGGTACCCCCAAGGAGCAAAAGACAATGTAGGATCTAGCAATTGGTTACAGAGGGACTAGGCAGGATACATTGAGGTGGGACTTATAGAACAGCTCAAGGCCACACCTTCTTTCGGAGTTAGGGTGCTCAGACCAAAGCATGTTGTAGCCAGGGAGGGAGCATAGGGAATCTAAAATAGAGGGTTTCAGCCATGTTTCGGATAAGGCTACTCTATCCAGGTTATTTGTACAAACCCAGGCCTCTAGATCGAGGAGGTTGGCAGTTAGACTCTGAATGTTAAGATGGGCAAAGGTTAAGCCTGCAGACTGGGGCAGACGATGGGAGGAGGAGGAGGAATAATATTGAGAGGAGTGGGTGGTAGGGCCAGGGCTAGTCTCAGTGTCTCCAACAAGGGTAAATGATAAGGTAATTATCTATAATGAGGCAACCACAAAGGTATGGGCTCTGCAACTAGGGGAGATAGATTTCCTGTGTGAAATATGTCTCATGATCATTCCAATATATTTGTAACTGATACCAGATGGAGGTAAGGGAGTGGTGGGGGCATCCTAACAAGCAAGTTGGAGTAGAAGAAGTTGTTAAGTGAGTCGTCATTGTGATTTGAGGGGGGCACAGGAGGTATTGCCAAAAAGTCAAGAATAAGTAGTGAAGAAAAAAATAGAGTCAAGGTACTTCGCCAGGTAGAGCATAGTGAACACTTGAGAATGAAGTGGCAGGAGGAAAAGAATTGGGGTAAAAATCGCTGTCTGGCAGAAAAGATGAGAAGCAAGTTTAATGTAGAAAAGGGGTAGAAGGAAAAAAAGAAGACAGGAAGCTAGGTAGAAGATGATTACCCAGTGTATAAGTAAGAAAAAGATCAAAGATCAACTAGGACTGGGTAGCTAGGAAGAGTTAATAAGCTGGAGCACCAAATGACAGAGCACTATGGAGCTAGAGGAAACTTGAGGAAAGGGCAGCATATAGAGGATGATCTCTTGTGGATATAGTATATAGCAAGCGGATGGGAAAGTTAGGAGATAGAAAAAAACGGTAGTAGAGCCCCGCCTAAAACACATGATTCTAACCTCAGTAATACTCAGGTATTCATAACCTCTGCGGTGTCCCTTTAAGACAGAACTGCCCTGAGAGACGGAATGCTATGCAAATGATGGAATCTTTGCGTGTACTATTTTTCAAATGCTGCCTTCAACTCACTGCCCTGGTTCTAAACCCTCAGATTTCACTCTCCGCCTGTCAAGACCAGAAGATTGGAGATCCTCTCCTCATCTGCTAATCCTGATGCGTTAAAACTTATAAAAATATATAAGTATTATTTATTCTTTTTCTTTTGCTGCCTTTAGCTGGTGTTTTTGTTTTGCAAAACCGTTGTTTTAGTCTTAAAATAATTATTTCTTGGTTTCTCCTGATGTGGTTTAACCGATGGGGAACCAGGGCTTTTCTTAGTGATTTTTGGAGTTCCCTGACTAAGGAACCCCTTAGTTTTATTTAAATTTAAGCTTTTATATTTACATTATGAACAACTAATCCCAGTTCTTGAACCACTAGCTCCAGTTCATTTCTCAGTTCAGTTCCCGGTTCCGAAATGTTTTTCCGTTTCAGGAACTGACCGCAAGCACTAAATAAGGTTTTAAAATCCTTCTTATTTAGCGGTTCCTGATTTTATTCATTTTTTCATTCAGAATGTCTGAAAAACCAAAAAGAAGAACCAGTGAACCCGGTTTCAAACCTTGTACTGATTGTGGTGAGATTTTTGCAAAAGCAGACAAGCATAATCTTTGTGTTGCCTGTTTTGGCTTTGAACATTTAAAAACAGACTGTGATATTTGTAAAATGTTTCTGGAAAAAACAGTGGAAAAGCGCAGTGAAAGACTCAAGAAAAATATGTCTTTCCAAGGGTCCTTCGAGCTCTGACCAGCAGATACCCTCTGTTCCTGTGGGTGAAACCACCTTGATCTCAACATCTGTAACTGCCACCCCCTGAGACGGGTACACAAGCAGTTTCAAAGATGCTTGCTGAACCGGCTGACTCTCCGGTTCCCTCTAAAAAATCTAAAAAGACAAAACACACATAACCCCCAGCTGAGAAGCAACTGGGGACTTCTGTGCCTGCAGTAAAAATGCCAAGTGCAGATGAGATTGCACAGGCCGTTTGTGTTATCCAGGCTTTACAAGGGCTGACTGCTCCTTTGCCTCAGACTCCAACCAAACAGACTGGCTCTTCTTTTCAGTCTTTGCTTTATGAGCAAGAAGAGTATCTGGATATTGATGTGGAGGAGGAAGGGGACCCCATTAAACCACAGGTTTCCCATGAACAAGAATTTGGCTCTCCTCCTAGAGCATCAGAGGATTTTTCCTTTCACTTTACCTTTGTAAGAAGGATGGTGGACGCATTAGACATCCCTGCAATTGAAGTTATCGAGGATGATGAAGAAGCTGAATATAAGGATATGATGGGGGTTAACACCCACTAAAAAGCTCCTTCTTCCCATTAACAAATTCTTCAAAAAAGGTGCCTTAAAGATACTGCAAACACCAAATACTGTTCCGCCTCTGGATAAGATGTTGGATAAAAAGTATCAGAAAGGCAGGGTGCTGAATTTTTGTTCTCTCACCAGGGGGTAGTGCAAGTGGCAGCCTGTGACAAGGCAAGGGTTCCACTAGCCTCCCATCCACCAGACAAGGACTCAAGGCAAGTTGACAGCATGGCCCAAAAGGGTTGCCTTTCGGACACTTTGGCTGTCAGGCAGGCCAATTTCCAGGCCTATACAGCACAATATCAGAAATCCCTCTGGCAATCAGTCCTTGCTATGTCAGATTAGGTGCAGTCTCCTATTTCAGCTGACCTAGCTAAAACAGCTAGATTTGATCTATGAGCAGCCAAACATCAATTTCAAATGGTTGTTGATTCGAATTACACAGCTGCCAGATGGATGGCAAACACTGTGGCTCAGAGATGTGTTGCTTGGTTAAAAGCCACAAACCTTACCCAGGATACACAGACCAAGGCGTTAGATTTCCCATTAGATGGAAAATTCCCTCTTTGGGCAGCAGACAGAGGCTTACATGAAAAAGGTGGGTGAATATAAGGCCACCTACAGAAGCAAATCTGCAAAAGAGAAAGCTTCCCCATCCACTAGACCCTATGGAAGTGGAGGCAGGGGTAGATAATTTCAAAGCAGGTCCTTTTTTCAGGCCATGGCTACAACCCCATACCATCAATATCCACAGCAGGGATACTTCAGAGGTAGGGGAAGAAGCGGTTCCAGGTGTGGTTCCCAGCCCGAAGCTCAGCCCCAAGCAAAGCAGGCACACTGATGTGTCTGTACAGGTCATCTCCCTATTGCCTGTGGAAGGCAAACTGGCTCACTTTTCACATCTCTGGGAAAACATCACCACAGAAAAAGTGGGTCCTGAAAGTAGTGAGCCAGGGACTGTCTCTAACTTTCAGATCCCTTCCACCCTTAAGAACTTGAGTTTTCAAGCCATCCTCAAATGTAAAGAGAAAACTCCTGGAAGCAGAGGTTCAAAAACTGCTTCTGTCTCAAGCAGTGGAACCAGTGCCAACCAACTTAACGGGAAAGGGATTTTATTCAAGATACTTTCTTACCACATAAAAAAATGAAGAGTGGCGGCCCATCTTAGACCTCAAAGTCTTAAATAGAGACCTAACAAAACCAAAGTTCAGAATACTAACTGGCACTGATCTTGCCAACCCTCCAAAAAGGAGACTGGTTGGCTTCACTGGACCTACAAGATGCCTATTTTTACATCCCCATAAGGGAATCTCACAGAAAATGCCTCAGGTTCAGACTCCCTTCCGATCACTATCAATTCTCAACCCTACCATTCGGTCTCACTTCAGCACCAAGGGTGTTCACAGAGTGCCTGGCAGTGGTAGTGGCACACCTTCAAAAGCAGGGTGTCACAGTCTCCCTGTACCTAGAGGACTAGGTGGTAGGAAAATCCCCCCAGCACATCAGGAAGCAGCTGCAACTCAGGAGCTTTTGGAGTTTCTAGGATTCCTGATAAATCTAAAAAAGTCGGTCCTTCAGCCTGCTCAGGTATTGCAGTTCATAGAAGCTGAGTTAAATACCCTGCAGGGCAGGGCATACCTGCCCCTGGATAGGGTAAGGAGCATCCAACAGTTAGCAGGTTCATTCGTCCTGAAGAAGTCAAAAACTGCAAGACAATTTCTTCAGCTGTTGGGCCACATGGCAGCTGCCACTGGCACTGTACTGGGATCCAGACTCCAGATGAGGGACATCCAGTTTCACCTCAGAGCTCACTGGTGGCAGAAAAGAGACCCTCTTTCAAAACTGATTCCAGTAACAGGTACTCTGTTACAGGGGCTCTCGAATAGTGGAAAGAGGAAAACAATCTGAGAGAAGGGGTTCCTTTCCAATAGGAGCCCCCCTCAGTGACGACGGATGCATCACTGCTGGGATGGGGTGCCCATCTGGGAGATCACACTACCCAATGCACATGGTCAGATGCAGTCACTCCTGCACATAAACCTGCTGAAGCTCAGAGCAGTACTGCTAGCACTGAAGGCCTTCATGCCTCTGCTACAGGGAAAGGTGGTACATAGAAACATAGAATTTGACGGTAGATAAGGACTGCTTGGCCCACCCAGTCTGCCCATTTCCTTACCTAATGGATAAGCTGCAGATCCTAGTTAACCAGCAGCTTACTTCTTCCTACCCCTACCCCCTAGAATTGCCTTATGACTGTCCCATGCATGCTTGAATTCCACCACTGTTTTTGACTCCACAACCTCCTCCGGAAGGCCGTTCCATGCATCCATGATCAGAACAGACAATACCACCACTATGTACTACATAAACAAGCAGGGAGAGACAAGGTCAAGTCCCCTCTGCACAGAAACTATGAAAATATGGAGTCAGGCTTACTCCTTGGGAGCTTCCCTATAGGCCATTCATCTGCCTGGCAAGGACAATACCTTGAGTCGGATCAATCAGGCCCATCACAAATGGACTCTGAACAGGCAAATAGTGCAAGTAGTTTTCAGGAGGTGGGGGACTCCAGAGGTAGACTTGTTCACATCCCACCAGAACCACCACCTGCCAAAATATTGTTGCAGACCACTGGAGTGGGGAACTGTCCCCCTGGATGCTCTAATTCTGGATTGGCCAGGGAAACACCTGTATGCTTTTCCTCCCTTCCCTCTGGTGTACAGTGTTTTACTCAAGCTCAGGTCCCATTCAGAATCCTTGATCTTGATAGCCCCGGACTGGCGCAGGCAGCCATGGTACTCTCTATTGCTCTCCATGTCTATGTCCAAACCAATACACTTTCCCAGGAGGCACAATCTGTTAACCTTCAATCAGGGGAGGCTCCTGTACCCAAACCTCAGATCCCTCAGGCTCAAGGCCTGGCTCCTGAGGACCTAGAATACGCAAGCCTAAACCTTTCTGAAGGTGTCCTGGACATTTTGAAGGGTTACAAGAAGCCCTCCACTAAGAAAACCTTTGCTGCAGAATGGAAAAGGTTTTCTGTCTGGTGTTCCACCCAGAATGCTGAGCCAACACAGGCTGGGATTCCAGCCATGCTGGATTATCTTACTTACTTGCATTATTTGGGTCTTCAGACCAGTACCATGAAAGGTACATTTGGCTGCAGCTTCTGCTTACATTTCAGCCAGGCAAAGGTTTTCCTTAGCCTCAGACCCTAATTTTAAGAGGTTCTTCAAGGGATTTACCATTTGCACCCCCCTCACAGGGAGCCAGTGCCAGCATGGGACATCAATATATGTATAGCCAAACTCATGGGGGCACCGTTTGAGCTCATGTCTTCAGTTCATCTAAAATATGTCACATGGAAAACAGTTTTCCTAGTGGCAATGACTTCAGCTAGAAGGATCAGCAAGCTCCAGACTGTTTGCATAGACCAGGACTATATCTCCTTCCACAAGGACAAAATGGTCCTGAGAACAAACAGGACATTTCTCCTTGAAGTGGTTTCTGATTTTCACTTGAACCAAACCATTACCCTGCCTGTCTTTTTCACCGAGCACTCCACTTCTGGTGAAAGGAGGCTCGACGGTTTGAATGTTAAGAGAGCTCTTAGTTACTACATGACAGCCACTAAGGACCATAGGCAGGACAGAAAACAGCTGTTCCTGACTTATGGGGATGTGGGAAAGGGTAACCCAGCATCTGAAAGATCCATTTCTCGCTGGATAGTACCGTGCATCCAGTTTTGCTATTCTAAAGCTGGAAGGGAACCCTCAACAGGGTTGAGGACCCATTCCACAAAGGACATAGCTGCTACCGTAGTAGCTGCCAAAAATGTTCCATTAGTGGACATCTGTAAAGTAGCTAACTGGAAAACAGTACACACCTTTACAAAGCATTACAGTTTGGACATCCTGTTCAGGAGTGATGCCAGGTTTGGCACAGCAGTCCTGCAGAGTCTGTTTCCAAAGTAGGTTCTGTGCCCACCTCCAAAGGTACTGCTTCGTAGTCTACAGAACAGAAGTTATGAAAACCTGAGTATACAAAATTACTTACCATAATAATCTTGTTTCTTCTCAGTGATACTAAGGTATTCATAACTTCCCACTCTGCTTCCCCTTCAAGAATCAGTAGCCTATTTGCAGGCCCAGTGACGCTGAGGGTTAAGGCGCGGAACGCCACACTTCATGCCACACCGGCAACCTGGATTCGGGAACGAGCCTGGGGTGCGGGGGGGTCAGCAGGGGAGGGAAGAGATTGAGGGGAGGAGGGATCCAGGGAGCGATTGCATAAGGAGCAACCTCTGGCAGTGGCTGGAGGTGCTCAACAAGGTGACGCTACATGCTTACAGGGGGCAGAGCTGTGGCATAGCATTGCCTTGAGTAGCCGCACTGTGGGGGGGGAGAAAACAAGTAGAAAATCCCACTTAGGGGGATAGGCGAAGGCACTGTGGCCTTCACAGTCCACACTCCATCACTGAACCCATCCTCCTCTCCTCAGCCGACTCTTGTGTCCCAACGCTCTATACTATAAATAGAGCACCCTGGGCAGGTAGGGCAGCCCTTATTCTGGGGGGCTCAGATCCAGAGGTTATGTTGGGGTTACACGAGGGGGAGGAGCTAGCAGGTCTCAGGTGGGAGGTAGAGACTTGGGGGTACCGTGGTTGCCGGAGAGAGTTTCCCAGGGCACCAAACGTGGAGCAGAAAAAGAGTTAGGAAAAAAAAAAAAAGAACCAGTAGCCTCTGCATTCCTGGGGATGTTTTTATGACCTACTATATAGGTGCCACATTCAGGCACTATTGTTTGTAATTTGGGTTCTTCTTGTTTTTTTTCCTCTTCAGGTGATTTCTGACATTCAGGGGTATTGTTGCATTTTATGACCCCCAGTTTAGTTTTGGGGTTTTTGGGTGTTATTATTATTATAATTCCAGTTGTTATTATATATATATATATATATATATATATATATATATATATATATACACACACACGTGTGTGTGTCTAATGTTTGGGCCCTGTCCTTCCAGGCTGCAAGGAAATCTGAAGGTTTAGGACCAGGGCAGTTAGTTCAAGGCAGCATTTGAAAAATAGCATTTCAAAGATTCCACCATTTGCATAGCAATACCTGAGTATGACTGGGAAGAAACAAGATTACTATGGTAAGTAATTTTTTCTTCTCCATCCCTTTATAGCTAAGGCTAGCTAAGGGTGGGAGGGTATTGGGAGGCAGGAAGGGAGCAGCTGCATAGTGGCTGTGGGGCAGTTCTGGGCAGGCTGCAGGTCTGAATTTGCCAGACCGGTCACTAAAGCAGCCAGAGAGAACTGTGCCTCGGGTACTGAGCGAGTATCCTGATTAAGGAGAAGTGCAGTGAAATTAGCCCATCCTCTGAATAAATCTAATAGCACCGAAAGAGAAGCAGCTCTGTGCAACACAAACCTAGAAATTCAGCAAAAAACAGCAGGGCAGAGACACACAAGCGGTAAGCAGCAGGTCAGAATTTGGTGATCCCAGTATAAATTAATCAAAGTTAATTGGAGCAAGTCTCAAGCCGCAGAGTGCACCGCTGATCACAGGAGCAAAACTTAATATGCTCTGAGATTGGGGGCATGCTGAGACACCACTGCACAAGTCACAGAACACGGTAAAATGCTAGTGGACTTTAGAATTGAAATAAAAAAGGGAGAAAAAGTCCTCGTTTTTCATTAACAGTCCACAGGGTAGAGAAGCTGGAGGGAATTGCCAGAGCCCACTAAATCAGAACAAGCAGAAGCCCTTAGGGATGGTGGCAGTGAAAAGATGCCAAATTCAAAAAGAGAACAATAGGCAGTAGTGCGGCCTCTGTGTGGCATCCTAACCGTACCTTTCAGGAGACGACCAGTTGGGGGGTGGTCCAGTTGCAGCACACTTTCAGGAGACGACCAGTTGGGGGGGAGCAGCTCCACGGGCGATCCAGTTGCAGCACACATTCAGGAGATGACCGGTCGGGGGGAGCAGCTCCACGGGCAGTCCAGTTACAGCACACCCTCAGGAGATGACTGGTCTGGGGGGAGCAGTTCCTTGGGTGGTCCAGTTGCATCACACTTTCAGAAGATGACTAGTCGGGAGGAGCAGCTCCATGGGCGGTCCAATTGCAACACACTTTCAGGAGATGACTGGTTGGGGGGAGCAGCTCCACGGGCAGTCCAGTTGCAGCATACTTTCAACAAATGACCAGTCAGGGGAGCAGCTCCACAGGTGGTCCAGTTGCAGCACACTTTCAGGAGACAACCTGTCGGGGGAGCTGCTGCATGGGCAGTTCAATTGCAGCACACATTCAGGAGCTGACCGGTCTGTAGGAACAGCTCCACAGGTGATCCAGTTGGAGCACACTTTCAGGAGAAGACCAGTCAGAAGGAGCAGCTTCACGGGCGGTCCAGTTGCAGCACACTTTCAGGAGATGACCAGTCGGGGGGGAGCAGCTCCATAGGTGGTCCATTTGCAGCACACTTTCAGGAGATGACCAGCTGGGGGGAGCAGCTCCACGTGCGGTTGAGTTGCAGCACACTTTCAGGAGATGGGATGGCCAGTTAATGGGGAGCAACTCCATGGGTGGTCCAGTTGCAGCACACTTTCAGGAGATGACCTGTCGGGGATTAGCTCCATGGGTGGTCCATTTGCAGCACACTTTAAGAAGATGACCGGTCAGGGGGAGCAGCTTCACAGGTGGTCCAGTTGCAGCACACTTTCAGGAGACAACCAGTCAGGGGAGCAGCTGCATGGGTGATCCATTTGCAGCACAGATTCAGGAGTGGACCAGTCGGGGGGAGCTGCTCCACATGTGATTCTGTTGCAGCACACTTTCAGGAGATGATTGGTCAGGGAGAGCAGCTCTATGGGTGGTCCATTTGCAGCATGCTTTTAGGAGATGACTGGTAGGGGGAGCAACTCCATGGGTGGCCCAGTTGCAGCACAGTTTCAGGAGATGACCGGTTGGGGAGAGCAGCTCCATGGGTGGTCCAGTTGCAGCACACTTTCAGGAGATGACCTGTCGGGGATTAGCTCCATGGGTGGTCCATTTGCAGCACACTTTAAGAAGATGACCGGTCAGGGGGAGCAGCTTCACAGGTGGTCCAGTTGCAGCACACTTTCAGGAGACAACCAGTCAGGGGAGCAGCTGCATGGGTGATCCATTTGCAGCACAGATTCAGGAGTGGACCAGTCGGGGGGAGCTGCTCCACATGTGATTCTGTTGCAGCACACTTTCAGGAGATGATTGGTCAGGGAGAGCAGCTCTATGGGCGGTCCATTTGCAGCATGCTTTTAGGAGATGACTGGTAGGGGGAGCAACTCCATGGGTGGCCCAGTTGCAGCACAGTTTCAGGAGATGACCGGTTGGGGAGAGCAGCTCCATGGGTGGTCCAGTGGCAGCACACTTTTGGGAGGTGACCGGTCAGGAGAGCAGCTCCATGGGTGATCCAGTTGCAGCACACTTTCAGGAGATGACTGGTTGAGGGGAGCAGCTCTATGGGCATCCAGTTGCAGCATTCTTTCAGGAGATAACCAGTCGGCGGGAGCATTCCAGTTGCAGCACACTTTCAAGAAATGACTGGTCGGGGGAGCAGCTCCACAGGTGGTCCGGTTACAGCGCACATTCAGGAGACAACCGATCAGGGGCAGCAGCTCCACGGGTGGTGCAGTTGCAGCACACTTTCAGTAGACGACTGGTCAGGGGAGCAGCTCCACGGGTGGTCCAGTTGCAGAACACTTTCAGGAGACAACCGGTGGGGGAAGCATCTCCAGAGGCTGTCCAGTTGCAGCACACTCTCAGGAGACAGCCAGTGGGGGAGAGCAGCTGGATGAGCGGGTCAGTTGCAGCACACTTTCAGGAGATGACCAGTCAGGGGGAGCAGTTCCACGGGTGGTCCAGTTGCAGCACACTTTCAGAATATGACTGGTCAGGGGGAGCAGCTCTACAAGCGGTCCAGTTGCAACACACTTTCAGGAGACGACCGGTTGGGGGAGCAGCTTCACGGGCAGACCAGTTGGAACACACTTTCAGGAGATGACCGGTTGGGGGAGCAGCTCCATGGCCGGTCCAGTTGCAGCACACTTTCAGGAGATGACTGATTGAGGGGAACAGCTCCATGGGTGGTCCAGTTGCAGCACACTGGGATTTGCAATCTTCTTGGGGTTATCTGGTTTAGGAATTAATAGAATAAGGGCGTCCTTGCAGCATGGAGGCAGATATGTATGAAATTACCAAATAGGACTTTTAGCACTGGGGACAAAAATTGTACTGAATGTTTTATAAAAATCTGTGGATAGCCCATTAGGTCTTGGTGATTTTTTTAGTTCTTTAATTGCATGTAATTTCTTCACTGGTAATTTCTTTTCCTAGGTTTGTTTTCTGTTCCAGACCAATACTTGGCAAGTTAATTTGGTTCAAAAAGGTTCTTACTTTTGAAGTGCTAGCCTCATTATCTGGAGCATAAAGTTTGGTGTAGAAATTAGAAAAAAATTGGTTGGTTTGTTGGTGTTCTGTTATTTATTTATTTTTTTTAAACTTTCTTTCTGCACTGGACCCCCGGGAACTCACCCCCACTGCTCTACTACCCGCCTGATGCTCGCCCTCCTTGAAACTGAGGACAGACACTCGTCACCCACTCTAGTCCGACGAACTCCCCCCCCCGCTCTAAACCCCATGAGATGGAGCCACCGTCCGACCCTGGTGCTGTATCTATAATCTAGTGCCTCAGACCCAGGGCAAGGTGTGGGATCAGTAGAGCTGGCAGGATGAGCCTGACATTGGGTGTGTGGCTGTGGGGCACTGGAGGCTGCCGTCACCTATACCAGGGACCAAGGATTTTATGTGTTGTTTCCCCTGAGACGTGGCATGCAATGACCCTGTGTGGCTCCTCCCCCGCCACTGCGCCTGCCAGCTCCTCACCCATGTCCAACATCCCCACTCATGTGCTGCCCTCGATCTCCATCAGGAGTCCCTACAGAGTGGGGAATCCCCTGTAACTCACTCTGGGAGAGGAGAGCAGTCCTCTGGATGCTGGATCATCTCCCTCCTCTGCCGACCCCCAGTGTCCCAAGTCCGTTCCCAAACCCAGGTCACCAGCGTGGCATGAGGTATGGCATCTAGCACCTCAACCCTCAGCGCCACTGGACCAGCCAAGTGTTCTGTTATTAATGCTCCTTGTAAATTCTTTATATGAATTATAGTGTTAGCTACCTTTTCCCATTGCAGCTGCAGGGCTTGTAGCCTATCAGGCTTTTCTCCAATAATAATATTTGGTTTTCCTCTGCACAAGGCAATTTGAGCTTTTAACAATATTAATTTGTTATAGTCTTCTCTTTTTTTGCAATTTAATATACTTTATTGAAATGTTTCGAAAAAAGTATACAAACACCAAATGTTTATTTACAATCCACAGCCAAATTATACTGTCAAGTAGAACCAATTCCCCCCTCATCCCCCCACACCCATATGAAATCATGACAATAGTGAAAAATACCATAACAAAACTGACTTTAATATTCCCACCCCACCAACAAAGAGCTTGCCGTACCCCCACATCCCCCTAGCTCCCTCTCCCACAACAGGCAAAAAACATCCAAGAGAATGTTATGGAACCAGTCTTAGTCCAGATGTATTATAATTAATAGGAGCTATGAATCACAAAAAAGTAGTAGGAACTTGCTACATGGAGGCGGAGATACAGTACACCAAAGCTCAGACTAATTACCTCATCCCCGGCTAAAAAGGATATGAATGGAACCCCTATGTCTTAAAATTGCACTGCCCTGTGGTTCTGTACAACAGTAAATCTGATTTCAAGGTGGAGCTCTTGCAGCAGATATTACCATTAGGACTAAGGCTGCCAGGCATTAGGACCCCACAGAAAAATCTTGTAGCTAGCAGTCTGTAGCGGGACCGCCCTCGACATCGGCTTCGCCCAACGTCAGACGTGGTATAAAGGGGGCAGTCCCCTGGTGCCATCTCAGTTCTTTTCCTGTCATCAACCTGCATAGTTCGGCTCCATGGACGCCTTTCATCGCAGTCGACCGTGCTTTTTGCTATTTCCACCACTCACTTGCTTTCTCAGGAACAGGGGACACTAGTTCATCCTGTTCTGCAGTTTCTTCACTTGCACGCTTGGCTCCTGCAGTCTTAGCAGAGGAGAGATTAGGAGTATCAAGCAGGGTGGCAGAGGTTTTGGTGACAGTGAAGAAACCCTCCACTCGGGCAACCTATACCATGAAGTGGAAGCGTTTCTGCCTTTGGGCAACAGCACGTGCCCTAGATCCTCTAGATTGTCCGGTCAAGCATGTGCTGGACTACCTTCTCCACCTCTTGGACCTGGGCTTAAGCTATTTGTCCATCAAAGTGCACTTATGTGCTTTATCAGCATATCATGCACTATATGGGGAGAAGACTCTGGCACAGCTCAATGTGTGCAAGACCTTTCTGAGAGGTGTTCTGTGTCACAAGCCACACTCAGCAGGTCAGGCCCTCTGCTTCCACAGTGCCAACCTCCAAGTGCAGTATTGTGAACAGGTAACAGAACAGGGTAACCCTCCTGTCTGCTTGTGGGTCCAAATCACCTTTAGTCTCAAGTTCTGGGGGGATTCAAACTGTGAACCTTATGCTAGCATACCCAAATGTACAGGCTCAGATAATCTGCGCTTCGGGGGGATGCCAGATATCTTTCGCCTAAGGGCACCTAACCAGGTATCCAAAATGAACCCTTAAAACTCTGTAAAAGACCTTGGGTATATTCTTACCTTTTCCTAGTTTAGTACACCATCAAGCTTTGAACAGTTTTAGTCAGTCTTAACTGTTTATACATCACATGCAAAAGAAAGAACTTCGAAGACACAACCAGGCAGTCTTTTTCAAATGAATGGTTTACTTAAAAATAGATAAAAATATGTAAAATGTAAACATAGAACACTATATCACAAGGCATACAATCACTTGAAAGAAAACAAGGAAAAGTACAAACTAAAACTCCTGCCACAATACAATTAGACTTTTTCTATCTAATGTATTACCACTATAAAGTGCTTAAGCTAGATCAGAGATTTTGTTCCTAAAGAGTCCAACAAGAAAATGTCACTGACATCAGATACAGTCCTAGGTTAAAATTGTGTCTCTCGCCATGAGGTCGTCTAGTTCCTCCTTTTAGAATATAAAAATTATACAAATAATTATCTTCCTGTCAAGAGATATTTTAAATACTGTGACTTCAGCAAAAACTAATTTCCCAAATTATAAGTCTGTGATTTCCCAGTTCCTTCTCTTTTATCTTTGAGCAGTTCCTGTTCCCAGACATTTCAAAGGATTTTATGACGTTTAGCACCATAGTGATATAACAATTTTTTTTCCTCTAAAATGTCATAAAAGTTTATGATACCTATATCCTGTTAGCTGGGTCAGCTCCAATTAAGTCAGATAAACAGGAGACCCTTAATTAAGGCTCTCTGGTCTTTTTAATTACCTCCTGGTTTCAGGTTGATATATCCTGTTATTTCCACTAAAACTTGACCCATGGCACAGCTGCCTTATGGAGAAAATCACACACTACTTTTGTAATATTACAAATATCAAAGAACAGTCATAACCAGCTGGCCAAGCATCACAATCCTCCCCACCTAGACTGAATTTGGGGGCTGTATACCCTGCATGGGATGAGCTTCCCAAATCAGTTCACTCCTCATAAAGACGCGAAAGGCCATCACTGTTCTGATTGGTCGCTCAGCCTTATGTAAGATTGTCATGTCATACCCTTGCAAGGCAAGATTCCATCTTAATAGTCTACCATTAGTTTTTACCATTTGTATCAGCCAAACCAGGGGGTTGTGGTCAGTTTGTACCACAAAATGCTGGCCATATAAGTAGGGCTTCAACTTCTTTAGGGCCAACACTATGGCAAGACACTCTTTGTCCACAGTAGAGTAAGCCTGCTCCATGGGAAGTAACTTTTTACTCAGGTACATCTACTGGGTGATCCTTCCCTTGGTTGGATGTCTGACTCAGTACTGCCCCAATACCCATGTCTGAGGCGTTAGTCTGAACAATAAAGGGTCTGCTATAGCCAGGACTTGTCAACACAGGAGCACTGCACAGTGCCTCCTTCAGTCTGTTAAAGGCTATTTTCCTGGACTAAGTCTCCATCACTCATTCACACTAGTGGGATAGCGCCAGAGGCACTAGGACCAAGCGGGAGCCTAAAATTTTCAGAAGGGTCGGCGCCGAGACAGGACCATGCATGCGCGGCACCGCAAGACTAGCTCATGCCTGTGCAGGCTATCTCGGCATCGACCCTCCAACCGCCTCAGTTCCTTTTCTCCCGCTGTTGAGTGTACTTGGATGTCGACATCGCTCGTCTGCTGGAGTCTAAGTTTTCATCTATATGACAGCAGCTTTTAGCGTTTAATTTAATATTTTTAGTAGTAATTTCTTATTTTACAAACAAGAAAAGAAGATTATGAAGAAGAAGAAAAAGAAATTCTGTTCTGAAATCAACGGAGTCATCCTTAGATGGTAGCGGTGACAGTAGGAGGACTTCATTTGAAAGTTTTTATGGCAGAGGGGCTATGTCCGGTCCACCACCCTTAATTAATGGGGGGGGGTCTGACTACAGGCAGTCCTGTGTTCGGGGGAAGAACAGTCCACTGAAGCACAAATCTAGTGGTTCCGGGGATCCGGCTCCGCTTGACCTCGAGCTCTTCTTCCTCATTGGGGGAAGAAGAATCGGTGCCACTCGAGGTTGCCCGTTGGTACATCTGCACAAGGATTGTTCGTTGGGAGGGCGATGGGCCTGAACTGACTTTGGTGGGTTCCCCTTAGCCCCACCCCTAACGGCTGCGTTCTTGACTCTGAACTCCATCTCTGTCCTCATTGGAGCTCCGGTGGGCAGTTTCACATCTGGGCCGCTCCTGTGGAGCAGGGGGGTTTGACTTTTCCAGTTTTTCTGGTTCTGTTCCTGATTTCGGGGTCTCTAGGCCTAGGAGCCATTGGACTGGAGCTGGATTGATTGGATCATGATGGGCGAGGTGCCCTCTTGGTGTCTTTGCCATCGTATCGACCCCTTGTGCCTACCTCCCTCTCCCTTTTCCATGCAGGGGCCGGCACGGGCACCACCTTTTTCCTTCTCCCCTTCTTCTCAGGATATCCATTGGCATTTTCCTTCATCGTCGTGGTTTGGCGCCATGGCTCGGTGCCTTGGTTGGCACTGTGCCTCAGAGCCGTGGCTCGGTGCCTTGGTCGGTGCCATGCCTCAGTCAGCGCCATGCCTTAGTCAGTGCTGTGGGTCAGCGCCATCGCTCTGTGCAGTGCCGTGGGTGCTGTTGTTGCTGCTGCTGTTGGTTTTCGGCACCACCAGTGGTGCCATGGGTGTCTAGATGGCACTGATCACCTGTGTGCAACCGGGGGTGATGCCGTGTGCCATGGGTGCCACGGGTGCCCTTGAGTGCCATTCTTGCCATGGGTGTCATGGGTGTCATGGTACCATGGGTGTCGGGGGTGCCCTCAGGTGCCACTGCTGCATGGGTGCCGGGGTTGCCTGTGGGTACTGCCATGGGTGCCCTTGTGTATTGCCCAGGTTGGCATAGGCACTGCTTGGTGCCCTCCTGTGCCACGAGTGATGTTGGTGCCGCAGGGGTGCTAGTGGGTACTGTCTGGCAGAAATAGTGACACATTTTTCCTTTTCGGACTTCTTCTTCATGGAACTTGTGTCGGGATGTTTTCCACAGAATGAAGTCCTGTTCTGCGGATTATTTTTCCGCACATCTTAGTGAGTGGTGGTCCATGTGGGATCTTGTGTCATCCAGCAGTTTTCTGCTGATGGAACTCTGCTGTACTGTTCTGCCTGTGGAATCTCTTATTCCGCTCAGCACTTTCTCGGCTCCCTATGTGGTACCAAGCTCATCGACAGCCTTCCTGATAACAGAGTCTCCAGTGACTCTGACCTAGACCTCCCTTAGAGGTCCTTCTGGGGTAGAAGTGCATCTAGATGGGTCTTTCCCTGTCCTTCTGGTCAGTAATATAGCGGGCGACTCATTTTATATACTGAAGGGCACGTCCTCTCAATCATCAGAGTCCGTGATGGAAGATCTTTTCAGTAGTTCCTCAGTAATGGGGTCCACTATAGTATTTCAGACTGCGTCTGTGGACCATACTATTCTGCGTCTAGACTTTTTCAGTTGTCAAGACAATTACACTCTGTGGAACATTCTAATTTAATGGTTGGGAGCCGCTCAGGATCTTCCGCCCCTTTGATAGGGGGTATATGGCCCCCTTGTGATATTGCCCCTTCGGTGGCTTCTTCTGCACAGGTGGTTAACATCTCTCCAGCTGTGATAATTAGTCCGGTCATGATTTCAGTATGGATGCTCAGGCTACTTCTGCACGCAGATGGAGATCATCTTTGTCATGTTGTATCAAGACAATCTGTGCAAAATAGCAGCCTGAAAGCCTTGTTGGGCTCAGCCTATAAAAAAAAAAATGTTTATCACAGCACAGGGCCTAGCCGAAATTACCCGACAACCCCTTTTTGGATCTGGTCAGGTTCCGCCTCAGTCCCTGAGGCACTCATCTCCAGAGTACGGTAAAGAGTACCTGACTTCTTCTTCCCCTAGGGGGAGTCCAATCCAGCGGTGGTATGGGTCATCTCTTTCTCCAAGAGAGATTTCTCTCTTTCAGAGGCATCTCCTAGTCCTAGGCGACTGCCCACTCTGTTAATTGCCCTTTCTTTTTATCAGGCTTTCTTCTCTTGAGCAGAGCCTCGCAGCAACAGAAGTGACTCTCCTCCGAGTCAGAACTCAGGTTCCTACTTCCTTGCTTGCTTTTACTTAACAGGCGATATACTCCTTCTTGACCAAAGGTCAAGTAGGTCTTTTTTCTGGGGTAGCTTCTCAAATATTCACACATTTAGTTCCAGCGCACTGGTTCCATGCCAGTCGCTCACGAAGCTATCCTCTCCAAGTGCGTGATGGAGCTGTGATGTTTGTTTTTCAGCAAACAAACTAGAATCCTTTCTTACTCCCTTCAGGGAGGCCAGAGTGAGTAGTGCCTCACCGCACTGAGTCACTGCCACTTCCACTCACTTTCAACGAATGGGTTAGCCCTAACTTAGTCCTGCGGTGCCCCTCCTCAATGCACATCTGCCTCTATTTGCCTTAGAAATCCAGCCCCTGTCTTTTTCTGTCAGAATGTTTTTTTTCCGTAGTGGACATATCCTCCTGTACACCTTTCCTTTCTTCCCTGAGTTCAGAGACTGCTACTACAGTTGTACATACAGGGGCAGGATGGTTCCTTTTTGGAATATGCACTGGGTAGGATCTGGTTCTACTAGACCACCTCAAGAGGCTTCTAAGTCATGCTTGGCCTTCCATCAGGAGGGTTCCAGTGACTAAGGGGAGACTATTCTCCTTGATGGGCTAACCCCACCTGGACCTCTTTGCTCACCAAGTAAGGGGTTCAAGTGCTCCTGGACCTGTTGTTCACAGATCAGCCATACTTGATAGTGAGGGTTTCCATCTGCACTTTCAAACAACATGAAGTCTTGCTATATTATGACAATTGCAGTTTGTCCCACCATTAGAACTGCTCCGGAGGTGAAAGAGTTAACTTCCATGCCAGGCATGGAACTTAGAGCACGAGCTTGGTTAGAAAAGCTCTGTCTGGAATATTTCAAACTGAAACTGTCAGATTCTTTACTCCGCCTCACTGAACAGTCACTCCAGAGATTCCTCCTACTGCTCGGTTCATTTCTCAGTTTAAAAGAGATTTTCTCGGTTAAATTCAACCGCGATTATTATTATTTTAACCGCAAACCGATCGGTTCAAACTCTGTCTGTGGTATTGTAAGTAATAGGTTTATTTCTGTGTGGAACTTGTAAATGTTTATCGGTTCGGCTTGAACCGATCAGGTTGTTTTAAAACTTTATTCTGAAGCATTTAAAAGCTTTTTAGAGTGCGGTTCCTGGTTCTTATCGGTTCTAAAAAAACATTTCATTACAGTTTTTTCCATGACCTGTGACACAGTTGGGAACCGATAAGGGTGTCTTGCCTGGCACTGCTGGAAAAAGGGCAAGTTTTTGGTTAGGCTGACATTATGTCTGAGAAACCCAAAGGAAAAACCGGGCCCACTGGGTTTCAACACTGTAGTGTCTGTGGGGAAGCCTTTGCCAAGGCTGACCCACACACCACATGTGTTTATTGTCTGGGGTTTGACCACCTCAATGCAGACTGCCAGATTTGCAAGAATTGCCCTGCAGCTACCCTAGATAAGAGAGTTGGTAGGCTCAGGGAACGAGAGGCCAAAAAGTCCGCTGATCCGGATGGTCAGCCTGGTTCGGTGCCAACCGAACCGGAGGGAGTGCCCTCTGACCAGGGTGAGACTTCCTCGGGCAAACATAAAGCTGACTCAGAGGAGCCAGTTCCAGCAAAGAGAACTAGAAAATCAGCAGGTGTGGAGTCAAAAATTCCTTCTCCAACTGCTGCAGAGATAGCCAAAGCAATCCAAATTGTCCAGTCACTTTCCCCGGTTCTGTCCGAACCGTCACTATCTGGCAAAAGGTCGGTTCGGCTGGTTCCACCGGTTCAAGAATATGATATAGTGGAGTTTTACGAACCAGAGGAGGGGGAGGATGATTATGAACAGTGTGAATGTGACTTTGAAAGTCTGAATATGCCCATTGAACCGGACATCTCCCCAGACAGACCTTTAGGAGAATCTCCCCCTAGGCTTTCTGAGTCCCCTTCTCATTTTCTGTTTTATAAAAAAAGTTGCTGAAACCCTCCAGCTTCCTTTGGAGGAAGCTGTGGATGAGAAAGAGGAGCCTGACTTTGTAGAGATGATGGATATCCCAGAGTCCAGGAGATTGTCTGTTCCTTTACATAAATCCTTTAGGAAGCAAACAATAAAAATTTTAAAAGCTCCTAATTCTGTGCCTCCTGTGGATAAAAAGATGGACAGGAGGTACACTTTGTCAGGTCCTGATACAGAATTTCTTTCACAGCAATGCTGCCATGTTGGGGTAGTTCAGGCTGCAGCCTGTGATAAGGCAAAAATTCCCCTGGCTTCACATCCTCCTGACAAGGACTCCAGGAAGATTGATGCCATGGCTAAAAAACAATACTTGGCAGCGTCCTTGGGACTCAGACAAGCAAATTATATGGCTTATGTTGCAAGATACCAGAAATCTAGATGGGATACTGTCATGGCTTTAGCCAAACAGGCCCCTGGCCAGCTTGCCAAGGAGCTGGAGCAGGTGGCTGCTGATGGTATTGAGGCATCTAAGGTGCAATTCCATGCTGCAGTGGATTCTAATGATGTATCCTCTAGAGTCACGGCTACATCTGTGGCTTTTCGTAGATTGGCTTGACTCAGGTGTACTAGTTTGTCACAGGATACCCAGGCTAAGGCTATGGATTTTCCTGTGGTGGGAAATTCTCTGTTTGGGGAGCAGACAGAGAATTATATGAAGAAAATGGATGAATATAGAACCACTTATAGGAGTGCACAAGCCAAGGAACGGCAAGCCACTCCTCAGAGGCAGCCCTCCAGGGGTAGAGGCAGGCCTTTTCACAGGCCTTTTTACCAAACCCAGGCCTCCTCTTCAGCTTATGCTCAGAGGGGGTTCTTCAGAGGGAGAGGCAGACGGGGTACAAGCAGGCCTGCTCCTACCCCTCAGCCTAAAGCCCCTGCCAAACAGGCACCCTGATGGGATGCCCAGGGCCGGTTCTCCATTACCTGTAGGGGGCAGGCTGGCTTACTTCGTCCAGGACTGGGAGTCTTTAACATCAGACAAGTGGGTCCTGGAAGTAGTAAGCCAGGGTCTGGTTCTCAGCTTCAAAAAATTTCCAAAGATGAGAATCAGATCTTTTCCACCTGCAAACCCTCTAGAGACTCTTGCTTTGGAAACAGAAGTCTCAACCCTCCTGGCTCTCAGAGCTGTAGAAAGGGTTTCTCCCCTACACCAGGGCAAGGGTCTGTACTCTGGGTACTTCCTTACCCCAAAAAAAGACAGGAGAATGGCTGCCCATCCTGGACCTAAGATATCTGAACAAGCACCTTTTAAAACCAAAATTCAAAATGGTGACTCTGGGAATGATTTTACCCTCCCTAAGGCCAGGGGACTGGCTAGCTTCCCTGGACCTCAAGGATGCCTACTTCCATGTTCTTATCAGAAGCTCCCACTGAAAGTACCTCAGATTCGAACTGCCCTCAGGCCATTATCAGTTCAGAGCAATGCCCTTCGGCCTTACCTCTGCCCCAAGGGTATTCACAAAATACCTGGCAGTAGCAGTTGCTCATTTAAGAAGGCAAAAGATTGCCATCTTTCCCTACCTCGACGACTGGCTCATTGTGGGTCAGTCTCCAGACCAGGTCAAATCACACCTGCAAGCTACCCAGCAGCTGCTTTCCTCTCTGGGCTTTCTTCTCAATCTTCCAAAGTCAGTTCTGGAACCTGTCCAGGTGCTCACCTTTATAGGTGCAGAACTGGACACAAAGCAGGCCAGAGCCTTCCTTCCCCTAGAAAGGGTAAGGACCCTGGTGGCCCTGGCCTCCTCCTCCTTCACTCTGCAGGTCTCTCGGCCAGCAAGGCATTTCCTACAGCTCCTAGGACACATGGCTGCTTCCACAGTTGTAGTGCAAGGAGCAAGATTTCAGATGAGGGACATTCAGTTCCATTTGAGAGCCTTTTGGTCTCAAAGAAGAGATCCCCTATCCAAGTTGATCCCAGTGTCTCGAACCCTGATCCAGGCCCTTCAGTGGTGGCAGGATCAGAGCAATCTGAGACAAGGGGTTCCCTTCATCCCTCTATCTCACTCCTTGACCCTTACTACAGATGCGTCCCTTTGGGATGGGGAGCTCACATGGGCGACCTCTCCACCCAGGGATTGTGGTCCCCTCAGGAATCTCTGCTCCACATCAATCTGTTGGAACTCAGAGCTGTTTTTCTAGCACTTCAGGTTTTTTCTGCATCTGTTCAGAACAAAGTGGTACAGGTCAGAACAGACAACACCACTACAATGTGGTACATCAACAAACAAGGGGGCACTCAGTCTTCGGCCTTGTGCACCAAGGCAATGAAGTTGTGGTCTCTGGCTTATTCCCTGAACACTTCCCTCATAGCAGTTCACCTCCCAGGCAAGGACAATGTCCTGGCAGATGCTCTCAGCAGGATTTCCCAGGGCCATCACGAATGGTCACTGGATCCCAGTACTGGGATAGTTTTGCCAGATGGGCGCCCTCAGATAGATCTTTTTGCAGCCCCAGACAATCATCAGCTTCCACTTTTTTGTTGCAGGCCCCCAGTGTTGGGCTCAGTCCCCTTGGATGCCTTTCTTCTCGATTGGGAATGGAAGTTTCTCTATGCCTTCCCCACCTTCCCTCTCCTGTTCAAGGTGCTAGTCAAAATCAGATCTCAGCCCTGCAAGATGATTCTGATTGCTCCAGACTGGGCCGGGCAGCCCTGGTACCCACTCCTTCTGTCCTTAGCAGTCCATCTTCCCCTGTGTCTCCCCAGGAACCACAATCTGTTAACCTGTGCCCAGGGGAGAGTTTGGTATCCGAATCTCAAATCCCTCAACCTCAAGGCCTGGCTCTTGAGGAGTTAGAGTTGCTGACCTACACCTTTCTCAAGGTGTTCTGAAATCTTGAAAGCTTCTAGGAAGCCTTCCACTAGGGCTACTTATAACTCCAAATGGAAAAGGTTTTCCATATGGTGTTCTGAAGCTATATTTCCCGGAATCTGTTGATTTGCCCACTGTTTTGGACTATATGGTCCATCTTAATTCTTTGAGACTGAGACCAGCTACCCTGAAAGTGCATTTGGCAGCTGTCTCTGCTTTATTTCAGCAGGGAAGCCTCTTCTCTTTCTGTTCACCCTGTATTTTCCAAGTTTTCGAGGAATTGCTTCATACCAATACACCATTCAGGGCCCCTGCCCTGCCTGGGATCTTAATGTTTGCATTGCTCAGCTGATGCAACCCCCCTTTGAACCTCTGTCTTCGGCAGAGCTTAAGTACTTGACTTGGAAAACTGTGTTTCTAGTAGCCATCACTTCTGCCAGGCGCATAAGTGAGTTACAAGCTTTGTCAGTGGAGACTGACTTTATTTCCTTTCACAGGGATAAGGTAGTCCTCAGGACTAACAGGAAGTTTTTGCCTAAGGTGGTTTCAGATTTCCACCTTAATCAATCTATTTCTCTTCCAGTGTTCTTCACTGACCATTCCTCCTCTGGTGAGAGGAGGTTGCACAGCTTAGATGTTAAGAGGGCCCTAAGTTACTACATAGAGCGTACCAAGGGTCACAGGTTTGACTCCCTCCAACTATTTCTCACTTATGGTGAGGTTGGGAAAGGGAAACCTGCCACTAAGAGATCCATTGCCAGGTGGATTGTCTCTTGTATCCAATTTTGCTATCAAAAACTGTGTAAGGTTCCCCTTTGGGCCTGAGGGCTCACTCTACCAGAGGTACAGCTGCGTCTCTAGCTGCTGCCAGAGACATCCCTATCTTAGAGATATGTCAAGCAGCTACTTGGAAAACAGTACACACTTTCACAAGCATTACTCCTGGATATCCAGGCCAGGAGGATGCTCGGTTTGCGACAAGCCGTGTCAGAGCCTATTCCTAAGTAGGTTCTGTCCCTCCTCCATGGAGGTGCTGCTGTGTAGTCTGCAATTGTCATAATATAGCAAGACTTATGTTGTTTGAAGAAAAATTACTCACCTTAGTAATGTTGTTTCTTCTAATGGAGTCTTGCTATATTATGACCTCCCCCCCAGCCTGCCCCTCTCAGAACTTCTACTTTGGGTATGGGGTGGGCAGTCCAGTGTTGGCACTTATTGATGCCCATTTTATGTTTCCACCCCTTCTTTTTTGGGGTGTTTGGGTGTTGTGTTTTATTTTATCTTATTTTATCTTATTTACTGGTCCCCTGACTTGAGTCTTGGTGTTGGGATCAGGAAAATGTGTTAATATTTAAGTAGCCAGTTGGCTAGTGTAGGTTACAGCTTTCACACAGAACCTTAGTGAGTTTTGCTCGTAAAGATCTGACAGTTTCAGTTTGAAATATTCCAGACAGAGCTTTTCTAACCGAGCTCGTGCTCTAAGTTCCATGCCTGGCATGGAAGTTAACTCTTTCACCTCCGGAGCAGTTCTAATGGTGGGACAAACTGCATATGTCATAATATAGCAAGACTCCATTAGAAGAAACAACATTACTAAGGTGAGTAATTTTTTCTTCCGGTCTACCCTGAACCAGTAGACTTTACCTCCGACTCTTTCAGTTCCTGAGGTCCCTTTACGTTACATTAGTACATGTCTTTGACACTATTACGTTTGGTCCTAGACCAAATTGTGAGGTCAGGTTCTTGCCACTCTCCTAGAGTGGTTGCGGCTTCCTGGCAAACTTTCATTTTGTGCCCATTGCAGTCATCTGCAAAGTGGTGAATTACAACTCGAGCGCTTATCTTGTAAGCACTATGGTCTAGATGCTGTTTACAAGACAGCTCTTTTTATTAGCAGGACGGTCCTTGGCCGTCCTTTCTGAGAGAACCCTATCTCCTACCACCCTATTCAGGGTTGTTGGTTTTAGCTCGGTACTGTCCCACTAGTATGAATCAGTGATGGAGACTTAGTCCAGGAAGATATGGAAATTACGTACTTACTGTAATTATTGATCTTGTTGGACGGTCTCCATCACTCATTCACACGCCCACCCACCATCCCTTGGGTTAATTCATTTTCTTTCCTGGTCTTCATGGTCCTATGGTTCAGACTGTGAAGACATTGTTCTTTGACCTTTCTTGCAAAGGTCATCTGGGCCCTCTCAGGCCCAGAAACTCAGGATGAGTTATTCTCATTAGTTACGCTGCACCTCCTCGGTTGAAAAGGTACTGAGACGGTTGGAGGGTTGATGCCGAGATGGTCTAAACAGGTGCAAGCAAGTCTCGTGGTGCCACACATGTGTGGTCCTGTTTCGGCGCTGACTCTTCTGAAAATGTTATGCTCCTGCTTGGTCCTAGTGCCTCCGGCGCTATCCCACTAGTGTGAATGAGTGATGGAGACCGTCCAAGAAGATCAATAATTATGGTAAGTACGTAATTTCCATTTTTCACAGGTTGGTTCCCAGGTAATTTTCTTAGGCATCCTTTTCTTTACCAGGTCAGATAGGGGAGCAGCCAGGACACTTTAATTGGGTACAAGTTTCCTATAGTACCCTGCTATCCCTAGAAAACGCCTGACCTGCTTCTGCATTTCTGGTCTGGGCCATGCCTTGATCACCTCTATTTTTACTTGGTTAGGACGAAGCTCTCCCCTGCCTACAACATGCCCAAGGTATGCCACTTCAGTCATGGCTACCTGGCACTTCTCAGCTTTGACAGTGAGCCCAGCCCTCTGTATCCTGCCCAGCACTTCCCTAAGGTGGGACAGGTGTTCCTCCCAGCTGGCACTAAAGATGGCAATGTCATCCAGGTAAGCCACGGCATACTCCTCAGCACCATTTAACACCTGGTTCACCAACCTTTGGAAAGTGGCCAGGGCGTTCTTCATTCCGAAAAGCATTACTTTAAATTCAAATAAGCCTATTGGACTGATAAAGGCCATCCTCTCCCTAGCTCTGTCCATTAATTCTACCTGCCAGTACCTCTTTGTCAGGTCAGCAGTCGTAAGGTAGGTCACCCCTCCAAACTCATCCAGAAGTTCGTCTGTCCGGGGCATCGGGTGGGCGTCTGACTTCATGACTGCATTCAGTCCACGATAGTCCACACAGAAATGAGCAGAGCCATCTGGCTTGGGCACAAGGACTACGGGTGAGACCCAGGGGCTGTGGGATCTCTGGATTACCCCTAAATCCATCATTTCCTCCACCTCCCTCCTAATGTCCTTTTGGACAGCCTCTGACACCCAATATGCTGTCCGCCGTACAGCCGTCTGTGTCTCTGTCTCCACATCGTGCATCGCTAAGGGGGTTAGTCCAGGCTTGGCGCTAAACAGGGGGGAAAAGTCTGCTAAAACCTCCCTTACTTCCTGGATCTTGTCTGGGGCCAGCTGGGGAGACAATTTTACTGCATTCACAGAGGACTCCCACTTACTTTCTTCCAACAAGTCCAGAAGGGGATCTCCTTCATCCATCCCCTCCTCAGGACTACATACTGCAAACACCATGTCAGCCCTATTAGCATATGGCTTCATCATGTTGACATGATACATCCTTTCTCTCTGTCTTCTGTCAGGTAACTATGATATAGTTCACGTCATTTACCTTCCTAACTACTTTGTACGGTCCTGCCCACTCAGCCTGCAGCTTGTCTTTCTGCATTGGAATAAGGACCATGACTTCCTGACCCACCGTGTACGAGTGAGCTCTGGTTCTGCGGTTGTACCACACTTTTTGTTTCTGTTGGGTAGCTGCTAGGTTGCTCTGGGCTGTCCCCATAAGCTCCTTCAGCCTTTCCCTAAACCTAAGGACGTAATCAACTATGGGAGTTCCCTGGGTGGCGTGCTTGCCTTCCCAGTCCTCCCGGATCAAGTCTAGGGGCCCACATACCCGGCGTCCATATAAGAGCTCGAAGGGGGAAAATCCTGTTGACTCTTGGGGCACCTCCCTGTATGCAAACAACAGGTGGGGAAGGTATTTCTCCCAGTCCCTCCCATGCTGTTCAGCAAATGCTTGGAGCATTGAATTCAGGGTAACGTTAAATCTTTCTACAAGCCCATTGACTTGCATGTGATAAGGTGTCGTGCATCTCTGCACCACCCCACACTTCTCCCACAAACATTTCATCAGGTCCAACATGAAGGAACCCCCTCAATCGGTGATAACCTCCTGCAGAAACCCAACATGGGAGAAAATCCCAAGTAAGGGATCTGCCACTTTGTCCTCAGTGAGGATAGGGTGACTGCCTCAGGGTACCAGGTGGCATAATCCACCACAGTCAGGATGAACCTCTTCCCAGAGGAGCTGGGGCATTTAAAGGCCCCACAATATCCATTCCCACCCTCTAGAATGGCTCCTCCACTATGGGCAATGGAATTAGGGCAGCTTGGGTTTTCTTACCTGCCTTCCCTATTTCTTGGCACCGGTGACAAGACCTGCAATACTCCTTCACCTGCTGGGTGAAGTTTGTCCAATAGAAATTCTGGGCCAACCGCTGCATACTGCGCACAATTCCCAGATGACCAGACAAGGGAATATCGTGTAATCTTGAGCAACTGCTCACGATACCCCTGGGGAACGACAAGCTGCCTGCCTATCACCCCTCCCTCTGTCTGCACAGCCTGAGTATACATCAGTCCATTTTCCCAATGAACCTTATGTTTACTGTCACCTCCCTATGCTCCATCAGAGTCTGCCCAAGCCCTCAGCTTCTCTAGACTAGGGTCACTTTTATGAGCAGCTGCAAACTCCTCACACATTCCCAAGGCATGAGACAGGTCCCCTTTATTCTCTAAACTAGGGTCCCTTGCACTAGCATCAGGGCACTCAGGAGCACTGTGATCCCTAACCCTTTGACAATCGGTCACCCCTTCATCTTCGGAGTAACCCTCCATAGCTGTGTGGTTAGCTGCTAATGGGGAAATTTCTACCCCCTTTTCATTAGTCTCCATATCAGGAGAGACAGGCTGGGGAGCCAGCCTCCCAGTGGTTTCCACAATGGCTTCTGTGTGGTCCAGGGAACTACAATGTCCCCTTCCTGCTTGACTATGGGTAACTGCATACACCATCCCCTGTTTGAGATTGTTGCCAAGGATGACCTCAACTGCTAATGTTTTGGCTACAGCCACCTGTTGCACAGTTCCCCCTTTTCACCCCAGTTTAGGAGAACACTAATGAGGGGCAATGTTTTCTCCTCACCAGTAAAGTCTTGTACAGTGACATATTTATTGGGTATAAGCTGACCAGGCTATACCAGATCCCCTTTTACCAATGTCAGGGATGCCTCTGTGTCCCTTAACCCTTGTGTCTGTACACCATTCACTATGACTGGGTGCTTGTGTTCCCTCATGTTCACAGGTATACTTCCAGGGACTCACAAACAACCCACTTCTTTCCTAGCCCCATGTTGTGTATGGCTCATCCTTTTGGGACACTGGCTGGCAATATGCCCACTTTCGTTACAAACCCAACATTCATTTCTTTTCTCAGAGAAATATTTTCTGTGAAACCTGGGGCTAACTGGTTTCGGTGGAGGCAGTGAGGGTTTTAGCTGCCCTGAAGGCGCCCTTTTCCCTTTCTGCACTGCCACACCCACCCCATTCACTTTCAGAGCAGGTCTGCTCTTGGCATAGCGGTTGGAGAGTTCAGCAACCTCTTTTACTGTTTTGGGATCTTGGTCCTCCAGCCAGGTTTTTAGCTCTGCTGGGCACGCCCCAAAAAACTGTTCTAACAAAGTAGCATTTTCAGTTTTATCTACAGAGTTTGCTTCAATTCCTTCCCACCAATGTTTTAAAAACTGACGCTGTTTCATGGCTAGCTCCTCATAACTCATATCAGGGCTTCTCCTGCGCTTATGGAATTTAGTTCTGTATGCTTCAGCAGTTAAATCAAACATTTTTAAAAGTGCAGCTTTAAGTTTGCCGTAATCATTACTGTCCTCATGGTCCATTTGACTCAGTGCATCCCGAGCTTTCCCGGTAAGCAGCGGGGATAGCTGGAAGCTCCAGGACCCTCTAGGAATTTTAGCCTGAATACAAACTTTTTCAAAGGAATTTAAAAAGGCATCTATATCCTCTCCCTCTTTAAATTCAGCTATCAATTTGGAATTCAGTTTGTAACCCAGTCCTGTAGTTCCAGTTTAACCCAAGCCACTGACCTGCTCTGGTACTGGTGGTTGGAGTCGTAGCTTCTCCAGTTCATGTCACCTCTGGTGCTCATGCTCCTCACAGTTCGCATCTCGCTGTTTACGCTCCCTCTTCTCCTCTGCAGCTCGCTGTTCTCTCTTCTCTTCTCTCTGGAACTCCAGCTCCATTCTGCACATCTCAGTCTGCAGCCTGATTGCTTCTGGCTCCAGAATGCTGGTGACCTTCCCCTGCTGCTGTGGCCCTTCGCTGGCACTGGCCCTGCTGTCATCCTCACCGGATCTGGACACTGCACTGGCTCCTCCATGCTCAAGGTTTAGTCTTTTACAGTCATGGTCTGTGACTCGATGCTCTGGGCATCTGCTGCCATCAGGGCATCCATGAGGTTCTTCTTGGGGGCTCTCACCTCATACAGGACTCCTCTGTCCTGGCACAACTGTCTCAAGTAGTCTGCAGTGTACCCACTGTAGTTGGAAGCCATCTTCTTCCCTAACTACGGCTACTCTAACTTGCACTTGAGAAAAAAAATAAAACAGGTAGGAACTCAACTGTAAGGAAAATTATATAGTTCTATTTCCTTTTTAAAAATAAATCACTGCCTTTTTTTGGAAGTGAGCTGTACAGTATCAAGTTGACACACTGAACAATTAAAGCTTGTGTTACCAAATGTATCTGCACCGCTGCCAACCAATCTGTCACAAGCCACACTTAGCAGGTCAGGTCCTCTGCTCCCACAGTGCCAACCTCCGAGCGCAGTATTGTGAACAGGTAACAGAACAGGGTAATCCTCCTGTCTGCTTGTGGGTCCGAATCACCTTTTGTCTCAAGGTCTGGGGGATTCAAACTGTGAACCTTATGCTAGCATACCCAAATGTACAGGCTCAGATAATCTGCTCTTCAGAGGGATGGCAGATATTTTTCACCTAAGGGCACCTAACCAGGTATCCAAAATGAACCCTTAAAACTCTATGAAAGACCTTAGGTATATTCTTACCTTTTCCCAGTTTAGTACACCATCAAGTTTTGAACAGTTTTAGTCAGTCTTAACCGTCTATACATCACATGCAAAAGAAAGAACTTCGAAGACACAACCAGGCAGTCTTTTTCAAATGAAAGGTTTACTTAAAAATAGATAAAAATATGTAAAATGTAAACACAGAACACTATATAACAAAGCATACAATCACTTAAAAGAAAACAAGGAAAAGTACAAACTAAAACTCCTGCCACAATATAATTAGACTTTTTCTATCTAATGTATTACCTCTATAAAGTGTTTAAGTTAGATCAGAGATCTTGTTTCTTAAGAGTCCAACAAGAAAATGTCACTAACATCAGATACAGTCCTAGGTTAAAACTGTCTCTCTCTCCCTCTCCATCCCTTCCATGAGGTCATCTAGCTCCTCCTTTTAGAATATAAAAATTATACAAACAATTATCTTCCTGTCAGGAGATATTGTAAATACTGTGACTTCAGCAAAAACTAATTTCCCAAATTATAAGTCAGTGATTTCCCAGTTCCTTATCTTTGAGCAGTTCCTGTTCCCAGGCATTTCAAATGATTTTATGACTTTTAGCACCATATGTTTTTTTCCCTCTAAGACGTCATAAAAGTTTATGATCCCTATATCCTGTTAGCTGGGTCAGCTCCAATTAAGTCAGATAAACAGGAGACCCTTAATTAAGGCTCTCTAGTCTTTTTAATTACCTCCTGGTTTCAGGTTAATATATCATGTTATTTCCACTAAATCCTGACCCATGGCACAGCTGCCTTGTGGATAAAATCACACACTACATTTTGATATTATAAATATCAAAGAACAATCATAACCAGCTGGCCAAGCATGACATTCTGCATATCAGACCCCGGTCCCTCCTGGGATTTACTTTTTTCCTCAAGAAGCTCACCCTGCCTCCCTTTGAACCAGCCGTGACTTGCAAGCTTCGCTTTCTTTCTTGGAAAGCATAATTTGTAGTTGCTGTTACTTCCGCTCAAAGGGTTTCCAAGCTTCAGGCCCTTATGTGCAAGGAGCCTTATCTTGTTTTTCATAGGGACAGGGTGGCCCTGCATACAAATCCCAAATTCTTGCCAAAAGTGGTGTTCAAATTAACACTGAATCAGGACATCCAGCTTCTGGTTTACTATCCAGAGTTTTCAAGCCAAGGCGAAACCTTGTTGCATACTCTCGATGTCCACAGAGTTCTTCGTTATTACCTCCATAGAACCAGTTCCATAAGGAAGACTAACCAGTTGTCTGTCTCCTTTGTGCATAGAAAGGCAGGGGCTCCTGTCACTAAGCAGACACTGACCCATTGGTTAGTGTACTGTATTTCATTCTGTTATCAGCATCATGGTAACCCCTTGCCTGGGCTTGGTCAAGGGTCACTCCACCAGGGCTGTGGCAACCTACTTTGCCTCTTTGAGGAATGTTTCCTCGGCAGATCTTTGCGCTGCTGCAACTTGGAGCACAGTCCACACCATCATTAGGCATTACAGCCTAGTCATTGCTTCTAGGAGGGGAGCAGGATTTGGACTAGCCGTCCTTCAGGGCCTACTCTCTTGAAGCTGTTCCACTCTTATTTTTTCTCCCCCTCCCGTCAGACCTGGGCCTATTTTTGGGTACTGCTTGTGACTCAATCCTAATGGTAATACTTGCTGCAAGAGCTCCACCTCAAAGTCAGATAGTACAGTTACGCAAGAACTTACCATAACAGTAGATCTTCGAGAGTAGCTCTTGTGGCACGTGGCTTCCCCACCCTCCATCCCCCAGGAATCAGTGTTATTACTCTTTTTTTGGGTAGGGGAGATCCTACTCAGTTCTCCAATTATTTCAGCCAGGTCTCAGGCAGGAGAACTGAGATGGCACCAGGGGACCGCCCCCTTTATACCATGTCTGACGTCGGGCGGAGCCGACGTCAGGGGCGGTCCCTGCTACAGACTGCTAGCTATAAGATTTTCCCGTGGGGTCCTAATGGTAATACATGGTGCAAGAGCTCCTCTCGAAGATCTATTGTTACGGTAGGTTCTTATGTAACTGTACTTTCTTTCTGCATTCAGTACCGGTAAAACTTCTTAGATTCATTCTCTCAATACAGGGAGTTTCTTATCAAACCAATGTCTCATTATAAGCAGTTTGGTGACAGAATCAATTATGGCCATATAAACCTTGTCCTTTTTGGATCTAATCAGAGTGTCATCACCAATCACACAAATTTCTAGTTTAAAGTAGTTACTCTGCCCCAAAAAGAGGGAATTTTTCTGCACAGTGGTCTGCCAAAAGGTCACGTTATAGTCTTCTCTTAATTTAATCACTACACTTAGATTTTTTTAATGAGGCTGATAGAATATAATTTTGCACTGCTTCTACCAATTTTTTCATGATTTTTCTTATCTCCACATTTGTAAATTTGTTTCTTTTTGAAGCGTATCTTTAATTACTTCTTTTATGTTATTTTTAAGAATTTCCTAGTAGTTATTGGATGTTGAGTCACTAGGGTTGTTAAATTCTGCAGGTTTGTTGACGATATTTTTAATCATCTTCGTACATATTTCATATTTAGTTAATATTACATCAAAGCACCAGGTTCTTTTGTAAGAGTTTAATTTATGATTCTTGCTTTAACATCCCATTTATTTCTAGGGCATCTCCAGTTGATGCTGGAACCATTGCAGCTGAGTCTGTCACCATCCTGAGAGAGTGGGCAGGGACTGTGAAGGCCACCATCTTCAACTGATGAGTCTTCCTCCGGTATAGCTCAGAGTCACTTAGTACTGCAAAATGTGTTAGATAGAGGTCTCTTCTAGTGAAATATGTCAGATTCAGGGACTTATGCCACTCCGGCTCACTTATTTTAACAGATTTTTTACTGCAGGTTGTAGAAAGCTCCAAATTAAGCAACCATTTGAATTCATGGCTCGTGCTTGCAACCCCAGACTCTATGAAGTTGAGTTTGCAGTGGTACAAGAAGAACAAACTCCTCTGTTGGGTAGGATTGCAGTACAGTACAGGGTGTGGAACTGATGGCTAGCACTAATTAATGTTCAGTATAAGAACATTTTGAGTTTGAACTAATCAGAAAAAAGTACAGGTAAAAAGAGAAAATGAACCTTTGGATTTAGAGAATAACTGGGACTTATCAAGACAGGTGCAGCTAAGGGTGGTCAGCCCAGAAGTCAGATGAAGAAAACAAAAAAGCTGCAGTCAGAAAATCATACTCAGGAAACTAAAAGTAAGGCAAGCGAATAAAAACATTTATTTGCACACACTGTCAGCAGCTGGTGGGGGGACAGTCTAAGCCCCTGAGCTGAACAAGTAGCTTAGTAGAATACCCCTCCTAAGTACCTGACTTGGCTCCAGATGGCCTGTTGGGCCAAGGGTTAGCCAGATGAAAAGTGGGCCATGTGAGATTGAGGCGGCTCGAAAAGATGGAACGGCTGTTTGGGGTGTTAGCAAGAGCCACTGGTGTGGAAGGAGGGCAGAGAGGAAAAACAGTGAGGATATAAACAATAGAAATAGAAACTAAAAACATAAAAAAAACTGTGTTACCTGTTTGTGTGTCATTTATTAGGGAGACAAGTAGAGGCTGTAAACCAGGTCTTCCATCAATAACCAAACAGATCCAATTGTTGTCTTCTAGTTGAATGATGAAGTGTGGATACTCATTTACTATTAAATCTGAAAGAGAGGTAATTACATATTATATATAGGATAATGTATAAGGAGTTGTACATTATGAGATTTTCTTTACATGCCCACAGTGTATAATACTACATAAACCATGGCAGAGAAGCTTGAGTGGTTTATAAAGACATTGTATTCTAAGTGCATGTCAAAAAATGAATAACTCTACTTTGCGTGTTTTAGATGATATTATTGTGATGAACCCCATGGCAAGGCATGCCCGGTGCATCTGGTAAAATGTGGTTCTGAGGCATGTGCTGGAGACACTCCAGTGAACCGAGCCAAAAGGGCTTTGGGCCTTGGTGGGCTCAGTAAGAAAATCACTAATTTCTCAACCATTTGGGGGTCAATAACCAGTCCAAGTTTAATAGAATGATAGTTTTATTAACAACATAACATCTTCAGGAAAATGGTTAGTACAAAAATCAACTTTAAACACCTAGTTTGGTCTAAGATTATATATTGAAATATAATCCTTGGAATAACATTGGTCGTGAAAATGTTTTTAGGCTATAAAAAAATGAAAATTATGTACTCACTGCAATTCTTGATTTTCTAGGAATATCTTCACCATTGACTAACACTAATGGGTACTGAGCCAGAAATGCTAGGACACTGTGGGAGCCATAACTTCTCAGGAAGGCCGACACTAAGGTAAGATGTGTGCCTGCACGGTGCTGCTAAAGGGAGCTCACAGCACATGGTTACCTTGGCATCAGCCCTGAACCGCCACAATACGCTGTTTTACTGAGGAGTTGCAGCATTACTTAACATACTACAGTATGCACTAACCTAAGGATATAAAATAGCCCTGGTAATCCATGTAAGAAGGGTGAACAAACCAGAAATACAGTGTCTTCACAGCCTGAACCAAGAACAAGGGGTGATGACAAACAAGCAGCGTGGCGTGAGCTGGGGGAATGGTAGGTGTGTCAATCAGTGATGAATATATTCCTAGAAGATCAAGAATTACTGTGGGTACATCATTTTCATATCTTCCAGGAATCAATCTGCACCATTAACACACTCATGGATAGTGTACCATACTCAGATGAAAGTCCCCCAGGCCAGGGTGCTGGGAGCCGAGGCTCACTCAGGACAAAAGTCCATGAAGGATAGTCCTGCCAAAGGAGGCATGCTGCCTGGCATAGTGCTTCACAAAAGTGTGCACTGTGCTCCAAGTTGCAGCTCTGTAAATATCTCTGATAGGCACAGAGCGAATATCTTCCAGGGACATGGAAACTGCTCTGGTGGAGTGGGCATGTACCTGACTATCCAACTTGACCTGTGCCATTGCATAGCAGTGATGAAGGCAACTAGCAATCCAAGCAGAAATGCGCTTGATTGTAACAGGCTGCCCCATCTGATTAGGATCAAAGGAGACAAAAGCTGTTTAGGCTGCCTGTAGTCCTTAGTCCTATCCAGGCAGAATGCAAGGCCTCTCCTGATATCCAGAGAATGGAGAATGTTCTCTGCCTCATTCTGGAAGTCAGGAAAGTATGTAGGCAGCATAAGAGGCTGGTTTAGGTGAAACCCCAACACCACCTTGGGAAACACATAATGTATGGAGAACCACTTTGGCTCTGTGGAAAACATACAGAGGATCTGTTACCAGAGCATACATTTCAGAAACTCTGTGAGCAGAGGTGGTGGCCACTATGGAAGCCATCTACCAAGTTAAAAACTTTAGCTTGCAAGTAGCCAAAGGTTCAAAGGGCCTGCAGGTGAGCATGTCCACCACAAGGTTGATACCGCAGGCTACTATAGGTTTCTTGACGGGAGGCCTGCTGTGAAAGATGCCTTAAGGAACCTCTTGAAAAGAGGGAGCTGGGCTAAGAAGATATTCTCTATTGACTTGTGGTGTGCTGAAACAGTGCAGAGGTGGGCCTTAACTGCAGAATGCTACATACCTGCATCAGAGAGGTCCTACAAGTACTCCAAAACCTTGTCTGGTGGGCACCAAAAGGAGTTTATGCCAGCCTTGGAGCACTGCACAGAAAAACATGTCCTCTTGGCTGTGTAGGTCTTCCTGGTGGAAGTTTTATGAGGCGCTTATACCTGTTCACTTTTATCACTTAAGGAGCCAGGTCTAGAGGTGGAGGGAGTGCAGATTGGGATGGACCAAGGACCCTGCATCAGGAGGTCTGTCTGGAGAGGAAGGGCCCTTGGAGCACTGACTGACAGCCAGGGCTACAGTGCTGCTCCGACCCCAGCCACGCTCTGTGTATTATGGCATTCCGTAAGTTAAAATTTAAGATTTTGACTTTCAAATCCTTGTATTTTTTTTAAAGAAACTCATGCTATTTTAGTTTGCCCTTGTTCATTTTTATACTTCCGAGTTTTTCGAGCCTTTTGCTGGCCGACTCAAGGCATTCAATGTCGGCGGTTATGATCTAAATTCACTGCCTCAAATTAGTGGTCTGAAGAGTCTTGAAAGTGGCTGCAGCTCTGCTCTGTTCTGCTCTAAAGTTTAATTATTTAACCTACCTGTTGCTGGTGTTTTAGAGATTATTTTAAAATGGATTGTGCAGTTGGATTAGGAGAACAGCACTGGGCTTCAGTTTTTTTTGTGCTGGAAGCGCTTATTCGAACTTGGAAACTTGGACTCGGGAACCAGAAGAACCCTGAGCAGAGGAAGAGTTATATTGGTACTTTAAGCACTTATAGGCTTGTTTTTGTCTTATTTAAGGTATGCAAATGTTGCACCGGAGGGTTACTTGTATGTGTTTTGTGCTGTAATCCCTAAATTAATGCGTTCAGTGGAGCGTTTTCTTTTTGCTTAATTCCAGTCCTATGGCTCTCTAATTGATGATATTGCCAGATCAGGCCTCCCTAAATCCCTTGCCTCTCTGCTTCACTCACAATCTCCCTCCTATGGGCTCCAATCTGTTGACCAAGCCCCTTTCTACATCCCCAGATGCAAAACCAACATGGGTGCGTGAGCTTTCTCACACATGGCTGCTAAGTACTGGAACTCCCTGCCGCAATCTATTTGCCAAGCTCCTACCCATGCCGGTTTCAAGAAACTTCACCGTGATTGTCTGCTTGCTACCAGCCCCTGCACTTGTTATCCTCCATAGATTAACCTTCTCCCTGCCTTCCGCACCCTTAGACAACCACTCCTCTGACACCTTCCTCCACCTCTCTTTAATGCCTTCCTTTGAATGTGTTTTTCTCTCGTCCCTTACCCTCTTCCTCTGCTCCCACCACTTTCCCCTTCCTCCTTGTTTTCTACTCTCCCAAAGCCAATGGCCACAATAATGGCACTTATTGTATACTGTATATAACACTTCTTTTCCTGTACATGTTTCTGTATTTGTTTCTCTTGACTTCGACCAAACTGTATTTAATTGTATTGACTGTATCATGACATTGCTCGGAACTATGTTTCTCCCAACCCTAAGTCGACTGTATTTGATCCCCCTCACCACCGTGTTACATATCTCCTGTGCTACGCCACATGGTCTGCTCATGTCTTTCAACTTGTATCCTCCTGGGTCGTGCCTGAAAATAGGCATTCTTATGCCTAGTGCACCCACCCAGTTACCAAAAGCAAATAAATAAATAAATTCAACAGGTACACATGATTATGGATCTGGATAAAGTTACAAAGATTGCAATTATAATGACCCAGAGCGAGGAGCACCAGTGGGTCTGAATAAATTCTAAGGAGGAATGGCAAATGGAAAAAGGGAAATGTTGCCTAACAAAGTTGTGCTGTAAAATGTAATCTTGGAGCCTGCAGACCAGTTGCCTGGAACTGTAACAAGAGAGAAGGTTAAAGTTTGTATGGCACGCTTTAAGTTTTTTTTATAATTCTACCTATTGAGCTGGGATATATGCAGTAGAGTGCTGCTGATTTAAAATTAAATTTTTTTTTTTTTACCAGCAGAGACACACTAAGCTGCAACTTGTTTACAGGTGCGACCTGGGAGCACAAGGAAGTTAACTGACTTGCTCAGGGTCACACAGTATGTAAGTGGGGGCTGCGGGATTCAAACCCAGGTCTCTAGGTTTGCAGCTCAGAGCCTTAAACCACTGCGCTATATTGCCTTCTTTAAATCCTTGAAATTACCTTATAAAGAATGGTATTAAGAAACGTCTTGTTTTATAATGAAGTGTCAAGTCGTTTTTTGAACCTGAAAAGGCTGTTGTACTCTCTAAGAGATCTTTGAGAAAATTTCAGGTGAACTTTGGGTCAATTTTAAATATACAAATACTAGCTGCACGATGAAGTATGATCAAAATTTGTTTGATTACTGTCTGTTTATTTTCTGCTCCATATAATGTCTTTAATATATTTTATTAACAGCCTGTTGTAATTAAGGACACTCAATCTCGGTCATTTAATTATCCATAGCACATGGGGAGACTCTATTAAAGACCCTGGGAAAAGGACTTTGAAAGAGACAAAGAATATAGGCACTAAGTGCTGGCTGTCTTTAAAATCCCCATTATTTCTTTATGAAGTGGCAAACTCATTTGGAGACCCCTGTTCATTTCCTGCTATCTTCAAAGAAGATCATCGGTGGTAAGTCAAAACAAGCACTCCTGAGGAAATACCTCTCACTGTAGGAGGTAAAACTATTCAAAATTTTCCTTGGGGGTTGTTTACAGAATGATATAATATGTGCTTCTGTACTTTGTGCTTTTTGTGTGCGGTAATTTAAAGCTCTGAACGTATGTAAAGTTAAATCTTCTAGTACATAAACCTCTCCTTGGATGAACTGAAGTAGCCAGGGTTACTGAAGATTACGGATGCTTTTTTTTTTACAGATATGCACTTTGCCTGTCTTAAATGGACTCTATATTAAAAGGTAGCAGGTATTTACTGTATTTCAAATAAATGGAACCCACTTTGCAAGAGCTTGAAATCTTCCTCAACATAGAGTCTTCACCACTCATTCACACTGATGGGATCTATGCTGGAGGCGCTAGGACCCATCGCGGGCAAACTTTTTGCAGGAGGGTCAGCACCAGAGATGGAGCTGCGAGGAGCAGCATTGCGAGCCTCGGCTTGTGCAGCAATGACTATCTCGGCGTCGACCCTCCAATCACCTCAGTTCCTTTTTTCCCACCGTCGAGTGTGCTACAGTGACGGCGTCGCTCACCCACCTCCCGGGAGTTAAACTTCAAACTAGCAGCATAGTTTTCATTTTTTTTTTTTTTTTTTAGTATTTCTTGAAATAAAGTACCACTTACTAAAATTTATTATAAGAAAGAAATCTCAGCCTACATCGATGGAGCCGACCATGAGCGGGTCAGGTAAGTAAGTAAAATTTATTTATATCAAGCGCCCTTCCCAAGCTGAGGGCGCTTTTACAATAATTCAAATAACTTAAAAACACATTTCAGAACAATAAATCAATCATAGAATGCACTTACTTATTATGTTCCAGCAAATGCTAGGGAAAAAAGGAAAGTCTTTAGTTGTTTTTTAAAACTTTCAACAGTTAGGCAATCTCGTATCTGACGAGGTAGAGAATTCCACAGAATCCAAGCAATCTCTGCACTCATGTGCCAAAAATGTTGCAAAAAAGACACCAACCTTCTTTTTCTTTCCACAAAGCTGCGAATTTTTTTGTATGATGTCAGGATTCACAGATAAATCTTGCTGCTCCAAAAATTTCAGTTTACAGCCATTGTAAGTGCATCCAACAAACACTGTTACCCAGTGCTTCGACCACGTGTATGGTCTTCCTAAGGGGAAGAGAATTCCACAGGGTTGGTGCCATATAGGCAAAAGATCTATCTCCAGACATCTTCAGATGTGCCCTGGGAATCTCTAGCAATCCCTCATCAGAGGAGCGAAGAGAACAGGCAGAACAGTAAGGCACCAAGAGCTCTTTCAGGTAGTGAGGTCCCAAATCATGTAGGGCCTTAAAGGTCAATAATGCGACCTTGAAGGTGATCCGCCACTGTACTGGTAGCCAGTGCAGATCATGCAGCACAGGTGTCATATGGCTAGATCTTGAAACTCCCATCAACAACCTGGCCGTCGCGTTCTGCACAAGTTGCAAGTGGTGGATATCCACCCCCGGCAGCCCTAGATAGAGGGCATTGCAATAATCAAAACAGCTGGTGACAAAGGCGTGGATCAAGATGGGAAGATCCTCCAGTGGAACCAAGTGTTTCACCCAGGCAATGTTCCTCAGATGAAAAAAGGCAGATTTGATTATGGCCGTCACCTGCATCTTCATAGTCAGGCTTTCGTCAAAAATCACACCAAGATCAAGATTACGCACTTGGCCAGAGGCAAGAAGCGGGGCCCCCCCAAGATATAAACCCGAGAGTTTCCCAGTCCAGGCCCCTTTTGTCCTCCCTCCAGTGTCCACAACCAACACCTCAGTTTTCCCTGAATTCAACCTAAGCCAACTAGCACTCATCCAATCCTGAATCTCCAGGAGGCAGTTATTAAACATCGTGATGGAATCAGATGCCTGATCAGGCATAAAAGTCAGGTAGAGCTGAGACTCATCAGCATAACAATGAAAACTCAGCCCGTACCATTTTATAATGTCCCCCAGTGGAAGCATATACACTGTGAATAACATAGGGGACAGCACCGACCCCTGCAGTACCCCACAGGGCAGCCAATGAGGGGCCAAGGTGTAAATTCCAGACACCACTCTCTGAGATCTGCCCTCCAGAAAAGATCAAAACCAGCTGTGGACTGTTCCCCTTAGACCACAGAAAAACTGCAGGCGGTTGAGCAACACCCCATGATCCACGGTGTCAAGTGCTGCTGAGAGATCCAGGAGAACCAAGATGGAATGGGTCCTCCGATCTCTTGCTATCAGGAGATGATTCAATACCCGAACAAGAGCTGACTCTGTACTATGCCTTTTCCTGAAGCCAGATTGGAGAAGGTCATAGATATTGCGGTTGGACAAATGATCCCCCAGTTGCAGAGCGACCACCTTCTCAATATCCTTCCCTACAAAGGGAAGGTTAGGGACGGTATGGAGAATTTGTTTGAAAGTTGTTCAGTCAGCCAGGCTGGGTCTGGTCCACCACCCTCTCCGGAGGGAGGGTCTGACAATGGACAGTCCAGTGCCTGGGGGGAGGGGCAGTCTCCCCGGAAGCATAAAAGAAAATGGTCGCACTCTCAGCACCATTCAGCCTCAAGCTCTTCTTAGACCCGTAGGTCCAGAAAGAGAAGGCATCACTTGAGGTCACCTTCTGGTATGTCTGCGCGTCGACAGTCGGTCATTGGGGTCAGTTGACGGTCTCCTCCAGAGTTGTCGGTTTCTGTCACCGGTCTCCAACCTCTTCAACATTGGAGCCCTTCCCCCTCCCTTCTGATAGGGCTTCAGATGAGCAGTTTCATCAGTGGGCTGCTCTGATGGAGCAATGGGCTCGGAGGTTAGTCCAGCTGCCTGGCCCAGTCACTCAGGGGCCCTCGGACCCTTTGGGTGATCGGATAGGGCGGTTGGGCCTCCCTAGTCGCGTGGTGCCTTCTTCGGTGCCATCAACTCCATGCTCAGGTATTTCCTCTCTCACATGGCTGCAGTGCAGGGGGCCACACTGATGCCTCTTTCTCCTGCTTCTTTTCCTTATTTTGCCTCAAATCTTGGTTTTCGAGGCCCTGCATTGGTTTCGGCGCAGTCGGCATCAGTGGGTTGCTCGACACCGTCCTCAGCATCCATGCGCCTGTTGGCGCCGTCCTCAGCGCCGTTGAGGTTATCAGTGCCATCCTCAGCGCCGTGCGGCTTTTCAGGGCCATCAGGCTTGTCGGTGCGGGGGGCTCTGTCGGCGCCGTGCACTGTGCTGGGCCAGGCGGCACAGTGCTCTTCTTCGGCACTGAGACTTGGTGTGACGTCTTCCAGTCTCCAGGGCTCCTTGACTCTGAACCCCTTTCCCTCCTGTTTTCCTTCTGATTTTCACTCCTTTCCTGTACATACAGTCCCTCCTGGGCTATCAGGAGATGATATTGAGCCTGACCCAGACTTTAGGCTGGGTGATGACGTGGAAGGAACAGGATCTAATCCTGCTGCAGAGCCTGTGGTCGAGGACCTGTCATTAAATTCTCTGCTGAAAAATTTGAATTCTACCCTTTCTCTCCAGACTATGGATATCGATCCTGGGAAGCTTTTAAGACTCCAGTACCTTCATGTTCTGGACATCCCCATGGATTTAACTCCCCCGGTACAGCCCTCATTTGAGATGCTTTCTCAAATGGTATGGAATAACCCTGCTCTCTTCCTTCTGTGGCTAAGTCCATAGATAGGAAGTATGCTGCTCCCAAGGATCGACCCATTTTGGCCTCGCAAGCCTTTGTGGACCCTATTGTAGTCTTGGCAGAGAATGATAAAGTTGTCCTTCCTCAGACTACTACGGCTCGACCTATAAACAAAGAATCTCGCAAGACAGATACTTTAGGTAAGAGAGTCTTTGCTGCATCCACCCTGGGTATAAGTATTGCCAGCTACCAGGGCTATTTCTCTCAATCTGAGTATATTCTTTGGCATTCACTCAAACAAATGGTTGAAGCTCTACCAGAGTCGGACGCTAATTCAGAGCTTCTTCAAACCATAACCAGGGGTATTGAGTCCAACAATCAACAGGTTAAAGCAGCTATGGATGCTTTCGATACTACCTTCCGAGCAGTGGCGGTGGGCATTTGTACCTGCTGTCATTCCTGGCTGCGCACTTCCAGCTTCACGAATGATGCCCAGCAAAAGGTCAAGGAGTTGCCTTTTGACAGTGTGTATCTCTTTGGTCCTCAGGTAGAACAAGCTCTAGAGGCCACACAAAAGACCAGATCGGCCATTAAATTGGCTCAACCTGCTCCTGCCCCTTCTCGGGGGGGGGTGTTAATAAGAGCCAGTTTCACAACCGTCAGTCCTTTCGAGGCAAAGGCAGAGGAGGTTTGAATAAAAGCCGAGCCCCTCAGCCTCAAAAGAAAATGCAGCAGAAAGCACAAGGGCCCAAAGCGCCCAGCGCAGCCTTCTGAGTTTCTGGCCCAAGTCCCACCTCAGCTGCCTGAGGGGGACTCCTTCTTAGCAGTGGGAGGTCATCTGACTCAGTTCTACAACCAGTGGAAGTCTATAACATCAGACGAATGGGTCATCCAGATATTCCGTGAGGGATATTCCCTCAAGAGAACCCTCCGGATTGTCCCCCCAAACTGCAGCCAAAACTGTCAATTCTTCAGTCAGAACTTATCGCCTCCGAGATACAAGACCTTCCGCACAACAGAGCAGTAGAAGTAGTTCCACTGGATCAACGGAACACAGAGTTCTACTCCCATTATTTTCTAGTTCCAAAGAAAACCGAGGGCATGCGCCCCATTCTGGACCTCAGAAAATTGAACAGATTTCTTCCCAAAGAGAAATTCAGAATGATATTGCTAGGATCCCGGTTACCTTTGCTTCATCAACACGACTGGTTAGCCTCCCTGGATATGCAAGTTGCTTACCAACATATTCCTATTTACCCAAGGTATCACAAATACCTAAGGTTCGTGGCCTTGGGCCAACATTATCAGTTCAGAGTCCTGCCCTTTGGGCTATCCTCGGTGCCTTTTTTACAAAGAGTTGTGCAATTCTCACAGCGCACCTCAGAAAGATTGGAATACAAGTGTTCCCATATCTGGATGACTGGCTTCTAGCAAGCCCTTCCAGGCAAGGAACTCTTGACACCATAGCCACGGCCTTGGATTTCCTCACATCCATGGGAGTCCTGCTAAATCTCAAGAAATCGCAGTTGCAGCCCTCCCAGAAGCTCCTTTTCTTAGGAACTCTTCTGGACACCTCCTGTGCAAAAGTTTTTCTACCAGAGGACAGAAGAACCGATATCCTACAGATGGCCCGATACATCAGAGAGAACAGCTCAGTTCGGGGCTCTCTCGATGCAATGGATTCTGGGTCTCATGGCATCCTCAATTTTCACTGTACCCCTAGCATGCCTCCACATGAGAACCTCTCAGTGGATGCTCAGTACTCAGTGGTCCCCGACCACTCACCCTCAGTCCTTTCTCATCAAGGTGACTGAGCCTCAGAAGAGGTCACTCACCTGGTGGTTTCAAGAGGACAATCTTCTGAAAGGATATCCCTTTTGCTCCTCTGGATCATCAGATTTCCATTACTACGGAAGCGTCTCTGAAGGGGTGGGGAGCTCACTGTCAGAATCGCCACACCCAAGATACGTGAACTCAGGACGAATCCCAGCTTCACATAAATGTTTTAGAAATGAGAGCCAGGGCCAGCCCGCTGGCACAGCGGTTGGATTTCTGCTTGCGACGCCAGTGACCCAGGTTCGGGAATGAGCTTGGGTCGCTGGAGGGCCGGCCGAGGGGAGGCAGCTTGAACGTCCCACGACTGCTCGCTGCCTTCAGGAATGGAAGGAGGGAGGGCTGCGCCCTGGTGTTGAGCAACCGCTGGTGGAGGCCAGGGGTAGGGCAACACGTCGGGATCATTGTTGGGTGGTGCGTGGCAGACGTCGGCTCTTGCCTTGACGTCACGCACCTCAAGGAAAACCAGGAAATCGCTTGCTGGCCACCGTATGATGGCTCTCTGTTCCCTGAGTGCCTCCAGGCTCCTGCTCCTCGGCAGCATCCCCGGGCCCTAGAAGTATGTGCTGGGGTCATCCCTCTCCCCCCGGTGCCTTCCCCTTCGGAGAAGGGGGGACCCGCCAGGTGAAGGGATAAGCCAGGATATCCTGGGGGTCAGCTGCAATAAGAGGACCAGAGGAGGGCTAGGTAAGGACAGTAGGGGCTGAGGGGAACCTGTGGAGCCCAAAGGAGTGGAGGACTAGCGAGCATGGGGTGGAAAAAAAAAAAAGAAATGAGAGCCGTCCTTTATGCAGTCCGGGCTTTGAAGGACATTCTCTGTCACAAGAACATTCTCCTTCAAATGGACAACAAAGCAGTGATGTATTACATCAACAAGCAGGGCAGTGCTCACTCTTATCCTTTATGCAGGCAAGTGATGAGAGTGTGGGAATGGTGCTTGGAGCACAAGGCTCTAATTCAAGCGGTCTACCTGCTGGGAGTGCAGAACGAACTGGCAGACCATCTCAGCAGAACAGAGACAGATCCTCATGAATGATCTCTCAACTCAACTGTGGTTCAGTCACTGTTCACAGAGTGGGGAACTCCAGACCTGGACCTTTTTGCATCCCCACTCAACACAAAACTGCCTCTCTTCTGCTCCAGAAATCCAGGGCCTGGCACTTTCTGTCAGGATGCATTCAGGCAGCAGTGGACAAAATGCTTTCTATACACCTTTCTGCCTCTCCCTCTGATTCAGAGGGTACTTCTCAAGTTCGAGTCCCAGGGGGACAAAATGATCCTCATTGCTCCCTTCTGGCCTCGACAAAAATGGTTTCTGTTACTCAACAGTATGTCGAAAACCCCTCCGAAAGTGCTTCCCCTTTGGATGAACCTTCTGACTCAGGGGCCTGTGGTCCATCCCAATCTGAGATCGCTTCACCTTCATGCTTGGCTCCTGAAGAGATAGAGGTAAACAGGTTCAATGTCTCTCACAGAGTTTCAGATATTCTTCTGGCTGCACGCAAGCCGGCCACTAGGAAAACTTATACAGCCAAATGGAAGCGTTTTTCTCGCTGGTGTGCAAAATCCTTTGAATTCTTTTTCTTGCCACCCAATAAAGTTCTAGAGTACCTCTTACACCTCTCAAATTCAGGTCTGAAACACTCTACAGTCAAAGCTCACCGTTGTGCCATTTCAGCTTATCAGCCAGTACTTTCTTGTCACTGGCTTAGTTACCTGTTGTTAAGAGGTTTCTTAAGGGAATTCTGCATACCAGACCTTCTATCAAATGCCCAGTCAAAGCCTAGGACACTAATCTTGTACTAGACATGCTCACTCAAAAGCCTTTCAAGCCTCTAGCTTCCTGTGAACTGAAATTTCTCACTTGGAAAACGACCTTCCTGGTGGCCATCACCTTAGCCTGCAGGGTCTCTGAGATACATGCCTTGGTCACAGACCCTCTGTATACTGTGTTTCATAAGGACAACATAGTTCTTAGGACCCATCCTAAGTTTCTCCCTAAGGTTGTTTCAGAATTTCATCAAAACCAACCTTTGGTCCTACCTACTTACTTTGTGAACTTCCAAAATGAAGGGGAGCGTACTCTTCATTCTTTGGATGTCAAAAGAGCCCTGCATTTCTATTTAGATAGAACAAAAGAAATTCGCAACACTCAACAACTGTTTGTTTCCTTCAGCGAGACCTGGCTGGGTCAACCTGTAGCTATCAGATGCCTTTCAGCATGGCTGGTGGCATGCCTTCAGCACTGTTATTCCATGGCGCTGGTTAAGCTGGAGGGCAGAGTGTATGCTCACTCTTCTAGAGCAGTTGCGGCATCCCTGGCGGAAATCCGCAATGTGCCCATTGCAGATATTTGCAATGCGGCTACCTAGAGCTCAGTGCATACTTTCGTCAAGCACTATACCCTGGATATCCATGCCAGGTGACATATTTCGTTTGGCAGAACCATCCTTAATGGACTTCTGTCCTAAATTGTAAGCTCTTGGTCTCGCCTGCCACGCTCTCGGGGGATTATTAGCTCGGTACTCTCCCATCAGTGTGAATGAGTGGTGGAGACTTTATGTCCAGGAAGATATGGAAATTACGTATCTACCATAATTCTTGATCTTCCTGGATGAAGTCTCCACCACCCATTCACATGCCCACCCACCATCCACCGAGCTCACCTCTGTTGTTGGTCTTCACTCCCTCAGTCTTTAGGCTGTGAAGACTTCTTTGTTGACCCTTCTTATACAGGTCATCTGGACTATCTTATGTCCAGTTTTTGTTAGGCTATCCTTCTAGGTTAGTTCCGCTGCACCTCCTCTGAAAAAAAGTACCGAGGCGGTTGGAGGGTCGATCCCGAGACAGTCATTGCTGCATGAGCCGAGGCTCACGACGCCGCTCCTCATGGCTCCATGTCTGGCACCGACCCTCCTGAAAAAAGTTTACTCCCGCTGGGTCCTAGTGCCTCCAGCGTAGATCCCATCAGTGTGAATGAGTGGTGGAGACTTCGTCCAAGAAGATTAAGAATTATGGTAGGTACGTAATTTCCATTTATTGTAATAAAACTGAATGAGGTGGATTTTACATTGACTCTGATACATGATAACTTTTATTATTCTAGCTGTGGGTGCAAGCTATTGAGTTGCTGTTGTAATTGGTAGTACAAATGAAATCATTTGTGAGCTTGCTTTCAGTCAGCATAATATGAGATAATAATGGAGTTTAGCAAGCTATATTATTTTAATAGAATTAAGAGTCTGGAAATTTAATGTATTCACTCAGTCTGAATTATTTCAGTCATTTCTGTTATTTGATGTCTAAGATTTGATTACTGTCCTGTTTTGAAAATGTGACTGGTTATTGTAGTACTCGTAATGTCAAAGTGTTATTTGCTATACCATGACAATTTTAGATGTTTTTTTTTTAGTTGGGTATTTATGGGTTTTTCAAACAACATGAAGTCTTGCTATATTATGACATATGCAGTGAGTCCCAACCTTTGAACTGCCCCGGAGGTGAAAGAGTTAACTTTCCATGCCAGGCATGGAACGCTGAGTTCGAGCTCGGTTGAAACTCTGTCTGTTGTTCTTCAAACTCAAACCGTCAGATTCTTTTCTCCACCTCACTGAACAGTCGCTCCAGAGATGTCTCCTTCTGGTTGGTTCATTTTGTCGGTTAAAGTATTGTTTTTCTTGGTTTTCGACTGAATTTAAACCGCAACCCGTCGGTTCAAGCTCTGTCTGTGGTATTGTGAGTACTAGATAGGTTTTACATTAATTCTTCTGTGTGGAACTTGTAAACGGCTTATCGGTTCGGTCTGAACCGATCAGGTTATTTAAAAATATTTTATTCTATCATTTAGAGTGTGGTTACCAGTTCCTATCGGTTCTAAAAAGAACGGAATTTCTTACGTTTTTTTCCACGACCCGTGACATGGTTGGGAACCGATAAGAGGGTCTTGCTTGGTGGATTTTCATAAACAGGCAAGTTTGGTTAGGACTGCCACTATGTCTGAGAAACCCAAAGGAAAAACCGGGCCCACTGGGTTTCAACACTGCAGTGTGTGTGGGGAAGCCTTTGCCAAGGCTGATCCCCACATCACCTGTATTTATTGTCTGGGGTTTGACCACCTCAATGCAGACTGCCAGATTTGTAAAAATTTTCCTGCAGCTACCCTGGAAAAGAGAGTTGGTAGGCTCAGGGAAAGGGAGGCCAAGAAGTCCGCTGACCCGGATGGCCAGCCCGGTTCGGTTCCAACCGAACCAGAGGGAGTGGCCCTCTGACCAGGGCGAGACTTCCTCGGGCAAAAGGAGAGCCGACTCTGAAGGGTCGGTTCCAGCAAAAAGGACTAGAAAATCAGCTGGTGTGGAGCCAAAACTTTCCTCTCCAACCGCTGAAGAGATAGCCAAAGCGATTCAGATTGTCCAGTCGCTTTCTCCGGTTCCGACCGAACCAGTGCCATCAGGTAAGTGCCCAGTTCGGCTGGTTCAAGAGTACAATTTAGAGGAATATTATGAACCGGAGGAGGGGGAGGAGGAGTATGAGGAGAGTGAATGTGGATTTGAAAGTCTGGATGTGCCCATCGACCCAGACATCTCCCCAGACAGACCTTCAGGAGTATCCCCTCCTAGGCTTTCTGAGTCCCCTTCTCATTTTATTTTCTATAAAAAAAAGTGGCTGAAACCCTCCAGCTCCCTATGGAGGAAGCCGTGGATGGTCAAGAGGAGCCTGACTACGTGGAAATGATGGATATTCCAGAGTCTAGGAGACTGTCTATTCCCTTGCATAAATCTTTTGGGAAACAGACATTTAAAATCCTAAAAACTCCTCACACTATACCTCCTGTGGATAAGAGAATGGACAAGAGGTACACATTGTCAGGCTCTGATACGAATTCCTTTCACAACAATGCAGCCATGTTGGGGTAGTGCAGGCTGCAGCCTGTGACAAGGCAAACATTCCCTTGGCTTCACACCCCCCGGACAAGGACTCCAGGAGGATTGATGCCATGGCAAAGAAACAGTACATGGCAGCATCCTTGGGACTCAGACAGGCAAATTATATGGCTTATGTTGCTAGATATCAGAAATCCAGATGGGACACTGTTATGGCTCTAGCAAAACAGGTCCCTGGCCAGCTTGTCAAGGAGCTGGAGCAGGTGGCTGCTGATGGTATTGAGGCAACCAAGGTGCAATTCCATGCTGCAGTGGACTCTAGTGATGTGTTATCAAGAGTCATGGCTATATATGTGGCACTTCGCAGAATGGCTTGGCTCAGATGTACTAGCCTGTCACAGGATACCCAGACTAAAGCCATGGATTTTCCTGTTGTGGGTAATTCTCTGTTTGGGGAGCAGACAGAGAATTACATGAAGAAAATGGATGAGTATAGGACCACTTATAGGAGTGCACAGGCCAAGAAAAGGCAGGCCACTCCCCAAAGGCAGCTTTCCAGGGGCAGGCCTTTTCATAGGTCTTTTTACCAAGCCCAGGCCTCCTCTTCTGCCTATGCCCAGAGGGGGTTCTTTAGAGGGAGAGGCAGATGGGGTACAAGCAGGCCTGCTTCCAACCCTCAGCCCAAGCCAAGCAGGCACCCTGATGGGGTTGCCAGGGCCGATTCTCACCTACCTGTAGGGGGCAGGCTGGCTTACTTTGTCCAGGACTGGCAGTCTCTGACATCAGACAAGTGGGTCCTGGAAGTAGTAAACCAGGGACTGGTTCTCAGCTTCAAAAAGTTTCCAAAGATGAGAACCAGATCCTTTCCACCTGCAAATCCACCAGAGGCACTTGCACTAGAGGCAGAGGTCTCTTCCCTCCTGGCTCTCAGAGCTGTGGAAAGGGTTCCACCCCTACACCAGGGCAAAGGATTGTACTCCAGGTACTTCCATACCCCAAAAAAGACAGGAGAATGGCGGCCCATCCTGGATCTCAGATACCTAAACAAGCACCTTTTAAAACCAAAATTCAAAATGGTGACTCTGGGAATTATTCTACCCTCTCTAAGGCCAGGGGACTGGCTAGCGTCCCTGGACCTCAAGGATGCCTGCTTCCATATTCTCATCAGAAGCTCCCATCAAAAGTACCTCAGGTTCGAGCTGCCCTCAGACCATTACCAGTTCGAGCAATGCCCTTTGGCCTCACCTCTGCTCTAAGGGTATTCACAAAATGCCTGGCAGTAGCAGTTGCTTCCCTAAGAAGGCAAAAAATTGCCATCTTCCCTTACCTGGATGATTGGCTCATAGTAGGCCAGTCCCCAGACCAGGTCAGGTTACATCTGCAGATAACTCAGCAATTGCTCACCTCTCTAGGTTTCATTCTGAATCTTTCAAAGTCAGTTCTGGAGTTAATGCTCTAACTTGAGAGTATTGCAGTGAAAAAACCTTCTGTGACTGATTGCTTTTAATGATTTTTATGATATACCTTTCTGTACTGTTGTGCCTGTGAGAAGCTTACTTCCTGGACTGGGGAACACAGGGGCAGTGTGGGAAATTGGAGGACTGTGTAGGTGGTGCCTCTAAATCTCACAGCTTTTTCCACAACTGCAAACTGTGCCCTACTAAGGGACTGTATCACTAGCAGAGCATTGCTTAAGGGCCACTTTAGAGCCCTAAAACTTTTGAACCAGCAGTTGTTTTTTTTTTCAGGAAACCGGAAGTGGTGTGACGCGCACTTCCGGTCCGCTAACAATAAAACACTCGAGATTAGCGAGCTGCAGCAGTTAATGCTCTAACTTGAGAGTATTGCAGTGAAAACCTTCTGTGACTGATTGCTTTTAATGATTTTTATGATATACCTTTCTGTACTGTTGTGCCTGTGAGAAGCTTACTTCCTGGACTGGGAACACAGGGCAGTGTGGGAAATTGAGAACTGTGTTGGTGGTGCCTCTAAATCTCACAGCTTTTTCCACAACTGCAAACTGTGCCCTACTAAGGGACTGTATCACTAGCAGAGCATTGTTTAAGGGCCACTTTAGAGCCCTAAAACTTTTGAACCAGCAGTTGTTTTTTTTGCTAGCGCGAAACCGGAAGTGGTGTGTCGAAGCACTTCCGGTCCCGCTGGCAATAAAACACTCGCATTAGCGAGTGAGCAGCAGTTAATGCTCTAACTTGAGAGTATTGCAGTGAAAAAACCTTCTGTGACTGATTGCTTTTAATGATTTTTATGATATACCTTTCTGTACTGTTGTGCCTGTGAGAAGCTTACTTCCTGGACTGGGGAACACAGGGGCAGTGTGGGAAATTGGAGGACTGTGTTGGTGGTGCCTCTAAATCTCACAGCTTTTTCCACAACTGCAAACTGTGCCCCACTAAGGGACTGTATCACTAGCAGAGCATTGTTTAAGGGCCACTTTAGAGCCCTAAAACTTTTGAACCAGTAGTTTTTTTTGCTAGCGCGAAACCGGAAGTGGTGTGACGACGCACTTCCGGTCCCGCTGGCAATAAAACACTCGCATTAGCGAGCGAGCAACAGTTAATGCTCTAACTTGAGAGTATTGCAGTGAAAAAACCTTCTGTGACTGATTGCTTTTAATGATTTTTATGATATACCTTTCTGTACTGTTGTGCCTGTGAGAAGCTTACTTCCTGGACTGGGGAACACAGGGGCAGTGTGGGAAATTAGAGGACTGTGTTGGTGGTGCCTCTAAGTCTCACAGCTTTTTCCACAACTGCAAACTGTGCCCTACTAAGGGACTGTATCACTAGCAGAGCATTGCTTAAGGGCCACTTTAGAACCCTAAAACTTTTGAACCAGCAGTTTTTTTTGCTAGCGCGAAACCGGAAGTGGTGTGACGACGCACTTCCGGTCCCACTACAACAATAAAACACTCGCATTAGCAAGTGGGCGGCGACTTGGCGCGGCTGGCGGAGACGCACGCGAGACACGCGCCTTAGCGCGTCTATCGTGGTCCATCGTGACCATCGGGCAAAGGGTCTTAAATAACTGTTAGCAGTTATATCCACAGAGGAAAACCCAAGGTACTGTACTTTTAGTTAGAACATTAGCCAGTATCATAATGAAGAGAGCAAATAATACTGTACATCCTGTCAAATGTATGCACTAGGTAAACATATTGCGAATTACACATGTGACAGGTGTATTCTGATTAAAACCTTGCAGGATGAAATAGCTCGACTCCTCAATCCTGGGGAAGCTGTTTCTGATGTTACTCAACACACTATAGATCCAGAAATCGAAGCTTTGGAAGAATACATCGACCATATGTCTTTTCTACTGGAAGCCAATAATACCCCCCTTCCCCATGACAATGGTCCCCAGGGTACTCCAGAAACCAATAAATCCCACAGTGGTATTACTAATACTCCCTCAAACCCCAAAGTTATCCCTGAAATAAAGACTGCTTTAATTAATGAACAAACTGTTTCTACCCAGCATTGCTTTGTTTCCACCCCGCAACCGCTGATAGCGACCGATACTACAACTTGGCCTATTACTGCATCAAAAAAAGTCAATAAAAAAAGATTAAACTCCCAAGTAGGGGAGTCTAACACCCCCCCCCCAATTTCATTACATAATTCTTATGAACCACTAGCTTCCCTTTCCGACAGAGAAAACTGTAATGCTGAGTGTCCAACTAATACTGCTCAGGATGACATTCCTAATTCCTCTCTCTACAATAACAGCACCCCCACTCAGGTTGTTATTTTAGGCGACTCAATGGTTAAATTTATAGACCGAACCATCTGTAATCCTGATAAAATTAATAGGTCCTGCTTAAGTTACAGGGAGGCTAAGGTGTCTGACATAACCGCCATGACCAGTACTGCCTTACGCGCAGCAGGCAATAATCCTTTAGTTATAATCCATGCTGGGACAAATGACATAACAAAGACCCCATTACAACAACTTAAACAAGACTTAGTTGCTCTCTGTAATGTACTAAACGAGAGGGGATGTAAAATTGGTATTTCGGAAATTCTTCCAGTACCTAGAGCTTCCTTTTATATCCAAAGGAAAATTAAATCCTTGAACGAATGGCTTCGGAAATGGTGCCTAAAACAAGGTATTGGGTGTCTCACCCACTGGGAGGAATTCAGTGATAACCCCGCCCTCTTTTGCTGGGATGGTCTACACCTCAGTCGAAGGGGAAGTTCTCTCCTAGGTCGACAATTTCTATCATTTATCAATGACAATTTAAACTAAAACTAAAGGGGGAGACTGGATCTAATAAGCCATCTCTAAATAATCTATACAAGTTGAACATCTTAACTTGTAATGCGAGAGCACTTAACATATCCAAAATGGCTGAATTGGAACTGAAAATCCAGGAGTCTAATATTGGTCTGGTTGCTATAACAGAAACATGGGGAAACCAGGATAAACAGTGGATAACGAATGTTCCAGGATTTAAACACTATTATAAAAACAGACCTGATGAACAAAGGGGGGGAGGGGTTAGTCTCTATGTTACTAATGACATTCCCTCGTTTGAGGACCCAACAACAGTATCCACAGAGAGTGCTTGGGTATATTTACAACCCAAAGGGCACCCCCAAATTTTGGTTGGAAACTGCTATCGGCCACCCTCTTCAGATTTTACTTATCTAAATCAACTAACTTCAGAAATGGCTCAAATAGCAGATAAAGGCTTAGTAATAATTCTAGGGGACTTTAATCTCCCATCTATAAACTGGGATATACTCTCTGGACATAACTCATATGATCTACAGCTGATTTCTGCTATTACAGATCTTGGCCTTACACAACATGTAAGAGAACCTACAAGAGGGAACAATATTCTTGACTTAGTTTTTACCAATATGAATACAGCAGTATCAGGTCTTCGGGTGTTGGACTCCCTGGGTAACAGTGATCACTCGACTATCCAATTTACCATGTCTCTAGCTCATACAAATCGCTCAAATAACAGCTGCATGATAAAACAATATGAGAAAGCTAATTTCTCTAAAATCAACGAACACCTTGCAGCTCTACCATGGGACTCAATGCTGGCACCTCTCAATGTAAATGAAGCGTGGAACACCTTTAAAAAAATTGTACACAATCTAGAAGATAAATATGTACCTGTAAGGAGGAAATACAACAATAAAGGAAAGGTTCCGGCTTGGTATAGTAATAACATCAAAAAACTTAGTAACCGAAAACAAAAATTATTTACTGCATTAAAAAAGTGCAAACCAGAGGACAGGAAGGACAATTACACTAAGTACAAGGAAGCATTAAAAAAACTAAAAACATCTATTACCCTGGCTAAAAGGAATCTAGAATTTAGGATTGCCCATACTAAGGACTCACATAAAAGTCTCTACTCATACTTAAATAATAAAAAGGGTACTGTTAATAAAACAGGTCCATTAATTATTAACAACATAACTATTCTCTCAGATATGGTGACTGCATCTGAATTTAATAAGTACTTCTGTTCTGTCTTTGAACAAGATAAGGAACCTAGAATGATTATGTATACTCCTATATTCCATAGTTATACCATCACTACCTCTGATACTTACAAACTTCTGGGAACCTTGAAATCAACTACAAGTCCAGGCCCCAATGGTATTACTTCTAAATTCCTTTTAGGATCCACTGACAACATTGTCACTCCACTTACAATTATATTTAATAAATCACTCACTGAATTAACTGTGCCTACGGTTTGGAGAACGGCTATTGTTACTCCAATCTTTAAAAAAGGGGTGCATTCCAAGACTGAGAATTATAGACCCATCAGCCTAACCTCCATTCCCTGTAAATTACTAGAAAAATATATTAAACGCTTAATAGATGAAGAAATGCTGGAATTAAAAATAAATGACCATACGCAACACGGATTTAAACAGGGGCACTCATGTACTACAAACTTGTTATCCTTTTACAATTTTATAAGCAATAATCTTGATCTAAATATCCCAGTGGACGTTGTCCTGTTAGATTACAGTAAGGCATTCGATAAGGTCTCACACTCGATATTAATCAATAAATTAGTTACATTAGGATTCTCAAAAAACATTGGCCTGGATATTCAAAAGGGTTGCGCCATGCGCAAGTCCAAAATGCGCCATTCTGCGATATTCAGCAGGAGGCAGTTATGCCACTGGTAACAGGTTGCGCAAGAGAGCAATGCAAATGAATGCATGCTCAACAGGAGGGGGAGGATCCATGCATAACCTGTGCAACCCGATATTCAGTCGGGTTGCGCGTTGTGTCATCACGCAACCCCAACCTAAGCCCGCACGCTTGAGCCAAAAGGCTTAAGTTGAGGGCCACCCACAGGTGAGCTGCTGCATTGCAGGCGCAACACAGCAGCTGCCACCCTGGCTAGCCCCAACTCGGTCCCTGTACCCCCACCAGCCCGATCGCGGGCATAGTGTAAAACGAACCCTTTAAAACTGACAACAAACTAGTAGGAGGAATCTCGAGGATTAGTCAGTGAGCGAGGAAGAATCTGACAGTTTGTTGAGCTCAACAGACAGAGTATAACCGAGTCACACAAGATCTCCATGCCTCTGCATGGTAGTTAACTCTTTCACCTCCGGAGCAGTTCTAACCTGGGGTTATACTGCATATGTCATAATATAGCAAGACTTCATGTTGTTTGAAAGGATAGCACATATGTAGATGGCTCACCTTGTGGTTTATCTGCACTGCCATTTTAAAAGTCACGGACTTATGAATGACAGCTTCAGACAACATGAAGTCTTGCTATATTATGACATATGCAGTTTGTCCCAGCCTTAGAACTGCTCTGGAGGTGAAAGAGTTAACTTCCATGCCAGACATGGAATCTGGACTGTGAGCTCGGTTGAAAAAACTGTGTCTGTTGATCTTCAAACTGAAACTGTCAGATTCTTTATTCCGCCTCACTGAACAGTGGCTCCGGAGATTCCTCCTACTGCTCGGTTCATTTCTTGGTTAAAAAGTCTTTTTTCTCGGTTTGTTTAAACCGTAATTATATTTATTTTAACCGCAAACCGGTCGGTTCAAGCTCTGTCTGTGGTATCGTAAGTAATAGATAGGTTTTACATTCTGTGTGGAACTTGAACGTTATCGTTCGGGTTTGAACCGATCAGGTTGTTTTTAAACTTATTAAAATTACATTTAGAGTGCAGTTCCTCGGTTCTTATCGTTCTAAAAAACGGATTTCACTATGTCCACTCACTCCGCGACACGGTTGGGAACCGATAAGGGTGTCTTGCTTGGCGATTTGCCGGAAAAGGGCAAGTTTTTGGTTAGGCTGGCATTATGTCTGAGAAACCCAAAAGAAAACCCGGGCCCACTGGGTTTCAGCACTGTAGTGTCTGTGGGGAAGCCTTTGCCAAGGCTGACCCACACACCACATGTGTTTATTGTCTGGGGTTTGACCACCTCAATGCAGACTGCCAGATTTGCAAGATTTTCCCTGCAGCTACCCTGGATAAGAGAGTTGGTAGGCTTAGGGAACGAGACGCCAAAAAGTCTGCTGACCCGGATGGCAACCCGATTCGGTGCCAACCGAACCGGAGGGAGTGCCCTCTGACCAGGGCGAGACTTCCTCGGGCAAACGAAGAGCTGACTCAGAGGAGCCAGTTCCAGCAAAGAGGACTAGAAAATCAGCAGGTGTGGAGCCAACATTTCCTTCTCCAACTGCTGCAGAGATAACCAAAGCAATCCAAATTGTCCAGTCGCTTTCCCCGGTTCTGTCCAAACCGCCACTATCAGGTAAACGGTCGGTTCAGTCGGTTCCACTGGTTCAAGAATATGATATAGAGGAATTTTATGAACCGGAGGAGGAGGGGGAGGAGGATTATGAACAGTGTGAATGTGATTTTGAAAGTCTGGATGTGCCCATTGAACTAGACATCTCCCCAGACAGACCTTCAGGAGTGTCTCCCCCTAGGCTTTCCGAGTCCCCTTCTCATTTTCTGTTTTATAAAAAAGTTGCCGAAACCCTCCAGCTCCCTTTGGAAGAAGCTGTGGATGAACAGGAGGAGCCTGACTATGTGGAAATGATGGATATCCCAGAGTCCAGGAGATTGTCTATTCCTTTACATAAACTTTAGGAAACAAACAATAAAAATTTTAAAAGCTCCTAATTCTTTACCTCCTGTGGATAAAAAGATGGACAGGAGGTACACTTTGTCAGGCCCTGATACGGAGTTCCTTTCACAACAATGCAGCCATGTTGGGGTAGTGCAGACTACAGCCTGTGATAAGGAAAATATTCCCTTGGCTTCACACACCCCTGACAAGGACTCCAGGAGGATTGATGCCATGGCTAAGAAACAATACATGGCAGCATCCTTGGGACTCAGACAGGCAAATTATATGGCCTATGTTGCAAGATGCCAGAAATCCAGATGAGATACTGTTATGGCTTTAGTGAAACAGGTCCCTGGCCAGCTTGCCAAGGAGCTGGAACAGGTAGCTGCTGATGGTATTGAGGCACCCAAGGTGCAATTCCATGCTGCAGTGGACTCTAATGATGTATCTTCGAGAGTCATGGCTACATCTGTGGCTTTTCGTAGAATGGCTTAGTTCAGGTGTACTAGCCTGTCACAGGTTACCCAGGCTAAGGCCATGGATTTTCCTGTTGTGGGTAATTCTCTGTTTGGGGAGCAGACAGAGAATTACATGAAGAAAATGGATGAGTATAGGACCACTTATAGGAGTGCATAGGCCAAGGAAAGGCAAGCCACTCCTCAGAGGCAGCCTCCCAGGGGCAGGGGCAGGCCTTTTCACAGGCCTTTTTACCAAGCCCAGGCCTCCTCTTCTGCTTAAGCCCAGAGGGGGTTCTTCAGAGGGAGAGGCAGACGGGGGACGGGCAGGCCTCCTCCCACCCCTCACCCTAAAGCCCCTGCCAAACAGGCACCCTGATGGGATGCCCAGGGCCGATTCTCCATTACCTGTAGGGGGCAGGCTGGCTTACTTCGTCTAGGACTGGGAGTCTTTAACATCAGACAAGTGGGTCCTGGAAGTAGTAAGCCAGGGACTGGTTCTCAGCTTCAAAAAATTTCCAAAGATGAGAACCAGACCTTTTCCACCTGCAAATCCATTAGAGGCTCTTGCTTTGGGAACAGAAGTCTTAACCCTCCTGGCTCTCAGAGCTGTGGAAAGGGTTCCTCCCCTACACCAGGGCAAAGGACTGTACTCTAGGTACTTCCTTACACCAAAAAAGACAGGAGAATGGCGGCCCATCCTGGATCTAAGATACCTAAACAAGCACCTTTTAAAACCAAAATTCAAAATGGTGACTCTGGGAATGATTTTACCCTCCCTAAGGCCAGGGGACTGGCTAGCGTCCCTGGACCTCAAGGATGCCTGCTTCCATGTTCTCATCAAAGCACCCACAGAAGGCCCTCGATTCGAACTCCTCAGGCCATTACCAGTTCAGAGCAATACCCTTCGCCTTACCTCTGCCCCAAGGGTATTCACAAAATTCCTGGCAGTAGCAGTTGCTCACTTAAGAAGGCAAAGATTGCCATCTTTCCTTACCTGGACGACTGGCTCATAGTGGGTCAGTCTCCAGACCAAGTCAAATCACACCTTCAGGTTACCCAGCAGCTGCTTACATCTCTAGGTTTTCTTCTCAATCTCCCAAAGCCAGTTTTAGAGCCTGTTCAGCTACTCACCTTCATAGGCGCAGAACTGGACATAAAGCAGGCCAAAGCTTTCCTTCCTCTAGAAAGGGTAAAGACCCTGGTGGCCCTGGCCTCCTCCTTCACTCTGCAGGTCTCTCGACCAGCAAGGCACTTTCTACAGCTCCTAGGACACATGGCTGCTTCCACAGTTGTAATGCAAGGAGCAAGATTTCAGATGAGGAACATTCAGTTCCATTTGAGAGCCTTCTGGTCTCAAAGGAGAGATCCCCTAACCAAATTGATCCCGGTAACTCAAACCCTGATCCAGGCCCTGCAGTGGTGGCAGGATCAGAGCAATCTGAGACAGGGGGTTCCTTTCATTCCTCAATCTCACTCCTTGACCCTTACTACAGATGCGTCCCTCTTGGGATGGGGAGCTCACATGGTGACCTCTCCACCCAGGGATTGTGGTCCCCTCAGGAATCTCTGCTCCACATCAATCTGTTGGAACTCAGAGCTGTTTTTCTAGCACTTCAGGTTTTTTCTGCATCTGTTCAGAACAAAGTGGTACAGGTCAGAACAGACAACACCACTACAATGTGGTACATCAACAAGCAAGGGGCACTCGGTCTTCGGCCTTGTGCACCGAGGCAATGAAGTTGTGGTCTCTGGCTTATTCCCCGAACGCCTCCCTCATAGCAGTTCACCTCCCAGGCAAGGACAATGTCCTGGCAGATGCTCTCAGCAGGATTTCCCAGGGCCATCACGAATGGTCACTGGATCCCCTAGTACTGGGGTTAGTTTTTGCCAGGTGGGGCACCCCTCAGATGGATATTTTTGCAGCCCCAGACAATCACCAACTTCCGCTTTTTTGTTGCAGGCCCTCAGTGTTGGGCTCAGTCCCTCTGGATGCCTTCCTTCTCGATTGGGAATGGAAGTTCGTCTATGCCTTCCCCCCTTCCCTCTCTTGTTCAAGGTGCTAGTCAAAATCAGATCTCAACCTTGCAAGATGATTCTGATTGCTCCAGATTGGGCCAGACAGCCCTGGTATCCACTCCTTCTGTCCTTAGCAGTCCATCTTCCCCTGTGTCTCCCCAGGAACCACAATTTGTTAACCTGTGCCCAGGGGAGAGTCTGGTATCTGAATCTCAATTCCCTCAACCTCAAGGCCTGGCTCTTGAGGAGTTAGAGTTTGCTGACCTACACCTTTCTCAAGGTGTACTTGAAATCTTGAAAGCTTCTAGGAAGCCTTCCACCAGGGCTACTTATAATTCTAAATGGAAAAGGTTTTCCATATGGTGCTCTGGGAAGCATATTTCTCCAGAATCTGCTGATTTGCCCACAGTCTTGGACTATATGGTCCATCTAAATACTTTGGGGTTGAGGCCAGCTACCCTGAAAGTACATTTGGCAGCTGTCTCTGCTTTTATTTCAGCAGGAAAGCCCTCTTCTCTTTCTGCTCACCCTGTATTCTCCAAGTTTTTCAAGGGATTGCTTCACACCAACCCTCCATTCAGGGACCCTGCTCCTGCCTGGGATCTTAATGTTTGCATTGCTCAGCTGATGCAACCCCTTTGAACCTTTGTCTTCAGCAGAGCTTAAGTACTTGACTTGGAAAACTGTGTTTCTAGTAGCCATCACTTCTGCCAGGTGCATAAGTGAATTACAAGCTTTGTCAGTGGAGCCTGATTTTATCTCCTTTCACAGAGATAAGGTAGTCCTCAGGACTAACAGGAAGTTCTTGCCTAAGGTGGTTTCAGATTTCCACCTTAATCAATCTATATCTCTTCCAGTGTACTTCACTGACCATTCCTCCTCTGGCGAGAGGAGGCTGCACAGTTTAGATTTGAAGAGAGCCCTTAGTTACTACATAGAGCGTACCAAGGGTCACAGGTTTGACTCCTTCCAACTATTCCTCACTTATGGTGAGGTTGGGAAAGGGAAACCTGCCACTAAAATCCATTGCCAGGTGGATTGTCTCTTGTATCCAATTTGCTATCAAAAACTGGGTAAGGTTCCCCTTCAGGCCTGAGGCTCACTCTACCAGAGGGTACAGCTGCGTCCCTAGCTGCGGCCAGGGACATCCTATCTTAGAGATATGTCAAGCAGCTACCTGGAAACCAGTACACTTTTCACCAAGCATTACTCCCTGGACATCCAGGCTGGGAGGGATACTTCGGTTTGCACAGCTGTGCTTCAGAGCCTATTTCCTAAGTAGGTTCTGTCCCTCCTCCATGGAGGTACTGCTGTGTAGTTGCATATATCATAATATAGCAAGACTTCATGTTGTTTGAAGAAAAATTACTCACCTTAGTAATGTTGTTTCTTCTAATGGAGTCTTGCTATATTAGGACCCCGCCTGCCCTCTCAGAACTCTACTCTTGGGATGTGAGTGGGCAGTCCAGTGTTGGTACTTAATGATGCCCACCTTGTGTTCTCCACCCTCCTTTTTGGGGTGTTTGAGTGTTGTATTTTATTTTATCTTATTTTCTGGGTCCCCTGACTTGAGTCTTGGTTTTGGGACCAGAAAAATGTGTTAATATTTTAGTAGCCAGTTGGCTAGTGTAGGTTTACAGCTTCCACACATAACCTTAGTGAGTTTTGCTCATAAAGATCTGACAGTTTCAGTTTGAAGATCAACAGACAGAGTTTTTTTCAACCGAGCTCGTGCTCCAGATTCCATGCCTGGCATGGAAGTTAACTCTTTCATCTCCGGAGCAGTTCTAAGGCTGGGACAAACTGCATATGTCATAATATAGCAAGACTCCATTAGAAGAAACAACATTACTAAGGTGAGTAATTTTTTCTTTTCTCCCACTACGTAACTACGACCAGCACGTGACGGGCAGTCTTTTCTTTTCGGCAGAAAAAATCATAACGGACCAGGACATTCGCTGGGGAAAATGTAAGATTTAGCTCAAACAATTACTGGGGAAGACCACACCAGCAATCTAGCTAGTCCACTGTTCACAAAGTTCAAAACTCAGAACACTATACTCGCTCTTTAATATATTATTGATTGAGCTCGATCAATAAGAAAAAAAATTACTTACCATAGTAATCTTGTTTCTTCCAGAGTATTCTCCAATATTCAAAACTCTTGCAAGTATCCCTTTAAGTAGAGCTGCCCATGGATACAATGTATGCTAATGATGGAATCATCATTGGCACATATTATTTTTCAAATGCTGCCCTTATCAACTGCCAGTGTTCTACTGCTTCAGATTTCATGAAGCGCCTGCAAGGCTTGGTCCTGCCAATAACCATAGCCATATAATAATAATAATGATAATGAGAACAATAACCATAAATTAACCTAACCAGTCCCTCAACTGGGGGGAAAAACACCCCCCGTAATGTCAGAATCACCTGAAGAAGGGGAAACCAATGCCCCACAGGGCTCAAAAACAGACATGCCAGTATGTGGCCTCCTCACACACTGTTACTCAGCTTAGATTGCAGAGGCTATCGGTTCTAGAAGGGGAGGCAGGGTGGGCAAGTTCTGAATATTGGAGAATACTCTGGAAGAAACAAGATTGCTATGGTAAGTAATTTTTTTCTTCTCACCCCAGGAATTCTCCAATTTTCATAACTCTTGTAGACTACAAAGCAGTACCTTTAGAGGTGGGCACAGAGCCCATTTGGGAACAGACTCTGCAGGACTGCTGTGTCAAACCTGGCATCACTTCTGGACTGTGTGTCCAGGCTATAATGTTTTGTAAAGGTGTGTACTGTTCTCCAGGTAGATGCTTTACATATCTCCACTAATGGGACATTCCTGGCAGCTGCTATGGTAGCATCTATGCCTCTTGTAGAATGAGCCCTCAGCCCTGCTGTGGGCTCCTTTCCAGCTTTGGAATAGCAAAATTGAGTGTACTGAACTTTCCAGCAAGAAATTGACCTTTTAGATGCTGAATTTCCTTTTCCCACATTCCCATAAGACAGAAACAGCTGTTTTCTGTCTTGTCTGTGGTCCTTAATAGCTGTCATGTAGTAACGAAGTGCTCGTTTTAACATCCAGACTATGGAGTCTGTGCTCACCTGAACTTGAATGTTCAGTGAAAAAAGACTGGTAGAGTAATGGACTGGTTTAGATGGAAATTAGAAACCATCTTGGGTAGAAATTTCCCGTTTATTCGTAAGACTACCTTATCTCTGTGGAATGAAATATAGTCCTGATCAATGCACAGAGCTTGAAGTTCACTGATCCTTCTTGCAGAAGTTATCGCCACCAGGAAAACTGTTTTCCATGTGACATATTTCAAATGAGCTGATGCCATAGGCTCAAATGGGGACCCATAAGCCTGGCTATACAAACATTCAAGTACCAAGCTGGCACTGGTTCCCTATGAGGGGGGGTGCAAATGGGCCAGACCTTTGAAAAATCTCTTGAATATAGATATTTGATGCCATGGAGCCACCCTTTACATCTGAAATGTAGGCAGACACTGAAGCTAAGTGGATCTTTCGAGTAGTGGGCTGTAGGCCCAGAGTGTGTAAATGAATAAGATATTCTAGGAGTGCTAGGATCCCTGCCTTTACTGGTACCACATCACTGTTGGAGCACCAAATAGAAAACCTTTTCAATTTTGAAGCACATGTTTTCTTAGTAGATGGCTTTCTGTAACCCCTTAAAACATTCAAAACTCTTGAGAGATGCAAGCCTGCATACGCCAAGTCCTCAAGAGCCATGCCTTGAGTGTGAGGGATCTGAGGTTCAGATACAGAATCCTCCCTTGATTGGAGGGTAAAAGGTTGTGCTTCCGAAGAAGGTATATTGGTTTGGCTACAGACATGGAGAGCAGCAGAGTGTACCATGGCTGTCTGGGCCAATCTGGTGCTATCAAGATCATTGATGCTGGATGGGACCCGAGTTTGATCAAAACCCTGAGTACCAAGGGAAATGGAGGGAAGGCACACAGGTGCATGCCTGACCAATGCAAGGCCAAAGCATCCAGAGGTATTGTCCCCTGGGCAGGTGGCCTGCAACAGTACTTTGTCATGTTGTGGTTCTTGTGGGATGCAAAGAGATCTACGTCTGGGGTTCCCCACCTTCTGAAAATCACCAGATGGCCTCCAGTGCAGGTCCCCTTAAACTCTCCATAAGTCTCATGTTTCTCCCCTTCAGAACACTGCCACTCTGGGACCAGGTGGATGGCATAGTCCATCCAGGTTTCCAAGTCATCTTCTCCCACAGTAACAGGAACTGCACCTGAAAACAGCCTGGGTCTGCAATAAGAGTCCAGGTGCACTAAAGGTATCACAATGGGGGATGCTGTAATAGGGGATGCTCTGAGCATGGACAGGGAGGCCGGAGTATGTATGGGAGTGATCTCCTCAGTGTCCTCCAGAGCCTTCTGCAAGTCCTTAAAGTCTGTCTTTCCACAGCCAAAAGCCTCGATAACTTTTCTTTAAATCCTTCTATCTTGGGAGACCCCCCTCCCCCGGGGAAGGCGAACCACTGTGTACGTGAATGACCCTCCACCCCATGTGGACTCCATCTGGCATAATAGCGGGGAGTACAGTCGCAGGATCTATAGGGAAGCTACATGAAATGAGGGCCATTAGAGTCTGTTCAAACAGGTATGAAACCTTCCCCAGACACTTAACTTTTCCCACGGTTTCCTCTGTAGTAGCATTAATAGTCCCCATGGGACTGTCCAATAGCAATAAAGCATTGTGGTGGTCAACCTCTTTGGCCTCACTCCACCTCATCATGTGGTGCACATGATCAGCTTATGTGGAGAAATCTTAAATCTTCCACTTGGGTGTAGTGAGCCCCTCCATCTCAAATTGTTTCTAAATTCATAACGGACAAATTTTCTTTTGGCCACTAGGGGGCATTAATCCCAGTGGTGCTTCCAAGATGTAACCTCTAGGCAGCGCTATTCCAAGGACTACTACCCCTGCCTGTATGGCTATGCACAGGTTGAGGGGCCTGGATTGGTATTAAGGTGCCTCCACCCAGAGTAATGGTATTGGGGATGTTTACTTGTTCTGCTATAGCCCTCTGGGAAGCTATAACCACCCACCAATCCTTCTAGTGGCTTAGTACCTGACACAGCAATAACTTTACAGTCAGTATAAAACAGTGATAATATGCATACACCCTTCCCAACCTAGAAATCTTGACTGGCTCCCCTTCTGCCCCTGCCCCTAAAGTACCCTGTTTGTTGAGGGTACTGCTGGTACTGTGGAATAACCCAGGCCTGGTAAAAAGGCCTTCTGTAGGGAGATCTACCCCTGCCTCCCCTTCCATAAGGCCTGGTGGAAGGAGACAGCCTTTCTTTAGCAGAGTTGCTCTTATAGGTGGCTTTGTATTCATCCACCTTTTTCATATAAGCCTCTGTCTTATCCCCAAGGAGCGGATTATTTTGTATGGGGAAATCCATAGCTTTATTTTGGGTGTCCTGAGTGAGGTTTGTGGCCCTTAGCCAAGCAAACCTCCTCAAACATGCAGAATTTGCCATCCTTCTGGCAGTAGTGTCATTTGAGTCCGCTGCCATCTGGAACTGGTACTTAGCAGCCTCCAACCCCCACCTGGCAGTCTCAGCCAAATCCTCTGAAAGGCCAGGCTGGGCTCTCTTGGACATATGCAGAACAGACTGCCACAGTGACTTCTGGTACTGTGCTGCATATGCATGACAGCTGGCCTGTCTACTTGCCAAGGAAGCAGACAGATATCCTTTTTTAGCCATGCTATCTATTTTTCTAGAGTCCTTTTCAGGAGGGTCACAAGCTGCTGTTTGTACCATTCCCTGATGATCAGGATGGGTGAATAAAAATTCAGCACCATCCCTGTCAAGTTGATAATTCTTCTGCAACCTTTTATCTACAGGGGAGATAGAATGAGGAGTTTGCAGGATTTTAAAAACATATTGTTTGAAAAAATTTATAGATAGGGAGCAACTGCTTTTTTTTCTACTTGTGAGCCCCATCATCTCAAGGTACTCAGCCTCTTCATCATCTTCTACTGCCTCACTGGTGGTGAGGCCCAAAGCATCTACCATTTTTCTGACAAAAGAAAAATGAAATGAAAAACCTTCTGTTGCTCTAGGAGGGGAATCAAACTCCTCTTCAGGGGAGACTTCTGGTTCAATACCTTCCTCCTCCTCCTCCTCCTCCTCATAGTCCTCAACCTCTAGTCATTCATGGGTTGAGGGCTGTGCAGATGGGGTGGCTTGCTTAGAAAGAGTTTGTCCCTGGATAGGGGGGGACAGAGACTGGTGCCAACCCCTGTAATGCTTGAATGACCTTCAGGGCCTGAGCAGTTTCCTCAGGTGAAGACATTACATCAGACTCAGTTGAAGTCTCCTTAGGCTGACTGGCAGGGGGTTCAATACGTTTGGTCTTTTTTGATTTTTTCAAATGAATCAGGGAGTTAGCTGGTCCTGCAAGTCTCTTGCCTTGGGCACCCTTATCAGGGGTGGTATGAACAGTATCTGCGATTTCACCTGCTTGTTTAGAGGGTGTCGGCTGATCAGAGCCCAAGGAACCTCGCCTTTGAGGCCGAGAGATCAGAAGGCTGTGGGTTCTATCCCCACACCAGGCATTTGGGTTAATATCCCACTGTAGTGCAGCATGAGGGGGTGCTGCACTCCTGAGGTGCCATCTTTCAGATGAGATGTTAAACCGAGGTCCCATCTGCCTGTTCTGGTGGTAGTTCAGGTGGATGTTAAAGATCCCATGGCACTTCTCGAAAAGAGTAGGGGAATTTGTATCGAGAGGAGGACTCCAAACAATATACAAAACAATAATAGAATAAAAAACAGAACATCACCTCAACCAGTTAACACAATTCACCCATAAGGAAGAACATTTAGCTTGGCCATACAATTTCATATCTGAGCTATATATTGTGTGAACAGAATTGGATATATTACAGAAAAGTTCATCAAATGAAACAATACGCTGTTGAGTAGACCAAAAGCATCTAGATTGCCAAATATAAAACGAATAACAAAGAAAACTAAAAGTAACGTCTCAGCAGGATACTTGGACCATTCACCCCTATTTGTGCCATACATTAAAATCTCATAAGAAATTGAAGAAAAAGAAGGCTCTTTCCATTTGTTTGCCAACCAAACCCAGAATGGTCTAATATAAGAACACTCCAAAAAAAGATGTCTGCGTCTCCAACACAGAGACACAGTTTTCACGAGTACACCATCTATCACTAAGTTGTTTGTGTTTATGTGTATTACCCACAGGTAATCTGCCATAAGAACTTAACCAAACACTATCCCATATAAAGGCTGGAATACGTTTATGGGAGAGCAACATTAAACCCTTTCTTGAGACTGAGAAGGGCAATCAGGGAAAATCAAAGGTTCTGAAAAATCTAATGAAACAATAGTACTGTACAATTGCTTCCTATTCAATGTTTCCAAATTTGAAACTGTTAATTTCCATCTTTTCAGTAGACAAAAACTTCTTTACCATATTTGGGAATATTAGGAATCTTATGCAAAGAAGACAAGTTGTCTTTCTTCCATAACGGTAAACCTAACAAAAACCATAATTTTACATAAGGAAACCAAATTTTCATACCAGGCAATAAAGGCGGCTAAAATTATAGGAAGAAAAAATACTGAGAAAAAGGCTATAGGGTGGACCATACCAACTCCACCTTGTCTAACATTTCTATCATGAAACCCTTTTAATGGGATTCAGTCTGCTTCCAAAAGGCCTGAAGAAAATACTATATACAGAAGTAAATAAAGACAATGGCGGAGGAAACACATAACTAATATGCAAAAAGATCGGTAATAATAATGTTTTGATAAGTAAAACACGTTTACGTTTAGCTATTTGTTTTCCTTTCCAACGTGCAACCAATGACTGAGCCAAATTCAATTTATGAGACCAGGTTATATACATCATGTCTTCATCCCCAAATTTAATCCCTAAAATGGTTACTGTATCTTTAGAAATGGGTATACCTGCAAGAGTGCCAGATTCAGGAATAGGGGAAAAACCAAAAGGAAAACCCTTACTTTTCTCATAATTAATCTTAGAACCTGAAGCCTTTGAAAACAAATCTAATGCAAAACTAATCGAGGATTCTTCATTAAGTGAAGATAAACAAACAACTAAATCATCCGCATAAGCTAAAATTTTAATAGGTAATACATTCTCAGCTAGACGTACACCTTCTAAACCATTATGGACACTCACCATACGAATGAAAACATCAATAAAGAACACATATAATACATAGATACATACATACATACATAGACAGTGTCGGCAGATAAGGGCCTATGGCCCACCCAGTCTGCCCATTTGAGCGAGCTTGTAAGTTCAGTTTGTTTTCCTAGAAGTCTGTTTCTCCTTACCCCTGACCTCTAGAATTCCTTTATGTCTATCCCATTCATTCTTAAATCCCGTGATTGTTTCAGCCCCCACCACTTCCTCTGGCAGGGTGTTCCACTTGTCCACCACCCGTTCTGTGAAGAAATTCTTTCTCATGTTTCCTCTGAATAGCGGGCTCAACGGACAACCTTGCCTGACGCCTCTCTGTACAGCCACTGGAGAACCACACCAACCATTAACATTCGGAATAAGAGAAGCAGATCGATATAACAACTGTATCCAGTCAATGAAACCTTTAGGCAAACCATAAGCATTTAGTACCGAAAACAGAAATTTATGTGAAACTCGATCAAATGCTTTTTCCTGATCCAAACTAAGCAGATAACTGTTTAAACTACCCGACTGAGAAGCTGTAAAAAGTTCCCGTATTATCAATAAATTATCATTTTGAGTTCTGCCTGGTAATGAACAGGTTTGATAAGGGCTTATCACTGTGTCCACAATCGGTGTTAATCTACATAACAAAATTTTGCTTAGAATTTTTAAATCTGTATTCAATAAACTTATCGTTCTCCAATTCCGTAAGTCAGTTTTCAAACCTTTTTTATACAGTAATATCACTAAAGCTTGATTCATTGAAGGCGCTAACCGAGCCGAGGACAACATACTATTAAACAGAGAAGTCAAAAGTGGGACTAAATCACTATGAAAAGTTCTATAAAATGCAGCACCAAAACCATCTGTACCAGGAGCAGAATCAATGTTTAGAGAAAAAATAGCATCTTTTACTCCGGCTTCAGAAATGTCACACAACAAACGTAGGCTTTCCACTGTATTTAAGTGCGGTAACTGAAGGCCTTCAAGGTCTAGTAACTCACACTGAACATTGTCATCAACATGATACAAATCAGTCAAGTAATTGACCACAACTTCCAATAAAGCAGACGGAGTCTTTACTAAGTCTCCAGAGACAGATGTCAATTCTGTGATAACACGTTTAACAACCCTATTTTTACAGTCATTAAATGGGTCCAACGCACCCTTATGTAATTTCAAACCAAACCTATGTTCAAAGTCTAACGATTTAGCTCTGTCATATCTATACTTAAACATAAGGTCCTTCACCTTACTGATTTGAACACTGTAATCTAACCCTTCTGTTTCAGTTAAAGAGATTAACTTCTGCAGCTGTGCTCTCAGTCTTAAATATTCCAAATATTGTTAATTAATCTTCACACGAGAATATGATTGGAAAAAAAACTTTCCAATCCCTTTTGGTATCCTCCCACCAAGTAGCAACATCATCATAAAAGTCCAGAACTGACAATCTAGCATTTAATTCTGACAACCACGCTAATTTAACAGATTCATCGGTCAATAAGGAGGCATTTAGTCTCCATAAATTATTTTTACAACGCGGAGCACCGTCCCATGACAAGCAGACAAATAAAGATTTGTGGTCAGAAAATTCACAAACTCTTAAATCAACATTAGTTACATGTAGAGAAACAGAAAGAAAAATAAAATCTATCCGAGTAGATAACCTATTTTTAAAGAACGTCCTACCACCCTCTGAGTAAATGCTGCGATAAGCATCTTTAAGTTGAGCAGTATCTAAAATTTGATTCAATTTTTGAGAATCACAAAACAATTTGGACGTCTTCATTCCCCTATCATTAACACTAAGAACACAATTAAAGTCACCAGCCCAGATAATTAAACGAGAAGTGTACAAATAGGGATGAATGTCATTCAGGAGTGCAACTCTAAGAGCTTTGGTCTGCGGTGCATATATAGTAATTAAACGAAATCTTTCACTCCCAAAATTAATATCTAGTAATAGCGCATCGCCCTGGACAAATGTCCACCATCTTAGATACTCTTAAAGCTGGATTACAAATAACACTCCAACCCTTCACAAGGGTTTCTCCATTGACCAAAAGACATTCCTAATGACCAAAGATTCGAGCTTGTTGCACTTCATAAATAGTTTTCAACCTCGTATCCTGAAGACAAATGACATCACTATTTAAGTGTTGCAAACATGACAACGCTGTAACCATCTTTTGTGATATTTCATACTATTAACATTAAGAGTGGTTATTGTTAAAGAAGCCATTAAATTATTTAAACAAAAATAAAAGAAAAAACTCCAATTTAATACCCATTTAAGTAGATATCAGCAAATAACTTTAGAAACTCGTCTTCTCTGTGAGCGTCTAGGAAAACTTTCAGCTTGTACCATATCCCCTTCATCCCCTTCCGAAAAAGTGTCTGTAACCACTGAGGCTTTAGAAGAACGGTCAGATTCTTCTCCCTCAGAATCCTCTTTCGAACCCAAAACAGCATAGCTGTTACCCAACTTCCATGACTCAGAAGTGTCACCACTAGTAGAGGCCTTAGGGACCTGCTGAGATGGAACCGGCTTTCCTGACCTGTGGCGTTTTTTTGCTGTCACCTTTTTAAAAGTAATTACTTGGGATAAAGGAGGGGGCATCTCTGAATCCTCGAGTTTATCAGATGAAGTAAGATCAGGCTTAGAGGACAAAGAAACCTCTGAGGTACCCTCCCCCAAAGGGGATTTAGGCACACTTTCTTGCATGTCAACCGAAGCAGAAACATCCAGATCAGCTTCTACAGCTGAACTAGATTCTGCACACTGAAAAGAAGACTGAGATGGTGTGGAGACTATGTAAGGGAATGTCGAACAAATCATCATGCTGAGCACCCATAATCAACCCTTCATGAGAGGGACAATTATCCCTATTATGTGAAGCCAAGGACATTTGGCATATCCATGGCCAGTCTGTTCACATAAATTACATTTGAATAAATTTAAACACTTAGCAGCTAAGTGACCAAATTCGAAACAATGAGAGCAACGGGGAGTGTCACAGGCAGTATTCAGATGAGTTCTAGAACCACATTTAAAGCACGCCTTAGGTTGTCCAACATAAAACAAACAACCCCTATCCCTCCCCAAAAAGAAACTATTTGGTAGATGCTGAGGACCATTATTAGAAGAAAACAATTTAACTCTCACTTTCCAACCCCCATTCCAAATTTGTTCACTATCTAAGATAGGAACAGGTTTATCCAGAACTTCACACCTCCTGCGCAACCAAAAAAGAATGTCTTCTATATGAACCCCCTCATTACGAAACAAAATAGTAACTAACTTTACTGATGGTTTGGTAAGAGGGACAGCAAAAAACGGAATCCAGAGAGGGGAGTTTTTAACTACTTGAAATACTGACCTGCTGGGGATTTGAAACTTATGTCATAATTAGCATTTCCCAAATGAATAAGGGCATAAATGTCTGAGGACACAAATTTCATAGAACCTTTCAGTAAAACTCTAGATATATAGAGCCTATCAGGGAGGTCTTCTAAACCTCCTTCATGCAGTAACCGCACCGCATTCCTACGTGGTGCAGGCTCTCCTTATTAGAGAATAGGTCAGAAGTTTAAATTGAGGCCCTTCAGTCAGTACAGGTTTCAAACTCGAAGCTCTAGGCGGTACAGATATAGTGGAGAGTTTACCAGAAGAAAGAGTAGCATTGAAATGCTTTCAGTAACACTGGCTTGTGTCAGTTCTGTTCCTGAAGTGGCACTTTGTAAAGGTTAGAAGCCACTGAGGCATTGGCAACCCATTGTACCTCTGCACTGTGGCATCTGTAGGATCAGGTACCCAATCCCGGATGGCGTTTGCTGCCACCCTGCCTCAGCAATCGCTTTTTCAGGAGACCAGCTTTTTGAAACCGAGGAGGTCAAAGAAGGACCAATAGCCTGAGCAGGAGACAAACAGCCCTCTGCAAAGGACCCAGAAGAGACCAACTGTTCAAAATGAGTCTCAATACTTCGAGAACCAATTTCATCTTCTCTGCTGTTAACACTTCCTTTCTCCGTAGAGTTCAGTCCATTAGGACCCAATGAAACTCCCATTACAATTTTGTTGACAAGCCCAAACGTGTTTTAAAATGCAAAGCCTCCGACGAACCGCTACTCTGGGGTTCTATCCCTATTACAGTTCGATTACCCTCCTGCAAAGCATGGTTAGCAGAACTTATGGTCTTTGTTACCGGAGACAATTCAGGTGCAGCAGGCATACAATGGGAGGCAGACGAAACTAGTGACTCTCCTGACGTCGCATAAACCGCATGCGACCAGGAAGTACAGACAGCCAAATTCGACAACTTTGCTACATCAGACCGCAAGGCTGCGATTTCTCGTATTAACTTTTCTTTCCGATTAGTACAGCTCTCGGCCTCCGCAATTACCTCATTAAGCAAACGTTCTTTCTGCAATAAAATATCAGTAGATTCCAGATGAAAACAACACATATCAGGCTGTGCAGACTCACTGTTTAACCCATCTTTTGAGGCAAAAAATTCCTGAGGCAAAGAAGCATCTTGCATATCAGCAACAATACTTGTCTCTCCCAATTCATCTGGTGCAGGGGAGGAAGCCCACTCTCTCTTCTCATTCACATCCATCATCTCCAAAGGTTGGGTCGTAGTGGCCATCTTGTGTCCGTCCACCAAAGATTCCCCTTCCAAAGAGTAGGGGAATTTCCCCGGTGCCCTGGCCAAATTTCCTACCATTCACTAAAAATACCACCAGCAGCTTAATCTAGTTCAAGGTCAGTTGACATTCATCTGTATCCCCTTCCCCTGGATCATGCCTGAAAATAGGCAGAATTTGTCTAGTGTACTTACCCAGTCAACGAAAACGAACTAAATAAATAAATAAAAACCCTTTTGCAATTTTTTCTGCAACCTTTCCAAATGTTTTTCCACTGTTTTAGTAGGAAAGGTTTTATAATTTTTTTACATTCTGCAGAAAAATGATCCTGGCCAAGGCAGACAACACATAAGGACTGTTTGTCAGCTTTGGCAAACACTTCCCTACACTAGGTACAATTTTTGAAACTGGGTTCACCGGTTTTCTTATTTGGTTTATCTGACATAACGTAAACTGGTAGAAAAAAGAAACCATAAATAAGATTTTAAAATTTAAAGTGCTTTTTTTGCGGTTTGTGGTCGGTTTCTGATAGTTGGTTCTGAAAGTTACGATAAGAATCGAGAACTGGCACCTTGTGAACCGAGGTTATCAGTTACTTTTTTACAACTTAGCGATAACGTTTAAAATAAAGTATTAAAACGAAATAACTGACTAACCGGAGTTTTATTTTCAAGAAACTCTGGAATTGAAACTAAAGCTTGGTTCCTTCATGGTTATCCTGAACTGGGAGAAACGGAGAAAATAATACAAAAAAACTATAAACGATCTTAGCGGTTGACAATTTAACAAAAGATAAAGGCAGCAGATGAAAAAATTTGATAAAGATACTCAAGTTTTTTTGAATTCAGCACAACAGGAACGAATGATGAGGAGAGCACTCCGAGGAGTCTGTACTTGTCAGGCAGAGAATGAAATCTGAAGCAGTAGAACACTGGCAGTTGATAAGGGCAGCATTTGAAAATTAGCATGAGCCAATGATGATTCCATCATTAGCATACATTCTATCTCCGGGCAGTTCTACTTAAAGGGCTCACTGCAAGAGTTATGAATACTGGAGAATTCCTGGGGTGAGAATATATATAATTTTTTTTAAACTGTCCTGGAATGTGTCCATTTCTTGGGCATCTGCACGTGCGAAACTGTTCACAGAATAAGAGTCGACAGTACTGTGGCATCCTCCAGGATGAAATGCAATTCTGCAGCATTTTGCAGCACTCTGCAAAATGCTGCAGAAGACCTACTAAATAAAGCAATGTAATTTCAATGGTAATTAGTCCCCTTTGTCATTCGGGAAAATATGACACTGCCAGGATGAAGTGAATGCCACAGTTTCCCGCATGACAAAGGGGACTAATTGCCATTGAAAGTACATTGCTTTTTTTCTTCTTTTTTTTTTTTCTTCATCACAGATCAAGATGGCGGTCATGCTGGGCCAGCCTTCACAATAGCTCTGGTGAAGCATAATTTTAATATTAGTTTTTGTGTTCATTTTTAGTTAAATTGTATTTAATTCTTTCTTCCGGCGCTTTGTGTGGAAATGCAGCAAGAAGTCGTTGTAGCAAGAAGTCGTGCAGCCTCGTAAAGAACTGGTGAAGCGGCAGTCCGTTGTTATTTTTGCTTGGACTATCTCATAACATATTGAGGGCAATTGTGGAGTAGTCGTTTTTTTTGTTTTTTTTATACTTCCTTTATTTCATACCATCATTTAGCAAACATACTTTTACATATGAAAGCTTTCACAAATTTTATCCAGTCAAAGTCAATTTCAACTAAACAACATCAAAACTTTGGCATTTGATGCAAGACAATATCTTACAGTCATTTGTTTCTTTTCCTTTATATTATTTACACATGGTTTCTAAGGTATCTCGTTTTAATATATAAGCAGAAGATATTAATACTTAGGCACTTATAAGAGTGATCTCCCTTCTCTTTGTTTAAACAAGGCCTTTGCTACCATTTATTTTTCTTTGGTCGGGCCTCCCCTTTCGTGTCTTTGTATCCCCTGTGTGAATCCATTTTTAGTAACTTCATTTTTAGTATGCTACTCTATTTGATCTTGATAAGAGTTCCCACCTAGTCCATCTTGTTTTATAGGACTCTATTCGATCTTGGAGTTGTAGGGAGATCTGTTCGTTATGTTGAATAATTAATATTGCTGATTTCCACTCCGAAGTTTGTGGGGTGGTTGTCTGTAGCCATTTTTTGTAATGGATTTACAGGCTGAGCCTAATAATATTGACCATAAATATATTTTGGCTTTATCTTTAACCTCTACCGTCGGGATCCCCAATAGTAAATTAGAGCCCATAAGTTTGCTTTGGATGTCTAACATCAACTTAATGTGACCTATCACTTGTTGCCAAAACCTGATATTTTTGGGCAGTCTTGAAAATATGTTTGTCATTATGTGTGACTCACCACATTCCCTCCAACACTGGGATGTACCTCCCGGTTTCTTACAGCCATAACTGTGGGGACTAAAAGAATCTCACCCTCATCTTCCAAATAAACTCCCTCCATATAGGAGAGGAGGTGGTTGCTCAGGTGCCTTTCCATATTTTAATCCAATCTTTAGAGGATATTGTCTGCGTCAACTCCTGTTCCCATCTTGTTTGAGTCTGTGTCATTGCATGAGATGCATGCTGTACTAGGAATTTATATATTATTGTTATCGCCCTTTCTCCGTGGAGTGAGGACCATATATGCTTAAAAGGGGTATTATCCTCTACCTGTCTGGTACTCCTCTCATTATGTCTAATCTGCTTAGAGATATAGGCCCAGATATTCAAACTGCGCCATTCTGAGGCGCAAGCCCCTGCGCTGCTCAAGAATAGTTGGCAAGGGTGTGGAGGTGATATTCAAAGGAGTTGCGCTTATTGAGCAACTCCTTTGAATATCACCCCCAGCCAACCACTTATCGCAAGTGGCGCAGTGGAACTGTGCCACCGCAAGTTGCCAGAGTTGAGCATTAAACTTGCGGTGGCGCAAGTACCATTGTGCCATGTGCAAATTTCCGATATTCAAAAGGTGACATGCAAATGGGGCCATAATTTATGCAAGGCGCGGGGGGGCCATTTGCATCTATTTATGGCCCCATTTGCATGCCATTAGCATGTAGGTGCGCCCGATCCCGAGGACTTGCGCCTGGCCGCCTGCCAGGCGGTAGCCGTCGGGGGACGACGCACCCTACGGCATGTCGTGACGGTATCTCTGTGTCATCCCCCCATAGATTCCAAGCCCGATCGCGGGCATACAGTAACTGCTCCGCCCACACATCTCCGGCCTGATCGCAGGCATACAGTATGCCCCCCACCCACACAGCTCACAGCTCCCGAAGCCCGATCACAGGCAGAGCTGTATCAACCCCCAGTGCCCGATCGCGGGCAGAATGTAACCCCAGCGAATATCTCCCTGGTGGTCCAGTGGACCCGTAATGCCCGATCGCGGGCAGAATGCAAGTTACAACCCCCCAACATCTCCCTGGTGTCAAGTGTCCCCCCACCCACCCAGAAGCCCCTCCACCCTCCCCCGCAGCTGGCGGGTGGCAGCATCCACCACGCCTGCCGCCCCGCCGCCCGCCGACGACTGTCGGTAGGGCTGCCGCCCGATGGTGCAGAGCTACAGCCAATGGGCGTGCAGCCCTACCCATGACAGTCCAGATTTGTGAATGCCCATACCGTGCATGACGGTCAGAATTTGAATGATGTTCATTCACAAATCTGGACTATCATATCTGGTATGCACGCCCATTGGCTGTAGCTCTGCACAATGGGCGTGCAGCCCTGGACAGTCAGTCGGGCGGCGGGCGGGGAGGATGCTGCCCGGCTGCGGGGGGCGGAGTGGAGGGGCTTCGTGGGTGGTGGGGGACACTAGACACCAGGGAGATGTTTGAGGGGTTTAATCTGACATTCTGCCCGATCAGGGCATTACGGTCCACTGACCACCAGGGAGATATTCGGTTGGGGGTACTTTTTACATTCTGCCCACGATCGGGCACTGGGGGTTGATAAGCCTGCCCGCGATCGGGCTCGGGAGCTGTGTGTGGGGGTTCATGTTACTTTATTGCCCGCGATCGGGCTTCGGGAGATGTGGGCGGGGGTTCATGTTACTTTATGCCCGCTGATCGGGCTTGGAGATGTGCGGGGGTCATGTTACTTTATGCCCACGATCGGCTGGTGGGGGGCACAGGGACCGAGTTGGGGCCAGCCAGGGGTGGCAGCTGCTGTGTTGTGCCCTGTAATACAGCAGCTCACCTGTGGGTGGCCCTCAACTTGATCCTTTTTTTTTATTTTGGCTCAAAGTTGTGCAGGCGCAGGTTGGGGGTTGCGTCTGCACAACTCTGCACAGCCCGACTGAATATCGGGTTGTGCAGTTTATGCATGGTTCCTCCCCCTCATGTTGCGCATGCATTCATTTGCATTGCGCTGTTGCTCAGCCTGTTTTCAGTGGCGCAACTGCCTCCTGCTGAATATCGCAGAATGGCGCAATGTAGGACTTGCGCATGCGCAACCCTGTTGCACATGGAGCAACCCTTTTGAATATCTGGGCCATAGTCTTTAATTTGGTAGTAAAATAATCTGTCTTTTTCAGACCATCCATATTTCCTCTGGGCTTCCTCAAAGCCCAATATTGCATTCCCTTTTAAAAGTTGCCATGGGGCTTCAAGCCCTTTTTTAATCTGTTTTTTGTACCACTGGTTGTCAAATGTCTGACTTAAAATAAACCACTTGTATTTCCAGTAGTGCTGTTGATCAGATTTACGTTTTGTTCCCATTTGCCATCCTTTCAGGATGGCTGCCATCCTTTCAGGATGGCTGCCATTGCCTGAGGGGCTACCTGGGTGGCCTCCTTGAGATGTAGCGGGGAGAATAAACAGGCTGGGAGTGGGACTGCAGATGGTCTCGCCAGGTCTCTTTGCTTCCATTTGGCCTGGTAGGACTTGTTGCCCCAAAGCAGCGCCAGTCGCATCTGGGTGGCAATCCAATAGTTTTGGAGCGATGGCAGGGCCACTCCCCCCATTTCCTTGGGAAGAGTCAGTTTCGAGAAGCTAACCCTCTGCCTCTTTTGGGCTCAGAGGTATGCATTCAGTATTTTTTGCCAAGAGAGGAGTTCCTTGGAAGTGAGGGAGCACGGGACACACTGAAACACATAAAGAAATCTTGGCAGCACATTAATCTTTAGAGATAGGTTCCTAGTATAGAATGACAATGGGAGTAGTGCCCATCTCCTCACATCCTGCTTAATATTAGTAATCAGAGGGTGGTAATTTGGGGTAAATAGCTTGTCTGGATCCTTGGGAATTTGTATTCCTAGGTATCTTATACTTTCATTATCCCACTTAACTGGGTATTGTTTTTTAAGTAAAAGTGTTGGTTCATAGCTAAATGTTAAAGCTTCTGATTTACCCACATTAAGCGCGAAACCAGATAGTGCGGAAAATTCCTGAATCCTCTGGAAAAGGGCCACTAATGATGTATCCGATTTAGTCAAATATAGTACAATATCATCGGCAAACAAAGCTAATTTTTGCTCCATCCCCTCCACCGTCACTCCTTCTATATCTGGGGCCTGCCGCAAACATTGTGCCAGAGGTTCTATGTAATAGGCAAACAATAGCGGGGATAGGGGGCAGCCCTGCCTAGTCCCTCTGCATAAGGGGAATCTATCTGATATATGACCGTTTGTTCTTACATATCCAATGGGGTTCTTATAAAATTTGAAGATGGTACCTATTAATTGAGTCGGGAAGCCAAATTTTATCAATACCTCTCTCAAGTATTTCATGATACCTTAAAGGCTTTCTCTGCGTCCAGCCCCAACAGGACTGAAGGGGTTCCATTTAAACGAATATGTTCTATGATATATACTGTGCGCCTTACATTATCCTGGGCTTGACGTCCAGGGATAAAACCACTTTGGTCCATGTTTATTGTAGCTGGGGCATATTGGACCAGGCGCCTTGCTAATATTGAGGCCAATATCTTGTAGCCTGTGTTTAAAATAGATATAGGCCGGTATGAGAAACAACGTGTAGGGTCCTTCCCGGCTTTGGGTATAATGGAGACTATTGCCTCATTCCAGGAAGGAGGAATCTCTCCCTCCTGTGAGCTCACAGTGGAAAACACTCTCTCCAATATAGGAACCAGTGTTTTAGCAAAAGTCTTATAAAATTCCCCAGGCAACCCATCAGAGCCTGGGCATTTGCCTATTTTTAGGTTTCCAGTTACAGTTATCACTTCTTTACTAGCGATTGGGGCCATCAGTTGATCACCTTGGCTCTGTGATAGCACAGGGAGCTGCAGGATTGCTAGGAAATTCTAAATCTCTTCTTCTGAGGGACTATTTCCCTCTGAATTAAGCTCAGAGTAATAGTGATGGAAAGCTTCCGAGATTGTATGAATTTTGTTCTTGAGTTCGTTCGTGGCTGGGTGTCTTACTTTTATGATAGTAGATTTGACTTTCCAGGCTCTCAATTGACTTGCTATCAATCTCGTAAACCTGGGACCCCCATCATAATATTTATGCCAGAGATATACTAATTTCTGTTCTATAGCGTAGTCTAAAATAGCATTCAGTTGCTTCCTGAGGCAAGTAAGCTCTCGAGATCAAGCCTTGCATTGCTTCATTTTTTGCAGTTCTTCTAATACCCCTATTTTAGATTCAAGAGAGAGTCTATATTCTTCTCCCGGAGTAGAGTCGTCTTAATGTAATTCAGCATCTTTAACTGGCAGTCTGTTACTGGTTTGCTGCCGGTTTCATTGCCTGGACTATCCGCCTTACTTTTGGTTTGGTGTTTGACGCTGATTGCTGATGCTGAAACACGTTTTCGGATTAACAAATGCTTTTGGATAAATATGCTGGAGATTTGATCCAGGACAGCTGCTTTGAAATCGAGGATTGTGATTCCAGTGGGTAGTGTTGGGTGGGGGAGCCCCCTAAATTTCCACCGATTCTAGGGCTATACCTGATCCTAGGGACCGAGCGGGAGCCGGCTAGATTTTGCTTCAGGGAGCTAGAGATACTATCGGTGGCCATTCCTAATAGGCCTCGAGATTGGTCCTGATGGCCTAGTTGTTGAGGTCTTTGTAGCTGCAGGTTCCGGGAGTGATCAGGGCCTGTTTGTAGTGGTGGTGGTGGGGGGGCCCTTTAATTTTGACCTACTCCTGGTTTTTACACTTATAACTGTGTTCATTCCCTGGTGCAAGCTGGATTTGACTTTGGGCCCATGGACTTCTGCTTGTGGAGAGACTGAGTGGCTGTGGCCTGGTGGAGTGGGGGAGCCTTGAGAAAATCTTGATTTACCTGAAGGATTCTGCTTGGATATATTGTGACTTTCCCCTGTGCTATATTATGGATTTACTGCACTATTTGGACAACGATATTAAGAACTATCTGCATCTTCTCTGTGGTTTAAAACTTATTTTTATGGTGGATCCCTAGTGGTGAGAGGACCTGGGTGTCCACATTTTCTTTGATTTATTTTGGTTCTTTTTCTTTTACTACTTCTACTGTTTGTTTTTTGTGTTTTTATTTTCTTTGTGGAATATGATTTCTAGTTTAGGCAGTGAGAGCACCTGAATTTATCTGCCCTCCTGGTTGTGAGAGGACTTGGGTGTGGACCTGTACTCCTTCGGGCAGTGAGAGTGCCTGATTTTATTTCATTATTCATAATATTATTTTTACAGTTATAAGAGGGGACTGAAACAACTTCTGAACTATTTGCATGGACTTGGATTTTCAGGCCAGTGAGAGTGCCTAAATTCCCCTATCTCCCGGGCCGTGAGAGGACTTGGGGAATTCTCACAAATGGTATTTTATGTTACTTTTGATTATTTATTAATGGTGTAGACTGTGTTGGATGCCAGCCCCCACAGTTGTGCGCTATTCATCCTCTGCTCTCCATGCCCTCCGGCCTTTCTCCACTCCTCCTCTCCAGTTTGTAACCTACCAGCGCTGTAGAGCACTGGGTATTATGTGTAGGAGAAGGAGGTGGGCAGTGGGTCATGAACAGTGGAGTATGAACCAGGGGGGGTCACCATATTGGGGTGGTAGGATCCAGAAGACGCCCTGGGGTGAAGTGGAATCCAGATCATGGTTCACCATGTCTGGTGCCCATACCGAAGGGCACTAATGATTGTGGTAGGCAGATGACTTGGGCGGCCCAGGAGGTTCGTCCAACTCGGGAAGTGTTGTGTAATGCCAGGCCTATTAAGAACAAGGCTGCAGTTATTGCAGACCTTGTTGATACAGTGGACCTGCCATGCATCACCGAGACCTGGCTGGATGAAAAGTCTGGCCTTATTTTGGAGACCGTAACTCCAGCTGGGTACTCAGTGATACACTGCCCAAAATTGAATCACCGGGGGGGGGGTTGCGGTCTGTTTCAAGACCGAACTTAACCTCACGAGAATATTAGTTGACGAGGTTGAGTCTTTTGAGTGTGCCATTGTAGCAGGTGTAGGCTATAGAATCGCCCTCCTCTACCATCCACCTGGTGATAAGAAGCGATTCTTTCAGGAAGTGGCGGACTTCATCGTTGACATGGCGTTTAAGTCACCCAGACTGATGGTTCTGGGAGACTTCAACGCCTGGGTCGACGATGAACTCTTGCAATTTGGTAAACACTTCCTCCAGTTAATGACATCTCTGGGCCTTACACAGGTGGTTTCCACTGCTAATCATAAACAAGGACACCCTCTTGACTTAATCTTCCTCCTAGGGATCGAAACATCTGACTTGGGGGGTGGAACCAGTTGGGTGGTCTGATCATTACACCATGAGGTTTACTTTTAGCACCCCCTCGTAGGCCTACCCCTGTGGAGATGGTTAGGTACCGTCCTTTACGGGATGTAAGTTCTCATGGACTAACGGCGGCACTTGATCTCTTGTCCCTCTCGTTGGCAAGCAATGATCCAGAGACCCTTGTGATGGCTTATAATTTAGCAGTCTTGGCGGCTCTGGATTCCATTGCTCCAGTCTGTGTTCTCCCTCTCTCCATTCGCCCCAGGTCCCCCTGCTTTGATGGGACTTTAAGGGAGATGTGGAGACTTGGACAAAGGTTAGAGTGTTGCTGGTGCAAGTCCGCCCTTGATGCCGACCACCTTAAATTGATGGACCATTATCAAGTCTATCAGTCTGCAAGCACCTGTAAGAAGGCAGAATTCTTGTCCGGGGAGATTGCGGCTGCTCATGATCGACCAGCTCAGATTTTCCAAACTGTGGACAGACCGTACAACCCAGCCTGTCTACATGTTTGGAAAGCTTTTTCGCAATTAGAGTGCGACGAGCTTGCTTGATTCTTTGCAAATAAGGTGGCTGACATCAGGGTGGTACTTCAGCCAGCACACTCTGTGGGTGTTGCTTTTGATCAGTACGGGGTCACTGTACCTCAGCTTTCCTGGAGTACCTTCGGTCGACTGGAGTTCATGGATGTCATGCAGATTATCCAGAGTGTGCACCCTACCCTGGACCAAATTCCCTAATTCTGGGTTGTAGTGATGTCATCGGTCCGGTCCTTGTACGGATAGTCAGGTGCTCCCTGGAATCTGGTGAGTTTCCCAGCTCCCTGAAAGAGGCGGTGGTGACACTACTGTTAAAGAAAGCTACCTTGGACCCTGACTGCCATGCAAACTACAGACCTATCTCTAACCTTCCCTTTGTAAGGAAGGTGATTGAGAAAGTAGTGGCAGCTGAACTGGAGAAACATTTGACCATCCATGACATCTATGAACCACTCCAGTCCAGTTTTCGCAAAAGACGTAGTACCAAAACAGCGCTGGTTTGGATGCTTAATGATCTCCTGATGGCGAGAGATTGGAAGATTCATATCATCTTGGTCCTTCTGGATCTTTCTTCAGCTTTTGACACTGTGGACCACGTGGTGTTGATAGGGCACCTGAGGCATATATGTGGACTGTCGTGAACAGTCCTTAGATGGTTTATATCTTTTTTCTTGGGTAGAACACAAAAGAGTTGTGTCTGGGGTTCATTCTTCAGGCCCAATTCCTCTGTCATGTGGGGTGCCTCAGGGTTCAGTGCTGTCACCCATGTTGTTCACGGTGTATATACTACCCCTCAGAGACATTGTAAGAAGGCATGGGCTGAGGTTTCACTGCTATGCAGATGATACCCAGCTCTACCTTTCTTTTGCACTCGACCAGGATGGAGCTGTCTCGGTCTTTAATAACTCTCTGAAAGAAATCCAGGAGTGGATGGATAACAGCTAACTGAAGTTGAACTCAGAAAAAACTGAGGTATTGGTTGTGGACCCAGGTCGTCAGATAGGGGGGTCGGGTGTTGGTGCACCCTCTGGAATTTTTCTCGGTGGCGTCTCACTCCCGACCTCTGAACGGGTGTGTAACCTGGGGGTAGTTTTTGATGATGGACTGACCCTGCATTTGCAGGTGTTGGCTGTTGTCAAAACATCATTTTATCATCTTAGGAATATCGCCAGGATTAGGCATCTGGTTCCGTCTAACGACCTTCCTAACCTGGTCCACGCTTTTGTGTCCTCACGCTTGGATTATTGCAACTCCCTTTACCTAGGGCTTTCTGGGGTTGAAATCAGTCACTTGCAGCTGGTGCAGAACGCAGCGGCCTGGCTTTTGACATGATCTGCTCAATCCTGTCATATTACTCCGGTGCTGCGCAAACTGCACTCGCTGCCAGTACAGTGGTGGATCACCTTTAAAGTCGGTTTACTGACTTTCAAAGCCCTACATGGACAGGGCCCAAACTATCTGAAAGAGTTCCTGGTCCCCTACTGCCCTGGTCGATCACTCCGCTCGGCCGACGAGAGGTTGTTGGAGATCCCAAGGGTGAATCTGAAATCATCTGGTGCAAGAGCTTTTGCGTATGCAGCCCCCACCCTTTGGAATTCTCTACCCCGTCGGTTACGGGAGTGCGCAACTGTGGAAGAATTTAAGCAGGGCTTAAAAACCTTTCTGTGGCAATAAGCCTTCTCAGCTAATTGAATGTTTTGTTTTTGGTGATTTATTGTTATATGATTTTAACTGAATTGATGTCTGATGTTTGTATGATTTTGATCTGTTTTAATATTGTTAGGTGCCTTGGCAATTGATAAGGCGCTTTATAAATAAATGTATTATTATTTATTCGGTAGGTCTGCTGCAGCATACTGCAGAGTGCGTTAAAAGTGCGTTTCATCCTGGGGGACGCCACTGTACAAAACAGCTCAGCTGCCTATGAGTGTGCACAGTACTATGAGGCTGCAATGCAAAAGACAAAACCAGCACCACTCAAACTGCAAAAAAGAGTTTTATTCATAGGTTACATACTGCCGTAACAAAGCTATGAAACGGGTGAACTCAAAACCCCAACCAGTTTCGTACTAAATGCATCATCAGGAATATGAGCAAATCAGTTATAAGGGGTCTTTTAAACAACCAGTTTAAAGAGACAGTACAAAATGACGTGCAGTAAGTAACTCCAGTACTCAACAGTACAAATAAGCACAAAAAAGTGAAAAAAAATATATAAAGTGCTTAAAGTGAATTCAAACAGTACTAGATACACTGTAAATATTATAAACAACCCCACATAACACAAACATTCATTAAAAGACCACAGGAGTTCATTAGTAGCAGTAAACTGTGTTTTCTGTCCATCCAAGTCCTTTATAATAAATCTCTCAGTTCTCAGTGTTGTGTACATACATCTCCTTGGCACCCTGAAAAAGAAACGTTACACAGTTGTTGCCAAGCCAAACTTACATAATAATAACATTCACAAAATACTTAAACAATTAACAAATTTCACAGCAGAAATACAGCAACAGCAAGTCAGGGTTTCATTTCTTAATACATTTCATGATCTCTATCTTATCATCTGCAAAACTGTTCTCCCTCAAGCACTGAGAGAGGGCCAGATCATGACACTGGATTGCAGTACAGGGTGTGGAACTGAAAATAATGTAAATTTTATTTCACATGTAACAAGAACTATGACGTGCCTTACTTATGTGCATAGGTGAACAGGGTTATGTTGATTAAAGTTAAATGAATGTATCACTTTAAATGTTCAAAGTAAAATGAATACCTGTACACCTTGGCCATGCCACCTGACAAAGGGTCACAAATAGATCAGAAACACTGGGGTTAGTGCCGTAGAGGTGGGCTAATTTCACATACTGGTATGTTTGCATGTTTATGACTTTATTTTCATGTCTGATATGTGAAGGCATTCTAGTTTTTCTGCCTGCCGCTCAAGAGCTGCTAGTCCTGGTGGACTTCTGTTTGTTGTTGTTTGGCAAACACCTGCTATATGCTTCACGGCGTGGCGCCACCTGTTTGTTCTTAGTTAGTTAGTAGACAAGTAGGCATTAGGTGACTGGGAAAGGCAGGCTGAGCCAAAGTTCATGGCAGGCGTGACTCAGAACTCAATGAACATTCTTGGATGATCCAATCAAACCAGAGGCACCCCACTTGAGGGGAGGATGGGGATCTGGATTTGAATCTGAACTTCTTTGTTCATCTCCATAAAAATGCCATTGATAGCATGTTTGTCTCTCCTGAATAACCTGTAAAACGTAGGGTAGTATCAAAGCCCTATATAATTGCACTGTTTTCTAAAATTAGGAATTCAAGTCTCTGGCCATCTAATACGTGCCCGAGGAAGAAAGAATAAGGTGCGCTCATCCTTTAATAGGTTTGTGATTATGCACATGGCAGCTAAGCTGCAAGTGACAAGTGCACGAATTGAACTGGAGAATGGTATGAACACAGTTTTAATTCCGTGGTCAGAATCAGCTGCTTATGTACATGACAGGTGAGTTTCTATCTGTATTGATCATGATGTTTTTACAGTTTTGGACATACCAGTTGAGGAGTACATAATTTGAAATAGACAAACCAATTTTCAGGAGTGTGTGAAAATGCAGAAACACTTTTTCTGTAGGCCAAAACTCTTCATAATACTCGACTGATAGATTGTTGAATGATCAGCTATTGCAGAGCTCAGTTTTGGTACGCCGCAACGCTATCTGTTGTTTCTTTCTCAGCTTAAAACTTACGACTGAGAATGTGTAGATATACTACAGAAACCCACTCTAGCAGATAATCCGACTGAATATCAGATTATCTGCACTTTATCAGTTTAGTTTCATCTTAAAACCTAAATAATTTACATTTAGTATAAGAATATCTGATAATTTTCCAGTTGAGATGGTTTCCAAGTTTAAGTGTTTGAGCTTCACTCTGGATAGAATGCTTACATTTTATTCTCTTATTGAAGGATATGTATAAAGGTGTGTAAATTGCAAGGAACATTGTCTTAACCAACAAGCGTGCCTGCACGCCGCACAGACAGTACTGGCCATGCCATGTGCACAAACGTGCACAAGAAGGGGCAGAGAAGACAGATGTTTGGAGGCCCACGCAGGGGCATGCCAACCAGCAACCCAACATGCGGACATGCCCTTTGACCCCACCATATGTGGAGAACTACACCCCTTGCGCAAAACCTTGTAAGTGAATGCTGCAACAAAAAATGGATGTCCATGCAGCTCAAGGGGAATGGAGTGCAGGGCCACAGGCAGCGGAGAAGCAGCTGCAACCACCCAAAAGTGGTTCACAGGTGCGTAGGAGACCACCCTGGTCATGGACATTCATGCAAACTACATCATCCTGCACGGGACACTCCCCAGACCACAGCCATGGTACAGTGCAAGCACATGCAGCAAATGCACCTGCTTAACTGAGTGCTGGTGCATCAAATGGGCTAGGTGCACCACAAGCATCTACTACCATTGCCACACTGGCATCCAGAGGCACTGCGCTCTCATTCAAAAATACTTTCCCTTGTGTCCCTTTCTTTTACCCAGTTTCACTACTTGCAAAGTGCTGCAAAATGGGACAGGAACAGACACAGTGGGTCTTTATATGTTTCTAATTTTCTACTCCCATTCTATCCTTAGCAGACTGCCACTAGAGCCAGCCCAAAATGCATGTCTAATTATTTCTGGGTCACATCCTGAGGGTGCAGCTTAGTATGGCACGGCATCAGGCCGGTATGCTTTTTTTCACCTTTATTTGGTTTTTGCTGTTACTTTTGTAGTCAATATGCTACACTTTCTGCAAACTTATGAAAAGTTACATTCCCCATATAGTGCTGTACTGTATGTACCCCATCATGTGACTCAAAAACCCAGCAAGAAATGTGCCGGATTGGATGCTGAGTTATTCCAGATTAGGTATATATATATATATATATATATATATATATATATATATATATTCATTGCAATAACTTTGTTAATGCATCAGTTAGGGTTGATAGCACAGCAACAAAAGTATGGAAATATGATGTTAGGGTTACTACCCCTACCACCCACCCCCACTCCCCACACAACAACAGACATACAGGTGTGCCATGGAGTCATCAGGCCCAACTCTCACCCACTGAATGTGTAAGCAAGCTGACATGCTACAGTATAGGAGAATGGGGCTGAGAATTAGGTCTGATGACCCCATGGCACACACCAACGACTGTTGTGTGGAGGTTGGGGAGGTGGTAACCCTAACATCCCATTTCTATGCTTTTGTCGCTGTGCTAGCAACCCTAAGTAATGCATTAACAAAATTTTTTGCAATGAATTTCCCTTCTTTTTGAGAAAATGTAATGTAACAGGTAACTGGCATGTGTTTGTAGGAGCGCGGGCCCTGCGTTCCCTTCACGTTGCCAATTTTTTGCATAATGGTATGTGTATGTGGGTGTGTGGGCCCTCTGGGCCTTGCGCTCCCACCTACACATAAATATGGCGCCATACAGCAGCCCCATAGTTACTGAAAAGGAACGCTTGTAACACTTATTTGGCAATATCTCAGTAACCATAGCAATTATGGAAAAAAATTCCACTGCAGTTGTAATCATGAGTTCGAAACACCCATGCATGCTTAGAAGCTGCAGGTAGCGAAAAATCCATATCTTGAATAGTTTTTGAGATATGGGCTCCAAAAGGTGCCGCAGGCACCGCAATGTTATCCTATGGGACATTTCTCAACTTTGGAACGCTGTAACTATGGGCCTGTTGAATGATTTGGGACCAAACCACCAAAAGGCACATCTGTGGGACCAGGGCTCGCCACCCTGCACATTTCAGCCCAAAAGCACAATCTACCTTGGCACAATGAAGTAACAAAGAAAACAACACATGGGAAATGTTTTTGAACAATGTTTTTGTGAAAACAAAAATGTTTTCGTGACACCCCTATACCTTATATTGAAATCTTTTCATGCACAACCTTTTATTTTGTGCTCGGCTATTATCGCACACACAGAATGTTTTCATGAAAACAAAACAGCAAAATGGTGGAAACATTTTGAAAAACATATTTCCAGGCTACCTGCACAAAAACCAATGCCAGGGTCATGTTCATCAGGGCCTGATTAGGTAAATACAAGTTCTGGTGTTTATCAAGGGTCAGTATTTTTCAATTTACAAAGGTTTTTGTCTCTCGCTAACTGAAAACAAGATGGCAGCAGCACGGAAACAAAAATCCAGAGCACGAAAACAAAAATGTTGTCACAAAAGTTTTCACAGTGCACATATACATTTTTCCACAGTCTAAAACAGGACATGAAAAACTTGCATGACTTTTGAATGGATTAATATTTTTTCACCCAATTTTCAAAAGGCACCACTTTGACCGAAGCCACATATACACATGCACATTTTAATCCAAACAGATGTATCTTTCAGTCTGTTAAGCCTGATGAAAAAATGCACAAAAGTTGAGGATTTTTCACATTTTTGACACTCCGCAGCTCAGCAACCATATATCTGCCAGAACTACACTTTCCAGATCCAGAGATCTATGGTTGGACACAGCGCATGCAAAATGTCAGGCAAATCGGACAAACGTTTGCAAAGTTATTAAAGTGCAAACTTTGGGGTTTAACATAGAAGTGGCCTGCCAACCATATTTATATATAAATATATATTCATTGCAAAAACTTTGTTAATGCATTGGTTAGGGTTACTACTATAGTGGCAAAAGGAGGGAAAGAAAAAATTGCTCATCGTAGTAATCTTCTTTCTTCCAAGGGGTCCTTTAGCATCAGTAACCGTAACAGTTAGCTGACTAGATGTTACTGCCCCAGAGTATGCGTTTAAGAGAATTATAATGAGCTAGGGCATCAGCCGATCAAAACACAGGAGGGGAGTGTGCTGAGTGAGAGCAGTCTGAAGGGCTTCAGAATTTTTTCAAAGAAAATGGGCACATGCCCCAAAAAGTGAACAAACGGGATTCAAAAACATGCAAATGTACAAAACCTGAACACAGGTAACAACAACCTGAGCATGAAACTCATTAATAAAAAAAAACAAATTTGGTAATAAAACTGAGAACAGAGCCCTTCTCTTGACAGGTGAACCAGGGAGGAAGGACAGGAGCTTACTGATGCTAAAAGGACCCCTTGGAAGAAAGAAGATTACTGCGGTGATTAATTTTTTCTTTTTACTCCAGGAGTCCTTTAGCATCAGTAACTATAGCAGACTACTGAGCAGTGCCAAGTGGGAGGTGGGCAGAGAACCTACTTAGTAAAGAGGCTCTGCAGAACCGCACTGCCAAATTTGGTGTCAGATCTGGACTGCACATCTAAACTGTAGTGCTTCATGAAGGTGTGCATAGATTTCCAGTTAGCTGTTTTGCAGACATCCAGAAGGGGTATGTCCCTTGCTGTTGCCACAGAGGCTGCAGTGCCCCTGGTGGAGTGGGCCCTGAGCCCCACAGGAGGTTGATGACCACCCTTTTCATAGCAGAATCTAATACAAGAGACCAACCAGCGGGAAATAGTTCTCTTGGTAGCTGGTCTTCCTCTGCCTACATCCCCGTAGGTGAGGAACAACTCAGTGGAATAGCCTTTGGACTGCCTAGTATGCTCTAGGTAGTGAAAGAGAGCTCTTTTGACATCCAAACTGTGAAGCTTTTGCTCCCCAGGAGTGGCTTTCTCAGTGAAGAAGACAGGTAGAAGAATGGACTGGATTAGGTGGAACTTTGAAACCACCTTAGGCAGGAATTTCTTATTTGTCCTGAGCTCAATTTTATTGTTGTGAGGAATGATGTAATTAGGCTCAGTGCACAGGGCCTGTAACTCTGAAATCCTCCTGGCAGAGGTAATGGCCACCAGAAAGACCGACTTCCAGGTCACAAACTTGATATGTACAGTAGCCATAGGCTCAAAGGGTGGTTGCATGAGCCTGGCTATACAGAGGTTCAGGCTCCAAGGAGGAACCGGCTCCCTGACTGGAGGCTAGAAGTGCAAGAGGCCTTTGAAAAACTGTTTGAACATAGTGTGGGAAAAAAACTGACTTTTCTTTCCCATTGAAAGATAAGCCAAAATTGCAGCCAGGTGGAGCTTGAGGGAAGAGGGTTTCAAGCCTGACGCCTGCAGATGTATCAGATAATCCGGCAGCTGTGGGTCTGAAGCTGTAAGAGGATTGACCTTTTTGCTCTTGCACCAGAGGGTGAACCTTTTCCATTTGGCTGCATAAGTCTTTTTTGTATTAGGTTTTTTAGCCATTCTCAGGATCTTAAGGACCTGTTCCAATTACTGAGAGGATGGAAACTCTAATCAGATCTTGAGGTGAAGAGAGTGCATGTCTGGATAATGCACTCCTGTCTGAGGAAGAGTCATCAGAGAGTGACTTGGTGGCAGGCGAATAGGCCTGCTGCAAGATAGTGAGAGAAGGAGAGGGTACCAAGCTTGCCTGGGCTAATCTGGAGCCACCAGAATCATTGATATAGACTGTTGTCTGAGTTTCTGCAATACCCCCGATGTTTTGTAAAAAGAGATTCCAGCCATATTGGTCCTTGCAAAACAGGAGAAGATGGAAGGTTTGATACCTTTTATTGGATCACCAAGTGTCTTGTACAAAGACGGAATTATATACAAGCTTTTGGGCCACACAGGTCCCTTCTTCAGGTGAATAGCAAAACTGAGCAACATAAGCAGTATTTATATCCACTGTGGAGCAATTAAAAATGAGGAAGTGAAGTAGGAAGGTGATAAAAAGGGACTAGAGATGAAAGTCTAAGATGCAAAATAAAAACATGAGAAGAAATGGGGTTGGGGCTAAGTAGGAACAGGTCAGTAGGAGATGAAAGGAAGCTAAAGGGAAGACAAAAGCATGCAGATAGGATCTGAGATCAGAGGCTGGCTGTAACAGCAGAAGAGACAGGAGATGCCTGAATCAGAACATCGGTTTCATGACACGCTATGGTAAACTGTAATTCTTTTTAATTGTGTGCTAAATCATGTCATTATTTCTCACACTTTGGTTCTGTATTTCTCTTACTATCATTTTTTTCATCTGAATTCTGCTGTCTATTCTACCCTTACAGCCAGTCTCTGATCTCAGACCAATATGGCTGGATTTTTCATTGTGTATAATTCCATTTTTGTACAAGACACTTGTTGGTCCAATAAAAGGTATCAAACCTTCCATCTTCTCCTGCAATATCCCGAGTATCAGTGGAAAAGGAGGGACTGCATATAGGAACCTACCTGACCAGTCTAGGATCAAGGCATCCAGGGGAAGCATTCCCGGACTGGGAGCCTGCAACAGTACTGAGGGAGCTGAAAGTTGAGGGGAGAGGCAAACAGATCAACTTCTGATATGCCCCACTGCCTGAACACTGTGGTTAGTACTTGCTTGTTCAGAGTCCATTCACTATGGCCTTGACTGATGCAACTTAGAGCATCTGCCAGAGTATTGTGTTTGCCTGGGAGGTGAATAGCTGAAAGGCTGACTCCCAGGGAGAAGGCAAGAGACCAGATTTTCACAGCCTCCGAATAGAGTATTCCCGATCTGGTACCACCCTGCTTGTTTATGTAAAACACTGCAGAGGTATTGTCTATTTGAATTTGTACCGTATGTCCTTTTATGACAGGAGCAAATGCTTTGAGTGTTAGAAAGATTGCTCTGAGTTCCAAAAGGTTTATGTGTAACTGTGGACTCTTGGAGAGTCCAGGTGCCACCTACTGAGACACTGTCCATATGTGCTTCCCACCTCTGTGGGAAGTGGAGCCTGGAAGGGTATCCCTTCTGCCAGATTTGCAGGGTTCTTCCACCAAAGCAGAGTCTGAAGGAATTGCTCCGTCACAGGTATCCACTTTGAAAAATTGTTGCTTCTTTGAGACCAGCAAGCTCTGAGGTAGGCTTGCAGGTGTCGCATCCTGTACCTGACTCCAGGGACCACTGCTGTCATTGAAGCCATATGTCCCAAGAGCTGAGGAAATGTCTGGCTGGTCTTGGCTGTCCCCGGATTAAAGAATCTGCCACTGAGAGGAAATTTTGAATTCTCTCCTGTGAGAGGAAGGCATATCCTTTCTAGGTGTCCAGCTGAGCTCCTATGAAGGTGAGCAGCTGGGTGGGTTCCAGGTGAGACTTCTTTAGAGCTATCAGGAATCCCAGAGATTCTACAGTGTGCTCTGTAAGGGAAAGGGACTCCTTGACCTGACAAGGAGATTTTGCCACCATGAACCAATCATCTAAACAGGAGTAGATAGCGACACCCAGCTTCCTGAGGTGTGCTGCTACCACTGCCAGGCACTTAGTAAAGACTCTTGGGGCCGAGGACAGGCCAAAGGGCATTGCAGCGAACTAATAGTAGCCCGAAGGGAGTTTGAATCTGAGAAACTTCCTGTGAGACCTCCTTATGGGTATGTGGAAGTAAGCATACTTTAGGTCCAGGGAGGCTAGCCAGTTTTCCTGCTGTAAGGGCTGCATGACTAGTGACAGAGTGACCATCTTGAATTTGGGTTTTAGCAGATGTTTGTTTAAATATCTGAGATCCAAGATAGGTCGCCACTCCCCAGTTTTCTTTTGTGTCAGAAAGTGCCTGGAGTAGAGGCCCTTGCTCTTCTTGTGGGCCTGGACTCTCTCCACTGCTCATAGAGCTAGAAGGTTTTTTACCTCCAGTTCCAACAGTAGCACCTGTGTTGGGGTTAGAGGTTTTATATTCTCTTTTTTTTTTTTTTTATTCCCCCTTTCTCTCCACGGTGCTTCTTTATCTTCAGGAGTCTCCTATGGCCTTTATACATCCCTGCTCATCTGCCAGTCTCGGGTGCAGTCATCCCCCCATGCTGCCTTGGTTTGACCCCCAGGCGGGTGCGAGGCGGGGTTCCCCTTCCTCTGCCCCGAGCGTCTGTGTTTCATCGGGGATCCGTTGCCTGTACTGACAGGGTCCCTGGGATCGGGGCCTGAAGCTCCATCTACAGGGAGCACCGCGGGGTCTTTTCCTATTTTTGCCCAACCCACAGGACGTCCGCATGCAAGGAGAGCCTAGGAGTGACACACATCACAACATGCCAACGCTTCGGCTCCCGGCAGATGTCCTCCATCCCTGCTACATGTTGTCTTCGCTGCACCTCCACCCGTAGTCACCCAGGTGGCGGTATCACAGCAGGACCTGCATCCCACCCCACCCTGAGGAGGAGAGCAGCCTCTGGGTGCTCAATCCTCATCCTCCCTGCAGGCCCTCCAGCCGCCAAAGTCCATTCCCGAACCCGGATCGCGGGCACCATGAGCGGTAGCCCTACCGCTGCACCAGCGGGTTGGCCAAGGGTTAGAGGTTTTGATACCTGGGAATGCTTGAGGTCTGGAATCTGCTTGAACTATAGTGACAGACCTTTTTCCACTATCTCCAGAACCCACTTGTCTGAGGTAATGAGGGACCAGTTCTGAAGATAATGTGAGAGTCTGCCTCCTACTGGCAGACGGGAGTCGACCTGGACATTCACATCAGAGCTTAGACTGTGAGGCTGCTGGCTGGGTAGAGATGGGCCTTCTTTGGCCCCTTCTGCCCCTCCCTCTGAAAGCACCCCTGTACTGAGAGAAATCAGACTGGGGCTGGGGTGTAAGGCCTGGGAAAAAACTTCTGCCCCTACTGCCCCTAGGGCAGTAGGCTTAGGTTTAGAGGAGTGACTCTGCCAAGAGGCCTTGTACTCGTTGACTTTTTTCATGTAGTCAGTTGTTCTAGAATCGAACAACATGTTTTATCACAGGGAAAGTCCAAGGCCTTAGATTGGGTGTTTGGGGTCAGACTGGTAGTTCTAAACCAGGCAAAGCTGAGAGATGGCGTGAATGAATCCGACCCACTGCGTGCAATGGCCAGGACAGAGTTCCATCAGTTTTGAACCGATCAGTGGGTTTAAAACTCATTTAAAACTAAAAATTACTATTTTAGAGTGCGGTTCCCGGTTCTTATCGGTTCTAAAAAAAATGGATTTATTACGTTTTTTTCCAATACCCCTGACACGGTTAGGAACCGATAAGGGTGTCTTGCCTGGCACTGCCGTTAAAAGGGCAAGTTTTTGGTTAGGCTGGCATTATGTCTGAGAAACCCAAAAGAAAACCGGCCTCACTGGTTTCAACACTGTGATGTTTGTGGGGAAGTCTTTGCCAAGGCTGACCCACACACCACATGTGTTTATTGTCTGGGGTTTGACCACCTCCAGTCAGACTGCCAGGTATGTAAGAATTTCCTGCAGCCACCCTGGAAAAAGATTGGGCAGGCTCAGGAACGAGAGGCCAAAAGTCAGCTGACCCGGATGGCCAGCCCGGTTCCGTCCAACCGAACCAGAGGGAGTGCCTCTGACCAGGGCCAGACTTCTCGGGCAAAGAAAAGCTGGTTCTGAGGAACCAATTCCAGTAAAGAAACAAAGAAAATCAGCAGGTCTGGAGTCCAAAATTCTTTCTCCAACTGCTAGAGATAGCAAAAGCCATACAAATTGTCCAGTCACTGTCTCAGGGTCCGTCCAACCACCACTATCTGGTAAAAGGTCGGTTCGTCCGGTCCCAGTGGTTCAGGATTATGATATTGAGGAATTTTATGAACCAGAGGAGGGGGAGGAGGATTATGAACCATATGAATGTGGCTGGGAAGGTCTGGGTGTGCCCATTGAACCGGACATCTCCCCAGACAGACCTTTAGAATCTCCCCCTATGCTGTCTGAGTCCCCATCTAATTTTATGTTTTATAAAAAAGTTGCTGAAACCCTCCAGCTTCCTTTAGAAGAGGCTGTGGATGAGCAAGAGGAGCCTGATTTTGTAGAAATGATGGATATTCCAGAGTCTAGGAGATTGTCTATTCCTTTACATAAGTCTTTTAGGAAACAAACAATTAAAATTTTAAAAGCTCCTAATTCTGTGCCTCCTGTAGATAAAAAGATGGACAGAAGGTATACATTGTCAGGCCCTGATACAGAATTCCTTTCTCAGCAATGCAGTCATTTTGGGAGTAGTTCAGGCTGCTGCCTGTGATAAAGCTAATATTCCTGCTTCACATCCTCCTGACAAGGATTCCAGGAAGATTGATGCCATGGCAAAACAGTATATGGCAGCCTCTCTGGGACTCAGGCAAGCAAATTATATGCTTATGTAGCTAGGTATCAGAAATCTAGATGGGATACTGTTATGCACTAGCCAAGCAGGCCCATGGCCAGCTGGCTAGTGAACTAGAACAGGTGGCTGCTGATGGCATTGAAGCCTCTAAGGTTCAGTTTCATGCTGCTGTGGATGTTAATGATGTTTCCTCTAGGGTCATGGCCACATCTGTAGCTTTTCGTAGGTTGGCCTGGCTCAGGTGTACTAGTTTGTCACAGGATACCCAGTCTAAGGCTATGGATTTTCTTGTGGTGGGAAATTCTCTGTTTGGAGACCAGACAGAGAATTACATGAAAAAGATGGATGAATATAGGACTACTTACAAGAGTGCCCAGGCTAAGGAGCGGCAAGCCACTCCTCAAAGGCATGCCCCCAGGGGTAAGGGGTAGGCCTTTTCACAGGCCTTTCTACCAGACTCAGACCTCCTCTGCTTATGCTCAGAGGGGCTTCTTCAGGGGCAGGGGCAGACGAGGGGTGGGCAGACCTGCTCCCACCCCCCAGCCTAAAGCTCCTTCGAAACAGGCACCCTGATGGGGTGCCCAGGGCTGATTCTCCTGTACCAGTGGGGGGGCAGGCTGGCTTACTTCAGTCAGAATTGGGCTTCTTTAACCTCAGACAAGTGAGTTCTGGAAGTAGTAAGCCAGGGTCTGGTTCTCAGCTTCAAAAAGTTTCCCAAGTTGAGAAGCAGACTTTTTCTACCTGCAAGTGCTTCAGAGACCCTCGCTCTGGAAACAGAGGTCTCATCCCTGTTAGCTCTCAGAGCAGTAGAAAGGGTTCCTCCCCTGCATCAGGGCAGGGGTCTGTATTCCAGATACTTCCTTACCCCAAAAAAGACAGGAGAATGGCGGCCCATTTTAGATCTCAGATATCTGAACAAGCATCTTTTGAAACCAAAGTTCAAAATGGTAACTCTGCAATGATTTTACCTTCCTAAGGCCAGGAGACTGGCTAGCCTCCCTGGACCTCAAGGATGCCTATTTCCATGTCCTAATCAGAAGATCCCATCGAAAGTACCTCAGATTGAACTGCCCTCAGGTCATTACCAGTTCAGAGCAATGCCTTGGCCTTACCTCTGCTCCAAGGGTATTCACAAAGTGTCTAGCAGTGGCAGTGGCCCACTTAAGGAGGCAGAGGATTGCTGTTTTCCCTATCTAGACGACTGGCTCATTGTAGGCCAGTCCCCAGAACAGGTAAAATCTCACCTGCAGGTCACCCAGCAGCTTCTCACCTCCCTGGTTTTCTGCTAAACCTACCAAAGTCGGTTCTGGAACCAGTCCAGATACTCACCTTTATAGGGGCAGAACTGGACACAAAGCTAGCCAGAGCCTTTCTTCCTCCAGAAAGGGTAAGGAATTTAGTGGCTCTGGCCTCTTCCTTCACTCTGCAGGTCTCTCGACCAGCAAGACACAATTTCTGCAACTCCTGGGGCACATGGCTGCATCCACAGCTGTTGTGCAGGGAGCCAGATTTCAGATGAGAAACATTCAGTTTCACTTGAGAACCTTTTGGTCTCAGAGAAGAGACCCCCTTTCCAAGTTGGTCCCAGTGACTCGAACCTTGATCCTAGCTCTTCAGTGGTGACAGGATCAGAGCAATTTAAGAGTGGGGTTCCCCTTCATTTCCCCTTCTCACGACTTGACTCTCACTACAGATGCTTCCCTTCTGGGTTGGGGAGCCCACATGGGCGACCTTTCCACTCAGGGAGTTTGGTCCCCCCAGGAATCTCTGCTCCACATCAATTTGCTGGAACTCAGAGCTGTCTTTTTAGCTCTTTAAGCATTTTCTGCATCTGTCCACAACAAGGTGATACAAGTCAGAACAGACAACACCACAACAATGTGGTACATCAACAAACAGGGGCACTCGGTCTTCGGCCTTGTGCACCGAGGCAATAAGTTGTGGTCTCTGGCCTATTCCTGAACACTTCCCTCATAGCAGTTCACCTTCCAGGAAGGACAATGTCCTAGTGGATGCCCTCAGCAGGATTTCCCAGGGCCATCACAGAATGGTCCTGGATCCTCAAGTGCTGGGGATAGTTTTTGCCAGGTGGGGCATCCCTCAGATAGATCTTTTTGCAGCCCCAGACAATCACAAACTTCCTCTGTTCTGTTGCAGGCCTCAAGTGCTGGGCTCAGTTTCCCTGGATGCCCTTCTTCTGGATTGGGAGGGGAAGTTCCTCTATGCTTTCCCCCCCTTCCCTCTCCTATTCAAAGTACCAGTCAAAATCAGATCTCAGCCTTGCAGGGTGATTCTGATTGCCCCGGATTGGGCCAGGCAGCCCTGGTACCCACTCCTTCTGTCTCTGACAGTCCATCTTCCCTGTGCCTCCCAGGAATCACAATCTGTTGACTTGTGCCCAGGGAAGGGTTTGGTATCCGGACCTCAAATCCCTCAACCTCAAGGCCTGGCTCTTGAGGAGTTAGAGTTGCTGATTTACACCTCTCTCAGGGTGTTCTTGAGATCCTAAAGGCTTCTAGAAAGCCTTCCACTAGGGCTACTTATAGTTCTAAATGGAAAAGGTTTTCCATTTGGTGTGCTGGGAAAAATATTTCCCCAGAATCTGCTGATTGCCCATTTTGTTAGATTACATGGTACATCTTAATTCCTTGGGTCTCAGACCAGCTACCCTGAGAGTTCATTTGGCAGCTGTATCTGCTTTTGTGTCAGCAGGAAAGTCATCCCCTCTTTCCTCTCATCCTGTGTTTTCCAAGTTTTTAAGGGATTATTCCATACTAATCCTCCCTTTGGAACCGGCCCCTGCTTGGGACCTTAATGTTTGCATTGCCAGTTAATGCAACCCCTTGAACCTCTGTCTTCTGCAGAGCTTAAGTACCTAACTTGGAAAACTGTTTTTCTAGTGGCTATCACTTCTGCCAGACGCATAAGTGAATTGCAAGCCTTGTCAGTGGAGACTGACTTTATTTCTTCCACAGGGATAAGGTAGTCCTTAGGACTAATAGGAAGTTTTTGCCTAAGGTGGTTTCAGATTTCCATCTTAATCAATCTATCTTCCTTCCAGTATTTTTCACTGATCACTCCTCTTCGGGTGAGAGGAGGTTGCACAGCCTGGATGTTAAGAGAGCTCTTAGTTATTATATAGAGCGTACCAAAGGTCACAGGTCTGAATCCCTCCAACTTTCCTTACCTATGGTGAAGTTGGAAAAGGCAAACCTGCCACTAAGAGATCAATAGCCAGGTGGATTGTCTCTTGTATCCAATTTTGTTATCAAAAGTGGGCAGAGCCCCAGTTTTGAGGGCTCATTCTACCAGGGTACAGCTCGCTCGCTGCCAGAGACATCCTTTATTAGAAATTTGCCAGGCTGCTACTTGAAAACGGGTACACACTTTCCAAGCATTACTCCCTGGATGTCCAGGCCAGGAGAGATGCTCGGTTTGGCACAGCTGTTCTTCAGAGCCTATTCCCTAAGTAGGTTCTGACCCTCCTCCATGGAAGTACTGCTGTGTATTCTGCTAATGTCTATAATATAGCAAGACTTCATGTTGTTTGAAGAAAAAATTACTCACCTTAGTAATGTTGTTTCTTCTAATGGAGTCTTGCTATATTACGACCTCCCCCCCAACCTGCCCCTCTCAGAACCTCTACTTGGTGGGGTGCGGGCAACTTAGTGTGGGCACTACTTCTGTCCTGTTAGCATTTTGTCCCCTTTGGGGGTGTGTATGTGTATGCGTGTGTGTGTTTTATTATACTTATGTTCCATTTTCATATTATTAGAATGGTGTTAGTATTTCTGGTCCCCTGACTTGAGTCTTGGGTGTTGGGACCATCAATGGTTGTTATTATTTAGGTAGCCATTTGGCTAATGTAGGTTACAGCTTCCACACAGACCTTAGTGAGTTTGGCTCGTAAAGATCTGACAGTTCAAGTTTGAAATGACACAGACAGAGCTGCTCTCGTGCCAAAATTCTATTTTGGAATGGTTTTAACCATTTCACCTCCGGGGCAGTTCTAGAGCTGGATCAAACTGCTAATGTCATAATATAGCAAGACTCCATTAGAAGAAACAACATTACTAAGGTGAGTAATTTTTTCTTTTTGTCTGGGACTCGGCAGCTTCATCAGCCAGCACCCCTGCTTGAATTTTTATTGTTATAAGTTTTAGATGGCCCCTCATCGATAGACTTTGATTTTTCCTCAGCCATAATTATTTTTTAAGTCTCTTTGCTCTGTTTCTGACCAAATTTGTGCAAAGGGAACCAGCAGATGTGGTTTAAAAATAACTGAGGCACAGGTTGCTGAAAACGCTGTTAAGCCAGTCCTGTGACAGTTGATACACTTTTTTTTTTTTTTTTTAACCTGGAAGTCCAGATTTCTGTTTTAGTTCTGGGAATCTCTGACAAGCCAGTCCACAGAGAACCCAGCAATAACTGTCAAAGTTTGAAAAACAGACAGATACCTCACGGCAGGGACCCGCGAGTTCTGAGGTAAAAAACAAGGAAAAATGCAAAAGTGTGATGGTTCCTTCAAGAATTGCATCAAAAACTGTTGAAAATAAGTATTTGCAGTAAAAAAAGAATATAAATTAAGCAAATGCAGTAAAAATATCTATAAATAAAAGCAGTTGCGGTAAAAATAATGCAGATGTGCGAAAAACGAACAACTGCTAAAAAAATAGTAAAATTACACTCAGCACACTAAAGATTTAAGTGTTGTGAGGAAAACTTTACCAAGATAAATTAACAGGAGGCTTTCAACAGGGAAAGTTGAGAGACACCTCTGGGGCAATGCTGCTCAGTCAGCAGAGAAAAAATTCTGAAGCCCTTCAGGCTGCTCTCACTCAGCACACTCCCCTCCTGTGTTTTGTTTGGCTGATGCCTTAGCTCATTATAATTCCCTTAAAGGCATACTTCCAGGGCAGTTGCACCTAGCCAGCCAGCTAGCTGCTATAGTTACTGATGCTAAAGGATTCCTCGGGTAAGAATGCGTTATTAGGGTTTTGAATCCTAATGCCTCACCCCCACCCTGCAGGGACTGATAGGTGTAGGGGTGGTGCCTTGGGGTCATTGGCCGTAATGCTCACGCCATTCCACTCCAACCCCCACCCTGCAGACACTGACAGGTGTCACATGTGCCTTGGTATCATCAGCCCTAATGCTCATCCCATTCTATAAGTAAACAAGCTGAGATGGGTACAGTATAGGTGAATGGGGTGAGCCTTAGGGATGATGATGCCACAGCACACCCCGATGCCTCTCAGTGTCTGCAGGGTGGGGTGAAATGGCATGAACATTACGGCCGACGATTGCAGCATTCCGTGCCACAGGTGCGAAAATACATTTTGGGCAGGATTTGAGAAATGACAGCTGTACAGTTCATGAGGTGATGTGGAAAAATGGCTATGCTGAACATTTGCAGTGAAAATATTGAAAATTACCAAAGTTACGCGTGTGCATATGAAAATTACAATGAACCTGCATAACACGGCCACTTTTAGGAATTTTCCACCAAATTTTCAACATTAGCTATTTGGGACCCCACCTCATGAACACTGGCACTGTTGTTTCCATAATCAGTCTCAAAAGATGATTTCGCACAGCGACCGCAAAAATCACCTTTCGGGCCCAATTAACGAAACGACAGTGACAGAGTTCAAGAGGTGGGGTCCGAAAAGCCTATGTTGAAAATTTGGAAAAAAAATAATAAAAAATGACCGAGATATCAACGTAAGTTCAAAACACCACTGACAGCCATTATACGGCACTTACTTTGATTCTTCAGTTCGTGGTTCAGCTTTGAAGAGTGCAGTCCACAGAAGATGACAGCAGATGACCTCCTGAGGTAAGTATAGGGTGAGGGGGGTGTTGGGAGGTGGGTGCTCAGTGGGAGCGTGGGGATGGGGAAGGGAAATGATGGGGACGATGAGGGACTGTTTTCTTTTTTTCAGGGATTAAAATTGCAAAAGACATTGGATGGTTTTCTTCTTTACCGGGCATTTTAAAAATAATTTTTGGGAACTCAGGGCATGGGCTCCCCAGTGTCCCACAGTGTTTGGGGGGAGGGGGGCTTGAAATGCCAACACAGGGATTGGGCACCCCGATGTTGGCAAAAAAATAAATAATACATTTATGGGACTGTGGGAGTAGGCTCCCCAGTGTCCCACAGTGCTGGGGGGGGACCTTCAAATGCCAACAGGGGGACTGAGCACCCCGATTTTGGCAATAGTTTTTTCTTCTTCAAAAACTGCTGTAGAGTGCAAAAGCACAGTCAGCTGTTTTTGAAAATATTTATGGAAGGGTGCGCTAATACTCCCTCCTGCAGCCACAAATTTGCTTTTGCATGGGACAAATAATGGGAAAATTAAATATTTAATAACTTCTGAATGGATTAATATTTTTCACCAAACCTTCAAAAGGCACATCTGAGGGGCCAAGGCAGTGTACCCTGAAAATTTCAGAGCAATAGCTAAAGCTGTTTCAGAGATACACGTGACAAAAAAAGGCAAAAAGTTGGTAAACGTAGGGATTTTTACAGTTTAATAGCTCTTGAACCATTCAATGCATTCACACAAAATTTGGCAAGTCAACAGACCTACCCTGGGTGCTTCTTCATGCCACATTTCATGCAAATCCATTGAATGGTTCAGAAGTTATTAAGGTTCATAAATTCAGGTTAAACATTAAACTGTCCTCTCACCATAACTATACTGGTGCTACCATGCCAGTATAATATATATATATATATATATATATTTTCATGGCAAAAAACTCTATTTAATGCATCAGTTAGGGTTGTTCCACAGTGACAAAAGTGAGGAAATTAGGTGTTAGGGTTACCACCCCTTTCACCCCCACGCCCGCCTTGCCCCCACTAACAGGCATCAGGGTGAGCGTTGGGGTCATTGGCCCTAACTCTCACCCCATTCCACAGGTAAATAAGCTTAGGTGGTGCAGTATAGGAGAATGGGGTGAGAGTTAGGCTCGATGACCCCAACGCAAACCCCAATGCCTGTTGGTGGGAGCAAGGCAGGCGGGGGGTGCTAGGGGTGGTAACCCTAACACCGACTTTCCTCGCATTTGTCACTGTGGAACAACCCTAACCAATGCATTAAATAGATTTTTTTGCCATGAATTTCCCTTCTTTTGAGAATGTGCAATATAAATAGTGAATGGAATGTGGTGGTAGGAGCATGGGGCCCCCTGTGCTCCCACCATGCTGCCCATGTCTGCATAATAACCGTAACAATAATGCTAACGCTAACAGTAATGGTGATGGTGAGTGAAACACAAATGCTAATGGTAACTGTAACACCAACAGAAATGTTAACACAAATGCAAACGGTAACTGTTACGGTAATGCAACCGGAAATGCAAACGCAACTTGTAATGCAAACAGTAACACAAATGCAAACACAAATGGTAACGGTAACAGCAAGGTGATGTAAGGCAACAGTGACGAAAAGTCTGTATCTCACTTTGTTTCTGAGATAAGTGTGTATCTCACTTTGTTTCCAAGATAACAGCAAATAGGTGATCTGAGGCAACAGTAGCGAAAAGTCTGTACCTCGCTTTGTTTCTGAAACACTAATGCTAATGGTAATGGTGATGCAAATGTAAATGCAAATGGCAACACAAGCGCAAGTACAAACACAAATGGTAACAGTAACGCTAACAGTAATGGTGACGCAAAAGGAAATGGAAATGGTAACGTAAACGCAAGCGCAAACGCTAACGGTAATAGTAAAGGAAACGCAAACTGAAATGGTAAAGCAAACGGTAAGAGTTACGCCAATGCAATCACAAATGTAAATGGTAATGCAAACGGTAACATAAAGGGTGACGCAAAAGGAAACAGTAATGCAAATGGTAACACAAACGCAAACAGTAACGCACACGTTGACGCAAACGTAAATGGTAATGCAAAATAACAGAAATGCAAGCAGAAATATAAACGCAAACGCTAACAGTAACGCAAGCGCACATGCTTTTTTGTCCCAAAAAGCTGCATTGAGAAGCACAGTGAATAGAAAGATTGTGGCCATAATAATGGACTCGTACCAGAAAATGAGTACTTGAAATATAAATTGCTTATATCTCAGGAACTGTACGATGTAGAAAAAATATTAAAATCTCATATTATTTATGACTTTTAGAAAAGTCCGTATCTCAAACTGTTTTCGAGATATGGGCCACGAAAGGCGCGGCAGATGCCGTAATGTTATCCTATGGGGAAAATAATCAACTTCAGAGTGCTGTAACTCTGCAGCCCTGTAATATTTTGTCACCAAACCACCAAAAGGCACATCTGTGGGATCTTGGCTTTCTTCCCTGCAAATTTCAACCCAAAACACCAAATCGTTCTTTTGCAGCAGGGTGGCAAAGATTCCCTGTTGTTTGGGGCATAGTGTCGCAAAGTACTTCCGCAAATCACAACACTTTCACAAAAAAAATCACGAGTGTCGCATTTGTGAAAGTACTTTGCGACACTACTTTTTACAAAAATTAAAAAAAACATATTTCTGGGGTGTTTTACCCCCAAAATAAGACATAGCTAGCATCCTCAGGGCTCGACTAGGTGAATACAACAAGAATTGTGTCCCTAGAGGGTCCCAAATTGAAATGCCCAGCATTTCTCTGACCACCAACTGAAAACAAAATGGCCTATTTGCGAAAGTAAAAACTGCATTTCCGACACTTTCGCATATTTTGTTAACCTTTTCCCACAGACTATAATGGGGAACAGTTTTTTTTTTAATAACTTTTGAACTGTTTCATATTTTTTCACAAAATCTTCGAAAGGCACATCAGGGACCCTGGCTGCATGTTACCTGAAGGTTTCAGACTGATCGCACAAACCATGCATGCTGTAGGCACGAGCAAAGAAATGCGCAAAAAGAACAAATTACTCACCTTAGTAATTGTGTTTCTTCTAACGGAGTCTTGCTGTATTCTGACATATGCAGTTAGCTCCAGCACTTCAACTGCTCCGGAGAGGAAAGAGTTAACTTTATGCAAGAAGCATACAACATTGAGCTCAGGCTCAGTTTCAAACCTGTCTGCAGCACTTCAAAGTGTAACCGTCCCCAAAAGACAAGTCGAGAACCCAAAATAATACCCAGGTACTGAACCAACATATAGCTACCAAAAACAACCTAACAATAACCCACTGCCCCTTCTAGAAAGGAGGAATGCCAAGTGCACCCCTGAGGTGCAACACTGTACCTGCCAACCCACTTCCTAAAAAACAGGTTTTGAGAGGGGAGGCAAGAAGGGAGGTCAGAATACAAAAAGACTCCATTAGAAGAAACACAGTTACTAAGGTGAGTAATTTTTTCTTCAAACAACATGAAGTCTTGCTGTATTCTGACATATGAAGACTACCAAGCAGTACTGCCATGGAGGGGGTACCGAACCTATTTTGGGAATAGGCTCTGCAGTACTGCTGTTCCAAACCAAGCATCACTCCTAGCCTGGACATACAGAGAGTAATGCTTGGTGAAAGTATGGACAGTTTTCCAGGTGGCTGCTTTGCATATCTCTAGAAAAGGTACATCCCTGAAAGCAGCCAGGGAAGCAGCTGTACTCCTAGTCGAATGAACCCTCAGGCCTGGGGGGGATATTTTGCCTAGCTTTTCATGGCAGAACTGAATGCAAGAGACAATCCACCTGGCAATAGTTCTCTTAGTAGCAGGCTTACCTGTTCCCACTTCACCATAAGTGAGAAACAATTAGGGACATTCATACCTAAGTGCCTTAGTATGCTCAATGCAGTAGCTAAGTACCCTCTTAACATCCAAACTATGTAATCTTCTTTCTCCTGAAGAAATATGATCAGTGAAGAACACAGGAAGAGACATGGACTGTTTCAGATGGAAATCTGAGACCACTTTGGGTAAGAACCTTCTATTGGTTCTAAGGGCCACCTTATCTCTATGGAATGAGATAAAATCTGGCTCCACTGACAGAGCTTGTAATTCACTAATACACCTGGCAGAAGTGATAGCTACCAGGAATACAGTTTTCCAAGTCAAATACTTGAGTTCGGCTGAAGCCAAGGGCTCAAAAGGGGGTTGCATGAGCTGAGCAATGCAAACATTAAGATCCCAAGCAGGGGTAGGTCCCTAAAGGGAGGGCGGGTATCACCCAAACCTTTAAAGAATTTACAGAAGACAGGATGAGATGCCAGGGAGGGAGCCTTCCCTGCTGACAGGAATGCAGATACAGTTGCTAAATGAACTTTTAAAGTGGCTGGCCTGAGGCCTAGGCTATTAAAATGAACCATGTAATCCAGAACTGTAGCCAGATCAGCAGTATCCAGTAAGACATCCTTACTGGAACATCAAATGCTGAATCTCTTCCATTTGGAATTATACGTTTTTCTGGTGGCAAGTTTTTGAGAGGCTTTGAGAATATCCAGCACCCCCTGAGACAGGTGCAGACCTGCATACTCTAACTCTTCAAGAGTCAAGCCTTGAGGTTAAGAGACTAAAGGTTGGGGTACCAGATTCTTTCTTGAGAAGAGGTTAACAGGTTGTGCCTCTTGGGAAGAGATGGGGAAGATGGACTGCTAGGGACATCAACAGGGGATACCAAGGCTGTCTGGCCCAGTCTGGTGCAGTCAGTACCACCCTGCACGGTTGTGACCTGATCTTGACCAGGACCTTGAATAACAGGGGAAAAGGAGGAAAGGCATAAAGGAATTTGCCCCCCCCCAATCCAGAACCAGAGCATCCAGAGGAACTGTGCCCATGGCTGGAGGTCTGCAACAGAAGAGAGGAAGTTGATGATTGTCTGGGGCTGCAAAGAGATCTATCTCTGGAGTGCCCCACCTGGAGAAGACTACTTTGAATATGAAGGGGTCCAGGGCCCATTCGTGATGGCCCTGAGAGATACTGCTCAGGGCATCTGCTAACACATTGTCCTTCCCTGATAGATGGACTGCTACTAGGGATGCTTGCAGGACATAAGTCAGAGATCTTATTTTCATGGCTTCCGTGCACAAGGCCATAAACCGAGTGCCTCCCTGTTTGCTGATGTACCACATGGTGGTGATGTTGTATGTCCTGACCTGAACCATTTTGTTCCTCACTGAGTTCGAGAAAGTTTGGACAGCCAGGAATACTGCCCTGAGTTCCAGAAGACTGATATGAAGTATAGACTCCTGAGGAGACCAGACACCAAGGGCTCTCAGGTGGGCTTCCCAGCCCAGGAGAGAGAGGCATCTGTGGTTAATACCACTGAATGAGTCTGACTGATAAATGGGACTCCCTGTCTGAGATTGTCCTGATCCAGCCACCATTGGAGGGCTTGGACCAGAGTCTGAGTCACTGGAATCAATTTGGTTAGAGGATCTTTTTTCTGATACCAAAAGGACCTCAGATGGAACTGAATGTCCCTCATTTGAAATTTGGCTCCCTGTACCACTGCAGTGAAAGCTGCCATGTGGCCCAGGAGCTGAAGAAAATGTCTTGCTGGTCGAGATACCAGAAGGCGGAAAGAGGAGGCAAGATCTGTAAGGGCCTTCACCCTTGTCAAAGGAAGAAAAGCCTTTGCCTGCACAGCATCCAACTCTACCCCTATGAAGAGGAGGAGTTGTACTGGTTCGAGAACTGACTTTGGCAGATTGAGAAGAAAACCTAGGGAAGTAAGCAACTGTTGTGTAACCTGTAGGTCTGACTTGACTTGGTCTGGAGACAGCCCCACGATGAGCCAGTCGTCCAGGTATGGGAAAATGGAGATCCTCTGTCTCCTGAGAAAGGCCACTACTACTGCTAGGCATTTTGTGAATACCCTTGGAGCTGATGTTAGGCCGAAGGGCATTGCTCTGAACTGATAATGGCCTGAAGGCAATTCGAACCTGAGGTACTTTCTGTGGGAGCACCTGATTGGGATGTGAAAGTAGGCATCCATGAGGTCCAGGAAAGCTAGCCAATCCCCTGGCCTTAGAGAGGGAAGAATTATTCCCATAGTCACCATTTTGAATTTTGGTTTTAAGATGTGCTTGTTTAGGTATCTTAGGTCTAGGATGGGCCGCCACTCCCATCTTTTTTTGGGGTAAGGAAATATCTTAAATCCAGACCCTTGCCCCTGTGCTGAGTAGGAACTCTCTCTACAGCCCTGAGGATTAGCAGAGAGGAAACCTCTGCTTCTAAAGCAGTGGTCTCGGAAAGGTTTGCAGGTGGAAAGGACTTGGCCCTCAATTTTGGGAATTTTGCAGATCTGAGAGCCAGTCCGTGACTTACTACCTCCAGGACCCCACCTGTCTTGAGGTAACAGACTTCCAGGCCTGGAAGTAGTAAGCCAGCCTGCCACCTACTGGGATTGGGGAGTCAAGCCAGGCTGACACATCAGGGTGTCTGCTTGGCAGGAGCCTTGGACTGAGAGGAGGATTTAACCCTGCTCATCCCCCTTCTACCTCTCCCTCTAAAGAACCCTTTCTGTGGAAAAGGAGACGAGGCCTGCGCTTGGTAGACAGGCCTGTGGAAAGGCCTGCTCCGCCCCTAGACTGCTGCCTCTGAGGAGTTGCCTGCCTTTCCTAGGCCTGTGCACTCCTGTAGGTGGTCCGATACTCAGCCATTTTCTTCATGTAATTCTCTGTCTGCTCCACAAAGAGAGACTTACCCACCATTGGAAAATCTATGGCCTTAGCCTGGGTGTCCTATGAGAGGCTAGTACATCTGAGCTAAGCAAACCTCCTAAGAGACACAGATGTAGCCATGACTCGTGATGTCACATCATTCGAGTCCACAGCAGCATGAAATTGAATTGTGGATGCCTCAATCCCATCAGCAGCCATGTCCTCCAGCTCCTTGGCTAGCTGGGGGGAGGCCTGTTTAGCCAGCTCCAGAACAGTATCCCATCTAGACTTCTGGTATCTGGCTGTGTAGGCCATATAATTCGCCTGAGTCCCAAGGAGGATGCTAAGTACTGTTTTTTGGCCATAGCATCCACCTTCCTAGAGTCTTTTATCTGGATGTGTCTGAAGCCAATTGTATGTTAGCCTTGTCACAAGCTGCAACCTGCACTACCCAAACATAGCTGCATTGGTGGAACAAGAACTCTGTACCTGAGCCTGAAAGCACATACCTCCTGTCCATTCTTTTATCTACAGGAGGTAAAGAATTTGGGGTGTGAAGAATTTTCTGTGTCTGTTTCCCAAAGGATTTATGGAGGGGAACAGACTATCTCTTGGACTCTGGGATGTCCATTATTTCCATAAAATCAGGCTCCTCTTGTTCCTCAACAACTTCAACTAAGGGAAGCTGGAGGGTATCGGCCACTTTCTTGTAGAACAAATAGTGGGATGGGTACTCAGAAAGCCTGGGAGGGGAAACATTAGAAGGACTGTCTGGGGAGATGTCCAGTTCTATGGGCTCATCCAGACCTTCATCATCATTATCCTTGTCATCATCGTCTTGTTCTTCCTCCCGCTCCCACTCCAGCTCATAAAATTCATCCGGAACATAATCTGGAACCGGGGGAACCGACCGAACCAAGCACCTACCGAGAGGCGCTGAATCAGACGGAACCGGACGGAGCAATTCCTCAATACTTATCGCCCTGGCTATTTCTTCGGTGGTTGGATGATGCAGTTCTGGATCCGAACTGGACGATTTCCTCTTGCACTTCGATGGAACCGAACCCTAAGGGTCGGATCTCCTCTTGCCCGCGGGAGTATCACCCAGGTCAGTGGGCACTCCCTCAGGTTCTGTAGGAACCGAACTGGGCTGGCCATCCGGATTAGCGGACTTCTCGGTCTCCTTTTCCCTGAGCCTACCCAACCTCTTATCCAGGGTGGCCTTCGGAAATTTTTTGCAAATTTGGTAGTCTGAATTGAGGTGGTCAAACCCCAGACAATAAGCACAAATGGTGTGAGGGCCTGCCTTAGCAAAGGCATCCCCACACTCACCACAGTGTTGAAACCCAGTGGGCCGGGGGATTTTGGGGGGTTTCTCAGACATGGCCAGGCTACAACTTACCCTTTACAGCTATTTAGCCAACTAAGATCTTCCTATCGGTTCCTGACCATGTTACGGGTCATGGAAAAAAACGTGTAAAATCGCATTTTTTTGAAACCGATAGGAACTGGTACCTCACACTACAGAAAGAATAAGAAAAAAAACCTAACACAATCGGTTCCTAACCGGACTGATCCACACGTTTTTACAATTTCCAAACAAAAATACAATAATTTTACCCTATGGTCCACTACCTACAACACTTATTGTACCGCAGACAGGGATCTGAAGCTGAATAAATGACAAAACCGGTGATTAAACCGACAGATTCTAAACCGAACCAACTGTAGCGAAGGAGCAATCTCTGGAGTGACTGTTCAGTTAGGCAGAGTGAAGAATCTGACGGTTACACTTTGAAGTACTGCAGACAGAGGTTTGAAACTGAGCTCGAGCTCAACATTCTATGCTTCCTGCATAGAGTTAACGCTTTCCTCTCCGGAGCAGTTCAAGTGCTGGGGCTAACTGCATATGTCAGAATACAGCAAGACTTCATGTTGTTTGAATGCTCAATGTATGCATTTGTTGGCACTCTGTAGCTCTGCAACTGTACATCCGACTGTAACGAAACTTCGCAGGTCCAGCGATCTATGGTACTAGACTGTGCATTCCACATTTCAGGCAAATCTGTCATATGATTGCAAAGTTATTAAGCTGCCAAATTCCAGATTTAACCTTAAATGGGGTATTTAACCCTAACTATAGTGGCACTACCGTGCACTAATATATATATATATATAAAATATATACACACATCTATAGTGCATGTGTGTGTGTATATATATGTGTGTGTGTGTGTATCTATATATATATATATGTGTGTGTGTGTGTATATATATATTTATAAAATGGGTAGGGAAATTGTTGCTCTTTTATTGGATGAGCACCACCACATGACCATGCGTATATCAGAGCACGACCGCACACCTGCACTTTTACGTCCCCTCCAAAACAATTTTGACATTTTATGAGATAGATAAATCACTCTGAGGTGTGCGGTTGCGCTCTGATATATGCATGCCTTGGGTGGTTGATGCACTCGGCCTGTGGCCTTATGCATAACAACGCACATCAAGGCGTGCATATATCAGAGAGCGACTGCACACCTCAGAGTGGTTTATCTATTACATATACATACATACATATATAAAATACTGGCACAGTTGCGCCAGTATGGTTAGGGTTGAAGAAGCAGTTTAATGTTAAACCCCAAATTTTGCACCATAATAACTTTGCAGCCATTCAATGGATTTGCATGAAATGTGGAAAGTGCAGTCTCATATGGCAGATCTCTTGATTTGCCAAGTTGCGTTTTGGTCAGTTTTGCAGTTTACGTGCAACGAAGTGCTGCAAAACGTGTTTTTTTGCTTTTTTGTTGGCACTTTTTTGCTGATTGTTGCCCATCACACTGTGGCCACACCGTTTGGTATTTTGGTCTGAAATGTTCAGGGTAGAAAAAGGTCTGGTCAAAGAACAATCCAGCACTGGTTTGGTGAAAAAATGTTAAGCTGTTCCAAGTTATTTAATTTTGAGGTTCCGGGTTTTGAGCATGCTCAGTTCACTCCAAGATTTATACATACGGTTTGTGAAAGGGGATTGGGCTCATGATCAAGGATTTTGACAGATCATGAATGGTGATTTATAAAATCCCTGTTCGTGAGAAAAAAATTCTTCATTCGCGAACTGCCATTTTGTTTTCATTTTGTCCCCCAAACAAAATGTCGTAGCTTGCCCCACGGGTGACTTGTTGCAGAAATAAGGCATGGGGTTTGTTCAGGGTGATGCCCTCTGCAAAAAAAAGGGCTGTTTTAAATTTAAAAATTCTTAGTTAGTGACTCGTTTCCGATCCTCATTCACGAGGTGACAAAATCCACAGTTGCGAGCTGATCCCCCTTTTGCAAAGTAGCAAAATCCTTGATTCAGACAACATGAAGTCTTGCTATATTATGACATATGCAGTATAACCCCAGGTTAGAACTGCTCCGGAGGTGAAAGAGTTAACTTCCATGCAGAGCATGGAATCTTGAGTGCGAGCTCGGTTGAACACTCTGTCTGTTGAAGCTCAAACTTAAACTGTCAGATTCTTTACTCCGCCTCACTGAACAGTCGCTCCGGAGATTCCTTCTGCTGCTCGGTTTGTTTGTCGGTTTTAAAGTGTAATTCTCAGTTTATTTTACCGAAATGTAACCGCAATCGTCGGTTCAAGCTCTGTCTGTGGTATTGTAAGTAATAGATACCCTTATTTATTATTTTGTTCTTCTGTGTGGCTCTTTCCCCAGTTCCGTCCGAACCGGCACCATTGGGCAAGCGCCCAGTTCTGTCGGTTCCCTCGGTTCAAGATTATGATTTTGAAGATTTTTATGAACCAGGGGAAGGGGAGGAGGGGTACGAGGAGAGTGAGTGTGATTTTGACAGTCTGGATGTGCCCATTGAACCAGACATCTCTCCAGACAGACCCTCAGGAGTATCCACTCCCAGGCTATCTGAGTCCCCTTCTCATTTTTTGTTTTACAAGAAAGTTGCTAACACTCTGCAACTCCCTGTTGAGGAAGCTGTTGATAATCAAGAAGAGCCTGATTTTGTGGAAATGATGGATATTCCAGAGTCTAGGAGACTGTCTATTCCCTTGCATAAATCTTTTAAGAAACAGACAGTGAAAATTCTGAAAACTCCTCATTCTATCTTCCCTGTGGATAAAAGGATGGACAAGAGGTATGCTTTATCAGGCTCTGATACAGAGTTCCTGACTCAGCAGTGCAGCCATGTGGGGGTAGTGCAGGCTGCAGCCTGTGACAAGGCTAATATTCCTCTAGCCTCACCCTCCTGAAAAGGATTCCAGGAGAATGGATGCCATGGCAAAAAAGCAGTACATGGCAGCATCTTTGGGACTCAGACAGGCAAATTATATGGCTTACGCAGCTAGGTACCAGAAATCCAGGTGGGATACTGTCCTGGCCCTAGCAAAACAGGCCCCTGAACAGCTTGCCAGGAGCTGGAGCAGGTGGCTGCGGATGGTATTGAGGCATCCAAGGTGCAATTTCATGCTGCTGTAGACTCTAATGATGTTTCATCTAGAGTTATGGCTACATCTGTGTCTCTTCAGAATGGCCTGGCTCAGATGTACTGCCCTGTCTGGATACCTAGTCTAAGGCTATGGATTTTCCTGTTGTGGGAAATTCTCTGTTTGGGGAGCAGACAGGAATTATATGAAAATGGATGAGTATAGGACCACCTATAGGAGTGCACAGGCCAAAGAAAGGCAAGTCACTCCTCAAAGGCAGCATGTCAGGGGCAGGGCGGAGCCTTTTCATAGGCCGTTTACCAAGCCAGGCCTCCTCTTCTGCTTATGCCCAGAGGAGGTTCTTTAGAAGAAGGGGCAGAAGGGGCTCCAGTAAGCCTGTTTCTACCTCTCAACCCAAAGCCCCTGCAAATCAGGCTCCCTGATGGGGTAGCCAGGGCCGATTCTCCACTAGCGGTAGGGGGCAGGCTGGCTTACTTTGTCAAGGACTGGAAGTCTTTAACATCAGACAAGTGGGTCCTGGAAGTAGTAAGCCAGGGACTGGTTCTCAGCTTCAAAAAATTTCTGAAGATGAGAGCCAGATCTTTTCCACCTGCAAACCCATCAGAGGCACTTGCCCTGGAAGCAGAAGTTTCAGCCCTCCTGGCTCTCAGAGCCGTGGAAAGGGTTCTACCCATACACCAGGGCAAAGGGTTGTACTCCAGGTACTTCCTTACCCCAAAAAAGACAGGAGAATGGCAGCCCATTCTGGATCTCAGGTATCTAAACAAGCACCTTTTAAAACCAAAGTTCAAAATGGTGACCCTGGGGATTATTTTACCCTCTCTAAGGCCAGGGGACTGGCTAGCCTCCCTGGACCTCAAGGATGCCTACTTCCATGTTCTCATCAGAAGCTCCCATCGAAAGTACCTCAGATTCGAACTGCCCTCAGGCCATTACCAGTTCAGAGCAATGCCCTTCGGCCTCTCCTCGGCTCCAAGGGTGTTCACAAAATGCCTGGCAGTAGCAGTTGCTCATTTAAGAAGGCAAAAGATTGCCATCTTCCCTTATCTGGACGACTGGCTCATTGTAGGCCAGTCTCCAGAACAGGTCAAACTTCATTTACAAGTAATCCAGCACCTGATTACATCTCTAGGTTTCCTTCTCAATCTTCCAAAGTCAGTTCTGGAGCCTGTCTAGATTCTCACCTTTATAGGCGCAGAACTGAACACAAAAGAAGCAAGAGCCTTCCTTCCTCTGGAGAAAGCAAGGACCCTGGTGTCTCTGGCCTCCTCTTTCACCCTGCAGGTCTCTCGACCAGCAAGGCATTTCCTACAGCTCCTGGGGCACATGGCTGCTTCTACAGCAGTAGTGCAGGGAGCGAGATTTCAGATGAGGGACATTTAGTTCCATTTGAGAGCCTTTTGGTCTCAAAGGATGGATCCCTAACCAAATTGATTCCAGTGACTCGAACCCTGATCCAGGCCCTTCAGTGGTGGCAGGATCAGAACAATCTGAGACAGGGGTTCCTTCACCCCAGTCTCATTCCTTGACCCTTACTACAGATGCATCCCTCCTGGGGTGGGGAGCTCACATGGACGACCTTTCCACCCAAGGGCTGTGGTCCCCTCAGGAATCCTGCTCCACATCAATTTGCTGGAGCTCAGAGCAGTTTTCTAGCACTTCAGGTTTCTCCATATCTGTCCAGAATAAGGTAGTTCAGGTCAGAACAGACAATACCGCTACAATGTGGTACATCAGCAAGCAAGGGATTTCGGTCTATGGCCTTGTGCACGAAGCAATAAGTTGTGGTCTCTGGCTTACTCTCTGAATGCCTCCCTTACGGCAGTTCACCTCCCAGGCAAGGACAATGTCCTAGCGGATGCTCTCAGCAGGATTTCCCAGGGCCATCACGAATGGGCACTGGATTCCCTGGTACTGGAGGTAATATTTGCCAGATGGGGCACTCCGCAAATAGATCTCTTTGCAGCCCCAGACAATCACCAACTTCCCCTTTTTTGCTGCAGGCCCCCAGTGTTGGGCTCAGTCCCTCTGGATGCCTTCCTTCTCAGTTGGGAAGGGAAGTTTCTCTATGCTTTTCCCCCCTTCCCTCTTCTTTTCAAAGTGCTAGTCAGAATCAGATCTCAATCCTGCAAGATGATCCTGATTGCTCCAGATTGGGCCAGGCAGCCCTGGTACCCATTCCTCATGGCCTTAGCAGTCCACCCTCCCCTATGCCTTCCCAGGAATCACAACCTGTTATCCTGTGCCCAGGGGAGAGTTTGGTATCCGAACCTCAAATCTCTCAATCTCAAGGCTTGGCTCTTGAAGAGTTAAAGTTTGCTGACCGACACCTTTCTCCAAGGTGTTTGGATATCTTGAAGGCCTCTGGGAAGCCTTCCACCAGGGCTACCTATAATTCAAAATGGAAAAGATTTTCCATATGGTGTGCTGGTAAACATATTTCCCCAGAATCTGCTGGTGTGCCCATGATCCTGGATTATTTGGTGCATTTGAATTCCTTGGGGCTGAGACCAGCTACCCTAAAAGTGCACTTGGCAGCTGTGTCTGTCTTCTTGTCAGCAGGTAAGCCCTCTTCTTTATCAGCTCACCCTGTGTTCTCCAAGTTTTTTAAAGGGTTGCTTCACACCAATCCCCCGTTCAGGGATCCTGCCCCTGCTTGGGATCTTAATATTTGCATCGCTGAGCTTATGCAACCCCCATTTGAGCCATTATCTTCAGCAGAGCTGAAGTACTTGACTTGGAAAACTGTGTTTCTGGTAGCCATCACCTCTGCCAGGCGCATAAGTGAGCTACAAGCCTTGTCAGTGGAGCCTGATTTCATCTCCTTTCATAGAGATAAGGTAGTCCTCAGGACTAACAGGAAGTTTTGCCTAAGGTGGTTTCAGACTTTCACCTTAATCAATCATGTCTCTCTGTGTACTTCACTGACCATTCCTCCTCTGGTGAGAGGAGATTGCACAGTTAGATGTCAAAGAGCCCTTAGTTACTATATAGAACGTACCAAGGGTCACAGGTTCAAATCCTCAATTGTTCCTCACCTATGGTGAGGTTGGTAAAGAAACCTGCCACTAAAAGATCATTGCCAGGTGGATTGTCTCTTGTATCCAATTCTGTTACGAAAAACTGGGTAAGGTTCCTCCTCAGGCCTGAGGGCTCACTCTACCAGAGGTACAGCTGCATCTCTGGCTGCTGCCAGGGACATTCCTATCCTAGAGATATGTCAGCAGCTACCTGGAAAACAGTTCACACTTTTACTAAGCATTACTCCTTGGATATCCAGGCTAGGAGTGATGCTCGATTTGGCACAGCCGTGCTTCAGAGCCTATTTCCCAAGTAGGTTCTGTCCCTCCTCCATAGCGGTACTGCTGTGTAGTCTGCATATGTCATAATATAGCAAGACTCATGTTGTTTGAAGAAAAAAATTACTCACCTTAGTAATGTTGTTTCTTCTAATGGAGTCTTGCTATATTATGACCCCCCCACCAGCCTGCCCCTCTCAGAACCTCTGTTTTTGGGATGTGGGTGGGCAGTGTAATGTTGGCACTTCTTTGATGCCCACTTCATTTCACCCTTCTAGGGTGCTTAGGTGTTATGCTTAAGTTTCTTCTTGAATCCCCCGACTTGAGTCTTTGTTTTGGGATCAAGATCAAAAAGGTGTTTTTGTAGTTAGTAGCCAGTGGCTAGTGTAGGTTCACGGCTTCCACACAGAACCTTAGTGAGTTTTTGTAAATAAAAGATCCTGACAGTTTAAGTTTGAGCTTCAACAGACAGAGTGTTCAGCAGAGCTTTCGCTCAAGATTCCATGCCCTGCATGAAGTTAACTCGAAGTTAACTCTTTCATCTGACAGTTTCTAACCTGGGGTTATACTGCATATGTCATAATATAGCAAGACTCCATTAGAAGAAACAACATTACTAAGGTGAGTAATTTTTTCTTCTAGTCTCCTTTACGTTAACCCTTTGTACACCACTTGGACCATCCTGTATAATATGAGTGTGCCGAAATGTTGGATTTTATGCTGTGTATTGTATTTATTGTACTACCATGTAAGGGCACCCTGAGCCTGCAGGGAAGGGCACCCAATATAAATAAAATCTACTACTACTAATCTACCCTGTTGTGGTACTGTGCTAAGAGAACCAAAAGGCTGCATGGTCTAATGGTTAGAGTATATGCTTAGGAACCAGAAAGCCCAGGTTCAAATCTCACCAAAGCCATATACTGTACATGCAGTGTGACCTTGTCTAAGTCATTTAACCTTGCAGTACTTCTGTCAACTCTGCTGTAAAAATGATGGGTACATTTATTTATTTATTATGATCTTGGATTAACACCTTTGAGAACGAGCTCATTACATAGGTTCCAAGTCAAGTCAAACAAAACAGTGAAAACAGATAGTGTTGCTGGTAAGCAGCACAATTTTAGGACTAGACATATAATCCTGTAACTTATAGAGCTATAGGACAGGAAAAAATAACATCAGTGTAGGCAGTGTACAATATATGCCACAATTCAAATAATAGACAGAGAGAGAAAGAGGAGTATTACGGGCTAATTGTTTGGTAAGACAGGGCTGCTATACACAAAATTAAATGCAGGACTCCTTTGAAAGTAACATAGTATATGTCAGCTGGGCTATCCTGGGTAAATAAACTATGAATAACATTTATGCTAAATAAAATATATCTATATATTTTCCTAGGTTAAAGCTGTCAGTTGACATGGGAAAGAAGCTCACAGTTATGATCGATGACAGTGTGACTATTGTGATTGTGCGTTACGAAAGCAGTTCTCTTGGACTGTACACACAGGGTAGCCATCCATTTTCTGAGGCAACCAGAGGGCTGCTTGGTAAGTGACTCTCACTCAGCTAAAATCTGCAAACAGTCTGGGCTCCATAGTCAGAACATGGCCCGCCCAAGTGCATAACCATAGTTTACACAAGCACAGAAGGACTATTTTGATGCATAGTATTTAATGAAATGTCTCTTTTTTCCCTGTCTGAAGGGGTTGAGGTCCTCTCTCCCTCACACACAGTCTTTTTTTTCCCTGGATCACCTTCTTAAGTTACTTGGGGTAGTGGCACAAAATGTGGGGAAAATTAGCGAACCATTGCGTTGCCATCTGCAGGTACCATACAGAAACATAGGCACTTGATGCAGGAGGGAGAAGTCCCCACTGCAACAAGAGTACAATGCGAATTGCAGATTAGTTAGATTGTGCAAATGGAACTTGAGTTGATACAGAAGTTATCGTTAGGATTTTCATCAGTGACATTATCAAAACAGGAGAATGAGCTATAAATAGCTGCATTGTACCTTAACAGAACAGTCATGCAACTGGAGTGCTCCTGCCCCAATGATACCATTGCACTGGGATGTTCATGCCATTTTAAGCTTGTATTGGGAGTGGGGATTCAAGAGAGTATGAGGTTTGTTTTCATTTAAAATGCTGAGAAAATCGTATTAATCCGTTTTCAAATTTATTTATTTATTTAGAAATTAGTATCCAGTAGAGGCACGCTGAACGAAGTTTGTTTCCAGGTGCAACCCAGGGGAAGGAGAATGGGAGAAGCACAGTTACAAACAATATTACAGCCAGTCAGGTGATATGGTTAAAGTGAGGATAATAAACTGCAAGTTAAGACTAGGAATCATTTTTCCTGGGTCACTTTCAAACCCCATGGACTGTATTTTCAAAAAGGACTTTTTGCCACAAGTCCATGGTGTGTCAAAGGTATGGCACACTGGGCTTTGCTATTTTTTCCCTCCATCTCTTTCCTCCAGTCACCACTCGCAGGAGCCCTATTGGTCACCTCGCCTTGTCCGCCCTGCTGAGATTACCTCCACTGGAGATCCTGTTTATCCGTCCCACCCGCGACTCACCTACCTGGCACCCCTCAGTCTATACCCCTTGAGGTAGGGTCGCCTTCAGCGCCACAGTGTTCATCTGTACAATCAAGTGCCAAGGCACGTGGAGGTGAAGGAGGGAGGCAGTAAGGTACCAGAGAGATGGATCCAGTGTAGGCATGGTGGCGGGAGTGACAGCTTCCTCCCGGCAAGTGGGGTGTTTCCTGGTTTCCATGGTAACCCCCCCCCGAGGTGCGGACATGCAATGATGTCCAGCACGGATATGAGCATGCTCCCACACTCCTCTGGTGGATGTTCACTGTCACCTCCCCCTGATTCTTATGCAACTCAGCCTGTGGCACAGCACGCCTCAGTGTGGTGTCACTGCTGCCAGGGGACCACGCCCGGCTCCTCCGTGAGAGAGGAGAGGAGAGCTTTCCATCAGACACTCAATCTTCTCTCCCCTGGACAACCCCAAGCAACCCAAGCTTGCTCCTGACTCCGGGTCATCCGTGTGGTGTGAGGTAAGGCACTCAGCACCTCAGCCTTCTGCACCACCAAGCGGGTCCTGGCCCTTACAGCGCTCAGAGCACCAGCATTATGGCACTGGGCAATCAGGGTGCCAAATGGGGGATTCGCTGCCCCCTCCCCGAGGCCCGCACCCCTCAGAGTTGGAATCCATAAGTAGGGAAGTGCGGGGGGAACAGCGATCGATGATATTGCCGACTAGTGCCCTAATTGCCCGGCATCAAACGCTGGCTTATTCCGATGGTGGAACCGGGCCCTAGCACACTGGGCTTGCTGCAGTCTAAAGAGATTTCAATCTCTTGTGGCAAAGTGATGCTCATTAGACCGTATTTTGTGGTCTAGCTTGCATCGATAATGGGAAACATTTACACAGAGCTTATGGCCAAGGTTTGACTGAAGTCACTGTAAACCGGACCGACTGTCCCAGCTGCACCCAAGATTGTAAAATCAGGTGCAGATGCGGCAATCAGCAATGCTGCAGCTTGGGCAGTGCAAGGGTCTGATGCAGGGGTTGACACAAGCTCCACGTTAATCTTCAAAAATCTGGCCCCTTGTGTTTACATTTACATTGTCTTTGTGGGGGATGGTAATGGTCCCTTTTCTTTTTTAACCTTCTTTATGCTCCACTCCCTGGCCCCTTAGGACTCTCTCCAGTGTGGTCTCTCAGCGGCCAACTCCTGCCTGCTTGAAGTCTCCCCAGACCTAGCCTCCATCCCAGGATCTCTCTTCTTCCTACTACTGACCCCACAACCTCCCAGGCTCTGCACCCCCCAAGGTGGGACTGCCTACTCGTCCGGTGCTCTATCTAGAATCTAGTAGGGTGGCTGAAGTGGGGAGGAGATTTGGAGGCTGGCTGGGGTAGGCCCGGCATTGAGCATGGGAGCCATCCAGTGGACCCACCTTCACCTTCCTGGTTCCAGGACCATTCTCATTTGTTCTGCCGCCCTCCATGTTGCAGATGTGCAATGTCGTCCAGCATGTAGGGGGCGAGCTCCCACTGTCGAGGCTTCACTCCATGGATGCATTTCAGTTTCTTCTCTCATCACAGTTGGTCGCTGCTAGCTCGATGCCATATTTTTTCTCATCTTTTCAGTGCCCCCTTTTTCTTTTTCTATCAGTTCATGGCGCTAAGCTCTTTTTTTGCTTGGTTTTATGTGTTTTTTCCGACTCTGTAGTCATGACAGGTTCCCGGGTGCCTAAAATGAAAGAAATGTCCAAGACAGTCACCTGCCCACTACCTTTGGAGGCAGACATCACATGAGGGACTCCAAGGTAAGGACTACGGGCTCTTCCCATGAGCCCAGTGGATGCTCCTGGTGCTGAAATTGGAGCTATACAGTGGTGGGTTCCTTGGGATCACAGTCCAGTGCCATTTCAGCTCCTGGCACTAAGCCTAGTGCTGACGAGTGGAAAGGTGCCAACCGCGCAACAGGTTCCCCTCCTGTCACCGCTTGCAGCATTGGGAAAAGGAAAACCCCAGGAGTTAGACACCTGGTGGAGATCTTCTGAATCTCATTCCCTGAACGGTCAGATGATCTGGGGGATGACAGCCATAATGATCCTAACTGGTTGCTGGGCTCCAAGGATAGGGGTATTTCTAGGCCTCGGCTGAGCTTGGCATCCTCATTAGAAGCTGCTCCTCTGTCAGGCACTGGTCGCAGCACCATACCCCTTTCGTCCTCCGGCACCACTTGAGGCAACGGCTCCGGGGGGTCGGTGCCAGGTGCGGTGCCAAACAGGGATCCAGCACCATTCTTGGTGCAATGCATGGTTCTAGTACTGCTTGTGGTGCCGCCTCCCCTTCAGCTCCTCTGGCTGATTTAGAGCTTGTCATTAGGTCCAGCCCAAGGGGCAGAGCCCTTTCAGGTGAGGTTGGGGCTACTAGATCTCAGTTGGTGGCTCACTCAGAGTCCAGAGTATACAGCAGCTCTTGCAGAAGTCATAGTGCTGACTCAAATCCTCTGGCTTCTTTGGAACCATCTGGGCCTGCTACAGGTGGGGATAGGAGCCACCCTATGGGAACTCTACGGTTCCGGTCTCCCCACCTGCAGCCAGCAAGGGCACTACCTAGATCACTCCTCCAGGGTTGAGGGTTTTGTGGTGAATGAATCTGTCAGGCCCTTCCCTTGAATGAGGTCCACTGTGTCCTCTTGTAGCCCTGGTAGAGGACCGGGCCTAGTTCCCCATAACCCTCCTCCACCTCTTCCTCCTCCTCCTCTGCCTTTTCCTCATGCTCTCCTTGGCATTTCTGGTCTTTTGAGGCCCCTGAACTGGGACCAGTTCAGGGCATCGGTGAGCGCTTTTCCCACCTACCTCAGTGCACTAGAACAGGTTATTTTTCAGCCTACGACCCTGGCACTTCCACTCACTGAGTTCAGCTCCTCATCCTTCCAATCTTCCTCCTATGAGGAAGAGAACTCTTCCTTTCACGTCTCTGATGCCGAGTACCCTTGCTACCAGCAGCACCTTTTGGAGATGATAAGGGAGCTGAGAATCAACAATTTTTCAGGCTGAAATCCTGCCCATCTGATTCTGCCCTTCCTTGGGGAGTACAGTCATGACCCTATAGTCATACCTCCATGGCCTAGGCCCTTTGCAGAAGCATCTAAAGATGTCTGGCTCCATCCCTCTGCCCCCTCTCCAGCCTTGAGGGATGCCCAGGGCAAATACTGGACACTCCTTCTGGACATAGGTGCCCAGGTGCATGACTGTCCTCCAGAGTTGGACTCTGCGGAGTTTGGTGACTGGGGTTGAAGAGTCTTCTCAGCAATGCTCACCCTGTTGTGCATCTAGGCACACCAGGTGATTTACAGCAGGCACCTGTGGTCGACACTGGGACAACTCCTAGCATCTTTGCCAGATTATGAGGCAACCAGACAGGCTATACATCTTTCTGCTCAGTGCCTGGAGCCAGTGAGGCACTAAGCAAGGGCATCATATGACACTAACGAGGTAGTCGCCAGGCTAGGAACAACAGTTGGCATTCGGTGAACAGTGTGGCTTCATCTCTCCCAGTTGTCACCCTTGGCCCAGCACAGGGAGATCACCTCACAATTCCAGGGAGCCCATTTATTTTTCCACAGGGCCAGGCATGAGTTTATGGGGCACCTTCCTGCTCCGAGGCCACAGAAGCCGATGCCTACCCCTGATCAGTCTTGGGCCTCGCCAGGCCCATAAGAGGCTCCTGCCTCTTTGTAGTTCTCCCCCAACTGGAGGCTGAGGAAATAGCTATGCCCCTCAGGGTCAGCAAACACCGCCCTTTGGTGGTAATCTCTGCACTCTGTCCCATCCAGCAATGAATGGTGAAGACTGATTCTTGGAAAATATGAAAATTATGTACTCACCATAATTCTTTCTTTAATTCATTTTTAACAAGCAACATGGCTACATAGCTCATTTTACATATATGTTAATAAAAAAAATGGTTGTATTATGGTTAGCAGTCGTCTTAAAGAAAAAATCTGTTTGCAGTCTATAGGTCATACATGAAATAGGTATGGCAAAACAACATACTATGTTCCAGAGGTGTGCTTCATACCATATCAATTATGATTATTTAAAATTAGCCCTCATCCCTGTACCTTCCATCAATTGAGGGTTACTACTTCCCTTGTCCACTTGTCCCTCCCTAAGGCTAGGGCTGGTATGACTATGGGGCATCCCTACATAGTATCCAACAGGCCCATCTCCGCACAAAGTGGGGGTTCTCTGGTTTATTTTATAGGTGAGTTCCTCCATATTTTGTATTTCCTGGACAATCTCTAACCACTGCTGGTACATTGGTGGATCACCTTTGAGCCATTCTCAGGTAAAGGCTTTATGTGCAGAGGTCATGAGAATGTTCCACAAGAAAAATTACTTACCATAGTAATTTTGCTTCCGTTAAGGGAAATCTTACTGTATTCTGACTTCTGCAGTATGGTTTCACCATAAGAATCCCCCGGAGTCAAAATGGTTAATAGAACCTATGTTAATCAAGGAATGTTAGGCTGGAGCTCGGTTTTCAAACCACTGTCCCTGGTAAATATTCTGCAACAGTCAGATTCTTACAGAGCAAAGCTTATAACACACTATCTAAACTATACTAGTAATTAACTTAACCACTTAACAACACCCAACACCAAATAATCCCCTTTATTTAAAAATGTGGGCAACGCTAAGACTCAAGTCACTAAGCCCAATAAAGAAAATACCCACAGGTTTCCAACAGCATAGACAGCTGTGTTTCAGAGCCCATAGGTTCTAGCAGGAGAGGAAGGGTGGGATCTTCCTGGACATAAGTCTTCACCACTCATTCACACTATTGGGATCTGCGCCAGAGGCACTAAGACCCATCGGGAGCAAACTTTTTGCTGGAGGGTCGGCGCCGCGAGGCATGGCGCTGCGAGCCCCAGCTCGCGCGGCAATGACTATCTTGGTGTCGACCCTCCAACCGCCTCAGTTCCTTTTTTTTCCCGCTGTCGGTGTGTTTGCAACGACGTAGTCGCCTGTCGGGAGTCAAACTTCAAACTAGCAGCATAGTGTTCAGTTTATTTTTTTCTAGTATTATCTCGATACAGTATCGCTTAAGTTTATTCTAAATACAATAAAGAAGTCTCAGCCTACTTTGACGGAGTCGACCATGAGCAGGTCAGGTGACGGTAGGGAGACTTCGTATGAAAGCTGTTCAGTCAGTAGGGCTGGGTCTGGTCCGCCGCCTTCTCCGGAAGGGGGGTCTGACAATGGTCAGTCCAATGCCCGGGGGGATGGATGGTCTCCAGGGAAGCATAAAACAAACGGTCGCATTCTCCGTTCGTTGCGAGCTCTTCTCTCGCCTACAGGTCTAAAAGAGAAGGCATCACCGAGGTTGCCCTCTGATATGTCTGCGCTAGACGCCGGTTATCGGGCTAGTTGCCGGGTCTCCTTCGGAGTCGCCAACTTGTTTCCAGTAGCCAACAGCTGACACTGGAGCCCTCACCCGCCCGCAGGTAGGTCTTCAGATGAGCAGTTTCATCAGTGGGCCGCTCTTATGGAGCAATGGGCTTGGAGGTTGGTCCGGCTACCTGGCTCGGTCGCTCGTGGGCCTCCGGGCTCTTTGGGCGACCAGGTAGGGCGGTTGGATTTTCATAGTTACGCGACACCTTCTTCGGTGCCGTCAACCCCGTGCTTAGGTGTTCAAACACCATGAAGTCTTGCTATATTATAACAATAGCAGTCAGCCACTGCAGCTGAACTGCCCCGGAGAGGAAGGAGTTAACTCCAGAAGATCTGGAGTTCTACAGCGCGAGGGCGCTGTGCCCAAAGCTCTATCTGGCAGTTTCAAATGAAACTGTCAGATTCTTTACTCCGCTTCACTGAACAGTCGCCCGAGATCAGCTCCTTCAGCTCGGTTCATTCTCTCGGTTCAACGAGTATTTTCGGTTCATTTAAACCGGCAAAGTTATTATTTTACCGCATTTCGGTTTTAAAGCTCTATCTGGTAACCGTAAGTACTAAAATTTAAGTCTGTGGGAAAATTAATTATCGGTTCGGTTTTGAACCGATCGTTGGTTTTTCTGCATTTTAAAAGTGTACAGTGGGTTTTAGAGTGCGGTTCCCGTTCTTATCGGTTCTAAAAACCGAATTATAACGTTTTTTCAATACCCGTGACACGGTTAGGAACCGATAAGGGTGTCTTGCCTGGCACTGCCATCAAAAGGGCAAGTTTTGGTTAGGCTGGCATTATGTCTGAGAAACCCAAAAGAAAAACCGGGCCCACTGGGTTTCAACACTGAGATGTCTGTGGGGACGCCTTAGCCAAGGCTGACCCACACACCACTTGTGTTTATTGTCTGGGGGCTGACCACCTCCTGTCAGACTGCCAGGTGTGTAAAAATTTTCCTGCAGCCACCCTGGAGAAGAGATTGGGCCGGCTCAGGGAACGAGAGGCCAAAAAGTCCGCTGACCCGGATGGCCAGCCCGGTCCAGTACCCACTGGACCAGAGGGAGTGCCCTCTGACCAGGGCGAGACTTCCTCGGCCAAAAGGAAGGCTGGTTCAGAGGAACCAGTCCCAAGTAAAAGACAAGGAAATCAGTAGGTCTGGAGTCCAAATTGTGTCTCCAACTGCTGCAGAGATAGCTAAAGCCATTCAGATTGTCCAGTCACTGTCTCAGGGATCTGTAGAACCACCAACAGCTGGTAAAAGGTTGGTTCGTTCAGTCCCAGTGGTTCAGGATTTTGAAGTTGAGGATTTTTATGAACCACAGGAGGGAAGAGGAATTTGATCAATATATGTGTTGCTGGGGGTCTGGACGTGCCCATTGAACTGGACATTTCTCCAGACAGACTTTAGAATCTCCTCCTATTCTGTCTGAGTCCCTTCTTTCTTTATTTTTACAAAAGGTTGCAGAAACCCTCCAGCTTCCTTTAGAGGAGGCTGTGGATGAGCAAGAGGAGCCTGATTATGTGGAAATGATGGATATTCCAGAGTCTAGGAGGTTGTCTATTCCTTTGCATAAGTCATTTAGGAAGCAAACAACAAAGATTTTAAAAACCTCATTCTGTCCCTCCTGTAGATAAAAATGGACAGAAGGTATACTTTGTCAGGCTCGGATACAGACTTCCTTACTGAGCAGTGTAGTCATGTAGGTGTGGTAAAGCTGCAGCCTGTGACAAGGCTAATATTTCTCTGGCCTCACATCCTCCTGATAAGGATTCCAGGAAGATTGATGCCATGGCGAAGAAACAGTATATGGCAGCTTCTTTGGGACTCAGACAGGCAAATTATATGGCTTATGTAGCTAGATATCAGAAATCTAGGTGGGACACAGTATTGCAGTTAGCCAAGCAGGCCCATGGCCAGCTGGCTAGTGAGTTGGAACAGGTGGCTGCTGATGGCATTGAAGCCTCTAAAGTTCAATTTCATACTGCTGTTGATGTTAATGTTTCTTCTAGGGTCATGGCCACTTCTGTAGCTTCCCGTAGGTTGGCATGGCTCAGATGCACTAATCTGTCCCAAGATACCCAGTCAAAGGCTATGGATTTTCCTGTAGTGGGAAATTCTCTTTTGAGGAGAAACAGAAAATTATATGAAAAGATGGATGAATACAGAACTACCTACAAAAGTGCCCAGGCTAAGGAGAAGCATGCCATGCCACAAAGGCATGCTCCCAGAGGTAGGGGCAGGCCCTTTTCCAGGCCTTTTTACCAATTTCAAGCCTCCTCTGCTGTCTCGCAGAGGGGTTTCTTCAGAGGCAGGGGTAGACGTGGCACAAGTAGACCGTCCCCTTCCCCTCAGCCTAAGGCTGCTGCTAAGCAGGCACCCTGATGGGGTGCCCAGGGCCGATTCTCCTGTACCAGTGGGGGGCAGGTTGGCCTATTTCAGCCGGAACTGGCTGTCCCTAACTTACGGACAGATGGGTTCTGGAGATAATAGGCAGGGTTTGGTTCTCAGCTTCAAACACTTTCCAAAGATGAGAGCCAGGCATTTTCCACCTGCAAATCCTTCAGAAGCCCTTGCTTCTGGAAGCAGAGTTTCGTCTTGCTGGACTGCAAAGCAGTGGAAAGGGTTCCTCCTGCCATCAGGGCAAGGGGCTTTATTCAAGATACTTTCACCCCAAAGACAGGAGAATGGCGCCTATTCTAGATTTAAGATACTTGAACAAGCATCTGTTGAAACCAAAGTTCAAATGTTGACTGGCAATGATATTGTTCTTCCCTAAGGCCAGGGACTGGCTAGCTTCCTGGACCTCAAGGATGCCTATTTTCATGTTCTGATCAGGCCTCTGACCGAAAGTACCTCAGGTTCGAACTGCCCTCAGGCCACTACTAGTTCAGGGCAATGCCCTCGGCCTCACCTCTGCGCCAAGGGTATTCACAAATGTCCGCTGTAGTAGTGGCTCACTTAAGAAGGCAAGGTTGTTGCAGTCTCCCCACCTGGACGACTGGCTCATTGTGGGTCAGTCTCCAGATCAGGTGAAATCCACTTGCAAGTCACCCAGCAGCTTCTCACTTCCTGGGATTCCTAGCAAACTTACCAAAGTCTGTTCTGGAACCAGTTCAGGTACTAACTTTCATAGGCGCAGAATTGAACACAAGGTGAGCCAGGGCTTTTCTTCCTCGGGAAAGGTGGACAGACTCATCGCCCTGGCATCCTCCTTTACCCTCATGGCTCTCGACCAGCAAGGCATTTTCTGCAACTCCTTGGGCACATGGCTGCTTCCACAGCTGTCGTGCAGGGAGCAAGATTCCAGATGAGGACATTCAGTTCCATTTGAGGGCCTATTGGTCTCAAAGGAAGGACCCCTACCAAGTTGGTCCCAGTTACTCAAATCTGATCCTAGCCCTCCACTGGTGGCAGGTCCAGAGCAATTAAGACAGGGGGTTCCCTTCATTCCATTTTCACCCCTCACCCTCACCACGGATGCCTCCCTGTTAGGGTGGGGGCTCACCTGGGCGACCTTGCCTCTCAGGGGTATGGTCTCCTCAGGAGTCTCTGCTCCACATCAATCTTTTGGAACTCAGAGCTGTCTTTTAGCTCTTGGTGTTTTCAGATTCTGTCTAGAACAAAGTGGTTCAAGTCAGGACAGACAATACCACCACAATGTGGTACATCAATAAGCAAGGGGCGGTCTCTCAGCCTTGTGCAATCAAGCAATGAAGTTGTGGTCTCTGGTTTACTCCTGAACACCTCCCTGATAGCGTTCATCTCCCAGGAAGGACAATGTTCTGGCGGACGCCTCAGCAGAATTTCCCCTGCCATCACGAATGGGCTCTGAATCCACAAGTGCTGGGGTCTGTCTTTGCCAGATGGGGCACCTCAGATAGATCTTTTACAGCCCCAGACAACCACCAACTTCCTTTTCTGTTGCAGGCCTCCAGTTCTGGGCTCAGTCCCTCTGGACGCCTTTCTGTTGGACTGAAAGGAAGTTCCTGTATGCCTTTCCCCTTCCTCTCCTTTTCAGGGTACTAGTAAAATCAGATCTCAACCCTGCAGAGTGATTCTGATTGCCCCAGATTGGGCCAGACAGCCCTGGTACCCTCTGCTCCTGTCCTGGCAGTTCACCCTGCCCTGAGCCTGCCCAGAGTCCACGACTACTTACTGGCCTGTGCACAGGGGAGAGGTGGTATCCGGACCTCAAATCCCTCCACCTCAAGGCTTGGCTCTTGAGGAGCTAGAATTTGTTGACTTACACCTTCTCAAGGTGTCATGGATATTTTAAAGGCTTCAAGGAAGCCTTCCGCTAGGGCCACTTATAATTCTAAGTGGAAGAGGTTTCCATCTGGTGTTCTGAGAGGCAGATTATCCCAGAATCTGCTGATCTTCCCATTCTACTGGACTATTTGGTCCATCTGAATTCCTAGGCCTTAGACCAGCTACCCTGAAGGTTCATCTGGCAGCTGTCTCTGCTTTTTGTGTCAGCAGGAAGCCTGCCTCCCTTTCTTCTCACCCGGTGTTCTCCAAGTTTTTAAAGGGTTACTTCATACTAACCCCCTTTTCGGGAACCAGCCCTCTTGGACCTGAATATTTGCATTGCTCAGTTATCTAACGCCTTTGAGCCTCTGTCTTCTGCAGAGCTCAAGTATTTAACTTGAAACGCTTTTCCTAGTAGCTATCACCTCTGCCAGACGCATAAGTGAGCTACAGGCCCTGTCAGTGGAAGAAGATTTTATCTCTTTCCACAGAGATAAGGTAGTCCTTAGGACTAATAGAAAGTTTTTGCCTAAGGTGGTTTCTGATTTCCACCTGAATCAATCTATCTCTCTCCCAGTATTTTCACTGAGCATTCTTCCTCAGGTGAGAGGAGACTGCACAGCTTGATGTCAAAGAGCGCTTAAGTTACTATTTAGAGCGCACCAGAGGTCATAGGTTCAATTCCTCCAACTCTTTCTTACCTATGGCGAGGTTGGCAAAGGAAACCTGCCACTAAGAGAACAATTGCAGGTGGATTGTTTCTTGTATCCAATTCTGTTATCAGAAACTGGGTAGAGTACCCCCTCAGGATTGAGGGCCCACCCACCAGGGGTACAGCTGCGTCTCTAGCGGTTGCTAGAGACATCCCCATTCTGGAGATTTGTCAAGCTGCTGCCTGAAGACAGTTCACACCTTTACAAGCATTATTCCCTGGATGTCCAGTCCAGGAGAGATGCTCTGTTTGGCACAGCTGTGCTTCAGAGCCTATTTCCTAAGTAGGTTCTGACCCTCCTCCATGGAGGTACTGCTGTGTAATCTGTTATTGTTATAATATAGCAAGACTTCATGGTGTTTGAAGAAAAATTACTCACCTTAGTAATTGCTTTTCTTCTCATGGAGTCTTGTATATTATAACTTCTCCTCCCTCCTGCCCCTCTCAGAACTTCTACTTGGGTAGGTGGCTGAATTGGTGGCTAATTGTGTCATGCCATTGTAGTTTTTCCCTTACCCTTTTCCTTTGGGTTAGGGATCTAGATTGTTTCATTTAGGTTATTTATATTGCCCTTCCTGGACTTGAGTCTTTGGGGAAGGGGGTTCATATGTGCTTGTCAGGGGTAAACGAACCATAATACCATCAATTTTGTTATTATGGCTCTGAGTGTTTCTTTGTTCTTTATATTGTTGTTATTACTACTAGTAGGTAGCCATGGGCTAGTGTAGTTTTTCACACAGACTTTCCGTCCTTTGATGTTAGCTTTCAGAAGATCTGACAGTTTCATTTGAAACTGCCAGATAGAGCTTTGGGCACAGCGCCCTCGTGCTGTAGAACTCCAGATCTTCTGGAGTTAACTCCTTCCTCTCTGGGGCAGTTCAGCTGCAGTGGCTGACTGCTATTGTTATAATATAGCAAGACTCCATGAGAAGAAAAGCAATTACTAAGGTGAGTAATTTTTTCTCCCCCCCCCACATGGCTACGGCGCAGGGGGCCACACCGATGCCATTATCTCCTCTTTTTCCTTCAAACCTTGTTTTTAGTCCTGGGATGTTTTCAGCACCAAGGGGCCTCTCGGCACCATGCACCTTCTCGGTGCCATCTGCGGCGCCGCAGGGCTTCACGGCGCCGTCCGCGGTGCCGTGTGGCATCTCGCCGCCGTCCTTGGCACCGCGGTGCTCCTCGGCACCATTCTCGGTTCCGTGCACCTTCTCAGCGCCGTCCACGGTGCCGTGCGGCGTCTCGGCGCTGTCCTCGGCGCCATGGTGCTCCTCGGCGCCGTTCTCGGTTCCGTGCGCCTCCTCGACACCGGGAGCTCTCGGAGAATCCTCCTTTCACTCGATTCTTTCTTCCTCTTCTATTTTTCACTCCTTTCCTGTCCAAACAGTCCCTCCTGGACTGTCAGGAGATGACGTTTAGCCTGACCCAGACCTTCGGCTGGGTGATGAAATGGATGAAGCAGGATCTTTTATTGCTACAGAGCCTGTGGTCGAGGACCTGTTCTTTAAGTCTCTGTTGAAGAATCTGAGCTCCACACTTTCTCTCCAGACTACAGACATCGATCCTGGGAAGCTGTTAAGACTCCAATATCTTCATGCTTCGGAGATCCCTACGGATTTGACTCCTCCGATTCAGCCTTCCTTAGAGACGCTGTCTCAAATGGTATGGAATAATCCTGCTCTAACCCCTTCGGTGGCTAAATCCATTGATAGGAAATACTCAGCTCCCAAGGATCGTCCCATCTTGGCATCCCAAGCCTTTGCAGATCCTATTGTAGTCCTGGCAGAGAATGACAAGGTCATTCTTCCTTAAACTACTACAGCTCGACCTATCAACAAAGAGTCTCGTAAGATAGACACATTAGGTAAGACAGTCTTTGCTGCGTCCACTCTAAGTATGTGTATTGCCAGTTACCAGGGCTATTTTTCCCAGTATGAGTATATCCTGTGGCATTCTATCAAGCATATGGTTGAAGCTCTTCCGGACTCGGACTCAAAGCCAGAGCTTCTTCAAACAATTACCAGAGGTATTGAATCTAATAACCAGCAAGTCAAAGCAGCCATGGATGCTTTCAACACTGCTTCTTGTTCAGCAGCTGCTGGTATTTGTACTCGCCGTCACTCCTGGCTGCGTACTTCGGGCTTCATGAATGATGCGCAACAGCAGGTGATGGCGTTGCCCTTTGACGGCTCTTATCTTTTCGGTCCTCAGGTAGAGCAAGCTCTAGAAGCTACACAAAAGACTAGGTCGGCCATTAAGCTGGCTCGACCCCCTCCTGCCCCTTCTCGAGGGCATGTCAGTAAACGTCAGTTTCATAATCGTCAGTCCTTTCGGGGCAGAGGCAGAGGAAGTTTCCATAAGAACCAACCTGCCCAACCTCAAAAGAAGGCGCAACAGAAAGCGCAAGGGCCCAAAGCGCCCAGTGCTACCTTATGAGTTGCCGGCCCAAGTCCAATCTCAACTGCCCAAGGTGGACTTTTCCTCTCCGGTGGGAGGTCGTCTGAGGCACTTCTACAGCCAGTGGAAGTCCATAACCTCAGACAAATGGGTTCTTCGGATAATTCGCGAGGGGTATTCTCTCAATTTTCTGGAGACCCCTTCGGATCGTCCTCCCAAACGACAGCCCAGGCTGTCAACCCTTCAGTCAGACCTTCTCGCCGCCGAGATTCATGGCCTTCTGAACAACAGGGCAGTAGAAGTGGTGCCTCTGCATCAGCGAAACACAGGGTTCTACTCCTACTACTTTCTGGTTCCAAAGAAGTCCAGGGGAATGCGCCCCATTCTTGACCTCAGAAAGCTAAACAAATTTCTCCCCAGGGAGAAATTCAAAATGATTTCTCTGGAAACCCTGTTACCCTTGCTTCATCAACACGACTGGCTAGCCTCCCTGGACATGCAGGATGCTTACCAGCACATTTCTATTCACCCGAGGCATCACAAATTCCTGAGGTTTGTGGCTCTGGGTCAACACTATCAGTTCAGAGTCCTGCCCTTTGGGCTATCCTCGGGCGCGAGTCTTTACAAAGTGTTGTGCACTTCTCGCAGCGCATCTCAGAAAACTCGGTATCCAGGTGTTTCCCTATCTGGACGACTGGCTCCTAGCAAGCCCTTCCAGACAAGGAACTCTGGAAGCCGTACAGATGGCCTCTTGCCTTCTTACGTCCATGGGAGTTCTGCTGAACCACAAGAAGTCTCAGTTGCAGCCCTCCCAGAGACTCCTTTTCATAGGGACTCTTCTGGACACCTCTTGTGCAAAGGCTTTCCTTCCAGAGGACAGAAGGAACAATATCCTTCAGATGGCCGGTTACATTGGAGAGAACAGATCAGTTTCAGCTTTCTCGATGCAACGTATGTTAGGCCTCATGGCATCCTCAGTGTTCACTGTACCCCTAGCACAGCTGCACATGAGAACCACTCAATGGATGCTCAGTACTCAGTGGTCTCCAACCACTCACCCGCAGTCTTATCCCATCAAGGTGACAGAACCCTTAGAGGTCCTCACCTGGTGGTCTCAAGAGAGCAACCTCCTGGAAGGATTTCCCTTGCTCCTCTGATCATCAGATCTCCATTACCATGGCCGCATCGCTAATGGGGTGGGAGCTCACTGTTGCGCCTCCACACTCAAGGGGTGTGGACTCAACTCGAGTCCCAGCTTCACATAAACATCCTAGAGATGAGAGCCGTCCTTTATGCGGTCCGAGCGTTGAAGGACATTCTCTGTCACAAGACCATTCTCCTTCAAACAGACAACAAAGCAGTGATGTACTACATCAACAAGAAGGGCGGTGCTCACTCTTACCCCTTATGCAGGGAAGCGATGAGGGTGTGGGAATGGTGCTTGGAACACAAAGCTCTAATTCAAGTGGTTTACCTGCCAGGTGTACAAAACGACTTGGCAGACCGTCTCAGCAGAACAGAGGCAGATCCTCACGTGTGGTCTCTCGACTCAGTCGTAGTTCAGTCACTATTCGAAGAGTGGGGAACTCCAGACCTGGACCTTTTTGCATCCCCACTCAACGCAAAACTGCCTCTCTTCTGCTCCAGAAATCCAGGGCCTGGCATTTTCTGTCAGGATGCGTTCAGGTTGCAGTGAACAAAACGCTTTCTTTCCGCCTTTCCGCCCCTTCCTCTAGTTCAGAGAGCACTCCTCAAGTTCGAGTCTCAGGGGACCAAGATGATTCTCATTGCTCCCTTTTGGCCTCGACAACTATGGTTTCCACTGCTCAACAATATGTTGGCAGTTCCTCCGACACCACTCCCCCTGCAGATGAACCTGTTGACTCAGGGTCCGGTGGTCCATCCCAACCTGAGATCACTTCACCTTCACGCTTGGCTCCTGAAGAGGTAGAAGTGAACCGGTTCAACGTCTCTCGAAGAGTTTCAGGCATTCTTCTGGCTGCTCGAAAGCCAGCCACTCAGAAAACTTACACATCTAAATGGAAGCGTTTTTCGCTCTGGTGTGCAAAGTCCTCTTTGAATCCCTTTTCCTGTCCACCAGACAAGGTTTTGGAGTACCTTTTGGACCTCTCAAATTCAGGCCTACAGTACTCTACAGTCAAAGTTCACCTTACTGCCATTTCAGCTTATCATGAGCCAGTTTTTTCTTTGCCTCTGGCTCAGTTACCTATGGTTAAGAGATTTCTTAAAGGAATTCTACATAACAGACCTCCTGTAAAATGTCCAGCTGCAGCCTGGGACATTAACCTTGTGCTAGACATGCTCACTCGGAAACCTTTCGAACCTCTGGCTACCTGTGAGCTAAAATTTCTCACCTGGAAGACTGCCTTCCTAGTGGCCATTACCTCAGGCCGTAGGGTCTCTGAGATACATGCCTTGGTCACAGACCCTCCGTATACTGTGTTCCATAAGGACAAAGTAGTTCTTCATACTCATCCTAAATTTCTTCCCAAGGTTGTGTCAGAATACCATCTAAACCAACCTTTGGTCCTTCCCTCTTACTTTGCAGACTTCCAAAATGAAGGAGAACATTCTCTTCATTCTTTGGATGTTAAGAGGGCCTTGCATTTCTATCTCGATAGAGCCAAGAATTTTCGCAAGGCCCAACAACTTTTCGTTTCCTTCAGCGAGACCCGGCTGGGTCAACCTGTCGCTATCAGATGTATCTCATCATGGCTAGTGGCATGTCTTCGACACTGCTATTCCATGGCACAGGTTAAATTGGAAGGTAGGGTTTATGCTCACTCTAGCAGAGTGGTCGTGGCATCCCTAGCGGACATTCGTAACGTGCCTATTGCAGACATCTGCAATGCCGCCACCTGGAGCTCGGTGCATACTTTCGTTAAGCATTATGCACTGGATGTTCATGCCAGGCGACATTCCACCTTTGGCAGAACTATCCTTAATGGACTTCTGTCCTAGAAACGTGAGCTCTTGGTCTATCCTGCCGCCCTCTCGGGGGATTATTAGCTCGGTACTCTCCCAATAGTGTGAATGAGTGGTGGAGACTTATGTCCAGGAAGATATGAAAATTACGTACCTACCGTAATTCTTGATCTTCTTGGATGAGTCTCCACCACTCATTCACACGCCCACCCTCCATCCCCCGAGCTCACCGCTGTGTTGGTCTTCACTCCCTCAAATCTTTAGGCCGTGAAGACTTCTTTGTTGACCCTTCTTACACGGGCCGCCCGCACTATCTTATGTCCGGGCCTAAGGTTAGGTTACTCTTTAGGTTAGTTGCGCTGCACCTCCTTGGTAAAAAAGGTACTGAGGCGGTTGGAGGGTCGACGCCGAGATAGTCATTGCCGCGCGAGCTGAGGAGGCTCATGAGCGCCCGCGGCTTCATGGCGCCATCTCTGGCGCCGACCCTCCAGCAAAAGTTTGCTCTGATGGGTCTTAGTGCCTCCAGCGCAGATCCCAATAGTGTGAATGAGTGGTGGAGACTCGTCCAAGAAGATCAAGAATTACGGTAGGTACGTAATTTTCATATCTCAGAATACAGTAAGTTTCCCTTAGAAGAAACAAGAATACTATGGTAATTTTTTTCTTCAAACTCCAGGAAATCTTACTGTATTCTGACTTCTGCAGACTACCCAAGCTGTACCTTTGGAGGAGAATAGAGAAGCTATTTAGGAAACAGGTTCTGTGGTACTGCTGTGCCAAACCTGGCATCACTTCTGGCTTGGGTATTCAGGCTGTAGTGCTTGGTAAAGATGTGAACTGTTTTCCAGGTAGCTGCTCTGCAGATCTCTCGAAAGCTGGTCTTAAAAGTAATTTTGTTAGTCCAATAAAAGGTATCATCTGCAACATATTTGTTGTTTTTTTTCTCTACATTGTTGACTGGACTAACACGGCTACCACATTTCTTTTTTTACAGATTTCTAACAATGGGATATCTCTTGCAGCTGCTATAGAAGCAGGTGTACCCCTTGTAGAGTGGGCTCTGAGACCTACAGGGGGCTCTTTACCCACTTTGCTGTAGCAAAATTGGATACAGGCCACTATCCACCAGGCAATGGTCCTCTTTGAGGCAGGTTTGCCCTTCCCCACTTCTCCATAGGTCAGGAAGAGCTGGGTTCTATCTTGCCTGTGTCCCTTTGTGTGATCCAAGTAGTAGCTTATAGCTTTCTTGACATTAAGACTATGCAGTCTTCATTCCCCTGAAGTGGACTTATCAGTGAAGAAGACTGGTAATGTTATAGACTGATTAAAGCGGAAGTCTGAGACCACCTTAGGAAGGAATTTCCTATTGGTCCTAAGGACCACTTTGTCCCTGTGTATTGTTATGTAGTCTGGCTCTGTGGACAAGGTCTAGAGTTCACTGATCCTCCTGGCTGAGGTGATGGCAACCAGGAACATTGTTTTCCATTTCACATACTTAAACTCTGCTGAAGACATGGGTTCAAATGGTGGCTGTGTTAACTGGTCAATGCATACGTTAAGATCCCATGCGGGAGTGGGTTCCCTGTGAGGGGGATGTAAGTGCAGTAGGCCCTTGAAAAACTTCCTGAATACCTGGTTGGCAGCCTGGGAAGCCCCTTTTCCAGCAGAGGTATGCATAGACAGCTGCTAAGTGTACCTTAAGGGTGGAGGGCCGAAGGCCCAGAGAATACAAGTGTGCCAGATAGTCTAAAACTACTGACAGGTCAGCCTGGTGGTGGTCTATCTGTCTCTGTCCACACCAGATAGAAAACCTCTTCCACTTAGATGAGTAAGCCTTTCTGGTAAAAAGGTCTCCTGGATACCCTGAGGACCTCTAGCATCCCTTCTGAGAGGTGTAGGTCAGCATATTCTAAGTCCTCAAGAGCCAAGCTCTGAGTCTGAGGGAATGTAGATTGGTATACAGAACTCTGTTTGGGAGGATGTCAGTAGGTTGTGCCTCCTGTGTAGAGAGATTGGTTTGGAGATTGACAGGGTCAGTAGCAGTGAGTACCAGGCTGCCTGGCCCAGTCTGGAGCAATGAGGATCACAGTTGCTGGCTGAATCCTGAACTTGTTCAGTACTCTGAGCAGCCAAGGAAATGGAGGGAAGGCATACAGAAACTTCCCTGTCCAGTCCAGCAGGAGTGCATCTAGGGGCACAGTGCCCAGTGCAGGGGGCCTGCAACAGAACAGTGGTGGCTGGTGATTATCTGGGGCTGCAAAGAGGTCCACCTCTGGGGGTGCCCCACCTCCTGAACACTACTTGCAAGATCTGCCTGTTCAGTGACCACTCGTGGTGGTTCTGGTTGATCCTGCTTAGGGCACATGCAAAGACATTGTCCTTCCCTGGGAGGTGAACTGCTGAGAGGGAGCGCCCTAGTGACTAAGCTAGATTCCACACCTTCATGGCCTCTGTGCACAGGGGAGAGGATCTTGTGCCCTCTTGTTTGCTGATGTAGTACATTGTGGTTGTATTGTCTGTCCTGACTTGAACCACTTTGCCTTGTAGCACTGAAGTGAAGGACTGAATGCCCAGATAGACTGCTCTGAGCTCCAACAGGTTTATGTGAAGCAGAGACTCCCGCTGAAGTCAGGTACCGTGGGCAGTATGCTCCCCTAGGTGGGCACCCCATCCTAGGAGGGAGGCATCTGTAGTCAAGACTGCTGTAGGTGGCAGCTGGAGGAAGGGCACACCTTCCCTGAGGTTGACCTTTTCTTGCCACCATTGCAGAGCTTGAAGCAGGGTTCCTGTGACTGGTACCATCTTTGACAGGGAGTCTCATCTCTGAGACCAGTGAGCCCTCAGATGGAACTAAATGTCCCTCATCTGGAATCTTGATCTTATCTGTGTCAGTCTTCACCACTCATCACAGATGGATATCTGCTGGAGGTCAGGACCCCACCTGAGCTTTCTTTTTTTTTTAAAGGGGTGGAGCCGACACACCATCGGCGCTGCCCTCGGGGCCAACGCACTGCGTGGCGCTCGCGGGTTGGCCGTTAGGCTGTGTCGACTCCACCTGCCTGCCAGTTCTTTGTCTCCCATCATAGAGGTCACCTCGTGTGAAAGCTGAAGAGATTTGAGGCCTACTTCGCAGTGTTCTACCATTGCGCAGTATATCGTGCCGAAGTCCGTCAGTGATTCCTGCCGGTTCTGTGTTGCTTTACTCGACGTCGCCCAGTAATATCTTTCCATTATTCTTCTTTTTTGCGACGTCGAGTCTGTTTTTTGGTGTTTTTTTCCCCGTAGGTCATGTCTCGGTCAGAGGGCAAGAAATCTTCCAAGACGGGTCGGCCCCCCATGCGACGGTGCCCATGTGGCCGAAATTTCTCCGTCACCGACCAGCACGACCGGTGTCTCTCGTGTCTTGGCCCGCTTCACGACATGGATTCGTGTGATGCCTGCTTCTCTATGGACCGCCAGGTCCTCGAATGACGCACGTGGAAAGTGGGCCGAGCTCCGCCAACTTTCGGGGATCTGGTCTGAACTCGTCGGGCCAAGCCACGCTCTCTCGGCCTTTCCTCCGGGTCCCCTCCCAGTTCTGTATGGACCGAGGAGGAGGGAGCCTCGGCTACTTGTAGCCTAGCCGTTGCCAAGGCTTCTTCCGTGGCACAGGAGGCCCGTCCCACTCCTTCCCGGGAGTGGGCGGGAGGCGCCGCCATGGCAATCACCCCTTCGGGGGTGAAGGCTTCCCCGGTGTCGCTCCCGTGGCTCGCAAGGCCCAGGTCGGCACCATCCTCGACGCCGTCAGCGAGGTTGAGCACGGCGCCATGGGGCCTTCATTTTCCTCAGTCAGCGCCATCTTCGGCGTTGCCCCTGCCCTCGGCGCCGCTCGCAGCGCCAGGGAGCCAGGTGGCACCGTGCTCTGCACTGGGTCTGCCTTCGGTGCCATCTTCAGGGATGCCCCTGCCCTCGGCACCGTTCGCGGCACCAGGGAGCTGGGCAGCACCATTGGCGGTGCCGATGGGGCTGTCATCGGCACCGTCACCATCCTTGGCGCTGCTTGGGACCGGATGGTGCCGTGACTGGTCCCGGCTCTGGATCTCTGGCTTGGGCTGGGGTCGCGCCTCCCTCGGATTCCACTCGCGGGGCTGCGGGAGCCGCTGGCACTGACTCTGGCACAGCTGTGATCTCTGGGCCTGGTGGTAAGGATGGCACTGCCCGCCCTCCCATAGTTTGGCACAGGGCCTCCGACTCTTCCTCCTCGGAGACGGAGTGGAGCTCTGAGTCGGACATGCAGTCTGGCCCCTCGGGTTGGCTGTTGAGGGGGGCAGCACGGTAGTCTCTTCAACCAGTCGGAGTCAGCCCCCTTCTGAGGTGAGGTCAGTGGCTACCAAGACTAGGGTCAGGGGTGCTGACCAGCAGACAGTGGTGCAGGCCACCATAGCTCTGCAGCCTGGTCTTGGCGGTTTCACTGACCCCTCAGTTGTGGTACCCCCTCCAGTGGTGTGTCTTGATCGCCCAACTTTGGGGCCGATTGGAGCACCTGTGGGGGGGAAGGTACTGCACCCTGGATAACCCCTCCGGGGGCTGCCCAGAGATGCCAGCTACCTAGGCTGGCCCTCTCAAGGAGGAGGGCTCTTTCAGACTCAGAGGGGTCGAGGGGTGTGGGGTTGGCGCATCTGCCTTTTTCTGGGGTCCACCCGGGCCCTGGGAGAAGTTGTAGTGCAGACCTCCACTCTTCCTCCTCGGTCTCTTTGAGAGAGTCCTGTTCTTTTGAGGTAGGGAACCGTCTTTCTGGACCTATATGGCCCTGGTTGCCTCACAAGGGGAATTTTTTCAGGCACAGCCAAGGCAGGACCGATGTGGTTGTTCAGCTGTCAGCTGTGGGGTCTTCCAGGGCACCTTCTTCTGCGGATGCCCACGCTCCTTAGCCCAGGCGGAGGTCAGCCGACATCTCTTCTCGGCTCTGTCCCCATCCCTCTGCCACACTCTCCTGCGCTCCCAGGCATCCTCGGTCCTAGCGAGCCTCTCATCTGGGAGCAGTTCAGAGTGGTGGCTGCCTGGTTCCCTGTTTACGTTAGGGCAATGGTCAGCCAGGTTTTTCAACCTCCCCCCGTGCAGCCACCCACTGAACAGACGGTGACCTCCAGCTCCTCATCCCCCTCTTCAGGGGGAGAGGAACCCTCTGTCCACATCTCTCCAGCTGCTGATCTGAGTATCAGCAATTCCTTGTGAGGATGTTGGAGGATTTGCACCTTACTCCTTCCACTATTAGCAATCCTGAAGACTCGGTGCACGCCTTTCTAGGCAATTTTGGTGAGGCATCGTTGCGTTCCTGGCAGAGGCCTTTCTCCGGAGTTCCTGCCCCAAGGGATCTCAGCCAGAGGTATTGCGCACCCCCGGAGTCTCCAGGTTCCATGCCTCATCCACAGTCTGGATTGACGCAGTTGGATACTCCTGATGGGCTTCACACCCTTCACCGTGACCAGCCCCCAGATCAAGACTCCTTGGATTTTGATTTCTAGAGTAGGAGGATTTTCTACTCGGCACGGTTACTTCTCTCTATCTCTGCACATCAGGCCCACTATGCAGCCTAAGACAGGTTCTTGTGGTCCAGGCTAGGTCAGCTCCTAGCCTCATTGCCTGACACACAGCAAACCAGACAAGCCATTGCACTCTTTGCGCGTGGCCTGGAGCTAGCAAGGCACTAAGCGAGGGCATCCTATGACGCCAACAGGGTTGCTACCAGGGTCATAGGGACAGCGATCTGCACTAGGCAGACGGTATGGCTATGTCTTTCCCAGTTGTCACCCTTGGCCCAGCGTAGGGTGATTAACTCCGCCCACCAGGGAACCTACCTCTTCTCCCGAAGAGTGAGACGGCGCTGTAGGCAATCTCCTTCCTCCTCCGGGGGACTCCGTCTCTCTCTCTCTCCACTCTTGGGCCTCCAGGCCCTGAAGGTTCCCCCCAGTGTGTCACCCACTGAGGGCTAAGGGACCTTGTCCCTTAGGGTGTAAGAAAAAATTACTCACCTTAGTAATTGCTTTTCTTCTCATGGAGTCTTGCTATATTATGACAGAAGCAGTTAGCCACAGCACTTGAACTGCCCCGAAGAGGAAACAGTTAACTCCAGGCAGACTGGAGTTCTAAAGCCTTGACGTTGTACCCAAAGCTCTATCTGGCTAGTTTCAAACTGAAACTGTCAGATTCTTTACTCCGCTTCACTGAACAGTCGCTCGGAGATCAGCTCCTTCATCTCGGTTCATTTCTCGGTTAAAGCGAGTATTTTCGGTTCATTTGAACCGGCAATAAGTATTTTATTTTACCGCATTTCGGTTCAAAGCTCTATCTGGTAAACTGTAAGTACAGGATTTCAAAGTCTGTGTGTGGAAATTAATTATTGGTTCGGTTTTGAACCGATCGGTTTGCTAAAAAAAGTATTTTAAACATATATTGGGCTTTTAGAGTGTGGTTCCCGGTTCTTATCAGTTCTAAAAAAACCTATTTATTTCAGTGTTTTTTTTCAAATACCTGTGACACGGTTAGGAACCGATAAGGTTGTCTTGCCTGGCACTGCCATAAAAAGGGCAAGTTTTTGGATAGGCTGGCATTATGTCTGAGAAACCCAAAAGAAAACCGGGCCCACTGGTTTCAACACTGTGTTGTCTGTGGGGAAGCCTTTGCCAAGGCTGACCCACACACCACTTGTGTTTATTGTCTGGGGGCTGACCACCTCCTGTCAGACTGCCAGGTGTGTAAAAATTTCCCTGCAGCCACCCTGCAGAAGAGATTGGGCCGGCTCAGGGAACGAGAGGTCAAAAAGTCCGCTGACCCGGATGGCCAGCCCGGTCCAGCACCCACTGGACCAGAGGGAGTGCCCTCTGACCAGGGCGAGACTTCCTCGGCCAAAAGGAAGGCTGGTTCAGAGGAACCAGTCCCAGTAAAAAGTCATAGAAATCAGCAGGTCTGAGTCCAAAATTGCCTCCAACTGCTGCAGAGATAGCTAAAGCCATACAGATTGTCCAGTCACTGTCTCAGGGACCGGTCAACCACCAACAGTTGGCAAAAGGTTGGTTCGTTCGGTTCCAGTGGTTCAAGAGTATGATGTTGAGGAATTTTATGAACCACAGGAGGGGGAGGAAGATTTTGATCACTATGTATGTGGCTGGGAGGGTCTGGACGTGCCCATTGAACCGGACATTTCTCCAGACAGACCTTTAGAATCTCCCCCTATGCTGTCTGAGTCCCCTTCTCATTTTATGTTTTACAAAAAGGTTAAAGAAACCCTCCAGCTTCCTTTAGAAGAGGCTGTGGATGAGCAAGAGGAGCCTGATTATGTAGAAATGATGGATATACCAAAGTCTAGGAGGTTGTCTATTCCTTTGCATAAGTCATTTAGGAAGCAAACAACAAAAATTTAAAAAAATCCTCATTCTGTCCCTCCTGTAGATAAAAAATGGACAGAAGGTATACTTTATCAGGCCCTGATATAGGCTTCCTCACTGAGCAGTGTAGTCATGTAGTGTGGTACAAGCTGCAGCCTGTGACAGTATATTCCCTGGGCCTCACATCCTCCTGATAAGGATTCCAGGAAGACTGATGCCATGGCGAAAAACAATATATGGCAGTCTTTGGGACTCAGGCAGGCAAATTATATGGCTTATGTGGCTAGATATCAGAAATCTAGATGGGACACAGTATTGCAGTTAGCCAGGCAGGCTCATGGCCAGCTGGCTAGTGAGTTGAACAGGTGGCTGCTGATGGCATTGAAGCCTCTAAAGTTCAATTTATACTGCTGTGGATGTTAATGATGTTTCCTCAGGGTCATGGCCACTTCTGTAGCTCTCAGAGGTTGGCATGGCTCAGGTGCACTAACCTGTCCCAAGATACTCAGTCAAAAGCTATGGATTTTCCTGTAGTGGGAAATTCTCTGTTTGGAGAGCAAACAGAAAATTATATGAAAAAGATGGATGAGTACAGAACTACCTACAAAAGTGCCCAGGCCAAGGAGAGGCATGCCACTCCACAAAGGCACACTCCCAGAGGTAGGGGCAGGCCTTTCCACAGGCCTTTTTATCAATCTCAAGCCTCCTCGGCTTTTGCACAGAGGGTTTTTTTCAGAGGCAGAGGTAGACCGTCCCCCTCCCCTCAGCCTAAGGCTGCTGCTGCCAAGCAGGCACCCTGATGGGGTGCCCAGGGCCGATTCTCCTGTACCGGTGGGAGGCAGGTTGGTTTATTTCAGCCAGAACTGGGTGTCCCTAACTTCGGACAAATGGGTTCTGGAGGTAGTAAGCCAGGGTCCGGTTCTCAGCTTCAAACAGTTTCCAAAGATGAGAACCAGACATTTTCCACCTCAAATCCTTCAGAAACCCTTTGCCTTGGAAGCAGAGGTTTCTTCTCTCTAGACTGCAAAGCAGTGGAAAGGGTTCCTCCTTGTCACCAGGGCAAGGGCTGTACTCCAGATACTTTCTACCCCCAAAGACAGGAGAATGGCGCCATTCTAGATTTAAGGTACCTGAACAAGCATCTTTTGAAACCAAAGTTCAAAATGTTAACTCTGGCAATGATTTTGTTCTCCTGAGGCCAGGGACTGGCTAGCCTCCTGGACCTCAAGGATGCCTATTTCCATGTCCTGATCAGGTCTTCTCACTGAAAATACCTCAGGTTGAACTGCCCTCAGGCCACTACCAGTTCAGAGCAATGCCCTTCGGCTTACCTCTGCTCCAAGGGTATTCACAAAATGTCTAGCTGTGGTAGTGGCTCATTTAAGAAGGCAAGGGATTGCTGTGTTTCCTACCTGACGACTGGCTCATTGTGGTCAGTCTCCAGATCAGGTAAATCCCACTTGCAAGTCACCCAGCAGCTTCTCACTTCCTGGGATTCCTGCTGAATTTACCAAAGTCAGTTCTAGAACCAGTTCAGGTACTAACTTTCATAGGTGCGGAATTGAACACAAAGTTGGCCAGGGCATTTCTCCCCGAAAGGGTAGAGAGACTCATTGCCCTGGTATCCTTCTTTCACCCCCAGTGGTCTCGACCAGCAAGGCATTTTCTGCAACTCCTAGGACACATGGCTGCTTCCACAGCTGTAGTGCAAGATCAAGATTCCAGATGAGGGACATTCTGTTCCATTTGAGGGCCTATTGGTCTCAAAGGAGGGACCCCTTTCCAAATTGGTTCCAGTGACCCAAACTCTGATTCTGGCTCTCCAGTGGTGGCAGGATCAGAGCAACTTAAGACAAGGGTTCCCCTTCATTCCTGTTTCCCACTCTCTCACCCTCACCAAGGATGCCTCCTTGCTAGAGTGGGGGGCTCACTTGGGCGACCTTTCCACTCAGGGAGTATGGTCCCCTCAAGAATCTCTGCTCCACATCAACCTATTGGAACTCAGAGCTGTCTTTTTAGCTCTTCAGGTTTTCTCAGCATCTGTCCAGAACAAGGTAGTTCAGGTCAGGACAGACAACACCACGACAATGTGGTACATCAACAAGCAGGGGGGCACTCGGTCATCAGCCTTGTGCACCGAAGCAATGAAGTTGTGGTCTCTGGCTTACTCCCTGAACACCTCCTAATAGCAGTTCACCTTCCAGGGAAAGACAATATCCTGGCGATGCCTCAGCAGGATTTCTCAAGGCCATCACGAATGGTCTTTGAATCCTCTGGTGCTGGGGTCAGTCTTTGCCAAATGGGGTAATCCTCAGATAGATCTTTTCGCAGCCCCAGACAACCACCAACTTCCTCTATTTTGTTGCAGGCCTCCAGTGCTGGGCTCAGTCCCCCTGGACACCTATCTGTTGGATTGGAAGGGGAAGTTCCTATATGCCTTCCCCCCTTCCCCCTTCTCTTCAGGGTATTGGTAAAAATCAGATCCCAGCCCTGCAAAGTGATCCTGATTGCACCAGACTGGGCCAGACAGCCCTGGTACCCACTGCTTCTGTCCCTTTCAGTCCACCCTCCCTGAGCCTGCCCAGGATCCACAACTGCTGGCCTGTGCCCAGGGAGAGTGTGATCCGGACCTCAATCCCTCCACCTCAAGGCTTGGCTCTTGAGGAGTTAGAATTTGCTGATTTACACCTTTCTCAAGGTGTCCTTGATATTTAAAGGCTTCAAGGAAGCCTTCCAATTAGGCCACTTATAATTCCAAATGGAAGAGGTTTTCCATCTGGTGTTCTGGGAAGCAAATTGTCCCAGAATCTGCTGATTTGCCCATTTTATTGGACTATTTGGTCCATCTAAATTCCTTAGGCCTTAGGCCAGCTACCTTAAAGGTTCATCTGGCAGCTGTCTCTGCTTTTGTATCAGCAGGGAAGCCTGCCTCCCTTTCTTCTCACCCTGTGTTTTCCAAGTTTTTTAAGGGGTTACTTCACACTAACCCTCCTTTTCGGGACCTAGCTCCTGCCTGGGACCTGAATGTTTGCATTGCTCAGTTAATGCAACCCCCTTTTGAACCTCTGTCTTCAGCAGATCTCAAGTTTCTAACTTGGAAAACTGTTTTCCTAGTGGCCAACACTTCTGCCAGGCGATAAGTGAATTACAAGCCCTGTCAGTGGAAAGTATTTTATTCTTTCACAGAGATAAGGTAGTCCTCAGGACTAACAGAAAGTTTTTACTAAAGTGGTTTCAGATTTCCATCTGAACCAATCCATCTCCTTCCAGTATTTTTTACTGAGCACTCTTCCTCGGTGAGAGGAGATTGCACAGTTTGACGCCAAAAGAGCCTTAAGCTACTATTTGAATGTACCAAGGGTCACAGGTTCAATCCTCCAACTCTTCCTTACCTATGGCGAGGTTGGCAAAGGGAAACCTGCCACTAAGAGGACAATTGCAAGGTGGATTGTCTCTGTATCCAGTTCTGTTACCAAAACTAGGTAGAGAACCCCTCAGGACTGAGGGCCCACTCACTTAGGTACAGCTGCATCTCTAGCGGCTGCTAGAGATATTCCCATTCTGGAAATTTGTCAAGTTGCTACCTGGAAGACAGTTCACACTTTTACTAAGCATTATTCCCTGGATGTCCAGTCCAGAGAGATGCCTGGTTTGGCACAGCTGTGCTCTGAGCCATTTCCTAAGTAGGTTCTGACCCTCCTCCATGGAGGTACTGTTGTGTATCTGCTTTGTCATAATATAGCAAGACTTCATGGTGTTTGAAGAAAAAATTACTCACCTAGTAATTGCTTTCTTCTCATGGAGTCTTTTATATTATGACCACCCCCCATCCTGCCCCTCTCAGAATTTCTACTTGGGTGAGGGGTTGGCAAATTAGTGCAAGCACTGTGTCATGCCATTTTAGTTCTTTCCCTTCCCCTTTCTTTAGGGTTAGGAACTAGGTATTTCTGTTTTTGGTAATATGTTGGCCTCCTCCTGGACTTGGGGTCTTTGGGAAGGGGGCTTAATAGTGCTTGTTGGGGTGATATTATTATTATTATTGTTGTTGTTTCATATTGTTTTTTCCTACTAGTAGGTAGCCACTGGCTAGTGTAGGGTTTTTCCACACAGACTTGTTGCTTAGTGTTAGTTACGTAAAGATCTGACAGTTTCAGTTTGAAACTAGCCAGATAGAGCTTTGGGTACAGCGCTCGCTCTTTAGAACTCCAGTCTGCCTGGAGTTAACTGTTTCCTCTCCGGGGCAGTTCAAGTGCTGTGGCTAACTGCTTCTGTCATAATATAGCAAGACTTCATGGTGTTTGAAAGGAAAATCTCCTTCGGTGGGGCTCGGTACTCACCCATCTGTGATGAATGGTGAAGATTGACACAGATAAGATATGAAAATTACGTACCTACTGTAATTATGATCTTTCTGTGTATCTTCACCATTCATCACAACCCCACCCTCCATCCCCCTGGGGCCTCAGTCTCTGGGTCTCCCTCCCTCTCTGTGACTCCCCCTCTCCTCCTTAGGAGTGAGGTAAAATAGGACACACAGGGAGTATTTTTCCAGGAAGAGTGGATGGCCTGAGAGCTTACTTCTCAGTACCTTGACTCCACCCCGTGGGGTGGAGTTGGTAGATGGCCCTCCTTTCTCCTCCTCCTGTTTCCATCTAACCTATTTCTCCTAAAAACAAACCTTTTTTCACCAAAAATCTTTCCTTGAGAGGGTGCTGAATCCCTGTATCCTGTCCTTCCTCCAGAATAGCCGACTCTGCTTATCTGGAGTGTTTGCCAGTTATTCCGTGCCTTGAATTCTGGCAGAAAGCTTTGCTACTCCTTGCAGTTCCTATGCAATCTGGAGACGGACCAGGGTCCAGGATATCTTATCCTTCTCCCCTCTCTCCTAAATTCTTTACCCACCCTACCCCCCCTTCCTCCACTTCCAGAGATTGGGGCCCCTCCCAATCCCCTTTAGTTTCTAACCACTTTCTTTTCTGTCCTCTCAGTCATTATTTCTCCTTTTAGTTCATACATCTTTTCCTTTTTCTGTCCCTTGGACTCTCTTGTCCCACCCTCCACTCCCTTTCTCTTACCTCTCCGGCAACTCTGAACTGGCAGGCAGGTGGAGTCGACAAAGCCTAACGGCCAACCCGCGAGCGCCACGCAGTGCGTCGGCCCCAAGGGTGGCGCTGATGGTGTGTTGGCTCCACCTACCCTTAAAATAAAAAAAGCTCCCTCCCGCAGGGTCCTGACCTCCGGCAGATACCCATCTGTGATGAATGGTGAAGATACACAGAAAGATCATAATTATGGTAGGTACGTAATTTTCATATCCTGACACTGTTGCTGTTGATGCAGCCATGTGCTCTAACAGCTGGAGAAAATGTCTTGCTGGTCTGGGGGTATGAAGCTGGTAAGAGCTTGCCAGCTGTACCTAGCTGTCTACCCTTCCCTGAGGGAGGAAGGCTCTTCCTCTCAGAGTATCTAGTTCCACCCCTATGAACTCCAGGAGCTGAACAGGTGTTAGTATTGACTTTCTGGTTTACCAGAAAGCCCAGTGTGCCCAAGGTACCCTGAAAAATCGTCAGTGCTTGGCTGACCTGCTGAGGAGACTGACCTACCACCAGCCAGTCATCCAGGTATGGGAAGACTGTAACCCCTTGTCTCCTTAGGTGTGCCACTACTACTGCTGGGCACTTGGTGAACACTATTTGAGCTGATGTCAGGCCGAAAGGCATGGCCCTGAACTGGTAGTGCCCTGATGGCAGTCTGAACCTGAGGTACTTTCTGTGTGATTGCCTAATGGGAATATGGAAGTAAGCATCCTTTGGGTCCAGAGATGCCAGCCAATCTCCCTTACTGAGTGTAGGAAAAATGGTAGCCAGAGTGACCATTTTGAAGTTTGACTTTGTCAAATGTTTGTTTAAGGGTGTGAGATCCAGTATGGGCCACCACTTCCTGTTTTATTTAGAGTGAGGAAGTATCTTGAGTAGAGGCCCTTTCCTTGCTGAGACAGGGGAACCGGCTCTACTGCTTTTTCCGGAATCAATTTTGCTACTTCCTCCTCCAACAGATCTGCTTCTGCTAGACTGATAGGTCTGAAAAGTCTTGCCCTCAGTTTGGGAAGAAATTTTAAACTGAGTGCAAGCCGGCCCGGTGGCACAGAGGGTTGAGGCACTGGATGCCTTACCTCATGCTACGCCGGTGGCCTGGGTTCGGGAACAACCTCAGGTCGTCGGGTGCCAGCATGGGGGGGAGAGTGGAGCAGGATTGAGCATGCCAGCAGGAAGCTCTCCTCTCCTCTCCTGAGGGTGATGAGGGTGGGTTGGTGCCCCTCCATAGTTCTGCTCCCACTGGGTGGAGGTCCGTTGGGTAGCATAGGAAGAGAGGGGTGGCAAAGTATTGGGAGGTGGACGGGGCTGAGCTGGTGCCACAGGGTGCAAAGCGTGCCTCCACATGCTCGTACGGCTGTATGCCAGGGCCTTGGAGGATTAGGGGAAAAATCCATAAAAAGTACATATGTGTCCCCATTGCCAGTTGGCAGAAGGAGGAGGAGATGGGGACCAAAAAGCTCAATTAAAAAAGAAACTGAGTGCAAGACCCTGGCCCACTACCTCCAGGACCCACTTGTCTGGGGTGATGGATTCCCAAGCCTGGAGAGAGTGGGCCAGCCTGCCTCCTACTGGGAGTGGAGAGGCGATCCTGGCGGACCTCTCAGGGAGTCTGCTTGGTCTGTGTGGCTTGTTGAGTGCTGGGGCAAGCCAGGTTGCTGCCCCTTCTGCCTCTGCCTCTGAGGTACCTCCTCTGTGGCTGGAAGGCTGGTGATGCCTGAGCCTGGAGAAAGACCTGTAATGGGTTTTACCCTTACCTTTTCCTTGGTACTTCTGTGGTGTTGCTGTCTTCTCTTTAGCAGCAGCAGCGCTCTTGTAAGTCACTTTGTACTCATCCATCTTCTTCATGTAAGCCTCTGTTTGCTCACCAAAAGAGAGATGTAGGCTCACAGAGAAAGTCAAGTGCCTTTGTCTGTGTGTCCTGCAACAAATTAGTGGCCCTTAACCAGGCAAATCTTCTCAGAGACACTGAGGTAGCCAGTTGCCTGGCAGCAATGTCATTTGCATCCACTGCCATCCGAAACTGGCATTTGGAAGCTTCTGTGCCCCTTTTTAAAGCTTCAGACAAGTGCAAGCTTTGGCTATTTCCAAAACTGTGTTGCAGAGACTGTTCTGGTATCTGGACACACAGGCCATGTAGGTGGCCTGCCTGATGGCTAGACAGGCACCCAAATAAGATTTCTTAGCAACTGAATCCATCTTTCTGGAATCCATTTCTGGTGGATGCGATGCCAGGGGAATCCCTGCCTTATCACATGCAGCACCCTGCACCACCCCTTCATGGCTGGGATAGCCAAACAGGAATTCTGCTCCAGATTTGGCAACCCAGTACTTTCTATCCATTTTCTCATCCACTGGGGGAATGGAAGTGGGGGTCTGCAAAATTTTGGAAGCCTGTCTGTTCAGAGACTTATGGATGGGCAACAACAGCCTTTTTGTTGCTTGTACATCCATCATTTCCATATAGCCAGGTTCCTCTTCCTCCTCTGCAGATTCCTGGGTGGAGAGGTCCAGGGTCTGTGCCACTTGCTCCATAAAAGCAAAATGGGATGTAAAATCCTCAGCTCTCTTCTCAGGGGAGTCAGGACGGTGAGAATCATGGGAAACCTCTGGTTCAACAGGTTCCCCATAATCTTCATCCTCATCCTCTTCTTCCCCTTCCACATAAACCTCAGCAAATCTCTCAAGTGAACCAGGAACTGAGGAGGAACCCAAGTCCTGAACCGAGGACTGTGAACTGGGACCGCAGTACCAGTTTGCAGCGCCTGGAGAACGCTTGCAGTGTTTGCTATAGCTTCTGTGGTTGGAACCGATGGAATCGTTGGTTACAGTTCCTTAATTGAGTGCTTTTCCTTTTTCTTCATTTTAGCAGAACCTTCTGGTTCAGAGGCGGTTTCTGTGGTTCTCTTTCTCCCCGAGGAACCTTCACCCTGGTCAGAGGGTTGCTCAACCGGTTCCTTCGGTTTCTCCTTCTAAGAGGAGGAAGTTTTGTTCACAGCTGGATCAGCAGTCTTCTCATACATTTTTTCCTTCAGTCGGTTCAATCGTCTGTCAAGCACCGACTGAGGAAAATTCTTACAGATTTCACAATCTGCCTGAAGGTGTTCAAACCCCAGACAGGCAACACAGACCAAGTGGGGATCAGCTTTAGCAAACTGTTCTCCACACTCTGTACAATGCTGAAAACATGTTGGGCTGGCTTGTTTCTTGGGAAGTGACATAACCAACAAAAAAAACCTAAAACTGGGTTTTAAGTGGGCCCACCACAAAAGAAATCCTTTAAACTCTTTTTTTTTTTGCGGTCAGTTTAATGACCGAGGAGAGAACCAAGAAGTAACCCACTTTCTCTAGACCAAAATAACTGGTCACAAAGGGTTTAGAATGAAACTTTATCAAATACAAATAAAGGTTTGGTTTCCTCCCGGTTAAACGAACCGAGAAGAAACTGAAAAACGTACTAAATCTAAATCTAAACTAATCTACCTGTAAACTCAAGGACAGTGCTTTAAAAATGAACAGTAATAAAATTTTACTTCAAAAAAATGAGAAAATAAAATCTCCAAGAAAGATGAAGGAGGGCTCTCTGAAGCATCTGTACTAGGCAAGCGGAGTAAAGAATCTGATGGCTGCAGAATGTTTACCAGGGAGTGGATTGAAAACCAAGATTCAAGCCTAACATTCCATGATTAGCATAGGTTCTATTAACAGTCTTATGGTGAGATCATACTGCAGAAGTTAGAATACAGTAAGATTTCCTCGGGTTTGAAATACTTCTTGTCTAGACTCTCTACACCCATGGGGGAGAAGGCCCAGTACAGTGTGTGCTATATTGAGTGGAGTATTGAGAGAGAACTGATTTAGTAGTGTAGTGGAGTTCTGTAGAAGTTTGTTAGAGAGGGGCATTCCCAAACAATATAGGAGTGATGTGCCGTTTCTCCCCCCATTTTCTCCAACAGGCTTGGGAGGAACATGCATTCCATTTTCCTTGAATAACTGGCGTATAAAAGAACCTGGTTCTAATTTTCCATGCAAATTCTAGTGGTTTACATACTTGAGTTAAAGATCGATGACCAGTCCTTATCTGAAAATTCTAAGTTATTTTCTTGGGTCCACCTTTGTTTTATTGATGAGGCGTGGTCTCCGTGCTCACTGTAATCCAGAATATCTTCACCATTCATTACTATAACCCACCCACCATCCCCCGCTATGGCCAAACATCTGGGCAGCTCACCTATCTTTCTTTCTCCTATCTTTCTTCCCTTCCTTACCTCCTTGGGAAATAATACAGAGGGGCATGTTGCTGGGCAATCCTTGCTCTGCTTTTGAGAAAAGGAAAAAAGTTTTTTTGTGGGGGAGACTAGATGGTTTCTTTGGAGGCCTCTTTGCTTTCCCTCCCAACAAAAAAAAAGGTAATTTTTTTCTTTTTCCTTTTTGCTCCTCCCTTGCTTCCCGGCCAGCCACTCTTCCTTTGGATCACCTAGGACCCCGCCAGCACTCCACCCCTGCTGCCAACCATGACCCCACATGACAGCCCCTCTGGGTAACCCAACATTTCCCTTCGTCGGACAGGTCCTCCCCCTCCAAGGGGGAAGGCACTGGTGGGTCAGCCAGCGCTACTTACTTGACCCAGGTGCTGCTGGGGTGGTCCGAGCTACCAGGGCTTCGTGGCGGCAGGGGACCAGCAACCGTCATTGGGTCAGCCAGGGAGCCATTTTCCGATTTTTCCTTGGCAGCATGACATCCAGGACATCAAGGCGAGAGCTGACGTCCGTCACGCTTCCCATGCAGTGGGACCTGATGTGCTGTCATGCCTCCGCCAGAGGTCATCAGACATTGGGCTGTGCACCCCGAGAGATGGCGAGCTGTCATGGGACGCTCGAGCCATTTCCCCCCCAGCCTGCCCTCCAACACCTGGGTCCGTTTCCTGAACTCCAGGTCATGTGTCACAAGTTAAAAATCTAACCGCTACACCAACAGGCCGACCTCAGGACATTTTTTTTCCTTTTGGGCTTACATAGTGTTTTTGGAAAGTCCCTTTGTTTTGCCTCCTAGCCCAACCCCCCCTTCCCCCCAAAATAAAGGAAAAGAGGAACAAAAGGGGGCAGCTAAGGTTCTTCAGTTTCCCTCCTCTATATCACAGTCTTACCTCTTCCTGCCTTCTCAACAGGTCCTCTCTTCTTGCCAGCTAGGACAGCCTGCTCCCCAGTCCTCCCTTATTCCCCCTCTCTTTGGGGTAGGAATTTCTGAAAAGAAAGGAAGGCAGACAGGGCAAGGCCTAGGGAGATACAGTCTTTATGTAAAAAAAAAATGTTAAAGGAAAGCTCTGTGTTCTGCCTCCCTCTATCTTATCAGGGATCTCCTCAATGGTTAGTTTAACTATTTTTATCTGTATTTCTGCATCAGTGAGACACCTGTCTTCCAGGAGGTGTACCTTTCCTATTCTATCCTTTGGGAGCATGTCAGAGGTGATGGAACTATCATACAGTCTTTTAGAAGAGGTGCTAAACTGAGTTGCTGTGGGCCTCCAGTCCAATTTAGCAAACAGATTTTCTGCCTCACTTATTTCCTCCCCTTGCAGGGTGTCTATTGATTACTTTTAAGCTTAGGCACCTCTCTGATTCCTGAGGCACCTTTATTGTTGGCATGCTCTGCTGCTGAGGAAATGTTGATCCCCGCTATGTTGATCCCCGCTACTCCTTCCCTTATACGCATGTCTTTCCTCCTGCCCAGATTGTTCTGGTCATCCTTTTTAGCCCACTACCGAGCCCCCTGCTCCAACCTTTTCTCGTTCTCTGTTAGATGGGTTTTGTTATTTTGTTCCTTTATTTTCTATATCGTTTCTACTATCCCTTGGGCTACCTTGCCCCCTGCCCCCCTTTTTTTCTTTTTCTCTATCACTTGTTTCCTCTCCTGGTGAACAGAATTGAGAGAAGAAGGGGTCTGGCATCGGTTACTGGCCAGTCCATGAGCACCACATCACGCGCTGATCTTGTGGGTGGTGCCACCATTGATGTCAGCCCCCCTAGCTCTAAGCTTTCAAAGCTATTAAAGCTCCAACAAGGTCCTAGCATCTCTGGCACAGACCCATCCAGTAAAGTATGGTGAAGATATTCTGGAAGATCAAGAGTTACATTGAGTACATAATTTTCATTTTTCCCAAATGCACATATATCTACAAAATACTGTTCGATGCAGGCTCAGCTGCAAGCATACCAGAACAATCCTAGAAGCCCTAGCATGTCACTCAACAGAGCATCATCAGGGTACTGTACACAATGCCATCTTGGCTTCTCTGACCCAAATTGAAAGGGTCTGGATTGGGCACCAGCCTAAGTTTCCGTCTCTGAATCCCACCGTACTGTTATGGTGTTAAGTGGGCCTGGCCAAATATGGTTCTCTCATATGAAAAATAATAGCGGGGGTTGAAAGCTCTTGGCTACTCCCCTCTACAAGACGCCTGCTTCTGTATGTGTCAGTCCCACAGATCTCTGCAATAGATAATACAGGTAGTTGTTTTATTTATTCTTTCATTTAAAAGTTGTGTATAGTAGGATAACAAAATAGCTACATGAAATGTAGCACCTCATTTTTATGGTAGGCAAAAGATGGGGCAGTTTTCAAAAAGTGTAACATCCAATTACATTGTTATATGCTATATTTATTTGAGCTTTCCCATCATTTTCAGGTCAGTTTTACCAAGGAGCAACTATCACAGCTGGTTCAGTGAGCTTAGGACCAAACCAATCAACAGCCACAATTAACATCCATGGCAAATTTAGCCCAGTCATCAGGTAATTATATATGGGCAATTACGCAATTAACATACACAATGGGATTTTTTATATATATTCTCTTAGTAAACATGTAATTTCATACTTCTGTCTATTGCAGACAAGAGTGGAAGGATTACAGACCACATGCAACATCTGATATCTTATGTTGGGTTCTCCAGCTGCCAGTAGATGCGCTCTGACACCAGAAATAGCACTGACTGCCTTGTTACAGAACTACAGTCTTCATGTTAAAAAGAAACTGAATTTCATAAATTGCAAATTAAGCAATTGTTTTGCTATGGAAAATCATGAAACCATTAAATTAATTACAGTATGTTACAGGCAGAACATTAAGTATGCTAGAATATGTAATGTAGAACATATATGTTAATAAACAGTGTCAATAGTTAAATATTATTTCATTTGAAAGTTTGCATTTCACACTTAACCCATGGTCTTAAGCTAGTAGAACTTTTATTTTTTCTATCCTCTGTTTATCCTCCTCTGCACTGACTGGCCCCCATCAGGCACAGTCCCAGCCACATTACCTGTCTTCCCTACACCATACCCACTCTGACTATCTTTTACAGCTTGTTCCTCACAGCAGGCCATCGAGGTTGACCAGACTATATTAGCGCAGCATCCAGTGGTGGAGGGCACCCAATCAGCAGTGCTAGGACTTTGGGGAACTGGACTCTCATTTGTCCACAAGTAAAGTTTTTCAACTTGATTTCCTTGCCTTAGGGATGCTGATGTGCAAAACTGCATATGTGCAGACACAAGGCACTACTTGCATCAGGCAGCATCCTTCTCTCATCAGACACACTGCAGGACATGCATCACTCATCCCTCAAGGAGAAGAACTGCCTATGGGATGCTCAGTCTTCCATCCCTTGTCTGTCCTTGGATGGCCAAAGCATGCTCCTGAATCTGAGCTGATTGTGTCAGAAACTGTGGCACTACCCCCACACTAGTGGGCCAGTGTGCTAGTAAGACATTTTAATTATTCATGCACCATCTCAAAACGGATTTGTTCTAAAGCTATTTTCTAAGTCCTTTCTAGGTCTTCATTATCAGAAAATGTTCAGGATTAAATGTTACAGAACATGAGTAATCAAAATACCAATGATACTAAAAGTACCAATTAAGGTCTGTAAAATAAAAAAATAATTATGTACAGTATAACATACCATGTGCTTGCCTGGATTCAAACCACTGATCATTTGCCTGCTAAGCAAACACACATTCAGTGTGCCACTGAGCAGCAGGTAAGTTGCATTTCCAGTGGTGTAGAAGTATGTCACAACCTACAAAAGAGGCAACTAGGGATCTAATCCCAGCAGGCAATATAACTTCACAAACTGTTGTTCTTGGCTAAATTTATTTCTCATGTAATTTACTAATCCAGCACCACGCCACCATGAATTGCCACTCAAGTGAATTTCCATCTTATCAAAAAGATGTTTAAGTACATGTCAGGATTTGAAATGCTGAACTTTTGCCTCCTAAACAGGCACGCATTCAGTATAAGTATGCCACTGAGTTACTAGTAAATGAGTTGCAGTTCCTGTGATGTAGAGGCTATGTCACATCCTGCAAAACAGGGGAATACGGGTCCAATACTAGCAGGCAATTTACGTTTATGAAATTGTTATTCTTAGCTAAATGTACTTCTCTTATGATTTGCTATTCCAACTCCACACCACCATGAATCACCACTCAAGCAATTTTCCATTTGACAAAAAAAATTTAAACAAATGTATAAGTCCCCGCATGCATTTGAACTACTGATACTTTTTCTACTAAGAAAACACACATTCAGTGTGCCACTGAACTTCATGTAAGCATTTCTCATGATGGAGAGGATTCAAACTATGTCTTCATAAACATAGACGCTGCAGAACAAACAGCCCACTCACCCACAATTTTGCAATATAATAGTACACAGCTTTATTAATTTTACTGAATTTTCAGAATGCCTCGTACACCACATTTCTGCAGCTTGTATGTTTGAGATGACTTATGCAGGAACAGACTTCTCCCTGATTTCAATTTAATTTCTTCACAGTGCCATGGGGATATCCAGATTTTGTTTTTCAAACTATTTTATGTCTTCCTGAATTTTAAAAGCTGGTGACACGTTCAGGTGAACTTTAGCAAAACATAATATTTAAACACAGTCCATCTTATATTTCCCAATAGTTCCGTATTTCTATTCCCAATTATTTATTAGAAGGTCATTTGTCTGATAACAGGATTTCTGCAGCTGAAGAGTTAATATATTCCTGCTGCTTTCTCCCTAGCTGAAGTTGAAAGAGCACTGCTTGTGACCTCATAGTTATTTCCAGGGCAACAGACTGTGATGTCACAACAAAGGATTATCACCTGGAGTATGGAGCACGCTATAGAGGCAGATGAACTCAAAATAAACCCTAAAAGACAACAATCATATATTCATATATATTTCCTTAGTAATAAATTATGGGGAGGAGAAATATATAAAATATAAATGGAATGCAAGCAGAATTGTACCTAATAATTATGTTTTTTAAAGTTTTCTTTGAGGTGTCAGTAGCCCTTTAAACCACTGATCATTTGCCTGCTAAGCAGAAAAACTTTCAGTGTGCCACTGAGCTGCAGGTAAATGAGTTGTATCTCCAATGATGTAGCAGTTCTGTCACAACCTGCAAAACAGGGGGCAGTGGATCTAATCATAGCAGGCACAAATTGTTGTTCTAAACTAAATTTACTTCTCATATAAATTTACTATTCTAACTCCATACCACCGTGAATTGCTACTCAAGTGAGTTTCCAAAACAAATTTGGAAAAAAAAAAAAAGCTTTGGTCTTTGGCAGGATTTGAATTGGTGATACTTTGTCTGCTAAGCAAACAGTATTCATTGTGCCACTGAGATGCAGTTCAATGAGCTGTAGTTCCTATGATGTAACGGTTCTGTCACAATCTGCAAAACATGTGACTGGGGATCTAATCCCACCAGGCAGTTACTTTAACCTATTGTTACTCTTAGCTAAATTTACTTCTCATATAATTAACTATTTCAGCTCCACACCACCAGGAAGAAAAAATTACTCACCTTAGTAATTAAGTTTCTTCTAATGGTGTCTTGCTGTATTCTGACTATTGCAGTTAGCCCCAGCACTCAAACTGACCCGGAGAGTGGACAGTTAATGTTCTATGCAGAGCACAGAACGTTGAGCTTGAGCTCAGTTCAAACCTCTGTCTGCTGCACTTTGAAGTGCAACTGTCAGATTCTTACGAGCTAATACTAACTAACTATTATGTGGAAATTGTAACATTTAAATATTTTGGATCCCCAAAAGACTCAAGACAAGAAATCAAAAATCAAAAACCAGGTAGTGAACAACTTAAGACTGTTAAATTAATAATATAACCCATTCCCCCTCTCTAAAAAGAGGGAGCACCCAAATGCACCCCTGGGGTGCAACACTGCATCTGCCAGCCCACTTCCCAAAAATAAGTTCTGAGAGGGGAGGTAGGAAGGGAGGTCAGAATACAGCAAGACTCCATTAGAAGAAACATAATTACTAAGGTAATTTTTTTCTTCAAACAACATGAAGTCTTGCTGTATTCTGACTATTGCAGACTACCCAGCAGTACCTCCATGGAGGAGGGAATCAAACCTACCTTGGGAATAGGCTCTGCAGTACTGCTGTACCAAACCGAGCATCAGTCCTAGCCTGGATGTCCAGGGAGTAATGCTTGGTAAATGTATGGACTGTTTTCCAGGTGGCTGCTTTACATATCTCTAGCAAAGGAATATCCCTGGCCACAGCCAGGGAAGCAGCTGTACCTCTAGTCGAATGAGCCCTCAGGCCTGAGGGAGCTATTTTGCCTAGCATCTCATAGCAGAATTGAATACAAGAGACAATCCACCTGGCAATAGTTCTCTTAGTGGCATGTTTTCCCTTACCCACTTCCCCATAAGTGAGAAACAACTGAAGGGAGTCAAACCTGTGAGCCTTAGTACGCTCAATGTAGTAACTGAGGGCTCTTTTAACATCCAAACTGTGTAAACTTCTTTCTCCTGAAGAAGAATGATTAGTGAAGAACACAGGGAAAGACACAGATTGGTTCAGATGAAAATCTGAAACCACTTTAGGTAAAAACCTCCTATTAGTTCTAAGGACCACCTTATCTCTATGGAATGAGATAAAATCAGGCTCCACTGACAGAGCTTGCAATTCACTGATACGCCTGGCAGAGGTAATAGCTACCAGGAAGAGTTCCAAGTCAAGTACTTAAGCTCTGCTGAAGACAAAGGCTCAAAAGGAAGTTGCATAAGCTAAGCAATGCAAACATTAAGATCCCAAGCAGGGGTAGGATCCCTAAAGGGGGGATTGGTATGAAGAAATCCCTTGAAAAATTTACAGAATACAGGGTGAGATGACAGTGAGGAAGGCTTTCCTGCTGACAGAAAAGCAGAAACAGCTGACAAATGTACTTTGAGAGTAGTTGGTCTGAGGCCTAGGCCATTAAGATGAACCATATAATCCAGAACTGTAGACAATTCAGCAGTGTCTGGGGATATATACTTTTTGGAACACCAAATGCTGAATCTTTTCCATTTGGAGTTGTAAGTTTTTCTGGTGGCAGGCTTTTGAGAGGTTTTAAGAATATCCAGAACCCCTTGGGACAGATGCAAATCTGCATACTCTAACTCTTCAAGAGCCATGCCTTGAGATTGAGCGACTGAAGATTTGGGTACCAAATCCTCCCCTGAGAGGAGGTTAACAGGTTGTAATTCCTGGGAAAAGACAGGGGAAGATGGACTGCTAGGGACAGCAACAGGGGGTACGAAGGCTGCCTGGCCCAGTCTGGAGCAATCAGAATCACTTTGCAAGGTTGTGACCTTACCTTGACCAGAACCTTGAACAGTAGAGGAAAGGAAGGGGAGGCATATAGAAATTTCCCTTCCCAGTTCAAAATCAGAGCATCCAGACGGACTGAGCCCAATACTGGGGGTCTGCAATAAAACAGAGGAAGTTGGTGATTGTCTGGGGCTGCAAAGAGATCTATCTCTGGAGTGCCACACCTTGAAAAAATCACTTTCAACACCAGAGGATCCAGGAACTATTCGTGATGGCCCTGGGAGATCCTGCTCAGTGCATCTGCTAGCACATTGTCCTTCCCTGGAAGGTGGACTGCTATCAGAGAGGTCTGCAGAGAATAAGCTAGGGACCACAATTTCATGGCTTCCGTGCACAAGGCCGTGGACCAAGTGCCTCCCTGCTTGTTGATGTACCATATGGTGGTGGTGTTGTCTGTCCTGACCTGAACCATCTTGTTCTGCACTGACTGAGAGAAAGCTTGCAGGGCCAGAAAGACTGCCCTGGGTTCCAAGAGACTGATATGAAGAAGGGATTCCTCAGGAGACCACATTCCCTGGGCTGTGAAAGCCCCCAGATGGGCTCCCCACCCCAATAGAGAAGCATCCGTGGTTAGGACCACAAAGTGATACTGAGGGATGAACTGGACTCCTTGCCTAAGGTTGCCCTGATCCTGCCACCATTGGAGAACCTGGATCAGAGTCTGGGTCACTGGAACTAGTTTGGTTAGAGAATCTTTCTTCTGAGACCAAAAGGCCCTCAGGTGAAACTGAACGTCCCTCATCTGAAATCTGGCCCCTTGGACCACTGCTGTAGAAGCTGCCATGTGGCCCAGAAGTTGAAGGAAGTGCTTTGCTGGCCGAGAGACCAGAAGGTGGAAAGAAGAAGCCAGCTCTACAATAGTCCTTGCCCTTTCCAGGGGAAGAAAAACTCTTGCTTTGACTGTATCCAATTCTGCCCCTACAGGGTTTTATTTAACTCTAAAAATTGATTAGCGTTTTGCTCATAAAATTTCTAAAACATTATGAAAATGCATATCACTTGCCTCATTGTGTTTAACATACATAACACTTCTAGAAAACCTATATAAATGCTTTGTGTACAGTTAGTATTGTCCCAAGAAAAAAACTGCTAATCGATTATTTAAAACCCTGCCCTATGAAGGTGAGGAGCTGTACAGGCTCGAGAACAGACCTGGGAAGATTGAGAAGGAATCCTAGGGAAGTGAGCACTTGCTGAGTCACTTGAAGGTCTGACTTGACTTGGTCTGGGGACTGACCCACAATGAGCCAGTCGTCCAGGTATGGAAATATGGAAATATTTTTCCTTCTTAAAAAGGCCACTACTACTGCTAGGCATTCTGTGAATACCCTTGGAGCTGATGTCAGGCCGAAGGGCATATCTTTGAGCTGATAATGGTCTGAAGGCAATTCGAACCTGAGGTACTTTCTGTGGGAGCACCTGATGGGAATGTGAAAGTAGGCATCTTTGGCCTTAGAGAGGGAAGGATTATTCTCAGAGTCACCATTTTGAATTTTGGTTTTAAAAGACGTTTGTTCAGGTATCTTAAGTCTAGGATGGGTCGCCACTCCCCTGTCTTTTTGGGGGTAAGGAAGTACCTGGAGTACAGATCTTTGCCCCTGTGCAATGCAGAAACTCTCTCTACAGCCTTTAGAGCCAGTAGAGATGAAACCTCTGCCTCTAGGGCAATGGTTTCGGAGATGTTTGCAGGTGGAAAAGATCTGGCCCTCAGCTTTGGAAATTTCTTGAAGCCGAGAACCAGTCCCTGGCTTACCACCTCCAGGACCCACTTGTCTGAGGTAACAGACATCCAGTCCTGGATGAAGTAAGCCAGCCTGCCTCCTACAGGAATGGGGGAGTCGACCTGGGCTGACACATTAGGGTGTCTACTTGGCAGGAGCCTTAGGTTGAGGGATGGATGCAGTCCTGCTCATCCCCCTTCTGCCTCTCCCTCTGAATAACCCCCTCTGAGGAAAGGGAGAAGAGGCCTGTGCTTGGTAGAAAGGCCTATGAAAAGGCCTGCCCCTGTCCCTAGCCTGCTGCCTTTGAGGAGTTGCCTGCCTTACCTTGGTCTGTGCACTCCTATAGGTGGTCCTATACTCATCCATCTTTTTCATGTAATTCTCTGTGTGCTCCCCAAACAGAGAATTACCCACCGCAGGGAAATCCATGGCCTTAGCCTGGGTGTCCTGTGAGAGACTAGTACATCTGAGCCAAGCCATTCTCCGAAGAGCCACAGAAGTAGCCATGACTCTAGAGAACACATCATTGGAGTCCACAGCAGCATGGAACTGTACCTTAGATGCCTCAATCCCATCAGCAGCCACCCCCTCCAGCTCTGAGGCTAGCTGGGGGGAGGCCTGCTTAGCCAGTGCCAGCACAGTGTCCCTCCTGGACTTCTGGTACCTGCCTGCATAGGCCATATAATTTTCCTCCCTGAGTCCTAAGGCGGATGCCATGTACTGTTTCTTTGCCATGGCATCCAGCTTCCTAGAATCTTTATCTGGGGGCTGTGAAGCCAAGGGTATATTAGCCTTATCACAGGCTGCAGCCTGCACAACCCTAACATGGCTGCATTGTTGATACAAGTACTCTGTACCAGAACCTCATAAGGTGTACCTTTTGTCCATCCTTCTGTCGACAGGAGGTACAGAATTTGGAGTCCTTAAAATCTTCTGTGTCTGTTTCCTAAAAGACTTATGAAGGGGAATAGACAGTCCTGTGGACTCTGGGATGTCCATCATCTCCACATAATCAGGTTCCTCTTGTTCCTCTACAGCTTGTTCCACAGGGAGCTGGAGGGTTTCTGCCACTTTCCTGTAAAACATGTAGTGGGAAGGGGACTCAGAAAACCTAGGAGGGGAAACACCAGAAGGCCTGTCTGGGGAGATGTTCAGTTCAATGGGCTCAGCCAGACCTCCCACACCATTGTCATTGTCATCATCATAATCTTCAACCCCCTCCAAATCCGGTTCATAAAAATCTTCAGGGGCATAATCTTGAACTGGAGGAACCAACCGATCCGAGCGCCTGAAGGCGCCGGATCAGATGGAACTGGACGAAGCAATTCTACAATCCTTATCGCATTGGCAATCTCTTCGGTGGACAGAAAATGGGTCTCTGGAACCGTACCGGATGATTTTTCTTTTCTTTTCCTTTTTGTCAGAACCGATCCCTCAGGATTGGCTCTCCTCTTGCCCGAAGAAGTATCGCCCTGGTCAGAGGGCATTCCCTCAGGTTCAGTCAGAACCGAACCGGGCTGGCCATCTGGGTCAGCGGACTTCACAGCCTCCTTATCCCTGAGCCTACCTAATCTTTTTTCTAGGGTAGACTTAAGGAAATTTTACAGATTTGGCAGTCTGAATCGAGGTGGTCAAACCCCAGACAATAAACACAGGTGGTGTGGGGATCAGCCTTATCAAAGACCTCCCCACACACACTGCAGTGTTGAAACCCAGTGGGCCGGTTTTCTTTTGGGTTTCTCAGACATAGCCATCCTAACCACAAACTTACCCTTTTTATGGCAAACAACCAGGCAAGACACCCTTTATCGTGTTTCTAACCGTGTCACGGGTACTGGAAAAAAACACAAGAAAATGCCGTTTTTATAAAACCGATAAGGACCGGTAACCACACTCTAAGTTTAAAAACAAAGACAGAATATATAAATCACTAAACAACCGGTTCAGCTGAACAGGTCGAAAAATCAATTTTACAATTTCCACAAGTTTACTATGTCTAGTTCACTACCTAGTACTTACTGTACCACAGACAGAGATCTGAACCGAAACTTGCGAAAAATAATCGGTAAAACCAAGGACTTTAACCGACTTACAAACTGTGAGCAAAGGAGAAATCTCCAGAGCAGCTGTTCAGTTAGGCGGTGTAAAGAATCTGACAGTTGCACTTCAAAGTGCAACAGACAGAGGTTTGAACCGAACTCGAGCTCAACATGCTATGCTCTGCATAGAAAATTAACCCTCTACTCTCCGGGGCAGTTTGAGTGCTGGGGCTAACTGCAATAATCAGAATACAGCAAGACTTCATGTTGTTTGAATTCCCCACTCAAGTGAGTTTCCATCTTATAAAACAATTAAAACAAATGTATAAGGCCTGGCAGCATTTGAACTTCTGATCCTTGGCCTGCTACCTGAACACACATTCAGTGTACCACTGAGCTGCAGGAGAATAGATGCATTTTCTATTGTTTAAAGGTTATAGAAATATAAAAACGTAGCCGCTGTTGGCAGAAAAAGAACAATGGTCTATCCAGTCTTCTCAAGTTCCCTGTTAAGCACTGGGACCTCAGGGTTCTAGGTTATGTCATAACCTACAAAATAGTCGACAGGGGTTCTAATCCTAGCAGGTGATTTACCTTCACAAACTGTTGTTCTTAGCTCAACATATTTATATAATTTACTATTGAGGCAGTATAGCGCAGTGGTCTAGGGGTCTGAGCTGCAAATCTGGTGACATCCAGCAGACCAGACCTGGGTTTGAATCCCACAGCTTCCACTTACACACTGTGTGACCCTGAGCAAGTCACTTAACCTCCTTGTGCTCCCAGGTCGCTCCTGTAAAAAAGCTTTCAGCCTAGTGTGCTATACCTGGTTAAACAACTAAATAAAAAAATACTATTCCAACTCCACACCACTATGAATTGCTTCTCAATTGAATTTCCATCTTATAAAAAAAGTTGAAAAACCCATAGTCCCTGCCAGGATTCAAACTGTGTGTACCTGAATTTAATGTGAAAACTGGGGTTACATCCAGGCTGCCCACTTGAATGTAAGGTGTATCTGGGTTGGGACATCCAATTGTACCAAATATAAACTAGAACACGAATATTTTGGATGAACTCCACTGTAACAAAATGTTCTTAGAAAACCTTTTTTTTTTTTCAAGTGGCACAAGTCTTGAGGACAACAGTTTTGTGGCTTTGCCACTTCTTCACGCCCTGCTGTGCTTCTAGATTATAAACAAAAAACTGTTTAGTACTTGAAACAAGGCTGGCTAACTTGTATATTAATCTTTTGTGTGAGGCTGTGTCAAATGCCTTGCTAAAGTCTAGGTAGGCCATGTCCACAGCCCTTCCCTGGTCTACTACTTTGGTCACCCAGTCAAAGAAATCTATTAGATTCATCTGACATGACCTTCCCACTGTGAATCCATGCTTCCTTAGGTCCTGTGCCCCGCTGGCCTCTAGGTACTCAACAATTCTTTCCTTCAGAAGTGATCCCATCATTTTCCCCTACCACTGAGGTCAAAATAACAGGTCTGTAGTTTCCTGCCTCTGCCTTGCTCCCACTTTTGTGAAGTGGAATCACATCTGTCCTCTTCCAGTCTTCAGGTATCACCCTATCCGCACATGATTTGTTAAAGAGGGTAGTCAGTGGTGCCACTAGTTCTACCCTTAGTTCTTTTAGAATTCTTGGGTGAATCCCATCAGGTCCCATTGCTTTGTCCACCTTCAGTTTTAAGAGTTCTTTCAGAACCCTTTCTTCTGTGAATGGACTAGTATCGACCCCCCTATCCAGAGTGTTTCTATTGTTTGGTTTAGGTACCGCCACCTCCTTTTCTTTTGTGAATACTGAACAGAAGTATTCATTTAGTATCTCTGCTTTTTCACTGTCACCCTCTACCCACATTCCTTCCCCTTTAGTAAGTCTCAGTATCCCTCCCTTGGTCTTTCTTCACTCCCTAATGTACCTATAAAAGGTTTTATCCCCCTTTTTAACAGAGTTGGCTATCTTTTCCTCAGTTTGGACCTTTGCTATTCTGACTTCCTTCCCTGCCTCCTTCTGCTTTAACTGATATAATTCTCTACCCTGCCCCTTCTGTGTTTCCTTATATTTCCTTAATGCTATCCTTTTCTTCTTAACCTTCCCTACCACCTCTTTTGAGAGCCATAGTGGCTTTTCCTTTGTTTTGTTTTGTTGATTTGCTTTACACAAAGGCGTGTTGCCTCTGTGATGGCAGTTTTGATTTTTCCCCATTGTTCTTCCACCCCTCCTTCTTGCCTGTTTGCTAGTGCTTTTCTGAGGCACTCTCCCATTTTGCCAAAGTCAGCCCTCCTAAAGTCCAACACCCCTGCTTTTGTATGGCTTGACTGTACAGCTGTTTATTGTGAACCACACTGTTTGGTGGTTGCTTGTTCCCAGATGGCTACCCACTTCTAAATCTGAAATCCATCCCCATTTGAAAGTACCAGGTTTAAGACTGCTCCCTCCTGAGTGGGTTCCAACACTAGCTGTCTGAGGCATGCCCCCTGTAGGGCATTGAGATTGACCCTGCTCTTGGATGTGGCTGCAGTAAAGGTGATCCAGTTAACATCTGGCATGTTCAGGTCCCCCATCAACAATATCTCTTTTTTTCTGCCATTCTAAGGATTCCTTCTATCATTTCCTTCTCCAGTGCCTCCCCCTGAGACAGGGGTCTGCAAACAACCCCTGTGCGGACTGTGGTGCCATTTCCTGTCTCCAGGGTGACCCACACTACCACCTCTTCCCCACCTGTTTATCCTTTAGTTCTGTTGCTTTGATTCCTTCCCTTATGTAGAGCGCTACTCCTCCTCCTCCTCTCTTACCTTCCCTGTCCCTCCTGTAGATTGTGTAACTTGGTATGTTGTTTTTAAATTTTCATTTCAGTTTTTTAGTAACAGAGTGTTGCCCAGAATACCCACACATTACATTGAAATACGCCTTTAACTGTGCCTTAGTACACTAAAGAAGTTGTGTTATCAAAGAATTTCAACATTCCCATTTGTCTATATCTATACATAAAGTGGTATCTGTACTTAATCTTTGCATTCACACATTTAGTCCCCCTAAATTAACATTATCTTTACCCTATAAGAAAGTAAAAAAGCATTTCCTCATGCTTTAATTCATTATTCATTCAGTGCTTCTAATATTTATATGTGTGTGTGTGTATATTCACCTTCTTTTTCTTAATACATATTAACAAAATGCTTAACAATGCTAGAGCAGTCCCCTTGCGTGGTTAAGTAGTATTCTAAAAGTGAAACAATAGAACAAAGTTTTATTTGACTTCGTTTGTTCTATTGTTTCACTTTCAGAATACTACTTAGCCATGTAAGTGAATATATATACATAAATTTTAGAAGCACCAAATGAATAATGAATTAAAGCATGAGGAAATCCTTTTTTACTTTCTTATAGGTTAAAGCTAATGGTAACAGTTTAAGGGGACTACATGAGTGAATGCAAAGATTACGTACAGATACCATTTTATATTTTTTTATTTCCTTTTTTTTATTCAGCATACTTTATTGAAATTTTAACAATAAAAATAACAAACATCCATAACAGATAAGAAACAACTCCTTAAGGGAGACCAAATAAACTACAAATTGGCATAAACTGATAGATATAGCCAACCAACAAACAAGAGAAGATAGAATATGGGAAAACAAAAACTTTCCCTACTCAAAGGATGCCCCAGCCTGCCTAAGCCATAAACTAACAATTGACAGAGTCCTGCCATAGAAGAAACAAGAATTATAGGTAAGGCCCTGCATGAGAAGAGAAAACTAATGAAAAACAGTTAAAAAAAAAAAAAAGGGAGGGGGGGACAGCCAGAAGTAACGAAATGGAAGAAAGTCATGCATACAAAGGTCCCCACTTTGTAAAAAACCCAGTACAGTTATGTCTTACATTTGCTATATGTAGCTCCAGGCACTCAAATGTTCTTTGTCCCATTTCACCCATGGTGGGATTGTCAAATCCAGCCAGTGCCTGAGTAATACCATTTTGGTGGCAGTGGCAATAAGGACAATATAGTTTCGCTGGAAGGTAAAGGGAATGTCCCGATACCAGCCCAATAAGCAAACCTCAGGGTTAAAAAATGGATCCAAATCAAAAGTGGGATCTAATCCCTGCTTAATGGCCATCCAAAATGGGATGGCCTTGTCTCAAGTCCACAACTTATGATATGGTGAGCCTTCCACCTGCTGACACCTGAGACAAGTAGAGTGTGTTTGACATCCCATTCATTTTAGCCTAATCGGTATGAAGTACATATTGAATTGCATCTGTCTGTATCAGTCTTGCTTAATGTATTTATATAAATCATCCAATACAGAACCCCAGATCTTAGAATTCCAAGATAATGACAGAGTATGTTGCCAATCATATGCATCCCGGTAGGAAGAGCGGGTGAAGGGACTGATACAACCGATAAAATTTGGAGGTGGCATGCTGTGAGGAAGCCATCATCTTCAGCTCCTGAAAGTGGTGAGAGACAAGGTCTGGCCAAGGTGGTGCACCTAAGGAAGCCTGAACAGATCTAGACATTTGTAAATATCTAAAAAAAAACTTAGAATTCAATTCAAACTTCATTTGGAAAGCAAGAAAGTCCATAAGATTACCTGATTGCAATAATGCTGCCACAGGGTTCGAGGGCAGTAATGGGAAGAAGGAAATGGGTATAGGGCTACAATCAATGTGGAGGTTTGGATTACCCAATATTGGTTGAGAGGAACACTTATGGATTTCCAAATGAAAATGTCGGCAAAGCTGCACGTGTGCACAGACCAACCAATAAATTGGTGTCTATCTCAGTATGTGAGGTATGGCTTTGGGAGGAGTAAAGAGAAAAGGGGTTCAAGCTCAGATGCTGGCATGAAGTAGATTTTAAATTAAGCCAAACTGGGGAGTAATTAGGTGGGAAATGTTCAATAGGTGTGCCCCAATGGAAATATTTTGAGCCATGAAGACCCAAATAATAAACAAAATCAGGTAAGAGAATACCATCCACGTGTAATGGGAATATAAGTTCAGCATATGCATGTCTGCTTACGCCACTATTCCATAGGACTTTAGATAGTGTAGAGTGTAAACAGTGGAACCAGACTTGGGAAAAAAAACGTTGAGCATACCCAAAGGGTTCAAAATACAAGGAAGGATATTCATTGTAATAACACTAGCCCTACCTCAAAATGACAGCGGTAGAGCTGTCCATTGCTTTAAATCTTGAGTAATACTCTGCAGAAGGGGGTTCAAATTGACTTTACGTAAGAGGGAAAATCAGCGGAGTATTCAAATCCCCAACTAGGGAAGGCTTTGGACTTCCACTGAAGCCCCAAAGAAAGAATAAAGTGTTTGTCAACTAAACCACTGAGAGGGAGTACTTCAGTCTTAGTGAGGTTTAGTTTATAAACTGAAATATCACCAAATGTAGTAATCTTGCGTAGGACTGTGGGAAGAGAAGTAGTGGGGGAGGATAAATGCAAAAGAATGTCATCAGCATAAGACGATAGTTTACATTCCAGCTCACTCACTGAGATGCCCTGAATGAGAGGGTTAGTTTAATCTTTAATAAAAAGGGTTCTAGATAAAGATTGAAAAGGAAAGGGGAAAGAGGGCACTCTTGACGGTGCTCGACAAAATAGAAAAAGGAGAAGGAAACAATGCCATTACACAAAACAAAGGCCGAGGGTTGGAAATATAAAATCCGAAGGAATATTAAAAGCTTGTAAAACTGAAAATAAGTAAGGCCATGGTACTCTATCAAATGTCTTCTCCATGTCCAAGGAGACCAAAGCCGCAAGTACCCCGGACTCCTCAGCCACAGAGATCAAATGAAAAAGTTTACGGGTATGATCAGATGAGTGCCTGCCAGCCATAAAACTGACCTGTTCTGGTCCAATAAGGCTGGCTCAGACCCGCTCCTGGTGGGCAGCAAGAATTTTAGCTAAAATCTTAAAATCCAAATTGATAAGGGAACTAGAGTGATAGCTGGAAGGCAAGAATTCGGGGTTTAGGTAGAATGATAATACAGGCCCAATTAAGAGATACAATCTGTTAACCCATACTCAAAGAGATAATTAAAAATGTCAACCAGGATTGGGACCAATTTGGAGTAAAAAGTTTTATAAAAATCAATGGGAAACCCATCTGGCCTGGCGCTTTGTTGGGAGAAAGGAAATAAATTGCCACCATTACTTCAGAAGCCTGGATGGATCCACTTAAACATTGCCCTTGTTCCTCTGAAAGTTGTGGTAAAGCAATACCTTGAAGGTAACCTTCTGTGAGGATGGGATCTTGAAAAATGCTGGTAGAAGGAGAGCAAAGAGCCTCATAATATTGTCTAAACATGTCAACTATATCCTGGAGTCGAGTAACCAAAGTACCCGATCCTGGTAGTCGTAGTCCATGAACCACCTTAGTCCCTGTCTGCTGATGCAAACAAAGAGCTAATAATTTCCCAGCATGCTCTCCTTGTTCCAAGTATCTGAACTTAGTATGAAGAATAGACAGTTCTGCTTTTTCGTTCTGAATAGCGCCATACTTAGCCCGCAGAGAGTGAAGAGACAACCATATATTCTCTGGGGTAGTGGTGGATAATGATGATTCAATGGTCCAAAGCTGGGATAGTAAATCTTGTACTCTCGTGCACCTCTCACGAGCTCTTTTAGTGGCAAGCTTAATATATTCACCATGAATGGCAGCCCTGGCAGCAACCCAAGTAACATCCATGGAGATATCAGGAGAATGATTAATTTCAAAGAAGGTAGTTATGAAATGGCGCAGAGAGTCAGTCATTGTGGGGTCTTGCAGCAACTGTGCATTCAACCGCCAAACATAATCCCTTTCGGTATCTCCCGAGAACCCCAAAACCATAGATACAGAACCACGGTCAGAAGTACCTAGTTCCTTAATGTTGCAACGGCCTACTCTGGACAGTTGGTCCTGGGTAAGCAAAAAATAATCAATGCATGAGAAGGAATTGTGAGGAGAAGAATAAAATGTGTAAGTGCGATCCTTGGGATGAAGTATACGCCATGGATCTATTAAGCCCAAAGAGTCAATAACTTCCCAAAGGCTGCACTGCACAGGAGACAAGCCCTTCTGACCACATTTGGATTTGTCAGGTTCGGCTTGGTGGACTAAGTTCCAGTCACCCCCAAGCACTATTGGGGTGTGACTATATGGGACCAATAATGTAAGCAAGTGGGAAAAGAAAGAGGGAGAGCCAGTAGTAGGGCTATACATAGAACCCAACAAAACTTTGGAAGAATCCAGCTTTGAATGAAGAAAAATGTATTTAGATTCTGCGCCCCAGATTTCGTGGCTCAATTGAAAGGAGAGGCACCTGTGGAGCAAGACACAAACCCCACACTTCTTGGAATGGTTTCCCGCTCCATAAACAGTTCCCATCCATGTCCGTTAAAACAAATTAACCTTATCACGAAGCGTGTGTGATTCTTAGATAAATGAAATGTCAGCACCTAACTGCCTCAGGTGTCAAAGCACACCGTATCACTTCTTAGCCACCGGGGCTCCCTTAATGTTCCAGGAAACTTAAGTATAAGTTTTAGCCACAACACAGCTGAGTTATAAAATAACAGGGCAAGGCTAGCCAGTAAAAAGAAAACAAAGTGGTGGCATCCATACAACCCTCCAAAGTGTTCCATCTCCAGTAAACAAAACCACAAAAGACATTAAGCTAAACCGAACAATAAATCCATAACCTCCCCTCCCCACCCGCCCCACAAAAGCAAACCCCAATAACAAAAAACCTCACAAGATATACAAAACTTTCAAACCCTTATGGCCTTAGCTCCCATCCCTCCTGGCCTGTGATAGCTCTCAACCAGCAACCCAGTTATCATCTGCCCGCCCCAGTATCAAATGTTTAGTAAAATGCAATGATGTAAGAACAAAAAAAGAAAAGAACCAAACTGACTAAAAAAATTAACCAAAACATAAAACAAAACAGGAAAGAAAATAACCAAAAATTGGCTAAAATCTACAGGACTGTGACACTTATCCAAAAGAATGTATGAAGCAGAATATGATCCCGACATAGGAAATCTATAAACAGAAAGAAAAAAGGGGGAATGTGTGTATGTATATATATATATATATATATATATATATATATAAAAATAGGGATACATGATGGGGAGTGTGGAATATGGAAAATATTTGCATGAGTGCAGAGTGAACTGTGATAATATCACGAGTGCTGAAGGCACGAGTGATATTATTGCAGTTCACTCTGCACGAGTGCAAATGTTTGCCATATTCCACAAGTTGCACATCATGTGTGCGATTTATACAATAGGGCTACTATCCATTGGGAACATTTTTGTCTGTTTTCTCCCTGTTTACTTTTATTTTTGTAACTGGGTTAGTTTTTTTTTTTTGAGGGGGAACCTGGGAGCATTGGGCAGTTAAGTGATTTGTTCAGAGTCACACAGTATTGAAATGGAAGTTGTGAGAATCAGACACTGGACTGGGCTGCTGAATGTAGGAAGTGTGTTCATTGCTTGTTACTCTAAACTCTAGGCTATACTGACAGCACTGTTTGTGTGTGGTCTGAGTGTGTGTAAGAGTTTCTGAATGGGCTGAGACTGTTAGACACTATGAGAAACAGGTGCATGTGATTTGCAATGATAATTGTGTTACCTGCAGCTAGGAGTGGGAAACATTGTTTTTTCAGTAAGTTGCTGGCTTCACTGAGACAGAGAAACTGTTGCAGTCAGCACTTAGAAAGAGAAACTGGTTTATGAAGGAGGCTGGTTTGAAGATTAGAGCAGCACAGTAATGGGCTAGGATTGTCAGAATATCTATGGGACACAGGTGATTGTCTTTTACAATGCTAATTGAGTTAGTTGCAGGATTCAGTGAGAAAGAGAAACTGTGAAGCTATTAAATGCAGGCTGCAGTTTAGATGGTCTCACTTCTGGTGACATCACCATTGTTGTATATTTGTTGGTGATGGACACTGTGGGTTTATCAGGAAATAAATCCACAGTGGTGATGTCATCACAGTGGTTATACAATGGCTGTGAAAATAACACCATTTACTTCATAGCATATCACTTCACCCCAATGTATAAATATATTTATATGTATATATATATATATATACGTACACACACACACACACATATATATACTGTATAGATAGATATATATGCATATATATACATACACACACATACATACAGTGGAGCCAGCCACAGTGAAACATGGCAACCGCAGTAATGACGTCACAAAATCCTGCATGATAAACATTATCATTAACTTATGATGGCCCCTGCAATAAACTGCAGCATTCTGTGGTACTCCACAGCATTGCTGTGCTGCATCCCAGCTGCCACATCTGCATACGCACATACATACATAAACATATATACTGTACACACATACAAATGTACATATACATACATACAAACATATGTATATATATATATTTCTGAAAGAAAGTGAAATAACAAAATGGAATAAACAAATGAAGTCTCTGCCCTGTATCGGTCTGCCTGAGATTGACCAATAATGGTAACACATAGCCATGGCAAACCTTACTTTCCCGTCTAATAAAATAAGCCCCATTTTTTTTTATATTTGGTATTAGTGTATGACCCATAATAATGTAAAGTAGTTTAAAAAAAGGGCAAAGTAAATTAGCATAAGTCCACTAGATGGCAGCAAAATACTATAACAGTATAACACACTGCAGCTGCCAGATTAGAGTATGATAAAACCAACTAAAAACAAGCATTTGTCAGTGCCGAATGTTGTCTTGCTGGCATTGGCATTGGTAGTGCAGGAGTTAGAGAGAGATGCATAATAGGAATGGCAGTGAAGTATGGAACTGACGCCAACCCCACCCCACCTTTCAGAGATTGACAGACATTGAGATGTGCCTTTGGGTTGTCAGCCATAACGCTCATGCCATTTCACCTCAACCTACCCTGCAGACTCCAACAAGTGTTGCGTTGTGCCTTGGGGTCATCGGGCCTTACGCTCACCCCATTCCATAAGGAAATACGTTAAGATGGGTGCAGTATAGGAGAATAGGCTAAACTTTGGGGCCGAAGAGTCCAAGGCACACCTTGATGGCTGTCACTGGCTGCAGGGTGGGGTTGGAACAGCGTCAGCATTACAGCTGACAATCCAAAGTCACACCACTGACGCCTGTCAGTCTCCACAGGGTGGAACATTACGGTTAGAAACCCTGAAGCTCCTGGCGTTTGTTGGTATTTGCACTACAAATTTTCAACATGTGCTTTTTGTGACCCCACCTCATGAAAGCATTTGGACCTCTGCTCATGAACAGTGGCACTGTGATTTTGTTAATCTGTCCCGAATGTTGATTTCCCACAGCGGCCATGCCATTCTGCACTAGATCTGCGAAAACACATTTTGGGCAGGATGTGAAAAATGACAGCTGTACTGTTCATAAGGAGGTGTGAAGAAATGGCAATGTTGAAAATCTGGAGTGAAAATATAAAAAATTCTCAAAGTTACGAGCGTGCGTGGAAACTGTGCAATGCACGCTCGTAGCACAGTAATTTTTTGGAATTTTTTCACCAAATTTTAAACATAGGCATTTTGGGACATCCGCTCATGAACAGTGTCACTGTGATTTTCTTAATCTGTCCTGAACTTTGATTTCCCACAGAGACCGTGCCATTGTGCGGCAGATGTGTGAAAACACAATTCAGGCAGAATGTGAAAAGTGACAGCTGTACTGTTCATAAGGAGGTGTGAAAAAATGCCAATGTTGAAAATCTGGAGTGAAAATATAAAAAATTCTGAAACTGCGCAATGCTGCGCTCGTAACAATCATTTTGGAATTGTTTCACCAAATTTTACAACATAAGTTTTTGGGGCCACACTCATGAACAATAGCACTGTCGTTTCATTATTTGGTCTCAAAATGTGATTCCACGCAGTTACTGCAAAATAACCTTTGGGGACTGAATAACGAGATGACAGTGACAGATTTCATGAGGTGGGGTACCAAGAAGCCCATGTTGAAAATTTGGAGCCAAAAGTAAAAAAAAAAAATGGGCAAGCTATCCACCTAAGTTAATCCCCATTGATGCCATTATACAGCTTACCGGCATTTCTTCAGTTCACGGTCGACTTTGAAGACTGCAGACATGTTCCTGCTCCAGCAAAGATCGCAGTGCTGGACCACCGGAGAAAGTATGGGGTGAGGAGGGTGTGGGGAGGTGGGGTGCGCAGAGGGTGGAGGTGTGGGTTAGGGCGCTCCGGACTCAACAATGGACCGTTTTCTTTTTTTCAGGAACGGACATCGTGGGAAGGTTTTCTTTCTTTACAGATGAAATAAATCAACTGTTGGGCACACTGAGGTGGGCTCCCAGTGTGCCTCATGACTTTGGGGGTGTTATGTTGGCCACATTGGAATGGGCTCCCAGTGTGGCACACAATGGAGGTGGGGTTGGGCAGGAGCAGGAACATGCCGACGCAGCTGGCTTTGGAACACACAAAGGACAATGGGGTGGGCTCCCAGTGTGCCACACAATCTTGAGGGGGGGGTTATAAACATGCCGACAGGGGGATTGAGGCACCCCATAGTTGGCTTTCTAAGGATTATGAGAGGTGGACTGCAACAGCCGCCGCCATGTTTGTTGAAATGTTTCGGCAGGCAAGCCACACCCTGCAATGACGGGGTTCTCCCCCATTGTCGTGGCGAATTTCTTTCAAGTTGGTGGTACGCTTCTCAACTGCTGTCACAGACAGCGTGCTCATTCATTAGTGCCACAGAGACAAGCCCAAAAAAGCAGTAGTGGCTTTGTCCACAACACTGCTGCACCTCCACAACCTGCTACTCCAGCAAGCTGCCACAAAATGTTGCTTGCGCTGCGCATGCAAGACAACATAAAAAGGGGGGAGAAGGCCCTTCCAACAGGTTAAACTATCCACTCCCCTACTAGCTAACTACCTGAACATTATAATTATTGTAAACAAAACCAACAAAGATCTCATATATTATTGTTAAATCCACTGGTATCATAATGGAGCAAACCTCCGGAAAGACTGCACAAAATAGAGCAAAGTAACGAGCAGAAAAACATGTCCATGAGCACAGTAATATGTCTAAGACCAGTGATCTGTGTGTGAATAAATTCCTCACTATCTTGAGAAAAAGATCTGTACAATAAGCTAATATGCCACATAAAGATTAAAGGGAAACGTCCATGTCCCGTCGAGCCCCACCTCCATGTGAAGGGGGCCCAAAAAGCAAATGTATAAATGGTAATAAATATGCCACTTACTGCTGAGTATTTTATTTAAATTCATATCTGGTTGATCCTCCGCCCTTCCCACCAGCATTTTAAGTTCAAACGCCCTCCCCATCACACCCACAAGCACCCGCGGCTGTTCCCAGGATGACATGGCAGTCGGGGAGCAGCCGGGTGTCTCCACATGCTTGTTATAGTGTCTGATGTCTAAAAAGCTCTGGTTTGGAGCCAGTGTACCACCGCGATATATGGAGACCAGATACAGACAGTTAGTGTGCCTGTTAGTCCGTACCTGGTCTCGGTATTACAAGGACACTGATAGACTCCAGACCGGAGCTATTTGAAGCTACTGCAATACAGATTATATGAATTTAAATAAAATACTCAGCAGCAAGTGGCAAATTTATTACCATTTATACATTTGCTAATCAGGCCCCGATACACATGGAGGTGGGACCTGATGGGACATGGACGTTTCCCTTTAAAGGGATACTCTAAACAGTAATACAAATACAGTGCAGACCCATAGCAGCAGGTACATTCTCTGACAGAAACCAGTAAAAGAACCAGTGAATATAACCTGGAATATCTACATGTATATCATCGCAAACAGACAACAGTGATTGATTGAAATAGATACACAAGTCCCTGGGATAATGGTGAATCAGAATGTCCTAGAGTCTTCTGGAAAAATTAAAACTTGAATCCAGCAACAGTTCCGTAATCAAACTCCTAAACCACCAGAGAGATCCATTCTTAATAGCCCCCATGATCAGTCAAGGTCCTGTACAGTATAGTGAAACCCATAAAGCTAATGCAGTAAAATTGCACTCTGAAAAAGAATCTCAAGCCGATCAACCCAAAAATTAGCCAATCCGAAATAACGATGGGAAGGTCCCAAATCCATACAAAGTGGGAGCGCAGTGAAGACAATACCAATCCCTTCCAAGGTTCGAGAAACCAAAGCTACAAAAGCAAAGTCAAAAATTATCTCCTAAGGTGCATCACTATAAAAGAAACTCCAGTAGGAAGAACATCTTACCGTACCAGCCGACCATCACTTTATCGATACATAGGGATGATCACAGAGTACAGCACTTGCTGACTGCAAGGAATGGCAAACTGGTGCCCCACTGTAGGTATCGCTACAAACAGTACATAAGAGTCTGTGCAACAAGATCACAAGAAATTTTTTTTCCACTGACATGAATATTGTACAGCAGTGTAGGACCCATTCACAGAGTGACATTACCTTATGTAGAAGGTTTAAACAGATCAGGCAGCAGCTTCATCAATTCTGCCTTTGCTTGCTCCAGGGAGTCAAAAGAGACTTGGGACCCATCACGGATGAGCTGTAACCGGGCAGTGTATTGTAATTTGAATTTTATTCCAGCTGCGGCTAAGTTAGACAGAAGGGGTCTAAAGGCGGCTCCGCACTGACGGGTTTCAAAGGGGAGATCTTGGCACACTGAAATCTTGGCTGCCTCCCATTGTAGCTGTCGTTGGCCCCAAACCTTAGCAAAAATATGCTGTTTATCAAGAAAATTAAGGATCTTAAATAAAAGGGATCTAGGTTTTTTACCATTACTTGACATCGGTCTTAGAGCTTGGTGTGCACGCTTCACTACATATTGCAGGCCACTGGGAGCAGGGCCCGCAATAATTTCATAGAATTTTTGCACAAATGCGAGGATGTCCTTTCCTTCTGATTTTTCAGGTAAACCTAGTATAACTAGGTTATTCCACCCAATCTGCCTTCCAAGTCCTCCACTTTGAGCTGAAGCTTATGCATTTCTTGCCTGAGGGCTGCCAGCATACGATCAGTCCTCTCCCACCAGGGATCTAGTGAAGCAACACAAGCCTCACTGTCCCCGACTCTTTGGGTAAGCTCCACAACTGCTGGTTTGAGGGAGTGCACTTCATTTGTTAGCCTGATAATGTAGTCCCGCAAAGGAACCAATTCTTGTAAGAAAATGGAGACTATAAGGACTTCAGAGTCTCTAGAGGAGATCACTGGTGATTCCGATGTTGGTTTAGATCTCTTCGGCCCTTGCTCTTTCTCTGGAGTAGCTGGTGGTGAGTGACGCACCACAGTAGGGTCGTCCACCATTTCCATTTTTGATGCACTATTTGGTATGGAAATGTAGCTTCAAGCTTCAGAAAGGGCATTCTAATGTCAGCCGGAGGGTTAAGATAAAATACAATTATTTTTAATACTTTAAGCCGTCCAGGAGAGCAGAATAGCACCCGGAAGCAGGCAGTCAGCAACTAGGCATCATGTAACTCCAGATACCATTTTATATACAGATACAGACAAATGGGAATGTTGGAATTCTTTGATAACGCAACTTCTTTAGTGCACTAAGCCACAGTTAAAGGTGTATTTCAGTGTAACGTGAGGGTGTTCTGGACACTTTGTCACTAAAAAACTGAAATGAAAATAAAAAAATAAAACTCAAGTACTAAACAATGTTTTGTTTATAATCTAGAAGCACAGCAGGGCTTGATGAAGTAGTGAGGCCACAAAACTGTTGCCCTCAAGACTTGTGCCACTTGAAAATAAAATAAAGTTTTCTAAGAACATTTTGTGGCAGTGGAGTTCATCCAAAATATTCATATGCTACCTGAATTTAAACCACTGCTTGTTTGCCCCATAAGTGAACACACATATTTAGTGTGCCACTGAGCTGTAGGTTGAGTTACATTTTCAGTGGTGTAGGGTTTATGTCACAACCTGCTAAACAGATGACTAGGAATCTAACCCCAGCAGGACATTTACCGTCACAAATTATTGTTCTTAGCTAAATTTACTTCAAATATAATTTACTTCTGAAATGTCACACTACCATGAATCGCCACTCAAGTGAGTTTCTAGCTTACAAAACAAATGTTTGCATCCCTACCAGGATTTGACTGACTGATCCTTTGTCTGTTAAGCCAACACACATTCACTGCACCACAGAGCTACAGGTAAATGAATCGCAGTTCCTATGCTGGAGAGAGTGTCATAACCTGCAAAACAGGTAACTCAAATTATATTGAAACCTAAGCAAGACGATTTAATTGACTACAACATATAGTAGAACTAAGTTCAATTATCTGAAAGCCTGCAATTTAGCTCTGCTGAAACCCTTCCCTACAGCAGCAGTGACATCTAATAATTTCTCTCATGCAACAAAAATTGTAGTGAGAAAGAAACAAAATGTGCAATACAGGGGATCAAATCAGGCTTGTTTAGGTCTGAAACCCTATAGCAAACTCTAAATGCCCTATCACTGGCATCATCAATGACATGCATCCAAATCACTCACTTTGAAAGTAACCTTAAAAGTTGACTAGATGTACAAAAGAGTACACATGACCACAATAGGTGCTAAGAGCTATGCTGTTGGCACCTAAAAAGTAACAGGTCGTGAGTTAGTATTTTGTCTGTTTCATTAATCTTAAAATGCATCTAAACATAGAAATCAGGTATGTTCTATAGAATACAGTAACATTTCTAACAGGGAGATATCACTCATTTTTTTTATAAAATAGGTTTCAGAATCCTTCAGCATGCTAGTAACTTCATCAGGGCTGAATTTTCAGGACTTGGAGGACCTCACAGTATATGGGTAAAATGTTATTGAAATATGCACCTCAATCAATTGGGCAGAATTATTACACTACCCAGAATGTCATGTCTAATGCTTTATGGTATGGGGGTTGAACTGTTCCCCAATTTTACACTTTAGAATGAGTTTGGAAATGTGTTGTTGTTTATAGCAGTTCTATATTTACTGCTTCAAGAACGTGATATTGTTTTAGTGAAATGCATAGCACCATGCCATGCCCCTATTTAGGGGTGGGCAAGTTTGGGCTACCAACGGAACAATTAAACTTTTTCATTATTGATCATGGGCTCTTAGGCTACAGTTCCATGGCATAACTGCAACACTTACTACCTAGGGAAATAATTTTCTATCTCTTTCTCAACATAGACTTAATTAGGAAATACCAATGAGTCCTGTATGGTACTCTACAAATGATATGCATCTACTATGTTTCCTAATTGTGAATAATCTTATGTTTCATCATTGTAACTGAATAAATTATATATATAAAAAAACAATGATCTACTCTAAATGCCCTCACCTCCCAAAGCCCTGGAATCTCTGCGACTATCATGGGCCTGTCCTTGGAGGCTACCAAGTCACTGGGCATCGAGCTCAGTTTGTCTTAAAAACTGGTTCCGTCGACAGCTGCATTGTGTAGGGCCCTTGCCACCTCATGCAGTATGGCAAACGAATACAGATAAGGCACCTCAAAGGCACAATTGACACATTGGCATTCTATGTGCCTCACAATTGATTCTGTAGTCAAAGCATTACCAATCACGCCGGCCCGCCGGCTATGGGTGGATTTCCGCTGGACGCCGGGCGACCCGGTTCGGGAACGGACCTGGATCGTTGGAGGGCCGGCCGGGGGGAGAAGGATGGAGCGTCCTATGGACTGCTCTCCTTCTCCAGGGGGGAGGGTGGGTTAGTGATCGGAGCACTAGTGACCCCGAGCGGAGGCTGGGGAGTCACACAGCTTCCGACACTTAAGACGCCTTGGAGGCGGGGCAGACGTCATCACGTCATTGCACGTCCCCGCCTCCCTGGAAAAACTGGAAAATGGACGGCTGTCGGCACTTCCCTACCTTAGAAACGCCACGGCTTCAATTAGCCTCTCAGGCCGGGCCTCGATCCAAAAACTAGTGTCTGCGGGGTGTCCCCCCGCTCCCCGTAGCCCCGCCCGTGGGGGGTAAGCCGCGGGGTATCGGAGGGCTCGAGGCCGTTCTGGAGAGGTGGAAGCTGCACGGGCTGATAGTCCCAGGCGGTCGGCGGCTAGGTGAGGAGGAATAAAGTATAAATAAAAAAAAAAAAAAAAAGCATTACCAATCAGTATGCTCAGGGCCTGGCACTCTAGTAACCAACACACTGCTCACTACTGGAAGCAGGGGATTGTTACAAATACAAATTTGGACTGTGGACCAGTGTATCAAGTGTAGTACAGTATACTACACTTGTTGTACTACTTAGCATTAGCTGCTATGGGCACAGTGTTTCTATTATCATTCTAGATTAAGGGAGTGCTCTTGGTCAGTTGAAGTGCTCCTTTGCTCTACATGTGAAACACTTATTCTGTGAATAGCGTCTCATGCGCTTCTTCCCTGTAGATAGACATGTTTGAGGCAGTTTTTAAAAAAATGATTTCTTTTTTTTTGTCCGACTCAGTGCCGGCTTCACCCCAGTCACGGCCCCCATCGCCCCTCACTCCCAAATCAGCTGTTCTCCCATTTACCCCCTGGCTTACCCCCAGGGTGGGGCTGCAGCACCGGCCAAGGTGTCACAGACACGGTTCGGGTTATGGGAGCCAGCCTGAGAGCGAGGAGGGGCGGCGGGATTTTCTAATTTGCTCCCTCTGGAGCTGGGTGCATGCAATGATGCCAGCTGAGGCGGAACACGCACGCTCCTGTGCGTGCTACCCTTGAAGCATCAGCACTTGGCTCCCCCATGCTCATGCATGTCACCTTGCTCCCCAGCCTCCGCCAGGGGGCACTCAGGTGCTGGGGCTGCAGATCCCCCCCCTCCCCGGGGTAGGAGAGCAGTCCTCCGGAAGCTCGATTCTTCCCCACCCCTTCCAACCCCCGCCGGCCCATGTCCGTTCCCGAACACGGGTCGCCAGCGTGGTTCAAGGTGTGGCATCCAGTGCCTCAACCCTCAGCGCCACCGGGCCAGCCTTAAAAAATAATTTTAATATAGTACTGATCACTCTCTGTCAATAATATAGTAATACTGCTACCAGTACCACCCCTACGGTCGCAAGAGTGGTCCGACTTACATCCTTAGGGTATCTCATACCCTAAGAATGCGTATGTAACCCTCCTGCCAAATGGGGGCTTACCTGCCACCTAGCAGCTCTGCTCTAGTTGCTTTCCTAAGCACCTCCCGATGCAGCTTGTAATTTTTTGTTGCCTCTGGGCCTGGTCCCGATCTGCTGTGCTCTTATCTGGTGCCCCAGCCAGCCTAAAGAAGTAAATCCTGCCGTCCGGGTCTCGAAAAGTATGACCACAATCTCCTGCTTTAGCCGTGCCCTCGGGGCAGTGAGATTGTGCAGGCGTGAGTGGCACCTTTCATCTGCGACCTAAAAATTTAAAGAGATCCACAAGGTGATCTTCATCAGGGCTCCTGAATATTAATGAGCCAGAGCCCTGATCATAAATGAATATTCATGAGAGTCTGTCTGACCTCGGGGCAGCTTGTTCTCGGCTGCGGCTGAAGGAGAAAGAAAAAGAAATGTTTAAAATGAAGAATAATGTAACTTGCAATGTATGCTTGGGGGACTACTGTTGCAAGGGGGGAAATGTTTACAATAAATGAATGCTTTGCTCCAGGCTGCACCAGACAAATGTTGGGACTCAGATAAAAATAGCCTGTCTGCTGCTGCATGTCAGGGAGCTACAATATCAGCAGCAGTGACAGGAAAACAGACTGAGCAATGTTCTTTATCTGTGCAGCAACAGCTAATACACATCCAGGGCTAATGGACTGTGGGGCATTGGGGCAAATAATTAATTATTTCTGGCTGCACTAGAACTTTGATTTGAGACTGCACCTAATCTGCTATAGGGCAGTGTGTTAAGCAACCACTGCAAGTAGCCACAGTCAATCAGAAAGCCAGGATAACAAAGCCAGGACTTGTTGGACATTAGCCGAAGCTCATGGGAAATCATCAAGTGCTCATGAAGACTTACAGGGACCTAATTCTAGACACCAAAACAGCAGACCAACAGTGCAAAGAGTGAGGTTCATGCATAATTCATTTTTGTGACTGACAGGCCTTCCAGCCAATAGGAGACCAGGAAACCAAACGCTTCAGCCAATCAGGAGCCTCAGGAAAACCCTATAAGAGACTGTGTTTTCCAGCATTTTGCTAGATTCCAGATTGCAGATTCAAGAGGGAGATCGAGAGAAATTCGATCAGGAGCCACCCACAGTGGTGGGGGCTCAGGCCCCCAGCCATGCAGCCAAGCCTGGTAATCCAGCTAAAGCCCTCCATCCAGGAGGGGGTTTTCTTGTTTTATTCCAGTTAAGTTCAAAGTAATGTAGTTGTTAAACTGCTAGCCTGGGGACTGCCAGAACATCCCCCAGATGCTAGCCCTCCCTTCCACATCGGGGAAAGGTGTGGACCAGAACCAGATGACATCAAGCAGCTGTGAGAGAGCTGAAGATCATCAGGAGCCTTTTATAATGGCGGATCGTCTGTGTGGAGCCTGAGTAAGTACTCTTGTAAATATGGTCCGTAATGTCCCAGTAACTGTTCAAGTGACCAGAAAGCAGGCTTAATGAATCTCGGATACCTTGTCCAAAGTGACTGTTCGATAGAAGATGGTTCTTCAGTTAGCACCCTGCCCTGCCTACCCTGTTTGACCCAGCAGGGTGGAGCTCTGGAACTGTTTTTGCAGATCGTACCTGTTGCTGGGGGACCCAGGAGAGATCAAGCAGCGTTCAACTATTGGGAGACCCATCGTGAGCCTAATAGTATCATATAAATCTGCTGAGATTCACCTATACTAAAAAATATCATATAAATGTGCTAAGACGCACCTATGCTAGGAAGAATCATATAGATGTGCTGAGATGCACCTATGTTCAGAAGCATCATATAGATGTGCTGAGATGCTCCTCTGTCACAAAGTACCATAAATGTGCTGAGATGCACCTAGGTTAGATACTGTATATGGTTGAGATGTCCTGTGGAGCCACCAGCCATAGCCGCACTGCCACACTGATGGACTGAGACCTCAAAGTTAAGTCAGACTGGCCGATAAAATTCTGGAAATTACAGTTTTCCACTTTGCTTAATTACGTCTGGAAATATAGACGTTCTAGAGATATAAATGTACTGCATGTGACAACCATATGAATGTGCTGAATATTCAGGATTGTCAATCCTTGTTCCAACCGTTGTAACCATCCTGGTTACCTTCCCCATAAATGTTCAGTTTATGACAAGCAGGGCCACCCTTGCTCTTTTGCCAAAGGCAGGGCAACCCCTGCTGTTCTGCTAAGAAAATCGAAAGTTGTGTTGTTAAAATGCTTTAAAGTTAAAATCCTTCTTTTTCTTCTTTTAAATTAAAGCCGGCCAACGCCACCAGCTACAACATCCTCCAGGCCTGCAACCATCCAGGACTTTGGTATCTGGGTACCCAGGGTATAGTGTGAGATTGCGGGGTTTCATGCATGTCTGGGAACTGGTAGCTGTGGTGGGGAAATGAAATGTGTTCATCTCTTTTCTGCTAATCTGGTACTCACCTAGCTGGAGGGTTTCACCAGCACAAGAAAATCGTTTGTACATTTGTAAAGAAGAGTCACTGCATAAGCTCTGCTCCTCCTGTTTCCCCATCCTAACCCCTATGTCCCCTAAATAAATATGGTTGTTATTGATTTTTGCAAAGGGTTGTCATGAGCATATTATTAGAGAGTTTTTAAATACAAAATGTCTGAAATGTGAATAAATACTAATGGGTCATGTTTTGGGGTGGCAAAAGGTAACTGTGGGTGTTATAACATCTCAGGGGGTTGTACCAGGTAACATCTAGCCCATGTTAAAGTTAAACTCTGAGTGGAGGCACTCAACTCCCAAAGAAATTACAAACAACAGCCTGTCTCAAGTCAAAGTAGGACTCAAACAGCACCTAATGACTAACTCAAAATGCACCTGCTTCTCAGGTCCCACTTGATAGACAGGCCTACCCCCAAGGTAACACCCAGCAGGGCTACATAGAGAATCCTGCCTCCATTCCAGCCTAGCCAAGGGCTTAAGTAAGCTATCAGTCCTCTTTAAGCACTTGGTACTGCCCTCCCAACCTCCCCCACACACACACACACCATACTCGACAAAGCCCTCTGGAGCTGCCCCCCATCACAGCCCTCGTTTCACCCTCCACCTCTCGCCTTCTGCGGCTGGTTTCAAACCCAATCCCCTTGTTTCACTGTCACCCAGCCTCTCGTAATGGGATAGCGTTAAATCCAATGCAGTTACTCTGCCATAGTCTAGCACTGGATTTGGAGGTTTCCAGGGGTGTGCTACCTAGGGCAACCGATTAGAAATAGCTTAGTATTCAATTACAACTGCTCAGTTTTTTTTCTCCTATTTGTCTAATTGTCAAGTAATCGCTCTTTAATGCCTAATGATCAGGCCTCTGTAGCCATTGAATATGTGTATTGTCTTATTGTCCACACTGACGTGGAACCTTTGTAAAAGAGCTCACGCTCAAAGGTCTTTCCGAAATACTAATTAAACAATTAAACATTTTAGAACCTAATGTAAGTTTAAGAGTCCAAACCTCTCAGCCTACACTGTAAGTAGTAGGCAGGGGCATAACTTCAGAGCATACCGCCTAGTTACGATTAGTCATTAATTTACAACTGTAAGAGTGGTTTTGGCAGTAGTATTAACATACAATTTGCCACCCGTGTGTTTATTATGAAATGGGCAGAAAGAATGATGGCTCCTGATTGGCTAAGAGGTACTTTTGGCCAGGCCGTTATCCCAGCACAACAGCCCAGCTTAAAGTAGCGCAACAAAAATATGTTTAAAAAATACATCCACGTTACCAAAAGGACCCATTTCTAAGCTAGCCCATTGGTGTAGTGGTAGCACTACCACTCGCAACCCCAGCAACCCGAATTTGTGAACGAGTTTGGGTCATGGGGGGCTGGCTGGGGGTAGGAGGGTTGAGTGTCCCAGAGGATGCTCACTTCCTCCAGGGAAGGAAGGGTTCCATCCTCCGCCTCAGTACTGCCACCTGGGTGACCACAGGTAGTAATGCAGCTGAAGGGTAGATGGGGAGGGCGGGGACACCACTGACGTTGGCAGGCGGACACATGCTCAGGCGTGTGCAGGCTCGCATTGATGTCCACGCAGGCAACCTCTCCAGGGAAGAAAAGAAAAAATTACTCACCTTAGTAATGTTGTTTCTTCTAATGGAGTCTTGCTGTATTCTGACTATTGCAGTTAGGTCCTGCCTTTCAACTGCCCCGGAGAACAAAGAGTTAACTTTCCATGGCCAGCATGGAACATTCAGTGCAAGCTCGGTTGAAGCTCCTGTCTGCTGTTGTTTAAACTCCAACCATCAGATCTTTACGAGCAATACTCACTAGAAGTTCTGTGTGGAAACTATAAAACTCACACTAGCCAACTGGCAACTAAATTTATTTAAAAGGTTTTTTTGGGTTTCAAAGCAAAGACTCAAGTCAGGAAAGCCAAAAAACAAAACACAACACACACCCAAAGTAAAGGAGGGCGAAAGAGGGGCACCTCTAGGGTGCCAACACTGCTCCTGCCCACCCACATCCCAAAAACCAGGTTCTGAGAGGGGAGGCGGGGGGGTCAGAATACAGCAAGACTCCATTAGAAGCAACAACATTACTAAGGTGAGTAATTATTTTTTCAAACAACATGAAGTCTTGCTGTATTCTGACTATTGCAGACTACCAAGCAATATCTCCATGGAGGAGGGACAGAACCTACTTTGGGAATAGGCTCTGAAGTACTGCTGTGCCAAACCGAGCATCACTCCTAGCCTGGATATCCAGAGAGTAATGCTTGGTGAATGTATGGACTGTTTTCCAGGAGGCTGCTTGACAAATTTCTAAGATAGGAATATCCTGGCAGCAGCCAGGAAGCAGCTCATGCCTCTAGTAGAGGTGAAACCTCAGGCCTGAGGTGGGTTCTGCCCCAGCTTTTCATTGCAGAATTGTATACAAGAGACAATCCACCTGGCAATAGATTTCTTAGTAGCAGGTTTGCCCTTACCAACCTCTCCATATGTGAGGAACAACTGGAGGAATTCAAACCTGTGACCCTTGGTGCGCTCTATGTAGTAGCTGAGGGCCTTCTTAACATCCAAGCTGTGCAACCTCCTCTCTTCAAAGGAGGAATGGTCAGTGAAGAAAACAGGGAGCAACATAGACTGATTAATGTGGAAATCTGAAACCACCTTAGGCAAAAACTTCCTGTTAGTTCTTAGGACCACTTTATTTCTATGGAAAGAAATGAAATCAGGCTTCACTGACAGGGCTTGCAATTCACCGATACGCCTGGCAGAGGTAATGGCTACCAAAAACACAGTTTTCCAAGTCAAGTACTTAAGCTCTGCAGAGGACAAAGGCTCAAAGGGTGGTTGTATAAGCTGAGCAATGCAAACATTAAGGTCCCAAGCAGGAGCAAGGTCCCTAAAAGGGGGGATTGGTGTGCAGCAATCCCTTGAAGAACTTACAAAACACAGGATGGGTTGACAGAAGACAGGGCTTGCCTACTGACAAGAAGGCAGAAACAGCTGCCAAATGCACTTTAAGTGTAGCCGGCCTAAGTCCTAAGCCATTAAGATGAACCATATAGTCCAGGACTGTAGGCAACCCAGCAGATTCTGGAGAAATATGTTTATTAGAGCACCAAATAGTGAATCTATTCCATTTGGAGTTGTAAGTCTTTCTGGTGGAAGGCTTTTGAGAAGCCTTAAGGATATCCAGAACCCCTTGAGAGAGGTGCAGATCAGCAACTATAACTCTTCAAGAGCCAGGCCTTGAGATTGAGAGATTTGAGGTTCGGATACCAAATCCTCCCTGAGAGGATGTCAACAGGCTGTAATTCCTGGGAAGAGACAGGGAAGGTGGACTGCTAAGGACAGCAACAGTGGTACCAGGGCTGTCTGGCCCAGTCTGGAGCAATCAGAATCACTTTGCATGGTTGAGACCTGATCTTGACTAACACTTTGAACAGGAGAGGGAAGGGGGGAAAAGCATACAGAAATCTCCCTTCCCAATTCAGAATCAGAGCATCCAGGGGGACTGAGCCCAAGACTGGGGGTCTGCAACAAAAGAGAGGAAGTTGGTGATTGTCTGGGGCTGCAAAAAGATCAATCTATGGAGTGCCTCATCTCAAGAAAATCACTTTCAAAACTAGAGGATCTAGGGTCTATTCGTGATGGCCCTGGGATATCTTGCTGAGAGCATCTGCTAGGACACTGTCCTTCCCTGGGAGGTGAACTGCTATCAGAGAGGTTTGCAGGGAATAGGCCAGGGACCACAACTTCATTGCTTCTGTGCACAATGCTGTAGACCGAGTGCCTCCTTGCTTGCTGATGTACCACATTGTGGTGCTATTGTCTGTTCTGATCTGGACCACCTTGTTCTGTACAGATTTGGAAAAGGCTTGCAGTGCCAGAAACACTGCTCTGAGTTCCAAGAGATTGATGTGAAGCAGATATTCTTGAGGTGACCACAGCCCTCGGGTGGTAAGATCCCCCAGGTGGGCTCCCCAGCCGAGCAGGAAGGCATCTGTGGTGAGTATCACTGAATGAAACTGAGTGACAAAAGGAACTCCTTGTCTCAAATTGCCCTGATCCTGCCACCATTGCAGAGCCTGGATCAGGGTTCGAGTCACTGGGACCAGTTTGGTAAGGGAATCCTTTCTTTGGGACCAGAAGGCTCTTAAGTGGAACTGAATGTCCCTCATCTGAAATCTTGCTCCCTGGACCACTGCTGTAGAGGTTGCCATGTGGCCCAGGAGCTGCAGGAAGTGCCTTGCTGGTCGAGACACTTGAAGGGTGAATGAAGAGGCCAGTTCCATAAGGGTCCTTGCCCTGTCCAGGGAAAGGAAGGCTCTTGCCCTTATTGTATCCAGCTCCGCCCCTATGAAGGTGAGGAGCTGTACTGGCTCGAGAACTGACTTTGGAAGGTTGAGGAGCAATCCTAAGGAAGTGAGCACTTGCTGAGTTATTTGCAGATGTGACTTGACTTGGTCTGGAGACTGACCCACTATGAGCCAGTCGTCCAAGTGTGGAAAGATGGAGATCTTTTTTCTCCTTAGGAAAGCAACCACTACTGCCAGGCACTTTGTGAACACCCTTGGGGCCGATGTTAGGCCAAAGGGCGTTGCTCTGAATTGATAGTGGCCTGAGGGCAACTCGAACCTGAGGTACTTCCTGTGGGAGCACCTGATGGGAATGTGAAAATATGCATCTTTGAGGTCCAGGAAGGCTAGCCAGTCCCCTGGCCTTAGAGACGGCAGAATTATTCCCAGAGTCGCCATTTTGAACTTTGGTTTTAAAAGGTGCTTGTTCAGATATCTTAGATCCAGGATGGGCTGCCATTCTCCTGTTTTTTGGGGGGGTTAGGAAGTACCTGGAATACAATCCTTTGCCCTTGTGTAGGGTTGGAACCCTTTCTATGGCTCTGAGGGCCAGGAGGGAAGAAACCTCTGCCTCCAGGGCAAGAGTCTCTGATGGATTTGCAGGTGGAAAGGATATGGTTCTCATCTTGGGAAATTTTTTGAAGCTGAGAACCAGTCCCTGGCTTACTACTTCCAGGACCCACTTGTCTGATGTCAGAGACTTCCAGTCCTGGACAAAGTAAGCCAGCCTGCCCCCTACAGGTAGTGGAGAATCGGCCCGGGCAGACCCATCAGGGTATCTACTTGGCAGGGGCTTTAGGCTGAGGGGTGGAAGCAGGCCTGCTCATTCCCCGTCTGCCTCTCCCTCTGAAGAACCCTCTCTGAGCATAAGCAGAAGAGGAGGCCTGAGCTTGGTAAAAATGCCTTTGAAAGGGCCTGCCCCTGCCCCTGGAGTGCTGTCTCTGAGGAGTGGCTTGCCTTTCTTTGGCCTGAGCACTCCTGTACTCATCCATCTTTTTCATGTAATTCTCTATCTGCTCCCCAGAGAATTACCAATGACAGGGAAATCCATGGCCTTAGCCTGGGTATCCTGTGATAGGCTAGTACATCTGAGCCAAGCCATCCTCCGAAGGGCCACAGATGTAGTCATGACTCTCGATGAAACATCATTGGAGTCCACAGCAGCATGAAACTGAACCTTGGATGCCTCAATCCCATCCACAGCCACCTGCTCCAGCTCCTTGGCAAGCTGGTCAGGGGCCTGTTTAGCCAGAGCCAGCACAGTGTCCCACCTGGACTTCTGGTATCTAGCTGTGTAGGCCATATAGTTAGCCTGCCTGAGTCCCAAAGATGCTGCCATGTATTGTTTCTTTGCCATGGCATCAATCCTCCTGGAGTCCTTATCTGGGGGTGTGATGCCAAGGGAATATTTGCCTTATCACAGGCAGCAGCCTGCACTACCCTAACATGGCTGCATTGCTGAGAAAGGAACCCGTGTCCAAGCCTTGAAAGGGTATACCTCTTGTCCATTCGTCTGTCCACAGGAGGTATGGAGTTAGAGTCTTTAGAATTTTAAATGTCTGTTTCCCAAAAGATTTATGGAGGGGAATAGACAGTCTCCTGGACTCTGGGAGTCCATCATTTCGACAAAATCAGGCTCCTCCTGATCTTGCACTGCTTCTTCCATTGGAAGCTGGAGGGTTTCAGCCACTTTCTTGTAAAACATAAAGTGGGAAGGGGACTCAGAAAGCCTGGGAGGATAAACACCTGAAGGTCTGTCTGGGGAGATGTCCGGGTCAATAGGTATATCCAGACTTTCATAATCACCACCATCATCATTATCCTCATACTCTCCCTCCTCCTCCTCCGGTTCATAAAATTCTTCTAATGTATAATCCGGAACCAGGGGAACCGACCGAACCGAGCCCCTGCCAGATGGTGCCAGTTCGGCTGGAACCGAAGTTAGCGACTGAACTATCCTTATCGCTTTGGCTATTTCATCAGCGGTCAGAAAAATAATTTGTGGATCCGAACCAGATGAGTTTTCTCTTCTCTTTCTTTTAACCGGAACTGACTCCTCAGAATCAGCTCTCCTTTTACCTGAAGAAGTTTTGCCCTGGTCAGAGGGCACTCCTTCTGGTTTGGTCTGAACCGAAACAGGCTGGCCATCCGGCTCAGCGGATTTCTCGGCCTCCCTTTCCCTCAGTCTACCTACTCTCTTATCCAGAGTAGCTTTGGGAAAACTTTTACAAATTTGGCAGTCTGAATCGAGGTGGTCAAACCTCAGACAATAAACACAGGTGGTGTGGGGATCAGCCTTAGCAAAGGCTTGCCCACACACACTGCAGTGTTGAAACCCAGTGGGCCCGTTTTTTTTCTTGGGTTTCTCAGGCATGGCCAATCCTATCCAAAGCGTATCCTTTTTTCGGCAATCCTGACTGTGTTATGGGTCTTGGAAGAAAACGTAATTAAATCTGTTTTTTTTTAGAACTGATATGGACCAGTTACCACACTCTAATAAATTCTAAACTTTTTTAAGATCAATCTGATCGGTTCAAACCGAAACCGATCCCAAATTTACAAGTTCCACACAGAAACTAAATGTAAAACCTATCTAGTACTCACAGTACCACAGACAGAGACTTAAACTGACAGATTTGGTAGCAGAAATTCGGTAGAAACCGAGTGAAAAAAACGACACTTTAACCGACTTTTTTGAACCGGGCAAAGGAGAAATCTCCGGAGTGACTGTTCAGTGAGGCGAAGTAAAGAATCTGACGATTGGAGTTTAAACAACAGCAGACAGGGGCTTCAACCGAGCTCACGCTGAACGTTCCATGTTGGCCATGGAAAGTTAAATCTTTGTTCACTGGGGCAGTTGAAAGGCAGGACCTAACTGCAATAGTCAGAATACAGCAAGACTTCATGTTGTTTGAATCAGGGAGAAATGGCCCCAATACCTCCATGATGACAGCCCGCAGGACCTCCCCAGGCCTCCATCTCTCACCAGATTGCAGTGCCTACCTGATGAAACATAGAATTATGGGGGATTCTCCCACACTCATCCCACCTGGGGGCAATAGCCAGAGCTCCATGGAGGTAGGTAACCGCGACCGGGGAGACTTGGAGGGTTGCTTGCACGGTCTAAGGAATTTGAAGGGGCCGGAGAGACAGAAGACATAAACAGAAATAAAAAAAAAAAAAGAACCCATTTCTTTCATCTCAGTAAGGCACTCCAATTGTGTATTATTGTTGGCTAATGACCCTTCTCAGCTGGTGAAAGCATTCCGCTTCACACCTCTCAATTGCTCTGAATTTGACATAGTGCTATGACCCCTCCTCTCCTGGAAATTACTGCCCTATCTTCCTCCTCACCATCATAGCAAAACTCCAAGAACACTTGGTCCTCTCCCAGCTCTCCTCCTTCCTTGACTCCATCTCCTTCTTCACACCCTACCAGTCTGGGTTTCGGAAGTCCCAGCCACCACCACTTCCCTCCTGAGACTCACTGATTCCATCCTCACCAGTACGGATTAGAGCCATGCCACCTTCACCATCACTGTCGACCTTGCAAAGGCTTTTCAACACTGTATCACACCTCCTCCTCCTATCCCAGCTCTTCCATGCTGGGTTATCTAGGGAGGCTACCAGTTGGTTCCACTCCTATCTAATAGGCAGGAAACAGTCTGTCAGGTTTGCTAACTTCATCTCTTCCTCCCTCCCCATCTCAACTGGTGTCCCTCAAGGCTCGATCCTTGGCCCCCTACTGTTCTCCATCTTCCTCAATGATTTGCCCTGTGCTTGCCCCCACACTTCCATTCACATGTATGCAGATGACACATTCCTGTTCGCATTCGGGCCCTCATCCTCTGATGTAGCAGCCAGACTTCAGCGTAACTTCAATGATGTCCAGCTATGGCTTCGCTCTAATCAGCTCTTCCTGAATGCCAAGAAGACTGTCTTCATGACCTTTGGCACATGGCAGAGGCTCTCTCGGCTCCCCAGTCTCCCCACCTTCCACACCCTGGATGGGACTAAGCTGGAGGACTACACTTCCTTTAGATACCTTGGAGTCTGGCTTGACCAGCACCTCGACTTTTCTGTTCATATTGATACCATCCACAAGAAGCTGCACCCCAAGCTGGGTGCCCTGCATCGCAATCATGGATGTATCCCGCTGCAGACTCACTGCGCAATTGTACAGAAAATGATTCTCCCAATTTTTGACTATGGCGACTTAGTCTACAGTGTCACTCCCAAAACTTCCCTAACTAAACTGGACACCCTCTTCCACTCCTTCTGCCACTTCAAGAAGGCTGCCCCACTGTATCAGGCTTATGGCCAAGTTCTGGACTCAGTTCCTGTCACCATACCTCTTCACAGCCCTATCCTCACCCCCCACCACGCTCTCCCTCAGGCACTATGACACCAGTTCCTTTTTTTTTTAGTGTTACCTTTATCCTCCTTGGCCACCTCTCTGCCTCCCGTTGCAGTCCTCGCATCCTGCCGGAGATCCGGCTGCCGTCCATCTCGACCGAGACCGCAGCACCCTGAAACCCCTGTGGTTTACCACCCACAGTGGGGTGGCAGGGAGCCCCCTAACTCCCAACCCTCACGGATCCAGTTCGGGTACCAGCACCCTGGTGAACACTCATGGACGGCCATCAAGCCGTGCAAGAGGTGCCACCTTTTTCCACTGTTCGCACCCCCTCCATTGGAGTCTTGGGCATGCAATAACGCCAGCAGGGGCAGAAGCACATGCGTCCACACACTCCTCCCCCAGGTCTCTGCCCAGACTCCACCCAGAGCTGTCACCCTGCACCCTGACCCCCAGCCTCCACCAGGGGGCAATCGGGCATTGGGAAGTGAGACCCCTCCCTCCCCGGAGAAGGAGAGCAGTCCGTCAGATGCTCAATTCTTCACTCCCCCCAACCCCCAGTGACCCATGCTCGTTCCTGAACATGGGTTGCAGGCGCAACGCGAGGTAAGGCATCCAGTGCCTCAGCCCTCAGTGCCACTGGGCTGGCCCCCAGTTCCTTTGCTATCCCACGTAAGACCACCACTGCAGGCCAAGCAGCCTCCTCCTACCGCATACCTAAATTGTGGAACTCGCTCCCCTCGGCCATTTGTCACGCCTCTACCACACACCACCTCAACTCCCTCATCAATGCCCATTTCAGCTCCACATGCTCATGCACCTAATTCCCCCATTCCGCTAACCCAGGCCTGAACACTTACTAGCCAGATTATCAAAGCTGTCTCCTTGCTGTTGGACTGCAACTTACTGGCCATGTTCTTTTAGTAATCTTTTGGAATCGCTGTTACTCATCTGCGTTTGTATTATATCTTAAGCAATTTTCTAATCCTACCTGTACAGCATTGTAACTTATGATGTTCCTGTGTACACTGTACTGATTCTTCACTATATGCTGTATATTATTTGCACTATCTCCAAGTCTGTGTACGGTTTCATTCAGTGTATGCTGCATATTATTTGTGTTGTCTCCATGTCCCCCCATCCCCACCCCAGGATGAATCTGGAATTGAGCAGTTTGTCTGCTCAGTATGCCTTCCTGGTGAAACATTTAAATAAATAAATTAAATCAATATTTTTTTATACTGAGATTTACCCTTGCTCTGCAAAGGTTTACAGATGTTTCTACTAATGTTAGAGCTATTTCTGGACAAACTATAAAATCATGGAGCTAACTTGATAGAAGCATTTAACACTACATAACACACCCCCTGCCATACCTTATTACGTAATAGAAATGGGGGAATTCTTCCCCACATTGCAACCATACTAGATAACCCTAAGTAGCACAAATAGCATAGCTAAACTTCTTATGCTGGTCTGTAGTTTTCCACTATTACACTATTATTATTATATATTGAGCAGGGTTCCACAGGGATCTGTCCTAGTCTGGTCCTCTTCAACATGTTCATCAGTGGCATTGGTGAGGGAATCCAGGGCAGGCAAACTGTGGGTGGGTGGATAGTGATGAGGGACTACGGGATATACAGAAGGACAAAAACTAAAGGGGTGGTCAAAGGTCTGGCAGTTAAAATTCAATGCCAAAAAGTGCAAGGTAATGCACCTAGGGAAAAGGAACCCTGAGACTGAGTACTGGATGGGTGGAGTGAGACTTAGTACTACAGAAGAGGAACGGGATCTAGGAGTTATTATTAGTAACTCCCTTAAACAAATGAGCTAGTGCAACAAGGCCTATAGCTATGCTAACAGGATGATGGGATGTATCAGGAGGGGTATTGATAGAAGAAGAAAAGCAGTAATACGTCCCCTATACTGATCCCTGGTGAGGCCTCACCTGGAATACTGCATCCAGTTCTGGAGTCCTCACCTCAGAAAGGAAAAGGATAGGTTGGAAACAGTGCGCTGCAGGGTAACAAAAATTATTCAGGGCCAGCAGGGCAGATCCTATGAGGAGTGCCTCAAGGCACTAAATATGCACTCATTGGAAACCAGAAGGGATAGGGAAGATATGACAGAGACCTTCAAGTTCCTTAAAGGAATTAACAATGTAAACTGCAGGGAATTATTTACCCTGAATACCAACTCGAGGTCAATGGTCACGAGTGGAAATTAACAGGAGGGAGGTTCAGGAGGGACGTGAGGAAGTACTTCTTTACCAAAAGGGTGGTGGAACATTGGAACAGTCTGTTGGCCGAGGTGGTGGGTACAAACACAGTCAGGGGATTCAAGCAGGCATGGGATAGAATGAAAAGAATAGTGGTAGCCCAGGGGTGACAAGACCAGAGAAAAGAATGAGGATAGGACGGGGAGGGTTAGAACCCTGGAGGAACAATATTTATTTATTGAAATGTTTCACCAGGAAGGCACATGGAGCAACAAGTCGGTCGTCACCCGGTGTGACCTGGTGGGAAGGGGTACAACAAGAATGAGACATTAAACATTCACGTTACAAGATCAACATTTATTTATTTTTATTTAGATCTCAGATTAGCAATACCTTTGAGCTTAGAGCTCTTTTACAAAGGTTCCACATCAGCAGCGTAATACAACAGGTTAACAGAACAAAAAGTATGGCAAAAGAGTATACACAGAGAAAGGAGATCAACAGGTTTACAGACTAAATAGGGTATGGTAAAATAATTGTAAATAAGAAAAGAAAGCAATAGTTGACATTCACAGTGAATTAAAGACTAGAAACTAATAGAGACTAAGAACAGAAACAGTAACATACAGTCGTAAGGCAGGTGTTACAAACAGTGTTACAACACTGTTGCACGTAACATGTAGAAAGAGTGGACAATAATATGTGCCGGGTTAAGTAAACAAGTGCTTATGTGAAAGAAAAGGGGGAAGGGAAGGGAGGGAGAGGTGGGGGGGGGAAAGAGTCATGTCCCTGGAGACCCCTTTAGGATGCAAGGAACCCTGCAAGATGACTGGGGGGACCAGAGAGAAAGGGTTAAGGTAGTGTCCCAGAGAGAGACCCCTTTAAGATGGTGGAAGAAGAGAGTAGATGAGAGATACAAGCCCCTTGGGGGGTGGGGTAGGAGAGGGACCCATGGAAAGCATCGGGATTCCTTTACGTTATGTGAGAGATCAAGGGAAGCCAGTAAGGGGGAGCAATTTGTGGGAAGGGGAGGAAGGCTAGATTTTTTTGGGGGGTGGGTGTGCACAGGGTAAAATGAAGGTGAGTGTAGAGGGGTAGGGTTCATCCAGGGCTTAGAGGAGGGAATTAGGAAGGGACATGGCAGGAGCAGCTAGGTGCAAGATAATTATTGAGGGCAGAGCTGATAGAGTAGGCGGAGGATGAGCGCCAGATTTGAGGGGGGAGGGAATTCCAAATTTTTGGGAGGCAGTGAGAGTAACCGGATTGAGAGATCTGAGTGGATCTGCGGGGGACAACCAGGGCATGGGAGTCGGTTGATTTAAGGAAATGGGAGGGTGGGGGAGTGTTATAAAGGAGGAGGAGGAGATGAGGTAGGAAGGGAGCTCACCCAGCCGGTGCTTGGAGGTGAATTTAGCACAGTGGGAGAATTGCTTATTTGTAAGCGAGGGGAAGAATAGAGCACGATAAAGATCGCAGTGACGGGTGCAAGGGGGGGCATACAAAGCAAAATGGCAGAAGGAATTGAAGAGGGTATCCAGTCTGGCCAGGGAGGACTTAGCAGCTGCACCATTGTCTACATCACAGTAGTCGAAAATAGGCAATATCATCTTCTGAACAAGTTCACACCTAGCTGTAGGAGGGATGCAACTACAGTTCCTGAACAGTGCACCAAGCTTGGGGCGCAGTTTTTTCTGGATGGCATCAATATGTCCAGAGAAATTTAGGTGTTGGTCCAACCAAACATTTAAGTACCTGAAGGAGGATGTGTCCTCAAGTAAAGTCCCCTCAAGGGTGTGAAAAGCGGGTAGGGAGGGAAGCCTAAAGAGTCTCTGCCTTGTGCCAAAGGCCATAGAGACAGTCTTCTTGCCATTGAGGAAAAGTTTATGGTTAGCAAACCAGAGCTGAACCTTGTCGAAATCTTGCTGTAAGCTGGTTGTAACCTCAGCAGGACAGGAGTCAGATGCATACAGGACTGTATCATCGGCATACATATGTATAGCGAAGGATGGGAAGCAAACAGAGAGAGAAAGTTGCTTAAGAAGATGGAGAACAGGAGGGGCTCTAATACTGAGCCCTAGGGGACTTCGGTGCTAACTGGAAGGGGAGGGGAAGTGGCGTCCAAGATCTTAACTGATTGGGTTCCACCAATAAGGTAGGCCTTGAACCAGTTTGTAGCAGAGGGAGATAGGCCAGCTGTTGGGAGTGAGTTGAGAAGAAGAGAGTGAGAGATGGTGTCGAAGGCCTTGGCCAGGTTGACAAAAATGTCAGAGGTAATTTGGCCATTGTCTATCCCAGTTAGGATGGAGTCTGTGAGCTGTAGGAGAGAGGTTGTGGTTGAGTGTTTTTTCCTGAAACCAGACTGGAAAGGGGTGAAAAAGGAAGTGTCAGATAGAAAAGAGATGAGTTGGGAGAGGACAATAAGTTCTTGAAGCTTGGCAAGGGTAGGGAGGAGAGAAATGGGGCGATAGTTGCCAGGGATGAGGGGTCATCTCCTTTGGGTAGAGGGAGGACCACAGCATGTTTCCATGAAGAGGGGACCGAGGCAGTAGAGAATGAGACATTTAGGATTATTGAGAGGGGGTAGGCAATGGCCGAAGCAGAATGGGAGAGGAGTTTTGGGTCAAGGCTATCAGGGGAGGCACCTTTAGAGGGGTTGATGGTGAGGAGGGCACTTACGGCATTGTTTGGGGTTACAGCAATAAAAGAGAAGGGAAGGTGGGAGGGTGGTAGAGTGTGCACACCGTTAGAGGGTGGGGAGGGGAAGGGTAGGAGGGGAGGGATTTCAGTAGCTCAGTGGCACAGGAGGTATAGTAGGAGTTAACTTCCACAGCTAAAGCTGGTGGATCGGACACTAGTGAGCTATTTACTTTAAGTACCGGGGCGGTGGGCGAGATGAGGTGATAAATAGGGTGTGGATCACCTTCCAGAACTTTGTAGGGAATTTATGTTGGTGATGAAGGCAGATTTTAAATATTCGGACTTGGCTAACCTTGTAGCTCTGGTGCAAGCGTTTCTGAGCATGCAGAAGTTCGCGAGGTCACCAGGATGCAGGGTAGCTTTATGATGCTTCCAGGCTCAATCTCTAGCCCTGAGGCAGGCTAGAAGTTCAGGGGTTATCCAAGGTAAGTGGTTACCTCTGACTCTAGTTTGTTTGAGTGGGGCAAAGGTGTTCCAGTTTACAAGAAAGATTTCTTTGAAGTAGGAGTATCAACTGAGAGGAAGGAGGTTAGGGGGGACCAGTCAGTAGTGGCAAGGTTACTCAAGAAAGGTTCAAGGTCAAGAGACTTGAAAGGGCATAGTTGTATGGTTTTGTGTGGCGACTTAGTTCTGAGAGCTTTCCTAACTATGAATATTGGGTTATGGTCACTGAGAGCACTGGGGAGGATGCCAGAGGTGATGACGCGGTGGGGGTGGGAGGTAAGGGCCCAGTCAAGTAGGGAGTGTTGTTGTGTCTTGTGGTTTCGGCGGGTGGGTTCAGAGATCAGTTGGGAGAGGTTTAGGGCTCCAATTTTGTTTTTAGTTTTGGTAGTTTTAGGTGACAATCAATCTATATTGAAGTCACCTAGGATGAATAATTCCTTAGAGCGAGCAAGGGAAGTGATGGAGGTTAGGAGGTCTAACGCGACCCAAGGTTGGACATTTGGGCCACAGTATATGCTGGCTATGAAGACTGGGAAAGTGAAGGGGAGGGTCACATTGATAGCTAGGGCATCATGGGTCTCAGGATTGAAGGATGAATAGATGATGGAATACTGGATGGAGGCTAGGACATAAATGGCCACACCACCACGCCTGCCAGCACAGTCTTGCCTTAGTAGTGAGTAGCCAGGAAGGGAGACTGAGCGGTTAGGGATACTGCTCTTTAGCCAAGTTTCTGAAATTATTAGAATGTCTGGGTTTTAGAGAGCACACCATGGTCTGAATCTGGTCTATTTTTTGCAACATGCTACAGGTGTTTAGATGTAGGATCTTTAAGCCCTTTGGGAGGGCTGAGAGAAGAGAACAGGGGAGGTAGTAGAGGAGGAGGCACCAGAGGAGCAAGGGACAATAGGGGCCTGGGTTGGGGTGGATATCCCCGGTGGAGAGCACAAGGAGGGCGAGTATGAGAAAGTGGAGCTTAGACGATTTTGAAGGGACTGGCGAGGAGGTTGGGAGTTTTGAAAAGAAGGGAGTAGATGAGTGAGGAAGAAGAAGGTGGAGTACCGCAGTGAAAGTGGACACCATTATCAAAGCCACATGAGGAATAGTGGTACAGTGAGACCATATTTCAAATTGCAGGGAGGGAGTGATAGGATGGATGTGGGTAGGGGACTGGAGATAGTAACTGATGGGATTGGGAAAGTTATTAGGAATAGGTGAGTAGTGAGCAAGTGAAGGGTGTAAGGAGAGGAGTATGAGCAGAACAAGAGAGAGGGAGGAGAGTAGGGTATGCATCGTTTATAAAAGCATAGAAATTTGTGAATAATTGATTTAGGAAGAGGAACAGTTTGTAAGCAGGGAGCTCGGAGGAAGGGGCTGTTCAGATGGAGGGGAAGCTGTAGTTTAGGAACGTATCTATATGAACAACAGGCAGGGATCACTTAGATAAAAAGATTATGTCCCTCTAGTGGCAGTACAGTATAACTTGCTAATGGGAAAATGGACACAACAAAAAAAAAAGGTTTCCAAGGAAGGTTCCAGGGGTTGTGAAGAATGTGAAGAAGAATACCACAAGGGGGCGAGAAACTTGAGACCACCAAGCAAGAGCGAGATCTTGGAATGATTATAGCAGATGACCTGAAAAAGTCCAAACAGTGCGAAAAGGTGGCACTAAGGGCTAGCGGAATGCTAGGATTCATAGGAAGGGGAATAACCAGTAGGAAAAGAGAAGTTATACTGCCACTCTATAGGTCACTGGTGAGGCCACACCCGGAGTACTGTGTTTTAAGAGAGGCTGGGATAGGCATAGGGAGAAGGTAAGGATCATGGGTAGGGAGGATGGGAGGTGTGGGGAGGGAGGGCAGGGACATTAGCTCAAGCTGTAGACCCTGCAATATGAGCAGACTTGATAGACCAAATGGTCTTCTTCTGCTGGCTTCTTCATATGTTCATATTCAATTCTGGAGACCACATCTCAGAAAGGACACGGATAGAGACCATGCAAAGGAGGGCTACTAAGATGATGCAGGGCCTGCACCATAAACTAAATGAGGAAAGGCTAAGGGATCTCAACATGTATTCCTTGCCGAAAGAAGGGAGAGGGGGTGACATGACTGAAACCTTCAAATACATGAAGAGGCTGAATATGGTACAGGTACAGGACCTCTTTCAGGTAAAGAATCAGGTGAGAACTAGGGGGCATGATAAGAGATTGGTGGGGGGAAAATTCGGGGGGGAAACACCCGTAAGTTCTTTTCTGAGAGGGTGGTTGACGCATGGAAAAACCTCCCACAAGGAGTTGTGGAGGCAAAGACGGTTAGTGCATTAAAGAATGCTTGGGATAGATACAAAGGCATAACACTGAGTAGCAGTTGAGGGCAGGGAGTAGGATCATGGGCAGACTAGATGGATCATACGGTCCCCTTCTGCTGTCACTTTCAATGGATTATAGGGAATACGGGCAGACTGAATGGACATATGGTCTTTTTCTGCCATCATGATCTATGTTTCTATGTTACTATCGCCAAAAGATCTACACTTACTCAGGCATGGGCAGAGCCCCCAACTCAAACAGATGGAAAAACGTAAACGCCTCACATACCTCTCAACTATTTGTCACTGAAATTAGTGACACGGACACTCAAAATAAAGACTTGACCATTATAATTAGGGATACATTCTCAAACATGGAGATACAAGGTCAGGACACAGTAGTAACTACTGTGTTTACCTGTATATCATTTGAGTTAGTATCTTAGAATATTATGAATTTCTGCATTAACATCTGAATTTACTGCACAGTCTGTGTGGGCAGTATCATACCTCTCAACCTTTCTTCACCAAAATATGTGTCAAATCAACAAATAGTGGGACATATTAAAGGGGGCACTATGAGCTCAGAACCCTGGACAACCCCTACCTCTCTACCCTCACCTTTATTTTACCCTGTGCACACCCCCCCCAAAAAAAAAAACATCTAGCCCTCCTTCTCCCAAATTGCTCCCTCTTGCTGGCCTCCTTTGATCTCTCACAGAATGTAAAAGACCCCATATGCTCTCCATGGATCTTTTCCTACTCCCCCAAGAAGCTTGTACATATGAACATATGAAATTGCTAGCAGATACAGACCATATGGTCTATTTAGTCTGCTCAAGTGTGCAGCACTTCAGCCCATTAGTCTGCAGCTGTCCCCTCTCCCATTAACTCTCTCCTCCCCCGATGGCCCCCCCAGTATGTACTTTCCCCTTGAATTTGTCCCATCCCCTCTTGAAGCACCCCACAGTCTGCACTGATACGAGTTGGTCAGGCAGTGCATTCCACCCTGTTACCACTCTTTCAATGAAGTAGTGCCTCCTCCTTTCTTTCCTGTATCTGCCCCCCTATAACTTCAGGGAGTGCCCTCTGGTATCTCTTCCGTTCTGGAGAGTGAACCCACCTTGGAAGCCTACTCTGTTCATCCCCTTCAAACACTTGAAGGTCTCGATCATGTCCCCTCTCTCTCTTCTATCCTCCAGGGTATACATGTTGAGCTCTTTTAGTCTTTCCTCGTAAGTTCTGTCCCCCAACCCCTGGATCATCTTTGTTGCTCCTCGCTGCACTGCCTCCAGTAGTTTGATATCCCTTTTCAAGTATGGATGCAAGAACTGCAAGCAGTACTCCAAGTGAAGTCTCACCAGGGACCTGTACTGGGCAATATGACTTTGCTACATCTGGATGTAATCCCCCTTGCTATGTACCCTAGCATCCTGTTAACCTTAGCCACTGCCTTCCTACACTGGGCTGAGTGGTTTAATTCTCCGGTCACCAGCACCCCCAGATCCTTCTCCCCATCGGATATGGACAGTTTGATACCATCCATCCAGTAGCTGTATCCTGGGTTTTTGGCTCCAAAATGCATCACCTTGCACTTCTTGGCATTGAACCCAAGCTGCCAGGTGTGTGACCACTCCTCGAGTCTTGCCAAGTCCTCCTGCAGTAATTTGCCACTCTCCTCCCCATCCACCTCAGCACGGATCTTGGTGTCATCGGCGAAGAGGCTGATCTTATTCCTGATCTCAACCGCTATGTCTGTGATGAAAATGTTAAATGGGACCAGTCCCAGTACTGGTCCCTGTGGGACACCACTTGTCACTGCCCTGGGCTCCGATGCTTCTCCCTTCACAACTACCGTCTGTTGCCTGTCCCTCAGCCAGTTTTCTACCCATCAGGCTAGCTTCCACCCTATACCAAGACTCCTCAACTTGCAGGTCAACCTTCTGTGTAGCACTGAATTGAAGACCTTGCAGAAATCCAGGCAGACTACATCTACTGCATGGCCCTCGTGACCCAGTCAAAAAAAATCAACCAAGTTTGTCTGACAGGATCTGCCAGCGATGAACCCATGCTGTATGTCACCTTGCAGATCATTATCCACAGGAAACTGCACCAGCCTTTCTTTGAGGATAGATTCCATCAGTTTCCCCACAATTGCGGAGAGGCTCACCAGTCTGTAGTTCCCTGGTTCGTCCTTGGGCCCATTTTTCTGGAGAGATATCACGTGCGTCTCCCTCCAATCTCAGGGCACACATCCTGTATTTAGCGAGGTGTTGAACAGATCCACCAGTGGCTCTGCCAGGACCTCTGCCAGCTCCCTCAGTACCCTGGGATGTACCCCATCTGGCCCAGATGCCTTGTCTGCCCTCAGGGACCTAAGGCCCTCCAGCACCCTTTCTACCATGATGACCCCGTCTGTGGTTGTCTTACCCCCCATGCCTGTGCGCCCTTTCCCTGCAAGAATTGGTCCATACCTCTCCCTTGTGAACACTGAACAGAAGTACTCATTAAGTACTTCTTCCTTCTCGGCTCCCTTGTCTACCCACCCACTGCCTTTCCTTATCCTAACTATTTGATCCTTGCACTTCATTTTTTCACTGATATACCTGAAGAAATCCTTTTCCCCTTCCTTAATCCCTATGCTAATTTCCTTTCCCTGGCTGCCTTTGCAGTCCTGACTGCTCTTCTCACTTCCCTAGATTTCCACACATAGTTCTCCCTATCCTCTGCCCTGCTGTTTCTCTTGTATGTTCAGAAGGCCCTTTTCTCACCCCTCACCTTTTCCGTTACCTCTCTGCTCATCCAGCTTGGATGCTTGGTCCTTGATTTCTTTTGCTGCCACTTGACACAAGCTTTAGTGGATTCAATCAGCCCTAGTTTTACAATCACTGATTTCTGCTCAGTGTCCATGTCAGGGCGGATGCCATCTATGTGTGTGCTCATTAATTGCCCCATCCTGCCAAAGTCTGCCCTTCAGAAGTCCAGGACCTTTGTTTTTGCATTGTGGATCTCGCTACCCAAACTGATAGAGAACCACACTGTGTGGTGATCACTACCAGCCAGTGGTTCCTCCACCTTACATCTGTGGCCTGTTCTCCATCCTCCAGCACCAGGTCTAGAATATTTTCTTCCCTTGTTGGCACTGTCACCCTTTTGATCAGGAAGCCATTCTGGATTGCTTCCAGGAGGATCTGCTCCCTGGTGCATGTGGTGGCTGGGATGCTCCAAGCCACTCCTGGTAAACTGAAGTCTCCCACCACCACAGTGCTACCTTTGCCACAGAATCTCCTTAGCTGCTCCCCTAGCTCCCTATCCATGTCCTCTTTCTGGGTTGGGGGCCTACACACAACCCATAGCCAGACCCTAGCCCCCTTTGGGGCATGCAGTTGTAGTCAAATGACTTCTGATCTACCTTCTTCCCCCTCCTCCTTGACGCATCCAATCCTTTCCCTTATGTAAACGGCTACTCCCCTCCCCCATTATCTTTTTCTCTGTCTCTCCTGAATAATTTAAATCCTGGGATAGCCAAGTCCCAGTCATGGTTTTGGGTTGCCCATGTCTCAGTGTTGGCTGCTATGTCTACTTCTCCTTCTGCCAGCAGTGCCTGCAGCTCTGCCATCTTATTCCCCAGGCTCCTAGCATTTAGTAATACCACCCTCCACCATGACTCTCTCCCAGCTGCCCCCTTACTCTCCCTTCCCCCCATCCTAGACAAAGTAGGCCCTATCATTGCTATGGGGGGGAGGTCCTCTGGACCGCCTCTCCTGATTCACTTCACCTCCCCAGCCCCACCCAAGCAAGTTTAAATTATACTTTTTGGTGATAAATTCCCTCAGTCTGAGCTTTAACACCCCCAAACCCTCCTTACTTAGATGTAGCCTGTCCCCTGCATATAGATCTGGGTTCTCCCATGTGTTGCCCCACTCTTCCACCCAGCCATACCCCATGGACTCACACCATTCTCTCAGCCACTTGTTGAAGTCCATGATTCTGCTTTTTCTGCCTGTACTTGCCTCTGGCACTGGCAGAACTTCTGAGAATGCCACTGTGCTTCCCTCCTCTCTGCATAGCTTCCCCACTTCTCTGAAGCTGTCCTGAACCTCCTCTATCTGCCTCCCTTCCAGATCGTTTGTTCCCAGGTGAACAATGATGTGTAGTTCCCCCCACCTTCTGTACACACCTACCAATGTGGTAATGCACCCTACCTGCTGTCATGCCAGGCATGCACTCTACCCAGAAGCTGCTTTCCCTGGCCCCCTTCCCCCCATCTGACCCCTTAACTACAGAGTCCCCAGAATTATGACTGACTCCTTTATGTGCTCCTTTCTTTTGTGGACTCTTTTCCTTCCCCTCAAATGCTTCCTTTCCTATCCCCAAGCTATTCCCTCTGCCTCCTCCATTCTGTGTCCTGACTTCTCCCCCTTGCCAACTATGGCTGTGCATCAGCTTCACTTACTAGACCATTCCCCTTGTGCCCCCATGCCATTTCCTCTGCCCCCATCCTGCCACCCTCCCCACTAAGGTTTTCCTGTATTTTCCTTGAGTAGCGTGTGCCCCCTCCCCAAGGTTCCTGCCTTAGCTTTGTTCCATTCTTATCCTAGTTGCCTCCTGTTTCTAGCTTTGCTGCAGCTCCCTGCTCCACTGTCCCTGGTTTTGCTTCCTTGCCACCTTTCTGCTGCCCCTTGTCTCTAGGGCTATAGGTAGTGTCTGCCACTTCTGTGATGCATCCTTTCTCCATGGTAGCGACCCTCCCTTAACCCTCTCAGTGATTACACTACCTTCCCCCCTGTTTCTCCCAGTTAGCCATACCATTGACCTGATTTGCTCTGGTGATCCCCTTTCCCTGATTTTTCCCAGCCCCCCTTTCCTGAGGCTTATGACCTTGTGCTAGCCCTGCTGTAGTCTTGTCTCCTTGACTACTCCAACCCCTATCACCACATCTTGCATGTGACTGCACTGGATTTTGCAGCCCACCTCCTGATTCCTCTGGAATTTCCTTGTGCTGGCTTGCTGGTGGCTGCATTGTGTGTCCCAACATGTTCCCCTTACAACCCCAGTCTTCCCTGCCTTGGCCTCCCCATGCCTGCAGCTCCCTCCTCAGCCACCCAATTTCTTCCCCCATTTGCCCCATTTGCCAGCACACCAAGCATCCCCCAGCCTTCCATGCCACAGCCAGGAACATGGATGCTCCGCATCCTTGGCAACAAACTACCCTCCCTAGCCCTTGTTGGCTGCTAATCCCCTTCCTCCCTTCCCATTGATTGGACCCTCTCCTGTCCTGACCCTTCCCCCACGCTGGCCTTCTCTAATCTATGTTGATCATGTTCACTATTGTCACTCCCTGTAATTCCTATGTCATCTATTCCCCTTCACCCTTCCACACACTATGTCCTGCCTGTTCCCCTTCCCAGTTGAACAGTACTAGTACCAGATATTGCCTAGTTGAAGGCCCCCCCACAATATCCACCTATCACATCAATCAGCAATTCATTGAGGATGCTGTACTTCTATTTGAGACTGACCTATGCTTTTTCCCTGTCCTGTGACTGCACTATTGGACAAGAACTACATGAGCTGCACCTGAAGTCCCTTCCTCCAATCGCAGGGCAGGTGTTCCCCTATAAATGTGCTGTGTTCAGGGGAGGAACGGATGGGGGAGGGTGGCATTAGGGCCCACACCCGACTCTCATGAGATCAACCCTGTGTCTGCCCCTCACCACACCTCCAAGTACTGTAACGTCCTCTGGAGGCTTTCCTAGGCATTTACCTTACCGGACGAAAGAAGAACCCTTCCCCCAAGCTACAGGGCTAGACAAAACACAGTTCCTGCCCTAGAAAGTTAATGGCTTAAACACATACACACACACACACACACACACACACGATAAGCAGAAATGTTTCCCAAGTGAAATAAGTATAAGAGAACTAAAACCAGCAATGAGCAGGTTCTGTGCTGAACTGAAACTGAGTCTTCTTTCCTGACCATCAGAGACAATCAGCCACCCAAGCAAACCCCCACAAAAACACTCAGCTGCACCTACAAAATCCCCCAAACAGGTAACTTTTCAAATGAATCCAGAAAGCAACCTGTGCCAACTGAAAGCAACAATAAAACTGCAAAAGAAACAATAACAACTGCAAAAATCAACAGTCACCTCCCTGAAAAGAACCACGGCCTTCTGCTTCCAGCCCCTCTCTGATCTACTCCCTTCCCCCACCATCCTAAAGGGGTCTCTCGGGGACACTGCCTTATCCCTTTCCCTCTAGTCCCACCAGTCCTTTTGCAGGGTTCCTCGTATCCTGCGGGGGTCTCCAGGGACATGACTCTTCCCCCTCACCCCCTTTTCTTTCACGTAAGCACTTGTTTACTTATTAACTTAGCACTTATTGTCCACTCTTTCTACATGTTTATGCATGTAACAGGAGGTCCAGTTTTGAAGGATAAAGCTGACACAGAGAATATGCAATAAGCACCCCAATTTTGGTTTCTACTTTCACTCTATCCTGTCTCTTCTGCTTATTCTTATCTATCCTAATTTTCTTGTCAGGGTGGCCAACCTGGCAATTTTCTACTTTGCCTTCACTGTCACTGTTTTGCTCTAGTATTAAAAAAATTGCATATTGTTATAATATATTAAAAATGGATGCTGAAATAGAATCAAGGACACTAAGGGCACACAAGATAGGAGCCCTGTGTTCCAGAATAAAAAAATTACAAAAAGGGAGCTGTGTCACTTAAAAGAAGACCCAAAATGAGTAGAGGGCTGGGTTGTAGAAAAAGCCTTCAGCTACAATTTCAATTAGTGAGTAAGGAAAGCTGAGACTGTAAAATTGTTGCAAACAGTGGAAAAAATGTTTTAGGCAACACAAAGTACAGGTTTGCAGGAAAGTGCTATAGAACCTGTACAATTTCTGTATGAGTTTAATACCCATGTATCCAAACATTTAAGTTTAAATTTAGGAGGAAATGAAAGCAACTGTGTTGGTGCTGATTCTAATAAGCCCCAAAGCAATGAAAAATGTACCCTTGTTTTTAAAACACTTGAAAATGGGCTAAAGTAAGAGAGTATAATTAAAACACTACAGGCAGATTAACTGGAGTTCTGTAAGTGTCAAACATTTATTCAAACGGGAGCTGTAATTACTGAAGTTAAGCCTTCTCTGTTTTAGAAGGCTGAGTTCCTCAGCAAGGCGTCGGCTGAAAGTGCAGCAGCCAGATAAGCTGTTTGAGAAAATAATAAAATGTTCTGGAAATATAAAACAAGGGATTTGGGAAGAAAATAATGCATGTCCAAAGATTAGAGTACCATATTATGTGAAACAAAATATACATATTACAGTGGTTCATTTATGTATGTTTTCCTTATATGAACAAAAAGACAAATACAAAGCTATAACCTTATATGGAGGCAGATAGGGAGCGAGCCCCTCGCCTCTCTTTTCTATGCTAAGGTTATAGACTGTTATTTGTTCTTAAACAGGTTTGGTTTATCCTTATACTTTTTCACATTTGTAAGTTGTTTTACCTAGAGGTCTGTTTCATGCTGTTAGGTCCTACTATAGGACAAGCTGCCCCTGAAATGGCAGGTTTTATAGATGCAAGGGAATGTGATGTCACAAAGGAGGAGGGGCTCAGTGAAAACCACACCCCTTTCCTTCACTATATAAACCCTCCACTAAGAGGCTTAGATAGATAGATAGATACGTTGGTCAGTAGGGTTCTGACCAAGGTGAGAGAAGGGTCTCAGCAAGGAGGTAATGTGCAGCCTTACACATTAACCGAGGAAGGAGAGAACACAGGAATTTCTTTATAGCATCTAAAGCAAGAAATATATCCTGACGTTTGAACTGATGTGAAGAAATAGCATCATATTTTTTCTTTCTGTAAATATTAGATGATTTTTTTATTTTTTTGGTTTTGTGTTTTTCTAAAATAAAATCATAAACGCAGAAGTATGTGTTTTTTATGCATCATAATCTGGTTGTACGATCTGTTTATTGAGACCCACAAGTTTACAACTGGTGTTAGAAATGGGATTTCAACCTCTGGTGTGCCAGAAGGTAATTCAGAGGGGGTGTTGCACTGAAAATACCCTGACAGATGCAACAACTAGAAGCGGTGGATTTGGATGCATTACATCTGACCAGGTCTGTCAGATTGAAGACTGGTGTCCAGTTGTTGCCAGGGATCGAACCTGCTACCAGACAAATTAAAATGGAAGAAGGAGTCACAGCTATGGCTGGTAATCCAAAGAAGGAGGAAAGCCAGATAACCCCAGCACTGGAGGACACAAGCGAATTATTGAAATGGCTTTGTTCACGCCAAATTGAGATGGAGCGCGCCAGAGAGAAGAAGACCAGAGACAGAGGGATGAAGATCAGAGGATACAGGCAGAAGAAAGACGGAGACGGGATGAAAAATGGACAGCAACTCTAAAAGCTATACAGGACATGACACGGGCAGATGGAGAGGACTGTCCCTACATAGAGACATAAAATTAACTAAATTAACGGAGGTTGATGACATCGAGGCCTACCTGACAACCTTCAAGAGGGTGGCTGAAACCTGCAACTGGCCCAGAGATCAATGGGTGATTCATTTAGTCCCATACCTCTCTGGACGGGCACATATAGTTTATAGTCAGCTAAGTGGAGCTGACAGTACCAAATATGACAGAGTCAAAAAAGAAATATTACGTAGATATAATATAAATACAGAAACGTATATACAGCGGTTTCGCTCCCAGAAAATGACCAACTTGGACACCCCAAGGGAAACCTATGCCCCGTTTGAAGGACTATTGTGGAAAATGGCTACAACCCACTACCAAAAGTGTAGACCAAATCATGGAACTGATAATAATTGAACAATTCACCCAGATATTACCTGTGGAAGTACAATTATGGGTAAAAGAACATAAACCTGAGACAGACGAAAACACCATTAAGTTGGCGTAAGATTACCTAGCATCAAGAAGCACCTGAGCCAGAGGTAACCAGGGCAATCCAGGACCATCTAACACGCTGGTAAGACCACCTTTTAATGCTTCTACTAACCAGAGACAGTTCTATCGAAGGAAGAGAGGTGGGAGAGTTCCATATACAGAAATAATATGCCATGGTTGTCTTGGAAAAGGGCATATTGTAAGGAACTGCCCAAATAAAAGAACTGATTTAGCACATCTTGCCCTAGCAAATTTTGGGTATGTGACCTCTGCGGATATTGGGGAACAACAGACTTTGGGTTTGCTGGACTCAGGCAGTACACAAACTTTGATCAGGGCTGATCTAGCACTGAATATGCCCCAGAGTGATTCAAATACTACTGTGTGGTGTGTACATGGAGACATACACTGATACCCTGCAGCATGTCTTAATATAACTGTAAATAATGAATGCCATGACATGCTGGTAGGCCTTATTCCACGACTTCCAGTACCTGTCATTGTTAGGCAAGACTTTCCTCATTTTGACCTTTTAATGCAGCAGCAGAAGACTTCTACAGGAACTGTTAATGTGGTTACTAGGTCCCAGGCCAAAACACAAGACTTACAGGAAGTCTTTCCTTTAGATAATGGTTATTTTGAGACTGTCAGTAAGGACAAAAAGTCCAAGAAGACTAGGCGAAGAGAAAAAAAGACTTGGAATGAAAATCATCAGGCTAAAGGTCAACTTAATATCCCAGTGACTCTAGTGCAGGATACTGTACAGGACCAGAAATGCAATGAATCTTTAACATCTTTATTTTTATAGGTGGACAAGGTCGGACATCCTGGACAATCTCAATTTTATTATCAAAAACAATATCCTGTATAGAGTTGTTGTAGAGCCTGGTACAAATGAGGAACTTGAACAGTTAGTGGTACCCAGTAAATATAGGTAACAAATAATGCACTTGGCACATGATATTCCCATGGCTGGTCATGAAGGTACAGACCGGACAGTACAACGCATTTTATCTCAGTTCAGTTGGCCAGGGGTCCACCAGGATGTTGTGGCCTATTGTAGGTCCTGTCCTCAGTGCCAATTGGTTGCCAAGGGAGGGAAGAAAGATATGGTGCCCCTTCAACCTACACCATATGTAACTACTCCATTTGACAGGGTGGCAATGGATGTGGTGGGACACTTATTAAAAAGTTCTGAGGGGAATCGGTATATTTTAGTCATTTGTGACTACACAACCAGGTGCCCAGAAGCAATACCAATGAGGATGGTTACTGCCCCTCGTATTGCAGAAGAACTGGCAAAAGTCTTCAGCAGCATGGGAATACTCAAGGTTACCCTGACAGACCGTGGCAGTAATTTTTCCTCCATCATGCTGCAAGAACTATACCAATTGCTAGGGGTATCTGCTGTTAGAACATCCCCATACCATCCCTAAACTGATGGGTTAGTGGAAAGATTTAACAAGACAATGAAGTGTATGCTTCAGAAGTATGTGCAGGAGGAAGGCTGAGACTGGGATAAGTTTTTGCCCTATTTGCTGTTTGCCTATACAGAGGTGCCTCAGGCTACTACAGGGTTATCCCCCTTTACCATGTTATATGGGCATAACCCTAGGGGTCCGTTAGATGTGGTAAAGGAGCACTGGGAACAGGGGTCTAATGTAGCATGCAAAAATATACTTGAATACATGACTGCATTGAGGAAAAAGCTAGTGAAATATGTGACTATAGCCCATCAAAATGTCGACCAGAAACAACTCAAACAGTAAGAACATTATGATATGGGCTTAAAACATAAATCATTTGAACCTGGGGAAAAAGTGGTGTTATTGTTACCCTCCATTGAAAATAAATTGCTCATGCGTTGTCAAGGACCATATGTGATCTTACACCAGGTAGGCATGGTAAACTATGCCATTGAGATGCCAGGGCATAGACCAGTAAAAAGAATTTACCATGCCAACCTGCTGAGAAAATGGGTAGAAAAAACAGAAACCCCAGTGTTGTATATCCAGACCGATCCTGATAGAGCAGAGCTAGATATAGTATATGACAGGATTGATAAATCTGTTACTGACACTAAAGTGCATATCAATCCTGACTTAAACCCTGCACAGAGATTAGAGATTGATCATCTCTTGGAGTATTTCGCACGTACATTCACAAAGAATCCAGGGAGAGCCAAAGGTGTAGTCCATAAAATCAGAGTTACCCAAACCAAACCAATTCATCAAAAGCCATATAGATTACCAGAAAAGATCAGGCCAGAAGTAGTGGCTGAGATAAAACAAATGGAACAAGCAGGAGTGATAGTTCCTTCACGCAGTCATTGGTCCTCTCCATTAGTAGTCGTGTATAAAAAGGAAAGGGGCATCAGGTTATGCTTAGATTTTAGGAAAATTAATGAAGTATCTGAGTTTGATGGGTATCTGATGCCACACATCAGTGATCTCCTAGATCAGATTGGGTGTGCAAGATACATAAGCACCTTAGATTTAACAAAAGGGTATTGGCAGATTCCATTGACCCCAAAAACCCAAGCATTAACTGCCTTCTGTACCCCTCTTGGTCTACATCAGTTCACTACGATGCCGTTCAGCCTGCATGGAGCCCCGGCTACCTTTCAACGGTACATGGCTCATGTCTTGAGACCTCACAAGGGTTATAGTGCTGCTTATTTGGATGCTGTAGTCATCTATAGCCCTGACTGGGAGACTCATCTATTACAGTTTAGTGCTGTGATACAAAGCATCCAGGATGCTGGAATGACCATTAACCCGACCAAATGTGCTATAGCTAAGACAGAAACACGCTATCTGGGGTTCATTATTGGACATGGAGGATTAAACCAGAAGTAGATAAAATTGAAGCTGTGGCTAACAGTCCCCTACCCATGACGAAGTGCCATGTCAGGTCTTTCCTTGGTCTGACAAGTTATTATAGATGCTTCATCCCGGATTTTTCCACCATTGCTACTCCTCTCACAGATCTGACCAAAAACCATTTTCTCAATAAAGTAAAGTGGAGTCCCACCTGTGACGAGGCATTTAACAAAATCAAGGCCATCCTATGCTCAGCTCCGGTGTTATGTAGCCCTGATTTCACTAAACCATTTGAATTACAGACGGATGCCTCTGATGGGGCAGTATTGACCCAGCATAGCAAGGGAGAGGAACACCCCATCTTATACCTCAGCAGGAAATTACATGAAAGAGAAAGAAGATATTCTACAGTGGAGAAAGAATGTCTGGCATTCAAGTGGACAGTACAAGCCCTGAGATATTATCTTCCGGGAAATCAGTTTACGATTGTAACAGATCATAATCCCTTATGCTGGCTAAATTTGATGAAAGATAAAAATGCCCATATTTTAAGGTGGTATTTATCATTACAACCTTATAAGTTTACTGTACGACATAGAGCTGGTTCTCAGCATCAGAACACTGATTTTTTATCATGCTTTGGTGCTGATCCAGCTAGTAACTCTGTTCAGATATAGATAATGAATTGTATGTGTACCCCAAGGTGCCAAGATGCACAACCCAGGGAAAAGTACGACTTTAAACAGTATTCTCTGATTTGGAGTAGTGTTTTAATACTGTTTATTTTAAGTGTCTCTGGGGAACTTCTGGAGTGGGTGGGCGGAAGTTCCAACCTTTCACAGGGTAAGGGGTCTCAGTCAACACAACAAATATTATGTTGACTTCTTGTGGTGGGAGGAGTGTAACAGGAGGTCCAGTTTTGAAGGATAAAGCTGACACGGAGAAGATGCAATAACCCCCCCTCCTTTTGGTTTCTACTTTCACTCTATCCTGTCTTCTTCTGCTTATTCTTATCTATCCTAATTTTCTTGTCAGGGTGGCCAACCTGGCAATTTTCTGCTTTGCCTTTACTGTCACGTTTTTGCTCTGGTGTTAAAAAAATTGCATCTTGTTATAATATATTAAAAATAGGGGCTGAAATAGAATCAAGGACACTAAGGGCATACAAGATAGGAGCCCTGTGTTCCAGAACAAAAAAAAAAAAAATATATATGTAACCCCCCTGTTACCCGGGGTTACTAGAATCCCAGTAAGACCTAGTGGTAGGCAGGGAAGGCAGCTTGTGAAACTCCAGTTAAATGGATTTCACACTGTCTCACTCTGTTCTCAGTCTCAGCTGAGACTGAGGGATGACATCACCATAGAACTATCGCAGCTGCATGAGCCACTTTGGAATCTGCAGATGGGAGTTAGGTTAGAATGTTGGGAGTTTTTGAACAGTGAGCAGCAGCAGCTGTGTGTGAGCAGTCTTGAAGAGAGGAGCACAGCAGTCTGTGCACAGGCTCTTGGAGCCTAAGCTCTGATATAGAGCTACTTTTAGGGAAAGGTGTGTGTTTCCACCTAAAGAGGAACACAGTAAGCTGTTCTTGAAGTGGTGGAGACCGCTGTTACTGGTCTCTGTGCCCCATCCCTGATAGGATGGGGTGGAAGGTTTGCCTGTTATTCCAGGGGCAACCTCCTGGTTCTGGCTAGGGAAGAAGCTGCCTTATTTTCTAAGTTGTGTTGTGGCAACAGAAGCTGTCAATATTCACCTGTGGGGCACCTGCAACCAAAGGGTGAGTTCTACTCTTGTCAAAGGGCCTATGTTTCACCTGAACTGTTGTTAAAGTGGGGACTGGACTGCTGAATCAGTGGAAGGCCTAGAGGAATAGGCTTAGCCAAAGTAAAAGTATGTTCAAGTCCAGCACAAGGAAAAGCCAAGACATGTAGAGGAAATGTGCTATACATTTACCCTTTAATCTACATTACCAAGCTTTTCAGGAAGAGATGTTTAAGTATGTTCGAGTTTAGTACAAGGGGAAAGTCAAGACATGTAGAGAAAATGTGCTATACGTTTACCCTTTAATTTACATTGCCAAGCTTTCAAAAGAGTTGTTTAATGTCCAGAGAAATGGCCGGGTATGGATTGTGGAACCTGGAGGTGGGAGACCCCTTCCCCCACCTTTAGTAACCAGGTTCACCTCTATGGATTTGCTCTGTGGCCCTTTTACTTTGCCTCAGGCACTTGGCCAGTGTTGAGGGAAGTACCCAGACGTGGGATTGAAAGGAAATTTCCCTTAAGGAGTTGAAGGCTCTAAGGTGGTTTGGGGAGCCACCAACGGAAAATGTGCCCACTGCCATATGGACAGGGATTGGGTAGCCAGCAGGGGAGCCGGGCCAGGAAAAACCCAAATAGTGTACAAGTCGGGCTGTATACCCAAAGCAATGTGCAAGTCCGGGCTGTGTGCCTGCTGGGATCAGAGCCTGAGGGCTGAAGTGTTGAAGAAGTGTTCTGTTACTCTTATCTGCATTACCAGGAATGTAGCCCCGTGGGGACCCATCTATGCTTTGTTTGTTCAGTTTGGATGTGAATAAAAGCAACACTTTAGGATCCCATTCCTGGTACTGGACATTACAGTTATTGCTTCCTGTGTTCGGATTTACTTGGGTGCCCCTGTGCAGAGTAGCCAAACCTAGGCCCCCTGTGCCGAGTAACCTAGTCCTCCCTGAACCCAGTCGCCACCAGGTACTGCTGTCAGCTTCAACAGCATACCACCTGTCGTTTGCAAAAAGGCAGGGGTCTGGGGGTTACATATACAAAAAAGGAGCTGTGTCATTTAAAAGAAGGCCCAAAATGAGTAGAGAGCTGGGTTGTGGAAAAAGCCTTCAGCTACAATTTCAATTAGTGAGTAAGGAAAGCTGAGACTGTAAAATTGTTGCAAACAGTGGAAAAAATGTTTTAGGTAATAGAAAGTACAGGTTTGCAGGAAAGTGCCATAGAACCTGTACAATTTCTGTATGAGTTTAATACCCATGTATCCAAACATTTAAGTTTAAATTTAGGAGGAAATGAAAGCAACTGTGTTTGGTTGCTATGGTGCTGATTCTAATAAGCCCCAAAGCAATGAAAAATGTACCCTCATTTTTAAAACACTTGAACATGGGCTAAAGTAAGAGAGTATAATTAAAACACTACAGGCAGATTAATTGGAGTTCTGTAAGTGTCAAAACATTTATTCAAAAGGGAGCTGTAACTACTGAAGTTAAGTCTTCTCTGTTTTAGAAGGCTGAGTTCCTCAGCAAGGCGTCGGCTAAAAGTGCAGCAGCCAGATAAGCTGTTTGCTGAAAGTGCAGCAGCCAGTTAAGCTGTTTGAGAAAAATAATAAAATGTTCTGAAAATATAAAACAAGGGATTTTGGAAGAAAATAATGCATGTCCAAAGATTACAGTACCATATTATGTGAAACAAAATACAGATACTACAGTGGTTCACTTATGTATGTTTTCCTTATATGAACAAAAAGACAAATAAAAAGCTATAACCTTATATGGAGGCAGATAGGGAGCGAGCCCCTCATCTCTCTTTTCTATGCTAAGGTTATAGACTGTTATTTGTTCTTAAACAAGTTTGGTTTATTCTTATACTTTTTCACATTTGTAAAGAAAAGTTGTTTTACCTAGAGGTCTGTCTCATGCTGTAAGGTCCTACTATAGGACAAGCTGCCCCTGAAATGGCAGGTTTTATAGATGCAAGGGAATGTGATGTCACAAAGGAGGAGGGGCTCAGTGAAAACCACACCCCTTTCCTTCACTATATAAACCCTCCACTACGAGGCTTAGATAGGTTGGTCAGTACGGTTCTGACCAAGGTGAGAGAAGGATCTCGGCAAGGAGGTAATGTGCAGGCTTTCACATTAACTGAGGAAGGAGAGAACACAGGACTTTCTTTATAGCATCTAAAGCAAGAAATATATCCTGACGTTTGAACTGATGTGAAGAAATAACATCATATTTTTCCTTTCTGTAAATATTGTATTATTTTTTTTGTATTTTTTTTGTTTTGTGTTTTTCCAAAATAAAATAATAAATGCAGAAGTATGTGTTTTTTTTGCATCATAATCTGGTTGTATGATCTGTTTATTGTGAACCACACATTTACAAAGTGTAACACGGTTTGTAACACCTGCCTTACAACTGTATGTTAATGTTACTCTAGTAACTTGAATATTGAATGTCTCACTCCTATTGTACCTCCCCCCAGTTGCACAGAGAGACAAGTGACATGTCACCCAGTGTGCCTTCCTGGTGAAACATTTCAATAAATAAATATGTAACCCTCCTACAAATGGGGGTTCCCAAAAGGCTTCCGTGAGCTTGCCCAAATACTCGTTGCCAGCCTGGTGTCCTGCGTTTAGCACTTAGAAGTAATGTCTAATGTGGACCTGTTCCAGAATTCAATCGTTGTGGGTTCAAATTAGACAAGAAATGGATCCAATACTAAATTATTCTGAGTATATTAGGCCAGAGATATGTGTGCTAGGAGATATGCAGGCGGTAGAGCGGGATTCAGCTAAATACCATGTGGCATTGATGTCCGCCTTGGTTAAAGCATTTGTCCTAAGACACTGGAAGAAGGACAATATTTATTCTTATGAGCAATGGGTTAACAATCTTTTGCAGGTCCTAAAAAGACTTAAAAGACATATGTTAATAGAAGGGAGGAAAAAATTATATGACAAAAGATGGGGGGTTTTGGAGGCAGTATACATAATACAGTTGAAGAATCCTCGGACTCAGATCTGTCTGTCTAGTGGAGATTAGCTTGTGAAGTTCTTTTAAGAGGAGGGGAGAAGGGCCTAGGACTGAATGAGAATATAAAATTGGTACAGGATAGGTCCTTTCATTCTTTACTTTTCTCCTTTTCTCTTCCTTTTCCCTTAGTTTTCTTATTTGCATAGGCATAATACTCTCATAAAAGGTTAACTAGGATTAGATGGCATTCTTATGTTCCCAGCTGGCTAGGATGGACTCTCTCTCTCTCTCTCTCCTGGGACACAGCTATCAAAGCCTAGTCGGAGAAAATAATATAATTATTGTTAAAATTGGGAGAATGCTTTAAAGTAATTGGACTAAGTAATAGAAGAGGCTGTTACCAATCTTAACATTACAGAAATGAAGATTAAGGTATTAAAAAGAGAGTAAAAGATTGGTGTGGATATAATATAACTGTGATTGTAAATAAGTTCTGAGGGATGTATATAGTATCCATATCCAGTTTGGGGATATGGGCCCAGGTACCTATCCTGGGATATATGTGTGTATGTTGTATTATTGGAAATTGTAAAACCCTAATAAACAAGTTTTGGAAGAAGTAATGTCCGTGAGTGCCTGTGTGGCCTCCATGTACTGTCACTTTAAGGGCTGCCTTTCTGCATCAAAAGGGGGGACTGTGTGTTTCCCTGCCTGAGTCCCGCCCAGGCTGCTGAATGCTCACTCCATTTCTGCCATCGCTACTTGTGCAGAGGGAGCCCTGCTAAAAGATGTAACTAATTGTTGGTGACCATTTAGAGTAATAATAATAATGTGGTTTGTGCTAACCTGCCTTATTTGCAGCAAGGACTGTTCAACTTTGCTCCACCATTTTAGTCCCAAACTGCCGAGTTGGACCAATCAGTATGTGATGACTATTAAATGGAGCCTGCTACTGTGGGATTGTGTGGATACCAGTTGGGACTTGTAGTTTTGGACTCTTGTCGCCTTTTGCACCAAAAGGGGAAGCTCTTACTGTGACTGACAGCTGGGCCAACCAATCGGGCCTTTTGGATCCAAGGGAAAAACCCCGAGCTGTCTGCTGGCAAGCCAAATCGATGTTGGGAGGAGAAGAGAAAAGACAGCTCATGATAGCCGAGCCTGTGTGTCGTAGTTTGTGCGGGAGAAGTGTGGAAGGCCTGCCTCCTGGCCTGTTTGCCTGCTTCTGCCCTGAGAGGGAAACAGGAGTGTTTTGGGCTAATTCAATTTCTGTGAGATCGAAGAAGCTACTGAAGTGAAACCAGGCTTATAACCTGTAGAAGACCGAAGATTTTGCTAAATGCGAACGGCCTGTCAAGAACTCTCTTTGCGCTCCCGGGTTTTAGCAGCGACTTTGCGATCGGAAATGAGGAGCAGTCTGCCTGGTACAGTAATCCTTCTTTACACATAAATGTGCTGTGAACTGGAGGGGGGCCGCGATCTGGTTTTCCCCCGAGCTGAGTTGTATGCTGAGGGCTGGAAGCTGTACCCAGCTCGAATCGGACTAAATCTGCTGCTACCCAATGCAGTTGGGCCCTGCCATGACAGCCTTGTCTCCCTACCCTGCTGCACAGAGAAGATCCATCAATGAGAGACCTGCCAGGGGATCATCTCCTCTGCTCCATGCCTGAACAGGAACAACGCAGTAGTGATTTGTATGGGCCCTGCTTCGTCTGACAATCCAGCAAATCATCTATCGTCTCGACCATCATCCATCCTGTGTTCAGCTTTGGGCATCGTGAGTACCAAACAGGGTAGCTCCCTGCAACGCATAGCTAAATCAAAAGTGTGTCACCTGATTGTCTGTCATTTCTTTTTCTTTGCACGAACCGAGCCCTCCGGCTCCGGATTACAATTAGGGTGTGGTGTATGTTGTTTCTTTCCTTCACAGGGCCCCAACCAGCTGCAACGCTGGCCTACCCCGGGCAACGGACTTGGCTAGCCCATTTTCCATCTACTGGGTACCCAGAGAGTGTAACTGTAGTAGGGACTGTAGATACCCGCACCATAGATTAAATGATAGATTGTTCCAACCAATTACCCTGATTGTGCTCCTCCCATGTTACTACCCCCTGAATAAATCAGATCTACTTTTTTCTGCAATTTAACTTGACTGTGGTGTCAGTTTATGTGTAAGGTATCATATTGTTGCTTGTTGTATTGCCTCACCTTATTTTACAGGAGTTCCCCAGACCCTAGCTGAAGAAACCAGTCCTGAGGGTAAGTGCCAAATATATGTGTATGTATAGAGCATATCAGGGATATTGTAAAGGAAAATATTGTGTATTGTGTGGGCCACTAGCGGGAGACGAGGGGGGTCACAGTGTCCCAGAGGGCTCTGGCCTGGTGAGTCTGACTAATACTAACCCCGACCTTTGGGTGGAGGCACCTGTCACTGAACCTAGGCCCCTTAACCTGCTAATAGCCAAACAGGCAGGGGTAGTAGCCCTTGGGATAGCGCCACCTAGGGGTTACATCTTGGAGGCACCACTGGGATTGGCGTCTTCTAGTGGCCAAGGGAGGAAGTTACCCTGATATGTTTAGTTTTGGGGAGAAAATGGAGGATCTTGCTACACCCAAGCTAAAAATTGCCCCCCATAAGCTGTTAGTGCACCGAATGATGGGGTGGAGTGAGGCTGAGGAGTTAAGACCCCCAACAGGCTCTCCTGTTACTGGATTTCCCATTAGGGACTACTAATGCCAATATTGTAGCCACTGTGGAACATGTTAAGGGCTTGGATAAAGTACAGGTGAAAGGTAGAGATGCAGATTTGTTTGAGCAGACTATGACAGTGTTACTCCCCTGTAGCTCCCCAATAGATCCAGAGACGGTACCCCCTGTTATCCTGCCAGAAGGTACCCAGAAGGGGTGGAGGGTCACTCACCTGTACAGTGATCCGGTCCCCCCCCGTATAGAAGGGTTTAAGGATAAGTTGCTCAGATTATTAGCATCTGAAGGACGAACTGCTCAAGAGCTCGCAAAGGTGCTAGACCTGTCAGAAGAACACACACCCCTGCACTCCCCAGCCACGTCCCCAGCTTCTCCCAAGAGTTCTCCTCTAGCCCCCTCCCCTGTAATATTTCCCTCGATACAGTTAAACTCTTACCGAAAATTCAGGCTTTTTTGAGGCACAGTCCCAGTGCCCACGGGGGAAGATGATTTGGAAATGTGGATGAACTGTGCTGCTCCCTTGATACAAGAATGGCAATGCTCAGAGGGGGAAAAGAGAAAGAGGCTGTTGGAGAGCTTCAGGGACTCTGCACTGGAGGCCATCCACTTCCTGCGAGCAACTAGCTCAGAGGCTACGGCAGCTGAATACCTCACTGCACTGGAAGGAGTGTTTGGCAGTACTAAATTGGGGAACAACTTGTTGTGGAGGTTCAAGTCAGCTAAACAGTGGAAAAATGAGAAGTTGTCTGCATTTTTATTTTATTTTTATTTTATTTTAATTCATATATCGGATTTACAACCTTTGAGTCAAAGACTCATTTACAAAGGCACCTCGTCGCAGGGAGGGGAACAATCAACTTGTGAGACAAGACAGTGGGGAACAGTACAGGTGAAATACATGCAGCATACAAAACAGAATATTCAAAGTGCAAATAAACATAGGCAGTTTGCAGAACAGCACACAACAATAAGTCATTGAGGTACCAGAGGGTCATGCAGGATATAGCATGTGGTATACAGATTGAAAACAGGCTAAACGAGAGAACTGTTGTATATGTAATCCTGTAGGAGCTGGTCAGTTTGAAAGGCACTCACGGTAACCCCTATAATAGGCACACACATCTCCGGGTGCTAACGGGGTGTTTGCGTATGGCGGTTTTGAATTGGCCAATTTTAGAGGTGTTTGTGATGTGCATGGGGAGAGTTATACCAGGGGCCGGTGCTCTGAGTAGAAAGGATCTTTGTCTGAGTGAGGTCCTGGTTCCCTAGGCACCCTGGAAGGTGGCTTTGGTGATCCTGGTGGCGACCAGGTGGGAGGCCGTAGAAGCGTCTTGGTGACACATGGGGACATAGTCCAAGTAGAGCCAGCTAGTATGCAGGTGTGATATTGCAGACATTCTTCGATATTGAGTATGTTAGCGGTGGAGTAGAGTTAGCACATGTGAGTTCTGCTTGGGGCACCAGTCAGGGACCTGCAGGCTTTGTTGATAGAGGTCTGGATTTTGGTGAGGGCAGTGGGGTCAGCGACTGCATAGGTGGGGAGTCCATAGTCAACCAATGACAGGATGGAGGAAGTGATTGCCAGCCATAGGGCGACTTCGGAGAGGCAGTCTTTGTGGCGATAGAGGAGCCCAATCCGGGCATTCATGGCAGAGGATAAGGCACTGATATGGGCATGGAAGGAGAAGGACGAAGAAGGTGATGCCCAGGTATTTGTATGTGGATACCTGCTCAAGGGGTGGAGGTACTGGGAAGAATGCAAGGGAGCATTTTGGAGTTACTTGTCGGTGTGCAAAGATCATAGATTTTGTTTTCTTGAGGTTCAGAACCAGGCGATGGTCGAGGAACCATTTTTCAGCTTGGCTGAAGGAGAGTTGCAGGGAGCTCTGGAGGGTGAGTGGATTGGGGTGAGAGGTGACTAGGACTGCATCGTTGGCATATAATAGCAGCTTGCCTGAGAAAGAGCTGGAAAGGGTGTTTAAGAAGAGACTGAACAATGTGGGGCCCAAGATGGAGCCTTGTGGGACTCCGGAGCGTACAGGCAGCGCAGTAGATAGGCTACCATTTAACTTGACACGTTGGGATCTATCACAGAGGTAGCTGGAGGACCAGGTCAAAGGACCGGTTGAGAGTTCCAGCTTACTGAGGGTGTCAAGCATTAACGGGTGACTCACAGTGTCGAAGGCCTTGGATAGGTCAATGAACACTGCCCCGGCCAGCTCTCTGGCGTCTAGTGCCGAGTGTATATGGTGGGAAAACTCCAGCAGAGCTGTGGTGGTGCTGTGACCAGCGCGGAAGCCATGCTGTTCTGGGCACAGAATGTTGTAGTTGGATACATAGTCCACGAGTTGCGTGGATATTATTTTCTCCAGAGCCTTGAAGGGGGGGATGGAGATAGGTCTGTAATTGCTTGGTACCGTGCAGTCTCCATTTTTGTGTATAGGGGTGATTTCAGCCTGCTTCCATGCATTCGGGAATTAGCCGAGGCACAGGGAACGGTTAAGAAGGTCTGTGAGGGGGGCTATCATGACATCCATTGTTAGGCGGAGCATCCTGGAGTCGAGAGGGTCACAGCTCGGGTTATGGGAGGAGAGAGCTTTTAGGAGGATCGGATTTGCGTCCTGTGGGGAGATAGTCCTAAAGAGAAAAGGGGGGCGAGAAATAGCTGGGTAGTTGGTTACTGGGATGGGGTCAAAGAAGTGGGCCGGAAGGATAGTACTTAGATCAGAAAAGGATGTGTTAAGGCAGTCGGCAACAAAGGATGGGTCTATATTAATAGTGCCATTTATGGCCATTTATGACCATCTGAGAGGGAGGAGGGGAGCAGGTCATCCCATTTAACTCCTTCATGTTATCCCAGAAGGATCGAGCAGAGTCCCAGGAGGAGGTCAAGGTGGATTGGTAGTAGTTGGCTTTGGCTTGCCTTATGGCCTAGGTGCACTGGTTGCGAGCTGTATTATAAGCTTGCCTGTCTGCTAGCCTGCCAGTTTCGACAGCAATGTTACCACGCTGCTTTAGCTGTTGGATCAGGGAGGGGGAAATCCAGGCAGCAGTGCGTCTCTTAGTACGGGTGTTGGTAGCAGGTGAAGGCGTGTAGGCCCTTACAAAGGCACTGGTGAGAAAGGCTAAGGCGATATCTATATTTGTTGCGAGGGAGATCGGGGACCAATCGAGCTGGGCAAGGTGCCGCTTAAGCTTGTTTAGTCCTCCAGGGCGGAAACATCGACGGGGGGTGGCTTGATGCGCAGGTTTGAGCGTGGGGGAGGACCAGAAGCAGAGAATAGGTGAGTGGTCACTGAAGGAGTTGGCTAGGACATTAAGATCTTTTATTTTGTGTGGGCGGTTAGAGAGCACGTCTAGTAGTGAGCTAGTCTAAGGAGATGACTTGGTTTGCTGGCCAAGGCACCTAGCTTCACCTGAGCTCTTTCCTTCTAAGACTGCTTGAAAGGCAGAGTAGAGAAACTTACCAGAGCAAGGGAAAAGGATTAAGACTTAGTTTGGCTAAGCAGATTTACTGTGTGGTGGTGTTTTTATTTTTTACTCACAGGGATTGCTACTGTTTGTTGCTAACATTTCATTGCTTTATTTTTCTCGATTCAAATTGTTGTTGCTGGTATACCTTCTTCTGCATTATTACAAGGTGTGCCTACAGGTGTGTGCTAACAGGTTACTGCTGTAATCTTTCTGATTCAAATTGTCTTTGCAAGGTATATCTTCTGTTACTGCTTTTATTTTTCTCTGGAGCAAAGTGTTTCTTACAGCGATATCTTCTCTGAAATTATTACAGGGGTGCTTTACAGGTTTTACAGTTTTATCTAACATTAGGATAAGCTTTCAGGGTTACTGCATTTGTTGTTGACTGATTGTTTCTCGCTCTTACCTCCTTGTTCTTTCTCGCCGTGGTTCTTCTTTTAGGCAGGGAAGGGCCCAGCCAACCACCCCACACTACACTCTCTTTATAGGGTACCACAGTTGTGACATTTCCTGTGGCAGAGCAGGAAGGTGGATCAGTGGGCCCACAAGGTTATCTCATTTACAGGGCACTAGTAATTTAACTTGTTATAACAAGTTAAACAAAGCAAATTAAACCATTACTTGCATTTTTTCCCTTTTTTTTTTCCTTCTAATTACTCTGACTCGGTTACAAACCCAGTAACTTATTTGGAATGGATTTCATTAACTGCAGGTACTGTGGAACAATTTTCAGAAGGACAGTCTTGCAGGATTTAGACACTGTCCTACATGCTGGGCCTTTGGAGATCTTAGGGCTCAGCTCCGGCAGCATGGGCAGAGATTGCACGCCCAAATTTCATATTGAAGAGGAAATACATTATAAGAACCACCCGCCATTTCCCCAGCATCCAACAGAAAAACCCCTCGACATGCAGAGGGTAGTTGGTCCAGGAGGTTGGCAGGTGGTTAGGAGGAGCAAATCAGGTGCCCCATCACTCTCTGCTCCAACACATTACCTCCAAAACCATATAAACACTACAAACAGGTATCTGCCTCTATCTCTGAAATCAAATAAAGAGTCAGAAGACACTGCAGAGCAGGACACTGTGGCACAGGAGCTAGCACAACAAAACTCACCCAAATCAGGAACCAAAACAAAACAAGCACAAAGAAATCCAAAAACTTCTGATCATAGGAGACTCATGATTCGGGAGTTGATACCATCTCCAGCCAGGGTGATGGTCAGATGTCTCCAGGTACATCAGCATGGAGAGACACTGACCGCATTGCTAAAATTGTTCACAAAGCAGGAGAAAACATTGATGTCCTAGTACACATAGGGACTACTGATCCGCCAGCGGGTCAGTTGTGGAGACCAAGGAACACCTGACTAGGCTGGGTGACAAACTATCATCTATTTCGTCCGGCATCTCCTTCTCTGAGATCCTGCCAGTCTGGGAGAGGGGAGCAGATGGACGAAGGTCAGAGAAGGGGAGACAGGGAGCTAAACACGTGGCTCAAGGGCTGGTGCCAGGAAAAGGACACAGATTTGTAGGAACTGGCAACAGTTCTGGGAGCAAAAGTTCTTTAAATTTGATGGACTGCATCTGACTAAAGAGGGAGTCAGTGCATTGGGGCAGAAGTTTGACGTCTTTGCAGAATATTTAAACTAGCAAATGGGGGAGGTGCAGCACACCTATCGTCGAATGGAAGAACACCCCTCCCCTCAGCTAGTGGTCAAACAGGAATTCAGCATGTTTGCGTGTCATTTGCATCACCAGGTAAGAAAAAGGTTTGTCTCCCTTACACGATGCACTGGGGTAATGCCAAACTTCACCCAACAACTAACACACCAAAATCTGGCCAATGGAAAATTGTGTACACAAATGCTCACAGCCTGGGAAATAAGATCCCAGACCTGCAGGCAATAATGTCAGAGGCTAAACTGGACATAGTAGCAATTAGTGAGACGTGGTTTACCAGTAACTACACTTGGGAGACTTCAGTACCTGGCTATGTATTGTTCAGAAGAGACCGAGGTGCAAAAAGGGGGGGAGGAGTGGCCCTGTATATTAATGAAAATATCAAAGCTACAGAAATTCAGAAGACACATAAGGAGCCAGAAGAACTGTGGGTCACCCTGAAACAGGAAATGGGATAGCCATAAGAACTGGGGTTGTCTACAGGCCCCAGACCAGAAGGAAGACATACGCACATTACTGTTAGAAGATATACAAAACATGACAGCTAAAGGGAGGTTCTGATAATGGGAGACTTCAACATGCCGGATACAGATTGGTCAATACCAGCAGGAACATCTGCCGAACTAGACTCATAGTGGATTCCCTGCAGGAGGGCCTCAAACAACTGGTACAACAACCCACAAGAGACAGGACTATCCTAGATCTAGTACTGACTAACAAAGAAGGATCACAGATCTCCAGGTAGAAGGTCACCTGGGGCCAGTGACCATCATATGGTATGGTTCAATTTGGCTACTACATCTAAATCATCCCATTCCAAGGCAAAAAATATGGGACTTCAGAGGAGCTGACTTTGATAAGATGGCCAACAGAGTTAGCTAGCCCTGGCAAAAGAAACACAGGTGAGGGGTACAGGCAAAGTGAGCAAGCATTAAGGATGCAATACTTGAAGCAACATCCCATTGTGTTAGACAGAAAAGGAAGTGCAAAGAAGAAGAAACCACTTTGGTTCTCAAATACAGTAGCAGAAAAGGTCAGAGCCAAAAGGCTGGCCTTTAGGAAATATAAGAAAACACAGCGGGATGAAGATAGGAGGCATACCAAACTGCCCTAAGGGAAGCAGGTAAGGCAGTAAGGCAGGCAAAGTCCCAAACTGAGGAAACACTAGCACTAACAGTAAAAGAAGGTGACAAGACTTCTATAGATACATTAGTGAAAGGAGAAAGTCCAGAGGGATTGCTAAGCTTAATGGAGAAAATGGAGCATGTGGAGGAGGAGGACCCTGTAAAGGCATCTATCCTCAATAGATACTTTTGCTCAGTGTTTACTGAAGAGAAGGTATGCAGGCCCACAGCTCAGCATCATGGACACAGGGGAGGGAGGTGAGCACTACTCCTTCACAAAAGAAAGGGTCCTACAAGAGCTTCTAAGCTCAGAGTGGATAAGCAATGGGACCTGATGGCATACATCCCAGGGGTACTCAAGGAGCTAAAGGAGGAACTAGCAGAGCCATTAGCAGAATTGTTTAGTGAGTCTCTGAGCACAGGAGAGGTCCCAGAAGACTGGAGAAGGGCTCATGTGATCCCGCTCCACAAGAGTGGTAGCAGGAGGAGGCAGGGAACTACAGACCGGTCAGTCTTACCTCAGTAGTGGGCAAGATTATGGAGGCACTCTTAAGGAAAGGATAGTGCAACACCTGGAATCCATAGGGCACAGGATCCAAGACAGCATGGGTTTACAAAGGAAGGTCCTGTCAAACTAATCTCATAGATTTCTTTGACTGGGTAACCAGAGTGGTGGACCAAGGGGGCAGTTGATGTCACTACCTTGACTTCAGCAAAGCTTTGACACTGTTCCACATAAGAAGATTGATAAATAAGCTGGGTAGGCTCGTGGAGGAGAAGTTGGTCAACTGGGTGGCAAACTGGTTGACGGGCAGAAAACAGAGAGGGGTGGTAAATGGTATACAGTCAGAAGAGATGCAAGTCACAAGTGGGTACCTCAGGATCAGTCCTGGGCCAGTCCTCTTCAACATCTTCATTAGTGACCTTGCAGATGGACTAGAGGGTAAGGTTTGTCTGTTTGCAGATGACACCAAGATCTGCAACAGAGTAGATGATCCAGATGGGGTGGGCAGAATGAGAAGAGATCTGGATAAACTAGCAGAATGGTCAGAAGAGTGGCAACTGGGATTTAATGCAAAGAAGTGCAAAATCATGCACATAGGAAGAGAAAACCCTGAAGCCACCTATAGGCTGGGAGGAGTTGCTAGCAGTCACAAAGGAAGAAAGAGACTGGCATCATCATCACTGATGACCTAAAATCATCCAAGCAGACCTCCTAAAGCAGTAGGTAAGACTAGGGGTGTTAGGTGTATTAGTAGGGTATCACAAGTCGTAAGAGGGAGGTAATAATCCTATTTACAAGACACTGGTTAGGCCCCATGTGGAGTACTGCGTGCAGTATTGGAGCCACACTTCACAAGGACATTAACCAAATTGAGGCAGTCCAGAGAAGGGCAACCAAAATGGTGCAGGGACTGCATCAGAAGACATATGAGGACAGATTAACGGAGCTCAATATGTATACCCTTGAGCAAAAGAGGGAGAGAGGATATGATCGAGGCATTCAAACACCTTAAGGGCATAAACAAGGTGAAAGAGTCTAACATGTTTAAATATAAGAAAATAGCAGGACAAGAGGACACAGCATGAGATCAGAGGGAGGCCGATTAAGGGGAATGTGAGGAAATTCTTTTCACAGAAAGGGTGGTGGATGCATGGAATGGCTTACCACAAGAAGTGGTGGCTATGAATACAGTGCAGGGCTTCAAACAGGCATGGGATAGGCATAAGGGAGCAATACAAATGACTATGAATAGATAGGCCACTGACAGAGCAAAGGCCGATGGCACATTTACAAGGTAGAAAAAGAAATGGGCAAACTGGATGGGCCTTGCGGTCCTTATCTGCCGTCAACTTCTATGTTTCTATGTTTCTAGTCCCACTTGATTGGTTAAATCTGGTGGGTTGAGTCACTGGTTGTGATAAGTCAAGAGCTGTGAAGTTGTCCTTAATTTGTGTTGAGTTGGAGACAAGCCAGTTGATGTTGAGGTCACCTAGGATGAGCTGTTCAGCCTTATGTGGCAAGGTAGTGAGATAGTCGGTGAGGGAGCGGATAGCATGGCTATTCTCGTGGGGGTACATAGGTAGTTGTGAGGTAGAGAGGGCCACGGCCAGGGTCAGGGGTAATTTTTAAGGTGATGGCTTGTGTCCCATGGTCAAGTTTGGGGGCGGGTAGGGCATGACCCAAGAGGGAGTTAGTTAGGTAGACAGCGCATCCACCGCCATGCTTACCCATGTGATTACCAGGATTGAGAGGGCTCTGTAGAGGACCCACAGGAAAGGGGGATTGCCCACAAAGGAACTGAACCGGGTCAGATTGGAACATATCCTAAAGTCAGCCAGATACTCTAGTGTGATGATATTGAAACTCAAGCTACCAGACAGGAAGACTAACCCTCCTGAGTACTGTCATCTCTTGAAAGAAATTAGTGAGATCGAGACTGATGAAGAGGGCTGGGAGCCCTATGTTGGGACGGTTGGTACCTGCCCGATCCCAGAGAGGAATTACTCGGATGAGGCACAACAGCTGAGAGGGCTGATTAAAGAATTGACTGAAGCAGCCAGAGAACCTGACCTGTACCAGGCACCACCAGAGAATAAAAGTGGAGTGGGAGTGCATGTTGTTTTTCTGGAGCCCCTGGCTGAGGGTAACCTTCTGGAACAAGTGTGAGAGCTGAGAGCTCTCGTGGGGGACTTGCTGCGAACCACACCAAATCCTCACCCTGGTGGAGGTTCTGAGGATCAAGTACTCAGAGCACGAACCAAAGATGAGCCGCCCAGTCCCCCTATGGTACCCAAACGAGGAGATGGCCCACATACCCCCTGAGAGTCTAGAGAACCTACTTTTTGCTATCAATGTGGGGAGGATGGACACACCCGTTTCTTCTGCCGTTCGCCAGAAAATCTGAGGAGGGTCCATGCCAGACTATTAGCTTTGATTCACCCAAACAACAACTGGCCACCAGGGGGAGCTGTTCGAAAGAGTTAGGCTACCAAGGCCAATCCAGATCGACACCGACACCAGTGCCGCCTGAATGGTCTGAGGTGGTAGGTCCCTCCATGGAGACCACAGTGAAGGTGAATGGAGTATCTACCAGGGCTATGCTTGACAGTGGCTCTCAAGTAATGATAATGTTTCAAGACTGGTATTGGAAGCACTTGCCTAATATGCCCTTACAGCCTTTGGAAGGACTGCACATTTGGTGGTTGAGTGAAAAGGCATACCCCTACTCTGAGTATATCTGGATTTGGCTGTCTTTCCCTACTGCGGTGGCTGGAGTGGCGGAACAAGTGGAGACCTTATCCCTGGTGTGTCCCCCTACTGGATTGTATGATGGGGTTCCCCTACTAATTGGGACAAATGCGCATATGTTTGGGAGACTGGCGCAAGGATCCTGAGTCGATGATCCTGGCCCCCAACACTCAGTGTACTCTACAAGAGGAGGTCCGCTTACAGAAGGATGCCAAGAATAAGATACTCATACTGGATGCGCCAGGCGATGGAATATTGCCAGAAGGGTTGCTGGTTAAGCCCAGTATTTTACCCGCTCGTGCTCATGCCTATGCTCGACGGGTAATGGTCCAGATCCACAATGAGTCAGATCAAGAATTTTGGGTGAACAGAGGCTGCACCCTAGCTACCGTACACTGCGCAGACACTGCAGTGTTACCTAGTAACAAGCACTCTGGAGTGACTGACAGAGTGACGCTCAACTTGTTTGACTTTGGTGACTCCCTGTTACCAGCTGAATGGAACACTAGAATCAGTCGGAGACTCGCCCAGAGAGATCAGGTGTTTTCGCTGAAGGAATGGGATGTGGGATGTGTCCAGGGAGCAGAGCACCACATACGCCTGCATGATGAACGACCATTCCGTGAGAGGTCTCAGCGCCTAGCACCCGCAGATATAGATGATGTAAGAAGACTCCTGCAGGAGATGCTTGCACCTGGTGTGATACAAGAATCCAGAAGCCCGTATGCTTTGCCTATTGTGGTGGTGAGGAAAAAGAATGGGACAGTAAGATTGTGCGTGGACTACCGGACCCTTTACAGGCGGACCATCCCCGATCAATACACCATGCCCCGTATTCAGGATGTTCTGGACTGTCTGAATGGAAGCAAGTGGTTCTCGGTGTTGGATCTTCACAGTGGGTACTACCAGATCCCCATAGCCCCAGAAGACCGTGAGAAAACAGCCTTCATCTGTCCACTTTGGCTCTATGAGTTTATGAGGATGCCCCAGGGGATCTCGGGTGCCCCAGACATTTTTCAGCAATTGACGGAATGTTCAGTGGGGAACATGAACTTGTTGGAGTGCCTGGTATATTTAGACGATGTTATTGTGTTTGAAAGTTCATTGGAGGAACATGAGACCCGACTTTTTAAAGTGTTGGACCGATTGGAAGATTCGGCCTTAAGCTGTCCATCAACAAATGCCAGTTCTTTCAGACATCAGTAAAGTATGTGGGGCACATAGTGGCCACCGAGGGGCTAGAGAATGATCCTAGCAAAGTTAAGACCTTGGCCACCTGGCCCCAGCCCCACAATCTAAAAGAATTACAATGCTTCCTAGGATTTTGTTGTTATTACCAGCAGTTCATAAAGGACTACTCAAGGGTGAGTCGCCCACTTCTGAATCTTACCCAGGGTTACCCTCCCACGAACAAAAAATACAAGAGTGGCCTCCACCGAAACAGAGAGAGTATACTTCTGCCTGGGTGAACTTTTTGGGTCCCGATGAACACCCGACTGTGAAGCTGTTTTCCAAGAAATCATATATCAGCTCACCCATGCTCCCATCCTCACCTATGCTGATCCTGCTAAACCCTATGTGCTACACACCGATGCTAGCCTACAAGGTTTGGGAGCTGTGTTATATCAGGAGCATGAGAATGGCCTGAGACCAGAGGCTTTGCCAGTAGAAGTCTGACCCCATCAGAAAAAAAATATCCTGTACATAAATTGGAGTTCATGGCGTTGAAGTGGGCCATTGTTGACTAGTTCCATGAATAATTGCATGGAGCAAAGATACCGGTAAAGACAAGATAATATTCCACTGACCTATGTGCAGACTTCAGCTAAATTGGATGCCACTGGGCATCGGTGGTTCTCTGCGTTGTCTACCTATGATTATGCTGTGGAATACAGATCGGGCCTGAATCACATAGATGCTGATGCCCTCTCCCGGAGGCCTACTTCCAGAGGTGATTGGGTTAGACTGTCCGAACCTGACATTCTAGCACTGTGCCAAAAGTTTGACAAGGAGGAACTGATGTCCACAGATGCAGTGGACTGCTTGGTAGATTCCTTGGGCCCCTGTGACACTTGTACGCCAGCTGCGTACTGTCACTTCTCCATGCTAGATATTAGTGCACTGCCTCAGTTTGATAATGACAGAATTCAGCAGGCTAAATCCTGAGATCCTATGATCTGATCAGCACTTGAAGCCCTCAATGTAGGGAAAGATGTGTCCAAGTTACGCTCCTCTGATTTGAGAACTGTATTTTTGTACACAGAAGACCCTAAATTGAAGCTAATTAATCACTTACTGTACAGAGAGGCAGTAGATAGGAAGGGTGAAGTAGACAAGCAACAATCTGTCCTGCCCACAGCTTTCAGAGACTTGGTGCTGAGGTCCCTACACAACCACATGGGCCACCTTGGTATCAACCGAACCCTTGACCTAGTGCGGTCTCGATTCTACATGCCTAAGATGGGGCCGATGTTGAACATCATGTACGGACTTGTAGTTGCTGCCTACAGAGAAAGGCTTTGCCCCAGAGGGCTGCCCACCTTGTTAACATCATGGAGTTAGTTTGCATCGACTTTTTAAGTTTGGAGCCTGATCAGCGGAACATCAGTAATGTGTTGGTAGTCACTGATCACTTTATAAGGTATGCCCAAGCATTCCCCACCAAAGACCAAAAGGCATCCACCGTGGCCAAGGTGCTGGTAGAGAATTTCTTTGTTCACTATGGGGCCCTCCAAAGAATTCATTCTGATCAAGGCAGAGACTTTGAGAGTTGCTTAATCAAGGAAATGCTCTCTCTATGGGGAGTACGAAAGTCAAGAACCACCCCTTACCACCCGCAGGGGGACCCCAGCCAGAACGCTTTAATCGCACCTTACTGGATATGCTAGGTACTCTACAGCTGAAAGACAAACACAAATGGAGCCAGCAGATTAGCACCTTGGTACATGCCTATAATTGTACAAGAAATTATGCTACCGGGTTCTCCCCTACCGCCTTATGTTTAGGAGAGAGGCTCGGCTACCAGTGGACGTTTGTTTTGGGGTCTCTCCTGATGGGGTCTGAGCTGAGAATTACCTACAGTACATACAAAAACTGAAAGCTCAATTGAACCATGCATACCAACTAGCTCAGACAATGGCTGCAAAGAGAAACTTAGCTAATAAAGAAAGATATGATAGAAAAGTAAGGCCCAAGAGCTTCAAGCTGAGAGCCGTGTGTGCTGCAAAATCTGGGATTGCATAATAAGCATAAAATTGCTGATCGGTGCTTCATCTTCCCACATAGTAGTAGGCAAATTGAATGATTTACCCAGTGTTCAAAGGCCTGAAAACAACTCAAAAGATGTCAAGAACATGCACCGTAACCATTTGTTGCCCATTGGCCAAATCATGATTGAAGCTGAGCCCCCAGAGATTGTTCCCCCAGACCAGTGACTTGGGCTGCTGCGAAACAAAGACAGAATAAGCCAGCCCCAGTGGTCACTGACTTAAGGTTCTCTCCACAGTAAACCCAAAATAATAATGATTGTCAGTCCACTTCTGACGAAAGTGAGCGCAACTATGCTTATTACCCCTCTTATGAACTGAGTCAGCTGTTTCAGGGTAACCCCATGGTCAATTGTGGGGACGAAGCTGGGCCTTCCGGACTGCCTAACCCCCCAGCTTTGTCCTTGGAGCCAATGGTCCCTGAGAGTGAAGTTCAAAGTGTCAGGCCTGATGATGGTGAGTCACTGTGTATGGTGGAACTGTGTGATTTACCTGAGGAAGAGGCAGATGATCTGAGGCCGACTGGTGACATGCCAGAACATGAAGAATACTTTGAGTGTGATGATGATTCCTTTCCAGTGTCAGAGTGTCGTCCCAGTGAGCAAAGTGTTGTAGAATCTGAATCCGCAGAGCCAGAGGCTGACATGCTCCAAATCCGAATTTTTTTACTCAGACAGAAATCCCCCTTGCAAGTGAGGAAAGTGCAGAGATTGAGGTGAAAAGTACAGAAACAGTGGCTATTTCCCCCCAGGAAAACTGGTCGAGCTGTCAAACCAATAGTGCGCCTCAGCTATGATCCCCCTGAGAGGCCAGTGGATTTGCCTCTCATTGTGGTCCACAAGGGAGTTTATGTATCCCATAGTTCACTGCGTAAACTGAGATTAGGTTCTAATTCCCGGTTGATTGTCGTGCCCTCCAGGTATGGTGCCCCTGCCTCATCTAGCCCCAAGGCAGCTGACAGGAAATGGCCCCCGTTCTCATTGTTCCATGTGCAGGAAGTAATAACCTGATTCCAAACTGCAGTGTGCATGAGTAATCTGTGCAACATATATGTGATGTAATTTACAAAAAGTAGTGTACTGTAAAATACAGCAAATGTATATGTGTATGGTATAGATGTGTGACATAATGTGCATTTGAAATTATTGTGATGATACAGACTTGACGCGGATGCCAAGTTTTTCTAGGCAAGGAAGGGTGTAACCCACCTACAAATGGGGGTTCCCAAAAGGCTTCCGTGAGCTTGCCCAAATGCTCGTTGCCAGGCTGGTGTCCTGCGTTTAGCGCTTGGAAGTACTGCCTGTGAGTGCCTGTGTGGCCTCCGTGTACTGTCCCTTTAAGGACTGCCTGTTTACAGTCATAATTAATCAAAAGGGGGGACTGTGTGTTTCCCTGCCCAAGTCCCACCCGAGCTGCTGAATACTTGCACCATTTCTGCCACTGCTATTTGGGCAGAGGGAGCCCTGCTGAAAGATGTAACTAATTGTTGGTGACCATTTAGAGTAATAATAATAAGGTGGTTTGTGTTAACCTGCCTTATTTGCAGCAAGGACTGTTCAGCTTAGCTCCACCATTTTGGTTCTCAACTGCCGAATTGGACCAATCAGTACGTGAGGACTCTAAAATGGAGCCTGTTACCGTGAGACTGTGTGAATTACCAGTTGGGATATGTAGTTTTGGACTGTTGGCGCCTTTTGCACCAAAAGGGGAAGCTCTTACTGTGACTGACAGCTGGACCGACCAATCAGCCTTTTAGATCCAAGGGAAAAACCCCAAGCTGTCTGCTGGCAAGCCAGATCGATGTTGGGAGGAGAAGAGAAAAGAAAAGACAGCTAGTGATACCCGAGCCGGTGTGTCGTAGTTCACACGGGAGAAGTGTGGAAGGCCTGCCTCCTGACCTGTTTCTGCCCTGAGAGGGAAACAGGAGTGTTTCAGACTGATTCCGTTTCTGTGAGATTGAAGAAGCTTCCGAAGTGAAACCAGGCTTAACCTGTAGAAGACCAAAGATTTTGCTAAATGCGATTGGCATGTCAGGAACTCTAGCTACCTTTGCACTCCCAGGTTTTAGCAGTGACTTTGCGATCGGGATCGAGGAGCAGTCTGCCTGGTACAGTAATCCTTCTTTACATATAAATGTGCTGTGAACTGGAGGGGGTCACGATTTGGTTCCCTCCCCCCGAGCTGAGTTGTGTGCTGAGGGCTAGAAGCTGTACCCAGCTCGAATCGGACTAAATCCGCTGCTACCCAATGCAGTTGGGCCCTGCCAAGAGGGCCTTGTCTCCCTACCCTGCTGCACAGAGACGATCGATTGATGAGAGATCTGCCAGGGGGTCATCTCCCCTGCTCCATGCCTGAACAGGAACAATGCAGTAGCGATTCGAGTGGGCCCTGCTTTGTCTGGAAATCCAGCAAATCCATCTATCGTCTCGACCATCATCCATCCTGTGTTCAGCTGTGAGTAACAAACAGGGTAGCTCCCTGCAACTGCAACATATAGCTAAATCAAAAGTGTGTCACCTAATTGTCTGTCATTTCTTTTCCTTTGCACGAACTGAGCCCTCCAGCTCCGGATTACAATTAGGGTGTGGTGTATGTTGTTTCTTTACTTCACAGGGCCCCAACCAGCTGCAATGACAGCCTACCCCGGGCGACGGACCTGGCTAGCCCATTTTCCATCCACTGGGTACCCAGAGAGTGTAACTGTAGTAAGGACTGTAGATACCCGCACCATAGATTAAATGATAGAGTGTTCCAACCAATTACCCTGATTGTGCCCCTCCCATGTTACTACCCCCTGAATAAATCAAATCTATTTTTTCTGCAATTTACCTTGACTGTGGTGTCAGTTTATATGCAAGGTATTGTACTGTTGCTTGTTGTATTGCCTCACCTTATTTTACAGGGGGTCCCCAGAGCCTAGCTGAAGAAACCAGTCCTGGGGGTAACTGCCAAATATATGTGTATGTATAGAGCATATCAGGGGTATTGTGAAGGTAAATATTGTGTATCGTAACATGGCAAAAACATAAGTAGTCTAGGGAACAAAGAGGATAGGTGGAACAGCGTCAGATGATACAAGAGCAACACGGCATTATGAGATGATAATGCCGTGTTGCTAGTGTAATACAAGAAGCAGCCACGGGAGGAAAAGGAGCAGTGTACTAAAAACCAAAAGGTAAAGAAGGGAGGAAAGCAAGTTGCCGAAGAGCAAGTAGGTAGCCTAGACGAGGAGTAGGAGAAATGTAAGAGACACACAGGATACAAAATAGTAATAGCGAAGTATAAGAAGGTAGAAATGTAGAGAAGCAGTATTAGCTGGAGCACAGAGGGATACAACAATCAGCAACAACTTCGCTGAGACTAGAAATCGAAATATAAAGAACCACAGAAGCGAGACCAAGTCAGAGACACACATATGAGGACTTAGGGGCACACCATCCAATCCGCCCGAACACAGAGCGAGGAACTGGAAGCGCATTAAATTTTGAGACCCTCACAGTGTATGGCACCGTAAACTTCAATTATCCAGGAGCACCGGTAGACAGGGAAGACAGAACACACAGTGGGGAAATGTGAACAGTGTAGTGGAGCGACCAGTGGAAACACTCCAGCCAAGTAAACAATCAAAACCATGCTCAGTAAACTGGCATTGCTGTATGCAAATGAGATACAGAGCTAGATTGAAAAGCAGTAATACAGCAACATCACGGTCCTCCTAAGAACAATAGCTAACAAACAGCCGTCAGAAATAGTGCAAATTGTGTACCAATCGTTAAGAAATACATCAATGTACTAGTGTGCAAAACAAAAAAAAAACAAAACATATATGTATGTAAGAGAGGTTGGCTTGCAGTTTTGAAAGTAACAGTAAACGGAAGTGAATAGCTTGAATCCTGGCATTGTTTATGTTGACACAACACTAGAAACACATCTCTGACATCTACAGTTGTGTGCACACCACGTTACAAGCATATTAATCCACTCCGAAGGTGGCATCTAATGGGGGAATTAATGCATGGTTGGGACTGTTGTGGCACGAGGCTGCTGGTCTGTTGTAGGCACGAGGTCGCAACAGTCCCAACCATGTATTAATTCCCCATTAGATGCCACCTTCGTTGTGGATTAATGCTTACTTGTGTGGGCCACTAGTGGGAGATGAGGGGGTCACAGTGTCCGAGAGGGCTGTGGCCTGGTTAGTCTAATACCAACCCTGACCTTTGGGTGGAGACACCTGTAACTGAACCTAGGCCCCTTAACCTGCTGATAGCCAAAGAGGCAGGGGTAGCAGCCCTTGGGATAGCGCCACCTAGGGGTTACAAATAGAACACTATGGCTATCAGTACAGTAATGTTTTTACTGATAACTAAGCATTATAGATTATGAATTTCTGCTTTAAAATCCCAGTGAGAAATGTAGACCGTCACCTTCCCCATGTGAGACAGAGGATTTCTAAGAGGTAAAATGAAAGACGTACTTCGGACTGTGTGACTGCAGCGTTGAGAGGTATGGGCAGCAGCGCGTTTTGCATAATAAGAGACAGCAGGTAAGTTTACCTTTTTCCATTAGCTAATTAGCGCACATAGCGTAGCATACCCTCTGTGCTACGCTTCTAACGCTAGTCCTTAGACCCTACAAATACACGCAAGAAGGGACTCATAAGACAGTTTCTGTTGAATACCGCCACAAATTTAGTGCATCGTGCGAATAACGTTTCCCTCACGTGCTGAGACGGCCCACCAAACACAAATGCCATACTCCCAACGTATAACGTTGTGCTCGTCTTTACAGGGGGTGGAGTTATTGGGCGGAGTTTCACACTTCTTATACGTTAATTAACATAATTAAAAAAATGAATATTCAAATAATGTATTCATTTAAGATATTGCAATTTTCTATTAGTGGCTTATAAATCACCTATCGCTACACGACAGTGTGTTATATACACCTGAGGTCTCTTATTTTTACATGTGAGACAGTCGCCCCGCTTTAGCCCTCTTCAATGGCTTCGCTGTCTGCTGGCTGTCATGGCAACGTCGGCTTTGACCTTTGACCCGTGGCCGATACGGGCGGATTACGTCATCACTAGTGCTGCTGCTGCTGCTGCTGCTGGAAGTGGCTGATCGTGTGGAGTCAGTCTGCTAGAGAGAGAGAGAATATCAGAATCGGGAGGGAACTGCAGAAAGGTACGACATATATTGTTGGGCATGGTAACTGGGTCTGGGAGGAATTGCTGTGCAGGCAGAATCGGAATCGAGAGCTAGGTTGGTACTGCTGACAGAGTGGGTAGTACTGGGTGTACAGAGCCCAGTTAGTCTTGTCTGGTTGTACATAGTCCAAGTCGGACTGCACTCGCGGTACAGAATCCTAACTGACCTGTACTGGGTTAAAATAGCCCAGACTGGGCTCTGGGGTATACAGGGGCTAGACTGAGCTCGCCGTACTAGGGGTACAGAGCTCCTCATGCCAGGCAGTACTGGGTATACAGAATCCGTAACTGGGGTGTCCTGAGTGTACAGCGTTCAGTCTAGGTTGTAGTGTTTGCACAGAGCCCAGACAAACTACAGTGAACTGTGTTTACAGAGTCTAGGACGGTCGGGTTGTATGTGCAGAATGCAAACTTGTATAGCGGTATGACCCACTGGGTTGCCCCCAGACCTTTAAAAATAGTACGCAAACTTTTGAAAATATATTTTTTGCAGTGGCACCACCAAGTATTGTACACTGGATGATCCCAGATTCAAGCCAATGCTCTTAACTAATTTAGAGTGTGTGAGATGCATACTTGCGTATGCCTGTGGGCAGTCTTGATGACCCTACCCCCTAGTGGCAGGGTGTTAGGGAGCCCTCCGCCTTGGAGTGAGGGTCAGTCCAGGGTTCAGACATGCCACAGCTGGGGGATCAGAGGGGACACTTTCTTGACACTGTCATTAGTAAATTGCGGTGTCCTTACCAAGTGTAGTGTCAAATAGTAGGCACATTGATTTCTTCGCAAATCCAATTTAACATCTTCCATTCCTCACAGCATCAAAGACAGTTTACAGTATCAGCATACTCGGGTCCTTGTCTTTTATCCTAATGATGTTTTGCTGCTATGTGTGTTGTGCTGCTGTTCTTCCATGCTTCCCTACCCCGGGTCGCAGCTGGAAACTTGGCCCAGTGTGCCTCTCCCACTTACCAATTTTCAAATAAATAAACAACTTTTCTGTTTCTTTAATTTTCATGTGTCCTGCATCTGGCGGGGGCTGAGATCCATTTGCAGGGAACTCAGGCAGACACACAATCCCCAGGTTCTTCAGGACTCATATTTCTGCGTTGGTGGGGTCAGAGTCTCCCTTGGAGTAGCCACTTGCACTGACAGATTGTAGAAAAATAAATTTTTTCTCCCTTTAGTCCAGTTGGATGACTAGCATTTCAGTAGCTTTAACCACACAATGTTGCTTTTTGTGTTACCAGGGCAAACGCAAAGATTATACTCCATGCAGTATCCCTTGCACCTTACTGTTAGTCTGAGCTCACAGTAGGGCAAACTTTCCCTTCATAAGAGAAACTTGTCAGCATGCTAGAGGATTTCTCTTTGACTCCCCTTCACTTGTCGGCTTTCCCATAGGGCACTACGTCCACCTCCCATGAACCTGCATGTAGCATTTCTAAGGGCTTGTCCCAGGAAAGGATGTTGAGGATCCTGAGGGGGTCCCATAATTAACACAGTTCTGAATTTCTGTAAATCACGTCACACATTGCTTAGACACTCATTTGTTTCTCTGGAGAATCTGGTGTAAAACAGCACTGCAGTGGCTCTGAAACTCTCACGGAGTTCAAAATGTCCCATTTACTAACAGACCAGATGCCTGATTCTGCTCTTTTCTGTACCCCAGCAGGAGGGGATCTGTATCAGATGGCCGCTGCCACGTCGTTGGAGGTTTTGAAAGAGGTTTCCTCTCAGGAGAAATCTGAAATTCTGTCCTCCTTCAGCACTCTGGCAGGAACTCTGCTCAAGCTCTGATTGAACTGCTTCTCACATCCCTCTTTATATGCAGGGTTAGAATTGATTCATCAGCTACTTTGTGATTAATTCTAAACCTGCATGTAAACAGTGCTTTAGAAGCGGTTGGGATTGATCCAAGTGCACCAATTACCTTGACATCTGTTCTCAAAAGCCATTTAGATGTAAGTGTAACCAACACCCCACGCTGCTTTACTCAGCACCCTTTATTTTAATCGCTGGCACCCATAACTGGGCACACACTTAATTTAGAAATGGTACCACCCTTGCTTTGGGAATGTGTACCAGGCTCATTCTTCTAGAGATCAAAGGGTGGAGGTGTACAAAAACATAACCATTGGTATTTACAAACCAGGTCCTGGGGAAAGATTTTTTGCTAGGCATATGCTAGACTTGTCTTCTGGAGGGGTACCCAGTAAATCCACACAGGAAGTAATAACATAACTGTCCAGACCATAGATGGGGTTCTAGAGTGGGACATTGTTTCAAAGATGTTCTCTGAAGCAAGGGTGAACCCCCAAGGTTTACACATCCAAGCACTTGGGACTTGCAGAAAACCAAACAATCTAACTGTACAGACAGAAACTCTTTGTATTTCCATAACAGTAGGACATAGAACACTTGCAGTTGTATTTCCGCAGACGTAGGACGTAGAACACTTGGATTTGTATTCCCACCACAGTAGGATATAGGACATTGCTTTCAGTGGCATATTGGCCACAACTGTAAACCACGTCACCAACCATTGGTACTATTCTTCCTTAAATTGGGAAGAAACTGTAACCCACTCCAGGGGGTAAAAATCCTCTTTAGACACTAGGCCATTTGTCTAAAGTAACCAGGCACCCTTACTGAACCTGTTAGTCCTGAATTGGTTACTCCAGATGGGGTTCTGCTCACCCTTTGCTCCCAAATTCACACTCGTCCGTGCTTTCAAAGTCACACCTTTAACATTTGAAACATCTTGAAATGCTATAGAATGAAGCTTGGTATTCAGCATTCAAAAAACATCACCTCAGTAATGTAAAGGTTAAAGTCCCAAATAGTGTGATATAGTCATGCCTCTGGACATCACACACCTCAGCCAACTTTACTTCAAAACACAGACTTGCACGTCTGTACTTACAGGAAAGAATGTTATGCCTTCCCTTTAGGCATGGAACACAACAGAACAGGTACTTGCTTCCTCTAGCAAAAGTCAGAATTCACTCACTTTTAAGACATTCTAGGCAGCTTCAAAACACCCTGGACCAAACGGGATTGCCCCTTGGATTCACCAACTAGCAGTCCTTTTTTCCCCTCCAGGGATGAAAATCAGGAAATCCTGCTGTAGAAAAGGTCTCCACCACTTCACTTGGTAAGCTAGAGAATACCAGAACTAGGGTGAGAATTCAGGGCTGTCAACTTAGAGCCCACTGGCAGGGCAGCTCTCACTCCCACGCTCCAACTCTCACTGCAACTACAACTGACATCTCATTCTCTCACTGCAACTACAACTACAGCTGACGTCTCAGCATTCTATCTCCCACCTCAACAGCTGGCACAAGGATTATGCTGCTACGAGAGTTCCAGACGAGCTCATCACTTCAGTCTTGGTTGAAGCCAAGTTAACAGAAGAGTGAACATGTGAAAAACCATTTAACTAGTTAATCACCAGCTGCCTCTCCCTGCCTAACACTGATGCTGAAGGGAACCTAGTAACCCCAGGGGACTGGGTGGTAACACAAGCAGAGTTGGAACCAATCCAACGCACATGCTCAGTAAACTTGTACCCCATTTACATGCGGGGTAAAATTAATTACATGGTAATCAGTTACCTTGTAATTAAATATTATCTTGCGTGTAAACTCCTTTTGTTCTGAGTGCATTGACTGCTGTGCTTCATGTAAATGTAGACAGAGTTGGTGGTCGATTATCTGGAATTAAAGACAAGGTGATCAATCACCAGCTCATGTAAACCTAGTAATTGGCACAGCTTCTCAGAATGCTGTGACTGCAACATTCCAGGTGCTTATGCAGCTGCAGAAAGTTCTAGTCATTACATCACTGGTTCCTTGGCTCACACCAGATTCCCTGTGACACCCAGAACACTACTGGTAACCCCAGGGGTAGGGTTACATGGGGTTACACTTGGCTGTACTTGGGTAGGGAATAAAACCTGGCCTGTACTTTGTCAGGAATCTGGCGGTCGTGGAAGAGAACAGACTAACGTAACTAGTATAGCCAGTGCGCTAAACTAGTTATGCTACTTAGGGTTAGTTGGTATGATTGTGATGTGCTTTTTAAAAATGTGTCTCCCATGTTAAATCCAAAAAACATGGTGCATTTGGGAGATGGAGCCTGCCAGCTCAAAAAAATTGATAAAAACAAAAACACATCACGACCATACCAACTAACCCTAAGAAACATAGAAACAGAATTTCCTGATAAGGACTGCATGGCCCACCTAGTCTGCCTATTTTTTCACTGTTTATAATATCACTGCAGAGCCTATTTGATCTCCAGGTATGCTATAACCCACGGCAGACCATGGATGTACTGAGGGCATTAATGTGTGCCCTGGGTGTGTTGCGAGGCACAAGGGCTTGCCCGAGTGACTTCAACCAGCCGTGAAGTGCATTAATGCCCCGCTACACCCATGGAGCTGGAGTGGGTTATTGCACATATAAAATGGTATGTTTTGCAAGTGTTTTAACTACTCAAAAAATTTTAAAATTGTTCAAAATTTTATTTTTTGTGCACTTTGTCCATGTGCCTTAAAAAGTAGGTCTCTTAAAAAAAAAAAAAAAAAATTTTTTCTCGTCTAGCTCTGGCTCTCATTGGTTGTCAGTCGTGCGTGGGCAGTTTTTTGTTTTTTTTTTGGAAAAAACATGGTGTTTGTATTTCTCGTTAAGTGAGAGTTTACAGAGGGACTCGGTTGTAAGTATTTTTTATCATCAGACCCTCGAAAATGTCAAATTCTCTGCATATTTCTTGTGCTTGCTTCATTTTTTCACGTTCTCTCACTTCACATGCTATTGTCAATGGCGGTGGTTAAAGCAAGAGAATGTGAAGGCATTGATTTTTATATTTTGTCATTTGGCTTTATGTGCCAGCTGAAAAAGATCCTCATGCCAACTGTTCATCTACCAGGGCATTAATGAATGGTCAGCTGACATGTTCTGACCAATGGCATGTCAGTATTTGACCTTTCATTAATGCCCATTTTATAATCCGTTATTTCTCTCCCCCCCCACTTCCTTTCCCTTGATAGACCCTTGTGCCTATCCCACGTATTCTTGAACCCCACCAATTTTTTTACCACCACCACCTCTGCCCGAAGGCTGTTCCAGGAATCCAGTACTCTTTCTGTGAAGAAGTATGTCCTCACAGCTCTCCTGAACTTATCCCTCTCCACCTTCATATCATGTAAGTAGCGTAACTAGCATAGTGTACTGTCTGTGTTTATGCCAGTTTTATGCTGGTCAGTAGTCCTCCACCAGTGCCGGGAAACACAGCTGGACTGTACTTTCGGTAGGATATGCAAACAGCTGTAATTGGAGTAAAGAATTAGAAAAATGGCCAGACTCTCATCATCCCCTCCTGTTTTTACCACTGTGGATGGCATATCTCTTGAAACACTTCAGACTTTCAAATACGTTGATGTGTGACTAGACAGTAACCTTGACTTCTCAGCCGACATTGATACCATCTGTGCAAAACTCTGTCCTTTGGTGCCCTGTAGCATAAAAAGTATTGCTTGTTTCTGCATGTTCGGAGTGAGCTTATTACCAAAATGGTGCTTCCTCTTCAACTACATGGATGTGGTCTGTGGCACCGCCCCTTCTACTTCCCTTGCCAGACTGGATACCCTCTGCAACGTCTTCTGCTGCTTTGCTATAAACTCCACACCTCATACACCATTGTTCACTGCATTCATCCTAGCTAGCTTCTCTCTGCCCTCACGTCTCCAAGCTCACTGTACCTTCCTCATATCCAAATACTGTTTTGGGTCCTTTTCCTCTTAACCTCTCCTCTCCCAACTGCTTCCTGTTCCCCGCCCCGGTACTTTGATGGGGAGGGTTAAACCCCTGTATTGACATTAGGTTGCAGGGTTATGTAGGGCCCAGTGGGCAGACTTGATGGCCCTTTGGCCTTTTTCTGCCATCACTCTCTGTGTTTTTACATGTAAGTATCCCAGTAACTTGACACAGAGCTTGTGGCTATGGCTGCATTTTCTTGGCTGCTTTGTACATGTGTCTTTTAAAATGACATATTGCATTTACTTGTACTTGTTTTTGTGTATTCAAAATTTAATAATGTGTATTATGGTAGAAACAAAAGCCTCAGCTGTTCAAGCGCCCTCTCGTTGGAATGCATATATGTATACCCATGTCTAAAGGTTGCCCATTGACAACATTGGAGGTAACAGAAAAGGAAATTACAATAGATGTGAAGAATTTCTTCTGCTGGTACCCTGTGTATAATGAAACCTTGGTGACAGTAGCATTATTGCTACTGTGCTGATGCTGAAACCTCAGTGACTGTAGGGTTATGAGGTGCCACGTGTATAATAAAGCATCATGGACAGTGGTGTTACTTGATACCATGCTGATAGATGAAACCTCATGACAGTTGGGTGATAGGGTACCATGCTAATAATGAAAACTTGGTGACAGTAGGTTATAGGGTATCAGGTTGATTTTGAATCCTCAGTGACAGTAGGCTACTGGGTACCAATAAGGAAAGCTAGTGACAGTCAAGTTACAGGGTACCATGTAAAAATGTAAGTTCCAAGCACGCGCAAAGCCCATAAAGAAGGACGCTGTATCAGAAAAGGTGTTTAACTATAAAAACATCATTTTAATGTAAAAAACACACAAAGCACCAATCCCCGTCTGACATGTTTTGGGTGTGAGCCCTTTATCAGAGACTGTCTTCCAGGAATTACACGGTACCATGTAGTAAGATTATTGCAATATCACTATATGAGAAAATATTAAGATCATTTATTATTGTTAAAAAAATATATATATATCTCCTCATCTCTGCTGCTCTGGCAGCATATTGTTTTCTTGGTATGACTGAGATTTCTGATTCCCCCTCTTTCCCAAGTCTTGGTTTAATTATTTGTATTACAATTAGGAATGCTGCAAGTGATCATGACAATTTTCGGATGAGATGTTAAACCGAGGTCCCATCTGCCTGTTCTGGTTGTAGTTAAGGGGGATGTTAAAGATCCTATGGCACTTCTCGAAAAGAGTTGGGGAAGTTCCCTGGTGTCCTGGCCAAATTTCCCCTATTCACTAAAAATACCACCAACAGCTTAATCTGGTTTAATGTCAGTTGGCATCCATCTGTATCTCCCTCCCAGGGATGAGACTGAAAATAGGCAGAACTGTCTAGTCCTTCTTTCCAGGTCAACAAAAACTAAATAAATACTGTGGTATTTTTTGACACAAATATCGCAGTACTCAAAGTTTGACATTGTGACATCCCTGCCATGCAGACAGTGAAATGTCACTGATGTTAGGATTTCTACCAGGAGCCAAGTAACTCTAACGACAGTAGGGTTACTGGGTACTGCTCTGATAATGTAAACCTCAGCAGTAGGGTTGTTTGATATGTTGCAATAAAGAAATCTTGGTGACAGTAGGGTTACTTGGTACCATTGTGATAATGAATCGTAAGTAATAGGAGAGTTACAAGGTACCACGCTGATAATGAAACCTTGGTGGCAGCAGGGTTACTTGGTACTGTACTGATCTTCTCTGTGCTAGTAGGCTTACTAAACACATTGCTACTGGTGATGATGACAGTGATAAAGATAATATCTCTGTGACAGTTTATACTCTGTTTTCTCTCATGCCCTTACTGATTGATGTCGCTCTTATTTTAAAGCCAGGTCTTCAGATTGGACATCTTGAAGTAGACAATGACATCTAAAGGTGTTGGTGCAACAATATCACGGAGGAACTACAGACTGGCAGGTGATGCAGAGAAACCAAAGTCTACAGGTATGTTTCCATATGCTGTACTGAGTTAAGACTAAACACCAAGAATACAAATATGTTTTTTTACAGAGATTGTGAATGTGCTGGATGTTTCACTTCCTTTAAAAAGCAGTCGACGTGGGCTGTCTGGTTGCCAAGTGGGTAATGCATTGCGCTCCCACATTGACAACCTGGTTCATAAGTAAACTCCAACTTCATCGGGCTGGTTGGGGTGGGTGGGTTGGCAGGGTACTGCAGCAGGGCAGTACTCCCTACTGTGTAGGGATGGCACCATTGCTCATCAGCCGCAGTGACCCCTGTGTTGGGCTGCGGAGCTTGTCTTCTCCACAGAGCTGTGCTATATACTCCCATTTCCCAAACAATACAATCAGTTATACACTGCTCGGAGGCAGTTGTGTAAGGAGTATCCCTTTTCTCATATAAGTTACAGCGGTACCAGTTTCTGCAAGTGAGGCTCACATGGCCAAATTCGCCACACAGTCCACACTTCACCTGATCACAGGCACTCGAGTTGTGTCCATTCTCTACATTTTTGGCAAACATTTGACTGGCCTGCATACAAACAGGCACCTCTGTCCCTAAACTGGAAAAACTGTTGAGATGTTGGATCACCTCTGCCTAAGTTTGCCTTGGCTTCACCGGGAACCACATCCCCTTGGCCAGATTGCTGTGTATCCATAATTGGTTCTGGGGCTCCCAAAATGTCCCCTCTTTGTCTCAAGCAATAATTAATGCCCCCACATATATTCTTTCATTCATGAACGGCACTGGTACTGGTTTAAGTGCTGGTTTTGTTAAGGGGATTTTCCTGGTCAGGGATAAGAGATTTAATTACAAAACGGTCCCATACTTTAATTGTAGTTCAGCGTCTGAGGAAATACTCTGATATCACAAGTTTCTAGGCGTTTCCTTTAACAGAACCCCTCCACTGTACCAGTAAGAAATATATTACTCCCAGATGAAGAAGAGGCAACCACATTTTGTGTCTGTTCAATTGATAGAAATTTAATTTTTGTTTTTATAAAAAGTTGCAAAAGTACAAAATAACTGGGTTGTGACAGGGAGCTCCTGCTACTCTTGTGGACTGACTTTTTCTTAAATCGGTTGCAACAGTGCTTCTATTTCTTAGCCTAATCTATTCTTTACAATTTCAAGTCCATAAGGTTGGGCACCTATGGACACACCCCTCCCCTTTCTTGACTATGCTATAGTGTCCCCTTTAATTTTCCTTTTCCCTCTCAGGTCCTCGTGCATGGAGGTTATTCTTGTGACCTCCGAGCTGATGTAAAACAGGCTGTGTTCCTCATTGCAGGATTTAGTATGCAGTAGCACTATGTTGTAAAATACCTTGATGTATATGACTCGTTTGTATGAAACCTGTAAATGTTGAAAATACCACGACACTAGGTATTTTTTGATAAAGGTAAAAAGTACTAGGTGATTGTATTATAGAAAGTAAGTTACTGCGGTAGAGATATCAGAAAACCCCTCGTTGTGTTATTTAAAATGCATGTAAATTACAGATTGTTTGAGAGGTCCTTTGGCACCATGCAGTCCTACTGTAAACTGAGCAAGTCTGGAATTTCATGATGATTTACATATACATTTTATGATGCTTTGCATTACTGGGGTTTGTGTGATGTTGTGTTTCTTTGAAACTTGGCTTTATTGCCAGCGCCCTTTGGGGTAATTCATTGCTTCAGTGCTTCTGCACTGAGATTCTTTGTCTTTAGCTTGTGTTTTTTGGTTTTTTTATGTTGATTCTGCGCATGCACAAGAAACATATTGTGGCAGCTTTCTCCACAAGCAGGTTGTGGAGGCGTGGCACTGTTGTGGCTAGTGCCCCCACAGCCTGTAAAGGCTTGTCCCGCTTCCCCCAATGCCGTGGCATGCTGCTGCTGACACTAGTTCAGCCAGTATGCTACAACCTTGTAAAAAATCAGCCGCTGCAATCAGGGGCTGCCTCATCACTGCAGCATAAGCAATTTGCTGCAATGAGGGAGCGACCCGTCATTGCAGGGTGGGACCCTGAAACAGTGATATTGTTTATGAACATGGCGGCGGCCCGCGCCCGTGTCTACAAACAATATTAACACCACGATGTTTATATACGCCGATGGGGGCCACTCCCGTCGACATTATATGAACCCGCTTATATTCTCTGCCGACAGGGGCCCCAATCCCGCGGCTTCAGTGCCCCTGTGTTATCTTGCCGATGGGGAGCCCACTCCCCATCGACATTATGTAAAAAAAAAAAAAAAAACCTCCCATTTATATTCTCTGCCAACGGGTGCCCAATCCCTGTCAGCATAATGTCACCCCACCCTTTTGTTGTGTGCTGATGGGGTGCCCAATCCCCATCGGCTACAGCTTGCCCCCCAAAAGGAAGACTCTGTGGCATGCTGGGAGCCTCCCAGCATGCCACATGCCCAATAAAATAAAAACTGTCCCGTGATGTCTTTTTTTATCTTTTTTTACCTGTAAAAGAAACTGTCCCTTGGAGGTCTCCCACAACCCCCATTTTGACCTACCTCCTCCACCCCCTCACCCCATACTTACCTCAGCTCGTGCGCGACGATCTTCGTGGACCGGGAACACGCCTGGCGTTGTAAAGTTGACCGCAAACTGAGGAAATGCCAGTAAGCTGTATAATGGAATAAATGCTTTTTTCCAACTTGAATCCATATCTCAGTCATTTTGAATTTTGGCACCAAATTTTCAAATGCTCTTTTGGGACCCTCCTCATTAATTCTGAACTGAAATATGAGCAGCATCAGTCCTGAAAGGTGATTTTGCAGTCACTGCACGGAATCATCTTTCGGGCCAATTAACGAAACAACAGTGTTTGTGTTCATGAGGTGGGCTCTCAAAAGCCTATGTTGCAAATTTGGTGGAAAAATCACTTTCTTAAGCGCAGCTATGCAGTTGCTATGCACGCCATGAATTTTGCGACTTAATATTTTCATGCCAGATTTTCAACAGTGGCATTTTTTCATACCTTCTGTGAACAGTACAGCTCTCGTCGTGTTCCATCCTGGCTAAAATGTGTCTTCGCACTTCCAGCACAGAATAGCCGTCACTGTGGGAAATTAGTGTTCGGGACAGATTAAGAAAATTACAGTGCTACCGTTCATGACCAGAGGTCCTAAAATGCCGATGTTGAAAATTTGGTGATGATAACCCATCAATTGACTGTGTTACAAGTGTGCATTGTGCACTTTCCACACACCCTTGCAACTTTGCAAATTTGTAATATTGTCACGCCAGATTTTCAACACTGGCATTTTTTCACACTTTCTTATGAGCGTTACAGCTGTCATTTTTCACATCCTGGCTGAAATGTGTTTTCACAGTTCCGGTGCAGAATAACGCGGTCGCTGTGGGAAATCAGTGTTCAGGATAGATTAAGAAAATGACAGTGGCACTGTTCATGAGCAGAGGTCCTAAAATCCCTATGTTGAAAATTTGGTGATGAAACTCCAAAACATGACTGTGTTACAAGCGTGCGTTGAACTGTTTCCATGCGCCCTTGTAACGTCGCAAATTTATATTTTCACCCCACATTTTCAACAGTGGCATTTTTTCACACCTCCTTATAAACAGTACAGCTGTCATTTCACATCCTGGCTAAAATATGTTTTTGCACGCCTGCCGGAGAATAGCACGGTCGCTGTGGGAAATCAGTGCTTGGGACAGATTAAGATCGAGCAAGTGAGAGGGGGGAGTGACCGAGCTCAGCTGAGCTCTGTCGGGACTGCTGCGGATTTGTTTGTGGGCAGAAAAAGGTGTCATTGCAGGTAGGGACCCAGTACAAAAGGCCAGCCTGCAGTGGTGGGAGAAACCGTACGAGTGAGTGAGACAGGGGGACTGAGTGAGCTCAGCGGAGCTCTATCAGGACTGCTGTGGATTTCTTTGTGGGCAGAAAAAGGCGCCATTGCAGGCAGGAGCCCCATACAAAAGGGCAGCTTGCAGTGCCAGGACAAATAGAAAGAGCGCGCGTGAGAGAGGGAAACTGAGTGACCTCAACGGAGGTCTGTCGGAACAGCTGCAGATTACTTTGTGGACAGACAAAGGTGCCAACACAGCCAGGAGCCCTGTACAAAAGCACAGCCTACAATGCCAAGAGAAATGGAACATGCGAGTGACAGAGCGGTGGTGAGCGAGCTCAACAGAGCTCTGTTGTGACTGCTGTGGATTTCTTTGTGGGCAGAAAAGGCGGCAACGCAGGCAGGAGCCTGTACAAAGGCCAGCGTAGAAAAGCAGCAGAAACGGAATGAGGAGTGAGGAGGGGAGGAGTGTTTGTGGAGCCGTGTCGGACTGCTGCAGATTTGTTTGTGGGCAGAAAAGGGCAGCAATGCATGCAGGGGCCAGTAAAAAGCAGCCTGTAGTGGCAGGAAAACTAGAATGAGTGAGTGAGGGGGGGGGGGAATGAGTGAGCTCAACGGAGCTCTATTGTAACTGCTGCAGATTTCTTTGTGGGCAGAAGAAGGAGGCAACATAAGCAGGAGCCCAGTAGAAATGGGCACCCTGCAGCACCGGCAGAAATGGAGTGAAATGGGGAGTGAGCGAGCTCAACGGAACATTATCGGGACTGCTGCAGATTTCTTTGTGGGCAGAAAAAGGCGCCAACAGAGGCAGGAGCCCAGTACAAAAGGGCAGCCTGCAGCACCACGAGAAACAGAATGGGTGGGTGAGTGAGTGAGTGAGACAGGGGGACTGAGCGACCTCAACGGAGCTATGTCAGGATGGCTGTGGATTTCTTTGTGGGCAGAAAAAGGTGCCAATGCAGGCAGGAGCCCAGTACAACAGGGCAGCCTGCAGCGCCGGGAGAAACACAATAAGCGAGTGAGACAGGGGGAGTGAGCGTGCTCAACTGGAGCTCTTTCATGACTGCTGCAGATTTCTTTGCAGAAAAAGGCAGCAATGCAGGCAGGAACCCAGTACAAAAGGCCAGCCTGCAGCACCGGCAGAAATGGAACGAGTGAGTGAGAGAGGGGGAGTGAGCCACCCCAACGGAGCTATGCCAGGACAGCTGCAGATTTCTTAGTGGGCAGAAAAAGCTGCCAACGCAGGCAGGAACCCAGTACGAAAGAGCAGCCTGCAGCACTGGGAGAAACAGACTGAGTGAGTGACAGAGGGGCAGTGAGCGAGTTCAACAGACCAATGCAATCAACATTTGGCATTGACAAATGCTTGTTTGAGTCCTCACCATTCAGGCAATCAAAGCCCACATAGGGAAGCTGAATCTCAACTGAAAAGTTAGATCAGTGGGTGCTGACTAAGTGCAGAGGAAGGACGTGCATAGTCTGTTGCTGCAGACTGATGTATTGAAGAATGGATATGCCATTTCTGAAGTGTATCTTCTGCATTTTAAATAAACATCACACAGAGATTGTGTGTTGAACTGAAGTTTGGTGTCTGGTCTGTCTGTTATCCCACAACCCCTTCACGTGGGTTAATCATTGCCAAACCTTCAACCGTGATATGCAGATATGTCACATTCCTCTTCACTGGATGGAGATGGCTCCCCAGAGCCCTTAAAAGAAAATGCTGAGAACTGTGACCTCCAGTGACCCTGGTAATAGGTATACCTGATTATATAAAACTGTGGTAGTAAGAAAGTACAGATCAGGAACACAAGTTTATACTTGCACATATCCCATTTCCTTCATTTAGTAATTACAGGTTTAGCCTTTTCGGTTTTAATAAACTGATTATTTCAAGCCAGACACCCATGACCGAAGTAAACCCGAAAATTTTTAACGGTGATGAGCGGGGAAGGGGTTTCCTCAGTGTCGTGGCAAACATCCCCCCATCAGTAAAACAGGTCCATGTAACCCTCGCCCAAGGCGTACCTGGGAACGAGCTGTAACAGCTTAGTGCATCTTCGTGGTCATAAATTACCCCAAAAAATAAAATAAAAACAAGTTAAGTGCCCTTGCACATCGGAACAAGTTGGCTAGTAAAGTGGCAGTTGTATTCTGCTTGTATTTGCTTACATTTAGATGTCAGCATTGACGTCTTTTTCACCGTGTGAATGAGACTCCATCTCAGCGTTAGATACCTTTTATGACTTATCTGGCCAAAAGGACGTTTCACTGGCAATAAAGAATAACCATGTGCTGTCCTGTAAATTTCTATCATCCATACACAATTAACTTTCTGGGGTGAGTTCATAATGCCAGAAGCACAGCCTGTAAGAAAAGGATCCAGAGGGTCAGGATAGAGAAGGATTCCTGCTAGAATCAGTCCAGAAGGACTACAGAGGCATTACAGTTTGAACTAATTGAGATTATATGGATGACAGAAATATACAGGGCAGCACATAATTTTATTAATTGATAACTTGGATTACAGTGATGTTTTGGCCAATGGCTCATTTACAAAGGGTCCGTGTCAAAATGGACAATTAAACAAGGCATACAAAACCAACACTACAGTGCATAAGAAAAAGGAATGCAAGGAACAATAAGTAATTAAGAAAAAAACAGAGTTAAAAGTAACACAATGCAAAAAGTAACACAAATAGCAGAGACAGTAATCGGTATAATGGTGCCAGGGGTAATTACGTACACTCAGCATTAAGTGAATAATAGTGTACAGCAACATGGTAAACAGCAGCAAGGTTGGCAGACCAGTAGATGACCATTGAGAAATTGTCATAGGCAAATGAAAATGACAGACAGTTGGAACTAACAATTGATAAATGCAATAGTATGACTGAAGCATGACTTGACTAAAGTTGGAACTAGGTAGCACCGGATGTGTAGGAGGGAGAAAGGCAATCAAAGGAGACTTTGTCAGACAGAAGAAGAGAAGAGCAGGGTAGATGGTGTTAGGAAGTGGGGTGGGGCGTGGGGAGAGCATGGTGAGTAGAGAGTATTAACGGAAAGGAGTGAGGGAAGGATAAGAAGGGGAGGGTGGGGGAGATGGGGTAGGGAAGTGGGGAGGGGGGATATTACTTAGTGGTGGGTTGCCAGTGAAACATTGTTTTGACCAGCTATGTAGTAAAAAATATCCATCTCTGAGATGGAGTCTCGTTCTGTTTATCGTTGCTGAATGAGTTTATAGAATACAAAACATTTTGAAATGGTTTTGCTTCTGTGTCTCATTCCCCTGCTTCAGAAATGGAACTTGATGTGCATCTTGGACCTGAAAGATGCAGATCTTAATGTCACGATTCATGCAGTCACAAATTATGTCTCAGATTCTTGCTGGTGGGCAGGTATCTTCAATTTCGTATCTTGCCCCTTTGGTTTATCCTCAACAACACGGGTTTTCACCAAATGTTTTGCAATGGTGGCAGCAGCGTTCAAGAAGCAATGAATGTATGTTTTTCCCTATCTTGACGACTGGTTTCTGAAGTGCCAATGCAGAGAAGCTATAGTACACTCTCTATCCAGGATCTGGCAATTGATCAGTCGGTGACCACTATGAATGAACCTAAACCAGTAGTGATTCCTTACCAATGCCTCCAGTAGATTGGAGCAGTACTGGACACATTAGTGGCACGTGCCTTTCTTCCAGAGGATTGAACAGATGTTCTGATACATTAGGCTTGTTTGATTTCCAACAAGTTCGTTGCCTCAGCCAAGACAATGCTGAAACTTCTGGGAACGATGGCTGCAGTCATCATTACGGTACCCATGACGCGTCTCCACATGCACATTCTGCAGTGGACCCTGCAAGTTCAGTGGTACCATCTTCCAGCAACCTGGAGCAGCTGGAAATGAGGCTCACAAGCTGTTACACACTCACAATGAATACACTGTCCAAACTTTGAAAGTAATAATTCAATTATTTATTTTTTTCTATATGTAATTTTTATGTTTATTTTTTTCCCTGTTAGTGTCCCAGACCCGGGACCCTGGCAGACATGTACGTGCGCGTTTGTGGAGGCACATGCACACACTGGGTACTGGCTCGGCTCCTTCTGCCACAACCCTGGCATTTGCCGGCCGCCCCCCGCCTACGCTTCCCATCAGATTGCCACCCAGTGGGAGCGGAACTACGGGGGAAGCGGACAGCCGCCCCCAAGAAGGGAGAGCTGACTACGGCAGTTCAGTCCCACTCCAACCCTCCCCCACACCCCCGTGCCAGCTTCCCAGCAACCCAAGGTTGTTACTGAAGCCAGGTCACTGGCATAGCATGAAGTAATGTGTCCAGCCCCTTGGCGCCACTGGGCCAGCTCAAGTATTTATTTAAATATATTCAGTGAGCAAGTGCAGCCACACACAGCTGGGACCACTCACTGGAATTATTACTTCTTTCAAAGTTTGGACAGTGCATTAATTGCAAGTGTTGTTGTTGTTGTTGTTAAATTTTGTTGACCCGGTAAGTCTACTGGGCCTAGAAGTCCCTTTTTCAGGGGTGACCGGGGGGGGGGGATATAGATGGTAAGCAACTGATATTAAACCAGATTAAGCTGTTGGTGGTATTTTTAGTGAATGAGGGAAATTTGGCCAGGACACTGGGGAAATTCCCCGACACCCAGGTAGGGGAACTGCTAACATCCTGGCATTCTGCCAAGATGGCCGTCATTAGAGCACCTGGAGAGCTGATGGAAGTCGGGGAGGCAGGGGAGCAGGCCTCCTCCCCTGTCCTTTCTACCCTTGAGGCCATTGAGCGAGCTATGCTACGGCAAGAATTTCAGGAAATGGATATTCAGCATGACTCCGATGATGCCCAGGTGGACTTGCAAATTGTTTTAGACTCTGATTTACCTGTAACTGCCCAAACAGATGATGTTCTAGAGAATCAGTCATTCCCGCAGGCGGGTTTGAAAACCGTGGTGGATAAGGAGGATAGCAATGTGCAGGGCTTTTTTCTGTGCTGCACAGCGAACTTCAGTTTGCAGAACGTTTTTGTCACAAGCAGATCCTGACAATCAGCTGGGCAATATGTCAGCAGCCCCAACTGTAGGGACGGTGACTCACGCTTCGACTATGTGTGGGTCTGTGTTTCAGGCTGAGGAAGCGAGTTCCTCTGATGCGGCTAGCAGTAAAATTGTTGTTCCTTGCGAGTGCCCAAATCCGTGTGGTCTCCCACCAAGGATTCCTCCAGTGGTTGCAGTACGACGTAGATTTGGGATCGCACGACTATCAGACAAGCAGCAGTCAGGAGTGCAGCCTACGAATGGGACATTGCAAACTACAGAGGTACAATTTTATGTTTCACAGCAACCGGTTGCAAAAACTGAAACTGTCTATTCCTTTACTGATTGGAAAAAAAAGCAATAAGCCTTTTGAGTTTCCTCATTCGGATTGGTCTCCGGAGCGAGCATTAGCAGGTGCGGGGTGGCTGCCTACAGCTGATGGTCACTGGGTCTCTGATGTGGCAGATCCAGCAGTACAAAACTATGCAGACTTGGTTGCTAAGACTAAAGAACCCATTGAATCAGACACTATAGTCGAACGGTCTTCTGTTAACACCACAACCTATATGCAACATACTGTTTTAGTAACAGGTCCTACTAACCAAGATGCATCCACCAGTGATGCACCTTTAAGTCTGGGTCCAGCAGAAAAAGTAGTGAACAACCCTGAGAAAAGTGCTTGGCTTTCCCCCATGTTTAAATTGGCTGATTTGTTTCAAAACAAGGGAGAGCCAGCACCTCGGAGAAATGCAGTGCGCCTTATTTATAAAGGTGGATTAGAAAATCCACCTGACAGACTTTATATTGCAAAAATGTTGTTGAAAGGATCTCTTAGGGTTTTTTTTCGTCAGAAATATTCGCCTTAATCCATGATGGGAATGCAAACTTTGATATCAGTTTTAAAACTGTCACAAATCTAGATAGATTCTGGTCTCAATATCACAAGTTAAAGAATACTCCATTATGGCTCCTTTTTTAGCTATCCCCCTAACTAAGCCAGCTGTTAAGGTCATCACTGTAATGTTTAAAAATAAAGGTGTCAATATTGAGGACGTTGAGAAGAAGCCAGAAGGGGAAGGAAGGAAACATATTCAATTCAGTGCTTTAGAGTAACTGGTAATTGCTATTTTTCTTTTAAACTTAGATTGTGGGCGTTTAGTGACACTATACTTTCTTTGTTGTCTTTACTTATAATTGTTTTTGGGCTGTTGAAAATTTAAAACATAGTGGTGGTGTAATTCTGTGCTGGCTTTAATTGCTGCAAATTTTCGCCCCCTCCTTCCCCAACTCTTAATTATATGCCCTGTTAAATCTGATTGACAGGAGCTAAACACAGGGTATAGTAAGGGGTGTGAAGTAGGAGGGGCATAAGGGGGAAGAAGCCCACCCTCAGCACGACAAGTGTTTTGACTCATTTATTTATTTATTGGTTTCTTTTTCTTAAAAAAAAAAAAAAAAAAAAAATTATCTGAGGATCAGTGGCAGGATTTTTAGTACAGTAAATTAATAAAAAGGGAACTAGGAGAGCTTCAGTAGCAGACAAGTAGTGGAATTGCAGTATAATGTGGGAGTGGTGCAATGCAGTGGCTGTGGGGCAGCCATATTCAGGCAGACCTTCTGACAGTGAGGTGCTGCCCTATCTGCATGCATCTCTGGACTGCGGGATGAGGTAACCAGACCCAGAGCGGAAGTAAACTGGGTCAGGAGTACCATCACCCCTATCCAGAGACCACCCAGTCCAATGCAGCTGCCTCAAAGGATGCCGAGAACGAGGAGCACTTGGATGACAGGGGCCTCAGGGAGGGTTAGAGCAGTCAGGCAGAGGCACATCCCAGATCCTATTCCACTCAAGAACTCATATGCCACACTGGCAAATGAGGACAACCAAATAGAGGTACCCAGAGAAGTGGAAGGAAAGGATGTGGAGGTTAGCCAAGGAGGTGACCTCAGCAGGGAAAGCAGTGGACCCCAGAGGAGGAGGAAGCGAATCCTGGTGGGGGACTCCATCATAGGAGGGATCCAGCTAGGAACACAGGAGGGGGAGGACAGGGAGGTGAGGTGCCTACCAGGTGCCACGGCATGGAGGGAAGGAAGGAAGGAAGATCCTGGGGATCACTGGGAAGGCAAGACGGGAGGGTGAGCTGGATGTCATTATCCACCTAGGTACTAATGACCTGGCAAATGGGGAGCCAAAGGAAGTTTAGGAAGAGTTTAGGAAACTGGGAGGGTCTCTGGCAAGTAGCTACTTCTGTCACTTTCTCAGAAGTACTACCTGTGAGAGGCAAGGAGAGCATAGGAGTGCATGCACCAGGAACTTTAACTCATGGTTGAAGAACTGGTGCTGTGAGGAAGGGTTTAGATTCATTGGGGACTGGGGACCCACCTGGAGGGATGGAGGTTTCTTCAAGCCTGACGGTCTGCATCCATCCTGAAGGGGAATCCAAGCACTCAATGATAAGTTTAAATGCTACATTGACAAGCATTTAAACTAGCAAAGGGGGCAGGCCAACAAGGATGGTACCTTACTTGCTCACCCCCACAGCTAGCAGTGGAACCAGTGAACCAGAGGAGGGCAATCTCTGCAAAGCAGTGTGCAAAAGATGGAGATTAATGCCCAAGAGGTGGATAAGCAGAAAAGGGCAAAATTCAGCAGAAGGGCAGACAGCAAGGAGAATCAGGGATAAATGACAACCAGGAAGGGGCTGAGTAGAACAGTGAAACAGTCTAGGAGGTCAAATCATGGAAAGCCATGTGTAAATGCCAGGAGCCTTAGCAACAAGATGGAAGATCTGGAGGCTCTCATGGTACAGTCAGACCTGGACATTGTGGCCATCACTGAAACCTGGTGTAATGATAACCATGACTGGGAGATGGCCATACCTGGCTACAACATATTCAGAAGAGACAGAGCAGGCAGGAAGGAGGAGGAGGCACTGTATGTGAAAAATGACATAAGGGCCACAGAGATCCAGGAGGAACAAAATGGGAGAGATACTGTGGGTTAAGCTGGAAAGGAAAATGGGGACAGCCATCCGCATGCAGGTATGGTCTATAGACCACCAGTCCAGGAGGAAGAAACAGATAGGGAGCTGATGCTAGCCATTCAAAGGATGGCAGACAAGGGTGAGGTAGTACTGGCTGGAGACTCAGTATTCCAGATGTGGACTGGAGCATCCCAGCAGCAGCATCAACTAGGAGCAGATTTATCCTGACCTCTTCAGGGTGCCTTCCTCAAGCAACTGGTCATGGAACCAACTCAGCAGAAGGCAATACTGGACCTTGTGCTCACAAACTGGGACAGTGTGATGGGGGTAACAGTGGGGGAGCACCTGGGAAACAGTGACCACCAGTCATGTGGTTTGAAATCACAGAAAGAGCAGAACCAACCACACAAAAACACGTATCCTGGATTTTAGGGGGGCAGACTTTGGGAAAATGGGGAGATACTTGAAAGAGGCATTAAGGGGAATGGGACAGGAATCAGGGGTTGAGGAACAGTGGGCAGTATTTAAAATGGGGATTACAAGAGCAACAGAATTATGCATTAAGCAGGTTAGCAAGAGGAAAAGGAAGAGGAGACCATTATGGTTTTCCAAAGAGGTAGCAAAGAAAGTGAAAGCCAAAAGATTGCATTCAGGCAATACAAAAGACACAGGCAGAAGGGATAGGGAGAAGTACCAGGAGAAGCAAAGGAGGCAGGGAGGTCAGTAGGGAAGCCAAAGCTCAGACAGAAGAACACATTGCAAAATCAATGGGTAGAGGGGACAAAACCTTTTACAGGTACATAAGTGAAAAAAGAAAGACAAAGGGAGGGATAGTGAGACTGAAGGGGGAGGATGGGGGCCGCGTGGAGGATGACAACAGTAAAGCTGACATATTGAACAGGTATTTCTGCTCAGTCTTTACTGAGGAAGAGGAGGGTAATGGGTCTGAAGGGAGTACAAGGGGTGAGAATGGTGCAGAAATGGACACAATTCCCTTGCACTAAAGGGTCCTGAAGGAACTGGAAGTAATAAGAGTTGATAAAGCAATGGGGCCAGATGGGTGCACCCCAGGTCCTTAAAGAACTAAGAGAGGTGGTGGCTGAACCTCTGGCTATCCTGTTTAGCCAATCACTGGAAACAAGGGAGGTACCCAAAGACTGGAGGACAGCAGATGTAGTCCCCTTATACAAAAGTGGGAACAAAGAGGAAGCAGGGAACTACAGACCAGTCAGCCTCACCTCGGTAGTGGGGAAGATCATGGAAGCACTACTGAAGGAGAGATTGGTGGAACATCTAGTTGTCAATGGACTACAGGACCCAAGACAACATGGTTTCACCAGGGGGAGGTCATGTCAGACCAACCTCATGAATTTTTGACTGGGTGACTAGGGAGGTGGATCAGGGGAGGGCAGTGGACATGGCCTATCTGGACTTCAGCAAGGCCTTTGACACTGTGCCACATAGAAGACTATTACACAAACTGGGGAATATGGGTGTGGGCAGGACAGTAGTGTGGTGGGTAGGTAACTGGCTGGGTGGCAGGACACAGAGGGTGGTGGTAAATGGCTGTCACTCCACAGACGGAAGAATGACCAGTGGGGTACCACAGGGATCAGTGCTGGGACCGGTCCTATTCAACATCTTCATCAGTGACATTGCACAGGACCTAGAAGGCAGAATTCCACTGTTCGCTGATGACACAAAGCTCTGTAACAGAGTAGACACACCAGAGGGTGTAGACAGAATGAGAAGCGACCTGCAGAAACTTGAAGAATGGTCAGGGGTTTGGCAGTTGAAATTCAATGCAAAGAAGTGCAAGATAATGCATATGGGGCACAAAACCTCTGGCACAATATATCAGTTGGGGGGTGAGGATATAGCATGCACCAAGCAGGAAAGGGACCTTGGGGTTGTCATCTCTGATAACCTCAAGGTAGGGAACCAGTGTGACAAGGCAGCAGGTAAAGCAAATAGGATGCTGGGATGTATAGGCAGGGGCATCACCAGCAGGAAAAGGGAGGTCATAATTCCGCTATACAAGACACTAGTGAGGCCCCACCTGGAGTACAGTGTACAGTTCTGGAGACCATACCTACGTAAGGACATAGACAGGGTAGAGAAGGTTCAGAGGAGGGCAACAAAGATGGTGCATGGATTGCATCACAAGTCCTATGAAGACAGGTTGAAGGAACTGACATGTACTCCCTGGAGGAGAGGAGGGAGAGAGGGGATATGATAGACATATACAAGTATCTTACAGGGAGGAACAGGGTGCAGGAAAACACTATTTTTAAGCGAAAAAGATGTTCCAGGACTAGAGGGCATGGGATGAAGTTGGAGGGAGGACGATTCAGAGGAAACATGAGAAAGAATTTCTTCACAGAACGGGTGGTGGACAAGTGGAACACCCTGCCAGAGGAAGTGATGGGGGCTGAAACAATAATGGGATTTAAGAATGCATGGGATAGAGATAAAGGAATTCTGGAGGTCAGGGGTAAGGGGCAACAGACTTCTAGGAAAACAAACTGAACTTACAAGCTCAAATGGGCAGACTGGGTTTGCCATAGGCCCTTATCTGCCGACACTGTCTATGTATCTATGACGTCTTGTTTTGGCTTAGACAGCGATGTGAGGTGCTGGACAGGCCCACCCCCATTCTAGACAGTGAACAGATCTGGAAGGGGGGTGGAAACTAAAGGTCAGACTGTCCCCTTCCAATAATGGGCCTGTACATTTGCCTAACATTTGCTTTTTAGGGAAAGACAGAGGTTCTCTTCTTTTTTTTTTTTTTTTATGTTGGACAACCCTAAACTTGTTTTAAATATGGGGCACGCACGCATCTGAGCTCAGCGTGTGATACTGTCAGATGCAATCATTGTTTTGAGTGTGGACATGTATCAGCAAACTGTTAAAACCTTTTTAGATGTAACATGTGAGAAATCTCGGCATGCCTACAGCAGGTGTCCTTGGGCATCCCATAATAAGGAGGACTGCCCCTCACATGAGGGTCAGCAAGCCAAGAAGATAGCCAGGCAGGGGGATGGAAGGGTTGACCCCTCTGTGGTGCATACCCTTCCTGTACAGGATTTGAGCAGTCCTGACATGGAAATTCAAGAGCAGCCTTCACAGCCAATGCAGCCATCCCTTGTCACAGTGGAAGCTCCCATTGTCATTAGCACACAGTAACCCCTAAGGTCGGTCCCCCCCCCACACCTGCTGGCGAAGCTTTGAAAGTGGACATGCCATCTCCCCCACCCCCAGCTATGGACATGGCTTTCAAGCTGGTCCCTTCTCAGAAAAGATTCAGACCAGTGGGTATCTCTAGTGCTGGACCGCCTGAAAGAAAAGAGCTAAAGGAAGGGTTTCTCCACTTCTGAAAAGTGAGAACCGCTTTTCAAACAACGTGAAGTCTTGCTGTATTCTGACATATGCAGTGATCTCCAACCCTTGAACTGCTCCGGAGAACAAAGAGTTAGCTTTCCATTCAGGGCATGGAACACTGAGCTCGAGCTCGGTTGAAGCCTCTGTCTGCTGTTGTTCAAACTCCAACCGTCAGATTCTTTACTCCGCCTCACTGAACAGTCGCTCCGGAGATTTCTCCTTCACTCGGTTCAAAAAAGTCGGTTAAAGTGTCGTTTTTTCACTCGGTTTCAACCAGATTTCTGCTTCTAAACCTGTCGGTTTAAGTCTCTGTCTGTGGTACCATAAGTACTAGATAAGTTTTGCTATTTTAGTTTCTGTGTGAAACTTGTAAACATTGGATCGGTTTGGTTTGAAACGATCAGGTTTGTGTACAAAAGCTTCTGTCTTTATTAGAGTGTGGTAACCGGTCCGTATCGGTTCTAAAAAAAAAAAAAAACGGATTTCATTACGTTTTTTTCCAAGACCCGTAACACGGTCAGGAACCGACAGGGGTGTCTTGCCTGGTGGATTGCCGAAAAAAGGGTAAGTTTTGGTTAGGATTGGCCATGTCTGAGAAACCCAAGAAAAAAAACGGGCCCACTGGGTTTCAACACTGTAATGTGTGTGGGGAAGCCTTTGCTAAGGCTGATCCCCACACCACCTGTGTTTATTGTCTGGGGTTTGACCACCTCAATTCAGACTGCTAAATTTGTCACTAGACCCCTTTAAGGAATGCAGTGACAGGGTTGGGCACAGGGTTTTGACAGGCTTAAAAGATGCTGCAGGTCAGGTCTGAACTTCACCTACTGAAATGTTAAGGATGGTAGAATACCGCTTTGAATCCCTTTGTGGAACTTGTGCAGTGGAGACGATCCCTAGTAATTTATTTCACTTTTACACTTACCTCGCGTTGCAGACATTAATAGAGTATCTCTGATACAGCCCATTACAGTACAACAAGTAAAATGTGCTATAGGCAAATTAAGGAAAGACGCAGCACCAGGATCTGATGGGTTTGGGGCTGGTGTCTATAAAACTTTTATAGAATTTGTGGCCCCTGTTCTAGTCACTTTATTTAATTACTTGTTAACTCAGGGCAGACTAGCTCCCTTCTATGAATTAAGCCGTGCTAATCTTACTCTCTAAAAACGGGGACAAAGAGTTATTGTCAAATTGGAGACCTCTTAGTCTGTTAAATACAGACCTTAAAATATTGAATAAAATTCTTTTGGCAAGATTGACTGAAGTGGCTGAGGACTTAATACATCCTGCCCAAACTTGTGCAACTCCGCATAGACGCTAGAAGGATAATTTAATACTTTAAGGGAGCTGTTTTTCAGGGGAGCAAAGGGTAAAACCTCTGGGTATGTTTTAAGCCTTGATCAAGAGAAGGCCTTCGATAAGATTGCTCATTCTTTCTTGTTTTCAGCACTTCAAGCTTATGGGATCCCTGACCAATTTTTATTTTGGCTACAAACTTTGTATCAAATGCAGTGTTGGTGCCAAATGTAAATGAGTGGAAGGGACGGAAAATCGGAGTCCTGAGGGGAGTGCAGCAGTGGTGCCCCTTCAGTCCATTATTATATGTCTTTGGGATAGACACACTGATCCACCATGTCACAGCACAGAATAGCATAAGAGGTCTGCAAGTAATTCCAGATAGGGAGGAAACCAAAATTTGGCTTTTGCTGATGGTTTAGTTCTATGTTTACGACCTGATTCTTCAGAGGTTGTGCTGCGAGAGGTGTTTGACGAGTACACTGCTATATCAGGAGCACAGATTAACTTTCATAAAAGTAGGGAGATAGTGTTAGGTTACATTCCTCTGCCTAGTACTGGTACCTTTGTGGGTTTTTCTTTTTCCCAACATCCTATTGGAATACTGGAGGTAATGTTTGGGGAAGGTGATTTAGCTAAACATAACTGGGATATTTGCATTGGTAAAGCAAATAGGTTGGTAGCTGGATGGAAAGGACAGTTAATTTCAGAAAAGAAACGAGTGACCCTTATTAACACACTAATTAACACACTATTGATTCCAGTATTCTTGTATATTTGTTATATTTTTCCTCCTCCTCAGGCAGTGATAACCTCCCTTTTGAGCATATTCTTTCAAGCTTTTTGGGGAAATAGGTTAAATCCTATTAAAAGAGAGTTTACCTACAGACCCATAGCTGAAGGAGGTGTTCATATGGTGAACCCTGTAGTTTTTTGTTTTTTTTTAATAGTCTATTTCTCAGCTATAATTTGGGACCCGTTTTAAGGCCTGGATGCAAAACATGGAAGCCTCTAGTTCAAGAGTGGTTGGATCCAAGTATCCCTTTATTGATACATATTAAGGCAAGGTTGTTGCGTAACATTGGGCCCATACCTCCTATTGGTGTAGAACTAATTAAGGGTCTGATTAGGTGGAAACTTACACCAGAGTTTATACAAACTGCAGATAGGAAAAAAGTGTACAAGACTATATTATTGGCTGAGCAGAAAGAAGCAGTTGTGTTTCCTAGGTGTCCTGAAGACAGATTTCTTGGGGTGCTAAAACTTTTGGAGAATAAAAGGTTATCAGTGTTTTTATATGATTCTGTTTGGTTAAGTAATTATGGGAGACTGGGGGTCAAAAGCAATAGTAAAGCATAAATCCCTTGATGAAAGGTATTGTCCAAGGGAATGGTGTGTTCACATTCTGGAAACCCAGGAACACTTTATTTCTGGAATGTGAGTATGCTAAAATCTTATGGGTCACTTTGGCCACTGTGTGGAGTGAACCACTTTTTTTGTCACTACAGTACGAGGACCTCATGTTTGGGTTTTGTGTGCATGGGTGTGGTAAATACCCTGAGGAAACCTTGTTTATTATTTTTTCAGTTATCAGATATTTTTATGGCAGTCCAGATGTGTTTGGGTAACCCAACAGAGGATAATTTCATATGAGGAAATGTATAATATTCTAACTACAGTGCAAAATATCAGAAGTAAAGATAACTGTATGTGTTCTAAAGAAAGATGTAAGATGGTGTGGGTTAACTGGGAAAGATGGGATCCAGGGTAATTGGATACATCTCTTGTTATTCATGTTTTCATTATGAGTTTATGAGTTTTCTTAGTTTCTGTTTAATGGATTTTGTATTCTGTTTGAGTTTGCAAATTATTGTATCTATTTGTGATGTAGTACCCTTTTCAAATAAAAATTCCCCTACTCTTTTTGATAAGTGCCATGGGATCTTTAACATCCACCTGAACTGCCACCAATCCAGGCAGATGGGACCTCTGTTTAACATCTCATCCGAAAGACACCACTTCAGAACTGCAGCACCCCTCTCATGTTGCACTTCAGTGTCAGTACTGGGATATTAACCCAAATGCCAGATGTGGGAACTGAACCCACAGCCCTCTGATCTCCCAGCCTCAGAGGCGAGTGTGCTACCTACTGAACCACTGACACTGCAACATCTTGTGATCCTGTGGTCGAATTAGAGGTTTAGCCAACCTTTCGCTGCCTGCACCTCTCCTAATACAACTGAGATGCTGCTGATCTCTGTGGAACTGACCAGCAGGAACTGGTCGTGTCGTCTCTGTGCTGTGCTTGTCTCTGGACGATAGACCGCCCCAATCTTCTGATGGGCAAACCATTCTCAAATCCTGCACCTCTGCAGATTCCAACTGACATGTCCAGTTCAGTTTGGGGTGCACATCTGGGCCCCCACAGAACTTAGGGGTCTGTGCTCTCAAAAAGGCAACTCTCTCCATCTCGATGTTCTAGAGATGAGGGTTGTTATTGGCCTACAAGCCTTTATGGCTCGTCTCGGGGACAGTCTGCTTTTGAGTCAGATGGACAGCATCAGTTTCATATATTACATAACCAATTGGGGGCAAATTCTAAATCCCTTGTGCAGGGAAGCAAGGAGTGTGGCAATTGGCAGTGGATCACCATCTCTTTCTGCCTGCTGTGTTTCTCCCAGGAACCAAAACGTTTTAGCTGGAAGGCTGAACTATTCACAGGTATTGACACACAAGTGTAAACTGCTGGACTTAGTAGTGGAAGACCGTATGGCAAGGTGGGGTCATCCAGAGCTGGTCCTTTTTGCATCCACATATTTATTGCTTGTTTGCTCGCCTTAGGGCCTAGAGTTTTCTGTCAAAATGCGCTGCACGTCTTTTGTAAATGGTAAGTCCTTTATGCCTCTCCACTAATACATTCTGTTCAGAGGGTATTGGTAGCAGGCCCACTGGCACCATGGTGGCGCTACCACTTCCAATGTTGATGAGGTTCGGAAGTGAGCCTGGTGTTGCAGGGCTGACTGGGTGAGGAGAATTGAGCGTTCTAGAGACTCTTTTCCTCCTCCATGGGGTGGAGGGGGGAAGCTCTCAGCACTCTCATGACATCAGGTGGAAGCCAGAGGTCAGACAGCGTGAGCTAGTGTATTCAGGAGGCAGGTCAGATGTCTGCGTATGAGCCCCTGACGTCATTTCACGCCATGACTCCAAGGACGAAAACCGGAAGAAAATTGGGGCCACGCAGGATGCTGCCTGTGTTGCGCCGCAGACTCTGCACCGCTGACCTGTGGGACCCACGCTTCGGAGAAAGTATTTTTTTTTTTTTTTTTTAGCTCAGATGTCGGAGGCAGGATGCCCAGTAGGCATTGCAGGGCCAGCGGGAGGATGCCGCATCATACTGACTCAGCTGGCAGAGTTTTTCTAGGTTCTCCCTTCCCCTGGGTGCTTTGTGAGGAAGGACTGCAGTGACATGAACATGCATGTGTGCTCTCATCGCAGTCAGGAAGCACCCACCCACCTTTTGAGGCTTCATTTGTACCACCACCTGTGGTCATGTAGGTGGTGGTAGCACGGCAGAGCACATCCCTCCCTTCCCAGTGGAGAGTGTCCTTTGGGACACTCAATTCTCCTCCCCTCGACTGGCCCCAGACAACCAAGGTAGAGGGTTTTCCTGTGCAATTTATTTATTTCAATTTTGGTAACCGGGTAGGCCCACTGAGACTTTGACAGTCCCTTTTTCAGGGGCGACCCAGGATTAGTTACATGTTCCTAGAGGGGAAAAGAAAACCAATGCTTTTTAAAGTACACTACAACATATGGTACATTGATCATGTATAGGCGTCGCAGAAATAAGCATTACAACAATTGACATAGGCGGGTTATCGTTCGAACATCCTTGTTAGTTACACACACTCATGAGTAAACAGAAAACATAAGTGCAGTCCAGTATATTATGTCCTTCCTTACTGTCCCTCTCTCCGTTTTTGTCTGTATTTATATGAGGCATCCCCTTGGCAGAGGTACCTTATGAGTTGCGGCACCTGCAGTGAAACCCATGGCTTAGGTGTAGTTTTAACCCTTTCTTGTACCCCTCAAGAGAGGTACAGTCCTAGAACTATCTCAGGATATTGTTCCAGAGTTTAGGGAGGGTTATTCTAGGTGACCATTGACCTGTTGTTGATCTGGCTCTTGAGGGTTCTAGTAACTTGCGTTCTGTTGACCTGAGCTCCCTCCTGTTTACTTTCAAACAACATGAAAGTCTTGCTGTATTTTGACAATAGCAGTGAGTCCCAACCTTTGAACTGCCCCGGAGATGAAAGAGTTAACTTTCCATGCCAGGCATGGAATGCTGAGCTCTAGCTCGGTTGAGACTCTGTCTGTTGCTGTTTGAACTCAAACTGTCAGATTCTTTACTCCGCCTCACTGAACAGTTGCTCTGGAGATTTCTCCTTTGCTTGGTTCAGTTTGTCAGTTTAAGTACCGTTTTTTTTCGGTTTTCAACCGAATTTAAACCGCAACCTGTCGGTTCAGTCTCTGTCTGTGGTATTCGTGAGTACTAGATAGGTTTATATTATTTTCTTTTCTGTGTGGAACTTGTAAACAGTTCATCAGTTCGGTTTGAACCGATCAAGTTGTTTAAAATCTTTATTTCTATTTGTAGAGTGTGGTTACTGGTTCTTATCGGTTCTAAAAAAACGGATTTTACTACGGTTTTTTCCACGACCTGTAACACAGTCAGGAACCGATAAGAGTGTCTTGCCTGGCAGATTGCCATTAAAAGGGTAAGTTTTGTTAGGACTGGCACCATGTCTGAGAAACCCAAAAGAAAAACCGGGCCCACTGGGTTTCAGCACCGTAGTGTGTGTGTGTGTGGGGAAGTTTTGCTAAGGCCATCCCCACCCACCTGGTGGGTTTATTGTCTGGACGGCCACCTCGATTCAGACTGCCAGATTTGCAAGAATTATCCTGCAGCTACCCTGGAAAAGAGAGTTGGTAGGCTCAGGGAAAGGGAAGCCAAGAAGTCTACTGACCCGATGGCAGGCCCGGTTCGGTTCCAACCGAACCAGAAGGAGTGCCCTCTGACCAGGGCAAAACTTCTTCGGGCAAAAGGAGAACCGATTCCGAGGAGTCGGTTCCGGTTAAGAGAACAAGAAGGGAAAAATCAGCTGGTGTGGATCCAAAAGTTTCTTCTCCAGCCGCTGATGAAATAGCCAAAGCGATAAAAATTGTGCAGTTGCTTTTCCCCGGTTCCGACTGAACCGGCACCATCAGGAAGGCGCTCGGTTCAGCCGGTTCTGGATTATGATTTTGAAGAATATTATGAACCGGAGGAGGAGGAAGAGTATGAGGAAAGTGAATGTGGTTTTGAAAGTCTGGATGTGCCCATTGAACCGGACATCTCCCCAGACAGACCTTCAGGAGTGTCTCCTCCTAGGCTTTCTTAGTCCCCCTCCCATTTCATGTTTTACAAGAAAGTGGCCAAAACCCTTCAGCTTCCTATGGAAGAAGCTGTGGATGACCAGGAGAAGTCTGACTATATGGAAATGATGGATATCCCAGAGTCCAGGAGGCTGTCTCTTCCCTTACACAAGTCTTTTGGGAAACAGACATTTAAGATTTTAAAGACTCCTAATTCTGTACCTCCTGTGGATAAAAGAATGGACAAGAGGTATACTTTGTTAGGCTCAGATACGGAGTTCCTTACCCAGCAATACAGCCATGTTGGGGTAGTGCAGGCTGCAGCCTGTGATAAGGCTAATGTACCCTTGGCTTCATACCCCCCAGATAAGGACTCCAGGAGGATTGATGCCATGGCAAAGAAACAGTACATGGCAGCATCCTTGGGACTCAGGCAGGCCAATTATATGGCCTACACGCTAGATATCAGAAATCTAAATGGGACACTGTCATGGCTTTAGCTAAACAGGTCCCTGGCAAGCTAGCAGGTGGCTGCTGATGGTATTGAGGCATCCAAGGTGCAATTCCATGCTGCAGTGGACTCCAGTGATGTTTCATCTAGAGTCATGGCTACATCTGTGGCTCTTCGTAGGATGGCTTGGCTCAGATGTACTAACCTGTCTCAGGATACCCAGACTAAGGCCATGGATTTTCCTGTTAGGGTAATTCTCTGTTTGGGGAGCAAACAGAGAACTACATGAAGAAAATGGATGAATACAGGACCACCTATAGGAGTGCTCAGGCCAAGGAAAGGCAAGCCACTCCTCAGAGGCAGCATCCAGGGGCAGGGCAGGCCTTTCATAGGCCTTTTTACCAAGCCCGGCCTCATCTTCTGCCTATGTTCAGAGGGGTTTTAGAGGGAGAGGCAGAAGGGGTACAAGCAGGCCTGCTTCCACCTCTCTCAGCCTAAACCCCTCCAAACAGGCACCCTGATGGGTTTGCCAGGGCCGATTCTCCACCACTTGTAGGGGCAGGCTGGTTTACTTTGTCCAGGACTGGAAGTCTTTAACATCAGACAAATGGGTCCTGAAGTAGTGTCAGGGACTGGTTCTCAGCTTCAAAAATTTCCAAAGATGAGAACCAGATCCTTTCCACCTGCAAATCCCTCAGAGTCACTTGCCCTAGAGGCAGAGGTCTCTTCCCTCCTGGCTCTCAAAGCTGTGGAAAGGGTTCCACCCCTACACCTAGGGAAAGGATTGTACTCCAGGTACTTCCTTACCCCCAAAAAGACAGGAGAATGGAGGCCCATCCTGGATCTCAGATATTTAAACAAGCACCTTTTAAAGCCAAAGTTCAAAATGGTGATTCTGGGAATAATTCTACCCTCTCTAAGGCCAGGGGACTGGCTAGTCTCCCTGGACCTCAAGGATGCCTACTTCCATATTCTCATCAGAAGCTCCTATCGAAGATACCTCAGGTTCCAGCTGCCCTCAGGCCATTACCAATTCAGAGCAATGCCCTTTGGCCTAACCTCTGCTCCAAGGGTGTTCACAAAATGCCTGGCAGTAGTAGTTGCTTCCCTAAGAAGGCAAAGGATTGCCATCTTCCCATACCTGGACGACTGGCTCATAGTCGGCCAGTCCCCAGACCAAGTCAGGTTACACCTACAGATAACTCAGCAACTGCTCACCTCTCTAGGTTTCCTTCTGGATCTTTCAAAGTCAGTTCTAGAGCCTGTTCAGCGCCTTACCTTCATAGGCATAGAGCTGGATACAGAAAAGGCAAGAGCCTTCCTTCCCCTGGACAGGGCAAAGACCCTTATCACGCTGGCCGCTTCATTCACCCTACAGGTGTCTCGACCAGCAAGGCATTTTCTGCAACTCCTGGGGCACATGGCTGCTTCTACAGCAGTGGTGCAGGGAGCAAGATTCCAGATGAGGGACATTCAGTTCCACTTGAGAGCTTTTTGGTCTCAGAAAAAGGACCCTCTGACCAAACCAATACCAGTGACTCGAACCCTGATCCAGGCTTTGCAGTGGTGGCAGGATCAGGACAATCTAAGACAGGGAGTGCCTTTTGTCACTCAGTCTCACTCTTTAATCCTTACTACAGATGCCTCCCTCTTGGGGTGGGGGGCTCACTTGGGAGACCTGACCACCCAAGGGTTGTGATCCCCTCAGGAATCTCCTCACATCAATCTGTTGGAACTCAGAGCAGTGTTTCTAGCACTTCAAGTTTTTTCCAAGTCTGTTCAGAACAAAGTTGTTCAGATCAGGACAGACAATACCACCACAATGTGGTATATCAACGAGCAAGGGGGCACTCGGTCTTCGGCCTTGTGCACAGAAGCAATGAAGTTGTGGTCCCTGGCCTATTGCCTAAACACTTCCCTTACAGCTGTACACCTCCCAGGCAAGGACAATGTCCTGGCAGATGCTCTCAGCAGGATATCTCAGGGCCATCACGAATGGTCACTAGATCCCCTAGTTTTGGAGGTGATCTTTTCCAGATGGGGCACACCACAGATAGATCTTTTTGCAGCCCCAGACAATCACCGACTTCCCCTTTTTTGCTGCAGGCCCCCAGTGTTGGGCTCAGTCCCCCTGGATGCCCTGATTCTCAATTGGGAAGGGAAGTTCCTGTATGCTCCCCCTCCTGTTCAAGGTGCTAGTCAAAATCAGGTCTCAACCCTGCAAGGTGATTCCGATTGCTCCAGACTGGGCCAGACAGCCCTGGTACCCTCTCCTGTTGGCCTTAGCAGTCCACCTTCCCTTGTCTCTTCCCAGGAATTACAACCTGTTAACCTGTGCTCAGGGGAGGGTTTGGTACCCGAATCTCAAATCTCTCAATCTTAAGGCTTGGTTCTTGAAGAGTTAGAGTTCGCTGATTTACACCTCTCTCAAGGTGTTATGGATATCCTAAAGGCTTCTAGGAAGCCTTCCACCAGAACTACTTATAATTCCAAATGGAAAAGATTCTCCATATGGTGCTCTAGGAAGCATATCCCCCCAGAGTCTGCTGACCTGCCCACAGTCCTTGACTATATGGTTCATCTGAATAGCTTGGGACTCAGACCAGCTACACTAAGGGTGCATCTGGCAGCTGTCTCTGCTTTTCTTTCAGCAGGTAAGCCTTCTTCTCTTTCAGCTCACCCTGTATTCTCCAAGTTTTTCAGGGGATTGCTGCATACCAGTCCTCCCTTCAGGGACCCTGCCCCTGCTTGGGACTTTAATGTTTGCATTGCTCAGCTTATGCAACCTCCTTTTGAGCCTTTGTCCTCAGCAGAGCTTAAGTACTTGACTTGGAAAACTGTGTTCTTGGTAGCTATCACTTCTGCCAGGCGCATAAGCGAGTTACAAGCCCTGTCAGTGGAGCCTGATTTTATCTCTTTCCATAGAGATAAGGTGGTCCTCAGGACTAACAGGAAGTTTTTACTTAAGGTGGTCTCAGACTTCCACCTTAACCAATCTGTGTCTCTTCCTGTATTCTTCACTGACCATTCTTCCTCTGGTGATAGGAGGCTGCACAGTTTGGATGTGAAAAGAGCACTTAGCTACTACATAGAACGTACCAAGGGTCACAGGTTTGACTCCCTCCAACTGTTCCTCACTTATGGTGAGGTCGGAAAAGGAAAACCTGCCACTAAAAGATCCATTGCCAGGTGGATTGTCTCTTGCACTCAATTTTGCTATGAAAAACTAGGTAAGATTCCACCCTCAGGCCTGAGGGCTCACTCTACCAGAGGTACAGCTGCTTCCCTGGCTGCTGCCAGGGACATCCCTGTTCTAGAGGTATGTCAAGCAGCTACCTGGAAAACAGTTCACACTTTTACCAAGCATTACTCCCTGGACATCCAGGCTAGGAGTGATGCTCGGTTTGGCACAGCTGTGCTTCAGAGCCTATTCCCTAAGTAGGTTCTGTCCCTCCTCCATGGAGGTACTGCTGTGTAGTCTGACATAAAGTCATAATATAGCAAGACTTCATGTTGTTTGAAGAAAAATTAATCACCTTAGTAATGCTGTTTCTTCTAATGGAGTCTTGCTATATTATGACCCACTGCCCTCTCAGAACCTCTGTTTTTGGGATGTGGTTGGGCAGTGCAGTGTTGGCACTTAGTAGATGCCCACCTTGTTGTTTTCACCGCTCCTTTTTTGGGGTGATTTGGTGTTGTGTTTTTCATTTTTTGGGTCTCCTGGCTTGAGTCTTTGTTTTGGGGGCCAAAAAAATCTGTTGTTATATTTAGTAGCCAGTTGGCTAGTAGGTTTACAGCTTCCACACAGGACTCTTAGTGAGTTTAGCTCTTAAAGATCTGACGGTTTGAGTTCAAACAGCAACAGACAGAGTCTCAATGGAGCTCGAGCTCAGCATTCCATGCCTGCCATGGAAAGTTAACTCTTTCATCTCTGGGGCAGTTTGAAGGTTGGGACTCACTGCTATTGTCAGAATACAGCAAGACTCCATTAGAAGAAACAATATTACTAAGGTGAGTAATTTTTTCTTTGTGGCTAGCAGATTTCTCAGGCTCGGTTGGGGGGGGGGCATCAGGTTGGTGCAATTTGAAAGCCAAACACAGGGAGGGGTAAGCAAATCTCGCTTCAAGGGGTAGCTTATTTAATGCTTGTAGCACATCGCAGTGGTGCTCCATTCTTTGTGCCCCGGCAGTGAAACAGCTAATTCTGTGGTATAGCATGCTCAAATGCGCCTGTTCCGTTTCCCTCAGTGCTTGAAGCATTGTTGTACCATAGAACAGGATGGGAGTGATGGTCCCGTTGCTGACCGCAATCCTGCTTTCTTTGGTCAGGTAGGGGCTTAGTCTGTGCTGTTGTTAGGCTGTCTGTGTGTTTCCTGAAGGAGATTTCCTGGTTGATGAACATTCCCAGATACCTGATTTTGTCAACCACTTCAATCCCTGTTTCATTTGAGGTTGAGAGTGATAGAAGATTACCCCGGTGTGGGCCTAGTTTTTTGGGGCCAAAGAGCATGGCTTTGGTTTTTTTGCTGCTTATGACCAGCCCGTTTGCCTGGAACCAGTCTTCTAGTGTTGAGAAATCTTGTTTCAGCTCTGAATTTAGTGTTTCCGAGTCCTTGCCAGTTCTGTACAGTACTGCGTCATCTGCATATAGTGCGACCTTTGCTCCCCCACAGTGTACGGGTAGGTTGTTGATGAATAAGGAGAATAACAGATTGCCTAGGATAGAACCCTGTGGAACACTGTCTGACACTGGATGTTCATCTAATTTAGCACCGTCCCACCGGACCATTTGCGTCCTGCCATGGAGGTAGCTGGAGAACCATTTTAGGGACAGTGTGTCAAGTCCTAGACCACCCAGGTGTCCTAGGAACAGCCTGTGGTTGACTAGATTGAACGCCTTCATTAGATCAATGAAGACTGCTCTAAGGAGTTTGTTTTGGTCCAGAGCTTCGTGCACATCAGTAATGAAGTATACCAGTGCCGTATCAGTGCCATGTTTCTTTCTGAAACCATGCTATTGGTCTGTTTGCAGGTTGTGCATTTCCAGGTACTCATTGACCTGTTTGTAGACCACCTTCTCGAGTAACTTGTTTAGGGTGCAGAGGATGGAGATTGGTCTGAAATTTTCTATGTCCTCCTGTGGCCCGCTTTTGGGAATTGGGGTCACAAGAGCAAGCGTCCATAGGGCGGGTACTCTTCCCTTCCATCAGGGACCTATTGAATAGCTGGGTTATTAGTACTGCAGTGATGGGGGCTGCAGTTTTCAATAGCTTAGGTTCGAGGTTATCATGGCCTGCTGCACCTTCTGGTTTTAGGCCCCTTGAGCAGCATCAACACCTCTCCTCCTGATGTTAGCATGAGGTGGCATTCAGGGACCTGTGGGGGGGAGGGGTCACTTGATTCTCTGTGCTTCCCTGGCCTTGGTTGGGATTGCTGGTGTTGAAGTGCTGTATGTCGAGGAAGAAGTCGTTGAAGGCGTTCGCTGTGTCTTTTGGGGTGGTGAGAGGTGTCCTATTATGTTTTATTTCCCCGTCACTCTCCTTTTTTTGCCTTTTAGGAGAGAGAGTTGAAATGACCCCAGAATTTTCTTGGATCAGACAGGTTTCTGGATTGCAGAACATGCAAATAATTCTTTTTGGCTTTTTTGAGCTCCCTCTGGCAGATGTTACTGACTTCCCGGTATTTTACCCAGTCTTGATGCAGGATTGTAACTTTAAATTTGCCCCATATTTTGTCCCTTTCTTTTATGATGCCCTTCAGATCTGGGTTAAGCCATCTGGTGTCCTGACATTTGACCCTGATCTTTTTTAGGGGTGTTGAAAGCTGTTGAAAATTGTAGCCCCCATCATTGCAGTACTGAAAACCAAGCTATTCAATAGGTCCCTGATGGAAGGAAGAGTACCCGCCCTATGGAAGGTTGCTCTTGTGACCCCAGTTCCCAAAAGCGGGCCACAGAGGACGTAGAAAATTTCAGACCAAGCTAGGAAGTGCTTGGTGAAACCCTCCAGGGCTTCGTCTATGTTGGGGTGTCGAGAGCCTGGGCCCAGTCCACTTCTATCAGGGATTTCAGAAAGGCCCCTTCGTGTAATGCAGAGTAGGTTCTGGACCAGAAACTTCTTGGTGGTTGTTTGGGGTAGCTATTTTTCCACACCAGGAAGACTGGCCTGTGGTCACTGAGGGAGTCCGCGCATGTTCCAGCTATTTTGGCTCTGTCAGGATTGGATGCTAGCACCCAGTCTAGGGTGGTGTGGTTTCCTGTTTTGTGGTTGAACCATGTAGGTTCTCATTAACTGGGTTAATTTTGCTCCTTCTAGGCTCTCTTTTATTTCCCCCTTTAGTTTTGCACACCAGTTAAGATTAAAGTCCCCCAGTATAATCTTTTCTTTACCAGGGATGTTTAGGATGGTGTCTGTGAGTATTTTCAGGGCAACCATTGCTTTTCTTTGGAGTGTTGTATACATATCCAATTACAAAAGGATTTGTTCCCCCTAGGAGGAGTTGTGTGAACACTGCTTTGCAACCCTCTCAAGATCAGGGGAAGTCATCTGGGTAGCTTTGAGTTGGGATTTTACATAGAGGAGGACTCTTCTGTATTTCTTCCCCTTCCTATCTTTCCTAAACGTATTGAACCCCTGTAATTCCACCTTGTGCGGAGGAATATTGGGCTTTAGCCTGGTTTCCGAGATGACAATTATGTCTGGTGAGTAGAGGTTGGCCCAGGCTTCAAGTTCGTGCACTTTGGGTCTGAGGTTGTTGATGTTCATGTGGTCCAGCCTCAGTCCCTTGGCGTTAACCCACTCGGGCGTAGTGGGCGCTAGGTTTGGTATACTTGTATCGGGGGGGCCAGGGTTTGGCTGAACATCTCCTGCCATTAAAAGCAGCAGACTCTGGAGAAATGTTGAGTATTTGGTTGGTACGTGAGAGGGGAAATTTTTCCTGTGGGTCCTGATGTACCTTGTTCTGTTCAGGAACAGATCCCTCTTTATCAGCATGTGTTTTGTTATCACGCGTGTTCTAAAGCAGGGATGGTGACAGCCAGGGGTAAAATGGCCTCTGTCTGGGCTGTTTCCATACTTATGTGATCATCCTTGCCCTTTTACCAGGTGATCTACTACAACAACCATTAGGATATATAGACATCCCAGTACTAACCCCCATTTTCATTCTGTCTTTTCCCTCCGTCTTCTTAACTAAATAAAAACATCCTTAACTTGGCTTGGGATAGTCTTATTAGTCACCTGGTGACCAGTTGTCTAAAGCAGTGTGACAGTTGACATTCTATGTCTAAGGCAGTATTACAGTTGGCACTCTAGTTCAGAATAAACAACATTGCCAAATTCTGGAACATCCTCAAAGAGGTTGAAGGCCACACCACCGCAGCCTCTCTCCCCACCAAAATAGTGTCTGGAGACAATGTCTCAATGAGCACTTTGCTACTGCGAGGCTAGCATTTGACACCTCCCCAATCAGCAAACTGAGTCCACACGGGGATACCGCTGTCGATACTAGTCCCAGTGTTAACACTCCTCAGCGTCCCTCCGCTGCCTTCAGATTCCGACCTGTTAATTTCAAGCAAGTTGAGGACCTTCTATTGGCACTGGATATAAAAAACAGTGCTGGTGCAGACAACATCGAACCCCTCATCCTACGAATTGGCTACCTTCACCTGACCGCCCCCATTACCCATCTATTTAACTCCTCCCTAAAACAAGGCACACTACCCAATTTATGGAAAACTGCACACATCATCCCTTTGTTTAAATATGGGGACCCGAACGACATGAATAACTACAGGCCAATCTCCCTATTACCCACTATCTCAAAATTACTTGAAAAAATTAACACCCAAATCAGGGAGTACCTGGACTCACAGAATCTGCTAAACCTCGCTCAATCGGGTTTTAGAGCTATGCACAGCACAGTTTCTGCCCTGACCAAAGTAACCACAGATTGGCAAATGGCTTTTGACTCCAAGAAGTATGTGTTTGCTCTCTTCCTTGACCTCAGCAAGGCCTTCGACACGGTGGACCACATCATGCTTCATGCTTTGAGTGACATCGGTCTCGACAGTGCCACTGTCAAATGGTTTAACTGCTACATTATTAACAGATATCAGCAAGTCAAAGCATCAGGAGACCTGTCTCCTCTAAAACCATTGTTACGAGGTGTCCCCCAAGGCTCCATCTTGGGCCCCATCCTATTTACGATCAGCATCAACAACCTTGACTCTCGTCTACGCGCAGCTAATGTACACCTATTTGCAGATGACACTCTCCTCTACACCATCAGCCCTATTCTGGATTTGGCTCACGAGGACGTATAGGAGGACTTTATTTCTCTACAAAATAATCTAATTAAACATAAGCTCCTACTCAACGCTAAAAAAACTAAAGCCATGATTATCTCACCTAAGACAGCCTCTAGCCCCTCTAGCAATCATAAGATCCTAAGTGTTGGGTGAACCCCTTGAAACTGTGGACAACTTCAAATATCTGGGGTTCTGGCTGGACAATAAGCATAACTTTCTCTGTCACCTGAATGAAGTCACCAAAAAACTAAGACAGCGCCTAGGCATATTCTACCGCATCAAACATCTCTTCAGTAAAGATGCCAGGAAGAGGCTAGTGCAGTCTACATTCATGCCACTCCTGGACTATGCTGACTTCCTGTACTATCACTGTCCCTCCTCAGCACTCGGTAAGCTTGTTGCCTTCTACCACAGGGCCTTGAGGTTCATCCTTAACCTACCTTCTCGCACTCATTGTCTACTGTACCGTGAGTTAGGATGGTCCTCCCTTCCCTCAAGGAGGAATAGAGACTCTCTTCTTTGGCTCTACAGGGCATTGACTGATAAGCTTCTGGCATACATCTCAAGTGTCTTCTTGCGTGCCAAGGGTGCTTACGGCTTGCGACGCTTCTCCCTAATTTGCCTCCAGATACCAAGAGTAAAACCATCTTGTGGCTTGTCCGCTATCACCTTCTCCTTCCCTCTCCTATGGAATATCATGCAAAGCTCTCTAAAACTTTATACTCTTCCCGGCCCATCCGCTTTCAAAGCAAAGCTATCTGAATACCTGAAAGAAACCTGTACTTGCTTTAGGTGACCCAGCTTCCATAACCACCAATATTCTCCACGTTTTACTCTGGCACTTAGTTTGCCCAGTTCCCTAGTTAGAGAGCTTCCAGCTCCTGCCCCCCTTTTCCCTCCATCGCTTTCCTCTCCCTCTCTATCTCTCACTCTCCCCCTCACTCTCTTTCTCTCCGTGCCTTCTCCCCTTGCTCTCTTTCTTACCTTCTCCCCCTCTATCATGCTGTCCCTCTCTCTCATCTCTGACAAGCTCCCTCCCTTCCCTCTCCCATACTCTCTCTCTTTCCCTCCCTCCCTCCCTCCTCCTCTCAGTCTCTTTCTTCCACTCACTCCCTTTCTTACACTTAATGCTATTTTATATTGTGGCCCTGGTGTGTGTGTGTGTGTGTATGTATGTATGTATGTATGTATGTGTGTGTGTATATAATTTACACATATGTCTGTAAATTTTGTTTTGTTGTATTTTAACTGCATATAATAGTATCTATATGTATGATATGTATTACCCCCTTATGTACTCTTGTGACTGTTTACCTTTGCCTGTAATATGTTGTTGTCCAGGACCACCTTGAAAATGAGCTCGCTGAATGGTGTTTACGCCTGGTTAAATAAAGTTGATTGATAACATATGCATTTGTCCTCCCAATGATTACACAGCTACAGTGGTAAAGTCATACGGGACACCCTCTATCTGGTTTATGGCATTTACACATGGTTTTCCATGCAGAACCCCTTTAACCCTTGTCTTCTTTAAGTAGTTTGGGCTCTGATTTTTTTAGGTTTCAGACTTAGGGTCAAATGTTATTTTAAGGCCTTACTGAATTTGCACTTTGTCAGGGTGGCTGGTGTCTGTTCTCTTTTAAGACCACACTCCTGTTTAATATTGTAGTTAATTTGAGGTGCTGGGCTGCCCAAGTAGTGTATTTAATAAGGGAGTAGGTATGGGGCGAGTGGGAGGGTCGATCCAGCCAGCCGACAGGTCTCTCCAATGCAGGGGGAGGGAGCCTGTTGCAATCAGCAGTTCCTTCGACCCATGGTCCATTCTGCAGCTCTTCGCTGACTGGCTTCCCTTTTGTAGGGAGCCAGGAAATTTGTAGTTGTTGCCTTTTTTCTTATGTTTGGCTCGGGGGAGATGCACAGGTTGCCCGTGGTCTCGCTTCCCTCACCAGCCATGCTTCCCCGCTGTCCTCCTCTGGGGGGTGGTAGCTCCCTCTACCCTCCGGTAGTCGTGACTTGGAGTGAATTGTTTTAAAAGTAAAAATCCAACTGACAAGTCTCTCCGATGCAGGGGGAGGGAGTCTGTTGCAATAAGCAGCTCCCTCAACCCCCGGTCCATTCTGCAGCTCTTCGCTGACTGGCTTCCCTTTTGTAGGGAGCCAGGAAATTTGTAGTTGGTGCCTTTTTTTTTTTTGTTTGGCTCAGGGAGATGCACAGGTTGCCTGTGGTCTCTCTCCCCTCGCCAGCCCATTGCTTTTCATTTCACATATGTACTGCTGTTTAGGTCTTTCATATGTGCTGCTGTTTAGTGCTTTGTTTCTCAGAGAATGGTAAAGATGTTGCACACCCCATATCGTTTGCATACCCATGATACAATGCTTGCAACTCATGGAATTAAGGTTTTCTCATACTGTGGTAAATAGGGGTACCACCTTTTAAGAAGCCCAAAGTGGGACATTTCTTACTGAAACATGATTTTTCGCAGGACAGTACGTAACTTCGACTGATGCAACAGACTTATTTTCTCTATATAATCAGAATTAAGCTTAAGTGCAGTAGTTTCCTAGTTGCTTCTATTGTTTCTTATCATTTTAAGGTGTTTTCATTAAGGTATTGTAGTTGTCTGCAACATTTAGTGGAAAGTTAGAAAATATTTTTTCTACTATAAAATCAGGAAATTAAGTATTTTTCATGTTTTTTTGCAGGACACAGCTGCCCAAATCAGGACTGTCCTGTGAAAATCAGGACAGGTGGTAACCCTAGTGGTAAACAACAAGTAAAACAGATGTTATAGAGAATAATGGCTATTCAACTGTGTGTTATGGATTTTGTTTTGTGTGTGGTGACCCATAAACCTTGGGAGCAAAGCTCGAAAGGTTGATAAGGTCATCACACACTGAGGGTGTGTATATAAAAAAAAAAAAAAAAAAAATAGGAACACAGCTGCACAGCCTTTATTTTTTATAATCACTAGTGCAGGGAGTGAATGCCAGAGTTACTGAAGCAGGCTGTCAGATACACCGAGATAGAGACACACAGACACACATGCACTCTCTGTCTGTCCATTAGATACCTTCTTGTCTTTTTTTTTTTTTTTTAATGTTAACTGTGGAACCGCAGTGAGCAATGAGACTAGACAGCCCCGTGAGTTAGCTAAGGTCCACTCATGATCACAGACAGTGTTTCCTGAAGTGCCGTACGAAGGGTACAAACAGCAGGGTCGGCCCCATAGATTGTTAAGGTTGTCAAGGCAGGATCAACCAGATTAATCCTTAGGCTGCAAACAGAATTAGAACGTATAGGAATTCTGGACTGATATATCAGTCTCGCAGCTCTGCAAGGGTTAATATTGAAAACGTTTAATAAGGCACCTGCAGTGACTCTCAGAGGCAAATGACGGTGTGGTCCCCGGTAACGGAAAGAAAAGGAGCCATCGCGTTTGCGGAACTGTTCAGCCTGCCCACACACAGAATAGGAGCCAGTTAGGTAGTGCAGTGAATGTAATTGACAGGAGAGTTAACAGAAAGTTTTGAGAATGCCATATTAACTGGTTTTCTTGTTATTAACACTGTAATAACCGGTTTTCTGGTTATTGCATTTGAAAGAGGCCTGTTAACCATGTAATAAAGGGGGTCACCAGTAATAATAACATGTTCCTACATTCATTGACCAGTTTAGGTAAGGAGCTATGTTGCTCTGCTTATCTGTTTTGAATTCTAAAAATGAAGACAGTTTGATCATTGCAACATAAATAAACAAGTTTTAGCACATGTACCTCTAAACTTAGAATCAGTCTAGTTATGTTCCTTTGCAAGGTATGTGAATATGTTGGTATCAGTCTGAACACTGAATGGGCTTTTGAGTGTGTGCCCCTCCTTCACCTATCACAGCCACAAAATAGTAAATTTTCTCCCCAGTTTTGCCCACTCTCTGCCTTTTACCTACTTTTCCCTGTTGAAGTCCTTGCCCGGTTACAGTGTCATGAGTGAACCTCTTCATTTCCCACTCATGACAATTGCACTGCTGTAATGCGTGATATTTCTTAATTTTTTAACTCTGCTTTATTCAGAGATCAGGAATACAGTGATAAGTCGATAAGCATATACATTAAGCTGTTTGACAATGCACAGTTTATGCGCTATACATCAAGCTTAATTAAATCCACTCCAGGGTTCTACAAGGACAAGTTTTGATTTATCTGCGTAAGTGTCACGGTGTTAGCAAAATGGTCATATTTATGGCCAGTCTGAGTAATTGCTTGTAACAGTAATTCAATAAACTAGCTTTGTACAATATACATTAGTGTTTTGTGTGGTAAATAAAAACATTGTCTCTATCAGAGAACATCAGCTAGCTAAATATATTTTTATCTGCATAGTCGGGTATGTCACAGAATTTATCTAGTTAGTCGAGTACGTCACAGCAAGCATTTCATTCTACAACTTGTGTCCCATGGTCTATGAAGCAACGCATTCCAGCCAGTTCGAGCTGTCTCTGAACAGCAACTCGAGGGGAAACTTTTACTTTTTATTAAAAATACATTAGGTTTAAATGTTAATGAATATTGTATAAACTACATGCTTGATGGACACTCTGATACAATATTCATCTACATTCATGGTCAGTGACGTCTTTTGATCTCACTTGTGGCTTTGCCACGTGTGAAGGTAAAGGGGTCACTGACTGACTATTCATGAAGATAAATATTGTATCTCATGAGTGTCCATCACATATCCCCTATGTAACAGCTGAAATGGACCAGAACTTTGTGGTGTCTTTTGTTTTCCTTTTTCTTTGGTTAGGTGTGTTGGTGTCTGCTTGTGTTATGGCATTACTCTAGTGTGCCTGATGAATTATGAAAACTCCAGTTGGAACAGGAAGGGGGTCACCTACGTGTGGCTGTTGGGTGGTATCTGTTCATTTTAACTGCTGCAGTATTTATACCCAACAATTACACCGCGTATTCAAGCAAGCAAACTTTTTGTTGGCCACTGCTTGTAATAAAGTGAAATAAGTATTGCAGGATCAGAAATATTTAGATTAATAATGGGAGTAAGTAACAAACAAAATCAAGTAGAAACCACCAATGTTAAACATAACTTGTTGTAAATATGGGGTTAAAGCGTTTAATTTCTATAGCTACCTGCTGCTTGGCATAGCTGGGCAAGAGGCTTGGTTTGATATCTCTGATCTCCCACTTCTGGGGGTGGGTAGATGGGATAAGGTGTGTGTGTGCATGCGGGGGGCACATTTCATGCGTGCGTGTGTGCATGGGGGCACAGATGCATTTACTCTCCAGGGTAGTGTGTTTTTCATACCACGTTGATGGCACCAGTAATATGTGAGCGGCTGTCCTGCTGGAACAGATTAATGCCCTTTTGTGCTGTTTTCTTTGTAGGTTTCGTGAATGACAAATTGCTGAGTGACTACCTCCACCATGTGTTTCCCAGTGCCGATGGGAAACCTCCAGCGGCTGCATTCAGGTATGAAATAACAGTCTGGTTGGGAAGACTCAGAATGTCTCTGCCAGTGAGTTCCCATTATGGATGGTGGGTTGTGGGGGTTATACAAAAGAAAAAAATAAGTCAGATGAGGTGAGCAAATGAGGTAAAGACGAGGGCCCTAGTGAGGCAAATAGAGACGTAGGTAAAACAAAACAAATATATTCTTAAGCTTCACTAAATCAGAGAAAAGACAGCGGTTCAGATTATTAGAATCTGAAACTGTAATAAAGAAGCTAATGACTAGAGAAAGGGTGTGGTTCTTTTAGGGACAAGGAAGTAAGGAATTTGATTTTTGTGTAGCACCTTTCAGCAGGGCTTTGTGAGGGGCAGAGAGACTGGCTTGCTCCAACTGGAGATATTCAAGTGTCAAAATTACACCCTGGGGTGCTTTCTGTCACTCTAGTGTGTTCTCATTTTGTAGATTGTTTTCTGGTTTGAATTTTGTTTTGATCCATCCCAAGCAACATTAGCTTTTATGAGTGGCTTGAAATGAATCTGCAGATCGGACTTGTAGTTTCTCTCTGTTGCTTACCTGATATGATAAATTTCTGTCAGTCAACAAGTTAGAAAAAATTCAAACTGGCTCAGTTCGGTGGGAGGTGGAGAGTCCTATTTTTCTTCAAAAGGTTTCCCCTTCACTAGTTTATTTATAGTACTTGTATTTTATTGACTTTTGTGTTACACATGCTACAACAGCACACAGCTGTTTGCTGTCTTAAAAATGGAGCACCGACCAAGTCAAAAATACAGGTCATCCCTTGCTAGTGTCACCGGCATTCTGTTTATTGGGTAAGGGACTGAGTTCAGTGAGCTGGTCCTGAGCAGCTCTCACACTGTGAAGGCTTTCTCGGGTCACATTCCACCGTGAGTTATAATTAGGCATCAGCTCATACCACAGTGGTATCACTTTCAGAGTATGAGGGAGATTAATCCATGTTCCTGCTAGTAGGACAGTGTTACTGCACAAGGAGCTCTGCCTTGATGCACACTGTCCTAGCCTACTGTTTCTCATGGTCAGTCTCATTTCGTGCTGGATGGCAATAAAACAATCGGAATGGATCCCTTTTCCAGAACTTTTTTGTGAAAAGGCCACCCCTCCCAATTTAACACTTTGTTAATCTGTTTTGAAAGTAGCTCAGACATTTTGTAGATCCTTAACATCTGTGAGGTCTCTCTGCCAGATCCTGTGTCTGTGTTACAGCTAAGTACAGACTGTAGGGGTTTGGGGGTGAGATCCAGTGTCTGTGTTACAGCTAAGTACAGAATGTAGGGGTTCGGGGGTGAGATCCGGTGTCTGTGTTACAGATAAGTACAGACTGTAGGGGTTCGGGGGTGAGATCTGGTGTATGTATTACAGCTAAGTACAGATTGTAAGGGTTTGGGGGTGAGATCTGGTGTATGTATTACAGCTAAGTACAGACTGTAAGGGTTCGTGGGTGAGATCTGGTGTATATTATTTACAGCTGGTAGATTAGTGAGGTTCGAAATTGAAATCAGTATGTGTTACAGCTAAGTACAGATTATAAGGGTTTGGGGATGAGATCCGGCGTATGTGTTACAGCTAAGTACAGATTGTAAGGGTTCGGGTGTGAGATCCGGTGTATGTATTACAGCTAAGTGCAGACTAAGGGTTCGGTGGTGAGATCTGGTGTATGTGTTACAGTTAAGTGCAGACTGTGGGGGTTGGGGGTAGGTGGCATCCTTAGAGTGCAACATTTGGGGCTCAGCCACTCTCCAAATCTAGTGCACGTTACATTTATATCTGCCTGGGCGGTCTCCTGAAATGCACAGTGAGGCACACTGGGGTTGGTAGATGTTGCCAAACTTTGGGTGGTGCGGCACAGCGGCAAAGCCAGTGCATTAACTACGTTTGTGCTGGTGAGTTGGTTTCAAGAGAGGATTCTGGGGGCTGTAATTGGAGCAGCCAGGACTAGAGAGTGTTGCCAGCTGCAGCATAGCTCACCTTGGGGAGGGTGACATATGGGAGGGACCATAAAACAAATTGGGGGAAAAACCCTGCACGCCATCAGTATGAAGACCTGGCATCATTGGCCCTACTCCATACTGCTTCACTGCCTGGCCAGATCTAAACATTGTGTTGTCATGGAGGACCAGGAGCACGTAGACAAGCACAGCTTGTTCTTCCATGACATCTTAGGGTTCCGTAAAATGGTGGCAATGTAGTATCGATATATGGCAGACTTAACTATGTCTCTGGACTGAGTCTGGCTACAGTTAATCTCAATCCTTCATTCAAAATAACTTTTTATGGGCCACTGCAAATGAATATAAAAGCACATATATCCCCATAATGGAAAACATTGTGGCTATATATGCAAATTGCCATGAATATTTAGGCTGGTTCTGTTTTAGGCAGGTATGCATGGTGCCAAAGGGCCTATCTCACAATCTGCAATAGATGAGAATAGAAAACACAGACATGTGTTTTATCCTATACAGGACTCCTCAGTGTGCCTCATCTGTAATTCACCCCAGGAGAAATCGATTCAGCCTTTATGTGGTCTTACAGGTTTGTGTCATGATGGGCCCAAAATAAGAAAGCTAGCTAAAAAGACATGAACCTAGCTATGGAAATATGGAGAACTCTTGGGGTACAAAATCAATCTAGACAAGTCTGAGACCTTTAGGCTCAGTAGAGTGTGTCAATTGGGATTTCGGGACAGATTCCCATTCAAATGTGCACCAGGTAATGTGATGCGGTACTTGGGGGGGGTCTTCCTAATCTGACCACATTGTTGGTTTGGATTCAGTTATGACAAACTGACGGCAGAGATCAAGGCTGAAGTAGCTAGGTGTAAGCTCCTCCCCCTCAATCTGGGAGGTAGAGTTGCTACCCCAGAAATGAACATCCTGAGCCTCTTTCAGGTCCTCCCAGTTTGGATGCCGGAAAATGTCTGTAGAGCACTGCAAAAACTGATGCTAAAGTTTGTATCGGTTATAGGACAGCACCAGATAAGCTGGAAGTTCCTGTCCTTACTGAGAGAAAAAGGAGGCTTCGCTGTGCAGGACTTTAAACTACATTGTATTGCGGCACAGTTGGTATCAATGATATCTTGGGTCAGACAGAGGGAGGACACAGGTTAGTACAAAACTGAGGCACTCACTTTGTTGCCTGCCCTGATCTTTGCACTCTCCTTGATTAAACTGGACCAGAGGTGTGGTCCACTATAGCAAACCCATGGAGGAGACATAGCCTACAGATCTTAAATAAAGCCAGGCAGATCACCAGGACCCCAAATGAAATTGTTCCATTGACCATAATTGTGGCTGACCCGGAGAGTACACCCCCCAAAATGGACACAGAGTGTAAGTGCTGAAATAGACTTGCCCTGGAATGGTATGCACCGGTAGCCAGGGTGGCTGTCTCTCTTTTGCAGTGTTCACTCCTTAGGCATGACTTCTTCAGATACCTACAAGTGATGCGCTATTTCACAAGTGAAGGGAGGTTAACAAAGGTAACCAGAGAGTTGACCACCTTGGAAAACTTCCTGCTTTGGGGGGAGGTGGACTCGTGATCTCCAGCACATATCACACATTGCAGGGAGATAGTGATCCAGAGATGCTGAAGCTAAAGAGGCTCTGGGAGGAAGACTCGCAGCTTGACTTCTCAGATGAGGAATAGCATGCCCTGTTGAGCACGGGGTGGAAGGTCACCTAAACCCCAGGACAGAGGGAGTTTCGGTGAAAATGTTTGTGCTTCTTCCACACCCCATCCATAATGCACAACTTCAAGCAGGGTAACAGTGAATAGTGTTGGAGGGGATGTGGATGACTGGGTACAGATTAGCATATCTTCTGGGACTGTCCGCAACCGCAGGAGTACTGGAAGGAAATGCATGGTACACTTGCAACAATGTAGGCTGGGGGCAGTCCCATACTTATTTAAGCACTTAGTCCTGGGGGTACAGATACCCAGGTTGGGGTGCAGTAGGGCTTTGTCAGGGCGCTCAGTACAGCCGCACTGAAGGAGCTATTAGTGGCATAGCAACAGCTGGCTCCACTGACACGGGAAGCCTGGGTTGGAAGGGTGGACAAGCTCTACCACTTGGAGAGAATTGTAGCATGTCCTCAGCTCACCCTAGACGAACGTGAATCCCTTTGGACAGACTGGCATAGTCACAAGGAGTGTAGACTGAGAGAAGTAGAAGGAGAAGTGGGAGAGTGAATCCCCTAGGTCTGCACAGGGCATGGCCCACAAAAATAATAGTATGGAGACACAAGTTTGTAAATGGAGGGGTTGATTGCTGGAGGCAGGGTATTAGCCCTTTAGCTGGTCTAACAACACACTACATCAATGGTCACATGATGCAAGACTGCACGTTTATAGTTCCAGGCAATGTTTTGTCTTTGTTCCAGATAGTTTGGACTGGTTTCCTTGGGGTTCTTGTTCTCATCTTATAGCCAGAGGAACTGCAACACCCAGTGAAGCCTGTTGGCAAAGCCCAAGGTAATATATGAATGACCCATGGAAGTCTAAAGGTAGAAGCCATACTTGGACTTTGGAGATCAACAGTCCACTTGGGAATATATTGGACTTGAATAAATGTGATACACATGCCTTAAATGTACTTCCCTTAATTGTGCTGTACCTCAGTAAACCCGAGTTTTAAAAAAAAAAAGGGAAATGAACCTGACTTAGCACCAAAGCATTAAAGCAGGTGTTACCCAAACAGGGCATTACAAACAAAGCCAGGTTTCAAAGAAATACAAAATCACACATACCCCCATAATGCAAAGCAATATAAATAAATTTTCTCCTAAAATTAAACCTTGTATTTTTTTGGGGTTTTGTCTTTTTATTAAATTTCTGAAATAGCACATACAGTGAAAAAAATGAAATCAACAGAAGTATACATCACGTGCAAAGGAAACACAGCAGCTGAATGTAGTCTTGTACCTGCCAGTTAAGTAAGTTCAGCTAAAATAAATAACTTGCAGAATTATAAAAAGAGAATAATGGATAGCCAAATATCTATTACCGGTGAGTACTAGCATCGAGAGGTTCTGGACACTCAGTTACCTCGAAAGCGAAGCTCGAGAGGTCTCTGAGTGTCCAGAACCCCGAGATGCTGAAGCTCACCGGTAACAATGTTCAAGCTATCCATTGTTTTTAATATATGGATACAAGTTGGATCTTGATTTTTAGTCTCTCCATACTGGTCAACCGTCGCAGTGTGTCAGAAACACTGTGCTGCCCGCGCCTCACTGCCGCTTCCCACCTCCCCAGTACCCCTCCCCCGTCAGCTCTGTTAGCTGTCCAAAAACATTTGTTGCATGTTTTGTAGTTAATCCTACCTTTGCAGTGTTCTTCTGCTGTAGGATCGACCAGGCAGTTTCATTTTTGAACTGAAGTGCTGCGGCGTAGAAACTCTCCTGGTTAGCGAGAGACTGGCCGCCATGTTTTTGAAAGTATTTTTGCCCACCTGCAGTGGAAAAGCAGCCAGTCGGCAGGCACGCTTGGGAGACATGGGCAGAGAGACTGGCACATGCGCTGTTGAGCTTCTGTAATAATACTATCGTTCAGGTCCCGAACGATACTATTACGGGGCCTGAACGATGGTATTATCACTCGCGAAGTGTGGTATTATCACTTCGGGAGTGATACTATTACCGGAATTTTTTTGTATACTTTAGGAGAGTATTAAATCCACAATCCATGTATTAAATACAATTAATAATTGCATAAAAGAAATAACTAAGAACATATCCCCCCCCAACTGAACAGAAAAAACATTCGCACATAAAGTTCAAATATATCTGTGAATTGTCAGACAGATTTCAAGCCATTCCTACACGAATACAGCTGTTCTTCAGCCAGAGAGGGGATGTGCAAACACTACTGCTAAGACTTAGCCATAGCAGTACCTTCAGCCCCAGGCACAATAAAAAGAGAGACTCCAAGCCCCCTATGGTATGCCTTGTCTAAGCAGAGCTGCAACAGTTCCTCTCACCCTTGTATCAGGTAAGTTAAGCGCTCCAGGGCCAGATTCTGCAGAATCAGGGTCCTCCACTGGTTCACAGTGGGCTTGACATGAGATACCTAGATATTTTGTATGCACTGGCGAGCCAAAACCAGTAATATTCTGATTGTTCTGGGATAGGGTTCCCACCCGTCTTTCCCAGGTCCTCCACCCCAGATAGGAGGGACGGTGCTGTGTCCATAATCTGCACATTAAAAATGTTTGAGACCTGCTGGGCAGTTTGTTTCCAGAAGGAATGGAGATTCACGCACTTCCAAAAGTAAGGAATATATGTACCTGGGGCACTATTGCAGTGACCACACATAGAGGACACTGATGGATGAAACTTATGTACTGTAACTGGGGGATCACTACAGCCTATGCAAAATTTGAATTGTGATTCTTTGTGTTTATTACAAAGCAAGAGTCCCATATGGGTTTTATTCACAGAAACCCAATTTTTGTCTAAAATCGGTGTCATCAGGTCCCGCTCCCATAGCACCTTTACCCTACCAGACAAGTCTGGAAACACCTCCCTATTCTGATGCGGCTTTTTTTTTTTTTTTTTAGAACATCAAACAAACACTGAATGTAGTACTACCCAAAAATTCAAAGTGTCCTTGCACAAACCAGACCTGTATGGCGGGGGATTTATAGCAGACCTGCTTGGTGTGGGAGTTACAGCAGAGCTACTTGGCATGCAAGTCATAGCAGACTTGCTTGGCATGAGAGTCCTTGCAGACCTGCATGGTGTGGGAGTCCTGTCAGATCTGCTTTGCATGGGACAACTAGCAGACCTGCTTGGCGTGGGAGTCCAGGCAGACCCGCTTGGCGTGGGAGTCCAGGCAGACCCGCTTGGCGTGGTAGTCCCGGCAGACCCTCTTGGCGGGGGGGGGGGAGTCCCAGCAGACCAGCTTGGCAGGGGAGTCCCCTCAGACCCGCTGGGCAGGGGAGCCCCCGCAGACCTGCTGGGAGGAGGAGCCCCAGCAGACCCGCTGGGCGCGTGAGTCCTAGCAGACCCAAGCAAACCTGCTTGGCGCGGGAGTCCTAGCAGACCCAAGCAGACCCGCTGGGCATGGGAGTCTAGTATCCCAAGCAGACCCGCTGGGCGGTGGGAGTCCTAGCATACCCAAAGCAGACCCGCGCTGGCACGGGAGCCCCAGCAGACCTGGCACTGGCACGGGAGCCCCAGCAGACCCTGGGCTTGAGCACGGAGTCCCAGCAGACCTGCTTGGATGCGAGTCCCAGCAGACCTGCTCGGCTCTGGAGTCCCAGCAGACCTGCTCGCTCTGGAGTCCCAGCAGACCTGCTCGGCTCTGGAGTCCCAGCAGACCTGCTCGGCTCTGGAGTCCCAGCAGACCTGCTCGGCTCTGGAGTCCCAGCAGACCTGCTCGTCTGGAGTCCCAGCAGACCTGCTCGGCTCTGGAGTCCCAGCAGACCTGCTCGGCTCTGGAGTCCCAGCAGACCTGCTCTGCTCAGGTAGTCCCAGCAGACCCGCTGAGCACGGTAGTCCCAGCAGACCTGCTGGATGCGAGAGTCCCAGCAGACCTGCTCGGCTCTGAGTCCCAGCAGACCTGCTCGGCTCTGGAGTCCCAGCAGACCTGCTCGGCTCTGGAGTCCCAGCAGACCTGCTCGGCTCTGGAGTCCCAGCAGACCTGCTCGGCTCTGGAGTCCCAGCAGACCTGCTCGGCTCTGGAGTCCCAGCAGACCTGCTCGGCTCTGGAGTCCCAGCAGACCTGCTCGGCTCTGGAGTCCCAGCAGACCTGCTCGGCTCTGGAGTCCCAGCAGACCTGCTCGGCTCTGGAGTCCCAGCAGACCTGCTCGGCTCTGGAGTCCCAGCAGACCTGCTCGGCTCTGGAGTCCCAGCAGACCTGCTCGGCTCTGGAGTCCCAGCAGACCTGCTCGGCTCTGGAGTCCCAGCAGACCTGCTCGGCTCTGGAGTCCCAGCAGACCTGCTCGGCTCTGGAGTCCCAGCAGACCTGCTCGGCTCTGGAGTCCCAGCAGACCCGCTGAGCACGGCAGCCCCAGTGGACCTGTCTGGCGTGGGAGTCCCAGAAGACTTTCTTCACCACTTAGTATCCAAAATGGTGTCCATCTTAGCAAAATACCGCTATGTAGTTTGCATGCACAAATTTGACCCAAAATGCAGTAATCACGAACATTACTGTCCCCAGCCATCCTGAAAAAAACAGTATCCGCTAGTGAAGCATTGATGCCCATTGTTACTTGGCCCTGGATACCGAGTCATCCTTGTTGTCACTGCAATGTCTCTGCTCTGCTTCTGTTTTGATCAGTTTGTCCATGTCCCTAGGATCACTGTAAATATGAGTTTTGACATCCGTTGGAAGTGCAGTTTGGCTAGGTACAGGAAGGTAACTGGTATATTAAGTGTTGCTGTCGACATCCCGGACACTCCAGAGTGAATGCATGATCAAGGCACTGTGCTGCAGCGAGCCCATTTGAAGCAGTAGCATTCTCAGGGCCATTCCCTGCATTTTCCTCAGGGTCACCTGGTAGATTCTTTCCACTGTAAGCAAGATTTGTGCATCGATGTCCAGTGCCTCCCAACCAGGCCAGTACAGTTTCTACCATTGATGAAGCTGCCTCCTAGAATCCCTCTGGTAAGCAGTTAATGTGGACATTTAGCTTTCTCGGCAGAATCTCATCATGCTCAAATCAAGATTTCAAAATTGAGTTATTCTTTATGAGTTCAGTCAAGGCAGTGTATGCCCAGCTTGCCATGTTCACCTCTCTGCAGCCAGAACATCTCAGGTGGTACAATCCAGAAACTCCCGCAGCTGACATCAGAGCTGTACTAATGAAAGGAGTGATTAATGGTTCTGGTTTCCTATTTACTTGTCTTTGTATAGCACAGGAACTGGTAAGTAGAAAACAAAAGTTATTAAGAGCTCCGTCTGTTAGTACTTCCAATACATGCTCACGTAGCCGACCCCAGTTCTGATGCCTGCCATTGGAGTTTCTGGGATGTGCTGCTAGATATGCTTGTTACAGAATGCCAGGCCTAGGAATGACAGGACCAGCCAGATAAAAATAATGCAACACTAGTAAGTAAAACAAAGAAAAAGTACTTAATTTGCAGAAGCCCTAATTGGGGGCTGCTCCACACTGTACTAGTCATACTGGTGCAGGCTTGTTCAAAGCAGGCCAGTTTTCTTAGCAGGTCAGTCTTCTGAGCCTGCAGCAAGGACTGAACCCAGTTTCTTACTGTGCTGAAGTTGAGCTCTCCACTGTGGCTTGCTGAGCTGTATTTCTGTATTACTTTCATCATGATTCCATTTAAGCCTACTTGAAACTCATCCTGTCTTAGATCAGTCAGGCTAATCAAACTGATTCTGTTTCCAGGAAACCTCTGACCTTCCAGAACCTCAGTGAACACCTGGACAGGCTGTTGGCCGAGGAGGAGCACACGGAGGATAACAAAGGTATAGGAAAGAGACCAGCGTTTAGTTTTTACAACTGTAACATGCACAGCAAACCATATGGGTTTTGAATATTGGCAGTGACACTTTGGTGCTACAGATGTTGTTAAGCGCAACATACTGTACATTTTGTTTTCTATGTGCAATATGTACTGCTAACAAAACAGTCTCTGTCATAACCAGAATGCGGAGCTACTGTCCAATTATTCTGCCAAAAAACGTATAGTAGATTTAATAGAAGGAATAATAATCACTGCGTTCTGACAGGTAAAGAAAAATAACTCTGCTCAGTGCAGGAAGGCTGCAGCAAAAGCCAGCAAAATGCTGTGTGTATTGCAAGAGGGATCTCCTTCTGAAGGAGGGAGGTTATCCTGCCCCTGTACAGGTCATTGGTCAGGCCCCACCTGGAGTACTGCATGCAGTACTGGTGCCCATTCCTGAAGAAGGACATCATATTGTTGGAGGGGGTGCAGCGAAGAGCCACAAAGATGATCCAGGGATTGGACAGCAAGCCCTACGAGGACAGGCTGGAAGAGTTGAATATGTATTCACTGGAGGAGAGGAGGGCTAGGGGGGATATGATCGAGACATTTTGAGTATCTAAAGGAGATAAACAAGACCAACACAGAAGGGATTTTTCAAATGAGAAAGGGGAGGGACACGAGAGGGCATGGACTGAGATTGGGGGGGTGGAGATTCAAACGGGAAATGAGACATTTTTTCACAGAAAGAGTGGTGGACAAGTGGAACACTTTACCAGACGAGATAGTGTCCTTTAAGATGGTTGGCAATTTCAAGAGGGGTTGGGACGGGGAAGGGATAATGGGAAGGGGTGAGATGTAAGTGGCAGCTGCGAATGAGGGGCTAGCTGCACACTATAGCAGACTCGATAAGATCATGAGGCCTGTTTGTGCTGGCAATTTCGTATGTTTGTATGTTCATAAAAATAACTCCTCTCTGATAGGGGCATAGCCTCATACAGGGGTGGTTCTAGAAGCCAAAAATAATTAGCCATTTGGCTAAACCGCTATTCTAGGATCATGGATATGTCGTTCATCCACACTGTTTGGCATGTCCCTTTCCATTTAAGATGAGCCGTAAGTCTTCAAACTAGCTCCTCTCACCCATCTGGGTGGTATATACCTCAGCTCCGCCCCATGACGCCAGATCTTCCTTTCCGCTGGAGGATACAGGTTGCCTCCCTGATGCTCATGCATTTTGTAGGCCCTGGCTTTCAAACCCTCGGTTTTACTGAAACTTAAATTCATTCGAGGTAGCGATCGCACTTTTTGCGTCTTCAATCATGGAAGAAAAATCTTCCCTGGGATTTCGCCAGTGTCCTTGTGGCCAGAAGATGTCGTGCACTGATCCCCATTTCACGGGAGTCTACTGCCTAGGTGTCGGCCATGACACCTCGTCTTGCAGCTTCTGCCTCGCCTTCCATCCCAATATCCTGGAAGACAACTTGGGGCACCTGACGTTGGGGAGACCAGAGAAAAATAACCCTCTGGTAAAGTCTAAGGAGGCTAGGTGGGCGGTTTCCACAGCCGCAGGCTCCGGCGAGCAGCCGGAACGCATGAAGGCATTAGAAGAGGAAGCCACCAGTGCTTCGGCCAGTCGAAGCTTCTTCGTTCCTCTCAACCTGTGCTCCACCTTCACAGGCTCGTTCAAGGGATTGTGCCAGTCTCTCGCCACCTGGGGTGAGGTGCCTACAGGCTCTCACAACTCCCGCTCTCGGAAGAGAGAAAAAGAATCGGGCCTGTCATCGTTTCCACGAAGGCGCTCTTGGGACCGAGAAAGGTCTCAGTCTCAGGAGCATACGGTCTCGACTTCGGTCGAGATCGCTTCGTCGGCCGCATGCTTCATGGATCTTCCATCTGGCCAGACGACCGAGAAGGTGGCCGATGAAGTTGAGATCATTCTCGACCCTATTGACCCTCTGTCGCCGACCGTGGCCGACGACTCATTGGAAAGGATTCTGGTCCTGGTGTTACCCGATGAATAGACCCAGCCAGCTGGTGTCCCTATCGAGGTCCTGGTTCCGGACCCCCGGGTTACACCCATCCCTCCGGTGTCTTCCGAGCGACCGAGTTGGCCTGCCCGATCTCGGTTGAGGTCCAGAACCCTCTTGGCCGAAAGGCCAAGGAGGAGCCATAAGTGCTCCAAGAAGAGGCAACGCTACAGGTCGTCCTTGTCTTCCTCAAATGAGGGAAGGCTCCGACGAAAACTCTGGCACTACAAGGATCTTATGTGGCAACAGTTAATTTTGACCTGGCAGAAGCTGTCTCCACCGCCTACCCTGGCCATTACTTGGCTTTTGCCTCCTAGGCCGAAGCCAACCCCCTCAGAACTGAAGCCGTTGGTTCCCCCGCCCTCGGGGCCAGCCCGTCCTTCGGTTCGGCCTTTACCGGTCTCCTCACCGATAGTGGTGGAGCTGCTGCCTAAGCAGCCTGTGGAAGGGGGTTCATCAAAAGAGGGCCGAGCAGATACTGGGTTTCTCCGATGTCTGTCGGTCACAGTCACCCCGGACTATCCTCGACGGATCGAGGGTGATTTGGGCGGCAAACCACTTTATCCCTACTCCTCGGACTCTGATGTCACCGGACTCTACTCACATCCAGGGGATGATGAGTCATCTATTGGCACAGGGATGGAGGAAGGCCCTCCTTCAAGGGGATCCTCCGTCTCATCTCTGATTCCACAGGGATGCCCCTGGAGCCCATCCAGAAAAAGGTGGAGTACCATCTCACGGACATCCTGAAGAGAGGGGACACCCCAACGGAGGCCTTTCCTGTGGCCGAGGCCATTGTTGGCCCGGCACTCGAACTATGGTAGCGCCTTGCCTCATGTCCAGCACCGTCTGCCCGCATGGCCCACAAGTATGCGGTGCCCGTGGGGTCCCTTGCAGAGTTCACAGAGCAACCTTCGACCAAGAGCCTGGTGACCACCTCTGTGTTCAGGCATACTGGCAGTTCTGCCAACACTGACCATCCCTCCGATAAGGAGTCCAAGCTTTTGGACCATTTGGTACGGAAAGTCTGTGCGGCTTTCTCCTTGGGCCTTCGTCAGGTCAGTTCGGCCGTCATTATGACATACTTCTCTCATGCCCTTCTCGGGTCATTAGATGAAGTCCTCCCACATCTCCCAGTGAACATGCAAACCACAGTTAAGCAAGTCCGGGACCAGGGTCGTGCTGCTACCAAACAGCAGCTCCAGACGGCCCTGGACATTGGGGATTCTTCTGCCCGCTCAGTGGCAGCCGCAGTGGCCTCTCACCACAGGGCTTGGCTGAGGTTATCCTCCTTCCCAGCGGATACTCAGCATAAGTTAGCTGATGTGCCTTTCCTCAGGACCGAGTTGTTCGGCCCAGGAGTGGCTGGTCACCTACAGCGCATTGAACAGTCCAGTGCCACCTTGGACGCCACTTCTGCCAGGAGTTCTTCAGGCAAGAACCAGCAGAAGAAAAAGAAGAAGCCCTTTCGGCACTCTTCCCCTGCGGTCCAGCAGTCCCCTTACCAAGGAGGTCAGCAGCATCAGCAGCACAGGCTCAAGCTCGGACCTCAACAGGCCCGCAAAGGGGGCCGAGGCTCAAGTCCTGGAGCAGCCTCCTCCTCCTCTAATCCTGTTCAGTGACGGGATGGAGGCTGCCACCCCTATCTCCGTCTCACCAGCTCTGTGTCCTCCCGTGGGGGGCTGGCTCCATCACTTCCTTTCTGCCTGGTCCGCTATTACCAAGGACAGGTGGGTTCTTGAAGTGGTCGGTCAGGAACTGCCTCTGGAATTCGAGCAGTACCCTCCCAGCCGAACCCATGCCCCTCGAGAGGAAAGAGTATCCGTCCACTCTCAGTCGGCTCTTCGAGACGATGTTGCTCAGCTCCTCCTCAAGGAGGCAGTAGCTCCAGTGGCAGATCCTCCAGCAGACCCAGGCTTTGTCTCCAGGTTTTTCCTGGTGCCCAAGTGGACGGGGGGGCTGGCTCCCCATTCTAGATCTCCACGACCTGAATCAGTTTCTCAGGTCCCGCACCTTTCGGGTGGGTCACTCTGTCCCAGATCATATCATTGGAGCGAAACATGTGGTTCTGTTCACTGGATCTACAGGATGCGTTCTTTCACGCCCCAGTCCATCCATCCCATCAGTGGTTTCTGTGCTTCAGGGTCGAAGGGACCCTGTACGAGTTCCGAGCCATGCCGTTCGACCTGTCATTGGCCCCACAGGTCTTCACCAAATGCATTGCAGTGGTGGCGGCAGCCCATCTTTGACATCGGGGGGGGGGCAGAATTTACCCCTACCTCAACAACTGGCTCCTAGTCCAGGGATCTGGCCCTCCCAACCTGCTCCCGACTCGGCCTCCTGATCAACGAGGCCAAATCAAAACTCGTGCCTTCTCAGGTGATGGCTTCACCAGGGCAGAGCTCGACTCTTGTCGAGCCAGAGCTCGACTCCTGGTGGACAAGGCAGAGGTTCTTTCCTCCTTTGCCCAATCATTTCTGGTTGGGCACTTGTGCCCTGCCCGGGACTTTCTGTGCCTTCTGGATTACATGGTGGCGTGCACCTCAGTGGTCCGATGGGCCTGGTTGCACATGTGACCCCTCCAGTGGGAACTGGCCACTCATTGGACTTAGCACCATGGTCATTTCGACCAGCTGATCACGGTAACCCAGAAGATGTGGGACACTCTCCAGTGGTGGACCGCCCCAGACCGGTTGCAGGAAGGGATCCCGTTTGTTCGCCCCGAGTCGATGGTTGTCCTTACAACCGATGCCTCTCTCGTGGGCTGGAGAGCCCACATGGGGGGACAACAGGGCCCACCGGCTCTGGACCCCTGAGGAGTCCCGATGCCACATCAACCTGTTAGCTCCAGGGTCAAGTGGTTCAAGTCCAGATGGGCAATACCACGACCTTGTATTACCTCAACAAACGGCGGCATGCACTCCCATCTGCTGTGCAAAGAGGCACTCTGCATCTGGTCCCTCATCAGTTGGTTGGAGACAGACCTAGCCATCCATGTGGCAGGAGTCTCGAACCAGCTGGCGTATGCTCTCAGCCATATAGGCCAGACATCCCACGAGTGGTCTCTTCATCCACAGGTAGCTTACAGCCTGTTCTCCCGTTAGGGCAAACCGGTGGTGGTCCTGTTTGCCTTCAGGGAAAACACCAAGCTGAGGCTGTATCATGCCCGCCCACCTCAGCAGGGCTCGCTGCAGGGGGATGCCTTCTCGAGGTCATGGACCCCAGGCCTCCTTTACACCTTCCCTCCATTTCCCTTGATCCATAAGGTGTTACTCAAGGTGAGGAAGGACAAGGCAAAGGTGAATCTGGTAGCCCCAGACTGGCCGCGCCAGTTTTGGTATCCAGATCTCCTCAGCTTCAGCTGCAGGCCCCTGGATCGGCTTTGTACACACCCGGACCTGATATCTCTGAACCTGGGGAAGGTCTTACATCCGAACCTTCAATCTCTGCACCTCACAGTCTGGTACCTGAGTGGCTAGAGTTCCAGGCTTTGGGTCTTTCCAAAGATGTCTACACCATGGTGGAGGCATGTCAAAAGGAATAAACCAAGAAATGTTATGTCTTCAAGTGGAAAAGGTTTTTCATTTGGTGTCAGGGTAAGGGTCTGGACCACTTATCCTGTTCTGTGGCTAACATTCTCGACTATCTTTAGTCTCTCTCCAAAGGGGGTCTGCGGTCATCGACCCTTAGGGTGCACGTGGCAGCCATTTCTGCTTACCGGGCACGGGCCGGTCCTGGCTGACATTAGTGATGAGAGACAGGGTCAGGGTGCTTTTTCAAAGGCCTGATCACATTTCCCTCCAGTGCGTGAACCTCCACTTCCGTGGGATCTACTGCTGGTACTGGCAAAGCTCATGGACAAGCCATTCGAATCAATGCACAAGTGTGAGCTGTCTCACTTGTCGTGGAAGATGGCATTCCTGGTGGCTATTACATCTGCCAGAAGGACAGGGGAGCTCCAGGCGCTATCTGTGGACTCCCTTATCTGGTCTTCCACAGGGACAAAGTTGTCCTGCGCCCCAACCCGAAATTCCTTCCGAAAGAGGTGTTAGAGTTTCACCTTAACCAGGTGTTGACTCTGTCGGTATACTACAGGAATCCTGACCCCTTAAAATGTTGAGAAAATAATTTTTCCCTGGTAGTCTAATGGTTCCCCCACTCCTAATCACGAATCCCGACCCCATAAAACATTAAGAAAATAATTTTTCCTTGGTAGTCTAGTGGTCTCCCCACCCGGCAGTGACGGTCCCGGTCATCAATATAGTATCCCAGAATGAGCTGGCAACGGCTGACCCTCCTCTCACACCACTGCGGCGGCCGCCGACTGAGGTACCGAATGAGCGTTACTTCATTACAGTAGTGCTCATTCATACCTCAGTCGGTGGCCGGCCGTGGTGGTGAGAGGAGGGCTGAGCCGGTCACCGGCTCTGTTTGTGAAATCCTATATTGATAAGCGGGGGTGTCACTGCCAGGTGGGAGGACCACTAGATTGCCAGGGAAAAATTATTTTCATAATGTTTTATGGGGTCGGGATTCGTGCTGGGGAGTGGGGGCACCACTAGACTGCCAGGGAAAACTTATTCTCGTAATGTTTTATGGGGTCGGATTCGTGCAGGGGTTGGGGGAACCACTAGACTACCAGGTTCTTTTTCGATTTACGGGGCTACCGAGGGTTGGGGTTTGTGTTTGGGGGTGACCACTAGACCACCAGGTTCTTCTTTGATTTAGGGGGCTACCGGGGGTTGGGAATCGTGTGGAGGGGTGCACCGCGTCATTACCACCAGCTTTTTCTCGGTGGTATTTAGCACCGCGCTATAGGCTGTACTAATGCCTGTAGCACGGCGCTATCCTTTTGAATGTACCACGCTGCTGGCATTCCTAGGCACTCCCCTATCCCCGCCCATGCATACTATTATCTATTAGCCTCGGCACTACCACACAGCGCTTTTGAATCTTGCAGCCTCGCACAATCCAGCGCTATTCCAGTGGTACGGATTTGCGCTAGGCGCAGTGCTTTGAATATCTGTCCCTGGGTCTAGTATAGAAGGGGAACTAACCTGGAGATAGTGTGTTAGTGTTACTAGTTAAATAGCAGTATTACTGCTTTTGTTTTTTCCTTTGTTTTCTTCCTATGAGGTCACACCACTACAGCTGCAGAGGCTAGCATTTCTTTGTATAATTTGTGGTAAGATGTATAACATCATACCCCCACTCCATTTTTACAAGATTAATTGACATACTATTAATAATGTCAACTGCATTTGGAGAAATGTACTGTATTTTTTTTTTTACTTTATATGGGCGTACCTGTAGCCAGTTGAGTGTATGACTGTATTGGCAGTTATTATAAAAATAATGAAATATGTTTAGTAAAAAGTTATGCCAAGCTATATATCCTGATTCAGAAACTATATGCGTGACTGTTACTATCAGATGTACTCTATGTAACCTGAAGCCTGTAAATGCTTTATTTGTTTTTAATGGAAAAAATTAATAAAAATCTACAACTAAAAAAAAAGTTCTGCCATTACGTAGTAATCATCAAACACCATGAAACTCGCATGGAACCTTTTAAAGTAACATAACTATTAAACACTAACCTCCTTTCCTTAAATGGTGAGATAAAGTTGGTGAATTACTGACCATTTTTGATTATCTGTAGTACATTATTATGCTTTTAAGTTTCTTTTTATACAATACTTTTTGGAAAAACATTTTTTTATAGAACTGACAACTTAGCCAGTACATAAATTGCCTGTGCTATTCCTGCTGCTACAATACACCTTGCAGCCATTTCTTAGTGCAAGTAAAGATATATTGGTATGGTCCTTCTGGTGTAAGACTGGGAAAGCTGAGCATAATAGAAGCACCTAGCCTACAGAAATAAAAAAACAAATGAATACTTGAAGGTACTTACTGAAGAACAAGGCTCAGCATATTAGTGGAAGAAAGCACAAATGCAGTCTAGAGTGTGGACTGTGTTACTGTGTTGGCCAGGTGCATTTATACATTATGTAGATGAGGTGCAGAATAGGATCTGTGTGGGGGTCATTACTGATTTTAAAGTCTTAAGTCTTCAACTCAACAGCAGCTTTTGTACTTTCTTTTGGAGACGTCTTGAGCCTGGTCCTTCTGTAATTGCTTTCAGACTTTATGATGTGGTCTGGGGCACCACTGTGGACTTTTTGAGTGATTTGTTTGAATTACTTAAAATTTAAAGGGCAGTGTAAATAGGTTAACATTTTTTGAGTGTTTTGGGGGGTCAGTTCTTCAAATGTTACTAAACCATGTGAGGAAATTAGCAGGCTGGAATATTGATTAATTAGTACTTGTGAAGCGGGGGCTGATTGGGGCAGAAGTTGAGTAGGAGCAGTCCTACCTTATCACTGGAACTACAAACCAAAATGAGGGCTTGCAAGGATGGCATTTTTATATGCACAGGGTGAAAGTAAGTGTGAAGGAGAACTTCAGAGTAAGGTGGTAGAAAGCCATTATACAAGGGTAAGTCTCCACCAGTAAATTCAGAATGCACCTCACAGACGAAACCTACAAAAGCGTCTCACCTAGATAATCGACAAATGCACCTCATGGGCATGATCTATAAATGCACCTCATCCACATATACTGAAAATACACCTCATCCACATAATGTATAATCTACATAATGAATCCATTCACATATCTGGACTGTGTAGTACAGTACGGTCAGCACGCCTATTGTCCCACGCTGTGGACCAGTGGGCGTACAGCCGTACTGTACGCAGTCAGTCACCGGGAGGCTTGTGGGTGGGGAGCTGCCGCCCGCCGCTGACCGGGGGGGAGCGGGTGGCAGGCTCAGTGGGAGGGTGGGGAGGGGGCACCACTGGACCACCAGGGATGGGATATAATCTTTTTTCTATACTTCTGCCTGCGATCGGGCTGCGAGCAGTCCACTGGACCACCAGGGATTTTGGACTGTTTGGACTGTTTATTTTACTACTTCTGCCCGCGATCGGGCATGGGGGGCACTATCCGATGGATGGTGCCACCGGAGCTCGGGTGGCCACCCACAGCTGGCAGCTGTCGTGTTGCGCCCTACAATATGGCAGCTCACCTGTGGGTGGCCGGCTGTTGCTCCTTTATTTTTTGGAACAACTGTATGCGGCGCATGTAGGGATTGTGCCTGCATGGGCTCCGCACATCCCAGGCTGAATATCGGGATGTGCGGGGGTATGCATGGGCATGCCCCCCTACTTGCGCCGCATACATTACTGATGCACCCCATCGCATCAGGATTTGTGCCACGCACTTATGCTTTTGAATATCGGGTTACGATTAGTATTGATGATGGTAACTGTGTTGCACCATGCGCTACCCTTTTGAATATCCCACCCATAATCTACAAATGCACTTTGTCCACATAATATAGAAGTGCACCTCATTTACATAATTTACAGATGTACCTCGTCTTCATACTGTGCAAATGATTCTCAGCCACATTATCTACAAATGCACTTCGCCCACATAATATAAAAATGCACCTCATTTGCATAATCTACAAATGCACCTCATCTTCATACTCTACAAATGCCTCTCACCCACATAATCAACAAGTGCATCTTTCCCACATAATCTACAAATGTTGTACCTCACTCACATAACTTCAAAGGCATTTCACCCACATAATCTACAAACGCACTTTGATTACATAATCTAGAAAACACCTCATCTACATATTCAACAAATGTACCTTGCCAACATAATCTGCAAGAGTACCTCATCTATATAATCTACAGTCATCGTGCCTACATAATCTACAAACATATTTTACCCACATAATCTACAGACGCTCATTTACATAATCTGTAAATGCACCTGTCTCACATAATCTGCAAATGCATCTCTCCCACATAATCTGAAAATGCACATTACCTGTGTAATCTATAAATGCACTTTGCAAACATACTCTATAAATGCACTTTACCCACATAATCTATATAAACGCATTTTATCTATGTAATCTGTAAATGCACTTTGCAAACATACTCTATAAATGCACCTCACCCACATAATCTATAAATGCACTTTGCCCACATAATCTACAAATGCACCCCATCTTCATAATCTACAAACACATCTCACCTATGTAATCTACAAACATATTTTACCCACATAATCTATAACTGCATCTTGCTCACATAATCTACAAAATCATCTAATTTACGTAACCTACAATGCAGCTCATCTATATACTCCATAAACACATCTCACCCACATAATCTACAAATACACCTCATCTGTATAATCAATAAATGTACCTCTCCCACATTATCTACAAATGTATCTCACCTAGTAATCTACAGATGCACCTCATCTACTTAATCTACAAATGCACCTCTCCCACATAATCTACAGGTGCACCTTGCCCATATAATTTACAGACATACTTCACCTAAATAATGTACAAATGCACCTTGCCCACATAATCTCTATGTAACTGGGTCGCTGTGGGTATTGCAGATCTTCTTTGTGGATATCTCTTTCCTTAGGCCACACCTTTGGAACATCAGCCGACAGGCACTAGAACTACATGGAAACGTTTACTAGCTGTGACCACTCATGTCAATGTCACGTGTCAGCATCTATATAACTGTGCGTAGTCCTATCTCTCCTTAGTTCTTTTCCTGCCATTGATTAGCCTCATTGGGCCTGCTACAGAAGTGAACATTGACTACTGTGTTCTGTATTCTTTCTTCAAGTGGTCATCGCTGCCACTGCATGCTGCTGAAGCCATTGACGCACTTCCAGTGCTGTGAGTGCGGAGAGAAGATTTTTTTGAGATGACACCCATGAGGGTGTGTGTTTGCTGCCTGGGCCTGTCTCGCAATGTGCGGGCCTGTGAGATTTGTCAAACCTTTAATCAGGCTAGATGACAATGTCGCAGAAGGGAACTAGTGACATTTATCCTCAAGAAAACTAGTGGCCACCATGGAGAAGGTAAACCAAATATGAGAACGCAGTGTCCCCAGCTCCATTGACTAGTTCTTGGTCGTCGAAGCCTAAAGACTGTGAAAAATACTGGTCCTTGTCTGAAAAACACAGGTATAGGGGCAAGGACAAGGAATCTTTGCCTGCAAGATCTTGTTCACCACTGCTGCCTGCAAGTAACCTTACTTTGCCTCCATCTGCTCCAGCGATAGTGGCTACATCTCCTCAACCATCAGACATGTACACCAAGGTTGGGGTTTGGCATAGATGTTACCGGGCCTGCTGTGAATGGTATGTTGTTGTCATTGACATATTTTGGCCATTTGTTGACTCCAGCAGTCGTGATCCTTGACCAGGGCATCGTTGACTCACAAGCAGTGCTGACATCATTTTCTAACATGATACGACAACTGCTGCTGGGCTTGCCCTTGCATCCTGTTTTACAGTTGATGGGTATATCTTCTACACAGGTCCTGTCAACATCTACTACCAGCTTACTGCGAATATCTGTTTTTCAACCATCACCGGCACAGTCCTCTCCTTATGCCATCGACAGGTCTGCTGATGATGATGACATGTGATATAATCCAGACCTCACAATGGAGGATGATTGTGGAGAGGAAGAGGCATATAATCCACATTCCAGTTCTGCCCTGCCTTCGTGCAGTGAAGACTCTGTGGTGTGCAGTTCCAGATCTCCACCTGAAGAACCTACCTTTCAGTCTCTTATGGAACAAATCCAGACTGAAATGGATTTTGCTGTGGAAAAAGAAGATTCCACTGAGAAAAACTTTATATAATTTTTGGAAGTTCTTTGTACTACATCCATAGTAATTCCTCCTATTTACCCTGCTTTGGAAGATGCTACCTTTGCCGCCTGGCACAGGGCTAATACTTTTTTTACTGTGCCACACACGGCTGATAAGCGGTACCCTGCATCTACTGCTAAGCCTTATTATGCCACTCAACCAGCGACTGACTCTGTGGTGGTCATGGCTGCACATGATGGATCTAAGGCACCTAAACATTTTAAGTTCCTTACCCCCTCATGAAGAATCCAGGTGGCTGGATGTTATGGGCAAAAGAACATATGCTTTTGCCTCATTGGGCTTTAGGATTGGTAACTATCTGGATGATATGATTAAATACCAGAACAGCCCGTGGAAAAATGCCATGGCTGCATCTCAGGCTTTGCCACATATTGCTTGCAAAATCAGAATTGCTTAAAACTTTAAATGCCAGTACTGAAGTTGGTAAACACTTATTGCGCTCAGCATGTGATGTATCTGATGCCTCTGCCAGGACTATTGCCTCTGGCATACGTATGAGGTGCTATTCTTGGATAAGAGCTGCTGGCTTTGTCACTCATGTCCAGCAAGCAAGTTTGAATGCCCCATTTAAAGGCAAGAAACTATTTGGATATGATGTTGATGAGACCTTATGAAGTCTTCAGTCTTCCAAAATGACACAGGTCAATCAAATCCCTCTATTCCACACCTGCTGGAGGCCATAATAGAGGGCCCTTTCATCCAACAGCTGTGAGGGGTGGTTGTCCCACCTACCATTAACAAGCCAGTGGCAGGGGTAGTGATGCCTTCACTGCACCTGTCCCTTCAGGTAACCATTGAAAAGCACCAAAGGCCATTGGAACATGTGGTTCTGCCCCAACCGGTTCAGCCAGACTCCACTCCTCATCCATCACAGCCACATTTATCTCCAGGGGTGGCTGTTGGGGGTTGTAGTTCCCTGCACCTTCCAAAATGCAGGGAGCTCACCACAGTCAAATGGGTCCTAGAGATGGTTGCAATGGAGCATGCTTTGGAGTTTTTACAAACCCCTCCAGTGCATCCTCCACCTCCTTCCAGCTATTCTTTGGGTCATTTATCCCTGCTGAAAGAGGAAATACAATCATTGATACAAAAACCTGCCATAGAACCTCTTCCTGGTCATCAAATGAACAAGGTTTTACTCCAGATACTTCCTGCTTCCAAAATGGACAGGAGATCTGAGGCCTGTACTAAATCTGTGAGGCCTCACAAGAAGTTTTGAATGGTTTCAAAAGGGCAAGGTGATGGAGGGCATTGTCAAGGAGAGGCTGGGGGGGGCCTGGAAAAGTCAGGGTGCCTGGACGATAGACAGCATGGATTCATCCCAGGGAAATCGTGTCAGACAAACCTTGTGAAGTTCTATGACTGAGTGACGAGTGCCTTGGACCTGAGTAGACCAGTGGGCGTCCTCTTTCTAGACTTCAGCAAGGCATTTGACTCTGTTCCTCACGTGGGCCTGTTGGATAAGCTGGGAGAAATGGGAGTAGGGAACCAGATGATCAGATGGATAGGCAATTGGCTCCAGGACCGGACCCAGAGGGTCATAGTTGGTGGGATAGTCTCATCCCCAAGGAGGGTCATTAGTAGGGTCCCACAGGGATCAGTCCTTGGGCCCCTCCTGTTCAACGCCTGCATCTCTGACATAAGGACAGGTATCAGGAATGAGATGAGTCTCTTTCCGGATGACTCAAAACTGGGGGCGGTGGTGGATGGGGAGGAGGGGAGGGTGGCCCTACAGGGGGACCTGGAGGCTCCAGAAAGATGGTCTAGAAAGTGGAAGCTGAGATTCAATGCAGGGAAATGCAAGGTACTACACCTGGGGGCTAGAAACCCGGGCCAAGTGTACACCCTTGGGGGGATGCTACAAGTCTCGATGGCTGAGGGGGACCTGGGGGTGGTGGTGGATGTCAAGATGAACAACTCTGAGACTTGTAGTAGGGCAACAGCCAAGGTCAACAGGATACTGGGATGCATCGCTAGGGGGGTCATCTCCAGAAGGAGAGAAGTGATGCTCCCTCTGTATAACTGCTTGGTGAGGCCGCACCTCGAGTACTACGTGCGGTTTTGGAGGCCACACTTAAAGAGGGACATTAAACTCCTGCAGAGGGTCCAGAGGAGGGCAGCCAAAATGATTTGGGGCTTGGGGGACAGGACCTATGAGGAGAGGCTCGAAGAGCTGAATAGGTACACATTGGAAGAGAGAAGGGACCGGGGGGACATGATAGAGGTCTTCAGGTACATGAAGGGGGTAAATAGGGGAGGAACAGTCAGGGTGCTTCGAAGGAAGGAGGAGAGGGCCACTAGAGGGCATGGGTGGAAGCTGGAGGTGGGAAGATTCAGGGGAGAATGGAGGAGGTGCTACTTCACTGAGAGGGTGGTGGAGCCATGGAATGTGCTGCCTAGGGGGCTGGTGGAGGCAGAGATGGTGGAGGGGTTCGGGGGGTGGGACAGGTACAGGGGAAGGATTCTGGAAGCAAAATCCAATGCAGCGAGAATATCCGGAACTGGGAAGGGAGAAGCCAGAGAAGGCAAGGGGGGCAGCAAGTTCAGCTCCCAGGGTGGGGGCTGACCAAACGAGCAGACGCAAAAGACCATTAGGCCTATTCTGCTGGCATTTTAGTATGTTAGTATGTTTCTGTACAGGCTGTCATTCCCCTTTTACAACAGGGGGACTGGTTGTGCTCCCTGGATATGAAAGATGCTTTCCTTCATGTCAGAATCAGGAAGGCGCACAGACAATGTCTCTAATACATGCTGCAGGGGGAGGATTATCAGTTCAAAGTATTGCCCTTTGGCTTATACTCTGCACCATAGGTCTTTTACTAGTGCTTAGCATTAGTGGCAGCAGCTCTTCGCAGGGAAGGCCTGTATGTCTTCTCATATCTGGACAACTGGCTTTTAAAGGCCAGTTCTAGGGACAGTCTTTTACACACCCTCTCTCAAAACAAGACAACTGTTTGATGATTTGGGGGTTACGATGAATGTTCTAAAGTCAGTTTTGACAGCATGGCAATGCCTGCAATACATAAGTGCAGTCCTAGACATGGCCAGGGAAAGGCCTTTCTGCTGTGCAGCAGCGTAGACCTCCTCATTGCTCAAGCACAACTTATTTACAGCAGTCACCAGGTCCCAGCCAGTTCTTTTCTATGCTTTCTGAGCCTCGTGGCACCGTTCATTGTAACTGTATCTCTGACGCGATTACGTACTGTATGTGAATTCTACTGTGGACTTTAAGGGTGCAGTGGACATAACTTATGGACGCTCTGGATCAACAGGTGCTTCTGACATCCCCTTTGCACAAAACTCTAAAATGGCAGATGGACAGAAACAATTTATTAAAAGGTGTTATTCCTGATTTCCACTCCAACCTAAATCCTTATGACAGATGCATTAGGTTCAGGTTGGGATGCACACCTGGGGCCCTATCAAATACAGGGTTCCTGGAGCCAAGTGGAAGCCAGCCTACATACCAACATCATGGAAGTGCATGCCATTCTGTACAGTCTACGAGTGTTTCAGTCATCTCTGACTCAAGGACCTCTGCTCATCCAGACAGACAACATCAGTGTGGTTCACCGCATAAACAATGGGGCTGTCATTCTTATCCCCCATGCAAGGATGCAGTGAAAATGTGGTACTGGGGAGCAGTAGTTCACAGCCTCAAACTGTCAGCCGTGCATCTCCTGGTATCCAAAATGTCTTAGCAGGCAAGCTAAGCCCACCGTTCCCGATGCACAAATGAGAACTGCTGACTTCTGTTGTCGATGACCTTTTCACAAAGTGGGTTCATCCAGGGTTGGACCTTTTTGCATCAAAACACAAAACAGCTGTGTTTCTGCTGACTTGCTCCGGGACCTGCAGTTTTCTGGGAAAAGGGCATTGTCCCTCTCCTGGAAAGGGAAGTTTCTGTATGCATTCCCTCCAGTCCCACTAATACAGAGGGTTCTGCTTAAACTGAAGACAGAGGATGCAACCCTCATCCTCATTGCTCCTCTGTGGCCACATCACATCTGGTTTTCACTTTTACGGCAACTTGCAGTGGAACCTTCAGTACCCTTGCCACTGTGTCTCCCTACTTCATCCAGACATCAAGTCCCTAAATCTTCATGCATAGCTCCTGAAGACATAACCATTGCACATTTTGGGGTTTCACCTAAAGTTGCTGATGTGCTGCTAGCAACCAGAAAGCCTTCTACTAAGCATACACATTCACTAAAGGTTTTTTTTTTTAGCTTATTTTTATATTTCACCAGGATAAGTCACTAGGCAAAAACTGTTTTCAGGGTTGTCCGGTTTACAGAAACTATATAAACATTAGACAATGGACATGGATGTTATAAATACACGATTACAAAAACAATACAATTAGTATAACAAATCACAAAATGTAAAAGTCATCCGTAGCAAGTGCACTTAAAAGAGTAGGAAGCCACAAGAGCAGACTTAAGTGTTTGGTAGGTTGGCTTGTTCCGTACAGTGGGAGACAATGAATTCCAATTAACAGCAGCTAAATAATCAAACCTTTGTTTTCCACATTTAGTCTTAATGTGTGGGATCTTAAAACCCCACCTTCTAATTTCCCTTAGTGTGTAACTTGAAGTATTTATTACCAATTTGTCTTTTATATATTCTAGGATAGAGCCATTTACACATTTATATACAAAATTACTCAAGATTCTGTCTCTTCTAATTTCTAACGGGACCTAATTTATATTAGATAACAAATTACAATGATGATAATTAATGAAGGGGCCCTTGATACCCAAAACAACTCTAGCTAACTTATATTGTAATCTGTCTGACTTTAACATATTACTTTTACTTGTAGTTCTATAAATCATACACCCATAATCAGTCAAAGGTGCCTTAACTGAATTTACCAAAATTTCCCTAGTACCGTGAGACATACATTCTCTGTGCCTTTTCAAGGACCCTAGTTTTTGAGAGACTTTGTTACAAACTTGTCCAATATGGAAGCCAAAATCTAACTGTGAATCAGTACGTAAACCCAAGTACTTGTAGGATTCTACTTGAGTAAGTTCCTTGCAGGTTCCTGTTTTTATGGTAAATTTTGCCATCATAACCCCAGACCCTCTAACATTTTTATGTTTAAACACCATTGTATTTGTTTTCTTTATATTCAATACTAATCTATTTTTGGTTAACCACTTTTCTAACTTAGTAAACTGTTGTTGTAAAACAGTTTCAACTGCAGCACAATCTTGCCCAACACAGAGCAATGCCATATCATCAGCATACAACTTAACATTACTATCTGTGCATATTCTGGGACGTTCAGTAAACACGATGAACAGAAGTGGCCACAAAATCGATCCTTGGGGCACTCCTCTGTTCACCTCCCTTAATTCTGACTTTGCTCCATGAACACTTACGACTTGTCTTCGACTATAAAGATATGAGTGGAACCATTCTAATGTTTCTTTATCTATACCCTTACACTCAAGTTTATTCAACAACAGTGGATAATCAACTGTGTCGAATGCCTTTGCTAGATTAACAAACTCTGCTCCCATGCACAATTTATTATCCAGTGCATGGGAGACGGTGTTCATAAAATCCATCAAGGCTGTAGCAGTGGAGTGTGATGATCTGAAACCAGACTGCTGAGGGGCTAGAAGGTTATTTGAATTCAAGCAGTCATACAGTTGTTTGTGAACTTCTTTTTCAAATATCTTACAAACAATATATAGTAAAGCTATAGGCCTATAATTATCAGCCAATTGTGGATCTCCTTTAAAAACTGGTATTATAAAATAGAAGCAGTTCACTTTATGGGCTGCATTCAAACATCTGGACCCCTTCACCTGTCTGGTTCAGGAGGTATTAGAATATTTGCTGTCATTGTCAGACTCTAGTCTGCAATATTCTTCCCTCAAGGTGCATTTAGCTGCTGTATCTACTTTCCTTGCCTTTACTAATGAGTGTAATGTTGCAGAAATGGAGGTCTCCCATATTTTCGTCAGAGGTATTATAAATTTCAGACCTCCTATTCAACATCCACTCCTTTGAATTTTGTTTTGGCGAAACATACTTTGGCTCCTTTTGAGCCAGCCGCGAGATGTGGCTTATGCTTTCTGTCATGGAGGTTTTTGTTGCAGTTACTTCTCTTCAAAGGATTTCTGAGCTACAGGCTCTTATGTATGAGACTCCTTATTTGGTTTTCCACTAGGACAGTTTCTTCACAGTTTTTTTTTGCTCTCCCCAGGAAAGAGGGCACGCCTGTGTCCAAACAGTGCCTCCCCAAATGGTTGGCATTGTATTTGTATTCTGATGTAGGAATGCAGTGGTAACTTCCTGGTATTATTTGGGTATCCTGTGATAAACGCGACTGTATAATAGCAACTTAAAAAAACGCGACTTCAAAATAGCGAACTCAAGAAGGGCAACTAGAAACAACAGCGAATTAGCCAAAATAGCGAATAAAATTGGCATTGGGATTACAATCATCGTGACTGCCAAATTAGCGATCAGTGCACCAGTCTTGAAAATTCCTCCCAAACATGAGAAGCAACAGATTCAGCCCCGCGAAAGGCAGAAAGAAATAGGGTACAGTTTTTTGTAGTCTCTTGGGGAACACGATTCTCTCTCTCTCTCTCTCTCTCTCATACAAGGCTCAGCTGCTTCTTTCATTCTGCTCCATTCTACTTACCGGAGCGCCTGACAGTTCAGGAGCAGTCTCTCTCTCGAGCAACAAGATTCTCTCTCTCTCTCTCTCTCGGGCAACAAGATCATCTCTCCCTCTGTCTGGCAACAGCGGAAGGCACACACAAGGCTCAGCTTACCGGATCAAAAGGGGTTTTTCTTTACTACAGAAATGAAAGGGTTTGCTGCTCCGACTTGCATAGTTTTATTGTTCAAGAAAAAAAGTGCTTAAAAAAGGAATATATTGGGTAGAGTAAATACCTGAGGTAGCACTGTAATATAGAGCAGATAGAAATTATGACAGACTATATAGACATGACAACAATAAAAACAGATAGCCGGGGCACATGTAAACACTCAAAAGCAAGATTCGCAATACAGCTCGATACTGGTAACCTTGCTTTACTTTATTCTGAAAGGCGCTATTTTCACGCTTTAGCAATATATGCTGATGCTATAATGCTGGGTCGCTAATTTGCTAGTCGCCATTTTGTATTCACTGTTGTTTCAGGTGCTATTATGCCGTCGCGATTTTAACATGGAACCATTATTTGCAGCCACTCCACAAGAGATATGGCCACTTCTGTTGCCTCTTTCGAAAATGTCTGTGCTGCCAACATTTCTGCTGCAGCCACCTGGAACACTGTCCACAACCTTCACTAAACATTGCAGTGTTGGACACAGCATCCCGCAGACATTCTGTTTTTTGCCTTGCTGTATTGTACAGCCTCCTTTCTTCTTCCAGATGCTGCCACCTCCCAACATCCTTTTGGTACTACTTGGGACTCGTTCCAAAGGTGTGACCTAAGGAAAGAGATATATCCTTGAGGAAGATAGAACAGTTATGTGCCGTAACAGTAGATCGGGTAACATAACACTTCTCATTTTAGTCTTTGACATGGTGGTTCACCCAGCACCTTCTCTCGCCTTGTATGCCTGGTGCTACTGTGCTGTCCTGGTTCCTAGCCATAATGGCCCTCTGAGTCAAATCTCTGGCAGGGAACTAAGGTGAGATAGGGCCGTCCACAGTTATATACACTCTGATGTGTAACGTCAGCGTGGGCGGTCCCAGCTAGCAAAATTTTCCACGTGGTCCTAGTGCCTGAAGGCTGATGTTCCAAAGGTGCGGCCTAAGGGAAGAGATTCTGTCAAAGATGTTACAGTAAGTACGGAACTGTTCTATACTACCGCTGCCTTATGGGCTCAAACAAGGTTGAGAGGCCTGGGTTCTAATTTTCCTGATTGAGGGGTTCTTATCCAGTTTTGTACAGTGCCTCCACCCAGAGTAAAGTTTAAGTTGGCCTGGTGTGAGAGTGAGAGTAAAACCTTCTGGAATGCAGTTCCTTGCCACCTCCACGCAGTGTTCCCCTACACATGAAAAATTACAATGCAACCTTAAAATCAACAAAACTGCTGTTTTTGACCTACTACGTATAATATGCTCACAAGACCTAAAGGTAGGCCAGCAATGTGAGACGGCAGTAAGGAGGGCTGGAGGGATACTGGGATGCATAGGAGAAGGCATCACTAGTAGAAAACAGGAAGTTGTTGGCCCTCGGTACAGACAGTTGGTAAGACCTCATCTGGAGTACTGTGTACAGTTCTGGAGACCCCATTTCCACAAAGACATAGACAGGGTGGAGGCTTTCCAAAGGAGGGCAACCAAAATGGTGCAGGGTCTGCACCAGAAGACATATGAAGAAAGACTAAAAGAGCTTAAGGTGTATAGCCTCGAGGAAGGGGGGGGGGGTCGTGATAGAAACTTCAAATACCTCAGTGGAATCAACAAAGTCCAAGAGGGTAGCATCTTTCAGAAAGAGAGATGTGCAAGAACAAGGGGCACAATTTGAACATGGGGGTGGCTCAGAGGTAATGTGAGAAGTATTTCTTCATAGAGAGGGTTGTAGATTCATGGAACGCCTTCCTGAGGAGGTCGTAGAGTCAAAAACAGTGGGGGAATTCCAGAATGCATGGGACAGACATAAGACAATTCTAGTGGGGGGGGGGGTAGGAGGAAGTAGGCTGTTGGTTAACTAGGATATGCAGCGCATCCGTTGGGTAGGGAAATGGGCAGACTAGGTGGGCCAAGCGGTCCTTATCTGCCATCAAATTCTATGTTTCTATGTTTAAGACGAAATGTAAAATGCCAGTAACACTTTTACTGGAGGATATTCACAAGGGATTGGGGACTGCAAAGAAACTCTCTTGAGTGAACTTGTGAACATTTTGGAACTGAGGCCAAAGGTAGATGCCTAACTGCTCAGCCTGTAAACACTGTTTAAATCAACAGTAGTGCCCCCCCCAACCAGGCAATGCAAAGCAGTGAGTAGTTAAGTACTGTAATGTTTGATATTACCAGCCCACCTGTACTAGGGAGACTACCTACTTCCCACTGGTCCTGGTTTGAAACCCTTTTTAAACCTTGGAGAACTCCCTGTGCTTCATTAGGTACCCAGTCAGAGAAACAGTGTAGGCCCAATGCAGTTGCAGCTGGCTGGCTGACGGGGGTGCACTTTAAACAGAATGAAAACATTTTTCAAACCCAGACCCCTAAGGCCAATTGCTAAAATGGCAAACCTTAACCAAGTTATTTGTAGATTCTTGCTCGACAGCCAAAGCTGTAGCTTTGGTGGCAAACTTTGTACAAAATCCCAGTTGCAGGGCAAGCCTTGAGAGTACTAATGGTTCTGATGTTATCAGCTTCCCTGACAACTTCAGCTCCTCCTCCTCATCATCTGCAAGTGCAAGTTTTCTCGAGCAGTTGATGAGTTGTGCAGTTGGGGGGGTCAACACAGTGATGCAGGTTTCATGTGTCTGGTTATGAATCAGGCTCTTCGCTTCAGCAGTAATCTGGACCTCTCTTGCTCTTCCTTCTGTGCTGGACAGACCAGTCTGGGAGCAGGGGCCAACACACACACACACACACACGTGTTTAGGCTTCTGGACCCACGTGTGGAATGTTAGCCAGTGCCTAGCAGTAGCGCTAACCGGCCTTCTTGCTGACAGTTTACAGCCTTGATGCAGGCTGTCACTCAGCAGTATTCTCAGATTGTGGTTACTCACAGGTTAGCAGCTGTGGCACCTTTCTGGAGTACCACACTTTTGCCTCCTTTCACAGGAACAGTTTCTTTCACCAAGAGGTGTCGTTCTGACATAGTCAGCACACAGTTTAGTTTCTATAATCTGGATGGGTTGTAGAAACCCTTGAGTCATCTCCTGCAGATTGGCTGTGGAAGCTCAGGCAGGCTTCCCATGAGTTGGTTCTGGCCAGCAGTACAAGCCCTCCTCACACTGCGGGAGCTCACTGCTGTCTGCCTTGTTCTGGATCTGCCCTCACCATTACCTTGGGCAAAGGCAGCATCCGATTGACACAACACAATGTCAATCTCTTAAACTAATATGCAGAATGTTCACTCGACGCCCAGTTAGCTGGTTGAAAGGGCATCAAGCATAGTGTGCAGTCACTCTTCCAGCATCTCTCTGGGATCACATACTGATATCCTTGACCTCCTGTTGGCTGTGACAGAGGTGAAGATTTGGCACAACGGGGGCTTTACTTGCAAGGAATAAACATTACTCCTATTCACCATGCCTTTACTTTGCTCCTGCCCAACTATTATTCTTGCTGACTCCCCCCAGTTCTTAAGGCACGACTGTACCTAGTTATCCAGTGGTGGCATAGTGTCTGCTGGGGCTCTCCCTGCCCAGTTGAGAGCTCTGGTAGTTCGTTCCCCCATGCAGAGCAGAGTTCCTTTCCAAACGCAGCTGGCAGCCATGCTGAATCATGGGCACAGTGGTGCCAAATGCATGTTTTCTTCCTTTCTCCCTCACAGTGTGTCTCCAGGTCCCCTGATGCCCTAACTGTTGTCCCTAGGGCTGGAGTGCACTGGGGAAGTCCACTGTTGTTGCCATGGGTTGTAGTGGTGAGAGAGTTCGAACCAACTGGAGTGCTCAGCCTGTCGAGAAACATAGTGCAAGCTGGCAGAGCTGCTTAAACATGCACAGAGTAGCTGTGTGACTGTTCATGAATCACCGAGTTGGCAGCGGCTAGTAGTTCCTCACTCCTTCGATCCCCACATAGGTTGCAGTCTCGGCCACCAGAGAGAGCATGATATGGCAGGTAGTCTGTCCTGGTCGGGGCAGTGATGAGGTTCTGTTAAGCCCCCACCATTTGGGGGAGCTACATATAAATGCACCTTGCCCACATAACCTCCAGTTGCACCTTGATCATGTAATCTGTAAACATCTGTCACACGCATGCTCTACAAACGCACTTTACCCACAATGTACAAATGCAGCTTGCCCACATAATCTGCAAATGCACCTTAACCACACAACAATAAATATATCTCACCCATATAATCTACAAATGCACCTTGATCATGTAATCTACAAACATTTTACCCACATACTCAACAAACGCACCTTACCCTCAATGTACAGATGCACCTTGCCCACATGATCTGCAAATGCACCTTGGTCACATAATCTATAAACATATCTCACCCACATAATCTACAAGTGCACCTTACCCACAGTCTACAAATGTACCTCACCCACATAGTCAACAGATGCACCTCGCCCACATAATCTGCAAATGAACCTCAACCACATAATCTACAAATGTACCTCACCAACATAATCTACAAATGTACTTTACCCACATAATCTACATGTGCAATTTACCTGCATAATCTGGAAATGCACCTTGCCCACATAATCTACAAATACATCTTGTCCACGTACTCTATGTACGCATTTCACCCACATAATCTACAAATGTACCTTATTTACGTAATCTGCAGATGCACTTTACCTCCATAATCCTACAAATGCACCTTACCGATAAAATCTACAGATGCACCTCACTCACATGATCGATAAATGCACATTCCCCAAATAATCTATATATGCACCTCATCCAAATAATCTACAAATGCACCTTGCCCACATAATCATTAAAATGCATCTCATTTATATAATTTACAAATGCAGCTCACCTGCATAATCTATAAACACACCTCATCCATGTAACAAATGCACCTAGCCTACATATTCTACAAATGCATCTCGTCCACATAATCTACAGATGCACTTTTCCCACATGATCAGCAAATGCACCTCACTTACACACTCTGTAAACACACTGTGCCCACATAATCTACAAATGCACCCTGCCCACAAAATCTGCAAACGCACCTCACGTATGCAATCTACAAATGGACCTCACCCGCATAATCTATAAATGCACTTGCCCGTGATAAACGCACTTTAACCCACATAATGTACAAATGCACCTTGATTACATAATCTACAAACATATCTCACCAGCATACTCTACAAATGCACCTTACCCACAGTGTACAAATGCACCTCGCCCACATAATCAACAAATGCACCTCGCCACATGATTTACAAATGCACCTTGCCACATAATCTTTAAATGCATCTTTCCCACATAGTCTGTAAAATGCACTTCACCCACGTAATCTACAAATGCACCTCACCCACATAATCTACAAATGCACCTCGCCCACATGATCAGATGCACCTCGCCCACATACTGTGCAAACACACATAATCTACAAATGCACCTCATTTATGTACTCTACAAATGCACTTCGCCTACATCATCTACAAATGCACCTTACCCACATAATCAACAAATGCATTTTACCCATATAATTTACAAATTCACCTCTCCGGCATGATCGATAAATGCACCTTTCCCACATAATCTATAAATGTCTCACCCACATAATCTACAAATGCATCCTGCCCACATAATCAGCAAATGCAGCTCTCCCACATAATCTACAAGTCGGCCTCACCTGCATCATCCATAAACGCATTTCGCCCACATAATTGACAGATGCACCTTGCCCACATAATTTACAAGCATCTCACCCACATACATACTCTACAAATGCACTTTAACCACAATGTAAAAATGCATCTTACCCACATAATCTATGAATGCATCTCGCCCACGTTATCTATAAACACTAGCCCACATAATCTATAAATGCACCACCTCCACATAATCTATAAATGTACCTTCCCCACATAATCAACAGATGCATCCCACCCACATAATGTAAAAATCCGCCTCACCCTCATAATATAAAAATGCACCACACCCAAATAATCTACAGAAGCATACCACCCACATAATCTACAAATCCACCTCACCTGTATAGTCTACAAATGCACCTCATTTTTATACTCTACAAATGCATGTCATTTACATAATCTACAAATGCACCTCACCCACATAATCTATAAATGCACCCCGACCACATAATCTGTAACACATCTCGCCCAAGCAGTCTACAACCACCTTTTGCTACATCATCACACCATCCTCTCTGTTAATTTCTGTGCAACCCAATACTAATGCATGGAGAAGAATTCTGTAGTTGCAAATTTTCCTATACAACTCCATATCTTCTTTTCTGCTAGTTTCATGATGCTGGTGAACAGTTTTGCAGTGTCCCAAGCTTGTTAAGGCTCCCACTAGTGTCATAGTGACCATACTGTAGCTGTTTTCTGATTTAGAAACATAGATGATGTCTGCAGAAAAAGACTGGTCCATCCAGTACACCTATATTATCCTATCACACCCTGGGACCCATTGCACCTATGGGATCTTCACTTAACCTATTCTCCATATTGTGCTCCATGTTGCTGCCTCCCACATCCCTCTGAGTAATTATTCTTGGCTCTATCCCAGGTGTGTTTGAAGCCGTTTATGGTTTTGGCACTCAGTACCTGTGCCGGCAGACCATTCCATGTCTCGGCCTCTCTTTCAAAATAATACAGATGATAAATTGGAATAATGTACTGTAAAGTCACATATTTCTGGGGTGAATGTGCTAAACAATTGTAACAGGTTTTCTCTTTTAATGCTATGAGTAACTTCCCACAGGACATCATTGTCAAATACAGCTCTTAGAGTCCTGAAGTTATTGCCTGATAAAAAATAAAGTTTTTTTTTTTTTTAATTTTATCTTTATCACCCCGAGCCACCTGCTATTACCTCTGCTTGGTCACGGACCGCGGGGCTCCCCCCCACCCACATTGGTCGCAACCCTCTGATACCCCCTGGATTGCCCCCCAGGGTGGGGCTGCGACACCCTGGCCTAGCACCGCAGATGTCAGGATTAGTCAGAGGACTGGCCTGGGGGGCTAATTGAAGCCCGCAGCAAGCATCATCTAGGACGGCCAGCAGCTCCCTCTGTTTTTCCTGGTTTTCTGGAGGGGGGGGCGGGGACATGCAATGACGTCCTGTGTCCACCTCGTTCACTGGATTGCTGCTACCCGCTGGTAGCTGTGGTACCCCCAGCCTCCACCAGGGGTCCGTCAAGCACCGGACAGGCTCCCAACCTTCCCCCTGGCGAAGGGAGAGCAGTCCACGGGATGCTCCATCCTTCTCCCCCCGGCCGGCCCTCCAGTGATCCAAGTCCGTTCCCGAAACCAGGTTGCTGGCATCACAAGTGGAAATCCCACCACTGTGCTGATGGGCTGGCCCAAAAAAAAAAAAGATTTTTATCTATTCCTGGCTACAGTATCTGCACCTCCTGTGTTACTGTTAAGTAGCTCTTTACAATTCACTTTGTTTATTCCTTGCAGGAACTTGAAGGCCCTTATCATGTCCCCCATTCTTGTCTGGTTTTGAATGAGTACATGTTCAGAATATGGGCCTCTATAGGGAAGACTGGCTGCATCCTCAAGGAAGGGGGCCATAATCCTTTATGGGAGGTTTAAATGTTACGTAGATGAACATTTAAACAAGCTGGTGGGAGGGAGGCTGTAAAACTATGGGAGACAACAGTCCCCCCCCCCTTCCGATGATGAAGCAGCAGGGAGGGAGGGTCTGAGGGGAATAAGCTTCCCTAATACAGGGTTCGCAAGAAGACTGATGGGGACAAGGCAGAAGACAAGGGAAGTATAAATCGGGAAAGCAGGAAGAAAGTAAAGGAGACGGGTAACAGAAGGTAACAATGGAAGTGGTGGGTCAGTGGGAACATCACGGGACAGCATAGGCAGGAGAGGGAAGCAGGGAATTGGGTGGGGGGAGTAAAATGTGGAGAGCCATGTGTGCCAATGCAAGGAGTCGGAGTAATAAAATGACAGACCTGGAGGATATTATGGCAGAGGCTAGCCTGGATTTGGTGGCCATAACGGAGTTCTGATGCACTGACAGCAATGACTGGGACACAGGGCTACGCTTTGTTCAGGAGAAACAGAGAAAGAAAGTGGGGAGGAGATGTACTATATGCAAGGGGGGGAATCGAGGCCACAGAAATACAGAAGCACCCAGAGGAAAAGGAAGGGCCTGTGGTGCCGTGTGTCATCCTGGAGAAAAGAGTTGGGGCTGCTGTCTTTACAGGGGTGGTATACAGACCTACAGCACAGGGAGAGGAGTTGGAAAGGACACTTGGGGAAGCCAGCATCGGGATAGCAAGTAAAGGGGAGGTGCTACTAGTCGGTGACTTCAGTTTACCAGTTTTTAATTGGAGCCTTCCAGCTGCAACTTTGGTAAGGAGTAGGATCATGCTTGATTCCCTACTGGGGTTTTTTCTCAGGCAGGTAGTCAGTGAACCCACTAGGGACGGGGCAGTGGTGGATCTAGTGCTTACAAACAGAGACAGAAACTGCCTTGATGGGGGATTGCCAGGGGACGGGTAGAGGCACAGTGGAGAAAATAAGGTAGGGGAATATTTAAGGAAATCTACCTTTTGCGTGAAGGAAGTGAGTAAAAGCAGAAGGAAGAAGGTACATAAGTGCCTAGAATTTCACTGGAAATAGGTGCGGTTATGGAGGACTGGAGGAGAATAGATGTGGTCCCGCTACATAAGAGTGGCAACGGGGAGGAAGCTAGCAACTATAGGCCGGTCAGTCTCACCTCAGTGGTGGTGAAATTAATAGAAACTCTTTATGGAAAGGTTAGTAGAGTATCTTGAGGCCAGTGGGCAGCAAGACTACAGGCATCATGGATTAACTGGGGAGATCATTGCAGATGAATCTGATTGATTTCTTTGGTTGGGTAACCAAGGAAATAGACCAGGGAAGGGGGGGGTACTGAATGTCACTAAGCAGGAAAAGGACCTTAGGGTAATCATATCTGATGACCTCAAAGTGGCAGGGCAGTGCGACAGTACACTGGGTAGGACCAGTGGGATGCATAGGGATAAGTATCTCCAGCAAGAGGAGGGAGGTGGTGGTGCTACAGTATCACTCACTGGAATATTGTGACCAGTTCTGGAGACTGCACCTCAGAAAGGACATAGACAGGGTAGAGGTAGTCCTGAGGAGGGCAACCAAAATGTTAAGGGGTTGCGTCAAAAGCCCTATCAGGAGAGACTGAGGGATCTCAACATGTACACCCTGGAAGAGAGGGTAGTGAGAGGGACATGATGGAGACCTAAAAGTACCTCATGTGGGTGAATAGTGGTGCAGGAGGGGAGTGTCTTTCAAATGAGAAACAGCACTAGGACCTGAAGGCATGCAGTGAAGCTTGGGGGGGGGGGGGTTTAAGAGGGATGTGAAGAAGTGCTACGTCCCTGAAAGATTGGTGGATGCATGGAACAGACTGCGAGCAAAAGTGGCTGAGGCAAAAACAGAAGAGGGCTTCTAGTATGGGAGAGACATAGAGGAATATTAGTACATAGGCATGGAGGAGGGAGGGTCGCCTGAGATCAGTTAGGGTCTGGGGAGGCATACAAGGCAGGGACCATCTGGGCAGACTGGATGGGCCAAGCGGTCCTTTTCTATCAACTAATTCTGTGTTTCATTTGGCACGGCCTGTCTGGACTTTAGCAAGGCCTTTGGCACTGTGCCACACTGTAGACTGATAAAGAAATTTATCAATCTAGGGGAGGGATTCAAAATGGTGAACTGGGTTAGAAACTGGTTAACAGATAGGAGACAGAGGGTAGTGGTTAATGGCACTCACTCTAATGATGGGAGAGTGACCAGCGGGGTGCCGCAGGGCTCCGCACTGAGAGCAGTCCCTTTTAGTGTCTTCAGAAGCGACATTGCAGAAGAGCCGGAAGGAAAATTAAGTCTTTTTGCAGATGACACCACAATCTGTAATAGGGTGGACAATCGGGAGGGGTGGAGCGTAGGGATCTTGGTAAAATCAGATTGGTCAGGAGCATGGCAGTTGGGGTTCAGTGCCAAAAAGTACAAAAATAATTTACATATGAAGAAGCCAGCAGAAGAAGGCCATTTGGTCTATCAAGTTTGCTCGTATTGCAGGGTCCACAGTTTGAACTAATCTCCCTGTCCTCCCTCCCCACTCCCACCATCTTCCCTACCCATGATTCTTGCCTTCTCTCATGCCTGTCAGTCTCTCTTAAAGCTGCTTACTGTCTTCAATGAGATGACCTCTTCCGGCAGCACATTCCAAGTTTACACCACCCTCTCTGTGAAGAAGTGCTTCCTGATCTCCCTCCTAAACCACCCACTCTTCAGCTTAAGACTGTTCCCCCATGTTATGGTTGCCACTCGGCTCAAAGAGACTCTCCTTATCAACCTTATTTACGCCTTTCAGGTACTTGAAGGTCCGAGTCATGTCCCCCCTCTTTCTTTCCTGTTTTCCAGGGACTACATGTTCAGTGCCCTCAATCTCTCCTCATATGCCTTACCCTGCTGACCAGATATCATCTTTGTAGCCCTCCTCTGGACCTTCTCCAGCAGGTTAATGTCCTTTTTGAGGTGTGGGCACCAGTACTGAACTCCATGCTCTAGATGTGGCCTTACCAGTGACCTGTACAAGGGCAGTATAACTTCCTCTCTCCTACTACTGATCCCTCTAGGTATGCATCCCAGCATCTTGTTTGTCTTTGCTGCTGCTTTCTCGTACTGCATGGAGTGCTTCAGATCACTAGTGATTATCACTCCCAGGTCCTTCTCCTCCTCTGATGCAGATACTCAGAAGATTCTAGGGCATCGGAACCTAGGAGCAGTGTATGGGGAGGGGGTGAGAGTACTAACAGTCACTAAAGAGGAAAGGGACCTGGGGGTTATCGTATCTGATGACCTCAAAGTGGCAGAGCAGTTTGACTGAGTGACAGAGCAGTTGATAGGGTCAGTGGGATGCTGGGTTGTATAGGGAGAGGTATTTCCAGTAGGAGGGAGGTGGTGTTGACACTGTATTGCTCGCTGGTGAGACCCCACCTGGAGTATTATGTCTGGTTCAGGAGGCCGCACTTTAGAAAGGACGTATGGTAGAGGTAGCCCAGAAGAAGGCATCTAAAATGGTGCAAGGTTATAGGGTACAAGTAGTCCAGATGAAGGGAATCTAAAATGGTGCCCGGGTTGCACCAAAAGCCCTGAAAAAGAGACTGAGGGAGCTCAACATGTACACCTCGGTAAAGAGGAGAGTGAGAGGAAATATGACAGAGACATACAAGTACATCACAGGGGTAAACAGGGTGCAAGAGGGGAGTTTCATCCAAATAAGAAAGAGCACCAGGACCAGAGGGCATGCTGTGAATCTGAAGGTGGGAGAGGAAGTACTGCTTCACTGAAAAGGTGATAGATGTTTGAAACAGACTGTCACTGGGAGTGGTGGAGGCAAAAACAGTGGGAGAGGGGGCTTCAAGCATGCTCGGGTAGACATAGGGGAATATTAGTAAATGGTCAGGGAGGGGGAGGGTCACCATAGACTGATTAGGGTCTGTGGTGACAAAGTAGCCTGGTTCCATCTGGGCAGACTGGGTAGGCCATTTGGTCCTTTTTTGCAGACAGATTCTGTTTCTCTGAATTCAGAGTGGTTCACCAGATAATTGGAACCAAGGTGTACCAGCACTCCCTGCTCCTTCCCCATCTCTGCTATCCTTCCTATTCTCTCCCAATCCGAGGTGACTGATGCTTCAACTGACCACCCCACTGCACTTTCCTACACTGTCTGCCACCCTCTTTGTGCCTCTAACCATAGAGTTCCGTTACTAGAATCCTCCTTACTGACTTTTGCCCATACTTGGCCCTGGTGTCATCAGGTCCACTTCCCCCTCATCACCAGCTGACTCAAGTCCCCCACCCCCCATTAGAGTCCTACACCTGCGTTTCTTCCAGGGGTGCAAAGATATTTGCCATTGGTATCTCTTATGTATGGCTGATGGATATGTGACTGCCACAGCCACCGAATTTCCTCCCCTTCCCCACCACCCTCTGTACCCTAAGCCAGTGAGTCTCAGGCCTAGTGGGGGTGGACACTAGCTAGGCTGGAGTCTCGGCTGGGATATTTCTTCCCTTTCTGCTGCCTACTGAACATGGAGCTCTCCAAAGAGTCTACATATTGGCCAGTGACTCCTCTACCAAACCATAGCCGTGGAGACGAGTGCCCCATAGTCCCTACGGCTGACTACAGTCCCCGGCTCTATGCTCCATACTAGCCTGCTGAGAGCGTTATAAAACTGCCTTAATTACTTGATTTGAAATTTGGAACTTTGATCTTTTGATATTTAATTTGGAACTCCTCCTCTGTGTGGGAGAAACCAGAGTGGAGAAGAGAACATGCAACCACAGTATTCTCTTTTTCCGTACATGATACACAAGAACAGGTAACTGGGCTGCTCAGAATGGTGTTGGTTGCAAGTTTTCTTGAAATGATCGCTGAGGAAACTCTTCTGAGTTTTGCTCTTGAAGGTTACTAATTCCCTTGAACACACAGCAGCCCTGTTAAGGACTTTGCACCATCTGTTATCATCTTTTTAGTGCTCCTGTTAACATTAGTAACTCGCTGTTTCTAACCACAACTACCCTCTCCAATGTTGTGTAACTGCTTTCCACATTCCAATCAAACACAACCTTGTCAAGCACATTACTTACCCAACAATACAATCTGAGTGGTTCTAGTCGCCTACTTTTATTTTATATTTTCATTAATTTCTCAGTTTATTGAGCATTTGAACACTGTTCATGGAAAAGAAGGCTTAATGGGACACTGATGGGTTTGTGCTGATGTTTGACAGACTCTCAAACTCTTTCCTTTTGATTTGCAGATCAGACTGTGGAGGGACGCCTGGGACCATCCAGTGTGGTTCTCGATCACAACACTGGCTATGAGGGACTCCTCCTTGTGGATGATGACCTGCTTGGTGTAAGTGGACAACAGTATGGATTAGAAGCCCACCATTTTTTAATGCAGGCTTTATCATTCTAGTTAGGAGGGTAACACTGGATTCCTATGTATAAAAATTGGACCTGATAAGTGCAGTGTTAAATAATATAATGTGCTACTTCTTACATCGTCTGTCACTTGGAAGTACAGTTAGTTAATGTGAGAACTGCACATCCAGCAGGAGTTGAATCATATTTCATAGAGCTGTTTTACGTGGCCCAGCTTCTTTGAGTTTGACCCGCAAGCATAGGTACACAGATCTATAGATGTTTACTACAGAAGAAGACTCTTTGACTCATCCAGTCTGCCCGCCCTACCTAGCTATTCTGTACTTGTCCAGGTTGTGCACCAGCGAAAGAGTAATGTGTGCTTAGGGACAGCCCAGGTTCCAGTTGCCTTAGAGGCACAGCTGGTTAGCGCGTCCGGAATGGTATTCAAGTCCCAGCTAAGGCACTTACTAATTTCTCTGCTCTGTTTGTATGTGTTCCATAAACATGCACCCCACACCCATGTGATTGAAAACGTAGTTATTTGTGCAGCAACAGGTTTTGCATTGCAGAAAGAGTAATGTGTGCTCTGGGACAGTCCAGGTTCCAGTTGCCTTGGTGGCGCAGCTGGTAAGTGCGACCAGAATGGTATTCAGGGCGGCCTGGGTTCAAGTCCCAGCTGAGGCACTTACTTCTTTCTCTCCTCTGTTTGTATAGGTACACAGATCTTCAGACACTGACTGCAGAAAAAGGCTTTTTGACCCATCCAGTCTGCCTGCCCTACCTAACTATTCTGTGCTTGTTCTAGTGGCAGTCCCCACCTTCAGTTACTGCCCCCCCATCTCTAACTAATCCCACCTTCCTGTCCATTCCAGCTTGAAGCTGCTTACTTATTTGGCCTTTACCTCTTACGAACATTCGAAATTTGCCAGCAGATAAAGGCCTAGAGGTCTATGAAGTCTGCTCAATGTGCAGCTAGCACCTTGTTCTGCAGCTGCCCTCCTCCCACCCTTCCCTTCATTAACCCTCCCCTTGTCCTGTCCCATCCTCATTTGAAGCAGTCCACTGTTCTACTGGATACCACTTCAGCAGGTAGCATTCCACCCAGCCACCACCCTCTCTATAAAAGTGTCTCCTCATCTCCTTCTGAACTTCTCACTCCAATCTCATATCATGGCCCCTGTTGGCCCTCCCCTCCCTTACTTTGAACAGCCCCTCTGTACCCGTTTTGTTTATTCCTTTCATGTATTTAAAGGTTTCAATCATGTCACCCCTGTCTCTCCTCTCCTCCAGTGAGTACATGTTCAACTCCTTCAACCTCCTCTTGTATGATAAGTCTCCAAGCCCCTTGATCATCTTTGTCACTCTGCGCTGCACCCCCTCCAGTAACTTAATGTCCCTCTTCAGATACGGGCGCCAGTACTGCCATGCAGTACTCAGGTGTGGTCTAACTAATGACCTATACAGTGGCAGAATCACCTCCTCCGCCTCAAGGATATACCCCTTGCAATACAACCCAGCATTTTGTTGGCCTTGCAGCTGCCTTCCACATTGTGCAGAGTTCTTCATTGACCCTGTAATGAGCACACCCAGATCCTTCTCCTCCTCTGTCTGGGCTAGCTGCACTCCCCCTAGCTGGTAACTCCTCCTTGGGTTCTTCATCCCAAAATGCAGCACCTTGCACTTTTTGGCATTAAAGCCCAGTTGCCAGGTGTCTGACCAGGTTTCAAGCTTTGCCAGATCACCCTGCAACCCTTGCCATCCCCCTAGGTCATCCACCACCGCGCTTACCTTGGTATCATCAGCAAACAGACTGATCTTGCTCTTCATGTCCAGTGATATGTCTGCAGTGAATATCCCAAACAACACTGGTCCCAACACTGAGCCCTGTGGAACACCGCTCGTCACTGTCCTTGGGTGTGAGAGCTCCCCACCCACCACCACCCTCTGTTGCCTTCCCTGCAGCCAGTTTCCTACCCATCTCACCAGCTTTGCACCCTCCTGTGCCTACTAACTTCCTTCCCAGCCTTCCATGTGGCACTGAGTGAATGCCTTACTGGCCAGATACAGGACATCCACTGCATGGCCCTGTCCAGCTGCCTAGTTACCCAGTCATAGAACTCGACCAGGATGGTTTGGCAGGATCTGCCACGTGTGAAGCCATGCTGCCTGCTGTCCTGTAGTCCTTTGGCCTCTAGGAGGCCACCAGCCTCTCCTTCAGGATAGTCTCCATTAGCTTACCCACGATGGATGTGAGGGCTCACTGGTCTGTAGTTTCGGTTCATCCTTGGGGCCACTCTTGTGGAGGCACCATGAGCCATCCTCCAGTCCTGAGGTACACACCTCAATCGTGAGTGAGGCATAAATAGGTCTGCCAAAGGTCCTGCAAGGGGCCTCTGCCAGCTCCTTCAGTACCCTGGAGTGATGCCATCTGGCCTGGCGCCTGTCCACCCTCAGTGCCTTCAAACCCTCTCGAACTCTGCTCTCCATGATTTCCCATCTGTCACTACCCCCTGCTTCTGCCATTTCTCCCACCTTGGGTGTCCACCCCCTTCTCTTTATTAAATACTGAGCAGAAGTACTCATTTAGTGCTTCCGCCTTATCGCACCCTCTTCACCCAACCCCTCCTTCCTAATCCTTACTGGTCCTTACAACTCCTTTTCTCCTGATGTGCCACTTAAAGTCATTTTCCCCTTCTTAATGCCTTGTGCCAACCTGAGTTCCGTGATCTTTGGCTCCCCTTACGCCCTTGTCACCTCCTTGAAGTCTGTCAAGTACCCTCCTGTCCTCCCCCTCCCTGTTTTCTTGTACTTCCCTAAAGGCAGCTCTTTTCTTCCTTACCTTTCCATGACCTCCTTGCTCAACCAGATTGGTTTCTTAGACCTAGCCTTCTTGCTCTGGGCTTTGCAGCAGGTTTTGGTTGCCTCCACTATCCCCAGCTTTATGAGCTCCCACCTCTGGTTAGTGTCCATACTAGATTGATTTCTGGCCAGGTACCCTATTACCACTTCCCCCATCCTCCCAAGGTCGGCCCTCCTGAAGTCCAGCACTATTGTGCCAGATTCCACTCCTTCCTTGCCCATATCCAATGTGAGCCATACTGAGTGGTGGTCACTCCCTGACAGCAGTTCCTCCACTGTAAGTTCCCTCACAAAGTCCCCATTTGCCAGCACAAAGTCAAGGGTATTTCCTAACCTAGTTGGTTCACTGACCATTTGCAGTAGGAAGCTGTCCTGGAAGACATCCAGCAGTACCTGCTCCCTTCTTTTCCTGGTTGTTGGGGTGCTCCAGTCCCTCCTGGCATGTTGAAGTCCCCACAATCACCACACTACCCTTCTGCAGGTCCTCCTGATCTGTCCCGCTAGTTCCCTGTCTAACTCCTCTGTCTGAGATGGTGGCCTGTACACCACTCCCATTCTAAGAATCCTATTCTTGGATCCTGGATTTGCATCCAAAGTGACTCATGCCCTACCTCCCTCCTCCCCTTACACTTCAGTTCTTCCTTCACATATAGTGCCACCCCACCCACCTTTCCCGTTCACCCTGTCCCTACGAAAAAACCTGTACCCTGGTACAGACAGGTCCCAGTCATTGTATTGGGTGGCCCATGTTTCCGTGATGGCTGCAATGTCCACCTCTCCCTCTGCCATGAGAACCTGTAACTCTGCAGTTTTCCTCCCAAGGATCCTAGCATTAAGGGTAACCACCGTCCACCCTTTTCCCCCCCTCCCATCCTGCCCTCCTTTCCTAGCATCACCAACTTCTTTTGTCAGCGAGCAGAAAGTAGTCTTCCCAGCCAGCTGTACTACTCTTCTTTGCGCCATTCTTTGTAACGCAGATCACTGAGGAATAAAATGGCTGTGATGGAGAATTTCATCACGGATTCCTCAGCTGACCTTGTTTGTATCACTGACACCTGGTTGGATGATGACTCTAGTCCTGTTTTGGAGGCATCTGTCCTGCCAGGTTACACAGTGATGCATTGCCTGAGGAGGGAATCTCAGAGCGTGCAGGGTGGCCATGTGCTGTAAATCCATTCTGGGACTCACCCCATTCCCCATGAGAAATTTCAGGTCCTTTGAATATGTGACAGTTAGATGTGCCCGGGTCTTGGTGGCAGTATCATTCTCATATACTGACCTCCACGATATGGAGTGATTTCTTGCATGAGTTGGCAGACTTTATGGTCAAACAGGTGTTTAACGTCCCCAGACTTTTGGTGCTGAGGGATTTCAATGCATGAATCAATAATGAATCCATTCCATTTTGGTCAGTAACTCCAACAGTTGATATTCTTTCACTGGGCGGTTGCCTTTGATACACGTCAACATGGTCACACTTTGGAGCTGATTTTCTCATTGGGACTTGACATTAATGTGGTCAAGGCTGATTCGGTCTTCTAGTAGAGCCATCATGTGGTGGTGTTCCTCTGTGGGGCCCCCCTGTTTGAATACCCACCTGTAGAAATGATCCGGTACTGTTCATAACATAATTTGGAGCCTTACAAACTCCAGGAGGTACTGGACGTCTCGGATACGATGCTTACTTGTGCACAGGGAGCTGAAAAAGCAGTGGAGCACTATAATACAGTTCTCACAACTGCCTTTGACTCCCTAGCACCTTACAGTGTTCGTACTTTGACATCCCGATGCAGCTTACCGTGGTATTTTGATCAGCTTCATCGATTAAAGACTAAGGGATGGAAGTTGGAACTTTGTTTTGACTGTCCCAGACCGAGGGGGACAGGTTGGTGCTGAAGACTCACTGCTGTTGGTATCAAATCATCAAATCAAATCAAACTTTATTTATATAGCGCGTTCCAAAACCAAGGCACTGCAGATTAAAATATAAACATAGCATAAAACCTTAAAACAATAAATAAATCAATAAATTAAACATTATTTGGGAAGGCCAAACTGAATAGATGTCTTTAAATCAGTTTAAATCTATCAACTGTCTGACATTCTCTTAACCGTCGAGGTAGAGAATTCCACAGGGTTGGTGCTGAAAAAGAGAAAGCATGGTCACCAGATGTTTTTAAATGAACCCTGGGAATCCCTAGCAATCCCTCTTTGGTGGATCAGAGAGGATGGAGGGGCCAGTAGGGAATCAGGAGGTCTTACAGGTGGCCAGGTCCCTGCTTGTATAGAGCTTTAAAGGTTAGCAAGCCAACCTTAAAGGTGATCTGCCACTGAACAGGCAGCAGGTGCAGCTTGTGCAGCACAGGCATAATGTGACTGGCCATTGATGTCCCAGTTAGAAGCCTGGCTGCTACGTTCTGCACCAGCTGCAGGCAGTGGATATCAACCTCTGGAAGCCCTAGGTAGAGGGCATTGCAGTAGTCAAGGCGGGTAGTGACAAAGGCATGGACCAATGTTGGAAGATTTTTCGGAGAAACCAGGTGTTTCACCTGGGCGATATTCCTCAGATGGTAAAATGAGGATTTAACCATAGCTGACACCTGAGATTTCAAGGTCAGGCCATCGTCAAAAGTAACGCCTAGGTTACGCACCCGATCTGAGGTAGTGAGCTGAACACCATTAATCCATAGGTCCGACACCTGTCCAGCCCCCAAATCCACCCCCGGACGACCCGGGTCCACTACCAACACTGCAATCTTATCAGGATTCAGTCTCATCCAGCTGGTGCTCATCCAGTTCCTGATTTCGGCAAGACAGTTACTTAGCACAGAGACTGCATCTACCTGTCTGGGCAGAAAGGACATATACAGTTGAGTATCACCTGCATAGCAGTGAAAACTCAAACTGTATCATTTGATGATATCTCCCAATGGCAGCATATACACTACGAACAACATGGGGGCCAAAATGGAGTTCTGCGGCACTTCGCAGGACAGGGAAAGCGCGTCAGAGGAATAAATTCCAGTGACCACTTTCTGGGACTTGTCCGTGAGGAAGGATCGAAACCATTTGAGGACTGCAGCTGACAGCCCCCAAAGAAGCCGCAAGCACTCCAAAAGCACACCATGGTCCACAGTGTCAAATGCTGCAGAGAGATCAAGAAGGACCAAGATGGTACGTGCCTTTCGATCTCTTGCCAGTAGGAGGTCATTCAGTACTCGGACAAGTGCAGTTTCGGTGCTATGTCTCTTCCATTGTCCGAACTGGAGCGTATCATAGACATTGTGAGTTACAAGGTGATCCTTCATTTGCAATGCAACCACCTTCTCAATAACCTTACCGACAAACGGCAGATTAGAGACAGGCCAATAGTTAGCTAGACAGTCTGGATCCAAGGAGGCTTTCTTAAGGAGTGGTGGTACGAGCACCTTCTTGATGGGATCTGGGAAGACCCCCCTGTCCAAGGAATTCCAGACATTTTCAGCTAGGATCGGGCGGATAACATCTACACAACCGACTGAAAGGGGTGTAGGGCCTGGATGCAAACTAAAACTGGTTGGGTGCAAAGTCTGGATGATCTTCACGATGGCCATGAATTCCGTCCGACTGAAATCTGACCAGACAGACCGAGAGCATGCCACCTCTTGCCGACCTCCGCAATCCCTTGTAGGAGGAGTCAGGCCGATGCCAGACCTGATGCTGGCAACCTTATCTGCGAAGAATCAAGCGACTTCCTCACATTTCAGCTGAGAAAAGCTCTTCTGGGCAGGAGACAGATTGGATTGCATACTCTGACAGCAGTCCGGAAGAGCTGAGCTGGTCGATTCTGCACAGCAGAAATCTCCGTGGACAGGAATTCTACCTTCTTACAGGTGATTTCTGATTGATAGCCTTCATAATGTGCCATCAACCTAAGCCTGTCAGCATCCAGGCCGGACCTCTGCCATGCTCTCTCCATCCTTCGACCAACTTGCCTCAGCTCCTTCAAGGAACCACCAACCAGCGGTTCCTTGAGCAAAGAGTGAGAGGTTGAACACGAATAGGAGCAATTTTGTCCAGGGCATCTCCCACCTTCCTATTATAGCTTAATCTGGTTCAAAGTCAGTTGGCATTCATCTGCATCCCTCTCCCCTGTGTCGTGCCTGAAAATAGGCAGGATTTGTCTAGTGCACTTACCCGATCAACAAAAACTAAATAAAATAAAAAAATAAATAAAAATAGGCCAGTACAAGATCCCCGGACTCGTGCATTCACCCAACAATCCCTATAGGTCCAGCACCGCCGTTAGACCATCTGGGGTAACTGCCTTTAAAGGGTGGTACTGGACCATCTCCGTAGGGGCAGACCTATTGGGGGGAGCCCCGAAGCTGAATCTTATGGTGTGATCCTCAGACTAGCTGACTGGTTCCACCCCCAAATCGGTGATCTTCATCCCCAGGAGAAACACTAGGTCCAACAAGTGACCCCCTGTATGTGTAGAGGAGGTAACTACCTGTGTAAGGCCCAGCATCATCATTAGCTGGAGGAGATTTTAACTAAATTGAGAGAGTTCATCATTGACCCAGGCATTGAAATCCCCCAGAACTATCCATCTGGGGGACCTCAGTACCAGGTCGACAATGAAGTCTGCTATCTCCTGCAGGAATTCTCCACCATCACCTGGTGGACGGTAGATGAGGAGTATTCCGCAACCTACACCCTCTCCCAGGATACATACTGAAGGATCTGTGGGCCCACCGCACATCCACAAGGCCCAGCTCCGCTTTTAAATATAATGGCTACACCGCAGCTGTCCCTGAAAAAGACACGAGTTCCTTTCAAGGTCGATTGCTGCAGGAAAAAACAGGCCAGCTCAGCTCTTTGGCACCATAGACAGGTTGCTATATCCAGGAGCTGTTCGAGCTTTTTTTTTTTATAACAACATTTTTTATTAGGCACGAGGACATATATACATTATATAAGACATTTTACATATATTTATTTGTTCAGTTTATATAATTATACATTGGACTTCAAACAAAAAAAAAAAAACTCTCACCCAGCATTAAGACTAATTAAGCCCATGAACTAGACAAGTCTCGTTTTAACATTTCTCCAGTATTGATTTGATTGGCTTCAGGGAACAAAGTCTGAATAAGTGCTTAACTGATACATAATCCATTTTCTCCATTTTTTTATCAAATACCTCCACTCTATCCCGTACTCTGGCCGCCATCCTCTCCATCGTGTATATCTCTCTTGTCAAGTTTACCCACTCTCCCTTAGTTGGCTGCCTGTTCATTCCCCATAGTCTGGTTATTACGTTTTTTGCTGCCAATATTAGCAATGTAGTTTGCAGGTATACATTCTTCTCTACTTTTAGACCAAATGGGGTAGTAGCTGTCAGTATATACCCAGAAGTAAAAAGACCTGGGTTTTTATATATTGCCACCAGCTCGTGCACTACCTTCCCCCAACAAGGACCCAGCATGTTGCAATTCCAAAATATACGAGTCTGGTCTGCAAGTACTGCTCCACATCCCCTCCAGCACTTTCCTTCAGCATCGCCTGTAAAACTAGCTACCACAGCAGGAGAAAAATCTGTATCGTAATTTCCATGCAAACTCTTTCCAATATGGGGATCCCGAGGTCTTAAGCATAAGTGGGGAGGCCATCTTCTAGTTAGTAACCGGTAGGTCAGTCCCCAATTCCAAGGACCAACAGGCTCTAATTGACTCAGTAGAGTCTTCTGGTTTCTCTCCCAAAGCAAGGTAGGTGAGACTAATACCGTGGTTTAGAGTGGTACCTTGTCTCTGTGATAGAAGTAATTTTTTTTTTTTTAAATAATTTTATTGTGATTTGGTTATAAAACAGTACAAACAATACATATACAGTGGTATCAAGTTATAAGCACTGATGTGTGTCTGGTTAAGTCACAGTTATTAAGTGACCATTTTATCAAAAGCCGTGGAAATAAACACAATATACAGTAAACTTACTTTCAGCATTATACAGAAGAAACCAGATCACTTCCCAGGTTTTTAAAAAAGACAAACAAGAAATCACAGAAGAGTTGAGGAAAGGGAAAATATAGAACAAAAAAGAAGAAAGAAGAGATAAAATATACTGAGAGTATGTCAGGCATATTAACTATAGGAATAGGCATTAAGGATCCCAGAAATATATCAAATGTAAATCCCTTAAACGTCCCCAGTATCTTTGTGGAGAACAGATATACAGGAATAATTTTATACAGAATACATGTAACTTCCTCTTCACAACATACAAGAACTAAAGATGATATCATTTTCCTTCCAGCCTCAGGTATATTTGGCCAAGATTTCTAAAACATTAATTTGTTCTTTTTGTGCTTGAAAATTAAAAAATGGCATCCATCGTGATTTGAATTTATCTTTTTGTAACCTTACTCTTGCAGTAAGGTTTTCCATATCAAGGAAAACCAAACAGTTTTTATACCAAACATCTGATGAAGGACCAATTTTAGACAACCAACCAACATTGTGTAATTGCCTTAAGAGCTGAAACCACTAGTATATTATATATGTAGCGATGGGATTTTAATTTGATCTGGTCTGGGTATTGTCCCAGAACCCAGTACACAGGATCATCTGGTATGGGTATCCAAAAACCAAACCCACTTGATCCACCACTTGGGCCCAGAAGCTCCGAACTCCAGGACATGTCCAGAACACATGTAAATGTGTCCCTCTTTCACCACACTCCCTCCAACAGAGATCTGAAAAATGCTGGTCAAAATGCTTAGTGATTACCAGGGTGCGGAAATATCTAGAGACCACTTTCCACTGAAATTCACGCCAGCTATTAGAGGCAGTAGTCGAATGGACAGCCTCCCATATTGTGGCTCAGGTCTAATCCGCAGTGACCCTCCCAGTTTCCAAAGTCCAGTTTGTTTTAATGGACTCCGTGGAGTCTGGCTCCAAAGCACAAAGTTGGCCCACCAACCGAGAAACAAAACCTTTTAATTCTAATCTATTGGCCTCAGCTCTCAGAAAATCCACCAATGGACTATTACCATTTACTCAGAGTTCCCTCTTTCTGGAGTCCTTGCCCTGTAAAAAGTGTCTAAATTGTAAATATCTAAAAAAATCAGTGGTGGGGAGAGATAATTATTGGGAGAGCTGATGAAATGATTTAATACATTCCCCTGTGTACATCTGCCCTACTTTAGATAGTCCTCTCACGTCCCACTGAGTAAATCCCGAATCCCATGTAACAGGTTGGAAGTCTAGACAAGCTTTAATTGGTGAGTCCATCCCCAGGGACATCTCATAACCTAATTTTTTATTAATCTCAAGCCAGGAAGAAACCACCAAACTAGTCCAGGGGTTATTACTATATAAATCTTGTATGCCACCATGGTCCATGTATATCAGAGGCGGGATATTCAGACTGCGCCATGCTGTGGCGCAAGCCTGGGCGCAGCGCAACTTGGCTACGCAGGGGCGTTGACAGGGTGATATTCAGTGGAGCGGCGCCATGGCACAGCATCGTTGAATATCGCACCCTGGCCACACGCGGTGCGTATGGCGCAGTGGCCAGAGTGGAGCTGGGGGATGCGCTAGTGCAAGTTCCGTTACGCTAGGCGCAACAACCGCGATATTCAACAGTGCACATGCAAATTGGCCATAATGTATGCAAGGTGCAAATAGGGCCATTTGCATGTCATTATGGCCCCATTTGCATGCAGGTGTGCTGATCCCTGGCAACTTGCGCCTGGTGCCCTGCCAGGCTGCAGCCATCAGAGACCGATGCCCCCTGCACATCGCGGCAAAGTGTCCCACTGCCTGATTGCGGGCATGTGTATGTCAGAACGTGTCCAATATCCCTGGTGGTCCACAGGACCGCTTTCAGCCTGATCACGGGCATACGTCTGTTTAAAACTGTCAACATTATCCCTGGTGGTCCAGTGGACCGCTTGCAGCTCAATCGTGGGCATAAGTCTGTTTAAAACTGTTAACACTATCCCTGGTGGTCCAGTGGACCGCTCGCAGCCCGATCGTGGGCATATGTAGAATATTATAACCGTTCTATATCCCTGGTGGTCCAGTGGACCACTTGCAGCCCGATCGCGGGGCATAAGTCTGTTTAAAACTGTTAACACTATCCCTGGTGGGCCAGTGGACCACTTGCAGCCCGATCGCAGGTGTCGGTAGAAAATAATGCCACACCAATCCAACCCTGGTGGTCTAATGGTACCCCCTCCCCACCGCCCACTGGAGCCCACAGCCTCCCCCCGGTCCAGCAGCGGGCGGCAGCTCCCCACCCGCATATCCCAGTGACTGACACCATACGGTAGGGCTGTAGCCCATTGGTCCACAGCATGAGGCACTGTGCGTGCAGCCCATACCATGCTACACAGTCCAGATATCTGGGGCATGCAGGTGCGCCAGGGATCGGCGCACCTGCATGCTAATGGGGCCATAATGACATGCAAATGGCCCCATATATCCAGATATCTGGACTGTGGGGAAAGCTGATGGGGCCAACGTGGACCCCAGCACCATTTACAAAAATTAGTAACATGGAGCAGGCAAACAACACGCACTGCTATGAGCTGCACCAAATAAATTGATGCTGTCCCGATATCCGCTGCATGTGACTTTCGCCATGTTGTTGTCTAGCTGAATGCATCTGCATTAGCTCACCGTATGGGACCCAACAGTATTATTTAAAAAATGAGTTTTAATAGGGAGCTCGGCAACAAATGAGGAATGGTAGCCAATGCTATTTATAGAGGTAGATATAAATTTGGGGGGTAAGATAAAGTTTTCAGTTGTTTCATCATAATTGTCCCAGACTCTTTTTTTTTTTTTTTTTTTGCATTAAACAAAAGAAATCCAATTACTATGTGTAGATCGCTTGAGTCTGTACTTCAGCCCCCATTTCCCTTGATTAATATCTCTATCATTCTAAATTACAAAGATTCAGCTCTTAAAACATTGCACCACCTTGGCTAGTTTTCTACGTGGCTCAAACAGCCACTCTAAAAGTAAGCGCATGCCCAGACTCTCGTCATGGGCTGGAAAGATTACCAGAGCCCTTTTCTCAGATAGTCAATCCGGGGCGGTCCTCTGGAACTTGAGTAAAAGTTTTTTAACATCTTGTAATGTGGAGTAGCCTTATCTCTTTCTGGTTTGCATGTTCTGCGTATTCTCCCACACGATTCCTGACTTGAGTGCCTCTAGGTCCTGAGTTTCTGATATTATCCGCTGGGGTACCACAATGTTCTTGGTCTGGAAAGCTTTGCTGGCTTCCTCTGGAGTTTCAAATGTTTGTGGGCCTTCAGGAAACATTATTATAAGCTTTGCAGGATATGGTGTAACGAACTTCATCTGCTGCTGTTTCAGGGTGCGAAGTATTGGGGCATAGGCCCTTCTCCTTGCTGCTACTTGTGGGGAGTAGTCATTATTAAAATAAAGACGTCTGCCCTTGTATTGAATGTCCCCCATGCGCCATGCTCTTGACAACAACTACTGTTTTACTGTGTAATTTAATAGCTTGAGCACTACAGAGCACGGCCTCTGATCAGTATGTTGGAGTTTTGGGGTGAGGGCTCTGTGAGCTCGTTCTGTGTCTAGTTTGGTGGCTGGATCAAGTTGTAGTACTTCCCGTAATAAAGGATCCACAAATTTGAGCATATCATGTCCTTCTTCCTCCTCTGGTACTCCATGAATGCGTAGATTATTTCTCTTTGATCTATTCGCAAGGTCATCACATTTGTCTGTTAATAGCTTTTGTTAATTTATTAAATGCACCCACCTCTCTCCAGGCTATCAGTTCTTGTATCAATTTCTGTGTGAGCCGATTCCAGTTCAGATACCTTCTGATTTATTTTAGCCAGTTCTGTGGATAGTTCAGTGCGAAAGGAGCAAACTTCCTCTCTGAATCCTTTGAGTTCTGCCAGGATTGCAGCATTGCTGGGTTGTCCGTTAGGATACAGTGGGGGTTCCGCCATGTCTGGTAGGCTGGAATCACCAGTCTGAGAGTCTTTCACTTGTCTAGTCTGCTGTGCAGCTAAAGCAGTTGATTTTTTTCCTTTTTTCGGGCTCCAGTTCTGTAACTCCTCTAGCCTCTTGTATAAAAAGGTTTTTCTGGTTTTGCTTTGTTTTGTACTGATTCTGGGAGGTTTTTTGGTTTGTTGGGTCCCTGGAGCTTGATCTTTCAGTGCTGCATTCCAGCCGACAGTTCAACCGGAAGTTCCTAGCTTTTTCTTCAGAAAAGTGTGAGGAGTATGGTATATTGTTCTCAGACTGGGTGCTCTCCATCTGTTTGGGTATTTCATCAAATGGTCTGTCATGGGCTGGCAGTGGTCAGCCTTCAGATATTTTAGATTTTCCTACCTGAAGTGAGTTTCAGCTGGTTTCTGAGAAGGAGGTGTGGTCCAGGTTATTTCAGGTTTGCGCCCCACTTGCTGTATGCTGGACCCAGGGCCAGCCTGGTTGCTTTTGGGCTGCAGCGAATCCCTGAGTCCAGTCATCATTAAGATTATCCGAAGTTAGCCGGCCCAGTGCGCGGAGGGCTGAGGTGCTGGACACCTTACCTCGTGCTATGCTGGTGACCCGTGTTCGGGAACGAGCACGGGCCACCTGGGATTGGCAGTGGAGGAGAGGGATCAAGCGTCCCAAAGACTGCTCTCCCTCTCCGGGGGGGGGGGATTCCAGTGGTCGGCACATGTATGTCCCCTAGCGGAGGTTGGGGGACGCTGCACCGATGCTGCAGCGAGAGGGGGCATGATGGGGCAGGCACCGGGAGGAGCGTGTGCAGATGCATGCACGCTCCTTCCATTGGCATCATTGCATGCCCCTCGCGTAAAGGGAGTAAAGGGAGGAAAAACTGGTCCCGGTCATGTAGGATGATCCATCCACCCACTGTAGGCCCCGACCCTGAATGGTGCTCCCCGAACTGGATCTTGTCCAGGTGAGTAGAGCTAAGAGAGGGGGGCTCCGCACCGCCCCACCACGGGGGTAATTTGTGGGGGAAGGGTTTGTGGCCCTGATCTCGGGTACAGGGCTGGACGGGTGGATGGGGATGGTTAGCCGACCAGGACCTAGGGGAAGAAGTAAATTTGCGGGGGGATTATCAGAAGTTCCTTGAGTGGGGATGTCTTTCCATCTGCCCTGAAAAAGTAGTGGTGAGACCTCTTCTGAAAAAAACATTCTTGGGCCCTGATGTTCTAAGGAATTAAGGCCCATCTCAAATCTTCCCTGTTTGGGGAAGACTGTGGGGAAGATGGTGGTGGAGCAATTTGTGGATCATCTTGAAAAATATATATGTGAACCTCTCCATCTGGGTTTTTGGCCCCACCATAACAAAAGACTTTGCTTGGCAGGGTGACTCATGATCTCCTCGTGGGCAGGATCGAGGATTTTGTACTGTCTTGATTCTTTTGGATCTCTTGTCAGCATTTGAAACAGTTGACCATGGGGTGCTCCTGCCAGGAGGGTGTGGCAAGCAGTTGCCTCTGCAGCTGGTGCCTGTGCTAGTCTGGGGACAGCCTTCAGGGGGTATAGGTGTGTCAGGTGACTGATGCGCCCCCATCTCAGAGTCTAGGTATGTGTCACCTTTGCCATTTTAAGTTTGAAGCCCCATGGTGACTCCAGAAACTGGGTCTGCAGTAAGGCAGTGCATGGGTCATGTTGCCCATTTCTTAGACTGGCTCTAAATGATAATTCAGCTACTACAGTTGCTGAGTTTCTAACACAGGAGTCTAGTTTCAAATCAGTGAGCTGCATATCCCAACCCATAGGGCTGGTGAAAGCCATGTTAGTAGCATTTCAGTTGCCCAACACTCATGGCTTTCCTGTGGATTTTTTTATTGGCTGAAGGTAGCAAAGACTGCAGAAAATTCTCATTTGGGGAACTGGGATGTTCATCTATTAAAGCCTTTTATCTGCATACCAGTAGCACTGGGTTCTGTGAAGATCTCATGATGTTCTTGACATGACCACCTCAATTTGTGGGTGTCTCAGTAGTTCTAAGCATGTCCTGCATTTGAATGTTTGCACCCTGGACAGTTTGGGTGGATCTGGTCATGTCCCATGCCTGTACACATTGATCACTGAGTGTCTCTTACCTTGTTGCCCACCTGCATCTGGTCATTTGTGAAGCCAGTGGTGTACATCACTTAAGGACATCAGCTTCCACACTGGTATCTCAGGAGCTGAATTGTGGGACCCATCCTGCAAGAAGTTCCCTGTGTATTGTCATGCTGAATTACCCTCAGGGCAGTAAGGTGAAAAGTGGCCATCGTTTACACAGCACTTGAAACCACAAATGCCAGTTTAGCTCCTCTGTCTTGGAGAGGAGCAGAACAGCCACACCATTTGGATGTCTGCACAGTTTACACATGCAGATGTACTCTAGTGTGGCTTTCCAAACCATCCACAACAATGTAGAAATGACCATTGTAAATGGAGCTTTAGTGTCTGTGTGATTATTCCCGTTACTTGGATATTTTAAATACTGAGTGACTGGGTGGATCTGATCATGTCCCACACCTGAACGCCTTTATCGCTGTGTGTCTGTCTGGATCAGATCACGTCACCCGCAGTTACGCAGACTCATTAAATCAATAAATTGACGCAACTAAAATAAATTAAATATAACATAAATAATAAAATAACTATAAAGTGTTATAACGGAGATGCTAGGATAAATTAAAAAGCTGCTATAAAAGGATGGTACTTCAGACCCCTTTTAAAGGATTCCAGTGAGGGGCCTCCCTTAGGGATCTGGAGAGTGAGTTCCACAGGGTTGGGCCAGCAACGTCAAAGGTCCTCTCACTGGCAGATTTTAGCCGAACCCTGGGAACAGCTAGAAGGCCTGCCTCAGAGGAGTGGAAGGGTAGGGAGGTCCAGTGAGGAGACATTAGGTCTTGCAGGTAACTCAGGACCAGTCTCCATGTAGGGCTTTGTGGGTCAGCAAGCCAACCATGAAGGAGATCTGCCACCTCACTGGCAGCCAGTGCAGTTCACGCAGGATCTGGTTTATGTGACAGAACCTTGGGTGGCCCGTCGGCAACCTAGCCACAGCGTTCTGCACCAACTACAGGCAATGTAGGGTCCCTCCATTCAGCCCAAGGTAAAAAGCATTACAGTAATGGAGTCTGAATGTAATAAAACTGTGCATCAGTGAGGGCAGGTCATTGGGTGGGATCAATGGCGTTATCTGTGCAATATTTCTAAGATGGTAAAAACCAATACAGACAACGTATGACATTTGCACCTCCAGCGTCGGTTTGCTGTCAAAAAAAAAAAAAAAGCCCAGATTCTTTACTTTGCCTGAGGTGGTTAGAGAGGAGGAACCAAGCACTAGTCTGGTCTCCTCATCCCCCACGTTAGTTCCCCACCAGCGACCAGGCTCGATCACCAGTACTTCTGTCTTATCAGGATTGCCTCAGCCAGACAGAAATTCAGAACCAAGACTGCACCCTGTGTTCCTGGCACAAACAACATATACAGTTGGGTATTATCTGCATATCAGTGAAAACCCACACCGTGGCCTCTAATAATATCACCCAGGGGTAGCATGTACACCATGAATAACTTGGGTGAGATGATCGAACCCTGGGAAACTCGAGCAGGAGGAATATGTTCCCATTACCACCTTTTGTGTCCTACCTGTAAGAAAGGACTCAAACCAGTTGAGGATAGTACTGGTGAGTCCACAGAGATCCTGCAGGTGGCCCAGCAACACCCCATGATCCATGGTGTCAAACACAGAGGAGAGATCAAGGAGAACAAGAATTGACTGTTCTCCTTGATCTCTCGCCCTGAGGAGATCTTTCTGTACCTTGACTAGTGCTGTCTCCGTACTGTGTCCAGACTGGAAATCAAACTGGAGCGGCTCATAGATTTCAAAAGCAACGAGATGTGCCTCGAGCCAAAAGGTCACTACTTTCTCCGTAATCTTACCAAAAAAGGGAAGGTTGGAGACAGGTCTTCAATTCACAAGACAGTTTAGGTCCAAGGATGGTTTCTTCAAGAGGGGTTTCACCAGTAGCTCTTTAAAAGCAACAGGGAACACCCCTCTTGAGAGAGAGCATTGGACTATCTCAGCGAATCCTGGGCCCAAATTCCCCACACATCCCTTTAACAGATGTGTTAGGCCCGGGTTCAGTTCACAACATGTAGGCCGCAGCTTTGAGATTATCTCAGTAATCTCTTCATTCTCACTGAGCTGAACTCGTACCAGACATGAGGATTGCTTCTGTTTGCCCCAGATCCTACACTGCAAGTCCTATGAAACCCCGCTGCAGAGATGACCGTCCTAATGGAAGACACCTTGTCAGCAAAGAACAGAACAAACATGTCACATTTGTCAGTGGACATTGCTTTTACTGGCTGGAGACAGAAAGGATGGATACGTCTGTCTGCTGTCCAGAAGAGATGAGCTGGTCTGTTCCCTGCTGTGATAATCTCCCCAGACAGGAACTCTGCCTTTTTACAGGAGACGTCCCTTTGATATTCATACATATGAACATACGAAGAAGCCAGCAAAAGAAGGCCATTTGGTCTATCTAGTCTGCTCGTATTGCAGGGTACACAGCTTGAGCTACTGTCCCTGCGCTCCCTCCTCACACCTCCCATCCTCCTTACCCATGATCCTTACCCTCCCCCTATGCCTATCCCAGCCTCTCTCTTAAAGCTGCCCACTGTCTTCAACAAATTTCACCTCTTTCGGCAGTGCATTCCAAGTGTCCACCACCCTCTCTGTGAAAAAGTGCTTCCTGACCCCCCACTCCTAAACCTCCCGCCCTCTAGCTTAAGACTGTGCCCCCTTAAAGAGACTGGCCTTATCCATCCCTTTCAAGTGCTTGAAGGTCCTGATCATGTCCTCTCTGTCTGTCTCTCTCTCTCCTTTCTTCCAGGGAGTACATGTTCAGCGCCCTCAACCTCTCCTCATATGTCTTACCCTGCTGACTCAGTCTTTCATCCTCAGAATGGGACCTACACTAGTGACATTCTAATCTCTGACTCAAGGTCTTCAACTCCCTAAACTCCCCATCAAACTATGGAGATCTCAAGCATGAGAGCCTCGGTCATATTTATTTATTTATTCACAATTCAGATTTACAACCTATGAGTCAAGGACTCATTTACAATGGCACCTCGTTGCAGGAAGGGGAGACAACATTTTGGTGGAGCAAAACAGTGGGTAACAATACAGGTGAGATACAAAAAAGAGCATACAAAGCAATTTCAGCGATACAGTGGAGCACGCAGGTTTCAATGCGTGGTGTACAGACTACAAGTAAGCTAATCTAAATAAACTAGTACATATTTAATACTATAAGGTCCGTAGAGATACTAGGTGGTGGTTACCGGGGGGGGGGGTGCAGAGGGGTAGTTGCTAGGGAGAGGGTGGACCAGGAGGACTATGTTTGTGGAATTGCTCAGGAGGAGCTCTTGGGAAGGCCCTTTCATGGGCATTTGCAGCTCCGAGTGTCAGTGAGGTGTTTGCGTAGGGAGATTTTGAAGGGATAAATTTTAGAGATGTTTGTGATGTGAGTGAGGAGGGAATTATACCAGGAGGGGGCTCTGTAGCGGAAAGATCTTTGGGCCAGCGAGGTCCTAACTCTCGGCACCTAGAAGGTGGCTTTGGTTGTATTTCGGGTGGTGACCGAGTGGATGGCCCGTTGTAGGGATGTAGTGACTCCTGGAGGGGAGAGCCCAAGTAGCGCCTTTTGGCCAGATACTAAGTGTGTATCGCAGGTTCTTCAAAAGTGGAGTAGGTTCGGGGAGTAAAGCTGGACGTGGTGCATTCTGCTGGGGGCACCGGGTCAGGAGCCTGCAGGCTTTGTTGATAGGGGTCTGGACTATGGTGAGGGCAGTGGGGTCAGCAGCTGCATTGTTATGGAGCCCATAATCAACCAAAGACAGGATGGAGGAGGTTTTAGCCAGCCATAGGGCATACTCAAGGAGGCAGTCTTTGTGGTGGTAAAGGAGTCCAATCCGGGCATTCATGGCAGAGGACAGCGAGGTAAGATGGACATGGAAGGAGAGAGCTGAGTCGAAGGTGATGCCCAGGTATTTGTATGTTGATACCTGTTCAAGGGGGTGTAGGGTATGGGGAAGGATGAGAAGGGGGGCATTTCTGGAGTTACTTTGGCAGTGTGCAAAAATCATAGATTTAGTCTTCTTGTGGTGCAGAACCAGACGATGATTGAGGAACCATATTTCAGCTTGGCAAAGAGCTCTGCAAGTGGGTGGAGTCTGGGAGGCAGTGAGGACTGCATCGTCTGTGTATAGAAGCATTTTACCCGAGCAGGGGAGGATGTTTAGAAAGAAACTGAACAGTGTGGGGCCCAGGATGGAGCCCTGAGGAACCCCAGAGCATACAGGTAGGGCAGTTGATAGGATACCATTGATTTTGACCCGTTGGGATCTGTCATGGAGGTAGCTGGAGAATCAGGCCAGGGGGCCAGACGAGAAACCAAGATGACGGAGGGAGTCAAGCAATAGGGGGTGACACATAGTGTCAAAGGCCTTGGATAGGTCAGTGAATACTGCCCCAACGATCTCCCCAGAGTCAAGTGCAGAGTGTATTTGATGGGAAAACTCCAATAGGGCTGAAATGGTGCTGTGTCCAGGATGGAAGCCGTGCTGCTCTGGGCATCATACCTCTCAAGTGTCCCTGATTTTGCCTCAAAATTTTACTCTGTCCCTCCTAAAATTTGTGTTTTTGTGGCTAAACAGTGGGGACTGTAAGCACAAAACAATGTCAAGCATTAAATTTACAGACTTGTTCTTCTTTAGAAAATGTGTTTTGTACTAAGCCCCATATTCTACCAGCTTTCTGGGTAGATATCTCTAATTTTGAAGATGTGTCCCTGATTTTGGTCCTTTGTCCCTGATTTTTTTTAAGCCTTGTCCCTGATTTATGATTGGGGGTTCGAGGTATGCTGGGTAATATGTTGTACTTGAATAGATAATCCATCAGTTGGGTGGATACTATTTTCCAGGGCTTTGGGGCGGGAGGATGCTGATCAATCTGTAGTTGTTTGGTAATGTGCAGTCTTCATTTTTATGAATTGGGGTAATTTCAACCGATTTCCATGTGCTCGGGAATTGGCCAAGGCATAGAGACCGGTTAAAAAGGTCAGTAAGAGGGGCTAGCATGACATCAAGCGTTAGGTGGAGAATCCTGGAATCAAGGGGGTCACAACTGGGATTGCGGCTGGAGAGGACTTTTAGTAGGGGTGGTTTGACATTGCGGGGAGATATGGTCTGGAGGAGAAATGGGGGGCGATTAATAGCAGGGGGTTTGGAGGCACGGATAGGATCGAAGAAGTGGGCAGGAAGGACTGCACTTAGGTCAGAAAAGGTCGTGTTGAGGCAATCGGCAACAAATGGGGGGTCAGTGGTGACTGCGCCGTTAACAACCATCTGGTGGTCGGGGGAGAGCAGGTTTTCCCATTAAGCTCCTTAACATTATCCCAGAAAGCTCGAGCAGAGCCCCAGGATGAGGCCAGGGTGGTTTGGTAGTGTTTGGCCTTGGCTTGCCTTATGACCCAGGTGCATTGGTTGTGAGCGGCACTACAGGCTTGTCTGTCTGCTATCCTGCCTGATTCGACTGCAGTGTGCCACAGGTTATCTCGGTGCTTCAGTTGGTGGATCAGGGAGGGAGAAATCCAGGCAGCATTGTGTCTTTTGGAGCGAGTGCTGGTAACAGGGCCAAAGATGTCACAGGCCTTGCAGAAGGCTCTGGTGAGGAAGGCAAGGGCAGTATCTGTGTCCATTGCAAGGGAGATCGGGGACCAGTCGGGGCTGGGCTAGGTACTGCTTTAGCTTATTAAGGGCCCCGGGCGTGACAGGGGTGACTTTGCACTGGGATTGAGCGTGGGGGAGGACCAGAAACAGAGGATAGGGGAGTGGTCGCTAAGGGAGTTTGCAAGGACGTTAACAGACTTGATTTTGTGGGAGCGGTTGGAGAGTATTATATCAAGGAGGGAGCTGGACCCACTTGATTGGTTGAATCTGGTGGGAAGAGTGACTGTTTGAGTTAGGTCAAGGGCCGTGAAGGTGTCCTTTATGTGTGCTGCAGTGGAGACAATCCAGTTGATGTTGAGGTCACCTAGGATGAACTGTTCAGCTTTGTGGGGCAGGGTAGAGAGATAGTCAGCGAGTGAGTGGATAGCTAGACTTTGGGCCTGTAGGGGTATGTAAGTGGTTGTGAGATAAAGAGGGCCACGGCCCGGGTCAGGGGAGATTTGTAGGGTGATGGCTTGGGCACCGTGGTCTAGCTTGGGGTTAGGTAGTGTGTGGCCCAGGAGGGAGTCGCGCAAGTAGACTGCACATCCGCAACCACGCTTACCCACACGATCTTCTCTGAAGAGGGTGAAGCCTGGGAAGGAGACGGCAGAGTCGGGGGTTAATTCGGAGAGCCAAGTCTCCACTATGGCAAGAATGTCAGGTCTGTGTTGGGTGACCCAGCACTGGAGTGCAGCAGTTTTCTTTGGGAGACTGCAGATAGTCATAGAGGCAATGCGGAGGCCCCGCCCAGTAGGGGGTGAAGAGGGGGTGGAATGTCCAGGCCCGGTGTTAGGGTGGATATTTCCAGAGAGCAGGAGGAGTAAGGTGATGGAGTCGGGAGAGGACTACGGCGGTTGGGGTAGAAGTGCTTGGGCGAATCTCTAGGATCGGGTGATTGCAGGGGATGGGTGGGGATTCACGGGCAGGTATGGCTAGGATGGAGAGAGCCCACCCTGCACCGTTACAGGGGCAGGGAGTGGATGTTGGTGGGGGTGTGGGGGTGATAGGGTGGTCCAGCGTGCAAGGTGGGTTATTGGTGAGTGGAAAATAGATGGGGATGCTAGGAGCAATGGGGGATTGGCGAGTGAAGGCTGGCAGTCTGGCAGATGTGTGCTTACAACAGAGCTGGAGAGATTCACCGGAGGGATAGTGGGGGGGACAGCATAGTGAGGAGCGGAACGAGTATAGAGAACACTACAAGGGACATACTGGAGTATGAGATGTGAGGAAGACAGATAAATGGTGGCAGGCAGGCTCCCCCCTAGTGGCCAATGAATATAATCTGCAAGTGGAGAGGTGGGCTGATTGGTTAAAACGCGTCCGCACTCCTATTGGTTAAGTCACCCTGTTAAGCTACATGTCACAGAATCATGAGTCTTGGTGACTGCCTTGTTATAGGTCACCACCGCCTCCTCTGTTCCTGTCGCACAATCCTCCAACACACTCGATAGGTCCAGTTTCGCCATCAGTCCTTTAGGGGTCAAACCCTTAGACAAGCAGAAATAGGCCATCTCCAAAGGGGGAGGACTCTTGGGGGGGCGGCCCAAATGAGAACACCTCCATGCAGTGATCCGACCAAATGACCAGTTCAATCCCGAGGTTATTTATGTCGAGTCCCAATGAGAATACCAAGTCCAAGGTATGGCCATGAGTATGGGTCGCAGAATTAACAGCTTTTGTCAGGCCCAGCGATTCCATCATTTGGATGAAGCCCTATCCTGATTGTGAGAGTTTATTGTCGACTCAGACATTGAAGTTCCTGTTTACGCAGTCGATGTGCTGTGACTTCTTCTGCACCTTCAGCTTGCCCCGACTGCCAGAGAAGATCCTGACTTGTGTCTACATGACCCCACTCAGCACTGATGCAAGCTATGTTGGAGATGGGACGTCAATCCATGAGGAAGATCCTGTGAGACACTAAAGCATGATGGCTCTGTTGTTCCCACATCAGAGCAAGAGGTGCAGCCTGTCCAGATGGCTCCATACACTGCTTGCTCTGAATGGCATCCCCAAGGTTACAGCATTTCCTAAAATGGAACAGTGAGTGGCTTACCACAATTTGTAAGTGTCCACACAGCTGATTTTGCACTGGAGCAACCCAAGTGTATGAGTTGCTCCACTGCAAAAGCGGACATGTAAACAGCCTTAGATCACTGGCTGTCTGGGTGGATCTAACTGTGATTCTTACCTGAACATTTAGATCTCTGGCTGGCTGGGTGGATCTGATCTGGTGGTTGGTGGCGGTGCAGAGATTTCACAAGCTCTTATTTGCTACCCTCGCCTAGTCGCCTGCTCCCATTTCAACCAGAAGGGGGACATGAACTCCCTGCAACAGGGTGAGGGGGTGAGCAGAGGAGCCCTGAGAGTTTTGAACAGTTGGTGGGCCCTCCTCCATGCAGCAGGAATTTCTTGGAGTGAATGACATCAGTAGTGGCTGCTATACTATCACAGGTTTATAGTTTGCCAAAAATAAATTTCTAACTTAGCAGGTAGCACCTGAGGTTAAAAATTCCACATATATGATACCCCCACTCCCCCCCCCACACACACAGAAGTGCCCTGTAAAACCCAGTGTTGGTGGAATTACATTGAGACCACCCCAATTTAAAAGTCAAAATAACGAAGGTTAATATCCAGCCTCCCCTCTGCCTCCCATCCCCACTGCCTGCCTGTCCCCTCACCTTATGTAGTCGTTTACTCATTTTCTAAACGCAGCTCCTCGACGATCGGATATCCTGCCACTTCACTGAATTCAGCAGATCCTCCTCCAGGGGCTCCCTGGCTGCTGATCTCCACTACCACTGGTGTCAGCATGGCTCAGTTGGTAGCACATCCGCCTCTGGACCAGAAGGTCGTGGGTTCTTGTCCCATGCCAGGATTGGACTTGCTTCTAAAACGCTGGTATCCGAGTGCGGTATTAGGGGGGTGCTGTACTGCAGGCGTGTGCCGTCCTTCGGATGAGCTGTTAAACCAAGATCCCTTCTACAAATCCTGGTGCTATCCTGGTGGGTGTCCAGGTGGAAGTAAATGAACCCAGGGCACTCTTTGCAAAAGAGTAGGGGACATTCCCGGTGTCCTGGCCAACATTCCCCTTCCCATAAACTGGTTCATGCAATTGTCCAGGCTGTGTGTGGATGTCGATGTGCGATATGGCCGCCACTACACATTGTCACTTCACTACCAGTCTAGCAATGCTCGTAAAGCACTTTGGGATACACTGTGTATGAAAAGCACTATATAAATGCTGATTGGTCATCTTCTTCACTATTGGATCTGGAGCTGCCTGCCATTGCTGAGACCGAAAACTAGTATGTCAGCATTTTTGCAGCACACGGGTCGTCCACAACTTGAATCACACACAGCGCACAGCAATCCACAGCTTAGAGGAGTCGGCACTGTTCTTGTGAATTAATTACTGACACTGTCTTTTGGCTGCTGATAGTCAGCTGCTCCACGGAATGGTGAGCAAGCCTTCATGCCTCTGGTGGTGTACTGGATGTGACATCTCATCTCGCTCTGTGTTCTGGCCCCGATTCAGTTCATCAGTTGCATGCCTTAGCTACTTTTTCCAAAGCATTGCCGGTCGGAAGATCAGCTGCACGATGTCACTGTTGCCTAGGCAACCTGATGCAACTTGGAGCATTGCATGCTATTGACCAGCATGACAGCTGATATTGGAGCACTGCTGATTTTCCCGGTCCCCTTTTTATAGTATGTGACCGAACAAAACACTAACTCGTACTGATTCAGCAGTGCATGCGTCAGATCCTGAGAATCTGGGGAATACTGCCTCCTTCTCCATGAGGGTCTGTCTGCTGCTCTCTGCTTCACCTGGTCGGCAGTACCATAGGTTCTTTTATTTATTTATTTTTTTTAGTTAGTTGTTTAACCAGGAGTAGCACACTAAGCTGAAAGCTTTTTTATAGGAGCGACCTGGGAGCACAGGGAAGTTGTGACTTGCTCAGGGTCACACAGTATACAGGTGGAAGTTGTGGGATTCAAACTCAGGTCTGGTCTGCTGGATGTCACCAGATTTGCAGCTCAGAGCCTTAAACCACTGCACTATACTGCCTCCCTGCTAGTTCCCTACAACAAGGTCCTCCGAGCATGATCTCCAGTGGGGAACTGAGGAGGGATGGGGCCGCCCACATTTATATGGGAGAGCCGACGTCTGATGTCATCATGGGCAGCTCCTACTGGACTGCTTGCAAAATTTTCTGTGTGGTCCTGGTGCTTGGCGGCTTATAGTTCCATAGGTGTGGCCTGATGAAAGAGATTCTCTTGAAGATCTATTGCTATGGTAAGTACATAAGTGTTCTTTGTAAGCTGTGGGATGAGATACGGATAGTGCAGTACAGTTCATCAAGCACAGACCAGGGGCATTGGGAACAAACAGCGATTGCAGGTTAGCAATTGCAGGAGCACTGGCTGCACTCAAGTAGGTACACCTTGAGCCCTTTTTTAAAACCTCCAAGGGGGAGCAGTTTTGGAGGGAAGCCGGAAGAGTGTTCCAGAAGGATGGAGCTGAGCTGGCAAAGGATCTCATCACCACACTGGACCTAACTAGTTATTTCTAATAGTGAGCAGCCAGAGGAACTGTGCACTCTCCATAATTGTTTGCGAGGCAAGCTTCTTTGGAGGCAGGGAGTAGGACCCTCTTTAGAAGTTTGTAAGTAAGGCAGAGGAGAGGATTTTCAAGCGTACCTTCCAAGAATGGCCAGTTCAAGGAGAGGAAGACATTGCAGTGGTGCATCCTGAGTGGGGTACCCAAGGCACATGGGCAATCTTATTGTAAAGCACATTAAGCTTATTAAGTTCAGTGTTCATCGAGTATTCTGGGTAGCTAAATACAGGGCACTACTGTTGCAGACAAAAACTGGAGGCAGTACCTGCACGCTGTGTAGGGCTCCACTTGCTGTAGTAGATGAAGGAAAGGACCCAGTGGTAATAAGAGATAGAGGACTAAAGTATGAGAAGCAGTGTGCAGCTGCTGTTAAGGGGGCCAGCAGAATGATGGAGTACATCCGGGGGGGGGGAGGGACCAGTAGGGTGGGTGAAGTAATCCTTCCACTTTACAAGGCACTGGAAAGGCCCCCCCTTGGAGTGTTGTGAGAAGTTCTGGGCTTCTCAGTGGATAAAGGATGTTGAAGTAGGCAAGAGGGTACAACGCTGGGCCCCCAGAATGATCAGGGTATGGGGACAAAGCTAGCAGGACCGGATATTGGCTGTTAATGTGTTTCTTTTGGGGCTGTGATGTGTGATATCATCTCAGTCCTCCAAGTAATCAAGGGTATCGGCAAGACCAAGCAGGGATGTTTGATCTGGTGTCCTCCAGCAGGATGCAGGGACAGGCCCGATGCTCAGAGGTGGTAAATTCAGAGGTAACTTTAGAAGGCATATCTTCTTTCAGAGCCGGTTGGATTTGTGGAACAGCCTATGAGTGGAGACTGTGGACTTGAAGCTAGTACAGGCCTTCATGGTAAATATGGATAAGTGTTTGCTTACTGAGGGAATCACAGACTATTCTGAGTAGTAGAGTGGGTACGCAATCTCAATAAAAAAAAAAAAAGTCCCATGTTTTCACAGCTTATTGAAGCAGGAGTATAAACATGATCTATTACTATTGTGTTTGGGTGCTGACTGGGGTGCAAGCACTATCTGGTCAATACCACAAACAAACAAACTCCTGGGGCTTGATTCACAGAGGGTGACTGCTGCCCTGAACATGGTGCCACACCATGCGCCTGATTCTTGTAGGTCATGAGCATTTGAGACACTTCGCTGTTTTTACGGTGGCTTGCCCCACATATTTGGCGCAAACCCGTTACAATGGTCCCCAAAAGTTAGACCAGGAAAAACTGGTCTAACTTGAGGCAAATAGTACATGGATCATGAATCCCGATCGCCAGGCCAGGATAGGCGCTACGAGCCCTTGCACCGGTAGGTGTTCATGACCCGCGTGCTTGCAGAATTTAAATCCCGCTTGAGAATTGAGCCCCTGATTTTAACATAAACATTTTGTTTGTAAGTTCTTGTTATGCCAATACAGGCAAATTCTGGATCTGTTGTGTCATGGCAAACAAAAGTTCTGGTGCCTTTTGGGTCTTGGTAGGAAAGAGAGACTAAGCTCAATACAGGATAGATGGGAGTATTATTTTGCTACATATTCAGTACTTTTACAGAGATTGTTTCCCATTTCGTGTGGCAGCTGTAGAGGGCTAACTAGTATGTTTGTCTCATTGTTCCCGTAGGTTATTGGACACAGTAACTTCAGCACCATCAGGGCAACCACTTGTGTATGTAAAGGTATGTATTAAGGTGGGAAGATCACCATTGAACAGTTAATGGCAAGCTGCTCTCTCTGCTGTTGTAAAACACACACACATACAAAATAAGGTAGTTTATCCCAGGCACACTGCCTTAGGGGTAGCTGGGCCATTCCACTGGGGTGTCAAACAGACGAGGCATACTGATGAGTCCTGGTAGGACGAAACACGTGTCTATGTCTTCTGTTAGCACCCTTTGCAAACTGTGTGAGAGGCCTTTCGGCACCATGCAATTCTGCTTAAAGTTGGACCAGCATAACATTCTGTGGTGATTTGCATATGCAGCCCATGATGCTTTGCATTGTGGGGAGCATGTGTGATTTTGTATTTTCTTGAAACTTGGCTTCCAGCCAAATGCCCTTTGGGTAACCTCTGCCTCAGTGTTTACGCACAGAGGTTCTTTGTCTTTAAATAGTTTTTATTTTAATGGGTTCACCACAATATATCCCAGGCACACTGCCTTAGGGGTAGCTGGGCATTCTACTGGGGTGTCAAACAGACGAGACATACTGATAAGTCTTGAGGATAAACACGTGTCTGTCTTCTGTTAGCACCCTTGCAAACTGTGAGAGGCCTTTGGCACCATGCAATTCTGCTTAAAGTTGGACCAGCATAACATTCTGTGGTGATTTGCATATGCAGCCCATGATGCTTTGCATTGTGGGGCATGTGTGATTTTGTATTTTCTTGAAACTTGGCTTCCCAGCCAAATGCCCTTTGGGGTAACCCTTGCCTCAGTGTTTATGCACAGAGGTTCTTTGTCTTTTAAATAGTTTTTTTATTTTAATGGGTTCACCACAATATATCCCAGGCACACTGCCTTAGGGGTAGCTGGGCCATTATACTGGGGTGTCAAACAGACGAGACATACTGATGAGTCCTGGTAGTACGAAACACGTGTCTGTCTTCTGTTAGCACCCTTTGCAAACTGTGTGAGGCCTTTCGGCACCATGCAATTCTGCTTAAAGTTGGACCAGCATAACATACTGTGGTGATTTGCATATGCAGCCCATGATGCTTTGCATTGTGGGGGCATGTGTGATTTTGTATAAGGTAGTTTAGTTGTGTATCTCCAATTACTCACCAAACTTCAACATTTCGCCTGATTTAGGACTGCTTCTTGGGAGTGTTCCTATGGCAAAAACATTGTAAAAATAATCGATATTCCCATGGAATAATACTAATATGCCATAACTCCTTGAATTTATTCATAAAGTAAATTTCACTTTTTTTAAACTCTTTAAAAAATGCAGAACAGCTTATATTATCTTCTTATTAATTTACCACAACCGCCTGGCTGTTCAAGATTACTTATTTCTTGAAAAAGATTGTGGTTCTACATAAACTAAAACATGCTGTTAGCCATCTCACACTCTTTACATCTCAGCCTTTGTGACAGAACATATAATGCTTTGAAACCACTTCCAAATTCCCAGTACCAGCTTATTGTGCAGTCTTCAAACCAGTAGTCAAAAATGCATCAGAGTTTCAACTCCTTTTAACCCACTGCCTCTGCAGTCTCTTCCTGCCTCCTGTCTAACCAGTAGGTCACACGGTCAAGAGTGTGATTTGTGACTGTTGCCTCAGGGTATCAATGTACATGCACTCATAATATTTATTGGCAAGTAAGTTAAGCACAAGTGTCTCCTTACAAATGCATCCAGAAATTTAAATACACATTAGTTACTGTTTGTACTGTGGAGGCTGAGATACTGCCCAGTATGCGCCAGGCTAAAGGAACTAGTGGCTGAGGTGAGCAGGCTCAGGGGAGAACTGTGCAGGTGTGGGAAGGTTCATAGACACTGATGGGGGGGCGGCGAACACGGATACGGGGGGTCAGCTGGAACTGTGAAGGGTCATGCCAGGATTGGGGACTAAACATGGTAGGGGGGAGTGGATGGACGGGAAGGATGGGGAAGGTCGGCAGAGAGTGGGGGTTGCTGGTAGCAGTGGCAAAGGGACCCCCAAGGACGCAGGAGAGGGAACCTAACTCACTGAAAGGGGACGTTGGAAGGCGGTCTGCAGAGGTGATACCGGTCTCAAATAGGTACTTGCCACTGGTCGGGCACCACAATAGAAGAGTGTTCAGATGAAGCAGGGGAACCAGTGAGAGGGGGATGGAAGGAGTCTGAGGGCACAAGTAGGGGGTCAGGAGGAGGGCTACCGGGCCTACTAAAGGTGTAAGGGAGAATGGGGGAAGGGATGCTAAGAGTGGGGTGTACCTGACACGGGAAGATAAAGGGAAGAACTGGGCCAGGATGGAGCCCAGGGAGCAAGGGGCCAGAAGGGAGTCTGCGTGGAGGGGAAAAAGAAGCAGGATGACAGAAAGAATGAGGTGGAGGGATATGGAGGGCAGAAGGGGATGCAGGATGGCACTGGTCAGGGTGCTCAAGAAGTGAAGAATCTGGAAGAGGCTACCTACCGAGGCTGACTAGTAACACACTGGCTGGGGCTGGCATATCTATTGGACAAAGTAGGGGTGGTCTCAAAGAAAGGGCAAAAGAGTTAACTAGTAGTACATTGGCAGGGACTGCACAGCTATGGGACAATGTAGGAGAGGGCTCCAAGAAAGGGCAAAAAGAGTTGGAGGTAGCAGGCAGGTGAGGGTGAAGCCTCACCAAGATGTTGGGGGAGGGTCAGTGGGGCATCGGGGTGAATAGGGACAGAAGGTAGAAAGACACCGAGAACTTGGGGAAGAGGACAGCAACACAGGTAACCCAGAAGAAGAGAGGTGGCAAGGTGCTATTGATTGGTGATTCCATCATTAGGGGTATTAAGTGTGGGGGGGGGGCTAGAAACAGTGCAGTCTGGGTGGAATGCATGCCAGGGATGACGGTGCTAGACGTAATTCACCACATACCCTCATGGGGGAAGGAACAGGACAGAAAGACGTATTTAGTGTTTCACTTGGGAACCAATGATCTGGAAGGGAACAGCCTCCTGGAGGTACAGGCAAGATTTAAGGCCCTGGCTAGGTTCTCTGGAGGTCTCTGCTTCAAATCTGTGGCCTTTTCAGAGGTGTTGCCAGTACCCAGGGCTAGTACGGAGAGTAAACAAAGAATAAAGGATTTCAATAACTGGCTAGCGAGGTGATGTAGGTAGATGGGTTACGGAATGGTAGGGGACTGGGGAGCAACATGGGATGACGAGAGCCTCTTTGCCCCTGACAGGCTACACTTTAATAAAGAGGGGGCAGCCACATTGAAATGTAAGCTGGGTGAATTCTTTGGAAGTGAATTTAATTTAAACTAGATACAGAGGGGACTGGAAATTGTGCCACGCAGTACAGAGGCTGAGCTGGAGGACCCTTGGTTCCCCCAGGATAGACAAGGGGGTTTCATTTCTGGCATACTCTTGGGGAGGGAAGGGGTGAGAGAGCAATGGTGGAGGGGTTTGGTGGTCAGTGCCAGGAGCCTGGCAAACAAGGTAAAGGAGTTGACGGCCATCATTGTGCATGACAGCCTGGACATAATTGTGGACAAAGAGACTTGGTGGACACAATATCATATGAGGGAGACATCAATACCTGGCTTCAGATTGTTCAGGAGAGACAAGGGTTGGGGCCTGGCATTATACATCAGGGAGGACATAAAGGTAATGGAGGGACAGCAGGGGGATGGGGATACTAAACTCCTCTGGGTCACACTGGGCAGAAGGACAGGAGAATCCTTAAGACTTGGGGTTGTGTATAGAACACTGGCCCAAGGGGAAGAACAGGATGGGGAGATGTTGCAGGCCATTGCTAGGGTGACTCTCAAGGGGGAAGCACATCTAGTGGGGGACCTAAATCTCCCAGTCATAGATTGGGCCATCCCAGATGCGGCTTTGGCCAGAAGCAAGGGGATCTTGGAGGCGCTACAGGGGGTGTTCCTTCAGCAGTTGGTCAGAGATCCAACTGGGGGGAACAATCTGCTGGACATTGTCCTAAATGAATGGAGAGAATGTGGAAGGAGTGGAGATGGTAGAAAAGCTGGGAAACAGCGATCACAGGACCATCAGGTTCAGGGTAAGGGCAGTGAGAGAGGTGTGCCGAACCAGCACATCAGTGCTGGACTTGAGACGCACAGACTTTGGTAGGATTAAGCAGAAGGTGAGGGAGTTGCTGGAAGGCATGGGAGAAATAAATGAAGTGGAAGGGCTATAGAGAGCTATCAGAGATGGTGCAGGAGGCCACACAAATGCGTGTTAGGATGGTAAGCAAGGGAACAAGGAATAGGAGTCCACTTTGGTTCAACAAGGAGGTGGCGAAGGTGGTCGAGGGCAGGAGGAGGGTGTTCAGGGAATACAAGAGAACTCAGAATGAAGAGGACAGGGAGGCTTATTGGGAAATGAGGCTAACGGGGTAGGTAATCAAGACAGCAAAGGCAACCACAGAGGAAAGGATAGCTACTCAGGTCAGGGGAGGGAATAAAACCTTTTTACGTATATGGGGGATAGGAGAAAGGCTGGCCAAGGAATTACAAGGCTGAGGTGGGGAAGGAAGGATCTTTTAGAGGGGGATTGGGATAAAGCAGAACAACTTAATAGGTACATTTGCTTAGTGTTTACGAAGGAGGGAGAGGGTAGGGACCAGAGCTAAGGGGAGGTGGGGAGCGAGGATAGACATGAAACCCTTCAGTGCAGAGAGAGCCAGGAGAGCTAGGCAGGCTAAAGGTGTACAAGGCTATGGGGCCAGATGGCTGCACCCAAGAGTGATCCGGGAACTGAGAGAGGAGTTGACTGCCCCACTAGCAAAGCTGTTCAGCCTCTCCCTGGTTTCTGGTAGGGTGCTGGAAGATTGGAGGAGAGCAACTGTAGCCCCAATACATAAGGGGAGGAAGCAGGGAGCTGAAGGAGAGCTACCACGTGGTCAGCATCACTGCAGTGGTGGGCAAGGTCACGGAGGTGCTCATCAGTGAAAGGGTGATGGAATACCTTAAAATAAATTGACTGCTGGATGATAGACAGCATGACTTTACTAGAGGGAGGTCATGCTAGTCCAATTTAGCAGAATTATTTGACTGGGTGACACAGATAATTGACCAGGTGGGTGTGGTAGACATGGCCTGTCTGGACTTCAGCAAGGCCTTCGACATTGTGCCCCACTGAAGGCTGTTCTACAAGCTGGAAAGCTTAGGGATGGTTGTCACAATAGCCAGATGGGTGGAAAACTGGCTGGTAGACAGTAGCCAGAGGATGGTGGTAAATGAGGTGCATTCCAGGACAGGGAGGGTGACGAGCATGGTCCCCCAGGGGTCAGTACTGGGGCAGCTCCTTTTCAGTATCTACATAAGTGACCTAGCGGACAGTCTGAAGGGCCGTGTGACCCTATTTGTGGATGATCTGAAAATCTGCAACAGGGTGGACACAGCAGGGGGTATTGAAAACATGAGACTGGATACGAGGACTCTGGAAAGGTGGGCGGAGGCCTGGCAGCTAAAATTCAACGTCAAGAGGTGTGCAGTGATGCACATGGGCAACAGAAACCTGAGGGTAGGATATACACTGGGGATCAGGATCATGGATCGAGAGAGAGAGAGAGAGATCTAGGGATAACAATCACCAGTGTCCTCAGGGTGGGGAAGCAGTGCACCAGGGCCGTGGGGAGGGTGTATGGAATGCTGCAAGTATAGGCAAGGGAATAACGAGCAGGATGAAGGCGGTCCTGATGCCCCTGTACCAAGCCATGGTAAGACCGCACCTCGAGTATGATGTCCAGTTCTGACCCCATACCTGCAAGGACATAGAGTTGGTTGAAAGGGTCCAGAGAAGGGCGACCAAGATGGTGCTGGGGATGAAAGACAAGCCGTATGAACAGAGATGTAGGGAATTCGGGCTCTACACATTTGGAGACTAGAAGGGAGAGGCGGGACATGATAGAGACCTTTAAATACATCAAAGGGATCAACAAAGTGGATGCGGGGCGTTTATTTCACTGGAAGGTAGGCACCGTAACACGGCATAGTCTGAGACTATGGGGTGGAACTACAGGGGCAACATGAGGGGGTTCTTCTCTGAGAGAGAGAGAGAGAGAGAGACAGAGAGACAGAGAGACAGAGAGACAGAGAGACAGGAGGAGGTCTGGGACGAAGCTTCTACTTTTTTTTTTCCCTGAACTTTATTTTCCTTCACTGGCCATTTAGACCTCTCTCCGGTGAGGTCGTTTGGAGCTTGCCTGTCCTGCCCCGCCTGAGATCCTCCTGGGACTGGTCTGCTGCTGTCTGACTCTCCCCTCCAAATACCCCGCCTCACCCCCGGTTAGGACCGCATACTCCTCCAGCTCCTGTCTATAATCTAGAAGGGCAGCTGGGTAGTGGAGGAGAGACAGCAACCAACCAGGACGGATCTGGCAAGGGACGTTGGGGCAGCCCTCTGGGCCCACCATCGCCTGTCCGGGTGCCAGTGTGTATGCGTTTTTCTGGTTTCCCCCATGAGGTCAGGACATGCCATGATGTGCTGCATGCGACGGGAGTGCTCCTGCCCACATGCGTAAGGCGTCCATCGACACCCCTAACCTTGAAGTGCATGCCTCAAGTAGCATTGCCCTTGGTCTCCACTAGGGGCCGCTGGTACTGCAACAAGCATGCCTACCCCGCTCCAGGAGAGGAGAGCAGTCCTCTGGACGCTTGATCCTCTCCTGCCCCTTCCAACCCCTCGACGATCCAAGCCTGCTCCTGAACCCTGGTCGCCAGCATGGTGCAAGATGTGGCATCCAGTACTCAACCTCGCGCCACCAGGCCACCATGGGACACGCTTCTAGAGATGGTGGTGGGGGCCGAGACTGTGTCAGGCTTCAAGAGAGCATGGGACAGGCACATGGGAATACAGGGAGGTGTGGTGGAGCCTTGGAGGAGGGGCAGACTTGATGGGCCAAGGGTCCTTTTCTGCCATCAATTTCTATAATTCTATAAATATAAAAAGTATTCAAAATTACAAGGTGCAAAAGTCACATAAAGCATCCACAAAGGCTGTACCTAGTATTGTAGACCAAACGTTTATATTTTGTCACAGTGATCAGTGAACAATGCTTCAGTGTTTCTGCAAAAATAAAAACAGGTGGGCAGTCAACTCTATTAAAGTTAAGAAACTTACTGTTAGAATATATGTCAGTAGAGTGAAGGTGGCATTGGGAGGTTTTAAGGAAATCAGTCCCATTAGATAAGGAGATGCTTTTCCAGGAATGACTTTACAAATGAGACCTGGCTGGTACCACAGGTAGATTGTCCTGTGTTTCAGAAGTTATAACAGAATTGATAAACACCCAGATATAGCAGTATACACACACACACACACACACACACACACACACACACACACACACACACACACACACACACACACACAATCAGGTGATACGAACTGGGCTGACACAAAGCTTCTTTTAAAGATGAGGTGGTTTTCTAGTCCTTAGGAAAAAGCCCTTGGTTGTGTATAAATTAAATGTTAGGTGTTTTGTAGGGCAGCTAATTTATGAAAAACCGGTGCAATATATCTAAGCTAGTTCCCTTATTAATGCCAGCCAGTTCCTTACTGACGTTGTGTTGTTTAAAAGGCATAAACATAAAAATGCGGATGAGAATGGGAAACAAAAAATAGTTGGAGCAGTGGAAGTGGTGGGTAGATTGGGGGTGAACCAAGCTTTGAGAAAGAAGAATTAGATGGAAGTAGTAATTATTTGTATGATGGACCTTCACAACTATGGTCATTCTGGATATTGTTTAATGGTTTGCCATAGTTATTGAGAATCAGATTTGTCTGCAGCAATTTGAGTCTGATAAAAGTTATTTTTAGTATTTCTAATACAGGAAGTACAGCGAAGTTTCAAAAAATTCCAGGCAACATGAAGAGCGAGAGAGATACCAGTCTCACTCAAACAATCCAAAAAAGATATGCGTATTCATTAAAACATTTAAAATGACATTTAAACAAGCTTTTTATGTGTGCTTTTTGAGATGGCCATTCTTTAGTCATGCAGTATGGCAGTGATTGCAAACAACCTGATAGAAAATACCAGCTCTGCATTTATTAGTGGGAGAGAGAGACTAAGATTAATTATCTTCTTTATCTACTGCTACAGCAATTACTGCAGTTAGGCCTCCTTTACCTCGGTTAAATGATTCAAGGACTCCTCTCCTGCAGATCGTAATCCATAAAAATTGGCAAATTGATAATCAGCAAATGAAGAGGTCTCGCGAGAGTCCCCAACGGTACATTCATGTTAAGCCTTTTCCAAATCCCACCAAAGCCTGTCTCAGTAAAATCATTCTATACGCTGACAACGTGGTTATTCTAAACTGCAACTCCCAACTAGAACAACTCACTAAGGATCTTCAGTCCACCTTCAACCAGTTAGAGGATTGGTTCAGTGAGCAGAAATTTCTGCTCAACTATTAAAAATAAATTAAAAAAAAAAAAGACCATGCTCTTCGCCAGCCACCAACAGCTTGGTAAGCCACAGGCCCTGCTCCTGCTGACCACGTGCCTCCTCCAGTATCTGGACAGTGGTCTTGAGAAGGGGGGCAGACCCTGCCATGAGGGTCAGTTCATGGGGGACCCTAGGAGAAAAGGACAATCCTGGGCATGGCAGGGTGACGGGCTGGGCAGACCAAAGCTTGATATGGGCCGGTTGGGAGACTGGGGATGAAAATCTTTTATTGAAAATCAGTCAGTCAATGCAGCATCTTAACTTGCTGCTCCAGCAGCATGTCTGTCTCCTGCTGAAACCATGATTCCTGATTCCCTGCTGTCCTCCGATCAGATTCTTACAGTTTTTTCTAAAATCAGAAATGCTGCAGTTTATCGTGATAATCAATATACTGTGATACTTTTTATACAACTATCATGATCCTAAAAATCCAGCATCACGACATCCCTCTCCGGGAGGTGGTGGAAGGCTATGTCATCCCACACTTCTTGAGAGGTTTTTCTGTTTTTCTTCCCATCCCCAAAAGGATGCTGGTAGCAAGGTCTCAGTGATGCCTGTGTACACAGATGCGTGCAAACGCACATCGGAGCCAGTCGGCATCCCCCACCCTGTACTTCATCTCTAGTTGCACCATCACCCATGGTTCCCTAGGAGGCAGTAATGTAGAGAGTCTGCAGTCATCCCCGAGGAGGAGACCATCTTCTGGGAAGCTCGATCCTCCTCTCGCCGGGTTGGCCGCCGCCCTCCAGTAACTAACAAACCCCGGGTTACCAGCTGCCGTGAGCAACAACCTGCAACTGTGCCTGACTGGCCAGATGTCATAAGGTACATTTTGAAAAAGAAAATTCCAGCTTATAATTTTATTTTGTGTATCTTGTGTCCCCTAACAGGATCGCTGTCTCCTAGACTTCATCAGTTCTGGCTGCTTGTCTGCACTTGACATTACAGTCTTCTGCTTATGACCTCATAGGCTGTTGCTGTGGAAATACTTATTACATCATAAATGGATTGAGATGCTGGGGTAGACCAGCAGCCAGAACAGAATGCAGGCCAGACCAGGATCCTGTTTGGAAGATCTTACTCAGTGGGAGCTCTTGCAGCAGGCTATAACAATTAGGACTATGCCGAGCACTAGGACCCTCCGAAACCTTTTCAGCCAGCAGTATACAGCAGGGACTGCTCCCCGACATCGGCCCCGCCCACATCAGCCCTGGTACAAAAGGGGCAGACCCAGCTCCAGCTCAGGTTTTTTTCCTGCCAAGGCCCCCACACGTGAGAAGAAGGACTTAAATTTAGCTTGCCAGGAACAGCAAAAACTTCTATTTTCAACCAGCTTTTTGCAACTGCTTTCAATTTTTTTTTTTCATGTATCATTGATGGGCTGTTTTCTGATCGTTTCAGTTGGTCGACGGATGTCTTCACCGTCTGCCGGTCTCTCCAGAGCTCCATCAAACAAATGCGACAGTGGGAGGCAGATCCCTGCCAAAGACTGGCACAAGAGCTGTGTCTTTTGCCTTGGGCCGACACATACCGCACCTGCCCAGCCTGCCAGGCTCACCAGCCGACCCAGATCCGACATCTTAAGGCCCTGAAGGCATTTCTACTGGAGAAGAAGATGGATCTGCACCCTCCAAGGGAAAGTGTAGGAAAAAACAAGCACCACGGGAAAGACCATAGTCGGTCCTGGCACCGTCCTGGTCGCAGTTCCGTTTTCATTCACGGCCCTCTCCCAAGAAGGCCCATCTTTCCTGGGCTCAGGAGAGCTCTATGTCATCCCAGGCCAAGGCTGGCCCATTGGTGGAGAAGCCAGCTAAGCCGAATGTAACCACGCTTAAGGGTTACCACCAAGCCCTTGAGGTGAAAGCTCTCCCCCACCTTCAAGGCACCGCACCACCTGCTAAAGGCGTGCCTCCGGAGCCCATGGACCTCCCGCACCCAGTTGTCGGTCCCACCACTGACGCCGGGTTGAAGGGGCGATAAGAGGAGCCGCCATGGAAGAACCGACGCCCCCATCTCCTGGAAAGTCCCCCCACCCCACCCCGGCACCCAAGAGGGCTCTCCTATGGGCCAACATCCCGGATGCTCCTTTCTGGGCCGAGCGGGTGAACGCTTTCGAAGGATGAGCTACAGGAGTTGTTCTCCTTTAGTGGGGACAGGTTCAGAAGCTGCCTCTGGCCGCCAGCCCAGACACCAGTACCGGACCCAGCAGGCAAACCACAGCAGGGAGGTGAGCCTTCCCGAGGAAGTCCCCAGAGCGACCGCCACACCTCCTTCCGTGGCTCTGCTCCGCTCCGGTCCGAAGACCACCGCCGACGCCTAAGGACTCTGGAGACCGCTCACCGTCCAGGTCTTGTACTGCAGCTCTTCTCGTTTCTCCTAGATGAAAGCACTCCGACATCAGTCCTCTGATGGACGCTCAGTCTTTACTCCATCGCGGTCCCAAGGATCAGAGCGGTCTTGGGACCAACATTGGTCCCCAGTTACCGGCGACAGAGGGGTTTGGTCATAAGGGAGAGATCGGACTATTCCAGATCATGTAGTCGCCTCCTCCCTCTTTTCTTCTTCTTTATTCTCTTCCTCTCTCAGCTTAGAGCAGTCCCGAAAGAGAAGGACTGTCGCCGCCTCCCGACGATCCAACCTTTATGGACGTCATGAGGCATATTCAGGTCTCCAGTGAGTGGAAAACTGAGGACTTGGATCCGGAACGCCAGAGATTGGCAAAATACCTGAGGCAAAAGGAGCCGAAACCACTGGTGGTCCCTCCTTTAGTGGACACTTTCCAGGACCTGACTCGGACTACCTGAATGCATCCAGCTTCCATCCCGGCTGTTCCCAAGGAATTGGACAGGCTGTATAAGGCCCTGAGGGCAGAAGCTTTCCTAGCAGAGAACCCTCAGGCGCGGACTCTTCGGTCATTACGGCTGCCCATGACAAATCCAGGCAGCCGAAGCACCTTAGTTCGCAGCCTTCCGATCCGGAGTCTCGGTATTTGGACCAGGTGGGCAAGAAAGTTTATTCTGCCTCTACCTGCTCCATCCGGTCCCTTAACTTCCTGATGCATATGGTCCGGAATCAGAATGCTCTGTGGGAGAGGGGACAAGAGCTACTGAAGACCATGCCAGATTCCGATCAAAAGTTGGAACTTCTGGATATTATGAAATCGCGCTTCGACATAGGTTCCCATGTCCTGAGAGCCTCGTACAATACTGCAGATATGGCAGTCAGGGCCGCCTCCAGGGTGTGCCTTCAGTGCCACGCCTGGTTGAGAGTTTCGGGTTTCCACCAGGATCTGCAGTCTGGTATCAAGGATTTACCATTCCAATGTACCGTGTTATTTGGGCAGGAGACGGAAGCTTTGATTTCTCGTCTACAGGAGTTGGGCAAGTCCATCTGGTCGGTCCGCCAAATGTACAGCTGCTACCAGCGACGGCAACAGAAATGGCCAATTTGTAAGCCCTCAAGTGGTCATGGGTGGACACACCCATGGTAATCAGCAGGGTCAGAGAGGCAACTTTCGTAGGAGAGCCAGTAACCAGCAACCTGGAGGTGCTCCTCACCCCAGAGGCCCAAGTCCTCCCAGGCCTCTCTTGCCACACCAGCTCAGCCCAATGACTCCCTTCTGCCCCCTTCCAGAGGAGGACCTAGGGAGACGGTCGGGGCCGCTTTCCTTCATTTCAAAGGGTGGAAGTCGATAACTGCGGACCAATGAGTTCTGGACATCATCAGGAGAGGACACACTGTAGAGTTCAAGGGTTTCCTCGAATACTCCATCAAAGTACTCCGATGTCCTCCTCCTCACATCCCACTGGTAGAAGGAGAAATTCAGACCCTCTTGCAGAAAAAGGCATCAAGCGGGAAAGGGGTTATATTCCCACTTCTTCCGGTCTCAAAAGACACAGGCTCTTCATCCCATTCTGGACCTCAGTCTCTCAATCTTTTATAGAGTACAAAGGTTCAGGATGGTGACCCTTCCAGGTCTACTTCCCTGCTGCACCAAGGAGACTGGCTCTGCTCCCTAGACATGCAAGATGCATATAAGCATATTGGGTCTTCCTCCCACAGGAAGTTTCTGAGGTTCCACTTCCAAGGGAGCACTATCATTTCCGGTTCTTCCGTCTCGGCCTCTCCTCTGCTTCATGAGTCTTTAAAAATGCTTGGCAGTGGTGGCTGCGGCTCTAAGGCTCATGGGGCACTACGTTTTCCCATACCTCGACGATTGGCTGCTTATAGCCCGTCAAGATCATGCCTACTTCACGCCTCGGAGACACCTATACTCTGTTCCGAGCTGGGGATCACCCTGAACCTTTGGAAATTGTCCCCGAGCCCAGTCAGAAACTCGTCTTCATTGGAGCGGTCCTGGATTCTATCCAGGGCATGGCTTTCCTTCCCCCGGACAGGGGCAATCGCCTCCGAGAGATTGCTGAATGGATCTCAGTAACTCCTCAAGTTCCGGCATGGAACTTCCTCAGGCTACTGGGGCACATGGCGGCGGCCATTCCAGTCACTCCTCTGGCCCGCCTCCACGTACGGGTCCCACAGTGGATGCTCAGGGTACAGTGGGACCAAGGCTACGATGATCTAGACTTTCTGGTCAGGGTCACCGAGCCAGTCAAGAGAACTTTGCTTTGGTGGATGGACCCCTGGAATTTGGAGAAAGGGGTCAGGTTTCATCCGGAGCCACCAGATCAGACTTTTATGACAGATGCATTGGATCTGGGATGGGGAGCGCACCTGGGTGCTCATCAAACACAAGGGGTTTGGACACCCGAGGAGCGATCTCTCCAGATCAATGTATTGGAAATGCGAGCAGTTCTCTATGCCTTACAGGCCTTTCAAGAGGACCTGGTGCCGGGCTCTGTTCTAGTTCAAACAGACAATATGGCGGTCGTCTTCTGCATCAACAAGCAAGGGGGTACTCATTCGTATCCCCTTTGCAGGGAGGTGATGAGAGTCTGGCACTGGGCGCTGGAGCGGCGCATTCCGCTGTCCGCAGTGCACGTTCCAGGCATCCTGAATGATCTGGCCGACAGCTTAAGCAGGTCTCGATCCAGAGCACACAAGTGGGAGCTGCTACAGTCCATAGCAGATCAGCTCTTCGACAAGTGGGGTCATCCAGAGCTGGACCTCTTTGCGTCACCATGCAACGCCAAACTGCCAGTTTTTTGCTCGCGAGAGCACACGCCTGGAGTTTTCTGGCCAGACGCGTTATCCCTTTGCTGGGTAGGGAGGTTTTTCTGTGCATTCCCTCCATTCCCTCTCATTCAGAGAGTCCTGCTAAAGTTACAGGCAGAAGGGGCTCGAATGATTCTAGTAGCCCCCAGATGGCCTCAGCAGATTTTGTTCCCACTCCTGCAGCGGTTATCCACGGAACCTCCAACTCCGCTGCCCATATGCTCGCAGTTGCTATCCCAGGAACAGGGGTCGCTGGTCCATCGGGATCTTCGTTCCTTACATCTGCATGCTTGGCTCCTTCAGACGTAGCTCAACAGAGATATGGGGTTTCCCCGGAAGTGGCAGCAGTCCTAGTCTTGGTGAGGAAACCCTCCACCCGCTCCGCCTATGCTGTGAAGTGGAAAAGGTTTTGTTTGTGGGCCTCGTCACAGCATTTGGACCCAGTCACGTGTCCCATGAACTCAGCGTTACAGTACCTCCTCTCCTTGTACCAACATGGCCTGAGTTACTCCTCTGATCTTACTTCGAGACACAGCTCTTGCAGCAGGTTACACCATTAGGACTGAAGCCGGCAGGCGTCAGGACCCCACGGAAAAATTCTAGCTAGCTATCTTCAGCGGGGACCGCCCCCGACATCGGTCCCGCCTCCGACGTCAGGCGTGGTACAAAAGGGGGCGGTCCCGCCAGATTCCCCAGTTCTTTCCCGCCGTCGACTTGCATGTCTCGACCCTTCGGTTCCAGTCTAGCGCGCGACGGTTCAGAGCTTTCTCCGGAAATTCTTTTTTCTTCAAGCAAGATTGTTGCTGATGTCCTCTCCGACCTCCGGCCAGGGCTTCGGAGTCCCGCAACTCCGGTTCTCGGTCCGACCGCTCTCCTTCCAGGGCCAGCTCTCAGCCTCCCCGGCTGCGGTAAGAAAGCCTTCTTCTCAGGCCAAGTCCGCCAGGCTGTCGTCGTCGTCGTCCTCTTCCAAGGCCTTGGCGAAGTCCGGGGAGCGCCACCACCATCATCATAAGTCGGGTTCCCGCCCTTTGGCTCCCGACGTCCAGTCGTCTTCTGTGCCTCCTCGCAAAACTTTGGAGCTCACACCGTTGAAGAGACCTGTGGACCCGACACCGGCCCGACCGTCGTCGGCCGTACGTCATTCCTCCCTGGAGCCGTCGGCCGGATGGCCGTCGTCGGCCAAACCATCCCAGCGTACACCAGTTGGGGGACCTGCGTCCGTTCCGCCTGAGAAGAGGGCTCCCACGCCTCCGACCGACGTCGGTCAGGAGACGTTGACTGAGGAGGACTTAACGCAGCCCGAGGACCAGACGGGCGACCCCGGCCTCGCCGAAACTCCCAGGGCCCCTTGCCCCTTACCCGAGGCCCCTGTGGAGCCGACGCCGGGACCCGACGACCGCCCACCGGCGCCTGGGCCGTCGTCGGGACTTTCTATAGCAGAAGTGAAGGATCTCTTCACTTACTGGTGGGACACCATTAAAGGGACATGGCCCCACCGCCCTCCTCCTCCTCCCTCTTCGGTGCGCGCCCCCTTCGCCTTCGGGGTCGGCAGGCCGCTTACCTCCCCGGAGCCTGGATCCTCTCCCAGGGGAAGATCAGAAAAACGGAGACCTCCGTCGAAATCCTCTTCTGGATCACCCAGCCCCAAGGGATCCAGGAGACACCGACGTTCGCCGACGGAGGACACGGGATCAGTCTACTCTTCCTCTAGATCCCCATCTCCTCTCTCCATCCCTTCTCCGGACCCACGTGAGACACCGAGATCTCCTCCGGATGACCCTCGTTCATGGATATTATGCGACATATCCAGGAGAACATGGGATGGGATGCAGAAGAACTAGACCCCGAAAGGTTATGCCTTGCCAAATATCTTCGGCAGAAGGACCCCAAGCCTGTGGTGGTACCACCCTTGGTGGACACTTTCGTGGACGTCACCAAGGCAGCATGGAAGCGTCCACATTCACTCCCTGCGGTGCTGAAGAAAGCTGATCGTCTGTACAAGGCTCCTAAGGACGACCAGTACCTGTCACAGCAGCCTCAGGCCAACTCTCTGGTCATCACAGCCTCACATGACCAGTCACAGAGGCCGCAACATTTGAGCACCCTGCCACCGGACCCAAAGTCCAAACAGTTGGACGTACTGGGCAGGCGCACGTACGCTTCCGCTACCTGCGCCGTCAGATCCTTGAACTACCTGACCCACATGGTTCAATTCCAGAATGCTTTGTGGGAACAGGGTCTGGAGGCGGCTGAAAAGCTGCCCGAAGGTGAGCAGAAGGAGGAGATGCTCCAGCTCCTCTGTACGGGTTCAGACGTGGGGACCCAAATGCTTCGAGCCGCGTACGACTCCGCGGACTCATCGGCCCGAGCAGCAGCTTCTGGCGTATGCCTCCAGAGACACTCCTGGTTACGTGTCTCCGTCTTTACCCCGGATGTCCAGAAAAACATTATGGGCGCTCTGTTCGAGGAAGTTTTATTTGGTAATCCTTCCGAGAAGATCATTACCAAACTTAAGAGGCGGGAAGGCGAATGCAGTCGGTTCAAGCGCATGACCGACCAAGCTTCAGTTCCTTTCAGTGGAACCAAAGCCATTTCGTGGGTGTACACAGAGGCAGCAGCCCCGCTCCGCTACACATCAGAGGGCTCCTGTTCCAGTAGAACCCAGGAAAACAGCCCGCCAGCCGAGGTCAGCGTCCCCTAGGGCCACCCAGCCAGCGGGCCATCTGCCGCCACAGCCTGACTCCTTCCGCCCCGCCCTCAGGATCATAGGAAATCATGGTCGGGGTCGCATTGCAAACTTCCTGCTGGGATGGCAGGCCATTACCACCGACAGGTGGGTTCTGCATTTGGTCAGTCTAGGCCACTTTATAGAATTCGCAGAAAGCCACCCTCGAGGCCTCCTTTGCTCTCCCGGTATCCGGGTCAGCACAAAAATTTGATCTGGCAAGAGGTACTCGCGCTCCTAAGAAAAGGAGCGATAGAGTACGTCCCGGAGAACCAGAGAGGATGAGGATATTATTCCCACTTCTTCCTGGTTCCCAAGAAATCAGGGGACCTCCGTCCGATTCTGGACCTCAGCGACCTCAATGTGTCGGTCGCCTACAAAAGATTCCGCATGGTGACTCTTCCGGGCCTTATTCCCATGCTGAAACAAGACGCCTTTTTAGCGTCTCTAGACATGCAGGACGCATACCTGCATATCCCCATAGCTCACGCGCACCAGAGGTTCCTGTGCTGAGTTTCTCACCACCACTTTCAGTTCCGAGCTCTTCCGTTCGACTGTCATCCGCACTCAAGGGTCTTTACCAATGCATGGCAGTCGTGGCAGCATCTCTGAGGAGACAGGGCCACTTTGTTCCTGTACCTCGGCTACTGGCTTCTCATGGCCCGCCTCCAGAGGGCATTGTTATCATGTTCAGAGCACCCAGGACTTGTTCCAATCTCTGGGCATTCTCATAAATTACGAGAAGTCTCTCCTGGTACCCGCCGCGAGAAACTGCAGTTTATAGGCGCAGTCCTGACACTGTTCAGGGAAGAGCTTTTCTTCCGGATGACAGAGCGGAGCGCATCAGATCCTCATAAGGGATTTGTCGTCACAAGATCGAGATTCCTGCCAGGTCGGTCCTTTGCTTGCTCTGGACACATGTGCTGCGCTATTCCTACTGTCCTTTCGCAAGGCTCCACATGCGGGTAACCCAGTGGATGCTCAAGGTACAATGGGACCAAAGGCAAGACCACTTGCAGCATCCGTCAGGATCACAAACTCAGTCATCCGAGACTGGCAGTGGTAGCTAGTCCGCTGGTCGCCTCCAAGGGCGTGCCCATTTGTAGCGCCGTGCCCCGGAGGTAACCTCACCACGGACGCCTCAGGTCTTGGGTGGGGGGACACACCTGGACGGGGGTAAAGTCCCAGGGTACGTGGACCCCATTGGAAGCTCATCTCCATATCAATGTCCTAGAGATCAGGGCGGTTCTCTATGCCCTGCAGGCCTTTCAGTCAGTAATCCCACTGCAACTGCTTGCCGTGACAGACAACATGCACGGTGATGTATTACCTCAACAAACAAGGAGGCGACATCTTACCCCTTTGCAGGGAGGCCATGAGGGTGTGGGATTGGGTAATCGGACACGGCGCAAATCTGATCAGTGTGCATGTTCCCGGGGTGGACAACACAATTGCAGACGGCCTGAGTCGATCCCAGGCCAGAGTCCACGAGTGGGAACTTCTTCAAGAGGTAGCAGAGGATCTGTTTCTTCGTTGGGGAATTCCAGAACTAGACTTGTTCGCATCCCCATCCAACGCAAAACTGCCCAATTTTTGCTCGCTAGATCCAGGGCCTGGTGTTTTCCGGCGAGACGCGTTATCCCTCTCCTGGGCAAACAGATTCCTCTATGCCTTCCCTCTCTTCCCGTTGATCCAGAGAGTTTTTCTCAAACTGCGCAGGGAACACGCACTCATGATCCTGGTGGCCCCGTTCTGGCCCAGACAGATCTGGTTCCCTTTGTTGGTGCAACTATCTCGGGAACCCCCGCTCCCGTTGCCGCTCAGCTCCCACCTCCTGTCTCAGGAGAAAGGTTCATTAGTCCATCCGGACCTACGCTCTCTGAACCTGCATGCTTGGCTCCTAGAGACATAGCCATCTTGCGTCACGGGGTCTCGCAAGAGGTTGCAGAGGTTCTTTCTGCAGCCAGAAAGCCGGCAACGCATGCGACGTATGCCATGAAATGGCACTGCTTTTGCTTATGGTCACCAGCTCATGATCTTTCCCTTTAGGTTGTCATGTGGAGTAGTTTTGGATTACCTCCTCTCCTTTCTCATTCAGGCCTAGCCTACTTCTCTATTAAGGTGCACCTCTGTGCCATTTCTGCCTATCACCTCCCGGTGGGTCACCGTACAGTAGCTCAATTGGACGCTCTCGGGAATTTCTTAGTGGGAGTGTATACATTAGGCCTCCCATTAGGGGACCCTGTGCCCCCATGGATCTGCTCTTTGTCCTGGAACAGCTCACTGCCTCCTTTTGAACCTGCCCGTGATTGCAGAAGCTACGTTTTCAGCCGTGGAAAACGTTATTTTTAGTTGCTGTTACTTCAGCAAAAGAATTTCTGAGCTTCACGCTCTATGTGCAAAGAGCCTTATTTAGTTTTCCACCGGACCGAGTATCCCTGAGGACTAATCCTAAGTTTTACCTAAGGTGGTCTCTTCACCTCTCTAAACCAGGACATTGACCTTCCGGTCTACTTCCGAGTTATTCAATAGAGGAGAGGCTTTGCTCACACCCTGGATGTTCACCGCAGCCTGAGGTATTACCTCAACAGAACTAAACCCTCTCATAGTTCTGAACAGCTTTTTGTTTCCTCTCTGAGAGAATGATGGGCCAATCAGTATCCAAACAGTCTCTGTCTCGCTGGCTTGTCCAGTGTATTTCATACTGTTATGATATCAAACAAAAGCCCCTCCCGGCTCTGTCCGGGGTCATTCTACTAGGGTATGGCCACATCCTTTGCAGCACTAAGAAACGCCTCCACTTCAGGTTATTTGTGCTGCAGCCACTTGGAGCACTGTGCATACCTTTATCAGGCATTATAGGCTTGACACGCTCTGGGAAGGGGCTGGTTTCGCCTTGCGGTGCTACAGGGTCTCCTGTCCTAGGTTCAGGACCTGGAATGTACTTTCTATTTTCCTCCTCCGGAATTTCTGGCAGCGCTACTGTTGGGAATCAGTCCATTGGAGTTCCTGCTGCAAGAGCTGTGTCTCGGTAAGATAGTACAGCTACGTAGGAACTTACCGTAACTGTAGATCTTCGAGAACAGCTCTTGCAGCAGGTACCTTCCCGCCCACCTTCCCCCTTGGAGGAGGCATGGCTCAGTCTTTCTGAGCAGGGATTTATATCTTTCTGTCTTCTGACGGCGAATCCTCGGTCTCCCATTTCGATGTCAGCCTGCTGCCGGAAGTCTCTGGCGGGAGAACTGGGGAATCTGGCGGGACCACCCCCTTTTGTACCACGCCTGACGTCGGAGGCGGGACCGACGTCGGGGGCGGTCCCCGCTGAAGATAGCTTGGTACTTGGTATTTGGTACTTGGTACTTGGTAGTTAGGACAAAAGAAGGCCGAAGCCCATCGAGGATGTCCTCCACACAGTGTGGATCATTGGTAGATTATGTTCTGTCGAGAAGCCAGTTATCAATTTTGAGTTTAAATGTGGTAATATTCTGGCAGTCCACAATTTCCTGCGGTAGAGAATTCCAGATTTTTGGGGCTGTAACAGTAAAAAACTGTTGTCTTTTGCTTGTTCTTGTTGTGTATTCTGGGTACCATTTTTCTAGATGTAAAGGATATGCCACATGAACTCATTAATGTAGCTGATTGTAGAATTTTAAATAGCTGAAGGAGATCTCCCCTTAGTCTTCTAAATTCTAGTGAATACAACTTTGTTTTATGGAGCCTAGTTTCATAGGTATAATCGAGAAAGATGAGGTATGATCTTAGTGGCCGCCTTTGGACTTTCTCTTGTAATGTCCTTAGCCAAATAGGGACTCCATAACGGTGAACCGTAATCTAAATGGGGTCTAACATGGGTTTTATATAGAGCCATAATACATTCCTCAGTTTTGAGGTAAAAGTATTGTTAATCCTACGTGAGGAGGGCATTGGCTTGATTAGCAACCTTATTATAATGATTTGAAAAAGATAATCTTTTGTCAATCAATATACCCAGGTCTTTTTCGACGAGGATTCTCTATATTATATTATTAAGATAGTATGTTTGTTTGGGATTTTTCTTACTAAAATATAACACTGAACATTTGGACACATTGAATAGCATTTTATTGGTTGTGCCCATGATTCAATTTTTGAAGATCATTTATAAGAGAACTTCTGTTGGTTTTCGTTATCAACTCGTCCTCCTAATTTAGTGTCATCCGCAAATTTGGATAAGGTATTCCTGTGATGAAATGATAAGGTCACTGATGAAAATGCTAAATAAAGTGGGGCCCAACACCAACCCTGAGGGACTCCAATTTAACACTGATTTCTCATCTGATAATTCCCCATTAACTCTGACAGTTTGAGTTCTGTTATAGAGCCAGTTATTAACCCAAGACACGATACAATTAGAGAAACCTAATGCTGTTAGTTTATTTATTAGTATGAAATGTGAAACCTTGTCAATGCTTTACTATAGTCAAACAGAATAACATCCACTGGTATGTTTAGATCGAGATTACTGCTGACTAAGTTATAAAAGGCTAACAGGTTAGTTGTACAGGAGTGTCCGGATTTAAATCCATGTTGTGCAACATCAGCTAGTTTTAGTGCCAACATCTCCTCTTCAGTTAAGTGTTTAATATGTTTTTCTAATAATTTACATGGAATAGAGGTAAGGCTGATAGGTCTGTAATTTTAAGCCTTATGGTGCACCCCATTTTTAAAAATAGGTGTAACAGTGGCTGTTTTCCAGTCTAGGGGGACATTAGCTTCTCTAAGAGATTTATTAAAGATAATGGTAAGTGGGATAGCAATATTATCATATGTTCCCATAAGAAACTTGGAGGTAATATTGTCGGGACGTGGGCTTGTTGTTGACTTCAAAGTTTTTAAAAGTTTAAGGGTATCAGGAATAGCAACAGTATAACTAGGAGGAATACTTGCATAGATATATGATATAGGTTCCTTATCCTTTTCAAAAACAGAACAAAAGTATTTGTTAAACTCAATTGCAGTAACCTTATCAGAAAAAATGGTTATGTTATCTATGATTAATGGACCTATTTTGTTTGTGTCACCCTTTTGTTATTTAAATATGAATGCAGACTTTATATGAATCCTTAGTGTGAGCGATTCTGAATTCAAGATTCGTTTAGACAGAGTGATTGATGTTTTAAGATCCTTAAGTGCTTTCTTATACTTGATTAGTTTTCCTCTATTTGTTCAGGTTGGCACTTTTTTAGCGATATGAATAATTTCGTTTGTAAGTACTCGAGGTTTTTATTTTATTGTTGTACCAGGCAGGAACCTTGCCTTTATTGTTGTACTTTCTTTCTGGTAACGTAATATTTTTCTAGATTATGTACAATTTCTTTGAAGAGACTCATGCACTTACATTAAGAGATGAAAATAATGAGTCCCATGGTATGGCTGTAAGATGTTCATTAATTCTTGAAAAATTAGCCTTCTCATATTGTTTAATCATACAGTTGTTTGTAGAATTTTTATGAGCCAAAAAAATGGAAAATTGAATTCTCATATGGTCGCTATTGCCCAAAGGGTCTAAAACTTGCAGATTAGACAAAGAGGCATTCATATTGGTCAATACTAGGTCTAGAATGTTATTCCCACGTGTGGGTTCCCTGACTTGTTGGGTAAGGCCAAGATCAGTAATAATTGAAAGTAACTGTGAATCATACTGACTGAGTCCAGAAAGTGTGTCCCAATTTATTGTTGGGAGATTAAAGTCCCCCAAAATTATTACTGACCTCTTGTCTGCTATTGAGGTGATTTCTGAGGATAGTTGATTAAGATATGCAATGTCCGAAGAGGGGGGGCGGTAGCAGTTGCCAACCAAATCTGGGGATGTCCTCTGGGTTGCAGGTAAACCCAGATACTTTCTGTTAATATTGGTAAGGAGGATTCAAAAGATGGAATATTATTAGTAACATAAAAGACTCACTCCTCCATTTTTTATTCATTGGCTCTTGTTTTTGTAATAAAGTTTAAACCCTGGGATGTTCATTATCCATTGTTTATCCAAATTTCCCAAGTTTCAGTGATAGTAATTAGTCCAATGTTGAATTCATGAATCTTCAACCTAATTCTGCCATTTTGATTTTGTTAAGTGCTATAGCATTAAAAGATAAGACGCTCAACTTGTATATAGTATTAAGAGATGGCCTTTGGCCTGATCTCCCTTTAGATTTTAGTTTAAATGTTTGTCAATAAATGACATAAACTGGCTAATTAAGAAGAGAGAACTTCCCTTCGGCTGAGGTGCAAACCATCCCAGCAGAAGAGAGAAGGTTATCGTTGAATTCCTCCCAATGTGTAAGACAAGCTATGCCTTGCCTAAAACACCATTTCCGAGCCATTCATTTAGTGTTTTGATTTTTGGGTGGAATATGAGGCTCGGGTACTGGGAGAATTTCAGATATGCCGATGTTACATCCCCTTCATTTTAGTAAGTTACAAAGAGCAACTATGTCTTGTTTGTTGTTGTAATGGGATTTTGGTAATATCATTAGTCCCAGCATGAATTATAACTAACGGATTGTTACCTGCAGCTCGTAAGGCATTTTTGGTCATAGCGGTTATGTCTGAGACCCTGGCTCCTCTATAACTTGAGCAAGTCCTGTTTACTTTATCAGGGTTACAGATAATCCGATCTATGAATTTAACCATAGAATCACCCAATACAAAGACCTGTGTGGGAGTAATATTATGAAGTGGGAAGGGGGTGTCAACCTGAATATTTGTTGGTTCCTGTTTCTGATTACAGCTGGTGTCATCAGCTGAAAGAGAAGCTAATGGCTCATAAGAGTTATGCAGCGTAACTGAGGGAGAGATGTTGATCCCTTGTGTCTGCAAATCAATTCTTTTGTTAGATTTTGAGGGTGCAATAGTAGACCAAGTGGTAACGTCAGGAAATGATAATATTTCTGGAGGGAGGTGGGAACACTGGGGGGTTGAAGCAATCTTATGTACTTCGTTATGTATAATGTTTAATCTTGAAGTACCCTGGGGGTTAAAGCAGTCTCATGTACCTCATTTGCAAAGAGTTATTTTGATGCAGCCTGAGATGCATTGCCATGAGGAGAGTTTAGTTGTTAACATCTAACAGGAGAGACATATGGTCAATAAACTCCTCTAAAGCTTCTATTTCAGGGTCAACAACATACTGAGTAACTTCAGGAGCTGTTTCCTTTATTAAGAAGTCGAGCAACTTCTTCCTGTAATGATTTAACTAATATGCACCTGTCACAGATGTACTTGGCAGTCTGTTTGCCAATTGCATACATCTGGCAGGAAGTACAATATTTGTTGGCTCTTTTCATTGTAGTACAGGGTAGTAAAACACTAGCTAATAATCAAAACAGCAGTGCACAGTACCTTAGGCTTCCTCTTAAGTGAGACCAATCAACTAGTTGTTAGACCGCTATCCTGAAGTCCCGATGGACACGATTGACCGCAGCGCTATGACGCGTGTCTCTCTGGCATCTCCAGCGTCGCGACCCTGACACTTACGCCCGACTAACCGCTAGTGCAGTGTTTTATACAGCAAACTGAGTGCTGCCGCTAACTTCCGGTTTCAAGGCTAGCACACAGCAGGTCCAAATAAATGCAGAAAATAAAGACTAAGCCTTTAAAAAGGCAGAATAACTGCTGGGAATTGTACCCTGTTAGAAGCACAAAGAAAAACAATGTGGGGAGATGTTTCAATGGAGGACAGGCTCCTATAGTCCTCCTATATCCCACACTGCCTCTGGGCACTCCAACCAGGAAGTACACAGACCACTGCAGATAGCAGAACACACAGTTCAGTTTAATAAAAATAAAACAGTTTCAATGCACAATAATGGTATAATTTTTGCAGCACACACTCTGATAGGTAGCAGAGTGTTATCACTAGCTAGAATTTTTCCGTGGGGTCCTGACGCCTGCCGGCTTCAGTCCTAATGGTGTAACCTGCTGCAAGAGCTGTTCTCGAAGATCTACTGTTACAGTAAGTTCTTACATAACTGTACTTTAAGGTGCACATTTGGGCTGTCTCCGCCTATCATGCTCTGACTGGAGACAAGGCGTTCGCACAGTTGGATGTAGCCCGCACCTTTTTGAGAGGAATTTTACATATGAGACCTCCCTTTCGGGACCCTATCCCACCCTGGGATCTCCTTTTTGTGTTGGAGAAGCTCACCCTCCTCCCTTTGAGCCGGCAGCAGATTGTGAGCTGCGTTATCTTTCTTGGAAGGTGTGTTTTTTTGTTGCTATTACCTCAGCTCGAAGAGTTTCCGAGCTTCAGGCTCTGATGTGTAAAGAGCCTTATTTGATTTTCCACAGGGAAAGGGTTTCCCTTGGAACAAATCCTAAGTTTCTTCCGAAAGTGGTCTCGGAGTTGACCCTCAACCAGTCGGTTGACCTTCCAGTCTATTTTCCTTTCCCATCTAATAGAGGGGAGGCTCTCCTTCACACATTGGATGTCCACAGGACTTTGAAGTATTACCTCAAACGGACGGCTACGCACCATCAGTCGGAGCAACTCTTTGTGGCCTTTGCACCACAGTGTCTTCATCAGTGACATTGCAGAGGGACTGGAAGGAAAAGTATGCCTTTTTGCAGATGACACAAAAATCTGCAACAGGGTTGATACACAAGGAGGCATGGAAAGGATGAAAAGGGACTTGGCAAGGTTGGAGGAATGGTCAGAAGTATGGCAGCTAGGATTCAATGCAAAGAAGTGCAAAATAATGCACCTGGGAAACAAGAACCCAGGGGAAGAATACACAATGGTGGGGAGGTAGTAACAACAACAAAAAAGGAAAGGGACCTGGGGGTAATCATATCAGATGACCTTAAGGTTAGCAAGCAATGTGAGAAGGCAGTAGGGAGGGCTGGGGGTATACTAGGATGTATAGGGAGAGGCATCAGCAGAAAACAGGAAGTTGTTATCCCTCTGTACAGACAGTTGGTGAGACCCCATCTGGAGTACTATGTCCAGTTCTGGAGACCCCATCTCCGCAAGGACATAGACAGGATAGAGGCAGTCCAGAGGAGGGCAACTAAAATGGTGCAGGGTCTGTAAGAGAAGCCGATGAGGAGAGACTAAAGGAGCTTAATATGTATACCCTTGAGGAAAGAAGGAGAGGGGGACATGATAGAAACTTTTAAGTACCTCAGTGGAATCAACAAAGTCCAAGAGGGTAGCATTTTCCAGAAAAAGAGACTTACAAGAACAAGGGACACAATTTAAAGATAGAAGGAGGGGTGTTCAGGGGCAATGTGAGGAAGTATTATTTCACAGAGAGGGTAGTGGATGCATAGAACAGCCTTCCTGAGGAGGTTGTGGGGTCTAAAACTGTGGGAGAATTCAAAATGCATGGGACAGACAAAGGCAATTCTTGTGGGGAGTAGGAAGAAATAGGCTGTTGGTTAACTAGGATCTACGGCCTATCCTGTAGGTGGAAATGGGCAGACTAGATGGGCCTAGCGGTCCTTATCTGCCGTCAAAGTCTATGTTTCTATGTTTCAGTGCTTGGGCAAACGGTGACCAAGCAGACAGTTTCAAGTGGATCATCCACTGTGTATCCTTCTGCTATGAAAAGCACAATAAGCTCCCTACCGGGTCGGTCAGGGTCACTCCACCAGGGAGTGTCTGCTTTTTGCTGCCCTGAGAAATGTCTCTATGAGGGACATATGTGCGGCTGCTACCTGGAATTCGGTGCATACCTTTATCAAGCATTACAGCTTGGATATAGTCTCCAGACGCCGTGCCGGTTTCGGTCTGGCTGTTTTACAGGGACTTTTGTCCTAGGCCTCTGGAGTCAACATATTCCACCTCCCGGGGTCGTCTACCTCTTGGTGAGGGACTGCTTGGTATTCAGTCCTATTAGTATAGCCTGCTGCAAGAGCTCCCACTCAAAGTAAGATAGTACAGTTACATAAGAACTTACCGTAACAGTAGATCTTCGAGAGGAGCTCTTGCAGCAGGCGTTATATTCCCACCCGCCTTCCCCCTCGAGGTGTGCGGATCCATCTTCATTTACATCTCCATCGAGTGCTTCGTCTCCTTCTCTTGTCAGGGCTTGTTCATGGGCCTTGGCGGGGGAACTGAGGTGGAGCTGGGTCCGCCCCCTTTTGTACCAGGGTCGATGTTGGGGGGTGGTCCCTGCTGTATAGCCAATTAAAATTCGGCCTCCAGCACAGACTTCAGGCCGATCGTCGGTCCCAGGTAAGACTCCTCATGCCTCCTGGTCGGCCTCTTTATGTAGTGCTGACTCGGATAAGGCTAAATTTCAGGCTCATCGGCAGGGAGGTCATCTTCCTCCCTCCAAAACAAGCACAGAAGTCTGGTTGGGGTATGCCTATTCTGACCTCTGACCGCGCCACTCCCGAAAACACAAGTCTTGTGTCGGAACACCACTGATTTCGGTCCTCGATGCTACCTCCAGGACTCCTGAACGCTGACCCTCTGGCCAGATCTCCATTCCCCTGATGCCTCCACCTCCAGCAGACGTCGAGGCGGCCAACACCCCAGTGCTTGAGGACCTGACACCGGACCCCGTGGTACCCTTAGGACCCGACGATGACCATGATGCTCCGTCGTCAACTCCTGTCTGCCCACCAACGCTGGATAGGCCTGACGGTGGCGCCGGCACCGCGGCAGATCCGCCACCAGAGCCGTCTACAGGTTTCCTGAAATTGAACCTGACCCAGGTGAAAGACCTGTTCTCCCACTGGTGGGAGACCATCAGCACTGACATCCTTCCACTGAAGCCTCAGCCGGACACGGCGGTGGAATCGGACTTGGAACAGAATCTGGACAAGGGTGATCGCCCACCATCCCTGGATCCAAACTTAGCCTCCCACCCTCTCTCTAAGGAGGAGCGGGACAAGCACCCCCTCAGCGAGAGGTCAAGGAAGAGAGTGGCAAAAAGAAGCACCATAAGTCTAGGTCGAGGAGCCCAAGCTCTTCTAGCTCTTCAAGTGGGCACCGACACAAACGCAGGAGCCACAGGTCTCCCTCAGTGTCCTCATCAGACTATTATCATTTGTTAGACTCTTCCAGTTCACCCTTCGAGGATTCACCTCCCAGGGATCCCAAAGATACTCCAAAATCATCTCCAGACGACCCGTTCTTCATGGAGGTCATGCGTCACATTCAAACTAACATGGGCTGGGATACAAAGGACCTGGACCCTGAGCATATGCGGCTTGCGAAATACCTCAGGCAAAAGGATCCAAAACCATCAGTTATTCCTCCCCCCCATTGGTTGACACCTTCGAGGACGTTACTCAGGCAACCTGGAGACTCCCTCACTCATCTATGGCCGTCTCCAAGAAGGCGGACCATTTGTACAGGGCATCCAAGGAGCACCCCTTTTTGGCTGAGCAGCCTGCCACAGACTTGGTGGTTATCTCATCGGCTCATGACCATTCTCAGAGGCGCAAACATCTGCGCACCCAGCCTCCAGACAGAGAGTCTAAACAGCTGGATTCCATGGGCAGAAAGGTGTACTCATCTGCTACCTGCAGTATCAGGAGTCTCAACTTCCTGACCCACATGGTCCAATTCCAGAACGCCTTTGGAAACAAGGATTGACATCTTGCAGGGTATGCCCGATCACCCCAGAGGGCAGAACTCTCGCTAAGCTGTTACAAACCAGGTCAGACGTAGGCACACACATGTGCTACGATCTGCCTGTGACTCTGCAGACACAGTGGCAATAGTGGCAGCCACAGGCATTTGTCTACGTACACAGTTGGTTTCGGCTTCTAGGTTCGCTTCTGGATGTCCAATTCAACATCCTGGATGCACCCTTCAGGGCTCCATCCTCTTTGGTGAGGACACGAGAAAACCATTAACAGACTATAGGACTCTGATAAGGCTGTCCACTCCGTACAGTCCATGTACCACCCGAAACAGAGACAAGTCTTGTTTTCGTGGCCGAGGGGGCCAACAACACCATCAGCAACCCCATTTTCAGCAACAACAACCTCAGCGGGGAGGCTACAGGGGTTCTGCTGGACCCGTCTCTCGTCAGACTAAACCAGCCCCTCCCACTGCCTGACACCCCAGCGCACCACACCCCCATATGTCTTGTCGGGAGGAGGTAGTAGGCCATTTTTCTATACACAGAGGCTTGGAGAAGAGTGACCCACCAATGGGTCGTTGAACTTGTAGAGAATGGGCACTCTGTAGAGTTCATCAGCATTCCACTGGACAGGCCCTCATCCCGCACTCCACACAGATGTAGAAGTGGGTAGCCATCTGGGAACTAGCGACCATCGAACAGTATGGTTCACAATAAACACAGCAATAGACGTCATAGCAAAAAGACAAAGGTACTGGATTTTAGGAGGGCTGACTTTGCCAAAATGGGTGAGTGCCTAAGGAATGCACTAGCAAATGGGCAGGAAGGAGGGTGAAGAACAATGGGGAATAATAAAACTGCCTTCACAGAGGTAACAAGCCTTGTGTAAAGCAAATAAACAAATGAACGAGGTAAGAAACCACTATGGTTCTCAAAGGAAGTGGCAGGAAAGTTCAAGAGAAAAGAAAGCATTCAGGAAGTACAAGGAATCACAGAAGGAACAGGATAGAGAACTGTATCAGTTAAAGCAAAAGGAAGCTGGAAAGGCAGTCAGAACAGCAAAGGCCCAAACCGAGGAAAAGATAGCCAAATCAGTTAAGAAGGGGATGAAACCTTTTATAGGTACATCAGGGGCCAAGGAAGACCAAGGGAGGGATAGTGAGGCTTAATAAAGGGGAGGGAGGGTGGGCAGAGGTGACTGTGAAAAGGCAGAGATACTAAACAAATATTTTTGCTCAGTATTTACAAAGGAAGAGGGGAGGTACCTAAAACAAACAGTAGAAACACTCTGGATACAGAAGTTGATACCAGCCCATTTACAGAAGAAAGGGTTCTGAAAGAGCCTTAAACTGAAGGTGGACAAAGCAATGGGGCCTGATGGATTCATCCCAGAATTCTAAAAGAACTAAGGGTAGAACTAGTGACACCACTGACTACCCTCTTTAACAAATCATGGGAGGATGGGGTGGTACCTGAGGACTGGAGGAGGGCAGATGCGATTCCCCTTCACAAAAGTGGGAGCAAGGCAGAAGCAGAAAACTATAGACCTGTTAGTTTAACCTCAGTGGTAGGGAAAATGATGGAATCACTTCTGAAGGAAAGAATTGTTGGGTATCTAAAGGCCAGAGGGGCACAGGACACAAGGCAGCATGGATTCACAGCGGGAAGGTCATGCCAGACAAATCTAATAGATTTCTTTGACTGGATGACCAAAGTAGTTGATCAGGGAGGGGCTGTGGACATGGCCTACCTAGACTTTAGCAAGGCATTTGACTCAATCCCACACAAAAGATTAATATACAAGTTAGCCAGCCTGGGAGTGGGTCCCAAGATGACAGCCTGGGTAAAGAATTGGCTGGAGAATAGGACACAGAGAGTGATAGTAAATGGAGTCCACTGTGAAAAAAGGAGGTTAGTAGTGGAGAAGTGCAGGGTTCAGTATTAGGGACGGTCCTCTTCAATGTCTTTATAGCTTACATTGCAGAGGGACTGAAGGAAAGTATGTCTCTTTGCAGATGACACAAAGATCTGCAACAGAGTTGATGCACAAGGTGGGGTGGAAAGGATGAGAAGGGACTCGGCAAGGTTAGAGGAATGGTCAAATGTATGGCAGCTTAGATTCAATGCTAAGAAGTGCAAGGTAATGCACCTGGGAAACAAAAACCCAGGGGAAGAGTACACAATGGGGGGGTGAGATACTGACAACAACAAAAATGGAAATGGACCTGGGATAGTCATATCAGATGACCTAAAGGTGGGCAAGCAATGTGAGAGGGCAGCAAGGAGGGCTGGGGGAATACTGGGATGCATAGGGAGAGGCATCACCAGTAGAAAACAAGAAGTTGTTATCCCTCTGTACAGACAGCTGGCGAGACCCCATCTGGAGTACTGCATGCAGTTCTGGAGACCCAATCTCTGCAAAGACATAGACAGGATGGAAGCAGTCCAGAGGAGGGCAACTAAAATGGTGCTGGGTCTGCACCGGAAGACATATGAAGAGAGACTTAAGGAGCTTAATATGTATAGCCTTGAGGAAAGGAGGGAGAGGGGGGACATGATAGAAACTTTCAAGTACCTCAAGGGAATCAACAAAGTCCAAGAGGGTAGCATCTTTCAAAAAAAGAGGTGTGCAAGAACAAGGAGCACAATTTGAAGATAGAAGGGGGCGCTCAGAGGTAATTTAAGGAAGTATTTTTTCACAGAGAGGGTTGTGGATGTATGGAACAGCCTTCCAGAGGAGGTTGTGGAGTCAAAAACAGTGGTGGAATTCAAGCATGCGTGGGACACTATAAGGCACTTCAGGGGTGGGGTAGGAAGAAGTAGGCTGCTGGTTAACTAGGATCTGCAACTTATCCATCAGGTAGGGAATGGGCAGACTGGGTGGGCCAAGCGGTCCTTATCTGCCGCCAAATTCTATGTTTCAGGGAGCACGCAGGTCTGATTTAGCAAGAGATCCAGGCCTCTGCTTCCAAGAAGGCCATAGAGCCCTGTTCCCCAATCCAATGGGAACAGGGTTCTGTTCTCACTTTTCCTGGTCCCAAAGAAGTCAGGAGACTTGAGGCCAGTTCTTGACCTCAGTGACCTCAATCAGTTGGTCAATTCAAAAGGTTCCGGATGGTCACTTTGCAGAGCCTGCTTCCTGTCGCTCACCAGGGTGAGTGGCTAGCATATCTGGACATGCAGGACACTTACTTCCACATCCGGATAGCAAAACATCACAGGAAATATCTCCGGTTCGTTTTCCGGGGCAGGCATTTCTAGTTCAGGGCATTGCCCTTTGGCCTTTCCTCGGCTCCGAGGGTGTTCACAAAGTGTCTCGTGGTGGTGGCTGCAACGTGCAATGCTTCGAAGGATAGGACACTACGTGTTCTCATACTTGGACGATTGACTTCTCATGGCACAGTCCAAAGAATGCCTTCAGAGTGCCATTCAGGACACTTGCACTCTCTTTCAGAGCCTGGGGATCACAATCAATACGGCAAAGTCATTACTGAGCTCCTCGCAGCTACTACCGTTCATAGGGGCCCTTCTCGACATGGTCAGAGGAAGGGTCTTCCTGCCGCTGGACAGGGCAGATCGCATTCAGGCCCTAGCTAGCCAAATCTGTTCAGCCTCCTCAGTACCAGCTAAGTTTCTGCTCTGGTTGCTGGGCTACATGGTGTGCCATCATCACAGTCCCCTTAGCAAGGCTTCAGATGAGGACAATGCAGTGGACCCTTCAAACAACATGAAGTCTTGCTATATTATGACAATTGCAGTTTGTCCCACCATTAGAACTGCTCTGCAGGAGAAAGAGTTAACTTCCATGCCAGGCATGGAACTTAGAGCACGAGCTCGGTTAGAAAAGCTCTGTCTGGAATATTTCAAACTGAAACTTGTCAGATTCTTTACTCCGCTTCACTGAACAGTCGCTCCAGAGATTCCTCCTACTGCTCGGTTCGTTTCTCGGTTTAAAAGAGTTTTTCTCGGTTAAATTCAACCTCGATTATTATTATTTTAACTGCAAACCGATCGGTTCAAGCTCTGTCTGTGGTATTGTAAGTAATAGACAGGTTTATTTCTGTGTGGAACTTGTAAATGTTTATCGGTTCGGTTTGAACCGATCAGGATGTTTTAAAACTTTATTCTGAAGCTTTTAAAAGCTATTTAGAGTGCGGTTCCTGGTTCTTATCGGTTCTAAAAAAAACGGATTTCATTACGTTTTTTTCCACGACCCGTGACACTGTTGGGAACCGATAAGGGTGTCTTGCCTGGCACTGCCGAAAAGGGCAAGTTTTTGGTTAGGCTGGCACTATGTCTGAGAAACCCAAAAGAAAAACCGGGCCACTGGGTTTCATACTATAGTGTCTTGGGGAAGCCTCCTGCCAAGGCTGACCCACACACCACATGTGTTTATTGTCTGGGCTTGACCACCCTGATGCAGACTGCCAGATTTGCAAGAATTTCCTGCAGCTACGCTTAGATAAGAGAGTTGGTAGGCTCTGGGAACTAGAGGCTAAAAGTCCGCTGACCCGATGAGCAGCCCGTTCGGTGCCAACCGAACCGAGGGAGTGCCCTCTGACCAGGGCGAGACTTCCTCGGCAACGTAAGCTGGCTCAGAGGAGCCAGTTCCAGCAAAGAGAACTAGAAAATCAGCAGGTGTGGAGTCTAAAGTTCCTTCTCCAATTGCTGCAGAGATAGCCAAAGCAATCCAAATTGTCCAGTCACTTTCCCCGGTTCCGTCCGAACCGCCACTATCTGGCAAAAGGTCGGTTCGGCTGGTTCCACCGGTTCAAGAATATGATATAGAGGAGTTTTATGAACCAGAGAAGGGGGAGGATGATTATGAACAGTGTGAATGTGACTTTGAAAGTCTGGATGTGCCCATTGAACCGGACATCTTCCCAGACAGACCTTAGGAGAATCTCCCCAGGCTTTCTGAGTCCCCTTCTCATTTTCTGTTTTATAAAAAAGTTGCTGAAACCCTCCAGCTTCCTTTGGAGGAAGCTGTGGATGAGCAAGAGGAGCCTGACTTTGTAGAGATGATGGATATCCCAGAGTCCAGGAGATTGTCTATTCCTTTACATAAATCCTTTAGGAAACAAACAATAAAAATTTTAAAGGCTCCTAATTCTGTGCCTCCTGTGGATAAAAAGATGGACAGGAGGTACACTTTGTCAGGTCCCAGAATTTTTCACAGCAATGCAGCCATGTTAGGGTAGTTCAGGCTGCAGCCTGTGATAAGGCTAATATTCCCTGGCTTCACATCCTCCTGACAAGGACTCCAGGAAGATTGATGCCATGGCTAAAAACAATACATGGCAGCGTCCCTTGGGACTCAGGCAAGCAAATTATATGGCTTATGTTGCAAGATACCAGAAATCTAGATGGGATACTGTCATGGCTTTAGCTAAACAGGCCCCTGGCCAGCTTGCCAAGGAGCTGGAACAGGTGGCTGCTGATGGTATCGAGGCATCTAAAGTGCAGTTCCCTGCTGCAGTGGATTCTAATGATGTATCCTCTAGAGTCATGGCTACATCTATGGCTTTTCGTAGATTGGCTTGGCTCAGGTGTACCAGTCTGTCACAGGATACCCAGGCTAAGGCCATGGATTTTCCTGTGGTGGGAAATTCTCTTTTTGGGGAGCAGACAGAGAATTATATGAAGAAAATGGATGAATATAGAACCACTTATAGGAGTGCACAAGCCAAGGAACGGCAAGCCACTCCTCAGAGGCAGCCCCAGGGGTAGAGGCAGGCCTTTTCACAGACCTTTTTACCAAACCCAGGCCTCCTCTTCAGCTTACGTTCAGAGGGGGTTCTTCAGAGGGAGAGGCAGACTGGGTATGAGCAGGCCTGCTCCCACCCCTCAGCCTAAAGCCCCTGCCAAACAGGCACCCTGATGGGATGCCCAGGGCCGGTTCTCCATTACCTGTAGGGGGCAGGCTGGCTTACTTGTCCAGGACTGGGAGTCTTTAACATCAGACAAGTGGGTCCTGGAAGTAGTAAGCCAGGGTCTGGTTCTCAGCTTCAAAAAATTTCCAAAGATGAGAATCAGATTTTTCCACCTGCAAATCCTCTAGAGACTCTTGCTTTGGAAACAGAAGTCTCAACCCTCCTGGCTCTCAGAGCTGTAGAAAGGGTTTCTCCCCTACACCAGGGCAAGGGTCTGTACTCCAGGTACTTCCTTACCCCAAAAAAGACAGGAGAATGGCGGCCCATCCTGGACCTAAGATATCTGAACAAGAACCTTTAAAACCAAAATTCAAAATGGTGACTCTGGGAATGATTTTACCCTCCCTAAGGCCAGGGACTGGCTAGCTTCTCTGGACCTCAAGGATGCCTACTTCATGTTCTTATCAGAAGCTCCCACCGAAAGTACCTCAGATTCGAACTGCCCTCAGGCCATTATCAGTTCAGAGCAATGCCCTTCGGCCTTACCTCTGCCCCAAGGGTATTCACAAAATGCCTGGCAGTAGCAGTTGCTCATTTAAGAAGGCAAAAGATTGCCATCTTTCCCTACCTAGACGACTGGCTCATTGTGGGTCAGTCTCCAGACCAGGTCATATCACACCTGCAAGTTACCCAGCAGCTGCTTACCTCTCTGGGCTTTCTTCTCAATCTTCCAAAGTCAGTTCTGGAACCTGTCCAGGTACTCACCTTTATAGGTGCAGAACTGGACACAAGCAGGCCAGAGCCTTCCTTCCCCTAGAAAGGGTAAGGACCCTGGTGGCCTGGCCTCCTCCTTCACTCTGCAGGTCTCTCAACCAGCAAGGCATTTCCTACAGCCCTAGGACACATGGCTGCTTCCACAGCTGTAGTGCAAGGAGCAAGATTTCAGATGAGGGACATTCAGTTCCATTTGAGAGCCTTTGGTCTCAAAGAAGAGATCCCCTATCCAAGTTGATCCCAGTGACTCGAACCCTGATCCAGGCCCTTCAGTGGTGGCAGGATCAGAGCAATCTGAGACAAGGGGTTCCTTCATCCCTCTATCTCACTCCTTGACCCTTACTACAGATCGCCTTTTTGGGATGGGGAGCTCACATGGGCGACCTCTCCACCCAGGGATTGTGGTCCCCTCAGGAATCTCTGCTCCACATCAATCTGTTGGAACTCAGGCTGTTTTTCTAGCACTTCAGGTTTTTCTGCATCTGTTCAGAACAAAGTGGTACAGGTCAGAACAGACAACACCACTACAATGTGGTACATCAACAAACAAGGGGCACTCGGTCTTCGGCCTTGTGCACCGAGGCAATGAAGTTGTGGTCTCTGGCTTATTCCCTGAACACTTCCCTCATAGCAGTTCACCTCCCAGGCAAGGACAATGTCCTGGCAGATGCTCTCAGCAGGATTTCCCAGGGCCATCACGAGTGGTCACTGGATCCCCGAGTACTGGGGATAGTTTTTGCCAGATGGGGCACCCCTCAGATAGATCTTTTTGCAGCCCCAGACAATCATCAACTTCCACTTTTTTGTTGCAGGCCCCCAGTGTTGGGCTCGGTACCCCTGGATGCCTTTATCCTCAATTGGAAAGGGAAGTTTCTCTATGCCTTCCCCCTCCCTTCCCTCTCCTGTTCAAGGTGCTAGTCAAAGTCAGATCTCAGCCCTGCAAGATGATTCTGATTGCTCCAGACTGGGCCAGGCAGCCCTGGTACCACTCCTTCTGTCCTTAGCAGTCCATCTTCCCTGTGTCTCCCCAGGAACCACAATTTGTTAACCTGTGCCCAGGGAGAGTTTGGTATCCGCATTCAATCCTCAACCTCAAGGCCTGGCTCTTGAGGAGTTAGAGTTTGCTGACCTACACCTTTCTCAAGGTGTTCTCAAAATCTTGAAAGCTGCTAGGAAGCCTTCCACTAGGGCTACTTATAACTCCAAATGGAAAAGGTTTTCCATATGGTGTTCTGGGAAGCATATTTCCCCGGAATCTGCTGATTTGACCACTGTTTTGGACTATATGGTCCATCTTAATTCTTTGGGAGTGAGACCAGCTACCCTGAAAGTGCATTTGGCAGCTGTCTCTGCTTTTATTTCAGCAGGGAAGCCCTCTTCTTTCTGCTCACCCTGTTTTTCCAAGTTTTTCAGGGATTGCTTTCATACCAATCCACCATTCAGGACCCTGCCCCTGCCTGGGATCTTAATGTTTGCATTGCTCAGCTGATGCAACCTCGCAGAGCTTTTAAGTACTTGACTTGGAAAACTGTGTTTTATTAGCCATCACTTGCCAGGCGATAAGTGAGTTATATAGTTTGTCAGTGGAGACTGAGTTTATTTTCTTCACGGGATAAGGTAGTCCTCAGGACTAACAGGAAGTTTTTGCCTAAGGTGGTTTCAGATTTCCACCTTAATCAATCTATTTCTCTTCCAGTGTTCTTCACTGACCATTCCTCCTCTGGTGAGAGGAGGTTGCACAGCTTAGATGTTAAGAGGGCCCTAAGTTACTACATAGAGCGTGCCAAGGGTCACAGGTTTGACTCCCTCCAACTATTTCTCACTTATGGTGAGGTTGGGAAAGAGAAACCTGCCACTAAGAGATCCATTGCCAGGTGGATTGTCTCTTGTATCCAATTTTGCTATCAAAAACTGGGTAAGGTTCCCCCTTCAGGCCTGAGGGCTCACTCTATCAGAGGTACAGCTGCGTCTCTAGCTGCTGCCAGAGACATCCCTATCTTAGAGATATGTCAAGCAGCTACTTGGAAAACAGTACACACTTTCACCAAGCATTACTCCCTGGATATTCAGGCCAGGAGGGATGCTCGGTTTGCGCACAGCCGTGCTTCAGAGCCTATTCCCTAAGTAGGTTCTGTCCTCCTCCATGGAGGTACTGCTGTGTAGTTTGCATTGTCATAATATAGCAAGATTTCATGTTGTTTGAAGAAAAATTACTCACCTTAGTAATGTTGTTTCTTCTAATGGAGTCTTGCTATATTATGACCTCCCCCAGCCTGCCCTCTCAGAACTTCTACTTTGGGTATGGGTGGCAGTGTAGTGTTGGCACTTATTGATGCCCATTTTATGTTTCCACCCCTCCTTTTTTGGGGTGTTTGGGTGTTGTGTTTTATTTTATCTTATCTTGTCTTATCTTTTTCTGGTCCCCTGACTTGAGTCTTGGTGTTGGGGCCAGGAAAATGTGTTAATATTTAAGTAGCCAGTTGGCTAGTGTAGATTACAGCTTCCACACAGAACCTTAGTGAGTTTTGCTCATAAAGATCTGACAGTTTCAGTTTGAAATATTCCAGACAGAGCTTTTCTAACCGAGCTCATGCTCTAAGTTCCATGCCTGGCATGGAAGTTAACTCTTTCTCCTCCGAGCAGTTCTAATGGTGGGACAAACTGCAATTGTTATAATACAGCAAGACTCCATTAGAAGAAACAACATTACTAAGGTGAGTAATTTTTTCTTTGGGTCTAGTAGGACCAGAGATGGGACGACCTGGAGCTATCAGTCTCCATCACACGGCCTGTTCATCTGGAGCTATCCTGGTGGGTGACGTCTCCCGCTTGCAGGAAGGGATTCCATTCCAGAAGGCAGCTCCCGACCAGGTTCTTACGCCAGACGATCAAACATGGAATGGGATGGGTGCACACCTAGGTGTTCCCAAGACTGGAATCCTGGTCCCTGACTGAAGAGTCCCTGCACATCAACGCCTTAGAGATCAGAGCCATTCTCTGTGCTCTCCAGGCCTTGAACATGGTGCTCCAACCAGGACACCTCCTCATTCAGACGGACAACATGTCGGTAATGTTTTGTATCAACAACAGGGAGGCACACACTATCCCTCTGCAGGGAAGCCATGAGAGTGTGAGATTGGGACATAGCTTATCAGATCTCCATCTCGCGTCCATGTCCCAGGTGTTCAAAATACCTTAGCAGAAACCCTCAACAGAACAAGGTCGGCACATGAATGGTTGCTCCTCCAGTCGGTGGTCACTGACTTATTCGCCATGTGGGGGATCCCTGAATTTGACCTGTTTGTTTAGTCACCAATGCAAAACTGCCCAGTTTTTGCTTGCTAGATCTCGAGCCTGGTGCTTTCTGGCAAGACGCATTGTCCCTCTCCTGGAAGGGGAGATTCCTCTGTGCTTTCCCACTCCTTCAGAGGGTTCTCCTCAAGGTGTAGATGGAGGGGACAGCTATGATCCTGATTGCTCCTCTGTGGCCCCGTCAAATCTGGTTTCCACTATTGCAGCAGTTGGCAGTGGATCCTCCAATTGTGCTTCTGCTGAACTTTCACTTGCTCTGTCATGATGATGGGACCTTTGGTTTATCTAAACTTGTGATCCCTGCATCTTCACGCATGGCTCCTGAAGACCTAGTCAAACCTTACTTCGGTGTTTTGGCCAAGGTCACTGAAGTCCTGGTGGAGGCTAAGAAACCCTCCACGAGAGCTAGATACACCATGAAGTGGAAGCGATTTTGCTTGTGGGCCATGGTGCGCCATCCGGATCCCCTGGCCTGTCCGGTCAACAACCTGCTGGAATACCTATTATCCCTTTCGGAGTCGGGATTGAGCTACTCCTCCATTAAAGTACACCTGGCTGCCATTTCTGCCTACCACAACCCTGTCCAGGGTAGAACAGTGGCTCAACTGGAGTTTACCCATGCTTTCCTTAGGGGCATACTTCATATAAAGCCCCCCATTAAAGACCCTGTTCCCCCTTGGGATCGTCTCTTTATTTTAGAGAAACTCATGTTACCCCTTTTCTGAGTCTGCCATGGATTGCAAGCTACATTTTCTTTCTTGGAAAACATTATATCTTACTTCGAGGGGGAGCTCTTGCAGCAGGCTATTACCATTAGGACCAACGCCGCGGGCCTTAGGACCCACCGGAGAAAACATAGCTAGCAATACCCAGCAGGGTCTGCCCCCAACCCCGACGTTGGCTCTGCCCTGGCATCGGTCATGCCATAAGAGGGGATGGTCCCTAATTAACCACAGCTCATTTCTTTTCGTGCAACAGACCCGCTGTCATTGGGAAAGTCTTAGCGTGTTCATCAGCAGTTCCAGCAAAATGTGGTGACCCTTTATCGTTTTCTCCATAGAACCTTACTTCCTTCGTCGGATTCTCCCCTTTTCTCGGATTTCTTCATCGCATGTCATCTCCGTCGTCGGTCTCATCCTACAGCCCCAAGAAGATCAAGTGTGCCTGTGGCTGCCAAATCCCTTTGAAGGATGGCCACGAGGCCTTTGTCTTCTGTCTTGGCCCAGACCACGACCTCCAAGCCTGCAAGATCTGCAAGGGCTTCACCAGCAGGACTTGGATCAGGCATCTGAAGGCCTTAAAAGCCCAGCTTTTAGAAAAAAAGATGGACGTCATGAAAAGCTGTCCCGGGGAAAAGGCCAAGCAACGGGACAAATCACAGAAGTCCTGTGAGAAGGACCGTAGCCGGTCCCACCAGCGGTCCAGGTCGCATTCTCCCTACAAAAAGGCCTCGTCTTCAGGCTCGGGCAGTTCCGACTGTTCGAGACACTCAAAACATGAAAAAAAGGCGAGGTCTGCCAAGACACCGACACCGGCCCCAGCGGGTGCTACTTCTGATAAACCGGCCAAGGTGAAGGCTACGCCGCTGTGTACCCCTGTCACCTCAGTGGACTTGACTAAGGCCTCCACTTTGGCGACATGTCAATTCCCCACAGAAAAGGCCTCAGTCACGGCTTTACCTGGTCGGGTGTTTATTGAGCAAGGATCGGGACCTTCCGGCTAAGACCCCTTCTGGCTCCCTCTCTTCCAAGTTGATGAAGTCAGATCCAACCTCGGCCAAGGCACCAGCCACAGTGTATAAGGTCGACTTGCCTTAGGTTGAGTCCACACAGATCATGGTACCATCGCCAGCCCCAAGGTCCTCTATTCCGGAGTGCTCTTCCTCAGAATCTTCCCCAAGGCCCTGCCGAAGCTTCCAGCTTCACCGATTCCCCTGAAGGGGACGGCGGCTTCAGTTTTTAATAAGGAGGAGCTACAGGAGCTCTTTTACTTCTGGTGGAGCCAAGTCAAAAAGGATGAGACTACTCTGAAGCCAGATCCGACACTGGTACCAACTGGCCCGGACACCGTGGATCGTTCCTTGAAGTTGCCTTCCAAAACCCCTGACAAGTGGCGTAAACCTTCCAAATCCCACTCACCGTCGGTGGTTTGATCCCAGTCTCTGTTTAAAGACCATCGTCGGCGCCGCTCAGGGTCCTGATGCTGGTCCCAGCCCAAGATCAAGTCCTGCAGCTGCAATAGATCTATCACTAGGCAAGGACACTCTTCTAGCTGACGCCAGTCCCCTGACAGGTGTCAGTCTCTGCTCCATTGTCGGTCCCATGGCCGATGGTCGGAAAGAGTGCCCGACTTTCTAGGGAGGGTAGTCCCTACAGGTATGGTTCGGACTCCACTCATCCAAGTAGGAGCCGATTCGCTTCATCTTCATCCTCTTCGGACCAGTCCCTCTTAGGAGTTGGGGGTTCTCCTGATGACAAAGAGACACACCGTTCACCCCCTGATAATCCAACCTTTATGGGTGCCATGAGGCACATCTAGGCGTCCAATGAATGGGAGACTGAGGACCTGGATCCGGAACGCCAGAGACTGGCCAGATACCTGAGGCAGAAGGAGGCTAAAGCATTGGCAGCACCTCCTTTAGTGGATACATTCCAAGACCTGACAAGGATCACTTGGAAACACCCAGCCACGGTCCCGGCAGTTCCCAAAAAATCGGATAGGCTATATAGAGCACTGAGGGAGGAGCCCTATTTGGCAGAACACCCTCAGGTTGACTCGATGATCATAGCGGCTGCTCATGATAAGTCTCGACAGCCCAAGCACCTTAGTTCCCAGCCTCCCAATCTGGAGTCCCATTATTTTGGACCAGATGGGCAAGAAGGTGTACTTTGCATCCACCTGCTCCATACGTTCCCTGAACTTCCTAATGCATATGGTCCAATACCAGAATGCCTTATGGGAGAAGGGACAGAAGATGGCTAATGCCTTACCAGACTCTGTGCAAAAAATAAAGCTCCTGGACATTCTGAAATTAGGCTTGGACTTGGGCACCCATGTTTTATGTGCCTTGTACGACACTGCAGATACAGCGTCAAGGGCGTCAACGTCAGGTGTCTGCCTAAGGCGCCATGCCTAGCTGCAAGTTGCAGGGTTCTCCCAGGATCTGCAGACTGGAATCGGGGACTTTCCCTTCCATGGTTCCATACTGTCTGGGTCAGAGACCGAGAGCCTTGTCTCTCGTCTCCAGGAGTCAGGCAAATCAATCTGGTCCCATCCGACAGATGTACAAGGGGGGACCCAAAGCGATTCTCTAAATAGCCATTTCGGAAGGCCTCAGGCCAGCATGCCCATGGCAACCAGATGGCCCAGAGAGGTGACTTCAAAAGGAAGGCTGGAAACCGCAACCTGAGGTGCTCCTTTCAAGGCTCAAAGTTATCCCAAGCCTCTGCCAACTCCTGGCTCTGCCCAGTGACCCCCCGGGAGGCGGTACCAGGGTAGGCAGTAGGGGGTCGCTTCTCCCTCCACCTGGAGAGATGGAGCAAAATCACTTCAGACCTTTGGGTCCTAGATATCATAAGGAGGGGACATACACTGGAGTTCACTCAGATTCCCCAGAGACACCACCATGGTCCTCAAGGTATCCTCCTTCTCACATAACTCTCATAGAAGGAGAGATTCAGGCCCTCTTGTGAAAAAGGCGATAGAGCCAATCGTCCTGCAGCAGCAGGGAAAAGGGTTTTACTCCCACTTCTTCCTGGTTCCAAAGAAAACTCAGGATCTTCGGCCCATCCTGGACCGTAACTCCTTAAACAACTATATAGAATACCGAAGGTTCAGGATGATGACCCTTCCAGGTCTAATTCCTCTGCTGCACCAAGGAGACTGGCTCTGTTCCCAGGACATGCATATATGCATATCAGGATTTTTCCTCCTCACAGGAAGTACTTGAGGTTCCACTTCCAAGGGGGACACTACGAGTTCCAGGTTCTGCCGTTCAGCCTCTCCTCCGCTCCTTGAGTCTTTAAGAGATGTCTAGCAATGGTAGCTGCAGCTCTAAGGCACAAGAGGCATTATGTCTTCCCTTACCTGGACGATTGGCTCTTGGCAGCCTCGTCTAGAATGCACACCATTCAAACGCCGGGGACACCTATACGCTATTCCGAGAGTTGGGAATCACCCTGAATCTTCCAAAGTCATCCCCAGGGCCCAGCCAAAGACCTGCCTTTATAGGTGCGTCCTGGATACGGTCCAGGGCATGGCCTTCCTGTCACAGGAAAGGGAGATCGCCTGCAGAAGTGGCCCAAACGATCCTTGTAACCCCACAGGTCCAGGCCAGGACTTTCTCAGGCTACTGGGGCACACGGTGACTGCCATCACTGTAACTCCCTTGGCTTGCCTCCACATGAGGGTCCCGCATTGGATGCTCAGGGTGCAGTGGGACCAAAGCTCCGACAGTCTGGACCATATGGTCAGGATCTCCGGACCAGTCAGAAGGACGGTTCTTTGGTGGTTGTATCCCCTCAATGTGGAGACGGGGTCTTGTTTCGACAGGAGCCGCTGAGTCGGACATTGACGACAGACGCCTCCGACTTCAGCTGGGGGGCTCACCTAGGGGACAGCCAGACTCGGGGCATTTGGTCCCCAGAGGAGCGCGACCTCCACGTCAGTGTTCAGGAAATGCAAGCGGTCCTCAGTGCTGTTTGGGCTTTCCAAGAGGACCTAGCACCAAGCTGTCTCCTCATTCAGTCAGGCAACGTGGCTGTTGTCTTCTACATCAACAAGCAAGGGGAACACACTCCTACCCCCTGTGCAGTGAGGCGATGAGAGTCTGGTACTAGATGCTGGAACATCGAATCTCTGTGACCGCAGTGCATGTTCCAGGCGTCCAAAATGCCTTGGCAGACAGCCTAAGCCGGTCTCGCTCCAAGGCACAGGAGTGGGAGCTACTCCAGTCAGTATCAGACCACCTCTTCGACACTTGGGGTCTTCCAGAGCTGAACCTCTTTCATCTCCATGCAATGCCAAACTGCCAAGTTTCTGCTCGTGAGAGCACGCACCTGGTGCTTTTTGGCCAGACGCGTTGTCCCTTTGTTGGACAGGGAGGTTCCTTACGCTTTCCTCTAATTCAGAGGGTTCTGTTGAAGGTACAGGCTGAGGGGCTCGAATGATCCTACTTGCCCCGCCGAGGCCATGGCAGATTTGGTTCCCACTACTTCAGTGGTTGTTGTCGGAACCTCCGATCCCACTGCCAGTATGCTCGCAGTTGTTGTCCCAGGATCAGGGCAAGCTGGTGCATCCAGATCTCAAGTCCCTGCACCTTTATGCATAGCTCCTGCAGACATAGTTAAAACAAGGTATGGGGTCTCCCAAGAGGTGGCAGATGTCCTCGTTTCAGCAAGAAAGCCTTCTACTCGTTCCACTTACGCAATGAAGTGGAAGCATTTTTGCCTCTGGGCTTTGTCGCATCATCTGGATCCCCTTACCTGTCCAGTGAACTCAGCTTTATAGTACCTCCTCTCCTTATTACAACAGGGCTTGAGCTACTCCTCTATTAAGGTGCATATGTGGGCCATTTCTTCTTATCACGTCCTGGTTGAGGGCAGAACCCTAGCCCAGTTGGACGTAGTCCGCACCTTTTTACGGGGCATACTTCATATAAAGCCTCCCATTAGGGATCTAGTTCCCCCCGGGATCTCCTTTTTGTGTTAGAGAAGCTTACTCTCCCTCTCTTTGAACCCGCAGCAGAGTGTGAGCTGCGTTATCTTTCCTGGAAGGTGTCCTTTTTAGTTGCTGCTACTTCAGCTCAAAGGGTTTCCGAGCTTTGGGCCCTGATGTGCAAGGAGCCTTATTTGATTTTTCATAGGGAAACGGTTTCTCTTAGGGCAAATTCTAGGTTACTACCCAAGGTGGTTTCTGAATTAACCTCAACCAGTCAGTTGACCTTCCAGTCTATTATTCAGCCCTTCCAACAGGGAGAAGCTCCTTACACACCTTGGATGTCCACAGGGTGCTGAAGTACTACCTCAAGCTGCAGTGGCACAACCGCAAATTGGAGCAACTGTTTGTGGCCTTTGCGCCTCAATACATGGGCAAACTGGTGTCTAAACAGACTATATCTTGGTGGCTAGTCCACTGCATAGTCTTCTGTTACAAGTACAACAGACCTACTGGGAGTGGTTAGAGGTCATTCTACCAGAGAAGTTTCTACCTCCTTTGCTTTTGAAGAATGTCTCTATCCGAGACATTTGTGCAGCATCTACTTGGAGTTCAGTACATACTTTTGTCAGGCATTACAGCCTGGGCATTGATTCCAGTCACTGAGCCGGTTTCAGCCTGGCAGTCTTTCAAGGACTGTTGTCTTCTCTCCCTGCCTGTTTAGGCAATGACGTTGTACTAGTTCCTGTCATCATCCTCCTGGGGCTTGTTGCCTCCTTAGCTCGGGACTGCTTGGGATTCAGTCCTAATGGTAATAGTCTGCAGCAAGAGCTCCCCCTCGAAGTAAGATAGTACAGTTACGTAAGAACTAGCCATAACAGTAGATCTTCAAGAGGAGCTCTTGCAGCAGGCGCTGCTTTCCCGCCCTCCTTCCCCTTGGAGAGTTTCAGCATGACTGGGGCACGCTTCTCCTGGTTCGCTTGCTGGGATCTGTTTGTGGGTCCTCGGCGGGTGAACTGAGGTGGAGCTAGGGACCGCCCCCTCTTATGGCATGACTGACGTCAGGAGCGGGCTCTGCTGGGTATTGCTAGCTAAGTTTTTTCTGGTGGGTCCTAAGGCCTGCAGTGTTAGTCCTAATGGTAATAGCCTGCTGCAAGAGCTCCTCTCGAAGATCTGCTGTTACGGTAAGTTCTTATGTAACTGTACTTTTTAGTTGCCATTACTTCTGCTGGAAGGATTTCTGAGCTACAGGCCCTGATGTGTAATAAAGAGCCTTATTTAGTTTTCCACAAAGACTGGGTAGCTTTGCATACAAACTCTAAGTTTCTTCCCCAAAGTAGCTTCAGAAATGATGTTGAATCAAAACGTGCAACTACCTGAACCACTCTAATAAGGGTGAGGCTCGTCTCCATACTTTGGACGTTCATCACGCCTTGCGATATTACTTGTCCAGAACCAGGGGGAGCAGAAAATCTGATCAATTGTTTGTGTCCTTCACTCCTAGGACTATGGGTAACCCTGTGACTAAGCAGACCCTCTCCTGATGGCTGTTGCATTGCATCACCTTCTGTTATCAGAAATCCCTACCAGGCCCGCTACGGGGTCACTTGACTAGAGGTGACGCAGCCTTTTTTGCAGCGCTGAAAAATTTTTCTGCTCCAGATATCTGCACAGCAGCTACATGGCACATAGTCCACACCTTCATTAAACATTACAGTGTGGACATTGCCTCAAGACATAGGGCAGGGTTTGGTCTGGCTGTTCTGCAGGGTCTTATCTCTTAAGGAATTTCTTCCTTCCTTTTTCCCTTTCTCCTACCACCCAAGGAGTTGTCTTCAGTTTATACTGCTTGGGAATCAGTCCTATATGTGTTACCTGCTGCAGGAACTGACTCTCAAAGTAAGATAGTACAGTTACGTAAGAACTTACTGTAACAGTAGATCTTCGAGAGAAGCTCTTGCAGCAGGTATACTTCCCATCCTCCTTCCCCCTGGAGATATCCTGCTGCATGCGACTGCTACCATATCCTCTTCCTGCTGGATGAGATAGTGCCCTTCCTTTCTGTGACAGGTCTTACTAGATCCGACTGCCATGCTCTCCGGTGGTGCAAGAACTGGGGCACGCTGGGGACCGCCACCTCTTATACCACGTGGGACATCAGGGGCGGGCCAACGTTGGAGCGGTCCTCACTTGGTACTGCTGGTTAGAAGTTTGCCGTGGGGTCCTGTCACCGTCAAGCACAGTTCTGTATGTGTTACCTGCTGCAAGAGCTTTCTTGAAGATCTGCTGTTACGATAACTCCTTATGTAACTGTACTTTTCAAACATCACGGACATGTTAGGCAGTGTGTACTGGTGTGTGGGGTTCGGGGAGCCAGCAGCCAGTTAGGTCGTTGCAGGGGCGGGCTAGAGTACTTTGAAAGCCTGTGCCGCTCTCTGAAGATTGAGACCAGCAAGGGAATTACCATGTACTCCACGCCATCAGAGTATCCCTGGAGATGCTACCAGACCCTATCAACCACATTGTCTGCTTGCCTGTTGCTGAAAGTATGGACTTTCTGTCATCACTTTCACTCCTGCAGAGTAAAAAACTTTAAAACATCACGGACATTCTTGGCAGCATGTACTGGCGCATGGGGGCTTGGGGGAGCTGGTAGCCAGTTAGATCATTGCAGGGGTGGGACTAGAGTACTTTAAAAGCCCGCGCCACTCGTTGAAGAATATGACCAGCAAGGGAAAGGACCATCTATTCTACGCTACCGGAGTATCCCCTGAAGATGCTACCAGACCCCATCAGCCACACTATCTGCTTGCCTGCTGCTGAAATAGTGGACCTTCTGTCATCACTTTCACTCCTGTAGAGTAAAAAACTGTTTCAAACATCGCAGACATTCTTGGCAACATGTACTGGCGTAAGGAGGCTAGGGGAGCTGGCAGCCAGTTAGATCGTTGCAGGGGAGGGGCTAGAGTACTTTAAAAGCCCGCTTGCTAAGAAAAACGCTTGAAATTTCTCCTGTATTTTAAGCATTTTCCTTGGCTGCTATTGCTCAAGATCACTCTTTGGCACACTGGGTAAGTCTAAAGATATTTTATCTTAGATTGGGAAAAGTCCTGTTTTGTTGACTGCCCAGTATGTCATCTTGAGCATGTATCACTCTTTTAAAATGTTAATGCAATAGGTACTGGGAACTTAGCATTATATAGTTTACCGTATATTGCTGCTTCCAGCAAATCAAATAAAAATATAACTGGGACTAGCTGGTTGCTCCCACACCCTGAAATTTTAAAAAACAATCGAAGAAATGGGTCAGTTGATAGAAGAAATTCTTTCACTGCTAACTGTAGGAGATATGTTTCAGTGGGTGATAAAGCAACATTTTATCCACATACATTTAATGAGCCAGTGAAGGGTTTCCTGCCTGTTTGGTTTTAATTTTGGGAGGTGATGTGGAATTAAACCCGCCCAGACTTTCTCACTAATATAAAAGTTTTACACGATAATGCTCGTATCATAGCTACCAAAACTGATCTATTGGCTGCAATACTGTGTGCACAAGATCTCAGCATGGGTCTAAGTGAGACCTGGCTATCTGAAAAAACAGGTGATCATGAATTAAGTATTCCTGGTTACCAACTCTTCAGACAAGACAGAAAGAGTAGAGGTGGGGGGGGTGATGTTTTATGTTAAAAACATTTTTTTGTCATATAGAGATTAGATTAAGAGGGAGTGAAAGTAATATAGAGTATTTGGGTATTGACGGCTCAAATTAAACTGGCTACGGCTGTGGTTAACTCTTCCCCCAAGACAAGTTTAAGGAGTATTGAACAAGCTAGGAGTCTGTGTTGGTGATAAATCGGTGATACTATTAGTGGATTTAAATTGTGATTGGTTAAAATCATGGGGTAAACAACTAAAAGACATAATCACAGTATTAGGGTTAAAACAATATATTAATCTCCCACTCGTTTTATAAACACTTCTACATCTGGTACTATTTTATATTTAATATTTACATCATTACAGACAACAAGTTGAAGCTTCTGGCACTTTGCCCCCTCATTTTGAAGACCATAACCCTGTTTGATTAATTTTGTCTACTTCCCAACTTGTACATTCACAGAATCATTTAAAACAAAATTGGTCCAGAGATCTGAGAAGTTTCTAGAAGAAAATTCTTGGTAAGCATAAGAACAGAAAATGGATTGCTGCAGACTAATTCCTGATCTAGATTTAACTGTAAATTATTTTACAAACACCTTTCAGAAGATTTACTATTTCCATGCTCCTGAAGTCAAAAACATAATAAACGACCTAGATTCCTGGATAACCGAAAAACTATTAAAAATCAGGGCTAAGAATAGAATTAGAAGAAAGCGTTAAAATATAAATTGGCCACAGATTGGAAATCATTTAAAATAAAAGGGAATGAATGTAGAAAATTGACAAAAGGGCAAACATTAAGAATAATAGAAGTAAAATGGACCAATTCAGACCCCAAAAGTTCTGGAACACCATAAAACATTTAACTAATCCTTTGGGGTGGCAGAGAAACCTGATAATGAGAGTTGGAAATGCTTTAACTGAAGCACCCGAGGAGGTCTCAGATACACTAAATTCATTTTTCACTGGTCTCCCAGGTTTTGAGGATGCATCAAAAACAGGACTAAGGACGGAAAACAAAAGATATAAAATAACCCTGGGTCATCACCCATTATTTAGATTTAGAAATCTTACTATATTTGCAGTTAGGAGGAATTAGTTAAAATAAATACACACAAGTTGGCAGGATTACATGAATTGAAGGAAGATTTTGAAACTGGCAGCTCAATACATAGCTCCAACTATTGCATGTATGTTTAACTGAGCTACAATCGGACATGTTCCTGTGTCTTGGAGAGTGAGTAAAGTAATACCAGTTTGCAAGGGTGGTGATGCAGCAGAAGTAAACAGTTATCACCCTATAGCTGTATTGCCCATGTTGTCTAAGTGTTTAGAAAAATTAGTTAATGAACAGATTAGAGAGTATATCGACAAATATAAATTGTTGACTCCCTACCAGTCAGGTTTCAAAAGGGCTATTCGACCTCCACAGCCTTACTAGAGTTTAACGATTTAAATTGTACCTCCTTGAACTCGGGTAGGGAGAGAGCGGTTGTCTTTGTTGATGTATCAAAAGCTTTTGACCTGGTGAACCACTCCCTCCTATTTGAGAAGTTAAATGGCCTGAACATTTCTGATGGTCCCTTACTTTGGCTTACTTCTTATTTAATCGTGCGACTCCAGAGGGTTGAAGTACAACGACTCTGTCAGAACCTTGTAAAGTGACCTGGGGGCCTCAAGGCTCCATCCTGGGACCCCTCTTGGTTTCTGATTTTTAATAATGATCTACCCTCTGAGGTAAAGCATGCAGCCATAAGGCTGCATGCTGATGATACAGCAATAGTAGCCCCTGGAATGAATATCTAGGACCTTCAGACTAAAGTTGCAGGCTGACTTCGCAAGGATAGAGGAGTGGTTCACCAGTTCACAGCTACTTATGAATGTAAAGAAAATAAAAATGGTGCACTCCGCTTCAGAAAGTAAAAATGTTTAACAACTACAGATTTTTACTAATGATAAAGTACAAATAGAATCATTGACTAGTTACTGCTACCTGGGTGTAGTTTTTGATTCCAGATTAACTGTTAATAGTCACATTTCTATAACTATTGGAAAGATGTATGAGAAATTGGGGCTCTAAGGAGAACTACTAGCTGTTTAAAATTTCTAGATCGGGAAAAGATAGCAGAGCAGCTCATTTTGCCTGCCCTCAAATATATAGATTGGGTTTATCGTACAGCAAATACACAACTACTGGATAAACTTGACAAATTACAATATAAAATAGCAAGATATGTATTGCAATGTAGCGATAGGATGCACCGCTGTTTATTATTAAGCAAGCTAGGTTGGCAACCCCTTGATTTTGGTCATTCTAGGGACTGGATAGTATTAATCCACAAATATGACACATTATCCTGAACATGGTATCTCTCAAATTCTTTTCCCAGATGAATCTGATTTTAAGAAAGAGTTACCCAGACTAGGTCACCTAAATAAAATCCACCAAGGAAAATGGAAAAATAAATATGGGGATAGAACTTTAAATTCATGGGCTGCGTCATTTTGGAATAAATTACCCCCCACAGTATGTGCAGAAACTGCACACAGGATTTTTATTGTGACAGTTAAGGACTTATTTTCATTTACCTGGCAGTGTACTTAATAAGTCCCAATATTTATAACTTCTAATTGCAAGGTATTGTAAATATGTTTTTTCTTAAATATTGTATTTTATGTTTTTTGTGTTTTTTTTGTAGTATGTTAATGTATTTGCAGAATTGTCATTTTATGTGAATTTTATTGTAACTTTAGATAAATACAGGACTGACTTTGCGAACTGGACTGTAAAGTCCAAATGACATGTATTTCCTGTATAAAAATAGTTTTACCTACCTATCTTACTTCCTTTCAGCCGATACCTCTGACATTAATTAAAGTAGAAACATTGCTAAAGCCAGCCTGCCAGTGCAGCAGTAGTGGTACTGCTTGTATTGCCAGCAACCAGGGTTTGGGAATAAGCCTGGATTGGCGTTGGGTCAGCCAGGGGAGGATGGCTAAGGATCCCACAGATGCACGTGTCCTGGGGGGGGGAGGGTTCCTGGTCTCGCACTGTTACACTGCCACTTGGATGACAGTGCATGCGAAGAACCAGCATTCAGGGAGGGGAATGTCAGCACTCTGATGTCGTGATGTTAGGTCACTCCGCCCGACGCTCGAGGGATATGGATCGGAAAAACCCCAACCATGCAGGATGCCACCTGCCACTTTACCACAGTTCCCGCACTGCCGACTGGCCTTGGTTTCCTTCACAGAAGCCTCAACTCTGGCTGGAGTGGCGCAGTGCTCCCGGCAGCCGTCTCATGGAGGGTCATCCACGAGGGAACGGGAGACACAGTAAGTCCCAGAGAAGGCAGGTGATGGCCAGGATGGAGCAGTAGGGCTGAATAGAGTAGGTCCGAGTCTGGGGGAAAAAGTATAGTAAATAAAACACAATCGGGCAAAAGTAGGCAGTCTGCCCATCAAGATTGCCTGTCACTTCTCAATGATTATATCCAGCTGTGTCTTTGTCATTCATGTAATGATCTAGCCCATGCTTAAATATGTTTTTGTTTTATTTTTTAACCTTTTATTTTATTTGGACACAGTAAACGTACATTACATATACTGCATTAATCATCTATATTAACATATCTGTGTTGCCCTATTTATTATAACAGAAAGAAATAGAAACCAAATTATAAATTCCTCACAGCCTTTTGTGATAGTCTTAAAGTCCATCTTTGGCTCTAAAGAGAAACTTATAAATAAAAAAAAAACAATAATTAATATTAAATACCATTAGAAACAACAACAACTTGTATGGCTGCTGGTAACTGATGTTCCTCCCAAATTTCAGTTATTACTATTCTAAAGTTATTTTTCTCTCAACTCAACTATAACATCAGAATGCCTATAGGCATTTCTAAGGCTGTGTTTCCTACTCAGATGAAATTGCTGTGTTCTGTGGGTGCATTTCCATTGGGTCCATCTGTTTATAAAATGGGCTTGTTCTGTGCTGAATGGGAAATGTGATCTATCCATTTCTTGTATTGTGTTAACTTTACTGATCCATTTTGCTATGCTGGGGCTGTTATTCTGTAGCCATTGTTTAGTGATTGCTTTAAGAGCAGCTGCACGTAGTGGCCGCCAGAGGTACCTGGCTTCTGTTCCCCTCAGGGTAGCCGGTTCAAAACCCAAAATCAGGATCTCGGGGCCTAAGTCACCAATATCCCCAAATATAGTTTGGAGCTGTCTAGTTACTCCTCCCAGTAGGGCTTTTAACTTTGGGCAGGCCCAGAAGACGTGTAGTTGACCAGCTTTAGTCTCACTGCATTCCCTCCAACATGAAGAATTGCAATTGACGTTGAACTTAGTTTCTGTTTCTGGGACTAGAAAAACCTTATCTTGATCTTCCATAAGAACTCTCGCCATGCTGGGGAAGAGGTAGATCCTCACACCGCACCCCAACTCTTATTCAGCCATCCTGATCTAGTCTGTGCCCAAGCTCTTTCTCCCATTTGGATTTAACCTTAGAAGTATTATATCCACTGTGTAGCAGGAAATTAGAATAGAGCACTGTGCTTGCCCCCCTCCCAGAGGGGGAGGCCCAGATTGCCTCAAATGATGGTGGTGAGAGATCCCCCCAACGCCGCTGGGTCCCCCAAAGCAGTCCACACCCAGTTTCTGATTTGGTAATATTTAAATCTATTGGTCGGTCTTAAGCCATATTGGGCCATGGCCATCTCGAAGGAGATTGGTGTTCCCCCACTCACGATCTGTCAGGCAGAGTGAAAACTCTCCCTGGCTCAGTTTCAAAACCACGGATCCTGTGTGGCAGGTTTAAAATGGGTGTCCCATCCCCGCAATCTATATTTCCACATATATTTGGCAGTGCTTCCCCGGATGTGCTCCGCCTCCATGCCTCTAGGGCCGCCTGCACCCCTGTCAGCTGCTGCCAGTCTTCTGACCTCTGTGTTTGTGGAATAAAGGGGATAGCCTGCAGAGGAGGGTCAGCAAAGGGCTCCAGTTCAATAGACTTCCAGTGAGAGGTATACCCAGGGTGACACCATAGCAGAACTGTCTTCATCTGAGCAGCAGCCCAATATCCTGGGAGGTAGGGCACTGCCAGGCCTCCCTCTCTTTTTTTGCATATATAGAATGTCTCTTGCAACCTGCGGCTTCCCAGCACCCCACACAAAGGACAGCAACTGCCTCTGCCAGCAAAGTAATGTCTGCACTGGGACTACATGGAACACGCTCTGAAATCAGTATGGAAGGTGTGGGAGTAAGTTCGATTTAATAGCCTGGACTTTGTCGTGCAGGGGAAGGGGTAATAATGCCCATCTTCTGTAGTTCTGGGACAGAACATGAACTGGGGATTATCCTCAAACAAGGTTGCTGAACTTGTTCCCAAATACACCCAAGGTGCTTGAGTATATCTAAGTCCCATCTCATCGGATACTTTTGTCTAATATGTTGGGGACCTGGTACATACAGGCCAGGACTTCAGTTTTAGTTGTGTTAAGGTATACCCAGAAATCTCAGTAAATCATTGTATTTGTTCAAAACTCTGGGAGTGAAGACTCTGGGTCACCCATGTATAATAAGATACTGTCTGCATAGAGACCTAACTTATGTTCTATCCCACCCACAGTCACCCCTTTCATCATCAGGTTTAGGTATATCTCCTGAGCCAGAGGCTCCACAAAGATGGCAAAAGCAAAGGCAAGAGAGGGACCCCTGCCTTGTACCCTTCTCTAAGCAGAATGCCTCGCCCGTATGTCCATTCACTCATGCATAGCCCTTTGGGGCCATATATAACCGGGTTATTAACTTATTGAAGGCCTCCGGGAAGCCGAAGCCTGCCAGATGCCTGCAGAAAGGACCAAAGGACCTTATCAAAGGCCTTTCAAACAACATGAAGTCTTGCTGTATTCTGACTATTGCAGTGATCACTAACCTTTGAACTGCCCCGGAGAACAAAGAGTTAACTTTCCATGCAGGGCATGGAACGCTGAGATCGAGCTTGGTTGAAGCCTCTGTCTGCTGTTGTTTAAACTCCAACCGTCAGATTCTTTACTCCACCTCACTGAACAGTCACTCTGGAGATTTCTCCTTCTGTCGGTTCAAAAATGTCTGTTAAAGTGTCATTTTTTTGCTCGGTTTCTACCGAATTTCTGCTGCTGAACCTGTCGGTTTAAGTCTCTGTCTGTGGTATCGTGAGTACTAGATAGGTTTTATATTAGTTTCTGTGTGGAACTTGTAAATGTTGGATAGGTTCAGTTTGAACTGATCAGGTTTGTGTTAAAAAAACTTCTGTCTTTATTAGAGTGTGGTAACCCGTGCATATCGGTTCTAAAAAAAACCGGATTTGATTACGTTTTTTTCCAAGACCTGTAACACGGTCAGGAACCGATAAGGGTGTTTTGCCTGGCAGATTGACGAAAAAAGGGTAAGTTGTGGTTAGGATTGGCTATGTCTGAGAAACCCAAGAAAAAAACCGGGCCCACTGGGTTTCAACACTGTAGTGTGTGTGGGGAAGCCTTTGCTAAGGCTGATCCCCACACCACCTGTGTTTATTGTCTGGGGTTTGACCACCTCAATTCAGACTGCCAAATTTGTAAAAGTTTTCCCAAAGCTACCCTGGATAAGAGAATCAGTAGACTGAGGGAAAGGGAGGCCGAGAAGTCCGCTGACCCATATGGCCAGCCTGATTCGGTTCTGACCGAACCAGAAGGAGTGCCCTCTGACCAGGACGAAACTAATTCAGGCAAAAGGAGAACCGATTCTGAGGAGTGGGTTCTGGTTAAAAGAAAGAAAAGGGAAAAATCATCTGGTTCGGATCCACAAGTTCTTTCTGCTACCGCTGATGAAATAGCCAAAGCGATAAGAATAGTTCAGTCGCTAACTTCGATTCCGGCTGAACCAGCACCATCTGTCAGGGGCTCGGTTCGGTCGATTCCCCCGGTTCCGGATTATACTTTAGAAGAATTTTATGAACCGGAGGAGGAGGAGGAGGAGGGAGAGTATGATGATGATGATTATGATGGTGATTATGAAAGTCTGGATGGGCCTATTGACCCGGACATCTCCCCAGACAGACCTTCAGGTGTTTCTCCTCCTTGGCTTTCTGAGTCCCCTTCCCACTTTATGTTTTACAAGAAAGTGGCTGAAACCCTCCAGCTTCCAATGGAAGAAGCAGTAGAGGATCAGGAGGAGCCTGATTTTGTTGAGATGATGGACATCCCAGAGTCCAGGAGATTGTCTATTCCCCTCCATAAATCTTTTGGAAACAGACATTTAAAATTTTAAAAACTCCTAATTCCATACCTCCTGTGGATAGAAGAATGGACAAGAGGTATACCCTTTCAGGCTCGGACACAGAATTCCTTTCCCAGCAACGTAGCCATGTTGGGTAGTAGTGCAGGCAGCTGCCTGTGATAAGGCAAATATTGCTTGGCTTCACACCCCAGATAAGGACTCCAGGAGGATTGATGCCATGGCAAAGAAACAGTACATGGCAGCATTTTTGGGACTCAGGCAGGCTAACTATATGCGTACACAGCTAGATACCAGAAGTCCAGGTGGGACACTGTGCTGGCTCTAGCTAAACAGGCCCCTGACCAGCTTGCCAAGGAGCTGGAGCAGGTGGCTGTGGATGGGATTGAGGCATCCAAGGTGCAATTTCATGCTGCTGTGGACTCCAAAGATGTTTCATCTAGAGTCATGGCTACATCTGTGGCCCTTCGGCGGTGGCTCAGATGTACTAACCTATCACAGGATACCCAGGCTAAGGCCATGGATTTCCCTATCATTGGTAATTCTCTGTTTGGGGAGCCGACAGAGAACTACATGAAGAAGATGGATGAGTACAGGACCACCTACAGGAGTGCTCAGGCCAAAGAAAGGCAAGTCACTCCTCAGAGGCAGCATTCCAGGGGCAGGGGCAGGCCCTTTCAAAGGCCCTTTTAGCAAGCCCAGGCCTCCTCTTCTGCTTATGCTCAGAGGGGGTTCTTTAGAGGGAGAGGCAGACGGGGTAGGAGCAGGCCTGCTTCCACCCCTCAGCCTAAAGCCCCTGCCAGGCAGACACCCTGATGGGTCTGCCCAGGCCAATTCTCCAATACCTGTAGGGGGCAGGCTGGCTTACTTTGTCCAGGACTGGAAGTCTTTAACATCAGAAAAGTGGGTCCTAGAAGTAGTAAGCTAGGGACTGGTTCTCAGCCTCAAAAAATTTCCCAAGATGAGAACCAGATCCTTTCCACCTGCAAATCCATCAGAGACCCTTGCCCTGGAGGCAGAGGTTTCTTCCCTTTTGTCTCTCAGAGCCATAGAAAGGGTTCCTACCCTACACAAGGGCAAATGATTTTACTACAGGTACTTCCTAACCCCAAAAAGACAGGAGAATGGAGGCCCATCCTGGATCTGAGATATCTAAACAAGCACCTTTTAAAGCCAAAATTCAAAATTGTGACTCGGGGAATAATTCTGCCCTCTCTAAGGCCAGGGGACACTGGCAAGCCTCTTTGGACCTCAAAGATGCCTATTTTCATATTCCCACCAGGTGCTCCCACAGAAAGTACCTCAGGTTCGAGTTGCCCTCAGGCCACTGTCAATTCAGAGCAATGCCCTTTGGCCTAACATCAGCTCCAAGGGTGTTCACAAAGTGCCTGGCAGTAGTGGTTGCTTTCCTAAGGAGAAAAAAGATCTTCATCTTTCCATACTTGGACGACTGGCTCGTAGTGGGTCATTCTCCAGACCAAGTCAAGTCACATCTTCAGATAACTCAGCAACTGCTCACTTCCTTAGGATTCCTCCTAAACCTTCCAAAGTCAGTTCTCGAGCCAGTACAGCACCTCACCTTTATAGGGACAGAGCTGGATACAATAAGAGCAAAAGCCTTCCTTCCCCTGGACAGGGCAAGGACCCTTATAGAACTGGCCTCTTTCACCCTTCAGGTGTCTCGACCAGCAAGGCACTTCTTGCAGCTCCTGGGCCACATGGCAGCTGCTACAGCAGTGGTCCAAGGGGCAAGATTTCAATAATAATTTGTATCAAAGGCCTTTTCAGCATCTAGGCTCATGACCAAAGCTGTCTTTCTTGTTTGTCTAATGTGATCCAGAATATCTGCTGCTCTGCAGATTCCATCCTTTGCTTGTCGGCCTGGGACGAAGCCCGTCTGGTCTGTATGTATTAGGTTAGGTATTATAGTTTCCAATTTCTTTGTCATGAGTCCGGCCATTATCTTATAGTCTGTATTTAATATAGATATTGGCCTGTATGAAGAGCATAATAAGGGGTCCCTGGTGGGCTTAGGCAGCACCGCAATTGTTGCATACGCCCAGGAGGGATGGGGAGTCCTACCTCCAACCAGCAGCTTATTATATACTTGGACAGGATAGGCGCAACCTGTGCCCTAAAAGCCTTATAAAATTAAGTGGTATCCATCCATCCCTGGACATTTCTGTCTTAATCTGGGTGATCTCAGTAATGACCTCTGATTCCCTAATAGGAGCTGTTAATTTAGCTACTTCCTCCTCTGTTACTTGGGGCAAATGGAGTGCATCTATAAATTGTGAGATCTTATTCTGGTCAGGAGGGTTGCCCGTAGTGTACATTTCCTTATAATATTCTGTAAAACCTTCTGCTATATCTGGTGTACTATGGAGTGTTTGGTTAGTGCTAGGATGTTTAAATCTGCTTATGGTTGCCCTGGTCTTTCTTTGTCTTAGCCTGCAGGCTGATAATCTCTATTCTCGGAGGGGCCCCCTTCAAAGTATTTTTGCCTAAGATGTAACAAATTCTGCTCCACTCTATAGTCTAGTATAGCATAAAGTGCCTTTCTGGCAGCCAAAATCTCATTTTCCTTCTTTGGATCATACTTCTCTTTAAGGGCTGATTCTAATTCTCCATTCTGGGTCAGCAATGCGGTTTTCCTAGCCTCCCTTTCTCTCTTATTGTGTGCAGCTATGGCAGTCAACCTCCCCCTCAACACTGCCTTGGTTGTATCCCATAGAATTGGTGGGGAGATCTCAGGGCTGTCATTAACTTCCAAAATTTCCGATATAGCTTCTTGAATTAGTTTCTGTTCATCTTTCTCCTGTATAAGGGTTAAATTGAGGCACCATGAAGTTCTCTTTAGGTTTTGCCCTAAATGTATCTGAACAATCTGAGGTGTGTGGTCCGAAAGGTTCATTTCCCTATTTTATACCTTTTATCTGTGAAGTTGCTTCTTTATTTACCAAAACATAATCTATCCTTGTGTATACTTTATGTGTGGATGAAAGTAGGTCTAGTCCCTTCTTTGACCATGCACTTCTCACACACATCAGCAAATCCTATATCTGTTAGAAATCTGTTCACTTTCGCCACTGTCCTGTCTGACCTCGGCGCCATGGAAGAAGTATCTAAATGCTCATTGAGTGCTAAGTTGAGGTCTCCCCCTATAATTAAGGTTCCCTCCTCCCATTCTGCCAGTTTAAGATATAGTCTTCTATAAAAAACAAAGAACCAGGGGGCATATATTGTGGCCAGGGTGAGTTTTGCGATTATAAATACTTTTTAGGGCTACTAGGCATCCGTCTGTGTCTACCATTTTGTCCACAAATTCAAAGGCTTCCCTTCCCGCCATCAGTACAACTACGCCCCTGCGTCGACCCCCTTTGTACAAGGATGCCACTACCTTCGAGAACCCAAATTTATTTAATTTCTCATGTTCTGTGGCTGATAAGGGGGGTCTCCTGTAACATACAAAAACTTGCCCGTGATTTTTTTGACAAAAGAAATAATTTTACTACGTTTTACTGGGTTCATGAGCCTATTTACATTGAATGCAAGGATTTTGGTGGTTGTGTTATTCATTTTCTTATATCTGCATGTCCCCTTTATAAGCCCCTATAACATTTTCTTCCATGGATTTTGGCGAGAGTGGCCTTGAGTAAGTTGGAGTAGCATCAGTCAGAAAAACAGCAGCATTTGGTGAACCGATATTAACTATGTACAATATAATGGTGAATGTCAATAAGGCAATGATACTGTCACCTGGCAAACATTTGGTTCACCGTGCTACTGTTGGCACCCTACCCCCATCACCACCTTACTGGGAGAAAACTTGGAGTTTGTTACCAAGCTTAACTACCTGGGGTTCTGGTTAGACCACAAACTCTCCTTCGTGGAACACTTGGAGGATTTGCTGAAAAAGCTGAGGCAGAGGTTGGGGCTTTTCTATGGGATTAACCAACTTCTAAATACAAAGGTAAAAAGGCAGCTAGTCCAGTCCACATTCATCTCCTTAACTGACCACGCTGATTTCATCTATAGTCATTGCAACGCCTCATATCTGGGTAAGCTAGACGTCCTATACCACAGAGTGCTGCGTTTCATTACCGGTCTCCTCTTGTCTACCCACCATTGCTCCTTATACGCTACAGTGGGGTGGACCTCCCTACAATACAGACGCAATAGAAATGCAGCCGTATGGACATTCAGAGCGGTTACTGGTAAATTACCACAGTATATCATTGATTTTCTGCCTCTAAGCGGGCTCCGAAACTATGCCCCAAGGAGCTGCTCCCTAATTTTCTTGAGGATTCCCAGGGTCCGTATGCATTTTGGGAGACCGGCCATAGGCTTCTCACTGCCAACTCTCTGGAATAAGCTGCAGAAATCCTTGAAATTAAGATCCCAGTTAGTCTTGCAGTGTTCAAGACTCTATATGCAAAAACAATCACAGAAGTATGTCACTGTTTCCACCATCTATAAACTGCTCTCTTTCTGCGTATTATCATCCTCTGCCCTCCTCTTGCACACAATAAACATTACCTTTCGGAAACCGTATACCCTCCTCACCCTTGCCCTGCCTTTCCATCCATCTCCCAAGCCTCCTAACCTAACCCATAAGTGTATATACCTTGCATCACTACGACCCTTGCTCCCGTACCACTTCACCCTTTGATACCTACACTTGAGTGTGGTTCCAATTAATTCTGACTCTGCATCCCCCTCTCCTTATATAACCCCCTTCCATTAACCGCTTTTTTCATTCCCAAAACATGACATGTATATAGTTAGATATATTATAATATGTGCCAAATTTAGACCGTTTGTCTTACTATTACTTAGCTTGCTTTACTGTGTATTCCCATGTTTTGCCTTACTGCCTGTACATATGTGTTTTGTACCTGACCTTGTGTGATGCAGGTCCACCTTGTAAAGGAGCTTGCTCAACGGTGTTCGCCTGGATAAATAAAGATTTGATTGATTGATTGCTTGAATGTACCAACTATGTCTGCCCAGTGTAACATCAATTGGCAGACATTTCTAAAATGTGACAAAAAAAAGAAATTACAAATTAGAAACATTAATAAATCAGATTGTGACTTCCCAGGCAGAAGGCCTAAGAGGGAAGGCATTTTTTTTTTGTATAATATCTTTATTTGTTTTTACTGAATAAAACAAACATACATTCAACACTCTAAAAAATCGAACAGTAGTAAGCAACCATGTCACATCATTATGAGTTAATACATCATTCACTTACTTCATTACATACTTAAAAAAAATGCAACCATCTAATCATATTCTCAAAATTCTTTCCCTTTCACAGATTCCCATGGTCAATCTTTCACTTTTCCCTTACTTCTATTCCCCTTCAGACATATCCATCTACTTATTTATCTTTCTTTTTCCCTTCCGTGGGTCATCATATTCAGATCTTCACTCCCTCAGCTTGTAATTCCTTCCCACAATACCCATCCCTCCTCCACCGACAATGAGGCTAAAAGCGGGATCCAGCTGTTGTTGAAACTTTCCTCTCGCCCCCATATTATATGTCAGTCTTTCCAGCCCCAGCAACTGCAGCACCATCTTCCATCAAGCGTGCAGAGTCGGGGTGACTTGTGAAACCCAGGTATTCTGAATCCCATGACGGGCCAAAACATACAGGACTCTAATCCATCTAGGAAGCATTGCCCACTCCTCACCCTCCTCTCCAGCTTCCACCCCAAAGTGACAGCTCAGTGGGTCCAATGGTAGCTCTTTACTCGCAACCCTCCCTACCTTGGAGACCACACCTCCAGTATTTCTGCAAAACTGAGCAGCTCCAGAAGCAGTGCATGTACGCACTCTCTCCTTCCCACATCTTCCACACTGAGGCGACACTTCAGGGTGCCTTATGCACAATCACCAGTGGGTGATACACCCTGTGGATAAATTTAGTACACTCTTTATATTTGTGGCAGGCCATAATCCCAGAATGCATAGGAAGTAACATTTCCAATTCTCATCCATAAGCCTACCTAGGTCCCTTTCCCATAGTCTTTTTGTTTTCACCGTCCTGTCAGGGAGAATACGTTTCCCTCTTTTCACTGCCCTATAAACCCTTCCCCCTGATCCTGAGCCATAGTGTCTCCACCGAGTCCATCTCATATATTCCCTTATCTTCTTTTCTTAGACTTCCCATAAATGCCCTTATTTGCAGGTACCTAAACCCATCTGATCCCCCACTCCCTACTACCTCTTGACTTACTTGCAGGGAGCAAAGTCATCCTTGCAGCAGTAAATGCCCCAGGCTCTTTATTCCCTTCCGCTCCCATTCCCAGAAGCCCTTATCCTCTAACCCTGGCAACAAATAGGGATTATCTGCTACAGGCAGAAGCAATGTCTCCTTACCTTGCGTCCAGCCTCTTCTCCTTAACACCCCCCAATGCTGATAATACCTGCACCACTAGGGGATTAACTTCTTTTCCATTCCTATATGCCCTCAGCCCTCTGCTGTGAAGATATGCCGCTATATTACATTGAGCCGTCTCTTGTTCCAGCTTGACCCAACTAGCTACCTTGGGCCTATGCACCCAGTCCACCACATACCTTTGCTGTATAGCCAAGAAATGATTTTCCAGGTCTGGAAAGTTGAGCCCCCCCTCCTCTCTCTCTCTCTCTCCTCCTTTAACCTCCCCAGACTTATCCTCGGGCGCTTCCCTCTCCAAATAAAGGAGGAGAAGGCCCCTCCAGCTTACGAATGTCCTCCTTATTCAGCCCTTTGGGTAACGTTTGCAATAGATACAAAATCCTAGGTAGCACATTCATTTTAATTATAGTGACTCTGCCCAGCCACGACAAGGGCAGCTGCATCCAGCGTCTTAGGTCTGCCTCAATAGTTTTTATTAATTTAGAATAATTCAACCCATACAAGGACCCCAGAAATCTTCCCACTTGTATCCCTAAATACATCAGGCCCATCTCTGCCATCTTTAATCCCCATTGTTTCACTTCATTCCCAGAGCCCTTTGACCGCATTACCTCCGATTTCCCTAAATTGATCTTGTAGCCCAAAAAGGCACCAAACTCCTCCACCAATGGTAAGAGAGATGGTACCGAGCTTCTTGGGTTTGTTAGAAACAGCAGCATATCGTCTGCATACAGTGCCAGTTTGTGCTGCACTTTCCTCCCCACCCCCACCCCTGTATCCTCTCATTATCTCTTATGGCCACAGCCAGAGGCTCCGTCGGTAAGGCAAACAATAATGGGGAGAGTGGACATCCCTGCCTTGTGCCCCTCCCTAGGTCGAATCTCTCTGACCTAGTGCCATTCACTAACACTTGCGCCCGGAGCCTCTTATACATCACCTTCACCCACCATAGAAATGCTTCACCCAGATCAAACCATTCCATCTCTTCAAACAGGTATTCCCACTCCACTCTGTCAAACGCTTTTTCAGCATCCATTGATAGTATCCCTATATCTTCCTTTCCCCTGTTCGCTTTCCAGATCATGTTAAGCAGCCGCTTCATATTGTGATATGACTGTCTCCCCTTTATGAACCCGATTTGGTCTGGGTGAACCAACTCCGGGAGCACCTCATCCAATCTACTGGTCAACACTTTAGCCAGTACTTTACAATCACAATTCAACAGTGAAATCAGCCGGTATGAGGCACAAGACTCCGGGTCCCTCCCTTCTTTTGGTATGAGGCATATAGCAGCATCATAGCATGTATCAGGCAAATGAACCTCCCCCTTTTGCTGGAATACTTCACTCAGTACCCTCGCAGTTCTGGCCCCCCATTATTTTGTAAAATTCCACCGGGTAGCCATCCAGTACACTAGCCTTTCCCCTCTGTAACTTCTGGATAGCCTTCAGCACCTCCGCCACAGTTATTTTCTGTCCCAACTTTTCCCTGTGTTCCTGTGTGGCTTCTGGTATTTTGATTTTCCCCAGAAACTCTAGCATCTGTGCCCTCATCCTTGTTCCTTCCGCTTGATACAGTTGTTGAAAGAAGGAGCAAAAAGTCTGCTGCATCCGTTTATCCTCACTCTGTAGGGTTCCTTATCTTGTACCCCCAGGGTTCTACCCATCCTTCTACCTCCACTCATGAGATTGACCAGTATGGGCCCTGGTTTATTCCCCCATTCAAATATATGTCTCTTGTTGAAAAAACAAGTCCTCCCCGCCTCTGTCCTCAAGTGGGCATTCAGGGCCTTCCTCCCCAACTCCAAGGATCGTAATCTCTCCTGATTCCCCGAGCTACCCTCAGCTCAAGCTCCTTTAACTTACTCGAGGTCTTGTCTCTTTTCCTGCCTTTTCCTCTTTATGAGACATATATTCAAGAATTGCTCCCCTCATAAAAGCCTTGCCTGTATCCCAAAATATATCCCTAGGGACCTCCTCTGTATCATTCATTTCCATAAAAGATCTCAACTCTCCTCCAAGTGCTTTTTGAAATCCTCATTCAAACAACATGAAGTCTTGCTATATTATGACAATTGCAGTTTGTCCCAGCCTTAGAGCTGCTCGAGGTGAAAGAGTTAACTTCCATGCCAGGCATGGAATCCTGAGCGCGAGCTCGGTTGAAAAAAACTCTGTCTGATGATATTCAAACCGAAACTGTCAGATTCTTTACTCCGCCTCACTGAACAGTCGCTCCGGAGATTCCTCCTACTGCTCGGTTCATTTCTCGGTTAAAAAAGTGTTTTTCTCGGTTTGTTTAAACCGCAATTATATTTATTTTAACCGCAAACCGGTCAGTTCAAGCTCTGTCTGTGGTATCATAAGTAATAGATAGTTTTTACATTTTCTGTGTGGAACTTGTAAACGTTGTTATCGATTCGGTTTGAACCGATCAGGTTGTTGTTAAACTTGTTAAATTACATTTAGAGTGCGGTTCCCGGTTCTTATCGGTTCTAAAAGAACGGATTTCATTCGTTTTTCCACGACCAATGACACGGTTGGGAACGATAAGGCGTCTTTGGCTTGATTTGCTGGAAAAGGGCAAGTTTTTGGTAGGCTGGCATTATGTCTGAGAAACCCAAAAGAAAACCGGCCCACTGGGTTTCAGCACTTGTAGTGTCTGTGGGGAAGCCTTTGCCAAGGCTGACCCACACACCACATGTGTTTGTTGTCTGGGGTTTGACCACCTCAGTGCAGACTGCCAGATTTGCAAGAATTTCCCTCAGCTACCTCTGATAAGAGAGCTGGTAAGCTCCAGGGAGCGAGAGGCCAAAAGTCCACTGACCCGGATGAGCCAGCCGGTTCGGTGCCAACCGAACCGGAGGGAGGCTCTGACCAGGGCGAGACTTCCTCGGCAAACGATGAGCTGACTCGGAGGAGCCAGTTCCAGCAAAGAGGACTAGAAATTCAGCAGGTGTGGAGCCAAAATTTCCTTCTCCAACCGCTGCAGAGATAGCCAAAGTGATCCAGATTGTCCAGTCGCTTTCCCCGGTTCCATCCGAACCGCCACTATCAGGTAAACGGTTGGTTTGGTCGGTTCCACCGGTTCAAGAATATGATATAGAGGAGTTTTATGAACCGGAGGAGGATTATGAAGAGTGTGAATGTGATTTTGAAAGTCTGGATGTGCCCATTGAACCGGACATCTCCCCAGACAGACCTTCAGGAGTGTCTCCCCCTAGGCTTTCTGAGTCCCCTTCTCATTTTCTGTTTTATAAAAGTTGCTGAAACCTCCAGCTTCCTTTGAAGAAGCTGTGGATGAACAGGAGGAGCCTGACTATATGGAAATGATGGATATCCCAGAGTCCAGGAGATTGTCTATTCCTTTACATAAACTTTAGGAAGCGGACAATAACAATTTTAAAAGCTCTAATTTTTACTCCTGTGGATAAAAGATGGACAGGAGGTACACATTGTCAGGCCCTGATAAGGAGTTCCTTTCACAACAATGCAGCCATGTTGGAGTAGTGCAGGCTGCAGCCTGTGATAAGGCAAATATTCCCTTGGCTTCACACCCCTGACAAGGACTCCAGGAGGATTGATGCCATGGCAAAGAAACAATACATGGCAGCATCCTTGGGACTAGACAGGCAAATTATATGGCCTATGTTGCAAGATACCAGAAATCCAGATGGGATACTGTTATGGCTTTAGCGAAACAGGTCCCTGGCGGCTTGCCAAGGAGTTGAACAGGTGGCTGCTGATGGTATTGAGGCATCCAAGGTGCAATTCCATGCTGCAGTGGACTCTAATGATGTATCTTCAAGAGTCATGGCTACATCTGTGGCTTTTCGTAGAATGGCTTGGCTCAGGTGTACTAGCCTGTCACAGGTTACACAGGCTAAAGCCATGGATTTTCCTGTTGTGGGAAATTTTCTGTTTGGGGAGCAGACAGAGAATCACATGAAGAAAATGGATGAGTATAGGACCACTTATAGGAGTGCACAGGCCAAGGAGAGGCAAGCCACTGCTCAGAGGCAGCCTTTCAGGGGCAGGGGCAGGCCTTTTCACAGGCCTTTTTACCAAGCCCAAGCCTCCTCTTCATCTTATACCCAGAGGGGTTCTTCAGAGGAGAGGCAGACTGGGCATGAGCAGGCCTGCTCCTACCCATCACCCTAAAGCCCCTGCCAAACAGGCACCCTGATGGGATGCCCAGGGCCGATTCTCCATTACCTGTAGGGGCAGGCTGGCTTACTCGTCCCAGGACTGGGAGTCTTTAACATCAGACAAGTGGGTCCTGGAAGTAGTAGCCAGGGACTGGTTCTCAGCTTCAAAAATTTCCAAAGATGAGAACCAGATCTTTTCCAACTGCAAACCATTAGAGGCTCTTGCTTTGGAAACAGAAGTCTCAACCCTCCTGGCTGTCAGAGCTGTGGAAAGGGTTCCTTCCCTACACCAGGGCAAAGGACTATACTCCAGGTACTTCCTTACGCCAAAAAAGACGAGAATGGCGGCCCATCCTGGATCTAAGATACCTAAAGAAGCACCTTTTAAAACCAAAATTCAAAATGGTGACTCTGGGAATTATTTTACCCTCCCTAAGACCAGGGGACTGGCTAGCATCCCTGGACCTCAAGGATGCCTACTTCCATGTTCTCATCAGAAGCTCCCACCGAAAGTACCTGGATCTGAACTGCCCTCAGGCCATTACCAGTTCAGAGCAATGCCCTTCGGCCTTACCTCTACCCCAAGGGTATTCACAAAATGCCTGGCAGTAGCAGTTGCTCACTTAAGAAGGCAAAGATTGCCATCTTTCCTTACCTGGACGACTGGCTCATAGTGGGTCAGTCTCAGACCAAGTCGAATCACACCTTCAGGTTACCCAGCAGCTGCTTACATCTCTAGGTTTTCTTCTCAGTCTCTCAAAGTCAGTTCTAGAGCCTGTTCAGCTACTCACCTTCATTGGCGCAGAACTGGACACAGAGCAGGCCAGAGCTTTCCTTCTTCTAGAAAGGGTAAAGACCCTGGCTGGCCTCCTCCTTCACTCTGCAGGTCTCTCGGCCAGCAAGGCACTTTCTACAGCTCCTAGGGCACATGGCTGCTTCCACAGCTGTAGTGCAAGGAGCCAGATTTCAGATGAGGGACATTCAGTTCCATTTGAGAGCCTTCTGGTCTCAAAGGGAGATCCCTAACCAAATTGATCCCAGTAACTCGAACCCTGGTCCAGGCCCTGCAGTGGTGGCAGGATCAGAGCAATCTGAGACAGGGGGTTCCTTTCATCCCTCAATCTCACTCCTTGACCCTTACTACAGATGTGTCCCTCTTGGGATGGGGAGCTCACATGGGCGACCTCACCATGCAGGGATTGTGGTCCCCTCAGGAATCTCTGCTCCACATCAATCTTTTGGAACTCAGAGCTGTTTTTCTAGCACTTCAGGTTTTTTCTGCATCTGTTCAGAACAAAGTGGTACAGGTCAGAACAGACAACACCACTACAATGTGGTACATCAACAAGCAAGGGGGCACTTGGTCCTCGGCCTTGTGCACCGAGGCAATGAAGTTGTGGTCTCTGGCTTATTCTCTGAACACCTCCCTCATAGCAGTTCACCTCCCAGGCAAGGACAATGTCCTGGCAGATGCTCTCAGAAGGATTTCCCAGGGCCATCACGAATGGTCACTGGATCCCCTAGTACTAGGGTTAGTATTTGCCAGGTGGGGCACCCCTCAGATAGATCTTTTTGCAGCCCCAGACAACCACCAACTTCCACTTTTTTGTTGCAGGCCTCCAGGGTTGGGCTCAGTCCCTCTGGATGCCTTCCTTCTTGATTGGGAAGGGAAGTTCCTCTATGCCTTTCCCCCCTTCCCTCTCTTGTTCAAGGTGCTAATCAAAATCAGATCTCAACCTTGCAAGATGATTCTGATTGCTCCAGATTGGGCCAGACAGCCCTGGTATCCACTCCTTCTGTCCTTAGCAGTCCATCTTCCCCAGTGTCTTCCCAGGAATCACAATCTGTTAACCTGTGCCCAGGGGAGAGTTTGGTATCCGAATCTCAAATCCCTCAACCTCAAGGCCTGGCTCTTGAGGAGTTAGAGTTTGCTGACCTACACCTTTCTCAAGGTGTACTCAATCTTGAAAGCTTCTAGGAAGCCTTCCACCAGGGCTACTTATAATTCTAAATGGAAAAGGTTTTCCATATGGTGCTCTGGGAAGCATATTTCCCCAGAATCTGCCGATTTGCCCACAGTCTTGGACTATATGGTCCATCTAAATACTTTGGGGCTGAGGCCAGCTACCCTGAAAGTGCATTTGGCAGCTGTCTCTGCTTTTATTTCAGCAGGAAAGACCTCTTCTCTTTCTGTTCACCCTGTATTCTCCAAGTTTTTCAAGGGATTGCTTCACACCAACCCTCCATTCAGGGACCCTGCTCCTGCCTGGGATCTTAATGTTTGCATTGCTCAGCTGATGCAACCCCCCTTTGAACCTTTGTCTTCAGCAGAGCTTAAGTACTTGACTTGGAAAACTGTGTTTCTGGTAGCCATCACTTCTGCCAGGCGCATAAGTGAATTACAAGCTTTGTCAGTGGAGCCTGATTTTATCTCCTTTCACAGAGATAACGTAGTCCTCAGGACTAACAGGAAGTTCTTGCCTAAGGTGGTTTCAGATTTCCACCTTAATCAATCTATATCTCTTCCAGTGTACTTCACTGACCATTCCTCCTCTGGAGGAGGCTGCACAGTTTAGATGTAAAGAGAGTCTTGTTACTACATGACGCACTAAGGTCACAGGTTTGACTCCTCCAACTGTTCCTCACTTATGGTGAGGTTGGGAAAGGAAACCTGCCACTAAAAGATCCATTGCCAGGTGGATTGTCTCTTGTATCCAATTTGCTATCAAAACTGGGTAAGGTTCCCCCTTCAGGCCTGAGGGCTCACTCTACTAGAGGTACAGCTGCGTCTTTAGCTGCAGCCAGGGACATCCCTACCTTAGAGATATGTCAAGCAGCTACCTGGAAAACAGTACACACTTTCACCAAGCATTACTCCCTGGACATCCAGGCTGGGAGGATGCTCGGTTTCTACAACTGTGCTTCAGAGCCTATTTCCTAAGTAGGTTCTGTCCTCCTCCATGGAGGCTACTGCTGTGTAGTCTGCAATTGTCATAATATAGCAAGACTTCATGTTGTTTGAAGAAAAATGACTCACCTTAGTAATGTTGTTTCTTCTAATGGAGTCTTGCTATATTATGACCTCCCCCCGCCTGCCCCTCTCAGAACCTCTGCTCTTGGGATGTGGGTGGGCAGTGCAGTGTTGGCACCTAATGATGCCCACCTTGTGTTTTTCACCCCTCCTTTTTGGGGTGTTTGGGTGTTGTATTTCATTTTATTTTCTGGGTCCCCTGACTTGGAGTCTTGGTTTTGGGACCAGAAAAATGTGTTAATATTTAGTAGCCAGTTGGCTAGTGTAGGTTTACAGCTTCCACACAGAACCTTAGTGAGTTTTTGCTGTAAAGATCTGACAGTTTCGGTTTGAATATCATCAGACAGAGTTTTTTCAACCGAGCTCGCGCTCAGGATTCCATGCCTGGCATGGAAGTTAACTCTTTCACCTCCGGAGCAATTCTAAGGCTGGGACAAACTGCAATTGTCATAATATAGCAAGACTCCATTAGAAGAAACAACATTACTAAGGTGAGTAATTTTTTCTTCTGGGCCATATATATGGAGAATTTCCTAGGGTGGGGGGGATGCCCGTTTTTCCCTGCCTTGTATTTTCATCACCACCATTGTGTGGTCCGACACATGTATAGGGCTGTGACGGATCTCCCAGGTCCGGGAGTAACATTCCCAAGTACCATAAATGTAGTCCAGCCGTGTCCATGTCTTATGGGGGTTCGTGTAGAAGGTATACACTCTCACACCCAGATTTGCTGTATATCAAGCGTCCACTAGGTCTATCTCAGCCATACCTTCTTGCCATTGCTGCATACAGCCCGATTCTCTCCCCTTCCCCTCGGAATGGTCCAGTTTCGGATCCATGGTCCAATTCAGATCTCCTCTCATTATTAACCCTGGGAACTGTTGCCAGACCAATAAATCCAGCAAAGAGCAATAGAACTGTTGGTCATAGGCCGCCGGGGCGTACACTGATCCCATCGTAATCTGTTCGCCTTCAAGTAGGCCCGATATAAAGATGTACCTGCCCTCCTTATTGTCCTCAACCACCCTCTTCACCTCCAAGGGGAGGGTCTTATGCAGCAGGATGGCTGCTCCTCATTTGTGTACTGAAGCAGATGCCGCATAACGCTTTCCCACCCACCCTCGAACCAATTTAGCATGCTCCATTTCCGTCAAGTGCATTTCCTGTAGCAATGCAACTTGAGTCCCCACTCTTAAGTGCCGTTAGCAGTATAGTCCTCTTTACTGGATTTATTACACCCCGAACATTCCAGCTAACCACATTAAAGCTGTTCTTAGCCACCATTGGGATTCAGGAACCTTTCCCTCTCATCGTGATCTTTTTAACTGAGAATATTCCACATACATAGTATTGTTGTTGCACTTTTGTTCAACAAAAAACAACGTCAGAACAAACAGTTTCAACATAAAACCTTGTACCCTCCTCCTCTGTCTCTCACCCGCTCCCAACTCACCCCCAAACCAGTTGATTTCCTCTCCACCATTCCTTACCCCTCAATTCATTTTCCCCCTCTCACCCCGTCCCAGGTCTCACTCCAGCACCTCATCCCAACACTCTGCTCCTTTCGTCTACCATGTCCAGCAGCTCTCCCCTTCCTCAGCCATTCAGCCTCCCACCGGTGCTTATCTCTATCCTCCCACCCACCCTTGTCTCCTGATAGTCTCTTAGACACTAATAGTCTCCCCAACTTAAGTGTCTGCCTCATCCCCTATACTGACAAAGATGCTCCACACCCTCCCTCCACAGCCAGGTTCATCCGCTCTCCTCGTTCCGCTATCAAATATTTTTTTATTCTTTCCACCCAGCTAAAGCAGCTTAGTATGCTAGACCATGTGCCTCCGAAAGTGCACAGCACACCAGGCCAACCACCACAATGGCATAGGGCAAAGAGAGACCATTCCACTCCTTACCGGGCAAAAAGCCTGGCTACATCAAATAGGTGCACGGCGCCCCTCCAACCCACACTGCCACAGCCACCAACCCAGCCCGCCCCACAGCACCGCATCCAAACCAACATACAGCTGCCTTCCCTCCTCCTGCTGCGGTGAATAACTAAACATCAGCAATTTACGCAGTTCGTCTTTTTACTTTTATATTTATACAATCCCTTTGCAGTTTTATTTTTGCTGCCTTACATCCTCACTCTCCTCTGCTTTCCCTACTCGTTAGCGTGCACAGCACTTCAAGCCCACTTCCCAGTTGACATGAGGCCCCCTCCAGTCACTTTCCTCCTCCCCTCACCATCTTCCCCCCCCCTTGCAGCCTGAGAGCGGATTCTCAAAGCAGACTTCAGGGCTATCAGCTAAGACTAGCAGGAGACCAGGCCGCTCATAAAAATTCATGTGCTAAGCCCTGCTTCCCACCCACCCTCCTACCTTCACCCATGCGTGTTTGTAGCCACATCTTCTACTGGTCCTTCTCACTCTCAGGTGCCCTTCACGTGGCAGTTCTCCTCGTGCACATTACTGTCTTATGCCATCTTCTGAACTAGTCCAATTTCAACTAGGAGACCCTGTTAGCTGGCAAGTCCTGCAAAACCCGCTGTCACCACCCGAACACTCTGGATACAAGCGTCCATCTCTCTCCAGCACAACTCTTAAAGCTAGTTCAATAAACACAGTTCCAACAAGAAAGGAGAGAAAGGAACAAAAATTGTCCTCTCCTTTTTGTACGAAAAGTCAAGTGAAGCCTTATTTCATTCCATCCGAGTTCACCGCAGTTTCTGCAGTAGGGCTTTAACAAATTCCTCAACCAAACGAGCACTCGGATTGCAAACGTCGATCTTTCTCCAGCACAACTCTTAAAACTAGTTCCAGTAACACAACTCCAACAGGGAGAGAGAAAAAAAAGAAAGAAATTGGAACGAAAATACAACCTTTCCTCTTTTTATACATACAGTCAAGTACAGCCGAGTTTCAATCTTTCCAAGTTCACCGCAGTTTCTGCTTTAGGGCCTTAACGAATTCCTCAGCCTTCTCGATCTCCCAAAACGAGTACGTGGCTCCCTCGTGCTTTATTTTTAAAGTGGCGGGGTACACTAAAAAATTCTCCACCTTACTTTCTCTTAGCTGCTGCATTATACCATTAAACATCTTCCTCCTCTTAAGCAAGCGAGCTGAATAGTCTTGGAACATGTAAGGCGGTGCCCTCATATGCCACAGTAACCTTCTTCCGAATGCCTTCAAAACCAATTCCCTGTCCTGGAAATGGTGAAACTGTAAGATTATTTTCTGCTGCAGCTGATCCTTTGGTGATTTGGGCATCATGGCTCTGTGAGCTCTTTCCAGCTTATACTTCCCCTTCACGGGTTTGAGTCCCAGCAAGTCCGGTAGCACCCTTGCACAAAAATCAAGCACGCTGTCCCCCTCCATGCCCTCCAGCAGGCCCCTTAGCCGCAAATTTAAATGGCGATGATAGTTCTCTTGGTAATCAAACGCATCCTTCAGTTCGGCCACTTCTTTCTGGAGTGCCGCTACCTGCCCAGGGGTCGCCAGCAGTTCGTCCTCCACATGCGATATTCTGTCTTCCATTTCTGTGACTCTACCCACTTGCTCTACTTGCTGCTCCTGTATCTTCTGGAGCTTTACATCCAATTCCCTCAACTAATCAGCCTCGGCTTCAAAGCTGCTGTAACCTGCCCGTAACCTCTCTGCCCAGTGTGGCAACCTCAGCCGCCGACAAGCGAGACCAGGCGCTGCTCTCTCCTCCTTTTCTTGCGCTTTTGGGGGCATTTCTTTGGCTTTTTGAAGGACCTGGAGTGCGATAATCGTCCACCCTGTCTTCCGATAGTATAATTTGCTAAACTCCGCGGACTTAGGCCCTTTTTCCTATTTTAAAACTTTAATTTTAGGCTGTTATGAGGGAGCAACGTGGGAACACGCGTCCGTTCAGTTAGCTGCTCATTAGCACCCCCATCGTGAACGCCTTTTTGCCCTGTCCTGATTACAGGAGAGAGCTGAAAGGGGTGTTGGATTTCTCCTAAGTCAGGGAGCCCCCTTCTTGAGTCCATGCAAGATAGTGTAGGGCTCAGTTTGTGATATAGTGTCCACTAAGGGCAAGTGAATTTAATCGATTACATCTCTTGTTCTCCTTTTCTGCAGCCTATTCTTAAAGATATTATATTTATATCTAGGTTCAGCAGATATCCGCCCCTCCCTCCAAACATTTATTTGAGAGTGCTTTCCCCCGTCCCTAAAAAAACAACCTCATCCCCTGCATAGCCCAAATTACTCCTCAGTGGAGTGGCCTTGTTAATAAGTATGTCAGTATGTGCCCAGGCTAGCTAGAAACATGAAGGGGGGGGGAGAGAATACTTGTAAATTAAGCCATGTAACATCTTACAAGCCCCTCAGTCCTCTACTTTGTCGGATAGCTCAGTCTCTCCCACTCCAGGTATCTTTTTCATCAAGTCCTTCAAAAGTTGTTTAGGGTATGGAGAGCCACGAATTTTGCCTAGTCTGGACCTCTTTCTCATGTTTAGGTGCCAGTCCATGGATGCTGCTTTGTCTCTCGGCTGCAGTAACACAGGAAGTTCTGGAACGATATACCGCACCTCCGCATGGCCTCACTGACTTCGCAGGGAGACTCTTAGATCTCTGGGCCGTCTGACCAATGGATTCTGAGGTGCGTGGGAAATGGGGTCTGTATCCTGATCGCATAGTATTTTAATCAAAGGACCATATGCCATCCGCTGGTGTTGAATCATCATTGGATAATCCTGGTTGAAAGAGACACATGAGTCTTTAAAGTCTTTCTTTTGCCGGGCACGACACAGTACATCCTCCTTTGTTCTGTAGTTACTGAACTTAATTATTATGGAGCGCGGCCGTGCTGAGGGATCTTTGGGCTTAGGAAACAGGGCTCTATGTGCTCGCTTCTGTATTTCATAGGTCGGGGAGTTGCAAACATCCCTTAGCAAGTCGGTCATGAATTCACCATAAATGCCATTTCTGACCCCTTCTTTCTGCCGTATACCCGCAGGTTATCTCTGCGGAAATGGCTTTCCAGATCTAAGCACTTTTGTTCCAGATCGACGACATGATGACAAAGGGCCTGTATTGTTCTGCCCAGGTGCAGCAGTCCGTCTTCACTCTGCGAGAGTCGGTCCTCTGTTTCTTGCACTCTATTCTCCACCTGATTTAATTTAGTTTTAGAGCTGCCCAAATTCTATTTTATTTTTGGCCCGCACGTCTTTGCACTCCTTTAGAATGAGCTCACATCTGTTTCTGCAGAAGTGATCCGTTTCTTCAACTGTATCATATGTTTCCACATTTTCAGTTGTGCGAGCTGCAGTCACCATGCAGGCGGGAGTGCTTTCCGTCTCTGTCTCATTTTTTAGCTGCTGAAACCTAGTTTTGGTGTTTCGTTCCTTCTGTAAACCCCTCCTGACATTTTGTTGCATTTTTCCTGTTTTTCCAGTTTTTAAGGAGTTTTATTTTAGACTGCAGTCGGAACTGTCTCACTGACGCCTGTCTCACTGCGTGGAACCGAAGTCGCCCATGCTTAAATATGTTAAAGGTCTTACTGTCCAAGACTTCCACAGGAAGTTTATTTCATTGCTATACAACCTCTGTGTTTACCAAAACCTTCTCTACTCAGTCTTCATGTTCTCCTGCCAGTTGATAACTTGCGCTTTAGTATCTGCTCTGCTTGTTGTCCCATGAAGTTCAAGGCATTCAGATAGTATAGAGTTCTTACTGCTCTGCAGTCTCCTTGTCAAGTGACTTATAGGGGAAATGTTTTATTTTGAGTGACTTATCTAAGTCATAAACATTCTAATCACCTGACTTTTCTTCCTGGATAGTTCTTTCACGAAAGACCAGAATAACATAGGTAGATGACAAGAAAGGAAAAAAAAAACCCTTCAGCTTAACTCCCTTATGGGTCAAGAATTGCCTACTGAGGACCAGCTGTTGGGGTGGAGGCCCTTTACAGTCACTCGTTAGTTGGATAGTGACAGGCCAGAAATTTATCCCTTGATATGTGCTGCATAGGTAGTAATGTAAGAATCCCAGGCACACCCGTACTGTGTGGTAGCTTTATTTTTTTGTGTAAAACAAAAAAAGAAGTACATTGTATTCTTCAGATGTTACTGTCTGTTATAAAGCTTCAGTGAAGCCTCCTGTCACAGAGCTACCTTTCAGGACACAGCTGTTATTTTTTGTGCTGCAGCCAAACTATAGTCCCACGGGGCCACAGGTGCTGACCTGTTACACTGGTAGTTCATGGCAGCACAGCTAGATGTAAGAAAACATTTGAAAATAAATGCATTTTACTTAATTATAAGAGGAACCTTCATCATTTGTGGAAGTGGTGCAGACTCACTGCAACGTGAGGACTAAAAAGTGCACATCAGCTGGCCCGGTGCAGCGGTAATGCTACCACTGTGACACCAGTGACCCGGTTCGGAACGAGCCTGGGGAGCTGGAGGGTCGTCCGAGGAGGGGAAGCTCAAGCGTCCAATGGGCAGCTCGCTTCCCCTGGCAGGGAGGGGGGGGATGACGGCCCGGTGCTGGTCTGACCTCTGGTGGAGACCAGAGTTACAGCAGCCTGATACCAAACAGAAGGGGAGGAGCATGGCAGGATGTCAGCGTTAAGCGCCTTGATGCTGTGATGCAGCCACAACTCCAGGGGTTACAGGGGAAAAAATCGAGACCTGGTGGAGCACACTGGCAGAGCACCCCTCACCACCCCTGACGCTACAACTGGGGGCCCGACGAAACAAGGATTTGGGGGTTCCCTGCACCCCAATCCTGCCTGGGGGGGATAACCGAGGCTATGTGGGGGTGCCTGACCAGTGGATTGCGGATCAAGGTGGGTCAGTGGAGCTCTGCCGGGTACCGGGGGATAAATAGCAAGTTTAAAAAACAAAACAAAAAAAACCCTGTACATCACAAAGGGAGCATGGCATCACTGTGGGGGTGCACAAAGCCGCAGACACACAACATCTGCTGTTTTTTTTTTTTGGGGGGGCGGGCGGTCTCCAAAAAAACTAAGCTGTTTTTGCAAGCAGTAATTGTGTTGTGGTGATGAGTGTTTCTCAAGGAATACTGTACTGTATGATGAATTTGGCAGTGTTATGTAAAAAAAAGTATCGCAGAGGCTATATGCCAGTCCAGATCAATACCAATCAACCTTTGTGTTGTACCAGTACACTGATGAATCAGTCGAGGGGTTTGTAGAGGTATTTTCCAGCTGGTGTGTCTGAAACTGCACTTTATAAAAAAAAGATTTGTTTCAGGACTGAGACAGGACTGTTTTCAGTTGGCCATATTTGGTAATGTATAGATCTGCAGCTTGTTTCAGTGGTACTGTGAAATATGACAGTTTGCAAACTGATGACCTCTTGTCTTTTCTTTGTTGCCCCTCTTTCATGCCATACAGGGAAGTGGATTTACGAGGTTATGATCTCATCACAGGGACTGATGCAGATTGGCTGGTGCACTCTGAATTGCAGGTTTAACCAAGAGGTAAAGCATTGCTTTGGCGAGAGATTGTGTCTGTGTCTGTGTGTGTGTGTGTGTGTGAAGGTAGTGGTAGGCAGGAGCTCTGTTTTCTGATTGCCTTTCAAACCCCAGGAAATCTTATGTATTCTGACAGAATGCAGCATGGTCTCACCATAGGACTGCCCCGGAGCTGAAATAGTTAATAGAACCTTTGCAAATAGTGGAATGCTAGGCTCGAGCTTGGTTTTCAGACCACTGTCCCTGGTTCTGCTTCATGTAGCTGTCTGATTCTTTACTCCACTTGCCTCAGTAAGACGTCTTCCGGAGAGCTCTCCCTCACTTTCTAGAAGAATATTTGTTTTTATCGGTTTTCGAGGTACCGTTTATCTCTTTTGTTTTTTGAAGGACTGTCCTCGGTTTACAGGTACAGTGCCTTCAGAAAGTATTCACCCCCCTTGGATTTTGTCACATTTTGTGTTGTTGCAAACTCAAATTAAAATACATTTATATGGGATTTTTTTGTCACGTATCTACACAAATTACTCTAATGTCAAAATGGAATGAAACTTCTGGAATTTTTTGTACATGTAATTTAAAATAAAAACCTGAAATGTCTTGATTTGATAAGTATTCACCCCTTTTGCTATGACACTCCAAATTGAGCTCAGGTGCATCCAATTTCCTTGTGAGATCACTCTAAAACTTGAATGGAGTCCACCTGTGGTCAGTTCAAATGGTTGACATGATTTCAGAGGAAATCGCCTGTCTATATAAGGTCCACTGTTGACAGTGCATGTCAGAGCAGAAACTCTACATGAAGACCAAGGAGCTGTCCGTAGAACTCCGTGATAAATTGTGAGGAGGCATATGTAACCCCTCACCCCTGCCTTTTGCAAAAGCGACAGGTGGCATGCTGTTGAAGCTGACAGCAGTACCTGGTGGAGACTAGGTTCGGGAGGATGAGGTTACTTGGCACAGGGGCCTAGGTTTGGCTACTCTGCACAGGGCACCCAAGTAAATCCGAACACAGGAAACAATAACTGTAATGTCCAGAACCAGGAATGGATTCTACAGTGTGGCTTTTATTCCATCCAAGCTGAACAAACAAAGCACAGACGGATCCCTACGGGCTACATTCCTGGTAATGCAGATTAGAGACACCAGAACATTTCTTCACTATTTCCAGCCCTCAGGCTCTGAACCCTGAGGCGCACAGCCCGGACTTGCCGCAGCTTTAGGTACACAGCCCGACTTAGGCGCTACTTGGGTTTTCCCCACTGGCCCGGCTCCCCGCTGGCCACTTGATCCATGAGTCCATTTTGGGAAATGAGCCAGTTTTCCTGTTGTGACTCCCAAACCACCTTGGAGCCTTCAACTCCTAGAATTTTCCTTCAGTCCCACATCTGGGTACTTCCCTCATCACTGGCCAAGTGCATGAGGCAAAGTAGAAATCCACAGAGCAAATCCATAGAGGTGGACCTGGTCACTAAAGATGGGGGGGGTCTCCCACCTCCAGCTCCCACAATCCATACCCGGCCATTTCTCTGGAAACTAAACAACTCTTTTACTGAAAGCTTGGCAGTGTAGATTACTGAGTAGATGTATGTCACATCTCCTCTACATGTCTTGATTTCCCATAAATGCTGGTCTTGAACATGCTTTTACTTTTTGGCTAAGCCTATTACTCTAGGCCTCCCACTACTTCAGTAGTCCAGTCCCCACTGTCACACAAGTCCCAGGGTGAAAAACATAGGCCCTTTAGAAAGAGCAGAAACTCACCCTCCGGTTGCAGGTGCCCCACAGGCGATTCAAAAATCTTCTTGTTTCCCAAAACTCTTGAACAAATAAGGCAGCTTCTCCACTAGCAGAAAAACCAGGGGGTTGCCCCTGGAATATGCAGGACAACTTCTCCTGCCCCATCACCTGAGGGATGGGGCACTGAGACCCGAATCAGTGGTCTCCACCACTTCAAACTATCTTCTGTGTCTCTCTTAAGGTGGAAACACACACCTTTTTCCTAACTGTAGCGCTATGTCAGGGCTGAGGCTCCACAAGCCTACACAGAGCTGCTGTGCTGCTCTCTCAGCAAGCTCCAAACTCCAACTGACCTACAGACTACTGTTCAAACCGCCCAACATTCTATTCCAACTCCCTGTTGCAGATTCCATTGTGGCTCATGCAGCTGCGACAGTTCTATGGTGATGTCATCCCTCAGTCTCAGCTGAGACTGAGAACAGAGTGAGACAGTGTGAAATCCATTCAACTGGAGTTTCACAAGCTGCCTTCCCTGCCTACTACTAGGTCTTACTGGGATTCTAGTAACCCCGGGTAACAAGGGGGTTACACATAGATCTGGGGAGGGGGTATAAAAACATTTCTAGGGTGTTGAAAGTTCCCAGGAGCACAGTCAAGTCCATCAATAGGAAATGGAAAGATTACGGAACCACCCAGACTCTTCCTAGAGCAGGCCGTCCTCCCAAACTGAGCAACCGGGCAAGAAGGACCTTGGTCAGGGAAGTGACCAAGAACCCAGTGACCACCCTGACAGAACTACAGAGTTCCATGGCTGAGATGGGAGAACCTGTCCAGAGGACAACAATCTCTGCAGCACTTCACAGATGTAGCCTCTATGGGAGAGTGGCTTGACGGAAGCCACTCCTGAGAAAAGGCCACATAATAGCATGCCTGGAGTTTGCAAGAAGGCACGTGGCAGACTCTGAGACCATGTGGCAAAAGATTCTCTGGTCTGATGAAACAAAAATTGAACTCTTTGGCCTGAATGCAAAGTGCTATGCCTGGCGCAAACCGAACACAGCTCATCACCCGTGTAACGCCATCCCTACCATGAAGCATGGTGGTGGCAGCATCATGTTATGGGGATGCTTTTCAGCAGCAGGGACTGGGGCACTTGTCAGGATAGAGGGAACAATGAATGGAGCCAAATAAAGGCACATCCTTGAGAGAACCTGCATCAGTCTGCAATAGACCTTGGACTGAGGCGAAGATTTATGTTCCAACAGGACCATGACCCCAAACATACAGCCAAAGCAACACTGGGTGGCTTCAGAACAAGAAGGTGAATGTCCTTGGTGGCCCAGCCAAAGCCCAAACTTGAATCCCATTGAGAATCTGTGGAGACGACTTAAAGACTACGCTCACCGACACTCCCCATCCAACTGACAGAGCTTAAGCAAATCTGCAAGGAAGAATGGGCGAAAATCCCCATATCCAGATGTGCAAAGCTGATACAGACATACCCAAGAAGACTCAAAGCTGTAATTGCTGCCAAAGGCGCTTCTACAAAGTATTGACTCAGGGGGGTGAATACTTAAGTAAACAAGATATTTCAGTTTTTAGTGTTTCATAAATGTTTGTTACACAATAAAAATATTTTTGCCCGTTTAAATTGTTGAGTATGCTGTGTGAATCAAGGGGGAAAAATAATTTTAATGCATTAAAAATTCTGGTAGTAACACAACAAAATGTGACAAAATCAAGGGTGAATACTTTCTGAAGGCACTGTAGACTAGTTTAGATTTAGTATATTTTCTGTAAGTTTTTCGGTTCCTTGACGGTTTCTTCAACTGGGAAGGAACCAGACTTTCTTCATTTTGTTGAAAGGTACTATTATATTGTTTAAATTTAAATTTGCTGGTGACCGAGTTTTTTCTTGACGTTGTTTTACGAGTTAACCTCGGTTATTGTTTGTCATTGAACCAACAAAAATAAATAAAAAGAGAATCCTATTAGTTTAGAGTTTTTAGTATGTCTCAGACTCCCCAGAAAAGAACCGGTCCTACAGGTTTCCAGCATTGTACCGAATGCGGGGATCCGTTCGCTAAAGCAGATCCTCATTTGATTTGTGTTGTCTGTCTAGGGTTTGACCAACTGAAAAAAGACTGTGAGATCTGTAAGAATTTTCTCCAGTCCACGCTTGACAGGCGATTTGTGAGATTGAGGGAAATAATGTCAGATAAGGCTGCTGACCCGGCCTCAGACAAAACGGCCCCTCCTCACACCAAGGAACCGGAGGAACAGCCCTCTGACAAGGGTAAAACTTCCTCGGGAAAGAAATGGGTTGCTGAACCGGCTGCCGCAACCAAAAAGGAAAAACATTCGGTGCAGGAACCGCAACTTACAAAATCGCTGGTTCTCACCACTGAGGAAATTGCCAGTGCTATAACAATAATCCAGTTGCTGCAACCAGGCACTCAAGTTCTGGTTCAGCGAGGAGTCTCATCTCATATCGGTTCAGACCTCAGTTCCCGGTTCCTTTGAACCAGGGTCTGGAGGAGTGGTGGTGGTGGTGGTGATGATGATGATGATGATGATGAGGAAGAGGAAGATGAAGAGGAGGATGAGGACTATGGTGAGCTTCCGAACCAGATGTGTCTCCTGACCCTCAACGCCCTGACTCTCCTGATAAGGGAGCTGAGGATTACACCTCCTATTTTGCCTTCATGAAACAGGTGGCACAAACTCTGGACCTCCCCACTCGGGAGTCATCTGAGGAGGAACCAGACAACATGAAGATGATGGATGTGCCAGTAACTAACAAGTTGTTACTGTCCATCCACAAATCTCTGAAAAAACAAGTGACAAAAATCTTGCAAACCCCCACTTCTGTTCCCCCAGTGGACAAGAAGCTGGATAAAGACGTACTGGGTTGCTAAGGGAGGAACTGAATTTCTTTTTGGACATCCCAGCCATGAAGGGGTGGTGCAGGCTGTTGCATGCGACATAGCAGGCATACCACTGACATCACATTCCTCTGAAAAGAACTCCAGAAAGTTGGATTTGATGGCCAGGAAGATTTACCTGGGTTCTTCCTTGGCCATTAAGCAGGGCTCATATATGGCCTATGTTTCCAGGTTCCAGAGAAATTTCTGGAACACTGTACTGGAAATTGCCAAGGCTGTTCCTGCCCCCATGGAATCTGATGTGACAGAAGCTGCCAAGAGAGGCACAGAACCTTCCAAGTATCAGTTTAGGATGGCAGTGGACGCCAGCGACACTGCAACTAGGCAGATGGCCACTTCAGTGTCTCTCAGGAGGTTTGCCTGGCTCAGGACTACTAACTTGACCTAGGATACACAGACAAAGCCCTGGATTTTCCATGTGAGCCAACATCTCTGTTTGGGGAGCAAACAGAGGCTTACATGAAGAAAATGGATGAGTACAAGCCGGTTTACAAAGTTCAGCTGCCAAAGAGAAGGTGTCTATACCCACAAACACCAAAGTAGAGATGGTGGGGTAGAACCCAATATAGACCATTTTCCCAGTCTCAGACCTTCCCAGCCTATCAGCAGTGGGGGTATTTCAGAGGCAGGGGCAGGGGAGCAGTGGTCGCTCTGGTCCCAGCCCACAGTTTGCTGCACAGGCACAACAGAACTCCTGATGTGCCTGTGGGGTCACTTCCCAACTCCAGTAGGGGACAGGCTGGCCCACTACCTCCAGGCTTGGCAAATCATCATCACAGACAAGTGGGTCCCAGAGTAGTGGGACTGGGTCTGGCCCTCAGCTCAAAACCATGCCCAGGCTGAGGGCAAGAGTGTTCAGACCTGCCACGTTATCAGAGACAGCCCTATTGGAAGAGGAAGTAACTCAACCTTTTATTGCAGAGGGCAATAGAACCTGTCCCTCTGCCACAAAGGGAAAATGTCTGTACTCAAGGTACTTCTTCACAGTAAAGAAAACCAGGGAGTGGTGACCCATTCTAGATCTCAGACACTTAAACAGCCACTTAAAAAGCCAAAGTACAAGATGGTGACACTGACTCATTCTCCTACCTTAATGCAGGGAGATTGGTTGGCATCTCTGGACCTGAAGGACGCTTACTTTCACATTCCCATCAGGCAGTCTCACAGAAAGGACCTCAGGTTCAGGTTGCCATCAGGTCATTATCTGTTCATGGCTCTGTCCTTCAGCCTGACTTCCGCCTCAAGGGTATTCACAGAGTGCTTGACAGTGGTTGTGGTACACCTGAGGAGAAAAGGGGTAGCAGTGTTCCCCTGCCTGGACTGGCTAGTCATAGGTCACACACCACAGCAGGTCAGGGATGCCCTGGTAGTCGCACAGGATACTCTTCAGTCACCAGCTCTTGGAGTTCATAGAAACGGAACTGGATACTCTGCAGGGAAGGGCATTCCCCTCGGGGAAGGGTGGACAGCCTGGTACAGATAACCAGTTCTTTTGGCTGCATACCTCCTTGCCAGTAAGGCACTTCTTGCAGCTGTTGGGTCACATGGCAGCATCAACAGCAACAGTGCCAGGATTCAGGTTTCTGATGAGAGACATTGTTTCATCTCAGATGCCATTGGTCCCAAAAGAGGGACTCCTGTCAAAGCTGGTTCCAGGCACTCCAGTGGTGGCAGGTGAGTGGCAACCTCAGGGAAGGTGTGCCATTCCTGTAACAGCCCCCAACAGTAGTGTTAACAACAGATACCTCATTCCCAGGGTGGGGTGCCCACCTAGGAGAACGCACTACTTCAGCAGGAGTCGCTGTTACACATCAACCTGTTAGAGCTCAGGGCAGTTCTTCTGGGCATTCAGTCTTTTGCCACAGTGCTCCAGAGCAAGGTGGTGCAGATCAGGACAGACAATACCACCCACCATGTACTACACAAATGAGCAAGGGGGCACAAGGTGAACCGGACTGTACACAGGCCATGAGAATCTGGAGTTTGGCTTACTCTCTCAGAATCTGTCTGTCTTCCGTCCATCTCTCAGCAAAAGACAATGTCCTGGCAAACGCACTCAGCAGGATCAATTAGAACCACCACAAGTGGTCACTCAACAGGCAGGTCCAGGAGGTGGGGCACTCCAGAAGGGACGTCTTTGCAGCCCCAGACAATAATCAACTGCTGCAGTTCTGCTGCAGGCCTCCTGTGGTAGGCACGGTGCCAGTAGATGCAGTACTGCTGGACTGGACAGAGAGGTTCTTGTATGCCTTTCCTCCATTCCCTTTGTTGCTGAAGTACTGAACAAGCTCAGGACCAAGCAGGCAACAATGATCCTCATACGCCAGACTGGGCCAGGCAGCCCTGTTACTCACTGCTTCTGTCTCTCAGTAGCCAGTCCAATCAACCTCCCTAGGAGACACAACCTACTTACCTCCTCTCAGGGTAGGATCCTTTACCCCAGCCTCCAGTCCCTCAGGCTCAGGGCATGGCTCTTGAGGACCCAGAGTACACCAGCTTGCACCTCTCCTAAGAGGTTTTGGAGGTGCTCAGGGTCTCTAGAAAACCCTCTACCAGGAAAACCTACACATCCAAGTGGAAAAGGTTTTCCATCTGGTGTTAGAACAAGGATCTGGACCACAACCAGGCAGGTTTGCCAGTTGTCTTACACTATCTGGTACACCTCCATTCCCTTGGCTTAAGAACATCCACCCTCAAGGTACACTTGGCAGCTGCCTCTGCTTACCTGTCAGCAGGTAAGTGCTCATTCCTGGCTTCTGATCCAGTATTCAGAACATTTTTGAAAGGGCTGTTGCATTTGCATCCCCCACATAGGGAGCCGACCCCAATTTGGGATCTCAACATGTGCACTGCACAGCTTATGCAGCTACCTTTTGAGCCCATGTCTTCAGCAGAGCTCAAGTATGTGACTTGGAAAACAGTGTTCCTGGTAGCAATCACCTCAGCCAGAAGGATAAGTGAGCTCCAGGACCTGTCCACAGAGCCCAATTACATTGCACTCCCTAGGGACAAGGTAGTTCTCAGGACCAATAGGAAGTTTCTTCCCATTCCATCTTAACCAGTCCATTACACTGCCTGTCTTTTTCACTGACCATTCCACTTCGAGTGAGCATAGACTGCATAGCCTGGATGTTAAGAGGGATATTGGCTACTATCTGAACCACACAAAGGACCATAGGCAGGGCAGTACCCAGCTCTTCCTGACCTGTGAAGGTGTGGGAAAAGGAAAACCAGTCACTAAGAGGTCCTTTGCATGCGGGATTGTGGCTCGTATTCAGTTTTGCTATGGCAAGGTGGGCAAGGAGCCCCCTGCAGATCTCAGGGGCCCACTCTACCAGGGGAACAGCTGCTTCCTTGTCAGCTGCCAGGGATATCCCCCTGTTGGAAATCTGCAAAGCAGCTACTTGGAAGACTGTCCACACATTTACCAAGCACTACTGCTTGGACATCCAGGCCAGAAGTGACACCAGGTTTGGCACAGCAGTACTGCAGAGCTTGTTTCCCAAATGGGTACTCTGCCCTCCTCCAAAAATACTGCTTGAGTAGTCTGCATTTTGTCACAATACAGTAATATTTCCTGGGGTTTGAAGAAAAAAATTACTCACCATAGTAATCTTGTTTCTTCCAAGGGAATCTTGCTGTATTCTGAACTCCCACTCTACCTCCCATACTGGAACCTTATGGGCACTGCAATCCAGCTGTCCACATCCCATGTTAAACCTGCTGTTGTTACGGTTTCTTTTCTTGGGCATCTGTGATTTGAGTCTTGGAGATGCCTACACTGTTTGAAAAGAAGGGGTTGGTTATTTGTTGGAGGGAATCAGCTGTTTATTAGAATAGTTTAGTTAGATTAGTTATGCCTGTCTGTGAAGAACCGATGGCTGCGGAAGTACAGCCAGGGACAGTGGTTTGAAAATCAACTTGAGCTCTAGCATTCCATTATTTGCATAGGTTCTGTTTAACCATTTCGCTCTGGAGCAGTGCTATGGTGAAACCGTTCTGCATTTTGTCAGAATACAGCAAGATTCCCTTGGAAGAAACAATATTACTATGGTAAGTAATTTCTTGTCTCCCCAAACCACATAAATTGTTTTATTTTTATTTAGTTTTTGTTGACCGGTAAGTGCACTTGACAGATTCTGCCTATTTTCAGGCACGACCTGGGGAAGGGGGATACAGATGAATGCAAACTGACCTTGAACCAGATTAAGCTGTTAGTGGTATTTTTAGTGAATGAGGGGAAATTTGGCCAGGGCACTGGGGAAATTCCCCATCTCTGTCGGTAGGGGGAGCTACCGTGCGTCTGTGCAATGGCCAGTTCGGGCAAGACACTGTTGGAGATGGATGTGTGTGAGGCTGGGGAGTTGGTCTTCTCCCCTGCCTCAGGATTGCTGGAAGCCGAGCGCTTTTTCAATGCCGTGGGGCATCAGGAGCCAGAGGAACCACAGGTTGTGATGGATCGAGAAGAGGAGGTGGCGATGCCTCCAGTATGGAGCTCTCAACTCCAGGGCCAGGATGGTCTCTTATTACGAACAGAGAGGACATTGTGGAGCTTTTACAACAGGAGGAGACTGCTTTTGAGCAGAGGAAGGAGATGCTTACCGGAGACTTGTTTCAGGTTCAACGGGTGCCTGAGCAGGTCATGGAATCGTCTGGTTCTGGGAGTACATTCTCTGGGCAGACTTTGGGTCTATGGGACCGGAACTGGATTATGCATGCCTTGTTACGGTCCTGGGACTCCTGAGGAGGAGGACACCCGTGTTGCCGCAAGACCAGAGGCGGGCCACACAGAAGATCCGGACTTCCGAGGAACCTCGCCCATCCGGAGATACCCGATGCCTGACCGGCGACAGACCACCGTGCCGGGCCTGTCGCTAGCATGAATATTCAAGTAAAGGAACTCTTTACTTTCTGGTGGGACACCATCCGCAAAGACGTGGTCCCAGTGAAACCTCCTCCTCCCCCTCTTCCTCCTACTACTTCACCTCCTACGCATCCTGCTCCCCCACAGGAGTCAGCAGGATGACCACCAACCCCCAAGGAGCAGACTCCACCTCCTGGGGTAGATCTCAGCATCAGAGAAGGCCTCCCTCAAGATCTCCATCAGGGTCTCCCAGCCCCAAGCGACCCAGATGTTGGCGGTATATTCAGTTGGGGGAGGACTCCAGATCAGATACCTCGGATTACTCCAGATCTCCTTCTTCACTCAGCATTTCATCACCTGACCCACATGACCTTCCCAGGTCTCCTCCGGATGACCACTCTTTCTCTGAGATCATGAGGCACATCCAGGACAGCATGGGGTGGGATGCTGAAGACCTTGAACCTGAAAGGCAGCACCTTGCCCGTTATCTTCGGCAGAAAGACCCAAAGCCTGTGGTAGTGCCACCCTTGGTGGACACCTTTGCGGAAGTCACCAAGGCTGTATGGAAGCATCCTCGCTCCACTCCTGTGGTGCCGAAGAAAGCTGACCGACTGTACAAGGCCCCAAGAGAGGACCAGTACCTGGCTCAATAACCTCTGGCAGACTCCTGGTCATTATGGCCTCACATGACCATCCCAAAGACTGCAACACATGAGCACACAGCCACCAGACCAGGAATCCAAACAATTGGACGCCCTGGTGGGAGACATGTGTACAGCTGCTACATGCTCCATCAGGTCCCTGAACTACCTAACCCACATGGTACAGTTTCAGAATGCCCTATGGGAACAGGGCCAGGACCTGGTTGATAAGCTTCCGGATGGCGAGGCAGAAGGCAGGCTCCTAAACCTTCTCCGCACAGGGTCTGATGTTGGGACCCAGGTATTACGAGCCACATATGATTTCGTGGACTCATCCGCCAGAGCTGCAGCTTCAGGTGTCTCTCTCTGGCGACAGTCTTGGCTCCGTGTCTCCGGCTTTACCCCGGACGTACAGAAGAACATTCTTGACGTCCCCTGCAACGGCGAAAACCTTTTTGGTGAACCCTCGGAGAAGGTGATCACCAAACTTCAGGACGCTGGGAAGGCAGTCAGGTCTGTACAGGCCATGTACAGACCCAAGCCTGGTTCCTTTTGTAGGAACCAGAGTCACGTCTGGTTCCGTCTCAGGCTCTGCAGTTCATAGGCTCAGTTCTGGACACCATCCAAGGGAAGGCCTTTCTCCCCCAGGACAGAGCGGAACACATCAGATCCTCATCTGGGACATTTCGGCAAAGAAGACCCGTTCCTGCCAGATTGGTCCTTTGCCTGCTTTCGGACACATGGCTGTGACCATTGCAACAGTCCCGCTTGCTCGTCTCCACATCGGGTCACCCAGTAGATGTTATGGGTCCAGTGGGATCAAAAGCAAGACCATCTGCAGCTTCTAATCTGGATCACGAGAACCGTAATCTAAGATTGGTAATGGTGGCTAGATCCGAAGAATCTATTGGCAGGGGTCCCCTTTGTTGCGCCGTCTCCGATTGTGACACTCTCCACAGATGCCTCAGGGCTCGGATGTGGAGCACACCTCGACGGTGTCCGGTCTCAGGGCCTGTGGACAGCCCAAGAGACTCATCTCCACATAAACATCCTGGAAATTAAAGCAGTTCTTTACGCCCTGCAGGCCTTCCAGTCAGAGATTCCACCGGGTACTCTTCTGTTACAAACCGACAATTCTGCGGTGATGTATTACCTCAACAAACAAGGAAGCACCCGTTCCTATCTGCTTTAAAGGGAGGCCATGAGGGTGTGGGATTGAGCTTTGCAACACGGCGCAAACCTCATTGAATGTTCATGCTGTTCATGTCCCAGGAGTGGACATCGTCATCGCAGACGGCCTGAGCTGCTCTCAGGCCAGAGTCCATGAGTGGGAACTACTCCAGGAGGTAGTAGAGGATCTGTTTCACAGTTGGGGTACACCAGAGTTAGACCTTTTCACGTCCCCATCCAATGCAAAACTGCCCAATTTTTGCTTGCTAGATCCAGGGCTGGTGTTTTCTGTTGAGACACGTTGCCCCTCTCCTGGGCGGGCAGATTATGCCTTTCCCCTCTTTCCGTTGATCCAGAGGGTTCTTCTGAAACTTCGCAGAGAGCAAGCGACGCTGATACTCATTGCGCTGTTCTGGCCCAGGCAGATCTGGTTCCCTCTACTACATCAGCTATCCCGGGAACCTCCGGTGCCTCTGCCAATCAGCTCTCACTTGTGGTCTCAGGAGGAGGGCTTCTTGGTCCATCCTGACCTTCATTTGTTGAGCCTGCACACTTGGCTCCTAGAGACATAGCCATTTTACGACACGGGGTCTCGCAAGAGGTAGCTGATGTTCTGGTGGCTGCAAGAAAACCGGTCACTCATGCTACTTATGCCATGAAATGGCGCTGTTTTTGCCTATGGGCTCAAGTGTGGGGGTTTTCGCCTCTAGACTGTCCAGAAAAGTCGGTCTTGGACTACCTCCTGTCTCTTTTTCAGACAGGCTTGGCCTACTCCTCGATCAAAGTACACCTCTATGCCATATCAGCCTATCATTGCCGATAGGCCAACGCACCATATCCCAGTTGGACATGGCACGAGCCTTCCTGAGAGGTATTCTCCACCTTAGACCTCCGATTAAGGATCCAATTCCGCCATGGGATCTACCATTTGTCCTGGAGCAGCTCACGCTGCTGCCCTTTGAACCAGCCGCAGATTGCGAGCTACGGCTTCTCACTTGGAAGACGTTTTTAGTTGCCGTTACTTCGGCCAGAAGAATTTCTGAACTCCATGCACTCATGTGCAAAGAGCCTTATTTGATTTTTCACCAAGACAGGGTATCCCTACGGACTAATCCCTAATTTCTGCCTAAGGTGGTCTCAGCTCTCACCCTTAATCAGGATATCGATCTACCCGTACTTTCCCAACTATTTGAATCGAGGAGGCCCTGTTGCACAATCTAGATGTGCATAGGTGTCTCCGATACTACCTAACCAGAACCAAACACCACCGAAAATCGGACCAGCTTTTGTCTCCTTTGCCCACAGGATGATGGGAGCTCCTTTTCCAAACAGTCGCTGTCCAGGTGGCTCATTCAGTGTATCACGCTCTGTTACCAGAAGCGCAACAAACCCTTCAAATAGCATGAAGTCTTGCTGTATTCTGACAATTGCAGTGATTCCCAACCTTTGAACTGCCCTGGAGAACTAAGGGTTAACTTTCCATGCAAGGCATGGAATGCTGAGCTCGAGCTTGGCTGAAGTCTCTGTCTGGAGTGTTTTGAACTCATACCGTCAGATTCTTTACTCCGCCTCACTGAACGGTCGCTCCGGAGATTTCTATTTCAGCTCGGTTCGAAGTCGGTTAAAGTTTTCAGTTTTTCGTCAGTTTAAACGGAAAAAAAGTATCCACATAGTCGGTTCAGTCTCTGTCTGTGGTGCCGTGAGTACTAGATAGGAATTGTTCTTTATTTCTTTGTGGAACTTGTAAAAGTGCGGTCGGTTCGGCTGAACCGACCATTTGATTGTGAATTTAGCTATATTTTGTGTGGTTACCGGTTCTTATCGGTTCTAAAAAAAAAAAAAAAAAAAAATGTGTTTTAACCATTTTTCCAATACCGATGTCTGATTGGGAACTGATAAGGAGTCTTCCTGGCGGTTGCCGAAAAAGGGTTAGTTTGGTTAGGTTGGCCATGTCTGAACTCCCCCAAAAAAAGCGGCCCACTGGGTTTCAAGCTGCAGTGAGTGTGGGAGGTCTTTGCCAAGGCCAATCCCACACCACCTGTGTTTATTTTCTGTGGTTTGACCACCTCGATTCAGACTGCGAATATGAAAACATTTTCCCAAATCTACCCTTGAGAAGAGATTAGGTAGACTGAGGGTATAGGAGGCCGAGAAGTCTGCTGACTGGGATGGCCAGTCCGTTCGATTTCAGTCGAACCAGAAGGGTGCCCTCTGACCAGGCGATACTTCTTCGGACAAAGAGCTGATTCTGAGGATCGGTTCCGACAAAAAGAAAGCGCAAAGATAAATCGACCGGTTCAGATCCAGAGGTTCATGTTCCGACCGCAGAAGAGATAGCCAGGGCGATTCAGATTGTGGAATCACTCCGTCCAGTTCCGACCAGTCCGGCTCCTTCTGGCAGTGATTCGGTTCGGTTGGTTCCCCTGGTTCAAGAGTATACCCTTGAAGATTTTTATGAACCGGAGTTTGAAGAGGAAGGGGAATTTGAGGATTATGATGTAAGTGAAGGTCTGGATGTGCCTGTGGAACGGACATCTCCCCAGACAGACCATCAGGTGCTTCCCGCCTAGGCTTTCTGAGTCTCCTTCCCATTTTATGTTTTACTGGAAAGTGGCTGAAACCCTCCAGGAGGAGGCTGTGGAAGATCAAGAAGAGCCTGGTTATGTAGAGATGATGGATATCCCAGAGTCCAGGAGACTGTCTATTCCCCTCCATAAATCTTTTGGGAAACAGACACAAAAAATCTTAGTCTCCTAACACTATACCTCCCGTGGATAAAAGAATGGACAAGAGGTATACACTCTCAGGCTCAGACACAGAGTTCTTATATCAGCAATGCAGCCATGTTGGGGTAGTGCAGGCTGCTGCTTGTGACAAGGCAAATATTCCCTTGGCTTCACACTCCCCTAACAAGGACTACAGGAAGATTGATGCCATGGCAAAGAAGCAGTACATGGCATCTTCTCTGAGATTCAGGCAGGCAAATTACATGGCCTATACAGCCAGGTACCAGAAGTCCAGGTGGGACACTGTACTGGCACTGGCTAAACAGGCCTCCCCAAGCTAGCCAAGGAGCTGGGGCGGTGGCTGCAGATGGGATTGAGGCATCTCAGGTGCAGTTTCATGCTGCTGTGGACTCTAATGATGTCTCATCAAGAGTCATGGCTACATCTGTGGCTTTTCGGAGGATGGCTTGGCTCAGATGCACTAGCCTTTCACAGGACACCCAGGCTAAGGCTATGGATTCTCCAGTAGTGGGTAATTCTCTGTTTGGGGAGCAGACAGAGGTACATAAAATAATGGAAGAGTACAGGACCACTTACAGGAGTGCTCAGGCCAGGCAGGCAACTCCTCAAAGGCAGCAGACTAGGGGCAGGGGCAGGCCTTTTCAAATGCCTTTTTACCAAACACAGGCCTTTTCGCAGTGGGGGTTCTTCAGAGGGAGAGGCAGAAGGGGGATGAGCAGGCCTGCATCCACCCCGCAGCCTAAAGCCCCTGCCAAGCAGACACCCTGATGAGTCTACCAGGGTCGACTCTCCTATTCCAGTAGGGGGCAGGCTGGCTTACTTTGTCCAGGACTGGATGTCTATTACATCAGACAAGTGGGTCCTGGAAGTAGTAAGCCAGGGACTGGTTCTCAGCTTCAAAAAATTTCCAAAGATGAGAGCCAGATGTTTTCCATCTGCAAATCTTTCGGAAACCCTTGCCCTAGAGGCAGAGGTTTCTTCTCTCCTAGCTTTAAGAGCTGTAGAGAGAGTACCTACCCTACACCGGGGCAAAGGACTGTACTCCAGGTACATCCTGACCCCCAAAAAGATAGGGGAGTGGCAACCCATCCTAGACCTAAGATATCTGAACAAACATCTTTTAAAACCAAAGTTCAAGATGATAACTCTGGGAATAATCCTTCCCTCTCTAAGGCCAGGGGACTGGCTAGCCTCCCTGGAATTCAAAGATGCCTACTTTCACGTTCCCATCAGGTGCTCCCACAGAAAGTACCTCAGGTTCGAGTTACCCTCAGACCACTGTCAGTTCAGAGCAATGCCTTTTGGCCTAACCTCAGCTCCAAGGGTTTTCACAAAGTGCCTGGCAGTAGTAGTTGCCTTTCTAAGAAGGCAAAAGATTTCCATATTTCCTTATCTGGACGATTGGCTATTGGTGGGTCAGTCTCCAGACCAAGTCAAGTCTCACCTGTAAGTGACCCAGCAAGTGCTCACTTCCCTAGGATTTCTTCTCTACCTTCCCAAGTCAGTTCTCGAACCAGTCCAACTCCTTACCTTTATAGGGGCAGAACTGGACACACTCAGAGCAAGAGCCTTTCTTCCTCTAGAAAGGGCAAGGGCTGTTATGGAACTAGCTTCTTCCTTCAGCCTTCAGGTGTGTCGACCAGCAAGGCATTTTCTCCAGCTCTTGGGCCACATGGCAGCTTCAACAGCAGTGGTCCAAGGGGCAAGATTCTAAATGAGGGATATTCAATTCCACCTGAGCTTACTGGTCTCAGAGAAAGGACTCCTTACCAAACTGATCCCAGTGACTCGACCTTGATCCAGGCCCTCCAGTGGTGGCAGGATCAGGACAGTTTAAGGCAAGGTGTTCCTTTTGCTGTTCAGCCTTGTTCAGTGGTCCTTACCAGGATGCTTCTCTCTTCTGGGCTGGGAGCCCACCTGGGGCCCCTCACTGCCCAGGGTCTGTGGTCCCACCAAGAATCCCTTCTCCACATCAATCTTCTAGAGCTCCGGGCAGTTTTTCTAGCTCTGAAAGCGTTCTCACAGTCAGTTCAGAACAAGGTGGTTCAAGTCAGAACAGACACTACCACCATGTGGTACATCAGCAAGCAGGGAGGCACTTGGTCCACGGCCTTGTGCACAGAAACCATGAAGTTGTGGTCCCTGGCTTATTCCCTGCGAGCCTCTCTGGTAGCAGTTCACCTTCCAGGCAAGGACAGTATGCTAGCAGATGCACTGAGCAGGATTTCTCAGGGCCATCACAAATGGTCCTTGGACCCTCAGATGTTGAAAGTGATTTTTTCAAGGTGGGGCACGCCAGAGGTAGATTTCTTTGCAGCCCCAGACAATCACCAACTCCCTCTCTTTTGTTGCAGACCTCCAGTCTTGGGCTCAGTCCCCCTGGATGCCCTGATTCTGAATTGGGAAGGGAAGTTTCTGTATGCCTTTCCCCCCTTCCCGCTCCTGTTCAAAGTTTTAGTCAAAATACGGTCTCAACCTTGCAAGGTGATTCTGGTTGCTCCAGATTGGGCCAGACAGCCATGGTGCCCCCTGTTGCTGTCCCTAGCAGTCCATCTTCCCCCATCTCTTCCCAGGAATTACAACATGTTAACATCCTCTCAGGGGAGGATTTGCTACTCCAATCTTCAGTCCCTCAATCTCAAGGCATGGCTCTTGAAGAGTTAGAGTTTGCAGATCTTATCTGTGTCAATCTTCACCATTCATCACAGATGGGTACTGGCCGGAGGTCAGGACCCCACGGGAGCCTTTTTCTTTTTGGTTTTTTAAAGGATAGGTGGAGCCGACGCAGCCTCGGCATCGCCCTTGAGGCCGACGTACTACGTGGCGCTCGAGGATTAGCCGTTAGGCTGTGTCGACTCCGCCCGCCTACCAGTTCTTCGTCTCCCGCCGTTGAGGTCGCCTCGTGGGAAGCCAGCTGAAGAATTTTTCAAATTTTAGGCCTTAGCCTTTTCTCGTAGACAGTCCGTCGGTTTCTGCTGGTTCTAGTCTGCCTCTACTCGATGTCGCTGGTAAGATCTTTCCATTTATTTTACAGTATAGCGACCTCAAGTCTGTTTTTGGTGTTTTTTTCCGCAGGTCATGTCGCGGTCAGAGGGCAAGAAGTTGTCTAAAGCGGGGCGGCCCCCTATGCGTCAGTGCCCGTGTGGCCGCAAGTACTCCGTTACCGACCAGCATAACCGGTGTCTCGCGTGTCTTGGCCCGCTTCACGACATGGATTTGTGCGATGCCTGCTTCTCCATGGACCGCCGTGTCCTCGAACAGCACGCGTTTAAAGTTGGGCGAGCTCCGCCGACTTTCGGAGGTAGGATCCGCACTCGTCGGGCCAAGCCGCGCTCTCTCGGCCTTTCCTCCGGGTCCCCTCCCGGTTCTATACAGACCAAGGAGGAGGGAACCTCGGCCTCTTCTAGCCTAGCCTTGGCCGAGGCTCCTTCCGCGGTGCAGGAAGCCCGTCCCGCTTCCTCCCAGGAGCGGGCGGGAGGCGCCCTATAGCTATCACCCTTCGGGGTGAAGGCTCCCAGTGTCGCTTCGCGGTCCCAAGGCTCGAATCGGCGCCGTCCCTCGATGCGCGTCGCTCAGTGCCATCGGGGCCTTGGCGCCGTTCCGGTGCCGTGGACCCTGTCGCGCCCGACGGTGGCACCGACTTGTCTCTCGGCACGTGGGCCTTGTCGGGCGCCATTCGCGGTGCCGACTCTGCTCGCAGCACCGTGACCTGGATTGGCGTCACCTTTTCGCCGTATCTCGCCTCGTGCGAGGTTGAAACGCAGCGCCCGTGGGGAACCTTCCGAATCGTCTGCGGTGCGTCCTCAGTGCTGTTGGTGCTCTCAGTGCCACTTGCGGCACCGAGGGGCCTGGAGGCACCGAGTCCACCCTCCGGAGTTGTCGGCGCCGCTCTGGTCCTCGGTGCCCAGCGGCGCTGGAGGCCTGGTGGCGTCGTCAGAGCCGAGGCTGTTGCTGGGGCTTCTGTCAGCGCCATCTCTGTTCCTGGTACCGCCCCTGGTGCGGTGGACCTGATGGTGCGCGGCTGCCCTACTTCAGGACCTCTGGCCCGAGCTGCCCTGCCGCCTTCTGCCAGCACACCGCTTGTGGGGCTGTGGAGGTGCAGGTGCCGCCTTGGCCACTGCTTTGACTTCTGGGCCCTTTGGTAGAGTCGCCTTCCCTCGCCCTCCTACCGTTTGGCTTAGGGCCTCAGACTCTACCTCTTGAGTTGGAGTCGGGCTCGAGGTCGGGCAGGGCAATCACCTGCCGGGGTTGTCTGCAGAGGAGGACGAGCCGGTGGTCTCCATGACGGGTCTTAGTCAGCCCCCCTACTGAGGTGCGTCTGGTTCCCTCCGAGGTTAGGGTCAGTGGTACTGACCAGCAGGCTGTGGTGCGTGCCACCATTGCCATGCAACCTGGCCTTGGAGGGTTCCTCCTCCGGTGGTGTGTCTCAATCGCCCAACTTTGGGGCCTATCGGGAAGCCCACGGGAGGGGAGGGTGCTGCTCCCTGGGTCTGCCCTTCGGGGGCAGCCCAGAGTTGCCAGCTTCCTAGGCTGGCCCTTTCGAGGACTAGGACCCTCTCGGACTCCGAGGGGTCGAGGGGTGTGGGGTCGGCGCGTCGGCCTTTCTCTGGGACCCACCCGGGTCCTGGACGAAGCCGAAGTGCGGACTTCCGCCCTTCCCCTTCTGGTTCCTTGAGGGGGTCCCATTCTTTGGAGGCAGGGGACCGTCCTTCTGGACCTATACGGCCCCAGTCGCCTCACTTGGGGGATTCTTCTGGGCGCAGCCTAGGCAGCACCAACGTGGTTGTACAGCTGTCGGCTGCGGAGTCTTCAGGACACCCTTCGCGGGGGTCCATGGTCCACTCCCTAGCCCTGGCAGAGGTCAGCCGACTTCCTCTCTTGGCTCTGCCCCTTCCCCTCTGCTGCCTTCTCCAGCGTTCCCAGGTATTCTTGGTCCTAGCGGCCCTCTCACCTGGGAACAGTTCAGAGCGGTGGCTGCTCGGTTCCCTGCCTATGTTAGGGCCATGGACAGTCAGGTTTTTCAACCTGCCCCCTAGCAGCCTCTCTCGGAACACATGGTGACCTCCAGCTCCTCATCCCCCTCTTCAGGGGGAGAGGAACCGTCTGTCCATATCTCTCCTGCCGCTGATCTCTCTGAGTATCGGCGTTTCCTCGTGAGGATGCTGGAGGACCTTCACCTCTCTCCCCTGTCTGTGAGCAATCCGGAGCATGCGGCGCACGCCTTTCTAGGCGATTTCGGTGCGGCCACCCTTGTGGTGCCGCCCTGGCCTGTTCCCTTTCGGGAGGCGTCCATGCATTTCTGGCAGAGGCCCTTCTCTGGAGTTCCTACCCCTAGGGACCTCAGCCAGAGGTATTGCGCTCCCACGGAGTCTCCAGGTTCTATGCCTCATCCGCAGTCCGGATTGTCGCACCTGGACACCCCTGATGGACTTTGCGCCCTCCACCGTGACCGGCCCCCAGATCAAGACTCCTTGGATTTTGACTTCTGGGGGAGGAGGACTTTCTACTCGGCATGGTTGCTTCTTTCCATCTCTGCTCATCAGGCCCACCATGCAGCCTACAACAGGTTCTTGTGGTCAGCGCTAGGTCAGATCCTAGCCGCCTTGCCTGACTCTGAGCAAACCAGGCAAGCCATCGCACTCTCTGCACGTGGCCTGGAGCTAGCAAGGCACCAAGCAAGGGCATCTTACGACGCCAACGAGGTAGCTACCAGGGTCGTAGGGACAGCGATCTGCACCAGGAGATCGGCGTGGCTTCGCCTTTCCCGGTTGTCACCCTTGGCCCGGCATAGGGCGATTTGCTCCGCTCACCAGGGAACCTATCTCTTTTCCCATAGGACGAGACGGCGTTTGTCGGGGCAACTTCCTTCCCCCTCCGGGGGAACCCCGTCTCGCTCTCCCCACTCTCGGCCCTCTCCAGGCCCAGAAGGTTCCCCCTAGTGTGTCACCCACTGAGGGCTAAGGGACCCTGTCCCTTAGGGTACATTGAATCAACCCCCTTCGGGGGGGGCTTGGTACTCCCCCATCTGTGATGAATGGTGAAGATTGACACAGATAAGATATAGAAATTACGTACCTACTGTAATTATGATCTTTCTGTGTATCTTCACCATTCATCAAACCCGCCACCATCCCCCTGGGGCCTCAGTCTCTGGGTCCCCCTCCCTCTGTGCCTCTCCCTCTCCCTCTGTTTGGAGCAGGGTAAATTAGGGACACACGGGTGTAAAATTTTTCCCTTAAAAGGGTACAGCTTGAGTGGCACTCCTTTTCTATTGCATATCTCCACCCTAACAGGGTGGGAGTTGGTGGTTGCCCTCCTCCTGTTATCCAACTGTTTCAAAAAAAAAAAAAAGGAATCTCTTTTTTTCACCAAATGTCTTTACAGAGAGAGTACTAATCCCTGTACCCTGTCCCTCTCCAGTTTAGCCAACTCTGCTTCTTGGGTATTGCCACATATTCTGTGCCTTGAATTTTGGCAAGAAAGCTTTGCTACTCCTTGCAGTTCCTATACAGTCTGGTGACAGACAAGGGTCCTGGATCCTTGTTACCTCTCACTCTCCTAAATTTTCCCCTCCCTTCCTCCCTTCTTCCATTTCAGAGATGGGGGCCCCTACCCAATCCCCTTAGTCTTACTTCTTCTATGCTGTCCTCTCAGTCGTTCTTTCTCCTTTTAGTTCAGTTTTTCCTTTCCTTTTTCTGTCCCTTGGACTCTCTTGTCCCACCCTCCATCCCTTTCTCTTACTTCTCCGGCAACTCAGAACTGGTAGGAGGGCGGAGTCGACACAGCCTAATGGCTAATCCTCAAGCGCCACGTAGTACGTAGACCTCGAGGGCGGCGCGGAAGCTCATTGGCTCCGCCTATCCTTTTGAAAAAAAAAAAAAAAGAGCCCTCAAGGTCCTGACCTCCAGCCAGTACCCATCTGTGATGAATGGTGAAGATACACAGAAAGATCATAATTACGGTAGGTTATGTAATTTCTACATCTGCATCTTTCCCAGGGGTTCTGGACATCCTCAAGGCTTCTCGAAAGCCCTCCACCAGAAAGATTTACAACTCCAAATGGAAAAGATTCAGCATTTGGTGTTCTAAGAAGAATATTCTCCAGACATTGCTGAATTGCCTACAGTTCTGGATTATATGGTCCATCTTAATGGCCTAGGCCTCAGACCAGCTACTCTCAAGGTACACTTGTCAGCTGTTTCTGCATTTTTGTCTGTGGGGAAGCCTTCCTCACTATCTTACCATTCTGTGTTCTGTACATTTTTTAAAGGATTGTCTCACACCAGTCCCCCTTTTAAAGACCCTGCCCCTGCCTGGGATTTGAATGTTTGCATTGCTCAGCTTATGCAGCGCCTCCCTTTGAGCCTATGTCTTCAGCAGAGCTTAAGTACTTGACTTGGAAAACTGTGTTCTTGGTAGCCTTTACCTCTGCCAGGTGTATCAGTGAATTACAAGCCCTGTCAGTGGAATCTGATTTTATCTCTTTTCATAGGGATAAAGTGGTCCTTAGAACCAATAGAAAGTTCTTGCCCAAAGTGGTTTCAGACTTCCATTTAAACCAGTCTATGTGTCTCCCTGTTTTCTTCACTGATCATTCTTCCTCAGGAGAGAGGGCTACACAGTTTAGATGTCAAAGAGCCCTTAGTTACTACATAAGCGTACCAAGGGTCGCAGGTTTGACTCCCTCCAGTTGTTCCTCACTTATGGAAGGTGGGAAAGGGCAAACCTGCCACCAAAAATATCTGTTGCCAGGTGGATTGTCGTGTATACAATTCTGCTATGAAAAACTGGGAAAAACTCCACCCTCAGGCCTGAGGGCTCATTCCACAAGAGGTACAGCTGCTTCCCTGGCTGCTGCCAGTGATATCGCTCTCTCAGAAATTTGTCAAGCAGCCACCTGGAAAACAGTCCATACCTTTACCAAGCACTACTCTCTGGATATCCAGGCTAGGAGTGATGCTCGGTTTGGCACAGCAGTACTTCAGAGCCTGTTCCCAAAGTCGGTTCTGCCCCTCCTCCTTGGAGGTACTGCTTGGTAGTCTGCAATTGTCGGAATACAGCAAGACTTCATGTTGTTGAAGAAAAAATTACTCACCTTAGTAATTATATTTCTTCTAATGGAGTCTTGCTGTGATTGACCTCCTCCTCCTCTCAGAACCTGTTTTTGGGAAGTGGGTGGGCGGGTGCAGTTCACCCCAGGGGTGTGTTGCTGACACCCTCCTCCCTTTTGTCTGGGTGTTTATTATTAGTTATTTTTTGAGTACATTGGGTTTAGTTTTGGGTTTCCCGACTTGAGTCTTCCTTGGGAATCAAAACTTTTCAGCCAGTTGGCTAGTAGAATTTTTACAATTTCCACATAGAATTTTTAGTTTAGTTGGACTCGTAAGAATCTGATGGTTTGAGTTCAAAACACTCCAGACAGGGACTTCAACTGAGCTCGAGCTCAGCGTTCCATGTCTTGCATGGAAAGTTAACCCATAGTTCTCCGAGGCAGTTCAAAGGTTGGGAATCCCTGCAGTTGTCAGAATACAGCAAGACTCCATTAGAAGAAATATAATTACTAAGGTGAGTAATTTTTTCTTCCCGGATGCGGTTAAGGGTCATTCCACAAGGGGGGTGGCTACCTCCTTTGCGGCCCCTAAGAATGTGCCCACCTCGGCCATCTGTGCTGCAGCTACTTGGAGCTCCGTGCACATTTTCATCAGGCATTATAGCCTGGATATTGCATTAAGGTGAAGAGCAGGTTTTGGTCTAGCAGTCAGTTCAAGGACTTCTGTTCTAGGCTTTGGTTTCCTTAAGGATTTCTACCTTCCCTCCTCCCAATGGTGTGGATTTCCATTGTTGGCAGAATCAGTCCTAATGGTGTAACCTGCTGCAAGAGCTGTTTCTCGAAGTAAGATAGTACAGTTACGTAAGAGCTTACCGTAACAGTAGATCTTTGAGAACAGCTCCTGCAGCAGGTACTTTCCCTCTCATCATCCCTGCTGGAGTAGATTCTAGTTCCAACATCCTTCTCCTAGGATCAGGTATCTCAGCATCTCTCTGACTGCTGTATGATGGCGGATCCTCAGTCTCCTCTTCTGATGTCATCCAGTGGCCGGGAGTCTCTGGCGGGAGAACTGGGGATTCTGGTGGACCGCCCCCTTGTGTACTGTGCCTGACGTCAGGGGTGGTCCCCGCTAAATACTGCTAGCTAGAAAATTTCCGTGGGGTCCTGGTGCCTGCCGGCTTCAGTCCTAATGGTGTAACCTGCTGCAAGAGCTGTTCTCGAAGATCTACTGTTACGATAAGTTCTTACGTAACTGTACTGTATGTCTTTTTTTCTTTTTTCTTTTTTAAGTTTTCTTATTTTTCAGGCTAGCTCCTGGAGATATACCCTATACGGCCCTTGCTGAGCTACACCACCCCGCCTTCCCTGGGGACTTACCTGCCATTCCAGAACTCTTTGACTTGTCCTCCATGGTGCGTTCCCCCCTCCCCCCAGCTGGGTCTAGAATCCTGAGGAGGCACTATGATGCTAATCTGGGAAGCCTGCCTGGGTCAGTGGGGCCTGTGGGTGCCCCGGGACATCTTTTTGGGGGGGGGTACCTCCGTTTTTTTTATTCTCTGAGACTGGTTCTGTCACGGTCATCATGGTGGATATACATGCAGAGCGTGCACATGTGCTACAACGACTCTCACCAGCCTTTCCCTCCCACACTGCAGGTTCCTCCTAATTGCACTGCACCTGTGCTTACCCAGGTGGTGGACATGTAGGAGAGTTTGCTGATTTCGCTCCCCTGAGGAGGAGAGTATCCCTGTGCATGCTTAGTCCTTCCCCCTCTCCCAGCCAGCCCCCGATGACCAGGGCTCATTGTTTAACTCTTGTTGCCTGAGTTACAAGCTGTCACACTACCGCTGTGCCAGTGAGCCAGTTTGCCAGGCATGTCTTAAAGGGAAAGGGAGGCCAAGCAGAAATGTTGTTATAACAGGGGTGCTCCTATAGGAGGACTTCACTGGCCTTTAAAACCAACTCTGTATGCATCCTGTTATATTGGACTCTATGGGGAATACTTCCCTTTAAAACTGATAACAATAACTGTCTGTGATAGTTAGAATGGAAAGTGAACGGTTCCTTCACATCTTATTCTAATAGCCTTGTGATAGGTGGGCTGGCCAGTGAGTCTAAATGAGGGACTTCCTTCACTGTCCATTCTAGGGACTCTTCATTAGTGCTGGGAGGTGGAGGAGGGGGGAGAGGCTAAAGTCACAAAGGATTCCAGTGATGCTGTGTGGCTGCTGAGAAGGGGCGTGAGAGAGAGAAGGGGGCTACAATCACAGCTGATTCCAGTTATACCCCACGTCATCTGGGGGGAAGAGGGATACCTTCACAGTTGATTCAGTGAAGTTCTGTGCCTGCTGTGGGAGGGCTACCATCATAGCTGATTCCAATGCTACCTTTTGCCAGCTGGGATGGACTGCAGAGGGTCTACCATCACGTATGATTCCAAAGATACTTTATGCCTGCTGAGGGGAGGGGCTACCATAACAGCTGATTCTAGTGATGCCCCACTGCCCGTTGTTTGGGGGGGAGAGGCTACCATAACAGCTTTTTTGAGATGCCTCTTGCCAGTTGCAAGGGGGAGAGAGGGGCTACCATCAGAACAGATTCCAGTGATGCCCTGTGCCCGCTGGGAGAGGGAGAGAAGGGCTACATCATAGCTGATTCCCATGTCAGCTGGGGTGGGGAGAGAGGGGCTACTATCACAGCTGACTTCAGTGATGCCTCATGCCAGCTAGGAGTGGAAGAGGGGGGCTACCATCACAGTTGATTCCAGTGGTGTCCCGTGCTAGCTGAGGGGAAGGGAGAGCAGGGCTACCATCACAGCTGATTCCAGTGGTGTCCCATGCTAGCTGAGGGGAAGGGAGAGCAGGGCTACCATCACAGCTGATTCCAGTGGTGTCCCATGCTAGCTGAGGGGAAGGGAGAGCAGGGCTACCATCACATCTGATTCCTGTGATGCCCCTTGACAGTTGGGAAGAGGTGATGGAGCAAGCATTATGGCTGATTCAGTGAGGCCCTGTGCCAGCTGGGGGTTACTATAACAGCTGTTTTCAATAATACTTCTTGCCTGCTGGGGGCAGAGAGGGTTACTGTAACAGCTGATTTAAGCAATAGCTCATAGTAAACTAATGGTTTCATTCACAACTGATTTCAGTAGCCCTCTGTGAGATGTGGGAGGGTATTTAGATGGCATACTTCCTTTGTGTGGAGAAACAGTCTTGGTCTCTCTTTTCTTTGACAGGAAGGTGTTGAGATACCGACTCCTATGCTTATGATGGAAACAGAGTTCTAGAATGGAATGTCACTACCACAAATTATGGCCAGGTAAGAGACGATGAATGCAATGTATAACCACCCTGACTGACTCAGCACACACACACACACACACACACACACACACACATATGCCTGGTAAGTCTACTTAGTGTAGAACATCACCCCTCCCTGTTCATGAACAGCACTTTAAAGGAAATAGAACCATGAGCATATGACCCCAAGTTAGTGTTAATTGGGAATTTGTTCCGTGCATTGGCCACCACATCAGAATTCACTGTTCCCTTTCAAAGGTCTGTGATATGCAGATTCTCTGTACAGTAATAAAAAATGTTTTTTCCCTCTGAAGTTTACGTATGCGCGCACGCGCGTGTGTGTATGTGTGTACTGTATGTGCAAGTGTGTTGGGGTGTGTGACAAAGAAGGAGCCTTTTGTATATCAGCCTGTTAAATGCGCCCTCTGTGGTAAGTTGCTGGTGTTTGTGTCTACTCACTGCACCCCAGCAGTCTGCCAGCCTTTGATAGCAGCTACATGCTGCTTGTCATGCATTATCCTTCATGTGTGTTATTGAAACATATAAGGTGTTGGTAGAAAAGGACTCGAAGTCCATCCAGTCTTCCCTAAGTTGCTACCTATTGCCATGTAGTCATTATTGCAGGGGCAAAAGATGGAATCTCTTTTCACCTTAGCTCAACTTTTCTCCAAAACACTTGGTTTGAAGGAGTTAAACTGAAAGGCAGTAAACACGTCTGTAGCTCTGGAAGCTCAAGAACATGCAGAAATCTCTCAAACAAACATTTCAGCTTTACTTTAGCAAGTCTTGAGTGTCAGCAGTCCTGCCTGTGTCCAGTGGTTGCCCCCTGGAAGAAGGCGATTAGGCTGGTTTGACACAGTCTGTGCCTTGTAATGCTATGCTGAGACAGGGCAAGTACTTGGTCCTCAGTGAAGAGACCCATTATCCTGTCCTTGGTAATGGCCTCTGTAGTGTCGTGGACTTTAGTAAAGCCTTTTATAGGGTGCCACGTGTGATGCAGTGCAATAAAATACTTGGAGCAGGATTACCAATTTTTGTAATTTGATGGGAGGAGCAGAGAACTGGTTAAAAAAAATAGGAGACCAAGGGTGTGTGTGGAAGATGTGGAGTCAGAATGGTGTAATCTGCAGTGACATCCACCAGTATTGAGCACAGTGGTAAACATGCCACAGATTGCCATATGACAGAAGGGATTAACTGCTGTTGAATTCCGCAGCATCCTGTGATTGGACCTGTTTGATACCACTGTTAGCAGCGGCATACCTCAATGGTCTGACGAGGATAGATGTTTGCATGCAGATTTGGGCATGATGTATCCCTGGGCAGAAGAATGGGGTATGACGTTTTTATCCTGATAAGTGCAGGGTTATGCATTTTGGTTATGATAACAAACATCCCCAGTACTGCATGGGAGAAGAATGTTGGTGACAGTAGAGGAAATAAGGGAATTGGGTGTTATATTTACTAAGGACCTTAAAAAGTGGTGTAATAAGGTTAGCAGGACAGCTTGCAGTGTACTAGTTAATATAAAGACAAGCTCTGTAAGCAGAAGAAGGGACGTGATTGTGCCACTGTACAGGACGTGTGTGAGACCACACTGGGAGTATTGTTTGCTAGGCCTTTGAATCTCTGAAAGTACAAGTGTTTAACTATTTTTTTCCTGCTATTTTATCTTTTATTGTTAATGTTTGTACAGTGCTTTGAGATGCTTGCATGAATGTTCATGGAGTTATGGTCCCCATAGTTTAAACAGGATGTGAATGAATTAAAAGGGCCCAGTGGTGAGCTTCAGGTGTGGTTGATGAGATAAGGGGAGGGAATACCAAGACTTAATGGCATCTTCTGGGTTATATACTCTGGAGTACAGAAGATTTAGTGGACATGGTTATGGTTTATAGTATAATTCACAGACAAGGCGTGATGGAGTGTGAGGAATTCTGGTCATGTTGTACGAATGGGTGAACCACGGGGCATTCTCTTAAGTTTGAGTCAGATGGTTTTAGGCTGAACAGAAGAAGAAATTCTTTACTGACAGCGTGGTGAGAACGTGGAATGCCCTGCTGGTGGTAGTGGTAGAAGTAAGGGCACTGGTGGTATTCAGAGTATCACTGGGTATGTACCTGGGGTCAGGAGGTGTTGGTTGTAACTGGTAAATACCTGCTGTCCTTAACAGTGTAATGTAATGAAATGCAGTGTGGCCTGAGGTCTTGTTGGGACACAAACTTTGTTTCAGCTGTGCTAAGAAGCTTATTTGCCAAGTGGCCATCTCAAACCCACCACTGCTCCCTTTACTCTTCCCTTTCCATCCTCTCTCTCCTCTCACGTCGCCAGTTCCACTGTGCTTCCTTATCTCTAAATACTGGTTTGGGTCCCTCCTCATACCTAACCCACCTCCTCTCCATCCCTCCTGCTCCTGCACTTGAAGGACCCGCACCTTCTTCCTTCCCCATCCACATTCCTTAGTTGTGAAATCTGCTTTCATACTGCCTCCTCCCACTGGAACCAGCTACCCTCCTCCATCCATCTCTCTCCCTCCTTTCCTCTGTTAGATGCCAGCTAAAACTTCTCTCCCTGCTCCTGTCAGCCATTTTCCTGATCCTTCCTTACCATTACTTGTGTTTTGACCACCCTTACATTCCCCCCAACCTCATAGTTCTGCCAACTTTGTTGAAGTTTAGCGCCTGTTTTGATTCCTCCTCTCAGCACCAGCCCGGCCTCCCTTCATACTGGCACTAAGCCCTTTTGAGCTTGCCCAATTTGCTCAGATGATTTATGTGTTAATCTGTTTGTCCTCATGTGCGATGTTTTGCCATGTTGTCTGTACCTCACTTAACTTATATATTCCCCCCTTGTCACCATATCACCTGACTGGCTGTATTTATTAGTAATTGTGTTCACCCTTCCCACCACCCTTTTTTGTTTAACCTATGGTAACCGAGTAAGGCCCACTAAGCACAAGTGCCTGTTTTCAGGGGCAACCCAGGAGCACTGAGGAGGTTAAGTGACTTGCTCAGAGTCGCACAGTGTGGAGGTGGAGGTGGGGTTATGGGAATCAGACCACGTCTACTAGATGTACGAAGCTCATTCTCAGCTCGTTACTCTAGCATCTAGACCTTTAAATACCCCACAGGGGTAAATAAGGTACAGGAGGGAAGTATTTTTCAGAGAAAAGGTGGTCAAGAACAAGTGGACATGTTTTGAAGCTGGAGGGAGGTAGATTCAGGAGTGAGGTGAGGGAGTACTTCTTCACGTAAAGGGTGGTGGATTCCTAGAGCAACCTTCCAGTGGAGGTGGTGAGGGAAAAAACAGTGGTGGAGTTCAAGAATGCATGGCTAGCCGGCCGGTGGCGCTGAGGTTGGTAGCTGGGCGCCACCTCGCACCACACCGCGACCCGGGTTCGAGGAATGAGCTCGGGTTGTTGGGGGTCGGAGGACTAGACTGGCAGTCCGCTGACAGCTCTCCTAGTCCTGGGGTGGGTTGGGGAAGCATACTGCGCTGCGGCGGCCCCTGGGGACACCTGGAGGCACTGCAGATGCAGGTGTTAGCAGAGGGGGAGTGCGGCGGACGTCTGCACGTTAGTGCATGGGCATCACTGCACATCCACGCTCCATTGGAGGACCTACTGGGGGAAAAATGGCTGGGCGCAACCAAAGCAGCTCGATGGCCACGCCCTGTGATGCCGGGAGGACTGTCATGGAATCGCGCTGGGGGGGCCGGCTTGGCTAGGCAGGGCATGGGGAGCCCCCAGCAAGTCAGCAATGGCCGTACCAGACCCCCCATCATACGAGTGAGCCTGCTGCTCTCCCGTTGGGCTGGGACAGCGGCTGGATGCCCCCACCGGTAAGTTGTCGCAGCAGGCGTATAAACAGTGACATGATTAACAAAAAAAAAAAAAGAATGCATGGCTAGAGGCACAAGGGAATCATAATCTGGCTCAGCCTGAAAAATAGTCATTTCTATGGCTAGCGCACCTACCCCAGTAAACAAAAACTAAATAAATAAACAAAATAGAAATGGGGGCGGAGCAAGAGCTGTAGATCAGGTAGGGTGTGCAGTAAGAATCTATGTAGGGAAAAATTGGAAGACTGGGTGGATCAAGCGGCCCTTATCTGTCATCAGATTCCATGTTTCTGTGTTTCTCTAGGCTGTACTGCCAGCTGAGGTGACCCTTGGGTCACATCTGGAAATGAGCCTCTGCTCAGAGTGTGTGTGTGTGTGTGTGTGTGTGTGTGTGTGTGTGTGTCTCTCTCTCTCTCTCCATTACCAATTTTTAAATAAATAAAATAGCACTTGTCACCTTCTCCTGTGATACTGTTTGTTGCCTCCGAGTGCATGGCTATATGAATGAATCCATGTTGCTACAACAAAATGATACTCACTTGTAATGTTGCTCCTTCTAGTAGTATTAATCCAAAATGCCACTTGTCCTTCCATCCTCCCTCCTCTTTTTTTGTTCAAATTAACATATTTAGCAGCATTAGTTTGCTCCAATATATCTTTCCTGGACGTAAGCACATCTCTTATAAGAATGATTTTCTAGCTGAATTCTTATAAAATGTTCTTTATGAGCTGCAAGGGTGCACTGAATTTAACAATCTGCTTATTTGGATTAAAAAATGTTTAAAAAGTTCTCTGATACTGTTATCAATAGGTTTCCGTGAAAAAGTAGTTTGTGTATAGTTTCAGTATATTGTGACTTTTGATTTTCAGTGAAGGCCTCTCTTGAGAGCATCCCTGTTATAAGAGTAAGTTTGCTGGGCATTTAAAATGTTATTTTACAAGTTTATGGGCCAAGTTGGAGGGCCTGTTTTGGTTATGGGTGTTGTCTCACGTGATCTTAGGATCAGAGGACTGCCAGCTAAAGGCGAGGAGCTCTGTGGTGAATAACTGGGTGAGTGGCTTTATTGCCCAACTGGTCTGGGGCATGAAGTTTGTGGGTGTTCAGTTTGTGTTTTCTCCGGTCCTGAGTTGCCCAGAGTAGATGTCTGTTGTATAATGTCTGACAGCTGTGTGCAAGAGGTGTTTAGGCACCAACTATCATGCCAGCAAATGCATCAGTATGTTGCTTGAGTATACACTTTGGATTCCGTTTTTATGTACACTTTACATCTTGTAGATAGTATGTATTTTTTGTCAAGCGGGTAAGTATGCAGGTCCAAGGAACCTCTTTCTCAGGAACAACCCGGGCTTAGGTAGGCAAAGAAAAGGGTGGAGATGGGAGAAACATGGTTATAAACAAACTGGGAAATGGGTAGGCAAAGAGTAGCAAAGTACAGATGAAAAAAAGTGAAAAAAATGGATACAGTTTCAATAAAGTTGCACAAAAATACACAAGTTAAACAGTTTGTTTTGCTAAAATGTAATACTGGTGCCAGTATAGGGTAGTGAATATAGTTGTTTGTAACATGGTATAAACCTGCACACTGAAATATTGAATTTCTATTGGCCTAAATATAACAGGTTGTACTTCATCTACCATAGTTTGATTCCCAAGTAGACCATGGTTTGTGATGTAGTACCTTGACGATCCACTGTAAGCAAAAGTGGTATACAAATAGTTTGCTGTTTTTGCTTGCTCCAGCTTATTTCTGGCATGTTATAACAGCCATATAACTTACTAAAGATTCTACATTTAAACTCCACATACGCTGTAAATAATACTGTAGCAATATTTCTTCAGAAGTGAACATTTTACATATTGTCATAGTGACTTGTGATCTACTGCTTTCTAAAGAGCTTTGGGTACAATGCATTCTGGGACCACTGAATAACTGCATCCCAGCACTTCCTAGAAATTCACACTGTGTTAAAGAGGACATGCACCTTGTAGAACAGAAAGCAAAAATAACAAAGACAGTGAGATAAAGCAAGATCAAAGAAAGAGGCTACTTCTATGGGTAAAAAAAATAAAGTGAGAAAACCAAAAGGAAATCAAAGAAAGAAACTAAGTACTAGTCAAAACAAGTATTTGAAAGGCGAGAGCAGTAAACGTTATGTTCTATCTCCTGCTGAACTAGATAATTTAGAGAGGGGGAAAATTGAAGTTCATACTCAGAAAAATAGTACTTGTTCATTAAATTTTTTTTCAGATTGGCTCAGTTCAGTACATTTGTACATAACTCTCAACCTTTCTTCCCTGCAATGTGTGACAAGATGTGTGACAAATGAGCAAAATGTGTGACGTGATCATCAAACTTGGCACCTGTAAGTTCAGAACACTATTGCTGTCAGTGCACTAGTTATTAATGTTTGTTGATAACAGAGCATAATAGATAATTATGAATTTCTGCTTTAAAGTCTCGGTGGAAATGTGGACTATCTCCTTTTCATGTGGGACAGGGATTTCTGAGGGTAAAAATGACCATAACGTGTGACAGTTGAGAGGTATCCATTTGTAAAATCAGTGCTGTGCTGTGCTGCTAGCATTGTTTCCATAGCCATCCTATTGTTCTGCCAAGGAACAAAACATGAAGATCTATAGTAGCACACTCCCAGCATGCAGTGCAACCCATATCTTCAATATACACAGATGAAAATCGAACCTAGCGGAAAAGTGAACTGCAAGTTTTTGAAAAGTTTTAAAATATGTTTTGATGTTAGAAAGCTTAGAGTTTGTAATGAAAGCTATTTTGCAAAACTTAAATATTTCCAATAGGTGTGCTCCAATTGTTTGTGCTGTGTGTACACCGTGTTTAACAGCTCAACATATAGCATTCCAAAACGGAATCAGTCTGTTCTCATTTATTCAGAGAATATTGGTCATAAATCATTGCTATGTTACAAGATTATTACCTGAAAGGATGGGCCTCCTGTGGTTCGTGTCCCAACCACTGATTAATTCCACAGTAGACCCATCCTTTCTCATGACTTGATCCTTACATAGATGTGGTTTTACATTTAAAAGGTAACATGCTCGGTCCCTCAAATTCTGAAAGCCCATGAAAAGATTTTTCCAGTGAGGCATTGGTCTTACCTGTCGATAGCATCCGTGCCTGGAGATGTTAATATCTAAATCATGTATAAACTAGTGAATATCAAGGCAGCAGCCATTTTGTGGAATCTTGAGACTGAGGGTGACACCACTGAAGGCAAGCTGTGCAAAACAACATACAGCTTGCCTCTCGGTGACATCACTTTTTGTCTCAGGATTACATAAAATAGCTGCTGCCCTAATTTAGTTTATGGGTGATTTAGTTAGTGAGATCGCTGGACACTGCTGACACCTATAGATTGGCCCAGTGCCTTGTCTGAAACACCTTTATGAGCTGTCAGGATTTTTTGGACTCTGCACTCTTTCCTTCCCACTCAGCATCAATGAATGTAATATTTTACAATGGCTGTTCCAACAGAAGACAGTGTAACTTTAATCTGTATTGTTTCTCTCCTTTTTTTTTTTTTTTTTTTTTTTTTAAGTCCTGGGCTGCCGGAGATATTGTCAGCTGTCTCATCGACCTGGATGAAGGAATATTTCCTTCTGTCTGTAAGAGTTTTTATTTAAACATTATCTTCATTCTGTGTGCCATAGGTGACAGTTGGTGGGGACTAACTTGACATTTGTAAAGTTGTGTTATCATTCTGTATGTCGATGTGAGTGGCCCTCAAAAGCCAAATTTTTGTGATACAAAATGTGTTCATCAACATTATGGTAGTCTCTGGCTTTTATATTGTACTCCAAACCCCAATGCAACAGATCTCTTTTCACAGACTGCACAGTAAGTCAAGTTGCTGCTTCATTTTTAAAATTTCTTCACCACAGTTTTTAGAACCCAGGACATTATTTTTAGAACCCAGGATATTATTCCATGGTCTTTGCCCTCCTCTGGCTTCGCTGGTGACCTCCAAACCTTGACTCTGCAGCACAGCACCTCAGTGTGGCTCGGGACCTGAGAGTACCATTCGTTTGTTTTAAAATTTTGTTTGCCCACTGCCCACCATGTTAGCGCTGACCTTGTCGGCATGCAGCTTCCCCTGAGCAAGAGGGCAGGCCTCTTACCTCCTACTGGGATTGTGGTGTTGTGTGAAACAGTACTGACTTCCCCAGTCGAAGAGGTACTAGCTGCTGGCAGTGCCCTTCGACCATATGCATCTGGCTGTAGATGATGTAAGATTTTTCCCAAACAGTGGTCATCAGGTGGCTGTCACTTTTGTTTGCTCACGGCAGCGCACCGAATCATATTGAGGTTAGTAGAGCATTGCAGAGGTGTGGCAGTGTTTGGTCAATCCAGCGACGCTTTCAGGGCCGTGTCCCTCGCCACCAATCAACAGGAAGCTGCCGATGATGTCAGTTTCAGAGTGAGCACCGGACTTGAAAGAATCTGCTGCGCAATCAGGGACAGTTTGTCATTCCTGATTGCAGCGACTCAAAACGCAACCGGGCACACAGTGGCTGTGAAGACTCTAGCGACGTGCGTTACAGTGCGCAGTAATGCGCATGGCTGGAGTTTCGAGCAACCTGTTTGCTCAGTGTGCCTTTCATGGTGAAGCATATCAATAAATCAAGTTAATTACTCATAATAAATGAATCACGCCATGGCTTTGCAGATTGGCGGCTCCTGCCGCCCACCACACAGTCCCCTGAAAGCTGACATCGGAGTGGCCAATCCCCTTATCGGCATGCCCCTACCCCACTATTGTGGTACACTGGGAGCCCACCCCAATGTGCCTAGATAAATGTTTATTATTATTTATTTTTTTTTTTTTTTTACTTTCCAACACTGGGATGCCCACTCCCAGTGTCGGATGCCTCCATGCCCCCCTTTTTTTTAGCTGGCCTTGGATGCCTAGTCCCTGGGGCCTGCATTGATTCCCCCACTAGAAAAACAAGGTGAAGACCGACAAACTGCACAAGCGGTGCTCACTGTATAAGGTTCAAGCCTCAAAAGTTAAATATATACAAATGAAATGAGCCCTCAGAAGAGGAAGTAGTATGCTCGTTTATTCCAAAAGACAAATCCAAGACCCTTGCACTTCACTCATGCCTTCAAAGGGGTATGGCAGGACTAGTCTTACAAAGGTGCTTTAATGCAAACTAGATGGTGACATCATCTTAATGGGACAATTCAACAGGGCAAATCATGAGAGAGCACATACATATCCAGCAAATCCTGTCCCATCAGAAAGCATGCCAGTTAAGTACACAATATATATTTATACTAAAAAGATGTCTGTGCATTCAAATAATACATATATATATATATACACACACACACACACACACACACACACATACATATTGTACAACCAAAAGGTATATAAATCACCTTCTCAACTTCTCCCACTAAATGTATTTCTAGTTTACTCTTTTAAATCCCCATTATTAATTTGTTCATTTATCCACTTATTTAAATTGGTTACAATCCAAGTATCATTTTTTGTGCACAAGGGGGGTAATTCTTATGTACATCTAGTAGACAGAAAATAATTTTTTAGTTAACCAAATAACAATTTCACAGACTCAGTGGGCTGCTTAAAAAACATTTCATGCTTATTCTTAACAACCTAATGTGCGATTCTGAATTTAAACATTCTATTTTAGGTAACTTTTCTTTCTTTAGTTTTAATTTTTATTTTTCAAAGAAGAATTTAAAATAAAGAGGCACATAAGATAGAATGAGTGTAATGCCTATGTGTTCAGGAAGAAATGGAGCACGAAATATCTAAAACATCCACTAGATGGCAGACAAATGACACAATTCAATGGAGGAAAGAAAGAACATGAGATGAAACAAAATGAAGAGACAACACTCATATTATGATGGAACATAATATGAGGGTGAAATGATAGATGTCATTTTTAATGATCACCCAAGTCCACTTCAATCCTAATAGGGAGAAGGGATACCATTAGGGCAGGGATCAATTTGAACAACATCCGGATGGAATCTGCAACAAAAACAAAAGACATGAATGTTTAGATATAGTTTTCACAAAATTTCAAAGATTTTTATTATTATTTAATATTCAGTTTATTTTCTCCTATCCCTAAGGAAGGGTTTCAAATCCCTCTGTTCATTTAGTCCCTCAGGTTGTACTGTCTTTAAGTTTATATATCCATTTACTTTCTTTCTTGAGTAACTCATTCACTCTATTACCACCAAACTTCTGAGGCGGTTGCCATTCTAAACCCATGAAATTTAAATTCCTTGGGTCACTACCATGTTTCTTCAGAAAATGTTCTCCAACCGGGGTATCTAACTTGCCATGTATTATATTACGCACATGCTCCTGTATCCTCACCTTCAAGGCCCTTGTAGTACGACCAACATACACTTGTTTACAATCACCCAAAGAGCATAAACCACAAATGTAGTATCACAATTAATTAAATCAGTGATTTCATGCATTCCACCACCATGTGGATGTTCAAATCTAGAACAAACGATGTAATATTTACATATATTACATCTTTGACATTGTGGTTTCCTTTTGGTTTGGTGCTCAGCCACATTTCTTTCAACGGTTCCTCAATTCTACTGTGGACCAATTTGTCCTTAAGATTTGGCCCTCTAGAAAAAGTAATTCTTGTTTTTTCCCCCACTACCCTCCCCAGTTTAGGGTCAGAATGAAGTAAATACCAATTTCTATACATAATGTTACCAAGTTGGCCTGCCCAGTTGTTAAATTCTGTTACAAAAGTCACTGGGGATTTTTCATGTGATGATGTGGGGGAGATGGAACATGGCGTATCCATTGAATTGTTTATTAGTTCTTGCCTATTTTTCATCAGTGCTTTGTTAAATGCTGTTGTCAATAGATTTTCCTCATAACCCCTGTTCCTGAAGCATACTCGTAGTTCTTCTGCTTGCTTTAGGAAATCTCTTTCCTCAGTGCACTTCCTTCTCAAACAAAGAAACTGTCCATAGGAATAGAATCCGTAAGATTCTTGGGGTGTGCACCATCAGCTTTTAGTAAACTATTGGTAGCAATTTGTTTTCTATAACATTTTGTTATATTTTGTTGTTGTTTTTGTTGTTATATTTTGTACATTTTGTTGTTGTTTTGTTTATTATATAATTTTACCACCAGGTTCAGAAGGTCTCAATTTCTAAATCCAAAAATTATGTCTTGTTCGGTTCCCATTTAGAAATAAATCTCATGTTTATTTCATTGTTATTCAGCCAATCAACAAATTCTTGTATTTCCGACACCTCACCATCCCATACACGTAAGATATCATCTATAAAGCATGTCCAGAATGCAATATTTTTTTAGAAATGGGTTTCTCTCTTGAAACACTTTGAATTATTCCCATTTTCCTAGAAATAAATTGGCATATGAAGGTGCCATGGAGGCCCCCATTGCTGTGCGACATGTTTGTAGGTAATTATTTCCCAGGAATTCGAAGTGATTAAGTGTCAGGATAAACTGTAAGGCCTTTAGAATAAAGTCCACAGGTATACTGTCTGTTTATTCCCTTTTCCAGGAAGTATTTACAAGCATTAGTCCCCTAAGTATGATGGCTACGAGTGTACAGTGACTCAGCATCTATTGTGACCCATGTCATACCATCCTTCCATTTTAAGTTTTCCAATTTAGAAATAACATGAGTGGTGTCATTAGTGTATGCCATAAGTTTTCTCACCTCCTCTGTATAAAAAAAAAAAAAAAAAAATACAAATTGAACTAATTTTTCTGTCACTGAACCTATTGAGGAGATGATTGATCTCCTGGAGGGTCCCGTACATTTTATGTACTTAGGTAAGATATAAAAGCTGGGAGCCAAAGGGTTTCACACCATAGAAATTTCAATTATTTTTCAGTGATGTCACCATCACTGACATCAGAGCTGCTTCCTCCAGTAAATGATTGTATTCTATCCTATACTTATACATATACATAGGATTATTATTCAATTTGATATAACTTGAGGTGTCTTTCAGCATTTCTTAAACTATAGAAATATAGTGATTTTTATCCCAAATCACCATATTTCCACCTTTATCAGTGGGCTTAATTATTATGGTGGCATCATTTTCCAATGATTTCAAAGCACCTACCTCATTCTTTGTTAAGTTGTTATTTTTTGGTTGCTCAGCCCTTTTAAGTACATCATTAACCTCTTTCAACACTATATTTTCAAAAGTTGTTATAACAGGGTTAGATAAATGTGGTGAAAAATCAGAGTTGGGGGGGGGGAATAGTAATTTTCTCTGAAAATCAATATCTGATGTACTCGCATCAGGGGATTCAAACCAGAAGACCTGATATTGTCCTGTTCAGTTTCATTCATATGCAATCAATATCTTCCATAAGTTCAGGTGTTTCATTGTGCTTTCCTACTGCATCCTCTGTGTGTTGTAAGCTTTCTCCATTTGCAATGAAACCCATCGCCTCCTAATTGTTCAGTTATCAGTCTGTTTTTTACAAAAGAATGCCTTCAGTTTAATTTTCCTGAAAAGTTTGTAGAAGTCCACCTGAACTTGAAATTGGTTAATTTGGGGTGTAGGGACAAAGGACAGTCCGTTTCTCAAAACTTTTATCTCGGTTTCAGTCAGTATTCTCTTAGAGAGATTAATTATATCAAGTTCTTGCCTCTGCCCTTGCCCCTCCCCTGCCCTCTGGTCTTGTGTTTTCCTTGTTTTATGGCGTTTTCCTCCTCTGGTTCCCAGTCTTGTTCTCCTGCTTCTTCTCCTGTTGCCCTTACTTCCTCTAAAAGGACTTCTTTCCCTGTTCCAGTTATTTCCATCTTCATTTGTCGAAAAACGTACTCTTGAGCGGTTTCTACTTCTGCTTTGGAAACTCCCTCTTCTTCTCCATATGAAAATCCTGTCATTTTCAAAATCCTCTTGGTCCCTTGCTAATTTTCTTAGTTTTTTGGCCACAAGCTCATTTTCATATTTATTTAGCCTTTCCTTCATATGGATTTCTAATTCTCTAAATGCAGTGGCCTCTTTAAATGCTAGAACCTTCTTCTTCGTTTCATCAAGTTCTTTGCTTAGTTCCTCATGTCTTGCAATGTCTGCTTTAATGATCAGGTCAATAAATGTTCTAGAGCATAATGCCGCAGTGGCTGTCCATTCATCCTTAAATAGGACGTTTTCTAAACCAGAAGAAGGTAACACAGTTACCCTGAGACCACGTGGTGCCTGTTCTCTAGAGATATACTGCTCAAGGGTGATAATATTGTATGTTAAATCTAGTTCTTTCTTTAGTAATTTTTCAAGCATCAAAAAATTTGATTTTACATCACCAGGTACATGTGAAACTCCTCCATCGATTTTCAGTCTCTCATAGGCTTTGCTGCATTTAGCAGCCCAAGATTCGGTCTGTTCCCAATTAAATTCAGCTGATTTGTTTTCCCCTGAGCCTCCTGCTTGCATAGCTAACGTGGCTATATTTCTTCAGGACGAAAACTTTAGTAAATAGTCAGAATTCAAAGGAATAGTCATCGGATTAGTCTTGTATGGGGAAAATAAAACGTAGCAGTTTCAGTTTCACTGTCCAGCACTCCTGCTCTGGAAAGTTGAAGCTCGTAATTAGAATCCTTCTGTGTGTTGCAGTCACCGGGCAACAGATTCAAAAGAAAAACAAGGTGAAGACCGCGCAAACTGCATGAGCGGGTGCTGACTGCATAAGGTGCAAGCCTCAAAAGTTAAATATATACAAATTAAATGAGCACTCAGAAGCGGGAAGTAGTATGCTTGTTTATTCCAAAAAGACAAATCCAAGACCCCTGCGCTTCGGCTCACTCCTTCAAAGGGGGTATGGCAGGACTATTCTTACTAGGTGCTTTAATACAAACTAGATGGTGACATCATCTTAATGGGACAATTCAACAGGGCAAATCATGAGAAAGGCACACACATATCCAGCAAATCCTGCCCCATCAGAAAGCATGCCAGTCAGTACAAAAATATATATAAACTAAAAAGATCTTTTGTGCATTCAAATAATACATATATCATTATATATGTACAACCAAAAGGTGTATAAATCACCTTATCAACTTCTCCCACTAAATGTATTTCTAGTTTACTCTTTAAATCCCCACTATTAATTTGTTCATTTATCCACTTATTTAAATTGGTTACAATCCAAGTATTACTTTTTGTGCACAAGGGGGTAATTCTTATATACATCTAGTAGACAGAAAATAATTTTTTAGTTAACCAAATAACAATTTCACAGACTCAGTGGGCTGCTAAAAAAACCTTTTTATGCGACTCTGAATTTAAATATCCTATTTTAGGTAACTTATCTTTCTTTAGTTTTTATTTTTATTTTTCAAGAAAGAACATGAGATGAAACAAAATGAAGAGACAACACTCACATATTATGATGGAATAAATATATTTTTGTACTGACTGGCATGCTTTCTGATGGGACAGGATTTGCTGGATATGTATGTGCCTTTCTCATGATTTGCCCTGTTGAATTGTCCCATTAAGATGATGTCACTATCTAGTTTGTATTAAAGCACCTTGTATGAATAGTCCTGCCATGCCCCATTTGAAGGCGTGAGCCAAAGCACAGGGGTCTGGATTTGTCTTTTGAATAAACGAGCATACTACTTCCCACTCCTGAGTGCTCAGTTCATTTGTATATATATCTCTCCCCACTAGTCTGGCACACTTGAGCCCACCCCAGTGTGCCAAATCCATTTTGTAATACTTCACCTGTAAAGAAGAAAACAGTCCCACAAAGTAGTTTGTTTTTAACCTGAAAAAAGAAAACTGTCCTCGTCATTCTCCCGGCACCCTCCCCGCAACCCCCATCACCCATACTTACCTCCGAGTTTGGGAGCAGCGGTCTTCAGTGGACCAAGAACACGTCATGGTCTGCGCTCTTCAGAGACCAACCGGAACTGAAGAAATGACGGTAAGCCCTATAATGGCAGTAAATGTGGGGTTTTCAACTTAGGTTCATATCTCATCCAATTTTTGGAGTTTTGGTCCCATATTTTCAACATGGGGTTCTTGGGACCCGACCTCGTGAACACTTATACTGAAATTTTGTTTCTCAGTCCCGAAAGGTGATTTTGCGGTCACTGCGTGGAATCACCTTTCAGAACTGATTAACGAAATGACTGTACCACTGTTCATGAGGTGGGGTGCCAAAAAGCCCATGTTGCAAGTTTGGTGAAAAAATTCCAAAACATTACTGTGTTACGAGTGTGTGTTGCGATTTTCTACACACGCCAGAATTTCATTTAGTTTTTAATATTTTCACCTGTATTTTCAATATTGCCATTTTTTCAAACCTCCTTACAGAATAGTATAATTGTCATTTTTCATATCTTGCCCAAAACATGTTTTGGATCTGTGTAGCAGTATGGCACAGTCACTGTGCGAAATCAACTTTGGGATGGAGTATCACAATGATAGTGTCACTGTTCATGAGATTGGGTCCCAAAAGCCCATGTTGAAAACTTGGTGAAAAATTCCACAAAATGATTGTGTTATGGGTGTGCGCTATGGAGTTTCTACTATACACTCATAACTTCCGCCAATTTTTCATAGTTTCACTCCAGATTTTCAACGCTGCCATTTTTCACACCTCCTCAGAGCAGTACAGCTGTTATTTTTCACATCCTGCCCGAAATGTGTTTTGCGCCTGTGGTGCCGAATGGTGCAGTCGCTGTGCAAAATCACCTTTTGGGTTTGAGTAACAAAATGATAGTGCCTCTTTAAATGAGTGGGATCCCAAAAAAGCCCATGTTGAAAATTTGGAGCAAAAAACTCTCCAACAAATGCCTTGAGCACGGGTATTCAACACGTAATGCCCCACCCTGTAGAGACTGACAGGCGTTGGGGTGTGACTTGGGATCATCAGCCGTAATGCTCACGCCTATTCCACCCCACTCCCATCCTACAGCCAGAGACAGGCATTGAGGTCTTCCTTGGGGTCTTGCACTACTGCTCAGTCTTTTCTCCTATACTGCACCCATCTCAGCTTGTTTCCTATGGAATGGGGTGAGTATAAGGGCCAAAGACCCCAAGGCATGTCGTGACATCTGTTGGTGTCTGCAGGGTGGGGTGAGGTGGGATGGCATGAACGCTATGCCCGATAACCATGGCACACCCAATGCCTGGACGGTCTCTGCAGGGTGGGGTGGGGTTGGTGTTAGTACAGTATCACTGCCATTCTATTATGCATCTCTAACTCCTACACTACCAATGCCATTACCAGCAAGCAAACATTTGGCATTGACAAATGCTTATTTAATAAGAAATTGACAGTTCTGTCACATTTCATATTAATAGTTTGACTGATCAGTTTTCTTACAGTGTTATGGTGACATCACATTCCTGTTGTATTATTGTTGTAATGTCAGGTTGATGTTAGACCCTCTTTTTTAATTTATATTTTATTGCATTTTTAGTCCATTACATAGGAATGCAAAAGATCCAAGAAAAGGCAGTGTACAACAGTACAAATATTCACAGGGAGTCAGTACAGGAATATTTGTGTGCCACTTAGGGCATAACTTATAAATTGATTTCAGTGCAAGATAAGTAATTCACTAAAGAAGCCTTATCGCAATCAGTGCTGTTAATTACTCCAAAGAAATTTAGTGAAACCTACTAATCAAAGACCAACTAATTCCTCTTACTGATTTTACGTACAAGAGAAAACCCAATTTCGAGCCTCTCAATAAGCTCAGTCGATCTGCCATAATGGTCCTGATATGGAATAACTCTGTGACAGCTGCAGCATATAGCCATATAAACAAGAAGCAGGTGAAACATTACCTAGATGGGGTTATATTGCTGCATAGTAGAGAACTCACTGACCTGCACAGATGGCAAGGCATGTGGGATGGAGGCGATGCTGTTTAATTAGAAACAGGAGCTCTGTGTCTGGTATCCAAGGGCACCCCTGCAGCTACTGTGATTTTTTTAAAGAGTCCCTAGAGCCCTGATGCCAACTAAAAGTTTTCATCAGTAATGGGCATTTAGCACCAACTCTGTCATGGTTGCCATTGCTTCCTCCATCTCCATCTAACACCACATGATGGGCTTATAAGCACAGCAGTGTTCGCTCTGTTACAAATTATAAAAAGCAATGGCAGTCTGTGTAAGTTTATAAAGGCTTGAAAACTTTCCCCAAACATCTTCCCCCCCAAGGAAAACATGGAGATACTTCCCCCTCAGCACATGATTGTTGTTTTCCGACTTTGAGTCTCAAAAGTCTGTAATAAGGGAGAGTCTCTGTATAAATGAACATTACATTAGCGACAACAGAAACCCACTCTGCCTGTATCAGTCCCATTGTATATCTAAATTAGTCCGTTTTCATGTGCTGTTTGGGCCTTTCTCACAACGTGAGAGCTTGTAAGATTTGCCAGTTTCAACCCGGCTACAAACTGATGCCGTAAGAAAGCTCTAGGAAAATGTCCTTGCCTTGAAAGCATTGAAAGCCATGGAGGAAGAAAATGGCTCAAAATCTGCTTCTCTTTCATCATCATCTGCAAACGGTCATCACAATTGAAGGACAAGGACGGAGTAATTTCAGACCTCCTCTTCATCTGGCCGTAAGCACAAACACATTGACAAGGATAAGTCTGCTTTGCCAATGAGGTCCCAGTAGCCGTTGCACAGGTTTATTCTTATCAATGCCCACTCTGGCATCATCGACAACAGCCTCTCAGTAGTTGTTGAGACACCAAGGTCTGGGCTTGGCTGAGTCGCTGCCATACCTACTATGGACAGTATGACGCCATTGTCGTTGGGCTCCAGACCTTCAACGCAGGTAGTCCTGTCAAACCCAAGTTGCGCTGGCATCATTTTCTGAAATGATTCAATGCATTCTGCCAGGGTTGCCATTGGAGGCAGTTCTTCTGTAGATGGGGCCTTCTGGTGTGTGGCCCCCATTGATGGAGTCCAGTAGTGCGCCACAGAGTCTTCTGTCTCAGCCATCACCTGCTCCTTCAGTGGCTCCCATCATCGTTTGTGATGGCAACGATGTGGAATATAATCCTGATCGCATGGATTTAGAGGAGGAATATGAGGATGAGGAGCAGTTTGAAAGAAACTTGCCCTCAAGGTCTACTCTCTTGTCACATAGTGAGGACTCAGTGGTATATACCTCAAGGTGTCCTCTTGAGGACTTTCTTTCCAGGCCATGCTGCAACAAATGCAGTCTGCTGTTGGCTTTGAAATGGAACAGGAAGATACCACTAAGAAGAATCTAATGGAGTTTAAGAGGTGTCTTGCAGTCCCTCCATTATTATTCCACTTATATAGTGTGCCTTAGAGGATGCTACTTTTGTTGTATGGTGTCTAAAAAGGCTAATAAGCAGTATACTGCCCTGTCTGCTAAGCCTTATTATGCTAATCAGCCTGAAACTGAAGCTGTAGTCAGCATGGCTGCTCATGGTAGGCCTAGGACTCCTAGGTATATGTGTACTTTACATTCTAATAAGGAATCTAGGAGGCTAGATGTCATGGGCAGATGTACATATGCCTTTGCATCATTAGACTTTCGGACTGCAAACTATCAGTCTGATATGATCAAGTATCAGAGCAGCCTGCGAAAAGCTGCTACACTGCTCAGGCTTTGCCGAGATTGACTAACTTAAAACATTGTCTGCTGGTGCTGAGGTTAGCAGACATGTGTTGTGCTCAGCTTATAATGTTTCTGATGCTTCTGTAAGGGCTTCTGCTTCTAGCATTTGCATAAGAAGGTATTCTTGGCTTGGAGCTGCTGGCTTTGCCACTGATGTGCAACAGGCAGTTTTGAATACCCTCTTTAAAGGGTCCAAACTTTTTAGTTATGAAGTCAAAGAAGCCTCGTGGTGGTCTTCAGACTTCTAAAATGACTCTGTGGTCTGTTCGCTTCCTGTACCCTACTCTGGCTTGAGGTCATGGTAAGGTCTCATTTCACCAGCCTTCTGCCCAGGGTAATTGTGCCTACCATTAGCATACCCTCTCCCCGGTGCCCATGCTAAAACACCCAAAGGAATCTGTTCGGTGACTCTGCTGCCCCCAGCTGCATCTGACTCTCTTCTCTCCCCTCTCCTCCGCTCTTACCTCCAGGGGTGAATTTGGGGAGTGGATCTCCCTGCATCTGGAACAATGGCAAGAGATCACCATGGGTGAATGGGTTATGGAAATAATTGCAAGAGGCATGCCCTGAATCTGCTTCAGTACCTTAAGATCATCCTCTGCCTCCTTTCTTTTATCATCCAGGTCATTTGTCCCTTCTAAAGGAGGAGAATCAGACTTTATTTCAAAAGTGTGCCATAGAACCGGTTCCTCCTCAGGAGATAAACGGAGGGTTCTAGGGGCGTGGATATATCGCTCTGTCCTCACGCCTGGCAGTATCCTTTCCCTTTAATTCTTGCCGAGTCTTAAAGCTGGTTTCTCCCACCCACCTGGGTGGTATATCCCTCGGCTCTGCCCCACGACACCTGATCTTCCTTTCTGCTGGAAGAAGCAGATTCCCTCTATGCTGCCTCACTGAGTAGACCCTGGCACTCAAATCTTCGGATTTACTTCCAAAACTTAAACTAGTAAGAGTATTTCATAAACTATCTTCGACCACGATGGAGCACAAGTCCTTGCCCAGGTTCCGCTGGTGCCCCTGCGGGCAGAAGATGGCGTGCATCGACCCGCACACCATGTGCGTTTATTGCCTGGGCTCCAAGCATGATACCCAGGCTTACAATTTCTGTCACTCTTTTCAACCGAATGTGCTCGATGATAATCTTGCTCATTTGCAGCTCAGCTGTGCAGAAAAACAGAATCCGCCGGTCAACTCTAAGGAAGCCCATTGGGTGGTCTCCACAGCTGCAGGGTCCACTAAGCAACTTGAGTAGATGATGGCTTTCGAAGAGGAGACTGCTTGGGCTGCTGATCAGTCCTCTTCGGCTTCGGCCTTCATTCCATTGAAACTAGGCTTCATCTTTACAGGCTCCTTCAAGGAGCTGCACCAGTCTCTCCTGACCAGGGGGAGGGCCCGTTGGCATCGCACAGCTCACACTCCTGTAAAAGGGAAAATAGCTCTAAGGAGTCAAGAGTCGCTCTGGGATCAGAACGCTCGCTCCTGGAGTCTATGGTTTAGACTTTGGTTGAAACTGCTGCCTTGGCTGCTGGCTTCACTGGTGCACCCATTAGGCAGGCGAGCAAAGACGAGGACAACGACATGGTTGAAATTGTTATCGACCTCATTGACCCATTGTCGCCGATGAGGCCGACAACCCCTGTTCAGGACTCCAGTCCTGCCTGGACCTATTGATGAGGAGACCCGAGTCTGAGGACTTCTTGCTGCACTCCGTCCCACTCGACAAAGAGTCGCTTGGGATCTCTCGACGGAGGAGGGTCCTACATCCTTCATGGGCATCCTCAGTCTCCTCCAGATTCACAGGATGCCTCTGGAGCCTGTTCAAAATGGGCTCAGTATCCCGTGATGGACGCCCGGACAAAGGGATTTCCTGACTGAGGCCATCCCAGTAGATGAAGCCATTGTTGGCCCAGTCCTGGAGCTTTGGCGGCACCTGCCTCCTGCTCTGCTCCATCAGCCCCGATGGCCCGTAATTGTGCGGTGCCCATCAGCTCCCTTCAGGGTTCACAGAACACACCTCGCCAAGGAGTTGATGACTAACTCGTGTTTCAGTGCTCAGGGCAGTACGGGAGATTCTGATAGACCTCCGGACAAAGAGTCCAAAAACTGGACCACTCAGCCAAGAAGGTCTATGCGGCCTCTTCACTTGATCTCCATCAGGCGAGCTCAGCTGTCATCATGGCACACTCCTCCCATGCCCTTTTGGGTTCTCTGGATGAGGTGCTTCCTCATCTGCCTGCAGACCTCCAGACCACGGTCAAGCAGGCCCAGAATCAGGGTCAGGCTGTGGCAAAACAGCAACTCCAAATGGATCTGGACATTGGGGACTCCTGTGCCCATTCAGTGGCGGCCACAGTCACCATGTGCTGCAGGGCTTGGCTGAGGGTCTTGACCTTTTACGGCAGACACCTAGCACAAACTGGTGGATGTACCCTTCTGGGTACCGACTTGTTCGGTCTCGGGTCAGTGGTCACCACAACACATCGAGAAGTCCAGTGCCACCGTGAACTCCTATTGCTTCTGCCCAGAAGGAATCTAAGGGTTCCAGACAGTAGAAGCGAAGCCCTTTTGGCCTTCCCGCCTTCTGTGGCATGCTGGCCCAGTACCAGTTCAAGCAGCAGTAGCAGGCTCAGTCGCTGTACCTCTGGCCCAAGTCAGTGGCTTTGGCTGTCCGAAGCTGAGGGGGCTTGGAAGGATCTTCCTCCTCAAGCCTGCTCAGTGATGGTATGGTGACCATCCCATGCCCGTCACGCCTCCCTAGGTCCTCCATGGGGGCCGGCTCTGCCACTTCCTTTCCACCTGGTCCGCTGTTACCACAGACAGGTGGGTTCTGGAAGTGGTCGACTGGGGTCTGCCTCTGGAATTCGAGCAGTACCCACCAAGCTGAGCCCATGCCCCACAGGAGGAGAAGGAATCCATTGACACTCAGTCGGCTTTCCAAGATGACATCACCCAACTCCTCCGCAAGGAGGTGGTGGTCAGAGTCACGGACCCCCCGTCAACCCAGGCTTTGTTTCCAGGTATTTCCAGGTACCCAAATGGATGGGAAGCTGGCACCCCATTCTAGATCTGCTCACAACCTGAACAAATTTCTCAGGTCTCACACCTTCAGGATGGTAACTCTGTCTCAGATCATACCATCTCTCGAGCAAAACATGTGGATCTTACTTCGAGTGGGAGCTGTTGCAGCAGGCTATTACAGTTAGGACTATGCCAAGGCACTAGGACCCGTCTGAAACCTTTAGCTAGCAGTCTCCAGCGGGGGCCACTCCTGACCTCGCCCAATGGTATATCAGGGGTGGTTCCTAGCCCCACCTCAGTTCTTTTCATGCTGCAGACTCGCTTCCATCAGCTCTTCGGTTGCCTTTAGAACAAAGTCTAGTAGTTTTTAGCAAAATGTATATCTTTTTTTCTTGTTTTATTCTCAAAAAGTCCGCTTTTCTTTACGAACTACAGCTGCATGTCAACCTCACTTGTCATCGATCTCCTCATCCGAAAAAGAGAGGACAAAGTGCACCTGTGACTGCCAGATCCCAGCAAAGGACACCCACAAGGCCTGTGTCTTTTGCTTTGGGCTGGACCATGACACCAAGGCCTGCTCACAGGCAGGACCAGAATTCGCTGCCTTAAGGCTCTCAAGGCCCATCTTCTGAACAACAGATGGCTGTGGTGCAGTGCTTGCCAGTGGAGAAGTCTCTTCCGGGTCCACTAAGCACAAAGAAAGAAAAGGGACTCGACCAATGCAATTCCTTGAAAAGGACCAGGACTGGTCAAAGGGCATTTGCACTCCCGGTCACCCTATAAGAAAAAGTCCTCCTCTGGGTCGGGCGGTTCAGAATATTTCCTGCCACTCCCAGCACTCCACAGGGTGGCAAGACACTACCAGTTCAACCAAGCCACCGACGGGCAGTGGTAGTCAGGGCCCGGTCTCCGTGCTGGCCTCTTCCACCCTGAAGGTGAAGACAGCGCCCTTGCGGCCTCCCTCTACCTCGGGAGTCAGAACCTCTGGTTCTTCTTCCGGGCTTCGGCCCCACTGAGAAAATCTCTTTATCATTCCCTGGCCTCGGCAGGGCCTCTGAACACAGGGAGGGAGCCATGTTCAAAGCTCATCTGCTCACCGCCACTCTATGGCTCAGCCTTCTAAACTGAAGCTGACAACAGTTTCCAAGCCGGATGGCTCCAAACCGTCGATGGCTCAAGAGAAGGAACGGACGTCAGCTAAGGAGTCACCGATAGCCAAACGTTCGCCGGTCCGCAGGGCCTCCACTCCTGAGGATCAGGAAGATGATTCCTCTCCCAGGAACCTACCTGACCTTCCATCCTCACCTGTATCTCCTCACACGCCGGACAAACCCAGCCTTCCAGTGGGGTCTGCGGCCCCCCAGTTTGCCAAAGAGAGGAACTCACAAAACTTTTCCAATTCTGGTGGGATCAGGTTAAGAAAGCTGTACTCCCACCGCAGGCAGACCCAACTCCAGCTCCGGAGGAAGTAGTGGATAAAGGCTGGGTCAAAAAACCCTCTTCTCCCGTGCCTAAAAGTACCTCTCCTAAACCAAAGCACAAGTCTCGGTCACACAATCCAGCGGATACCCATGGCTGGACCTTCACAAGTAACGTCGGCACCAACGACGATTCAGGTCTAGTAGCACCACCCACCACTGCTCCCCCAGCAGGAGACAGTCCCATAGCCGACGCCAGTCTGAAAGCCATCCTCGGTGCTCGACCAGCCATCACTGGTCCCACAGCTGTCATCAGTCCCATAGCTGACGTCAGTCTGCCAGCAGGCGATGTTCATATGAGATGAGCAGTTCCCTCACGCACTCAAGTTCAGCCTCCTCTTCCTCTCTGGGCCACGGTTTGCATCCCAGTTCCTCTGGGTCTGACCATTCCCTCTCATGGGAAAGGCCAGTGTCCTCCAATGAGAAGGACACACCAAGATCTCCTCCTGTCAATCCGACCTTCATGGACATCATGAGGCACATCCAGTCCTCCAACGGATGGGAGACGGAGGACTTGGATCCGGAGCCCCGGAGGGTGGCAAAATACCTGAGGCAGAAGTAGCCAAAGCCTTGGGAGGTTCCTCCTCCTCTTTTGGATACCTTCCAGGACCTTACTAGGATCACTTGGATTGGATGCATTCCTCTACCATCCTGGCAGTTCCCAAGAAATCAAATAGGCTGTATTGAGCCCTGAGGGAGGAGCCTGGCAGAACATCCTCAGGGGGACTCTATGGTGATTACAGCTGCCCATGACAAATCTAAAAAGCCTAAATACCTCAGCTCCCAGCCTCCCAATGCTGAGTCCAGATTCTTGGATCAGGTAGGCAAGAAGGGTTTTTCTGTCTCCACCTGTTCCATCTGTTCTCTGAACTTCCTCACGCATGTGGTCCAGTACCAAAATGCTGTGTGGGAGAAGGGCCTAGAAGTGGCTCAAGCCTTACTAGATTTGGCACAAAAGACCAAACTTGAACTGAAGACGGGTTTGGACATAGGCACTGTGTTGAGAGCCTCATACAACACTGCAGATACGGCCTCTAGGGCAGCTGCTCCGCATTTGCCTTCAGTGCCACACCTGGCTTAGAGTCTCAGAAGTCTCCCAGGATCTGCAGTCCAGAATTCTGGACCTTCCATTACAAGGTTACGTCCCTTTAGGAAGGAGACGAAGAAACTCATCTCTCACCTCCGAGATTGTGGAAGTCCATCTGGTCCATCCGAAAGCTATATATGGGGACCAGAAACCATTCTGCAAATGGCCATTTTGTAAGCCCTCAGGGCAAAATGTCCATGGCCAGTTCCTGCAGAGAGGTGACTTTAAGAAAAAAAGCTATGACCCAAGCTTTTGGGAGCTCAACCTTTGGAGGCCCCAAGTCCTCCCTACCCTCTATGTCAGTTCCCGGATCTGCTCAGTGACTCACTACTGACCCCCCTCCGGTAGAGGCAATAGGGGAGGCAGTAGGGGGCTGCTTCTCCCTCTACCAAGAGGGATGGAGCAGCGTCACAACGGACCTCTGGGTTCTAGACCTTATAAGGAGAGGACATACTCTTGAGTTCACCCAGATCCCTCCAGAAAAGCCACCAGGATCCTCCCGTTATCCTCCTTCATACATTCCTCTGATAGAAGGAGAGATCCAGGCCCTTTTGCTGAAATGAGCGATAGAGCCGGTCCCCCAGGGACAACAGGAAAGGGGCTGTTATTCCCATTTTTTTTTTTAGTTCTTGAAAAGACCAGGGACCTTCGGCCTATCTTGGACCTCAGTTCTCTAAATCTTTTCATAGAGTACAAACAGTTCAGGATGGTCACTCTGCCAGGCCTCATTCCCCTCTTTCACCAAGGGGACTGGCTCTGCTCCCTGGATATGCAGGACACCTATATGCACATAATGGTCTTCCCTCCCTGTTGGAAGTTCCTGAGTTTCCACTTCCAGGGGAGACATTATCAGTTCCGAGCCTTACCGTTTGGCTCTCCTCTGCTCCTCGAGTCTTCACCAAATGCCTAACAGTGGTGGCTGCGGCTCTCAGACGCCAAGGCCATTAAGGCTTCCCCTACCTAGACGACTGGCTCCTGGCATCGCCTTCCAGGGCTCAGCTACTTCGCACTCTCGAAGACACCTTTATTCTCTTCCAAGAGCTGGGATCACCCTGAACCTTCCAAAGTCTTCCCCAGAGCCCAGTCAGTGACTCCTATTCATCGGAGCAGTCTTCGACACAGTTCAGGGCATGGTCTTCCTCCCGCAGGACAGGGGGGATCTTCTAAGGGGCGTAGCCTGGATGATATCCACGGCTCCTCAGGTCCCAGCCAGGACCTTCCTCAGACTTCTGGGGCACATGGCAGCGGCCATTCCCACAGTCCCTTTGGCCTGTCTCCAAATGAGAGTCCCACAATGGATGCTCAGGGTGCAGTGGGATCAGAGGTCAGATGATCTGGACCAGCAAGTAAGGATCTCCGACCCGTAAGAAGGACTCTTTCTTGGTCATTGGACCCTCCAACCTGGAACAGGGTCGCTAGCAGGAGCCCCACAGATGGATCCTAATGACAGATGCCTCCTGTCTCTGTTTGGGCGCTTATCTGGTAGACAGACAAACCCAGAGGACATGGTCTCCAGATGAGCAACAGCTCCATATCAACATTCTTGAGATGCGAGTGGTCCTGAATGCCTTGCGGGCATTTCAGATGGACCCTTCACCAGGTCCTCTTCTCATCCAGATGGACAACACATTGGTAGTGTTTTGCATCAACAAGCAAGGGGGCACACATTCATACCCCCTATGCCAGGAGGCAGTGAGAGTCTGGTATTGGGCACTGGAACACCACCTAGAACTCACTGCTGTTCATGCTCTAAGCATCCAAAACGTCTTAGCCGGCAACCTAAGCCGGTCTCAGTCCAAGGCGCACGAGTGTGAGCACCTCCAGGCAGTGGCAGATTAACTGTTCGACTGGTGGGGCCGTCCAGAGGTGGACCTCTTTGTGTCTCCACTCAATGCCAAACTGCCCAGTTTCTCCTTGCGAGAGCCCGTGCCTGGTATTTTCTGGCCAGACGCATTGTCCCTCTGTTGGCCAGGAAGGTTTCTGTACACCTTCCCTCCCTTCCCCGTTATTCAGAGGGCTCTTCTGAAGCTTCAGGCTGAAGGAGCAGAGATGATCCTCATTGCCCTGTTCTGGCCTCGGCAGGTTTGGTTCCCACTACTTCAGCAGCTGGCAGTGAAACCTCCACTTCAGCTGCCGCTGAGCTTGCACTTGATGTCCCAGGATCAGGGGACATTGGTCCACCTGGACCTCAAATCCCTGCATCTTCATGTCTGGCTCCCGCAGACTTAGTCAGATCCAGGTTTGGGGTCTCCCAGGAGATGGCGGACGTTCTCATGGCAGCGAGAAAGCCCTCAACTAGATCCACTTATGCCACAAAGTGGAAGCAGTTCTGTCTATGGGCTTCGCCCCGTCACTTGGACCCTCTCACCTGCCCAGTGAACTTGATATTAGAATATCTTTTCTCCATATTGAACCAAGGCTTGAGCTACTCCTCCATAAAAGTATATTTATCAGCAATCTCTGCCTACTACGTACCAATGGAGGGAAAAATACTCGCCGAACTGGACGTGTCCCATACTTTTTTGAGGGACATTTTACATATTAAGCCTCCCATCTGAGATCCGGTACCTACCCCCCAAGATCTCCTATTTATGCTGGAGAAGCTTTACCCTTCCCCTTTTGAGCCTGCCGCTGATAGCTAGCTTAGCTTCTTCTTGGAAAGTGTTATTTTGGTTGCAGTTCTTCTGCTTGGAGAGTTTCCAGCTTCAGGCTCTGATGTGGAAGGAGCTTTATTTATTTTGTCATAGGGACAGTGTGTCCTTGAGAACCAGTCCTAGGTTTTTGCCTAAAGTGGTGTCCGAACTAACATTGAATCAGGATGTCAGTCTTCTGGTATATTATCTGGATCACTCAAATAGAGGGAAGTGCTCGATATACCTGGATGTCCATAGGGCTGAGGTACTATCTAAATGCGCCGCTTCACACCGCTAAATTGAGCACTTGTTCGTTGCCTTGTGCCTTGATACCAAGGCACTCCAGTGTCAAAGCAAACCCTATCAAAATGCCTGGTCATTTGCATAGTTTACTGTTACAACAAGTATAAAGAAATCCTACCGGCTCAGTTAGGGGTCATTCTGCCAGGGGAGTGGTTACTTAATTCGCATTCTTGTGAAATGTCTTCATCAAAGACATCTGTGCAGCTACCTGGAGCTCAGTGCATACCTTCATTAAGTCTGGACATTGCTTCTAGGCTTAAGGGCAGGCTTTGCCTAGCAGTCCTCCAGGGCCTCCTTTCTTAAAAGTGCCCTGTTGTTAGCACTGGTGCTTACAGCCTCCCAGTTACTGTTCCTTTGTAGGACTGCTTGGGATTCAGTCCTGTTTGTAATAGCCTGCTGCAAGAGCTCCCACTCAAAGTAAGATAATGCAGTTGTGTAAGAACATACCGTGAACAGTAGATCTTCTTCTAGAGGAGCTCTTGCAGCAGGTGCTGCTTTCCTCCCTCCTTCCCCTGGTGAGCTGTTGTTGCATCATTTTTATGGCAAGCTTCCGCCTGGTCTGCCGGCTGGGCTTTATTCACGGTCTCCAGCAGGTGAACTGAGGTGGGTTGGGGACTGCCCCCTGATATACCAGTGGGCGACGACGGGGCAGAGCCAAAGTTGGCTCTCCGCTAGAGATTGCTAGCTAAAGGTTTCTGATGGGTCCTAGTGCCTGCAGCATAGACCCACTGTAATAGCCTGCTGCAAGAGCTCCTCTTGAAGATCTACTGTTACGGTAAGTCCTTATGTAGCTTACGCTTTGGATCTGCTGGATGCTCTTTCACGCCCTGATCCGTCCATCCCACTGGAGGTTCCTCTGCTTCCAAGCCAATGGAACTCTCTGTGAGTTCCAAGCTATGCCGTTCAGCCTGTCATTGGCCCCCAGAATCTTCACCAAATGCATTGCAGTGGTGGTGGCCTATTTTCAGCGCCAAGGGGTCAGAGAGTTCCCCTGCCTGAACGATTGGCTTATAGCGGGTCCCTCCAGGTAGGAGGTGGAGAGGTCCAGATATCTGGACCTCCACACCTGCATCAACCTTGGCCTCCTAGTCAGTGAGACCAAGTCAGAACTCGTGCCTTCACGAGGTGATCTGCTTCATCGAGGCAGAGCTTGACTCTTGCTGAGCCAGAGCCAGGCTCTGGTGGACAGGGCAGAGGTTCTCTCCTCCTTTGCCCGATCATTCTGGTTGGGCACTTGCGCCCTGCCTGGGACCTCCTGCGACTTCTGGACTACGTGCCGGCCTGCACCTCCATAGTCCAATGGTCCTGGTGGCATATGTGCCCCCCTGCAGTGGGAGTTTGCCAGCCAGTGCACTCAGCGCTAGGTTGTTTCTACCAGCTGTTCACTGTGACTCCAGAAGATTTGGGACGTGCTCCAATAGTGGACCATCCCAGAGCATTTGCAGGAGGGGATCCCATTTGTCCGCCCCAAGCTGACAGTCAACCTGATGACCACCTCTCTTGGGCTGGGGTGCCCATCTGGGGAACAGAGGGTCCACAAACTCTGGACCCCAAGGAGTCCTGATGCCACATCAACCTGTTGGAGCTCTGAGCAGTCTGGTTGGCACTGACTGCCTTCGCCCGCTCATTCGGGTCAAATGATTCTGGTCCAGTTGGACAACACCATGACTGTGTATTATCTCAATATGTAGGGCAGGACACACTCCCTGCCTCTGTGCAGGGAAGCTCTCCGCATTTGCACCCTCATGAGCCGACTGGAGGCGGATCTCCTGACTATTCACATTGCAGGAGCCTCCAGTCATCCAGAGGTAGTGCACAGCCTGTTCTCTCAGTGGGCACCCTCAGGTGGACCTGTTTGCCTCCAGGAGAGTGCAAAGCTGAGGCTGTTTTATGCCTGCCCCTCAGCAGAGCTCACTGCAGGGGATGGCTTCCTGAGGCTGTGGACCTCATGCATCTTTCATGCCTTCCCTCCACTTCCCTTGATCCACAAGATGCTCCTCCAGGTCAGGAGGGACAAGGCAAGGTGATCCTGGTGGTTCGGACTGGCTCTTGCCAGTTTTGGTACCCCAATCCCTCAGTCTCAGCATCAGGCTCCCAAGGCAGCCTGGACCTGCAGTCCATCAGTCGGGGGCAGGTACTTCACCCAGACTGTCAGTCCCTGCACCTGACAGCCTGGTTCTTGCGTGACTAGAGTTCCAGGCTTTGGGTCACTCCAAAGATGTTCTCAGAGGCATCTAGGAAGGAATCAACCAGGAAGTGCTGTGCCTTCAAATGGAAGAGCCTGATTTGGTGTCAGGGTAAGGGTTTGGACCCTTTGACCTGTCCAGTGGCTGGCATCCTTGATTACCTATGGTCCCTCTCCAAAGGGGGACTTCGGTCGATGACCCTTAAGGTACACCTGGCAGCCATCTCTGTTTACCAGGCACGGGCCAGTCAGCAGTTGATGGTGCAGGAGAAGTTGGTCTGGTGCTTTTTCAAAGACCTCAATCACATACCCCTCTGGTGCGTGAACCACCACCACCACCACCACCACCGTGGGATGTACTGCTGGTGCTGGCAAAGCTCATAGGCAAGCCATTTGAACCAGTGCACAAGTGTGAGATGTCACATTTGTCGTGGAAGACTGCCTTCTTGGTGGCTGTCGCATCAGCCAGAAGGTTTGGGGCGCTCCAGGTGCTCTCTGTTGAGTATCCTTCTCTGGTCTTCCATAGGGACAAGGTTGTCCTGTGCACCAACCCAAAGTTCCTTCTGAAGGTTGTATCGGAGTTTCACCGGAACCAGGTGATGACTCTACCAGTGTTCTACCCCAGCCACACCTCGGATGCTGAATACAGGCTCCATACCTTGGATCTGAGGCGAGCGCTGGCATACTATATGGAGTTCACGGCCAGAATTCGGGGAGAGGTTCGCCAGCTGTTTGTCACCTATGCTGAAGCCACACCTGCAGCCAAGCAGACGATTAACAGATGGAGTACAACCTGCATTGATTCTGTTATAGGTTGGCAGGTAGGGAGTCTCAGAAGGCTGAGGGCTCATTCTACCTGCCATGCTGCGATGGTGGCTGCTTCTAGGGACGCCCTATCCAGGAAATCTGCAGGGCTGCCACCTGGAAGTCAGCAAACACCTTCATTTCCCATTACCACATTGACCTAGAGTCACGCCAGGATGCTGGTTTTGGGGCCTCAGTTCTCCAGTCTCTGTTCCCAAAGTTGGGGGTGTGCGCCTTGCCTCCCTCCTTCCTGAGAACTGTTAGGAGCCTGACAGACGTGTGAATAGAATACATCTACATCCCTAGAAACACAGATTACTCACCTGTAACAGTAGTGTCTGTTCCAGGTACTTTCTCCTCCTGAAATGGAAAGGAGATCTGCGCCCCGTGTTAGACTGCAGGGATTTCAACACAAAAGTTTTGAATGGCATTCCTGCAGGCTCTAATTCACCTGCTGCAATCGGGAGACTCATTCTGATCCCCTATACAGGAAACATGTTACAAACGGGTGGGAGGCACTCCTATACCCTGTACAGGGAAGCAGGGTATGGCACTGGGCTCTGTTTCACGTGTCTTCTGTTGTCAGCCATGTTTCTCCCATGTCTGCAAAATGTCTTGGTAGATAGGTTAAGCAAGTCCCAGTCAGTGGTTCATGAATGAGAACTGCTGTCCTCCGTGATAAATGACCTCTTCACAAGATGGGTCCTCCAGAGCTGGACCTTTTGTGTCCCCACAGAACACAAAACTGCCACATTTCTGCTCACTTGCTTCAGGGCCTTGAGTTTTTTGGCGAGATGTTGTCCTCTTTGAAAGGGGAATTCATGTATGGATTTCCACCCCATTCCTCTAATAAATAGGGTTCTGCTCAAGCTGCGGTTGGAGAGGGCCCTCTCATCCTCATTGCTCCATTCTGGCCTCACCAGATATAGGTTATGCTCCTTTTGCATCTGGCGGTGGAGCCTCCTGTCCCTCTACCTCTGTATCGGGGCTGTTGCCACAAAGAAAGGGGTCCCTGGTCCATTGGACCTGAAGTCCCTGCACCTGCATGCATGGCTCCAGAAAACATAGCCAGTGCATGTATCTGAACAGTGCCTGTCCAGATGGCTGGCACATTGTATTATGTTCTGTTTTATGAAGTATGGTAAGGAACTTTATTGCTAGTCCTGGTCACTGCACAAGGGTATGGCCATCTTTTACTTATTTCAAAAATGTTGCTGGAGCTGACACCACATTCTGCACTGTGCACACTTTCTCTAAACATTACAGTCTGGACATCTTCTCTCATACATATGCTGGTTTTGATCTTGCTGTATTGCAAGGCCTTCTGTCCTGATTACTTATCAGACTGTGCCATCCTCCCTGCTGCTTTGTAATGCTTGGAGTTATTCCAAAGGTGTGGCCTAATGGAGGAGATATCTTCAATGAAGACAGAACAGTTAAAATATTTAAAAACTTACCGTAACAGTAGATCTAGGGATTCTCCTCAGTCGGGCCATGCCGTATCGTCTCTCCATCTACCTTTCAATTTCATTGAGGGTTGTAGCAGATGCTCTGCCTAAAGCCATACTTCATGCATCCCGTTTTCCAGTCCCGCGCCTCTTATTTGTTTGCTTGGTACTGGACTAATCTCCTGGTTCCTCATGGTTAGAGGTCCTTCAAGCTAATCTCCAGCAGGGAACTGAGAAGTGTTGAGGCTGCCCATGTTATATGGGTGTTGACACTGCACATCATTGTGGGCGGCCCGTCGGCTAGCAAAAGTTTATGGGTGGTTCTGATGCAGACTTCCAGTTCCAAAGGTGTGGTCTAGTGGAGGAGATTCTGTTGAAGATATACTGTTACTGTAAGTTCTTACTTAACTGTTCTTTCCATGCCTAGTCTGTCTCCGCAGACCATATCTGGTCTCTGGCAACCCTTCCTTCCCCCTGCTTATTTAGTAATCCTGTTCTTTCTTTTTTTTTTTTTTTAAATCTTCTTTTTTATTATTCATATTTTAACTTATATACATACAGGTCATCAGTTTTGATTTTACACAGTACATTTGCATCTGGTCAGTTAATACAAGCAGTTCTGAAGAAATTCCAGTCCACTCGACAACACTCGACATAAGGACAGGAATCAGGAGTGAGATGAGTCTCTTTGCGGATGACTCAAAACTGGGGGCGGTGGTGGATGGGGAGGAGGGGAGGGTGGCCCAACAGGGGGACCTGGAGGCTCTGGAAAGATGGTCTAGAAAGTGGAAGCTGAGGTTCAGTGCAGGGAAATGCAGGGTACTCCACCTGGGGGCCAGAAACCCAGGCCAAGTGTACACCCTGGGGAATGCTACAAGTCTCGATGGCTGAGAGGGACCTGGGGGTGGTGGTGGATGTCAAGATGAACAACTCGGAGACTTGTAGGAGGGCAGCAGCCAAGGCCAACAGGATGCTGGGATGCATCGCTAGGGGATCACCTCCAGAAGGAGGGAAGTGATACTCCCTCTGTATAACTGCTTGGTGAGGCCACACCTTGAGTACTGCGTGCAGTTTTGGAGGCCACACTTAAAGAGGGACATTACTCCTGGAGAGGGTCCAGAGGAGGGCAACCAAAATGATTTGGGGCTTGGGGACAGGACCTATGAGGAGAGGCTCAAGAGCTAAATATGTACACATTGGAAGAGAGAAGGGACCGGGGACATGATAGAGGTCTTCAGGTACATGAAGAGGTTAAATAGGGAGGAACAGTCGGGGAAGCTCAAGGAAGGGAGGAGGGGCCACTAGAGGGGCATGGGTGGAAGCTGAGGGGAAGAGATTCAGGGAGAAAGGAGGAGGTGCTACTTCACTGAGAGGGTGGTGGAGCCATGGAATGCGCTGCCTAGGGGGCTGGTGGAGGCAGAGACAGTGGAGGGGTTCAAGAGGGGTGGAACAGGTACCGGAAGGGTTCTAGAAGCAAAATCCAATGCAGCAAGAATATCCTAGAATTGGGAAGGGAGAAGCCAGAGGAGGCGAGGGGCAGCAAGGTCAGCACCCGGGGTGGAGGTTGACCAAACGAGCAGACACGAAAGACCATTAGGCCTATTCTGCTGGCATTTTAGTATGTTAGTGGTTAGTATCACAATTGTTTCAACAGGTTTGTTGTTCCCATAGGCCTAATAACTTACATTGAGGTATGAATTGGTCAGTAGGACATTGAACTATTTACCTTTCATCTTTTACCTTTCAAATTAGGTTTTGCAAATCCATATTCCCCAATTCAGTTATCATAAGGGTTCCAGTTACGTGGAGTGGGGACGGGGAGACCAGATCCCAGGGCCCGATGGAGGGGTACAGTCCCCAAATTTAGGGCGCCAGGGTTTCTCTGGAGCAGTACTCTAAGGCACAAACGAAGGGTCTTTAGCATATAATATAGCTGCCATCGTGTCCACCTTACAGAAAAAAGTTCCCCATGGTCATTTAGGTTGTGAATCATTTTTTTCCAGGTTATAAATTTGTCTAGTGATATCCCACCATTCCCGGATGGTCGGGACTTCAGTTGACAACCAGTGCTTGGTGATTGCCTTTTTAGCTACTGTGAGGAGTAGTGAGAGGAGATACCTGGTATTTGGTCCCCGTTAGGGCTTAGGGAATATAAGGAATATGTACATCTCCAGTGTCAGCCGAAATTTTGGGTCAATAAGCTCCCGCAGTTGTGCTTCAAGTTGTTGTAAGTAATTGGAGAGAGCTGACAGTCCCACATAAGACGAGTCAGGTTGGCTTTGCTCTCCGATTTTCTCCAACAATCTGCTGTTTTACTTGGTGTATAGTGTTTAGTGATTGAGGGATCTAAAATAACAATTATTACCTTCCAGGCATACTTCTCCATTGATGTGAGCTGGTAACCCTGGAAGCCTGGCTGCAGGCTATTTTCCATTCTACAATGTTGAGCAGATAGCCAGATTCCCTATGCCATTGCGTATGTATTTTTCGTAAGGACATCTCCTTGTGTGTTCAGGGATTGATGGTAGAGGGAGATCAGGTGCTCCTGCCTCCCGAACTGTTAAGTAAGATTTGACATTGTATTAACGCTGGGTATGTTTCAGGATTTCGCATGAGGGCAGCCAGGCCTTCCACATAGTGTCGGAGTTGTAGGTATCGGTAGAAGTCTTTGTGAGGCAATGAAATTTTGCCTGATTTCCGCCAGAGGTCCATAGTCTTCCTGTGTCATTATTTGTGGCAAAAATCTTAACCCGTGAGCTCCCCATGTGCCAAACCCAGAGTCCAAGGCGTTAGGGGTAAAATCTGGAAGTGTCTGGATCGGGGATATTAGGGATAAGTAGGGTGATAGCCCATAAGATTTTTTCAAAGAGTTCCAATTTCGCAGTTGAGCTGCCAGCCAGGGGTTAGTGGTTAGGTTGGCCGACTCTCCTGACGCTTGTTGGTACAGTATCCGAAGATATTTTGCATCATTAAGGAGCAACCTTTCCATCTCCATCCAGTGTGGGAGTGCAGTCTTATTTTGTCTAGCCATAACGTTAGCCATGGTTACCGCCTGTTGGTAGCATTTTAAGTCCGGAAGGGCAAGTCCCCCATCGGCCCATGCGAGGGATAGCACACTAAGATTTACTCGGGCTCTGTGTCCTGCCCATACAAAATTCTGTATTGCGTGGTTAATTTCTTTAAAGGTTTTAAGGGGAGCTGACAACGGGACATTTTGAAAAAGGTATAGTGCTCTGGGGAGGGTTATCATCCTTATGAGCTCAATTTGTCGTGTGAGGCTTAATGGTATTACAGACCACGCTCAAAGGTCTTGCTTTTTAGTTGTGCCATAAATGGCGAGTAGTTGTACTTGTAATATTCTGACCTCTCCTGAGGTATGTAAATGCTCAAATATTTTAGTTTTGTCAGGTTCCACCTGCCGGAAGACATTCTACTGTCCTCTGAGTGGGGGTGTAATTAAATGTGAGTATTTCGGTCTTAGTTAGGTTAAGCTTATAACCTGACACTATACCATAGGAATCTAAGATTCGAATTATCTCTGTTATAGATTGTTCCGGGGTTTGGAGATATAGGAGTATATCATCTGCGTATAAGGCCACTCTGTGTTCCGTGCCTCCAAAATAGACTCCTTGTAGCTGTGGGGAAGCTCGGATTTGTTGCGCTAGGGGTTCTATAACTGCTGCAAATAGTAACGGGGATAGTGGGCATCCTTGTCGGGTGCCTCTCCCGAATTGGAAGTATTCCGAATGGTGTCCATTCACTCTCACGCAGGCCCGGGGGGAGGAGTATATATTTTGCAAAGTTTGGATAAGGCCACAGGGGAAACCAGATTTGTTCAGGATCAAATACAAAAAGGGCCAAGCCACCCTATCAAATGCCTTCTCGGCATCCAAACTAATCAATACTGCCGGTGTATCCATATGGCTCATTTGGTTTACAAGGTAGAGTGTGCGTCTGATATTATCGGTGGTGGTGCGGTCCTAACAAAGCCTGTTTGGTCTTTATGTTAAAGTAGGTAGGATTTGGTCAATATGCTTGGCTAATATAGTCATGAACAGTTTGTAATCTTGGTTTAGTACGGAAAGCGGTCGGTATGAAGTGTATTCCTGAGGGTTCTTCCTGGCTTGGGAATCACAGAGATAGTTGCATAGGACCAAGATTCCGGGGTAGGTTACCTCTAATAGAGAGTTAAATACACTGAGAAGAGTGGGCAGGATTTGAGTTTTTGTCTGTTTGTAGTAACTACCATATCCATCGGGTCCCGGAGCTCTTGGGATTTGGAGTTGGTTATGGCTTGAGCTATTTCAGCTGCTGTTATAGGTCTGATAAGGAGTCCCTATTTTCAGCCGTGGAGAGTCGGTAGAATAAGCCTCAAGATACGGTTAGTTTGTCTGAAGAGGGATTGGATTCTGGGGTATATAAGTTTCTATAATGTGTCAGAAAGGCTCCAGCAATGTCATGTGTTTTAAAGAGCGGTTGGCCTTTTACTGGGTGCCGTATGGTAACTATTGTTGCACCTTTCTTCTGTCTCGTGGCTTGGTATGCAAGCATTCGTGTGGCTCGTGGTCCTACTTCATAAAATCTCTGTTTCAGAAATGCTAGTGCTATTTCAGTTTGTTGTAGTGCGAGTTTATCTAATGCTTGTCTGGTTTATTGTATCTGAGAAAGGAGAGATTCGTCGCCTTGTTGGTGGGCCTGCTGTAGGAAATGAAGAGTTTCTTCAAGATTGGTCCTATGTTCGTCGCGCTGTCTCTTCTTTTGTGCTGCATATTTAATTATATGTCCTCTCAGGACTGCTTTAATTGTGTCCCAATGGACCGAGGGGAAGTGTCAGAGACTGGATTATTAGCCACAATCTCAGTTATCTTGTCTGATATGAATTCCTGGAATTCTTGGACCGCAAATAACATGGGTTTAGTCTCCATTGAGTGGCTCTGGTTGAAGGCCCAGCTCCCAATGTGTAATCACGGGGCATGGTCCGAGACGGAAATACCTTCCAGTTGCGCATCGCTACATTATGCAGCTTTTCAATTTGTGTATAAGCATAATCTATGCGTGAGTATGTGTTAAGTACCGGAGAGTAATAAGAATAATTTCTAATCAGGATGAAATTTCCACCAAATATCACACCACCCAATCTCCGAGATAAAGTTATTAAAAACTTTTGAGTGGTTGTTAGTTTCTGTGGCTTCACTCTAGAGGAGTCCAGGTTTTGGTCAGCAGTTAAATTAAAGTCTCCAGCCATTAACAGGGTGCCTCTGGTAAACTTCACCACCCTATCCAATAAGGGCCTCAGTTGTGAAACAGTGATACCAGGTGGGAGGTACATATTAGCTAAAGTGACTTTTTCATTATTAAGCCTTCCCCGGGTTAGGACCATTCACCCTTCCGGATCTGACCAAGTTAGTTCTGGATGATATGGTGTATGTGGTGAGATAATTATGGCTACCCCTCTGCTTCTACCACCCTTATAGGATGTGTAGAATGTCTGCCCTTTACTTAGTTTAGCTAATTTAGCATGCTCCATTGGATTCATATGGGTTTTGGAGGTAGACAATTTCGCTTTAGTTCATGTATAAGCCAATGTCCTCGACCTTTTATAGGTGAGGCCAGGCCGCTTATGTTTAGAGAGAGCAGTTTTAGTTTTGGGGAGTGCATCATGGCCGATGGGTGGGTCTCTGGTGTACTGGGTCCCCCGCCCCCCATGGGGTATCCGTGAGATTCGTATTTTTTGCTGTAAGGACCAGATGAAGTTCGATGACCTATTCACAAAACCATCAGCAACAACAACACACCCATTCACACCTACATACGACATACAACTAGTTAGGAACCAATTGACCAACATGGCCATTGAGACAACAGTTGGTACTTCCACAGATCTGGGCAAGCCCTGATCTTTGATAGGACCCAAGCGTCCTACCTGTGCGGTCCTTTTTAACTTAAGGACCTTAGGTACCAAGGTACCTAGAGGAAAAGGGTAGTGGAGATTGGTGACTAGAACCGTGAGACAGTGCTTCCCGAGTCATTCATATAGGAGGGCACACTCTTTATAGCGGTGAGTCGGGGCCAACTAGTGTCATACATAGGTTTTTACCGCCTCTATGAGGTGCTTACTGTTGTAAGGGGCCTGGTGGGCTACCTAAAGGGCTCTATACCACTGGGAGTGCTCTCCAGCCTCAACCACTCGGCGCAAGGCATGAGAGCTAAGGTATACTCATGTATTAAGAGTAAAGCCATCCAGACAGGGCCCAGAATTTCCGAAGCATGGGTCGGCTATTGTCCCTAGTGCAGAGTGTGCCATTGTGGTCCGATTCCAGTTCAGGAGGGCTCAGGGCATCCCGAGCACTGGTGGGTCTATCAAGCAGAACTGGCGGGGCCGTCATCTAAGTGTAGTTCCCAGTTTCGGCCAGTACACTGGACGATCCAGGGCCTCATCTCTAGTATATCTCTGTTCTCCACACAGGCTATTCGACGTATTAAAAAAAACAAAAACTCTCCAGCAATTATACTGTGTTCTCCGCTTGCTCCCCTGATCCATCCCAGTCACAAGCCTGCCGTCCCTCCTAGCGAATGTTACTGGATACATTAAGAGCTGCCTTTTAAACTGGAGCTCTCTCACTCCGCCCGCCGCTACTAATTACCATACGCTATTAATTCCCCTCACCCCGTGCCACATCTGGTAGGCCACCCCATCAGCCTGGAGGCATCCAGTTCCAGCAACTGAGGCCCTCTCATTAAATTGCAAGAAAACTTCTGCGGGCCGGCCAAACCAAAAGTTCACTACCTTTGTTCTCCAGAAGCTTGCGTAGGGTGTCCGCCTTGGGCAGCAATCCGGTAGAGGTCTCTACACTGCTGGCTCATGGGCATTCAACCAACTTAGGGTTTCAAATAGTATATGGGGCTACCCCTCTTCCCACCGTTCCCACACCCATTCCGAGCAACTCTGGGGTGAGTGCAGTTCGAGCTACCCCTACCCCTGACTAACACCTAAGGGGCCTCTCTCAATATTCCTGTCGGTCCGGGGAGAAGCTCTCTCTATCTGGGGGTCGCAGGAGAGGAAGCCAGATTGTACCACATGGAGTTCATGCACGGGGTGGAAGAGAGAGAGCTGCCGCACGTCCAAACACCTCCAAGCTCATGGCAGCTGCAGGCTGTTTGAGATGCCAGCCAGCTCAACCCTGCTCCATAGTAAACCCCAGCTTCTGAGCAATATTAGAGGCTTTTCAAGATCCCACAGGGTAGGGCTCTCACTGGTCCACCACGCCTCCCGCCCCATCTAGTATTGCTGGCTAGTTTCCCGATCCCATCCCTCGTTCTCTGATGTCAGAATCCGCTGTGAGGAGCTAACCCCCGCCCTCTGAATATCCATCACAGCTTTCCCATCACATCGGGGACAAGTCACGGAGCGAGTGAACCCCTCCAGCAACCAGTCCATGCCTCATCAACCACCCGCCGAAACAAATATGGAAGTCCTCCCTGGCCACCCCTCCACCATCTCCACGATTTCCCAGCATCCAAAGAACTCTATAAACTTCCAGGAGATAACAAGTGAAGCTAACTTCTGTAGGCATTGCAGGGCAGTGGGTTTACTGGACTGTTATTGCGACTTTGCCCTCCCTCCTCCCTCCTCCCTCACAGAACCCTTCAAACGCTACAGACCTAATGCCCAGATCCTTTCCACAACCAGTTTAGCCATCCAGAACAGCTTGGATGGCTCACCAGACATTTGTATATGGAGGCTGGTCTCCACTCCCCTCACGACTCTCCTCTGCAGGCACCTCCATTCAGAAGGAAGAAACTTCATTCGGGACATGACAAATTCAGCATTAAACTATCAGTTAACTGCGTCGATGGCAGCGGAGAGCCAATCTCCCACAACGCCTCCCCAGTCTAAATCCCCGGCCGTTTCCCCACACCCACCAGAGGCCTTCAGTCGGCAGTCCGAGTTGGTGTAGGGGAAGGGCCAACTACAATTTTTCAAGCCTTACAAACAGGTGAGAATCACAAAGGGGACATCGCCCATCCAGCTATGCTGGGAAAAGCCACCAGCGCGAGCGCATCCAATGTGAGGGAGCAATTTTCATATTGCCGCTTCTGAACCCTCCCCGCAGTACCCTTAATCTAGTCCCTTAACTCCTTCCTCCATGTAATATAACGTCAACATTTTAATCAATTCTCTGGCAGTTCTTATAAAATGAAACAAGTCCCGAGGGATACCCAGGTGCAACAAATAGATCCTCAGATAATACTTGCAATTAATCTTTTCAGGTTTCAGTTTCCTGGGCATTCAATCTGGGTCCCAGCTGCATTTGAGTCAGTTTTCATGGAGCTGACAATGTTCTGCAGGGCCTCGACACCCTGCTCAAGGCCTATTCTCATGCTGTCCTACAGACCAAGCTCTCTGGGCCAATTTTGCAGCGATAGGGGTGTGTCGGTAGTGCGCTGTTGCGGAACCTCAATTTTCCTGGATCGTAGCTCCCTTGTCGCTGCAGCTGCCGTTCAAATATAGTAGGCCCTCAGCAAAGTAAACAGCAAGCTTCATGGATACAGGGACCCAAATCTGATTCCCGTACTTTGAGAGCCTTCATCGCTGGGAAATATAGCCTCAAGCGAGCTATTACTCGTGCAAAGTCGCTCTCAAGCAGAGCTGGTGAGACTTGTAAATGACTTTGCCTTGTTTCCACGCTGGTGTGTAGGATGGTTTCTTTCTCCTGGTGTCTGAGAAACTTATGATCGTCCGGGGCGCAGCGCCTGCTGGGGGTCTGGGTCCCAACGCAAGGTGGACTCATTCTATTTCCAGGGTAAGGTTGTCAGGCAAGGGAAGGATCTCTCTCAGCAGGTTTTGCATGTACTGGATAAAGTCGACACTCATCCCTCCGCAGCCCCAACAGCCGAATATTGTTACGCCGGTTTCTACATTCTCGCTCTTCGCACGCTTCTTGCAGGGCCTGGATGTGGGTATGCAGTTGAGTAATGGCCCTTTCATGCTGTCCACTCTCTTATCGGGTTGCTATGAGTTGCCCTCGGCCCGCCTTGCCTTTTTCCAGTTTAAGATCTGTTCTTAATGCTGCCACAGTAGATCGCATTTCTTTCTAGAATTGCCAGACTTCTGAGAGCATTTGAGTCATTTGCCTCTGTAAAATTTCATGAGGGATGCGGTCGTGCTCATGTATGTGCTATGGCGGAGGCCGACGAGATCTGCAGGTCCTCGCTGTCGGATTCCTCGAGCCTGGATCTACCGCCATCAGGTTGAGTAGTGGGCTCTGATTTATCTGCCCCTCGCTTCTTAGGCATTGCAGAAGACAGTATTAATTCAATGAAGTTATCTTAGAAGGATTTGCCAATATTAAATAGGTTGTTTTAGCAGGACAGCAGGGGAGCCTCGCGTTTGAGCTGCTCATTCGCTCATGACGTCACCGGAAGTCAATCCTGTTCTTTCTTGACATAATAATTTCCCCCATAAATGCTGTGTAATTGTTAGGGTTGTTCCTTTTTATTTATTTATTTATTTATTTATTTTTTACTTGCTTCATGTCACAGAAGTTGTGCATTCCATGGTTGTTCCAATTTTTTATGAAAACTCACATGATTTTTGTCATTTTCCATGACAACACTGTCGGCATTGACTATAACAATATCATGAATGTCGTGTGACAGGGTTGACTTAACGCCTGTCCCATTTGTTATGCAGAAAGAGTTAAATGCAAGGAACTGTTCTGTCCTCTCCTTCTCTGTCTGTTGTCTGTCTGGTTGTGCAACCGAATGTTCTCGTGAGATCTAGGAACTGATCACTCTGAGAGTCTCGCAATTCTCCACCTCTCGCTATCTCTGTACCTTTACTTGCTGTGTCTTCCTTTGTATCTGCAGTTGTAAAATATATGAAGCTTTGAGTGAAACTGTAAGTGATACTGGGATAGAAACATAGAAACATAGACTTTGACGGCAGATATGACCACTTGGCCCACCCAGTGGATCCCATTGTTTGACATTATATGTAGTTATACTGTTAAAATGATTGCAAAAAGCTATTTGGAATTTAGGGGGTTAACCTGAAGTGCAGTTTGATCTCCTGTCAGGCTTGTTTGCAAACTCTTTTGCAGAACTGTCAGCAGGAGGCCAGCTTGGAACCCTTTTCTATTTGCAAGCCTGCTCTGCAAAGAAACTGACAAGAACATTTTGTGAAAAACAGGATGGTCTCTTAATGAGTTCCCAGGCAAAAACTTATAAAAAGAGCAGCAATACTTTTGCTAGAGAAAGAGAGGGAGAGACTGAAACTTGGAATCAGTGATACCCTCTGATAAAGGACTTTGTTTCTCTGTTTGTACTGCCTTTGTAAATAGTTATACTGAATAATTTTATTTTTTTGTACTGTTATTGATAATAAAATGCTACTTGCAAATTTTATAACTGCTCCTGGTTTTCTATGCTTCCTGACCTGTGCCTTGACGACAGTCGGCATTGTCCATGACAGCACCATGAGTGTTGGGATTGTCTAGGACAACACCATAGTTTTGGTGCTTGCAAATAACAGACCCATAATTTTGTGCCTCCCACTGTAATATGCTCAGTCCCTGTTGGCCCCTGTGTGCGATTCTGGGGTTTGCATGTGAACCCCAGTCTCTGAGATGGCAACACATTGTGCTACTCCTAGCTCTGGGTCAGCCAATGTAATTTTCAAAATCTTCACATCTTTCCTGATGTACTTGTATAAAAATACGTCAAAATAAAGGTCATATGGATCCAAGATTTTTCGTGATTGTTACTGTCGTTTCTATGATATTTGTAATTTTTACAGTGACACTATCATGATTTACTTCAGGCATTTGCATGACAAAAGTGTAGCCCTGCTACTTGTGTATGTATGAAATGGGCTATCTGACGCTTATGCACCCTTTGCTGGCCAACCAGTGAGCATCATTGTCAGCTGTAAATGTAGCCGCTTAAAAGCCCTCCCAGCCAGAGGAGGGGTGCAACTGTTGCAAGATCCCTTCCTTGGATTGGGGATGGAGGAACCATGGAGGTCAAGAAATGGGGAGAAATGATTTTATTATAAAATAAAGTTGTGTTAACCTTTTGTTTTCTTTCTGCCCTCTTGCAGGAATGGTGTTTCCTTGGGACTGCATTTGACAACATCAAGATGGGACCAGGGATTGCCTATTTTCCAGCCATCAGCCTTTCCTTCAAGGAGTCTGTGGCTTTCAACTTTGGCGGTCGGCCACTGAGATATCCTTTAGTTGACCTCTTGTTTCAAACCACAGTCCGATAAAATATCAAGCAACTCCCCACACATACACACACGCACACAAAGAAAGTGGAATGTAAAAACTGTTTCTAGGATTGTGGATATGTTGTTCTATCCACACTGTTTGGCATGTCCGTTTCCCCTTTAAATCTTGTCGGATGGTCTAAAAGCTGGCTCCTCCCACCTACTTGGGTGGTATATCCCTCAACTGTGCCCCTTGATGCTAGATCTTCCGGTTCCCTCCTTACCGCTCCCGCGTTGAGTAGGCCCTGGTGCTTAATCCTTCGGGCAAATTACCGAAACTTAAACTCGTCAAGAGTTTCTCCGCATAAATTTGAAATAGCGACCATGATGGAGGACAAGTCCTCACCCGGATTCTGCCGGTGTCCTTGCAGGCAGAAGATGTCCTGTACCAGCCCGCATGCCATGTGTGTTTACTGCCTGGGCCATGACCACGATACTCTGGCCTTCGACTTTTGTTGTGCATTCCATCTGGCAGTTTTGGATGATCACCTCACACGTTTGCAGCAGCTCTGACGACTGGAAAACGGCACCTGCCGGTCAAATCCAAAGACGCCCGTCGTGTAGTCTCCGTGGCTGCGGGATCCGCTGACCAACTGGAGCAAATGACCTTCTAGGAGGAGGCAGCTTGCGTCGCCGAGCAATCCTCTTCAGTTTCGGTCTTTGTCTTGCTCACACTGGACTCTTTTTTTTTTTTTTCCCCCCTCTGGACCCTTCAGGGAGTTGTGCCAGTCTCCCGATAAAGGGAGGGCCCATCTGGTTCACACATCTCCCGCCTCCTGAAAAGGATAAAGGGTCGAGAGAGGATTCATCGCGCCGACACGCTTCTGGGACAGAGAGAGATCTCGGTCCCAGGAGTCTCATATTTTGACTTCAGTCGAACTTTCCAGGGTGCCCCCATCAGGCCGTCTGGCTAAGATGTGGGACGATGACCTGGTTGAAATTGTCATTGACCCCGTCGTCTCATTGTTGACTGATGAGGCTGACAATTCCTTGTTCAGGACTCCAGTCCTGCCAGGACCTATGGAGGAAGAGGAGACCCAGCCAGCTGGGACTCCACCCGTGGTCTCTGTCCTTGACCTGGAGGAGCCGTGGCTTTCCCCGGTCCCTTCTGAGCACTCCCATCGGTCCCCTGATGGTCGAGGTCTCGAAACCTTGACCAACAGGCCAAGGAAGTCTCACAAGCGCTTCAAGAAGCGGTGATGCAGCTATTCATCCTCGCCCCTCCTCAGATGAGGAAAGGCTTTGACTCAAGCTGCGCCAATGCTACAAGGACCTTATTTCGCAACAGCTAACGCTGATCGGTCCGAAGTCGACCCCGGCTTCAACTCCAGCCATCACATGACTGTCACCCTCTAGGCCGACTCCTCTGGAGCGGGTTGACATTGCCCCTCTGCCTGTGGAGCCGGTGAAGACCCTTCTGACTCACCGGAAGCTGGCCTCTCCACCGATCATAGTGGAGCCGCCACCTAAACAGCCTCTCTCAGGGACTCCTGCCAAGGAGTCTCGATCCGTTCAGGGCCTCTCGCACAGGCTGTGTGTCATCCTCATTCCCGACTGTCCGCGGCGGGTCGAAAGTGACTCTGGTGGTCAGCTGCTCTATCCGAACTCCTCCAAGGACTCAGACTTGAATTCGCATCCATGCGACGACGATTCAGTGAGTCTCTCTCGACGGAGGAAGGTCCTGTGTCCTTCTTGGGCATCCTCCGTCTCATCTCCCCCTTGGAGCCTGTTGAAAAACGGGCCGAATATCCCCTAACTGATAATTCTCAGAAAAGGGGTTTCTCCGTCTGAGACCTTCCCAGTAGCTGAAGCCGTAGTTGGCCCGGCCTTAGAGCTTTGGCAGCACCCAGCACCTTCAGCCCGGATGGCCTGCAGGTATACTGTTCCCATCGACTCCCCCTTGGGGTTCACACAGCACCCTTCAGCTGAGGGGTTGGTGACTGAGTCTGTGCTGCGGTGCTCGGGCAATTCAGGGGACACTGATAGACCTCCAGACAAAGAGTCCAAGAAGTTGGACCATTCGGCCAGAAAGGTCTATGCTGCCTCCTCGCTTGGTCTCAGACAGGCAAGTTCAGCCATCATTATGGCACACTTCTCCCATGCCCACTTGGGCTCTTTGGATGAGGTGCTTCCCCATCTCCCCGCGGACTTTCAGACCACAGTCAAGCAGGTCCAGGACCAGGGTCGGACTGTTGCTAAACAGAAACTCCAAACAGCTCTGGATATTGGGGATTCTTGTGCCTGTTCAGTGGCAGCTGCAGTTGCCATGCGCTGCAAGGCCTGGCTGAGAGTCTCAGCCTTTACGGCAGACACCCAGCACAAACTGGCGGACATTCCTTTCCTGTGTACTAACCTGTTCGGTCCAGGAGTTGAAGCTCACCTCCAGTGTATCGAGAAGTCCAGTGCCACCTTGGACTCTGTTACTTCTGCCCAAACGGAACTTCAGGGTTCTAAAAAGCAGAAGAGAAAGCCTTTTCAGCCTTCTGCCCCTGCGACCTAGCAGCCGCAGCACCAACCTGGGCAGCAGCAGCAGGCTCAGTCTTGGCGCCCTTGACCCAAGTTAGGGGCTCAGGCAGCCTGTAAGCCCAGAGGGAGGGGCTCTGGCAATTCCCCCCACTGGAGCCTCCTCATCTAAGCCTACACAGTGACTGGATGGGGATTGCCAACCCCATACCCATCATGCCCACTCTGGGTCCTCCCTTGGGGGACACGGGCTCTGCCACTTTTTTCCACCTGGTCCGCTGTCACAACGGACAGGTGGGTCTTGGAAGTGGTCGGCCAGGGACTGCCTCTGGAATTCAAGCAGCATCCACTAAGCCGAGCTCCGCGGCCCCATGGGAGTAGACGGTATCCACCCACACCAGTTGGCTCAGAGACAACATGGCCAACTCCTCCACAAGGAGATAGTGGTCAGAGTCGCAGAGCCCCTTGCCAACCCAGGGTTCATTTCCAGGTACTTCCTGGTCCCAAAATGGAAAAGGAGCTATTGCTAGATCTGCATGACTGGAATCAATCTCTCAGGTCTCACACCTTCAGGATGGTAACTCTGTCCCAGATTATACCATCTCTCGAGCTGAACATGTGGTTCTGCTCCCTGGATCTGCAGGATGCATTCTTTCATGTCCCGATCCGTCCATCTCACCAAAGGTTCCTCCACTTCAGGGTGGAGGAACCCTCACGAGTTCCAGGCCATGCCTTTTGGCCTGTCATCGGCCCCAGGGTCTTCACCAAATGCATAGCAGTGGTGGTGGCCAATATTCGGCGTCAAAGGGATCAGAGTTTACCCTTATCTCGATGATTGGCTCAGAGCTGGTGCCTCCAGACTGGAGGTAGAGCAGTCCAGGGATCTTGGCCTCCTAATCAACGAGGCCAAATTGGAACTCGTGCCCTCACAGATGATCTGTTTCATTGGGGCAGAGCTCGACTCATGCCGAGCCAGAGCCAGGCTCCCGGCGGACAGGGCAGAGGTTCTCTTCTCCTTTGCCCAGTCATTTCTGGGTGGGCAATTGCGCCCTGCCTGGGACTTCCTGCGACTTCTGAGTTACATGGCAGCCTGCACCTCCGTGGTCCGATGGGCCCGGTGGCATATGCGCCTCGTTCAATGGAAGCTGGTCAGCCAGTGGTCTCAGCGTCTTGGTCATTTCAACCACCTGGTCACTGTAACCCGGAAGACATAGGACGCTCTCCAGTGGTTGACCATCCTGGAACATCTGCAGGAGGGATCCCGCTGTCTGCCCTGAGCCGACGGGCGCCCTTATGACTGACTCCTCTCATGGGCTGGGACATCCACATGGGGAATCACAGTCCACGGGCACTGGACCCACAAGGAATCCTAATGCCATATCAACCTGCTGGAGTTCCAGCAGTCCAGCTGGCACTGACTACATTCGCCCATTGCTTCGGGACATGTGGTTCATAGTCCAGAGAGGCAACACCACAACCATGTACTATCTCAACAAACAGGGTGGCATGCACTCCGGCCTCTGTGCTGAAGTGCTCCGCATCTGGACCCTTGTGAGCTGACTGGAGTCAAGTCAGTTTTATTTATATTGCGCTTTCAAAAATCAAAGCGCTGGTACATAACACAAACAATCAGCAGCATAAATATAAATATAAATTCTAAAATCAGTTAAAACAGCAGAGTAACCTATCCAGCAAAAGACTGTTCAAATAAATGGATTTTCAAAGCTGCTTTGAATGACTCTGTGGACAGGCACTCTCGAATTCGACGAGGTAGAGAATTCCACAGGGTCGGGGCCACAAAGGAAAAAGCTCTGGCCCCCGATGACTGAAGGCGAACCCTGGGAATCTCTAGCAATCCCTCATCGGCGGAGCGGAGTTAGCAGAGAGGGCAGTAGGGTCGAAGGAGATCTTGCAAATAGCCCGGTCAGGGGACAGATCTGGAGGCAGATCTAGCCATCCACGTGGCAGAAGCCTCAAATCAATTGGAGGATGCCCTCAGCTGTGTGGTCGAGGTGTCCCATGAGTGATCTCTCCATTCAGAGGTAGTGCACAGTCTGTTCTCCTAGTGGGGCACCCCTCAGGTGAACCTGTTCACTTCAAGGGAGAACGCAAAGCTGAGGATGTTTTATGCCTGCCCCCTCAGCAGGGCACGCTGCAGGGGGATGCCTTCTCGAGGCCATGGACTCCAGGCCTCTTCTATGCCTTCCCTCTGCTTTCCTTGGTCCACAAGGGGCTCCTCAAGGTCAGGAGGGACAAGGCAAGGGTGATCCTGGTCACCCCAGACTGACCCCGCCAGTTCTGGTATTCAGATCTCCTCAGCATCAGGCTCCCGAGGCGTCTTCCAGCACACCCGGACCTGCTTTCCATCAATCAGGGGAAGGTATTCCACCTGGATCTTCAATCCCTGCACGTGACAGCCTGGTTTCTCAGCAGCAAGAGTTCCAGGCTTTGGGTCTGTCCGACGATGTACTCAGTGTAGTTGAGGCATCTAGGAAGGAGCTGACCAGGAGGTGCTATGCCTTCAAATGGAAGAGATTCTCCATTTGGTGTCAGGGTAAGGGCCTGGATCCTTCATTCTGTCTGGTGGCTAGCATCCCCGATACATTTGGTCTCTTTCCAAAGGAGGTCTTCGGTTCACGACCCTTAGGTGCACCTGGAAGCCATCTCTGCTTATCAGGCACGGCCGGTCAGCAGACGGTGGTACAGGAGAAGGTGGTCTGGCATTTCTTTAAAGGCCTCAACCATATTTCTTCTGGTGTGTGAACCACCACCACCATGGGATCTACTGCTGGTACTGGCAAAGCTCATAAGCAAGCTTCATTCAAACCGAGGCATTTGTGTGAGATGTCACACCTGTCATGGAAGACTGCCTTCTTGGTGGCTGTCATGTAAGCCAGAAGGACTGGTGAACTCCAGGCGCCTCAGTTGAGTCTCCCTATCTGGTCTTTCACAGGTACAAGGTTGCCCTGTGCCCCAAACCCAAAGTTCCTGCTGAAGGTGGTGTCGGAGTTTCACCTGAACCAGGTGATGACTCTGCTGGTATACTACCTCAGTTGCACCTCGGAGGCCGAGTACAGGCTCCATACTTTGACCTGAGATTAACGCTTCTTATTACAAGGAGCATACGGCTGAAGTTCGGGAGAGGTTCACCAGCTGTTTGTCACCTACACTGAAGCCGCACTCAGGCAGACCTGTAGCAAAGTGGACAATTGGCAGATGGATAACATCATGAATCGATCTCTGCTATAGGTTGACGGGTAGGAGCCTCCCGTAGGGCTAAGGGCTCATTCCACCCGCCATACCGCTGCATCGGTGGCTGCTTCTAGGGACACCCTATCCAGGATATCTGCAGGGCTGCTACCTGGAAGTCAGCAAACCCCTTCATCTCCCATTACCACATCAACCTAGAGTCACGCCAAGATGCTGGTTTTGGGCCTCAGTTCTCCAGTCTTTGTTACCGAAGTAGGTGGTGTGCGCCTTGCCTCCCTCCTCCTAGAGAACTGCTAGGAGTCTGCCAAACATTGTGGATAGAACAACATATCCACGATCCTAGAAAAACAAGTTACTCACCTGTAACAGTAGTTCTAGGAGTGGTATATGTTGTTCATCCACACGAGCCCACCCGACCTCTCTGGCATCGACGCACAACCCTCTGTTTCCAGCGGGCAAGATCTGGCGTCAAGAGGCGGAGCCGAGGGATATACCACCTGGGTGGGTGGGAGGAGTTCGTTTTTAGACCATACGGCAAGATTTAAAGGGAAAAGGGACATGTCAAACAGTGTGGATGAACAACATACACCACTCATAGAACTACTGTTACAGGCGAGTAACCTGTTTTTTCTTCTGTTTGATTTGTGGTGGGACTGTAGCTCCTCAGTACTTTTTGGAATGAGCTGAAATTGTATCAGACTGTCTCAGCTTCATATAATTGGTGGAAAGGAGATTTTGCATCTCAGCTGGGTTATCTAAAACAAAGCGAGAGAGAGAGAGAGAGAAATACAAACAGGCAAAATTGAATGCAGAAAGCGAGAGACTTGTGACTGACACAATTCATATTAGCAGAGTATTCAGCCTCGTAAAGACTGGTATCTCTGGCCCACACAGTATGGGTGTGTTGTAAGTTACCTCTGCCTAACTTGAAGCAATTTGTAATTTCCCTCATTAGGACAGGACCATGCTGTATCACCCTGCACGCGTGACTCCTAGAGAGACAGACTGCCATGCTGCTCATGTCCTACAATATGAAGGTGGTGTGGTCTGCTTGTTAGGCAAATGATTGTGAAGCCTGTGTAATGGAGTGGGTCAGATTACAACAGTCTGTTCTTGTAGTTGAGGCAGAGGGAGCTATTCCTTTAGCTCACCTGCTAGAGCCATTGTTGCTAAACCCAAAAAACATTCCCAGTTCAAAGTTTGGCACTGTCTTACTGTGGTAGTACGAGTTGGCAACCAGGTGGGGCGCGCATGCACAGAGAGAGCGAGAGAAACACAAACACACTTCCCCGCCAAGGCCAGTCAGATTATATAGCACCTTTTCCCATGGTTGTTTGAACACTAGCATAGTTTTTTTCCCAAATTGTAGATCCAAGAAATGAGCACTTCTGAGCTGACCTGAGATGTTTCTCATTTCTCTTGAGTGTTTGGGGAAAGCAAGACCACAGGTCCTGTGTTAGATCAGTCACTGGTTCACTCTAGGACCTTAGAATATAATTTGTTTTTCTTTTTGCCACCTTACTTACCCCCAGGAGCTCTCTCTTTCAGGCGCTCACATCATGTTACCCTCTGCCCACCGGATTCACTCCGCCATCAGTCCCCAGTGTGTTCTGTTCTTTTCTCCCTGTGGCTGCCTCTTCCCGTGGAGCCTTTGTAAGAGCAGAGGAGAAGCACGCCACTGAAGCCTGTGTCCAGGCCAGCTTTGGTAGCAGAGTGTTGCCAGTGAGGATCGGGTATCATGAAGTAGCACATAAGGAGGCGGTCACCCAAGGCTGCCTGGCTGGGCATTTTCTCCTGTTCTTACTGCCCATCTCTCCATCTCTGTTTGGCCTAGTGGCACGTCCCATCAGCAGATGGACATGTACACCATCAGTGGCTCCTGTTCTCCCTGCCCATCTCTGCATTTCCATTGGGAGAGTGACCACATTGGCTCCCTAGCTGCAGGGCCTGCCAGCTTTTGGACATCCACACCATCAGTGGCCCCATACTACCACTAGGTGTCACTCTCCAGGAGGGAAGCAAGGGACAGTTGATGGTGCCTGGGGACGAGGCTGAATAGCTGCCCTGTCTGACCTGAGAATAGAAACCCACAAGTTGAAAAAGAGTAATATAGTGATCATTCCACATCCTATAATATGGTTGTCCTGCTCTCTAGTGGAGAGATCCATCCAAGACCATAAAAACAAAACAAGCTAGCTTATTTGGCAAGAACCCAGACTACAAAGCCCTGGAAACAAATAGTATCCATGTTTCGTGGCAATGCAGCTGGCACCATTTTAACACATAGTTAATATGTCTTCTTGAAAACTGTTAATACAAATGAAATGTCATACGGACCAAAGGAGGTGGAGTCTAATGAATGCAACATTTTAAACATAGAAGCTATAACCATTTAAGTTACGCACTCCCTGCTCCTCACATTGTTCTGGTGAAGTAAAGTCTTTTAAAGGTCCCAGAGAAACAGAACCACCAAACGTAAAGTACTTACCTGAAGGATATTTTAGATGTCTTAACTCCTCTGATCAATCTGCACTGCCTGGTTGGAACCCCCCCCCCCACTAGCCTTGAAATCCATTCCCTGCATGTTTTGGGGTCTGAAAATTGATAGGTCTGTCCACTGTAAAACACTCTAAATCTGGCCAGCATAAGCAAAGAGTGGATCACCACTAGTCCACATAGTTGCTGGCAGACTCTTTAAAAGGCCTTACATCTGGCCCTTGTTGCAACACACACAGGTCTGAAAATATGCGTATTTGGGGAATTTTCATACATTAATGGATGGTGTTCTTTGATTTCTTTTAGTATGTGATCTCTGATCTCCACACCTTCTGTAATGATAAGGACCGTTCTTGGCAGGTCTTGGGAGGTACCCACTCTGCGAGTTGAGACTGTAGGTTTTTAATAAGGAAACTTGTGGTTTCCCCTGCGTCAGTTGTAAAAAAACACACACAGAAAGTGGCGCGCTTCTGGGAAACGGAAGCTGGCACGAAGGCCCTGTATTGGTTGAAGCACAGGGGTTGCATGGTGCTTTACAGGACTCCAGTAGTGCCAGAGTAAATTAACTGTTCACACTACTTCTGTGAGTCTGCTGATTATTCCACCAGTGTGGAGCTTCCTTGTGTGTCAGTTGTAAACAGTCTTGTAGCCCAGCCGTCAGGACGTTGTGTAGATTCCCCTTCTACACCCTCCGGCATACTGACAGTATGTAGATTGTGGGAACACAGTGTACATTTTCTAACCCCTCTAATCTGTAGCATAAAGTGGTGATCTTACTTCAAGGGCATCTCTTGCAGCAGGTTACAGCTATGGAATTATAGCCCCCAGGCACTAGGACCACACGGAAACAGTCTGCAAGGGTTACGCCCACTCCGGTGTCGCCCTATCCTATAAGAGTGGTCCGCCCCCACACACTCCTCAGTTCTTTTCCCACCACGGTCCATCATACGTGAAACTTCATGGAGATCCATCAGCTTTGGTTGACCACCATTTTGTCAAATTTCATCAAAACTTTATCTTCATTTCTCCTAGTTGGTATCACTTTAGTTTTAAAGTGATTTTTTTTCCGCTTTATTTATGCCGCAGAGCTCTGAGAACCTCTTAAAGAAGTGTGCCTGCAGGAAGCTGATCCCTGAGAAGGACAATCATCAGGCCTGTGTTGGCTGCCTAGGCTCAAGATACGACACCCAGGTTCTTGCTATTTGCTGCAACTTCAACCTGGCTACTGGATGGCGCCGAGCAGACCCTGAAAATATTTTTGCTGTGGCAGGTCGTCGCCCAGATGGAGAAGGAGCCCAGGCCAATAGTTCCTCTGCTTCCTCTCGACGCTCTCGGGCTTGAAGTCCTTCAAGGTCCAAGACAAGTCTGTGGGAAGCACAAACACAGAACAAGAACTGTCCTATGGCCCGTCCTCCCCACCTTACCGCGGCTGTTGCTCCGGACATCGACCACAGCGTGGGTTGTCCTTCTTGTCACAGGACGCTCACTCTGCCTCGCATGCACTTTCTCTGCAAGGCTACTGTTGACAGTCCCCCCACTGATATCTTGGTGGCGGATGTCGGTTCTCGGGCTCTGGTGCCCAACCAACTTCTCAGCCCCTGCTGTTCAGACCCTCATTCTAGGCACACAGTCTGACGGCTCAGTCGGATTAACATAGACCGACTCAGGCTTGGTGGTCACCAGGTTCATCCTCTTCCCCCACCTCCAGCCTTGACCATTTTTTCGGCTACTGTCTTAGCCCTGGGGCCCTTTCCCTCTGCAGAGTCGCCCCGGGCCATATCTCAGTTGTCGTTGCCCTCTCTGCCGATGACCCAAGCCGGGGAGACTCCTCAAAGGCCTCGGCCTGTTAGGCTGTCCTCCTGGTCCTGCCTCGTGCCGCCCCATCTTTCCTCAGTCGACATTGATAACGGTGGACTTCTAATGTATGCAGTATTCATTGTGGGACTTTATGCATGCTCAGCTTGCTCCTCCTCATGTGCCATCCCCACACACCCCTCTTCCACTGGACCGAGACATGCACCTCCGGATCTGGGGCCCCTCGAACCCCCCTCAAGACACAAGGATGAGTGCCACCCTGATCTTATGCTTGCAAATGATGACAACAGAGGCTACAGTGGAGGAGTTACTCTCCCATTCCTCCTCCACAATCTCATCCGGTGAGGAGACCCCAAAGTACATCCTGTGGTCTCCCCTGGATGACCCCTCACGGTCTCAGTGATGAGACAACTCCAGACAGCCATGGGATTTGACACGGAGGAACAAGACCCTATCTGTCATCGGCTCACCACTTACTTACACCTGCCAGATGCTCCTCCTCTGGTCATCCCTCCCTTGATTGAGCCTTTTAAGGATGCCACCAAGGCTACCTGGCATCAGCCCAACTTGCTTCCTGCCATGCCCAGAAAGGCAGACAAAGTTGTACCAAGCTCCCACAGGGAAACCTTTCTTTGCGGATCAGCGTGATGTGGAAGTGGGTGGTCATTAATGCCACTCAAACTGCACTAAGACATAAGCATCTCAACTCCTTGCCTCCAGATAAGGAGTCCCAGAGGCTGGACCTCCTTAGTAAGAGAACCTTTGCCTGTGCCACTTTGACCATCACAGTGTTGAACTATATTGCCCATATGACCCAGTATCAGAACCAGTTCTGGGACCAGACCCACGCTGCAGGCCAGGCCCTCCTGGAGGATACCAAGACAGCAGTTGCTTCAGTTTCTCCAAGAATGGTCCGATGTTGGCAAGCACCTTTTACGGGCTACCTATGAGTTGTGAACCCCTCAGCCTGGGTGGCCATGGCGGCATTTGCCTGCACAGACATTCGTGGCTGAGGGTGTCAGGATTTGCTCAGGATATCCAATTGTTATTCTGAATGCCCCTTCAGGGGCTACAGATTGTTTGGGGCTGATGTGCAGGACATACTGTCTGGCCTGCAGAACTCAGACTGCACCCTGCAGTCTGTCCACTCTATGTACCACACTGAACCTAAAAGTAATCAGAGGGTGCCTTTTCATTGGTCTACCCATAGGCCAAGCCTTCCAGCAAGCCTCAAGCAGTGAGCTGCCCTGCCCTGCCTCCTCCTCCTCTGCCACAGGAAAGCCCCCAGAGAAGGTCCTGTGGCCCCTGACCCAGGTCCCACTTCAACATGACTCCTTGCTGGCACCCCTCCTCCAGCCGAGTGGGAGGTAGTGGTCAGGGGTTGTTTCTCCCTTCATCTGGACAAGTGGAGGGAAATCACCAGAGAGACCTTGGTACTGCAGCTCATAGAAAATGGCCACACTCTAGAACTCCTTGAATGACCTTCAGAAAAGTCTCCAGTTCTGTCCACCTATCCTCTAGACCACATTCCAGTGCTTTTGAAGGAAATCCACTCCTTGCTGCGCAAAAGGGCCATAGAACCTGTCCTGGAGGTACAGCGGGGCAGTGTGTTCTACTCTCATTTCTTCCTGGTTCTCAAATGCACAGGGGATCTCAGGCCAATTCTAGACCTCTAGGAGCTAAACCCTTTTATTCAGTACAAAAAGTTCTGAATGGTGTCACTTCAGGATCTGCTGCCCCTTCTGCACCAGGGAGATTGTATATGTTTCCTCGACATGAAAGATGCATACCTGCATATTCATGTACATGCTTCCCACAAACCATACCTAAGGATTTCACTTCGAAGGAAGCTCTTGCAGCAGGTTACACCACAAGGACTGAAGCCAGCAGGTGCCAGAACCCTATGGAAAACTTCTAGCTAGCAGTATTCAGTGGGGGACCGCACCCTGACATCAGCCCGCCCGGTCATCGGCCAGTGGTATATAAGGGGCGGTCCCCCAGCCCTACCTCAGTTCTTTTTCCCACCGTCAACCTGCGCACATTGGCTCCACGGACGTCTTCTGCTGTAGTCAACTGCCATTTTTTCCACGATTACCGCGCTTTATTATTTTTCTAAAAATCTTATAGTTCTCTTTAATTTCTCTGCATGTCGTCATCTCCGACCTCGTCTGTGGAACTGCAGTGGTCTAAGTGTCCTTGTGGCAAGCAGATCCCATCGAAGGATGGCCACTCTCTCTGCCTCTTCTGCCTAGGCCCAACGCACAACACTGACGCCTGTGAACACTGCCTGAAGTTTAACCAAAGGACCAGGATCCACCGCCAGAAGGCCCTAAAAAGGTTCTTGCTCGAAAAGAAGGTTGCAGTGATGGAGAAACAAATCCAGATTAAAAGATCTTATTTCGAGAGGGCTCTTGCAGTAGGTAATTACATATAGGACTGACGTCGGCAGGCGGCAGGACCCCATGGAAAAATTTCTAGCTAGCAGTCCCTGGTGGGGACCGCCCCCACGTCAGGTGACTGGAGTCAGACGACGGTATAAAGGCAGTCCCGGATACCTGCCTTCCAGTTCTTTCCGCCGTCAGCTTGTGCAGCGCCTGCTGTGGTTCGTGCTCAGCCCTGTTGCTTCACGATTTTTTTTACCGAAAGTTTCAGTATTTTGCCATTTATTAGTCAGGTGACTGTTGGTTTTATCGTCCCTTCCAAAAATGATCTACGACTAGGTGGCGTAACTGCCTCTGAGATGATCACTCACCTCTGCCTTTTGCTTAGGCCCCGACCCGGTGGTCGAAAAGTGCCCAGATTTCTTGCATTTCAACGCAGCCACCCACAGACGACGTCAGCAGTCTTTGGAAGCCCGTCTCCTGAAAAAGAAGATGTCTGCAATGGAGAAGGAGTTGAAGAAGCTTAGGCAGGCGTCGACCTCCCCAGAAGGACACAAGAAGCGGGACAAAGAAAGGCATCGGGAGAAGGCCTCCTCCTCCGTGACTCTGGCCGGAGCCGTGGCTGTGGTAACGTCCCCTCCGGGGGACCGTCCGACGGCAGCCTCCAAGGCTTTGGAGGAGGCGTCGGCCCGCCCATTGGGTTCGCGGTCGAGCCCTTCGGGTGCCTCCGGCAAAACGAGGCTTCTGCCCTCAGTACTGCCGCGCAGGCTTATGGCCTACTGGCGTGGCGCCCCATAAGCTGGACGCCGGCTCTCCGACACCCGCCGGAGAAGGCCGCTAAGATGCCTGACCTTCGGGTGGCGACGGCAGTGTCTCCCTCGGACCGGGCCGCTTCCATCCTTGGCCCGCCTCCGACGAGGGACCCCCTAAGTCGGACGCCGGCTCCTCTGGCGTCCGCCGGGATACAGCCCCTAAGTCGCACGTCGGCTCCTCCGTCGTGCGCCAGGCATCGGAGCCTATGACAGACCCTCCATCGTCTGTCATCCCAGGTTCCCCGCAGCCTTCGCTGCCGTCCGGGGAGCCCGAGTCCCCTCCCCCCCGCCTGACCCCGGGGACTTCTCTCCTCCGTTCCCAGGCGATGCTGGGGATGCTTTTCCACTCTCAGACCCTCCTCCCACTGAACTGGATCTGACGCCGGCCCCGTCACCAGCCCCGCTGACACCGGTTCCGACGCCGGCGGGGGATATTCCTCTCCCATCGGGCCCTCCACCCCACGAGCCTATCACGGTTGATCCGCCCGTGGAGCTCCCTACTGGGCCGTCTGCTCTGGCAGCTCCTCCGGTACCTGGGTATCCGCCATCCTATCCGGCACCGATTTACCGGGTCCGAGTATCCTCGCGCCGCAGTACCGCGCCGACTCCACCAACGCCGCAGTACTCGACGTCATAATACTCAGCTCCGTATTCCCGCAGCCGGGTTACTGATACTCGCCTTATGGATATAATCCGTACAACTATCCCTCCACCGCCCCCTAGGCCGCCGGTGGATCTTCAGGAGACTCTGGCCTCCTGGTGGGCTGAGGCCAAGGCTCAGCTCACCAAGGAAGTCGAGAGCCGCCTTACGGCGACGGTGCCACCTCCGGCCCCCGTACGCCCTAGACGGCACACTCCCTCTCCGCCTCCGGATTACCGAGCTCTTCCCTCTGGATCCAGAGAGGCAGGACACGCGTCCAAGGATTCCCCCTAAGGAACCCGTTCCTCCCCCTAGACGAGTCAGGGAGTCTTACTCTGTTTCAAATTCTTCTTCTTCTCTCTCGGACTCCTCAGATTCCTCCGACGGATGCTCCGAGAAAGACGATGAGCCCGAGGACTGCTCCGAAGTCTCCTCCGGAGGATCCTTCCTTCACGGAGTTGCTCAGGAAGATCCAGGAAGTACATCAGTGGTGTTCCTTAGAACCAGATCCTCAGCTCGTTAAACTTGCCGAACATCTGGACCTGCCCCTCACGGCCCCTACCTAGTGCCACCCTGGATCGAGCTCTCATGCCAACCTTGTTTCCACTATTTGGAAACAACTGCTGGCTTTAGCCCCACTTCCTCAGAAGTCCAACAGGCTATACCAGGCTCCGGAGGGTGTAGACTTTTTAGATTCTCACCCCCGTGCAGACTCGGTGGTGATTAGCGCCGCTCACAGCCGGTCAGCACACCCTAAACATTTGAGCTCGTCTCCTCTGGATAAGGAATCTCGCCTTCTGGATCAGTATGAAAGGAAGATCCATGCTTCTTCCACACTGGGGATCAGGGCCGTAAACTATGTAGCACATATGGGGGATTACCAGAAGGCTGTCCTTACCCAGGCGGAATCTAAGATTGACTCCTTGCCTGACTCCCAAGTCAAGCAGGAGTTAGCTGACCTGTCCGCTCTGCCGCTCGCCAGTCGTCACATTCTGAGGACAACCTACGATGCAGTGGACACCGCAGGGCGGAGCTCGTGTCACTGTAAGTCTTCGGCAGCCAGGTTTGGTCCCGGTGGTGCAGTCAGCAATTCAAGAAGCACCTTTCAGGGGTTCGGTGCTTTTCGGGGGTGATGTCAAGGACATCATCAGCGACTTGAAGGAGAAGGGGACGGCCCTGAAATCTGTGGATTCCATGTACCGTCCCCATCCCCCGCAGCGCCGTCCTTTTCGCAGACGCAGCCGGCCTCAAGCGAAACCCCAAGGAAGGCGGGCCACTAAATGCCGGGCCCCCACAGCTGCCAGGCCCCCGCCGCCCAAAAAAGCAGCGGGTGCCCCAGCTGCGGCGCTGCCCCACACCACCTGACTCCTTCCCTCTCCCACCGGCTCCGGACTCCCCGGAGGAACTGGTAGGAGGGAGGTTCTCCCTCCACCTTCCGGGTTGGGAGAGGATAACATCGATTTATGGGTGCTTCAGATTATCGCAGAGGGGCACTCTATAGAGTTTCTACAGAAACCTCCACGCTACCCCCACCGAACTCCTCTTACTCAAGGGACCATCTTCCTCTGGTCAGGGAAGAAATATCTGCTCTCCTCGCGAAGCAGGCCATAGAACCTGTCCCTCCTCACCTTCACGGGACGGGTTACTATTCCCATTTCTTCCTTGTACCAAAGAAGACGGGAGATCTCAGACCCATTCTCGATCTCAGCTCCCTGAACTTCTATGTAGAATACAAGAAGTTCAGGATGCTCTCCCTTCAAACTCTCTTGCCCTTTCTCGGCCGGGCCAATGGCTTTGTGCACTGGATATGCAGGATGCATACCTGCACATCTCCATTCGTCCCTCGCACCGAAAGTACCTCTGGTTTGCTTTCCAGGGAGACCATTGCCACCCGGCGCCCTTTGGTCTTTCCTGCCCCGAGTTTTACTAAGTGCCTGGCGGTGGTAGCGGCCCACCATGCATTTGGGAGTTCAGGTTTTTCCATACCTGGATGACTGGCTCCTGGCGACCTCGTCCAGGGAGGAACTCCTGCATTTTCTCTCCCTCACCCAGCAGGTTTTCACTGGTCTGGGTATCACCATCAACCATTCCAAGTCTCATCTGGACCCCTCCCAGAGACTCCAGTTCATTGGGGCAATCCTCGATACGACAGTGTGCAGGGCCTTCCTGCCTTCCCTCCAGTCCCAGATTTCCCTACTTTCGGAACGCAGGAAGGTTCCAGCGAGGTCGGTGCTCCATCTTCTGGGGCTTATGGCAGCTGCCATCCCGACGGTTCCGCTGCGCGCGCCTCCACATGAGGATCTCTCAGTGGACTCTCCACTCTCAGTGGGATCAACTTGTAGACGACCTAGATCATCTGGTGCTGATCTCCTCACCGATGACAAGAGACTTGTAATGGTGGATGGTTCGAGAGAACCTGTTCCGGGGGGTCCCCTTCTTTCATCCTCCCCCCTCCCAGACTCTGACCATGGACGCATTAGGCGAAGGTTGGGGAGCCCATCTGGGTCCTCATCGAACCCAGGGTTTATGGTCCAGATTGGAACTAGCTCTCCAAATCAATGTGCTTGAGCTTCGAGCAGTACTATATGCTCTCCAAGCCCTTCACCAATACATTCTTCCCGGTCACCTAGCTGTCCAGACGGACAACATGTGCGTGGTGTGGTACATCAGCAAGCAGGAAGGGACTCGGTCCTACCTGTTGTGCAGGGAAGCAATGAGGGTTTGGGAATGGGCAACGCTTCACAACCTTCACCTCACGGCGATCCATGTTCCAGGAGTTCGACAATGTCCTGGCAGACAAGCTAGTCGTTCTTCGGCTCTACCACACAGTGGAACTGGACCAAAAGGTACTAAACGGCATCTTCCAGCTTTGGGGGACTCCACAGGTAGACCTGTTCGCCTCTTCCCAAAATGCAAACTTCCCACCTTTTGCTCGCTCACTCCAGAGCGAGGCGTTTTCTGGAGCGACGCTCTATCTCTAAGCTGGAAGGACAGATTCGTCTATGCTTTTCCCCCAATTCCTCTGGTCCCTCGTGTGCTGCAGAAACTTGCTTTGGAAGGAGCGAGAATGATTCTGATCGCTCCTTTCTGGTCCAGGCAAATCTGGTTCTCTCCTACAACAATACTCAGAGGTTCCTCCTCTTCCTCTTCCTTTATCTCGAGGATTGCTGACCCAGGATCAGGGGACCCTGGTCCATCCGGGACTCAAGTCTCTTCAACTTCATGCATGGCTCCTGCAGACCCTAGCCCAGTCTGTTTTGGCGTCTCTCTAAGGTGGCCGAGATTCTGGTGGAGGCTGAAAACCCTCCACTAGGTCCACCTACGCTATGAAATGGAAGAGATTTTCTATTTGGGCTGCCTCCAGGAACGTGGAGCCTTTCTCCTGTCCTGTGGCCATTCTGCTTGATTATTTGCGTCATCTTTTCGACCTGGGTCTCGGTCATCCTCTTTGAAGGTTCATATGGCTGCTATTTCAGCCTACCATGTTCCTTTTCGTTGATAAAGCATTTGCCCAATTGAGGTATCCAGACCTTTCTCAGAGGGGTCCTTCATCTCAGGCCCCTATTTGGACTCCTGCTCCGCTTGGGACTTGAACTTTGTTCTCGAGAAACTTACCCTTCCTCCTTTTGAGCCTGCGGCTTCCGTGAGACTGAAGTTCTTATCGTGGAAGACGCTCTTCTTGGAGGCCATTACTTCTATGAGAATTTCCGACTCAGGCCCTTATGTATAAAATCCTATCTGATTTTTCACAAAGAACGCAGTAGCTCTTCACACGAATCCTAAGTTTCTTCCCAAAGTGGTAGCGGAGTCTCACCTTAAATCAGTCTATTGAGTTATCTGCCTTTTTCATGCAGTACTCTAACCAAGGAGAATACTTGCTTCATACCATGGATGTCCACAGGATTCTGAGATACTACACCGATAGGACGAAGGATCTCAGAAAGACTGATCAGTTGTTTGTCTCTTTTGCTCACAAAAGGGAAGGCAATGCTGTCTCCAAGCAATGCCTATCAAAGTGGTTGGCTCATTGCATCACTTTCTGTCATGACAAGTACAACAAGACCCTACCGGGTCAAGTCAGAGGTCACTCCACTCGTGGAGTAGCAGCCTCTGCGCTTGTTTCAAGAATGTGTCCATGGCAGACATCTGTGTTGCCGCCACCTGGACTTCCTCACATACCTTTACTAAACATTACAGTTTGACACCTCTGCCCAGAGCAGGCTTCAGTAGCTGTCTTGCAAAGCCTCCTATCTTGAGGTTTGCAAGGTTGTTTGCTACTTCTGGAGTAGTTCCTCCTCCCGGTGCCTTTCATTTGTTCCAGACTGCTTGGGATTCTGTCCTATATGTAATTATCTACTGCAAGAGCCCTCTCGAAGTAAGATAGTACAGTTACGTAAGAACTTACCGTAACAGTAGATCTTCGAGAGAGGCTCTTGCAGTATGTAATACCTTCCCGCCCTCCATCCCCCTAGACTTTTTCAGTTCCTTTTCATTGAGGGAAATATCTGCTTCTCTCGTCCGGGTCTCCGGGCCTGTATGGAAAGAACTGGAAGGCGTGTCTGGGACCGCCTCCTTTATGTCATCATTATCGCTCTGACGCCGTCACCTTGACGTGGGCTGTCTCCGCCAGGGACTGGCTAGCTAGAAATTTTTCCGCTGGGGTCCTGCCACCTGCTGATGTCAGTCCTATATGTAATTACCTACTGCAAGAGCTCTCTCGAAGATCTACTGTTACGGTAATTTCTTACGTAACTGTACTTTCCTCCTCCTCCTCTCCAGTTTCTGGGGCATCCACCTCTTCGCCCTCCCACCAGGAGAAAAGTCAGATGGAAAACATAAACATGGGAAAAGCATTAGGACAAGTCTTCCTCCCATTCCCAGTTTCCTCATTCGAAATCAACCAGCTCCAGGCCGTCCTGCAGGGGCGGTCAGCCTGTATCCATGGCAGCCCTCTCTCATTCTGGGCTGTGGTGAACCCTCCTGCTCTTATCCAGCCATCTGGCGATGGTTCTTGGGGTTGGGACTTCATCCTGGCTTTCCAGCCCCTGTTGCTTCAGCCTTTCCACCGCCTTTAGGCCAGCAACCAGGCAGCTCTGCCTGTCTTCCTCGGCAGCGATCTTTGCCCGTCTGCCTGCCCGCGCTCCCGGTGGAGTTGGCCCCGGCCCGGGCTGATGTGTCTCAGTGGTGCCAGGACATGCATCTGCCTCCCGCGTGCAGAGTGACACCTCTACCCCTTTCGGGAGTTGGCTCCCCAGACAGGCTCCTCTAGACCAATGCCGCAGCTTCCTCGTCCGATGCCAGTCCACTTGTCCATTCAACACCGCTACCCCATCATCGAACCTGGCAACACTTTTCCATCATCACCCGAACGCCCCACGCCACCTGTTGACCCTAGCATTTCAGTTTAACCAACGCCAGAGGGCCTGCCATCCGACCTGACAGCACTTACCAGTCTGACGCCATATAACCTGACGCCTGCTGTGCTGACACTAGCCGACCTGGACTTCCAGGATTTAATGCCCACATTGCTGCCTCTGAAGGGACTGACCCCGGGACCATCAAACGTCGCTCTACCAATGCTGGCTACTCCTTCTAACCCGCAGAATCCTCTGCTGGACCGGATGACTCTCTTTACTTCCTGGTGGATACTGTAAAGGGAGACCTGTTGCCTAAACCAGCACTCTCTCCCAAGGATAATCCTCATTCAGGGTCCAGCCTCAGGCTCCTCCTTGGAAGCCAGGTTATACGGGCAGGGGTGGCTCCAAACATCATGGGCCGAAAACAGTGCCACTTTTCCTCTAGGTCATCAGACAAACACAGATGCCGATCTCATCAGTCGTAGGCACCGCATTCGACCTCTAGATCTTTTCCTCAGGGGAGTTGGGCGCAGCTTCTCCCCTCCTCATTGGAGTCCGACTGGGGTTGTCTCCTGACCCCAAGGATACCCTTTGGTGTCACCGCCCAATGACCCAACTTTCATGGAGATCATGCGCACATCTGGTCTAACATCGGCTGGGACACAGCAGATTTGGACCTGAGGGTGCCGTTTGACTGTTTTTCTGCCAGAAGGTTCCTAAGCTATGGTGGTGCCTCTCTGGTGGACACCTTCATAGACGTCAGCATGGAAACACCTGTCCTCCACCCCTGCTTGTTCCAAAAAGGCTGACTGTCTATATAACTCTCCCCGGGACGAACCCTATTTTGGCAAGCAACCTGTTGCGGACTCTATGGTCATCACAGCTGTTCATGACAGGTCCAAGAGGTCGCGTCATCTGCTTTTTGAATTTTTTGGCCCACATGGTTCAATACCAGAACGCCCTGTGGGAAAAGGCCATGGAACTGGTCCAGACCCAGCAGGATGGTCCCAGAAGTCCGAGTTGCTGTATATTTTATTTTTGTTTTTTAAATATACTTTTTTATTCGGACGTAGCTAAAATCTTACATCAATACATAGCTTCTGATAGTACATCTCACAATACATAGGTGGGATTAAATTATACACATCCAATACACATTTTAAAAGAATGATAACATAATGTTTCTACAGGGTGTCTTCCTAATATGAATAAATTGGTTAGGGCTATATTGCTAACAAGGCAAGTATATATCCCTCAAGTTCTGAGAGAAGAGACTGTCAGTCCTGGGAGCCCATCAAAACCAGTAACCTAAGGGACAAAATCAGGGTACTTATTTAATTGATGCATAACCCACTTTCTCCATCTTAGTTCAAAAGCTTCTTTATTATCTAGGAGATTAGCTGAGATATTTTCCAATGCGTATATCTCCCTCACTATTTTCACCCATGCTGATTTAGTGGGGATACTTTGGGACCACCAAAGCCTGGTTAAGTTTTTATGTGCAGCTGTCACTAACAGTCCCACTTGCTTATAGGTAGTGGGGTCTATTTTATTCCCTGACGGGGGAGTAAAAGTTAGGAAATATATTGGGTTGTCTAAACTACCCAAGTCATAAATTGCTCTGATTTCCCCCAGAACCTTTTGCCAATATGTGTGGATTGTAGGCCAGGACCACTACACATGTGTTTGCCCTGTACGGGCAGTACCACAGCCCCTCCAACATTCCCCCAGTGGGTCTTCCTGGTATCTAGAGGTCACCTCCGATATGCGAAAATACTGCATTCTCAGCTTCCAAATAAATTCCCGCCAATAGGGGGCTTGTATCACCCCTATAGCCTATCCTGCACCTCTGACCCATGTCTGTCTAGGTATATCTTTTTGCACTTCACATGTCCAGGATATACGAATGGACTCTATGGTATCTCCAGGCCTTTCCCTTAGAGCTTTATACAATAAACTGATACAATGGGTCATCTCTCCCCCAGTGTACTGGACTAATAACTTCACCAACGATGGTGTTTTTTCTGCTAGATCAGCCAAATTATTTTCATAAGGCACCAAATAGGACCTAAGTTGCATGTAGCCAAGGAAGGCCTTATTCTAAAAGCATATGTGGCTTGGATTGTTACAAACGGTAGAAGGTCCGTGGGACCCACCATCTGGTGAATATACTTCGGTCCCCCCACACCCCATGCTGAAAACCCCCCTCCCACCCTATTAGGAGAAAAGGCAGTATCTCCTGTAATAGTTCTCAAGTATAAGGATTCTGTCTGGGAAAAATAATTTTTCAACACCCAAAGCCATATGGAAAAAGGCACTCTGGTGTATGGGGAGAAGTTACTCAAAGGATTACACTCAGATGGGTTGGCAAAAATATATCTCGCTGTATCTTCGATACCATTAAGTGTGATTTCTATGGATTTCCAGTGTGCTGAATACCTTGGATTAATCCAGCTCACCATTATACGTAGTTGTGAGGCTCTGTGATAAGTCCTAAAGTTGGGCAAATTAAGGCCACCCTTCTCCCTTGGGAGCTGCAGGATAGTATAATGAATCCTGGGGGGCTTGCCACCCCAAATATATCTGGATATTAATCTATCCTATTCCCTAAAATAAGTGTCGGTCGGTGGTGGTGGCAGATTCTGCAGAAAAAATAGTATTCTAGGCAGTATGTTTTGCTTTACGGCCTCAATTCTGTGGAATAAGCCCATAGGAATCTGGGCCCTTCTGGCCAAATCGTGTGTCAACTACACAGTCAGGGGCTCATAATTCAAAAGATCAGTAATCTCCAGGTGGGTAGCCAATTTAACTCCCAAATATCTCATCTCAATTTTATTCCATCTGAAGGGGTAAACCAGTTTTAAATATGTACTTGGCCTATAATTATAGAGTAATGCCTGATTCTTTTGTTCATTCACCTTATACCCCGCCAGCTTTGCAGTTCTCCCTAGTTTTTCCCATAAAGCAGATATAGAAGTCTCTGGACTAGTAAGCGTGAGCAAAATATCGTCAGCAAAGAGGGGGAGTATAAACCTTTTACCTCCCAAAGGAATCCCTTCCAAACTCGTGTTTTGCCTGATTGCTGCCGCCAGGGGCTCCAGCTGCAGGACAAACAGCAAGGGGGAGAGGGGGCACCCCTGACACATGCCTCTAGAAAGCCTGATGGGGTCAGAGAAGGCACCGTCTATCCTAACATACGCACTTGCAGATTTGTTTATATCTTGGAGCTGATTAATCAATTGTATGGGGAATCCAAATTTTGACAGGGTCTCCCACAGAAAGAGCCAGGAGACCCTGTCGAAAGCTTTTTCAGCATCCAGTTCCAGGGTTACCAAGGGGATCCCTCGAGCCACCGCATACTCCACCAATAAGACAGTGTGATGAATGGCATCCTGAGCTTGTCGGCCCTTAACAAATACAGCCTGATCAGCGTCCGCTAAATTTGGGACCATATCTTCTATCCTATGTGCTAGGATAGACATACAGTCGATTCCGCTTGTGTGCACAATCTCGGGACCTGCCGAATTTGTGCACACAACCGAATTTGCCATATTACTGATGGGACTGAATCACGGTTGTGGTAAAATCATACAATTACTTTATTAAACACTATTATACACTGTAGAAATGCTTTACTTATGTTAAAATGCAAAAATATTGCAGCATATTTAATAAATATCCATTATAAAGTAAATGAAAGAACTGTGCTATACTGTAAACTGTAATTCCTGATGGTACAGTACTGTATTGCTAAAGAGAAGTGCTGACAAGCATTCGGTACTGAGCAGCATACCCATTCCAAACATCATAAACAGCATCAGTACTGTTAAAACAACGGAAAAATGCAGTAAAGTGCCGAGTATTGCTAAAGAGAAGTGCTGAAAAGCATTCGGTACTGAGCAGCATAAGCCAGCAGCATAAACATCATAAACCACAGAAATCAGGTAAAGTGCTGAACTTATCCATGTTGGTGTTCTCGGGACTGTTATCAGGGCTGTTACAAGTCTGAATGTGCTCTGTGAGTTGTGAGCTGTGATGTCAGACACCCCCCTCCCTGCACTAATCGCACCTGATAGAGAGCAGATGCTCATTAACACATGATCGTGCAGGCGGATAGCTCAGGGCACTTAAGCGCTTAACAAAAGCAGGCATCTACTGTCAGTAACACCTCAATTAACACCTCGCTGCTGCTGCTACTGAAACAAAATGCTGTCAGAATTGTGCATACAACCGAAATTCTAAGTGCATACAACTGATTTATTTAACATTGAACTAATAGAAAAGGAATCGGGACCAGAGGAATGTGTGCACACATCCGAATGGCACACAAGTGGAATTGACTGTATACATTTTATAATCATAATTCAACATAGATATGAGCCTGTAGGATGCAGCTTGTTGAGGATCCTTATAAGGTTTGGGGACCACAGTTGTTATTGCGTACTGCCAAGAGTGCGGTGGGGCGTCCCCCTGTTGTATAGCATGAAGAGCCGGAAGGAGCACAGGAATCAGAGAATCCCTGAAGGCCTTGTAAAACTCCGCTGGGATCCATCGAGTTCCAGTGCTTTTAATGTTTTAGCCTCTTTTAGGACCCTCTCCACTTCCGCCCTTCTAATAGGGACTGTCAGGGCCTGCGCCTGCACTTCTTTTAATCTAGGGAGGGGGAGAGCTTGCAGATAGTTAAAGATCTCCTCCCGGGAGGGGGCACTGTGCTGTGTATAGAGGGTGTGATAATATTTAGCAAATACTTGCCTAATCTTTTGAGGGTGTGTTTGTACTTCCTTTGTGTCAGGGTCTAATATGGACCCTACTGAGGTGCGTGCCCCCTGCTCCCTCAATCTCCTGGCTAATCTTCGGGCACCTCTAGGACCTCCCTCATAATAATATTGCTTTAAAAAAAACAACTGCTGTTCTAACATAGAAACATAGACTTTGACGGCAGATAAGGACCACTTGGCCCATCTGTCTGCCCATTTCCCTACCTACAGGATAGGCCATAGATCCTAGTTAACCAACAGCCTATTTCTTCCTACCCCCCACAAGAATTGCCTTATGTCTGTCCCATGCATTCTTGAATTCTCCCACAGTTTTAGACCCCACAACCTCCTCAGGAAGGCTGTTCCATGCATCCACTACCCTCTCTGTGAAATAATACTTCCTCACATTGCCCCTGAACCGCCCTCCTTCTATTTTTAAATTGTGTCCCCTTGTTCTTGCAAGTCTCTTTTTCTGAAAGATGCTACCCTCTTGGACTTTGTTGATTCCACTGAGGTACTTAAAAGTTTCTATCATGTCCCCACTCTCCCTTCTTTCCTCAAGGGTATACATATTAAGCTCCTTTAGTCTCTCCTCATACGGCTTCTCTTGCAGACCCTGCACCATTTTAGTTGCCCTCCTCTGGACTACCTCTATCCTGTCTGTGTCCTTGCGAGATGGGGTCTCCAGAACTGGACACAGTACTCCAGATGGGGTCTCACCAACTGTCTGTACAGAGGGATAACAACTTCCTGTTTTCTGCTGCTGATGCCTCTCCCTATACATCCCAGTATACCCCCAGCCCTCCCTACTGCCTTCTCACATTGCTTGCTAACCTTAAGGTCATCTGATATGATTACCCCCAGGTCCCTTTCCTCTTTTGTTGTTGTTACTACCTCCCCACCCATTGTGTATTCTTCCCCTGGGTTCTTGTTTCCCAGGTGCATTATTTTGCACTTCTTTGCATTGAATCCTAGCTGCCATACTTCTGACCATTCCTCCAACCTTGCCAAGTCCCTTTTCATCCTTTCCACTCCACCTTGTGTATCAACCCTGTTGCAGATCTTTGTGTCATCTGCAAAAAGGCATACTTTTCCTTCCAGTCCCTCTGCAATGTCACTGATGAAGACATTAAAAAGGACTGGACCCAATACTGAACCCTGCGGTACCCCACTAGTAACCTCTCTTTCTTCAGAGTGGACTCCATTTACAATTACCTTCTGTGTCCTGTTGTGCAGCCAATGTTTTACCCAGGCTACCACCCTGGGACCCACTCCCAAGCTGGTTAATTTGACTATTAATCTTTTGTGTGGGACTGTGTCAAATGCCTTGCTAAAGTCTAGGTAGGCCATGTCCACAGCCCCTCCCTGGTCTACTACTCTGGTCACCCAGTCAAAGAAATCTATTAGATTCGTCTGACATGACCTTCCACTGTGAATCCATGCTGCCTTGGGTCCTGTGCTCCACTGGCCTCTAGGTACTCAACTATTCTTTCCTTCAGAAGTGACTCCATCACTTTCCCTACCCCAGAGGTCAGACTGACAGGTCTGTAGTTTCCTGCCTCTGTCTTGGTCCCACTTTTGTGAAGGAATCACATCCACCTTCCTCCAGTCCTCGGTACCACCCATCCTCCATGATTTATTAAAAGAGTAGCTAGTGGTTTCACTAGTTCCTCCCTTAATTCTTTTAGAATTCTGGGTGAATTCCATCAGGACCCATTGCTTTGTCCACCTTCAGTTTTAGGAGTTCTTTCAGAACCCTTTCTTCTGTGAAAGGACTGGGATCGACCCCTATCAAGAGTGCTTCTGTTAATTGGATTAGGCACTTCCCCTCCTCTTTGTGAATACTGAGCAGAAATATTACGTTCAGTATCCCTGCTTTTCACTGTCCCCTCTGCCCACCTACCGTTCATTCTATTCAGCCTCACTATCCCTCCCTTTGTCTTTCACTCGCTGATGTACCTATAAAAGGTTTTATCCCCTTCTTAACTGAGTTGGCTATCTTTTCCTCATTTTGGGCCTTTGCTATTCTGACTTCCCTCCTGCTTCCTTCTGCCTTAACGTTTAGCTCTCTGTCCTGCTCCTTCTGTGTTTCCTTATACTTCGGAATGCTATCATTTTCTTCCTGACTTTCACAGCCACCTCTTTTGAGAACCATAGTGGCTTTTCTTTCGTTTTGATTTGTTTATTTGCTTCACAAAAAGGCTTGTTGCCTCTGTGATGGCAGTTTTGATGATTCCCCATTGTTGCTCCACACCTCCTTCTAGCCTGTTTGCTAGTGCTTTTCTGAGGCACTCTCCCATCTTGCCAAAGTCAGCTCTCCTGAAGTCCAGTACCCTCACTTTTGTATGGCTTGACTCTGTAGCTGAGTTTAACGTGAACCACACTGTTTGATGGTCACTTGTCCCCAGATGGCAACCCACTTCTAGATCTGAGATCCTCTCACTGCCCCGTTTGAGAATCACGAGGGTCTAAGATTGCTCCCTCACAGTGGGTTCTGAAACTAGCTGTCTAATGCCTGCCACCTGTAGGGCATCAAGAATGGCCCTGCTCTTGGATGTGGCTGCAGCAAATGTGCTCCAGTTAACATCTGGCATATTCAGGTCTCCCATCAATAGTATCTCCCTTTCTCTGCCATTCTAAGAATGCCTTCTATCATATCCTTGTCCATTCCCTCCCCTGACATGGGGTCTGTACCTAACCCCTGTGTGGATTGTGGTGCCCTTTCCAGTCTCCAAGGTGACCCACAGTGCCTCCTCTCCTCCCTGTTTACTCTTTTGTTCAGTTGCTTTTATCCCTTCCTTTACATAGAGAGCTACTCCTCCCCTCTTCTCCTGCCTGTCTCTCCTGTAGGTTATGTACCCTGGTATGTTAACATCTCAGTCATGGTTCTCTGTGTACCATGTTTCTGTGACTGCTACGATATCCAGGCATCCCTCTTCCATCAAGGCCACCAGCTCAGGGAGCTTGTTGCCCAGACTACGGGCATTGGTACTCATTACCCTCCATTTCCTGATGGCCTTACTCCCTTTTGCCCCATCCCTGTCCTTCTTGCCTTTGTCACTTTCTCCATTTACCCCTGCCCTTCTCCCTATCGACACCTCTGTGTTGGTGTTTGCCGCACTTACTACCGTGATTATTTGGGGGCTAGGATTTCCCTGCTCCTTTCCAGTGCCTCCCCCCTTGGCTAGTTTAAAAGCTTGCCAATGAAGCATTTAAACCTATCACCTAGGATTCTGGTTCCCCTCCCGGACAGATGCAGCCCATCATGCCAGTATAGGCTTGCATCACTCCAGGTGGACCCCCAGTCCCCAATGAAGCCAAATCCTGAGCTCCACCAGTTTTCAACCACTGATTGAATCCCATGTGCGGAACACCCTAGCCTCTCCTGTGCCATAGATGGGCAGCACCTCCAGAGGTACTGTATGCGTGCTACTTGACTAAGGCCCTCCCCAATTCCACAAACTCTTCCTGCACTTCTCTAATCCCTTTCTTAGCCAGGTCATTTGTCCCTAGGTGGACAGTGACATCCAGCTCCCTCCCTGTGCAGCTGCTCAGGCAATCCTGAGATTCGCTCCCTGTCCCTCAAGCCATGGCGCCAGGCAGGCACCTTACCTCCCTCTCCCTTCCTCCCCAGTTCTACCTTCCTAACAATGGAGTCCCCACCAGGAGTTGTTTCCTTCCTGCAGGGTCCCCTGCCACCCTCCTGTGGGTCTCCTTTGTGGAGGTTCCCAGCATCCTCCTTGGTCTCCACTGCGGGTGCCTCCATAGAGGAACCACACTTTGCCAGAATGGCATAGGAATTGTGGAGAGGTACAACTGGAGGGATGCGCCTCTGTTCCACCACCCTCACCCTCCCTGAGCCCACTGTGGTCCAACCGCTCCTCTTTCTTGGCAACCTCTGAGACCTCTTGATCAAGACATTTCTGGAGTTGTTGCTTAGTCTTTAAAATAAGAGGTTTAACTGTGTGATCCCCCTGGTGCCTACATCTGTTGGAGGGTATTCAGGTCCCCTTTTAAACTCTTATATGTTTGTTCTCTGGCTTTTCTACGTTGCACAGAGGCTTTTATTATTAAACCTCTAAGGACTACCTTTAGGGTATCCCAGAGGATCCCCGGGGAGGTCTCTGACTGATCATTCTCATTTACTATTTCAGGAATTCATTCCGGAATCTCCTTTTTGAATTCTGGGTCCCTAAGATATGCCAGATTCAATTTCCAGTGAGTATTCTTGTAACTTTTTCCCAAGCGTAGCTTTACACACACTGCCGAGTGATCCGAAAGCAACGGGGCCCCGTGCCATACATCTAATACCCCTTCATAGTGTTCTATCATAGTATAAAAATAATCCAGTCTAGCAGCCACTCCTGTTCTGGCAGACACATGTGTAAAACTTCTAAGCGTAGGAAATGTGTGGCGCCAGGTGTCTACAAAACCCAAACTGGCCAAGGTTGATTTAGTATATTTCTGTACTAGGTTAACCCAATGGGGTAAATTCCTGGAAACATCTAACGATGGGTCCATAACCATGTTTAGTCGCCCCGAACAAGCTGACCCCTTGTAATTCTGAAAAAAATCTTTGGATAAATGGTTTTGGTGAATCCGGGGGGAAATAAACCGAGGCCAAGGTGACCTCTCTATTATACAGGTAACCCAAGATTATAGCATAACGGCCCTCGGGGTCTTCCCTCTGCTCAGTCTCCTCCCATGTAGCTGTTTTTGTCATAAGCAAAGCCACTCCCTTCCTACGTCCTGATCTGTGTGAGGAAGACGCTACCAGCACATATCCCTTACCCTGCAGCTTACCATGCTCTCCCTGGGACAAGTGGGTCTCCTGTAAAGCTACTATTTCCGGTTTCTCACTATGTAAATATTTAAAAGACAAGGAACCTCTGTGCGCAAACTTGCAGGCAAGGGCCACCCCAAAGGGCATCGGCTGGGAAGCCAAGTTTGAAAAAAATGTGTGATTTTGTGTTTCTTCAAACTTGGCTTCCAGCGGATGCCTTGGGGTGGCCTTGCCTCGGTGTTTGCGCACAGAGGTTCCTTTGTCTTTTAAATAGTTTTTTAATTTAATGGGTTCACCACACATATCCAAGGCACACTGCCTATAGGGTGGCTGGTCCATGCCACTAGGGTGTCAAACAGACGAGGCATACTGATGAGTCCTGGTAGGACGAAACACGTGTCTATGTTTTCTGTTAGCACCCTTTGCAAACTGTGTGAGAGGCCTTTCGGCACCATGCAATTCTGCTTAAAGTTGGACCAGCATAACATTCTGTGGTGATTTTCATATGCAGCCCATGATGCTTTGCATTGTGGGGGCATGTGTGATTTTGTGTTTTTTTTCATGTAAATATTGATGTATCTTAGCTCTCTTGACTGGGGAGTGAATTCCGTTAATATTTAGGGAAATTTCCAGCGAGGAGACTGCCATTATGATAGATCAGTGTGGGTATGGATATGCATGAACCTCATAATATTCCAAACCATGGTCTCAACCTTGTCTCGTGCCTCCCCTTTAACTATCTTCCTACCTTCGGATCCAACCAATATTTTCTGCACCCCTAATCCCAACACCCCATAATAATTTCCATGGACTGTCCTATACCAGTAGCATGTAATTACAGTCGGTAAATGTACATTTGCTATGTCATATTTTAAACACCAGCTTCTCAGCTGAAATATTAATAAAGTAAGAATTGTCATACAATACATTTTGAAAACATTTAACCACGCCCCCTGTCTCGGGATAAACATGTGAGGTTACCAACCAGGCTACCCCTTTAGTAACTGTAGAACACATATGGTCTGCATTCTAAAACTATGTTTGACTTCCAAAGTGAGGAGGATAAACCAACTTCCTCCTATTCTGCAAGTGGTGTACACAATCACCACTAGGGGGGAGGTAATCCAGCTTGAGAACCAAGTCGGGCCTCCCAGGGGCTATCACCGCCCCCTAATTGAGGACAGCCAAATATAGCTGCAGGTGGAAAATCCAACCTCCTGCAGCATTTCAAATAAAAACAGAGCAGTGGCAAAAACGGAAATAAAATGGGCAGGAAAATTAAATGCGTCATATTGACCCTTTTGTGCCCAGACACGACAGTCTTCCACTCATTCCGGTAAATCAGGTTTAGGGAAGAAGATGAAAGAACAAACAACAGAAAAGGAAAAAAAAAAAACTGTCTGCCCATCACATTAAGATGTAGTGTCTACGAAATATCTCAGCAAAACTGTTCCCCTTATTAAATTTCCAGCCCCCACCTCAGTAAACACAGACATCATTTACATTAAATGTACCCCACTTAAAGTTCCGAAGTCTCAAATGGAGTAAATAAGCGCTTCAGCCTATAGAAATTATATAGTTCACTTCAACAGCCCAAGATAATCAGGCCCCAAACCTTCAACCACGGATACTATTTCCAAGGGTAGTGTTCAGGCCACAAGGGTTGCCTCCTCATAGTTACTCAAGGCAGGATCTTCTGCTAACCCCTTTGGGGTTTACGATGATCAAAGTAATTCAGGTCACAGCAACCACCTGTCTGAAAGAGGTCAGGGTTTTTGCCACAGTGTTCGGTAAGTTCTGAGCCCTGTTATTCCTTCCTTTCTGTGGCGCTACCATTTTCCATCTCTCCGCTCTCTGTACAGCACTATTCTCCTTCAGCTTCTCCCGGAATTTGATACCCCGTTTTAAAACCTCTGCTTTGGTCTCCTCCGCCGTCTCGAACTCCCGTCTTCCACAAGGAAATTGAATAATCATTCGGGCTGGATACGGCATTGTAAACTTTATTTTCTGCTCCTTCAAGTCCCCAAACAGCGGCTGGTATTCTCTTCTAGCTCTCAGTGTAGCCGGGGCATAATCGTTATCGATATAGGTTCTATCCTGACCATGAAATATTTTTTGCTTCCTCCAGGCAGTAATTAGAACAAACTCTTTTGTGGAGAACTTAAGGAACCATGCTATTACTGAGTGCAGTCTAGCTTTCTATGCAATTGGCTTAGGGCCGAGGGCCCTGTGGACCCTCTCGAACTCCAGCTGTAGGTCATCGGGCAATTCAAGGGCCGTACAGAGCACAACAGTCAGAAATTCCATGATATTCTGGCCCTCTGCTCCTTCCTGGATCCCATACAGTCTCAAATTCTTCCTGCGGGTACGATTTTCAGCATCTTCTTGTCTCTGCTGAATCATGAGCTGTGTATCTTGTATTTGCTGCACCGCCATCTCTAAGTTATCAATACGATTCTCTGCCACGGTGAGTTGTCTCTCTGAGTCATCTGCCGTCTGTTCAAGAAGCTCTACATCTTTTTTAAGTGCTCCATAGAACTGTTTCATCTCCACTCTGAAACTAAGCAATTCTGTGTAGATCATGTCTAACTTGATCTTTTTCCTGGGAGTGCGAGCTGTCGAGTTGGCCAGTTTCCATCGAGGCCTGGGAGAGCTCAGAATCCGTTGCCTCAGAACACAATCCTCGTCCCTCAGGTGCCATTTCAGTTATTTTTTCCGTCATCTTCTGCCCTTTATATTTATTCCCCTTCGGCATCAAGCTTTTTAGCTATATATTTTAATTTTTTGTCAGAATTGAAGGTACTTTTCGTCGTTCTGGGCACGGAGCTGTTAACCTAGGCTGCCATTCGGGTTGATGACGCAACCGGAAGTCTGCTACATATTTTCAAGTCAGGATTGGACGTAGGTATCCACATATTACGTTCCTCCTACGACACGGGCAGCCGCCTCCGGTGTTTTCCTCCGCTGTTATTCTTGGCTCCACGTCTCTGACTTCACCCTGGATGTCCAGGTGAAGGTCATGGACGCCCCTTTCAAGGGCTCAGTCCTTTTTAGTGAAGGTCATAACTCACCTCCAAGAACCTAGCAAGGCTGTTAGAGCTATATACACCATGTACAGGTCCACACAGAAACAGAACCTTCGCCAGCCATTTCGTTAGTCGTCTGGGCAACAGCACCAAGGCCAACAAAACAGAGGAGCCTTTAAACATAAGGCCACCTTTCAGGCCTCAGGGAGTTCAGGACCTAGAGCCACCAGAACCTCCCAGGCCCCTTTGCCTGGCCCCGGCTCCTCGGCCTGACTCTCTGCCTGCCCCGCCTCCCTTCGGCAGAATCCTTTGGGGAAGGAAATAGGGGGTCGCTTTTCTGTCTACCTAGAAGGATGGCAATGAGTTGTAACTGATCAGTGAGTTCTTCATTTGATAAAGAAAGGACATATTTTGGAGTTCACAGAGGTGTCCCAGACAACCCTCCCGTAAACTCCTATTACCCTGCATCACACCTCTCCCTTATCCAGAAAGAGATCCAAGTGCTTTTGCTGAAATGGGCCATAGAGCCAGTTCTGCCAGCTCAAAGGGCAAACGGAGTATATTCCCACATTTTTCTGGTCCTGAAGAAAACAAAGGACTGGATCTCAGCCACCTAAACAAGTACATAGAGAACAAATGGTTCAGGATGGTCACCCTTCCAGGCCTGCTCCCCCTCCTTCATCAAGGGGTCTGGCTGTGCTCCCTGGACATGTAGGACGTGTACCTCCACATTTTGGTATTTCAGCCCCACAGGAGGTTCCTTCTCTTCCGCATTCATGGCAACCATTATCAATTCCGCGCTCTGCCATTTGGCCTGTCCTTGGCTTCCCAAGTCTTTTCGAAGTGCCTAGCAGTAGTGGCTGCGGCTCTCGGATGGAAGGGCCACTGTGTCTTTCCTTAGCTGGATAATTGGCTGTTGGTAACTCTGTCCAGGGATCGACTGGTCAACACGATGGCTGACACCTTTACTGCAATACATCGGGGCAGTTTTGGACACCGCTGAGACAAGGCTTTCCTTCCTCTGGACAGAGCGGAATGCCTTCAGGAACAGGCTCGCCTAGTTTCCTCGGTGCACCAGGTCCCAGCCAGAGTATTCCTGCAGCTGCTTGGGCACATGGCAGTGGCCATCGCAACGGTCCTTCTATGCCTGCACATGGGGGTTCCCCAGTGGACCCTGTGAGTCTAATGGAATCACTGCATGGACAGCTTGGAGCAGCTGGTCACGGTCTCCACTCCGGTGCTCCAAACTCTGGCCTGGTGGTTGAACCCCTCCAATCTTTCATTGGGAGTCCCCTTTTAGCAGGAGTGTCCTTGTCAAATCCTGATCATGGACACGGCCGGCCTGTGCTGGGGTGCGCATTTAGCAGACCATCAGACCCAGGGCACTTGGTCTCTCCAGGAGCAGCATCTCCATATCAATATTTTGGAGATGTGGGCAATTTCTTTATGCCTTTCAGGCATTTCAAATGATTCTGCTCCCAGGCCCTCTCCTTATTCAAATGGACAGTAAGTAAGTGGTCTTCTACATAAATAAGCAAGGGGGGGGGGGGACTCACTCCTGTCCCCTCTGCAGGGAGGCTATGAGAGTCTGGTGTTGGGCCATCGAGCATCATCTGGAATTCACTGCCATACAAAACACCTTGGCTAGCAGTTTAAGCTGGTCTCGGTCCAAGGCATACGAATGGGAACTCCTCCAGTCTGTGGCTGAAGAGATATTTGACAGATGGGGCTAGCCCGAGTTGGACCTCTTTGCGTCCCCATTCAGTGCCAAACTGGCCAGTTTTTGCTTGCTAGATCCAGGGCCTGGTGATTTCTGGTGAGACGCATTGTCCCACTCTCGGACAGGGAGGTTTCTTTATGCCTTCGCTTCCTTCCTTCCTTTTACTGCAGAGAGTCCTTCTCAAGTTGGAGTTGGAAGGAGCAGGTATTATTCTGATAGCTCCCTACTAGCCACGTCAGATTTGGTTCCCACTACTTCAGCAGCTTGCAGTGCAACCCCCAATTCCCCTGCCTCTGAGCTCAGACTTGCTCTTCCAGGAGCAGGGTACCCTGGTTTATCTGGACCTTAGGTCGTTGCACCTGCATGCATGACTCCTGCAGACCTAGCTGTGGCCTGTTTTGGGGTTTCTCCCAGAGTGGCAGAAGTCTTGGTGGCCTCTAGAAGGTCTTCCACCAGAGCTACTTACTCTATGAAGTGGAAGCGGTTTTGCATTTGGTCCTCGGCTCACCACCTTGATCCGTTCACATACCCGGTGAACTCTGTTTTGGAGTATCTCCTTTCCCTATCAGAGTAAGAGCTGAGTTACTCCTCCATTAAGGTGCACTTATCGGCCATCTCTGCATGTCATGCAACTGTAGGGGACAAACCTGTTGCCCAACTGGATCTTTCCCACACTTTTTTGCGTGGTATTTTACACCTCAAACCTCCCATCAGGGACCCTGTCCCGCTTTGGGATCTTTTATTTCTTTTGGAAAAATTTACGTTACTTCCCTTCGAACTGGCTGCAAGTTGCGAGCTCCGCTTTCTGTCCTGGAAAGTGTTACTTTTAGTTGCCATTACTTCTGCTTGAAGAATTTCTGAGCTTCAGGCTCTGATGCGTAAAAGCACCTTATTTAGTTTTCCACAAGGACCAGGTGTCCCTGTGGATGAATCCCACATTTTTGCCCAAGGTGGTGTCCGAGTTTACACTGAATCAGGACATCCATTTAGCTGTTTACAATACAGAGTATTCTAATTGAGGGGAGGCTCTTCTTCACACTCTGGATGTTCACAGGGGTGCTTCTTTACTATACAGATCGCACCCATGCTGTTCCTAAGTCATAACAGTTTGTTTCTTTCACCCCAAGGACTGAAGGGGCTCCAGTTTCTAAACAGACCTTATCCAAATGATTAGTTAACTTCATTATTTATTGTTACAGAAAGTATGACAAGTCTTTGCTGGGTCTGGTCAAAGGCCATTCTACCAGGGGCATGACTCCTTCCTTTGCATCCATTAGAAACGTGTCTGCAGCTGATATCTGCGCAGCTGCCACTTGGAGTTTCATACACACTTTCATTTGGTATTACAGTGGATATTGCCTCAAGTCGTAGGGCAGGCTTCGCCCTTGCTGTCCTATAGGGCCTGCTCTCATGAGCATTCCAGCCGACGTTTACCTCTGCCCGACCTTAAGGTGTCGGTCTTTTCACTGCTTGGGACTCTGTCCTTGTGGTATAACTTACTGCAAGAGCTCCCCCTCGAAGTGAGATAGTAAAGTTCTGTAAGAACTTACCATAACAGTAGATCTTCAAGGGGAGCTCTTGCAGCAGGTGCTGCTTTCCCTCCCATCTTCCCTCGGTAACTGTTTCTCCATTGTCTGTTATACCGTTCCTCTTTTCGGAGACACCTCTTCTGTTCTCCATTTCTATGTTTGCCAGGGTCTACAGCGGGAGAACTGAGGTAGGGTTGGGAGACCAATCCTTATATACCATTGGCCAACATCAGGGGCAGGCCAAAATCAGGGGGCAGTTCCCCGCTGAATACTGCTAGCTAGAAGTTTTCTGTAGGGTCCTGGCACCTGCCAGCTTCAGTCCTTATGGTGTAACCTGCTGCAAGAGTTCCTCTCGAAGATCTACTGTTACGGTAAGGCCTTACGTAACTGTACTTTCCGTTTTCAGGGGGAACATTTCCAGTTCCGGGCCTTGCATTTTGGCTTGTCTTTGGCCCCTTGTGTGTTTGCCAAATGCCTGGCAGTGGTGGCAGCTGCTGTCAAGCGGGAGTGACTCTTTGTCTTTCCCTACATGGACGACTGGCTTCTCAGGGCCCAGGCCAGGGAATGCCTGTTGCAGACTCTGGAACATACCACCTGCCTATTCCAGGAACTGGGGATCACGGTCAACCTGCCCAAGTCGGTTCTGACCCCCTGTTAGCACCTTCAGTACATAGGAGCAGTCCTGGATATGACTCAGGGTATGGCCTTCCTATCCCAGGACAGGGCGGATCGCCTTATAGCTCAAGCCCGCCTGTTGTGCAGCAGCCACGTTGTCTTGTCCAGAACCTTCCTCCGGCTCCTGGGACTGATGCCTGCAGCTGTAGTCACAGTTCTGTAGCCAGACTGCACATCAGAGTACCCCAACATGCAAGCTGTGCTTTTTGTCGTGGGAAATGTTATTTTTGGTTGCTATTGCTTCTGCTCAAAGGATTTCAGAGCTCCAAGTGCTCAAGTGTGAGCAGCCTTATTTGATTTTCCACAAAGTCTTTGTGTACTAATCCTGTTTCTTCCTACAATGGTGTTGGAGTTTACTTTAAACCAATCCATCCATCTGCCTGTTTATTTCCTAGAGCATGCCAATCCAGGAGAAGCATTTCTTCACACTTTAGACGTACATAGAATTTTACTTTTTGCTACAGGAAGTATGGCAAGGACCTTCCTCACACTGTTCGTGGCCATTCCACCAGAGATATGGCCGCTTCTGTTGCCTGTTACAGGAAAGTTTCAGCTGCAGAGATCTGCGCTGTGGCTGCAGTACTGTCCGCACCTTACCAGGCACTACAGTCTGGACATTGCCTCTAGGCGTAGGGCCAGTTTTGGCCTAACTGTTCTTCGAGGCCTGCTTTCTGCAGCAGCTTAGCGTTTTTGCTGTGTTTTTTAGTTCATTTTGCATTTTTAGTTAAAGAAGAGAGGGCATTATGTGAGGTAGTAAAGGGAGATGTGTTGTGTTTTTCACGTTTTTTTTTTGTTTAGAAATGACCCAGAGTTCGATTGCCTTATGTTGCTCGTGTCAGTTTGTTGTATTTGTCCTTTTTTGTGATCCTTTTGGATTACTGCCAAGCATCCTTTCTAGGTGCTGGCTGCTGTGTTCAGTTCTCTGTTTTGTGGAGGAGCCAATAGCCGGTACTGTGACTGAACGGTCTTACCGATCCTGACATATATGTGGCTTTTTTTACTGTCTGCAAGCCCGAGTGCAGCCACCGAGGGAGAGATTGAAGTTAAAACCCTGATTTGGAGAAGCCCCATCGGAGAGCGTCGGACTTCGTCCTGATCCTGGAGAGTTGTTGATGGTGGCTTCTGGCATCCTGGTGGTTTGGATGATGGAGTGGAGAGGCTTTGTCTGCTAGTCGACTGAGGGGTGTCCTGTTTGGAGAGTTCTCAGGGCCGGGCAGCCCGCCTGAGGTGGGTACTCCACTGGGGTTGCCCCTCAAGGGTGTTGGGGAGCGTTTGTTGAAGGATGAACAATGCTCAGACTACCCCGGGGTTTCCCAGAGATGTCTGTTGGAGGTCAGTCATTTTGTTGGGGGCCCCAAGTGGAGGGACGCTCAGGTGGGATATCTGCCTTCAGGGTAGGGTGCAGCCTTCTCTAAGGATCCCCTGCCTTTCCTTGGATATACGGAGGAACAGCATCATAACTGCATGTTTCATCTTTCCTGGATAAACTGATATCTGCTTCATTCTCTCCTAGACATGTCAAAGGATTAAGATCTGTGTGGGCTTGCATTGGTTTATATTACTTTGACTGGGAGGTGGTGAGAGAGCCTCATTGGTTTTGCTCATTTTCGAATTCCACAGTAAAAGCTGCGGTCGTGAGAGGGCTGCAGTTTTCATGGCATTTGGTTGGTGAGTGGAGTGTGGGAGGGAGAGCCCTACCTTCACTTTTATTCAGTCTACGCTTGAGTGACTGTAAATACATTTGAGATGGAACAATGTACCTTACCTTTGGACATTTTTATTTTTCCAAGATCAGTGAACTTTGGACATTTAGAGACTTGATTTAACCTCAGCTTCAAGATCCCCTCTTACTCTGTTTCTATTTTTATTACATGTTATGTGATTGAGTTTTTCAGTTTTAATTCGGGTTTGGGGGTAAACTAAGGGAGGGTAGTAAATCTGATTTGTATGGTGTATTGTGTTTTCTTTTGAGGAGCTTGTTGTGTTCTTGCATTGTTAATTTCTGTTGCTGCTAGTAAAGAGCAGTCATTATGTGTTGGCATTGTGCTCTGATGGTCAAGCACTATTCCCCTGCCAGGCTCGGGGGCCTGTGTCTTTTTGACTGCCCCCCGCTGAGGTATATAGGTGTTGTCACACCTTGATGATAGCTCGGTGGAGACGGAGGGGCACGGGGGTCTGGGCCTGGTGGGGGTGCGGAGCAAGGTGGATGGAGAGAGGTAATGGGGTCAAGGAGACGCCTTGCGGTGAACCTAAGGGCTCCACAGTGGGTGGGAAAATGACGTGGTTTTCCTCGGCCGCTCATCCAACTCGGGCAGTGTTATTTAATGCCAGGTCTATTAAGAACAAGACAGCAGTGACTGCTGATTTTGTTGGAACATTGTACCTGGCATGCATCACCGAGACCTGGCTGGACGAGAATGCTGGTCCTGTGTTGGAGTAGGCTGTTCTGGCTGGATACTCGGTGATACACCGCTAAGATTGGATCGTAAGGGCGAGGGTGTAGCCATTTGTTTTAAGTTGGAACTGAGAAGAAGAATCAGCATTTATATAGTGCTGTTCATACATAGTGTATCCCAAAGCGCTTTACAAGCAATGCTAGACTGGTAGTGAGGTGACTGAATGTCTAGTGGCAGCCATATCGCACATTATCACCCACACACAGCCTGGGTAATTGCATGAACCAGTTTATGGGAAGGGGAATGTTAGCCAGGACACTGGGAATGTCCCCTACTCTGCGAAGAGTGCCCTGGGTTCTTTTACTTCCACCTGGACACCTGCCAGGACAACACCAGGATGGGTAGAAGGGACCTCAGTTTAACGTCTCATCCGGAGGACGGCACACCCCAGCAGTACAGCACCCCCCCAATACTGCACTCGGATGAACAGTGATTTCTTTTAGGTGCAAGCCCAATCCCGCTGTGGCACGAGAACCGACAACCTTCTGAGGTGCCAACTGAGCCACGCTGACATCTTGCATTGTAGATATGCCAGTGGGGATCACCAGATCCTTCGAGTGTATCATGGGTGTAGGTATGGGTTGCAGGATACTTATTGTCTACCATCCACCTGGGGGCGAGAAGGAATTCCTGCAGGAAATCGCAGACTTCGTCGTCGACATGGTGTTAGAATCCCCCGGAATGGTTGGTTTCTGGGGGATTTCAATGCCTGAGTCGACGACGGACTCTCGCAATTTGGTCAAGACTTCCTCCAACTGATGACTTAGTCGGGCTTCATACAAGTAGTTACCTCTGTGACCCATGATTGTGGTCACTCTCTGGATCTGGTGTTCTTCCTCGGGATGGAGATCTCCAACCTGGTGGTGGAGCCAGTCCACTGGTCTGACAGCCACACTATAGGGTTCAGTTTCGCGGCTCCCCCAACAGACCTGCCCTTATGGAGATGGTCCGGTACTGCCCTCTAAGGGGTTTGACCCCCGATGGTCTTATGGTGGTGCTGGACCTATCGAGTAGGCCGAGGGAAAGCTTGGAACCAAGTGATCTGCTACTGTATTATAATAGCACAGTGTCAGAGACCCTGAATTCCGTAGCTCTTGTCCGAGTTTGCCCACTCACTGTCCGCCCTTGGTCCACGTGGTTTGATGGGACCTTGAAGGAGTTGAGGTGAGTGGGGTGAAGGTTGGAGCATCGCTGGCAGAAATCTGGTTTGCGTGATGATAAACTTAGATTGATGTCCTATTATGAGAACTATCAATCGGCGGTCTCCCGTAAGAAAACAAGAGTTCCTGTCCAGGGAGATGCTACTGCGAGAAACCAACCTGCTCAGCTCTTCCGAACTGTGGACAGGTTGTGCAATCCAGCCTGTCTTTAGAATCGGAGAGCGTTTTCACAGCTTAAGTATGATGAGTTTGCTTGATTCTTCGCAGATAAGGCTGTCACAATCAGGTCGGAAATCTGTGCAGCACGCTCTAATGAGCGCTGCAGTGGTCGGTGGGAGGTGACAAGGCCCAGTTTAGTTGGTCTGACTTTGACCGGCTGGCAATCACAGACATCGTGAAGACTATCCAGGGTACGCGACCGACTTACTGTAGTTTGGATCCTGGTCCTACTCACCTCCTTGTGCAGTGTGTGGAGGTCATCAGATCAGTCCTAGCGGAGATAGTCTGATGCTTGCTGGAGACAGGAGTGTTCCCTGACCCCTTGAAAGAGGCAGTGGTGACACCTTTATTAAACTGTAGATTTAGTAGTTGCCGTATTGGTCCTTGCAAGAATAGATCCAGAAGCAAATGATTTGATACCTTTTAATGGACCAACATAGATGTAACATCTATGTTGGTGAGCCCTTTGTTCTTGTTACATCTATGTTGGTCCATTAAAAGGTATCAAATCATTTGCTTCTGGATCTACCTTTATTAAAGGAATCTTCCCTCGATCTGGATTGTCTTGCAAACTTCAGACCTGTCTCTAACCTGCCCTTTTTGGGCAAGGCTGTTGAGAAGGTAGTCATGTTGCAACTGGAGGATCATCTTACCACCCACGATGTCTATGATCCTCTCCAGTCTGGATTCAGGAAGAGGCATAGTACTGAGATGGCACTTTTTCGAGTACTTAATGATGTGATAGCGAGAGATTGGAAGAGCAGTTCGTTCTTGGTTCTTTTTGATCTCTCTATGCAGCGTTTGACACTGTGGATCATGGGGTTTTATTGGAGCACCTGCGGATGATCTGTGGACTGTCTGGTACAGTTCTCGGGTGGTTCCATTCTTTCCTCACAGGCAGGACTCAGAGAGTGATGTCGGGAATTTTTTTCTCTGCTCCTCTCCCCCTGGCCTAGGGGTTTCCGCAGGGCTCCATTTTATCTCCCACGTTGTTCGCGGTGTATATGCTGCCATTGGGGGACATTATAAGGCAGTATGGGCTGAGTTTTCACTGCTATGCAGATGATACTCAGCTATACATGTCCTTTGTGCCCGAAAATGATGAAGCTGTCTTGGTCTTTAACAACTGCCTTGCTGAGATTCAAGACTGGATGAGTGCCAACTGGTTGAGGTTGAACCCGGACAAGACTGAGGTGTTGGTTGTGGACCCAGGTCATCAGGTAGAGGGGTCTTCATCTGGTCAACCATCCAGGCTCTGGCTGGGAGGCTGCCAGTTGATCGGAAGCGGAATCTGGGCGTTACGCTTGATGGCGGGCTGACGCTTAAATCTCAGGTGTTGGCCCTCATCAAGACCTCATTTTACCATCTGAGGAATATCGCCGGGATAAAACATCTTGTTCCACCTGATGATCTTCCAGTGCTGGTCCATGCCTTTGTGACCTCCCGCCTTGATTACTGCAATGCTCTGTATCTAGGGCTACTGGGGGTGGACATCTGCCACCTACAGCTGGTGCATAATGCGTCAGTGCAATGGCCAGGTTGTCGACTGGTTTATCTAGATCTAGCCATATCTCACCTGTGCTCCACGGACTGCACTGGCTGCTGGTGCAGTGGTGGATCACCTTCAAGGTCAGTTTGCCGTATAAGGCCATACACGGATAGGGACCGTGTTATTTGCAAGATCGCATTCGTCCCTACTGCTCCCTCTGTCCACTCCGTTCCACTGACGAGGGATTGCTAGAGGTTTCCAGGGTCCATTTGAAGACCTCAGGGGCCAGAGTATTTACATTTGTGGCCCCCTCCCTGTGGAACACTCTACCTCATCAGGTTAGAGAGTGCCTGACCACTGAGGCCTTTAAATCTGCACTGAAAACATATTTATTTAGTTTAGTGTTTCCTGATGCTTGTTAATTTTTGCTGCCTTGTTTGTTGTTAATATTATTATTTTAAATTATTAGATGATGTTGATTTGTTTTTACTATCTATGTACAAGTGCTTTGGTATTTCGAAAAGCACTTTTTAAAAATGAAATTGACTTTGACTTTCTTAGGCTCTTGGTTTCCAAGCACCCAGAATGTATTTCCTAATTGCAGAACTGCTTGGGACTCGTTCCATAGGTGTGGCCTGCTGCAAGAGATACCTACGAAGTAAGACAGTACAGTTATGTAAGTACTTACAGTAAGAGTAGCTCTTCGAAAGGAGCTCTTGCAGCAGGCCATGCCATCCCACCCTCCATTCTCCTGGACCTGTGAAGTCCTCCTGTGTCTGTGTTTCCTATCATTTATTTTTGGTGGGAACCTTTGGTTCCTCAGTGGGAGATCGACTGCTGTGGTCTTTGGCGGGCGAACTGAGGAAGGTGCAGGGGGCCGCCCACTGTATTTATTTATTTTTCTCTAGCTTTTTGGTCCCCATCGCCTCCTCCCACCAACTGGCGATGGGGATACATATGTATTTTACGGATTTTCTCCTGGCCCCCCCCCGAAAGGCCGCTGCACACGGTTGTGTGAGTGTGTGGAGGCACGCATCGCACCCTGTGGCAAAAGCTCAGCCCCTTCCACCTCCCGATACTTTTGCCACCCCCTCTCCACCTGCACTACCCACCGGACAGCCACCCGGTGGGAGCAGAACTACGAGGGGGGGGGCCCAACCCACCCTCACCACCCTCACCACCCTCTAGAGAGGAGAGTTGCCTGCCGGCATGCTCAATCCTGCTCCGCCCTCCCCACGCCGGCCCCCTGACGACCCAAGGTTGTTTCCGAACCTCGGTCGCCGGCATAATGCGAGGTAAGGTGTCTAGTGCCTCAACCCTCTGTGCCACCGGGCCGGCGCTGGGGCCGCCCGCTCTTATAGGATAGAACAACATCGATGTGTGACATCAGAGTGGGCGACCCACTGGTAGACTGCTAGCTAGAAAAGTTTCCATGTGGTCCTAGTGCCTATAGTTCCATAGGTGTGGCCTGCTGCAAGAGATCTTCTCTATGATCTACTGTAAGTTCTTATGTAACTGTACAATACTGCACCCCCTAAACAAAATTGATAACAACGATGAAGAAATGGAGCCACATGGGGCTTAAATTGTCTTCCCACTGCTCAGCTCTCAGGGAGTGGTCCCATTTGCAACCTTGCCGGCTACTTTTTTTTCCACCTCCCTTCCCTGACCGCAACAGATACCTTCAAGTTCGCTCTTACATTGTGGAGCAGGGAGAGGCAGTTACCTCTCTCCCTAAACAAAAAACGAGAAAAAAACAGCCCCGTTCCACAGCTACTCATGAGTTATGTTGAGGGGGAGTGTTGCTCTTACTTAATTGACCATCATTACAGAGTCCTGTTAAGACTGTTCACCTGAGACAACAGAGTTGACTCTTCAGAAATGGGACTCCATACTTGATACAGACCACACTTTTACCGAATGGCTTGACTATGCAGTTCTAGATTTCCAGCTTACATCAGCGACATGCTGGCACAATTTGTCCTGGAAGTGCCGCTGCAGATTTTTTCACTCCCCTGATATTATTGCTAAATACACAGGTTCTGACAAAGGGCTCTGCTGGAGAGGCTGTGGACAATATTGGGCCAGTCAAACTCATGTCTTTGTCCAGTGGTTAAGCCATTTTGGCAAGCTGTCATTTCAGAGCTAGAGGCTATTTTCAACAGCCCTGGGGCAGTGACCCCATCATTGATATTATTAGCCATTCCTCCTTCTTGAAGTTGCCTATGGGGACAAACACTTACGCTTATGTTAATTTTGATTCTAGTGGCAAAAAAGGCAATTACCTGTTTAGGCATACCAAAGGTATCCTTGCAATAATTCATTGAAGACATATGCTGTTAACTATTTGTAGCTTGGAGAAACAGACATACACTTTAAAAAATAAAGCTCAGTTGTTTGAGGACAGATGGAAATGTTGGGTATTGTTTCAGTTGGATCATTATTCCAGTTTCATTCCTTGATGTAGGGCCCCCACCTTCCCTTTCCCTTCTACCCTACACTGCCCCCTACCTCCCCCCGCCATTTAGTTGTACCAGAGTGGAACATTTATGATATTGTTCAGGCTGTCTGTAAGACTTACTGCTTTCCTGTTGTAAAATAATGAAGGCAGACTTAGATGGTGTCTTTCTCTTTATTAACTTTTTACTGTTTGATTTATATGAGTGCATACAGGCTGAGACTGTATTTGCCATATAACACCATGTTTAACTTTATTGAAAGACGGTCTTTCATATCTTTTTTGTATAAAAATTTGAAAAACTCAAAAAAGAAAAGATATTAACAAAAAAAAAGGAGTTTAGAAGATTGACCATGGGACAAAAAAGTTGTATGCTACTGCGTCCCTGGGTTTCCGTCAGGCCAGTTATTTGGTCATGATGACAAATTCTGGCCACTCTTTTCTCGGGTGTTGAGGGAATTCCTTCCCCTACTTCCGGCTGATAAAACAGGTTCCCATCAAGTCCATCGGAGACCAGCGTCAATCACTGGCTAAGCAGCAACTTCAGACGGCCTGGAATATGAATGACTCCTGCATACATGTCATGGCTGTGGCCATCGCCATGCTTCCGAAGGCCTGGCTGAGGCTGTCCACTATTACAGTGGACACTCAACATCAGTTGGCTGATGTCTACTTGTTGGGCACCAACCTTTTCGGCCCTGGAGTGGAAGGACATCTCTTGGGTATTGAAAAGTCCAGTGCCACTCTGGATTCTGTGGCTTCATCCTAAAAGGCTCAAAAGCTCAAAAAGAATGCCTTTCAATTTTGGCCCTTTCAGCCACAACCTCAGCAGGAGCCCCAGCAGGGGCATTTTCAGTGCTAATATCCAAAATGAAAGTTTGGCTGCCAGGGCTAAGGGTTGGGGCAGAGGTGGTAGTGCCTCTGGGGCCCCCTGTTCCGAGTCCCTTCAAAGGCTCTGCAGTGATGGGTTGCAGGGTGTCGTCCCTGTACTGGCTCCCAGTTGGTGGTCAGTTGCGCCACATCTTACAACAATGATCTGCCATTGCCTCGGCCAGGTGGGTTCTGGAAGTAGTGGCCAAAGGTTTGCTTCTGGATTTTAAGGTTCTCTTGCCATCCCAGTTCCATGCTGCTCAGGAGTTCAGGATGTCGAAGGACACATTCTTGCTATGAGCCGACATTGCTGAGCTCCTGCAGCCCAGGACATTAGCCCATGTTCCAGACACTTTGGCTAGTCAGTTAGAAGCATCCAGGTACTTCCTAGTTTTAAAACGGCTGGGGGGGGGGTTAGCTCCAATTACTGGATCTGCAAGATCTGAACCAGTTCATGTGGAAGGGCAAGTTCCAGATTATCACTTGGAATCAGATCATTCCATCTCTGGAGTCAGGTGTGTTGTTCTGCTTCCTGGATCTCCAGGATGTGTTCTTTCACATCACAGTCTGTCCGTCCCATTGCCCATACTTTTGGTTCTATGCTGAGGGAGTACTTTATCAGTTCCAGCTCATGCCCTTTAGCCTCTCTTCTGTGTCAGGTGTCTTCAGCAAGTGCATGTCAGTTGCGGTGGCCTTCCTGTGGTGAAAGGGGGTCAGACTATATGTCCCTACCTGGACGAATAGCTGTTAGCCGGAACGTCCAAGGAAGCTGTGGAAAGATCCAGGGATCTGGTTCTCCAGATCTGTCACGACTTGGGCCTTCTGATCAACCCAACCAAGTCAGAGCTGGTCCCCTCGTAGGTGATCAAGTTCATTGGGGCAGAACTAGATTCTCTGTGAGCCAAGGCCCGCCTCCCAGCGGACCTGGTATCAGATCTTACCTCCTTTGCTTCGTGCCATGCTGGGGACTTCCTGCTGCTTCCGGGTTTGATGGCTGCTTCCACTAGTGTGGTCTGTTAGGCCCACTGGAGGATGTGCTCCGGCAGTGGGAGTTGGCCCAGCAGTGGTCTCAACACCTATGCTATCTGGACCAGCTTGGCTTGGTGACCCAGCAGACATGGGATGCCTTCCAATGGTGGCTGTCTCCACAACACCTGGAGGAGGGAATCACATTTGTCCACCCAGAACCATTTGTCACACACACACTCATTGCAGATACGTCTTGAATAGGATGGCAAGCATAACTAGGAGACGACAGAGGCCATGGATTCTGGTCACTCCTAGAGTCCCAACACCATAGCATTCTGCTGGAGCTCCATGCAGTGCACCTGGCTATGACGGAATGTGCAGCGTTGATTCGAGGTCAGGTCATTCAGGTCTAGACAGACAACACGACCACCATGTTCTGCCTGTACAGGCAGGGTGGAATGCACTCCTTTTCACTTCTGTGAGGAGGCTGTCCCCGCCTGGTTACCCTTACACAGCCTGGAAGCGGATCTCCTGGCAAATCGTGTTGCGGAAGAGAACAGCTAGCTGATGGATGCTCAAAGCTGAGTCAGAGAGACATCACACGAGTGGTCCCTGCATCAGGATGTGGTGAACCACCTGTTCTTACAGTGGGGCACCCTTCTGACGGATCTGTTTGCTTCCTCAGAGAACAGAAAACTGAGGCTGTTCTGTGCCTGCCCCCACAGTCTGGGACACTGTTGGGGACGCCTTCTCAAAGCCCTGCACCTGGGGCTTTCTGTATGCCTTCACTTCCTTCTCTTTAATTTACAAGGTCATGATCAAGGCTCGGTAGGACAAGGCACAGATTATCCTGATAGCTCCAGAATGGCCCAGGCAGTTGTGGTACCAGGATCTCCTGAGCTTCAACAGCAGGCCTCCATGGAGAGGCGACCTCCATGGAGGCCAGCTTCAACAGCAGGCCTCCATGGAGGTTGCCTGTCCACCCAGACCTGTTGACCTGATGACAGGGAAGGGTCCTGCATCTCACAGCCTCGTTCCTGAGCAGCTAGACTTCAGGTCTTGGGCCTCTTGGAAGACAGTCTCTCTGTTTTGGAGGCATCTCGTAAGGAGTAGACTCATTAATGCTATGCGTTTAAGTGGAAGAGGTTCTTCATGTGGTGCCAGGGTAAGGAGCTTGATCTCTTATCTCCCCATGGCTAGTATCCTTGACTACCTCTGGTTCCTGTCTCAGTCAGGACTGTGAGCAACGACCCTTATGGTGCACCTGGCTGCCATCGCTGCATACTGGCTGTGGTCCAGGAGAAGGTGATTGGGTGCTTTTTCAAAGCCCTGGATCACTTGTCTCTTCCAGTGCACAAATCTGTGCCTCTATAGGAGCTACTGCTGGTGCTGGCAGTGCACACAGGCAAATCATTCCAGCCGGTATATGTGTGAAATGTCAAATTTGTCATGGAAGACTGCCTTCCTAATGGCCATCGTGTCAGTCAGAAGGATCAGTAAGCTCTAGGCGCTCTCAGTGGAGTCTCCTTATCTGGTTTTCTACAAACACAAGATAATCCTTCACTCCCACCCGAAGTTCCACCCAAAGGTGGTATCAAGTTTTACCTTAACCAGGTGGTTAACCTTCCAGTATACTTTACTAACTCAACCTTGGAGGCCAATCACATGCATCATACTCAGGGTCTGGAGAGGGTACTCTTTTAATATAAGGAGTGCATGGCTGGAGTTTGGGGTGAGGCTCGTTCGCTGTTTCTAACACACGCTGAATCCATGCCAGGCAGTCTAGCTGAAAAAGGGAAAGATTACTAGGTGGATTACATCATGCGTCAGCCTCTGCTGTAGGTTGTCTGGTAGGGAGGTGCACAAGGGGTGTAGGGCTCATTCCACCAGACATACTGCCTTGGTGGCTGCTTCTGAGGATTTCCCTGTTGTGGAGATATGCAGGGCTGCAACCTGGAGTATCGTGCACACCTTCCTCTCCCATTACAGCATTGACATCATGAGTCATTGGGATGCTGCTTTTGGGCCCTCATCCTCCAGTCTCTATTAGAGCGCCTTGCCCCCTCCTCCAGAAGACTGCTAGGAGTCTGCCAGTCTGTGGATAGTGAACTGTATTCACATTGTTAGAAATATAGGTTACTCACCTGGAACTGCAGTTCTGCTAGTGGTATCCATTTCACATCCACACAAACCACCTGACCTTCCCTGGCAAGTGGCACCAGAATCCCTGCTTACAGTTTGCAGAAGATCTGTTATCATGGGGTAGAGCTGGAGAATATGCACCTGGATGGTGGGAAGAGCTTAGCTTGGTAGACTTCCGATGACTCGACTGTCTTCGGGAAGACTGCCAGAATGTGGATGTGAACTGTATACCACTAGCAGAACTGTGGTTACAGGTGAGTCATCTCTATTTTTCCCCGATCTCTTGCCAGGAAAAGATCATTTTGCCCCCAGACAGGTGTGACAGGGTTGTATAAGACCCTGTCCCATTTGTTACACAGAGAGAGAGAGCGACTGAGATACAGATTTATTATATTCGTATGCATGTTCGTAGAAGGACTTTGTTTTGTTTAAACTGCATGTGTAAGAGCTATCCTGCACAATTTTTAAATTTTTATTTTATTGTTCTTGATAATCATAAAATGTGAATTGTATGACTTCTGGTTTGCCTATGCTTCCTAACCTATGCCTCAACAATAAAAAGTACTGTCTCTGTGCTGTGACGCTTCCTGAAATCTGACTGAAATGGCTCATAGATGAAAAAAGATTTTTGTGGCACTGGTCTCTACATGTGAGAACTCATTAGTTCCATCTCACTTTTAAAGAGATCTGGTCTAGTAAGAGGATTTTACCCATTTTGCCTTTCTGCTGGTGGTGTTGATTGGAAGTGGTGGAGCAGTTCTTCAGTATGTTTTATGGTACACCAGACACAGTGAACAAATCTACACCTGGCCCTGGGCAACATTAAACAAAATGCAGATGGACACTTTCTGTCATGTTACAATCAGGAGGCGATAGGTAGGGGTGTGCGAGGAACGAATATCATTTTCCGAATACCATGAATAATGCACTATTCGTTATTCGGATCCCGAATAATGAACAGTAGTACTATTTGTGCCCCACTATTCAGAAAATGTGTATATAATATGTATTTCATTTTTTTTTTATGAAATAAAGCCCTGGTTGAATTTTTAATTTTTTTTTCAATGTAACAAAGCCCTAGTGGTTCCCCCCACCCCCGCTGATCACGGAATTAACCACCCCAGGTCCCCTGCACACCACAGCGATTGCTGCACTGAGTCGGCAACCATGTAAAAATAAATATAAAATATATTTTTGTAAATTCGATCTCTGGTGTCTAGTGGACCTTCCACCCCATCAGGAAGTGCCACACCACCCCCATCCTGATTCCACCTCGATGGGCCACCGGCACAGCCCTCTACTCACCTCCACGGCCGGCAGCGTGACTGAGCTCCTAATGAATGAGCACGTGCTTGTACAAGCACCAGCTCATTCTTTGACAACTCAGCTGGCAGTTATTTTTAGTTACTTTTCAGGGGCTAAAGAATGGTAGGGCTGCACTGGTCACTGTCCGGGGGCAGGATGGGGAATGTATGTGGACCCGGAGAGGTCCACAGTGCCATTCCCCCATCTGTGCCCCGGGCCCCCATGGGCAAAAGGAGAAGCCCCTTCCCGTTCTCTAGCCCCTTGAAACAGCAACTAAAATGACCACGAGCTAGAGCTGTCAAATTCATTAAGAGCTCAGTTGGGCTGCCGGCTGTGGAGGTGAATGGAGGGCTGTGCTGGTGGCCTGTTGGGGTGGGATTGGGATGATGTGCTCATGGTAGGGCACTCCCTGATGAAGTGGGGGGGGGTGCACTAGATACCAGGGACTGAATTTACAAAAATATATTTTATACTTATTTTTATATGGTTGCCGACTCAGTGGCCAGTGATGTGTATGTGGGGGGCCTCGGATGAGTTAATTCCGTGATCAGCTGGGGGCTCTAGACACCAGGGAATTGAGATATACCTATTTATATTAGGCCAAGATCGCGAGGAGGGTCCACTAGACATCAGGGATTTTATGGCTGGGGGGGTTGGATTTAGTGATTTGGGCTGATGAGGAGGGTGGGGGACTGTTACTTTGCCTTTTTTTCTGAATTACATCCCCCTTCCCCGAATACGAATATTTGGGCCCCCCCAAATAGAATATCCGGCCGAATATTAGAAATAAGGTATTCGCACACCCCTAGTGGTAGGTGTCTGTTTCAGTTTGCACCTTGAAACTAGGGTTGGGCCATGGTCGAAAAGTGGACAGTAGAATGCGGCTTAGTAGTTTAAGAGAACAGCCTCTTACAACAAGCCTGGTAGACATACGAAAGAGAAGCCCTGTGCGTAGGCAGCGCAGCATCAGTTACTGATAGAACAAGGTACAGTAAAACAGTATTGATAAAATGGGTACGAAAATTCCTGTGTTCTCACCAGCTGAGAGCAGTAACAAGGGGTGTAAGTATTTTTCATGAGCTACGCAGTTTGGAGCATTTAGGTTTTAATGGGACTTAGGGCATGAGTATCCTTCCACTCACAAAAAAAAAAAAAAAAAAATGTGAATTGGCAGTCAGTTTTTTTCTCCACCACCACATGTCAATATTTTGATCTAAATTGGAAAAAAACCTCTGCCTGTATATATAAACTTGGGATGGGTATCCAATTGCATCCAAAAATTACTTTTTTCCCTTCCATATTGTATTTATTCTCCTTACTCCCTTGCCAGCCCCCATCTAGATGGCCCCCGCAGCCCAGTCACCTACCATCTCTGGGGCTACCCCTTGTGCTGGAGTCTGAGGGGCTTGCATTTCCCCATCTGAGGCATGATCCAGATGGGTACCCAGACAGTGATGCCAGGCATGCGGGGGCATCAGTCATCACACTCGATGAAGGATTTTTCCTCCATGTTTCTGGCCCTGGGAAGTGCAACGTACAATGACGTAGCACGCCTCTCTGCATCTCGCATCCTTCTGGGCCTCCCAACTGCCTTGACACCCAGCTTACAGTGAATTTGGCAACCCACCCACCCCGTGAGAAGACAACAATCCCTTAGACATTATGACCTCACATTGTTGCCATTTTGAGTTTGCTCCTGAACCTGAGACACTGGCATAGTAAGCAGTAGCCCTTGGGCCGCACTACTGGGCCTTTGTTCAAATATACTTATTTATCTGAACACCGACTGCTGTGTCCCTAACAGTACACCTAGCGCATGTGGATATTCCACCATAACCACACACCTGGTCACATGTTATTGAGCCTTTTATATATACCCTCTGTCCCAAAGCACTTTACAAGCCACGAACAGTTGCAGCAGACATTAGGTGAGTGCAGGGGGGTTACGGGAAGGTCGAGGAGATCTTGGTTAGAATAAGCTTGGAGAGGGAGGAAGTTAAGCATAATATTTGATAGCTGTAAAACATTTCATAATATAGTTTTTTTCTCAGTGTTTTGTTTATGGCAAAAACGCCAATACATCAGTTTTTCTTACATCTGAATTGAGAGATGGGGTTTTGAAGTTTTTAAAAGTCCCTGCTCTCTGGCCACGCCCACTGTGAATAAATTAAACATTTTGATGTGGTGCTGTGAGCACTAGGAATATGTGCCAGCACCCTTCTAATACATCCACAGTATGAATCCAGTAGGTAAAGTTGAAAGTAACCACAAGACAAGTGAGTTTTAAATAGTGCTGGCAATACTTAATGATACGAGTCATTATGTATCAAATATTTTTTTAAATCTGTTTTAAAAACATCTGAAAGAAAATATATTGATTATAAATCTAATTACTATATATATTTTTATTTATTTGAACATATCGGAATTAAAACCCATTGAGTCAGAGGCTCCTTTACAATGGCTCCACGTCAGATGAAACAGAAATACAGTCATATAATAAACAAAACAAATAACAGGGCAAATGGTGACAAACAAAGCAAATAACAGGGCATGTGGTAGTTACAAAAACAGGGATACTAGGCAATCAGTATATTGCATTGACAGCAGGAATCACGAACAGAATAGAGTAATCATAGGCCACTAGAGGAAACAAATATGGCCTAGGTCTTGAAGTCTAAGCAGTATATACAGGTTTGCAGAGCAGGACTAACACAGGGGCACAAGTCCTTTGTGATGGGAATTGGGATAGTAGCTGGGGGGGCTCTAACTGAGTGGGAGGCGAGGGAGCAGTTAGTAGCAGTTACAGGCTCCTTCCCATCGGTTACGTTCCCTAAGGAGGGATTTGAAGTGGCCAAGTTTGGTTTCAGAGAGTATGGTTTTGGGAAGTGTGTTCATCCAGAGAGGAGCCCTGTAACGAAAGGTTCTTTGGCCCAGTGACGACTTGCAGAGTGGGACATGGTGGGGAGATTTCTCAGAGCTACGAAAGTGCTTGGTAACCTGAGCAGCTAGAATATATACGATATATTAATGCTAAAAAAATGAAATGTTTGCCAACTGACAAATACTGCTGTTTTATTTTATTTTATTTGGCTGGCAGTATAACCTAGAGGTTAGTGTAATGAGCTGTGAATGAGCTTGGTGCATCCAGCAGACCTGGGTTTGATTCCCACAACCTCTACTTGCATACTGTGCGACTGAGCAAGTCATTTAACCTCCCCAGTGCTCCTGGGTCACCCCTGAAAACAGGCACTTGTGCCTAGTGGGCCTTACCTGGTTACCAAAGAAGAAAAAAAAAGATTTACTTGTGCCAGCACCGTAAGTGGCACGAAAGGGATTTAAACCTGGGTCTTTTAAGGTTCACAACTCTGCATTGTGAACAGGAGGGTACACTTCTCCATGTAGCAGTAAGAAAGATTACAAAAGCTAGGTGCAGTTTGCTCCTTAACACTCTTGCACATACCCAGTTGAGGGCTACCGGCCTCTCCAGGACGCTCCAAAGTCGGAGATAATAAAAGCACATAAATTGTTGGGATACCTGAAGAATGTTCTTCAGACTGGGATTGATGCGCAGGTAGGTATTACATACTATCGAAGTGGGATTTATTGGCAACTGTCCCGTGGGGGTGAAGCTGATACTGATGCACGCAAATCATGACACCTGTACAGTAACACAGTGAAGTAAAGCAGCATCCACCAGAGTTTATGTTGGCCTATGAAGGTGCAGGATGCATGTAGGTAGGAGTCAAACCTTACAGGAAAAATGATGTATTTAAGCCATTTAATGTTGGGGGCATCATCAGCAGTTTATTTCCACTTTGGATAAGTCACAAAGGAACCGCTAACCAATGGGAACATAGCTTGTACAATGCCAGATGACATCACACTGGCCTCTGCTGCACTTGGAACAGAGCAGCGAAAAAAAGTCACATAAAAAGAGTTAGTTTGAAAGCTTTACTATTTAAGATATATTGTATAAATGTGGGACACAATCAGGGGTTAAATTGTCAGGAATTCACAGGAACTCTGTTCCAATTCCTCTGACACCTTTCACCAATGTATACTATTGGAGAGTTCCACCTCCTACAAATGTAGAGATTACAGTTCCACCTCCTGAACATTTTCTGTTTAACCCCTGGACACAGTGGCCTGTGTCAGAATATGACACATAATCACTTATCATCACTTGTGAGGGGGCAGGACTTACATAAGGCCCTGTTCACACTAGGGACCATTTATAAAACGTTACTAAAAACGTTTTATAAATCGGTTCATAGCACGGTTGTTGGAGCGTTCACACTCCATTCAGACAACCGTGCCAGGTATAAGGGGTTCCCAGGCATGACTATGGCACCAGCTTAACGCATTATGGGTTCCGGTTGGTGCCGCAGTGCATGCCGGGATACCCGTGAACGGACACCAAAACCGTTCGGGACAAAACTACATGGGCAGACTCCGGGATTCTTCCACTGCACAGCAGTGCCTGTAAAGTATATATATTTTTTTCCTATGGCTGATAAAATGGATTTTCTTGCTGGAGGGGTTGCCTTAACTCGTGTTACAGCACAGTTTGCGTTCACACTGCTGTTAACATGAATTAAGGCAACCGTGTTTAGCTAAAACCGTGCTAAAGACTACCTCTTAGCAGGGTTTTAGCATGATTTTAGAACATGATTGTAACATGGTTTTAACTGTGTTACAGTGTGAACGTAAACTGTGTTCTGGGAGCTTAAAATGGTTTAAGGCAGTTAAACCGTTTTAAGCAACGTAATGTGAATAGGGCCTTACTTACACATGGCACCTACACCAGAGGACATGGTGCCACCCACAGTGAGGCACGACTGCTGCAAATAACTGTCTTATGGCTGACAGCAGGTCCTTTGGAGTGCTCAGCAATTCACTGTTTATTTGATGACAAACAGCAGTTTAGACAGCAGCATAATTAGTGAACAGCAATTCAGGCAGCTCCGGGCCCCATTTGTAAAAGGGTCTGGTTTAGCCACTCTTTGCAATGCCAGTACCATTGTGTGTGTGGAGGCCTTGTGCAGAGCATGTCCCGTCTCTTACCCTTCCCTCACCCGATTTCCCATTGTAATTGTGAAATTCTCCCTGGTAGTCTAGTGGTACCCCCTTTGCTCACCCGCTCCAAGTTATAATTGGGAAATTATACCTGTTAGTCCAGTGATACCTACCTCGCTCACCTGATCCAGTAGGTAAGGCTAGGGGGGTGTTAGGGTGTATTAGTAGGGGTATCACAAGTCGTAAGAGGGAGGTATTAATCCCTCTGTACAAGACACTGGTTAGGCCCCATCTAGAGTACTGCGTGCAGTATTGGAGGCCACACCTTCACAAGGACATTAACCAAATTGAGGCAGTCCAGAGAAGGGCAACCAAAATGGTGCAGGGACTGCATCAGAAGACATATGAGGACAGATTAACGGAGCTCAATATGTATACCCTTGAGCAAAGGAGGGAGAGAGGTGATATGATCGAGGCATTCAAACACCTTAAGGGCATAAACAAGGTGAAAGAGTCTAACATGTTTAAATATAAGAAAAATAACAGGACAAGAGGACACAGCATGAGATTAGAGGGGGGCCGATTAAGGGGGAATGTGAGGAAATTCTTTTTCACAGAAAGGGTGGTGGATGCATGGAATGGCTTACCACAAGAAGTGGTGGCTATGAATACAGTGCAGGGCTTCAAACAGGCATGGGATAGGCATAAGGGAGCAATACAAATGACTATGAATAGATAGGCCACTGACAGAGCAAAGGCCGATGGCACATTTATAAGGTAGAAAAAGAAATGGGCAGACTGGATGGGCCTTGCGGTCCTTATCTGCCGTCAACTTCTATGATCCATATTGTTGTAGGGAAACTTATCCCTGGAAGTCTAGTGGTACCCTTTCCTCATCTGATCCTCATTGTAATAGTGAAACCATTCCTGGTAGTCTAGTGGTAACCCCCCTCTCACCCGATCCCCACTGTAATAGTGAAATCATAGCTGGTAGTCTAGTGATACCGCTCTCCCTCTCCCTATCCCAGCTGTAATAGTGAAATCTTAGCTGGTAGTCTAGTGATACCGCTCTCCCTCTCCCTATCCCAGCTGTAATAGTGAAATCATACCTGGTAGTCTAGTGATACTGCTCTCCCTCTCCCTATCCCAGCTGTAATAGTGAAATCATACCTGGTAGTCTAGTGATACGGCTCTCCCTCTCCCTATCCCAGCTGTAATAGTGAAATCATACCTGGTAGTCTAGTGATACTGCTCTCCCTCTCCCTATCCCAGCTGTAATAGTGAAATCTTAGCTGGTAGTCTAGTGATACCGCTCTCCCTCTCCCTATCCCAGCTATAATAGTGAAATCATACCTGGTAGTCTAGTGATACTGCTCTCCCTCTCCCTATCCCAGCTGTAATAGTGAAATCATACCTGGTAGTCTAGTGATACCGCTCTCCCTCTCCCTATCCCAGCTGTAATAGTGAAATCATACCTGGTAGTCTAGTGATACCGCTCTCCCTCTCCCTATCCCAGCTGTAATAGTGAAATCATAGCTGGTAGTCTTGTGTTACTCTCCCACCACCTGATCCCCGTTGTAATAATGAAATCATCCCTATTAGTCTCATGCGCCCCCCCCAATCCCTGTTCTGATAATGATGTTATCTCTGGTGTCCAGTGGTCCTTCTCTCCTCCTGGTAGCCTCTGACCCCTCCCCCATGGCAGAGGGCCATGGGCCAGCACTTGCTAGTCGCTGTCCTTTTATGCAAAGCTCTATATTGCTGCAGTTGTTGTCTTAAGTCAATGAAAGCTCTAGTTCATTTCCTACAGAATAGTTCTCTGGCCTGTAACTTGGCCAGATATAGTACTTTTTGTCACCAAGCTCATATGACAGCTTTTGGACCACTGCCCCCCCTCCCCCCACGACCACTTTAAAGAGGGCCTGAACTCCCACCCAGTATGAGTGTTTGCCACTTGCCCACCTGTTTCTCATCTCTAGAGCTGTACAGTGACCACTGCTGTCAGCCCTTTAGTAACCACTGATCTTCAGATTTCCTTCTCTCCGTGACCTGTACTGTAACCTTCCATCACTGCTTTTGTTATACTTAAAGAGCTAGTGGGACTGAGACACAAAGGAAAACAAAATACAAATTTTAAGAAGTAGTAAGTTGTAACTTTATTTTTCAGAAGTATTTTTCTCTTTCTTTTTGCTCATTGGAAAGTTTTGTATGCTATAATATTGTGTTGTATGTCTGGAATAGCTCTCAGCATGGCTGCTAACATATTTATTTCTGTTCCCCCCCCACTACATCATCAGCACGTTGATCTCACGGACAGTGACATCACGAGTGACTGACCTGACAACTACTGAGTGGCTGTTCCTAAGCAGCAGTGAGGTCACAATGCTGATGATGTAATGGGTGGCACATAGCTAGATGCGTCGTCTGCCAGACAGAGTGCTCTTCCACACATCACACTTACTAACATCAGGTAAACAATCTTATAATTAACCAATGGAAAAAGTAAATGTACCTCAGATATAAGAGGTACGAACATACGAAACTGCCTGCAGAAACAGGCCGTATGATCTGTCGGGTCTGCTTGAGTGAGCAACTTGCAATCCATGAGACTGCAGCTGCCCCTCTCTCCACTTCCCCCCTCACGGTGTCCCTCCCCTTCACTCTGTCCCATCCCCTTTTAAAACTGACTACCATCTTACAGGACACCACCTCCTCGGGCAATGTGTTCCACATGGACACCACCCTTTCTGTGAAAAAGTGCCTCCTCATTTCTCTCCTGAATCATTCACCTTCCAATCTCAGACCATGCCCCCTCATGTCTCTCCCTCCCCTCAACTTAAAAATCCCCTCTGTACCAGTCTTGTTAATATCCTCCTTCATGTATTTAAAGGTCTCAATCATATCTCCCCTATCCCTCCTTTCCTTCAGGGAGTACTTGTTCAGCTCCCTCAGCCTCGCCTCGTAGGGTTTATCTTCCAATCCCCGGATCATCCTTGTTGCTCTGCTCTGGACCTCCTCCAGTAACCTAACATCCTTCTTTAAGTATGGGCACCAGTACTGCATGCAGTACTCCAGGTACGGTTTCACCAATGACCTGTACAGAGGCAGGATCACCTACCCCCTCTTGGAGGTGGTTCCTCTAGCAATACACCCCTGCATCTTGTTGGCTTTAGCTGCTGCTTTCCTGCACTGTGCTGAGTGGCTAATTTGCCCAGTTATCACCTCAAGATCTTACTTCGAGAGGGTTCCTTCAGTAGGTCATTACATATAGGTCTGGCGCCACCTGGTGTCGGGCCACACGGCAGACTTTTCTAGCAATCCCTGTTGGGGGACCGCCCACCCGACGTCACATGACCGACGTCAGCGTGGCCATATATAGTGGGCGGTTCCCATGCCCACCCTTCAGTTCTTTCCTGCCGTCGCCTCGTGTCAGTCACATTGCAGACTTCCATACAGCGATCGTCATGTTAGTTCCTGCGTCGGATTATTTTTTCCTTCGCTAAATCCTTCTTTTCGATTTCACATTTACTTAATGTCTTCACCCAAGAAGAAGTGCTTGTCCTGTGGCACGCAGATCCCTCATAAGGACGGTCATTTGAAGTGTGTGATTTGTTTGGGCCCAGACCACCCTGTCTCATCCTGCTCAGAGTGCCAAACTTTTAATCAGGCCACCAAAAGCAGAGACAGCAGGCTTTGGAGGCACATTTTCTAAAAAGTCCGCTTAGCTTCATTAGAAACAAGTGGACCGCGTAGAAGTCCTCTTCGAAGTCTTCTCCTCAAGAAGCACCACAAGAAGAAATCTGCGAGGCGGGATGCGCTCCACAGACCAACCTGAGGCCTCGTGGCCCTCAACAAGCAAGGCCGCCTCTCAGCCTACCAAGAAGACCCGGACGGTAAGTCTGGAAAATCTTCGTTGGGTCAGTCGACCATCTGCTCCTGCCATGGACACTAAGTTGGCCCACGGCCCCTCCAGGGACCGCACGGCTGCCGGAAAGATGGCTCCCCAGCTTTCAGGGACCCGCCCAGCACCAGCCGATAAGTCGGTCGGGGGCTCCTCCCCTGCCCCCGCCCTGCTCCGTCTGATAAGACACCCGTCTCAGATGACCACTCAGGCATGGTTCTCCCGTCTGGGCCTAATGGCACCTCACCCGATGCCCGACAGAACCAGGGGGAGAATGCCCCTCTCCCCCCTCTTCCTTCATCCTTACCCTCCCCTTCTCAGGCAGATACCTCAGGCGAAGACAGCGTGGAACCCCTCAACGTAGTGGATTCCTCGGGGTCCGTCCCACGCTCTCCTGACGGGGTCACGGGGAAGGAGGCTCCTCCTTTGCTGTCTGGCCTTCCATTGGAGGTCCCTCCTCCTCCTCCAGATGGAATCCCTTCAGAGCCGAAGAATATCCTTGCTCCGATCCCACTGTTGGATCCGGCAAATCCATTCCCGACGCTGGATACTCCGACCACTCTTCCACAGCCAGGGCCCTGTGGTCTGCCCCAGCTTTCGGCTCTGGTGTCAGACCTGGTCCCACCATCTGGCTCCCTTCGTCCAGCCCCTCCGACGCCGAATCCTCCTCCTGCGCCGGATCGGGTGGTGCCGGTGCCCGACGTTGGTCCCCCTGACATTGGCTATCCTGACGTTGGACCCCCCGATTATTTATACTACAGCGGGTCTGACGTGGGTACCCCCTCCATCAGATCTGGCGATGGGGATTTATACCAGACCCCGGACTGTCCCATATTACCCCTTCGGGTATCCGGGGGACCATTTCCCGGCTGGTCCTCCTCCTGGACAGTACTACCCTGGTTATAACCCCTATCACCATTTTCAGGGATTCCAAGGTTATAATTGCCCACCTCCACCAGTAATATCTCCTCCACCTCCTCCTCCCCCTCAACTGCAACCTCCTCCTCCACCTACACCGGACTTCAAGACCTTAATCCAGTCTTGGTGGCAGGGGGCGCACTCGGGGTTGGTGTCAGACCTGGAGACAAAACTCCCACTTCCATGTTCTCCAAGGTCTGCATCCCCGAGAAGCTCTTCTCCATCCACGGTTCATGTCACGGGGGCGGTATGTCAGGACATCACCCTTCCGGACATACGTAATCTTCCTGACAAGGGAGCAGACGATGATGAGGAGAAGGATGCCGACGAGTTGGCCAAGGATACCTTGGAGGAACCCGAGGGTCCGAAAGGCAAGTTTTCGAAGTACCCCCCCAAAGGAGGACCCTGCCTTTTTGGATCTTCTGAGGTCCATGAAAGATTTCTTCGACTGGGAGTCAGAGGATCAGGACCCCATGAGACAGAGACTAGCCGAACACCTGGACTTTGAGTCTCTGTCTCCGGTCCCCATTCCTCCCTGGATTGGGCCTCACCAGGACCTCACCTCTACAGTTGGGCAGATGCCTCATTCTCTCCCGGCAGTCCCCAAAAGTGTAGACAGGATATACCAGGTGCCGAAGGAAGCTCCGTTTTTTAAGACTCATCCTAAGGTGAGCTCTGTTGTAATTTCAGCTGCTCATGACCGCTCTGCTGCACTCAAGCACATGAGCACCTCTCCTCCAGACAAAGAGTCGAGACAGATGGACCAGTTCATCAGAAAAGTTTATGCATCGGCCACATGCATGCTTAGATCCCTCAACTATGTGGCCCTCATGGTGTCACACCAAAAGGCTACCTTAGCCAGGTTAGAGGCCTGAGTCCAGTCTATGGAATCCTCGAGCCTCAAGGAGGAGCTTGCCAAAGATCTTTGCCTCTCTTGCTTGTCCTGTAGGCATGCTTTTCGAGCCATATATGACTAAGTCGATTCAGTGGCTCGCACCTCGGCAACTGCCATCGCCTTAAAGTGGCATTCCTGGCTCCGCATCTCTGGCCTTGCCAGCGAGGTTCAGTCTGCGATTCAGGACGCCCCCTTCAGGGGCTTGGTGCTTTTTGGTGGAGACACCAAAGACATCATTACTGATCTTCAGGACAGAGGTCTTGCCCTAAGGTCAGTTAGGTCCATATACCGATCTGGCACTGAACATCAGCAACAGCCCTTTCGGAAAAGGACCTGGAGGCAGAGAAAACAGGCCCCAGCTTGGTGCTAGGGCAAACGCAAGGCCACGTGTTCAGCCACTCCTCCGGCCTCCAAGAACCAGAGCTCTTCAGGGGGTCCTCCCCCTGAACGTCCTGCCACATCCTGACTCCCTGTCCCCACTGACTCCTCAGTCTCATGATGAGGAGCAGGTGGGGGGGGGGGCCCGCCATGCACAGGAATGGAAGGTGATAACCTCCGATGCATGGGTCCTGCAGTTGGTGTTCGTCGGACACACCATAGAGTTTCTGGAAGTCCCCCCCCCAGAATCTCCACCAAAATTCTTTTTACTCCAGGGATCGGGCTCTTCACGTCCGAGAAGAAGTTCAAAGCCTCTTGCTCAAGGAAGCAATAGAGCACGTTCCCCTCCGGCAAAGGGGAAGGGGGTTCTACTCCCATTTTTTCTTGTTTCCAAAAGAGACTGGAGACTTCATACCCATCCTCAACTTAAGCAGCCTCAATCGCTTCGTCGAGTACAAAAAGTTCAGGATGCTGACGCTCCAGAGACTCCTTCTGCTCATTCTGGAAAATCACTAGTTGTGTGCTCTGGACATGCAGGATGCTTAGCTGCACATCCTGATCTTCCCCAGCCACCACCGTTTCCTGTGGTTCCAATTCCAAGGGGAACACTTCCAGTTTTGGGCACTCCCCTTTGGTCTATCCTCGGCACCTCGGGTGTTTACCAAGTGCCTAGCGGTGGTGGTGGCCTCTTTATGCCACCAGAGTATTGTGGGCTTCCCTTACCTGGACGATTGGCTGATCTCAGCCCCGTCCAGGGATTCTCTTCTGGAGGCTCTCTCTTTTGCCCTGGACCTGTTTGGCAGAGTTGGGATTACTGTCAGTATTCCCAAGTCATCTATGTCTCCATCCCAGAAACTACAGTTCATTGGGGAGGTTCTGGATATGGTCCGATGCAGAGCCTTCCTTCCTCCAGACAGGGTGGAGACCCTGATCCGTCAGGCTTCATGGGTGGCTTCATCCAGGATCATCCCGGCCCAGGAGATCCTACGCCTTCTCGGCCTGATGGCAGCCTGCATCACTACTGTTCCCTTGGCGAGGCTCCACATGAGGGTTACTCAGTGGTCCTTGCGGGTGCAGTGGGATCAACTCCTGGACCTTCTGGTCCAGGTGTCGTCTGCAGTTCAGAAAGAATTGCTATGGCGGAGGGACCACTGCAACCTTTCAGTGGGTCTTCCTTTCAGTCGCCCAGCTCCTGGGGCATCCCTAACTACAGATGCATTGAACATGGGATGGGGAGCACCTCTAGGGGAACACCAAGCATAAGGACTGTGTCCAGCTTGGAGGTATCATTACACATCAACGTTCTGGAGATGAAGGCTCACTTGTATGCCTTGCAGGCCTTCCAGTCCCTTCTCCTCAAGGGATCACTGCTGGTCCAAATGGACAACTTGTTGGTAGTTTGGTACAGACAAGGAGGAACTCACTCGTACCCCCCTATGCAGGGAGAAGATGCGAGTGTGGAATTGGACGGTCCAGCACGATCTGGCCCTAGTGGCTGTGCATGTTCCAGGCATCCAAAATGTCCTGGCGAACAGCCTAAGCAGATCTTGGACCCTAACTCACGAATGGGAATTTATTCAGGAAGTGGCAGAATCTCTCTTCCTAAATTGGGGGCATCCGGAAATCGACCTTTTCACCTCCCAGTACAAAGCAAAACTTCCCAGTTTTTGCTTGCTCGTTCCAGGGCATGGTGCTTTCTGGCATGACACGCTGTCTCTCTCTCTTGGACAGGGACATTTTTGTACACCTTCCCTCAGTTTCCGATTCTCCAGAGGTTTCTTCTCAAGCTACAAGCAGAGAAGGCGAGGATGATTCTCTTTGCCCCTCTCTGGCCGAGACAAATTTGGTTCCAGCTGTTACAACAGCTGTTGAGGGAACCACCAGTTCCACTTCCAGTGATCCACGACCTCTTGACTTAGGATCAAGGTCGCCTTGTTCATCTGGGGCTCCGGACCCTGCATCTTCATGCGTGACTCCTGCAGACATAGCAATTTCTTGCTGTGGGGTCTTCTCTCAAGTAGCTCAGGTTCTTTTAGAGGCTAGAAAACTCTCTACTCATTCCACTTATGCCATGAAGTGGAAACATTTTTCCATCTGGGCGACGTCCAGGAAGTGGAAGCCCTTTTCTTGTTCTGCCCCACAAGTCATGGAATACCTCCTTCATCTGTCAGACTCAGGTCTGTCATATTCCTCCTTTAAGGTCCACCTTTCGGCAATTTTGGCATACCACAAGTTGTTGGATGGTAAACCCGTGGCTCAGTTGGAGGTCTGAAAAACCTTTCAGATCCCTTTCGGAAAGGGATCCTCCATCTGAACCCCCCCATCTGCAGCCCAACTCCACCTTGGGATTTGAACTTTGTGTTGGAGAAGCTCACTCTTCCCCCATTGGAAGACATTATTTTTAGCTGCTATTACGTCAGCTCGAAGGATTTCGGAGCTTCACACTTTGGTTTGTAAAGAGCCTTATCTTATTTTTCACGAGGACCCGGCTGTCCTCAGGACAAATCCTAAGTTTTTACCCAAGGTGGTGTCAGAAGCCACACTGAACCAGTCAGTAGAGCTTCCAGTTTACTTTCCGTCCCCTTCGAACAGAGGTGAGGCACTCCTGCACACCATAGACGTCCATCGGATTCTTCGGTGCTATACTCACTGAACCAAGGAATTCTGTAGCTGCGATCAGCTTTTTGTTTCTTTTGCCACCAGGTCGAAGGGCAAAGCGGTTTCAAAGCATTGCCTTGCCAAATGGTTAGGCAACTGTATTCGGTGTTGTTATCAAAAGTACAAAAAACCTCTGCCGGGTCCCATCACAGGTCATTCTACTAGGGGCATGGCTGCTTCCGTTGCCTTTTTGCGGAACGTCTCTGCGGCTGATATTTGCGCCGCAGCCACTTGGAGTTCTGTCCACACCTTTACTAAACACTACAGTCTGGACATTGCTTCTAGGCGGAGGGCTGGCTTTGGTCTAGCTGTCTTGCAGGGCCTTCTGTCCTAGGCTAGGTCCATTCTGGTTCCCAGTTTCAGTTATTTTGTCCTCCTCCCTTGTTTCTCTCAGTCTCTCTTTGGAGGGACTGCTTGGGACTCTGTCCGATATGTAATGAACTACTGAAGGAACCCTCTCGAAGTAAGACAGTACAGTTACGTAGGAACTTACCGTAACAGTAGATCTTCGAGAGAGGTTCCTTCAGTAGGTCATATTTTTTCCCTCCCTCCCTCCTTCTCCTCATTTTATTTCTTACAGGAACTCCAAATCTTGTTTGCTCCTGCTGTCAGGCCTCTTCCTGGTTCCGGCGGGAGAACTGGAAGGCGGGCGTGGGGACTGCCCACTTTATACGGCCACGCTGACGTTGGTTGGGCGGTCCCCTGTCAGGGATTGCTAGAAAAGTCTGCCATGCGGCCCGATGCCAGGTGGCGCCAGTCCTATATGTAATGACCTACTGAAGGAACCTCTCTCGAAGATCTACTGTTACGGTAAGTTCCTACGTAACTGTACTTTCTTTCTCCTCCTCTATAGTGGCTATATGTACCCCTCCCAACTGATACCACCTCCTTGGATTCCTAGCTTCCAAGAGCATGACCTTGCACTTCTTAGCATTGAACCCCAGCTGCCATGTGTCTGACCAATCCTCAAGTTTAGTCAGATCATCCTGCAGCCCCCACCACCCTACTGTGTCATCCACCACCGCACCAATCTTGGTGTCATCTGCAAAAAGACTAATCTTGTTCTTGATGCCATGTGAGATGTTGGCGATGAAAATGTCAAAACACTGGGCCCAGTACCAAGCCCTGTGGTACCCTACTCGTTACAGCCCTTGGCGATGAGAGTTCCCCTCCACCACTACCCTCGGTTGTCTTCCTTGCAGCCAGTTTCTGATCCAGTGCACCATCTTTGTCCCTGCTCCCTGGTATTCCAACTTGCTAATCAGCCTCCCATGTGGCACTGAATCGAATGCTTTGCTGAAATCCAGACAGAGGACATCCACCGCATGGCCCTTGTCAAGTTCCCTAGTCACCCAGTCATAATAGTCAACAGGTAATGGTGGACTGCTTTTAAAAAATATTAGTTCTAGGGACGTGGATATGTTGTTCATCCACACTTATTGGCATGTCCCTTTCCTCTTTAATTCTCGCCGGAAGGTCTTCAAGCTGGCTGCTCCCACCCACCCAGGTGGTATAACCCTCGGCTCCACCCCATTACACCAGATCTTCCTTTCCGCTGGAAGATACAGGCTGCCTCCTCTCTGCTACTGCGTTTTGTAGGCCCTGGCTTCAAATTCTTCGGATCCTCTGAAGATTCAGCTTGTTCGAGCTAGCGATAGCAGTTTGTGCTATTCTATCATAGAAGATAAATCTTCCACCGGTTTTCGCCAGTGCCCGTGCTGCCAGAAAATGTTGTGCACACAGATCCTCATACCACATGCGTGTGCTGCTTGGGTGTTGGCCATGACACTCAGGCTTGCGTGATATGATTTTGCTTTCCATCCGAACGTCCTCAACGATCATCTTGCACGCCTCAAGTTGGGCAGGCCCGAGAAACGTAATCCTCCGGTGAAGTCCAGAGAAGCCCGGTGGGCGGTCTCTGCAGCTGCGGGGTCCACCGAGCAGTTAGAACAAATGCAGGCCTTCGAGGAAAAAGCGGCTTGGGCCGTGGAGCTTTCCTCTCGGCCGATTTTCATTGCTCTCAACCTGGGCTCAACGTTCTTGGGTTCCCTTTGGGAGTTGTGCCAATCTCTCCCCACTAAGGGCAAGGGACCTTTGGGCTTGCATAGCTTCCATCTATTGCCTGGGTGTCGACCATGACACCTCGAAGTGCGATATTTGTCTTGCATTTCACCCTAACGTCCTCAACGACCGTCTCGCACACCTGAAGTTGGGGAGGCTGGAAAAACTGAACCCTCCAGTGAAATCAAAGGAGGCTCGGTGAGCGGTTTCCGCGGCCATGGGATCCGCTGAGCAATTGGAATGCATGAAAGCCTTCGAGGAGGAAGCAGCTCATTCCGGGGAATCTTCCTCTTGAATTTCTTCGTTCCGCTCAACCTGGGCTCCACCTTCTCAAGTTCCTTCCGAGAGTTGTGCCAGTCTCATCTGACTAAGGGAGAGGGTCCTGCAGGCACGCACTCCTCTCGTAAGCGGGAAAAGGACCCAGGATAGTCTTCGTTTCAGCGAAGACATTCTTGGGATCGGGAGAGATCTCAGTCCCAGGAACCGGCAGTCTCGACTTCGGTCAAAATTGCCTCTTCGGCTGCTGTCTTCTTGGCTTTGCCATCTGGCCAGTTGACTGAAGTGTCGATCGACGAGGATGAAATAAATATCGACCCATTGTCGCCGACTCCGGTTGATGACTCTCTCATTTGGACTCTGGTCCTTTCTTTCTCCGATGAGGAGACCCAGCTCACTGTGAATCCCATCGAGGAAGTGGTCCCCAGCCCTGGGAAATCACCGGTCTCACTGGTATCTCCCCAGCAACCAGACTGGCCCGTCCGATCTCAATCGAGGTCTAGGACCCCCTTGACTGACAGGCCGAGGAAGAGCCACAAGTGCTCAAAAAAGAGGCGATGCCATCGGTCATCCTCGTCCTCCTGTGATGAGGAGAGGCTCCGGCGGAAACTCCGTTGGCGCTACGAGGACCACATGTGGTAACAGCTGATTTTTGTCTGGGCACAAGCCCACTCCGGCTTCCACACCGGCCATTAGTTGGCTTACGCCTCCTAGGCCGAAGCCAACTCTTTCGGAGCCGATTAAGTCAGCTCCCCCGCCCACAGAGCCAGCGAAACCTCTGGTCGGCCTAAACTGGTCTCTCCACTGGTCATGGTGGAACCACTGTCCAAGCAGCCTGTGGGAGGGGCTCCTTCTAAGGAATATAGACCAGTCACCGGGCTTCCCCGCCGTCTTTCCGTCACTGTCACCCCAGACTGCCCTCAGCGGGTCGAAGGTGACCTGGGTGGTTGATCGTTGTATCCGGATTCCTCGGATTCGGATGAGACCGGCCTACATTCTTATCCCAGGAATGATGAATTGGCCGGTGGGTTAGAGACAGAGGAAGGTCCTTCGTCCTTTCAGGGCATTCTTCGTCTAATCTCTGAGTCTACAGGGATGCCCCTGAAACCTATCCAGAACCTATCCAGAAAAAGGCGGAGTACCCTCACATGGACATCCTCAACAGAGGGCATACTCCATTGGAGGCCTTTCCTGTGGCCTAGGCCATAGTTGGCTCGGCCTTAGGACTTTGGCAGCACCCTGCCTCCTGTCCAGCTCTGTCTGCCTCCATGGCCCACATATATGCGGTGCCCATGGGGCCCCTTGCAGGGTTCACAGAACACCCTTCGGCCAAGAGCCTGGTTAGCGCCTCTGTGTTCAGGCGTACCGGCAGTTCTGCTGATACTGACTGACCTCCCAAAAAAGAATCCAAACTCTTGGATCGTTCGGCTCGAAGGGTCTGTGCGGCCTCATCTTTAGGCATTCGTCAAGCAAGTTCGACTGTCATTATGGTACACTTCTCCCATGCCCTTTTGGGGTCTATGGATGAAGTCCTTCCGCATCTCCCTATGGACATGCAGACCATGGTCAAGCAGGTCCGGGTTCAGGGCCGGGCTGTTACCAGACAGCAGCTTCAGACAGCCTTGGACATTGGGGATTCTTGTGCCCACTCAATGGCAGCCGCAGTTGCCTCTCGTCGCAGGGCTTGGCTGAAACTCTCCTCTTTTCCGGCAGATACTAAGCACAAACTAGCTGATGTGCCTTTCCTGGGCACTGACCTTTTCGGCCCAGGTGTGGCTGGTCACCTTCAACGTATTGAGCAGTCCAATACCACCTTGGATGCTACTTCTGCTAAAGGTTCTTCGGGCAAGAAACAGCAGAAGAAGAAGCCTTTTTGGCATTCTTCCCCTGTGGCACAGCAATCCTCCTTTCAAGGAGGGCAGCAGCAACAGCAGCAGCAGGCTCAAGCTTGGCGCCCCCAGCCCAAGCCTGGGCCCTCCCAAGCCCGTAAAGGAGGCCGAGGTTCAGGTCCTGGGTCCTCCTCCTCCAAGCCTGCTCAGTGATGGGGCGGGGGCTGCCACCCCCTCTCCTGTCACGTCAGCTCTGGGTTCTCCCGTGGGGGTCCGGCTCTGCCACTTTCTTTCGGCCTGGTCTGTTATTACCACGGACAGGTGGGTTTTGGAAGTGGTCAGTCAAGGACTGCCTCTGGAATCCGAGTAGCACCCTCCAAGCCGAGCCCACGCCCTTCGGGAGGAAAGAGTATTCATCCATACTCAGTCGGCTCTCCGAGACGACATCGCTCAGCTCCTCCTCAAGGAGGCAGTAGCTCCAGTGGCAGATTCTCCAGCAGATCCAGGCTTTGTCTCCAGGTACTTCCTGGTGCCCAAGCGAATGGTGGGCTGGTGCCCCATTCTAGATCTGCAAGACATGAATCAGTATCTCAGGTCATGCACCTTTCGGATGGTTACTCTGTCTCAGATCATACCATCCTTGGAGCAAAACATGTGGTTCTGTTCACTGGATATGCAGGACGTGTTCTTTCACATCCTAATCCGTCCGTCTCATTGGCGGTTCCTCCACTTCAGAGCCGAAGGGACTCTATACGAGTTCCGAGCCATGCCATTCGGCCTGTCATTGGTCCCACGGGTCTTCACCAAATGCATCGCAGTGGTGGCAGCCCATCTCAGGTGTCGGGAGGGGGGTCAGAATTTACCCCTACCTCGACAATTGGCTCTTAGCAGGTGCCACCCAGCAGTAGGTGGAGAGGTCCAGGGACCTGGCCCTCCATACCTGCTCCCAACTCAGCCTCTTGATCAACGAGGCCAAGTCGGAATTCGTGCCTTCTCAGGTGATGTGCTTAATCGGGGCAGATCTCGACTCTCATCAAGACAGAGCTCGGCTCCTGTCAGACAGGGCAGAGGTTCTCTCCTCCTTTGCCAAATCATTTCTGGTTGGGCAATTGCGCCCTGCCCGGGATTTTCTGCACCTTCTGGGTTACATGGTGGCATGCACCTCCGTGGTCCATTGGGCCTGATGGCACATGTGCCCCCTCCAGTGGGAGCTGGCCGCCCAGTGGACTCAGCGCCATGGTCATTTCAACCAGCTGATCTCCGTAACCCAGAAGATGTGGGACGCTCTCCAGTGGTGGACCACCCCAGACCAGTTGCAGGAAGGGATTTCGTTTGTCCGCCCAGAGCAGACAGCCGTCCTCACGATTGATGCCTCCCTCATGGGCTGGGGGGGTCCACATGGGGGACAAAAGGGCCTGTGGGTTCTGGACCCCCGAGGAGTCCCGATACCACATCAACCTGTTGGAGCTCGGAGCAGTCAGACTGGCACTGTCAGCTTTCGCTCCTCAGCTCTGTGGTCAAGTGATTCAAGTCCAGACAGACAATACCACGACCATGTACTACCTCAACAAACAGGGCGGCACGCACTTCTGTCTGCTTTGCAGGGAGACGCTCCGCATTGGGACCCTCGTCAGCCGTTTGGAGGTGCATCTCCTAGCCTTTCATGTGGCAGGAGCCTTAAACCATCTGGCTGATGTTCTCAGCCACTTCGACGAGACATCCCATGAGTGGTCTCTCCATCCAGAGGTAGCTTGCAGCCTGTTCTCCCACTGGGACAAACCGATGGTGGACCGGTTTGCCTCCAGGGAAAACACCAGGATGAGGCTGTTTCATGCCCACCCCCCTCTGCAGGGCTCACCGCAGGGGGATGCCTTCTCGAGGCTGTGGACCCAAGGCCTCTTCTACACCTTCCCTCCATTTCCCTTGATCCACAGGGTGCTTCTCAAGGTGAGGAGGGACAATGGGAAGGTGATTCTGGTTGCTCCAGACTGGCCACGCCAGTTCTGGTATCCAGATCTCTTCAGTCTCAGCTGCAGGCCCCCGGAGCGGCTTCTAGCATGCCCGGACCTGATGTCTCTTAATCAGGGAAAGGTATACCACCCAGACCTTTAATCCCTGCACCTCACAGCCTGGTAACTGAGCGGCTAGAGTTCCAGGCTTTGGGTCTTTCTGAGGATGTCCTCACCGTGGTGGAGGCATCCAGAATGGAATCAACCAGGAAATGTTATGCCTTCAAATGGAAAAGGTTTTCCATTTGGTGTCAAGACAAGAGCCTGGACCCTATGTCCTGTCCGGTGGCTAACATTCTTGACAACTTTTGGTCTCTCTCCAAAGGGGGTCTTTGGTCATCGACCCTTAGGGTGCGCCTGGCAGCCATCTCTGCTTACCGGGTGCGGGCCGGTCAGCCGTTGTTTGCGCAGGAGACAGTGGTCAGGTGCTTTTTCAAAGGTCTGGATCACATATCCCCTCTGGTGAGTGAAACTCCACCTCTGTATGATCTACTTCTGGTGCAGGCAAAGCTCATGGGCAACCCATTCAAACCAATGCACAAGTGTGCGTTGTCACACTTGTCATGGAAGACTGCCTTTCCTGGTGGCTATCACGTCTGCCAGAAGGACAAGGGAGCTCCAGGCGCTTTTGGTGGTTACCCTTATCTGGTCCTCCACAGGGACAAGGTTGTCCTACACCCCCACCAGAAATTCCTTCCGAAGGTGGTGTCAGAGTTTCACCTTAACCAGGTGTTAACTCTGCCAGTATACTACCCTAATTACACCTCAGAGGCCGAGTACAGGCTCCATACTTTGGACCTGAGACGAGCTCTCTATTATAAGGAGAGGACTGCAGAAATTTGGGGAGAGGTTTGCTAGCTGTTTGTCACCTACGCTGAAGCCACTTCTGGCAGACCTGCAGCAAAACAGACTACTGCGAGTGGATTACATCTTGCATAAGTCTGTGCTATGAGTTGGCGGGCATGAAGCCTCCCAGAGGGATAAGAGCTCATTCTGCCCACCATACCGCTACATCGGTGGCTGCTTCCAGGGACATCCCTATCGAGGAAATCTGTCGGGCTGCTACCTGGAAGTCAGCAACTACCTTCATTACCTAATACCACATCGACCTTGAGTCATGCCGGATGCTGGTTTTGGGATCCTGTTTCCAATCTCTATTTCCCAAGGCAAGAGGGCGCTTGCCCTCTCTCCGGAGAACTGCTAGGAGTCTACAATAAGTGTGTGGATGAACAACATATCCACGATCCTAGAAAAACAGGTTACTCAACTGTAACAGTAGATCTTACTTTGAGAGGGCTCTTGCAGTAGGTATTCACATATAGGACTAAGACGCCAGGCGTCAGGACCCCACGGAAAACTTCTAGCTAGCAGTCTCTGGCGGGGGGATCGACCCCACATCAGGTGGCCAGCATGATGCGATATCGGTATAAAGGGGCGGGTCCCCATGCCCGCCTTCCAGTTCTTTCCCACCGTCGGCTGGTGAAAGTTCCTCGCGGTAGAACAAGCTACGTTAGATTCCTTAAATGATCTATAAAGTTTTGACTTTTTGACCTTTTTCTCGATTTCTTAAATTTTACCTACAGTATCTACTGTGTATGTTGTCCCACGCCCAAATCACATAAAAACAAGTGCGACTCATGTAGTTCCCAGCTTCCACACAAGGATGGCCACTCCTTGTGCCTGTTCTGTCTAGGTCCCGACCACCCCATGGAGAAGTGCCAGCACTGTCAGAAATTCAACTCGGCTACCCGCAAGAGAAGGCAGCAGTCCGTGGAAGCCCATTTACTCAAGAAGGAAATGACCTCCATGGAAAAAGAGTTAAAGAAGTTTAGGCAGGTGTCCACTTCCCCTGAAGGCCACAAAAAGAAGCGTGACAAGGAGAAACACCGGGAGCGGGAGTCGTCTTCTGCAGCAGCCGCGACTTCAGCTGGAGTTGCGGCCCTAAAGGTAACATCCCCTCCGGGGGATCGATCCTCGACGGCCGTCTTGGTGGCTACCAAGAAGGTGTCGCCCTTCCCGTTGGGCTTGCGCTCGGGCCCTTCGGGAGCCTCCGGGCCAAAAGAGGCCTCTGCTTCCGTCAAGGCCATTCCTCCTTCATGGCCTTCCGGTCCGAGCAGGTCCAGTAAGCCGGACATCGGTCCTACTGACGCCCACCTGGACAGGGCTGCTAAGCCGCTCACCTCTTCGGGTGATCGTCCAACCCCATTCCGACAAGGCCGCCACTCCTTCATGGCCTTCCTCGGACAGGGAGTCCGATAAGCCAGACACTGGCTCCTCCTACGTCTGCCCGGACACTGGCGATAAGACGGCCGCCGACTCCTCTGATGACTGCCCGGTCAGCCAGCCTGCATCAGGCCCTGTTGTCACGTCTGATGCCCCAGGCTCTCCGCAACGGATAACCCCGTTGCCTACTGAGGTTCCTGCATCCCCTCGGTTTATACCTGGGGATTTCAACCCTCCTTCCCCGGTTGAGACCAACGACCTTGGGACACAGCCGTCAGGGTTCCCCCCTCCTACGCCGGACCCACTGATGCCAGATCCTCAGACGCCGGCCAACCCGACGCCACCCTCTGGTGTCCCTTTGACCGACGAAATACCTGTTTCCCTTTGTCAGGACAGTCGGACCCGTTTGGTATCCCTACGAGGGGCCGACGCTTCCTCCGTCCAGCCCGCCAGCAGGGCCTTTGCCAGGCCCTTCTGCTCTATCAGAGCCCCTGGCGCCAGGGTACCTGGTGCCACAGTACCTGGCCCCTCAGTATCCGGTGCTGCATTACCCGGTGTTGCAGTACCCGACGCCGGGCTTCCCACCATCGGGCTACGGATACTCCTATTACGGGTAGCCACACTACCCGTATCCCCCACCTCCTCCTCCTCCACCTCCGCCACCCACTCCGCAGCTGCCGCCGGATCTGAGGGAGACCTTGTCCTCCTGGTGGGCTGAGGCTAAGGCTCAGCTCACCAAGGAGGTCGAGAGTTGTCTCCCGACGTCAGTCCGTACACCGGACCCCCTATGTCGGAGACTCCCTCCCCACTACCTGATGCCAGAGGAGAACCTTCTGGTGCCCGGGAAGGGGAGAACACGCGCTCCCGGGAACTCCCCAGAGGGGTCGCTCCTCCCCCTCCCAGGGAGGAGTCTTTTTCTTCTTCCTCAGAGACATCTAACTCAGACTTGGAGTCCAGCCACTCTGATCATGGAGATGAGCCTCATACTCCAGAACTCCCAAGGCCAAGGGACCCTCCAAAGGATCCTTCCTTTCTGGAGCTCTTAAGGAAGATCCAGGGGACCCATCAGTGGCGATCAGTGGAGCCATACCCATAGTGTAAGAAACTCGCTGCTCATTTGGATCTGCCCGAGACCGCTCCCACACTGATTCTACCCTGGATAGAGACTCATGCCGATCTTGTTTCCACCATCTGGAAACAACCTTCCGCACGAGCCCCTCTTCCGATGAAGGCAGACAGGCTATACCAGGCTCCGGAGGGTATAGACTTTTTCAGTCTTCACCCCAAGGTGGATTCAGTCAGATTCTTTACTCCGCCTAACAGTGAAGTCGCTCCAGAGATTTCCTCTGTTCAGTTCGGTAAAAGTAAAGTGTTTGGTTGAAACCACATATTTTTTTGTTATTTTCGGATTTCTAGCCTCTGTCTACGGTACAGGTAGTGTGTATACAGGTAGTGACTGTGTTTTATTTTTGTGAAAAAGTGGAAATTGTTCTTTTCCTCGGTTTCTTTCCGGTCGGTCCGGTTTGGAACCGACCTTGTCACATTCTGTTTAATTTTTAATTTTATTTCTGGGATTAGAGTGGTGTTCTGGTACCGATTGGTTTCAAAGAACGGACCTTTGCGGTTCTTTTAAAAATATGACACGGTTTGTAACCGATTAGTTATTGTATTACCTGGCTTGAAAGCTGCAATAGGGTAATTTGTTAGGTTGGCCATGTCTGAGAAACCCAAGAAGAAAACCGGTCCCACTGGGTTGCAACACTGTACTGAGTGTGGGGAGGCCTTTGCTAAGGCTGACCCCCGCCTCATCTGTGTTTGTCTGGGGTTTGACCACCTCAAGTCAGACTGCCAAATCTGTAAACACTTTCCTAAATCCACCCTAGACAAAAGACTGAGTAGGCTGAAGGAAAGGGAGGCCGAGAAGTCCATAGATCCGGATGGTCAGCCCAGATCGGTTGCGGCTGAACCTGAGGAGGTGCCTACTGACCTAGGCGATAACTCCTCGGGCAAAAGGAGAGCTGACCCCAAGGGGTCGGTTCCATCAAAAAAGAAGCGCAAGTCTGCCGGTATGGATCCGCTATCGCACTCTCCAACCACGGACGAAATAGCCAAAGCGATTAGCATTGTTCAGTTGCTTAGACCGGTTCCGTATGAACCGCTACCGCCGGTTCAGCTGTCAGTTCGGTCGAATCTGTCTCCTCCAGATTATGACCCAGACGCTATTATGAGGGAGGAGGGAGACGAAGACTATCCCGTGATGATGATTTATGACCGGGGGGGTCTGGATGTACCCATTGAACCGGACATCTCCCCAGACAGGCCCTCAGGTGTCTCTCCTCCCAGGCTCTCTGAGTCCCCTTCACATTTTTTGTTCTACAAAAAGGTGGCAGAAACTCTGCAGCTTCCCTTGGTTGAAGCTGCAGAGGAGGATGAAAAGCCTGATTTTGTGGAAATGATGGACATCCCAGAGTCCAAAAGGCTGTATATCCCTCTTCATAAATCCTTGGGGAAACAGACACACAAAATTTTACAAACTCCTAATTGAATACCTCCTGTGGATAAGAGAATGGACAGGAGGTATTTGTTATCAGACTCAGCTGCGGAGTTCCTTTATAGTCATTGCAGCCATGTTGGGGTAGTGCAGGCTGCAGCCTGTGACAGGGCTAACATTCCTTTGGCTTCACAACCCCTGGATAAGGACTCCAGGAAGGTGGATGCCATGGCCAAAAACAGTATTTGGCATCCTCTTTGGGACTCAGGCAGGCTATTTATATGGCCTACACAGCCAGGTACCAGAAATCCAGATGGGATACGGTTTTGGAACTGGCTAAACAGGCCTCTCCCCAGCTAGCCAAGGAGCTGGAGGAGGTGGCTGATGATGGAATTGAGGCATCCAAAATGCAATTTTATGCTGCTGTGGACTCCAGTGATGTGGCATCTAGAGTTATGGCTACATCCGTGTCTCTCAGAAGACATGCTTGGCTCAGATGTACTAGCCTTTCACGGGATACCCAGACTAAGGCTATGGATTTTCCTGTAGTTGGTAACTGTCTGTTTGGGGAGCAGACAGAGGCTTACATGAAGAAAATAGATGAATACAGGACCACGTACAGGAGTGCACAGGCCAAGGAAAGGCAAGCCACTCCGCACAAGCAGCAGTCTAGGGGCAGGCCCTTTCAAAGGCCTTTTTACCAAGCCCAGGCCTCCTCTCCCTTCCCAAAGAGGGGGTTCTTCAGAAGGAGGGGCAGGAGGGGGATGAGCAGGCCTGCTCCCTCCTCTTCTCAGTCTAAGGCTCCTGCCAAGCAGACACCCTGATGTGTCAGCCTGGGTCGACTCCCCATTTCCAGTAGGAGGCAGGCTGACTTACTGCTTCCAGGCCTGGAAGTCTGTGACCTCGGACATGTGGGTCCTGGAAGTAGTAAGCCAGGGACTGGCCCTCAGCTTCAAAAAATTTCCAAAAAAGATGGCCACGTTTTTTCCACCTGCATCACTCTCAGAAACCCTTGCCCTAGAGGCAGAGGTTTCCTCTCTTCTAGCTCTCAGAGCTATCGAGAAGGTTCCTACTCAGCACAAGGGAAAATAACTGTACTCCAGGTACTTCCTTACCCCAAAGAAAACGGGAGTGGTGACCCATCCTAGACCTAAGGTATTTGAACAAATACATTTCAAAGCCCAAATTCAAAATGGTAACTCTGGGAATAATCCTTTCCTCTCTAAGGCCAGGGGATTAGCTAGCATCTCTGAACCTCAAGGATGCCTACTTCCATATTCCTGTTAGTTGCTCCCACAAAAAATACCTCAGGTTCGAGTTGCCTTCAGGTCATTACCAATTCAGAGCTATGCCATTCGGCCTAACATCAGCTCCATGGGTGTTCACAAAGTGCCTTGCAGTAGTGGTGGCTTACCTCAGAAGACAGGGTATCACCATCTTCCCGTATCTGGGCGACTGACTCTTAGTGGGTCAGTCACCTTTACAGGTCAAGTCAGCTCTTCAGACTACCCAGGACCTACTCAGCTCCCTGGGGTTTCTTCTCAATCTTCCAAAGTCTGTCCTTGAACCCGTTCAACTTCTCACGTTTATTGGCATAGAGTTGGACACTGTACAAGCAAAAGCCTTCCTTCCCTCCCCTGGCAAGGGTGAAGGCCCTGGTAGATCTCGCTTCCTCCTTTCGACCTCAGGTCTCCTGCCCAGCAAGACAGTTCCTCCAGCTTCCACAGCAGTAGTGCAGGGAGCAAGGTTCCAGATGAGGGACATTCAGTTTCATCTAAGGTCTTTTTGGTCTCAAAAGAAGGATTCACTTACCAAACTGATTCCAGTGACTCAGACTCTGGTCCAAGCTCTCCAGTGGTGGCTGGACCAGGGCAACCTCAGACAAGGGGTTCCATTTCTCCTCAAGTCCCATCAGTAGTTCTAACTACAGATGCTTCTCTCCCTAGGGTGGGGAGCCCACCTGGGAGCCCTGACAGCTCAAGGGGTCTGGTCTCCACAAGAGTCTCTCCTTCATATCAATCTCCTGGAACTCAGGGCAGTTTTCCTAGCCCTGCAGAGCTTCTCAGATTCAGTCAAGGGCAAGGTGATCCAAGTCAGAACGGACAACACCACCACAATGTGGTACATCAACAAGCAGGGAGGCACTCAGTCCTCGGCCTTGTGCACAAAGGCCATGAAGCTGTGGTGTCTGGCCTATTCTCTTCAGACTTCTCTGGTAGCAGTTCACCTTCCAGGGAAGAACAACGTACTAGCAGATGCTCTGAGCAGAATTTCACAGGGACATCACGAATGGTCCCTGGATCCTCACATCCTGAAGGTCATCTTCTCCAGGTGGGGCACTCCAGAGATAGATCTCTTTGCAGCACCAGACAATCATCAGCTTCCTCTGTTTTGTTGCAGACCTCCAGTCTTGGGGACGGTTCCCCAGTATGCTCTCATTTTGGACTGGAAGGGCAGGTTTCTCTATGAATTCCTTCCCTTCCCTCTACTGTTCAGAGTTCTGATCAAGATCAGGACTCAACCCTGCACAGTGATACTGGTGGCTCCAGATTGGGCCAGACAGCCTTGGTATCCTCTACTGCTGTACTTGTCAGTGTCACGTCCCCTGTCTCTTCCCAGGACATGCAATCTCCTGTCCTCCTCCCAGGGGCGGATCTGGTACCCCAACCTCCAGTCTCTCAATCTCAAGGCCTGGCTCTTGAAGAGTTAGAATATGCAGCTCTACATCTCTCTCAGGGAGTTCTGGATATTCTGAAGGTCTCCAGGAAAACTTCCACTAGAAAAACTTACAATTCAAGATGGAAAAGGTTTAGCATTTGGTGCTCTCAGAAAGGCATCCTGCCTGATTCTGCAGACATTTCCACAACCTTAGACTATCTAGTTCATCTGAATGGTCTAGGCCTTAGGCCTGCCACTCTGAAGGTTCATCTAGCAGCTGTCACTGAATTCCTCTCAGCAGGAAAGGACTCTTCCTGTCATCTCATCCTGTTTTCAGAAGGTTTTTCAAGGGCCTAGTTCACATTAACCCTCCCTTTAGGGCACCCGCTCCACCTTGGGATCTTAATGTCTGCATAGCTCAGCTTATGCAGCCACCCTTTGAACCTCTGGCTTCGGCCGAATTGAAGTACTTGACCTGGAAAACTGTGTTCCTGGTAGCTATTGCTTCTGTCAGGTGGATTAGTGAGTTACAGGCTCTGTCAGTTGAACCTGACTTCATTTCCTTCCATAGGGACAAAGTGGTCCTAAGAACCAGTAGGAGGTTCTTGCCCAAAGTGGTATCGGATTTTTCATCTGAGCCAGTCTATCTCTCTCCCTGTGTTTTTCACCGACCATTCTTCTTCAGGTGAAAGAAGGTTACACAGTCTGGATGTTAAGAGGGCCCTTAGCTACTACATTGAGCATACTAAGGCACATAGAAATGACTGTCTTCAATTGTTTCTCACTGATGGTGCAGTGGGTTAAGGTAAGCCTGCCATTAAAAAAACTGTTGCCAGGTGGATTGTTTCTTGTATACAATTCTGTTATGACAAGTTGGGTAGAACACCCTCTTCAGGCCTGAGGGCTCACTCGACTAGGGGTACAGCTGCTTCTCAAGCTGCGGCCAGAGATATACCTTTGTTAGAGATCTGTAAAGCAGCCACCTGGAAAACAGTACATACTTTCACCAAGCATTGCTCCCTGGACATCCAGGCTAGGAGTGATGCTAGGTTTGGCACAGCAGTACTACAGAGCCTCTTCCCAAAGTAGGTTCTGCATTCCCTCCTCCATAGGGAACTGCTTGGTAGTCTGCATTATGTCTGAATACAGCAAGACTTCATGTTGTTTGAAGAAAAAATTACTCACCATAGTAATGTTGTTTCTTCTAATGGAGTCTTGCTGTATTCTGACCTCCCTCTCAGAACCTGGTTTTTGGGAAGCGGGCTGGCAGGTACAGTGTTGCACCTCGGGGGTGTAACTTGTACCCTCCCTCTTGGAGTGGGAGTGGATGTTGTTGTTATTTTTCTAAGTGTTTTATGCTTAAATATTGTCACTACCTTTCCTTCTTGGGTTCTCGACTTGAGTCTTTCCGGGCCAAAGGAATCTTTTTGCCCTTTAGCTATATGTTGAACAATTTCCATACTATAGTATGTTAGTTAGTTTGCTCGTAAGAATCTGACGTTACATGGGAAGTACCACAGACAGAGGTTTGAAAACTGAGCTCAAGCTCAACGTTCAATGCTTCTGCATAGAGTTAACTCTTTCCTCTCCGAGGCAGTTCAAGTGCTGGGGCTAAGTGCATTATGTCTGAATACAGCAAGACTCCATTAGAAGAAACAACATTACTATGGTGAGTAATTTTTTCTTATGCCTGACCGCCCCAGGCATGTAAAGGGCGACCTTGGTGGCCGACCGATTTATCCGGATTCTTTGTATTTGGATGACACCGACCTCCACTCTCATCCGCTGGATGATGAGTCCATTGGTAGTCTGTCAACGGAGGAGGGCCCTTCATCATTTTTGGGGATTCTCTGCCTTATCTCTGATTCTGCAGGTATGCCCCTGGAACCTGTCCAGAAAAGGGCAGAGTACCCTCTTACAGATATTCTTAAAAGGGGGATACCCCCATGGAAGCCTTCCCAGTGGCCGAGGCCATTGTTGGCCCGGCTTTGGAGCTATGGCAGCACCCTGCCTCCTGCCCAGCGCTGTCTTCCTGGATGGCCTGCAAGTAGGCGGTGCTTATTGGGTTCCTCTTGCGGTTCACGGAACATCTCTCAGTGGAGGGGTTAGTGACCCCTTTTGTGTTCAGACACACAGGCAACTCTGCTGACACTGATAGACCTCCGGACGAGGAGTCCAAAAAACTGGACCACGTATGCCAGGAAGGTCTATGCAGCCTCTTCTCTAGGCCTCCGTCAGACAAGCTTGGCCATCGTCATGGCGCACTTCTCCCATGCCCTCTTGGGCTCCTTGGATGAAGTTCTCCTGCACCTCCCTGTGGATCTACAGACTACGATTAGGCAGATCCGGGACCAGAGCCGAGCTGTTGCCAAGCAGCAACTTCAGACAGCCTTGGACCTCTGGGACTCTTACGCCCATTCGGTGGCAGCTGCGGTTGCCATGTGCCGCAGGGCTTGGCTGAGGCTTTCTACCTTCATGGCGGATACCCTGCAGAAACTCACTGATGTTCCTTTCCTGGGCACCAATCACTTCAGCCCAGGTGTGGATGGTCACCTTCAGCTAATCGAGCAGTCCAGTGCCACCTTGGACTCAGCTACTTCTGCCCAAAAAGACGCCCCTGGTGCCAAGAAATAGCGAAGAAGAAACCATTTTGGTACCCTGCTCCTGTGGCCCAGCAGCCCCCATTTCAGGGTGGGCAGCAACGGCAGGCACAGGCTTGGCACCCTTGGCCCAAGTCTGGGCCTCCAGCGGCCTGCTGTCAAGGAGGTCGGGGTTCAGGCAGTTTCCAGTCTGGATCCTCTATCCCAGTCACGTCAGCTCTGGGTCCTCCCATGGTGGGGGTGGCTCCATCACTTCCTTTCCTCCTGGTCTGCTGTTACCATGGACAGGTGGGTCTTAGAAGTGGTCGGCCAGGATCTGGCTCTAGAATTCGAGCAGTACCCTCCCAGCTGAGCCAGTGCCCCTCGGGAGGAGAGAGTATCAGCTTGCACTTGGTCGGCTCTGAGAGACGACATAGCCTAACTCCTCCTCAAGGAGGCAGTGGTTCGAGTGACAGCTCCTCCAGTCAACCAAGGGTTTGTTTCCAGGTACTTCCTGGTCCTGAAGCAGATGGGGGAGTGGGGCTGGTTTCCAATTTTAGATCTGCATGACCTGAATCAGTATCTCAGGCCACGCACCTTCAGGATGGTAACTCTGTCCCAGATCATACCATCCCTGGAGCAAACATGTGGTTCTGCTCACCGGATCTCCAGGATGCATTCTTTCACGTCCCAATCCATCCGTCCCAGCAGCGGTTCCTCTGCTTCAGAACAGAAGGAACCCTATACGAGTTCCGAGCCTTGCTATTCGGCCTGTCATCAGCCCCACGGGTCTTCACCAAATGCATTGCAGTGGTGGCAGCCCATCTCAGGCGTCGAGGGGTCAGAGTGTACCCGTACCTCGACGACTGGATCTTGGCAGGTTCCACCCAGCAAGAGGTGGAGAGGTCCAGGGACCTGACCCTCCAGACCTGCTCTCAGCTTGGCCTTCTGATCAAAGCGGCCAAGTCGGAGCTCGTGCCATCTCAGGTGATATGCTTCATCGGGGCAGATCTCGACTCTTGCCGAGCCAGAGCATGGCTCCCGGCGGACATGGCGGAGGTTCTCTCCTCCTTTGCCCAATCATTTCTGGTTGGGCACTTGTGCCCTGCCCGGAACTTTCTGCACCTTGTGGGTTACATGGCGGCCTGCACCACCGTGGTCCGTTGGGCCAAGTGGCATATGCGCCCCCTTCAATGGGAGATGGCCGCCCAGTGGACTCAGCACCTAGGTCATTTTGACCAGCTGATCACTGTGACCCAGAAGACGTGGGACGCTCTCCAGTGGTGAACCATCTTAGACCATCTGCAGGAAGGGATCCAGTTTTTCTGCCCCGAGCCGACAGTCGTCCTCACGACTGATGCCTCTCTCACGGGCTGGGGAGCCCACAAGTGGAACAACAGGGCACACGGATTCTGGACCCCCAAGAAATTCCGATACCATATCAACCTGTTGCAGCTCAGAGTGGTTAGACTGGCATTGTCAGCATTCACTCAGCAGCTTCGGGGTCAAGTGGTTCAAGTCCAGATGGACAATACCATGACCATGTACTACCTCAGCAAGCAGGGCGGCACACACTCCCGGCTGCTGTGCAGGGAAGCGCTCCACATCCAGACACTCGTGAGCCAACTGGAGGCAGCTCTCCTAGCCATGTGTGTGGCAGGAGCCTCGAATCAATTGGCGGATGCTCTCAGCCATGTAGGTGAGACATCCCACAAGTGATCTCTCCATCCAGAGGTAGCTCACAGCCTGTTCTCCCACTGGGGCAAACTGATGGTGGACCTCCTTGCCTCCAGGTAAAACACCAAGCTGAGGCTGTTTCATGCCCGCCCCCCTCAGCGGGGATCACTGCAGGGGGATGCCTTCTCGAGGCCGTGGACCCCAGACCTCTTCTACGTCTTCCCTCCATTTCCCTCAATCCACAAGGTGCTCCTCAAGGTGAGGAGGGACAAGGCGCAGGTGATCCTGGTAGCCCAGATTGGCCCCGCCAGTTCTGGTATCCAGATCTCCTCAGCAACAGACTCCCGAGGCATCTTCCAGCTTGCCTGGACCTGATATCTGTCAATCAGGGGAAGATATTCCATCCAGACCTTCAATCCCTGCACCTGATGGCCTGGTACCTGAGCAGCTAGAGTTCCAGGCTTTGGGTCTCTCTGAGGATGTACTCACAGTGGTGGAAGTATCCAGGAAGGAGTCGACCAGAAAGTGCTGTGCCTTCAGATGGAAACGATTTTCCATTTGGTGTCAGGGCAAGGGCCTGGACCCTCTGTCCTGCCCTGTGGCTAGCATTTTAGACTACTTTTGGTCTCTGTCCAAAGGGGGTCTTCGGTCTTCGACTCTTAAGGTGCACCTGGCAGCCAACTCTGCTTACCGGGCGTGGGCCGGTCAGCAGACGGTGGCACAGAAGGTGGTCTGGCACTTTTTCAAGGGCCTAGATCACATATCCCCTTTCGGTGCGTGAACCTCCATCTCTGGGATTTACTGCTGGTTTTGGCAAAACTCATGGGCAAGCCATTCGAACCAATGCACAAGTGTGAGCTATCACAGTTGTAGTGGAAGACTGCCTTCCTTGGTGGCTATCACGTCAGCCAGAAGGACTGGGGAGCTCTAGGCGCTTTCATTGGCGTCTTCTTATCTGGTCTTCCACAGGGACAGAGTTGTCCTGTACCCCAACCCGAAATTCCTCCTGAAGGTAGTGTCAGAGTTTCATCTTAATCAGGTATTGACCATGCCTGTGTTCTACCCGAACTACTCCTCGGATGCCGAGTACAGGCTCCATACTTTGGACCTGAGACGAGCTCTCTCCTATTACAAGGAGAGAATGGCGGAAATTGGGAGAGAGGTTCTCCAGCTGTTTGTCACCTACGCTGAAGCCGCTTCTGGCCGACCTGCAGCAAAGCGGGCGATTGGCAGATGGATTACATCTTGCAGTGATCTCTGCTATAGGTTGGCAGGTAGGGAGCCTCACGTAGGGCTAAGGGCTCATTCCACCTGCCATACTGCTGCATCAGTGGCTGCTTCCAGGGACATCCCTATCCAGGAAATCTGCTGGGCTGCCACCTGGAAGACTGCAAACACCTTCATCACCCATTACCACATCAACCTTGAGTCACACCAGGATGCTGGTTTTGGGGCCTCAGTTCTCTAGTCTCTATTCCCAAAGTAGGGGGTGTGCGCCTTGCCTCCCTCCTGCCGGAGAACTCTCCAGTCTCTGTTCCCAAAGTAGGGGGTGTGCGCCTTGCCTCCCTCCTGCCGGAGAACTGGTCGGAGTCTGCCAAGAAGTGTGGATGAACGACTAATCCACGATCCTAGAAAAACAGGTTACTCACCTGTAACAGTAGTTCTAGTAGTGGTATATGTTGTTCATCCACACTGACCCACCCGACCTCCCCGACTGCGGTGCACAAACCTGGCTTTCAGCGGGCTAAGATCTGGTGTCATGGGGCAGAACCGAGGGTTATACCACCCGGGTGGGTGGGAGGAGCCAGCCTGAAGACCTTCCGGCGAGAATTAAAAAGAAAAGGGACAGGCCAAGAAGTGTGGATGAACAACGTATACCACTCTTAGAACTGCTGTTACAAGTGATTAACCTTTTTTTGTAGGCAGTACGCTAGCTCTTTATCCTGTCTTCAAAAGATAATTCTATCCTTTTGTTTAACATTAAGCTTGCCACACTCCCTTCTCCCCTGTGCTGGTTATACTGTATTGATCTGCCTCTGGATCTCTCACACAGACAGAGCTGTTGTGGTGTTTAAGGTTATGCAAAAGGCACTGTGTTGTAAAGAAATGGGTGAAGGACACTACATGTGCACATTTCCCATGGTGTCCACCCAGTACAATGTATACATGTGGCCCGTGGAGTGTTGTGGTGTGTAGCTCTTGTGGAGTGTTGTGGTGCCTTATTTTCATTCTTTGCTGTTGCAGGAGGGGAGGCTGGTGGCAAAAGACATCTCAACGTGGCATATCCAGGGAGAACCGACTGTGCTTGTAACACTTGCACACATCTTCAACTGCTTTGCCCCTCTTATGGTGAGTTCTGATCCTATCTGCCTGTTTGTGTGTGTATACTCCTTTTGAGAGGCACTCTGGGATGTTGGGTGGGTTGGGGGTAGGAAAGATTCTTAAGGGGGAATTGGGTCAGTGTGCCACTGGTCAGCCCTCTCTCCTCACAGTATTTTGAAGTGTCCACAGTACAGACAGGTCTTTGGTTGTGTATTTGACTCAAAGCCGGGTACATACAATAACCTTCCTTCTTGTGACCAGCACTTATTCTAACCTTATGCTATCCTGACCTTATGCATAACTGATCTTGGCATGTAAATAACTGTTCTAAGTTGCTAATCATTCTCCTTCACATTTCCTCTTGATTACTTCCACTCTTTCCCCCTCACCCCTCTATGGCTTTCCCCCATCCCTCCTCCCCCTGTTATATCTCCTGAGCTCCCTTGCTCACTTTAGAATGCTTTGTTCCATACCTTTTTTCCTCTGACGAGGCCCCTGGGCTGATGCCATCCCTTACCTTGTTGATTATTAGATATTAGGCTGAGTCTGTTCTCATTTTCCTGTAAAGGGTCGTTTCATAAGACCCCACCCCCTTTAATATGACCCTTTGAATTCCAGGTTTTAATCAAATGTGCACCATGGCACACGTTGTACAATGCCACATGTATTGGAACTTCTCTAGTTATACGCTCTTGTAATGTCTTGTATAATTCTTTGTTTTGTTTGTTCACTATCTCATACTTTTCCAATATGTATTGTTCTTCTGATGTGGATCCTATGAAATGAGCTTGTTCTTAAAGGTGTTACCTGAAATTTCAATCAAATAAATAAAACATACAAGGGCACAGTGCTTCTTCTAGAAGAAGCAGCATCATCCTGGAGTCTCTTCTGGGGGGGGCATTCCTCAAGCAACTAGTCAGTGAACCCACTTGTGATGGCACAGTACTGGATCTGGTGCTCAGTAATGGGGACGGTGTTGCAGGTGTCAGTGTGGGAAGCCGTCTAAGGACCAATGATCATTGTACAGTGTGGTTTAACATAAGAACAGCTGCAGAATCCAGCCCCACAGTAGCGAGGGTCCTGGACTTCAGAAGGGCTGATTTTACAAAGATGGGAAAATGCCTCAGGAATGACCAGGCGGGGGAGCGATGGGGGGGGCAGTGGGCCAGGGCCAAAGTAAAAGAGGGCATAGTGAAGGCAACAAACCTCTGTGTCAAGCAAATGAGCAAAACTAAAAAAAAAAAGGAGTCTGCTATGGTTCTTAGGAGAGGTAGCAAGAAAGGTAAAGTCTAAAAGAGGAGCATTCAGAAGTATAAGGAGACCCAGAGAGGAGGCCAGGGAAGTGTATCAGGGAAAATGGGAACAGACAATGCAGTAAGGAGTGCAGAGGTGCAAACTAAGGAAGGAATAGCTCAGGGAGTATCAAAAGGGGACAGACATTTTACTGGTATGTTAGTAAAAAAAGGAAGACAAAGGGAGGGATTGTACAGGTAAAGAGGGAGGGGTGACTGTACGGAAGGGAATGAAGAAAAAGCAAACATCTTGAACAAATACTTCTGGTCAGTGTTCACACTGGAAGGGGAAAGGGAGGGACCAAGAAAAGGTGTTGGGAGCTTGGATGGGAGGGAAATGGACACTAGTCCGTTTTCTGTGGAGAGTGTCCAGAAAGCACTCGCTAACCTGAAGATGAACAAAGCTATGGGGCCAGACTGGGTATATTTAAGGGTGCTGAGGGAGCTCAGGGAGGCACTAGCTGTACCTTTAATGGTCTTGGAGGACTGGAGAAGGGCAGATGTAGTCACACTTCACGAAAGTGGTAGCAAGGAAGGGGTGGGCATTATAGGCCTGTCAGCCTGACTTCAGTGCTGGGTAAGTTAATGGAAACACTGTTAAAGGAAAGGAATGTGGAATATCTTGTATCCAGCTGATTACAGGACCCAGGGCAGCATGGTTTCACAGGGGGAAGGTCATGCCAAATGAATTTGACTGATTTCTTTGACTGGGTGACCCATTGGATCAGGGAGGAGCAGTGGATGTGTCCTACCTGGATCTCAGCAAGGCTTTCGACACTGTTCCACATAGGAAACTGATAAGCAAGTTGGGTAACTTGGGGTTGGGTAATAAGGTAACCTAGGCAAGAAACTGGTTAGTAGACAGGACACAGAGGGTGCTGTTAAATGAAGATCTTCTTCAAGGATATCTCTTTCATCAGGCCACACCTATGGAACTTACAGGTGCCAGGACAACACAGAAACTTCTGCAAGTGGTCCACCAGGGGCCACTCATGATGACATCAGATATTAGTTACTACATAAGTGTGGGCGGCCCCTTCCCTCCTCAATTCATTTCATCTTTGTGCATGGCTCCCAAAAGCATAGCCATTGCCAGGTTTGGGGGTTCCCAAAAGCTGACTGATGTTCTAGTGGCTGCCAGAAAGCCTTCCACCAGATCCATTTATTCTATGAAGTGGGAGCAGTTTGGTTTGTGGGCTGCTCCTCAACGCTTAGATCCATTTACCTGTCCGATAAATCAGGTTCTGGAGTATTTGCTGTCCTTATAAGATGCAGGCCTGCAGTATTCCTGTATCAGAGTACACTTGGCTGCCATTTCGACTTTCCATGTTCCTATTGAGGGTCATATGGTTGCCCAGCTGGAGGTAGCCTGTACGTTCTTGAGAGGCATTCTACACTGGAAGCATCCTATCTGCAATCCAGTCCTGGCTTGGGGCCTGAATTTTGTTTTGGAAAAACTTACTTTGGCTCATTTTTAGCCAGCTACGACTTACAGCTTACGTTTTCTTTTTTTGGAAAGCATTGTTTTTAGTTGCAATCACTTCTACTCGAAGGATTTCAGAGCTACAGGCTCTAATGTGTGAGCCTCCTAAATTGATTTTCCACAAAGGACGTCTTTATGTAGTAATCCTAAGTTTTACCAAAGGTGATGTCTGACTACTTTAAATTAAACCATCCAACTGCCAGTTTATTTTCCTGAGCACGAAAATCCAGTGGAAGCATTGCTCCATACTCTAGGGGCTAGATATTGTGCATCAGCACAACCCCAGAACTGCGCCCCGGGGCAATATTCAAAGGTGGGAATTACGCAGGCGCAATTCCCAATGCGCCGGGGCACAAAGACAGTGTATGCAGCACATCTCCAGGGGGCCTGCCCATGCATATGCGGCACATCCCGATATTTAGCCCAAGATATGTGACGCATCTGCTGGCACAACCCAGAGATATGCTGCATACCTGGGTTCAAAGTTGAGCCCACAGAAAAACAGCTCAAGTGCTTGGCACCCACAGACGTGCTGCTGTATTGCAGTACACAACACAGCAGCCGCCAGCTGTGGGTGGCAACCCCCTCTCCAGAACACCATGCACAGTCACCCACATATGTCCCTGGTGGTTCAGTGTAATCTCCCATCCCTCCCGTAGCGGCGATCGCCATGTAAGTATGTATGCCCATGTCCCTGGTAATTTAGTGGTACCCTTCTCTCCCAACCCTCCAATCGTCGGGCACCGTAATGTAAAATATTCCTGGTGGTCCAGTGGTTCCCCCTTCCACGGCCAGATCCCCAATCACCATGAAAAATGAAACTACTCCTCTTGGTGGTCCAATGGTAACTCCCACCCACACAGGACACCCAGCTCCCCGGTCATCAGCGGGCAGTAGACCCGCCGCGATATCACACTCAAGAGCGTTCGCTGAATGACAGCGTGTAGTAGTGGCTGAAGCTGTCGACGACTGTGGACTATCGGCTTTCCAGTGCATTAATATTTTACAACTTTGTGAATGAAGTCATTCACAAAGTTGTGTAATATTACAGTATGCACTGCAAGCCCATTGGTCCACAGTGTGGATCAATGAGCTTACAGCCACTACTGTAAGCTGTCATTTGGCATGCAGGCGGATCTGCTGCCCGCCGATGACCTGGGGGCAGCTGGGTGGGCTGGGTGTCCTGTGTGGGTGGGGGTACCACTGGACCACCAGGGAAGTGTAGTTTCATTTTTTCGATGGCGATCTGGGATTCGGCTGGGGAGGGGGGAACCACTGGACCACCAGGGATAAATATTACATTCCGGCACTGGCGATTGGAGGATTGGGATGGGGAGGGGGTACCACTAGACTACCAGGGACTTGTGCATCATGTCTCACATGGCGATCATCGGTATGAAAGGGGTGGGGGTTCCACTAGACTACCAGGGTCATGGGCATCATGTCTCACACGGCGATCGCAGGTACGGAAGGGGTGGGGGGGTTCTACTAGACTACCAGGGAAATGGGCAGTAATACTGACACAGCAATTGCCGCAATGGGCTGGGGGGGACCTCTGGACCTCCACTGCCAGCACCGCGTGGTGTGCAGGGCGCCAGGCATTCCGCTGGCCGGCCCTGCACAACTCATGCAAAAGGGGCTGTACTGACATGCAAATGGAACATTTGCATATCAGAGTTTAAATATCAGGAATTTGCACACGGTGTATCTCTGCACTGGCACATTACCCATTCCTGGTATTCAATCAGACCTCTCTGGGGGATGTGCCAGTGCATTGTGTTTGCTCAGGGTGCATTCTTTGCTATATTCAAAAGGGATGCGCCGTGGTGCATCTCTTTTGAATATCTCTCGTTGTGCTGAGCACACACTTGCGCCATTGCCAAGTGCATTTTTGAATATCGGGCCCTAGATGTACGTAGAACACTCAGGTACTAACTATACCACACAAAGGACTACAGGAAGTCCTTGCTACTTTTTGTTTCATTCCCCCCCCCGGAAAGAGGGCACCCCTGTTTGTAAACAGTGCCTGTCCAACTGGTTAACAGACCATATCAGTTTCTGTTATAGGAAGTACAGTAAGGATCTTCCTGGGGTAGTTCTTGGTCATGCCACTAGAGGCATAGCCACATTCGTTGCATGTTTCAAAAATGTGTCAGCTGCAAACATCTGTGCAGCTGCCACCTGCAGTACTGTTCACACTTTCACTCAACACTACCAGGACTCTAGATAAGATTTTTTGGGATGAGTACCTGTACTCCTTATTTTGAAAGTGAGGTGAGTAAAACGAAATTCAGATGTGTACAAATGTCTGGCTAGAGTGGACTGAGGAGTACATTTATTACAAAAATGTAGTTTTTTTTCTAGATAAGAATTTCAGGTGCCAACATTGCTCCAGATAATGTTGGCAGGTAGGAATTTACTCACCAGTTTTAAAACATAGTAAGTAAAACAAAAGTGGGATGCATATAAGTGCTGTAAATCTGACAAAAAACTGTTCCTTTTGAATCACCAGTTATGTTATGAAGCACTATTCTAGGGACATGGATATGTTATTCATCCACACTGTCTGGCAGGTTCCTTGCTGCTTTAAATCTTGCCGGAAGGTCTTCAAGCTGACTTCTCCCACCCTCCCGGTGGTAAAACTCGGCTCCGCCCCATGACGCCAGATCTTCCTTACCGCTTGGAAGCTCAGGTTCCCTCCTTAACGCTCTGCGCAATAGACTGGATCCTAATTCTTCGGTTCGCCCAAAACTCATTTTAAAGTTTTCAAGACTTCAGTCATCTTTCTCCCTCGCGGCTGCGATGGACAAATCGACTGCCGGTTTTCGGCAGTGGCCTTGTGGGCAGATGATGTCCAGGACGGACCTGCACTCCACGTGCGTCTACTGCCTCGGCCTAGAATACGACTCGCAGGCCTACGAGTCTTGCCGTTCTTTTCGCCAACGCCCTGGGGACCGCGCTGCCCGGTACAGCAGCCTGCCCGAAGCGCCACCGACGTTAAGTCGAAGGAGGCCCATTGGGCGGTTACCGCTGCAGGCTGGCTCGCTGAGCAACTTGAGCAGATGATCACCCTCAAGGAGGAGGCAGCCCAGGCCACATCATCCTCTTCCTCGGTTGCAGCATTTATCCCGCTCTCTCTGGGTACCTCATATTCAGCTTCATTCAAGGAGCTTTGCCAGTCCCTTTCCACGAAGGGAGAGGGGCCATCTGGACATTCCTCTCGGTCCAGAAAGAAGGACTCAAAGGGTAAGTCCCATCGTCGGTGTTCGTGGGAGCGGGAGAGTTCCCCTTCCCCGGACAGCCGACCATCGACTTCAGTCGAGGTTGTGGCTAAGGCCGCTGGCTTCACGGTGTCCCCATCACGCCAGTCAGCCGAGACTCCCGTCGACGCGGTTGAGATCTTTCTCGACCCGTCGGACGGGCTGTCGACTGGTGAGGCCGACAACCCTTCTTCACCGGTCACCCGGTGGAGACCGAGGATCTGCCTGCGCCCCCAGTGCAGCAGTCCCCGATTAAGGCTTCCGAGCCGAGGGAAGAGCGGGTGTCCCCCACTCTTTCCCAGACCCGTCCTCGGAAACACCGAGGATCTTGGTCTCGGACTTCTTCTCAGTCCGGCCGATTCTGCTGACTTTGGCGGTCTTGGTCTCAGCACCGAGATAAGCGGCACCGCCGCTCATCCTCGGAAGAGGAGAGGCTTTGGCGCAAATTGCGTCGACGCTACGAGGACCTGATGTGGCAGCAGTTACTTCTGTCCGGGAACAAGTCGACGCTGTTGCCTTCCCCGGCCATCAAGTGGCTGTCACCCGAGCGGCCGAAACAACCCCTTGCCGTAGTCGAGATGCTCAAGCCTGGGCCGGTTGTTCAGCCGAAACCTGCTGCCCCACTGATTGTGGTGGAACCTCCACCTCCACAACCAAAGTCGGGGGCACCGACCAAGGACTCTCAGTCGGGTCAGCCTGCCCCACAGGTTGTCGGTCACCCTCACTCCCGACTGTCCTCGGCAGGTGGAGGGTGGCTCAGGCCCCAGGCAGCTCTTCGTGGACTCCTCCGAGTCCGACGATTACTCCTCCCTGTTCTCCAGGCCGGTTGACCTGGAGTCCTCCGGGGGCCAGTCGTTGGATGAAAGCCCATCGTCCTTCATGGGTTTGCTTCAGCTCATCTCGGAGTCCACCGGGATGCAGCTCGAGCCCGTATCCAAACGGGCCAAGTGTCCCCTGACGGAGATACTGGACCGAGGGGATTCCCCACGGAGGTCTTTCCGGTGGCTGAGGCCATTGTGGGCCTAGCCTTAGATCTTTGACAGCGGCCTGCTTCCTACCCTGCGCCTTCGGCCAGGATGGCCAGGAAGTATGCGGTCCCTACCGGCTCTTTGACCAGGTTTTCGGAACACCCCTCTGCTGAGGGGTTGGTCACCGACAGCGTTTTCCACCGTTCCAGGAATGCTAGGGACGTGAACAAGCCCCCCGACAAGGAGTCCAAAAAGCTGGACTACGCCGGGTGCAAGGTGTATGTTGCGTCCTCCCTTGGCCTCCGCCAGGCCAGCTCAGCCATGCTGATGGCATACTTCTCCCACGCTCTCATGGCCTCCCTGGATGAAGTGATCCCTCATCTCCCGGCCGACCTGCAGACCACAGTCCGGCAGGTGTGGGGCCAGGGTAGGGCAGTGGCTAAGCAGCAGCTCCAAATGGCTCTGGATATAGGAGACTCCTGTGCCAGATCGGTTGCGGCCGTGGTGGCCATGCGCCGCAGAGCATGACTGAGGATATCCACCTTCATGGCGGATACCCAGCACAAATTGGCGGATGTCCCCTTCCTGGGGACTGACCTCTTCGGCCCTGGAGTGGAAGGTCACCTCCAGCGGATCGAGAAGTCCAGTGCCACTCTGGACTCTGTCACCTCCGCCCAGAAGGACAAAGGCCGCCAACAGCAGCACAAGTCCTTTCGCCCTTCTGCGCCTGCACGTCCGCCCAACAGCACTAGCACCAGGGCCCTTAGCAGGCTCGTGCTTGGCATCCCAAACCCAAGCCCCCGGCTTCCTCCAATAAGAAGCAGGGAGGTAAATGCCCAGGAGGTCCCTCGGCCAGTCCCTCCTCCAAGCCTGCCCAGTGACGGGTTGAGGGGTGTTGCCCTCAGCCTCGTCACTCCCCACCGGGTTCCCCCCGTGGGGGGACGGCTCTGCCACTTCCTTTCCGCCTGGTCCGCTATCACCACGGACTGCTGGGTGTTGGAGGTGGTAGGAAAGGGCCTGCCTCTGGAGTTCGAGCAGGCCTCACCCTTCCGAGCTGTCGCCCCTCGGTGGGCCACAGGGTCCGCAGCCTCACTGTCAGCCCGCAGAGCCGATATTGCCCTGCTTCTCGAAAAAGAGGTGATCAGGAAGGTGGCGGATCCTCCTCCAGACCCGGGGTTTGTGTCCAGGTATTTCCTGGTCCCAAAACGGACGGGGGGGCTGGTGTCCCATTCTCGACCTGCACGACCTGAAGAGATTCCTAAGATCTCGGACCTTCAGGATGGTCACTCTGGCTCAGATAATCCCATCCTTGGAACGAGGCGTGTGGTTCTGTTTCCTGGACCTTCAGGATGCGTTCTTTCATGTCCCAATCCGTCCATCCCATCAGAGATTCCTCCACTTCAGAGCGGAGGGATCCCTTTATGAGTTCTGGGCCATGCCCTTCTGCCTTTCCCTAGCTCCCAGAGCGAAGGCGGCGAGGCTAGACGGACCGCTTGAAGCTCCAGCAGGTTGATATGGCATCGGGGCTCCCGAGGGGACCAGAGGTCGTGTGCTCTGTGCTCCCTCAGATGGGCACCCCAACCCATCGGAGAGGCATCGGTCGATAGAGAGACCGTCGGCTCGGGCGGACAAATGGGATGCCCTCCTGCAGATGTGCTGGAACGGTCCACCACTGGAGAGCGTTCCACATCCCCTGGGTCACTGTCACCACTGTCATCGGTGGGGCAGCAGATTTCGGCCGAACAACCGGCCCAGGCTTGGGCATCTCGAATACGGCAAGGGGTTGTTTCCCAAATGCATGTCAGTGGTGACAGCATTCCTGTGGTGCCGAAGGGTCCGGGTGTACCCCTACCTGGACGACTGGCTGATTGCAGCCCCCTCCAGAGCGGAGGTGGAGCGGTCCAGAGATCTGGCCCTCCAGGTCTGCTCTCAGATTGGCCTCCTCATCAATGAGGCCAAGTCGGAACTCATGCCAAAGCAAGTGATTCATTTCATCAGGGCAGAGCTCGACTCTCTTTGAGCCAGAGCACGGCTCGCGGCGGACAGGGCCGAGGTTCTTTCCTCCTGTGCCCAGTAATTTCAGGTTGGGCAATCGTGCCCTGCCCGGGACTTCCTGCGCCTCCTGGGCCTCATGGCGGCCTGCACCAGTGTGTTCCGTTGGGCCCGCTGGTACATGCGTCCCCTTCAATGGGGATTGGCCAGCCAATGGTCGCAGCACTTCGATCTGCTGGATCAGCTGGTGACAGTGACCCAGGGGATGTGGAGCGCTCTCCAGTGGTGGACCGTTCCAGCACATCTGCAGGAGGGCATCCCGTTTGTCCGCCCCGAGCCAACGGTCTCTCTATCGACCGATGCTTCTCTGATGGGTTGGGGTGCCTATCTGGGGGAGCACAGAGCGCACAGCCTCTGGTCCCCTCGGGAGTCCCAATTCCATATCAACCTGCTGGAGCTTCAAGCGGTCCGTCTAGCCCTCACCGCCTTCGCTCCGTTTCTACGGGGTCAAGTGGTTCAGGTCCAGACGAACAATACCACGACCATGTACTACCTAAACCGCCAGGGCGGGACGCGCTCCATACCTCTGTGCAGGGAAGCTCTCCGCATTTGGTCACTCGTACGCAGCCTGGAAGCTGATCTCCTCGCCATTCACGTGGCAGGAGCCTCCAACACCCTGGCCTATGCCCTAAGCCGGATAGGGGCCGAGTCTCACGAGTGGTCTCTCCTGCCAGAGGTAGTACAAGATCTCTTCTCCCACTGGGGCACGCCTCAGGCGGACCTGTTTGCCTCCAGGGAGAATGCGAAGCTGAAACTGTTCCATGCCGGCCCCCCTCAGCAGGGCTCGCTGCAGGGGGATGCCTTCTCGAGGCCGTGGACCCCGGGCCTCTTCTACGCCTTTCCTCCATTTCCCTTGATCCACAAGGTGCTGCTGAAGGCAAGGAGGGACAAGGCACAGGTGATTCTGGTAGCCCCAGACTGGCCCTGCCAGTTCTGGTATCCAGTTCTCCTCAGTCTCAGCTCCAGTCTCAGCTTCCAGCCCGCCCGGACCTGATCTCAGTCAATCAGGGGAAGGTATTCCATCCGGACCTTCAATCCCTGCACCTGACGGCCTGGTTCCTGAGCGGCTAGAGTTCCAGGCCTTGGGTCTTTCTGACGAGGTCCTCAATGTTGTTGAGGCGTCCCGTAAGGAGTCGATCAGAAAATGCTATGCCTTCAAATGGAAGAGATTCTCCATTTGGTGTCAGGGCAAGGGTCTGGACCCTTCCACCTGTTCCTTGGCAAGCATTGTGGACATCCTGTGGTCCCTTTCTCAGCCAGGGCTTCGGTCGACAACCCTTAAGGTGCACCTGGCAGCCATCTCTGCTTACCGGGCGCAGGCCGGGAAGCAGTTGGTGGCGCAGGAGAAGGTGGTTGGGCATTTTTTCAAAGGCCTTGATCACATATTCTCTCCAGTGCGAGAACCTCCACCTCCGTGGGATCTACTGCTGGTATTGGCTAAGCTCATGGGCAAGCCATTCAAACCGATGCACAGATGTGACATCTCTCACCTGTCGTGGAAGACCGCCTTCTTGGTGGCTATCACTTCAGCCAGAAGGATGGGAGAGCTCCAGGTGCTTTCCATTGAGTCTCCTTATCTGGTCTTCCACAGGGACAAGGTTGTCCTGCGGCCCCACCCGAAATTCCTTCCGAAGGTGGTGTCGGAGTTTCACCTTAACCAGGTGTTGACTCTGCCGGTGTTCTACCCCAATCACACCTCAGAGGCTGAATATAGGCTCCATACTTTGGACCCTAAAAGAGCGCTCGCTTATTATAAGGAGCGGACGGCTGAAGTTCGGGGAGAGGTTCGCCAGCTGTTTGTCACCTACGCTGAAGCTGCAGCTGGCAGACCTGCAGCCAAGCGGACGATAGACAGGTGGGTCACCTCCTGCACAGATCTCTGCTATAGGTTGGCGGGCATGGAGCCTCCCAGAGGGATAAGAGCTCATTCTACCAGCCATACTGCTGCATTGGTGGCTGCTTCCAGGGACGTCCCTATCCAGAAAATCTGCAAGGCTGCTACCTGGAAGTCAGCACACACCTTCATCGCCCACTACCACATCGACCTTGAGTCACGCCGGGATACTGGTTTTGGGGCCTTGGTTCTCCAGTCATTATTCCTAAGTAGGGGTGTGCGCCTTGCCTCCTCCTCAGAGAAGTGCTAGGAGTCTGCCAGACAGTGTGGATGAACAACATATCCATGTCCCTGAAATACAGGTTACTCACCTGTAACAGGAGTTCTAGGAATGGTATGTGTTGTTCATCCGCGACCCTGACCTCCCGGCTTCCAAAGCGGGCTAGATCTGGCGTCATGGGGTGGAGCTGAGTTTTACCACCCGGTGGGTGGGTGGGAGGAGCCAGCTTGAAGACCTTCCGCAAGATTTAAAGCGCAAGGAACCTGCCAGACAGTGTGAATGAACAACATGTACCATTCCTAGAACTTCTGTTACAGGTGAGTAACCTGTATTTCTTTGGCGTGTGGAGTATTTATAAATGTTGGGTGAGTACTGGTACTCACTAAAAAAATTTCTGAAGAGTATTTCTTAAAATGAGGTGAGTAAAATAGGCCGGTACACACCTTATCTGGAGCCCTGAACACTACAGTCTGGACATTGTCACTCGAAAAAGGGCTTTATTTATTTATTTCAGAAGTTTCACCAGGAAAAACATACTGAGCTGATAACCTCTCATTTCCAGATGCATCCTGGGGGGAAGGGGATGTGGAAAATCATATGCAATGTGATAAAATAGAAGCATAATCAACAGTATTAAAGATATGCACATAAGATACAAATTGAGACCTGGTGGTCAGGGTAATACATTTCAAGTAAAGAACAGTGTAATGGAACAAGGAAAACTGTTGGGGAAGGGGGAGTAGAATTTGCAATTTAGAGTAAGAGGGTCATAGACAGTTACGGGAGGGAGGAGTGCTTCAAGGTCTGCTTTCTTAGGCCTGTAGGCTCCATCCACCCACTCCATTTATGGTCAGTACTGCTTGGTACTCGTTCCATAGGTATGGCCTGATGAAAGAGATATGCTCGAAGAAGATAGAATAGTTACATACTCGCTGTAACAGTAGCTCTTCGAGAGAATCTCTTTCATCAGGCCATGCTGTCCCACCCTTCTTCTCCCTATAGGGTCTTGAGACTTTAGTCTGTGCTGTCTCCTTGTCCATGGGGATCTACTTGTTGATCTCTGTCTTACCTGGTCGGCAGAGCCCTAGGCGCTCTCCTGGTTCCTTGCAGGGAGGTCCTCTGAGCATGATCTCCAGTGGGGAACTGAGGAGGAAGGGGTTGCCCATGTCTGTGTAGTAGCCCACATCTGATGTTGTCGGGGCGGCTGCTGATGAACTACTTGCAAAAGTTTCCATGTGGTCCTAGTGCCAGCGGCTATAAGTTCCATAGGTGTGGTCTGATGAAAGAGATTTCTCTTGATCTACTGTTATGGTGAGTATGTAACTGTTCTTTCACTCCGAGGAAGGGAGGGTGACCAGTAGGTACCTCAGGAATGAGTGCTGGGGCCAGTCCTCTTCAGTGTCTTTAAGTAACGTATCAGAGAAACTGGAAAGGAAGGTGTAGAAAGGTTGGGCAGGATCTGAAAAAACTGAAAGAGTGATCATGGGGTATGGTGGCTCAGTTTTAATGCAAAAAAGTACAAAATAATGCACTGGGGCCATAGAAATGCAGGAGCAGAGTATAAAATGGGTGGAGTGATACTGACAAAGGCCAAGCAGGAAAGAGATGTAGGGCTGATCATATCAGATGACCTAAAGGTGGCCATGCAGCATGGCAAGGTAGTCAGAAGGGCTAGTGGAATGCTGGGGTGCGTAGGGAGGGGTATCACCAACAGGAAGAGGGAGGTGGTGCTGCCCCATATAGATCACTGGTAAGACCAGACCTTGAGCACTGTGTCCAGTTCTGGAGACTGCATCTCAGGAAGGATATAGACAGGGTGGAGGCGGTCCAGAGGAGGGCAACTAAAATGCTGCAGGATCTGCATCAGCAACCCTATGAGGAGAGGCCAAAGGAGCAAAATGTATAACCTGAAGGAGATATGTGGGGGGGGGGGGGATATGATAGAGACCTTTAAATTCCTCACTGGGGTTAATAAAGTACAGAAGGGGGGTATTTTTCAGAGAAAAATAGTGCTCTAGAACAAAGGGCATGCTGTGAAGCTGGAGGGGGTACATTCAGAAAAGGTGGTAGATACCTGGAACAGCCTTCCAGCAGAGGTAGTGGGGGAGAAACCGGTGATGGGGTTCAAAAATGCCTGGGACAGGCACAAGGGAATCGTAGGGGTAATGAAATGGGGGGAGAGATTGTGCCATAGATGAAGCAGGGTCTGCATCAATAAAATGAAGAGTTAAAAAAAAAAAAAAAGCAGACTGGGTGGACCCAGTGGCCTTTGTCTGCTGTCACATTCTATGCTTCTGTGTTGCTTGTCAGCACCAGCCCTAGTGATCCATGGGCCCTGTGCAAACCTTACAGGAGTCCCAGAACAAGAGTGGAGAGCTCAGGAAACATCCCACCTCACATCTCCCTGTTTTGTTTTCCTCATCATCTATTTATCTCCTGTCACCGGCCTACCTCCACTAACTCCAGCCCAGTCCCCCACCTTCCCTGGGGCAGCCCCTCATGGACTACCCCCTATGGTGGGGCCAGCGGGGTTTGCCAGGCCTATACAGAGCACAGCCCAGTTTGGGGGGGGGGGGGCTACAGGAGCCTGGAGCTTAATCCAGCCTGGTCAGAATACACCTCCATTTTCTCCCCATAGGCTACCAATTTGTGCAGTGAGACACAGAGTGTGAGCATCCGCTTGAGTCCGTTGCAAGCCTGTCCCTGACAATGACGTTCCTACTTTACTGTCCCCTAGCGTCCACCAGGTGGCAGATGTACAGTAGAGTGACCTGTCCCTGCTCCCCGAGAAAGGAGAGCAGTCCATCAGATGCTACCCCAGCTGGCTCCCATGCTATCTAATCTCGTTCCCAGACCTGGGATGCCAGTGTAGCAGGTGGTACTGCTAGCGTGCTACCAGGCCAGCCTTCACATCTCCCTGTTAATTTATGTAGAGATTTGTTGTTGCTGTTTTTTTACTCTCCCTGAATTAGAATGTAGCCTCTGAAGGATTGGTAACTATACAGAGTTGGCAAAGCATTCTTTTTTCTTCTTCTTTCTTTTCATATAGCTTTTTGCTCCTCCGTGGCCACCTACACCTGTCTTCAGCCCCCATCATCCCCAACCCTGTCAGCCTCTCCCTGTATTGTCTTACCGGTGAAGATCCACAAGGAGCAGGGTTCAGGAGCTTCGGGGGCCAACCATCACAAACAGCCATGGAGAGACCAGGGCGTTTTCTTGGTTTTCTCCCAACTGGAAGCAGTGGCATACATGACAGGCACATGCTCCCAGAACCACATGCTCCCTCTACCCTCGTGACGATGCGTCAGTCGCCCACAGCTCTGCTCAACTGCGTGTCAGCCGTGAGTGAGGAAAATCTCCTCCCCAATCCTGGAGATGAGAGTAGCCCCAATTGCCACTACCATCATTTCCCAGGCCCCCCCCCCGCTTACCTCTGGCAGCTCGAGTTCACTCCTGGACTCGCGTTGCCATTGTGGTGCGAGGTGTGGCATCCGGCGCCTCAACCCTCAGCGCCACCAGGTTGGGTAAGAAACCATTCTGTAGCAAACTGGGTATAAGCATAGGAAACTTAAAAGAAGTAAGGTCCATGGGATGGCTCAGACTTTCTGGGGACCCTTTGGTTCTCAAAGCCTTGTGTAGCTGCATACTGTAGTTTGTGCTGTGATAATGCTGGCCGCCTCATCCTCCTACTATATGATGCTAGGTTGTTGGTATGCAGATTCATCGCATGGCTTTGCGGAGCATGAATTTAAACCTGCAACCTTCTGAACCAGTGAGGTGTGTACTAACTCTTCGGCTGCCAACACTGTTTCCAGCTGATAGAGATTTACCCCATCCACCCTTCACGTTACACCCATTCCCCCACGCACCCCTTTCCCCACCTCCTCCACCCTGTCTACCCTCCCCCTCCATCACCCCCAGCCACCCACCTACCTCGCACCCCATCCATGCCCCTTCCTCTCCTCCATCCCGTCACCTTCCCTCTACCCCCCCACCACCACTACTCATTTTCATATCTGCTGGAATGCCATTATCCCTGATTGTGTAATTTGTTATTTCTGTAGTGCAATGTGTACCTGGTGGAAGATGTCTTGATGTCCTTTCTCCTAAGTATCCTAGAAGGGGAAGGGGCTGTGGATGAAAACCCCCTAATCCTACGGCTTCTTGAGCTCATGTGGCTCCTCATGGAGGTAAGTGCATTCTTGATCTATAGACAATTTAAAGGGGATATCCCCCCCCCCCGACTCTATAGGCATGGTGGCCCTAGAAGGGCACATTATAAATCAATCCTTCCTTCCTCCCTGCCTCCCTCTCTCCCTCCCTTCCTTCCTTCCTTTCTTCATTTCTTTCATCCATCTGTAAATCAAGTAAGGTTTTCTGCTGGCAGTTACACTGGGTAGGCAGCAGGGAAGATTACCCCCAGGTACTGGTTGTTGATTCTGCTTGCTTTAGAACAGGAAGGCAGGTGAAGCATATGTTTTATACCCTGCCCAAAGGGGTGAAGCATTCTGTGTTTATTTTTTAGTCACATTATAAACCTTGCATGCTCAGGCCCTTGTGATGACACCAGTGATGCCTTGTAAGGTGTGTGTGTTACAAGATCACTAAAGTGAGTGTTACCTGTCTCGGTTAAAGAGCTAGTGTACTGCTCGGAATTAATAGTTTTTTTATTTTTATTTATTAAATTCTCGGATTACAAATACCTTTGAGCAGAAACTGCTCGTTTACAAAGGTTCCACGTCAAAGGATGAGGGTCAACATACATACAGAGGTAGTAAAAGAATGCACAATAAACAACCAAAACAACTAAAGAAAAATTAAGATACTCAGTTATAACATACTTTGAGATAATATTCATAAAACGAGCAGCTTGAGTAGGCAGCTGGCTGCGGTAACAATAAGAGAAAGAGGGCACCACAGGCAGTTAGTATTGCAGGCATGCGACTGGGAGAGGAAGTTGGCAGGCTAATGGGCCACTGTCCGATGGTAGTGGAAAATGTCTTGTACCAGTGGAGATGTGAAGCAGGAAAGGAGTCACAAGGAAGGCCCAGTGCCAGAGGGAATGAGATTGGGAAAGGACGGGCTGTGAGACATGAGTGAGCTGGGAGGTGTTTAGAGATCTCTGTTCAACAAAGCAGTCACATTGAGTGGTGAGGTGAGGTAAAGTTTGAGATTCCTTTGAAGGGTCCAAGTGTAGTAGAGAAAGTGATTCTTTATTGAGGGAATTGAACCATTGAGCAGCTCTATAGATAAAGGACCGCTGACCCATGGAGGTACGACATCTGGGAACCTGAAAGGTTAGAGATTGGGCACCACGTGTTTGTTGAGTGCCACTGTAGGTAGTAAGGAGTGAGCTAACACCAGGTGGCATGAGACCAAGGAGAATCTTTTTGGTAAGTAAGCAGGTCTGGTATTGTATTCTGCTTAGGGGTAGCCAGCTGGCCTGTGCATAGAGGTCACAGGTGTGAGTTAGTCGGGCTGCACCTGTCAGTAGTCTACAGGCTTTGTTGAGAGCAACTGAGATCCTGCGAGGGCACTTGTTGGGGCAGAGCCATAGATGGCAAGGCCATAGTCAGTGATAGAGGTGACAGAGCTGTAGATGGCTAGTTTAAGGGCGTCCGCAGGCATACAGTGCTTGTGTTTGTGTAGTAGTCCAATCCGTATATTGGCGGTCTTGGCAACAGTGTCAATATGCCGAGTGTAGGAGAGGGTACTATCCAGGGTAATACCAAGGTACTTGAACTCCTTGACATGTTCGAGTGGGTTCCCAGCGTGGTTCTTGATGGTGAGGGACAGAGAGTTGTGCCTGCTCTGTCGGTTACAGAAGGACATGGCTTTAGTCTTGCTGTGGTTCAGGACAAGTTTTTGAGAATTGAACCAGTCTTCGATGCGATTGAAGTAGAGCTGCAGCTGGGATTCAAGGACTGTAATGTCATGGTGGCTGGAAAACAGGACTGCATCGTCTGCGTATAGTAATATTTTTTGGTGGCAGGCACTGGGGAGATTGTTGATGAAGAGGGAGAAGAGTAAAGGGCCCAGAATAGACCCCTGGAGGACTCCGGAGCGGACCAGTTTCTCATCCGAAGAGATCCCTGCAATCCTTACACGTTGGATCCGATTATCAAGGTAGCTGGTGAACCATGGAAGGGCATCGCTGGAGATCCCAATGGAGGACAGTTGCTTGAGCAGTAGGGGGTGGTTAACTGTGTCGAATGCCTTGGTAAGGTCTATAAATACTGCTTCTCCACAATTCCCTTTGTCAAGCATGGCATGGATGAAGGTTGTAAATTCCAGTAGTGCAGTGGTGGTGCTGTGCCCTTTTCTGAAGCCATGCTGCTCTGGGCACTGTACATTGTACTTATCCGGGAATTCAGCTAGTTGGTCCGACACTATTCGCTCCAGCGCTTTGGATAGTGGGGGGAGTAGTGAGATAGGTCTGTAATTGGTGTGCAGTGTCCTATCTCCGCTTTTGTGAACCGGTGTGACAGTGGCTTTCTTCAGAGAGGAAATGGCCCAAACTAAGCGAGAGATTAAAGATCTTTGTAAGTGGTTCTAAGATTTCATCGAGGACTTGTGCCAGCAGTTTCAGGTCAAGGGAGTCACCACTGTACCTCTTGTTTGCTGATGGCCTTTGAATGTATTTTCTAGCTACTTGTGGTGGGACCTCCTTAAAAAAACTTTGGGGGTTGTAATGCTCTAGTTGGGGTAACTGGGGAGGAGCTGGAGGGGAGGTCGTCGGAGAGAATTTGGTGAAAGGACACTGTCCAGGTTTGTAAATTCATTATTAAAAGTGCTGGTGATGATACCTAGGTCGAGTGTAGGAGTGCCATGAAGGTTGAGCATAGTGGGTGGTGCTTTAGGATCCTTGCCTGTGAGTTCTTTCATGTTGTTCCAGAATTTGTTTCCTGGCCCTAAGAGTTGGTCAGAGCCTCTTTGTAATAGCTGCATTTAGCATTCCGTATTCTTCGAAAGCAATCATTTCTGGCTGCTTTGTATAATTGTATGTTTACTTCGGGCCGAGTTGCATGAGCACAATGCCAGAGGTGGTCTCTGTGCTTGAGCAGAGTTAAAGGTCAGTAGTAACCCAGGGTTGGTCTGTCCTTTGACCTTCATCTTTTCCACTGGTCATAGATGTCACAGGCTTCGCTGAAACGCTTGATAATAGGTCCAGAGCTTTGTTGGTGTCATTGAGGAGTCAAACACTGCCCAGTTCAGCCTGGTTAGATGGGATTTTAACAGCTGGAGGTGCCCTTGTTTGATAACCCTGGCATAGATAAGCTTGGGAGAGGGCTTGTGGTATTTGTTTGACCAGGAACAGATGACAGAGTGGTCTCTATTGTATCAGGTACAGAAACTTGGAGATGCTCAGGGTGGTTAGGTAGAATCCAGTCTAGAAGCGTAAGGAAGCCTGTCCTATAGTTACACCTAGTGGGGGCATTGACCAGTTGAGTGAGGTGATGCGCCGCGACTGCATCCTTATAGGTAGCGGCCTCAGCGGAGAGCCAGTTAATGTTAAAATCACCCATGATTATGGTTTCAGAATTATGTTGCTGGACCCTTAGATATTCCATGATGCTATGGAAGCCAGCAGCCTTCATGGCACTCCTACACTCGACCTAGGTATCATCACCAGCACTTTTAATAATGAATTTACAAACCTGGACAGTGTCCTTTCACCAAATTTTTTCGACGACCTCCCCTCCAGCTCCTCCCAAGTTACCCCCCAACTAGAACGTACAACCCCCAAGTTTTTTTTAGGAGGTCCCACCACAAGTAGCTAGAAAATACATTCAAAAAGGCCATCGGCAAACAAGGGTACAGTGGTGACTCCTTGACCTGAAACTGCTGGCACAAGTCCTCGATGAAATCTTAGAACCACTTACAAAGATCTTTAATCTCTCGCTTAGTTTGGGCCATTCCTCTCTCTGAAGAAAGCCACTGTCACAATCGGTTCACAAAAGCGAGATAGGACACTGCACACCAATTACAGACCTATCTCACTACTCCCCACTATCCAAAGCGCTGGAGCGAATAGTGTCGGACCAACTAGCTGAATTCTCGGATAAGTACAATGTACAGCCCAGAGACAGCATGGCTTCAGAAAAGGCACAGCACCACCACTGCACTACTGGAATTTACAACCTTCATCCATGCCATGCTTGACAAAGGGAATTGTGGAGAAGCAGTATTTATAGACCTTACCAAGGCATTCGACACAGTTAACCACCCCCTACTGCTCAAGCAACTGTCCTCCATTGGGATCTTCAGCGATGCCCTTCCATGGTTCACCAGCTACCTTGATAATCGGATCCAACGGTAAGGATTGCAGGGATCTCTTCGGATGAGAAACTGGTCCGCCCGAGTCCTCCAGGGGTCTATTCTGGGCCCTTTACTCTTTCTCCCTCATCAACAATCTCCCAGTGCCTGCCACCAAAAAATATTACTATACGCAGACGATGCAGTCCTGTTTTCCAGCCACCATGACATTACAGTCCTTGAATCCCAGCTGCAGCTCTACTTCAATCGCATCGAAGACTGGTTCAATTCTCAAAAACTTGTCCTGAACCACAGCAAGACTAAAGCCATGTTTGTGTAGTAGTCCAATCCGTATATTGGCGGTCTTGGCAACAGTGTCAATATGCCGAGTGTAGGAGAGGGTACTATCCAGGGTAATACCAAGGTACTTGAACTCCTTGACATGTTCGGTGGGTTCCCAGCGTGGTTCTTGATGGTGAACAGAGGGTGACCCTTGCTCTCGATTTGCAGAAGGACATGGCTTTAGTCATATTATTTATGTACCTTCTGTCCTTTGATTATTATTTACCTCTCCTTGCCCAGGGAGCTGAAGTTGGGGGTGAAGGCTTTAAACCCATTTACTTTGGGTCTGGCACAGGTGCTCGTTGTGGCTGGCAATGTGGATGATGGTGGTGAGACAGGGCTGCCAGGGCTTTGCCAATGACTGTGTGTGTGGGGAGGACAGGCTTGCCAGTGATTGTATGGGCCCCTCGAGTACTAGAATGTCATCTTTTACAAGGACATATCCTCGTTCCCAGCTGCCAAATATTTGTCATGTACCTTCTGTCCTTTATGATTATTTAGTCTCCCCTACACAGGGAGCTGTGAAGCTGGGGGTGAAGGCTTTAAACTCTTACCTTGGGTCTGGCTGGCAATGTGGGGCAGTGATGGTGATGAGACATGGCAGCCAGGGCTTTGGTACTAACTGTATGCCCCCTGTCAAACATTTTCTTTGGGTCCTGTATCTGTCTTGTTGAACATCTGCAGTATTTCATACTGTGGTGTAGCATGGCTAGTGGTGTGTGGTGTGGCATTGTAGCAATGTATTTGCTAGCGACTGCACACCATGGTACAATAAGTAATTCAGTCTGTCACTGGATGGGCCTTGTGGTCCTTATCTGCCATCAACCTCTGTTTCTATGTTTACTCTGTGACTAAATTGACTTGTTGTTTTACTACTCTGCGTCCAGGCGTTTAGCCACTTGATTGTCTTTGCTGCAGCAGTACCACTGAAATTTTGGTAAATGATCCTGGTGTGTGTCATTGTGACTGTTGTGGGTGCCAATTTACATGCTTTAAATACAACTGAGAAATAAATTATAAGTGGCAAAAAACTGGTTTAACTTGATTTTCCCCAGTCCAATTAAGCTGAAAGGTGTGTTGTATTTTTTTAACTTGAACCTGCAGATACATCAGCATCACACTGTTAATAATTTTGGGCCTACCACCACCCCTCAAGTGCCCCCAAAAACAAGCAGTTCACTGAAACAAAGTGCAGCGTCCAGAAATAGCATTAATGCCCATACACTATATTGAATAGCGGATGAGCAACTCTATGCACAACCAGTATGTTATGCCACCATCAGGATCTAATTCCATGGACCCCTCAAGCATCACTCTGAAGGTCACATGGAATCAGAACCCCTCTGTGCCACAATACACTGGTTATGCATAGTCTCCCAACTCCCATCCACTATCCCATCTATAGTGACAGACTGAATTATTTATTGTACCATGGTGTGCAATGTGTTATTTTTTAGTAGGAGAAAAAAACTGCTGTAAATAAAACTTACACTTTCCTGCTTTCCACTGCATGTAAATAGGTTTGAACTTTTGGAATAGACATCAGATCAGTGGGGGAAAAGCTATGCAGGTACTTCAAAGAAGCTAGCAACGAACTTGGGCACAGGGCTGTAATAACCTCAATTGCCTTCTGCTGAATGCCTATGCCAATGCCACTATCGTGTGTCTATACAGAGTGACATACATTATACAGAGTGGCATGGTGTACTGGAAAGCAGCAGTCAGTATGAACAAAGAATTGGGAAAAACAAAAGATAAATATATAATTGTGCCCTGTCCCACACTGTCATAACACTTAACAGTGTGGGGAGGAGTAAGGGATCCCAAGAGAGGTTTAAACAGGGTGAAGAAGACATAGAGAAAAAAGCAAGTTAGTGAAAGACTAAAGACAAAGAATGGTTTATTCATTTATTTATTTATAAATTTTAACATGACAGTCTCTTGAGCAAAATCTCTTTTTGAAGGTAGACGTCACCAAAATAATCAAACCGTAATGGTCTGAAAGCATAATCACTGTTTTTGTAACATCTGTGTTGGTCCAATAAAAGGTATCACACCATTTACTTCTGGATCTAGCTCAAAGTAAACAACTTAAATCCTTTATTGGTCAATGATGTTCTGAATATGAAATACAGAGCATGGGTGCCATTTGTATGCATTTATACAAAAATGAGATGACAGCAGCTTGTTTTATGGTGTGTCCTGGGGGGGAAAGAGTTGGATGCATATTTCATGGGATGATTTGGTGGCCACCAGGGCCTGGTGGAGGCTTGCACAGGCTTACCAGCCTGAAGTGGTGACCAGAGCATCTGTGGGATGATTTGGTGGCCACCAGGCTTGGTGGAGGTTTGTACAGGCTTACCAGCCTGAAGTGGTGACCAGAGCATTCATGGATGATTTGGTGGCCCCAGGGCTTGGTGGAGGCTTGCACAGGCTTACCAGCCTGAAATGGTGACCAAAGCATCAAGGATTAATTCATGGCAGAAGTATAGATGTGTTGGTAAATTGGTTGATTTTGGTGGCCACCAGGGCCTGGTGGAGGCTTGCACAGGCTTACCAGCCTGAAGTGGTGACCAGAGCATTCGTGGGATGATTTGGTGGCCACCAGGGCTTGGTGGAGGCTTGTACAGGCTTACCAGCCTGAAGTGGTGACCAGAGCATTCATGGATGATTTGGTGGCCCCAGGGCTTGGTGGAGGGCTTGCACAGGCTTACCAGCCTGAAATGGTGACCAGAGCATCAAGGATTAATTCATGGCAGAAGTACAGATGTGATGGTAAATTGGTTGGTCGGGTGAGTCTGTGGTATGCAGTAGCAACAGTACAGGAATGAATGAGCAGATGTCTTTCCTCTATTGAATTCTTAGGAACAGTGGCCCATTTCCAAATGTATCCCACTCCTCCATCCATCCAGACTTTGCTGTAAAAATCTGTTTTTATACCCATATCATTGTACAATATTGTTTACTGTCATTGTACACTATGATTCATTAATAAATACACTTTACAATGTACACTGAGATTCATTAATAAATAAGCTGTGTAAACATAATGGCTCTGTGTCATTATTTCCTCAGCCTCAGGAGTTTACCTTGTCGCTGGTGGTTGGGCTTAACTGCTAACTTCTATCCTGGAGTTATTGGAACCAAAAACTCCTAACTCATTAGTGTGAAGACTGCATGTTTGGGACTGGTGATGCACATTACTATGGCATCTTTCTGTTTCACCTGGACAACCACTGTAACAGGTTAAGGAGTGTGTGGTTCAAACGTCATGTGGAGCTATTGGAGGGATTGGGTCGACAGCTGCTTTCTTAATATAGCTGCACGCTTGAGCAGAATTAGACTGGTGGTCTATTTTGCTGGCACCTTTATGTCGTTGCATAAATATTCCTATATGGGACTGCATTCTTAACGTTATGATGTGTGTACATGATTGATTGTATTTTTATATGGCAAAAACTAGTGTCGAGAAAGTGCCCTTTTTACACTCACAAGTGCCCCTCTGAGCCTCCGCCCCCTCAGTTTTTACCATCTTCCGGCACCTATGTCCACAACTGAGAGGACATCAGGGTTGTGCTGTAGGATCCATGTTTGGAGGGAGTCAAGTTTGTTGAGTATGCTGCAGGCATTGATGGATGCCATGGTGAGTGTCCCTGTCCTTCTGCTTGGTGCCACTGCTGGCTGCCCAGGTGGTCCTGGGTTGGGGTGAACATTTCCTGAGAGCAGAAGCAGCATAAGGAGAATTTGTAGGAGAAAGGATTTCAGCATCTTGTAGATACCTGGTGGTTAAGTCATAAGCCAAAAGAAATTATCAACAGCTGAGGTCCAGAGTCACAGAATGTGTTAGAATTCCTGCAGGTGATGAACTGTGCCTGTGCATATGCAGGATGTGAAATCCTTTGTCTGCATGCTTCTTTGTCATTCAAAGAGGTTGTTGAAAAGCCAACATACAGATCATGGAGCAGGTCAGACGAAATGTGGATTCAAGCAGACCTAGAGTCACTGAGTTTGTCAGACTTAATTGCTTGACTTATGTTTTGCTTGGGATAGCTTCCAAAAAGTTGATTTTTAAATGAAAAATGCAGATACCTGGTTGTGATGTTTTGCAGAAATCCAGTTCAGGAGACTTTCACGGATGTAGTGAGCAAGAATGGTGTAGTTACTCCAAGCAGAAAACCATGTAAATCCACAAAAACTAAGCTACAGACAAGCAGCCACTATAAACATACCTCCAGCAAACATGAGGAATTAAACTTCGTTTGCACCCTTTTCAATCAAACCCCGAAATCCCTGCACAAATATTCAAAAACGTGGCCCCCAAGTTGTTTAGCCAGAGGGAGACATGAATATACATTTCATTTCAACAGCCGCCCCAAATTTCTGAAGACGAGTGGCAGCACAGCATGTCTGCTCCGGTGAAGAGTCAGCTTCAGAGTGGACTGAAATAGTAATTTTCAGATGCAGTCAGCTGTCACTTCCAGTATCTGAAGTATTTTTAATTTTCTGTTTGCTAATTAGAAGATTTTTCACCTGACAGTACTGGGGTGATGTGTGAAGCAGCACTCTGTCTGGAGAAAAAAAAAGTCAGTTCTGTTCCTCCCACTGCATTGTCAGAAATGAGACCAAACACCTTGAGGCACCACAATCCTTGCAGTCTGAGTAGTGACTGTCACAAGCTACCAATCCGAATGCAGGAAATTGTAACATCACTAGTAACCAGGGAAAGCTAGTCCCTGCTGTTTCATGTGAAAGTGAAACCTGGCAATGAGAAATGTTTCTCATTGGTTGCTAGTGATGTCATAGTCAGTGTGGTTTCAGTGTTGATGTAGTGGGAGGAACAGAACTGACTTTTTTTTCCCTCCAGGCAGAGTGCTGCTCCACACATCACCCCAGTATTGCCAGGTGGAAAAGCTTCTAATTAACTAACAGAAAAGAATAAATACTTGGTTTATAAGAAGTGATAGCTGACTACATCTGAAAGTTACGATTAATTGCAGGCAGTTTCCAGGCAGTACACTAGCTCTTTAAATCAGTTGGTTTCAGTTTCATATGTTTCACTTGATTTTGCATAAGTAGTTTAGCATTTACTGATTGCTACTGGGATTTTACTAGTTTTTGAAGCTGGTGAAACGTTTTCAGGGATTGTTTCATTTTGGTTATTTTCAGTCCCTGCTATTACGTGTACCCAGGTTACAAATGGAGGATGTTTTAAATATTTTCAGTGCTTGTGTTGTGGAAATCCCCCTACGAAGTAATCCGACTGTAGAGGGTCATATTTTTGCCTTCTTGTAGTAATTGTTTTCATAACAACGTATTTAATTTTTTGAAATACAGATCTACTGTACTTACAAGGAGACAGCTATACTGACATGATTATACAATTGCAAATGGTATACTTGTACTGATTTTTTTTTAAATCAATAAAGTAACAATAATAAAGAGAGAGAAGAAATGGCACCAGTTGAGATTGACTTACACTACTGTCCTGAAGCATTCAACGCCAGTGGGCCCAGAATCTCCACAGCCATCCTAGTTGATGACACTGGATTTTCTGAGGCCTGTAGGCCCAGCTCCTGCATCCACGAGCCTCTCCCTGCCAACTGGGGAGCCTTTAGATGGGCAGTTTGGTTGTTGGGCTGCTCATTTGGAGCACTGAATTCAGCACTTGTGAAAGTCGATGGTGTACCCGTTTGTGCCTCCCTCAGTTCCAGCAGCACCCTTGTTCCTGGAGCTGTCGATGGTGCTGTGTTCAGTTCTGTCTTTGGTGCTGTCAACTTTGGCTGCAGTGCCCGGGCCCTTAGCATCATCAGTTGCAGTGTTGCTGACTGCACCAACTCCTGCCAGGGTCACTGCTGGCCTCCACACCTAAGCTGTTGGTGCCGCCTGCAGTGTTAGATCCTTCCTCGTTATCTGTGTTGGTGCCGTGGTAGGTGTCTCATTTTGTGTCATACCCTTTGTCCTCTGTGGTGTCAGCTTTGTCTCAAGCATCACTACCAAATGTTGTGCCCTTGTCCCCCATACACTGGTGTAGTGGCAAGTACAATCCAGATCTTATTCTGGATTCCACCTTAGAAGTTGATGTGCCCCTGGACTCTATAGAACCAGAGCTTTCACCAGTTAGGGCCTGTCAGAGTTAAGATCTGCCCCCCCCCCCAGCACCACGGGACATTCCTCTCTCCCTCTCTCTCTTTCTCTCTGTTCCCTAATATTTCAAAACCTACTGCAGTATTGCTCCCTTTTTCTCTTTCTAAACTTTCCTTTTACATTTCTACCATGAAGGGGTGGCCTCCAGTCATGGTACCTCTCCTTTACAACCTAGCTACTTTTCTCTGTTGTCCCTGTGGTGACTACTAGCGATGTTAAAGTTGCTGTTGCAAATAGACACGGTGGTGGTACAAATGCAGACACACTAAGGAAACAGAGTATATGTTGCACTGTTCTGAAAATGCTCCTTCAATTAGAAGCTGGTATTCAGGAGCTGGAGTGAAGGTTACAGGATGCCTGGGCCCTCCAGTAGATAAAACGTTATGCCGGTAGGTTTATGTCTGTTACGTGGTGACATAATTATGACAAGACGCCATGGCAAAAGAGAGTATACCCTGCAAAAAAGTCTTACCCGAACACTTTATTTCCCCTCACACTTCTTCAAATATTCCCCATGTCCTTAGTTTGGGCTGGCAACCGTAAATTTGGGACCGCACTCCCCGAGATGCTCCTGTACAGTGAGTTCTCTGAGACTGTGCGGCTGCAGGGCGACACACAATGACAGTGTCTGTTGCCAGTCCTGGACCATAAGTGCGAGGTGCTTAGCGCACTTCAAAACTCTTACAGGGTTCAACAGTATGAGTACTGTGCAGAAAATAAACACAAAAGGTTCACAGGCCATCGGTAAAAGGGGTCAATTAAGTTTTGTTTGGATAGCCCATGATAGTACCAAACAGCCCATAATACCTTGGATGCCCGGATGGACTACCTAGTCTACAGCTCTCAATAGCAAGTAGTTCTGAGAGCCAAGTAGCAAGCCCCAAATGAAAATCTTTACAAATACCAATATTTATTTTATAGAACTTGTGAAGGTGAAACATGTTCTTTATGGTTAACTTTCCTTTAGTAGGAGTACATGGCGACACATATTTCCAGCAATACTGTCAGTGGGCGATTGTGTATAAAGAAACTATGGTGGTGTTCATACCTCTTCCAGACTGGTTATTCCATGGTCAGCACTGCATTTCTAAGGGCCAGCGGCGCCCTTCTGAAAATATTTATAAGGATTAAAGTCTGATGTCACCACTAAGAGGGAGGGGCTAAGGTCCCCAGTTGCCATTTAAGCATTTTCTTGCCTTAGAATATGTTTATGAAACTGATATCATTGTGTACAATGGCTATTACTGAATTCAGTAATTTATGGTCATGCAGATCCCCCTACATTACGTATTAGCATAGGATTTTATTTGTATTAGAATAGGGGGCGGATCAGCTGACCTATGATGTCAGTCCAAGTATATATAAAAAGCAGCTGTTTTCCAAGATAGTCAGATAGTCCTGAGCACAGAGGATAGTGGATGTGCTGGAGCTAAAGCTCATCTACTCTGTGGCAGTACTTGGCAGCAAACAGTACTGAAGTATCTCAGGATGAGAGAAAGCCAGATGGTGCTTTACTTGCTTTATTTTATTTTTCTTTATTTTTTGAAGTAATTTATTTTAAAGTTTTGTAAATAAAATTCACACAAGCTTTGTGTGTTCCTCAAGAAATGTTCTGTCTGACTTATCACTTCCCACACCCGCTCACAGGGCCCCTCAGAAGGACCTCGCTTTTCAAGCACTGCTCAGAAATCTGTATGGAGTCCTGAAATTTGAGACAGCTGCTCTAGAGCAGGCAAAAAGGCTAAACTAGAATATCTGAACGTGCCTCCTCTGCCAGTGTCCCAGCTCCCACCACTTCAGCTGCCCTGGAGGCCCTCACAGAGGCAGCCTGTTGTAGGCTGATTTCTATTCCGGCTGTCCCAAGGTCATTGGATAAGAAGCGCTTGGCTTCCATGACAAAGCTGGTATATTACACCTAGCCCATAGTGGATGCTTTTGGTATCATGGCTGACAATGACAGGGCTATATTCCTCAACTAGGTCACTGCACAGCCCAGTAATGAAGAGTAGTCCAGCATAGACTTCATGAGGAGAAAGTGTTTTCTTCAGCCACTCTGGGCCTGAGAACAGAAGACTAACAAGACCCTATTTCAGTGTGAGTACCATTCGTTGACTAAGCTCAAATCCATTGCAGGGAGTTTACCTGACTACCTTGAAACAGGACCTTTTGGTGGCTGTCACTCAAGACTTTGACTTCAGTAGCCACCAATTAGGAGCTTCCCGGGATTCCTCCAGTGCAGCATCTCATGCTGCAGCTGCAGGGATTTGCAGTTGGAGATAGTCCTGGCTATGCCTCCGATGTCCAACAACAGATAATGAATATACCCTTTGATGGCACTTACCTTTTTAGAAAGCATGTGGAGGAGGTGTTTAAGGAGTTGAATGAAAAACTGACAGTTAACTCTGCTAGAGTTAACCACTCTATTTCTCAAAAAGGGATTGGATAAAGTTCTTGCCAGCATAAACAGTCCTTTTATGGTAAGCAGGCCAGGTGAAGTCACCAGCATTAAAAAGCTCAGCCCAACAGCAGCAAAACAAAGACTACAGCAGCGCAAAGGATGGTGACAAAAGATGCAGGCACCAAAAGCGCCTAGCGTGACCCTTTGAGATACAGGCCCAGTGTCCACCTCCACTGCCCGAGGAGAGCATCTCCAAACCTGTACGGGGGGGGGGGTGCATCTGACTCGGTTCTCTTGTCGGTGGAAACTCATCACAACAGACAAATAGGTCTTGATGATTATCCAATAGAAATTCTCCTTAGAACTGTTGGAAAACCCTCCTGACAGTCCTCTGAAAGACAGTCCCCACTCTTAGCCCACATGGCAGAGTTGCTGACTCAGAAGGTTGCTGTCTCTTAATCAACAGGGCAGTGGAGGTGGTATCAGAATTGAAGAGGAACAAAGGCTCCTATTCCTGGTGCTTTCTGGTTCCCAAGAAATCTGGGTGTGTGCATCCCATCCACAGCTTGAGAGAGCTCAACAAGTATATGAGGTTAGAGTAATTCAGGATAGTTTCCCTGACATCTCTCTTTCCGTATCTGAAGCCCCTGGACTGGCTAGTATTACTGAATATGCAGGATGCATACCAGCCTATTTTGCTCAACCACAGGCACCACAAGTGTCTTTGGTTCTATGTGCAGGGGGAACACTACCAGTTCAGAGTCCTTTCTTTTGGGCAGTCTTCAGTGCTGCGTGCCATGAAAAAGTGTTTTGCAGTGCTGGCAGCGCACCTCAGAAAGCAAGGACTTCAAGTCTTCCTTTATTTGGATGACTGGCTGATAAAGGGCCCATTAAAACTGGGCAGAGAGCAGTCGGTAACAACTGCATCACATTTTCTTTTTATTTTAAATTTTGTTTTTATTAGAAGAGACATAATGATGCATATCAGTTACATATTCATCTCAGTAATAGTGTATCGAGACATAAAACGAAAATAGTCAATTAATAAAGATTGCCCTCATTTGTGTCGGTTGCCAGGTACTGTTAAAATAGAAAATGGGGATCACAGATATTATATATTCACTAAGCGGGTGACCAGTCCCCAACAGAAAAGGGTTCCTGGATGAGGCTTATCAGTGTCCCTTCCCCCTTCAAACAACATGAAGTCTTGCTATATTATGACAATTGCAGTTTGTCCTACCATTAGAACTGCTCCGGAGGTGAAAGAGTTAACTCCATTCCATGAATGGAACTTAGAGCACGAGCTCTAAAGAGAAGCTCTGTCTGTGTAGTTTCAAACCTAAACTGTCAGATTCTTTACTCCGCCTCACTGAACAGTCGCCCGAGATTTCTCCTACTGCTCGTTCATTTCTCGGTTTAAATAGTGTTTTCTCGGTTCGATTCCAACCGAGAATAGTTTTATTTTAACCGCAAAACCGTTGGTTCAAGCTCTGTCTGTGGTATCGTAAGTAATTCATATTTTAATTCTGTGGAACTTATAAGTTTTATCGGTTCGGTTTTGAACCGATCAGCTTGGGTTAAAACTTAAAGTTTTTAAACTTGAGATTTTAGAGTGCGGTTCCCGGTTCTTAACGGTTCTAAAAAAAACGGATTTCATTACGGTTTTTTCCAATACCCGTGACACGGTTAGGAACTGATAAGGGTGTCTTGCCTGGCACTGCCGTTTAAAGGGCAAGTTTTTCTGGTTAGGCTGGCATTATGTCTGAGAAACCCAAAAGAAAACCGGCCCATTGGTTTCAACACTGTGATGTCTGTGGGGAAGTTCTCAAGGCTGACCCACACACCACATGTGTTTATTGTCTGGGGTTTGACCACCTCCAGTCAGACTGCCAATTTAGAAGAATTTCCTGCAGCCACCCTGGAAAAGAGATTGGGCAGGCTCAGGGAACGAGGCTAAAAGTCCGCTGACCCGATGGACAGCCCGGTCCTGTGCCAACCGAATCGGAGGGAGTGCCTCTGACCAGGGTAGCAGACTTCCTCGGCAACGAAAAGCTGGCTCGGATGAACCAGTTCCAGTAAAGAGAATAAGAAAGTCAGCAGGTTTGAGCCCAAAATTCTTACTCAACTGCTGCAGAGATAGCAAGAGCTATTCAGATTGTCTAGTCACTTTCTCCTCAGTTCCGGCCTGAACCGCCACTATCTGGTAAAAGGTCGGTTCAGTCGGTTCCATCGGTTCAGGAATATGATGTTGAGGAGTTTTATGAACCAGAGGAGGGAGGATGATTATGAACAGTATGAATGTGACTTGGAGGGTCTGGGTGTGCCCATTGAACCGACATCTCCCCAGACAGACCTTTAGAATTCCCCTATGCTTTCTGAGTCCCTCCTCATTTTATGTTTTACAAAAAGTTGTTGAACCTCCAGCTTCCTTTGGAGGAAGCTGTGATGAGCAAGAGGAGCCTGATTTTGTAGAAATGATGGATATACCAGAGTCTAGGAGATTGTCTATTCCTTTGCATAAGTCATTTAGAAACAAACAATAAAATCTTAAAACTCCTAATTCTGTGCCTCCTGTAGATAAAAAAGATGGACAGGAGGTACACACTGTCAGGTCCTGATACAGAATTCCTTCTCAGCAATGCAGTCATGTTAGTGGTAGTTCAGGCTGCAGCCTGTGATAAAGTAATATTCCTGGCTTCACATCCTCCTGACAAGGATTCCAGGAAGATTGATGCCATGGCAAAAAAGTACATGGCAGTGTCCTTGGGACTCAGGCAAGCAAATTATATGGCTTATGTAGCAAGGTATCAGAAATCTAGATGGGATACTGTTATGGATTTAGCCAAACAAGCCCCTGGCCAGCTGGCTAGTGAGCTGGAGCAGGTGGTTGCCGATGGCATTGAGGCTTTAAGGTGCAGTTTCATGCTGCTGTGGATTTTAATGATGTTTCCTCTAGAGTCATGGCCACATCTGTAGCTTTTCGAGGTTGGCCTGGCTCAGGTGTACTAGTTTGTCACAGGATACCCAGACTAAGGCTATGGATTTTCCTGTGGTGGGAAATTCTCTGTTTGGAGCAGACAGATAATTATATGAAGAAGATGGATGAATATAGGACTACCTATAAAAGTGCCCAAGCCAAGGAGCGGCAAGCCACTCCTCAGAGGCACACCCCCAGGGGTAGGGGTAGGCCTTTCCACAGGCCTTTTTACCAAACCCAGGCCTCCTCTGCTTATGCTCAGAGGGGGTTCTTCAGAGGCAGAGGCAGACGGGGCGGGGCAGGCCTGCCCTCACCCTCAGCCTAAAGCACCTGCCAAGCAGGCACCCTGATGGGGTGCCCAGGGCCGATTCTCCTTTACCAGTAGGGGCAGGTTGGCTTACTTCAGTCAGAACTGGTGTCTTTAACTTCAGACAAGTGGGTTCTGGAAGTAGTAAGCCAGGGTCTGGTTCTCAGCTTCAAAAGTTCCCAAAGATGAGAATCAGGTCTTTTCCACCTGCAAGCTCTTAGAGACCTTTACTCTAGAAGCAGAGGTCTCAACCCTGTTAGCTCTCAGAGCTGTAGAAAGGTTTCCTCCCCTACACCAGGGCAAGGGGTTTGTACTCCAGATACTTCCTTACCCCAAAAAGACAGGAGAATGGCGGCCCATTTTAGACCTCAGATATCTGAACAAGCATCTTTTGAAACCAAAGTTCAGAATGGTAACTCTGGCAATGATTTTACCCTCTCTAAGGCCAGGGGACTGGCTAGCTTCCCTGGACCTCAAGGATGCCTATTTTCACATCCTAATCAGAAGCTCCCACCGCAAGTACCTCAGATTCGAACTGCCTTCAGGTCACTACCAGTTCAGAGCAATGCCCTTCGGCCTTACCTCTGCCCCAAGGGTATTCACAAAATGTCTGGCAGTAGCAGTGGCTCACTTAAGGAGGCAAAGGATTGCTGTTTTTCCCTATCTGGACGACTGGCTCATTGTAGGCCAGTCCCCAGAACAGGTAAAATCTCACCTGCAAGTCACCCAGCAGCTTCTCACCTCCCTGGGCTTCCTGATAAATCTACCAAAGTCGGTTCTGGAACCAGTTCAGGTACTCACCTTCATAGGTGCAGAATTGGACACAAATCTGGCCAGAGTCTTTCTTCCCTTAGAAAGGGTAAGGAACTTGGTGGCTCTGGCCTCCTCTCACTCTGCAGGTCTCGACCAGCAAGACACTTTTTGTAGCTCCTTGGGCACATGGCTGCGTCCACAGCTGTTGTGCAGGGAGCAAGATTTCAGATGAGAGACATTCAGTTTCACTTGGGAGCCTATTGGTCTCAGAGAAGAGACCCCCTTTCCAAGTTAGTCCCAGTGACCCGAACCTTGATCTAGGCCCTCCAGTGGTGGCAGGATCAGAGCAATTTGAGACGGGGGGGTTCCCTTCATTCCCCTTTCTCACACTTTGACCCTCACTACGGATGCTTCCCTCCTGGGGTGGGGAGCCCACATGGGCGACCTCTCCACTCAGGGAGTGTGGTCCCCCCAGGAATCTCTGCTCCACATCAATTTGCTGGAACTCAGAGCTGTCTTTTAGCACTTCAAGCGTTTTCTGCTTCTGTCCAGAACAAAGTGGTACAAGTCAGAACAGACAATACTACAACAATGTGGTACATCAATAGCAGGGGCACTCGGTCTTCGGCCTTGTGCACCGAGGCAATGAAGTTGTGGTCTCTGGCCTATTCACTGAACACTTCACTCATAGCAGTTCACCTTCCAGGAAAGGACAATGTCCTAGCAGATGCTCTCAGCAGGATTTCTCAGGGCCATCATGAATGGTCTCTGGATCCTCAAGTACTGGGGATAGTCTTTGCCAGATGGGGCACCCCTCAGATAGATCTTTTTGCAGCCCCAGACAATCACCAACTTCCACTGTTCTGTTGCAGGCCCCCAGTGTTGGGCTCAGTCCCCCTGGACGCCCTTCTCCTGAATTGGGAAGGGAAGTTTCTTTATGCTTTTCCCCCCTTCCCTCTCCTATTCAAGGTGTTAGTAAAAATCAGATCCCAGCCTTGCAGGGTGATTCTGATTGCCCCAGATTGGGCCAGGCAGCCCTGGTACCCACTCCTTCTGTCCCTGACAGTCCATCTCCCCGGTGTCTCCCCAGGAATCACAACCTATTAACCTGTGCCCAGGGGAGAGTTTGGTATCCGAACCTCAAATCCCTCAACCTCAAGGCCTGGCTCTTGAGGAGTTAGAATTTGCTGACCTACACCTCTCTCAGGGTGTTCTTGAAATCCTAAAGGCTTCTAGGAAGCCTTCCACTAGGGCTACTTATAATTCTAAGTGGAAAAGGTTCTCCATTTGGTGTTCTGGGAAACATATTTCCCCAGAATCTGCTGATTTGCCCATTGTGTTAGATTACATGGTCCATCTTAATTCTGTGGGCCTGAGACCAGCTACCCTGAGAGTTCATTTGGCAGCTGTCTCTGCTTTTTGTTTTAGCAGGAAAGCCATCCTCTTCTCGCTACCCTGTATTTTCCAAGTTTTTTAAGGGATTACTTCATATTAATCCACCTTTTCGATCCGGCCCCTGCCTGGGACTCTTAATGTTTGCATTGCCCAGTTAATGCAACCCCCCTTTGAACCTCTGTTTTCTGCAGAGCTTAAGTATCTAACTTGGAAAACTGTTTTCCTAGTGGCTATCACTTCTGCTAGACGCATAAGTGAGTTGCAGGCCTTGTCAGTAGAAACTGACTTTATTTCTTTCCACAGGGATAAGATAGTCTTCAGGACTAACAGGAAGTTTTTGCCTAAGGTGGTTTCAGATTTCCATCTTAACCAATCTGTCTCCCTTCCAGTGTTTTTCACTGAACATTCCTCTTCTGGTGAGAGGAGATTGCACAGTTTGGACGTTAAGAGGGCCCTTAGTTACTATATAGAACGTACCAAGGGTCACAGGTTTGAATCCCTCCAACTTTTTCTCACTTATGGTGAGGTTGGGAAAGGGAAACCTGCCACTAAGAGATCAGTTGCCAGGTGGATTGTCTCTTGTATCCAATTTTGTTATCAGAAACTGGGCAGAGATCCCCCCTCTGGCTTGAGGGCTCATTCTATCAGAGGTACAGCCGTGTCTCTAACTGCTGCCAGAGACATCCCTATATTGGAGATATGTCAAGCTGCTACTTGGAAAACGGTACACACTTTCACCAAGCATTACTCCCTGGATGTCCAGGCTAGGAGAGATGCTCGGTTTGGCACAGCTGTGCTTCAGAGCCTATTCTAAGTGGTTCTGTCCCTCCTCCATGGAGGTACTGCTATGTAGTTGTCATTGTATATAGCAAGACTTCATGTTGTTTGAAGAAAAATTACTCACCTTAGTAATGTTGTTTCTTCTAATGGAGTCTTATATATTATGACCTCCCCAGCCTGCCCCTCTCAGAACTTCTACTTGGGTGAGGGGTGGGCAGCCTAGTGTGGGCACTATTTTATGCCCTTTTATGTGTTTTCACCCTTCTTGGGGTTTGGGGGTGTGGTGTTTTTCATTTTTTCCTTATATTTCTCTCATATTGTTAAATTATACTATTAGTTCTGGTCCCCTGACTTGAGTCTTTGGTGTTGGGACCAGCAATGGGTGTTAATATTTAGGTAGCCAGTTGGCTAGTGTAGGTTACAGCTTCCACACAGACCTTAGTGAGTTTTTGCTCGTAAAGATCTGACAGTTTAGGTTTGAAACTACACAGACAGAGCTTCTCTTTAGAGCTCGTGCTCTAAGTTCCATTCATGGAATGGAGTTAACTGTTTCACCTCCGGGGCGGTTCTAATGGTAGGACAAACTGCAATTGTCATAATATAGCAAGACTCCATTAGAAGAAACAACATTACTAAGGTGAGTAATTTTTTCATTCCCCCCAGACCACCCATACTGTACCTTTCCAGGAGAAGAAATCTGGTTGTCAGTCACCCCCACCCCCATAGTTGAATGGTTCCAATGCCCTTCCTCTTTTCTAGGGAACAAAATCTGGGTCTATTTGGGCTAAATAAAACACCCATTTTTGCCATTTCTCCCCGAATGCTGTCTGTTTGTTATGTAATCTAGCTGTGAGGCTTTCAAGCCTGTATATATCTAGGACAGTTTGGCGCCAGTCTGAGACTGTAGGTATTTTAATAGACATCCATTTATGGGTAATGTTTTTTTTTTTTTTTTGCAGCCAGCTAATAAAGTGGAAGTAAGGCATGGTGTCAGGATGGTCTGTGTGGTGCATATATAGACAAAACAACCATTCTGCAGTCAATTCAAGTCCCTCCCCCAAGACATTCCCATAGTTTCTTCTGTAGGGTACACCAGAATGGCATCAATTTGGAGCAGAACCAAAAGATATGACCCAGGTCTGCCAATGGGCAATTACATTCTGTCCAACGGCGGCCATAAAAGACAGGGAGATATTTTACTAAAACCGCCGGGGAGCGAAAAAATCTGAAACAGCATTTCCATTCAAATTCCCTCCATATATTTGACAATGTTATTTTAATTGCCTTTAGAGTTGCATCCCTCCACAAAAGATTGGGGGTGTCTAATTCAAGATCCTTGTTCCAAGCTTGTAGTCCCGTATGGGAGGAGTTACTCAGATATTCTTGTATGATTTTATATAAATGATCTATAAGGTTCCCCCAAGGATGGCCCTCTAGTGTCTGTCTAAATAGGGCCCATAAGGCAGGCAAGGGAGTGGGACGGATAGCAGAAAACTCTCTGTGTCTTAAAATAAAGTTTCCCACCTGAATATAGCAGAATGAATTTCTTTCATGAAGACCATATTTCCTTTGTAAATCATTAAAGGGTATAATGTCTGAGTCATTAATAAATTGATGGTAGTAATTAAGTCCCACCCTTAACCCCAGAGCAAAGGAAGTGTCTAGTCTAGCAGGGTAGAAACTTCATCTTCTGCTAGTAATGTATAAAAGAAGATTATTTGTTGCAGGGCTTTTTGTGTTTCAGGTTGTACCAGACCTTTAATATTTGGGCTGTGAATTTAGTAAAATTGCTAAAGGGGGGAGGGGTCCGTCTCATTGAGGCAAATGCAATCTTTTCAATGTCCTGTACATCGTTTATTGTAAATTCTATTTCTTTCCAAGAAATCAGGGTGGCAGGAGACAACCAGAGGGGAAAAGTTTTAAAAATGCTGTGGTTGCATAGAACTTTAAGTTAAGTGGGTTAACTCCACCCTGGGCCAACGGGAGATGAAGTAGGGAGAAGCGAACTCTCGGCCTCAGGCCGCTCCAGATGAAGTTGGATATTAATTTGTTACAAGACTTAAAGTAGAAGTCAGCTGGAAAAAACAGAACGTTTTGAAATATATAAAACAGTTGAGGGAGGAGATATTCCTATGTATAGTTTCTATGCGTTGAAAAAAGGTAAGTTTTAACTGCCCCATCCAGTTAAATCTTCCTGAATGAGAAGTGATAGAGGTTCATAATTAACTAATTCCAGATGGTCTTAAGTTTAAAGGAATATAAATCCTAAGAAATTTAATTTTAGTTCACAGCCATCTTAGGGGGAAGGAATTCCTTGGGGACTGGGACGGTTGGGAATATAATATCAATACCTCTGTTTTAGTTATGTTCAATTTAAAATTTGCCGCTCTCTTGAATTTCTGAAGGGTATCCCATATGGCGGGTATAGATTGTTCTGGGGATAAGGCAGTCAGGAAGACATCATCCAGAAATACAGAAACCTTGTAGGTCTTCTGTCCAGGAGGTATCCCTTCAATACGGGGGTCCCTCCTTAGGGCCGCCCCTAAAGGTTCCATATAAAGAGCAAATAGAAAAGGAGCGAGAGGACAGCCTTGACGAGTTCCTGTTGTAATCATATTGGGGGTGAGAGGGCACCATTAATATGAATATAGGCCTTGGGTTGAGAGTATAAATTGTGCAGCCATTTCAGAAAAGAGGGAATGAGAAAATTTTAAGAGTATCTCAAAGGAACTCCCACAAAACCCTATCAAACACCTTTTCGTCATCTAGGCTAAGTATTGCTGATGGAATCTGTCTGGAATGGATGTACTCTAAAAGCAACATGGTTCGTCTGATGTTGTCCGTAGTGCTACGGTGTTTAATAAATCCTGATTGATCTTTATGGATAAGAGTAGGAAGAAATAGTTCCATTCTAGAGGCCCAGATAACCATGAAAATTTTATAATCTACACGGCCCTATAGGTAGATAGTAAGGTAGGGAAAAGAAGATTGGAGAATTTCTTATACCATTCAGCCGTATAGCCATCTGGGCCAGGGCATTTCGAGGGCTTCAAAGCCTGGATATGATCATAGATCTCAGTAGGACTTATAGGGGTTTCTAAGGCCAAGCGCTAGGAGTCTGATAAATTTGGAAAGGAGAGGCCAGATAAAAATTCTGGCCTTCCACCAGGCTCAGTGGTTGGGGGAGGGGCTGTATATAAGGATTGATAGAAAGAAAAAAAGGCAGAGCGTATATGGTCTTCTGTATGAGAAACTTAACTGCATCACTTTTTCTGTCCTCCACAGGAGTACTGTTGAACCCTCACCAGTCTCTGTTAACTGCCCTCTGGAGGCTGATATTCATAGGAGCTGTTCTTGACACAATTTGTCCTCTATTCCAGAACAGAGTAGACTTCCTAGTTCATATGGCATGCTTTATTATGGACCGTCCCTTGGTGCTGGCATATACCATGCAATGCATGCTGGGCCTCATGGCATCCTCTGTGTTCACCATACCCCTAGCAAGACTTCACATGAACCATTCGTTGGATGTTATACAGGTGACCAAACCCCAGGTATGATCCTTTCTGTATGATCAGTGAAGGAGAATCTCCTCCAGGGACTCCTTTTCTCCCCTCAGGAGTCACAGTTGATCCTCACCAGTTATCAGGGTGGGGAATGCACTGTCAAGGGTTCCAGAACCAGGGGATCTGGAATGACTCTGAAATAAATCACCATATGAAAGTGTTAGAGATGTGAGCTGTCCTTTACAGCCTGCAGGCCTCATCAGATTTCCCAAGTCAGAAGACTCCTCCAAACAGACAAGTGTGTTTATGTATTATATCGATGAACGAGGAGGAACCCACTCGTAACCTTGCTTTAGGGAGGCAGTCTGAGTGTGGGAATGGTGTATGGAGCAGGGAAGATTGATTAATAAGTTGGGTAGGCCCGGGGTGGGTTAGAAGTTGGTCAACTGTGTGGCAAACTGGTTGACGGGCAGAAAACAGAGTGTGGTGGTAAACGGTATACAGTCAGAAGAGATGCAAGTCACAAGTGGGGTACTTCAGTGATCAGTCCTGGGGCCAGTCCTCGTCAATATCTTCATCATTGACATTGCAGATGGACTAGAGGGTAAGGTTTGTCTGTTTGCAGATCACACCAAGATCTGCAACAGAGTAGATGATCCAGATGGGGTGGGCAGAATGAGAAGAGAACTGGATAAACTGGCAAAGTGGTCAGAAGAGTGGCAACTGGGGTTTAATGCAAAGAAGTGCAAGATCATGCACATAGGGAAGAGAATCCCTGAAGCCACCTATAGGCTGGGAGGGGAGTTGCTGGCAGTCACAAGGGAAGAAAGAGACTTGGGCATCATCATCACAGATGACCTGAAATCATCCAAGCAGACCACTAAAGCAGTAGGTAAGGCGAGGGGGATGTTAAGGTGTATTAGTAGGGGTATCACAAGTCAGAAGAGGGAAGTAATAATCCCTCTTTACAAGACATTTTTTAGGCCTCATCTGGAGTTCTGCATGCAGTATTGGAAGCCACACCTTCAAAGGACATTAACCAAATTGAGGCAGTCCAGAGAAGGGCAACCAAAATGATGCAGGGACTGCATCAGAAAACATATGAGGACAGATTAACAGAGCTCAATATGTATACTCTGGAGCAAAGGAGGGAGGGAGGTGATATGATCGAAACGTTCAAACACCTTAAGGGCATTAACAAGGTGAAAGAATGTAACATGTTTCAGTATAAAAAAATAGCAGGACAAGAGGACACAGCATGAGATTAGAGGGAGGCCGATTAAGGGGTAATGTGAGGACTTTTTTTTCACAGAAAGGGTAGTGGATGCATGGAACAACCTACCTCAGGAAGTGGTGGATATGCATACAGTGCCAGGCTTCAAACAGGCATGGGATAGGCATAAGGGAGCAATACAGAGGAGTATGAATAGATAGGCCATTGACAGAGCAAAGTCCGATGGCATATTTATAAGGTAGAAAAAGAAATGGGCAGACTGGATGGACCTTGTGGTCCTTATCTGCCATCAACTTCTATGTTTCAGGCAGTCCATCTGCCTGGATTCCAGAAAACAATGGCAGATGACCTGAATCAAACAGTGGCAGACCCTCAGGAATAGTCACTAGCAGGTGACAACATGCATTCCCTGTTTGACCAGTGGGGGACCCCAGAAATAGACCTCTCTAAGGATGTGGATACAGGTCGCTATTCACACTCCTGCATTTCCACTGGAACAGGCTGATTCATCAGATGTCTTCAAGCTAAGCTCCTGCTACCACCAGGGTGGTATATCCTCCAGCTCCGCCTCGTGACATGAGCATGAGATCTTTCTTTCCACTGGAAGGGACAGATCTCCTCCTCCTTTACAGCTCTGCAGTGTCTGAGGACTTTTGGGAGTTTAGCACTTACAGCAAAAAACCTAATTCTATTTCGATTACAGTTTGTCTTCCACTCATTCTGACTTCTTCAACCTCAGTCTCATCATGGAAGAGAGGAAGCAACAGTGTGTCTTCAGGTTCTGCGTTCACAGTTGGCAAAAAATGTTGAACACTGACCCCATGTGTCCTGCCTATACTGTTTGGGAGTGACAACATGGAGGGTTGTGGCTTTTGCCAGACAGTGCTTCCAGTATCACCGGAAGATCAGATGGCCAGACTCTTCCACCCATCGACCCAAGAGCTGCAAAAAGGCCTTGGCAGCTGCCAGGTCAGCTGTCAGCTCTTGAGGAGGAGGAGGAGGAAGCTGTCGGTCCCAGTGCTGCTTCTGACTGGGCCCAGTGTCGGAGGGTCCTTCATGGAGGATTGTATGTGTTGGGCCCTCCAGACCTTTGTGGAGAGCCCTTCTTACTGGGGCAAAAAGCATAAGCACTTCTTGCGCAGACTGTGGAATTGCTAGAGATCACAATCTTCCCTTTCCATCGACCACTTGCTGTTTGTTGAGTGCTTGACTACGGTTGAGCTCCTTTTGGTCGGGGGCCTGGTCAGGAGCTCCTTGGTACCTACTTTGGGCTTGTTGATCCCACCACCAGTCAAGCAAGCGGTTGAGATCTTTCTAGACCTTGTTAAGTGTCTGCCAGAGGAGATCAAGGAGTTGATCTCCCAGACCCTGGTGTTCCTAGTCCTCACTCAGAATTACGTGTCTCTGTTGGTGTCCCTGACTGAGTCACAAAGGTGAAAAATTTGGCAGTCATTTTTGATGATCATCAGACACTGAAAGCTCAGATTTGCTGTAGTCAAGAGTTGCTTTTAGCATTTTAGGAATATCACCCCAATTAAGTCCCGTATCCTTCCTGATGATCTACCAGCACTGGTGCATGTGTTTGTGATGTCCAGGCTGGACTACTGTAATGTGCTGCACCTCTGGGTTAATAGAGGTACCCTGCAATGCTTGCAGCCGGTGCAGAGTGCAGCGGCCAATTTGCTGATTGGCCTTTCGGGGTATGATTATGTGACCAGGATCCTGCGTGTACTGCAGTGACTGCCTGTGAAGTAACATCTTAACTTCAAGATTGGTTTATTAACCTACAAAGCCCTACATAGGTTGGGGTCCTGGCTACTTATTAGATCTGCTGCATCCTATCCAGTCCTCACAACCCCTTCGCTCCACCGAGGAGGGTCTTCTGTCCGTCCCAAGGACCCAGCTGAAATCCTCTGAGGATCTTACATTTGAGGTTGCTGGCCCTCTGCTGTGGAATACTCTGTCTAAGGCACTGAGGAAGGCTCCCTCAGTGGAGGCATTTAAAAGGGGGTTAAAGGCATATCTGTTTAGACAGGCTTTTGGGGACCATAATTAGTCTCCAGGATTCACTGTGACGCAGCTGCCGTTGTTTAACTGCATTGATTGAAACATGTTTATTTTATTTGTGTTATCGATTTTAAGCTGTTCTTTGTTTTTACTTATTGTATTGTTCTGTTTATCCGCTGGTCTATGCCTCTAGGGCACCTTTTAAATGCATTTACTACTGCAACTCGGGGACCAGCCTCAGTTGGTGGGTGGATGTGCCTTTGAAGCCACTGCTACTGAACGTTGCTCAGCACATAGTCTGCCATGACTTTCCAGAGGCCTCTTCTCCACAGTACCTAGGTGGCCAAGGTAAGCACATATCCAGATGAACATACAAATTTGCCAGTAGCTAAAGGCCTTATGGTCTATCGAATCTGCTCGAGTGTGCAGCTAGCAACCCTTATACTGCAGCTGCCCCTCCCTCTCCTCCCCTGACCCTCCCTCTTACCCTGTCCCATCCCATTTTGAAGCAGTCCACTGTTCTATAGGATACCACTTCCGCAGGCAACGTGTTCCACCCAGACACCACTCTCTCCATAAAAAGTATCTTCTCATTTCCCTCCTGAACCTTCCCCTTCCAGTCTGAGATCGTGACCTTGAGTGTCCCTACCCCCCCAACTTGAATAATCCCTCCGTGCCTGTCTTGTTTATTCCCTTCATGTACTTGAAGGTTTCAGTCATATCCCCCCATCTCTCTTCTTCTCCTCCAGTGAGTACATGTTCAGCTTCCTCAGCCTGCACACATAGGGTATGCCCCCTAGTCCATAGATCATCTTTGTTGCCCTGTGCTGCACCCCCTCCAGTAAGTTAATGTCCCTCTTCAGGTATGGACGCCAGTACTGCATACAGTACTCCAGGTGTAGCCTAACCAGTGACCTATACAATGGCAGGATCACCTCCCCTCTGCTTAAAGATATACCCCTTTCAATACAACCCAGCATTTTGTTGGACTTTGTTGTTCATTGAGCCCATTATAATCACCCTAGATACCTCTCCTCTGTCACAGCTAGCTGAGCCCCCTCCTCCCAAAGCTGGTAGCTCCTCCTTCTTTTTTTTGCCCCAAAATGTAGCACCTTGCACTGTTTGGCATTGAACCCCAACTGCCAGGTGTCCAACCAGGTGAATAATATCCACTTCTATTTAAATTCTCATGACATCATTAGCTTTTTGGGTGCCACTTCACTGGAGAAATTGGTATTGCACTGATTCACACTTTTTTGTAGTAACTGAAGTCACGGGTCTGGATTAATAGGTTGCCATGGCAACCAGGGACAATATAAATATGTCCGTATCCAAGCTTATGTCACTCTGAGGAAGGTGTCATGTCGCAACACTAAAACATCAGCATGTATGTGACGTGTGCATGTGCACGGTCACGTCTCTCCTCCCCGATCCCAGCAGCATGTTTCCCAGGAATGGAGTGGTGCCAAAAATCTAATTATGGCATGAGAATTTAAATAGAAGCAGATGTTCTTGCAAATTTGAATTTGAGAAACCATGCCTAATAGATGATTTAGGCAATTGAGCCAGAAGTATTTCTGAAATGTTGTCAGTGGACAACAAGAATGTGAAATTGTGACATTAGATTTTTATTCAGTGTACAGCACTGTACTGTGGTGTTTTAAATCAGGAGTGTAAACTCTGGTCTGGAAAGAGACTAAACTTAAGTCTCCAGTTTTTTTTTTTTTTTTTGAGTAAGTTGTGCAGATAAACTAGTTTTTACTACTCACCGTGTGTGAAGTGAAATCATAGAAACATAGAATTTGACGGCAGATAAGGACCGCTTGGCCCACCCAGTCTGCCCATTTCCCTACCTGATGGATAAGCTGCAGATCCTAGTTAACCAGCAGCCTACTTCTTCCTACCCCAACCCCCTAGAATTTCCTTATGACTGTCCCATGCATGCTTGAATTCCACCACTGTTTTTGATTCCACAACCTCCTCTGGAAGGCTGTTCCATACATCCAACCCTCTCTGTGAAAAAATACTTCCTTAAATTACCTCTGGGCAGCCCCCTTCTATCTTCAAATTGTGTCCCCTTGTTCTTGCACACCTCTTTTTGAAAGATGCTACCCTCTTGGACTTTGTTGATTCCTTGAGATACTTGAAGAAGTTTCTATCATGTCCCCCCTCTCCTCCTTGCAGAGAAACCCCACGCCAAGTTTCACAGTGGCCGGAGAAGGAGCTGCCTTCTGGAAGAACTGTGGGGGACCCCAACAGTTGCAGAGACAGAGATAATCCTCTCAGATAATCCTTAAACCTCTGCAACTGTTGAGGGCCCTCATTCTTTTCTCGGAAGGCAGCTCCTTTCTCCGCTCACGTGTGAAATCCTATGTGGGGTTTAAGGATTATCTGAGAGGATTATTCTCTGTCTCTGCAACTGTTGAGGGGGCTTCCCCCCGACAGTTCTTCCGGAAGGCAGCTCCCTTTCTCTGCTCACATGTTTGAGCATCTGGCACAGAATATTGTGGTCCTTCTGTGAAACAGGATAGTGGAAATAGTGCCAGAGTCAGAATAGAACATAGTGATCTATTCCCACTACTTCCTGGCACCAACGAAATCTAGAGGAATATGCTCCGTTCTCTATTTCAGAAAACTGAACAAGTACACAGATTGTGAAAAATTCAAGATGATTTCTCTAGGATCCTTACTACCTTACCTGAAACATCTGAATTGGTTAGCCTCACCCGATATGCAGGGCACATGCCAGCACATACTGGTGCACCCAAGTATCACCAGTAATCTCTGGTTCTGGATGCAGAGGCAACACTACCAATTCACGGTCCTACCTTTTGGGCTTACCTTGTCATCGCAAGTCTTTAAAAAGTGCTTTGCAGTACTCGGAGCACACCTCAGAATGCAAGGATTGCAAGTCTTCCCATACCTGGATGAATGGCTTCTAACAAGCCTGTCCACACAGGAGACAACACAGTGTGGCCTGGCGTTCGTCTTCAGATTGGGACCATAAATAAATAACAATACATTTTATTGCAGCTTTGGTGAGTAGCGCCTTTTTTTTTTTTTGTCTTCATGACAGTCCGGTTGCAGCAGCACTTTCAGGGAATACGGCAGTGCATTGCTGTTTTTCCACTTGTCCACATAGGAGACAGAGCAGCAGTGGCCACTACTTCTCAATTTCTGACATCCACAAGAGTCCTGCCGAACCCTGACAAGTCTCAGCTGGTGCCCTCTCAGGTACTTCTGTCCATGGAAGTTGTGCTGGATATGACCAGAGTTCAAGCCTTCCTTCCAGACAGCAGACTACGAGCAATATTGCAGAGGCCATGCTTCATCATGGAATGCAAGAATGTGCCAGCTGACTCAATGCAGTGCATACTGAGCCTCGTAGCTTTCTCAGTGTTCACAGTACCGCTAGAAAGGTTGCACTTAAGGGCAACTCAGTGGATGCTCAGTACCCAGTGGTCCCAGGCATCACACCCTCAGACTTACCCCATTCAAGTGACCAAACCCCTGTGCTCTCCCTTCTCCCCTTCAGAGTCAGAGGTGACACTCACCACGGATGCCTTTTACTGTGATGGGGAGCTCACTGCCAAGGTTTCCAGATGCAGTGAGTCACATAAATGTGCTGGAGGTGCATGCAGTTCTTTGTGGTCTCAAAGCCCTAGTGGACTTGTTCAACCAAAAGGCAGTCCTCTTCCAGGCGGACAACAAGTCTGTCATGTACTTTGTCAACAGACAGGGAGAAGCACACTGTTTATTGCAGGGAGGTGCAGTGAGAATGTAGGAATGGTGCCCGGAGCAGAGGACTCTGCTTCAGTCAGTCTGACTGACAGGAGTCCAGAACACTCTGGCAGATGAACTAGGCCCCCCCCCTCCAAAAAAAAAGCAGGTCCTCATGAGTGGTCACTAGCACCAGATGTTGTGAGATCATTATTCGATGAGTGAAGCACCCCAGATGTGGACCTTTTCACATCCCCACTCAACATCAAACTGCCTCTATTCTGCTCCAGAAATCCAGGACCTGTCATTTTCTGTCAGGATGTATTCAGAGTGCCATGGCACAGTCTGTTTCTATATTCACTCCATCCAAGCCCTCTCATTCAGAGTATTGCACAAGCTGGAGGCAGATGGGGCAGCATGTTCCTAGTGGCCCACTGTCGGCCTCAGCAGATATGGTTTCCTCTGTTGAATCAACTGTTAGTGAGCAAACTGAGGATTCTGCCACTCAGAAAGGATTTACTGAGCAGCTCGGGACCAGCAAGTCCACCCTAGTCTGTTCCCTCTTCACCTTCAGATCTGGCTTCTGGAGGAATAGAAGTGAACAGGTTCAAAAGGTTCAAAGTATCTCAAAGGGTTTCTAAATTACTCTTGGCTGCATGTAAACCTTCCACCAGGATAACATACACTGCCAAGTGCAAATGTTTTTCTATCTGGTGCTCCAAAACCCCCATGGACCCTTTTCAAGGGTCTATCTGAAAAAGCTTAGGAGTATTTACTAGACCTTTTTGATGCTGGCTTGCAATATTGTACAGTTAAGTTTCATCTCTGTGCTATATTAGCATACCACAAACCTATAGGTCCCCTATTTGTGGCACAGCTCCCTCTGCTCAAGAGGTTCCTCAGTGGTATCCTGCACACAAGGCACCCTGTTAGGAAGTTGGGGTCTGCCTGGGACCTCAATCTAGTGCTGGATGTGCTCACTCACAAGCCCTTAGAGCCTGTTGCACCTGTGATATGAAATATCTGACTCAGAAAGCAGCATTTATAATGGCCATCACCTCTGGGTGCAGAGTATCTGAAATACATGCTTTAGTCATGAGTCCTCAATATACTGTTTTCCATAAAGACAAGATAGTGCTCTGGACACGCTCTAAATTCCTACTAAAAGTGGTGTTAGTTTCACTTGAATTGCACCTTGATTCTACCCACTTACTTTGCCAAGTTCCAGAATGAGGGAGGAAGGACTTTCCACTCTTTGGATATTAAGAGGGTCCTTGGGTTTTACCTGGATGGGACTAAAGACTACAGAGAGGCAAAACAGCTGTTTGTCCAATTTCGACTTCAGTCAAAGGGACAGCCTGTCATGATCAAGTGCATTTTAGCCTGGATAGTGAATTGTCGTTGCCACTGCTTTGCCATGGCAAAGGTGAAACTAGAGGGCAAGGTACATGCCCACTCCACCCGAGTGGCAGCCACTTACCTGGCAGAAATACAGTCAGTGCCAATAAGAGAAATTTGCAGGGCTGCAACTTTGGGCACAGTGCATTCCTTTGCAAAGGACTGTGCCCTAGATGTCTGTTACAGACAGTATGCCATCTTCGGCAGGACAGTTATAAATGGATTGATGTCCTGAAGTGAGCCCTGAGTTCTAGCTTCCCTAGTCCGGGGGACTTTCTCTGAGCTTGGTTCTGTGACCTGTTATTGGCAATATATGGAGAAGATTGATCCTTGGAAGATATTAAACTTGCATACTTGCCCAATATTTTCTTCGTAGTTTATAATGCCTGTCTGTGGAGGAGTTGTGGGATAACAGATGGACCAAACACTGAACTTACGGTTCAACACACACTCTATGTGAGACGTTTATTCAAAATACAGGAAAAAAGCTTAAGCAGTGGCATAGCAGTTCTTCACTACATCAGTTTGCAGCAACAGACTATGTATGTCCTTTCTCTGCACTTAGCCAGCACATACTGACACTGATCTCTGATCTAATTTACCATTTGAGATTTAGCTTCCACCCCTATGCGGGCCCTGTTTGCTTGGGTAGTAGGGGCTCAAATAAGAAAAAAATAAAACAAGCTAAAAGCAAAGAACCTCAGTGCAGAAGCACTGAAATAAGGGTTATCCCAAAGGGCATTGGCAACAAGTCAAGTTTCAAAGAAACACAGCATCATACATACTTCCATAATGCAAAACATCATGGGATATATGTAAATCACCATGACATTTCAGACTTGTTCAGTTTACAGCAATTTACATGCATTTTAAATAGCACAACTAACTTAATTTCTATAATAGTCACATAGTACATTTTACCAATATCAAAAACACCTGGTGCTATGGTATTTTCAACATTTACAGGTTTCATAAACACAAGGCATACACATCTAGGTATTTTATGACATAGTGCTATTACATACTAAATCCAACAACAATAAACACAACCTGTTTTACATACGTTGGAGGTCACCACAATAACCTCCCTGTACAAGGACCAGAGAGGGAAAAGGAAAATTAAACAGGACACTATAGCACAGTCAGGAAAGGGAAGGGGTGCCCATAGGTGGCCAACCTTGTGGACTAGAAATTGTAAAGGATAGATTAGGCTAAGAAAATAGAAGAACTGTTGCAACAGATTTAAGAAAAGTTCGGTCCTCAAGAGTGACAGGAGCTCCCTGTCACACTGTCCACCGTACCCCGGACTCCCTCAGTATTATTGTGTTGGCCTTCACCTCTTCATACTTGGCTTGGGCAGTGAAGACACTGTGTTACTGTGTAACCCCCACCCCTGCCTTTTTGCCAAAATGACAGGAGGCATGCTGTTGGCGCTGGCAGCAATACCTGGTGGGGACCTGGGTTCGGGGAGGATGAGGTTACCTGGCACAAGGGGACCTAGGTTTGGCTACTCTGCACAGGGGCACCCAAGTAAATCCGAACACAGGAAGCAATAACTGTAATGTCCAGAACCAGGATTGGGATTTTTCAGTGTGGCTTTTATTCATAACTAGCTGAACACAACAAAGCATAGATGGACCCCATGGGGCTCGTTTACTGATAATGCAGATTAGAGACTACAAGGCGGTCCACTTGAAGAATGAACCATTTCTACTGTTTTCAGGCTCTGGACCCACCAGGCACACAGCCTGGACTTGCAAGTGCTTTTGGGTACACAGCCCGACTGGCCCGGCTCCCCTGCCGGCCACTTGACTGGCGGTTCATTGGAAGAATGAACCCATTTTACTTGTTGTGGCTCCCCACACCACTTAGAGTCTGTGACCCCTAGAGAGATTTCCTTCTTATTTCTTCTAACTCCCATCTCACAAAGAGAATTCTTTACCCATGTTGTGACTCCCCACACCTCTTAGAGTCTGCGACTCCTAGAGAGATAATACCATTAGCGACCCACATCTGGGTACTTCCCTCATCACTGGCCAAGCGTGATGAGTAGCAATACAGCAGAAATCCGTGAGAGGTGGACCTGGTTACTAAAGATGGGGTGTTCCCACCTCCAGCTCCCACAGCCCATACCCGGCCATTTCTCTGGACAAACTGAAACTTCGAAATGTAGATTAAATGGTGGATGAACTGTCGCACCCCCTCTACAACATTACTTGAATCCATACAGCACTTTAGCTTTTGATACTACTCCATTTGTTTGTCCTAGTACTACATGCCTCCCAAATAGTAGTTCAAATCCCAGATTTCTTCACATTTCCCAGGCTGAAGAAACACATTTTTTGCCCTCTCATATTAGAGCAAACACTCACCCTTTCGTTGCAGGTGCCCCACAGGCGAAGAACAACTTTTTCCACTTTTCAAGCACAAACCGAAACTGTAAAAGGCAGCTTTCTTTCTTTAGCAGAAATTAGGGGATTGCCCTGGAATCTACATGGGGATACTTTACTCCCCGGAGGGAGGGGGCACTGAGACCTGGACAGCGGTCTCCACCACTTAAAACTGGACACTGACCTTCTTTCTTCAAAACAAACAGGAGACTGACTTTGAAAACTCCCAACGTTCTATCTCACTCCCTCTGCTGCAGATTCCAATGTGGCTTACGCAGCTGCGACAGTTCTATGGTGATGTCATCTCTCAGTCTCAGCTGAGACTGAGAACAGAGTGAGACAGTGTGAAACCCATTTAACTGGAGTTTCACAAGCTGTCTTCCCTGCCTACCACTAGGTCTTACTGGGATTCTAGTAACTCCGGATAATAAGGGGTTACACCTGGGTTTGGTGTCCCTTCTTCCGCAGGCCACCAGGGCTATATAATGTCCTTAGGTTAAATGTATAGGTTACTCATTTGGTTCTTGCTGCTCACCTCCTTGGTAAAAATGGTACTCGGGTGATTGGGAGCTGGTGTTGCAGCTACCACCATGCGTGTGTGGTGATGTGTGCAGAGGGCCTCCTCACATCACCAGCCCCCCAAAAAGTTCTGGCTCCACAGGTTCTTAGTGCCTCCAGTACAGACCCATTATGGGTAATCTATGGAGAAGTTATTCAGGAAGACGAACAGTTATGGTAAGTAGGTAACATTAATTTACATACTTATCTTGACTGTTGATCTTCCAGAATATCTTCTCCATTGATTTCCACACCCGCTCCACCATCCCCTGCTCTAGCAGAACTAGTGCCTCTGGGCAGCTCACCCTGTAACTGGCATCCAGTATGCTGTTGATGCTGCTGATGTGTGCTTGTCTCCAGTTATTCCCCTTCTCTTGCAGGGGGGACTGCTTAAAAAAAAAAGTCTGGGACCCATTCCAGGTGACCCATTCCTTGAAAAAAATAGGGTGAGGGCTCCTTGCAAACAAACAAGAAGGGGAGGGATCCTCTTTGTTTTTCCCTTTCTGTATCCCGCTTCTGCTGGGAGTATATCCCCTCTATATGATATATCCCTATTAGTTGCTAAATGCAACCTGCACCCTGCCTGGGTACCATTCAAATTTAACCCTACTTGACAGTAGTCCTGCCTGTGGGTATGTAATGAGCACTAGATTGGATCAGCCAGAAATAGCCTTGGCACAGGATACATCCTTGTTGCTGGCAGGAGGAGGCAGGATCGTTTTTAGCTGTGATTCTTTGCTGGCTATGGCAGACGCATTTCCCTGTCTTAGTTGGCATGTTTTCTTCCTATACTTGGATTTTGGCTGTCTTGTACAGACAGCAGGCTCAGGGATAAGTGGGGAGATGGGTACATTTCTACTCCCCAGGGTAAGAAGTCCTACAGTGCCACATCAACATATGTTTTTTACTGTGCCGCATCTTCCCGAGGAAGGGGGCCATTATCTATCTATTAAAACCAAAAAAACAAAAAATGTCCTTATTGGCGGCATGCTAACTGCTTGTTAGCCGTCCTTCAGCAGTTTATGTTATTTGGCATACTTTTGCCATCTCTGTGATAAAGGGGGTCCTGTCTTTTTGCATGCCCTGTGTTTTTGTCTGCCAGAGCCATATGTTACAGGGTTTCTGCCATAGTGCCACTACCCTTTTTAGACCTCTTGCTGTCTGGCGAAGAGGTGCCGTGAATTTCTAGCTCTATACCCAGAGTACCTATCCGTGCTACCTCACGGTGACCTTCCTTCTCGGTGTAGAAGTTGGTAGTCGGGGGGGGGGTGTATTTTGCTATTTCTTTATTTTCCTATATCCTTTTCCCTATCCTTTTGGCTAGTGAAGTTTATCAAGCCCTCTCTTAGTTTTTCCCCACTTTATTTCTCTCTCCTGGTGAATGGAACTGAGGTAGGTGAGGGAGCCGGCAGTGGTTATTGCCTAGCGTGTGGCTCCACATGGGGGGGGTGTAGGAACTGTTCCCAGTAACCATTGTTGGCCCACTGGCCAGTGCTTTGCCCCCGCGATATCCTAGTTCCTCCAGCTCAGGCTGATAAGTGGTAATCAATGGAGAAGATACGCTGGAACAGCAACAGTTATTATAGGTTTGTAACTTTCATTTATGACTAATCTAAGTGACAGTGTTGGAGTTTACTGAAAATTAAATTACAGTAAGTCTGATAGAATTTCTTCTTTAATGAATTTACAGGACTATGAAGTGCATGAATGTCTGAAGCAACTGATGATGTCACTGCTCCGTGCATACCGTTTTTCTCCCATCATCCCCGATTTAGGGCTGCAGGTAAGAAACAGTTGTAATTTATTAAAAAATTATAATGTCCCAGCTAAGTCACTTATTTCTGCTGTCTATCCTTCTGTCCAGTTAATTAGAGTCGTGTTACACCAGAGAATGTCTCGGACTGCAGCATGGTGTTAAATGTAGCATGAGAAATCCCCTAGTTCTGGATACTGCTTTACGTCTGATCTTGTATAAACTCTGGGCCGTATTCTTGCTAAGTTGATATTTCTATGAAAGCAACGAAGATTAAGCACTACAAGTGATAAATTAGAAAAACTTAATAAATAAAAGTGCAGTGTTAAATCAGCACTGATTTGAGCAATATAATTTTTTTTTTTTTTTTTACTTTTATTGAGATCTCGGATTACAACACCTTTGAGCTGTTAACTCTTTTGCAGAAGTTCCACGCCTGAGCAAACAGACATACAATAATGACATGATGTGACAATAATGACAAAAGACACTGAGAGCTAAATTAGTACATATAGTTTGAGGTAATATTTGTACAACAGAATTAGTACATGTAATTAAGCTTTAAGCAGCCAAGGACATTTTGTCAGTGGTTAGAGAGGGTGAGAGGGACGAGGGGCAGGGAGGAGGTGGGGGGGTGGCTGCAGTGAGTAAGGATAAGAGTGAGGGTGGTAGAGAGGGAGGCAGGGTGGAAGGGGGATATAGGGTATCACTGGAGGCAGGTAAGATTGGTAAGTGATTGTATTGACTTGGGGGGGTTGTTCTAGGGAGTGCAGCCGCAGTCACCAAGTGTTGTATAATGAACTTGCAAAAAATAATTATTATTACACAAAGCTGACTGAGGTGGTACTCATGACTGCTCTAGGCCATGTTGCTGCGTATGTGTGTTCCACTTGAATAGCGCTTATAGTGGCAAAAAGCAAACATATATGAGCACCATCTCGTCTCCTCCGGCTCCCTTTGGTGACAAGAAGCTCGCGCCTCACCCCTTTACGATTAGGTCCAATTATATAAATAAAAACAAATGAAATAAATATGTAAAGTATTTTAGTGGTGAGTGGCTATGCATATGCATACCTTTAGTACTGCTGGTTAGCCATAAGGATATTCCTCGAGACATGCCCGGGAATATCTTCTTATTACTGCAGTTAGCAAATCTTATTACATCAACTTTTAAGATTTAGGAAAAGTTTCAAAACATGGCAAAGTGAAAGGAGTGCTACTGAGCAGGTAAAACTGTCGAGACTATTATTTGTGAGCAAGCATTTTATACATATTAGTGCCTCATTCGCCAGCTTCCGGTCCGATTGTCCCATCCTGGCAAGAAGCAGAGTTAGCTTTGTTAGTGTCCAGTTTTGTCCCTGGCGTCTTTAGGGTAACTGAAAATAAACACTTTTGCTGCATATGTCATTCTGAGTTTGTGGGCAGTTGAAGTGTGTGAAGTGGGTGTGCTTTGCTGAGCCATCTTAGTCCAGCTCTAACTGCATTGAAGGCTTTGCAGTGCTACCTCATGGAGTAACTTGAGATTTAGGAAGAAGTAAATGAATGATTTGTCCTCCATAGAAATTTGCCCCTTACTGTTTTCGGCTTGGAGAATGAGATCCCCTATATATAGACCATGTGTAACAAGTAACAGAATCCTGGGTTGGTTCATGTTGCTTGGTCTACATCGAGGAGTAATGCAGTTAACTTATAAATTCACTCAGAAAGGTGCACATTCAGCAATTGCTGAATCATTGCTGCTATGAACGTTAGAGGGTTCTCCCCTTCCTTCTCTTTTGGAACCCACAGGACTCTGATATTTGATATTCTTGCTGAGTTTTTCAACTGCTTGAGTCTGCCTTGAAGCAGTTAGCTCTCATATGTTAACCAGCAGCTGCGTCAGTGTTTTTATCGACAGATTCTTGTACCACCTTTGGTTTGGTTGATACAGAGTCCATATGGGTTTCCATCTCAGTAGGTCGGGTATTGTATGCCTCCACTTTCCAGTTCAGATCTCCAGTGGCCTGTAACAAGGCCGTGTTTGTAGGTTCTGGTCCTCCGCCACCACCTGTGGAGTCCTTGCTCCCCTTGCTGGTCTGTTCCATCTACTTAAGAGTAGTAGATTGCCATTGGCCTAAGCAGCCTGCTCTGAGGTTTTACCATGTCGAAACCTCCACAGATTTAGTATTTGTAAGAAACTCTTGCCACGATCTACAACTTGCTGCAATTTATTCTGTCAGATTCTACTTTAGATTCATTAAATAATCGTTATGAATGCACGATGATAGAGATCTCTGCAGAAGCACGTCTGCTCTCGCTGGTTGCAGTCTCCTCACCCCCCCCCGTGTGTGTTTACCTCAGTAAGAATACATTTTGATACTACAGTTTAGGAAGTTAAATGCTTCTTCTCAGCTTACTGGAAATGCAACCAAATGCAGTATAACTGGAATACCCTCACACAGTTGAGATTCATTTTCAGTCAAGAAATACTAAAAAAGTAGATATAGTCTGAAAATAGCCCGTAAGGCTTAATTCTGTGTAGCTTCTCGTTGTCACTGGGTATTTGTCTGGGTTACATATGCTCTTCTAATAGGACCCAACACACTCCAGGCTGTGGTGTCATCATAGAATCCTGGCTTCTCCCCAGTTTGAGGCTGTTGACTTTAAATCCTCAGTCTTAGTGTGTTGCCTGATGATGCAGGCTGCAACTGTTAGTGTTTTCTCCTGCTGTAGAGAATCATATTTGTTTTACAGACAGCATTGCTTATTTGTTTAGTTGATGCCTGCTTTGACCTCAAAATTCTGGATGGAGGCTGAATGTTTTGTCGTTTGAGAAACCAAAGATTATTGCACTCACAGAAAGGTATATATAAAGTAGAAAGCTAATAGTGCACACACACATGCCACAGCCCCATTGGATTGTGGCATAATGTGCACAGTATTAAAACATTCTGCTTTTGATAAGCCTTTTTTGTTAGAGGTGGGAAAGCCAGGAATTTTTTTACATAGAGCCAAGACAGAGTTGAGCCAGGGGTCTAGTTTGACTCTATGAGCCAAAACAGGAGCTGAGCCCTGGCTACTGCAGGCTATTTTGTACATAGAAGTTGAGTGTTTAAGACACTACACTAACTGCTCAGGCTGACAAAAATCTCCTTTCTTTTGGCTCATTTGCCTAGGTGTCCCAGGTACATAGTCCCAGTTTTTGCAATTTTAAAAATGGTTTCCTTACTTCTGGCTCAGTTGCCTAAATCCAGTATTTACTTAAGAACTGGTACGTCTGTATTTCTTTGTTGTGCATTCCTGTTGTCCTTTTGGTCAGCCTTTTTTTTTTCTTTTTAGTAGAGGACCACCTCTTACTTCTTCTTGCTGCCAAATTCCAACACCTGCCCCCCTGGCTAGTGGCAGCTACAGTGAACAGTGTTGGCTTACGTTTTGGAGTCTGATTACTCCATCCTCAGAGCTCGTAAGCCAGCACTGTTTATTGTAGCTGCCCCTAGCTGTTGTGTGTCATTTAGCAGCAAGGAAGAAGTAAGAGGTGGTCCTCTACTAAAAGGAAAAAAGGGTGACCAAAAGGACAGCAGGAATTCACAAAAAAGATACTGACACACCAGAAGAAAGGAGATTGTTCTTGGGTTTGTAGAAATTGGGACTGTGCACCTGGGACTAAGCACTGAATCAGTTTTATTCTTGCAAGTTTACACAATAGTATTTGCACCAAGATTGCTATATGTGGTTGTAGTTATCATATTGTCTGTATTTAAATAAAAATGTTGAATAAAGGAAGCAGGAATTAAGCGCCTTTATTCAGCCAAGTGTGCCAATGAACTGATCTGTAGGAAAAGAAAGGATCTTACTTTGAGAGAGGCTCTTTCAGTAGGTAATAACCCTTAGGACTAAGCTACCAGGTGCTAGGACTACATGAAAAACTTTAGTTAGCAGTGTCTGGTGGGAGATCGCCTACCCAACGTCACGTGACCGACATTAGTGTGCCGCTATATAGTGAGCGGTCCTCATGCCCGCCCTCCAGTTCTTTCCTGCCATCAACCTGCTCACGTCGGACCTCATGGAGAATGTTGCTTCAGTCGACTTCCATTTTGAATGAGTATTTCTACTTGTTTTTTCTTTATTTACAATAGAGTGTTAGTATTTTAAACTTTGTGCATGTTGTCTCCAACGCCTTCCGAATTGCATAAAAATAAATGTGACTCCTGTGGATATCAGCTCCCTCACAAAGACAGCCATTCCCTCTGCCTCTTCAGCCTGGGCCCAGCGCACAAGACTGAGGACTGTGAGGTCTGCCAGAGCTTCAACCAGGCCAGATGGAAACGCCATCAACAGGCCCTAGAAGCCTATATATTTTTTTTTTTTTTTTGCATAATATTTTTATTGGATTTTGATATGAGAACAAACAGTACATACAGCAAACAGAAAACAATTCATTCAGACTATTTACAGTCCGGTCCAACAGTCATAAAATACCTTAAATAAGTCCCTCTGAGAAAGAAAATCACAGTGGAGTAGGCCTATTTACTATTTTCAACCATTTATCTTATAGTAGTGTCTCAGGCCTCTTACTAATAAGTATATATGTTCAAGCCTAAAGCAAGTAAGTCTTTGAAGCTATCTAAAAGCAGTGATATTAAAGCCCATTCTCACATACAAACATATAGGTCTCTGCCGATCTCTCCCCCACCAACAGTCAGTTCATCACTTCCCCTAAGTTTATGTAATAATCATAATGTATTAGTTTCATCTCAAGGGAGTTTAGAGTTTTTAGAAAAGGCTCCCATACCTTAACAAAGATCTCTTCTCGTTCTCTTGCCGAGTATGAGAGCCTTTCCAGAGCTAGCACCCCAGTCGTTAGGGTATGCCAGTGTGAGGCGGTGGGGCGCTGCCTAGAGACCCACGTATTGAGAATGCACAGACGGGCTAACAACAGTAATACCCTTATCCACCTTTTATAAAGAGACCATCCTCCCTCCCCAAGGTCTTCTATGCCAAGGAGCATAGCTAGAGGGGTTGCAGGAAGCCCATAGTCTTGCATGGCACTAATCTCCTGTGTCACTTTTACCCCAAATTCTTACAGTAGCGGGCATGACCAAAAGGAGTGAAAATACATACCCAGGGTAGAGCCACATCTGCCACAAGTCACCGGCACATCATGATTGAACCGGTGAAGCCCATATTTTAAAACACAAAATGGCCTCAATGGAGAAGGAGCTGCAGAAACTCAGGAGTTCTTCCTCTTCACCAGAGGGACATCATAAGAAGAAGGACAAGGAGAGAGACTGGGACCAGAATTGGTCTCCTTCCCGCCCGTGACTCCCCTCTGGGATCATGGACACCATGGGGTCTTCCTCCCAGAGAGTTGCCCCTCCTGCCAAGACTGCTTCTGCTGCCGCGGAGCAGCCGTTGGTACCCCTGTTAGAGCTGATCTCAGTTCCAGCAGGAGCCTCAGGGAAACCGGAGGCACCTGCTACCCTTAGGCCCGTCTAAACCACAGGGTTGAAAGCGAGAAGCAAGGCCGATAAGGCAGTTATCAGCTCTTCTGATGGCCGCTCAGCCATGGCTGTTAAGTTGGGCGCCGGTCCCACCAGCGAGCTCCCAACCCCGGATCCTCCATCAGGCCCCAACAACAGGCCTGACATGAGCATCTGGAACGGCTGCCGCCTGTGCCGCAGCCAATCCCAGGAGAGTTTGTCCTCTTGGGACCCTCCCTCTCTGCCTTCCTTGGTGGACCCTCCAGATTCCCTTGCACACCTGGAACCGGAGGGGGGAGAGTGACCACCCGTCGACACCACCTCACTGCCAATGCCAGATTACCCAGTGCCAGAGCCTCCTTCAGGCCTGACAGCAGAGCCTCTTTCAGGCCCGATGCCTACTCCGGACACCCCCCCCCATCTTTGGCCTTCCGCCCTCTTCCCCAGACTCCGGTGGGACCTTCTGCTCAGTCAGGACCAATGCTGGACAGTCTACCAGGAGGTCCAACGCCGGACCCACTTTTGCCAGATCCAGCCAATGTGCCATCAAGCCCTCACCCGGGTCCCTCGGATCCACCATCGGGACCTCTACCACTGTATGGCCCTTAGCCAAGCCCCTTGTCCCCTCTGTCGGGCTACCCAACACTCGACTACCTGACGCCACATTGTCCCTCTCCACGGTATCTGTTGCCAGGGTTCCTGACACCAAGCTACCTGACACTGGGCTACCCAACACCTAGTTACTCTACGCTGGGATACCCTACACCTGGGTACCTGACGTCAGGATATCCCATGCCAGGTTACCCTTCGACAGGGTATACAGCTCTTTCTAGTGACATAGATATGTTGTTCAGTTCACACTTTGTGGCAGGTTCCTTGCCGGTTTAAATGTTGCTGGAAGGTCTTCAAGCTGGCTTCTCCCACCCACCCGGGTGGTAAAACCCTCGGCTCCACCCCATGACACCAGATCTTCCTTACCGCTTGGAAGTTCAGGTTCCCTCCTTTGCGCTGTGCATTTTAGGCCTCGATCCACACTCTCTAGAATTTCCGATACTAAAATTTTAAAATTTCCAAGACTATGGTCTTCGTCTTCCCTCGCAGCTGTGATGAACAAATCGACTCCCATCGGTGCCTTTGTGGGCAGAAGATGTCCTGGACCAATCCACACTCCACTTGCGTCTACTGCCTGGGGCTTGGACACAGTTTGCAGGCCTGCAGATTGTGCAGGTCTTTCTCAGCTTCAGTCTTGGAGGACCGCGTTGCCAGACTACTTCTTGGGTGCCCCGAAAACAGTACCAGCCGGTCAAGTCTAAGGAAGCCCGTTGGGCGGTGGGCTCCACGGAGCAGTTGGAGCAGATGATCGCCCTCGAGGAGGAGGCGGCCCAGGCCGCTTCTTCTTCCTCCTCGGTCGCGGCATTTATTCCGCTCTCCTTCAGCTCCTCCTACACTGCTTCTTTTAAGGAGCTTTCCCAATCCCTCTCCACGAAGGGAGAAGGGCCATCGGGACATTCCAGTCGGTCCAGAAAGAAGGACTCTAAAGGTAAGTCCCACCGTCGATGTTCTTGGGAGCGGGAGAGATCCCCTTCACTGGAATGTCGACTCTCGACCTCGGTCGAGGTTCTGACTACAGACCACTGGCTTCACAGTGTCCCGTCGGTCAACCCGGCGAGATATCCGTTAAGCGGTCAAGATTTTCTCGACCTGTCAGGCGGTTTGTTGACTGGAGCTGACAACCTTCCTCACGGTTCCCGGTGATTACGAGGACTTGCCTGTGCCTCCTATGCCGAAGTCCCCGGTTAAGGTCCCTGCACCGAAGGAGGGGCGGGTTCCTCTGTTCCCTCTTTGACCCACCCTCGGAATCCCTGAAGGTCTCGGTCCTCTTCCAGGTCCAACTGGTCCCACTGACGTCGGTGGTCTCGGCACCATGGAAAGTGGCGTCGCCGCTCGTTCTCTTCGGAGGATAGGCTCCAGCGCAAGCTGCATCGGCGCTATGAGGACTTGAAGTGGCAGCAACTTTTACTGACCGGTAATAAGCCAACTCCATCACCTTCTCCGGCTATTAAGTGGCTGTCACCAGAGCGGCCGAAACAACCCCTTGTGGTAGTTGAGGAGCCGCCCCTGGCACCGGTTGTTCGGCTGAAACCAGCTGCTCCGCCCATTGTGGTGGAACCTCCGCCTCCACAACCGAAGACTGGAGCCCTGACCAAGGATTCTCAGTTGGGTCAGGGCTTGCCCCATAGGTTGTCGGTCACCCTCACTCCTGATCGACCTCGGCAGGTGGAGGGTGGCTCAGGTGCTCGGCAGCTGTTCGCAGACTCCTCGGAGTCTGACGATGACTCATCCCTGTTCTCCAGGCCGATTGACCTGGAGTCTGCAGGGGGCCAGTCTGTGGATGAGGGCCCATCCTCGTTTTTGGGTATGCTTCGACTCATCTCAGAGTCTACTGGGCTGCAGCTCGAACCCATTCAAGAACGGGCCAAGTATCCCCTCACAGAGATACTGGACCGAGGGGATTCCCCTACGGAGGCCTTTCCAGTGGCCGAAGCCATTTTTGGCCCGGCCCTGGGTTGTGGCAGCTGCCAGCATCTTGTCCCAGCGCCTTCAAGCCAGGATGGCAGAAAAGTACGCGGTCCCCACCGGTTCACTCTCCGGTTTCTCAGAGCACCCACCTGCAGAGGGGTTAGTGACTGATAGCATTTTCCAGCATTCCGGGAACACTCGGGATGTGGACAAACTGCCCGATAAGGAATCCAAAAGTTGGTTTACTCAGGGCAGAAGGTTTACGCTGCTTCCTTTCTAGTCCTTCATCAGGCTAGCTCGGCCATTCTGCTGGCACATTTCTCACACGCCCTTATGGGCTCCCTGGATGAGGTGATTCCTCATCTCTCGGCTGACCTTCAGACGACTGTCAAGCAGGTGCAGGATCAGGGAAAGGCGGTGGCTAAACAGCTCCAAACTTCTTTGGACATTGGTGACTCTTGTACCCAGTCAGTAGCGGCCACAGTGGCCATGTGCCGAAGGGCTTGGCTGTGGATCTCCACCTTCACGGTGGACACCCTGCATAAGCTGGCAGACGTTCCCTTCCTGGGCACCGACTTGTTCGGGCCCGGAGTGGAAGGCCATCTCCAGAGGATCGAGAAATCCAGTGCTACCTTGGACTCAGTCACATCTGCCCAGAAGGACAGAGGCCACCCCGCAGCAGCGTAAACCCTTTCGCCCTTCCACTCCTATGGCACATCTGGCCCAGCAACACCAGCATCAGGGCCAGCAGGCTCACACTTGGCGCCCTAAGGCCAAGTCTGCCGTTTCCTCTAGTAGGAAGCCTGGGGGCAAGGGTCCAGGAGGTCCCTCAGCAGGCCCTTCCTCCAAGCCTGCCCAGTGATGGGTTGAGGGGTGTTGCCCCCAACCTCGTCACTCCTCTCCAGGTTCCCCCCCCCCGTGGGGGGGGCGGCTCCACCACTTCCTTTCCACCTGGTCCGCTATCACTACGGGCTGCTGGGTGTTAGAAGTGGTCGGCAGGGGTCTGCCTCTGGAATTCGAGCAGTTCCCTCCCTATCAGGCAATCGCCTCACGGGGGACTATGGGTTCCGCAGCCTCTGTGTCGGCTCGTGGAGCCGACATTGCCTTGCTCCTCCAGAAGGAGGTGATCAGAGAGGTGGCGGACCGTCCTCCAGACCCAGGGTTTGTGCCCAGGTACTACCCAGTCCTTAAATGGATGGGGGGGCTGGCACCCCATTCTCAACCTGCACAACCTAAACAAGTTCCTAAGGCCTCGCACCTTCAGGATGGTCACTCTGGCTCAGATCATGCCATCCTTGGAACCAGGCATGTGGTTCTGTTCTCTGGACCTTCAGGACGCGTTCTTTCACGTCCCAATCCATCTGTCCCATCAGCGATTCCTCCGCTTCAGAGCAGAGGGATCTCTCTGCGAGTTCCAGGCCATGCCCTTCAGCCTCTCTCCAGCTCCCAGGGTCTTCACCAAATGCATGGCAGTGGTGACAGCATTTGTGGATGACTGGCTGATTGCAGCCCCCTCCAGGTTGGAGGTGGAACGGTCCAGGGATCTGGCCCTCCATGTCTGCTCTCAGATTGGCCTCCTCATCAACGAGGCCAAATCGGAACTCGTGCCATCACAGGTGATTCAGTTCATCGGGGCAGAGCTCGACTCTCTTTGAGCCAGAGCCTGGCTCCTGACGGAGAGGGCCGAGGTCCTTTCCTCTTTTGCCCAGTCATTTCTGGTTGGGCAATTGAGCCCTGCCCAGGACTTCCTGCACATCCTGGGCCTCATGGCGGCCTGCACCAGTGTGGTCGGTTGGGCCCGCTGGCATATGTGTCCCCTGCAGTGGGGGCCGGCCAGTCTGTGGTCACAGCTCTGCAGTCCTCTGGACCAGCTGATGACGGTGACCCAGGAGATGTGGGACGGCCTGCAGTGGTGGCTCATCCCAGCTCATCTGCAGGAGGGTATCCCGTTCGTCCGCCCCGAGCCAACGGTCACTCTAACGACCAATGCCTCTCTGATGGGTTGGGGTGCCCATCTGCGGGAGCTCAGAGCCCACGGCCTCTGGTCCCCTCAGGAGTCTCGATGCCACATCAACCTGCTGGAGCTTTGAGCGGTTCGACTAGCCCTCACTGCCTTCGCTCTGTTTGTATGGGGTCAGGAGGTTCAGGTCCAGACGATCAACACCACGACTATGTACTATCTCAACTGTCAGGGCGGGACGCACTCTTTGCCTCTATACAAGGAGGCTCTCTGCATCTGGTGTCTCGTGATCAGCCTGGAGGCTGATCTCCTAGCCATCCATGTGGCAGGAGCCTCCAATAGTCCGGCCAATGCCCTCAGCTGGAAAGGCTCTGCTTCTCACGAGTGGTCTCTCCTGCTGGAGGTAGTACAAGATCTGCTTTCCCATAGGGGCTACCCTCAGGTGGACCTGTTCGTCTCCAGGGAGAATGCGCAGCTGAGGCTGTTTCATGTCCGCCCCCCCTCAGCAGGGCTCACTGCAGGGGGATGCCTTCTTGTGGCCGTGGACCCCAGGCCTCTTCTACGCCTTCCCTCCAATTCCCTTGATCCACAAGGTGCTCCTCAAAGTGAAGCAGGACAAGGCGCAGGTTATTCTGGTAGCCCCAGACTGGCCCCGCCAGTTCTGGTACCCAGATCATCTCAGCCTAAGCTCCAGGCTCCTGAGGCGGCTTCCAGCCCACCCAGACCTGCTCTCAGTCGACAAGGGGAAGGTTCTCCATCCGAACCTTCAATCCCTGCACCTGATGGCCTGGTTCCTGAGCGGCTAGAGTTCAAGACCTTGGGTCTTTCCGACTAGGTCCTCAGCATCGTTGAGGCTTGCTGTAAGGAGTTGACCAGAAAATGCAATGCCTTCAAATGGAAGAGATTCTTCATTTGGTGTCAGGACAAGGGGTTGGACCCTTCTTCCTGTTCCTTGGCTAGTATTCTGGACTACCTGTGGTCCCTTTCTCAGCTAGGGCTTTGGTTGACGACCCTTAAGGTGCACCTGGCAGCCATCTCTGCTTACCAGGTGTGGGCCAGGAAGCAGTCGGTGGTGCAGGAGAAGGTGGTCGGGTGCTTTTTCAAAGGCCTTGATCACATATCCCCTCCGGTGCGAGAACCTCCACCTCCGTGGGATCTACTGCTGGTATTGGCTAAGCTCATAGGCAAGCCATTCGAACTGATGCACAGGTGTGACATCTTTCACCTGTCGTGGAAGACCGCCTTCTTGGTGGCTATCACATCAGCCAGAAGGATGGGAAAGCTCCAGGCGCTTTCCATTGAGTCTCCTTATCTGGTCTTCCACAGGGACAAGGTTGTCCTTCGCCCCCACCCGAAATTCCTTCCGAAGGTGGTGTCAGAGTTTCACCTTAACCAGGTGTTGACTCTGCCGGTGTTCTACCCCAATCACACCTTGGAGGCCGAATATACTGTAGGCTCCATATGTTGGATGCTAGAAGAGCGCTCTCTTATTATAAGGAGCGAACGGCTAAAGTTCGGGGAAAGGTTCGCCAGCTGTTTGTCACCTATGCTGAAGCCGCACGTGGCAGACCTGCAGCCAAGCAGACGATAGGCAGGTGAGTCACCTCCTGCATAGATCTCTGCTATAGGTTAGCGGGCATGGAGCCTCTGAAAGGGATAAGAGCTCATTCCACCCGCCATACTGCTGCTTTGGTGGCTGCTTCTAGGGACGTTCCTATCCAGGAAATCTGCAGGGCTGCTACCTGGAAGTCAGCACACACCTTCATTTCCCATTACCACATTGACCTAGAGTCACACCGGGATGCTGGTTTTGGGACCTCAGTTCTCCAGTCCTTATTCCCTAAATAGGGGGTGCGCACCTTGCCTCCCTCCCTCCTCCCGGAGAACTGCTAGGAGTCTGCCACAAAGTGTGGATTGAACAACATATCCACGTCCTTAGAAATACAGATTACTCACCTGTAGAGAGTTCTAGGAGTGGTATATGTTGTTCATTCTACGACCACCACGATCTCGGCCCGATCGCCTGGCTGGCGGGCTAGATCTGGCGTCATGGGGCAGAGCCGGGGTTTTTGCCACCTGGGTGGGTGGAGGAGCCAGCTTAAAGACCTTCCGTCAACATTTAAAGCGGCATGGAATCTGCCACAAAGTGTGGATGAACAACATATACCACTCCTAGAACTCCCGTTACAGGGGAGTAACCTGTATTTTTCAACTGCCTCCGCCATCCAAGCCTCAAGTGGACTGGTAGGCAATACTACGATCTTGGTGGAACAAAGTCAAAACGTAGTTTGCCTCCGAACTTGACAGACGTCAGCCGGGGGATACCCCGTCGACGGTTCCTCTGGTACCGGCAACATGGTCCCTTTTGTAGGTAGAGTCTCGGCCATCGACCTCTGGTAGGTCCCATGAGACCCATCACTCTGCCTGAAAATACCAAGGGGCACACTGTGACCATGGGGATTCCACTTCCTAGGAATAGAGTAACCGACGGGAGTCCGTCGTCAGACTCTGAGCCAGACTCCTCCCTCTTGGGCTCGGTTTACGAATCCCCTCTTCCAGAAGATCTGAAACCAAAGGAATCTCCCAATTCCCTCCAGATGACCCATCTCTGTTGGCACTCCTCAGAAAGATTTTGGAGGCATACGATTGGAAGACAGAGGATCAGGATCCACAACGTCAGAGGCTTGCCGAGCACCTCCACTTGGCGGACCAGTCTCCAAAACTCTTTCCACTGTGGATAGGCCCTCATGAGGACTTGGCTTGCACTACATGGAAACCGCCCTCTTCTCTGGCTCCAGTATCCAGAAAGGCTGACAGGCTCTATCATACCCCTGAAGGAAAAGACCATCTCAACGTCCATCCGAAGGCTGACTCTGTAGTCATCAGCGTGGCTCACGACCGCTCTGCTAAACTGAAATACCTCAGCACCTCTCCTCCAGATAAGGAGTTGAGGCAACTAGACCAATTTGGATGAAAATTCTGTTCATCCTCTACATTAGCTATTCGAGCCCTTATCTACGTGGCTCATATGATGGTGTATCAGAAATCTATTCTAAGTCAGCTAGAATCAAAAATTCAAGCTCTACCTGACTCAGACCAGAAAACAGATATTGCCAAGATGGTCACAACAGCCAGGTCGGCTAGCTGTCATGCCCTAAGAGCCATCTACAATGCCATGGATGCTTCAGCCCACGGTATGGTAACTGCAGTCAGTCTACGCCGATAGTCCTGGTTGAGAATTTCTGGCCTGGCACCCGAAGTCCAGTCGGCCATCTAAAACACTCCTTTCAGGGGACTGGTTCTATTCGGGGGGTGATGTCAAGTACCTCCTTACAGATCTATAGGACAAAGGCAAAGCCTTATGCTCTGTCCAGTTCATGTATAAGCCTCCTAACAAACCTAAGCAGCCATTTCATAGGCAGCAGAGACGTCCACAAAAGCATCAGCCCAACCAACATCAGAACAAACGGGCTCCCATGGCAAGTGCAGCCGCCCCCCCCCCGGCCAAATTCTAGAGGGTGGCACCTTCTAGCCTTCCCTCCACCTCCTGACTCGCGAACAGCCCTCCCACCCCCTTTGCAAGTTCAGGGGGAACCAATAGGGGGCAGATCTGCAAAGCATCTACCGGCCTGGAAGGCGATCACGTCAGACTGGTAGGTACTTCAGCTCTTAGCTCAAGGTCACACAGTATAATTTCAAGAGAGACCTCCAGGTCACTCTCATTATCCTCTGGGGCACATTCCTCTAGTCAGAGAGGAAATCAAAAATCTGCTAAGAAAAGCAGCAATAAAACCCATTCCTCAGGCACAGACCAGAAGGGGATACTACTCCCACTTCTTGCTGGTGCCCAAAAAGACAGCGACTTCCGGACGATAGACCTGAGCAGCCTAAACCTGTACATGGAGTACAAGAGGTTCCGTATGCTGACCCTTCAAGGCTCCTTCCTTTGTTACAGCAGGGATACTGACTGTGTGCTTTGGATATGCAGGGTATCTACCTACATGTCCCAGTTTTCCAGTCCCACTGCCACTTCCTGTGATTTACTTTTCAGAGGGAGCATTTTCAATTCAAAACTCTCCCCTTTGGCCTTTCGTCGGCACCCAGGGTGCTCACGAAGTGCCTAACTGTGGTCTCTGTGGCATTACATTACCAGGGCATCCATGTGTTCCCATACCTCGACAATTGGCTTCTGTCAGCCCCACCGAGGGACTCTCTCATAGCCTCCCTGTCTGCTACCCTGGGCCTTTTCAATCAAGTGGGCATTACAGTAAATTATCCCAAGTCGCACCTTTCTCCTTCACAGTGCCTACAGTTTATTGGAGCAGTGCTAGACACAGTCCAGGGAAGAGTCTTCCTCCCACCGGACAGGGCAGAGACTCTGCAAAGGCAAGCCTATATGTTGGCCTCCCAGCGACGGCCTATGGCAAGATCAGTACTATGATTATTAGACCTCATGGCAGCAGCCATTCCAACTGATCACCTAGCCAGGCTCCATATGTAGATCACACAGCGGACACTCTGGGTACAGTGGGATCAGAGGTCAGATGACCTGGATCACAGCATCTTGGTCTCCGGCCCCATGGCCCGGGATCTACTATGGTGGCAGAATCTCAGCAACCTCAACAGAGGTATCCCCTTTCAGCCTCCTCCTCCCATCCAGACCCTGATGACGGACGCTTCAGGACTGGGTTGGGGAGCTCATTTGGGAGATCACAGGATGCAGGGGTCATGGTTTCAGAGAGAACTACCTCTGCACATCAGTGTGCTAGGGATGAGAGCAGTGCTGTATGCCTTACAGGCCTTCCAGCCACTCCTCACACCATGATCTCTCCTGATCCAGATGGACAATATGTGCGTAGTCTGGTACCTGAACAAACAAGAAGGCACACACTCGCATCCCCTATGTCGGGAGGCAATGCGCATATGGGGCTGGGCAGTCCAACACAGCCTTCATCTCACGGCAGTGCACATCCTTGGCGTCCAAAACATCTTAGTGGACAGCCTCAGCCACACCCAAGCCAGAGCTCACAAGTGGGAAATGAGGCAGTAGGTGGTAGAAGAAATCTTCGACCTTTGGGGCAGACCAGACCTCAGTCTGTTCGCATCTCCACCCAACGCAGAACTACCCAGTTTCTTCTCGCTTGTTCTTGGGCATGGTGTTGTCTGGCAAGACACGCTCTCTCTTTGTTGGACAGGGAGGTTCTTATACACCTTCCCTCCCCTTCCTTTGCTGCAGAGAGTGCTGCTGAAACTGCAGGCGGAGGGGGCACACATGACCCTGATTGCCTGTTACTGGCTCTGCCAAATTTGTTGTTCTCTGCTCCAGCAGCTGATGGTGGAACCTCTAGTTCCTCTCCCCATCTGCCAGGATCTTTTGACTCAGGAACATGGCACCCTGGTCCATCCAGGCCTTAAGTCCCTTCACCTTCATGCGTGGCACCTACTGACACAGCTGCTTCACGTTTTGGAGTGTCCTCCAGAGTGGTTCAGGTACTGGTGGAGGCTAGAAAGCCATCCATGAGATCAACTCACCATGAAATGGAAGACATTTATCATCTGGGCCATATCAAAGGTTTGGGACCCCTTCTCATGCCCGGTATCACAGGTCCTGGAGTACATGCTGCACCTTTCCGACCTTGGGCTATCACTGTACTTTAAATGTCCTCTTGTCTGCCATTTCTGCCTACCACACTCCAGTGGACAGCAAACTTTGACTCAGTTGGAGAAATCCAAAACTGTCCTGAACGGGATCCTCCATTTGAAACCCCCAGTCAGGAGCCCTGCTCCTCCCTGGGACCTGAATTTAATTCTTGAGAAACTCACTCTGCCTCCCTTTGAACTGGCTGTGAGTTGCGACATGCCCTACCTTTCATGGAAAGCACTCTTTTTAGTTGCCATTACGTCTGCTAGAAGGATTTCCAAGCTTCAGACCCTGATGTGTAAGGAGCCTTATTTGATTTTCCACAGCACCGGGGTGGCTCTGTGTACAAATCCTAAGTTTTTACCAAAGGTGGTTTCTGAGTTTGCTTTGAGTCTGGCCATACACTTACCAGTGTATTACCCTGAACATTCCAATCAAGGGGAAGCAATTCTACATACCCTAGGTGTACTGTACATAGAATTTTGCATTACTACACTAACCGGATGAAATCAGTCTGCAAAACTGACCAGTTATTCATTTCCATTGTGCCAAAAAGAGATGGTGCTGCTGTTTCTAAACATTGTTTGCCCAAATGATTGGCAAATTGCATTCTTTATTATCAGTCCCTTAGAGAAGGGGAACTATGTAAACTCTCTATGCTCTACCATAGAGTGGCATGCTTTGCTACCAACGACCCCCCAGGAGGCATCACTGTGAGGTCCTTACAGACCTCCACTGGCCCACCCTACAACACAAATTAACATACTCCTTTATCTGCCTGACCTACAAATTCTCCACCACTGGCCCTCCTCCCCACTTGCGTGGCCTACTCAACCCAGGAGTACACTGCCGTGATATGAGATCCTCAGCTGGCTGTCCCCTGGACATTCCACGGGTACGCACCAACCCAGGCCAGTGTTCCTTTAAATATGCTGCCCCCGCTTATGGAACACACTGCCAGCAAACCTGGTCAACACGCCTTCTCTCCAAGGCTTCAAGTCAGGCCTCAAAGTGTATCTCCTTGAACTCGGCCTCTGCGGCTGTAATCGTTAGCCCCCACTCATTCCCCTTCCCATGCAGATCTCAATTATGACCACTGTATTCTATGCTTATTCCAATGAATGTGTCTACTATGACCACTGTTACTCCAGTGTATAGTGCCCAATGTATAAACCGTATTGTCAACTATAATTACTGTCACTCTTGCATGTAACAGTCGTTTCTAATGTATCTTGTCCAGTGTATGTAACTGTTGCTTTATGTAAGTAATCGTGGGTTGCCCCTGAAAAAGGGACTTCTGGTATCAGTGTGCTTACCCGGTTACCAACATTTAAATAAATAAATAAGCCACTTCCGGAGGACGTTTAAGTGCACTCAGCCAGAGGCATGGCTGCATCTACTGCTTGTTTCAGAAATGTCTCTGCTGCAGACATCCATGCTGCAGCTACTTGGAGCTCTGTCCACACCTTCACTAAGCATTATGGTTTGGACATTGCTTCTAGGCGCAGGATGGGCTTTGGCCTAGCCATCCTTCAGGGGGCTTCTATCTTAGATCCCTGTCTTCTGCAGACTTTTTCCTGCCTCTGGTGTTTCAGACCTGTCTAGCTTTGACTGCTTGGGACTCAGTCCTAATTGTTATTACCTACTGCAAGAGCCCTCTCCTAGTAAGATAGTACAGTTAAGTAAGAACTTACCGTAACAGATCTTTGAGAGAGAGGCTCTTGCAGTAGATACTGCTTTCCCTCCCACTTTCCCCCTTTGTTTTTCTGCTACAGTTGAACCTCGATCATCCGGATGTTGATTATCCGGATAACTCACTCATACAGACTTGAGTTTCGGTCCCAAGCAAATAGTTTAAAATGGCCTTTGATTTTTTTTTTTTTTTTTTTTTTGGGTTTGAGGTTCTGTAATTATCGCTATCCCCACAACAACAACAACAACAAACTACAAAGAAGCACTCAATCCTGATGCCTGGTCCCTGATGCCATTGAAGAAAGTTATGTCTTTGACAGTGCCCTCTCAGGTGGCATTGACTACAGCCCCCGTCTATCAGTGAGACACAAGGTCAGGGCTTGGCTTAGGCACAGCCATACCTACTGTGCATGGTAAGACACCATCTTCATTTGGCCAAGACCCGTCAACGCAGGTGGTTCCAGCCCCTTTACAGGGTGCCATCGACTCTCAGGCTGTGCTGTTTTTTCTTCAGAAATTATACAACGCATTCTGCCTGGGTTATCAATGTAGGCAGCTATTCTGCCAACGGTGCCCCCGGCACTTGGTCCTCATCACGGGGTTCCACTAGCATGTTGCAGATTCCTCCCTTTGAGCAGCCGCTGGCTCATTCTGTGACTCCTGTCATTGAACATGCTGATGATGATGAAGTGGAATATAATCCAGATTGCATGGAATTAGAGGAGGAATATGAGGGAGAACAATTTCTAGCACCTCGCTCTAGTTCGGCCCTCTCATCCTGTAGTGAGGATTCGGTGGTTTATACCCTGAGATCTCCTGAGGATCCATGTTTTCAGGCCATGATGCAGCAAGTGCAGTCTGCCATGGGCTTTGCAATGGAAGAGGAAAATTCCACAAAAAGGAATCCTATGGAATCTTTGGATGTGCCATGCTCCCCCTCCATTATAATTCCACCTATATGTCCAGCATTAGAGAATGCTACCATTGTTGCTTGGTACAGACCAAATTCACTGCCTACTGTTCCTAGAAGGCTGATAAGCAGTATCCTGCACCATCTGTTAAGCCTTATTAAGCTAACCAGCCAGAAACTGACTCCATAGTCATCATGGCTGCTCTTGATAGGGCTACGGCCACTAGACACATGAAACTATGCCTCCTGATAAGGAATCAAGGAGGCTGTTCTTGATGGGCAGGCACACCTATGCCTCTACATTATTGGACCTTAGGATTGTAAATTACCAGGCCCACATGATAAAATATCAGAACAGTCTGTGGAAAGCTGCTTGTACTGCAGCTCAGGCTTTGCTTGATAGCTCTGCCAAGAATGTTTTACTTAAAATATTGTCTTCCAGTGCCGAAGTTGGCAAACATTTGCTACACTCCGCTTATGATATCTTTGATACTCCTGCCAGAGCGGTTACTTCAGGCATTTGTTTGAAGAGGTATTCTTGGCTTAGAATTGCTTGCTTTGCCAGTGATGTGCAACAGGCAGTTTTGAATGCTCCCTTTAAAGGGGCAAACTGTTTGGTTATGATGTTGAAGAGGCCCTATGTGGCCTTTGAACTTCAAAAATGACTCTAAGGTCTGTAAAGTCCCTCCTGCTACAGGTCGTGATTGGGGCTCCTTTCGTCCTCCTGCTGCTTGAGGTAGCTGTGCGTACTGTCAACAGGGTCATGGCAGAGGAGGTGGTCCCCTTCCGTGTCCCCTCTCCCCGGTGCCTATACAAAAGCACCTAAAGGAATCTGTTTCCGGTGGCCCTGATGCCCCCAGTTTTACCTGACTCTCTTCGTCCCTCTCCCCCCACCTCAGCTTGTTACCTCCAGGGGTGAGTGTGGGGGCAGGAAACCATGGCGGGAGATCCCTATGGGTAAGTGGGTTTTGGAGACCGATGCAAGGGGGGGGATGTATTGGAGCTGTTACAGAGCCCTCCAGGTCAGCCTCTGTCTCCTTTTTTTTTAATCCTTCAGGCCATTTGTCTCTTCTGAAGGAAGAAGGTCAGTGTGTATTACAGAAATGTGCCACAGAACCGGTTCCTCCTTCGGTGAGAAACAAAGGGTTCTGTTCCAGATACTTCCTGGTCCCAAAATGGACAGAGGATCTGCATCCTATATTGGATCTCAGGGATCTCAACCTGTTCATTGAATACAAAAAGGTTTGAAGGATATCCCTACAAAATCTGATTCCCTTTCTGCCAACAGGGGATTGGCTCTGTTCTCTAGATGCGAAGGACACATACCTTCCTATTAAGATCAGTAAATCCCACTGGCAGTACCTCCACTTTATGCTAAAGGGCAAACACTATCAGTTCAGAATATTTCCCTTTTTTTTTTTTTTTTTTTTGTTATGGACCCCTGATCAGAACTCAGCCCCGCTCTGCCGACCGCCCCAATGCTTAGGCTTGCCCCCTCGAGCGGGGCCACTGAGCGAGCACCCCCTCCCAATGGACACTGGGGTAGACGAGACCCGGCTTCCCCCTCGGTCGGGGCCACAGGGGTGGGACTCCCCTCCCCGGCAAACACTGTTGGGCAGCGGGATTACGGGTGGAGCTGTCATCATATGTGGGGCCAGCTTTTTCCAATGCTAAAGCCGGGGGGAGGCGGGGATGTACAATGACATCCAGTCTCTACCCGCCCCCATAAACGTGACAGCGCCAGATGTTGTGGAACCCTGGCCTCTGCCAAGGGTCCATAGTACGCCGGACACTGACCCCTCCCCGAGAAGGAGAGCAGTCCTCCGACGCTCAGTCCTTCTTCCCCCGGCCAGCCCTCTGACTCTGTTCCTGAACCCGGGATGTCAGCACCGCAGACTGACACCTTGCCTCTCTACCGGCGGGCCCAGTGTATTGCCCTTTGGCTTGTCTTCTGCACCACGGATCTTTATTAAATGCTTGGCAGTAGTTGCAGCAGCCCTTCACAGGGAAGGTCTATATGTGTTTCCCTGTGGGGATGACTGGCTGCTGAAGGCCATCTCCCGGAAAGCTCTGCTACATATTGTGTCTCATACACATCAGTTATTCAGTGACTTGGGTGTTACAGTGAATGTGCCATAGTCTGTTTTGTCTCCGTGCCAAAGATTGCAGTACATAGGGGCAGTCTTGGACACAGTGAAGAGATGGGCTCTCCTGCCACAGGACAAGGCAGACAGTCTAGTTGCCTAGGTGCACTTGGTATGCAGTAGCCACTGTGTCTCCGTGACAGCAGTGCTACGTCTCTGGGGACTCACGGCTGCATGTCTAAAGATGAGAATCCCTTAGTGGATACTCTGGGTCCACCGGGATCAGTTCACGGATGAGCGGGACCAAATGGTTCTCGTCACATCTCCTCTTTGCAGAACGTTGTTGTAACGTATGGATTGTGAAAACCATTTGAAGGGCATTCAGTTCCTTGTACCAGTGCCTCTACAGCTCCTTGCCATGAATGCCTTGGACTCTGGCTTGGGTACTCCTCTGGGTCCTTACCAGACACAGGGATCATGATCCAAGGTGGAAGCCAAGCTGCATATAAGTGTCCTGGAAATGAAGGCTGTCCCGTAGAGCCTCAAGGCATCTCTGCCTCAATCCTCTGCTAATCGAGATGGGTAACCTTAATGTGATGCATTACAGCAACAAACAAGGGAGCACTCACTTCTACCCCTTATGCAGGGAAGTAGTGAGAGTTTGGTACTGGACCCTGTCTCACGGCCTTTAGCTTTCGGCCATGTATTGCGCATGTCTCCAAAATGTCTTAGCAAACAGGCTAAACAGGTCCCATTTCATGATTCATGAATGGGAACTGCTGACCTCTGCTGTAAAAGACCTCTTCATAAGATTGGGTCATCCAGAGTTGGAACTTTTTGCATCCTCACGCAAAACTACTGCGTTTCTGCTCACTCGTTCCAGGGCCTGTAGTTTTTTGGTAAACACATTGTTCCTCTCTTGGAGAGGGAAATTCCTATATGTATTTCCCTCCCATTACTTTAATACAGAGAGACCTTACTTCGAGTGGGAGCTCTTGGAGCAGGCTGTTACCATTAGGACTAATGCCACAGGCCTTGGGACTCACCAGAAAAATCTTAGCTAACAGTACCCAGCAGGGCCCGCCCCCTGATGTCGGCTTCGCCCTGATGTCGGTCATGCCATAAAAGGGGGCAGTCCCCAGCTCCACCTCACTTCTTTTCCCGCTGCAGACCCGCTCTCAACGGGAAAGTCTTAGCGTGTTCTTCAGCAGTTCTAGTGAAATTTGTGAAAGTTTATAGTTTTTTCAAAGTTTCTTCCCCTTTTCCTCAGATTTCTCCTGTTTCTTCGAATTCCACCATCACATGTCGTCTCCGTCGTCGGTCTCTTCTTCCGGCCTGAAGAAGACCAAGTGTGCCTGTGGTCACCAGATCCCATGCGTCTTCTGTCTGGGCCTGGACCATGACCTTGAAGCCTGCAGAATCTGCAGGGACTTTACCAGCAGGACTAGGATCTGGCACCTGAAGGCCCTAAAAGCACACTTTTTGGAGAAGCAGGTGATCATCATACAGAGCTCTCCTGGGGAAAAGGCCAAGCATCGGAACAGATCCCATCACAAGTTCAATGAGAAGGACCATAGTGGGTCTCACCAGTGGTCCAGGTCGCGTTCTTCCCATAAGAAGGCTTTGTCTTTGGGCTCGGGCAGTTCTGACCATTTACACCACTCCAAGCACATGGAAAAGGCAAAGTCTGCCACTCCTGCCAAGACACCGACGCCGGCCCTTGGAAACCTCAGTCCAAGGTGAAGGCAGTGCCGCTGCGTGCCTCTACTACCTCCGCAGACCCATCCAAGGCCTCTACTTCGGCACATGCATCAGCCCTGCTGCAGAAGGCCTCAGTCACGGCATTACCTGGATCGGGTAAGTCGCTCAGCAAAGGATCGGGACCTCCGGCCAAGACCCCTTCAAGGTCCCGTCTTTCCCAAGTCGGCAAAACAAGAGCTGACCTTGGCCAAGACACTGGCCATGGAGTCCAAGGCCAGTCTGCCTCGGGAAGAGCCTGCACAGGTCACGGTACCGTCACTGTCTCCAAGGTCTTCCACTTTGGAGGGCACTTCTTCAGAGTCTTCTCCAAAGGCCCTTCCAGCTTCACTGATTGCCCTGAAGGGGACGGCGGCTTCAGTGTTTAATAAAGAAGAGCTTCAAGAATTCTCTTCTTTCTGGTGGAGCCAGATCAAGAAAGATGAGGCTACCCCGAAGCCAGACCTGACCCCGGTCCCCGACCGGACATCCAGGACACAGGGGATCATCCCATAAAGTCGCCTTCCAAATACCCAGATGAGCGGCTCAAGCTTTCCAAGTCACGTTAACCCTCGGTGATTTGATGCTGGTCTCGATCTAAGGACTGTTGGCACTGTTTGCGGTCTTGCCATTGCCGGTCTCTGCCCAAGAGCAAGTCCCACAGGCACTATGGGTCTGTTACCAGATGCGGATGCTCTTTTAGCTGTCACCGGTCTCCAGACAAGCGCCAGTCCTCCTGCCGATGTTGGTCAGATAGTGGCCGATGTTCCAGGGAGGGAAGTCTTTACAGGCATGGTTCGGCCTCCCCTTGTCCCAGTAGGAGCTGGTCTTCATCTTCCTCTTCTCAGACCAGTCCCTTTCAGGAGTTGAGGGTTCTCCTCATAATAAAGAGGTGCCCTGCCCGCCTCCTGACGATCCAGCTTTTATGGACGTCATGCGGCACATCCATGCCTCCAATGAATGGGAGGTGGAAGACCTGGATCCGGAACGCCAGAGACTGGCAAGATACCTGAGGCAGAAGGAGCCTAAAGCATTGGTAATGTCTCCTTTAGTGGATACATTCCAAGACCTCACAAGGATTACTTGGAAACATCCCGCCACAGTCCCGATAGTTCCCAAAATGTTGAATAGGCTGTATAGAGTGCCGAGGGAGGAGTCTTAGTTGGCGAAACACCTTCATTCTGACTTGATGGTCATAGCAGCTGCTTATGACAAGTCTCGGCAGCCCAGGCACCTCAGTTCACAGCCTCCCGATCAGGAGTTCTGTTATTTGGACCAGGTGGGCAAGAAGGTATACATTGCATCCACCTGCTCTATATGTTCCCTGAGCTTCCTAACGCATATGGTCCAGAACCAGAGTGCTTTATGGGAGATGGGGCAAGAGGTAGACAATGCCTTGCCAGACTCCCTGCAGAAAACGGAGCTCCTGGACATTCTGAAATTGGGCTTGGACGTAGGCACCTATGTTTTGCGTGTCTTGTATGACACTGCAGATATGGCGTCAAGGGTAGCAGCATCAGGTGTCTGCCTGAGGCGCCATGCCTGGCTGTGAGTCGCAGGGCTCTCCCAGGATCTGCAGACCGGAATCAGGGACATTCCTTTCCATGGTTCTGTACTGTTTGGGTCAGAGACAGAGGCCTTATCTCTTGTCTCCAGGAGTCGTTGGGGGGCGGGGATCAGTCTGGTCCATCCAACAGATGCATAAGGGGACCAGAAACGATTCTGTAAATGGCCATTTCAGTAGACCTCAGGCCAGCATGCCTGTGGCAACCAGATGGCCCAGTGAGGAGGTTTTAATGGGAAGGCTGCAACCTGGGGGCACTCCCTTTCGAGGCCCAAAGGCCTCTCAAGCCTTTCTGCCAACTACTGGCTCTTCCCAGTGACTCCTTATTGACCCCTCTCCTCCAGAGGAGGTACACGGGGAGGCAGAAGGGGGTCGCTTCTCCCTCCATTTGGAGGAATGGAGCAAAATCACTTTGGACCTTTGGGTCCTAGACATCGTAAGGAGGGGACATACGCTGGAGTTCACTCAGATCTCCCCGGAGACACCACCACCAAGGTCCTCAAGGTATCCTCCTTCTCACGTACATCTCATAGAAGGAGCAATTCAGGCCCTCTTGTGAAAAAGGGCAATAGAGCCAGTCCCCCGGCAGCAGCAGGGAAAAGGATATTACTCCCACGTATTCCTGGTTCCAAAGAAAACTCAGGATCTTCAGCCCATCCTGGACCTCTACTCCTTAAACAACTATATAGACAACCGAAAATTCAGGATGGTGACTCTTCCAGGTCTAAAATCCTCTGCTGCACCCGGGGGGCTGGCTCTGTTCCCTGGACATGCAAGATACATACATGCATATCGGGGCCCCCACAGGAAGTACTTAAGGTTCGTCTTCCAAGGGGGACATTACCAGTTTCTGGTTCTGCCGTTCGGCCTCTCCTTTACTCCTTGAGTCTTCACCAAGTGCCTAGCGGTGGTAGCTGTGGCTGTAAGGCGCAAGGGGCATTATGTCTTCCCCTACCTGGACGACTGGCTTTTAGCGGCCTTGTGAAGAACGAGCCTCCTTCACACTCTCTGGAACATCTGTATGCTATTCCAAGAGTTGTGGATCACCCTGAATCTTAGCTCCTGTCCGTGTTCGTCCCCTCCTATTCTGCCCTCAGGCTCCTTAGTATGATGGGTCCTTGAGGGAGTTGCGGCGGGTGGGACGAAGGTTAGAACGTCACTGGTGGAAATCTGCCCTGGAGGCCGACCGCCTTAGTTTGGTGGAGTACTGTCAGTTCTACCAATCAGTGATCTCCCATAAGAAGGCAGAGTTCCTGTCCAGGGAGATCGCTGTCGCTCAGAATCGACCAGCTCAGCTCTTCCGAACTGTGGACAGGTTGTGCAATCCAGCCTGTCTGCAGCTTTTTCATAAAAAGAGTGTGATGAGCTTGCTCAGTTCTTTGCGAATAAGGTGGCTGACATCAGGTCAGAGATCCGCTTGACTCGCTCTATGGGGGATGCGCTTGGTCACGATACCTCGTACTTTCTGGAGTACCTTTGACCTGCCGGAGTTCGAGGATATTATGTGGATTGTCCAGGAGATGCACCCTATGTGCTGTAGTTTAGATCTGGGCCCAACTTCCCTGATTTTGGGTTGTTATGAGACCATTGTCCCGTTTCTGGCTCAAATTGTCTGGTGCTCCTTGGATTCAGGTGAGTTTCCAAGCTTCCTGAAGGAGGCGATGGTGACATCCCTTCTGAAGAAAGCTTCATTGGATCTAGACATTTTTGCTAACTACAAACCTATCTCTAACCTTCCCTTTATAGGAAAGGTTATTGTGAAAGTAGAGGCAATCCAGCTGGAGAGTCATTTGACCATCCATAATGTCTTGCAAACCTCTTCAGTCGGGTTTTCGTAAGAGGCATAGTACTGAGACTGCTCTGGTTTGGGTGCTCAATGATCTGATGGCGAGAGATCGGAGAAACCGCTCCATTCTGGTACTCCTTGATCTCTATTCAGCTTTTGACACTGTAGACCATGGGGTCCTGCTTGAGCTCCTGAGGTCCATCTGTGGCCTGTCACGTACAGTGCCCAGATGGTTTATATCGTTCCTCTTTGGTAAAACACAGAGTTGTGTCGGAGATTTTTTCTTCCAGCCCTTTCTCTTTGTCCTGTGGGGTTCCTCAGGGCTTGGTGCTGTCCCCCATGTTGTTTGCAGTGTTTATGCTACCCCTTGGAGACATTGTAAGATGGTATGGGCTGAGGTTTCACTGCTGTGCTGATGATACCCAGCTCTACCTGTCTTTTGCTCCCAACCAGATTAGTGCTCTTTCAGTATTTAATAACTACCTTGCCGGAAATCCAAGGCTGGATGAATTCGAGCTGGTTAAAGTTGAACGCGGGAAAGACTGAGGTTATAGTTGTGGACCCAGGCCGCAGGATAGTGGGGTTGAGGACTGATCAGCCCTCTGGATTATTTCTGGGGGGCATTCAGATCCTTACCTCAGAACGGGTGCGCGACCAGGGAGTGGTGTTTGACGACGGGCTGACCCTTCATTATCAGGTGTCAGCAGTCGTTAAGTCAGCCTTTTATCATCTTAGGAACATCGCCAGGGTCAAACACCTTGTTCCTTCTAGCGATCTGCCTATGTTGGTCCACGCCTTCGTGACCTCCCACCTTGATTACTGCAACTCCCCTTTACTTAGGGCTTCCTGGGGTTGATATCTACCACTTGCAGCTAGTACAGAATGCTGCAGCTCGATTGCTGACAGGGGTGTCTAGAAGGTCACATATCACCCCTGTGTTGCGCGATCTGCACTGGATGCCGATTCAGTGGCGGATCACCTTTAAGGTAGGTATATTGACCTACAAAGCCCTACATAGACTTGGTCCTGACTACTTGAAAGAGCTTCTGACTCCTTACAACCCTGTGTGACAGTTCCGTTCGGCTGATGAGGGGTTGCTGGAGGTTCCGAGGGTTACTATGAAATCTTCTGGGGCCTGCGCTTTTATGTTTGCGGCCCCAGCTCTCTGGAATTCTCTGCCCCGTCAGCTTCGGGAATGTACAACCATGGGGAGCTTTCAGCATTACCTTAAGACCTTCTTGTGGAGACAAACTTTTTATGAACTGCTATGATTTTTAATGGTCTATTTTAATTGCAATTTTTATAGAATTTGTTATGATGACTGTAAAGCGCCTTGGTACTCGAAAGGCGCTCAATAAATTAAGTTTTATTATTATTATTATTATTATTTATTCCTAAGTCATCCCCAGAGCCCAGCCAAAGACTAGTCTTTATAGGTGCAGCCCTGGACATGATTCAGGGCATGGCCTTCCTCCCACAGGAAAGGGGAGATTGTCTGCAAGAAGTGGCCCGAGCAGTCCTAATAACCCCGCAGGTCCAAGCCAGGACCTTCCTCAGACTTCTGAGGCACATAGTGGCAGCCATCCCTGTAACTCCCTTGGCTTTCCTCCACATGAGGGTCCCACAGTGGTGCTCAGGGTGCAGTGGGACCAAAGCTCCAACAGTCTCAACCATATGGTCAGGATCCCTAAGCCGGTCAGAAGGACCCTTCTTTGATGGCTTGATCCCCTCAACTTAGAGAAAGAGGTCTTGTTTCAGCAGGAGCCTCCGAGTCAGACCTTGACAACAGATGCCTCTGACTTCAGATGTGGGGCTTATCTAGGGAACAGCCAGACTCAGGGCATTTGATCCCTAGAGGAGCGCAGCCTCCACATCAACGTTCTAGAAATGCGAGCAGTCCTCAATGCCCTACGGGCTTTCCAAGAGGAACCAGTGCCAGGCTCTCTCCTCGTTCAGTCAGACAACACAGTCGTTGTCTTCCGTGTCAACAAGCAGGGGGGAACACACTCCTACCTCCTATGCAGGGAGGCGATGAGAGTTTGGTGCTGGGTGCTGGAACATCGCATCTCTCTGACCAAGGTGCATGTTCCAGGCATTCCAGTTGAGGGGATCTAGCCACCAATGCAGTGTCAGTGGCTGAGCAGGTAGCACACTTGCCTCTGAGGCCGGCAGATCAGAAGGCTGTGGGTTCTCGCCCCACACCAGGCACTTGGTTTAATATCCCAATACTGACAGTGCAGTGCAGCATGAGGGGGGTGCTGCACTCCTGAGGTGCCGTCTTTCAGATGAGACGTTAAACCAAGGTCCCGTCTGCCTGTTCTGGTGGTAGTTCAGGTGGATGTTAACGATCCCATGGCACTTCTCGAAAAGAGTAGGGGAATTTCCCCGGTGCCCTGGCCAAATTTCCCCCCATTCACTAAAATATCACTAACAGCTTAATCTGGTTCAAAGTCAGTTGGCATTCATCTCTGTCCCCTTCCCCGGGTCATGTCTGAAAATAGGCAGAATTTGTCTAGTGCACTTACCCGGTCAACAAAACCAAAAATTAAAAAAATAAAAGCCTTGGCAGACAGCCTAAGCCGGTCTCGCTCCAAGGCGCACGAGTGGGAGTTGCTTTAATCAGTAGCGGACCAGCTGTTTGACACTTGGGGTCTTCCAGAGCTGGACGTCTTTACGTACCAACGCAATGCCAAACTGCCAAGCTCTTCCTGGACTAAGTCTCCATCACTCATTCACACTAGTGGGATAGCGCTGGAGGCGCTAGGACCAAGCGGGAGCCAAAAATTTTCTGAAGGGTCGGCGCTGAGGTAGGACCGTGCATGCGCGGCACCGCGAGACTGACTTGTGCCTGTGTAGGCTATCTCGGCGTCGAGCCTCCAACCGCCTCAGTTCCTTTTCTACCACTGTCGAGTGTGCTCGGATGTCGACGTCGCTCGTCTGCTGGAGTCAAAGTTTTTGTCTATACGACAGCAGCTTTTAGTGTTTAATTTAACTGTTTAATTTAACTATTTAGTAGTAATTTTTTTATTTTACGAACAAGAAGATTATGAAGAAAAATAAATTATTTTCTGCCATCAGCGGAGTCATCCTTAGACGGTAGCGGTGACGGTAGGAAGACTTCGTTTGAAAGTTGTTATGGCAGAGGGGCTGTGCCCGGTCCGCCACCCTTAAGTAACGGGGGAGGGTCTGACTACGGACAGTCCTGTGCTCGGGAGGACAGTCCACCGAAGCACGAATCTGGCGGTGCGAGGGATCCAGCTCCGCTTAGCCTCAAACTCTTCTGCTTCGTTTGGGGAAGAAGAATTGGTGCCGCTCGAGGTTGCCTGTTGGTATGTCTGCATGAGGATTGTTCGTTGGTAGTGGCGATAGGCCTGAACCGACTTTCGTGGGTTCCCCTTGGCCCTGCTCCTAACGGCCGCATACTCGACTCCCGACTCCATCTCTGTCCTCGTTGGAGTTCCGGTGAGCAGTTTCACCTCTGGGGTTTGACTTTCCTTTTTTCCTGGTTGTGTTCCTGTTTTCGGGGCCTCCGGGCCTCAGAGCCGTTGGACCGGAGCAGGAACAATTGGATCAGAATGAGCGTGGTGCACTCTTGGTGCCTTCGCCATCGTGTCAGCCCCTCATGCCTACCCCCTCTCCTTTTCCATGCTGGGGCCGGCACGGGCACCACCTTTCTCCTTCTCCCCATCTTTTCCATTGGCTTTTCCATGGTGTTTTTCCTGGCGCTGTGCCCGACACCTTGGTGGCACTGCAGGTCCGGCACCGTGCCACTGGTTTGGCATTGGTGCCATAGGTGGCGCTGCTGGTGTTTGGGTCGGCGCCAGGATTCGGTGCTATGGATCAGCACCATGGCTCAGCATGCTTTCGGTGCTGCCTTCGGCGCCGTGGGTGCTGTCATTGTTGCCTTCGTTGCTGTCGCTGATAAGCGGTGCTGTGGTGTCTCACGGTGTCACGGATGCCATAGGTGCTCATGGTGTTCTTGGCACTCGGCGGGCGCCGGCACCCATGGGTGCGGCCGGTGGAGCTGGCACCATGATGGCGCCTGGCACCAAGAGCCATGAGTGCCATGGGTTTCTTGGGTGCCATGGTACCAGCGGGTGCCATAGGCGTCGGGGTGCTCTTGCATGCCATTGCTGCCATTGGTTCTGAGGATACCTGCGAGGCTCATGAAATTGGTGCCTGCAGGGTATCTCTGATTGGCATAGATACTGCTTGGTGCCCTACTGTGCCTCGAGTGATGCTGGTGCTGCAGGGGTGCCAGTTGGTGCTGTCTGACAGAACTTGGGAAAGATCTCCGTTTGCAGACCTCTCTCCACAGGTCTTGTGGCGGGATGTTTCCACGGAATGAAGTCCCGTTCTGCAGATTATTTTCCACACATCTTAGTGGGTGGCGGTCTGCATCGGGTCTAATCATCCAGCGGTTTTCCGCTGATGGGACTCTTCTGATCTTACTTCGAGATACAGCTCTTGCAGCAGGTTATACCATTAGGACTGAAGCCGGCAGGCGTCAGGACCCCACGGAAATCTTCTAGCTAGCAGTCTTCAGCGGGGACCGCCTCCAACGCCAGTCCGGCCCCCGACATCAGGCGTAATACATAAGGAGGCGGTCCCGCTAGAATCCCCAGTTCTTTCCTGCTGTCGACTTGCACATCTCGACCCTCCGGTCAGTACCTAGCGCGCGACGCCTGGAAAAGTTCTTTTCCCGTTTCTCGAACTGGAAACTCCTGCTATCATCGAATCGTCTGCCATCTGATGTCCTCTCCAACATCCGCAGAGGGCCATCCATCAAGGTGCACCTGTGGGAAGCAGATCCCCTTCAAAGACCCGCATTCGGCCTGTGTGCGGTGCCTAGGCCCAGACCACGACACGCAGGCCTGCTCCTTCTGTCAAGGATTCAACAGTCGGACCCGGATCCGTCATCAGAAGGCCCTCCAATCTTACCTTCTAGAAGAGAGATTGAAGGCCATGGATTCTGCCTCCAAGGGGGAATCATCTGAGAAAGCCCACCGGCACCTCGAAAAGCACAGGGAGAGGGTGAGGTCAAAATCCCCTTCTAGGGCTTCCGACTCCCATAGCTCTGGCTCCCGGTCCGACTGCTCGCCTTCCCGGGTCCGCTCTCCGCCTCCCCCAGTCGCAGTCAAGTCTTCCTCAGGTTCCTCCACTATGCAGCCTGTTTCGACCTCCAGGCCTTCTTCCTCTTCGTCCAAGGCCTCGCCAAGGTCAGGGGACTGCCATCACCACAAGTCCGGCTCCCGACATCTGGTCGGTCTCCTTGCCTCCTCCACCCCAGCGGAAAACCAAGGAGCTGACATCGCTCAAGAGGACTTCGGACCTGACGTCGGTCCACCCGACGTCGGCCAAGCACCATCGGTCCCGAGACCCGATGACTGCCAGACGCCTGTCGTCGGTCAGGCCTTCTCCACCGCGGATGCCGGCCGGGGGACCGACGCCCGCCCCAGCAGAGAGAGGAACCCCTACGCCACCTACCGACATCGGCCAGGAGGCACTTACGGAGGAGGAGTCGACTCAGCCCGAGGACCAGGCGGGCGAACCCGGTCCTGTCGAACCCTGGGGGAACCCTCTCCCGAACCAGAGACCCCTGGGTGGCCGACGCCGGAACTCGACGACAGACCACCGGCGCCCGGCCGGTCGTCGGGTCTCAATATCTCTGAAGTCAAGGAGCTATTTATCTTTTGGTGGGATACCATAAAAAAGGACGTGGTTCCCACTCCGGCTCCTCTTCCTCTTCCTCCTTCACCCGTGACTTCACCTGCCCCAGCGCCCCCCACCCCATCCGGGGCAGCAGGCCGAGTACCTTCCCCCCAGGAGCCTGCAGAATCTCCTAGGGGCAGACCAGAAAAGAGGAGACCTCCGTCCAGATCTTCTTCAGGGTCACCCAGCCCCAAGAGACCCAGAAGACGCCGCCACTCGCCTTCGACAGAGGACTCGGGATCGGATTTCTCAGACAGATCCAGATCCCCTTCTCCCATCAGCGTCCCCTCTCCGGACCCACGTGAGCTCCCAAGATCTCCTCCGGATGACCCATCGTTCTCTGAGATTATGAGGCACATGCAAGAGAATATGGGCTGGGACGCAGAGGAACTTGACCTCGAGAGGCTACACCTCGTACGTTATCTTCGGCAAAAGGACCCAGAGCCTGTGGTGGTGCCACCCTTGGTGGACACCTTCATGGACTTCACAAAGGCAGCGTGGAAACGTCCACATTTGCTCCCGGCGATGCCGAAGAAGGCTGACCGCCTGTACAAGGCTCCTAGGGAGGACCAGTACATGGCATCTCACCCTCTGGCCGATTCCCTGGTCATTACAGCCTCACATGACCGATCCCAGAGGCTGCAACATCTGAGCACCCTGCCACCGGACCCAGAGTCCAAGCAATTGGACGGGATGGGCAGACGCACGTATGCAGCTGCAACCTGCGCCATTAGGTCCCTCAACTATCTCACCCACATGGTCCAGTTCCAGAATGCCTTGTGGGAGCAGGGACTAGAGCTGGCAGAAAAGATGCCGGAAGGCGAGCAGAAGCAAGAACTGCTTCAGCTCCTCTGCACGGGTTCAGACTTGGGAACCCAAGTGCTTCGAGCTGCATATGACTCCGCGGACTCCTCGGCCAGAGCGGCAGCCTCAGGCGTATGCCTCCGGAGACAGTCATGGCTTCATGTCTCCGGATTCACCCCGGACGTCCAGAAAAATGTACTGGACGTCCCGTTCCACGGTGAAGTTCTCTTCGGTGAGTCTTCGGAGAAAGTTCTCACCAAGCTTCAGGAGGCTGGGAAGGCCATGAGGTCTGTCCAAACCATGTACAGGCCCAGGCCCGGTTCCTTTCATAGGAACCAGAGCCGTTTTCTCGGCCAGATGCAGAGACAACAGTCCTGTTCCGGGTCAAGACCAGAGGGCCTTCTCCCGAAAGCCCAGGGAACGTCCTCAGGCAGAGGCCAACGCCCGGCTAAGTCGCCCAGCCTGCAGGACCTCAGCCGCCACAGCCTGACCTTCCCGCCCCCGCCTCAGGATCAACGGGACACCAAGGTCGGGGTCGATGCAGACCACCTGCCAGGGTGGCAGTCTATTACCACCGACAGGTGGGTACTCAATTGGTCAAAAGAGGCCACTTTATAGAATTCGTGGACAAGCCATCCTCAAGGCCTCCTCTGCTCTCTCGCTACTCGGGTCAGCACAGATCGCTCATCAGGCAAGAAGTATTGCGCTTCTGCAAAAAGGAGCGGTGGAGTACGTCCCGGAGAACCAGAGAGGAGCAGGCTACTATTCCCACTTCTTTCTGGTTCCAAAGAAAACAGGGGACCTCCGTCCAATATTGGACCTCAGCGACCTCAATATGTCGGTCACCTACAAACGGTTTCGCATGGTGACCCTCCAAGGGCTTATTCCCATGTTGAAGAAGGACGCATTTTTAGCGTCACTGGACATGCAGGATGCCTACCTGCACATCCCCATTGCTCCAGCGCACAGGAGGTTCTTGTGCTTCGAGTTCCTCGGCCACCACTTTCAATTCCGGGCACTTCCTTTCGGACTGTCATCGGCCCCCAGGGTCTTTACCAAGTGCATGGCAGTCGTGGCAGCATCTCTAAGAGACAGGGCCACTATGTGTTCCGATCCTGGACGACTGGCTATTGGCCACCTCCAGAGAGGCGCTGTTGTTGGCTGTTCAGAACACCCAGACTCTCTTTCATTTGCTGGGCATTCTTATCAACTCCGAGAAGTCTCTCCTGGTACCGTCCCAGAAGCTGCAGTTCATTGGCGCAGTTCTGGACACCGTCCAAGGGAAAGCCTTTCTTCCCGAGCACAGAGCGGAGCGCATCAGGTCCCTCATCAGGGACCTTTCAGCAAAGAAGACCGTCCCTGCCAGACTGGTCCTTCGCCTGCTCGGACATATGGCTGCGCTATTCCAACCGCCTAATTGGCAAGGTCTACATGCAGGTAACCCAGTGATGCTGAAAGTGCAATGGGATCAAAGCTGGGCAAGACCATATGCAGTAGCTGGTCAAAATCACAAAGGCTGTGATTCGGGACTGGCACTGGTGGCTAGACCCAGGGACACTCTCTGTGGGTGTCCCGTTTGCAGTGCCGTCCCCAGAGGTAATCCTGTCCACAGACGCCTCAGGGCTGGGTTGGGGAGCACACCTGAACGGGGTGAGATCCCAGGGATCGTGGACCCCTCAGGAAGCTCACCTCCATATCAACATTCTGGAGATGAGGGCGGTCCTTTATGCCCTGCAGGCCTTCCAGTCAGAAATCCCACCGAGTACTCTTCTGCTTCAAACAGACAACACGGTGGTGATGTATTACCTCAGCAAACAAGGAGGCACACACTCTTACCCCCTTTGCAGGGAAGCTATGAGAGTGTGGGAATGGGTAATTCGACACAGCGCAAGCCTGATTACAGTTCACGTTCCCGGAGTGGACAACACAATCGCAGACGGCCTGAGTCGATCCAAGGCCAGAGTCCACGAGTGGGAACTTCTTCAGGAGGTGGCAGAGGATCTGTTTATTCGATGGGGCACTCCAGAATTGGACTTGTTCGCTTCCCCATCCAACACAAAACTGCCCAATTTATGCTCGCTAGATCCAGGGCCTGGTGTTTTTTGGCGAGACGCGTTGTCCCTCTCCTGGGCAGACAGATTCCTCTACACGTTCCCTCCCTTCCCGTTGATCCAGAGAGTCCTTCTCAAACTTCGCAGGGAGCACGCAACAATGATCCTGGTAGTGCCTTTCTGGCCCAGACAGATCTGGTTCCCCATACTGACGCAATTGGCCCGGGAACCTCTACTCCCGTTGCCCATCAGCTCCCATCTGCTGTCTCAAGAGGAGGTTTCGCTCGTCCATCCGGACTTACGCTCACTGAACCTGCATGCCTGGCTCTTCGAGACATAGCCATTCAGTGACACGGGGTCTCTCAAGAGGTGGCAGAAGTCCTTTCTGCTGCCAGAAAGCCGGCAACGCATGTGACGTACACCATGAAATGGCGCCGGTTTTGCCTGTGGTCTCAGGCACGCGGTCTCTCTCCCCTTTAGACTGCCCAGAGAAATCAGTCCTAGCATATCTGCTTTCCTTTTTCACTCCAGGCCACTATTCCTCTATTAAGGTTCACCTCTGTGCGATTTGACCTACCCTACCCAGTAGGTCAGCACAGTGGCTAACTTTCAATCCCTCTCGTGACTTTCTGAGGGGTGTTACACATAGACCACCCATCAAGGATCCCGTCCCTCCTTGGGACCTACTCTTTGTCCTGGAGCAGCTCACGCTGCCCTCTTTTGAGCCTGCCCCAAATTGCGAGCTGCGTTTTCTATCACGGAAAACATTATTTCTGGTTGCTGTTACGTCAGCAAGGAGAATCTCCGAGTTACATGTCCTCATGTGCAAGGAACCTTATTTAATTTCCACCAGGACAGAGTGTCCCTGAGGACGAATCCAAAATTCCTGCCTAAGGTGGTCTCAGCCCTTACCCTTAATCAGGACATCAATTTGCCGGTGTACTTCCCCAGGTACACCAATAGAGGAGAGGCACTGCTTCACACCCTAGATGTTCACTGCTCCTTAAGATACTACTTGACCACGACCAAACAGCATCGCAAATCCGAGCAGCTGTTTATTTCCTTTGCTGAGAGGATGTTGGGCCAACCACTCTCAAAACAGACCTTTTCTCGCTGGCTTGTCCAGTGCATTTCCTTTTGCTACAACAATAAACAGAAGCTCCTTCCAGGCACAGTCCGGGGCCACTCGACTAGGGGGGTGGCTACTTCCTTCGCAACGCTGCGGAACGTAGCCACCTCGGCCATTTGTGCCGCTGCTACATGGAGCTCAGTGCACACCTTCTTTAGGCATTACAGCCTGGACTTCGCCTCACGGTGTAGAGCTGGTTTCAGCCTTGCCGTTTTACAGGGTCTCCTGTCCTAGAGTCTGGGTTTTCAAGATCTCTTCGTTACGCCTCCTCCCAGAGTGTCTATAGGCACTATTGCTTGGGAATCAGTCCTAATGGTGTAACCTGCTGCAAGAGCTGTATCTCGAAGAAAGATAGTACAGTTACGTAAGAACTTACCATAACAGTAGATCTTCGAGAACAGATCTTGCAGCAGGTACCTTCCCCCCACCATTCCCCCTTGGAGGAAGTTAGGCCTAACCAGGCTTCAGCAGGAGCTTTCTTTCCTTTGCCCTTCTGAGGGCGGATCCTCAGTCTCCACTTCTGATGTCATCCAGCGGCCGGAAGTCTCCGGCGGGAGAACTGGGGATTCTGGTGGGACTGCCTCCTTATGTATTACGCCTGACGTCGGGGGCGGGACCAGCGTTGGAGGTGGTCCCCGCTGAAGACTGCTAGCTAGAAGATTTCCATGGGGTCCTGACGCCTGCCGGCTTCAGTCCTAATGGTGTAACCTTCTGCAAGAGCTGTTCTCGAAGATCTACTGTTATGGTAAGTTCTTACATAACTGTACTTTCTGTTCTGTCAGCGGAATCTCTCATTCCGCTCAGCACTTTCTCAGTTCCCTACGTGGTGCCAAGCTCCTCGACACCCTTCCTGGTGGCGGAGTCTCTAGTGGCTCTGACCTAGACCTCTTTTTGGGGTCTTTCTGTGGTAGAAGGGCATCTAGATGAGTCTCTCCCTGTCCTTCTGGTCAGTGATACAGCGGATGACTCATTTTATATACTGAAATTCACGCCCTCTCTATCATCAGAGTCTGTGATGGAAGCTCTTTTCAGTAGTTCCATAATTTATGGGATCCACCATAATGTTCAGACTGGATCTGTGGACCATATACCTCTGCGTCTAGACTCTTTCAGTTGTCAAGACAATTACACTCTGTGGAACATTCTAATTCAATGGTCAGGAGCCGCACAGACTGTTCCGCTCCTTTGATAGGGGTATACAGCCCTCTTTTGATGCTGCCCCTCTGGTGGCTGCTTCGGCACAGGTGGTTAACATCTGTCTAGCTATTATTAGTCCACTCGAGAGTTCTGTTATGGATCCTCAGGCTCCTCCTGCTCCTCAGAGGGATGACAACCTTGTCATTTCTGTGTCAGGCAATCCTTGCCAAATAGCAGCCAGCAACCTTGTCAGGCTCGGACTTATGATAATTAAAAAAAAAAAAAAAAAGGGTCAGAATTATCACAGCACAGGGCCTAGTTGGAATTTCCTGATACCACTCTTTGGATCTAGTCAGGTTCCGCCTCAACACGGTCATCTCTAAACTTCAGTAAAGAGTACCTGATTTCTTCTACCCTTAGGGGCAGTCTGATCCAGCGGTGGTATAGCTCACCTCTTTCCTCCAGAGAATTTTCTCTTATTCCGAGATATTTCCAAAATCTAGGCATCTAACCAGTCTGCTAGTCCCTTTTTGTTTTTTAATTAGGCTTTCTTCTCTTGATCAGAGCCTTGAAGCAACAGAAGTGACTCTTCAGGGAGTTGGAACTTAGATTCCTACTTCCATGCTTTCTTCAACTTAACAGACGACATGCTCCTTTCTTGACCATAGGTCAAGTAGGTCTTTTCTGAGGTAGCTTTTCAAATATTTACACCTTCAGTTCCTGTGCACTGGTTCCGTGCCAGTAGCACTCGAAGCTATCCTCTCCGACTGCGTGACGGAGCAGTGATGTTTGTTTTTTTCAACAAAGCAAACTAGAGTCCTTCCTACTCCCTTCAGGGAGGCCGGAGTAAGTAGTGTCTCAACACATTGAGCCACTTCTGCTGCAATTCAGTCACTTCAGCGAATGGGTTAGCCCTAACTTGGTCCTGCTGTGTCCCTCCTCGACGCACGTCTGCCTCTATTTGCCTTACAAATCCAGCCCCTGTTTTTTTCTGTCGAAATGTCTTTTTCCACAGTGGACATGTCCTCCTGTACACTTTCTCCTTTCTTCCCTGAGTTCAGAGACTGCTGCTACAGTTATACACACAGGGGCAGGATGATTCCCTTTTGGAATATGCAGTGGCTAAGATTTGACTCTACTAGACCACCACAAGAGGCTTCTAAGTTGTGCTTCGCCTTCCATCAGGAAGTTTTCAGTGACTTAGTACAAACCATTTTCCTTGATGAGCTAACCCCACTTGGACCTTCTTTTGCTCACCAAGTAAGGGGTTCAAGTGCTCCTGGACCTGTTGTTTGCAGGTCAGCCATACTTGCTAGTGGGAGTTCCGTCTCTGCTTTTCAGTCTACCCTGAACCTGTAAACTTCACCTCCGGCTCTTGCAGTTCCTGAGGTCCTTTACATTAGATTAGTACATGTCTTTGACACTATTAGTTTTGGTCCTATACCAAATTGTGAGTCCGGGTTCTCGCCGCTCTCTCAGAGTGGTTGCGGCTTCCTGGCAGAGTTTCATTTTGTGCCCATTGCAGTCGTCTGCAAAGTGGTGCGTTACAACTCGAGCGCTTATCTTGTAAGCATCATGTTCTGGATGCTCTTTACAAGACGGCTCTTTTTATTAACAGGACAGTCCTTGGCCTTCCTTTCATCCATCCTATCTCCTACCACCCTACTCAGGGTTGTGGGTTTTAGCTCGGTACTCTTCCACTAGTGTGACTGAGTGATGGAGACTTGGTCCAGGAAGATATGGAAATTACATACTTACCGTAATTATTGATCTTCTTGGACAGTCTCCATCACTCATTCACATGCCCACCCACCATCCCCTGGGTTCACTTGTTTTTCCTTTCCTGGTCTTCATGGCCTATGGTTCGGACTGTGAAGACATTGTTCTTTGACCTTTCTTACAAAGGCCATCTGGGCCCTCTCAGGCCCAGAAACTCAGAATGAGTTATTCTCATTAGTTACGCTGCACCTCCTTGGTCGAAAAGGTACTGAGGCGGTTGGAGGTCAGCGCAGAGATAGCCTACACAGGCGCAAGTCAGTCTCGCGGTGCCGCGCATGTGCGGTCCTACCTCGGCGCCGACCCTTCAGAAAATTGTTGGCTCCCGCTTGGTCCTAGCGCCTCCGGCGCTATCCCACTAGTGTGAATGAGTGATGGAGACTGTCCAAGAAGATCAATAATTACGGTAAGTACGTAATTTCCATTTTCTGCTTGCGAGAGCATGCACCTGGTGTTTTTTGACCAGACGCGTTGTCCCTTTGTTGGACAGGGAGGTTCCTTTACGCCTTCACTCCCTTCCCTTTAATTCAGAGGGTTCTGTTGAAGGCACAGGCTGAGGGGGCTTGGATTATCCAGGGGTAGTGATGCCTTGCCAGGTTCCTTCCCCCCAGGTGCACACTCCATAGCACCTAAGACCATTGGAACTGGTGGCCCTGCCACTACTGGTTCAGTCTGACTCCATTCCTCATACACCCTGGCCACTTTCTACCTCCAGGGATGGCTGTAGGGGTTGTGTCTCCCTTCATTTACCAAAATGGAGGCAGATCACCACAGACAAATAGGTACCACAGATAGATGCAAAGGGGCATGCTATGGAGCTTTTACAAACTCTTCCAGTGCATTCTCCACCTCCTTCCAGCTATCCTCCAGAACATATACTGTTGCTGAACGAGGAAATACAATCACTCACTAATACAAAAACATTCCATAGGACTGCTTCCTCCAACTCAGAAGAACAAGGGGTTCTATTCCAGGTATTTCCTAGTTCGCAAATGGACAGGAGGCCTGAGGCATATACTAGATCTGAGGGGACCCAACTTCTTAATAGAATTCAAGAAGTTTTGTATGGTCTCCCTTCACGCTGTCATTCCCCTTTTGCAACCGGGGGACTAGCTTTTTTTCCCTGTCTGTGAAGGATGCTTATCTTCATATTAAGCTCAGAAAGAATCGCAGACAATAGTGACGCTTTATGCTGGAGAAGGGAGCATTACCAATTCAAAGTGTTGTCCTTTAGCTTATTCTCTCCATCATGGGTCTTTACCAAATGCTTAGCTGTGATGGCAGCAGCCCTTCACAGGGAAGGCCTCTATGTTTTCCCATACCTAGACAATTGGCTTCTAAAGGCCGGCTCCAGGGACAATCTTCTGCAGACCCCGTCTTGAAGGAGACAGCTCTTCAAGGACTTGAGAGTCACAGTCAGTATCCCGAAGTCAATTCTCACACCCTGTCAATGGCTGCACTACGTACGTGCAGTCCTAAACACTGTTGAGGTCAAAGCCTTCCTTCCATTAGGTAGGGCAGAATGCATTATTGCTCAAGCCCAGCTTCTCTACAACAGTCACATGGTCCCGGACAGATCTTTCTTATGTCTCCTGTATCTTATGGCAGCGGCCATTGTTACAGTTCCTCTGGCACATCTTCATATGTGCATTTCACAGTAGATTCTTAGGAGTTCAGTGGACCCAGTTAACGAATGACCTGGAGCAACTGGTCCTTGTCATATCCCCATTGAGAAAAATGCTGCTATGGTGGATGGACTGCACCGAACCTGTTAGAGGCCCATTGTGACTCCAGTAACAATGAGACTCCTCACCATGGATGCATCTGGCTCTGGTTGGGGGGCTCATCTGGATGCCTGTAAAACACAGGGCGTTTGCAGCCAACAGGAAACCAGTCTGCACATCAATGTCCTGGAACTGCATGCTGTACTGTACAGTCTTTGTGCATTCCAGCAGCACCTAAAACAAGGCTCTCTGTTGATCCAGACAGACAATTTCAGTGTAGCCCACTACATCAACTAACAGGGAGGGACTCACTCCTATCCCCTATGCTGGGAGGCAATGAGAGGCTGGGACTGGGCACTGGAACATGGCCTGGAGCATTCAACCGTGTATCTCCCAGATGCCCAAAATGTCTTAGCAGGTAAGATAAGCAGTCACCATTCCAGGTGCATGAATGGGAACTTCTGTCCACAGTGGCCAAAGACATAATTCGCAAAATAGGGTCATATAGAGTTGGACCTTTGTGTGTCCCCAAACAATGCAAAACTGCTGCGTTTCTGCTTGTTCAGTCCAGGACTTGGAGTTTTTTGGTGAGATGTGTTGTCCCTCTCCTGCAGTATGCATTCCCTCCAATTTCTCTCATATAGGGAGTACTGCTCAAACTGCAGAGGGAGGGTGCCGCCCTCATCCTCATAGCCCCTCTATGGCCATGCCAAATCTAGTTTCCCCTTCTGCACCAGCTAGTGGTAGAACCTCCACTACCCTTGCCACAGTGTTGCACCCTTCTCTCACAGAACAGGGCTTCCCTGCTAGACCCAGACCTGAAGTCACCGCATATTCATGTATGGCTTCTGAAAATATAGCCATTGCATGCTTTCATGTATCACCTAAAGTAGCTAATATGCTCAGAACAGCCCAAAAGCCTTCCACCAAGCTTATGCACTAAAATTGAAGCATTTTTCTTTATGGGCTACTTCGACTCAGGTCTGCAGTATTCATCTCTTAAGGTGCATATGGCGGCTATATCAGCTTTCCGTGCACCTATTGAAGGGCGTACAGTTGCACAACTGGAGGTCTGTCGTATGTTCCTCAAAGGTATACTACATCTTAAACCATCTATCTGCAATCTAGTGGCTTCTTGGAACTTAAATTTCATTTTGTAAAAGCTTACATTACCTCCTTTTGAGCCAGCCTCGACTTGTGGCATATGCTTTATTTTGAGTTGCCATTACTTCTGCTCAGAAAATTTCTGAGCTACAGGCTCTGATGTGTGAGCTTCATTATTTAGTTTTCCATGAAAATAGCATTTCTTTACATATAAATCTTAAGTTCCTATCAAAGGTGGTGTCTGACTTTAACCTTCCAGTTTACTATCCCATCATGTCAATCAAGGTGAAGCATTGCTCCATACTTTAGATTCATATACAATCTTAGGATGTTATATTACTCACACCAAGGACTGCAGAATGTCATCTCAGCTTTTTGTTTCATTCACCCCTTGGAAAGTGGGCACTCCTGTGTCTAAACAGTGCCTATCCAAATGGTTAGCAGGTTATATTACTTTTTTGTTATAAGCAGTCTGGTAAGGGAACTTGCTGGTGTTGTTTATGCTCATTCGACAAGGGGTATGGCCACTTCTGCCGCCTTTTTCAAAAATGTCTCTGCTACTGACATTTGTGCTGCAGTCACTTTGAGTGCAGTCCACACCTTCGTTGTGCATTACAGTCCGGACAGTTAATCTCACTAACATTCTGGTTTTGGCCTTGCAGTCCTACAAGGCCTCCTGTCTTGATCCAGACTGCCATCTGTTTTTTGGTACTGCCTGGGACTTTTTTGGTATTACCTTGGACTTGTTCCAAAGGTGTGACTTAAGGGAAGAGATATCCTTGAAGTAAGACAGTACAGTTGTGTACTTGGCATATTAGTAGATCTTTGAGAGAATCTCTTCTTTAAAGCCGTACCAACCCTCCCGGTATCCCGTGATATTAGCGCGGAAAAAACCATGACTGTAAAATAGCAAATGTTACAAAAGCGAGCATTGAATAATGGCGACTCAGCAAAAACGGCAACTTTATGTTCAAAAAGTGAACAATAATAGCGATTAGCTTGGTGGAGCAAATGGTGCATGGTTCAGGGTGTCGAAATAGCAACTTTTACTTTTAAAAAAAAAAAAAAAAAACAATCTCAAGGATTGTGAGATGTTTCTCCATTAAAAATCTGTTTTATTGTTGCACAAAATAGAAACTGAATTTCTCCCTCTTGATCTTCAGCTTACACTTCTGCTTACACTTTAAACTGAAAATTGTAAGCTGATCCTTGCAGGTAGTCATATTTGCTCCTGGCTGAGTACTGAGCCACTATTGCTTCAATTCTACTGTTCATGTCCTTGTATTTTCGTTTTGGAGGACATCCACCTGCACCAGACACCATTTGCTCCACCTTCAGCTCTGTGAGCCTCTGCTCTTCTTTCAAGCATTTGATTAATTTTCAAATACTTGCTTGGGTGGCATGCACCGAGGCGGGAGATGAACCTGTGATGCCATCTTTCAACTGCATTGTTTGTGCGGGCAATCCCTCTGATGGTGGCATCATAGAAATTCCACTGGTCTGGTGGAAATGCAGCTGTTCTATGACCAGCCTGCCTCTGGGTCTTCCCACTCATGTTGATTCATAGTAATCTTGAAGTGGCGTTAATTACTCTTCATTTGCAGCAAAAAAAATCCCACTCTTTCATTTTGTCAAAGGACCCCACCACATCACATGCAGGTACAAATGCTAAGGAGAGTAGCATTCTGAGGTGTAAGGCAAAATCTGGGTCGGCACAGTACTTTTCCTGGATGTCTGGATATTTCTGTATTCTGCGCCATACCGCCTGCGTGAAATGGAAAAAAAACAGCCTCTGACCTCTGTGTTAGGGAAGGCAGAGCTGAAAGCCTTCCAAGCAGACTTCTCAAAGTCCATTATCATTGTTGCAGGCTTTAGTGTGTAGCCCTATTCCTGCAATTTTGTGAACACTCGAATATGAACAGCTTTTTCGAGATGACATAAGCACATATGCAGCTGTGCGTATGGTACCTGCTCACAAGCAGTGAATGGTATACAGCTGCTCAAACAAAGCAGGGCATGACTTGAAAGTACCGTCCAACATCCAGTCATTGCTATCCTGAAGTAGCTTAAGGTTAGCAACTGTAGTCAAAATCAAGAAATGATGTTGCTCACTGCCACAATCAAAAAGCAGAAATGAATCACCAGATTTTGTTACAGTGAATTCTGGTGGAATTACCATTTCCTGAATAGTGGCTGGCGTTGCTAGGCAACCTTGTTCCACCTGTAGGATGTGTTGTATGGTCTGTTTAATGGCACTGCTGGTAAACGACCAGCCAAAGAATAGAATATAGAAACATAGAAGTTGATGGCAGATAAGGACCGCAAGGCCCATCCAGTGTGCCCATTTTTTCTGCCTTATGAATGTACCATAGGCCTGTACTCTGTCAATGGCCTATCTAGTCATACTCATCTTTATTGCTCCCGTATGCCTATCTCATGCCTGTTTGAAGCCCTGCACTGTATTCATATCCACCACTTCCTGAGGTAGGCTGTTCCATGCATACACCACCCTTTCTGTTAAAAAGAACTTCCTCACATTCCCCCTTAATCGGCCTCCCTCTAATCTCCTGCTGTTTTTCTTATAGTGAAACATGTTAGACTCTCACCTTGTTAATGCCCTTAAGATGTTTGAATGATTCGATCATATCACACCTCTCCCTCCTTTGCTTTAGGGTATGCATATTGAGCTCTGTTAATCTGTCCTCATATGTTTTCTGATGCAGTCCCTGCACCATTTTGGTTGCCCTTCTCTAGACTGCCTCCATTTTGTTAATGTCCTTGTGCAGGTGCAGCCTCCAGTACTGCACGCAGTACTCCAGATGGGGCCTAACCAGTGTCTTGTAAAGAGGGATCATTACCTCCCTCTTATGACTTGTGATACCCTTACTAATACACCCCAACATCCCTCTAGCCTTACCTACTGCATTAGTGGTCTGCTTGGATGATTTCAGGTCATCTGTGATGATGATGCCCAAGCCTCTTTCTTCCCTTGTGATTGCCAGCAACTCCTCTCCCAGCCTATAGGTGGCTTCAGGGTTTCTCTTCCCTATGTGCATGATCTTGCAGTTCTTTGCATTAAACCCCATTTGCTACTCTTCCGACCATTTTGCCAGTTTATCCAGATCTCTTCTCATTCTGCCCACCCCATCTGGATCATCTACTTGTTGCAGATCTTGGTGTCATCTGCAAACAGACAAACCTTACCCTTCAGTCCATCTGCAATATCACTGATGAAGATACTGAAGAGGACTGGCCCCAAGACTGATCCCTGAGGTACCCCACTTGTGACTTGCATCTCATCTGACTGTATACCATTTACCACCACTCTCTGTTATCTGCCCGACAACCAGTTTGCCACCCAGTTGACCAACTTCTGACCCACCCCAAGCCTACCCAGCTTATTAATCAATCTTCTACGTGGAACAGTATCGAAAGCTTTGCTGAAGTCAAGGTAGGCGACGTCAGCTGCTCCCCCTTGGTCCACCACTCTGGCTACCCAGTCAAAGAAATCTATGAGATTAGTTTGACAGGACCGTCCTGTTGTAAACCCATGCTGTCTTGGGTCCTGTGCTCCTATGTGGATTCCAGGTGTTGCACTATCCTTTCCTTAAAGAGTATCTCCATAATCTTGCCCACTACTGAGGTAAGATTGACTGGTCTGTAGTTCCTGCCTCCTCCCTGCTACCACTCTTGTGGAGCGGGATCACATGAGCCCTTGTCCAGTCTTCCGGGACCTCTCCTGTGCTCAGAGACTTACTAAACAGTTCTGATAATGGCTCTGCTAGTTCCACCCTTAGCTACATAAGTACCCTGGGATGTATGCCATCAGGTCCCATTGCCTTGTCCACCCTGAGCTTAGTGAGCTCTTGTAGGACCCTTTCTTTTGTGAAGGGACTAGTGCACACCTCCCTCCCCCCTGTGTCCATGGTGCTGAGCTGTGGACCCTGCCCTACCTTCTCCTCAGTAAATACTGAGCAGAAGTATCTATTTAGGATAGGTACTTTTCCTTGGTCCTCCTCACACTCCCTCTTATCCCCTTTGATCTTAGCAATACTCCCTCTGGACTTTCTTCTTTCACTAATGTATCTATAAAAAGTCTTGTCACCTTCTTTTACTGTTCGTGCTAGTGTTTCCTCAGTTTGCGCCTTTGCCTGCCGTACTGCCTTCCCTGCTTCCCTTAGGGAAGTTTGGTATGCCTCCCTATCTTCATCCCGCTGCATTCCCGTATATATCCTGAAGGCTAACCTTTTGGCTCTGACCTTTTCTGCTACTGTTTTGAGAACCAAAAAGGTTTCCTTCTTCTTTTGCCCTCTTGCTTTTCACTCTAACACAGAGGGATGTCGTTTCAAGTATTACATCCTTAATGCTTGCCCTCTTTGCCTGTACCCCACACCTGTATTTCTTCTTGCCAGGGCTAGCTTACCTCTGTTGGCCATTTTATCAAAGTCAGCTCCTCTGAAGTCCCATATTTTTGTCTTGGAATGGAATGATTTAGTACTAGCGGCCAAAATTAACTGTACCATGTGATGGTCACTGACCCCCAGGTGACCTCCTGCCTGGAGATCTGTGATCCTTTCCTCGTTAGTCAGTACTAGATCTAGGATAACCCTGTCTCTTGTGGGTTGTTGTACCAGTTGTTTGAGGCCCTCCTCCTGCAGGGAATCCACTATATGTCTAGTTCTGGCAGATGTTCCTGCTGGTATTGACCAATCTGTAGCTGGCATGTTTAAGTCTCCCATTATCATAACCTCCCCTTTAGCTGTCATGTTTTGTATATCTTCTAACAGTAATGTGTCTATGTCTTCCCCCTGGTCGGGTGCACTATTGGTGCACTGCACAACAACTTGGGGATGTTATCTCCACACTGCATTTCGCTCGCTCCCAAATTTGAGCCATAACTTTGAGACCCCACATTACCAGCATCAGGGACATGTGTGTGCTCCTTGAGAAGAGCTGACACTCTAGTTCCCATGGTATGAATGCATGCCAAGCAGTTAAACTTATGCAAATCCACACAACGCCAATATGTTTTTTCTGGCGTCTCCCTATCTTTTCAGTAGACATAGCCCCTAAACAAAGCTAGCGGGATACCTTTTTGACTAAGAATCTGCTCAAACTCCATCTGTTCACTTCACCACTCCAACAGGTAGCAAAGGACCTGCACTGAGAAAGTAATGATACATTTTAAAGTGTGTGTGTGGGAGGAGCCAGTGCTAGGCATGCTGATAGTCGCTAAGGTAAACAGGAAATGGTGGAAGTGTTTGAAGGAACATGGGGGATCAGGATATGCAAGGTATGCAATACATCTATACAACGCTCCCCAATAATACATAGAAGCGATAATGCAGATCACTAGAATGTGCAGTAGCGATATTGACAATCACTATGATATACTTGCCATTTTTAACTGTGCTAAAAAGTGATTGCGATTTTTCACATGGAACCCCTGCCAGGGTGACACAGTATATTTACACTATTTTTTTTCTTCCATGGTGCTTCCACCAGCACTTGTCTCACCTAGTGCGCTTTGTGCTGGCTTACTCTCCTGGTTCCCCAAAAAGGATGGCCCGCCGAGTCTGATGTCCCGCAGTAATCTAAGGAGAGGTAGGGCCACCCACAGTTATATACGAGCTGATGTGTGACATTGCTGTGGGCAGTCACAGCTTGGCAAAGTTTTCTATGTGGTCCTAATGCCTGATAGCTGTTGTTCCAAAAGTGTGGCGTAAGGGAAGAGATTCTCTTGAAGATCTACTGTTATGGTAAGTGAGGAACTGTACTACTTTTTAGTGTGGAATAAAAAAAACAAAATGGCATCCATCACAACTTGTGTTTTTTTTCTCACGAAAGATAAAGCACTAATTTTGTGAAAAATAAATGCCTGTGAAATATAAATTTATCTTTTGTATCAGAGAGGTATCCTAAAACCCTACTGAGCATGGTCAGAAAAAAAAACTCTCACAACTCTGGAACCGTAATATTTTTTCATGAAACGCTTGAAAGGCACTACCTTGGCACAGGCCACTTCTACCCTAAAAGTTTTGCTCACAAATTCCATACCATCTAAGCTGTACATGAGAGCAAAGAAAAAAAGATGTATTAAGTATAGGAAAAATGTTTCCTTTTTATTAAAAATTGAACTGTTGTATCTCTGAAACTGCATAAGCTGCTATCACACAACTTTTCTTGTCTTGAGATCCTGCCAGCCAGACTGTGTATGCCAAATTTTGGGGTATTTTATTGAATGCCACCAAAGTTATTAAGGTGAAAAAATCGGGGTTTGACATTAAACATCTTACTCAACCCTAACTATATTGGCACTACCGTGCCAGTATAATATGTATTCTTTGCAAAAAACTGTGTTAATGCACCAGTTAGGGTTCAACTTGACATGACAGAAGTAGGGAATCGTGGTGTTAGGGTTTCCAACCCTAAGTCCTCACCCCCATCCCCCAAGCAGCAAAAGGAAAAAAAAAAATGAGAGTCTGGGGCCTCCGGATTCTTTGCATATCAGTGCTGGGGTCTTCCTTGGTGTTGTCAGCTCTAATGCTCGACCTCCCCCCAACCCAACCCGGTGCCTCCTGTCTGAAGCACAGGGTACAGCTCCAATCCAGCTTGCAGGCCCTGTGTGAAGAAATGAGATCACATATGACCTTGTTTGCTCAGGGAAGGGGGTGGGCATTAAGGTTGACATCCTCAAGGAAGATCCCTCCACTGATTTGCCGAGACTCCGGAGACTCAAACCCCTAATTTTTTTTTTTCTTTTCCTTTTGCTGCTTAGGGTGTGGAGGTAGGAGTTAGGGTGTGAAAGACTAATGCCACATTCCCCTACTTTTGTATTGTTGAAACCTTACTGGTGCATTAATGCAGTTTTTTTTTTTTTTTTTTGCAAAGAATTTCTTTTTGAGATAGTGAGATTGTATCCTCATTCACATAGGTCCACGCGTATCCTCATTCACGTAAGTCCCTTCAGGACCTGCGTGAACAGATGCAAACGTGCAGGGCCTTCGGGTTTTACACCTAGGGAAGACTTCATTTACCTACGAAACTGCAGGGTCCTGTGGGCCTTGCACTTCCATGCAGCAGCAGATGTCAAGAATTCATGGGGCTGTCTGGTGGTCTGTGGAAGTGCAGGGCCCTCTGGTTCCTACACTTCTGTGTGGTCACAGACATAGATGCACAGGACAGAGAATGCATCTTTCAGCAGAAGCACAGTCCCTCCGGCACACAAGAAGAGTTGTCTTCACTGTATGGTACCTGAGCCCATGCAAGAAGCCCTGCACCTTTCCTTCCCCGGCTGGGACACAGTGCCGCATAACAGCACCATCCTCCCAGCCTTGCCTCATCCAGCTGGCTCACTGAACTCAGCCCCAAACTCCACTTACTGGTACGGGATCACAAAGCACTATCCACTAGTGTAAAGGCTGGCACTACACAGTGTTTCTTTTTTTTTTTTTTTAATTTGATCCCAAATTGTAATGATAATCGTTTCATGACTCCCCCTTATAAACATGACTTGTGATATTTTTAGAATACTGGCCAAAATGTCACTTCGCACCACGTCTCGTCAAGGATTTGTAAAATGACACCTGTCATGTTTATGAGGTGGTGTGAAAAAATGGCTGTGTTGAAAGTTTGGAGTCACAATATTGAACATTATCAAAGTTCTGAGGGAACATTGAAATATTTCAATATTCCTTCAAAATTTGGTAATTTTACTATATTCGTATGCCAAATTTTCAACATAGTCTTTTTAAATGAACCTAGTGGGTGAAAATTGTCGAATCCTGCCCAAAACGTGATTTGACGAAGAGACTGAGAAATCACCTTTTGGGGTGGATTTGAAAATTTTCACTTGCCTTGTCCATGAGGTGGTGTCCCAGAAAGGCTGTATTGAAAGTCTTGTGGAAAAATGTTAAGAAATAGTGACGTTATGAGTGAACATTGAAATGCTAACTCATAACTTGGTAATTTTAACACAATTTACACCACATTTTCAGCATAGCCTTCATATGACCTGACCTCCTGAACCCCGTAGGTGAACATTTTCAAATCCCACCCAAAAGGTGATTTTGCGCAGCAACCACCAAATGATGTTTTGGGATGGATTTGAAAAATTCTACCTACCTTGTTCATGAGGTGAGGTCTCAAAAGGCCATGTTGAATAATGAAAAAAAAAAATTCAACAAATGACAAAGTTATGAGTAAAGGTTCAAAACCATTGAAATACATTAAACCAAACTTAGTCGCTGGTTCCAGCAACAAACTGCGTTTTTTCGATTAGAGAGTGAATCTGCATTATGGGACATGTTCAGTTGAGTGAGAGGTGTGGAGGGATGTGGGGTGGTGAGTGCTGAGTGGGGTGGGGTGGGGTGGGACTCGGGTTTGTCAGCTCACCAATGGACCATTTTCTTTTTCCTTTTTTTTTTTTAACAAATTTTCGTTAAAAAGATCAATGAGGGACAATTTTCCTAATTTGTAGGGGGACCTATCTGACACTGGGGATTGGGCATCCCAGTGTCTGGATACTGTTCGGCATTGGGGGGGTACCCTGCTGTCTTCACCTATACATTGGGGAAGGTGGATGAGTGACCTGTAGAGGTGGGGGGATCAGTAGAAGCTGTACCAGGGTGAGCACCCTGTCTGTTTATTTTATATATAAATAAATAAGCATTGGGAAGGGGGGCAGGTAACGTGGAGGGGATGGGAAAGCAGTACCAGGGCTGACACAGTGTCAGGTGTGAAGCTGGGTGTGACGTATGGGCTCGTGGTGTGGAAAACCCCCCGTGCTGCCCACGGTACTGGTTCTGGCACCAGCCTTAAGCCTCTGGGGCAGGGACCAGTGTTGCTGCAGCTGCGCACACAGTGTTGTCAGCTCTGTGACCTCTCTCTGCTATCCTCCTAGTGAGGAGGGCATAGAGGGAGATGAGTCAGGGCTAGACTTCATTATTTCTGAAGGCGGGGATGATGTTTCTTTTTGTGGTCCACAGATTTCAGACCCAGTTCCTGTGTCTGTTCTTCAGGAAGACCTCTCTGTCCAGTCTCTGCTCAGAAATATGCATTTGGCATTGGATTTCAAGGCAGCAGCTATTGACCAGGTCAGGCACCTTCAGCTGGGGTTTCTAAATGTGCCAATTCCTCCTGTCCAGCCCACCCTGGAGGCCTTGTCTCATGCGGTTTGGCATAGGACTGCTGGCGTGACAGCTGTCCCCAAGCAGACAGACAGGAAATACGCTGCTCCTAAAAGTAAGCCAGTGTATTTCACTCTGCCCATAGCTGATGTCGTTGTTATTCTCGCAGAGAATGACAAAGCCATAGTTCCCGGTGAGGTCACAGCGCACCCCACTAACAAGGAGTCGTGCAAGTGTGACACCATGGGCAAGATGGATTCTGCCTCGGTTATCAGTGGCATGAGATATCTAGTTACCGCTGTTATGGATATACTCTATGGAGCAAGCTAAAGTCTTTTTTAGAGGCTCTGCCAGATTCAGAGGCTAGACAAGATATACTGCTGACTGTTAAGCAAGGTATTGAATCTGGCATTCACTAACTCAAAGCCTCTGTGGATGCTTTTGATGCAGCATCTCACTCTGCGGCCGCAGGCATCCCCATCATGCGGCATTCGTGGCTGTGTACTGCTGGCTTCAACTAGGATGTCCAGCAGCAGGTAATGAATGTCCCATTAAATGGCACTTACCTGTTCGGCCAGCAGGGGGAGCAGTCACTTAAGTCGTCTTAATTTATTTATTTATTAGCTTTTGGTAACCGGGTAAGTGCGCTGAGCAACAGACCTGCCTATTTTCAGGCACAACCTGGGAGAGCACAGGACATTGGTTACAATATGCAGAAATACACACACATAATATAGGTGTACAGGAACAAAACAAGATATACATTGGTTAGCACAGTAATGGTTACATAAGGGTACATTTTAGGCATAGACCATAATAAGGATGTAAAATAAAGCAATTAGGGTAACCATAAGACAGCTGAGGACAGTAAAGACATCAGGGTTCATAGCCACCTAGACAAACGAAATGGAATGAACCTTGTGACTTCCGTACCAGTTGCCTTTAACCAGGGCCAGCCTTAACCATTCTGGGCCCCTGTGCAGCTCTCTGCCGGGCCCACCACTCCATTCCCTGTGGGCCCCTCTCCCCCCCATATCCATTATTTACACCTAACTAACTCACCTGTCCTGTATTAATAAAACAGTACCAGGTCTACTAGTTTAACCAGTATATTTTAATTAGTGCCATTGACTGCATTGAATTAATTGACTTCACCACTGGAAATGAATCTGATTCAGCCTGGAGCAAGAACTTAAGTAAGTACGGTACTACTACCATATTCATCTCTGTAAGGACAGGGACATCATCACTGGACACTCACACCTCCAATAATCTGATTTGCACACAAGTTAAACAACTTAACTTTTCTGGAGGTGTGAGTGAGAGAGACTAGAGATGACTGTCATGGGACAACCCTGTAAGGTTGCCACCTGTCAGTTTTCTTACGTGGTGATCAGCTTTTCAGGGCCCCTATCAGGAAATCGGTTTTGCTCTGTGCTGGTCATGTTTTTGAGTGCTGAAATACTTTTGAAACAGATTTTGTCATATCGTTCATTGTTTCAGCTACATGTCCAGTTCTCTTGTCAATATAGCCCTTTGTTTGTGAGGGGAGTCAACCTGGGAGGTGTAAAGTATGGCCATTAATACCATTAGCACTTACTTAACCTAATCTTTTCCACTGCAACTTAAAGTGGCATAGCAACAAAGCTGCCTCCACCTTTTGTAATAGAGGCAGTTGTATTTTACGTTCACTTGCTGGTAAACATTTTTATCTCTTACAAAATGTAGTCATTTTTAAATGTTGTAAATTATTTTTTTTCCTCAAGAAAAAAGTATGGGCCCCCAAGGTGCAGGGGCACAGCTTGCACCTAGCTAAGGCCGGCCCTGCCTTTAACTCCCAGAGAGGCAAGGAGTGTGGGGCTTTCCACAATAAGCAGTCCTTTCGTGGAAGAGGCAGAGGAGCCCAAAATAACAAAAAACACGCTCTGTCTGGCTATGTACTGCTGGCTTGGAAACATAGAAGTTGTTGGCAGATAAGGACCTCTTGGCCCACCTAGTCTGCCTAGTTTTTCCTGCCTACTGTGTTTCACCTAGGATGTCCAGCAGCAGGTAACGAATGTCCCTTTAGATGACACTTACCTGTTCAGACAGCAGGGGGAGCAGTCTCTTAAGGCATCTAATGAAATAGAAAGCCCTTTAAAGGGACACTGTCAGCTTTGCCTCTCCATTTTTAACCATATCTGAGCAGTGTGCCTCTAGGCGCACACTTAACAAACTGTTAGTGTAAATTGGCCCTGTATGTGCAAAAACGAATCTTTTATACCTCCTTTTCAGTATTTTGCTTTATTTTCAGCTGGAGCGGTCCGAACATAATTCAGCTGACCACCAGAAGAACATCCATGCCGTGGACACGCGTCTGTAACGGAGCGCAGTCACGATGTGCAACTTTTAACATGCCCCATGAACAAAGCTGTTTAAATGATGCATTTCTACATTCTAAATCAAACTTTACCTCTTTTAGCAAAAAATGAGAACTAATAGCCTCCTCCTGTTAAAGTCAGGGCTTCAGTGGTCTTTCGGCTTCTCTCCACCCACTAAAGACTTCCAGGACTTCAGACCTTTCTCCAACGCCCTCCCGGGCCTCAGAGAAGTCTTCCGACCGTCATCGGTCCAAGTCCTCTTCCAAGTCTGCTTCTGCTTCCTCGGAGAGACGCTGGGAACCCGATGCCAGATCGGCCTCCCAGGGGACCTAATCCCCTTCCCAGGAAGACCAAGGACCCGACGTCCCTTGAGCGGATGATGGAACCTAAGTGGGCTGCCAATTCTTCTCCGGCCAAACACCTGTCTCACCAGACGTCCCTTAAGCACCCGATGTCGGTCAAGCGACCTACGGAGCCGACGACTGCCCTCCCTCCCTTCACCAGTCGATACCGGTTGCCAGGGTTTATCTGAGGAGGATTTGACATTGCCTGACAACCAGGCAGGCGACACTGAGGATGCCGGGCTTCTGCGAGAGCCTTCGCCCGAATCGGCAACACCCTCAGACCCGACGCCCGATACTGGCGACAGGCCAACCCCGACGCCAGGACCGTCATCTGGTATGAATATCCAAGAAGTCAAAGATCTCTTCACCTTTTGGTGGGACACTATTAAAAAGGATGTGGTCCCAGTAAAGCCTCCTCCTCCTCCTCCCCAGGGTCCAGCAGGAAGATCCCCAACCCTGACGATCTAGACCCCGAACGACAGCGCCTAGCTCAATAACCTTCGGCAGAAAGATCCTAAGCCTGTGGTGGTGCCACCCTTGGTGGACACATTCGTGGACGTCACCAAGGCCATGTGGAAATGTCCGCATTCCACCCCTGCTGTGCTGAAGAAGGCTGACTGCCTGTACAGGGCCCCTGTGGAGGACCCGTATTTGGCGCACCAACCGCTGGCTGATTCACTGGTCATCACAGCCTCTCATGACTGGTCTCAACGATTGCAACATTTGAGCACCCAGCCTCCGGACCAGGAATCCAAGCAATTGGATTCACTGGGTAGGTGCATGTATGCGGCTGCTACATGCTCCATCAGGTCACTGAACTATCTGACACACATGGTTCAGTTTCAGAATGCCCTATGGGAACAGGGCCAGGACCTGGTTAAAGTCCTTCTGGATGGTGAGCAGAAGGAGGAACTCTTGAACCTTCTTCACACAGGGTCAGACGTGGGGACCCAAGTTTTGAGAGACGCTTATGATTTGGCGGACTCTGCGGCCAGGGGAGCAGCCTCAGGCGTCTGTCTCCGGAGACACTCATGGCTTTGTGTCTCTGGATTTACTCTGGACGTCCAGAAAAATATCCTGACTTCCCCTACAATGGAGAGGTCCTGTTTGGTGAAGACTTGGAAAAGGTAATCACCAAGTTACAGGACACCGGGAAGGCAGTGAGGACTGTACAGGCTATGTACAGGCCCAAGACTGGTTCCTTTCGTAGGAACCAGAATCGCTTTCATGGCCAGCAACAACGGCAGCAGCCATGTTCCGGCCAGCAGCAAAGGGGCAACTTCAACCACAAGGCCCAGCCTAAGTCTTCCCCAGGCCAAGATCAGAGATGCACTAAACCGACCCAGCCTGCGGGAGACAACGCCGCCACAGCATGACTCCTTCCCGGCCCCTACCCCTCCTCTGGATCAACGGGAAGAAAAGGTCGGGAGTCGCATCTCTCTCCACCTTTCAGGGTGGCAGACGATAACCGCCAACCAGTGGGTCCTACAATTGGTAGAGAGAGGACACTCTATAGAATTCCTCGATCACCCACCTTCAAGGCCTCCCCTGCTTTCTCGTTACTCTGGACAGCATACACTGCTCATTCAGCAGGAGGTGCCAGCGCTTCTGGAAAAAGAGTCCATAGGGCATGTACCACGGAACCAGAGAGGCACAGGATATTATTCCCACTTCTTTCTGGTTCCCAAAAAGACAGGGGACCTCCGTCTGATCCTGGACCTCAGTGACCTCAATGCTTCAGTGCTTTACAAACACTTCCACATGGTGTCTCTTCCGGGGCTAGTTCCCATGCTCAAGCAGGGCGCCTTCTTAGCGTCACTGGACATGCAAGATGCCTACCTGCACATTCTGATAGCTCGGGTGCACAGAAAATTCTTGCGCTTTGAGTTTCTGGGTCGCCATTATCAGTTCCGAGCCTTCCCTTTCGGGCTGTCCTCGGCACCTCGGGTATTCACAAAGTGCATGGCAGTCATAGCAGCAGCTCTCTGGAGACAAGGCCACTATGTGTTCCCCTACCTGGATGACTGGCTCCTCATGGCCCCATCTCGGGAGGCTCTGATGTCCGCGATCCACTGTACTCTCTCCCTCTTCGGGTCCTTGGGCATCACCATCAGTCAGAAGAAGTCGCACCTGGTTTCGTCTCAGAGACTGCAGTTCATAGGCACAGTCCTGGACACTGTCCAGGGGAAAGCTTTTTTGCCCCAGGACAGAGCAGAGCACATCAGATCCCTCATAAGGGATATCTTGGCGAAGAAGACCGTCCCAGCAAGACTGGTCCTTTGCCTGCTTGGACACATGGCTGTGGCCATTGCAACAGTCCCTTTAGCCTGTCTCCACATGTGGGTGACCCAGTGGATGTTATTGGCGCAGTGGGATCAGAAGCAAGACCATCTGCAGCATCCAATCAGGATCACGAACGCCGTCATCCGGGATTGGCAATGGTGGCTTGACCCAGAGCACCTGTCATTGGGAGTCCCCTTCATTGAGTTGTCTCCAGTTGTGACACTCTCCATGGACGCTTCGGGGTCCGGTTGGGGAGTGCACCTCAGTGGTGTCAGGTCTCAGGGCTCGTGGACGACCAAGGAAGCTCATCTTCACATAAACATTCTGGAGATGAGAGTGGTCTTTTACGCCTTGCAGGCTTTCCAATCGGAGATTCCACCAGGTACTCTTCTGCTACAAACAGACAATACTGCCGTGATGTATTACCTCAACAAACAAGGAGGGACTCATTCCTACCCTCTTTGCAGGGAGGCCATGAGGGTGTAGGATTGGGTACTTCAACATGGTGCAAACCTTATTGCTGTACGTGTTCCAGGAGTGGACAACGTTATCGCAGAACAGTCTGGCAGGCAGCTCTTAGGCCAGAGACACAGATGGAACTACACAAGAAGGTCATAGAGGATCTGTTTACTAGATGGGGACACCAGAGTTAGACCTTTCGTGTCCCCATCCAGTGCAAAACTGCCCAGTTTCTGCTCGCTAGATCCAGGGCCTGGTGTTTTCTGGTGAGGCAATGCGTTGTCCTTCTCCTGGGCGGGCAGATTCGCTCTATGCATTTCCTCTCTTCCCGTTGATCCAGAGTTCTTCTGAAACTCCGCGAAACAGCGGCGCTGATCTTAATCGCGCCCTTCGGCCCAAAGCAGATCTGGTTCCATTTGCATGTACAACTTTCTCGGGAACTGCGGGGCCTCTGCCATCAGCTCTTACTTACTGTCCCAGGAGGCAGGATCCTTGGTCCATCCAAACCTTCGCTCTCTGAACCTGCATGCCTGGCTCCTACGGACATAGCAGTCATGCACTATGGGTTCTCACAAGAGGTAGCAGATGTTTTAGCGGCTGCTAGAAAACTGGCCACTCATGCCACGTACGCCATGAAATGGTGCAGATTGTCTCTGGGCTCAAGCACGAGGACTTTCCCCACTGGATTGTTCTGAGGGTTTGGTAGACTACCTCCTGCCCCTATTTCAGGCAGGCTTGGCCTACTCCCGATCCAAGTGCACCTCTGGCTGCCATCTCGGCCCTATCACATGCTTGCTAGGCCTCGATCCATATTCCAGTTGGAAACTGCGTGCCTTTTGAGGCGTTCTCCACATAGGCCTCCGATTAAGGATCCCATTCCTCCGTGGGACCTACCCTTCGTCCTGGAGCAGCTTACCTGCCTCCCTTTTGAACCAGCCGAGGATTGCGAGCTATGTCTTCCTGCATGGAAGACGTTATTTTTAGTTGCTGTTACTTCGGCCAGAAGGATTTCTGAGCTACACGCACTTATGTGCAAAGAACCCTATTTGGTTTTTCTCAAGGATAGGATGTCCCTAAGGGCAAATCCAAAATTTCTGCCTAAGGTGGTCTCAGGCCTTATCCTTAACCAGGATATCGACCTACCAGTGTACTTTCCAAAATACTCCAATAGAGAAGAGGCCCTGCTGCACACTCTCAGTGTGCATAGGTGTCTAAGATACTACCTGACCAGAACCAGATGAACACTGTAAATCTGATCAGCTTTTGTTTTCTTCGCCCATAGGATGCTGGGTGCTCTGGTCTCTAAGCAATCTCTTTCTAGAAGTCCCTACCGTGCTCGGTTAAGGGACATTCCACAAGGGGGGTGGCAGCTACTTGGAGCACTGTGCACACCTTCATCAGGCATTATAGCCTAGACATTGCTTCACAGCAAAGAGCTGGTTTTGGTCTAGCAATCCTTCAGGGACTACTGTCCTAGGCCACGGTTCAACTCTTGATCTCTCCCTAGCCTACTCCCATTTGAGAGGGTTTCCAGAATTGCTTGGGAATCAGTCCTAATGGTGTAACCTGCTGCAAGAGCTGTTTCTCAAAGTAAGATAGTACAGTTATGTAAGAACCTACCGTAACAGTAGATCTTCGAGCACAGCTCTTGCAGCAGGTAATTTCCCTCCCACCATTCCCCTCTGGAGATAGAATTGTTCCTTTTAGTCCTTCCTAGGACTCGGTGTTTTCAATATTTCCCTGCTGCATACCTTCTTTGAAGGCGGATCCTCAGTCTCCACTTCAGAAGTCATCTAGCAGCGGGAGTCTCCATTAGGAGAACTGGGGATTCTGGAGGACCGCCCCCTTTTGTACGATGCCTGACATCAGGGGAGGTCCCTGCTGGATACTGCTAGCTAGAAAATTTCCGTGGGGTCCTGGCGCCTGCCGACTTCGTCATAATGGTGTAACCTGCTGCAAGAGCTGTTCTCGAAGATCTACTGTTACTGTAAGTTCTTACGTAACTGTACTTTCTACAGTGTTCACAGTGCCCCTAGCACATCTGCACATACATCCAGGTGACCAAACCCCTGGTAATTTCCCTGATATAATCTCACTGCACTTATCCAAGCTATCCACCCTGGGTTTTTCTTCCTCTACAACCGCCTGGTTCTGCAGCTACCTCACTGAATGTCAACAGTTTGTACAAATCGGAAATGCAAAGTCCTCACTATCTCCTACCTGGATTGGTGTCGCACAAGGATCGATTTTGGGCCCTCTACTTTTCTCAATATTCGTGAGCGACCTTCCCCCACTATCTGGTCCTTGTTCTGCCCTGTTATATGCGGACAATTTGATACTCTGCTCTAGCTCCTCAGATATATCGGTCATCAACAGTAATCTCAACCCTAACTTTTAACGTCTTCCAACTCTGGTTGAAGCAAAACAAGCTGGCCCTAATCACCAAATAAACTGTCGCCATGCTCTTTAGCTCGGGACCCAAACTCTGGGCCTGTCGCCAGCCCTTATACATCAGCGCAACCGGCGACACCCCCCTCAACAGTGTGTCCTCTTTTAAGTGCCTTGGTGTCACCTTGGATCTGGCCCTGGACTTTGAACTGCATCTAACCACTTCCATCAAAGTGGTCAACATTCAGCTTGGTCTGGCGTACAAAGTCAGGCACAGCTTCACATCTGCTGCGAGGCTGGTTATCACACAGGGGGTCCTCCGACCTAAACTGGACTATGGTGTGATTGCCTTTCCAGAATCCACAAAAGGACTACTACGCAAGTAGGACGTCTGCTACAACAGTATCTGCCACTTTGCTCTGTCGGTACCCAAGCTGTCTCACCGCTGCTCCCTCTACTACGGGCTGGGCTGGCTTGTCCCTGCAGCTTACCGGCAATACGCTACTACCTGTTTCATCAAAAACATCCTCACCTCCCGGACACTGGATAAACTGGCCTCTGTTATGGCACCTGCTTACTCTGCTTACACCCTGAGATCTGCTGATAATTCCCTCCTTGTCCAACCGAAGTGTAGCACACGTATGGGTGAAAACGCCTTCTCTGTCAGTGCTCTGAAAGGGTGGAATACCGTCCCGCTGACACTAAGGAGCACCTAGACACTTTTTAGCTTTAAGCAGGAACTCCATAAGTTTCTCGCCAGCTCTGCGCCCCTGCTCCTTTGGTAAGTGCACCCACTCACCTGCTTGACCCTCCTAGCAGTTTTCCTTGGCTCTGGTCCCAACCTGTCATCCCAGTTCGTTTGCCATATTCTATTTGTTGCCCAAGCACTTATTCCCCTATTTTTTTTGCACTACTATATGCAATTTGGTTTGTCTCGGGGGCTTATAAACTGTTGCCTCTGCCTCTGTACTGGTTTACTGTTGCCTGGTACCTTACTTCTGGCCTCTGTCTGTTATTACCTGACTGTTATGTTTTTTAGTTTTATATCACGTTGTAAGCTGTTTATCCCTTGTATCTCATTGTTGTTTTCCCACCCATATGTATTGTAACCTCTAGGGGCGTGCCTGAAAATAGGCAATTTTGCTGTCTAGTGCACCTACCTGGTCAACAAAGACTAACTAAATAAATGAATTATGTGATCAGTGAAAAAACCTCCTCCGGGGCTTTCCCTTCTCCCAACCAGAGCTGGAAGTGGTTCAGTGATTCTTAACCACAGATGCCTCCCTGTTGGGGTTGGGAGCCCACTGCCAGAGCCTTCAGACACAAGGTGTATGGGACCCATCAGAGACTCATCTTCACATCAATGTTTTGGAGATACAAGCAGTTTTAGGTTTTATATGGACTGAACCAAGGACTTCAGACTATCCAAACAGCTCTTTGTTTCCATCTATTCTAATCAGACGGGAAAACCTTTTACAGTAAAGTGCATTTCTGCCTGGATTGTGAATTGCCTTCACCACTACTACGCTATGGCTCAAGTTGAACTGGAGGGTAGTTTGTGTTCCCACTTCACCAGAGAGGTTGCTGTGTCTCTGGCAGAAATGCACTCTATGCCCATCAGAGAGATTTGCAGGACTGCAACTTAGAGCACAGTGCACACCTTTTACCAAGCACTGTGCCTTGGGTGTCAGTGCCAGACAGCATGCTGTCTTTGGCAGGACAATTGTGAATGGATTGCTATCCTGAGTGAGTCCTGAGCTTCAGTTTGCCTAGTCTAGGGAACTTTCTCTGAGCTTGGTACTCTGACCCACTAGTGGAAATCAATGGTGAAGACTGATTCTTGGAAGATATTAAAATTACATATTTACTGTAATTCTTGATCTTCCAGAATATATTCACCATTGACTCACATGCCTGCCCATCGTCCCTCGGACTCACTCCAGTATGGTTGTGTTGGCCTTCAAAACGTTATGCTTTGTTTGGGCTGTGAGACACTGTGTTACTTTATTTGGTGACCCTTCTTGCATGGGCCACCAGGGCTGTAGCCTATGTTATGCCCTTAAGTCAAGTGCATAGGTTACTTGCTAGGTTACGCTGCTCACCTCCTCAGTAAAAAAGATACTGAGCTGGTTAGAGGCTGGCGCCACTGTATACCAGTGGGCACTTGCATTGTCATGTGACGGCATGCATGCGGAGGCTACAGCATCTTCAACTTTCTTTAAAGTTCTGGCTTCCACTAGGTCCTAGCACCTCCAGCTCAGACCCTCTAGTATGAGTCAATGGTGAAGATATTCTGGAAGATCAAGAATTATGGTAAGTACGTAATTTTAATTTATCTGACCCTCCCAAATGTAGAATCCATTATCTGATCCTCCCTAATGTAGCATTTGTTACGTAACCCTCCAAAATGTAGTATGCGTTATCTGATCCTCACATATGTAGTTTGCATTATCCTAACTCTTACATATGTAGCATGGTTTATCTGACCCTTCCAAATGTAGCATGCATTTTCTGACCTTCCCACATAAAGTATGCACTGTTGACAAAGGATGCATTTCTTGTGTTTTCTACAGATCCACTACCTACGTCTCACAATTGCGATCCTCAAGCATGAAAAGTCTCGGAAGTATCTGCTCGGCAATGTCTTATATCCTTTTTGCCTTTTCTGTATTTCTAAACTAATGATGACTCTTATGCTTATGGAAGAGGAACGTGATGGCACTGTAGATTGAAGCCCATTATTTTTCAGCAGATCACTTGGCTTTGCTCTCCCAGAGGTTTGTGCCACTGGCAGTTTTCCTCTCCACAGCACTAAAGTCCATAAAATTGACCTGTAGCACTTACTATTTACTTTATTTATTGTTTATTGAATTTTGTTGACCGGGTAGACCAACTGAGACTAGAAGTCCCTTTTTCAGGGGTGACCGTGGGGAGGGGGTTTGGAGGGGGGGGAATACAGATGGTAACCAACTAAAACTGAACCAGATTAAGCTGTTGATGGCATTTTTAGTGAACGGGGGAAATTTGGACAGGACACCGGGGAAATTGCCCTGCTCTTTTCAAGAAGTGCCGTGGGATTTTTAACGTCCACCTGAACAATCACCAGAACAGGCAGGCGGGACCTCGTTTTTAATGTCACATCCAGAAAACAGCACCTCAGGAGTGTAGCATCCCTCTCATGATGCACTACAGTGTCAGTGTTGGGATTTACTCCCAAGTGCCTGGTGTGGGGCTAAAACCCACAACTTTTCAATCTTCCAGCCTTAGAGGCGAGTGTGCAACCTGCAGAGCCACTGACACTGCGGTGGCTACAGATATTTCATGTAATATCGAAGGCTACAGTTGGCAGAATGGTAGGAGAGGAAGACAATGGACATTTAATCTTTTGCATGTGGTTATTTCCAAAGTTACTGTGTTTTCCCATAGCCAGATAACTGGGCTGCAGGCCTCGGCACTGTAAGACCCTCACCCCTTGTTCCTCCAGTTTCAGGGATGCTGGATCTTCAAAGAATTCTATATTTTACAAGAAAATGGAACAGTCTTTAAGAAGATCGCTTCCACTGTCTTGTATTACTTACAGTATATGGGAAAACGGAGTAATTTCAGTTCCACACCAATATAAAATAAATAGTGGGTAAGGGTGTAATACAAGGATGAATACCCATCGAGGGGGCTAATTATAACTTTGTTTTTTTCTCTATTAGATATTTCCTGAAGAAGACCCAAGGTCGAAACGTAGATTTTTAACTTTTATTTTCAGCATGCATTTAATATGACCATTTTGTTTTAATTAGGGCTTTGTTGCAGTAATTAGCCCTGAGATGGATATATTTGCCGGTGTTCCACCCTTACCCATTGTTTGCTGAATATAATACATTAGGATGGTTATTGTTCTAGAGATTGCAGTTGTGATCACATTATGGCACCTGAAGGTCTCTTGCAGTAAGAAAGGAATGGTATGTAGTGAGTGCAGGTAGGAGTTTGGGGAATTTTTGGGTTTGGGAGGGTTTTGTGTGTCTTTTTTCCAGGTTCTTTTGAAGCTTGTTTGGTCTGGCTAACTTTCTAATGATGTGGTAATTGCATTATCTGTATTGTCCTGTTAACTGTTTGAGTAATGTAGGTACAGTATATAGCTTTAATTAGTGTAGTTATATTGCTGTAATGGTATATACACAAAGTTTTGTTCCAGTAAACAGCACCGAGCTGCATACACGTTTGAGGAATGATGTAGTCAATGGGAGCTGCAGGTAATGGATAAGTATCCTACTTTGGTACCCCAGTATTTATTGAGGAGACGCGGATAACTGGAGTGCTTTGCGTCATACTTTGAATCTGAGGTCTTAATTTCATGATCTTATTAGAGTCTGTGTAACACACTGGCAAACTATTATTTAAAGTAAGTTGTAGCTGGTTGTATGGTGCTGAGTGGTGGCGGCATCCCTTCGGCATGCTGATGACCCAGCTTTGCTCCCTGGGCCCAGGACAACAGGTATAAAAGTCGTCAGGGAGCATTAAAGTGTGTTTGTGAGGATGCACTTCCCTGGGAGGGCTGGGCACTGCACACACTCTAAGAGTTGCTTCCGGTTGAAGGCTTGCAGCAGTGCACGAGATGTGGGTGACTAGTAGACTATGCATCAGATCTCGGAGAGGCGGTTGGATTCTTTGAATAGAGAATATGAAACAACACAGTGTGCCAGATAAAGGCCTCCAACAGTCCCTTCCAGGCCACCAAGCCCCTCTGTGTGCTGGCTCCAGTTCACTGTACCCTCTTCCCTGAGGAGTAGACTGCTTTTCTCTCTTACAGTGCTTTTGGCCATGCACTGGTAGTTGAGCCCTCTAGCAAGCATAAACCACACACTTGGAGGCAAACTAAGCAGCCCGGGGAGCCTGGAGAGGAATGCCCAGCTTTGAAAAGTGGATTTGGTAGGCAGCTGGGATGCTTGGAGGCCTGAATTAGTGGAACACGGTGGGGGTGGGGGGCTCTGGGGCACCAAGACACACAAAAAGTTAGTAGTTTTCCACCTGATAGCCGCAAGTTTGTGTTTTCATATTGCACTTGGGAACAGAGATTAAGCATGTAGTTGCATAACAGTTAACTTTAACTCAGGAGGCAGTATAGGGCAGTGGTTTACAGCTCTGAGCTGCAAACCTGGAGACCTGGGTTTGAATCCCACAGCCCCCACTTGCATACTGTGTGACCCTGAGCAAGTCACTTAACTTCCTTGTGCTCCCAGGTTGCACCTGTAAACAAGTTTTCAGCTTAGTGTGTGTCTCCTGGTAAAACAAAGGGAAAAAAAAAACTTTACAGTGCTCAAAGGCATTTATGATATCATTATTGAAAATACAGAGTAGCAGCGTGGGCCAAGGTAAGGTTCTTGCAAGCTGTTTATGCTCCAAACTTATTGCATACTTTCTGCACTCAGTCACGTGCTTACCTTAACTCCGTGACACGTTTGATGTTTTGCGCTCTGTTGTCTTCTTCTACATCAAGACACCGCTTCGTGTGGAAGAGGCGGGGCTACAGGAGCTGATCCCAACCACCTGGTGGCCAACCAGATTTGACAAAGAGGTAAGCACGGGTTGGGGAAATGTCTTACTGTTACAGGGATTTTCTGGTTTTCATTAAATAACTTACTTGGCATCAACAGAACTGTTATACAAAATTCCTCCAAAATTTCAATTTCTAGAGCTTCTGTTTTGTATTTCCGAATACATTTTCATGAAAACAGAATTGTTCTATCTTGGATTTCATGTGTTCTTATCACCTTATACCCATCCTGAAGTGACAATCCTCTGTTTGTGAGGATCACAACCTATTTACATTTTATTTATTTCAATTTTGAGATCAAGCTTGTTTCCAGGTGATCCAGGAGTACCGTGAAGTTAACTGACTTGCTGAGGTTTACAGAAAAAGCAAGTGATTGTTGTGAGATTCAAACCTAGGTCTTCTGGGTCTGCAGGTTGACAGTGTTGTGCTTTAACCTCTAGGATACATTGTCTCTCACTCTCTTTCTCGGAATTCTCGCGTTAGCCTGATGTCCCGCATTTAGGCCAGGGACATCAGTGGAGGTGAATTGTGTTGGTCTCCCCTCGCATAATAATGAGAATTGTGCTGCTTATAAAATTGCAGGCATAAATACTGAAACCTGATTGGTTATGTATAGTGCAGTGTAGGGGTACAGTGTACTACAGAAAACTAGCCCCACTAAAAATCCTAATCACAGAATTGTGGCACAAAGATTCTCTATTTAGAATTTTAAAAAGTTTAGTGGTTACCATTTTTCTCTCCTGTTTTTCAGTTCAGCCCCTCCCCCCATTCCGCAACTATTCCCTTCTGCCCACCCAGTTGTCAAGATGCTAATACTGTTCCTGTGAAAAATGGCATCTGTTACTTTGTTTTTATAAGAATACACATGCTGTACTGTGTAACTTTGACAGCCGCTCTGTTCTGCTCCGCATGCTTGTTTATACCTCAGACCTACCTCACCTGCACTGGCACTTTCTTGAAGTGTCCTACCGCAGATGGAAGCATGCTGGTGGTTAGCGCATTGTGGAATCCTGGTCTCTCCAGCCATGGTTTGTAGCCATTGTTTGGGTCTGTTATTTAGTAACCCACCTGTTTCTTAAATGCCGGTCCAGTCACCTGCCCACTGGATGTCTTGGAGTGTGAGACTCACTAGGTAGATAGTCTTGTTTCATGCAACTGGCTGTGTAACAAAAAAAAAATGATGCCATTCACTGCAGTGATTGCTTGCCACTTCCTCCTCACCTCTCAAAACCCAGCAGTAAAGAAATGGGGGAAAAAACAGGATTAAACCAGCATGGAATCCAAACCCAAAAATGAAATCTAAGAGGGTACCAACGGGTCAGACAGATGCCACCGCTTGCTGACCTGACCAGATCTGTTGGTTTCCATTGATGAATGGACTGTTTGATGTTTTTTACAACCTGTTTTCACAGTTGCATTGTGTTTTTTTATTTCAAGATTTATCTTAAAATTTGGCTAGATACTGATTTTATAAGTGCATTAAGACACTCCGAGGAGTGCATTGTACTGTGATAACTGCACTCTCAGATGCAGCCAGCACTCAGCCTGCAGCCTCATGCCTAACTCCCCCCCCCCCCACACCGGGAGACAGTGCATTCCCTGTTGTGCCTTATTGCTTACATAATATATGAAAGAAGCTGACGATGTAGGGGCACAACTTTGTGCATCGCATCTCGGAAGTCTGACTTAGTCATTTTTACATTCATGTCAACAAATGTCGGTCTAGTAGCTCTGCGCCATGTTGGAGGCCTAGAGTCAAACTAGTTGCTTTGTAAAGTATGCAGATGCCCTTGTTATTAAAGAATGGAATGCCTATAATTTTTTTTTTTTATATTTTATTCAGTTTCGTATGATAAAAATCATTCCACACAAGGAACATCCAATAGGTACATGAGTGCCAAATAGATAATACGTCTAATGAATATGCAGGCTTCTGTAGTATCCCTGTTATATTACACAATAGGGGGGCTGCCATTTAGGAAAATAAAACACTGTGGTTAAAGATATCAAAGGTTGCGGAACTGTAGCCCAAGAGCTCGTGATAAAACTTAAAGAAATGCTCCAAACGTCAGTCCATATATCCTGCACCCAAATGGGCAGTAGATACCATGAATTTGCTCTACATATTTAACAACAAAGTGAAAAGTTGGTCACATCGCTTACCTCCCCCCACTGAAAAGAAACAACTAAAGGATGTAATGCAGAGCGCAGTTAAACTCTGCTTAACTCTCTAAATATGAAATGAGGGACAAGAATATTGATGAGCTGTTTCACATAGTAATACATAACTGCTGCTCATGTGGAAAAAAGCATGGCTTATGAATTCCTAAACAGAAATGTGCAGTAAAAGAATTGCTAGTCCTCATTGTATTAACATCGAAAGTCCAACATAAGCAGCTGCACTCGAGGTCCACTGTTTGCGGTGGGGGTAGTTTGAGGAACTAAAATTAGATTACCCACCACTTCAGCAGTGCCAGATTAGAAAAATACTTTTACCTGAAAGTCAGTAGTACTAAAAGGAACCCTAAATAAATTACTAGTCAGCATATGATAGAAATAACTCCAAACATAGAAACATAGAATTTGACGACGGCAGATAAGGACCGCTTGGCCCACCCAGTCTGCCCATTTCCCTACCTAATGGATAAGCTGCAGATCCTAGTTAACCAGCAGCCTACTTCTTCCTACCCTCACCCCCTAGAACTGCCTTATGACTGTCCCATGCATGCTTGAATTCAACCACTGTTTTTGACTCCACAACCTCCTCCGGAAGGCAGTACATGCATCCACAACCCTCTCTGTGAAAAAATACTTCCTTACATTACCTCTGAGCTGATTCCACTGAATGGAAGTTATATACAAAAGTAATAATAAAGATAAGAACAGTAAGAGTCACTCAGGTTTCCTCAGTGTCATCAGCTGCAGTCTACGTAGTCTTCGCTGCTGCCCCCATCTTAGATGCCCATTTCCCTATGTCTCCTGGATCCCTAAATAGGTAATCTTTACTTTCATACACAATTCTCAGTCTCACTTGGACTGCATGGAACGGGATATTAACTCCTTTAGCACTAGCCGTACCCCATCAAACTTTTTCTTTCTTTGTCTAGTGGCATAGCACATCGGGAAAGAATAGGTTACTCACCTGTAACAGTAGTTCTAGGAGTGGTATATGTTGTTCATCCACACTCTCTGGCATGTTCCTTTCCCCTTTAAATCTGGCCGGAAAGTCTTCAAGCTGGCTCCTCCCACCCACCTGGGTAGTAAATACCTCGTTTCCGCCCCATGACACCAGATCTTAGCCTGCTGGAAGCAAGGTGGTGGGCCTAAAGCCGTGGAGGTCGGGTGGCTGCATGTGGATGAACAACATATACCACTCCTAGAACTACAGTTATAGGTGAGTAACCTGTTCTTCTAGGAGCGTGGATATGTTGTTCATCCACACTCTTTGGCAGACTCTAAGCAGTTCTCCGGGAGGAGGAAGGCAATGCGTACACCCACTATTTAGGAGATAGAGATTGGAGAACCGAGGCCCCAAAACCAGCATCCTGGCGTGACTTAAGGTCGATGTGGTAGTGGGTAATGAAGGTGTTTGCTGACTTCCAGGTAGCAGCCCGACAGATCTCCTGGATAGGGATGTCCCTGGGAGCAGCCACCGATGCAGCCGTATGGCGGGTAGAATGAGCTCTTAGCCCTCTGGGAGGCTCCTTGCCCGCCAATTCATAGCACAGACCTATGCATGATGTAATCCATCCAGATGGTCACTTAGCTGCATGTCTGCAGAGAGTGGCTTCAGCGTGGTGACAAACAGCTAGCGAACCTCTCCCCGAATTTCCGCCGTCCTCTCCTTATAATTGGAGAGAGCACGTCTGAGGTCCAGAGTATGGAGCCTGTACTCGGCGTCCAAGGTGTAATTAGGGTAGTATTCCGGCAGAGACAACACCTGATTAAGGTGAAACTCTGACACCACCTTCGGAAGGAATTTCAGGTGGGGGCGCAGGACAACTTTGTCCCTGTGAAAGACCAGGTAAGGGGAGTCCACCGAAAGCGCCTGGAGTTCCGCTGTCCTTCTGTCTGACGTGATAGCCACCAGGAAGGCCGTCTTCCACGACAAGTGTGAGTGCTCACACTTGTGCATGGGTTCGAGTGGCTTGCCCATGAGCTTTGCCAAAACCAGCAACAGATCCCACGGAGGTGGAGGTTCACACACCAGAGGGGATATGTGATCCAGGCCTTTGAAAAAACACCCGACCAGTGTCTCCTGCACCAATGTCGGCTGACCGGCCCGCTCCCGGTAAGCAGAAATGGCTGTCAGGTGCACCCTAAGAGTCGATGACCGTAGACCCCCTTTGGAGAGAGAGACCAAAGGTAGTCTAAAATGTTAGCCACAGAGCAAGATAAGGGGTCTAGACTCTTACCCTGACACCAAATGGAAAACCTTTTCCATTTGAAGGCATAACATTCCCTGGTCAATTCCTTATGAGATGCCTCCACCACAGTGTAGACATCTTCAGAAAGACCCATAGCCTGGAGCTCTAGCCGCTTAGGTACCAGGCTGTGAGGTGCAGGGATTGAAGGTCCAGATGGAATGCCTTCCCCTGGTTCAATGATATCAGGTCTGGGCGTGTACAAAGCCGCTCTGGGGCCCTGCAGCTGAGGCTGAGGAGATCTGGATACCAGAAGTGGCGGGGCCAATCTGGGGCTACCAGAATCACCTTCATCTTGTCCCTTCTCACCTTGAGTAGCACCTTGTGGATCAAGGGAAATGGAGGAAGGTGTGAGGAGGCCTGGGGTCCATGGCCTCAGAAGGCATCCCCCTGCAGTGAGCCCTGCTGAGGGGGGCGGGCATGGTACAGTCTCAGCTTGGTGTTCTCCCTGGAGGCAAACAGGTCCACCAACGATTTGCCCCAATGGGAGAGCAGATTGTAAGCTACCTCTGGATGGAGAGACCACTCCTGGGATGCCTGGCCTATGCGGCATCAGGTCATGGAGCTCTAGGATGGGGCACCAACCCCCCGTCCGCTTGGACACCAGGAAGTACCTGGACATGAAGCCTGGGTCTGTAGGAGGATCTGGCATTGGAGCTACTGCCTCCTTGCGGAGGAGCTGAGCAATGTCGTCCCGAAGAGCTGGCTTAGTGCGAGCTGAGATCCTTTCCTCCCGAGGGGTGTGGGCTCGGCTGGGAGGGTACTGCTTGAATTCTAGAGACAGTCCCTGGCTGACCACTTCCAGAACCCACCTGTCCAGGTGGAAAGAAAGTGACAGAGCCGGCCCCCCACGGGAGGACCCAGAGCTGATGTGATGGGTGTAGGGGTGGCAACCCCTGACCCGTCACTGAGCAGGCTTAGAAGAGGATGAGGCTCCTGGACTGGCACCTCAGCCTCCTTTACGGGGCTGTTGAGGACCCTGCTTGGGCCTGGGGTGCCAAGCTTGAGCCTGCTGTTGCTGCTGGCCTCCTTGATAGGAGGGCTGTCTAACCGCAGGGGAAGAGTGCCGAAAGGGCTTCTTCTTGCACTTCTGCTGGTTCTTGCCCGAAGAACCCTTTGCAGTGGTAGCATCCAAGGTGGCACTGGACTGCTCTATTCACTGGAGGTGACCTGCCACTCCCGGACCGAAGAGGTCGGTGCCAAGGAAGGGCACGTCAGCTAACTTGTGCTGAGTATCCACCGGGAAGGAGGAAAACCTCAGCCAGGCCCTGCGGCGAGTGGCCACTGCGGCTGCTAAGCTGCAGGCACAGGAATCTCCAATGTCCAGGGCCGTCTGGAGCTGCTGTTTCGCAGCAGCATGGCCCTAGTCATGAACCTGCTTCACCATGGTCTGCATGTCCGATGGGAGATGAGGGAGGACTTCATCTAGTGACCCCAAGAGGGCATGAGAGAAGTGTGCCATGATCACAGCCGAGCTGGCCTGAGGAAGGCCCAAGGATGAGGCCGCATAAACCTTCCGAGCAGAATGGTCCATATTCTTGGACTTCTTGTCCGGAGGGCGGTCAGTGTCAGCTGAGCTACCCATGCGTCTAAACACAGAAGCAGTCACAAAGCTCTCAGCCAAGGGATGCTCTGTGAAACCTGCCAGGGACCCCGCTGGTACCGTATACTTGCAGGCCATGCGGGCAGATGGAGCTGGGCAGGAGGCAGGGCGTTGCCATAGCTCAAGGGCGGGGCCAACAGTAGCTTCAGCCACTGGAAACGCCTCCGTCGGGGTATCCCCCCTCTTGAGGATATCCGTGAGGGGGTATTCCGCCTTCTTTTGGATAGGCTCCAAGGGCATTCTGGTCAATTTGGAAATCAGTCGGAGGTGCCCTGAAAAGAGGAAGGACCTTCCTCCAAGCCTGCCACTGATGACTCGTCATCCCAGGATGCGAGTGCAGACCAGTGGCATCTGAGTCCGAAGAGTCGGGGATATAAAGGTCTCCCGCCTATGTCTCCCTCAATATGCCAAGGGCGATCGGGGACAACAGTAATGGACAGACGACGGGGGAGGCCGGTGTCTGTCTGATCCTCTTTCGAGGGAGCCCCTCCTTGAGGCTGCTTAGGCAGTGGTTCCACCAATATCGGTGGGGAGACCGAAACAGGCCGAGATGGAATGCGTGCCGGCCCTATGGGTGGGGGAACCGAGATCTTCGGTTCCGGAGGGTCGGCGTCGGCCTAAGAGGCTGGGGCCAAGTAATGGCCGGTGTTGCTGGTGGAGCCGGCTTTTGACTGGTCAGAATCAGCTGTTGCCACATGAGATCCTCATGACGTCGACAGAGTTTCCGTCAAAGTCTCTCCTCGTCCGTGGAGGATGAGGATTGGTGGCGACGCCTTTTCCTGGAGTGCTTGTGACCTTTCTTCGGTTTTTCTACCGAAGGGGTCCTGGTCCTCGATTGAGACCGACTAGGTCTGCTCATTCGATCGGGAGAAGCCGGAGTCAGGGAGAACCGAGGTTCCGGCACCTTTCCCTCGATAGGGACACCCGAGGGCTGCGTCTCTTCATTGGGGAAGGAAAGGATAGGTGTCCTTTCCAAGGAGTCGGCGACCGGAGTCAGTGACAAAGGCTCGATTGGGTCGAGAGAAATCTCGGCCGGTTCAGCCATTTCCTTGGCCTCGGTACCTTTGACTGACGGAAGGTCCAAAAAGCCGGCGGTCGAGGAAGCAATCTTGACCGAGGTCGAGACTGCAAGTTCCTGAGGATTGGACCTCTCTCGGTCCCAGGAACGTCTCTTTTAGGATGAAGAAGACTTTGGGTCCTTGTCCCTTTTCCTAGGATGGAGGAGGCGAGCAAGGGCGCCTCACACGCAGGGGAGAGACTGGCACAGCTCCCAAAGGACCCAGTGAAGGTAGAGCCAAGGCTAAGAGGCACGAAAAACTTCCAGCTGGCGAGCTTGGAGCAGCTTCCTCGCCGAGAAAGCCGCCATCTGATCGACTGCTTGCGAGATCCCATGCCATGGAAAACCAGCCCACCTTGCCTCCTCCTATTTTACACCGGGTGGATTGCAAGCTCCAGTCTCCCCAATTTTAGGTGCGCCTTGCTGTCATCCAGGACGTTGGGATGGAAGGCCAGACAGATGGTGCAAGAACTGGTGTCATGTACGACACCCAAGCAGTAAACACACGAGAGGTGGGGATCGGTACATGACATTTTCTATCCGCAGGGACACTGGTGAAATCTGGGGAACGTCTTGTCCTCCATGTCTGATGCGCTCGAATCGGTATCGTAAACTCTAATGAGTTTAAGAGAAAGCGATTGCGGTGAAAACCGTCATTGAGAATCCAGGGCCTACAAACTGCAGAAGTAGCACGAGGGAACCTGAATCTTCCAGCGGAAAGGAAGATCTGAGGTCATGGGGCGGAGCTGAGGTATTTACCACCCAGATGGGTGGGAGGAGCCAGCTTGAAGACTTTCCAGCGAGATTTAAAGGGGAAAGGGACACGTCAGAGAGTGTGGATGAACAACATATCCACGCTCCTAGAACGGGTGTACAGTCGTCCCCTCCACACTCAGAGGCCCGTAGTGTTTTGCCAAATTTAAAAGCCTGTCTTTTGTTACAACATTGTCTACCACAATCATTAAGACCCGAGGTAATGCTTCAGGTTGGGTACCTCGAGGTCTAATGCAGTACGCTTTCACCACTGGGAAATCAAAATCTGGTGCCTGGGCTTCAAACTGGCTTTTAAGCCAGTCTCGGAGGAATATCACCACATGATCCCCCTCAGCACCCTCTGGAAGGTCAGGAAGTTGAAGACTGTGTCTGCGGATTTGATTTTTCGTATTTTCCAAGTGGTTAGTAATGGGCTGTCTCCTTAGCCCATTGCACAAGTGCAGGTACTATGAGTCGGAATGATGCCGCATATCTTCCATTTCACCTTGCAAAACGTCCACCGATTTTTCAACAGATGCAATCCTGCCCTTGAGAATGTCCACTTTATTATTCGTTGAGGTAGAAGAAGCAAGTAACTGCTGCATTTTGCAGCCCTGACTCTGCAGTGTTTCCTCTGTGCCATCCCCATCGGGTAAGGTGGACTGCATAGACCGTGTGCTAGGGCTTGCCACGGGACGTTTTTTGACCGTCTTTATGAGACTCGGCAGGCTGCTGATTTCATTGAAACTTCCCCATTGTAATGCCTGAGTCTCCTGCTTTCAAATTATATGAAATATCTCAATGTTTTAAAGCTGAGATTGTGATTTAAAAGTTTATTTCTTTCAATATCTAGGGAGCTGATGTGCTACGCGACTTCTCTGCTTGTGTTCCACAGTGCCCCATCCATAAATTTCTGATGTTTTTGAAATGTCAAGAGATTATTTTCTGCTGATGCCAACTTTGTGTTTTTCAGAAAATTTATTTTTTTTTGTTTTCTGAAAATATATTTATTTTAGTTTTTTGTTTTAAAAATTTGAAACTTCCTTATGCCCCAGACGAAACTAAAAAATAAATAAATAAATTAGGCACATTTCAGTTTACATTTGACATATTCTGTCTGGTTTCTCTGTTTGCATAATAACAATACACTTTATCATACCAATAGGTGTGGTGTCCCCTATTATAGATTGAGGGAGTGCTCCCAACCAATTGGAATGCTCCTCTACTCTGCGTGTGAGGCACTCTTATTCTGTGAAGAACGTCTCACGCCCTGATGCCCTGGAAACTGGCACATTCTGGGACAGTTTCTTTTCTTTTTTTAAATGACATTGAGCCTCCTTCAATCTATAATATTTTAATACATACCTCGTTGCCACTCATTGCAGGTAAGAGTGGTTTCACTTGCATTCTGTTCGAGCCAGAACAGCTCAGCTTCACTTCGCTGATCTTATCTGTGTCAATCTTCACCATTCATCACAGTTGGGTATGTGGCCGGAGGTCACCACCCCTCGGGCGCTTTTTTTTTTTATGGGCGGAGTCGATGCTAGCGGGTTGGATTTTAGGTGTCATCAACCCCGCCCTGCCACCAGTTCTTCGTCTTCTGCCATTGAGGTTGCACCTCTTGAGGAGCTCCTGAAGTTTTCAGCCTGTTGACTCCGTTTTCTCGATGCCGATCCTTCCCGTCGGTTCTATCACCTACTTGACACCGCTGCCTGGTAAGATTGTTCCTTTATTATTTTCAGCGATGTCGAGTCTGTTTTTTTCACTTTGTTTACCGTCGATCATGTCTAGGTCAGAAGGCAAAAACTCGCTGAAAGCAGGGCAGCCTCCCATGCATCGGTGCCCATGCAGCCACAAATATTCCGTTACCGACCAGCATGATTGTTGTCTTACGTGTCTTGACCCGCTTCTCGATATGGATTTGTGAGATGCTTGTTTCTGTATGGATCGTTGTGTCCTGGAACAGTGCATGTGGAAAGCTGGATGAGCTCCGCTGACTTTCGGGGGACGGGTGCGCACTCGGGCCAAGCCACGGTCTTTCTGCCTTTCCTCCGGGTCCCCTCCCGGTTCTTTATGGACCGCGGAGGAGGGGGCTTCCGCTTCTTGTAGCCTCGTCGTGGCGGAAGCCCCTTCCACGGTGCAGGATGCCGAGTCCGTTCCCCCCCGGTGGGCGGCCGGGAGGCACCGCTCAGGCAATCACCCTTTTGGGGGTGAAGGCTTCCCTGGTGTTGTTTCCTTGGGTTAGAAAGCCTGGGTCGGCATTGTCCTCGACGCTGTCCGTTGGTGCCGTTTTGGGCCTTGGTGCTGTTCACGGTGCCGTGGGCCCTGATGGTGCCATGGTTGACTGCTGGTCCGCCGCTCGGTGCCATCTCTGCTTTTGACACTGTTTGCGGCGCCGATGGTGCTAACGGTGCAGTGGGAAGTTCTACAGTGCCGTCTTAGACTGTTTCTGGTCTCTGCGCCGCCCATGGTGCCGAGGCCTGGGACGGCACCTTGTCTAGCTCTGGCGCCGCTTGCAGTGCCATGTAGGGCCACGGCACCATGGGCGGTGTCACTGTCAACGCTGAGGGGGCTGCCGTCAGCACCATCCCTGACCCTGGTGCTGTTCTCAGCGCCATGGGGAGGACGCCGCCATGGCCGGCGTTGGGTCCAGTTCCACTGCCACTGTCTGCACCGTTTCTTCCTTGGGCACCATTTGCGGTACTTTGGGGGAGTTCGGTGCTGACACTGGTGCGGATATGCAGATTGACGCCTCCCTCGGTCAGGACAGGAGCAGGCATCCGCGTACGATCTGGCATCGGACTGTGGTGTCTACCTCTTCGGAGATGGACTCTGAGTCTGGTTTGGACTCGCTGTCCAACTCTTTGGAATTGGCAGCCCATGTGGACACCTCAGTAGCTGCTTCAGCTGACCGGAACCAGCCGCCCTCTGAGGAACGGGCAGTAGCCCCCCCCCCCGAGTCTGGGGCCAGGGTGCTGACCAGCAGGCAGTAGTCCAGGCTACTGTTGCCCTGCTGCCTAGACTTGAAGGATTTTCTGCCCCCTCGGTTGGGACACCCCCCCTCATGTGGTGTGCCTGGATCGCCCAACTTTAGGGCCGACCAAGGCGCCCATGGAGGGGGGAAAGTGCTACTCCCTGGGTGGTCTCCTCGGGGACCGACCAGGGTTGCCAGCTGCCCAGGCTGGTGTTTTTGAGGTGGAGGGCTCTGTCAGACTCAGAGGGGTCAAGGGGCCAGGGATTGAGGAGGCGGCCCTTCTCTGGGACTCACCCGGGTTTGGGGAGGAATCGCAGCGTGGACTCCCACCCTTCCTGCTCAGTCTCCTCGAGAGTGCCCTGGTCTTTGGGGGGAAGGGACTGTCCTTTTTGGCTCACATGGTCCCGGTCACCTTTCAATGGGGTTTCTTCAGGGCATGGTCTAGGCAGTTCCAGTGTGGTTGATCAGCTGTCGGCTGATGGGCTCTCCAGAACTCCTCCTCCCTTGGAGGTTTCCGGTGGGCTCTCTTGCCGTACAGAGGACGTTCCTCTTCTTTTGTGGATCTGGCCCCCATTCCTCTGTCGCCATCATCTGCTCTCCCAGGCATTCGTGGTCCTTCGGGGCCACTCCTCAGCACAATCCAGAGCATTCGACGCGTGCCTTTTTAGGCAACTTCAGTGTGGCCACCCTTGTGGTGCCCGCTTGGCCTGCTCCTTTCCAGGAGGCATCATTGCGGTTCTGGCAATGACCATTTTCTGGAGTCCCAGGCCCTAGGGATCTGAGACAGAGGTATTGTGCCGCCCCGGGAGTCTCCAGTTCATATGCCTCATCCTCAATCAGGACTGACACAGCTGGACACTCCTGATGGGCTTCGCGCCCTCCACCAATACTGGCCCCAGATCAAGATTCCACGGATTTTGACTTCTGGAGGAGGAGTACCTTCTACTTGGCATGGTTGTTGTCAATTTCTGCTCATCAGGCCCACTATGCTTCCTATGATAGGTTCTTGTGGTCCAGGCTGGGTCAACTCCAAGCCTCCTTGCAGGATTCGGAGGTAACCAGACAAGCCATTGCACTCTTTGCACATGGCCTGGAGCTAGCAAGGCACCAAGCGAGGGCCTCTTACGACACCAGCGAGGTAGTTTCTAGGGTCATAGGGACAGCAATCTGCATTAGGCAGACTGCATGGCTGTGTCTTTCCCGGTTGTCACCCTTGGCTTGACATAGGGTGATTTCCTCCGCCTACCAGAGAACCCACCTTCTCTCCTGTAGAGTGAGGCGGTGTCTGTCAGGGCAACCTCCTGCCCCTTCCGGGGTGTCCCCGTCTGTCTCCCCAGTTTCAGGGCTCGCCGAGCCCATAGGGGTTCTCCCTCTGTGTTCTGTCCCCCACTGGGAGCTAAGGAACTTAGTCCTTTAGGGTCTCGGGGCCCCTTCAGGGGGTTCGGTACTCACCCAACTGTGATGAATGGTGAAGATTGACACATAAGGTATGAAAATTATGTACCTACCATAATTCTTGATCTTTCTGTGTATCTTCACCATTCATCTCAAAATCCCACCCTCCATCCCCCTAGGGCCTCAGTCTCTGGGTCCCCCTCCCTCTGTGTCCTCTTCCTCCCTTCCTCCTTCCCTTGGCTAGGAGTGGGGGACCTTGGAGAATACATGGAGGAACCAAGTTCTGCAGCTTAGCAGCTGGGGGATGTTAGGCGCTTGCCTTATCACTATGACTTCCTACCCTTCTTAGGGATGGGGTGCTGCACTTGGAGACCCCTTTTTTCCTCCTTCTCCTTTGTCCTTCGGGACTAATTCGATTTTTAATTATTTTGGGGGAGGTTCTTTTCTCGAAGTTCCTCCACCCACGTTTTCTTTTGGATAGGGGGGAGGACATGCCTTGGCTTCTGAACTTCTTTAGTAGTGTTTTACAACTAATCCCTCGGGGATGGTCATCCTCTGCCTGGAGCTGTTTATTCTGTGGTTAACCTTGCTTGTCTTGCCAGGTTTTCTTCTCTCTCCTCTCCTCTCCCCTAGGGCAGAAGGTCTGAACTTGTTCAGTCTTAATTAGGGGGTCCAGGTTGCAGGGTCAGTTGGCATTGTCCTCCCCCCCTTTCCAAGAAAGATGTTTATCCTTCCCTTCTTCTTTCCCAGAGATTGGGGCCCCTCCCAATCCCTTAGATTCCTCTTCCTCCTTTTCTGTCCTCTCAGCTGTTATTCCTCCTTTTGTTTTGTATATCTTTTCCTTTTATCTGTCCCTTGAACTCCCTTGTCCCACCCTCCCTATTTTCACTCTACGGCAACTCAGAACTGGTAGGAGGGTGGGGTCGATGTTTACCTAAAGGCCAACCTGGGCGTCATGCAGTGCATGGGCCTGAGGCTAGCGGTCTTGTCGACTCAACCCATCCCAAAAGAAAAGTTCCAGCGGGTCGTGACCTCTGGCCACATACCCAATGGTGATGAATGGTGAAGATACACAGAAAGATCAAGAATTACGGTAGGTACGTAATTTTCATTTCTCTCTGGATCAGAACTTGCGTGAAACCACTCTATCCCACAACAAGTGGCTCCAGGGGATGTATGTAAGCAATAATACCTGACAGGGTGGGCGGTATTGGGCTATAGCAGACCGCCCAGGGGTGTAATGAGGCCGGACGCCGCAGGCGGAGGGCCTTATAGCCCTTGGAAGGTCCGGTACAGCCCACACCGCCCACCCTGGAGGGTATTATTGCGCTTAGAAAATGGGAAAAAAAACTCAGACACATTTTTTTTAAAGTTTTAAACATTTAAGTTATTTAACTTTTTATTACATTTTTTGTGAGCTTTGAGAAAAAATAGTCCCTTTTTTAAAGTGGGTGGGTTCAACTGAAAAAACACTGAATTTAGCACTGTGCTAAATTACTGCTGAAAAAAAAAACAACAAATAACAGTAACCACTAGTTGTTTGTGGAGATAAAGTTAATTGGGGCATTGGAGGTGCAATTCACTGGGTTGAAGTTAGTGGTTGTGGTGCTGGATATTGTTGGTTTCTGTAACTGGAGTTGATTGCTGGCTCCTACAGGTGTCATACTTGCCGCTTGCTGCTGCTGTGCCTGCTGGTTGGATCCTCCTAGGATTGTACTCCAATTTCGCGAGTTGTCTACGGATGCTGACCAGTAGTGCTGCAGACTGGCTTCACATCTGTGGCCAGTCACGCTGGTGATTTCACAAGCTGAAAGTCCTGCTTGAGTTAAAAGTTGCACAGCTGTTGAACGTATGCTGTGATTGGTGTATCTTGTGGATAACTGTGCTTCTTTGCTAAATCTTGACATCATATTTCCGAGGAAATTCTTGCCCATTGGTTTCTTCGTGTACCAGCAGTCCTGGGTGTCAAGGTGAGTCTGAGGTAGCTTCCTGGGATGAAGGTAGAATGCAGGGGCATCTCTGCAATTTTTGAGAGGTACTTGCAGAAGGAGATAGGACAGGGGCAGAGGTTACCACGATCCTCAAACATAAAACCACATGCGTTTTCTTTGTTGATCTCTAGTGGATTCTTGTGATTTTTGAGGCAGGATTATGGGAAAGTGTCCCATACTTTTGCCCATGTTCATCCCTCTTGACTGTGAATGAATCTGGACGCAGTTCTCGCAATCCTTCTCTTCCACGCCGGGCCATGTGGAGCTGGAGGTCAAACCATACTTTGCAAACCAATCGCTGTGCTGTATCTGGTGACATGGCTGATGATCGTCTTAGCTTGTCAATGTCTGTTTCAGTAATTGATGGGTGGTGGGCAGCAACATCCTTCTGTTCTTTACGAAGTTTCTTTAGTATGGACGTCATAATGTTGCTGGAACGAAATGCTGGTTCTGAGATTATACTGGTGTGACGACCTACTTCTGGGGTATTTAGGTGGCGGTTGATGGCTGCAAGAAGAGTGCAGTACCCAGACACTGAGTACTGCTCACCTGTTGCAGTTCGGGCTTCTGCATAGAACTTACGCAGATGGCTATTTAAAATGTCAAAACTGTCATTTAACCAGTCTGTTTCTTTTTTTTTCCTATTTCTTTATCCCCCCAAGGGGCCACCGGTCTACCTTACCTTCCATGTCTGGCATCTACCCTAGGTCCGTCTGGCTGCCATCTCCTCGGTCTTCCTCCGGCGTCCACATTCGGGCCACGCGGCGACCCCCATGGCTTACCCCCCCATGGCGGGGTAGTGGGGAGCATTCTCTCCGGAGTTCAACCCACCCGAGTCAGGATCCGGTACTGTCATTAAGCACTCCTTACGGCGAGTCCGCCGGAGACGGCCGCTATGCTACCACGACTGGTGCCCCAGTTTTCCACTTTTCTTCCCTGAGCCGGGCAGGCGTGCACTGACGCCAATGGCCATGAGCATCGCGGCGTCGCCCACGTTCTGGACCAGCGTCAGCCTCCGACTCAGTGCCTTGTGCTCCCAGCAGCAGTAGTACCTCCGTTCTCCACCGGTGTCCCCCTGCGGGATGCCCCTGGATCACCCCGGAAGAGAGCTGTCGCCGGACGCTCGATCCTACTCCCTCCTGCCGACCTCCAGCACCGGCTCGTTTCAACCTGAATGCTGGCGTGGCGCGAGGTGTATGCCCTGCGCCTCAACCCTCAGCGCCACCGGGCCGGCAACCAGTCTATTTCTATTCTTTCTTTTCTAGCCCACTCTGCAAATACTGCCAGTGCCCACTGTGTATTTTTCTTTGTGTGTATTTCTTCTCTCTGACTCTCAATGCTATTGAGGTCTGATGGACTCCACTAATAAAACGCGAGGCTCCTTTAAATTTCTTGCTGGTGGGTTCTGGTGTCTGCTCAACTTTGTTGTCAGCTTCTGGGAACACGCGATTTACTGTCTCTTCAGGAGGCATGTGGAATGTGATTCTCGGGAGATCTGACATTTTTTTTTCCCTTTTGTGTGGTTTTTGTTACTTTTTGCTTTGCTGTGGTGGTTTTAATAACTTTTGAAATATGGATTTCTGTGACCGTGTGCGTGACATGCCTGCTCGTGCTGCTTCAGGTCTGATTTTCGCCAGTGGAGGTGAGAAATGCATTTTTCCCTTAATTTCCGTTTATTTTAATTCTATTTGGGCTCTTACTACAGCTGCAAGCAGTTATTTTTATGATCGCTGAAGAGAGAATGCTTGGTTGCATTGCTTCTTGCATTTATGTCGTTTTACAGGAGGATTGTATGTTGTTTTCGAGAGCGCTGGTATTTCCTACTTCTACCATGCCGCATGTGGGCTTCCAACTGCGATAGGGTGATGTGTGGAAATACCGATGCTCTCATGCTCGGTTTTATGTGCCAGGGTAGTTACGGGGGCGGGTTGCAAAAACGTCTGTTTTGTCCATCGGAAGGGATTTTTCGGTTTATATGTGTGTGCTACCTAGTGATTTTTTCTCTACGATTGTTTTTTTTAAGTTTGGAGATGACGGCCTGGGCGCTGAACATTGAAATCACTTGCCGGGGCTAATATTACGTGCTATCTCTTATTTTTACAAAACACAAACATTTACTGATGTCCATTATGCGCCGGGATTTACGTATTCAAACAGAGTGGCAGATGGGCGTTCAACTACGGTCTGTTGCAGATTTGGCAATTACGCTCCTCATACGTTCGGCGCCGTTCAGAAGTCTGAATTTTGTCCTTCATCTGGGTGCTTATTTGGTGCTCCTTGTAAGGTATTTACTTCTCTCTACACTGTGGTGGGTGTTTTTAATTGTGCTTTTTTTGTGTGTGGGGAGTACTGCAGGTCTGGAGAGTATTGCTGAGTACACCTCCCTACGAGAGCGCTGGTATTTTTTTTCTGGTTCCATGCCTCAGATGGACGTCCATCTGCGGCATGAAATGCTAGGAGAGTACCGATGCTGTCAGCTTCGGGCGTGCTACATCTTATTTCTTTGCAACCATATTTATTTAATTTACATTGCTTGATGATTACTACACTGGAATAGTCTACTTTGTGTTCTAATGCTACAGTGAGCCTGATAAATGCTGTTGAAGAAAGATTTTTTACGCTGGGTGATTATGGCCTAACAGCGTCTTTTCTCCTGGTCAGGTTGTGGCTGCTGCAAGGTGGTGGCTCGGTTTTTCGAACATTCGGGGTGCCCACTGATCAGATAAGTTATGGGGCTCCCCAAGTTTGTACTTGTTTTGCTGCGGGCTCTATAGAAAAATAAATGAATCTCTTATTTGACTGCTTAACCAATGAGATTCACTTATTTTCCATTCCCATTTTCTAATAAAATATAGACGTCTGCTCTGCCTGTTTGTTTACACCTGACATCATAATCCTCTGCTTAGGATGTCATCATCATCCTTTGCACAGTTGATTTTGATGTCACAGGCAGAGGATTGTGATGTCAGGTGTGGACAAGTGCACTCAGAGCAGATAAAGTCCAAGGGGGTCATGGGACAGTGATCCTGTTTTCACGTTAGTGTGCATGCCATGTGACAGAGAAAAAGAGGAAGTCGAGTAAATTAACAGTGTAACTTATTCTGTAAGCTGAAGTGTGTCCAGACAGTTTTTTTTCTGTGTTTCCCCTGAGATGTCAGGGACTCTCTAAAAGGGAATGCAAGGGTCACTGTGTCAACAAAATGTCATCAGAAGCTGGCCCATCACTGCAGCCGTAGGGCTACTGCTCACGACTCTGGCAGTCCAGGTTCAGATATGAGCCTGGGTCACTGTGGGTCAGCCATGGGGAGGAGGACACTTTCCTTCGGGAGGGGGACTTTGTCCTCACTGCAGTTCTGCTACTTGGGTGACCACAGAGTGCAGCAAGGGCGCTGCATGTGAGGGGGGAAAACACAGGTCAGTGACCCATGCTGTGTAAGCGGCATATGTGCATGTGTGTTGGTCCCCCTCACATTTCAGCTTGTTCCACGGGGACTAAGGGAGAAATAAAGCCACCCAATGCTTGCTTCCCGGGAGCCCTGGTATATCTTGGCCGATTCCCACCTTTTCTCCCACCTCCTGATGCTGTAGGCATTCAGGGGGTATACCCCCTCCACTCCCTACGCTGTCTGGGGGAAAGTTGAGGCTCTGTGTAGCATGGTGAGTGAGGGGGAGGTGCCTGAGAGTTTCAGGGGGAGCCAGCATCGGATGCAGATGACGCATAAAATACAAATTGTTTAAAAAACAAACAAACAGTATGTCCCCAATTAAGAAGAAAGCCTTGTTAATTCATTCTTTTAGTTTTATGTTGTGGATTTTTAAAGCATTTATCTGGTTGATCCTACCCCACCCACCATGCTGATGTAAATAACATCCCAGCGTCCCCCACTGCTAACGTGAATGAGGAACTCCTCCTTTGGGAACATCATAGGGCTGTAGCTTTAGGAACGGGAAGGAAGCACGGTACTGGCCATGCATGGGGAGGGAACATGGTACTGGCCATACATGGGGCGGGAACGTGAGACTAGCCATGCATTGGGAGGGAACATGGTACTGGCCATGCACGGGAAGGGAACATGGTACTGGCCATGCATGGGGAGAGAACAGGGTACTGGCCATTCACGGGAAGGGAACGCAGTACTGGCCATGCATAGGGAGGGAAGGCAAGACTGGCCATGCACGGGAAGGGAACACGGTACTGGCCATGCACGAGGAGAGAACAGGGTACTGGCCATGCACAGGGAGGGAATGCATTACTGGCTATTCATGGGGAGGGAATGCAGTACTGGCCATGCACGGGGTGGGAACACAATACTGGCCATGCACAGGGAGGAAACGCAGTACTGGCCATGCATGAGGATGGAACATGGTACTGGCCATGCATGGGGAGGGAACAGGGTATTGGCCATGCCTGGGGAGGGAACAGGGTGTTGGCCATGCACGGGGAGGGAACAGGGTACTGGCCATGCCCAGGGAGGGAATGCGTACTGGTCTTAAACAGGGAGGGAATGCAGTACTGGCCATGCATAGGGAGGGAACGCAGTACTGGCCATGCACAGGGAGGGAACATGGTACTGGCCATGCATGGGGAGGGAACAGGGTACTGGCCATGCCCAGGGAGGGAATGCATACTGGTCTTAAACAGGGAGGGAACACAGTACTGGCCTTGCGTGGGGAGGGAACACAGTACTGCCCTTGCATGGGGAGGGAATGCAGTACTGGCCATGCATGGGAAGGGAACGCAGTACTGGCCATGCACTGGGAGGAAACGCAGTACTGGCCATGCACAGGGAGCAAACGCGGTACTGGCCATGCACAGGGAGGGAACGCAGTACTGGCAGTGCACGGGGAGGGAAGAGTGTACTGGCCATTCACGGGGAGGGAACACAGTACTGGCCATGCATGGGGAGGTAATGCAGTACTGGCCATTCACGGGAAGGGAAAGTAGTACTGCCCATGCATGGGGAGGGAATGCAGTACTAGCCATGCACAGGGGGGAACACGGTCCTGGCCATGCATGGGGAGGGAATGTGGTACTAGCTATGCATTTGGAGGGAATGCGGTACTGGCCATGCACAGGGAGGGAAAGTGGTACTAGTCATGCATGGGGAGGGAATGCAGTACTAGCTATGCACGGGGAGGGAACAGGGTACTAGCCATGCATGGGGAGGGAACAATTGCACTGGCCATGCAGAGGGAGACATGTTATTAGCCACATGCATGAGGAGGAATGCAATACTAGCCATGCATGGGGAGGGAACAGGGTACTGGCCATGCATGGGGAGGGAACACAGTACTGGCCATGCATGGTGAGAGAATGCATTACTGGCCATGCACAGGGAGATGATACGGAACTGGCCATTCCAGTAGCATTCAGTGTTGCACTTGCCTTGATCCCAGACATGCCCAATTTAACACACAGTGCCCTGACCACATACATTGATTATAGCAACCTGTATAGTATCCTTTTAGAAGCCCCATGTTACAGAACAGTATTTTGATAGTTGTAATCCAGTGCTCTCTCAAACAGTATTGGTTACGACAGCTCCAGCAAGCTTCAGTTTATAAAAAAGGCATTGTAACATGAAATTAGTCTCTGTCTGGGTTCAGTTATTCTGTTTCGAATCCTTGCTCTGCACTCTTGCTAATTAGAAAGCTGTTGTGTGAGGATGGGCACTCTGCAGCTTGGCTGTAAGAAGAAGACAATTTATTAAGCCCCATCAGGTGCAGATTAAGGAAGGGCAGCTTTTTTAAACACAGTAGGATGACAAAAAGGGAATGCCAGTCGAATGTTTATGTTTTGCTGTGTGCTCTGAGTGACTGGTTACCTGTTTAGCACTGCGCTGTGTATGTTACGGATCTGATGCTAGATAGGTTCCCATCCTGACACTGGCTGCCAGAGCAAAATGGAGAAAAAGCCCATTTTCAGTATTCCTTTAGGGGAATGTTGCATTCGTTTGCTGCTGAATTCTAACAACAGGTCTCACTGTTTAGTAGTGGAATATGTCAAGAATATATACGGTTAGTAGCACTGCTGGACAGAACCGATCAGAAAACTAAAAGAACCCCTTGCAAACTAACATTTAGTCCACTCCTTCAAAAACTAGTTTTAATGGATTAAGATGCAAATGGTTCCTTATCATATGATTAATATGTAACGCGTGCAGATTACTGGATTTAATAATGGGAGAATTTTAGAAATTAATCCATTCTAATTAGACCAGAAAGGGGATTGCCTCTCCCTTGTTAGTAGTCAGATGTCTTGCTGTTTTAGTATTGGGTATTTCTAGTGTACTCTAAAGTGGCTACCTCCCACTCCTGTCAGCCATGCAGCCACCTCCCACCCCATCAGATATGCAGCCACCTCCCATCCCTGTCTACTACAATGCCACCTCCCACCCGCCATGCTGCCACTTCCTACCCTAGTCAGCCACGATGACACCTCCCAACCCCATCAGCCATGTGGCCACCTCCAACCCCCATCAGCCTTGCAGCCACCTCCAATGCCCATCAATCACGTGGCCACCTCCCTGCTCTAGCAACCACACAGCCACCTTCCACACCCATCAGCCATGCTGCCACTTCCCACCTCAATCAGCCACGATGACACCTCCCAACCCCATCAGTCATGTGGCCACCTCCAACCTCCATCAGTCATGCGGCCTCCTAAAATGCCCATGAGTCATGCGGCCACCTCCCACCCCCATCAACCACGCGGTTCCCACCCAGCCCCATCAGCCACGTGGTTACCTCCAAGCCTCATTAGGCATTCAGTCACCTCCCAACCCCACCAGCTATGCAGCCACCTCACACCCCATCAGATAATGCGGCCACCTCACACCCCTGTCTGCTACACTTCCACCCCCATCTGCCATGCTGCCACTTCCCACCTCAGTCAGCCACGATGACGCCTCCCAACCCCATCAACCATGTGACCACCTCCCACCTCCATCATCTACATGGCCACCTACCTCCTCCATCACCCACATGGCCACCTCCCATCCCCATAATCTACATGGTCTCCTCCATCACCCACATGGCCACCTCTCAGCCACAACAACCACATGGCCATCTTCAAGCCCCATCAGCCACGCGGCCAGCTTCCAGCCCTATCAGCGACGCAGGCTCCTTCCACCCCCACCAGCCATGCAGTCACCTCCCAGCCCCATCAGTCATGTGGCCACATCCCAGCCCCATAAGCCACGTGGCCACGTCCCAGCCCCATCAGCCACATCCCACCCCCATCATCCATGTGGTCACCTCCTTCCTCCATCAGTCATGTGACCACCTCCCAGCCTCAGCAATCACATGACCACCTCCCACCACCATCAGCCATGCAGCTACCTCCCACACCCATAGAAACATAGACTTTGACGGCAGATAAGGACTGCTAGGCCCATTTAGTCTGCCCATTTCCCTACCTACAGGATAGGCCGCAGATCCTAGTTAACCAACAGCCTATATCTTCCTGCCCCCCACAAGAATTGCCTTATGTCTGTCCCATGCATTCTTGAATTCTCCCACAGTTTTAGACCCCACAACTTCTCAGGAAGGCTGTTCCATGCATCCTACCTCTCTGTGAAATAATACTTCCTCACATTGCCCTGAACCCCTCCTTCTATCTTTAAATTGTGTCCCCTTGTTCTTGCAAGTCTCTTTTCTGAAAGATGCTACCCTCTTGGACTTTGTTGATTCCCTTGAGGTACTTGAAAGTTTCTATCATGTCCCCCCCTTCTTTCCTCAGGGTATACATATTAAGCTCCTTTAGTCTCTCCTCATATGGCTTCTCTTGCAGACCCTGCATCATTTTAGTTGCCTTCCTCTGGACTGCCTCTATCCTGTCTATGTCCTTGCGGAGATGGGGTCTCCAGAACTGGACACAGTATTTCAGATGGGGTCTCACCAACTGTCTGTACAGAGGATAACAACTTCCTGTTTTCTGCTGCTGATGCCTCTCCCTATACATCCCAGTATACCCCCGCCCTCCTACTGCCTTCTCACATTGCTTACAACCTTAAGGTCATCTGATATGATTACCCCAGGTCCCTTTCCTGTTTTGTTGTTGTTACTACCTCCCACCCATTGTGTATTCTTCCCTGGGTTCTTGTTTCCCAGGTGCATTATTTTGCACTTTTGCATTGAATCCTAGCTGCCATACGTCTGACCATTCCTCCAACCTTGCCAAGTCCTTTTCATCCTTTCCACGCCTCCTTGTGTATCAACCCTGTTGCAGATCTTTGTGTCATCTGCAAAAGGCATACTTTTCTTCCAGTCCCTCTGCAATGTCACTGATGAAGACATTAAAAGGACTGGACCCAATACTGAACCCTGTGGTACCCACTAGTAACCGCCATTTCTTCAGAGTGGACTCCATTTACAATTACCTTCTGTGTCCTGTTGTCCAGCCAATGTTTTACCAGGCTACCACCCTGGGACCCACTCCCAGGCTGGTTAATTTGACTATTAATCTTTTGTGTGGGACTGTGTCAAATGCCTTGCTAAAGTCTAGGGTAGGCCATGTCCACAGCCCCTCCCTGGTCTACTACTTTGGTCACCCAGTCAAAGAAATCTATTAGATTAGTCTTACATGACCTTCCGCTGTGAACCCATGCTGCCTTGGATCCTGTGCCCACTGACCTCTAGGTACTCAACTGTTTTTCCTTCAAGTGACTCCATCACTTTCCCTACCACAGAGGTCAGACTGACAGGTCTGTAGTTTCCTGCCTCTGTCTTGGTCCCACTTTGTGAAGGGAATCACATCCGCCTTCCTCCAGTCCTCGGGTACCACACCATCCTCCCATGATTTATTAAAAGAGTAGCCAGTGGTTTCACTAGTTCCTTCCTTAATTCTTTTAGAATTCTGGGATGAATTCATCAGGACCCATTGCTTTGTCCACCTTCAGTTTTAGGAGTTCTTGCAGAACCCTTTCTTCTGTGAAAGGACTGGGATCGACCCCTATCAAGAGTGCTTCTGTTAATTGGATTAGGCACTTCCCCTCCTCTTTGTGAATACCGAGCAGAAATATTCGTTCAGTATTCCTGCTTTTCACTGTCCCCTCTGCCCACCCACCGTTCATTCTATTCAGCCTCACTATCCCTCCTTTGTCTTTCTCGCTCCGCTGATGTACCTTTAAAGGTTTTATCCCCCTTCTTAACTGAGTTGGCTATCTTTTCCTCAGTTTGGGCCTTTGCTATTCTGACTTCCCTCCCTGCTTCTTTCTGCCTTAACTGGTACAGCTCTCTGTCCTGCTCCTTCTGTGTTTCTTATACTTCCGGAATGCTATCTTTTTCTTCCTGACTTTCACAGCCACCTCTCTTGAGAACCATAGTGGCTTTTTCTTTCGTTTTGATTTGTTTATTTGCTTCACACAAAGGCTTGTTGCCTCTGTGATGGCAGTTTTGATAATTCCCCATTGTTGCTCCACACCTCCTTCTAGCCTGTTTGCTAGTGCTTTTCTGAAGGCACTCTCCCATCTTGCCAAAGTCAGCCCTCCTAAAGTCCAGTACCCTCACTTTTGTATGGCTTGACTCTGTAGCTGAGTTTAACGTGAACCACACTGTTTGATGGTCACTTGTCCCCAGATGGCAACCCACTTCTAGATCTGAGATCCTCTCACTGCCCCCATTTGAGAGTACGAGGTCTAAGATTGCTCCCTCACGAGTGGGTTCCGAAACTAGCTGTCTAATGCCTGCCACCTGTAGGGCGTCAAGAATGGCCCTGCTCTTGGATGTGGCTGCAGCAGTTGTGCTCCAGTTAACATCTGGCATATTCAGGTCTCCCATCAACAGTATCTCCCCTTTCTCTGCCATTCTAAGAATGCCTTCCATCATATCCTTGTCTATTCCTTCCCCCTGACATGGGGGTCTGTACACAACCCCTATACGGATTGTGGTGCCCTTTCCAGTCTCAAGGTGACCCACAGTGCCTCCTCTCCTCCCTGTTTACTCTTTTGTTCAGCTGCTTTTATCCCTTCCTTTACATAGAGTGCTACTCCTCCCCCTCTTCTCCCCTGCCTGTCTCTCCTGTAGGTTATGTACCCTGGTATGTTAACATCCCAGTCATGGTTCTCTGTGTACCATGTTTCTGTGACTGCTACGATATCCAGGCATCCCTCTTCCATTAAGGCCACCAGCTCAGGGAGCTTGTTGCCCAGACTACGGGCATTGGTACTCATTACCCTCCATTTCCTGATGGCCTTACCCCTTTGCCCCATCCCTGTCCTTCTTGCCTTTGTCACTTTCTCCATTTACCCTGCCCTTCTACCTATCGACACCTCCATGTTGGTGTTTGCCACACTTACTGCCGTGATTGTTTGGGGGCTAGGATTTTCCTGCTCCTTTCCAGTGCCTCCCCTTGGCTAGTTAAAAGCTTGCCAATGAAGCATTTAAACCTATCACCTAGAATCCTGGTTCCCTCCCAGACAGATGCAGCCCATCATGCCAGTATAGGCTTGCATCACTCCAGGTGGACCCCAGTCCCCAATGAAGCCAAATCCCTGAGCTCCACACCAGTTTTTCAACCACTGATTGAATCCCATGGTACGGAACACCCTAGCCTCTCTATGCCATAGATGGGTAGTACCCCGAGAAGTTGTCACCGTGCGTGTTACTTGACCAAGGCCCCTCCCAATTCCACAGACTCTTCCTGCACTTCTCTAATCCCTTTCTTAGCCAGGTCATTTGTCCCTAGGTGGACAATGACATCCAGCTCCTCCCTGTGTGCAGCTGCTCCGGCAATCCTGATTCGCTCCCTGTCCTCCAAGCCATGGCGCCAGGCAGGCCTTACCTCCCTCTCCTTCCTTGCCCAGTTCTACCTTCCTAATGGAGTCCCCCACCAGGAGTTGTTTCTTCCCTGCAGGGTCCCTGCCACCCTCCTGTGGGTCTCCTTTGTGAGGTTCCCAGCATCCTCCTTGGTCTCCACTGTGGTGCCTCCAGAGAGAACCACACTTTGCCAGAATGGCATAGGAATTGTGGAGAGGTACAACTGGAGGATGTGCCTCTGTTCCACCACCTCACCCTCCTGAGCCCACTGTGGTCCAACTGCTCCTCTTTCTTGGCAACCTCTGAGGCAGCGGCTGTGGCACTGGTGGTCCCTGGATGGAAGAGGAGGTCCCACAAATCCTGGCCAACTCAGCCTGGAGATGAGCAACCTCCTCCTCAGCCCAGAGAGGTGCCTGCAGATGGGACAACACCGCATCCTCCAGAACATCTCCCGGAAGACTGCTGCTCCACAGCCACTGCACTGCCCACTCCAATCATGTCTTATTTCTGGCCCCTTAACTGTTTGCAATCCTTACTCTTTCCTCTGGTTTCTCTCTCTCCTTACTTTCTGCCTGTGTGCCCTAAGCTCCTGATTGTCCTGTTCTGAGACAAGAATATCCTATATTTCTCAGTAGACCACTTACTTGTTCAGAGGCAGACCTCCAGCAGCTAGAGGGCGGAGAGCTACTCTTGCCCTTCTAGGATGGTGGGTCCTTGGTGGTTCTGTGATCACTCACTTCCTGCCCTAAACAGGAAGTTCCTGTTGTCAGTCAAATCCTGTGCCTATAAAAATAGAACTAGCTTTGGGTGGAGGGAGGAAGGAGGACAATATAGTCCCAGTAGAAGTTCAGTCACACAGCAGTCCTTTCTCCTGGTGTCTTCTGCCAAGCTATTAGCAGAATCTTTCTAAGGCAGTCTTTAAATGTAGCTTCTTCTAGCTAAAGCCGCTCCTCTACTTACCAGATCTTTCTACAAGTAATTTAAACCTCACAGCAGTTAAGTCCTTTCAGTCACCTGAGATTTACACCTAGATGACTTTTCAGTTACCCATTCAGTTCAGTTAACCCAAACACACACTTTTTTTTTTGTTTTGTTTTGTATGTTAGTTTTTTTTTTACCCTAAATTAAAGGTCCAAATACAAAAGTTCTTCTACTTTAGTCCCAGCAGAGAAGTTCAGTCACACAGCAGTCCTTTCTCCTGGTGTCTTCTGTCAAGCTAGGCATCATCCATGTAGCTGCCTCCCACCCCATCAGTCACATGGCCGCCTCCCTCCATTAGCCACACGGCCAGCTTACAGCCTCAGCAACCACATGGCCGCCTCCCACCTGCTATGCAGCCTCCTCACACCCCATCAGATATCTGGCCACGTCCCACCCCATCAGCCACATTGACACCTCCCACCCCCATCAGCCATGCGTTCACCTCTTCCCTCATCAGCCATGTAGGTATCGCTCACCCCCATCAGTCAAGCGGTCACATCCGCACCCATCAGCCATGCAGCCACTGCTAACCACCATCAGCTGTGTGCCAACTCCAGTCCCTATCAACCATGCAGCCTCCTTCCTGCTTCATCAGCCGCATGGCCACCTTCCATCCCCATCAGCCGTGCTGCCACCTCCCAGCCTCATCAACCACGTGTCCACCTCCCAGCTCCATCATTCATGCAGACACCCCCCTGCTCCATTGACCATGCAGCCACCTCCCTGCTTTATCAGCAGTGCGGCCAGCTCAAGTAGCCACACAGCCACCTCCCATCCTCATCAGCCATGTAGACACCTTCCAGCCTTATCAGCCACTTAGCCACCTCACATTCCGTCAGCCACCTCACATCTCTATCAACCACCTGCCATCAGCCACGTGGCCACCTCCCAGGCCCCTCAGCCATGTGGCCGCCTCCCAGGTCCCTCAGCCCCGCAGCCACCTCCCAGCCCCATCAGCCATGCGGTCACCTGTCACCTCCATCAGCCATGCAGTCTCCTCCCAGCTGCACCTTCCATGCGGACACCTCCCAGCCCCATTAGCCATGCGGTCACCTCCCAGCCCCATCAGCCATCCGGCCACCTCCCAGCCCCAACAGCCATATGGCCACCTCTCACCCCCTCCTACTGGTGAGACCCCTCCCTATGCACCCCAGCATTCCACTAGCCCTCCTAGCTGCTTTGTTGTGCTGCCTGGTCTCCTTTAGGTCATCCGACATGATTACCCCAGCTCTCTTTGCTGCTTGGTGGTTGTCAATGCCAGTCTCCCCCCCCCCCCCATTTTGTACTCTGTCACTGGGTTTCTGTGCCCTAACCTAAGTGCATATTTTGCATTGAATCCCAGCTGCCATCACCCTTGACCACTCCGAGTTTTCTCAGGTTGCTGCTCATTCTTACCACCACCACCTCGAGCGGCCACCCTATTGCAAATTGTAGTGTCATCCGCAAAGAGGCAGACCTTCCCTTCCAGCGCCTCTACAGTGTCACTTATAAAGGTGTTAAAGAGGACCAGACCCAGTTCTGATCCCTGTGGCACCCCGCTGTTCACCCTCCCTTCCTCGGAGTGAACTCGATTTACCACCAGCCTCCTAACCAGGTTTACCACCTTTGGACCCACTCATAAGCTACCCAGCTTGCTTACCATTCTCCTATGTGGAACAGTGTCAAAAGCCTTACTGAAATCTAGGTAGGCCACATCCACCGCTTCCCTCTGATCAAAATCCTTTGTCACGCAGTCAAAGAAATCTATCAGATTTGTTTTGACTTGACCTCCCCCCTGTGAAACAATGCTGTCTCAGGTCTTGTAACCCACTGGATTCAAGCTATTCTACAATCCTTTGCTTCAGAAGTGATTCATTAACTTTCCCACCACTGATGTCAGGCTGACTAGCCTATAATTGCCAGCTGCCTTCCTGCTACCACTTTTGTGTAGTGGCCCTACATTCCCCCTCCTCCTGTCCTCCAGAACCACTCCTGTTTCCAGTGAGCTGTTCTATAGAATTGTCAGGGATTCGGCCAGTATTTCCCTGAGCTCCCTCAATACCCTTGGATGCACCCCATCTGGCCCCATTGCTTTGTCCATCTTCAGATTAGCAAATTCCTTCAGTACTCCCACGTCCAAAAAAGAACTAGTGTCCACCTTCCTCCCTCCAAAGCTTTTGTTACTTTTTTGTGGCCCTTCCCCTGCTCCTTCTCCTGTGAGCAAGGAACAAACGTATTTGTTCAGGATGTCTGCCTTAAACATTAATCGGTGATAGTGCAGCACTCTGGACCCATGCATTGGCTGGGTGGTGTTTGACTGCTTCACAAAAATAAAACACAAAAAAATTAAAGAAAAATTAAGCGTGGGTGGGGGTGGGGCCCCCCACTATTAATACATTGTAGCTAATTATGTGTTTCCATGAAAATCCCCTTTTTCCAGGGTTGGATTTTAGCATTTTGTTTTCCTTTTTTTGGGACGTCTTGTGATGGAGATTCCACTGAAGTATATAACTATAACGTTTTTTTCTAGGATTGTATATATGTTGCTCTATCCACACTGTTTGGCATGTCCTTGCCCTTTAAGAATCTTGCCAGAAGGTCTTTAAGCTGGCTCCTCCCACCCACCCGGGTGCTATAATTCTTGGCTCCGCCCCATGATGCCAGATCTTCCTTTCCACTGGAAGATACAGGTTCCCTCCTTATCGCTCTCGAGTTCAGTAGGCCCTGGCTTCAGAATCCTCAGATTTGCTCAAACTTAATAAATATTGCTTCATGATCTCAGCCACTATGGAAGATCAATCTTTTCCCGGTTTCCGCTGCTGCCTGTGTGGGCAAAAGATGTCTCGCACAGACCCGCATGCCGTGTGTGTATTGATCGGCCATGACACCCAGGCCTGTGAGATGAGTCGCGCATTTCACCTGAACATCTTGGAATATCGTCTCGCATGGTTAAAATTGGGTAGACCAGAAAAACGGAATCTGCCAGTCAGATCTATGGAAGCCCAATGGGTGGCCTCCGTGGCTGCAGGGTCCGCCAAGCCTTCAAGGAAGAGGAAACTTGGACTGTGGATTGGTCCTCTAAGTCCTTTTTCAAACAACATGAAGTCTTGCTGTATTCTGACTATCGCAGTTAGGTCCTGCCTTTCAACTGCCCCGGAGAACAAAGAGTTAACTTTCCATGGCCAGCATGGAACGTTCAGTGCGAGCTCGGTTGAAGCCTCTGTCTGCTGTTGTTTAAACTCCAACCGTCAGATCTTTATGAGCAATAATCACTAGAAGTTCTGTGTGGAAACTGTAAAACTCACACTAGCCAACTGGCAACTAAATTTATTAAAAACGGGTTTTTTGGTTTCAAAGCAAAGACTCAAGTCAGGAAACCCAAAAAACAAAACACAACACACACACCCAAAATAAAGGAGGGTGAAAAAGGGGCACCTCTAGCATGCCAACACTGCTCCTGACCACCCACATCCCAAAAACCAGGTTCTGAGAGGGGAGGCGGGGGGAGGTCAGAATACAGCAAGACTCCATTAGAAGAAACAACATTACTAAGGTGAGTAATTTTTTCTTCCAACAACATGAAGTCTTGCTGTATTCTGACTGTTGCAGACTACCAAGCAGTACCTTCATGGAGGAGGGACAGAACCTACTTTGGGAATAGGCTCTGGAGTACTGCTGTGCCAAACCGAGCATCACTCCTAGCCTGGATATCCAGAGAGTAATGCTTGGTGAATGTATGGACTGTTTTCCAGGTGGCTGCTTGACAAATTTCTAAGATAGGAATATTCCTGGCAGCAGTCAGGGAAGCAGCTGTACCTCTAGTAGAGTGAGCCCTCAGGCCTGAGGGTGGGGTTCTACCCAGTTTTTCATAGCAGAATTGTATACAAGAGACAATCCACCTGGCAATAGATCTTTTAGTGGCAGGTTTGCCCTTACCGACCTCTCCATATGTGAGGAACAACTGGAGGGACTCAAACCTGTGACCCTTGTAGTAGCTGAGGGCCCTTTTAACATCCAAGCTGTGCAGCCTCCTCTCTCCAGAAGAGGAATGGTCAGTGAAGAAAACAGGGAGAGACATAAACTGATTAAGGACCTAACTGCAATAGTCAGAATACAGCAAGACTCCATTAGAAGAAACAACATTACTAAGGTGAGTAATTTTTTCTTCGTACCGCTCAACTTGGGCTCCACTTTCAAACAACATGAAGTCTTGCTGTATTTTGACTATATGCAGTTTGCCCCAGCACTTGAACTGCTCCGGAGAGGAAAGGGTTAACTCTGTGTAGGAGCATAGAACATTGAGCTCAAGCTCAGTTTTCAAACCACTTTCTCTGGTACATATCGGTGTAACCTTCAGATTCTTTACTCCACCTAACTGTGATGTCACTCCGGGGAGATCTCCTTCGCCTCAGTTCGGTAAAAGTAAAAATCGGTCGGTTTTCTCAACCGTTTAATTTATTTTTCGGCATTAAGTCTCTGTCTACGGTACAGGTAGTGTAAGTAGGTAAATAGTGGAATTGTTGGTTTAGAAATTGTTTTTCTTCGGTTTCCCATCGGTCAGTCCAGTTGGGAACTGAAACAAATCTGTTTTTTCTTTAATTTCTACATTTAATTGTGGTGTCCGTTTCTTATTGGTTTTAAAAACCTGAACTTTCTTTGTTTTTTTTCCACAACACCTAATCTTGTGATCTGACTTAGAGTTGGAGCTCTTGCAGCAGGTAACACCATTAGGACTAAGGCCGCCAGGCGTTACGACCCCTCGGAAAAATCTTCTAGCTGGCAGTCTGTAGTGTTATCCCAGTTATTTTCCCGCCGTCAACCCGCTTAGTTTGGCTCCTCCTTCAGCAGTTGACTGCAGAATTTGAAGTCGCAGTTCTCGAAGTTTCTTCGAGTAATTTTTCAATTTGGTTCTAAATATGGAGGCCCAGATATTCAAACTGCCCCAGGTTGTGGCGCAAGCTTGGGTGCAGCTCAGCTTGGCTGCACAGGGGTGTGGACTGGGCGATATTCAGTGGAGCTGCGCCATGGCTCAGCAGCTTTGAATATTGCACCCTGGCCACCCCCATTCATTCACATATCTGGAATGTGTAGTACGGTACGGGCTGCACACCCATTGGCTCACGCCAGAACCAATGGCGTGCAGCTCACCAAGGTGTCAGTCGGGCGGGTGGCAGGTGGGTGGGATGCCGGGCTGGACCTGGGGGAGTGGGCGTTGGGGCTCAGTGGGTGGGTAGGGGTACTACTAGACCACCAGGGATATTGGGATTATTTTTCTTTGACAAATGCCAGCGATTGGGCAGATAGCGGTCCACTGGACCACCAGGGATATTGGACGATGAATTTTCATTATACAGATGCCCGCGATCGGGCAGATAGCGGTCCACTGGACCACCAGGGATATTGGACGATGGATTTTCATTATACAGATGCCCGCGATCGGGCAGATAGCGGTCCACTGGACCACCAGGGATATTGGACGATGGATTTTCATTATACAGATGCCCGCGATCGGGCAGATAGCTGTCCACTGGACCACCAGGAATATTGGAAGTATATTTTTCATTACAAATGCCTGTGATCGGGCAGAAAGTGGTCCACTGGACCACCAGGGATATTGGAAGTATATTTTTCATTACAGATGCCCGCGATCGGGCAGAAAGCGGTCCACTGGACCACCAGGGATATTGGACAATGGATTTTTTTTATACAGATGCCCATGATGGGGCACGGGGGGTGGCACCGCCAGGTGCAGCCAGAACTCGAGTGGTCACCCACAGGTGACAGCTGCCGTGTTACGCCCTGCAATGCGGCAGCTCGCCTGTGGGTAGCCGTCAGTTGTTCCTTTTTTTTTTTGGCGTAACTTTGTGCTGGTGCAGGTAGGGGTTGCGCATGCATGGCAGTGCACATCCCGGGCTGAATATCTGGCTGTGCAGGTTATGCATGGACCCCACCCCCACCTGTGCCTGCATACATTACTGATGCGGCTCAATCGGGATTTGTGCCGCACCTTTCCTTGAATATCGGCGCCAAGAGGCATCAGAATGGCATGGCGCCAACACTGTTGCGCCCTACGCATCCCTTGAATATCTGGGCCAGAGTTTCTTTGCATGTCTTTGCCCTCACCGCCAGGGTGAAAGTCGAAGTGCCGCTGTGGCAAGCAGATCCCAGGCCAAGGACAGCCACAATGCTTGCCTGATCTGCCTAGGCCCTGACCATCAGCCCGATGATTTCCAGCATTGAAAAAAGTTTAACAAAACCAGGATCAGTTGGGCTAAGGCTCTAAAGGCTTACATCCTCAAGCAGAAAGTAGCAGCCATACAAAAGTTCCCATCGGGTCCCAGTTCCTCCTTGCCCACGAAGGAGTCTCCTCACAGAGAGAAGTCCTCAGGGAAGCACCATTCCAAGGACAAAGACAGGCCCAGGTCAGAATCCTGCCACAAGTCTCCCTCCAGGCCTTCGTCCTCCTCAACTCCTACAGGTACTACCTCCCAGAAGATGTCCTCTTCCTCTGCTCAGAGGCCTAAGGACCATTCATCTTCCTCTAGGCACCTCCAGGACCAAGTTTCCCTTGCTCACCAACCCAGCAAATCGTCCCAAGGGTCGGTGCAAGAGGGGCAGTCACCCACTGTTAGGCCCAAGTAAGGCTGCAGCTCCTCAGGGTCGTTTGACAAACACCGAAAATCAGACGAACCCCACTGGTGACAGGGGGCTGTTCGCCTGCAGATGCCTCCACCTCTGACTAATGGGACGCCACAGAAAGCAGACAAATGTTCTCCATTACCGGATGTCAGGACCTGCTCACCTGATAAAGGGCAGTCACCAGATAGGCAATCTACAGAGGGTGACCGAGCATCCGACCCCACAACCTGTCGACTGGTCGCCTGACCAGGTGCAAGCCTTTCTGGATGTCTGGTTGGACAACCGTTCCCCTATTCACAAGTAGCCAAGCCCCCAGCCAGACACAGCAAGGGCAGGTTCCCCAGAGGGACTCCCAATACCGGATGACACACAGACGCCTGGTCCATCAGTCCCAACGCTGCCTCCTGCAGTCGTCCCCCTAGCGGATGTCGGAGCACTATTCAATTCCTGGTGGAATACAATGAAAGGGGATCTTTTATACAGACTGCCTGACCCATCCTTAAAGGACACTCTGCAGCCCTCTCCTCCAACCCCAGACAAAGGGGCAGATGAAGGGTCCCACCCACCACCGAGTCTTAAAGGCAAAAGAAAGAGGAGGCCCTCTCCGGTTCTAGATTCCAGTGGCTCACACCCACCTCTGAGGATGATGCAGGAGATTCTTCTTTCTTTTTTTTTTTAACACAGCTGCTGTTTTCCCTCCGACAGCCCCCTTCTACCGACCCCATGGCTCCACCCCGGGTGCCTGGGGCTTACCTTATACCTGGCCCAGGAGTGGTGCCTTGCGGGGAGTTAGGTGTGTCATTCTGCCATCGGGATTTTCTCCTTTTCACCCTTTTGCACCCGCACCATGCAATGCGTGCAGCTGTCTCTACCTCCCAGCGGAGCAACCAAGCACCCTGCTTGGCGGTAATGCGCCTCCCCTAGCTGTGTCATTCACAGCACAGACCCTCCCCACCCCGAGGAAGGAGAGCTGTGATGCTCAATCCTTGCCTCCCCCACCGGCCCCCGAGCGACCCGAGTCCATTCCCGAACCCGGGTCGCCGTCGTGGCGCAAGGTGTGGCGTCCAGTGCCTCAACCCTTAGTGCCACTGGGCCGGCGTGAGGAGATTCTTCTTCTGAGTCATTGGAAGATGAGGACTTCCACTCACCCTCTCCGGATCTGAAGGATATACCCCGTTCCCCACCGGAATGATCCTTCGTTCTTGGATATTATGAGGCATATACAAAATGTATACCAATGGGACACCGAAGAATTGGACCCCGAACATAAGAGGCTGGTGAGGTTCTTGGGTGCCAAGGATCCAAAGCCTCTCGTGATCCCACCACTCATGGAACCCTTCCAAGATGTAGCCAGACTGACATGGAAGAGACCCATCTCTACTCCAACTGTGCCCGTAAGGCAGGCCGACGGTACAAGCCCCCCAAGGATGAACCCTTTTTGTGAAAGCAGCCAAAGGTGGACTCCATGGTCCTGGCAGCCGCTCATAGTAGGCAGTCGCAACCAAAGCACCTCAGCCCCCAGCCTCCGGACCCAGAGTCCAAGAAGCTGGACCATTGGGGAAGGAAGGTCTATTCCTCGGCCACCGGGGCCATCAGATCTCTAAATTTCTTGGCCCATATGGTCACTTACTAAAAATCCTTATGGGAAAAGACCATGGAGCTCATCAAGGCACAACCGGACTCAGACACCAAGAATGAATTACTGGCATACTCACAATCCGGCTTGGATGTTGACAAGCATGTGCTTCACTGCTCATATGATTCTGTTGATATGGCAGCGAGAGCAGCGGTGTCACGTGTCTATCTACGCAGGCATGCGTGGCTCAGAGCAACTTCCTTCAGGCAGGACCTCCAAGATGCTATCTTGGATGCTCCTTTTCAAGGCCTGGTCCTTTTTGACCAGGAAGTGGAAGGTATCATAAAAGGTCTTTAGGATTCGGGAAAGGTAATCACAGATGTACACAAGTTGTACAAATCTGAGCAGTGCCGGCCAGAAAACCGCCATTTCGTTGGCATGGCCAACAGGGAAGTCATCAGTTTCATGGCAAGGGTTTCAAGTGCCGAGGCCAGCCCACACAGCCTGGAGGCCAAGGCCCTAAGCAACCTAAGGCCCCCCGACATACAGCCGCCACCCCCCAGAGTACTGCATGACTCCCAGCTCCCTCCCCCCAGTCATCATTTCTCGAGGGAGTAACGGGTAGGAGGAAAATTCTCCCTTTACCGGTCAGAATGGAACAACATTACTACCAACCAGTGGGTGCTACAGGTAATTCAGAGGGGCTAGGCCATAGAGTTTCTCAGCGTGCCCCCAGACAACCCTCCTGTTTCATCCCACTGCTCTCCCAGCTGTGCCCTTCTTCTGGAACAAGAAATTCTTTCTGTCCTCAAGAAGAAGGCCATCCAGCCAGTCCCAATACACCAACAGGGAAAAGGCTTTTCTCCCACTTTTTCTTGGTTCCCAAGAAAATGGGAGATTTTCGCCCCATTCTAGACCTCAGCCACCTCAACAAATTTGTCCTATACAAGAGATTTCGGATGCTCACCCTAGCAAGCCTCTTCCCCATTCTGCACCGAGAGGATTGGCTATGTTCCCTGGACATGCAGGACACTTATATGCACATAAAGATCCTGTGCTCTCACCGGAAGTTCCTGCGCTTCCGTTTCCAGGACAAGCATTACCAGTTCAGGGTGTTACCCTTTGGCCTGTCATCGGCCCCAAGAGTCTTCACCAAGTGCCTCGCAGTGGTAGCTGCAGCGTTGAGGAGAAGGTGGTCACTTTGTCTACCTCTGCCTCGATGACTGGCTGTTCTCTGTGCAGTCGGACGATCAGCTAATGGGCACTCTTCTGAAGACAGAGCAGCTATTCCTCTCCCTGGGCGTTACCCTGAACTGGCCGAAATCCCAACCCTGGCCCTCCCAATGGCTTTAATATATTGGAGCGGTGCTCGACACACTACAGGGCAGAGCTTTCTTACCTATGGACAGAGCACACTGTCTTCGTGCTCTCGCCCAGAGAGTCCAGTCCGCGGACCAGGTCTTTGCAAGAGTGGTCCTGCAGCTATTGGGACATATGGCAGCCGCCATAGCCACAGTTCATCTGGCTTGTCTCAACATAAGAACCCTCCAGTGGCAACTCAGGGTTCAATGGGACCAGGGTTCGGACGTTTTGGACCGTCCCATCAGTATTTCAGAAGCAGTTCGCCACTTCCTTCAATGGTGGCAGGACCCAGCTCATCTAAAACAGGGTGTCCCTTTTCAGAGGCAAAGTCCGAGCCAAACTTTAACCACAGATGCCTTGGGACTCAGCTGGGGTGCTCACCTCAATGGGCACCAGACAAGAGGATCGTGGTCTGCTATCGAAAGGTCCCTCCATATCAATACACTGGAGATGAGGGCCATTCTGTACGCCCTCCGGGCCTTCCAGGATCAGCTTTCCCAGGGTCCATTGTTGGTTTAGTCGGACAAGTGGGGGGGAGGGACAAAATCGTACCGCCTCTGCAGAGAGGCCATGAGAATCTGGGATTGGACAGTAGAACACGATCTGTTCCTGGTAGTGGTCCACATGCCAGGAATTCAGAATGTTCTCGCCGACAGTCTAAGCTGGTCTCGATCCCTGAACCATGAGTGAGAATTGCTGCAGGACATAGCAGACGATCTCTTCGCATGGTGGGGTTGTCCAGAGCTGGACCTCTTTGTGTCCTGGTGCAGCGCCGAACTACCAAATGTTTGCTCGCTAGATCCAGGGCCTGGTGTTTTCTGGCGAGACGCATTATCCCTCTCCTGGGAGGGAAGGTCTCTTTACACCTTTCCTCCCTTCCCTCTGGTTCACAGAGTACTGCTCAAATTGCAGTCAGAGGAGATCAGGATTATCCTGGTAGCTCCTCTATGGCCTCGACAGATTTTGTTTCCTCTTCTTCAGCAGTTGGCCACTGGCCCTCCCATCCCACTGCCTCTCTCCACCCACTTGCTCTCCCAAGATCAAGGAACGCTGGTGCACCCATCCCTGCGATCCCTCCACCTGCATGCCTGACTCCTGCAGTCCTAGCTGAGGAGAAACTGGGAGTTTTCAAAAGGGTGGCAGAGATTCTAGTAGCCGCAAGGAAACCTTCCACTAGGGCTACTTACGCCATGAAGTGGAAGTGATTCTATCTTTTGGGCGGCAGCCAGATCCTTAGACCCACTTCAGTACTCTATTAAATATGTGCTCGAGTACCTTCTCCACCGACTTGACTTAGGACTGAGTTACTCATCTGTCAAGGTGCACCTGTGTGCAGTTTCGGCATATCATGCCCTGTTAGGAGAAAGGACTCTAGCGCAATTGGATGTATTCAAGACATTCCTGAGAGGAGTTTTGCATATCAGACCCCCGAGAAAGGATCCCATCCCTCCATGGGACCTTCTCTTAGTTTTAGAAAAGCTCATCCTGCCCCCCCTTTGAACCAGCCGTGATGTGCGAGCTACACCTTCTCTCTTAGAAGGCGCCATTACCTCAGCTTGAAGGATTTCCGAGCTTCAGGCTTTGATGTGCAAGGAGCCTTATCTTGTTTTTCACAAAGACAGGGTGCAGCTACGTACGAACCCCGGGTTCTTCTCGAAAGTGGTGTCCGCTTTGTTGCTGAACCAGGACATCCAACTTGCAGTGTATTACCCCCAGTTTTCCAAAAAAGGGGGAGGCATTGTTTCACACACTGGATGTTCAGAGTCTTATGTTTTTACCTGGACTGGACTCATTCTGTTAGAAAAATGGACCAATTGTTTGTTGCCTTCGCAAAGCATAAGGCAGGGGATCCTGTTACTAAACAGACACTAACCAAGTGGTTAGTCCATTGTATCTCCTTCTGTTACCAGTATCACGGCAAACCCTTGCCAGGCTCAGTTAAGGGTCATTCCACCAGGGTTATTGCCACCTCCTTTGCCTCGATGAGGAATGTGTCTGAAGCGGATTTATGTGCCGCAGCCACCTGGAGCGCAGTCTATACCTTTATTAGGCACTGCAGTCTGGACATAGCCTCTAGGAGGAGAGCAGGCTTCGGATTGGCTGTCCTTCAGGGACTACTCTCTTCTCTACCACAGTCAGTCCTCCTCCCTTCTGACTTGGGCCTATTTGGGTTACTGCTTGGGACTCAGTCCTAATGGTATTACCTGCTGCAAGAGCTCCAACTTGAAGTCAGATAGTACAGTTATGTAAGAATTACTGTAACGATAGCTCTTCGAGAGGGGCTCTTGCAGCAGGTGGCTTTATCACCCTCCATCCCCCAGTTCAGTTGTATTGTACAACTTTTCTCTCCAACAGGGGAGTTCCTTCTCGGTTCTCTATTACTTACAACGGGTCTGTGGCGGGAACTGAGATGGCTGAGGAGCTCCCCTTTATACCACATCTGACGGCGAGGCCTGACGTCAGGGGAGGTCCCCCGCTACAGACTGCTAGCTAGAAGATTAGACTGCCAAATATGCAAGAATTTTCCCAAAGCCACTTTGGAAAAAAGGTTAAGTAGGATGAAGAAATAAAAGGCCAAGAAATCCGCTGATCCGGATGGCCAGCCCAGGTGGGTTCCGACCAAACCTGAGGAGGTGCCTGTTGGCACGGGCGATACCTCCCCAGGCAAAAGGAGAGCCGATTCTGAGGGATCAGTTCCGTCTAAGAGAAAGAGGAAATTAACCAGTTCGGATCCAACCCCACAGATCCCAACCGCTGAGGAGATTGCGAAAGCGATAAGCATTGTACAATCACTACGCCCTGTTCCATCCGAACCAGTGCCTTCAGGTGGTCAGTCGGTTCAGATGGTTCCAGCCCCAAGGGATTACAATCCAGAGGCTTTTTATGATGTTGAGTGGAAGGGAAATGAAGAGTATCCCAATTTTGGAGACCTAGATGAGCCTGTAGAGCATGACATCTCCCCAGACAGGCCTTCAAATGTCTCCCCTCCTAGACCTTCTGAGTCCCCTTCCCACTTTTTGTTCTACAAAAAAGTGGCTGAAACTTTCCAGTTTCCAGTTGTGGAAGCTGCTGAAGAGGAAGAAGAACCTGACTATGTGGAAATGATTGACATCCCAGAGTCCAAGGGCTGTCTATCCCACTACATAAGGCTTTAGGGAAACAGACCCAAAAAATCTTGCAAATACCCACTTCTAGGAGCGTGGATATGTTGTTCATCCACACTTCTTGGCATGTCCACTTCCACTTTAATTCTTGCCGGAAGTCTTCAAGCTGGCTCCTCCCACCCACTCAGATAGTATATACCTTGGCTTCGCCCCATGATGCCAGATCTTCCTTTCCACTGGAAGATGCAGGTTCCCTCATGCTCTCAGCATTTCATAGACCCTGGCTTTCAAATTGTTGGTTTTACTGAAAATCAAACTCGTTCGAGTTAGCGATCGCACTTTTGTCGCATCGACTGTGGAGGAAAAATCTTCCCCAGGATTTCGCCGGTGCCCCTGCGGCCAGAAGATGTCGCGCACCAATCCCCACCTCACGTGCGTTTACTGCCTAGGTGTCGGACATGACACCTCGTCGTGCAGTTTTTGTTTGGCCTTCTATCCCAACGTCCTGGATGACCGCAAGGCATGCCTGAAGCTGGGGAGACCGGAAAAGAGAAACCTGCTGGTGAAATCGAAGGAGGCTAGGTGGGCGGTTTCCACGGCCGCAGGCTCCACCAAACAGCTGGGACAGATGAAGATATTCGAGGAGGAAGCAGCTCATGCTTTGGCCAATTGAAGCTTCTTCGTCCCGCCAAACCTAGGCTCTACCTTTATGGGCTCCTTCAGGGAGATGTGCCAGTCTCTCCCCACTCGGGGTGAGGCACCCTCGGGCTCGCACTCCTCGTGCTCTCACAAGAGGGAGAAGGACCCGGTGTCTTCGTCCCGACGGAGGTGCTCTTGGGACCGGAGAGGTCCGAGTCCCAAGAACATGCGGTATCGACCTCGGTCGAGATCGCATCCGGCTTATTTTCGGACCATCCGTCTAGCCAAAAGACTGAAAGTAGCACAGGTCAATATCCTCGACCCCATCAACTCCTTTGTCGCCGGCTGTGCCCGACGACTCATTGAAAGCACTGTCCTGGTCTTTCTGGATGAGGAGACCCAGCCAGCTGGTGTCCCCATCAAGGAACCGGTCCCGGACCCCGGGTCTCACCAATCCAGGTGTCTCCCGATTGACCGAGTCGGGCTCCCTGATCTCGGTCCAGGACCCCCTCTGACGATCAACCGAGGAAGAGTCATAAGCGCTCAAAAAAGAGGCGATGCCACAGGTCCTCATCCTCCTCGGACGAGGAGAGGCTCCGGTGGAAACTCCGGCGGCGCTATGAAGACCTTATGTGGCAGCAGCTGATCTTGACCAGGCAGAAGCCGGCTCTGCCGCCTACCCCGGCCATCACTTGGCTGTCGCCTCCTAGGCCGGAGCTGACCCCTCCGGAACCGAAGCCTTTGGTTCTTCCTCCTGTGGGGCCAGGCCATCTCCAGATAAGGCCTACTCCAGTCTCTCCACCGACTCAGGTGGAACCACCACCTAAACAGCCTGAGGGAGGGGCGCCCACGAAAGAGGACTGACAGGACACCGGACTTCCATGATGTCTGTCGATAACAGTCACCCCGGACTGCCCTCGGCAGATCGAGGGTGACTTAGGCAGTAGACCGCTGTATCATGACTCTTCGGACTCGGATGTCACCGGCTTGCACTCACATCCCGGGGATGATGAGTCGTAGGTCGGCGCAAGGATGGAGAAAGACCCTTCCTCTTTCCAGGGCATTCTCCGCCTCATCTCCGATTCCACTGGAATGCCCCTGGAGCCTATCCAGAAAAAGGCGGGGTACCCTCTCACTTACATTCTTAAGAGAGGGGTTACCCCAACAGAGGCCTTTCCAGTGGCCAAGGCCATTGTTGGCCTGGCTCTTGAACTTTGGCAGCGTTCTGCCTCCTGACCAGCACCATCTGCCTGCATGGCCCGCAAGTATGCGGTGCCCATGGGGTCCCTTGCGGGGTTCACAGAGCACCCTTCGGCTAAGAGCCTGGTGACCACCTCTGTGTTCAGGCATACTGGTAGTTCGTCCGACACTGACCGACCCCCGGATAAGGAGTTCAAGAATATGGACCACACTGCCGGTAAGGTCTATGCGGCCTCTTCCTTGGGCCTTTGTCAGGCCAACTCGACTGCCATTATAGCACACTTCTGTCATGCCCTTCTTGGGTCATTTAAGAGGTCCTCCCTCATCTTCCACCAGACATGCAGACCACGGTCAAACAGGTCCATGACCAGGGCTGTGCTGTTGCTAAACAGCAGCTCCAGACGGCCTTGGATATCGGGGATTCTTGTGCCCACTCACTGGCAGCCACAGTGGACTCTCGCCGCAGGGCTTGGCTGAGGCTTTCCTCCTTCCCGGCGGATACTCAGCATAAGCTTGCTGACATGCCCTTCCTGGGCACCGACTTGTTCGGTCCAGGGGTGGCCGGTCACCTTCAGCGTATAGAGCAGTCCAATGCCACCTTGAATGCCTCTTCTGCTAAGGGTTCTTCGGGCAAGAACTAGCAGAAGAGAAAGTCATTTTGGAATTCTTCTCCTGCGGTCAGGCAGCCCTCCTATCAAGGAGGTCAGCAGCAACAGCAGCAGCAGCAGGCTCAAGCTTGGCACCCATGACCAAAGCAGGGTCCTCAACTGCCCCATAAAGGAGGCAGAGGTGCAGGTCCCGGAGCCTCCTTCTCCTCTAAGCCTGCTCAGTGACAGGTTGGGGGTTGCCACCCCTACACCCGTCATGCCAGTTCTGGGTCCTCCCGTGGGGGGTCGGCTCCACCACTTCCTTTCCGCCTGGTCCGCTGTCACTTCGGGTAGCTGGGATCTCGAAGTGGTCAGTCGGGGACTGTCTCGAGAATTCGAGCAGTACCCTTCCAGCCGAGCCGCGCCCCTCAGGAGAAACGGATCTCCGCTTGCACCCAGTCGGCTCTTCAAGACGATGTAGCTCAGCTCCTCCGCAAGGAGGCAGTAGCTCCAGTACTGGATCCACCAACAGACCCAGGCTTTGTTTCCAGGTACTCCCTGGTGCCCAAGCGGACGGGGGTTGGTGCCCCATCCTAGATCTCCATGACCTGAATCAATATCTCAGGCCTCGCACCTCCGGGTGGTCACTCTGACCCAGATCATACCATCCCTGGAGCGAAACATGTGGTTCTGTTCACTGGATCTACAGGACGCCTTCTTTCACATCCCAATCTGTCCGTCCCATCAGCGGTTCCTCCACTTCAGGGTCGAAGGGACCCTGTGTATGAGTGCCAAGCCATGCCATTCGGCCAGTTATCGGCCCCTCGGGTCTTCACCAAATGCATTGCAGTGGTGGCGGCCCACCTTCGGCGTCGAGGAGTCAGAATCTACCCTTATCTCGACGACTGGCTCTTGGCAGGTTCCTCCCTTCAGGAGGTGGAGAGGTCCAGGGGTCTGGCCCTCCAAACCTGCTCCCAACTCGGCCTCCTAATCAACGAGGCCAAGTTGGAACCGTACCCTCTCAGGTGATGGGCTTCATTGGGGCAGAGCTCGATTATTGTCAAGCCAGAGCTTGGCTCCCAGCGGACAGGGCAGAGGTTCTCTCCTCCTTTGCCCAGTCATTTCTGGTTGGGCACTTGTGCCATACCTGGGATTTTCTGTGCCTTCTGGGTTACATGGCAGCATGTTCCTCCGTGGTCCATTGTGCCCGGTGGCACATGCGCCCCTTCCAATGGGAGCTGGCCACTCAGTGGATTCAGCGCCGCAGTCATTTCGACCAGCTGATCACTATGACTCAGAAGATGTGGGACGCTCTCCAATGGTGGACCGTCACAGGCCAGTTGCAGGAAGGGATCCCATTTGTCTGCCCGAGCCGACAGCCGTCCCTACGACCAATGCCTCTGTCATGGGCTGCGGGCCCACATGGGGGACAACAGGGCCCATGGGTTCTGGACCTCCAAGGAGTCCGGTTTTCACATCAACTTGCTGGAGCTCAGAGCAGTCAGACTGGCACTGCCAGCTTTCGCTCCTCAGCTCTGGGGTCAAGTCCAGACGAACAATAGCACGACCATGTACTACTTCAACAAACAGGGTGGCACGCATTCCCATCTGCTATGCAGGGAAGCGCTCCGCATCTGGACACTCGTGAGCCATCTGGAGGCAGATCTCCTAGCCATCCACGTGGCAGGAGCCTCAAACCAACTGGCGGATGCTCTCAGCCGCATAGGTGAGACATCCCGCGAGTGGTCTCTTCATCCAGAAGTATCATATGGTCTTTTCTCCCGCTGGAGCAAGCTGAGGCTGTTTCATGCCCGCCCCCTCTTAGCAGGGCTCACTGCAGGGGGATGGCTTCTCGAGGCCATGGACCCCAGGACTCTTCCACGCCTTCCCTACATTTCCCTTGATCCACAGGGTGCTCCTCAAGGTGAGGAGGGACAAGGCACAGGTGATTCTGGTAGCCCCAGACTGGCTACGCCAGTTCTGGCACTCAGATCTCCTCAGCCTCAGCAGCAGGCCCCCGGAGCTGCTTCCAGCCCGCTTGGTCCTGATCTCAGTCAACCAGGGGAAGGTATTCCATCCGGACCTTCAATCCCTGCACCTCACAGCTTGGTACCTGAATGGCTAGAGTTCCAGGCTTTGGGTCTTTCCGAGGATGTCCTCACAGTGGTAGAGGCATCCAGAAAGGAATCAACCAGGAAATGTTATGCCTTCAAATGGAAAAGGTTTTCCATTTGATGTCAGGGCAAGGGCCTGGACCCTCTGTCCTGTCCAGTGGCTTACATTCTTGACTACCTTTGGTCTCTGTCCAAAGGGGTCTTCAGTCATCGATCCTTAGGGTGCACCTGGCAGCCATCTCTGCTTAACAGGCGCGGGCCGGTCAGCAGACGTTGGTGCAGAAGACAGTGGTTGGGCGCTTTTTCAAAGGCTTGGATCACATATCCCCTCCGGTGCGTGAACTTCCACCTCTGTGGGATCTACTGCTGATACTGGCAAAGCTCATAGGCAAGCCATTCGAACTGATGCACAAGTGTGAGCTATCACACTTGTGGAAGACGGCCTTCCTGGTGGCTATCATGTCTGTCAGAAGGACAGGGGAGCTCCAGGTGCTCTTGGTGTACTCCTTTTATCTGGTCTTCCACAGGGACAAGGTTGTCCTGCACCCCCACCCGAAATTCCTTCCGAAGGTGGTGTCAGAGTTTCACTTTAATCATGTGTTGATTCTGTCAGTGTACTACCCCAATTACACCTCGGAGGCCGAGAACAGGATCCATACTTTGGACCTGAGATGAGCTCTCTCCTATTATAAGGAGAGGACGACGGAAATTTGGGGTGAGGTTCGCCAACTGTTTGTCACCTACGCTGAAGCCTCTTCTGGCAGACCAGCAGCAAAGCAGATGACTGCTCGATAGATAACATCTTGCATTAGTCTGTGCTACGAGTTGGCAGGCAAGGGGCCTCCCAGAGGGATAAGAGCTCATTCTACCCGCCATACCGCTACATCGGTGGCTGCTTCAAGGGACATCCCTATCCAGGAAATCTGTCAGGTTGCTACCTTACCTGGAAGACAGCAAACACCTTCATTACCCACTACCACATCGACCTTGAGTCATGCCGGGATGCTGGTTTTTGGAGCCTCAGTTCTCCAATCTCTGTTTATGAAGTAGGGTGTGTGTGCCTTGCCTCCCTTCTCCCGGAGAACTGCTAGGATTCTGCCAATAAGTGTGGATGAACAACATATCCGTGATCCTAGAAAAAAAGGTTACTCACCTGTAACAGTTGTTCTAGGAGTGGTATATATTGTTCATCCATCCCACCTGTCCTCCCCGTCTGCGGACGCACAACCTGAGCTTCCAGCAGGCTAAGATCTGGCATCATGGGGCGGAGCCAATGGTTATACCTCCCTGGGTAGGTGGGAGGAGCCAGCTTCAAGACCTTCTGGCAAGATTCTTAAAGGGAAAGGACATGCCAAAGAGTGTGGATGAACAACATATACCACTCCTAGAACTACTGTTACAGGTGAGTAACCTGTTTTTAATGAGGGGGCTCTGCCCCCCCATGTCCCCTCTTAGAGCGGTAGCAAAGCAGTTGTAGCGATAGCAGGTAATGAGCAGGAGCGTAACTATAATGGTTGTTTTTGCCCCCCATACCCACCTCTTTGAGCATTGGCAAAGTGGTTGTAGCAGTAGTGGGTATGGAGCAGGAGCATAACTATAATTTTCTTTAATTCAGATCTCTGCCCCCCCATACACCCTTTTAGAGCAGTAGCGAAGCAGTTGTAGCGGTAGTGGGTAAAGAGCAGAAGTGTTGGGTGCGTATGAGTGTCAGCATCAAGATGCAGCTGTTGATGGCAGCATGCCGTATCTTTTAGCATACATAAAAATATAGTGTAAGTGGGCCCGGAGTGCTGCACTGTGGCCCCTTAATCTTCTAGGAAGAGGAGGCATCATCCAATGTGTCATAATTAGAAAATATATCTTTCTTGTGCATTAATTTTATAGAGGGTCAGATCTTTGAATTTCTTATTAAAAGTACTAACTATGCTAACAGGATCAGAGTCCAATTTACCGTTGATTAGGATCTCATTAATGGCAGATCTTACTTCAAGTGGGAGCTCTAGCAGCAGGCTATAACCATTAGGACTAATGCCCCAGGGCTTAGGACCCACCATAAAAATTCTCAGCTAGCAGTACCCAGCAGGGACCGCTCACTGACGTCGGCTCCTCCCCGATGTCTGTCACAGTACAAAAGGGGCGGACTCAGCTCCACCCCAGTTCTTTTCCCACCGCGACCCGCTCATGTTGGGGAAGTTCCTGGCTTATCCAGCAAAAAGAAATTAAAGAAGAAAACTGTTCCTTTTTCGTCGGGTTTCGATGATTTTTTTTCATCGTTTTCATTTCCTCCGACTTTAGTCCGGTACATGTCGTCACTGTCATCGGTCTCTTCCTCTGGCTCTAAGACGAATAAGTGTGATTGTGGCCGCCAGATACCTTCAAAAGACGGCCACACCAAGTGCGCCCAGACCACGACAGCACAGCCTGCAAAATCTGCAAGGGCTTCACGAGCAGGACAAGGATCAGATGCATGAAGGCCCTAAAAGCCCATCTCATGGAGCAGAAAATGGATGTCCTGCACACTTCGGGGGAGGGGGGCAAGCACTGGGACAAAAGCAAGCGCCCCAGCAACAAGGACCGTAGCCGGTCCCATCACTGCTTCTGGTCCCGCTCTCACTCATCCCCCAAGAAGGCCTCTTTCTCCTTGGGCTCGTGGGACCATCACAGGTGCCCAGAGACTCTAGAGTGCCGAGCCCTCCCGCCAAGAAACCGGCCAAGGTGGGAACGTTAAGGGAGAAACCGGCGAAACCCAAGGTGGCTCCACTACGGGTTACCTCCCAAGCCTCTTCGGCACAAGCTACGGCCCTGTCTAGGAGGTCTGGCCTTGCCCGATGTGGGCAAGCCAACGGGTGAAAAAGTTACCGCCTCCTGCAAAACCGACGTCTGACCCCGTGCTGACGCTGGTAGAGGCTACTCTAGTGGAAGACACCCCCATGGTAGGGGCGAGCTCTTTTCTCGGTTCTGAAGCCGCGGTCTTTAACAAGGAGGAACTGCAGGAGCTTTTCACCTTCTGGTGGAGTCAGGTGAAAAAAGAGCAGTCTCCACCGAGGCGGATCCGATGCCGGATACTGACCGGCTGGACAACCTGGAACCTGAAGGTTTTCCCGCTCCTTCTCCACAGAAGGCCCCCAAGCGGCTGCTACCTCGCCCGCCCTCGAAGGTGCGTTCCTGGTCCAGGTCTCAGGACCGTCGTCGGTGCCCTTCTTGATCGGGCAGCCGTCGTCGGTCCTGGTCTTGGCCCAGGAGCTATCCCGCTCTCCCAGGCGGGCCCACTCCCAGTCCCAACGCCGGGCCCCAGGCTGACGTCAGTCATTGCTCCATCATCGGTCCCACTGCCGCCGCTGGTCCTTGCACCAACGTCGGTCCAGTAGCTACCGACTCTCGAGTGGGGGGAGTCCCAGACACAGCGCAGGCCGTCCTAGGCCCAGTAGTAGGTTGTCTACTCCTTCTCCTGCTTCCTTATCCCTCTCGGGGGTCTGGGTTCCCCGGGGGAGAAGGACCAATCCGCTCACCTCCTGATGATCCCACCTTTATGGATGTCATGAGGCACATCCAGGCCTCCAATGCATGGGAGATGGAGGACCTGGATCCTGGACACCATTGACTGGCCCGTTTCCTGAGGCAAAAGGAGCCCAAGCCTCTCGTGGTACCTCCTTTAGCGGACACCTTCCAAGATCTCACCAGGATAACTTGGAAGCATCCAGCCTCAGTCCCGGCTGTTCTGAAAAAGTCAAATAGGCTGTATAGAGTCCCGAGGGATGAGCCTTTCCTGGTGGAACCCCCTCAGGTGGACTCATCGGTCATTTCGGCTGCTCATGACAAGTCCAAGCAGCCTGAGCACCTAAGCTCCCAGCCTCCTGACCCAGAATCCCGCTGCTTGGACCAGGTGGGCAAGAAGGTTTACTGTGCCTCCACCTGCTCCATTAGATCCCTCAACTTCCTCACACATAAGGTCCAGTACCAGCATGCGTTATGGGAGAGAGGGCAGGAGCTAGCCAATGCCTTGCCAGACTCCGCACAAAAGACGGAGCTTCTGGACATCTTAAAATCGTGCTCAGATGTAGGCACACATGTTCTCTGTGCCTTATATGACACTGCGGATATGGGGGCCAGAACGTCAGCGTCAGATGTGTGTGCCTCCACTGCCATGCCTGGTTGAGAGTGTCAGGATCTTACTTGGAGAGTGTTCCTGCAATAGGTCTTCACATATAGGACTGCGCTCCCTGGCGTCAGGTTCCAATGGCAAACTTGTAGCTAGCAGTCATCAGCGGGGACCACCCCCCAACGTCAGGTGACGCGATGTCAGGCCGACTATAAAAGGGGGCGGTCCCTCGCCTGCCCGCCAGTTCTTTTCCACCGAAGCCCTAAAGAAAGGTAAGTAGAAAGGAAGGAGTGATAACTTCTGGGACCATGCGCCCTATCTAGACCCAAGGGCTAGGCAGGATGAAGGATAATGGAAACATTCCAGGAGCTGGGGGAAAGTGGGTGGGGAAACTAGACCTACTGCAGGAACCTCTCTCGAAGATCTACTGTTATGGTAAGTTCTTACGTAACTGCAGTATCTTACTTCGAGAGGGTTCCTGCAGTTGGTCTTCACATATAGGACAGAATACCCAGCCAGACCAAAAGAAAAAATCAGAGACGAGGTTCTGGGAGGAGGAAGTGTCTGCCAATCGGAGTACTGTCTAGGTCAAAAGACCTTGCAGGACCGCAAGGCCAAATCTAGCACTGCGCCTAGAGGCAATGTCCAGACTGTAATGTTTAGTAAAGGTGTGGGCAGATGACCAAGCTGCCGCTGCACAGATCTCTGCCGTGGACACATTCCTGAAAAAAGCGGTAGAGGTAGCTACACTCTGAGTGGAGTGACCCTTAACTGCCCCCGGAAGGGACTTTTTATGTTTTTGATAAGTAAAGTGGATGCAGTTAGCCAACCACCTAGATATGATCTGTTTTGAAATGGCCTTACCCTGGCACTGGAGAGCAAAGCCCACAAAGAGCTGATCTGACTTACGGACCTCTTTAGTCCGGGTTGTGTAATACCTCAAGATGCGGTGCACATTTAAGGTGTGCAAAAGATATTCCCCCCTGTTGGAGTGCTGAGGGCAATAGACCGGCAGTTCAGCACTCTGACTGAGAGTGGTTTCTGAAACCACCTTTGGGAGAAAGGATGGGTTACTCCTAAGGACCACTCTGTCCTTATGAAAGATCAAATCAGGCTCCTTGCATATGAATGCCTGAAGCTCTGAGACCCTTCTGGCTGAAGTGACAGCAACTAAAACAATGTCTTCCATGAAAGGAAACGTATGTCACAATCTGAAGCCAGTTCAAAAGGGGGCAAAGTAAGTTTTTCTAACATAAAATTAAGATCCCAGGGAGGACAGGGGTTCCGGACTGGATGTGTTAGGTGGAGGATACCGTTCAAGGTTTTAGAAACCTCCAGTTGAGCTAAGGTTTTGCCCTCCACTGGGAGGTAGTAGGCCAACACTGCAGAGAGATGGACCTTGATGGAGGAATAACTAAGACCCGTCTCTGATAAATGTACAAGGTACTCTAACACCCGGGTGACTGAGCATGAAAAGGGGTCCAAGCTCTTGGCTGTGGCCCAGATCGAAAATCTTTTCCACTTCATGGCGTAGATGGACCTGGTAGATGTTTTTTTGGCTTCCACCAGGACTTGAGCAACCTGGGAGGAGACTCCATAGTGGGAAGTTGCTATGTCCACAGGTGCCACGCATGAAGGTGGAGAGATTGAAGACTCAGATGCACCAGGGTGCCCTGCCTCTGTGTCAGAAAGTCATGAGACAATGGCAGGAATACCGGAGGTTCTAGAGCCAGCTGTTGTAACAGTGGGAACCAAGTCTGACGGGGCCACAGAGGGGCAATCAGAATCAGGTGTGTTCCTTCCACCAGAAGTTTCAACTGAACCTTCTGAATGAGAGGAAACGGAGGAAAAGCATATAGAAACCTCCCTGTTCAAGCGAGAGAGAGAGAGTGTCGTCTGCATAAAACACCACGGGAGGCGGCGAGCAAAAGTTGGAGTAGTTTGCATTAGAATAGTGATGCGAACAGATCTACTTCCGGCCGACCCCACGCACACTCTCCGCCATGTGCCCCAGAAGTCTGAGGAAGGTCCTGGCCTGGACCTGAGGGATTACTAGGACCAATCTGGCTATCTCCCGCAGGCGATCACCCCTCTCTGGAGGTAGAAAAGCCATGCCTGGATTGAGTCCAGGACCGCCCCTATGAAGACTAGTCTTTGGCTAGGCTCCACAGAAGACTTTGGAAGATTCAGGGTGATCCTCACCTCTTGGAACAGAGTATAGGTATCTCCAAGAGCCTAAAGGAGACACGTCCTTGACGGGGCCACAAGGAGCCAATCGTCGAGGTACAGGAAGACAATGCCCCTGGCACCTTAGAGCCGCAGCTACCACTGCCAAGCATTTGGTGAAGACTCGAGGAGTGGAAGAGAGGCCGAACGGAAGAACCTGACACTGATAAAGCTCCCCCCTGGAAGTGGAACCTCAGGAACTTCCTGTGGGGGGAAAAGACCCCGATGTGCATGTACGCATCTTGCATGTCTATGGAGCAGAGCCAGTCTCCTTGGTGCAGCAGAGGGAAATCCTGAACCTTCGGTACTCTATATAGTTGTTTAAGGAGCTGAGGTCCCTCTCATTCAGAGAGTACTGTTGAAGATACAGGCGGAGAGGGCTCAGATGATTCTGATTGCCCTGTTGTGGGCTTGGCAGATTTGGTTCCCACTACTTCAGCGGTTGTCCTCAGAACCTCCAATTCTGCTGCCAATATGCTCGCAGTTGCTGTCCCTGGATTGGGGCACACTGGTCCATCTGGATCTCAGATCTTTGCACCTTCATGCTTGGCTCCTGCAGATGTAGCAAAATCAAGGTTTGGGGTCTCCCAGGAGGTGACGGACGTCCTCGTCTTGGCGAGGAAGCCTTCCACTCGCTCCACTTATGCTATGAAGTGGAAGCGTTTCTGCTTATGGGTGTCGTCTCACCATCTGGATCCCTTTACCTGCCTGGTGAACTCAGCATTGCAGTATCTCCTCTCTTTATATCAACAAGGCTTGAGCTACTCTTCAATACAGGTGCACATGTGGGCCATTTCTACATATTATGTCCTCTTGAGGGATAGATCCTTAGCTCAACTGGATGTGGCCTGCACCTTTTAACGGGGTATTCTGCATATGAGACCTCCCACTAGGGATCCTATCCCTACCTGGGACCTCCTGTTTTTTTTGGAGAAGCTCACTCTCTCCCTTTTGAGACAGCGGCTGATTGTGAGCTGCATTACCTTTCCTGGAAGGTTTGTTTTTTCGTTGCTGTTACCTCAGCTTGAAGAATTTCCGAGCTCCAGGCTCTGATGTGTAAAGAGCCTTATTTCATTTTTCACAGGGAAAGGGTTTCCTTTAGAACAATTCCTAAGTTCCTTCCTAAAGTGGTCTCGGAGTTGACCCTCAACCAGTTGGTTAACCTTTCAGTTTATTTTTCTTCTCCTTTCATTAGGGGAGAAACTCTCCTTCACATACTGGATGTTCACAGGGCACTGAGGTACTACCTCAAGTGCACAGCTGCATACCGTAAATCAGAGTAACTGTTTGTGTCCTTCGCGCCACAACACTTGGGCAAACCGGTGCAGACTATTTCTAAGTGGCTTGTCCACTGTATTGTGTTTTGCTGCGAGAAACACAACAAACGCTTCCGGGCCCGGTTAGGGGTCACTCTACTAGGGGAGTCTCAGCTTCTTTTGCCGCCTTGAAGAATGTCTCTATAAGAGGCATCTGTGTGGCCGCCACCTGGCATTCTGTGCACACATTTGTGAAGCACTATAGCCTAGACATTGCATCCAGACGCCATGACAGTTTTGGCTTGGCAGTCCTTCAGGGACTCCTGTCCTGACTTGCTGTGTTGTCAGCTTTATTACCATCCTTCCTCCTCCTGGGGTAAGGCACCTCCTTGGTGCGGGACTGCTTAGGATTCAGTCCTAATGGTTATAGTCTACTGTAAGAGTTCCCACTCGAAGTAAGATAGTACAGTTACACAAGAACTTACCGTAACAGTAGGTCTTCGAGAGGAGCTCTTGCAGCAGGTGCTGCTTTCCCGCCCTCCATCCCCTGGGTGAGGTGTTCAGCATATCATCTACAGGCTTCGCTTCTTTCTCTCATTAGGGGCCTGTTTGATGGTCTTGGCGGGGGAACTGGGGTGGAGCTGGGTCCGCCCCCTTTTGTCCCGTGACCGATGGGGTGGAGCCAACCTCAGGGGGCGATCCCTGCTGGGTACTGCTAGCCGAGAATTTTTCCTGGTGGGTCCTAAGGCCTGCGGCGTTAGTCCTAATGGTTATAGCCTGCTGCAAGAGCTCCTCTCAAGATCTACGGTTTCAGTAAGTTCCTACGTAACTGTACTGTCTTTCTTCAAGAGGGCTCTTGCAGTAGGTAATAACTTTTGAGGACTGAGTCGCCAGGCACTAGAACCACACAGAAAACTTAGCTAGCAATGTGTGGCGGGGGACCGCCTTCCAACGTCACGCTATATAAGGGGCTGCCCCCACGCCTGCCCTCCAGTTCTTTCCTACTGTCGACCTGTGCAAGTCGGACCTCTCGGAGAACACTGCTACAGTTGACTGCCATTTTGGATGAGTATTTCCATCCTTTTCTAATGTTTTTCTTATTTTCAAAAATAGTTGTATTTTCATGTATGTCTTCTCAGACGTCTACCGAGTCACATAAGAACAAGTGCGATTCCTGCTGCTCTCAACTACCGCACAAAGACAGCCATTCCCTCTGTCTCTTCTGCCTGGGACCAGGCCACAACATCTAGGATTGTGTGGCCTGCCAGCGCTTCAACAGGCCTTGGAAACCCATATTTTGAAACTAAAAATGGCTTCAGTGGAGAAAGGTGCAGAAACTGAGAAGTTCATCCTCCTCGCAGGGGGGGGATCATCAGACTCCCACAAGAAGAAGAGGAGAAAGGACAAAGAGAAGCATCGAGACTGGGAGAAGTCTCCTTCTAGAGCATGGATATGTTGTTCATCCACACTGTCTGGCATTGTCCCTTTCCCCTTTAAATCTTGCCGGAAGTCTTCAAGCTGGCTCCTCCCACCCACTCGGGTGGTAAATACCTCAGCTCTGCCCCATGACACCAGATCTTCCTTTCCGCTGGAAGATACAGGTTCCCTCGTGCTACCTTGCAGCAATAGAGGCCCTGGAGTCAATTCGGCTGCTTCAGCAGCTTACCTGCTCACTGAGGTGCCTTCCTAGGCCGTGGACCCCAGGCCTTCTCTATGCCTTCCCTCCATTTCCCTTGATCCACAAGGTGTTACTCAAGGTGAGGAGGGACAAGGCAAAGGTGATCCTGGTAGCCCCAGATTGGCCACGCCAGTTCTGGTATCCAGATCTCCTCAGCCTCAGCTGCAGGGCCCCGGAGCGACTTTGTACACACCCGGACCTGATATCATTGAACCAGGGGAAGGTCTTCCACTCGGACCTTCAATCCTTGCACCTCACAGCCTGGTTCCTGAGCGGCTAGAGTTCCAGGCTTTGGGTCTTTCTGTGGATGTCTACACCGTGGTGGAAGCATCTCGAAAAGAATCGACCAGGAAATGTTATGCCTTCAAATGGAAAAGATTTTCCATTTGGTGTCAGGGAAAGAGCCTGGACCCCTTATCCTGCTCTGTGGCTAACATTCTAGACTACCTTTGGTCCCTCTCCAAAGGAGGTCTTCGGTCATAGACCCTTAGGGTGCAACTGGCAGCCATCTCTGCTTACCGGGCGCAGGCCGGTCAGCCAACGTTGGCACAGGAGACGGTGATCGGGTGCTTTTTCAAAGGCCTGGATCACATATCAGCTCCGGTGTGTGAATCTCCACCCCCGTGGGATCTCTTGCTGGTTTTGGCAAAGCTCATGGGCAAGCCATTCGAACCCATGCACAAGTGTGAGCTCTCACACTTGTGGAAGACTACCTTCTTGGTGGCTGTCACGTCAGCCAGAAGGACAGGGGAGCTCCAGGCTCTTTCGGTGGACTCCCCTTATCTGGTCTTACACAGGGACAAAGTTGTCCTGCACCCCCACCCGAAATTCCTTCCGAAGGTGGTGTCAGAGTTTCACTTCAACCAGGTGTTGACTCTGCCGGTATATTACCCTAGCTACACCTCGGATGCCGAGTACAGGCTCCATACTCTGGACCTCAGGTGTGTTCTCTCCTACTATAAGGAGAGGACGTTGGAAATTCGGGGAGAGGTTCGCCAGCTGTTTGTCACCTACGCTGAAGCCGCTTCTGGCAGACCTGCAGCCAAGCAGACTATTGCAAGATGGATTACATCATGCATAAGTCTGTGTTATGAATTGGGCTAGAAGCCTCCCATGGGGATAAGAGCTCATTCTACCCGCCATACTGCTGCTTCGGTGGCTGCTTCCAGGGACATCCCTATCCAGGAAATCTGTCGGGCTGCTACCTGGAAGTCAGCGAACACCTTCATTACCCATTACAACATCGACCTTGAGTCATGACGTGATGCTGGTTTTGGGGCCTCGGTTCTCCAATCTCTGTTTCCTAAGTAGGGGGCGTGTGCCTTGCCTCTCTCCTCCCGGAGAACTGCTAGGAGTCTGCCAGACAGTGTAGATGAACAACATATCACGCTCCTAGAAAAAGGTTTCTCACCTGCAACAGTAGTTCTAGGAGTGGTATATGTTGTTCATCCTGCACCACCCGACCTCCCGGCAGGCGCACAACCTGGCTTCAAGCGGGCTAGATCTGGCGTCATGAGGCGGAGCCGAGGTATTTACCACCCGGGTGGGTGGGAGGAGCCAGCTTGAAGACTTCCGGCAAGATTTAAAGGGGAAAGGGACAATGCTAGACAGTGTGGATGAACAACATATACCACTCCTAGAACTACTGTTACAGGTGAGTAATCTGTTTTTCCCGCCTGTGGCACCCTCCAGAGCCCATGGAAGATGAGCGGCCTTCCATCAGCAAACCTAAGCCCCTCCGACCAAGCCTGCTTTCTCCTCCGAGGAGTAGCCTGTGGTCCATCTGCCTACACTGGTGACAGTGCAGGCTGGAGGCTTTGGATCCTCCAGGGCCTCAGCCAATTTTAGGATTATTTCTGCTCCAAGGTCTAAGTCCAGTGGTGTGGCTGGTAAGTCGGTCATCAGCATGCCTGATGAACACACAACCCTGACTGATAAGTCAGATGCCGGCTTCTCCGGTGTACGCCCAGTCAAGGCGCTTCATGGGGCCCCGATAACAGGCCTGACGTTGATCCTCCAGATCAGCGCCTGCTGCCACCTAGGCCGCAGCCATCACTAGAGGGCTCCCTCTCTCAGGATCCTCCCTCTCTGCTACCTTTGGTGGAATCTCCATTTTCACCCCACAGTCTGGAGCCAGAGGGGGGGAGGTTCCACCTGTCCTCACCTCTATGATGCCGACGCCGGACCTCACTGTGCCAGACGTAACCAGTAGTCCACCGGCACCCATGCCAGTGGTTCCTCCGTCTGGGCCCAAAAACCCTCCCCAGACGCCAGTCAACACAGCTGGTACTTTGGCGCCACCAGACCTGCTCCCGAGCCCTCCCAATGTACCAACAGGCCCTCCTTCAGGTCCCCAGGGGCCGCCAGGTCCTCTAGTAGGTCCGTTGGCCCCTCCATCGGGACCACCCACTGGTGCCTCCTGCAGGGCCTATGCCGGGCCCCTCAGCACCGCCGGCAGGGCCTCTGGCAGGACCACCAGTGTCCAGATATCCGCTACCAACATTTGCCAGGGTATCCGACGCCATAGTACCCAGCGCCAGGGTACCCTATGCCTCATTACCCTTTGCCCAGCTATCCTTCACCAGGCTGTCCATTGCCAGGTTACCTGGTGCCACAGTACCCAATGCCAGGGTACCCGATGCTGGGCTAACATTTTCCGGGCTACATGCCCATGTACCAGCTCCCTCCGCCTCCTCCTCCTCAGTCTCAGGTTGACCTGCGGGCTATTTTCCAGTCAGGTGGACTGAAGCCAGGGACCGATTCTTGTCAGAGTTTGACAGGCATGAGCCAGTTGTGGCCTCGATACCGGCTCACACGGCACCTATGCCTAGGTCCTTATCCCTAGTGGATTCCCATCCATCCACTTCTGGGCTGACATCGGGCTGGGCTTCAGCACCGGCCTAGTGGAGGAAGTATCGGCTCCCCCAAAGGAAATCTTCTCCTCCATGAACTCAGTCCCCAGATTGGAGCCCGTTTTCAGATTCGGACTCCGACTCTTCCTTTACAGCCTCTGACTTTGACACTCCTCCTCCTAATGAGCCTGTCCCAAAGAAGTCTCCTAGGTCTCCGGCCAAGGACCCTTCATTCATGGAGCTCCTGTGGAAAATACAAGTGGCGCGAGGCTGGAAGACTGAGGAACAGGACCCAAAGAGACAAAGGCTGGCGGAACATTTGGATTTGCCGGAAGTGTCTCCTCTCCTCTCCTCTCCTCAACCCACTATGGGTAGGGCCTCCAAAGATTTGGAAGCTTTGAATACCTAGAGGCCAGTGGGGCACAGGACCCAAGGCAGCATGGATTCACAGCGGGAAGGTCGTGTCAGACAAATCTAATAGATTTCTTTGACTGGGTGACCAAAGTAGTAGACCAGGGAGGGGCTATGGACATGGCCTACCTAGATTTTAGCAAGGCATTTGGTACAGTCCCACACAAAAGATTAATATACAAGTTAGCCAGCCTTGGAGTGGGTCCCAAGGTGGTAGCCTGGATAAAAAAATTGGCTGGACAACAGGATGCAAGGGGTAATAGAAAACGGAGTCCACAGTGAAGAAAGGAGGGTTACTAGTGGGGTACCACAGGGTTCAGTACTGGGACCGGTCCTTTTTAATGTCTTTATAAGTGACATTGCAGAGGGACTGGAAGGAAAAGTATGTCTTTTTGCAGACAACACAAAGATCTGCAACAAGATTGCTACACAAGGTGGGGTGGAAAGGATGAGAAGGGACTTGGCAGGGTTAGAGGAATGGTCAGATGTATGGCAGCTTAGATTCAATGCAAAGTGCAAGGCAATGCACCTGGGAAACAAAAACTCAGGGGAAGAGTACACAGTGGGGGGTGAGATACTGACAACAACAAAAATGGAAAGGGACCTGGGGGTAATTATATCAGATGACCTAAAGATGGGCAAGCAATGTGAGAAGGCAGTAAGGAGGGCTGGGGGGATACTGGGATGCATAGGGAGAGGCATCAGCAGTAGAAAACAGGAAGTTGTTATCCCTGTGTAGAGACAGTTGGTGAGACCCCATCTGGAGTACTGTGTGCAGTTCTGGAGACCCCATCTCTCAAAGACATAGAGTGGAGGCTGTCCAGAGGAGGGCAACCTAAATGATGCAGGGTCTGCACCAGAAGACATACGAAGAGAGACTAAAGGAGCTTAATATGTATACCCTTGAGGAAAGAAGGGAAAGGGAGGACATGATAGAAACTTTCAAGTACCTCAAGGGAATCAACAAAGTCCAAGAGGGTAGTATCTTTCAGAAAAAGAGATGTGCAAGAACAAGGGGGCACAATTTGAAGATAGAGAGGGGATGGCTCAGAGGTAATGTGAGGAAGTATTTTTTCACAGAGAGGGTTGTAGATGCATGGAACAGCCTCCCTGAGGAGGTCGTGGAGTCAAGAACAGTGGGGGAATTCAAGAATGCATGGGACAGACATAAGGCAGTTCTAGTGGGGGGTAGGAGAAAGTAGGCTGTTGGTTAACTAGGATCTGCAGCTTATCCATCAGGTAGGAAAATGGGCAGACTATATGGGCCAAGTGGTCCTTATCTGCTGTCAAATTCTGTTTCTGTGTCTCCACCATTTGGCAGCAGCCATTGTCAGTGCCTTCCATCTCCAAGAAGGCAGACCGATTACCATATTCCGGAGGGCAAGGACCATCTTAGTATCCACCCCAAAGTGGACTTCGAAGTCATTAATGTGGCTCATGATTACTCTGCAAAACCTAAGCACATGAGCACAACCCCTCCGGACAAAGAGTCTAGACAAATTGACCAGTTCAGATGGAAAGTTTACTCGTCCTCTGCTGTGGCTTTAAGAACACTCAGCTATGTGGCTCATTTAGTGCTATACCAGAAATCCATTCTGGGCCAACTCGGGGCTGAATTCAACTCCTTACTGGACTCGGGCACAAAAAAACAAGATCACTCAGACAGTGTGCACAGCAGAGATCTCTTGCCGAAATGCTCTTAGGGCTACATACAATGCAGTGGATGCTTCTGCCAGAAGCACAGCAGTAGCAGTCTGCTTGCGCAGATATTCGTGTTGTGTATATGTGGCCAGGCTCTGGATGTCCAGTCGGCCATCCAGGATGCACCCTTTAGGGATCCAGTCCTCTTCGGAGGTGATGCCAAGGACATCATCACCAACTTACAGGACAAGGGTCAGGCACTTTGGTCTGTCAAAACAATGTATCGGTCTGAGAACAGGCCGAAACAGTCCTTTCATCGCCAACAGTGGCGCCAAAACAAGCAGCAGCCTGCCAGACATCAGAACAAACGTTGGGCCACCTCAGCTGCAGCCACTCCCCCAGCCAAGGCTCCGCGTGCCTCAGGTGGAGCTGTCCCAAAAAACCCTGCAGCCTCCTGACTCGCAGCAGGAGCCACCTCCTCTGCCGCCAGCTCTAGAGGAACAAGCAGGGGGCAGGTTTACCAGCCATCTCAAGGGTTGGCAGGCAATCACAACAGATTCTTGGGTTCTTCAACTAATCGCTCAAGGCCACACCATAGAATTCATGGAGAGTCCACCAAGAAACCCTCTAGGTCCATCTCACTATCCAGCAAACCATATTCTGCTCATAAGAGCAGAAATCAGGGCCCTTCTAGAAAAATCAGCAGTAGAGCCTGTTCCTTGCCATCAGGAGGGCAAAGGATATTACTCCCACTTCTTTCTGGTTCTCAAAAAGACGGGAGATCTAAGACCGATCTTAGACCTAAGCATGCTAAATTTATACATGGAGTACAAAAGATTCCACATGCAGAGCTTGCCAGGCCTTCTACCATTGCTACATCAGGGACACTGGCTCTGCGTACTGGACATGCAGGATGCCTACCTGCATATCCCAGTCTTTCCTTCCCACCTCAGGTTTCTCAGGTTTGCCTTCCAGGGGGAGTACTTCCAGTTCAAGGCCCCTCCCCTTTGGCCTTACCATGGCACTCAGGGTGTTTACCAAGTGCCTTGTGGTGGTGGCTGCTGCTTTACATCGCCAGGGCCTGTTTTAGTTCCCATACCTGGATGACTGACTTTTAACAGCCCATCGAAGGACAGCCTCATGGAATCCCTTTCCAAGACCCTGGAATTGTTTCACCAGATGGGCATTATAGTAAATTACCCCAAATCCCACCTCATTCTGTCCCAGCACCTCCAAATCATTGGAGCAGTCCTGGACACACTTCAGGTTCGGACTTTCCTACCACTGGACAGAGCGGAAGCCCTGCAACAAGAAGACAGCTCTGTGACATCCATGTGTTGGTACTAATGGCCACAGCCATTCCTACGGTGTCTCTGGCCAGACTACACATGCAGGTCATGCAGTGGACACTCAGGGTCCAGTGGAATCAGAAATCAGACGGCTTGGACCACAGAGTTTTGGTTTTCCGGCCCATGCAACAGGATCTCCTCTGGTGGCAAGACCTAAGCAACCTCACCAGAGTGGGGTCCCCTTCCTGGCTCCACCTCCAGTGTAGACACTGACCGCGGATGCCTCAGGTTAGGGATTAATTTTTTATTTTTTTTATTTAGTTTTTGTTGACCGGGTAAGTGCACTAGACAAATCCTGCCTATTTTCAGGCACGACCCGGGGGAGGGGGATACAGATGAATGCCAGCTGACCTTGAACCAGATTAAGCTGTTGGTGGTATTTTTAGTGAATGAGGGAAATTTGGCCAGGACACCGGGGAAATTCCCCTACTCTGCTGGAGCTCTGTGGCCAGTAGGGGAGCTGGACTTGGTTGCACGATGGCCACTTTGGATGGGAGTTTGACGGTGGAGGTTGTGTTGGCTGTTGGCGAAGGTGCTAAGCAGCGTTGTGACACGGGTTTGGAGATCAATACAGGATCTGAGGTGGAAATTGCGGAGTTCTTTCACGATGCAGTATCTTCTACAGAGGTTTTACCTAAGTTACAGATGGGTGTCGGGATTTCCTTGAAGGCTGATACAGCGGAGGCTCCAGGAGATGTTGTGAAAGATTTCGATGTTACTGCGGCTTTAAAACCGGCTTCTATGGCTTCTCTCGTGACTGGGAATGCGGAAGTGGTTGTGACACGAAGCAGCGTTGGGTCATCTACGGCTCGGCTCAGGGAGCCGGCGTTCAGTTCGGGTCCTTCTGGTAATTTGGATATCGCTGGATTAAGAGGCTTGGTTGGTGCAAAGTGGAGAAGATTGTTTCAACGAAGGAAGCGTTGCAGCAAAGGGGGCGGAGGAAGGCGAGGGTGGATTTCAGGGAGGTTTGCGGACTGAAGCAGAGGTTGTGAGTACTATTCAGCAAGTTTGCCTTTGCAACAATAACTCTGCAGAAAGAGACTGGGTTTGTGTTTAACCCAAAGAGAAGAGGAGTAGAGGGTGTGACTCGTGAGGACCCTGTAATTTATCAGTCGGTGGCCAATGTTCAAACAGGGGTGACTGAATTTAGTTTTTGTACTTCAAAAACGAGTGTTCTATCAAAAAGTAAAATAGCTCCTAGTCTACAAAGGGAGGTTACTGGAGGTAGCCCTGTGTCTCCTGTAGGGGGGCCTTCTACTCCAGTTATGTTAATAAATCATGATGCAAATTGGTCTCCTCAGGGAGCTCTGGAGGCGGCTGGGTGGAAACAAGCAGGTACAGGGGTTTGGACACCTGATCCTTTATGGGATTCCTCTCTGGACTTGAATAAACATTCTCCTGCGTGGAAACCAGGTGTGGTGCAGGGATCAGGAGGTAATTTAGATAAGGAGGCACAGCTAGCTATAACTAAAGATGTTGTTTCAGAGCCTTTGCCTGCATGTTCGGAGCCTCCAATAAAACAACTGGGCCCTGAGGGAGCCTACGCCTGGGGAGAGCCGACAGGGTAAAACCATTGATGTCTGCTTTATTTGCACAAAGTAAGCGGAAGCTGCACCTAGACGTAATGCGGTCCGTAATAAGATACAAAGGGGTTACCAGAGAGACCGGACAGGCATTATGTGGGAAAATCCCTAATAAAAGAGTCATTGTCCTTTTCCCTGAAAGATGTTTTTGCTTTTATTAACATCTCGGGAGAGGATAATTTTGATATTAGCTTTCGTTCTCCCTCCTTATTGGAGTTATTTTGGGAACGATATAATCAGGTAAAGTTTTCTCCATTGTGGACCCCCTTTTTTGTGATACCCCTTACAAAACTATAGATTAAATATGTCACGGTGATGTTTCAGAATGAGGGGGTGCATGTGGAGGATATTACTTACTGGCTGGCTCAGAAGTGTGAGGTTCAGAGTGACCCGGACCCTATTTTGGACTCTGAACATTTCTGGACAGGTGGTTGGAAATATAGAGTAAAATTGAGGCAGTCTTACTTGGGTGTGGAACATATCCCAAATACCTTTTTATTGGGAAGGGATGGGGGGTATGTTTTTACAGTGGCCAGCCCAGGGCTTGTTATAAATGTGGTTCCAGAACTCACCTGTCTAGTACATGTGATCAGCCAAGATGTGACAACTGTAGTGAAGTGGGTCACCTTACAATGTTTTGTAATAATGCTACCAAGTGTGATCTGTGTGAAGAACGAAATCATGTCTTTCGGGATTGTCCATGAGCAACACAGAATAAGGCTGTTTGTGGAAACTTGGATATGATTATTTCCAAAGCTCAAGATACTAAAGAAAGGCAGCAAGGGGTTGGTGATACCTTAAAGCCCCCTTCTTTACCTCAGAGCACTGTAGATAATAATGTAGTTGAAATCCCGACTAGGCCTCATGCCTTAGTTAAAGTGGCCATTGAAGAGGGTGGGTCAGTGGGGGTTTCTGGACTGTTACAGCCAGTCTGTTATAAGAGCTCAGATGTGGAGTCAGTAGCTGAGATGACTCCCCCTCCTTCCTTTACCTCCCAGAAGATCTGGTAGAAATTTGAAAACTATCCCACCCCCGAATCCGGAGCCTTTGGAAACAAAAAATTCTTATGCTGCATTATTTTGGGGGGATTCTGAAATGGATCAGGGAGATACAGACTGCCAGAAGTCATTATATGATTCATTGGCGCCACCTAGGGATGATTATAAAGAAAAGAAGACGAAAAAGGCGGCAAAAATAAGTTAATTTTCTGCAGTACAATTTTTTACATGATTTAATGGGTGTTCTTTGGGCCTCTGTTAATATACATAGTATTTTGAATCTGCAAAAGAGACGGGCTGTGTTTCAGTTTTTACATAATTCTGAGATTGCAATAGTATTTTTACAGGAAACTTGGATGTTTTCTAAAGATCAAATTGTTTCCTTTCAAAAGGATTGGCCATGGGGTCCATCATATTGGTCCTTTGGGGTTGCTAGAGCTGATGGGGTTGGGATTCTTTTTAATGCATATAAATTGGTTTTGTATAAATTGATTGATTTATTTCAGGGTAGGGTGTTAATTATAGATGGGAAATGGGAAGCTGAGAATTTTCGGTTTATTAATATTTATAATCCCCAAACGAAAGCAGCCCAGGTAACATGTTTGAAAGGGATTCAGCCATTTTTAGTTACATCCTTGACCATACTTTGGGGTGGAGACTTTAATTGTAGTATAGGGGCAAACAAAAGGGGGATAAATACCAAGACCTATTGTGATTCTAACTGTTTAAAAAATGTTGTAAGACTAGCGAATTTAGTGTCTTGTGAAAAGTTCGGTTCTGATGGTTTGGGTGGCACTTTTTTAAGGGGGAAAAAGGGGTTTTCAATAGATTACCTTTTTATCTCTAATACAATTCCTGCAAAACACTTCATTACAGTACCAGTGGAGTTTTCTGATCATGTCCTTTTGCAGGTAGAGATAGGAGGGGTTACAGATCAAGAAAAGCAACAGACAAGATGGAAGCTAAATACTGTGATGTTACAAGAAAAGCTGGTTCTGAATTCAATTAGATTAATTCTAAAAGCCAGATTATCTGTGTTTTTGGTTTTTTTTTACACCGACTTGGGAGTATGGTGGCAAGAAACAAAAAGGGATTGTATTGTATGGTTTAAAAAATATGGGATCCGTTGTAGGAACTCGGAGTTCTTTGCCTATTTAAAATTAAGATCCCAGTTACAATATTTACTTATACTAGCAAATTCTTCCAGACAGGATTTTTCTGAACAAATTGAGGGTATTAAGTTGCAAATGAGGGGTTTTCAATATGATAGGGCTAAAACTATGCAGGCTGTGATAACCAATCACATGAGGAAATTGGTAGTGGGGGATCCATTTGAATTATGTAAATCAATCAAGGATCATTCTTCTTTAAAATTTTTAATTCACAGGGGGTGTAGAGTGGACAAAGTGGCTTCTATAGTAGATGTGATAACCACCCACTTTCGGGATTTACAATCCGCTCATTCACATTCGGTACAACAGATTAACCAATTTTAGGCCCCGAGACAGATTTCTTTAAGGGGGTGAAAGAGGAAATGATAAAGCCCTTTTCTACTTTAGAGATAGAAACAGTAATAAATCATTTAAAATTGGATGTTTCACCAGGGTTGGATGGTCTTTCCAATTCCTTTTACAAAACATTATGTTCAGAATTAGTCCCTGGTTTGATTTTAGTATTTAATAACTTTTTAGAGGGTGACGTAATTCCGGGGTTTTTCTCAGAAGGTTTACAGACTTATATTTGGAAGACAGGGGATAAGGGGGATTTTGGGAATTGGAGACCAATCACATTGCTGAATTCAGATTATAAGATATTGGCAACCTTGATAAATAATAGATTGAAAACCTTGGCTAGTATAGTGATTTCTCCTGCACAGCATTGTGGACTTCCAAACAGGAGAATTCAGTCAGTCCTGTGTACTATAAGGGATGTCACTGAACATTTGAATGACGTAGGAGTGGTGGGGTGTTTACTATCGGTGGATCTTGAAAAAGCCTTTGATAGAGTTAGTCACCCCTTTTTGTTTACAACTTTAAAATTTTTGGGGTACCAGAGCGATTGCTTCATTTAATAAAAGGGCTGTATGCCTCTGCGTTGGTGTATCCAGCAATTAGAGGACAATTAGGGAAAGGTTTTGTTATGGGAAGTGGAGTAAGGCAGGGTTGCCCCTTGAGCCCTCTACTATACATTTTTTCTCTGGAGCCCCTGGTAAGAGCAGTTAGCATTACCCCAAGGTGGAAAGGGGTGAATTTCCTTTAACAAATTCTTGCCTGAACATACTGGCATATGCAGATGATGTCTTTTTTTTTTCAAGAGGGCACAAATGGGTATATTTTTTTCAATTATTTCAATCATACTCTAATTTATCTAATGCTAAAATTAACTGGTCTAAAACCAGAGGGTTATTAATGGGAGGAGACAGACAGACCCCTTTCAATACAATACTATAAAGGTGTCTACAGACCCCCTTACAATATTAGGTGTGGTTTTTGGATCCAATAACCTCCCGGAGGAGAATTGGATGGCTGTTTTGGATAAAGTGACGTTAAAAGTGGGTAGATGGAAGAAGTTTAGATTTTCAAAACTTAAAAGAATCCAGGTGTTAAAACAGTTTATTTTACCATGCTTGCAATATTTAGCGATCAGTTACCCCCTGCCGGCCCAATTTGAGACAAGACTTTACAGCATTTGTTTTCAGTTATTATGGGGGAATAGGCTGAATCCTGTAAAAAGGTGTTTTACTTACCTAGGGAAAGATAAAAGGGGTTTAGGTATGGTGGACCCGGTAGTTTTTTGTTTTTCATTATTTTTTTCCTTCTCATTAAAACAGTGTTTAGAACCATTGGATAATCAGGAGTGTAGTTTTTTAGAGCTCAGTTAAGACGTTATGTCATGGCTTGGGTACAATGTGCTCCTAAATTATCCAATTTTTTTTCTTACCGGAATATTTTAAACCGGCAGCACGAAAGCTGTATAAGTGGCAGGTTACTAAAGACCTGATTAAAGGGAGTTCGTCTCGGAAGATACATAACGTATTGATGACAGTAATACATCCCTTTCAACCTAGCTTTAAAAACTGCCCTTCTGGGCTGATTCCTAATATTTTAGATCAGCTGAATAATCCCAGGTTACCGATTCATATGTGGGAAGTCCAATGGCTCATTATGTATGGGAGGTTGAATGTAAAGGGAACAGCTAAATATAAAGCCAAGGAAGAGAGGAATTGTCCTTATGAGGAATGTATTAATAAGGAAGAAACCATGGAACATTTTTTTCTCCAGTGCTCTTTTCCGGTAAAATTATGGGCTTTTTTGGCAAAAAAATGGGACATGAATTGGTTGGCTTGTTTAAATTATGATATATTAGTAATTGGTAACTTTCCTCCTAATTTAAAGAGGTACGAAAAGGGTACTTTAAGAGTATTACTTGCATGTTTACGGTACTGCCTTTGGCAAGTAAGATGTCAATGGGTTCTGTATCAAAAAAGGACTTCATTAGAGGGGTTTCATCTATATGTCGTAATTGAATTGAGGAAGATTTTTATTTCAGATAGTAAATTGTATACCATAGATAAAGTTAGGAAATGGTGGAAAGGTTTTTCACATATCATAAAATATAAATAGCAGGTTGAAATTCTGTGTTATATTTTGTTTCTCTTTTGGGGTCTTTTTTTTTGGATTGATGGGGCACTTTCGGATATTTGGTGGGGTTCTTTAAAATTTGATGATTTGGGATGTATTATTATGTTGGTTTATTGATGTTCTGAAACCTTTTGTATTTGAATGGTTTGTACCTATGTTTCTATTTTTAATAAAATCACCCCTACTCTTTGCCAGTAGGGGGACTGCTGGTCAGTGAGTCTGTCATTCTGACTCAGGATGGAGGAGGAGAAGGATGTCCTGCTGAGTGCAGGATCGGCTGCTGTTATGCGCTCCGAGGTTCTAGATTCAGAAGTTTTTTTTTGATGCTCCTACTTCAGATGTGATACCTGAATCTACAGCAACAACCTCTGAAAATAAAGTCGTTTTGTCTGCCTTGCCTTTGGATATTATGGAAGTTGCTCCCGTTTCAACTGTACAACTTGACGCTACTTACGATTTGCTGACTTTGCAGCAACAACTACATGATGAAGAGGCTCATTTTCGATCTCGCCAGACGGCATTGAGAGCTGCTATTGCAGCTGTGGAAGTACGTCCTGAGTGTGAGCAACCTATGGAGAGTGCTATGCAAAGTTCTGCTTTGAAGGCTGATTTGCTGCTTACCTCGCAAAGTTCTAAGCAGCAGAAGGCAGATGGTCTGGATCAGAAACAATCAACGAGTGCTGTCGCAGCTACGGAGGCTCCTTCGTTTCAGGTACTGGGCAAACGGCCTTGTTTGTTTTCCAAGGGAATCTGTTTTCGGGCTCTGTTACTCCATTTACTAGTCCTACGACTTCGAGTCTAGATTGTCAAAGTAATGTGGAGGTTCCCCCAGTTTTGCAACAAAAAAAGTCCTATTGACTCGACTGAGTGGTCAGTAAATGCTGCGTTGCAAGCAGCAGGGTGGGAAAAATCTGGCACTGGTGCATGGGTCTCTGGCCCTTCTCCCATCTCAGTGTCCCCTCGCAAAACTATTGCACTATCTCAAGACTGTTCCCCTACGGTTTCTCATCATGCTACGGATTGGAGTTCTGTGATGGATGCGGTTTCTCCTTTACGAGTACGTAACGGCTTGGAACTTACTCAGAACCCAGTTTTGCCTCTATTCCAGGATAGTACTGTGAAGCAGTGTGGGCCTGCTCCTTTGGTAGCACCTACTGAACACCTTACCACTGGACATACTGAAACTGTGAAAACGTTTGCATCTTTGTTTAGAGCTCCTGTCTTTTCTGCTAAACGGCATAACGCTATTAGGCTTCTTTACAAAGGGGGTTTGGATGTATTTCCTGACCGAAAGCATGTAGCCAGGACTCTGTTAATGGGTTCTATGTTTTTTTCACCACCTGAAATATATGCATTGATCCATGTTTCTGGAGAGCCTGTGTTTGATATTAGCTTTAAACATGGTAGTGGGTTACAAAAATTTTGGTTTCAATATCTGCTTTTAAAAACTTCTGCTTTATGGGTTCCCTTTGAAGTTGTGCCTCTAACTAAACCAGCATCCCGCATGATCACTGTTTTGTTCCGTAATGAAGGGGTGTGTGTTACAGATCTTTTATTTTGGTTGAAACAGAGGTGTACAGTTCAGGGCAATCCTGAGCCCGTTTTTGATGAAAACCACATTTGGAATGGGAGTTGGAAAGTACAGGTTGTTTTGAAAACATCTGATTCAGGTTTAATCCACTTGCCAAACAGTTTTTTTTTTTTTTTGGGCAGAGATAAGAGGGGTTTTATTTTATGCAGGCCAGCCAAAGGCCTGTTACCGTTGTGGAACCACAGGCCACCTTAGTAGTATGTGTGACTGCCTTAAATGTACAGCCTGCACTGAATTTGGCCATAGTGCTGCTACTTGTCAGAATGATCAAGTGTGTAACTTATGTGATGTAAAAGGCCATACTTACCATTCTTGTCCCCTCTGCTGCTCGCTCTCAGGGTGAACAAGCTGATTGGGATGAACAACATGTGTCTATTGCCCTAGCTCAAAGGGCTCAGACCCAGCGTTCTACCCCGAAACCTAGTGGTGACTTTCTGAAACCTCCTACGACTGTTCCTACTACAGTTGAGGGTTCCTTGCACCCTTCTGACATACCGCCTCCCGGGCCCAGTGATATACTGGTTACCCCTATGGTCACCCAGCAGGCGGTTTTCATTTCTGGATTAAGTGACCCCATTAGGGCTGAGGTTGAATTCCCTCCCCCTGTGCCTTCCACGGCTGTTTCCCATACTCCTTTGACACCTATACCTAAGGCGTCCAGACGAAGACAGCAGTGGGTTCAACCAATGGCTAAAATGCCTAAGACATCTGATGTCTCTGTTAAAAATAGATTTTCGGCCCTGCCCATTGAAGGGGATGTTTCGGGGAATGACTCTGAAGGGTCCTCAGTACTTTCATCTGTTTTGGATTTAGGGTCTGAAATGGAAGATCCCTCTTCTGATGTGGTCCCTCCTCTGTCTGGGAAACGCACTGGGAAAACGAAACATACTCGGACCACCAGAGCTTCTTCTAAGAAGCCTCCTTGAGTTTGAGCTTTGCCTCTGTTTGTTTTTCCCTTTCTCTTATGTCTCTGATGCCATCTTTATCTATTTACTCCATTAATGTGAATAGTATCAAGTGTATTCGGAAAAAACAGGCTGTATTTTCTTGTTTACGATCTTTTTCTGATGGTATATTTTTTTTTACAGGATACCAGGTTGCATGCTGTCTCTGAATTAAAGCAAGCTATTTCCTTTTGGAATACAGGCCCCACTTTTTGGTCTCTTGGTGAAGACACTTGCTCTGGGCTAGCTGTCCTGTTCCATAATTTAGATGTACATTTAATAAAATTGATTGACCTTATTCCTGGTCGAGCTTTAATTTTAGATGTCAGGATATCTAGTACATTGTTCCGTTTTATTAATATATATGCGGGTCAAACAAAGGTGGCCCGTATTGAGCTTTTTCAAGCTATTCAGCCTTTTTTGCATTCTGCCCATCATATTGTTTTTGGGGGTTTCAATTGTGGCCTTAAGATTCGGGATAGAGGGAAACAGACAACAACCAAAAAAATATTTTGTGATATGACCTACTTATCTACCATGATCCGAAATGCGAATTTAAGGGATGCCTATTTTGAGAAGGTGGGTAAAGCAGATCCCACTTTTTTTAGATCTACCTCTGCAACTAAGATAGATTATTGTTTTATTTCCCCTCTGTTACAAATTGCATTGGCAAAAACTCTTCCGGCAGAATTTTCTGATCATAAAATTCTCTTTTTGTTATTAGGGAATTTGTGTGCTTTCTTTTGGTCCGGGTTACTGGAAATTAAATTCCCTGTTATTGGCTAAAACGATTGTTCAACAGGACTTGAAGTACTTTATTCAAGCCAGAAAATCAGTCTTTGTTATGTATACAGACCCCTGTAATTGGTGGGAAGACACGGTGCGGGATTTAATGGCTTTTCTGAAATCCTATGGTAAATTAATTCGGGATGATGACTACAAGTTTATCTTAACAATCGGTTGCATCTTCAAAAACTTTTATCCTTAGCCTCTGCAGTGAAGCATGATTTTTCGGCTCAAATTCAAACAATTAAACTTCAAATGGTTCAATATCATCTATTACAGGAACAACATTTAAAATACCAGCAATTATATTGTACACAAGGAAAGAAAGGTTATGTGTGCCCATATGAGGGATATACTGCCCGAAATATAAACCGAACTATGGATGGTTTATTTGATTCCCAGGGTAATTTCTGTACAGATACTAGTCGACTGCTTAATATTGTTTCTTATTTTACATCCCAGACTTTTATTTCACCATCGATTGATCATGATGCTTTAGCATCTTTTTTTGGACTCAGTCCCTATTACTCAACTTCCAGACCAATTATTATCCCCTTTAATTATTGATATTTTGCCTTCTGAAGTTGAACAAGCTGTTATAGCTTTGAAGATTAATAAGGCCCCCGGTGGTGATGGCTTAACCAGTGAATTATATAAATTCATTGGTCCATATATTTGGAGGGAGTTGGCAGCCGTTTTTTCGGCAATTCTTAGGTCTGGGGCCCCCTCCTTGCGCATGACTGGTGGTATTCTGATTCATCTTTTTAAACAAAAAAGGTGATAAAAGATGTATACAGAATTGGAGACCGATTTCTCTTCTTAACACGGATCTTAAGATCTTAGCTAAATTCTACATATTCGTCTTCTATTAGTTGCAACCCACCTTTTATCTCCAGTCCAAACATGTTCTTTAACAGGCAGAAATATTTCGGACCATCTCATTTTATTACGGGAGCTTTTTGAACACAGTTTTAGGTCTAGAGCAGCTGGTTTGGTGCTCTCTCTGGATCAAAAACAAGCTTTTGATTCTGTTAGTCATACCTTTTCGTGGGCTGTTTTAAGAAGATATGGTTTGCCTTTGCAATTCATACAATGGGTAAAATGTCTTTATAATACAGCAACGGTTACTCCTGTCATTAGGGGTTGGAAGGGACCTATGTTGTCTGTTAAGCGGGGGGTTCGTCAGGGGTGCCGTCTCAGTCCTCTTTTATATGCCTTTTGTATAGACCCCTTACTTAAACTCTTGAACGCTTCGGCCTTTTTAAAACCAATTACTGTGGCTTCTACTCCTTTGCCATATAAGGTCTTAGTTTATGCTGATGACTTGTGCATTTTAGTTAAAGATGAAGTTTCTGTTCAGTATGCCCTTGATGTTTGTTTCACATATAATTCTTATTCAGGTACTGGTTTAAATCTTGATAAATGTAAGGGTTTACAGCTTGGTTCTGTTGTTTCACCTAATCTGACAATTTCTGGTATTGATTTTTCAGCTACCCATTTGACTATTTTAGGGATCTGTTTTGGTCCCGGGGATATGAGTACTCTGAATTTGGACCCTTGTATTTCTCGAGGTAAACTGTTAATTGCAAATTGGAATCGGTGGAAATTTAGTAAACGAAAACGTGTCTATTTGATTAATACTTTTCTTATTCCAATATTCCTTTATGTGAGTTATATTCCCCCCCCCCCCAGTCAATTATTAGTTACTATTTATAGTATTTTTTTTCAAGCTGTTTGGGGTAGCAGGCTGAATCCGATAAAAAGGAGTATTCTCTATTTACCGACTAATCAGCGGGGTTTGGGGATGGTTAATCCGATCTTATTTTTTTATCCTATTTTCTTTTATGCTAATTTTCGTCCTTTTTTAATTTTTTCCGATAAACCTTGGGTATCCATGTTGGATTTAAATTGTGGTCAATGGTTAAGGCAATGGAGACAGGGGAATTTAGGGGTTCTATATAGATCCTTGAATATCCCATCTTATATTAGAGACTCCTTTATATATATTAAGCGTTGGAAATTGACTAGCCCTCTTTTTTTTATCAAAACATCGTAAAGGGCTTTATAATTGGGTTATACAGACGCATTTTACTGAAGCAGAAACTTTCCCCCGCTGTCCTCTCCCTTACAGACCTAACATTTTAAGTTTATTAAACATCCCTAGAATCCCAGAGAAATTTCAAGATTTTCACTGGCTAAACTGCCATGATAGGATAAATATTAAGGCAAACCAAAAACATAAACAACTGACTGAACGGGTGTGTGTTAGGCCTGGGTGCTTACAACAGCTAGAAACCACGGACCACCTTTTTTGACTTGTGGGTATATTGTACCCTTTTGTTTTTTTTTTTTAGCTTCTATATGGAAGGCTCCATGGTTTAATTCTATTTCTATGAAGGCTTTGATGTGGGGTGACTATAGAGGAGCAGAGGATTGGCATAGAGACACTTTGACTAAACTTCTGTTGGTCATTAAATGGCACATCTGGAATAGCAGATGTTTATTTTCTTTGCAACAAAAATTTGTTTCTCATGCTGACCTTCTTGGTAAAATTATTAAGGATTTGAAATTCCAATATGGAGAAGATTCAAAGGTTTTACATTCTAAAACGTTACAGGCTGTGTGGAGAAACATGCCTTGGATAACGAATTCAGATGTTCCCATTACTTGAATGGGAGGTTTGGGGCCTGGTATTTTTGTTCTATATTTCTGTTGCGGCAACTAAAGCCTTTTTTTTTTTCTTTTCCTTTTTTATGATTGTTTTTTCCTTTTTCTCACTTATGTTTTTTTCTGTTGACTATATATATATATATATACATATATATATGCCTTGGGTTTGTGAATTTTGCATTCTTTATTTTGTTCTCATATTGTTACTACATTGTCATTTTGTATGATCTTTTTCTTCAATAAACTCCCCTACTCTTTTCGATAAGTGCCATGGGACCTCGGTTTAACGTCTCATCCGAAAGACGGCACCTCAGAAGTGCAGCACCCCTCTCATGCTGCACTACAGTGTCAGCACTGGGACAGTAACCCAAGTGCCAGATGTGGGAACTGAACCCACAGCCCTCTGATCTCCCGGCCTCAGAGGTGAGTGTGCTACCTACTAAACCACTGACACTGATAATGAGATGGGAAGCTTATCTGGGGGATCGCAGAACCCAGGGATCCTGGTCTCAGACAGAGCTGTCCTTACACATTAATGTGCAGGAAATTAGGTTAGTGCTTTATGCACTTCAGGCCTTCCAGGCCTTCCTCCTCCCGGGAACTTTTCTTGTTCAGAAGGACAATATGTATGTAGTATGGTACCTGAACAAACAGGGAGGCACGTGATCTTACCCCTTTTGCAGAGAGGCTATGCATATGTGGAATTGGACAGTTCAGGACGACCCACTGCTGATGACAGTGCATGTGGAAAGGATGAGAAGGGACTTGGCAAGGTTAGAGGAATGGTCAAATGTATGGCAGCTTAGATTCAGTGCTAAGAAGTGCAAGGTAATGCACCTGGGAAACAAAAACCCAGGGGAAGAGTACACAATGGGGGGTGAGATACTAACAACAACATAAATGGAAAGGGACCTGGGGGTAGTCATATCAGATGACCTAAAGGTGGGCAAGCAATGTGAGGGCAACTAAAATGGTGCAGGGTCTGCACCAGAAGACATATGAAGAGAGACTTAAGGAGCTTAATATGTATAGCCTCGAGGAAAGGAGGGAGAGGGGGGACATGATAGAAACTTTCAAGTACCTCAAGGGACTCAACAAAGTCCAAGAGGGTAGCATCTTTCAAAAAAAAGAGGTGTGCAAGAACAAGGGGGCACAATTTGAAGATAGGGGTGGGGCGGCTCAGAGGTAATTTAAGGAAGTATTTTTTCACAGAGAGGGTTGTAGATGCATGGAATGGCCTTCCGGAGGAGGTTGTGGAGTCAAAAACAGTGGTGGAATTCAAGCATGCATGGGACAGTCATAAGGCAATTCTAGGGGGTGGGGGTAGGAAAAAGTAGGCTGCTGGTTAACTAGGATCTGCAGCTTATCCAGTAGGTAGGGAAATGGGCAGACTGGGTGAGCCAAGCGGTCCTTATCTGCCATCAAATTCTATGTTTCTACGTCCCAGGAGTCCACAGTGTCCTGTTGGACATGCTTAGTCGCACCCAAGTGAATGCACACGAGTGGGAATCAAGGCAACTGGTGGTAGAGAACATCTTCAAGCTCTGGGGTCGCCCATATCTAGATCTGTTCGCCTCCCCATACAACGCAAAACTACACAGTTTCTGCTCATTCATTCCTGGATGTAGTGTTTTCTGTCAAGACGCGCTGTCACTCTGCTGGACAGGGAGGTTCTTACGAATATATGAAATCTGCCAGCAGATAAAGGCCTAGAGGTCTATCAAGTCTGCTCGAATGTGCAGCTAGCACCCCTTATTCTGCAGCTGCTCTTCCCTTCCCTTCCCTTCTTGTACGCCTTCCCTCCCTTACCGCTAATACAGAGGATACTCCTGAAACTGCAGGTGGAAGGGGCTCACATGATCCTGATTGCCCCTTACTGGCCTCGTCAAGTATGGTTACCTCTGCTATAGCAGCTCATGATGGAACCTCCGATGCTTCTGCCACTCTGTCAAGACCTCCTGACCCAGGAACAGGGCAAGCTGGTCCATCTGGGCCTCAAGTCCCTTCACCTTCATGCGTGGCACCTTCTGACATAGCGTCTTCACGCTTCCGGGGTATGTGCCAGAGTAGCACAGGTCCTAGTAGAGGCCAGAAAGCAATCAACAAGGACTACCTAGGCGATGAAATGGAAACGCTTTTCCATTTGGGCAGCTTCCAAGGGATGGGACCCCTTTTCCTGCCCCGTTCCACAGGTCATGGAATGTACGCATACACAGATACACAGAAATGTGACGGCAGAGAAAGGCCCCACGGCCCATCTAGTCTGCTCAACATCCTACCTCCCCCCTTCTGTAATGCTTCCACCCTCTTTTCCCAACCCCTTAAATCTATCCCAAGCCCTCTTGAACCACTCCATCATTTCAGCTGCCACTACCTCCGGCAGCTTGTTCCAGGCCTCCACCACCCTCTCTGTGAAAAACTGCCCCCCTGACATTACCTCTGTATTGCCCACCTTCCAGTTTGAGGCTATGTCCCCTCATGTTCGCTCTCTTCTTCAATTTGAACAAGCTGTCACCCCCCACCTTATTTATTCCCTTCAGATACTTAAAGGTCTCAATGATGTCCCCCCTCTCCCTCCTAGTCTTCTGAAGGTACAAATTCAGCCCTCTCAGTCGTCTCTCATAGGGTACATCCTGCATCCCTCGTACCATTTTGGTTGCCCTTCTCTGTACCCTTTCCATCAACTCAACATCTCTTCATAGGTGAGGCCTCCAGAACTGCACCCCATACTCCAGATGCGGCCTGACCTTGGTTCTGTATAATGGCATTAGCACCTCCCTCTTCCTGCTATTAAAACCCCTTGCAATGCAGGCCAACATTCCATTTGCCTTTCCCACCACCCTGCTACACTGGCTGCCCACCTTGAGGTCACGTGATACCATAATCCCCAGGTCCCTTTCCGTTTCCTTCTCCTTAATCACCCCCCCAAGGGAGTAAGTTTCCTTCCAATTCCTCCTCCCCAGGTGCATCATCAAGCACTTTTATGCATTAAACTTCAATTTCCAGGTGTCACACCACCTCTCCAGCCTCTCCAGGTCCCGCATCATGGCTTGCACCCCACTAGGTGAATCCATCCTATTGCAGACGTTTCTATCATCTGTGAACAGGCACACCCATCCCTCCAGACCCTCCACTAGGTCAGTAACATAGATGTTAAAAAGTATTGGTCCTAGCACTGACCCCTGTGGCACCCCACTGGTCACCGCCTGTTCCCTGGAATATGTTCCATTTACCACCACCGTCTGAACCCTTCCCTTCAACTAGTTTTCCACCCACCTGGTGATCCTGGTGAATATTTTCTGCACCTCTCAGATCTGGGCCTTAGATATTATTTTTTTATTTTTTTTATTTTATTGTTTTTGGTCCAGTCTTCCCTTACCTCAGGTCTTGTCCGTTCGTGCCCCCATGCCCAGGCTTACCCCTCTGGGCGGGGCCATGGGGGGCTTCCGACTCCCTAATGGACATTGTGGGCAAGACCCAGATTACCGTCCCGGGTCGGGCCCATGAAAGCGGGACCCTCTGGCAGGCATACAGTCATGGCCAAAAATATGGCACCCTTGCACTTTTTCAAATAACTCACAATTCCTCTAAACATAAGTTAAAATTAACAACAGTACAGTATTTGGTCTCCACAATTCTTTATTTCTCTGTTAATATTACAGAACCTTTGTTTTTGATTCAGAATTTAATATATCCTTTTAAATCAGAAAATGAAAAGAAATGGCATTGACAAAATTATTGACACCCTAGGCTTAATATTTGGTAGCACAGCCTTTGGTCAAAATAACTGCAATCATCCACTTCCTATAGCCATGGATGAGCTTCCTGCACCTCTCTACTGGCAGTTTGGCCCACTCTTCTTGTGCAAACTGCTCCCGTTCTCCCAGATTTGAAGGGTGCCTTCTCCCAACTGCTGTTTTTAGATCTCTCCACAGGTTTTCAATGGGATTTAGATCTGGACTCATTGCTGGCCACTTCAGAACAGTCCAGCGTCTTGTCTTGAACCATTCCTGGGTGCTTTTTGAAGTGTGTTTGGGGTCATTGTCCTGCTGAAAGACCCATGACCTTCGGAGACCCAGCTTTCTGACACTGGGTTCAACATTGCACTCCAAAATTGCCTGGTAATCTCCAGATTTCATGATGCCATGCAGATGTTCAAGGCACCCAGTGCCAGAGGCAGCACAGCAACCCCAAACATCACTGAACCTCCTCCATGTTTGACTGTAGGAAGGTGTTCTTTTCTTTGAAGGCTTCATTTTGTTTTCTGTAAACATAGAGATGATGTGCTTTACCAAAAGCTCTAATTTGGTCTCATCTGTCCACAGGACATTCTCCACGAAGGATTTTGGCTTGTTCAGGTGTGTTTTGGCAAACCCCAGTCGGGCTTTCTTATATCTCTCTCTCTCAGCAGTGGGGTCCTCCTGGGCCTCCTACCATATAACCCCCTTTCATTGAGTTGGCAACGGATGGTGTGAGTTGAAACTGTCGTACCTTATGTCTGAAGGTCAGCTTGAATCTGTTTGGCAGTTGATCGAGGTGCTTTCTCCACCATTCGAACAATCCTGCGTTGCAATCTTCGATCAAGTTTTCTCTTGCGGCCATGTCCAGGGAGGTTGGCTACAGTGCCATGGGCCTTAAACATCCTGATAACATTACGTATGGTGGAAACAGGAACATCAAGGTCTCTGAGATTGATTTGTAGCCTTGAGATTGTCCATGCTTGGCTACAATCTTCTGTCTGACCTCCTCAGACAATTCTCTGGCTGTCTTTCTTTTCTCCGTGCTCATTGCAGTACACACAGTGACACAAAACAGGAGAATGAGTCCTTTTCTCTATTCAAACTGGTTGAATGAGTGATTTTTATATTGCAGGCACCTGCAACTCACCACAGGTGAGTTCAAGTCCAAAGTGAAGGAGAATCACCTGCTTGAAATCTGTTTCTAACTACTTCTAAAAGGTGCCAATAATTTTGTCCGGGCCATTTAAGGATTTCTGTGTGGAATAAGCTAAGACTTAGAAATTTTCTGCTTTTTGTGTTTTATTCCATTGCAAACCAAAGAAATACATATGTGGATACCAAAATATTTTTTAATTTCAACAATTTTCTGGAAGGAATGGTGCATTATTAGAAAAAACTGCTAGGGCACCAGTATTTTTGGCCACGACTGTAGGTGGCAGTGGGTGGCGAAACGGGACGAGCCGTCATACTGGGCACTGGCATTTTTGTGGTTTTTCCTTGGGTAGGGACGTGCAATGATGTCCAGCATCTGCCCCCGTCCCCCCAGAGCATTCAGGAGCCAGTTGCTGCGGTACCCTTGGCCACCGCCAGAGGTCCGTCAAGCGCCAGTCACATGCCCCACTCTCCCCTCACAGAAAGAGAGCAGACCTCTGGACGCTCCATACTTCTCCCCTCCAGCTGGCTGTCCAATGCCCCAGGTCGGTTCCTGAACCCGGGTCACCGGCTCTGCAAGCAGAAATAAAACTGCTGCACCGATGGGCCGGCTAGTCCTTAGATATTCTTCATTGAAGGTTCATTTGTCTGCCATTTCAGCCTACCACACGCCGATGGATGCAAAACCTTGGCTCAGTTGGAGGCTTCCCAAACTTTTCTGAAAGGGATCCTACATCTGAAACCACCAGTCCGGAACCTCGTTCTGCCATGGGACCTAAACTTCATACTAGAGAAACTCACTTTGCCTCCCTTTGAACTGACCACAAGTTGCGACCTGTGCTATCTTTCTTGGAAAGTGCTCTTTCTAGGAGCGTGGCTATGTTGTTCATCCACACTGTTTGGCATTGTCCCTTCCACTTTAAATCTTGCCAGAAGTCTTCAAGCTGGCTCCTCCCACCTACCCGGGTAGTATATACCTCGGCTCTGCCCCATGATGCCAGATCTTCCTTTCCGCTGGAAGATGCAGGCTCCCTCGTGCTCTCAGCATATCGTAGGCCCTGGATTTCAAATTGTCGGTTTTACCAAAAATTAAGCTCATTAGAGTTGGCGATCATGCTTTCGCTGTCTCGACTATGGAGGAAAAATCATCCCCGGATTTCGCCGGTGCCCCTGCGGCCAAAAGATGTCGCGCACCGATCCTCACCTCACATCCGTTTACTGCCTAGGTGTTGGCCATGACACCTCGTCGTGCAGTTTTTGCCTGGCTTTCCATCCCAATGTCCTGGACGACTGCAAGGCACGCTTGAAGCTGGGGAGACTGGAAAAAAGGAACCCACCGGTGAAATCGAAGGAGGCTAGGTGGGCAGTTTCCGCGGCCGTGGCCTCTGCCAAACAGCTGGAACAGATGAAGGCCTTAGAGAAGGAAGCAGCTCGCGGTTCGGGCAACCGAAGCTTCTTCGTCCCGCTGAACCTAGGCTCCACCTTTACGGGCTCCTTCAAGGAGTTGTGCCAGTCTCTCCCCACCCAGGGTGAGGTGCCCTCTGGCTCGCACTCCTCCCGTTCTCACAAGAGAGAGAAGGACCCGTCGTCTTCGTCTCGTCGGAGACATTCTTGGGACCGGAAGAGGTCTGAGTCCCAAGAACACATGATCTCGACCTCGGTCGAGATTGCATCCTCGGCCGCCGGCTTTTCGGACCTTCCATCTGGCCAGGGGACCGAGGAAGTGGCTGACGAAGTCGAAATTATCCTCGACCCGATCGACCCTCTGTCGACAGCTGTGCACGACGACTCTTTGGAAAGGACTCCGGTCCTGGTTTTTCTGGATGAGGAGACCCAGCCTACTGGTGTCCCCATCAAGGACCCGGTCCCGGACCCTCGGATTTCACCGATCCCGGTGTGTCCCAATAGACTGAGTTGGCCTGCCCGATCTTGGTCTAGGACCCCCAATGCCAAATGACCGAGGAAGAGCCAAAAGCGCTCGAAGAAGAGGCGACACCACAGGTCCTCATCCTCTTTGAACGAGGAGAGACTCCGGCAGAAACTCCATCGGCATGATGAGGATCTTATGTGGCACCAGCTGATCCTGACTGGGCAGAAGCTGGCTCTGCCGCCTACCATAGCCATCACTTGGCTGTTGCCTCCTGGGCCGAAGCCGACCCCTCCAGAACCGAAGCCACCAGTTCCTCTGCCTGTGCGGCTGGCCTGTCTCCCGGTTCGGCCTATTTCGGTCTCTCCACCAATTCGGGTGGAACCACCGCCTAAGGAGCCTGAGGGAGGGTCTCCCTAGAAGAGGACGACAGGACATTGGGCTTCTGATCAGTCGGTTGTGGTCACCCAGACCACCCATGATTATGTATCGAAGGTGACTTGGGCGGAGACGCTGTATCACGATTCTTGGACTTGGGCGTCACCATACTACACTGCGCCGGGGATGACAGGTTGTCCGTGGGAGCAAGGATAGAGAAAGGCCCTTCCTCTTTCCAGGGCATTCTCCACCTCATCTCTGATTCCACCGGAATGCCCCTGGAGTCCATCCAGAAAAAGGCAGAGTACCCTCTCACTGACATCCACAAGAGGGGGGATATACTGACGGAGGCCTTTCTAGTGGCCAAGGCCATTGTTGGCCCTGCCCTCGAACTTTGGCAGCGTCCTGCTTCCTGCCCAACAACATCTGCCCGCAAGTACGCGGTGTCCATGGGGTCCCTTGCGGGGTTCACAGGGCACCCCTCGGCTGAAAGCCTGGTGACTGCCTCTGTCTTCAGGCATACTGGTATTTCAGCTGACACTAACTGACCCCCAGACAAGGAGTCCAAAAATATGGACCACTCTGCCCGCAAGGTCTGTGCAGCCTCTTCTCTGGGCCTTTGTTAGGCCAGCTCATCCATTATTATGGCACACTTCTCTCATGCCCGTCTTGGATCATTAGACGAGGTCCTCCCTCATCTCCCAGCAGACATGCAGACCATGGTCAAGCAGGTCTGGGACCAGGGTCGTGCTGTTGCTAAACAGCAGCTCCAGACAGCCTTGGACATCAGAGATTCTTATGCCTGCTCGTTAGCAGCCGCAGTGACCACTCGCCACAGGGCTTGGCTGAGGCTTTCCTCCTTCCTGGCGGATACTCGGCATAAGCTTGCTGATGTGCCCTTCCAGGGTACTGACTTGCTCGGTCCAGCATATAGAGCAGTCCAGTGCCACCTTGGATGCTACTTCTACCAAGGGTTCTGTGGGCAAGAACCAGCAGAAGAGAAAGAAGAAGCCATTTCGGCACTCTTCCTCTGCGGTCAGGCAGCCCTCCTATCAAGATGGTCAGCCGCAGCAGCAGCAGAAGGCTCAAGCTTGGTGCCCTCGGCCCAAACAGGGTCCTCAACAGCCCCGTAAAGGAGGCCAAGGCTCAGGTCCTGGAGCCTCCTCCTCCTCTAAGCCTGCTCAATGACGGGTCCAGGGTCGCCACCCCTACACCCGTTACGCCAGCTCTGGGCCCTCCCGTGGGGCGTTGGCTCCACCACTTCCTTTCCGCCTGGTCCGCTATCACTTCGGACAGGTGGGTTCTCAAAGTGGTCGGTCAGGGACTGCCTCTAGAGTTTGAGCAGTATCCCCCAGCCGAGCCCGCGCCCCTCGGGAGGAATGGATTTCCGAATGCACTCAGTCGGCTCTTCCAGACGACATAGCTCAGCTCCTCCTCAGAGATCCTCCAACAGACCCAGGCTTTGTCTCCAGGTACTTCCTGGTGCCCAAGCAGATGGGGGGTTGGCGCCCCATCCTAGATCTCCACAACCTGAATCCGTATCTCAGGTCTCGCACCTTCCGGTTGGTCACTCTGAACCAGATCATACTATCCCTGGAGCAAAACACGTGGTTCTGTTCACTGGATCTACAGGATGTGTTCTTTCACGTGCCAATCCGTCCATCCCATCAGCGGTTCTTCTGCTTCAGGGTTGAGGAGACCCTGTACGAGTTCTGAGCCATGCTGTTGGCCTGTCATCAGCCCCACGGGTCTTCACCAAGTGCATTGTAGTGGTGGCAGCCCACCTTCGGCGTCGAGTAGTCAGAATCCACGCTTATCTCAACGATTGGGTCTTGGCAGGTTCCACTCAACAGGAGGTGGAGAAGTCCAGGGATCTGGCCCTCCTAACCTGCTCCCAACTCTGCCTCCTGATCAACGAGGCCAAATCAGAACTTGTGCCCTCTCAGGTGATGGGCTTCATCGGGGTAGAGCTCGACTCTTGTCTAGCCAGAGCTCGGCTCCCGGCGGACAGGGCAGAGGTTCTCTCCTCCTCCTTTGCCCAATCATTTCTGGTTGGGCATTTGCGCCATGCCCGGGACTTTCTGCGCCCTCTGGGTTACATGGCAGCGTGCACCTCGGTGGTCCATTGGGCCAGGTGGCACATGTGCCCCCTCCAGTGGGAGCTGGCCGCCCCATGGATTCAGCGATATGATCATTTCGACCGGCTGATCACTGTGACCCAGAAGATGTGGGATACTCTCCAGTGGTGGACCGCCCCAGACTGGCTGCAGGAAGGGATCCCGTTTGTCCGCTTCAAACCGACGGTTATCCTTATGACCGATGCCTCCCTCATGGGCTGGGGAGCCCACATGGGGGACAACAGGGCCTATGGGTTCTGGACCCCCGAGGAGTCCTGATGCCACATCAATCTTTTGGAGCTCAGAGCAGTCAGAGTGGCACTGTCAGCTTTCGCTCCTGACTTCCAGGGTCAAGTGGTTCAAGTCCAGACGGACAATACACCATGTACCACCTCAACAAGCAGGCCGGCACGCAATCCTGTCTGCTGTTCAAGGAGGCGTTCCACATCTGGACCCTTGTGAGCCGGTTGGAGGTGGATCTTCTAGCAATCCATGTGGCAGGTGCCTCGAACCAGCTGGCAGATGCTCTCAACCATATAGGCCAGACATCCCACGAGTGGTCTCTCCGTCCAGAGGTAGCTTACAGTCTGTTCTCCCATTGGGGCAAACTGATGGTGGACCTGTTTGCCTCCAGGGAAAACACCAAGCTGAGGCTGTATCATGCCCGCCCCCAAAGCAGGGCTCGCTGCAGGGGGATGCCTTCTTGAGCCGTGGACCTCAGGCCTCCTCTGTGCCTTCCCTCCATTTCCTTGATCCACAAGGTGTTACTCAAGGTGAGGAGGGACAAGGCGAAGGTGATTCTGGTAGCCCCAGACTGGCTGCACCAGTTCTGGTACCCAGATCGCTTCAGCCTCAGCTGCAGGCCCCCGGAGTGGCTTTGTACATGTCCGGACCTGATATTTCTCAACCAGGGGGAGGTATTCCATCTGGACCTTCAATCCATGCACCTCATAGCCCGGTACCTGAGTGGCTAGAGTTCCAGGCTTTGGGTCTTTCCGAAGATGTCTGTGGTGGAGGCATCTAGAAAGGAATCGACCAGGAAATGCTATGCCTTCAAATTTGGTGCCAGAGTAAGAGTCTGGACCCCTTATCCTGCTCTCTGGCTAACATTCTCAACTACCTTTGGTCTCTCTCCAAAGGGAGTCTACGGTCTTCGACCCTTAGGGTGCACCTGGCAGCCATTTCTGCTTACCGGGCACAGGCTGGTCAGCCGACATTGGCACAGGAGACAGTGGTCAGGCACTTTTTCAAAGGCCTGGATCACATATCAGCTCCGGTGCGTGAACCTCCACCTCCATGGGATCTGCTGCTGGTTTTGGCAAAGCTCATGGGCAAGCCATTCGAACCCATGCACAAGTGTGAGCTGTCACACTTGTCATGGAAGACAGCCTTCCTGGTGGCTGTCATGTCAGCCAGAAGGACAGGGGAGCTCCAGGCACTTCCGGTGGACTCCTGTTATCTGGTCTTCCACAGGGACAAGGTTGTCTTATGCCCCAACCCGAAATTCCTTCTGAAGGTGGTGTCATAGTTTCACCTTAACCAGTTGCTGACTCTGCCTGTATACTACCCTAACTACACCTTGGACGCCAAGTACAGCCTCCATACTTTGGACCTTAAACGTGCTTTCTCCTACTACAAGGGAGGACGGCGGAAATTTGTGGAGAGGTTCACCACCAGTTTGTCACCTATGCTGAAGCCGCTTCTGGCAGACCTGCAGCCAAACAGACCATTGCAAGGTGGATTACATCATGCATAGGTCTGTGCTATGAGTTGGCGGGCAAGGAGCCTCCCAGAGGGATAAGAGCTTATTCTACCCGCCATACTGCTGCACTGGTGGCTGCTTCCAGGGACATCCATATCCAGGAAATCTGTTGGGCTGCTACCTGGAAGTTAGCAAACTCCTTTATCACCTACTACCACATCGACCTTGAGTCACACCGGGATGCTGGTTTTGGGGCCTCTGTTCTCCAATCTCTGTTTCCTGTGTAGGGGGTGTGCACCTTGCCTCCCTCCTCCCAGAGAACTGCTTAAAGTCTGCCAAACAGTGTGGATGAACAACATATCCACGCTCCTAGAAGAACAGGTTACTCACCTGTAACAGTAGTTCTAGGAGTGGTATATGTTGTTCATCCACTTTCACCCAACCAACCTCCCCGGCTTCGGGCTCACAACCTTGCTTCCAGCAGGCTAAGATCTGGCATCATGGGGCGGAGCCGAGGTATATACCACCCGGGTGGGTGGGAGGAGCCAGCTTGAAAACTACCTGCAAGATTTAAAGTGGAAGGGACAATGCCAGACAGTGTGGATGAACAACATATGCCACTCCTAGAACTACTGTTACAAGTGAGTAACCTGTTCTTTTAGTTGCTATTACCGCGGCTTGAAGGATTTCCGAGCTTCAAGCCATGATGTGTAGGGAGGCTTACTTGATTTTCCACAGAGACCGGGTAGCTCTACGAACAAATCCTAAGTTTTTACCAAAGGTAGTTTCTGAATTTACTTTGACTCAGACCATACACTTACCGATGTATTATCCTGAACATACTAATCAAGTGGAGGCCACCCTATACACACTGGATGTGCACAGAATTTTGCATTACTCTCCCAGTCAGACAGTCAGTCCCTACGACGGATTAGCTTTTTGTTTCATTTTCACCCAAAAGAGAGGGCGCCACAGTTACCAAACAGTGTCTATCCAAATGGTTAGCGAAATACATTCTGTTTTGTTATCAGAAGTATAACAGGCCACTTCCAGGAGAAGTTAAGGGGCATTCAACCAGAGGCATGGCTGCATCTACCGTGTGTTTCAGCTGCTGATATTTGAGCAAGAGCTGCCTGGTAGCGCTGTCCACACATTTACCAAGCACAACAGTCTGACACTGCCTCTAGGCGCAGGGCTATCTTCAGACTAGTTGTCCTTCAGGGCCTTCTTTCCTAAATCCCTGCCCACTGTAGATCCTTCCCACCTCCCATGCTTCAGACCTTTTCTGTTTATTTCACTGCTTGGGACTCAGTCCTCAAGGTTATTACCTACTGCAAGAGCCCTCCCGAAGTAAGATAGTACAGTTACGTAAGAACTTACCATAACAGTAGATCTTCGAGAGAGGCTCTTGCAGTAGGTAACCTATTTCCTTCCCACCTTCCCCGATTCTGCAGTTATTTCTTGCATAATTTTACTTTTGGCTCCAGGAGCCCAGCCCTTTTCCTGTCGCACCTACTTAGGTCTCCAGCAGGAGAACTTGATGGCATGGTGGCCGCCCCTTATATAGCGTCACCCTGATGTTGGTCACGTGATGTCAGGGGGCGGTCTCCCGCCAGACAGTGCTAGCTAAGTTTTCCGTGTGGTCCTAGTGCCTGATGGCTTAGTCCTCAAGTTTACTACCTATAGCAAGAGCCTCTCTCGAAGATCTATTGTTATGGTAAGTTCTTACGTAACTGTACTTTTTCCCTTCAGTCCCTAACATACTTTTTAAGGACTTACAGAAACAACAGCTAAATTTGCTTCAAGCTTTTTCTTATAATAATCACGCTTACATTTACTTGCACCTTCCTTACACTTATTTCTAAGTTCACAATATTTATTCAAATAAACTGCATTCTTGATGGTTTTGAAGAGAATCCAAAATGGATGTTTTTCATCACATTAAGCAAATTGCTAGCAAGCCATTAGTAGTAGCACCCCTCATCTTTCGCATTGTAGCAGGCACTTGTTTGTTTTGAAAAAAGTTTAGAGACAAAATGCTCAAAAATGCTCTCAGCACAAGTTAACTTATATATAGAAGACTAGTCAGTTTCAAATATATCAGATAAGAAAGATTCTTCATTAAACTTCACAAAATTATGAAAAATTATTAGTTTTGTGGCAGATTTAGTTAGCTTAGTATGCCGAACAATGTACATTGGACAGTGATCACTGATAGCGTCAGCCAGTGTCCTCGAAAATGCAACATGGTCTGGTCAATTACTAAAGCACCAGTCAAGTACTGTGTGATTGTTACTTTTAAGATTATATCTGGTAGGGCTTTCAGTCATTAAGCAATAAGGTATGACCAGGGGTTAGATTAACAGCCTGTTAATCACCCCCTAGGGGTGTAATGTGGCATGAGGTACAGCCAAGTGCCATATTGCCCATAGAGAGTAATTGCTCGACTGTTACTCTAACTCCAGGGAGTACCTTATTGCTATTATAAAAAATTATTCCAAAAGAAAAGTGTTAAAAGTATACTTTTTGTTTGTCTTCCTCATTTAGAGGGAGAGTTTTAATAAAATAGTTCTTCAACCAATAGTTTAAGAATGCTGAAGGATGGTGAGGGGGGCGGAAGCAAACCAAACATGGGACCTAGTACTGTAGGGAAGGCCAGAATCAGGAGAGAAGAGCCAATACATGTCGCCTCAGTGGGGGTAGGTAGTAGGGTTGAAGCGCTGGTGAGATTGATGGAGGGGCTGGGGAGGAGGAGGATCTCCAGGAGGGGGAATAGGAGGGGAATGCACAAGAGGCATCAGACAGCCGGAAGAGGGGGACGGGGTAATAGGAGGAGCGGGGGGAACTGTGCTGATGGGGAGGACAAGAAGAAGATGGGAGGGGCTTGGGAGGGCTGTGGAGGATAGCAAAGGAACAGTGAGGGTGAGGGGGATGGGACTTGGGGACATAGCTGCAAATAGGGTGGACTCTAGAGTAAGGTACCTCGGTAAGAGGGTGGGTGTGGGGGCAAGGAAGGATGAGGGGGGCATACTAGTGCTGGGGGATTCCATACTTAAAGGATTAAGATGGGGCAATAAGGGGGCAAGACATAGTCATATATGGGTACAGTCCATACTTGGGTTAACAGCAGGCAGGGCGGGGCAGTCTGTTCTGAAGTATGCAAGGAGGGGTAGGAGGAAGACGCATCTCGTGGTGCACGTGGATATGAATGACCTGACAGGGCAAACGGTGGAAGTTGTGAGGGAGAGGTGTGAGGAGCTGGAGAATCTGTGGCCTTCTCGGGGGTGCTCCCAGTGACCTGCGTGAGTACGCAAGGAAGGGGAGGATCAGAGAGTTCAACGTATGGTTGGGGGAATGTTGTCGAGCCAAGGGGTACAGGGAAGTGGGGGGCTGGAGGGGCAGCTGGGACAATAACAACCTGCGGGGAGGGGAAGGCAGTATTAAAGAAGGGGTTGAGGGGTACATAGCAACAAAGGTGGCTTTAAACTAGGAGTAGGGCGTAATGAGTGGACTACTGGTAGGCTTGGATCCCAGGAAGGGGAGCCAGATGAGCTTACCCCCCCAAGTTAATAGGGAGGAGGTCGGGGTTGGGGTATGGGGGGAAGGCCAGGGAAGGGTAAGGGAGGAGACAGGGTGGAGGGTGGTCACGCTGAATGCAAGGAGTCTAGGTAATAAGTCAGCTGGATTGCAGGCTCTCCTTGTAGTGAGGGGGGGGTTGACATTGCAGCCATCACGGAAACGTGGGCCACCCAGTACCAGGACTGGGATGTGATGATACCAGGATATAGAATATTCAGGAAGGATAGGACTTAGGGGAAAAGGGGGAGTGTGGCAGTGTATATACAGGAAGGGATAAGGTGTATAAAGGAGGAGGGGGAGGAAGGCAGAACAGAAGCCCTATGGATACAGTTCCAGGACTGGAGGGGTAGAATGTTAAGGATGGGGGTAGTATACAGACCACCGGTGCAAGGGGCTGACCTGGATAGAGAGCTAGCCGAGCAAGTCAGAAGGGTTTGTAGGAAGGGCTGAAGGAGGCCACTGGGACTTGTACAAGGACACGGAGCAAGAAGGGGAAAGCAAAGAAGCCCAGTTAGTTGACTCATGAGGTTAGAGAGGGAGTGAGGGTCAAAAGAAAGGCATTTTGGAAATTCATGGAATCATGAGGGTGACGACAAGATGAGTATGCAAAGAAGTCCAGGGAGGTTACCACGTTAGTCGTAGCCAAGGCTTCAAGAGAGCTGAGACTGGCACAGGGTTTCAAGGAAGGTGAAAAAGACTTCTTCAGATACATTGGCGAAAGAAGGAAGAACAAAGACCAGATTGTAAAGATTAAAAAGGAAGAAGGGTGGTTGGAAAAGGGGGTGGCTCAGACTGAGGCATTAAATGAGTACTTCTGCTCTGTGTTCACGAGGGAGAAAGGGGGGCAGATACCTTAAGGGAGGAATGGAGTAGGATGGGGGGAAGGGGTGACTGATGTAAGGAGGACAGGGTTCTGGAAGGACTAAAGGCACTAAGGGCGGACAAGGCACTTGGACCGGATGGCATTCACCCTAGAGTACTCGGAGAGCTAGCAGAAATCCTGGCAGGGCCGCTGGCTGATCTGTTCAATACCTCCCTGGACACAGGATGCATACCACAAGACTGGAGAATGGTCCTTGTGGTGCCTATTCACAAAAGTGGCCCGAGGAATGAACCAGGCAACTACAGACTGGTGAACCTCACTTCAATTGTAGGGTAGCTCATGGAGACAATCCTAAAGGAGAGGCTAGTAGCCTTTCTGTAGGATAATGGTCTCCTGGATGGACATCGACATGGGTTTGTCTCAGGTAGATCCTGCCAGACGAATCTAATTGAGTACTACAACTGGGTGACCAGGGAGCTGGATGGGGGATATGCGGTGGATGTCCTGTATTTGGACTTCAGCAAGGCATTTGATTCTGTGCCACATGGGAGGCTGGGGGGAAGCTGTAGTATATAAAGGTGGGAACAAAGATGATCAAATGGATCATCAGCTGGCTTGATGGTAGGCAGCAGAGGGTGGTGGTGGTGGTGGTGGTGGGGAACTTTCAGCACCGAGGGAGGTGACAAGCGGGGTGCTATTGGGATCAGTGCTGTTTGGGATATTTATAGTGGATATCTCATACAAGGATACAGAGTAGGATCAGTCTGTTGGCAGATGATACGAAGATAGGAGCTGTGGCGGATGATGCCGAACAGTTGAAGGGGTTACAGGAGGACCTGGCAAAACTACAGGAGTGGGCAGAAACTTGGCAGCTGGGGTTCAGTGCCAAGAAGTGCAAGGTACTGCACTTTGGAGCTTGGAACCAGGGGAGGAGCTATCAACTGGGAGGGGTGCAGCTTGAAAGCATTGAGGAGGAAAAGGATCTGGGGGTGCTCATAACGGGCAGCATGAACAACTCAGCCTAGTGCAGGAAGGCAGAAGCGCAAGCCAACAGGATGCTAGGGTGTGTAGTGAGAGGAATCTCCTCCAGAAATAGGGAGGTGATCCTTCTTCTATTCAGGTCTCTTGTCAGGCCGCACCTGGAATACTGCGTGCAGTACTGGCGCCCGTTCCTGAAGAAGGATATAAAGTTGTTGGAGGGGGTACAACAGAGGGCGACAAAAATGATACAGGGATTGGAGGGGAAGTCCTTTGAGGAGACATTGGCTGAACTGAACTTGTACTCCCTGGAGGAGAGGAGGGATAGAGAGGATATGATTGAAACCTTTAAATACCTCAAGGGGATAAACAGAGTTAATACAGAAGGGATTTGCTGGATTAGAAGTGGGAGGGTTACAAGAGGGCATCAGTTAAGACTGGAGGAGGGAAGATTCAGGAGGGAAATCAGGAGACATTATTTCACAGAACGGGTGGTGGATAGATGGAATACTCTGCCCGAGGAGGTGGTTGACCGTTGTTCTGTGGGGAGCTTTAAGAGGGGTTGGGATAGGGTAAGGGGAAGGGTTATGATAAGGGAGGGTTTTGGTGGGGCAGCTGCGAGATGGGCTAACTGCACAATTGAGCAGGCTCAATAGACCGCAAGGCCTGCTTCTGCTGGCATGTTCGTATGTAATGCTGGTTAAAAATCAGAACGCATCATTCCAGTCATTCAGCAGTGCAAGAGGATGGAATGCTGGCAGGAAGAATCTGTGTGCCATAGTGATCAGGCTGTACATGACAGTGTAACAGTAAGGCTGTTGGAATCCTAACAGCCAATCAGATTGCAGCGTTTCTGAGACCCATTTTAAAATCTATGTAAAATTAACCTTGCGAATAATAGCATCACTTATACCCCTCTTTGATGTAAGTCAGTTCAAATTGGTGTCACCCATCACCTATAGTTTTGGTATGAATGCAAGTCTTAGGGACAGATGTTGGGAAACGAACTGAAGTGCAATATGCACATACCAAAAATTCAGTACAAAAGATACCCATTCACAAGAAGGATTACTACCAACAGATTATGTCACATTCCCAATCTTTAGAGTTTATTTGTAGTAAATCACCCCCCACACTCTGTCATTTCTAACAAGATTGTAATCGGGTGACGGAATTATATTATTAGGTATATGTGACCCTAACCGTATTTCACTTAGCTGTAATATATCCAGTGAATTAAGTTTAATCATGCCACCAATTCAGGGAAATGTTTGAGTAAACGTCTAACGTTAAGATGCATAAAGCATAATCCTTTAAAACTGCCTAGTTCAAATGGGGGCCCAGGATTTGACTTAACATCACCAGATAAAAGTAACCTGAGGCTGTCATCAGCTAGATAAGTACAGAGCAACACAAATGTATAATAATATAATTAGATAAAGCAGCTTTAACAACAGGTAAAAAACAGCAACATCAAGCTACAGTATCAGTAGTCTGAAACAAAGGCTGAACCCTAGACAGTAGCATGTTAGAATATGTCAAATTAGTTTCTTCAAACAACATGAAGTCTTGCTATATTATGACTATTGCAGTTTGTCCCACCATTAGAACTGCTCCGGAGGTGAAAGAGTTAACTCCATTCTAAGAATGGAACTTAGAACTCGAGCTCTATCAGAGAAGCTCTGTCTTGGTTATTTCAAACTCAAACTGTCAGATTCTTTACTCCGCCTCACTGAACAGTCGCTCCGGAGATTTCTCCTACTGCTCGGTTCATTTCTCTGTTTAAACAGTATTTTCTCGGTTAAATTCAACATGAGTATTATTATTTTAACATAAACGGTGGGTTCAAGCTCTGTCTGTGGTATTGTAAGTAATAGACAGGTTTTATTCTATGTGGAACTTGTAAATGTTTATCGTTCGGTTTGAACCGATCAAGTTAATTAAAACTTTAAAGAGTAAGCATTTAAAGCTTTTAGAGTCACGGTTCCAGTTCTTATCAGTTCTAAAAACCCGGTTCATTACGTTTTTTCCATGACCCGTGACACGGTTGGGAACCGATAAAGGGTGTCTTGCCTGGCACTGCCGTTAAAAGGGCAAGTTTCTTGGTTAGGCTGGCATCATGTCTGAAAACCCAAAAAGCGGGCCCACTGGGTTTCAACACTGTAGTGTCTGTGGGAAGCCTTTGCCAAGCTGACCACACACTATGTTTTCTTGTCTGGGGTTGACCACCTCAATTCAGACTGCCAGATTTGTAAAATTTCCTGCAGCCACCCCGGATAAGAGAGTGGGCAGGCTCGAGGAGCGAGAGGCCAAAAGTCCGCTGACCCGGATGGCCAGCCGGTTCGGTGCCAGCGAACCTGAGAATGCCCTCTGACCAGGGCGAGACTTCCTCGGAGCAAGCGTAAAGCTGGCTCTGAGGCCAGTTCCAGCTAAAGAAAATAAAAATCAGCAGGTAGGAGTCCAAAATTCATTCCCCAACTGCTGCAGAAATAACAAAAGCTATACAAATTGTACAGTCACTTTCTCGGTTCGTCGAACCGCCACTGTCTAGTAAAGGTTGGTTCGGCGGTTCCACGGTTCAAGAATATGATATTGGAATTTTTATGAACCAGAGGAGGGGGAGGAGGATTATGAACAGTGTGAATGTGACTTTGAGAGTCTGGATGTGTCCATTGAACCGGACATCTCCCCAGACTGACCCTTAGAATCTCCCCCTATGCTTTCTGAGTCTCCTCCTCATTTACTGTTTTATAAAAAGGTTGCTGAATCCCTCCAGCTCCCATTGGAGGAAGCTGTGGATGAGCAAGAGGAACCTGATTTTGTAGAAAGGATGGATATTCCAGAGTCTAGGAGATTGTGTATTCCTTGCATAATTCATTTAGGAAACAAACAATAAAAATTTTAATAGCTCCTAATTCTGTGCCTCCTGTGGACAAAAGATGGACAGGAGGTACACTCTCATCAGGTCCTGATACAGAATTCCTTTCACAGCATTGCAGTCATGTTGGTGTGGTTCAGGCTGCAGCCTGTGATAAAGCTAATATTCCCTTGGCTTCACATCCTCCTGACAAGGATTCCAGGAGGATTGATGCCATGGCAAAAAAAAAAAAAAAACAATACATGGCAGCGTCCTTGGGACTCAGGCAAGCAAATTACATGGCTTATTTGCAAGGTTTCAAAATCTAGATGGGACACTGTCATGGCTTTGGACAATCAGGCCTCTGGCCAGCTTGCTAATGAGCTGGAGCAGGTGGCTGCTGATGGCATTGAGGCTTCCAATGCTGCTGTGGATTTTAATGATGTATCCTCTAGAGTCATGGCTACATCTGTAGCTTTTAGCAGTTGGCCTGGCTCAGGTGTACTAACTTGTCACAGGATACCCAGACTAAGGCTATGGATTTTCCTGTGGTAGGGAATTCTCTGTTTGGGGAGCAGACAGAGAATTATATGAAGAAATGGATGAATATAGGACTACCTATAAGAGTGCTCAGGCAAGGGTGGCAAGCCACTCCTCAGAGCGAACCCCCAGGGGTGAGGGGTGAGCCTTTTCACGAGCCTTTTACAAACCAGGTCTCCTCTGCTATGTTCAGAGGGGTTCTTCAGAGGAGAGGCAGGCGGGGTGTGAGGCAGGCCTGCTCCCACCCCTCAGCCTAAAGCACCTGCCAAACAGGCACCCTGTTGGGGTGCCCAGGCCCATTCTCCCTTACCTGTAGGGGCAGGTTGGCTTAATGTTGGAACTGGGAGTCTCTAACTTCAGACAAGTGGGTCCTGAAGTAGTAAGTCAGGGTCTGGTTCTCAGCTTCAAAAATTTCCAAAGATGAGAATCAGATCTTTCCCACCTGCAAACCCTTTAGAGACCTTTCTTTAGAAACAGAAGTCTCATCCTCCTGGCTCTCAGAGCTGTAGAAAGGTTTCTCCCTACATCAGGGCAAGGTCTGTACTCAGATATTTCCTTGCCCCAAAAGACACGAGAATGGCGGCCCATTTTAGATCTGAGATATCTGAACAAGCACCTTTTGAAACAAAGTTCAGAATGGTAACTCTGGCAATGATTTTACCCTCTCTAGGCCAGGGACTGGCTAGCCTCCCTGGACCTCAAGGATGCCTATTTTCACGTCCTAATCAGAAGCTCCCACGAAAGTACCTCAGATTCGAACTGCCTCAGGTCACTACCAGTTCAGAGCAATGCCCTTCGGCCTCACCTCTGCCTCAAGGGTATTCACAAAATGTGTGCAGTAGCAGTTGCTCATTTAAGAAGGCAAAGGATTGCTGTCTTTCCCTACCTGGACGGCTGGCTCATTGTAGGCCAGTCCCAGAACAGGTCAAATCTCACCTGCAAGTTACCCAGCAGCTGCTCACTCTCTTGGCTTATTGCTCCAATCTTCCCAAAGTCAGTTCTGGAACCTGTTCAGGTGCTCACCTTCATAGGTGCAGAATTGGACACAAAGCAGGCCAGAGCCTTCCTACCCTTAGAGAGGGTAAGGAACCTGGTGGCTCTGGCCTCCTCCTTCACTCTGCAGGTCTCTCTTGACCAGCAAGATACTTCTTGCAGCTCCTGGGGCACATGGCTGCGTCCACAGCTGTAGTGCAAGGAGCAAGATTTCAGATGAGGGACATTCAGTTTCACTTGAGAGCCTTTTGGTTTCAGAGAAGAGACCCCCTTTCCAAGTTGGTCCCAGTGACTCAAACCCTGATCCAGGCCCTTCAGTGGTGGCAGGATCAGAGCAGTTTAAGGCTGGGGGCCCCTTTCATTCCTCTGTCTCACTCCTTGACCCTCACTACAGATGCATCCCTCCTGGGGTGGGGAGCCCACATGGGCGACCTCTCCACTCAGGGAGTGTGGTTCCCTCAGAAATCTCTGCTCCACATCAATTTGCTGGAGCTCAGAGCTGTCTTTCTAGCACTTCAAGTGTTTTCTGCGTCCGTTCAGAACAAAGTGGTACAAGTCAGAACAGACAACACCACAACAATGTGGTACATCAACAAGCAAGGGGGCACTCGGTCTTCGGCCTTGTGCACCGAGGCAATGAAGTTGTGGTCTCTGGCCTATTCCCTGAACACTTCCCACATAGCAGTTCACCTTCCAGGAAAGGACAATGTCCTGGCAGATGCTCTCAGCAGGATTTCCCAGGGCCATGATGAATGGTCTCTGGATCCTCAAATACTGGGGATAGTTTTTGCCAGATGGGGCACCCCTCAGATAGATCTTTTTGCAGCCCCAGACAATCACCAACTTCCTCTGTTCTGTTGCAGGCCCCCAGTGTTGGGCTTAGTCCCCCTGGATACCTTTCTCCTAGATTGGGAAGGGAAGTTTCTTTACGCCTTTCCCCCCTTCCCTCTCCTATTCAAGATGCTAGTCAAAATCAGATCCCAGCCTTGCAGGGTGATTCTGATTGCCCCAGATTGGGCCAGGCAGCCCTGGTACCCACTCCTTCTGTCCCTGGCAGTCCATCTTCCCCTGTGTCTCCCAAGGAATCACAACCTGTTAACCTGTGCCCAGGGGAGAGTTTGGTATTCGAACCTCAAATCCCTCAACCTCAAGGCCCGGCTCTTGACGAGCTAGAATTTGCTGACCTACACCTTTCTTAAGGTGTTCTTGAAATCCTAAAGGCTTTTAGGAAGCCTTCCACTAGGGCTACTTATAATTTTAAGTGGAAAAGTTTTTCCATCTGGTGTTCTGGGAAACATATTTCCCCGGAATCTGCTGATTTGCCCATTGTTTTGGACTATATGGTCCATCTTAATTCTTTGGGCCTGAGACCAGCTACCCTTAAAGTACATTTGGCAGCTGTCTCTGTTTTTGTTTCAGCAGGAAAGCCCTCCTCTCTTTCCACTCACCCTGTATTTCCCAAGTTTTTTAAAGGATTACTTCATACTAATCCACCTTTTAGGGATCCGACCCCTGCCTGGGATCTTAATGTTTGCATTGCTCAGTTAATGCAACCCCCTTTTGAACCTCTGTCTTCTGCAGAGCTTAAGTACTTAACTTGGAAAACTGTTTTCCTAGTGGCTATCACTTCTGCCAGGCGCATAAGTGAGTTACAAGCCTTGTCAGTAGAAACTGACTTTATTTCTTTCCACAAGGATAAGGTAGTCCTCAAGACTAACAGTTTTTGCCTAAGGTGGTTTCAGATTTCCATCTTAATCAATCTATCTCCCTTCCAGTGCTTTTCACTGATCACTTCTCCTCTGGCGAGAGGAGATTGCACAATTTGGATGTTAGAGGGCCCTAAGTTACTATATGAGCGTGACCAAGGGTCACAGGTTGAATCCCTCCAACTTTTTCTCACTTATGGTGAGGTAGGAAAAGGGAGACCTGCCACTAAGAGATCAATTGCCAGGTGGATTGTCTCTTGTATCCAATTTTGTATCAAAAACTGGGGAAGGTTCCCCCTTCAGGCCTGAGGGCTCACTCTACCAGAGGTACAGCGGCATCTATAGCTGCTGCTAGAGACATCCCTATTTTAGAAATATGTCAAGCAGCCACCTGGAAAACGGTACACACTTTCACCAAGCATTACTCCCTGGATGTCCAGGCCAGGAGAGATGCTCGGTTTAGCACAGCTGTTCTTCAGAGCCTATTCCTAAGTAGGTTCTGTCCCTCCTCCATGGAGGTACTGCTGTGTAGTCTGCAATAGTCATAATATGTAAGACTTCATATTGTTTGAAGAAAAAATTACTCACCTTAGTAATGTTGTTTCTTCTAGTGGAGTCTTGCTATATTATGACCTCCCCAACCTGCCCTCTCAGAACTTCTACTTGGGTATGGGGTGGGCAGCCTAGTCATGGGCACTAGTTATGCCCATTATATATTTTCCACCCTTCTTGGGATTTTGGGGTGTGGTGTTTTTATTTTATCTTATTACTTCTCATATTATCATATTATACTATTACTTTTGGTCCCTTGACTTGAGTCTTTGTGTTGGGACCAGCATTGGGTGTTAATATTTAGGTAGCCAGTTGGCTAGTGTAGGTTACAGCTTCCACGCAGACTTTAGTGAGTTTTTGCTCGTAAAGATCTGACAGTTTGAGTTTGAAATAACCAAGACAAAGCTTCTCTGATAGAGCTCGAGTTCTAAGTTCCATTCTTAGAATGGAGTTAACTCTTTCACCTCCGGAGCAGTTCTAATGGTGGGACAAACTGCAATAGTCATAATATAGCAAGACTCCATTAGAAGAAACAACATTACTAAGGTGAGTAATTTTTTCATCTTGAACATCAGAACAATTAAGTGAGAAGCCTTTCCCCAAAAGAAATTGTAATAATTAATTTTAAAACTGGCTAAACAAACTTCACTCAAAGACTCACGACTGCTTTGAAGCTGAAAATCGCAGACAAATGTGCTGCGATCGGCAGGCAGAACGAAGGAAGGTGCTATATTAAGGGTTGCCAACCCACAAATGAACCAAATCCAGAAAAAATAAGCACTCCAGCCTGATAACAGCAAAAATGCAGGTCCAAACGGATGTTTAAATGCTATAAAATGTAGTTTGAATATAATGTAACATGCATAGTGACCATCAGGCTACCAAACACAGAACACCAAACCCAGCGCTTCGACTCAGACGAGAGTGCTTATTTTTTCTGGATTTGGTTTGAAGCTAAAAATATTCTTTAAACAGAGTTTCATACCCTCTGCAGTGGATCCCCAGGGTGTCTTCCGCCACTTTTGCAGGAGCCACTCACGCAGAGCGCCACTAATGTGTCTCCTATTTTCAAGTAGAGAAGCCCTCCTCCCAGATGACGTCATCTGCCAGTGTGACCGAGGACTAACTGCTGATGCTACAGGGCAGGGGACACAGTGCTTAGGGAAGGGAGGGAGAATGGCTGCAGGAAAAAGTTTAAAATGAAGTCTGTGGTGACTTTCCGTGCGTCTCCCCTTTTCAAGTAGAGAAGCCCCTCCTCCTGGATGACGACGTCTACTCGTGGGACCGGGAACGACTGCTGTCACCTTGTCAGCCTGATCCTGTTTGTAGCTCTGTTTGCTTTCCATATGTTAATGTAGTACTGCCTTGGTTTTTTGCTCTTACATTTTACTTTGCCATGCCAGGGGAAGGAGAGTAAAGAGGCAAAGGAGGAGACTGCAGAGGAGAGACTGAGGCGGCGTGCTTATGAGAGAGGCTGTCTGAGGCTCCGGAAACGCATTGAAGGTGGGTGATGGAAAGCAGTTCATGCTTACTGTAATTGCACTACATAAATGTTTCCAACAGCCCTTTTAAATTCATTGTTTTCTTTGCATTTATTTTTTGAACCGAGCTCACTGCCCGGCCCCCTTTCTGGGTACACCATTGAGTAGCATGACTCAGGATTCCAAATATTGGCTTGCCACTACTTGACATGGAAGGACCAGGTTCTGCTGGAATGAACAAGGAATTCCTTCTCCACGATTTTCCGATCCTGGGCTTTTTTGACCATCGACTGTTTCTGGTCCCTGCAGATTTGCCTTAGTGCCATCCTTCTTCTACCTGCTAAGTGCGGTTGACCCTAAAGGACAACCTAAATTGTCAGGGCATTTCCTGGGAAAGAAGGCACAGGGGACAGGAATGGCTGGGGAGGGTAGGCTCAGGTTGAGGCGGGGGATGGTAGGAAGGTAGGCTTAGGCAGGGGGTCCTGATGTCATCCCTCGATGATGGATATGACAGGACAGGTAAGGATTGGACGGGGTGGGAAAGGGGGTGACCTAGGGGTTATTTAGGTGCCAGGAGGAGGGTTCGCTCCTGTTTTGCTCGGAGCTGAATTTAGCACCCACCTGGCAGGTTGGTTACCGGGGGGGGAGGGGTAAGGACGCAAGGGCAGGCTGGTGGAAAAGGATACTGGGTCACCGTAAGAGGGTGACAGGAAAAGGGGAGGTAAGCCCTGGTTGACACGGGTTGGTAGAATGGGCCAACAAGAAAAACAGTAAAGAGACGCTACTGTAGGGGAAACAGGATGTACAGGGAAAGGGTTGCCTCAAGAGGGCAACAGGTCAGAGAATGAAGAAAGGGTCTCCGAAAGGTCTGTGATGGAGGAGAATTTTTGGAAAAATAAAAATGGGGGTAAGATCACAGAATGAGCAGGCGCTCCAGGCGTGAGCAGATGGAAAAGGAGGCGTACAATTAAAAGGAGGGGGTGCCAGTTGATGTTGGCAACTGGACCCAAGGGGAGTGCAGCAGTGGGAAAAGGAGAAGGGGTATTGGGTTGTTCAAGTGTCCAGACCACAAGAAGGCGACAGACAACAGACTGTTCAAGAAAAATCGGGCTTTACAAACATCCAGACCCCGAGAAAAATGACAGAAGATGACAGGAGAACTAGAGACATTTATAAAAGACAATTGAACAATGTGTTTGAACAGAATGTAATTGTTGGACCTTATGATGGGTAATGTGGGGAAAGTAGAAGCAATGTTTGTTAAATAAGTCAAATTTTAAAAGTGGGAACATAAAGAGGGTAATGTGATGTGTATAAATAGATTAATTGCCAGTCGAGCACCCACCAAGAAGTTGTATGTGCTGTATTTTTCCAGGGAATCTCCCTCTGACAATGAGGTACTAAATTCAAAATGTATGTGTGCTTCAGTACAGACACACAGTATTTGAACCCTTAGCTGCTCCTTATATCAGGGGTTAAAGAGAAAATTGAAACTACCGATACTCACCAAATCCCACCGAAGCCACTTTCTCACAGTTTGATCACACCACTTTTGGAAGAAACTTGGCGCGTGTGTGTATGGAAAACTGTTTCCCTAGGTCCCCCCTGGACCCATCTTTCATAACCATGATGCAGCAATTAAAGGCTACCATGGGATTTGATTTGGAGGAATAGGACACAACCAACAAGAACCGGATTTCTTGGAATTGCTTGATACTCCTCCCACAATAATTCCACTTACAAGGATGTGAATATGCTGTTCTTGTCCACACTTGTTGGCATGTCCCTTTAAATCTTACTGGAAGTTCTAAAAGCTAGCTCCTCCCACCTACCTGAGTGGTATAGGCCTTGGCTCTGCCCCATGATGCCAGATCTTCCTTTCCGCTCGGAAGATACAGGTTCCCTGCTTACTGCTCTGTGTTGAGTAGGCCCTGGCATTCAAAACTTCGACTAGTCTACTGAAATTAAAACTCATTCGAGTTTCTCCATGAAAGTTTGTGATTGCAACTGCAGTAGAGGACAAGTCCTTGCCTGGGTTTCGCCGGTGTCCTTGCGTAAAGAAAATGTCCCGCATCGATCCGCATTCCAGGTGCATCTACTGCCTGAGCCATGCGCATGACCCTCAGGCCATGAGCTCTGCTGCGCCTTCCATCCTCAGGTTCTGGATGATCACCTCGCACATTTACAACTTGGATGACCGGAAAAACAGCACCCACCTGTCAAATCTAAGGACGCCCATCGTGATTTCTGCAGCTGTGGGTTCCGCCGACCAACTAGAGCAGATGAAAGCCTTCGAGGAGGAGGTAGCTCATACCGCTGAACAATCCTCTTTATTGTCGGTTTTTGTTCCGCTCATACTGGGCACCTCATTCTCCGGTTCCTTCAAAGAGATGTGCTAGCCCCTCCTTATGAAAGGGGAGTGCCCTTCGGGTTTGCACACTTCCCAATCCCGTAAAAAGGACAGAGGGCCAAGAGAAGAATCTTCATGTCAACGCTGTTGGGACAGAGAGAGATCTCGGTCACAGCTGTCTCCTATCTTGACCTCGGTCGAAATTGTGACCTTGGCCACTGGCTGCATGGTACCTCCATTAGACCAGCCAGCTCAGACGTGGGACGATGACCAGGTCAAAATTGTAATTGACCCCGTCGACCCGTTGTCACCTGATGATGCCGACAATTCCTTATTTAGGACTCCGGTCCTACTGACCAACGAGGAGATCCAGCTTGCTGGTGCTGCCCTCATAGTCATGATCCCTGATCTGGAGGAGCCGCAGTTCTCCCAGATTCCTCCTGAGACGCCCCGTCGGTCCTCCCAATGGTAGTCTTCTAGATCTCGGCCCCCCTCGACCAGTAGGCTGAGGAAATCCCAGAAGCGGCGCTGTAAGAAGAGGCGCCGCTGCTATTTGTCCTCTTCCTCCTCAGATGAGGAGAGGCTTCGATGCTAGTTGCATCGTTGCTACGAGGACTTCATGTGGCAACAACTCATGCTAAATGGTCCAAAGTCGACCCCGGCTTCTACTTCGGTCATCACTTGACTGTCGCCCTCCAGGCCACCACCAACTCCTCCAGAGCCAGTCGACACTGTCCCTCCGCCTGCGGAACCGGTGAAGACCCTCCCGGCTCGGTTGAAGCTGGCCTCTCTGCCTATCTTGGTGGAGCCGCCACCTAAGCAGCCTCCCTCTGGGGCTACTGTTAAGGAGTTTGACCTGATCAGGATTTCCCACGCAGGCTGTCTTTCACCCATACTCCCGACCATCCTCAGTGGGTAGAAAGTGACTCAGGTGGGCGTCCGCTTTACCTGGACTCTGGGTTTAGGCATTTGGACCTGCACTTACATCCCTGTGATGATGATTCGATGAGTCTGTCAATGGAGGCAGGTCCCATGTCCTTCATGGGTATCCTCCATCTCATCTCTGAATCAGTGGGGATGCCGTTAGAGCCTGTCGAGAAATAGGCTGAATACCCCTTGACTTATATCCTCAGGAAAGGGGATTCCCCGTCTGAGGCCATTCCAGTGGCCAAGGCCACAGTTGGTCCAGCATTGGAGCTTTGGCAGTACCCAGACTCCTGCCCTGCGCCTTCCGCTCGCAAATTTGTGGTTCCCATCTGCGCCCCCTCAGGGTTTTCACAGTATCCCTTGGCCAAGGGATTGGTGCCGTATCTGTGTTCCGGCACTCAGGCAATTCGGGAGACATGGATAGGACCCCCGGACAAAAAGTCCCAAAAGTTGGACCATGCAGCCAGAAAGGTCTCTGCTGCTTCCATGCTCGGTCTCCAACAGGTGAGTTCAGCTGTTATTATGGCACACTTCCCCCATGCCCTCTTGGGCTCCCGGAATGAGGTGCTTCCTCATCTACTTGCGGACCTTGAGACCACGGTCAAGCAGGTCCGTGATCAGGGTCGGGCTATTGCTAAACAACAACTCCAGACAGCCCTGGATATCGGGGATTCTTGTGCCCAGTCAGTGGCAGCTGCAGTCGTCAAGCGCCGCAGGGCCTGGCAGAGGGTCTCGACCTTTACGGCAGATACCCAGCACAATCTGGCAGACGTTCCCATCTTGTGTACCAACTTGTTCGGTCCGGGAGTCGATTTTCACCCTCAACATATTGAGAAGTCCAGCACCACCTTGGACTCCGCTACTCCCGCCCAAAAAGAACCCCAGAGTTCTAAGAAATCGCAAAAGAAGCCCTTTTGACCCTCTGTTCCTGCGGCCAAGCAGCCCCAGTATCAAACTGGGCAGCAGGCTCAGTCTTGGCACCCTTAGCCCAAGTCCAGTGTTTCGGCAAACCATAAGCCCGGAGGTAGAGGTTCCTGAAGACCCGGTGCTGGCTTTTCATCCTCCAAGCCTGCGCAGTGCCGGGATGGGTGCAGCCAGCCCCATACCCGCCACAACCACTCTGGGTCCTCCCATGGGGGAGCCGGCTCCACCACTTCCTTTCCGCTGTTACAACGGACAGGTGGGTTCTGGAAGTGGTCGGCCAGGGTCTGCCTCTGGGATTCAAGCAGTACACCCCAAGCCAAGCCTGTGCCCCATGGGAGGAAATGGTATCCGCCCATACTCGGTCGGCTCTCAGAGACGACATTGCCCAACTCCTCTGCAAGGAGGTAGTGATCAGAGTCGTGGACCTATCGGTCAACCCAGGGTTAGTTTCCAGGTACTTCCTGGTCCCGAAACAGACGGGGGGGGGGGGGGTGGCACCCCATTCTAGATCTGCATGACCTGAATCAGTTTCTCATGTCGCACACCTTCTGGATGGTAACTCTGTTCCAGATCATTCCATCCCTCGAGCAGAACATGTGGTTCTGCTCACTGGATCTTCAGGATGCGTTCTTTCACGTCCCTATCCATCTGTCCCACCAGCGGTTCCTCCACTTCAGGGTGGAGGGAACTCTCTACAAATTCCAAGCCATGCTGTTCAGCCTGTCATCGGCTCCCAGGGTCTTCACCAAGTGCATAGCAGTGGTGTCGTCCCATCTTCGGCATCGAGGGGTCAGAGTGTACCCCTATCTCGACGATTGGCTAATAGCGGGTTCCCCTCAGACTGGAGGTGGAGAGGTCCAGGGATCTGGTCTTCCACACCTGCCTCAGCCTTGGCCTCCTGGTCAACGAGGCCAAGTCGGAACTCTTGCCCTCGCAGGTAATTTGCTTCATCGGGGCAGAGCTCGACTGTTGCTGAGCCAGAGCCAGGCTCCCGACGGACAGGGCGGAGGTTCTCTCCTCCTTTGCCCAGTCATTTCTGGTTGGGCAATTGTGCCCTGCTCGGTACTTCCTGCAACGTCTGGGTTACATGGTGGCCTGCATCACTGTGGTCCGATGGGCCCGGTGGCATATGCGCCCCCTTCAGTGGGAGCTGGCCAGCCAGTGGTCTCAGTGACATGGTTATTTTGATCAGCTGGTCATTGTGACCCAGAAGATTTCGGACACCCTTCAGTGGTGGACCGTCTGGGAACATCTGCAGGGAGGGATCCTGTTTGTCTGCCCTGAGTCGATGGCTGTCCTCACAACCAACGCCTCTCTCACGGGCTGTGGTACCGACGTGGGGAATCACAGAGTCCACAAGCTCTGGATCATGAGGAATCCCAATGCCATATCAACCTGCTGGAGCTCCGAGCAGTTCAGCTGGCGCTGGCTACATTCACTCCGTTTCTTCAGGGTCAAGTGGTTCAAGTCCAGATGGACACCACTGCGCTCATGTACTACCGCAACAAACATGGCGACACGCACTCCTGGCCTCTGTGTAGGGAAGCGCTCCACATCTGGACCCCCGTGAGCCAACTGGAGGCAGATCTCCTAGCCATCCATGTGGCAGGAGCCTTGAATCAGCTGGTGGACGCCCTCAGCCAAGTGGGCGAGGCGTCCCACGAGTGGTCTGTCCATCCAGAGGTAGCGCACATCTTAATCTTCTTAGAAATAAAATCTCCACCACTCATTCACAGTAATGGGATCTATGCTGGAGGTGCTAGGACCCAGCAGGAGCAAACTTTTTGCAGGAGGGCTGGCGCCAGAAATGGAGCCATAAGGAGCGGCACGGCGAGCCTCTGCTCATGAGGCAATGACTATCTTGGTGTCGAACCTCCAACCGCCTCAGTTCCATTTTTTCCCGCTGTCGAGTGCGCTTCAGTGACAATGTCGCTCACCCGCCGGGAGTCCAACTTCAGACTAACAGCATAGTTTTCAGTTTTTCATTTTGTAGTATTTTTTGAGTGAAGTACTGCTTACGATAATTTATTTTTATTAAAGAAAGAAGTCTCAGCCTACATTGACGGAGTCGACCATGAGCGGGTCAGGTGATGGTAGGGAGACTTCATGTGAAAGCTGTTCAGTCAGCCGGGCTGGGTCCAGTCCGCCGCCTTCTCCAGAGGAGGGGGGGTGTCTGACAATGGACGGTCCAATGCCCGAGGGGAAGGGCGGTCCCCCCAGAAACATAAAAGAAAACGGTTGCATTCTCGGCACCGTTCGGCCTCGAGCTCTTCTTCAGCCCATAGGTCAAGAAAGAGAAGGCATCACTCAAGGTCATCTTCTGATATGTCTGCGCATCGACAGTTGGTCATTGGGATCAGTTATCAGTCTCCTCATTCGGAGTCGCTGGTTTGTTTCTGGTCACCAACCTCTTCGACATCGGAGTCCTTCCCCGCCTTCTGGTAGGGCTTCCGATGAACAGTTTCATCAGTTGGCTGCTGTTATGGAGCAGTGGACTCGGAGGTTGGTCCAGCTGCCTGGCCCGGTCACTCCAGGGCCTTCGGGTTCTTCAGGAGGTCAGGCAGGGCAATTGGGCCTTCTGGTCGTGCGGCACTCTCTTTGGTGCCATCGACTCTGCGCTCAGGTGTTTTCCCCCTTCACATGGCTGTGGCCCAGGGATCCACACCGATGTCTCTATCTCCTGGTATTCTTTCTTTCTTTCCCTCAAATCTGAATTTTCCGGGGCCCTGGATTGGTGTTGACGCCATCGGCATCGGTGGGTCACTCAGTGCCGGTTTTGGCGCCGGTGCACCTGTCAGCACCGTCTTCCGCGCCGTGTGGTTTGGCACCATTGAGTTTCTCATCGCCATGTGCCCTTTTGCTGCCGTGTTCCTCTTCAGTGCTGTCTGCTCTGTCGGTGTTGTGCGGTCTTTCGGCGCCGTCTTGTTCTTTGGCGCAGAGGCCGGGCTTTTCGTCAGCCAATCTTCAGGGCTTCTCCTCTCCGAATTCTTTTCCTTCCTTCCTTTTCCTTCTGATTTTCATTCCTTTTCTGTCCATACAGTCCCTCCTGGACTGTCAGGAGATATTTGAGCCTGACCCAGATCTTAGACTGGGTGATGATGTGGAAGGAGCAGGACCTAAGGCCGTTACGGAGCCTGTGGTTGAGGATCTGTCTTTTAAGTCTCTGTTGAGAAATTTGAATTCCACTCTTTTTCTCCAGATCATGGACATTGATCCTGGGAAGCTTTTAAGACTCCAATACCTTCATGTTCCGTACATCCCTATGGATTTAACTCCCCCGGTACAACCCTCCTTTGAGATGCTGGTTCAAATGGTATGGAATAATCCTGCTCTCTTTGCTTCTGTGGCTAAGTCCATAGATAGGAAGTATGCTGCTCGTAAGGATCAACCTATTTTGTCCTCCCAATCCTTTGCGGATCCTATTGTAGTCTTGGCAGAGAATGATAAGGTCGTCCTTCCTCAGGCTACTACAGCTTGACCTATAAACAAAGAATCTCATAGGATAGATACTTTAGGTAAGAGAGTCTTTGCTGCATCCACCCTACCAGGGCTATTTCTCTCAGTGTGAGTATATTCTTTGGCATTCGCTCAAAATGGTTGAAGCTCTACCGAACTTGGACGCTAATTCAGAGCTTCTTCAAGCCATAACCAGGGTATTGAGTCCAACAACCAGCAGGTTAAAGCAGTTATGGATGCCTTTAATACAGCCTTACGACCGGTGGTGGCGGGCATTTGTACCCGCCGCCATTCCTGGCTGCACACTTCAGGTTTCACGAATGATGCCCAGCAATAGGTCATGGCATTGCCCTTTGGTGGTGTGTATCTCTTCGGCCCTCAAGTAGAACAGGTTCTAGAGGCCACACAAAAGACTAGATCCCAAACCATTAAATTGGCTCGACTTCCTCCAACCCCCTCTCGAGGGAGAGTTAACAAACGCCAGTTTCATAGCCGTCAGTCCTTTCAAGGCAAAGGCAGGTGGGGTTTCAATAAAAACCAAGCCCCTCAGCCTCAAAAGAAAATGCAACAGAAGGCGCAAGGACCCAAAGCGCCCAGTGCCGCCTTCTGAGTTGTTGGTCCAAGTCCCACCTCAGCTGTCCAAGGGGGACTTTTCCTCAGTAGTGGGAGGTCATCTTACTCAATTCTACAAGCGGTGGAAGTCCATAACATCGGACAAATAGGTCCTCCGGATAATCCGCAAGGGGTATTCCCTCAATCTTTTAGAGACCCCTCTGGAGCGTCTCCCCAAACGACAGCCCAGGCTGTCAGTACTTCAGTCAGAACTTCTCACCTCCGAGATACAAGGCCTTCTGAACTACAGGGCAGTGGAAGTAGTTCCACTGGATCAACGGGACACAGGGTTCTACTCCCATTACTTTCTGCATCCAAAGAAAACCGGGGGCATGCGCCCCATTTTGGACCTCAGAAAATTAAACAAATTTCTTCCCAAAGAGAAATTCAGAATGATATCACAAGGAACCCTGTTACCTTTGCTTCATCAACATGACTGGTTAGCCTCCCTGGACATGCAGGATGCTTACCAGCATATCCCTATTCACCCAAGGCATCACAAATACCTGAGGTTTGTGGCTTTGGGCCAGCATTATCAGTTCAGAGTCCTGCCCTTTGGGCTGTCCTTGGCGCCACAAGTTTTTACAGAGTGTTGTGCAATACTTGCAGCGCATCTCAGAAAAATCGGAATACAAGTGTCCCCATACCTGGACGACTGGCTTCTAGCAAGCCCTTCCAGGCAGGGAACCCTTGACGCCGTATCCACGGCCTCAGACTTTCTCACATCCATGGGAGTCCTGCTAAACCTCAAGAAATCACAGCTGCAGCCCTCCCAGAGGCTCCTTTTCATTGGAACTCTTCTATACACTTCCTGTGTGAAAGCTTTTTTACCAGAGGACAGAAGGACTGATATTCTGCAGATGGCCTGATACATCAGAGAGAACAGCTCAGTAAGAGCTATCTCAATGCAGCGGATGCTAGGTCTCATGGCGTCCTCGATGTTCACTGTACTCCTAGCACGCCTGCATGTGAGAACCTCTCGATGGATGCTCAGTACTCAGTGGTCTCCTACCACTCACCCTCAGTCCTTTCTCATCAAAATGACAGAACCTCTGAAGAAGTCACTCACCTGGTGGTATTCTGAAAGGGTAACCCTTTGCTCCCCTTGAACATTAGATTTCCATTACCATGGACGCGTCCCTGATGGGGTGGGGAGCTCACTGTCAGACTCTCCACACTCAAGGTACATGGACTCCGGAAGAGTCCCAGCTTCACATAAATGTCCTAGAAATGAGAGCCGTCCTTTTTGCAGTCCGGGCTTTGAAGGACATTCTCTGTTACAAGAACATTCTCCTCCAAACGGACAACAAAGCAGTGATGTATTACATCAACAAGCAGGACGGTGCTCACTCTTACCCCTTATGCAGGGAAGTGATGAGAGTATGGGAATGGTGCTTGGAGCACAAGGTTCTAATTCAGGCGGTCTACCTGCTGGGAGCGCAGAACGAACTGGCAGACCGTCTCAGCAGAACAGAGACAGATCCTGACGAATGGTCTCTCGACTCAACCGTAGTTCAGTCACTATTCACAGAGTGGGGAACTCCAGACCTGGACCTTTTTGCATCCCCACTGAACACAAAACTGCCTCTCTTCTGCTCCAGACATCCAGGGCCTGGCATTTTCTGTCAGGATGCGTTCAGGCTGCAGTGGACAAAACGCTTTCTGTACACCTTTCTGCCTCTTTCTCTAATTCAGAGGGTACTTCTCAAGTTCGAGTCCCAGTGGGACAAAATAATCCTCATTGCTCCCTTCTGGCCTCGACAAATATGGTTTCCGTTACTCAACAGTATGTCGGTAACCCCTCTGAAAGCGCTTTCCCTTCAAACGAACCTTCTGACTCAGGGGTCTGTGGTCCATCCCATTCTGAAATTGCTTCACCTTCACACTTGGCTCCTGAAGAGATAGAAGTGAACAGATTCAATGTCACTCGCAGAGTTTCAGATATTCTCCTGGCTGCGCACAAGCCAGCCACTAGGAAAACTTAAATGCCAAATGGAAACGTTTTTTCGCTCTGGTGTGCAAAATCCTCTTTGAATCCTTTTGCCTGCCCGCCAGATAAAGTTCTAGAGTACCTTTTAGACCTCTCATATTCAGGTCTGCAATACTCTACAGTCAAGGTTCACCTCTATGCCATTTCAGCTTATCATGAGCCAGTACTTTCCTTGTCACTGGCTCAGTTACCTGTGGTTAAGAGGTTTCTTAAGGGTATTCTGCATACCAGACCTCCTGTCAGATGTCCAGTTGTAGCCTGGGACATTAATCTTGTGCTAGACATGCTCACTCGAAAACCTTTCGAGCCTCTAGATACCTGTGAGTTGAAATCGCAGGGTCTCTGAGGTACATGCCTTGGGCACAGACCCTCTGTGTTTCAGAAAGATGAAGTATCTCTTAGGACCCATCCTAAGTTTCTCCCTAAGGTTGTTTCAGAATTCCATCTAAACCAACCTTTGGTCCTTCCTACTTACTTTGCGAACTTCCAAAATGAAGGGGAGCGTTCTCTTCATTCCTTGGACGTCAAAAGAGCTTTGCATTTCTATTTAGATAAAACAAAAGATTTTCACAGAACTCAACAACTGCTTGTTTCCTTCAGCAAGACCTGGCTGGGTCAACCTGTCGCTATCAGAAGTGTTTCAGCATGGCTGGTGGCATGCCTTCACCACTGTTATTCCATGGTGCAGGTTAAGCTGAAAGTCAGAGTGTACGCTCACTCTACTAGAGCGGTCGCAGCATCCCTGGTGAAAATCCGCAAAGTGTCCATTGCAGATATTTGCAGTGCGGCTACCTGGAGCTCAGTGCATACTTTCGTCAAACACTGTGCCCTGGATTTCCATGCCAGACGACATGTTTTGTTTGGCAGAACCGTCCTTGATGGACTTCTGTTCTAAATTTGTGAACTCTTGGTCTCTTCTGCCACCCTCTTGGGGGATTATTAGCTCGGTACTCTCCCATTAGTGTGAATGAGTGGTGGAGACTTTACGTCCTGGAAGATATGGAAATTACGTACCTACCGTAATTCTTGATCTTCTTGGACGAAGTCTCCACCACTCATTCACATGCCCACCCACCATCCCCCGAGCTCACCTCTGTTGTTGGTCTTCACTCCCTCAATCTTTAGGCTGTGAAGACTTCTTTCTTGACCCTCCTTTTACAGGTCTTCCGGACTATCTTATGTCCGGTTTTTGGTTAGGCTATCCTTCTAGGTTAGTTATGCTGCACCTCCTTGGAGGGGAAAAAAGGTACTAAGGAGGTTGGAGGGTTGACGCTGAGATAGTCATTGCTGCACGAGCAGAGGCTTGCGGCACCGCTCCTCTTGGCTCCATCTCTGGTGCTGGCCCTCCTGGAAAAAGTTTGCTCCAGCTGGGTCCTAGCGCCTCCGGCATAGATCCCATTAGTGTGAATGAGTGGTGGAGACTTCGTCCAAGAAGATCAAGAATTACGGTAGGTATGTAATTTCCATTTCTCCCAGTGGGGGGGAAGGCACCCTTCAGGTAGACTTGTTCGCCTTCAGGGAGAACACCAAGCTGAGGCTGTTTCATGCCCTCCCCCCTCAGCAGAGCTCACTGCAGGGGCATGCCTTCTCGAGGCCATAGACCCCAGGCCTCTTCTGTGCTTACCCTCCACTTCCCTTGGTCCACAAGGTGCTCCTCAAGGTCAGGAGGGACAAGGCAAGAATGATCCTGGTAGCCCCAGACTGGCCCCACCAGTTCTGGTATCCAGATCTTCTCAGCATCAGCGCCAGGCTCCCGAGGCGTCTTCCAGCATGCCCGAACCTGATCTCCATCAGTCAGGGGAAGGTATTCCATCTGGACCTTCAGTCTCTGCACCTGACAGCCTGGTTCCTGAGCAGCTAGAATTCCAGGCTTTGGGTCTTTCCGATGGTGTACTCAGTGTAGTTGAGGCATCTAAGAAGGAGTCATCCAGGAGGTGCTATGCCTTCAAACGGAAGAGATTCTGCATTTGGTGTCAGGGCAAGGGCCTGGACCCTTCGTCCTGTCCAGTGGCTAGCATTCCTTGGTCTCTCTCCAAAGGAGGTCTTCGGTCTACGACCCTTAAGGTGCACCTGGCAGCCATCTCCACTTACCGGGCATAGGCCAGTCAGACGGTGGCACAGGAAAAGGTGGTCTGGTGTTTCTTTAAAAATCTAGACCACATTTCCCCTCCGGTGTCTGAACCTCCAGCTCTGTGGGATTTACTGCTGGTTTTGGCAAAACTCATGGGCAAGCCATTCGAGCCAATGAACAGGTGTGAGATGTCACATCTGTCGTGGAAGACTGCCTTCTTGGTTGCTGTCATGTCAGTCAGAAGGACTGGGGAACTATAGGTGCTCTCTATCGAGTCTTTCTATCTGGTTTTCCACAGGGACAAGGTTGTCCTGCGCCCCAACCTGAAATTCTTTCCGAAGGTGGTGTCAGAGTTTCACCTTAATCAGGTGTTGACTCTGCTGGTGTTCTACCCTAATTACACCTTGGAGGTCGAGTACAGGCTCCATACTTTAGATCTGAGACGAGCGCTGTCTTATGATAAGGAGCGAATGGCTGAAGTTCGGCGAGAGGTTAACCAGCTGTTTGTCACCTACGCTGAAGCCGCACCTGGAAGACCTGCAGCATAACAGACGATTGGCAGATGGATAGCAGGTTGGCAGGCAAGAAGCCTCCTAGAAGGATAAGAGCTCATTCTACCCGCCATATTGCTGCGTCGGTGGCTGCTTCTAGGGATGTCCCTATCCAGGATATCTGCAGGGCTGCTACCTGGAAGTCAGCAGACACCTTCATTACCCATTACCACATCGACCTAGAGTCACACCGGGATGCCGGTTTTGGAGCCTCAGTTCTCCAATATTTGTTACCTAAGTAGGGGGTGTGCGCCTTGCCTACCTCCTCCTGGAGAACTGCTAGGAGTCTGCCAGCAAGTGTGGATAAGAACAGCATATCCACATCCCTAGAAACACAGGTTACTCACCTGTAACAGTAGTTCTAGGAGTGATATATCTTGTTCATCTACACTGACCCACCCGACCTCCCCAGCTTCCATGCACAGCCTCTGCTTCCAGTGGGCAAGATCTGGCATCATGGGGCGGAGTCGAGGCACATACCACCTTGGTGGGTGGGTGGGAGGAGCCAGCTTTTAGACCTTCCGGCAAGATTTAAAGGGAAAGGGACATGCCAAAAAGTGTGGATGAACAACATATACCACTCCTGGAACTACTGTTACAGGTGAGTAACCTGTGTTTCTCTTCCCTACCCTGGAGGATGCCACCTTTGCTGCCTGGCATAGGCCCAATGTGATCCCTGCCATACCTAGAAAAGCAGATAATATATACATGATCCCCTCAGGGAAACCTTATTCTGCTGGCCAACCTGAATGCTGTCCATAGATCCAAGGCACCAAAACACCTTAGCTGTCTTCCTCCTGATAAGGAATCTAGGAGGTTGGATATGCTGGGTAAAAGAACCTGTGCCTCAGCCTCTCTGGGCCTTAGAATTGCAAATTACCAGGCTGATATGGTCAAATACCAGAATGCACTCTGGAGGAAAGCTAGAGCAGCTGCTCAGGCTCTCTCAGAAGGTGCACCTAAACAGGAGCTTATTAAAGCTCTAACGGCAGGTGCTGATGTAGGAAAACACCTACTGTGTATGGCCTATGACATTTCTGGCGCTTCATCCAGAGCAGCTGTCTCAGGGTTATGCCTCAGGAGGTACTCCTGGCTAAGGGCGGTGGCCTTTGTGAATGACGTGCAGCAGTCCGTTCTCAATGCATACAGCAATTCATTCTCAGTGCCACCTTTAGAGGATAGAAGTTGTTTGGTACAGATGTTCAAGATATCGTCTCTAATCTGCAGGCCTCAGGCAGAATCCTGAAATCAGTCCACTTCCTCTATCACACCCAACCAAAGAATAGACAGAGGGTGCCTTTTCATCTGGCCATTACTAGACACCGAACCACTACCAGACAAGGTAAGGGTAAAGGAGCAGGAGCCCTGCCTACTTCAGGAGCCACCCCAGGTGCCCACTCAAAAGCCCCTAGAGGTGGCAATGTGGCAGGAGCCGCTGCAACTGGCTCTGCCTTACTCCTTTTACACCCCTCAACCACCGTTGCCTCCAGGGGTAATTGTTGGGGAATCATCTCTCCCTCCACCTGGGGATCTGAACTTTTTTTATGGAGTACAAAAAGTTCAGAATGTTCACCCTACAAGGCCTACTCCCGTTACTTGTGGTAGGGGACTGGATCTAATCCCTAGACATGAAGGATGCCTACCTTCATAGCAAAATTCGAATGCCTTACAGGAAGTATTTGAGTTTTCTCTTTCATGGGAAACACTGCCAGTTCAGAGTACTGCCCTTTGGCTTGTCATCTGCACCACAGGTCTTTACCAAATGGTTGGCGGTAGTGGCAGCAGCCCTTTGCTGTGAAGGCCTTTATGTCTTTCCTTACCTGGACAACTGGCTTCTGAAAGTTCACTCCAGGGAGCAACTCCTGCACACCCTAGCCCAAACAAGACAACTGTTCAATGCCCTAGTTGTCAATGTACCAGTCTGTCTTGATCCCTTGCCTAGTTCCTGCCTCCAGACAGGGCCGAAGATCTGATTGCCCAGGCCCAGATGGTTCTCAACAGCCATAATATCACAGCCAGAACATTCCTTCAGCTTCTGGGCCTGATGGTGGCATTGTCACAGTACGTCTGGCCAGACTATGCATAAGGATCCCTCAGCGGATTCTAAGAGTCCAGTGGGATCAACTCACAGATTATCTTGAACAGAGGGTTCTAGTAACCTCTCGTGTCCGCAAGGTGCTCAAGTGGTGGATGGAGCCCAGCAACCTGCTAAAAGGGGGGGTCCTTTTCTTTTCCCCTCCCCTTGCCAGATTTTAAAAACAGATGCCTTGGGGTTGGGCTGGGGTGCACTCTTGGGACCCCATCAGATGCAGGGTGTATGGACCATGGTGAAAAGCACCCTGCATATAAACTTTCCAGAAATGAGAGCTGTTCTGTATGGCCTACAGGCCTTCCAGACTCGGCTGTCCCCTGGTCCTGTGTTGGTACAGACCGACGTCAGTGTGATGCATTACATCAACAAGCAAGGGGGCACTCATTCTTACCCCTTGTGCAGGGAAGCAATGAGAGTGTGGCAGTGGACTCAGAACACAGTCTGGAACTGTCAGCTGTAAATGTTCCAGGGCCCAGAACGTCTTGGCAGACAGGCTAAGCAGGCCACAGTCGAAAACGCACAAATGGGAACTGCTGCTCTCTGTGGTGGAAGACCTGTCCCACAGATGGGGTCATCCCAAGCTGGACTTTTTTGTGTCCCCACACGACGCCAAACTGCCATTTTCCGGCTCGCTCTTTCCAGGGCCTGGAGTTTTCTGTCCAGATGCGTTATTCCTCTCTGGGAAGGGGAGGTTCCTACATGCCTTCCATCCCTTCCCGCTAATTCAGTGGGTGTTATTCAAACTTCAGATGGAGGGAACTACGCTAATCCTCATTGCTCCCCTATGGCCTCGGCAGATCTGGTTCCCCTTACTGCAGCAGCTGACAGTGGAACCACCAGTATCCCCACCTTTATGCCAGGGACTTCTATCACAGGAGCAGGGAACCCTTGTCCATCCAGACCTCATATCGCTTCAACTTCATATATGGCTCCTGAAAACATACCCATTGCTAGATTTGGTGGTTCCCAAAAAGTGGCTGATGTGCTGATGGCTGCTAAAAAAAACCTTCTGCCAGGGCCACTTATTCTGTAAAGTGGAAGCGGTTTGCTTTGTGGGCCATTTGTTATCACTTCGATCCATTTACCTGTCCAGTAAATCAGGTTCCAGACTATCTGCTGTCCTTGTCAGATGCAGGCGTACAGTATTCTTCTATCAAAGTGCACTTGGCTGCCTTTTCAGCTTTCCATGCACCTGTTGAGGGTCATAAGGTGGCTCATACATTTTTGAAAGGCATTCTGCACTTGAAGGCTCTTATCTGTAACCCACTCCTGACTTGGGGACCTGGATTTTGTGTTGGAAAAGCTTACTTTGTCTCCCTTTGAGCCAGCCCTGACTAGTAGCTTATGCTTTCTTTCTTGGAAAAAGTTTTTGGTTGCTACTCGAAGGATTTCAGAGCTGCAGGCTCTAATGTGTGAGCCTCCTTACTTGATTTTCTACAAAGACAGGGAGTCTTGTCATACTAATTGTAAGTTTTTGCCAAAGGTGTTGTCTGAGTTTACTTTAAATCAAACCATCCACCTGCTAGTTTATTTTCCTGAACATGGCAATCCAGGGGAAGCATTGCTTCAAACTCTAGATGAACATAGAGTACTCAGGTACTATGTACAGTGCACAGTTCCTTCCTCCTTCCAAGGGATCCTTCGTCTCATCTCTGATTCCACAGCGATGCTCCTGGAACCTATCCAGAAAAAGGTGGAGTACCCCCTCACGGACATCCTCAAGAGAGGGGATACCCCGACGGAGGCCTTTCCTGTGGCCAAGGCCATTGTTGGTCCGGCACTCGAACTGTGGCAATGTCTTGCCTCATGTCCAGCACCGTCTTCCCGCATGGCCCGCAAGTAAGTGGTGCCCATGGGGTCCCTTTCGGGGTTCACAGAGCACCCTTCGGCCCAGAGCCTGGTGACTACCTCTGTGTTCAGTTGTACTGGCTGTTCTGCCAACACTGACTGACCTCCTGACAAGGAGTCCAAGTATTTGGGCCACTCGGGGCAGAAGGTCTGTGCGGCGTCCTTTTTGGGCCTTTGTCAGGCAAGTTCAGCCGTTGTCATGGCACACTTCTCCCATGCCCTTCTTGGGTCACTGGGTGAAGTCCTTGTAGACGTGGGGGGATAGATGGAGGCAGACACCCATAAAATGAACTCAAAATAGCTTTTATTCAGCAAACAGAACTCGATGAAAATAAAGAATCGAACTGTACAGCGACCAAATAAAAATAAAGAGAGATAACTGAAATATGCAGTAACAGACAAAATTATAGCATTTGACCACTAGAAGGAGCTAGGGTCCGAGGAGGAGTCAGACCATCTGCTGAGCTATAACATCTGCTCCTACTCCTTCACTACCAAAGCTCAACTGAGCCCTCTATATATATGGATGGGTCAGGTGGTGTTATGAAGTTCCACCCCCTTTTGAAAATTTAAACTTTATTTTGTTAAATGCACTTTATTATTTACTATTAAGCATCCTATATGCAGTTTAATTTAAACATCTTTCATTTTTCAGTGCTAGAACCATATTTAAATCATTCTATGGCGTAATATGTTTGTTGAGGGTGGCTCCCTGCTGTCTTGGTTCCTCCCACATGTCTTCAACCCAATGTAGATGGAAACACAGAGGCTGGCCGGCTCTATAGAAGGCTGGGACAGGAGAGGATCAGGCAGCAACAGGGCCACTCCCCAAACTGCAACTACCAGGAAATGCCTAAGTAAAAAATACTAAAAACACCACAGGTACTTTATTTTAACATTTCTTTCTTTCTAAATATTAATACCTCACTACATTTCCTCGCTAAGCATTTTAAATTCAGAAATATTGATTGTTTCCAAGTCAGATATACAGCAGGGTTAAACAATGTTTAAAACCTAAACAGCAGCCCAAGGCAAACCTTTCCTGATAAAACATTGTTCTGAATTGCTTTCTTTGCTGGATTCATGTCATAGTAACCAGAAAACTATTCCTCCATTGGACTGCAAACAGTAGTAATTTATTCAGTATTTCATTGCCTGAATGCACTAGCTGCAATGCTGAACTTTTCTTTACTAAAAGCCCTGCCTAACCTGTGCTGTTCAAAACACAGAAAAGTTTTTCCTAGTCAGGCAGATAGTAACACTTTCCTCAGTTGTGTTTAAACAGCAGCCTGTTTGCTTATCAGAAGTTACCACAAGGGACTTCTCATTATTTTACAAACCCTGCCTAACCTGTGTCACTAACACACAGGAAAAACCTAAAGAGGCAGTCTAGAAGCTAAATCCCTGGCTTTTACCCTGTTTCTTAGCCCTTTTATTATTTTAGCGAGTGCGACTCACTTGCTCTAATTCGCACATATGCACATTCATGCAGGAACGCAAATTACTTCGGGGAAGGATTGCAATGGGGGATTCCTGGAATAGCCTAGAAAAACAGAGGCAGTAAAGAGCAAGAGAGCCATCTGACAGGTGGCCTGCCTGTAAGATGGGGGAAAAACACAGAAAGAAGAAAAGGGATAGTAAAGGATAGGGACATGCTGTTGCAACAGACTTTTTAACTAACAGATAGGATGTTCCAGGAATACTCCCTACTACAGTCCTCCCACAACTCCCCGCGGACATGCAGACCACGGTCAAACAGGTCCGACTTCAGGGCCATGCTGTCACCAAACAGCAGCTCCAGATGGCCCTGGACATCAGGGACTCTTGTGCCTGCTTGATGGCCACTGCAGTTGCGTCTCGCCACAGGGCTTGGCCGAGGCTCTCTTCCTTCCCGGCGGATACTCAGCACAAGTTAGCTGATGTGCCTTTCCTTGGGACTGACTTGTTCGGCCCAGGAGTGGCCGGTCACCTACAGCGCATAGAGCAGTCCAGTGCCACCTTGGACGCCACTTCTGCCAAGAGTTCTTTGGGCAAGAACCAGTAGAAGAATAAGAAGAAGCCCTTTCAGCACTCTTCCCCTGCTGCTCAGCAGTCCTCCTTCCAGGGAGGACAGCAGTATCAGCAGCAAGCTCAAGCTTGGCGCCCTTGGCCCAAGCCTGGACCTCAACAGGCCCACAGAGGAGGCCAAGGTTCGGGTCCTGGAGCTTCCTCCTCCTCCAGGCCTGCTCAGTGACGGGATGGGGGTTACCACCCCTATTCCCGTCACGCGAGCTCTGCATCTTCCTGTGGGGGCCGGCTTTGCCACTTCCTTTCCGCCTGGTCCGCTATCACTGTGGACAGGTGGGTTCTTGGAGTACTCAGTCAGGGACTGCCTCTAGAATTCAAGCAGTATCCTCTCAACCGAGCCCGCGTCCCTCGGGAAGAACGGATTTCCGCATGCACCCAGTCGGCTCTTCGAGACAATATCGCTCAGCTCTTCCTCAAGGAGGCAGTAACTCTCATGGCAGATCCATCTACAGACCCAGGCTTTGTCTCCAGGTACTTCCTGGTGCCCAAGTGGACGGGGGGCTGGCTGCATTGCCATAGCTTTAAATAGCTCTGGTTTGGGTCCTGCATGTGTCCGTGTTATGCCGAGACCAGATACAGACTGCTAGGGTGCCTGTCAGTTTGCACCTAGTCTCAGTTTATCACGGAGACATGTCAGCTCCAAACCGGAGCTGTCTGAAAGTAATGCCAGTACAATAATACTATGGAAGCACCCTGGCTGATCCCCGCAAGACATGTCATACTGGGGACAGTCACGGGTGCTTGTGGGCACACCGGGAGGGATTTGCAAACTTAACATGCCGGTGGCGAGGGCGCAGGATCAATCAGATAGAATTTTAATTTAAATCATGAGTAGTAAGTACTAAAAATGTGTGCATTTATGAAACTGCTAATCGGGCCCCACTTCATATGGACGTGGGGCCCGATGGGATATGGACGTTTCCCTTTAAGTTGCCTTGCCCATGTCTTATGCTGGCAGCCATGTTCAAGCCAAACTTTCTTGGGTGATGGCACACATCTGGTACTTCCTGTCCCACTATATAGTTTTGCGCAGCAAGTTCTAGTGATAGATTTTCCATAAACTGTGCATGAAAACAGAGTGATGCTCTGTCTGTAAGTCACATGCCTGTTAAAACTAGTGTCTGTGTTCCTGCTCATCAATCCTGAGTGTCACCAGGGGGTCTTTAGCAGCAAAAACCCAGTGAGGTCTGTGTATGTTCCCGCCATCAAAAAAACGTTCCCGCTTCTCCATCAAGTGAACTGTCAGTAAAGGCACTCTTTACATAGATTTATGACATTCTCCTAATTGCAAGGGTAAACCGGCCTACAGACAGTGGACATCTAGCTCGACTGTTAGCTGTGTTCAGTACCCCTACTCACTAGCCGAAAAGCACCCATTAATTTTTTTTTTTGGATGCTCATTCTTTCAGGCAGTAACATTGTTAGTGTTTTTACCCAAGATGGTCATTCTTGCACAACATGTAGGACTACAGTCTGAATTAGTATGGATTGACATACTAAACACCATGCCCTGGATGTGTTCTCGGACACGTGCAGGTAGTAAATGATGAACACTTTGGGGGTGTTGCTGCCATCATGAGCTTTGTTCAAATCTAGACACCCATGCCTGTGGCTGGTTTCGCTGATTGCATGCGTCTGCAGTAATGAAAATCTTAATCGCAGAGTCCTTTTGCTCCTTCTGGATATGGAATTTTTCACACTGAGCACAGAGAAAGAGGCAAGACAAGCCAATTTTATTTCTAAGGCACCCAATCCCGGAGGCTCTGGGGGCTGTAGCTGAGGATAGGGTAGGGGGAGATGACTTAATCCCCAAAAACCTGGCAAAAGAGATGGTCCTTAAGCCTCTGCTTAAAGACACCAATCGAGGGGGCCTCACGGATAGCAGCTGGAAGCGTGTTTCACAGGGTTGGCCCAGAGACACTAAATGCTTGGTCACCAGAGGTCTTGAGCCAAACCCTGGGAACAACCAGGAGCCCCTCGAAACGGAGCGGAGGGAGTGGGCAGAGGTCACAGGCGACTGGGGCTCAGACAGGTAGCCAGGACCCAGCCCGTATAGGGCCTTATAGGTGAGCAAGCCCACCTTGAAAAGGACCCTCTAGCTGACCGGCAGCCATTGCAGAACACGCAGAACCAGAGACACATGACACGACCAAGACAGTCCCGCTAGTAATCGGGCTGCCATGTTCTGCACCGGCTGCAGCCTGTGGAGGATCCCTCCTGTGACCCCGAAGTAAAGAGCATTACAGTAGTCGAGTTTGGAGGTCACAAAGACATGTACTAGGGTTGGCAGATCTTCTGAAGGGCTCCATCCTGGTGATGTTCCGTAAGTGGTAAAAAAACACTCTTCTCAACAGACGACATCTGATCTTCAAAGGTCAGTCTGCTGTCCAGGATCACACCTAGATTTTGCACCTTCGGGAAAGCGACCAATGGAGCAGACCCTAGGAAAAGACCAGTGTCCGCTCCAGGTAACAACCCATCATACCTGCGACCCGACTCGACCACTAGCATCTCTGTCTTGTCCGGGTTGAGTTGCAACCAGCTGGAAGCCATCCAATCATTGATTTTAGCCAGACAGGTGTTAAGCACATCAACTGCACCAGATGCCCTGGGGGAAAATGACAAATACAGCTGGATGTCATCTGCATAGCAGTGAAACTCCACACTGTACTGTCGAATGACCTCACCCAGGGGCAGCACATACACTGCGAACAGCATCGGTGACAAGATCGAGCCCTGTGGAACTCCAGAAGACGGAGGCACTGGAGAGGAGGAGAAATTCCCCATCACTACCTGCTGCACCCTGTCTGAGCAATAGGACTCAAATCATCTAATGGCAACACTGGCGAGTCCACAAAATTCACAGAGCTGATCTAGAAGCACAGTGTGGTCCATGGTGTCAAAAGCTGAAGAGAGATTGAGGAGCACAAGAACTGACCTGTCTCCTCTATCTCTAGCTTTGAGTAAGGCATTGTGCACCCTGACTAGTGCAGTTTCTGTGCTTTGTCTAGCCTGAAAACCAGACTAAAATGGCTCATAGATGTTGAAGGACAGGAGACGAGCCTCAAGCTGCTGTGCTACCAGTTTCTCAACAACCTTGCTCAAAAAAGGCAGGTTGGAGATAAGATGGTAATTCGCTAGGCTGTCTGGGTCGAGGGAAGATTTTTTTAGGAGAGGTCTTACCAGCGCCTCTTTCAGAGGAGCTGGGAACTCCCCCTCCACCATCGAACACCTGGCTATCCCAGTGAACACTGGGCCAACAGCCTCAGTGCATCCCATCAAGAAATGCGTCAGGGCTGGGTCCAGTTCGCAAGATGTATGCTTCAGCTCTAAGATCACCCAAGTCACCTCAGACACCTCCACTGGCCTAAACTCTTCCCAGGCAAGCAGTGTTCCTCTGCTCCCAGCAGACCGACAAAACTGAGGCAAAAGCCTACCCGACGGAATCCCCAACTGGATAGCCAACACCCTGTTAGAGAAGAACAGAGCAAACTCCTCACACAAGGTTGATGAAAAGGCTTTTTTCGGCTGAAGACAGGCTGGATGGAGAAGCCTGTCCACAGTCTGAAAAAGCTGAGTAGGTCTGTTCCTCCCTGCCTCAATCTCCCTGGACAGGAACTCTGCCGTCTTACGGGAGATTGCCTCCTGGTACTCATGATAATGGGTTCGCAGGACCAGTTTGTCGGCATCTAGCCGGGACTTCCGCCAGCAATGCACCAACTTCTGACTCTTGATCTTCATCACCTTGAGATCCCCGTCAAACCACGGGGATCTCAAGTGAGAAGATCTGGGTCATATACGAACTGGTGCTATGGCATCCAGAGCTTCAGACACCACCTTATTATAGGTGGCCACTGCCTCCCCAGTGCCAGTCGCACAAGCCGCCTCAACCCTAGATAGGTCAGCTACCGTCAAAAGTCCTTCTGGGTCTAGTCCCCTTAAAGGGCGATAGCTAACCATCTCCGCAGGGACAGGACTATTGGGGAAGGGAGGCCCAAACATGAACTCCACAGTGCATTAATCGGACCAAAAGACTGGATCAGTCCTGAGGTTATCAATCCCAAGACCCAGCTGGAACACCAGATCGAGTGTGTGACCATGCTGGTGGGTTGCAGAAACAACCACTTGTGTCAGGCCCAGTAAAGAAATTGACTAGAGGAGATTGTAACTGAAATGCGAGGATTCGTCATCGACCCAGGCGTTGAAGTCTCCCAGGATTAAACACCGGGTCGATGATGAAGTCAGCTACGTCCTGCAGGAATTCTCCCTTCAGCCCAGGTGGGCGATAAATGAGGAGAATCCTGCAGTCTGCACCTGGACACCCATGAACGGCGACACACTCAAAAGACCTGGTGTTACCAACTGAATGCACTGTGAAGCCCAGGTTGGCTCTAAAAACAATGGCCACACCCCCGCCCCTGCAATCCTTCCTTGGGTAGCGCACCACAGAGTACCCGGTGGGGACGGCAGTCGCTAGAACTGGGCCAGCATCGTCACCCAGCCAAGTCTCCATAATGCAAGCCAGATTGAACAGAGGAACTCAAGTCTGCAAAAATAGCAGTCTTGTTCCTAATCAATCTGGCATTGCAGAGCACCGCCCGAAGAGGATTGGGTGAGGTGGCCGGTCCTATAACTACCTGCCCACTCGGTCCGGTGAGATCCCTGGGTACAGGAACCAAACATGTCAGGCATCCCCCTCGGCCCTGTTTAAACCCAGGGCGTCTCCTGGACCTAACAACCTCAGTGCCCCTCACCACCTCCTCCTCTGCTGCTCTCCACCAACGGTGACTCAACCGCCACCTAGTTATTCCGACCTTTCTGCAGCATCTAGCTGTAGACAGAGGAACAGGGAGATCGGATATGGGGTGGAAGCTGAGCAGCAGAGAGGCAGCATAGGTGAGTCTAGCAGGGCCAGTACCTAAACACATTTCAACCAGGACTGTCCCACCCAACCTTTAAACAGCACAAGCCTTGGCCAAAAACTATAAAATAACAAACCACACAAAAACTCACTCGTCCTTCATATACACCACACCCATACACACCAATCACACATAGACCCAATACATCACCTTCAAAATCCTAATCCCACAAACCACTCACCCTAATGAATCAGGAAAATTCTGTAGTCCAGGAGATGACTTGCGTGCTATGATTTGATATGTACTACCCCTTCACAGGGGAAAAACCAAAATTCAGCAAAGCAAAGTATATAGTTCAGCGATGTTGAAAAGAGACTTTCCTGAGATACCAGTTCTAATTGTTCCCAACAGCTCGCTCTCACCGAGCTGTTTAAACTCCCAAAGTCCTATCAGGAGATTGTCATGCTGAAAACGTTTAAGAGCTCTCTCGCCGGGAGGGACTGCTTTAGATTTTTATAAACCAGTCAATACAGAAACAGTAATGGAACAAACTCACCAGGCTCAAGCTCAGGCTCCAACTTCACCCCTCAGCGCTTGTCTCACCAGTACTGAAGGCAATCTGGAAAGGTCTTCTTTGAGCAAAAGGAGACACTCGCACTTGGTATCAGCGGATCATATGGCTAAATGGATTCAACACAGGACTTTGGGCTTCTATGTAAATCCACCGACTTTGCCCGCTGGCGATAGTCCAACACTCGAGCTAACAGCTGAAACTGCAGTTGGGTCCGAAAGGATGGGGCCTGTGTTGCCACACCATAGGCTCCCCTTGCGCAACAGCCTCAAACAGTCCCAGAATACCAAAAGGTCCACCAACGGAATAAGTGCCAAAGAGATCCTCCAGCACCCCAAAACAGAGCCGACCTTCAGGTAAAACTCGTGACCACAGCAGCCGGAGATATTAATTTGGCAAAGTTTGGCACAGTTCCCCAGAACGCCTGTCCGATAAAACCATAATCCACTCAGATTAGTTCCATCCACACTTTTTCACTCTCCCAGGAGAGACTTACCTCTGCCAGTCTACGATACAAGGCGCAACACGCATTTTTGTCCAGGCCAGGGAATGTATCTCCTGTCTTCACAGATGCACGGTACAGTAGGTAAGTCACTAAGGCACTTCTATGCCGAAATTGATTTTCCTTGTAGAACGTGCATATTGTTGTAGCTTCAGGAACAGGAAGCTATTATGCAGATAACTACTACTGTCACACCCACAAACATGATATTTTCTTTATGAAACTGCGTTTTTAATCAGTGTGGGTAAGTTGCGGCTTATATGGACAAACATTTTTCATTTTGATTTTTGTGGTCTGGTCTCTTAATTTCCCTTTTGACATTGTTTATATTTACTGTACATATAAAGACCTAAGTCTTGATTGAAAGGTTGCTGTTGTAATACAGCTTATAATAAATATGATTATGGGTGAGTGAGTTGGTTCCATGCTCAGGTCCACCTTGTAAATGAGCCCTTCTCAATGGTGTTTCACCTGGTAAAATAAAGATTGATTGATTGATGTTCTCTTTCTTTGTCTATTGTATGCCAGCTGGAACCTAGACTCCTCCTCTGAGTGCATATTTATCTGTTTACAGTACCCAGGAGCTTACAGGTCATCCAAGAATCAATCTTATAACATGAGTTCCTATAATACTGCCTTCTGATTCGTCCAAACAGGTCACCTTATATACCCACAGTTGCATGTTCACAGGGCTTTATTTTACTATTTTTTCAGGTAAACCTCTAATATAACATTACCCATGTTATAAGAGGATTAACCCACTCCTTGGTATGGGTTTACTGAGCATTAATCCACGCCTGGGTGGTTAAAGTCACTCGACTTTGCCGCATGACTCCAACCCCACCCCCACCCCCACCAAGGCATGGAGTAATGCTCAGTAAACCCATACCCTGTCATGGGTTAATCCCTCCTTCACCATTGATTCCCACCTGTGGATCTGGGCTGGAGATACTGAGATCCCACCAGAGCAAACGTTTTGCCATGGGGCTGGCCATGTTCACTGGGCATGGTGTCTGTACGTCCCCCCCATGTTGTGCTGTTGCCAGTTTATAACCATTCGTTGCTCTCTCCGCAACCTTAAGTTGCTAACTTACCATCATTGAATGCACATCATAGGAGTACAGTGCCTCAGTTCAGCTCATTGCTACTTTTCTGTGTCACTGCTATTTTTCCTTTATAACATACTAAAATCCAGCAGAATAGGCCAAATGGTCTGTCTTGTCTGCTCGAAAGCCAGCAACCTAATGGCTACTCGCCTTCCCACCCCCCCCAGCCCCTGAGAGGGTCTTCCTTGGTTTCAGTTTACCCTTGTACGTGTCCCACCCCTTCTTGAAGCCCTCCACTGTGCACTTCTCCATCAGTCTCTCGGGCAGCGCATTCCATGGCTCCACCACGCTCTTAGTGAAATAATGCCTCCTACACTTCCCCCTGTAATTTCCCCCCTTCAGCTCCCACTCATGGCCCCTGGTTGTCCTCCCCCCCTTTCTTTAGCCTAAACAGCTCCTTGGTTCCACTCCTGGTTATTCCTTTTACATACTTGAAAACCTCTATCATGTCTCTCCTGTCCCTCCTCTCTTCCAGTGTGTAAAGCCCCAGCTGTTCCAGTCTTTCCTCATAAGGCCTCCCCTCCATACCCTGAATCATCCTGGTCGCTCTCCTCTGGACTCTCTCCAGCAGCGCTATGTCCTTCTTCAGATGAGGTCTCCAGAACTGTACACAGTAATCAAGCTGCGGCCTGACCAAGGCATTATATAGAGGAGGATCACCTCCCTCCTTCTGGATGTAATACCCTGGCTATGCAGCCCAGTATCCTGTTTGCTTTAGCTGCAGTTCTTCTACAATTTTCAGAATTATTCATTTTGATGTCTACCACCACCCTTAAATCCCTTTCTCCCAATGTGGCTTGCAGTGTGACACCCCCCCCCCAAGGGTGTATACATGGCACGGATTTTTGACCCCCCAGATGAAGTACCTTACATTTCCCGGCATTAAATTTCAGTCCCTGGGGGGCGCTAGAGAGCACTCTACTGAGAAGACATACTTCACTTAAGGGCTTCGTAGTCGAGACATAATTTACCAGTTTTTGGCAATTTTGAATGGTTCTGGACTCTGAACAACAGCAGAATAATATTTACAAGTGTCTCCTGAAGCAATTGGTACTAAATACTACGATGGGGAAACCACAGAGAAATGCCCCCGGAGGCTCCAAATCTGAGCCATCCTTAGCCTCACAGGCCGCAGTGGTCGGGCCCATGGAATCGCCTGCTGAACCCCCATGGAAGGCTCTTCAAAATTCAATGAGAGGCATCGACACAAAGGTGGAAACTATTCTGCAGCGTTTTGTTGAACAAGACCAAAAAATAGTCGTCGCTTAAGACTGCAAGTTCTGCCGAAAGTTGTGCTACATGTGCATTAGCCGCCTCGGGGAAGCTGACTCAAGAGAACACCCAGCTGAGGTACCAGCTAGAAGCCCTCGAGAATGCTAACAGAGCCCCAAATGTGAGGGTAGTAGGGTTTCCTGAGGGGGCTGAAGATCCGATCTAGTGACATTCATGTGGAGCTGGCTACCGAAGGCACTTCAGCTGCCATTGGCAATTGGCCTAAAGTTCATCAGGGCTTACAGAATTGCCCGAAGATTGGCGGACGCACAAAAGGACTTACCCCGGACGGTACTTCTTGTTACGGATAGTGCAGCTACGAAGGAGAAGATCATGTGTGCCACGAGATCAACAGATAATTTGCACTTCAAGGGGCAAACACTTCATGTCTTTCCAGATCTATCGTATGCCACCAGAGCCCATCGTAAGAAATTTGGCTGTGTCAAGGCCCGCTTGAAGAGCCTCGGAGCAGCGCATTCTTTACTAATGCCAGTTCGCCTTCGTATTTATTACGGGGGCCATACATTTCAATTCAACGATCCAATGGAAGCTAGCAAGAGGGTGGAGAGAATCCAAGCAGAGTTTGAAGCCTCTCGTGGTGGTGCACAATTGGAGGTAGAATCAGAGGATGAGGTTGATACCTGAGGAGATTTTTCAATCAGGAGACTTTGTGCCTTATCCATATACTGTGGGACATTAAAACGTCAGCAATTTAAACTTGTTCAAAAGTTTGCTTACAATACCTAACGATACTTCCGATAGTAATCTTAAGTCTACGATAGCTCTTTGGTTAGAGTAAGTATGCAATTTAGATGTTGTTTTACCTAAAATATAAGGGTTGGATGTTCTTAGTCTAGAACCTAGAATATATATCTGTCTAACTATAAAAGGAGATCTTACTTCGAGAGGGCTCTTGCAGTAGGTAATTACATATAGAACTGATGCCGGCAGGCGGCAGGACCCTATGGAAAAATTTCTAGCTAGCAGTCCCTGGCGAGGGACCGCCCCCACGTCAGGTGACCGGCATCAGGAGACGTCGGTATAAAGAGGCGGTCCCGGATGCCGCCTTCAGTTCTTTCCGCCGTTAGCTCGTGCAGCGCCGCTGGAAAGTTTGTGTCATTGTGTTCTACCTGGCCAGTTTTACCGAAAAATCTTATTTTTTCTGGCCAACATCAGTACTAACGCTGTATGTTGTCCCCTACACCCTCCGAGCACAAGAACAAGTGCGATTCGTGCGGTGCCCAACTACCGCACAAGGACGGCCACTCCTTGTGCCTGTTCTGCCTAGGCCCGGATCATCAAGTCGAGAAGTGCCAGCATTGCCTTAGCTTTAACACGGCCACCCGCAAAAGATGGCAACAATCCCTGGAGGCCCATATTCTTAAAAAGAAAATGAGCTCTATGGAGAAGGAGCTTAAGATGCTAAGGCAGGCGTCCACTTCCCCCGAAGACCATCGAAAGAAGGAGGACAAGGAGAGGCACGGGACAAAGGCTCCTCCACAGCGTCTCCTCGGAATCGCGGGCACGGTAACATCCTCGGGGATCACTCCTCAACGCCCGCCCTCGGAGTTTCTGGCGGCGGCGCATCCATCTGGCTCGCGCTCGGGCCTTGCGGCGCCTCCGGGCAGTTGGAGGCCGCCGCCTCTGGTTCGGCCGCAGGCTTGCAGCCTGCCATCGTGGGCGACTCCGGTAAGCCGGGCGTCAGCTTCTCTGACATCCGCCCGGAGAGGGCTGGTAAGACGTCCGACCCTCCGGGGCGACGTGCGGCTTCTTCCCCACCGGACCAGGCTGACCCTTCCTCTCAACCTGTCTCCGGTGATGGCTTTCATAAGTTAGATGTTGGCTCCTCCGGCGCCCACCGAGAGCTCGCCTCTACGCCTCACGTCGGCTCGTCCGACATCCGGCCGGCGAGGGAACCGATGACGGACTCCCCAACATCCGTCGTTCCCGGTTCACACGCGGCCGCTGCTGTCTGGGGAACCAAGTCCCCCATCCTGACCCGGGGACTTTTCCCTCCATCCCGGGTGTAGCTGGGGATTTTTGCCTCCGTTAGTCCCTCCTCCATCTGGAGCGACGGACCTGACGTTGGCTTCCTGGACGCCGGCTCCGACGCCGGCCCCTCCGACGTCATTACCTCCGGCGTCAGGGCCTCCGCCGTCGGCCCTGACGTCGGCCTTACCGACTCAGGGAGAGTTCCTGCTCCCATCGGGCCCTTCCTCCGGGCTCTCCGCTACGGACCTGCCCGTGAGGTTTCCAGCCAGGCCGTCTATGCAGGCAGCCCCTCCCGACTTCCGGGTACCCGCCATCTTACTCGACACCGGTGTACCCAGGAACACCATATCCAACGCCGGGCTTCCCAATGCCGCAGTACTTGACGTCTCAATACCCGACGCCGGGTTACCCGCAGCTGGGTTTTGGATATGCTCCATATGGGTATAGCCCATATTCTTATCCCCTGCCTCCTCCTCCACCGCCCTCGTGGCCGCCGGTGGACCTGCAGGAGACTCTGGCCTCCTGGTGGGCTGAGGCCAAGGCTCAACTCACCAAGAGATTAGAGACCGCCTTCGGCGACAGTGCCATCCCAGGTTCCCGTACGCCCCAGGCGGCACACTCCCTCACCACCTCCAGACTCCAGGGTTCTTCCGTCTGGATCCAGAGAGGGGCAGGACACGCGTCCCAGGGGACTACCCAAGGGACCTGTTCCTCCCCCGGGTTGGGAAAGGGAGTCTTATTCTTCTTTTTCCTCCTCTTCACTCTCGGACTCCTTGGACTCTTCCGACGGCTGCTCTGAGAGAGAGACGATGAGCCTCGCTCTCCGTCGAAGCCCCGGCCAAGGACTCCTCCGAAGTCTCTTCCGGAGGATCCTTCTTTTATGGAGTTTCTTAGAAAAATCCAGGAGGTTCATCAGTGGTGCTCTTTGGAACCAGATCCTCAGCATCTGAAACTCGCTGAACATCTGGATCTGCCTGTGACAGCTCCTACACTAGTACCACCCTGGATAGAGCCTCACGCCGACCTTGTCACCACGATATGTAAACAGCCATCGGCCTTAGTCCCACTTCCTAGGAAGTCAAACAGGCTATATCAGGCTCCAGAGGGTGTTGATTTCCTGGATTCTCACCCTCGTGCTGACTCGGTCGTGATTAGCGCCGCTCACGGCCGGTCGGCGAACCCAAAACATCTTAGCTCGTCACCTCCTGATAAGGAATATCACTTTCTGGACCAGTACGAGAGAAAGATTTAGGCTTCCTCCACACTGGGGATTGGGGCCCTGATCTACGTCGGCCATATGGGGGACTACCAGAAGGCCATCCTTACCCAGCTGGAAGCCAAGCTGGACTCCTTGCCTGACTCCCAAGTCAAACAGGAGTTGGCTGATGTCATCCGCTCTGCTCGTTTGGCCAGTCGCCACATGCTACGTGCGACATACGACGCAGTGGACACTGCTGGGCGGAGCTCAGCTTTCGCCTTAGGCCTACGGCGTCATGCTTGGCTCCGCGTGTCAGGTCTGGTCCCGGAGGTGCACTCTGCTATTCAGGAAGCACCTTTCCGGGGGTCGGTGTTTCGGGGGTGATGTCAAGGACATCATTACCAATTTGCAGGAGAAGGGGACGGCTCTGAAATCAGTTGATTCCGTGTACCATCCCCATCAGCAGCAGCGCCGTCCCTTTCGCAGACGGAATCGGCTAAAGGCGAAACCCAAGGGAAGGCGGGCCACAAAACGTCGGGCCCCCGCGGCTGCTAAGCCCCCCCCCGCCCAAGAAAACAGTGGGTGCTTGAGCTGCGGCACTGCCCCGCACCACCTGACTCCTTTCCTCTCCCACTGCCTTCGGACTCCCCGGAGGAACCGGTAGGAGGGAGGTTTTCCCTCCACCTTCCGGGATGGGAGAGGATAACCATGGATTCTTGGGTGCTCCAACTCATAGCAGAAGGACACTCCATAGAGTTTCTTCAGAAATCACCCCGCCACAGCTCTCTGAAGTCGTCGTATTCACGGGAACACCTTCCTTTGGTCCAGGAGGAAATCTCGGCTCTTTTGTTGAAGCAAGCGATAGAGCCCGTCCCCCTTCATTTTCAGGGGACAGGTTACTGTTCCCATTTCTTCCTGGTCCCAAAGAAGATGGGAGATCTCAGACTGATTTTAGATCTCAGTTCCCTGAATCTTTATGTAGAGTACAAAAGGTTCAGGATGCTCTCTCTGCAGAGCCTTCTGCCCCTCTTCCGGCCAGGTCAATGGCTTTGTGCCCTGGATGTGCAGGATGCTTATCTGCACATTCCCATTCGCCCATCTCATCGCAAATACCTTCGTTTTGCGTTCCAGGGGGACCACTACCAGTTCAAGGCGCTCCCGTTTGGTCTATCCTCGGCTCCCCGAGTATTTACCAAATGCCTGGCAGTGGTGGCGGCCCACCTGCATCCCAAGGGACTATAGGTGTTCCCTTACCTGGACAACTGGCTCCTGGCGGCCTCGTCCAGGGAGGAACTCCTGCGTTTCCTCTCCCTCACCCAGCAGGTTTTTGCCTGCCTGGGTATTACCATCAACCATTCCAAGTCTCATCTGGACCCATCCCAAAGGCTATAGTTCATTGGGGCGATCCTCGATACGACCATGGGCAAGGCCTTCCTGCCTTCGGACAGGGCGGCCTCCCTTCAGACCCACATAAGTCTGTTATCCGACCGCAGGATGGTCTCGGTGAGGTCGGTCCTTCGCCTTCTCGGGCTCATGGCGGCTGCTATACCGACGGTCCCTTGCGCTCGACTCCACATGAGGATCTCTCAGTGGGCTCAACTAGTGGATGACCTAGATCACTCAGTTCTGATCTCATCGCCGATGATGCGAGACTTGCAATGGTGGATGGTTCGAGAGAACCTGTTTCGGGGGTGGTCCCTTTCTTTCATCCTCCCCCCTTCCAGACTCTAACCACAGATGCCTCAGGCGAAGGTTGGGGAGCCCATCTAGGCCCTCATCGGACCCAGGGCTCTTGGTCCAGGCTAGAACAAGCTCTTCACATCAATGTGCTCGAGCTTCGGGCAGTGTTGTACGCTCTTCAAGCCCTTCACCAATACATCCTTCCCGGCCGCCTAGCCGTCCAGACGGACAACATGTGCGTAATGTAGTGCATCAACAAGCAGGGAGGAACTCGGTCCTACCCTCTATGCAGGGAAGCAATGAGGGTTTGGGATTGGGCAACACAACACGACCTTCACCTCACGGTGATTCTCGTTCCAGGAGTCGACAACACCCTGGCAGACAGGCTAAGTCGCTCTTCTGCTCTGACTCACGAGTGGGAACTGGACCAAGGGGTCCTAGACAATATTTTCCAACTTTGGGGAACAGCACAGGTCGACCTGTTCGCATCCCCCCAAAACGCAAAACTTCCCACCTTCTGCTCGCTCGTTCCAGAGCAAGGCACTTTCTGGAACGACGCTCTGTCTCTAGACTGGAAGGACAGATTTGTCTATGCCTTTCTCCCAATTCCTCTTATCCCACGAGTCTTGCAGAAACTAGCTTCAGAAGGAGCGAGAATGATTCTGATCGCTCCTTTCTGGCCCAGGCAAATCTGGTTCTCTCTTCTACAACAATATTCAGAGGATCCTCCTCTTCCTCTTCCTCTATCTCGAGGTTTGTTGACCCAGGATCAGGGGACCCTGGTCCATCCAGGCCTCAAATCCCTTCAATTGCATGCATGGCTCCTGCAGACCTAGCCCAATCCCGTTTTGGTGCGTCTCCCAAAGTGGCGGAGATTTTAGTGGAGGCCAGAAAACCCTCCACCAGATCCACTTATGCCATGAAGTGGAAAAGATTCACTATTTGGGCCGCCTCCGAGAACGTGGAGCCTTTCTCCTGTTCAGCGGGGCTTCTGCTGGAGTACTTACGTCATCTGTTCGACCTGGGTCTCAGCCATTCCTCTTTGAAGGTGCACATGGTGGCCTTCTCGGCCTATCATGTTCCCTTCCAAGACAAAGCTTTCGCTCAACTGGAGGTCTCTAAGACCTTTCTCAGAGGGGTTCTCCATCTGAGGCCCCCCATCCGTACTCCTGCCCCCCCATGGGACTTGAATTTTGTTCTCAAGAAACTTACCCTTCCTCCCTTCGAACCTGCAGCTTCTGCAGATTTGAAGTTTCTTTCATGGAAGATGCTCTTCTTGGTGGCCATTACTTAGGCTCGAAGAATCTCCGAGCTCCAGGCCCTGATGTGTAAAATCCCCTACTTGATTTTTCATAAGGAACGAGTTGCTCTTCACACAAATCTTAAGTTTCTACCTAAAGTAGTAGCAGAGTCTACCTTAAATCATTCCATAGAGCTACCTGCCTTTTTTACGTAGTACTCTAATCACAGGGAATATTTACTCCATACTATGGATGTTCACCGGATTCTGAGATACTACACCAACAGGACAAAGGATCTCAGAAAGACTGATCAGTTGTCCGTCTCTTTTGTTCGCAAAAGGGAAGGCAGTGCTGTTTCCAAGCAATGCCTGTCTAAGTGGTTGGCTCATTGCATCACTTTCTGTTATGACAAGTACCACAAGACCCTACCGGGTCAAGTCAGAGGCCACCCCACAAGAGGAGTAGCTGCCTCTGCAGCTTGTTTCAAGAACGTGTCTGTGGCAGACATATTCGCTGCCGTCACCTGAACTTCTGTCCATACCTTTATGAAACATTACAGTTTGGATATTGCCTCTCGCGGTAGAGCAGGCTTCGGGCTAGCTGTTTTGCAAGGCCTCCTGCCTTGAGGCTTGCACGGCTAGAGCTACTTCTTGGAGTAGTTATCTCCTCCTGGTGCCTTTCTTTATTCCAGACTGCTTGGGATTCAGTCCTATATGTAATTACCTACTGCAAAGAGCCCTCTCGGTAAGATAGTACAGTTCGTAAGAACTGCCGTAACAGTGAGATCTTGAGAGAGGCTCTGCAATAAACTCACCTCTCCGCTCTCCATCCCTCTAGGCTTTTTCAGCTCCTTTTCCATATAGAGAAATATCCTCTTCTCTCTCTCTCTTCTGGCCTCTTTCGGCCTGTGGTGGGAAAGAACTGGAAGGCGGGTGTCTGGGACCGCCCCTTTATACCCACGTCTCCTGACGCCGGTCACCTGATGTGAGGGCGGTCCCTCGCCAGGGACTGCTAGCTAGAAATTTTTCCATGGGGTCCTGCCGCCTTCCGGCGTCAGTCCTATATGTAATTACCTACTGCAAGAGCCTCTCTCGAAGATCTACTGTTACGGTAAGTTCTTATGTAACTGTACTTTATTGGGGGAGTGCTATTAAAATAAAAAAAAGAGAATGTTTGGAGGTATGGTGTAATCGACATTGGAGGTTGAGTTGGTATGTTAGGCTGTCATGTTATGTTATGGCGTGACCATACGTTCTTGTAGAGTGTAGCTATTCTTAGGAACTTCTACGAACCTCTTAGCTTGAAGGATCACCCCCCCCCCGTGTGAACTAAATATATCTAGACTACTGCTCCTTTTATGATGATCTCTGTATATTCTTTTTATTTGATGTCTGATATATGGATAAAACTGTATGTTTACCTAATATACTACTAATAAATAAATAATAATAAAAAAAAAAATTCAGTCCCTACTTCCTTTACCACCCCTCCAGGGCATCCAGATCCTCCTGGACTGTCTCCCACGCTTCCTCCCAATCCACCAATGCTCTCAACTTTGAATCGTCCTCAAAGAGACTCAACCTGTTTATAACCCCCTTCCCTATATCCAAGACGTAGACATTGAACAAGAGTGGCCACAATACTGAACCTTGAGGGACCCCACTGATTAAATTCCTGGGGGAGGAAAGTATCCCACCCACCATTATCCTCTGTAAACATCCCGAAAGCCAATTTTCGACCCAATTTAGCTCCTGTCCTCCCACCCCCATCTCCCCCCATCTTTGCTATCAGTCCTCATTATGTGGCACTGAATCAAACGCCTTGCTGAAATCTAGGTATAGGACATCCACCGGCCTATGTCAGTCCGAGGTCCCCATCACCCAATCATAAAACTCTACGGGGTTGGACTGACACGATCTCCCTGGGATGAAGCCATACTGTTTATCATCCTGGTGTCCTAACCTTTCCACTTGCCTCCCAAGCCTCTCCTTGATAAATCCCTCCATTACTTTGCCTACCACAGATGTCAGACTGACAGGCCTATAATTCCCCATCTCCTCCCTAGTCCCCCCTTTATGTATAGGCACGACATAAGCCACCCTCCAGTCCTGCGGCACCCATCCCATCTGCAGAGAGGTGTTAAAAAGTGCAGCCAATGGAGCTGCCAGTTCCTTCATAACCCTCTGATTTTTTCCATCTGGCTCCAGCGCCTTATCAGTTTTTAGCTTCCAAAGGGCCTCCCTCACACTATCCACTGCGATTTCTCCCCCCCCAATCCACTCCCTCATGCAACCTTCTTACTTCTTCTGGGTCCGGCCCAGCCTGTACCCTAGCCACTTTCCATCCTCTAGTCTCAGACTGAGACTGACCTCTCGCTTTTGCTGGCTCCTCTTTCCTCCCATCAGGCTGTAGGGATTCCTTATCACCCTCTGTAAAGACTGAGGCAAAGTACTCGTTTAGCACCTCTGCCTGTTCTCCTGCTTCCTGAGCCCATCCCCCCACAATCTTAATCCTGTTGATCTGTGTCCTCTCTTTTCCCTTCTCTCTTATGTATCTGTAGAATCCCTTCGCGCCCCCCCCCCCCGGATATCCCTAGCCAGGTTCTTCTTGATCCCTGCCTTGGTGCCCCTCACCACTCTGGTGACCTTCCTGGCCAATAGTTCATACTGGCCTCACTCCTTGTCTCCCCTAGAATGTTTAAAATGTGCGTAGGCAGCCTTTTTATCCCTCACCGCCGCTTGCACCTCCCTGTGCCACCAACATGGCTTGCTGGTTCTTCCATTCTTACGCCTAACTTTAGTACAGGTTCTAGCAGCCTCTTATACCCCTTTTTTAATGGCCTTCCACAAGCTTCCAGCATCCATGTCTGGCCTAATCATGTCCAACCTCTCCCTTAAAATCCTACCCATACCCACAAAGTCCGCTCCCCTGACATCCATCACTACTGTATGAGTGCGGATTTCCTCCCCCTCCCAGATACAGCTGGAACCAGACCATGGCATGGTCACCACCCGCCAGTGGACTGCACACCTCCAGACCCCTTATTTGTTCACTGTCCCCTCTGCCCCTCTCTAGTAGGTTCCCCCACCTGTTGGACCAGGAAGGCATCCTGAAAGACATCCATCAGTTTCTGTTCCCTTGTTACAGAGGATGTCATGGTGTCCCAGTCCACCCACGGTATATTAAGATTACCCATGACCACCACCCTACCCTTTCCAAGGTCACAGTGACCCTTGATGTTCTCAACCAATTTATCCTCCAGACCCTTTATTGTTTTATTGTGGTGTCACTTATGTTATTTTACCATGAAGCTGAAGTCCTATAAGAAAGGGATGAAATCAGTGAAGAAAGTCCGACAGCTGCCCATTATGCATCGTTGCCCCGTGGGAAATTGATGGCTGTTCTGGACCGGCATCAGACCTGTGCGGTCTGTCTTAGACCAGAGCATGAAATGAATGCTTGAAATGTCTGCTTCTCCATGGGCCACTGTACTCTCAAGAATCATGCGTTGAGGTGAGGTTATTCGATCTCTACCTTCAGAGGCAGGCCTCGCACGTGTGTGGCCTGGACCAGGTAATTAGGCCTTTCCCCATGGCTCTTCCTGGTATCTCTGATTCCTTGGAAGTATGGAATTGTCCTCGATCTAACAGTGCTGATGTGCAGGAGAGTTCGGTGGATGGGTTTGGTTGACAGTCGGCTCCTTCTGGGTGGTTGACTGTAAACCCTCCACAGTCTGCCTGTCCTGAGCAGCAGACATTTCTGGTGGTGAGGCTGTAGCTATACGCTCAGTCTACACTGGAGACCTTGGTGTCGTCATCTGGTGTTGCCTGTGCTGTTGTCACCGTTTGCAGTGATGACGTGGAAGGTGGCACTAGGGACGCCGCTGGTCTCCCTTCTGACACTTTTTGCAGTGTCAGACTAGGGACCAACACCAAGGCTGTTGTCCGTACTGTTGCCAGTTCTGATGCTGCCCTGTCCACGAGACTCAAGGCATGGTGATGGAGGTGGCAGTGGCCACGGTTCTGGTTTGGCTCCAGCTCCAGGCAGATGCCTATGACAGTGTCGTCCTGGAGGTCATCTCTAACATCAAGGAGTGTGATGGCTGTGGGTACAGCGCATGGTGTCAGTAGTGATGCCAGCCATGTTGAAGGGGATGACCCTGTCTTTCAGGTTGTTGCTGATCCTGAGCCCATTGCCAGAGGCGGCACTGAGTCTGGGTTGGATGGTGGGCCAGAGATGGAGTTTCTCTGGAGTCATTGGACGTCACTGCAACTTGTGAGGACAGGAAGTGCCCTGTGGGACCTGTATGACTCCAGTCTCCTCACCTGGGGGTTGCCCCCCCATGAACACTGACCAGGTCACTTTTCAGATTTAGGAGGACACCCTTTGGATGACTTTGTTGCGCCCTTCCCTTGGGTGAGGCCCCCTACTCAGTTCCACAGCCTGGGACAAGGCCTCAGAGACTTGGAGTCTCAACCCTTTCTAGAGGGGACCTTTTATAGGGAATCTAACAGTGCCCAGTCCAAGCCCTTCTCTCCGGTACCAACCTACCCGGAGGTGGCACCTTGTCTCCATCGCCATCCTCCGATGTGGAGAGTGAATCATCTGTCCACCTCCCATCTGCTGCTGAATGCATCCTGTACCAGTGATTCTTTTTGGAGATGATCTATGCCCTTGACCTTGAAGCCCATACAAGTAGCAGTCTGGTTGCCTTGACATTGGGACTTTCTGGAATTCCCAACATCAACACAGTAGTTGTTCTTCCGTGGCCTAGGGCCAAGGAGGAGGCATCTAGGGCATTGTGGAGGCTTCAGTTTTCCAATCCAGCCAACCCCAGGGACCTCCTAATGTGGTATCGCTCACCGACAGCCCAGGGACCTTCTCAAGTGGTATCACTCACTCACAGGATCTGCAAGTGAGGTACTTCACCATTCCTCAGGGCTTGAAGTGCTGCAGACCATTTTGGGGCTGCGGCGACTTATGTCTGACCAACCTTTGGAGGCAGATTTTGCTCAGATGGATGCTTTTGGGAGGAAGGGTTTTTCCTCTCCCCACATCCTAATGTGCATCTTTGCACATCTGGCACATATGGTAATCTGTAACCATGGCCTGTGGTTGCAGTTATATAGCTTGTTAGCTACACTGCCACCAAGCCAGCCAGGCAGGCCATTGACCTTTTTACCTGGGGTTTAGAGGTGGCACAGTGCCAGCTGAGGGCATCTAGGGTAAGCCGCAGACAAATTAGGGTCTGTGGTATATGCAATAGGTAGGGAAAATGAGCAGACTAGGTGGGCCAAGTGGTCCTTATCTGCTGTCAGATTCTGTGTTTCTATCTTACGACATCAACAAAGTGACCTCCAGATGGGTAGGAACCACAGTCTGCATTAGGCGGATGGCATGGCTACACCAGTCCTGACTGTCACCTTTACCCTGGTGCAAGATGCTTAACTTGCAGTTCCAGAGGGTGGTTTCTTTTCCCTTAGGGTCAGGCGGGAACTGTCAGGGAACCCTCCTGCTCCTGAGCCCTGCCTGGCCCTGACCAGTCTTGGGTCGTCCCGCCAGACCTGCAAGGAGTCCCTGCCCTCAGGTGTTTTCTCCCTCACTGATGGCTGAGGGTATCTGTTACCCTCAGGGTGAGTCAGCTTCTCTCAGATAACAAGAGATGCTTGGTACTTGGACCTATAAGTGAGAATCAATGGTGACGGTTGATTCTTTGGGAAGCTATGAAAGTTACATACTTCCTGTAACTGTTGAGCTACAAGAATATCTTCACCATTGATTACCACACCCACCCATCATCCCCCACTCTAGCAGAGCTAGGGCCCCTGGGAAGCTAACCCTGATGGTGCTGTCTATCACCATCTAGTGCCATGACATCTCTCCAGTTGTACTCCCTATGGAGTAGTTGTTAAAAAGGAAAGGGCAGTTGGAAACCCATTGCTAGGTTCCCACTCCCACCCAAAAAACAACTCAAAACTGGGGTGAGGGTTCCTTTTAGGGTGCTTATACCAGAAAAAAAAAAGAATTAATAGGAGGCAACTCCCTTCTTGCTTTCTTGCCTTCTATTTCTCTGCCCGGGGTACATTCCTTTCCTGGGGTGTATCCCTTTGCTAAATGCAGTCTGTGCCTCTGAGCACTATCCAGTCTAATCCCACTTGGGGAAAAAGGGACATATTTTGACTAGCGATTCTTCCATCAGGTAGCGTAGGGTTTGTTTTTCTAGGCGTCTATGTGATTCATTCCTATTTTGGTAGATTGTGCCATCTCAGTTGCAAGGGAGTCCCAGTTCTTTGCATCCCCTCTTACTTTTATGCTAGAGCCACATGCTTCTGGACTGCTGCACTTTAAGAACACTGTCCATCTCCTATCTGGCTAGTGGTGTGAGGTTCTGGTTCCTTACTCATTTACCCCTTTAGGCCACCTAGTGTTTCCCTGTTTCCATTATTCAGAGGTTGGTGGTCGGTTTTATTTTGTTTATTTTTATTTCCTATACCCTTTCCCAATCCCTTGGGGCTAGAAAAATTCTTAGCCCTCCCTTAGTTTTTCCCCATTTTGTTCATCTCCTGGCGAACAAAACTGAGGTTTGTGAGAGAGCTGGCAATGGCTATTGACTTGCGTGCAGGACCGTGTGGGGGGTGGGGAAGCACCATGCCCAGTAGCCACGTCGGGCCCCCTGGCAAAAGCTTTGGTCCCGCAGGGTGCTAGTGTCTCTGACCCAGACCCGTAAGTGGTAATCAATAACGAAGATATTCTGGAATATCCACAGTTATAGTACTGTCTGTCTATAACTGTCATTTTCTGTCATTGTCAGTGGCTGTTTAACACGACTGCATTACGTTGACTTTAATATTACTTTTTTTTTTGTAAATTGAATGCTCTCAGAACCTTAACTCTTAAGTTTTAATTCTTATTATACTTTACGTGTCCCACCAAAATGATCTGGCTGTGAAGAGAGTCACCAGTTCCCAGAGAATCAGCATTGCTCCTTTGTAGGACTATGGAAAGCAGACCTTTTAAACTTGTGTGTCTCTTTATCTGTAAGTCTGTGTGTGTGGGCCTGTCTGTATCTGTGTCTGTCTTTGATTGCGGTGTTGTTTGCATGTGTTTGTGTGCTGCAGCATCACGTGCCAGCTGGGTATGCACGTTAGCTATGATCATCTCTTGTCTTTTCATGTTTTACAGTTGTCGAAGATCTGCAGGTTCAAATTCTTATGATTTTACTGAACAACAAGGACAAAGGAACAGTAAGTTCATTTTTTCTTGTGTGTATACTTTCGCGTTCGTTCATATAAATGCTTTGGCCTCATAAGTAGTGCAGAATTGTATGGCGTAATATATCAATATGTAATAGGTTTATCTTTTTTCTCAACACAGTATAATCAGAATTTATTTCTACAATGTAGGTTACAGAAAAATGATTTATTTCTATGGCCTGAAGAGCTAAAATTATTTAGCATAATTCTTGGTGGGTCATCTCCATTTATCATCACTTGACGGTAACAGAGGAGCTCTTAACAAATGAGGGAGCAGCTTGAACAATGCCTGATGACATCACAGTGACCTCTGCTGCACTCAGAACAGAGCAGTGAAATCAAATGGAAAGAGCAAAATATTCATGAAAAGAACTTATCAGAAAGCTGTACAATTTAAAATACATTGTATAATTATGTCACACCATAGCTTCTCTCAGAATATGAGAGTTATCACTTGTGAGGGGGCAGGACTTTCATAACTCAGTTATGGCTCTTCCACTCGTGGGTTATGCTCCACCCCTCCACTCATGAAGATAATAGTATATAATAACTGGTCAGCAGTTTCTCTCAATGTACTGACCAGGTTGATATTTTCCATAACAACCGGCTGGTTGTTATGACATTCATGAGCCATGCCAGTCAAACTGTGCTGCTGCCTCATTGGCCAACGTTCTGTATGTGGGTGGGGCCAAACAGTCTCACAAACTGCTGGAGAAAAATTGCTGGTCTGTTATTATAAAAAATAAAAGATGGGGAGGGTGTTTCATATGAGAATTTAATGCACACCCTCATTGTGGGATGCTTTGATAAACCCCTCGGGCTTCGCCCACGGGGTTTATGTAGCATCCCACAACTCGGGTGTGCATTAAATTCTCATATCAAACCCTTCCCCATCCATTATTCTCTATATTCTGGGTCAGGCTATTGGGTATCCCATAGTTATAGCTAAACAGGCAAGGTGTTCTGAGTGTGGTTTGAAGAGCTGCACAGAAACCAGACAGTTTTAATATTTGTTTCTCTTTTTTATGGATCCTACATACTGATCTCACTTCGAGATAGAGCTCTTGCAGCAGGTAATAACTGATAGGACTATGCCACCAGGCACTAGGACCCCACAGAAAACTTCTAGCTAGCAGTCCAAGACAGGGAACCGCCCCGACGTCAGCTCTGCCCAGGATGTCAGCCACTGTATAAAAGAAGCGGTCCCCTGGTGCCATCTCAGTTCTTTTCATGCCGTCGACCGTGCATTTCAGCTCCACGGACACCTCCTGCTATTCGTCAACTGCCATTTTTCAGGCACTTCACACAGTTCAACCTCTTTCTAGTTTATCGATTGCCTCTTTATATCTGCCGCGTCTATTACTACAACACCTCAGTGTAAGGCTGTGTGTGCATGCAACAAACAAATTCCAGCCTGCATCTGTCCAGGAAGGGAACAAGTCTTTTGAGCAATCGGTTTAAATACTTCATTGGCAAGCTTTTAAACTAGTCAATGGGGGAGGCACTGACAAGCAGCAGAAAAATCCCAGCCTCTCCCTACAAAACAGGGTACTAAATGAGAAAAAGACCAGGGTAGAACGGTCAGTGGGGGATGCTGCAACAGAAGGTAAGGCCATCAAAAAATGGAGAGCAATGAGTACCAATGCCCGTAGTCTAGGTAACAAGCTTCCTGAATTAGTGGCCTTGATGGAGGAGACATCTGGATATCGTGGCAGTCACAGAAACATGGTGCACACAAAACCATGACTGGGACGTAAACATACCAGGATACACTATCTACAGGAGGGAGAGGAGGGTAAAGAGGGAGGAGTAGTTCTTTACATAAGGAAGGAATAAAAGCAACAGAACAAAAGGGTAAACAGGGAGGAGAAGAAGCACTGTGGGTAAATTTGAGACAGGCAATGGCACCACAATCCGCACAGGAGTTGTATACAGACCCCTTCTCAGGGGGAGGAATTGGACAAGGAAATGATAGAAAGTATACTTAGAATGGCAGAAAAAGGGAGATATTGCTGATGGGTGATCTGAATATGCCAGATGTTAACTGGAGTGCAGTTGCAGCTGCCACTGAAGAGTGCAGTTATTCTAGATGCCCTACAGGGGCATGCCTTAGACAACTAGTACTGGAGCCCACTGAGAGGGGCAATATTAGACCTGATACTCTCAAATGGAGATGGAGAGAGGATCACAGATGTAGAAGTGGGTAGCCATCTGGGAACTCGCGACCATCGAAACAGTATGGTTCACAATAAACACAGCAATAGAGTGCAAGCCTACAAAGACAAAAGTACTGGACTTTAGAAGGGCTGACTTTGCTAAATGGGTGAGTGCCTAAGGAATACCCAACAAATGGGCGGAAGGAGGGGTGAAGAACAATGGGGAATAATAAACTGCCATCACAGAGGTAACGAGCCTTGTGTGAAGCAGATAAACAAAACAAGACGATGTAAGAAACCACTATGGTTCTCAAAGGAAGTGGCAGTGAAGGTTCAAGAGAAAAGAAAGCATTCAGGAAGTCAAGGAATCACAGCAGGAGCAGGACAGAGAACTGTATCAGTTAAAGCAAAAGGAGGCTGGGAAGGCAGTCAGAACAGCAAAGGCCCAAACCGAGGAAAAGATAGCCAACTCAGTTAAGAAGGGGATAAAACCTTTTATAGGTACATCAGGGAGCAAAGGAAGACCAAGGGAGGATAATGAGGCTTAATAAAGGGAGGGAGGGTGGGCAGAGGGACTGTGAAAAGGCAGAGATACTAAACAAATATTTTTGCTCAGTATTTACAAAGGAAGAGGAGGTACATAAAACAAACAGTAGTAACACTCTGGATACAGAAGTTGATACCAGCCCATTTACAGAAGAAAGGGTTCTGAAAGAACTCTTAAAACTGAAGGTGGACAAAGCAATGGGACCTGATGGGATTCATCCCAGAATTCTAAAAAGAACTAGGGTAGAACTAGTGACACCACTGACTACCCTCTTTAACAAATCATGGGAGGATGGGGTGGTACCTGAGGACTGGAGGAGGGCAGATGTGATTCCCTTCACAAAAGTGGGAGCAAGGCAGAAGCAGGAAACTATAGACCTGTTAGTTTAACCTCAGTGATAGGAAAATGATGGAATCACTTCTAAAGGAAAGAATCGGTATCTAGAGGCCAGAGGGCACAGGACCCTAGGCAGCATGGATTCTAGCGGAAGGTCATGCCAGACAGATCTGATAGATTTCTTTGACTGGGTGACCAAAGTAGTAGATCAGGAGGGGCTGTGGACATGGCCTACCTAGACTTTAGCAAGGCATTTGACACAGTCCCACACAAAGATTAATATATAAGTTAGCCAGCCTGGGAGTGGGTCCCAAGATGACAGCCTGGGTAAAAATTGGCTGGAGAATAGGACACAGAGTAATAGTAAATGGAGTCCCTCCAGAAGAAAGGAGGTTACTAGCGAGGTGCAGCAGGGTTCATCAGTTAGGACCAGTCCTCTTCAATGTCTTTATAAGCGACATTGCAGAAGGACTGGAAGGAAAAGTATGTCTCTTTGCAGATGACACTAAGATCTGCAACAGAGTTGATGCACAGGGTGGGGTGGAAAGAATGAGAAGGGACTTGGCAAGGTTAGAGGAATGGTCAAATGTATGGCAGCTTAGATTCAGTGCTAAGAAGTGCAAGGTAATGCACCTGGGAAACAAAAACCCAGGGGAAGAGTACACAATGGGGGGTGAGATACTAACAACAACAAAAATGGAAAGGGACCTGGGGGTAGTCATATCAGATGACCTAAAGGTGGGCAAGCAATGTGAGAGGGCAGCAAGGAGGGCTGGGGGGATACTGGGATGCATAGGGAGAGGCATCACCAGTAGAAAACAGGAAGTTATTATCCCCTCTGTACAGACAGCTGGTGAGACCCCATCTGGAGTACTGTGTGCAGTTCTGGAGACCCAATCTCCGCAAAGACATAGACAGGATGGAAGCTGTCCAGAGGAGGGCAACTAAAATGGTGCAGGGTCTGCACCGGAAGACATATGAAGAGAGACTTAAGGAGCTTAATGTATAGCCTCGAGGAAAGGAGGAGAGGGGCGACATGATAGAAACTTTCAAGTACCTCAAGGGAATCAACAAAGTCCAAGAGGTAGCATCTTTCAAAAAAGGGTGTGCAAGAACAAGAGGGCACAATTTGAAGATAGAGTAAGGGGCTCAGAGGTAATTTAAGGAAGTATTTTTCACAGAGTGGGTTGTGGATGCATGGAATGGCCTTCCGGAGGAAGGTTGTGGAGTCAAAATCAGTGGTGGAATTCAAGCATGCATGGGATAGTCATAAGGCAATTCTGGGGGGTGGGGGTAGGAAGAAGTAGGCTGCTGGTTAACTAGGATCTGCAGGTTATCCAGTAGGTAGGGAAATGGGCAGACTGGGTGGGCCAAGCGGTCCTTATCTGCCGTCAAATTCTATGTTTCTAGACGGCCATTCGACTTGCCTCCTGTGCCTGGGACCAGAGCACACCTGGGATGACTGCCTGAGCTTCAACAAGCAAACTTGCATCCGCCGCCTGAAGTTACTCAAGGACCACCTGCTGGAACAAGTGGCCGTGATGTAGAAGTCTCACTCTGGGCACAGCTCCTCTTCATCCTCCACTCACGATGCCTCCCCCAAGGAGAAGAAGCACTTGGGGAAGCATCACAAGAAGGATAAGAACAGGTCCAGGTCAGATTCTCGGTCCTGTTCCCCGCAAAGACCAAGGCTTCCACATCTGGCTGGAGGTCGGACTCTGCCCCCCGGGTTGCTAGCTCTCCCGGGGGTTTCGATCACCAAGCTACCTGCCCCTTCCCAGACATTGGGCAGAAGTTTGGGGCAAGGACCTTCCCATGCCACTTCCTCCATCTCTCTGGTCATCAGATCCCACAAACATTCGCTAGGTTCTTGGGCCGAGGACTTGGCCACCTCTGCTTCCACTTCGGCAGGTGTCTGTTCAGGCCCCGCTGTTGTCAAGGCCTCATCCTACAGTTTGTCTGCCAAGGCTGATGACTGCGACAGGTACCAGGGTACAGAGCACTGTAAGGAAGTACCCTCCATGACTAATCTGTCGTCGGCTGTCCCTTTGGACTGACATCAGCCTCCGACGTCATCTGTCTCCACTCCATTGAAGCCAGACCAGACATCAGACTCCCAGCATTTGTCAGCCCCCTAAGGGCCTCCGCCAGAGGACCTGATGACAGCTGACCTGACATCAGGCCCTACTAAGACTCTAGACACGGCTTGACACCCAGTCGTCAGCCGAGCCCCAAGTGCCTGGCCTTCAGGAGGAGGAGGACCAGACATCAGTTGACTTAACCGACGCCGGCCTGAGATGGACCCTTCTCAGATGCCTGGCCTGCCACCAGTCCCTTCGGGGCCAGCCAACCTGACGCCAGATCATCCATCAGGCTCAATGGTCCCTTTAACGGACATAGGTGCACTCTTCAGAAGTTGGTGGAACACAATCAAGAGTGACCTTCTTCCAAAACCGAAACCTACGGGTACAACAGCTGCCGTACCTCAGCCACAGCTGACACCTCCCCGCAGGACTCCGTCGCCACCCCAGACACCAGCCCGCCCGACTCCAAGTGGCTCGGATCATGCCTCAGGTGGATGTCAGAGTCACAGACGTCACACATCCTCGCAGTCTTCCTCCTGCAGGCGGAGCAGGTCTAGGGACCGTCGCTTCCGAGGGCAGAGTAGGTCAAGAGGATGCCACTCCCAATCTCCTATTCAGTCCACTGACCATCAGACAAAACAGTCAGGGGACTACAGTGGTTCCTCCTCGACCTACACCTCTTCAGAGGAGGACCTCCGTCTGCCATCACCGGATCCCAGGAAGGACTCGCCTAGGTCTCCTCCTGATGACCCCGTCTTCCTTGAGGTTATGAGACACTTACAGTTCTTCATTAAACGGAAGACCTGGACCTGGAAAGGAGATGCCTGGCTAGGTTTTTGGGGACTTCTGACCCCAGGCCACTAGTCATTCCCCCGTTGGTGGAACCGTTCCAGGATGTGACAAAACTGGCATGGAAACACCCTTCCACTACTTCAGTGGTGCCTAAAAAGACCGACCGCTTGTACAGAACCCCCTGAAATGAGCTCCACCTCGGTGAGCAACCCAAGGTGGACTCCATAGATCTTCCCTGTGTCAGTCTTCACCATTCATCACTGTTGGGTATAAGCCAGAGTGCGGCACCTCACGGGAGCTTTTTTTTGTTGTTGTTGTTGTTAGAGGGAGGAGCCGGTGCAAGCAGCACCGCCCACGAGGCCAACGCACTGTGTGGTGCTCGCAGGTTGGCCAGAAGCGGCCATTGGCTCCTCCTCCTCCTCAGTTCTGCTTCTCCCACCATCGAGATAGCACCTCGCCTGCAGCAGCAGAAAAGAAAACTGCATCGTGACCTAAGTTTTGGCACACCACCGCACCTCCTCGGAGCCACATTCAACGCTGTCTCTGAGCCATATTCAACACTGCCCAGTGAAATCTTCACCTCAGTTCTGCCGTCCACTGCACAGCGCCATTATCTGAAGATCCAGTAAGATCTTTCCTTTTTATTTCCTTAATGGCGTCAAGTCTTTACTGTTTCTAGGATTGTAGATATGTTGTTCATCCACACTTATTGGCATGTCCCTTTCCCCTTTAAATCTTGCCGGAAGTCTTCAAGCTGGCTCCTCCCACCCACCCGGGTGGTATATACCTCTGCTCTGCCCCGTGACGCCGGATCTTCCTTTCCGCTGGAAGATACAAGTTGCCTCCATCGTGCTCTTGCATTTCGTAGGCCCTGGCTTTCAGAACTTCGATTTTACCGAAATTAAAACTTGTTCGAGTTAGCGATTGTGCTTTCGCATCATCGATCATGGTGGAGTAATCTTCCCCTGGATTTCGCCGGTGTCCTTGCGGCCAGAAAATGTCACTCACCGATCCACACCTCTCGTGCTTCTACTGCCTCGGTGTCTGCCATGACACTTCGTCCTGCAGCTTCTGTTTGGCCTTCCATCCCAACGTCCTGGACGACCGCCTGGCATATCTTAAACTGGGGAGACTGGAGAAGAGGAACCCTCTGGTGAAGTCCAAGGAGGCTACATGGGAGTGGTTTCCTTGGCTGCAGGTTCAACCGAACAGCTGGAACGCATGCAGGCGTTCAAGGAAGAGCATACACCCGAACACTCAAAGCTTTTGTTCCCTCAAACTGGGCTCCATATTCTCGGGCTCCTTTAGGGAGTTGTGCCAGTCTCTTCCACCCGGGAGGCGCCTCACTCGCCTCCTCCCAATCCCATAAGCGGGATAAGAGATCGACACGTCTTCGTCTCGTGAAGGCACTCTTGGGACCGAGAGAGGTCTCAGTCCCAGGAACATGCGGTCTCGACCTCGGTCGAGATCGCTTCCTCGGCCGCAGGCTTCATGGACTTTCCATCGGGCCAGCTGACCGTGGATGCAGCCGATGAGGTCGAGATTGTTCTCGATCCTATCAACCCGCTGTCGCTGGCTCCAGTCGACGACTCTTTGGAAAGGACTCCGGTCCTCGTCTTCCCCAATGAGACCCAGCCCACTGGTGTCCCCATCGAGGACCCCCGGGTTTCACCGGTTCCCCCGGTGTCTCGCGAGCGATCGTGTTGGCCTGCCCGGTCTCGATCAAGGTCCAGAACCCCCTCGTCCGGGTGGCCGAGGAAGAGCCATAAGCGCTCCAAAAAGAGGCGACGCCACTGGTCGTCCTCGTCCTCCTCGGATGAGGAGAGGCTCCGACAGAAACTCCGGTGCAACGAGGACCTCATGTGGCAACAGCTGATACTGTCCAGGCACAAGTCGACCTCGACTCCTACCCCGGCCATTACTTGGCTTTCGCCTCCTACAGTGCCTTCAGAAAGTATTCACCCCACCTTGGATTTTGTCACATTTTGTTGTGTTACTACCAGAATTTTTAATGCATTGAAATGATTTCTTCCCCCTTGATTCACACAGCATACTCAACAATTTAAAGGGGCAAAAGTATTTTTATTGTGTAACAAAAATATATGAAACATTAAAAACTGAAATATCTTGTTTACTTAAGTGTCCACCCCCCTGAGTCAATACATTATAGAAGCGCCTTTGGCAGCAATTACAGCTTTAAGTCTTCTTGGGTATGTCTGTATCAGCTTTGCACATCTGGATTTGGGGATTTTCGGATTTTCGCCTATTCTTCCTTGCAGATTTGCTCAAGCTCTGTCAAGTTGGATGGGGAGTGTCGGTGAACCGCAATCTTTAAGTCTTTCCACAGATTCTCAATGGGATTCAATTCTGGGCTTTGGCTGGGCCACTCAAGGACATTCACCTTCTTGTTCTGAAGCCACTCCAGTGTTGCTTTGGCTGTATGCTTGGGGTTGTTGTCCTGTTGGAACGTAAATCTTAGCCCCAGTCCAAGGTCTATTGCAGACTGATGCAGGTTCTCTCCAAGGATGTGCCTGTATTTGGCTCCATTCATTGTTCCCTCTATCCTGACAAGTGCCCCAGTCCCTGCTGCTGAAAAGCATCCCCATAACATGATGCTGCCACCACCATGCTTCATGGTAGGGATGGTGTTACACGGGTGATGAGCTGTGTTTGGTTTGCGCCAGGCATAGGGCTTTGCATTCAGGCCAAAGAGTTAAATTTTTGTTTCATCAGACCAGAGAATCTTTTGCCACATGGTCTCAGAGTCTGCCACGTGCCTTCTTGCAAACTCCAGGCATGCTATTATGTGGCCTTTTCTCAGGAGTGGCTTCCATCTAGCCACTCTCCCATAGAGGCTACATCTGTGAAGTGCTGCAGAGATTGTTGTCCTCTGGACATGTTCTCCCATCTCAGCCATGGAACTCTGTAGTTCTGTCAGGGTGGTCACTGGGTTCTTGGCCACTTCCCTGACCAAGGTCCTTCTTGCCCGGTTGCTCAGTTTGGGAGGACGGCCTGCTCTAGGAAGAGTCTGGGTGGTTCCGTAATCTTTCCATTTCCTAATGATGGACTTGACTGTGCTCCTGGTAACTTTCAACACCCTAGAAATGTTTTTATACTCCTCCCCAGATCTATGCCTCCTCACAAGTCTATCACAGAGTTCTGCGGACAGCTCCTTGGTCTTCATGGTAGAGTTTCTGCTCTGACATGCACTGTCAACAGTGGGACCTTATATAGACAGGTGTATTTCCTCTGAAATCATGTCAGCCATTTGAACTGACCACAGGTGGACTCCATTCAAGTTTTAGAGTGATCTCACAAGGAAATTGGATGCACCTGAGCTCAATTTGGAGTGTCATAGCAAAGGGGGTGAATACTTATCAAATCAAGACATTTCAGGTTTTTATTTTAAATTACATGTACAAAATATTCCAGAAGTTTCATTCCACTTTGACATTATAAAGTAGTTTGTGTAGATACGCGACAAAAAAATCCCATATAAATGTATTTTGATTTGAGTTTGCAACATCACAAAATGTGACAAAATCCAAGGGGGTGAATACTTGGAAGGCACTGTAGGCCAAAGCTCCATTAACCCTCGAACCAAAGCTCGGTCTTCTGACCGCAGGGTCGGGCGCAACTGCCTGTTCAGCCTGTAACAGTCTCTCCACCAGTAGTGGTGGAACTGCCGCCTAAGCAGCCTGTGGGAGGGGCTCCTTCCAAAGAGAACCGACCAAACACCCGATGTCTGTCGGTCACGGTCACCCCGGACCGCCCTCGGTGGGTTGAGCTTGATTTTAGCAACAGACCGCTGTACCCCGACTCTTTGGACTCTGACATCACCGGGCTTCACTCTCATCCTGGGGATGATGAGTCGTCCATTGGACTAGTGATGGAGGAAGGCCCTTCCTCCTTCCAAGGGATTCTTTGCCTTATCTCTGAGTCCACAGGGATGCCCCTGGAACCCATCCAGAAAAAGGCGGAGTACCCTTTCACAGACATCTCAAGAGAGGGAATACCCCGACTGAGGCCTTTCCTGTGGCTGAGGCCATTGTTGGTCCAGCACTCGAACTGTGGTAGCATCCTGCCTCATGTCCAGCACCGTCTTACCGCATGGCCTGCAAGTATGTGGTGCCCATGAGGTCCCTTGCAGGGTTCACAGAGCACCCTTCAGCCGAGAGCCTGGGACCACCTTTGTGTTCAGGCGTACTGGCAGTTCTGCCGACACTGACCGACCTCCCGACAAAGAGTCCAAGCTCTTGGACCATTCAGCTAGGAAGGTGTATGCGGCTTCCTCCTTGGGCCTTCGTCAGGCAAGTTCGGCCGTCATCATGGTACACTTCTCTCATGCCCTCCTCGGGTCATTAGATGAAGTACTCCCACATCTCCCCGCAGACATGCAGACCACGGTTAAGCAGGTCCAAGACCAGGGTCAAGCTGTTGCCAAACAGCAGCTTCAGACGGCCCTGGACACTGGGGACTCTTGTGCCCGCTTGAGATCTGCCGCAGTTGCCTCTCAGCACAGGGCTTGTCTCAGGCTCTCCTCCTTCCCGGCGGATACTCAGCACAAGTTAGCTGATGTGCCCTTCCTTGGGACCGACTTGTTCGGCCCAGGAGTGGCTGGTAACCTACAGCATATAGAGCAGTCCAGTGCCACCTTGGATGCCACTTGTGCTAAGAGTTCTTCGGGCAAGAACCAGCAGAAGAAAAAGAAGAAACCTTTTCAGCACTCTTCTCCTGCGGTTCAGCAGTCTTCCTTCCAAGGGGGACAGCAGCATCAGCATCAAGCAGCAGGCTCAAGCTCGGTGCCCCTTGCCCAAGCCTGGACCCCAACAGGCCCGTACAGGAGGCCACAACTCAGGTCCTGGAGCTTCCTCCTCCTCCTCCAAGCCTGCTCAGTGATGGGGTGGGGGCTTCCACCCCTATTCCTGTCACTGCAGCTCTGGGTCTTCCCATGGGGGGGGGAGCGGCTCCACCACTTCCTTTCCGCCTGGTCCACTATCACCACGGACAGGTGGGTTCTCGAAGTGGTCGGTCAGGGACTGCCTCTAGAATTCGAGCAGTACCCTCCCAGCTGAGCCCACGCCCCTTGGGAAGAACGGATTCCCACACACACCCAGTCGGCTCTTCAAGATGACATTGCTCAGCTCCTCCACAAGGAGGCAGTGGCTCTCGTAGCGGATCCTTCAGCAGACCCAGGCTTTGTCTCCAGGTACTTCCTGGTGCCCAAGCGGATGGGGGTCTGGCGCCACATTCTAGATCTCCATGACCTGAATCAGTATCTCAGGTCACGCACCTTTCAGATGGTCACTCTGTGCCAGATCATACCATCCTTTGAGCGAAACATGTGGTTCTGTTCACTGGATCTGCAGGACGCATTTTTTCACGTCCCAATCCATCCATCCCATCAGTAGTTCCTCCATTTCAGGGTCGAAGGGACCCTGTACGAGTTCCGAGCCATGTCGTTCGGCTGTCATCGGCCCCACGGGTCTTCACCAAATGCATAGCAGTGGTGGCGGCCCATCTCTGGCATGGGGGGGGGTCAGAATTAACCCCTACCTCGACAATTGGCTCCTTGCAGGTTCCACCCAACAGGAGGTGGAGAGGTCTAGGGATCTGGCCCTCCAAACCTGCTCCCAACTCGGCGTCCTGATCAGTGAGGCCAAGTCGGAACTCGTGCCTTCTCAGCTGAATGGGCTTCATTGGGGCAGAGCTCGACTCTTGTCAAGCCAGAGCTCGGCTCCCGGCGGACAGGGCAGAGGTTCTCGCCTCCTTTGCCCAATCATTTCTGGTTGGGCACTTGCGTCCTGCCCAGCACTTTCTGCGCCTTCTGGGTTACATGGTGGCATACACCTCAGTGGTCCGTTGGGCCCGGTTGCACATGCGTCCCCCTCCATTGGGAGTTGGCTGGCCAGTGGACTCAGCACCACGGTCATTTCGACCAGATGATCACTGTAACCCAGAAGATGTGGGACACTCTAGAAACATAGAATATGACGGCAGATAAGGATCGCTTGGCCCACCTAGTCTGCCCATTTCCCTACCTAACGGATAAGCTGCAGATCCTAGTTAACCAACAGCCTATTTCCTCCTACCCCCCACTAGAATTGCCTTATGCCTGTCCCATGCATTCTTGAATTCCCCCACTGTTTTTGACTCTACGACCTCCTCAGGAAGGCTGTTCCATGTATCCACAACCTTCTCTGTGAAGAAGTACTTCCTCACATTACCTCTGAGCCGTCCCCCCTCTATCTTCAAATTGTGCCCCCTTGTTTTGCATCTGTTTTTCTGAAAGATGCTACCCTCTTGGACTTTGTTGATTCCCTGAGGTATTGAAAGTTTCTGTCATGTCCCCCTCTCCCTGCTTTCCTCGAGGCTATACATCTTTAGTTCCTTTAGTCTTTCTTCATATGTCTTCTGATGCAGACCCTGCATCATTTGAGTTCTCCTCTGGACAGCCTCCACCTGTCTATGTCTTTGCGGAGATGGGGTCTCCAGAACTGTACACAGTACTCCAGATGTGATCTTACCAATTGTCTGTACAGAGGGCCAACAACTTCCTGTTTTCTACTGGTGATGCCTCTCCCTATGCACCCCAGTATCCCCCAGCCCTCCTTACTGCCTTCTGACATTGCTGGCCCACCTTTAGGTCATCTGATATGACTACCCCCAGGTCCCTTTCCATTTTTGTTGTTGTCAGTATCTCACCCTCCATTGTGTACTCTTCCACTGGGTTTTTGTTTCCCAGGTGCATTACTTTGCACTTTTTTTTGCATTGAATCTAAGCTGCCGTACATTTGACCATTCCTCCATCCTTGCCAAGTCCCTTTTCATCCTTTCCACCCCACCTTGTGTATCAACCCTGTTGCAGATCTTTCTGTCATCTGCAAAGAGACATACTTTCCCTTCCAGTCCCTCTGCAGTGTCACTCATAAAGACATTAAAAAGGACCAGCCCCAGTACTGAACCCTGCGGTACCCCACTGGTAACCCTCCTTTCTTCACTGTGAACTCCATTTACTATTATTCGCTGTGTCCTGTTGTCCAACCAGTGTTTTACCCAGGCTACCACCCTAGGACCCACTTCCATCCCAGCTGGCTAATTTGTTTATTAATCTTTTGTGCGGGACTGTGTCAAATGCCTTGCTAAAGTCTAGGTAGGCCATGTCCACAGCCCTTCCCTGGTCTACTGCTTTGGTCACCCAGCCAAAGAAATTAATTAGATTTGTCTGACATGACCTTCCCGTTGTGAATCCATGCTGCCTTGGGTCCTGTGCGCCACTGGCCTCTAGGTACTCAACAATTCTTTCCTTCTGAAGTGATTCCATCATTTTCCCTACCACAGGGGTCAAACTGACAGGTCTGTAGTTTCCTGCCTCTGTCTTGCTCCCACTTTTGTGAAGGGGAATCACATCCGCCCTCCTCCAGTCCTCATGTACCACCCCATCTTCCCATGATTTATTAAAAAGGGTAGTCAGTGGTGTTACTAGTTCTTCCCTTAGTTCTTTTAAAATTCTGGGGTGAATCCCATCAGACCCCATTGCTTTATCCACCTTCAGTTTTAAGAGTTCTTTCAGAACCCTTTCTTCTGTGAAAGGACTAATATCAACCCCCTTATCCAGAGTGCTTCTATTGAGCAGATTAGGTATTTCCTCTCTGCTTTTCCATTGTGAATACTGAGCAGAAGTATTCGTTCAGTATCCCTGCTTTTTCACTGTCGCTCTCTGCCCAACCACCTTCCTCTTTGTTCAGCCTCAGCATCCCTGCCTTAGTCTTTCTTTGCTCCCTAATGTACCTATAAAAGGTTTTATCCCCCTTCTTAACTGAGTTGGCTATCTTTTCCTCGGTTTGGGCCTTTGCTATTCTGACTGCCTTACCCGCTTCCTTCTACTTTAACTGGTACAGTTCTCTGTCCTGCTCCTTCTGTGTTTCCTTATACTTCCTGAATGCTATCTTTTCTTCCCCGCTACTTCTTTTGAGAACCATAGTGGTTTTTTCTTTTGTTTTGATTTATTTGCTTCACACAAAGACTTGTTGCCTTTGTGATGGCGGTTTTGATGTTTCCCCATTGTTGCTCCACCCCACCTTCTTGCCTGTTTGCTAGTGCTTTTCTGAGGCACTCTACCATTTCGACAAAATCAGCCCTCCTGAAGTCCAGTACCTTCACTTTTGTGTGGCTTGACTCTACAGCTAAGTTTATCGTGAACCACACTGTTTGGTGGTCGCTTGTTCCCAGATGGCTACCCACTTCAAGATCAGAGATCCTCTCTCCATCCCCATTTGAGAGTACCAGGTCTAAGATTGCTCTCTCCCAAGTGGGTTCCAAAACTAGCTGTCTGAGGCATGCCCCCTGTAGGGCATCGAGAATGGCCCTGCTCTTGGATGTGGCTGCAGCAAAGGTGCTGCAGTCAACATCTGGCATATTCAGGTCCCCCATCAGCAATATCTCCCCTTTTTCTGCCATCACAAGGATGCCTTCTGTCATTTCCTTGTCCATTTCCTCCCCCTGAGACGGGGTCTGTATACAACCCCTGTGCAGATTGTGGAGCCATTTCCAGTCTCCAGGGTGACCCACAGTGCCTCCTCTCCTCCCTGTTTGCCCTCAGTTCTGTTGCTTTTATCCCCTCACTTACATAGAGAGCTACTCCTCCTCCTCTTCTTCCCTCCCTGTCACTCCTGTAGATTGTGTACCCTGGTATATTGACATCCCAGTCATGGTTCTCTGTGTACCATGTTTCTGTGACTGCCACAATATCCAGGCATCCCTCTTCCATCAAGGCCACCATTTCAGGGAGCTTTTTACCTAGACTACGGGCATTGGTACTCATTACCCTCCATTTTTTTATGGCTTTATTTCTTTTTGCCCCATCCCTGTCCCTACTTCCTTTGTCTTTTTCTTCATTTACCCCTGCCCTTCTCCCTATCAACTGCTCTATTTTGGTGTTTACCTCACTAATTACCTTGATTTTTTTTTTTTGAGGGGGGCTAGGATTTCCCTTCTCCTCTTCAGTGCCTCCCCCTTTGTCTAGTTTAAATGCTTGCCACTAAAGCATTTAAACCTATCACCTAGGATCCTGGTTCCCCGCCAGGATAGATGAAGACCATCGCGCCTGTATAGGCCTGCATTCCTCCAGGTGGAGCCCCTGTCCCCAATGAAGCCAAATCCCTGAGGTGGTGTACCACCCCAGACCGGTTGCAGGAACGGATCCCATTTGTTCACCCCGAGCCGACGGTCGTCCTCACGACGGCTGCCTCTCTCATGGGCTGGGGAGCCCACATGGGGGACAAAAGGGCCCACAGGTTCTGGACCCCCGAGGAGTCCCGATGCCACACAAAACTGTTGGAGCTCAGAACAGTCAGACTGGCACTGTCAACTTTCGCTCCTCCACTCTGGGGTCAAGTGGTTCAAGTCCAGACAGACAATACCACGACCATGTACTACCTCAACAAACAGGGTGGCACACACTCCCGTCTCCTTTGCAAGGAGGCGCTCCGCGTCTGGACCCTGGTGAGCCGGCTGGAGGCAGATCTTCTAGCCATCCATGTGGCAGGAGCCTCGAACCAACTGGCGGATGCTCTCAGCTGCATAGGCCAGACATCCCACGAGTGGTCTCTCCATCCAGAGGTAGCTTACAGCCTGTACTCCCATTGGGGCAAACAGATGGTGGACCTGTTTGCCTCCAGGGAAAACACCAAGTTGAGGCTGTTTCATGCCGGCCCCCCTCAGCAGGGCTCGCTGCAGGGGGATGCTTTCTCGAGGCCGTGGACCCCAGGCCTCCTCTATGCCTTCCCTCCATTTCCCTTGATCCACAAGGTGTTACATAAGGTGAGGAGGGACAAGGCGAAGGTGATTCTGGTAGCCCCAGACTGGCCGCTCCAGTTCTGGTATCCAGATCGCCTCAACCTCAACTGCAGGCCCCCGGAGCGGCTTTGTACACACCCGGACCTGATATCTCTAAATCAGAGGAAGGTATTCCATCCGGACCTTCAATCCCTGCACCTCACAGCCTGGTACCTGGGCAGCTAGAGTTCTAGGCTTTGGGTCTTTCTGAAGATGTGTACACCATGGTGGAGGCATCTAAAAAGGAATCGACGAGGAAATGTTATGCCTTCAAATGGAAAAGGTTTTCCATTTGGTGTCAGGATAAGGGCCTGGATCCTCTGTCCTGTACTGTGGCTAACATTCTTGACTACCTTTGGTCTCTCTCCTAAGGCGGTCTGCGGTCATCGACCCTTAGGGTGCACCTGGCAGCCATTTCTGCTTACTGTATACGGGCCGGTCAGCCGACATTGGCGCAGGAGACAGTGGCCGGGTGCTTTTTCAAAGACCTGGATCACATATCCCCTCCAGTGCGTGAACCTCCACCTCTGTGGGATCTACTGCTGGTATTGGCAAAGCTCATGGGCAAGCCATTCGAACCAGTGCACAAGTGTGAACTGTCACACTTGTCATGGAAGACGGCCTTCCTAGTGGCTATCACATGTGCCAGAAGGACAGGGACGCTGCAGGTGCTCTCGGTTGACTCCCCTTATGTGGTCTTCCACAGGGACAAAGTTGTCCTGCGCCCCAACCCGAAATTGCTTCCGAAGGTGGTGTCAGAGTTTCATCTTAATCAGGTGTTGACTCTGCCGGTATATGACCCTAATTACACCTTGGAGGCCGAGTACAGGCTCCATACTTTGGACCTTAAATGTGCTGTCTCCTTTTATAAGGAGAGGATGGCAGAAATTCGTGGAGAGGTTCGCCAGCTGTTTGTCACCTACACTGAAGCCGCTTCTGGCAGACCTGCAGACCGTTGCAAGATGGATTACATCATGTATAGGTCTGTGCTATGAGTTGGCGTGCAAGGAGCCACCCAGAGGGATAAGAGCTCAATCTACCTGCCATACTGCTGCATCGGTGGCTGCTTCCAGGGACATCCCTATCCAAGAAATGTGCCAGGTTGCTACCTGGAAGTCAGCAGACACCTTCATCACCCATTACCACATCGACCTTGAGTCACGCTGGGATGCTGTTTTTGGTACCTCAGTTCTCCAGTCTCTGTTCCCTAAGTAGGGGGTGTGCTCCTTGCCTCCCTCGTCCCGGAGAACTGCTAGGAGTCTGCCAGTAAGTGTGGATGAACAACATATCCACGATCCTAGAAGAACAGGTTACTCACCTGTAACAGTAGATCTTCCTGGACATAAAGTCTCCACCACTCATTCACACTTATGGGACTACGCCGGAGGCACTAGGACCCAGCGGGAGCAAACTTTTTGCAGAGGTTCGACGCCAAAGATGGAGCCGCGAGCATCAGCTCATGCGGTAATGACTATCTTGGCGTCAACCCTCCAACCGCCTCAGTTCCTTTTTTCCCCTAGTGCACTTCGATGACGACGTCACTCGCCTGCCGGGAGTCAAACTTCAAACTAGCAGCATAGTTTTCAGTTTTATTGTTTTGTAATAATATCTCGAATAAGTATCGCTTAGTTTATTTATTCTTATTAAACAAAAGAAGTCTCAGCCTACATTGTCGGAGTCGACCATGAGCGGGTCAGGTGATGGTAGGGAGACTTCTTATGAAAGCTGTTCAGTCAGCCGGGCTGGGTCCGGTCCGCCACCCTCTCTGGAGGAGGGGTCTGACAACGGACAGTCCATTGCCCGAGGGAAGGGGCGGTCCCCTCGGAAGCATAAAAGTAAACGGTCGCACTCTCGGCACTGTTTGACCTCGAACTCTTCTTCGGCCCACAGGTCAAAAAAGAGAAGGCATCACTCAAGGTCACCCCCTGGTATGTCTGCATGTAGACGGTCGGTTATTGGGGTTGGTGCGGTCTCCTCCTTCAAGTCGCGGTTTCTGTTTCCAGTCGCCGACTTCTTGACATCTGAGCCCTACCCCGCCCTCCGGTAGGTCTTCAGATGAGCAGTTTCATCAGTGGGCTGCTCTTATGGAGCAGTGGGCTCGGAGGTTGGTCCAGCTGCCTGGCCAGGTCACTCCAAGGTCTTCGGGCTTTTCAGTGGATCGGGTAGGGCGGTTGGCCCTCCCTAGTCGCGCGGCGCCTTCTTCGGTGCCGTCGACTCCGCGCTTAGGTGTTCCCCCACTCACATGGCTGCGGCGCAGGGGACCACACCGATGCCTCTATCTCCTGGTATTCATCCTGCTTTCTCCTCAGATCCTGTTTTTCGGAGCCTTGGGATGTTTTCGGCACCCTCGGCGTCGATGGCTCATTCGGCGGCATCCTCAGCATCGATGCATCTGTCGGCAGCATCCTCGGCGCCGTTGGGGCTGTCGGCGCCATCCTTGGTGCAGTGCACCTCGTCGGCGCTGTGCGCCTTTTTGGTGCTGTCTTCGGCGCTGTGCGGCTTTTCGCCGTCGTGCCCTTCCTCTGTGCCGAGGCCTTTTAGGGCGTCGTCCAGTCTTCAGGGCTCCTCTTCTCTGAAACCTTTTCCTTCCTCATTTCCTTCTGATTTTCACTCCTTTCCTGTCCATGCAGTCCCTCCTAGGCTGTCAGGAGATGACATTGAGCCTGACCCAGACCTTCGCCTGGGTGATGATGTGGAAGGATCTCATCCTGTAGCAGAGCCTTTGGTCGAAGACCTGTCTTTTAAGTCTCTGCTGAAAAATTTGAATTCCACTCTTTCTCTCCAGACTACAGATATTGATCCTGGGAAGCTGTTAAGACTCCAATACCTCCATGTTCTGGAGATCCCTATGGATTTGACTCCTCCGGTACAGCCCTCCTTTGAAACGCTTTCTCAAATGGTATGGAATAATCCCGCTTTCATTCCTTCTGTGGCTAAGTCCATAGATGGAAAGTATGCTGCTCCCAAGGATCGACCCATCTTGGCCTCCCAGGCCTTTGCGGACCCTATTGTAGTCCTAGCGGAGAATGATAAGGCCGTCCTCCCCCAGGCATCTTCAGCCTGGCCTATAAACAAAGAATCTAGCAAGATAGACACCTTAGGTAAGAGAGTCTTTGCTGCCAAGTAGAGCAAGCTCTGGAGGCCGCTCAAAAGACTAGGCCATGACTTAACTTGTGAGCAAAATGTAATGGCAAACCACCACCCAATGCGATCCACGTTGTCCACCCAAGTGCTTAACTATCAAATTTTAATTGCTACTACCTTCCCTTCTTATTCTGCCTACTAATTATGCTGTTCACTCTCTGTTCTTGCATCCTGTACATGCAATTTTCGAGATTATTTTTCATTGAAATTATACAACCTTGTACATATTGTATGTAACCTATGTAAATTTTTGCTGTCCTAAAATTTCTGTATGTTGACTTGTATGTACTATCCCATTCCCTCTACCCCCAGGACGCATCTGGAATTGAGCGGTAGTCTGCTCAGTATGTCTTTCCTGATAAAACTTTTAAATAAATAAATACCAGGGCTATTTTTCTCAATATGAGTATGTTCTTTGGCATTCGCTCAAACAAATGGTAGAAGCTCTGCCAGAGTCGGACTCTAATTCGGAGCTACTTCAAACCATAACCAGGGGTATCAAGTCCAACAGCCAGCAGGTTAAAGCAGCTATGGCCGCTTTCGATACTGCTTCTTGGGCGGCAGCGGCAGGCATCTGTTCTCGCCGTCACTCCTGGCTGCGCACTTCAGGTTTCACAAATGATGCCCAGCAAGAGGTTATGGCATTATCATTCGATGGTATGTATCTCTTTGGTCCCCCAAGTAGAGCAAGCTCTGGAGGCCACTCAAAAGACTAGGTCTGCCATTAAATTGGCTCGACCTGCTCCCACCCCTTCTCATGGGGTGTTAATAAGCGTCAATTCCACAACCGTCAGTCCTTTCGAGGCAAAGGCAGGGGAGGTTTTAATAAAAATCAACCCCCCCAGCCTCAAAAGAAAACGCAACAGAAAGCACAAGGGCCCAAAGCACTCAGTGCCGCCTTCTGAGTTTCTGGCCCAAGTCCCACCTCAGCTGCCCGAGGGGGACTCTTCCTCACCGGTGGGAGGTCGTCTGACTCAATTCTACAACCGATAGAAGTTCTTAACATCAGACAAATGGGTCCTCCGGATAATCCCCGAGGGGTATTCCCTCAATTTTTCAGAGACCCTTCCGGATTGTCCCCCCAAACGACAGCCCAGACTGTCAGTACTTCAGTCAGAACTTCTCACTTCTGAGATAAAAGGCCTTCTGAGCAACAGGGCAGTAGAAATAGTTCCGCTTGATCAACGGAACACAGGGTTCTACTCCCATTACTTTCTAGTTCCAAAGAAAACTGGGGGCATGCGTCCTATTTTGGACCTCAGAAAACTGAACAGATTTCTTCCCAAGGAGAAGTTCAAAATGATATCGCTAGGAACACTGTTACCTTTGCTTCATCAGCACAACTGGCTTGCCTCCCTGGACATGCAGGATGCTTACCAACATATCCCTATTCACCCAAAGCATCACAGATACCTAAGGTTCGTGGCTTTGAGCCAACATTATTAGTTTAGAGTCCTGCCCTTTGGGCTATCCTTGGCACTGCGAGTTTTTACAAAGTGTTGTGCAATTCTCGCAGCACCTCAGAAAGATCAAAATACAAGTGTTCCCATTTCTGGACGACTGGCTTCTAGCAAGTCCTTCCAGACAAGGAACTCGCAACGCCATATCTACGGCCTCAGACTTTCTCACGTCCATGGGAGTTCTGCTAACTCTCAAGAAATCGCAGTTGCAGCCCTCCCAGAAGCTCCTTTTTATAGGAACTCTTCTGGACACCTCCAGTGCGAAAGCCTTTCTTCCAGAGGACAGAAGGAGCGATATCCTAAAGATGGCCCGATACATCAGAGAGAACGCTCGGTTCGAGCTATCTCAATGCAACGGATGCTGGATCTCATGGCGTCCTCGGTGTTCACTGTACCCCTAGCATGCCTCCACATGAGAACCTCTCAATGGATGCTCAGTACTCAGTGGTCCCTGACTACTCATCCTCAGTCCTTTCTCATCAAGGTGGCAGAGCCTCTCAGGAGGTCGCTCACCTGGTGGTCGCAAGAGGACAATCTCCTGGAAGGATACCCCTTTGCTCCTCTGGATCATCAGATTTCTATCACCACAGACGCGTCCCTGTCGGGATGGGGAGCCCACTGTCAGGATCTCCACACCCAGGGTAAGTGGACTCAGGTCGAAGTCCAGCTTCACATAAACGTCCTGGAAATGAGAGCCGTCCTCTCTGTAGTCCGGGCCTTGAAGGACATTCTTTGTCACAAGAACATTCTCCTTCAGACAGACAACAAGGCAGTGATTTATTACATCAACAAGCAGGACGGCGCACACTCTTACCCCTTGTGCAGGGAAGCAATGAGAGTGTGCGAATGGTGCCTAGATCACAAGGCTCTTATTCAGGCAGTCTACCTGCCGGAAATACAGAACGAACTGGCAGACCATCTCAGCAGAATGGAAGCAGACCCTCACAAGTGGTCTCTCGACTTGACCGTAGTTCAGTCACTATTTGCCAAGTGGGGAACTCCAGTTCTGGACCTTTTTGCATCCCCACTCAACACAAAACTGCCTCTTTTCTGCTCCAGAAATCCAGGGCCTGGCATTTGCTGTCAAGATGCGTTCAGGCTGCAGTGGACAAAATGCTTTCTATACGCTTTTCCTCTGCTTCCCCTAATCCAGAGGATACTCCTCAAATTCGAGTCTCAGGGACACAAGATGATTCTCATTGCTCCCTTCTGGCCTCGACAGATATTTTATTTTTTTTTTTTATTTGCATTCAGTCTTGGATTTACAACTCTTTGAGTCAGGGACTCATTTACAAAGGCTGTGCGTCAATGACATTAGTTAGGATACACACAGAGTAAAAAATACTGTACATAGGCAACCTTGGGACAAAACAAATTCAGGGCACCATCGGTAGAGCAAAATGATCTATTACAATAGAGTTTTGATAGTAAGAGAGAGACCAGAGCTATAAATAGTAGTTTAGTCACAGTTACTTTTTAACAGGATATGGATGCGCAGCACTGGCCTAAACAGCCCTATCCTAGGGATATTGAGGGCAGCATCTGGGAGGGAGTTCATCCAGTGAGGGGCCCTGCAGGAAAAGGTTCTTTGGCCAGCAGAGGTCCTTGCAAAGGGGATGCAAAAAGTAGTAGCGCTAGAGCTTCTAGTGGCCCTTGTCAGCATGCACTCTTGAAGGAGCGATAGACAGCTTGGGGGAGCTAACCCTAGTTGTATTTTTTTGGCCATTAGGCAGGACTGATAGCGAAATCGCCCCTGGAAATTTAGCCAGGAAGACTGTAGGTAGAGGTCACAGGTATGAGTAAGGCGATCACAGCCTGTGGCCAGGTGGCAGGCTTTGTTGAGAGTGCGTTTTATGCTGGACAGGGCAGTGTCTGAGGCGGCGCCATACATAATTATGCCATGGTCTGCTAGGGGAAGGGTGGAGCTAGAGATGGCTAATCGAAGGGCCATGGGGGGGGGAGAGATAGGGCCTATATTTGTAGAGGAGGCCTATTCTAGTGTTAATGACAGAGCAGGTCAATGCAGTATGCTCACGGAAAGTGAGGGCAGAGTCAAGAGTGACCCCTAGGTATTTGAAAGTGGAGACTGCCTCCAACATATCACCCTGTGAGTTAAGTATGGATAGTTTCGTCATGCTGTTTTTATGTTGAGGGTGGGCAAATAGCATGATCTTTGTTTTTTTGTAGTTGAGGACAAGTTTGTGGGAGGTGAACCATGATTCTATCACAGTGAAGGAGCCCTGCAGGGAGTTTTGAAGCTGGGTAGGGTCAGGGTGCCGGCTGAAAATTTCAGCATCATCAGTGTAAAGGAGCAGGCGCTCAGTGGAGGCTTAAGAGAGAGAATTTATAGGGAGAAAAAGAAGAGGGCCAAGGATGGACCCTTGGGGGACACCCGGACGGACTGGGAGGCTGGCAGAGAAGGTGCTATTTATTTTTACTTGCTGGGTACGGCCATTGAGATAGCTGGTGAACCAGACTGCAGTTTCTGGGGAGACTCCAACAGAGAGGATGGTGCTTATTAGCAGGCTGTGGTTTACGGTATCGAAGGCCTTGGACAGATCAATGTAGACAGATCCAGCCAGGTCTCCCTAGTCGAGTGCTTCATGTAGGAAGAAGGTAAATTCGAGCAGAGCAGTAGTGGTATTGTGCCCTTTTCGGAAACCATGCTGTTGGTTGCACAGTAGGTGGTGTGTGTCCAAATATTCTACAAGTTGATCTGCAGCTATTTTTTCCAGTGCTTTTGAGAGAGGTGGAAGTATTGAGATGGGCCTATAGTTACTGGGGGAGGTGCTGTCACCATTTTTGTGAACCGGAGCGATGATCACTTTTTTCCATAAGGTAGGGAACTGTCCAAGGCATAGGGACATGCTCAGTATTTTTGTTAAGAAGGTAAGGACTGCATCAAGGGTTAAGGAGAGCAGCTTGGCATCCAGTGAATCACCACTATATCTTGTCTTTCCTAGGAAGCTGGCGAGATATGGTTGAGCAACACTCGGGGAGATTGTTTTGAAATAAAAAGATGGAGCACTGGGGGGCAGTGGAGAGTGTCCAGAGGGGGCGCTAAAGAAGTCAGGTGGGAGGATAGAGCTGAGGTCTGAGAAAGAGACATTTAAGGCATTAGCTATCTTGTCAGGGTTTTGGGTGGTGACACCGTCAACTGTAATAATGGGAAGAGAAGGGGAGGGAGACTTTCCACTTAGTTCCTTCATGTTATCCCAGAACCTCTTCCCATCGCCCCAGGTGGCAGTGAGGTTGGATTGATAGTAGGCCGACTTAGCCTTGCGGATTGCCCAGGTGCATGAGTTTTGGGCAGCACGGTACAGTTGACGGTCAGAGGGACTACCAGACTCGATGTCACGGTACCAAACGTTATCTCGAGCCTTCATTTGGTTGAGTAAGGAGCGGTTTACCCAAGGGGAGGATTTTGTTTTTTCTAGCTGCTTAACGAAGGGGGCAAAGATGTCACAGGCAGCTTGGTAGGAGCTGATGAAAAAGGACAGGGCAGCGTCCACTGACGTCTGGTGGTCAAGAGGGGACCAGTCTAGGTTGAGAAGATGGTTTTGAAGATGTGTCAGTGACCCCTTCTTTAACTGGCGATGCAGGGAGATCCTGTGGTGGGGGCTTCCAACTGTTTGATTATCGGCAGGTGACAGGGGAGTGATCGCTGAGTGTGTCAGGGAGGACGTGGATGTCATGGAGGTGCTCAGGGTGGTTTGTAAGGATGAGATCAGTAAGGGAACTAGTGCCCCTCCGGCGGTCTAATCGAGTGGGGCTAAGGACCATTTGTGAGAGATTATGGGCGGTGGTTGCATTCCTGATAGGGGATGTGTGGGAGGCAAGCCAGTTTGTGTTGAAGTCTCCTAGGGCAATGACCTCCGACTTTTTTGGAAGTTGTGCAATGAGGTTCAGAATGGAGGAGAAAGCCTCCTTTTGGTGGCGGCGGGGTATGTAGACTGACATCAGGTAGAGAGATTTACCTGATTCTCCAACTGGTATCCTAAGGGTGAGGGATTGGGCACCTGCAACAGGGTTTAGTGCAGGAATTTGATATGGTTTCCATTACTCAACAGTATGGCGGAAACCCCTCCGAAGGCGCTTCCCCTTCAGACGAACCTTCTGACCCAGGGTCCTCTGGTCCATCCCAATCTGAGGTCGCTTCATCTTCACGCTTGGCTCCTGAGGAGATAGAGGTGAATAGGTTCAATGTCTCTCGGAGAGTTTCTGACATTCTTTTGGCTGCGCAAAAGCCAGCAACCAGAAAGACTTACACTGCAAAATGGAAGCGTTTTTCCCTATGGTATGTAGGACACTCTTTGAATCCCTTTTCCTGCCCACCCAACAAAGTTTTAGAGTACCTCTTAGACCTCTCAAATTCAGGTCTTCAATACTCTACAATCAAAGTTCACCTTTGTGCCTTTCAGCCTATCATGAGCCATTACTTTCTTTATCTTTAGCTCAGTTACCGGTAGTTAAGAGGTTTCTTAAGGGTATTCTGCATACCAGACCTCCTGTCAGACATCCAGTTGCAGCCTGGGACATTAATCTCGTGCTAGACATGCTCACTAGAAAACCTTTTGAGCCACTAGCTACCTGCGAATTGAAATTCCTCACTTGGAAAACGGCCTTCCTGGTGGCCATTACCTCGGCCCACAGAGTTTCTGAAATACATGTTCTGGTAACAGACCCTCCATACACTGTATTTCACAAGGATAAAGTAGTTCTTAGGACCCATCCTAAGTTCCTCCCTAAGGTTGTCTCAGAATTCCATTTAAATCAACCTTTGGTCCTACCTACTTACTTTGCTGATTTCCAGAATGAAGGGGAACGTACCCTTCATTCCTTAGATGTTAAAAGAGCTTTACGCTTCTATTTAGATAGAACGAAGGAAATTCACACAGCTCAACAACTGTTTGTCTCCTTCAGCGAGATCCGGCTGGGTCAGCCTGTCGCTATCAGATGTATTTCAGCATGGCTGGTGGCATGCTTTCGCCACTGTTATTCCATGGCACAGGTCAAGCTGGAGGGCAGAGTGTATGCTCACTCTACTACAGCAGTCGTGGCATCCCTGGCGGAAATCTGCAATGTGCCCATTGCAGACATTTGCAATGCGGCTACTTGGAGCTCAGTGCATACTTTTGTTAAGCACTATGCGCTGGACGTCCACGCCAGACGAAACCTTTTGTTTGGCAGGACTGTCCGTAACGGACTTCTGTCCTGAATTCGTGAGCTCTTGGTTTTCCTGCCGCCCTCTCGGGGGATTTTTAGCTCGGTACTCTCCCATAAGTGTGAATGAGTGGTGGAGACTTTATGTCCAGGAAGATATGGAAATTACGTACCTACCATAATTCTTGATCTTCTTGGACAAAGTCTCCACCACTCATTCACACGCCTACCCTCCATCACCTGAGCTCACCTCTCGGTTTTGGTCTTCAACCCCTCAATGTTTAGGCCGTAAAGACTTCTTTGTTGACCCTTCTTATACGGGTCGTTTCGGACAATTTGTGTTAGACTAGTCTTTCTAGGTTAGTTGTGCTGCACCTCCTCAGGGCAAAAAGGTACTGAGGCAGTTGGAGGTCGACACCGGGGATAGTCACATTACCGCACGAGAGAGCTGTGACTCATGATTGCAGCTCACAAGCTCCATCTCTGGTAGACCCTCTGCAAAAAGTTTGCTTCCGCTGGGTCCTAGTGCCTCCAGCGTAGTCCCATAACTGTGAGTGAGTGGTGGAGACTTCATCCAAGAAGATCAAGAATTACGGTAGGTATGTAATTTCCATTTCTAGGAGTGGTATATGTTGTTCATCCACACGGATCCACCCGACCTCCCCGGCTGCGGATGCACACAATCTGGCTTCCAGCAGGCTAAGATCTGATGTCACGGGGCGGAGCCGAGGTATATACCACCCAGGTGGGTGGGTGGGAGGAGCCAGCTTGAAGACTTCTGGCAAGATTTAAAGGGGAAAGTGACATGCCAGTAAGTGTGGATGAACAACATATACCACTCCTAGAACTACTGTTACAGGTGAGTAACCTGTTTTTATTGTTTAACTTACTGTTTGTATCATGCCAGGTTTGGGGGACAAGAAGCGTTCTTTGAAAGTGGGCCAGCCTCCCATGCCTCTACGTCCCTATGGCAGGCAAATGTCTGGGGTGGACGAGCATGATGTCCGCCTAACCTGCTTTGGACCTCAGCACTATATGGACAACTGCGATGCCTGCTTCCTGATGGACTGCTGTGTTCTTCAGTACCGCACATTCACAGTCGGCAGGGCTCTGCTCTGGCGTTGCTCGCAAGGATCCAAGCACAGGTCGCTTTGACCTTCCTCCGGGCCCCCTCCCATGCCTGTATGGTCCGTGAGGAGGGGTCCTCCTTCTCCATTATCCTTGCCACGGAGGAGGCCTCTTCCATGGTGCCGGATGACCTGTCTGGTCCCCGGAACCAGGCTGGGAACACTGCCCTGACAGTCACCTCCTCGGAGGTGCAGGCTACCCTGGTGTCATGGAACATGGTTGCTGGGTCCAGCACGGGATGTTCCTCAGTGCCACCCGCTGGCACTGTCTCGGATCCCAGAGCCGTTCGCGGCTCTGGTGATCAAGACAGTGCCTCAAGGGGCACTGGGCCCACTCGCGGTGCCTAGGGTGAGAGAACCCCTGGGGTTGCCAGTTTGGAAGTCTTTTGGATCTCCTCCTCTCCGGAGCCAGATGGTCAGGAGGCCGACATGGACTGGTGACCTGACTCCTCGGAGTCTGTGGGTTCCCCGGGGCCCAGGACCATTGTGCTTTCCCAGGTACCCCTCCCTGCAAATCCGGTGACTGTGGTTGGCACTGGCTCCCGCGCTGAGGGCGGAGCTGGGAGTGGGGCACAGGCTAGCTATCCCAGGTTGGAGGGAGCGGTGGTTCCGGTGTTGAGGTTGGGGTCGGCTACCAATCCTGGTGCCGTTCCTCCCTCTGACATTGGAACTGGAACCCCTCTTCTACAGCTCTCCTTTGAGAGCCTGTAGAAGTGGACCGGTCTAAGGCATAGGGAACGAGGAAGAGGTCTTCCTCGGATTCAACGGGGCTGAGGGGACAGGGCATGGGGCTGAGGCACTCCTCTGGAGCTCTTCGTGGCTTGGGGAGGAGCTGCAGTGCCGAGACCAAGTTCTCTCCCTTGTCCCCTTCGAGGGAGTCCTTGTTGGGTGGGGTTGGGGTCCGCCCTTCTAGACACATGCAGCCCCAGTCCCCTCATAGGGGTGCTTCCCCTCCAGGGCTCAGTCCTGACCGCTCCGGGCTGGTTGAGTGGCCTTTGACTGATCCGACCTATGGTTCCCCTCGTAGTCCGGGATCACCTGCTACATCCCCTAGCCCTGGCAGAGGCGTTTCACTTGCCGTGAAAAGGTTCTCCCGCTTGCCTCTGTGTCCATCCCCTCTTCTCCCAGGCCATGTGGGTCCTTTGGGGCCTTTGACCTGGGAACAGTTCAGATCTCAGGCTGCAGAGTTCCCAGGATATGTCTTTCGCCTGTCTCCCCTGCTGCAACCAGAATCTGAGTCAACAGGTTCTTTGGTCTCCTTGTCTTCCTCCATCAAGGGAGAGGAGACTTCTGTCCATCTGCTCTCTGACGCTGATCAGACGGTGTATCAGCACTTCTGTGCAAGGCTGGTTGAGGACCTGCACATTTCATATGAGGCAAGACACAACACCGAGCGTATGACACGCACCTTCTTAGGTGAATACAGTGCGGACCACTTGGTGGTCCCTTCCTGGCCTATGCCCTTCTAGGAGGCGTCATACAGTGCCTTGCAGTTTCCTTCCACCCCAGTTCCAGCCCCTTCAGACTGCCAGCGACGGTATTGCACCCCTGGGAGTCTCCAGGTACATTGCCTCGTCCCTCTGTGGGAGTGACGCGGTTGGACACCCCTACTGGGCATAGGTGACCGGTCCCCAGATCTGGTCTCTGCTGAGTTCGACCACTTGGGGCAGAGAGATCTTATCTGTGTTAATCTTCACCATTCATCACATTTGGGGTATATGGCCAGAGATCATGACCACGCGGGAGCTCTTTTTTTTTTTTTTTGGATGGTCGGAGTCAATGCACCATCGGCACTGCCCTCGAGGCCGACACACTGCGTGGCACTCGCGGGTTGGCCGTTAGGTGCTGTCGACTCCGCCCTCCCGCCAGTTCTTCATCTCCCGCCGTCGAGGTCACCTCGTGGGACGCTAGAGGAAGTTTTTGAGGCCTGCTCACATTTTCGCGACTATGCCATTTGCTTATTTCAGTGCCAGAGTCTGTCGGTTCCTCCTGCCGGTTCTGTTTTGCCACATTCGACGTTGCCTGGTAAGACTTTTCCAGTTATTCTATTTTTGTGACGTCGAGTCTGTTTTTGGCGTTTTTTTCTCCGTACATGTCTCTGTCGGAGGGCAAGAAAACTTCTAGGACGGGTCGGCCCCCTCATGCAACGCTGCCCATGCGGCCGAAAATATTCCGTCACCAACCAGCATGACCATTGCCTTACATGTCTTGGCCTGCTTCTAACATGTGGATTCGATGCGGCCTGTTTCCGCCCGGATCGGAGGAGTAACCGAACAACGGCGCTTGGAAAGTGGGCGGCCCCGACTTCGTCTGGTTTCGCACCATCGGGCCAAGACACATTCTCTCGGCATTTCCTCCGGGTCCCCTCCCAGTTCTATACGAACTGAGGAGGAGGGAGCCTCGGGTTTTCCCAGCCTAGCCGTGGCCGAGGCTCCTTCCACGGTGCAGGAGGCCCAGTCTGTTCCCCTTGGGGGACGGACGGGAGGCACCATTATGGCAATCGCCCCTTCGGGGGTGAAGGCTCCCCCTGTGTCGGACCCGTGGCTTGGAAGACCTGGGTTGGTGCCATCCTCGACGCTGTCGGTCGGCGCCGTTTTGGGCCTCGGCGCTGTTCGCAGTGCTGTGGGCCCTGACAGCACCGTCGTCGGAGCCAGCCAGTTGCTCGGCGCCATGGTTGCTGTCAGTGCTAGCGGCGCTGTCAGAGTTTCTATGATGCTGTCTTCATCTTTCTCTTGCCTCGGTGCCATCCGCGGTGCAGAGGTTGAGCACGGTGCCGTGCCTTCCTCAGGAGTCGTTTGTGACTCCGAGCGAGGTCACGGCACCGTGGGGGTTCCGGATCTTGGCGCCGTTCGCTGCGCTGAGACTGCTGTCGGTGCTGTCGACGGCGCTACTTCTGCTCTCTGCTGTGGGGCTGAATGGTGCCGATGTCAGCGCCGTCTCTGTCCCTGGAGCCGTTTGCGGTGCCATGGGGGCGGATGGCGCCGTGTCAGGTCCTGACACCGGGATTTTTCCCCTTGTTGGAGCCATGCATCCTCCTGCCACTGTTCGCGGTACTGAGGGGGGCATTGGAACTGTCTCGGGTGCAGTCTCCTTTTCTGGTGCCCTGTTTGGTCAAGATGACGCGGAGCGCCCACCCACTGTCTGGCACAGGACTTCGGTTTCCACTTCTTCAGAGGAGGAGTTGGATTCTGGGTCGGACAGGCAGTCTGGCTCCTCGGAGCTAGTTGCCTAGGTGGACACTCTAGTAGTATCCTCGACAGGCCACGACCAGCCCATCTCTGAGGACCGGACAGCGGCTGCCGTGGCCAGGGTCAGGGGTGCTGACCAGCAGGCAGTGGTGCAGGCCACTATTGCTCTGCAGCCTGGCCTCGGAGGGTTCGCTGACCACTCAGTGGTGGTACCCCCTCGAGTGGTGTGCCTAGATCGCCCAACTTTGGGGCCGATCAGAGCACCCACGGGATGGAAGGGCAGTTCTCCTTGGATTGCTCCTTCGGGGGCTGACCAGGGTTACCAGCTGCCTAGGCTGGCTCTTTCAAGGAGGAGGGCACTCTTGGATTCCGAGGGGTCGAGGGGTGTAAGTTCTGTTCGGCGGCCTTTTTCCGGAACCCACCCGGGCTCTGGGAGGAGCTGTAGTGCGGATCTCCACGCTTCCCCCTCAATTTCTTTGAGAGGGCCCCATTCTTTGGAGGTAGGGGACCGTCCTTCTGGATCTTCATGGCCCCGGTCACCTCACAGGGTGATTCTTCCGGGTGCTGCCAAGGCAGTTCCGAAATGGTTGTTCAGCTGTCGGCTGTGGAGTCTTCCGGAGCTCCTTCTTCTTCTGGAGCTCTTGGTCCACTCCCTAGCCCAGGCGGAGGTCAGTCGACTTCTCTTCTCTGCTCTGTCCCCATCAGTCTGCCGCATTCTCCTGCGCTCCCTGATATACTTGGCCCTTCCGGGCCTCTCACCTGGGAGCAGTTCTGAGCTGTGGCTGCTCAGTTCCCCGCTTACGTCAGGGCCATGGACAGACAGGTTTTTCAGCCTCCCCCTGAGCAGCCATGCTCAGAACAGCCTAGGTCCTCTGACTCCTCATCCCCCTCTTCTGGGGGAGAGGAGCCTTCTTTCCACATTTCTCCAGCTGCTGATTTTGCAGAGTATCAATGATTACTTGTGAGGATGTTGGAGGACCTATGTATCACCCTTCCTACTCAAAGCAATCCGGAGCACTCGGCGCATGCCTTTTTTGGCAATTTCAGTGAGGACACCCTTGTGGTGCCTCCCTGGCCTGCTCCCTTTCAGGAGGCATCATTGCGTTCCTGGCAGAGACCCTTTTCTGGAGTTCCTGCCCCCAGGGATCTCTGCCAGCGGTATTGCACCCGGAATCTCCAGGTTCCATGCCTCATCCTTAGTCAAGATTGATGCAACTGGACACTCCCGATGGGCTTCGTGCCCTCCACCGTGACCGGCCCCCAGATCAAGACTCCCGGATTTTGACTTCTGGGGTAAGAGGACTTTCTACTCGGCATGGTTGCTGCTCTCTATCGCAGCACATCAGACCCACTACGCAACCTATGACTGGTTCCTGTGGTCCAGGCTCGGTCAACTCCTAGCCTCAATGCCTGACACGGAGCAAACCAGACAAGCCATTGCACACTCTGCATGTGGCCTGGAGCTGTAAGGCACTAGCGAGGGCATCACGATGCCAGCAAAAGGTAGCTACCGAGATTACATGGGACAGCGATCTGCAATAGGCGGACGGCATGTGCGTCTTTCCGGTTGTCACCCTTGGCTCGGCGAGGGTGATTAACTCCATTCACCAGAGGAACCTACTTCTTCTCCCGTGGGCGAGGCCAGGCGTTTGTAGGGGCAGCTTCCTTCCCGAAGCAATCCCGGCCTCCTCCTCTCCCCACTCTCGGGCCTCTCCAGGCGAAGGTTCTCCCTCTTGAGTGTCACCCACTGAGAGCTAGGGACTCTGTCCCTTAGGTTAAATAAAAAAAACCTTCGGGGGGGCTCGGCACTCACCCAAATGTGATGAATGGTGAAGATTGACACAGATAAGATATGAAAATTATGTACCTGCTGTAATTATGATCTTTCTGTGTATCTTCTTCATTCATCACAATCCCGCCTGCCATCCCCCTGGGGCCTCAGTCTCTGGGTCCCTCTCCCTCTCTGTGTCCAGTCTCATCCCCCTCCTTTCTTTTGTCAGGAGTGGGGTAAACAAGGACACATAGGGGAATATTGTTTCTAAGGCGAGAGTGGTCAGCATTGGGGGGCACTCCTTCTCCAGTGCTCTAGCTCCACCCTTGTGGGGTGGGAGTTGGCAGTTGCCCTCCATTCTCTCCTCCTCCTTGTTCCCGTCCATCTTTAGATTTCTTTGTCCGTTGGACATATCGTTTATTATTTTACAAAAAAAAAAAAGAAAAGAAAAAAACCTAAATTTTCTTTCACCAAAAACCTTTTCCCTTGTGGGGGGAGACTTCTCTGTGTCCTGTCTTTTTTCCAGAATAGCCGTTTTCTGCTTTGGAGTTTTGCCAGTAATTCCGTGCCTTGAATTCTGACAATAAGCCTTTTGGCTTCTCCTTGCAGTTCCTATACAATCTGGAGATAAGTCAAGGTCCAGGGCATGGTTGTCACCTTTCTCCTCCCCCTCTCACGCTTATCCTAAATCCTTCCTTTTCCTCTCCCCTTTTTCCTATTTCCAGAGATTGGAGTTCCTACCCAGTCCCCTTAGACTTCCTTATTATTCTGTCCTCTCAGTCATTATTTCTCCTTTATGTTATATATCTTTTCCTTTATCTGTCTCTTGGACTTTCTTGTCCCACCCTCGCAGCCCTTTTCCTCACCTCTCCAGCGACTCAGAACTGGCGGGAGGGCGGAGTCGACAGCACCTCACAGCCAACCCGCAAGCGCCACACAGTGTGTTGGCCTCGAGGGCAGCGCCGATGGTGCGTCGACTCCGCCCATCCAAAAAAAAAAGAGCTCCCGCAGGGTCATGACCTCTGGCCATATACCCCAAATGTGATGAATGGTGAGGATACACAGAAAGATCATAATTACGGTAGGTACATCATTTTCATTTTTCTCCTTGGCGCCAGTGAGGCTTTGTATCATGCCTCATAAGGCACACCATGCTGCCTATAACAGGCATCAGTGGGCGATGCTGGGTCAGTTGCTGGCATTGTTGCCTGATTTGGAGGCAGCCAGGCAGGCCACAGCCCTCTCCGTGATAGGCCTGGAGCTAGCAAGGCACCAAGCAAGGGCATCTTATGATGCTAGTGAGGTCGCTTCATGGCTAGTGGGGACAGCGATCTGCATTAGGCGGATAGTGTGGCTTCCCCTATCAAGGTTATCACCCTTGGCCCAGTACAGGGTGATTGCCTCCGCATTCTGAGGGGGCCCGTCTTTTCTCCCACAGGGCGAGGCGGGATCTGCAGGGGTGCCTTCCTTCTCACAGGGAACGGGGGACCCTGCCTCACCCTGACCAGTCACAGGCCTTACTGGCCTGGAGTGTGTCTCCTCCTCCTGTGTTCCCCCCCCAACGGGAGGCTGAGGGACATCTGTCCCACAGGGAAGTGCTGAACCCCCTTCGGGGGGCCTGGTACTCACCCAGAAGTGATGAATGGTGAAGATTGACACAGGTAAGCTATGTAAATTGTTTTCGGGAGTTCCAAGATGGCATGCTAAGGGTGTGTGTGTGTGTGTGAGCAGCTCTCCAACGGGGCGATAATGTTTTCGTCTGATTTCCCTTATTTCAATGGAATAGAAATGCGATGTTGATTCCAAAACTACTGGTGTGACAAAAAGATTATACTTCTGTGGCTTAGCGCAATCTACTATTGATTAATCCAGTAAAGGAGAAGGAGAGAAACGCTCGTGGACATACTACAGACTGAAATACTGTTTGGAATAGTTTTTACTCATAACGTTTCCTTTCCAGCCTTTCTCTACATGAGGTTAAGGTCACAGGGAGTAAAGTAAAGTAACTTGTCCCTTTATATCGAAATGCTGATGAAGCTGAAAGTGTTTTTTCAGAACTGACCTGCCGCCTCCCGCTGTTTTGCTTCCTTGGTTGGGGTACTGAGTTATAAAGTGCTTATTAGCATGGCCCAGTCCAAGGTTTTGTTTTAGTAAACCTGTGGCTTTATTGGAGACCAGACGCTGGGGGGAAGAGGAGAGGAAGGCTGGAAAATTTTGAAACACTAGGGGCTTGAATGATCTGATTGGTCTGAAACGGAACGGCTGATTTCCATTTTCTGAAAACTTGTTGTAAGGAAACCTTTGTATCCTTGCTTTGTTTAGTGGGTTACATCTTTTCCTCTGCCTTGCATTTCGTACCTTTTGGATTGGACATCTATGAGGAGGGAAAGTAAAAAAAAAAAAAAGTGGCTAAAGACGAAGAGGAAAAACATTGGGAGCATTGGTGATGATCGATTAAATTTCAGGCTCACAGGCAGCGATAAATTCATTTTGTGAATACCATAACAAATACAAATTAAGGCTTGTAAGAGAAACATAAGAGGTTTCTATTTCATCTTTGTTGAATTGCTGTGAAAAATTATGAGCACTATTTTCGGCATAATTGGACTGATGGGTTTGGTTCTTAATGGTAGTAAGGCTTTAAACACAGCAGAAAAAAAAAAGAGTTTTCACATTTTGAAAGAGAGCCTAAAGGCCTATTTGAGAGAGGCAACTTGCAACTGTGAGATAGAAGTTGTACAGAAGTAATAGCGTGCCTACTAGGGGATTTTCCCTAGGATAATTAGGCACATCCAGTTTGCTAATTTCTCTCGAATTGCCCTTCCTTCATGAGAGGAGATATTTTACTACCATATAATTGAAACACCCTCTATTAGCGCTTATGTCAAAGAGGATTAAGCGGTTCAGGGAGTTGGAACCTAAATCTGCTCGTACTTCAAGACCATCTAGACGAGGTGCACCCTGTATGGAAAAATCTATGATGAATTCTGCTCCTGAGCCAACATCTAGAAGTTCTTAACTCTCAGCAAGAAAAAACAGTTAATAAAAATCCAGCCTTACTAAATAAATCGGGTAGAATGCAGAAAACGGCTCCAGACGGACCTATGGATCAATTTGTAGTGATTAGTGGAGAGAATGGAAGAAATGAAGCTTCTTCGGCCTATATGACCGAACTCCCTTCCACTTCCACCTCTCAGCAAATCTATCCTTCTAATACTGAAGCATTATTGCTGAACACTTCAAATGTTCTGAAAGGCTCTTGTGATTTACCTCAAAGCACTATGACAAATATAGTAAATTCGACAGATAATGGTGATAACGCTTCTCACACTTCAAAGGAAAGTGATACTATAGATACAGATTCAGTCAGCAAACAAAATGTTCCCTTTAGCCGAAAATGTGAACATTGGCTCGCAGTTTCAACAAATGCAGCAGTCTTTGTTGGAGGAGATGCGATCTGGATTTCAAAATATGTCCTTAGCTTTTGACAGTATAAAAACTTTTATGTCTGGATTAGATACTAAAATGGAAACCTTAACAAGCAGCATCTCTGAATTAGAGAATAGAGTAAGTGTCACGGAAGATCAATTACTAGCAATACAGGGTACCCTGTCAGTCTGTCAAAAGGAACTACTGGAATTACAACATAAAGTTCTAGATTTAGAATCTCGTTCTAGAAGAGAAAATGAGGGGATTACTGGAAGGTTCCGAAGGCTCTAATATTCTGCAATATATGGAACAGACATTGTCATAAGCCTTGGGTAAGAAATACCCGGAAGAAAAGATCCAATTAGATTGTGCTCATAGAGGCTTCTCGACCAGACGGGATCTGCCAAGATTTGTCTTCATTAAACCTCATTATTTTTGTAATAAGGAGGAGATACTTAGAAAAGTTAGGACTGAAAAAGGAATTTTTGTGAAAGGTTTACATCTTCAAGTATATCCAGATCTCCCGCCCGCAGTCATGGCAAAGTGTAAGGCTTTTGAAGGGGTGAAGAAATTGTTAAAAGAAAAGGGTATTCCATTTAACCTAATCAATTCTGGTCGACTGAGAATATTTCTAAATGGAACTCAGCACATTTTTGACACTCCAAGAGACGCGGATCTCCTATCTGAAATCTTACTTTCAACACACTGAGCCTAATATATGATTTATTTGAAATGTTGATAATTATAAATAAGTAGTGAAGCAAAGAATTTAACAAAGAAGCAAAAACAGAGGAGGAAGAGAAATAAGGGAAAAAATAGTAATAAGGAAGTTGAAACACTGAACAAAATAATGATACATTTTTATAACTCATGGGGAAAGCAGTCGCATGAAACTAATGAATAAACGTAAACCCGGGAGATAGGCTTACGTGCATCCATCAATGGCATTGACTGTCTTTGTAGATCATCGTGGGGGGATACTCAGCAGTAAGTCTGAGTAGGGGTTTTGGGTTTAGATGGGGGAGGGAGCAGGGGATAGTTAGGATAAATTTTAACAAACAGTTAATTAATGGTCATAGCAAACCCAGCCTTTATGAATGTTTGAATCTTATACAAAGCCATTGGTATCTTAAGAGGAAGCAGTTTCTTTTGATTGTTAGAGTGTTAATAAAATGGGGATTAAATTAAAATGTCTCAGTTGGAATGTAAAGGGAGCAAGGGACAGGATTAAAATTCGAAACATTCGTCATTATTCAGATCAGATATAAGCTAATTGCTTATTGCTTCAAGAGACCCATTTTGCAGATAGCGAATTTCAATATTTTTGTAATTTATTTAGAGGTAGCGGGCTTCATTCTCCATTCTCAAATTATTCAAGAGGTACGGCTCTTATATTTAAAAAATCTCTAAATTTGAGATTGGTTCAGACTTTGGTAGATGGGCTTGGATGATATGTAATAGCTTCAATTCAAATAGGAATAGCTCTGTTAACAATTAGCTCAATATATAGACCGAATGATGATGACCCAGACTTTTTTTGCAAATTTTTTTGTAACACTATCCAGCTTTCGAGACCCATTTATCATTGGGGGGGGGATTTTAATATTACATTAACAAATCTTGATAGATCTATGGGAAAGGAAGATACAAAGAGAAGAGCTATGAAGACTATGAAAGGCTGCATCTTAGATCCGGGATTAGTAGATGTTTTTAGGGAACGCTACCCCTCTTGGAAAAAAATTTCCTTTCTTTCATCTGTCTCTCAAACATCTTCTAGAATAGATTATTTTCTTTTATCAAAATAAATATTATTAAATAAGGTAATTAAGATAAATTATGGTGCAATTAAGATTTCAGATCATGCTTCAGTGATCTTAGAATTGGAAATTCAGAGAGAAGATGTGGGTTATGTTCTCCATATTTGGAGATTTGATAATGCACTATTGAGAGATCGAAATTTTAAGCAAAGGGTAAGGGAGGAAATTAGTTCCTTTTTGTCAATAAATAGTAAAGAAGAGACGCATATATTCATTATATGGGAATCCCTGAAGGCCTTTTTAAGGGGCTGGATTATTGCCTACACAAGCTTTGTTAGATCTAAGCAAAGGAATACAATTTTTACATTAGAGCATCAGTTACTTATTGCGGAAGAGTTATATAATAGGTCTGGATCAGAAGAAGACGTAAATCAGTTATTGATAGTGAGTGAAGAGCTTAATAAAATAATATCTGAGAGGGCGAAAAAAGCATTCTTGAGTGCTAGATGGAATTTTTTTTTGCAGAAAAAACGGATAGACTTCTGTCTTATCAGTTACAATGTGAACGTAACTCAAATGCTATTCATAAATTACAGTTGCCTTCTGGAGAAATAACCTCCTCATATCTAAAAATTAATAAAGCTTTTGAAAATTATCATAAGCAACTTTATAGCCCTGGTATTTCACCTCCTCAGCAGGAGATTAACCAATATTTAGATAATATCCTTGTAGTTCCTCTTTTGGATCCAGACACAGCTATATTTGATAAAGAATTCAGCTTAGAAAAAATAAAATAAAGGTGTTAATACATGCCTTAAAAACAATAATTCTCCAGGCCCAGATGGGTTCATGATCGAATTCTATAAAGAATTTGCGGATCTATTAGCCCCTATACTTCTTCAGGTCTACAATGATTCTGAAAAATCTGATAGTATCCCAGATTCTATGAATGATGCTATCATCACATTCATATTAAAAAAGGATAAAGATCCTATAAAACCAGGCTCCTACAGACCAATTGCCTTGATGAATCTCGACTGTAAGATTGTTATGAAAATTTGGGCAAATAGGTTATGGAGAATAATTAGTACCATTATTCATCATGATCAGTCAGGCTTTATTCCTGGTAGACGATTAGCTTCTAATATCAGAAAAGCTGTAAACATATTGGAACTGTCTGCACCAAAAGAATTTGCAATCTTATCGCTCAGTGCAGAAAAGGCATTTGATCAGGTCCATTGGCCCGTTCTTATTGACCCTCCTCTCCAGGTTAAATTTGGGAAATAAATTTCTTATTTGGGCTAAACTGATATACAATAAATCTAGATCAAGAATTAGAACACACTCAAACATTTCTGATTATTTTGTTTTACAAAGAGGGGTGAGACAAGGTTGCCCCCTTTCTCCTCTATTATTTGCAATATATATTGAAACACTAGCCGTGTCTATTAGAGAGAATCCCCTAATCAAAGGAATGTGTGTCCATCAACAGTTCTATAAAATATCGTTATATGCGGACGATGTTCTTGTATTTTTAGATGATCCCAATCACAATATTAAAGAACTGGAAAAGGGAAATGTATATGTTCTCTTCAGTATCATGATATGAAGTTAATTGGAGTAAATCAGAATATATTTATAATGGGACTAAATTAGAGAACCTATCCTCTTCTCTTAATCTAACTAGGAAAACCGAAATAATATATCTAGGAGTTATTGTGACAAAAGCTTATCGAAATCTCTATGAAGCTAATTTTCCCAAATTGGTAAATAAAATAAAATCAGATCTAGACAGATGGATTAATCTACCCCTTTCTATTGCAGGAAGGATTAATGTAACAAAGATGAATGTTCTCCCCAGATTTTTATTTTTTTTCCAGGTTCTTCCTGTATATTTGGATAATGATTTTTTTCTAATGCTGAATAAAATCTTTAGGCCATTTATTTGGAAAAATAAAAGACCAAGGGCAAGGTTGGACAAACTATTTTCCCATATCGGGCAGGGAGGCCTGGGCCTTCCCTTTTTCAAATTGTACTGCGTAGTTGGAACAGTTGACATACTGGTTTCCAAACAATAATGATGATTGGTATCCAGGAAGCTTGTGGTTGGAAGGTTTATACTCTCCATTTCCATTCTTATATCACATGTTATTTGTAAACTGTGAGAATAAAATATATAAAAATAAGATATTAAGTACTACAAAGGTTACATCAAAAGTTTTGAAAAAAGTAAATCTATTTGTAGGTTCAGATATGAACCTTGCCTGGTTCTCACCGTTATGTATGAACTCTAATCTTCGGTATACCCAGCTTAATAAAGAATTTTTGACTTGGCAAAGAGCAGGATTAACCAACTGGGGACAATGTCTGCAAAATAGCAATTTAAAGTCATTTGAGACATTCAAATTGGAATTCAGTCTACCTAATGGTGGATTGCTAACTTATCTCCAGTTAAGGGATTTTTATACTAAAAAAAAGAAATATAATTGCATTAACACAGTCCTCTTTAGAAAATGTGTTGGTTGTTCCTCAGAAAGAAGGAAAAATAATATCTAAAATATATAGGTTGTTGTTAGAGAATAATGGATGGGATGTAACTCGCTGGCAGCAAAATTCGTCAAATAAACCATGCATATTGACTCAAAAGGTAGATTGGACTAGTGCCTTGGCCTCTCCCGAACAAACTTCTGAACATTCCAAACTGAGACTTACTCAGTTTAATATTATCCACAATCTTTATTATACATCAAGTAAACTTAGTAAATTTATTTTAGAACAATCAGATCTGTGTATACGTTGTAAAACTCAAAAAGGAAATCTATCGCATATGATGGTACTCTGCCCAGTTCTGAATCTATATTGGAATAAAATCAAAGATTTGATTCAGAAAATTTTAGAGAGAACCATTCCTTTAGACCTAGGAGTCCTCTTGTTTCATCTGTATAATGATATGCATATGGCAGAAGAGGAAAAAATGTTTCTTTCATTGGCTTTAGTCATTGCAAAAAAAAAAGTCATCTTACTCCATTGGAGAGACGTTGATCCTCTTGGGCTTAAGGAATGGTTAGCTATATTGACGGATTGCGGCAAGTTGGAGAGGATTCGCTACTTAAAAGAAGGTAGAGAAACTTTTTTGGAAAAAATGTGGTGTCCTTATTTTACATATTTACATTCTAATAATTAATAGTAAAAGGTTAAGTTTAAAGATATAAAATTAGTTGGTTAGACTGCTTTCCCCAGTACCATGATGTCAATAAGATACCATTTTGTGGCAAGGTTTATATGGCCAAGCAAAAGGTTTCAGACTGAGTACAAAAAAAAAAAAGTAAGATATATGAATTACGTACTTACTGTACTTCTTGATCTTCCTGTGTATCTTCACCATTCATCACTGAATCCCACCCACCTTCCCCTCAGAAGGCCTCAGTCCCTGAACGATGTCTCCTCCCTGCTCGCCCTCCTCTTCAGGGAACCAGTTGGGACTCCCATTGTATCCTTAGGGCCCCTCCTTGTTCCTAGGAGGCAACAGAGGGGACTCTTGGGAGGAGGGCTAGCAGGGTCTCGCAATCAAAAAAACTGGGATGGTGGACTTCTGGTGGGCCCCCTCTCCCTTTGTCCTGGGTAAGACCTCTGGGGTCGGTCCACTCCCTTCAGGGTGTGCTGACTCCTTTTTGGGTCCCCTGGGATAGGGGGAGGGAATGGGGCAGGCAGGGACTCCTCCTTCCATTTATCCTCCCAGTCTTCTTACTTCTCCACTTCCTCAATCCCCCCCTTCTGGGAGGGAGGTGTTATTAAATAGGTGGGGTCCTCACCCCCCCAAAACCCTGTGGGTTCTCCTTTTTGTAAAATGGTAACTGGGGTGAGGAGTGAGGAATCCTGACCAGGGGTGGATTTTCCACCCAGTAGGGGGTTTGAGGAAGGAGGGATGGACCTTCTCCATGGATGCTCAGTCTGTCCCTGGAAGGGGATAATACAGTAATTAAGGTTGGGGTGCGGATCCTGCAGCAACTGCCTGTGGCCTAGCTGTCTGCCTACCTCTGGAGGCACATCCCCAGTCACTCAAGGCTCTGGGTCTCTCAAGACACATGGATCGATGGGTCCCTCCTTCCCTTTCTCCCATTATTCTCTCTCTCTTTTTCTTCTTCTTTCCTGTCCGTATGGCCATCCAGGGACTGGGACCTTTCAGCCCATACCCTCCCAGATCCTCCTTCTCTGTCTTCTGGTCGGGCTATTCCTTTTCCAGTTTACATCGTTTCCTTATGCTGTCCCTTGGGTTCCCTTGCCCCGCCCTCGTTTTTTTCTATCCCTGTTTTTCCCCCCCATCTGCCAGGCGAGCAGAACTGAGGTGGAGGAGAAGCCATCGGCCGTTTCTGGCCAACCCGCAAGCGCCATGCAGTGTGTTGGCCTCATGGGCAGTGCCACTGGCACCGCCTCCCCAGCAAAAAAGTAGTTCTCAAAGTGCTGGCATTCCGCTTACACCCAACAGTGATTAAATGGTGAAGATAAACAGGAAGATCAAGAATTGTGGTAGGTCCATAATTTACATTTCTTACAGCAGCTCATGGCAGGTCACAACAGCCCAAGTATACCAGCTCCCAACTTCCAGACAAGGAGTCAAAAAAGATTGATCAGTTGGGGCAGAGGGTGTACGTCTCTAAACTTCCATGCACATAAGGTCATGTACCAGAAGTGCCTATGGCAGAAAGCTGTGGACCTAGCCAGGGCCCAGCCAGATTTGCCCAACAAGTCAGAACTCCTGGTAGTTCTGCAGTCTAGTTCAGATGTGGGAAAACATGCCCTCAGATGTTCGTATGATGCAGCAGATACAGCAGCTAGAGCTGCATCCTCAGGAGTATGTCTCAGGCGACGCTCATGGCTTAGAGTGTCTGGGTTCAGGCAGGACCTACAGGACAGTATTCTAGATCTGCCTTTCCAGGGCCATGTGCTTTTCGGCCAAGAGGCTGAAAAGATAATTCTAGGATCGTGGATATGTTGTTCATCCACACTCTTTGGCATGTCCCCTTCCACTTTAAATCTTGCCGTAAGTCTTCAAGCTGGCTTCTCCCACCCACCCAGGTGGTATAACCCTCGGCTTCGCCCCATGATGCCAGATCTTCAATTCCGCTGGAAGATTCGGGCTACTCCCTTATCCTCAGGCATTTTGTAAGCCCTGACTTCAAAACCTTTGGTTATTCTGAAAATCCGTCTAGTTCGCATTAGCGATCGCGACTACCTTTCTTCGATTAATGAAGACAAGTCTTCACCCGGATTTCACCGGTGTCCCTGTGGCTAGAAGATGTCGTGCACCAATCTCCACACCACGTACGTTTACTATCTCAGTGTCGACCATGACACCGCGAAGTGTGATCTTTGTATTGCTTTTCATCTAACATCCTCGACGACCATCTCGCATGCCTGAAGTTGGGGAGTCCAGAGAAACGGAACCCTCCAGTAAAATCTAAGGAGGCTCGGTGGGCTGTTTCTGCAGCTGCGGGATCCGCCGAGCAATTGGAACGTATGTAAGCTTTCAAGGAGGAAGCGGCTCGGGCTGCAGAAACTACTCAGAGCTTCTTTGTTCCACTTAACCTGGGCTCCACCATCTCGGGTTCTTTCTGAGAGTTGTGCCAGTCTCTCCCGACCAAGGGAGAGGGTCCTGTGGACGCGCACGCCTTTCGGTCCCGTAAGCAGGAAAAGGACCCGGGATTATCTTTGTCCCGATGGAGATGCTCTTGGGATTGGGAGAGACCTCGGTCCCAGGAACCGGCACTCTTGACTTTGCTTGAAATTGCCTCTTCGGCCTCTGTCTTCTTGGCTTTGCCATCTGGCCAGTTGACCGAAGTGTCGATCGACGACGTTGAGATTCCATCGACCTGATCGACCCATTGTTGCTGACTCCAGTCTACAATTCTCTCGATTGAACTCCGGTCCTTACTTTCTTCGATGAGGAGACCCAGCCTGCTGGGAATCCCATCGAGGAAGTGGTCCCCGCCCCTGGGAAATCACCGGTCCTGCCGGTGTCTCCCGAGTGACCGAATTGGCCTGTCCGATCTTGATCGAGGTCCCACACCCCCTTGACAGAAAGGCAGAGGAAGAGCCAAAAGCGCTCTAAAAAGTGGTGACGCCATCGGTCATCTTCGTCCTCCTTGGATGAGGAGAGGCTCTGGCAGAAACTCCGTCAGCGCTACGAGGACCTCATGTGGCAATAGATGATTTTGACCGGGCACAGGCCGACCCCGGCTTCCACCCCGGCCATTACTTGTTTTTTGCCTCCTAGGCCGAAGCCAACTCCTTTGGAGCCGATCAAGTTGGTTCCCCCACCCGCGGAGCCGGCGAAACCTCTGGTTTGGCCTGAACCAGTCTCTCCACCAATAGTGGTGGAACCACCGCCCAAGCAGCCTGTAGGATTGGCTCCTTCTAAAGAAGATAGGCCAGACACCGGGCTTCTCCAGTGTCTTTCGGTCACTGTCACGCCAGACTGCCCTCGGTGGGTCGAGGGTGACCTGGGCGGTCGACCGTTGTATCCGGATTTCTCGGATTCGGATGTGACCGGCCAGCATTCTCACCCTGAGGATGATGAATTGGCTGGTGAGTTAGAGATGGAGGAAGATACTACGTCCTTTCAGGGCATTTTTCGCCTCATCTCTGAGTCCACAGGGATGCCCCTGGAGCCAATCCAGAAAAAGGCGGAGTACCCTCTCACGGACATCCTCAAGAGAGGGGATACCTTGACGGAGGCTTTTCCTGTGGCCGAGGTGATTGTTGGCCCGGCCTTAGAACTCTGGCAGCGCTCTGCCTCTTGTCCAGCACCATCTGCCCACATGGCCCACAAGTATGCGGTGCCCATAGGGTCCCTTGCAGGGTTCACAGAGCACCCTTCGGCTGAGAGCCTGGTTACCACCTCTGCGTTCAGGCATACTGGCAGTTCTGCTGACACTGACTGACCTCCCCAGAAAAAATGTATGCTGCTCCTTCCTTGGGCCTTCATCAGGCAAGTTCGTCCGTCATCATGGCACACTTCTCCCATGCCCTCTTGGGTTCGTTGGATGAAGTCCTCCCACACCTCCCCGTGGACATTCAGACCACAGTCAAGCAGGTCCAGGATCAGGGCCGAGCTGTTGCCAAACAGCAGCTTAAGACAACCCTGGACAGTGGGGATTCTTGTGCCCGTTCGATGGCAGCTGCAGTTGCCTCTCGTCGCAGGGCTTGGCTGAGACTCTCCTCCTTCCCGGCGGATACTCAGCACATACTGGCTGATGTGCCTTTCCTGGGCACCGATCTTTCAAACAACATGAAGTCTTGCTGTATTCTGACATAATGCAGTTAGGTCATGCCTTTCAACTGCCCCGGAGAACAAAGAGTCAAACTTTCCATAGCCAGCATGGAATGTTCACCACGAACTCGGTTGAAGCCCCTGTCTGCTGTTGTTTAAACTGCAACCGTCAGATTCTTTACTCTGCCTCAGTGAACAGTCGCTCTGGAGATTTCTCCTGCTGCTCGGTTCAAAAAGTCGGTTGAAATGTCGGTTTTCGGTCGCTTTCCACCGAATTGCTGTTACCGCTTAGTCGGTTCAAGTCTCTGTCTGTGATACCGTGTGTACTAGATAGGTTTTTTGTTTTGTTTCTGTGTGGAACTTGTAAATTGTAGTATGAGGTTAAAAAAAAAAAAAAGCTTGTGCTCAATTTAGAGTGTGGTAACCAGTCCGTATCGGTTCTAAAAAAAAAATGATTTTATTACGTTTTTTCCAAGACCTGTGACACGGTCAGGAACTGATAGGAGAGTCTTGCCTGGCAGATTGCCGAAAAAAGGTTAAGTTTTGGATAGGAATGGCCATGTCTGAGAAACCCAAGAAAAAAACCGGGCCCACTGGGTTTCAACACTGCAGTGTGTGTGGGGGAATGTCTTTGCCAAGGCTGATCCCCACACCACCTGTGTTTATTGTCTGGGGTTTGACCACCTCGACTGACTGCCAAATTTGCAAGAATTTTCCCAAATCTACCCTGGAAAAGAGATTAGGTAGACTGAGGGAAAGGGAGGCCGAGAAGTCCGCTGACCCGGATGGCCAGCCCGGTTTGTTTCCAACCGAACCAGAAGGAGTGCCGTCTGACCAGGGCGATATTTCTTCAGGCAAAAGGAGAGACGATTCTGAGGAGTCGGTTCTGGTGAAAAGAAAGAGAAAAGATAAATCGTCCGGTTCGGACCCAGAAATTCATACTCCGACCGCCAATGAGATAGCCAAGGCGATAAGGATAGTGCAATCACTTAGTTCGGTTCCGACTGAACCGGCACCATCTGGCAGGGTCTCGGTTCGGTCGGTTCCCCCAGTTCCGGATTATATTTTGGAAGAATTTTATGAACCGGAGGAGGAGGAGGGAGAGTATGTGGATGATTACGGTGATTATGAAAGTCTGGATGTGCCTATTGACCTGGACATCTCCCCAGACAGACCTTCAGGTGTTTCTCCTCCTAGGCTTTCTGAGTCCCCTTCTCACTATATGTTTTACAAAAAAGTGGCTGAGACCCTCCAGCTTCCTGTGGAGGAAGGAGTAGAGGATCAGGAGGAGCCTGATTATGTTGAGATGATGGACATCCCAGAGTCCAGGAGACTGTCTATTCCACTCCACAAATCCTTTGGGAAACAGACACATAAAATTCTTAAGTCTCCTAATTCTGTACCTCCTGTGGACAGACGAATGGACAATAGGTACACTCTCTCAGGCTCAGACACAGAGTTCCTTTTCCAACAATGCAGCCATGTTGGGGTAGTGCAGGCTGCTGCCTGTGATAAGGCAAATATTCCCTTGGCATCATACCCCCCAGACAAGGACTCCAGGAAGATTGATACCATGGCAAAGAAACAATACATGGCAGCATCTTTGGGACTCAGGCAGGCTAACTATATGGCCTATACAGCTAGATACCAGAAGTCCAGGTGGGACACTGCTGGCTGTGGCTAAACAGGCCCCTGATCAGCTTGCCAAGGAGCTGGAGCAGGTGGCTGCAGATGGGACTGAGGCATCGAAAGTACAGTTTCATGCTGCTGTGGACTCCAATGATGTTTCATCAAGAGTCATGGCTACATCTGTGGCTCTTCGGAGGATGGCTTGGGAGCAGGCAGAGAACTACATGAAAAAGATGGATGAGTACAGGACCATTTACAGGAGTGCTCAGGCCAAAGAAAGACAAGCAACTCCTCAAAGGCAGCAGTTCTGGGGCAGGGGCAGGCCTTTCCAAATGCCTTTTTACCAAGCTCAAGCCTCCTCTTCTTTTTCACAGAGGGGGTTCTTTAGAGGGAGAGGCCTTATGGGGGATGAGCAGGCCTGCATCCACCCCTCAGCCTAAAGCCCCTGCCAGGCAGACACTCTGATGGGTCTGCCCGGGCCGATTCTCCCATACCATTAGGGGGCAGGCTGGCTTACTTTGTGCAGGACTGGAAGTCTCACATCAGACAAGTGGGTCCTGGAAGTAGTAGCCAGGACTGGTTCTCAACTTCAAAAAATTTCCCAAGATGAGAACCAGATCCTTTCCACCTGCAAATCTCTCAGAGACCCTTGCCCTAGAGGCAGAGGTTTCTTTCCTCCTAGCTCTCAGAGCTATAGAGAGGGTTCCTACCCTACACAAGGGCAAAGGATTGTACTCCAGGTACTTCCTAACCCCCCAAAAGACAGGAGAATGGCGGACCATCCTGGACCTAAGATATCTGAACAAACACCTTTTAAAGCCAAAGTTCAAAATGGTGACTCTGGGAATTATCCTTCCCTCTCTAAGGCCAGGGGACTGGCTAGCCTCCCTGGACCTCAAAGATGCCTACTTTCACATTCCCATCAGGTGCTCCCACAGAAAGTACCTCAGGTTCGAGTTGCCCTTGGGTCACTATCAATTCAGAGCAATGCCCTTTGGCCTAACATCAGCCCCAAGGGTGTTCACAAAGTGCCTGGCAGTAGTGGTTGCTTTCCTAAGAAGAAAAAAGATCTCCATCTTCCCATACTTGGACGACTGGCTCATAGTAGGTCAGTTCCAGACCAAGTCAAGTCACATTTGCAAGTGACCCAGCAAGTGCTCACTTCCTTAGGATTCCTTCTCAACCTTTAAGTCAGTTCTCGAACCAGTACAGCTCCTCTCCTTCATAGGTGTAGAACTGGATACAGTAAAGGCAAGAGCCTTCCTTCCCCTGGAAAGGGCAAGGACCCTTATGTAACTGGCCTCTTCATTCACCCTTCAGGTGTCTCGACCAGCAAGGCATTTCCTTCAGCTACTGGGCCACATGGCAGCTTCCACAGCAGTGGTCCAAAGGGCAAGATTCCAGATGAGGGACATTCAGTTCCACTTAAGAACCTTCTGGTCCCAAAGAAAGGATTCCCTTACCAAACTAGTACCAGTGACTCGCACCCTAATCCAGGCCTTGCAGTGGTGGTGGGATCAGGACAATTTGAGACAAGGGGTTCCATTTGTCACTCAGTCTCTTTCAGTGATACTCACCACAGATGCTTCCCTGCTGGGCTGGGGAGCCCATTTGGGGGATCTTACCGCCCAAGGACTGTGGTTACCTCAGGAATCTCTGCTTCACATCAGTCTCTTGGAACTCAGAGCAGTGTTTCTGGCACTGCAAGCTTTTTCCAAATCTGTACAGAACAAAGGTGGTTCAGGTCAGAACAGACACCACCACCACCACCACCATTTGGTACATCAACAAGCAAGGAAGCACTCGGTCTACGGCCTTGTGCACAGAAGCAATGAAGTTGTGGTCCCTGGCCTATTCCCTGCAAACCTCTCTAATAGCAGTTCACCTCCCAGGGAAGGACAATGTCCTAGCAGATGCACTGAGCAGAATGTCCCAGGGCCATCACGAATGGGCCCTAGATCCTCTAGTTTTGAAAGTGATTTTCTCGAGATGGGGCACACCAGAGATAGATCTTTTTGCAGCCCCAGACAATCACCAGCTTCCTCTCTTTTGTTGCAGACCCCCAGTCTTGGGCTCAGTCCGCCCGGATGCTCTGATTCTGAACTGGGAAGGGAAATTTCTGTATGCTTTTCCCCCCTTCCCTCTCCTGTTCAAAGTGCTAGTCAAGATAAGGTCACAACCATGCAAAGTGATTCTGATTGCTCCAGACTGGGCCAAACAGCTCTGGTACCCCTTGCTGCTGTCCCTAGCAGTCCACCTTTCCCTGTCTCTTCCCAGGAATTACAACCTGTTGACATCCTCTCAGGGGAGGATTTGGTACCCGAATCTTCAGTCTCTCAATCTCAAGGCATGGCTCTTGAAGAGTTGGAGTTTGCAGATCTGCATCTTTCCCAAGGGGTTCTGGATATCCTTAAGACTTCTCGAAAGCCTTCCACCAGGAAGACTTACAACTCCAAATGGAAAAGATTCAGCATTTGGTGTTCTAAGAAGAATATTTCTCCAGACTGTGCTGAATTGCCTACGGTTCTGGACTATATGGTCCATCTTAATGGCCTAGGCCTCAGACCAACTACCCTTAAAGTACACTTGGCAGCTGTTTCTGCCTTCTTGTCAGTAGGCAAGCCTTCCTCTCTATCATCCCATCCTGTATTTTGTAAGTTTTTCAAGGGATTGCTTCACACCAATCCCCCTTTAGGGATCCTGCACCTGCTTGGGACCTTAATGTTTGCATTGCTCAGCTTATGTAACCTCCCTTTGAGCCTTTGTCTTCAGCAGAGCTTAAGTACTTGACTTGGAAAACTGTGTTTTTGGTAGCCATTACTTCTGCCAGGCTATCAGTGAATTGCAAGCCCTGTCAGTGGAATCTGATTTCATCTCTTTCCATAGAGATAAAGTAGTCCTTAGAACTAACAGAAAGTTCTTACCTAAAGTGGTTTCAGATTTCCACCTCAACCAGTCTATATCTCTCCCTGTTTTCTTCACTGACCATTCCTCCTCGGGAGACAGGAGGCTACACAGCTGAGATGTTAAAAGAGCCCTTAGCTACTACATAGAGCGTACCAAGGGTCACCGGTTTGAATCCCTCCAGTTGTTCCTTACGTATGGAGGAGTTGGTAAGGGCAAACCTGCCACTAAGAGATCTATTGCCAGGTGGATTGTTTCTTGTATACAATTCTGCTTGAAAAACTGGGTAGAACTCCACCCTCAGGCCTGAGGGCTCATTCCACTAGAGGTACAGCTGCTTCCCTGGCTGCTGCCAGGGATATTCCTCTCTTAGAAATTTGTCAAGCAGCCACCTGGAAAACAGTCCATACTTTCACCAAGCATTACTCTCTGGATATCCAGGCTATGAGTGATGCTCAGTTTGGCACAGCAGTACTTCAGAGCCTGTTTCCAAAGTAGGTTCTGTCCCTCCTCCGTGGAGGTACTGCTTGGTAGTCTGCAATAGTCAGAATACAGCAAGACTTCATGTTGTTTGAAGAAAAAATTACTCACCTTAGTAATGTTGTTTCTTCTAATGGAGTCTTGCTGTATTCTGACAGTCCCCGCCTCCCCTCTCAGAACCTAGATTTTGGGATGTGGGTGGGCAGGAGCAGTGTTGGCACCCTAGGGGTGTCCTTTTTTCACCCTCTTTTGGTTTGGGTGAGGGGTTGTGTTTTGGATGTGTTTTGTTTTTGGGTTTCCGGACTTGAGTCTTCCTTTTGAAACCAAAAAACCTATTTATATAGATATATTTGCCAGTTGGCTAGGAAGAGTTTTACAGTTTCCACACAGAACATCTAGTGAGTATTGCTCATAAAGATCTGATGGTTGCAGTTTAAACAACAGCAGACAGGGGCTTCAACCGAGCTCGTGGTGAACATTCCATGCTGGCCATGGAAAGTTTAACTCTTTGTTCTCTGGGGCAGTTGAAAGGCATGACCTAACTGCATATGTCAGAATACAGCAAGACTCCATTAGAAGAAACAACATTACTAAGGTGAGTAATTTTTTCTTTCGGCCCAGGTGTGGCTGGTCATCTACAGTGAATTGAGCAGTCCAGTGCCACCTGGGATGCTACTTCTGTCAAAGATTCTTCGGGCAAGAACCAGCAGTAGAAAAAGAAGAAGAAGAAGCCTTTTCGGCACTTTTCCCCTGTGGCACAGCAGTCCTCCTTTCAAGGAGGTCAGCAGCAACAGCAGCAGCAGGCACAAGCTTGGCGCCCCCGGCCCAAGCTCGGGCCCTCCCAGGCTGTAAAGGAGGCAGAGGTTCATGTCCTGGATCATCCTCCTCCAAGCCTGCTCAATGATGGGGCGGGGACTGCCTCCCCCTTTCCCATCACATGAGGTCTGGGTCCTCCTGTGGGGGGCCGGCTCTGCCACTTCCTTTCTGGCTGGTCCGCTGTCACTTCGGTTAGGTGGGTTCTCGAAGTGATCGGTCAGGGACTGCCTCTAGAATTCAAGCAGTACCCTCCAAGCCAAGCCCCTTGGGAGGAAAGAGTATCTGTCCAGACTCAGTCGGCTCTCTGAGATGACATTGCTCAGCTCCTCCTCAAGGAGGCTGTAGCTTCAGTGGCAGATCCTCCAGCAGACCCAGGCTTTGTCTCCAGGTACTTCTTGGTGCCCAAGCGGACGGGGGGCTGGCCCCTCGTTCTAGATCTGCAGGACCTGAATCAGTATCTTAGGTCACGCACCTTTCGGATGGTCACTCTGTCCCAGATCATACCATCCTTGGAGTGAAACATGTGGTTCTGTTCACTGGATATGCAGGATGCTTTTTTTTTTCATGACCCAATCCGTCCGTCTCATTGGCGGTTCCTCTGCATCAGAGTCGAAGGGACCCTCTACGAGTTCCGAGCCAGGCTATTGGGCCTGTCATCTGCCCCACGAGTCTTCACCAAATGCATTGCAGTGGTGGCAGCCCATCTCAGGCATCGGGGGCCAGGATCTATCCCTACCTCGACGATTGGCTCGTAGCCGGTCCCACCCAACAGGAGGTGAAGAAGTCCAGGGACCTGGCCCTCTAGACCTGCTCCCAACTCGGCCTCCTGATCAACGAGGCCAGGTTGGAACTCGTGCCTTCCCAGGTGATGTGTTTCATCCGGGCAGAGCTCCACTCTCATCAAGCCAGAGCTCAGCTCCTGATGGACAGAGCAGAGGTTCTGTCCTCCTTTGCCCAATCATTTCTGGTTGGGCAATTGCGCCCTACCTGGGACTTTCCGCGCCTTCTGGGTTATATGGCGATGTGCTTCAATGGTCCGGCTACAATTAGTTGCATGCGCCTCCAATGGGAGCTACGCCCAGTGGACTCAGCGCCACAGTCATTTCGACCAGCTGATCACTGTAACCCAGAGGATGTGGGACAATCTCCAATGGTGGACAGCCCGAGACCAGTTGCAGGAAGGGATCCCGTTTGTCTGCCCCGAGCCGACGGCTGTCCTCATGACCGATGCCTCGCTCATTGGCTGGGGAGCCCACATGGGGGACAACAGGGCCCACAGATTCTGGACCCCTGAAGAGTCCCGATGCCACATCAACCTGTTGGCACTCAGAGTAGTCAGACTGGCACTGTCAGCTTTTGCTCCTCAGCTCCGGGGTCAAGTGGTTCAAGTCCATATGGACAATACCACGACCATGCACTACCTCAACAAACAGGGCGGCACGCACTCCCGTCTGCTTTGCAGAGACGCACTCTGCATCTGGACCCTCGTCAGCCGTTTGGAGGCAGATCTCCTAGCCATCCATGTGACAGGAGTCTCTAACCATCTGGCGGATGCTCGCAGTCACTTAGGCAAGACATCCCATGAGTGGTCTCTCCATCCAGCGGTAGCTTACAGCCTGTTCTCCCACTGGGGCAAACCGATGGTGGACCTGTTTGTCTCAAGGGGAAACACCAAGTTGAGGCTGTTTCATGCCCGCCCCCCTCAGCAGGGCTCGCCGCAGGGGGATGCCTTCTCGAGGCCATGGACCCCAGGCCTCCTCTACCCCTTTCCTCCATTTCTCTTGATCCCCAAGGTGCTTCTCAAAGTGAGGAGGGACAAGGCGAAGGTGATCCTGGTAGCCCCATACTGGCTGCACCAGTTCTGATATCCAGATCTCCTCAGCCTCAGCTGCAGGCCCCCAGAGCGGCTTCCAGCATGCCCAGACCTAATATCTCTCAATCAGGGGAAGGTATACCATCCGGACATTCAATCCCTGCGCCTCACAGCCTGGTACCTGAGTGGCTAGAGTTTGAAGCTTTGGGTCTTTCTGAGGATGTCCTCACCATGGTGGAGGAATCCAGAAAGGAATAGACCAGGAAATGTTACGCCTTCAAATGGAAAAGGTTTTCCATTTGGTGTCAGGGCAAGGGTCTGGACCCTCTGTCCTGTCCAGTGGCTAACATTCTTGACTACCTTTGGTCTCTCTCCAAAGGGGATCTGCGGTCTTCGACCCTAGGGTGCACCTGGCAGCCATCTCTGCTTACCGGGTGTGGGCCGGTCAGCCGACGTTGGCACAGGAGACAGTGGTCGGGTGCTTTTCCAAAGGCCTGGATCACACATCACCTCCGGTGCGTGAACCTTTACCACTGTGGGATCTACTTCTGGTACTGGCAAAGCTCATGGGCAAGTCATTCGAACCAATGCACAAGTGTGCCTTGTCACACTTGTCATGGAAGGCAGCCTTCCTGGTGACTATCATGTCTGCTTGAAGGACAGGGGAGCTCCAGGTGCTTTCAGTGGACTCCTCTTATCTGGTCTTCCACAGGGACAAGGTTGTCCTATGCCCCCACCCGAATTCCTTCCGAAGGTGGTGTCGGAGTTTCACCTTAACCAGGTGTTAACTCTGCCAGTATACTACCCTAATTACACCTCTGAGGCTGAGTACAAGCTCCTTACTTTGGACCTGAGATGAGCTCTCTCCTATTACAAGGAGAGGACGGCAGAAATTCTGGGAGAAGTTCGCCAGCTTTTTGTCACCTACGGTGAAGCCGTTTCTGGCAGACCTGCGGCAGAATGGACTGTTGCAAGGTGGATTACATCTTGCATAAGTCTGTGTTATGAGTTGGCGGGCATGGAGCCTCCCAGAGGGATAAGAGCTCATTCTACCCACCATACCACTGCTTCGGTGGCTGCTTCCAGGGACATCCCTATCCAGGAAATCTGCTGGGCTGCTTCCTGGAAGTCCGCAAACACCTTCGTTACCCATTACCACATCGACCTTGAGTTATGCCATGATGCTGGTTTTGGGGCCTCAGTTCTCCAATCTCTGTTCCCTAAGTAGGGGGTGTGTGACTTGCCTACCTCCTCCCAGAGAACTGATAGGAGCCTGCCAAAGAGTGTGGATGAATAACATATCCACGATCTTAGAAAAACAGGTTACTCACCTGTAACAGTAGATCTTCCACAGAATGGTCTCTTGCAGTAAGTCATTACTTCTGGGAGTTCCCGATAGGTGGCACTCTAACATGGCAGTCTTCTAGCTGTCTCCACACCAAGGACCACCCACACAACCTCGCTTCCTGGGCTGAGCCTATAAAAGTGGGTGGTCCCTGGTAGTCTCTGTTCATTTTCCCACCAGCTTCAGCTCTGACAGCAGCTTACTCTTCGTCCAGCAGTCTACGACTTGGATTGAACCCATAGCTTGGGGTGCCTGGGCTTCACACATGGCACCATATTCCTGTGCTCAACCTAGAGCCCTACAGTGGATATTTCCCTGTTACAGGCTCAGGGTACTCGATCAAAGGGCTCCAAAACTTCTGAATCCTCTTCAAGAAACAAAACAGGGAAGGAAATACCTTCAGCTAAAGTCCTCTCCAGCCGCCTTTCAATGGTCGTGTAAGTCCTGTCTGACCGCCTTTCAACGGACTTGTATACTAAACATATATTAAGAAATCGACAAGGGCAAACACCCCCTCAATGGCAGGCATTCCTACATCATCTTCATCACAGAAGAGGCTTGCTTTATATTCCTGTCGACGGATGCATAATCTCTGTTGACAGAGGCCTCCAACAACACTCTACAGAGGATCACACTATGTTCCCATCGACGGCTGCATAATCCCCATTGATGGAGGCCTCCTACACACTTCTCATCAACGCGAGGCCTCCTACACATTTCTCGTCGATGGGAGGTTCATCCCCCGTCGATGGTGGCCTCGTGCATATTTCTCGTTGACGGGAGGGTCATTCCCCGTCACCAGAGGCCTCCTTCATGATCTCTCATCAACGGAATACTCATCCACCATCGACGGAAGCCTCCTACATGATTGTCATCGAAGAAATGTTCATCCACTGTCGACGGAGGCCTCCTACATGATTCTCATCGATGGACTATTCATCCACCGTTGATGGAGGCCTCCTGCATATTTCTCATCGACGGGAGGTTCATTCCCCGTCGACGGAGGCCTCCTGCATGATTACCGTCGATGGACACCTCATCCACTAACAATGGAGGCCTCCTTCATGATTTCTGATCGACTGAATACCCATCCACCATCGACGGAGGCCTCCTACATGATTCTCATTGATGGGCCACTCATGCCCCATCGACAGAGGCCTCATCCAAGACTATCATCAACTGTGGATTCATATAGAAAACAAGCCTCTCTCATCGACGGGCATAACACCTCCCATCATTGAGGCACATTATCTTCATCTATCGTCGAAGAGACACCTTCCACCATCTAAGAGGCATGGTATTCCTTCTACAACATCAACAGGGATGATCCCACCATCAGTCCACTGACCATGACTTACAGTGTGTACAAATATGAGAATATTTATTGAACAAAATATATGGCATACCCCTACTATTCAAAGGGGGCTTATTTCATGGACATTAACTTCATATTTCTACAATCAACGTATCAGATTCCTTGGCATCCGCTACTCGAGATCCAGAACTGAGTGAGAATGCATCATGCTGTCGCCTATGCCTTGTGGATAACCTCGCCAATATTATAGAGGCACACCTCAGGGTGGAGGGTAACATGTTTACCATGTTCATATATACATATTTAACAGAGGTATCACTGTTACAGGCCATTACGGTCACTTCATGGGGATGCCTCTCGGCCTGTTGTGCGTCAGACCCTTGTGTCCCTCCCACGAACAGTGCCTGCTACTTCTGCTACTACTCCTATATCCTCTGACGAAGATGCCGAAGCTTCGGCTAGAGCCTCTCTGGTAGGTACATTTATATGCTGTTAGGCATGGCTCTGACTCTCAGGGCTAGCACCTGATATTCAACATAAAGTGGCTAATACCCCTTTTCTAACAACCATATTTAACCACAGGGGCACAAATCAATACTGGATAACCTACAAGCCTCAGACAGATGACTAAAAACTTCAGACTACTCCTCGGTCTCCTCTTCCAGACCTCAGAGACTTTTCTTTGGGTACTTCAATCCAAAAACTATACTGCGGCCTTTCCCAGGACATTTTTACATCTCGCCACTTTGTGAGGTATCATTGTCGCAGACCATTATGGTCATTTCATCGAGATGCCTCTTGGCCTGTTGTGCACGGACTCTCATGTCCCTCCCACGAACAGGACCTGCTACTACTCACATGCTAAAAAAAAAAAAAAATTCTATATATCTTGATAATATCATAATATGGATCATACTTTTACTGCTACATGCAGTCCTCACCTAGCCATAGATAAAGGGTATAGAAAAATTGGTAAGTGCATAAACCAGTATAAACTCTGCCAGACTTATCAATTTGCTGATCCACGTTACTTGGACAACAAACTATGGGCAAGTTACAAACCTTATGATTTTTCTCACATTTAAAATCTCAAAGGTGAGATCAAATGACTCATAATCTGTAAATATCCAGATCATTGTTTAAATGTCTGTTCAACCGACAGCATAAATAAAAAGGCCCATCATACTAACATTTCAGGTTTATACCCAACAAGGCGGCAGGCCCTGGCATACTTGGGACCCCCTTGCAAATGAGATTACTAATACATGATGGAACTGACTACATCACTCTGTTGCATTTCATGTCTTTACCCTAAAACGGGTACGCTATTGCCACTGACCCTAAGAGCCACTGGATTCCATTATGAAATAGATACATTGTTTCACTGTAAAAAATAATATTGTTTGCTGCTTATGTAGCCTATTTATGCCAAAATGGATACATATCTATAATGCCTTGAAAGACAAAGCAAAAAAACTGTACTAACTTGCTGCATTGTAGCACTACAAATAATAACATTGTATTATTTGGGTTACTATTCAAAACTCAGAACCCAATAGGCTTTGACATAGACTGTCTTTTTTTTTCCAGTGCATGCCACTGAGATCTACCAATTACTCCATTATATGGCTGAATTTCTTCTGATTCATTACAGTAATTAATAAGCCATACCCTAATCGGGTTTACATCTGCTTAACTCATCTGATGGTGCCAAGTAATAGCCAGTCTGGCTTGTCTTTCGGCCATAACCCTATAATGAATACTATAGTGGAGTACTTACAAAATTCTCTTTATATGCTGACATACTGTTCTCAGCACCTATCGGTCCTAAGACCACACTAGATGTACGGCAGAATGCCATATCTGGCCACCCTCTGCTATATAACTGCTTGGGAATCTCCCAGAATTAATGACTTACTGCAAGAGACCATTCTGTGGAAGATAGATCAATTATGCAAAGACTTTTGCCGTAACAGTAGATCTTCTAGGAATGTGTCTTGCTGTAAGTATCTTCCTTCCCTCCGACCCCCTGCCATTCTGTAACAGGGAAAACGATGTAGGAGTGGGAGGCTTCGGTATCTCGGTTCCTCTCAGACCCTCGTTTTCCCGAGCTGAACCCGTTGGGGAGCGGAGACTACCAGGGACCATCCACTTTTATAGGCTCAGCCTAGGAAGTGAGGTCATGTGGGTGGTCCCTGGTGTGGAGACTGCTAGAAGAGACTGCCATGTTAGAGTGCCACCTATCGGGAACTCCCAGAAGTAATGACTTACTGCAAGAGACATTCTTAGAAGATCTACTGTTATGGCAAAAGTCTTTGCATAACTGATCTTTCTAAGAGTGGTATATGTTGTTCATCCACACGAACTCACCCGACCTCCCCGGCTGCGGATGCACAACACCTTGCTTCCAGCGGTCTAAGATCTGGCGTCATGGGGCGGAGCCAAGGGTTATACCACCCGGGTGGGTGGGAGGAGCATGCTTGAAGACTTCCGGCAAGATTTAAAGTGGAAGGGGACATGCCAAAGAGTGTGGATACGAACATACGCACATACAAAATTTGCCAGCAGATAAAGGCCTACAGGTCTATCAAGTCTGCTCGAATGTGCAGCTAGCACAACATATACCACTCCTAGAACTACTGTTACAGGCGAGTAACCTGTTTTTACTCTCCTACAGGACTCTGGGAAGGCTATCTCAGAAGTACGTAAAATGTACAAATTGGAGTCTTAACCCCCCCCCCAGGGCACCATCCCTTTTGGAGGCACCAAGGACAGCAATCAAAGAAACAGCCTGAACGAGGAGGGTTTAAGAGAAAAGCACCCCCTCAGACAGCAGGAACTCGAGGATCGTGAACGGCTAAGCAGTCCAGAGCTCCTCTTCCCACCCCTTCAGCCTCAGCCTGACTCCTTGCCCGCACCCCCGCCCTCAGCAGAGTTGTTAGGGAGGCAGTAGGAGGGCGGGTCTCCCTTTACCTCACAGGTTGGACGAACATCACCACAGATCAATGGATGCTGCAACTCATAGAAAGGAGCTATGCCCTGGAGTTTTCCCAGTTGCCTCAGGAAAACTCGTTGGTTTATACGACCTACTCCCCATTCCACGCAGGTCTTATTTGAGTGGAAATACAGCCCTCCTGTTGAAGCGAGCCATTCAGGTAGTACCGGAGCCCCAGAGGGTCAAAGATTGCTACTCTCACTTCTTTCTGGTTCCAAAGAAGACAGGGGACCTTCATCCCATCCTGGGTCTCAGTAAACTGAACCTCTTCATAGAGCACAAAAGGTTCAGGATGGTGACACTCCAGGGGTTGATTCCCATACTACACCAAGGAGGTTGGTTCTGCTCCCTGGACATGTAGGACACACACATGCACATAAAGATCCTGGGTGCCATCCCACAGAAAGTGTCTTCGGTTTACATTCGACTGAGAGCACTACCAGTTCAGGGCCCTTCCCTTCGGCATATCTGCGGCACCTTGGGTATTCACTAAGTGCCTGGCTGTACTAGCAGCTGCTCTCAGGAGGCAGGGTCATTACATCTACCCCTGCCTTGAGGATTGACTGCTTCGGCCCCATCCAGAGAACAGCTTTGTCAGACCCTGGAGTGCACCTTCAGAATGTTCCGGGACTTTGAGATGACCTTAAATTTCCCAAAGTCTGCCCCATGGTCATCTCAGAGGCTTCAGTTAACAGGACCCATCTTGGACACAGTCAGGGGAGAGCCATTCTCTCATCAGACGGGGCAGATTGCCTTCAGACACTGGCTCACAGATTAGTCTCCGTAGACCGGGCTCCAGCCAGAATGATACTACAACTCCTAGGTCATATGGCCACTGCAGTAGTGACCATGCCTCTCACTCATCTGTACATGAGAACTCTGCAATCGAACCTCAGGGTGCAGTGGGATCAGCGAAGGGATGATCTCGACCAGAAGGTCAGGATTTCCAAGGCAGTACACCAAACCTTAGCATGATATCTGAATCCCTCCCTCTTGGTGATAGGGGCTCCATTCAGGAACCACTCTCCTTGACAGATTGTCACCACGGATGCGTCGGGCATGGGATGGGGTGCCCACTTCAGGAGCAGTCAGACCTGGGGGTCTTGGACTCAGACAGAATGCTCTCTGCACATCAACGTTGTGAAGATGAGGGCTGTGCTGTATGCCTTACAAGCGTTCCGGGATGACCACCTTCCAGGCCCAGTACTAGTCCAGATGGACAACATGCCCGTGGTCTTCTATATCAACAAGTGGGGGGGGGAATGCAATCTTAGCCCCTTTGCAGAGAAACCATGAGAGTATGGTAATGGGCAGTAGATCACAGCCTGGAACTGTTCACGATACATGTCCCAGGTCTTCAGAACACATTTGCAGACAGCGTCAGTCACTTGCAGTCCCAAGCTCACGAATGGGAACTACTTCAAGATGTAGTAGATGACCTATTCAAAGGATGGGGGACTCCAGAGCTGGACCTCTTCACATCCTCACTCAACGCCAAAGTGCCCAGATCTTCCTGGATTCAAGTTTCCAATACTCATTCGCACTAGTGGGATAGCGCCAGAGGCGCTAGGACCAAATGGGAGCCAAAATTTTCTGAAGGGCTGGCGCAGAGACAGGACCACGCATGCGCGGCACCACGACACTAGCTCGCGCCTGTGTAGGCTATCTCGGCATCGACCCTCCAACCGCCTCATTTCCTTTTCTCCCACCATAGAGTGCGCTTGGATGTCGGCGTCACTCATCTGCCGGAGTCAAATTTTTTGTCTATACGACAGCAGCTTTTAGCCGTTTAGTGTTTTAGTAGTATTTTCTTATTTTACAAAGAAGAAAAAGAAGAGTATGAAGAAAAAGAAAAAGAAATTCTCACCTGCCATCAATGAAGTGGTCCTTAGACGGTAGCGGTGATGGTAGGAAGACTTTGTTTGAAAGTTGTTATGGCAGAGGGCTGTGTCTGGTCCGCCATCCTTTGCTAAAGGGGGGGGGGGGTCCGACTACGAACAGTCCTGTGCTCGGGGGTACTTCACGTAGACAGAAGTCTATTGAATCCTGAGAATGCTGAATCTGCAGCCTGATGAATCCAAGGCAACATGGTTTTACTAGGGGCAGATCCTGTCAAACAAATTTGATAGAGTTTTTCGATGGGTCACTAAGGAACTGGATCAGGGAAGGGCGGTAGATGTGGCTTATTTGGATTTCAGGAAGGCGTTTGACTCCGTGCCCCACAGGAGGCTGATGTGTAAAATGGCAGGACTGGGGCTGGGGCAGAGGGTAGTTAAATGGGTGGGAAATTGGCTGGGGGAAAGGAGGCAGAGGGTCATAATAAATGGGGTGGCATTCCGGAGAGGGCAAGGTCACAAGCAGGGTCCCTCAGGGATCAGTGCTGGGGCCCCTACTATTCAATATATTTGTAGGGGACATTGTGAAGGGCCTTGAGGGAGGTGCGAGTATGTTTGTGGACGATATCAAAATGTGCAATAGGGTGGACACGCAGGAAAGGGTAAAACGAATGCAGAGAGATTTGGGGAGGCTTCAGGCATGGTCAAAGAGGTGGCAGCTTGCATTCAATATGGAAAAATGTAAAATCATGTATCTTGGCTACAGAAGTTGGAGGGCAGGGTATTGTATGGGGGGCAGAGATCTGGATGAGACGGAACAAGAAAGGGACCTAGGCATCATTATATCGGGGAACCTGAATGTGGAAAGGCAGTGCGGGAGGGCAGTGGCTAGGGGGAGTGGAATGCTGGGATGCATCGGAAGGAGGATCACCAGTAGAAATAGGGAGGTCATAGTACCCTTGTACACCCGTCTAGTTAAACCGCACTTGGAGTATGGAGTCCAGTTCTGGAGGCCATACCTCAGGAAGGATGTGGGGAGGCTAGAGCGGGTTCAGAGGAGAGCAACAAAGATGGTAAAAGGGTTAAGCCACCTATCCTGTGAAGAAAGGTTGAGAGATCTGAATGTGTACTCCCTGGAACAGAGGAGGGAGAGGGGTGACATGATTGAGACCTTCAAGTACCTTAAGGGTATAAACAGGGTGCCAGTGGGGAGTATCTTTCAGATGAAGGAAAATCAGAGGACGAAGGGGCATGGCTTGCAGGTGGAGGGGGGGCAATTCAGAGGTAACATTAGGAAATACTATTTCACAGAGAGAGTGGTGGAAAAGTGGAACAGACTCCCAGAGGCAGTCGTTGGAGAGGAAACAGTGGAGGGATTCAAAAAGGCATGGGATAACCACAGGGGAGTGTTAAGGGGTGGGGACACAGGTCCAAGCTGATAGCTGGATAAATGGGCAGACTTGGTGGGCCTTGTTCGTTCCTTTTCTGCCGTCACACTTCTATGAATCTATGAGTCTGGCAGTTCCGGGGATCCAGCTCCGCTTAACCTTGAGCTCTTCTTCCTCCGTTGGGGGAAAGAAGAATTGGTGCTGCTCGAGGTTGCCCTCTGGTACGTCTGCATGGGAATTGTCGGTCGGGAGGGGCAATAGGCCTGAACCAACTTTGGTGGGTTTTCCTTGGCCCCGCTCTTAATGGCCGCATTCTTAAACTCCATCTCTGTCCTCAGTGGAGTTCCAGTGAGCAGTTTCACCTCTGGGCCGCTCCTGTGGAGCAGGGGGTTCGACTTCTATCCTGTTTTCCTGGCCAGTGTTCCCGATTTCAGGGCCTCGGAGCTGCTGGACCGGGGCCAGGTCGATTGGATCAGGATGTGCATGGTGCCCTCTTGGTGCCTTCGCCATCGCGTTGATCCCTTGTGCCTACCCCCCTCCCTCTTTCCATGCAGGGACCGGCATGGGCACCACGTTTTCCTTCTTCTCTTCTCCTCAGGATTTTCTCTGTTGGCATTTCTCCACAGTGCTGTTGGTCCTGGTGCTGTGGTGTTGGTTTCAGTGCCATTGGTGGATTATTTTTCCGCAGATCTTAATGAGTAGTGGTCTGCATGGGATCTTGTGACATCCAGCATTTTTCCACTGATGGAACTCTTCTGTGCTGTTTTTCCAGCAGAATTCCTCATTTCGCTCAGCACTTACTCAGCTCCTTATGTGGTGCCAAGCTCCTCCACACCCTTCCTGTTGGTGGAGTTTCTAGTGGCTCTGACCTAGACCTCCCTTTAGGGGTACTTCTGGGGTAGAAGTGCATCTGGATGAGTCTCTCCCTGTCCTACTTGTCGGTGATACAGCGGATGACTCATTTTATAGACTGGAGGGCAAGCCTTCTCTATCACCAGAGTCCGTGATGGAAGATCTTTTCAGTTGTTCCTCAGTGATGGGGTATGGGTCATCTCATTTCTCCAAGAGAGATTTCTCTTAGTCAGAGATAATCCCTAGGCCTAGGCGGCTGCCCAGTCTGTTGGTTTCCATTTTTTATCAGGCTTTCTTCTCTGGATCAGAGCCTCAGAGCAACAGAAGTGACTCTCCAGCGAGTCGGAACTCAGGTTCCTAATTGTTTGCTTGCTTCAAGTTAACAGATGGCATAGGTCAAGTATGTCTTTTTTCAGAGAAGGCGTCTCGATATTCACACCTTCGGTTCCTGCGCACTGGTTCCGTGTCAGTCGCTCACGAATTTTCCCATTTCGTACGCCATGAAGTGGAAGCGATTCAGCCTCTGGGCTGCAGCCCATGACTTGAATCTGTTCTCTTGCGAGGTGAATTGGGTCCTGGAGTATCTATTATCCCTGTCTGATTCAGGTCTAAACTATTCATCCATAAGGGTGCATCTTTCGTCTATCTCGGCCTATCATGTACCTGTGGATGGTAGGACCTTGACGCAACTATATCTGTCACATACCTTCTTGTGAGGTATGCTGCACATCTAACCTCCCATTTAGAACCCTGTTCCCCCATGGGATCTGTTGTTCATGCTAAAGAAGTTGACTTTGCCCCTGTTTGAACCAGCCGTGAGTTGCGAGCTTCGCTTTCTCTCTTGGAAAGCATTATTTTTAGTTGTTATTACTTCGGTCCGGAGGATTTCCAAGTTCCAGTCTCTTACGTGTAAGGAGCCAAATTTGTGTTTTCATAGGGACAGGGTGCCCCTCCGAGTAAATCCTAAGTGTCTCCTGAAGGTGGTGTCAGAGTTTACTCTCAACCAAGACATTCACCTGCTTGTCTACTACCCTGAATATTCCAACAAAGGGGAGACCTTGTTACATACTTTAGATGTACATAGAATCCTTAAGTACTGCGTTGACCGTACACAGTCCATAAGGAAGTCAGACCAGTTGTTTGTTTCCTTTGCCCAATGAATGTTGGGAGCACTAGTAACCAAACAGACCATGTCCAAGTGGTTGGTCAACTGCATCGTTTTCTGCCATGAGAAGTATGGAAAACCTCTGCTGGGTCCAGTAGAGGTCATTCAACCAGAGGAAATGGTGACGTCCTTTGCATCACTCAAAAATGTGTCACCAGCAGACCTTTGTGCCACAGCCACCTGGAGTTTGGTGCACACCGTTGTCCAGCACTATAGTTTGGACATTGCTTCAAGAAGGAGGGCAGGTTTCGGCCTAGCAGTTCTCTGGGGGCTACTCTTTAAGGAGCCTAGGGGCATCACTACTTCCACCGCCCTTCTGAACTGGTGATATCCCAGTACTGCTTGGGACTCAGTCCTATTGGTTATTACATGCTGAAAGAGCTCTATCTTGAAGTGAGATGGCACAGTTATGTAAGAACTTACCATAACAGTAGATCTTCGAGAAGAGCTCTTGCAGCAGGTATGCTTTCCCTCCCTCCTTCCTCCAGTGCTTCTTTCCGAATGTCCCTATCAGGATGACAAAGCCTCCTCAGTTTGTCCCTTCCTTTATGCTAGCCAGGTCTCCGGTGGATGAACTGAGGTGGCGCTTGGGGACCGCCTCCTTAATACCATGGCTGACATCGTGGGCAGAGCCGACGTCGGTGAGTGGCCCCCCATCTTGGACTGCTAGCTAGAAGTTTTCTGTGGGATCCCATTGCCTAGCGGCATAGTCCTTTCGGTTATTACCTGCTACAAGAGCTCTTCTCGAAGATCTGTTGTTACGGTAAGTTCGTACATAACTGTACTTTCTTACTGCAGACTGCCTCTTGGGTGTGCTACCTCAGAGTGTTCTAAATACATGATTTCCTCTGGGAATTACCTAGTACTTGACTGAGACAGGAACTTCACTGCTGTAGGAGTCTGAACAGAATGACACACCCATGTAGTTGTGTTTTTCTCAAACTAAACTGGAACAATGTAAGTTCATTTTTCAGTCAGCATTTGTTCTGATGAAGCCCTGTTGGCGTTCCCTGCCCAAGGGTCTGTGTACCCATGATGTGTTGCACTGTGTTTAAGCCTTTAGGGAGGATGTATACGGTTGGAGAGAGACACAGAAACCAAACAGGTTTAATACCTGTTGTCTCATGCTTCCTGGACAATGCTCTTCTTAAAAAACCCAGTTGGTTTAGTACTGAGGTTGTCCAGGCAGTGAAAGACAAATGGTTAGCCTTTAGGAAATTTAAGAAAACCAATAGGGAAGAGGTCAGGGATATTTATCTAAGGTTGGCTAGAGGAACAAACAAAGTAGTCAGGTGGGTTAAAGCTAAGAAAGGACTGCAGTTAGCAGAGGGAATTGAGAAGGGGGAAAGCCTTTTTTTGATACATAAGTGAAAACAGGGATAAGAAGGAAGGGATAGTAAGGCTTCGAAAAGGGAACAGGTGGGTGGAGGAGAACGACGATAAAGCAGAAGTGCTGAATGAAAACTTCTGCACCGTCTTTACCAAGGAAATAGATGGACCAGTGCCTCACCAAGGAGAAAGATGGCCAACAGGGGAGAGAAGATGTGCACAGGGAGAAGGGAGCATGGAGTAATAAAGGGGGATAAAGTGAGGAAGGGACTGTTAGCATTGAAGGTGGACAAATCTCCAAATCCAGATGGAGTACATCCAAGGGTGCTGAGGATGCTGGCAGAGGAGCTTGCAGAGCCACTGGCAGACCTGTTCAGTAGCTCACTTGAGTGAGGCGTGGTACCACAAGACTGGAAGATGGCCCGTGTGGTGCCTCTCCATGAGAGCAGTTCTAAGGATGACCAGTGTCAGTGGCTCAGTAGGTAGCACACTCGCCTCTGAGGCCGGGAGATCAGAGGGCTGTGGGTTCAGTTCCCACATCTGGCACTTGGGTTAATATCCCAGTACTGAAACTGTAATGCAGCATGAGAGGGGTGCTGCATTTCTGAGGTGCCGTCTTTCGGATGAGACGTTAAACCGAGGTCCCATCTGCCTGGATTGGTGGTAGTTCAGGTGGATGTTAAAGATCCCATGGCACTTATCGAAAAGAGTAGGGGAATTTCCCCGGTGTCCTGGCCAAATTTCCCTCATTCACTAAAAATACCACCAACAGCTTAATCTGGTTCAAGGTCAGTTGGCATTCATCTGTATCTCCCTCCCCCGGGTCGTGCCTGAAAATAGGCAGGATTTGTCTAGTGCACTTACCTGGTCAACAAAAGCTAAATAAATAAAAATAAAAATATACAGGTCAAGTTTGACTACAGTCATGTGCAAGCTCGTGGAGACTATACTTAAGGAAAGGCTGGCTGAGTATCTAGAGGAACAGGGTCTTCATGATGCTAAGCAGCATGAGTTTATGGGAGGGAAGTTGTGTCAAATTAACCTGATTTAGTTTTTTGACTGGGTCACAAAAACCATGGATAAGAGGCAGTGGACATCCTCTACCTAGATTTTAGTAAAGCCTTTGATTCTGTACCCTACAAGAGGCTGATTAGGAAATTGATGGATCAAGGGTTTGGAGAAAAGATGATACGTTGGGTGGTAAATTGACTATGGAGCAGAAGTCAGAAGGAATTGGTTGGGGGGGAGAATTATGTAACATTAGAGAGGTCACGAGTGGGGTTCCGCAGGGCTGTGCTACAGCTGGTGTTATTCAGTGTCTTTATTAGTGATGTTGGGGATGCCATTAAGGGCAAAATGTTATTTTTCGTGCATCGCACCAAGCTCTGTGGGAGGGTGGACTTGGCTGAAGAGACAAAGGACCTAAGGGAGGATCTAAAAAGTCTTGAGAGGTGGTCAGGGATTTGGCAACTTGGATTCAGTGCCAGAAATGCAAGGTTATACATTTCGGAGCCAAGAATCACAGGATGGAGTACTACCTGGGAGGAGTCTGGTTATCTGTAACAGATACTGTACAGTCAGCTATTATAGTACGTGCTCACTGACAGCTTAGTCACCAGCCGGCTGTGGTGGAGAGTGGAGGGCTGTGCTGGTCACCGGCTCAGGGATGGGGCGGGTGGGAGGGGCACTGCCTGCTGGGATGGGGGGTCCACTAGACCACCAGGGAAAGTTATATGCTATATTATACAGGCAGATCAGGAATAGGGAGAGTAGTCTGCCAGTCCACCAGGGAAAGATGTATACGAACATACGAAATTGCAAGCAGAAACAGGCCTCACGGTCTATTGAGTCTGCTCGAGTGTGCAGCTAGCACCTCATCTTGCAGCTGCCCCTCCCGCCCCCTCTTCCCAGTATTTCTTACCCTGTCCCAACCTCTCTTGAAACTGCTCACTATCTTACAGGACATTATCTTTTCTGGTAAGGTATGTTTATTTAAGGGGGAGATCGGGAATACAGGGATACAGAGGGGGGTGCGCTAGACCACCAGGGAACAATATATGTGTATGTCAAGGGGAGATCAGGGAGAGGGAGGAGGGACTGCAGCACATGTTCCCTCCTGCCCAGGGAGTGCTCTGCGGGTGGCATAAGGACTCTTAGACTGGTCTAGTGGGTGTTTGATTTTGTCGGCAATGCACACCTATGTGAATTCTAAAAAGAGGGGATTTTGCGGCATTTCCCTGGTGCAAGGCTTTTTGCACCATGCCACATCCTATTTTCTGCTGCACGGATGGCACAAGGGTTCTACCTGTGTAGGGCACCGGCCGCAGTGTGCCCGTTCATTAGGGTGCCATGTCCCGATGTCACGATCCCCTCTTTTTGCAAGGGAGCTGCACCCCCCCCCCCTCTGAGTATTCAGACTCCAGGGGGGCAGACCTCGGGGAGGGGGTGGCGAATTCCACTATGTGGTACCCTAATGATGGGCACACTGCCACCGGTGCACAGATGGCTGGAAGGGCGGCACAAGACCTCCTTGCTACAAGCAGGCTGCATTTGAGAATCTCTCCTGGTGCAGATTATGGTGCAAGCAGCACCTTGTGGCATTCTTTTTGACGCAAGCACCTTGCATCATATGGGGAGGCTTTGAGAATCGGGCCCATGGTGTCAAAGGCCATGGCAATGTCAACAAAGGTGGCAGCTGTAAACTGGGTATGATCTTCAAGGCGCTCTCTCTCCACTGTGGAGCCCCGCATATTGACTGTAAGTCCTGTAGCACTGAAGCTGTAAACCATAAAATGAATGAGACTGTGGAATGAGATTTGCAGAAGCCAGACTAGAATGAGCTGAGAAAGGAAGAATCAAGGAAAGGGGAACATTGGAGTAACAGGAGGGAGAAGGCAAGTCAGCGTTATTTGTATAGTGCCGTTTGCCTAATGCTCAGGGTGCCTCACAGTTAGAGCACATACATAGATGTATGAAATGTTTTATTAGATAACTTAATACAGAATGAGTACAGCTGTTAAACATTCACTCAGTGCTGTAATCATGTTTATTTATTTAAAACATATTTTACCAGGTAAACAAACTGGGACCAGAAGGCTTGTTTCCAGCTGCGGCTTGAGGGTAGGGAAGGACTGGGTCAGTCACAGGGAAGTAATACGTTCACATATGTAATTCATGAATACAGGTACAAATACAGATACGAGAGTTAGAATGTACACTGTGCAAATAAATGAGTTGTGTCTAGTCCTCCTGATTGTCATGGTAAAGTACACATAAAGAGCAGTGCAGGCAATCTTGAGATACAGTAACCAAGACTACAACATTAGGAGGCCTGTACAAATAGAAAACACTGTAGCCCCCTTCTTAAACAATTTCTCCAAGTGGAGATGGGTTAGTAATTCCCTGGGGAGGAGTTGTCACTCACTTTGTGGAGCATGACAATGTCATAATACTTCTAGGACCCGTGAACCATGCAGAATGGAAAGGAGAGGGTGAGAAAGGCTGTGCAATGGGCAGGAATAGCAGGAGCAAAGTGCTGTAATAATTTAGGGTCAGGTCCTATTAAGGCTGTTACCATTGGAGGGATTGAGAGAATGAAGACCGCCAAGCATAGCTGCAAGGGAAATATAGGAGAAAAGATAGGGGAGAAGGAGGAGGTGGGGGGCATGCAGTATGAGGTAGAAAAGAGGGCAGCGGAGAAGAGAGAGGAGGGAGCAGGTGAGGGGTTAGGGTGAGTTCTGGGTGCAGAACTAGGAGAGGTGACACTATGGCAGCTTTAAGGGTTCCAAACAATAGCTTTCTGCTGACTTTGCACAAACTTCATGGAGTCTGTCTCCATGTGAATGCAGAAGACAAGCCAGTAGCAGACTACACTTACAGTTAAGTACTTTGCCTTCTGAAATAGCACTCAGTGCATGGCTTTGTACTACTCACATGTTAATTTTGTCCTTTCAGAGTGAAGCATCCCGATATATTTTCCTGAACAAGTTCCGAAAGTTTTTACAGGAGAATGCCAGCAACAGAGGGGTAAGCTTTGTGCCATGTCTTTCACACTTGTTTGTCAACCTTTTCAATAACACAATTTATATTTAGTGCAGCCACTTCTAAACAAATGCATTGTTGAAAATATAGTTAAGCAATAATACACAACAAGGTTTGCAATATCATATGATAATATCCCACGTCAGGTACAAAGTGTGGCACGAGGCCGTAGACTGAGTGACTTCAGCCACCGGAGATGGGATGGTAGTCCATGACATTTCACATGTTTGAGATCTTCATCAAGGACATCTCCTCCATTGGGCCACACCTTTGAAACTGTAAGTCGTCAGTATCAGGACTGTCCGAAAACTTTTGCCTGGCTGGGGGACGCCCACAATGACATACACCGTCAGCACCTATAAAATGTGGGCAACCCCCTCACTCCTCAGTTCTTTCCTTCTAGGTCGACACACTTGTTGGACCTGCAGAGAAACAACGCCATCATCTTACGTCATAATGTTTTTTATTAATTTCAGTTTTAGAGTAATACCTTTGAGCTGGGGAGCTCGTTTACAAAGGTTCCAAGTCAAAGATAACATAGGACAAGACATTGGGTACAAGCAGTATCACAGCAAAGTAAATACAATTGGTCATACATTAAGCCGGAAATTACAGAAATATTAACCAGCTGCACCACTAAGACAACTAGAACCTGGGATCTCCTTGAAAACATTACTCTTTCTCAAATGCACAACCCAATGGCAACACAAATATTTACTTCTAACAATCACACAGGAGTGTGTTGTGCATATTTTATGGAACACATACAAACAAGGGTGAGAAAGAATAAGTGCCTCAGCTGGGACTTAAACCCAGGCTGCCCAGAATACCATTCTGATTACGCTAACTAGCTGCGCCACTGAGACAACTGGATCCTGGGATGTCCCTGAGCACATTACTCTTTCTCAAATGCACAACCCAATGGCAACACAAATATCTACTAACAATCACCCAGGGTGTGGTGTGTATTTTATGGAACACATACAAACAAGGGTAAGAAAGAATAAGTGCCTCAGCTGGGACTTGAACCCAGGCCGCCCGGAATACCGTTCCAATTGTGCTAACCAGCACATTACTCATGCTCAGGATCATCCCAGGTTCCAATTGTCAGTGGCGCAGCTGGTTAGCGCAATCAGAATGGTATTCCAGGCGGCCTGGGTTCAAGTCCCAGCTGAGGCACTTATTCTTTCTCACCCTTGTTTGTATGTGTTCCATAAAATATGCACACCACACTCCTGTGTGATTGTTAGAAGTAAATTACAGAAGTACATGTTTGTTACAATAGTCATAATTAGAGAAGTGAGGGTGGAGTGGAGGAGAGTTAAGATGATTTAGGAAAAAACTCAAAGCGATAGAATGGTAGCAGCCTGAGAAGGCTTTGTCAGGGGAATGGAGGGGAGCTGTGGGTTGGTGTAAGGGAGTAGGAAGAAGGGATTTGAAAAGGAATCACCCATTTGTTGGCATTGGGCCAGTGTGCATCTAAGAGGGGCAGACACATTGAGCTGCCTGCGTTAGTAGGAGATGGAGCTGCCTTTTGAAGGGTCCAGTTTTCTCACAGTCTGTGAGGGAGGCTGGGAGATCATTTATATACTAAGGCCCTCGATAGGAGAGTGCGCGCTGGGCCAACGAGGTTCATCTAAAAGGGACAATGGAGTACACCTTTAGCTGCACTTCTCGTAGATTTAGCTGGTAGTACGCACTGAAAAATACCTATCATGGATGCAGGGGAGTGGCCAAGCAGGGCCTTTTTACCATGCAGGCAGGCCTGATATTTTTCCCCTAAGATGTAGTGGGAGCAACCCTGTTTCAGAGTAAAGGCTACAGGTGTGTGGCAAATGCTCTGCCCCCAAGACCAGCCTGCATGCCTTATTTAGGAGCGTTTTAATTCTTTTCAAGGCTGTGTCAGTCCCAGCGCTATAGATTACCAGCCCGTAGTCAATTATTGATTGTACTGAGCTCCTGGTTACTATGTTCAGTGCCTCAGGAGACCAGGTCTGTCTATGGCGAGTATTCTTTTTTTTTTTTTTACCTTTTATTTATAGCATTTAGTATATGAGCATACAGAATACTTTGATCCTGAACAGGTGTACAGATTTATAAAGATATCAGCAATACATTACTTAGGACAAAGACTATCCATTCAGTTGGTACAGCATTAGGGGGTTTTGTCTATCAATTTAAGAGAGTAATCATCACATCTATTTCAGGAGCTATAATGCAGCCAGTGCCCAAATTGTATAGGGTAGAAATAATTGAACCAACATGAAGAACTGACCTAAAAGACGTCTATTTATAGTTGTTAACAACCTTGGCATAAAATAGAAGTCTTCAATCCAGAGTTCCCCTTAGATCTCATTGAGGGTGTATGGTGCTGCCTACAGTGTTCCAGGAAATTAGCCCCCTAATAACTTCCAATAAGAAGGTATGGCTGGTGCCCTATAGAAGAAGATTTCACTTGCACTGAGACCAGCTTGTGCCCAAATGAGATATAATAAGTGACACCAAGCTAAAAGGGAATTACGTTTTTAGGGTTCCCAGGAATAACTGTACTGCAGCAAAGATTAAGCTGCAGTGAGGCAGAACGCACCTCTAACCCCACCTTGTGTCCAATGAAGAACACTATTTCAGCATTTAAATCTTAATACTTTTTAACAAGGTTGCCAGTGCAGTGCATTCAATTGGAAAAAGTTTATAAAACAGACATTTTACCAGCTAAGCTCCAAAAACATGAGCATCTAACATGACATCAGAAAGCATCAACTTTTCATAATGTCCCAAATTCTAGGGGGCGATATGGTAAAAGTCAGAGTCGTTCAAGGCTTCGATAAAACAAATGTCTTGTTAACTAATGCCAAAGATGCACATACGTGGCAGATTCAGTGAATAAAAAACTCACCCAACATTAATATGCAGACCATGAAGCAGTTTTAACCTGACTCAAAGTCCAAAACATTTTCAGTCCCCTTCAGATTCTTCTCCCTCCGAGGAGCAGGGCTCCCACTGCCATTTAGCCATTATTCTCTCGATGCAGGCACCAGCTTCCTTCGGATCAGAAAATCAGTATTGGTGGCACCCGACAGTGAAACAAAGTCAAGCTGGAAAGGCAAGGGAATAAGTAATATCCAGTTCCCGCAGTCGATCTTTCACCCCATCAAATGCCTTCCGTCTCATACGGGTGGCATTATGAGACATCTGGGAAAAATAAAATATGAGCCTCGTCCACATGGACCGGACCCCTGTTCCTCAGGGATCCCAGTAGTAAATCCCATAGAATGAGTAATACAGTCCAGGGATTATTTAAGCTACTCGGGGGTCTTGTGGGGGTAATCCGGTATGCCTTAACTATTTTAAACTCTGAGGTATAAGACAGTCCCTCTAGCCAAGTTTGGGGAAAGTTGATCAGGGAAGCTCCCTCCGACTCCTCGGGAAGACCAAGCACTTGAACATTTGCAGCTCTCACTGAGTTTTCCAATTGTTCCACGCGGCTTCTCAGGCCGGCCAGTTCTTTTAAAGAGGAAGCGGTGGCAGCCAGGGCCTTCCCAGCTGTAGCCTCTGCCAATTTCGTCACTTCTCCCATTGCATCAAGTCGATGTTCCATCGTTTGGAATTTTTCTGAAAAGCCATCCAGTTTTTGGTCCATTTGTTGTACCATTTTAGTAAGGGCATTCACTGCAGTTTGTAGAGTGGCCAGGGTAGCTCCAGTGGAATCAGAGGTTGAGGCTGAAGTAGGGCCTGGTGGTTCGTCTGACCGTTTGGCATTACAACAACGTGATAGGAAAAAGTCTTGTGTATTTGTTTTTGTTCACCCCATTTTCGAAGTAAAGTTCAATTCTCTAGGTGCAATATCTTCCCTGCGATCAATTGCAGGTAATTTGAAGCCTGTTTGGCAGCAAAATGATGCATTTATTATAAAAATAAAGCAAAATGTAGAGAGCTCCAGAAAATTGCTGCTGCTGGCTGGGCTGCTAGCTCCGCCTGCGATACTTATTTTCTAACTTAACTCATTTTTATATCTACGTCCCTGTATGCTGTTGTCAGAAGAATCTTTGTTTAGGTTTTGTATGTGTGGTTACAGCAAGATCTAGAAGGATGACTCTCAGACTGTTTGTGTTTGTTGTTTGGGTCTGTCCCACAACATGAGAGGCCGCAAGATCTGCCAAGGATTTAATCAGGCCACAAGGAGATGCCAGAACAAGACTTTGGAGACTTTCATTGTCATGAAAGCTTTGCAAGCTCAGGCGAAAGCAGCGTGATCCAAACCATCTTCTCCCTCTTGTACCCCCCGGGTAAGAAAACGCCTCGGCAGTCATCGACTGCATTGTTACTGAGGACAACAGACAAATTCAAAGAATGTGAAAATTGTCAGTGAAGCCCTCCCACTCTTCCAGCCACCACAGGCATTGAGAAAAACATGACTCATCAGTTAGGTCGAGGTCTCTATTGAAGATAGGTAGGTCCGCATCGGTGTCTGCTCTGGCGGCAGCGGCAACTAAGGCCCCCCAGCCGTCATTGAGACACTGTTGGGGCTTGGCTGTGGTGCTGCCTACCTACTATGGAGGGCATGCAGCCTTCGCTGATGGGTTCCATCCCAACGGCAGCAGTAGTCCCGACCCCTCAACTGGGCATTATCGACTCACAGGTCATGCTGGCATCATTCTCAAAAACAGTAACACTTTTGTTTCCATCACTGCAGGTGGTGATGTCAGTTTCATTGACAGGGTCACCCCCCTTCAACTGAAAAGCATGCCTGATGCAGCGATGGTACAGCCACTGCCTCAGTTGCCAGCTCTGTTTACTGCTCCCGTCATTATCCAAGATGACAACAAGGTAGAATACATTCTAGGATCGTGGATATGTTGTTCATCCACACTTATTGGCATGTCCCTTTGCCCTTTAAGAATTGCCAGAAGTCTTCAAACTGGCTCCTCCCACCAACCCAGGTGGTTATATACCTCAGCTCCACCCCATGACGCCAGATCTTCCTTTCTGCTGGACGATTCAGGTTGCCTCCCTCGTGCTCACGTATTTTGTAGGCCCTGGCTTTCAAAACTTCGGTTTTACTGAGATTAAAAAATCGTTCGAGTTAGCGATCGCCTTTTCGCATCTTCGATCATGGAAGAAAAATCTTTCCCCAGATTTCGTTGGTGTCCTTGCGGCCAAAAAATATTGCACACCAATCCCCACTTCATGTGCTTCTACTGCCTCGGTGTCTTCCATGACACCTTGTCCTGCAGCTTCTGCTTGGCCTTCCATCCCAACATCCTGGATGACTGTCTTGCATGTTTGAAACTGGGGAGACTGGAGAAGAGGAACCCTCCGGTGACGTCCAAGGAGGCTAGGTGGGCGGTTTCCACGGCGCCGGGATCCGCCGAGCAGTTGGAATGCATGCAAGTGTTCGAGGAGGAAGCCGCTCATGCTGCGGTCACTCGAAGCTTCTTCGTTCCGCTCAACCTGGGCTCCACCTTCTCAGGCTCCTTCAGGAAGTTGTGCCAGTCTCTTCCCACCCGTGGAGAGGCGCCCGCAGGCTCGCACTCCTCCTGATCCCGTAAGTGGGAAAAGGAACCAAGCAAGTCTGCGTCTACTTGAAGTATCTTAGGACTGAAGAGGTCTCAGTCCCAGGGCATCTTGATCTCGACCTTGGTCAAGATCGCTTCTTCGGCCCACCGGGTTTCATCGGATCTTCCGCGCCGGCCTGACGAGGATGCGCTGAAGTTAGGTCGTAGATTGTTCTCGACCCAATCTACCCGCTGTCACCGACCCTGGTCAACACCTCCTTAGAGAGGACTCCGAAACCTTGTCTTCCCCAATGAGGAGGAGATCCAGCCCGCTGCTGCCCCCATTGAGCACACTGTTCTGGACCCCCGGAAGTCACCGGTCCCGCCAGTGTCTCCAGAGCGACCGAGTCGGCCTGCCCGATCTCGGTCGAGGTCTAGAACCCCCCTCATCCAGAAGGCCAAGGAAGAGCCATAAGGGCTTCAAAAAGAGACTACGCCATTGATCGTCCTCGTCCTCCTCGGATGAGGAGAGGCTCTGGCGGAAACTCCGTCAGCGCTACGAGGACCTCGTGGCAACAGCTGATCTTGTCCGGGCACAAGCCGACTTCGACTCCTACCCCCGGCCATTACTTCGCTTTCGCCTCCTATGCTGAAGCTGACCCCTCCGGAGCCGAAACCTTTGGTTCCTCCGCCCTCGGGGTCGGTGCAACTACCTGTTCAGCCTAAACTGGTCTCTCCACCCATCGCAGAGGAACAGCCGCCTAAACAGCCTGTGGGAGGGGCTCCTTCCAAAGAGGATCGGCTAGACACCGGGCTTCCCTGGTGTTTGTCAGTCATGGTCACCCCGGACCGCTCTTGGTATGTCGAGGGTGGTCTGTCCTCTTCGGATTCGGACGTCACCAGGCTTCACTCTCATCCTGGGGATGATGAGTCATCCATTGGCCTGGCGATGGAGGAAGGTCCTTCCTCCTTCCAAGGGATCCTTCGCCTCATCTCTGAGTCCACAGGGATGCCCCTGGAACCCATCCAGAAAAAGGCGGAGTACCCTCTCACAGACATCCTCAAGAGAGGGGATACCCTGACGGAGGCCTTTCCTGTGGCCAAGGCCATTGTTGGTCCAGCACTCGAATTCTGACCGCGTCCTGCCTCTTGTCCAGCACTGTCGGCCCGCAAGTGCGCTGTTCCTATGGGGTCCCTTGCGGGGTTCACAGAGCACCCTTCAGCCGAGAGCCAGGTGACCACCTCTGTGTTCAGGCATACTGGCAGTTCTGCCAACACTGACTGACCTCCCGACAAAGAGTCCAAGCTCTTGGACCATTCGGCGAGGAAGGTCTATGCGGCTTCCTCCTTGGGCCTTTGTCAGGCAAGTTCGGCTGTCATTATGGCACACTACTCTCACACCCTTCTCGGGTCATTAGACGAAGTCTTCCCACACCTCCCCGTGGACATGCAGACCACGGTCAAGCAGGTCCGAGACCAGGGCCGAGCTATGGCTAAGCAGCAGCTCCAGACGGCCCTGGTCATTGGGGACTCTTGTGCCCGCTCGATGGCTGCAGCAGTTGCCTCTCACTGCAGGGCTTGGCTGAGGCTCTCCTCCTTCCCAATGGATACTCAGCACAAGTTAGCTGATGTGCCCTTCCTTGGGACCAACTTGTTCGGCCTGGGAGTTGCCAGTCACCTCCAGCGCATAGAGCAGTCCAGTGCCACCTTGGATGCTACTTCTGCCAAGAGTTCTTTGGACAAGAACCAGTAGTAGTAGAAGAAGAAGAAGAAGCCCTTTCAGCACTCTTCCCCTGCGGTTCAGCAGTCCTCCTTCCAAGGGGGACAGCAGCATCAGCAGCAGGCTCATGCTTGGTGCCCTCGGCTCAAGCCAGGACCCCAACAGGGCCGTAAAGGAGGCTAAGGCTCAGATCCTGGAGCATACTGCTCCTCTTCCAAGTTCTCCTTATTGTGGGGTAGGTTGCCACCCCATTCCTGTCACATACAACTCTGGGTCCTCCTGTGGGGGGCTAGTGCCATCACTTCCTTTCCGCCTGGTCTGTTATCACGTTGGACAGGTGGGTTCTTGAAGTGGTCAGTCAGGGATTGCCTCTAGAGTTCGGGCAGTACCCTCCTAGCCGAGCCCGCGCCCCTCGGGAAGAATGGATATCCGCTCACACCCAGTCGGCTCTTCAAGACGACATTGCTCAGCTCCTCCTCAAGGAGGCAATACCCCCTGTGGCGGATCCTCCAGCAGACCCAGGCTTTGTCTCAAGGTACTTCCTGGTGCCCAAGTGGACGGGGGGCTGGCGCCCCATTCTAGATCTCCATGACCTGAATCAATATCTCAGGTCTCGCACCTTCCGGATGGTCACTCTGTCCCAGATCATTCCATTCTTGGAGTGAAACATGTGGTTTTGTTCACTGGATCTGCAGGACGAGTTCTTTCACGTCCCAATCCATCCGTCCCATCAGTGGTTCCTCCGCTTCAGGGTCAAAGGACCCTGTCACAGTTCGAGCCATGCCGTTTAGCCTGTCATCGGCCCCACAGGTCTTCACCAAATGCATTACAGTGGTGGCGGCCCATCTCACGGAGTAACAGGGGTCGAAAATTTACCCCTACCTCGACGACTGGCTGCTAGCAGGTCACTCCCTACAGGAGGTGGAGAGATCCAGGGATCTGGCCCTCCAGACCTGCTTCCAACTCAGTCTCCTAATCAACGAGGCCAAGTCGGAACTCGTGCCTTCTCAGGTGATGGGCTTCATCAGGGCAGAGCTTGACTCTTGTCAAGCCAGAGCTTGGCTCCCGACGGACAGGGCGGAGGTTTTTTCCTCCTTTGCCCAATCATTTCTGGTTGGGCAGTAGCGCCCAGCCTGGGACTTTCTGCACCTTCTGGGTTACATGGCATTGTGCACCTCAGTGGTCCGTTGGGCCCAGTGGCACATGCGCCCCCTTCAGTGGGAGCTCGCTGCCCAGTGGACTCGGCGCCACGGACAATTTGACCAGCTGGTCACTGTAACCCAGAAGATGTGGGACACTCTCCAATGGTGGCCCGCCCCAGACCGGTTGCAGGAAGGGATCCCATTTCTCCGCCCCGAGCTGATGGTCGTTCTCACGACCGATGCCTCTCTCATGGGCTGGGAGCCCACGTGGGGGACAAAAGGGCCCACAGTCTCTGGACCCCCGAGGAGTCCCCATGCCATATCAACCTGTTAGAGCTCAGGGCAGTCAGACTGGCATTGTCAGCTTTCACTCCTCAGCTCTGGGGTCAAGTGGTTCAAGTCCAGACAGACAATACCACGACCATCTACTACCTCAGCAAACAGGGCGGCACAAACTTTCGTCTGCTGTGCAAGGAGGCGCTCCGCATCTGGACCCTCATGAACTGGTTGGAGGCGGATCTCCTAGCCATCCATGTGGCAGAAGCCTCGAACCATCTGGCAGATGCTCTCAGCCGCTTAGGCCAGACATCCCACGAGTGGTCTCTCCACCCAGAGGTAGCTTACAGCTTGTTCTCCCATTGGGGCAAACCAATGGTGGACCTGTTTGCCTCCAGGGAAGGCACCAAACTGAGGCTGTTTCATGCCTGTCCCCCTCAGCAGGGCTTGCTGCAGGGGATGCCTTCTTGAGGCCGTGTAGCCCAGGCCTCCTCTACGCCTTCCCTCCATTTCCCTTTGTCCACAAGGTGCTCGTGATCCTGGTAGCCTCAGACTGGCTGTGCTAGTTCTGGTATCCAGATCTCCTCAGCCTCAGCTGCAGGTCCCTGGAGCGGCTTTGTACACGCCCGGACCTGATATCACTCAATCGGAAGGTATTCCATTTAGAAACATCAGAAACATAGACTTTGACAGACAAGGACCGCTAAGGCCATCTAGTCTGCCCATTTCCCTACAGGATGAGCCATAGATCCTAGTTAACCAACAGCCCATTTCTTCCTACCCCACACAAAATTGCCTTATGTCTGTCCATGCATTCTTGAATTCTCCCGCAGTTTTAGACCCCAACCTCCTCCTAAGAAGGCTGTTCCAGCCATCCACTACCCTCTCGGAAATAATACTTCCTCACATTGCCCTAGACCGCCTCTCCTTCTATCTTTAAATTGTGTCCCTTATTCTTACAAGTCTTTTTCTGAAAGATGCTACCCTCTTGGACTTTGTTGATTCCACTGAGGTACTTAAAAGTTCTATCATGTCCCCCTCTCCCTTCTTTCCTCAAGGGTATACATATCAAGCTCTTTTAGTCTCTCCTCATCAGCTTCTCTTGCAGACCCTGCACCATTTTAGTTGCCCTCTCTGGACTGCCTCTATCTGTCTATGTCCTTGCAGATAGGGTCTCCAGAACTGGACACAGTACTCAGATGGGGTCTCACCAACTGTCTATACAGAGGGATAACAACTTCCTGCTTTCTGCTGATGATGCCTCTCCTATACATCCCAGATACCCTCAGCCCTCCCTACTGCCTTCTCACATTGCTTGCTAACCTTAAGGTCATCTGATATGATTACCCCCAGGTCCCTTTCCTTTTTGTTGTTACTACTACCTCCGCACCCGTGTGTACTCTACCCTGGGTTCTTGTTTCCCAGGTGCATTATTTTGCACTTCTTTGCATTGAATCCAGCTGCCATACCTCTGACCATTCCTCCAACCTTGCAAGTCCCTTTTCATCCTTTCCACCTCCTTGTATATCAGCCCTGTTTGCGAATCTTTGTGTCATCTGCAAAAGGCATACCTCCTTCAGTCCTCTGCAATGTCCACTGATGAGAGACATTAAAGAGGACTGGACTAATCTGAACCCTCAAGTGCCCACTAGTAACCCCCTTTCTTCAGAGTGGACTCCATTTACAATTACCTTCTGTGTCCTGTTGTCCAGCCAATGTTTGACCAGGCTACCACCCTGGGTCCCACTCCCAGAGCTGGATTAATTTGACTATTAATCTTTGCTGTGGGACTGTGTCAAATGCCTTGCTAAAGTCTAGGTGAGCCATATCCACAGCCCTCCTGGTCTACTACTTTGGTCACCAGTCAAAGAAATCTATTAGATTGACTGACATGACCTTCCCGCTGTGAACCCATGCTGCCTTGGGTCCTGTGCTCCACTGGCCTCTAGGTACTCAACTATTCTTTTCCTTCAGAAGTGACTCCATCACTTTCCCTACCACAGAGGATCAGACTGACAGGTCTGTAGTTTCCTCCTCTGTCTTGGTCCCACTTTGTGAAGAGATCACATCCGCCTTCCTCAGTCCTCGGGTACCACACCATCCTCCCATGATTTATTAAAAGAGTAGCCAGTGGTTTCACTAGTTCCTCCTAAATTCTTTTAAATTCTGGGGTGAATTCATCAGGACCCATTGCTTTGTCCACCTTCAGTTTAGGAGTTCTTGCAGAACCTTTCTTCTGTGAAAGGACTGGAATCGACCCCCTATCAAGGTGCTTCTGTTAATTGGATTAGACGCCCCCTCTCTCTTTGTGAATACTGAGCAGAAATATTCGTTTAGTGTGCCTGCTTTTCACTGTCCCCTCTGCCCACCACCGTTCATTCTATTCAGCCTCACTATCCCTCCTTTGTCTTTCCTAAGCTTGCTGATGTACCTATAAAGGTTTTATCCCCCTTCTTAACTGGAGTTGGCTACTCTTTCCTCAGTTTGGGCCTTTGCTATTCTGACTTCCTCCTCGCTTCCTTCTGCCTTAACTGGTACAGCTCTCTGTCTTGCTCCTTCTGTGTTTCCTTATACTTCTGGAATGCTATCTTTTCTTCCCTGACTTTCACAGCCACCTCTTTTGAGAACCATAGTGGCTTTTTCTTCGTTTTGATTTGTTTGTTGCTTCACACAAAGGCTTGTTGCTCTTGTGATGGCAGTTTTGATAATTCCCCATTGTTGCTCCACACCTCCTTCTAGCCTGTTTGTTAGTGCTTTCCTGAGGCACTCTCCATCTTACCAAAGTCAGCCCTCCTCAAAGTCCAGTACCCTCACTTTTGTATGACTTGACTCTGTAGCTGAGTTAACGTGAACCACACTGTTTGATGGTCACTTGTCCCCAGATGGCAACCCACTTCTAGATCTGAGATCCTCTCACTGCCCCGTTTGAGACACGAGGTCTAAGATTGCTCCCTCACGAGTGGTTGAGAAACTAGCTGTCTAATGCCTGCCACCTGTAGGGCATCAAGAATGGCCCTGCTCTTGGATGTGGCTGCAGCAAATATGCTCAGTTAACATCTGGCATATTCAGGTCTCACATCAACAGTATACCCTTTCAAACAACATGAAGTCTTGCTATATTATGACAGTAGCAGTTTGATCCAGCTCTAGAACTGCTCCGGAGGTGAAATGGTTAATACCATTCCAAAATAGAACTTTGAACACGAGCTCTAAGAAGCAGCTCTATCTGTAGTAATTTCAAACCTGAACTGTCAGATTCTTTACTCCGCCTCAGTGAACAATCGCTCCGGAGATTTCTCCTTCTTGACGGTTCATTTCTCGGTTTAAACAGTGTTTTCTCGGTCCGATTCAACCGAGAATCGTTTTATTTTAACACAAAACCCGTCGTTCAAGCTCTGTCTGTGGTAATGTAAGTAATTAAAAGGTTTTGTCTGTGTGGAACTTGTAAGTTTATCGGTTCGGTTTGAACCGATCAGCTGGGTTTAAAACTCATTAATTTTAAAGTTTAACATTTTAGAGTGCGGTTCCGGTTCTTATCGGTTCTAAAAAAATGGATTTTATTACATTTTCCAATACCAGTGACACGGTTGGGAACCGATAAGGGTGTCTTACCTGACTGCTCGTTTAAAGGAGCAAAGTTTTCTGGTTAGGCTGGCATTATGTCTGAGAACCCAAAGAAAACCGGGCCACTGGGTTTCAACACTAATGATGTCTGAAAGCCTTTGCCAAAGGCTGACCCACACACCACATGTGTCTATTGTCTGGGGTTTGACCACCTCAGTCAGACTGCCAGATATGTGAGAATTTCCCTGCAGCCACCCTGAAAAGAGATTGGGCAGGCTCAGGGAACGAGAGGCTAAAAAGTCCGACTGGATGGCCAGCCGGTTCGGTGCCAACCGAACGGAGGGAGTGCCCCTGACCAGGGCGAGACTTCCTCGGGCAAAGAAAAGCTGGTTCTGAGGAACCAGTTCCAGTAAAGAAAACAAGAAAGTCAGCAGGTTTGGAGCCCAAAATCCTTCTCCAACTGCTGCAGAGATAACAAAAAGCCATACAAATTGTCCAGTCACTGTCTCAGGTTCCAGTCCGAACCGCCACTATCTGGCAAAAGTCAGTTCGTCCGGTTCCAGTGGTTCAGGAATATGATGTTGAGGAGTTTTATGAACCAGAGGAGGAGGATGATTATGAACAGTATGAATGTGGCTGGGAAGGTCTGGGTGGCCGATTGAACGGACGTTCCCCAGACAGACCTTTAGAATCTCCCTATGCTATCAGAAACCCCAATCTCATTTCGTTTACAAAAAGTTGCTGAAACCCTCAGCTTCCCTTGGAAGAAGCTGTGGATGAGCAAGAGGGAGCCTGATTTTGTAGAAATGATGGATATTCCAGAGTCTAGGAGATTGTCTATTCCTTTGCATAAGTCTTTTAGGAAGCAAACAATAAAATTTTAAAAGCTCTAATTCTGTGCCTCCTGTAGATAAAAAGATGGACAGAAGGTACATTGTCAGGTCCTGATACATAATTCCTTTCTCAACAATGCAGTCATGTTGGGTAGTTCAGGCTGCAGCCTGTGATAAAACTATCATTCCCCTGGCTCACATCACTCCTGACAAAGATTCCAGGAAGATTGATGCCATGGCGAAAAAACAGTATATGGCAGCCTCTCTGGGACTCAGGCAAGCAAATTATATGGCTTATGTAGCTAGGTATCAGAAATCTAGATGGGATACTGTTATGGAATTAGCCAAAGCAAGCCATGGCCAGCTGGCTGAGTGAACTAGAACAGGTGGCTGCTGATGGCATTAGAGGCTTCCTAAGGTACAGTTTCATGCTGCTGTGGATGTTAATGATGTTTCCTCTGGGGTCATGGCCACATCTGTAGCTTTTCATAGGTTGGCCTGGCTCAGGTGTACTAGCCTGTCACAGGATACCCAGACTGAGGCTATGGATTTTCCTGTGGTGGGAAATTCTCTGTTTGGGAGCAGACAGAGAATTACATGAAAAGATGGATGAATATGGGACTACTTACAAAAGTGCCCAAGCTAAGGGTGGCAAGCCACTCCCCAGAGGCATACCCCAGGGTGGGGGTGAGCCTTTTCACAGGCCTTTTATCAGACTCAGGCCCCCTCTGCCTATGCTCAGAGGGCTTCTTCAGAGGCAGAGGGGAGGCAGGGTGGGCAGGCCTGCTCCCACCCCTCAGCCTAAAGCACCTGCTAAGCAGACACCCTGATGGGGTGCCCGGGGCAGTTCTCCTTTACCGGTGGGGGCAGGCTGGCTTACTTCAGTCAGAACTGGGCTTCTTTAACCTCAGACAAGTGGGTTCTGAAGTAGTAAGCCAGGGTCTGGTTCTCAGCTTCAAAAGTTCCCCAAGTTGAGAACCAGATTTTTCTACTAGAAGTGCTTCAGAAACCCTTGCTCTAGAAGCAGAGGTCTCAACCCTGTTGGCTCTCAGAGTAGTGGAAAGGGTTCCTCCCCTGCACCAGGGCAGGGGTCTGTATTCCAGATACTTCCTTACCCCAAAAAAGACAGGAGAATGGCGGCCTATATTAGACCTCAGATATCTGAACAAGCATCTTTTGAAACCAACGTTCAAAATGGCACCTCTGCCCCAAGGGTATTCTCAAAGTGTCTGGCAGTGGCAGTGGCTCACTTAAGGAGGCAAAGGATTGCTGTTTTTCCCTATCTAGACGATTGGCTCATTGTAGGCCAGTCCCCAGAACAGGTAAAATCTCACCTGCAAGTCACCCAGCAGCTTCTCACCTCCCTGGGCTTTCTGCTAAATCTGCCAAAGTCGGTTCTGGAACCAGTCCAGGTACTCACCTTTATAGGGGCAGAGTTGGACACAAAGCTAGCCAGACTTTCCTTCCCTTAGAAGGGTGGCAATTTAGTGGCTCTGGCCTCCTCCTTCACTCTGCAGGTCTCTCGACCAGCAAGACACTTTCTGCAGCTCCTGGGGCACATGGCTGCATCCACAGCTGTTGTGCAGGGAGCAAGATTTCACATGATAGAGACATTCAGTTTCACTTGAGAACCTATTGGTCTCAGAGGAGAGACCCCCTTTCCAAGTTGGTCCCAGTGACTCGAACCTTGATCCAGGCCCTCCAGTGGTGGCAGGATCAGAGCAATTTAAGATTGGGGGTCCCCTTCATTTCCCCTGCTCACAATTTGACTCTCACTACAGATGCTTCCCTTCTGGGTTGGGGAGCCCACATGGGCGACCTTTCCACTCAGGGAGTGTGGTCCCCCCAGGAATCTCTGCTCCACATCAATTTGCTGGAACTCAGAGCTGTCTTTTTAGCTCTTCAAGCATTTTCTGCATCTGTCCACAACAAGGTGATACAAGTCAGAACAGACAACACACAACAATGTGAATGCGTCAACAAACAGGAGACACTCGGTCTTGGCCTTGTGCACGAGGCAATGAAGTTGTGGTCTCTGGCCTATTCCTGAACACTTCCCTCATAGCAGTTCATCTTCCAGGAAGGACAATGTCCTAGCAGATGCTCTCAGCAGGATTTCCCAGGGTCATCACGAATGGTCCCTGGATCCTCAAGTGCTGGGGATAGTCTTTGCCAGATGGGGCACCCCTCAGATAGATCTTTTTGCAGCCCCAGACAATCACCAACTTCCTCTGTTCTGTTGCAGGCCTCCAGTGTTGGGCTCAGTCCCCCTGGATGCCCTCCTCCTGGATAAGGCGGGGAAGTTTCTTTATGCTTCCCCCCCTTCCCTCTCCTATTCAAAGTATTAGTCAAAATCAGATCTCAGCCTTGCAGGGTGATTCTGATTGCCCCGGATTGGGCCAGGCAGCCCTGGTACCCACTCCTTCTGTCACTGACAATCCATCTTCCCCTTTGCCTCCCCAGGAATCACAACCTATTAACTTGTGCCCAGGGAAGGGTTTGGTATCCGGACCTCAAATCCCTCAACCTCAAGGCCTGGCTCTTGAGGAGTTAGAGTTTGCTGATTTACACCTCTCTCAGGGTGTTCTTGAAATCTAAAGGCTTCCAGAAAGCCTTCCACTAGAGACTTATAGTTCTAAATGGAAAGGTTTTCCATTGGTGTGCTAGGAAAAATATTTCCCCAGAATTTTGCTGATTTGCCCATTGTATTAGATTACATGGTCCATCTTAATTCCTTGGGTCTCAGACCAGCTACCCTGAGAGTCCATTTGGCAGCTGTATCTGCTTTTGTTTCAGCAGGAAAGTCATCCCCTCTTTCCACTCACCCTGTGTTTTCCAAGTTTTTAAAGGGATTACTCATACTAATCCACCCTTTGAGGAACCGGCCCTGCCTGGGACCTTAATGTTTGTATTGCCCAGTTAATGCAACCCCTTTGAACCTCTGTTTTCTGCAGAGCTTAAGTATCTAACTTGGAAAACTGTTTTCTGGTGGCTATCACTTCTGCTAGGCATAGCGAGTTCAAGCCTTGTCAGTAGAAACTGACTTTATTCCTTTCCACAGGGATAAGGTGGTCCTTAGGACTAATAGGAGATTTTTACCTAAGGTGGTTTCAGATTTTCATCTTAACCAATCTATCTCCCTTCCAGTATTTTTCACTGATCACTCCTCTTCTGGTGAGAGGAGGTTGCACAGCCTGGATGTTAGAGAGCTCTTAGTTACTATATAGAGCATACCAAAGGTCACAGGTTCCAATCCCTCAACTTTTCCTTACCTATGGTGAAGTTGGGAAGGCAACTGCCACTAAGAGATCAATAGCCAGATGGATTGTCTCTTGTATCCAATTTGTTATCAGAAACTGGGCAGAGATCCCCTCTGGCTTGAGGGCTCACTCTACCAGGGTGCAGCTGCATCTCTAGCTGCTGCCAGAGACATCCCTGTATAGAGATATGCCAGGCTGCTACTTGGAAAGCGGTATACACTTTCACAAGCATTACTCCCTGGATGTCAGGCCAGGAGAGATGCTCGGTTTGCACAGCTGTTCTTCAGAGCCTATTCCCTAAGTAGGTTCTGCCCTCCTCCATGGAGGTACTGCTGTGTAGTCTGCTACTGTCATAATATAGCAAGACTTCATGTTGTTTGAAGAAAAAATTACTCACCTTAGTAATGTTGTTTCTTCTAATGGAGTCTTGCTATATTATGACCTCCCCCCCAGCCTGCCCCTCTCAGAACTTCTACTTGGGTGGGGTGCGGGCAACTTAGTGTGGGCACTATTTTGTGCCCTTTTAGCGTTTCTCCCCTTTTTGGGGGTTTGGGGTGTGTTTTATTATACTGTTGTTTTATTCTCATGTTGTTAGAATTGTATTAGTAGTTCTGGTCCCCTGACTTGAGTCTTGGGTGTTGGGACCAGCAATGGTTGTTAGTATTTAGGTAGCCATTTGGCTAGTGTAGGTTACAGCTTCCACACAGACCTTAGTGAGTTTTTGCTCGTAAAGATCTGACAGTTCAGGTTTGAAATTACACAGATAGAGCTGCTTCTTAGAGCTCGTGCTCAAAGTTCTATTTTGGAATGGTATTAACCATTTCACCTCCGGAGCAGTTCTAGAACTGGATCAAACTGCTACTGTCATAATATAGCAAGACTCCATTAGAAGAAACAACATTACTAAAGTGAGTAATTTTTTCTTCTCTGCCATTCTAAGAATGCCTTCTATCATATCCTTGTCCATTCCTTCCCCCTGACATGGGGGTCTGTACACAACCCCTGTGCGGATTGTGGTGCCCTTTCCAGTCTCCAAGGTGACCCACAGTGCCTCCTCTCCTCCCTGTTTACTCTTTTGTTCAGTTGCTTTTATCCCTTCCTTTACATAGAGAGCTACTCCTCCCCCTCTTCTCCCCTGCCTGTCTCTCCTGTAGGTTATGTACCCTGGTATGTTAACATCCCAGTCATGGTTCTCTGTATACCATGTTTCTGTGACTGCTACGATATCCAGGCATCCCTCTTCCATTAAGGCCATCAGCTCAGGGAGCTTGTTGCCCAGACTATGGGCATTGGTACTCATTACCCTCCATTTCCTGATGGCCTTACTCCCTTTTGCCCCATCCCTGTCCTTCTTGCCTTTGTCACTTTCTCCATTTAACCCTGCCTTCTCTATCGGACACCTCTATGTTGGTGTTTGCCGCACTTACTACTGTGATTATTTGGAGGCTAGGATTTTCCTGCTCCTTTCCAGTGCCTCCCCCCTTGGCTAGTTTAAAAGCTTGCCAATGAAGCATTTAAACCTATCACCTAGGATCCTGGTTCCCCTCCCGGACAGATGTAGCCCATCATGCCAGTATAGGCTTGCATCACTCCAGGTGGACCCCCAGTCCCCAATGAAGCCAAATCCCTGAGCTCCACACCAGTTTTTCAACCACTGATTGAATCCGATGGTGCAGAACACCCTAGCCTCTCCTATGCCATAGATGGGTAGCACCTCTGAGAAGGTTACCGTGCATGCTGCTTGACTAAGGCCCCTCCCCAATTCCACAAACTCTTCCTGCACTTCTCTAATCCCTTTCTTAGCCAGGTCATTTGTCCCTAGGTGGACAATGACATCCAGCTCCCTCCCCTGTGCAGCTGCTCCGGCAATCCTGAGGATTCGCTCCCTGTCCCTCCAAGCCATGGCACCAGGCAGGCACCTTACCTCCCTCTCCCCTTCCTCCCCCAGTTCTACCTTCCTAACAATGGAGTCCCCCACCAGGAGTTGTTTCCTTCCCCTGCAGGGTCCCCTGCCACCCTCCTGTGGGTCTCCTTTGTGGAGGTTCCCAGCATCCTCCTTGGTCTCCACTGTGGCTGGTGCCTCCATAGAGGAACCACACTTTGCCAGAATGGCATAGGAATTGTGGAGAGGTACAACTGGAGGGATGCGCCTCTGTTCCACCACCCTCACCCTCCCTGAGCCCACTGTGGTCCAACCGCTCCTCTTTCTTGGCAACCTCTGAGGCAATGGCAGTGGCACTGGTGGTCCCTGGATGGAAGAGGAGGTCCCAGAAATCCTGGCCAACTCAGCCTGGAGATGAGCAACCTCCTCCCTCAGCCCAGAGGGTGCCTGCAGATGGGACAGCACCGCATCCTCCAGAACATCTCCTGGAAGACTGCTGCCCACAGCCACTGCACTGCACCACTCCAATCATGTCTTATTTCTGTCCCTTAACTGTTTGCAATCCTTACTCTTTCCTCTGTTTTTCTCTCTCTCCTTACTTTCTGCCTGTGTGCCCTTTAAGCTCCTGATTATCCTGTTCTGAGACAAGAATATCCTATATTTCTCCAGTAGACCACTTACTTGCTCAGAGGCAGACCTCCAGCAGCTAGAGGGGCGGGAGGCTACTCTTGCCCTTCTAGGATGGTGGGTCCTTGGTGGTTCTGTGATCACTCACTTCCTGCCCCTAAACAGGGAGTTTCTGTTGTCAGTCAAATCCTGTGCCTATAAAAATAGAACTAACTTTGGGTGCGGGGGTGGAGGGGAGGGAAGGAAGGCAATATAGTCCCAGCAGAGAAGTTCAGTCACACAGCAGTCCTTTCTCCTGGTGTCTTCTGCCAAGCTATTAGCAGAAACTTTCTAAGGCAGTCTTTAAATGTAGCTTCCTTCTAGCTAAGCCACTCCCCCTACTTACCAGATCTTTCTACAAGTAATTTAAACCTCACAGCAGTTAAGTCCTTTTAGTCACCTGAGAGTTACACCTAGATACCCTTCAGATACCCATTCAGTTCAGTTAACCCACACACTTTTTTTTTTTTGTATGTTAGTTTTTTTACCCTAAATTAAAGGTCCAAGTACAAAAGTTCTTCTACTTTAGTCCCAGCAGAGAAGTTCAGTCACATAGCAGTCTTTTCTCCTGGTGTCTTCTGCCAAGCTATTAGCAGAAACTTTCTAAGGCAGTCTTTAAATGTAGCTTCCTTCTAGCTAAGCCACTCCCCTTACTTACCAGATCTTTCTACAAGTAATTTAAACCTCACAGCAGTTAAGTCCTTTCAGTCACCTGAGAGTTACACCTAGATAACTCTTCAGATACCCATTCAGTTCAGTTAACCCAAACACACATTTTTTTTTGTATGTTAGTTTTTATACCCTAAATTAAAGGTCCAAGTACAAAAGTTCTTCTACTTTAGTCCCAGCAGAGAAGTTCAGTCACACAGCAGTCCTTTCTCCTGGTGTCTTCTGCCAAGTTATTCTGCCATCTGGACCTTCAATCCCTGCATCTCGCAGCCTGGTACCTGAGTGGCTAGAGTTCCAAGCTTTGAGTCTTTCTGACGATGTCTACACTGTGGTGGAAAGGAATAGACCAGGAAATGTTATGCCTTCAAATGGAAGCAGTTTTCCATCCGGTGTCAGGGCAAGGGCCTGGACCCTTTGTCCTGCCCCGTGGCTAACATTCTCGGCTACCTTTGTTCTCCCTCCAAAGGGGGTCTGCAGCCATCGACTGTCAAGGTGCACCTGGCGGCCATCTCTGCTTACTGGGCGTGGGCCAGTCAGCCAGCGTTGGCGCAGGAGACAGCGGTCGGGTGCTTTTTCAAAGGCCTGGATCACATATCCCCTCCAGTGCGTGAACCTCCACCTCCGTGGGATCTACTGCTGGTACTGGCAAAGCTCATGGGCAAGCCATTCGAACCCATGCACAAGTGTGAGTTGTCACACTTGTCGTGGAAGATGGCCTTCCTGGTGGCTGTCACGTCAGCCAGAAGGACAGGGGAGCTCCAGGCATTTTCGATGGACTCCCCTTATCTGGTCTTCCACAGGGACAAAGCTGTCCTGCACCCCCCCCCCCGAAATTCTTTCCAAAGGTGGTGTCAGAGTTTCACCTTAACCAGGTGTTGTTTCACCTTAACCAGGTGTTGCCTCTACTGGTATACTACCCTAATTACACCTCGGAGGCTGAATACAGGCTCCATACTTTGGACCCGAGATGTGCTCCCTCCTATTACGAGGAGAGGACGGCGGAAATTCGGGGAGAAGTTCGCCAGCTGTTTATCACCTACGCTGAAGCCGCTTCTGGCAGACCTGCAGCGAAGTGGACTATTGCAAGATGGATCACTTCATGCATAGGTCTGTGCTATGAGTTGGCGGGCAAGGAGCCTCCCAGAGGGATAAGAGCTCATTCTACCCACCGTACTGCTGCATCAGTGGCTGCTTCCAGAGACATCCCCATCCAGGAAATCTGTCGGGCTGCTACCTGGAAGTCAGCAAACACCTTCATCACCCACTACCACATCAACCTTGAGTCACGCCGAGATGCTGGTTTTGGGGCCTCAGTTCTCTAACCTCTCTTCCCTAAGTAGGGGGTGTGCACCTTGCCTCCCTCCTGCCGGAGAACTGATTGGAGTCTGCCAGTAAGTGTGGATGAACAACATATCCATGATCCTAGAGGAACAGGTTACTCACCTGTAACAGTAGTTCTAGGAATGGTATATGTTGTTCATCCACACAGACCCACACGAACTCCCCGGCTGCAGACGCATGTCACCTGGCTTCCAGCGGGCTAAGATCTGGAGTCACAGGGTGGAGCAGAGGTATATATCACCCGGGTGGGTGGGAGGAGCCAGCTTGAAGACTTCCGGCGATTCTTAAAAAGGAAAGGGACATGCCAATAAGTGTGGATGAACAACAGATACCACTCCTAGAACTACTGTTACAGGTGAGTAACCTGTTCATCCTGACCTCCCAGAAATGGAGGTGGCTCGGAAGATGAAGGTGGGAATGACGAACTCTATAATGGAAGTTTCCATTCCAGCTCAACCTTATGATCCTGTAGTGAGGGCTCTGTGGTATATGATCCCAGCTCTCCTCCAGAGGATCCCTCCATCCAGGCTTTGGTTAAACAGATACAGGCTGTGATGGGATTTGAGGGTGAAGAAGACTCCAGTAAAAAGAACTGAATGGAGTTCTTGGAAGTATCAGCAGCACCCACTGTTATGGTGCCTCCTGTTTACCCTGCCTTAGAGGATCGATCAATCAATCAATCAGTCAAGTCTTTATTTAACCAGGCGTTCATCGTTGAGCAGAAGCTCGTTTGCAAGATGGACCTGGGTGGAGCATGAACAATTGTATATACAGGTCAACACAGGTATTTACAAGGTAATACAGATAATACTGTTTACAGAGAGGAAGAAAAAGAAGTTCATATGTACATAGAATTATACAGATATTGTACAGATTACACGGTATTTACATACATAGAAGTGTCTATGGGAAGATAAAGCAGGTTATCTAAGGTTGCAGGAGGAAGTAACGGAAGGAAGAAAAAAAAAAATATATACACCAGGTAGAGGTGAAGGTAGGGGAAGGGAGGGAGGTAGGGGAGAAAGGCTAGGAGGCACGGTGCAGAAAGGAGTTGGTAAACGGGATGTAGAGAAGGTGGATGGAGAAAAGGAGGTGTGTGAGCCCCGGGATTGAATGCTATAAAGTACGGGGCATGGTAGGATGTCACAACCCAGGGTAGTGAGCTCCTATCCGAGGTTGGGAAAGGAAGAATAAGGGCATGGACGGGCCTAGTGTTGATAAGACAGGGGGATAAGAGAGAGAGAGAACAATTAGGCTGGTGAGGAGCAAGCTGGAGGGTCAGTACTAAAAATTGGGTCTAGGCATGGCTATATACCAGTGCAGACACCGGTACTGGGTCTGAGTGGGTGAAGCAGTTACATACTTCTCTGATTGTACGGAAATAAAGCGTCTTGAAGGCATTTATACCGATTAGAGTGCTTAATTTGAGGGTTTTTTGTAGATCGTTCCATAAGGTAGGTAGCATGAACCTTATGGCTGCCCTGCTGAAGCGGGATTTTGATTTGGGTACTTTAAGTGTAATAGCTGAGTAACTTCTTAACACGTATTTCCCAATTCCTTTGCTGCTTGGCACAGGCCTAACACTCTGCTTGCAGTGCCCAGAAAGGCTGAAAAACAGTACCCTGCTCTGTCTTTTAAAATCTTATACTTTTCAGCCTGAAACTGACTCTGAGGTTATCATGGCTGCACAGGATTGCTCTAGGGCTGCTAGGGTGATAAGCACCCTGCCTCCTGCCAAACAGTCCAGGAAATTGATTGTAATAGGTGAAAGGACTTACGCCTCTTCCACTTTGGGTCTTCGTATTGCAAACTACCAGGTCTGTTTGATTAAGTGTCAGAATAGCCTCTGGAAGTCAACTATGGCTGTGGCACAAACACTGCCGGCTAGCCTTGCTAAGGCAGAAATGCTTAAAGCTGCATCTACTGGCCTAGATAGTGGTAAACATTTACTAAGGTCACCATATGATGTTTCTGATACTGCTGCTAGAGCAGCTGCCTCTGGTATCTGCCTCAGAAGGTATTTCTGGCTCAGAGTGGCAGGATTTGCTTCAGGTGTGCAATAGGCCGTACTCAGTGCCCCTTTTGCATCTCCACACCAACGTTTTGGAGACGAGGGCTGTTCATCTTGGACTCCGGACCTTCAAGGAGCATCTCTCTCCAGGTCCACTGTTGATACAGACAGCGTCAGTGTGATGCACTATATCAGCAAGCAAGGGGGCACGCTCTCGTACCCTCGGTGCATGAAAGTGATGAGAGTATGGCAGTGGGCACTCTCTCACAGCATGCATTTGACAGCCGTTTCCTCCCAGGAGTCCAAAACATCATTAGCAGACAGGCTAAGTCAGTCAGAGTCACAGCTACACAAATGGGAACTGCTGGCTTCCGTGGTAACAGTTCCTACTGGTAGCATCCTGGGACACGCGAACAGTGCAGGCTAGGGTGGCTAACCCCCAATACAACATGCAGACAGTGGAATAAGCCAGCAGTCTTGGAGTTCTGGTGCACCAGATGCTCAAAAAACATTAATTGAGGCAAAGCATAAAAATTAAGGTATACTGTTGCTACAGCAACACCGGCACCTGAAACCCCTCAGCAAGCACCTTGCCTATATATCGGAGTGATGAGAGTTTCACTTCGAATGACTGTTTTGTGATGGGGTAAATATCTAACTCCACTGTCTGTGCGACATGGAGTTAGATATCTATAATGGGGGGTGCAGGGGGGTGTAGCCCCCTGCATGGGGGGAGAGGAGGGGTGCAACCCCCCCACATTGAGCGTCGCTGTGCTGCTGGTTGTTCCAGGGATGCATCAGGGGTGTTGATGGGTTCCCGGCGTGGTCGAGGACATCACTGTATTTGTTGTCGCGCTGGCATCACAGATCCAAAATTAACAGAAAAAAGTGCATTTAATAAGGTGGAGCTTAGCAGTTAGCCAAATAGGAGTAACAGGAAGATAAAGTCCATGAAGAGACAACCTTAAGATCAAAGTGATAGTTCCTTTTTGTATCAGAGTGTGGGGGCTGATGTGGTGATTTGAGAATGAAAGACGAAACATTTGAAGTTTTTTTTATATCTCTGGTAATATGCCAAAAAAAAATCTTTATTGAGTCTTTTTTTGTTAATGACTAAAAGGTGTATCATTTTCAGTAAAAATGTTTGCTGTTCCTAAATATTCTTGTAATTACCATTTAGTACTCTGACAGCTAAATCACTGATGGAGTGGCCTGGTCTTTAGAAATGTTCCTCTGTCAGTGTATTCTCATCTTTGCTGGTGATTGCGAATCTGCACTGGTTCATTCTCATTTTCAGTGTCATTTTGAGCTTCATCCAGAAAATTAAAGTTTATTTCACTTACTGATACTGCACCTTATGTTCTGCCTTCTGTTTGTATTTCCCACTGCACTGCCTAAATGACGTCTCGTGTGATGACGTCCTTTGGAGTGCAAGAGGGACTGTGGAGGGATTTCAGTACAGATTCATACTGTATTTATTGCCTTAGTAAATGCATTCATGGAATACAGTTATGCCATTTGTGTAAGTGCTGTTTAAAATGAATAGGAGCTTTGTAGTCCATGTCAGGGGTTCTGAGGACTACAAACCTCGTTAATTAACTGTAAACCTTGTAAATCTTTGGAACAGGGTATTAGGGGGCACTAAAAAGGCTTAAAATCACTTGGAAATACAGAAAGTTTTAGTTTGAAAGTATTTTAGAACGAGTGTTGGTCCCGTGACCTTTGAAGCTCTTTTGGGGTACGGGAGGGTATTTTACTACGCCCTGCAGTGAGCGGGGCGAGCGCACGGCATCGCATGCGAAGACGTGCGCAAAGACACACGTGTCTAAGCACGTGTCAGGCGTACCAGACGGATTAATCAAAGTTTAGAAAGGAGGAAGCGAAATAGGACATAATTGGGGTAAATATAACAACATAAACTGTGTGTGTTATTGAATAGTACTGTTTATTTAAACAGTCGGATAGGCAGTTGTGAATAGATACGTAGGGCGGCTATTCCAACAGGACAGATCCTAAAGTGTGTATAGCAAAAACAAAATTGTAATAAACACTAACCACTATTATTAAAAAATCGCATAAATTAGAGTTTGGTGACTGGCGGTTTGGATCAATATTATAACTAACTCCTAAATCATAGATTGTTTAGGTTATTGTGAGTTAGAAATGAATATCAATGAGGGTATTGTTACCTTATCCACTGGGGAAATAGCAATGACCTGTATTTTGTGTCAAAACTTTTGTCTGGAAACAAGTATAGGATTCGAAGGTTTAAAATGCACTCAATGTATTCACAATGCAGAACTGAAAAATAAGATAGAAATTCTGGAACAAAGGATTATAGATTTAAATAAACAAAATGAGGTCTTATACTTTGAATTAAATGAGATCAAGAAATCCCATGTAACTGTCCCTATTAATCAAAACATCACAAAGGAAGACTCCTTGAAGAGAGCACGGGAGGAAAGTGGAAATAGTAGTGATGACTGGAGTCCAGTAATTAATAAGAGAAAAGCAAAGAAGGGAAGGAGGGCAATGGAATTTCAAATTCCTGTGGAAAACAGAAATCAGATCTTAGATGATGAATTACAAAATGAAGGAGTAATTAATGGGATTATAATAAATGGAGAGGAATGTTCCGATAACTTAGGGGCTCAGAATAAAATTAATCAGAGGAATATTATCACTACTATTGCACAGGTACATAATGAGGAACACTGTACTAATATTAACAATGAAGCCCCTATAGACAGTAACCCAACTGATCCCGTGGTAGTATCTGGATGTTTGTCCAGTCCCCTAGAGATGAGTGAAAGATCTGACCTAAAACAGGTTATAGTACTGGGAGATTCAATAATTAAATACATAGATGGTCATATCTGTAAAACAGATAAGCAAAACAGAATGTGCCCAAGTTTAAGGGGAGCTTGGGTTAGGGACATTGAGAGAGTAGTTCCTAACATCATCAAAGATGCGGGTATAAATCCCCTAGTAGTAGTTTATGTGGGTACAAATGACATAAACAGATTTACAACTAATGATATCAAAAACAGCTATATATCGCTGGTCAACACCTTAAAGTCATTAAAATCTGAAATACGCCTTTCTGAAATTCTGCCCATACCACGAGCCTCTATGAAGACAGAAGTAAAAATAAAGGAAATAAATGAATGGCTAAGGAAATGGGCAATGATTAATAATGTAACCTGTATTACACATTGGGAAAAGTTTAATAATGATTATAGTCTTTTTAGCTGGGATGGCTTACAACTTTAGCAAAAAAGGAAGTCATCAGTTTGGTAAACAATTTTTGTCAGTAATTGAACAACATTTAAAATAAGTACTGGGGGGGCAAAGAGGGAGTGATAAAGCGGAGCCATTGTCCTTGAGTGATGAACTTACATTCTTTATGTGTAACGCTAGGAGTTTGAACACCGTTAAATTAAGAACTAGCTGGTAGAATGGAAAAAGGTAACTTAGATATAGTGGCAATTACTGAGACGTGGTGGAATGAGGCTTCTCAGTGGTCTAATGCCATTCCGGGATATAACTTATATTACAACAATAGAAGTAATAGAAATGATGGAGGGATGTGTTTCTACATAAGGAATACAATTATAACAAAGGACATACCTATATTAATGGAAAATGAGGTGGAAATAGAAGGTTGTTGTATACAGTTACAATACCTAAAGAAAAAACTCTTATTAATAAATATATATCGTCCCCCCAATGCTGATTTAGTGTATGACTTAGCTTTGATACAACTTTTAGCAGAACACTCTGAAACGTCTGATGTTATCATTATGGGTGACTTGAATTTGCCGGGTATCGACTGGCAAAAATTCACTGCATCTACCAATACAGAACATACTACTTGGGAACATTCATAAATCTAGGTTTAGAACAAATGGTTATGGAACCAACTCGTGAAAAAAACATTTTGGATCTTATTTTAACAAATATCCCAGAGAAATTTAGTATTATAGAAATAGTAGAACCGTTAGGATCTAGTGATCATAACACAGTTATATTCTCCATAAAGCAATCAAAAAATAGTTATAGGAAAAATAAATATCATTATAATTATTATAAGGGTAACTATAAAGAAATTAAGGAAGCATTGTTTAGAAAGAACTGGAATTTGTTATATAAAGATAAGAGTTCAGACGAGTGCTGGCAGCTCCTTAAGGGAATGATATATGATTTAGAACAAAGATACATTCCTTAGACTAAAATAAATAATTACAAAGGCAAAATCCCTGTTTGGTTGACACCCAGTATACAAAAACAGATAAAAATAAAGCAAAAAGCATATAAAAAATTAAAATTACACCCCAGTGTTGAAAATAGAATTAAGTATAAAAAAGAACTCAAAATCACTAAATCCTTCATTAAAAATGAGAGGAAACAGATTGAATATAAATTGTCTACAATGGAATATACTCCCAAAGTTTTTTATGCGTATATAAATAAAAATAAGAATTCAAATCCACCAATATCCACTATTGTGACTGAAGGGATATAAACTGAGAATGGATTAGATATAAGTAATATATTTAATAAGCATTTTGGGTCTGTGTTTTCAAGTAAAGATCATATAAATGATATGGCATATACATAAACATAGAAACATAGAATTTGACAGCAGATAAGGACCGCTTGGTCCACCCAGTCTGCCCATTTCCCTGCCTACTGGATAAGCTGCAGATCCTAGTTAACCAGCAGCCTACTTTTTCCTACCCCCATCCCCTAGAATTCCCTTATGACTGTCCCATGCATGCTTGAATTCCACCACTGTTTTTGACTCCACAACCTCCTCCGGAAGGCCGTTCCATGCATCCACAACCCTGTCTGTGAAAAAATACTTCCTTAAATTACCTCTGAGCCGCCCCATCTTCAAATTGTGCCCCTTGTTCTTGCACACCTCTTTTTTTGAAAGATGCTACCCTCTTGGACTTTGTTGATTCCTTGAGGTACTTGAAAGTTTCTATCATGTCCCCTCTCCCTCCTTTCCTCGAGGCTATACATATTAAGCTTCTTTAGTCTCTCTTCATATGTCTCCGGTGCAGACCCTGCACCATTTAGTTCCCTCCTCTGGACAGCTTCCATCCTGTCTATGTCTTGGAGACTGGGTCTCCAGAACTGCACGCAGTACTCAGATAGGGTCTGACCAGCTGTCTGTACAGAGGGATAATAACTTCTTGTTTTCTACTGGTGATGCCTCTCCCTATGCATCCCAATATCCCCAGCCCTCATTGCTGCCCTCTCACATTGCTTGCCCACCTTTAGGTCATCTGATATGACTACCCCAGGTCCCTTTCCATTTTTGTTGTTGTTAGTATCTCACCCCCCATTGTGTACTCTTCCCCTGGGTTTTTGTTTCCCAGGTGCATTACCTTGCACTTCTTAGCATTGAATCTAAGCTGCCATACATTTGACCATTCTTCTAACCTTGCCAAGTCCCTTTTCATCCTTTCCACCCCACCTTGTGCATCAACTCTGTTGCAGATCTTTGTGTCATCTGCAAAGAGACATACTTTTCCTTCCAGTCCCTCTGCAATGTCGCCTATAAAGACATTGAAGAGGACTGGTCCTAATACTGAACCCTGCGGTACCCCACTAGTAACCCCCCTTTCATCAGAGTGGACTCCATTTACTATTACTCTCTGTGTCCTATTTTCCTGCCAATTTTTTACCCAGGCTGTCATCTCGGGACCCACTCCCAGGCTAGCTAACTTGTATATTAATCTTTTGTGTGGGACTGTGTCAAATGCCTTGCTAAAGTCTAGGTAGGCCATGTCCACAGCCCCTCCCTGATCTACTACTATGGTCACCCAGTCAAAGAAATCTATCAGATTTGTCTGGCATGACCTTCCTGCTGTGAATCCATGCTGCCTTGGGTCCTGTGCCCCTCTGGCCTCTAGATACTTGACAATTCTTTCCTTTAGAAGTGATTCCATCATTTTCCCTACCACTGAGGTTAAACTAACAGGTCTGTAGTTTCCTGCTTCTGCCTTGCTCCCACTTTTGTGAAGGGGAATCACATCTGCCCTCCTCCAGTCCTCGGGTACCACCCCATCCTCCCATGATTTGTTAAACAGGGTAGTCAGTGGTGTCACTAATTCTACCCTTAGTTCTTTTAGAATTCTGGGATGAATCCCATCAGGCCTCATTGCTTTGTCCACTTTCAGTTTTAAGAGTTCTTTCAGAACCCTTTCTTCTGTAAATGGGCTGGTATCAACTTCTGTATCCAGTGTGTTTCTACTGTTTGTTCTAGGTACCCCCTTCCTTTGTAAATACTGAGCAAAAATGTTTGTTTAGTATCTCTGCCTTTCACAGTCTCCCTCTGCCCACCCTCCCCTTTATTAAGCCTCACTGTCCCTCCCTTGGTCTTCCTTCGCTCCTGATGTACCTATAAAGGTTTTATCCCCTTCTTAACTGGTTGGCTATCTTTTCCTCGGTTTGGGCCTTTGCTGTTCTGACTGCCTTCCAGCTTCCTTTTCCTTTAACTGATACAGTTCTCTGTCCTGCTCCTTCTGCGATTCCTTGTACCTCCTGAAAGCTTTCTTTTTCTCTTGAACCTTCACTGCCACTTCCTTTGAGAACCATAGTGGTTTCTTACATCGTTTAGTTTTGTTTATTTGCTTCACACAAAGGCTTGTTGCCTCTGTGATGGCAGTTTTTATTATTCCCCATTGTTCTTCCACCCCTCCTTCCTGCCCATGTGCTAGTGCATTCCTTAGGCACTTACCCATTTTGCAAAGTCAGCCCTCCTAAAGTCCAGTACCTTTGCCTTTGTATGGCTGTGACTCTATTGCTGTGTTTATTGTGAACCATACTGTCGATGGTCGCTAGTTCCCAGATGGCTACCCACTTCTACATCTGTGATCCTCTCTTCATCTCCATTTGAGAGAACCAGGTCTAAGATTGCTCCTCTCTGCAGTGGGCTCCAATACTAGTTGTCTCTGCATGCCCCTGTAGGCATCTAGAATAACCCCACTCTTCGAAGTGGCTGCTGCAACTGCACTCCAGTTAACATCTGGCATATTCAGATCACCCATCAGCAATATCTCCCATTTTTTTGCCATACTAAGTATACTTTCTATCATTTCCTTGTCCATTTCCTCCCCCTGAGAAGGGGGTCTGTATACAACCCCTGTGCGGATTGTGGTGCCATTGCCGGTCTCCAAATTTACCCACAGTGCTTCTTCTCCTCCCTGTTTTCTCTTTTGTTCTGTTACTTTGATTCCTTCCCTTATGTAAGAGCTACTCCTCCTCCTCTTTTACCCTCCCTGTCCCTCCTGTAGATAGTGTATCCTGGTATGTTTATGTCCCAGTCATGGTTTGTCGAACCATGTTTCTGTGACTGCCACGATATCCAGATGTTCCTCCTCCATCAAGGCCACTAATTCAGGAAGCTTGTTACTCAGACTATGCATTGGTACTCATTGCTCTCCATTTTTGATGGCTTTACTTTCTGTTGCAGCATCCCCCACTGACCTTTCTACCTCTGTCTTTTCTCATTTAGTACCCTGTTTTGTAGGAGAGGCTGGGATTTTCTGCTGCTCATCAGTGCCTCCCCTTGACTAGTTTAAAAGCTTGCCAATGAAGCACTTAAACCGACTGTCAAAAGACTTGTTCCTTCCTGGACAGATGCAGACCATCCTGCCAGTATAGGCTGGTGTCCCTCCAGGTGGAACCCCAGTCCCCAATGAAGCCAAACCCCTGTGCTCACACCATTTTTCAACCCCTCATTAAACTGCATGGTGCAAAGTACCCTTGCCTCACTCATGCCATTTACAGGCAGCACCTCTGAGAAGGTTACTGTGTGTGCTACTTGTCTTAGGCCCTCCCAGTTCTAAAAAGTCCTTCTGCACTGCTCTAATCTCATGTTGAGCCAAGTCATTTGTCCCTAGGTGGACAATGACATCCAGCTCGAGACTCCGTGCAGCTGTTCTCATGATCCTGAGGATGCGCTTCCTGTCCCTACAAGCCATGGCACCAGGCAGGCACTTTACTTCAGTTTTCCTGCTCCCCAGTTCTATCCCCCTAATAATTGAGTCCCCCACCAGGAGCTGCTTCCTTTCCTTGTGGCATCCTCTGCCTCCCTCCTGTGGGCCTCCCTTGTGACAGGTGTCCTCAGCCTCCTTAATCTCCTCCATGGGTGCATCCATAGGGGAGCTGTGCTCCCCCAGAATGGTGTATGGATTGTGGAGTGGAACAACTGACTGGGTGTGCCTCTGTTCCACCCTCCTCACCCTCCCTGAGCCCACTGTGGTCCAACTGCTGTGCTTTTTGCAACCTCTGAGGTAGTGGTGGTGGCTCTGGTGCTCCCTGGATTGGGGGTTCCTTCCTACCATCAAGTCCGGCCTGGGGAAGGTTCTCTTACTGCTGTCCAGTGTGGCCTGAAGGCGGGCAACTTCCTCCCTCAGGGCAGAGAGTTGTCTGCAAATAGGAGCATCTCAGCCTCCAGAAAGACTCCTGGAAGACTGCTTCCCACAGCCATTACATTGCACTACTCCCACATGACTATGTATTTTTTTTTGTGTGTGTGTGTGTGTGCTTGTGTGTGTGATTGGTTTGTTATATGAAATATATATATTATATAATGTGTATGTATATTTTCAGTGCTGTGTCTAGAGAGGATATGACATTGATATGCACCTTGCACTCTTGAGAAATGATGTCAGAACCCTAGGTATAAAGGAACTATTTCCGGGGTGAGGGTGGGAAGGTTGGGCTAAACTGTGCCCTCACAAAACAATCTGCTAAGAGCTCTGACCCACCTCCATGAGTGCCTTCCTGTCTGCAAGATACTATACACAACAATTTGACAGAGAAAATCCCTGCTAATCAAACAGAGAAAAATCCAGACATCCAAGTCAGACACAGGTAAACCTCCCCAGCGCCAAAACAGCCTGGTGGTTTGTGCTCTGAAAAACAGTCAGCCCCAAAATAAGTCAGCTGTGCTTTGAACTCTTCCTGCACTGAAAATCTTAAGAATTGTAACAAGACGGTCTTTTCCTGATAATTGTAAATTCCTTCTTTCACCTTTCAGTTAGAAGCAGCCTCCACCTGCAGTATATCTGCTACAGACCACAGACAATTGAAAGGTTCCCCTCCCTCTGTTGTGAGCACAACTCGCTTTCTTGCAAATCCTATGTTCAATATTGCAGCTCCCAACAAGAGATAGTTTGGCTAGGAAAAATATTAGCTGTTCTATATATATACATAGTATATAATATAGTATATACATATACTAGCACATACGAGGAGATAACTATGGGGGAAATAAGAGAGGCAATTAGAATCTTAAAAGAAACATCATCACCAGGGCCTGATAATATAAATACATTTTTCATAAAACAAACCTTGGATGCACTTTTGTGCCCATTACATATGATTTTTAATAAATCATATAAGAATGATGAGGTTCCAGATGACTGGAAGCTAGCCACTATGATCCCAATATATAAGAAGGGAAATAAAAATAGAGTAGATAATTATAGACCCATTAGTCTGACGTCTGTTTTGTGTAAAATCATGGAAAGAATATTAAAACAAAAGATGGATCAAGAACTAATAACAAAGGGTATAATGGACAATACACAACATGGATTTCAAAGGGGTAGATCATGCACAACAAATCTTGTTACTTTTTATGAGAACATAAGTATTAGTCAGGATAGAGGTATTCCAGTGGATGTTGTATTCCTTGATTTCAAAAAAGTGTTCAATAAAGTTTCACATAATTTATTAATTATGAAATTGATTAAGTTTGGAATTAATAGTTATACTGTTAAATGGGTCGAGGCCTGGTTGAGGGACAGATGTCAGAGTGTAAGGATAGGTGATACAATTTCTGCTAGCATCTTAGTAACAAGTGGAGTGCCGCAGGGCTCGGTTCTGGGTCCTACACTGTTTGGTTTAGTTATCGGAGATCTACAATTGGGAGTTTCTTGTTAGATAAGCAAATTTGCAGATGACACCAAAATTTCAGCAGAAGTGGACACTCAAATAAAAATAAACCTATTAAAAAAAAGATCTATTGATTATTGAAAAATGGGCAAAATATAACAGTATGTGTTTCAATACTGATAAATGCCTGGTTATGCATCTGGGGAAAAAGAACCCCAATGTTGACTATATATTATGTGGGAACGAAATTAAGATGGGATGTGATGAACAAGATTTAGGAGTAATAGTAAATAATAAATTTGACTGGAGTAACCAATGTAACAAAGTAATTCAAACAGGAAATCGTATTATTAATGCGATTAAAAAAGCATTTATAACACGAAATAAAGAATGTATTATAAAATTGTACAAATCATATATTAGACCCCATACAGATTATGATGTTTCCTTTTGGGCACCGTATTTGGAAAAAGATAAATGACAGAAAGTCTTCAGAGAAGAATGACTAAATTAATACCGGAAATACATTTTTTATCATATCCAGATAGGGTAAAATCATTGGGATTACTGTATATGACTTACAGACAAGACGCGATAGAGGGGATTTGTTGTTATTGTTTAATATTCTAAATGACGAACACCTCATGAAGCTAAGTGGATTAAAATATCTGGATAAATTATATGGACTAAGATGTAATAATAGGCAAATTAAAATACCAAAGGCAATTACCAACAAGCGGAAATATTATTTTACCGTGAGAGCTGCGGTACTTTGGAACTCTTTGCCACAGTATATAGTTGAGCAGACATCATGTAACCAGTTTAAAGTGGAATTAGACAGGCTACTGCTGGGTAGTTAAAAGTGATTTCCCCCACTATTGTATGGAAAGTGGTCTCGATGGGCCTAGTGCCTGCTTCCACTTTTAATAACCGAGAGTAATACCGAGAGTAATTGAAATTACCCTCACTATATCATTCTTTATATCCATGTCCTGTTAAATGACAAGTTGAACTTACATTAAATGGCCGATACTTTAGCCCCCCTGTTTGCTTCTCCTGTTCTGTCTCTGCGTGATCACGATCAGAGGTCGCGCCTCCAGCCAACGTCCCCGAGCAGTCTGAAGAGTCATGCAGGGACTATTTTACATATCGGGAGCATATTTGTTTAAATAGGTTTTCCGACTAAGAGATAAATGCTGAACATAAGAAAGCAATCCATTACTGGAATTGAGCTCTACAACCATTAAAATTCACAGTTGAAATATTGCAGCCGTGGCTCTGCGCATGTGCACCAGGTCTCTGTCTTTTGGTCTTCACCTCCCTTATTTAGGTTTGGGCTGTGAAGACACTGTTCTTGTTGTTGACCCTTCTTACACAGGTCCCAAGAACTATCTTATGCCCTTGCTAGGTTAATTTGTTATTTAGTTAGGTTATGCTGCACCTCCTCAATAAAAAAGGTGCTGAGGCAGTTGAGGGCCGTTGCCAAGATAGGCTATGTAGTGCAAGCTAATCTTGCAGTGCTGCGCATGTGCGCAGCCTATTTTGACGCCAGCCCTCCTGAAGATTTTTGGCTCCCACAGGGTCCTAGTGCCTCTGGCTCAGAAGCCATTAGTGTGAATCAGTGGTATGGTTCAAGAAGATCAAGAATTATGGTGAGTGCATAATTTTAATTTTTATCTGCGTTCTATCTTAGTAGAACTGAAATGCATGCTAATGGTGTAATTATATCCAACTTTGTTTTGTTTCAAAACCTTGGTCTACTCTTATTGCATACTTCGTTACCATTAGGAACACAGTGCAGGCACTCATGATACAATAGTGTTTTCTCCTCCAACTTCATCTTGAGTGGCTAGACTGTGTGGGACTGTTCCCAAGTCCAGGAAAGATGCAACTGAGAGTTGATCAAGGAATTTAAATAAACAGGGGGGCCGGTGGCATGGAGGGCTAAGCTGTTGAATCCTTCTGCCACGCTGGTGACCTGTGTTCGGGAATGAGTACAGGTTGCTAGGGGTCGGCGGGGTGGGAGAGAATTGAGTGTCCCATGGATTGCTCTCCTTTCCTGGGAAGGGGTAGCCAGAGGACTTAGCCTTTGACTGCCATCGGGGAGGCCCAGTGGCAGTGCAGGCAAATAAGTGCCTTGAAGGGAGGGCCCGTAGTTCCGCAGGACATGCCCACTTCCACACACATGTCCTGATGTGCCACTGCCACAGGAGTTCATGGGAGAAAATGGAAAAAAGGATCCAAAGGTGAGCTACTATACTGCACATCTCCCCTGACCCGTGCTGTCACCTGGCTGCCTGGAACAGCTCTGGATTCTGACTGGGTGGAGGGGAGATCCCCCCCAAGTCCCTACCGCAGGGGGCAACTTGTGGGGGACTCCGCCTTTGATAGGTCCAGGGGACATGAGTGCCAGGTGGGGGGAGGTGGGGATAGGTGCGGGGCTTCACCGGAGGAGTAAAAAGCTATATTGAAAGGAATGTAAACAAATTTTTGTGTGATAACCCCAGGATGGTGAGCAGTCTGTTTTTCACTTTTAGAAAGAGAAAAGGGAATCAGAATCAAACTGCCAACGAGCTGCACTGGCTGCCTATTCAATGGTGGATCACCTTCAAGATCAGGCTTCTGACCTATAAGGCCCTACACAGATTGGGCCCAGACTATCTTCAAAAGCTTCTGTCCCCCTACGGCCCCGGGCGACCACTCCGCTCAGCTGATGAGGGGTTGCTAGAGATTCCCAGGGTGAGCCTAAAGTCATTGGGGGCCCATGCATTTATGTATGTGGCCCCAGCCCAGTGGAATTCTCTACCCCGTCAGATACATGAGTGCATGACCGTGGAGGGCTTTAAGAAGGCCTTGAAGACACAACTATGGCTGAAAGCCTACCCAGACTGATTATTTTATCTTGCTGTTTGGTTATATTACTGTGTATTTTATTGCTTTTATATGTTTATTTATTGTTCGGCGCCTTGGTGCCCGAAAGGCACTTTACAAATAAAGTTTATTTATTTATATTTATCAGCAGTCTCTACAGAAGGTGAGCGATCATAAGTTATAACTTTGTGTTTTTAAGCCAGGGGCAGTTTGAGGCCTAAGTGGCTTAACAAGTGTCCCTTTAACCCTGAGTAGTTCCAAATGCAATATCCAATTACACTGTAAGGTAGAATATTAACCCTTAGGCAGCTGCCGACAAGATATCTTGTCCTAAAAACCTATGCGTTTTAAATCTTCTGGCAGCCTAAGGGCTAATTTGATTGCTGTGTCTTTGTTGCAAACTTGATGGTCAAACTGGAAGGTCCTAGCAAACTGTCTCAGTATTATATGTTGACAAAGCCTTACTGCTAATTATGGCATGTAACCCTGCCTCTGAGCAGTAAAGGTGTAGTGACACAGTGCGGAATAGATTTAAAGATCAAATGTAGTGCTTTAAACATGTACTGTGTGCCCCCCCATGAAGACAACTAAACCTCATAAAGAATTCCTTACTTGTTGATTATGTAGAGAATTCCCAGTGACTCTTCTCCACTTGTCCTTTCCCGGATTCTGCATGGTGCACTGGGAAGCCCGAGGCTGGATCTGTAGAAGAGGCCTTTATGATTAATTACAGGTCATGAACAGCCTCACTCTATCAGTCTTGCAGCCTTTACGTTATGTTAATTTCCTTTTGTTTTCCACAGAACCCGACAGTCCTGTGTCCGTCAGAGTACATGGTGTGTTTCATGCACCGCCTGATCACGGCAGTGAGGAAGTACTGGGATGAACACAAATCCAAGAACTACTCAGCGCTTCCTAGCTCAGGTATGCTTATTTCAAGTTGTGTGTCTTCAGAGGGCCTAACAAACTGCAGTTGTCCAACTTTTCACTGCACACTTCACTGGGGTGCTGGCCACTTCCTGGACCAACAGAGCTAATGCCACATCTCTGGAACTGCAAAAAGGATCCCTAAAGTATGCCAAGCACTTCTTTATACTGACAGAGGCAATGCCAGTAAAGACCCCCCCCCACCACCAAAATAACACATTTTTATTGACTGATAGGTGGTCCAAAGTCCACAGTAAATCTTAGTTTGCCGGCTGTAAAATACTTACAGAAATATTTTAGCTGGTTTCTAAAGGCACGTTTACATGGTCATCCTGCTTCCTGTTTATGACTGCACCTCTGCTGCCCCGAACTCTCTTGCTGACTTTGGTCTGGCTTTACATTGCTTTGCTCCGTGCTGATGCAAGTTATACTAGAGTGGAGCAGTGCATCTGGGAGCCGGTTTGTTCGGATGCTGGGAGGGTGTGCTTTGTGTTGGAGAGAGTGGCGCGACTTGTTTACAAGGCTGTTTATGCTTGCTGTAATATGCCTCCCCACTGCTGCGCTGGTTTCAGAAGAGGATTGGAGGGACATGTACCATGATTGGGTAAGTGTCCGCACAGCCACTTTTGCAAATTGCAGCGACTTGGCGCACTCGGGTTGCTGCGTTGCAAAGGAGGCCATGTAAACACACCTAAGGAGTATGATTCTTTAATGGAACCAGCACTGCTGACCTCCCCTCTGTGTGTGTGTGTGTGTGTGTGTGTGTGTGTGTGTGTGTGTGTGTTATGTACAGGATCCTTGATACTACTGAAGGTGAAATTCTGTGCTTGAAGTAGGTGTCAGAATCAGGAGTCAGTCTCCAGTTTAGCTGAACTTCTCTTGGGTTGGAAAGCAAAGAGCAAAAGTAACCCCCAACACCGTTTACCACCCTTTTTATGGTATTACTGCTTTGTAATAATTTGATTATCTTTGGGTAAATTATATTCACTTGCTGGTTTCAAAATGGGCGTGAGATTTTAAGTGAGAATTCAATAAAGACATCAGAATTGGATCATTGGGTTATGAAAGTGTTCGGAGGGAAGGTGTATACAGTTTCCCACATTTTTGAGACAGTGCCAATTTGTAACCTAGGTGTCATCCTTACAACTCTTGCAGGGGTTGAAATTAAGAGACCACAGGTTGGGAAATTATATGAGCTTACCCCCCCTAACAGTGACAAAGGACAAATGGCAAGTACTATTGGTGATGCTAGGAAAGGAGGGCAGGATGGGAGGGGGGGAAAGGGTGGAAGGTGGTTACCCTTAATGCTAGGAGCCTTGGGAGGAAAACTGCAGAGTTGCAGGTTCTCATGGCAGAGGGAGAGGTGGACATTGCAGCCATCACGGAAACATGGCCACCCAATATAATGACTGGGACCTGTCTGTACCAGGGTACAGGTTGACTCTGTGAGGGACAGGGTGACTGGGAAAGGAGGGGGTGGTACTATATGTGGAGGAAGGACTGAAGGTGTAAGGAGGAAGGAGGAGGGTAGTACAGAGTCACTTTGGGTGCAAATCCAGGATTCCAAGAATAGGAGTCTTAGAATGGGAGTGGTGTACAGGCCACCATCTCAGATGGAGGAGTTAGACAGGGAACTAGCGGGACAGATCAGGAGGACCTGCAGAAAGGGTAGTGTGGTGATTGTGGGGACTCAACATGCCAGGAGGGACTGGAGCACCCCAACAACCAGGAACAGAAGGAGCAGGTACTGCTGGATGCCTTCCAGGACAGCTTCCTGCTGCAAATGGTCAGTGAACCAACCAGGTTAGGGAATACCCTTGACCTTGTGCTGGCAAATGGGGACTTTGTGAGAGAACTACAGTGGAGGAACGGCTGTCAGGAGTGACCACCACTCAGTATGGCTCACATTGGATATGGGCAAGGAAGGAGTGGAATCTGGCACAAGAGTGCTGGACTTCAGGAGGGCTGACTTTGGGAGGATGGGGAAGTGGTAAAGGGTACCTGGCCAGAATTCAATCTAGTATGGATACTAACCAGAGATGGGAGCTCATAAAGTTGGGGATAGTGGAGGCAACCAAAACCTGCTGCAAAGCCCAGAGCAAGAAGGCTAGGGGCTAGAAACCGAGCTGGTTGAGCAAGGAGTCATGGAAAAGGTAAGGAGGAAAAGAGCTGCCTTTAGGAAATACAAAGAAAACAGGGAGGGGGAGGACAGAGAGGAGTACTTGACAGAATCGAAGGAGGTGACAAGGGCAGTAGAGGAGCAAAGCATCTACGGAACTCAGGCTGGCACAAGGCATTAAGAAGGGGAGAAAGACTTCTTTAAGTACATCAGGGAGAAAAGGAGCTGTAAGGACCACATAGTAAGGATTAGGAAGGAGGGTTGGGTGGAAGCAGTGGCAATGCGATAAGGCGGAAGCACTAAATGAGTACTCTGCTCAGTATTTACTAAAGAGAAGAGGGGTGACACCCAAGATGGGTGAAATGGCAGACGAGGAGGGAAGTGGTGACAGATGGGGAAATCATGGAGAGCAGAGTTGAGAGGGTTTTGAAGGCACTGAGGGTGGACAAGGCACCAGGCCCAGATGGCATCCACCCAGGGTACTGAAGGAGCTGGCAGAGGTCCTTGCAGGACCTTTGTGGAACCTATTTAATGCCTCACTACATTGAGATTGTGTACCTCAAGTCTGGAGGATGGCTCATGTGGTGCCCCTCCACAAGAGTGGCCCCAAGGATGAACCGGGAAACACAGACCAGTGAGCCTCACATCCATCGTGGGTAAGCTAATGGAGACTATCCTGAAGGAGAGGCTGGTGGCCTCTTAGAGGCCAAAGGACTACAGGACAGCAGACAGCATGGCTTCACACGTGGCGATCCTGCCAAACCAACCTTGTCGGGTTCTATGACTGGGTAACTAGGCAGCTGGACAGGGACATGCAGTGGATGTCCTGTATCTGGACTTCAGTAAGGCATTCGACTCAGTTCACATGGAAGGCTGGGAAGGAAGTTAGTAGGCACAGGGGCAGGTGCAATGCTGGTGAGATGGGTAGGAAACTGGCTGCAGGGAAGGCAACAGAGGGTGGTGGTGGGTGGGGGCTCACACCCAAGGGCAGTGACGAGCGGTGTCCCACAGGGCTCAGTGTTGGGACCAGTGTTGTTTGGGATATTCATTGCAGACATATCATGGGACATCAAGAGCAAGATCAGTCTGTTTGCTGATGATACCAAGGTTGGCGCGGTGGTGGATGACCTAGGGGATGGCAGGGGTTGCAGGATGATCTGGCAAAGCTTGAAACCTGGTCAGACACCTGGCAACTGGCTTTAATGCCAAAAAGTGCAAGGTGATGCATTTTGGGATGAAGAACCCAAGGAGGACTTACCAGCTAGGGGGAGTGCAGCTAGCCCAGACAGAGGAGGAGAAGGATCTGGGTGTGCTCATCACAGGGTCAATGAACAACTCGGCACAGTGTAGGAAGGCAGCTGCAAAGGCCAACAAAATGCTGGGTTGTATTGCAAGGGGTATATCCTCAAGGAGGGAGGAGGTGATTCTGCCACTGTATAGGTCATTAGTTAGACCACACCTGGAGTACTGCGTGCAGTTCTGGCGTCCGTATCTGAAGAGGGACATTAAGTTACTGGAGGGAGTGCAGCGCAGGGCGACAAAGATGATCAAGGGTCTGAGGGACTTATCATCTGAGAGGAGGTTGAAGGAGTTGAACATGTACTCACTGGAGGAGAGGAGAGACAGGGGGGACATGATTGAAACCTTTAAATACATGAAAGGAATAAACAAGACAGGTACAGAGGGGCTGTTCAAAGTAAGGAAGGGGAGGGCCACCAGGGGCCATGATATGAGACTGGAGCGAGGAAGGTTCAGGAGGGAGATGAGGAGACACTTTTTTACAGAGAGGGTGGTGGCTGGGTGGAATGTTACCTGCAGAAGTGGTATGCAGTAGAACAGTGGACTGCTTCAAGCGAGGATGGGACAGGACAAGGGGGAGGGTTAATGAAGGGGAAGGGTGGAAGGGAGGGGCAGCTGCAGAATAAGGGGTGCTAGCTGCACATTCGAGCAGACTTGATAGACCTCTAGGCCTTTATCTGCTGGCAAATTTCGTATGTTTGTAAGATTTGCAGCCACCAGCCAGCAGGGCTAGTGACTGGGAAAATCCACTGGCCCCACAGACATTTCCACTGGCCCAGCTGATGTACATACTGAAGTGTTGCCTTCTCCATTACAAGCCCACAGGGCTAGTTAAATTAAAATCTTACTAGCCTGATACAGACTCTACCAGCATTTGGCTAGTGGGCCGGTGCCAATTTCGACCCCTGCTCTTGGTACTACTGTAATGGTGGATGAGATTTGATGCCAAACATTGTCCACCATTTATAAGTGAGTCAGTCGGTGTATACTTGTTCCAAATGTAGACCATTTATAAGGCCCACACTATTGGTATTCCCAGTCTGTACCAACATATCTTTACTGATACCAGTATAAATTTGGGCTTGGATTATGGCCTCAGTTCCATCTTTGTCCCCTGCAGAAGCAAGCATTTAGTCTGAAAATCATTACTGAGAAATGTTGTTTTCTAAAAACATGGATTCAGTTTACTGTCCGTACTTTGGCAATTCTAATGGAGACGGCTGAGTCATCAAAACGTCTTGAAGCTAAGCTCCTCCCACCATCCATGTGGTATATCCTGTGGCTCTGCCCTGTGACATCAAATCTTTGCTTCTGCTGGAAGGGACAGGTCTCGTCCTTCGCAGCTGCGCATGTGTTGTAGGATTTGCTATTTCAAGCACTTTTCTTTGGCAAGTTTTCAGTTAAGGTTTTCTGTGTCTGCTTATTTATCACTCCTCAGTCTTAGTTTTGCTCTGTTGATGATAACCATGGAACTGCAGAAACTTGGCTTCAAGTTCTATGTTAAGTGTAAGCAGAAGTAGTCAACCATGAATCTGCAGGACTCGTGCTTCTTTTGCCTGTGAGAGGGACACGATGTCTTGAATTGCTCCAAATGTTGTACCGTGCTGCTGTCTTCCATCGATGAATGGAAGACTCCACTCCCCTTCGGTAAGTCTAAGGACCACAAACTGACCTTGGCTGCAGCTGGCTTGGCAGCACAGCTAGCATTTCTAGAAGAGGAGGCGGTAGCAGCTGAGGCTGGTGCCTCATCAGTTTCAGTGCTGCTCCCAGCTGGGGCCGACATCAGAGGGCCTTTCACGGACGAGTTCACAAAACATATCTGGCCTCTCAGACTTTTGGGGAAAGCCCATCCCATCACAAGAAGCACTTCCATCACAGATCTTGGGACTGGGAATGATCACACTCTTTCTGCTCCCTCGACTTCCCCAACCACTCTACTTTGATTGAGCTCCCTTTGGTAGAGGGGTAGGTCGAGGTACCTACAGTAGCCTTGCTGGACCTCTCAACATCGACTCCAGTCGATCAGCCAATTACAATCTTTCTTGAGCCAGTTGACTGATTGTTGGAATGACAAGGAGTCATCAATCTCCCAGACCCTGCTACTCCCAAGTTCTCACCCAGGAAGGCACAGTTGAGTCGGTAACCCTGGCAAAGCCACCTTGGGAGCTGCCTACACTAGTGTTGACACCTCGAAGGCCCTTTGTGGTCTCGCTGCCAATTCATTTGTCACCTGTTCTGAGCCCTGGTTGATCCGTGTCGCCGTCGATCCTCTGGTCAAGGTCGAGACACAATTAGTGGTCTTGGCTGCACTGGATTGGAAGATGTCATTCTTGATGTTCTTTGACCTCCTTGTCCTTAGGTGAGGATTGGCATCAACATTGCATGTGCCAATGCTACAAGGATCTCTTGTGGCAGCAGTGGTCTCATGCAGGGAGAGTCAAGGCTCTGCTCCTGGAGCCAGTGACTACTTGGTCTTCTCTGGCTGTTCCCCTGCTGACCCAGCATACCACAATGTCTGCTTCTGCTCCACTGCAGCCGTGGTTTGAGGTGCCCACCAAGCAGCCTGCTCTGCTGCAGCTGTGGTTTGGGCAGCCTGCTGTGCTGCAGCTGTGGTTTGGGGTGCCCACCAAGCAGCCTGCTCTGCTGCAGCTGTGGTTTAGGGTGCCCACCAAGCAGCCTGCTCTGTTGCAGCTGTGGTTTGGGGTGCCCACCAAGCAGCCTGCTCTGCTGCAGGCCCCCAGGCCTTCTCTTAGTAGAAACTGCCTAGGAGAAAAACACCAGGGTGATTCATGGCGAGATGAGATCCAGGGTGGTATTCAGGGAGTCATCATCGGACTCTGAGGGTGAGTCCTCGATGGCCTTAAGTAGGACCCAGCAGATCGACCGAGCTCCATTAGATGGTCAGTCTGCATTGTTGGCTGGACTTCCTGCAGGGCATTGCTCCAGTTAATGTCAGAATCCATGGAGGTTCCCTTGGAGCCAGTGCAGAAGCAGGCTAGATACCCATTTCACCGTCATCCTTGTTAGGGATGTGCCCCGGGGGCACCTTTCTCTTGGCCGAGGTCAAATTAGGTCTGGAGCTTTGTCAGCACTCATCATACTGCTTGGCACCCCCCGCCTGGATGATCCACAAGTACACGGTCTCCATGGAAACCCTTTTGGGTTTTTCAGACCACCTCTGTGCAGAGTGCCTAATCTTGGACTCTGCCTTTTGCAGGTGAGATCTAAAGGGACATGGACAAGCCATCTGACAAGGAGTCCAAGAAACTGGATTAGACGGCCAAAAAAAGGTTTAAATGGCCGCTTCCTTTGGTTTCCAGCAGAATAGCTATTCTGTTATGATGGCTAACTTCGGTCATTTCCTTTTTGGATGGTTGGGCTCCTCCTCCTGCTTCCAGCTGATAAGCAGCTGGCTGCCAAATGATCTGGGACCAGGGCATCATGCTGGCTAAATACCACCGTCTAACGGCCTTGGACATGGGGGACTCCTGCCCCCATGTGATGGCTTTGGCTGTCATCATATGCTCTAGGGACTGGCTGAGGCTGTCCCCCTTTATTATGGACACCCAGCATAAGCTGACTGATGTCCTTTTCCTGGGCACCAACTCTTTGGCCCTGGGGTGTAGTGGCATCTCACCTGTATTTAGAAATTCAGTACCACTCTAGATTTTGTGGAATCTTCCTAGAAGGATTCGGAACCACCTGGTCACTTCTTTGGTAGGGTGTGGAGCTCATCTTTGAGACCCCAGGTTTCATGGGTTCTGGTTCCCCCAGCAATCAATATACCACATTATCCTGCTGGAGCTCCATGCAGTGCATCTGGCTTTCATGGAATTTGCTCGTTGATTCTGGGTCAGGTCATTCAGGTCCAGATGGACGACACAACCACCAGGTTCTACATGAACAGGCAGGGCACACTCCTTTTCCTTGTGTCAGGAGGCTCTCCACACCTGAACCCTTGTGTGCAGCCTTCATGCAGATCTTCTGGCGATTCATATAATGTGAGAGAACAACCAGCTGGTGAGCTGCCTCAGCCAGGTTGGAGAAACATCATACAAGTAGTCACTGAATCAAGAGATGGTAGACCACCTGTTCTTCCAGTGAGGCACTCCTCTGGTGGACCTGTTTGCCATGTAGGAGAATAGAAAACCGAGGCTGTTCTGTGCTGCCCCCCCTTCAATCTGGGACACTGCAGGGGAATGCCTTCTCAAGGCCAGGGACCTTGGGCCTTCTGTATGCATTCCTTCACTTCCCCTTAGTTCACATGGTAGTGATCAATGCCTGGAAGGACAAGGTGCAGTTGATACTGATAACGCTACACTGGTCCAGGCAGTTCTGGTATCTGGATCTCCTCGGCCTTAGCAGCAGTTGGCTGTCGTGGCTGCCTGTCCACCTCGACCTGCTGACCAGACAACAAGAGACAGTCCTGCACCAGAACCTTCAGTCCCTGCACCTCTCAGCGTGGTTCCTGAGTGGCTAGAGTTTCAGGGTTTGGGCCTCTCGAAAGATGTCCTCCATTTGATGGAGGCTTCCTGAAAGGAGTTGACTTGCAAAACCTGTGTTGTAGTGGAAGAGATTTTCACTCTGGTGCCAAGGAAAGGAGCTTGATCCCCTTACCTGTGCAGTTGCAACGATTCTCAACTACCTTTGGTCCCTTTCTCAGTCCGGACTGTAAGCCATGATCCTGAAGGTGCACCTGGCAGCCGTCTCTGCATACAGGGAAGAGGGCTGTTAAGCCAGTGGTGGTGCAGAAGAAAGTGGTAGGGCACCTTTTCAAAGGCATAGATCACCTTTGCCGTCCGATATGCTAACGGTGGTATCCGGGGGACCTACTGCTCTTAGGGTGGTATACTGACCACACAGCGACGGGAATACCGCGAAGACCATCACAGTGACATTTTCGGCAGTTCGCTGTGATGGTCTCCACGTTCCCGACATTCTTGCCAGTGGGGTGTTTGCCCCGAACTAACTCCGACTGGAGTTAGAATCTACAGTGTGGGGGTGCAGATGGCAGAGCCCCCCCCCCCCACAGAAAACACTTGATCCCCAGGCGACGGCACAACACCAGTTGGTGGTGTTGTGCTGTTGCTGAGTCGACGGTCGACAAATGTCTTGTCGTCGCGGCATAGTGGAACTTCTTAGGGCAGTGTTCTCAGGCAAGTCGTTCAAGCTGATGCACAAGCGTGAGAGGTCACACTTGTGGAAGACCTCCTTCTTGATGGGCCATTGTGTCAGTCAGAAGGATCAGTGAGCTCCAGGTGCTTTCTGTGGAGCCTCCTTACCTGGTCTTCCATAAGGACAAAGTGGTCCTTTGCCCAATGCAAAATTCCTCCCAAAGTCTGTGTCTGAGTTTCACCTTAATTGGGTAATTAACCTTCCATTGTATTTTGCCACTTTGACACCAGTCACAGGCTCCATACTTTGAACCTATAGGGGGCGCTAGCCTAGTACAAGGAGGGCAGGGCAGGAGTTCATGGAGAGGCTTGCCAGCAGTTTGTCACCTACACTGAAGCTGTGCCTAGCAGACTGGCAGCTAAGTGGATGATTACTAGGTGGATAACATTCTGCATCAACCTTGGCTATGGGTTGGCTGAAATGGAGTTGCTCAAGGGGCTTAAGGCTCATTCTATCAGACATACCACTGCCTCAGCTGCTTCCAGGGAAATTCCCATTGAGTAAATATGCAGGGCTGCAAGCTGGCCAAAAGCCCACACCTTCAAACCATCTTCTGTTACAGCATCGGTGTAGTGAGTCGTCAGGATGCTGCTTTTGGGGCCTCAGTCCTCCAGTTTCTGTTCACCAAATAGGGGGTGTGCGCCTTGCCCCCTCCTCCCAGAGGATGGCTAGTGAACTGAATCCACGATCCTAGAAATATAGGATATTCACCTGTAACCGCAGTTTTTGTAGTGGTATTCAGTTCACATCCACACAGCCGACCCGACCTCCCCATCTCAGATCCCTGGTGCCGGCAGGCAAAGCTCTGATGTAATGGGGCGCAACTGGAGGATATAACACCCAGGTGGTGGGAGGAGCTTAGCTTGAAGACTTCCAGTGATTCAGCCATCTCCAGCAGAACTGCCAGTGTGTGGATGTGAACTGAATACCACTTCTAGAACTACAGTTATAAGTGAGTAACCTATATTTTGTACTGCATGTACAGTGAAATAAAACATTATCCTTCTCTCCAAGTATGAAGAACTTCATCTGGTCCAGGTATTCATACAGGATGTTGAATGTAAATGACTCGCACTATGGCATTCCTCCTCCCTCCCTTCCCCTTGATGGAATAGTGACCTCCGAGGGTTCCAGCACTGGACTTCTGATTACTTAAGTGGAAAGCATGTGTACCGCACCCCTTCAGACTGGAGATCTGAGCTTCAGCCTTGTCCTTTTCAGGACCAAACAACCTAACCACTGACATGGGAAGTCCATGCTGACTGGTAAGTGTATGCTCAGCATTTAAATGCATTTCTTCCTTTCTCTCCAGATGCCTACATTCCCCCACAGCTGTTCTACAATGGCAAGGTGGACTTCTTTGACCTACAGAGACTGGGCGGCCTTCTCTCTCATCTGAAGAAAACCCTCAAAGGTAGAAAGAGCCTCTCCATAACAAAAAAACGACAAAAAAAATTCAATTACTTTGATACGCACATCAGTAGATAGCATGTAATTTGCATATAATTTATCCACGTATACTATGTATGCATATTACTAAGGTCAAAAAGAGTTGGTTAGAGCCAATAATGGCTTCTGTGGCACTACCCTCGTGCAGTTTTTATTTTATTTGTTGAGTTATTTCAGTGTCAGTGTGTGTATAATGTGTAGAGCAGTAAGAGGCTGTATACTGGTAAGTGTTAAATAAATGAAATGTGACGTGTTCACAGTGAAATAAATTGCAAATATAATGATGGTGAACACGTCACAGCTGAAATATTCCCACAGTGCCTACGTCACCCCACAGACCCCAGGACTACTTCCAAAAAAAAGAAAGAAAACATAAAACACCTGCACATAATTTAGAAACTAAAACACAACCTCATACTCTTCATGCTGCAGACAGACTGGAGCAAACGAAAGAATAAGGACAGCAGAAGCAATGACGTTGAACCCGCATCACCAGAATATACAATGTACAAGTGAAAATATTGTAACCAATAAACCCAGTAAAGTACAACAAAAAAACCCACAAAGAAACACAAACTCCGGTGGAAAAACATAAACATAAACCGCAGACCAGAATGTGTCAGTAACAAATATGTCCAAAAATGCCACATGAACAACAGATAAACTTCTGAGAAACTACAAATAAAAGAGACAGTTCTAGGAGCGTGGATATGTTGTTCATCCACACTGTTTGGCATTGTCCCTTTCCTCTTTAAATCTGCCAGAAGTCTTTAAGCTGGCTTCTCCCACCCACCCGGGTGGAATACAGCTCGGCTCTGCCCCATGACGCCAGATCTTCCTTTCCGCTGGAAGATACAGGTAACCTTCCTCATGCTCTCGCATTTCGTAGGCCCTGGCTTTCAAATCTTCGGTTTTACTGAAATTAAAACTCATTTGAGTTAGCGATTGCGCATTTGCGTCTTCGATCATGGAGGAGAAATCTTCCCCGGATTTAGCTGGTGTCGTGCACCGATCCCAATCTCACGTGCATCTACTGCCTGGGTGTTGGCCATGACATCTCGTCCTGCAGTTACTGCTTGCCCTTCCATCCCAACGTCCTGGACGACCGCATGGCATGCCTGAAACTGGGGAGACCGGAGAAAAGGAACCCTCTGGTGAAGTCCAAGGAGGTTAGGTGGCGGTTTCCGCGGCCGTGGGCTCCGTCGAGCAGCTGGAATGCATGCAGGCATTCGAGAAAGAAGCCGCTCGCGCTTCAGCTAATCCCATTGAACCTAGGCTCCACTTTACTGGTTTGTTTAAGGAGTTGTGCCAGTCTCTCCCCACCCGGGGTGACGTGCCCACGAGCTTGTACTCCTCCTGCCCTCGGAAGAGGGAAAAAGAACCTTCTTCATCTTTGTCCCGGCAAAGGCGATCTTGGGACCAAGAGAGGTCTCAGTCCCAGGAGCACGCGGTCTCGACCTCAGTCGAGATTGCCTCCTTGGCCACAGGCTTTACGGACCTTCCGTCTGGCCAGACAACTGAGGAAGTGGCCGATGAGGTCAAGATCATTCTCGATCCGATCGAACCTTTGTCGCCGTCCGTGGTCGACGACTCTTTAGAAAGGACTCTGGTCCTAGCGTTTTCTGATGAGGCGACCCAGCCAGCTGGCGTCCCCATTAAGGATCCGTTCCAGACCCTTGGGTTTCACCGATTCCCCCAGTGTCTCCTGATCGACCGAGTCGGCCTGCCTGATCTCGATCAAGGTCCAGAACCCCCTCAGCTGAACGTCCGATGAAGAACCATAAGCACTCTAAGAAGAGGTGAAGCCATAGGTCATCCTCATCCTCCTCAGATGAGGAGAGGCTCCATCGGAAACTGCATCGGCGCTATGAGGACCTTATGTGGCAGCAGCTGATTCTGACCGGGCAGAAGCAGGCACCGCCGGCCACCCCGGCCATTACTTAGCTCTCGCCTCCCAGGCGGAAGCCGACCCCTCTGGAACTGAAACCCTCGGTTCCTCCGCCCGTGGGGCCGGCCTGTCCCTGGTCTCTCCACCTATTCAGGTGGAACCACCACCTAAACAGCCTGTGGGAGGGGCTCCCTCGAAAGAGGACTGACAGGACGCCGGACTTGCCTGATGTCTGTTGGTCACAGTCACTGTGGACCGCCCTCGGTGGATCGAGGGTGATTTAGGTGACAGGCCGTTGTACCCCAACTCATTGAACTCGGATGTCACCGGGCTCCACTCTCATCCTGGGGATGATGAGTCGTCCATTGGCACAGGGATGGAGGAAGGATGGATGCAGACCACAGTCAAACAGGTCCGTGATCAGGGCCGTGCTGTTGCCAAACAGCAGCTCCAGATGGCCCTGGACATCGGAGATTCTTGTGCCCGCTCGATGGTGGCCTCTCGCTGCAGGGCTTGGCTGAGGATCTCCTCCTTCCTGGCGGATACTCAGCATAAGCTTGCTGATGTGCAATTTCTTGGGACCGACTTGTTTCGGTCCAGGAGTGGCCGGTCACCTACAGCGCATAGAGCAGTCCAGTGCCACCTTGGATGCTACTTCTGCCAGGGGTTCTTTGGGCAAGAACCAGCAGAAGAAGAAGAAGCCTTTTCAGCACTCTTCCCCTGCGGTCCAGCAGCCCTCCTATCAAGGAGGACAGCAACATCAACAACAGCAGCAGGCTCAAGCTTGGCGCCCCCGGCCCAAGCTTGGGCTCCAACAGGCCTGAAAAGGGGGCTGAGGCTCAGGTCCTGGAGCCTCCTTCTCCTCTAAGCCTGTCCAGTGACGGGATAGGGTTGCCACCCCATCTCCGTCACGCTATCTCTGGGCCCTCCCGTGGGGGGTTGGCTTCACCACTTTCTTTCCGCCTGGTCCACTATCACTTCGGACAGATGGGTTCTCGAAGTGGTCAGTTGGGGACTGCCTCTAGAGTTCGAGCAGTACCCTCCCAGCCGAGCCCGTGGCCCTTGGGTGGAACGGGTTTCCACATGCACCCAGTCGTTCTTCGAGATGACATAGCTCCGCTCCTCTACAAGGATGCGGTAGCTCCCATACCAGATCCTCTAGCAGACCCAGGCTTTGTCTCCAGGTACTTCCTGGTGCCCAAGCGGACGGGGGTTGGCACCCCATTCTAGATCTCCGTGACCTGAATCAGTTTCTCAGGTCTCGCACCTTTCGGATGGTCACTCTGTCCCAGATCATACCATTCTTGGAGCGAAACATGTGGTTCTGTTCTCTGGATCTGCAGGACGTGTTCTTTCATGTCCCAATCCATCCGTCCCATCAGCGGTTCCTCCGCTTCAGGGTCGAGGGGACCCTGTACGAGTTCCAAGCCATGCCGTTCGACTGTCATCGGCCCCATGGGTCTTCACCAAATGCATTGCAGTGGTGAGGGGCCCATCTGTGGCGTCGGGAGTCAGAATCTACCCCTACCTCGACGACTGGCTCCTGGCAGGTTCCACCCAGCAGGAGGTGGAGAGGTCCAGGGATCTGGCCCTCCAGACCTGCTCCCAACTCGGCCTATTGATCAACGAGGCCAAGTCGGAACTCATGCCCTCCCAGGTGATGGGCTTTATTGGGGCAGAGCTCGACTCTTGTCGAGCCAGAGCTCGGCTTCCGGCGGACAGGATGGAGGTTCTCTCCTCCTTTGCCCAATCATTTCTGGCTGGGCAGTTGCGCCCTGCCCAGGACTTTCTGTGCCTTCTGGGGTACATGGCGGCGTGCACCTCAGTGGTCTGTTGGGCCCGGTTGCACATGCACCCCCTCCAGTGGATGTTGGCCGCCCAGTGGACTCAACGTCACAGTCATTTTGACCAGCTGATCACTGTAACCCAGAAGATGTGGGACGCTCTCCAATGGTGGACCACCCCAGACCAGTTGCAGGAAGGGATCCTGTTTATCTGCCCGAAGCCAATGATCGTCCTTATGACCGATGCCTCTCTCATGGGCTGGGGAGCCCACATGGGGGACAGCAGGGCCCACGAGTTCTGGATCCCCAAGGAGTCCCGATGCCACATCAACCTGTTGGAGCTCAGAGCAGTCAGACTAGCACTGTCAGCTTTCACTCCTCAGCTCCGGGGTCAAGTGGTTCAAGTCCAGACGGACAATACCACGACCGTGTACTACCTCAACAAACAAGGCGGCACGCACTCCTGTCTGCTGTGCAAGGAGGCGCTCCATATCTGGACCCTTATAAGCCGGTTGGAGGCGGATCTCCTAGCCATCCATGTGGCAGGAGCCTCGAACCAGCTAGCTGATGCTGTCACCCGCATAGGCCAGACATCCCACGAGTGGTCTCCCATCCCTGAGGTAGCTTAAAGCCTGTTCTTCCGTTGGGGCAAACTGATGGTGGACTTGTTTGCCTCCAGGGAAAACACCAAGCTGAGGCTGTTTCATGTCCGCCCCCCTCAGCAGGGCTCACTGCAGGGGGATGCCTTCTTGAGGCGGTGGACCCCAGGCCTCTTCCCTCCATTTCCCTTGATCCACAAGGTGTTACTCAAGGTGAGGAGGGACAAGATGAAGGTGATTCTGGTAGCCCCAGACCGGCCACGCCAGTTCTGGTATCCAGATCTTCTCAGCCTCAGCTGCAGGCCCCCGGAGCGGCTTTGCACATGCCCAGACCTGATATCTCTCAACCAGGGGAAGGTCTTCTATCCAGACCGTCAGTCCCTGCACCTCACAGCCTGGTACCTGAGCGGCTAGAGTTCCAGGCTTTGGGTCTTTCCGAAGATGTTTTCACTGTGGTTGAGGCATCTAGAAAGGAATCGACCAGGAAATGTTATGCCTTCAAATGGAAAAGATTTTCCATTTGGTGCCAGGGTAAGAGTCTGGACCCCTTTTCCTGCTCTGTGGCTAACATTCTCGACTACCTTTGGTCTCTCTCCAAAGGGGGGTCTACGGTCATCGACCCTTAGGGTGCACTTAGCAGCCATTTTTACTTACCGGGCACGGGCCAGTCAGCCGACATTGGCGCAGGAGACAGTAGTCGGGCATTTTTTCAAAGGCCTGGATCACATATCCCCTCCTGTGCGTGAACCTCCACCTCCGTGGGATCTGCTGCTGGTTTTGGCAAAGCTTATGAGCAAGCCATTCAAACCCATGTACAAGTGTGAGCTGTCACACTTGTCGTGGAAGACGGCCTTCCTGGTGGCTATCACATCATCCAGAAGGACAGGGGAACTACAGGCACTGTCAGTGGACTCCCCTTATCTGGTGTTTCACGGGGACAAAGTTGTCCTGCGCCCCAACCCGAAATTCCTTCCGAAGGTGGTGTCACCTTAACCAAGTGTTGACTCTGCCGATATACTACCCTAATTACACCTCGGGCGCCGAGTACAGGCTGCATACTTTGGACCTGAGACATGCTCTCTCCTATTACAAGGAAAGGATGGCGGAAATTCACGGAGAGGTTTGCCAGCTGTTTGTCACCTACACTGAAGCCGCTTCTGGCAGACCTGTAGCCAAACGGACCATTGCTAGATGGATTACATCATGCATAGGTCTGTGCTATGAGTTGGCGGGCAAGGAGCCTCCCAGAGGAATAAGAGCTCATTTTACCCTCCATACTGCTGCATCGGTGGCTGCTTCTAGGGACATCCCTATCCAGAAAATCTGTCGGGCTGCTACCTGGAAGTCAGCAAACCACCTTCGTTACCCATTACCACATCGACCTTGAGTCACGCCGGGACGCTGGTTTTGGGGCCTCAGTTCTCCAGTCTCTGTTCCCTAAGTAGGGGGTGTGCACCTTGCCTCCCTCCTCCTGGAGAACTGCTAGGAGTCTGCCAAACATTGTGGATGAACAACATATCCACACTCCTAGAAGAAGAGGTTACTCACCTGTAACAGTAGTTCTAGGAGTGGTATGTGTTGTTCATCCACACGGACCCACCCGACCTCCCCGGCTGCGGATGCACACAGCCTGGCTTCCAGCGGGCTAAGATCTGGCATCATGGAGCGGAGCAGAGGTATATTCCACCGTGGAGCCAGCTTGAAGACTTCCAGCAGATTTAAAGAGGAAAGGGACAATGACAAACAGTGTGGATGAACAACATATACCACTCCTAGAACTACTGTTACAGGTGAGTAACCTGTTCTTCAAACACCATGAAGTCTTGCTATATTATAACATTAGCAGTCAGCCACTGCAGCTGAACTGCCCCGGAGAGGAAGGAGTTAACTCCAGAGGATCTGGAGTTCTACAGCGCAAGGGCGCTGTGCCCAAAGCTCTATCTGGCAGTTTCAAATGAAACTGTCAGATTCTTTACTCCGCTTCACTGAACAGTCGCTCCGGAGATCAGCTCCTTCAGCTCGGTTCATTCTCGGTTCAAGCGAGTATTTTTCGGTTCATTTGAACCGGCAAAAGTCATTATTTTTACCGCATTTCGGTTTTAAAGCTCTATCTGGTAACCGTAAGTACTAAATTTTTAGTCTGTGTGGAAAATTAATTATCGGTTCGGTTTTGAACCGATCGGTTTTATTATTTCTGCATTTTAAAAGTGTACAGTGGGTTTTCAGTGCGGTTCCCGGTTCTTATCGGTTCTAAAAACCAGAATTATAACGGTTTTTCAAAATCCAGTGACACGGTTAGGAACCGATAAGGGTGTCTTGCCTGGCACTGCCATCAAAGGGCAAGTTTTGGTTAGGCTGGCATTATGTCTGAGAAACCAGAAAAACCGGCCCACTGGGTTTAACACTGTGATGTCTGTGGGGAGGCCTTTGCAAGGCTGACCCCACACCACTGTGTTTATTGTCTGGGGCTGACCACCTCCTGTCAGACTGCCAGGTGTGTAAAATTTTCCCTGCAGCCACCCTGGAAAAGAGATTGGGCCGGCTCAGGGAACGAGAGGCCAAAAAGTCCGCTGACCCGGATGGCCAGCCTGGTCCAGTACCCACTGGACCAGAGGGAGTGCCCTCTGACCAGGGCGAGACTTCCTCGGGCAAAAGAAAGGCTGGTTCAGAGGAACCAGTCCCGAGTAAAAAGACAAGGAAATCAGTAGGTTTGGGGTCCAAAATTGTGTCTCCAGCTGCTGCAGAGATAGCTAAAGCCATTCAGATTGTCCAGTCACTGTCTCAGGGATCTGTAGAACCACCTACAGTTGGTAAAAGGTTGGTTCGTTCAGTCCCAGTGGTTCAGGATTTTGAAGTTGAGGATTTTTATGAACCACAGGAGGGAGGAGGAATTTGATCAATATATGTGTGGCTGGGGGGTCTGGGCGTGCCCATTGAACGGACACTTCTCCAGACAGACCTTTAGAATCTCCTCCTATTCTGTCTGAGTCCCCTTCTTTCTTTATTTTTTACAAAAAGGTTGCAGAAACCCTCCAGCTTCCTTTAGAGGAGGCTGTGGATGAGCAAGAGGAGCCTGATTTTGTGGAAATGATGGATATTCCAGAGTCTAGGAGGTTGTATATTCCTTTGCATAAGTCATTTAGGAAGCAAACAACAAAGATTTTAAAAAATCCTCATTCTGTCCCTCCTGTAGATAAAAAAATGAACAGAAGGTATACTTTGTCAGGCTCGGATACAGACTTCCTTACTGAACAGTGTAGTCATGTAGGTGTGGTACAAGCTGCAGCCTGTGACAAGGCTAATATTCCTCTGGCCTCACATCCTCCTGATAAGGATTCCAGGAAGATTGATGCCATGGCAAAGAAACAGTATATGGCAGCTTCTTTGGGACTCAGGCAGGCAAATTATATGGCTTATGTGGCTAGATATCAGAAATCTGGGTGGGACACAGTATTGCAGTTAGCCAAGCAGGCCCATGGCCAGCTGGCTAGTGAGTTGGAACAGGTGGCTGCTGATGGCATTGAAGCCTCTAAAGTTCAATTTCATACTGCTGTTGATGTTAATGATGTTTCCTCTAGGGTCATGGCCACTTCTGTAGCTTTCCGTGAGGTTGGCATGGCTCAGATGCACTAATCTGTCCCCAGATACCCAGTCAAAGGCTATGGATTTTCCTGTAGTGGGAAATTCTCTGTTTGGGAGCAAACAGAAAACTATATGAAAAAGATGGATGAATACAGAACTACCTACAAAAGTGCCCAGGCTAAGGAGAAGCATGCCATGCCACAAGGCATGCTCCCAGAGAGTAGGGGCAGGCCTTTTTCAGGCCTTTTACCAATTTCAAGCCTCCTCTGCTGTCTGCAGAAGGGTTTCTTCAGAGGCAGGGTAGGCGAGGCACAAGTAGACCATCCCCTCCCCTCAGCCTAAGGCTGCTGCTAAGCAGGCACCCTGATGGGGTGCCCAGGGCCAGTCTCCTGGTACCAGTGGGGGCAGGTTGGCCTATTTCAGCGGAACTGGCTGTCCCTAACTCTGGGACAGATGGGTTCTGGAGGTAATAGGCCAGGGTCTGGTTCTCAGCTTCAAACACTTTCCAAAGATGAGAGCCAGACATTTTCCACCTGCAAATCCTTCAGAAGCCCTTGCTTGGAAGCAGAGGTTTCTTCTCTTCTGGACTGCAAAGCAGTGGAAAGGGTTCCTCCTTGCCATCAGGGCAAGGGGCTTTATTCAAGATACTTTCTTACCCCAAAGACAGGAGAATGGCGGCCCATTCTAGATTTAAGGTACCTGAACAAGCATCTTTTTGAAACCAAGTTCAAAATGTTGACTCTGGCAATGATATTGCCTTCCCTAAGGCCAGGGGACTGGCTAGCTTCCTGGACCTCAAGGATGCCTATTTTCATGTTCTGATCAGGCCTTCTCACGAAAGTACCTCAGGTTCGAACTGCCCTCAGGCCACTACCAGTTCAGGGCAATGCCCTTGACCTGACCTCTGTGCCAAGGGTATTCACAAAATGTCTCGCTGTAGTAGTGGCTCACTTAAGAAGGCAAGGGTTGCTGTGTTTCCCTACCTGGACGACTGGCTCATTGTGGGTCAGTCTCCAGGTCAGGTGAATCCATTTGCAAGTCACCCAGCAGCTTCTCACTTCCCTGGGATTCCTGCTAAACTTACCAAAGTCAGTTCTGGAACCGGTTCGAGTCCTAACTTTCATAAGTAGAATTGAACACAAGGTTAGCCAGGGCTTTTCTTCCCCTCGGAAAGGGTGGACAGACCATCGCCCTGGCATCCTCCTTTACCCCGTGGTCTCTCGACCAGCAAGGCATTTTCTGCAACTCCTTGGGCACATGGCTGCTTCCACAGCTGTCGTGCAGGAGCAAGATTCCAGATGAGGACATTCAGTTCCATTTGAGGGCCTATTGGTCTCAAAGGAAGGACCCCTTTACCAAGCTGGTTCCAGTTACTCAAACTCTGATCCTAGCCCTCCACTGGTGGCAGGTCCAGAGCAATTTAAGACAGGGGTTCCTTCATTCCCATTTCTCACTCCCTCACCCTCACCACGGATGCCTCCCTGTTGGGGGGGCTCACCTAGGCGATCTTGCCACCCAGGGAGTGTGGTCTCTCAGGAATCTCTGCTCCACATCAATCTGTTGGAACTCAGAGCTGTCTTTTTAGCTCTTGGTGTTTTCAGATTCTGTCCAGAACAAAGTGGTTCAAGTCAGGACAGAACAATACCACCACAATGTGGTACATCAACAAGCAAAGCACTTTCGGTCTTCAGCCTTGTGCACAGCAATAATGAGTTGTGATCTCTGGCGTGCTCCTGAACACCTCCCTGATAGCGGTTCACCTCCCAGGGAAGGACAATGTCCTGGCGGACGCCCTCAGCAGAATTTCTCAGGGCCATCACGAATGGGCTCTGAATCCACAAGTGCTGGGGTCCGTCTTTGCCAGATGGGGCACTCCTCAGATAGATCTTTCGCGGCCCCAGACAACCATCAACTTCCTCTTTTCTGTTGCAGGCCTCAGTACTGGGCTCAGTCCCTCTGGGCGCCTTTCTGTTGGACTGGAAAGGAAGTTCCTGTATGCCTTTCCTCCTTTCCTCTTCTTTTCAGGGTACTAGTAAAATCAGATCTCAACCTTGCAGAGTGATTCTGATTGCCCCAGATTGGGCCAGACAGCCCTGGTACCCTCTGCTTCTGTCCTTGGCAGTCCACCCTGCCCTGAGCCTACCCAGAGTCCACGACTTACTGGCCTGTGCACAGGAGAGTGTAGTATCCGGACCTCAAATCCCTCCACCTCAAGGCTTGGCTCTTGAGGAGCTAGAATTAACTGACACACCTTTCTCAAGGTGTCATGGATATTTAAAGGCTTCTAGGAAGCCTTCCACTAGGAGCCACTTATAATTCTAAGTGGAAGAGGTTTTCCATCTGGTGCTCTGAGGCAGATTATCCCAGAATCTGCTGATCTTCATACTTCTGGAATATTTGGTCCATCTGAATTCCCTAGGCCTTAGACCAGCTACCCTGAAGGTTCATCTGGCAGCTGTCTCTGCTTTTTGTGTCAGCAGGAAGCCTGCCTCCCTTTCTTCTCACCCTGTGTTCTCCAAGTTTTTAAAGGTTACTTCATACTAACCCTCCTTTTCAGAACCAGCTCCGCCTGGGACCTGAATATTTGCATTGCTCAGTTAATACACCCCCTTTGAGCCTCTGTCTTCAGCAGAGCTCAAGTATTTAACTGGAAAACCGTTTTCCTGGTAGCTATCACCTCTGCCAGGCATAAGTGAGTTACAGGCGCTGTCAGTGGAAGAAGATTTTATCTCTTTCCACAGAGATAAGGTAGTCCTAGGACTAGTAGAAAGTTTTGCCTAAGGTGGTTTCTGATTTCCACCTGAATCAATCTGTCTCTCTCAGTATTTTCACTGAGCATTCTTCCTCAGGTGAGAGGAGACTGCACAGCTTGGATGTCAAAAGGCCTTAAGCTACTATTTAGGCGCACCAGAGGTCATAGGTTCGAATCCCTCAACTGTTTCTTACCTATGGCGAGGTTGGCAAAGGAAAACCTGCCACTAAGAGAACAATTGCAAGGTGGATTGTTTCTTGTATCAATTCTGTTATCAGAAACTAGGTAGAGTACCCCCTCAGGATTGAGGGCCCACTCCCAGGGGTACAGCTGCGTCTCTAGCGGCTGCTAGGGACATTCCCATTCTGGAGATTTGTCAAGCTGCTACCTGGAAGACAGTTCACACCTTTACCAAGCATTATTCCTGGATGTCCAGTCCAGGAGAGATGCTCGGTTTGGCACAGCTGTGCTTCAGAGCCTATTTCCTAAGTAGGTTCTGACCCTCCTCCATGGAGGTACTGCTGTGTAATCTGCTAATGTTATAATATGCAAGACTTCATGGTGTTTGAAGAAAAATTACTCACCTTAGTAATTGCTTTTCTTCTCATGGAGTCTTGCTATATCTCACCCCCCTCCTGCCCCTCTCAGAACCTCTTCTTGGGTAGGGGTGGCGAATTGGTGCAAGCACTGTGTCATGCCATTGTAGTTATCCCTTTACCCTCTTTCCTTTGGGTTAGGGATCTGGTTGCTTTCATTTAGGTTATTTATATTGCCCCCTTCCTGGACTTGAGTCTTGGGGGGAAGGTGGGGGTTCATAATGTGCTTGTCAAGGGTGGTAAAACGAACCATAATACCATCAATTTTTGTTATTATGGTTCTGGGTGTTTCTTTGTTGTTTATATTGTTGTTACTACTACTAGTAGGTAGCCATGGGCTAGTGTAGTTTTTTCCACACAGACTTTCTGTTCTTTGATGTTAGCTTCGTAAAGATCTGACAGTTTCATTTGAAACTGCCAGATAGAGCTTTGGGCACAGCGCCCTCGCGCTGTAGAACTCCAGATCCTCTGGAGTTAACTCCTTCCTCTCCGGGGCAGTTCAGCTGCAGTGGCTGACTGCTAATGTTATAATATAGCAAGACTCCATGAGAAGAAAAGCAATTACTAAGGTGAGTAATTTTTTCTTCTATCCTCCCCGTGGATAAAAGGATGGACAAGAAGTATGCTTTATCAGGCTGTGATACGGAGTTCCTCTCCCAGCAATGCAGCCATGTGGGGGTAGTGCAGGCTGCAGCCTGTGACAAGGCTAATATTCCTCTAGCCTCTCACCCTCCTGAAAAGGATTCCAGGAGGATGGGTGCCATGGCAAAGAAACAGTACATGGCAGCATCTTTGGGACTCAGACAGGCAAATTATATGGCTTATGCAGCTAGGTACCAGAAGTCCAGATGGGATACTGTCCTGGCCCTAGCAAAACAGGCCCCTGACCAGCTTGCCAGGGAGCTGGAGCAGGTGGCTGCAGATGGTATTGAGGCATCCAAGGTGCAATTTCATGCTGCAGTAGACTCTAATGATGTTTCATCAAGAGTCATGGCTACATCTGTGTCTCTTAGCAGAATGGCCTGGCTCAGATGTACTGCCCTGTCTACAGGATACTCAGTCTAAGGCTATGGATTTTCCTGTTGTGGACAATTTTCTGTTTGGGGAGCAGACAGAGAATTATATGAAGAAAATGGATGAGTATAGGACCACCTATAGGAGTGCACAGGCCAAAGAAAGGCAAGCCACTCCTCAAAGGCAGCATGGCAGGGGCAGGCCTTTTCATAGGCCTTTTGACCAAGCCCAGGCCTCCTCTTCTGCTTATGCCCAGAGGGGGTTCTTTAGAGGAAGGGGCAGAAGGGGTTCTAGTAAGCCTGCTTCTACCCCTCAACCCAAAGCCCCTGCAAAACAGGCTCCCTGATGGGGTGACCAGGGCCGATTCTCCACTACCGGTAGTGGGCAGGCTGGCTTACTTTGTCCAGGACTGGAAGTCTTTAACATCAGAGAAGTGGGTCCTGGAAGTAGTAAGCCAGGGACTGGTTCTCAGCTTCAAAAAATTTCCGAAGATGAGAGCCAGGTCTTTTCCACCTGCAAACCCATTAGAGGCACTTGCCCTGGAAACAGAAGTTTCTTCCCTCCTGGCTCTCAGAGCCGTGGAAAGTGTTCCAACCATACACCAGGGCAAAGGGTTGTACTCCAGGTATTTCCTTACCCCAAAAAAGACAGGAGAATGGCGGTCCATCCTGGATCTCAGGTATCTAAACAAGCACCTTTTAAAACCAAAGTTCAAAATGGTGACTCTGGGGATTATTTTATCTTCTCTAAGGCCAGGGGACTGGCTAGCCTCCCTGGACCTCAAGGATGCCTACTCCCATGTTCTCATCAGAAGCTCCCATCGAAAGTACCTCAGATTCGAACTGCCCTCAGGCCATTACCAGTTCAGAGCAATGCCCTTCGGCCTCACCTCGGCCCAGAGGGTGTTCACAAAATGCCTGGCAGTAGCAGTTGCTCATTTAAGAAGGCAAAAGATTGCCATCTTTCCTTATCTGGACGACTGGCTCATTGTAGGCCAGTCTCCAGAACAGGTCAGACTACACTTACAAGTAACCCAGCAACTGCTTACATCTCTAGGTTTCCTTCTCAATCTTCCAAAGTCACTTCTGGAGCCTGTCCAGCTTCTCACCTTCATAGGCGCAGAACTGAACACAAAAGAAGCCAGAGCCTTCCTCCCTCTGGAAAGAGCAAAGACCTTGGTCTCTCTGGCCTCTTCTTTCACCTGCAGGTCTCTCTCGACCAGCAAGGCATTTTCTACAGCTCCTGGGGCACATGGCTGCTTCTACAGCAGTAGTGCAGAGCAAGATTTCAGATGAGGGACATCCAGTTCCATTTGAGCCTTTTGGTCTCAAAGGACAGATCCTCTAACCAAATTGATTCCAGTGACTCGAACCTGATCCAGGCCCTTCAGTGGTGGCAGGATCAGAACAATCTGAGACAGGGGTTCCCTTCACTCCCCAGTCTCATTCCTTGACCCTTACTACAGATGCATCCCTCTTGGGGTGGGAGCTCACATGGGCGACCTTTCCACCAAGGGCTGTGTCCCCTCAGGAATCTCTGCTCCACATCAATTTGCTGGAACTCAGAGTAGTTTTCTAGCACTCCAGGTTTTTCCACATCTGTTCAGAACAAGGTTGTTCAGATCAGAACGACAATACCACTACAATGTGGTACATCAACAAGCAAGGGGGCACTCTGTCTATGGCCTTGTGCAGGCGATGAAGTTGTGGTCTCTGGCTTATTCTCTGAACGCCTCCCTTACGGCAGTTCACCTCCCGTGAAAGGACAATGTCCTAGCGGATGCTCTCAGCAGGATTTCCCAGGGCCATCACGAATGGGCACTGGACCCCCTAGTACTGGAGGTAGTATTTACCAGATGGGGCACCCCGCAAATAGATCTCTTTGCAGCCCCAGACAATCACCAACTTCCCCTTTTTTGCTGCAGGCCCCCAGTGTTGGGCTCAGTCCTCTGGATGCCTTCCTCCTCAGTTGGGAAGGAAGTTTCTCATGCTTTTACCCCTTCCCCTTCTTTTCAAGGTGCTAGTCAGAATCAGATCTCAATCCCTGCAAGATGATCCTGATTGCTCCAGATTGGGCCAGGCAGCCCTGGTACCCACTCCTCATGTCCTTAGCAGTCCACCTTCCCCTGTGCCTTCCCAGGAATCACAACCTGTTAACCTGTGCCCAGGGGAGAGTTTGGTATCCGAACCTCAAATCTTTCAATCTCAAGGCATGGCTCTTGAAGAGTTAGAGTTTGCTGACCTACACCTTTCCCAAGGTGTATTGGATATATTGAAGGCCTCTAGGAAGCCTTCCACCAGGGCTATTTATAATTCAAAATGGAAGAGATTTTCAATATGGTGTGCTGGTAAGCATATTTCCCCAGAATCTGCTGGCGTGCCCACGATCCTGGATTATTTGGTGCATTTGAATTCCTTGGGGCTGAGACCAGCTACCCTAAAAGTGCACTTGGCAGCCGTGTCTGTCTTCTTATTAGCAGGCAAGCCCTCTTCTTTTTCAGCTCACCCTGTGTTCTCCAAGTTTTTAAAGGGTTGCTTCATACCAACCCTCCGTTCAGGGACCCTGCCCCTACTTGGGATCTTAATATTTGTATTGCTCAGCTTATGCAACCCCCTTTTGAGCCATTTTCTTCAGCAAAGCGTAAGTACTTGACTTGGAAAACTGTGTTTCTGGTAGCCATCACCTCTGCCAGGCGCATAAGTGAACTACAAGCATTGTCAGTGGAGCCTGATTTTATCTCCTTTCATAGAGGTAAGGTGGTCTTCAGGACTAACAGGAAGTTTTTGCCTAAGGTGGTTTCAGACTTCCACCTTAATCAATCCATGTCTCTTCCTGTGTACTTCACTGACCATTCCTCCTCTGTTGAGAGGAGATTGCACAGTTTAGATGTCAAAAGAGCCCTTAGTTACTATATAGAATGTACCAAGGGTCACAGGTTTGAATCCTTCCAATTGTTCCTCACTTATGGTGAGGTTGGTAAAGGGAAACGTGCCACTAAAAGATCCATTGCCAGGTGGATTATCTCTTGTATCCAATTCTGCTATGAAAAACTGGGTAGGTTCCTCCCTCAGGCCTGAGGGCTCACTCTACCAGAGGTACAGCTGCGTCTCTGGCTGCTGCCAGGGACATCCCTATCCTAGAGATATGTCAAGCAGCTACCTGGAAAACAGTTCACACCTTTTACTAAGCATTACTCCCTGGATATCAGGCTAGGAGTGATGCTCGATTCTACAGCTGTGCTTCAGAGCCTTTTTCCCAAGTAGGTTCTGTCCCTCCTCCATGGAGGTACTGCTGTGTAGTCTGCATATGTCATAATATAGCAAGTCTTCATGTTGTTTGAAGAAAAAATTACTCACCTTAGTAATGTTGTTTCTTCTAATGGAGTCTTGCTATATTATGACCTCCCCCCCAGCCTGCCCCTCTCAGAACCTCTATTTTTGGGATGTGGGCGGACAGTTCAATGTTGGCACTTCATAGATGCCCACTTTATTTTCACCCTTTCTTAGGGTGCTTAGGTGTTATGCTTATTTTTTCTTTCTTGAATCCCTGACTTGAGTCTTTGTTTTGGGATCAAGAATAAAAAATGTTTTGTAGTTAGTAGCCAGTGGGCTAGTGTGAGTTCTGGCTTCCACAGAACCTTAGTGAGTTTTGCTCATAAAGATCTGACAGTTTAAGTTTGAGCTACAATAGACAGAGTGTTCAACCGAGCTCGCGCTCAAGATTCCATGCCCTGCATGGAAAGTTAACTCTTTCACCTCCGGAGCAGTTCTAACCTGGGGTTATACTGCATATGTCATAATATAGCAAGACTCCATTAGAAGAAACAACATTACTAAGGTGAGTAATTTTTTCTTATAACCGACACTCGTACTACATCTCAGTATAAGTATTATTACCCACACTAATATTACCTCTCAGTATAAGTGTTATTACCCACACTTGTACTACCTCTTAGAATGTGTTATTACCCACACTCGTACTTCCTCTCAGTATAAGTGTTATAACCCACACCTCTCAGTATAAGTGTTAGTCTTCCTGTATGTATCTTCACCATTCATCACTGGTGGGTTATTCGCCAGAGGCGCTATGACCCCATGGGAGCTTTCAGCTTACAAATGTTTCCCTTGGGAGAGGAGCCGGCATCGAGGCTGGAGCTGCCCTCAAGGATGATGCACAGTATGCTGCTCATGCGTCAGCCAGTAACCAATGCCAACTCCTCCCTTGCCTCAGTTCTGTTCTTCCCACCGTTGAGAGTGCACCTCACAGGAGCTGAAGAACAAACTGTGTAGTTCGTCATTCGAAGCCACTGAAGTTCTGTTCATTACTTGACACCATAGAGCTGCAAGTGGGTGAGACCATTCCCTTTTTTTGTTCTCTGTCTATTGTTTCTACGGCGCCGAGTGTTTTCTTTATTTTATTTAATTTTGTGTTCAGCTGATCATGTCCGATCTGGGGCCTAAATCGAAATCTATGGTGGGACGTGCCTCATGCATCGGTGACCCTGCAGCAAGTCCATCTCCATAACGGATCTCCATGATCGATGTCGCTCTTGCCTGAGCCCACAACACGACATGGACAACTGCGACATGTGCTTCTCCATGGACCACCAGGTCCTCTAAATGTGCATTGAAGGTGGGTTGGAATCCTCCTACCTTCGGAGGTTGGTGTTGGTCCCGTGACACCATGGCAAGAACTCTGGACTTTTCCCCCGGGTCGCCCTCCATTACTATACGTACCGGAGGGCCACATACCGTCGGTGGTGCTGGCCTCGCTGGCGCCTCTCATTCGCTAGAGGGGTCAGGCAGACAGTCAACCTTCTCTGGGGGGTCAGCTGAGCACCCCTCTCGGTTGTCTGCCTCCTCAGAGCCACGACCACCCCTGGTGTTGCAGTCGGAGCTACATGCTGGACCCAAACCGGTGGGACTCTTGACTTCGTTCGCTGACTCCGTTCAAGCTCCTGGCAACGTCCCCGGAGCCTGTGAGCAGAGCAGTGCTGAAGGTGCTTGGCCTTGGGCTTAGTCTGGTGCCCGTGCAGTGCTTTACCCGATAGGGTGCGAGGAGTAGCCTGTCTCCTGGTTGCCCTGCTCTGTTCCTCCACGGGTCTTACCCAGATTGGTCAGCCCCCTCTGTGTAGCTCTCAGGCTCTGAAGAGTCTCGCTGCCCTACGAGGCCTAGCAGTGAGATTCTGAAGATCTCTTCACCTCCCCTGACTGGCTCTGTCTCTGGGACTGCCATCTTTGAGTCTTCCGGTGCCATTAGCGGTGCTGAGGACTCTCATGGTGCTGTCCCCGGTGCCGTGGGGAAGGGCAGTGCTGGTGCCGTGGAGAAGGGCAGTGCCATCCCCGATGTCATGGAGAAGGGCAGCACTGATGATGGAGCGAGGTTGAGAGACGGTGCCGGGTCTAGGGGCAGCACCACACCCGATGCCGAGTTGGAGACCGGCACCCCTATGGGGGCTGAATCCGTTGTTGAAGCTGGCAGCAGCGCAGCTTCTAGTCCCTTTTTGGGGGCTAACTCGGGGGTTGCCATGGCAGACTTGCAGATGTCTGTGGCTCCTCCAGTGTTGCCCCCCCCATGCCTCAGGGACGGATGAGGGTGTGGCCCAGGGGTCTTCTCTCAGAGCTGCTGGTGGATTTGGGAGGAGCCGCAGTGCCAATCCCTCAAGCTTTCGCTGTCCTCAGTGGGGGGACTTGCTTATGGTGGGGCAAGGGCCCACCCGCAAGGGTCAGACTGGCCCCGGTCTCTTCACCATGGGGCTTCTTCCTTAGGGCACCACTCAGGCCACACCTGCATGGTTGTGTGACCTTCTTTACACAGCCCCACTCTTTTGGCGGGGTCACGTGAATGTTCCCGAAGCCCTAGCAGGGATCCTCCTCTGGCTCGCCAGTCTTCTTCTCCCTCTTCAGATCCTCTGCCTCACCTTTCTGCTGTCTTGGGCATTTCAGGTTCTACGGGACCCCTGTCTTGGGACCAATTCAGAGGCTCAGCTGCAGCTTTCCCTCGCTATCTTTGAGCTCTGGACCAGGTCATTTTTAGACCAGAAACCCCCGCTGCACCCAGATCTGAATCAAGCTCCTCCGCCTCCTCGTCTTCCTCCCTTGAGGAAGAAGACTTCTCGGCCCACCTGTCCTCGGATGCTGATATCTCCAGCTATCAGTGATTCTTGTCGAGGTTGCTGGAGGAGCTCCACATTTCCCACTTTGCAAGTTGCGATCCTGCCCATGTGACGTGGGCTCTCCTGGGAGAGTTCTCGGAGAATGTGATCATTCCTCTGTGGCCTGTTCCTTTTCAGGAAGTGTCCTATCGGGCCTGGCAATCTCCCGCTACCCACTTTCCTGCCCCGAGGGACTGCCAGCACAGGTATCATGCCCCCCAGGGGTCTCCAGGCTCCTTGCCTCATCCCACTTCAGGGATAGAGTTACTGGATACCCCCTCTGGGCATTGCTGCCTGAGACACAACCGCCCCTCCGGAGTTCGACTCAGCTGAGTTTAACTGCTGGAGGAGAAGGATTTTTTCCTCTGCGCATCTCTGTCTATATATTTCAGCACATCAGGCCCATGTGGTTGTCTATGCTAGACACTTGTGGATGGTGCTAGGATGGCTCCTAGCCACCTTGCCTGACTCGGAGGCAACCAGGCAGGCCATCTGTCTTTCTGCTTCTGGCCTAGAGCTAGCGAGGCATTTCAAGGGCGTCTTACAATGCTAATGAGGTAGCTTCTAGGTTGGCAGGATCTGCAGTCTGCATAAGACGGGCAGCATGGCTTCACCTTTCCAGGTTAATGCCCTTGGCCCGGCATAGGGTGATTACCTCCCCTTTCCAAGGAGCCCATTTTTATTCCCCTGCAGGGTGAGACCGGAATTGGTGGTGTACCTTCCTTCTCCCAGGTCACAGGAGTCCCCGTCTCATCCTGATCAGTCTCTGGCCTCTCCAGGCCCATAGGGGGCTTCTCCCCCTGTGGTTCTCCCCCACAAGGGGATGAGGGATCTCCTGCCCTCAAGGATATGCCAGGTCCTTGTGAATTGGGCTCCTGTACAGACATAAGCGTAGTCTGACTCCTGAAGCCCTCAGCACAGCTATACACAGCTCGGTGGTCTCACTTGTGGACTGTGATCTTATTGTATATGGGTTGACCACTGCCATGTCCCTCAGACATATTACAACAGCACTAAATAAGGTCTGCCAGCTCCTCACAGGTGCAGGGCATCTAACACACGCACCTGTGACCTATATGCACAGGCAACGTGGTAGACTTCGATACCAAACCTGTCTCCTAGCTAAGATTACCTCTGGGCTGATACCTCCTAGGGTTCAGGAGCTTCTTACCCCTAATACCAACTTACGTTGAACCAGAGGCTCAGTCTGCCAATATTTCAGTATCCCTCAATGCCATACCTCCCAGGGTCAAAGGTCTTTTGCTTTCCGAGCCCCGCTCTAGTTCAGCTCGCTTGCTATTGACGTCCCATCTGCTGCTACCTTAGGAGCCTTCAAACGGAAGCTTAAACTCAAACTTGTCTCTGACTCTGCATGTGACTGCACCCACTAACTGCTCACGCCAACTTGCCCCAGGTCACCTTGGCACAGCCCCTGTGACTTATGTCTACTCTTCCATGCAACCTATCGAGGCCCCTGGGCTGACTTACATTCTCCCCTGCACCAGATCATCTGTCGCTGCCACCACTGCTCTCTCTGTTATTACTCAATATTCTCACTCTCTGTAATTGCACTTAGTTAATGGACATACTTTTTACAGTGCCCTTGAGTCACCATACATTTTCACTGTATGTAATGACTCTTGCTCTTATGTAAATTTGTAGCAGTGTAATAGTGTAATTCTAATCACTGTATTGCCAGTCTGTTGTTTTCATTCCTTTGTTCGTGCTCTTGTTATTGTCTTGATTGTTGATATGGAACCTATGTAAAGAGCTTTTGCTCAAAGGTATTATCCGAATAAAGAATAAATGAATAAAAATAAAAAATTACGTACCTACCGTAATTCTTGATCTTCTTGTATATCTTCACCATTCATCACTGCTTCCCTCCCACCATCCCCTCTGGTGCCTCAACCTCTGAGCAGTGCCTCCTCCCTGCTTGCTCTCCCCTCCGTGGATACCCTTGTGGGGGTAGCCTTTGCTTCTCTGCTTCATGTTCCCCAAGGGGATTAATTCTTCTTGAAGAGAGGAGGACAAGCGGGGCCTTTTTGTTCTATGATAATGAGGGCTCCCCGGGTTCCCCCTCCTCTGTCTTACCTCTGAGTAGGACTTTAATTCGGTCCCTCCTTGGGCGTTTCAAATCCCAATAGGCTGTGGGGGACTCGAAGATCTCTTCCTCTTGTCTTCTTCTTCGTGAACCAATCCAGTTGACCTGGTGCAGTTCCCCTCCTTCCAGGACTACTTCTCCCTTGCCTTGGTTCAGGATGAGTTTTAAGATGTAGCAATGCCTTGATGTGGGATTTCTGTTGAAGGATCCTTTGTCCTGGGGTGGCCTTTGTCTCCACTCCCCGTGCCCTAGGACAGCCTACAGAGACCCTGACACCTTACTCCCCAGGGTTTCAATGGGTGCCCCCTCTGGTTTCAGCCTGGGGGTTGTTTCTCCGGCTATCTTGGCTTGAATAGCCCGGTCTTGTCTCAGATGGGAGACAGGTTGGTCTCCCCTTGTTAAGAAGTGTCTGGCATATGTAGAGGTGGATGCAGCCTTTGACACTTTCATCCTTCTCCCTGGGTGGAGTTGAGTATCCCTTCTTGTCTTCTGAAATTTCCTTAACCCTTCACTCTTATCTATCCCTTAGGACTGCCTAGTGGTTGGGGCCCCTCCCAGTGCCACACCCTCAGGTAGCCTCCCTCTCCTCCTCTGTTGGCTTTTTTCTCCTTTCTGTTTATATCCTTTCCTTTTACTATCTCTCGGGCTCCCTTGCCCCGCCCTTGTCTTTTCACTATGTCTAATTTTCACTCTCTCTGGCGGACAGAACTGAGGTGAGGGAGGAGTCAGCGTCTGTTACTGGCTGATGTGCGAGCAGCACACCCCGGGTCCTCCTCCAAGAAAAAAATTTGTAAGCTGAAAGCTCCCGTGGGGTCATTGCACCTCTGGCGTATAACCCACCAGTGATGAATGGTGAAGATATACAAGAAGATCAAGAATTACGGTAGGTATGTAATTTTCATTTGCCCACACTCATACTACATAGAAACACAGAAACATAGACTTTGACAGCAGATAAGGACCACTTGGTCCACCTAGTCTGCCCATTTCCCTACCAACAGGATAAGCTGCAAATCCTAGTTAACCAACAGCCTGTTTCTTCCTACCCCCCATAAGAATTGCCTTATGTCAGTCCCATGCATTCTTGAATTCTCCCACAGTTTTAGACCCCACAACCTCCTCAGAAAGGCTGTTCCATATGTTTACCACCCTCTCTGTGAAAAAATACTTCCTCCCATTGCCCCTGAGCCATCCCCCCCTCTTCAGATTGTGTCCCCTTGTTCTTGCACATCTTTTTCTGAAAGATGCTACCCTCTTGGATTTGTTGATTCCACTGAGGTACTTAAAAGATTCTATCATTCCCCCCTTTCTCTCCTTTCCTCAAGAGTATATATATTAAGCTCCTTTAGTCTCTCCTCGTATGGCTCGTCTTGCAGACCCGGCACCATTTTAGTTGCCCTCCTCTGGACTGCCTCCATCCTGTCTATGTCCTTGCGGAGATGGGGTCTCCAGAACTGGAAGCAGTACTCCAGATGGGGTCTCACCAACTGTCTGTACAGATGGATAACAACTTCCTGTTTTCTGCTGGTGATGCCTCTCCCTATACATCCCAGTATCCCCCCAGCCCTCCCTGCTGCCTTCTCACATTGCTTGCCAACCTTAAGGTCATTTGATATGATCACCCCAAGTCCATTTCTATTTTTGTTGTTATTACTACCCCCCCAATTGTGTAATCTTCCCCTGGGTTTTTGTTTCCCAGGTGCATTATTTCGCACTTCTTTGCATTGAATCCAAGCTGCCATACTTCTGACCAATCCTCTAACCTTGCCAAGTCCCTTTTCATCCTTACCACCCCACCTTGCGTATCAACCCTGTTGCAGATCTTTGTGTTGTCTGCAAAGAGACATATTTTTCCTTCCAGTCCCTCTGCATTGTCATTTATAAAGACATTAAAAAGGACCGGCCCCAGTACTGAACCCTGCGGTACCCCACTAGTAACCCCACTTTCTTCACTGTGGACTCCATTTACTATTACCCTCTGTGTCCTGTTGTCCAGCCAGTGTTTTACCCAGGCTACCACCCTGGGACCAACTCCCAGGCTGGCTAATTTGTTTACTAATCTTTTGTGCGGGACTGTGTCAAATGCCTTGCTAAAGTCTAGGTAGGCCATGTCCACAGCCCTTCCTGGTCTACTACTTTGGTCACTCAGTCAAAGAAATCAATTAGATTTGTTTGACATGACCTTCCTGCTGTGAATCCATGCTGCCTTGGGTCCTGTGCCCCACTGGCCTCTAGGTACTCAACAATTCTTTCCTTCAGAAGTGATTCCATCATTTTCCCTACCACTGAGGTCAAACTGACAGGTCTGTAGTTTCCTGCCTCTGTCTTGCTCCCACTTTTGTGAAGGGGAATTACATCCATCCTCTTCCAGTCCTCCGGTACCATACCATCCTTCCATGATTTATTGAAAAGGGTAGTCAGTGGTGTTACTAGTTCTTCCCTTAGTTCTATTAGAATTCTGAGGTGAATCCCATCAGGCCCCATTGCTTTATCCACCTTCACTTTTAAGAGTTATTTCAGAACCCTTTCTTCTGTGAAAGGACCAATATCAACCCCCCTATCTAGAGTGCTTCTATTGGCTGGATTAAGTATCTCCCCCTGCTTTTTCATTCTGAATACTGAGCAAAAGTATTCGTTCAGTATCCCTGCTTTTTCACTGTTGCTCTCTGCCCATCCACCTTCCTCTTTATTCAGCCTCAGTATCCCTGCCTTAGTCTTTCTTTGCTCCCTAATGTACCTATAAAAGGTTTTCTCTCCCTTCTTAACCGAGTTGGCTACCTTTTCCTCGGTTTGGGCCTTTGCTATTCTGACTGCCTTCCCCACTTCCTTCTGCGTTATCTGGTACAGTTCTCCAGGGGTGTAGCCAGGCACTTCAGATTTGTACACCAGCCTGCCACACTGCTACCCCCTTCCCCCCAACGACTCTGGTCCAAGGTTCCTGGCTCCAATCAGATGACTCCCACACTAGACCTGCTGTCTGTCTGCACTGTTAGTGTGGTGCTCACTGCCCACTGGTAAATGCCACTGACTGCACCACGAGTCCAAGACCAAGGCAGAAATTTTTTCTCTCTCACCTGCAGGTAGGCAGATTTGCTTCACTTGCAACTCCACATGAAGTCTTCATTCTTTTAGTAAACTCTGAGTCTGTTCTTCCATCTGCTGCTTCTCAGTTCTTCTACTGCTTCTCTTGCTCCCAGGACAATTGAACTAGTAGTATGGCTTCTAACTTTGCTGGAGCATTTAAACTCACAGCCTCAGACTTGCCATACCTTCCCTACTAGATACCACAGCCAATCACTATGCAGGTGGACCATGCTGACCTAATTGAAACCTTCAGCTTCAGAGTCCGCAGTCCACTCTGCCACCCCACCCCCAAAACAAAGCTGAAAGAGAAAAGAAAAAGCCTGTGAAGCCAAACAAAGGAATTTAAATGCGATGGACTAGAGAGGGCAGAGCAGTGCTGGCCAGCTTTTTTGCTACCCCCTGCTACTAAACTTGGTACGCCATGGCTTACTTGGAGTATCAGTAGCTGCACCCTTGCAGTTCTCGGTCCTGCTCCTTCTGTGTTTCCTTATACTTCCTGAATGCTATCTTTTTCTCCCCAACCTTCCCCGCCACTTTTTTTGAGAACCATAGTGTTTTTTCTTTCATTTTGATTTGTTTATTTGCTTCACACAAAGGCTTGTTGCCTCTGTGATGGCGGTTTTGATGTTTCCCCATTGTTGCTGCACCCCACCTTCTTGCCTGTTTGCTAGTGCTTTTCTGAGGCACTCTCCCATTTTGACAAAATCAGCCCTCCTGAAGTCCAGTACCTTCACTTTTGTATGGCTTGATTCTACAGCTGAGTTTATCGTGAACCACACTGTTTGGTGGTCGCTTGTTCCCAGATGGCTACCTACTTCAATATCAGAGATCCTCTCTCTGTCCGCATATGAGAGTACAAGGTCTAAGATTGCTCCCTCCCGAGTGGGTTCCAAAAATAGCTGTCTGAGGCATACCACCTGTAGGACATTGAGAATGGCCCTGCTCTTGGATGTGGCTGCAGAAATGGTGCTCCAATTAACATCTGGCATATTCAGGTCCCCCATCAGCAATATCTACCCTTTCTCTGCCATCTTAAGGATGCCTTCTATCATTTCCTTGTCCATTTCCTCCCCCTGAGACGGGGGTCTGTATACAACCCCTGTGCGGATTGTGGTGCCATTTCCAGTCTCCAGGGTGACCCACAGTGACTCCTGTCCTCCCTGTTTACCCTTTAGTTCTGTTGGTTTGATCCCTTCCCTTACATAGAGAGCTACTCCTCCTCCTCTTGTTCCCTCTCTGTCCCTCCTGTAGATTGTGTACCCTAGTATGTTGACATCCCAGTCATGGTTCTCTGTGTACCATGTTTCTGTGACTGCCACGATATCCAGGCATCCCTCTTCCATCAAGGCCACCATTTCGGGGAGCTTTTCACCTAGGCTACGGGCATTGGTACTAATTACCCTCCATTGTTTTATGGCTTTATTTCTTTTTGCCCCATCCCTGTCCTTACTGCCTTTGTCTTTTTCTTCATTTACCCCTGCCATTCTCCCTGTTGACTGCTCTGTCTTGGTGTTTACCTCACTAACTACCCTAATTTTTTTGGGGGGGGTCTAGATTTCCTTTCTCCTTTTCAGTGCCTCCCCCTTGGCTAGTTTAAATGCTTGCCAATGAAGCATTTAAACCTATCACCTAGGATCCTGGTTCCCCCTCCTGAATAGATGCAGACCATCGCGCCAATATAGGCCTGCATCCCTCCAGGTGGAGCCCCAGTCCCCAGTGAAGCCAATTCCCTGAGCTCTGCACCAGTTTTTCAACCAGTCATTTAATCTGATGGTGCGGAGTACCCTAGCCTCATCCGTGCCATAGACAAGTAGCACTTCCGAGAAAGTTACATTGTGTACTACTTGTTTAAGGCCCCTCCCCAACTCCACAAACTCCTGTTGCACTGCTCTCGTCCCATTTTCAGCCAGGTCATTTGTCCCTAGGTGGATAATGACATCCAGCTCACTCCCCCTTGCAGCTGCTCCCATGATCCTGAGGATTTGTTTCCTGTCCTTCCAAGCCATGGCACCAGGCAGGCACCTTACCTCCCTCCCTCTCCCAGTTCTACCCCAACAGTTGAGTTCCCCCACCAGGAGTTTTTTCCTCTCCTGTGCCACCCTCCTTTGGGTCTCCATTGTGGAGGTTCCCAGCATCCTCCTTGGTCTCCACTGTGGGTGCCTCCATAGAAGAACCATGCTCCACCAGAGTGGCGAATGAATTGTGGAGAGGCACAACTGGAGGGATGCGCCTCTGTTCCATAACCCTCACCCTCCCTGAGCCCACCGTGGTCCAACCACTCCTCTTTCTTGGCAACCTCTGAGGTAGTGGCAGTGGCCTGGGTGGGGGAGCAGGTTTCCTGAATCTTTGCCAGGTCAGCATAGAGACGAACAACCTCCTCCCTCAGACCAGAGAGGTGCCTGCAAAAGGACAGCAACGCAGTCTCTAGAATGTCTCCCGGAAGTCTGCTGCTCCACAGCCAGTGCATTACACCGCTCCCCGCATGTCTATGTCCCTTCCTGTTACAGATGCTTTTCTTTTTTTTTTTTGTTCTTGTTTTAATGTGTGCAGGCTTGTGAGTGTCTCCACCCTTTATTCAGTGTGCTGTGCCTTTGAGGATATGAACAGATGTATGTTGTTAGTTTTAGAGAAGTGATGTCAGAACCCCTGCTATAAAGGAAGTTATGTGCTTGGGGCAGGTGGGGTGAGGGGCGGGGTGGGTGGGAGTAACTGTGCTCTCCAGAAATCATCAACTACAACTCTGACTCTTCACCCCCGGAGTGCCTTCCTTCCTTTCAGACACCTGTTTGACAGAGGTTAAGTAACAGGTCTAGTCACAAATGACTGCAAATATCTCCCAGCTATAGTTCCTCCCTGGCAAATTAAAGTTAAACTAAGAAAGGTCAACCCCAAAAACAGAGAATCAATACTAGTTACTTACACAGGTCCAAAAAGTAATAATTCAATTCAGTGTAGTCTAGTAAATAACCTCCTTGATTTAAGGAAACGTTGGCTGCTTTCTCTCTTTGTCTCAGCAACACTCATACTACCACTTAGTATAAGTGTTATTACCCACACTCGTATTGTCTCTCAACAAAAGTGTTATTACATCAACACTCTTAGTGTATCTCAGTATTTGTGTTATATCTGACACTTGTACTATCTCTCAATATAAGTGTTATTACCCACACTTGCACTACCTCTCAGTGTAAGTGCTATAACCCACACTCGTACTGTCTGTGACTGCAAGTGTTATAACCTGCACTCGTACTGCCTCTCAGTGTAAGTGTTATAACCCACACTCGTACTATCTGTCCATGTAAGTGTTATAACCTACACTCATACTGCCTCTCAGTGTAAGTATTATAACCTACACTCCTACTGCTTCTCAGTATGTGTTATAACCCACACTTGTATTACACTGTACCTCTCAGTATGTGCTATTACCCACACTCATATTGTGTCTCAGTATGTGTTATTACCTGCACTCGTACGATTTCTGTGTGTTATAACCCACACTCATACTACCTCTCAGTGTGTTATATAACCCACGCTCGTACTGTCTGTCAGTGTAAGTGTTATTATCCATACTCGTACTACCTCTCAGTGTAAGTGTTATTACCCATACTCGTATTAGCTCTCGGTGTAAGTGTTATAACCCACACCTGTACTGCCTCTCAGTATGAATGTTATAACTGACACACTATCTCTTAGTGTAAGTGTTATTTTATTTATTTAGTTTTTGTTCATCGGTTAAGTGCTCTAGACAAAGAAATTGTCTATTTTCAGTTACGACCCGGGAGAGTTACAGACATAGGTAAAAGCACATCACATCGCAATGGTTACTATTACATAATACAGACTTGGGTCAAACACATTACAGTATAGACAGGCACGGAGACACCTACTGTACAGGAGAAATTAGGCATTACACTAGGCTATCCATAGATACAGGAGAATACACAATACAGTTTCAAGGAGATAGATCATACGGTATTAGTAAATAGAGAAACTATTCCAGACAGGCTTATGGTGAAATACCTCATAGCCTGTCCTTGCTTGCTATTTAAAAGCAGTTGAGAGTGATAAATGCCTAAATATGTGCTGAAGGGACATGCAAAGGAAGCCTAACTAGGTGTCCTCCCCAGGGGTTGAGTCACAAGTGCACCTGTTAGAGGCCAGGAGGCAGGCACGGGGCTCATTTTTAAAGATCAGTTGTGTAGTGGAGTGCCTCACAGCTGAAGGCAGGGAGTTCCATAGCTTTGGGGCAGACACCACAAATACCTGTTCACTCATCCTAGTGGCGCATTTGGGTGTATTTGGGAGTGTGTCTTCAGTAGATCTCAGCTGGTAAGTCTGATGGGCCGGGTTCATCAAGCATGCAAGGGACATTGGCGTTCCAGTTCGGATTATACTGTCAATTGTGCATCGTGTTGTATAGACTCGGTGAGAGGCAGGAGAGAGCCAGTCCAAACTGGAGTAAAGTACGCAACAGTGAGTGCGCTTAGGTACTGATAGCGTGAAGTGACAGATACTGGTATAACAGGTGTCCCACTTCTGCAATAGTCCTTTGTTTGCATCTTTATAGGAATGATTCCATAAGTCAGGCTGGGTCGCAGTACCCCCTGCGCGATGGCTAATTTTGCCTTAGAGTTTAAGGATGCTCTGACTTTGTAGGCCAGCCTCAGCTTGATATTGACTGCCTTACAAGTGTTAGTGATATGGAGGCTGACATCCAATGAAGGGTCGAGGCTTATACCCAGGTATCTGAAAGAGTCCATCAAATCCAGAGTGGGCCATTCGAACCATGTATGGCCAGTGTTGCAGAGCTGGCTTTGATCCTTGGTGCTGATCCAAACAGCATTGCCACCATTTTTTTTGGTATTCAGAAGTTTGTTTTGAACTAGCCACTCAGAAGACAGGCAAAGTCTGACTTAAGTGTGGTATTAATGGAGGCAGTGTCCTTGGCGCTGGTGTATAACACCATATCATCTGCGTATAAGATTGTAGAGGTGGTGCTCAACATGCGAGGATCCTGTTTACAAACAGTGAGAAAAGTAGTGGTCTGAGAATTGAGCCTTGTGGTACACTGACGCTGGTAGGAGAGAAATTAGATTTGAAATTGTCAGTCTGAACAAATTGTGTCCGCTCAGATAGGTAACTGCTGAACCATGTTGAGGAGCCTTGGGAGAATCCAAGTGTGGCCAGCATATCTAGTAGCAACATGTGATTCACCAGATCGAACGCTTTAGTTAAATCCACAAAAATCACTCCAGTGTATAGCCCTTTATCCATCAATAGCTTGAAGTCATTAGTGAGTTTGATAAGCACAGTGGCCATACTGTGCCCCCTCCTAAAGCCATGTTGGCTATTACCCACACTCATATTACCTCCTCAGTGTAAGTGTTATTACCCACACTCATAATACCTCTTGGTATAAGTGTTATAACACACACTCGTACTGCCTCTCAGTTATGTACATTACTCCACACTTACATTACAGTATACAGCACATGAAATAAAGCCTTACACATCAAGCTATTGCAGAAGAAGCTTTAGTGGCCCTTGACACACTCAACTACATACAGACACAAAATGACATACACTGTGTGTGATGAATTGTAAGGAATTCTGAGATAGCACGAGTGCTGTAACCTGCACTGTTATTACCTGCCACCAGTCCATATCTCTCAACCATACATTTCAGCTGTCTCGAATTAGGAGGGACACTCCCTGATTTTTGTCATTTAGAACTCTTCTATTCGTGCCTCTCAGTTCTCCCAAATTGGGAGGGACGGCCCTCATTTTACTCCTGAGAACTCTTTGGGGCTGTGAAGGATAAAACAAGTACTGTCCTACCTAATGTGAGACAGTTGACCTGTAAGAATAGAGGGGATTTGAATGATAAAATGAGGGATGTCCCCCCCCCAGTGTGGGTCATTTGAGAGCATACCTCTTAAAAGCCAAATCTCCCCCAGGTACTGATCCGAAGCAAACAGCAGAGCTGCAGCAGCTTGATCTTATCTGTGTCAGTCTTCACAATTCATCACATATGGGTACCCGGCGAGAGCCTTTTTTTTTTTGATAGGTGGAGCCGACGTGCTCTCTGCACCACCCATGAGGCCGATGTTCCACGTGGTGCTCGCAGGTTGGCCATTAGGCGCCGTTGACTCCGCCTGCCTGCCAGTTCTTTGTCTCCCGCCATCGAGGTTACCTCGTGGGAAGCTTCTGTCTGCTGACTCAGCCTACCTTGTATTTTGTTTCAAAAACTGATTTCGATGAAAAGTTCGTCGGTTCCTGCCAGTTCTGCTAGCCACTCAACGTTGTCGGTAAGACCTTTCCATTTTTTCTTCTCCCAGCGACGTCGAGTCTTGTTTGTATTTCTTTCCAAAGGTCATGTCTAGGTTGGAGGGCAAGAAGACTTCGAAGACAGGTCAGCCCCCCATGTGACGGTGCCCATGTGGCCAAAAATTTTCCGTCACTGACCAGCACAACCATTGCCTTTCGTGTCTTGGCCCACTTCACGACATGGATTCGTGCAATGCCTGCTTCTCCATGGACTGCCGGGTCATCGAACAGCGCGCGTGGAAAGTGAGCTGAGCTCCAACGACTTTCGGGGGTCGGGTGCGTACTCGTCTGGCCAAGCCACGCTCTCTCTGCCTTTCCTTCAGGTCCCCTCCTGGTTCTATACGGACCGAGGAGGAGGGAGCCTCAGCTTCTAGTAAGCCTAGCTGTGACTGAGGCTCCTCCGCAATCATAAGGCCCAGTCTGTTCCTTCGGGGGCAGGCGGGAGGCACCGTCATGACAATCGCCCCTTTGGGGGTGAAGGCTCCCCCAGTGTTGGACCCATGGTTCGCAAGGCCTGTTGGCGCCATCAGTTGGTGATGTTCGCGGTGCCTTGGGCCCTGGCGGTGTCATCGTCGGCGCCGGTCTGTTGCTCGGCGTCGTGGCTGCTGTCGGCATAGTTTGCGGCGCCGATACTGCTGTCGCACCAATACTGCTGTCGGCACCGTGAGAGTTGCTACGGTGCCATCTTCTGAGGTTGAGCTCGGCGCCGTGTCCAGTTCTGGAGTCGTTCACGGCACCAAACAGGGGCAAGGTGCCATGAGAGATTCAGACGGTGCGGTTGGAGCCGTCGTCGGCACCATCTCTGCTCGCAGCGCCATGGAGCGGATCTGTGCCGTCGGGGTTTCTGGCTTCGGAGCCGTCATTGGCGCCGTCTCTGCCCTCAGCGCCATGACAGGTCCCGACTCCAAGGCTGCTGTTTGAGCTGGAGCCGTCTCTTCTTTGGCCACCGTTCGCGGTGCTGGGAAGGGCACTGGCACCGGCTCGGGTGCGGTCTCCATTTCTGGCACCCTGTTTGGAAAGGATGGCGAAAGGCGCCCACCTACGGTTTGGCACAAGGCCTCGGTCTCCACTTCTTCGGAGGAGGAGTCGGGCTCTGAGTCAGACGAGCAGTCTGGCTCCCTGGGACTAGCTGCCAGTGTGGGTAGCCTAGTGGTGTCTTCGACAGACCAGAGTCATCCCACCTCTGAGGAGCGGCCGGCAACTTCCCATGCTGGGGTTAGGGGCTCTGACCAGCGGGCAGTGGTGCAGGCCACCATTGCACTGCAGCCTGGCCTTGGAGGATTCGCTGACCTCTCAGCAGTGGTACCCCCTCAGGTGGTGTGCCTGGACCGCCCAACTTTGGGGCCAACCAGAGCACCTATGAGAGGGGAGGGTACTGTGCCTTGGATAGCTCCTTCCTAGGCTGGCCATCTCGAGGAGGAGGGCACTCTCAGATTCCGAGGGTCGGGGGCATAGGGTCTGCATGGAGGCCTTTTGGGGGCCCATCCGGGCTCTGGAAGAAGCATAGTGCGGATCTCTCTCTTCCCATTCTTTTGAGGTAGGAGACCTCTGAGCTAGCGCGGCCCCGTTGCCCACGGGAATTCTTCCAGGCGCAGCCAAGGCAGTACGAAATGGTTGTTCAGCTGTCGGCTGTGGGGTCTTCCGGGGCACCTTCTTCCACAGGTGTTCCTGGTCCACTCCTTAGCCCAGGCGGAGGTCAGCCGACATCTCTTCTCAGCTCTGTTTCCATTCCTCTGCCACATTCTCCTGTGCTCCCAGGCATCCTTGGTCCTAGCAGGCCTCTCTCCTGGGAGCAGTTCAGAGCAGTGGCTGCTCAGTTCCCAGCTTACGTTAGGGCGATGGACAGTCAGGTTTTTCAACCTCCCCCCGGGGCAGCCACCCCCTGAACAGCCAGTGCCCTCCAGCTCCTCATCCCCCTCTTCTGGGGGAGAGGAACCTTCTGTCCACATCTCTCCAGCTGCTGATCTTGCTTAGTATCAGTGCTTCCTTGTGAGGATGTTGGAGGACTTACATCTCACACTTGCCACTAGTTGCAATCCCGATCACTCAGCACACGCCTTTCTAGGCGATTTTGGCGAGGCCATCCTTGTGGTGCCACCCTGGCCTGCTCCCTATCGGGAGGCATCTTTGCGTTCCTGGCAGAGGCCCTTCTCCTGAGTTCCTGCCCCAGGGGATCTCAGCCAGAGGTATTGCACACCCCCGGAGTCTCCAGGTTCCATGCCTCATCCGCAGTCCGGATTGGCGCAGTTGGATACTCCTGATGGGCTTCGCGCCTTTCACCATGACCAGCCCCCAGATCAAGACTCCTCGGATTTTGACTTCTGGGGTAGGAGTACTTTCTACTCGGGCACGGTTATTACTTTCCATTTCTGCACATCAGGCCCACTATGCAGCCTATGACAGGTTCTTGTGGTCCAGGCTAGGTCAGCTCCTAGCCTCATTGCCTGATACGGAACAAACCAGACAAGCCATTGCACTCTCTGCATGTGACCTGGAGCAAGCAAGGCACCGAGCGAGGGCATCCTATGATGCCAATGAGGTAGCTACCAGGGTCGTAGGGACAGCGATCTGCACTCGGCGGATGGCATGGCAGCGTCTTTCCCGGCTGTCACCCTTGGCCCGGCGTAGGGTGATTAACTCCGCTCACCAGAGAACCTATCTCTTCTCCCGTAGAGTGAGACGGCGCTTATCGGGGCAAATTCCTTCCCCCTGTCTCACTCTCCCCACTCTCAGACCTCTCCAGGCCCAGAAGGTTCTCCCTCTTAGTGTGTCACCCACTGAGAGCTAAGGGATCTTATCTGTGTCAATCTTCACCATTCATCACAGATGGGTACTGGCTGGAGGTCAGGACCCCGGGGCTTTTTTTTTTTTTTTTTAAAGGGCAGGCGAGCCCGGCCTTGCTCGGCGCTGCCCTCGAGGCTGGCACGTACTACGTGGCTCGAGTTGCCGTTCGCTGTGTCGACTCCGCCCTGACTACCAGTTCGTCTCCCGCCGTCGAGGTCGCCTCATGGGAAGCCTGAAGTTTGAAGAAGTCTTTCAGTTTTTCTAGGCCTTACGCCTGCGATATTTCTGTCGCCAGTCCACGGTCTGCTAGTTCTGGATTCTGCCTCCACTCGACGTCACCGGTAAGACGTTTCCTTTTTATTAACATTAAGCGACGTCGAGTCTTCTTTGGTGTTGTTTTTCCGTAGGTCATGCTGCGGTCGGAGGGCAAGAAGTTCTCTAAGGCGGGGCGGCCCCCTATGCGTCGGTGCCCGTGCGGCCGCAATTTCTCTGTGACCTTCCAGCATGACCGGTGTCTCACGTGTCTTGGCCCGCTTCACAACATGGATTCGTGCGACGCCTGCTTCTCTATGGACCGCCGCGTCCTCGAACAGCGCGCGTGGAAAGTTGGGCGAGCTCCGCCCGACTTTTGGGGCGGTTCGCCTCATCGGGCCAGAAACGCGCGCTCTCGGCCTTTCCTCCGGGTCCCCTCTCGGTTCTGTCTGCGGACCGTGGAGGAGGAGCCTCAACCTCCCTAGCCTAGCCTTGGTCGAGCTTCTCCCTGGCGCATAAGAGGCCGTCGCTTCTCCCGGGAGTGGCGGGAGGCGCCGCCATTGCAATCACCCGCTCGGGGTGAAGGCCCCCAGTGTCGCTCCCACGGTTCTCAAGGCCCAGGTCGGCGCCGTCCCTCGACACCGTCAGTCGGTGCCGGACTCTGCTCGTGGCGCCGCGACCCTGGATCCGGCGTCGCTTTACGCTATGTCTTGCGATGCCGGGTTGACGCGGCACCGCGGGACCCTCGGAGTCATTGGGCGGCGTTGCCCGCCTGCACGCCTCTGCTCTCGGCATCGCCAGTGGCGCCCGGGGGCAGGTGGCGCCACAGGCGGCGCCCGGAGTCCGTTTAGAGGCGATCGGCGCCCGCCGGTTCTTAGTGCCGCTTGCGGCGCCGACCCGGCCTAAGCCTGTGGCGGGCAGCGGCGCGCTTCATCTCGGTGCCGCTCGCGGTGCGGGGAGCCTAGCGATGTCTGTGTCTCGAGCGCTGTTGGGGCTGCGCCGACACCGTCTTTGTCCCGGCGCGCGCTCCGGTGCCGATGGACTTAAGCGCGCCCGCGGCGGCCTAGCTCAGACCTTTGGTCTCGGCTGCCCTACCGCCTTCTGCCAGCTCCGCCCCTGGGGCCGTGGAGGGCGCGGGGGTGGCCTTGTCCACTGCCACGGTTTCTGGGCCCTTCGACGAAGGTCGCTTTTCCTCGCCCTCCTACTGTCTGGCTCAGGGCCTCGGATTCCACCTCTTCGGAGTCTGAGTCTGGCTCAGAGTCGGATGGGCAGTCACACCCTTCGGGGTTGACTGCACAGGAGGGTGAGCCGGTGGTCTCTTCGACGAGTCGGAGTCAACCCCCTGCTGAAGAGCGTTGGGTTCTCCTCCAGATCGGAGTCAGTGGCACTGACCAGCAAGCTGTGTGGTGCGTGCCACTATAGCCTTGCAGCCTGGTCTGGGAGGGTTCCTTGACCCTTCAGCAGACGTACCCCCTCCCGTGGTGTGTCTCGATCGCCCAACTTTGGGGCCCATCGGGAAGCCTACGGCTGGGGAGGGTGCTGCGCCCTGGATTTCCCCCTCGGGGACATCCCAGAGCTGCCAGCTACCTAGGCTGACCCTTCTGAGGACCAGGACCTTCTCGGACTCTTGAGGGGTCGAGGGGTGTGGGGTCAGCGCGTCGGCCTTTCTCTGGGGTCCACCCGGGCTCTGGACGAAGCCGAAGTGCGGACTTCCGCCCTTCCCCTTCTGGTTCCTTTAGAGGGTCCTATTCTTTGGAGGCAGGGGACCGTCCTTCTGGACCTATACGGCCCCGGTCGCCTCACTGGGGGGATTCTTCTGGGCGCAGCCTAGGCAGTACCAACGTGGTTGTACAGCTGTCGGCTGTGGAGTCTTCCGTGACACCTTCCCCGGGTGTCCATGGTCCACTCCCTAGCCCTGGCAGAGGCCAGACGATTCCTTCCCCTCGGCTCTGCCCCTACCCCTCTGCCACATTCTCCAGCACTCCCGGGCATTCTTTGTCCTACCAGGCCTCTCACCTGGGAGCAGTTCAGAGCGGTGACTTCTCGGTTCCCTGCTTACGTTAGGGCCTTGGACAGTCAGGTTTTTCAACCTCCCCCCCGAGCAGCCACCCTCGGAGCAGATGGTGACCTCCAGCTCCTCATCCCCCTCTTCTGGGGGTGAGGAACCTTCTGTCCCATCTCTCCTGCCGCTGATCTCTCGGAGTATCAGCGTTTCCTCGCGAGGATGTTGGAGGACCTTCACCTTTCCCTCTATCTGCGAGCAATCCAGAGCATGCGCACGCCTCTTAGGCGATTTCGGGGCGGCCACCCTTGTGGTGCCCCCCTGGCCTGCTCCTTTTCAGGAGGCGTCCATGCATTTCTGGCAGAGGCCCTTCTCCGGAGTTCCTGCCCCTAGGGACCTCAGCCAGAGGTATTGCGCACCCCCGGTCTCCAGGTTCCATGCCTCATCCGCAGTCCGGATTGACGCACCTGGACACCTCCTGACGGGCTTCGCACCCCCACCGTGACCGCCCCTGATCAAGACTCTTGGATTTTGATTTCTGGGGGAGGAGGACTTTCTACTCGGCACGGTTGCTTCTCTCCATCTCCGCTCATCAGGCCCACTATGCAGCCTACAACAGGTTCTTGTGGTCAGCGCTGGGTCAGATCCTAGCTGCTTTGCCTGACTCGGAGCAAACCAGGCAAGCCATCGCTCTCTCTGCACGTGGCCTGGAGCTAGCAAGGCACCAAGCAAGGGTGTCTTATGACGCCAACGAGGTAGCTACCAGGGTGGTAGGGACAGCGATCTGCACCAGAAGATCGGCGTATGCCGCCTTTCCCGGTGTCACCCTTGGCCCGCGAGGGGTGATTTGCTCCGCTCAACAGGAAACCCTCTCTTTTCCCGTGAGGGTGAGACGGCGTTTGTCGGGCAACTTCCTTCCCCTCTGGGGACCCGTCTCACTCTCCCCACTCTCGGGCCTCCCCAGGCCCAGAAGGTTCCCCCCCTTAGTGTGTCACCCACTGAGGGCTAAGGGACACTGTCCCTTAGGGTGCAATCAGTCAACCCCCTTCGGAGGGCTTGGTACTCACCCATCTGTGATGAATGGTGAAGATTGACACAGGTAAGATATAGAAATTACGTACTTACCGTAATTATGATCTTTCTGTGTATCTTCACCATTCATCTCAATCCCGCCCACCATCCCCCTGGGGCCTCAGTCTCTGGGCCCCTCCCTCCCTCTGTGCCTCTCCCTCTCTTGAGTAGGGTAAAGTAGGGACACACAGGGGTGTATTTTTCCCTTAAAAGGGTACAGCCCGAGTGGCATTCCTTCTCTACAGCATATCTCCACCCTAGCAGGGTGGGAGTTGTTGATTGCCCTCCTCCTGTCATCCAAATGTAAAAAAAAAAAAAGAACCCCCTTTTTTTCACCAAATTTCTTTCAGAGAGAGTACTAATCCCTGTACCCTGTCCTTCTCCAGTATAGCCGACTCTGCTTTTGGGGTATTGCCATATATTCTGTGCCTTGAATACTGGCAAGTAAGCTTTGCTACTCCTTGCAGTTCCTATACAATCTGGTGAAGGACAAGGGTCCTGGATCCTTGTTTTCTCTCACTCTCTCCTGAAATTTCTCCCCCATTCTTCCGCTTCCAGAGATTGGGGCCCCTACCCAATCCCCTTAGTTTCATCTTGTCTCTGCTGTCCTCTCAGTCGTTATTTCTCCTTTTGTTTCAGCTCTTCCTTCCTTTTTCTGTCCCTTGGACTCTCTTGTCCCACCCTCCATCCCTTCCTCTTACCTCTCCGGCGACTCAGAACTGGTAGTCAGGCGGAGTCGACACAGCTTAACGGCTAATCCTCGAGCGCCACGTAGTATGTCGGCCTCGAGGGCGGCGCCGATGCCAAGGCCGTCTCTGCCCTTTAAAAAAAAAAAAAAAAAGAGCCTCAGGGGTCCTGACCTCCGCCAGTACCCATCTGTAATGAATGGTGAAGATACAAGAAAGACCATAATTACGGTGAGCACGTAATTTCTATATTTTGTCCCTTAGGGTGTAAAAGAAACCCCCTTCGCGGGAGCTCGGTACTCACCCAGCAGTGATGAATGGTGAAGATTGACACAGATAAGATATGAAAATTATGTACCTACCGTAATTATAATCTTTCTGTGTATCTTCACCATTCATCACGATCCCACCCTCCGTCCCCCTGGGTCGCCCTCCCTCTCTGTGCCCATCTTTTCCCCTCTCCTTTCTTAGGAGTGGGGTAAAACGGGCACACAGGGGGATAATGGTCCGGGGAGAGTGGACAGCGGGGGGGCACTCCTTCTCCAGTGCTTTGGCTCCACCCCGTGGGGTGGGAGTTGACAGTTGCCCTCCTTTCTTTCCTCCTCCCTGTTCCCATCCAACCTGTTTTTCCTCGTTTATATATAATTAAAAAAAAGTCCCCCTTTTTTTTCCACCAATAATCTTTCCTTGAGTGAGTGTTAATTCTCTTTACCCTGTCCTTCTTCCAGAATAGCCAACTTTGCTTATCTGGAGTGTTTGCCAGGCATTCTGTGCCTTGAATTCTGGCAGAAAGCCTTTGACTACTCCTTGCAGTTCCTATGTAATCTGGAGACGGACCAGAGTCTGGGATGTTTAACCCCCTCCTCCAAAATTCTTTACCCACCCTACCTCCCTCTTCCTTTCCAGAGATTGGGGCCCTTCCCAATCCCTTTAGTTTCAGACTTTTCTCCCTTTCTGTCCTCTCAGTCGTTATTTCTCCTTTTGGTTCATATATCTTTTCCTTTTTCTGTCCCTTGGACTTCCTTGTCCCACCCTCCACTCCCTTTCTCTTACCTCTCCGGCGACTCAGAACTGGCAGGCAGGCGGGGTCGCGCAGCCTAATGGCAAACCAGCGGCGCCACACAGTCACGGCCGGCCTCGAGGGCAGCGGCCGATGGTACGTCGGCCCTCCTACCTAAAAAAAGCTCCCGCGGGGTCCTGACCTCCGGCCAAGTACACAACAGTGATGAATGGTGAAGATACACAGAAAGATCATAATTATGGTAGGTATGTAATTTTCATTTATTTCTCATGCTGGTTGTTCTGTTACAGTTCTTTTAACTGTAAACACTGGGTCGCCATAGGGACTGTCATTGCATTTTTGATGAACAAGAAATGTAGCAAAAAGTGCCATTGCTGGGACCAATTTCAACTTGAAATATTAAATATAAAGGACTGTGACTGCGGTAAGGATTCTGCTATGGAAGCGACCCTTGGAATTGTGGACACAGCTTTTCAACTTGAAATATTGAATATAAAGGACTATGATTGCGGTAAGAATTCTGTTACGGAAGCGACCCTTGGAATTGTGGACACAGCTTTTCAGCTTGAAATATTGAATGTAAAGGACTGCGATTGCAGCAAGGGTTCTGTAATGGAAGCAACACTTTGAATTTCGGACACAGCTTTTCAGCTTGAAATATTGAATATAAAGGACTGTGACTGCAGCAAGGATTCTTTAATGGCAGTGACCCTTGGAATTTTGGACACAGCTTTTCACCTTGAAATATTGAATATAAAGGACTGTGACTACAGCAAGGGTTCTGTAATGGCAATGACCCTTGGAATTTTGGACACAGCTTTTCACCTTGAAATATTGAATATAAAGGACTGTGACTGCAGCAAGGGTTCTATAATGGCAGTGACCCTTGGCATTTTGGACACAGCTTTTCAACTTAAAATATTGAATATAAAGGACTGTGACTGCAGCAAGGATTCTGTGATGGAAGTGACCCTTGGAATTTTGGACACAGTCTTTTTCGGGGTATGTGAACAGCATGTATGTATTCTCTAAGGACTGGAGGTTTGGAGCAATTTCACGTTTAGCAGAACAAAGGTAAAACAAGCATTTGTCAGTGCTGAATGTTTGCTTCCTTGCATTTGCTATGTGTTTGTTGGACATAGATAGGCATGGCCCACAGGCGAGGCTGAAGATAAGTTGTACTGTGTAGCCCTCCTTTCCCAGTCAAGGAAAAAAGTAACCAAATAAATGAGGCATATTGGACCAGTAGACTAGCTAAACCATGGTAAGGGGGGATCATCAAATAGTTACTAAGTAATAATTATACTGTATTTGTAGCAAAAACCTAATAAAAGGTGCTTATCCTCATTCGACAAATTGGAAACCCGCATTCATACACAAATTTGGTTAATTCTTTTTGCTGAATACCTGTATAAAATATTGAGTAATTTATCCACAGACATACTATTCATTAAGATTGGGTGGAAATCCAGGGTTGTGGTGTGCAGTGTTTTGAAGAGCAGTTGGTGAAATTTTGGTAGTTTCTTCCTTGTTTGCAGAAAGCAGAGCAGGAGGAGTGGACATATCATTACCAAAACTTGCAGTTGAAAGGGGAAAGTGATTAACAACCTTGATAGTGGATTCACTGTCCTTCACAATGGACTGCTCAGCATTGACAGTGGCCTAGATCTTCCTTGGTTACTAGCTACTTCACAAGGGGCTAGCGCATTTTGACAGTGGTGTACTAAGTTTAGCCCACAACTGTCTGACCAGAGTGTGTCTCCCCCCCCCCCCCACCAAATAGGAGCCATCCTATTGCCTTTCGCCACTCCATGGGACAGGTGTAAGTAGCTGCACAGAAACATGTCACACCTGCTCGGTACAGGATCAGTGGAAACAAAGCAGCGGCAACAGATAGGAGGAGACTCAACATTGCAGCCCATCCTGTATGTTTAATTGGAACAAACAATGACGACAAGCCACCTGATAACTTGACCAGTTTTCAGGGACAGCAAAGAGATGACATAATAACAGATCATGACACTAGAGAAGAGCATTGCCAAACAGGGGCGCCGATAGAAATTTCCCAGCCCGGGACACACCTTTAGATCTGGAGCCCCCCTCCCAACCCCAAGACATATAAATGTGTAAATTTGGGCTCCCCTGAGCCACCTGGGCCTGGGACAGTTGTCCTGGCTGTCCCTCTGTTGCCAAATCCAACAGTTCATTTCTGTCTTGCGTAATCAGCTTTGACCTGCAAAGGAAACTATCGGCGCAAGTGAAAGTGAAGGTCTTTTTGAGTGGTTCAACACTGAAGAAATAAAAGACAAAAACAAAACTCACATTTTTCCAACAGAGAAAGTTAGAAGCTGTGCTGATTTCAGCAAATTTGAGGGCTAGGGGTAATAATGCCGAAAATGTATCATACTATGTTTGATCATTTCCCCCTGCAGGTGCTACTTATGCGGTAATCTGTATGTTTGAAGAGTGCCCCCGTGGGCGGATGATGTGATGGCAGGAGCGCAGAGCCCATGTACATTAGCTGTTTCAGCCATTCTGCATTGGGCTTCCCTGTGGGGTAAATAAAACTGAAGCGTTTTCCTACCTCATTGCACCTCACATGCCAGTATATGTTGTCGATTGTAGCATAGCCCCCTCCTGCACACTCACATGCACTTTCTGTGTTGCATAAATACTTGAAAGTCTGTGTAGAGAAATAGTAAGTGTGTTGGAGTTAAACAGAAATCGAGGTATGTGTGAATGTTCCTTCCGACAGAATGACAGCCCCTTCTCTTGCAAAGACAGCAAGGAAATCCTCTACAATTCGAAGGGATCTTGTTTTACTGGTCCATTTCAGTGGCAAACTTCTTTGCCTGTGGCATCTGAATAAATCATGGCTCCTGATCAGCTGTAAGGAACTGCTGGCGACCAGTTCAGTTGGCCAGTTGTGTATCCTAGTCTGTCACGTATTTTAACAGTAAGCAGGCAGCGGAAAGAACCAGGCAGTCGCTCAGTGCTCGCTGCTTGCACTCGCTCCGACTGACCCTGACCTACCTGGCACACCATTGCATGCTTGCTCGCTCCAGGCTGTACTGCTAACAACATACTGTGCTGGGGCATGTTGTTAATAATAAAAAAAGTGAATCTGATGGTACTGTCACTGATAACTACTGAGCACATTCGGGCAGCATTTGGTTCGTACAGTGAGCGGCCTTTCTATCCTGCCCGTGTACTTGTGTACAAGTCCTTTCAGTTAACAGTTTACATACAGTCCGGGAACAGAGTAGGAAAAAAAATGGAGCCTGCTGCAAGGGTGTAGGTACGTGGCAAGCTTTCAGGCAACTTTCTTGCCTTCCTTCAATGTCTGCTCTGTCCTGACTGTGTGCGTGTTTGTTTCAGGCTGGGGTACACAGGGTGTACTGCTGGATCAGGGTGGTGAGTTTGTTTGGAGAAAGAATAAGGAACAAGGAAGCAGAGTTGCAAACATTTGTTTTGTTTTGTTTTTGTAGCTGTGGGGTGGGGGGATGGGCAGGATGTACTCGGACATCGCTGTCTGGATACACTTGACTGTGGTCTGCGACTGCAGGTTTTCGTTCCTATTACTCTTATCCCATCTCTAATTTTAGGGTTGGTCTTTCTTGCTGACACTCACTTGTGGAGTGGCAAGAGGATACCCGTATCCTCTGTCTTGCTTCTGTTCTTTCTGTCTTTCTATCCTGCCCTTGTACTGATATGTACACAGCCTTTCTGCTTACTTTGCTTCTTACTTTAGGGGAATTCTTTTTGGTCTTTCCAACTTACCCAGGGCTCCATGCCAGGGCTGCTGCCCTTCTTCACCTTCCTGTCCAGCTAACTAGTAGGCTCTGTCTCCTTTACCCGCTACCCCTGTTTCACTTTGGCCTATTCTTTAGTTTTTCTAAGTCGGTTTTTGGGTTTTATTGTTTTTATGATTTTACAGCCTAAATTCTTTTCCTATCCCTTGGGCTGGGAGTTTTTAGTGCCATTTTTCTCTTTTTTTTTGACTCCCACTAGTTTCTCTCCTGGCTAACAGGACTGAGAAAGGTAGGAGGCCGGCATCAGTTACTGGCCAGCCCACGAGTGTGATGTCACTACGTCTACCTCCTGGGTGGTGCCAGCACTGACACTGGTACCCTAGAAAGAATTGCACCCATTAACTTGACTGTCCAGAGAGTCTGATGTACACCCTTGGTCCTGCAGGGTCCTGGTGCACTGGCAGAAACCCATAAGTGGGAATAAATGGTAAAGATATTCTGGAAGCTCAAGAATTGTGATGAGTATGTAATTTTAATTTCTAGGAGTAGTATATAGTTCACATTCACACCACCCACCCTGCCTTCCCTGGCAAGTGGCACATGGATCTGCGCGTCCAGCCTGCAAAGATCTGATGTTGTGGGGCAGAGCTTGGAGGATATACCACCTAGGTAATGAGAGGAGCTTGGCTTGAAGATGTCTGATGCATCAGTAGTTCAGTGGAAGTGCCAGTGTACAGAAGTGAACTATGTAACACAAGCAGTGGTTCCTCCTTGGGCGTCTGTTGTGCCCCACACACCATTATCTCTCTTAGCTTAACCAACTAGACTCAGTGAAACTGCCGGTCCTACTGATAGCCTCCTTTTCCTTTATAGTGGCACACTCCTTTAAAAAGAGTGTCACCTGCTCCTTTTCTTATCAGACCTGTCCTGTTGGAATAGCCAGAATTCCTCCTTATTGATGCTCCAGGCATTTTCTTCCCTCACTGCATCTTTCTAAATACCTCTTAAGTTGTAGACTTGCAGGCATATCGTGTCTTGATAGTTTAATGGGTGCAATTCTTACATAACCTGCATTAACACTGGAATTGTGACACTGTGCTTCTTAAGCATCCATAGTACTGTGCGGTTTGGCATATGGACTGGTCAAGAGGAATAAAAAAAACACACTAAGACGAGAGTCCCAGACTTCAGGAGGGCAGATTTGAAAGAAATGGGAAACTACCTCAGTAAATATCTAGAAGGGAGGAAGGGATGGATTTCTGGGGGGAGGGGGCATTGGAGACTCAATGGAAAAAAGATCAAAGAGGGTATAGCCCAGGCAACAGTGTGCTGTTGGACGGAAGTAAGCAAGAGAAGTAGGAAGAGGCTGCTGTGGTTCTCAAAGGAGGTGACAGAGGAGGAAAAAAAATAGATTCAGGAAGTATAAAGAGATCCGGATGGAGGTGGACAGGGAGGTATATCCAGAAAAACAAAGGGAAGCAGGAAGGAGGGTGAAGGCAGCTAAAGCACAGAGGAGAGGATTGAAAAGAAGTAAAAAAAAAAAGGATAAGGCTTTCTTTCGGTACATGAGTCAAAATAAGAAAGTAAGGGGCGGAGTAGTGAGAATCAGGAGGGTGAGGGGGACACTGTGCAGAGGAAGATCAGGAGAAAGCTAAAATTTAAAATAAGTACATCTGCTCGGTCTTCACAGTGGAAGGGGAAGAACCAGTATGTATCGGCAGGCAATGGGAGTGGGGTTGGGAGGGGAGTTGACACAAGTCCATTTTGGAGGACAGTGTCTGAATGGGATTGGAAGTCGTAAGAACAAGGCTGTGGGACCAGACGGATTCAGCTGAAGAGTTCTAAAAGAACTAAGCATAGTGCTAGCCACCCCTCTGGCAACACTATTCAGTACTTCATTGGAGATGGGGGTTAGTGCAAGATTGGCAGCAGGGAGGCGAGCAACTACAGGTCCGTCAGTCTCACATCAGTCGTGGGGAAATTAATGGAGACGCTGCTGAAGGAGAGGCTGATGGAGTAAAAGGGCTGCAGGATCATCAGCAGCAGTTTTACAATGCAGAGGTTCTGCCAAACAAATCTCATACATTTCTTTGAATGCATGACTAGGGAGGTGGATCAGGGGATGGACGTGGATGTGGCCTGTCTGGACTTTAGTAAGGCCTTCGACATTGTTCTGCACAGGAGGCTAGTAAAGAAATTAAGTAGCCCAGTGTTTGAGGAGAAAGCGGTATGTTGGGCTTCAGACTGGTTGAAGGATAGGAGGTGGAGGGTGGTAGTGAATGACAGATACTCTGTGGGGATGGGAGAGTGGCTTGCGGGGTACCACAGAGATCAGTATTGGGATCACTTCTCTTCAATGTCTTCATAAATTGCTGAGGAACTGGAGAGGAAGGTGTGTAATTTTGCAGATGGCACAAAAATCTGCAAGAGGATGAAAACTCAAGAAGGTGAGGAGAGAATGCAGAGATCTGGGAAAACTAGAGGAGTGGTCTAAAGTGTGGCAGCTGGGTTTCAATTCCAAAAAATGCAACATCATGCACCTGGGGTGGGGAAATCTGGGAGCTGTGTATAACGCTCGGGGGGGGGTACTTATAGTCACCAAGCAAGAAAAGAGACCTCAGGGTGGTCATATCTGATGATCTCAGGGTGCCAGGGCAGTGTGACAAGGTAGTAGGCAAGGTTAGTGGGATGCTGGGGTGCATAGGGTGGGGAATTTCTATCAGGAAAAGGGAGGTGGTGTTGCCACTGTATCGCTCACTAGTGAGCCCCCACCTGGAGTACTGTGTCTAGCTCTGGAGGCCGCACCTCCGCAAGGACATTTACGGGATGGAGATGGTCCAGAAGAAGGCTACCAAAATGATGCAGGGGTTGCACGGGAAGCCATACTAGGAGAGGCTGTGGGATCTCAACATGTACTCCTTGGAGGAGAGGAGAGTGAGAGGGGATAGCTTGAGCCCTGTAGGTACCTCACAGGGGTGAACAAGGTGCAGGTCGGGAGTCTTTCAGAGGAGGAAAAGCACCAGAACACAGGGGTGTGCAATGAAGCTGGGGGGGTTGGAGTTTTAAGAGGGATATGAGGAAATATTTCTTCACAGAAAGGGTGGCGGACACCTGGTACAGCTTGCCAGAAGAGGTGGTGGATGTGAAATCAGTGGGGAGCTTCAAACATGCGTGGGATAGGCACCAGCGCATAATAAGTAGAGGAAAGGGAGGCAGGAGGGAAGCCGGTGAACAAATAAGGTCCAAGGTGTCAGAATAGGCAGGGAGAAATAGAGCACACTGGATGGGCCTACTTGTTCTTTTCTGCTGACAAATTCTATGTTTCTGTGAATTGGCCTGTTGCAGAGGAACTGCCATGGTGTGGCTGTGAACTGTATGCCACTCGTAGAGTCACTGTTATATATGCTCAACCCTAACTATAGGGGTGCGACCGCTCCCCTATAATATGTTTATAAAATGGGTAGCGTGTATTCTGAGTCCTGATTGGTCAGGACCAAGGGTAGCACTTTTTTCAGTGAGCTGGATACAGCGCAGCCCATATTTCCATGCCTTCCAAAACCTTTTTGACAAAAATGTCTGGCAGCTGTGTTACTATAATAAAGACCCATTAGCTGCCCTAACACCATAACTACACCTTTATAAGTTTTCTAATTAAACTGTCCATACCAAACATCAAATAAAAATGAAGCATTCTTTAAAAAAAAAAGCCAAAACTGACCTTACAGTTGTTTTAACACCATTTTCCATTGCAAGCCTGTAATCCTTGGCCTGAGCTGCTGCTGTCGCTTCCCATGCCAGTTATCTCTCAGCCGCCCGCCAGCCCACTCATGTCTTGGCCACCTGCCCACCTACTCTTCTCTTGTCCACCCACCCACCTTGTGAACTCTAGCCAACCAACATTAAATATTCTTATTTTCTTTTTCATTTTGAAGACCACCGCATTTTAAATGCAACCGTGAATGCTCTGAGCACCAAAACTGGAAGTCGCACCCCCAGACGCTGTTGCTAGCTCCCACTAAAAGAAAGAGCGCATAGTGCTAGGAGAAGGCAGACTGTCGGAAGATATGTTCTTGAGAGCCGAACAATATTCAAACAGTATATATAGTGCTAGGAGGGGGAACTGTCAAATATGGGTCACTGCTTGTGTTGGGAGTACACATCGCCCTCTGCTGGTACAGTTCTCCACAGCAATTCACAATTCACTTCACTTTAAAGAGCTGGTGACGTGTTCAGGAGAACTTTAACAAAACCTAATATTTAGACACAGTCCTGCTTGTATTTCCCAGTAGTTCTGTATTCCTCTTCCCCATTATTTATTACTAAGGTCATCTATGTGAAAACAGGATCTTTGCTCCTGAAGAGTGTATCTATTAATGCTGCTTTCCCCTACCTGAAGTAATAGAGCACTGCTTGTGATATCGCAGTTACTCCCGTGGCAGCAGATTGTGAGGTCACAACAGAGGATTATGCCTTGAGGTAGGGAGTAAGCTATATAGGCGGATGGACTCTAAAGGAACGCTAAGGGATAAAAAATCATGTAATGTGTGGAGTATACATTTTAATATGATAGTAAGCCATACAAAAAAAAAATCCTATAATAGTACTACTACTGTCCACAGAGTGATAATACTAATGATGATCATACATAATACTGTTGTTCAGAGCCTGTAATACTATCACGCTCTGAACGATAGTATTATGAGGAAAAACAGAAGGGCACAAGTGCAGGACTGTGTAACTCTGTACACAGCTTGCTATGCTCCCAAGTGCACTTCCTACACAGGAACTCTAAGGGATAAAAAATCATGTAATGTGTGGAGTATACTCAAAAGGGAGGGATAGGGATAGTGAAGATTAATAAAGGAGAGGGGAGGTGGGCAGGGGGAGACAGTGAAAAGGCAGAGTTACTGAATGAATACTTTTGCTCAGTATTCACAAAAGAAGAAGAGGAGGAGTTACCTAAACCAAACAGTAGAAGCACTCTGGGTAGTGGGGTTGACGCCAGTCCATTTACAGAAGAAAGAATCCTGAAAGAACTCCTAAAACTCAAGGTGGACAAAGCAATGGGGCCTGACGGGATTCACCCTAGAATCCTAAAAGAGCAAAGGGAGGAGCTAGTGACACCACTAACCACACTTTTTAACAAATTATGGGAAGATGGGGTGGTACCTGAGGACTGGAGGAGGGCAGATGTGATTCCCCTTCACAGAAGTGGGAGCGAGGCAGAAGCAGGAAACTACAGACCTGTTAGTTTGACCTCAGTGGTGTGGAAAATGATGGAACCACTTCTGAAAGAAAGAATTGTTCAGTACCTAGAGGCCAGCAGGGCACAGGACCCAAAGCAGCATGGATTCACAGCTGGAAGGTCATGTCAGATTATCTAATCGATTTCTTTGACTGGGTGGCCAAAGTAATAGACCAGGGAGGGGCTGTGGATATGCCCTACCTAGACTTTAGCAAGGCATTTGACACAGTACCGCACAAAAGATTAATAATCAAGTTAGCCAGCCGGGAGTGGGTCCCAGGGTGGTAGCCTGGGTAGCAAACTGGCTGCACAACAGGACACAGAAGGTAATAGTGAATGGAACACATTCTGAAGAAAGGGGGGGTTACTAGTGGAGTACCTCAGGGCTCAGTACTGAGTCCAGTCCTCTTTAACATCTTTATAGGTGACATTGCAGAGGGTCTGGAAGGAAAGAGATGCCTCTTTGCAGATGGCACAAAGATCTGTAACAGAGTTGATACACAAGGGAGGGTAGAAAGGATGAGAAGGGACTTGGCAAGGTTGGAGGAATGGTCAGACATATGGCAACTTAGATTCAATGCAAAGAAGTGCAAAGTAATGCACCTGGGAAATAAAAATCCGGGAGAAGAGTACACAATAGCAGGGGAGGTACTAACGACAACAGTAATGGAAAGGGATCTGGGTGTAGTCATATCAGGTGACCTAAAGGTGGGTAAGCAATGTGCGAAGTTAGTAAGGAGAGCCAGGGGGATACTGGGATGCATAGGGAGGGGGCATCACAAGTAGAAAAAGGGAAGTAGTTATCCCTCTGTACAGACAGTTGGTGAGACCCCATCTGGAGTACTGTGTGCAGTTTTGGAGACCTCATCTACGCAAGGACATAGACAGGATGGAAGCAGTCCAGAGGAGGGCAACTAAAATGGTGCAGGGTCTACATTAGAAACCATATGAAGAGAGACTGAGAGAGCTTAATATGTATACCCTTGATGAAAGGAGGGATGGGGGGACATGATAGAAACGTTTAAGTACCTCAGGGGAATCGACAAAGTCCAGAAGGGTAGCCTCTTTCAGAAAAAGAGATGTGTAAGAACAAGGGGGCACAATTTAAAGTGTGGGGGGGGGACGGCTCAGGGGTAATGTGAGGAAATTATTTTTCAGGGAGAGAGTGGTGGACGCATGGAACCGCCTTCCTTGAGAGGTTGTGGGGTCTAAAACAGTGGAGGAATTCAAACATGCATGGGACAGACATAAGGCAGTTATAGTGGGGGGTTGCAGGAAGTAGGCTGTTGGTTAACTAGAATCTGCAGCTTATCCAATAGGTAAAGAAATGGGCAGACTGGGTGGGCCAAGTGGTCCTTATCTGCTGTCAAAGTCTATGTTTCTCTGCATCCTAACGTTCTCCAAAGTGCGCCTCGTGATTGGCCACTTTTTGTCTGTGGGCAGGCAGAACAGTTCTAAGAACATAGCGGCTGTCTCTCGCTTTCCGAGAGCAATTCATCCTCTTCACCTTTTCGGCAACACTTTTTTTCTTCCTGTGTTTAAAGAGCTATCTGGTTGATCCTGTTTTCATGCCTTGAAAACAACTCAAAGGTAGGACTCATTAACAAACACTCTGGCAGGCAAGTTAATAGACAACGTGGAGGGGGGAGAGAAAGAGTGAGGGAGGAGACGAAGTGAGTGATTCGACAGTACAGCAGTCGATCAGCCAGACAGCATGAGAGAAAAAAATTCAGAGCCCGGGAAGTTAGAAATTTGATCCATATATTACAAAAAATAACACAGGTGAGTATCACTTGGGAGTAATTCCATCAAGAGGTTTTGGGGACAAGGGACCCTCTCGATGGAATTACTCCTTGTAATTCACACTCACCTATGTATTATTCTATTTATAGTCATGCAAATTTCCTTAGTAATAAATAATGGGGAGGAGAAATATATAAAATATAAATGGAGTGCAGGTAGAATTGTACCTAATTTATTATGTTTTTTAAAGTTTTCTGAGGCGTCAGTAACTCTTGAAGCAAGGGAACTACTTTGGCAAAAGAAAAAAATAACACACACAACTTTTGAGATATGTGTAGTGCAGCGGTAACGCCACTATAGTTAGGGCTGAGTAGGCAGTGTAATGTTAAACCTCAAATTTTGCACTTTAATAGCTTTGCAACCGTTCAATGGATTTGCACGAAATTTGGTATGCTCTGTCCCGTGGGGTAGATCTCTTGACGTACTAAGTTTCGTTTAGATCAGATTTGGGGATTTCGTGCTGCGTACAATGAAAAAACAGTAAAAGTCATTTTCTTTTGCTTGTTTTGGCTGTTTTTTCCTCATCCCACTGCGGCTACACCGCTTGCCTCAAAGAACAAGCCAGCGTTGGTTTGATGAAAAAATATTAATTCATTCCAGAGTTATTCAGTTTTGAAATTTCAGGTTTTGAGCATGCTCAGTTCAGTCCTTTGGATAACTGCATGGTGTGAAAGGGGATTTAGGGCTCACGAGAAGGGATTTTGACACCTCGCAAAAAGTGAATCGGATCACGAAAAGAGATTTTGACACCTCACGAAAAGGGATTTTTACTGTTTCTTTCACTTCACTACAAAGAAATGGTTAGGACTTTCGGGCTGCAATTTTCAGGGTACAAAAGGCTTGACCCACAGATGTGACTTTTGCTGGTTTGGTGATAAAATTTACATTGCTTCCATATTTATAACATTTCGAAGTTTGGAAATTTCCGGTAGGATAACATTGTGGCGGACATAGTACCTTTTGACTCCTGTATCTTTAAAACGGTTCAAGAAACGGATTTTTCGTTAACTGCAGCTTAATACACCTCTAGGTGATGCAGGTTGCCATTCCAGGATTACACCTACGGTGGAATTTATTCAGTGTTCTTGTGGTTAAAGAGATATTGCGCCATTTGCATCGCAAGTGTTACTTGGAATGTCTCTAGGCCTGCGCTGCATCTCTACAATTATAGGTAGATGGCCCTGCGCTCCCACATATGGATGCCATTATGCAGTAATGGGACTGCAGGGCCCTCCATTATACAGTAGTCACCAGGCCCTGTGCTTCCACAGGGAGATGTGTTAATTACAATGTCTATACACTTATGGTTACATAGGAGAGCAGGGCCTAGAGGGCCCTGTACAACCACAGCAGCCCTCCCATGAACATATAAGGGTAAGATTAAACTTTCTCAAAAATTAAGGAAATTCATTGCAGAAAACTTCATTAATATATCAGGGTTGAAGCAACAAAAGTAGGGAAATGAGACATTAGGGTTCCGAACCCTAACACCCCCCTACCACCCCACCTCCACCCTCCACACACCAATAGGCGTCGGGGTGTGCCTTGGGTCATGGGCCTAACTCTCACCCATTCTCCCTATTGTGCCATCTCATCTTTCTTAGACATGGAATGGGGTGAGAGTAGGGCGTATGACCCAAGGCACACCCTTACACCTGTTGGTGTGTGGGGGTGGGGTGGGGTAGGGGTGGGGGAATGTTAGGTTTGAAACCCTAACGTCCTCATTTCCCTACTGTTGCTGCAACTTAACTGATACATTAATGGAGTTTTTATATATATATATATATAGAACATTTATTTTACATTCTATTTTTTGTTGCCTCTAAACCCCTTTTATAAATGTAGTAAGACCCTCCTGGGGTGTGGGTCGTTGTCTGATAAGAGCACTTTCCAGGTGCTGAAAGCACTCAGCGCAAGCGCTTCATGCCTCATACTGACCTGGGGCATGCTCTTATCAAGCAACAACCCACACCCCGTTGTGTTTTATTGATTTTATATATATATATATATATATATCAGATTGCCATTTGCGCAACATTATACTTCAGCGTTGACAGCCCCGAAACATTCTTGTTCCTAGTGCATTTGTCAAATACAAGAGTGTGGCTGTAAAGAGGAGAGAATAAAGTTCTAGCCCAGTAGTATAGAGGACTGAGGTGCCGGGCGCATAACCTATTACCACGCCAGTGACCCATGTTCGGGAACGAGATCAGGTTGCTGGGGGTTGGGTTGGGGGGTGAGCTGGGAGAGGCTTGAACAGCCACCTGGCAGCTCTCTTCTCCAGACCGGGGAGACAAGCCTTTCCCACCTCTTGGCTGCCACCAAGTTGCAGCTCTATGGTAGCATCAAGCAAGTGGGGGGCTGGCATTAGGCCGGGTGGGTGGAGTGGGGTCGCTGGTTCCAGAGCACATGCGTGCCTCTATGCATATGCACTTCTGTGTCGCTGAGGACCTGGGGCATAAGGGGAGGAAAAAGGGAAAAATATGTCCCCGTCATCATATATGACAACCTTCGGGGATTCTTGGGTCCTTTGCTGTTTGGATCCTGGTCATCAGGAATGGTTGGGGGAGCGATGACAGGACTGGAGGATTCCGGGATCTGGTCTGACGATAGGTGTGAGGTGATGACGGACAAGTAAAAAGCTCTGAGGGAAGGAGATAATCAGATAATTAACTTTCCTCCTCTGTTGTCCCTAATTAATTTACCTGGTAGCTGTGTTAGTGGATGGTGTTCTGTTTCTGAAATTTAAATTCTTTATGTAGAGATCCTCAGTGCTGTACCACCCTTTTTTTGCCATCACATGAAACCCTGTTGCTGATGCCACCGTGGTCTCAGCAGCAGGAGTGTCAGTTCATCTGTAGGCATCCTGTAGCTTTCCAGTGATCTGATATGCTAGTTGCATTCCCGAGGCTAGGTACAGGTTGCAGCTACTGCACCTAGTCTGTACTTAGTCTAAGAAGAACTGAAAATGGGTGACTGGCCTGGTGGTACCAGACAAGCATTGCAAACCCCACCCCCCGCCTCTCGTCAGTTGAGCTTTGCAAGCACTGTGGAGGTTGCACTGCAGTGTCGGGAAGGGAATGGCCATCTGCTGCATTAAAGAGCAACTGTTTATTATAATAAAAGCTTAAAAATACTAGATTTACACCAGTTATGTTTTAACTTTATTTTTTCTAGTTATTTGTGATTTTCTTTACTTTTCCCCTGCTGTTGGTCTACTAAATATTGCAGGTAATGCAGCAAATGTTTTGCTGAGTCTTTTAAAATGTATCCGACTCTCCCCAGCTCACCACACAATTGCTGTTTGTGACATCACACTCTGCTGTCATGGTAAGCACTATAGTGTCATGAACAAAGGCACTGTGAGGTTAACAGGGGAGAAGCAAATGTTTTCAAATGCTTTTTGTACATTCTTTTTAGCTGGACTACCAAGATGTGTTATAAATCTTGGAAGGACGCATTGAAAATGAAAAAAATATATATTCTCTAGTAAATTTTAACATTTTATTTATGAAAACACATGCTGAAGTTCAGAGCTGCTCTTTAATGCCTCCTGTGGTTCTAGGGAAGGCTTGACGTCATTGGTGAGCACGTGATTGCTGCCCCCACTCCAAAAGACTGGTGCTCATTGAATGAGACGTGCATCAGTGTTGAAGATGTGGGAGGACAAAAACAGGGCATAAAATAGCCACTCAGATCATCAGAGACGGATGGCCCTGCACCACGTCATGTCCCTGTCTCCACCCCATACCCCTCCACCCCAGCATTAGCCTGTGCAAGCAAATTTTTTCTGGGCCAGGTTCCCGCTGCTTCACTTAGACCCAACAGAGGGGGTAAGCTCTGTTCCTAGCTGGCTCCTGGGGATCTAGACAAGACAGACATCAGAATGAGCACTGGACAGATGGCAACATCAGAGGCAGGAGGGGCCTGATCATGCTATAACAGGGTCTGTTGCAGGTAAGGAAAAATTGTGCATAAAAAAAAAAAAAAAAATCTGTGGCGCATCAGAGCATTAAAAAGTTTTGTGGTGGTGCACTGGATCCCCCAATAGGAATTGAAATGATCAATAACCGAAGACCCTTCACTGGCACCACTGTCAGGGTACATGTCAGCCTGCAGTGCTCCTTTCTCGTATTATTATTCTTTGGTAACTAGGTAAGGCCCACTGGGCACAAGGCCCGTTTACAGGGGGGACCTGCGAGCACAGGATGGTTAAGTGACTGGCTCAGGGTCACAGAGTATGCAAGTGAAGATTGTGGGAATCAAACCCAGGTCATTAAAAATAATAATGCTGGTGGAATGGGAGGGAATGACTATCATGGGAACTGAACCCCTATGCTTATTGCTTGGACCACTGTAAGCTGGCACAGCACAGCACAAGCCATCATCAGTTTCTCTCTCAGTGTTCTTCCATCCCTTCGTCTTTGGGTGAGAGGGTAATGTGCTTCTCATGCTCACTGCATTCCTGGCTTCATTGGGCAGCCGAGAATGCCAAAATCCTGCCCATCTTGGAGCATGTATCTGACTAATGGGAAAGGAGTTGAGGAACTGCCAGACATATTTTATGTCTGACTTATGGGCTTTTTGTCAGTAAAGATGTAATATATTATCCACTGCATCTCCCCAGTGCTTTATAGTTTCAATTTAAGGGATTAAAAAAAATGGTAGTTTGGTTTAATTAGCTGACCAAAGCTGATAGATTAATGGAGCAGTCGGTGGGCTGTTTGCGTTATAGCCCTGTGCTATTTAGTTGTCACTTGGAAAGTGCAGACAGTTCCAAGTATAGTTTGCTTTCTGTAGGGGATAGAGTTTCATTCTGACAAGGGCAGTGTCTGGGATCCAGAACAAATGGTGAAATGTGATACAGGATCTTTGTCAGCCTGGAGAGTGAACAAGGAAGTTTTCAGAGCTAGTAGTCCCAGAAATAGGCATACAATGTGAAATCACATTTTTAAACGTATCCAGTTGCTACTTTTTATTTCTGATGTATTTTTCGGTTTGCTTATTTTTATGTTGTCTAGGTGGTTTTAGGTGTGATGTAATTAAATACATTTTTTATAATAACCAGGTTTCCCCTTTTCCCATAGGGAAACCGTAGTGTTATTTGCTGTAATAAAGGAGTGTTTATTACGGCAAACACACGCACGGTTTCCCCTCACTTTGCGCATGTGCCTGTCACAGTTTTCGTCGCTTCCCGACTGCTCTCCACTTGCTTCTCACTGAAAGAATCCACCAGTGTAACTCAGTGGTAAGTTACTGTGGAGGACAAAATACTCGCTGACCCTTTATTTTTGCTGTATTCACTATTCCGATCGATCAGCGAAAATTAAGGGCCAGTGAATATTATGAGACATGAGTGCTGAATGCAGTGTGCAGTTTGCAACTACCATAACTACTGTGTTGCTGTTTTAACACTGTACTCTCATGGGTTCATTAGTATAACTGTAATTTAACCTTTCTAGCAGGTACCCTGTTATAGTACCTTGTCGTCCAGGTTGGGCAGGTTGAGCAGCACGCCACAAGTTGTGAGAGGGTAGCTGAGTAGCAAGTCGAAAGTAAGGAAGCGACGACATTGTATAGTGATGCCGAAATACTTTATTGGTGCAAATCCAAACACAAGAACTTAAATAAAAACTCAATAGTCCAAGTAAGGTGACCCTTTTCAGTCGGACTCATCAGCGGTCCCTGAGGCTTCCACATTCCCGACCACGTGGTCCTCCTTGTTGGCGTCTGACGTCACGCTCGCCCCCGATACTTCTGATGCTCCCATTGCTCCAGATGCAGTTCTTTCATCCTGCAAAGTGGGGACACTGTTAATAGACGCATGAAAACAGGTACAGTGCAATTTCAAAAAGATGCATTTGGGATGTATGGGATGTTTAATACGGTACATACCCACACTAAACAGTTAGTGTGTGCGTGTAGAATGCCAGCCTCGGTGAAACCTCTAATACAGTCATTCCTCCTTCCGCACAATTCAACAAAACTCTGCTCTAGCCATGTTGAGTGTCTTTCTTTCAGATGGTGTTGTTTAAAGTCTATTTTAAACTCCTGACTCCTTATGGACACAGTCTCTGCCACCAGACCAGCATACCAGTTCATAAAACATCGCCACAGGCTGTCTTTAAACAGTTTATTCAGGCTACTATCAAGGGGCCGCAATAGATCAGTGCAGGAGGGTGGTATGAAGATAGGAATGATGTTAGCCTCCTTTAAAAGATTTAAAACAGAGGTGGTGATGTGGGCTCTGAACAAGTCCATCAGTAGCAGTTCACTTGGTAGCTCCAGCTTTGTTTCAGAGACCGAGAAGTAGGGGATTATAACATCTTTGATGTACTCTTAACATCATAAACTCATTGGCCCAGTGGTTGGTAGAATGTGTAATGGACCAGCTGGGAAACATAGAAGTTGACAGCAGATAAGGACCGCAAGGCCCATCCAGTCTGCCCATTTTTTCTACCTTATAAATGTGCTATAGGCAGGGCATCTGGTGTTCTGAGGCAGAATTTTCTGATTTCTGCGGCAGGGCTCCTTGACTTCTGCGGCAGCATTTTCTGATTTCTGCAGCATGATTTATTCATTTCTCTGGCAGAATGCAGTCCTGTCATTGGCTAAATATGATGTGATGTCATCGATGACATCATATGCTGAACATAGAGGAGGGGCTTCAGGATAACGAGCTGGGAAAAAAGCCTGCCACTATGAAAAACAGTATATTTATATGAAAATTCACCAAAAACAATGAATTCTGCGGCACTATATATATTCTGCGGCATGATGCAAATTCTGCGGCAAATTTCGCAACCGCAGAATCGCAGAATTCCAGGGGCCTTGGCTATAGGCCTTTACTCTGTCAATGGCCTATCTATTCATACTCATCTGTATTGCTCCCTTATGCCTATCCCATGTCTGTTTGAAACTCTGCACTGTATTCATATCCACCACTTCCTGAGGTAGGTCATTCCATGCATCCACCACCCTTTCTGTGAAAAAGAAGTTCCTCACATTACCACTTAATCGGCCTCCCTCTAATCTCATGCTGTGTCTTCTTGTCCTGCTGTTTTTCTTATATTGAAACATGTTAGACTCTTTCACCTTGTTAATGCCCTTAAGATGTTTGAATGTTTCGATCATATCACCTCTCTCCCTCCTTTGTTCTAGGGTATACTTATTGAGCTCCGCTAATCTGTCCTCATATGTTTTCTGATGCAGTCCCTGCATCATTTTAGTTGCCTTTCTCTGGACTGGCTCCATTTTGTTAATGTCCTTATGCGGGTGCGGCCTCCAGTACTGCACACAGTACTCCAGATGGGGCCTAACCAGTGTCTTATATAGAGGGATTATTACCTCCCTCTTGCGACTTGTGATACCCCTGCTAATACACCCCAACATCCCCCTAGACTTACCTACTGCTTTAGTAGTCTGCTTGGATGGTTTCAGGTCATGTGATGATGCTGCCCAGGTCTCTTTCTTCCCTTGTGATTGCCAGCAACTCTCCTCCCAACCTATAGGTGGCTTCAGGGTTTCTCTTCCCTATGTGCATGATCTTGCAGTTCTTTGCGTTAAACCCCAGTTGCCACTCTTCTGACCACTTTGCCTGTTTATCCAGATCTCTTCTCATTGTGCCCACCCCGTCTGGATCATCTACTGTGTTGCAGATTTTGGTGTCATCTGCAAACAGACAGACCTTACCCTCCAGTCCCTCTGCAATGTCACTGATGAAGACATTGAAGAGGACTGGCCCCAGGACTGATCCCTGAGGTACCCCACTTGTGACTTGCCTCTTTTCTGACTGTATACCGTTTACCACCACTCTCTGTGTTCTGCCTGCCAACCAGTTTGCCACCCAGTTGTCCAGCTTCTGACCCTCCCCGAACCTGCCCAGTTTATTAATCAGTCTTCTATGGGGAACAGTGTTGAAAGGTTTGCTGAACTCAAGGTAGGCAACATCAACTGCACCCCCTTGGTCCACCACTCTGGTTACACAGTCAAAGAAATCTATGAGATTAGTTTGACAGGACTTTCCTGTTGTAAACCCATGCTGTCTTGGATCCTGTGCTCCTATGGATTCCAGGTGTTGCACTATCCTTTCCTTAAGGAGTGCCTCCATAATCTTGCCCACTACTGAGGTAAGACTGACTGGTCTGTAGTTCTCTGCCTCCTCACTACTACCACGCTTGTGGAGCTGGATCACATGAGCCCTTCTCCAGTCTTCTGGGACCTCTACTGTGTTCAGAGACTCACTAAACAGTTCTGATAATGGCTGTACTAGTTCCACCCTTAGCTCCTTTAGTATCCTGGGATATTTGCCATCTGGTTCCATTGCCTTGTCCACCCTGAGCTTAGCGAGCTCTTGTAGGACCCTTTCTTTTGTGAAGAGACTTGTGCACACCTCTCCCCTGTGTCCATGCTGCTGAGCTGTGGGCCTTGCCCTATCTTCTCCTCAGTAAATACTGACTAGAAGTATCTATTTAGGATAGATGCAGGTGGAAATTTGTGGGCAGGGTGGCATGCCGTCATCTTCCTCTTGTATGTCACCTGAGGGGGAAGAAAATCACTGGACAGTGTACACCCCAGTAGCATCGATACCTGCTGCTGGTCCCTTGGGCTAGCTACCGAAACTTGACGAGAACCGGTGGCTGCCATGGTCTCCTTGGACGCTGGTATCATACTGACACCCATTTCATCCGTGTTTATTAAACATTCTAGGGGGATAAGCTCCTGGGCCACACATTTTGCAATACGGCTTAGAAATGACGTCTTTAAGGTGAGGAAATCGGATGGGGTTTTTAGAGCAGTTTTTGTGTCTTTTCTCTTACTGTACCCCATCCGATTTAGGAATTTCCAAGCCCATTTCCTCGTTAGTTCTATTGTTCCACCATTTTCTTTTAATAGTTGAGGCGCACTTGTTTTAACAATTCCCTGGGCAATGGCTAGAACCACAGGTGCATTAACAGCACCCTCAGAGCGCGGAGTACTCACAATTTTCTTGAGCTGTTCAGTGATGTCTGACATGAGCAGCATTGGTCTACCTCTGGGCTTTCTAGGCAACTCGGCAGTAAGGTGCGCAGGGTTTGGTGTGCTTTTTAGACAGTCCAGGTAGTCCTTCTTGAACTTCCTGATTATGTTCTTGTTCATGTTATTTTTGATTTTGGACTTATAAAGCCACACAGCGGCCATCACGTCATTATCAGCCACATACCTGCCATATTCAAAATGTGTCTTCAGAGTATACTGCTGGTAAGTCTCCGGACATCTCCTCTTGGTAGGCAAGGGGGCACATGAAAGTTCCTGGGCTACCGCTGAAGCAACTGGTGCAGCAATACCAGATGTATGTGCTAGACTCTCACGATTAATTTTGGCAACGTCAAGTGGGTAATTCCACTTTGCTGGGCTTTTAGGCTTCTCAGGCTTAGCCCTCAACCAGGACAGCAATGACATCTTTATTGCAAAGTAGCTAGGAATGCAGCAGGAAAGCACAGTAACAGCAGTAGTACTAGCAAGCTGCAGACTGATTTGGAAGAGTTTTATTGAGTTGGTGTTACGCCGTTAATTACCAGATGTGGTGCCAAGGCGCATGGGCTAATTCTATAAGCTGCGAAAACATTTAGACAGCTGTGATCGCGATTATTAAGGATCGCAAATTTATTGTCCTGTACAGTATTATCTTGAAAACTTTGCTCGTTTCCGACATTTTTTGCATTTAAAAACTGGGACATTAAACATATGGGAAGCACCCGAAAACAAAACCTCAGTGCGGCCACACCGGGACCCCATCCCCTACTATGTTATATAATTGCTGTGGCACAAAAGGGAAGCCCAGCAATTATATAAAATAAAATATGGGGTGGTGTGTTTAAACTTGAAGTTTACACATACCCTCGGGGTTAGATGCTTGTTTATGTAGCATCTAACCCTGGTCCTACTGACCGATGAGGAGACCCAGCTTGCTGGTGCTCCCACTGTGGTCACAGTCCCTGATCTGGAGGAGCTGCGGTTCTCCCCAACTCCTTCCAAGAAACCCCATCCGTCCCCCCAATGTTGTCTTCTAGTTCTCGGACCCCCTCGACCAATAGGCTGAGGAAACCCCACAAACGGCACTCTAAGAAGAGGCAGTGCCACCATTCGTCCTCCTCAGGTGAGGAAAGGCTTCGACGCAAGTTGCGTCATCGCTACGAGGACCCCATGTGGCAACAGCTCATGCTGACTGGTCCGAAGTCGACCCAGGTTTCTACTCTGGCCATCACTTGGCTGTTGCCCTCCAGGCCGACACCGACTCCTCCAGAGCCAGTTGACACCGTCCCTCCGCCTGCAGAACCAATGAAGACCCCCCCCCCGGCTCTGCCAAAGCTAGCCTCTCTTGGTGGAGCCACCACCTAAGCAGCCTCACTCTGGGGCTCCTGCCAAGGATTCTCAACCCAATCAGGGTCTCCCCTGCAGGCTGTCAGTCACCATTACTCCTGACCATTGGTGGCAGGTAGAGAGTGACTCTGGTGGTCGGCCGCTTTACCTGGACTCTGGGTCCAAGGAGTCAAACCTCCATTCGCGTCCCTGTGATGATGATTCGATGAGTCTGTCAATGGAGGAGGGTTCCCACATCATTCAGGGCATCCTCCATCTCATCTCTGAATCAACGGGGATGCCATTAGAGCCCGTTGAGAAATGATCCAAATACCCCTTTACTGATATCCTCAGGAAAGGGGATTCCCTGGGACTTCTGGTGATGTCAGCACCTGAATGGCTGCAGTCTGAGTTGTCTCGGGTTGCTCAAATAATTTGCTCCGGTACACTTAAAACAAGTTAAAAAGAAGTACAGTGGCATCAGGAGAAACTGGGGAGACAAGAACAAGCAGGTCCCGTCACAAAAACTCTACAAATCAAACAGATGCCGAAGGATTCCAAGAGAGAAGGATGACGAGCAGGGATTCATCGCCAGTCAGCATGCAAGGCGACGAACCAGACACTGAGCTGGAACATCTTTCATGCTCACAATTTGAAACTCTCCTGCAAGAAATCAAATCCTTTGAGGAAAACAGAAAAGAATTTCAAACCATACACCAGCAACTGAAAGCCATGGAGGAAAGGATGGAAGAATCCGAGACCCACATAGCTGAAGTGGAAACAGAAACTGAGCAACTTCAAGCGGTGGTGAATTTATTAGTAGATAATCAAGAATATATGCAAAACAGGCACACCGATTTAGAGGGAAGGTCCCGCAGGGACAATATACGGCTCTATGGCTTACCAGAAGGGGCAGAGACCGGGAGAATGATGGAGTTTCTGGAGGACTTACTATGGGATGTCCTGGAGCTCTCTCCTACATTTCACTTTTGCATTGAAAGGGCCCATCGTGTGTTAACTCCTAAACCAGTAGACCCCCAATGCCAGACCGTGCTCTGTTGTGTTCAAACTCTCTAGCTTCCAAGATAAGGAGGAGATATTGCGGACAGCGTGGAGGCACAAGGTGGCCAAATATAATACTGCAAGACTAATTTTTGATCATGACTACCTGATTGATATCCTGAAACAACGCATGGCCTACAACACCATTCTTAGAGAGCTCAGGACGCATAACCAAAAGTTTCAAACGCCATATTCTGCTCAATTAAAAATCTTCTGTAACTCTGGAACCATGACATTCCAAACTCCAGAGGAAACTCTGGCCACACTGAAAGAGAAGGGATGATTACTTCAGCGGCTGCACAACAAGATCAATGCCTGAGGCCTTCCCGTTCTGGCTGGACTCCAGGAGAACTACACCATCATGGAAACAAAGCGAGAAGAGCAATTCCAGCCACCCTCCAAGATATCCGTAGCATGCTCTGAGGAATGCAAGAAAGGAGACCTTCTTCGAGAACAGCAGCAAATGGAGAAATCTGCAAATGGAGGTCAGTCCTTTTTTTTTTTTAATATACTTCAAAGTTTGTTGTTCATAATCATCAGTATCTGCACACATTAAATAATAGTAAATCTGTAGTACAGTAGCAGGCTCATATTTTTCCCAGTACATAATTCTTGTTTTACTGTAAGCAAACATGACAACAATATTTTCTCCTGTTAAACATCAAGGAAAGAAAACGCAAAATAAAAAAGAACAAGAAAAATACAGGCAAGCCATCTTAGAGCTATCAATAGTTATATAAAGATTCCTGCATTAATCAACACACTTTTGTACATTCACTTTACTAGAAAACAAGAACATCTCTGCCCAGTAGCGGGGTTACCTAGAGGAGATGGAGCAGAGGATATGACAGTGCAGAAGGGGGAGGGTGGAATGGGAGAGAGGGCTCATGGTGCGTCTCCCAGTCCCAGAGATGGGGCCGCCAGGTCCCAACTTGTTCATCTATTTAAAAAAGCAGGCAGAGACTGTTGCACTATAAAAGTGATACGTTCATATGTTTTGATGATCTCTGTCGTGGGTTGAACAAATCAGGTCACACAGGAATCAACAAATTTGGTACAACATACCTAAATGGTATGATTTTTATTAAACAAACAAACAAAAAAAACAAATTAAATCCAAAATAAATAACAGCTTACAGCAGCGAACTTATGATAAACAAACAAAATAAAACTTGAAAACAGCACAGCTTCCCTGCCAAGGGTCTAGCAGTGGAACATAATCTTGTGCAGTATAACAGAGAGCAGGAGGTCCTCACATGAACTCTCCCTAACAGCATCTAACCTGAGGATCTAGGCTGGCTTCTTTTAAAGTGTGGAGCTCCACCCCTTAGCTCAAAGCCCCACCTAATTATTAAGCTATTTACAGGAAATCTTTGTATTTCTTTGTACAATCAATTGCATAGAATACACATAAATGAAAGGCATAACAAATAATCCATTATTATGACATCAACATAAACACCCTAATGCTCTATCAGATATGTTTGCACATTTCTTGCAGAGTGGGCTGCATTATAGACAACTCCTCCCCTTTTCTAAAGGTAACCTAGGAGCTGCAGCATATAAAAGAAGGGAGAAAGGTGCTGCTGACTTTCTATAGGAGACAGCACCTTGCAAGGACACCAGCACTGATTGGAGGCATGATACTCCTGGGAGTTGTGTGGGTAGACCACATTTTAGATCTTTCTGTGTATCTTCATCATTCATCACAGATGGGGTACTGGCCGGAGATCAGGAACCAGCAGAGACCTTTTTTTTTAAAAGGATAGGCCGACGCAGGCATTACGCCCGCCGAGGCCAACGTACTATGTGGCGCACGAGGATTAAGCCGCTGGCTGTGTCGACTACCGCCTACCAGTTCTGAGTCACCGGAGAGGTAAGAGGAAGGATGGAGGGTGGGACAAGAGAGTCCAAGGGACAGAAAAGGAAGAGAAAAAAAACTGAACTAAAAGGAGAAATAATGACTGAGAGGACAGCATAGAGGAAGGAAGACTAAGGGGATTGGGTAGGGGCCCCAATCTCTGGAAAGGGAAGAAGGGAGGGAAGGGGGGAGAGAGAGAATTTAAGAGAGAGAGTGAGAGGTAACAAGGATCCAGGACCCTTGTCCTTCACCAGACTGTATAGGAACTGCAAGGAGTAGCAAAGCTCATGTGCCAGAATTCAAGGCACAGAATAACTGGCAATACCCCAAAAGCAGAGTCGGCTATTCTGGAGAAGGACAGGGTACAGGGACTCCGTACTCTCTCTGTAAAGATATTTGGTGAAAAGGGAAGTTCTTTTTTTTTAAATAGATGGATAACAGAAGGAGGGCAACTACCAGCTCTCACCCGTAGGAGTGAAGATATGTAGTAGAAAGAGTGCCACTGAACTGTACCTGGGGAAGAAAGTACCCCTGTGTGTCCCAACTTATCCGCTCAAAGAGGGTAGGCACAGAGGGAGGAGGATCCAGAGACTGGAGCCCCAGGGGGATGGCGGGTGGGATTGTGATGAATGGTGAAGATACATAGAAAGATCATAATTACGGTAGGTACGTAATTTTTATATCTTATCTGTGTCAGTCTTCACCATTCATCACAGATGGGTGAGTACCAAGCCCCCCGAAAGGGGTTGATTCATTGCACCCTAAGGGACAGAGTCCATTAGCCCTCAGTGGGTGACACACTAAGGGGGGAACCTTCTGGGCCTGAGGAGGCCCGAGAGTGGGGAGAGCGAGACGGGTTCCCCCCCGGAGGGGGAAGGAAGTTGCTCCGACAAACGCCGCCGCCTCCCGCTTCCGCGGAAAAGAGATAGGTTCCCTGGTGAGCTGAGCAAATCACCCCACGCCGGGCCAAGGGTGACAACCAGGGGAAGCCACGCCGATCTCCTGGTGCAGATCTCTGTCCCTATGACCCTGGTAGCTACCTCATTGGTGTCGTAAGATGCCTTGCTTGGTGCCTTGCTAGCTCCAGGCCACGTGCAGAGAGTGCGATGGCTCGCCTGGTTTGCTCCGAGTCAGGCAAAGCAGCTAGGATCTGACCTCAGCGCTGACCACAAGAACCTGTTGTAGGCTGCATAGTGGGCCTGATGAGCAGAGATGAAGAGAAGCAACCGTGCCGAGTAGAAAGTCCTCCTCCCCCAGAAATCAAAATCCAAAGAGTCCATATCTGGGGGCCGGTCACGGTGAAGGGCGCAAAGCCTGTCAGGGGTGTCCAGGTGCGTCAATCCGGACTGCGGATGAGGCATAGAACCTGGAGACTCCGGGGGGGCGCAATACCTCTGGCTGAGGTCCCTAGGGGCAGGAACACCGGAGAAGGGCCTCTGCCAGAAACGCATGGACACCTCCCAAAGGGAGCAGGCCAGGGCGGCACCACAAGGGTGGCCGCTCTGAAATCGCCTAGAAAGGTGTGCGCCGCATGCTCAGGATTGCTGACCGACAGGGGAGAAAGGTGAAGGTCCTCCATCATCCTCACGAGGAAGCGCTGATACTCGGACAGATCAGCGGCAGGAGAGATATGGACAGATGGTTCCTCTCCCCCAGAAGAGGGGGATGAGGAGCTGGACGTCACCATGCGTTCCGAGGGTGGTTGCTCAGGGGGAGGTTGAAAAACCTGGCTGTCCATGGCCCTAACGTAGGCAGGGAACCGTGCAGCCACCGCTCTGAACTGCTCCCAGGTGAGAGGGCCGCTAGGACCAAGAATGCCTGGGAGCACTGGAGAATGCGGCAGAGGGATAGGGGCAGAGCCGAGAGAAGAAGTCGGCTGACCTCTGCCAGGGCTAGGGAGCGGACCATGGACACCCGAGGAGGGTGTCCCAGAAGACTCCGCAGCCGACAGCTGTACAACCACGTTGGTACTGCCTAGGCTGTGCCCAGAAGAATCCCCCCAGTGAGGCGACCGGGGCCGTATAGATCCAGAAGGACGGTCCCCTGCCTCCAAAGAATGGGACCCCCTCAAGGAACTGGAAGGGAAGGGGAAGTCCGCGCCCGGCCTGCTCAGGGCCGGGTGGACCCCAGAGAAAGGCCGACGCACGACCCTACACCTCGACCCCTCAGAGTCCGAGAGGGTCCTGGTCCTCGAGAGGGCCAACCCAGGTAGCTGGCAGCTCTAGGCTGCCCCAAGGAGACCCAGGAGCAGCACCCTCCCCTCCTGTAGACTTCGATGGGCCCTAAAGTTGGGCGATCGAGACACACTCGGGAGGGGGTACCACCGCCGAGGGGTCAAGGAACCCTCCAAGGCCAGGTTGCATGGCAATGGTGGCACGCACCATAGCCTGCTGGTCAGTACCACTGACCCCAACCTCGGGGAGAACCTGACGCTCCTCAGAAGGGGGCTGGCTGTGACTCATCGTCGAGACCACCGGCCCGCCCTCCTCTGCAGACAACCCCGAAGGGTGTGACTGCCCATCCGACTCCGAGCCCGACTCCGACGAGGTAGAGTCTGAGGCCCTAAGCCAAACGGTAGGAGGGCGAGGAAAGATGACCTTACCAAGAAGCCCAGTAGCCAAAGCAGTGGCCAAGGCAGCACCCATGCCCTCCACAGCCCCACAAGCGGGGCTGACAGACGGCGGCAGGGCAGCTCGGGCCAAAGGTCCTGAGCCAGGGCCAGCCACGGCACCGTCGAGTCCACTGGCACCGGGGGCGGTACCAGGAACAGAGACAGCGCCGACGGCAGCCCCAGCAACAGCCTGGCGCCAACACCGCCAGGCCCTTGGCACTCGCGAATGGCACCGAGGACGGGCGGTGCCGGCGGCTCAGAAAGCGGACTTGCGCCGAACACGGCACCGCTAGGCTCCTCGGCGCCGCGAGCAGCACCGAGAGCACCTGTGGCGCGAGGTGGCGTGACAGGCGACTCGAAGGCGCACGGTGCCATGCTCAACCCCGGCGCCGAGGCAAGACATTGCGAAAAAACGGCGCCAGATCCAGGGGCCGCCGCCTCGAGCAAGCGTCGGCACCATAGAAGCGCCAACAAAGCCCGCGGCGCCCGGAGATGGTCGGCGCGTCGCCCGGCGCCTACAGGACCCATGGCACACTAAGCGGCGCGAAGGCCCGACAGTGTCGAGGCCGAGGCGTCGACCGGGCCTTCCGGACAGCGGGAGCATTTGAAACCTTCATCTGGCGATTGCTCCTGCATGGCGCCTCACGGTCCGGAAGAGCGGGAATGGGCCTCCTGCGCCTGGGAGGAGCCTCGGCCAAAACTAGGCTATAGAAGCTGAGGCTCTCCTCCTCGGTCCGAGTAGAACCGGAAGAGACCCAGAGGAAAGGCCGAGAGAGCGCGGCTTGGCCCGACGAGTGCGAACCCTACCCCTGAAAGTCGGCGGAGCTCGCCCTACTTTAAACGCTCGCTGTTCTAGGACGTGGCGGTCCATGGAGAAGCAGGCGTCGCACGAATCCATGTTGTGAAGCGGGCCAAGACACGCGAGACACCGGTCATGCTGGTCGGTAACGGAGTACTTGCGGCCGCACGGGCACCGATGCATAGGGGGCCGCCCCGCCTTAGAAGGTTTCTTGCCCTCCGACCGCGACATGACCTACGGAAAAAAACACCAAAAATAGACTCAACGTCGCTATACTTTAAAAATAAATGGAAAGATTTTACGTGACGTCAGTGGAGGCAGAACCAGAACTAGCAGGAGACACGCCGGACTTCGAGCAGCATAATCAGAAAGGCTAACGCCTAAAACTATCAAACTTCTTCAGTTGGCTTCCCACAAGGCCATCTCGACGGCGGGAGACGAAGAACATAATTACGGTAGGTACGTAATTTTTATTTCTTCTCTATTATCCTGTATTTTAGTTAATTTGCTAACTGTTTAACCTTTTCAAGAACAGGATATTCCAATCTGCACTTGTACATATCCTAAAGAAAATAACATTTAAACTGGCAATGGCAATTTCTTAAGTTTGACTGTCAATCCCAGCTTGCTTTTTACATTGTGAAAAAAACCTTTGCCTACCAAGTCTGTTTACAGACCTTTAGTTACTTTCATTCTTTAAGTCTGTGCAGCTCATTTAGACCATTTCTGCACATTTAAGGGCAATGCAGGGAAAAAGTGCTTATATTTAACTGGACCATGACGTAGAAGAGCAGAAATAGGAAGGGGAAGAAAAATAGTTTAAATTGTAATACACAGCATCAGATGGCCAGTCTGACTGCAGCATATTCTGACTGTTTTACACAACAAAGGGGGGGGTTAGAAAGAGACAGGAAGACATAAAATGAAGGAGTAAAGTGCTGTTGTGCAACAGTCTTTGGAACAGATATAGGAGAGAAGAAGAAAACGTCAGGTTCAGCTAAGCACTATTCACATGGGGGGTTCAACTACCACATTTCCCCCTCTTTAAGAACAAACCAATAATTTGGTTTGAAGACAACATTCCTTTTCCACAACATAAACCCAAGGGAATGGGATGGGACTCCACCCACCCTCACAGAAGTCCCACCCAGGTCACCCTATAAAAAAACAATAAATACAATTAACATCATTCATTGTCATACATCATACTTTGCCCTGGGGTTGAAATAGGATACTGTATCCCATTCTAGATTCAATTTCCTTAAGCACCATATCTAGAAAGAAATCTGCATTTTATGTTTGCTGCCTGGTCTATGCTTAATCTCAAAATGATAAGGCTGTAGAGCCAAGTACCAACGGAGAATCGTGCATTTTTATCCTTCATCTGGTTAAGCCAGCATAAAGGGTTGTGATCCGTAATTAAAGTAAAATGAGACCCCCATAGATAGAATTTCAATGTCTCTATAGCCCATTTAATTGCTAAACATTCCTTTTCTATTGTAGCATACTTCTGTTCTCTGGGATATAGTTTCCGGCTGATGAATAAAGATGGGCTGCTCTTCTCCATTGATATTTTGACACAATACAGCACCAAGACCAGTTTCTGAAGCATCTGTTTGTAATTCAAAAGGTTTATTAAAATCTGGAGATTGCAACACTGGTGCTGAACACAGTATAGCTTTTATTGTCCTAAAAGCTAAATCACAAGCAGGTGACCATGGGATTTTATTTAGGACTTGTTTCTTAGTCAAGTCAGTCAGTGGGGTTGCAATTGTGGTGAAATCAGAGATAAAGCGTCTATAATAACTAGCTAAACCCAAAAAAGATGTTGCTTGTTTTTTTGTTTCTGGGACTGCACATTGGGCTACTGCCTCCACCTTCTCTATTTCTGGACGTACTATTCCATTACCCAAAACGAAGCCCAAATATCTTGTCTCATTCATGGCTAGGGTACACTTGGAAGGATTAATAATTAAACCAGCTTTTTCAATGGTATCTAAAACATTAGACAAATGGGTAAGATGTGTTGCCCATTCTGAACTGAAAATCACCACATCATCCAAATAAGCAGAACAATAGGAAGAGTGATCATTCAACAATTTATCCATATATCTTTGGAAGGTGGCAGGGGCCCCATGTAAGCCAAATGGCATATAAGCAAACTGGTATAACCCTTAGGAGTGCTAAAGCTGTTTTTCTTTAGACTGTTCTTCCAAAGGGATCTGCCAATAGCCCTTTGTGAGATCGAGAGTAGAGATGTATTTTGCCTGTCCAATGTGATCTATTATATCATCCACTCTAGGAATTGGATAGCTATCAAACTGAGATACTTGATTGAGTTTACAGAAATCGAGACATAAGCGGATACCCCTTCCTTTTAGGTACAATTACCATAGGGATGACCATGGACTTCTAGAAGGTTCAATAATATTTAATTTCCGTAATTTCTCAATTTCCTGTACAACCTCAGACCTACTTCTTTCTGGCAATTGATGTGCCTTTTGCCTTATTGGGACAGAATCAGTTTTAATCGTATGTACTACATCAGTGGCTTTACCTGGGATAGTTGTGAAAACTTTTGTATAATGTTGTAGTACATTTTCCAATTCTGCATGTTGCTGACTGGTTAAATTTGAGTTAATATGTACATCTCTAATAGTTTCCTCTGATTCAAGCCTTTATAGGCAGAATCTAATTCAGTGTCTGAACTACTGGGCATAACATAAAGGTCAGCTTTAACATCAGAAGTAAGTCTGTCAGGCTATTTCTTAAGAGATTGCATGATAGATGGGTGTACACTTCGCCTCCGGTATCTCACTTGGTAAGTGACAGGACCAGTCTGGGAAACAATGGAGTAAGGTCCCTGCCATTTCATTAAAAGCTTATTGTTATTGGATGGCAATAATAACAGCACCTTTTCCCCTGGAAGAAATTGTTTTTCCTGAGTTTTACTATCATAATAGCATTTCTGCCCAGTTTGGGCCACCATATTTTGTTCATGTGCCTTTTTTGTGTGCTGCACTAGTCGCTTTCTAAGATTAACCAAATAGTCTAGGATATTGGTATATTTCAGTGTGGTCTCTCCCTCCCAAGTTTCTTTAACTATGTCAAGAGGTCCACGGGGGTTTCTTCCATACAGCAAACTGAATAGTGAAAATCCTGTTGAGGCTTGTGGGACCTCTCGGTATGCAGACAGGAATAGGGGAAGATATTGATCCCACTTTTTACCTTCTTTGTCCACAAACTTCCTAATCATATGTTTTAATGTCTGATTAAATCTTTCTGTAAGACCATCCGTTTGTGGATGGTAAGGGGTGGTTCGTAATGTAGTAATTCCTAAAGCTTTGTACAATTCAGTGAGTAGTGCAGCATTAAAATTTGTACCATGATCCGGCAGGATCTCTTTAGGAATACCCATACGACTGCAGAATTCTACTACTTTTTCTGCTATTTTTGAGGCTGTAACTGTTCTCAAGGAAAAGCTTCAGGATATTTGGTTGCATAATCACAAGGACAAGTATGAATCTATTACCCTTACTGCTTTTTACTAATGGTCCTACCACATCCATAGCTATACTTTCAAAGGGTTGAGCTACAACTGGTAGGGGCATTAAGGGTACTTTGTCCCTGTGAGTTATCTGGCTGATTTGCTGACAGGAAGGACAACATTTGCAATACTCAGCAACGTCCTCCTGTAGACCAGGCCAGAAGAATCGTTGCAGTAGTCTAGCAGAAGTTTGGTCTCGTCCTGCTTGTCCAGCACTAGGGATATCGTGTGCTAAAAATAGAAGATCTTTTCTAAAGTTCTGTGGTACCAGCATTTGTTCTATCTGTTCTTGTGTTTTAGGATTTATACATATTCTATCTAGAATTCCATTCTGTTGTGCAACATATGGTGAACCCAAAGGTACTTGTTTGTTAAGCTGTGAAAAGAAAGGGTTAAGTGTATTGTCATTTTGCTGTTCAGTTTTAATATCTACAATATGATATTGAGGCATGACATCACCAGTCCCATTTTGTTTTTGTTTCCAGTCTTTCTGTAATAATTTCTTTTTGGCCTTTGTTTTTCGTGGCCCTTTACCCTCTTCAAACAAAGAATCATCAAAAGAAAATATAGGGTCCTGTTGTATTAGTTGTGACTGAGCCCTTGTGGTTACAGCTGATAAGGCAGTGTCACATGAGGTTAAAAGGTCATTAAAGGCTGGAAAGTCTTGACCAATAATCAAAGGCACAGGTAAAGTGGGTACAACTCCTAATGTCATATCACATGTCTGTCCATTTATACATACTTGTGTCTGTGCAGTTGGGTACTGATGCACATCACCATGGATACAAATTACACCAGTGGGTTTAGTACTTAATAACTTGTTATCTAGTAGGTCAGCCTGGATTAAGCTTTGTCGGCTCCCTGAGTCCAGTAGCCCTTCTACCTGAGTTCCATTTACCATAGTCTTTATGAAAAAGTTTCCCAAGTTCATAGAAGCTAGGTATGCAGACTTTTTCTTTGGGCAGAAACGGGCTATGTGTCCCAGTCCATGGCAATAATGGCATTCTATGGTGGATTCAGTTTTTTTTGATGCCATCTCCCGACCTTCCCCTCTAGTCTTAACAATCCCTGTCCCAACTGATGAAACAATAGGTCTTACCGTAGTGGTTGCGGATGTTGTAGTAGGAATGACATTTTCTGTTCTCCTGTACCCTTTTTGTACTGGTTGTCATGCAGATAAGAAATCCTCGGCTAGGGTAATTGCAGCTTCAGCATTATCAGGATGGTGTTCCCTTACCCATAATTGGACATCTGCAGGCATAATCTGTACAAATTGCTCCAACACAAACTGCTCAATGATGGCTGGTACAGTCTTTCCCTCAGGTTGTAGCCATTTGTGACACAAGTCATTCAATCTGGTATAGGTCTCCCGAGGTGGTACATGGGGTAAATGCTTTAAAGATCGAAACCTTTGTCTATATGTTTCTGTGTTAATGTCATATCTTTTACTATCTCCTTCTTTACAGAGCATAATCATTAGCAATCTGGATATCCATACAGGTGTATGCCAACTGAGCTTTGCCAGATAGATATGGGGCAAGTCTTACCACCCATTGGGTAGCAGGCCAATTACAAGCCTGTGCTACACGTTCAAATGTTGTAAGATATGCCTCTATATAATCAGAGGGAGTCATTTTAGTTAATTTTATGTCTCTGGGATTTGTATGGGCCGCCCCTTGACCAGTCCCAATAAGTTGTAAGGCCTGTATTGTGTCAGCCCACCTCTGGTCTTGTCACTTTCTTTCATCCTCTCTTTTCTTCGGATCTACCTCTCGCTGGCGTTCCATCTCCATCTGATGTATAGCTAACCAGCGGAGTAAATCCCTGAGGTCTTCGGGGGAGGGGGTTCCAGCTGTTGTTCTTCTGGTCTCTTCACACCTGCCTCTTCCATCTTCTGTATGCCCTGTTTAACTTTAGGACGTGTGGCAGCAGGTAATCCTTCAAGAAGTGGTTCACCAACAGCAGCCACTTGGGTTCTGGTCAAAACCCCTGATAAGGCACCAGCTTCCTCAGGTTTATGTGCCATGTACCTGTTGAAAACCACTTGTGACCTGGATACTATGTGCAGTATCTTTACTGGAGTCCACCTATTCCTTATGGATCTCCAATCAAACCCACTTCTGGTACCAAAATGTCGTGGGTTGAACAAATCAGGTCACACAGGAATCAACAAATTTGGTACAACATACCTAAATGGTATGATTTTTATTAAACAAACAAACAAAAAAAAAAACAAATTAAATCCAAAAAAAATAACAGCTTACAGCAGCGAACTTATGATAATAAACAAACAAAATAAAACTTGAAAACAGCACAGCTTCCCTGCCAAGGGTCTAGCAGTGGAACATAATCTTGTGCAGTATAACAGAGAGCAGGAGGTCCTCACATGAACTCTCCCTAACAGCATCTAACCTGAGGATCTAGGCTGGCTTCTTTTAAAGAGTGGAGCTCCACCCCTTAGCTCAAAGCCCCACCTAATTATTAAGCTATTTACAAGAAATCATCTTATTTCTTTGTACAATCAATTACATAGAATACACATAAATGAAAGGCATAACAAATAATCAATTATTATGACATCAACATAAACACCCTAATGCTCTATCAAGATATGATTGCACATTTCTTGCAGAGTGGGCTGCATTATAGACAACTCCTCCCTTTTCTAAAAGGTAACCTAGGAGCTGCAGCATATAAAGAAGGGAGAAGGTGCTGCTGACTTTCTATAGGAGACAGCACTTTCAAGGACACCAGCACTGATTGGAGACATGATACTCCTGGGAGTTGTAGGTAGACCACATTTTAGTTCTTCTCTATTATCCTGTATTTTTAGTTAATTTGCTAATTGTTTAACCTTTTCAAGAACAGGATATTCCAATCTGCACCTGTACATATCCTAAAGAAAATAACATTTAAACTGGCATTGGCAATTTCTTAAGTTTGACTGTCAATCCAGCTTGCTTTTTACATTGTGAAAAACCTTTGCCTACCAAGTCTGTTTACAGACCTTTAGTTACTTTCATTCTTTAAGTCTGTGCAGCCTATTTAGACCATTTCTGCAAATTTAAGGGCAATGCAGGAAAAAGTGCTTATATTTAACTGGACCATGACGAGAAGAGCAGAAATAGGAAGGGAAGAAAATAGTTTAAATTGTAATACACAGCGTCAGATGGCCAGTCTGACTGCAGCATATTCTGACTGTTTTACACAAAAAAAGGGGGGGGGATTAGAAAGTGACAGGAAGACATAAAATGAAGGAGTAAAATGCTGTTGCGCAACAGTCTTTGGAACAGATATAGGAGAGAAGAAGAAAACGTCAGGTTCAGCTAAGCACTATTCACATGGGGGGGGTTCAACTACCACAGTCTCTATGAGTTTAATCCATTCCCCTTGCGTAGGGTGTGTTTCAGAAACCATTTTTTAGTGATGCTTTTGTTAGCTGCCGCTATTAATGTATTACATAAGTATTTGGTTTCATGCCCCTTGAGCTCCCTCGGATACATGCCCATGATCATGTGCTCTGGGCCAAGAGGAGTTGAAAGGTTAAACAAATCTTTCATATATGTCCAAATCTGGTTGCAGAACCCTTCAATCATGGGGCATTGTCAGAAAATATGTGACTGGCCTGCCATCCCAACCCCACATTTTCTCCAATAGGAGCCAGATCCAGCGGAACTCCACTGAACCACTTTTTCTGGGACCCTGAAATACCTAATTCGGAGCTTCCACGTGAACTCCCTCCAATCTGGGGCTAATGTGGTACACCATGTGTTTTGCCAAATATTATCCCAGCTTGTTTCACTTAGACTAATATCGAATTCTCGTTCCCACCTTTCTTTAACGTAGTTTGTGGTTTGCTGCATATTTTGGAGAAACCTGTTGTATGCCATAGATAAGGTTTTCCCACTTCTTGCTGATCCCCAAACTGTCTCAAAGAGGTTGTCTAGTGGAGTATCTCTAATTTTAATAATGAAAGAATGCAGCTGCTTATTAATGTAATCTCTAATTTGGTAGTAAAAAATCAGATCCTTTTGCATCCACCCAAATTTACGTTGGGCTTCCTAAAAAGAGATTATCCTCTCCCCACTCATGCATTGCCATGGAGCTCAACAACCGAGTCTGTCTTGGTTCTTGTACCATGGGTCTCTGTGTGCTTGTGTATACACTGCACTAGTTGACCACCATTGGTATTTCCATAAGGAGATCTTAGCGGGACCTGTTTTCAGGTATCCCCTACATCCAGCTATCATGGCTGCGGACCCTGAGAATTTCGGAGGAGACCATATCTGCCGGGAGGCCAGAGCAAAACATTGTGCCTGAAGTGGGGGTAACAGGGGTTCCGATAAATCAGTATCCTTCCACCATGATTTATAGTCTGGGTGCTGTAGTAACAATGCTACCCTTGTCTGGGTTGCATACCAGTAACCCAGTAGGTGCGGTACTCCTAATCCTCCCTTGCTCTTGGGTATGAACAGTGCATGCTTTCTGATTCTCTGCTTACCCGGGGACCAGAGAAACCGGAACAACATCTGCTGCCAGGAATCGATTTGCTTAATTGGGATTGCACATGGAACATTTTGAAAAAGGAATAAAAACCGAAGGAGGATATTAATTTTTAATGTTTGCACTCAAGAGTGTAAAGATAGTGGGATAAGGGACCACCTACATATATCTAATTTAATATTTTTAAAAAGTGGGAGGAAATTCAGCCTGAATAGTTCAGATGTGTTTACAGATAGGTTTATGCCCAGGTATTTCAGTGAGTCCATATCCCACCACATGGGGTAGCTTTGCCTAAGAGGGGGAGAGTTGATAATTACATTTTAAGACCTCTGTTTTAGTAGTATTTAGAGTATATCCCAACAGGGACGAGAACTTATGTAGTTAATCAAATAGGGCTGGGAGCGAGCTTTGAGGGCTGGACAAATACAACAGTAGATCGTCAGCATATAGGGCCAACTTTTGCTGTGTGTCCCCCAACCAGATTCCCTCTATGTCTGGGTTTTGTCGTATTTCTTGGGCTAAGGGTTCTAAATACAAAGCAAACAGGAGGGGCGAAAGTGTGCATCCCTGTCTAGTACCCCTTTCTAGAGTAAAATATGTAGACATATGTCCATTGGCCCGGACATTGTCTTTGGGGGCCTGGTAGAGTTTTGAGATCAGTTGTACAAACTGTAATGGGAAATCAAACCTGACAAGAGTTGTTTTTAAGAAGGTCCATAACACCTTGTCAAAAGCTTTCTCAGCATCTAGACTGAGAAGAAGTGCTGGTGTTTTAGAAGACTGGAGGGGGGCCATTATATGGACCGTATGTCTTAAATTGTCCTGAGATTGACGCACTGGGATGAATCCAGCCTGATCCATCCGTATTAGCTGTGGTAAAATACATTGCAGATGACCAGAGATGATAGATGTAAATATTTTGTAATCTGTATTTAAGATAGATATGGGCCGATATGAGGGACAAAGGGTTGGGTTCTTCCCTGGTTTGGGAATTACCGAGATAATAGCTTGGGACCATGATTCAGGTACAGCACTCGTTGGCGACAGTGCCTCATTATAGACTTTTGAGAATAGGGGTAAGCAAGGCTTTAAGGTGCTTAAATAATTCACCTGGGTAACCGTCTGTACCAGGGCATTTATTCATTTTAAGAGTTGAGATAGCAGTCAGTATCTCTTCTGTGGTTATAGGACCAATGATCGCCCCCTAGGAGGGCCAGGGTATTATGGGTAAATCTATGTTCTCTAGGTAGCTGACTAGTTCTGATCGATCTGGGGACTGTGTTTCCGTATTTAGCTCCTTGTAATATGTTTTGAAAGCTTCTACAATTTCTTGGGTAGTCTGAAGTATTTTGTTAGTTTGTGGATGAACTAAAGATATCACCTGGACCCTAGCTCTTTGTGTACATAGTCTGTACGCCAACCACCTCATTGCTCTGGAACCTCTTTCATAGAACTTCTGTCTTAAAAAAAAAGGATTTTTGTTCTGTTTGATAGTCCAAGGTCTCCTGTAGTATTGTCAGTTCCCTATGTTGCTGTCTATTGTATTTTTCTTTTAGCTGTCTCTCTAGTTCCCTGATCTGATTTTGAAGTGAGGTATTTTTAGTCTCCCTTTGCTTTTTCTTGTAGGCTGCCAGTGATTTCAGCTTACCCCTAAGTATAGCTTTGATGGTGTCCCAAACCACTGATATGGATATGCCTGGGGTATCATTTTCCTCCCATGCCTGTTGAATCGTGTTTGTTTATTGTTCCATGGTTTCTTTATCTTGCTGGAGGGAGACATTTAGTCTCCAGAATGTGCATTTCCGGAAGTCTCCAATATGCAATTCCATAAATATGGGGGCATGGTCAGATAAGACCATATCTCCTATCCATTTGCTTTTAACGAGGCTCATTGATTCTTTATGGAGGAAAAAATAGTCCAACCTAAAATATGTTCCATGCGGAGGGGAGAAAAGAAAATAGTCCCTCTGTTTTAGGTGCATTTGTCTCCACACATCAGCATATCCCATTTTTCCAAGAAATTTTAATTTTTTGGAAATCTCTTTGTCTACCCAAGCGTTTTTAGAGGATGAGTCCATATGTGTATTTAGTCGGATATTAAAATCTCCTCCTATTATGAGTTCTCCCTCCGCCCACTCCTGTAACTTAGTGAGGATAAGGCGATAAACCGCAAAGTCCGACCCCAGAGGGATGTATATAAAGGCTAAGGTGATTATTCTTGCCTGAAATCGGCCCTTCAAAAACACATATCTCCCTTCCTTGTCAGACATCTGATCCATTAGCTGAAATGGTGTTTTATTAGGGATCAGTATGGCAACTCTTCTTCATCTCCCCCTCCCATACGAAGCACTCCCCATAGTTTTAAAACCCATCTTCCCCAACTTCAGGTGTTCCGATGGGGAAAGATGCATCTCTTGAAGCATAACAAACTCTGCCTTTGATTTTTTTCAGCATGGAGACTATTCTACTTCTTTTGACAGGATTAGATAAACCATTTACATTGAATGAACAAATCAAGGATGTTTTATCCGTATTGTCTGTGCAGAGAATCCAAAATTATACCCGTGTCTTTTTTTATATACTCTGCTGCTGCGTAATGGCTGACTAACCAACCTAACAGAACTAGCTGTCTAGAACTATTTACAGACAACAAGTAATCGAAACAAAGTTTGAACATCTAACAGTTAAGAAATCTGAAAAACAAAAACAGAGTATACAATTCTACTTCCAGGGTTGAGGGACCAACACTGTGGACCCTTAATTCACCTTCTTATTCAGATAACAAAACAGAGGTGGTGGTGAAAGGATTGACCCCAATATGATTAGGGTCCTCTCACCTGAAAGATCCCACTTCTGAGGAAGTTTCTGAGAAAAATTAGTTATAAATCACACAGCAGACTCTCCACAACTTCTTTATGTTATTGGGAAGTAAAACCCATATATAGAGATCCCCCCCTGTGTTTCTAACAGCTCATTCCTAAAATAAGCTAGATCTCAGCCCTTCCTAGCGATTTTGTCCTTAGAGATAAACAGGACTGAAAAAAGAAAAGAGGAGGAAATAAGGGACTATGGAACCCATGAAAAACTTTAGTTGGGGTACTATTCCTGATCAAATCCCATTAAACAGTACCCTCCTTTCTTGCTGAGTAACATTAAGTCCCGGGTAGGTACTTCTCCTGAGGGTGCAGACCGATAGTCCTGAAAATGAAGCATTTCAAATAGAGCGATGGGTGTTGTAACTAACCCCAAATCAGTCGCCCCCCGCAACACGAAGAACAATGCAGGCATTTCTATTAGGAGACAGTACCTTGCAGCTCTCAGCCCTTTGTTGCATCAGTAGCCTGATTCTTCTGGCCATTGGATTTAGATTTAGTAGCTCGCACTTGTTCCAGGGCCTCATGCACTGCTTGTAATGGGGACTCAGCTCGGCGACGTGGTGCTACTGGTATCCAATCCGTGGAGTGAACGCGATTCCTAGCAATGCATTCCGCCTCTGCTTCCTGAAGTGGGATACCTCTTTCACAAAGTGCTTCCAAGGCTTTCATGGGGAAGAGTAAGTTTGTGGGCCATCTTCCCACTGGATCCTTAATTTAGCTGGAAAAGGAGTTTGAAATTTCAGTCCTTGTTCCTTCAGTTTGCGCAGTATTGGAGCGTATTGCATGCGGGCCTGTTGAATTTCCGATGGGTAATCATGATCTAGCGTTATGCGAGAGGGTAGATATTTTAATTCCTTCTTGGCCCAAGCTCGTTTTAGGAGGTCTTCCTTTGTCTTGAAACTGCTTACCACAAAGACCACTGAACGAGGTCTCGCATTTGGATCTTGGGGCTTTGGGACAAGAGATTGATGGGCCCGCTCAATGGATAAAGCATACTGTGGTGGTAAGTCCAAAACATCTCTCAATAAGTTTTCCAAGGATGCAGCCATTGGCATTTCTTCTGCTCCCTCAGCCAAGTCATACTTCCGCAAGTTATTACGGCGTGAACGACTCTCTGGATCTATAGTTTTCACTTCCAGTGCCACCGTCTGCTGGTAAAGGGCCTCCACCGCATGTGTGAGTCTGGCCATAACATCCTCAGCGTGTGTAATTCTAGTTTCCACCTCCTCCATTCGAGCATCTAATTTTTGAAATTGTTGAGAAATTTGCTGCAGATTGTTCTTTGTCTCGTTTCTAGCTCCCTGAATTTTAACCAGTATATTTTCATAGCAATTTCTGTTCAGTAGATCAGTTTCTCCTTCGGTATCATAACCTGAGGCCTGTGCACTTCTGATTAACTGGCTACGACTATGGCTGCGGCGGTTGTGTGACAATCCGACAGAATCCCTTTGCTTATCAGTCGACCTGCCCTTGAATTCTGCTACCTTGTCTCTTCTTTTACCTTCTTTAGACATGTCGATAAATTTTTCTTATGCTCAGCCTGTATAAGGGCTTGTATTTTAAAACGTGGGGTATGGAGTACAGTCTCTGTGCTGCCTAGTAGTCTGTGACGGAACCGGAAGTCCTCGAGCAAAACTACGGAGGTCAGTCCTAAGTAGGTTTTGGTACCCACGTACTGCTCCCTCATGGTCTGGATGTTAGTGGAAGCTTTTTCCTTCAATATGATCCCCTTGCTTTAAAAACAGCAGCATATTGGACCCAAACCAAGTTAAGCAGATGCGGGTAATTTACTGAGCATATTCTTTAGGTGTCTTTCGATTACCTCAGATTCCAGCAATATAAACCATAAAGATATCTTTAAAAAAGACATTGCCTGCATTTATTTGGGTACTGTGGGGTACTGCCTATGTGCTGCGGTCTCCGCTCCCCGATTGTGTTTTACATTTAGAGTGACTGCCTCTCCTGCAAACAGTTTGGACATTTATCTGAATGGGCTTTCACTGTATAAAGTTACTGTGTTATATAATATTCGTTAAAAGGGTATGTGGAAAAGATAATATGATAATATCAGAACCACTGTGTTATATTCAAAAGGGGCGGGAACAGTTCTTATGTGGGGGGGGGGGATGCACAGGCAAAACAAGGAAAAAATGACTGAAAAGAAAAATTCAAAGCTTGAATCAGACCCATGAATCTTCAAAATGTATAAGGAGCATAAGTGCTGACTAGTCACGAGGTAATATACAGATCAATTGGCTGGAACCCAGACCATGCTCTGGTTATAGTGAACAGACCTGAGTAAAAAGTCATGTACATTACTCGGAGTGCTCATCAATGGGGTGGGGAGCCTTCGATCTACCACCAGAGGGTGACATGGTATATTTTAAATGCCATCATTTACTGGTCCAGTTTGATCTATGACCTAGGGGGCCTGGTGGGATTTTCCACCACATTACCCCCTTTTCCTGAGGTGACTCCCGTAGGGTTCACTACAGGATTATATAGAGGGTACAAGAGGCAGCACTTCCGCCTTGGGAGTTACATTGTACATAAGTTTATGTATGTTTATAGTTGTGAGTTTATAAAGGTTCTTTGTATTTTTATGTTTTTGCCTGACTTCCTTGATAGAATATTGCTAAAACTCTACATAGACAATGAGATTGGTAACACACAGATTGGAGGTGCTGATAGGAGAGCATGAACTTCTTATAAGGGAACGGATAAGAGAGCCTATTATATGTGGGAGGGGAGCTTGGAGGAAATGCTGGCTGGGCTCTGTTCGACTTGTCTTATACAGCATACCATAATTAAGGGCTTAAATAGCACAAGGTGATAGGATAAAGATATGTTCACAGAACATGAATGGACTAAACAACCCTGTCAAAACGCATAAGGTGTTATCTGTATTTAAAATGCAAAAAAAACACGTTTTTGATGTTGCAAGAAATACACTTAGGTTGAGCGGAGCACCAGAAGCTACAAAAATTTGGTTATACACAGATTGTAGCCTCCTCCTATAGGGAGGTTAAAAGAAGGGAAACTGCTAATCCCAAGGTATACTTCATTCCAGCCCATATCCACATATACAGATTCAGAAGGGCGTCTTACGATAGTAACAGGATTATACAAGGGGAAAGAAATCACTTTGGCTAGCATATATAGTCCCCCAGGGTCAGACGCCAAAGCAATTAGATACCTTTTCCAAAAAATAACAGGACACCATAAGGGGGCATTGATCATGGGGGGGGTCACAGTTTTACCTTTGGCTACCTGGGCACCACGAACCCTCGCCCTCCCAGAAAATCAGGGGCCCAAAAAACAGTGCAAACCTGTATAAAGGAGGTCAGTTTGGTAGACGTGAGGCATCACCTCGGTGCCCCCCTCCAGCTCGACACCCTGACAGCTACACTTGAAAAAATACCATTACAGCGACAGTCGCTGTATTGGTCCATTTTCGAGTGTAACCATCCCCCAGTGTTCTGCCCCCTCCCTGGACCAACTCTGACCTGGAGTTGATAATCTTAAAGTCTTGCCCCCCACAGAAAACACTCGTCCTTCGTGCGGCACAGTACCTGCGTCGGTATTGTGCCATCGCTGTGCAGGAAGTCGACATTTTCACTGTCGACCTCCCTTGGTGCTTCTGCGCTACCTGAACCCCCACAGCAGGTCTTACACACATTACTGTGCACCTCATGGGTCTTATGCGAGGATAGATTTCTTTCACATAACAAAAGAGCATCATTCTCAAATATATGCTTATGACATATTCCCATCCACCCCATCTGATCATGTGATGATGATGTTAATTATGGATTGGGGGTAGCCCAAGAAAGTGACCCTTTGGAGATTTAACAGTTACTTGCTAAATCTCCCTGAGTTCAAAGATCTAATATTAGAGAGAATACCTCAAAAATTACAAGAGAATAGGACAGCGGGAGTGGAGGCTCGTACCCTGTGGGACACCCTTAAAGTTGTTTTGAGAGGGGATATCATAAAATACGTAGCAATCTACAAGAAAAAGCAGGCATCTCAGTTGATTGACCTGCAGAAACAGTTCATGGAGCTACAGAAACAACATTCAACAGGAGATGTGGCAGTCGGCCCTCTGCTTGAGGCCACCAGACAAAGAATTCAGCATATACAGTATTAGACATAAAAACAGAGCAAGCCCACCAATATTTAAAACAAAAATACTATGCGTGCCACAAGATTATTAGTGTATCATTTATAACAGAAAACAACTCAAACATAGATAATCCAAATTAAAAAAAACGATGGGGAGAACAGAAAACAAACCCTCACAAGTTAACCACATTTTTAGACAATTGTACCAGAATTTACATACACCGGAGGAACCAGAGGACTCACAGGGAGTGCAGGCCTTTTTATCAAGACTAGACCTCCCGAGTCTAACCCAAACACAAAGAAAGGCATTAGGCTCCCCACTCACGATGGGGGAACATGGGGCTGCTATCACAAATCTAAAATCAAACAGAAGCCACGAGATGGGTACTCGCAGGGAGTTTTATAAAATGTGTAGGGAACAGCTGATCCCGGTACTGCACCCAGCCTGGCAGGGAGTACTGGATGGGGAGGGGGCACCTGATTCATGGAGATAAGCTACAATATCCAGCATATTGAAACCAGGCAAAGACCATTTGTATTGTGCCTCCTACAGGCCAATATCGGTACTTAACATAGATTACAAGATCTTTACAGTAGCGATGGCTAGGAGGCTGGAAACCTTGCTTCCTACCGTGATCAACATGGATCAGTGTGGTTTTGTCACCTCTAGACAAGCCCAGGATAATATTAAGAGGACCCTGCACATTTTGCACCAAGCCACCCAAGTTGAACTCCGTTTTCCTCTTGTTGAGTCTGGACACTGAGAAGGCCTTCGACCGGGAGGCATGGCCCTTTTTGACTACCTCACTTGGAAAGATGGGATTCTCCAGAGACTTTACACAACTAATTATGTCCCTGTATGAGGATCCAAGAGCATATATCAAAATAAATGGATCCATTTCAGAGCCTATTCATCTGAAAAGAGGCACTAGGCAGGGGCGCCCGCTTTCACCCCTGCTTTTTGCCATATATTTAGAACCCCTAGCTCAGGCAATCAGGCAGGATCCTAATATCCAAGGAGTAATGGCGGGAGTGGGTGGGGGGGAGACAGCATATACTCGTTCTGAACGTAGAAGATTTATTACTCTATGTAACAAACCCTGACACTTCTCTTCCGCCATTATGGCAGTTATGAACAAATGTTAGTAATCTGGCGGGATGTAAAATTAACACTACAAAGACAGAGGCTCTGAGGATTAACTATTCCCCTTCTCCTATAATACAACAACAATTTCCATTTAAGTGGGATCTAGTAAGTCTAAAACACCTTGGGATACACTTATCAAAAGACCATCATCAACTATATGACCTTAATTACTGCCCACTGATGCGCCAAATCATGTCAGATCTTGAGGGATGGAAGACTGTACCACTCCCACTGATTCAACGAGTGGATGCAGTAAGAATGAATGTTTTGCCTCGCTTCTTATACCTGGCTCAGACACGTCCGATTCCTATACCGGTTACCATGTTAAAAGAACTGAATAAAAAAAAATCTCCAGATTTGTATGGGACTCACACAAACCTAGAATAAAATTTTCAGTACTACAACTACCAAATATAATAGGTTGTCTGGCATTACCGGACCTCCTGGCCTACTATCAGGCCTCTTAACTCAGAATAGTGATATATTGGCTCCACCCCCAATATCAAGCTAAGTGGAGGGACATGGAGATGAGGGAGGAGGACCTGACTAACATAAATAAGATATTATTACAAAGCCCAGCACCCACATTGTTAGAAATAATAAATAATAAGCTTTATTTATGAAGCGCGATTCTTAAAACCAAAGTACAATAATAATAAATATTAAAACAATAAATTAGTAAGAGTTCATAAAATACTAGCAATACAGAATACAGATGAGTCAAATAGTGTACTCACTAAATGCTTTTTCAAACAGATGAGTTTTTAAGGCTTACTTGAAGCTCTCCATGGTCTTGCACTCTCGAACCTGACGCGATAACAGACAGCCCATATACCATTAATACTCTGCATGTCTGGAGATCCATTCTGAACTCAATTCAGTTAACTGGCCATAGGTACCTCCTCTTTTCACTCCCATTCTGTCTTGCCTTCTTACCTGCTTGTATGGACCATGGCTTCCAGAGATGGGAGAAGCAGAGGTTACATTTAGTGCGCCACTTCATTGATAAAGGTAGGATATGTTCATATGAGGAAGTAAGGGCTAATTATGATATCAGACCACAGGACCAGTTTAGAGTGTTACGGGGGGGGGCACACTGGACTTCATTTGTTCATTGATATTGGTCCCCTCTAAAAATAATAAAATAGTTTAAATAAATTTATAAAGCCAGGGTTGAGCAGATCACACACTGAATTGGTTTATGATTAGGGGAAAGCTGGGACTCTTTCCTAGTGATTTGCTCCCAGCCACACCTAGCAGACTGCACTTTATAAATGTGAGATAAGGAAGCTGGAGTATTGTCTTTGCAAACAGAGAATGAAATGGCAGGACTCTAACTCAGATCAACAAGGTACTTTTTTACATTATTTAACGTGCAGGACCAAACCGATTGGGGCCACTTTGACGGAGTGGTTTGGCTTGTTCACATTTTGGCCAAAGTTTGATAACTAAGAGCCCCTATTTAAAATATGAGAGAGAGAAAAATTCTTCATTACAGGCCTGTTTTTTTTTTGGTGGGGGGGGCACACTGAACTTCAGTTGTTCAGTGTTACAAGCAACTAATTTTGTCAGTTCATTAGCTGGGGGAAATAGGGGGCGTGACCCACTGCCTCATATAATGGAACAGTTGTTGCTTGCCCGGGATGGTAAGGCAGCTGTCACACACATCATTTCATACCTATACCAGGCGCTGCTAGACTTAAGGGGGAACTCTCTCTCTTGAGACTCACGTGCACCTGGGAACAGGATTGAGATAGTTATTGATAAGGGTACATGGGACCTTCACCCAAGGTTTCTACATGTTGGTATGGCCTCACCGGCATGGAAAGAATTCTCATGGAAGATGACATACAGATATTCCAAAACTCCCATCATCCAGGCAAAGTACTATGAACTCAGAAATGCTGCATGTTGGAGGAGATGTGATGGCACTAGAGCCACACACAGCCGTATATTCTGGCACTGGTGAAATCTGCAGCCCTTTCTCAGTAAATTATCGGCAGCTCTAGGAGAAATATTCCCACTATTCCCTCAGCTTACACCCCAAATATTGTTATTTTCTTCACTGCCACAGAATTACCAAGATTCTAACACAAGGAAATTAGTGTGCATATGTACCTTAGCGGCAAAGAAAGTTATAACCCAAATTGGCTTTCATCTACCCCCTAACACTAGACAAGTGGCATGACTTAATTATCCAGATCTATAAGATGGAACAACTGACAGCCATAGTCAATAAAAGAAGGTCAATTTGAGATACTCTGGAGGAGATGGGTGGTATATATTTCTTTGATTAAACCAGATTTTATACCACAATAAGGAAATGACACTGAAACCCATACGAACTGGAATTACTTGAAGTAAATGCCATGAAATGTATAGCGTGATAGATCTGAATGATGAAATGTCAGTGAGTTTCTTATGTATTTGTGCATTTTTTATTTATTGATTTAGAAAATGACGACTTGTATGTCTTCTGTTTCCTTTTACTTTTGCCTATGTATTGTTGAGGTTAAAAAGTCGAAAATAAAAAAGTTTAAAAAAAGAAAAGGGATTCCCTATCTGAGGCCTTCCCAGTGACCGAGGCCATAGTTGGTCCGGCCTTCGAGCTTTGGCAGCACCCAGCCTCCTGCCCTGCGCCTTCCACTCGCATGGCCCACAACTATGCAGTTCCCATCGGCACCCCCTCTGGGTTTACACAGCATTCCTTTGGCCGAGGGATTGGTGGCCGAATTTGTGTTCCGGAACTCAGGCAATTTGGGAAACACGAATAGACCCCCGGACAAAGAGTCTAAAAAGTTGGACCATGCAGCGAGAAAGGTCTATGCTGCTTCCTCGCTCAGTCTCCAACAGGCAGGTTCAGCTGTTATTATGGCACACTTCTCCCATGCCCTCTTGGGCTCCTTGGATGAAGTGCTTCCTCATCTCCCCACAGACCTTCAGACCACGGTCAAGCAGGTCTGTGATAAGGGTCGGGCTGTTGCTAAACAACAACTCCAGACAACGTTGGACATCAGGGATTTGTGGAGGGGTTGTGGGATAACACATGGATCAGACACCAAACTTCAGGTTCAAGCACACAATCCTTGTGTGATGTTTATTCAAAATACAGGAAATAAGCTTCAGCAGTGTCATATTACTTTTCCGGTACATCATTTTGCAGCAACAGATTATGTATGTCCTTTCTCTGCACTTAGCCAGCACCTACTGACACTGATTTCTAATCTAAACATTTTTAGAGAAAACCCTTCATCCCTATGTGGACCTTGTGTGCTTGGGTAGTGGGGGCTCAAAAAGAAAAAAAACCAAAGCAGCTATAGACAAAGGCCTGGATATTCAAAAGGGTTGTGCGTGGCATGACTGGGATGTGCCATCGCCCTCGAATAACCAACACAATATTCAAAGGGTTAAGTTAGATGTAGTGCAACTCCTGATGCGCTGGGGCACATCGGTAATGTATGCGGTGCAAGTGTGGGGGGCATGCCCATGCATATGTGGCACATCCTGATATTCAGCTCGGGATGTGTGGCACATATGCTAGCAAAACTAGGAATAAGTCCTGGCCACCCACAGGCGAGCTGCTATATTGCAGGGCGCAACACGGCAGCCGCCAGCCGTGGGTGACCACCCGCCCACCCAGAATACAGTCCACAAGCTCCCTGCTCTGGGAGCATTGTGTCCTTACCGCCCCATCGCCCAATGGTGGTCCAGTGTACCCTCTCCCCACCCTGCCCACTGAGGTCCCCGCCACCTAGCACCCCCAGTCAGCGGCGGGTGGCAACACCCCACCCACATGCTGCCCGGCTACCCGCCTACTGACAGCGTTCAGTACGGTCTGTATGCCCATTGGTCCACTGCATGGACCAGTGGGCATGCAGACCATACTGTACTATATAGGCCCGATTTATGAATGAACTCGTTCCACTGGACCACCAGGGTTTCTCTTGCTATTTTCGCCTGCGATTGGGGATGGGGGTTTCCTCTGGACCATCAGGGATGTTAAATATACATATGCCTGCGATCGGGCGGAGGGTTCCACTGGACCACCAGGGAGTTTAAATCTACTGCCGTCCGCAATCGGGCGATGGGGGGTTCCACTAGACCACCAGGGAATTTATACATACATATGCCCGCGAATGGGCGATGGACTGCATTCCACTGGACCACCAGGGAATTTATATATACATATGCCCACAGTCAGGCGCTGGAGGGCAGTCCACTGGACCACCAGGGAATGTATATATACATATACCCGTGATAGAGAGCTGGAGGGCAGTCCATTGGACCACCAGGGAGTGTCTTCAACGTATGCCCACAATCGGGCAAATGGGAGTGGGGACCACCATGGGACTGCAGTACATTGGTCCCTGATGGCTGCAGCCTGGCAGGGTGCCAGGCGTAAGTTGCCGGGGATCTTATCTGTGTCAGTCTTCACCATTCATCACAGATGGGTACTGGCCAGGGTCAGGACCCAGCGAGTGCTTTTTAAAGGATAGGCGAACCGGATGCAGCATCGGGCGTGGCGCTCGAGGATTAGCCGTTAAGCTGTGTCGACTCCACCTGACTACCAGTTCTTCGCCTCCCCCCGCCGAGGTCGCCTCGTGGAAGCCTGAAGAAGTCTTCACAGTTTTAGGCCTAAACCTGCGATATTTTCGCCGCCAGTCCGGCGGTCTACTAGTTCTGGGTACTGCCTCCATTCGGCGTCGCCCGGTAAGATCTTTCCTTTTTATTAACATTTAAGCTGCGTCGAGTCTTTTTTTGGTGGTGTTTCTTCCGTAGGTCATGCCGCGGTCGGAGGGGCAAAAATTCTCTAAGGCGGGGCGGCCCCCTATGCGTCGGTGCCCGTGTGGCTGCAGTTTCTCCGTGACCGACCAGCATGACCGGTGTCTCGCGTGTCTTGGCCCGCTTCACGACATGCATTCGTGCGACGCCTGCTTCTCCATGGACCGCCACATCCTCGAACAGCGCGCGTGGAAAGTTGGACGAGCTCCGCCGACTTTCGGGGGATGGATTTACACTCGTTGGGCCAAGCTGCGCTCTCTCGGCCTTTCCTCCGAGTCCCTTCCCAGTTCTATACGGACCATGGAAGAGGGAGCCTCGACCTCCCGTAGCCTAGCCTTGGTCGAGGCTCCTCCCGTGGCGCAGGAGGCCTGTCCCGCTTCCCCCCGGGAGCGGGCGGGAGGCGCCGCCATGGCAATCACCCCTTCGGGGGTAAAGGCCCCCCCGGTGTCGCTCCCGCGGTCCGAGGCCAGGTGCACTGCCATCCTCGACGCCGTCGGGTCGATGTTGTCTAAGCCTTGGCGCTGTTTGCGGTGCCGAGGGCATAGGTGGCGCTGAACTTCGTCTCTGGCGCGTGGGCCACTGCCGGCGCCGCTTGCGGCGTCCGGCATACTGCTTTCAGCGCCCGCTGACCCACACCTGAATCCGGCGTGCGCTGCTTTGCTATGTCAGCCTGAGCACGCTCTTGTACCTGAGTTGAGCATGGCGCGGGTCGAATTAAGCCGCCCGGTACTTCTGGCGCCGAGGGGCCAGGCGGTGCTACTGTCAGTGCCAGTCATTTTGGAGACCATCGGCGCGCGGTGGTTCCCGGTGCTCGCGGCGCCGTGCGATTAAGCGGCGTCGTGCTGAAAACCCTACTCGGGGCCGCTCGGCGCCCGCTTCAGCAACTCGGTACCGCTTCGCGGCGCTGAGAAACTAGCGGTGTTTGCGTCTCCGGGGAGCGCTATTGAGGATACTGCGGTTGCCGTCTCTGTTCCAGCGCGCTCGGCTGGTGGGCCAACGGCACTGCGGCTAACTATCTCCCGGACCCCGGATCTCGGCTCGCCTACCGCCTTCTGCCAGCTCCCCGCCTGCGGGGCGGCGTGGAGGCGCGGGGTGGCTCGACCACTGCCACGATTTCCAGGCCGCCAGCGAAGGTTGTGTTTCCTCGCTCTCCTACTGTCTGGCTTGGGGCCTCAGATTCCACCTCTTGGTCGGAGCCCAGCTCAGAGTCGGACGGGCAGTCACACCCTTCGGAGTTGCCTGCACAGGAGAGTGAGCCAGTGGTCTCTTCGATGAGTCAGAGTCAGCCCCCTGCTGAGGAGCGTCGGGTTCCCCTCCAGATCGGGGTCAGTGGCACTGACCAGCAAGCTGTGGTGCATGCCACCATAGCCATGCAACCTGGTCTGGGGGGGTTCCTTGACCCTTCAGCGGAGGTACCCCCTCCCGTGGTGTGTCTCGATCGCCCAACTTTGGGGCCCATTGGGAAGCCTATGGCTGAGGAGGGTTCTGCGCCCTGGATTTCCCCTTCGGGGACATCCCAGAGATGCCAGCTACCTAGGCTGACCCTTCCGAGGACCAGGACCTTCCCGGACTCTGAGGGGTCGAGGGGTGTGGGGTCGGCGTGTCGGCCTTTCTCTGGGGTCCACCCGGGCCCTGGACGAAGCCGAAGTGCGGACTTCCGCCCTTCCCCTTCCGGTTCCTTGAGAGGGTCCTATTCTTTGGAGGCAGGGGACCGTCCTTCTAGACCTATACGGCCCCGGTCGCCTCACTGGGGGGATTCTTCTGGGCACAGCCTAGGCAGTACCAACGTGGTTGTACAGCTGTCGGCTGCGGAGTCTTCCGGAGCCCCTTCCTCGGGTGTCCATGGTCCGCTCCCTAGCCCTGGCAGAGGCCAGCCGATTCCTTCCCTCGGCTCTGCCCCTACCCCTCTGCCGCATTCTCCAGCGCTCCCAGGCATTCTTGGTCCTACTGGGCCTCTCACCTGGGAGCAGTTCAGAGCGGTGGCTTCTCGGTTCCCTGCTTACGTTAGGGTCTTGGACAGTCAGGTTTTCAACCTCCCCGAGCAGCCACCCTCGGAGCATATGGTGACTCCAGTTCCTCATCCCCTCTTCTGGGGGTGAGGAACCATCTATCACATCTCTCCTGCCGCTGATCTCGTGGAGTATCAGCGTTTCCTCGCGAGGATGTTGGAGGACCTTCACCTTCCCCCCATCCGCGAGCAATCCAGAGCATGTGGCGCACGGCTTTCTAGGCGATTTCAGGGCGGCAACCCTTGTGGTGCCCCCCCGGCCTGCTCCCTTTCGGGAGGCATCCATGCGTTTCTGGCAGAGGCCCTTCTCCGGAGTTACTGCCCCTAGGGACCTCAGCCAGAGGTATTGCGCACCCACGGAGTCTTCAGGCTCCATGCCTCATCTGCAGTCTGGATTGATGCACCTGGACACTCCCGACGGGCTTTGCGCCCTCCACCGTGACCGGCCCCCAGATCAGGACTCTTCGGATTTTGATTTCTGGGGGAGGAGGACTTTCTACTCGGCACGGTTGCTTCTCTCCATCTCCACTCATCAGGCCCACTATGCAGCCTACAACAGGTTCTTGTGGTCAGCGCTGGGTCAGTTCCTAGCTGCTTTGCCTGACTTGGAGCAGACCAGGCAAGCCATCGCTCTCTCTGCACATGGCCTGGAGCTAGCAAGGCACCAAGCAAGGGCGTCTTATGATGCCAACGAGGTAGCTACCAGAGTGATAGGGACAGCGATCTGCACCAGAAGATCGGCGTGGCTTCGCCTTTCCCGGTTGTCACCCTTGGCCCGGCGAGGGTGATTGCTCTGCCCACCAGGGAACCTATCTTTTTCCCGTAGGGCGAGATGGCTGCTTGTCGGGCAACTTCCTTCCCTCCGGGGACCCTGTCTCGCCTCCCACCTCGGCCTCCCCAGGCCCAGAAGGTTCCCCCTCAGTGTGTCACCCACTGAGGGCTAAGGGACACTGTCCCTTAGGGTGCACTAGTCAACCCCTTTGGGGGCTTAGTATCACCATCTCAGATGAATGGTGAAGATTGACACAGATAAGATATAGAAATTACGTACTACCGTAGTATGATCTTTCTGTATCTTCACCATTCATCTCAATCCCGCCCACCGTCCCCCTGGGGCCTCAGTCTCTGGGTCCCCCTCCCTCTGTGCCTCTCCCTCTCTTTGGAGCAGGGTAAAGTAGGGACACACAGGGGGTGTAATTTCTTCCCCTTTAAAGGGTACAGCTCGAGTGGCATTCCTTCTCTACTGCATATCTCCACCCTATCAGGGTGGGAGTTGTTGGTTGCCCTCCTCCTGTCATCCAACTATTTCAGAAAAAAAGGGAATCCCCTTTTTTTCACCAAATCTTGTTACAGAAAGAGTACTAATCCCTGTACCCTGTCCTTCTCCAGTATAGCCGACTCTGCTTTTGGGGTGTTGCCACATATTCTGTGCCTTGAATTCTGGCAAGAAAACTTTGCTACTCCTTGCAGTTCCTGTACAGTTTGGTGACGGGCAAGGGTCCTGGATCCTTGTTACCTCACTCTCTCCTAAATTTTCTCCCTCCTTCCCTTCTTCCGCTTCCAGAGCTTGGGGCCCCTACCCAATCCCCTTAGTCTCATCTCTCCTCTGCTGTCCTCTCAGTCGTTATTTCTCCTTTTGGTTCAGTTCTTCCTTCCTTTTTCTGTCCCTTGGACTCTCTTGTCCCACCCTCCATCCCTTCCTCTTACCTCTCCAGCGACTCAGAACTGGTAGTCAGGAGTCGACACAGCAATAGCTAATCCTCGAGCACCATGTAATGCGTCCGGCCTCGGGGGCATGCTATGCGCCGGCTCCGCCTATCCTTTTAAAAAAAAGAGCTCCCAGGGGTCCTGACCTCCGGCCAGTACCCATCTGTGATGAATGGTGAAGATACACAGAAAGATCATAATTACGGTAAGTACTTAATTTCTATATCCGCGCACCGCATGCAAATGGGGCCATAATGACATGCAAATGGCACCATTTGAGCCTTGCATGCATAGTGGCCTCATTTGCATGGCCAGTGCTGAATAGCGCGGGTGATGCGTGTAGCGCAACTGCACTTGCACTGGCGCATCCCCTTGCTCCCATTCTGCCACATGCGCTGGCGCAGTGCATGCGCATTCAGTGCCAGATTCAACGGTGCTGAGCCATGGTGCAGCACCATTGAATATTGCCTGGTCCATGCCCTGGCGCAGCCCAGTTGCGTTGAGCCCAGGCTCGGGCCCCTGCCTGGCGCAGTCTGAATATCCAGGCCAAAGAACCTCTATGCAGAACTGAAAAAAGGTTACCCCAAAGGGCATTGGCAACAAATCAAGTTTCAAAGAAATACAACATCATACATACTTAGATAATGCAAAGCATCATGGGATATATACAAATCACCATGCAATTTCAGGTTTGTTCAGTTTACAGCAATTTACATGCTTTTTTTTTTTATTATTACTTTTTTTTATTCTTTTTCCCTCCGGTCATGGCCCAAGGAGGCATCTCTCAGGCATCTTGCCTGTTCCTGGCTGCCTGAGGTCCCCCTGAACCTGTGCCTCCTCTCTCCCCCACCTTTCCCACAGCCAGCACCCCCAGTTTAACCCCTCCGGGGTGGATCCGCCCCTCCTCATTGGTCACTCTCACACACATAGACTCTGGCTGAGGGAGTGGGCCTTGCACGGAGGACCTGGAAGGCCAGGCAGGGTGGATCCGGTGGTGGGCATGGGGGGCAGGTGCCGTCACCTCCCCCTCGGAGCCAGGTTTTTCCTTGTTCTTGGTGCCCCTCCCCTTGCGTGGTGCACCCATGACACTCTGGCACAAGGCCACCCTGCCAGCATCATCCACACTGCGTGACGTGCAGCTGATGCACTGCAGCACCCTGATCTCAAACGGGAGCATCTGGTGCATTGAGCTATCCCCTATCCACCCCCCAGGGTAGGAGAGCAGCCCCATGGGTGCTCAATCTTCACCTCATCCATGCTAACCCCCAGTGCCTGAGCTCACTCCCGAACTCGGGTCGCCGGCGTGGTGCAAGGTGTGGTGTCCAGCGCCTCAACCCTCAGCGTCACCTGGCTGGCTACATGCATTTTAAATAGCACAACTAACTTAATTACTGTAATAGTTACCTAGTACTTTTTACCATTATAAAAAACACCTAGTGCCATGGTATTTTCAACATTTACAGGTTTCATAAACACAAGGTATATACATCAAGGTATTTTATCACATAGTGCTGTTACATACTAAATCCAACAATGATAAACACAATCTGTTGTTTTATAGATGCTCGGAGGTCACCACAATAACCTCCCTGTATGAGGACCTGAGAGGGAAAAGGAAAATTAGAGGATACTATAGCTTAGTCAAGAAAGGCAAGGGGGTGCCCACAGGTGGCCAACCTTATGGACTAGAAACTGTAAAGGATAGATTAGGCTAAGAAACAGAAGAACTGTTACAACAGATTTAAGAAAAGGTCGGTCCTCAAGACTGGCAGGAGCTCCCTGTCACATATCCCCCACCTTAAGAGGGAAGCAGTTATTGCAGACTGCTTACCACCTTCCTATCCCAGGAAGGGATGGAGCTTCCACCCATCCATCTTCAGAAGCTCTGTCTCAGGGTCCTTATTAACGATAAACATTCTATCATAATCATCGTAGATATCATCATTCTTTACCCTGAGGCATTAACACATTTCTCAGCAGAGACTAATGGTACCTTCCCTGAACTATCTCCTTTTGGGAAAGTACGTGATATTTCACTGACATCAATTCCTGCACCATATCCAGACGTGAAATCAGCATAGATATGTTTTGTCCCTACCCTGTGGGACACAGTACATCGATAAGGCTGAAGAGTTAAGTACCACTGCATTATACAGGGATTTTTCTCTCTCATTTGGTGCAACCAACAGAGGGCATTGTGATCAGTTACAACCTTAAATTCAGCCCCCCACAAGTAATATTTCAGAGACTCAATAGCCCACTTGAAAGCTAAGCATTCTTTCTCTATGGTAGCATATCTTCTCTCCCTCTCATGTAGCTTCCTGCTGATATACAGTACATGATCGGATGTTCTTCCCCATCTATTTTCTGAGATAAGACTGCCCCAGTGCCATTCTGTGATGCATCAGTTTGAACCTCAAACACTTGGTTGAAGTCAGGGCTTTTCATTACAGGAGCTGTACATAGAATTGCCTTGATATTCCTAAATTGCTTATCACAAATGGGGTCCACTGAACCTTATTTGGGCACCTCTTTTTAGCGAGATCAGTCAAAGGACTAGCAATGGCTGAGAAATTAGGAATAAATTTCCAGTAATAACCAGCCAAGCCTAGGAAAGATCTCACATGCTTGTTTGTGGTAGGTATTGGGCTGTTTGCTACTGCTGTAACCTTCTCTACCTCAGGCTTCACTTGTCCGTTTCGTAAAATGAACCCTAGGTATCTTGTCTCGGTCTTTGCTAGGGCACACTTAGCAGGGTTAATGGTCACTCCTGACTCCTTTATTGCTTGCAGTACCTGGGACAAGTGTCTAACATAGGTTTCCCAGTCAGGACTGAATATGACTACATTGTCCAAATAAGCTGCATAGTACTCAGTGTGTGTGGTCTTAGAATATGGTCCATAAAATGCTGAAAAGTGGCTGGGGCCCCATGTAGTTCAAATGGCATTGTGACAGACTGGTATAAACCGATTGGGGTGCTAAATGTGGCTTTATCTTGTGAATCAGGTGACATGAGTATTTGCCAATACCCCTTAGTAAGGTCCAGGGTGGAGATGTACTGTGCATTGCCTAGCCTGTCGATGATGTTGTCTGTTCAGGGCATTGGGTAGCCATTAAATAGTGACACGTTGTTGAGCTTTCTAAAATCTAGGCATAGATGTATCCCACCCTCTTTCCTGTCCACTGTGACCATGGGTGAAAACCATGCACTCTTTGAGGGCACAGATATGCCTAACTGTTCTATTTTTTTAACTTCCTGAATCACCTCATCCCTCACCTTCATGGGCAGTTTGTAGGGCTTTTGGTGTGTAGGATTGTCTTGCGTGGCAGTTATGGTGTGCACAATTCCTTTGGCCCGGCCAGGGACGTTTGTGAATATGGGCTCAAATTCTTGTAATACCCCCTGCAAATCTTTCTGTTGCTGAGGCTCCAATTCAGGGTTTATCTGAAGCTCCTCCAATGGTCCTGACTGTTCTAGCCTTTTTATAGACAACCTCCAGCTCTGACTCCCTAACTTCAGGATGGATATAAAGGGAGGGGTTAGGCTTCTCACGCCATTTCCTAAGGAGGTTCACATGGTACATTTTCTGGACGAGTCTCTTTCTGGGCATGCTAAGCTCCTAGTACACTGCTCCTGTTTGCCTTAAAATGGTGAAGGGGCCCTGCTATTTCATGAGTAATTTGTTATCTGTGGAGGGAAGGAGTAACAACAATTTGTCCTCTGACTGAAATGTTTTAGTCTTCAAACCCTGGTTGTATCTTTCTTTCTGCAAGTCTTGCTTCTGTTCTGAGCTCCTATTCTAAGCTCTGGTGTGCCAAGTTGATATACCTCACCAGGCATTTGCATAACTGAGTCATGTACTCTACGACATTAAGATGTCTCACCTCTTACCCTTCTTCCCAGTGTTCTTTAACTACATTCAGTGGCCCCCCCTTTGGGTTCCTCCCATACAATAATGAAAAATGCGAGAAACCAGTGGACACTTGAGGGATTTCTCTGTAAGTGAAAAGTAAATAGGGGAGGTACCTATCCCAATCTTTACCTTCGCATTTTACATATTTCCTCAACATTCTCTTTAACGTCTGATTAAACCGCTCTGCGAGTCCGTCAGTCTGTGGGTGGTATGGGGAAGTACGCACTGCTACCATGCCCAGCAGACGGTACCATTCTTTTAGCAGGTGTGCATTAAAATTACTCCCCTGATCAGTAAGTATTTCTTGGGGGATTCCCATGCGGCTAAATACCTTTGCTAGCTCCTCTGCTGTCCTTGGGGCTGTGACAGTTCTCATGGGGATAGCTTCTGGGTAGTGGGTAGCGTATTCACATATGACCAGTACAAATCTGTTGAATTAATTATTGAATTAAGTTTACTTTATTTTAAATGCGTAAAACTATAGTTTGTTACATTTAATCACAATAAGGTCCTGAATACACACGATCATAGCTAGATCTATAAAAGCAGAACAATGTTTTATACAAGCACCTTTTTTAGACAGAAGTCTAATACAAAACATTTTATACACACATTCATACAAACATTCCGCCAACATAAGCCTAATAAAGTCATAATTTCGCAATTCCAAAAATTATTTTTATAGAGTCTAGTTTAAAAACCTATTTTTTTACACTCTAGACCATATAAAGGAAAGTGCAGTGGTACTAGGGGTCGAATATACTTTCGCGTTTGTGCACCCAGAGTGTACATTCAAACAATGTATGCAGAATATCAATCTCTGATTTATTGACACAATCGCAACTGCTTCTAAATTTTGGACATTGCCAATTATTCAAATTATAATAACATTTGCAAGGCATGCCAACCTTAATCTGCATATAGTATTCCTATGTAACCCATTTTCACAGAGGGACAAAAAAGGTTCTAAACCCCAGTTGATCTTAACACTTGAATAAAAACATACTGTATGTCTTAAGTCATGCATTTTTGCAAAATCCTGCTGAACAGCTATATCCTTTAACCTCTGGACCACTTCATTAACATAACCTTCTGAATTAGTTAAAGTATGATTGCTCCACAAAGCAGGGCATCCAGTTTGTTTTAAAACCGTATTTAGTTTAAGAAACCAGGACTTAATCTGCCCATTCTGCACCAATTTCCCCAGCGCTTCAGCCCAACATATCCATGGAAGGCTGTTACTATTTGATTTCATCTGTCTTTCCCAATACTTAATTACTCTTAACAATATCCTTTTTCTCACCTGTAACAATCCTGATTCCAGTCTCAAAAAACACGAAGGACAGTCCTGGGGGAGATTTAAAATAGATCTTAGAAATTGATTTTGAATACATTCAAGGTTAACTCTATCCAAACAAAGTCCCCACACCTCACTGCCAAATAATAATTGGCTTATCAATTTTGCTTTAAAGGTTTTTTTCAAAGAAAGAAAAGAATTATTAGCAACTCTAGCAGCAAAATTTTGAATTGCCCCCATAGTTTTAACAGAGTTGTCAAATGGCTGGACCATGATAAATTATTTTCAATAGTTACACCAAGATATTTAAATTCCTTGACTACGTCAAAACTGCATCCATCAGTTACCCATTTTAGCTGGTTAGACTTCCCATTCACAAGAATTTTAGATTGTACACACAGGGACAGGATAATTCCTTTTGGAATATAAAGTGGGTAGGATCTGGTTCTGCTAGACCACCACAAGAGGCTTCTAAGTCGTGCTTTGGGCTTCCATCAGGAGGGTTTCAGTGACTGAGTGAAAACCCTCCTCCTTGATAGACTAACCCCACCTGCACCTTCTTGCTCACCAAGTAGGGGGTTGAAGTGCGTCTGGATCTGTTGCTTGTTGTCATCTGCACTTTTCGGTCTTCCCTTAACCAGTAGACTTTACCTCTGGCTTTTTCAGCTCCTGAAGTCCTTTACTTCAGATTGGTACATGTCTTTGACACTATTAATTTTGGTCCTATACCAGATTGTGAGGCCGGGTTCTCACTGCTCTCCTAGAGTGGATGCGGCTTCCTGGCAGAGTTCATTTTTGTGTCCATTACAGTCATCTGTAAAGTGGTGTTACAACTCAAGCACTTATCTTGTGAGCACTATATTCTAGATGTTCTTTACAAGACAGCTCTTTTTATTAGCAAGACAGTCCTTGGCCGTTCTTTCTGAAGTGAACCCTATCTCCTCCACCCTACTCAGGGTTGTTGGTTTTAGCTCGGTACTCTCCCACTAGTGTGAATAAGTGATGGAGACTTAGTCCAGGAAGATATGGAAATTACGTACTTACTGTAATTATTGATCTTCTTGGACAGTCTCCATCACTCATTCACACGCCCACAACCATCCCCTAGGTTCACTCGTTCTTTTTCCTGGTCTTCATGATCCTATGACTCGGGCTGAGAAGACATTATTCTTTGACCCTTCTTGCAAGGGCCATCTGGGCCCTCTCAGGCCCAGAAACTCAGGATGAGTTATTTTCATTAGTTATGTTGCACCTCCTCGGTCAGAAAGGTACTGAGGCAGTTGGAGGGTTGACGCCGAGATAGCCTACACAGGCGCGAGCTAGTCTCGTGGTGCTGCGCATGCATGGTCCTGTCTTGACGCCGACACTTCTGAAAATTTTTGGCTCCCGCTTGTTCCTAGCGCCTCTGGCGCTATCCCACTAGTGTGAATGAGTGATGGAGACCGTCCAAGAAGATCAATAATTACGGTAAGTACGTAATTTCCATTTTTCATTCTCTCCTTCCGACCGGCCCCCTTCCACCAGCCCTGTCACCCCGGCATCCACCAGACTTACCTCTGCTCCTACTAGGTGCCGGCTGGCCAGGTGTGGTGCCTGCAGGTGGTCGGTATCACCCAGTCAGTCAAAGTTTTTCTTGGGAGTTTTTTACCCTGACCCCAAGTGCCGAGAGAAGGCGTGCAATGACACCAATGGCTGAGCTGCGCACATTTGTGCTCGCGGCACACCGGGTGTCTGCTCCGCATCCGTCTCCTGTGTTATGGGTCCGTTATGTCAGCCGCCAACCACTGTCAGGGGCCAGTCATGCAGAAGACTCCATCCCTATCCTTTCCCAGGAGAGGAGAGCAGTCCTCCAGACGCTATATCCTCCCTCACCGGCCGACCCCCGGCAGCCCGCATGCAGAGCGAACGCGGGTCTCTGGCTTGGCAGGAGTTAAGGCATGGATGCCTCAGCCCTCTACCCCACTGGGCCTACAGTAAGCCCTTTATGAACCTCAGGCTATGTGTGACCTCAAGATTCCTAACTTGGAAGACCGCTTTTTTGGTGGCTATCACCTCTGCCCGTAGAGAGTCTGAGATGCATGCTTTGGTCATGGACCCTCCATACACTGTGTTCCATAAAGATAAGGTGGATCTTACTTCGAGTGGGAGCTGTTGCATCAGGCTATAACCATTAGGACTAATGCTGCAGGCATTAGGACCCACCAGAAAAATTCTTAGCTAGCAATACCCAGCAGGGACTGCCCCCCGACGTCAGCTACGGTATAAAAGGGGCGGACCCAGCTCCACCCCAGTTCTTTTCCCACTGCAACCCACTTACATTGAGGAAGTTCTGGCTATCCAGCCCAGCATAAAAAGAAAGAAGAGGATTTTCTCCAAATTTGTTCACTTTTCGTCGGGTGTTAGACGATTTTTTCCACCACATCGTCCTCCGACTCCAGTCCGGCACATGTTGCCATCGTCAGTCTCCTCCGGGCCCAAGAAGAATAAATGCCACTGTGACCACCAAATCCCATCACAAGATGGCTACACCAAGTGTATTTTTTGCTTGGGCCCAGACCACGATTGCGTCCTGCTCCATCTGCCAAGGTTTGCAGCAGGGCCGAGGGTAAGCGCCTGAAGGCTCTAAGGCCCACCTTCTGGAGAAGAACATGGATGATCTTCCCTTGTCAGTTTTCACCATTCATTACTGCTGGGGTGCAGTCAGTCGCACTCACCACGGGAGGTTCCCCAGAGGTCAGGCGCCGATGGCTCCGCCCCGAGTGGCCTTGTCGGCGTAATGTACAGGGGCGTCTGTTAGGTGCCGAACTCCTCCTCCATCCCAGTTTTGTTTCTCCGCCGTTGAGGCTACACCTGCTGCGTGGAGTTTCTAGAAAAGTTGGTGCACCATAGGCCGTGTGTCGTTTTTCGACTCCTTCATCCCAGTTCTTTTCCCGACGTCGTCGACTGGTAAGACAGTTCTTTTCTTAATACTTTGACGACGCTGGAAACTTTGCTATTTTATACTGTTTTTATCGCATCATGTCAGGTTCGGGGGGCGAACAATAAATCTAAGTCGGGTCTTGCCCCTATGCGTTGGTGCCCCTTCGGACGACAGTTTTCCGTCACGGACCGGCATGATGTTTGGACCACTGTGACGCCTGTTTCTCCATGGATCGCCGTGTATTAGAGATGCACGCGTTCAAAGTCAGAAGGGCTCTGCCGACTTTCAGAGGACGACATCGCCCGTGGGCTTCCCAGGCCAGACATCTCAACCCTTCCTCCGGGTCCCCTCCTGGGTCTATACGGCCCGGCAAGAGGGGACCCTCCTCCAATTCTGGCCTTACCGAGGAGGAGGTTTCTTCTTCGGCGCTGGAGGAACGGTGTGATCCCATCCGGGGTCGCACCATCGGCACCGTCCCAGCAGTCACCTCCTCTGAGGTGCAGGTTCCCCCAGTGTCACGGCCTCTGGTTGCGGGGCCTGGCTCTGGTGGATCCTCGATTTTGCTTTGTGATGCCGCTGTGGAGGCCAGTGCTGTTTGCGGTGCCTGGGACTCATGTGGCACCATCGGCGGTGTCGCTTTGGGTCCTGGTGCCGTCTGCATGCGCCGGGGACCCAGGCGGCACCATTGGCAGTGCCGCTTTTGGTGCTAGCGCCGTCCGTGGTGCCAGGGATTCGGGCGGCATTGTTTGCGGTGTCGCCTTGGGTTCCACCACTGTCTGCGGTGCCGGGGACTCGGGCGGTGCCTTTTTGGGTTCTGGTGCCGTTTGTGGCACCGGGGATTCGGGCGGCACTGTTCGCGGTGCCGCCGGGGTTCTTGGGGCTGATGGCAGTACGGTGGACTCCATTGGTGTCATTGGCGTTGTGGCCTTTGGCGCTGCCGAGCCCGGCTCCATTGTGCGTGAGGTTTCTATGGTTGCCTCGTTGGAGTTTTCTCTGCTTGACACCTCTTCGGAGGTGGATGACTCAGAGACAGACCTGATCTGGCAGCCTGAGTCTTCTGATTCGGAACCTCCTGTAGGCCGTAGCGCCAGGTGATGCAGTGTTCCTCTCCCCGAGTGCCCGGAGCTGGTTAGTCCAGAGGATTCCACGGTTAGGGGTGGCCTGGAGTCTTCTGTGGCGGACCCTTCAGGAGTTCGGGAGAGGATGCCCTCTTCGAGGTCCAAGGCAGCTGCCATCGCTGGTGCTGCTGGGGTCCCTCGGGAGAGGGTGAAGGACTCTGCCTCAGTGGGTTCCCTTCAGGGGCTCGCTCAGCAGGGACCTCCTCCACTGACATCGATGAAGAGGGCTGCTTCAGAGTCCGAGAGATTGAGAGGTCGGGGTGAGGAGCGGCGTCATATCCCCACTGCCCTGCGGGGTGTGAGCAGGAGTCGTAGCGCTGATCCCCCACCTTTCTCTTCAGGTCTCTGAAACTCCTTCTGGTGGCGGTTCTGAGGGTTGCCCTTCTGGACTGATGCAATCCCAGACACGTCACAGGGGAGATTCCCCTTCTGGGCTCTTCCCAGGTTTGCCCCCCCTCTCTTTCTTCTTCGCAACCCGGCATGATCTCAGGGTCCCCAATTTTGGCAGCGTCACTCCCTGGATCTCAGAGCCCTGGCAGAGGCCAGGCACGTGCTCTTAAGTGCCCTTCGCCCATTCATGTGCAACCACCTCCCTCTCTCCCTGGCCTTGTGGGTCCCACAGGACCGTTAACTTGGGAGACGTTCAGAGCTACTGCGGCAGTCTTCCCATCTTATGTCAGGGCCATGGACGAGCAGGTTTTCCACTTGTCCCTTCCGCCGCAGGAGTCCTTGGAACATTCTAGCTCTGCTTCCTCCTCGACTTCCTCTCTGGAGGAAGAGGAAGTTTCTGTCCACCTTTCCTCTGACGCTGATTTCACAGACTATCAGCTGCTCCTTTCGAGGCTGTTTCAGAGCTTCATATCTCCTACATCCATAGGGACAGTATCAAGCGGCAGACGAGTGCATTCCTTAGCAAATTCAGCACTTGCCACCTGGTGGTGCCTTCCTGGCCAATCCCTTTCCAGGAAGCGTCTATCCACACCTGGCAATCTCCAGCCACTCCTCCAGCCCCGGCAGACTGCAGGAGACGGTATTGTGCCCCCCATGAGTCTCTAGGTTCACTACCTTACCCACTTTCGGGCCTGACGTCCCTAGACACTCCTTCCGGGCCTCGTAGCCTAGTGCACAACAGACCTCCCGGATCCGGATTCTGCTGAATTCGACCGGTGGGGACGAAGGGTTTTCTTTTCAGGTCATGCACTGATGTGCATAGCTTCACATCAGGTATACCACGCTGCCTACAACAGGCTTCTATGGTCGATGCTGTCTCACGTCTTAGCATTTTTATCTGACACAGAGCAGTCTAGACAAGCCATTGCCCTCCCTGCTCAAGGTCTGGAGCTTGCAAGGCACCAAGTGAGGGCATCCTACGATGCCAACGAGGTGGCATCCAGACTTGCAGGGACAGCAATCTGCATTAGGCAGACAGCGTGGCTTCATCTCTCGAGACTGTCACCCATTGCCTGGCGTAGGGTGCCTGCCTTTGCCTTCCGGGGGACCCACTTGTTCTCCCGCAGGGCGAAGAGGCTCCTTCAGGGCCCACCCTCCCTCCCCACCCAAGGGACACCTCCTCATCCTTACCAACCTTGGACTGTCTCAGTTTGCTGGTTAGGGTCTCCCCTCTTGCTTCCCACCAGTAGGAGGCTGAGGGATCTGTTCCTTCAGGGTCAATCCAGGCCCCCTTCGGGGGTGCTTGGTACTCATCCAGCAGTAATGAATGGTGAAGATTGACAAGGGAAGACATGAAAATTACGTACCTACCATAATTCTTGATCTTCTGTATCTTCACCATTCATTACTGATTCCCGCCCACCTTCCCTCCACGGGCCTCCTTTGGCGTCTTCCCCTTCCCTGCTCATTCCTCCTCCTTCTTCGTTGGCCTTTAAGCCAAAAAAAAAAAAATCTTATCTTGATTTTTCCGTTCTTTCTGAACGGATCCAATTTCCTCAAGATAAAGGGGGAACAAGTGGAATTTATTCTATCCTGAGGGAACTCTTTCTGGTTGCCCTTAGGGGTACCTCTTTATTTTCTTAACCATATTGTTCAATTCACAGTTAAAGGGACATCCTCCTATGGCCTGGTTCCTTTTTGCCCTGGTTCCTCTGGCAAGTATTAATCGTCTCGTATCAGTTTCTTCTGGTTGGTGCTTCCTGGCAGTTCACTTAGCTTGAGCTGATACTATTGCCTGACCTTCAGGGAGTCCGATTGAGTTCCCACTCTATCCTTTCGTAAAGGGGTGCACTCTGTAGAGCTCACCCCCTCCACACACGCATCTGTGTTAGTATTAACAAGGTGCTAAAGGACCTCTTCCTAGTTGGGCACTCTCTTTCCGGAACAGAATTTCTGCCTCGGCAGTCTGTGAGCTCTCAGCTAGAGTTTGAGGGGTTGGGATGATGGGTGGTTAGAGAATCTGCCCTTTATGTCCAATCTGTGAAAGCAGTTTGGTGGAACCTTCTTTCAGTCCTATCAAGCGGGATCCTTGCTCCCTTGTTTTGGTTCCGAGCTTATAAGCCTTAAACCGATATGTCAGTGATCTCCCCTCCCGACATCCCTTGTTCTCTTCCCTCTCTTCTTCCCTTTGCTTTATCCGTTCCTCCCTTGGGAGCTGCCCCAGAAGTGAAGCCCTTAGGGTAGGCATTTTCTTCTTTTCTATCCTCTTCCGGCTTATGCCTTTTTCAGTTTATATCCTTTCCTTTTTCTATCCCTCAGCTCTCTTGCCTCGCTGTTCTGTTTTCTTATGCTTATTTCGCCTCTCCAGCTAACAGAACTGGAATGGAGGAGGAGTCTGCGGTGCCTAACAGCCGCCCCTCGCACATCACACGATGTGTCACTTTCGGGGGCGGCGCCGTACCGATTCCTCTAGGGGAAAAAACTCCCGTGGCAGGTGCACGCCTCCAGCTTAGCCCATCAGTAATGAATGGTGAAGATCAAGAATTATGGTAGGTACGTCATTTTCATTTCTGCACACCTCAGGGAAAAAAAGCGGCAAACATTGGGACAAGTTCAGTAAGTGCTCCCTCAAAAAGGATCGTAGCCAGTCCCATCATCACTCCTGGTCTTGGTCCTGTTCCCACTCTTCTCCCAAGAAGGCCTCTCCCTCCTCGGGCTCGGGATCGTGACAAGCACCCAGAAAGCTCCAAGGTGCTGAGCCCTCCTGCCTAGAAAACTGCGCCAGCCAAGGCAGGAACTTCGGGGGATCAGCCCAAACCAAAGGTGGCTCATCTAAGGATTACCCCCCAGACCCCTTCAGCACAAGCTACAGCCCTGTCTCGGCTTTACCCAACTCGGGCAAACCGCCGGGTGGGAAGGTCACCCCGGCACCGACTCCCGTGGTACCGACTTCGGCCCCCATACCAATGATGCTGGTAGGGGTTGTTGTGATGGAAGACCCCACGGCAGGAGCGGCCTCGGGGACCCCTAAGTCTTCCGCCTCACAGGGTTCGGAGGGAGGTTCGCCTTCCCACCACCTGCCTGATCCAGCTTCACCGCCTCCCTTCCAGGGGCCGCAGCCACAGTCTTTAACAAGGACCAGCTGCAGGAGCTGTTCACCTTCTGGTGGAGTCAGTTCAAAAAAGGACAGTCTCCACCAAAGCTGGACCCGACTGACTGGCTGGACAATGCTGAACCGAAGGGCCTTCCGGCTCCTTCCTCGCGGAAGACCCCTGAGCGGTCGCTGCCGCGCCCGCCCTCCAAGGTTCATTCCTGGTCTCAGTCTGAGGACTGTCGTCGGCACCCCTCACGATTGGGTAGCCGTCGCCGGTCTCAACCCCGGTCCAGGAGCCGCTCCTGCTCTCCTAGGCGGACCCGCTCCCACTCCCGACACCAGTCATTGCTCCATCGTCGGTCCCATCGCCAACGCTGATCTTCAGACTGATGTCAGTCCAGCAGCTACCGACGTTCGAGCGGGGGGATTCTGAGACACAGCTCAGGCCATTCAATGCACAGTAGTAGGTCGTCTACTTCGTCTACCTCCTCGTCCCTCTCAGGAGTCGGGGGCTCCCCAGGAGAGAAGGACCAACCGTGCTCGCCTTCTGATGATCTGACCTTCATGGATGTCATGAGGCACATCCAGGCTTCCAATGAGTGGGAAACAGGAGACCTGGATCTGGAATGCCGTTGACTGGCAAATACCTGAGGCAGAATGAGCCCAAGCTTCTAGTGGTGCCTCCTTTAGTGGATACCTTCCAGGATCTCACTAGGATCTCTTGGAAGCATCCAGCTTCAGTCCCGGCAGTTCCAAAGAAGTCATATAGGCTGTATAGAGCCCCAAGGGCCGAACCCTTCCTGGCAGATCACCCACAGGCAGACTTATCGGTGATTACGATTGCCCATGACAAGCCCAAGCACCTAAGCCCCCAGCCTCCTGACTCAGAATCCCACTGCTTAGACCAGGTGGGCAAGAAGGTCTACTCTGCTTCCACCTGCTCCATTAGGTCTCTCAACTTCCTCACACATATGGCCCAGTACCAGAATGCGTTATGAGAGAGAGGGCAGGAGCCAGCTACTGCCTTACCGGACTCCGCACAAAAGACGGAGCTCTTGGACATTCTATAGTCAGGCTCGGATGTAGGCACACATGTTCTCCGTGGCCTCAGATGACATCAGAATATCATGCCAGAGCTGGCAGCGTTAGTGTCTGCCTCTGCGCCGTGCCTGGTTGAGAGTCTCTGGCTTTCACCAGGACCTGCAGTCCGGAATCCGGGACCTCCCATTCCAGGGTTCTGTCCTTTTTGGGCAGGAGATAGAGTCACTTATCTCTCATCTCCAGGAGTTGGGCAAATCTTTCTGGTCCGTCTGGCAAATGTACAGAGGGGACCAGAAGACAGCGAGATGACGGCCATTTCGGAAGCCCTCAGGTGCTCAAGCCCGTGGCAACCCACAGGGCCAGAGGGATGGCTTCAAAATTAGAGCTGGCAACCAGCAGCCTGGAGGCGCTCCTTTTCGTGGCCCCAAGTCCTCCCAAGCCTCTCTGCCCAATCCTGGCTCCACCCAATGACTCCCTCATGACCCCCCCCCAAGAGGAGGTACCAGGGGAAGCAATAGGGGGTTGCTTCTCCCTTCACCTGAAGGATTGGAGCTCTATAACAGCGGACCAGTGAGTCCTAGACATTATAAAGAGGGGACATATGCTGGAGTTCACCGAGATTCCCCCAGATACTCCACCAAGGTCCTCAAGATATCCTACTTCTCACATTCCTCTCATAGAAGGAGAGATTCAGGCCCTCTTGCAAAAAAGAGCGATAGAGCCAGTCCCCCTGCAGCAGCGGGGAAAGGGATACTACTCCCATTTTTTCCTTGTCCCAAAGAAGACACAGGATCTTTGACCCATTCTGGACCTCAGCTCTCTAAACAACTATATAGAGTACCGAAGGTTCCGGATGGTGACCCTTCAAGGTCTTATTCCTCTGCTGCACCAGGGAGACTGGCTCTGTTCCATAGACATGCAAGATGCGTACATGCACATAGGGGTCTTTCCCCACCACAGGAAATACCTGAGGTTCCACTTCCAGGGGTGCATTATCAGTTTCGGGTTTTCCCCCGTTCGACCTCTCCTCTGCTCCTCGAGTCTTCGCCAAATGCTTGGCAGTGGTAGCTGCAGCTCTAAGGCACCAGGGACATTATGTGTTCCCTTACCTCAACGATTGGCTGCTCGCGGACCTGTCAAGGCCTCCTTCAGGCTCTTGAAGACACCTATACTCTGTTCCGAGATGTGAGGATCACCCTGAACCTTCCAGAGTCTTCCCCAGAGCCCAGCCAAAGACTCGTCTTCATGGGGCGGTCCTGGATTCGGTCCAGGGCATGGCTTTTCTACCTCCAGAGAGGGGCGCTCGCCTGTGGGAGATTGCTGGATCGGTCCTCCAGGCCAGGACCTTCCTCAGACTTCTGGGGCACTTGGCGGCAGCCATTCCTGTCACTCCTCTGCCTCGCCTCCACATCAGAGTCCCAAAGTGGATACTCAGGGTGCAGTAGGATCAAGGCTTCGATGACCTAGACCACATGGTCAAGGTCACCGTGCCGGTCAACAGGACACTATTTTGGTGGCTGGACCCTCTCAATTCAGAGAAAGGGCTCCCTCTCCATCAGGATCCCCCAAATCAGACTCTTAACGATGGATGCATCAGATTTGGGTTTGGGGGGGCATATCTAGGGGCCTGCCAAACACAAGGAGTCTGGACCCCTATGGAGAGCAATCTCCACATCAGTGCTTTGGAAATGCGAGTGGTCCTCAATGCGCTGCATGCTTTTCAAGAGGACCTTGTCCCAGACTCTCTCCTTGTTCAGACGGACAACAAGGCGGTTGTCTTCTACATCAACAAGCAAGGGGGCACCCACTCCTACCCCCTGTGAAGGGAGGCAGTGAGAGTCTGGTACTGGACGCTGGAGCGGCGCATCTCTCTGTCAGCAGTGCACGTTCCAGGCGTCCTAAATGACTTGGCAGACAGCCTAAGCTGGTCTCAGTCCAAGGCACACGAGTGGGAGCTACTGCACTCAGTAGCGGACCAGCTCTTCGACACATGGGGTCGACCAGATCTGGACCTCTTTGTGTCCCCACACAATGCCAAACTGCCGGTTTTCTGCTAGTGAGATCCCGCGCCTGGTGCTTTCTGGCCAGACGCGTTGTCCCTTTCTTGGGCAGGGAGGTTTCTTTATGCCTTCCCTTCCTTCCCTCTCATTCAGAGAGTTCTATTGAATATACAGGCCGAAGGGGCTCGGATGATTCTAATCGCCCCATTGTGGTCTTGGCAGATTTGGTTCCCACTACTTCAGCGGTTGTCCTCGGGACCTCCAGTTCCGCTGCCAATATGCTCGCAGTTGCTGTCCCATGATCAGGGCTCTCACTGGTCCACCCCGATTTCAGGGCTTTGTACCTTCATGCTTGGCTCCTACAGATGTAGCAAAGTCCAGGTATGGGGTCTCCCAGGAGGTGGCAGATGTCCTCGTCTTGGCGAAGGAAGCCCTCCACTCGCTCTACTTATGCTGTGAAGTGGAAGTGCTTCTGCTTATGGCCATCGTCTTACCGTCTGGACCCCCTCACTTATCCGGTGAACTCAGCATTGCAGTATCTCCTCTCCTTACACCAACAAGGCTTGAGCTACTCTTCGATAAAGGTGCACATGTGGGCCATTTCTGCATATCATGCCCTTTTGTGGGACAAAACCTTAGCCCAACTGGACGTGGCCCGCACCTTTTTACGAGGTATTCTGCATATGAGACCTCCCATTAAGGATCCTATCCCACCCTGAGACCTCCTGTTTATGTTGGAGAAGCTCACTCTCCCCCCTTTGAACCAGTGGCTGATTGTGAGCTGTGTTACCTTTCCTGGAAGGTTTGTTTTTTAGTTGATGTTACCTCAGCTCGTAGAGTTTCTGCGCTCCAGACTCTGATGTGTAAAGAGCCGTATTTGATTTTTCACAGGGAAAGGGTTTCCCTCAGAATGAATCCTAAGTTCCTTCCTAAAGTGATCTCGAAATTGACCCACAACCAGTCTGTTGACTTTCCAGTTTACTTTTCTTTTCCTTACCAATAGGGGAGAAGCTCTCCTTCACACTCTGGACATTCACAGGGCTCTGAGGTACTACGTTAAGCGCACAGCTGCACACTCTAAATCGGAGCAACTATTTGTGTCTTTTGCACCGCAACATTCGGGCAACCCAATGTCTATGCAGACTATTTCTAAGTGGTTTGTCCACTGTATTGTGCTTTGCTATGAAAAGCACAACAAACCCCTTCTGGGCCTGGTTAGGGGTCACTCTACCAGTGAGTTTCGGCTTCCTTTGCCGTCTTGAAGAATGTCTCTATAAGAGACGTATGTGCGGCTGCCAGCTGGAATTCTGTGCACACCTTCGTGAAGCACTATAGCCTGGACATTGCATCCAGACGCCGTGCCGGCTTCGGCTTGGCAGTCCTTCGGGGACTTCTTTCATGAGTTGCTGTTTTCCATCATCCCATCTTTCCACCTCCTGGGATTAGGCACCTCCTTGGCACGGGACTGCTTGGGATTCAGTCCTAATGGTTATAGCCTGCTGCAAGAGCTCCCACTCGAAGTAAGATAGTACAGTTACATAAGAACTTACCGAAACTGTAGATTTTAGAGAGGAGCTCTTGCAGCAGGTACTGCTTTCCCGCCCTCCAGCCCCCGAATGAGGTGTACAGAACATCATCTACAGGCTTTGCTTCTTTCTCTTGTCAGGGCCCGTTCGCGGGTCTTGGCGAGGGAACTGTGGTGGAGTTGGGTCCGCCCCCTTTCATACCATAGCCAACGTCAGGGGGTGGAGGTCCCTGCTGGGTATTGCTAGCTAAGAATTTTTCTGGTGGGTCCTAATGCCTGCAGCATTAGTCCTAATGGTTATAGCCTGATGCAAGAGCTCCTCTCAAAGATCTACTGTTACGGTAAGTTCTTACGTAACTGTACTTTCTCCGCACACACCCCATGTTCTTACCTAAAGTGGTTTTCAGAGTTCCATCTAAACCAACAATTGGTGTTGCCTGCGTACTTCCCCAACTTCCAGAATGAAGGGGAGTGCACCCTCCACTATGTGGATCTTAAAAGAGCCCTTAGGCTCTACTTCGACAGGGCTAAGGACATCAGACAGTCCAAGCAGCTCTTCATTTCCTTCAACCTGAACCAGATAGGTTAGTCAGTTATGATCAAATGCATTTCTGCTTGGATAGTAGCTTGCCTTCGCCAATGTTATTCCATCACACAGGTCAAGTTGGAAGGCCAGGTTCGTGCCCACTCCACCAGAGCGGTTGCTACGTCCCTGGCAGAGCTTCACTCTGTTCCCATCGCTTATACTTGTAGAGCCGCTACTTGGAGCACAGTGCACACTTTCATCAAGCACTATGCTCTGGATGTCCATGCCTGATAACATGGTTCTTGTGGCAGGACAATCCTTAATGAACTGTTGGGACTTTTGCCTGAAGCTTTGTACTCTGCCCAGCAGTGTGAATCAATGGTGACGATAAGGTCCAGGAAGATATGAAAATTACGTACACACTGTAATTCTTGATCTTCTTGGACTATCTTCACCATTGATCCACACCCCCACCATCCCCTGGGCTCACTCTCTCTGTTTATTCATCTCCATCTCCCTTGTTTTAATTTGAGCTGTGAAGACACTGCTTTTGTTGTTGACCCCTCTTACATGGATCACAAGGTCTGTCTTATGCCCTTGTTAGGTTAGGGGTTTATTTAGTTAAGTTATGCTGCTGCACCTCTTTGGTAAAAAAGGTAGTGAGGCGGATAAGGGCCATTGCCGAGATAGGCTATATAGCGTGAGACAGTCTCACATTTCCACTTATGCATGCAGCCTACCTCGGTGCCAGCCCTCTTGGAAGAATTTTGACTCCTGCAGGGTCCTAGCACCTCCAGCTTGAACCTATCAGTGTGAATCAGTGGCGAAGATGGTCCAAGAAGATCAAGAATTACGGTGAGTATGTAATTGTCATTTTATAGCCACTAAGGAGGATAATGGCTCCTGACATGGTGAAGGAGGCAGCAGTGGCTATTGTACTGATCCTGGGCCCGACTCCTACTGAGCTGTTGATGATGATGTCATCTCGGAGGTTGTCACCAACTCTGGTGTCGCCTGCGACACTGAGAAGGGTAATGGCACTAGACATGACATTGAAGTCAACACCAAGGGAAGAGTCAAGGACAGTGCTGACCGTGACGACATAGAGAGGCCTGCTTCCGAAAATGTCATGGATCCCGAGCATGTTATAGGAGGTGGCACCAACTTGGGGTCAGATAATAGCCTGGAGATATAATTCTCTTCGGAACCAGCAAGTGTCCCTGCCTTCAGCAAGGACCTGGGTCAGCCCATGGGACCTGTACAGCTCCGGTCTCCTCACCTGGAGGTTCTGCCATGGGCACCAGATGGGTAACTCTTCGAATGTAGAAGGGCACGGGCGATTCTGCCAGGCCCCCTTGGGCAAGGACCCCTACACAGTTCTGCAGCCCAGCCTGAAGTCCTCAAGACCAGAAATCTCAAACTTCCCTAAATGTTCTTCACTGTTTAATGTAAAGGATGCCTCATTCATAGACCCTGAGGGACCATTAACATAGAAGCAACACCGGGCATTCATTGTGCCTTACAGAACTGGCACAGAGAGTGTGACGGGGCCCAGTTCAAGCCCTTCTCCCCAGTACCGACTGTACATGGAGTCGGCACCTCGCTTCCATCAATGTCATCGTTTAAGGACAATGGATCATCTCTACTTTCCTTCTGCTGCTTAGTACACCTTGTACCGGTGATTCTTGGTAAGGATGCTCCAGGCGCTTGACCTACAAGCTGTTACAAGCCACTGTCTAGCAGCCCTGCAGTTGGGACTCCTTAGGATTCCAAATATTGACACAATTGTCCTTTCTCCATGACCTAGAGCCCTGCATGAGGCATCTTGAGCAGTGTGGAGTCATCCCCTCTCTCATCCAGCCATCCGCTGGGACCTCCTCACATGGCATTGTTTACCCACAGGGTCTGCAGGCGAGGAACTTAGCCCCACGTATGGGCTTCAAGTAATGCAAATCTCATTGGGGACACGTGTGCACTGCATGACCAAGTTCCGAAGCAGATTCCACTTAAATGGATGCTCTTAGAAGGAAGATATTTACCTCGGCACATGGCCTAATGTGCATCTTTACATACCAGGGGCATATGGTGGTGGTGGTGCTGCTAGTCTTATAGTGGTTCAGTTGGTCCTGTGATCTTCCTGAACCAGTCAGCCCACTTTCACACCTATCCACTTAGTTCAGCCCTCTGCAGGCCCTCTCCCCTCCACCTTCACTTTCATACTTGGCTCCCTCCTGTGCCTCTCCTATTCCTATTTCCTGTGCTCATCCTGCTGCTGCCTCATCCTCCTCACCGGCTCCCTCTGCACCTGCTCTTCTGCTACACTGCTTACACTCATTCTGGTCTGCTCAACACTGCTTCTGTTTATTCTGATCTGTTACCCACTGCCTAACAAAGTCTAGCAACTGCTGACTGCCTGGGTAAATTCCTCCACTCCCTCCCTCTTCCCGACCTTCCCTCCACCCACCCACCATGCTCTTGCTGATCCTTGGTCTCCTCCCCTTTCTGTTCTTTTTACCTCCCTTCCCCTTCCTCTTTTCCCTCTCTCCCCACTGCGCCTCACCCCCACCTGACCCTCTCAATTCACCCAGTGTTGCAAGTGGTAAACAAGTATAGGAACTTGGACACAAGCAAATATGAAAAATGCAGAATGAAGAGCCACACTCTGAAGAATAACTGCGTCAAGCGACAGCTATCTGTCTAGATACTAGTAGATTCAGTTAGAGATATTGAAGTATTTCTAGGAAAATAACATATAGTACAAGTCAAATTTCATGGTGGAAACTACTGATTTCAGATCACAGGCTCAGAACGGTCATTAAGTTGCTGGTTTAAGAATTTCAGTTCCAATATTAGTGAAAGGAAGTACAGGAACTCAGTTCCTGCTGCAAAAAAAGGTACATGAAGTGAGTTCCTGTGTGTTCCTGCTCACTTTCATCACTGAATTCACCCTTATGCATCCCCTTCCCATCTTCTTCTCCTCCCACTACCGATGGACCCCTGGGGCATCAATCCTACCCTCTTCCAGCCTCTATGCTGCCCTCCTTAGCCTTTCTTCCCCCACCCTGCCCACATCTCCCAAATACCCCACCCATGCTCAGCCTTTGACAAGGAAGCGAATAAACACCTTTACCTTTCTTGTGATCTCCCTGTTGCTGCTGCTAGCCTAGGACATAGAATCTAACTCTGGACCTTCCCCACCCTCCCACCTTCTCCAGGAACTGAAGGTCGCCTACCTAAACATTACAAGCCCCCCCCCCAAAACTTTCCCAACTACAGCTCCTCATGTTAGCCCTCAAACCTGACATTCTAATATTGACAGAAACCTGGCTTACCCCTAAAATTCCTGACATGAGCATCTCTATCCCTGGCTACACCCTTATGCATCAGGACCACTCTAGTAGGGGCGGTGGGGTGGCCATGTACCTCATCTCACTCCAATTCCAGCTACTGCAATCCATTCTGATTACGAGCTACTACTATTAAAGCTCACCCTCCCCCACTCCCTACCTCCCTCCCTGTTTTTATTGCTGTCATCTATTGCTGCCCTGGCTCCTCCTACCAAGCATTATTGACATCCTATCCTCCTTTTGACACACACCTCCTCTGGTGAAAGTCATATCTTAGGAGACTTTAATCTGAACTGTCTCTCCCCTCCCACTCTAAAACTCATTGCGACATTGCCTCACTGAACCTGACCCAACTAATCAAAGATCCAACTTGCCTAAACCACAAAACCCTCAGACATTCCCTCACTGACTGGGCCCTCACCTCCCACCCTCACCGCATCATCAAGGCTGGCATCCTCCCCGATGCCTTAAGTGATCATCACCTTACCCTTTGTGGTTGCAAGATTCACCACCCCAAAGCCCCCTACTACTTATACGGTCATTCAAATCACTTGACCTTGCCCCCTTGCACAATGATCTATGTAGCACCGACTGGTCTCCTTTCTCCTCAGCCTCCACCATTGACAATGCCCTAAATTACTTTAAAACAAAATTCCTCAAAATATGGAACCTACACGGCCCCTCCGCCATACCGGTAAGAGGGTCTCATTTCTCCTGGATCATGGCAGAACTGTTAGCATGCTTACACACCCGTGACCTGGCCTGGCTAGAACACAAATACAACCTGTGCACTGAAGCCATACAGAGGTACCACTACCTCCACAATGCCTGCACTAGGGCAGTTAGGCTTGCAAAGGCCGACTGTTTCTTTAACATCTTCGAGTCCAGCATCAGTTACCCGTCAGAATTCTGGAAGGTAAAATAGAAACATAGAATTTGATGGCAGATAAGGACCGCTTGGCCCACCCAGTCTGCCCATTTCCCTACCTACTGGATAAGCTGCAGATCCTAGTTAACCAGCAGCCTACTTCTTCCTACCCCAACCCCCTAGAATTGCCTTATGACTGTCCCATGCATGCTTGAATTCCACCACTGATTTTGACTCCACAACCTTCTCTGTGAAAAAATACTTCCTTAAATTACCTCTGAGCCGCCCCCCCCATCTTCAAATTGTGCCCTCTTGTTCTTGCACACCTCTTTTTTTGAAAGATGCTACCCTCTTGGACTTTGTTGATTCCCTTGAGGTACTTGAACGTTTCTATCATGTCCCCCCTCTCCCTCCTTTCCTCGAGGGCTATACATATTAAGCTCCTTTCGTCTCTCTTCATATGTCTTCCGGTGCAGACCACGCACCATTTTAGTTGCCCTCCTCTGGACAGCTTCCATCCTGTCTATGTCTTTGCAGAGACTGGGTCTCCAGAACTGCACACAGTACTCCAGATGGGGTCTGACCAGCTGTCTGTACAGAGGGATAATAACTTCCTGTTTTCCACTGGTGATGCCTCTCCCTATGCATCCCAGTATCCCCCCAGCCCTCCTTGCTGCCCTCTCACATTGCTTGCCCACCTTTAGGTCATCTGATAGACTACCCCAAGTCCTTTCCATTTTGTTGTTGTTAGTATCTCACCCCCATTGTGTACTCTTCCCTGGGTTTTGTTTCCCAGGTGCATTACCTGCACTTCTTAGCATTGAATCTAAGCTGCCATACATTTGACCATTCCTCTAACCTTGCCAAGTCCTTCTCATCCTTTCCACCCACCCTGTGCATCAACTCTGTTGCAGATCTTTGTGTCATCTGCAAAGAGACATACTTTTCTTCCAGTCCTTTTGCAATGTCGCATAAAGACATTGAAAAGGACCCGATCTAATACTGAACCCGCGGTACCCCACTAGTAATCTTCCTTTCTTCTGAGTGGACTCCATTTACTATTACTCTCTGTGTCCTATTCTCCAGCCAATTCTTTACCCAGGCTGTCATCTTGGGACCCACTCCCAGGCTGGCTAACTTGTATATTAATCTTTTGTGTGGGACTGTGTCAAATGCCTTGCTAAAGTCTAGGTAGGCCATGTCCACAGCCCTCCCTGATCTACTACTTTGGTCACCCAGTCAAGAAATCTATCAATTAGTCTGGCATGACCTTCCGCTGTGAATCCATGCTGCCTGGGTCCTGTGCCCTCTGGCCTCTAGATACTCAACAGTTCTTTCCTTCAGAAGTGATTCCATCATTTTCCCTATCACTGAAGTTAAACTAACAGGTCTGTAGTTTCATGCTTCTGCCTTGCTCCCACTTTTGTGAAGGGAATCACATCTGCCCTCCTCCAGTCCTCGGGTACCACCCATCCTCCCATGATTTGTTAAAAGGGTAGTCAGTGGTGTCACTAGTTCTACCCTTAGTTCTTTTAAATTCTGGGATGAATCCATCAGGCCCCATTGCTTTGTCCACCTTCAGTTTTTAAGAGTTCTTTCAGAACCCTTTTTCTGTAAATGGGCTGGTATCAACTTCTGCATCAGAGTGTTTCTACTGTTTGTTTTATGCACCTCCCTCTTCATTTGTAAATACTGAGCAAAAATATTTGTTTAGTATCTCTGCCTTTTCACAGTCTCCTCTGCCCACCCTCCCTCCCTTTATTAAGCCTCACTATCCCTCCCTTGGTCTTTCTTCTCCCTGATGTACCTATAAAAGGTTTTATCCTTCTTAACTGAGTTGGCTATCTTTTCCTCGGTTTGGGCCTTTGCTGTTCTGACTGCCTTCCCAGCCTCCTTTTTGCTTTAACTGATACAGTTCTCTGTCCTGCTCCTTCTGCGATTTCTTGTACTTCCTGAATGCTTTCTTTTTCTTGAACCTTCACTGCCACTTCTTTGAGAACCATAGTGGTTTCTTACATCGTTTTGTTTTGTTTATTTGCTTCACACAAAGTCTAGATTACCTCTGTGATGGCAGTTTTATTATTCCCCATTGTTCTTCCACCCTCCTTCCTGCCCATTTGCTAGTGCATTCCTTAGGCACTCACCATTTTGGCAGTCAGCCCTCCTAAAGTCCAGTACTTTTGTCTTTGTATGGCTTGACTCTATTGCTGTGTTTATTGTGAACCATACTGTTCGATGGTCGCTAGTTCCCAGATGGCTACCCACTTCTACATCTGTGATCCTCTCTCCATCTCCATTTGAGAGAAGCAAGTCTAATATTGCTCCCTCTCGAGTGGGCTCCAGTACTAGTTGTCTAAGGCATGCCCCCTGTAGGGCATCTAGAATAACTCCACTCTTCGAAGTGGCAGCTGCAATTCAGATCACCCATCAGCAATATCTCCCCTTTTTCTGCCATTCTAAGTATACTTTCTATCATTTCCTTGTCCATTTCCTCCCCCTGAGAAGGGGGTCTGTATACAACCCCTGTGCGGATTGTGGTGCCATTGCCTGTCTCCAAATTTACCCACAGTGCTTCTTCTCCTCCCTGTTTACCCTTTTGTTCTGTTGCTTTATTCCTTCCCTTATGTAAAGAGCTACTCCTCCTCCTCTTTTACCCTCCCTGTCCCTCCTGTAGATAGTGTATCCTGGTATGTTTACGTCCCAGTCATGGTTTTGTGTACCATGTTTCTGTGACTGCCATGATATCCAGATCTTCCTCCTCCATCAAGGCCACTAATTCAGGAAGCTTGTTACCCAGACTACGGGCATTGGTACTCATTGCTCTCCATTTTTTATTTTTTTTTTTGTCTTTATCCCTCCTTACTCCCTCCGGTGCCCCTCCTTCCGTCCGCTCGTGCCCCCACCCCAAAAGCCATCCTGGGGATCTGCCCCTAGAGTGCCCTACCTCCTCTCCCTGCACATTGGGGTCTGTCCCTTGGTGGTCCCGGGCGGGCTAAGCGGCTTCATCTAGGAGCTGGCAGGAGGGTATTTTCTCCTAGTTTTCTCCCTTCGTCCCAGCCCTCTGGGGCGTCCCGCGTTTCAGGACTTCGTCCCGGTGGCAGCGTGCTGGCTGCGCCAAGCCCTCCCTGCGCTTGCCAGCGTCTCCCCTCCCGACTCCGACGAGCGGGCCACCTCCATCCTCTCTTGGTGGGTGCTTCCACCGGCGTGAGGCGATGAGGCTGTAAATATTCCCATGTTCCGTGGTTTCCGCCCTGAGGAGGGAGGCATCCGTTGACTTCAATCCTCCCTCCCCTGCCGATTCCAGCGACCAGTCCGTCCCGAACCCGGGTCCGCGGCGCTTGAGTGTGGCGTCCAGCGCCTCAACCCTCCGGCGCCACGGGCGGCTTGCTCTCCATTTTGATGGCTTTACCTTCTGTTGCAGCATCCCCACTGACCGTTCAACCTCGGTCTTTTTCTCATTTAGTACCCTGTTTTGTAGGGAGAGGCTGGATTTTCCTGCTGCTTGTCAGTGCCTCCCTGTAGACTAGTTTAAAAGCTTGCCAATGAAGCATTTAAACCGATTGCTCAAAGACTTGTTCCTTCCTGGACAGATGCAGACCATCCTGCCAGTATAGGCTGGTGTCCCTCCAGGTGGAACCCCAATCCCCAATGAAGCCAAACCCCTGTGCTCCACCATTTTTTCAACCATTCATTAAACTGCATGGTGCTAATTACCCTCGCCTCCCCCATGCCTTTGACAGGCAGCACCTCTGAGAAGGATACTGTGTGTGCTACTTGTCTTAGGCCCCTCCCCAACTCTGCAATGTCCTCCTGCACTGCTCTAATCTCATGATGAGCTAAGTCATTTGTCCCTAGGTGGACAATAACGTCCAGCTCAGACTCCCTTGCAGCTGTTCTCGTGATCCTGAGGATTCGCTTCCTGTCCCTCAAGCCATGGCACCAGGCAGGCACCTTGCTTCCAGTTTTCCCAGCTCCCCAGTTGTATACCTAATAATTGAGTCCCCACCAGGAGCTGCTTCCTTTCCCTGTGGTGTCCTCTGCCTCCTTCCTATGGGCCTCCCTTGTGACAGTTGTCATCAGTCTTCTCTGTGGGTGCATCCATAGGGGAGCTATGCTCCCCCAGAATGGTGTATGGATTGTGGAGTGGAACAACTGACTGGGTGTGCCTTTGTTCCACCATCCTCACCCTCCCTGAGCCCACTGTGGTCCAACTGCTGTGCTTTCTTCGCAACCTCTGAGGTAGTGGTGGTGGTGGCCCTAGTGCTCCCTGGATGGGGGAGGTTCCCTTCCTACTTTCCAGTGTGGCCTGGGGGAAGGTTTCCTTACTACTGTCCAGTGCAGCCTGAAGACGGGCAACTTCCTCCCTCAGGGCAGAGAGTTGTCTGCAAATAGGGCAGCATCTCAGCCTCCAGAAAGACTCCCGGAAGACTGCTGCACCACAGCCATTACATTGCACTACTCCCCACATGTTTATCTACTTTTTTTTTGTTTGTTTGTTTTTGTGTGTGTGTGCATGTGTGTGTGATTGGTTATATAGAAATATATATATTATACAATGCGTATGCTTATATTGTCAGTGCAGTGTGCTAGAGAGGATATGACAGTGATATGCACCTTGCACTCTTGAGGAAATGATGTCAGAACCTCAGGTATAAAGGAACTATTTCCAGGGGTGGCTGGGTGGGGTGAGGGGTGGGAAGGGGTTGGGCCTAAACTGTGCCCTCACAAAACATTCAGCTAAAAGCTCTCACCCACCGCTGCGATGAGTGCCTTCCTGTCAGCAAGATACCCTACACAACAATTTGACAGAGAAAATACCCTGCTAATCAAACAGAAAAAATCCAGACATCCAAGTCAGACACAGGTAAACCTCTCTGCCAAACAGCTCTGGTGGTTTGTTAGCCACAAAGGAAAATCAAATATGCAGTTATATCAGCCCTTCTGAAGATGCTGACAAGATAAGCAGTTTTGAAAACCCCCTTCCTGAATTAAAAACTAAAATAATTAAACACAAAGCAATACCTCTGTAAAAGTGAGGAAAACTTCTCTCAGATGTAAGCAAGAGAGAGAGATTAGTTACAGATATTTAGTCCAATATAGTATATCCCACGCAGCTTCTCAGTTGTTTCAAAGCACACAACTTGGAAGAAGATGGACTTCTGTCTGAAACAGGGTCACACCAGTAGTTTATAGTAATTGAACAATGCTGAAATGGTCAAGCTAGACAATTGGCTGTGATGCAGACCTCTGACTTGTGAAGACAATTTCCCCCACCTCAGGCTATGTCTGGCATCCAATTACAAACTGCAGCCTTTGCTATTCTAACTCACACAACCCCACCAAGTATTGCAAAATATATTGATGCAGATTGTCACAGAATTCTAGTAATCAGTCCAGTTAGCCACAAAGGAAAATCAAATATGCAGTTATTTCAGCCCTTCTGAAGATGCTGACAAGATAAGCAGTTTTGAAAACCCCCTTCCTGAATTAAAAACTAAAATAATTAAACACAAAGCAATACCTCTGTAAAAGTGAGGAAAACTTCTCTCAGATGTAAGCGAGAGAGAGAGAGAGAGAGATTAGTTACAGATATTTAGTCCAATATAGTACAAACACTCTTTCTCACTGCCAACTCGGCCACCTTTATCTGTCCTCAAAGTGTGTGACTCCTCCCTATATGATCCTCTCTCATTTGCCTCGGAGTTTAACTCCTTCTTTACCTCCTGCACCTCCTCTCTTCTCATCTTTTTTCTCTCTCCCCCCCTTATGCTCCCTCGACCGGTCTTCACCACTGCCATTCTCTCCTACCCCCCTCTTTCTTCTTCTCTCCTGTGTCCCTCTCTGTCTGTCTTGATGCTCTCCTTGCACTTAACTCTTCCAAGGGTAAGAGTCCTGATTGCCTGGACAGTAAACTCCTCTACTTATCTGCCCCAGCTATCTCCTCACCTCTGGCAGACCTCCTAAACTTATCCTTCTCCAGTGCTTCTGTTCCATCAGACTGGAAGAATGCTACTGTTATTTCCTCTCCCTAAAGGAGGTGACCCCTCTGCTACTAGAAACTACCACCCCATCTCCCTCCTCCCTATCCCGTCCATGCTGCAAGAACATTTAGTGCTATCCCAACTCTCTCCCTTCCTAGATTCCTCTTCCTTCTTCACTCCTTACCAGTCAGACTTCCGGAAGTACCGCTCTACGACTACCTCCTTTCTCAGGCTCACTGATTCCGTTCTCACAGGCATGGACAAGGGCCTCATCACCACCACTATTTTTCTCAATCTGCCTAAGGCATTCAACAGTGTCTCCCACCCCCCTTTTCCTTTCTAAACTCCATACAATTAAAAACTCAGTATGTCACAGTACAGTGAACAATAAGAATAGAAAATTACATATGATAAAAAGTAGTACAGGGTAACACAGAAGTGCTGATATAGTGTATAATAATCACTGCAAAAACCTTTAATGCACTATTTAGGGTTAAAGTGACAAAAGTAGGTGAATGTGGCATTAAGGTTTCCAACCCTAACTCCCCACTCCCACCAAAAGGGAACAACATTACGGTTTTCAGTGTTGTTAGTCTTTCCCAATCAGGGGTGGGGTGTTCCTTGGCATTCTTAACTCTGTCACTGACCTCATTGTAATATAGTGTTCAGATGTACTGTACACCTTGAATAAAGAAGACATATCACGTCACCTTATTTGTGCAAACAAGTTGCTGGGATGCATATCTTGGGGGATCAGTAGTGCGAGAGAGGAGGTTATACTGCCCTTGTACAGGTCCCTGGTAAGGCCTCATCTAGAGTATGGAGTTCAGTACTGGTGCCCACACCTCAAAAAGGACATTAACCTACTGGAGAAGGTCCAGAGGAGGGCTACAAAGATGATAGTGGGTCAGCAGGGTAAGGTGTATGAGGAGAGGTTGAGATCACTGAACATCTACTCCCTGGAAGACAGGAGAGAGGGGTGGGCATGATTGGGACCTTCAAGTACTTGAAAGGGATAAACAAGGTGAATAAGGAGAGTCATTTTAAGCTGAGTGGCAACCATAACATGAGGGGGCACAGTCTTAAGCTAGAGGGTGGGAGGTTTAAGAAGGAGGTCAGGAAGTACTTCTTCACAGAGAGGGTGGTGGACACTTGGAATGCGCTGCCGGAAGAGGTCATCTTGATGAAGGCAGTGGGCAGCTTTAAGAGAGGCTGGGATAGGCTTAGGGGAAGGTAAGGATCATGAGTAGGGAGAATGGGAGGAGTGGGGAGGAAAGCCAGGGACATTAGCTCAAGCTGTGGACCCTGCAATACGAGCAGACTAGACAGACCTAATGACCTTCTGCTGGCGTCTTCGTATGTTCATGTGGAATGGCTTGAGCGTCAGAGTTGAGAAAGGCAAGGAACACTCCACCCCTGATTGGGAAAGACTGACAACAGTGAAAACCGTAATGATGATCCTTTTTGCTGCTTTGGAGTGGGGATGGGGAGTTAGGCTTGGAAACCCTAATGCTACATTTCCCTACTTTTGTCACTTTAACCCTAACTGGTGCATCAATGAAGTTTTTTGCAATGAATTTCCTTACTTTTTGAGACAGTAGAATCATATTGTCATTCATGCAGGTCAGCACATGCATGTGATTACAGAAGCACAGAGCCCTGCAGGCCTTGCGCTTCCGTCCATCCATTCATGCACATGTATATGTGGCTGAGGAGGCCCTGCACTTCCATTTCTATAGAAAAAGCATATGATTTGTTATTTGTTTGTAGAGATGGACTTAAATTTTTTTAAGTTGCAGTGTTATGGTATGGGCATTTTAATTTTGTAATTTTACTATTTTTTTATATGAGTATTTTGAGTAGGTACTTGTTAGGTGTTAGTTTTGTAGTACTCGTTGAGACCTTTCCATTGAAATATAGATTGTCCCTTAACTGCAAAGACTGACAGAGTGCCAGGTTTAAGTTGCAGTATTATCCTATGGGAATTCTACTTTTTTAATTTTTATGTTGTTTATATGGCCCTTGAATTAGTTTGGAGGGTATTTTGCGTTAGTGTGGTAGTACTCATTGAGACCACTATTTTGATATATAATTTGTCCGTTAAGTGCAAATACTGACATAGTTATGGCTTGTTAAAGTTACAGTAAGTGCACATTTTTTTTCTCGTATAAAGGGATCTTTTTTCGTGAGACTATTTATTTTTTTATTAGCTTTTGGTAACTGGGTAAGTGCACTAGGCAACAATCCTGCCTATTTTCAGGCACGACCTGGGAGAGTACAAGACGGAATACAAAATAAGCACAATTGTACAAGTTCATACATAAAACAGCAACATAGTGCAAACAGTATAATACAGGTAAGAGTACATTTTACCACTAGGACAATTACCAGCCAGGAGACCTAGTGGTGATTAAGTCTAGGTGCATTTGCAGTTACCAAGGGTGTAAAAATGAGAGAACAGTGAGCTCTTAAAGACACTGTGGGAGGCAGAATTTTTAACCTGCAGGGGTAGCGAGTTCCAGAACTTAAGAGCAAAATTGGAGAACGCCTGTTCACCCATTTTTGTAGCACAGGGTCTAAGAGAGAGCATTGGGACGGAAGAGGACCTAAGGGTGCGGAAGTGGGAGACCGGGATAAGAAGGTCAGCCAGAGAGTCCGGATGTGGTGGTCTAGTAAGTGAGTCCATAAGACACCCGAGGGAGTAAGCCCGGAGCCCCTGAGGTGATAGCCAGTTTAGGCTGGAGTAAAGGAGGCAATGATGAGTTAGGCGAGGGGCAGATAAGGCAAATCTACAGATACTGTTGTAGGAAGTGTCCCATTTACCGAACACACTGGCAGAGGCAGGGAAAAAAACTGGGAGTGCATATAGGAGCTGTGGAAGAAGTACTCCTCTAGCTACTGATAGTCTAGCTGAAGGAGTGAGTGAGGGAGTGGGGAACACGGTAGGCAGCTCCAATTTTTGCATTAACAACCCGACAGACCTCGTTAACATGGGCTGTAAAGTCAAGAGCAGGGTCGAGTGTAACCCCGAGATATTTGACAAAAGAGGTGTTGGAGACCAAGGTTCCATCACTGCAGCGAACCAGGAGCTTAGGAGCCTCAGAGGGAAATTTCTTTGAGGATCCAAAAAGCATAGCCTGAGTTTTGTCTATGTTTAGGATTTGCTGGTTGTCCGAGAGCTATAATTGCAGGGAGTGGAAGTTATATGAAAGGTTGTGGTTGATTTCGTCCATTGATTTAGATGAGGAATAAAGAACCAAGTCATCGGCATACATGAGCATGCTACTGTTATGAGAAGGACTGGGAATATCATTAATGAATATAGAGAAGAGGAGAGGACCAAGTATTGACCCCTGTGGAACACCACAGGTGATACGTATGAGGGAGGAGAGAGCTTTATGAAAGGCAACAGCCTGGGTTTGATTATCCAAGTAACTGCGGAACCAGGATAGGGTAGAGTCAGTTGCTCCTATGGTACGTAGCTTGGTCAGCAGAAGTGGGTGGTAGACCATATCAAATGCTTTGGACAGGTCGATGAAAACCGCACCAGTGAGTAAGCCCTTGTCCATATTACCTTTGACATCAGCTGGTTAGTTGGGTCAGGCATTGGTGGTACTGTGCCTTATACAAGCCGTGTTGGACAGGGTTTGGAGTTTGAACTTGGTAAGGTGCTCAGAGAGCTGTCGATGGACTAATTTCTCTAGGAGCTTGCTGAGAGTGGGGAGAAGAGAGATGGGGCGGTATTTGGACAGTTGTTTATCATCTCTCTTCTTAAATATGGGTATTGTTCTAGCCGTTTTCCAGACCAGGGGGACTGAGGAAGTGCAGAAGGATAGGTTGAAAAGCCAAGTAACAGGCCTAGCAAGCCAGGTAGCAAACTGTCTAAGTATCCCAGGATGAATACCATCGGGGCCCTGGCCCGCCTGAGCCGGAATGGTTTTGAGAAGTTTAAGTACTTCATAGTATGAGACCTGATCAAGTACCAGTGTAGAGGGAGTAGGGGTGTTGGAAGAGGCAGCTTGCCGGGCTTTTTGAAATCCAGCGGATGAGGGAGAAGGTAGCGAGGTAAAGAGGCAGTTGAAAGCGTTGGCAATTGTGAGAGAGAGAAAGAGAATGGTTACAGTGAGTCGCCTTTATGTACATATCAGTAGGTGTCTGAGGCTTGTGGTTTCCAAGAATTTCCTTGATTTGGGCCCAGTACCTTTTAGGGTTGGAGGCAGAGGATATAAGGAGATTCCTGTAATAAGAACTTTTTGCATGGCGTAGTTCCTTTTTACGGTTGTTCCGTGCAGCTCTATAGACGTCAGAGTCTGTCCGTAGATATGAGATCTTCCAAGCAGACCACAGCTTATCCCTACGTTTCAGTAGTTGAAGTAGGGGATGCATGAGCCACTATCATTCATGTGAAAAAGGATTTCTTAATACAAAAAAAGAATCTGAAAAAATGTAAGTCCACATTCTTTTTTCGTATGAAGGGATCCTTTTTCGTGAGTTTTTTTTCGTTCATATGAAAAAAAAAAGTGAAAATAAAACCTAATAAAAGTTCAAATTCTTCTCGCTATGAAATTATCCTTTTTTTGTATGGCCATATGAAAAAAATCGAGTTACAAACAAGATTTAAAAGTGTATGTAAAAAAAACACACTTCTGGGTCATTTTTCCAAAAAATATTATTTATTTAAATTTTGGTAACTGGGTAGGCCCACTGAGACTTTGACAGTACCTTTTTCAGGGATGACCCAGGATTAGTTTTTTTTTTTATTATTTATTTAGTTGTTTAACCAGGAGTAGCACACTAAGCTGAAAGCTTTTTTGCAGATGCCACCTGGGAGCACAAGGAAGTTAAGTGACTTGCTCAAGGTCACACAGTATGCAAGTGGAAGCTATGGGATTCAAACCCAGGTCTGGTCTGCTGGATGTCAACAGATTTGCAGCTCAGAGCTTTAAACCACTGCGCTATACTGCCTTAAGTTACATGTACCTAGAGGGGAAAAGAAAACCAATGCTTTTGATCGTAGTACAGTATATGGTTCATTGATCATGTATACGTGTCGTAGAGATGGACATTGCTACAGTTGACATAGGTGAGTTTACATATGAACAACCTTGTTAGTTACACACTATCATGAGTAGATGGTAGAAGTAAGTGCAGTTCGCTACATTATGTCCTTCCTTACTGTTCCTCCCTCCCTTTTTGTCTGCATTTATGTGAGGCATCCCCCTTTAGCAGAGGTGCCTTTATGAGTTGCGGCACCTGCAATGAGACGCACTGCTTAGGTGTAGTTTTAACTCTCTCTTGTACTCCTCAAGAGAGGTGCAGTCCTGGAGCTCTCTCAGGAGATTGTTCCAGAGTTTGGGGAGGGTTATTCTAGGTGACCATTGTCCCATAGTTAATCTGGCTTTTGGGGTTCTAGCAGCTTGCGTTCAGTCGACCTGAGCTCCCTCCTTTTTGATTTTTGGGCTAGTAAATTTCTCAGGCTCGGAGGGGCATCAGGTTGCTGGAATTTGAATGCTAAGCACATGGAGGAATAGGCGAGTCTTGCTTCAAGGGGTGGCCAGTTTAACGCTTATAGTACATCACAGTGGTGCTCCATTCTTTCTGCCCTGGTGGCGAAACAGCTGATTCTGTGGTACAGCGTACTCAGACACGCATGTTCTGCTACCCTCAGTCCTTGAAGCATTGTTGCACCATAGAACAGGATGGGAATGGTAGTCCCATTGCTGACCGCAATCCTAGTTTCTTTAGTTAGGTAGGAGCTTAGTCTGTACAGGAGCCCAAGTTTTTGGTTTACTATTGTTGTTAGGTGGTCTGTGTGTTTCCTGAAAGAGATTTCCTGGTCAATGAACATTCCCAGATACCTGATATTGTCCACCACTTCAATCCCTGTTCCATTTGAGTTAGAGAGCGATAGAAGATTAGCCCGGCATGGTCCAAGCTTTTTTGGGCCAAAGAGCATGGCTTTGGTGTTTTTGCTGTTTAGGACTAGCCTGTTTGCCTGGAACCAGTCTTCTAGCGTTGAGAAACCTTGTTGCAGCTCTGAGTTTAGTAATTCTGAGTCCTTGCTGGTTCTGTACAGTACTGCATCGTCCGCGTATAGCATGCCCTTTGCTCCACCGCAGTGTAGGGGTAGGTTGTTGGTGAATAATAAGAATAACAGAGGGCCTAGGATAGAACCCTGTGGAACTCTGTCTGACACTGGATGCTCATCTGATTTAACACCGTTCCACTGGACCATTTGCACCCTGCCGTGGAGGTAACTGGAAAGCCATTTAGGGCCAGTGAGTCAAACCCTAGGCCATCCAGTTGTCCTAGGAGCAGCTTGTGGTTGACTAGGTCGAACGCCTTTGTTAGATCAATGAAGACTGCTCCAAAACCAACTTCAGGATCCACCTAACGGGGTCCCGATTAGCAAGATACATATGTTGGTCTATCTCAAGGATATGACTTTTATGGATTTTCAAAAATGTAAAAAAAAAAAAAACCTAATTGTTTTTCTCACAAAAAAAGATAACTGCCATATGAAAAAGGATCTTTTTTTGAATGGTCCAAATTCGTTTTTGTTCCTAATAGCTATCTAAAACACCATACTATGCATGCTCAGAAACAAAATCTCAAATCCTTATCACTCTGAAATGGATTAATATTTTTTCAGCAAACCAGCAAAAGACACCACTGTGGCTCAAGCCTTTTCTACCCTGAAAATTTCAGACCAAAATTCCAAACTGTCTGGCGCTAGGCGATGACAATACAGCAGAAAACCCTGATTTTTTTTTTTCACTTTTTTTTGCAATCTGCATCTCGGAATCCACACATCTGTCCAGAACGAAATCTGGCATGTCAGTCATCCTTGCCCCCGAGACTGCATATGCGAAATTTTGTGCAAATTCGTTGGATGGGGGTGAAGCTGATAAAGTACAAAGTTTAAGGTTTAACATAGAAATGCTTGCTCTACCCTAACTGCACTGGTGCTTCTACACCACTATAATACAGCAACAGATAAAAATATTCATAGTGATGGAAAGGATTTTATTCCCTTCACTTTTTGTTCCTGGCATTGCTGTAGAAGGTGCAAATCCAATTTTTTTCTGCCAACAGATGACCTGGAAACAAAAGCCAACATTATCATTGACCCTTCGGAGATCCAGGCAGTCACCATGGATGATCTGGATGAAGATGACGAGACTGCCACGGTACAGGTACAGAGCTGCGTGTGTATGCTTGTGTTTACAGGTAGTACGGCAGTCAAGTCATTCAGCTGGCTGGGGCAGTGTGGTTCAAAGCCAGTCACATGATCAACTGTAGATTGCACTGTTGTATAGGCAACAGTGAAAGAAAAATTAACTGCTGGGGTGCTACATCTTGCCCATTTCTAACAATACATTTTGTAATATTTTAGTGAGTGTGAATATATGTGTAATGTATAGGGACTCTGTAATGGATTGTGATGGAATAACACATTTACTTATTTGTGATTTCTGAACTAGAAAGGCACACTGAGCTGTGACTGCTCATTTCCAGGTGGGTCCTCGGTGAGTGGGCTACATGGATCTGTGGCCCTATTGACAATGCACCCTCTTCTTTCCCTCCCCTACTCTTCCATCCCTTGTTCTTATTGGGCCCTTGTGTCTGGCCCTCCCTTGTTTGACTCCACTGCTGTTTCAGCACATGCTGCCTCATTCGGCAGTCTGTTCTATCTGCCCACCACTCTTTCCATGAAATAGTACTTTCAGACAGCCCTCTTGAAGTTTCCCTGCGCCAGCTTCAGTGGATTACCCCTTGTGTTTGTCTTTGCTCTTATGATGTACAACTCATTACAGTTAAATCTGTATATCTCATGGAGATATTTATACATTTCTATCATGTCATCCCCCCACCCCCATCTCCAGGGTATACATGTGAAGGCCTCTAAACCTTTCCTGAAATGTATTCACCTATAACCCCTAGATCATTTTGGTCACCCTCCTCTGCACTGCTTCTACACTGTCACGGTCCGCCCACAGGTGTGGGCTTCAGAACATAGCACCACCATTCTAACACGGGGATGAACCAGGGAGCTATGCAAGGGAAGGACCCCTCTTTCTTAAAACACCCCAGCATCCTTAGCCCTCCCCCACTGCTCTATTGTATCTACTGCTGATCCCTCTTCCCATACACTCCGGCATCCCCTTAGCCCTCCTTTCTGCTCTGTTGCATCTGCTACTGATCCCTTTTCCCATACACCCCAACATCTTCCTAGCCCTCCTTACTACTTGGTTGCATCTACTGCTGATCACTCTTCCCATACACTCCAGCATCCCCTTAGCCCTCCCTACTGCTCTGTTGCATCTGCAACTGATCCTTCTTCCCCTACATCCCAGCATCCTCTTAGCCCTCCCCACTGCTCTATTTGATCCCTCTTCCCATACACCCCAGCATCATCTTAGCCCTCCTTACTGCTCTGTTGCATCTACTGCTGGTCCCCTTCCCATATACCCCAATATCCTCTTAGCCCTCCCCACTGCTGTGTTGCATCTACTGCTGATTCCTCTTCCCATACACCTCAGCATCCTTTTATCCCTCCTCACAAGTCTGTTGCATTTACTACTGATCCCTCTTCCCATACACACCAAAATCGTTGGCCCTCCCTACTGCTCTGTTGCATCTACTGCTGATCCCCATCCCATACACCCCAGCATCCTCTTAGCTGTCCCCACTGCTCTGTTGTATCTGCTGCTGATCCCTCTTCCCATACACCCCAACATCCTTAGCTCTCTTTACTGCTCTGTTGCATCTACTGCTGATCCCTCTTCCCATGCACCCCAGCATCCTCTTTGCCCTCCCCACTGCTCAATTGTATCTACTGCTGAGCCATATTCCTATACACCCCTGCATCCTCTTAGCCCTCCTCACTGCTCTATTGCATCTACTGCTGACCCCTCTTCTTATACACAATAGCATCCTCTTAGCGCTCCCCACTGCTCTGTTGCATCTACTGCTGATCCCTCTTCCCATACACACCAGCATCCTCTTAGCCCTCCCCACTGCTGTTGCATCTACTGCTGATCCCTCTTCCCATACACCCCAACATCCTCTTAGCCCTCCCCACTGCTGTGTTGCATCTACTGCTGATCCCTCGTCCCATACACACCAGCATCCTCTTAGCCTTCCCCACTGCTCTGTTGCATCTACTGCTGATCCTTCTTCCCATACACCCCAACATCCTCTTAGCCCTCCCCACTGCTGTGTTGCATCTACTGCTGATCCCTCGTCCCATACACACCAGCATCCTCTTAGCCCTCCCCACTGCTCTGTTGCATCTACTGCTGATCCCTTTTCCCATACACCCCAGCATCCTCTTAGCCCTTCACACTGCTCTGTTGCACTGAGCAGAGGTTTTCAGGTGGAATAGGATTATCACCCCCCCACACACACACCGACCCCCGCCCCTGTCTCTTTCCTTAGCCATTCGTTCCACCAAGTATTGCATTTTAGGGGTTTTGTTCCTGATGTGCTTTACCGTGCAGTCTTTGGCATTGAATTTCAACTGCTATATCCTGGATCATTTTTACAGCCCTTTCAAGTCTTTTTTTTTTTATTTAAAATTTGGAAAGTTTTTGGGCCAATGACCCATTTTCCTGGGTGATCAGAACATATAACAATAACACATACAAAAATTGTTGCATGTAGAACAGTACAGAACAGTACATGAGATAAATATACACTTAAGTAAAGTCCATCTTTATTGTTTTGACCCCTTCTTCATTGTCTGCCATACCGCATATCTAAGTGTAGTCTGTAAAGAAGCAGATCTTCCTTGATCCCCTATCTTTATGTCACAGATTAATATGTTAAAGGGGATGGGCCCAAGGACTGAAGCCTGCAGCACTCCACTTGTCACATTCCTAACCTCTGAGAATTCCTCAGTTTTCCAAGAATCCATAATCTCCATAGATTTCCACTAATGGGTCTGAGCCAGAAGTGAAAGGACCACGTGGGAGTCGGAACTTCTCTGGAGGGCGGTTGATAGCTTAAATAAGCATTACGTGTTGTGTATACAGTGGAAGCTCACAACCCCCAGTTCATTTTTGCCCTACTATTGAGTGTGCAGCATCGCTGCTCTTTTTTTCGGGACCAGAACTTCACTGCCTATATGATGACAGAGTTCAGTTCTTAGGTTTTAGATTAAAATACAGTAAAGTTTGTTATTTTTGTTAGTTTAGTTTATACACACAAATGTTAACAGTTTTCTATTAGCCCTACTTCGTGGAAACAGTTGACCATGGACAGTAGGAAGCCTGAACAGGCAAGTTGCTCCATCAATGGTACAATGTCAGGCTACCACCTCTCTCTCTCTCTCTCTCTCTCTCTCTGGGTGGATGCTTTGACAGTGAGCATGTTAGTGACTGGGGACGGACATTTCACCGAGAATCGCAAAATGAAACAGTCCAGATCTTGTATCTGCTTGGCATCAGTGTGTTTACACCATTCAGGCTTGACCTTGTCCCTCAGAAAACATAAGGGGAAGAAAAGGCACTGGTTGAGGTCATTCTCTAGTCATTCTGCTGTGAGGCTTTCGACTTGTGTGTACCGGGGGTATGCCACCGTTGTTTCCAACACCACGGTTGCCTGGGTCTGCTGGGTTGGTGTCTCTGTCCTGGAGCGCCTCTCTGTCCAGTTGGGAGAACTTGTGAGTGTGACAGAGTTGAATAAGACAATGTCCCATTTGTTATGCAGAAAGCATGGCTCTGTTCTAGCCTCTCATTTTCTGCCTCATGTCTGTCTGATTGCACAATCAGATTTTCTTGTGAAACCTAGGAACTTATCACTCTGACGGTCTCGCGACTCTCCCCCTCCTGCTATCTCCCTGCCTTCACTTGCTGTTTCTGTCTTTTCTTCGCCCTTGCTTATCTATGGTTATAAAAATATATGTGGCTCTGTATGTGAAACTGGGATCCCTTTGTTTGCCAGTGTATATAACTGTAGTGTTGAAATGGTTTCAAAAGCTTTTTGGAACTTAAGGGGTTTAAACCTGAGATGCAGTACAAGCTCATTTGCAGAGCTGTCAACAGGAGATGAGTTCTAGAACACAGTGTTCTATTTTGTTGCACCTACAAAGAAAGAAAGTGGCAAAGTTCTGATATATTTTGTGAGAAACAGGTGGTATCTTAACAAGTTCAGGATGCAGAAGTTAATTGTTAGGCGAAGACTTCTTATAAAAGAGCAATCTTTTGAGAGACTGAGATGTGAAATTGAAAAGAAACCCTCAGATGAAGGACTTTGTTTTCTGTGTTTGTACTGCCTTTATAAATAGCTATCCTGAACAATGAGATTATTTTTTTATTTTATTGTTACTGATAATAAAACGCTATTTGCAAATTTTATAACTTCTCCTTATTTTTCCTATGTTTCCTGACCTGTGCCTCGATGACAGTGAGGGTGGCTAGTGTGAGGTCTATTTGGTTTGCTTTGTTCTGTTTTTGTGACCCACACACACAGCCCTAACCTGAGGCGGTTCCTGTTTGCGTTGAAGGATTTCAGTGGGCAGTTTGACCATTGGGCAAGTCTTATGGAGCACCTTTCATGATCTCAGAAGCTGAACAAGTGCATGAAATGAGACAATTCAAAATGGTTTCTCTGGGATCCCATCTACCCTGCCTTAAATAACAGGATTAGCTAGGATCTCTGGATATGTAGGATGTATATCAGCACATACTGGTGCATCCCAACCACCACAAGTATCTACGGTTTTGCATGGAGGGGCAACATTACAGTTCAGAGTCCTACCCTTTTGGATTTTCTTCAGCACTGTGTATCTTTACAAAGTACTTTGCAGTACTCACAGCCTACCTCAGAAAGCTAGGACTACAGGTTTTCTTGACAAATTCGTCCAGACATGAGGCAGAGGAGGCAGTGGCCACCACTTCATGGTTTCTGATGTCCATGGGAGTTCTTCTGAACCCTTTACAAGTCTCAGCTAGAGCCCTCCCAGCTATCACTGTTCATAGGAGCTGTCTGGGACATGACCCAGGCTTGGGCCTTCCTTCCAGATAGCAGAATGCACGCAACCTTGAACATGGCATGCTACATCTTGAAACACAAGGCTGTGCTTGCTCATTCCAGGGAACACATACTAGGACTCATGGAATCCTTGGTGTTCAGTCCTTCTAGCAAGATTGCACATGAGAACAGCTCGGTGGATATCCAATGTCCAGTGGTCTCGAGCATCACACCCTCGGAACCACCCTATTCAGGTGACCAAGCCTCTAGTGAAGTCTCAGCTGTGATGCTTACAGTTTTCTCCAGGGCTTCCTCTTCTCCCCACTAGAGCCCGAGATCTCTCACCACAGATGCTTTCTTGCTGAGGTGGTGAGCCCACTGCCAGGGTTTCCAGACACAAGAAGTCTGGGACTAATAAGAAACTCGTCTCCACATAAATGTTTGAGGTTACTTATGGTCTGAAAGCCCTAGTGGACTTGGTCAGCCAAAGGGCAGTTCTCCTTCAGACAAACGACATGTCCGTTGTATATTATGCCAACAAAAAAGGAGGAAAAGACTCTTACCCTCACTACAGGAAGGTGATAAGAGTGTGGCCCCTGCTCCAGGCTATCTGTCTGCCAAGGGATTCATAACATGCTAGCAGATGAGCCAAGTTGAACAACAGCAGATCTTCATGAGTGTTCACTAGTGTCAGATGTCGAGAAATTGCTGTTCGGGGGAACCCCAGACATGGGCCTTTTTTGATTCTCCATTCAACACCATACTACCTCCATTCTGCTCCAGAACTCCATGACCATGCCTTTTCTGTTAGAGTGCATTCAGACTGCAGTGGCACAGTCTATCTCTGTATGCATTTCCTCCACTCCCTCTCAGTCAGAGTGCAATTCAGACTGGAGGCACATGGGGGTAAGATGACTCTAGTGGTCCTCTGCTGACCTTGGCAGATGTGGTTTCCTCTGTTGAATCAAGTTTCAGTCCGCAAACCAGGGGTTCTGCCAGGTCAGCTAGCTCATCCTAACCTAAACTCCCTTCACCTTCAGGCCTGGTTCCTGAAGAGATGGAAGTGAATAGATTCAAAGTATCTCAGAGAGTCTCCGAAATACTTTTGGCTGCGCATAAACCTTCCACCAGGAAGACACAAGGCCTCCCATCAGAAAGCTGCTGGCTCCCCATGATATCAACCTTGTGCTGGATATGCTCACTTGCAAACCCTTCAAACCTACTGCGACTTGTGACTTGAAGTCTCTAACTTTGAAAACAGCAGTTCTTGTAGCTATCACCTCTGCACACAGAGTATCTGAAAGCCATGCTTTGCTCACAGATCCTCCATATACTGTTTTCCATAAAGATAAGGTAGTTCTTCTTACACATCCCAAGTTTCTACCTGAGGTGGTGTCAGAGTTCCAACTCAGTCAGGCTGTAATCCTGCCTACCTACTTTGCCAACTTCCAGAATGAAGGAGAAAGGACTCTGCACTCACTGGATATTAAGAGGGTCCTTAGGTTTTACCTGGACAGGATTAAGGACTACAGACAGTCGAAACAGTTCTTTGTCTCTTTCGACCCTAATCAGAAAGGGACAGCCTGATCTTACTTCGATAAACGGCTCTTGCAGCAGGTTACACCATTAGGACTGAAGCCGGCAGGCGTCAGGACCCCATGGAATTCTTCTAGCTAGCTATCTTCAGCGGGGACGGCCCCCGACATCGGTCCCGCACCCGACGTCAGGCATAGTACATAAGGAGGCAGTCCCGCCAGATTCCCCAGTTCTTTCCCGCCGACTTGCATGTCTCCCGACCTTCTCGGCTTGTTTCTAGCTCAGACACTAAGTGTTAAGTTCTCCTTCAGGAAAAAGTTTGTTTTGGCTCTTTTGCTGTCTGATGTCCTCTCAACCTCCGTTGAAGGCCATCCTTGAGTGCGCCTGTGGGAAGCAAATCCCGTTTAGGATCCGCATCGGCCTGCGTCCGGTGCCTGGGCCCAGACCACGGCACCGGTCCTCTCTTTTGCCAGGGGTTCAACAGCGGACCGGATCCGTCGCCAGAAGGCCCCTTCAGGCGGCTCCTGCTCAAGAGAAAATCAGGGCCGCGACTTAACCTCCAAGGGGAATCCTAGAGGCCCGAGACACCTTGAGAAGCACAGGGAGAGAGTAAGATCCAAGTCCCCATCTAGGGCCTCCGACTCCCATAGCTCCGGCTCCCGGTCTGACCGCTATCCTTCCCGGGCCCGTTCTCAGACTCCCCCGACAGTGGTGAAGACTCCTTCAGGCTCCTCTTCTGCCTCACAGGCCAAGACCTCCAGGCCTTCCTCATCTTCCTCTTCTAAGGCCATGGCTAGGTCGGGGGACCGTCATCACCACCATAAGTCTGGTTTCCGCCGTTCTGAACCTGTCAGGTCTGCCTCCTTGCCTCCTCCTCCCCAGAGGAAAACCAAAGGGCTTACCTCCTTGAAGAAGTCGTCGGTCCCGGCGTCGGCCCATCCAACGCCGGCCCCACACCATAGGTCCCAGGAACCATTGACCGCCAGACACCCGTCGCCGGTCAGGCCTACGTCTTCTCGGTCGTCGGCCGGGGGACCGACATCCGTACCCATTGAGAAGAGGACCCCGACGCCTCCCACTGACGCCGGTCAGGAGACAATTACGGAGGAGGAGCTGACCCAGCCCGAGGACCAGACGGGCGAACCCGGTCCTGTCGCGCCCCCCAGATAGCTCTCTCCAGAACCTGAGACCCCTGGGGAGCCGATGCCGGAACCAGACGACCGGCCATCGGCGCCCGGTCCGTCGTCGACCTCTCCATGTCCGAGTCAAGGACTTGTTCACCTACTGGTGGGACACCATAAAGGGATGTGGTTCCCCTCCTCCTCCTCCACCTCGACCCCACGGCCCCTACGCCCCTACTCCGTCCGGGCGGCAGGCGGTACCTTCCCCAGGGCAGGCGGATCCTCTCAGGGGAGACCAGACAAAGGAGACCTCCGTCCAGATCTTCTTCAGGGTCACCCAGCCTAAGAGACCCAGAAGGCGCCGTTCGCTGTCGATGGAGGACACGGGATGGAATTCTCGGAAGGATCCAGATCCCCCTCTCCGATCCACATCCCTTCTCCGGACCCACGTGAACTTCCTAGATCTCCTCCGGATGACCCATCGTTCTCAGAGATCATGAGGCATATCCAAGAGAACATGGGCTGGGATGCGGAAGAATTAGACCCCGAGAGACTACGCCTCACCAGGTATCTTCGGCAGAAAGATCCTAAGCCTGTGTTGGTACCACCCTTGGTGGACACTTTCGTGGACGTCACCAAGGCAGCGTGGAAGCGTCCACACTTGCTCCCGCCGATGCGGAAAGCTGACCACCTGTACAAGGCCCCTAGGGAGGACCAGTATCTGGCTTCACATCCTCTGGCCGACTCTCTGATCATCACAGCCTCTCATGACCGGTCCCAGAGACCGCAACATTTGAGCACCCTGCCACCGGACCCGGAGTCCAAACAGCTGGACGCTATGGGCAGGTGCACTTATGCTTCCGCTACTTGTGCCATCAGATCCCTGAACTACTTAACCCACATGGTACAGTTCCAAAATGCCTTGTGGGAGCAGGGACTGGACCTGGCGGACAAATTGCCAGACGGTGAGCAGAAGGAGGAGATGTTGCAACTCCTCCATATGGGTTCTGACGTGGGAACCCAGGTGCTGCGAGCCGCGTGCGATTCCACGGACTCCTAGGCCAGAGCGGCAGCTTCAGGCATATGCCTCCAGAGACACTCATGGCTCCGTGTCTCTGGATTCACCCCGGACGTCCAGAAGAACATCCTGGATGCCTCTTTTGACGGAGAAGTTCTTTTTGGTGAATCCTCTGAGAAGGTCCTCACCAAACTCCAAGAGGCCGGGAAGGCGGTGAGGTCGGTCCAGGCAATGTGACCGACCAGGCTTAGTTCCTTCGTAGGAACCAAAGCCGTTTCGTGGCGGACACAGAGACAGCAGTCCGCACCCGAGCGACAACAGAGGAGCTCGTTTCGCAGAGCCCAGGAAGAGTGCCCGCGGGCTGAAGCTAGCGCCCAGCTAAGCCGGCTCAGCCCAGCGAGCCCCTCCGCCGCCACAGCATGACTCCTTCCGGCCCCGCCCTCAGAATCAATGGGACATCAAGGTCGGGGGTCGCATTGCGGACTACCTGCCAGGGTGGCAGTCCATAACCACCAACAGGTGGGTCCTTCAGTTGGTCGAAAGAGGCCACTTTATAGAATTCGCAGACAAGCCACCCTCGAGGCCTCCTCTGCTCTCCCGTTACTCGGGTCAGCACAAATTGCTTATCAGGCAAGAAATACTCGCGCTCCTGCAGAAGGGAGCGGTGGAGTATGTTCCAGAGAACCACATAGGATCCGGATACTATTCCCACTTCTTTCTGGTTCCGAAGAAAACGGACCTCCGTCCAATCTTGGACCTCAGCGACCTAAATACATCGGTCGCCTACAAACGATTTTGCATGGTGACCCTCCAGGGTCTCATTCCCATGCTAAGGCAGGACGCCTTCTTAGTGTCGCTAGACATGCAGGACGCCTACCTGCATATCCCTGTGGCTCAAGCGCACAGGAGGTTCCTGCACTTTGAGTTTCTCGGCCACCATTTTCAGTTCCAAGCTCTTCTGTTCGGACTGTCTTCGGCCCCCAGGGTCTTTACCAAGTGCATGGCAGTCATGGCAGCATCTTTAAGGAGACAGGGCCACTATGTGTTCCCGTACTTGGACGATTGGCTTCTCTTAGCCGCCTCCAGAGAGGCATTGTTGCTGGCTATCCAGAGCACCCAGGCTCTGTTCCAGTCTCTGGGCATCCTCATCAATTACGAGAAGTCTCTCCTCGTACCGTCACAGAAGCTGCAGTTCATAGGCGCAGTTCTGGACACCGTCCAAGGGAAAGCATTTCTTCCAGACGAAAGAGCGGAATGCATCAGATCCCTCATCAGGGACCTCTCGGTGAAGAAGACTGCTCCTGCCAGGCTGGTCCTTCGTTTGCTCAGACACATGGCTGCGGCCATTCCAACCGTCCCTTTGGCAAGGCTCTATATGCGGGTAATTCAGTGGATGCTCAAGGTGCAGTGGGACCAAAGGCAAGACCACATGCAGCAGCCAGTCAGAATCACGAATGCTGTGATTCGAGACTGGCAGTGGTGGCTAGACCCAGGAACACTCTCTGCGGGTGTTCCGTTCACAGCGCCATCCCTGGAGATGATTCTTTCCACAGGTGCCTCAGGGCTGGGGTGGGGAGCACACCTGAACAGGGTGAGGTCCCAGGGAACGTGGACCCCTCAAGAAGCTCATCTCCACATCAACATTCTGGAGATGAGGGCGGTCCTTTACGCCCTGCAGGCCTTTCAGTCAGAGATCCCACGAATCTCTCATGCTTCAAACAGACAATACGGCGGTGATGTATTACCTCAACAAACAAGGGAGGCGCCTCTACCCCTTTGCAGGGAAGCGATGAGAGTGTGGGATTGGGTAATCCGACACGGCACGAGCCTGATTGCAGTTCACGTTCCAGGAGTGGACAACACAATTGCAGACAGCCTGAGTCGTTCCCAGGCCAAGGTCCACGAGTGGGAACTTCTTCAAGGGGTAGCAGAGGATCTGTTTCTTCGATGGGGCACTCCAGAACTGGACTTATTCGCTTCCCCATCCAACGCAAAACTGCCCAATTTTTTCTCGCTAGATCCAGGGCCTGGTGTTTTCTGGTCAGACCGTTGTCACTCTCCTGGGTGGACAGATTTCCTCGACTTCCATTCCTTCCGTTGATCCAGAGAGTTCTTCTCAAACTGCGCAGGGAGCATTCAACAATGATCCTGGTAGCCCCATTCTGGCCCAGACAGATCTGGTTCCCCTTGCTAACGCAGCTGTCCCGGGAACCTCCAATCCCGTTGCCTTTCAGCTCCCATCTCTTGTCTCAGGAGGAAGGTTCTCTAGTCCACCCGGACTTACGCTCACTGAACCTGCATGCATGGCTCCTAGAGACATAGCCATTTTGCGACACGGGGTCTCGCAAGAGGTGGCTGAAGTTCTTTCCGCAGCCAGAAAGCTGGCAACGCATGCGACGTCGCCATGAAATGGGGCGCTACCTCTTGCTTGTCGTAGCCACAGCAGGCCTTTCCCCTCTAGGATGCCCGGTGAAAGTGGTGCTGGAATATCTGCTTTCCCTATTCCATTCGGTCTCAGCTTACTCCTCTATTAAGGTGCACCTCTGCCGTTCTGCTTACCACTTCCTGGTGGGACAGCGCACAGTGGCACAACGATGCCTCTTGAGATTTCCTGAGAGGGTGTTAAACCTTGAGCCACCCATTAAGGATCCAGTTCCTCCATGGGACTTACTCTTTGTCCTGGAACACTCACGCTCCTCCCTTTGAACCTGCGCGGATTGCGAGCTGCGTTTTCTGTCGTGGAAAGCATTTTTGGTTGCTGTCCGTCCAGCAAGGAGGTTTCGAGCTCCACGCTCTCATGTGAGAGCCTTATTTAATTTTCCACCAGGACAGAGTATCTCTGAGGACCAATCCTAAGATCTTCCTGGACATAAGTCTCCACACTCATTCACACTAGTGGGATTAGCGCCGGAGGCACTAGGATATCGAGATGAAACTTTTGCTGGAGGGTGGCGGTAGCGAGAAGCGGCGCGCGGGCATGTGCCCTGACAGCGCATTCGGCGGCAACGACCATCTCGGCGACCCTCCAACCGCCTCAGTTTCCTTTTTCCACGTCGGAGTGCGCTTCAGTGGCGAGCGTCGCTGCGTATTGGGAGTCAGAACTTCAAACTAGCGCATAGTTTTCAGTTTATTTTTTTTGTAACATTATCTACGTAGTAGCATCGCAATTTTAAATTTAACTTACTTGAAGAAGTCTCCGCCTACTGGACGGAGTCGACCATGAGCAGGTCAGGTGGCGGTAGGGAGACTTGTTATGAAAGCTGTTCAGTCAGCCGGCTGGGTCGGTCAGCCTCCCTTCTCCTCAGCGGGGTTCCGACAGCGGCAAGTCCGATGCCTGGGGGATAGGCGGTCCCCGTCGGCATAAAAATAAGCGGTCGCATTCTGGCACTGTTCCCTCGAGCTCTTCTTGACCCACAGGTCAAAAGAAAGCATCACTCAGGAATTACGCCCTCTGGTATGTCTGCGTGTCGACGGTCCGGTTATCGTAGCTGGTGCCGTTCTCCTTCTTGGTCGCCAACTGCTGGTGACCATCGTCCTCGACAGCGAAGCCCTCCCGCCCAGGTGGGGCTCCAGATGAGCAGTTTCATCAGTGAGCAGCTCTTGTGGGCGATGGGCTGCGAGGTTGGTTCTCCTGCCTGGCTCGGTTGCCACGGAGCCCCCGGGCTCCTCCAGCGATCGGGTAGGGCGGTTGGACCTTCCTAGTCGCGCGGTGCCTTCTTCGGTGCTGGTGACTCCGTGCTTAGGTGTTTCCCCCCTTCACAAGGCTGCGGCGCAGGGGGCCACACCGATGCCCTTATCTCCTGGTTTTTTTTCCTTCTCTAGCTTTCCAGGTTCCTGGGGCGTTTCCGGTGCCTTCCGCGGGGTCTGTTGGCTTGTCGGCGCCTTTTGGTGCCACTGGGCCTTGGCGCGTCTGTGGCGCCAGCGTGGTCTCAGCGAGCGCCGCCGCTTGGTCTAAGCGGCGCCGTCGGCAGCGCCGCGCAGTCCTTGAGCGCGGCAGCCAGTGCCGCATGCCTCTTGAGCGCCCGTGCCCCTCTGCGGTGCCCGTTTTTAACCCGTTTGCCTTCACCAGGCCAGGGGCCTCGGGGACTCTCCTTGTTTCTCTGCTATTTCTCCTCCTCTCCTAATTTTCACTCCTTTCCTGTCCAAACAGTCCTTCCTGGACCATCAGGAGATGATGTTGAGCCTGACCCAGACCTTGGTTGGGTGATGAAGTGGAGAAACAGGATCTTTCTTTCTACAGAGCCTGTGGTGAGGACTGTCCTTTAAGTCTCTGTTGAAGAACCTGAGATCCACTCTTTCTCTCAGACTACAGACATCGATCCTGGGAAGATATTAAGACTCCAGTACCTTCATGCTGCGGAGATCCCTCACAGTTTGACTCTTCAGATCCAGCCTTCCTTGAGGCAGCTGTCTCAAATGGTATAGAATAATCCTGCTCTTATTCCTCAGTGGCTAAATCCATTGATAAAGTATTCAGCTCCCAAGGTTGCCCCATTTTGGCATCCCAAGCCTTCTGCGGATCTATTGTAGTCCTGGCAGAGAATAAGGTCATTCTTCCTCAAACTACTACAGCTCAACCTATTAACAAAGAGTCTCAGTAAGATTGATACATTAGGTAAGAGGTCTTTGCTGCCTCCTCTAAGTATCGTGTACTTCAGTTGTCAAGCTATTTTCTCAGTATGGTAGTCCTGTGGCACTCTTTGAGAAAAGAATGGTTGAAGCTCTTCAGGATTGGGACTCAAATTAGAAGCTTCTTCTGACCCGTTACTAGCGAGCATCAGTCCAATAACAACAGGTCAAAGCCGCTATATGGGCGCTTTCGACACTAGCTACTGATCAGCAGCCCGCCGAGTGTTTGTACTCAGGCGCCATTCACCGCTGCGTACTTCTGGCTTCACGAATGATGCTCGCTAGCAGGTAATACGGCGCTGCCTTTGATAACTCCCTTTCTTTTCGGCCTCGGGTGGAACAAGCCTTAGAGCCACTCAGAAGACTGGGTCGGCCATTAGGTTGGCCAGACCTCATCTCTCCTCTCGGGGCATGTGAACAGGCGTCAGTTTCATAGTCGTCAGTCACTTTCGAGGCAGAGGCAGGAAGTTTCCATAAAGCCAACCTGCCCAACCTCAAAAAGGCGCGGCAAGCGCGAGGCCTAAAGCCCCAAGCGCCCATATAGTGCTGGCCCAAGTTCCATCCACATTGCCCGGTGGAACTTTCTCTCCAGTGGGAGGTCGTCTGATGACTTCTACAACCAGTGAAGTCCATAACCGGACAAATGGGTCCGTCGGATAATTATGCGAGGTTATTCTCTCAATTTTGGACCCCAGTTGTCCTCCCAGACAACAACCCAGGTTAATCGACCTCCTCAGTCAGACCTCCTCGCCCGAGAGATCAGGGCCTTCTAAGCAGGGCAATGAACTGGGCCTCGCATCTCTGCGGCCACAGGGTTCTCCCATTACTTCCTGGTTCCAAAGAAATCTGGGGGAATACGCCCATTCTAGACCTCAGAAAGTTAAACAAATTTCTCCCCAGGGAGAAATTCAAAATAATTCCTAAATTGCCCTGTTACCCTTGCTGCATCAACACGACTGGCTGGCCTCCCTGGATATGCAGGGACGCTTACCAGCATATCCCCATCCACCTGACCCACCGCCAAGTTCCTCAGGTTTGTAGCTCTGGGTCAGCATTATCAGTTCAAGTCCTGCCTTTAGGCTATCCTCGCGCCCCTGAGTCTTTATAAAGTGTTGTGCAGTTCTCATGCATCTCAGGAAGATCGGACTCAGTGTGTTACCCTACCTGGACGATTGGCTTCTAGCAGCCCTTCCAGCCAAGGACCTTGGAAGCCGTGCAACGACTTCTCGTCCTTCTTACGTCCATGGGAATTCTGCTGAATTTGAAAAATCACAACTGCAGCCCTCCCAGAGGCTCCTTTTCATAGGGCGCTTCTAGACACCTCTTCCATGAAGCTTTCCTTCCAGAGGACAGAAGACTCGACATCCCCGGATGGCCCGTTACATCAGGGAGAACGATCGGTTACAGTCTCTCGATGCAAGCGCATGTTGGATCTCATAAGTCCCTCGGTGTTCACTGAACCCCTGGCCGGTTACTGCATGAGAACCACCCAATGGATGCTCTCCACTCAGTGGTCTCCGACCTCTCACCCCAGTCTTATCCCATCAAGGTGCGGGCCCTTGAGGTCTCTCACCTGGTGGACTCAGAAGAGCAATCTCCTGGAAGGGTTCCCTTTGCTCCCCGGATCATCAGATCTCCATCACCACAGGCGCATCGTTAATGGGATGGGAGCTCACTGTCGCTCCTCCACACTCAAGGTGTATGGACTCAGTTGAAACTCTCTCTCACATAAATGTCCTGGAGATGAGAGCGGTCCTCTCGCGATCCGAGCTCTGAAGGATATCCTTTGTCACAAGAACATTCTCCTTCAAGCGGACAACAAAGCTGTGATGTATTACATCAACAAGCAAAGCGGTGCTCATTCTTACCCCTTTGCAGGGAAACAATGAGGGTGTGGGAGTGGTGCTTGGAGCACAAGTCTCTGATTCAGGCGGTTTATCTGCCAGGTATACAAAACGACCTAGCAGATCACCTCAGCAGAACGGAGGCAGACCCTCACGAGTGGTCTCTGATCCAGCCGTGCTCGGTCCTATTAGAAGAGTGGGGACTCCAGACCTGGACCTTTTGCATCCCCACTCAGCAAAACTGCCTCTCTTCTGCTCCAAATCCAGGGCCTGGCATTTTCTGTCAGGATGCGTTCAGGCTGCGTGGACAAAGCGTTTTCTTTCACGCCTTTCACGCTCCCTCTAATCAGAGAGTTCTCCTCAAGTTCGAGTCTCAGGGACCAAAATGATTCTCATTGCTCCCTCTTGGCCTCAGCAACTATAGTTTCCTCTGCTCAACAGTATGTTGGCAGCCTCTCAGACCACTTCCCTTGCAAATCAACCTTTTGACTCAGGGTTAGTTGGTCCATCCCAACCTGAAATCACTTCACCTTCATGCGTGGCTCCTGAAGAGGTAAAGTGAATCGATTCAACGTCTCTCGTAGAGTCTCGGACATCCTTCTGGCTCTTGTGAGCCAGCCACCCAACGTCGCTTCCAAATGGAAACGCTTTTCTCTCTGGTGTGCAAAGTCCTCTTGGAATCCTTTTCCTGTCCCCCTGACAAGGTTCTGGAGTATCTTTTGGACCTATCAAACTCAGGTCTCCAGTACTCCACAGTTAAGAATTCACCTTAGTGCCATCTCAGCGTTCCATGAGGCGGTTTCTTCCTTGACTCTGGCTCAGCTTCCTATGAGTGAAGATTTCTTAAAGGATTCTTCCTACCAGACCCCCTGTTAGCGTCCAGTTGCAACCTGGGACATTAACCTGGTGCTGGACATGCTCACTCGGAAGCCTTTTGAGCCCCTATAACTACCTGTGAGCTAAAATTTCTTACCTGGAAGACTGCCTTCCTGGTGGCCATTACCTCAGCCCGCAGGGTCTCGGAGATTCATGCCTTGGTGACGGACTCTCCGTATACTGTATTCCATAAAGACAAGGTAGTTCTCCGTACTCATCCTAAATTTCTTCCCAAGGTTGTGTCAGAATTCCATCTAAACCAACCTCTGGTACTTCCCTCTTACTTCGCTAATTTCCAAAATGAAGGGGAGCAATCTCTTCATTCCTTGGATGTTAAGAGAGCCTTGCGGTTCTATTTAGATAGAACCAAGAATTTTCATAAGACTCAGCAACTGTTTGTTTCTTTCAGCGACACCGGCTGGGTCAACCCGTCGCTATTAGATGCATCTCATCATGGTTAGTGGCATGCCTTCGACATTGCTACTCCATGGCTCAAGTTAAATTGGAGGGTAGAGTGTCGCTCACTCTACTAGAATGTAGCGCATCTTAAGCGGAGATTCGCAATGTTCCAATTGTGGATATCTGCAACGCCGCCACCTGGAGCTCAGTGCATACCTTCGTTAAGCATTATGCACTGGATGTTCATGCCAGGCGACATTCCGCATTCGGCAGAACTATCCTTAATGGGCTTCTATCTTAGACGCGTGAGCTCTGGCTCTCCTGCTGCCCTTTTGGGGGATTATCAGCCTGGTACTCTCCCACTAGTGTGAATGAGTGGTGGAGGCTTATGTCCAGGAAGATATGAAAATTGCATTACCTACCGTAATTCTTGATCTTCTTGGGCCAGTCTCACCACTCATTCCCCACGCCCACCCCTCCATCCCGAGCTCACCCTGTGTTGGTCTTCCTCCCCTCAAATCTTTAGGCCGTGAGGACTTCTTTGCTGACCCTTCTTACAGCGGGCGTACGGACTATCTTATGTCCGTTTTAAGTTAGTTTACTCTTTCGTTAATTGCGCTGCACCTCCTTGGTAAAAAGCTACTGGGCGGTTGGAGGTGTCGCCGAGATGGTCATTGCCTCGAGCCGCTGCTTTCGGCGCCATGCCTGTGGCGCCGTCTCAGCGCCCGACCCTCCAGCAAAAGTTTGCTTCCGATGGGTCCTAGTCCTCCGGCGCTAATCCCACTAGTGTGAATGAGTGGTGGAGACTCGTCCAAGAAGATCAAGAATTACGGTAGGTACGTAATTTTCATTTTTTGCCTAAGGTGGTCTCTGCCCTCACTCTCAACCAGGACATCGATTTACCTGTATATTTTCCTAAATATTCCAAAAGAGGAAAGGCATTGCATCACACCCTGGATGTTCACCGCTGTCTATGGTATTACCTGAACAGAACTAAACAGCTTTGCAAGTCGGAGCAACTATTCGTTTCCTTTGCTGAGAAGATGCGGGGCCAACCAGTCTCAAAGCAGTCTCTTTCTCGCTGGCTTGTCCAGTGTATCTCATTTTGCTATGATAGCAAACAGAAGCCCCTCCCGGGTACAGTCCGGGGCCACTTGACAAGGGGGGTGGCTACCTCGTTTGCAGCACTTAGTAACGTCTCCACCTCTGCCATTTGTGCTGCAGCTACTTGGAGCTCTGTGCACACATTCATTAGGCACTATAGCCTGGATATTGCATCACGGCAGAGAGCTGGTTTCGGCCTGGCCGTGCTACAGGGTCTCCTATCCTAGAGTCAGGACTTGTCAAAGATCTTTCATAGTTTCCTCCTCCCAGAATGCTTACAGGCGCTATTGCTTGGAAATCAGTCTAATGGTGTAACCTGCTGCAAGAGCTGTTTCTCGAGTAAGATAGTACAGTTACGTAAGAACTTACTGTAACAGTAGATCTTGAGAACAGCTCTTCACAGCAAATCTCCGCCACCATTTCCCCTTGGAGGCATGGCCTACCGAGCCTTGGGCAGGGCTTCGCCCTTGTCTTTTGATAGCGGATCCTCGGTCTCCCATTCTGATGTCATTCTGCGGCCGGGAGTCTCGGCGGAGAACTAGGGGAATCAGGCGGGACCGCCTCCTTATGTACTACGCCTGACATCGGGGGCGGGACCGACGTCGAGGCCGGTCCCTGCTGAAGATAGCTAGCTAGAAGAATTCCGTGGGGTCCTGACGCCTGCCGGCTTCAGTCCTAATGGTGTAACCTGCTGCAAGAGCTGATCTTCCTGAACATAAGTTTCCACCACTCATTCACACTATTGGGATCTGCGCCGGAGGCACTAGGACCCATTGGAAGCAAACTTTTTACTGGAGGGTCAGTGCCAGAGATGGCGCCGCGAGCCCTAGCTCGTGCGGTAATGACTATCTCGGCGTCGACCCTCCAACCGCTCAATTCCTTTTTCCCTTGCGTCGAGTCATTACAGTAGCAGCGTCGCTCGTCTGTCAGTCAAACTTCAAACTAGCAGCATAGTTTTCAGTTTTTATTATTTTGTAGTATTATCTCGATACAGTATCACTTAAATTTATTCTTATTTTTAAAATAAATACAATAAAGAAGTCTCAGCCTACCTTGACGGCGTCGACCATGAGCAGGTCAGGTGACGGTAGGGAGACTTCGTATGAAAGTTGTTCAGTCAGTGGGGCTGGGTCCGATCCGCCATCTTCTCTGGAGGAAGGGTCTGACAACAGTCAGTCCAGTGCCCGGGGGGATGGGCGGTCCCCGGAAGCATAAAATAAGCGGTCGCCTCTCTGCACCGTTAGGCGCAAACTCTTCTTGAGCCGGAGGGTTACTAAAAAGAAGGCATCACTCGAAGTCGCCCTCTGATATGTCTCTTGGCGTAGATGCTCGGTTATCGAGGCTGGTGCGGTCTTCTCCTTAGATCGCCAACCTCTGCTTCTGGTAGCGATGGCCGACGTCAGTCCTACCCCGCCCGCCAGGTAGGTCTTCAGATGAGCAGTTTCATCGTGGGCCCACTCTTATGGAGCAATGGGCTCGGAGGTTGGTTCGGCTGCCTGGCTCGGTCGGCTCCGTGGAGCGCCGGGCTCTCTGGGCGACCAGGTAGGGCAGATTGGACCTTCCTGGTTGCGGCGCGCCTTCTTGGTGCCGTTGACTCCGCGCAAAGTGTTCCCCCTCACATAGCTACACGGCGCCGGGGCCACCCGATGCCCTGCCTCTCCTGCTTTTCTTCCTCAAAACCTGTTTTTCGGAGTCTGGGAGTGTTTTCGGTGCCCTCGGCGTCATGTGGCCTCTCAGCGCCGTCCTCGGCTTCGGTGCTGTGCTCGGCGCCATCCTCGGCGCCGTGCAGCTTCACGGCACCATCCTCGGCGGCCGTCCTCTCGCGTGTGACTTCTTGGCACCATGCACCGGCGCCCGTGTGGCCTCGGCGGCGTCGTTCTGCCTGTGCCCGTCGCCTCCTCGCGCCGCCCGGCTCTCAGGGGCTTCTCTTTTCACTTGCTTCTTCTCCCTCCTCTTCTTCTGAATTTCATTCCTTTCCTGTCCATACAGTCCCTCCTGGACTGTCAGGAGATAACGTTGAGCCTGACCCAGACCTTGGTTGGCTGATGAAGTGGACGAAGCAGGATCTATTACTGCTGCAGAGCCTGTGGTGGGGACCTATCCTTTAAGTCTCTGTTGAAAATCTGAGTTCCACACTTTCTCTCAGACTACAGACATCGATCCTGGGAATTGTTGAGACTCCAATATCTTCATGCCTCGGAGATCCCTCTGGTTTGACTAAATCGATTCAGCCTTTCTTAGAACGCTGTCTCAAATGGTATGGAATAATCCTGCTCTTACCCCTTCGGTGGCTAAATCCATTGATAGAAATATTCAGCCCCAAGGATGGTCACTTTTGGCATCTCAAGCCTTTGCAGATCCTATTGTAGTCCTGGCAGAGAATGATAAAGTGGATTCTTCCTCAAGCTACTACAGCTAGACCTATTAACGAAGAATCTCGTAATGAGACTACCTTAGGTAAGAGAGTCTTTGCTGCTTCTACTCTAAGTATCGTGATTGCCAGTTACCAAGGCTATTTTCTCAGTATAGTATATCTGTGGCATTCTATTAAACAGATGGTTGAAGCCCTGCAGAGTCGGATTCAAAGCCAGAAGCTTCTTCAAACCATTACCAGACGTGTGAATCTAATAACCAGCAAGTTAAAGCAGCCATGGATGCTTTGACACTGCTTCCGTTCAGTGGCTGCTGGTATTTGCACCAGCGTCCTCTTGGCTTTCGCACTTCAGGCTTCGAATGATGCGCGGCAGCAGGTGATGGCATTGCCTGACGGTGCATATCTTTTTGATCCTCAGGTAGAGCAAGCTCCTAGAAACTACACAAAAGTCTGGTCAGCCATTAATTTGGCTCGGCCCCTCTCTCCCTCTCGAGGGCATGCCAGTAAGCGACAGTTTCATAATCGCCAGTCTTCTTCGAGGCAGAGGCAGGAAGTTTCCATAAGAATCAACCTGCCAGCCTCAAAAGAAGAGCCGGAGCGCAGCATAGAGCGCCAAGCGCTGCCTATATAATTGCCGCCCAAGTTCCATCTCAGCTGCCCGAGGTGGACTTTTCCTCTCCCGTGGGAGGTGCCTCGATGCACTTCTACAACCAGTGAAGTCCATAACCTCAGACAAATGGGTCCTTCGGATAATTTGCGAGGGGTATTCACTCAATCTTGTGGAGACCTCCCGGATCGTCCCCCCAAACGGCAGCCCAGGCTGTCAACCCTTCAGTCAGACCTTCTCGCCGCCAAGATTCAGGGCCTTCTGAACAACAGGGCAGTAGAAGTGGTGTCAACGCACCAACGAAACACGGGGTTCTACTCCCATTACTTTCTGGTTCCAAAGAAGTCCGGCAATATGCGCCCCGTTCTAGATCTCAGAAAGCTAAACAAATTTCTCCCCAAAGAGAAATTAAAAATGATTTCTCTGGGAACCCTGTTACCTCTGCTCCACCAACATGACTGGTTAGCCTCCCTAGATATGCAGGACGCCTTACTAGCACATTCCTGTTCACCCGAGGCATCACAAATTCCTGAGGTTTGTGGCTCTGGGACAGCACTATCAGTTCAGAGTCCTGCCCTTTGGGCTATCCTCAGCGCCGCGAGTTTTTACAAAATGTTGTGCAGTTCTCACAGCGCACCTCAGAAAGGTCGGAATTCAGGTGTTTCCTTATCTGGACGATTGGCTTCTAGCAAGCCCTTCCAAGTAAGGGACTCTGGACGCCGTGGAGACGGCCTCACACTTCCTTACGTCCATGGGAGTTCTGCTCAACCTCAAGAAATCGCAACTGCAGCCCTCCCAGAGGCTCCTTTTTATAGGGACTCTTCTGGACACCTCCTGTGCGAAGGCCTTTCTTCCAGAAGACAAGAGGAACGATATCCTTCAGATCGCCCGTCACATCGGGGAAAACAGCTCAGTCTCAGCTCTCGATGCAACAGATGCTAGCCTCATGGCATCCCCAGTGCTCACTGTACCCTAGCGTCTGCACATGAGAACCACCCAGTGGATGCTCAGTACTCAGTGGTCCCCAACCACTCACCCCAGTCCTATCTCATCAAGGTGACAGAGCCCTTAAGAGGTCACTCACCTGGTGGTCTCAAGAGAGCAATCTCCTGGAGGGTATCCTTTGCTCCTCTGGACCATCAGATCTCCATTACCACGGACGCATCCCTAATATGGGTGGGGAGCTCACTGTCAGGCTCTCCACACTCAAGGTCGTGGACTCAAGTCGAGTCCAGCTCCACATACGCGTCCTAGAAATGAGAGCAGTCCCCTTTATGCGGTCCAGCTTTGAAGGACATTCTGTGTCACAAGAACATTCTCCTTCAAACGGACAACAAAGCAGTGATGTATTACATCAACAAACAAGGCGGTGCTCACTCTTACCTCTTATGCAGAGAAGCAATGAGGGTATGGGAATGGTGCTTGGAGCACGAGGCTCTAATTCAAGCGGTCTACCTGCCAGGTGTTCAGAGCGAACTGGCGGACCGTCTCAGCAGAACAGAGACAGACCCTCACGGTGGTCTCTCGACTCAACCATAGTTCAGTCACTTTCGAGGTAGGGGAACTCCAGACCTGGACCTTTTGCATCCCACTCAGCGCAAAACTGCCTCTCTTCTGCTCCAGGAATCGGGGCCAGGCATTTCTGTCAGGATCGTTCAGGCTGCGGTGGACAAAGCGCTTTTTACGCCTTCGCCTCTTCCTCTAATTCAGAGGTACTCCTCAAGTTCAAATCCCAGGGGACAAAATGATTCTCATTGCCCCCTTTTGGCCTCGGCAGCTGTGGTTTCCACTACTCAACAATATGTTGGCAGTTCCTCCGAGACCACTTCCCCTGCAGATGAACCTTTTGACTCAGGGACCGGTGGTCCATCCCAACCTGAGATCACTTCACCTTCATGCTTGGTTCCTGAAGAGGTCAAAGTAAACCGGTTCAATGTCTCTCGAAGAGTTTCAGATATTCTTCTGGCTGCCCAGAAGCCAGCCACTCGGAAAACTTACACAGCCAAGTGGAAGCATTTTTCGCTCTGGTGTGCAAAGTCCTCTTTGGATCCCTTTTCCTGTCCACCAGATAAGGTTTTGGAGTACCTTTTGGACCTCTCGAATTCGGGTCTGCAGTACTCTACAGCCAAAGTTCATCTTAGTGCCATTTCAGCGTATCATGAGCCCGTTTTTTCCTCAACTCTAGCTCAGTTACCTATGGTTGAAAGATTTCTTAAGGGGATTCTGCATACCAGACCCCCTACAAGACGTCCAGTTGCAACCTGGGACATTAATCTTGTGCTAGACATGCTCACTCGAAAACCTTTTGAACTTCTGGCTACCTGTGAGCTAAAATTTCTCACTTGGAAGACTGCCTTCCTAGTGGCCATTACCTCAGCCAGCAGGGTCTCTGAGATACATGCCCTGGTCACAGACCCTCCGTATACTGTGTTCCATAAGGACAAAGTAGTTCTTCGTACTCATCCTAAATTTCTTCCTAAGGTTGTGTCAGAATTTCATCTAAACTAACCTTTGGTCCTTCCCTCTTATTTTGCGGACTTCCAAAATGAAGGGGAACGTTCTCTTCATTCTTTGGATGTTAAGAGGGCCTTGCATTTCTATCTAGATAGAACCAAGGATTTTCGCAAAGCTCAGCAACTGTTCGTTTCCTTCAGTGAGACCCGTCTGGGTCAACCTGTCGCTATCAGATGTATCTCATCATGGCTAGTGGCATGCCTTCGTCACTGCTATTCCATGGCGCAGGTTAAGTTGGAGGGTAGAGTTTACGCTCACTCTACCAGAGCGGTCGCGGCATCCCTTAGCGGAAATCGCAACGTGCTCCATTGCAGACATCTGTCAAGTGCCACCTGAGCTCAGTGCATACTTAAACATTATGTACTAGATGTCCATACCAGACGCATTCTTCCTTTGGCAGAGCCATCCTCAGTGGACTTCTGTCCCAAAAGCGTGAGCTCTTGGTCTCTCCTGCCGCCCTCTCGGGGGATTATTAGCTCGGTACTCTCCAAATAGTGTGAATGAGTGGTGGAGACTTATGTCCAGGAAGATATGAAAATTACGTACCTACCGTAATTCTTGATCTTCTTGGATGAGTCTCCACCACTCATTCACACGCCCACCCTCCATCCCCGAAGCTCACCTTTCTTGTTGGTCTTCACTTCCTCAAATCTTTAGGCCGTGAAGACTTCTTTGATTGACCCTTCTTACACGGTCGCCGGACTATCTTATGTCCGGTTTTAGGTCAAAGCTACCCTTCTAGGTTAGTACGCTGCACTCCTTGGTAAAAAGGTACTGAGGCGGTTGGAGGGTCGAAGAGGAGATAGTCGTTACCGCACAAGCAAGGGCTCGCGGCGCCATCTCTGGCGCCGACCCTCCAGCAAAAAGTTTGCTCCCGATGGGTCCTAGTGCCTCCGGCGCAGATCCCAATAGTGTGAATGAGTGGTGGAGACTCGTCCAAGAAGATCAAGAATTACGGTAGGTACGTAATTTTCATTTCTCGAAGATCTACTGTTACGTAACTGTACTTTACAATCTAGTACGTTACAGCTTGGATTGTAAACTGCCTTCCCCACTGTTGTGCTATGGCTTAAGTTAAAACTGGACGGCACGGTACATGCCCACTCCTCGAGAGTGGTTGCCACTTCTCTGGCAGAGATACGGTTTGTGCCTTTTGGTGAAATTTGCAGAGCTGCACCTTGGAGCATGGTGCATACCTTTACCAAACACTGTGCCGTTGATATCCATATCACGCTGCATGCCACATTTGGCAGGACATTTCTGAATGGATTACTGTCTTGAGTGAGCCCTGAGCTCCAGCCTCCCTAGTCTGGGAGACTTTCTCTGAGCTTTGTACGGTGGCCCATTAGTGAGACGCCCTGGAGAAGATTGATTCTTGGAAAATGTGAACGTTACCTGCTTACTGCAACTGTCGATCTTTCTGAATATCTTTTCCATAGATTACCATGCCCACCCACCATCACATGGATTCACTCCAATAATGCTGTGTTGATTTTCACCCCTTTGTACTTGGTTTGGGCTGTGACGATACTGTGTTACTGAGTTTGGTGGCCCTTTTTATCCAACCACCAGTTATCTTATGCACTTAGGGTAAGAGCATAGGTTACTTATTAGATTAATGGTACTCACCTCCTCATGAAAAAAGGTACTGCAGTGACTGAGGGCTGATGCCGCTGTATACCAGTGGGTGTGTGCGGTGACGTGCTTGTTTAGTCTACTCAAGCCACCAGCCCTCCAGAAAAGTTCTAGCACTGCAGGGTCCTAGCGCCTCCAGCTCAGACCCGTTAGTGCTAATCTATGGAGAAGATCTTCTGGAAGATCAGTAGTTTCGGTAAGTGTGCAGTTTTTTTTGTTGTTTTTTTTTAACTATTTTGTATTTTGCAAGGTTCAGCGTGATCCACCGTATTATATCCCCAGATATATGTCTCTGTTGTATTCGCCTCTCCCTCCAGAGAGTGCATTTTTTACGTTTCAAATCATTACTAATAAGTTTTACCCTGCAAGCGTTGTCATTTTTCGTTTTTTAAATTTGAAGTTTATTGAGTTTTGTTGAGAAGAACAGGGACTAACAGATATGGGACATAGCATGACAGAGAAAATGAGTCATAACAACCGGTAACGTCAGAGTTGTACTGTGGTATACGGAAAGATGTATGCAGCCGGTGACTGCGATTAAAAGCTACAGTTAATATATGCCTGTAGTTGTGCAGGGTATAAGAGCTATAGTGGTGGTTAGAACAGCATGTGCCCTGAATCATGTTTTTGTCTCCCTCCTCTGTACGGTCTCTCACCTTTCCTGTTCTTTATTTAAATGTGGTCTCCAAAACCGCACACATTACTCATGGCAAGCTTTGAGTAAAGAACTGAACAGCGAAAGAATTTTCTCCCTGTTTTATCTGAGGAAACCCCTTCTGATATGAACTAGCATCCTGTTACCTTTCACCTGTGCTTTGCTACATCTTTTTATTTTTTTATTTTTATTTAATATTTGATTACCAGGTTAAAAAAAAAAAACAAGGGCATCAAATTCTACATTGAGAGAAGAATTTTAGACTGTTACTCATTATTACCCCTTCAGTGTGTCTCTCTCCTCTTTCGAGTGTGCCACAGTTTCCCCATTTGTCCTGTGCTCTGCAGTTGAACTTCTCGAAGTCACACAGGGAATAAAAGGCTTTGATTGGTTTGAACCTGGCTGTCCTAGTATGTTCTGTGCTCGAACCACTAGGCTGAACTGCATCATATGCAAAATTTGGGCCCGACAAGTACAGCCATGGAGAGAGGGTGCTGCTGTATTATCTGCAATTAGAAATACAGTTTGTTTCTCAGGCCTAAGTCTGCATTTTTGCTCAAACAGTAGCAGTGTGGGCTCACAACAGCAGTTGCTCAGCTATTAGGAGTCGGAGCAGCCCTCCTTGCGTGTAGCTGAAAGCTACTGAGCCCAGGACTCTGATTTACAGCTGAATCTTACTTTATGTTGTTTTTAAAAGCTTTTCCTTTTATCACTCAGCAGAGAACGTTTGGTGCCCTTGCAGTTGGAGGTGCTCCTACACGGCCGAGCTGGCTCAGCTCACCTACTCTGGGGAGGGCTAACAGGTTCCTCAACACTGCCGCTGTTAGTTTGATGAACGCCAGGCGGCCCTTAGGAGCCCCGGAAAAGGTCAAAACCCGCACTCTGAGCGTGGAACAGAGGACCGAGGAGGATGGTAAGTGCATAGTAGTAGTAAAAATGTTTCTTTTCAAGCAGGCTAAAACACTTAGTCCTTAAAAGGACCTATTTACAAGGTTTTCCTGACATGGGTATCATTGGTTACCAGTGCATTTCATATTGAGCATTGTTTTTAACAATGAATCTTAGAAAATATTTAGATTGTACAGGATTATACAAATGAGTCGACATAGTATTAAGAATAAACACACAGACTGTGCTTTTCAGAAAGAAAAGTGCAACTAAATAAATCCCCCCATTCCATAACATAGCGTAAGGAAAATACCTAAAACAATTTCTGGGAGCGTGGATATGTTGTTCATCCACACTCTCTGGCATGTCCCTTTTCCATTTAAATCTGGCTGGAAAGCCTTCAAGCTGGCTCCTCCCACCCACCCGGGTGGTAAATACCTCGGCTCTGCCCCATGACGCCAGATCTTCCTTTCCGCTGGAAAATTCAGGTTCCCTCATGCTACTTCAGCAGTTCGTAGGCCCTGGATTCTCAGCGTTGGTTTTCACCGCAAAAGCTTTCTCTAAAACTCATTAGAGTTTACGATTCCGATCCTAGCGCATCAGACATGGAGGACAAATTGTCCCCCGGATTTCGCCGGTGTCCCTGCAGCCAGAAAATGTTGCGTACTGATCCCCACCTCTCATGTGTCTACTGCTTAGGTGTCGTATATGACACCACCTCTTGCACCATCTGTCTGGCTCTTCCATCCCAACATCCTGGATTTCCACCACAAGGCGCGCTTTAAAATTGGGAGACCAGAGCCGTAACCACTGGTGAAATCAAGGAGGCAGGTGGCGGCTCGCAGCTGCGGATCCACCGAACAGCTCAGTCAGATGGCGGCTTTCGAAGAGGAAGCTGCTCAAGCTCCGGCCAGCCGAAGTTTTTTTATGCCTCTCAACCTTGGCTCTACCTTTACTGGGTCCTTTTGGGAGTTGTCAGTCTCTCCCCACCAGGGGTAAGGCGCCTCGGGCTTGCACTCCTCTCACCCTAGGAAGAGGGACAAGGACCCCAAGTCTTCTTCCTCCAGAAGGAGATGTTCCTGGGACCGAGAGAGGTCCAACTCTCAGGAACTTGCGGTCTCGACCTCGGTCGAGATCGCTTCCTTGGCCACCGGCTTTTCGGACCTCCTGTCAGGCCAAGGCACTGAGGCAGAGGAAATGACTGAACCGGCCGAGATATCTCTCGACCCAGTCGAGCCTCTGTTGCTGACTCCTTGGAAAGGACACCTATCCTTTCCTTCCACAGTGAGGAGACCCAGCCCTCGGGTGTCCTGATCGAGGGAAAGGTGCCAGAACCTCGGTTCTCTCCGACTCCAGCTTCTCTCTATTGAACAAGCCGACCCCATCGGTCTCGATCGAGAACAAGGACCCCTTCGGTCGAAAAACCAAAGAAAGGTCACAAGCACTCCAGGAAGAGGTGTCGCCACCGATCCTCATCCTCCTCGGATGAGGAGAGACTTCGACGAAAGCTCCATTGACGTTATGAGGATCTCATGTGGCAGCAACTGATTCTGACCGATCAGAAGCTGGCTCCACCGGCGACACCAGCCGTTACTTGGCCCCAGCCTCTCTGGCCGAGGCCTCGGTTCCTCTGCCCTTAGGGCCGGCACACATTCCAGCTCGGCCTATTTCGGTCTCCCCACCAATATTGGTGGAACCACCGCCTAAGCAGCCTCAAGGAGGGGCTCCCTCGAAAGAGGACTGGGCAGACACCGGCCTTCCCAGTCGTCTGTCCATCACTGTTGTCCCCGATTGCCCTCGGCGTATCGAGGGAGATATAGGCGGGAGACCCTTATATCCTGACTCTTCATACTCAGATGCCACTGGTTTGCACTCACATCTAGGAGATGATGAGCCATCAGTGGCAGGCTTGGAGGAAGGCCCTTCCTCTTTTCAGGACATCCTCTGCCTGATTTCCGAATCGACCGGAATGCCCTTGGAGCCTGTCCAAAAGAAGGCGGAATACCCCCTCACGGATATCCTCAAGAGGGGGGGAATACCTGGACGGAGGCCTTTCCAGTGGCTGAAGCCACTGTTGGCCTGGCCCTTGAGCTATGGCAGCACCCTGCCTCCTGTCCAGCTCCATCTGCCCATATGGCCCGCAAGTATACGGTACCCATGGGGTCCCTGGCGGGGTTCACAGAGCATCCCTCGGCCGAGAGCCTTGTGACTGATACTGTGCATTGCAGTGATGGCAGCCCATCTTCGGCGTCGAGGAGTTCGGATATACCCCTAACTCAACGACTGGCTCTTGGCGGGTTCCTCCCTTCAGGAGGTGGAGAGCTCCAGGGATATTGCCCTCCGAACCTGCTCAGAACTCGGCCTCCTTATCAGCGAGGCCGAGTCAGAACTCGTGCCCTCTCAGGTGAAGGGCTTTATCGGTGCAGAGCATGACTCTCCTCAAGCCAGAGCTCAACTCCCGGCGGACAGGGCAGAGGTCCTCTCCTCCTTTGACTAATCATTTCTGGTTGGGCACTTACACCCTGCCAGGCACTTTCTGCGCCTTCTGGTGGTCCGTTGGGCCAGGTGGCACATGCACCACCTCCAGTGGGAGCTGGCCGCCCAGTGGACTCAGCGATATGGTCACTTCGACCAGCTAATCACTGTAACCCAGAAGATGTGGGATGCTGTCCAATGGTGGACCGTCCCAGACCGGTTGCAGGAAGGAATCCCGTTTGTCCACCCTGAGCCGATGGTCATCCTGACGACCGATGCCGCTCTCATGGGCTATGGAGCCCACATGGGGGACAGCAGGGTCCATGGGTTCTGGACCCCCGAGGAGTCCCGATACCATATCAACCTGTTGGAGCTCAGAGCAGTCAGACTGGCCCTGTCAGCTTTCACTGCTCAGCTCCGGGGTCAAGTGGTTCAAGTCCAGACGAACAATACCACGTCCATGTACTACCTCAACAAACAGGACAGCACAGACTCCCGTCTGCTATGCAAGGAGGTGCTCTGAATCTGGACCCTCATCAGCCATTTGGAGGCGGATCTCCTTGCCATCCATGTGGCAGGAGTCTCGAACCAACTGGCGGATGCTCTCAGCTGCTTAGGCCAGACATCCCACGAGTGGTCTCTACATCTAGAGGTAGCTTACAATCTGTTCCCCTGCCGGGGCAAACCGTTGGTGGACCTGTTCACCTCCAGGGAGAACACCAAGCTGAGCCTGTACCAGGCCCACCCCCCCCCAGCTGAGCTCGCTGCAGGGGGATGCCTTCTCAAGGACCCCAGGCCTCCTCTCTGCCTTCCTTCCATTTCCCTTGATCCACAAGGTTCTACTCAAGGTGAGGAGGGACAAGGTGAAGGTGATTCTGGTAGCCCCAGATTGGCCCCGCCAGTTCTGGTATCCAGATCTCCTGAGCCTCAGCTGCAGGGCCCCGGAGCGACTTTGTACATGCCTGGACCTGATAACATTGAACCAGGGGAAGGTATTCCATCCGGACCTTCAATCCCTGCACCTCACAGCCTGGTACCTGAACGGCTAGAGTTCCAGGCCCTGGGTCTTTCCAAGGATGTCTACACCAGGAAGTGTTATGCCTTCAGATGGAAAAGGTTTTCCATTTGGTGTCAGGGTAAGAGTCTGGACCCCTTATCCTGCTCTGTCGCTAACATTTTAGACTACATTTGGTCTCTCTCTCTCCAAAGGGGGTCTGCAGTCATTGACCCTTCAGGTGCACCTGGCAGCCATCTCTGCTTACTGGGCACTGGGCGCGGGCCGGTCAGCCGACATTGGCACAGGAGACAGTGGTCGGGTGCTTTTTCAAAGGCCTGGATCACATATCCCCTCCAGTGCATGAACCTCCACCTCTGTGGGATCTCTTGCTGGTTTTGCCAAAGCTCATGGGCAAGCCATTCGAACCCATGCACAAGTGTAAGCTCTCACACTTGTCGTGGAAGATGCCTTCCTGGTGGGCGATCACGTCAGCCAGAAGGACAGGGGAACTTCAGGCGCTTTCGGTGGACTCCCCTTATCTGGTCTTTCACAGGGATAAAGTTGTCTTGCGCCCCCACCCGAAATTTCTTCCGAAGGTGGTGTCAGAGTTTCACCTTAACCAGGTGTTGACTCTGCTGGTATACTACCCTAACTACACCTCGGACGCTGAGTACAGGGTCCATACTCTGGACCTCAGATGTGCTCTCTCCTATTACAAGGAGAGGACGGCGGAAATTCAGGGAGAGGTTCGCCAGCTGTTTGTCACTTGCGCTGAAGCTGCTTCTGGTAGACCTGCAGTGAAGCGGACCATTGCTAGATGGATTACATCATGCATAGGTCTGTGCCATGAGTTGGCGGGCAAGAAGCCTCCCAGAGAGCTAAGAGCTTATTCTACCCACCATATGGCTGCATCAGTGGCTGCTTCCAGGGACATCCCTATCCAGGAGATCTGTCAGGCTGCTACCTGGAAGTCAGCAAACACCTTCATTACCCACTACCACATCGACCTTGACTCATGCCGGGATGCTGGGTTTGGGCCTCGGTTCTCCAATCTCTGTTTCCTAAATAGAGGGTGTGCGCCTTGCCTCCCTCCTCCCAGAGAACTGCTTGGAGCCTGCCAGAGTGTGTGGAAGAACAACATATCCAAGCTCCTAAAAGAATAGGTTACTCACCTGTAACAGTAGTTCTAGGAGTGGTATATGTCGTTCATCCACATGCACCCACCCGTTTTCCCGCTTTAGGAGCACCACCTTACTTCCAGCGGGCTAAGATCTGGTGTCATGGGAAGGAGCCGAGGTATTTACCACCCGGGTGGGTGGGAGGAGCCAGCTTGAAGACTTTCCGGCCAGATTTAAAGGGGAAAGGGACATGCCAGAGAGTGTGGATGAACAAAATATACCACTCCTAGAACTACTGTTACAGGTAAGTAACCTGTTCATCTTCCCCATTTGCAAAAGCCTAATTTTGATAACAAGGATGCTAAGGCCCCCATTTTCTTTTTTTTTTTGTATAATAATTTTATTAGGCTTTATGTAAGATCAACTCACAACAAGCAATACATACAAGTGTGTTGAATACAAAATGTTATACAGTCATAGTGGAAATCCCACATATTATCAACCCCACCAATGAACACCCAATTGGGAGTACCCATAAATGAACTAAATTCACAACTTGAATTTAAGACGAGAGCCTACAGCACAGTGAGGCATGGGGGGGGGAGTAACACCAACCGGCCCATAACAAGCCCGTTAGTGTGTGTGTAACCATCCCACAACCCCATTCTAACTTGCGAAATATTGCAGCTCCATACTATATATCCTTATATAACAGTACTCTCATTATAACCTTATAGTCTGCTGAGCCTATAACGTCAAAACAAAACATTCCCACTTTCCATGGCAGTTCCACACATCTAAAGCAGTCTGGATAGACCCAAGTCCGAGATTGCTACTTAAGCTCCTAAACATCAGCATGCCCCCTACCTTCCCTGATTGACATAAAATGTGATTGTGCTTTAAATGTAAATATGAAGGGAGACAGAACAAGGGGGGGCCCTAATACATGTCATCCATACTATACCCTGTGACACTCAGACAGCTGGTTCTGAGTAATCTATGCTTTTTGTAATATGAAAATGTGTTATTGAATGTCTCTTATGAGAGATGCTGACAGTCTGTGGAATGACACCCCCTCCCAGGTTTTAGCTACAAGGTGTGACTTGGAAGGCCAAGAGATAATTACAGGCTAGAAGATACCTTAAAAAAATAAGCGTCTCCAGTTTATGTGGTTAATTGCAGCTTGCCAACTGCCAAGATAGATAAACTTCTATAACGTTTAGAGGAAGAAGAGCGGGTTATGACGCTTTACTTCAAAGTCATAAAAGACGCTTTGATGTCTTGGAAAGGGGAGGCAGCTCATAAGATCAAAGAAAGTCATTTGAAGAGGTTACAGAATTTAATACTTTGATAAGACATCCTATTCTGCATAGATATATTTTTTATATTCTGACAGGGAGGAGCTAGGGGACCTCACGCAAAGAGGTTGGCAAAACCAGTTTTTAAACAGTATTCTGTTTTCCATTTTGACACAAATGTTTGGACTCTGAAAAAGAAACATCTACAGCACTGTGAGATAAGAATACCTTAGAACATACAAGTCTAAGTGCAGGGTTTTAAATAATTGATTAGCAGTTTTTTTCTTGGGACGATACTAACTGTACAGAAAGTATTTATATAGATTTTCTAGAAGTGTTGTGTTTGTTAAACACAGTGAGACAAGAGCTATGCATTTTCACAAAGATTTAGCACTTTTATGAGCAAAACGCTAATCAATTTTTAGAGTTAAATAAAACCCTGAAGTGTATTAGTGGTAGGAATCTGCACTTTTTAAAACCTTATTCTTTTAAGTGATTTGTATGTTTTGTGATTACAAGCTGTTATTGTTCAGTGTGTCAGCTTGAGATCATCAGCTTACTTGCAGAGAAAGAAAAAGGCAGTGATTTATTTTTAAAAAAGGAGACAGAGCTATATCACTTAGCAAACAGTCAAGTTCCTACCCGTTTTATTTTTTTTCTAAAGTACAAGTCAGAATAGCCGTAGTTAGGAAAGAAGATGGCTTCCAACTACAGCAGGCACACTGTAGACTACTTAAAGCAGTTGTACGGGGACAGAGGAGTCCCGTTCGAAGTGAAAGTCAGCAAACAGAACCTCGTGGATGCTCTAATGGTAGCAGATACCCAGAGCAGCGAGTCACAGACCATGACTGAAAAGGACCAGACCTCGAGTGTGGCAGGGCTAGCTGCCAGTGCAGTGTCCAGATCCGATGAGGAGGGCAACAGGGCCAGTGCCAGTGAAGGGCCACAGCAGCAAGGGAAGGTCACCGGTATCCTGGATCCAGAAGTACTCAGGCTGCAAATTGAGTTGCACAGAATGGAGCTGGAGTTCCAGAGGGAGAGGAACCGTGAACAGCGGGAGGCAGAGCGAGAATGCCAAGAGGCAGACCATGAGGAGCATAAGCGCCAGAGCCAACATGAACTGGAGAAGCTACAACTCCAACCAGCAGCACCAGAGCAGGTAAGTGGCTTTGGGTTTAACTGGGTCTACAGGACTGGGTTACAAATTGAATTCCAAATTGATAGCCAAATTTAAAAGGGGGGGGGGATATGGATGCGTTTTTAAATTCTTTTGAAAAAGTTTGCATTCAGGCTAAAATTCCTAGAGAGTCCTGGAGCTTCCAGCTATCCCCGCTACTTACCGGGAAAGCTCGGTATGCATTGGGTCAAATGGACAATGAGGATAGTGATGATTACAGCAAACTTAAAGCTGCACTGTTAAAAAAAAAATTTGAATTAACCGTTGAATCATACAGAGCTAAATTCCGTAAGCTCAGGAGAAGCCCTGACATGAGCTACAAGGAGCTAGCCATGAAACAACGTCTGTTTTTAAAATGTTGGTGGGAAGGAATTGAGGCAAACTCTGTTGATAAAATTAAAAATGTGATTTTGTTGGAACAGTTTTATTGGGCATACCCAGCAGAGCTGAAAACCTGGCTGGAGGACTGAGATCCCAAAACAGTGTAAGAGGCTGCTGAACTCTCAAACCGCTATGCCAAGAGCAGACCTGCTCTGAGAGCGAATGGGGCAGTCATAGCAGCACAGAAAGGGAAAAGTGTGCCTTCAGGGCAGCTAAAACCCTCACTGCCTCCACGGAAACCAGTTAGCCCCAGGTTTCAGAGTAAAGATTTCTCTGAAAAGAGAAGTGAATGTTGGTTATGTAAAGAAATTGGCATATTGACACACAGTGTCCCAAAAGAATGAGCAATAATATGCAGAATGGTACTAGAAAAGAAGTGGGTTTTTTGTGTGTCCCTGGAAGCATGTGAACATGAGGGAACACATGCACCCAGTCATGGTAAATGGTGTACAGATGCAAGGGTTAAGGGCCGCAGGGGCATCCTTGACCTTGGTAAAGGGGGATCTGGTAGAGGCGGGTCAGCTTATACCCAATAAATACGTCACTGTACAGGACTTTACTGGTAAAGAGAAAACATTGCCCCTCGCTAGTGTTCTGCTAGACTGGGGTGAAATAGGGGGAACTGTGCAACAGGTAGCTGTAGCCCAAACATTACCAGTGGATGTGATCCTGGGCAACAATCTCAGGCAGGGGATGGTGTGTGCAGTTACCTGTAGCCAAGCGGCAAGGGAAAATTGTAGATCTTCCTGGACATAAGTCTCCACCACTCATTCACACTAGTGGGATTGGCGCCGGAGGCACTAAGACCCATCGGGAGCAAACTTTTTGCTGGAGGGTCGGCCCATGACTGTAACCCGCGAGACACGGCGCCCTTGACAGCGGCTGGAGTAATGACCATCTCGGCGACGACCCTCCAACCGCCTCAGTTCCTTTTTTCCCGCCGTCGAGTGCGCTTCAGTGACGACGTCGCTCGCCTGTCGGGAGTCAAACTTCAAACTAGCGCATAGTTTTCAGTTTGTTTTTTTGTAACATTATCACGATAGTAGTATCGCTTAGTTTTATTCTATTTTTCGTAAAATTTTTCTAATATTTAAATTTAACTTACTTGAAGAAGTCTCGGCCTACTGGACGGAGTCGACCATGAGCAGGTCAGGTGACGGTAGGGAGACTTCGTATGAAAGCTGTTCAGTCAGCCGGGCTGGGTCCGGTCAGCCTCCTTCTCTCTCAGCGGGGTTCCGACCACGGTCAGTCCGATGTCGGGGATGAAGGTCCTTACCGGCATAAAATAAACGGTCGTGATTTTCGGCGCTGTCGCCTCGAAGCTCTTCTTCGCCCACAGGTCAAAAAGAGAAGGCATCACCAGGTCGCCTCTGGTATGTTCATGCCGACGGGTCGGTTATCGCGCGTTGCCGGTCTCCTTCTTTCGAGTCGCCAGCTTCCGATAATCGTCGTCCTCGACATCGGAGCCCCTCCCCGCCTATAGGTAGGGCTCCAGATGAGCAGTTTCATCAGTGGGCCGCTCTTATGGAGCGATGGGCTCGGAGGTTGGTTCTTCTGCCTGGCTCGGTTACCTCGGAGCCCTCGGGCTCCTCCGGCGATCAGGTAGGGCGGTTGGACCTTCCTAGTCGCGCGGCGCCTTCTTCGGTGCTAGCGACTCCGTGCTTAGGTGTTTCCCCCCCTCACATGGCTGCGGCGCAGGGGGCCTCACCGATGCCCTTATCTCCTGGTATTTTTCCTTCTCTTGTTTTCCAGGTTCCCGGGGCTTTTCCGGCGCCTTCTGCAGGGTCTGTGGCCGTGTCGGCGCCGTTTTCGGGGCCGCCGGAGCTTGCGGCGCCGTTGGCGGCGCTGCGTGGTCTCTCGGCGCCGTTGGTGGCGCCGCGTTATCTCGCGGCGCCGCCGGTGGTGCCCGTTAGATCGAGGCGGCGCCGTTCGGCGGCGTCGTCTGCGATACCCGTTCAGCGGCGCCCGTTCGCAGCGTCGTCCGTGGCGCCGTTAGCGCGCCCGTGCGCGCGTCGTCATCGGCGCCGCCGGGGGCGTTTGCGGGGCCGCGTGCCTCTTCGGCGCCGTGCGCCTCCTCGGTGCCGTCTTCAGCCCGTTTTGCCGTCTCGGCGCCGGCAGCCCTTGGGGACTCTCCTTGTTTTTCTGCCATTTCCTCCTCTCCTAATTTTCACTCCTTTCCTGTCCAAACAGTCCTTTCTGGACCATCAGGAGATGATGTTGAGCCTGACCCAGACCTTCGGTTGGGTGATGAAGTGGAGGAAACAGGATCTTTCTTTGCTACAGAGCCTGTGGTCGAGGACCTGTCCTTTAAGTCTCTGTTGAAGAACCTGGGATCCACTCTTTCTCTCAGACTACAGACATCGATCCTGGGAAGATATTAAGACTCCAGTATCTTCATGCTTGGAGATCCCTACGATTTGACTCCTCCGATTCAGCCTTCCTTGAGGCGCTGTCTCAAATGGTATGGAATAACCCTGCTCTTATTCCCTCAGTGGCTAAATCCATTGATAAAAGTATTCAGCTCCCAAGGATCGTCCCATTTGGCATCCCAAGCCTTTGCGGATCCTATTGTAGTCCTGGCAGAGAATGACAAGGTCGTTCTTCCTCAAACTACTACAGCTCGAACCTATTAACAAAGAGTCTCGTAAGATTGATACATTAGGTAAGAGAGTCTTTGCTGCCTCCACTCTAAGTATGCGTATTGCCAGTTATCAAGGCTATTTTTCTCAGTATGAGTATATCCTGTGGCACTCTATGAAAAGAATGGTTGAAGCTCTTCCAGATTCGGATTCCAAGTCAGAGCTTCTTCTGACCGTTATTAGAGGTATTGAGTCCAATAACCAACAGGTCAAAGCCGCCATGGACGCTTTCGACACTGCTTCTCGCTCAGCAGCAGCGAGGTTTGTACTAGCGCCATTCCTGGCTGCGTACTTCTGGCTTCACGAATGATGCTCAGCAGCAGGTGATGGCGCTGCCTTTTGATGGCTCCTTTCTTTTTGGCCCTCAGGTGGAGCAAGCCTTAGAGGCCACTCAGAAGACTAGATCGGCCATTAAGTTGGCCAGACCTCCGCCTGCCCCCTCTCGGGGGCATGTGAACAGACGTCAGTTTCATAGTCGTCAGTCCTTTCGAGGCAGAGGCAGGGGAAGCTTCCATAAAAGCCAACCTGCCCAACCTCAAAAGAAGACGCAGCAGAAAGCGCAGGGACCTAAAGCTCCCAGCGCTACCTTATGAGTCGTTGGCCCAAGTTCCATCCACTCTGCCCGAGGTGGAACTTTCTCCTCCGGTGGGAGGTCGTCTGATGTACTTCTACAACCAGTGGAAGTCCATAACCTCAGACAAATGGGTTCTTCGGATAATTCGCGAGGGTTACTCTCTCAATTTCTTGGAACCCCCCCCGAATTGTCCTCCCATACGACAACCCAGGTTGTCGGCCTCTCAGTCAGATCTCCTCACCGCGGAGATCCAGGGCCTTCTGAACAACAGGGCAATAGAACTGGTGCCCCCGCATCTGCGAAACACAGGGTTCTACTCCCATTACTTTCTGGTTCCAAAGAAATCTGGGGGGATGCGCCCCATTCTAGACCTCAGAAAGTTAAACAAATTCCTCCCCAGGGAGAAATTCAAGATGATTTCCCTAGGTACCCTGTTACCCTTGCTGCATCAGCACGACTGGCTGGCCTCTCTGGATATGCAGGATGCTTACCAGCATATCCCCGTCCACCCGACCCACCGCAAATTCCTCAGGTTTGTAGCTTTGGGTCAGCATTATCAGTTCAGAGTCCTGCCCTTTGGGCTATCCTCGCCAGCGAGTTTTTACAAAGTGTTGTGCAGTTCTCGCGCATCTCAGGAAAGTCGGACTCAGTGTTTCCCTACCTGGACGATTGGCTTCTAGCAAGCCCTTCCGGCCAAGGGACTTTGGAAGCCGTGCAAGCGACTTCTCGTCTTCTCACGTCCATGGGAGTTCTGCTGAATTTGAAAAATCTCAACTGCAACCCTCCCAGAGCTCCTTTTCATAGGGCGCTTCTAGACACCTCTTCAGCGAAGGCTTTCCTTCCAGAGGACAGAAGACTCGACATCCTTCGTATGGCCCGTTACATCAGGGAGAACCAATCGGTTACAGCTCTCTCGATGCAACGCATGTTGGGTCTCATGGCGTCCTCGGTCTTCACTGTCCCTCTGGCCCGACTGCACATGAGAACCACCCAGTGGATGCTCTCCACTCAGTGGTCCCCGACCTCTCACCCCAGTCTTATCCCATCAAGGTGGCGGAGCCTTGAAGGTCTCTCACCTGGTGGTCTCAAGAGAGCAATCTCCTGGAAGGATTCCCTTTGCTCCCCGGATCATCAGATCTCCATCACCACAGATGCATCGCTAATGGGATGGGGAGCTCACTGTCTCTCCCTCCACACTCAAGGTGTATGGACTCAGTTGAAACTCATCTCCACATAAATGTCCTGGAGATGAGGCGGTCCTCTATGCAATCCGAGCTCTGAAGGATGTCCTTTGTCACAAGAACATTCTCCTTCAAGCGGACAACAAAGCAGTGATGTATTACATCAACAAGCAAAGCGGTGCTCATTCTTATCCCTTTGCAGGGAAGCAATGAGGGTGTGGGAGTGGTGCTTGAGCACAAGTCTCTGATTCAAGCGGTTTATCTGCCAGGTATACAAAAGCGACCTAGCAGATCACCTCAGCAGAGCGAGGCAGACCCTCACAGTGGTCTCTCGATCCAGCCGTAGCTCGGTCCCTGTTCAAAGAGTGGGGACTCCAGACCTGGACCTTTTGCATCCCCACTCAGCAAAACTGCCTCTCTTCTGCTCCAGAAATCCAGGGCCTGGCATTTTCTGTCAGGATGCGTTCAGGCTGCGGTGGACAAAGCGCTTTCTTCGCCTTTCCACCGCTTCCTCTAATCCAGAGTACTCCTCAAGTTCGAGTCTCAGGGGACCAAGATGATTCTCATTGCTCCTTCCTGGCCTCGGCAACTATGGTTTCCTCTACTCAACAGTATGTTGGCAGCCTCTCGAGACCACTTCCTTTGCAAATCAGTCTTCTGACTCAGGGTTCGTTGGTCCATCCCAACCTGAAATCACTTCACCTTCATGCTTGGCTCCTGAAGAGATAGAAGTGAATCGGTTCAACGTCTCGTAGAGTCTCAGACATCCTTCTGGCTGCTCGGGAAGCCAGCCACCCAGCATCGCTTCCAAATGGAAGCGTTTTCTCTCTGTGTGCAAAATCCTCTTGGAATCCTTTTCCTGTCCTCCTGGCAAGGTTCTGGAGTATCTTTTGGACCTATCAAACTTAGGTCTTCAGTACTCCACAGTTAAAGTTCACCTTAGTGCCATCTCAGCGTTCCATGAGCGGTTTCTTCCTTAACTCTGGCTCAGTTACCTATGGTGAAGAGATTTCTTAAGGATTCTCCATACCAGACCCCTGTTAAGCGTCCAGTTGCAGCCTGGGACATTAACCTGGTGCTGGACATGCTCACTCGGAAGCCTTCGAACCCTTAGCTACCTGTGAGCTAAAATTTCTTACCTGGAAGACTGCCTTCCTGGTGGCCATTACCTCAGCCATGGGGTCTCTGAGATACATGCACTGGTTACGGACCCTCCAGTATACTGTATTCCATAAGGACAAGGTAGTTCTCCGTGACTCATCCTAAATTTCTTCCCAAGGTTGTGTCAGAATTCCATCTGAACCAACCTCTGGTACTTCCGCTTACTTCGCTAATTTCCAAAATGAAGGGAGCGAGCTCTTCATTCCTTGGATGTTAAGAGAGCCTTGCGGTTCTATTTAGATAGAACCAAGGATGTTCGCAAGACTCAGCAACTGTTCGTTTCTTTCAGCGACACCGGCTGGGTCAACCTGTCGCTATTAGATGTATCTCTTCATGGTTAGTGGCATGCCTTAGTCATTGCTATTCCATGGCTCAAGTTAAATTAGAAGGTAGAGTGTACGCTCACTCTACTAGGGCGGTCGCGGCATCCCTAGCGGAAATTCGCAATGTTCCAATTGCAGATATATGCAACGCCGCTACCTGGAGCTCAGTGCATACTTTCGTTAAGCACTATGCACTGGATGTTCATGCCAGGCGACATTCCGCATTCGGCAGAACTATCCTTAATGGGCTTCTATCTTAGACGCGTGAGCTCTGGCTTTCCTGCCGCCCTTTTGGGGGATTATCAGCTTGGTACTCTCCACTAGTGTGATGAGTGGTGGAGACTTATGTCCAGGAAGATAGGAAAATTACGTGCCTACCGTAATTCTTGATCTTCTTGGACGAGTCTCCACCACTCATTCTACCTCCCTCCATCCCCGAGCTCACCGCTGTATTGGTCTTCACTCCTCAAATCTTTAGGCCGTGAGGACTTCTTTGCTGACCCTTCTTACAGCGGTCATACGGACTATCTTATGTCCGTTTTTAATATTGGTTTACCCTTTTAGTTAGTTGCGCTGCACCTCCTTGGTAAAAAGGTACTGAGGCGGTTGGAGGGTCGTCGCCGAGATGGTCATTACCGCTCGAGCAGCTGCTTCATGGGCGCGTGTCTCAGGGCGCTGCCTTCTCAGGCCGACCCTCCAGCAAAAAGTTTGCTCCCGATGGGTCTTAGTGCCTCCGGCGCCAATCCCACTAGTGTGAATGAGTGGTGGAGACTCGTCCAAGAAGATCAAGAATTACGGTAGGTACGTAATTTTCCTTTCACTGCACCCCACAGAAGCCATTGTGGAAACCACTGAGAAGCTGGTTCCCCAGCCTGTGTCTCCAGATGGGGAGACTAATGAAAAGGTGGTAGAAATTTCCCCAGTAGCAAGTAACCGCACAGCTACGGAGGGTTACTCCGAAGAGGGAGGGGTGACCCATTGTGAAAGGGTTGGGATCGACAGTGATCCTGAGTGCCCTTACGCTAGTGCTAGAAACCCTAGTTTAGCGACTGAAGGAGACCTGTCCCATGCCTTGGGAATGTGTGAGGGGGTTTGCAGCTGCTCAGAGAAGTGACCCTAGTCTAGAGAAGCTGAGGACTTGGTCAGACTCTGACAGGGCACAGGGAGTTGATGGCAGACATAAGGTTTATTGGGAAAATGGATTTATGTATACTCAGGCTGTGCAGACAGAGGGAGGGAGGGATGCTAGGCAGGCAGCTTGTCGTTACCCAGGGTTATCGTGAGCAGTTGCTCAAGATTGCACGTGGTAGTCCCTTGTCTGGTCATCTGGGAATCGCGCGCACGATGCAGCGGTTGGCCCAGAATTTCTATTTGCCAAACTTCACCCAGCAGGTGAAGGAGTATTGCAAGTCTTGTCACCGGTGCCAAGAAGTAAGGAAGGCGGGCAAGAAAACCCAAGCCACCCTGATTCCATTGCCCATAGTGGAGGAGCCATTCCAGAGGGTGTGAATGGATATTGTGGGGCCTTTAAATACCCCCAGCTCCTCAGGGAAGAGATTCATCCTGACTGTGGTGGATTATGCCACTCGATACCCAGAGGCAATCACCCTATCCTCACTGAAGACAGACAAAGTGGCAGATGCCTTACTTGGGATTTTCTCCCATGTTGGGTTTCCACAGGAGGTTATCACCGATCGAGGGGGTTCCTTCATGTTGGACCTGATGAAATGTTTATGGGAGAAGTGTGGGGTGGCACAGAGATGCATGACACCATATCACCCACAAGTCAATGGGCTTGTGGAACGATTCAATGGTACCCTGAAGTCAATGCTCCGGGCGCTTGCTGAACAGCATGGCAGAGACTGGGAGAAATACCTTTCCCACCTGTTGTTTGCATACAGGGAGGTGCCCCCAACAGTCGATAGGATTTTCCCCCTTCGAACTCTTATATGGATGCCGGGTACGTGGGCCCCTAGACTTGATCTGGGAGGACTGGGAAGGCAAGCACGCCACCCAGGGAGCTCGCATTGTGGATTACGTCCTTAAGTTTAGGAAAAGGCTGAAGGAGCTTATGGGGCCAGCCCAGAGCAACCTGGCAGCTGCCCAACAGAAACAAAATGTGTGGTACGACTGCAGAGCCAGAGCTCGCTCATACATGGTGGGTCAGAAAGTCATGGTCCATATTCCGATCTGGAAAGACAAGCTGCAGGCTGAGTGGGCAGGACCGTACAAAGTGGTTAGGAAGGTAAATGACGTGAACTATATTGTAGAGTTACTTCACTGGAGACGGACAGAAAGGATGTACGATGTCAACGTGATGAAGCCATATGCAAATAGGGCTGACATGGTGTTTGCAGTGTGTAGTCCTGGGGAGGGGACGGATGAAGGAGACCCCCTTCTAGACTTGCTGGAAGAAAGTAAGCGTGAGTCCTCTGTGGAGGCAGTTAAATTGTTTCCCCAGCTGGCCCTGGACTAGATCCGGAAAGTAAGGGAGGTTTTAGCAGACTTTGCCCCATTGTTTAGCGCCAAGCCTGGACTAACCCCCTTAGCGATGCACGATGTGGGACAGGGACACAGACGCCCATACGGTGAACAGCATATCAGGTGTCAGAGGCTGTCCAAAAGGACATTAGGAGGGAAGTGGAGGAGATGCTGGATTTAGGGGTAGTCCAGAGATCCCACAGCCCCTGGGCCGCACCCGTAGTCCTTGTGCCTAAGCCAGATAGCTCTACTCGTTTCTGTTTGGACTATCATAGACTGAATGCAGTCACTAAGTCAGACGCCCACCCAATGCCCTGGACGGATGAACTCCTGGACAGGTTGGGAGGGGCGACCTACCTTATGACGATTGACCTGACCAAGGGGTATTGGCAGGTAGAGTTGATGGACAGAGCTAGGGAGAAGTCGGCCTTCATCACTCAGATAGGCTTATTTGAATTTAAAGTAATGCCTTCCGGAATGAAGAATGCTCCGGCCATTTTCCAAAGGTTGGTGAACCAGGTGTTAAATGGTGCTGAGGTGTACGCAGTGGCATACCTGGATGACATTGCATCTTTAGTACAAGCTGGGAGGAACACCTATCCCACCTATCCCACCTTAGGGAAGTGCTGGGCAGGATACTGAGGGCCGGGCTCACTGTCAAAGCTGGGAAGTGCCAGGTGGCCATGGGAGAGGTGGCATACTTCGGGCATGTGGTTGGCCAAGGACAACTCCATCCTAACCAAGTAAAAATGGAGGTAATCCAGGCGTGGCCCAGACCAGAAACACAGAAGCGGGTCAGGAGTTTTCTAGGGACAGCAGGGTACTACAGGAAATTTGTACCCAATTACAGTGCCCTGTCTGCTCCCCTATCTGACCTGACAAAGAAAAGGATGCCAAAGAAAATTACCTGGGGCCCAGCCTGTGAAGAAACCGTTTCCAAACTAAAGGAGGCGCTGTGCCATGCTCCTGTTTTGACAAGTCCTGACTATAGCAAACCCTTTATAGTTCAGACTGACGCCTCAGACATGGGTATTGGGGCAGTACTGAATCAGACATCCAGCCAAGGGAGAGATCACCCAGTAGTATACCTGAGTAGGAAATTACTTCCCAGGGAGCAGGCATACTCTGCTGTGGAAAAAGAATGTCTTGCCATAGTGTGGGCGCTAAAGAAGTCAGAGCCATACTTATATGAGCAGCATTTTGTGGTGCAGACTGACCACAACCCCCTGGTTTGGCTGACACAGATGGGAAAGAACAATGGCAGATTGCTAAGATGGAATCTTGCTTTGCAAGGGTATGATGTGACAATATTACATAGGGCTGGAGCCAAAAATCAGAACTCTGATGGGCTGTCTTGTGTGTGCGAGGAGTGAACTGATTTGGGAAGCTCATCCCATGCAGGGGATAGAGCCCCCAAATTCAGTCTAGTTGGGGAGGAATTGGGACAGTCAGACAGCTGGTTCTGATTAATCTATGCTTTTTGTAATATAAAAATGTATTATTGAATATCTCTCATGAGAGATGCTGACAGTCTGTGGAATGAAACCCCATCCCAGGTTTTAGCTACAAGGTATTACCTGGAAGGCCAAGAGATAATTACAGGCTAGAAGATACCTTAAAAAAATAAGCATCTTCTGTTTATGTGGCTAATTGCAGCTTGCCAACTGCCAAGATAGATCATAAACTTTTATAATGCTTAGAGGAGGAAGGGCAGGTTATGACGCTTTAGTGCGAAGTCTTTGAGGCTTTGATGTCCTGGAAAGGGGTAGCTACTCATAAGATCAAAGAAAGTCATTTAAAGAAAATGAGTTGTGCTGAGGTCCATGTGTAGTACGGTACGGGCTGCACGCCCATTGGCTTATGCTGTGGACTAATGGGTGTACAGCCTTACTGTACGGAGTCACTCGGCGGACGTCACCGCTGGGGAGCGGGCAGTGGGACCCAGTGGATGGGTGGAGGGGTACTGCTGACCACCAGGGTTGGATTGGTTTGGCATAAGATATTACTGACACCGCGATCGGGCTGCAAGCGGTCCACTGAACCACCAGGGATATAAGACTGATCTTGAAAACATATGCCCGCGATCGGCTGCGAGCGTCCACTGGACCACGAGGGATATAGGGACTGATCTTTTAAAATATATACCCGCCGACCGGGCATGGGGGCTACTACTAAGGTGCCGTTTATACGGGCAGCTCACCTGTGGGTGGCCAGCTGTTGCTCTTTGTTTTGTGGTTCACCTTGTAGCAGCACAGGTAGGCTAAGCGCATGCATGGGCTCAGCACGTCCTGGTCTGAATATCTGGATGTGCGGAGTATGATAGGCACCCCCCCCTCACCTGCCGGCATACGTTACTGATGCACTCCAGCGCATCAGGATTTGTGCCAGACTCAGTCCCCCTTTGAATATCGCGCTGGGGCACATCAGTGGGTTGCGCAAGTTGCGCCATGTACAACCCTTCTGAATATCCCGCCCTCAGTATATTAGTGGTAGGAATCTGCACTTTTTAAAACCTTATTCTTTAAAGTGATTTGTATGTTTTGTGATATATGGTTCTGTATTTACAGTTTACATTTGTTATCTATTTTGAAGTATACCTCTACTTTAGAGACTACTTGGTGTGCCTTTGAATTTCTTTTTTCTTGACAAGTGAAGCATACATAGTTCAAGCTGACTCTGTACAAAGCTTACTGGTTTTACCAAACTGGGAAAATGTAAGAATTTATTCTGAGGTCTTTAATAGTGTTTTAAGGGTTCATTTTGTACACCTGGTTAGGGGCCCGTAGGCGAAAGATATCTGGCCCCCCCCCCCCAAAGAACAGAATTATCTGAGCCTGTACATTGGGTATGCTAACAAGAGGTTCACAGTTTGAATCCCCTCCAAGACTTGAGACCAGAGGTTGATTCAAACCCACAAAACAGACAGGAGGGTTACCCTGTTTCTGATTCATGTTCACAGGACTGCGCTCGGAGGTTGGCACTGTGGGAGCAGAGGGCCTGACCTGCTGAGTGGGTTTGTGACATACCCTATACAGGGGCTTCAGTATAGAGTAACTTTCCTCCAGCACCCTCAAGTTGCAGTTCTTGGGACACCTCCTGCTCCAGCTGAGCTAGTATCTTCTCCATCTCTGATAGAGCATTAAATAAATAGACCCTATCCTTCCATACCATTCGCAGTCAGGCAGGAGTTAGTAATTGATGAGCTGTTTTCATCTGTCGTAGGCGACTGTGAACACCATCAAATGCCCAACGGCATTGCCACATTTCATAGGACAAATCCGGATAGAGAGAGTGGCATCACCATATTTGCAGGCCCTCCAACGTCTCGCTGCGGCCAATATACGGTCCTGGACATCCAAACTGGAGCAGATCACGACAAACACCCGAGGGCCATCTTGATCCTGCAGTGGTCTATGGGATGTTATTCGAAAGGCCTGATCCAAGGAAATAGATGAGTCCTCCTCCCCTAAACCCAAAATGCCCGGGAGAAGGGTATGGGCGAATCCTAAGGGATCATCACCCTCCGCTGACTCGGGTAGGCCTATTATGCGGATGTTGCACTCCCGGGCCTGATTCTCCAGCACTTCAATACGACAGCGCAGCGTGCCTGTGTCCCCGATTAATTTAGTCGAGACATCCATTGTCTTGGATACGTTATGTTCCAGCTTTGTCACAGCTGCTTTGGTACACTCTGCGCTGGTCTCCAGGGCCACCACTCTCGGAATGAGAGAATCTAACTTATTGTCCAATTCTTTGACCGACCGAACCAGTTGCTGAAGAGTTGAATTAATCAAAGTGAAGGACACCTCCTCCATTTCTGCTGAATTCTTGGCCCCTGTTGCAGTGCTCTGAGAATGCCCCGCTTCTCTCCTGCTCCTTTGATGGAAAAAGTCTGGTGGAACCGGTGCGGAACCCTTAGTTTTCCCCATTTCAGTCACTTGGGGTCACGCCAGACTCGGGAAATCACTTGGTTAAAAATAAATCTCCAGTTGAGTACTTTTAAGTATAACAACTTTGAAAAGTGTACGGAGCTACTGAAAGATGCTGTCTCCCTCGTGGCTGCTCAGCAGCGCCCCCAGGCCCCCATTTTCAAAAGATTTGGGCAGCGCATCCCAGGATACACCACCTAAACCTGGAAATGCACCAGCTGTTGGGGGCGTGCCCATATTCAAAGGGTACAGATGTGCGGCGGACCCCCGAGAGCACTGATGCACACAGTATTGGCTGCACCTATGCAAATGAGGGGTCCCCATGCATATGCGGTGCAGCACAATATTGAAACTTTGCAATCAGACTGCAGTGGCACAATCTGTTTCTGTATACATTCCCCCTAATTTCTGTCAGTCAGAGACTATTTTGAACACACGGGGGCAAGATGACTCTAGTGAGCTCATGCTGCTCTCGGCCTGTATGGTTTCCTCTGTTGTTGTTGTTGAATTTTGTTGACCTGGTAAGCCCACTGGGCCTAGTAGTCCCTTTTTCAGGAGCGACGGGGATACAGAAGGTAAGCAGCTGAAATTGAACCAGATTAAGCTGTTGCTTAAAGTGATGCTTTGTTTTGGTTACTTATGCAAATTCTCTGTTGATGGCTGTTTTCCTTCATATTTCCCAACCTTCTGGTCCATAAATCATGGACAAGAGTTGAAAGAAAATCGGGGGAAAAGATGAGAATCTTGGATGCCATGTCACTATTGCTAGTTTTTAACCCTGAAAGCTGGTAATAAAAGATGATCTTTTCTGAAAGTAAACTGGATGAATTGACTTTTGCAAACCAAGGACTCAGACACTCCAGACTTAGCTGGAGTCCCAAGATCAGGGATATCTAGTCCACACAACCTGTGTTTCCTTCATCTTCAGGTTCAGCTTCTGAAGAGATAGAAGTCAACAAGTTCCAAGTATCTCGGGGTATCTTAAATGCTGTTGGCTGCTCATAAACCTTCTATTAGGAAAACATACACAGCCATGTGGAACTGTTATTCTGTCTGGTGTTCCAACCCCCCCCCATCTACCCTTTTAAGTGTCCTCTTTAAAGAGATTTAGAATATGTGCTGGACCTTTCTGATGCAAGACTGTAATATTCCACATTTGAGGTCCATTTGTCTGCTATCTCAGCATACTGCAAACCTGTAGTTGCCCTCTCTCTGGTCAACTGACACTGTTGAAGAGATTCCTCAGGGGTGTCTTGCACACGAGGGGCCCCCAGTAGTAAGTTGGTGGCTCCTTGGGACCTCAGCGTTGTGCTGGACATGCTCACTCGTAAGCCCTTCAAGCTTATTGCAACTTGTGACATGAAATACCTGACATGGAAAGCAGCATTTCTAGTGTCCACCTCTGCCCGCAGAGTTTCTGACATCCATGCTTTGGTCACAGGTACCCCTTCTAGTGTCTTCCATAAGGAGAAAGTAGATCTTCAAGGATGTCTCCCTCCATTGCAGAACATCATGGAACTGTAAGCCATCGGCATCAGGACTACCCAGAAATATTTTGCTGACTGGGACCACCCACGTTGATGCACCTCGTTGGCACCTATATAACATAGGTGTCCCTAGCATGCCTCAGATCTTCCAAGAATCAATCTTCACCATTGATTCCCACTAGTGGGTCTTAACTGGAGGCGCTAGGACCTAGCAGGAGCCAGAATGTTTCAGAGGGCTGTCACTGAGGTAAGCAGCATGCACATGTGGCACTGCGAACGAGTGCACATGGCCACTCATTTATCTTGGCACCAGCCCCCAAATGCCTCAGTGCCTTTTTCCCTAGTGTCGATTGCACATCAGTGCTTTGTTGCTCGTGCTCCAGGAGTCAGAACTTCACATCTTTATGACAACAGTGTACAGTTCTTCTGAGTTTTAGTGTTTAAAGCTTGAGTTTATTTTTGTGTCAGTTTAGTTTTCCATTACAGTAAATAACTTTGTTTCTTTCAGTCCTACCAAGTGTCCGCTGTCGACAACCTGAAGGATGGTAGGGAGCCTGAAAAGGCAGACTGCTTTGGCAGCGTGACGGCATCCGGACCAGTTTTTCTCTCCAGGGAAGGGTTCTGATGATGGACAGTTGAGTGGTTGGGAGGAACAAAATTCCTCACGTAAGCACAAAAAGAAGTGGTCCTGATCCCACACACGCTGTACATCGGGGTCCAGGCACCATTCAGCCTTGGACTCTTCCTTTTATTTTCAGAAGGGAAGAAACAGCACTACTCAAGGTCACCCTCTGAGAGGTGTGCCGCAAGACTTTTGTTTCCCAGAGTTGGAGGTCCTCACTGTCACCATCAACAACACAGAGATCTTCTGGTTCTGGGAGATCTGTGTCTTGGGTCCAGAGCCCCTCTCTGTCTTTAAGTGAGGGCTAGAGTGGCAGTTCCACCACTGGGCAGCTCTTATGGAGGAGTTGGTGCAGTGTGTGGCCCAGTAGCAACACTATTGGAGCTGGTCCCTGGCCTTTTGGGGCCGGCAGACCTGGCACTGCAGGCGGTGCTGCCAGGCCTGACAGAGAGTTTGCTTGAGGCAACAGTCTTTGGGACCATGATAAAGAAAAAGTGGAGATTCCAAACAGGTTCTTCTGCTCAGTCTTCACAAAAGGAGATGACGGCAATGGACCCAAAATGCAGAACACAGGTGGACTCACCATAGAAGCAGATGCTGGACCATTTACAAGAGACAGTGTCCAAAAAGAGCTGCTCAAATTAAAAGCAAATAAAGCAATGGGCCCAGATGAAATCCACCCTAGAATTCTGAAGGAGCTGGCACAGGAAATTGCAGGCCCACTGGCAAAATTATTCACACAATCTCTAGAGAGCGGGGAAATACCTCAGGACTGGAGAAGGGCCACAGTGGTACCATTGCACAAAAGTGGAAACAGGGATGAAGCCAGAAACTACAAGCCAGTGAGCTTGATCTCTGTAGTGGTAAAGCTTATGGAGTCCCTACTTAAGGAAAGAATAGTGAAGTTCCTTATGGAAACAGGGCAGCTAGATACTAAAAAGCATGGATTTACAGCAGGACGGTCATGTTAAACAAATATGATTGAATTCTTTGACTGGGTCTCCAAAATAGTGGACCAGGGAGGGGTGGCAGACATAATCTATCTAGATTTCAGCAAGGCTTTTGACTCTGTCCCCCATAGAAGATTGGTCAATAAGCTAGAGCACTCTGGGCTAGGGCAGAAAATAGTCAAATGGGTTCAAAACTGGCTCCACAATGGAACGCTGTCTAGCAAGGAAAGGGTGATGAGTGGTATGCCTCAAGGATCTGTCTTTGGCCCAGTCCTCTTCAGTATATTCATCAGCGACATTGCTGATGGCCTGCAGGGTAAGGTATGCCTGTTCGCAGGTGACACACAGCTCTGCAACAGGGTAGATACAATTGAAGGAACGGCAGCAATGGAAGCAGATCTATAGAGCCTAGAAACATGGTCTAGGGACTAGCAGTTAAAATTCAGTGCCAAAAAGTGCAAGATCATGCACCTAGGCAAAGGAAAGCCAAGGAAAACATACACACTCGATGATGAACAATTAACAGAAACACAACAGCTAACATTTTTTCAAGTCAAACGACCTCTGACTGGAAGCTGCAATACTGAACATAGGATTTGCAAGAAAGCGAGTTGTGCTCACAACAGAGGGAGGTGAACCTTACAATTGTCTTTGGTTTGGAGCAGATATTCTGCAGGTGGAGGCTACTTCTAACTGAAAAGTGAAATAAGGAACTTAGAATTATCAGGAAAAGACAGTCTTCGTTACAATTCTTAAGATTTTCAGTACAGGAAGAGTTTAAACCTTGGGCTAAGAATTTGTCATAAATCCTGAAATAAGTGCAGGTACAGGTTGTGTATTTGACCCAGACAAGTGCCCTAGGGGGTGGAAACTGTTTTTTGTGTTTATCTGTGTATGCCTTAAAAGGAAATTCCAGACTTTAGCAGGAAGTGCTTACATCACAGCTACTTATCAGCCAGTAGCTTTGGTAACATACCTGAGAACAATTGTATTATAAGCAAGTGTTTTATAGCGAACTCATCAGAACAGCAAACATTTTTCAAGTCAAACTACCTCTGGCTGGAAGCTGCAATATTGAACATAGGACTTGCAAGAAAGTGAGTTGTGCTCACAACAGAGGGAAGTGAACCTTACAATTGTCTTTGGTTTGGAGCAGATATTCTGCAGGTGGAGGCTACTTCTAACTGAAAGGTGAAATAAGGAACTTAGAATTATCAGGAAAAGACAGTCTTTGTTACAATTCTTAAGATTTTCAGTGCAGGAAGAGTTTAAAGCACAGCTGCCTTATTTTGGGGCTGACTGCTTTCAGAGCACAAACCACCAGGCTGTTTTGGGGCTGGGGAGGTTTTACCTGTGTCTGACTTGGATGTCTGGATTTTTCTCTGTTTGATTAACAGGGTATTTTCTCTGTCAGATTGTTGTGTAGGGTATCTTGCTGACAGGAAGGCACTCATCGCAGCGGTGGGTCAGAGCTCTTAGCGGATTGTTTTGTGAGGGCACAGTTTAGGCCCAACCCCTTCCCACCCCTCACCCCACCCACCCCTGGAAATAGTTCCTTTATACTTGGGGTTCTGACATCATTTCCTCAAGAGTGCAAGGTGCATATCACTGTCATATCCTCTCTAGCACACTGCACTGACAATATAAGCATACACATTGTATAATATATATATTTCTATATAACAAACACACACAAATAAAAAAAAAAAAAGTAGATTAACGTGTGGGGAGTAGTGTAATGTAATGGCTGTGGGGCAGCAGTCTTCTGGGAGTCTTTCTGGAGGCCGAGATGCTGCCCTATTTGCAGACAACTCTCTGCCCTGAGGGAGGAAGTTGCCCGTCTTCAGGCCACACTGGACAGTAGTAAGGGAACCTTCCCCCAGGCCACACTGGACGGTAGGAAGGGAACCTCCCCCATCCAGGGAGCACCAGAGCCACCACCACTACTACCTCAGAGGTTGCGAAGAAAGCACAGCTGTTGAACCACAGTGGGCTCAGGGAGGGTGAGGATGGTAGAACAGAGGCACACCCAGTCAGTTGTTCCACTCCACAATCCATACACCATTCTGGGGGAGCACAGCTCCCCTATGGATGCACCCGCAGAGGAGACTAAGGAGGCTGAGGACAACTGTCACAAGGGAGGCCCACAGGAAGGAGGCAGACGACACCACAAGGAAAGGAAGCATCTCCTGGTGGGGGACTCAATTATTAGAAGGATAGAACTGGGGGGAGCAGGGAAAACTGAAGTAAGGTGCCTGCCTGGTGCCATGGCTTGAAGGGAGAAGAAGCGCATTCTCAGGATCACGAGAACAGCTGTACGGGAGTCTGAGCTAGATGTCATTGTCCACCTAGGGACAAATGACTTGGCTCAACATGAGATTAGAGCAGTGCAGAAGGACTCTGTAGAATTGGGGAGGGGCCTAAGACAAGTAGCACACACAGTATCCTTCTCAGAGGTGCTGCCTGTCAATGGCATGAGTGAGGCGAGGGTACTTTGCACCATGCAGTTTAATGAATGGTTGAAAAAATGGTGTGGAGAACAGGGGTTTGGCTTCATTGGGGACTGGGGTTCCAACTGGAGAGACACCAGCCTATACTGGCAGGATGGTCTGCATCTGTCCAGGAAGGGAACAAGTCTTTTGAGCAGTCGGTTTAAATGCTTCATTGGCAAGCTTTTAAACTAGTCAAGGGGGGAGGTACTGATAAGCAGCAGGAAAATCCCAGCCTCTCCCTACAAAACAGGGTACTAAATGAGAAAAAGACCGAAGTAGAAAGGTCAGTGGGGGATGCTGCAACAGAAGGTAAAGCCATCAAAAAATGGAGAGCAATGAGTACCAATGCCCGTAGTCTGAGTAACAGGCTTCCTGAATTAGTGGCCTTGATGGAGGAGGAACATCTGGATATCATGGCAGTCACAGAAGCATGGTACACACAAAACCATGACTGGGACGTAAACATACCAGGATACATTATCTACAGGAGGGACAGGGAGGGTAAAAGAGGAGGAGGAGCAGCTCTTTACATGAGGGAAGGAATCAAAGCAACAGAACCAAAGGGAAAACAGGGAGGAGAAGAAGCACAGTGGGTAAATTTGGAGACCGGCAATGAAACCACAATCCGCTCAGGGGTTGTATACAGACCCCCTTCTCAGGGGGAGAAAATGGACAAGGAAATGATAGAAAGTATACTTAGAATGGCAGAAAAAGGGGAGCTATTGCTGATGGGTGATCTGAATATGCCAGATGTTAACTGGAGTGCGTTGCAGCAGCCACTTCAAGAGTGGGTTATTCTAGATGCCCTACAGGGGCATGCTTTAGACAACTAGTATTGGAGCCCACTCAGAGGGAGCAATCTTAGACCTGGTTCTCTCAAATGGAGATGAAGAGAGGATCATAGATGTGAAGTGGGTAGCCATCTGGGAATTGTGACCATCGAACAGTATAGTTCACAATAAACACAGCAATAGAGGTCCGTCATACAAGGCAAAAGTACTGGACTTTAGGAGGGCTGACTTTGCCAAAATGGGTGAGTGCCTAAGGAATGCACTAGCAAATGGGCAGGAAGGAGGGGTGGAAGAACAATGGGGAATAATAAAAACTGCCATCACAGAGGTAACAAGCCTTTGTGTGAAGCAAATAAACAAAACAAAAGGATGTAAGAAACCACTATGGTTCTCAAAGGAAGTGGCAGTGAAGGTTCAAGAGAAAAAGAAAGCATTCAGGAAGTACAAGGAATCACAGAAGGAGCAGGACAGAGAACTGTATCAGTTAAAGCAAAAGGAAGCTGGGAAGGCAGTCAGAACAGCAAAGGCCCAAACCAAGGAACAGATAGCCAACTCAGTTAAGAAGGGGGATAAAACCTTTTATAGGTACATCAGGGAGCAAAGGAAGACCAAGGGAGGGATAGTGAGGCTTAATAAAGGGGAGGGAGGGTGGGCAGAGGGTGACTGTGAAAAGCAGAGATACTAAACAAATATTTTGCTCATTATTTACAAAGGAAGAGGGGGAGGTACCTAAAACAAACAGTAGAAACACTCTGGATACAGAAGTTGATACCAGCCCATTTACAGAAGAAAGGGTTCTGAAAGAACTCTTAAAACTGAAGGTGGACAAAGCAATGGGGTCTGATGGGATTCATCCCAGAATTCTAAAAGAACTAAGGGTAGAACCAGTGACACCACTGACTACCCTCTTTAACAAATCATGGGAGGATGGGGTGGTACCCGAGGACTGGAGGAGGGCAGATGTGATTCCCCTTCACAAAAGTGGGAGCAAGGCAGAAGCAGGAAACTACAGACCTGTTAGTTTAACCTCAGTGGTAGGGAAAATGATGGAATCACTTCTGAAGGAAAACATTGTCGATTATCTAGAGGCCAGAGGGGCACAGGACCCAAGGCAGCATGGATTCACAGCGGGAAGGTCATGCCAGATGAATCTGATAGATTTCTTTGACTGGGTGACCAAAGTAGTAGATCAGGGAGGGGCTGTGGACATGGCCTACCTAGACTTTAGCAAGGCATTTGACACAGTCCCACACAAAAGATTAATATACAGGTTAGCCAGTCTGGGTAAAGAATTGGCTGGAGAATAGGACACAGAGAGTAATAGTAAATGGAGTCCACTCTGAAGAAAGGGGTTACTAGTGGGGTACCGCAAGGTTCAGTATTAGATTCAGTCCTCTTCAATGTCTTTATGTCGACATTGCAGAGGGACTGGAAGGAAAAGTATGTCTTTGCAGATGACACAAAGATCTGCAACAGAGTTGATGCACAAGGTGGGGTGGAAAGGATGAGAAGGGACTTGGCAAAGTTAGAGGAATGGTCAAATGTATGGCAGCTTAGATTCAATGCTAAGAAGTGCAAGGTAATGCACCTGGGAAACAAAAACCCAGGGGAAGAGTACACAATGGGGGTGAGATACTAGCAACAACAAAAATGGAAAGGGACCTGGGGGTAGTCATATCAGATGACCTAAAGGTGGGCAAGCAATGTGAGAGGGCAGCAAGGAGGGCTGGGGGATACTGGGATGCATAGGAGAGGCATCACCAGTAGAAACAGGAAGTTATTATCCCTCTGTACAGACAGCTGGTCAGACCCCATCTGGAGATTATGTGGCAGTTCTGGAGACCCAATCTCGCAAAGACATAGACAGGATGGAAGCTGTCCAGAGGAGGGCAACTAAAATGGTGCAGGGTCTGCACCGGAAGACATATGAAGAGAGACTTAAGGAGCTTAATATGTATAGCCTCGAGGAAAGGAGGGAGAGGGGGGACATTGATAGAAACTTTCAAGTACCTCAAGAGAATCAACAAAGTCCAAGAGGGTAGCATCTTTCAAAACAAGAGGTGTGCAAGAATAAGGGGGCACAATTTGAAGATAGAGGGGGGTCAGCTCAGAGGTAATTTAAGGAAGTATTTTTTCACAGAGCGGGTTGTGGATGCATGGAATGGCCTTCCGGAGGAGGTTGTGGAGTCAAAAACAGTGGTGGAATTCAAGCATGCATGGGACAGTCATAAGGAAATTCTAGGGGGTGGGGCAGAAAGAAGTAGACTGCTGGTTAACTAGAATCTGCAGCTTATCCATTAGGTAGGCAAATGGGCAGACTGGGTGGACCAAGCGGTCCTTATCTGCTGTCAAATTCTATGTTTCTATGTAGAACTGGAACGGGACTTTGGATTGCTTATTTCTGATGATTTAAAGGTGGGTAGACAATGTGAAAAGGCGATGCAGAAAGCTAGTAGCATCCTCGGATGTATTGGCAGGGGCATTACAAGTAGGAAGGGAGAGGTCATACTCCCTCTGTACAGGTCTTTGGTGAGGCCACATCTCGAGTACTGCGTACAGATCTTCCTGGACCAAGTCTCCATCACTCATTCACACTAGTGGAGTAGGGCTGGAAGCGCTAGGACCAAGCGGGAGCCTAAAATTTTCAGAAGGATCGGAGTCGAGACAGGACCATGCATGCGCGGCACCGCGAGACTAGCTCGCGCCTGTGTAGGCTATCTCGGCATCGACCCTCCAACCGCCTCAGTTCCTTTTCTCACGCCGTCGAGTGCGCTTGGATGTCGACGTCACTCGTCTGCCGGAGTCTAAATTTTCGTCTATACGACAGCAGCTTTTAGCATTTAATTTAATATTTTAAGTAGAAATTCTTATTTTATAAACCAGAAAAGATTATGAAGAAGAAGAAGAAAAATAAATTCTTTCCTGCCATCAATGGAGTCATCCTTAGACGGTAGCGGTGATGGTAGGAGGACTTTGTTTGAAAATTTTTATGGCAGGGGGGCTGTGTCCGGTGTGCCACCCTTAATTAATGGGGGGGGAGGGTCCGACTACTGACAGTCCTGTGCTTGGGGAGGAGGACAGTCCACCGAAGTAGAAATGTAGCGGTTTCGGGGATCCGGCTCCGTTTAACCTCAAGCTTTTCTTCCTTGTTGGGTTAAGAAGAATCTGTGCCGCTTGAAGTTGCTCGTTTGTACGTCTGCACGAGGATTGTTTGTTGGGAGGGGCGATGGCCCGAACCGACTTTGGTGGGTTCCTCTTGGCCCTGCTCCTAATGGCTGCATTCTCGACTCAGAACTCCATCTTTGTCCTCGTTGGAGCTCCGTTGGGCAGTTTCACCTCTGAGCCGCTCCTGTGGAGCAGGGGGTTTGACTTTTCCAGTTTTCCTGGCTCTGTTCCTGGTTTTGGGGCCTCTGAACCATTGGACCAGAGCCAGGTCAATTGGATCATGGTGGGCGAGGTGCCCTCTTGGTGCCTTCGCCATTGTGTCGACCCCTCGTGCCTACCTCCCTCTCCCTTTTCCGTGCAGAGGCTGGCACGGGGCACCACCTTTTTCATTTCTCCCCGTCTTCTCAGGATTTCCTTTTGCACTGTAGCTCGGTGCCAAGCTGTAGCTCGGTGCCTTGCTTGGCGCTGAGCCTCGGTGCCTTGGTCGGCGCCTTGCCTTGGTCAGCACTCTGGGTCGGTGCCATCGTCAGTGCCGTGGGTTGGCGCAATCGCTCTATGCGGCGCCGTGTGTGCTGTGGTTGCTGCCCTTGGTTGTCGACACTGCCAGTGGTGCCGCAGGTGTCTAGGTGGCACTGTGCACCTGTGAGCACTGCGGGTGGTGCCGCAGGCACCCGCGGGTGCCCATGTTTGCAACGGGTACCATGGGTGCCACTGTTGCTCTCTGGTGCCATGGGTGCCACTGGTGCCCTTGGGTGCCATTCTTGCCATGGGTGTCATGGGTACTGTGGTGCCATGGGTGTCCTCGGGTGCCATTGCTGCCTGGGTGACAGGGGTGCCTGCAGGTACAGTCGTGGGTATCCTCTGGTATCACCCAGGATGGCATAGGCACTGCTTGGTGCCCTCCTGTGCCACGAGTGATGCTGGTGCCGCAGGGGTGCACGTGGGTGCTGTCTGGCAGAATTAGTGACACATTTTTCCTTTTAGGACTTCTTCTCCACAGAACTTGTGGGCGAGACATTTTCCACAGAATGAAGTCCTGTTCTGCGGATTATTTTTTCTCACATCTTAGTAAGTGGCGGTCCATGTGGGATCTTGTGACATCCAGCGGTTTTCTGTTGATGGAAGTCAGCTGTACTGTTCTGCCTGTGGAATCTCTCTTTCCGCTCAGCACTTTCTCGGCTCCCTACGTGGTATCAAGCTCCTCGACATCCTTCCTGGTGGCGGAGTCGCTAGTGGCTCTGACCTAGACCTCCCTTAGAGGTCCTTCTGGGGAAGAAGTGCATCTAGATGGGTCTTGCCCTGTCCTTCTGGTCAGTAATACAGCGGATGACTCATTTTAAATACTGAAGAGCACGTCCTCTCTATCATCAGAGTCCGTGATGGAAGATCTTTTCAGTAGTTCCTCAGTAATGGGGTCCACTATAGTATTTCAGACTGCATCCGTGGACCATACACTTTTGCGTCTAAACTTTTTCAGTCTTCAAGACAATTATACTCTGTGGGAACATTCTAATTTAATTGTCAGGAGCCGCTGAGGCTCTTCCGCTCCTTTGATAGAGGTATATAGCCCCATTGTGATATTGCCCCTTCGGTGGTTCTTCTGCTCAGGTGGTTAACGTCTCTCCAGCTGTGATTATTAGTCTGGTCATGATTTCAGTATGGACGTTCAGTGCACCCAGATGGAGAACATCTTCATCATTTTGTAGCAAGACAATCCTTGCAAAATAGCAGCTTGAAAGCCTTGTTAGGCTCGGACTAAAAAAAAAAATTTTTTTTATCACAGCACAGGGCCTAGCCGAAATTACCCGATACCCTCCTCTTTTTTGATCTGGTCAGGTTCCGCCTCAGCCCCTGAGGCGCTTCTCTCCAGAGTATGGTAAAGAGTACCTGACTTCTTCTTCCCCTAGGGGGAGTCCGATCCAACGGCAGTATGGGTCATATCTTTCTCCAAGAGAGAGATTTCTCTCATTCAGAGATATTTACTAGTCCTAGGCGACTGCCCAGTCTGTTAATTTCCCTTTCTTTTTTATCAGGCTTTCTTTTCTTGAGCAGAGCCTCGCAGCAACAGAAGCGACTCTCCACCGAGTCAGAACTCAGGTTCCTACTTTCTTGCTTGCTTTAACTTAACAGGCAATAACTCCTTCTTGACCGAAAGTCAAATACGTCTTTTTTCGGAGGTAGCTTCTCAAATATTCACACCGTCAGTTTCTGTGCACTGGTTCCATGCCAGTTATTCACGAAGCTGTCCTCTTCGAGTGTGTGACGGAGTTGTGATGTTTGTTTTTCAGCAAACATACTAGAATCCTATCCTACTCCCGTCAGGGAGGCCAGAGTGAGTAGTGCCTCACCACATTGAGTCACTGCCGCTTTCAGTCACTTTCAACGAATGGGTTAGCCCTAACCTGGTCCTGCTGTGTCCCTCCTCGACGCATATCTGCCTCTATTTGCCTTAGAAATCCAGCTCGTTTTTTTTCTGTCGTAATGTTTTTGTTTTTTTCCTACAGTGGACTTGTCCTTCTGTACATTTTTCCTTTCTTCCCTGAGTTCAGCGACTGCTGCTACAGTTGTACACGCAGGGGCAGGATGATTTCTTTTGGAAAATGCAGTGGGTAGGATCTGGTTCTACTAGACCACCACAAGAGGTTTCTAAGTCAGGGATGTCCCAGTGACTAAGTGGAGACCATTCTTCTTGATGGCTTAACCCCACCTGGACTGCCTTTGCTCACCAAGTAAAGGGGTTCAAGTGCTCCTGGACCTGTTGTTCGCAGGTCAGCCACACTTGATAGTGGGGTTTCCATCTGCACTTTCCAATCTACCCTGAACTAGTAGACTTTACCTCCGACTCTTTCAGTTCCTAAGGTCCCTTTACGTCACATTAGTACATGTCTTTGACACTATTGATTCTGGTCCTAGACCAAATTGTGAGCCCAGGTTCTTACCACTCTCCTACAATGGTTGCGGCTTTCTGGCAGACTTTGATTTTGTGCCTATTGCAGTCGTCTGCAAAGTGGTGAGTTACAACTCAAGCAATTATATTGTAAGCACTATGTTCTAGATGCTCTTTACAAGACAGCTGTTTTTATTAGCAGGGCAGTCCTTGGCCATCCTTTCTGAGTGAACCCTATCTCCTACCACCCTACTCAGGGTTGTTGGTTTTAGCTCGGTACTCTCCCACTAGTGTGAATGAGTGATGGAGACTTAGTCCAGGAAGATATGGAAATTACATACTTACCGTAATTATTGATCTTCTTGGACGGTCTCCATCACTCATTCACACGCCCACCCACCATCTCCTAGGTTCACTCATTTTCTTTCCTGGTCTTCATGGTCCTATGGTTCAGATTGTGAAGACACTGTTTCCTTGACCTTTCTTGCAAAGGCTACCTGGGCCCTCTTAGGCCCAGAAACTCAGGATGAGTTATTCTCATTAGTTACGCAGCACCTCCTTGGTCGAAAAGGTACTGAGGCGATTGGAGGGTCCACACCGAGATAGCCTATACAGGCGCAAGCTAGTCTCGCAGTGCCACGCATGCGTGGTCCTGTCTCGGCAGCGAACCTTCTGAAAGTTTTAGGCTCCCGCTTGGTCCTGGCACCTCCGGCGCTATCCCACTAGTGTGAATGAGTGATGGAGACTGTCCAAGAAGATCAATAATTAGGTAAGTACGTAATTTCCATTTCTGGAGGCCACACCTAAAAAAGGACATAGACTGCTTGGAGGCAGTACAGAGGAGAGCTACTAAAATGGTACAGGAACTGCACCAGGAGCAGTATGAATCTAGTCTACAGCAACTGCAAATGTACTCTCTCGAGTAAAGGAGAAACGGGAGATATGATAGAAATCTTCAGATACATAAAGGGCATAAATAAGATAAAAGCAGAAAACCTCTTTTACAGAAACGAGACCATGTGAACGAGGGGGCACAGTTTGAGACTAATGGGTAAGTTAAAAACCAACATTCGTAAGTTCTACTTCACAGAGAAGGGTGATGGACCCTTGGAATAGCTTACCACCAGGGATTGTGGAGGCCAAAACAATCACTGCTTTTGAGCTAGCGTGGGACAAGTACTGCAGTAATCTCGGAAGAAGAACAGAATGGAGGTAGGCAATTTGGGCAGACTAGATGGAGCATATGGTTCCCTTCTGCCAACACGTTCTTCTGTTCTTATGAGAACAGCGCAGCCAATGTCTGTCCCACTTGTGGCACCCCTTCCAACTTTTTAGGGATGGCGGCTGTGACAGTGCCATTGCTGGTCACTTTGGTGCCAGATGGGTCATCGACACAAGTTCCAGTGCTGTGTCTGGTACTGGATTTGGGCTCTTCAGGGCCCATCCCAGTTCAGGTTGTGGCATAGTGTGTGGTGCCACATTGGCTCATGGTGCCTGTTCCAGTTTCGCCTCTGCAACGGTCCCCCGCCCCTCAGAGCCGGGACTGGTGTCACTTGTCATCTTGTTCTAGGATATCTGTTTCATCAACCACATATTTGGAACTATACCCTCGTCAGCACTAGGACTACATAGAAACTTTTGCAAGCAGTCCATCAAGGGCTGCCCACGATGACATCACACATTAGCGTCTGTATAAATGTGGGCAGCCTGTCCACTCCTCAGTTCTTTTCCCACTGTTGATTAGACTCGTCGGACCCAGTATTGAAAATGCTGCTATGCAGCTGCAACTTCAACTGGAGTCGTGGCCTTACAGGTATCATCCCCTCCAGGGGATCACTCTTTGACGGCTGTCTTGGTGGCTACCAAGAAGGCGTCGCCCCTCCAGTCAGGCTCGTACTCTGGCCCTTCGGGAGCCTCCAGGGCAAAGGAGGCCTCTGCTCCCATCAAGGCCACTCCTCCACTGCGGCCTTCCGGTCCGAGCTGGTCCAGTAAGTCGGACGGGTCCACTGGCCCGCCCAGACAGGGCTGCTAAGCCGCCCTCTTCCTCGGGTGACCGCCCAGCCCCCCCCCTTCCGACAAGGCCGGCACTCCTTCACGGCCTTCCTCAGATAGGGAGTCTGATAAGTCGGATGTTGGCTCCTCCAGCGTCTGCTCGGACACCGGCGACAAAGCGGCAGCTGGCTCCTCCTCCGACCGCCCCGTCAACCAGCCTGCGTCAGACCCGATCATCATGCTTGACATCTTGGCTCTCCACAGTGGATAACCCCATTGCCTACCAATGTCCCCACATCCCCTTGGCTCACACCCGAGGATTTCAATCCTCCTTCCCTGGTTGAGACCGACTTTGGGACGGTGCTGCCAGGGGTCCCCCCTCCTATGCCGGACCTTCTGATGCTGGACCAGACGCCGCCTTCTGGCATCCTTTTGCCTGACGGAAGACTGGTTCCTCAGTCAGGACCATCTGACCCTTTCGGTGGTCTCCCTACACCGGGACCGACACCCGCAGGACTGACACATCCTCTGCCCGGTCCGCCAGCAGGGCCTTTACCAGGACCCTCTGCTCCATCAGAGCCCCTGGCACCAGGGTACATGACACCACAATACCCGATGCCGCAGTACCCGGCTCCTCAGTATCTGATGCCACAGAACCCGACGCCGCACTATCCAGCGCTTCAGTACCCAACGTCGGACTTCCTGCTATCGGGCTACTGATACCCTTATTACAGGTACTCACCCTACCCATATCAGAGTCCCCCTCCTCCGCCCACCCACTCCACAGCCACCGACGGATCTGAAGAGGACCTTGGCCTCCTGATGGGCTGAGGCCAAGGCTCAGCTCATCAAGGAGGTCGAGAATCATCTTTCAACATCGGTCCCTATGCCAGACCCCCTATGTTGGAGATGGGAGACTCCCTTCCCTTTACCTGATGCCAGAGGAGAGTTTTTTTATGGCGCTCGAGGTGGGGAGGACATACACCCTCTGGGGGGCTCCCCAGAGGGGTCGTTCCTCCCCTGCCCAGGGAGGAGTCTTCTTCTTCTACCTCAGAGCCATCAGACTCAGATTCTGACTCTGACCTCTCTGATCATGGAGACAAGCCCCATACACCAGAATGCCCAAGGCCGAGGGACCCTTTGAAGTCTACTCCAGAGGACCCTTCTTTTCTGGAGCTCCTAAGGAAGATCCAGGAGACACATCAGTGGCAATCAGTGGAGCCAGACCCACAGCGTAAGAAACTCGCGGCCCTTCTGGATCTGCCCGAGACCGCTCCCACACTGATTCCACCCTGGATAGAGCCTCACGCCAATCTTGTTTCCACTATTTGGTAACAACTATTTGCGCTAGTTCCCCTTCCGAGGAAGGCGGATAGGCTGTACCAGGCTCCAGAGGTTAAAGATTTCCTTAGTCTTCACCCCAAGGTGAATTTGGTTGTAATCAGTGCTGCCCATGGCAGCTTCGACAACCCCAAACATCTGAGCTCGTCCCCGCCTGACAAGGAATCCCAACTTCTAGGGACGTGGATATGTTGTTCAATCCACACTTACTGGCAGGTTCCTTGCCACTTTAAATCTTGCTGGAAGGTCTTCAAGCTGGCTCCTCCCACCCACCCGGGTGGTAAAACTCTCGGCTCCACCCCACGACGCTAGATCTTCCTTACCGCTTGGAAGCTCAGGTTCCCTCCTTTGCACTTTGCGTTTTAGGCCTGGATCCAAACTCTTCAGTTAACCCAAAACTAATCTTAAAAGTTACAAGACTTCGGTCTTTATCTTCCTTCGCGGATGCGATGGACAAATCGACTCCCAGATTTCGTCAGTGCCCCTGTGGGCAGAAGATGTCCTGGACTGATCCGCACTCCACGTGTGTGTACACCCTTGGGCTTGAGCACGATTCGCAGGCCTGCGACTTGTGAAAGTCCTTTTCGGCCATGGTCTTAGAGGATCGCGCTGCTAGATTGCAACTTGGGTACCCTGAGAAACATTATCAAGTTGAAGGAGGGCCGTTGGACGGTGTCCACGGCAGTGGGCTCGGCTGAACAGCTCGAACAGATGATCGCCCTTGAGGAGGAACTGGGCCCAGGCCGCATCATCACCTTCTTCGGTCGCGGCATTTATTCCGCTCTCTTTGGGCTCCTTCTACACTGCTTCATTCAAGGAGCTTTGTCGATCCCTCCACCAAGGGAGAGGGGCCTTCGGGACATTCCTCTTGGTCCAAGAAGAAGGACTCCAAGGGTAAGTCCCACTGTCAACGTTTGTGGGAGCGGGAGAGGTCCCCTTCCCCAGATAGTTGACTCTTGACTTCGGTCGAGGTTGCGTCAGGTCAGCCGGCCGAGACACCCGTCGACGCAGTTGAGATTTTTCTCGACCCGTCGGACGGGCTGTCGACTGGAGAAGCCAACAGTCCTTCTTTACCGATTCCTTCGGTGGAAACCAAGGACTTGCCTGTGCCTCCTGTGCTGGAGTCCCCAGTTAAGGTCCCTGAACCGAGGGAGGAGCAGGTTTCCCCCGCCCCCTCTCATACCCACCCACAGAAACACCGAAGGTCTCGGGTCTCGGACCTCTTCCTGGTCCAGCCTATCCCACCGATATTGGGGGTCTCAGTCTCGGCACCATGGAAAGCAGTGGTGCCGCTCATCCTCGTCTTTGTCCTCTTCGGAGGATAGGCTCTGGCGCAAATTGTGTCGGCCTACGAGGATCTGATGTGATGTGAGTTCCTTTTGACCCGGGAATAAGCCGACTCAATCGCCTTCCCCAGCCATTAGTGGCGTGTCACCAAGGCGGCCGAAACAACCCCTCATTGTAATCGGGGAGCCAAAGCTGGCACCGGTTGTTCGGCCGAAACCGGCTGCTCCACCCATTGTGGTGGAACCCCCGCCTCCATAACCTAAAATTGGGGCCCCAACCAAGGATTCTTGGTCGGGTCAGGGCTGTTGTCGGTCACCCTCACTCCCGATCGGCCTCGGCAGGTGGAGGGTGGCTCAGTCCCTCGGCAGCTGTTTGCAGACTCCTCGGAGTCTGACGATGACTCTTCCCTGTTCTTCAGGCCCCTTGATCTGGAGTCCACTGGGGGTCAGTCGGTGGACGAGAACCCATCCTCGTTCCTTGGAATGCTTCGGCTCATCTCAGAGTCCACTGGGATGAAGCTCGAACCCGTTTCAAAGCAGGCCAAGTATCCCCTCATGGAGATACTGGACCGAGGGGATTCCCCCACGGAGGCCTTCCTGGTGGCTGAAGCCATTGTTGGCCCGGCCCTGGAGCTATGGCAGCAGCCAGCTTCTTGTCCAGCACCTTCGGCCAGGATGGCTGGAAAGTATGCCATTCCAACCGGTTCACTCTCCGGTTTCTCGGAACACCCTTCCGTAGAGGGGCTAGTGACTGACAGCGTTTTCCGGTGCTCTGGAAATGCCTGGGATGTGGACAAATCCACCCGATAAGGTGTCCAAGAAACTGGACCACTCCGGGTGGAAAGTCTATGCTGCTTCTTCCCTAGGCCTTCGTCAGGCCAGCTCGGCCGTTCTGATGGCACACTTTTCGCACACCCTTTTGGGCTGCCTGGATGAGGTGATTCCTCATCTCCCAGTTGACCTCCAGGCAACAGTCAAGCAGATACAGGATCACGGAAGGATGGTGGCCAAACAGCAACTCCAAACTTCCTTGGACATAGCTGACTCGTGTGCCCGGCCAGTAGCGGCCACAGTGGCCATGCGCTGCAGAGCTTGGCTATGGATCTCCACTTTTACAGTGGATACCCAGCACAAGCTGGCAGGCGCTCCCTTCTTGGGTATCGACTTGTTCGGTTCCTGGGGTGGAGTGTCATCTGCAAAAGATCGAGAAGTCCAATGCCACCTTGGACTCGGTCATGTCTGCCCAGAAGGACAAAGGCCGCCAGCAGCAGCGTAAGCCCTTTCGGCCTTCAGCCCCTGCAGCACGTCCGGCCCAGCAACACCAGCATCAGGGCCAGCAGGCTGCTTGCCAGCACCCCAAAGCCAAACTGCAGCTTCCTCCAGCAGGAAGCCGGGAGGAAAGGTCCAGGAGGCCTTGGCTGGCCTTCCTCCAAGCCTGCCCAGTGACGGGTTGAGGGGTGTCACCCCCAACCTCGTCACTTCTCCCTGGGTTTCCCCCATGGGGGGACAGCTCCGCCACTTCCTTTCTGCCTGGTCTGATATCACCACGGACCGCTGGGTGCTGAAGTGGTAGGAAAGGGTCTGCCTCTGGAATTCGAGCAGTCCCCACCCTATCGAGCCGTCACCCCACGGGGGGGGTTACGTGGTCCACAGTCTCTGTGTCGGCTTGTTGAGCCGACATTGCCCTGCTTCTCCAGAAGGAGGTGATCAGGGAGGCGGCAGATCCTCCACCAGACCCAGGGTTTGTGTCCAGGTACTTTCTGGTCTCAGAACGGACGGGGGGCTGGCGCCCCATTCTAGACCTACACGACCTGAACAAGTTCCTAAGGTCTCGTACCTTCAGGATGGTCACTCGGGCTCACTTCATTCCATCCTTGAAACGAGGCATGTGGTTCTGCTCTCTGGACCTCTGGGACGTGTTCTTTCACGTCCCAATCCGTCCATCTCACCAGTGATTCGTCCGCTTCAGGGCAGAGGGATCCCTTTACCAGTTCCGGGCCATGCCCTTCGGCCTCTCTCCGGCTCCCAGGGTCTTCACCAAATGCATGGCAGTGGTGACAGCATTCTTTCGGCGCCAAAGGGTCCGGGTGTACCCTTACCTGGATGACTGGATGATTGCAGCCCCTTCCAGGCTGGAGGTGGAGCGGTCCAGGGATCTGGCCCTCCAGGTCTGCTCTCAGGTTGGCCTCCTCATCAACGAGGCCAAATCAGAACTTGTGCCAATGCAGGTGTTTCATTTCATTGGGGCAGAGCTCGACTCTCTTTGAGCCAGAGCATGGCTCCTGGCGGACAGGGACGAGTTTCTTTCCTCCTTTGCCCAGTCATTTCTGGTTGGGCAATTATGCCCTTCCCAGGACTTCCTGCGCCTCCTGGGCCTCATGGTGGCCTGCACCAGTGTGGTCCGTTGGGCCCACTGGCATATGCGTCCCCTGCAATGGGGGCTGGCCCGCCAGTGGTCACAGTGCTCCAGTCCTCTGGACCAGCCAGTGATAGTGACCCAGGAGATGGGGGACGCTCTCCAGTGGTGGATCGTTCCGGCTTATCTGCAGGAGGGTATCCCGTTTGTCCGCCGAGAGCTGACGTCACTCTAACGACCGACGCCTCTCTGATAGGTTGGGGTGCCCATCTGTGGGAGCTCAGAGCACATGGCCTCTGGTCCTCTCAGGAGTCTCGATGCCACGTCAACCTGCTGGAGCTTCAAGCGGTCCGACTAGCCCTCACCGCCTTCGCTCCGTTTGTACAGGGTCAAGTGGTCCATGTCCAGACTGACAACACCACGACCATGTACTAACTAAACTGCCAGGGCGGGATGCACTCCTTGCCTCTGTGCAAGGAAGCTCTCCGCACGTGGTCTCTCATGAGCAGACTGGAGGCGGATCTATTGGTCATTCATGTGGCGGGAGCCTCCAACACTCTGGCTGATGCCCTAAGCCAGATAGGTGCTGCATCTCATGAGTGGTCTCTCTTGCCGGAGGTAGTACATGATCTGTTCTCCCACTGGGTTACACCTCAGGTGGACCTGTTTGCCTCTAGGGAGAATGCGAAGCTGAGGCTGTTTGATGCCCGCCCCCCCCTCAGCAGGGCTCGCTGCAGGGGGATGCCTTCTCGAGGCCGTGGACCCTGGGCCTTTTCTACGCCTTTCCCCCATCTCCCTTGATCCACAAGGTGCTTCTCAAGGCGAGGAGGGACAAGGCGTAGGTAATTCTGGTAGCCCCAGACTGGCCCCATCAGTTCTGGTATTCAGATCTCCTCAGCCTCAGCTCCAGGCTCCCGAGGCGGCTTCCAGCCTGCCTGGACCTGATCTCAGTCAACCAGGGGAAAGCACTCCACCCGCACCTTCAATCCCTGCATCCGACGGCCTGTTTCTGAGTGGCTAGAGTTCCAGGCCTTGGGTCTTTCCGATGAGGTCCTCAACGTTGTTGAGGCATCCCGTAAGGAGTTGACCAGAAAATGCAATGCCTTAAAATGGAAGAGATTCTCCATTTGGTGTCAGGATAAGGGGTTGGACCCTTCCTCCTGTTCCTTGGCCAGCATTCTGGACTACCTATGGTCCCTCTCTCAGCTAGGGCTTCGGTAGTCGACCCTTAAGGTGCACCTGACGGCCATCTCTGCTTACCGGGCGCGGGCCGGAATGCAGTCAGTGGCGCAGGAAAAGGTGGTCGGGCACTTTTTCAAAGGCCTTGATCACATATCCCCTCCGGTGCGAGAACCTCCACCTCCATTGGATCTACTGCTGGTATTGGCTAAGCTCATAGGCAAGCCATTCGAACCGATGCACAGGTGCGATATCTCCCACCTGTCATGGAAGACCGCCTTCTTGGTGGCTGTCACGTCAGCCAGAAGGATGGGAGAGCTCCAGGTGCTTTCCATCGAGTCTCCTTATTTGGTCTTCCACAGGGACAAGGTTGTCCTGTGCCCCCACCCAAAATTCCTTCCGAAGGTGGTGTCTGAGATCTTCCTGGACATAAGTCTCCACCACTCATTCACACTAATGGGATCTGCGCCGGAGGCACTAGGACCCAGCGGCAGCAAACTTTTTTGCTGGAGGGCCGGCGCCAGAGATGGAGCAGGAGAGGCGGCACACGAACCTCAGCTCAGATGCGGTAATGACTATCTCGTATCGACCCTCCAGCCGCCTCAGTTCTTTTTTCCTGCCGTCGAGTGCGCTTCAGTAGCGACGGCGGCTGCCGTCGAGTCAAACTTCAAACTAGCAGCTTAGTTTTCAGTTTTTTTATTTTGTAGTAATATCTCGAATAAGTATCGCTTAAGTTTATTCTTATTTACAAAAGAAGTCTCAGCCTGCTTGACGGAGTTGACCATGAGCAGGTCAGGTGACGATAAGTAGACTTCGTATGAAAACTGTTCAGTCAGTCGGGCTCGGTCTGGTCCGCCGCCTTCTCCGGAAGGGGGGGTCTGACAACAGTCAGTCCAGTGCCCGAGGGGGTGCGCGGTCCCCTTGGAAGCATAAAAATAAACGGTCGCATTCTCAGCACCGTTCAGCCTCGAGCTCTTCTTTGGCCCACAGGTCAAAAAAGAGAAGGCATCACTCGAGGTCGCCCTCTGATATGTCTGCGTGTAGACGGTCAGTTATTGGGGCTAGTTGCCGGTCTCCTCCTTCGGAGTCATCTGCTTCTGTTTCCAGTAGCCAACGTCTTCGCCATCGGAGCCCTACCCCGCCCTCTGGTATGTCTTCAGATGAGCAGTTTCATTAGTGGGCTGCTCTTATGGAGCAATGGGCTCGGAGGTTGGTCCAGCTGCCTGGCCCGGTCGCTCAGGGGCCTTCGGGCTTCTTGGGAGACCAGGTAGGGTGGTTGAGCCTCCCTGGTCGCGCGGCACCATCTTCGGTGCCGTCGACTCCGTCCTTAGGTGTTCCCCCCCCTCACATGGCTGCGGCGCAGGGGGCCACACCAATGCCTTTATCTCCTGCTCTTCCTTCTTTCTCCTCAAATCCTGTTTTTCGGAGCCTTGGGGTGTTTTTGGTGCCCTCGGCGTCGATGCTTGCCTTTCGGCGCCATCCTCGAAGCTGTCGGGCGCTTATCCTCAACACCGATGTGGCTGTCGGTGCCGTGTCGCGACTGATGCTTCTGTTGGCACCGTCAGCAGCACCGTGCGTGGCGCCATGTGGCTTCTCGGCGCCGTTCTCGGTGCCATGCGCTTCTTCGGCGCCAGGGGTTCTTAGGGCGTCATCCACTTTTCAGGACTCCTCCTTCAACTCCTTTCCTTCCTCATTTTCCTCTGATTTTCACTCCTTTCCTGTCCATACAGTCGCTCCTGGACTGTCAGGAGATGACATTGAGCCTGACCCAGACCTTAGACTGGGTGATGAAGTGGATGAAACAGGATCTATTCCTACTGCAGAGCCTGTGGTCGAGGACCTGTCCTTTAAGTCTCTGCTGAAAAACTTGATTTCCACTCTTTCTCTCCAAACTACAGACATCGATCCTGGGAAATTACTAAGACTCCAATACCTCCATATTCCGGACATCCCTACGGATTTGACTTCTCCGGTACAACCCTCCTTTGAGACGCTGTCTCAAATGGTATGGAATAATCCTGTTCTTATTCCTTCGGCAGCTAAATCCATAGATAGGAAATACTCAGCCCCCAAGGATCGACCCATTTTGGCGTCTCAAGCCTTTGCGGATCCTATTGTAGTATTGGCAGAGAATGATAAGGCCGTCCTTCCCCAAACTACTACAGCTCGGCCTATATCTCTTCGGCCCTCAAGTAGAACAGGCTGTAGAAGCTACACAAAAGACTAGGTCAGCCATTAAGTTGGCTTGACCTCCTCCTGTCCCCTCTCGAGGGGGTGTTAATAGACGCCAGTTCCATAACCATCAGTCCTTTCGAGGCAGAGGAAGTTTTCACAAAAACCAAACTCCCCAGCCTCAAAAGAAAACACAACAGAAGGAGCAAGGGCCCAAAGCGCCCAGCGTCACCTTATGAGTTGTTGGCCCAAGTCCCACCACAGCTGCCCGAGGTGGACTCCTTCTCAGTGGTGGGAGGTCATCTGTCGCACTTCTACAAGTCCATAACCTCAGACAAATGGGTCCTCCGGATAATCCGCGAGGGATATTCACTCAATCTTGTGGAGACCCCTCCGGATCGTCCCCCCAAACGACAGCCTAGGCTGTCAACCCTTCAGTCAGACCTTCTCGCCGCCGAGATTCAGGGCCTTCTGAACAACAGGGCAGTAGAAGTAGTGCCGCTGCATCAACGGAACACAGGGTTCTACTCCCATTACTTTCTGGTTCCAAAGAAGACTGGGGGCATGCGCCCCATTTTGGACCTCAGAAAACTAAACAAATTTCTGCCCAAGGAGAAATTCAAAATTATTTCTCTAGGAATCTTGTTACCTTTGCTTCATCAGCACGACTGGCTAGCCTCCCTAGACATGCAGGATGCTTACCAGCACATTTCTTTTCACCCAAAGCATCACAAATTCCTAAGGTTTGTGGCTCTGGAACAGCATTATCAGTTCAGAGTCCTGCCCTTTGGGCTATCCTCGGCGCCATGAGTTTTTACAAAGTGTTGTGCAGTTCTCATAGTGCACCTCTGGAAGAGTGGAATACAGGTGTTCCCTTATCTGGACGATTGGCTTCTGGCAAGTCCTTCCAGACAGGGAACTCTGGATGCCGTGGCCAAGGCTTCATGCTTTCTCACGTCCATGGGAGTCCTGCTAAACTTCAAAAAATCGCAATTGCAGCCCTCCCAGAGGCTCCTTTTCATAGGAACTCTTCTGGACACCTCCTGTGTGAAGGCTTTTCTTCCACAGGACAGGAGGAGCGATATCCTTCAGATGGCCCGTCACATCAGAGAGAGCGACTCTGTTCCAGCTCTCTCGATGCAACGGATGCTAGGTCTCATGGCATCCTCGGTGTTCACTGTACCCCTGGCACACCTTCACATGAGAACCTCTCAGTGGATGCTCAGTACTCAGTGGTCCCCAACCACTCACCCGCAGTCCTTTCTCATCAAGGTGACAGAACCTCTAAAGAGGTCACTCACCTGGTGGTCGCAAGAGAACAATCTTCTAGAAGGGTATCCCTTTGCTCCTCTGGATCATCAGATTTCCATTACCACAGACGCATCCCTGATGGGGTGGGGTGCTCACTGTCAGGCTCTCCACACTCAAAGCACGTGGACTCAAGTTGAGTCCCAGCTTCACATAAATGTCTTAGAAATGAGAGCCGTCCTTTATGCGGTCAGGGCGTTGAAGGACATTCTCTGTCACAAGAACATTCTCCTTCAAACGGACAACAAAGCAGTGATGTATTACATCAACAAACAGGGTGGTGCTCTCTCTCTACACCCTTATGCAGAGAAGCGATGAGAGTGTGGGAATGGTGCCTACACACAAATCTCTAATCAAGCGGTCTACCTGCCAGGAGTGCAGAACGAACTGGCGGATCACCAACAGAACAGAGACAGATCCTCACGAATGGTCTCTCGACTCAACCGTAGTTCGGTCAGTATTCAAGGTGGGGAACTCCAGACCTGGACCTTTTTGCATCCCCACTCAACACAAAACTGCCTCTCTTCTGCTCCAGAAATCCAGGGCCTGGCATTTTCTGTCAGGATGCTTTCAGGCTGCAGTGGACAAAACGCTTTCTATACGCCTTTCCGCCTCTTCCTCTAATTCAGAGGGTACTTCTCAAGTTCGAATCCCAAGGGGGACAAAATGATCCTCATTGCTCCCTTCTGGCCTCAACAGATGTGGTTTCCACTACTCAACAATATGTCGGCAGTTCCTCAGAAACCACTCCCCCTTCAGACGAACTTCTTGACTCAGGGGCCTGTTGTCCATCCCAACCTGAGGTTGCTTCACCTTCACGCTTGGCTCCTGAAGAGGTAGAAGTGAACAGGTTCAATGTCTCTCGCAGGGTTTCAGATATCCTTCTGGCTGTACGGAAACCAGCCACTAGGAAAACTTACACAGCCAAATGGAAGCGTTTTTCGCTCTGGTGTGCAAAGTCCTCTTTAAATCCCTTTTCCTGCTCACCAGATAAAATTCTGGAGTACCTCTTAGACCTCTCAAATTCAGGTCTGCAGTACTCTACAGTCAAAGTTCACCTTTGTGCCATTTCAGCTTATCATGAGCCGGTGCTTTCCTTGTCACTGGCTCAGTTACCTGTGGTTAAGAGGTTTCTTAAAGGAATTCTGCATACCAGACCTCCTACAAGATGTCCAGTTGCAGCCTGGGACATTAATCTTGTGCTAGATATGCTCACTCAGAAACCTTTCGAACCTCTGGCTACCTGTGAGCTAAAATTTCTCACTTGGAAAATGGCCTTCCTGGTGGCCATTACCTCAGCCCGCAGGGTCTCTGAGATACATGCCCTGGTCACAGACCCTCCATATACTGTGTTCCATAAAGACAAAGTAGTCCTTAGAACCCATCCTAAATTTCTTCCTAAGGTTGTGTTGGAATTCCATCTTAACCAACCTTTGGTCCTTCCCTCTTACTTTGCGGACTTCCAAAATGAAGGAGAACGATCTCTTCATTCCTTGGACATTAAGAGAGCTTTGCGTTTCTATCTAGATAGAACAAAAGACTTTCGTAAAGCTCAACAACTGTTTGTTTCCTTCAGCGAGACCGGCTGGGTCAACCTGTAAGCTATCAGATGTATCTCAGCATGGCTAGTGGCATGTCTTTGCCACTGTTATTCTATGGTGCAGGTTAAGCTGGAAGGCAGAGTTCGCCCACTCTACTAGGGCGGTCGCGGCATCTCTGGTGGAAATCCTCAACGTGCCCATTGCAGATATTTGCAACGCGGCTACCTGGAGTTCGGTGCATACTTTCGTTAAACACTATGCCCTGGATGTCCATGCCAGACGGCATCTTTCCTTTGGCAGAACCATTCTTAATGGACTTCTGTCCTAAAAACTGTGAGCTCTTGGTCTCTCCTGCTGCCCTCTTGGGGGATTTTTAGCTTGGTACTCTCCCATTAGTGTGAATGAGTGGTGGAGACTTATGTCCAGGAAGATATGAAAATGACGTACCTACCGTAATTCTTGATCTTCTTGGACAAGTCTCCACCACTCATTCACACGCCCACCCTCCATCCCCTGAGCTTACCACTGTTGTTGGTCTTCATTCCCTCAAATCTTTAGGCTATGAAGACTTCTTTGTTGACCCTTCTTATACGGGTCGCCTGGACTATCTTACGTCCGTTTTTTTGGTTAAGCTATCCTTCTAGGTTAGTTACGCTGTACCTCCTCGGTAAAAAAGGTACTGAGGCGGTTGGAGGGTCGACATAGCCATGTTGCGACACGGGGTCTCGCAAGAGGTGGCAGATGTACTTTCTGCCACCAGAAAACTGGCAACGCACGCAACATATGCCATGAAGTGGCGCAGGTTTTGCCTGTGGACTCAAGCACGCAGTTTCTCGCCCTTAGACTGTCCTGAGAAGCTGGTTCTGGAGTACCTGCTTTCCCTTTTTCAATCTGGGCTAGCTTACTCCTCGATCAAAGTGCACCTTTGTGTAATCTCAGCTTATCATGCCCCTATAGGCCGTCGCATGGTGGCCCAGTTGGATGCTACTCGTGCCTTTCTAAGGGGGGGTCCTCCACCTTAGGCCGCCCATTAAGGATCCCGTCCCTCCTTGGGACTTACCCTTCTTCCTGGAGCAGCTTACACTGCCACCTTTTGAACCAGCCGCGGATTGCGAGTTGCGTTTTCTGTCGTGGAAAATGTTGTTTTTAGTTGCTGTTACTTCGGCGAGAAGAATCTCCGAATTACATGCTCTCATGTGCAAAGAGCCTTATTTAATTTTCCACCAGGATAGGGTATCCCTGAGGACAAATCCTAAGTTCCTGCCTAAGGTGGTTTCAGCCCTTACTCGTAATCAGGACATTGATTTACCAGTGTACTTCCCTAAGTACACCAATCGAGGAGAAGCACTGCTTCACACCCTGGATGTTCACAGGTGTCTCAGATATTATTTGACCAGAATCAAACAGCACCGGAAAGCAGAGCAGCTGTTCGTATCCTTCGCTGAGAGGATGAAAGGGGCCCCCGTTTCGAAGCAGACCCTTTCATGCTGGCTTATTCAGTGTATCTCTTTCTGTTATGACAAATGCAGAAAACCCTTGCCAGGAGCGGTCAAGGGCCATTCCACCAGAGGAGTGGCTACCTCCTTCGCAGCACTGAAGAATGTGTCCACTTCGGCTATCTGTGCTGCAGCCACCTGGAGCTCGGTGCATACTTTTATCAGGCATTATAGCCTGGACATCGCCTCAAGGCGAAGGGCTGGTTTCGGCCTAGTCGTCCTCCAGGGACTTCTGTCTTAGGCTCAGAAGGGGTCTTAATCTCCGTCTTTCCTCCTCCCGATGGCTTTACAAAGGCACCATTGCTTGGGAATCAGTCCTAATGGTGTAACCTGCTGCAAGAGCTGTATCTCGAAGAAGATAGTACAGTTACGTAAGAACTTACCGTAACAGTAGATCTTCGAGAACAGCTCTTGCAGCAGGTACCTTCCCGCCCACCATTCCCCCTTGGAGGAAGTAGGTTCTAACCTAACACCCATCCTTAGGATCGGAAAGGTCTGTCCTTAGTCTTGGCCATCTGATGGCGGGTCCTCGGTCTCCTCTTCTGATGTCATCCAGGGGCCGGAAGTCTCTGGTGGGAGAACTGGGGATTCTGGCGGGACCGCCTCCTTATGTACTCGCCTGGCCGTCGGGGGCAGGACCCGGCGTCGGGAGGTGGTTCCCGCTGAAGACTGCTAGCTAGAAAATTTCCGTGGGGTCCTGACGCCTACCGGCTTCAGTCCTAATGGTGTAACCTACTGCAAGAGCTGTTCTCAAAGATCTACTGTTACGGTAAGTTCTTCCGTAACTGTACTCTACTCACCTGTAACAGGAGTTCTAGGAATGGTATATGTTGTACATCCACACAACCCACCCGACCTCCCTGGCTTAGACATGCAACCTGGCTTCCAGCGGGCTAGATCTGGCATCATGGAGGCGGAGCCGAGAGTTTTACCACCCGGGTGGGTGGGAGGAGCCAGCTTGAAGACCTTCCGGCAAGATTTAAAGCGACAGGGAACCTGCTAGTAAGTGTGGATGAACAACATATACCATTCCTAGAACTCCTGTTACAGGTGAGTAACCTGTATTTCTGGATCAGTACGGGAAGAAGATTTACTCCTCTTCATCCCTAGGCATCAGGACCCTTAACTACGTCAGCCATATGGGGGATTTCCAGAAGTCCATCCTTAGCCTGGTGGAATCCAAGCTGGACTCCCTGCCTGATTCTCAAACTAAGCAGAAACTGGGAGACCTGGTCTGTTCCGCTCGTTCAGCCTGTAGGCACATGCTGTGTGCTACCTACAACGCAGTGGACACAGTTGGCAGGAACTCGGCTTTCGCCATAGGCCTACGGCATCACGCCTGGCTCCATGTGTCAGGATTGATCCTTGAAGTACAGTCTGCTATACAGGATGCTCCCTTCAGGGGTTTGGTGCTGTTCGGAGGTGACATCAAGGACATCATTACCGAACTGCAGGAGAAGGGCACTGCACTAAAGTCGGTCCAGACTTTGTACAGGTCCCCTAAGGGGCAGCGACATCCCTTTCATCGCCAACCCCAACAAAAACAAAAGCCCAACCAAGGAAAGCACGCCAACAAACGTCGGGCCCCTCCAGCAACCAAGACTCCCCCCAGCAAAAAGTCAGTGGGCACCTCGGCTGCTGCGCTGCCCCACACCTCCTGACTCCCTGCCTCTGGCCATTCCAGAGGAACCAGTAGGGGGGAGATTCTCCTCCCATCTGCTGGTTTGGGAGAGGATAACATCGGATGCTTGGGTGCTCCAGCTCATATCTGCCGGACACTCGATAGTGTTTCTACAGAAACCTCCTCAAAAACCATCCCCTCAGTCGTCCTACTCCCAGCAACATCTTCCTCTGGTCCGGGTCCTAGAAGAAATCCTATCCCTTTTGTCGAAAGGCGGCGATAGAGCTAGTCCCCACTCACCTTTGGGGGACGGGTTACTATTCCCATTTCTTTCTAGTTCCAAAGAAGACTGTAGACTTGAGGCCAATCCTAGACCTCAGCTCCCTAAACATGTTCATTTTATTTATTTATTTATTTAAATTTCGGAATTACAATGCTTTGAGTCGAAGACTCCTTTGCAAAGGCTCCGCGTCCATAAACAGAAACAACACGTAGTGACAAATTGTACATTGCTAACCAGGCAAACAATACATTAAGGTAATATAACATGGTTGAATCAGTACAGAGTAATTAGCTTGCTAGGTTAGTTTCTCATGGTTTCACCAGGGTTGTATAGGAACCCAGGGTCATTGCCGTGAGGGGGATTGGTTGCTAGTTTCAGATGCTAGCATTTGGCCGATGGGTTGAGCTTAAGGTACCCAGAGCTATGCTGGCCTGTTAGGGAGTTGAGGGAGGCGTTGGATTCTGACTTCAGCCTAGTGTGGGAGGACAGGTTGAAGCAGCCACAAGTCTCAGAGTCTAGGAGAAATCTCTTGAGGCCTTTTTTATATATAGGCTAAGGCTGGGGGCTTGGGAGATGGATGAAGGGAGTTGATTAAGCCAGTGTGGTGCTCGATACCTGAAAGACCTTTGCCCTAGTGAAGTCCTACAGTGGGGGATTAGGAGTGTGGTGTTAGCCAGATTTCGAGGGGTGCTTCTATGAGGGGTTGGTTGGATGAGGGGGTGAAGTCCTGAAAGTGAAAGTTTCATCAGGATCTTTTTTGCTTGGAGGCAGGTGTGGTACATTAGTCTTCCTTCAAAGGTCAGCCAGTCTCCTCGATTATAGAACTCACATGTGTGGGTTGATCTTTCTGCATTAGTAACCAATCAGCAGGCTTTGTTAAGAGGTAATGTGATGCTATTTAGGGCTGTGTTATTGGCTGTGCCATAAATTGTAATCTCATAATCGACAACAGATAGGACTGAACAGGTAACAGCCAGTCTAAGCGCCGGAGGGGAGGCAGTGCTTGTGCCTGTAAAGAATCCCCAGTCGTAACTTGGCAGAGCTGGAGAGGTGTTTAATGTGTGAGTGGTAGGTGAGAGACATGTCCAGTGTAAAGCCCAGATACTTGAAGTTTGTGACCTGTTCAATTTGGGTGCCCTGTGGATTGGAGATAGTTGGGCATTACTGTTGGGGTTTTGGCGGTGAGCAAGGATCATAGATTTGATCTTGTTGTAGTTAAGTAGTAACCTGTGGTCAGTAAACCAGGATTCAAGTTCTCTAAAGCAGCTTTTTAGGATATTTTGAAGGGAGATTGGATTAGAGTGTTTCCAGTATACAACGGCATCATTGGGGTAGAGTAATAGTTTACCACTGCAGGCCTGGGGGAGGGAGTTGAGAAAGAGAGTGAAAAGTAAGGGGCCTAAGATTGACCCTTGGGGACTCTAGAGTGAACAGATAGTTTGGCAGATAGGGTGGTGTTGATTTTGACCTGTTGAGTCTGGTCTGAGAGATAGATCTTCCTGGACATAAGTCTCCACCACTCATTCACACTATTGGGATCTGCGCCGGAGGCACTAGGACCCATCGGGAGCAAACTTTTTGCTGGAGGATCGGCGCCAGAGATGGCGCCGCAAGGATTGGCGCCCATGAGCTAGCTCGTCTGATAACGACTATCTCGGTCGCCGACCTCCAACCGCCTCACCTCTTTTTTCCCCGCCGTCAGATGTACTTCAGTGACGACGTCAGTCATTGTCGAGTCAAACTCAAAACTAGCAGCATAGTTTTCAGTTTTTATTATTTTGTAGTATTATCTCGATACAGTATCAAGCTTAAATTTATTACGTATTTTTTGAAATAAATACAATAAAAGTCTCAGCCTACCTTGACGGAGTCGACAGAAACAGGTCGGTGACGGTAGGGAGACTTCGTATAAGCTGTTCAGTCAGTCGGGCTGGGTCCAGTCCGCGCCTTCTCGGAAGGAGGGTCTGACAACAGTCAGTCAATGCCCGAGGATGGGTGGTCCCCAAAGCATAAAATAAGCGGTCGCACTCTCGCTACTGTTGACCTCGACTCTTCCTCGGCCCACAGGTCTAAAGAAAGGCATCACTCGAGGTCGCCCTCTGATATGTCTGCGGCGTAGGCAGCGGTTATCAGGGCTGGTTGCGGTCTCCTCCTTCGAAGTCGCCAACCTCTGCTTCTGGTAGCTAACGGCTTCGACATCGGAGCCCTACCCCGCCCCAGGTAGGTCTTCAGATGAGCAGTTTCATCAGTGGACCGCTCTTATGGAGCAGTAGGCTCGGAGGTTGGTTCAGCTACCTGGCTCGGTCGCTCGTGGGCCTTTGGGCTCTCTGGGCGACCAGGTAGGGCGGTTGGACCTTCCAGGTCCGCGGCACCTTCTTTGGTGCCGTCGACTCAACTTAGGTTTCCCCCCTCACATGTATTTCTGGCGTGAGGAGCCACCGATGCCCTTATCTCTGCTCTTCTTCCTTCAAAACCTGTTTTGGTCTGGGAGTGTTTTGAGCGCCCTCGGCGTCGTGGCAGCCTCTTGGCGCCCGTGCAGCTTCTCGGCGCCCGTTTTCCTTTAGCATTAGCCTCAGCGCGGCGTTCACCGGTGCCATCGCCTCCTCGGCAGCGCTCTCAAGGACTTCTCTTTTCACTTGCTTCCTTCTTCCTCCTCTTCTGAATTTCATTCCTTTCCTGTCCATACAGTCCCTCCTGGACTGTCAGGAGATGACATTGAGCCTGACCCAGACCTTGAGTTGGGTGATGAAGTGGGCGAAGCAGGATCTTTACTGCTGCAGAGCCTGTGGTCGGGACCTATCCTTTAAAGTCTCTGTTGAAAATCCCAGTTCCACACTTTCTCTCAGACTACAGACATCGATCCTGGGAAATTGTTGAGACTCCAATATCTTCATGCCTCGGAGATCCCTACGGATTTGACTTCTCCGATTCAGCCTTCCTACGAGACGCTGTCTCAAATGGTATGGAATAATCCTGCTCTTACCCCTTCGGTGGCTAAATCCATTGATAGGAAATATTCAGCCCCCAAGGATCGTCTCATTTTGGCATCTCAAGCCTTTGCGGATCCTATTGTAGTCCTGGCAGAGAATGATAAGGTCGTTCTTCCTCAAGCTACTACAGCTCGACCTATTAACAAAGAATCTCGTAAGATAGACACCTTAGGTAAGACAGTCTTTGCTGCTTCTACTCTAAGTATGCGTATTGCCAGTTACCAAGGCTATTTTTCTCAGTATTAATATATCCTGTGGCATTCTATTAAACAGATGGTTGAAGCCCTGCCGGAGTCGGATTCAAAGCCAGAGCTTCTTCAAACCATTACCAGAGGTATTGAATCTAATAACCAGCAGGTTAAAGCAGCCATGGATGCTTTTGACACTGCTTCCCGTTCAACGGCTGCTGGTATTTGCACCCGGCGTCATTCCTGACTGCGCACTTCGGGCTTTATGAATGATGCGCAGCAGCAGGTGATGGCATTGCCCTTTGACGGTGCATATCTTTTTGGTCCTCAGGTAGAGCAAGCTCTAGAAGCTACACAAAAGACTAGGTCAGCCATTAATTTGGCTCGGCCCCCTCCTGCCCCCTCTCGAGGGCATGCCAGTAAACGACAGTTTCATAATCGCCAGTCCTTTCGAGGCAGAGGCAGAGGAAGTTTCCATAAGAATCAACCTGCCCAACCTCAAAGAGAGGCAGCAGACAAGCGCAAAGGCCGGCGCCCAGCGCTGCGCTTACTAATTGCGGCCCAGTTCCATCTCTGCTGCCGAGGTGGACTTTTCCTCTCCAGTGGGAGGTCGTCTGATGCACTTCTACAACCAGTGGAAGTCCATAACCTCAGACAAATGGGTCCTTCGGATAATTCGCGAGGGGTATTCACTCAATCTTGTGGAGACCTCCACGGATCATCCCCCCAAACGGCAGCCCAGGCTGTCAACCCTTCAGTCAGACCTTCTCGCCGCCGAGATTCAGGGCCTTCTGAACAACAGGGCAGTAGAAGTGGTGCCAACGCACCAACGAAACAGGGTTCTACTCCCATTACTTTCTGGTTCCAGAAGTCCGCGAGTATGCACCCATTCTAGATCTCAGAAAGCTAAACAAATTTCTCCCCAAGGAGAAATTCAAAATGATTTCTCTGGGAACCCTGTTACCTCTGCTCCACCAACACGACTGGTTAGCCTCTCTAGATTGCAGGACGCTTACCAGCATTCCTGTTCACCGAGGCATCACAAATTCCTGAGGTTTGTGGCTCTGGGACAGCACTATCAGTTCAGAGTCCTGCCCTTTGGGCTATCCTCGGCCTGCGAGTTTTACAAAATGTTGTGCAGTTCTCGCAGCACACCTCAGAAAGGTCGGAATTCAGGTGTTTCCTTATCTGGATGATTGGCTCGCAAGCCCTTCCATGCAAGGGACTCTGGGCCTTCGTGGAGATGGCCTCGCGCTTCCTTACGTCCATGGGAGTTCTGCTCAACCTCAAGAAATCGTAACTGCAGCCCTCCCAGAGGCTCCTTTTTATAGGGACTCTTCTGGACACCTCCTGTGCAAAGGCTTTTCTTCCAGAAGACAGGAGGAACGATATCCTTCAGATGGCCCGTCACATCGGGGAAAACAGCTCAGTCACAGCTCTGTCGATGCAACGGATGCTAGGCCTCATGGCATCCTCAGTGTTCACTGTACCCCTAGCGCGTCTGCACATGAGAACCACCCAGTGGATGCTCAGTGCTCAGTGGTCCCCAACCACTCACCGCAGTCCTATCTCATCAAGGTGACAGAACCCTTAAGGAGTCACTCACCTGGTGGTCTCAAGAGAACAATCTCCTGGAGGGTATCCTTTGCTCCTCTGGACCATCAGATCTCCATTACCATGGATGCATCCCTAATGGGGTGGGAGAGCTCACTGTCAGGCTCTCCACACTCAAGGTGCGTGGACTCAGTCGAGTCCCAGCTCCACATAAACGTCCCTAGAAATGAGCCGTCCTTTATGCGGTCCGAGCTTTGAAGGACATTCTGTGTCCTAAGAACATTCTCCTTCAAACGGACAACAAAGCAGTGATGTATTACATCAACAAGCAGGGCGGTGCTCACTCTTACCGCTTATGCAGAGCAGCAATGAGGGTATGGGAATGGTGCTTGGAGCACGAGGCTCTAATTCAAGCGGTCTGCCTGCCAGGTGTTCAGAACGAACTGGCGGACCGTCTCAGCAGAACAGACAGAACCTCACGAGTGGTCTCTCGACTCAACCATAGTTCAGTCACTATTCGAGGAGTGGGGAACTCCAGACCTGGACCTTTTTGCATCCCCAATCAACGCAAAACTGCCTCTCTTCTGCTCCAGAAATCCAGGGCCTGGCATTTTCTGTCAGGATGCGTTCAGGCTGCGGTGGACAAAACGCTTTCTTTACGCCTTTACGCCTCTTCCTGTAATTCAGAGGGTACTCCTCAAGTTCAAATCCCAGGGGGACAAAATGATTCTCATTGCTCCCTTTTGGCCTCGGCAGCTGTGGTTTCCACTACTCAACAATATGCTGGCAGTTCCTCGAAGACCACTTCCCCTGCAGATGAACCTTTTGACTCAGGGACCGGTGGTCCATCCCAACCTGAGATCACTTCACCTTCATCTTGGCTCTGAAGAGGTGAAGTAAACCAGTTCAATGTCTCTCGAAGGTTTCAGATATTCTTCTGTCTGCCGCGGAAGCCAGCCACTGGAAAACTTACACAGCCAAGTGGGCGTTTTTCGCTGTGTGCAAAGTCCTCTTTGAATCCTTTTCCTGTCCGCCAGATAAGGTTTTGGAGTACCTTTTGGACCTCTCAAATTCGGGTCTGCAGTACTCTACAGTCAAAGTTCATCTTAGTGCCATTTCAGCGTATCATGAGCCCGTTTTTTCCTCAACTCTAGCTCAGTTACCTATGGTTGAGAGATTTCTTAAGGGGATTCTGCATACCAGACCCCCTACAAGACATCCAGTCGCAGCCTGGGACATTAATCTTGTGCTAGACATGCTCACTCGGAAACCTTTCGAACCTCTGGCTACCTGTGAGCTAAAATTTCTCACCTGGAAGACTGCCTTCCTAGTGGCCATTACCTCAGCCCGCAGGGTCTCTGAGATACATGCCCTGGTCACAGACCCTCCGTACACTGTGTTCCATAAGGACAAAGTAGTTCTTCGTACTCATCCTAAATTTCTTCCTAAGGTTGTGTCAGAATTTCATCTAAACCAACCTTTGGTCCTTCCCTCTTATTTTGCGGACTTCCAAAATGAAGGGGAATGTTCTCTTCATTCTTTGGATGTTAAGAGGGCCTTGCGTTTCTATCTAGATAGAACCAAGGATTTTCAAAGCTCAGCAACTGTTCGTTTCCTTCAGTGAGACCTGGCTGGGTCAGCCTGTCGCTATCAGATGTATCTCATCATGGCTAGTGGCGTGCCTTCGTCACTACTATTCCATGGCGCAGGTTAAGTTGGAGGGTAGAGTTTACGCTTACTCTACCAGAGCGGTCGCGGCATCCCTAGCGGAAATCCGCAATGTGCCCATCGCAGACATCTGCAATGCGGCCACCTGGAGCTCAGTGCATACTTTCGTTAAACATTATGCACTAGATGTCCATGCCAGACGGTATTCTTCCTTTGGCAGAGCCATCCTCAGTGGACTTCTGTCATAGAAACGTGAGCTCTTGGTCTCTCCTGCCGCCCTCTCGGGGGATTATTAGCTCGGTACTCTCCCAATAGTGTGAATGAGTGGTGGAGACTTATGTCCAGGAAGATATGAAAATTACGTACCTACCGTAATTCTTGATCTTCTTGGATGAGTCTCCACCACTCATTCTAACCTCTCCATCCCCTGAGCTCACCTTTCTTGTTGGTCTTCGCTCCCTCAAATCTTTAGGCCGTGAAGACTTCTTTGTTGACCCTTCTTACATGGGTCGCCCGGACTATCTTATGTCTGGTTTTTAGGTTAGGCTACCCTTCTAGGTTAGTTACGCTGCACCTCCTTGGTAAAAAATGTAGTGAGGTGGTTGGAGGGTTGACGCCGAGATAGTCGTTACCGCACGAGCTAGGGCTCGCGGCGCCGTTCCTCCAGCAAAAAGTTTGCTCCCGATGGGTCCTAGTGCCTCCGGCGCAGATCCCAATAGTGTGAATGAGTAGTGGAGACTCGTCCAAGAAGATCAAGAATTACGGTAGGTACGTAATTTTCATTTCTTGGACCAGGAGATTGTTTCGGGGGCAAGAAGGAGAGAGGGTAGCTAGTGGTAGAGTGCATGACTGACGGTGTCAAACGCTTTGGTCAGGTCCACAAAGATTGCCCCTGCTAGTGACCCTTGGTCCAAAGCTTCATATATGTAGGAGGTGAATTTGAGGAGGACCGTAGTGGTGCTGTGCCCTGATCTAAACCCGTGCTGTTCTTGACACAGCAGATTATATTTGTTCAGGTACTCTGTGAGCTGGTCAGCCACAATTTTTTCAAGCACTTTGGGGGGAGGATTGTAATGGGCTTATAGTTACAAGGATCAGTTGGGTTACCCTTTTTTAAGATACTTTTCCAGAGAGTTGGAAATTGACCCAGTGTCAGAGAACAGTTTAGTATTTTGGTAAGTGAGGCAAGGTCTCATCTAGTGTAAGTCTGAGAATGTTAAGGTCTAGGGAGTCGCTGCTGAAATGCGAGTTGCTCAGTGCTTTGGTTAGATAGCGTTTAGCCTTGTTGCAGGAGATGATTCTCAGCCAAAAGGGAGGGCGTGTATTAGGTGTGGAAGCACTAGAGGGACTGTTAGGGATAGGGTCAAAGAAATTTTGTGGTAGGATGTGGCTAAGATCGGAGAAGGAGTTGTTAAGGACATTTGCTATGGTGTTAGGGTCCTGGGTGAGGGTGTCGATTGAGAATCTGCGTGGGGGATGGGGAAATGGCTTTCCCGCAGAGTTCCTTGACATTTTTCCAGAATTTATTCCCGGCGCCCCATGTGGAGGTGAATACTTGCTTGTAGTGGGTAGACTTAGCTAGTCGAATTGCCCAGGTGCACTTGTTTCTGGCCTCTCTGTATAGCTGACAGTCAGAGGGGAGTTGGGAGTACAAAGCCCTATGCCAGAGGTCGTCTCTGTGTTGCATCAGTTTTAATAGGGTGTGCGGGATCCACGGAGTATCCCTGTCTTTTATTACTTGTGTAGTGAAAGGGGCAAATATGTCGCAGGCGGTATTAAAAATTTTAATAAAGGTGGTGAGGGCAGTGTCTACAGACATGGCAGTGTGAATGGGTGCCCAGGTACAGGAGGAGAGATAAAGTTTGAGATAAGGGAGGTCTCCTTTTTTGAGATGCCTCTGGGTGGATTTTTTAGATTGACTGGGAGTGGATTTATTTGACCAGCAGCAGGAGACAGGAGAGTGGTCACTTAGGACATCAGGGAGGACTCTTACTTTGTTGAGGTGGGTGGGTTTATTCATAAGGATGAGGTCAATAAGGGTGGAGGTCCCAGATTTGGGATCGACCCTGGTAGGCGACTGGACTACCTGGGTAAGGTCATAGGCACGTATTGCATCTTTGAACGTGGCGGTAGCAGGGGATAACCAGTTCACATTGAAATCACCCATTATAATCAGTTCGCTCTTGGGGGGGAGATGGGAGATGTTAGTCAGAATAGACTCAAAGGCTTGTTTCTGGTCAGAGGGTGGGATGTAGGCGGCCATAATGTACAGTGGTTTACCTGGGGTGCCTAGGGAGGCTTTAATTGTGATGGCTTGGGCACCGTGAGCCAGCGGGGGTAAGGGGACAAGGAGGGGCTGGAGAGAGGTTCTTGCATATATGGCGCAACCACCCCCTCTTTTGCCTGTCCTGTCTGCTCTGAAGGTGGAGTAACCTAGGCATCCGGGATTTTGTGGGAGAACCAGGTCTCAGACAGTGCCAGTATGTCTGGGGCATGTTGGGCGATCTAACACTGTAGTTGAGTGAATTTCCTGGGTAGGCTGCAGATATTAAGGGAGGTTAGAAGTAGGCCTCTCTGCTCGTGCCCCTTGGGAACACTGGTCGCTATTGGGCCAGGATTAGGGTGTACAATGCCTGAGATTAGGAGGAGGAGGAGGATAGCCTGGCAAAGAGCAGCTTTCCGGATCAGTTTGGGGCTATAGGTAAAGAAGCGTAGGTTAGATGTAGATGTGGTGTGCACAACTGGAGTGGCGATGGTGCGGACTAGTTGGCTAAGGATAGGGAGGGATGAGGGCTATTTAGAGAGTGAATGCCTGAGAGGGGGTGGTGCACGGTCCTCTGAAGACCTGTGTAAGGTGCAACTGGTGTAGGAGGTAAGGTTAGTGCTGTGGAAAATAGGGGGAATTGTTGTTGGGTAGCATGACATGGTTGCATAGCTGCAGGTATGTGTATTTGGGCAGCTGAAGTGGTCCTTTGAGACGGCTGTGCCCTCAGGCAGAGAGGGGTGGGAGTGAGAGAGGAGAGGAGAGTTAAGAAGAAGTTTAAGGTGGTGTGGTTAAGGGCCCAATAGATGCAAGTCATGTTGCTCGAGGGAGGATTGTATATTAGAAGGTAATGGGAGGGAGCCCTCTAGCGTTGGCCTAGTATAAGCTGCAGATGACAAAGTGGGCAGATTGGTTCAGGCATAGCCTCAACCCTATTGGTTCTTGGTCCTAATATAAACGCGTGACGACCAAGGGTGGTGATGGGGACAGTGGGGAGCTGGAGCGGCAGCAGGGCAAACACCAGTCAAGACTGCGCCACAGTCATGTGGCTTTCTTCCGTACCTGCTTGTCTCGGAGGGGGGGGGGGTCGTCTCACTTCTGGTCCTTGCAGCCTCCGCGCGGACCCTCGGTGGGATCCGATCCTGATCTGTGGAGGAGAAGCAGGAGAGACTTGCTTATACAGAGCTGCAGGGGGAGGTGTTGGAAATTTCTGTTCTAAGAGGTCCTACGATATTGCCAATGGTAAGCTAAACCTCTCACAATTAAGGGTACAGACTATCGGGACAGCAAGCAGTAAAGCTATGGGGGGACATGATAGAAACCTTCAAATACCTCAAGGGAATCAACAAAGTCCAAGAGGGTAGCATCTTTCAAAAAAAGAGGTGTGCAAGAATAAGGGCACAATTTGAAGATAGAGGGGTGGCTCAGAGGTAATTTAAGGAAGTATTTTTCAGAGAGGGTTGTGGATGCATGGAACGGCCTTCCGGAGGAGGTTGTGGAGTCAAAAACAGTGGAGGAATTCAAGCATGCATGGGACAGTCATAAGGCAATTCTAGGGGGTGGGGGTAGGAAGAAGTAGGCTGCTGGTTAACTAGGATCTGCAGCTTATCCATTAGGTAGGGAAATGGGCAGACTGGATGGGCCAGGCGGTCCTTATCTGCTGTCAAATTCTATATTTCTATGTCTAAACAAGGTAATCCTAGGACAGTAAACAAGAAATACCCTCCATTTTTGGTTTTTATTTTTTAAACAAATTAAGATACAGTCCTGATGCATAGTTGCCATGGCATACAGTTTCTGCTAGATAGGCTAAAGGCTATCAGAATTTGGAAGTCCTGGGACAGTAATTAGTTACTGTATTTTTTCTTTTGCACAATTAAACAAAATAAGGTAGTTCTTATTAAAGTTCTTAAGGCACAGCTGCAGAGGCACCGAGTGCTGTTGCTGGTGGTGGAGATCTTGGAGGAAAAAAAACTATCTCCACTGTTGAGCCAACCTAAATGTTTTTAAAGTAAAAGGCGCGAAACAAATACCAGTCGAGACTGCGCCACAGTCCTTTGCCTTGCTTCTGTACCTGCTTATCTTGGGGGGGTGGGGGCGTCTCCTGGCCTCGCGACCTCATGTGAGACCACCTGGCAGCTTCAGAATGCTCTCCTTGCAGAGCCTTCTGCCGTTACTCCGGCTGGGACAGTGGCTGTGTGCTCTGGATATGCAGGATGCGTACCTGCATATCCCCATATGCCCTTCCCATCGCAAATACCTCTGTTTTTACTTTCAGGGGGACCTCTACCAGTTGAAGGCCCTCCCATTTGGTCTATCCTTGGCTCCCCGAGTATTTACCAAATGTCTTTAGGTGGTAGCGGCCCTCCTGCGTACTCAGGGCATGCAGGTCTTCCCGTACCTGGACAACTGGCTCCTGGCGACTTCATCCAGAGAAGAACTTCTGCACTCCCTTTCCTTACCCTGCAGGTTTTTACCAGCCTGGGTATTACCATCAACCAAGTAAAGTCCCACTTGGTCCCTTGCCAACACCTCCAATTTATAGGGGCGATACTGGACATGACCACAGGTAAAGACTTTTTGCCGCCAGACAGGGTTGAGACCCTTCAGATTCAGGCTCGTCTTCTGTCAGGTCGCAGACTGGTGGGAGCCAGGTCAGTCCTCTGCCTCCTCGTGCTCATGGTGGCTGCCATTCCAACAGTTCTGTTCACTTGGCTCCATATGAGGATCTCTCAGTGGACACTTCAGTCGCAGTGGGACCAAACCACGGACAAGCTAGACCAAGAGGTGCTAGTATCGGATACCATGATCAGGGACTTGCACTGGTGGATGGTTCAGGAGAACCTATGCCTAGGAGTTCCATTCTGCATCGTTCCTCCTTCCCACACATTGACAATGGATGCATCGGGAAGGCTGGGGTGCCCACCTAGGGTCTCACAGGACTCAGGGCAGCTGATCCCAGTTTGAGCAGAAACTGCACATAAACGTGCTCGAACTGAGGACAATCCTATATGCCCTACAGGCTCTTCTTTCCTTCATTCTTCCCGGTCATCTTCTCATCCAATCAGACAACATATGTGTAGTCTTGTACCTCAACAAATGGGGAGGAACATGTTCCTATCCCCTGTGCCAGAAGGCAATGAGAGTCTGGTATTGGGCAGCCCAGCATGACCTTCACCTGACCGCAGTTCACGTTCCGGGAGTGGAAAACACCCTGGCAGACGAATTCAGTTGATCCTCAGCCAGGGCTCACGAATGGCAGTTAGACCAACAGGTCGTAAATGACATCTTTCGGCAGTGTGGGACACCTCAGGTGGACCTGTTTGCCTCCCCCAAAATGCAAAACTTCCCACCTTTTGCTCGCTCGCTCGCTCCTGGGCGAGATGTTTTCTAGTGGGACGCTCTGTCTCTGTGTTGGAGGAACAGATTCGTTTATGCCTTCCCTCCCATTCCATTGATTCCGAGGGACCTGAACAAACCAGATCAGAAGGTGCTCGAATGATTCTCATCGCCCACTTCTGGCCCAGGCAAGTTTGGGTCTCTCTTCTACAACAGTTTTCAGAGGAACCTCCTCTTCCTCTGTTGCAACACTTGTTGACCAAGGATCAGGGAACCCTTGTTCACCCAGGCCTCAGATCCCTTCATCTTCATGCGTGACTCCTGCAGACGTAGTCAAAGCCCACTTCTGAGTTTCTCTCTTAGTAGCGGACATTCTGTTGGAGGCCAGGAAGCCTTCCACCAGATCCACCTACACTATGAAGTGGAAACGTTTTTTTATCTGGGCACATTCTAAGGATGTAGAGCCTTTTTCGTGCTCAGCCAACAAAGTTCTGGATTACATGCGTCACCTATTCAACCTGGGTCTCAGCCATTCCTCTTTAAAAGTCCTTATGGCAGCTGTTTCAGCCTACCATTTCCCCTTTGGAGACAGGACTTTTGCTCAGTTGGAAGTCTCTAAGACTTTTCTTAAATGGGTTCTCCACCTGAGACCCCCCATCCACAATTCTGCCCCTCCTTGGGACCTGAATTTTATCCTAGAGAAGCTCACACTGCCTCCCTTCGAGCCGGCAGTGGAAGCGGACAAAGTTTCTCTCTTGGAAGACACTCTTCCTAGTGGCCATCACTTCTGCTCGGCATATTTCCGAGCTTCAAGCCTTTATGTGTAAAATCCCGTATTTGATTTTCCACAAGGGATGTGTGGCCCTACGCACCAGCCATAAGTTTCTTCCTAAGAAGGAGGCTGAGTCTACGCTGAATAAATCCATTGAGTTACTGGCTTTCTTTATTCAACACTCCAGTCAAGGGGAGTTCCTCTTACAGACTCTGGATGTGCACAGAATCCTGAGATACTACACCAGTCTGACTAAGGATCTCGGGAAGACTGATCGGCGTTTTGTGTCTTTCGCTCACAAACGAGAAGGCAGTGCTGTTTCCAAGCAATGCCTTTCCAAATGGCTGGCCAATTGTATCACTTTCTGTTACAAGACCCTTCCGGGTCAGGTCAGAGGTCACTCCACTAGGGGAGTAGCTGCCTCTGCTGCTTGTTCAGGAATGTGTCTGCGGCAGACATTTGCGCAGCCTCAACCTGGACTTCGGTCCATACCTTTGCAAAACACTACAGTTTGGACATTGCCTCTCGCCGTGGAGCAGACTTCGGGTTGGCTGTTCTGCAGGGTTTTCTTTCTTGAGACCTGCTCAGCCCTGAGGTTATATTGTGGATGACTGTCCTCCTCCTTCCAGTTGTTTTCTTGTTCCAGACTGCTTGGGATGATGTCCTATATGTGAATACCTACTGCAAGAGCCCTCTAGAAGTAAGATAGTACAGTTGCGTAAGAACTTACCTTAACAGTAGATCTTCAAGAGAGGCTCTTGCAGTAAGTATTGCCCTCCCGCTCTCCATCCACCTAAGCTTCTTTGGCTTCATTTCCATGGGGGAAATATTCTCTTCTCTCTCGTCTTGCCTCTTTTGGCCTTTGGCGGGAAAGAACTGGAAGGCAGGCGTGGAGAACCACCCCTTTATACTGATGTTGTCTGATGCCAGTCACCTGACGTGGGGGTGGTCCCCTGCCAGAGACTGCTAGCTAGGAGTTTTCCATGGGGTCCTGATGCCTGGCGGCTTAGTCCTATATGTGAACCCCTACTGCAGGAGTCTCTCTTGAAGATCTGCTGTTACAGTAAGTTCTTACTTACCTGTAATATCCACACAAACAGATGATTTGATACCTTTTATTCGACCAACGGAGTTGTTACAAAAGAAAATAGGTGCTTTGAGCTTTCGGATTACACAGAATCCTTCATCAGAAAACAATCATTGTCATTGTTTTCTGATGAAGGATTCTGTGTAACCTGAAAGCTCAAAGCACCTATTTTATTTTTTTAACAACTCTGTAGGTCCAATAAAAGGTATCAGATCATCTGTATGTGTGGATCTCCTTCCTGATAAGGAATCCAGGAAGTTGGATGTTCCGGGTAAACGTACCTATGCCTCTGCCTCTCTGGGCCTGCATATATCCGATTATCAGGCCCACATGATCAAATATCAGAATACCCAATGGAGGAGGCTAAGGCTGCTACATAGGCCTTGTCTGAGGGTAGTATCAAACAGGAATTACTCAAGACCATTACTGCTGGTGCAGATATAGGTAAGTGTTTGGTCTATGCCACATTTGATGTCTCAGGTGTCTCTACCAGGCTGCTGCCTCTGGCATCTGCCTCCAGTGCTACCCCTGGCTTAGGGTAGCAGGGTTTGCCACAGACATCCAGCAGACAATCCTTAATGCACCATTTAGGGGACAGAAGCTGTTTGGACATGATGCTGAAGAAGCTTTGTTCAATCTTCAATCATCCGACAAAACTTTAAAATCAGTCAAATCCCTGTACCGCACCCCAACCAGAGGTAAGGGCAGAGGTAATTTTTGTCCCTCTGCAGTCAGAGGCAGCCATCAGGACTCGCAGCAGAGTGGGGGTGGAGGTGTCGAGCCCTCGCCTGTCACCTTCCCCCATCCCAGGTGCCCGTACAGAAGCACCAAAGGCAGTGGACATGGGGACTCTGCCCCCGCCCCACCTCATCTCAGCATGACTTCTCATACACCGTTACCTCCAGGAGTGGATCTTCTTGGACTTAAAGTCTTTACCATTTATTCATACTTCTGGGTTACAAGCCGGAGGCGCTGGGACCCTGCAGGAGCCAAAAATCTTCAGGAGGGCCGGCGCCAAGGTAGGACCATGCATGTGTGGCACCGCGAGACTATCTCATGCCTGTGTAGGCCATCTCGGCGTCAACCCTCCAACTGCTTCAGTCCCCGTCATCGAGTGCACTTCAGTAACGATGCCACTCACCCACCCACAGGGAGTCAAATCTTTACGTCTATATGACAACAGCGTCTAGTTGTTCAGCTTTAGTTATTTTATTTTCCAGGAAAAAGGAAATATTTGGTTATTTTTTTTCTCTCAGCCCTGCCGATCGCAGGAGTCAGTCATGGTTGGAGATAGTGATGGTAGGGACTCTCTGTTAGAAGGATGCTCCGGCAGCTGGGCTGTGTCCGGTCTGCCACCCTCTCTGGAAGGGGAGGGTGTCCGACAACAGGCAGTCCGGTGTTCAGGAGGGAGGACAGCCCTCCCGTAAGCACAAAAAGAAGCAGGCCTGTTCTGGGTCCAGGTCGAGAACCCAGCACCGCTCTACCTCGAGTACTTCTCTTCCCATTGGAAGAGGAAGAAGCGATACCACTCTAGATCCCCCTCTGGTATGTCTGCTAAGAGGTCTTCGGTGGTCAGGAGTGGTAGGCCGTCTCCAGTGCTATCCGGTTCTCCAGCCGCATCTACTCACAGTCACCTTGATTCGCAGATAACATAAATGTATTCAAATCCAGACTAGATCGCTTATTTTTGTCTGCTGTGTAAAATGTGGCCCCATTAAGGTGGGAGACAGGCTTGATAGGCACATGCTTTCTACTGTCTGTACACCAAGTATAGAAAGATGGTATTATAACTTTCTGATGTCAGAATGATGGTATTATGAGCTTTTTGATGCCCTGATTCACAGTGGGGGAAAAATTATTACCCTTATATTACAATATATTAATTGTTGGACCAGTGAACTAGAAAACTCAGTTCATCGACTGTCAAAGTGTACAACTCTCAGGTACAAAAGTCATCTTCATCAGACTTTTGTTGGTTTGCTTGCTTGTTGGGTTAGGTTTCTTTCCTGTGACCAATGCAGAGTTTCCTGTGTGTTTGCAGTTGAAGGTTCTGATGGCGGTGACGGGTTGCTGTTGGGACGCCCTGCTGAGGAGCCAGAGCAGCCAATCACAGAGAAGTCTCTGCTGGAAATCCTGGATGGGATCATAATGATGTACAACATCAGTGTCCACCAGCAGCTTGGAAAGGTAAGGCAGTAGAATTGCCCTGTGGTGAGCAAGCTAAGCTGTGATGCCCAGGATACATAGAAACATTGAGCACGTCAGCAGAAAAAAACAATTGGTCCATCCAGTCTGCCCTGTCTTGTTTAGGTTTTGGCCCTCGCCTCCTCACCCTTGCCCCCTGTCTATCTGCTGTACCCGTGAGCAGCTGTTCAGCCTTTTACTCAGTCCCAGCCAAGTTTGAAACTATTAATGGTTCTTGCACCCACCACCCCTGACGGTAGCAGGCTGTTCAGTGGCTCAACCACTCTCTCTCTGTAAAACAAAACTTTCTCAAGTCCCTCCTGAACTTCCCAACTCACCAGCTTCCACTCATGTCCCCTATTTTCTTGATTTGCCATTCCTACTGAAAATGTCCTTGCAGTCTACCTTGTTCATGCCTTTCAGGAACTTGAAGGTCTTAATCTTATCACCCCTTTCCCTTCAGGTCTCCAGCAAGTATATGTTCAGAGCCTTAAACTGATCCTTGTAGGATCTGCCATATCGGCCCTGAATAATTTTTATTGCCCTACATTGCACTGTCTCCAGCGTGTCTTTATCTTTTCTTAGGTGGGGACTTCAGAACTTGGCACAGTGTTCCAGCTGTGACCTCACCAGTGATCTGTAGAGAGGTAGTGTTACCTCCTCCCTCCTGCTGTTTAACCCCCTCCCAATACACCTCAACATTCTGGTTATCTTATAGATCTTGTCACATTAACTGGGTTGTTTTAGAGGGACGCTTATGATGACTCCCGGTGCACTTTTCTCAGACGTAGTGTCCAGCTTAACCCTTCCCATCCAGTATTCTGTCCCAGGGTTCTTGTTCCCAGTGTGCGTCACTTTGCACTTCTTGGCATTAAATTTCAACTCCCAAACCTTGAACCATCTCTCGGACCTTTTCAGGTCTCTCTGCAACTCCCTTTGCTTTTTGTCACTGTCTACTCTACTACAGAGCTTGGTATCATCTACAAAGAGCTACATCTTGCCCAATATTCCTTCTTCTCTGTCATTAGTGAATGTATTGAAAAGGACTGGATCCAGGACTGATCCCTGGGGCACCCCACTTGTGACCTCCATCTCCCATGATTCAATACCATTTACTGCCAGGCCCTTCTGTCTCCCCCTCCTTCAGCCAGATACCCACCCATCTAACTAGGTCCTTCGCTGCACCTATATCCTTAACCTTCTTCAGCAGCCTTCTGTTTTGCACCAAGTCAGATGTCTTGCTGAAGTTTAAGTACTATAGAGTAAATCCACTGCTTGACCCTTACCCACTGCCCTAGTTACCCAGTCAAAGAGCACTTGTCAGGCTGGTCTGGCAAGACCTTCTGCCACTAACCTGTACAGCTTACTGTGCTGGAGTCCATTTTTTTCCAGGTACTCCACCAAGTCCTCTTTAACTGACGTCTGTAGTTTACCCAGTGGAGGTTAGACTAACGGACCTGTAGTTTTCCAGTTACTCCTTATCTCCTCCCTCGTGGAGCGGCAATATGTCTGCTACCCTCCGCTCTTACAGAACCACCCGTGACTGTAGAGAGCTATTGAATAACCCTGCCAGGAGTTTAGCTAGATCTTACTTCAAGAGGAAGCTCTTGCAGCAGGTACCACAATTAGGACTGACGCCACCTGGCAGCGGTTCTCATCATTTTTTTTCCATCCAGCAGTACCGACATGGGAACGCCCCCCACTGATGTCTACTCCACCCCTGGCATCACCCTATATAAGAAAGGAGTTCCCCACATGCTCCAGTTCTTTCCTGCCGCATGGTCAGGGATAGTTTGCCTCGGCTACTGTTCATAATACTGATCACATCCTTCTCCACCATTCAGCTGAAGTTTTTCGCTGCATCTGTGTCCTTGATTTCAAAAGAGCACGTTAACAATTGCTTTTGTGGGCGACAGATACCCACCAAAGACTGCCATTCAGCGTGCTTTTCTGTCTCTGGCCCGACCACGACACCGATGCCTGCCCCCATTGTCAGGCCTTCAACTCCTGCACTAGGATCAGTCGTCAGAAGTCCCTTCAAACACCATGAAGTCTTGCTATATTATGACTAATGCAGTTAGCCACTGCACTTGAACTGCCCCGGAGAGGAAAGAGTTAACTCCAGGGAGTCTGGAGTTCTACAGCGCGAGAGCGCTTATGCCAAAGCTCTATCTGGGCAGTTTCAAATGAAACTGTCAGATTCTTTACTCCGCTTCACTGAACAGTCGCTCCGGAGATCAGCTCCTTCAGCTCGGTTCATTTCTCGGTCAAGCGAGTATTTTCGGTTCATGTGAACCGGCAAAAAGTATTTATTTTACCGCATTTCGGTTAAAAGCTCTATCTGGTAAACCGTAAGTACAAAAATTAAAGTCTGTGTGGAAATTCAATTATCGGTTCGGTTTTGAACTGATCGGTTTGCTGAAATTAACGTTTTAAAGTGTTGGTTGGGCTTTTAGAGTGCGGTTCCTGGTTCTTATCGGTTCTAAAAAATCCTTGCTTTAAAATTAGGTTTTTTCAAATACCCGTGACACGGTTAGGAACCGATAAGGGTGTCTTGCCTGGCACTGCCATCAAAAGGGCAAGTTTTTGGTTAGGCTGGCATTATGTCTGAGAAACCCAAAAGAAAAACCGGGCCCACTGGGTTTCAACACTGTGATGTCTGTGGGGAAGCCTTTGCCAAGGCTGACCCACACACCACTTGTGTTTATTGTCTGGGGGCTGACCACCTCCTGTCAGACTGCCAGGTGTGTAAAAATTTCCCTGCAGCCACCCTGGAAAGAGATTGGGCGGCTCAGGGCAGAGAGGCCAAAAAGTCCGCTGACCGGATGGCCAGCCCAGTCCAGCACCCACTGGACAGAGGAGTGCCCTCTGACCAGAGGCGAGACTTCCTCGGGCAAAAGGAAGGCTGGTTCAGGGAACCAGTCCCAGTGAAAAGACAAAGAAATCAGTAGGTTTGGAGTCCAAAATGTCTCTCCAACTGCTGCAGAAATAGCTAAAGCCATACAGATTGTCCAGTCACTGTCTCAGGGTCCTGTGAGACCACCAACAGTTGGTAAAGGGTTGGTTCGTTCAGTTCAGTGGTTCAGGAGTATGATGTTGAGAATTTTATGAACCACAGGAGGGGGAGGAGGAATTTGATCAATATATATGTGGCTGGGAGGGTCTGGACGTGCCCATTGAACCGGACATTTCTCCAGACAGACCTTTAGAATCTCCTCCTATTCTGTCTGAGTCCCCTTCTCATTTTATGTTTTACAAAAGGTTGCAGAAACCCTCCAGCTTCCTTTAGAGGAGGCTGTGGATGAGCAAGAGGAGCCTGATTACGTAGAAATGATGGATATACCAGAGTCTAGGAGGTTGTCTATTCCTTTGCATAAGTCATTTAGGAAGCAAACAACAAAGATTTTAAAAAATCCTCATTCTGTCCCTCCTGTAGATAAAAAAATGGACAGAAGGTATACTTTGTCAGGCTCTGATACAGACTTCCTCACTGAGTGGTGTGGTTCAAGCTGCAGCCTGTGACAAGGCTAATATTCCCCTGGCCTCACATCCTCCAGATAAGGATTCCAGGAGGATTGATGCCATGGCGAAAAAACAGTATATGGCAGCTTCTTTGGGACTCAGGCAGGCAAATTATATGGCTTATGTAGCTAGATATCAGAAATCTAGATGGGACACAGTATTACAGTTAGCCAAGCAGGCACATGGCCAGCTGGCTAGTGAGTTGGAACAGGTGGCTGCTGATGGCATTGAAGCCTCTAAAGTTCAATTTCATACTGCTGTTGATGTTAATGATGTTTCCTCTAGGGTCATGGCCACTTCTGTAGCTTTCCGTAGGGTTGGCATGGCTCAGATGCACTAATCTGTCCCAAGATACTCAGTCAGAGGCTATGGATTTTCCTGTAGTGGGTAATTCTCTGTTTGGGAACAAACAGAAAACTATATGAAAAAGATGGATGAATACAGAACTACCTACAAAAGTGCCCAGGCTAGGAGGCATGCCACTCCACAGAGGCACGCTCCCAGAGGCAGGGGCAGGCCTTTCCACAGGCCTTTTACCAATCTCAGGCCTCCTCTGCGTTTGCACAGAGGGTTTCTTCAGAGCAGAGAGGTAGGCAGGGCACAAGTAAACCCGTCCCCTCCCCTCAGCCTAAGGCTACTGCCAAGCACAGGCACCCTGATGGGGTGCCCAGGGCAGTCTCTCCTGTACCAGTGGGGGCAGGTTGGTTTATTTCAGCCAGAACTGGGTGTCCCTAACTTCAGACAGATGGGTTCTGGAGGTAATAAGCCAGGTCTGGTTCTCAGCTTCAAACAGTTTCAAAGATGAGAGCCAGACATTTCCACTCAAATCCTACAGAAGCCCTTGCTTTGGAAGCAGAGGTTTCTTCTCTTCTGGACTGCAAAGCAGTAGAAAGGTCCCTCCTTGCCATCAGGGCAAGGGCTGTACTCAAGATACTTTCTTACCCCAAAAAGACTGGAGAATGGCGGCCATCCTAGATTTAAGGTACCTGAACAAGCATCTTTTGAAACCAAAGTTCAAAATGTTAACTCTGGCAATGATTTTGCCTTCCCTGAGGCCAGGGGACTGGCTGGCTTCCTGGACCTCAAGGATGCCTATTTTCATGTTCTGATCAGGCCTTCTCACCGAAAGTACCTCAGGTTCAGACTGCCCTCAGGCCACTACCAGTTCAGGGCAATGCCCTTCGGCCTTACCTCTCGCCAAGGGTATTCACAAAATGTCTAGCTGTGGTAGTGGCTCATTTAAGAAGGCAAGGGATTGCTGTGTTTCCCTACCTAGGCGACTGCTCATAGTGGGTCAGTCCCCAGATCAGGTAAAATCCCACTTGCAAGTCACCCAGCAGCTTCTCACTTCCTGAGATTCCTGCTGAATTTACAAAGTCAGTTCTGGAACCAGTTCAGGTACTAACTTTCATAGGTGCAGAATTGAACACAAAGTTAGCCAGGGCATTTCTTCCCTCGGAAAGGGTAGACAGGCTCATTGCCCTGGCATCCTCCTTTACCCGCGGGTTTCTCGACCAGCAAGGCATTTTCTGCAACTCCTAGGGCACATGGCTGCTTCCACAGCGGTAGTGCAAGGAGCAAGATTCCAGATGAGGGACATTCAGTTCCATTTGAGGGCCTATTGGTCTCAAAGGAGGGACCCCCTTTCCAAATTGGTTCCAGTGACCCAAACTCTGATCCTGGCTCTACACTGGTGGCAGGATCAAAGCAATCTAAAACAAGGGGTTCCTTTCATTCCCGTCTCCCTCCCTCACCCTCACCACGGATGCCTCCCTGTTAGGGTGGGGAGCTCACTAGCGACCTGTCCACTCAGGAGTGTGGTCTCCTCAGGAATCTCTGCTCCACATCAACCTTTGGAACTCAGAGCTGTCTTTCTAGCTCTTCAGGCGTTTTCAGCTTCTGTCCAGAACAAAGTAGTTCAAGTCAGGACAGACAACACCACAACAATGTGGTACATCAACAAGCAAGGGGCACTCGGTCATCAGCCTTGTGCACGAGAGCAATGAAGTTGTGGTCTCTGGCTTACTCCCTGAACACCTCCCTGATAGCAGTTCACCTTCCAGGGAAGGACAATGTCCTGCGGATGCCCTCAGCAGGATTCTCAGGGCCATCACGATGGGCTCTGAATCCTCAGGTGCTGGGGTCGGTCTTTGCAGATGGGGCACCCTCAGATAGATCTTTCGCAGCCCCAGACAACCACCAACTTCCTCTGTTTTGTGGCAGGCCTCCAGTGCTGGGCTCAGTCCCCCTGGACGCCTTTCAGTTGGATTGGAAAGGGAAGTTCCTGTATGCCTTTCCCCCCTTTCCTCTTCTTTTCAGGGTACTAGTAAAAATCAGATCTCAGCCCTGCAAAGTGATTCTGATTGCCCCAGATTGGGCCAGACAGCCCTGGTACCCACTGCTTCTGTCCTTGACAGTCCGCCCTGCCCTGAGCTTGCCCAGAGTCCACGACTTGCTGGCCTGTGCACAGGGGAGAGTGTGGTATCCGGACCTCAAATCCCTCCATCTCAAGGCATGGCTCTTGAGAAGTTAGAATTGCTGACTTACACCTTTCTCAAGGTGTTCTGGATATTTTAAAGGCTTCAAGGAAACCTTCCACTAGGGCCACTTACAATTCTAAGTGGAAAAGGTTTTCCATCTGGTGCTCTGAGAAGCAGATTATCCCAGAATCTGCTGATCTGCCCATTTTACTGGACTATTTGGTCCATTTAAATTCCTTAGGCCTTAGGCCAGCTACCTTAAAGGTTCATCTGGCAGCTGTCTCTGTTTTGTGTCAGCAGGGAAGCCTGCTTCCCTTTCTTCTCACCCTGTGTTTTCCAAGTTTTTAAGGGGTTACTTCACACTAACCCTCCTTTTAGAACCAGCTCGCCTGGGACCTGAATATTTGCATTGCTCAGTTAATGCAACCTCCCTTTGAGCCTCTGTCCTCAGCAGAGCTCAAGTTTCTAACTGGAAAACTGTTTTCCTAGTGGCTATCACTTCTGCCAGCGCATAAGTGAACTACAGGCCCTGTCAGTGGAAGAGATTTTATCTCTTTCCACAGAGATAAGGTAGTCCTCAGGACTAACAGAAAGTTTTTGCTAAAGTGGTTTCAGATTTCCACCTGAACCAATCCATATCTCTTCCAGTATTTTTCACTGAGCATTCTTCCTCAGGTGAGGAGACTGCACAGCTTGGACGTCAAAAGAGCCTTAAGCTACTATTTGAACGCACCAAGGGTCACAGGTTGAATCCTCAACTCTTCCTTACCTATGGCGAGGTTGGGAAGGAAACCTGCCACTAAGAGGACAATTGCAAGGTGGATTGTCTCTTGTATCAATTTGTTATCAAAAACCAGGTAGAGACCCCCTCGGGACTGAGGCTCACTCCACCAGGGTACAGCTGCATCTCTAGCGGCTGCTAGAGATATTCCCATTCTGGAAATCTGTCAAGCTGCTACTTGGAAAACAGTTCACACTTTTACAAGCATTATTCCTGGATATTCAGTCCAGGAGAGATGCTCGTTTTGGCACAGCTGTGCTTCAGAGCCTATTTCCTAAGTAGGTTCTGACCCTCCTCCATGGAGGTACTGCTGTGTAATCTGCATTAGTCATAATATAGCAAGACTTCATGGTGTTTGAAGAAAAATTACTCACCTTAGTAATTGCTTTTCTTCTCATGGAGTCTTGCTATGTATGACACCCTCCTCCTGCCCTCTCAGAACTTCTACTTGGGTAGGGTGGCAAATTAGTGCAAGCACTGTGTCATGCCATTGTAGTTTTTTTCCTTACCTTCTTTTATTTAGGGTTAGGGACTAGGTTATTTTATTTAGGTATATATTGGCCCCTTCCTGGACTTGAGTCTTTGGGGAAGGGGGTCCTAATGGTGCTTGTCAGGGGGTAACTAATAATACTATTATTCATTGTTATTATTATTATTGTTGTTTATATTGTTGTTATTTCTACTAGTAGGTAGCCATTTGGCTAGTGTAGAGCTTTCCCACAGACTTGTTGCTTAAGTATTAGCCGTAAAGATCTGACAGTTTCATTTGAAACTGCCCAGATAGAGCTTTGGCATAAGCGCTCTCGCGCTGTAGAACTCCAGACTCCCTGGAGTTAGCTCTTTCCTCTCCGGGGCAGTTCAAGTGCAGTGGCTAACTGCATTAGTCATAATATAGCAAGACTCCATGAGAAGAAAAGCAATTACTAAGGTGAGTAATTTTTTCTTTCCGCCTACCTAGTGGAATCAAAATTGACCGCCATGGAATGAGCCTCTTCCTCGGGGGAATCCAGCCACCCTCCCGCCCACAAGCAACACAAGCACCAGGAGCACAAGGACAGAGAAAGGTCTCACTCTAGGCCCAGGTCTTCGGGCTCGAAGTCCGGGTCATTGGGGCATAACTCCCACCTCACGGCCCTTAAACCGTATTCCGGGTCTTCTGTGTCGAAGTCTCCTGGAACTACGCTTCAACCTTTGAAGGTACATCCGCCCGCCGAGAAGGCTTTCTCACTGGGCACAGGTAAGGCCTCATCCCGCTCGGCCTCTTCCTCGAAGGCCAACTCCTGGGAGTCGAGCTAGGCCTCCGGGTCTTCTGGCAGCAGGGCTTCCTCCTTGCCACCGAAATCTTGGGACTCTGATGCCCACCTTCGGCGACTGACCGGCGCTTGGTCGAGAAGTCCGCAACTCATAAGGCTGACCACCCTAGGGTTCACCCCTCTGAAGGACGTCTGTCGGCCTCTAAAGATAAGCAGACACCAGACCGATGTCCACCCGCGGCCCCACCGGCCACCTACCCGGCAAAGGTCATACCACCGCCGGTCACTTTCCTTCTGACGTCGGTCACCCCAGTGCCTCCCGACATCAGTTCTGGCACCCCATCACCTCGGTTGCTGGCCCATCTGATGTTGGAGCCTGACAGCGGAGGCGCTGAAGCCCCTCCGGTGCTGCCCCTTAGGCCTACGCCAGTGGATAAGGGTTCGGACTCAACACCGGTCCCCCCTGGCCAGTGGGGCGGCGCGGCTGGCTCAAGCTCAGGTGCTCCTCCACCCCCTGCGCCTGGTTCACCCAAACTGAACCTGTCGCAGGTCAAGGAGCTTTTCTTCCACTGGTGGGACACCGTGAAGCGGGACCTACCAGCAGGGGCACCTCCTCCCACGCCCATTTCAGTTCCAGTACCTAATACCCTGGAACCTTGAGACATTGGGGCAGATGAGGACCCGGCACCCAAAAAGCATAAGGAGAAAAGAAGAAGGACCAGATCCAGTAGCTTCTCCCACTCTTCTTCTCCAGACAGGAGGCGCAAGAGGAAGCAGCACAGATCCCCATCCTCTTCCACCCCAGACTCTTACGCAGACTCTGACACTTCATGTGCAGCCTCCAACATAGAGCCGGACCTGGGGACATGGAGGGACACCCAAATCTCCTCCAGATGACCCTAGCTTCATGGAGGTGATGAGGCACATCCAGGCCAACATGGGCTGGGACACTGAGGTCCTGGACCCCGAGCGACTGCAGTTGGCTAAATACCTCTGCCAAAAAGACCCTAAGCCAGTGGTCATCCCTCCCATGGTCAACTCTTTCGAGGATGTCACCCTTGCGATCTGAAGGCGCCCTCACTACTCCACTGCTGTGCCCAAAAAGACTCATCAGCTTTACCGGGCACCTAAGGACCATCCTTTCTAGGGACGTGGATATGTTGTTCAATCCACACTGTCTGGCTGGTTCCTTGCCGCTTTAATTCTTGCAGAAAGTCTTCAAACTGACTCCTCCCACTCACCCGGGTGGTAAAACCCTCGGCTCTGCCCCATGACGGTAGATCTTCCTTACCTCTTGGAAGCTCAGGTTCCCTCCTTAGCACTCTGCGTTTTCCGAAAATTATTTTAAAGTTTTCTAGACTACAGTCTTAATCTTCCCTCGTGGCTGCGATGGACAAATCCACTCCCGGCTTCCGTCGGTGCCCTTGCAGGCAGAAGATGTCCCAGACCGATCCGCACTCCGTGTGCATTTACTGTCTGGGCCTTGCCCATGATCCGCAGGCCTGCGATCTGTGCAAATCCTTCTCGGCTTCAGTCTTAGAGGACCGCGCTGCCAGACTACAACTTGGGCGTTCCGAGAAACTGTACCTGCTGGTGAAGTCAAAGGAGGCCCGTTGGGCAGTGTCCGCGGCTGCGGGCTCCACGGAGCAGCTGGAGCAGTTGCTCACCATTGAGGAGGAGGCGGCCCAGGCCGCTTCATCTTCCTCTTCGGCTGTAGCGTTTATCTCACTCTCCTTGGGCTCCTCCTACACTGCTTCCTTTAAGGAGCTTTGCCAGTCCCTCTCCACCAAAGGAGAAGGGCCATCGGGACGTACCAGTAGGTTGAAGAAAAAAGAACCAAAAGGTAAGTCCCACCGTCGACATTCGTGGGAGCGGGAGAGATACCCTTCACCGGACCGTCAGCTCTCGACTTCGGTCGAGGTTGAGGCTAAGGCCGCTGGCTTCACAGTGTCTCCGTCAGGTCAGCCGACCGAGACATCCATTGACGCGGTCGAGATTTTTCTCAACCCGTTGGACAGTCTGTCGACTGGAGAAGCCGGTACCTCTTCTTCACCGGTTTTCCCGGTGGTAACCGAGAACTTGCCCGTGCCTCCTGTGCGGAAGTCCCCTGTAAAGGACCCTGAACCAGGGGATGAGCAGGTTTCCCCCGCCCCCTCTTTGATCCACCCTCGGCGACCCCGAAGGTTTCGGTCTCGGTCCTCTTCCAGGTCAAGTAGGTCCACCGACATCGGCGGTCTCGGCACCATGGAAAGTGGCGTCACCGCTCGTCCTCTTTATCCTCTTGGGAGGATAGGCTCCGGCATAAGTTATGCCGGTGCTACAAGGGCATGATGTGGCAGCAACTTTTTTTGACCGGTAACAAGCCAATTCCATCGCCTTCTCCAGCAATTAAGTGGCTGTCACCGGAGCGACTGAAACAACCCCTCGTAGTTATCGAGGCCGACCCGGCGCGGAGTTGTTGACCAAACCCAGCTGTCGCCATTGGCAATGGAACCACAGCCTCCTCAACGAAGACTGGGACCGACCAAGATTCTCGGTCGGGTCAGGGCTTGCCCCACAGGTTGTCAGTCACCCTCACTCCCGATCGACCTCGGCAGGTGGAGGGTGGCTCAGGCACTCGGCAGCTGTTTGCAGACTCCTCGGAGTCTGACGACGACTTCGTCCCTGTATTCCAGGCCCATTGACCTGGAATCTGCAGGGGGTCAGTCGGTGGACGAGAGCCCATCCTCGTTCTTGTGTATACTTTGACTCATCTCAGAGTCCACTGGGATGCAGCTCGAGCCCGTTCAGAAACGGGCCAGGTATCTCCTCACGGAGATACTGGACCAAGAAGATTCCCCTACGGAGGCCTTCCCTGTGGCTGAAGCCATTGTTGACCCGGCCCTGGAGTTGTGGCAGCAGCCTGCATTTTGTCCCGCGCCTTCGGCCAGGATGGCTCGCAAGTACGCAGTCCCCACCGGTTCAGTCTCCGGTTTCCTCTGCGGAGGGGCTGGTGACTGACAGTGTTTTCCGGCATTCCGGGAATGCTAGAGACGTGGACAAACCACCCGATAAAGAATCCAAAAAGCTGGATTACTTGGGGCGGAAGGTTTACGCTGCTTCCTCCCTAGGCCTTCAACAGGCTAGCTCGGCTGTACTGATGGCACATTTCTCACACTCCCTTATGGGTTCCCTGGATGGGGTGATTCCTCATCTCCCAGCTGACCTTCAGACAACAGTCAAGCAGGGATCTGGGAAGGGTGGCGGCTAATTACAGCTCCAAACTTCTTTGGACATCAGTGACTCTTGTGCCCAGTCAGTAGCGGCCACAGTAGCCATGCGCCGCAGAGCTTGGCTGCGGATCTCCACCTTCACGGCGGACACCCAGCACAAGCTGGCAGACGTTCTCTTCCTCGGCACCGACTTGTTCTGGCCAGGGGTGGAAGGCCATCTCCAGAGGATCGAGAAGTCCAGTGCCACCTTGGACTCGGTCACGTCTGCCCAGAAGGACAAAGGCCACCAGCAGCAGTGTAAGCCCCTTCGCCCTTCCACTTCGACGGCACATCCGACCCAGCAAACACCAGCAACAGGGCCAGCAGGCTCACACTTGGTGCCCTAAGGCCAAGTCTGCCACTTCCTCCAGTATGAAGCCTGGAGGAAAGGGTCCAGGAAGCTTCTTGGCCGGCCCTTCCTCCAAGCCTCCCCAGTGACAGGTTGAGGGGTGTCGCCCCCAGCCTTGTCACTCCTCCCGAGGTCTCCCCCATGGGGGGAGAGCTCCGCCACTTCCTTTCCGCCTGATCCGCTATTACTACGGACTGCTGGGTGCTAGAAGTGGTCGGCAGGGGACTGCCTCTGGAGTTCGAGCAGTTTCCTCCCTATCGAGCCGTTGCTCCACGGGGGGGCAACGGGTTCCGCAGCCTCTTGTCGGCTCGACAAGCCGAAATTGCCCTGCTCCTTTAGAAGGAGGTAATCAGCGAGGTGGCGGACCCTCCTCCAGACCCAGGGTTTGTGTCCAGGTACTTTCTGGTCCCAAGACGGACGGGGGTCTGGTGCCCCATTCTCGACCTGCACGACCTGAACAAGTTCCTAAGGCCACGCACCTTCAGGATGGTTACTGTGGCTCAGATCATTCCATCCTTGGAACTAAGCGTGTGGTTCTGCTCTTTGGATCTCCAGGACGCGTTCTTTCACGTCCCAATCTGTCCTTCTCATCAGCGATTCTTCCGCTTCAGAGCAGAGGGATCTCTTTTCGAGTTCCGGGCCATGCTCTTCGGCCTCTCTCCAGCTCCCAGGGTCTTCACCAAATGCATGGCAGTGGTGACAGTATTCCTGCGGTGCCGAAGGGTCCGGGTGTACCCTTACCTGAATGACTGGCTGATTGCAGCCCCCTCCAGGTTGGAGGTGGAGCAGTCCAGGGATCTGGCCCTCCAGGTCTGCTCTCAGATTGGCCTCCTCATTAACGACTCCAAATTGGAACTCGTGCCATCGCAGGTGATTCAGTTCATCAGAGCAGAGCTCGACTCTCTTTGAGCCAGAGCTCGGCTCTCGGCAGACAGGGTTGAGGTCCTTTCCTCCTCCTTTACCAAGTCATTTCTGGTTGGGCAATTGCGCCCTGCCTGGGACTTCCTGCACCTTCTGGACCTTATTGTGGCCTGCACCAGCGTGGTCCGTTGGGCCCGCTGGCATATGCACCCCCTGTAGGGGGCTGGCCAGCCAGTGGTCACAGTGCTCCAGCCCTCTGGACCAGCCGGTGACAGTGACCCAGGAGATGTGGGACGACCTGCAGTGGTGGCTCGTCCCAGCTCATCTGCAGGAGGGTATCCAGTTTGTCCGGCCCAAGCCAACAGTCACACTAACTACCGACACCTCTCTCATGGGTTGGGGTGCCCATCTGGGGGATCTCCGGGCCCACGGCCTCTGGTCCCCTCACGAGTCTCGATGCCACATCAACCTGCTGGAGCTTCAAGTGGTTCGACTAGCCCTCACCGCCTTCGCTCAATTTGTACGGGGTCAGGTGGTTCAGGTCCAGACAGACAACACCACAACCATGTACTAAGTCAACCGTCGGGGGGGAGGGGGATGCACTCCTTGCCTCTGTGCAAGGAGGCTGTCCACATCTGATCTCTCGTGATCAGCCTGGAGGCGGATGATCTAGCTTCCATGTGGCAGGAGCCTCCAACAGTCTGGCCGATGCCTTTGGCCGGATAGGCGCTGCATCTCACGAGTGGTCACTCCTGCCGGAGGTAGTGCAAGAACTGTTCTCCCATTGGGGCACCCCTGAGGTAGACCTGTTCGCCTCCAGGGAGAATGCGAAGCTGAGGCTGTTTCACGTCCGCCCCCCTCAGCAGGGCTCGCTGCTGGGGGATGCCTTCTCGAGGCCGTGGACCCCGGGCCTCTTCTGTGCCTTTCCTCCATTTCCCTTGATCCACAAGGTGCTTCTCAAGGTGAAGAGGGACAAGGCGCAGGTGATTCTGGTAGCCCCAGACTGGCCTCGCCAGTTCTGGTACCCAGATCTCCTCAGCCTCAGCTCCAGGCTCCCGAGGCGGCTTCCTGCCCACCCGGACCTGATCTCAAGTAGACAAGGGGAAGGTTCTCCATCCGGACCTTCAATCCCTGCACCTGATGGCCTGGTTCCTGAGCGGCTAGAGTTCCAGTCCTTGGGTCTTTCCGACGAGATCCTCAGCATCATTGAGGCATCCCGTAAAGAGTCGACCAGAAAATGCTATGCCTTCAAATTTTTTTTTTTTTACCAATTATTTTACCAGTTGAGACACACTAAGCTGAAAGCTTGTTTGCAGGTGCAACCTGGGAGCACAAGAAAGTTAAGTGACTTGCTCAGGGTCACACAGTATGCACCTAGGGGGCTGTGGGATTCAAACCCAGGTCTCCAGATTTGCAGCTCAGAGCCTTAACCCACTGCGCCATACTGCCTCTGAAAGAGATCCCTCTTCCTGTCCCTTGGCTAGTATTTTGGACTACCTGTGGTCTCTTTCTCAGCTAGTGCTTCGGTCGACGACCCTCAAGGTGCACCAGGTAGCCATCTGTGCTTAGCAGGCGCGGGCCATCAAAATGTCGGTGGTGCAGGAGAAGGTGGTCGGGTGCTTTTTCAAAGGCCTTGATTACATATCCCCTCCGGCGCAAGAACCTCCACCTCCGTGGGATCTACTGCTGGTATTGGCTAAGCTCATGGGCAAGCCATTTGAACCAATGCACAGGTGCGATATCTCTCACCTATCGTGGAAGACCGCCTTCTTGGTGGGTATAACGACAGCCAGAAGGATGAGAGAGCTCCAGGCGCTTTCCATCAAGTCTCCTTATCTGGTATTCCACAGGGACAAGGTTGTCCTTCGCCCCCACCCGAAATTCCTTCCGAAGGTGGTGTTGGAGTTTCACCTGAATCTGGTGTTGACTCTGCCGGCGTTCTACCCCAATCATACCTCGGTGGCCGAATATAGGCTCCATACTTTGGAACCTAGAAGAGCTCTCGCTTATTATAAGGAGTGAACGGCTGAAGTTCGGGGAGAGGATCGCCAGCTGTTTGTCACCTACGCTGAAGCCGCACCTGGCAGACCTGCAGCCAAGCAGACGATAAGCAGATGGGTCACCTCCTGCATAGATCTCTGCTATAGGTTGGCAGGCATGGAGCCTCCCAAAGGGATAAAAGCTCATTCTACCCACTATACCGCTGCTTCGGCGGCTGCTTCTAAGGACATTCCTATCCAGGAAATCTACAGGGCTGCTACCTGGAAGTCAGCACACACCTTTATTTCTCATTACCACATTGACCTGGAGTCACACCGGGATGCTGGTTTTGGGACCTCGGTTCTCTAGTCCTTATTCCCTAAGTAGGGGGTGCGCGCCTTGCCTCCCTCCTCCCGGAGAACTGCTACGAGTCTGCCAGACAGTGTGGATTGAACAACACATCCACGTCCCTAGAAATACAGATTACTCACCTGTAACAGGAGTTCTAGGAGTGGTATACAGTATGTTGTTCATCCACATGACCCATCCGACCTCCCCGGCTTCAACGCACAACCTGGCTTCCAGCGGGCTAGATCTGGCGTCATGGGGCGGAGCCAAGGGTTTTATTACCCTGGGTGGCTGGGAGGAGCCAGCTTGAAGACCTTCCGGCAAGAATTAAAGTGGCAAGGAACCTGCCAGACGGTGTGGATGAACAACATATACCAATCCTAGAACTCCTGTTACAGGTGAGTAACCTGTATTTTCTGGCCGAACCACCTGCAGTGGACTCAGTGGTGATTTCGGCAGCTCATGACTGTTCGCAGAGGCCCAAACACCTGAGCACCCAGCCGTCTGACAGAGTCAAAGCAGCTGGATTCTATGGGCCGCAAGGTGTACTCTGCTGCCACTTGCAGTATCAGGAGTCTAAACATCCTGGCACACGTAGTTCAATTCCAGAATGCACTTTGGGAACAAGGGTTGGACATAGTGCAGAGCATGCCCGATTGCCCTCAGTGGGCAGAGCTTGTCAAGCTACTGCAGACCGACTCAAACGTGGGTACCCACATTCTGAGGTCAGCCTATGACTCTGTGACCGCCACTGGCATTTGCCTCCGACGCCATGCTTGGCTCCGGGTTTCTGGGTTCGATCCAAATGTTCAGACCAACATACTGGATGCTCCCTTCAAAGGCTCCATGCTCTTTGGCGAAGACACGGAGAGGATCATCACCAGGCTGCAGAACTCTGGCAAGGCTATCCAAACCGTGCAGTCCATGTACCGCCTGTAACAGGGGCGAGCTTGTAAGCCTTGTTTTCGTGGCCGTGGGGGACATCAACCTCAGCAGCCTCGCTTTCAACATTCGTAGCGAGGCGGTTTTAGTCGCAGGGGTGGAGCCAGAGGTTCTTCTGCCTCCTCCTCCTCCTCTAGACAGGCCAAGGCAGCCACTGCGCCCCCCCCCCCGCCTGACTATCCAGGCTACCCTCCTTCCCCAGATGTTCAGTCAGGGGAGCCGGTCGGAGGCCGCTTTTCCCTCTACGCGGATGCGTGGGGTCAAGTGACCTCCAACCAGCAGGTACTCGATCTCATGGAGTTCGGGCACTCCATAGAGTCCGACTCTATTCCACTGGACAGACCACCACCCCCATCCCATTATCCAAGGGAACACCGAGCGCTGGTTAGAAGGGAGATTTTATTCCTTTTGGACAAAAATGCCATCGAGACGGTATCCCCAGCTGAAAGAGAGAGAGGGTTCTTCTCCTACTTCTTCCTAGTCCCGAAAAATAAACGGGAGACCTCAGACCCATTCTGGACCTCAGTGATCTGAACCTATGGGTCTCCTACAGGAGATTCAGGATGGTATCTCTCCCCACTCTCCTGCCGCTCATTTCGGCGAGGGACTGGTTGGCATCCCTGGACATGCAGGATACGTACATGCATATCCCTATTGCCAGGAGTCATTGAAAATTTTTAAGGTTCAGGTTCAAAGACAAGGACTATCAGTTCCAAGTCCTTCCCTTCAGTCTCTCTTCAGCCTGCAGAGTCTTCACCAAGTGCCTGGCAGTAGTCGCCATGGCACTACGGAGACGGGGCCACTTTGTGTTCCCTTATCTGGCTGATTGGCTCCTCCTGGCTCCCTCCATGTCTCACCTGTTGGTAACTATCAGGGATTCCATCTTGCTGTTTCAGTGCTTAGGGATCACCATCAACAGGGACAAATCCCATCTGCTCCCCAGCCCAGAACCTCCAGTTCATCGGAGCTCTTCTGGATACCTCTTTCGGGAAGATGTTTCTTCCCACCGACAGATCAGGTCGCATTCAGGTCTTGGCATCTCAGATCTCTTCAGCCTTAAGATTCCCTGCAAGGCTCCTCCTCAGGCTGTTAGGGCATATGGCAGCTGCCATAGTTTCGGTCCCTCTGGCGCACCCTACGCATGAGAACCATCCAGTGGTCCTTAAGGGTTCAGTGGGACCAGACATTAGACAGCTTGGATGCCTCGATCCGGATCTCGGAGCTAGTCCGCTGGGAATTACACTGGTGAATGTCGTCCAAAAATTTGCTGGCGGGCATCCCCTTCCATGTAGGGACACCGTCCCAGATTCTGACCACGGATGCGTCATCCACGGGATGGAATGCTCATTTGGGGACACATTGCACTTAAGGCTCTTGGTCCCCAATAGAGGAAGATCTGCATATCAACGTTCTGGAGCTGAGAGCGGTACCTTTATGCCCTCGAAGTCCTGGTCTCGGTCCTAGTGCCGGGCCATCTCTTGGTACAGACGGACAACACTTCAGTGATGTTCTACATCAACAAGTAAGGTGGCACACACTCTTACCCCCTCTGCCGGGAAGCCATGCGAGTGTGGGACTGGGCTGTGGGGCACCAGCTCTTGTTGATGGTGGTACACGTTCCAGGGGAACAAAACGTACTGGCCGATATGCTCAGCAGGACAAAATCACAAGCTCACAAATGGGAGCTACTTCAAGAAGTCGCAGATCCCATCTTCTGTCAGTGAGGGACACCAGACCTGGATCTCTTCGCATCATGGTTCAACACAAAACTGCCCAGTTTCTGCTCGATAGGTTCAGAGCCTGGAGCTTTTTGGCAAGACGTGTTCTCCCTCTGCTGGAAAGGGAGGTTTCTCTACGCGTTTCCTCCTTTCCCGCTGTTACAGAAGGTTCTCCTCAAAGCACAGTCAGAACCCTCCATCCTTATTCTGATCGCTCCGCTATGGCCTCATCCGGTTTGGTTTCCTTTACTGCGGTGTTTAGCGGCAGAGACTCCACTGCCTTTTCCACTATCCTCTCATCTCCTGTCACAGGACAGTGGGTCCCTGATACACCCGAATCTGCATTCTCTTCACCTGCATGCCTGGCTCCTCAGGACCTAGCTAAAGCCAGATTTGGTGTGTCCGATCAGGTATCGCAAGTTCTGGTTGAGGCGCGCAAGCCTGCCACCAGGGCCACTTACGCTATGAAGTGGAAACGTTTCTGTATATGGGCCACAGCCAAGAGGCTGGACCCGCTGGTCTGTCTGGTTAATTCAATTCTAGAATACCTGCTTTCTGTCTCTGAGACAGGTCTCAGTTATTCCGCCATCAAAGTGCACCTGGCCGCCATCTCCGCTTATCACTTGCCTATATCAGATAAGATGGTGGCTCAGATGGAGGTTTCCAAAGCCGCCTTACGTGGCATTCTTCATATCAGACCTCCCATCAGGGATCCTGTTACCCCTTGGGATCTCCTTTTCTTCCTGGAGAAGCTTACCCTGCCTCCCTTTGAACCGGCTATGGAGGCTGAGCTCTGTCTTCTGTCCTGGAAGACTTTGCTTTTGGTAGCCGTTACTTCAGCGAGGCACATTTCAGAAGTGTAAGTCCTCATGTGTAAAGAACCTTACCTTGTTTTTCACAAGGATAGGGTTGATCTTCGCAGTAACCCGAAGTTTTTACGGAAGGTAGTTTCTGAGCTCACTCTGAATCAATCCGTTCAGCTTCCGGTATACTATCTGGAGCATTCTACTAGGGGGGAAGCCCTGCTTTACTCCTTGGACATCCACAGGGCTCTCTGATGTTATCTAGCTAGGATGAAAGGAGACAGGAAATCTGATAAACCTTTTGTATCCTTTGCTCAACGGTCATTAGGTTGCCTGGTCACCAAGCAGACGTTTTCGCACTGGTTGGTTCATTGCATTACTTTTTGTTATGAGAAGCACAACAGGTCTGCCCCAGGGCCGGTTAGAGCTCACTCTACCAGAGCTGTCGCGCTTCCTTCGTGGCACTGAAGCGGGTAACAGCAGCCGATATTTGTGCTGCCGCTACCTGGAGTTCTGTTCACACCTTTGTCAGGCATTACAGCCTTGACATCGTTTCCAGACGCAGAGCAGGGTTTGGCCTTGCAGTTCTGCAAGGCCTGTTTTCCTGAGGGACCTACCCCTTTCCTGCTGTTCCTTTCCTTACTGTTCCCCCTCCCAGTGGTTGTTATAAGTTTATACTGCTTGGGAATCCGTCCTAATTGTGGTACCTGCTGCAAGAGCTTCCTCTCAAAGTAAGATAGTACAGTTACGTAAGGACTTACCGAAACAGTAGATCTTCGAGAAAAGCTCTTGCAGCAGGTATATTTCCCGCCCTCCTTCCCCCAAGGGATCAGATCCTTTTCAGGCTGGTCTTCCCTCCTTGAGGGCATCATCTCAGTTCATACTTCTGACTATTGCCTGTTAGCTTCTCTCTGCCTGACTTGGGGGTGTGCAAGAACTGGAGCATGTGGGGAACTCCTCCCTTATATAGGGTGTTTCCAACGTCAGTGGGGGGCGTTCCCATGTCGGTACTGTTAGATGGAAAAAAAATGCAGAGATCCGCCGCCGGGTGGCGTCAGTCCTAATTGTAGTACCTACTGCAAGAGCTTCTCTTGAAGATCTGCTGTTACGGTAAGTTGTTACGTAACTACTTTCCGATGCCAGTTCCCTGAGCACCCTCATATGCATCCAGTCCTAGAACCTGTTTTCAGGACTGCAGACCCTTTCTCCCCTAATTACCACCTGCCCTATTTCTGTGATCCCTCCTTGCAGCAGCCTTTATGCTGCTCTTTGTCAAAGGCCTGCTATCTTCCACTCTGAAAACTGAGCAGAAGTATTGATTAAGGATGGTTACCTTACGCCGGCCCACCGGCACAGCAGTTAGTTTCCGCGCTTCGCCAGCGACCTGGGTTCAGGAACAAGCTCGGGAGCTGGAGGAGGGTGGGGAGAAGGCTTTAGCGTCCTCAGGACAGCTCGCCTTCTCCAGGGGGTCGAGATCCTGGTGCAAGACTGGCCCCAGCCAGAGGTCTGGGGCACAGCATGCAACGAGATGCAGCAAGGGGAGGACGTCAGCACTATGTGCCTTGATGTCAGGATTCATGCGACGTCCACAGAAATGCAGAGGAGGAAAAACACTCTCCAGGCTCCGGGTAGGCGGGGCCCAGGAGCAGACCCCTCATGGTTCCTGCCTGCCTGGCCGATCCCAGAGCCTGACGAAACAGGTAAAGCTCGGGGTGTAAGGGCCCCACCTCGTCCCTGCCTGGCGGGGTAAAAAATGAGACTATATGGGGGTTCACAGATGGCACAGGTGGGCAGCAGAAGCGGGGGCAGGACTCCACTGGGGACTCCTGAAGAAGCGGAGCTTGGGGAGAGGAGGAGGATAAAAAAAAGTTTTAAAAAAAAAAAGATGGTTACCTACTGCTCGTCCGCCTCTATTACCCTGCCTCCCTCTGTCAGCCTAATAATTCCCCCTCTTGTCTTCCCTTTTTTCTCCCCCAATGTAGCTATAGAACTCACCCCCCCCCCAACGTTGCCCTCCATTTCCGATTTGCAAATCTTCTAGGGTCTGGGATGGGGCACTAGGACCCTGTGGGAGCAAATCTTTGGCCAGAGGGCCAACGATGTCTACTGGCTACAGCTCTTGCATGCCCCCATGTGGTGCTGTGTGCCTGCCAATAACCATCGCCGGCTCCCTGACCTGCCTCAGTTCTGTTTTTCCCGCCAATTCAGAAAGTTTGTCACCAATGTTTTTTGCTGATGAAACGGTCAATCTTCCTGGACTGTCTCCGTCACTCATTCACACTAGTGGGATAGCGCCGGAGGCGCTAGGACCAAGTGGGAGCCAAAATGTTTTCAGAGGGTCGGCGCGAGACAGGACCCGCGTCTTGGCACCGCCAAGGCAGGCTTCGCTTCACCTATAAACTATCTCGGCGTCGACCCTCCAACTGCCTCAGTTCCTTTTCTCCCGCCATCGAGTGCACTTGGATGTCGCTCTTCTGCTGGAGTCAAAGTTTTCCTCTATACGACGGCAGCTTTTAGCGTTTAATTTAATACCCTTAGAAGACTGTGGACATATATTTACGTCCAGAATCTATATACGTTCACACATATTCAGTTCTCAAAGGATTAACATTTTAGTAATAATTTCTTATTTTTCGAACAAGAAAAGAAAATTATGAAGAAAAAGAAATTGTCACCTGCCATCAAGGGAGTCGTTCTTAGATGGTAGCGGTGACTGTAGGAAGACTCGTTTGGGAAGTTGTTATGGCAGAGGGGCTGTGTCCGGTCCGCTGCCCTTGATAAACCGGGGGGGACAGTTCTCCAGCACGAATCTAGCAGTTGCGGGGATCCGGCTCCGCTTAACCTCGAGCTCTTCTTCCTCGTTGGGGGACGAAGAATCGGTGCCGTTCAAGGTTGCCCTCTGTTACGTCTGCACGAGAATTATTTGTCAGGAGGGGCGATAGGCCTGAACTGACTTTGGTGGGTTCCCCTTGGCCCCACTCTTAACGGCCACATTCTCAACTCCGGACTCCATCTCTGTCCTCGTTGGAGCTCCGGTGAGCAGTTTCACCTCTGGGCGCTCCTGTGGAGCAGGGGGTTCGACTTCTTCCAGTTTGCCTGGCCTGTGTTCCTGATTTCAGGGCCTCCGGGCCTCAGAGCCACTGGACTGGAGCTGGGTTGATTGGATCAGGATGAGCGCGGTGCCCTCTTGGTGCCTTCGCCATCGTGTCAACCCCTCATGCCTACCACCCTCTCTCTTTTCCATGCAGGGGCCAGCACAGGCACCACCTTTTTCTTCTCCCCTCCTTCTCAGGATTTTCCACGGTGGTGTTTGTCCTGGTGCTGTGCCTGATGCCATGGGTAACACTGCAGGTCTGGCGCCGTGGATCGGCGCCATGGCGCCTGCTGGTTTTGGCATTGGTGCCGTAGGCGGCACCGCTGGTGTTTGGGTTGGTGCCTGGGTCGACACGGTACCTCGGTGCTGTGGCTGGCGCCGTGACTTGGTGCCGTGGCTTGGTACCTTGGTCGGCACCGTGGCTTGGTGCCTTGGTTGGCGCCATGGCTTGGTGTCTTGGTCGGCTTGGTGCCTTAGTTGGCACCGTGGCTTGGTGCTTTGGTCGGTGCTGTGGCTTGGTGCTGTGGTTCGCGCTAAGGCTCAGTGCCGTGGTCGGCGCCATGGGTTGGCGTATTAGCTCTGTGCGGCGCCGCGGGTGCTGTTGTTGCTGCCGTTGGTTGCTGGCATCGCTGGTGGTGCCGCAGATGTCTTGCAGTGCTGAGGGTGATGCTGAGCACCCACAGGTGCCGGGGTGACGTCAAGCACTCAGGGACGGCACCATGCACGCACCTGCAAGTGACACCAAGAACACCCGCAGGCAGCACCTGTGGACGGCGCCCTGCACCTGCAGGTGGCACCACGGGCACCCATGAGTGCCATGAGTACCATGGGTGACACTGGTGCCCTCGGGTGCCATTCTTACCATGGGTTCCATGGGTGCCATGGTGCCTTGGGTGTCGGGGGTGCCCTCGGGTGCCATTGCTGCATGGGTGCCGGGGGGTGCCTGCAGGTACTGCCGCGTGTGCCCTTGGGTGTCGCCCAGGTTGGCATAGGCACTGCTTGGTGCCCCCCTGTGCCACAAGTGATGCTAGTGCCGCAGGGGTGCTAATGGGTGCTGTCTGGCAGAACTAGTGACAAATTTTCCTTCTACAGACTTCTTCTTCGCAGAACTCGTGGCAGGATTTTTTCCACAGAATGAAGCTCTGTTCTGCAGATTATTTTTTTTTCCATACATCTTAGTGTGTGGCGGTCTGCGTGAGATCTTGTGACATCCAGCAGTTTTCCACTGATGGAACTCTTCTGTACTGTTCTGCCAGAGGAATGTCTCATTCCGCTCAGCACTTTCTCGGCTCCCTACATGGTATCAAGCTCCTTGACATCCTTCTTGGTGGCGGAGTCTCTAGTGGCTCTGACCTAGACCTCCCTTAGGGGTCCTTCTGGGGTAGAAGTGCATCTAGATGAGTCTCTCCCTGTCCTTCTGGTCAGTAATACAATGGATGACTCATTTTATATACTGAAGGGCACGCCCTCTCTATCATCAGAGTCTGCAATGGAAGATCTTTTCAGTAGTTCCTTAGTGATGGGGTCCACTGTAGTATTTCAGACTGCATCCATGTACCATACACTTCTACATCTAGACTCTTTCAGTCGTCAAGATAATTACACCATGTGGAACATTCTAATTCAGTGGTCTGGAGCCACTCAGGCTCTTCCGCTCCTTTGATAGGGGTATATAGCCCCCTTGTGATATTGCCCCTTCGGTGGCTTCTTCGGCACAGGTGGTTAACATCTCTCCAGCTGTGATTATTAGTCTGGTCACGATTTCAGTATGGACGCTCAGGCTCCTCCTGCCCCTCAGATGGAGGACATCTTCATCATTTCTGTGTCAGGCAATCCTTGCAAAATAGCAGCCTGAAAGTCTTGGTAGGGTCGGACTAATGGTAAGAAAATTTATCACAGAACAGGGCCTAGCTGAAATTACCGGATACCTCCCTTTTGGATCTGGTCAGGTTCCGCCTCAGCCCCCGAGGCGCTCTTCTCTAGAACATGGTAAAGAGTACCTGACTTCTTCTACCCCTAGGGGGAGTCCGATCCAGCAGCAGTATGGGTCATCTCTTTCTCCAAGAGAGATTTCTCTTCTTCAGAGACATTTCCTAGACCTAGGTGACTGCCCACTCTGTTAATCCCCCTTTTTTAATCAGGCTTTCTTCCCTTGAGCAGAGCCTCACAGCAACAGAAGCAACTCTCCAGCAAGTCGGAACTCAGGTTCCTACTTCCTTGCTTGCTTCAACTTAACAGATGACATACTCCTTTCTTGACCGAAGGTCAAGGAGGTCTTTTTTTCTGAGATGGCTTCTCAAATATTAACACCTTAGGTTCCTGCGCACTGGTTCTGTGCCAGTTGCCCATGAAGCTATCCTCTCTGAGTGCGTGATGGAGCTGTGATGTTTGTTTTTCAGCAAACAAACTGGAGTCCTTTCCTACTCCCTTCAGGGAGACCGGGGTGAGTAGTGCCTCACCACATGGAGTCACTTCTACTGCTGTTCAGTCACTTTCATATGAACATACGAAGAAGACAGCAAAAGAAGGCTATTTGATCTATCAAGTCTGCTCGTATTGCAGGGTCCACAGCTTGAGCTAATGTCCCTGCCCTCCCTCTCCACTCCTCCCATCCTCCCTACCCACGATTCTTATCTTCCCCCATCCCAGCCTCTCTTAAAGCTGCCTACCATCTTCAATGAGATGACCTCTTCCGGCAGCGCATTCTAAGTGCCCACCACCCTCTCTGTGAAGAAGTGCTTCATGACCTCCCTCCTAAACCTTCCACCCTCCAGCTTAAGACTGTGCCCTCCTTGTGATATGGTTGCCACTCAACTTAAAGAGACTCTCCTTATCAACCTTATCTATCCCTTTCAGGTACTTGAATGTCCCAATCATGTCCTCTCTCTCTCTCTCCTGTCTTCTACGGAGTACATGTTCAACGAATGGGTTAGCCGTAACTTGGTCGTGCTGCGTACCTCCTCAATGCACATCTGTCTCTATTTGCCATAGAAATCCAGCCCCTGTTTTTTTCTGGCGGAATGTTTTTCCGCAGTGGACACGTCCTCCTGTACACTTTTCCTCTCTTCCCTGAGTTCAGAGACTGCTACTACAGTTGTACACACAGGGGCAGGATAATTCCTTTTTGGAATATAAAGTGAGTAACTTCTACTAGACCACCCCAAGAGGCTTCTAAGTCGTGCTTTGGGCTTCCATCAGGAAGGTTTCAGTGACTAAGTGAAAACCATTCTCCTCGATGGGCTAATCCCACCTGGACCTTCTTTCTCACCAAGTAAGGGGTTCAAGTGCTCCTGGACCTGTTGCTTGCTGGTCAGCCATACTTGGTAGTGGGGGTTTTCGTCTGCACTTTTCGGTCTACCTTGCCAGTAGACTTTACCTCTGGCTTTTTCAGCTCCTGACATCCTTTTACGCTAGATTTGTACATGCCTTTGACACTGTTAATTTTGGTCCTATACCAAACTGTGAGGCCAGGTTCTTGCCGCTCTCCTTGAGTGGTTGTAACTTCCTAGCAGAGTTTCATTTTTGTGTCCATTGCAGTTGTCTGCAAAGTGGTGAGTTACAGCTCAAACACTTATCTTGTAAGCACTGTATTCTAGATGCTCTTTTCAAGATAGCTCTTTTTATTAGTGGGACAGCCGTTGGCTGTCCTCTCTAAGTGAACCTTGTCTCCTCCACCCTACTCAGGGTTGTTGGTTTTAGCTCGGTACTCTCCCACTAGTGTGAATGAGTGCTGGAGACTTTGTACAGGAAGATATGGAAATTACGTACTTATCGGAATTATTGATCTTCTTGGACATTCTCCATCACTCATTCAGCTGCCCACCCACCATCCCCTGGGTTCACTCGTTCTCTTTCCTGGTCTTCATGATCCTATGGTTCAGGTTGTGAAGACATTGTTCTTTGACCCTTCTTGCAACTGCCATCTGGGCCCTCTCAGGCCCAGAAACTCAGGATGTTATTTTCATTAGTTACGCTGCACCTCCTCGGTCGAAAAGGTACTGAGACAGTTGGAGGGTCGACACCAAGATAGCCTACACAGGCGCGAGCTAGTCTTGTGGTGCCACGCATGCATGGTCCTGTCTCGGTGCTGACCCTTCTGAAAAATTTTGGCTCCTGCCTAGTCCTAGAGCCTCCGGTGCTATTCCACTAGTGTGAATGAGTGATGGAGACTGTCCAAGAAGATCAATAATTACAGTAAGTACATAATTTCCATTTTTCACTTTTATTTTCTGCAGTGCTGAAGTCCAAGTTTAAGGGGGCCATGCATAAGAAGCCACACATTATGTGTCTGTGCCCCTATGGGAATAGCTTGCCTCCAACTATGTAAAATATCTACGTTAAGGAACTGATGCACAAAGGCAACCAGACTAGCTAAGTCTGAATATTTCGGATCAGCTTTCCACACTATCAGTTCCCCTTCAGAATTCTGGAAAGTGGTCTATGCCTTATTCTCTCCCCCTTCCCACCCCATGCTTCAAATAAATAACACCCTTATATCTGACACAGACTTAGTAGCCAAGGAGTTTCTCTCATTAAACATCATGTGCCACTACTCTGCTGAAGTCCCTCCCCACAGGCCTTCCTAACCCAACATTCCCCTCCCCCCACACCCGGCCCTCCCTCTTTCTCTTTCTCTTTCTCCGCTGTCTCCTCTGATGAAACTTACCCTTCTCTTCCTTAACCCTTCTAAAGGCTCCTCGCCTGACAACCTTGACCCCAAACTCCTCTATCTCTCCGCCCCAGCTATTGTCTAGCCTCTCTCCATTATTTTAAATCTTTCATTCTCCTCATCTTCTGTCCCTAAGCCCTGGAAACATGCTGTGGTCCTCCCTTTCCCTGAGCGCGGCGACCCCTCTGCCCCTGGGAATTTTAGCCCCATTTCCCTACTCCCCACTCTTGCTAAACTCCAAGAACACTTAGCCCTCTCCCAACTTATCTCCTTCCTTTCTGACGCATCCTTTTTCACCCCTTACCAATCTGTTTTTTGGAAGAATCACTCCACCACCTCCTCCCTACTCAGGCTCACTGACTCCGTCCTAACAGGGATGGACAATGGCCTCATCACCTCAGCCATCTTTGTCGATCTAGCTAAGGCCTTCGACACTGTCTCACATGTCCTCCTTCTTGACTCCCACTCAACAGCCGGTCTGTCTTCACCTGCCTCTAACTGGTTTAGAGACTACCTCTCCGGCAGAACACAATCTGTCAATTTTCAAGAGTCTCATCTCCCCGCTCCTCTCTATCACCACCAGCGCCCCACAGGGCTCTGCTGTCGGTCCCCTACTCTTCTCCATCTTCCTAAACACCCTTCCATCAGCCTGCTCCCCCTCCTTCTCTAGCCACATGTACGCTGATGATACTGTGTTGTTTACCTCCAGCAATTGCCCATCTGATGTTGCAACCACTCTGCAGTCTGCCTTTTACCAGGTTCAACTTCTGGCTTGCTTCCCATCAGCTTTTTCTAAATGCCAAGAAGACAGTCTCCATGACCTTTGGCACTAGGCAGAAACTCTCCAGGCTACCCCTTCTGCCCTCTTTCCACACCCTGGACGGGACAATCATTGAGGACACTTCCTCATTCAGATACCTTGGGGTATGGTTGGACCAACACCTCAGTTTCTCTTATCACATTGATGCCATACTGAAAAAACTGCGCCCCAAGTTTTGCGCCCTATACAGGAACCATAGTTGCATCCCTCCTACGGCTAGGCATGAACTAGATGAGCCTCCTTATTTTTGACTACTGCGATGTAGTCTATGGTGCTGCTCCCAAATCTTCTCTTACCAGATTGGACACCCTCTTTAATTCCTTCTGCCGATTTGTTTTGGATTCCCCCTCTCGGACTCACCATTGTGATTTCTATCATGCACTGATCTTTCCCCCTCTTGCAAACAGACGCCTCTCACACTGTGCCATAATCACCTCTAAATGTTGGCTTGGGGAACTCTTCCCCTCCCCACCTCTCCTCACCCCTTTCTAGCCCTACTCCACCCTCTCACTCCCCTAGATCCACTGACACTCATACATTGGTGGTCTCCCGTCGAACCACACTCACTGGCCAAAATGGATTCTTATATCACTTCCCTAAAGTCTGGAACTCTCTCCCCCTGCAAATACGTCACTCCTCCTCTTCACTCTAACTCGGATCTGCCTTGGACAACTTCCTCTCCTCTAGCTGCTCCTGCTTTAATCCACCTTAACTTCCCCCTTCAATCCAGTGACCTTTCTTCTCTATTCCTTCCTACCCCGGTTCTGTCACCCTCCCTCATTATTCTCACCCCTACCACCACTGTCTACCTTATACTCCTCCTCCTCCTCCTCCTCCCCCTTTGCACATTCACTGCCCAGCCCTGACCCCTGGCTAGGTTCTCAACATCTTGCAAGTGAGTCAGTATCTAGAAAGTATCTCCCTCCTTGCACCCTCCCTTCAATTCTTCCTTCTCTACTTCCACCCCTCACTCCAGCTCTCTTCCTCCATTGCCCAGCCCTGCCCCCTGGCTCGATTCTCAGCAGGTGGCCAGTACCTGACATGTATCTCCCTCCATGCATCCTATCCCTCCCGCCTCCGCACACCCCTCTCCACTTTTCTCCTTCCCTCACTCTACCATATTTGCCCAGTCCTGCCTCCTGGCTCGGTTCTCGGTTCTCAGCATCTTGCAGGGGAACAGTACCTGGCACTTAATCCCCCTCCCTGCTCCTACCCCTTCTCTCTCTCCCTTTCTCTATCCCCACTGAACTCTACTGCACCCAGTTCTTCAACTCAACTGCACTTCATACTTGCCCTGTACACACTGCACTTAATACACTTGCCCTTTATCTTTCTGCCCTGTACTGCTTGCTTCACTACTAGTCTCCCACTTTGAGCTGCTCTATCTGTGTTTGTTAGCACTTCAGTTGCTTTTTACTGTGTTCTGGCATAACTACTTAACTGTATAACCGCATACATGTTCTCCAACCTGTAGGCCAACCCTGTCGTGTTTCTGCAATATTTCATGCATTCTTTACCAAAAATTGTATCTCAGTCCAAATAAGTTTACACGTTTTTCTTGTATCATGCTCCTTGGTTGAGTACCCTCCAGTGTTTATCTGCAGTGCCTGTATCTACTTCTGTAATCCATTTGGGAATTGCAATGTATGTATTTCCTACAGCTTCCACTGTCAAATCCTGCCCCCCCCAGTCGCACCATGAGATGAGGAGCTTGTTGTTCAGTGTGCCCTCCTGGTGAAACATTTCAGTAAATAAAATGGTTTTGATGGACTGGCAGCAGCACTGTGTCACCTACCTTGGTTCAGAACACTGCATGGGCTCCTGTGATGCCTACTTTTCTGTGGATGGCCACATATTGCAGAACCGTGCACTGAAGTGGGTAAACCCCAATGTGTCTAAACTCCATCCCTATGTGCTTTTTTATTTGCAGTATTCACTGAGGAGCTATCTAGCACTATCCCCCTAAGCCTACTGCTTCACTTAGTGACTTACCCCTCCCTGCTAGCTCCCATGTTTAGTTTAGTACATTTTAGAGGCAGTACATTTAGTCTAGTATGTTTTAGAGGTAATACATTGAGTATCTTATACAGAGGTTTTTCTTTTAAAGTATATTTTCTAGGGACGTAAATATGTTGTTCATCCACACTTCTTGGCATAGTCCCTTTCCCCTTTAAATCTGCCAGAAGGTCTTTAAGCTGGCTCCTCCCACCCACCCGGGTGGTATAACCCTCAGCTCCGCCCCATGACGCCAGATCTTCCTTTCCGCTGGAAGATTCAGGTTGCCTCCATCGTGCTCTCGCATTCTGTAGGCCCTGGCTTCTCGACTTTTGGTTATTCCAAAAATTAGACTTACTCACATCAGTAATTGCGACTGTTGCTTCTCGATTATGGAAGACAAGTCTTCCCCTGGATTTCGCGGTGCCTATGCGGACCCGCATGCAGCGTCGTCTACTGTCTTGGTGTGCCATGACACCACAATCTCAAGTTCTGCCTCTCTTTTCAGCCTAATGTTCTCACTGACCATCTCAGACACCTTAAATTGGGCAGGCCCAAAACAGAACCCTCTTTAAAATTGAAGGAGGCCGTGGGGCGGTTTCTCTAGCCCACAGGGATCCGCTGTGGGGAGTTAGGCGCACATGCAGGCCTTCGAGGAGGAAGCAGCTCGCTCCGCGGAATCTTCCTCTTGGGGCTTCTTTGTTCCTCTCAACTTGGGCTTCACTTTCTCAGGTTCCTTCCAAGAGTTGTGCCACTCTCTCCCGACTAAGGGTGAGAGTCCTGCAGGCATGCAGTCTTGTTGGTCCTGTAAGCGGGAGAGGGACCCGGAACCATCTTCGTCTTGACGGAGACACTCTTAGGATCGGGAGAGATCTGGGTCCCAGGAGCCGGCCATTTTGGCCTTGGTCGAGATTGTCTCTTTGGTCACTGGCTTCTTGGCTCTGCCATCGACCGAAGTTTTGATCGATGAAGTTGAGGTCATTCTCGACCCGATCGATCCATTGTCGCTGATTCCGGTCAATGACTCACTTAGTCGGACTCCTTCCCCGCTGGGAAACCCGCCAAGGAAGTGGTCCCTGACCCTTGGAAGTCTCCAGTTTTACCAGCATCTCCTGAGCGACCGAGTCAGCCTGCCCGACCTTGATCGAGGTCTCGTACCCCCACAACCAACAGGCAGAGGAAGGCGCACAAGCACACCAAAAAGAGGTGACGCCACTGGTGCGTCGTCCTCGGATGAGGAAGACGGCGAAACTCCAGCCTTCGAGGACCTCATGTGGCAGCTGATTTTGTCCGGGCATAAGCTGACCTGGCTCGTTACACCCTAGGCTGAAGTCGACTCCCAGGGAACCGACAAAGTCGGTTCCCCGCCTGCGGGCAGCGTGACCTCTTTCAGTTCGGCCTATAACCGTCTCCACCAATTTTGGTGGAACAGCTGCCTAAACAGCTCATGGGAGGGCTCCTTCTAAGGAAGCTCAGCCGGACACCGGGCTCCCCCGTCTTTCGGTCACTCTCACCCTGACCACCTTAGGAGGGTCGAGGGTGCTCTGGGTGGTCGACCGCTGTATCCGGATACTTCGCATTTGGATGACTCTGGCCTCCAATCGCATCCATGGGATGACAAGTCAGCTGGTGATTTAGTGACGGAGGAAGGCCATTCATCTTTTCAGGGCATTCTCCGCCTCATCTCTGAGTCCACAGGGATGCCCCTGGAACCTATCCAGAAAAAGGCGGAGTACTCTCTCACAGATATCCTCAAAAGAGGGGTGCCCTGACAGATGCCTTTCCTGTGGCCAAAGCCATCGTTGGCCCAGCCTTTGAACTTTGGCAGCACCCTGCCTCCTGTCCAGCTCCATCTGCCCAGATGGCCTGCAAGTATGCGGTGACCATGGGGTCCCTAGCGGGCTTCCCAGAGCACCCTTCGGCCGAGAGCCTTGTGACCTCCTCTGTGTTCAGATGTACAGGCAATTCTGTGGATAGCAACAGACTTCTGGAGAAGGAGTCCAAGAAATTGGATCACACTGCCCATTAGGTCTGTGCGGCCTCTTCCTTAGGCCTCCGACAGGCAAGCTTGGCTGTCATCATGGCACACTTCTCCAATGCCCTTTTGGGGTCCTTGGACGAAGTCCTCCCACACCTCCACGCGGACTTGCAGACCACAATCAAGCAGGACTGGGACCAAGGCTGTGCCATTACTAAGCAGCAGCTCCAGATGGCCCTGGACATTGGGGACTCGTGCCCGTTCTTTGGCAGCCGCAGTTGCCTCCTGCCGCAGGGCTTGGCTGAGGCTTTCCTCTTTCCCGGTGTATACCCAGCACAAACTGGCTGATGTGCCTTTCATGGGAACCGATCTCTTTGGCCCAGGTGTGGCTGGTCAACTTCAGCACAACGAGCAGTCCAGCGCCACCTTGGACGCCACTTCTGCTCAGAGTTCTTCTGGTCCCAAGAAGCAGCAACAGAAGAAGATGCCTTTTCGGCATTCTTCCCATGCGGCCTAGCAGCAGCAGCCTTCCTTTCAGGGAGGTCAGCAGCAACAGGCTCAGGCTTGGCACTCCTGCCCCAAGCCTGGACCTTCCCAGGCCCGTAAAGGAGGTTGGGGTTCAGGCCCTGGACCCTCTTTCTCCAAACGTGGCCAGTGACAGGATAAGGGTTGCCACCCCTATTCCCATCACGCCAGCTCTGGGTCCTCCTGTGAGGGGCCGGCGCCGCCACTTTTTTTCTGCTTGGTCCACTGTTAGCACTGACAGGTGGATCTTAGAAGTGGTCGGCAAGGGGTCTGCCTCTGGAATTCGAGCAATACCCTCCAAGCCGAGCCCGCGCCCCATGGGAGGAGAGAGTATCTGCCCACACTCTGTTGTCTCTCCGAGACAACGTTGCTCAGCTACTCCTCAAGGAGGCAGTAGCTCGAGTGGCAGATCCTCCACCAGACCCCCAGGGTTAGTTTCCAGGTACTTCCTAGTTCCGAAGTGGACGGTGGGGGAGGAGGGCTTGCGCCCAGTCCCAGATCTGCATGACCTGAATCAGTATCTCAGGCCACAAACTTTCTGAATGGTAACTCTGTCCCAGATCATACCATCCCTAGAACAAAAGATGTGGTTCTGCTCACTGGATCTCCAGGACGCATTCTTTCATTTCCCAATCCGTCCGTCCCACCAGCGGTTCCTCCTCTTCAGAGCAGAGGGGATCATATATGAGTTTCGAGCCATGCCATTCAGCCTGTTATCGGCCCCATGGGTCATCACCAAATGCATTGCAGTGGTGGCAGCCCACCTCAGGCATCAGGGGATCAGAATATACCCCTACCATGATGATTGCCTCTTAGCAGGTTCCACCCCAGCAGGAGGTGGAAAGATCCAGGGACCTGGCCCTCCAGACCTGCTCCCAACTCGGTCTACTGATCAACAAGGCCAGGTTGGAATTCGTGCCTTCTCAGGTGATATGCTTCATTGGGGCAGAGCTCGACTCTCACCGAGCCAGAGCCTGGCTCCCGGCGGACAGGGCGGAGGTTCTCTCCTCCTTTGCACAATCATTTCTGGTTGGGCAGTTGCACCCTGCCCAGGACTTTCTATGCCTTCTGGGTTGCATGGTGGCCTGCACCTCCGTGGTCCATTGGGCCCGGTGGCATATGTGCCTTCAATGGGAGCTGGCCACCAGCGTCTAGGTCATTTTCGACCAGCTGATCACTGTGACCCAGAAAATGTGGGACACTCCCCAGTGGTAGACCATCCTAGACCAGTTGCAGGAAGGGATCCAGTTTGTTCGCCCTGAGCTGACAGTCATCCTCACGACTGATGCCTCTCTCATGGGCTGGGGAACCCAAATGGGGGAAGACAAGGTCCATGGGTTCTGGACCCCCGAGTAGTCCCGTTACCACATCAACCTGTTGGAGCTCAGAGCAGTCAGACTGGCGCTGTCAGCAGTCGCTCCTCAGCTTCGGGGTCAAGTGGTTCAAGTCCAGACAGACAATACCACGACCATGTACTACCTCAACGAGCAGGGCGGCACGCACTCCCGGTTGCTGTGCAGGGAAGTGCTCCGTACCTGGACACTCATGAGCCGACTGGAGGTGGATCACCTAACCATCCATGTGGCAGAAGCCTCGAATCAACTGGCAGATGCTCTCAGCCGCATAGGCGAGACATCCCATGAGTGGTCTCTCCATCCAGAGGTAGCTCACAGCCTGTTCTCCCACTGGGGCAAACCGATGGGGGACCTGTTTACCTCCAGGAAAAACACCAAGCTGATGCTGTTTTAAGACCGCTCCCCTCAGCAGGGCTCACTGCAGGAGGATGCCTTCTCAAGGTCATGGACCCCAGGCCTCTTCTACTCCTTCCCTCCATTTCCCTTGATCCACAGGGTGCTCCTCAAGGTGAGGAGTGACAAGGTGCAGGTGATCCTGGTAGCCCTAGACTGGCCACGCCAGTTCTGGTATCCAGATCTCCTCAGCCTCAGCAACAGGCCCCTGAGGCATCTTCCTGTGCACCCGGACCTGATCTCAGGCAATCAGGAAGGTTCTCCACCCAGATTTTCAAACCCTGCACCTGGCAGCCTGGTAACTGAGTGGCTAGAGTTCCAGGCTTTGGGTCTCTCCGAGGATGCACTCACAGTAGTGGAAGCATCCAGGAAAGAGTTGACCAGGAAGTGTTATGCCTTCAAATGGAAAAGGTTTTCCATTTGGTGTCAGGGCTAGGGCCTGAACCCTCTGTCCTGCCTAGTGGCTAACATTCTAGACTACCTTTGGTCACTCTCCTAAGGGCGTCTTTGGTCATCGACCCTTAGGGTGCACCTGGCAGCCATGTCTGCTTACCAGGTGCGGGCCGTTCAGCAGACATTTGTGCAGGAGACAGTGGTCTGGTGCCTTTTCAAAGGCCTGGATCACATATCCCTTCCAGTGCATGAACCTCCAACTCTGTGGGATCTACTGCTGGTCTTGGCACAGCTCATGGGCAAGCCATCGAACCAATGCACAAGTGTGAGTTGTCACACTTGTTGTGGAAGGTGGCTATCCTGTCTGGCAGAAGGACCAGGGGAGCTCCAGGTGCTCTCAGTGGGCTCCCCTTATCCGATCTTTCACAGGGACAAGGTTGTCCCGCGCCCCCGCCTGAAATTCCTTCCGAAGGTGGTGTCACTTTAACCAGGTGTTGACTCTGCCAGTGTACTATCCCAATTACACTTCAGAGGCCGAGTACAAGCGTCATACTTTGGACCTGAGACAAGCTCTGTTCTGTTATAAGGAGAGGATTTTGGAAATTCGGGGAGAGGTTCGCCAGCTATTTGTCACCTACACTGAAGCTGCTTCTGGCAGACCTGCAGCAAAGCAGATGATCGCAAGATGGATTACATCTTGCATTAGCCTATACTGAGTTGGCGAGCAAGAGCCTCCCAGAGGGATAAGAGCTCATTCCACTCGCCATAGCGCTGCATCGGTGGCTGCTTCCAGGGACATCCCCATACAGGAAATCTGTCAGGCTGCTACCTGGCAGTCAGCAAACACCTTCATCACCCATTACCACATCAACCTTGAGTCATGCCGGGATACTGGTTTTGGGGCCTCAGTTCTCCAATCTCTGTTCCACAAGTAAGTATTGAGGGGGTGTGCACCTTGCCTCCCTCCTCCTGGAGAACTGCTAGAAGTCTGCCAAGAAGTGTGGCTGAACAACATATCAACGTCCCTAGAAAAACAGGTTTCTCACCTGTAACAGTAGATCTTACTGAGAGGGCTCTTGCAGTGGTAATATCATATAGGACTGACCGGCGGCGGCAGGACCCACGGAAAAATTTCTAGCTCGCAGTCCCTGGCGGAGGACCGCCCTCATGTCAGGTGACCCGAGCGCCAGAGAGTCGGTATAAAGGGCAGTCCGGATGCCCGCCTTCCAGTTCTTTCCGCCGTTAGCTCGTGCAGCGCCTTGCGGTAAAGTTTGTGCTTAGTCAGCCCTACCTTTCGTCGTTTTGTACCGAAAAATAGTTATTCTTCGATCAATCGTCAGGTATATCGTCGGTGTATGTTGTCCCCTACACCCTCCGAGCACAAAAACAAGTACAACTTGTGCGGTGCCCAGCTGCCACACAAGGATGGCCATTCCCTGTGCCTTTTCTGCCTAGGCCCCGATCACCCGGTCGAGAAGTGCCAGCATTGCCTCAACTTCAGCGTGGCTACCCGTAAACAGCGCCAACAGTCCCTGGAAGCCCATCTCCTCAAGAAAAGGATGTCTTCTATGGAAAAAGAGTTGAAAAAGTTGAGGCAGGCATCTACTTCCCCCCGAAGGACATCGGAAAAAGAAGGACAAGGAGAGGCACCAGGAGAAGTCCTCCTCTACCGCATCTCCCGCTGGAGACGCAGACAAGGTAACGTCCCCGGGGACCCGTTCAACGGCCGCCTCAAGGGTTTGGAGGGGCGTCGGCCGCCCGTCTGGCCTCGCGCAGGCCTTGCAGGCGCCTCCCGGGTGAATGGAGGCCTCTGCCCCGGTTGACTGCAGGCTTGCGGCCCTACTGGCGTGGCGACTCTTAAGTCAGGCGTCGGCTCCTCCAGCGTCCGCATGGAGAGGGTCGATAAGGCGCCCAGGCGCCGAGCGGCGCACGACCACTCCCCCTCGGACGGGCCATCCCTTCCTCGGCCTGCCTCCAGTGGGGGCTCCCGTAAGCCGGACGCCCGGCTCCTCGGCACCCGCCAGGAACTCGCCCCTAAGCCGCACGTCGGCTCCTCCAACGTGGCCAGGCAGCAGAACAGGCGATGGACTCCCCCACGTCCGTCGTACCCGGTTCCGCAGCCTTCGCTGCCGTCCTGGAGCCTGAATCACCCCAGCCTGACCCGAGATTTCTCCTCCATCCCAGGGCGATGCAAGATCTTCCTCACAGACCCCCTCCGCCGGAAACAGATCTGACGCCAGCCGCACCCTCTGACGCCAGTAGATACGACACCGGCCAGGGGATGTTCTTCCGTCCGGCCCTCCAGGCCCACTAATGTAGACCCGCCCGGGAGCGCCGACCAGGCCGGCCCGCTCCAGCAGCTCCCCGGCTCCGGGTACCCGCCAGCTTATCCGAAACCGTTGTACCCGGGACCGCAGTATCCAGCACCGCCACGTACCCGGCGCGGGTTTCCGCAGCCAGGTTCTGGATACCGCCATGGGTACAACCTGTACACTTTCCCCCTCCTCCTCCACCCCCACGGCCGCGGTGGATCTGCAGGAGACTCTGGCCTCCTGGTGGGCGAGGCCAGGCTCAACTCACAAAGGGAGGTGAGAGGCCATCTTACGATGATGGTGCCGCCACCGGCTCCCGGTACATCTGAGGCGGCACACTCCTCACTGCCTCCGGACTCCAGAGCTCTTCCTCTGGATCCAGAGAGGGCAGGACACCCGTTCTGGTGCACCAAGGAACCCGTTCCTCCCCTAGTCAGCGTAAGAGGGGTCTTATTCTTCTTCTCTTCTTCGCCCCCTCTGGTTCCTCGGACTCTTCCGAGGATGCTCCAGTGAGACATGACCCGCTCTCCATCTAAACCCGGCGAGGACCCTCCAAAGTCTCCTCCGGAGGATCCATCTTTCACGGAGTTGCTTAGAAAAATCCAGGAAGTACACCAGTGGCACTCTTTGGAACCAGATCCTCAGCGACTTAAACTTGCTGAACATCTGGATCTGCCAGCAGCTCCAACATTAGTGCCACCCTGGATTGAACCTCCACACCCGACCTTGTTACCACGATTTGGAAACAACCGTCGGCGTTAGCCCACTTCCCGGAAGTCTAACAGGCTATACAAGGCTCCGAGGGTGTGGACTACCTTGACTCTCACCCTCGTGCCAACTCATGGTCGTGATTAAGCGCCGCTCACGCCGGTCGGCACATCAAAACATCTGAGCTCGTCTCCTTCTGATAAGAATCTGCCTTCTGGACCAGTATGGAAGAAAGATCTACACCTCCTCCACACTGGGAATTCGGGCCCTGAATTACATCGCCCATATGGGGGATTACCAGAAGGCTGTCCTTACCCAGGTGGAATCCAAGCTGGACTCCTTACCTTACCTGACTCCCAAGTCAAACAGGAGTTACCCGTTTTCGTCCGTTCTGCTCGTTCAGCCAGTCGCCACATTTTGTGGGCGACGTACGATGCAGTGTACACTGCCGGGCGGAGCTCCGTGTTCGCCGTGGGTCTACGGCATCATGTCTGGCTCCGCTTGTCAGGTTTGGTCCCAGAGGTGCAATCTGCTATTCAGGAGGCACCTTTCAGGGGGTCGGTGCTTCTCGGGGGTGATGTCAAAAACATCATCACCGACTTGCAAGAGAAGGGACGGCTCTGAAATCAGTGGATTCCATGTACTGTCCCCAACAACAGCGCCATCCCTTTCATGAGCGGAATCGGCCAAAGAAACCACAGGAAGGCGGGCCACTAAGCGTCAGGCCCCGCAGCTGCAAGCCCCTCCGCCCAAAAAGCAGTGGGTGCCTCAGCTGCGCGCTGCCCACACCACCTGACTCCTTTCTTCTCCCACCGCCTCCGGACCCCGGAGGAGACTAGTAGGAGGAGGTTTTCCCTCTACCTTCCGGGATGGGAGAGATAACCAAGTTCTTGGGTGCTCCAGAAAACATAGCAGAAGGACACTCCATAGAGTTTCTTCAGAAACCACCCGCCACCCCCTCTGAAGTGCGTCCTATTCAAGGGAACATCTTCCTTTGGTCCGGAAGAAATCTCGGCTCTTCTTATGAAGCAGGCGATAGAACCCATCCCCCTTCATCTTCAAGGGACGGGTTACTATCCATTTCTTCCTGGTCCCAAAGAAGACGGAGATCTCAGACCCATTCTAGATCTCAGTTCCTGTGGAATCTTTATGTAGAATACAAAGGTTCAGGATGCTCTCTCTGCAGAGCCTTCTGCCCCTCCTTCAGCGGGTCAATGGCTTTTGTGCCTGGATATGCAGGATGCCTATCTCACATTACCTGCCTTTCCCACGCATAAGTATCTTCATTTTCGTTTCAGGGGACCACTAACAATTCAAAGGCGCTCCCCTTTGGTCTATCCTTGGCCCCCCGAGTATTTACCAAATGCCTCGCTGTGTAAGCGGCCCACCTGCATACAATGGGAGTACAGGTGTTCCCTTACCTGGACGACTGGCTTCTGGCGGCCTCGTCCAGGGAGGAACGCCTGCATTTTCTCTCCCTCACCCAGCAGATTTTCACCTGCCTGGGTATTACCATCAACCATTCCAAGTCTCATCTGAACCCTTCCCAGAGGCTACAGTTCATCGGGTTTATCCTCGATACGACTGTGAGCAAGGCCTTCCTGCCTCCGGACAGGGCGGCCTCTCTTCAATCCCAGATTTCCCTGCTGTCAGAACGCAGGAAGGTCTCAGCGAGGTCGGTCCTCCGTCTTCTGGGGCTCATGGTGGCTGCTATTCCGACGGTCCCCCGAGCTCGACTCCACATGAGGATCTCTCAGTGGACTCTTCGCTCCCAGTGGGATCAACTTGTGGATGACTTAGATCAGTTAGTTCTGATCTCATCGCCGATGGTACGAGACTTGCAGTGGTGGATGGTTCGAGAGAACCTGTTTCGGGGGGTCCCTTTCTTTCATCCTCCCCCCTCCCAGACTCTGACTACAGACGCATCAGGCGAAGGTTGGGGAGCCCATCTAGGCCCTCATCAGACCCAGGGCTTATGGTCCAGACTGGAACAAGCTCTCCACATCAACGTGCTCGAGCTTCGAGCTGTGCTTTACGCTGTCCAAGCCCTTCACCAATACATTCTTCTCGGCCACCTAGCCGTCCAGACGGACAACATGTGCTTAGTGTGGTACATCAACAAACAGGGAGGAACTCAGTCCTACCCTCTTTGCCGGGAGGCAGTAAGGGCTTTGGATTGGGCAACTCAACACGACCTTCACCTCACGGCAATTCATGTTCCAGGAGTCGACAACACTCTGGCAGACAAGCTAAGCCGCTCCTCTGCTCTGGCACACGAGTGGGAATTGGACCAAGGGGTACTAGACGATATCTTTCAGCTTTGGGGGACTCTGCAGGTAGACCTGTTCGCCTCTCCCCAAAATGCAAAACTTCCCACCTTTTGCTCGCCTGGATTTCAGGCGGGCGCTTCTCTGGGCGCGGCTTCTGTCTCTAGACTGGAAGGACAGATTAGTCTATACTTTGCCCCAATTCCTCTGATCCCACAGTATTGCAGAACTAACCACAGAAGGAGTGAGAATGATTCTGATCGCTCCTTTCTGGCCCAGGCAAATCTGGTTCTCTCTTCTACAACAATATTCAGAAGTTCCTCCTCTTCCTCTATCTTGAGGTTTGCTGACCCAGGATCAGGGGACCCTGATCCACCCAGGCCTCAAATCCCTTCAGCTACATGCATGGCTCCTGCAGACCTAGCCCAATCCCGTTTTGGTGTCTCTCCAAAAGTGGTGGAAATTTTAGTGGAGGCTAGAAAACCCTCCACCAGGTCCACTTATGCCATGAAGTGGAAGAGATTCTCTATTTGGGCAGCCTCCAAGAATGTGGAGCCTTTCTCCTGTTCAGTGGCTTTTCTGCTGGAGTACTTGTGTCATCTCTTCGACCTGGGTCTCAGCCATTCCTCCTTGAAGGTTCACATGGCAGCTATCTCAGCCTACCATGTTCCCTTCGCAGAAAAGCTTTCGCTCAACTGGAGGTCTCTAAGACCTTTCTCAGAGGGGTCCTCCATCTGAGTCCCCCCATCTGTACTCCTGCTCCCCCTTGGGACTTGAATTTTGTTCTCGAGAAACTTACTCTTCCTCCCTTCGAACCTGCAGCTTCTGCAGATCTGAAGTTTCTTTCGTGGAAGACGCTCTTCTTGGTGGCCATCACTTCGGCTCGAAGAATTTCGAGCTCAGGCCCATATGTGTAAAATCCCTATTTGATTTTTCACAAAGGATGAGGTTGCTCTTCGCAAGAATCCTAAGTTTCTACCAAAGTAGTAGCAGTCTACCTTAAATCAGTCCATAGAGTTACCTGCCTTTTTATGCAGTACTCTAACCAAGAGGAATATTTACTCCATACCATGGATGTTCACCAGATCCTGAGATACTACACCAACAAGGACGAAGGATCTCAGAAAGACTGATCAGTTGTTTGTCTCTTTTGCTCACAAAGGGAAGGCAATGCTGTTTCAAGCAATGCCTGTCTAAGTGGTTAGCTCATTGCATCACTTTCTGTTATGACAAGTACAACAAGACCCTTCCGGTCAGTTAAGTCACTCCACAAGAGGCGTAGCAGCCTCTGTGGCTTTTTTCAAAATGTGTCTGCGGCAGACATATGCTTAGGCGCCACCTGGAATTCGATCCATACCTTTCACGAAACAGTACAGTTTGGATATTGCCTCGCGCTGTAGAGCAGGCTTGGATTGGCTGTTTGCAAGGCCTACTGTCTTGAGGCTTGCAGCTAGGCTACTTTTTAGAGTAGTTCCCTCCTCCTGGTGCCTTTCTTTTGTTCCAGACTGCTTGGGATTCAGTCTATAGCAATTACCTACTGCAAGAGCCCTCTCGAGTAAGACAGTACAGTTACGTGGGAGCTACCGTAACAGTAGATCTTTGAGAGAGGCTCTTGCAATAGCTACCGCCCTTCATCCCCTAGGCTTTTTCAGCTCCTTCTCCAGGAATGGAAACATCCAGTTCTCTCGTCCGGGCCTTCCAGGCCTGTGGGGAAAAAGAACTGGAAGAAGCGGCGTCGGGACCTCCCCTTTATACGATGTCGTATGATGCGGTCATCTGATGTGTAAGGCGGTCCATGAGGGACACTAGCTAGAAATTTTCCGTGGGGTCCTGCTGCGGCGGCATCAGTCCTATATGTAATTACCTACTGCAAGAGCCTCTCTCGAAGATCTACTGTTACAGTAAGTTCTTACGTAACTGTACTTTCTAGGAGTGGTATATGTTGTTCATCCACATGGATCCACCCGACCTCCCGGCTGCTACGCTACACCTGGCTTCAGTGGGCTAAGATCTGGCATCATGGGGTGGACCCCTGACAGTTATACCACCGGGTGGGTGGGAGGAGCCAACGAAGACCTTCGGCAGATTTAAAGGGAAAGGGACTATGCCAGAAGTATGGATGAACAACATATAGCACTCCTAGATCTACTATTACAGGTGAGTAACCTGTTTATCTTATCTGTGTCAGTCTTCACCATTCATCACCTTTGGGTAATGTGGCGGAGGTCATGATCCTTGAGAGTTTTTTTGTTTTGGATAGGCGGTCGGCCTTTCCTCCAAGCGCTGCTATGAGGCCCGACACCCTGCGTGGTAGCTTGCGGGTTGGTCATTAGGCATCGTTGGCCCCACCCTGCCTCCAGTTCTTCATCTTCACCGTAGAAGGTCGCACCTCATGTGGAGCTGCTGTGCTAGAGCCCTGGTTCCTGCTGACACGAAACTCTTTCGACGCGTCTGTGTACTCCTGCGGTTCCATTTCGCCACCACTTGGCGCGCTGTGACAAGTCTTTTCCTTTTCTTTATTGTCAGCGACATCCAGGTCTTTGTTTGGTTTGTTTTGCCGTGATCATGTCTCCAGTGGGTGGGGGCAGAAATGCGTTAAGAGACAGGGAGGTCCCTATGCAGCGGTGCCCATGCGGCCACAAGTACTCCATTGCCGACCAGCATGACCATTGCCGCATGTCTTGGCCCGCTTCACGGCCTTGGATTACGTGTGATGCCTGCTTCTCTGTGGACCATCGTGTAATCGAGCAGCGTGAAAGTTAGACGAGCCGCCCGACTTTCGGAGGCGAACGGCATGTGTTGGGCCAAGCCGTGGTCTCGCCCTTTCCTCCTGGTCCCCTCCCGGTTCTGTACGGACCATGGAGGAGGGGGCTTCTGCTCCTAGTAGTCTCGCCATATCAGAAGCCTCTTCCGTGGTGCAGGAGGCCCGGTCTATCCCCCCTTGGAGAGGGGGTGGGAGGCACTGCACTGGCAATCGCCCCTTCGGGATGAAGTCTCCCCCGGTGTCGTCTCCTCGAGCTGGGAAGCCTGAGTCATCACTGTTCTCGACACCATCCATCGATGCCATGGGCCCTGATGATGCCGTTGTCGGCGGTGGTCCATCTCTTGGCACCGTGTCTGCCGTTGACGCCGTTCGCGGTTCCGATGGTGCTGACAGTGCCGTGGGAGGTTCTACGCACCGTCTTTGACCGATTCTTGCTTCGGTGCTGTTTGTGGCGCGGAGGCTGAACATGGCGCTGTGTCTAGTTCTGGTGCAGTTTACAGCACCGAGCAAGGACATGGCGCCATGGAAGGTGTCATCCTCGGTGCCATTCGTGGCGCCGAGGGAGCTGTCGGTGCCGTCGTCACCATTTCGGACCTCGGCGCCATGGGTCAGGACTGCACCGGGACAGGCATCAACTCTGTTTGTGCTACCATCTTCTTCGGGCACCGTTCGCAGTGCAGTTGGAGACTTTGGTGCCGGCTCTGGTGCAGACATCCGGACTGGTACCCCCTTCGGTTGTGATGGCAGCGGGCGTCCGTGTACTGTCTGGCATCGGACTTCAGTCTCCACCTCCTTGGAGGTGGAGTCGGATTCTGATTCGGACAAGCTGTCTGACTCTTTGGAGTTGGCTGCCCACGTGGACACACTGGTAGTTTCCTCGACTGACCAGAGCCAGGCCCCCTCTGAGGAGCAGGTAGTTGCCCCCATGTCCAGGGTCAAGGGTGCTGACCAGCAGACAGTGGTGCAGGCCACTATTGCTCTGCAGCATGACCTTGGAGGGTTTCTGCCCCTCAGTGGTGGTGCCCCTCAGGTGGTGTGCCTGGATCGCCCAACACTTAGGGCCGATCAGACACCTACAGGAGGGAGGATGCTACTCCTGGGTAGTCCTTTGGGGACTGACCAGGGTTGTCAACTACCTAGGCTGGTGTTTGCGAGGAGAGGCTCTTTCGGACTCCGAGGGATCGGGGTTCAACGTGGGACCCTTTTCTACGATCCACCCGGGTTCGGAAAGGAGTCGTAGTGCGGACCTCCGCCCTTCCACCTCGGTCTCCTCAAGAGGGCCGTGTTCTTTAGAGGTAGGGGACCATCGTTTGGGAGTTCCATGGTCCTGGTCACCTCACAGTGAGGAATCTTCAGGGCACAGCCTAGGCAGTTCCAGCATGGTTGATCATCTGTCGGCTGTTGGTTTTCAGACTTCCTCTTCCCTTGGGGCTCCAGGTGCGCTCTTTTGCCGGACAGAGGACAGTCGATTCCTGTTGTCGGCTCTGACCCCCTCCTCTGTCACCTTCTCTTGCTCTCCCAGGCATTATTGGTCCTAGTGGACCTCTGTCCTGGGAACAATTCAGGGCTGTGGCTGCTCATTTCCCCTTCATATGTCAGGGCCATGGACAGGCAGGTGTTCCAACCTCCCCCTGAGCAACCAGACACTGAATCTGCAAGGTCCTCCGCTTCCTCATCCTCCTCCTCTTTGAGAGGAGAGGAGCCCTCTGTCCACATCTCCCCTGCTGCTGATCTCACGGAGTATCAGCGTTTCCTCGTGAGGATGTTGGAGGACCTGCATTTCACCCCACCCACTCAGCACATTCTGGAGCATTCAACGCATGCCTTCCTAGGCGATTTCAGTGCAGACACCCTTGTGGTGCCCCCCTCACCTGCTCCGTTCCGGGAGGTGTCATTGCATTTCTAGCGAAGACCTTTTTCTGGAGTCCCAGCCCCTAGGTATTTGCGCCAGAGGTATTGTGCCCCACGGAGTCTCCAGGTAGTTTGCTTCATCCTCGTAGCTGGACACTCCCGATGGGCTTCACGCCCTTCACCGTGACCAGCCCCCAGATGCAGATTCCATGGATTTTGACTTCGGGGGGAGGAGGACTTTCTTCTTAGCACGGTTGCATCTTTCAGTTTCTGCACATCAGGCCAACTATGCTACCTATGATAGGTTCCTGTGGTCCAGGATAGGTCAACTCCTAGCCTCTGTGTCTGATTCCGGAGGTAACCAGACAAGCCATTGCACTCTTTGGACTGGCCTGTGAAGAGTACTTCCTCACATCCCTCCTGAATTACCCCTCTCAGCTTCATTGCATGCCACCTTGTTTTAGAGAACCTTTTCTCTAAAATAATTACCTCCATCCTGTAACTTATTAACCTTCATGGCGTATTTAAAGGTCTCTGTCATATCACCCTCCTCTCTTCCATTGTGTACATATTTAGCTCTGTGGACTCTCCTCATAGAGTGTTTGATGTAGACCCTGCACCATTTGGTACCCCTCCTCTGGATCGCCTCCACTCTGTGTCCTTCCTGAGATGTGGTCTCCAGAACTGGACACAGTACTGAGGATAAAGTCTTACCAGCAATCTGTATAGGGCAGCACCACCTCCTTCTTCCTGTTGGTGATACCCTTCCTATCACCAAGCATCCCACTAGCAACAAAAGTAGGAAATATGGCACTAGGGTTTTCAACCTAACTCCCACCCTACCCCCACCTGCAAGCAGCAAAAGGAGAAAGCGTTAATGGTTTTCACTGCCTGACTCTTGGCGAATCAAGGTGGAATCTTCCAGAGTTCTCAGCCCTTGCACTTAAGGAATGTCACCTGAATTAAACCTTTGATTCCACCAGAAGACCTGCTCTCACTGGCTACGCCTTTGTGACTTCCAGGCTGGACTCCTGTAGCGCTCTATATTTCGGGGTCGGTGGAGGGAATCCTCCGCCAACTGCAGCTGGTGCAGAATGCTGCGGCCAGATTGCTGACGAGCCTGCCTAGATCCTATCATGTAGCCTCAGTCCTGCGGGATCTGCACCGGCTGCCTGTCAGGTGGAGGATCATCTTCAAGGTGGGCTTGCTCACCTGCAGGGACCTGTACAGCTGGGGCCCTGGTTACCTGTCTGACCTGCTTACTCCAGCCATCCCAGTGTGATCTTATCTGTGTCAATCTTCACCATTCATCACTGTTGGGTATCTGCCAGAAGTCAGGACCCCACGGCAGCTTTTTATTTATTTATTTTTTAAAGGTAGGTGGAGCTGATGCACCATCGGCACCGCCCTCGAGGCCAACTCACTGCGTGTCACTCGCGGGTTTGCCGTTAGGCTGCGTCGACTCCTCCTGCCTGCCAGTTCGTCATCTCCCACCGTAGAGGTCGCCTCGTGGGAAGCTGTGAAGAAGTCTAGGCCTGCTCCATGATTGTTTTCAAAATTTTACCTTGATCGAAGTCGACGGTTCTCCTCCCGGTTCTGTTTCTGCCAACACTTGACGTCACCCAGTAAGATCTTTCCTTATTTTTATATTTTCATGACGTCAAGTCTATTTTTGGTGTTTTTTTCTCCATAAGTCACGTCTCGGTTGGAGGGCAAGAAATCTGCTAAGATGGGTCAGCCCCCCATGCGACAGTGCCCTTGTAACCGAAAGCATTCCGTCACCGACCAGCATTACCAGTGTCTCTCGTGTCTTGGCCTGCTTCACGACATGGATTTGTGCGATGCCTGTTTCTCCATGGACCACCGGGTCGCCGAGCATCGCCTTGGAAAGTGAGCCGAGCTCCGCCCGACTTTCGGGGTCGGGTGCGCACTCATCGGGCCAAGCCACACTCTCTCGGCCTTTCCTCTGGGTCCCCTCCCGGTTCTATACGGACCAAGGAGGAGGAGCCTCGGCTACTACTAGCCTAGCGTTGCCAAGGCTTCTTCCGTGGCGCAGGAGGCCTATTCCGTCCCGGGGAGGCGGATGGGAGGCGCCGCCATGGCAGTCGCCCGCCGAGAATGAAAGCTCCCCGGTGTCGGACCCGTGGTTTGCAAGGCCCTGGTGGAGAGCTGTCCTCGGTGCGTGGGCCCAGACACAGAGGTCCGTGCGCCGCTGACTTGTCACGCAGCACCATAGCTTCTATCGGAACCGTTCACGGCGCTGAGCACTGCTAAGGCACCATGGAGATGCTGCAGGCGCCGTGTTCTGGGGCTCCGGCGCCATAGGGCCTTCAGATTCCTCCAGCGCCATGTCGTTAGTACCTCCTCTGCTCTCGGCGCCATTCTCAAGTGCCAAGGAGCTGGTGGCGCGGCGCCGATGGTTGCCATCGGGCCCGGCGTCAGTGCCACCCCTGCCTCGGTACGCACATGGTGCCCGTGGGCTGGCGGTGCCGTCCCTTGGCCCGATGGTGCCATCGGAGCCATCGTCAAGCCGTCTTGACGCGCCAAGCAGCACCATGGGACGGATAGGCGCCATGACTGGTCCCAACTCTGGAGCTCTTATTCGGGCTGGAGCCTTGCCCCCTCCGGATTCCATTCGCGGAGCCGCGTGGGGAGCTGGCACCGGCTCGGGCACAGCTTTGGTTTCTGGGCCTGTTGGCAAGGATGGCAATGGGTGCCCTCCTGCGGTTTGGCACAGGGCCTCGGCCTCTGCCTCCTCGGAGGCGGAGTCGAGCTCGGAGTCAGATGGACAGTCTGACCCTTTGGGGTTGGCTGTTGAGGTGGGCAACCCAGTAGTCCCCTCGACAAGCCGGAGTCAGACCCCTTTTGAGGTGGGGTTGGTGGCTAACGAGACTGGGGTCAGGGGTGCTGACCAGCAAGCAGTGGTGCAGGCCACCATAGCTCTGCAGCCTGGTCTTGGTGGATTCACTGACCCCTCAGTAGTGGTACCCCCACCTGTGGTTTGCCTAGGTCGCCCAACTTTGGGACCGATCAGAGCACCTACAGGAGGGGAGGGTACTGTGCCCTGGATAGCCCCTTTGGGAGCTACCCAGAGATGCCAGCTACCTAGGCTGGCCCTTTCGAGGAGGAGGGCTCCTTCGGACTCCGAGGGGTCAAGGGGCGTGGGGTCGGCATGTCAGTCTGCAGCCACCTACGTTCGGCGGGGCCAGTCCTATAGACAGGTCTGGCTACTCTTCACCCAGCAGCCGGTCGTCCTCTTCCTCTTCCCTCTCAGGGATCGGGGTTCCCCAGGAAAATGACCAACCCTGTTTGCCTCCTGATGATCAACCTTGTGGGCGATCATAGAGGCACATCCAACCTCAATGAATGGGATATGGAGGACCTGGATCCGGAATGCCGTCGACTCAGCCAAGTACATGAGGCAAAGAAGCCCAAACCTCTCGTGGTGCCTCCTTTAGTGGACACCTTACAGGACCTTACCAGAATCACCTGGAGGCATCCAGCTTCAGTCTTAGCAGTTCCCAAAAAGTCAGATAGGCTGTTCAGGGCCCCGAGGGATGAGCCTTTCCTGGCAGAGCACCCTCAGACGGACTCGTCTGTGATTATGGCTGCTCATAAGTTCAAGCAGCCGAAACATCTTAGCTCCCAGCCTCCTGACTCAGAGTCTCACTATTTGGACCAGGTGGGCAAGAAGGTCTATTCTGCTTCCACCTGCTCAATTAGGTCACTTAATTTCTTGACGCATATGGTTCAGTACCAGAATGCGCTCAGGGAAAGGGGACAGGAGCATGCTAATGCCTTGCCAGACTCCGCAAAAAAGACAGAGATTCTGGATGTCCTTAAGTCGAGCTCGGACATAGGCACGCATGTTCTCCATGCCTCATATGACACTGCAGACACAGCGGCCAGAGCGTCGGTGTCAGGGGTCTGTCTCCGGTGCCACGCTTGGTTGAGAGTCTCTGGCTTTCACCAAGATCTGCAGTCCGGAATCCGGGGCCTCCCATTCCAGGGTTCTCTCTTTTTTGGGCAGGAGACAGTCTTCAGAGTCACTCATCTCTCATCTCCAGGAGTCAGGAAATCCATCTGGTTTGTCTGTCAGATGTACAGAGGATACCAGAGGAAAGTGAAGAAAGCGGCCATTTCTAGGGACATGGATATGTTGTTCATCCACACTGTCTGGCAGGTTCCTTGCCGCTTTAAATCTTGCCGGAAGGTCTTCAAGCTGGCTCCTCCCACCCACCCGGGTGGTAAAACTCTCGGCTCCGCCCCATGACGCCAGATCTTCCTTACCGCTTGGAAGCTCAGGTTCCCTCCTTAACGCTCTGCGTTTAAGACTGGTTCCTAATTCTTCGAAAGTTCGAAATCAAAAGTTTTTGCTAAAAAGACTTCGGTCTTCTTCTCCTCGCGGCTGCGATGGACAGATCGACTCCCGGTTTCCGGAGGTGCCCTTGCGGGTCAGAAGATGTCTAGGGACGGATCTGCACTCCGCGTCGTCCTGGGCCTTGAGCACGACCCACAGGCCTGCGACTTGTGCTCTTCTTTTTCGACCTCGTCCTTGAAGACAGTGCTGCCCGATTACAACTGGGGCGCCCGAGAAAGAATTCCACGGTGAAATCTAAAGAGGCCCGATTGGCGGTGTCCAGCGGCCAGTGATTTCGAGGGATCAACTTGAGCAGATGATCGCCCTCGAAGAGGAGGTAGCGCAGGCGCTTCTACCTCGGCTGCAGCATTGTCCGCTCTCTCTCTCGGTGCCTCAGACTCGGCTTCTTTTAAGGAGCTTTGTCTGACCCTCTCGACGAAAGGTGAGGGTCCAGCTTCTTCGGGACCCTTTTCCAGGTCCAAAAAGAGCAAAAGTAAGTCTCTCCGTCGATGCTCTTGGGAGCGGGAAAGATCCCCTTCCCCTTGTCGACAGTCGACTTCGGTCGACCCCTCAGCTTCGGCCACTGGCTTCACGGTGTCCCCGTCAGGCCAGTTGACCGAGACTCCCGTCGACACGGTCGAGATTTTTCTCGACCCGTTAGACAGGTTATCGGCTGGAGGCTAAGAATGCCCCTCTCGGTTCCCCTGGTGGAGTTGAGGATCCCGTTGGCTCGTCTGTGCCTCGGTTCTGGAACCCGGTCTGGAATCGTCCGGGCAGAGGGGAGTGCGATTTCTGACACTTCTCCTCGGCCTAGTCAGAGTCCCGGTCTCGGTCTCCGGACATCTCACGGTCCAACCGATCCGCGCCATGGCGGTCTCGGCTCATGACAAAAGCGGCGCGCTCTTCTCTTCCTCGGACGAGAGGCTTGGCGCAAGTTGGCGTCGAATCCGAGGAACTCATGGCAACAGCTCCTTTTGACGGGGAATAGGCCGACCCAGTCGTCTTCCCAGCCATTAAGTGGCTGTCACGGTAACCAAAACAACCCTCGTTAGCCGAGGACCTGTTCCCAGGCGGTTGTTGGCCAATTCAACTGCCCACCGATTCTGGTGGAACCTCTGCCTCCACAGCCATTAGTTGGGGCTCCGACCAAAATTCTCGGTCGGCCTTGGGTTTGCCCATAGGCTGTCTGTCACCCTCACTCCCGATAAACCTCGGCAGGTGGGGGTGGCTCAGGCCGAGAGCAGCTCTTTGAGGACTCTTCTGAGTCCGATGATGGTTCCTCCCTCTTCTCCAAGCGCATGGACTTGGGTCCTCGGGAGGGCAGTCAGTGGACGATAGCTCTTACGTCCTTCTTAGGGTTGCTTCAACTCATCTCGAGTCCACGGGATGAAGCTCGGACCCGTTCCTAAGCGAGCCAGGTATCCCCTCACAGGAATTCTGGACGGGGATTCTCTCTAGAGGAGGCCTTTCCGGTGGCAGAAGCATTGTGGGTCCGGCCTTGGAACTTTGGCAGCATCCTGCTTCCTGCCCTGCACCTTCGGCCAGGATGGCCAGGAAGTATGCGGTCCCTACCAGTTCCCTGTCCGGTTTTTCGGAACACCCCTCGGCCGAGGGGTTGGTTACCGACAGCGTTTTCCGGCGTGCCAGGAACGCCAGGGATGTGGACAAACCTTCCGACAAGGAATCCAAGAAATTGGATTATGCCGGGCGAAAAGTCTATGCTGCGTCCTCTCTCGGCCTTCATCAGGCCAGTTCGGCCGTCCTCATGGCACATTTTCCTCACGCCCTGTTGGGCTCCCTGGATGAGGTTGTCCCTCATCTTCCCGCAGATCTGCAGACTACGGTCAGGCAGGTGCAGGACCAGGGCAGGGCAGTGGCCAAACAGCAGCTCCAGACTGCGTTAGACATCGGGGACTCATGTGCCAGGTCTGTGGCGGCCGCAGTGGCCATGCGTCGTCGGGCTTGGCTGAGGATATCCACCTTTACCTCGGATACCCAGCACAAGTTGGCGGATGTTCCCTTTGGGGACTGACCTCTTGACCCTGGGGTGGAAGGTCACCTGCAGAGGATCGAGAAGTCTAATGCTACCTTGGACTTGGTCTCTTCCGCTCAGAAGGACAAAGAGCGCAAAGCCACAACCTAAGCCCTTTCATCCTTCTGCGCCCGCTCTTCCGACCCAACAACGTCAAGGGCCAGCAGGCTCGGCTTGGCATCCCAAACCCAAGCCGTCGGCTTCCTCCAACAGGAAGCAGGGAGGTAAAGGCCCAGGAGGTCCCTCGGCCGGTCCCTCCTCCAAGCCTGCCCAGTGACGGGCTGAGGGGTGTCGCCCCCATCCCTGTCACCTCACCCCTGGTTCCCCCCGTGGGGGGACGGCTCAGACACTTCCTTTCCGCCTGGTCCGCTGTTACCACGGACAGGTGGGTACTGGAGGTGGTGGGAAAAGGCCTACCTCTAGAATTCGAGCAGGCCCCGCCCTTCAGAGCCGTCGCACCTCGGGGGGCCTCGGGGTCCGCAGCCTCACTGGCGGCTCATCGAGCCAACATCGCTCTCCTCCTCCAAAAGGAGGTGATCACGGAGGTAGAGGACCCCCCTTTAGACCAGGGGTTCGTGTCCAGGTATTTCCTGGTTCCGAAACGGACGGGGGGCTGGCACCCCATTCTCGACCTACACGACCTGAACAAGTTACTAAGGTCTCGGACCTTCAGAATGGTCACTCTGGCACAGATAATACCACCTCTGGAACACGGCGTGTGGTTCTGCTCTCTGGACCTACAGGACGCGTTCTTTCACGTCCCTATCCATCCGTCACATCGGAGATTCCTCCGCTTTCGAGCGGAGGGATCCCTCTTCGAGTTCCAAGCCATGCCCTTCGGCTTATCTCCAGCTCCCAGGGTCTTCACCAAATGCATGGCAGTGGTGACAGCATTCCTCTGCGCCGAGGGTCCGGATGTACCTTACCTGGACGATTGGCTGATAGCAGCCCCCTCCAGACGGGAGGTGGAGCGGTCCAGAGATCTGGCCCTCCAGGTTTACTCTCAAGTCGGCCTTCTCATCAACAAGGCCAAGTCGGAACTCGAGCCGAAGCAGATGATCCTGTTCATCGGGGCAGAGCTTGACTCTCTTCGAGCCAGAGCATGGCTCCCGGCAGACAGGGCCGAGGTTCTTACCTCCTTTGCCCAATCATTTCTGGTTGGGCAATGGCATCCCTGCCGGGACTTCCCTGCGCCTCCTGGGTCTCATGGCGGCCTGTACCAGCGTGGTCCGTTGGAGCGCGCTGGCACTGAACCCCCCTTCAGTGGGGACTGGCCAGCCAGTGGTCACGACGCTGCGATCCATTGGACCAGCTAGTGATAGTGACCCAGGAGATGTGGAACGCTCTCCAGTGGTGGACCGTTCCATCCCATCTGCAGGAGGGCATCCCGTTTGTCCGCCCCGAGCCGACGGTCTCTCTATCGACCAATGCCTCTCTGATGGGTTGGGGTGCCCATCTGGGGGAACACCGAGTGCACGGCCTCTGGTCCCCGCGGGAGTCCCGATGCCACATCAACCTGCTGAGCTCCGGCGGTCCGCCTAGCTCTCACCGCCTTTGCTCCATTTCTCCAGGGTCAAGTGGTCCGAGTCCAGACAGACAATACCACGACCATGTACTACCCTGAACACGAGGCGGGAGCGTGCTCCATGCTTCTATGCAAGAAGCTCTCCGCATTTGGTCACTCGTGCGCAGCCTGGAGGCGGATCTCCTAGCCATTCATGTGGCAGGAGCCTCCAACACCCTGGCCGATGCCCTGAGCCGGAAGGGGCTGAATCTCACAGTGGTCTCTCCTGCGGAGGTAGTACAAGATCTGTTCTCCCACTGGGGCACACCTCAGGTGGACCTGTTTGCTCCAGGAGAATGCTGGAAGCAGAGCTGTTTCATGCCCACCCCTCAGCAGGGCTTGCTGCAGTGGGATGCCTTCTTGAGGCTGTGGGCGCTGAACGGCTTTTTACGCCTTTCCCCATTTCCCTTGATTCACAGGGTGCTTCTCAAGACAAGGAGGGACAAGGCGCAGGTGATTCTGATAGCCCCAGACTGGCCCCGCCAGTTACAGTACCAGATCTCCTCAGCCTCAGCTCCAGGCTCCTGAGGCAGCTTCCAGCTACGCCTGGACCTGCTCTCAGTCAATCAGGGAAGGTGTTCCATCCGGACCTTCAATCCCTGCACCTGACGGCCTGGTTCCTGGCGGCTAGAGTTCCAGGCCTTGGGTCTTTCCGGCAGAGTCCTCAGTGTTGTTGAGGCATCCCGTAAGGAATCGACCAGGAAATGTTATGCCTTCAAATGGAAGAGGTTTTCCATTTGGTGTCAAGTAAGAGCTTGGACCCTTCCTCCTGTTCCTTGGCAAGCATTTTGGACTATTTATGGTCCCTTTCTAGTCAAGGGCTTAGGTCCAGCGACCCTAAAGGTGCACCTAGCAGCCATCTCTGCTTACAGGCGCGGGCCAGGGGAGCAGTCAGTGGCGCAGGGAAAGGTGGTCTGGCGCTTTTCAAAGGCCTTGATCACATTTCCCTCGGTCTGCGAGAACCTCCACGTCCATAGGATTTACTGCTGGTACTGGCAAAGCTCATGGGCAAGTCATTAGAACCAATGCACAGGTGTGAACTCTCTCACCTGTGTGGAAGACCGCCTTCTTGGTGGCTATCACGTCAGCCAGAAGGATGGGAGAACTCCAGGCACTCTGCATTGAGTCTCCTTACCTGGTCTTCCACAGGGACAAGACATCCTGTGCCCCCACCGAAATTTCTTCTGAAGGTGGTGTCGGAGTTTCACCTTAACCAGGTGTTGACTCTGCGGTGTTCTACCCCAATCACACCTCGGAGGCGAATACAGGCTCCATACTTTGGACCCTAGAAGAGGCGCTTTGCTATTATATCAATGCGTCGGGTATATCGCCGGTGTATGTTGTCCCTTACACCCTCCGGAAGCACAAAAACAAGTACAACTTGTGCGGTGCCCAGCTGCCACGCAAGGATGGCCATTCCTGTGCCTTTTCTGCCTAGGGCCTCAATCACCCGGGTCGAGAAGTGCCAGCATTGCCTCAACTTCGGGCTACCCCAGAACAGCGCCAACAGTCCCGGAAGCCCATCTCCTCAAGAAAAGGATGTTTCTATGGAAAAGAGTTGAAAAGTTGAGGCAGGCATCTACTTCCCCCCGAAGGACATCGGAAAAAGAAGGACAAGGAGAGGCACCAGGAGAAGTCCTCCTCTACCGCATCTCCCGCTGGAGACGCGAGACAAGGTAACGTCCCAGGGGACCGTTCCAGCAGCCGCCTCAAGGGTTTCAGGAGGCGTCGGCCGCCCGTCAGCCTTGGGCCCCAGGCGCCTCCGGGTGAATGGAGGCCTCCTGCCCCGGTTGACTGCAGGCTTGCGGCCCTACTGGCGTGGCGACTCTCTAAGTCGGACGTCGGCTCCTCCGAGCGTCCGCATGGAGAGGGTCGATAAGGCGCCCAGGCGCCGAGCGGCGCCGACCACTTCCCCCTCCGGGCCATCCCTTCCTCGGCCTGCCTCCGTGAGGGGCTCCCGTAAGCCGGACGCCCGGCTCCTCCGGCACTCCGCCCCTAAGCCGCACCGCCGGCTCCTCCAACGTGGCCTGGCGACGGAACTGGACGGACGGATCCCCCATGTCCGTCTTGATCGGGTTTTCGCGAGCCTTCGCTGCCGCCTGGGAGCCTGAGTCACCCCAGCCTGACCCCGGGATTTCTCTCCTCCATCCCCGGGCGATGCGGGATCTTCCTCACTGACCTCCTCGGCTGTAACGGATCTGGCGCCGCCTCTCCCTGGACGCTGCGTCTGACACCGCAGGGGATGTTTCCCTTCCGCTGGCCTCCGGCCCACTAATGTGACCCGCCCGTGAGGCCGACCTGGCCGGCCTGCTCCAGCAGCTCCCCGGCTCCGGGTACCCGCCATCTTATCCGATGCCGTTGTACCGGGACCTGCAGTATCCAGCCCGCGAGTACCCGGCGGGTTTCCGCAGCCAGGTTTTGGATACTCGCCATGGGTACAACCAGTACACTTTTCCCCCTCCTCCTCCACCTCCACCGCCTCCACGGCCGCCGGTGGATCTGCAGGAGACTCTGGCCTCCTGGTGGGCCGAGGCCAAGGCTCAACTCACCAAGGAGGTAGAGAGCCATCTTACGATGATGGTGCCGCCACCGGCTCCCGTACATCTGAGACGGCACACTCCCTCACTGCCTCCGGACTCCAGAGCTCTTCCCTCTGGATCCAGAGAGGGGCAGGACACCCGTCCAGGGTACCACCAAGGAACCCGCTCCTCCCTTGGTCAGCGTAAGAGGGGTCTTATTCTTCTTCTCTTCTTCGCCCCCTCTGGTTCTCGGACTCTTCCGAGGATGCTCGAGTGGGGCAGACCCCGCTCTCCATCAAACCCGGCGGGCCCCGGATCCCTTCCGGAGGATCCATCTTTCACGGAGTTGCTTAGAAAATCCAGGAAGTACACCAGTGGCACTCTTTGAGACCAGATCCTCAGCGACTTAAACTTGCACAGACATCTGGATCTGCCAGCAGCTCAACATTAGTGCCACCCTGGTTGACCCTCACACCCCGACCTTGTTACCACGATTTGGAAACAACCGTCGGCGTTAGCCCACTTCCCGGAAGTCTAACAGGCTATACAAGGCTCCGAGGGTGTGGACTACCTTGACTCTCACCCTCGTGCCAACTCCGTCGTGATTAAGCGCCGCCCGCAGCCGGTCGGCACATCCAAACATCTGAGCTCGTCTCCTTCTGATAAGGAATCTCCCCTTCTGGACCAGTATGGAAGAAAGATCTACACCTCCTCCACACTGGGAATTCGGGCCCTGAATTACATCGCCCATATGGGGGATTACCAGAAGGCTGTCCTTACCCAGGTGGAATCCAGCTGGACCTCACCTTACCTGACTCCCAAGTCAACACAGGAGTTAGCCGTTTTCGTCCGTTCTGCTCGTTCAGCCAGTGCAACATTTTGTGGGCGTACGATCGCAGTGGACACTGCGGGGAGGCTCCTCTGCCGCTGTGTCTCATTGCATCATGCGTCTGGCTCCGCTTGTCAGGTTTGGTCCCAGAGGTGCAATCTGCTATTCAGGAGGCACCTTTCAGGGGTCGGTTAGCTTGCGGTGATGTCAAAACATCATCACCCGACTTTGAGAAGGGACGGCTCTGAAATCAGTGGATTCCATGTACTGTCCCCAACAACAGCAGCGCCATCCCTTTCGCAGACGGAATCGGCCAAAGGCGAAACCACAGGGAAGGCGGGCCACTAAACGTCAGGGCCCCGCAGCTGCCAGGCCCCCTCCGCCCCAAAAAAGCAGTGGGTGCCTCAGCTGCGGCGCTGCCCCACACCACCTGACTCCTTTCTTCTCCCACCGCCTCCGGACCCCCCGGAGGAACTGGTAGGAGGGAGGTTTTCCCTCTACCTTCCGGGATGGGAGAGGATAACCAAGGATTCTTGGGTGCTCCAGCTTATAGCAGAAGGACACTCCATAGAGTTTCTTCAGAAACCACCCCGCCACCCCCCTCTGAAGTCGTCCTATTCAAGGGAACATCTTCCTTTGGTCCGGGAAGAAATCTCGGCTCTTCTTATGAAGCAGGCGATAGAACCCGTCCCCCTTCATCTTCAAGGGACGGGTTACTATTCGCATTTCTTCCTGGTCCCAAAGAAGACGGGAGATCTCAGACCCATTCTAGATCTCAGTTCCGTGAATCTTTATGTAGAATACAAAAGGTTCAGGATGCTCTCTCTGCAGAGCCTTCTGCCCCTCCTTCAGCCGGGTCAATGGCTTTGTGCCCTGGATATGCAGGATGCCTATCTGCACATTCCCTTTCGCCTTTCCCATCGCAAGTATCTTCATTTTGCGTTTCAGGGGGACCACTATCAATTCAAGGCGCTCCCCTTTGGTCTATCCTTGGCCCCCCGAGTATTTACCAAATGCCTCGCTGTAGTAGCGGCCCACCTGCATACAATGGGAGTACAGGTGTTCCCTTACCTGGACGACTGGCTTCTGGCGGCCTCGTCCCAGGAGGAACCTCATTATTTTCCTCACCCAGCAGATTTTCACCTGCCTGGTATTACCATCAACCATTCCAAGTCTCATCTGAACCCTTCCCAGAGGCTACAGTTCATCGGGTTTATCCTGACACGACTGTGAGCAGGCCTTCCTGCCTCCGGACAGGGGGCGCTCTCTTCAATCCCAGATTTCCCTGCTGTCAGAGCGTAGGAAGGTCTCAGCGAGTCGGTCCTCCGTCTTCTGGGGCTCATGGTGGCTGCTATTCGGCGGTCCCCGAGCTCGACTCCACATGAGGATTCTCAGTGGACTCTTACGCTCCCAGTGGGATCAACTTGTGGATGACTTAGATCAGTTAGTTCTGATCTCATCGCCGATGGTACGAGACTTGCAGTGGTGGATGGTTCGAGAGAACCTGTTTCGGGGGGTCCCTTTCTTTCATCCTCCCCCCTCCCAGACTCTGACTACAGACGCATCAGGCGAAGGTTGGGGAGCCCATCTAGGCCCTCATCAGACCCAGGGCTTATGGTCCAGACTGGAACAAGCTCTCCACATCAACGTGCTCGAGCTTCGAGCTGTGCTTTACGCTGTCCAAGCCCTTCACCAATACATTCTTCTCGGCCACCTAGCCGTCCAGACGGACAACATGTGCTTAGTGTGGTACATCAACAAACAGGGAGGAACTCAGTCCTACCCTCTTTGCCGGGAGGCAGTAAGGGCTTTGGATTGGGCAACTCAACACGACCTTCACCTCACGGCAATTCATGTTCCAGGAGTCGACAACACTCTGGCAGACAAGCTAAGCCGCTCCTCTGCTCTGGCACACGAGTGGGAATTGGACCAAGGGGTACTAGACGATATCTTTCAGCTTTGGGGGACTCTGCAGGTAGACCTGTTCGCCTCTCCCCAAAATGCAAAACTTCCCACCTTTTGCTCGCCTGGATTTCAGGCGGGCGCTTCTCTGGGCCGGTTCTGTCTCTAGACTGGAAGGACAGATTCGTCTATGCTTTGCCCCCAATTCCTCTGATCCCACGAGTATTGCAGAAACTAACCACAGAAGGAGTGAGAATGATTCTGATCGCTCCTTTCTGGCCCAGGCAAATCTGGTTCTCTCTTCTACAACAATATTCAGAAGTTCCTCCTCTTCCTCTATCTTGAGGTTTGCTGACCCAGGATCAGGGGACCCTGATCCACCCAGGCCTCAAATCCCTTCAGCTACATGCATGGCTCCTGCAGACCTAGCCCAATCCCGTTTTGGTGTCTCTCCAAAAGTGGTGGAAATTTTAGTGGAGGCTAGAAAACCCTCCACCAGGTCCACTTATGCCATGAAGTGGAAGAGATTCTCTATTTGGGCAGCCTCCAAGAATGTGGAGCCTTTCTCCTGTTCAGTGGCTTTTCTGCTGGAGTACTTGTGTCATCTCTTCGACCTGGGTCTCAGCCATTCCTCCTTGAAGGTTCACATGGCAGCTATCTCAGCCTACCATGTTCCCTTCGCAGAAAAAGCTTTCGCTCAACTGGAGGTCTCTAAGACCTTTCTCAGAGGGGTCCTCCATCTGAGTCCCCCCATCTGTATCCCTGCTCCCCCTTGGGACTTGAATTTTGTTCGAGAAACTTACTCTTCCTCCTCTCGAACCTGCAGCTTCTGCAGATCTGAAGTTTCTTTCGTGGAAGACGCTCTTCTTGGTGGCCATCACTTCGGCTCGAAGAATTTCCGAGCTCCAGGCCCTTATGTGTAAAATCCCCTATTTGATTTTTCACAAAGGATGAGTTGCTCTTCGCACGAATCCTAAGTTTCTACCCAAAGTAGTAGCAGAGTCTACCTTAAATCAGTCCATAGAGTTACCTGCCTTTTTTATGCAGTACTCTAACCAAGGGGAATATTTACTCCATACCATGGATGTTCACCAGATCCTGAGATACTACACCAACAAGGACGAAGGATCTCAGAAAGACTGATCAGTTGTTTGTCTCTTTTGCTCACAAAAGGGAAGGCAATGCTGTTTCCAAGCAATGCCTGTCTAAGTGGTTGGCTCATTGCATCACTTTCTGTTATGACAAGTACAACAAGACCCTTCCGGGTCAAGTTAGAGGTCACTCCACAAGAGGCGTAGCAGCCTCTGTGGCTTGTTTCAAAAATGTGTCTGCGGCAGACATATGCGCTGGCGCCACCTGGAATTCCGTCCATACCTTTACGAAACATTACAGTTTGGATATTGCCTCGCGCTGTAGAGCAGGCTTCGGATTGGCTGTTTTGCAAGGCCTACTGTCTTGAGGCTTGCACGGCTAGGCTACTTTTTAGAGTAGTTCCCTCCTCCTGGTGCCTTTCTTTTGTTCCAGACTGCTTGGGATTCAGTCCTATATGTAATTACCTACTGCAAGAGCCCTCTCGAAGTAAGACAGTACAGTTACGTAAGAACTTACCGTAACAGTAGATCTTTGAGAGAGGCTCTTTGCAATAGCTCGCCCTTCATCCCCTAGGCTTTTCAGCTCCTTCTCCAGGAATGGAAACATCCAGTTCTCTCGTCCGGGCCTTCCAGGCCTGTGGCGAAAAAGAACTGGAAGAAGCGGCGTCGGGACCTCCCTTTATACGATGTCGTTGATGCGGTCATCTGATGTGTAAGGCGGTCCATGAGGGACACTAGCTAGAAATTTTTCGTGGGGTCCTGCTGCCGCCGGCATCAGTCCTATATGTAATTACCTACTGCAAGAGCCTCTCTCGAAGATCTACTGTTACAGTAAGTTCTTACGTAACTGTACTTTCTAGGAGTGGTATATGTTGTTCATCCACATGGATCCACCCGACCTCCCCGGCTGCATCGCATACACCTGGCTTCCAGTGGGCTAAGATCTGGCATCATGGGGTGGACCTGACAGTTATACCACCCGGGTGGGTGGGAGGAGCCAGCTTGAAGACCTTCCGGCAGATTTAAAGGGGAAAGGGACTATGCCAAGAAGTATGGATGAACAACATATAGCACTCCTAGATCTACTGTTACAGGTGAGTAACCTGTTTATCTTATCTGTGTCAGTCTTCACCATTCATCACCTTTGGGTAATGTGGCCGGAGGTCATGATCCCTCGGGAGTTTTTTTGTTTTGGATAGGCGGTCGGCCTTTCCATCCAGCGCTCGTATGAGGCCCGACACCCTGCGTGGTGCTTGCGGGTTGGTCATTAGGCATCGTTGACCCCACCCTGCCTCCAGTTCTTCATCTTCCACCGTAGAGGTCGCACCTCATGTGGAGCTGCTGTGCTAGAGGCCTAGTTCCTGCTCCGACACCGAAACTCTTTCGACGCCGTCTGTGTACTCCTGCCGGTTCCATTTTCGCCACCACTTGACGCCGCTGTGACAAGTCTGTTCCTTTTCTTTATTTGTCAGCGACATCGAGTCTTTTGTTTAGGTTGTTTTGCCGTGATCATGTCTCAGTCGGTGGGGGGGGCAAGAAATCGTTAAAGACAGGGAGGTCCCCTATGCAGCGGTGCCCATGCGGCCACAAGTACTCCATTGCCGACCAGCATGACCATTGCTTCGCATGTCTTGGCCCGCTTCACGACATGGATTCGTGTGATGCCTGCTTCTCTGTGGACCATCGTGTAATCGAGCAACGCGCGTGAAAGTTGGACGAGCCGCCCGACTTTCGAGGACGGCGCATGTGTTGGGCCGCGCGTGGTCTCGCCCTTTCCTCCTGGTCCCCTCCGGTTCTGTACGGACCATGGAGGAGGGGCTTCTGCTCCTAGTAGTCTCGCCATATCAGAAGCCTCTTCCGTGGTGCAGGAGGCCGGTCTATCCCCCTTGGAGAGGTGGGAGGCACTGCACTGGCAATCGCCCCTTCGGGATGAAGTCTCCCCCGGTGTCGTCTCCTCGAGCTGGGAAGCCTGAGTCATCACTGTTCTCGACACCATCCATCGATGCCATGGGCCCTGATGATGCCGTTGTCGGCGGTGGTCCATCTCTTGGCACCGTGTCTGCCGTTGACGCCGTTCGCGGTTCCGATGGTGCTGACAGTGCCGTGGGAGGTTCTACGCACCGTCTTTGACCGATTCTTGCTTCGGTGCTGTTTGTGGCGCGGAGGCTGAACATGGCGCTGTGTCTAGTTCTGGTGCAGTTTACAGCACCGAGCAAGGACATGGCGCCATGGAAGGTGTCATCCTCGGTGCCATTCGTGGCGCCGAGGGAGCTGTCGGTGCCGTCGTCACCATTTCGGACCTCGGCGCCATGGGTCAGGACTGCACCGGGACAGGCATCAACTCTGTTTGTGCTACCATCTTCTTCGGGCACCGTTCGCAGTGCAGTTGGAGACTTTGGTGCCGGCTCTGGTGCAGACATCCGGACTGGTACCCCCTTCGGTTGTGATGGCAGCGGGCGTCCGTGTACTGTCTGGCATCGATTTCGTCTCCACCTCCTTGAGGTGGAGTCGGATTCTGATTCGGACAAGCTGTCTGACTCTTTGGAGTTGGCTGCCCACGTGGACACACTGGTAGTTTCCTCGACTGACCAGAGCCAGGCCCCCTCTGAGGAGCAGGTAGTTGCCCCCATGTCCAGGGTCAAGGGTGCTGACCAGCAGACAGTGGTGCAGGCCACTATTGCTCTGCAGCATGACCTTGGAGGGTTTTCTGCCCCCTCAGTGGTGGTGCCCCCTCAGGTGGTGTGCCTGGATCGCCCAACTTTAGGGCCGATCGGAGCACCTACAGGAGGGGAGGATGCTACTCCCTGGGTAGTCCCTTTGGGGACTGACCAGGGTTGTCAGCTGCCTAGGCTGGTGTTTGCGAGGAGGAGGGCTCTTTCGGACTCCGAGGGGACGGGGTTCAACGTGGGACCCTTTTCTACGATCCACCCGGGTTCGGAAAGGAGTCGTAGTGCGGACCTCCGCCCTTCCACCTCGGTCTCCTCAAGAGGGCCGTGTTCTTTAGAGGTAGGGGACCATCGTTTGGGAGTTCCATGGTCCTGGTCACCTCACAGTGAGGAATCTTCAGGGCACAGCCTAGGCAGTTCCAGCATGGTTGATCATCTGTCGGCTGTTGAGTTTTCCGAAGCTTCCTCTTCCCTTGGGGCTCCAGGTGCGCTCTTTTGCCCGGACAGAGGACAGTCGATTCCTGTTGTCGGCTCTGACCCCACTCCTCTGTCACCTTCTCTTGCTCTCCCAGGCATTATTGGTCCTAGTGGACCTCTGTCCTGGGAACAATTCAGGGCTGTGGCTGCTCATTTCCCCTTCATATGTCAGGGCCATGGACAGGCAGGTGTTCCAACCTCCCCCTGAGCAACCAGACACTGAATCTGCAAGGTCCTCCGCTTCCTCATCCTCCTCCTCTTTGAGAGGAGAGGAGCCCTCTGTCCACATCTCCCCTGCTGCTGATCTCACGGAGTATCAGCGTTTCCTCGTGAGGATGTTGGAGGACCTGCATTTCACCCCACCCACTCAGCACATTCTGGAGCATTCAACGCATGCCTTCCTAGGCGATTTCAGTGCGGACACCCTTGTGGTGCCCCCTCACCTGCTCCGTTCCGGGAGGTGTCATTGCATTCTAGCGAAGACCTTTTCTGGGTCCCAGCCCTAGGTATTTCGCCAGAGGTATTGTGCCCCCGAGTCTCAGGTAGTTGCTTCATCCTCGTAGCTGGACACTCCCGATGGGCTTCACGCCCTTCACCGTGACCAGCCCCCAGATGCAGATTCCATGGATTTTGACTTCGGGGGGAGGAGGACTTTCTTCTTGGCACGGTTGCATCTTTCAGTTTCTGCACATCAGGCCAACTATGCTACCTATGATAGGTTCCTGTGGTCCAGGATAGGTCAACTCCTAGCCTCTGTGTCTGATTCGGAGGTAACCAGACAAGCCATTGCACTCTTTGGACGTGGCCTGTGAAGAAGTACTTCCTCACATCCCTCCTGAATTTACCCCCCTCCAGCTTCATTGCATGCCACCTTGTTTTAGAGAACCTTTTTCTCTAAAATAATTACCTCCATCCTGTAACTTATTAACCTTCATGACGTATTTAAAGGTCTCTGTCATATCACCCCTCCTCTCTTCCATTGTGTACATATTTAGCTCCTGTGGACTCTCCTCATAGAGTGTTTGATGTAGACCCTGCACCATTTTGGTACCCCTCCTCTGGATCGCCTCCACTCTGTGTCCTTCCTGAGATGTGGTCTCCAGAACTGGACACAGTACTCGAGGTAAAGTCTTACCAGCAATCTGTATAGGGGCAGCACCACCTCCTTCTTCCTGTTGGTGATACCCCTTCCTATGCACCCAAGCATCCCACTAGCAACAAAAGTAGGGAAATATGGCACTAGGGTTTTCAACCCTAACTCCCAACCCCTACCCCCACCTGCAAGCAGCAAAAGGAGAAAACGTTAATGGTTTTCACTGCCCTGACTCTTGGCGAATCAAGGGTGGAATCTTCCTTAGAGTTCTCAGCCCTTGCACTTAAGGAATGTCACCTGAATTAAACCCTTTGATTCCACCAGAAGACCTGCTCTCACTGGCACACGCCTTTGTGACTTCCAGGCTGGACTCCTGTAACGCTCTATATTTCGGGGTCGGTGGAGGGAATCCTCCGCCAACTGCAGCTGGTGCAGAATGCTGCGGCCAGATTGCTGACAAGCCTGCCTAGATCCTATCATGTAGCCTCAGTCCTGCGGGATCTGCACCGGCTGCCTGTCAGGTGGAGGATCATCTTCAAGGTGGGCTTGCTCACCTGCAGGGACCTGTACAGCTGGGGCCCTGGTTACCTGTCTGACCTGCTTACTCCAGCCATCCCAGTGTGATCTTATCTGTGTCAATCTTCACCATTCATCACTGTTGGGTATCTGCCAGAAGTCAGGACCCCAGGCAGCTTTTATTTATTTATTTTTTAAAGGTAGGTGGAGCTGATGCACCATCGGCACCGCCCTCGAGGCCAACTCACTGCGTGTCACTCGCGGGTTTGCCGTTAGGCTGCGTCGACTCCTCCTGCCTGCCAGTTCGTCATCTCCCACCGTAGAGGTCGCCTCGTGGGAAGCTGTGAAGAGTCCTAGGCCTGCTCCGCAGTTGTTTTCCAAAAAATTTTACCTTCGGTCGAAGTCCGACGGTTCTCCTGCCGGTTCTGTTTCTGCCAACACTTGACGTCACCCAGTAAGATCTTTCCTTATTTTTATATTTTCATGACGTCAAGTCTATTTTTGGTGTTTTTTTCTCCATAAGTCACGTCTCGGTTGGAGGGCAAGAAATCTGCTAAGATGGGTCAGCCCCCCATGCGACAGTGCCCTTGTAACGGAAAGCATTCCGTCACCGACCAGCATTACCAGTGTCTCTCGTGTCTTGGCCTGCTTCACGACATGGATTTGTGCGATGCCTGTTTCTCCATGGACCACCGGGTCATCGAGCATCGCGCGCGGAAAGTGGAGCGAGCTCCGCCGACTTTCGGGGGTCGGGTGCGCACTCATCGGGCCAAGCCACACTCTCTCGGCCTTTCCTCTGGGTCCCCTCCCGGTTCTATACGGACCAAGGAGGAGGGAGCCTCGGCTACTACTAGCCTAGCCGTTGCCAAGGCTTCTTCCGTGGCGCAGGAGGCCTATTCCGTCCCGGGGAGGCGGATGGGAGGCGCCCGCCATGGCAGTGGCCCGCCGAGATGAAAGCTCCCCGGTGTCGGACCCGTGGTTTGCAAAGGCCCTGGTGGAGAGCTGTCCTCGGTGCCGTGGGCCCAGACAGAGTCGTCGTCGCCGCTGACTTGTCACGCAGCACCATGGCTTCTATCGGAACCGTTCACGGCGCTGACACTGCTAGCGGCACCATGGGAGATGCTGCAGCGCCGTGTTCTCGGGGCTCGGCGCCATGGGGCCTTCAGATTCCTCCGGCGCCATGTCGTTAGTGCCTCCTCTGCTCTCGGCGCCATTCTCAGTGCCAAGGAGCTGGGCGGCGCCGGCGCCGATGGTTGCCATCGGGCCGGCGTCAGTGCCACCCCTGCCTCGGTACGCGCATGGTGCCCGTGGGCTGGGCGGTGCCGTCCTTGGCCCGATGGTGCCATCGGGGCCATCGTCCGACCGTCTTGGCGCGCCAAGCAGCACCATGGGACGGATAGGCGCCATGACTGGTCCCAACTCTGGAGCTCTTATTCGGGCTGGAGCCTTGCCCCTCACGAGTTCCATTCGGCGAGCGTGGGAGCTGGCACCGGCTCGGAGCACAGCTTTGGTTTCTGGGCCTGTTGGCAAGGATGGCAATGGGTGCCCTCCTGCGGTTTGGCACAGGGCTCGCCTCTGCCTCCTCGGGGCGGAGTCGAGCTCGAGTCAGATGGACAGTCTGACCCTTTGGGGTTGGCTGTTGAGTGGCACCCAGTAGTCCCCCACAAGCCGGAGTCAGACCCTTTGAGGTGGGGTTGGTGGCTGACCAGACTGGGGTCAGGGGTGCTGACCAGCAAGCAGTGGTGCAGGCCACCATAGCTCTGCAGCCTGGTCTTGGTGGATTCACTGACCCCTCAGTAGTGGTACCCCCACCTGTGGTTTGCCTAGGTCGCCCAACTTTGGGACCGATCAGAGCACCTACAGGAGGGGAGGGTACTGTGCCCTGGATAGCCCCTTTGGGAGCTACCCAGAGATGCCAGCTACCTAGGCTGGCCCTTTCGAGGAGGAGGGCTCCTTCGGACTCCGAGGGGTCAAGGGGCGTGGGGTCGGCATGTCAGTCTGCAGCCACCTACGTTCGAGCGGGGCCAGTCCTATAGACAGGTCTGGCTACTCTTCACCCAGCAGCCGGTCGTCCTCTTCCTCTTCCCTCTCAGGGATCGGGGTTCCCCAGGAGAAAATGACCAACCCTGTTTGCCTCCTGATGATCCAACCTTTGTGGACGTCATGAGGCACATCCAGGCCTCCAATGAATGGGATATGGAGGACCTGGATCCGGAATGCCGTCGACTAGCCAAGTACATGAGGCAAAAGAAGCCCAAACCTCTCGTGGTGCCTCCTTTAGTGGACACCTTACAGGACCTTACCAGAATCACCTGGAGGCATCCAGCTTCAGTCTTGGCAGTTCCCAAAAAGTCAGATAGGCTGTTCAGGGCCCCGAGGGATGAGCCTTTCCTGGCAGAGCACCCTCAGACGGACTCGTCTGTGATTATGGCTGCTCATAAGTTCAAGCAGCCGAAACATCTTAGCTCCCAGCCTCCTGACTCAGAGTCTCACTATTTGGACCAGGTGGGCAAGAAGGTCTATTCTGCTTCCACCTGCTCCAATTAGGTCACTTAATTTCTTGGCGATATGGTTCAGTACCAGAATGCGCTCAGGAAAGGGACAGGAGCATGCTAATGCCTTGCCAGACTCATAAAAGACAGAGATTCTGGATGTCCTTAAGTCAGAGCTCGGACATGAGACGCATGTTCTCCATGCCTCATATGACACTGCAGACACAGCGGCCAGGCGTCGGTGTCAGGGTCTGTCTCCGGTGCCACGCTTGGTTGAGAGTCTCTGGCTTTCACCAAGATCTGCAGTCCGGAATCCGGGGCCTCCCATTCCAGGGTTCTCTCTTTTTTGGGCAGGAGACAGTCTTCAGAGTCACTCATCTCTCATCTCCAGGAGTCAGGGAAATCCATCTGGTTTGTCTGTCAGATGTACAGAGGATACCAGAGGAAAGTGAAGAAACGGCCATTTCTAGGGACATGGATATGTTGTTCATCCACACTGTCTGGCAGGTTCCTTGCCGCTTTAAATCTTGCCGGAAGGTCTTCAAGCTGGCTCCTCCCACCCACCCGGGTGGTAAAACTCTCGGCTCCGCCCTATGACGCCAGATCTTCCTTACCGCTTGGAAGCTCAGGTTCCCTCCTTAACGCTCTGCGTTTAAGACTGGTTCCTAATTCTTCGAAAGTTCGAAATCAAAAGTTTTTGCTAAAAAGACTTCGGTCTTCTTCTCCTCGCGGCTGCGATGGACAGATCGACTCCCGGTTTCCGGAGGTGCCCTTGCGGGTAGAAGATGTCTAGGGCGGATCTGCACTCCGCGTCTGTCCTGGGCCTTGAGCCGCGACCCACAGGCCTGCGACTTGTGCTCTTCTTTTTGACCTCGTCCTTGAAGACAGTGCTGCCCGATTACAACTGGGGCGCCCGAGAAGGAATTCCACGGTGAAATCTAAAGAGGCCCGATTAGCGGTGTCCAGCGGCCGTGGCTTCAGTGGATCAACTTGAGCAGATGATCGCCCTCGAAGAGGAGGTGGCATGGGCCGCTTCTACCCCTCGGGCTGCAGCATTTGTGGTCCCGCCTCTCGGTGCCTCAGACTCGGCTTCTTTTAAGGAGCTTTGTCTGACCCTCTCGACTAAAAGGTGAGGTCCAGCTTCTTCGGGACCCTTCAGGTCCAAAGAGCAAAGGTAAGTCTCTCCGTCGATGCTCTTGGGAGCGGGAAATATCCCCCTCCCCTTGTCGACAGTCGACTTCGGTCGACCCCTCAGCTTCGGCCACTGGCTTCACGGTGTCCCCGTCAGGCCAGTTGACCGAGACTCCCGTCGACACGGTCGAGATTTTTCTCGACCCGTTAGACGGGTTGTCGGCTGGAGAAGCTGAGAATGCCCTCTCCCCGGTTCCCCTGGTGGGAGTTGAGGATCCCGTTGGCTCGTCTGTGCCTCCGGTTCTGGAACCTTCGGTGGAATCGTCCGAGCCGAGGGGAGTGCCGATTTCTGACACTTCTCCTCGGCCTAGTCGAGAGTCTCGGTCTCGGTCTCGGACATCCTCGCGGTCCAACCGATCCCGCCGCCATAGGCGGTCTCGGCTCCTCGGCAAGCGGCGCCGCCGCTCTTACTCTTCCTCGGACGAGGAGGCTTGGCGCAAGTTGCGGCCGAATCGAGGAACTCATGGCAACAGCTCCTTTTGACGGGGAATAGGCCGACCCAGTCGTCTTCCCGGCCATTAAGTGGCTGTCACGAGCGACTAAAACAACCCTCAGCGTAGCCGAGGCCTGTTCCCAGGCGGTTGTTCGGCAATTCAGCTGCCCCACCGATTCTGGTGGAACCTCTGCCTCCACAGCCATTAGTTGGGGTTCGACCAAAATTCTCGGTCGGCCTTGGGTTTGCCCCTAGGCTGTCTGTCACCCTCACTCTCGATAAACCCGGCAGGTGGGGTGGCTCAGGCCCGAGGCAGCTCTTTGAGGACTCTTCTGAGTCCGATGATGGTTCCTCCCTCTTCTCCAAGCGCATGGACTTGGGTCCTCGGAGGGCAGTCAGTGACGATAGCTCGTCCTTCTTAGGGTTGTTTCAACTCATCCTCGAGTCCACCGATGAAGCTCGGACCCGCTTCTAAACGGGCAGTGTATCCCTCACAGAGATTCTGGACCGAGGGATTCTCCTCACGGAGGCCTTCCGTGGCCGGGTTGAGTTGTGGGTCCGCCTTGGAACTTTGGCAGCATCCTGCTTCCTGCCCTGCACCTTCGGCCAGGATGGCCAGGAAGTATGACGGTCCCTACCAGTTCCCTGTCCGGTTTGGAACACCCCTCGGCCGAGGGGTTGGTTACCGACAGCGTTTTCCGGCATGCCAGGAACGCCAGGGATGTGGACAAACCTTCCGACAAGGAATCCAAGAAATTGGATTATGCCGGGCGAAAAGTCTATGCTGCGTCCTCTCTCGGCCTTCGTCAGGCCAGTTCGGCCGTCCTCATGGCAATTTTCCTCCACGCCCTGTTGGGCTCCCTGGATGAGGTTGTCCTCATCTTCCCGCAGATCTGCAGACTACGGTCAGGCAGGTGCAGGACCAGGCAGGGCAGTGGCCAAACAGCAGCTCCAGATCGCGTTAGACGTCGGGACTCATGGTGCCAGGTCTGTGGCGGCCGCAGTGGCCATGCGTCGTCGGGCTTGGCTGAGGATATCCACCTTTACCTCGGATACCCAGCACAAGTTGGCGGATGTTCCCTTTTTGGGGACTGACCTCTTCGGCCCTGGGGTGGAAGGTCACCTGCAGAGGATCGAGAAGTCCAATGCTACCTTGGACTTGGTCTCTTCCGCTCAGAAGGACAAAGGACGCAAGCCACAGCCTAAGCCCTTTCGTCCTTCTGCGCCCGCGGCGCGCCCGGCCCAGCAACGTCAGGGCCAGCAGGCTCGAGCTTGGCATCCCAAACCCAAGCCGTCGGCTTCCTCCAACAGGAAGCAGGGAGGTAAAGGCCCAGGAGGTTCCTCGGCCGGTCCCTCCTCCAAGCCTGCCCAGTGACGGGCTGAGGGGTGTCGCCCCCATCCCTGTCACCTCACCCCTGTTCTCCGTGGGGATGGCTCAGACACTTCCTTTTCCGCCTGGTCCGCTGTTACCACGGACAGGTGGGTACTGGAGGTGGTGGGAAAAGGCCTACCTCTAGAATTGAGCAGGCCCCGCCTTCAGAGCCGCCTGACTGGGGCCTCGGGTCCGCAGCCTTCACTGGCGGCTCATCGAGCCGACATCGCTCTCCTCCTCCAAAAGGAGGTGATCACGGAGGTAGAGGACCCCCCTTTAGACCCGGGGTTCGTGTCCAGGTATTTCCTGGTTCCGAAACGGACGGGGGGCTGGCACCCCATTCTCGACCTACACGACCTGAACAAGTTACTGGGTCTCGGACCTTCAGAATGGTCACTGGCACAGATAATACCACTCCTGGAACACGGGCGTGTGGTTCTGCTTTCTGGACCTACAGGACGCGTTTTTTCACGTCAGCCCCTATCCATCCGTCATATCGGAGATTCCTTCCGCTTTCCGTGCCGGAGGGATCCTCTTCGAGTTCCAAGCCATGCCCTTCGGCTTATCTCCAGCTCCCAGGGTCTTCACCAAATGCATGGCAGTGGTGACAGCATTCCTGCGGCGCCGAGGGGTCCGGATGTACCCTTACCTGGACGATTGGCTGATAGCAGCCCCCTCCAGACGGGAGGTGGAGCGGTCCAGAGATCTGGCCCTCCAGGTTTACTCTCAAGTCGGCCTTCTCATCAACAAGGCCAAGTCGGAACTCGAGCCGAAGCAGATGATCCTGTTCATCGGGGCAGAGCTTGACTCTCTTCGAGCCAGAGCATGGCTCCCGGCAGACAGGGCCGAGGTTCTTACCTCCTTTGCCCAATCATTTCTGGTTGGGCAATCGCGCCCTGCCCGGGACTTCCTGCGCCTCCTGGGCCTCATGACGGCCTGTACCAGCGTGGTCCAATGGGCACGCTGGCACATGTGCCCTCTTCAGTGGGGACTGGCCAGCCAGTGGTCACAACGCTGCGATCCATTGGACCAGCTAGTGATAGTGACCCAGGAGATGTGGAACGCTCTCCAGTGGTGGACCGTTCCATCCCATCTGCAGGAGGGCATCCCGTTTGTCCGCCCCGAGCCGACGGTCTCTCTATCGACCGATGCCTCTCTGATGGGTTGGGGTGCCCATCTGGGGGAACACCGAGTGCACAGCCTCTGGTCCCCGCGGGAGTCCCGATGCCACATCAACCTGCTGGAGCTCCGAGCGGTCCGCCTAGCTCTCACCGCCTTTGCCCAGTTTCTCCGGGGTCAAGTGGTCCGAGTCCAGACAGACAATACCACGACCATGTACTACCTGAACCGCCAGGGCGGGACGTGCTCCATGCTTCTATGCAAGGAAGCTCTCCGCATTTGGTCACTCGTGCGCAGCCTGGAGGCGGATCTCCTAGCCATTCATGTGGCAGGAGCCTCCAACACCCTGGCCGATGCCCTGAGCCGGAAAGGGGCTGAATCTCACGAGTGGTCTCTCCTGCCGGAGGTAGTACAAGATCTGTTCTCCCACTGGGGCACACCTCAGGTGGACCTGTTTGCCTCCAGGGAGAATGCGAAGCTGAGGCTGTTTCATGCCCACCCCCCTCAGCAGGGCTTGCTGCAGTGGGATGCCTTCTTGAGGCTGTGGACGCCGGGCCTCTTTTACGCCTTTCCCCCATTTCCCTTGATTCACAGGGTGCTTCTCAAGACAAGGAGGGACAAGGCGCAGGTGATTCTGATAGCCCCAGACTGGCCCCGCCAGTTCTGGTACCCAGATCTCCTCAGCCTCAGCTCCAGGCTCCTGAGGCAGCTTCCAGCTCGCCTGGACCTGCTCTCAGTCAATCAGGGGAAGGTGTTCCATCCGGACCTTCAATCCCTGCACCTGACGGCCTGGTTCCTGAGCGGCTAGAGTTCCAGGCCTTGGGTCTTTCCTACGAGGTCCTCAGTGTTGTTGAGGCATCCCGTAAGGAGTCGACCAGGAAATGCTATGCCTTCAAATGGAAGAGGTTTTCCATTTGGTGTCAGGGTAAGGGCTTGGACCCTTCCTCCTGTTCCTTGGCAAGCATTTTGGACTATTTATGGTCCCTTTCTAGTCAAGGGCTTAGGTCGACGACCCTAAAGGTGCACCTGGCAGCCATCTCTGCTTACCGGGCTCGGGCCAGGGAGCAGTCAGTGGCGCAGGAGAAGGTGGTCTGCGCTTTCAAAGGCCTTGATCACATTTCCCTCCGTGCGAGAACTCCACGTCCATGGGATTTACTGCTGGTACTGGCAAAGCTCATGGGCAAGTCATTCAACCAATGCACAGGTGTGAACTCTCACTCACTGTGGAAGACCGCCTTCTTGGTGGCTATCACGCCAGCCAGAAGGATGGGAGAACCCAGGCACTCTGCATTGAGTCTCCTTACCTGGTTCTTCCACAGGGACAAGATTGTCCTGTGCCCCACCAAATTTCTTCTGAAGGTGGTGTCGGAGTTTCACCTTAACCAGGTGTTGACTCTGCCGGTGTTCTACCCCAATCACACCTCGGAGGCGAATACAGGCTCCATACTTTGGACCCTAGAAGGGCGCTTGCTTATTATAAGGAGCGCACGGCTGAAATTCGGGGAGAGGTTCGCCAGCTGTTTGTCACCTATGCTGAAGCCGCACCTGGCAGACCTGCAGCCAAGCGGACGATAGGCAGGTGGGTCACCTCCTGCTAGATCTCTGGAAGGCTGGGAAGGAAGTTAGTAGGCACAGGGGCAGGTGCAATGCTGGTGAGATGGGTAGGAAACTGGCTGCAGGGAAGGCAACAGAGGGTGGTGGTGGGTGGGGAGCTCTCACACCCAAGGGCAGTGACGAGCGGTGTCCCACAGGGCTCGGTGTTGGGACCAGTGTTGTTTGGGATATTCATTGCAGACATATCATGGGACATCAAGAGCAAGATCAGTCTGTTTGCTGATGATACCAAGGTTGGCGCGTGGTGGATGACCTAGGGGATGGCAGGGTCGAGGATGATCTGGCAAAGCTTGAAACCTGGTCAGACACCTGGCAACTGGGCTTTTAATGCCAAAAAGTGCAAGGTGATGCATTTTGGGATGAAGAACCCAGGAGGACTTACCAGCTAGGGGGAGTGCAGCTAGCCCAGACAGAGGAGGAGAAGGATCTGGGTGTGCTCATCACAGGGTGAATGAACAACTCGGCACAGTGTAGGAAGGCAGCTGCAAAGGCCAACAAAATGCTGGGTTGTATTTGCAGGCGATATCCTCAAGGAGGGAGGAGGTGATTCTGCCACTGTATAGGTCATTAGTTAGACCACACCTGGAGTACTGCGTGCAGTTCTGGCGTCCAGTATCTGAAGAGGGACATTAAGTTACTGGAGGAAGTGCAGCTGAAGCGACAAAGATGATCAAGGGTCTGGGGACTTATCATATGAGAGGAGGTTGAAGGAGTTGAACATGTACTCACTGGAGGAGAGGAGAGACAGGGGACATGATTGAAACCTTTAAATACATGAAAGGAATAAACAAGACAGGTACAGAGGGCTGTTCAAAGTAAGGGAGGGAGGGCCACCAGGGGCCATGATATGAGACTGGAGTGAGGAAGGTTCAGGAGGAGATGAGGGACACTTTTACAGAGAGGGTGGTGGCTGGGTGGAATGCTACCTGCAGAAGTGGTATGCAGTAGAACAGTGGACTGCTTCAAACGAGGATGGGACAGGACAAGGGGAGGGTTAATGAAGGAAGGGTGGAAGGGAGGGCAGCTGCAGAATAAGGGTGCTAGCTGCACATTCGAGCAGACTTGATAGACCTCTAGGCCTTTATCTGCTGGCAAATTTCGTATGTTCGTATGCTATAAGTTGGCGGGCATGGAGCCTCCCAGAGGGATAAGAGCTCATTCTACCCGTCATACTGCTGCATCGGTGGCTGCTTCCAGAGACGTCCCTATCCAGGAAATCGGCAGGGCTGCTACCTGGAAGTCAGCACACACCTTTATTACAGGGCTTGACAAATCCTATAGCCCGACGTCCCGGACTACCATTTTTTATGTAGGGACAAGCAGATGCCAGAGTTCTGCTTGTCCCACGGACTACCATGCTGCAGTTTAAAATTTGCAGGTTTTACCTGCTTTTCTCTGCTGGCCACTAGATGGAGTCTTTGTGAGCATTTGTTGAATTGGCGCACCCCTTGCTTTCTGACCACAGCCGCCACCGTGCCTCCCATGTCCCGACTCCCGAATTACCTGTGCAGTCGAGCACCAGCAGACACTTGGGGAGGCGCGAGGGCGGCGCCAAGAAGAAACGCGCTCGTAACTGGTCAAAATAGCCAGACTGACAGGCTAGGCAGCCTATAGCTGATGGTACAGTCCTGTCAGTCCTGGCTATTGGTGATCGCGTTAGGGGTTGGACTGGAACTCTCAGAGTGGCAGTAGCACTAGCTCCGTGCACGTTGGCAAACACGCCATTTCGCTGCTCGGAGAGAGGCAGAGAGCACATAGTTTCTGTTTAGAGCACAGTCAAACTGTGTATTTGGGGCTGATTGCCGCGAGTCACTAGCAAATCAGTAATAGGAGAGAGAAATTAGAATATAATACAAATATATATTGGGAATTTTGGAGCAGGAGAGTAGGAGGCTCTGTAGTTTGGGGGGAGGGGGATGTGAGAGGAGAGAGAGTTTGCTTAGAGTGGAAAGTCTGATAAAACAATCTGCTGATTTTATATATATATATATATATATATATATATATATATATATATATATATATATAAAAAAAGAAGGGAGAACTAAGCAAAAACACTGCACACTGAATTCAGGGAGCTGTGTGTGTTGGTTGGACTTGTGTGGACTCGTGAAGTGAAGAAAAATAAAAGGATACACAGCTTTTAAATAAATAAAAAAGGCAAAAAAACATGAGACTCTAAGTGGGGGAAGTGATTGTGTGTTGAATTTAAGTTGTGGAATTACTAAACATTTCAATAATAATCGTGTGATAAGGGTTGGGGTGTGTGTGTGTGTGTGTGTTTGTGAGACAAGCCTGCCTTCCCTGAGAGAGCAGAGATCAGGGACTTGGACCTGACTGATAATGTGTGCCTCCTGCAAGACCACCGAACCTGCCCTGAGAGCCTAAGGGTAGAGTAGAGGAAATTGTGGAAGGGAAAGAACTGAATACTTAATAAAGTAAACAGTCGCAGTATAAAAAGAGATTGATACCAAAAAAAAAAAAAAGATAGCTACCTTAAATAAACTTATTAGCTAGTACTTTGTTTGTCCTACCAAGTACTTGGTGGAGGTGTGTGTGGCAGTGGGCTGTGAGTGAGACCTAACCTGCCCTGAGAGGAGAGGTACAGGAATTTGGGAACAACTCATGGACTTTTCTTAGAAATATACTATAGGAAGGGAAAGGGAAAACATTTTTGTGAAAAGTGACAGTGACACTACACAGAAGAAAATAATAAGCCCTAGCTAGTACTTTTTGGTGGAGGCGATGTGTGTGCGGCTGTGAGGCCAAACCTGACCTGAGAAGGAAAAGGCATTTTGGGGACACCTAAAAGTAAATAAACCTACCAGTACTAGCTACACTGGTGGAAGTGTTTGTTTGTGTGTGGCTGTGAGACCGAACCTGCCCTGAGAAGGGAAAAAGCAATTTCCTGCTAGTACTCCGTCCGCTCTGGACCCAGCCCTCCCCTACCCACCTATAGGAAGGGAAAGGAAAAACATTTTTGTGTGAAAAGTGACAGTGACACTACACAGAAGAAAATAATAAACCCTAGCTAATACTTTTGGTGAAGGTGTATGTGTGTGCGGCTGTGAGGCCAAACCTGACCTGAGAAGGGAAAAGGCATTTTTGGGGCCACCAAAAAAATAAAATAAACCTACCAGTACTAGCTACACTGGTGGAAGTGTTTGTTTGTGTGTGGCTGTGAGACCGAACCTGCCCTGAGAAAGGAAAAAGCAATTTCCTGCTAGTACTCCGTCCGACTCTGAACCCAGCCCCCTCCCACCTACCCACCTATAGGAAGGGGAAAGGGAAAAACATTTTTTGTGTGAAAAGTGACAGTGACACTACACAGAAGAAAATAATAAACCCTAGCTAGTACTTTTGGTGGAGGTGTATGTGTGTGTGGCTGTGAGGCCAAACCTGACCTGAGAAGGGAAAAGGCATTTTTGGGGACACCGAAAAAATAAAATAAACCTACCAGTACTAGCTACACTGGTGGAAGTGTTTGTTTGTGTGTGGCTGTGAGACCGAACCTGCCCTGAGAAGGGAAAAGCAATTTCCTGCTAGTACTCCGTCCGGCTCTGGACTAGCCCCTCCACCTACCCACCTCTGTCCTGCCCTCTTGTAGTGCTGCATAAGCACAACAGCTTAAGGTAAAAAAATTACAGAAACACTACACACACAAAGATAACACAAAATAGAATTTTATTGTGTACAATAATACAACAATCTTTATTAGTTTATTTCACAATTGCAGCATAGAAGACAGTTAAAATAATGCAACAAAATAAGCCAAAGCAAACTACTCTATTTTCCATTTGGACAGGGAAAAAATCTTCTTCATTGGAAACAAAAAGTAAAGAGCCTGACCCTGAGCCTTCTTCACAGTCTGAAAGCCAGCCCCAACCAGCCCCCCTGGCCCTACTAGTGGTCAGGAAAAAACAACCAAGGTTCTCAGTCTGGGTCTGTGTTTGTAGACATAACAGGCGATCAGTCTAACTTGACCGTACCAGTTTCTGAAACGAGTGAGCATAACAGTAGCAGCAGTTCAGTGCCATCACATTCTGGTTCAGTACAGGTAAAGCGACCTTTCATTTTAGATGATGAGAAATAAACACTGAGAAAAGAAGCAAAGATAAAAATATGATGTTGAAAAAGGCTCGAACATTTCAGCATCACTGGCTAAATCAGTTTACCTGGTTAAGGTATGATGACCAAAAATCGTCATGTACTGCTCTGCCTGTAGAAATATCCCACTCTTGGCGACTCCTGCTTATTCAAAAAACCCTACGTGTTTGCCACTGTTCAAATAATTTCAGAATTGAGTCCGTGAGAGCCCATGAGAAATCGAATCACATATAATTTGTGCAAACCAGCATAGTCACGAAACTGGTCAACATGCAGTCAATTTTAACATATCTGAAACTGCAATATATCATGCATTTTCTCAGATGGAGGAAGTCACCAAAAATAAAATGAGGCATTTATTTAACACCGCATATTCCTTGGCTAAAAATTTACCTCCTTTCTCAGATATGGAGTGGCTTTGCACATTGCAAGAAAAAAATGGGGTTAAACTCAGCAGCAATTACGCAAATGGTAAACGGGCCAGAGATTTCTGTAACACAGCATCAGCTGTCATGTCTACAACACAGATCCAGACTATCAAAAATACAAAATTCGTTACTGTTCTTGCAGATGGCAGTACAGATGCAAGCATTGTAGAGTGGGAAAATGTCTTCCTTCGTTTTGTTGATGGCGCATGAAAAAAGTTACAACTGTGTTAATTAAAGCTGTACCTCTTGAACATTCTCACGCAAGATGGAGTTTTTAAAGCAATAACCTCTGCACTTGAGTCTGTTGATCTTTCTTTGCGGACCTTAACGATGTGAGCAGACCTGGACCAGTTCTCGTATGTGCCAGCTTTGATGGTGCTAGTGTGATGATGGGCCATACAGGTGGCACCATAGCAAAATCCGGAACATTTCCCACTGTAATACCCATGCATTGCGTAGCCCACAAACTGGAGTTAGCAGTTCTCGACGCCATGAAAAAATCCCTTTGTTCAAAAAGTAGAAAACACCTTGAAAGGAATTTTAAATTTTACCACTACAGCCCCAAGAAACTTCGGGAACTGCAGGAAATAGCAGATGTCATACACACCGAGTTGGCTCATTTCAGTGCAATAAAGCAAGTGCGTTGGCTTGCAAGTAAGACACGTTCAGTTCATGCTGTTCAAGTCAACCTGCCTACAGTAATTCAGCATCTTGAACATGTGTCAAACTCTGCTGGTGATGATGGGGCCAAAGCAAAGGCACTTCTAAGAGATGCACAGTACAGTTTGTAAAATCACTGTTTATTCTTCAAGATTTTCTGCCAATATTGAAAAATTTATCACTTGAATTTCAGAAGGATGACCTACTAATATTAGAAGTCCCCAACTCATTGAGACATGCTTACTTCAGTTGACTGAGCTAAAACAAGACCTGGAAAGTTTATGACATCATTTCTGAACCAATATAATCCTGCAGAGAAATGCATGAACTACCTCATTTCAAAACGTGGCAGTGAGGACAAGATCGTTCCTTTTACTTTCAAAAGGAACTGCCCAGAAGTAAATTTTACGACTGATACACAGCTGCACAGTTTAATAGATGCAGCAGTATCTTACATTGATCAGCGTTTTCAGAATTTCTCGGAAGAACCTCTGAAATGGTTCAGTTGCTTGGATTTCAAAAATTTTGATCTGTCACGAGAAGAACTTGCACAATTTGGCACAACTGATTTAAGTAATTTATTAGACTACTTTCACAACTTTTTTCTGAAGATCATGTAACCAGTATAAAAGGGAGTATTGTGCATTAAAAGCAATGCTTAAGTCTGCAGTTGACAAGCCATATCTGCAAGTGTATTCACGACTACTCTGAGAGAAACCTGCCCAGCTTACATCCTTAACCTAATAGAAATGTTACTGGCTATGAGTGTGTCTACTGCTAAGTGTGAGAGTATTCTCCATTCAGAATCTTATAAAAACAAAAATAAGAACAAGTTTGGCTGATGACACGCTCCAGTCACTTCTGCATAAAGCAGTTGAAGGCCCTGCATTAGACAGCTTTGATCCGGATCAAGCTATCAACCACTGGCTACTATCTGGTCCTGGCACACGCCATATTCATGGTCATCATGGTCATGCTAGTTCAACTACTAGTTCTGCCGATTCACACGAAAATGTCCCTGAGGCTGTCACTAGTCTTGATGACGACATGACTGAATATGATGCTCCGGCTGGAGCAAGCTCAGGCTTCCTGTAACTTTTCCCGATGCTGATGCTGTACTGTCTGCTACTCTGCTGTAATGATGTTCTCACTATGCTGCAGGCTGGCACTCTGTGCTGCTGCTGCAACCACACTGCTGTCAGTTCCTCGCTGCTAATGCTAATTCTGTCTATGCTCGCAGCCTCGCCATGCTGCTGACAAAAATAAAATCATATTATTTATTCTCCTTATTGTCTATTTCAACACTAAATAACTACTACAATAAATCCATTGAGTTTTCTGTAGTTTGATACTTTCCATTAAAAATATGCCATCTTATACCGGGACTACCAACTCAAGCACTGGGACAACTACTTTTGGACAAGCCACTTGTCCTTGGACAAGTACTAATTTTAAAATTTGTCAAGCCCTGCTTTATTACCCATTACCACATCGACCTTGAGTCATGCCGGGATGCTGGTTTTGGGGCCTCGGTTCTCCAGTCTCTCTTTCCCAAGTAAGTATCGGGGGTGTGCGCCTTGCCTCCCTCCTCCCGGAGAACTGCTAGGAGTCTGCCAGACAGTGTGGATGAACAACATATCCATGTCCCTAGAAATACAGGTTACTCACCTCTAACAGGAGTTCTAGGAATGGTATATGTTGTTCATCCTACCATCCACGACCTCCCGGCCTGACGCACAACCTGAGCTTCCAGCGGCCAGATCTGGCATCATGGGGCGGAGCCGAGAGTTTTACCACCGGTGGGTGGGAGGAGCCAGCTTGAAGACCTTCCGGCAAGATTTAAAGCGGCAAGGAACCTGCCAGACAGTGTGGATGAACAACATATACCATTCCTAGAACTCCTGTTACAGGTGAGTAACCTGTATTTTGAAAGCCCTCAGGTGCCCAAGCCCCTGGCAGCCAACAAGGCCAGAGAGTTGGCTTTAAAAGGAGAGACAGCAGCCAGCAGCCTGGAGGCGCTCCTTTTCGTGGCCCGAATTCCTCCCAAGCCTCTCTGCCCACTCCCGGCTCTGCCCAATGACTCCCTTCTGACCCCCCTCCTCCAGAGGAGGTTCCAGGGGGGCAGAAGGGAGTCGCTTCTCCCTTTATGTGAAGGGCTGGAGCTCTATAACTGCGGACCAGTGGGTCCTTGATATAAGGAGAAGACATATGCTGGAGTTCACCGAGATCCCCCCATATACCCCTCCAAGGTCCTCAAGATATCCTCCTTCTCACATTCCTCTCATAGAAGGAGAGATTCAGGCCCTCTTGCAGAAAAGGTCGATAGAGCCAGTCCCTCTGCAGCAGCAGGGAAAGGAATATTACTCCCATTTCTTCCTTGTCCCAAAAGAAGACCCAGGACCTTCATCCCATTCTGGACCTCAGCTCTTTAAACTATTATATAGAGTACAGAATGTTCCAGATGGTGACTTTTCCAGGGCTTATTCCTCTGCTGCATCAGGGAGACTGGCTGTGCTCCGTAGACATGCAAGATGCATACATGCACATAGGGGTCCCCCCCCACAGGAAGTACCTGAGGTTCCACTTCCAGGGGGGTGAATTACCAGTTTCGGATTCTCCCGTTCGGCCTCTCCACCACTCCTTGAGTCTTCACAAAATGCTTGGCAGTAGTAGCTGCGGCTCTAAGGCTCCAGGGACATTATGTCTTAATTTACCTTGATGATTGGCTGCTTGTGGCCCCATCAAGGGCACACCTTAAGGCTCTCGGAGACACCTATATTCTCTTCCGAGAGCTGGGGATCACCCTGAACCTTCCAAGATCTTCCCCAGAGCCCAGCCAAAGACTCTGCTTCAAAGGGGCGGTCCTGGATTCGGCCCAGGGCATGGCTTTTCTACCCCCAGAGAGGGGAGATCACTTGCGGGAGATTGCCGAATCAGTCCTAGTAACCCCTTAGGTCCGGGCCAGGACCTTCCTCAGACTTCTGGAGCACATGGCGGCAGCCATTCCTGTGACTCCTCTGGCCCGCCTCCACATGAGAATCCCACAATGAATGCTCAGAATGCAGTGGGATCAATGCTCAGATGGCCTAGACCACATGGTCAGGATCACAGAGCCAGTAAAGAAGACACTTCTTTGGTGGTTGGACCCTCTAAATTTAGAAAAAGGGGCCCCTTTCCGTCCGGAGCCCCTAAATCAGACTCCTACAATGGATGCCTTAGATTTGGGTTGGGGTGCACCTGGGGGTCCGTCAAACGCAGGGAATCTGGACCCCCATGGAGCGCGAACTCCACATCAATGTCTTGGAAATGCGAGCAGTCCACAGTACACTACACGCCTTTCAAGAGGACCTTGTCCCAGGCTCTCTTCTTGTTCAGACAGATAACATGGCGGTCATCTTCTATATCAACAAGCAAGGGGGCGCTTACTTCTACCCCCTGTGCAGGGAGGTGATGAGAGTCTGATACTGGGTGCCGGAGTGGCACATCTCACTGTCCGCAGTGCACATTTCAGACACCCTAAATGACTTGGCCGACAGCCTAAGCAGGTCTCAGTCCAAGGCGCACGAGTGGGAGCTACTGCATTAAGTAGCAGACCAGCTCTTCGACACAAGGGATCGTCCAGAGCTGGACCTCTTTGCATCACCACGCAATGTAAAACTGCCAATTTTCTGCTCGCGAGAGCCCGCACCTGGTGTTTTCTGGCCAGACACGTTGTCCTTTGTTGGGCAGGGAGGTTTCTTTACGCCTTCCCTCCTTTTCCTCTCATTCAGAGAGTTCTTTTGAAGGTACAGGCCGAAGGGGCTCAGATGATTCTAGTCGTCCCTCTGTGGCCTTGGCAGATTTGGTTCCCACTACTTCAGTGGTTGTCCACGGAACCTCCAGTCCCGCTGCCAATATGCTCGCAGTTGCTGTCCCAGGATCAGGGTTCGCTGGTCCATCCCAATCTCAGGTCTTTGCACCTTCATACTTGGCTCCTTCGTACGTAGCAAAGTCCAGGTATGGGGTCTCCCAAGAGGTGGCAGACGTCCTTGTATCGGCAAGGAAGCCCTCTACTCACTCCACTTATCTATGAAGTGGAAGCGTTTCTGCTTATGGGCGTTGTCTCACCATCTGGACCCCCTTACCTGTCCAGTGAACTCAGCATTGCAGTATCTCCTCTCCTTATATCAACAAGGCTCGAGCTACTCCTCCGTAAAGGTGCACATGTGGGCCATTTCCGCATATCACACCCTTTTGGAGGACAAAACCTTAGCTCAATTGGATGTGACCCACACCTTTTTATGGGGGATTTTACACATGAGACCTCCCATTAGGGATCCTGTCCCACCCTGGGACCTCCTGTTTGTGTTGGAGAAGCTTACTCTTCCCCCTTTTGAACCTGCAGCTGACTGTCAGCTGCATTACCTTTCCTGGATGGTTTGTTTTTTAGTTGCTGTTACTTCAGCTCAAAGAGTTTCCGAGCTTCAGGCTCTGATGTGTAAAGAGCTGTATTTAATTTTCCACAGGGAAAGGGTTTCCCTCAGAACAAATCCTCAGTTCCCTCCTAAAGTGGTCTCGAAATTGACCCTCAACCAGTCGGTTGACCTTCCAGTTTATTTTTCTTCTCCCTCTAATAGGGGAGAAGCTCTCCTTCACACTCTGGACGTTCACAGGGTGCTGATGTACTACCTAAAGCACACAGCTGCACACCGTAAATCGGAGCAACTGTTTGTGACCTTCACGCCACAGCACTTGGGTAAGCCGGTGTCCAAGCAGACTACTTCCAAGTGGTTTGTCCACTGCATTGTATTTTGCTATGAGAAGCACAATAAACCCCTTCTGGGCCCGGCTAGGGGTCACTCCACCAGAGGAGTCTCTGCTTCCTTTGCCGCTCTGCAGAATGTCTCCTTCAGAGACATATGTGCAGCTGCTGCCTGGAACTCTGTGCACACCTTCATAAAGCACTGTAGCCTGGACATTGCATCCACATGCCATGCTGGCTTCGGCCTGGCAGTCCTTCAGGGACTTCTGTCTTGTCTTGCTGTTTCCAGCATCATACCATCTTCCACCTCCCAGGGTTAGGCTCCTCCTTGGCGTGGGACTGCTTGGGATTCAGTCCTAATGGTTATAGCCTGTTGCAAGAGTACCCACTCGAAGTAAGATAGTACAGTTATGTAAGAACTTACCATAACAGTAGATCTTCAAGAGGAACTCTTGCAGCAGGCTCTGTTTTCCCGCCCTCCGTCCCCCGAATGAGGTGTACAGATCATCATCATCTTATTCAGGCTTCGCCTCCTTCTCTCGTCAGGGCCCTTTCGCGGGTCTTGGTGGGGGAACTGGGGTGGAGCTGGATCCGCCCCCTTTTATACCATGGCTGATGTTGGGGTGGAGCTGACGTCGAAGGGGGCAGTCCCTTTTGGGTACTGTTAGCTGAGAAGTTTTCCGATGGGTCCTAATGTCTGCAGTGTTAGTCCCAATGGTTATTGCCTGCTGCAGGAGCTCCTCTCAAAGATCTACTGTTACAGTAAATTCTTACGTAACTGTACTTTCCCTGGACATTAAGAGGGCCTTACGATTCTACATCAGTAGGTCAGGGGGATATCCATCAAGCCAAGCAACTCTTTATGTCTTTTAACATGGCCCGGCTGGGTCAGCCAGTATCTGTCAAATGCATCTCTGCTTGCATAGTGGCATGCCTTCGCCATTGCTACTCTGTGGAACAGGTCAAGTTAGAAGGCCAGGTGTGTGCCCACTATATTAGAGCAGTAGCTGCGTCCCTGGCAAAGATCCACTCTGTTCCCATTGCCGATATTTGCAAACCGTCTACTTGGGGCTTGGTGCACACCTTTGTGAAGCACTACGCTCTGGATGTCCATGGCAGACAGCATGCTTCCTTTGGCAGGACAATCCTTAATGGAATTCTGTCCTGAGTGAGCTCCTGTCCTACCACCCTGCTCGGGGGATTAGTTTAGCTTGGTACTCTAAACCAGAAGTATGAGTAAATGGTGAAGACCAAGTTTAGGAAAATATGAAAATTATGTACTCACCGTAATGCTTGATCTTCTTTTGGACAAGTCTTCACCATTTATTCATACGCCCACCCACCATCCCCCGAGCTCACTCAATCTGTTTCTGGTCTTAACTCTCTCATTTGGTTTGGGCTGTGAAGGCATTGTTTAAATTTACCCTTCTTATACGGGTCTGTCGGGCTATTTTATGCCCTTGTTAGGTTAGGTGTTTCCTAGTTTTTGTTATGCTGCACCTCCTCAGTAAAAAGGGTACTGAGGTGGTTGGAGGGTCGACACCAAAATAGCCTACACAGGTGCAGGACAGTCTCGTGGTGCCGCATATGCGCGGTCCTACCTTGGTGCCGGCCCTCCTGAAGATTTTTGCTTCCCACATGGTCCCAGCAACTCCGGCTTGTAACCCAGAAGTATGAATAAATGGTGAAGTCCAAGAAAATCAAGAATTGCAGTGAGTATGTAATTTTCTTTTTTCTTCAGGCAGGGCCTACAGGTTGTTGGCAACATGTTTGGGGAGACAGTTCTGTACTTTTGAAGACTAAATCAGATTGGGGAGAACGTTACGGTTGAGAAGCCCAAGGAAGACCCCACCCCGATTCACCAAGAGTCAGGACAGTGAAAACCATGTTTTTTCCTTTTGCTGCTTGGGGAGTGGAGGTGGGGAGTTAGGATTGGAAGCTCTAATGGCACATTTCCCTACTTTTGTCACTTTATTCTGAACTCTAACTGGTACATTAATGCAGCTGTTTTGAAGAATTTCCTTCCTTTTTGAGATAGTAGAATCATATCCTCATTCACACAAGTCCCTTTGGGACCCGCATGAATACGTCCATTTGACTGAGGAAGCACAGGGCCATCTGGCTGCGTTTCCATTCTCCAGGAAAGCAATTTATCTGCTTCGTAGTAATTATTTTTGTGGAACTCGCTTCAAAGAAAAAAATGTTTAAAGTGTTCCTCCTGGCCGGCCTGGTGGTGCTGAGGGTTGAAGCACTGCATGCCACATGTCGCGCCACGCCGGCAACCTGAGTTTGGAAACAGACTTGTGACGCTGGGGGCTGGCAGGGGAGGGAGAGGACTGAGCATCTGCGGACTGCTCTCCTCTCCTGGGGTGGGTAGTGGGGTAGCCTCGCTCTGCAGTGCCCCCCGGTGGAGACTGGGAGCAATGCATAAGCAGCGCACAGGAAACCAGAAGGAAAAGCAGAAATAGCTCCAGGACCAGCCGGATGATGGCTGCCAGTCTGCCGACACCACCGAAGCTCCTGAAGGAGCCATGTCTACCTCAGCAGTGCCCTGGGCCAAAAGTAGAGTGTGCTGGTCTGTCCCCACCGGTGCCTTTCCCCTCGGAGGAGAAGGGCCCACCTGGCAAAGGGTTACACCGAGGAGGGCTGCTATATGAGGTTGGAGACTCGAGAGTAGTAGTAGGAGGCATGTCGGGGACCCTGGTAGCTCGAAGGAGTGGAAGATCATGGAGCATGCAGGGCAGCAAAAACAGATAATACAAAAAAAAAAAATGTTCCTCCTAACTCTTGGTGGTTGATTGTATATGGGGAAAAATGTGTTTTAGGGGTTTGTAGCCACTTGGGCTCCTGTCCTGGAAACAATTTAGGGTGATGGCTGGTGCTTTTTCCCCAACACTACCATAGGTCACACCAGGCCATTTTCTGGCCTTTGGTCCCTGCACCTCTGCCCCTTGACTCCAGCTCCTTCTCTTCTCCCACTTCCTCCTCCAAGGAAGAGGACACCTGTGTCCATCCTTCCTCTGACACTGAAGACACTCAGTACTAGCAGTTCCTTGGCTTGCGAGATAGTGCCAGGGGTTTGGTCTGTGACATTTTGCTAGTCATAACCCTGCTAGCCCGGCACTGTTATTCCTTGGTGATTACAGCAGAGACTCCACAGTCATCCCTCCCATGTCCTCAGCCCTTCACAGAGGCATCCATTGATGTCTGGCTCCATCTCTTTGCCCCTTCTCCAGCCCCGAGAGATGTCCACAACAGATATTGCGCTCCCGTGAGATCTCCAGGTGCCATACCACATCACTGTTCTGGGTTTCTGCTCCTGGACACCCCATCTGGACATAGGCACCCGGTACATGACCTTCCCCCTGACTTTGAGTCAGCTGAGTTTGATGTCTGGGGCAGCTGTTTTTTTTTCTGTGGCATGCTCCATGCTGTGCATTTCAGCACATCATGCCCACCAGGTGACCTATGGCAGGTGCATGTGTATGATGCTGTGTCAGCTCCTAGCATCACTACTAGACTACAAGGCAACCAGGGAGGCCATTCACCTTTCCACTAAGGGCCTGAAGCTGGCGAGACACCAAGCAAGGGCATCTGAGACACCAGTGAAGTAGCTTCCATGCAGGTGTGAACTGCAGTCTGCATTCGGTGGATGGCATGGCTTCACCTTTCCAGGTTGGCACTCTTGGCATAGGGTGCTCAGCTTGTGCTTCCAGGGGACTCACTTTTTTCCCCTGCAGGGTCAGGCGTGAACTGTTGGGGCGCATTCCTGCTCCCAGGCCACAGGAGCCTCTGCCAGCCCCTGATTAATCTCTGGCCCAGCCAGACCCATAAGGAGTCTCTGCCTGAGGGAGTAACTTTTTCCTTCAGGGTGAGCCAACACTACCCTTCTGGGGTTAAAGATTGATTGAATCTTACTTCGAGAAACAGCTCTTGCAGCAGGTTGCACCATTAGGACTTAAGCCGGCAGGCACCAGGACCCCATGGAAAATGTCTAGCTAACAATATCCAGCAGGGGACCGCCCCCGACGTCGGCCCTGCCCCCGACATCCAGCATCATACAAAAGGGGTGGTCCCCCAGCATCCCCCAGTTCTTTTCCCACCGTTTACTCACCAGCATTGACCTCACAGACACCTCTAGCAGATGAATGACGCTCAAAATCAGTATTTTAAATTTAAAAAGCACCCTCATGTCGTCTTCTCCGACTCCTTCTCTCGAAGGACATCCTTCCAAGTGTGCTTGCGGCAAAAAGATCCCGTTTAAGGACCACCACACGGCTTGTGTATAGTGCCTAGGCCCAGAGCATGATATTAAGGCTTGCTCCATTTGTCAACAGTTTAATAACAGGACCAGGATCCGCCGCCAAAAAGCTCTTTAGGGGTTCCTTTTAGAAGTGAAAATCAAGGCCATGTAGAAAAAACGTTCCTCCAGGGGGAATCTTCCCAACATAGATCTGGGAAACACCGCTAAAAGCACCGGGGTAAGGACAGGACTAGATCCCCGAGTCAGGCCTCAGAGTCCAGAGCCAGCTCCATCTCTAAGAGGTCAGACAGGTCCCCCTCCCGGGCTCGCTTTCAGCCCCCTCTGGTGAAGGTACGCTCTGCAGGTGACTCTAGTACAGTCTCCCTTCAACCTATCAAGACTAAGAAAGATGGCCGGATGCCAGGCTCGTCAGCCAGACTCTAGGCTTCGGACCGGCACAATCTAAATCGGCCCAGAAACAGGGTGCAGATGCATCTGACAGACTCTGGGACTCTGACCAATATTCGGTTTCCCAACCTCCTAGAGGGCCGGATGCCCCTCCAAGGAAAATGATGGAGCTGACGTCTCTTAAGCGGACCACAGAGCCCAAACGGACGACCGACCCGACACCCGCTAAATGGCCCAAATAACCGATGGCAGTGCCACCTACACCGGCTGATACTGGTCGCCAGGGGTCCTCGGATGAGGAGATTTCCAACATGCCTGACTATCAGACATGTGATACTGAGGACGTCGGCCTGCCTCTAGACCCGACTACGCCTCAAGACCCGATGCCCGAGTCCGTCCTCCGGCGTTAATCTACAAGAGGTGAAAGACCTTTTTAATTTTTGGTGGGAAACCATTAAGAAGGATGTGATGCCCACAAAACCTCCACACCCTCCTCTGAAACCCAGCGACAAGGTGTCACCTACCCCTAAGGAGCCTACACCACCTCCTAGAGGCAGGTCAAGAGAAAAGAGAAGACCCCCCCCACCCAGGTCTCCCTCGGGGTCCCCTAGCCTAAAACACCCAAAAGGCAGACAGCCCACACTGGGGGATGACTCAAGGCCAGATACTTCCGACACCTCCAGGTCCCTTTCTCCAATTAGTCTCCCATCACTGGACCTGCGAGACCTGCCTAGGTCACCACCGGATGATCCCTCCTTTTCTGATATCATGAGGCACATCCAGGAGAATATGGGGTGGGAGATGGAAGATTTAGATCCCGAACGACAGCGCCTCGCCCGGTACCTCAGGCAAAAAGATCCTAAGCCTGAGGTGGGCCCACCATTGGTGAATACCTTTACTGACGTCAGTTAAGCTGCTTGGAAGCACTCGCACTCCACTCCGGCAGTACCCAAGAAGGCTGATCACCTCTATAGGGCACCCATGGAAGACCTCTGTTTGGCACAGCAACCTTTGGCCGATTCTCTGGTCATTACAGCCTTGCATGACCGGTCCCAGAGACCTCAGCACTTGAGCACTCAGCCACCGGACCAGGAATCTAAACAGCTAGATTCACTGGGGAGAAGCATGTACTCTTCCTCTACATGCTCGATAAGGTCTCTCAACTATCTGACGCATGTAGTGCAGTTTCAGAACGCCCTGTGGAAACAGGGCCAAGTCCTTATCAAAGAATTTCCGGAGGGCGATAAAAAGGAGGAGCTCTTGCCGGCCCGGTGGCGCTGAGGGCTGAGGCGCTGGACGCCACACCTCGCGCTACGCCGGCGACCCGGGTTCGGGAACGGACTCGGGTAGCCGGGGGTCGGCAGGGGGAGGGAGGATCGAGCGTCCCAACGGATGCTCCTCCCTCAGGGTGGGAACCAAGAACGCTGCCTCGCTGCTCTGCATCACCCTCGCAGCGTGGAAGCACCGAACATGAGGATGGAGGCGGCTCCAGATTGGCGGTCTGGAGGGCGTTGGCGGCGCATGAGGGCTTGGCGCTGCGTCACGCACGCCACCGGACGCACGCCCCAGCGCATGACGCCCTCAGAGGGCAGGGGAAATCAGGGAGAAAACGAAAAACCCTCTCGGTAGCCCTAGATGATAGCCTCTCGGTACCATCCGGACCACCGAAAAGAGGGACAGACCCCACTGTGCAGGGAGAGAGAAGGAGGCACTCTAGGGCAGATCCCACCGGAGGGAATGGACGGCTGAGAGGAAGGAAGGAGTGGGCTCCGAGAGCAGAGAAGGAGGCAAAAGAGAAAGTAAAAAAAGGAGGAGCTCTTGAACCTCTCCGTGCTGGATCAGACATGGGAACCCAGGTTCTTTGGGCGCTTATGATTCAGTGGACTCGGCGGCCAGGGGCGCGGCTGCAGACATTTGTCTCCAGAGACACTCTCGGCTGAGGGTCTCCGGCTTTACCCCGGACGTCCAGAAGAACATCCTGGACATCCCGTATAACAGAGCAGTCCTTTTTGGTGAAGAATCTGAAAGAGTAATCACCAAATTACAGGACTCTGGGAAGGCAGTCAGGATCATACAAGCTATGTACAGGCCTAAGAGTGGTTCCTTTCGTAGGAACCAGAATCATTTTCGCAGACAGCAGCAATGGCAACAGTCACGTTCTGGCCAGCAACCCAGGGACAACTTTAACAAAAACAGTCAACCAAGATTCCCCACAGGTCAGGGCCAGAAACACCAAAAATCTGCCCAACCCGCTGGGTCTAATACCACCACAGCATGACTCCTTCCCGGCCCCCGGCCTTCCTCTGGATCCAAGGGAAGGAAAGGTCAGGGGTCGTATCTCTTACCACCTCTCAGAGTGGCAGAGGATAACCTCCAACAGGTGGGTTCTTCAAATAGTAGGTCGTGGACACTCTATCGAGTTCCTCGACTGCCCACCATCAAGGCCTCATCTGCTCTCCCGTTATTCGGGTCAGCATGCCTTGCTCATGCAGAAAGAGATTGTGGCACTCCTGGACAAGGATGTCATAGAACCAGTTCCACTGAACCAGAGAGGAGAAGGCTATTGTTCACACGTCTTCCTGGTTCCGAAAAAGAGAGGAGACCTATGCCCGATTCTGAATCTCAGCGATCTCAACACCTTGGTGTTCTACAAAAGCTTCTGCTTGGTCACCCTTCCGGGTCCCATCCACATGCTCAAGCAGGGCACATGGCTCATGCTGCTGGACATGCAGGATGCATATCTCCATCTCTCCATCACACGAGCATACCGGAAATTCCTACGCTTTAAGTTCTTGGGATGCCACTACCAGTTCCGAGCTCTCCCCTTCGGTCTGTCCTCAGCGCCTCGCGTGTTCACAAAGTGTGTGGCAGTAGTAGCAGCAGCTCTCAGGAGACAGGGTCACTATGTGTTCCCATACCTAGACGACTGGCTTGATAGCCGTGATTCAAGACACTCGTTCCCTCTTCAAATCACTAGGCATTACTGCCAACCAGGAGAAGTCATGCCTTGTCCGTTCACAGAGGTCGCAGTTTATCACTGCGGTTCTCGACACCGATCAAGGGAAGGCCTTCCTGCCTCACGACAGGGGGGAAAGCATTTGATTCCTCATCTGGGACATGATGGAAAAGAAATTGGTCTCAGCCAGGACCATTCTTTGCCTGCTTGGACACATGGCAGCAGCCATCGCAGCGGTACCCCTAGCTCAACTCCTTATGCGGATTACCCAGTGGATGCTAAGAGCCCAATGGGACCAAAAGCAGGATCATCTGCATCAGCTAGTCCAGATCACGAACACAGTCATCCAGGACTGGCAATGGTGGCTCATCCCAGAGCACCTTTCTATAGGAGTCCCTTTCTTAGTGCCTTCTCTAACTCTGACTCTCTCCACAGACACCTCGGGGTCCGGTTGGGGAGCCCACCTGAAAGGAGTCAGGACCCAGGGATCTTGGACGACCCTGGAGTCTCACCTCCACATCAAGATCCTCAAAATGAGGGCAGTCCTGTATGCTCTGCAGGCCTTCCAGTCAGAGATCACGCCAGGTCTTCTGTTACTTCAAACAGACAATACTTCAGTGATGTATTATATCAACAAGCAAGGAGGCACTCATCCTACCCTCTGTGCAGGGAAGCAAAGAGGGTATGGGATTGGGTACTACAGCATGGCACAGAGATCACTGCAGTACACGTTCCTGGTGTGGACAACACCATTGCAGATTGCCTGAGCAGGTCGCAAGCCAAGGCTCACGAATGGGAACTGCTGGAAGTAGTAGTAGAGGATCTGTTCTGCAGATGGAGGACACCAGATTTAGACCTATTCGCATGCCAATCCAAAACTAAACTGTCCAATTTCTGCTCGCTAGATCCAGGGCCTGGTGTTTTCTGGCGAGACGTATTGTCCCTCTCTTGGATGAGCAGGTTCCTCTATGCTTTCCCACCCTTCCCTTTGATCCAGAGGGTTCTACTGAAACTCCGCAAGGAGGAAGCCATGATGATTTTTTAGACTAATGCGCTCTACCTTGGGGTCTCTGGAGGTACCCCCGTTGGCTGCAGCTGGTGCAGAATGAAGCTGCCAGGTTGTTGACAGGCTTGTCGAAATTTTGCCATGTCACCCTGTTACTGCGGGAATTGCACTGGTTGGCAATTCGATGGAGGGTACTCTTCAAGGTGGGCTACATGGTTTGGGCCCTCGCTACCTGACTGACCTTCTGACACCAGCTGCCTCAGTTCGTTCCCTCCAGTCTTCCTCTAGGGGCCTCCTGGCGATTCCAAGGACAAGACTTAAAATGTCCGGCAACCTAGCTTTTAGTGTCGCCGGCCCTGTCCTGTGGATCGCTGCCGCCTTTGGTGAGGGAGGCCCCGTCAGTGGAAGTTTTTAAGATCCGCCTTAAGGCATATTTATTTCAGCAAGCTTTTGTGGATTTGGTATGAGATTGCTGTCACTGTAATCCCTGTCGTGTGTGACTGTAAAGGGTTTAACAGTAGTGGGGTATATGTGTTTCCTTTTATAATTGGATTTTATATATGTATTAATAGAGTGCCGTTGAATTTTGTACAGCGCCCAGAGCCTCCAGGATTGGGCACCTAGAAAAAATAAAGTTTACCTTACCATTTTAGTGGTGCCTTTCTGGCCCAGGCAAATGTGGTTCCCACTCCTGAACCAACTGACCCAGGACCCACCTTTCCTTTGCCGGTCAGCTCACACCTGTTGTCCCCAGAGGCCGGCTCCCTGGTCCACCCGAACCTCAGGTCATTGAACCTGCATGCCTGGCTCCTAAGGACATAGTAGTCCTTAGACACAGGGTTTCACAGGGAGTAGCGGATATTGTAGTTGCGGCAAGAAAATCCTCCACTCATGCCACCTGCAGTATGAAATGGTGCAGGTTTTGTCTTTTGCTCAGGCCTGTGGCTTAGCACCACTTGACTGTCCCGAAAGGTCAGTGCTGGACTACCTCCTATCCCTGTATGAATCCGGGCTAGCGTATTCCTCTATAAAAGTACACCTCTGTGCCATTTCAGCATACCATTCCCCGGTAGGTCAGAGGTCACTAGCGCTGCTAAAGGCCTTCCCGTGCTTTTCTGCATGGTATCCTCCATTTAAGACCTCCTATCAAGGACCCCATTCCATCTTGGGATTTTCTTTTTGTCCTAAAGCAGCTCACGCTGCCCCCGTTTGAACCAGCCGTGGATTGCGACTGCGTCTTTGCTCTTGGAAGACATTATTTTTGGTTGCAGTTACTTCAGCCAGAAGAGTTTCTGAGCTTCATGCGCTCATGTGTAAGGAACTTTACTTGGTTTTTCACAAGGACAGAATGTCCTTAAGGGCAAATCCTAAGTTTCTTCCCAAGGTTGTCTCAACCTTAACTCTCAGTCAGGATATTGACCTTACGGTGTACTATCCCAACCACTGTAACCTAGAGGAAGCTCTCCTGCACACATTAGATATGCATAGGATCCTCAGGTACTGCCTCACCAGAACCAAGTCCCATTGCCAGTCAGATCAGCTTTTTCTCTCATTCGCTCACAGGATGCAAGGAGCACCTGTATCTAAACAAACACTGTCCAAGTGGCTGGTCAAATGCATTATGTTCTGTTACCAAAAGCGTAACAAGCCTTTACCGGGATCGGTGAAAGGACATTCCATGAGGGGGGTGGCTACCTTTTTCATGGTGCTTAAGAATGTCTCCACACTTGGAGCACAGTACATACCTTTATCAGGCATTACAGTCTGGACATCGCCTCTAGGCGTAGAGCTGGTTTTGGCCTGGCAGTCCTTCAAGGACTTCTGTCTTCATTTTGGTTCACTCCAGGATCCCTCCTATCCTCCTCCCGATCAGGGTATTTTGCTCCCATACTGCTTGGGAATCATTTCTAGTGGTGTAACCTGCTTCAAGAGCTGTTTCTCGAAGTAAGAAAGTACAGTTACATAAGAACTTACCGTAACAGTAGATCTTTGTGAACAGCTCTTGCAGCAGGTAGTTTCCTTCCCACCTTCCCTCAGGAGGTTTGGTCTTCAGACCTGGTCTTCGAGCTTGTGTGTCTCAGACGCAATCAGAGTATAATTATTTTTGGTTTATCTCTTCCTTTTGAAGCAGATCCTTGGTCTCCCCTTCAGAAGTTACCTTTATGCTGGGAGTCTCCGGCAGGAGAACTGAGGGATGCTGGGGGACCACCCCTTTTGTATGATGCCGGATGTCAGGGGCGGGGCCGACGTCAGGGATGGTCCCCCGATGGATATTGCTAGCTAGAATTTTTCTGTGGGGTCCTGGCAGCTGCCGGTTTCAGTCCTAATGGTGTAACCTGCTGCAAGAGCTGTTCTCGAAGATCTGCTGTTACGGTAAGTTCTTACGTAACTGTACTTTCTTGGAAAATGTGAAAATGATGTGTTCACTGTAATTCTTTACCTTCCAGAATATCGTCTTCATTTATTACCACACCTGCCCACCATCCCTTGCTCAGTTGGGAGGCAGGGCCTCTGATCAGCTCCCCCCGTCTCTTCTCTTTCTCTTTGCCACTCCTTTACACTTTCCTTCTGCGGCTTTCTGTACCTGAGAATGAGTGTCCCTCCCCCCTTTTTTGAAAACAAGGTAAGGGAGAATGACCCCATTTGGGGGGTTATAGCCACACAAAAAAGGAAAGGAAGGGAATATTTTTGTTGAGGGAATTGTTTTTCCCTCCCTCCTTTTGTTGTCCCCCCCCTTCCTTTTTTAGCCTTTTTCCCCCAAGCTGTTGAAGCTGCTGCTTTCCAGCTCTCTGAGCATAGACTCGTATCCTGTCTAGCCTCCTCTTAGCCACTGCCAGGGATAGTCAACCCTCTTGGGTCCCAACAGCCTTGCCTAGGAGAGGAAGACATACCAAGTTGTTGTTTTTGTTTTGTTTTTTCTCTTTTTCCTCCTCTTTCTCCCTTTCTTTTTCTATAGGTTTGGCAAGGGGGTATCACTATTTACATTCTCTCTTCCTGTTTTGTCCATCTTTTGCTGTTGTACAAGCTCCTTTTTCTGATTTATTTTCCAAGAGGAGATTCCTTTAGTCTCTCCTGCCTAACCAGAGCCACTTCCCATGGCTGTGTCCCTTTCCACCTTTGCTGTCCAGGTGGCCTTTAGGCTCTGACTCCCCCTTAATCCACTACCATTAGGACTATTCTTAACCTCTTTCTCTAAGCTGGTAGTCGGGTTCTGTTGTTTTTATGATTTTATATCATGTATCCTTTTTCTGTCCATATGGGCTAGTTTCTTAGTTACTCTTGCATCTTTTTTTCCTCCCTTTCTCGTTTGTTTCTCTCCTGGCAACAGAACCGAGGAAGGTGATATGTTCAGTTATCAGCAGACATTATGATCATTAGTGCACTGGCAGTCATAGTAGCCTGAGCTTGCAGCACCACGTTTGATGATATGTTACACATTTTGCTCATTTTCACACATCTTGTCACACATTTCAGTGAAGAAACATTGAGAGGTATGGTTTGAGGTTTGAATCTGCCAGAGGGCTTAAGGTCAGAAGTATGCTACTTAAGCATTTCTTTTCATGCTGGTAATGCGATTGCCATGCAGATTAAATATTTATAGAGATTGCATCACTTTGAAAACTGTAAGAGGAGCATAAATGTGATTTATTGCCTTTAGCACTGCACTGGTTTAATTATTATGAGAGCGGGATGTGTGACACTTCCAATACCCTCCTGCAGAAGCACGTCAGGCTGAGAGCTTGTTTATCACTAGTGGAGTGTAATTCTTAGGGATTAAGTCAAAACTACTGTGCCTTATGCCAGCGGGGGCGCAGCTGATTCAGATATTCTGCCCAAAGGCGGAGAGAGAGATTCCCAGATACGGAGTTAAAACTGTTGTTTCATATAAAATGCAGTTCTTACAGCATTTATTTCTGCTTATTCCCATCACATGTAAAAAGAAAGATGCATTTATTTATTTTATTATTTATTTAGTTTTTGTTGACCGGGTAAGTGCACTAGACAAATCCTGCCTATTTTCAGACATGGCCCGGGGAAGGGGGATACAGATGAATGCCAACTGACCTTGAACCAGATTAAGCTGTTGGTGGTATTTTGAGGGAAATTTGGCCAGGACACCAGGGAAATTCTCCTGCAGTTTTCGATAAGTGCCATGGGATCTTTAACATCCACCTGAACTACCACCAATCCAAGCAGAAGGGACGTCGGTTTAACGTCTCATCCGAAAGACAGCACCTCAGAAGTACAGCACCCTTCTCGTACTGCACTACAGTACAGTGTCAGTACTGGGATACTAACCCAAGTGCCAGATGTGGGAACTGAACTCACAGCCCACTGATCTCCCGGCCTCAGAGGTGAGTGTGCTACCTACTGAGCCACTGACACTGCTAATTGGCATAGTGACAGATAATTCTCTGGTTTCCTTCATTATGTGGTTGCTGCCCATGGTCTCCAAACTGAGACAGTGTGATTTTTATATTTTTGTGCTGAGATTGTTCAGTACCCCATGCCAAGATCTTAATGTAGCAGTTACATTTTTCAGCAAACTAACCTGTAGACATACCGTCACTTCTGGTAATCAGAACTGTCCGTGGCCTTCAGCTAGTGTTAGAAAATGCAGTTAACCTTGCCAGCTGGCTAACAGTATATTGTGGTGTGTGACAACTTTGTCCACGTGCTTGTCAGAATTTCACTGATTGCAATTCTGGAAAGTATAAAACTGAGTCACCCGATAAAAGCAGGGTTTTTTTGCGGGGATAATGGAGCAACTGAAGCGTACAAGCCAGTCATTATATTTGGACAACGTATTGGCAAATCAAGTTTGCAGGTTCAAACCCGGTGAAAAAAGCCTATGCGGTATGTGTCAGATTTGAAATACAGTAACTTTTTTTTTTTTTAATTGTGAAACATCCTAAAAAGAAATGGGTGGTAATATTTGTTTATTTATTTGAAAATTGGGGACTGGAAAAGGTGCACTGAGCCAAGGCTCGTTTCCAGGTGCAACCCAGGAACTACAGGTAAAGTCTGGAGTAAGGCTTAGTGAAGGCATTAGTAAAGTGGGTCTGAGAAGTTTACGGGCTATAGTAGAGACTAATAACTCAAGAGTTCAGTGTGCAGGCTATTCCTCAGTGGCAAGATCCAAAACTGGCATTTGCTCACAGCCCAAATGCTGGTAGACTTTTATAAATTTATAACTGAGCTTGGACCGACATTCAGGAGTAGTCACTGAATTATTTTTTTCGTTATTATCCTTAGATCTTCTGGTGGGTTGGAGAGATTCGGGACCTCCTCTGAACAGAAACATAATCATTTACTTATCTAGAGTAACAGTGCTCAACCAAGTGGGAGCTTCCTCCTCCAGCCTCTGTGCCCTCCCCCATTTAGTGGAGTCCAACCAGCTCCCTAGCTACTGCCTAAAAGAACGACAAGAGCAGCCCCTTGAAAAAGTTGAAGTGGGTCAGACAGGGAGGATCATGGTGACATCTGCCCATGTCCCTTCCTTATTTCTTGGGAACTCCCTGTACAGTGGACGCCAAAGACACTGTAAATCTCTGTATGTTTCCAGGTATATTACAGGAAATCCCACAGAAATTAATGAGGATTTTCTGTAATAGATCTCTAGCTAAATCTAGATATTAGGGGATTTCAACCAACTGGGATTCAGTTCATTATCTGTACAGTGGCAGTTATGCTTGGCATAGCCCAGTCACCAGATATTTTCAAACTAGACTTCTCCCACCACCTGTGGTGTGGTCCTCTCGCTCCACATTGTTTGATGTCAGATCATCTTTTCTGCTGGAAGGGACAGGTCTCCTCTTTCAGAGCTCCTGCAGTGCACGAGGATATCCAGCTTTCAAGAGCTAAATCATGACAATTTTTTGATTTTTTTTTTTTTATTATTATTTTAGCTTTTGTTGACCGGGTAAGTGCACTAGCCAAATCCTGCCTATTTTAATTAAATCTTTGATGTGTTTATCTCGTCTTCTGGTTCCTGCTCCATCAGTGATTCCAGGAATGGTCCGTAAAAATAAAGCAGTGCATTTGGTGTCAGTAGAAGATGTCGTCCATGGATCCCCATGATATGTGCCTCTTGCCTGGGGGAGAACATGACATCAATGGGTGCCCATGTTGCCAGGCCATGCATCTTTCATCACTGGAAGAAAGGAAGGCACACTTCCCCAAGGGTAGGCCTCAGGAACATCGCCAGGCTTTGGTGGCCACCAGGTCACCAGTCCAGCTTGCAGCTGTAGAAGAGGATGTGGCATCTGCAGGGGGCTGGCTCCTCATCTGCCTTGGCCATGGTCCCCATGGGGCCGACTGTGGGCACTCAATTTAGGGATTTCCCAGAGATCTTCCAAGAATCAGTCTTTTCCATAGATTCCCACTAATGGGTCTGTATCTTGACTACTCTTGGCATGAGAACAGCTAGCTACCAGGGCCACTTCTGTAAGTCCAAGTACACCATTTGGATCAAGCTCAAATCCCTGGCAGAGTTTCTGCCAGACACAGAGGCTAAACAAGAAATGTTGCTCACTGGTAAGCAAGGTATTGAATCTAACAGCCACCAACTTAAAGCCTCTACAGATGCCTTTGATGCAGCAGCCTGCTCTGTAGCTGCAGGTGTTTGCATCAAGTAGCACTCCTGGCTGGAGACTGCTGGCTTCATCCCAGACATCCAACAGCAGATCATGAATGTGTCCTTCCATAGCACTTATCTGTTTGCACAGTGGGTGGAGCAGTCTCCCCATAACCCACAGGGCATGCAGAATACATTTCTTTCCATAGCAAGTAGCCCTTTTGTGGCAAGGGTAGAGGAGGACCCCAGAATAGACCACAGCCACAAGTTCAGAAGATGATGCAGCTGAAGGCACAGGTGCCAGAAGCTCTCAGTGCAGCAATCTGAAGCTCCAGCCCCACGTCTGATTCGGCTGCCCGAGGACGACAACCTGCGGGGGGGGGGGGCACCATGCCCAGTTTTACCATCAATTGGAATCCATCTCAGCAGACAAATGGGGGTTTAAGGGTCATCCAATAGGGATAACTCCCTGTAGTTGTAGGATCCACCCCCTAACAGTCCACCCAGGAGGCAGTTCCCTTTGCCTAAAGTGGAAGTCCACTCTCATACCCCCAGTCTCCTGTGTAACAGCATGTAATATGTGGTCAGACATTTTTCCCATAAAGAACCGGTGGAGCCAGAAAATCGTAACAGCATCGTTCTGACATCAAAAACTCATAATACCATCATTCTCACATAAGAACAATAGCATTATGACTTCAAATTCCTCAAAAGCTGTGCTCTAGTGGTTGAAGACCCACAGCAAAGAGGAGAAAGTGCAACTCGACATGAGCTACATCCCATTAACGGGACCCCAGCAAACCGAAAGCACAGTTGCACTGTTTGTTTCTCATTTATTTGTCTCTTTTTGGCACCAGTGAATGAGTAGAGCAGAAAGGAGACCTGGCTGTGGGGGTAAAATGGGTATCTAGTCAGTGTGTGTGTGTGTGTGTGTGTGTGTGTGTGTGAAGGGGTTCTCTGTAATAGTCTGTGAGTTGGGGCTTGCTGAAACAGAGTAGTGAACATAAGCAATTGTAATTACTTATTGTTTCCTGGTCCTGTGCACGAGAGTTGGAATTTCCTTGGTAATGACTCTAATGAAAACAAGGCAGGTAACGGTTCCTGTGTGAGAGTGTTGCAGTTCCTTTCTGAGAGGGTCAGGAAGGTGTGTGAGAGACTCTGGAGATAGATATTTGCCGATTGTGAGAGAGTTTCTGTTAGAGAATCGGGTTTATTCAGATAGTTGGCCATATCTTACAAAAAACATGTGGCAATCCTTCTGTTACGACTGTCGAAAGTTCATGTCGGGATTCTGGTGAAATGATGAACCTCTCGAGCTTCTCAAGGTATACGATGTCATCAGAATCCCTCTATCCAGTTACAACACCATAACAGATGAACTGCAATATGTTATTCTATTTGCAGTCATGGTGGTCTGGTATTTACTTCTGATTGTCTAGGACAGAGAATGGCAGGGATCTTAGCTCCTTGAATTGTAGACACTGGCCTGTATACGTAACAAAAGTTGTTTTTCTGAAAGCCTGATATCAGGAACTTGTCAATCCAATTATGATTTTCTGGTCTTTTTTCAATTCCACAGTGGTGTGTGTTCTTCTTCATCTTCTGCTTGGATAATTTTTACAGAGTACTGTGCATTCTCCTCCTGTGTCTCATCTGTCGGACGCATTAATTAATTGTATGGATGCAGATGTATAAGACTCATTTAGAGGTTCTCTGAAATGATTGTATTGATTGCAGGAGAAAGGCCATGTCTCTCTGTTGCTGGAACTGCACTGGATCAGTAAATGAGAAGTAACATGCTGTTATATCACATTAAGTGTGCACATGCCCTCTTGTAACCCCTGTCTCCTCCATCAGCTCTCCAACAACTGTAGGCTGATCAGATGGAAACAGTATAACTTACCTCCTTGATTCTGTTTTGTTACTAATGCAACATGGTAGGGATGTTGTGCTATAGACAGCTAACGTAGTGTCTCATTTAGTTTTATTTGAATTGTTAATTGGGAAGACACATTGGGCAGAAACTGCTGCCATACACACCACGCTGTTGGCTTACCTCATCGGTGCTGTAGAGCAGGGATCTGTTGCTGCCTGGTACTTGACAAATCATGTATGGTTATGTACCTTACTGGTTATGTCGTGTAGGGATCTACTGCTGTACACAGCATGCATGGAGGCTTACCTCATTGGTGCTGTAGAGTAGGGATCTGTTGCTACTGTGCAAGTCATACATGGTTACTTACCTTATTGGTACAGTAGTGCACAGATCTCTTGCTGCACAAAAATGCGTGGTGGCTTGCCTCATTTGTGCTGTAGCGCTGGAATTTATTGCTGCGTTGCTGGAAGGTAGGGATCACCTGCTGCACACAACATGCATGCCTGCGTAACTGGTGCTGTAGTGTAGGGAGCTGCTTCTGTAGACAAGAGTGGTAGCATTACATTATTGTTTAGTGTAGCAATCTACTGCTGTAGGCTAGCATGGCGGCCTTGCCTCATTGGTGCTGTCATACAGAAACCTGTTGCTCTAGACAGTATGTATGTTGACTTACCTCACTGGTGTTGTAGTGTAGGGATCTACTCTTGTAGACAATGCAGATGGACTTCTCCCAATGACCCATCACAGTGCGAGACGAATGTGATATAGACATATAACCAAGCTGTTCCCATAATGTAATCACAAATTACACATCTGAGCTTCCTCCTTTGTTACATGGAAACCGAAAAACATAAATTATGTCCGCAGAAACAGATCCAGAGGACCATCCCATCTGCCCATTTCCCTGCCTCGCTCTGTGCTTGACCTAATGCCGGACTGGATTTAAGGATCCAATAATCCTGTCAGTCATCACCCCAAAACAGTTGCTGACATCAGCTGTGGGCAATGCTCCAGGTAATGTTGGCAGGTAGGAGTAACTTACTCACTAGTTTTAAAATATAGTGAGTAAAACAAAACTAGGATGTGCATGAGTGTTTTAAAATGTCTAAAAAACTGCTCCTTTTGAATCAACAGTTATGTTATGAAGCACTATTCTTTGGAGTATTTACTAGTGTTTGGAGGGTAATGGAACTCATTAAAAAAAAATTTTTCTGAAGAATATTTCCTAAAATGAGGTGAGTAAAATAGGTCGGTACTCCCCTCATCTGGAGTCCTGGCTGTGGGAGAGCTGTTACTTGGTTACACAGCAGAGTCTTCTCTCATCTGTGACGTTACCCAGGTATATTTTGGATATGCTTACTGTGTTCAACTGGTGCTGGGTTTTTTTTGGTCTTGAATAGTGTGCTATTTAGTGCTAGTATGTATGTGATCGGTTTCAGTGTTTTTACTTCTTTACAGATGGTCGGTGTGTCTGATGATGTCAATGAATATGCTGTTGCCTTGAAAGATACGGAAGAAAAGCTGAAAAAATGTCCAAAAAGGGTATGTGGCTTTATCTTGCCTCTGTTCAGAAATTGTCATATGTTCCCATCTTCCCAGAATCAATCTTCTCCATTAAGCGAAGAAAGACCAAGGGAGGGATAGTGAGGCTTCATATAGGGAAGGGGAGGTGGGCAGAGAGCAACAGTGAAAAGGCAGAGATACTGAATGAATACTTTTGCTCAGTAGTCGCAAAAGAAGAAGAGGGGGAGGTACCTAAACCAAACAATAGAAGCACTCTGGGCAGTGGGGTTGATAGCAGTCCATTCACAGAAGAAAGGGTCCTGAAAGAACTCTTAAAACTCAGGGTGGACAAAGCAATGGGACCTAACGGGATTCATCCCAGAATTCTAAAAGAACTAAGGGGAGACCTGGACTTCCGGTTCCACAGTGGAGGACTGAGCATCGGACCACCGAGACCTCCTGCAAAATCAAACTTCATCAACCTCCAGAATACTATTTCCAAAGAAAATTACATCTGAATTTCAACAACTTCTTATTACTGGAGACACCACGGAGACAATTGCCCACCTACCATGTCAAAAAACCAGCGGAACCGATACCAGTCTTTCACCGACCTTGAGGAGATGGACAGTCTGGAGGCTCTGGATTCCGACCTCTCCACCAGGGCATTAACCAATTCCACACAGAAAAAGGCCTCCTCTAAAACAAAACTCAACCAGAAAACTTCAGATTCCAATTCCAGAGAAGCCATCCTTCAAGCCATGGTAAATTTCCATGGAGAAATGAGGGATTCTGTTAAAGAATTACATTCCAATATATGAATGCTTCAAACCTGCATGGCCGAGGCTGACTCACAGATCTCTGCTAACACTGCTAGAATAGATGCCCTGGAAGATGCATTAAAGAACCTGGCATCGGAGCAACTCTTAATGTCTCTTAGACAAGAAGATGCGGAAAACAGGGGCTGCGCAAAAACTTTAGAATCTACGGCCTACCTGAGGACGAGGAGGGAAACGACCCTCTAGCATTCTTAGACTACCTCCTACGTCTGCTGCTAGATCTGGAGCCTGAGTATCAGCTTGATACTTAGCGAGCCCACCGGGCCTTGGGCCCCAAGCCATTGTGCCCAGATGCCAGACCTCACTCCTTTGTAATATGCTTCCAAAACTACCAAGTTAAAGACCATCTACTTAAAAAAGCCTGGCAGAAAAAACGCACCATGCTGGGATCCCATCGACTGCTCTTTGATAACAATTATGCGCCCTGCACTCAGTGTCTACACAGGGAATATACTCCACTCTTCTCCCATATAAGGGCGCAAAATTTGAAATTCCAGACACCCTACCCAGAAAGCTTGTGGTCCTGATCTTATCTCTGTCAATCTTCACCATTCATCACCTGTGGGTTCTGGCCGGAGGTCACGACCCGGCAGGAGTTTTTTTTGGATAGGTGGGGTCGGCGCACTGTCTTGAGCCACCCTCGAAACCGATGCACTGCGTGGTACTCGAGGTTGGCAGATTAGGTGTCGTCGACTCCGCCCTCCCACCAATTCTTCGTCTCCCGTTGTAGAGGTTGCACATCGTGAGGAGTTACTCTAGTTTCCTTCTGTCGATGCTGAAAATCTCTCGATGCCGTCTGTTTATTCCTGCCGGTTCCGTTTCCGCCACCACTCGACGCCACTGTGGTAAGACTGTTCCTTTTCTTTATTTGTCAGCGATGTCGAGTCTTTGTTTAACTTGTTTTGCCATGGATCATGTCTCGGTCGGGGGGGGCAAGAAATCATTGAAGACGAGGCGGCCCTCTATGTGATGGTGCCCATGCGGCCGCAAGTACTCCGTCACCGACCAGCATGACCGTTGCCTTGTGTGTCTTGGCTAAGCTTCTCCATGGACCATCGTGTCATCGAAGCTTGAAGCATGGAAAGTTAGACGAAACTCCACCGACTTCGGGATGAAGTCACTCGTTGGGCCAAGCAGCGTTCTCGGCCTTTCCTCTGGGTCCCTTCCAGTTCTATATGGACTGTAGAGGAAGGGCTTCTGCTCTATGTAGCCTCGCCATTGCAGAAGCCCCTTCCACGGTACAGGAAGCCCAGTCCGTTCCCCCTGGGGAGCGGACGGGAAGCACTGCGCTGGCAATTGCCCCTTTGGGGGTGAAGACTCCCCCAGTGTCGTTTCCTTGAGCTAGGAAGCCTGGGTTGGCACCGTCCTTGACGCCGTCTGTCGGTGCCGCCATGGGACCTGATGGCACTGTGGTCATCGGCGCTCTGTTGCTTGGCGCCGTCGACACGGTTTGCGGTGCCGATGTTGTTGGCAGTGCTGTGGGAGGTTCTGCGGTGCCATCTTCGACTGCTTCTCGCCTCGGCGCTGTTCGTGGCCCCAAGGCTGAGTATGGTGCCATGTCTAGCTCTGGTGCTGCTTGTGGCGCCGAGCGAGGACACTGCACCATGGGGGGTGTCATCCTCGACACCATTCACAGCGACGAGGGAGCTGTCTTCAGCGCCATTCCTGACCTCACCGTGCTCGTGGCGCCATGGGTCAGGATGGCACCGTGGCAGACATCGACTCCGCTTCTGCTACCGCCCTTGGTGCCATGTCTTCTTTCGGCACCGTTCGCAGTGAGGTTGGAGATTTCGGCGCCGACTCTGGTGCAGACACCTGGACTGGTACCCCCTTCGGTCAGGATGGCAGTGGGCGTCCACGTACTGTCTGGCATCAGACTTTGGTCTCTACCTCCTCGGAGATGGAGTCTGAGTCTGATTCAGACAAACTGTCCTACTCTTTGGAGTTGGTGGCCCACGTGGACACCCTGGTGGTTTCCTTGACTGACCGGAGCCAGCCCCCCCTGAGGAGCGGGCAGTTGCACCCATGTCCTGGGTCCGGGGTGCTGACCAGCAGGCAGTGATACAGGCCACTGTTGCTCTGCAGCCTGGGCTCAAAGGGTTTTCTGCCCCCTCAGTGGTGGTACCCCCTCAGGTGGTGTGCCTGGATCGCCCAACTTTAGGGTCGATCAGAGCACCTACAGGAGGGAAGGGTGCTACTCCCTGGGTGGTCCCTTCGGGGACTGACCAGGGTTGTCAGCTGCCTAGGCTGGTCTGTGCGAGGAGGATGGCTCTTTTGGACTCCGAGGGGTTGGGGTTCGATGCGGCGACCCTTTTCTGGGACCCACCTGGGTTCGAGAAGGAGTCATAGTACGGACCCCCGTCCTTCTCTCTAGGTCTCCTCCAGAGGGCCCTGGTCTTTGGAGGGTAAGGACCGTCCTTTTGGAATTCCATGATCCCGGTCACCTCATGGGGGGAATCTTCAGGGCACAGCCTAGGCAGTTCCAGAATAGTTGATCATCTGTTGGCTGTAGGGTTTTCCGGGGCCCCTTCTACCCTTGGGGCCCCTGGTACGCTCTCTTGCCCGGACAGAAGACTGTCGCCTTCTGCTGTTGGCTTTGTCCCCACTCCTGTGTCACCTTCTCCTGCTCTCCCAGGCATTCTTGGTCCTATGGGACCTCTCTCCTGGGAGCAATTCAGGAGTGTGTGGCTGCTCACTTCCTTTCATATGTCAAGGCCATGGACAGACAGGTGTTTCGCCATCACCCTAAGCAGCCAACCCCTGGATCTCCGAGATCCTCCACTTCTTCATCCCTCTCTTCAAGGGAATAGGAGCCCTCTGTCCACATCTCTCCTACAGCTGATCTCGCAGAGTATCAGCATTTCCTCATGAGGATGATGGAGGATCTGCATGTCACCCCACCCACGCAGCACAATCCAGAGCACTCGACACGTGCCTTCCTAGGCGATTTTAATGCGGACACGATTGTGGTGCCTGCCTGGTCTGCTCCTTTACAGGAGGCATAGTTGCGTTTCTGGCAAAGACCCTTTTCCAGAGTCCCAGCCCCTAGGGATCTGAGCCAGAGGTATTGTGCCCCCGTCTCCAGGTCGTATGCCTTATCCTCAGTCAGGATTGACACAGCTGGATACTCCCGATGGCATTGCGCCCCCCACCATGACCGCCCCGGATCAAGATTCTGTGGATTTTGACTTCTGGGGGAGGAGGACTTTCTCCTCAGCATGGTTGCTTCTTTCAGTTTCAGCACATCAGGCCCACTATGCTACCTATGATAGGTTTCTGTGGTCCAGGCTAGGCAACTCCTAGCCTCTGTGCCTGATACGGAGGTAACCAGATAAGCCATTGCACTCTCTGCACATGGCCTGGAGCTAGCAAGGCACCAAGCAAGGGCATCTTACGATGCCAATGAGGTAGCTACCAGGGTCATAGGGACTGCAGTCTGCACTAGGTGATCGGCATGGCTGCGTCTTTCCCAGTTGTCACCCTTGGCCTGGCGTAGGGTGATTTCCTCCCCTTACCAGAGGGCCCGTCTTTTCTCCCGTAGGGTGAGGCGGCATCTGATGGGGCAACTTCCTACCCCCTCCGGGGGGTCCCCATCTCACTCTCCCCACTCTCGGGCCTTGCCAGGCCCATAAAGGTTCTCCTCTCAGTGTCTCACCCGCTAAGGGACTTTGTCCTTTAGGGTTAGGGCCCCCCTTCGAGGGGGCTCAGTACTCACCCACAGGTGATGAATGGTGAAGATTCACATAGATAAGATGAAAATTATGTACTTACCGTAATTCCTGATCTTTCTGTGTATCATCACCATTCCTCACAGTCCCACCTCCATCCCCTAGGGCCTCAGTCTCTGGGTCTCCCCGTGTGCCCTTTTTTCCACCTTCCGCTGGTCAGGAGGCGGGGTTGACCTGGGGCACTTGGATTATACTCCTGCCGGGGAGGGGAGGTCAGGAGGAGGCACCTTCTTTTATGCAACCTCACCCTTGGTTGGGGTGGAAGCCAGGTTGCCCTCTCTTCTTTCTCTCTCTCCTCCTCTAACCTAGTCCATCTTTGTCTTTACGGACTTATCCCTCAAATTATTTTAATTAAACCTTGTTTCTCACCTCCTCTTGGAGGGTTTTCGGGGTGTACAGCCCTGTATCCTGTCTTTCTCTCAGAATAGCCGCTTCTGCTCATGTCAGAGTTTATTACCAGTTATTCGGTGCCTTGAATCCTGGCAGTTCAGCCTTCTGGCTACTCCTTCGGAGTTCCTGTACAATCTGGAGACAGATCTAGGTATCTTACTCCGAGTGGGAGCTCTTGCAGCACACTATAACTGTTAGGACTAACGCCGCAGGCATTAGGACCCAGTGGAAAAATTCTCAGCTAGCAGTATCCAGCAGGGACCACTCCCCGACACTGGCTCCACCCCGATGTCGGCCATTGTATAAAAGGGGACCCAGCTCCACCCCAGTTCTTTTCCTGCTGCAACCCGCTCACGTTGGGGAAGTTCAGGCTATCAGCCCAGCAAAGAAGAGTTTTCTTGAAGTTTTTTTTTTCGTCGTATTTTCGACGTTGTTTCCAGCGCTTCAACCTCCCGACTCCAGTCCGGTGCATGTCGTTGTCGCCGTGCCGCCAAATCCTGTCTCAAGATGGCCACACCAAGTGTGTTTTTTGCTTGGGCCCAGACTATGACAGCGTGTCCTGCTCCATCTGTCAGGGGTTTACCAGCAGGATGATAATCAGGTGCCTGATGGCTGTAAAGGCCCACTTTCTTGAAAGCTAAATGAATGTTCTGCACACCTCAGGGGAAAAAGGCGGCAAGTATCGGGACAAATCCGGTAAACGCTCCCACAAAAAAGACTGTAGCCGGTCCCATCATCGCTCCCGGCCTCAGTCCCATTCCCGCTTGTCCCACAAGAAGGCCTCTCCCTCCTCGGGCTCAGGGAAGCACCCAGAAGGCTCCAAGGTGCTGTCCCTGCCTACAAAACAAACGGTGCCAGCCAAGGCAGGAACTTCAGGGGATAAGCCCAAATCTAAGATGGTCCTCTTCGGATCACCCTCCCAGACCTCCTCGGCACAAGCTCACGGCACTGCCTAGGAAGGACTCAGCCGCCCGACGCAAACCACCGGGTGAGAACACCCATGCCGGTCCTCATACCGATGCCGGTAGAGGTTGTGGTGGTGGAAGACCTCGCAGCAGGAGCGGCCTTGGGAACCCCAAAATCTTCCGTCTCGCAAGCCTCCCATGACCTACCTGATCCGGCTTCACCGCCTCCCTTTCCAGGGACCGCAGCCACAGTCTTTACCAAGGACCAGCTGCAGGAACTGTTCACCTTCCGGTGGAGTCAGGTCAAGAAAGAACAGTCTCCACCAAAGCTGGACCTGTCTGGCCAGATGGAGAACACTAAACCCGAGGGCCTCCACACTCCTTCCCTGCAGAAGACCCCCGAGTGGCCGCTGCCATGCCCACCCTCCAAGCTTCATTCCCGGTCTCAGTCTGGGGACCGTCGTCGGCACTCCTCACGATCGGGTAGCCATCATCGGTCTCGACCCCATTCAAGGAGCCGATCCCGCTCTTCTAGTCGGGCCCGCTCCCATTCCCAACATCGGTGCCCTGACCGACGTCAGCCGTTGTTCCGTCACTGGTCCCATAGCCAACACCAGTCTTCAGTTCGGCAGCTACTAATGTTCAAGTGGGGGGAGTCCAAGACACAGCTCAGGCCCAGTAGCAGGTTGTCTACTCCGTCTACCTCCTCATCCCTCTTGGGAGTTGGGGGCTCCCCAGGAGAGAAGGACCAACCCCGCTCGCCTCCTGACGATCCAGCCTTCATGGATGTCATGAGGCACATTCAGGCTTCCAACGAGTGGGAAACGGAAGACCTGGACCTGGAATGCCATCAACTGGCTAAATACCTGAGGCAGAAGGAGCCCAAACCTCTCATGGGGCCTCCTTTAGTGGATACCTTCCAGGATGTCACCAGGACCACTTGGAAGCATCCAACTTCAGTCCCAGCAGTTCCGAAGAAATCAAACAGGCTGTATAGGGCCCCGAGGGCCGAATCCTTCCTGACAGAACACCCTCAGGTGGACTCATCAGTGATTACGGCTGCCCACAACAAGTCGAAGCAGCCCAAGCACCTCAGTCCCAGCCTCCTGACCCAGAATCCCACTACTTGGACCAGGTGTGCAAGGTTTACTCTGCCTCCACCTGCTCCATTGGATCCCTCAACTTCCTCACTCATATGGTCCAGTACCAGAATGAGTTATGGGAGAGAGGACAGGAGCTCTGCAGCAGTGGGGAAAGGGATATTACTCCCACGTTTTCTTAGTTCCAAAAAAGGCATAAGATCTTCGACCCATCCTGGACCTCAGCTCTTTAAACCACTATATAGAGTACAGAAGGTTCCGGATGGTCACCCTTCCAAGTCTTATTCCTCTGCTGCACCAGGGAGACTGGATCTGCTCCCCAGACATGCAAGATGCGTACATGCACATCAGGGTCTTTCCCTCCCCCACAGGAAGTACCTGAGGTTCCACTTCCAGGGGGGTGCATTATCAGTTTCGGGTTCTCCCGTTCGGCCTCTCCTCCGCCCCTCGAGTCTTCACCAAATGCTTGGCCGTAGTGGCTGTGGCTCTAAGGTGCCAGGGACATTATGTCTTCCCTTACCTCGACGATTGGCTGCTTACGGCCCCGTCAAGGACGTGCCTCCTTAAGGCTCTCGGAGACACCTATACTCTGTTCCGAGAGGTGGGGATCACCCTGAACCTTCCAAAGTCTTTCCCAGAGCCCAGCCAAAGACTCGTCTTCATAGGGGCGGTCCTGGATCTGGTCCAGGGCATGGCTTTTCTACCCCCAGAGAGGGGCGATCACTTGCGGGAGATTGCCGACTCGGTCCTTGTAAGCCCCCAGATCCAGACCAGGACCTTCCACAGACTTCTGGGGCACATGGCGGTGGCCATTCCTGTCACTCCTCTGGCTCGCCTCCACATGACGATCCCACAATGGATACTCAGGGTGCAGTGGGATCAGAGCTCAGACGGCCTAGACCACATGGTCAGAGTCACAGAGCCGGTCAAGAGGACACTGCTTTGGTGGCTGGACCCTATAAATTTAGAGGAAGGGGTCCCTTTCCATCAGGAGCCCCCAAATCAGACTCTAATGATGGATACATCGGATTTGGGTTGGGGAGGGCACCTAAGGATATGCCAAACACAAGGAGCCTGAACCCCTATGGAGCGTGATCTCCACATCAGTGTTCTGGAAATGCGAGCGGTCCTCAATGTACTGCATGCTTTTCAAGAGTACCTTGTCACAGTCTCTCTCCTTGTTCAGACAGATAACATGGCGGTCATCTTCTACATCAACAAGCAAGGGGGCACCCACTCCTACCCCCTGTGCAGGGAGATGATGAGAGTCTGGTACTGGGCGCTAGAGCGACACAGCTCTCTGTCCACAGTGCACGTTCCAGGCATCCTAAATGACTTGGCAGACAGCCTAAGCAGATCTCAATCCAAGGCACATGAGTGGGAGCTACTGCAATAAGTAGCGGACCAGCTCTTCGACACATGGGGTCGACCAGATCTGGACCTCTTTGCGTCACCATGCAACGCCAAACTGCCAGTTTTCTGCTCGCGAGAGCCCGCGCCTGGTGTTTTCTGGCCAGACGCGTTGTCCCTTTGTTGGGCAGGGAGATTTCTTTATGCCTTCCCTCCCTTCCCTCTCATTCAGAGAGTTCTATTGAAGATACAAGCCAAAGGGGCTTGGATGATTCTAATCGCCCCTCTGTGACCTCGGCAGATTTGGTTCCCACTACTTCAGCGGTTGTCCTCGGAACCTCTAATTCCGCTACCAATATGCTCGCAGTTGCTGTCCCAGGATCAGGGCTCACTGGTCCATCCCGATCTCAGGTCTTTGCACCTTCATGCTTGGCTCCTACAGACATAGCAAAGTCCAGGTATGGGGTCTCCCAGGAGGTGGTGGACATCCTTGTCTCGTCGAGGAAGCCCTCTACTCGCTCCACTTATGCTATGAAGTGGAAGTGCTTCTGCTTATGGGCGTTGTCTCACCGTCTGGACCCCCTCACCTGTTCAGTGAACTCAGCATTGCAGTATCTCCTCTCCTTGTATCAACAAGGCTTGAGCTGCTCTTCCGTAAAGGTGCACATGTGGGCCATTTCTGCATATCACACCCTTTTGGGGGCAAATCCTTAGCCCAATTGGATGTGACCCACACCTTTTTATGAGGGATTCTACACATGAGACCTCCCATTAGGGATCCTATCCCACCGTGGGACCTCCTGTTTGTGTTGGAGAAGCTCACTCCCCCCCTTTGAACCGGCGGCTGACTGTGAGCTGCGTTACCTTTCCTGGAAGGTTTGTTTTTTAGTTGCTGTTACCTCAGCTCGAAGAGTTTCCGAGCTCCAGGTTCTGATGTGTAAAGAGCCGTATTTAATTTTTCATAGGGAAAGGGTTTCCCTCAGAAGGAATCCTAAGTTTCTTCCTAAAGTGGTCTCAGAATTGACCCTCAACAAGTCGGTTGACCTTCCAGTTTACTTTTCTTCTCCCACCAATAGGGGAGAAGCTGTCCTTCACACGCTGGACGTTCACAGGGTGCTGAGGTACTACCTTAAGCGCACTGCTGTACACCGTAAATCAGAGCAACTGTTTGTGGCTTTCGCGCCACAACACTCGGGCAACCTGGTGTCTAAGCAGACTATTTCAAAGTGGCTTGTCTACTGCATTGTGTTTTGCTATGAAATGCACAATAAACCCCTTCCGGGCCTGGTTAGGGGTCACCCCACCAGGGGAGTCTCTGCTTCCTTTGCAGCATTGAAGAATGTCTGTATTAGAGACATATGCGTGGCTGCCACCTGAAATTCTGTGCACAATTTCTTGAAGCACTATAGCCTGGACATTGCATCTAGACGCCATACCGGCTTCGACCTGGCAGTCCTTCAGGGACTTCTATCATGACTTGCTGTTTTCCAGCATCATCCCATCTTCCACCTCCTTGGCGCGGGACTGCTTGGGATTCAGTCCTAATGGTTATGGCATGCTGCAAGAGCTCCCACTCGAAGTAAGATAGTACAGTTATGTAAGAACTTACCATAACTATAGGTTTTCGAGAGGAGCTCTTGCAGCAGGCACTGCTTTCCCACCCTTCTTCCCGCGAAAGAGGTGTACAGATCATCATCTACAGGCTTCGCTTCTTTCTCTCGTCAGGGCCCGTTTGCCGGTCTTGGCGGGGGAACTGGGGTGGAGCTGGGTCCGTCCCCTTTTATACCATGGCTGACGTCATGGTGGAGCCGACATCGGGGGGGCGGTCCCTGCTGGGTACTGCTAGCTGAAAATTTTTCTGATGGGTCCTAATGCCTGAGGCATTAGTCCTAATGGTTATAGCCTTCTGCAAGAGCTCCTCTCGAAGATCTACTGTTACGGTAAGTTCTTATGTAACTGTACTTTCAGAGTATGTCCTCCCCCTCACTATTTCTGATTTTTCCCTCCCTCCTTCCCTCCTTTTTCTGCTTCCAGAGATTGGGGCCCTGTCTCAATCACCTTAGATTTCCAGCTCTCCTTCTGTCCTCTCAGTCATTTATTTCTCCTTTTAGTTTGTATATCCTTTCCTTTGTCTGTACCTTGCACTTCCTTGTCCCTCCCCTCCCAACCCTTTCTTACTCTACGCTGACTCAGAACTGATGGAGGACGGAGTGATAGCACCTAACAGCGAACTCATGCGAGCACCACGCTGTGTGTCGGCTCTCAGTGGGTGCGCTGATAGTGCATCGACTCCCATCCAAAACAAAGTCCCATGGGGTCGTGACCTCCGGCCAGAACCCACAGGTGATGAACGGTGAAGTTACACAGAAAGATCAGGAATTATTTTAAGTATGTCATTTTCATTTCTAGGGACATGGATATGTTGTTCATCCACACTGTCTGGCAGGTATCCTTGCCGCTTTAAATCTTGCCGGAAGGTCTCTAAGCTGGCTCCTCCCACCCACCCGGGTGGTAAAACTCTCGGCTCCGCCCCATGACGCCTGATCTTCCTTACCGCTTGGAAGCTCAGGTTCCCCTCCTAACGCCCCACGATAAGACTGGTTCCTAATTCTTCGGCTCATGAACTTAAAAAGTTTTGCACTTCTAGACTTCGGGTCTCTATCCTCCGGCCGCGATGGATAAATCGACTCTGGTTTTGAGATGCCCTTGCGGGAGAAGATGTCTCAGACAGATGCGCACTCCACGTGGATTCACTGTTTAGGCCTTGAGCACGACCCGCAGGCGACCTGTGCTCTTCCTTCTCAGCCTACGCCTCGAAGACCGTGTTCCGCTTACAACTGGGGTGTCCTAAGAAACATTTTCCTCGGTAAAGTCAAAGAGGCCCGTCAGCGGTCTCGCAGTAGAGTGGGCTTATGGATCAGCTAGAACAGATGATCGCCTCAAAGAGGAGGCGGCGCGGGCCATATCTTCCTCGGCCGCAGCATTTATCCCGCTTTCCCTGGGTTCCTCTTATACAGCTTCTTTTAAGGAGCTTTGTCTGTCCCTCTCCTCTAAGGGAGAGGGACCAACGTCTGCTGGACCTTCTTCTCGGTCCAAAAGAAAGACAAGGGAAGTCCCTCCGTCGACGCTCTTGGGAGTGGAAGGTCCCTCTCCCGAAGAAATGGCCATCGACTTCGGGTCGATCAGCCGCTTCGCCACTGGTCTCACGGTGTCCTGTCAGGCCAGTTGACCGAGACTCACGACCAGTCGAGATTTTCTCAATGCTGGACGGGTTGTCGCCAGGCGGCCGAGAACTTTCTCTCCGGTTCCCCGGGTGGGAGTTGAGGGATCCGTGGGTTGCTAGTGCCTCGGTTCCGGAGCCCTCGGTGAATTGAGCCAAGGGAGAGCCGGTTCCCCGTCCCCTCCCCGCACCGCCGGAAAGCCGAGGTTCTCGGTCTCGGACTTCTTCGTGTTCAGCCGATCCCGGCCGCCATAGGCGGTCTCGGTCTCGGCATCACTGTAAGTGGGCGCTGCCGCCATCCTCGCCCTCCTCCTCGGACAGGGAGGCTTCGACGAAGTTACGCCGACGGTACGAGACCTTATGTGGCAACAGCTCCTTCTGACCGAGACAAGCCGACGCCATCGCTTTCCCCGCCATTAAGTGGTTGTCACCGGAGCGGCTGAAACAACCCTCGACTTACCCGAGGGCCTGTTCCCAGGCGTTGTTCGGCCAAACCAGCTGCTCCAATCGATTCCGTGGAACCTCCGCGCCCACAGCCAGCTATTTGGGGCTCGACTCAAGAACTCTCGGTCGGCTTAGGACCGCCCCATAGGCTGTTCAGTCACTTCCCTCACTCCGATCGACCTCGGCAGGTGGAGGGTGGCTCAGGCCCGAGGCAGTTTCGCGGACTCTTCAGAGTTCCATCGGCGATTCCTCCTTTTCTCCAGGCGAGTAGACTTGGAGTCCTCTGAGGTCAGTTAGCGGACCATACCCTTCGCCCTATCTGGATTGCTTCGGCTCATCTCGGAGTCCACCGGATGAAGCTTGAACTCAAGTTCTAGCGGGCCAGGTATCCTCACGGAGATACTGGACCGAGGGGATTCCCCACGGAGGCTTTTTCCAGTGGCCGAGGCCATAGTGGGCCCGGGTCTTGAGCTCTGGCAGTGCCTGCTTCTGTCCTGCACCCTTGGCCAGGATGGCCAGGAAGTATGCGTCCCTACCGGTTCCTTGTCCGCTGAACACCCAGCCGAGGGGCTAGTTACTGACAGCTGCCGCCCGCGAACGCTAGGGACGTGGACAAACCTCCCGACAAGGAGTCCAAGAAATTGGACCATGCCGGGCGCAGTTCACGCTATGCCTCCTCGGCTCAGGCCAGTTCTGCTGCATCATGGCACATTTCTCATGCCCTGTTGGGCTCCTGGACGAGGTAGTTCCTCATCTTCTGGCGGACCTCAGACCACGGTTAGGCAGTGCGGGACCAGGGCAGGGCAGTGGCCAAACAGCAGCTTCAGACTACTCTGGACATTGGAGACTCCTGTGCCATGTCAGTAGCAGCCGCAGTGCCTATGCGCCGTCGGGCATGGCTGAGGATATCCACCTTCACTTCGGATACCCAGCACAAGTTGACGGATGTCCCCTTCCTGGGGACCGACCTCTTCGGCCCTGGGGTGGAAGGTCACCTGCAGACGATCGAGAAGTCCAGTGCTACCTTGGACGCTGTCTCATCTGCACAGAAGGACAAAGGCCGCAGCCTAAGCCCTTTCGTCCCTCTGCACCCGCGGCACATCCGGCCCAGCAACGTCAGGGCCAGCAGGCTCGAGCTTGGCATCCCAAACCCAAGCCCTCGGCTTCCTCCTCCAGGAAGCAGGGAGGTAAAGGCCCTGGAGGTCCCTCGGCCGGTCCTTCCTCCAAGCCTGCCCAGTGACGGGTTGAGGGGTGTCGCCTCAACCCGGTCAGCACCCCAGGTGCCCCCCGTCGGAGGGCGGCTTCGCCATTTCTTTCTGCCTGGTCCGCTATCACCACAGACCGGTGGGTGTTGGAGGTGGTGGGAAAGGCTCACCTCTGGAGTTCCCGAGCAGGCCCCACCCTTCAGAGCCGTCGCACTCGGGGCCTCGGGTCTCGAAGCTCGCTGTCAGCCCGCCGAGCCGACATCGCACTCCTCCCCGAGAAGGAGGTGATCAGAGAGGTGGCGGACCTCCTCAGACCCCAGGTTCGTGTCCAGTACTTCCTGTTCCGAACGGAAGGGGGCTGGCGCCTTTCACTCAAGTACACACCCAAACAAGTTCCTAAGGTCTAGGAACCTTCAGGATGGTCACCTGGCTCAGATAATACCATCCTTGGAACACGGGCGTGGTGGTTCTGCTCTGGACCTGCAGGACACGCTCTTTCACGTCCCTATCCATCCGTCACATCAGAGGTCCTATCTTTGAGCGGAGGGATCCCTTTCGAGTTCCAAGCCATGCCCTTCGGCTTATCTCCAGCTCCCAGGGTCTTCACCAAATGCATGGCAGTGGTGACAGCATTCTGCGGCACAGGAGTCCGGTTTATCCTTACCTGGACGATTGGTTGATAGCAGCCCTCCAGACAGGAGGTGGGAGCGTCCAGAGATCTGGCCCTCCAGGTTTGCTCTCAGGTTGGCCTCCTCATCAACGAGGCCAAGTCGGAACTCGAGCCAAAGCAGGTGATTCTTTTCATCGGGGCAGAGCTCGACTCTCTTCGAGCCAGAGCACGGCTCCCAGCGGACAAGGCCGAGGTTCTTTCCTCCTTTGCCCAATCATTTCTGGTTGGGCAATTGCGCCCTGCCTGGGACTTCAAACAACATGAAGTCTTGCTATATTATGACAATTGCAGTTTGTCCCACCATTAGAACTGCTCCGGAGGTGAAAGAGTTAACTCCCATTCTAAGAATGGAACTTGGAGCGCGAGCTCGGTTAGAGAAGCTCTGTCTGGGTTATTTCAAACCCAAACTGTCAGATTCTTTACTCCGCCTCACTGAACAGTCGCCCGGAGATTTCTCCTACTGCTCGGTTCATTTCTGGTTTAAACAGTGTTTTCCGGTTCAGATCAACCGAGAATATTATTATTTTAACCGCAAAACCGCTCGGTTCAAGCTCTGTCTGTGGTATCGTAGTAATTTCAGTTTATTTTCTGTGTGTGGAACTTAAAATGTTATCGTTTCAGTTTTGAACCCATCAGCTTGTTTTAAAACTTGAATTGAAGGTTTTAGAGCGGTTCTCGGTTCTGATCGGGTTCTAAAAAACCAGATTCATTGGCGCTTTTTCCAAGACCATGGATTACCTGTTAGGAACCGATAAGGTGTCCTGCCTGGTACTGCCGCTTAAAGGGCAAGTTTTGCTAGCTGGCATTATGTCTGAAAACCCAAAAGAAAACCGGCCCACTGGGTTTCAACACTGTGATGCCTGGGGGAAGTCTTTGCCAAGGCTGACCCACACACCACATGTGTATATTGTCTGGGGTTTGACCACCTCAATTCAGACTGCCAGATTTGTAAAATTTCCTGCAGCCACCCTGGATAAGAGAGTTGGCAGGCTCAGGGAACGAGAGGCCAAAAAGTCTGCTGACCCGATGGCCAGCCCGGTTCGGTGCCAACCGAACCGGAGGCAGTGCCTCTGACCAGGCGAGACTTCTCGGCAACGTAAGCTGGCTCATAGTGCCAGTTCCAGTAAAGAAACAAGAAAACCAGCAGGTGTGAGCCCAAAATTCTTCTCCAACTGCTGCAGAGATAGCAAGAGCTATTCAGATTGTCCAGTCATTTTCTCTCGGTTCCGCATCCGAACCGCCACTGTCTGGTAAAGGTCTGTTCGGTCGGTTCCACCGTTCAGGAATATGTTGTTGAAGAGTTTTATGAACCAGAGGAGGGGAGGATGATTATGAACAGTATGAATGTGACTTTGAGGGTCTGGTGTGCCCATTGAACCGGACATCTCCCAGACAGACCTTAGAATCTCCCCTTTGCTTTCTGGAGTCCCCTCTCACTTTATGTTTTACAAAAGTTGTTGAACCCTCCAGCTTCCATTGAGGAAGCTGTGGATGAACAAGAGGAACCTGATTTTGTAGAAATGATGGATATTCCAGAGTCTAGGAGATTGTCTATTCCCTTGCATAAATCATTTAGGAAACAGACAATAAAAATTTTAAAACTCCTAATTCTGTGCCTCCTGTGGACAAAAAGATGGACAGGAGGTACACTCTGTCAGGTCCTGATACAAAATTCCTTTCACAGCAATGCAGTCACGTTGGTGTGGTTCAGGCTGCAGCCTGTGATAAAGCTAATATTTCTTTGGCTTCACATCCTCCTGACAAGGATTCCAGGAAGATTGATGCCATGGCTAAAAAACAATACATGGCAGCGTCCTTGGGACTCAGGCAAGCAAATTACATGGCTTCAAACACCATGAAGTCTTGCTATATTAGGACTTATTGCAGTTAGCCACTGCACTTGAACTGCCCCGGAGAGGAAAGAGTTAACTCCAGAGAATCTGGAGTTCTAAAGCGCGAGGGCGCTATACCAAAGCTCTATCTGGGCAGTTTCAAATGAAACTGTCAGATTTTACTCCGCTTCACTGAACAGTCGCTCTGGAGATCAGCTCCTTCAGCTCGGCTCATTTCTCGGTTCAGCGGTAGTATTCGGTTCATTTGAACCGCAAAAGTAATTATTTTACCGCATTTTCGTTAAAGCTCTATCTGGTAAACCGTAGTACAAAATGTAAAGTCTGTGTGGAAATTTAGTTATCAGTTCGGTTTTGAACCGATCGGTTTGCTTATTTTAACGTTTAAAGTTTTTGGGCTTTTAGAGTGCGGTATACAAGTTCTACTCCGGTTCTAAAACCTTGATTTTAAATAGGGTTTTTCAAATATCTGAAACGGTTAGGAACCGATAAGGGTGTCTTGATTTTGGCAGGCCATAAAAGGGCAAGTTTTTTGTTAGGCTGGCATTATGTCTGAGAAACCCAAAAAAGAAAAACCGGCCCACTGGGTTTCAACACTGTGGATGTGTGGGAAGCCTTGCCAAGGCTGTCCCACACACCACTTGTAGTTTATTGTCTGGGGCTGACCACCTCCTGTCAGACTGCCAGGTGTTTAAAATTCTCTGCAGCCACCCTGAAAAGAGATAGGGCTGCTCAGGGAACTATGCAACAAAGTCCGCTGACCCGGATGGCCAGCTCGGTCCAGTACCCACTGGACCAGAGAGAGGAGCCCCTGACCAGGGCTAGACTTCCTTGGGGCAAAGGATGGTTCAGAAGAACCAGTTTCAAAAAAAAAAGTATGACAGAGAAATCAGTAGGTTTGGAGTCCAAGATTGTCTCTCCAACTGCTGCAGAAGTAGTTGCTTACAGATTGTCCAGTCACTGTTTCTAGGTCCTGTCGAACCATCTACAGTTGGTAAAGGTGGCTCGTTCAGTTCCAGTGGTTCAGGTTTATGATGTGAGGAATTATGAACCACAGGAGTGGGAGGAGGAAATTTGATCAATACATGTGGCTGGTAGGGTCTGGACGTGCCCACTTGCTTGGGACATTTCTCCAGACAGACTTTAGAATCTCCTCCTATTCTGTCTGAGTCCTTTTCTCAGTTTATGTGGAGCCTGATTATGTAGGAATGATGGGCTAGGAGGTTGTCTTTCTTTGCATAAGTCATTTAGGAAGTAAACAACAAAGATTTTATAAGATTCTCTTTCTGTCCTCCCTGTAAGATAAAAAATGGACAGAAGGTGTATTTCATCAGGCTCTGTTACAGACTTCCTCACTGAGCAGTGTAGTCATGTAGGTGTGGTACAAGCTGCAGCCTGTGTCAAGGCTAGTTCCCTGGCTCACATCCTCCTGAATAGGATTCCAGGAGGATTGATGCCATGGCAAGAAAACAGTATATGGCAGCTTCTGTGGAACTCAGACAGGCAAGTTGTATGGCTTATGTGGCTGAATTTAGGAAATCTAGGTGGGACGAGATATTGCAGTTAACAAACAGGCCCATGGCCAGCTGGCTAGCGGTTGAACAGGTGGCTGCTAATGGCTGAAGCCTCTAAGTTCAAGTTCATACTGCTGTTTGTGTTAATCTTGTTTTCTCTAGGGTCATGACCACTTCTGTAGCTTTCCTCAGAGGGTTGGCATGGCTCAGATGCACTAATCTGTCCCAAGATACTCTGTCAAAGTCTATGGATTTGTTTCTTGTTGTGGTAATTCTGTTTGAGAACAAACAGAAAGCTATATGAAAAAACATGGATGATTACCTACAAAAGTGCCCAGGTAGAGGCTCAGGCCTCCTCTGCTTTCGCCAGAGGGGTCTCTTCAGAGGCAGAGATAGACGGGCACAAGTAAACCGTCCCCTCCCCTAGCCCAAGACTATTAGCCAAGCAGGCACCCTGGATGGAGGTGCCCAGGGCCGATTCTCCCATACCAGTGGGCAGGTTGGTTTTTATTTCAGCCAGAACTGGGTGTCCTAAACTCTCGGACAAGTGGGTTCTGGAAGTAATAGGTCTGGTTCTCAGCTTCAAACAGTTTCCAAAGATGAGAGCCAGACAGGTCCCCTGCAAATCCTTCGAATCCCTTGCTTTGAAGCAGAGGTTTCTTCTCCTCTGAACTGCAAAGCAGTAGAAAGGGTCCTTCTGCCACCGGGCAAGGGCTGTACTCATGATACTTTCACCTCTATAGAAGGCAGGAGATTGGCCCCATCTCAGATTTAAGGTACCTGAACAAGCATCTTTTGAAAACAAAGTTAAAATGTTAACTTGGCTGAGGCCAGGGACTGGCTAGCTTTCCTGGACCTCAAGGATGCCTGTTTTTTCATGTCTTGATCAGGCCTTCTCCCGAAAGTACCTCAGGCTACCCTCAGGCCACTACCAGTTCAGGGCAATGCCCTTTGGCCTTACCTCTGCGCCAAGGTATTCAAGAAATTCTAGCTGTGCTAGTGGCTCTTAAGCAGGCAAGGGATTGCTTTGTTTCCTTTCCTGGATGACTGGCTCTTAGTGGGTCAGTCTCCAGATCAAGTAAATCCCACTTGCAAGTCACCCAGCAGCTTCTCACCTTTCTGGGATTCCTGGTTTACCAAAGTCAGTTCTCAACCAGTTCAGGTACTAACTTTCATGGGTGCAGAGTTGAACACAAAGTTAGCCAGGGCATTTCTCCCTCTGAAAGAGTAGGCAGTCTCTTTGCCCTAGCATCTTCCATTACTCTGCGAGTCTCTTGACCAGCAAAGCATTTGCTACAACTACTAGGGCACATGGCTGCTTCCACAGCTGTAGTGCAGGGAGCAAGATTTCAGATGAGGGACGTTCAGTTCCATCTGAGGGCCTATTGGTCCCAAAGGAGGGATTCCCTTTCCAAATTGGTTCTAGTGACCGAATCCCTGATCCTGGCCTTACACTGGTGGCAGGATCAAAGCAATCTAAAACTAGGGGTCCTCTCATTCCCTCACCACGGATGCTCCTGTGTTAGGGTGAGGAGCTCGCTTAGCGACCTGTCCACTAGGGGTGTATGTCTCCCTAGGAATCTCTGCTCCACATCAATTTTTTGGAACTCAGAGCTGTCTTTAGTTCTTGGGAGTTTTCAGCTTCTGTCCAGAACAAGGTAGTTCAAGTCAGGACAGACAACACCACAATAATGTGGTACATCAACAGGCAGGGGGCACTGGTCATCAGCCTTGTGCACCGAAGCAATGAAGTGGTGGTCTCTGGCTTACTCCCTGAACACCTCCTGATAGCAGTTCACCCCAGGGAAGGACAATGCCCTGGCAGATGCCCTCAACAGGATTCTCAGGGCCATCACGATTGGGCTCTGAATTCTCAGGTGCTGGGTTCAGTCCTTGCCAGATGGGGCTCATTTTCAGATAGATCTTTCGCAGCCCCAGATAACCACTAACTTTCTCTGTTTTGTTGAGGTCTCCAGTGCTGGATCAGCCCCCGCTTTACTTGGATTGGAAAGGAAGTTTCTGTTCACCTTTCCTCCTTTTTCCCTTTCTTTCAGGGTACTAGTAAAAATCAGATCTCAGCCCTGCAAAGCGATTCTGATTGTTCCAAACTGGGCCAGACAGCCCTGGTACCCATTGTCTCTGTCCTTGACAGTCCACCCTACCCTGAGCTTGCCCAGAGTCCACGACTTACTGGCCTTGCACAAGGGAGAGTGTGGTATCCGAACCTCAAATTCCTCCTTCTCAAGGCAGCTCTTGAGGAGTTAGAATTTGCTGATTTACACTTTTCAAGGTGTCACGGATATTTAAAGGCTTCAGAAGCTTTTCACTGGCGCCACTTACAATTCCAAGTGGAACAGGTTTTCAGTCTGGTGCGCTGAGAGGCAGATTATACCACAGTCTGCTTATCTGCCCATTTTCTGGACTTTGGTCCATTTTAAATTCCTTAGGTCTTGGGGTCAGCTACCTAAGGGTTCCTCTGGCAGCTGTCTCTGTTTTTTCTGCAAGCAGGAAGCCTGCTTCCTTTTCTTCTCAACCTGTGTTTTCCAAGTTTTTAAGGGGTTGCTTCACACCAACCCTCCTTTTTCGAAACCAGCTCCTGCATGGAGCCCAATGTTTGCATTGCTCAGTTAATGCAAACCCCTGGACCTCTGTCCCCAGCAGAGCTCAAGCTTCTCACTTGGAAAATGTTTTTTCTGGTGGTCTCACTTCTGCCAGACGACAAGTGAACTACAGGCCCTGGCAGTGGAAGAAGATTTTTCTTCCCACAGGGATAAGACAGTCCCTAGGACTAACACAGGGTTTGTCCTAATGGTTTCAGGTTTCCACCTGAACCAATCCATCTCTCCCAGGATTTTTCACTGAGCATTCTTCCTCAGGTGAGAGGAGACTGCACAGCTTGGGCGTCCAAAAGAGCCTTATGCTACTATTTAGTAATGCACCAAGGGTCACAGGTTTGAATCCTCCAACTCTTCCTTACCTAGAGTGAGGTTGGCAAGGGAACCTGCCACTAAGAGGACAATTGCAAGAGTGGATTGTCTCTTGTATCCATTTTTGTTATCAAAGACTAGGTAGGAGAGCCCCCTCAGGACTGAGGGCTCACTCCACCAGGTGTACAGCTGCATCTCTAGCGGCTGCTAGAGATATTCCCATTCTGGAAATCTGTCGAGCTGTTACTTGGAAGACAGTTCACACTTTTACAAGCATTATTCCCTGGATTTCAGTCCAGGAGAGTGCTCGTTTTGCTTACAGCTGTGCTTCAGAGCCTATTTCCTAAGTAGGTTCTGACCCTCCTCCATGGAGGTACTGCTGTGTAATCTGCAATAAGTCCTAATATAGCAAGACTTCATGGTGTTTAAAAAAAATTACTCACCTTAGTAATTGCTTTTCTTCTCATGGAGTCTTGCTATATTAGGACCACCCCCCCAACCTGCCCCTCTCAGAACTTCTACTGGGGTGGGGGTGGCAAATTAGTGCAAGCACTGTGTCATGCCATTGTAGTTCTTCCCTTCACCCTCTTTTATTTAGGGTTAGGGAACTAGGATTTTCTGTGTTGAGTGATTTGTTGGCCCCCTTCCTGGACTTGAGTCTTTGGGGGAAGGGGGGGTCCTAATAGTGCTTGTCAGGGAGGAAAACTAATAATACCATTATTCATTCTTATTATTGTTATTGTTGTTTCTGTTGTTGTTTATATTGTTGTTATTACTACTAGTAGGTAGCCATTTGGCTAGTGTAGACTTTCCACACAGACTTGTTGCTTAGTGTTAACCTTAAGAAGATCTGACAGTTTCATTTGAAACTGCCCAGATAGAGCTTTTGGTATAGCTGCCTCGCCGCTTTAGAACTCAGATTCTCTGGAGTTAACTCTTTCCTCTCCGGGGCAGTTCAAGTGCAGTGGCTAACTGCAATAAGTCCTAATATAGCAAGACTCCATGAGAAGAAAAGCAATTACTAAGGTGAGTAATTTTTTCTTATGTAGCAAGGTATCAGAAATCTAGATGGGACACTGTCATGGCCTTGGCCAAACAGGCCTCTGGCCAGCTTGCTAATGAGCTGGAACAGGTGGCTGCTGATGGCATTGAAGCATCTAAGGTGCAGTTTCATGCTGCTGTGGATTTTAATGATGTATCCTCTAGAGTCATGGCTACGTCTGTAGCTTTTCGCAGATTGGCCTGGCTCAGGTGTACTAGCATGTCACAGGATACCCAGACTAAGGCTATGGATTTTCCTGTGGTTGGAAATTCTCTGTTTGGGGAGCAGGCAGAGAATTATATGAAGAAAATGGATGAATATAGGACTACCTATAAAATGTGCTCAGGCTAAGGAGCGAAGCCACTCCTCAGAGGCAGGCCCCCAGGGTAGAGGTAGGCCTTTCACAGGCCTTTTACCAAACCAGCCTCCTCTGCTTATGCTCAGAGGGGGTTCTTCAGAGGAGAGGCAGGAGGGGTGGGCAGGCCTGCTCCCACCCCTCAGCCTAAAGCACTCACAAACAGACACCCTGATGGGGTGCCCAGGGCCGATTCTCCTTTACCTGTAGGGGCAGGTTGGCTTACTTGCTCAGAACTGGGTGTCTCTAACTTCAGACAAATGGGTCCTGGAAGTAGTAAGCCAGGGTCTGGTTCTCAGCTTCAAAAGTTCCCAAAGATGAGAATCAGATCTTTCCCACCTGCAAACTCTTTAGAGACCTTTACTTTAGAAACAGAAGTCTCAACCTCCTGGCTCTCAGAGCTGTAGAAAGGGTTTCTCCTACACCAGGGCAAGGGTCTGTACTCCAGATATTTCCTTACCCAAAAAGACAGGAGATAGGCGTCCATTTTAGACCTGAGATATCTGAACAAACACCTTTTGAAACCAAAGTTCAGAATGGTAACTCTGGCAATGAGTTTGCCCTCTCTAAGGCCAGGGACTGGCTAGCCTCCCTGGACCTCAAGGAAGCCTATTTTCACGTCCCTAATCAGAAGCTCCCACCGAAGTACTCAGATTCGAACTGCCCTCAGGTCACTACCAGTTCAGAGCAATGCCCTTCGGCCTCACCGCCCTTCAAGGGTATTCACAAATGTCTGGCAGTAGCAGTGGCTCATTTAAGAAGGCAAAGGATTGCTGTCTTTCCCTATCTGGACGACTGGCCCATTGTAGGCCAGTCCCCAGAACAGGTAAGATCTCACCTGCAAGTTACCCAGAAGCTGCTCACCTCCCTGGGCTTCTTGCTCAATTTTCCAAAATCAGTTCTGGAACCAGTTCAGGTGCTCACCTTCATAGGTGCAGAATTGGACACAAAGCAGGCCAGAGCCTTCCTACCCTTAGAGAGGGTAAGGAACTTGGTGGCTCTGGCCTCCTTCCTCTGCAGGTCTCTCGACCAGCAAGACACTTTTGCAGCTCCTGGGGCACATGGCCAGTCCCAGCTGTAGTGCAAGGAGCAAGATTTCAGATGAGGGACATTCAGTTTCACTTGAGAGCCTTTTGGTCTCAGAAAAGAGACCCCTTTCCAAGTTGGTCCCAGTGACCCGAACCCTGATCCAGGCCCTCCAGTGGTGGCAGGATCAGAGCAATTTAAGACTGGGGTCCCTTCATTCCCTGTCTCACTCCTTGACCCTCACTACGGATGCTTCCCTCCTGGGATGGGGAGCCCACATGGGCGATCTATCCACTCAGGGAGTGTGGTCCCCTCAGGAATCTCTGCTCCACATCAATTTGCTGGAACTCAGAGCTGTCTTTTTAGCACTTCAAATGTTTTCAGCGTCTGTTCAGAACAAAGTGGTACAAGTCAGAACAGACAACACCACAACAATGTGGTACATCAACAAGCAGGGGCACTCGGTCCTCAGCCTTGTGCACCGAGGCAATGAAGTTGTGGTCTCTGGCCTTCCCTGAACACTTCTCTCATAGCAGTTCACCTTCCAGGAAAGGACAATGTCCTAGCAGATGCTCTCAGCAGATTTCCCAGGGCCATCACGAATGGTCTCTGGATCCTCAAGTACTGGGGATAGTTTTTGCGGATGGGGCACCCTCAGATAGATCTTTTTTCAGCCCCAGACAATCACCAACTTCCACTGTTCTGTTGCAGGCCCCCAGTGTTGGGCTCAATCCCCCTGGATGCCTTTCTCCTAGATTGGGAAGGGAAGTTTCTTTATGCCTTTCCCCCCTTCCCTCTCCTATTCAAGGTGCTAGTCAAAATCAGATCCCAGCCTTGCAGGGTGATTCTGATTGCCCCAGATTGGGCCAGGCAGCCCTGGTACCCGCTCCTTCTGTCACTAGCAGTCCATCTTTCCCTGTGTCTCCCCAGGAATCACAACCTGTTAACCTGTGCCCAGGGGAGAGTTTGGTATCCGAACCTCAAATCCCTCAACCTCAAGGCCTGGCTCTTGAGGAGTTAGAAATTGCTGACCTACACCTTTCTCAGGGTGTTCTTCAAATCCTAAAGGCTTCTAGAAGCCTTCCACTAGAGCTACTTACAATTCTAAGTGGAAAAGGTTTTCCATTTGGTGCTCTAGAAACATATTTCCCGGAATCTGCTGATTTGCCCATTGTTTTGGACTATATGGTCCATCTTAATTCCTTGGGACTGAGACCAGCTACCCTGAAAGTACATTTGGCAGCTGTCTCTGCTTTTGTTTCAGCAGGAAAGCCCTCCTCTCTTTCCTCTCACCCTGTATTTTCCAAGTTTTTTAAAGGATTACTTCATTCTAATCCACCATTTAGGGATCCGGCCCCTGCCTGGGACCTTAATGTTTGCATTGCCCAGTTAATGCAACCTCCTTTTGAACCTCTGTCTTCCGCAGAGCTTAAGTACTTAACTTGGAAAACTGTTTTTCCTAGTGGCTATCACTTCTGCCAGGCGCATAAGTGAGTTGCAAGCCCTGTCAGTAGAAACTGACTTTATTTCTTTCCACAGGGATAAGGTAGTCCTCAGGACTAACAGGAAGTTTTTGCCTAAGGTGGTTTCAGATTTCCATCTTAATCAATCTATCTCCCTTCCAGTGTTTTTTACTGAACATTCCTCCTCTGGCGAGAGGAGATTGCACAGTTTAAATGTTAAGAGGGCCCCAAGTTACTATATAGAACGTATCAAGGGTCACAGGTTCGAATCCCTCCAACTTTTTCTCACCTATGTGAGGTCGGAAAAGGGAGACCGGCCACTAAGAGATCAATTGCCAGGTGGATTTTTTTTCCACCCCTTCTTGGGGTTTTGGGGTGTGATATTTTATCTCATATTATTGCTTATATTATATTATTACTTCTGGTCCCCTGACTTGAGTCTTTGTGTTGGGACCAGGAATATGCGTTAATAGTCAGGTAGCCAGTTGGCTAGTGTAGGTTACAGCTTCCACACAGACCTTAGTGAGTTTTGCTCGTAAAGATCTGACAGTTTGGGTTTGAAATAACCCAGACAGAGCTTCTCTAACCGAGCTCGCGCTTCAAGTTCCATTCTTAGAATGGGAGTTAACTCTTTCACCTCCGGAGCAGTTCTAATGGTGGGACAAACTGCAATTGTCATAATATAGCAAGACTCCATTAGAAAAAACAACATTACTAAGGTGAGTAATTTTTTCTTCCTGAGCCTCCTGGGTCTCATGGCGGCCTGTACCAGCGTGGTCCGTTGGGCCCGCTGGAACATGCGCCCCCTTCAGTGGGGGCTGGCCTGCCAGTGGTCTCAACGCTGCGATCCATTGGACCAGCTAGTGACGGTGACCCAGGGGATGTGGAACTCTCTCCAGTGGTGGACCATTCCAGTTCATATGCAGGAGGGCATCCTGTTTGTGCGCCCCGAGCCGACAGTCTCTCTATCGACCGATGCCTCTCTGATGGGTTGGGGTGCCCATCTGGGGGAACACCGAGCGCACGGCCTCTGGTCCCCGCGAGAGTCCCGATGCCACATCAACCTGCTGGAGCTCCGAGCAGTCCACCTAGCTCTCACCGCCTTTGCTCTGTTTCTTCGGGGTCAAGTGGTCCGGGTCCAGACGGAGAATACCACGACCATGTACTGTCTAAATCGCCAGGGCGGGACGCGCTCCATGCTTCTGTGCAAGGAAGCTCTCCGCATCTGGTCATTCTTGCGCAGCCTGGAGGCGGATCTCCTAGCCATTCATGTGGCAGGAGCCTCCAACACCCTGACCGATGCCCTAAGCCGGATAGGGGCTGCGTCCCACGAGTGGTCTCTCCTGCCGGAGGTAGTACAAGATCTATTCTCCCATTGGGGCACACCTCAGGTGGACCTGTTTGCTTCCAGGGAGAATGCGAAGCTAAGGCTGTTCCATGCCCACCCTCCTCAGCAGGTTTCGCTGCAGGGGGATGCCTTCTCGAGGCCGTGAACCCCGGGCCTCTTCTACGCCTTTCCCCCTTTCCCCTTGATGCACAAGGTGCTTCTCAAAGCAAGGGAGGGACAAGGCGCAGGTGATTCTGATAGCCCCAGACTGGCCCCGCCAGACTGCTGGTACCCAGATCTCCTCAGCCTCAGCTCCAGTCTCCCGAGGCAGCTTCCAGCTCGCCCAGACCTGCTCTCAGTCAATCAGGGGAAGGTATTCCATCCGGACCTTCAATCCCTGCACCTGATGGCCTGGTTCCTGAGCGGCTAGAGTTCCAGGTCATGGGTCTTTCCGACGAGGTCCTCAACGTAGTTGAGGCGTCCCGTAAGGAGTCGACCAGAAAATGCTATGCCTTCAAATGGAAGAGATTTTCCATTTGGTGCCAGGGCAAGGGCCTGGACCCTTCCTCCTGTTCCTTGGTGAGCATATTGGACTACCTTTGGTCCCTTTCTCAGCAAGGGCTTAGGTCGGCGACCCTTAAGGTGCACCTGGCAGCCATCTCTGCTTGCACGGCTAGCGGGCGGGAAGCAGTCGATGCGCAGGGAAAGGTGGTCTGGCGCTTTTCAAAGGCCTTGATCACATTTCCCCTCGGTGCGAGAACCTCCACCTCCGTGGATCTACTGCTGGTACTGGCAAAGCTCATGGGCAAGCCATTCAACCAATGCACAGGTGTGAACTCTCTCACCTGTCGTGGAAGACCCTTCTTGGTGGCTATCACGCCAGCCAGAAGGTTGGGAGAGCTCCAGGCGCTCTGCATCGAGTCTCCTTACCTGGTCTTCCACAGGGACAAGGTTGTCCTGCGCCCCACCGAAATTCCTTCCGAAGGTGGTGTCAGAGTTTCACCTTAACCAGTTGTTGACTCTGCGGTGTTCTACCCCAATCACACCTCGGAGGTCGAATAGGCTCCGTACCTGGACCCTAGAAGGCGCCGCTATTATAAGGAGCGCATATTGAAATTGGGAGGAGGTGTTCGCCAGCTGTTTGTCACCCACGCTGAAGCCGCACCTGGCAGACCTGCAGCAAGCGGACGATAGGCAGGTGGGTCACCTCCTGCATAGATCTCTGCTATAAGTTGGCGGGCATGGAGCCTCCCAGAGGGATAAGAGCTCATTCTACCCGTCATACTGCTGCATCGGTGGCTGCTTCCAGGGACGTCCCTATCCAGGAAATCTGTAGGGCTGCTACCTGGAAGTCAGCACACACCTTCATCACCCATTACCACATCGACCTTGAGTCACACCAGGATGCTGGTTTTGGGGCCTCGGTTCTCCAGTCTCTATTCCCTAAGTAAGGGGTGTGCGCCTTGCCTCCCTCCTCCCAGAGAACTGCTAGGAGTCTGCCAGACAGTGTGGATGAACAACATATCCATGTCCCTAGAAATACAGGTTACTCACCTGTAACAGGAGTTCTAGGAATGGTATATGTTGTTCATCCACACGACGCACCCGACCTTCGGCTCGGACTAGCAACCTGAGCTTCCAGCGGGCCAGATCTGGCGTCATGGGGTGGAGCCGAGAGTTTTACCACCCGGGTGGGTGGGAGGAGCCAGCTTGAAGACCTTCCGGCAAGATTTAAAGCGGCAAGGATACCTGCCAGACAGTGTGGATGAACAACATATACCATTCCTAGAACTCCTGTTACAGGTGAGTAACCTGTATTTCCCCACCGGCCCCAAGACATACACCTCAGCTACCCAAGCAGCAGAAGACCTTACTTCCAGGGGCATAATTAAAGAGGGGGTCCTGGAATCCTCCAGGCCTCAACCAGCTCAACCTCGCCAGATGGACCCAGACAGACTTAAACATAAGTTCTCCCTTCCATAAACCCTTAAGAAGACTACGCCAATTCTGGAATCTTACACTGCTGACCTGAAAGGTACAGTCCATGCCCTCTATTTTCTCTGTTTATAGTGCCCTAATCTTCCCCCGGGAGTGGCTGGGGGTGCGGAGCTTGGGGGTCACTGGCTTTGGTGGTCTAGGGAGGAGGTGCTTTTCCCCTTACCCAGGCAACATATTATTAACTCAGTAATTTAACTTATAAATTAAACGTTGCTAACTTGGGACTTACTGACCGCCCAATGGCAGGTTATCAAACTGAGCTGGATGGTCATGCCTTCTCTCAGCCAGGGCCAACCATCCTCTCCCGCACTCGAGATGGCCTTGGGTCTATGGGGCGAAGAAAAGTTGTGGGCAGACTCAAACAGAAGAAAGACGCTTCTACTTAAAATTAAACTGGTACCACATACTTGATTCCGTGATGAGAAGAGTCATTCTAGGACCTTGAGCTTTTGAAACAATGCCAGCTCTTCATCTGTTCGGAGACCCGAATGTTGATCACGGGAGATGTCAACTGTGCTCTGATGGAACATTTTGAAACTCCTGGGCACTTCAATTGATGACAACCAAGGGGTCTCATCATATCATGCCATTTTTTCCCGATATCCTGGGAAAAAGGAATGAGACCAAGTTGGAGGGAGGTATGGTGGATTACAGACTTGGGTTTTTCAGTTCCTGACCCAGGCCTTTAAACAAACTCTATTACGGCCTTCACTAGTAAAAGCAGACAATGTCCTAAATTCAGAGAGCTAACTAAATAAGGAGACTCTACAAATTGAGGGAAGGCTTCTATGGGTTTTATGCCCTGGATGTTCCTGGTTCATCCTGATCCCGCCTACATAGAATTTGACGGCAGATGAGGACCGCTTGGCCCACCCAGTCTGCCCATTTCCCTACCTACTGGATAAGCTGCAGATCCTAGTTAACCAGCAGCCTACTTCTTCCTACCCCCACCCCCTAGAATTGCCTTATGACTGTCCCATGCATGCTTGAATTCCACCACTGTTTTTGACTCCACAACCTCCTCCGGAAGGCCGTTCCATGCATTCAAAACCCTCTCTGTGAAAAAATACTTCCTTAAATTACCTCTGAGCCGCCCCCCTCTATCTTCAAATTGTGCCCCTTGTTCTTGCACACCTCTTTTTTTGAAAGATGCTACCCTCTTGGACTTTGTTGATTCCCTTGAGGTACTTGAAAGTTTCTATCATGTCCCCCTCTCCCTCCTTTCCTTGAGGCTATACATATTAAGCTCCTTAAGTCTCTCTTCATATGTCTTCCGGTGCAGACCCTGCACCATTTTAGTTGCCCTCCTCTGGACAGCTTCCATCCTGTCTATGTCTTTGCAGAGATTGGGTCTCCAGAACTGCACGCAGTACTCCAGATGGGGTCTCACCAGCTGTCTGTACAGAGGGATAATAACTTCCTGTTTTCTACTGGTGATGCCTCTCCCTATGCATCCCAGTATCCCCCAGCCCTCCTTGCTGCCCTCTCACATTGCTTGCCCACCTTTAGGTCATCTGATATAACTACCCCAAAGTCCCTTTCCATTTTGTTGTTGTTAGTATCTCATCCCCATTGTGTACTCTTCCCTGGGTTTTGTTTCCCAGGTGCATTACCTTACTTCTTAGCATTGAATCTAAGCTGCCATACATTTGACCATTCCTCTAACCTTGCCAAGTCCCTTCTCATCCTTTCCACCCACCTTGTGCATCAACTCTGTTGCAGATCTTTGTGTCATCTGCAAAGAGACATATTTTCCTTCCAGTCCCTCTGCAATGTAAACATAAAGACATTGAAGAGGACAGTCTAATACCTGAACTCACGGTGCCCACTAGTAACCCCCTTTCTTCAGAGTGGACTCCATTTACTATTACTCTCTGTGTCCTATTCTCCAGCCAATTCTTTGCCAGGCTGTCATCTTGGGACCCACTCCCAGGCTGGCTAACGTATATTAATCTTTTGTGTGGGACTGTGTCAAATGCCTTGCTAAAGTCTAGGTAGGCCATGTCCACAGCCCCTCCCTGATCTATTACTTTGGTCACCCAGTCAAAGAAATTTATCAGATTCATCTGACATGACCTTCCCGCTGTGAATCCATGCTGCCTTGGGTCCTGTGCCCCTTTGGCCTCTAGATACTCGACAGTTCTTTCCTTCAGAAGTGATTCCATCAGTTTTCCTATCACTGAGGTTAAACTAACAGGTCTGTAGTTTCCTGCTTCTGCTTTGCTCCCACTTTTGTGAAGGGGAATCACATCTGCCCTCCTCCAGTCCTCGGGTACCACCCCATCCTCCCATGATTTGTTAAAGAGGGTAGTCAGTGGTGTCACTAGTTCTACCCATAGTTCTTTTAGAATTCTGGGATGAATCCCATCAGGCCCCATTGCTTTGTCCACCTTCAGTTTTAAGAGTTCTTTCTTAACCCTTTCTTCTGTAAATGGGCTGGTATCAACTTCTGTATCCAGAGTGTTTCTACTGTTTGTTTTAGGTACCTCCCCCTCTTCATTTGTAAATACTGAGCAAAAATATTTGTTTAGTATCTCTGCCTTTTCACAGTCTCCCTCTGCCCACCCTCCTCCCTTTATTAAGCCTCACTATCCCTCCTTGGTCTTCCTTCGCTCCTGATGTACCTATAAAGGTTTTATCCCCTTCTTAACTGAGTTGGCTATCTTTTCCTCGGTTTGGGCCTTTGCTGTTCTGACTGCCTTCCCAGCTTCCTTCTGCTTTAACTGATACAGTTCTCTGTCCTGCTTCTTCTGTGATTCCTTGTACTTCCTGAATGCTTTCTTTTTCTTTTGAACCTTCACTACCACTTCCTTTGAGAACCATAGTGGTTTCTTACATCGTTTTGTTTTGTTTATTTGCTTCACACAAAGGCTTGTTACCTCTGTGATGGCAGTTTTTATCATTCCCCATTGTTCTTCCACCCCTCCTTCCTGCCCATTTGTTAGTGCATTCCTTAGGCACTCACCCATTTTGGCAAAGTCAGCCCTCCTAAAGTCCAGTACTTTTGACTCTATTGCTGTGTTTATTGTGAACCATACTGTTCGATGGTCGCTAGTTCCCAGATGGCTACCCACTTCTACATCTGTGATCCTCTCTCCATCTCCATTTGAGAGAACCAGGTCTAAGATTGCTCCCTCTTGAGTGGGCTCCAATACTAGTTGTCTAAGGCATGCCCCCTGTAGGGCATCTAGAATAACCCCACTCTTTGAAGTGGCTGCTGCAACTGCACTCCAGTTAACATCTGGCATATTCAGATCACCCATCCGCAGTATCTCCCCTTTTTCTGCCATTCTAAGTATACTTTCTATCATTTCCTTGTCCATTTCCTCCCCCTGAGAAGGGGGTCTGTATACGACCCCTGTGCGGATTGTGGTGCCATTGCCTGTCTCCAAATTTACCCACAGTGCTTCTTCTCCTCCCTGTTTACCCTTTTGTTCTGTTGCTTTGATTCCTTCCCTTACGTAAAGCTACTCCTCCTCCTGTTTTACCCTCCCTGTCCCTCCTGTAGATAGTGTATCCTGGTATGTTTACATCCCAGTCATGGTTTTATGTGTACCATGTTTCTGTGACTGCCACGATATCCAGATGTTCCTCCTCCATCAAGGCCACTAATTCAGGAAGCTTGTTACCCAGACTACGGGTATTGGTACTCATTGCTCTCCATTTTTTGATGGCTTTACCTTCTGTTGCAGCATCCCCCACTGACCTTTCTACCTCAGTCTTTTCTCATTTAGTACCCTGTTTTGTAGGGAGAGCTGGGCTTTTCCTGCTGCTTATCAATGCCTCCCCTTTGACTAGTTTAAAAGCTTGCCAATGAAGCATTTAAACCAATTGCTCAAAGACTTGTTCCCTTCCTGGACAGATGCAGACCATCCTGCCAGTATAGGCTGGTGTTCCTCCAGGTGGAACCCCAGTCCCCAATGAAGCCAAACCCCTGTGCTCCACACCATCTTTTCAACCATTCATTAAACTGCATGGTGCAAAGTACCCTCCCCTCCCCCATGCCATTAACAGGCAGCACCTCTGAGAAGGATACTGTGTGTGCTACTTGTCTTCGGCCCCTCCCCAACTCTACAAAGTCCTCCTGCACTGCTCTAATCTCATGATGAGCCAAGTCATTTGTCCCTAGGTGGACAATGATGTCCAGCTCAGACTCTCATGCAGCTGCTCTCGTGATCCTGAGGATGCGCTTCCTGTCCCTCCAAGCCATGGCACCAGCAGGCACCTTACTTCAGTTTTTCCTGCTCCCCCCAGTTCTATCCCCCTAATAATTGAGTCCCCCCACCAGGAGCTGCTTCCTTTCCCTGTGGTGTCCTCTGCCTCCTTCCTGAGGGCCTCCCTTGTGACAGTTGTCCTCAGCCTCCTTAGTCTCCTCTGGGTGCATCCATAGGGGAGCTATGCTCCCCCAGAATGGTGTATGGATTGTGGAGTGGAACAACTGACTGAGTGTGCCTCTGTTCCACCATCCTCACCCTCCCTGAGCCCACTGTGGTCCAACTGCTGTGCTTTCTTCGCAACCTCTGAGGTAGTGGTGGTGGCTCTGGTGCTCCCTGGATGGGGGAGGTTCTCTTCCTACTGTCCAGTGTGGCCTGGGAGAAGGTTCCTTACTACTGTCCAGTGTGGCCTGAAGGCGGACAACTTCCTCCCTCAGGGCAGAGAGTTGTCTGCAAATAGGGCAGCATCTCAGCCTCCAGAAAGTCTCCCGGAAGACTGCTGCCCCACAGCCATTACATTACACTACTCCCCACATGTTTACTACTTTTTTTGTTTTTGTTTTTGTGTGTGTGTGTGTGTGTGCGCGCGCATGTGTGATTGGTTTGTTATATAGAAATATATATATTATACAATGTGTCTGCTTATATTGTCACTGCAGTGTGCTAGAGAGGATATGACAGTGATATGCACCTTGCACTCTTGAGGAAATGATGTCAGAACCTCAGGTATAAAGGAACTATTTCCAGGGGTGGGTGGGGTGATGGGTGGTGCAGGGGTTGGGCCTAAACTGTGCCCTCACAAAACAATCAGCTAAAAGCTCTGACCCACCGCTGCGATGAGTGCCTTCCTGTCAGCAAGATGCCCTACACAACAATTTGACAGAGAAAATACCTTGCTAATCAAACAGAGAAAAATCCAGACATCCAAGTCAGACACAGGTAAACCTCCCCAGCCCCAAAACAGCCTGGTGGTTTGTTAGCCACAAAGAAAAATCAAATATGCAGTTATTTCAACCCTTCTGAAGATGCTCACAAGATAAGCAGTTTTGAAACCCCCCTCCTGAATTAAAAACTAAAATAATGAAACACAAAGCAATACCAATGTAAGACTGTAAAGTAAGGAAAACTTCCCTCAGATGTAAGCAAGAGAGAGATTTATTGCAGATATCTAGTCCAATATAGTATATCCCATGCAGCTTCTCAGTTGTTTCAAAGCACACCCTGTTACACAACTTGGAAGAAGATGGACTTCTGTCTGAAACAGGATCCCACCAGTAGTTTATAGTAATTGATCAACTAAAAGGTAGGACCATCTACAGAACAGTCACTGGAGGCCAGTACAAGTTAATAGAGACTGCTTGGGGGGGTGGGAGAGATGAGACGAGAGTGATTGAGTGAAGCAAGCCTTCAGTCCTGCCATCCCCAGCCTCACAGCATTCCACAAAAAAATTTACAGCCACAAAATTTTGAAATCAGATCAATATATTACAAAAAATAACAGATAAATAAGTGAGTATTTCAAGGCAGGAATACATCTCGAGGTTTTGGGGACTTTGAGAACCTCGAGAGCCAAGTCCTCAAAACCTCTCAATGGTATTACTTCCTTATAATAACTGGGGAGCGTTTTCTCCCATAGGGAAACCCGGTTATAATTCGCTGTTATAACCCGTGGATTATAACGGCAATCACACACCGGGTTTCCCTTGATCTGTGCCCGCGCCATCCGCCGCTCCTCCCTTTCTGCGTGCCTGCTGCCTTTCCTTACTGCTCGATGCTTCACCATGACTAGATAGTTGGTGGTAAGTACAACACCAGACTGCTTTTTGAAAAAGAAATGTTTCGTCCTGCAGTGCCTTCCAACCGTGCAGACCTTAAAAATCAGATTGGTCGGCGGCTCCACAGTGGATGTTTATTTTATATAATTGCTGTGGTGAGAAAACGCTCCCCAGCAATTATATAAAATAAAGGCTGGGTAGGGGGTGTAAAACTCCAATTTTACACCCCCCTCAGTGTGGGATGCCTTTATAAACCCCTTGAGCTTCGCTTTTTGGGTTTATAGGGCATCCCACACACCTCAGGGGATGCAAAATTCCTGCTATAACCTCCTATCCAGCCATTATTCTATATGTAATACACAGTATTATTCTATTTGTTAACGATAACTCTGGTATTACATGTTATGGTTAAATTAACATCAAACTTTGAACTCATGACATCTCTGTCTTCTAGGACTATGACAGAGGATCAGAAATTACCCAACATAAAAAGCATGTCTGGCAACTGCACAGGGGAATTTTATTCTGAAAGTGGAATATGGTAGTGTTGTACTTAATGGTGATATCACTATACTAAAATGTTTCCTACAGCATGTCCATTTTGTTTTCTGTGGTTTGTCTGACACACTGTTGTACAGTACTTTGCATTCGACACATGGTTGGCTGTCCCCTACCTCCAACCGTTCCTTCTATCTTGTCCGTCTGACAAATTTAAAAGAAATTCAGTCACTGACTTAACTCTTCAAATTAACATACATCTCATCCAATTGTCATAACTTATACTCAAATGGAAATTTGTAATTGACAGAACCGAGAGTCTCTACAGAGATGGGTTTAAAAGCTTTAACCTCCTGTGCCTCCAAATTCTGGTGTGGTTCACTCCCGTTTCTCTGAGGGTGGCTCGGTTTACATCCCTTTCCACAACAGAGTTCTATAGTAAAATACAAATGCATTGTGCCAACAATTTAAGAGCTTAAAGTGATTTTGTCACTTTTGGGAATACTTTTAAAGATTCAATATTTAGACATAATTCAGGTTATGTTTTATAGATTTTTGTAGTTCAAAATGCTTAATTTTTTAGTTCTAGGTAATTAATACAGAAACAGGATCCCTGTCCTCTATAGTTGATCTACTTCTCCTGTTTAATCCTTTGCTGCAGTCACAGTGCTGTGTGCGACATCATAACCATTTTCACAGCAAACTGATGTCACAAACAAAGGACTACGCCTTCAGCAAAGGATGAGACAGAAAAAGAAGATAAATGCTAGGTGACAGGGATCCTATTGTTAATTATCCTAGTAGGTTAGGACAACGGGAAGAGAAATGCAGACAATATAGGAAAAGTAGGCTGAACTGTGACTAAATATTGTGTTTTTCAAACCTTCCTCAGAAGTGAGAAATTTGCTTTAACAAGGACATTAACTGTTCTAAATGGTCTTAAGGACCAGAGTGCCAGTCAGAAACACCCAGTAAATTTACTACAGACAGTAAAGCGAGCACAATAACATAAGGTAATGCAGTACGTAAAAAACAAAATAAAACAAAAAACAGCTTATGCAAAAAATACAGGCTTGCAGGTTAAATGGAGTTCTCTTCCAATAACTCTGTATGAAGTTTGAATCATCCATTGCTTAACCTGACACAAAATGGCCACCCAGGTGAAAACTAGTTAAACCAAGGTTCAGAACACATACAAAAGCAGTGACAGGCAGTCAACACAGTAAGTGATATCACTTCCTATGCTGACAGTCAATCACTGCTTTTGTTTCGATCCGAAACCTCAGTTTAAAAGCACTTGTGGCTAAGGTTCATTCTCAAGGTATCAGATTTGGTAAAACTTAGGTGTGTCCTCTCTTCCCAGCTTCTGATTTTCAGAGGTGAAGGGTCAAGCCAGAGGTCTCTTGCTGGGGGGGGGGGATTCATATCGGCCCAGTACTGTAATCTCAGACCCCTCTTTTTGAGGGGGCCGGACAGATTGTGCGATAACCTGAACACATTTTCCCTCTTATAACCTGCTCTTGGCTCCGTTTACCAGTTTTCACAGACCACTATTAATCGATTCTGGAGATGGTGACCCCTCCTTGATAATCATTTTTACCTACACCACCCTGGCTTAATGATTCCCCCAGCTAAGGAACAAGAGCCCTCTCTGGTGGAGAGACTTAAGCCGGTGGAATGGTCATAGAGGAGTGAGAGAACTGAAAGGGAGGGGTTATTTTTTCTAAGTCACCAAACATGGAAAATGGGCAATTACCCCTCAAATAGGATAACTGCTGGAGGTTCCGGACCTTGAGGTCCTCCCATTTGACCATGCGGTTACCAATAAAGGGCTGGTACCCCTTTCAGGTGCTAAAACTATTGAGGATCCTGACATTCCCCAGCTGGGCTTTTGCTCAGACGAAGAGCTCCGGGTTCCTCGCCTCTCTCCCTTCACCCTTTAGGTGTCTGGACGGAAGCATTCAGAGGCTGCTTCCCACAAGCACCTCCATAGTGGGAGTCGAATTGTATATAGTTTTGCTATTGAATATTAAAGGAATAATGTCCGACAGGGTGGGTGTTATGCTGGGATAACATCCTACCTTGGGTGGTTGGGGCCCGAGGCCAATGGCCGAGGGCGTCCAACACCCAAAGCGGGATGTTATCCCAGCATAACACCCACCCTGGAGGGCATTATTCCTGTTATACAATGGCTTATGAGTTAAAGAGAAGGAAAAAAGATGAAAAAATTGGTTTGAAACCATATATTTTAGTGTTTTTCCAAAGCGTAGGTTTACTCTTTAAAGAAATAGTGCCTATTCTTTTTGTCCAGCAGGTGGAGCTGCTGTATTGTAACTGTGGCTCACACTGCCGAGTCCCCATATAAGCATTTGAGTGTTGTCTCCTCTGTCAGCTCAAATTTAAATGATTCTCTGTGCCACCAACTGTCGTTTTTTTTAAAGCGATTCTATGTATCCCAACGAACTGTGTGATTTTTATATTAGGTCTGTCACTTTCTTCCCATCATGTGGCCAGGTCAGTAGTTTCTTGTTCCCCAGCTCCTGCTGTGCTTGACTCGTGGACGGTTCCTTTCAGAGTGACAAAAATAAGCTATAAGGTATGAAAACACAGTTGAGAGGTGTAGCGGATGTCGTTTTAAAATATTGAGAGAACAGATAGGCTTGGCAAGTTAGCGAGTGTACAGCGCGGCGGTTGTCACGGTGTCACATCGTAATGGTCAGTGTGGGGTCAGAATGTTTTTTTTTTTGCTTGTACCCTGGCGTTCCTGGTTGTGTTGTGCTTGCTTCTCCCGGTACACTAAATTCTTTTTTGTTATGGTGCTGGGAGAACAAGTTGAAGAAAGAAATTCAACTAATGTTAAATTAGCCGAAAGCAGTGTGTCCTAACGCTCAGTGTGTTTGCAGCAGGAGATTAGTGGGGACGGTGGCGGCAGCAAGGACAGATATGCGGATAGATTTTTTTTATAACTTTAATGCGGTCATGACTCTGGTGGGACTATAACCGGGATGTTATGCTGGGATAACATCCCGGTTCCAGTCCCAGTCTGACCAATCAGGGACCAGGATTGTCTGCTGCCATTGTATAATAATGTTTTTTGCCCAATTAGGGTATATAGTGTTTTTTTTTTTTTTCTGGTTTCACTTGTTACTAGTTCTAAGAATTGGAAGGGGGGAGGGGAAAAAAACACGCGAGGCAGAGTTTGGTGGCATCAAAAAAAGTTTTATTGCATGGAGTATGGCAACAGCAGAATGCAGATCCCCAACATGGACTTTCTGGTGATTTCTTCTTCATATGCCTGGTTGACTGCATCGGATCCCACAGGATACCAGGTGGAGAGGGGACATGAGACATCCTAAGATTAAGTCTACTGAGCCATCGGGGAGGGGTTGGGAATTTTCTAAGTTCAGCCATCCTAAAAACAATAAATAAAGAGAACAAAAATAAAAAAAACATTATGACAACACAACCAGCAAAAGTCTTTTCTCAAAATATTAACAGGCTATATAATCCAATCAAACGTTCCCGTCTAATGCAATTTCTTAATAAGCAAGCAGCAGATGTATACTTCCTCCAAGAGACACATCTCTCTGACCTTGAACACCAGAAACTGAGATGAGGACAGAGATATTTGGTCTATGCTTCCTCCCACCCCAGTGGAAGGAAGAGGGGAGCAGCAATTCTGGTTCCCTCGACTACTCCATCTGAAGTCCAAAGCACTCATATAGATGATCAAGGCTGTTTCATTATTTTTCAAGGTAATCTCTACATCCAGGCCATTACACTGGTCAGCGTATACCTTCAGCCCCAGACCAAGACGCTGGTAATTAAATAATTTCTATCAAAAGTCCTCGAAACTCTCCAAGGTCAGTTGATCTTAGGAGGTGACCTTAACGTGACAGTGTCCCCTAATTTAGATACCTCTAATCCAATACAACATCGGCAAACAAGTACAGTAAAAAGTTTCAAGAGTTTACTAGATCACTTTGGAATTGCTGATGTGGTGCTGGAACAGCAGCACCCCCTTGCTTGAAGTACAGTTCCCTATGGCTTCCTATGCAGTTGTGTTCAATGGCTTTCAGCACCCCCACTATAAAAATTGTTCCAGTGCCTTTGCTGATGTCTGGCGCAAACTGTTCCTGTCTTCCCCAGGATACACATTTTATTCTAACAGATTTCATTCTTTTTCTAGGTTAGACTATTTCTTAACAACCTATGAAAATTTCTCCACTGTTCTAGATATGACAATAGGCCCCAAAATACTTTCAGATCATCCTCCTCTTTTATTAAAAGTTGACCTAGGGACAAGGACAAGAAAAACCCTATGGAGACTTAATCCTCTTCTCCTAAAAGACAAAAAATTCTTAGAATATGTTAAGCAGAGAATCCCTCAATTTCTTAAAGAAAATTCCTCTGCTAATACATCAGAAGCCATACTTTGGGATTCTCTCAAAGCAACTCTCAGAGGAGATAATAGCCTTAGCCAAAACCAAAAAAAAAAAAAAAAATTGGATTCCAAATATCAAGAATTTACATATCTTCTCCAAAATTACCAACTACTTTATAGGTACGGAGACAAAGAACTTCAAACCAAAATTCGGGACACAAAGGAGGCACTACAAAAGATAATGGAGAACAAGATCCAGCAATCCCTAATATACTTAAAACAAACCAACTGTGAGGGCAGATCAGAGGGGGCATGTAGACTGGCACATCGATTGAGGGAGCGTAAACAAACGGCAACAATACCTAAAATTAAAAATCCCAGAACAGGCAAGTTCACTCACAAAGACACGGAAATCAGGCAAACCTTTTTAGAATTTTATCAAAAATTATACACACAAGAAGAAACAGCAACCCCTGAAATGAGGAAACATTTTTTAAGGAATCTGTCTCTCCCTAAAATAACTGAAACTCAGTCTAGAACATTACAGACCCAAATCAGGATAGAGGAGATCCAAACTGCTATAAAAGCCCTTTCCCCAGGGCACTGTCCCGGTCCGGATGGTCTTCTGGCCAAATGGTACCGAACATTCCAGAAAGAACTGGCCCCGAAATTGCATTCCCTTTATAAGGAGGTAGCTGAGGGAGGCTCCCCCCCAAACCTGAGACTACACCATGTTAGCAGCAATCCCCAAACCAAACAAGGACATTACAGACCCCACCTCTTTATCGCCCAATCTCTATTCTAAACATAGACTATAAAGTATATATACAGCTATCTGGGCTTCTGGGCTGGAGAATATTCTACCCCAGATAATACACCCCGATCAGGTCAGCAGCGCCGAGGGGCTGGTCAACCGGGTCTGCCTTTGGGGCCGTCGTCTGCGCCGCTTCGGTCCTCTGTGCCGCTCGCAGCGCCGTGGGGCCGAGCGGTGTCATTGTCGGCGCCAAGGATGCTGCTGGGGCTGCTGTCGGCGCCGTCCCTGTCCCTGGTACTGCCCTCGGTGCTGGTGGACTCGACGGCGCTGCGTCTGGCCCTGGCTCTGGACCTTTGGCTCGAGCTGTCCCGGTGCCTCCTGCAGGTCCCGCTCACGGGGTTGCGGAGGGCCGGGTGCGGACTCGGCCACAACTCTGGCTGCCAGGCCTGCTGGCAAGGTTGGTTCTGCCCGCCCTCCTACTGTTTGGCTCAGAGCTTCGGATTCTACCTCTTCGGAGTCGGAGTCGAGCTCCGAGTCAGACGAGCAGTCACACTCCTCGGGGTTGACTGCGGAGGAGGGCAACACTGTGGTCTCTTCGACGAGTCGGAGCCAGCAGCCTACTGAGGAGAGTCAGGTGGCCCCCGAGACTAGGGTCAGTGGTGCTGACCAGCAGGCAGTGGTGCTAGCCACCATAGCTCTGCAACCTGGTCTTGGGGGTTTCATCGACCCCTCGGTGGTGGTACCCCCTCCAGTGGTGTGTATTGATCGCCCAACTTTGGGGCCCATCGAGAAGCCTACAGGAGAGGAGGGTACTGTTCCCTGGGTCTCCCCTTCGGGGGCTGCCCAGAGATGCCAGCTACCTAGGCTGGCCCTCTCGAAGAGGAAGACTCTCTCGGACTCTGAGGGGTGGGGGTGTGGGGTTGGCAGCGTCGGTCCTTCTCTGGGGTCCACTCGGGCCCTGGACGGAGCCGAAGTGCAGATTTCCACCCTGCCCCCTCGGGTTCCTTGAGGGGGTCCCATTCTTTTGAGGCAGGGGACCGTCCTTCTGGACTTTTACGGCCCCGGTCACCTCACTGGGGGGATTCTTCTGGGCGCAGCCTAGGCAGTACCAACGTGATTGTACAGCTGTCGGCTGTGGAGTCTTCTGGGGCACCCTCCTCGGGTGCTCATGGTCCGCTCCCTAGCCCTGGCGGAGGTCAGCCGACTTCTTTTCTCGGCTCTGCCCCATCCCTCTGCCGCATTCTCCTGCTCCCAGGCATTCTTGGTCCTAGCGGCCCTCTCACCTGGGAGCAGTTCAGAGCGGTGGCTGCCCGGTTCCCTGCTTATGTTAGGGCTATGGACAGCCAGGTTTTTCAACCTCCCCCCGTGCAGCCACCCTCGGAATATATGGTGACCTCCAGCTCCTCATCCCCTTCTTCTGGGGGAGAGGAACCTTCTGTCCACATCTCTCTGGCTGCTGGTCTCTCGGAGTATCAGCGTTTCCTTGTGAGGATGTTGGAGGACTTGCACCTTTCACCCTCTACTGTCAGCAATCCTGAGCATGCAGCGCACGCCTTTCTAGGCGATTTTGGCGAGGCCACCCTTGTGGTGCCGCCCTGGCCGGCTCCCTTTCAGGAAGCATCCTTGCGTTTCTGGCAGAGGCCCTTCTTCGGAGTTCCTGCCCCTAGGGACCTCTGCCAGAGGTATTGCGCTCCCCCGGAGTCTCCAGGTTCCATGCCTCATCACAGTCTGGCTTGATGCATCTGGACACTCCTGATGGGCTTGCGCCTCCACGTGACCGGCCCCAGATCAAGACTCCTCGGATTTTGATTTTTGGGGAGGAGGACCTTCTACTCCACGGTTGCTCCTTTCTATTTCTGCTCACCAGGCCCACTATGCAGCCTACAACAGGTTCTTGTGGTCCAGGCTAGGTCAGATCCTAGCTTCTTTGCCTGACTCGGAGCAAACCAGACAAGCCATCGCGCTCTCTGCACGTGGCCTGGAGCTAGCAAGGCACCAAGCGAGGGCATCTTACGACGCCAGTGAGGTAGCCTCCAGGGTCGTAGGGACAGCGATCTGCACTAGGAGATCAACGTGGCTACGTCTTTCCCGGTTGTCACCCTTGGCCCGGCATAGGGTGATTTGCTTTGCCCACCAGGGAACCTACCTTTTCTCCCATAGAGCGAGACGGTGCTTGTCGGGGCAGCTTCCTTCCCCCTCCGGGGGGACCCCGTCTCTCTCTCCCCATTCTCGGGCCTCCCAGGCCCTGAAGGTTCCCCCCTTAGTGTGTCACCCACTGAGGGCTAAGGGACCCTGTCCCTTAGGGTGTAATAGAAACAACCCCCTTGGGGGCATGGTACTCACCCATCTGTGATGAATGGTGAAGATTGACACAGATAAGATATGAAAATTACGTACCTACCGTAATTCTGATCTTTCTGTGTATCTTCATTCATCACAACCCCACCCACCATCCCCCTGGGGCTTCAGTCTCTGGGTCCCCCTCCCTCTCTGTGGCTCCCCCTCTCCTCTTTAGGAGGCGGGGTAAAAGTAAGGGACATACAGGGGGGTATTCTCCTTTAAAGGATACAGCTCGAGCGGCACTCCTTCTCTACTACATGTCTCTACCCCGATGGGGTGGGAGTTGGTGGTTGCCCTCCTCCTGTTCTCCTTCTGGTTTCCATTCAACTGTCTAAGAAAAAAAAAATCCCTTTTTTCACCAAACATTTTTCCTGAGAGAGTACTAAATCCCTGTACCCTGTCCTTCCTCCAGAATAGCCGACTCTGCTTCTGGGGTATTTGCCAGTTATTCTGTGCCTTGAATTCTGGCAGAGAGCTTTGCTACTCCTTGCAGTTCCTATACAATCTGGTGACGGACAAGGGTCTCGGATACCTTGATACCTCTCACTCTCTCCTAAATTCTCTCCCCTCCCTACCCTCCCTTCTTCTGCTTCCAGAGATTGGGGCCCCTACCCAATCCCCTTAGTCTCACCTCTTCTTTGCTGTCCTCTCAGTCGTTATTTCTCCTTTTAGTTCAGTTATCCTTTCCTTTTTCTGTCCCTTGGACTCTCTTGTCCCACCCTCCATCCCTTCCTCTTACCTCTCCGGCGACTCAGAACTGGTAGGCAGGCCGAGTCGACACAGCCTAACGGCCAACCCTCGAGTGCCACGCAGTACATCGGCCTCGAGGGCGGCGCCGATGGTGTGTCGGCTCCGCCTACCCTTTAAAAAAAAAAAAAAGCCCCCGGCTGGGTCCTGACCTCCGGCCAGTACCCATCTGTGATGAATGGTGAAGATACACAGAAAGATCAGAATTACGGTAGGTACGTAATTTACATTTTCTGTGAGTCCTACTAATGGGTCTGGCTGGAGGCACTAGGACCCTGTGGGAGAAAATATTTGGCCAGGGGACTGATGTCGGCTACTGGCTATGGCACTGCATGCCCCCATGTGGTGCCATGTGCCTGCCAATAGCTGTCGTTAGTGGCCTCACCTGCCTCAGTTCTGTTCTTCCCACTGTTGAGTGCACACCACTGAAATAATATTGCCCCATTTGAGCTGTGTCACAGTACTTTTTCTTGTTTTATTATTTTCTCCTATGCCTGGCTTATGGAAGAAGGGGACCAAGAAATCCCCAATTTTTCATCTGTGTCCTTGTGGCAAGAAAATTTCATCTGACGACTGGCATGAGTTATGTTTTTCCTGTCTTGGACCTTGCCATGACATGGACACTAGCGACGCCTGTTTTTCAATGGATTTCAAAACCTTTGCAGTCCATGCTTTAAAGTGAGTCTGTCTGATCCCTACTGTCAGTGGCAGGCATTGATCCAGGGTGTCCAAGCTCAGGAAACTGGGTCCTTTCCAGGGCCGTCTTGGCCTGTGGAAGTACAGGGTTGTCCTTGACCTCACTTCGCTCATTCGTCTGAGACCCTGGTGACAGATTGGGTGGATAGTTGACCGTCATCTGAGAACCTGCCACAGTCTGTTCGCCACTGGCAACAGATGTCCCCGGTGGTGGGGTGCAACTGTAAGTCCAGTCTGCTCTGGAGAACCCCTCACTGCCATCCTCTGGTGCCATCTGTGTTGTTGTCACTGCTTACTGTGATGACTGCTGGTGGGGCCAGAAATAGCACCTGGCCTCCCTGCCACACTGTTCGTGGCGTCAGGGGAGGGCCTGGCACTGAGGCCAGTGTTGGCTTCATAGCTGACTTGGAGTTTGTTCCAGCCTGTGGTATCACTAACGACAACGGGGGGAGGGGAGCTTGACTCCAAGTCATGTGACAGCTCCGACACTGGCTATGGTGTAGTGAGCATGGCACCAGTAAAGATGTCAGCCTGGTGCTTGTTCCCTACCTCAAGGGGACAGCACTGAGCCCAATGTTATGTTGGCATTGAGCACCCTGTCGTGTGGACAATGCTGAGGAGGACAGTGACAGGGGGACTCTGGTCCCTGTGGCTGTCAGTCCCGAGTCCTGTGCTAGATGCAGCACTGACAGAGCAGGATGATGGCCTGGGGCCTGGTTTCTCCCAAGAGGCATCCCCCAACACCGGGCCTGGTGGGAACTCTTAGACTCCAGTCTCCTCATCTGGGGGATTTCCCCCACTGGCACTAGTCTGGTCTCTCCTTAGATGTAGAAGAAGAAGAATCAGTGTGTGTATATATATGTGTGTGTGTGTGTATATATATATATATATGTATATATATATATATATATATATATATATATATATATATATATATATAGATCTAAATATCTATAGATGAGTAAAGACACAACAAGGTGTGGTTTATGGCCTTATAAACGCCCCGGTGCGTAATAAGGCACGAGGTCCTTGCGACGAGTGCCTTTAGCACCTGTGAAGTGCTCTTATCAGGCCATAAACCACACCTTGAAGTGTCTTATTCCGCTTATAAAAAGGGTTCCCCAGTAAAGAAATGTTAAAAAAAAAAATTCACAGAAAAAGTGTGCATAAAAAAAGTAAAAAATATGATATTAGTAGAAAAAAAAAGTCATTTTCATTGTGTTGGAATACAGCTAATTAAAAGTCACTACAGGTGTTGTAACTGTCTCTACACTCCACACACACCCAACCCACACACACCAACACTCAAAATATTGTACAGTATGGGGCATTGTATTTTGTTTTATTCATATTTCTTATTTTATCCATGTCACTGAGGAGTGATGGACTGCCCACTCAGTTTTAGTGTGAGCGGGAAGGCAGGAGCATGTCCGATATTGGTTGCTGTTACTGTCTGTGCTAACTGTGGTACTTTATATCATTTTAAATTATTATAGTAATGGCATCAAGGCTGATGGAGTCGCGGGTGTTGGCTTTGATATTGAAGCCGTTTCTTGCCACTACGAGAGTTAGGCCTGACGACCCCATGGCACACCCCAATGCCAGTTGGTGTGTGGAGGGTGGAATAGTGGAGGTGGAGGGGTAGGGGTGGGAACTCTGGGGGTGGGGTGTTAGGGTTGGAATCCCTAACACCTCTTTTCCCTACTTTTGTCACTATAGTATTATACACACTCACCGTGCTCAGTGCCAACATATATATGGCGCAGTTGTGCCCCTATGGTTAAGGTTGAGTAGGTAGTTTAATGTTAAACCTCAGCTTTTGCACTTTAATAAATTTGCAACCGTTGAACGGATTTGCACGAAATTTTGTATGTGGTGTCCTGTGGGGTAGATCTCTTCCTGTGCCAAGTTTTGTTCCAATTGGATTTGTGGATTTCACACTGTGCATAGTGAAATAACGCAAAAATGTGCCTTTTTTTTGGCTGCTTTTTCCTCCTCATGCTGCGGCCAAACCGTTGGGAATTTTGGTCTAAAATTTTCAGGGTATAAAAAGCTTGCCGCAAAGAACAAGCCAGCATTGGTTTAGTGAAAAAATATTAATCCATTCCAAAGTTATTACATTTTGAAATTTCAGGTGGCATACTCATTTCAGTCTTTTGGATAATGACATGGTACGAAAAAGGATTTTGGTGTGACGAAAAGGGATTTTGACACCTCACAAAAAGGGATCCTTAGAATCCCTTTTCATCAGTAAAAATTCCTTTTTCGTCCACTGCCATCTTGTTTTTATTCGCCCAAAACAAAATGTTGTAACCTTGCCCAAGGATGTCTTCTGGAGACATCCAAGTATGTTTCTTGTTCAGCAGCACATCATTTGCTGTTAACTGCCTTTACCTTACTGTAATATTCCCTCAGAATGTTTATTTTTATTTTAAAAAACTCCTTTTTTGTGACTAGCTTCCGTTCCTTTTTCGTGATGCAAAAAAGGATTATGACACCTCACGAAAAAGGAATCGGCTGGTGAAAAAGGATTGACATCTCACAAAATAGGATTAAAAAAAGTTATCCTTTTTCGTGAGGTGTCATAATCCTTTTTCGTAATGCAAAAAGGGATTAAGGACTTGTCCGATCAGATGGCCCTGCCAGTATTAATTTTTGTCAGACAAATTTCTTTTTCGTGAGATTTCTTAATCCTGTTTCGTATCATGAAAAAGGATTATGACACCTCATGAAAAAGGATGGCTGGCAGGGCCATCTGGTCAGACAAGTTTCTTTTTCGCATCATGAAAAAGGATTCTGTCACCTCACAACAAAGGATTTGGGTGGCGAAAAATGATTAGGAATGGTCATGAAAAAGGAATTGTAAACAAGACATCTCCTCTTATTTGACCCCATTGTGGCGTTTTGCCACTTTCCCATTTATTCTTGGTGTCTAGTGGCACCCCCCAGCCTCAATCCCCATATATTTTTTTTTTCTGTTTAGCCCTGGTGGCTAATGGTCCCCCCCTCCCCCAGCCTCAGATTATTTTATTTTTTTTACACTGGTGGTGTTAGTGGCACCCCTTGTGGCTTTCTGCCACCATCCTCCATTATCCCTGTTGGGTAATGGTACCCCCCCAGAATATTTATTTTTCATTGGTGGTGCCTCTTGTCACTACTCTTACCAGTCTGGCTTGTTTGCTGGGTAGTGAGTGAGTTTGCTGAGGCTCTGGCTCAGTATCCTAAACTACCTTTTTCTCTCTGCCATCGTAGGTATTCCTCCCTATGATAGTTGGTAGACAGGTTTTGCTTGGTTATTTGTGTTTTCAATACCTTTCTGTCTTATCTCTTTGGGCTAGTTTCTCCTAAGCTCTAGCTTGTGTTTTTCCCACTTTTTGCTTTTCCCCCGGTGAACAGACCTAGTAGATGAGGGAGCTGGTGACTGTTATTGGCAGGCACTCGGCACCATGTGGGGGCACGTAGGTGCCATAGCCAGTAGCCATCGTCAGCCCCCTGACCAAAGATTTGCTGCTGCGGGGTTCTGGTGCCATTGGCAAAAGACTAAAAGTTCACTGATGGGGTTGTAGTCTGTTACCTTCATATGATACGTGATACGTCTTAACAACTGGTGGGTCCAACAGATACTAGCCCTTTTTACGGCTGCAGTGGGCATAGTCCTGCAGACGTCTTGTGTGCACAGTGAATAAAATGGAGCTTACCGGATGCTAGATGGACTTTTTAGTAGTGGAGGTGGACGTCAATCACTGCCCGTCCACTGCACTATTTTGTTAGCTGGTGGAGCACGGCACTGTCCGCCATGTTCAAGATGGCCACAGGCAACTCGCACATATGTACTGAACTCTGGCAGCATGGCGGCACAGTCCATTGTGTCCAAGATGGCCACTGGAGCCCATTGCGCATGCACGAGTTGTTGTGCATGCGCAGGGAACTCCGGTGGCCATCTTGGACATGGTGCACTGTGCCGCTGTGTCACTGGAATTCAGTGCGCATACACAAGTCATCACGCATGTGCAGTAAATGCCAGCAGCCATGTTGAGCACGGCGGACAGTGCCGTGTTTCACGAGCAAGCTTGGCCGCAGCAGTACCAGCTGTGGCCAGAGTTTGTTTTTTATCGTGTGACTAACTTTGTTTTTCTGATGTCAAAAACTAGTGCAGTGCATTGATATTAGAAGCTCAGGATCAACACATTAGGCTCTTCACATGCACAGCATTACAGAAGACCTAAGGAGACGTAGTTGTTCAAACTGAATGAGAAGATTTCAATTCTCTGTACTACAGCAGGCAACGATCTCCCCCAACATTTTCTCCTCAGAGAGGACTAGCAGCAGACCTGTAACTGTCCTGATGTGTACCATGGAAAGACAGAAGGAGTGATCTTACTTCGAGGGGGCTCTTGCAGCAGGCAGCACCATTAGGACTAAGCTGCCAGGCTCTAGGACCACACAGAAAACTTCCAACAAGCAGACATTATCGGCACGCCAGTGTCCGCCAATGGTATAAAAGGGGTGATTCCCCCAACCCATCCTCGGTTCTTTTCCCACTGTCGACCCGCGCAAGTCGGACCTCCACGGATGCCTGCTTCTGTTGACCACCATTTTTTCATGTTTTACCAGCAATTTCTTATTTTCTTACAGTATTTCTTCCTTTTTTGACATTTCATCATTCTTGCATGTCTTCTTCTCCAGCTACATCTTTGGACCGACAGACGAAGTGTGTTTGCAGCAAGCAACTTTCCTCCAAGAACGGCTACTCTTCCTGCCTGCTCTGCTTAGGCCCTGACCACAACACTGAGGCCTGCCAGCATTGCCAGGGCTTCAACCAACCACACGGAGATGCCGATTGAAGACCCTCCAGAATTTTCTGCTGCAGCAGAAATTATCTGCTATGGAGAAGGAGCTTCAGGGAAAAAGTACCTCTTCCTTCCCTGGTTTCTGGGGCCTCCACTTCTACCCCTTCCCATATGGAGAAGACATCCAGTGGAATGCACAAGCACCAGGACAAACATAGGGAATGGCCCAGGTCAGCTTCCTGCTCCAGATCACCACATAAAGTGGTGGACGATTCTGGGTCTTCCTCCAGCGGCAGGTCGGCTCCTCTTCCACTGGCAGCCCTTTCTCCTTTAGGGCTCCTAGTGTCTCAACCTCCCGCCCTCCTTATCATTTCAGGTGGTGGTTCTCTGGGGCTTCGGATTCCGTCCCCAGCTTCCCAGCCCCTGAAGCTCAGGCCCTTTCAGGTCATTTGCCCTTCTCCTGGGCCCCTTCCCGGAGCATCTGGTACCGTGGAAGAACAGAATTCTACCCAGTCTCACCTCATCAAGGCATCTGAGGCCTGGGCGGGGGTCTGTTGGACAGCTCTCTCCTTCTGGGCGGCCATCTGAGCACCCCTCACCCAGTCCATTCGCTCTTGGACATCTCTTGTGGTGAGGCTAAAGCTATACTGTTGATCTACACCAGAGGACACTGCCTGGTACTGCCCTGGCTCCTGACACTGCTTGCAGTGTCAGTGAGTGGGGCAGTGCCAGGCATGTTGTTGGACATTCTTCAGGGACTGGGCTAGGTGGCGTCCTGTTGCGGAGGTGGAGTTGTCACTGTCCAACTCAAGCAGCCCTCATGACTCTGAGGAGGAGGAGGAGGGTGATGTTGAGCTCTGCAGCGGATGCGGCGCTAGCTCCAGTGTCAGTTCCAGGTCCGACACCAGATGTGCCATTGATGGCACCGCGTCTAGGTCTGTCCCTGGTTACAGTGCTGGTCTTGGCACCAGACTGGCTTCAGGGTGGGGATGGACCTTGGGCTGGTGTTGGATACAACACCAGACCCATCAACAAGGATAGTGCCGGCCGTGGAGCTGGAAGGAGTTGTTTTCTGACCCCGAGTTAGGTGCCGGAGGCGGCAACAGCCTGGTGTCAGGGATCAGACAGTTTGTGGAGTTTTTCCTTGGTTGTGTGTCTAAGCCCACCTGTGGTGAGGACCGGAGCTGTTCTGAGGGAACTGAACAACTCTGCTCTCCTTGCCTGGAGATCATTCCCTGCAGGACTGTTGAGGTTGTTCCTTTTCTGTTGGTTGACTCTCCTTGGGCGGGTTTGTCATCCTCTCCCCTGGGGCAAGTCTGCGGACTGTTCTCACAGCCCAAGCACAGACCCTTGTGATTCTGAATTGTCTCTCCCTCATGGGTTTCTGTCACCTCTTCCTGCACTCCCAGGCGTCATGGGTGCTCTCAGACCACTCACCTGGAGTCAGCATGGAAGTGTGGCAGGTATGGTGTTCCAGTTCCATACCATTGCTGACTGTGTCCAGTTCTTGCATGGCCCCAGGCTGTCTCTTGCTTCCATGTCCAGTGCTTCCTCTCTGTCTGCGTCTTTTTCTGAGGGTGTAGAATCCTCACAACACCTCTCCTTGACCTCTTAGTACTCCTTGTACCAGATATTCCTGATGGGCATGTTGCAGACGCTGGATATTGGCACCAGTGTCATGCACAGTACTCTGTCCACACAGCTGGTCCTCCTAGAAGCTTTCAGCAGTGACCACTGTGTCATGTCTGTCTGGCCTAGGGCCTTCAAGGAACATTCCAGGACAGTTTGGAGATGTCCCTTTGCTCTGCCTTCTGTCCCCAGAGATGTGTACAAATGGTATTGCATGCACACATAGACTTTGCTGGCATAGTACCTCACCCCACTTTAGGGATTCTGGTCCTGCAGATCCCAGATGGGCCTTGTTGCCCAGTGCTTGACCAACCTCCTGATGTGGACTCTGCACAGGCACATGCATTGGGGAGAAAGGTTTTCACCTCAGCTCGCGCTGTGATGTGCATCTTGGTACATCAGGCACAGCTGGCAGCTTACAACAAGCACCTGTGGGTTCAGTTAGCACAGCTTGTAGCTGCTATGCCACCATTGGAGTTAGTAGGACAAGCCATTTCCCTTTCTTCCAAGGGCCTGGAGTTGGTGGGGCACCAGACAGGGGCATCCTATAATGCCAGTGAGATGGCTTTGTGACTGGTGGGATCTGGAATCTACATTTGTCAGATGACGTGGCTTTACCTTTCTTGACTTGACACCTCTGTCCGAATGAAAATGCTAAAGTCCCAGATCTCACTTCGAGGGGGATCTTGCAGCAGGTTACACTGTTAAGACTGAAGCCGGCAGGCATCGGCACCCCACGGAAAATGTCTAGCTAGCAGTCTATGGTGGGGAACCGCCCCTGACGTTGGCCCACCGTCGACCCTTTAAGTCGGACCTCTACGGACACCTTCTGCTTGGTCGACCGCTGTTGTTTCCGTGTTACACACGCTTAATTTTTTCTTCAATGCCATCAGTATTTTGTGCATGTCTTCTTCTCCTCCTTCCTCATCTGTTGAGCGGCAGCGAACGAAGTGTGCTAAGTCGGGCATCGATCATGGGTCTTCCTCCCTCGGGAGGTTGGTCCCTTCTACTCCGTCAGCCCTCTCTCCTGCCAGTGGCCGGACTACCTGCTCTCCTCACTTTTTTGGGTGGTGGTTCCTTTGGGCTTGGGACTTCATCCCCCAGCCTCTCAGCCCCTGAAGCTCAGGCCCATTCACCAGATGGGTCCTCAGCCAGGTGGCGCGACTGGATCCTCGGACAGTGGGTCTTTACCCATTGCCCTCCCAGTCAAGGCATCTGCAAATTCATTCTGAAGTCGGGGACCTAAGCCACCTTGCGACACCAGGGGCATGTGTCTCCTCCCCTGCAAGGATGACTCTTCTGCCCCTCTTGAGAGATAGCTCCCCTGTTTGGGCTTCTCCCTCCAGGCTGGTGCCGGCTGAGTCATCAGACCGGCGTCAGCTTGCACCTGTCCCATCAGCGCGCCGACCCTATCTGACACCTCAACCATCATCCCCAAATCCTCCACAGTCGCCGGCGGGAGCCGTCGTCCCACAACCGACGCCAGGGGGACCAACGCCTAGTCTTGCGACACCAGTCAGACTGATGCCAGATGGTTCCTTACCTCTGGATCTGATGCTGGTTAACCCGAGGCCAGTGGATTCGATGCCAGGGCTACCGTAACTTGACGAACCGTCGCCGGGGCCTTCCAAACCTACCCCACAGACGTTGGTTCCCCTTGCATCAGGACCCACCCACGGACCTTAATGCCCTTTTTGTAGCCTGGTGGGCATACTTCAAGGACAAGAAGGCCCCGAAGGAGCTCTCAGCTTCAACTCCAAGGGACCCTTCGCCTGATCCTTCTAAGGACCAGGCTCTTCCTAGGAAGGCTCAGTCACCAGCTCCTAGGGAGCCTACACCTCAACCAGCAAGGCCTAACACTGGTCCTTCTAGAACCCATAAGCATAAGCCTAGGCTCTCCTCTCCCCCTCACCGGATACGGGTGAGTCAGGAGGATATTCCTCTTCTTCATCCTACGGTGACTCTGGAGATTCGGATCTACCATCAGAATATGGAGGAGCCCACAGATACACCATGGTCTCCCCCAGATGATCCAACTTTCGTGGATGTGATGAGGCACATCCAGGCCCTCATGGGCTGAGATACTGAGGAAGTGGACCCCGAGCAACGTCAGCTAGCCAAGCAGTCCTTGCCTGTAGTAGTCCTCCTTCTGATCGACTCCTTCAAGGACATTAATGGAGCAGCTTGGAAGCGCTCATCCACAACACCGGCGATGGCCAAAAAGGCGGATTGCCTGTATAACACCCCAAAGGATGAATCCTTTTATGGGGAACACCCCGAGGCTGATTCGGTCGTTATTAATGTGGCCCATGACCGTTCAAAATGACCCTGGCACCTTAGTACTCAGCCTCCTGATATAGACTCCAGGCAGATGGACCTTTTCGGCAAAAAGGTCTACTCTTCGGCCACATGTGCTGTCCATTCCCTAAACTTCCTGGCCCACATGGTACGATATCAGAGTGCCCTGTGGGAGAAGGCTTTTGAGGGGCACAAGCTCAGCCATATCTCCCCAGGAAGCCCGAGCTGTTGCACCTTCTGAAGTCTGGCTCCGATGCAGAGACCCACGTCCTCAGAGCCTCTTATGATTCTGCGGACTCCGCCAGTAGAGCCGCTGCCACAAGAGTTTGTCTTCACCGCTTCTCTTGGCTTAGGGCTTCTGGGTTTGCCCCAGATGTCCAATCTAAAATCATGGACTCCCCCTTTAGAGGTCCAGTCTTGTTTGGCAAGGATTCTCAAAATATAATCACTCGCCTTCAAGAGTCGGGTAAGGCTATCCGTTCAGTTCATACTTTGTACCAGTCTCAACCTAAGTCATCCCAGTGTCATCCTTTTCATTGCAACTCCAAGGAACAACCTAAAGGTCAGCAGCCCAGGGGTGCTTTAAAGAGAAAGGCTACTTCCCAAGCCACAGAAGGCTCAACACCCAGAGCCCCCAGAACCTCACAGGCAGCATTGTCTGTCCCTGGTTCCTCTGCCTGACTCCTTATCCGGCCCCACTACTCCAGCAGAATCCCTGGGGGAGGTTGTTGGGGGGTAGCTTCTCTCTTTACAGAGAGGGATGGCGCAGAATAACCTTGGATTAGTGGGTTCTGCCATTAGTGGAACAGGGATACACCTAGAATTGTTGAAGATTCCCTCGGACAATCCTTCAGCTCCCTCACATTACCCTCATGCCCATATTGCCTTGATTCATGAAGAAATCCAGGAGCTCCTACGAAAATCGGCTATTGAACCTGTCCCGCCAGCACAGCGAGGGAATGGCTTCTACTCGCATTTCTTCCTGGTTCCAAAGAAAACAGGAGATCTGTGTCCCATTCTGGACCTCAGCAACCCGAACAAGTTTATAGAGCACATAAGGTTCAGGATGGTCACTCGTCCTGGCCTTCTTTCATCAGGGGGATTGGCTGTGCTCCCTGGACATGCAGGACACTTACCTTCTCATCTTGGTGTTTCCACCCCACAAAAGGTTCCTTCACTTCTGCTTCCAAGGAAACCATTTTATTGTTCGGCCTGTCCTCGGCCCCATGAATCTTGCAATAGTAGCAGCATTGAGGAGGGAGTGCCATTATGTCTTCCCTTATCTAGACGACTGGCTTCTGACAGCCCCTACCAAGTAGCAGTTGCTCAGAACCATGGAGGCTAGTTCCTCTCTGTTTTGGGATCTGGGGATAACCCTCAACCTCCCCAAACCCTCACCTTGGCCAAGTCAGAGACTTCAATACATAGGGGCAATTTTAGACATCAGACAAGGCAAAGCTTTTCTCCTCCAGACAGAGTAGAACGCCTTCAGACTCAACCTTAGCTGGTCTCGTCGTCTTGACAGGTTCCAGCCAGGAAAATTCTAAAGCTACTCAGCCATATGGCAGCGGCCATTGCGACAGTACCCCTGGCTCGCCTTCACATGAGGGTGGCCCAATGGAACCTTCAGGTCCAATGGGATCAGCGTTCGGACGACTTGGACCTTCCACTATCCATATCCAGCTCAGTGTGACAGACCATGATGTGGTGGCTGGATCCCTCCAACCTCTTCAAGGGGGTTCACTCCTGGTCAGTCACCCTGACAGATTCTGACCATGGACGTGTCAGGCCAGGGCTGGGGTGCCCATCTGGCAGACCGTCAGACTCGGGGGACTTGGTCCCCATTGGAGCAACATCTCCACATCAACGTTTTGGAGATGTGGGCAATCCTGTATGCTCTACAAGCCCTTCAGACGAACCTTCTCCCGGGTCTTATCTTGATCCAGACAGACAGACAATATGTCTGTGGTCTTTTACATAAACAGGCAAGGGGCACGCGTTCTATTTTTTTTTCCAATTTATTTTTTATGAAGTTTTAAACTTTACAGTATCTCACATTACATCTGATTTTGAGATGCATATATTTTTGCATAGACGTGGCTTATAGGTACTTTCAAACTACAAATTAATGTTCTCTCCGGATATATCAGCTAGTACACAGTTCTTATGATTGCTAAATCAATTCCAACATCCAGAGAACACATTCATCATCTTTTTTCTTATTTAATTATCCTTTACTTAATTAAATTAAAACTTGGAGTTAGTTACTATTTAATTCAGGTCCAGAAAGAAACAACAAACAAAATATTTTCCTTGTCAACTATATTCTCTAATGCATGTATCTCTTTTGCAGGTTTTCGCAGAGAGATGGTGGTATTTCTAACTGTCATTCCCACTTTTATTTAGTGGGTTCTCCAGAGCAATCTTCTGCTAGGATAATACTCCTGTACCCCCTGTCAGACCCAGTGGCCTTCCATTTTTCATCTCTCTTTTCCCTTTTTAATGTCTCAATGCCTGTTGCCCTCCAGCATCACCCTCTCATGGAACAAAATCATTATAGTGGTCTAGCTGATATGTTACCCTCTTCCACCACTGATTGTCAAATTTTTCTGCTCGGTCAGTCAACCTGGCTGTGACTCTGTCCAGGGCATGTATTTCCCTGGTCAGAGTTGTCCAGGCCTCCTTCATTGGGGTTTTGGTGGTATGCCATACTCTCGTAATTGTCTTATGGGCCGCTACCACCAGCTTTGTAGTCTGTTTCTGCTGGCACATTCATATGTTTGTATGTTCGTATGCCTGTATGTAGTTTTATTTATTTAAATATCTTCCGGTTTTACAAATGTTTAAGATATAGGCTGGCTTAAAAAGGTCTGGGTATTCATAGATTTCTTCAATCTCCTTAATCACCTCCTGCCAGAAGGTTGTCAAACGTGGGTATTGCCACAGAATGTGGCTCTGGCCAGCAAAACTATTACCACAGCCCCTCCAACATTCCCCATTTGTTATTTCTCCAAATGTTACTAATATAGTGGTGGTTTGGAAGAATCTAACCCGGAGTTTCCAAATATATTCCCTCCAGTATGGAGAGAGTGATACTTTGAAGGCTGGTAAGGCTGATTTTGTCCACCCCATCATGTGTACTTCCTCATGTAGTTCCTCTGACCATTTCAAGCTAATAGGTTCTATTGAGGCTCCCTTTCGGAGTCCCAGTGCTCCATATATTTTACTAATTAAGTGTTCAGATGCCATCCCCATAAGGTGCGCTTGGATTAAATGAAGTGGGAGGGGGTGCTTCCACCAGGGCTGCTAAGTCTAATTCGGATTGACGAAGATATGAGTTAAGCTGGAAGTAGGTAAATAAATATTTTTGACGTAGTCAGTATCTTGCTTGCAAAGAGACATATGAGGCAAGCCCTGTCACTCCCACTAACTGAAAAACATACTTCACTCCATATTTTTGCCAATTGGCCAAGTTTAAGTTCCTCTGGCCTACCTTAAAATCTGCATCATGTGCCAACGAACCGAAATAAAGTCTTTCCTGAAATGTTAAATATTTGTGTCGTAATTTAAGCCAGTGTTTCAGGGGTTCTCTAGTAAATTTCGGGTATTTTGTAAGTGGGGTATACTTTGGGGGATTACTAAATAGATATTCCTGGGGTTTAAACAGATCTCCCCATGTTAATTCTATTTGCTTCCAATGAGCCACATACTGTGGGTTTATCCAGCATAAAACTTTTTAGTTGGGCCGCCCTTGCATATCTTTTAAGGTCTGGGAGATTCAGACCACCTCTATCCCTTGGCAATTGCAAGATAGTATATCGAATTCTTGGGGGTTTTCCTTTCCAGATGAAGCAGGAAATCAGCTTATCCCATGTCTGAAAATAGGTATTTGCAGGAGTAAATGGAAGGGTCTGTAGATAAAACAGTATGCGAGGCAGTATATTTTGTTTAATTGCTTCTTCTCTACCCAGTAAACTAAAGGGGAGAAGCGCCAACCGAGATAGATCGTCTGCCAATTTTAGTGTTAGGGGCTCCAGATTTAGCAATTCTGCATGAATGGGGTGCTTGGTTAGTGTTATCCCTAGATACCTCATGGCCTGTTTGTGCCACTTATATGGGTGAGCTGCCTTCAGGCTGTTGGGAGGGTTGTAATTATATATTCAAACTTCAGTTTTTTGTTCATTAATTTTATATCCTGCTATTTCTCTGAATATTTGGAGCTGTTCCCAAATCTCTGTGATTGAAGTTTCTGGATTAGTTATGGTCAAGAGCATATCATCGGCAAACAATGAAATCTTATGTTGACGACCCCCCAATGGCACTCCCCCCACCCTTTCACTAGTTCTGATGGCAGTTGCTAGTGGCTCAAGGTAGAGCGCAAATAGAAATGGGGAAAGGGGGGCAGCCTTGTCGTGTCCCTCTGGCCAACTGAAAGGTGTCCGATAACACTCCATCTACTTTTTGATATGCTTTAGGGGAGGTGTAGATTTTTTGTAACTGTTGAATAAACTGTTTCGGGATACCAAAATGGGACATGGTCTGCCATAAAAATGGTCATGGCACCCTGTCAAACGCCTTCTAGGCATCTAATCCAAGCAGTACCAACAGAATTTTTCTGGCCAGGGCATGGTCAGCTAATAGATGGGTATGCCTAATAGCATCATGTGCCTGCCTGCCTCTAATAAAGTCCACCTGATCAGGGTCTATTATGGTCAGAAGAAAAGCGCTCTATTCTAGTCACCATAATGGACATGAAAAGTTTGTAAGCATAGTTGAGCATTGAGATCGGGCGGTGTGAGGAGGGATATTTTGGGTCTTTCTGTGGCTAAGGTATGGCTGCGTTAACCACATAGTGCCATGATGGGGGTGGGGACTCCCCCTCCTCAATCGCATGATACACCGGGGGTAAAATTGGATATAGTAGTGCTTTAAATTTCTTATAAAATTCGGAGGGGTAACCATCTGGGCCCGGGGCCTTAAGTGTTTTAGCTCGCTTTAGTACCTGGTCAAGCTCCCCTGTTGTAACCGGGTGAGCAAAACGGCTGCGTGCTCCGAGCTGATTTGTGGGATGGGTAGCTCTTCCAGATATGCCTTGATCTGAGTAGGGGATACCCCACAATCTGCCGTATATAGGTCTTGGTAGTACTGGGCTAAGATGCGCTGTATTTCATGGAGTCTTTTGGCTGTTTTCCCTGTCTTGTGGTCAATCATAGAGGTTATGTATGCTTTTGCCTTTTTCTCCCTTAACTTCCTAGCCAGATTTCTTGCTCCTTTAGGGCCACCCTCATGAAATCTGTGTTTTAAATAGAATAGTTGTTGTCCCATTCTCTGGTATAATATTTTTTGAAGTTTCTGTTTAGTGATCCTTAGTTGGACCTTCATCATCTGATCCCTCTGAATAGGCCAGTTTTGCAGGTGTTTTAACTCCTCTCGCAAGTCCTTAAGTTTACTATCCCGCTCCCTATTTTGTTTTGTAGAGACTGAATAATTTCCCCCTTCAAAACTACTTTGACAGTATCCTAGAGTATTGTTGGGGATACCTCTGAGTGGCATTTATCCTGCAAAATCCGAGGGATGACCTCCTGAACATGTTTCACAAATTCTGGGTTCCTTAGGTGTATAAGGTTTAGTCTCCATTGTGTTCTCTTACATGTGGCCCCCAAGTCAAGCTTTATATAGAGGGGTGCATGGTCCGATAAAAGGGTAACGCCATGTGCCAGATCTTGTAAGGAGTCTAGGTGCTCTATTGTAGTAAAAAAATTATCTAGGCAGGCCGCTACTCTGGTGTGTGCCGTTATTTGAGTGTATTCCCGAGTCTTGGGGAAACGGTGTCTCCAGGTGTCAATTAGGCCTAGTGAGGGGATAGTCTGCCTTACATATTTCTGAAGGGGGTTCGATCTATGTGTCTGTGGTCTGGAGGTGTCCAAAGATGGGTTAATGATGATATTTAAGTCTCCTCTGAGTAACAGCTGACCATCCAACACCGACATTAATTGAGAAAAAAACTTAGTGGCCAGTGTTATCGGGGACCCCGGTGGGAAGTAGTCTGATGCTAGGGTGACAGCCCGAGAATGCAGTCTACCTGTCACTATAGTGTACCTGCCCTCTGGGTCTATCACCTCCTTCTTTTTTTCAAAAGGAACCCCATTTGGGAGTAGAACCATCACCCCTCATCTCCTCCCCTTATGGTAAGCTGCTTCTGCCACCACCACAAAGCCTCATTTCTGGAATTTTTTTATGTTCATTTGTGGACATATGGGTTTCCTGCAATAAGATGACATCTGGTTTATCTGTCTTGATAAATTGCAGGAGGCGGGAGCGCTTAACCAGATTTTGCACCCCATTAATATTTAATGACATTATCATGGAGTACTTAGCCATGATTGCTATAGTTCTCCTGCTGTATGTTCTCCTCCATCACTCTGCGATTTCCATATGAAATATATACTATTGACATATGTTGTTCACATTTTGAATCCCTTAATATTTCGTAACTTAGACCCGCGTTAGTATTATTCAATCTCATCTCTAACTGTATGATAAAACTCTCTATATTTACTACAAAACCATTGAGTAAACTCCAAGCAACCTCAACTAAGATCAAACTAACACAACAAGACATAATAAACTTAGGCATGGTGTTCTTTAATTGTTCGGTATTGAAGTCTCTTTCTAATAACATGTTACCTCCATGTCCTTGAATGAACAACTGCCAACTGGGCAAAAGCAGACTGTGCAAGTACGGGTTGGTTATAACCAGCTCCTCCTTACTCGCCTTAAAGGTTGTCTGTAACTTCCAAGGTAGGGAGGGGTAATATTCCCCTCCTATAATGGAGCAGATGGTAGTGTCCCGAGGGGGTATGTCATGTTTTAGCCCATGGGCCCCCAGCACCACTAGTCTCTTGTGGTGCAGATGACTAATCTATAGTTGGTTAGAAGAATATACCCACACAAAAATTCTAGGTATTTTCCCATCTGTGGTACGGTCATCCAAATTTGTCAGCCGCTCAGGGTATTGCCTCCCATAGGCAGGGAGGCCTGAGGAAGGAGTATATTATGTTTATCTCCACCTCCCAGGCTGGTTTATGGCTTGTAACTAGTTTTATTCTGGGGGGGTACATCTAATTTCAGATCCTTATGGGGGGTAGAACTGAAACCTTCCATTCTTGCTTGCTCTGCGGAGGTAATGGGGAATTTAATGTGAAAACCTAACATATACTGCGATTTTAGGTTTAACCGAAGGCGGGAGCTCTGACCTAAGGCCCAGCACACACCAGTCCATGTTTTCTTAATTCTGTATGTATCATTTTAACTCATAGCTTCAGGGCTTATATCGTGCCCCACACATCCCCAGAATCTCCCCCTCCCCCAGATTCTCCAGCACCCCTTAGCGAAGGACTGAATCCATTAATTTCAGTATGAGTCAATATTGATGATTTGTTACCCCTCAGGCAGGTGCAGTCCTTTGAAATCTCTGAAGAAGCTTCCTAACATCTTGCAGAGCGGTGAGTCATTGCCGCTTCCTCGATTGACTCTCTACAGCTTCCTCCCAGGTTTCTGCTGCAAGGTCTTGCTGTGTCTTTCGGTCTGCAGATCTCTCTGGCAGTGGTAAAGTGACTCCCTTTTCCTTCAGTGCATTGATCGCCTCTTCTGGAGCCACAAAGGTCAGCGGGCCCTCAGCAAACATTATTGTCAGGTGAGCTGAATATGGGGTTGTGAACTGAAGTTGTTGTTGCTTTAGGAGGCACACCGCTGATGTGTAGGCCCTACGGTTTGCCGAGACAGCGGGGGAATAATTGTTGTCAAAGTAGATTTGTTTATCTTTATATTTAACTTCCTGCATTCTCCGTGCTCTGGTAAGGATATTTTGTTTTACTCTATAGTTGAGGAATCTTAAGATGATGGAGTGTGGCCTTTGATTTGCTTGTTGTGGTTTTGGCGTTAGAGCCCCATGGGCTCTCTCGATGTTCAATTTGTAAGCAGGATCTAGTTGCAGAGATTCGCGTAAAAGTGACTGTACAAATGCCAGCATGTCTCTGCCTTCCTTGTCCTCTGGCACTTCATGGATCTTCAGATTGTTTCTGCGAGATCTGTTTTCCAGATCCTCGCATTTATGTCTCAGATGCTGCTGCTCATCCATTAGCTGTATCACTATACGTTCGTTCCTGTTGGTTCAATCATCCAACTCCAAGGTGTGTTTCTCCGCTTTGGTTACTCTAGTGGCTAGTTTACTTATTTCTGTAGTCAGTTCAGTTCTGAAATTCTGGACCTCGGTGCGAAAGTCTTGGAGTTCTGTTAAGATTGTTGCATTGCTAGGTTGCTGGGTTGAGACCTGTTTATTGGTTGCCTTGTCTGGATTGCTAGCCGTAGATCCTGTGGTCAGGTGAGACAATTGGCTGGAATCCTTTGCATACGTGGTGTGATTTGCCTTTTTTCAACCACCCATTCAACGCTGTGACTCCTTCCTGTATGCTTTTCTGTGTTTTAATACTATATAGTTGTTTTGTTTTTTTTTGGAACCTTATTTTTGTCAATTTATCTTGTACATGACAAATAACAGCATGTAGTAGACAGTCCAGCAAATAAGGTACATTGCCTTTTAGAAAATTAACATATTTCTCCTTAATCAAAGGAATTCTATGCATCAACTACATTGTGGCACAGCATAAAGTGGCATCCTTTAGTTATAATATACTAGATTAAATAATTCCAGTTAAGAAATGCTGTGTAACTGGCCCATGTGCACATGGCTGAAAGTAATGTAAATTGATTGTCCAGCAGTTCAGTCCAAAATAAGCACTGCCTCTAAAATTTAGGGGGCTTTTGGTGCCATGTTCAGACCTAAATGAAAGAAAAGACACATAATTTAACTCAGTCTGCAGCTAAACATTTTCAAGCTTTCAGGGAGAAAAACTATGCCTCTGCTCCTCTGGATCATAACATTTAAGACTAAGGTACCCAAATAGAATCCCCCAAGTAAATTAAAAGAACAGGGCCTGTTCAATTACAAAGCTTAAAACGACAAGCTTAAATGAGATAAGGACTGAAAATGTAGTCCTTTAGAATCCAAATTAAACAGGATACACTGAAAGTGAATCAAGACCTATTGGAATAAGGTACATTTAGTGCTACCAGGAATGAAAAGTCCACAGTCCAAGTGTAAGGCCTTCATGTTGTTGCCTCATCGTCCTCTGCGTCTGACCCAGCTGTTCTCCTCCGCGTTTCGGCTACTCTTCGATCTGCCCACTTGCCAGCCTCAATGGGATCAGAAAAAATGTAGACTTTATTCTGATGTATGATCCGAAGCCTGGCAAGGAAGATGGTATAGGGTATTCCTGTCTCCCGGAGAGCTTGTTGCACCCAGTCAAACGTCTTCCGCCTTTGCTGTGTTGCGTAACTGATATTGGGGGAAGAGATGGACTTGGCGGTCCCCTTGGTATAGTGGTGCAGCTCTGTGGGCGTACTTGAGTATTTTGTTGTGGACGACAACACCCGAGGTCACCAACATCAGGGTACGAGGTTCCTCTGCATTCTAGGCACGACCACGGGGAGTTATTTTATAGAATTTTTGTATCTCCCAGGCATTTTCCGGGGTTTCCGGAGTCAGCTTTTCTGTAAGCCAGTCCTTGATATTTAGGACTGGGTGGTCCCCCTCTGAGCCCTCTGGAAGACCTGCTGTCCGAACATTAGCACCACAAGCTTGATTTTCAAGCGTTTCCAAGCATGCCTTGAGATGCTGGGTTTCCTTGATGAGGAGTGTGGTTACACCGGTTGAGGCCTCAGCCTGCTTTTGAACCTCTTTAACCTCATCTTTAACGCCATCCACTGCCTTCTCTAAAATTAGAACACGACTGTTAAAGTCGTCTACTTTCTGGTTTAGGGTAGAAACAGAGGTGATTAAAGTTTGTAGTTTGAAATCCAAGGTGCTGATTGTTTCCCCTGAGTCTGGCCTTTCATCAGTTGGCATGGCGTCTTCAGATCTTCGTGGTCCTCCCGTACCTTTACTTTTCCCAGCTTTTCTGGGCATTTTATCTTTTTTAGGATTACCCATCCTAGCAAATTGAGGATCACTCTGCACGATGGTGAAGTCAAAAAGACTTTTGAAAGTGTCCAAATAGAGGACTGAGGCAAATTTCTCCCTGATAATGTCAGAGTTGTAAAAAGTTGCTGCATGCTACTCGGGCTCCACAGCGCCCCCATGCTGGATAGTTTTAATGAAGGGTTTGTTAGTAGCCTGGGATGGTGGGAGCCATTTCTCAGCCTTGCATCACGGTCGGTGATGTCACCGGAAGTCCGGGGCACACATTCTTACCCCCTCTGCAGAGAGGCCATGAGAGTGTGAAATTGGGCCAAAGAACATCTCCTGAGCCTGACTGCCGTGATTGTTTCAGGCATTCAGAACACCTTGGCCAACAGTCTTAAGCCATTCCTGGTCCAGGGTTCATGAATGGGAACTTCTTCCCATAGTTGTCAAAGATCTCTTCGATAGATGGGGTCACCTAGAGCTGGACCTGTTCATGTCCCCATTCAACCCAAAACTGCCCAGATTCTGCTTGCTAGATCCAGGGCTTGGTGTTTCTGGTGAGAAGCTTTGTCCCTCTTTTGGACAGGGAGGTGTCTCTATGCTTTCCCTCCCTTTCCATTGTTGCAGAGAGTTCTGCTCAAGTTGCAGTCAAAAGGAGCAGAGATAAACCTGATAGGCCCCTACTGGCTGAGACAGATAAGGTTTCCACTTCAGAAACTAGCAGTGGAGCCTCTGATTCCCCAGGGGAGGCCTTATTACATACTCTGGATGTTCACTGGGTGCTTTCTTATTATTTGGACTGCACCCGAGCCATGAGAAAATCCGATCAGTTGTTTGTTTCTTTCACCCCGAGAAGAGAAGAGGCTTCAATTTCTAAGCAATGCTTTTCCAAATGGTTATCCAATTGATTGTTTATTGCTACCACAAATACAATAAGCCTTTATCGGGCCCGGTTAAAGGCCATTCCATCAGGGGTGTAGCTGCTTCGTTTGCATCCTTCAGAAATGTGTCCATTGCTGACATTGTGCAGTGGCCACTTGGAGTTCTGTCCACACTTTCATCCAGCATTACAGCCTGGACATTGTTTCTCGGTGCAGGGCAGGTTTTGGACTGGCAGTTCTACAGGGCCTGCTCTCTTAAAAGCCTTACTCTTACCTCTACCTCCTCGCAGCTGACCAGGGCCATCCTTTCATTGCTTGGGACTCAGTCCTACTGGTGTAAACTGCTGCAAGAGCCCCCTCGAAGTGAGATAGTACAATTAAATAAAAATTTACTGTGACAGTAGATCTTCAAGAGGAGCTCTTGCAGAAGGTGCTGCTTTCCCATCCACCATCCCCCTGGTGTCTGCTTCTCCGTCACTTTTCAGTGTCCTTGGTTTCAGAGCAACATCTCTGTTCTCCATTCACTGTGGTTACTGGGGTCTCTGGCAGGAAAACTGAGGTGGTGCTGGGGGACCGCCCCTTTTATACCATAGGGGATGTTGGGGGCAGACCGACGTCAGAGGGCGGTCCCCCCGCCATAGACTGCTAGCTAGAAGTTTTCCGTGGGGTCCTGGCACCTGCCGGCTTCAGTCCTAATGATGTAACCTCCTCTTGAATATCTGTTGTTATGATAAGCTTTTACATAACTGTACTTTCCAGGGGATTCACTTTTTCTCCCAGAGTATGACAGAACTCGAGGGCGCTTTTACCTCCTGTCTGACTCTGAACGTTCTTTGGCCTCACCAGGCCCGTGAGGAGTCTCTGCACTCAGATGTTCTCTCCCATGCAGAGGCTGTGGATGACTACCATCAGGGTGAGCCACCTCCTCCCTAATTGGTAGCTTTGTCCTCAGACCCATATGTATGAATCAGTGAAGATTGATTCGGGGGAAGATTTGAAAATTATGGACTTACCGTAGCTGTTCATCATGAATATCTTCACTATTGATTCAGACACCCACCCTTTTTCCTCCGCTTGGCTGTGAGCTGTTGGAGTTCCATCTTAATCAGGCTATAATCCTACCTGCTTACTTTGCCAGCTTCTAGAGTGAGGGAGAAAGGAATCTGTGCTTGCTGGATGTTAGGAGGGTCCTTAGATTTTACCTATGCAAAACTCAGGACTTGACAGTCTAAAGAGCTCCTAGTCTCTTTCGACCCTAATCAGAAGGTATAACCTGTTACAGTCAAGTATATTTCTGCCGTGTTTGTAAATTGCCTTCGCCACTGACATGCTATAGCTCCAGTTAAACTTGAGGGCAAGGTATGTGCCAAGTCTGCCAAAGCGGTTGCCACTTCCTTGGAAGAAATATGTTTTGTGCCTGTTGCTGAAATTTGCAGAGCACAGTGCACACCTTTACCGAGCAGTATGCCCCCTACGGCCATGCCAGGCAGCATGCCATCTATAGCGGGACAATTTTGAATAGATTACTATCCTAAATGAGCCCTGAGCTCCAGCTTCCCTAGTCTGGGGGACTTTCTCTGAGTTTGGTACTCTGGCCCATTAGTGGGAATCTACAGTGAAGACTGATTCTTGGAAGATATAAAAATTAAGTACTTACTGTAACTGTTGATTTTCTAGAGTATCTTCACCATTGATTACCACACTCGCCCATCCACTGGACTCACTCCATTGTTGTTGTGTTGTGGTCTTCACCCTGTCATACTTGGTTACTCTGTGAAGGCACTGTGTTACTGAGTCTGGTAGCCCTTCTTACACTGTCCACCAGGGCTGTCTTATGTCCTTAAGTTACATGCATAGGTTACTTGGGAGGTTCATGCTAGTCACCTCCTCAGTAAAAAAAAAAATTACTGAAGCGGTTGGGAGCTGGCGCTGCTATATACCACTGGGCGCATGCAATGACATGTGTGGGGTCTCATGTGTCACCAGCCCCTACTAGTAAAGTTCTGGTTCCTGTGCGGTCCTAGTACTTTTGGCATCGACCCACAAGTGGTAATGAATGGCAAAGATATTCTGAAAGATCAACAATTACTGTAAGTATGTAATTTTAATTTGTCTCTCAGCTCTCTTACTTTCTCAACTCCTTCTCTTTCCTCTCTCCCTTCCAGTCTGGCTTTCGGAAAGTTCACTCCACAGTCGCATCCCTCCTGCATGTCACTGACTTCATCCTGAAGGGGCTAGATAAGGGTCACCAATCACCATTTGTGTTGATTTGGCATTTGATTCTGTTGCCCAATCTCCTCCTTGATATGTTGGGGTGTGCTGGGCTCTCAGCACTGGCAGAGGACGGGTTCTATTCCCACCTCTGTGGTCATAGCCAGTCTGTTCAGGTCATGGAACCTGTGCCAGCTCTCCTCCCCATAGTCTCTGGAGTGCCCCAAGGCTTAATTTGGGGCCCTATCCCTGTTTTTCTGAATGATCTCCCCTCAGCTTGTGTCTAAGCTGAAATACATACTATGTAGGCTGGTGATGTAGTCCTTTTATACCCCCAGAACTGCAGTTGGAACAGTCCCTACTGTGCTCTTTCAGCACAAAACCAGCTTTCAATGAATGCCAAAGAAACTGTCTACATGCTGTTTTTGTTCATACTGTTGGCTTGGTATACTTGGCAAGAGCCCTGAGTTATTTACCGTTAATGACATCCCCTTGAGTTAAGTCCCCTGTTTCAGGTACCTTGATATGTGGCTTGATAGTCATCTTGACATTTCAGTCCACATTGGTGCCATCTCCAAGAAATTATACCCCAAACGAGGTGCCCGTTGAAGGAAAAATACTGCCTTCCACTCCCAGTTCTGCGTCAGATTGTTTTAAAATGATTTTCCCCACTGTTTTACATGGGTATGGTTTATGGCGGCACCTCCATATCTACCCTAGCCAGAATAGATCCTATCTTCCACTCCTGTTGGTTTGCTTCTGGCTCTGTCCCACTAAATCACCACTGTTCCCTGTCTCAGCTTCTCCCCTCTTCCCTTTCCTTCCCCTCCCCTCCCTGTCTTCCTGTCCTTTCTCACTGCACTTCTCTTCTCTGCAAGTACTGGTTTGCATCCAGACAGAAAGAAGAGAGAAAGAAATAAGTGCCTTAGCTTTGAACCCAGGCCACCCAAAATACCATTCCGGTTACGCTACCAGCTGTGCCAACAAAGCAACTGTAAACCTGGGACTACCAGAAACACCATACTTTTTCTGTAATGCACAACCTGGAATCTTATCTGTGTCAGTCTTCACCATTCATCACTAGTGGGTGTAGTGCACCAGAGCTAAGACCCCGCAGGAGCCTTTTTTTTTTCTTTCATCATCAGCGGAGTCAATGCAGAGCCAGCACCGCCCTCGAGGCCGACGTTCCACGTGGTGCTCGAGGGTTGGCCATTAGCTACTGTCGACTCTGCCCCAGCCCCAGTTCTTTCTCTCCCACCGAGTGTGGTACCTTGTGAGAGACTGATAGTTTGCGGCCTAGTCCGTCGATCCTTCCAGCGTTAGTACAGTGACAGTTGCCTCAGTTCTGCTCGCCTGCTCGACGTCGCTTCAAGTTACTAGTAAGACCTTTCCTTTAATTAAGCGGCGTTGAGTACTGTTTCTATTTTATTTTCCATTCAGTCATCGAAAAGCAGGGCGGCCCCCTATGCGTCGGTGCCCCTGTGGTTGCCTGTATTCTGTGATGGATCAGCATGACTGCTGCCTTTCCTGCCACGGCCCCGACCACGATATGGATAACTGCGACATTTGCTTCTCGATGGACTGCCATGTAATTGAGAACCGCGCATTGAAGGTCGGACTTACGCTGCCGACTTTCGGAGGACGAATGCACAGTCGTCAGGCCAAGGCGAGGTTTCTCGGCCCTTCCTCCGGGTCCACTCCCGGTCCTGTACAGCCCGTGAAGGAGGGAATCTCCGCCTCTTTTAGCCTTGCCGTGGCAGGGGTTTCTTCCGTGGTGCAGGAGGCCCAGGCCGGCCCTCTTGGGGATCAGTCACCTCTTCAATGGCGAAGGCTCCCTCGGTGTCGTGTTCTGGGCCCTTCAGGGCCAGGCCGGCTGACACCGTACTTGGCACTGTCTTGTGGTGCTGCTCTTGGCCACGGCACTATTTGCGGCGCCATGGGCTTTGAGCACGGTGCCACTGTTGGTGTCAGGCCTTCTCTCGGCGCTGCCATCACCTTTGATGCTGCTCGTGGCGTCTGAGTTCTCGCCGGCGCTGGGGGTGGTGGTTTGGGTGTTTCTAGGCCTGGTTCTGGTCCCGGCACCGTGTGCGGCGCTGAGGCAGGAGCCTGCTCTGTCCCTGTCCTCGGCACTGCTCGCAGCGCTGGAGATGGGGTCGGCGCCGTGGTCGGGGCCGGCCCCGACGGAGTGTTATGCGGCTCCGCGAACGGCATTGAAGTCAGGCACAGCCTGAACGTGGCACTGCATAATACTCGGGCGGGCTGGCCCTGACTGTGGCACTGACCCCATCTCCAGCGCCCGCGAGCCAGGGTGGGTGTCGGAGTCGGACGCTGTGCCATGTTGGGTTTGGCAGTTGGCGGCTCCAGGGGAGTGCAGAGTCATACCGGGTGCGCCTACCCGGCGTTGTTCTCGACACCGGCATGGGGCTGTGATTCCTCTGGCGGTGTTGGCAGCACCAAATCTCGGGTCCAGGAACTGGAGGGGGCTTGGGGAGTTGTCTGGCATCGGACCTTAGAGCCTGCCTCTTCGGAGGCAGACTCTGGGTCTGATCCAGACTGGCTCCCAGGTTCTTCGGAATCTTCAGACCCTCTGTTTCCAGCACCTCGGCCCCCACTCAGCCTCCCTCTGGAGGTCGCGTGGCGTTGGTGGACCTTAGGGTCAGGGGGTCTGACCAGCCAGCGGTGGTCCCCATGACTACTGCTGTGCAACCTGGGGTCACTGGCATTGCTGTTCCTCCAGTTGGGGTACCCCCCCCTCCTTGGTGTGTTTGGACAGCCCAAGTTTGGGGCAGCCCGGGGCGCACCAGGAGGGGGAGGGTACGGTTCCCTGAGTGGACTCCTTGGAGGCTGCCCAGAGTTGCCAGCTACCTAGACTGGTGGCTGTGAGGATGAGGTCCCTCTCTGATTCTGAAGGGTTGAGAGGTAGAAGTGTAGTGCGGTGCACCCTCCCCAGAGCCCAGCCGGGTTCTGGGAGGAGTCGAAGTGCAGACCCTCGCCTTTCCCTGGAGGAGTCTCTGAGAGGGACTTTAACCTCTGAGATCAGGGGCCGTCCTTCTGGACTTGCACGATCCCGGTTACCTCACGGTGGGGATTTTTTCCTTTGGGCACAGCTCTGACCATTCCGACCCGGTTGAACGGCTGTTAGCTGTAGCAGCTTTCGGATCCCCCTCCCTGCAAAGGGTTTCCTATTGGCCCCCTTGCCCTGACAGAGACTGTTCTCCTGTTGCCAGGGGCCTGTCCCCGAGCCTCTGTCTCCATCCCCGGTTATCCCAGGTATTCCCGGTCCTTGCGGACCTCTCACCTGGGAGTAGTTCAGAGGTTCTGCTGCACAGTTCCCCACCTACCTACCTACATGCCCTGGACCAGCAGGTCTTTCACACTCCCGTGCAGCCGGACCTGAACCTGGGAGCTCATCTTCATCCTCTTCTCCCTCGATGGAGGGAGAGGAACCTTCAGTCCACATCTCTCCAGCATCTGATCTGTCCTCCTATCAGCGCTTCCTTGTGAGGATGTTAGATGAGTGTCACCTTACCCCAGTCCCAGTCAGAATTCCCGAGCATGTGACACGCGCCTTCTTAGGTGAGTACAGTGCGGCCCACCTGGTGGCTTCCGCCTGGGTATTCCTTTTCAGGAGGTGTCACATTGGCTCTGGCTATGTCCCTTCTCTACTGTACCTGCCCCAAGGGACCTATGCCAGCGGTATTGTGCTCTCCCTGGGTCTCCAGGTTCTGTGCCTCATCCCTGTTCGGGCTTGACCTCCCTGGACACCCCCTCTGGGCCTCACACCCCTTACCGTGACCACCCCCTGGACTCTGACTCAGCAGATTTCAATTTCTGGGTGAGACGAGTATTCTACTTGTCACGGATCTCTCTTTCTATCGCAGCACATCAGGCCCACTTTTCAGCCTACAACAGGTTCTTGTGGTCTAGGCTAGGTCAGCTCCTAGCCTCAATGCCTGATTCGGAGGAAACCAGGCAAGCCATTGCCCTCTCTGCGCAGGGCCTGGAGCTAGCAAGGCACCAGGCAAGGGCATCGTATGATGCCAGTGAGGTGGCATCCAGAGTGGTAGGGACAGCGACCTGCCTTCGTCGGATGGCATGGCTTCGCCTATGCCGGTTATCGCACCTGGCCCGGCATAGGGTGATTTACTCCACATACCGGAGAACCCATCTTCCCTTGTCAATCTTCACCATTCATTACTGATGGGTGTAAGCTGGAGGTGTGCACCCGCCACGGGAGTTTTTAATTTTTTTTCCAGAGGAGTCGGCGCCAATGGCGCCGCCCCCGAGAGTGACACCTCACGTGATGCGCGAGGAGTGGCCGTTAAGCACCGCAGACTCCTCCTCCATCCCAGTTCTGTTTCTTCCAACGTCAAGGCTGCACCTGCTGCATGGAGTAATAGTGTTTAGTACCTGCATCATAGGCTGCGTGTCGATGTTTGATGCCGCTCCTTCATCTTAGTTCATTTCCCGACGTCGTCTGCTGGTAAGACCGTTCCTTTTATTTTATTTTTTGACGACACTGGGAGCTTTGCTGTTTAAATTGTTATTTTCGCATCATGTCAGGTTTGGTTGCAAAACATAAGTCTAAGGCGGGCCTTGCCCCATGCGTCGGTGTCCCTGCGGCCGGCAGTTTTCTGTCACGGACTGGCATGATGTTTGTCTGTGGTGCCTGGGACCCTACCATGATATGGACCACTGCGATGCCTGTTTCTCCATGGATCGCCGTGTGTTAGAAATCCACTCGTTTAAAGTCTGAAGAACTCTGCTGACTTTCGGAGGATGACATCGCCTGTGGGTTTCCCAGGCCAGATATCTCGACCCTACCTCCGGGTCCCCTCCCGGGTCTATACGGCCTGGCAAAGAGGGAACCTCTCCACTTCTAGCCTTGCCGAGGAGGAGGTTTCTTCTTCGGCGCTGGAGGAATGGTGTGATCCCTCCCGGGGTCACACCATCTGCGCGGTCCCGGCAGTCACCTCCTCAGAAGTGCAGGCTTCCCAATGTCGCCCTGGTCTGGGCGTCCATGGCAGACGCCGATATCGCTTAGCGACGCCGGGGTCCGGGCGCTGTCCCTGGTGCGGCTTTGGGTTCAAGAGCCGTCCGCGATGCCGGGGACTCAGGCTGCACCTTTGGCGGTGCTGCTGACAGTGCCAGCGCCATCCACGGCACCGGGGACTCGGGCGGCACCATTTGCGGTGCCGCTGGGGTTCCCGGTGCTAACGGCGGTACGGTCGACTCCAGTGGCACCGTTGCAATTGCAGCCTTCAGCGGTGCCAAGCCTGGTTCCATTTTGGGTGAGGTTCCTGCGGTTACCTCGCTGTAGTCTACTCTGCTCGACCACTCTTCGGAGGGTGCTGACTCGGGGGGAACCCGGACTGGTGACCTGAGTCTTCTGGCTCAGAACCTCCTATAGGCCGTAGCACCAGGCGATCCAGTGTTCCTCTCCCCGAGTCCCTGGAGATGGTTAGCCCAGAGGATTCCACGGTTAGGGGTGGCCTGGAGTCTTCTGCAGCAGACCCTTCAGGAGATTGGGAGGGGATGCCCTCTTCTCGGAGGTCCCGGGAGCTGCCATCTCTGGTGCTGCTGGGGTCCTTCGGGAGAGGGTGGAGGACCCTGCCACAGTGGGTTCCCTTCAGGGGCTCGCTCAGCAGGGACCTCCCCCACTGACATCGAGGAAGAGGGCTGCTCCGGAGTCAGAGGGATTGAGAGGTCGGGGTGAGGAGCGGCGGCGTATCCCCACTGCCCTGCGGGGTGTGGGGAGGAGTCGCAGCGTTGATCTCCATCTTTCTCTCAAGGTCTCCAAATCTCCTTCTAGTGGCGGTTTTGAGGGTTGCCTTTCTGGATTCATGCAATCCCAGGTGCGTCACAGGGGGAAATTCCTCTTCTGGGCTCTTTCCGGGTTTGCCTCCCTCTCTTTCCTCTTCACAACCTGGCATGATCTCAGGGTCCCCAATCCTGGTGGCGTCACTCCCTGGATCTCAGAGCCCTGGCAGAGTCCAGGCACGTGCTTTTAGGTGCCCTTCGCCCATCCCTCTGCAACCACCACCCTCTCTCCCAGGCCATGTGGGTACCACAGGACCATTAACTTGGGAGACGTTCAGAGCTACTGCAGCGGCCTTCCCATCTTATGTCAGGGCCATGGATGAACAGGTTTTCCGCCTGTCCCCTCTGCCGCAGAAGTCTTATGAACATTCAAGCTCCACTTCCTCCTCGACTTCCTCTCCTGAGGAAGAGGAACTTTCTCTCCACCTTTTCCTCTGACGCTGATTTCACTGACTATCAGTGGTTCCTTTCAAGGCTGGTTTCAGAGCTTCATTTCTCCTACATCCATAGGGACAATACCGAGCGGCAGACACGTGCATTCCTTAGCGAATTCAGTGCTCACCACCTGGTGGTGCCTTCCTGGCCAATTCCTTTTCAAGAAGCATCTATCCGCACCTGGCAGTCTCCAGCCACTCCTTCTCCAGCCCCAGCAGACTGCAGGAGACGGTATTGTGCCCCCCATGAGTCTCTAGGATCTTCCTGGACTAAGTCTCCATCAGTCATTCACACTAGTGGGATAGCGCCGGAGGCGCTAGGACCAAGCAGGAGCCAAACATTTTCTGAAGGTTCGGCGCGGAGGTAGGACCGCGCATGCGCAGCACCGCAAGACTGACTCACGCCTGTGTAGGCGATCTCAGCGTCGACCCTCCAACAGCCTCAGTTCCTTTTCTCCCACCATCGAGTATGCTTGGATATCAACGTCGCTCGTCTGCCAGAGTCAAAGTTTTCGTTTATACGACAGCAGCTTTTAATGTTTAATTTAACTGTTTATCTATTTAGTAGTAATTTCTTATTTTACAAACAAGAAAAGAAGATTATGAAGAAAAAGAAATTCTTTCCTGCCATCAACTGAGTCATTCTTAGATGGTAGCGGTGACGGTAGGAAGACTTCGTTTGAAAGTTGTTATGGCAGTGGGGCTGTGACCGGTCCGCTGCCCTTTAGTAGTGGGGAGGGTCTGACTACGGCCAGTCCTGTGCTCGGGGGGGGGGGGACAGTCCACCAAAGCACGAATCTAGTGGTTCCGGGGATCTGACTCCGCTTAGCTTCGAACTCTTCTTCCTCGTTTGGGGAAGAAGAATCGGTGCCGCTCGAGGTTGCCCTTTGGTATGTCTGCATGGGGATTGTTCATCGGAAGGGGCGATAGGCCTGAACCGACTTTTTTGGGTTCCTCTTGGCCCTGCTCCTAATGGCCGCTTTCTCAACTCCGGACTCCATCTCTGTCCTCATTGGAGTTCCAGTGAGCAGTTTCACCTCTGGGCCTCTCCTGTGGAGCAGGGGGTTTGACTTTCCCTTTTTCCTGGTTGTGTTCCTGTTTTTGGGGCCTCCGGGCCTCGGAGCCGTTGGACTGGAGCCAAGTCAATTGGATCAGGATGAGCGCGGTGCCTTCGTGATAGTGTTGACCCCTCGTGCCTACCCCCTTCTTCCTTTTCCATGCTGGGGCTGGCACGGGCACCACCTTTTCCTTCTCCCCATCTTCCATTGGATTTTCCACAGGTGCTTTTCTGGCACCGTGGTCCGCGCTTTTGGTGGCGCTCAAGAGGGTTTCAAGCGCCATGGCCACTGGTTTGGCATCGGTGCCTTAGGCAGCGCTCCTGGTGTTTGGGTTGGCGCTGTGGATCAGCACCATGACTTGGCACTGCCATAGGCCCTGGGTTGTATGGGCCCCAGCAATATTTTGTGAGATGGGCTCAGCCCCAGCAATAATTTTTGTCCCTTTTTTTTCCCCATTCTGTGCTGTGGCTGTGTGACTTGGGCTGGCTGTATGCACGCAGTGCACCTCCCTCCACCCTGTTCTTGGCTGTAGTAGCCCAGCCTCTGCCCGTTCATCTTTGATTGGCACCGCAGGCGTTGGCTGGCATTTGTCCTGATTGTGCGCAGGCAGTGTGGGTGACCCCCTCCGCGAAGCGATTCTCCCAAAGCAATTCTGACCCTGAGGAAATTTAAATCATTGGTGGTTCAGTGGTATTTTTAATTTGTCACCAAATCCCTGGTATGCATGTGCCAAAAGTCCAAGGCCCAGGGCTCTGATTGGTTTGGGGGGGGGGGCCGGGTTTGTTATAGAGGAGGAACCAAGGCGGCGGGCAATGATGGGCCATTGAGGAGAGTCGGGCGCAGCTCAAAGTGGTGATTTGTGGTGTGCGTGGTCGTGGAGGAGTCACTGTCGATGCGGAGGAGAGAGCCAGAAGAAAGAGGTCAGACTCAGTCAGTCTGGCCATCGGAGTCGGAGTGCAGGGAGGGTTAGGGATTCCCAGGAGGCAGGAAAGAGGAGTGAAAAAGAAGCCAGTTGGGAATTTGGCCTTCAGGGAAAGCGAAAAGCAGGCCATGGCAAAAGTAGCAGAGAAAAGTTGTTGGGGGTGAGATGGGGAGGGAGTGTGCAGCTGAGCAGAGCAGCAGCTGGGTAAAGGAGAGGGAGCATTGTCTGTGGTGGATCTCTGGTCTGGGTGAAAAGTGCCGACGCAGTGCACGGTCAGGTCAGAGTTGGGAGCCAAGGGTCATTGTCGCCACCACCTCATTCATCCAGCAGCAGGCCAGTAGCCGAAGAGGCAGGCAGTGAGGCTCAGTCAGAGCCTCACGGTCGGAGAAGCAGAGCCAGGCCAGGACAAGGAGGAGCAGGCTACACAATACCTAGCATCAGCCAGCCGGCATCCAACCAGGTCAGTCCAGAGACAGGCCAGCTGCTGCATAGCAGCAATCTCGAGGAGAGAGCAGCAGCCTGCAGGCCAGCAGAAGCACCAGGTGGCGGTGGTAATGTATTTGTTTCTGTTCTCCCCACTCCTTGCAAGATCTTATCTTACTCAGTAAAGTTAAATGCCATGCCAGCACTAAAAGTGAGGTGGGGATGGGATGGTGATACGAGGAAAGGAAGCAAGCTAGCCAGCCCAAAGCCTCTTCCCCCTGCCTAGCCTGCCCTACTTTACTCAAGGTCAGGAGTGGGACTTTGTGCCTGTCAGGGCCCAGGGGAGCTAAGGGGAAGGGTGAGATCATATTGACTGTCGTGGCTGACTTGAGGGGTGGTCTTTGGGATTGGATTCACGCTGCAGTAGCATGCTGCAGAGATACCAATGACTGGAGCAGAACAGGGGTTGGTAGTGTGGCAATAGTTCATCTCGGCACTTAGACATTGCCATTGTGGATGGGCAGCACTGGGTATTAGGGCTGGGACTAGAGCGAAACTGTAGTGAAAAATACCTGAAAGAAAATATTTAAAGAAATCACACAGAGGTGGAGATTGGGGCAGTAGCAGCAACTGGCAGAAAGTGTGCATTGAGCAAGAAAAGTAAAAGATGAATAGTGGGGATTAGGGCAGTGGAGTGTGCAGTGGTGGTGGTTGGGTGAATGTCTGGTAGGGCTGAGAATGGAGGCCAAACTACAGCCTAAAATCTCATTTGGTGGCAAGTGCTATAAATGAAAATATTACTATATCTGTGAAAGAGAGAGAACCTGATTTAAAACATAATGGCCAAACTAGTGACTAAAATCTCATTTGGGGCTATATAAATAACAATATTACTTCGTGTGTGAGAAAGAACCTGATTTAAAAAAAAAAAATATGGGCTTGGTGGGACTGGGGACAGGGAAAGAAAGAACCACAGCAGTTGTGGTTGCAGTATTGCCATGACAGACGCTAGCCAGATATTTGCCAAAGGCCAGATAGTTTCATACTGATACAACTCCAGTTTGCCAAAGGTCTCATTGCAGTTTGTACTTGTTCTTTTTTTCCTTAAAAATAGATATAGTGCCAGTCAATATGGTATGTCTCTGCCTGACTGACTCAAGAGGGAGAAGAAAATGGTCGGGGTCAAAATGGTCTGGACTCGGGGATTCAGAGGTAGAGGGAGGGGATGAAAAGTGGCAAGTACTCTGGGTCTGGATTCTGGAAGGAAAGGAGTCCAAGGACAGCTCAGAGGAGAAAGATGGATGGTCTGGATGGGAAAAGGTCAGGAATATGATAGAATGGAAGGGCTATCTGCAGCAGATAAGGTGGAACTGGAAGTGAATTTATTTGTGCTTTCTATCTTGTGCATCCTCCTCCTCCTCCTCCTCCTGTCCGGTTTCATGGCCACTTGGGACGGTCCCATTTTGACAGTATGTGGGCAGCTGGATCTGGTTGCAAGTGCTGTCTGGAGGCCTTTGAGTAATCCTTTGCAGGCAACAGGCTTCATCCAGTCTCTTCCACAGAAAACACACCCCATGCTGAGCTAGGATGATCCGTGTAACCTTGTGTCTGAAGGGGTAATGCTGTGGTGATGGTGAACTTTTAATGCGTTGCATGGATTTTACCTTTGTGCATCTTCTGTCAACCTAGGCAGGCCATGTAAAAAAATGTATAGATATAGATAATATATCTTTAGAAGTAATTCCCAGAACCCTTGTGTCTCTAACCCGATAATGGTCACAGTGTGTGTGCAGTGAAATACAGTGCCTCATTCCGCTTATGTCACAGTCTGTCCCTCCCATGCCGACCTGTGACCTCTGCTAAACCCATAGGGGCAGCCAGCCAGACAAGGGGTGCATTGCTATCATGATTCATGCTCAGAAATTGTGTTTTTGTGAGTGACTTGATGTGGGGGACCGGGGGTTTGGGAGCAGGGGGTACTGGGGCTTCTCTTCCTCTCAGAGGAGGATGGATGGATGGATGAGAAAAGGTTCGAATAATGAAAGGAAGGACTGCAGCAGATAAGGGAATTGTGCTTCTTACCTTGTCGTCCCGTCCAATTTACTGGCCACATGGCCCATTTTGACAGTGTGTGAGCAGTTGGGTGCAAGCACTGGAGGCCTTTGGTGAGTCATCCTTCGCAGGCTGCAGCAGCAGGCTTCATCCAGTCACTTCCACAGACTGCACACCCCATGAGCCATGATGATGACGATGATCATGTCAGCTTGTATCGGAAGGTATAATGTGGTGATGGTGAACTGGAATGAATTGCATGGGTTTTACCTTTGGGTGTCTTCTGTGTACTTGGGCCATGCACCCCCCCCCAAAAAAAAAATATTAATATAATGTGTGTATGTCCCTGAGTCCCCGTGTCTCTAACCTGACAATGGTGTATGTTTAGTGAAATACAGTGCCTCATTCCACTTATGCCATGCTGTCTCATTTCCCAACCTCTGCTAAACCCATGGGGCAGCCAGCCAGCCAGGGGCTGGGGATGCATTATGTTCAGAAATTACATGTGTGAGTGACTTGATGTAGTGGACCTGGGGTGTGGTGGGGGGGAATTTGGGCTTCTCTCTGTTGTCTCTACTAGCCTACAGATTACATGACCTAGTGTTTCCTGCTGTGTTTTGGACTTTGTACTATTTACTAGTAACTGGTATGGGGTGCCCATGCCCTGTCCCCAGCTAATGCAAAGCAACCAAACTATTGGTGATTTAGGAGTCTGGGGCACTGGGCCAGAACTTGGTATGGAGGAAATAGAAATGACTGTGGTCCATTTTGCCAAAGGGGGAACATACCGGACCTGCAGCGTTATTACCTTGATGTGCTGTAGGTTGTGTAGGTGTTTCAGCAGGCCTCCTCGTCTTTATTATGGCAGCATGCCTGGTTAAATGGCACCTTGTAAGTTTTAGGGTCAGGACACTGTTGTGCTGTGCCACAGTTGTTGATGATCCCAAGGGATATCATTCCGAGCTGGATAATTATTACAAGGGTACAGACAGTTTGTAGGGATTTGCTAGACTGTAACTTCTTTCTTGTCCTTACACATGCACATGTTTCGAAAGCTCTTAATTGGGACTTGCCTAATTGATGTGTGGGGTTGGGGGTGGGAAGAAAAAGCTTAGGTGATTACCTTGGGGAGGAGGTCATGTTTCATGTTACCATTCAAGAAAGTCACTGATGCCAGTGTTTATTTCGTTTGCCTGTTTTACTGGAACAATTCATGTGAGCCTCAGGACTTGTTGATGTAAAGTAGATGACCTTCAAATTATTTAGGGTGTACAACCAGTAGCCCATAAAATATACAGTACACAGAGGATAATGTAATACTCCAGTATACTGTAACAAGTGTCTGTAGTCATCGAAAGGTTGCCATAGCCCATGGCACCCAGTTGAACCTCGAGACTGAAACTTGAAAGGTTGGGTTCATGGTAACTTCAATATGACTACACACTTGTGTAGCTAATGAAGCAAACATGTCTTTTACAGTGTGCTGAACTGAATAAAGAATCTATTAAAGGTGAGTGGCAACCATAACACTAGGGGGCACAGACTTAAGCTGGAGGGTGGGAAGTTTAGGAGGGAGGTCAGGAAGCACTTCTTCACAGAAAGGGTGGGGGACACGTGGAATGCGCTGCCAGAAGAGGTCATCTCGTTGAAGATAGTGGGAAGCTTTAAGAGAGACTGGGATAGGCATGCGGGGAAGGTAAAGATCATGGGTAGGGAGGATGGGAGGAGTGGGGAGGGGGGACAGGGACATTAGCTCAAGCTGTGGACCCTGCAATACGAGCAGACTTGATGGACCAAATGGCCTTCTGCTGGCTTCTTCGTGTCCGTATGAATATGTCGACATCCCTATTTAGTCTCTTAGTTGCATACTGTGTGTCTCTCCAGATGTCAATCAATCAATCAATCAAAATCTTTATTTATTCAGGCGAACATCATTGAGCATAGCTCATTTACAAGATGGACCTGAGTGGTCATAACAAAAAAGGTTACAGAGTGTATACAAAAAACATGATATTGAAATAGCACAAATACAAACATTTATGAGTGAGATAGATATACAATTATTTACATATATACAAGGCAAAGGACAGTAAACCAAAACCTATTAAAGGTGAGAAACAAACAGTCTGGTGGGATAAGGCTTGGATAATGGTACATGGTGGGCAAATATGTTTGTGGTTTGATGTGAAAGGACCAGAGCAACGATAGAAAAATAGGGAGGAGCTTTAGAAGGGGGTGGGGAGAGAGGGGTGGGGTGGGGGTGGGAGGACTAGCCTTGTGGAAGCAATTGCATGAATCTGGGATTAGGCTGGTGTACAGCTTTTGAAGGATGTAGGGGATCAGTGTTTCATTTTCAATGTCTTTGATAGAATTCCAGATAAGTGCCAGGAATAACTGATTGCAGCTCTTCCATACCGGGTGCAGGTGATAGAATTTCAGCAGGATCAGTTTGTTGATCCTCAAGGTGTAGGGCCTGGATGTGATCTGGTTGAAGCAATCTGAGATGGGAAGGAGTTTGTTTGTCAGAGCTTTGTAGATCCAGATAGCAGCATTTTTCTTCTTCTGTGTTGCAGGGATGTCCAGCTGACTGCATTGTAGAGAGAGCAATGATGGGTGCTAGAGGGAAGGTCAGTAATGAATCTAATAGCTCTATGATACAGGGTGTCTAGTTTGTTTAGATGGGAGAGGGAGCAATGACCGAGGAAGTCGGCATAATCAATGAGGGACATGAATGATGCAAGGATTAATCTTTGTTTGGAATCTTTGGTGTAGTGTTTGATTCTGTAGAATAGACCAAGTCTTTGTCTTAGCTTTTTCAGGAGCTCTTCAACGGGTAGTATAGTCTAGTTTATTGTCTATCCATACTCCTAGGTATTTGAATTTGTCAACATATTCCAGATTTTCACCAAGGATGGTAGAGAGTTGTGGAGGGTGAATGATGGATAGGGAAGAACAGTTCTTGTGGGCAAAGAACATAGCTTTGGTTTTCTTAGCATTTAGTAATAATTTATTTTTAATAGGTTATGCTGGAGGAGGGAGAATTGAGACTGTAGGAGCTCACAGGCTTTTGATGGTGAGGATCGCCACATAAAGTACAGTGTCATCTGCAAAAGGTGGATATTAGAAAGAGAGAGATTGGAGTCAATATTGTTGATGTAAATGGCAAAAGGATGGGACCCAGGATGGAGCTCTATGCACACCTCTTAGAGTGGCTTAGGGTAGATAGATCACCATCATTCTTTACCAGTTATAGCCTTCCAGAGAGATAGCATCTGAACCATTTAATAGAGAGTGAGTCAAGGCCTATGGAGTTTAGTGAGGTGATTAGAAGATCATGATCCACAGTGTCAAAGGCTTTGCTTTGATCCAGAAACACAGCACAGGTATTCTTTTTTTATCTAGGGCAGTCTGCCAGTCATTTGTGACTTTTATAGAGCAGATGGTGTTATGCATTGATCTAAACCCAGATTGAGCTGGATTTAGGAGATTGTTGGTATCAAGGTAGGCAGTTAACTGAGAGTTTACCAGCTTCTCAAGCATCTTGGATAGTATTGGTAAGATTGAGATGGGCCTATAATTATTGAGGTCCATGGGATCACCTGCCTTAAGTGTGTGGAAACACTTGAGCTGTTTTCCATATTGAGGGATAGTACCAGTGACAAGTGATAGATTGAAGAGATGGGTGAGGGGGCGTGTTAAGGCATACAGTGCTACTTTTAGAAAGTAGGGATCCAGGAGTCTGCACCTGGGTGCTTTTGGTGGTATCTAGTTGGAGTAGGAGGTCTTCTACTTTTTAAACAATATTGGTTTGAATGAGAATGTGGAAGCAACCTTTGATTCTCAGTAGATTGTAGGTTTAGAGATGATCTTAATAGGTTTGCAGGAGAGGAGTCGAAAGCCAGGCCAGCTGTAGTGAAATGGTCATTGAAGGCATTCAAGATATTTTGCTTGTCGGTGATTTCAATATTATTTAATTTAATTTTGGATGGTAAGACAGGGTAGAGGTTTGACCTAGATGCCCTTTTATGGTACCCCAGAACCTGGAAGGGTTGTTATAGGAGGCATCTAGTTCAGCTGTGTAGAAGGTTGCCTTGGCTTTTCTTACTTGTTTTGTGCAGGAGTTTCTGGCTTTTCTGAATTGGAGCCAGTCATTTGGGTCCTTTGTCTTTCTTTGCCCTTTTCCAGAGTTTGTCTCTGGCAAGCAAGCGGATTTAAGGTCGGCAGAGAACCAGCGACAGGATTTGAGTTTGGTTCTGACACTGGTGAGGGGTGCATGTGAATTGAGGGCACTTATGATTATATCATTTAGGATTTGAAGAGCTGACTTATTGAGGCTGTGAGATAGAATTCTGCCAACGGTGGTGGCACAGATCATGGAGATATCCTGTAATGTTAAAGTTCTTTTTGACCTTCGTGAGGAATTTTTGCAGGATTGGGTGGCTTGATTGTTGATCTAATGGCAGCTATGGGGCAGTGGTCACTTATGTCACTGAGAAGTACTCCTGCATAGGATAATGATGAGGTTTATTTACCAATATAATATCCAGGAGTGTGCTGTTGAGAGTATTCTTGGGTTGATCCTTGTTGGTTCTTTGATTAATTGAGAGAAACCATAGGTGTCACAGAAGGTTACTAGGGAGGATGCATTAGTCAGCCAATTTAAGTTCATGTCTCCTAAGATGATGGTGTCTTCAGGGCCCAGATTAAGTATGGATCCTAAATGGGATAGGAGTTTGAGGCCTGCAGAGGGGGCCTATAGCAACCAACCAGTTGAAAGGAAGATGTGTCGGGAAGGGTTATTTTAATAGACAAGCATTCGAATTCCTTTGGTTGAGATGTGGAATTGAGGCAGGATGCAGAGATATTTGCTTTGACATAGATGGCAACCCCACCGCCCCTGGATAGACGGTCAGATCTGAAGAGCTGATAGTTGGGAAGGTTTATTTCACTATCTTTTGTTGCAGATTTGAGCCAAGTTTCAGATATAACCAGACAGTCCGGTAGGGTGTGTGCAACCCAGGCCTGTATTGATGAGAACTTTTAGGAGGCTGCAGGCATTGAAGTGAAGAAAACTCAACCCATTTATGGAGGTTAGGCTCAGTTGGAGAGATCGAGCTTCAGTGGGTCCAGGGTTGATTTCCACAGTGCCAACACAGACCAGCAGAAAGAAGGTTAACTTGATGAGGGCACCAAGTGATAGGAGTAGTGAGCAGTCAGGAGTTTTTTCTTCTTCTTGGGATCCAATATATAGTGGCTGATGATCCTGCTGCGTGGTTATCGAGATTATCATAGATTGCCAGCTAATGGACAGGCGGGGGTAATTGTAGTGCCAGTATGGTAGCAGGGGATAGAGGAGTTCCAAACTGGTTGTGAGCCTTTTTGGGATTCCCCAAGGATTATTGTGCAGAAGTGAGTATAGTATGTATAGTTTAGGGCATCCACTGGGGACAGTAGAGGGGGCAGTGTTGAGTGGTCACCCTAAGCACCTTGGTATGGTTCCAACAGTTATCTCATCTGGATCTAAGGAAGGTGAGAGGCAAAGCAGCAGAAGTAGGTGCAGTAACATGGTGGAGGGAAGGAGAGGTTAAAGAAAGTAAGATGATGTGAAGAGAATGAGCTCGAATTGGCTGGGAGAATAGCTATGGGCGGGATGAGATTGTGGAAGGTGTGTATAAAAGAAACACCCTGAGGGGGCTGGGGGCGGGCAAAATTTTATGGGCTTTCCCCACCTTTCTGGCTTTCTCCCGGCCTCCTGGTTCCCTTCGGCTAAGCGGTGGCCGCCCGCTGCTGGCGCTCGGAGCCCTCTGGTGAGTGTGTCCTCGAGGGCAGGCCGGCTAGAAGGAGGGGACAGAGGAGAGGGCAGTCAGAAGAAGCACTTGCAGGCAGTGGCTTGCTAGAGGTGCTAAATTTTGCTATTAGCACAACAAAAGACTGGGAGGGTGGGGGGTTAGCGCCATGCGCCTAGCCCAGCACAAAATTAACCCAAAAGACTGTAATTACTAACTAGTCAGGTAACAGGCATTATATAGAAGTACACAGTAAACAGCAAAACAGCCCTTTTAGAGAAATTTACAACTTTTCACATAAAAGGCAAGTAAACCTGAAAGTTTTGGTGGTGCAAAGATACAGCAAAGTCACTGGGAGAAGGCGATCATCCAGAGGCTGGCAAAGGTCGGCGGTCGCTCGATTGGCTGAGCGGCTTCTCCTGCACTTTCTGGCTTTCTCCCGGCCTCCTGGTTCCCTTCGGCCAGCGGTGGCTGCCCGCCTGGCTGGCGCTCGGAGCCCCTCTGGTGAGTGTGTCCTCGAGGGCAGGCCGGCTAGAAGGGAGGGGACAGAGGAGAGGGCAGTCAGAAGAAGCACTTGCAGGCAGTGGCTTGCTAGAGGTGCTAAATTTTGCTATTAGCACAACAAAAGACTGGGAGGGTGGGGGGTTAGGCCCATGCGCCTAGCCCAGCACAAAATTAACCCAAAAAGACTGTAATTACTAACTAGTCAGGTAACAGGCATTATATAGAAGTACACAGTAAAACAGCAAAACAGCCCCTTTTAGAGAAATTTACAACTTTTCACATAAAAGGCAAGTAAACTCGAGCAGTTTTGGTGGTGCAAAGATACAGCAAAGTCAATGGGAGAAGGCGCACCAATCAGAGGCTGGCAAAGGTCGGTCGCCTTCCGATTGGCTGAGCTGCTTTCCAGCTTTTCTGGCTTTCTCCCGCCTCCTGGTTCCCTTTTCGCTAAGCGGTGGCCGCCCGCCAGCTATGGCTCGGAGCCCCTCTGGTGAGTGTGTCTCGAGGCAGGCCGGCTTCTGGCTTTCTCCCGGCCCTGGTTCCCTTTCGGTATGCGGTGGCCGCCCGCCGCTGGCGGCTCAGAGCCCTCTGGTGAGTGTGTGCCTCGAGGGCAGGCCGGCTTTCTGGCTTCTCCCGGCCTCCTGGTTCCCTTCAAGAGCGGTGGCCCCCGCCGGCTGGCGTGGCGGCTCGGAGCCCTCTGGTGAGTGTGTCCCCGAGGGCAGGCCGGCTTTCTGGCTTTCTCCCCCGGCCTCCTGGTTCCCTTATCGGCTAAGCGGTGGCCGCCCGCCCGCTGGCGGCTCGGAGCCCCTCTGGTGAGTGTGTCCTCGAGGGCAGGCCGGCTTTCTGGCTTTCTCCCCCGGCCTCCTGGTTCCCTTTTCGGCTAAGCGGTGGCCGCCCGCCCGCTGGCGGCTCGGAGCCCTCTGGTGAGTGTGTCCTCGAGGGCAGGCCGGCTTTCTGCTTTCTCCCGGCCTCCTGGTTCCCTCTACGCTAGCGGTGGCCGCCCGCCCTGGCGGCTCGAGCCCCCTCTGGTGAGTGTGTCCTCGAGGGCAGGCCGGCTTTCTGGCTTTCTCCCCCGGCCTCCTGGTTCCCTTCTCGGCTAAGCGGTGGCCGCCCGCCCGCTGGCGGCTCGGAGCCCCTCTGGTGAGTGTGTCCTCGAGGGCAGGCCGGCTTTCTGATGTATGGTCATTTAACTTGTGACGGCTTGACTAATTATGTTAATGTTCCTTCAAAGACAAGCAGTTTGTATCACATTATATAACCTAAATTAATTTACAACTTGTAAACTGAAAATGCATTTAATGGAACAGTTGTGAAATAGAGGCTATATGGTTTGAGGAACAGTATGATGTATTTGGGAACAAACGTACTCTCACTGTGGCAGTATGTGTTCGCTGGCAAAGAAATCATATGGTTTTTCAGCAACAGTGTATTTCTGACATCCTGTGATAATGCTTAGTATATTTGTGGTTTTCTGAGACCTTTTGCAGGTCATGCAGTAATTAATGACTAGTGTCATTAAAGATGGCCTCCACTGACCATATGCAATTAAAGATTTCAAGTCTCTAAGGTTACCTGTGAAATGTACATGCTAGAGTCATACTGTGGCTGTATTAGGATGGTGCTGCCACATGTTTCTGATGGTAAACATGCTTGACTTTGTAATGTAGCAGTTAGAGTAGGGAGTATGCCTGAGTGAAGGTTGGCCACCCCCCATGCACATCACACAGTATTCCCTCCCCTCCAAGCCTGCTCCTGTACAGTAGGGAATGTGTTGCTGGTGTGTGGCAGTGCATCTACCGCTCCCTGCTCTGATCCCAACCCCTTATAGAGAGGAACATGTTCTTCTGATCCCACCCCTTCAAGGGCAAACTGTTTCCTAATCCTTTCCCTGGTGTCCTGTATTCCCTTCCTCACCTGCACCCATGCCCTGTGTCATATGTATTCATCCCTAGTGTGTAGGGTACCTCCCCACATCCAGTACCCAGTAGGATGACAGTTCCCCCACCCCAGGCCCCACCCCTAGGGCAACAGCCCGAGCCCTCGCAGTTCTGCAACAACCGTGTGGGAGTCTGCTTGCAAGGAAGTACACACACATACACACACAATGCCCTGGCCTCATACCCCAGTGATTTGCACCTTTCCCACACGAGGAATGTTCACACTTTCCCAACTGCGCTATCAACAACAACACATCACACACACACACGCGCGCGCGCACACACACACACACCTGTTGGTCCCCCTGTCTGACCTGACTGCCCTGCCACGGTGACTGAGGTGACAGTGCCCAACACAGCTCACCACACACAGGCCGCCTGCTGTCTAACAGTAACAGATAGTGCAGCTTAAGAATAGGTGATTACTCGCCATACCAGGCTGTGCTCCTTGTTACTGTTAGAGGTAGCCGAGGTAGTATGTTGCAGGCTGTGCTGGTCACAGTTTATTCAGTCACTGTGGCTCTGTCAGATCAGACAGGGGCACCAACGTGTGTGTGGGGGTGCATGTGTTGATGCCACAGCTGGGGGGGTGTGGAGTCTGACATTAACCACCACTGAGGAACGGGCAAGGGTGGTGCAGATCACTGGGGTACAGGGCCATTCTGACTGAACTCCAGCCAAAATGGGGAAGAAAGACCAGAAGACTCCTCGTATCCACTTTCTGTTGAAGTCCCAGCCAGCGGCCAAAACAAAGGAAGGAAGAAAGACCACAACACAGTAAAAGACACCACATGGTAAGTACAATATTTATTAACATTCACATACAGTAGCAAACAAAATAGCAAGTTTCTAAGGGAAATCACCAACCCCAAAATACCTCCACCCCCCCTCCCTAAATAAGGTGTCTTCTTGTTAAAGTATAAAAACAAGCCTTTTAAATAGTATTTGTTTCTTTTTCGTACCTGAGGCCAGGGGGCTTAACCCCTGACCCCCACATTATGATACAAGGTGCTATGCTCCCATACTACCCTGGTGGTGGTGGTGGGTTGACATCTGACTCCTTGCCCATGGGGCGGGTCTTTGAACCCTAAACTCACCCAGTAGTTGACCTCTGACCCCACCGGTGGAGGATCTCTGACCCCTGGACTGGGGGGGGCTTTGACCCCTAACCCCTGAGCTTCACCAAAAATTTTACAAACCCGGCTTCTCTGGGTGCCGCGCTCTGTGCCGTGGGCTCTGTGCAGCGCTGTGGGTGCTGTCGTTGCCGGTGCCGCTAGCGGTGCCGTGGGTGTCTCACAGTGCCGCGGATGCCCGCGGGTGCTTGTGGGTGGTGTGGGCACCCAAAGGTGGTGCCGTGCACCCGCGGGTGGCATCGGGCACCCGCAGGTGCTGTGAGCGGCGCTGAGCACCTGTGGGTGGCGCCTAGCACACATGGGTGCCATGAGTATCTTTGGTGCCATGAGTCCATGGGTGTCATGGGTCGGTGGGTGTCATGGGTACCATGGTACCTTGGGTGCCATGGGTGCCATTGCTGCCATGGGTGCCCCCGGGTGCCAAGCTGCCATGGGTTTCTTGAGTGCTGTGGTACCATGGGTGTCAGAGATGCCCTTGTGTGCCATTGCTGCCATGGGTGCTGCGGATACCTGTGGGTTCCACCGTGGGTGCCCTCAGGTGTCTCCCAGGTTGGCATAGGTACTCCTGTGCCACGATTGATGCTGGTGCCGCAGGGGTGCCAGTTGGTGCTGTCTGACAGAACTAGGGACAGATCTCCATTTGCGGACCTCTTCTTCCTCAGGACTTGTGGCAGGATGTTTCCGTAGAATGAAATCCTGTTCTGTGGATTTTTTTCCCCACACATCTTAGTGGGTGGTGGTCTGCATCGAGTCTTGGGTCATCCAGCGGTTTTCTGCTGATGGGACTCTTCTTTTCTGCCAGCGGAATTTCTCATTCCACTCCGCACTTTCTCAGCTCCCTACATGGTGCCAAGCTCCTTGACACCCTTCCTGGTGGCAGAGTCTCTAGTGGCTCTGACCTAGACCTCTCTTTGGGGTCCTTCTACGGTAGAAGGGCATCTAGATGAGTCTCTCCCTGTCCTTCTGGTCAGTGATACAGCGGATGACTCATTTTATATACTGAAGGACACTCCCTCTCTATCATCTGAGTCTGTGTTGGAAGCTCTTTTCAGTAGTTCCTCAGTAATGGGGTCCACCATAGTGTTCAGACTGCATCCGTGGACCATACACCTCTGCGTCTAGACTCTTTCAGTCGTCAAGACAATTACACTCTGTGGAACATTCTAATTCAATGGTCGGGAGACGCACAGACTCTTCCACTCCTTTGATAGGGGTATACAGCCCCCTTCTGATGCTGCCCCTCTGGTGGCTGCTGCGGCACAGGTAGTTAACATCTGTCTAGCTATTATTATTAGTCCAGGCAAGAGTTCAGTTATGGATCCTCAGGCTCCTCCTGCTCCTCAGAGGGATGACATCCTTGTCATTTCTGTGTCAGGCAATCCTTGCCAAATAGCAGCCAACAACCTTGTCAGGCTCGGACTAATGAAAAAAAAAAAAAAGGTTAGAATTTTCACAGCACAGGGCTGATATCACACTTTGCATCTGGTCAGGTTCCGACTCAGCCCTGAGGCAGTCTTCTCTAAACTTCGGTAAAGAGTACCTGATTTCTTCTACCCCTAGGGGCAGTCTGATCCAGCGGTGGTATGGCTCACCTCTTTTCTCTAGAGAGATTTCTCTTATTCCGAGATATTTCCAAAACCTAGGCATCTAACCAGTCTGTTAGTCCCTCTTTTTTTTTATCAGGCTTTCTTTTCTTGATCAGAGCCTCGCAGCAACAGAAGTGACTTTTCAGTGAGTCAGGACTTAGATTCCTACTTCCATGCTTGCTTCACTTAACAGACGACATGCTCCTTTCTTGATCATAGGTCAAGTAGGTCTTTTCCGAGATAGCTTCTCAAATATTCACACCTTCAGTTCCTGCACACTGGTTCCGAGCCAGTCGCACACGAAACTATCCTCTCCGACTGCGTGACGGAGCTGTGATTTTTTTTTTTTCCAACAAGGCAAACTAGAGTACTCCTACTCCCTTCAGGGAGGCCGGAGTAAGTAGTGCCTCACCGCATTGAGCCACTTCTGCCGCTATTCAGTCACTTCAATGAATGGGTTAGCCCTAGCTTGGTCCTGCTGTGTCCCTCCTCGATGCACATCTGCCTCTATCTTCCTACAAATCCAGCCCGTTTTTTCTGTCGGAATGTTTTTTTCCCGCAGTAGACACATCCTCCTATACACTTTTTCCTTTCTTCCCTGAGTTCAGAGACTGCTACTACAGTTATGCACACAGGGGCAGGATGATTCCTTTTTGGAATATGCAGTGGCTAGGATCTGATTCTACTTGACCACCACAAGAGGCTTCTAAGTTGTGCTTCACCTTCCATCAGGAAGGTTTCAGTGACTAAGTGAAAACCATTCTCCTTGGTGGGCTAACCCCACCTGGACCTTCTTTTGCTCACCAAGTAAGGGGTTCAAGTGCTCCTGGACCTGTTGTTTGCAGGTCAGCCATACTTGGTAGTGGGGGTTCCGTCTGTGCTTTTCGGTCTACCCTGAACCTGTACACTTTACCTCCGGCTCTTGCAGTTCCTGAGGTCCTTTTACATTAGCTTAGCACATGTCTTTGACACTATTAATTTTGGTCCTATACCAAATTGTGAGTCCGGGTTCTCGCCGCTCTCTCAGAGTGGTTGCGGCTTCCTGGCAGAGTTTCATTTGTGCCCGTTGCAGTCGTCTGCAAAGTGGATGCTCTTTACCAGACAGCCCTTTTATTAGCAGGACTGTCCTTGGCCATCCTTTCTGGGTGAACTCTGTCTCCTGCCATCCTACTCAGGGTTGTTGGTTTTAGCTCTGTGCTCTCTCACTAGTGTGAATGAGTGATGGAGACTATGTCCAGGAAGATATGGAAATTACGTACTTACCGTAATTATTGATCTTCTTGGACAGTCCCCATCACTCATTCACACGCCCACCCACCATCCCCTGCGTTCACTCGTTTTTCTTTCCTGGTCTTCATGGCCCTATGGTTCATACTGTGAAGACATTGTTCTTTGACCTTTCTTACAAAGGCCATCTGGGCCCTCTCAGACCCAGAAACTCAGAATGAGTTATTCTCATTAGTTATGCTGCACCTCCTTGGTCGAAAAGGTACTTAGGCAGTTGGAGGGTCGACGCCGAGATAGCCTACAGAGGCGTGAGTCAGTCTTGCGGTGCCACGCATGCACATTCCTACCTCAGCACTGACCCTTCAGGAAATTTTTGGCTCCCGCTTGGTCCTAGCACACTCCAGTGCTAGCCCACTAGTATGAATGAGTGATGGAGACTGTCCAAGAAGATCAGTAATTATGGTAAGTACGTAATTTCCATTTCTCTGCCTCACCAGCTTCGGGCTTGACGTCCCTAGACACTCCTTCCGGGCCTTGGCACCTCACACACAACAAACCCCCGGATCTGGATTCTGCTGAATTCGACCGGTAGGGACGAAGGATTTTCTCTTCAAGTCGTGTGAGATGTGTATAAGTTCACATCAGGCACACCATGCTGCTTACAACAGGCATCTGTGGTCGATGCTGTCTCAGGTCCTAGCATCTTTGCCTGACACAGAGCAGTCTAGACAAGCCATTGCTCTCTCTGCGCAAGGTCTGGAGCTTGCAAGGCACCAAGCGAGGGCATCCTATGACGCCAATGAGGTGGCGTCTAGACTTGCAGGGACAGCGATCTGCATTAGGTGGACAGCATGGCTTCGTCTCTCCAGACTGTCACCCATTGCCCAGCGTAGGGTGACTGCCTCTGCCTTCCGGGGAACCTGCCTGTTCTCCAGCAGGGCGAGGAGGCTTCTTCAGGGGCACCCTCCTCGCCCACGGGGACACCTCTTCATCCTTACTCACCTTTGACTGCCCCTCCTGCTTTCCAAAAGTAGGTGGCTGAGGATCTGTTCCCTCAGGGTTATCCAGGCCCTTCGGGGGCTTGGTATCACCCAGCAGTGATGAATGGTGAAGATTGACAAGGAAGATATGAAATTACGCACGTAATTCTGATCTTCTCTTGTATCTTCACCGGCTCATTACTGATTCTCGCCCACCTTCCCCTCAAGGGCCTCCTACTTAGGCATCTCCCCCTCCCTGCTTATTCCTTCCCTCTTCTTTGTTGGCCCTTAAGCCAAAAATAAAAAAAAAAAACTGTCCTGATTTTTCCGTTCTTTGGAGGGATCCTATTTCCTGAAGGTAAGGGGGAATGAGTAGGATTCATTTCTATCCTGAGAGAACTCTTTCTGATTGCACCTAGGGGTGCCTCCTGGCTCTTTCTTAGCCATGTTGTTCAATTCACAGTTAACGAGACTGTCCCTTTTATGACTCTGCCCCTTTTTTCCAGGTTCCCTCTGGCAGGTCTTAATCTTCTATTGGTCAGCTTCTGCTGGTTGGTGCTGTCCTGGCACTACAATTACCTTGAGCTGACGTTCTTGCCTTGCCTTCAGGGAGTCCGACTGAGTTCCCAATCTATCCTTTACGTAAGGGGTGCCCTCTGTAGAGCTCGCCCCCCTCCCCTCACACATCTGTGTTAGCACCTAACAAGGTGCTAGGGGGCTTCTTTCCCCTTCCTAGTTGGGCGCTCTCTTTCCGGAACAGAATTTCTGCCTTGGCAGTCTGTGAGCTCTCACCTAGAGTTTAAGGGTTTGGGATGACGGGAGGTTTGAGAATCTGCCCTTTGTGTCCATTCTGTGCAAGCGGTTCGGTTGAACCTGCTCTTCAGTCCTATCAAATGGGATCCTTGCTCCCTTGTTTCTGATTCCGAGCTTATAAGCCTTTAAACCAATATCTCAATGGGCAGAGTTCTCCCCTCCCAACATCCCTTGTCTCTCCCTTTCTTCTTCTTCTTCCTTTTTCTCCTCTTCTTTATCTGTTCCTCCCTTGGAGCCGCCCCAGAAGTGAGGCCCTGCGGTCCCTTAGGGTAGGCATTTCCTTCTTGTTTCTGTCCTCTTCCGGCTTATTCCTTTTTCAGTTTATAGCCTTTCCTTTTTCTATCCCTCTACTCTCTTGCCTCGCTCTTTTTTCTTGCCCTTTTTCGCCTCTTCGCCTAACAGAACTGGGATGGAGGAGGAGGAGTCTGCGGCGCCTAATGTCCGCCCCCGCATCACATGATGTGTCACTTTTGGGGGCAGCGCCATTGGCGCCGACTCCTCTGGGAACCCTCCCGTGGCAGGTGCACGCCTCCAGCTTACACCCATCAGTAATGAATGGTGAAGATACAAGAGAAGATCAAGAATCACGGTAGGTATGTAATTTTCATTTTTCTCCCAAAGGGTGGAATGGAGGCTTTCAGGGCACCCTCCATCCCCCCACTGGGGGATTCCGGTCTCGCCCTGATAAGTCCCAGGGTTCTCCTCTTCAGTGTCTCACCCACTGGAGGCTAAGGAACCTAGTCCCTTGGGGTAGTTCAGGGCCCCCTTTGGGGAGGCTCGGTACTCACCCAGTAGTGATGAATGGTAAAGATTGACACAGATAAGATATGAAAATTATGTACCTACTGTAATTCTTGATCTTTCTGTGTATCTTCACCATTCATCACTAAATCTCACCTACTGTCCCCCTGTGGGCCTCAGTCTCTGGACTTTTCCTTCCCTCCCCCCGTGTGTCTTCTCTTTCTTCCCTCTCCTCTCCCTTGCAATTAGGCGGGAGGGGACTGTGGAGACACACAGGGGTGAATCCCTTGGGGGTTTTATGGAGATCTTTGGGGGGGCCCCTCTTTTCTCTTCTCCCTTATTCTGGGGTGTCTGAGAGTGTGGGGGGCCCCCTCCTCCCCTTCCTCAGTATATATTTTATTTAGAGACTCATAATTTGAGCTCTTTCCCCCATGCCTTTTTGGCTGTTTAAAATTTCCCTTTTTGGGAGGGAGGGGGGAGAGCTTGAGACACACCCTCAGCCTGCACCCTCTTATTGTCTGGTCTTCTAGACCTAGGCTGCTCGCAACTTCTGCTTGCCTCCTGTAGCTGAGCTCTATAGTCCAGGTCTGGACTATAGTCTTCTAAAGATGTCAGTGTGCATTTTGCTACTGGGGGTGTGCTACTCTCTCCCCCCCACTTCCCCTTACCTCTCCTCCTCCTCTTCCTTCTCCTTCCAGAGATTGGGGCCCCTTCTCCCTAATTTCCTGTTTTAATCTCCTCTTCTGTCTCTTCAGTCGTTTATTTCTCATTTTAGTTTATTATTCCTTTCCTTTCATCTGTCCCTTAGGCTCTCTTGCCTCAACCCACCATCCCTTACTTACATTCTCCTGCGTGTCAGAACTGGGGCTGGGGCGGAGTCGACAGCAGCTAGCAGCCAACTCTCGAGCGCCATGTGGAATGTCGGCCTCGAGGGCGGCGCCAGCTCTGCATCTACTCCGCCCATGATGAACAAAAAAAAAAGTCTCCTGCGGGGTCCTAGCTCCAGTGCACTGTACCCACTAGTAATGAATGGTGAAGATACACAGAAAGATCAAGAATTACGGTAGGTACGTAATTTCCATTTCTATATATGTACACACCGCACCCTTGTGATTGAAAATACTGGATTGCATCCCTTCTCTCCTACGTGTCCGACCGTCATTCCCCCACCAATCTGCTTCCTCCTACTCCATCCACCCTTCTAACTCTTGTTCCCTTAGTATCCCTCATTGTTCTACCTCAGTTGGTCAGTCCGTTTTCTCAGTACGGCTGTCTCCTCTCTGGAACTTACTCCCCTCGTCTATTAGGCTCGCTTCACCTTACCGTGCCTTAACCCACTGCTGAGGTCCCATTACTCTTCTGCATGCCCCTGTCCTTACCCCTCTGACACCTTATCCAGCCCCTCCTCTGCTTTCATCACCCCAGTGCTTCTCCAAGATCATTTGGTGCACTTTGTGTTATATTTATTGAACTCACCTGTTATAGATTTTGCTTTATTTTTAGTTATTTATTTTTTTCTGCTCACTTTTTTGAGGATTCATGTTTTATGTAAGTAATAAGCCGCAACAGGGTAGGCATTTTAGGATTTTAATACATGCTCCAGGGGTATAGTAAGACATGAAGCCAGTGGCCAAGTGTCCCTACGTCTTTGGGAGGAAATGCATTGAAATCCTATGATGACACCTTGGAGAGACTTAATACACTTATAAAATGGCTCTGAGTATTTTGTTTGGGGTTGGGGGAGGAAAATGTGATTTGGCACCTGACTGTGCATATTTTGAGATTTAATGCATGGTCAGGTGATGTCCCTCAGCCAATGAAATTTCTAGATTTTTTTCTTTGCCATTTTATAATGTAATTTATTGTGCTGTTTTGATTGTTGCCCTACTGCTGTCAGTAGTAGGATTCAGTTATTAGTTTGGACTGACTGCAGTATCATGTTACTCTATGTCATACTGTTTTACAGTCTCCTCTGTTCCCCTTCCCTCTGAGTATCGTCTGGAAATAAGCCTCAACTCGGTGCACCTTTCCCAGTCACCAGTTTTCAAATAAATAAATACATGCATACATAAATACCTCTAGAAGAAACACAGTTACAGCTGAGTAAACTTTTCATATTTTCTAACTCACCATGTGGCCCCTGTTGACAGTCTGTTGTGTTTTAAATGTTTTGACGTAATGCCTGGCTCCCTGTTGAGTGCTTGTAATGTTGTGTGTGTTTTCTAACACACTACCCAGTGGTTTGCTGACAGTTTGACTTGTGTTTTTTAGAGGAATGATATCCTTGATGAACTGCTCAAGAGTCAGAAGGTTTTCTCTGAGAAGCTAAATCACTTGAGCCGCCGCCTGGCCTGGATCAATGCCACCATCTACTCCAAGGTAAATGACAAAGCTCAATCATCTATTGTGTGTAATCACATGCTGTAAATGGAATGTCAGACAGGTAAACACACTTCTGCAGACTTGGATTTTGTTCACTATCCACACTTACTGTAGGCAGTATTGCTAGGTGTAGCTCAGTCACTGGACATCTTCAAACCTGGCTCCACATACCACCCATGATGTCGCCATCCACTATGCCCCATCTTATGTCAGATCTTCTTTTCCACTGGAAGGGACTGATCTCTGCTTTTGTAGCTCGTGCAGCATAAGAGGGATTCCAAGTTTTAAGCACCGATTCCATGGTGCACCAGCCTAAGCATCACAGAAAGGCCTCAGCTGTGACTGGGTCTGGTGAACAGCTAGTGCCCTTGAGGCAGAAGCGGTGGCTGCAGTGGTGGGCACCTCCGCAGTTGTGGTGCTGTTCCCTGGGGGCCAGCGTCATAGGGTCTTTCACAGGTCAATTCCATGACATGCGCCTGTCCCTCCATACCTTTGGGGATACCCTGCCCTCCATGGGTTCAGAATCCAAGCGCAACCTGCACCAGTTGTGGGACAGGGAGAGATTGAGGTCCTCCCGGTCTCTCAAGTTGCTAACCGCTTGACAGCTGTTGAGCCCCCTTGGCGGAGGGGCAGGTTGGGCAGGTCGAGGGCTCTTTGGCTTTGCCGATGAGCCAGTCAACCTTGGCTCCTGTCAACTAGGCCATCAAGATTTTTCTTGACCTTATCAACTGACTGCTGGACAAGGCCAAAGAGTTGGTCTTGCAGACCTGTGTGCTTCTGGTCTTCACGCAGGAGGATGTGAAATGATCGGTGACCCCAGTTGATTCTTCCAGGGACCAGTCTCCACGCGGAGTCGATCTTTGATGTCTGTTTTGCTCAGTGTTGGTAGGCACATCACCAACAGCCATCCACAGGAAAACCGTTCTCACCCTTGACTGGTCAGTAGAAGGTTGAGGCTTTCTCACTCTCGATCCCACTTGACCAGGATGTGCCACTGTCAGTGTTCCTCATCCTTGTCGTTGTCTGATGAGGAGAGGCACTAGCGCAAGATGCATTGGTGCTATGAGGAATTCCTCTGGCAGTAGTTGGCCATCACAGGACAGGTAAGGAAGGGCTCTACCCCAGGGACCTTTGGTCCTCTGGCAGCCCCCAGTAGTTGTCCCACCAATCCATATTCCGCAGGTGCTCCCCACACCACCTTCTCTGCCAGTTAGGGTGGAGCCGCCACCCTTACAGCTGCAGTTTGTGCTCCAACCAAGAAGGACAGCCATTCAGCCACCGGCTTGCCAGACTGGCTGTTAGTTAGGATTACCCCAGGTGAGGATTCCTGAGAGGTCCATTGCAAACAGAGGTTGAGGGCTGTCTTCAAGGAGTCTTCGGAAAAAGTCAGATGAGGAGTCCATGGCCTTCTCAGGGACTCAGCTGTTTGACCATAGCTTGCTCAGGGAGCCTTCCACCAAGCATGGCCTGATTTCTTTTGGTGGGCTGCTCCAACTTATCTGGGAGTCCGCATTGATCCCTCATGATCCAGTCCAGAAGAGGGCCAAGTACCCTCTCATAGACATTTTGGACCGGAACGAATCCCTGAGTGTTGCCTACCCAGTGACTGAGGTCATCTTGGGAGAGGCCTTAAAGCTTTGGAAGCATCCAGCACCCTTGGCCCACAAGTACATGGTCCCTGTAGGCTTCCTTTTGGGGTTTTTGGACCACCCTTCGGTTGAAGGTCTGGTCACGGATTGCGTTTTCTATAAATCTGGTTACCAGGGAGATGTGGACAAGTCTCCAGACAAGGAGTCCCATAAGACTGATCATGCTGAAAAAAAAGTGAAGGCTGTGGCCTCTCTGTGTCTCTGACAGGCTAACTGTACCATCATGATGGCTAACTGTGGTCATTCCCTGATGGGAATTTTTGATGCAGTCCTCCCCCATCTCCATCCAGAGCAGCAAATGGCAGTTGGAGCTCATCAAAGACCAGGGTCGATCACTGGCTAAACATCGGCTCCAGACAGCCTTGGACATGGGCAATTTGTGTGTGTGTGCGGTGGCAGCAGCTGTCTCCATGCGTCGCTGGACTTGACTGCATTTGTCATTTTGCATTTGCATTTGGCAGACACCTAACAGAAGTTAGCTCACCAACCTCTTTGGTCCAGGGGTGTAAGGACATCTCACTCGGATTGAGAAGGCCAGTGCCACCCTTGACTCTGTGATCTCATCCCAGAAGGACCAGAAGAAAAAGCCTAAGAAGCAGACTTTTCAGTACCAGTCTGGTCAGTCACAGCTTCCCTGGCAGCAGCCCCAGAGTGGGCAGTTTCAGGCCTGGTGCCCAAGCAGAAGTCCAGGGCCCAAGGTACAAAAAAAGGAGGGGAAGTGGGGATAGTGATGTCCCTCTTGCAGTAGTCACCGGTGCTCCTGCAAAAGCTGCCCAGTGATGCATTTTGGGGGGGGGGGGCATCCCTCCACTTGTCCTGTCCTCGACTGCTCTCCTGATCGGAGGCCAGCTGTGTCAGTTCTTGTCACAGTGGACAAATGGGTGTTGGACGTAGTGGCAGAGAAACGTTTCTAGACTTTGAGGCTCTTCTGCCTTACTGTCTCCATGTGCCTCGAGAGTCCGGGGTGTCTCAGGACATGCTATCTGTCTCAGGGAGGACATTGCTCAGCTCCTTGCAAAGGGGGCAATAACCCATGGCCTGGATGCTCAAGCCAGTCAGGGTTATGTGTCCAGGTACTTCCTAGTCCCGAAACCGATGTGATGGCTGGCGCCCCATACTGGATCTACTCGATCTCAACCAGCATGTTTGGAAGCACAAGTTCCTGATGGTTTCTCTGACCCGGATTATACCATCCCTGGAGCAAAACGTATGGTTCTAGGGATGTGGATATGTTGTTCTATCCACACTTTCTGGCACATCACCTTCCCCTTTAAGAGATTCCGGAATGTCTTCAAGCTGGCTCCTCCCACCCACATAGATGGTAAACCCCAGCTCCGCCCCATGACACCAAATCTTCCTTTCCGCTGGGAGGTACAGGTTCCCTCCTTAGCGCTTCCGCGTGTGGTAGGACCTGACTCTCGAATCTTCGGATTTGCTTCCAAAACTTACCTTAAAACTCATCAGAGTTTCATCTTCGGTTCCTTCTCTCGCTCCTGCGATGAAGGAAAAAAGTTCCCGAATTTTGCTGGTGCCCCTGCAGGCAGAAGATGTCAGGCACTGACCTTCATGCCACGTGCATGTATTGCTGAGGACATGACCATGATCCGCAGGCCTGCGATATCTGTTGGTCCTTTCACCCGTTGGTTCTGGATGACTGCGCTGCCCAACTCCAGCTGGGGTGACAGAGAAGCATTACCTGCTGGTCAAGTCTAAGGATGCCTTTGAGGAAGAGGCAGCCCAGGCCATGGCTAGTTCCTCTTCAGTCTCGGCCTTTGTTCCGCTCCAGTTGGGCTCCACTTATTCAGCTTCCTTCAAAGAACTGTGCCAGTCCCTCTCCACCAAGAGAGAGGGTCCTTCTGGATCACACGTTTCACGCCCTCGTAAGAAGGAGTCGAAAAAAGAGAAGACTCAACGTCGACGCTCTTGGGATTGGGAGCGGTCCTGTTCTCAGAAGACTTCAGTTTCAACTTCGGTTGAAACCGCGGCCTCTGGTTTCACAGAGCCTCTGTCAGACCAGTTGGCTAAGACGCTGGTCAGTGCGGCCAAGATTTTTCTTGAACTGATTGACAGGTTGTTGTCCAAAGAGGCTGTTAACTCTCTTTTCTAGGGACATGGATATGTTGTTCATCCACACTGTCTGGCAGGTATCCTTGCCGCTTTAAATCTTGCCGGAAGGTCTTCCAGCTGGCTCCTCCCACCCACCTGGGTGGTAAAACTCTCGGCTCTGCCCCATGACGCCAGATCTTCCTTACCGCTTGGAAGCTCAGGTTCCCTCCTTAACACTCTGCGTATAAGACTGGTTCCTAATTCTTCGATTTTTCGAATTTAAAAGTTTTTTGCTTAAAAGACTTCGGTCTTCTCTCCCTCACTGCTGCGATGGACAAATCGACTCCTGGTTTCCGGAGATGCCCTTGCGGGCAGAAGGTGTCTCGGATGGATCTGCACTCCACGTGCGTCTACTGTCTAGGCCTGGAGCACGACCCGCAGGCCTGCGACCTGTGCTCTTCCTTCTCGGCCTACGTCCTCGAAAACCGTGCTGCCCATTTACAACTGGGGTGTCCCGAGAAGCGTTTTCCTCCGGTGAAGTCAAAAGAGGCCCAGTCGGCGGTTTCCACGGCGCCGGGCTCGGCGGATCAGCTCGAGCAGATGATCGCTCAAGAGGAGGCGCGTGGCCGCTCACCTCGGCTGCGCATTTGTCCAACCTCTCGGTGCCTCTTATTCAGCTTCTTTTAAGGAGCTTTGTCTGACCTCTCTACTAAAGGTGAGGGACCAACTTCTGCTGTACCGTTTTCTTGGTCCAAAAGAGAGAAGGTAAGTCCCATTCTGCGATGCTCTTGGGAGCGGGAAGATCCTCTCCCAAGTTGTCGGCCGTCGACTTGGTCGACCGCTCGCTCCCACTGGTCTCACGGTGTCCCCGTCAGGCCAGTTGACCGAGACTCCCGTCGACGCGGTCGAGATTTTTCTCGACCCGTTGGACAGGTTGTCGGCAGGAGAAGTCGAGAATCCCCTCTCCCCGGTTCCCCCGGTGGGAGTTGAGGACCCCGTTGGCTTGTCTGTGCCTCCGGTTCCAGAGCCTTCAGTTGAACCCTCCGAACCGGGGGAGTGCGGTTCCCACGACACCTCCCGCACTGCGTCCTCGGGAAAGCCGAGGTTCTGGTCTCGGACTTCGCCAGCGGTCAGCCGATCCCGCCCGTCATGGCGGTCTCGGTCTCTGCACTGCTGGCAAGCGGCACCGCCACTGCCCTCTTCTCCTCCTCGGACGAGGGAGGCTTCAATGAAGTTGCGCCCGACGATATGAGGACCTCATGTGGCAACAGCTCCTTCTGACCGGGACAAGCCGACGCCCCCGCCATTAAGTGGCTGTCACCGAGCGTCGAAACAACCCCTCGCTTTATCCGAGGAGCCTGTTCCCAGGCCGGTTGTTCGGCCAAAACCAGCTGCCCCACCGATTCCGGTGGAACCTCCGCCTCCACAGCCGTTAGTTGGGGCGCCGACCAAGAATTCTCGGTCGGCTCAGGGACTGCCCCATAGGCTGTCTGTCACCCTCACTCCCGATCGACCTTGGCAGGTGGAGGGTGGCTGAGGCCCGAGGCAGCTCTTTGAGGACTCTTCCGAGTCCGAAGACGATTCCTCCCTTTTCTCCAAGCGAATGGACTTGGAGTCCTCAGGAGGACAGTCGGTAGACGATAGCCCTTCGTCCTTCCTGGGATTGCTTCGGCTCATCTCGGAGTCCACCAGGATGAAGCTCGAACCCGTTTCTAAGCAGGCCAGGTATCCCCTCACGGAGATTCTGGACCGAGGATTCCCCTCACGGAGGCCTTTCCGTGGCGAGGCCATAGTGGCCCGCCTTGGAGCTCTGGCAGCGCCCTGCTTCCTGCCCTGCTCTTCGGCCAGGATGGCCAGGAAGTATGCGGTCCCCACCGGTTCCTTGTCCGGTTTGGAACACCCTCGGCTGAGGGGTTAGTTACCGACAGCGTCTCCGCGGCCGGGAACACTAGGATGTGGACAAACCTCCCGACAAAGAGTCCAAGAAATTGACTATGCCGGGCGAAAAGTCTACTGCGTCCTCCCTCGGCCTTCGCCAGGCCAGTTCGGCCGTCCTCATGGCACATTTCTCTCATGCCCTGTTGGGCTCCCTGGACGAGGTCGTCCCTCATCTTCCCGCGGATCTGCAGACCACGGTTAGGCAGGTGCGGGACCAGGGCAGGGCAGTGGCCAAACAGCAGCTTCAGACTGCTTTGGACATTGGGGACTCATGTGCCAGGTCTGTGGCGGCCGCAGTGGCTATGCATCGTCGGGCTTGGCTGAGGATATCCACCTTCACTTCGGATACCCAGCACAAGTTGGCGGATGTCCCCTTCTTGGGGACCGACCTCTTCGGCCCTGGGGTGGAAGGTCACCTGCAGAGGATCGAGAAGTCCAATGCTACCTTGGACTCGGTCTCATCCGCTCAGAAGGACAAAGGCCGCAAACCACAGCCTAAGCCCTTTCGTCCTTCTGCACCCACGGCACGTCCGGCCCAGCAACGTCAGGGCCAGCAGGCTCAGGCTTGGCATCCCAAACCCAAGCCCGGGGCTTCCTCCAGCAGGAAGCAGGGAGGTAAAGGCCCAGGAGGTCCCTCGGCCGCCCCTCCTCCAAGCCTGCCCAGTGACGGGCTAAGGGGTGTCGCCCCAACCCCGCCACTCACCCCAGGTTCCCCGTGGGGAACGCTCTCATATTCTTTTCAGCCTGTCCGTATTACCACGGACAGGTGGGTGTTGAGGTGGTGGGAAAGGCCTGCCTCTGAGTTCGAGCAGGCCCCGCCCTTCAGAGCCGCCGCACTGGGGCCTCGGGGTCCGCAGCTTCACTATCGGCTCACCGAGCCGACATCGCCTCCTCCTCCAAAGGAGGTGATCAGGAGGTGGTGGACCCTCCCTCAGACCCGGGTTTGTGTCCAGGTACTTCCTGGTTCCGAACGGACGGGGTTGCGCCCCATTCTCGACCTACACTACCTAAACAAGTTCCTAAGGTCTCGAACCTTCAGGATGGTCACTCTGGCTCAGATAATACCATCCCTGGAACCCGGCGTGTGGTTCTGCTCTCTGGACCTGCAGGACGCGTTCTTTCACGTCCCTATCCGTCCGTCACATCAGAGATTCCTTCGCTTTCGAGTGGAGGGATCCCTTTTCGAGTTCCGAGCCATGCCCTTCGGCCTGTCTCCAGCTCCCAGGGTCTTCACCAAATGCATAGCAGTGGTGACAGCTTTCCTGCGGCGCCGAGGGGTCCGGGTGTACCCTTACCTGGACGATTGGTTGATAGCAGCCCCCTCCAGACAGGAGGTGGAGCAGTCCAGAGATCTGGCCTTCTCATCAATGAGGCCAAGTCGGAACTCGAGCCGAAGCAGGTGATTCTCTTCATCGGGGCAGAGCTCGACTCTCTTCGAGCCAGAGCATGGCTCCCGGCGGACAGGGCCGAGATTCTTTCCTCCTTTGCCCAGTCATTTCTGGTTGGGCAATCGCGCCCTGCCCGGGACTTCCTGTGCCTCCTGGGTCTCATGGCGGCCTGCACCAGCGTGGTCTGTTGGGCACGCTGGCACATGCGCCCCCTTCAGTGGGGACTGGCCAGCCAGTGGTCACAACGCTGCGATCCATTTGACCAGCTAGTGACGGTGACCCAGGGGATGTGGAACGCTCTCCGGTGGTGGACCGTTCCAGTTCATCTGCAGGAGGGCATCCCATTTGTCCGCCCCGAGCCGACGGTCTCTCTATCGACCGATGCCTCTCTGATGGGTTGGGGTGCCCATCTGGGGGAACACCGGGCGCACGGCCTGTGGTCCCCACGGGAGTCCCGATGCCACATCAACCTGCTGGAGCTCCAAGCGGTCCACCTAGCTTTCACCGCCTTTGCTCCGTTTCTCCGGGGTCAAGTGGTCCGAGTCCAGACGGACAATACCACGACCATGTATTATCTAAACCGCCAGGGCAGGACGCGCTCCATGCTTCTGTGCAAAGAAGCTTTCCGCATTTGGTCACTCGTGCGCAGCTTGGAGGCGGATCTCCTAGCCATTCATGTGGCAGGAGCCTCCAACACCCTGGCCAATGCCCTGAGCCGGATAGGGGCTGCATCCCACGAGTGGTCTCTCCTGCCGGAGGTAGTACAAGATCTGTTCTCCCATTGGGGCACACCTCAGGTGGACCTGTTTGCCTCAGGGAGAACTGAGCTGAGGCTGTTCTATGCCGCCCCCTCAGCAGGGCTCGCTGCAGGGGGATGCCTTCTCGAGGCCGTGGACCCCGGGCCTCTTCTACGCCTTCCCCCCATTTCCCTTGATACACAAGGTGCTTCTCAAAGCAAGGAGGGACAAGGCGCAGGTGATTCTGATAGCCCCAGACTGGCCCCGCCAGTTCTGGTACCCAGATCTCCTCAGCCTCAGCTCCAGGCTCCCGAGGCAGCTTCCAGCTCGCCCGGACCTGCTCTCAGTCAGTCAGGGGAAGGTGTTCCATCCGGACCTTCAATCCCTGCACCTGATGGCCTGGTTCCTGAGCGGCTAGAGTTCCAGGCCTTGGGTCTTTCCGACGAGGTCCTCAATGTAGTTGGGGCATCCCGTAAGGAGTCGACCAGGAAATGCTATGCCTTCAAATGGAAGAGATTTTCCATTTGGTGTCAGGGCAAGGGCTTGGACCCTTCCTCCTGTTCCTTGGCAAGCATCTTGGACTATTTATGGTCCTTTCGTCAAGGGCTTAGGTCGGCGACCCTAAGGGTGCACCTGGCAGCCATCTCTGCTTACCGGGCGCGGGCCGGGAGCAGTCGGTGCGAGGAGAAGGTGGTCTGGTGCTTTTTCAAAGGCCTTGATCACATTTCCCCTCCGGTGCGAGAACCTCCACCTCCGGGATTTACTGCTGGTACTGGCAAAGCTCATGGGCAAGCTATCTAACCAATGCACAGGTGTGAACTCTCTCACCTGTCGTGGAAGACCGCCTTCTTGGTGGCTATCATGTCAGCCAGAAGGATGGGAGAGCTCCAGGCGCCTGCATCGAGTCTCCTTACCTGGTCTTCCACAGGGACAAGGTTGTCCTGCGCCCCACCCAAATTCTTCCGAGGTGGTGTCAGAGTTTCACCTTAACCAGGTGTTGACTCTGCCGTGTTCTACCCCAATCGCACTTCGGAGGCTGAATACAGGCTCCATACTTTGGACCCTAGAAGGGCGCTCACTTATTATAAGGAGCGCACGGCTGAAATTCAGGGAGAGGTTCGCCAGCTGTTTGTCACCTACGCTGAAGCCGCACCTTGCAGACCTGTAGCCAAGCGGACGATAAGCAGGTGGGTCACCTCCTTCATAGATCTCTGCTATAAGTTGGCGGGCATGGAGCCTCCCAGAGGGATAAGAGCTCATTCTACCCGCCATACTGCTGCATCGGTGGCTGCTTCCAGGGACGTCCCTATCCAGGATATCTGCAGGACTGCTACCTGGAAGTCGGCACACACCTTCATCACCCATTACCACATTGACCTTGAGTCACGCCGGGATGCTGGTTTTGGGGCCTCGGTTCTCCAGTCTTTATTCCCTAAGTAGGGGTGTGTGCCTTGCCTCCCTCCTCCCAGAGAACTGCTAGGAGTCTGCCAGACAGTGTGGATGAACAACATATCCATGTCCCTAGAAATACAGGTTACTCACCTGTAACAGGAGTTCTAGGAATGGTATATGTTGTTTATCCCCACGACCGACCTCGGCTTCGGCCTTGCCACAACCTGAGCTTCCAGCGGCCAGATCTGGTGTCATGGGGCGGAGCCGAGAGTTTTACCACCCGGGTGGGTGGGAGGAGCCAGCTTGAAGACCTTCCGGCAAGATTTAAAGCAGCAAGGATACCTGCCAGACAGTGTGGATGAACAACATATACCATTCCTAGAACTCCTGTTACAGGTGAGTAACCTGTATTTTCGGACTGCAGTGCTTCCGGTGTCCTCCAGCAGGTTGGCTCAGCCCACTGGGTCGAACCCACTGACCCTAGACCCTGATCTGGAAAAGCTGCGGGGCTCCCCAGCTCCTTCTGATGTTCCCCATTGGCCCTACCAACGGTTGAGATCGAGGTCTCGGTCTTCATCCTCTGAGTCGGGCAGATCTCGTGTCACCGGCAATCTCGTTCCCAGCATCATGGCAAGCGGCTATGCCGCTACTCTTCGTCCTCCTCGGCTGAGGAGAGGCTCTGGCACAAATTGCGTTGGCGCTATGAAGATTTAATGTGGCAGAAGCTGGTCTTGTCTGGTCCGAAGCCGACCCCGGTTTCTACCCTGGCTATCAAGAGGCTGTCGCCCAAACGACCGTCAGCTCCTGCCACCGTCACCCCCTCGGAGGTGACGCCGCAGGCTCAGCCGGCTCAAATGAAGCAGGCTACTCTGCCGATCATGGTAGAGCTGCCACCTGAACAGCAGAAGGGGCTCCGACCTAGGAGTTTTGACCGGCCAGAGGGCTGCCCCATCGGCTGTCGGTCACCCTCACTCCCGACTGCCCAAGGCGGGTCGAGGGCAACTTGGGTGGACACCCGCTTTACGTGGACTCCTCAGAGTCTGAAGACTCCTCGCTGCACTCATGTCCCCTCAACATAGAGTCCCCGGGGGGTGTCTCTCCGTGGTCGAGGCACCCACCTTGTTTTTGGGCATTCTTCGGCTTATCTCAGAGTCCATGGGGATGGAACTCAAGCTGGTCCAGAAACAGGCTTAATATCCCCTTACAGAGATTCTGGACAAAGGGGACTCTCCTATGGAGGCCTTCCCTGTGGCCGAGGCCATTGTCGGCCCTGCCCTGGACGTTTGGCAGTGCCCCTCCTCTTGCCCTGCGCCCTCAGCCCGGATGGCCCGCAAGTATGTGGTTCCAACCGGTTCCCTTTCAGGGTTTTCGGAGCATCTCTTGGTTGAGGGACTGGTGGCTGACACTGTTTTTTGGTGCTCAGGCAATACAGGGGACATCAATAGACGACCGGACAACGAGTCCAAGAAAGTGGACCATTCGGCTAAAAAAGTCTACGCTGCCTCATCACTCGGCCTTCGTCAGGCTAGCTCAGCCGTGCTGGTGGCACACTTCTCCCATGCCCTTTTGGGCTCCCTAGATGAGGTGATTCCTCTCCTCCCGGTAGACCTCCAGACCACGGTCAAGCAGGTCAGAGACCAGGGGAGGGCACTGGCAAAGCAGCAATTCCAGACGGCTCTGGATATTGGCGATTCATTTGCCCACTGTGTCACGGCTGCAGTAGGCATACTCTATAGGGCTTGGTTGAGGATCTCGACCTTTACGGCGGATACTCAACACAAGTTGGCGGATGTCCCCTTTTTGGACACGGACCTGTTCAGGCCTGGTGTGGAGGGCCACTTCCAACGCATTGAAAAGTCCAGTGCCAACCTGGACTCTGTGACATCATGTGTATACTGAATATTCTTTGTAGTGTCCTAGAGTGTGTGTACATTGAATATTTTTTATGTATCTATATAAATTGAATCTTGACCTTACCAGGTCCATCTTGCAAATGAGCTGTGCTCATCGATGTTCGCCTGGATAAATAAAGATTTGATTGATTGATATCCACCCAGAAGGACAAGGGTCCTAAGCACCAAAAGCGCAAGCCCTTTCGGTCTTCCACTCCTGCGGTTAAACGAGCCCAGCAGCAACAGCGCCAGCAGGCTCAAACCTGGTGACCTCGGGCCAAGTTGGTGGCCTCATTAGTCAGAAAGCCTGGAGGGAAGAGACCCAACTGACCCTTGGCCAGCTCCTCCTCCAAGCCTGCTCAGTGATGGGTTGAGGGGTGCCACCCTCAATCCTGTCACGCCTCCCCTGGGTCCTCCCATGGGGGGCCAGTTCTGCCTCTTCCTTTCCGCCTGGTCCATTATCATCATGGACAGGTGGGTGTTGGAAGTGATCAGCTGACATCTGCCTCTGGAATTCGAGCAGTACCCTCCAAGCCGAGCCCATGCCCCATGGGAGGATTTGGTGTCTGCTGTCACTCAGTCAGCTCTTCGAGACGACATCACTTAACTCCTTGTACGCAGAGTGGCGGAACCTCTGACAGACCCAGGGTTTGTTTCCAGGTACTTCATGATACCAAAATGGACGGAGGGCTGGTGCCCCATTCTCGATCTGCATGACCTGAACAGGTTTCTCTGGTCTCGCACTTTCTGGATGGCAACTCTGGCTCATATCATACCATCCCTGGAGCAAGGCATGTGGTTTTGCTCCCTGGAGCTTCAGGACGCATTCTTTCATGTCCTGATCCATCCGCCCCACCGAAGGTTCCTCCGCTTCTGAGCTCAGTGAACCCTTTATGAGTTCCCGGCTATGCCCTTCAGCCTCTCGTTGGACCTCAGGGTCTTCACCAAATGCATTGCAGTGGTGGCAGCCTTCCTGAGGCGCCAAGGGGTCCGGGTTTATCCCTACCTGGATGACTGGCTCATAGCAGGTCCCTCCAGGAAGGAGGTGGAGCTGTCCAGGGATCTGGCCCTCCAGACGTGCTTCGAGCTTGGCCTGCTGATCAGCGAGGCCAAGTCAGAACTCGTGCCCTCGCAGGTGATTTATTTTATTGGGGCAGAGCTCGACTCTTGCCAAGCCAGAGCTCGGCTCCCAGCGGACAGGGCAGAGGTTCTCTCCTCCTTTGCCCGATCATTTCTGATTGGGCAGTTGTGCCCTGCCTAGGACTTCCTGCACCCACTGGGCTACATGGCGGCCTGCACCAGCGTGGTCCGATGGGCCCACTGGCATATGCTTTCCCTTCAATGTGAACTGGCCAGTCAGTGGTCTCAGCGTTCAGGTCACCTTGACCAGCTGGTCACCATGACTCAGAGGATGTGGGATAGCCTCCAGTGGTGGCTTGTCCCAGCTCATCTGCAGGAAGGCATCCCATTTGTCTGCCCCGGGCCGATGGTCATCCTGATGACCAATGCCTCTCTGATGGGTTGGGGTGCCCATCGGGGGGAGCACAGATCCCACAGGCTCTGGTCCCCTCAGGAATCCTGATGTAACATCAGCCTGCTGGAGCTCCGAGCGGTTTGGCTAGCCCTGACCGCATTTGCTCCGTTCATTCGGGGTCAAGTGGTCTAGGTGCGTTTGGACAATACCACGGCCAGTTACTGTCTCAACAAGCAGGGTGGGACACACTCCTTGCCCCTGTAAAAGGAAGCTCTCCGCACTTGGACCCTCGTGCTCAGCTTAGAGGCAGATCTCCTAGCCGTTCATGTGGCAGGAGCCTCGAATCAGCTGGCCAGTGCTCTCAGCCAGATGGGCGAGGCATCTCTCTAGTGGTCACTCCATCCAGAGGTAGTACAAGATCTGTTCTCTTGGTGGAGACACCTCATGTGGATCTGTTTGCCTCCTGGGAGAACGCAAAGCTGAGACTGTTCCATGCCCACCCCCTCAGCAGGGCTCGCTGCAGGGGGATGTCTTCTCAAGGCCGTGGACCACAGGCCTCTTCTGTGCCTTCCTTCCACTTCCCTTGATCCACAAGGTGTGCTCTTCAAGGCCAGGAGGAACAAGGCACAGGTGATCTTAGTAGCCCCAGACTGGCCATGCCAGATCTTCCCTTGTCAGTCTTAACCATTCATAACTGCTAGGTTTAAGACAGAGGCACGCACCCGCTACGGGAGTTTTTTTTGTTTGTTTTTTTGGAGAGGAGTCAGCGGCAACGGCGCTGCTCTCAAGAGCGACGCACTACGTGGTGTATCAGGGGCGGCCGTTAGGCACCACAGATTCCTCTTCCATCCCAATTCTATTTCTCCCGCTATCGAGGCTACACCTGCTATGCGAGTAAAGAGTTTGTTGCTACGCCACTAGGCCTTCATCGTCTTTTCGACGCCTACCTTCATTCCGTTCATTCGCTCCTGATCTCATTGACAACTGGTAAAACTGTTCTTTTTATTCTTTCAATGGCCCTGGGAGTTTTTCTGTGTTTTATATTTGTTTCACATCATGTCCAGTTCGGGAGCCAAGCGAAAGTCCAAAGCAGGTCTCACCCCCATGTACCGGTGCTCCTGTGACTGGCATTATTCCGTGACAGACCGGCATGATGTCTGCCTTCGGTGCCTGGGACCTAACCATGACATGGATAGATGCAATGCCTGTTTTTTGATTTACCGCCGTGTTCTCGAAGTCCACGCTTTTAAAGTCTGCAAGGCCCTGCCGACTTTCGGAGGATGGCATCGGTCTCGGGTTTCCCAGGACAGGACTTTAGGCCCTTCCTCCGGGTTCCCTCCCAGGCCTACACAGTCCAGTGAGGAGGAGGCCTTCTCATCTTCAAGTCTTGCCAAGGAGGAGGCCTCTTTCGCGCTGTCGGAGGAACGTTGTGGCCCCTCCCGCGGTCGCGTCGGAGACACCGCCTCGGCAGTAGCCTTCTCGGAGGTGCAGACTCCCCCAGTTTTGTGGCCCATGGTTGCTGGGTCCGGCTCCGGTGGACCCTCAATGCCGCCTGCCGGTACCATCTCGGATCCGGCGCTGGTGATCGGGATGGCGCCGATTTGGTTCTCAGTGCCGCTCGCAGTGCCGTTCATCCGGTCAACACCACTGGTGGCATCGTGTTGGATTCCGGGGCCGCACACTGCATCGGGGATTCAACCGTAGCCGTTGGCGGGTCGGGACCGGGTCTCAGAGCCACGGGTGAAGCGCTGGGAGCGGTCGGCATCGCGAGCAGCCTGTTGCGGTGGCCAGCATCAAGGTCCTTCTGGTTGACTCTTCTCCAGAAGTGGACAATTCAGACGTGGTCCCGGTCTTGCACCCCAGCTCTTCGGAGTCAGAGTCCTTTGGGAGATATGGTGTCAGGCAGCCCAGCACCCCCATTCCTGAATCTCCACATCAGTCTTCCTCCGAGGACTCCCAGGCTGGGGTTGGCCTGGAGTCTATGGGGGAGGGGTGGTCTGGGGGTCGAAGAAGGGGCTGTCCTCCCAGAGGAGGCTGCGGCAGCTGCCAAGCCTGTTGCTGCTGCACCTTCTCTAGGTGGATTGGAAGTCCTGCCTTCGGGGGCCCCCCTCGGGAGGTCTCGAGATCGACGGACCCCATTGCTGGAGTCGAGGAGGAGGGCATCCTCGGAGTCTATGGGGTTGAGAGGTTGGGCTGAGGGGCGTCAGCACCCCACTGCCACCCCTCGGGGTGTGGGATGGAGCTGTAGCACCGAACCCCACCTCTCCCTCTTGGGCTCGGGGGACCCTTCCGGTGGCGCCGCCATAGATTGCCTTTCTGGACCCATGCAGCCCCAGGTGCGTCACAGGGGAGATTCCCCGATTGTGCTCTTCTAGAGTTCACATCCCCAGGGTTCCGTCTTGTGACCTGGTTTGATTTCAGGGACCCCGCCAGCTCGGGCTCCATTCCCTGGATTTCAGAGCCCTGGCAGAGGACAGTTACCTCCTCGTAAGTGCCCCTCTCCCATTCCTCTGCAGCCACCTCCCTCTCTTCAAGGCCATGTCGGTCCTACAGGGCCGTTATCCTGGGAGATGTTCAGAGGCACTGCGGTAGCCTTTCCGTCATATGTTAGATGCATGCATGACCGGGTATTTTGCCTGTCCCCTCCACCGCTGGAGTCATCTGAACATTCGAGTTCCCCATCCTGCTCGGCTCCCTCCTCGGAGGGAGAGGAACCCTCTGCTTACCTTTCTTCTGACGCTGATTTCCAGCACTTTCTTTCGAGGATGGTTGGGGATCTCCGTATATCCTATGCTAAATGTGACAATACTGAGCGGGAGACACGTGAATTCCTCTGTGAATTCAGTGCCCAGCATTTGGTGGTGCTATCCTGGCCTATTCCCTTCCAGGAGGCATCTATCCGCACCTGGCACTCTCCAGCTGACCCGACAATACTGAGTGGGAGACACGTGAATTCCTTGGTGAATTCAGTGCCCAGCATTTGGTGGTGCTATCCTGGCCTATTCCCTTCTAGGAGGCATCTATCCGCACCTGGCAGTCTCCAGACGACCCTATCTCAGCCCCAGCAGACTGCAGGAGGAGGTATTGTGCTCTGAGTCCCTAGGTTCTCTCCCCAACCCTTCTTCAGGATTGGTCTTCCTAGAGACTCCTTCCGAGTGCCGCCACCTGGTGCACGACCGACCACTGGACTCAGATTCACTACAGTTTGACCAGTGGGGGCGGAGAGTGTTCTCTTCATCTCGTGCAATGCTGTGCATTGCATCACATCAGATACACCATGCTGCCTATAACAGGCACTTGTGGTCGATGCTCTCTCAACTTCTAATATCAGTGCCTGATACAGAGCAATCTAGATAGGCCCATTGCCCTCTCCGCTATAAGCCTGGAACTGGCAAAGCACCAAGCAAGGGCAGCCTATGACGCCAGTGAGGTGGCTTCCAGGCTTGCGAGGACAGCAATCTGCATTAGGTGGATGGCATGGCTTCGTCTGACAAGGTTGTCTCCTCTGGCCCAGCATAGGGTGATTCGCTCTGCCTTCTGAGGAACCCGCCCCTTTTCTTCCAGGGCTAGGAGGCTTCTGCAGGGGCTTCCTCCATCTCCTCATCTCCAGGGGACACCTCCTAGCTCTCCTCGGCCTTAGACTTCCTGTCTAGTAAGGCCAGGGTCTCTTCCTCCTGTTTCTCACCAGTTGGAGGCTGAGGGTCTTGTTCCCTCAGGGTTACTCTAGTCCCCCTTCGGGGGGGCTTGGTACTCACCCAGCAGTAATGAATGGTGAAGATTGACAAGGGAAGATTTGAAAATTACATACCTACTGTAATTCTTGATCTTCACCATTCATTACTGAATCCCGCCCACCTTCCCCTCATGGGCCTCCCTCTTGGGCGTCCCCTTCACCCTGCTCATTCCTCCTCCCCTTCTCCTCATGGCCTTAGAGCCTAAATCCCTAAAAATCTGGGTCTTCCGTTCTTCTCTCAGAACAGGTAGCTTAAATCTGGAAAGGGAGGGGAACAAGTATAATTTGTCTTTCTCCTGAGGAAACTCTTTCTGATTGTCCTGGAAAGTGACCTGTTGGCCCCTTCTTAAGCCATGTTGCTCAATCACCAGTTAACAAAGCTACTCCTTTTGCAGTCCTGTTCTTTCGGTCTAGGACCCCACTGGCATCTCTGGATCTTATCCTGTTTTCACCAGTCTGTGCTAGTCAAACTCTGTTCTAGCATTTCAGTTGCCTTGAGCTGATGATCTGATTGTGCCTCTGCCTCCTGTGGAGTTAGAACGAGTTTCCTACTCTGTCCACCTTCACAAAGGGGTGCCCTCTGTAGGGCTTCAAATACCCCCCACACACACACACACAGACACACACACACACACACATCAGTATTAGCACGAAACAAGGTGCTAGTAGGGTCCTTTCCCCTATTTTAGTTGGGCGCTCTCCCTCCGGAACAGATTATCTGCCTTGACAATCAGTGAGCTCTCAGCTTGAGTAAGGGGTTGGGGATGGTGGGAGGTATAGAAAGTCTGCCTTTTGTGTATAAAACTGCAAAGGTTTCGGTTGAACCTTCTTTCGCCAGTCTCTGTTTGATGGGATCCTTGCTCCCTTGCCCTTTGATTCTGAGCTTATAAGCTTTTAAGCCAATTAACTTACAGTTTGGCAGAATTTTTCTCTCCTCCCAACAGCCCCCTCTCTCTCCTTCTTCTTTCTCTCCCTTATCTGTTCCTCCTTTGGAGCCGCCCCAGGAGTGAGGCCCTGCGGTCCTTTAGGGTAAGGTTCTTCCTTTTTCCTGTCCTCTATCGGCTTATTCCTTTTTCAGTTTATATCTTTTCCTTTGCCTATCCCTCGGCTGTCTTTCCTCGCTCTCCTTTTCTCATCCTTATTTCACCTCTCCGGCTTTCAAGACTGGGATGGAGGAGGAGGAGGAGGAGGAGTCTGCGGTGCCTAATGGCTACCCCTCGCACACCACGTAGTGTGTCGCTCTTGAGGAGAGCGCCATTGGTGCCGACTCCTCTCCCAAAAAAAAAAAAACTCCCGTAGCGGGTGCACGCCTCCAGCTTACATCCAGCAGTAATGAATGGTGAAGATACAAGAGAAGATAAAGAATTACGGTAGGTACGTAATTTTCATTTCTGGTATCCAGATCTCCTCAGCCTCAGCAACAGGCTCCCGAGGCATCTTCCAGCATGCCTGGCCTGCTCTCCATCAGTCAGGGGAAGGTACTCCATCCAGACCTTCAATCCCTGCACCTGATAGCCTGGTTCCTGAGCGGCTAGAGTTCCAGGCTTTTGGTTTCCCCAATGAGGTCCTCACGGGTTGTTGAGGCATCCCGTAAGGAATCAACCAGAAAATGCTATGCATTCAAATGGAATAGATTTTCCATTTGGTGTCAGGGCAAAGGGTTGGACCCCTTATCCTGTCCCATGGCTAGCATTTTGGACTACCAGCAGGGACTTTGGTCGGCGACCCTTTAGGTGCATCTGGCAGCCATCTCTGCTTACTGGGCACAGGCCAGTCAGCAGTTGATGGCACAGGAGAAGGCGGTCTGGCACTTTATCAAGGGTCTGGATCACATAACCCCTCCAGTGTGTGAACCACCACCTCCGTGGGATTTACTGCTGGTTTTGGCAAAGCTTATAGGCAAGCCATTCGAACCAATGCACAAGTGCAATATATCTCCCACCTGTCATGGAAGACTGCCTTCCTAGTGGCCATTACGTCAGCCAGAAGGATTGGGAGCTCCAGGCGCTCTCGATGGAGTCATCTTACCTGATCTTCCACAGAGACAAGGTTGTCCTACGCCCCCACCCAAAATTCCTTCTGAAGGTGGTGTCGGAGTTTCAGCTTAATCAGGTATTGACTCTGCCAGTGTACTACCCCAGTTACACCTCGGAGGCTGAGTACAGGCTCCATACTTGGACCTGAGATGAGTGCTTGCCTACTACAAAGAGCGTATGGCGGAAGTTCAGGGAGAGGTTCGCCAGCTGTTTGTCACCTATACTCAAACCACACCTGGCAGACCTGCAGCCAAGCAGACAATTGGCAGGTGGATCACTTCCTGCATTGATCTCTGCTATAGGTTGGCGGGTAGGGAGCCTCCCATAGGGCTTAGGGCTCATTCCACCTGCCATACTGCTGCATCGGTGGCTGCTTCTAGGGACATCCCTATCCAGGAAATCTGCAGGGCTGCTACCTGGAAGTCAGCAAACACCTTCGTTTCCCATTACCACATTGATCTCAAGTCACGCCCGGATGCTGGTTTTGGGGCCTCAGTTCTCCAGTCTCTGTTCCCTAAGTAGGGTGTGTATGTGTCTTGCCTCCCTCCTCCCGTAGAACTGCTAGGAGTCTGCCAGAAAGTGTGGATAGAACAACATATCCACATCCCTAGAAACACAGGATCTTATCTGTGTCACTCTTCACCATTCATCACAGATGGGTATCTGCCGGAGGTCAGGACCCCGTGGGAGCTTTTTTTAAAAATTTTTTAAAGGTAGGCAGAGCCGACACACCATTGGCGCTGCCCTCGGGGCCGACGCACTGCGTGGCGCTCACGGGTTGGCCCGTTGGGTTGTGTCGACTCCACCTGCCTGCCAGTTCTTCGTCTCCCGCCATAGAGGTCACCTCATGTGGAAGCTGAAGAAAGTTTGAGGCCTGCTTCAAAGTTTCTCTCCTTACGATTTTCTCGTGCCGAAGTCCGTTGGTTCCACCTGCCAGTTCTGTGTTGCCTTACTCAACGTTGCCTGGTAAGATCTTTCCCCCATTATTACATTTTTCTGCAACGTCGAGTCTGTTTTTGGTGGGTTTTTTCCCCGTAGGCCATGTCTCGGTCGGAGGGCAAGAAATCTTCCAAGATGGGTTGGCTCCCCCATGTGATGGTGCCCATGCGGCCAAAAGTTTTCTGTCACCGACCAGCACAACCGGTGTCTTTCATGTCTTGGCCCGCTTCACGACGTGGATTCGTGCGATACCTGTTTCTCCATGGACTGCCAGGTCATCGGAGCAGCTCGGGTGGAAAGTGGGGCGAGTTCCGCCGACTTTCGGGGATCAGGTGCGCACTTGGGCCAAGCCACACTCTCTCGGCCTTTCCACCGGGTCCCCTCCTGGTTCTATACAGACCGAGGAGGAGGGAGCCTCGGCTACTTGTAGCCTAGCTGTTGCTGAGGCTTCTTCCGTGGCGCAGGAGGCCCGTCCTGCTCCTTCCCGGGGGCAGGAGGCGCCCGCTATGGCAGTCGCCCTTCGAGGGTGAAGGCTCCCCCGGTGTCGGTCCCACAGGTCGCAAGGCCCGGGTCGGTGCTGTCCTCGACGCTGTCGGCCAGCGCCGTTGGAGGCCTCAGTGCCGTTCGCAGCGCCGTGGGCCCTGACAGAGCCGTCAACAGCGCTGACTTGTCATACAGCACCGTAACCTCTGTCGGAGCCCTTCACGGCGCCGGCACTGCTAGCAGCGCCATGAGAACTACGGCACCATCCTTTTCCATGTCTCGCGGTGCTGAGGTTGAGCACGGCGCCTTGTCCTCGAGGCTTGGCGCTGCGAGGCCTTCAGTTTCTTCTGTCGGCACCGTCCTCGCGCCTACCCGCAAAGCGCCGCTTGCACAGCACCGGAGGAGCCAGGGCGGTGCCGATGCACGCCGCGTGTCTGCCTTCAGCGCTGTCCTCGGCGCCGCCCCTGCCCCTCAGTGCTGTTCTGACGGTGCCGGGGAGCCGGCGGGGCTGTTGTCGGCGCCATCTCCGCCCTTGGCACTACTCGTGGCACCAGTGGGGACGGATAGCACCATGACTCGTCCCGGCTCTGGATCTCTTGTTCGGGCTGGGGCCGTGTTTCCCGCGGATTCCGCTCGCGGGGCTGCAGGAGGCTCTGGCACCGGCTCAGACACAGCTTTGGTCTCTGGGCCTGTTAGCAAGGATGGCACTGCCTGCCCTCCCATGGTCTGGCACAGAGCCTCGGACTCTACCTCCTCGGAGATGGAGTCAAGCTCTGAGTCAGACATGCAGTCTGACCCTTTGGAGTTGGCTGAGGTGGGTAGCATAGTAGTCTCCTCGACAAATCAGAGTCAGATCCCTTCTGAGGTGAGGTCGGTGGCTACCGAGACTAGGGTCAGGGATGCTGACCAGCAGGCAGTGGTGCAGGTCACCATAGCTCTGCAGCCTGGTCTTGGCGGTTTCACTGACCCCTCAGTTGTGGTACCCCCTCCAGTGGTGTGCCTAGATCACCCAACTTTGGGGCCGATCGGAGCACCTATGGGGGGGGAAGGGTACTGCACCGTGGATAACCCCTTCGGGGGCTGGCCCTCTCAAGGAGGAGGGCTCTTTTGGACTCCAAGGGGTCAAGGGATGTGGGGTCAGCAAATCGGCCTTTTTCTGGGGTCCACCCGGGCCCTGGGAGAAGCCGTAGTGCAGATCTCCGCTCTTCCTCCTCTGTCTCTTTGAGAGAGTCCCATTCTTTTGAGGTAGGGGACCGTCCTCCTGGACCTATGCAGCCCCGGTCGCCTCACAGGGGGTATTCTTCTGGGCACAGCCAAGGCAGTACTGATTTGGTTGTTCAGCTGTCGGCTGTGGGGTCTTCCGGGGCACCTTCTTCCGCGGGTGCCCACGGTCCGCTCCTTAGCCTAAGGTGGAGGTCAGCCGACATCTCTTCTCGGCTCTGTCCCCATCCCTCTGCCACACTCTCCTGTGCTCCCAGGCATCCTCGGTCCTAGCGGGCCTCTCACCTGGGAGCAGTTCAGAGCGGTGGCTGCTCAGTTCCCTGCTTACGTTGGTGCAATGAACAGCCAGGTTTTTCAACCTCCCCCCGTGCAGCCAGCCACTAAACAGCCGGTGACCTCCAGCTCCTCATCCCCCTCTTCTGGGGGAGAGGAAACCTCTGTCCACCTCTCTCCAGCTGCTGATCTCTCTGAGTATCAGCGATTCCTCGTGAGGATGTTGGAGGACTTGTACCTTACTCCTTCCAGTACCGGCAATCCTGAACACTCGGCGCCGCCTTTCTAACCAGTTTTAGCGAAATTCACTTCGAGGCGTTGTTGCGTTTCTGGCAAGGGCCCTTCTCACGGAAGTTCCTGCACCAAGGATCTCAGCCAGAGGAATTGTGCACCCCCGGAGTCTCCAGGTTCCATGCCTCATCCACAGTCTGGATTGACGCAGTTGGATACTCTTGATGGGCTTCGCGCCCTTCACCGTGTCCGGCCCCCAGATCAAGACTCCTTGGATTTTGATTTCTGGGGTAGGAGGACTTTCTACTCAGTACGGTTACTTCTTTTTATTTCTGCACATCAGGCCCACTATGCAGCCTATGACAGGTTCTTGTGGTCCAGGCTAGGTCAGCTCCTAGCCTCATTGCCTGACACGGAGCAAACCAGACATGCCATTGCACTCTCTGCTCGTGGCCTGGAGCTAGCAAGGCACCAAGCAAGGGAATTCTATGATGCCAACGAGTAGCTACCAGGGTCGTAGGGACAGTGATCTGCACTAGGCGGACGGCATGGCTGCATCTTTCCCGGTTGTCACCCTTGGCCCAGCATAGGGTGATTAACTCCACCCACCAGGGAACCTATCTCTTCTCCCGCATAGTGAGAAAGCGATCGTCAGGGCAACTTCCTTCCCCCTCCAGGGGGACTCCGTCTCTCTCTCTCTCTCTCTCTCCCCACTCTCGGGCCTCTCCAGGCCCTGGAGGTTCCCCCCCTTAGTGTGTCACCCACTGAGGGCTAAGGGATTCTATTCCTTATGGTGTAAAAGAAACCCCCCTTCGGGTCACCGAGCAGATGGCTGTTCTGGAATAGAGCTCTGATCTTCCCTAACTATTACAAACCCTCAGATTAAAAGCCTACAAAAATTTTTTGATTGAAATAAGGAGGGAAATGTCTGGGGGCCACAAATCAAGCAGATCCCATGGGAAAAAAGGAATGAGTAGAAAGGATGGAGGAGGATTATCAACGGAAAGAAATCTCAGCAGAAGTGCATCCCCTGCAAGCAGCAAGGCGTACAATCTAGATACAGATCAGGAATTGGAGCAACTTTCAAGATCGAGATTTGAAACTATAATGGCAGAATTGAGAGCTTTTCGAGCAGAAACTAAATCTGAATTTCAGATACTGAACTCTAAAATGCAAGAGATGGAGAGAAGAACAGAGAGAACGGAGCAGCGTATAACCGAAGCGGAGGAGGAGATAAGAGAAGTACATACAGCAGCGGGTTTCTTGGTAGATGTACAGGAAAAAATACAAGAAAAGCTATTAGACTTGGAAGCAAAGTCTCGCAGAGAGAATATTCGCATATATGGGTTACCAGAGGATGCAGAAGTGGGACGCATGGAGGACTTTATGACTGATTTATTGAAGGATGTACTAGAGTTGCCCACAACTTTTGACTTTAAAATAGAGAGAGCACATAGGTCGCTGGTGAATAAACCAACGGATCCTAAGGCAAGACCACGCTCAGTAGTGTTAAAAATATCAAGTTACAGAGATAAGGAACGAATCCTCCGCACAGCTTGGCAAAAAAGATTGGTGAAATATAATGCTGCCAGACTGCTGTTTGATCATGACTACCCAGTGGAAATAGCAAAGAAAAGAGCAGCGTATTCTCCAATACTTAAAATTTTAAGGGAGCGAGGGGTGAGATTTCAAACACCGTTCCCATCCAAATTAAGAATTATGTGGGATTCAGGTACAGAAGTGTATGAGACGCCAGAGATTGCTATGAGGGAGCTGCAGAAACGAGGCTGGGCCATGCAGTCGAGAGGAGAGGAAACGCACAACCTTAAACCAGAAAGGGCATAATGGAAGAGAATGGTGAGGAACAGACAAGGTCAGAAAACATACCAGTCGGTATTGCAGTCCCTCAGAGATGTACGGAAGCTCTTAGATAGGACCACGGATGAAGATGAGAGACAAATGCAAGGCGGAAAGACCTGAAGAGAAAGGGACTATATCTGGAATCGGTAACATGAAACAAGCAGCATAACGTGGACTGGAAAGTAAGAACGTTAACACCCACGGGGCGATTTTATAGATCAAAGAAACAAGGAAAATAAGAATGAATGGACATTAAGAACTGATTGCATAAAATTTAAAAATGGGGAAGGGGGTTGGGAAGGATGGGAAGGGGGGGCTTTAAGAGAAGAGGGGAGACAGAGGGATTAATAAGGGGGTTAAGCGGTGGAATAAACAGTGATCAAACGGAAATTTTAAAGGGGGAGATTAAGGAGAGGGAAAGATGAGCAATAGGGAGAGATACAAAGAGAGAAGGGTTAAAAATAGTAACGGTGAAAAGTTCCTAGGGAATACAGTAAATCAAAGGGAAAAGGGAAGGCAGGAGAACGTTCGGAGCAGGAAAAGGTCTCGAACTGAAAGGGACCAAGGGAGGCGGACTCCCATGAACCTCCCACTAAGGGGACTTCTCGACAGGGAATTCCCTTTAGAAATAACAGAGGGAGTAATAATACTCCTTCCAACCTTGGAAGTAACTTTGTAAATAGTTATAAAGTTGAAATATCTGGTATTGCAAAGTTTGTTATGGATGATGTTAAAGACGTAAAGGAACATAGAAACCAAACATATATTGAAATGGGTAGCTTACAGAATGAGTCAGAAATACGAATCAAAAGAAAAGAAGTACATAGAAACCAAAGTGAAAAAGCCAGAAGGAATTATGCAGAAAATGGCTAGTCAGGAACAAATCAAGGGCTGTTCTCTCAATGTTAATGGAATTAACAATCCTGTAAAGAGGTATAAGATTTTATCTCAAATGAAAAAACAAGAACCGAACTTTGTACTATTACAAGAAACACATTTAAGTAAAGAGGAACATAGTAAGTTGGCAAAGTTTGGGTTTGGAAAGGTAATAGCTTCATCATATAGAGGAGGGAAACGTAGAGGAACAGCAGTTCTGATATCACGTAGTACGCAGTTTCAACAGACAGAAAGTTATACAGACAGGGAAGGGCGCCTGGCACTAGTAGTAGGCAATCTGGCAGGACGCATGATTACAGTAGCATAAATACATATGCCACCAGGAACAGAGACAAAGGAAGTAAAGAAATTATGTCAGATATTAACAGAGAAACAAAGGGGAACCCTAATTTTAGGGGGAGACCATAACATGATATGACATCCTAGACACATCTGCAAAACGACCTCCAGGGAGAAAAGCCCCACAAAAGATGGCTATTAAATATTTTCAGGATGTACAGTGGGTAGATGTGTGGGAGATATATGCACCCTAATGCAAGGGCATACACCCATTATTCAGCCCCACATAAAATATACACGAGGATAGATTACTACCATATGTCCAGGGAATCCATATATATGGTAAAAGAATGCCAAATTATTCCTACCCCTATCTCAGACCATTCAATGGTAAGCCTTAAGTTAAATTGGTCAAACGAAAAAAGACAAACCCTGTGGAGGCTTAATAACTTCTTCCTGAACCAGAAAGAATTTAAAGAAATGATAGAAAGAGGATTCCTCAAATTATTAAAGAAAATGAAACCCCAGACATTAAACAAGTGGTATTATGGGATACAATCAAAGTAGTATTAAGAGGGGAGATAATCAAATATACCTCATATTATAAAAAAAGACAAAATCAACAACAAGGAAAATTAGAGAGGCAATTGAAGGAGGCACAGGAGAGACATGCAGCAGGGGAAGAGGGATGTGAATATCTAATACAGGAAATTAAAGGAAAACTACAACATATTCTAGATGTGAAAACAGAACAAGCATTACAATATCTAAAACAAAAGTACTATGAGGGGGGACCAAGGGCCACTAGATTATTAGCACACAGGCTTCGCAGGAAGATTACGCAAACAGCAATTACACAGATAAGGGACCTAGAAGAGGGGAAGCTTGTAAGTATACCACAGCAAATTGAAAAGGCCTTTAAAACATATTACCAAAATCTGTACACTCCAGAAAGAGTTACTGATATTAATAAATCAGAAGCATTCCTGAAGGAATTGAAGTTACCCAGCCTCACAAAGGAACAACAACATAGACTAATAACCCCAATTACGGAGAGAGAAATAAATAAAGCCATTACAAATCTTAAGACACATAAAAGCCCAGGCCCAGATGGCTACACAGGGGAGTTTTATAAGAGCTTTCGAAATGAAATAGTAGGGGTATTCACAGAGACAGTAAAAGAGGTTCAACAGAATAAGAGTTGCCCTGATACCTGGAGATACGCCACTATAACTAGTTTACTGAAACCAGGAAAAGATAGTACAAACTGCAGTTCATATAGACCAATTTCTGTACTAAATATAGATTATAAAATATTTACATCTATTATAGCTAAAAGACTAGAGGGACTATTGCCCCACCTGATAGATTTAGATCAGACAGGATTTGTAACAGGCAGACAAACACAGGATAATATTAAAAGAACTTTGCACATTTTGCATTATGCATCTTTATCTGAGATACCCTTTTTACTTTTAAGCTTAGACGCAGAGAAAGCTTTCGGCAGAGTGGAGTGGCCTTTCCTGAAAGCCACAATGAAGAAAATGGATCTCCCAGAGTAATATAGAGAAATAATAGGTGCATTATATGATAACCCGATGGCATATATTAAACTAAATGGCTCAATCTCATCACCAATGAAACTTAGAAGAGGCACCAGTCAGGGATGCCCATTATCACCTCTTTTGTTCGCAATATACCTGGAGCCTCTGGCACAGGCTATAAGACAGAATAGAGCGATAACGGGAATGCAACTAGGAGATGAACAGCATAAACTGGTCCTGTACGCGGATGACCTCCTGATATACCTAACAAACCCAGAGATGTCCTTGGGACCACTCTGGACTTTATTAACAGATTTCGGAGAATTGGCAGGCTATAAAGTCAATGTAAATAAAACAGAAGTATTGGGAATAAATTATACACCATCAGGACAAATAGAAAACCAATATAAATTTAAATGGAATTCCCACACACTTAAATATCTAGGAATATGGCTGAATCCAGAATACACAAAATTATATGACCTTAATTATAAAGAACTTTTAATTCAAATGCAGAGAGATTTAGAAAGGTGGGCCTTGATACTAATACCATTTATACAAAAAATAGAGACAGTTAGAATGGTGCTGTTACCCAGATTCCTATATTTAGCACAAACAATTCCAATTGAGGTCCCAGACTTTTTCTATAAAAAACTAAACAAGAAAATGACACAATACGTATGGGAGAACCATAAGCCAAGAATAAGACAATCAATACTGCAATTCTCAAAAAATGAGGGGGGTCTCTCCTTGCCAAATTTTAAATACTATCTCATGGCAGCGCAGATTAGGACTGCTATATATTGGCTACACTCAGATTATGAAGCAAAATGGAAAAGGATAGAACTTGCAGAAGAGGACATAAGACGACCAGAGGAGGCACTATTAGTAGACAGAAGGGAAAAAGAGGGGGTGGTGGTGGAAAATTCCTACACAAGATTAACACTGCAAGGATGGAGACAGCTACTGAACACAAAAAACATGCTAGGATGGAGGCCCATGTTCTACTCATTAACACACGTAGAGGACTTTCTACCAGCAAAAATGGATTTAGAATACAGGAGACGGGAGAGGAGAGGCCTACACAAGGTGTACCAGTTCCTAGGAAAGGGGAATATAAAAAGCCTCTCTGAATTAGAAAAGGAATATGGGCTAACACAAAGAGATAGATTCCGCTTTTTTCAGGTCAGGGACTATATAAAAAATATTAAGAAGGAATGCTGGGAAAAATTACCTACACCTAAGATCGTAGAAATATTACAGAAAACATTAGAGGGTAATACAGAACTGCAACACGTAATATCCTATCTTTATGTGGCCGTAAGAGAGATGGAAGGAGACTCGGTAGACTCCGTTAGGAGGGCTTGGGAGACAGACTTAAATGTTACAATAACGAGAGATAAATGGAAGAGTTATCTTACATATATTCATAAATGTACCTCAGCACCAGGGTGGAAAGAATATGCATGGAAAAATGCTGTCAGGTTTTTCAGAACCCCAGCAATCGCAAAACATTTTAATAAAAGGCAAGATGGGGAATGCTGGAGGAAGTGTGGAGAAAATCAGGCAACTCATGGACACATATTCTGGGGATGTCCCAATATACAGCCTTTCCTGAGGGAAGTACAAGAGGCAATTAAAAGCATAATTTCACCATCTATAAAACTGGATGTATCACTATATTTTCTGCTTGGTTTCCCTGAGGGAAACAAAGATATCAGAACAAAGAAGCTTGTGATGATATTAATAATAGCTATCAAAAAAACCATAACTAAAAACTGGTTAACTCCAAATTTACCCCAGTTAAAACAATGGCAACATATAGTGATAGATATTTATCATATGGAAAAACTGACAGCACTGGTAAATAAAAGATATGTACAATTTGAAGTACTATGGAGAAGATTGATAATGTATATTACCTCTGAGAAACGGGACTTTATACCCTGAAAAGGAAGGCAGAACTGTCTAAAGGGCAGTATAAGCCATAGCTATACAAAAGATATAATAGATTACATGGAATTACTGAATAAGGAAATAATGTGCATGTTCCAGACAAACAGAATGGGTACTATAGTCTATGGACTGAAATGTAATATCTGGATAAAACAAAGACCGTTCGAATGAGCATAGATACATATGATGTAATTAGAACTAAATGATGTAAGCTAAAATGTAATGTAAAAGAAAAAAACCTGAAAATAAAAAAAGTTTAAAAAAAAAAGAAACCCCACTTTGGGGGGCTCGGTACTCACCCATCTGTGATGAATGGTGAAGACTGACACTGATAAGATATGAAAATTACGTACCTACCATAGTTATGATCTTTCTGTGTATCTTCACCATTCATCACAACCCCACCCTCCAGCCCCCTGGGGCCTCAGTCTCTGGGTCCCCCTCTCCTCAAACAGGGACACACAGGGGAGTAATGTTCCAGGGAGAGTGGATAGCTCGGGTGGCACTCCTTCTCCAGTGCATTGGCTTCACCCGTATGGGGTGGGAGTTGGCAGTTGCCCTTCTTCTCTCCTCCTCCTCCCTGTTTCCGTCCAACCTATTTCTCCTAAAAAAAAAAAATTCCCTTTTTTTCACCAAAAATTTTTCCTTGAGAAGGTGTTGAATCTCTGTACCCTGTCCTTCTTCCAGAATAGCCGACTCTGCTTATCTGGAGTGTTTGCCAGCTATTCCGTACCTTGAATTCTGGCAGAAAGCATTGCTACTCCTTGCAGTTCCTATACAATCTGGAGACGGACCAGGGTCTGGGATGTGTTATCCTTCTCCCCTCTCTTCCTAAATTCTTTACCCACCCTACCTCCCTCTTCCTTTTCCAGAGATTGGAGCCCCTCCCAATCCCCTTTAGTTTCCAACTTCTCTCTTTCTGTCCTCTCAGTCGTTATTTCTCCTTTTAGTTCATACATCTTTTACTTTTTCTGTCCCTTGGACTTCCTTGTCCCACCCTCCACTCCTTCCTCTTACCTCTCCGGGCTCAGAACTGGCAGGCAGTGAGTCAACACAACCTCTTGGCAACACGCGAGCGCCACGCAGTGCGTCGCCCTAGGGCGGCGCCGATGGTGTGTCGGCTCTGCCTACCTTTAAAAAAAAAAGCTCCCGCGGGGTCCTGACCTCCGGCAGAGACCCATCTGTGATGAATGGTGAAGATACACAGAAAGATCATAATTACGATAGGTACGTAATTTTCATTTACTCACCTGTAACAGTAGATCTTACTTCGAGAGGGCTGTTGCAGTAGGTAATTACATATAGGACTGATGCCGGCCGGTGGCAGGACCCCACGGAAAAGTTTCTAGCTAGCAGTCCCTGGCGGGGACTGCCCCCACGTCAGGTGACCGGCGTCATACGACGTCGGTATAAAGGGGTGGTCCCGGACGCCCGCCTTCCAGTTCTTTCCCGCCGTCAGCTCGTGCAGCACCTCGCGGTTAAGTTCTTATCGCTCAGTCCTGTTACTTCATCGTTTTTTCCGATTAATTTCAGAATTTTATTTCTCTTTCGTCAGGTGAACGTCAGTATATGTCGTCCCCTTCAAAGAATAAGTGCGACTCATGCGGCACCCAACTGCCTCACAAAGACGGTCACTCCCTCTGCCTCTTCTGCCTAGGCCCCGACCACGCGGTCGACAAGTGTCCGCACTGCCTCCGGTTCAACGCGGCCACCCGCAGACGACGCCAGCAGTCCCTCGAAGCCCATCTCCTCAAAAAGAAGATGTCTGCGATGGAGAAAGAGCTGAGAAAACTTCGGCAGGCGTCGACCTCCCCTGAAGGGCATAAGAAGCGGGACAAGGAAAGGCACTGGGAGAAGAACTCCTCTTCCGTGACTCCGGACAGAGTCGCGGGCAAGGTAACATCCCCTCCGGGGATCGCCCGACGGCAGCCTCCAAGGCTTTGGAGGAGGCGTCGTCCCGCCAGACGGGTTCGAGTTCAAGTCCGCCGGGCGTCTCCGGGCAACAGAAGACTCCAGCCCCCAGTACTGCCGCAGGCCTGCGGCCTACTGCTGTGGGCACCTCCCTTAAGCCGGACGTCGGCTCCTCTGACGTACACTGGGAGAAGGCCTCTAAGACGCTCGACCCTTTGGGGCGGCGCTCGGCATTGTTCCCTTCAGACCGGGCCTCCTCTCATCCTCGGCCTGCCTCCGATGAGGAACCCCCAAAGCCGGACGCTGGCTCCTCTGGCGTCCGCCGGGACTCGGCCCATAAGTCACTCGTGGGCTCCTCCGACGTGCGCCGGGCCTCTGAGCCTACAGCGGAACCTTCTGTTTCTGTCGTTCCAGGCTCTCCACAGCCTTCGCTGCCATCAGGGGAGCCCCAGTCCCCCCTGCCTGACCCCGGGGTTTTTTCCCCTCCGTCTCCGGATGAGACTCGGGACCATGGCCTACCGTCTGATCCTCTTCAAGAACTGGATCTGACGTCGGTTCCCCTGATGCCGGCTCCGGCTCCTCCGGCCCTGCCGACACCGGTTCCAACACCGGCCCCTCCGACGCCGGCGGGGGATTTTCCTCTTCCTTCGGGCCCTCCACCCCACGGGCCTATCCCGGCTGATCCGCCCGTGGAGTACCCAGCTGGGCCATCTGCTCTGGCAGCCCCTCCAGTGCCTGGGTATCCGCCATCGTATTCGATGTCGGTCTTCCCAGGTCCGCAGTATCCTGCGCCGCCGTACCCGGTGCCGACTCGTTCGACGCCGCAGTACCCGACGCCACATTACCCGACTCCGGGATACCCGCAGCCGGGTTACGGATACTCCCCCTACAGATTTCCTCCGTACAACTATCCCCCTCCTCCTTCTCCACCGCCTCCTAGGCTGCCGGTGGATCTGCAGGAGACTTTTGCTTCTTGGTGGGCTGAGGCCAGGCTCAGCTCCCACGAAGAATGAAACCATCTGCGGTGATGGTGCCTCCCGGCTCCCTGCGCCCTGAACAGCACTCTCCCTCTCCTCCTCCGGATTCCCGGGTTCTTCACTCGGGGTTCAGAGAGGGGCAGGATACGCGTTCTGGGATCCCTCCCAAGGAACCCGTTCCTCCCCCTAGATGGGTTAGGGAGTCTTACTCTGCTTCAGATTCTTCCTCTCCTTCTCTCTCGGACTCCTCGGACGCTTCCGATGGATGTTCCGAGAAAGACGACGAGCCACGCTCTCCGTCCAAGCCCCGGCCGAGGACTCCTCCGAAGTCTCCTCCATAGGATCCTTCCTTCACGGAGCTGCTTAGGAAGATCCAGGAAGTCCATCAGTGGCATTCCTTAGAACCAGATCCTCAGCGGGTAAAACTCGCCGAACATCTGGACTTGCCCCTTACGGCTCCTACCTTAGTGCCACCCTGGATCGAGCCTCTCACGCCCACCTCGTTTCCATTACTTGGAAACAACCGTCGGCTTTAGCCCCACTTCCCAGGATGTCGAACAGGCTATACCAGGCTCCGGAGGGTGTAGACTTTTTAGACTCTCACCCCTGTGCAGACTCGGTTGTCATTAGTGCGGCCCACGGCCGGTCAGCACACCCGAAACATTTGAGCTCGTCTCCCCCGGATAAGGAATCTTGCCTTCTGGATCAGTATGGAAGGAAGATCTACGCTTCTTCCACACTGGGGATTAGGGCCCTGAACTATGTAGCACATAATGGGGGATTACCGGAAGGCCGTCTTTACCCCGGCGGAATCCAAGATCGACTCTTTACCTGACTCTCAACTCAAGCAGGAGTTGGCCGACCTGGTTCGTGCTGCTCGCTCGGCCAGTCGTCACATTCTGAGGACGACCTACGACGCAGTGGACACCGCAGGATGGAGCTCTGCGTTCGCCGTAAGTCTTCTGCATCACGCATGGCTCCGTGTGTCAGGTCTGGTCCCGGAGGTGCAGTCAGCCATCCAAGAAACACCTTTCAGGGGTTCTGTGCTTTTCGGTGGTGATGTCAAGGACATCATCACTGATTTGCAGGAGAAGGGGACGGCCCTTAAATCCGTTGATTCAATGTACCGTCCCCATCCCCCACAGCGCCGTCCTTTTCACAGATGCAGCCGGCCTCAAGCGAAACCTCAGGGAAGGCGGGGCACTAAACGTCGGGCCCCCACAGCTCCCAGGCCCCCGCTGCCCAAAAAAGCAATGGGTGCCCCAGCTGCAGCGCTACCTCACACCACCTGACTCTCTCCCTCTCCCACCGCCTCCGGACGCCCCGGAGGAACTGGTAGGAGGAAGGTTCTCCCTCCACCTTCCGGGTTGGGAGAGGATAACTTTGGATTCATGGGTGCTTCAGATCATAGCAGAGGGGCACTCCATAGAGTTTCTACAGAAACCTCCACGTCACCCCCCTCTGAATTCCGCCTACTCAAGGGACCATCTTCCTTTGGTCAGGGAAGAAATCTCAGCACTTCTTGCGAAACAGGCTATAGAGCCCGTCCCTCCTCACCTCTACGGGACAGGATACTATTCCCTCTTCTTCCTTGTAACAAAGAAGACGGGAGATCTCAGACCTATTCTCGATCTCAGTTCCCTGAACCTGTATGTGGAGTACAAGAAGTTCAGGATGCTCTCCCTTCAATCCCTTTTGCCCCTGCTTCGGCCTGGCCAATGGCTTTGTGCACTAGATATGCAGGATGCGTACCTGCACATCCCCATTCGCCCTTCGCACTGAAAGTACCTCAGGTTTGCGTTCCAGGGGGTCCACTACCAATTCCGGGCTCTCCCATTTGGTCTTTCCTCGGCCCCCCGAGTCTTTACCAAATGCCTGGCAGTGGTAGCAGCCCACCTGCGTTCTTTGGGAGCTCAGGTTTTCCCCTACCTGGACGACTGGCTCCTGGCGGCCCCGTCCAGGGAGGAACTCCTACATTTCCTCTCCCTCACCCAGCAGGTTTTCACTGGCCTGGGTATTACCATCAACCATTCCAAGTCTCACCAGGATCCTTCCCAGAGGCTCCAGTTCATCAGAGCAATTCTCGACACAACTTTGTGCAAAGCCTTTCTGCCTCCGGACAGGGCGGCCTCCCTCCAGTCACAGATTTCCCTCCTATCGGAACACAGGAGGGTCCCGGCAAGGTCAGTGTTCCGTCTACTGGGGCTTATGGCGGCGGCCATCCTGACGGTTCCGCTCGCACGCCTCCACATGAGAATCTCTCAGTGGACTCTTCGATCTCAGTGGGATCAACGAGTAGACGACCTAGATCATCTGGTTCTGATCTCCTCGCCGATGGTAAGAGACTTGCAATGGTGGATGGTTCGAGAGAATCTCTTCCAGGGGGTCCCCTTTTTTCATCCTCCTCCCGATCAGACTCTGACCACGGACGCTTCAGGAGAAGGTTGGGGAGCCTATCTGGGTCCTCACCGAACCCAAGGCCTTTGGTCAAGGTTGGAGATTGTTCTCCACATCAACGTGCTCGAGCTCCGAGCAGTGCTGTATGCGCTCCAGGCCCTTCACCAATGCATCCTTCCCGGTCACCTAGCTGTCCAAACGGACAACATGTGCGTGGTGTGGTACATCAACAAGCAGGGAGGAACTCTGTCCTACCCGCTGTGCAGGGAAGCGATGAGGGTCTGGGATTGGGCAACTCTCACAACCTTCACCTACGGCGATCCATGTTCGGGAGTCGACAATGTCCTGGCAGACAGACTAAGTCGTCACTGCCTTCCACACAGTGAATTGACTAAAAGTTCTAAGAACATCTTCCAGATTTGGGGAACTCCTCAGATAGACCTGTTTGCTTCCCCCCAAAATGCAAAGCTTCCAATCTTTTGCTCGCTCGTTCCAGAGCGAGGCGCTTTCTGGAGCGACGCTCTATCTCTAAGCTGGAAGGACAGATTCGTCTATGCTTTTCCTCCAATTTCTTTGGTCCCTCGTGTGCTACAGAAGCTTGCTCTAGAAGGAGCAAGGATGATTCTGATCGCTCCTTTCTGGCCCAGGCAAATCTGGTTCTCTCTTCTTCAACAATACTCAGAGGTTCCTCCTCTTCCTCTTCCTTTATCTCCAGGATTGCTGACCCAGGATCAAGGGACCCTGGTCCATCCGGGACTCAAGACCCTTCAACTTCATGCATGGCTCCTGCAGACCTAGCTCAATCTCGTTTTGGCGTTTCTCCTAAGGTGGCCGAGATTCTGGTGGAGGCTAGAAAACCCTCCACTAGGTCCACCTACGCCATGAAATGGAAAAGATTTTCCATCTGGGCTGCGTCCAGGAACGTGGAGCCCTTTTCCTGCCCTGTGACCATTCTGCTCGAGTACATGCGTCATCTTTTCGACCTGGGTCTCAGTCACTCCTCTCTGAAAGTCCATATGGTGGCTATTTCAGCCTACCATGTCCCTTTCACTGATAAGGCATTTTCCCAGCTGGAGGTATCCAAAACTTTCCTCAGAAGGGTCCTTCATCTCAGGCCCCCTGTCCGGACTCCAGCTCCGCCTTGGGACTTGAACTTTGTCCTCGAGAAACTTACCCTACCTCTCTTTGAACCTGCGGCTTCCGCAGACTTGAAGTTTTTGTCGTGGAAGACGCTCTTCTTGGTGGCCATTACTTCTGCTCGCAGAATTTCTGAGCTCCAGGCCCTGATGTGCAAAATCCCTTATCTGATTTTTTCACAAAGAACCAGTAGTCTTCGCACGTAATCCTAAGTTTCTTCCGAAGGTGGTAGCAGAATCTACCTTAAATCAGTCTATTGAATTACCTGCTTTCTTCACGCAGTACTCAATCAAGGAGAATACCTGCTCCATACCATGGATGTTCACAGGATTCTGAGATACTACACCGATAGGACGAAGGATCTCAGAAAGACTGATCAGTTGTTCGTCTTTTGCTCACAAAAGAGAAGGCAATGCTGTCTCTAAGCAATGCCTATCAAAATGGTTGGCCCATTGCATCACTTTCTGTTATGACAAGTACAACAAGACCCTCCCGGGTCAAGTCAGAGGTCACTCCACTCGTGGAGTTGCCACCTCTGCGGCTTGTTTCAAGAACGTGTCTGCGGCAGACATCTGTGCTGCCGCCACTTGGACTTCAGTCCATACCTTTACTAAACATTACAGTTTGGACATTGCCTCTCGCCGTAGAGCAGGCTTCGGGTTAGCTGTCTTGCAAGGCCTCCTTTCTTGAGACCTGCTAGATTATTTGCTACTTTTTGGAGTAGTTCCTCCTCCCGGTGCCTTTCATTTGTTCCAGACTGCTTGGGATTCTGTCCTATATGTAATTACCTACTGCAAGAGCCCTCCTGTAAGATAGTACAGTTAAGAGGACTTACCGTAACAGTAGATCTTGAGAGAGCTCTTGCAGGAATACCTTCCCGCCTCCATCCCCTAGGCTTTTCAGCTCCTTTTCCATTCAGGAATTTTCCGCTCTCTCTGGCCCTGACCTTCCGGGCCTGTGGCGGGGAAAAGAACTGGAAGGCGGCGTCCAGGACCACCTTTATACCGGCGTCGTATGATCGCCGGTCACCTGATGTGGGGGCAGGTCCGCCAGGACTGCTAGCTAGAAATTTTTCTAGTCCTGTTACCGGCCGGCCAGTCCTATATGTATCACCTACTGCAAGAGCCTCTCTTGAAGATCTACTGTTACGGTAAGTTCTTACGTAACTGTACTTTCTAGGAGTGGCATATGTTGTTCATCCACACTGACCCACCCGACCTCGACGTACACCTCTGCTTCCAGCGGGTAAAATACGGCATCATGGGGCTGAACCGAGGGTTTTACCACCCGGGTGGGAGGAGCCAGTTTGAAGACGTTCTGGCACATCTTAAAGGGGAAGGCAGTCTGCCGGAAAGTGTGGATGAACAACATATACCACTCCTAGAACTACTGTTACAGGTGAGTAACCTGTGTTTTTGTTCCCTGGGCCTCCAGGGTGTGTTCTTCTACATTCCTGTCTGCAGATCCCACCACTGGTACCTCTGTTTCTGAGTGGAATGGGTTCTGTACCAGTTCCAAGTGATGCCCTTTGGCCTCTCCTCTGCACCCAGGGTCTTCACCAAATGTTTGGCAGAGATGATGACCCACTTGCAACATCTAGTGTTCAGAGTGTACCCCTATGTGGAGGACAGGCTGATAGCCGGTCCATCTGGAGAACCCCTGGAGAGATCCACAGACCTTGCTCTCCAGACCTCCCGGGACTTGGGCCTGTTGGTCAACCTAGATAAGCCCAAACTGGTACCAGAGCAGCTGATCAAGTTCATCGGGGCAAACTAGACTCCCTGTGGGCTAAGCTGCACCTTCTGGTGGACTGGGCACAGGATGTTTATCTTCTTTGCTCAATCATTTCAGGTTGAGCTATCACGTCCTGCCCGGAATTTCCTACAGCTGGTGGGCTACATGGCATCCTATACCAACATGGTCCACTGGGCATGCAGGTAGATATACCACCTTCAGTGGGAGCTGGGCTGTTAGTGGTACCAATGCCCAGGCCTCTTGGACTAACCAGTCACAGTGACCCAGCCAATGTGGGACACCATCCAGTTGTGGCTTGTCCTGGAACATCTGGAGAAAGGAAACCCATTTGTCTGCCCAGAGCCGACCATCACACAAATGACAGATGTATCCCTGGTGGAATGGAAAGCACACTTGAGGGAGACCACGTGGGCCACAGATTCTGGTCGCCCAGGGAATCCCTTCACCACATAAACCTGCTGGAGCTCCATGCAATGTGCTTGGCTCTGATGGAATTTGCTTTGCCACTCGCGGTCTGGTCCTTCAGGTCCAGAAAGACAACATCTTGACCATATTTTACCAGAACAGACAGGGTGGCAGACATGCCCTTCTTCTGCATCAGGAGGCATTTTGCACCTGGACCATCATGCGTAAGCTGGACACAGATCTCCTTCTGATTCATGCCGCAGGGGAAAACTGTCAGCTGGCAGATGCTGTCAGCCAGGTAGGAGAGATGTCCCACATGTGATCTCTGAATCATGAGGTGGTGAACCATTTGTTCTCCCTTTGGGGTTCACCCTCAGTGGACCTGTTTGCTTCCTGGAAGAATGCCAGACTGAGGCTGTTTTGCAGCCCCCCCACAGTCCTGGACACTGATGGGGGATGCCTTCATGAAGCCCTGGATCCCAGGCCTTGTGTATGCCTTCCACCTTTCTACCCTTCCCCTTATCCACAGATGGTTAAGGTCAGGAAGGACACAGCATGGATGAGCCTGATAATTCTGGACTGGCCAAGGCAGTTCCGGTGGCTGGATCTCCTCTGCCTCAACAGCTGGTCTCTGCTGTGACTTCTTCTCCACCCAGACCTACTGATCAGACTTTAGGTAGTGGTCCTGCATCCAGGCCTTCAGTCTCTGCATGTCATGGCCTGGTTCCTGAGTGGCTTGAGTTACAGGCCTTGGGCCTTTCTGAGGATGTCACCTTCCTGGTGGAGGCCTCCAGGAAAGAGCTGACTCATAGGTACTGTGCCTTTAAATGGAGGAGATTTTCCATTTTGTTGTAAGGCAAGGAGATTCTTCCCCTTGGCTGCCCTGTGGCTAGCACTGTGGACTACCTCTGGTACCTTTCCCAGCTGGGACTGTGAGTGTTGACCCTTAAGGTGCATCTGGCAGCCATGTCTGCCTACTGGGAGCGGGCCGGTATGCCAGCAGTGGCCCAGGAGAAGATGGTCAGGGGCTTTTTTAAGGGCCTCAACCACTTGTTCCTTATGGTGTGTGAACCACCTCTGCTGTGGGACTTACTGCTGTTCCTAGCTGTGCTCATGAGCAAGCCTTTCGAGCCGACGCACAGGTGTGAGGTGTCACACTTGTTGTGGAAGACGGCCTTCTTGGTGGCAATAACATCTGCCAGAAGGCTTAGGAAGCTCCAGGTGCTCTCTGTGGACTATCCCTGCCTGGTCTTCCACAGGGACAAAGTTGTCCTTTGCTCCAGTCAAAAGTTAGTCCTGAAGGTGGTATCAGAGTTTCACCTTAACCAGGTGATCAACTTACTCATCTCTCTGCGTACCTGTTCGTTCTTCTTCTTCTCAGCAGGAATGTGGGTGTCTAAGATAAGTTGCGTTTTTCATCCCTTCGTAGAAGGACATGTGTGCTATTTTATACCTTTTAGTGTTTTACCAATTTCTTCGATAAATTTTAGTCAATAGCATTTCCCTTTTCCTCCTTAGTAAAAAAAAAAAAAAAAGACTGCTGAGGCAGTTGAGGCTGACTTCACTTTATAAGTTGGTGCATAGGCAGGGTGCCATTCATTAGTGCCGTTACCGGCCCCAGACATTCTGTTCCTGTAGGATCCCAGTGCCTCTGGCTTTTAGATCAGAGTATGAACTTTAGAGGATTAACAATTATGGTAAGTCATTTCCTGTACTGGTAAATAGCTTTCCTATAGGAGCCCCGCACAGATGCTTCTGTGCCATGTTACTTGTATGATAGAAGCTGTGTCAATAAACACCTACAGTAGATAAGTAATTGCTGTACACCAGTTATACACCCTAGTGCATAAACCTGTAAAGGGAGCAGGTCATCTTGCTACCTGTTACAGTTGTTTTCATAGTTTTCCAATGTGTCTTGTCACCTCCACAGGACAAGATGCTGGATGTTTATTGGCTGTTACGGTTGTGTATCCGGACCATTGAACATGCTGACGAGACGGGGTCTCTCTTCGCTTTCACTCCGGAGTACTACTTGAATGTTGCCATGAACAGCTACAGTGCCCTCAAGAACTACTTCAGCCCTGTTAATAGCATGGAGGAGCTTTCAGGTAAAGTCTTTCTCTTTTTTTAACATCTATTCATATTCCCTCGGGAGGCCTGTGATACCTCAGTCTCTGTCCAGTACCATCTCATGACCAGACATCCCACTACCTCCCAGCCATCTCTGGACACCCTTCTACTGCCACTCCATTGTTGCTCCAGCCCCCCCACCCCCAAAGCAGAGATTCTAACTCCCATTACAGGGATTCAACATAATGGTTAGGGGTGCAAAGTGATGGGCAGGTCATTGGGATGCGGGTGGCTGGAGGACTTCTGCTGTCATGCCTTCCCAATTTTTATCTCCCTGTGCAGCTGACCTCAGCGCCAGCCCTCCTGAAAAGTTCCGACTCCTACAGGGTCCTAGCATCTCCGTCTTAGACCCACTAGTGGGAATCAATGGTGAAGATATTCTAGACGATTAAGAATTAGGGTGAGTATGTAATTTCATTTCTAGGCCCTGGGGCTTTCCGTGGATGGTGGGGGCATCTTGGAATGAGTCGACTGGCAAGCTATCAGTTGCAACTGGAGGATGTTCTCATACTGGTGCGAGAAAGGCAGATAGTATCCCTGCCTCAGGCAGAGCTGCGAGCCACATCCCTTAAGGTGCACCATCCTAGCTGGCATTTTGGCATACTGTGCCAAGACAGGGATGCCAAAGGTGGCATAGGACAGCCTGTTTGGCCGTTTCTTCAAAGAGCTTGATCACCTACAGTATACCCTGTACCTTCCGGTGCTGGAACCACTACCACTGTGGGACTTAATGCTGATCTTGTCACAGTTAATGGGTAAACCATTTGACCCTATAGACTAATGTGATCTCTCCCATTTGTCATGGAAGACTGCATTTGTGGTCAATATTACCACAGCCAAATGGGTGGATGTCTGTGTTGCAGGTATCTGTGGAATCACCATACTTGGTTTTCCAGAAGAACAATGTTTTCTTATGCCCACATGAGAAATTCCTGCTCATGCTATTCTCAGAGTTATCTTCCCCACCCCCACACCTGGCTCCCCCCCGCCCTCAGCTCTGTGGCTTCCCCCAGTCCCATCACCTGCCATCTCTAGGACTTACATGGGGGAAACCAGGACCGCCCCATGGCTGGTTGTGTTAATGGCGTAAACAAATGCAAAAACAACACTTCAGCACCACCGACTGCAAAAGAAGCACCAGAGGGATTCAGGACAGATCAACAAAATATGAGTTGAACTCATCATCAGCTAGTGTGCAGACCTCTTACCAACAAACAGGGGAAGCACCTGCAGGACCCCAGCAACTCTTACCAGTTTCACTATAGCCCAGTATCAAAACTGGTAGGAGTTGGTGGGGTCCTGCTGGTGCTTCCCCTGTTTGTTGGTAAGAGGTCTGCACACTACTTAATGAATTCAACTCATATTTTTTTTTTATCCGTACTGAATCTCTGCGGTGTTCTTTTTGTGGTGGGTGGTGCTGAAGTGTTGGTGTTTTACTTGCCTGTGAGACCTGTTTTGTTCTTCCACAGCTTACTTTCTGTGGTGGGGCCATCGGGGATACACCAAGTCCATCTGGATGTCCTTGCTTGGTTGAACAGTTTCCTGGTCCTGTAGGTAGAGTGGGGTGTGCGGGGAACCGTGAGTGCCGTCCTGCTTTGGTCAGTGATTTTTTTATTTGCCTCCATTTTCCATCTTGGCCATCAGATACTTTGTGGAGCTGATGTCCAAATGTCTGCACACTGAGTGTACTTTTGTCTTCTGTCAGGAGCGTCCCCCTCCCAATCCGTTGCTTCCACTGCATTTCCACCTTTGGTCACCTAGGTAATGATATTGCAGCAGATCATGCTGCGCCCCCCCCCCCCGAGACGTCCTCTAGGACGCTCAACCCTCTTCACCCCTGCTGGCCCCCAATGATCTAGCAGCAGTAGTAGTAGTTATTTCATTCATTCATAAAATTTCCATAAATGTGGATCACCCAGTTGAGCTGAAGCTCATTTCCAGTGGAGTACATTAGAAAATATACAAGGTTACAAATCACCTAATAAAAAGAAACAAAATAGCAATAACACATAATTGTAATACAAATGGAAATTCCAAATTTGAAATGCAAAAGGAAATACAGATAACAAAATACAACAATCTGTCACGCCTCTGGATAAGAAGGCTGACAAGAAGTATCAATTGGACAGAAAAGGGGCTGAATTCCTCTATTCTCACCCTGGTCATCAGGGTATTGTCCAACAGGCAGCCTGTGAGAAGGTGAGGGTTCCTTTACCCTCTCACCCGCCTGAGAAGGATTCAAGGAAAATGGACAGCATGTCGAAGAAAGGGTACTTAGCTGCCTCTCTGGGGTCAGACAAGCTAATTACCAGGCCTACGCTGCACAGTATCAAAAGACACTGTGGCAGTCTGTTCTGGCCATGTCAGAGAAGGTTCCCTCTCCTATCTCTGATGATTTAGCAGCAACAGCCAGGTTTGGACTGGAAGCATCTAAATACCACTTCCAGATGGCAGCAGAAGCCAGTGGTAATGCTGCTAGGATTATGGCTCTGACTGTGGCCCTGAAAAGGTTTACTTGGCTAAGGGCTACAAATCTGACACAGGACACCCAGGCTAAGGCCATGGATTTTCCTGTACAGGATCATTCTCTCTTTGGCAAACAGACCGAAGAATATATGAAAAAGGTGGATGAATACAAAACTACCTATAAGAGCAATTCATCCAGAGACAGGCCTATTACATCTTATAGGCCTTATGGAAGGGGAGGTAGAGGAAGGTCCTGTGGTAGGCCCTTCTATCAGCCTCAAGCTGTTTCACAGCTGCAGCCATACCCACAGCAGACTGATTATTATAGGGCCAGAGGCAGGAGGGGCTCCAGGAGGGGTTCCCAATCCGCCCAGGCTCAGGCCCCACCAAAACAAAATCCCTGACTCCTTTGCCAAGGCCACCTCCCTAATACCAGTAGGGGGCAGACTGACTCACTTCTTTCAGGCCTGGCAGGCCATAACCACGGACAAGTGGGTATTGGAAGTAGTGAGCCAGGGATTGCCTCTTGGTTTCAAATCTTTCCCTCCTCTGAAGTCACGGCTGTTCAAACCAGCCTCCCTCCTTGAAGAGCAGCTCCTAGAACAGGAGGTTCGAACCCTGCTCAGCATAAAAGCAGTGGAGCATGTGCCAATCCTTCAGTGGGGCAGAGGGTTTTACTCCTGGTATTTTCTTTCCAAAAGGAAAAAATGGGGAGTGTCGGCCTATTCTAGACCTAAGGCATCTGAACAAATACCTGGCAAAGCCAAAATTCAGGATGGTTACCCTATCTGTAATTTTACCTGTCATCCAGCAAAGAGACTGGCTGGCATCTCTAGATTTAAAAGATGCCTATTTCCACATTCCCTATAAGGGAGTCTCACAAAAAATATCTCGGGTTCAGACTCCTTTCAGGTTATTACCAGTTCCCAGTTCTCAGCCTTGCTCTTCGGTCTCACCTCAGCACCAAGGGTATTCACAAAATGCATGGCAGTGGTAGTGGCATTCCAACGAAAAGTAGGAATTATACTGTTTCCTTACCGCGACGACTGGCTATTAGTGGGAAAGTCATTTCAGCAGGTGCAAGCACACCTGGAAATAACAAAAAATCTGTTCTAGGGTCGTGGATATGTTGTTCATCCACTCTTATTGGCATGTCCCTTTCCCCTTTAAATCTTGCTGGAAGTATTCAAGCTGGCTCCTCCCACCTATCCGGGTGGTATATACCTCAGCTCCGCCCCATGGTGCCAGATCTTCCTTTCCGCTGGAAAATACAGGTTGCCTCCCTCATGCCGATGCATTTCGTAGGCCCTGGCTTTTAAAACTTTGGTTTTACCGAAATTAAAATTCATTTGAGTTAGCGATCACGCTTTTGCTGCTCAATCTTCTCCAGGATTTCGCCGGTGTCCAGAAGATGTCATGCACCGATCCCCATCTCACATGTGTCTACTCCCTAGGTGTTGGCCATGACACCTCGTCCTGCAGCTATTGCTTGGCCTTCCTTCCCAGCATCCTGGACGACCACCTGGCACGTTTAAAATTGTGAAGACCAGAGAAAAGGAATCCTCTGGTGAAGTCCAAGGAGGCTAGGTGGGCGGTTTCTGCAGCCACAGGTTCCACCAAGCAGCTGGAATGCAGGAAGGCATTCAAAGAAGAAGCCGCCCGTGTTTTGAACAGTCTAAGCTTTTTCATTCCACTTAACTTGGGCTCCCCCTTCACAGGTTCCTTCAAGGAGTTGTGCCAGTCTCTCCCCACCCGGGGAGATGCGCCCACGGGCTCGCACTCCTCCCAGTCTCATAAAAGAGATAAGAAACTGAGCACCTCTTCATCTCAGCGAAGGTGCTCTTGGGGCCGAGAGAGGTCTCAGTCCCAGGAGCATGAGGTTTCGACCTCGGTCGAGATCGCTTCCTTGGCCTCAGGCTTCGTGGATCTTCCATCTGGCCAGATGACCGAGGATGTGGCCGATGAGGTTGAGATTGTTCTCGTTCCAATCGACCCGCTATCACTGGCCATGGCTGACGACTCCGTGGAGAGGACTCCAGTCCTTGTGTTCCCCGATGAGGAGACCCAGCCCGCTGGTGTCCCCATTGAGGTCCCGGTTCCAGACCCTTGGGTTTCCCCGATCCCTCCAGTGTCTCCCGAGCGACTGAGTTGGCCTGCCCGATCTCAGTCGCGGTCTAGAACCCCCTCGGCCGAACGGCCAAGGAAGGGCCACAAGCGCTTCAAAAAGAGGCGACTCCACAGGTCATCCTCATCCTCCTCGGATGAGGAGAGGCTCCGATGGAAACTCCGGCGCTATGAGGACCTTATGTGGCAACAGCTGATTTTGTCCAGGCATAAGCCGGCTCCACCGCCTACCCCAGCCATTACTTGCCTTTCGCCTCCTAGGCCGAAGCCGACCCCCTTGGAACTGAAGCCTTTGGTTCCTCCGCCCGCGGTGGTGGCCCATCTTCCGGTTCGGCCTATACCAGTCTCTCCACCGATAGTGGTGGAGCCGCTGCTTAAGCAGCCGGTGGGAGGGGCTCCTTCCAAAGAGGACCAACCAGATACCGGGCGTCCCCGATGTCTGTTGGGCACGGTCACCCCTAACTGCCCTTGGCGGGTAGAGGGTGATTTGGGTGGCAGACCGCTGTACCCTGACTCTTCGGACTCTGATCCTGGGGATGATGAGTTGTCCTTTGGCACAGGGATGGAGGAAGGTCCTTCCTCCTTCCAAGGGATCCTTCGTCTCATCTCGGATTCCACAGGGATGCCCCTGGAACCAATCAAAAAAAAGGCGGAGTACCCTCTCACAGACATCCTCAAGAGAGGGGATACCCCGACTGAGGCCTTTCCTGTGGCCGAGGTCATTGTTGGTCTGGCAGTCGAACTGTGGCAGCGCCCTGCCTCATGTCCAGCACTGTCTGCCCGCATGGCCCGCAAGTACGCAGTGCCCATGGGGTCCCTTGCGAGGTTCACAGAGCACCGTTCAGCCGAGAGCCTGGTGACTGCCTCTGTGTTCAGGCGTACTGGCATCATCATCACCGATGACCTGCAATCATCCAAGCGGACCTCCAAAGCAGTAGGTAAGGCTAGAGGGATGTTGGGGTGCATTAGTAGGGGTATCACAAGTCATAAGAGGGAGGTAATTATCCCTCTTTACAAGACAGTGGTTAGGCCCCATCTGGAGTACTGCGTGCAGTACTGGAGGCCACACCTTCACAAGGACATTAACCAAATTGAGGCTGTCCAGAGAAGGGCAACCAAAATGATGCAGGGACTGCATCAGGAAACATATGAGGACAGATTAACTGTGCTCAATATGTATACCCTAGAGCAAAGAAGGGAGAGAGGTGATATGATCGAAACATTCAAACACCTTAAGGGCATTAACAAGGTGAAAAAGTCTGACATGTTTCAATATAAGTAAAATAGCAGGACAAGAAGACACAGCATGAGATTAGAGGGAGGCCGATTAAAGGGTAATGTGAGAAAGTTCTTTTTCCCAGAAAGGGTGATGGATGCATGGAACAGCCTACCTCAGGAAGTGGTGGATACGAATACAGTGCAGGGCTTCAAACAGGCATGGGATAGGCATAATTCTGACGAATCAACACTTCCAGTTGAACTGTCTCTGTGTGAATGTGAAATATATATTACTCCTAGAACTACGGTTACAGGTGAGTGGCTTATTTTTCCATGCAGGTAACCTCTGTTTGTAGGAGGGGAGTTACTGGGAAGGTCATGGACTGCTTCCTGATGTCTTTTCACCCTCTGTCTTTTTCAGGTTATGAGGAGACACTAACCTGCCTGGCTGCCATCCTGGCAAAGCACTTTGCAGACCCGAGGATTGTGGGTACTGGTAAGGCATTTTTTTGTTAAGTTTTACTACAGAACAGAGAGGCAAGGTAGGCCTGTGATCAGGGTTCCAAGCACTCACTTTTTTCGCTTTATAAATTGTTATTGAATATTCAAAAGAAAAGAAAATTACAACTATATTAATTGAATATTTGTCACAAATATACATAATTTTGCAGTGGATTGTTTAAATAGTCACACAGTTTGTTTATTTATTGAAAACTGGTAGCTGGGAAAGGCACACTGAGCTGAGGCTCTTTTCCAGGTGTGACCCATGCGACACAATATCCTAAGCAATATATCAGTATAATTAATTGAAATACTTAATATTTAAAATCTATTCCTAAATGCAAAAGAGTTCTTATTTACAACATCTTTGTCCTACCATCAGTCTACTGTGCATATATTAACATTTCAATAAGAGCATATTCTCTTAAGTAAGCAATAACCCATGACAAGGTGTGCTGTTATTGGGGATTAATGCACACCCGGGTGCTGTGAGGACACTCGGCTGTAACCCATGTTATAAGTGGTATCACTTTTCTATTATTGTACTATTCATTTCCTTTGTCTTTCTACAAACATATCACAAATCTGATTGCTTTAATGTAATTTTTATTCATAGCTAAATAACTAAGCCTTTCATTATTTGCTATAATCCCCATTGAATGTAACCTGTCTTGCAAAGTTGGTACTTCTTCAGTTTTCCATCTAGCTAAAGTCAGTTTCTAGGATCGTGGATATGTTGTTCATCACACTGATTGGCATGTCCCTTTCCCCTTTAATTCTTGCTGGAAGGTCTTCAAGCTGGCTCTTCCCACCCACCCGGGCTGTATAACCCTTGGCTCCTCCCCATGATGCCAGATCTTCCTTTCCGCTGGAAGATGCAGGTTCCGTCCTTCTCGTTACTGCGTTTGGTAGGCCCTGGTGCTCCGAAACTCAGTTTTACCAATCAAGATTCTTCGACTCTCTCCAAACAAATTTGTTCTCGCGTCCACAGTGGTGGAGAAGTCCTCTCCCGGGTTCCGCCGGTGTCCCTGTGGGCAGAAAATGTCTTGGATGGACCTGCATGCCATGTGTGTGTACTGTCTGGGTCATGATCACGATACTCAGGCCTGCAACTTATGTCATTCTTTTCAATCAAACATTTTGGATGACCGCCTCGCGCGTCTTCAGCTTGGACGTCTGGAAAAACAGCACTCGTCAGACAAATCAAAGGATGCCCGCCATGTGATCTCCACAGCCACGGGGTCCACAGAACAGTTGGAACAGATGAAGCCCTTTGAAGAAGAGGTGGCACATGCCGCTAAGCTCTCGTCTTCGCCCTCGGTTTTTGTTCCACTCAAACTGGGCTCCTCTTTCTCTGGTTCCTTTAAGGAGTTGGTCCAGTCCCTTCCCAGTCACAGGGAAGGCCCCAGCTCTCACATCTCCAGATCCTGTAAATAGGAATCCAATGAACCAAGAGAAGCAACGGCTTATCTACACCACTCTTGGGACAGAGAGTGATCTCGGTCCCAGGAGGCTCCTCCTTCAACTTCGGTCGATGTTGTGGCCTCGGCCACCGACCTCACAGTGCCCCCATCAGGTCAGCCGGCCCAGACACAGGATGACGATCCTGTCAAGATCGTTGTGACAGGGAGCTCCTGCCACTCGTGAGGACCGACCTTTTCTTAAATCTGTTGCAACAGTTCTTCTATTTCTTAGTCTGTTCTATCCTTTACAATTTCTAGTCCATAAGGTTGGCTACCTATGGGCACCACCCTGCCCTTTCTTGACTATGCTATAGTTGTCCTCTCCTTTTCCCTCTCAAGTCCTCGTACAGGGAAGTTATTGTTGTGATCTCCAAACGTATGTAAAACAGGTTGTGTTTATCGTTGTTGGATTTAGTATGTAATAGCACTATGTCATAATATACCTCGTGTTTATGAAACCTGTAAATGTTGAAAATACCATTGCAATAGGTGTTTTTAATAATGGTAAAAAGTTCTAGGTGACTGTTACAGAAATTAAGTTAGTTGTGCTGTTTAAAATGCATGTAAATTACTGTAAAGTGAACAAGTCTAAATGTCATGGTGATTTGCATATATCCCATGATGCTTTGTGTTGTGGAAGTAGATATGCTTGCTTGTTGTGTATTGATGTTGATGTTGTATGTCTTTGAAACTTGATTTGTTTCCAGTGCCCTTTGGGGTAACTTTTCTTTCAGTGATTCTGCATTGAGGTTCTTTGTCTGTAGTTTGTTTTGTTGTTTTCTTTTTGGGGCCCCACTACCCAAGCAAACGGTTCCTGCATAGGGGTGGAGGTTGCATCTCAACTGGTACGTTAGATCAGAGATCAGTGTCAGCAACTGCTGGCTACATGCAGAGAAAGGACATACATAATCTGTTGCTGCAAACTGATGCACTGAAGAAGGAATATGGCATTGCGAAAGCTTATTTCCAGCATTTTGAATAAACATCACACAGAGATTATGGGTTAAACCTGAAGTTTGGTGTCTGGTCCATCTGTTATTCCACAACCCCTCCACAGACTTGGTGTCAGAAATGGGATAACTTGCTGGAAGTATCTGGACTGGCCGAAGAGGGACGTTTCCTGGTGGATATTGCCCAGATATTCCAGGTGGACCAATGCACCAGGAGTTGCTAAATGAGAACCTGTAGAAGACGGTACGTGGAGTTCTGACCAGAACCATGGCTGACAGATGGAGAGAAGCTGCTGCCTAGACTGGACCTGGGAGCTCGGAGGAAGGCCAAGCCTGAAGACAACGATGAGATGCAGACTGGAGGTGCAAGAGACAACACCCCGGAGGTGGAGGCCCTGATGAAGATGATCCACTGGATGAGTGGGCAATTGCTGGAGGCAGACCAGCTACGCAGAGAGGTGGAACACCGGTTCCAGGTGGTCGAAAGGTTCCTGCCGGAGAGTGTGGATAAAGAGTAGGAGGAGAAGGATTTTTCATGGGCTCAGTTTGAGGAAGGCCCCCGACTGAGCAGGATATTCCTTTGTTTCCTGTGTTCCCAGGATTTTACTTGTTGGAGGTCGGAGATGCAAGTATGGAACTTGAATGTGAGACCCAAGGTAAGACTGTGCCTAGTGATATTGTGCGTGGGTTGAAGACTCCAAGCAAGCAAGAAGAAGCCTATGAGGCTGAAGGGACTTTTTCTTGTATCGATACAGCTAAATCTGTTAACAGTATTGACTGGGGTATCCTGCATGCTAAAAATGCTAATGTTGCCAAACTGTTACAGTGTGTTAAGGTTAAGGAGGGTAGAGGTCATTAAAGAAAAAAAAATGGCACCCTTGGAAAAAGGGAAAACTTTCACACAGGTCCACAAGGTACTAGATGGTGACGGATGACTGAAAATAGCACAGTGATTAAAAGGATGTTTACTAAGACACCCCAGAGTTAAAAGGTTTAGGAACCTGCTGTTTAACACTGCTCACTCCAAAAAACCAAACCATCATAAAGTCAACTAAATTGTGGATTTATTCCAAGCTCACAGTGCGTGCCCCTAGCGCCTCGGCTACTAGCCTTCAAGGGGGCGTAGGTCATGATAATTAGTGTGCTCAATTTATACAATTCCTACTAATGTGACATCATTGCAAAAAACATTTTATCCAATCGCAGTCTTAACAGGTAACTCATTACAATATAATGAAAAAAGAAAAAAATCTACATAAATAACGTAGTGTTATTTAGATACAAAATTCACAACAAAGTCACAGCTATACAAAACATTTTGAAAAAGACCCTCTTGTGCTAAAAAACAGGAAGCAAGTAACTGTAAAGAAAAACCCAACATTTAGATCTCCAAATTATGGCTAGTTTTTGACATTATTATTATTTTTGACATTATTAATGGGTTCTCCTAAAAATGGGACACACCAAAATATGATCATTTAAGTTTCATATATTTCTTTCATAGCCATTTGTCAGGTATCAGAATAACTGGAACTAGCGCAGAGTATTCCCTCCAATACAAAGAAAAGAGAAAAATACAAAACTGCACTTTCTTTACGTAAACTTATTATACATACTGTATCTTTTGTTAGTATTAAATGGATGGCAGCCAAAAAACCTCCGGCATTAACTTGTACAAAAAGCATTCTTAAATTCTCTATACATATGAACCTCTTTTTGCAAACATGACAAGGAAGGAGGGAACATCAAATCCACGGTGCATTTTCATGTAGATTGGAATCCCAAAAAATTTTTTTGATTTTCTCTTTTAGGCTTGGCCTTGTAGAATGAACATAGAAGAACTCTATAATAAAGTACAAAAAAAATATGATGTTAAACATGATGTTAAATTTATATCAAAATAGACCAAATATAAAATGTTACTATATATTCATTTTCCCCACTTAACCCAACTACAGAATACAATTCACAGTTTTATTCAAACAAGAACCAGACCACATAGAACACAAAACAGAGACGAGAATAGCAAAGGGACGGGGCCGGGGTGGGGTAGGTTGGGGAGGAAATGGAAGGGAAAGAAATGGAGAAAAAAAGAAAATAAAATGAACACAGGTAACAATTGGTTAACAGCTTTACCTTTAATATTTCAGGAAAGGCTGTAGATCCCATCTCTCATTCAGGCCATTTGGCCTTACTGTGTCTGCTTTAAAAATCCAAAAGCTCTCTCTTTTCATTAGGAGATTTGTCTGTCACCTCCTCTAGCTGGGCTATGCACACATTCTAAACCCATGAACTTAAGGCTCTGAGGTTCAGAATTATGTTTCTGTACAAAGTGTCTACTCACAGGTTTATTTATCCTATTAATAATGGAACGAACATGTTCTTGTATTCGTTCCTTCATCATTCTTATTGTCTTCTCTATATAGTAAAGACTACAGTCACACCATGAAGCATACACTACAAACGTGGAGGTATATGTCATAAAATCATTGATCTTAATACTGATTCCATTTTGCATAACCAGTTCACTCCCCGTCTGCATATATTTGCATATATTGCATCTTCCACATTTGTGTAGCCCAGAGGGTTTAACTGGTAACCAACTCTGCCTATCCTGTATTCTTTGATAGAACTGGCTCCTAACTAAATTGTCCTGCAGACTAGCCATTTTCCTAAATGTTATTCTGGGATTCTCTGCAATTACTTTCCCTAATGTTCCTTTACTTCTTAGAATGCCCCAGTTGTTCCATATAATGTTCTCCACACATCCTGCCAAAGCATTGTAATCTGTGGAAAATGTTATTTCTTCTCTCTTCTCCCTTAATAAGCTATCATCCTTCCGTTCAAGTAATGATGTCTGTGTGAGATTCTGGACCCTATTAAGAGCTTCCATGAGAATCTGTTCCTCATAGCCTCTCTCTCTAAATCTGGCCATCAGTTCTTCTGCTTGATTGAAAAAATCTAATTCCGTAGTACAGTTTCTTCTAATTCTTACCAGTTGGCTATAGGGAATAGAGTCTCTTAGCTTTTTAGGGTGTGAACTACTGTTCCTCAACATAGAGTTTGTCGCAGTTGTTTTCCTAAATCCCTTTGTACTTACTTTTCCTGAACTTGCATCACTAATGAATGTAATATCTAGAAAATCAATTTGACTACGATCCATTCTTGATGTGAACCTCAAATTTAAATTATTACAGTTAAGCCATTCTAGGAACTCCTGAGCTCTATCATAGCTTCCCTTCCATATACATATACAGTCATCAGTAACTCTCCCCCATTTAATAATATTTTCAATGTGAGGGTTTTTCTGTGGATTATTAAGATATTCTAATTCCCAGCTACCTATGAAAAAATTAGCATATGCAGGAGCCATGGACGCTCCCATGGTTGTCCCGCATATCTGCAAAAAATACTCATTATTGAATTCGAAGTATGCGTGGCTAAGTACAAAATCAAGGGCTTCTGCAACAAACTCTACAGGGGCACCAGTCTCTTCACAGTCTTGTTCTAGAAAATATCCCGCTGCTGTAATCCCATCCATATGCCTAATGGAAGTATAGAAGGACTCAGCGTCCTCTGTTATTCACATGTAATCAGGTTCCCAGGTTAACTCATAAAACTTTTTTATGGTATCTCCTGAATCTTTCAAATAAGAAGATAATTTAAGCAAACTATATAGCAAAACCATTTATGGATTTGAAATTAATGAGCGAGACCCTATTTAGGAGCAGTTCGGTTTTCTGTCCTGTTGTCATGATCGGAAGTATTACAGCTTTTGAAAATGTGGTTCTATATAAGGTAAAGAGGTTTTTTTCAAGTACTAAAGGTAAACAATTTAAAAATAATTTAAGCTATCAGGAACAGCAAGCTATCAAAGAATTGTTGCTCAACAAAGAGCTGGTAATTAAAAAAGCAGATAAGGGGGGCAATATTGTAATAATGGATGCTATAAACTACAGAGGGATGGTGGAGAAATTAATTTTTGATGTAAATAATTACAAAAAACTGAGAAGTAATCCTACATATGAGTACAAGAAAGAGTTGTATAAATTATTGGAAAAGGCAGTGAGAAATGGCAGTATGCGTAATGAGGAATTTAAATATCTGTATTGTATACATCCTATCTTGCCTACATTATATTGCCTACCCAAAATACACATGGATATGTTGGATCCACCAGGGAGGCCAATTGTCTCAGGAGTAGGATCAGTGACAGAACATCTCTGTGAGTGTGTAGATCTGTTTTTGCAATATAGTATGCTGTTAAAATTGCGATTGGACAAAATGTTTTTTGCAATGATGTCACATTATTATGAATTGTATAAATTGAGCACACTAATTATCATGACCTATGCCCCCTTGAAAGCTAGTAGCAGAGGCGCTAGGGGCACGCACTGTGAGCTTGGAATAAATCAACAATTTAGTTGACTTTATGGTGGTTTGTTTTTTTGGAGTGAGCGCTGCAATGCCTACATTTGTTTCTTATATTGGCTGGCTGCCAATTTTGCAAGCTAACCACCATGGACTGAGAGCAGGACAGTTGTTTTTTATTTTTGCTGTTTAACATTGCAGGGTATTCAGCGTGGAAGGTTCCTTGGATTCCTGTAGGTTTCTGTAGAGACATGCCTGGAGATAAGATGACCAAGGATTTGGGGTCATAGGTTATAAAAGGTTGATATAGGAGAGTAAAAACTACTATTGCTCCTTCCATATTCTCGCAGGCACTTTGTGTAAGACAAGAGGGGTCAAGTTAGTTAAAGGCAAGGCCAGGGGTAGCTCTGCAGTGGTTCCTTTCTGTAGGCAAAAGTGTAGCATGTTTGGTCAGGGGGCAGGCCTGATGTCAAAGAAAGAGGTACCCGAGGGCAGACAAGGAGTCTGAGGTGGTACGTGTTTTTTATTCTTTCCTGAGGGAAAACCTACCAAGGAGGAGGTGGGTGAAAAATGGATTGGAACCTGTGTTGGAGTAACACCAAAAGAGTGTCTGCCCTCAGGTATCTATATCTGTAACAAGTGAAATTAATCAAGAGACATAGTGGGTTTATTTAGAGGGGTTGAACCAAGGACTGGGCCACTGCTTAAAACTGACATGTCCTGTGGGGTTGGAGCAGGTAAATTACTCACCCCAGAGAAAGTCTTTCTATGTTATTGGACTTTACAGTTGTACAGATGTTCAGTCAGTAAAATATGACAGACTTTCCCTAAAAGGAGATAGTTCAGGGAAGGTACTGTTAGTCTCTGTTGAGAAATGTATTAATGCCTCAGGGTAAAGAATGAGGATATCCACTATTTTATGACAGAATGTTTATTGTTAATAGGGACCCTGAGACAGGGCTTCTGAAGGTGGATGGGTGGAAGCTCCATCACTTCCCGGGACAGGAAGGTGGTAAGCAGTATACAATAACTGCTTCCCTGTTAAGGTGGAGGATATGTGACAGGGAGCTCCTGCCACTCTTGAGGACTGACCTTTTCTTAAATCTGTTGCAACAGTTCTTCTGTTTCTTAGTCTATTCTATCCTTTACAGTTTCTAGTCCATAAAGTTGGCCACCTGTGGGCACCCCTTCCCCTTTCTTGACTATGCTATAGTTGTCCTCCTTAATTTTCCTTTTCCTTCTCAAGTCCTCATACAGGGAGTACCTTATCTGTGTCAGTCTTCACCATTCATCACCTTTGGGTTCTGGCTGGAGGTCATGATCCTGCGGGAGCTTTTTTTGTTTTTCCCCCAGATGGGTGGAGTCGATACACCATTGATGCCGCCCTCGAGGCCGACTCACTGCATGGCGCTCGCGGGTTGTCCGTTAGGTGTTGTCAACTCTGCCCTCCCGCCAGTTCTTCATCTCCCGCTGTCGAGCTCACACCTCGTGGGTAGCTGAGAGAAACTTCTGAGAGGCCTGCTAGTTTCAAGAGGCCTTCGACTCCGTGTCGCAGTTCATCAACTCCAAGTTTATCCTGCCGGTTCTGTTCGCTCCACTTGACGTTGCCTGGTAAGACTGTTTCTTAATTTTATTTTGCAGTGTCGAGTCTTGTTTGGTATTCTTTTTCCATAGGTCATGTCTTGGTCGGGGGGGGTAAGAAAACTTTGAAGATGGGACGGCCCCCCATGCGTCGACGCCCATGCGGCCGTAAGTATTCCATCACCGACCAACATGACCGTTGCCTCACATGTCTTGGCCCACTATACAGCATGGATTCGTGCAATGCCTGCTTCTCCATGGACCGTTGTGTAATCGAACAACGCGCATGGAACATTGGACGAGCATCGCCAACTTTCGGGGGATGGGTGTGCACTCGTCGGGCCAAGCCACGTTCTCTTGGCTTTAACTCCGGGTCCCCTACTGGTTCTATACAGACTGAGGAGGAGGGGCTTCTGCTTCTTGTAGCCTAGCTCAAGGCAGAAGCTCGCCCAAGGGTGCTTGAGGCCCAGTCTGTCCACTGGGCAGATGAGTGCAACCGCCTTGGTAATCACTTTGGGGGTGAAGGCCTCCGGTGTCATACCCTTGGTTTGGAAGGCCTGGGTCAGTGCTGTCCTCGATGCCATCTGTCGGCACTGTCTTGGGCCTTAGCGCCGTTTGTGACGCCTTGGGCCCTGATGGTGCTGTCGTCAGCGCCAGTCCGTCACTTGGTGCCGTTGCTACCATTGGCTCCGTTCGCGGCACTGATGGTGCTCGCGGCACCGTCCTTGACTGTCTCTCACCCTGGCGCCATCCGCGGTACCATGGCTGGAGACGGTGCTGCGTCCAGCTGTGGAGCGCGCTCATGCCCAAGCGCGACGTAGCAACGCGGGATTTTGATTTCGCGCCGTCCGTCGCTGAGAGACACGGTCGGGGTGTCATCAGCGCCGTCTCTGTCCTCGATGCAGCCATGGCGCCCGGGGTGGGTCGGCACCATGGGGTTTCTGACCTTGGCACGTTTGTGGCATCGGCGCAGTCAAAGCTGTCTTCGGCGTGGTCTGTGTCTCGGCGCCACTTGTGGCGCTTCGTGAGTCCGAGATGGCGCCCACGGCAGGCTCCAGCACGAGGCTGCTTCCACCATTGGAGCCGTGTCGTCATCTTGCACCATTCGCAGTGCGGTTGGGGACGTCGGCACCAACTCTGGTGCAGTCTCCAGATCTGGTGCCCTTTTCAGTCGGGATGGCAGCAGGCATCCACACACTGTTTGGCACAGAACTTCGTTCTCCACCTCTTCGGAGGGGGAATCAGACTCTGAGCCAGATAGGAGGTCTGACTCTTTGGAGTTGGTTGCTTACGTGGACACCTTGGTAGTGTCCTCGACAGGCCAGGACCAGCCCCCCTCTGAGGAGCGGACAGTGGCTTCCGGGACCAGGGTCAGGGGTGCTGACCAGCAGGCAGTGGTGCAGGCTACCATTGTTCTGCAGCCTGGATTCGGAGGGTTCTCTGACCCCTCAGTGGTGGTACCCCCTCAGGTGGTATGCCAGGATTGCCCAACTTTGGGGCCGATTGGAACACCCACAAGAGGGGAGGGTGCTGCTTCCTGGATAGGCCCTTCAGGGGCCGACCAGGGCTGCCAGCTGCCTAGGCTGGCTCTCTCTAGGAGGAGGGCACTTTCGGGTTCCAAGGGGTTGAGGGGTATAGGATCCGTGCGGCTGCCTTTTTCTGGAACCCATCTGGGCTCTGGGAGAAGTCATAGTGCAGATCTTCGCCCTTCCTTTTCAGTTTCCGTCAGAGGGCCCCATTCTTTGGAGGTAGGGGACCATCCTTCTGGACCTTCACGGCCCCGGTCACCTCACGGGGGGGGATTCTTCAATGTGCAGCCTAGGCAGTTCCAGTTTGGTTGATCAGCTGTAGGCTGTGGAGTTTTCTGGAGCTCCTTCTTTCCTTAGGGCTCCTGGTGCACTACCTAGCCAGGTGGAGGTGAGCCAATTCCTGTTGTCGGCTCTGCCCCCACTCCTCTGCCACATTCTCCTGTGCTCCTGGGTACTCTTGGTCCTAGTGGGCCTCTCTCCTGGGAGCAGTTCAGAGTGGTGGGTGCTGAATTTCCCTTTTATATTAGGGCTATGGACAGACAGGTTTTTCAACTTCCCCCTGAGCAGCCAGCTACTGAACACTTGAGGCCCTCCGACTCCTCATCCCCCTCATCTGGGGGAGAGGAGCCGTCTGTCCACATCTCCCCAGCTGCTGATCTCGCTGAGTATCAGCTATTCTGCGTGAGGATGTTGGAAGACCTGCACATCACCCCACCCACTCAACACAATCCAGAGCACTCGACGCACACCTTTCTAGGCGACTTCAGTGCATACACCCTTGTGGTGCCCCCCTGGCCTGCTTCCTTTTGGAAGGCATCATTGCCTTCCTGTCAGAAACCCTTTTCCGGAGTCCCAGCCCCTAGGGATCTCTGCCAGCTGTATTGTGCCCCCAAGTTCCAGGTTCCACGCCCATCCCCAGTCAGGATTGACGAGCTGAATACTCTTTATGGCTTGCGCCCCTAGCCGTGACCGGCCCCCAGATAAAGATTCCATGGATTTTGACTTCTGGGGAAGGAGGACATTCTACTCAACATGGTTGCTACTCTCTATTGCAACACATCAAGCCCACTATGCTACCTATGAGAGGTTGCTGTGGTCCAGGCTAGGTCAACTCCTAGCCTCGATGCCCGACTCGGAGGAAACCAGACAAGTCATTGCACTCTCTGCATGTGGCCTAGAGCTAGAAAGGCACCTAGCAAGGGCATCGTATGATGCTAGTGAGGTAGCTACCAGGGTCGGAGCGACAGCAATCTGCATTAGGTGGACGGCATGGCTGCGTCTCTCCTGGTTGTTACCCTTGGCCCGGTATAGGGTGATTAACTCTGCTCACCAGAGAACCTATCTTTTCTCCCGTAGGGTGAGATAACGTCTTTCAGGGCAACTTCCTACCCCCTCCGGGGGGTCTCTGTCTCACTCTCCACTATCAGGCCTCCAGACCAGTGAAGGTTCTCCTCTTAATGTGTCACCCACTGAGAGCTAAGGATTCAGTCCTTGACTAAGTTCTTCGGGGCTCGTTCTCAAGGTGATGAATGGTGAAGACTGACATGGATAAGATATGAAAATTATGTACCTACCGTAATTCTGATCTTTCTGTGTATCTTCACCATTCATCACAATCCCATCCTCCATCCCCCTGGGGTCTAAGTCTCTGTGCCCTCTCCCTTTTCCTTTTCCTTTCTGTTAGTCAGGAGTGGGATAACTTTGGGCACATAGGGAGATAATTCTTTCTGGGAGGAGTGTGGTCGGGGGGGGTCACTCCTCGTTCAATGCTTTTGCTCCACCCCCTGTGGGGTGGGGGCTGGCAGTTGCCCTCCTTTCTTTCCTTCTCCCCTTCTCCCCGTCAGTCCTGTGATTTCCTTGTCCTTGGGCATAACCTCAATTCATTTAAAGAAACTAGGTTTCTTACACCAAAATTTCCTTTGGTGGGGGGATATCTCTCTATCCTGTCTTTTCTTCCAGAATAGCCGATTTTGCTTTTGTTGGAGTTATTGCCAGTGATTCTGTGCATTGAATTCTGGCAGTTAGCCTCTTGACTACTCCTTCGCAGTTCCTGTACAATCTGGAGACAAGTCAAGGTTCCAGGGTATGTTCTCCTCCTCCCTTCCCCCACTTTCATCCTTATTTCTGAAATCCTTAACCCATCCTCCCTCCTCCTTTTCTGCTTGCAGAGATTGGGGCCCCTACCCAATCCCCTTAGTTTTTCAAACTTGCTCTGTCCTCTCAGTCGTTTATTTCTCCTTTTAGTTTCTATATCTTCTCCTTCGTCTGTCCTTGGACTTCCTTGTCCCACCCTCCCAACCCTTTTTTTCACCTCTCACGGTGATTCAGAACTGGTGGGAGGGTGGAGTCGACAACACCTAATGGCCAACCCCGCAAGTACATCAAGTCATTCTCAGGGTGCGCTAATGGTGCGCCGACTCTGCCCATCCCCCCAAAAAAGAAAAATCTCCCATGGGGTTGTGACCTCTGACCAGAACCCAGAGGTGATGAATGGTGAAGATACACAGAAAGATCAGAATTACGGTAGGCACTTAATTTTCATTTATTGTTGTGACCTCAAAGCGTATGTAAAACAGGTTGTGTTTATTGTTGTTGGATTTAGTATGTAATAGCACTATGTCATAATATACCTTATGTTTATGAAACCTGTAAATGTTAAAAATACCATGGCACTGGGGGTCATACCTCTCAACTGTACCACATTACAAGGAACATTCCTCATTGTACTTCACAAAAGCTCCCTGTTCCACATTGTGAAGACTTGTCCCACATTCAGTGTTAACATTTTAAAGCAAAAATCTATAGTAAATGATGCAAAAAATATATTATTCAATTAATAACAGACTTTCTGAACATGAATGCAAACATTTTAATAATGTATTGAGGCTCCTAGGCAAAGATTTGATTAAGCGTTCCGCATTTTGTTAATTTGTTACACATTTTGAGAGTCAGTGTTCCACATTTAGGGGACAAAAGGTTGAGAGGTATGCTGGGGGTTTTTGATAATGGTAAAAAGTACTAGGTGACTATTACAGAAATTAAGTTAGTTGTGCTGTTTAAAATGCATGTAAGCTACTGTAAACTGAACAAGTCTAAACTTTATGGTGATTTGCATATATCTCATTATGCTTTGCATTATGGAAGTAGGAATGATGTTGTATTTCTTTGAAACTTGATTTGTTGCCAGTGCCTTTTAGGATAAACTTTTACTGTATTTCAGTGATTCTGCATTGAGGTTCTTTGTCTATAGCTTATTTTGTTTTTTTTTCCTTTTTGGGCCCCCACTACCCAAGCAAATGGGGCCCACATAGGGGTGGAGGTTGCATTTCAACTGGTAAGTTAGATCAGGATCAGTGTCAGTAGGTGCTGGCTAAGTGCAGAGAAAGGACAAACATAGTCTGTTGCTGCAAACTGATGCACTGAAGAAGGAATATGGCATTGCAAAAGCTTATTTCCTGCATTTTAAATAAACACCACACAGAGATTGTGTGTTGAACCTGAAGTTTGGTGTCTGGTCCATCTGTTATCCCACAACCCCTCCACAATCATCCTTTTACCCCGTCAACCAGTTGTTGACTGAGGAGGCCGACAACTCCTTGTATAGGACTCCGTCCCTTTTGGACCTCACTGATGAGGCGACCCAGCCAGCTGTGAAGCCCCGGGCAGTGGTCGTCCCTGACCCAGAGGAACCGGGGTCCTCCCTGATTTCTCCTGGCGTCCCGTCGTCCTCTCTCCCCCGACTGTTGGCGTCCAGAGTCTGGGACATCCTCGACCAAAAGGCAGAGGAAGTAACATAAGTGGCACTCTAACAAGCGGTGCCGCCACCATTCGTCCTCGTCGTCCTCTGATGTGGGGAGGCTCTGGTGCTACGAAGACATACTGTGGCAGCAGCAAGTTCTGGCTGGGCCGAAGGCGGCCCCTTCTACCCCGCCGACTACCTTGCTGTCACCCTCTAGGCTGTCATTGACCACCCCTGAGTCGGTTGTCCCCACCTCTCCGCCTGTGGAACCAGCAATATCCCTCCCGACTCAGCCGAATTCGGTCTCTCCACCTATCCTGGTGGAGCCGCCACCAAAACAGCCTTCCTCGGGGTCCCCAGGAGTCTCTGCCTGCTTCACGCCTCCCGCCAACAGCGGGTTTTCAGTGACTCTGGTAGCAATCCACCATAGCTGGATTCCTTGTACTCAGAATTGGCATCTCATTCTCTGGATGATGATGCCATAAATCTTTTTGCGAGGAGGGGCCTGCCTCCTTTATGGGCATCCTCTACCTCATCTCCGAGTCCATGGGGATGAAGCTGGAGCTTGTTGAGAAATGGGTAGAATACCCCTGAACTGACAACCTTAGAAGAGGGGATACTCCGACTGAGGCCTTTGCAGTAGCTGAAGCCATTGTCGGCCCAGCCCTGGAGCTCTGGCAGCACCCAGCCTCCTGCCCTGCACTGTCCATTAGGATGGCCCACAAGTACGCAGTACCTACTGGCTCCCTTTTGGAATTTACATAGCATCCCTCAGATGAGGGAGTGGTGACCGAGTCTGTGTTCAGGCAGGTAGGGAACTCAGGAGACTCCAATAGACCACCGGACAAAGAATCCAAGAAGCTGGATCACTCTGCCCGAAAGGTCTATGCGGCCTCATCGCTTGGCCTCCATCAGGCGAGCTTGGCTGTGATTATGGCACACTTCTCTCGCACCCTGTTGGGCTACCTAGATGAGGTACTCCATCACCTTCCCATGGACCTTCAGACCACAGGTCAAACAGGTCCGGACCAGGGCCAGACTGTTGCTAGGCAACAGCTCCAAACGGCCTTGGACATTGGGGATTCCTGTGCCCGTTCAGTAGCAGCTCCGGCCGTCATGCACTGCAGGGCTTGGTTGCGGGTCTCGACTTTCACACCCAGCACAGGTTGGCAGATGTCCCGTTCCTGGGTACCTACTTGTTTGGTCCAGAAGTGGACGGTCACCTGGAATGTATCGAGAAGTCCAGTACCATGTTGGACTCCACAACATCTGCCCAAAAGGAATCCCAGGGTTCCAAGAAACAGAAAAAGTAGCCTTTTCGCCCTTCTGCCCCTGCGGCCAAACAGCCCCAGTTTCAATATGGGCAGCAGCAGCAGGCCCAGTCTTGGCCCCCTTGGCCCAAGTCAGGCGCTCAGTCAGCACGCAAGCTGGGAGGGAAGGGTCCAGGTCATCCCGCTTGCAGATCATCCTCTTCCAGGCCTTCTCAGAGACAGGATGGGAGTGAGCAGCCCCATACCCGTCACGACTGCTCTGGGTCCTTCCGTGGGGGGCCAGCTCTACCACTTCCTTTCCACTTGGTCTGCTGTTACCATGGACAGGTGGGTGTTGGAAGTAGTCGGTCAAGGACTGCCTCTGGAGTTCGAAAAGTACCCACGAAACCAAACCCGCGCCCCACACGAGGAAAGGGTATCAATTCACAGTCGGTCGGTTCTGAGAGACGACACAACACAACTCCTCAAGGAGGTAGTTGCCTGAGTGACAGATCCCCCAGTTAACCCTGGGTTTGTTTCCAGGTACTTCTTGGTCCCAAAATGGATGGTGGGCTGGCACCCCATTCTGGATCTGCACAACCTGAATCTGTATCTGAGGTCGCTCACCTTTCGGATGGTAACTCTGTCCCAGATCATACCATCTCTCAAACAAAATGTGTGGTTCTGCTGCCTGGATCTTCAGGACGCATTCTTCCATGTCCCAATCCGTCCATCACACCAAAGGTTCCTCCGCTTCCGAGTGGAGGTAACCCACAACGAGTTCCAAGTCATGCCGTTCGGCCTGTCATTGCCCCCCTCAGGTCTTCACCAAATGCATTGCAGTGGTGGCAGCCCATCTTCAGCGTTGGGGGCGTCAGGGCGTACCCTTACCTCGACGATTGGCTCATAGTGGGTCCCTCCAGGTTGGAGATGGAGAGGTCCAGGGGTCTGGCCCTCAAGATCTGTCTCGAGCTTGGCCTCCTAATCAACAAAGCCAAGTCGTAACTTGTGCCTTCTCTTGCCGAGCCAGAGCCTGGCTCCCGGTGGAAGGGCGGAGGTTCTCTCCTCCTTTGCCCAGTCATTTCTGTTTGGGCAATTGCACCCTGCCTGGTACTTCCTGTGTCTTCTGGGTTACATGGCAGCCTGCACCACCGTGGTCCATTGGGCCCGGTGGCAAATGCACCCCATTCAGTGGGGCTTGGCCAGTCAGTGGTCCCAGCAACAGGGTAATTTCAACCAGCTGGTCACAGTAACTCGGAGGCTTTGGGACACTTTCCAATGGTGGACCATCCCAGAACATCTGCAGGGAGGGATCCCATTTGTCTGCCCCAAGCCAGCAGTCGTCCTTATGACCGATGGCTCTCTCACAGGCTGTGGAGCCCACCTGGGGAGCCACAGGGTTCACGGGCTTTGGAACCCCAGGGGATCCCAGTGTCACATCAGCCTGCTGGAGCTCCGAGCAGTACGGCTGGCACTGACTGCGCTAACTCCGTTTTTGCGGGGTCAAGTGGTTCAGGCCCAGACGGACAACACCACAGCCGTACACTATCTCAACAGGCAGGGCGACATGCACTCCCAGCCTCTGTGCAGGGACCCTCGTGAGCCAACTGGAGGCAGATCTCCTAGCCATCCATGTGGCAGGAGCCTCAAACCAACTGGAAGATGCCCTCAGCTATGTGGGCGAGGTGTCCCACGAGTGGTCTCTTCACCCAGGGGTAGTTTGCAGCCTGATCTCCCTGTGGGGCACCCCTCAGGTAGACCGGTTCACCTCCAGGGAGAACACAAAGCTGAGGCTGTTTCATGCCTGCCCTCCTTAGCAGGGCTCACTGCAGGGGGATGCCATCTCGAGGCCATGCACCCCAGGCTTCTTCTACACCTTCCCTCCATTTCCCTTGATCCACGAGGTGCTCTTCGAGGTGAGGAGGGACAAGGCGAAGGTGATCCTGGTAGCCTCAGATTGGCTGCGCCATTTCTGGTATCCAGATCTCCTCAGCCTCAGCACCAGGCTCCTGAGGCATCTCTCAGCATGCCCAGACCTGATATCAGCCAATCAGGGGAAGGTATTCCATCTGGACCTTCAATCCCTGCACATGACAGCTTGGTACCTGAGCGGCTAGAATTCCAGGCTTTGGGTCTTTTCAACGATGTCCTCAACGTTGTTGAGGCATCTAGGAAGGAGTCGACCAGAAGGTGCTATGCTTTCAAATGGAAAAGGTTTTCAATTTGGTGTCAGCGCAAGGGCCTAGACTCTCGTTCCTGTCCTGTGGCCAGTATCCTCAACTACCTTTGGTCCCTCTCCAAAGGAGGTCTCTGGATGAGTACCCTTAAGGTGCACCTGGCAGCCATCTTTTGTGGACGGTGGCATAAGAGAAGTGGTCTGGTGCTTTTTCAAGGGCCTCGATCACATATCCCCTCCGGTGCGTGAACCTCCACCTCCGTGAGATCTACTGCTGGTACTGGCAAAACTCATGGGCAAGCCATTCGAACTGATGCACAGGTGTGAGATATCACATCTGTTGTGGACGACTGCCTTCCTGGTAGCTATCATGTCAGCCAGAAGGACTGAGGAGCTCCATGTGCTCTCGGTGGAGTTTCCTTACCTGGTCTTCCACAGGGACAAGGCTGTCCTGTACCCCAACCCGAAGTTCCTTCCAAAGGTGGTGTCGGAGTTTCACCTTAACCGGGTGTTAACTCTGCCAGTGTTCTACCCGAACTACACCTCTGATGCCGAGTACAGGCTCCATACTCATGACCTGAGACGAACGCTCTCTTACTATAAGGAGCGAATGGCTGAAGTTTGGGGAAAGGTTCGCCAGCTCTTTGTCACCTGCGCTGAAGCCGCACCTGGCAGACCTGCAGCGAAGCAGACGAGTGGCAGATGGCTTACACCTTGCATTGATCTCTGCTATAGGTTGGCAGGTGGGGAGCCTCCTGAAAGGCTAAGGGCTCATTCCACCTGCCATACTGCTGCATTGGTGGCTGCTTTCAGGAATGTCCCTATCCAGGATATCCGCAGGGCTGCTACCTGGAAGTCAGCAAACACCTTCATTACCCATTACCACTTTGCCTTGAGTCATGCTGAGATGCTGGTTTTGGAGCCTCAGTTCTCCAGTCTGTATTGTCTAAGTAGGGGGTGTGCACCTTTCCTCCCTCCTCTCGGAGAACTGCTTGGAGTCTGCCAGTCAGTGTGGATGAACAACATATCCACGTCCCTAGAGAAAACGGTTACTCACCTGTAGCAGTAGTTCTAGGAGTGGTATATGTTGTTCATCCACACGAACCTACCTGATCTCCCCAGCTTCGCTGCACAACCTTAACTTCCTGCGAGCAAGATCTGGCATCATGAGTCGGAGCCAAGGGTTATGCCATCCGGGTGGGTGGGAGGAGCCAGCTTAAAGACCTTCCAACAAGTATTAAAGGGGAATGGGACATGCCAATCAGTGTGGATGAACAACATATACCACTCCTAGAACTACTGTTACAGGTGAGTAACCTGTTGTTTTAAGACATAAAGAGGTGCCAAGAAGCCAAATCTTACAATTTTCAGGGACATTTTCTACAGCAGTGGTATCCCCAGGATCCAGAATATAGGTTTTCTGGGTAATTTCATCTTAAAAATCTCTTCGCAAAATGTGATTACTGCATGCCATATTACATTGTGAGCATTCCCATAGTATGTGTGTTAGATTCCCGTAGTACATGTCTTAGATTCCTGTAGCACGTGTGTTAGATTCTCGTAGTACGTGTGTTAGATTCCCATAGTACATGTGTTAGATTACCCTAGTATGTGTTAGATTCCCATAGTACGTATGTTAGATTCCTGTAGTATGTGTGTTAGCTTCCAGTAGTACGTGTGTTAGATTCCCATAGTACGTGTTAGATTACCGTAGTATGTGTTAGATTCCCGTAGTACATGTGTTAGTTTAAAGTAGTATGTGTTAGATTCCCATAGTGCGTGTGTTAGTTTAAAGTAGTATGTGTTAGATTCCCATAGTACGTGTGTCAGATTCCTGTAGTATGCGTTAGATTCCCGTAGTACGTGTGTTAGATCCCCATAGTACGTGTGAGATTCCAGTAGTACATGTGTAGATTCCCGTAGTACATGTGTTAGATTCCTGTAGTATGTGTGTTAGCTTCCAGTAGTACGTGTTAGATTCTCATAGTACTTGTGTTAGATTCCCATAGTACATGTGAGATTCCAGTAGTACATGTGTAGATTCCTGTAGTAAGTGTGTTAGATTAGCTTTATTATTGTTGCGTCTCCAACAGCAATCTGATTCATCTTTACACATTTTAGAGACTTGTTCTGGCGTGTAATAAATGTTACAAAGTATCTTTAATTGTATGTACTTACCTTTGACTTCACAACTTGTTCAGGAAGCTATCCTCCATAGGTGCCCCCATCTCCCATCCAGTATTTCGATGTTTAGTTCCTTTTCCTAGTTCGTCCTAGAATTCTTCGTAGGGTCAATATCATCATTAATCAAGATTTTTTATGCTTTACCTGCTCTGCTTTTTATACCTGCACAGTCTATTACCTTCTCCCAGTCAGATTTGCCTAGTATATTGAATCCATTATTAAACCTTCCATTTAATCCTTGTTGCACATGCAGATATTTCTGCCTTTCCCACCTTCCTAGCTGATGTATGTCTCTGAGCTGTTGAAAGGAGTACAGGGAGTTGGTTGCAGGATCGATCATGTGTTCTGATGTGGTTATGCCGTTCTCCTCCCTCCCAAAATTGGAGAGGATTGCATTCTTACTTCTGGTTTTAGGTTTCCTCCACATGGGGATCCATGCACATGCTCTAAATCATGGCTTTACTTTCTAACTTGTGTTTTAGTTGTCTTACACCCCTTGTTTGGCAACGGAAGATCTTCCTGGACATAAGTCTCCACCACTCATTCACACTAGTGGGATTGGCGCCGGAGGCACTAAGACCCATCGGGAGCAAACTTTTTGCTGGAGGGTCGGCGCGAGAGACGGCGCCGCGAGACACGGCGCCTGAGCAGCGGCTCGAGCGGTAATGACCATCTCGGCGACGACCCTCCAACCGTCTCAGTTCTTTTTTTCCCGCCGTGAGTGCGCTTCGGTGACGTCGCTCGCCTGTCGGAGTCAAACTTCAAACTAGCGCATAGTTTTCAGTTTGTTTTTGTAACATTATCACGATAGTAGTATCGCTTAGTTTTATTCTATTTTCGTAAAATTTTCTAATATTTAAATTTAACTTACTTGAAGAAGTCTCGGCCTACTGGGCGGAGTCGACCATGAGCAGGTCAGGTGGCGGTAGGGAGACTTCGTGTAAACTGTTCAGTCAGGCGGGCTGGGTCGGTCAGCCTCCTTCTCCTCAGCGGGGTTCGACTACGGTCAGTCCATGCCGGGGGATGGGGTCCCCGCCGGCATAAAATAAGCAGTCGCTTTCGGCGCCGTTGCCTCGAGCTCTTCTTGACCCACAGGTCAAAAGAAGGCATCACTCGAGGGTACGCCCTCTGTATGTCTGCGGCGTCGACGGTCGGTTATCGTTGCTGCTGCGGTCTCCTTCTTGGGTCGCCAGCTTCCGATAATCGCCTTCGCCCCGACACGAGCCCTCCCGCCTATAGGTAGGGCTCCAGATGAGCAGTTTCATCAGTGGGCGCTCTTATGGAGCGATGGGCTCGGAGGTTGGTTCTTCTGCCTGGCTCGGTTACCTCGGAGCCCTCGGGCTCTCCGGCGATCAGGTAGCGGTTGGACCTTCCTAGTCGCGGCGCCTTCTGCAAGTATAGCGACTCCGTGCTTAGGTGTTTCCCCTCACATGGCTGCGGCAGCAGGGGCCTCACCGATGCCCTTATCTCCTGGTATTTTTCCTTCTTGTTTTCCAGGTTCTCGGGCTTTTCCGCGCCTTTCTGTAAGGTCTGTGGCCGTCGGCGCTTGCTGGGTCGTTGAGCTATGGAGCTGCTGGCGGCGCCGAGTCTCTCGGCGCCGCCAGGCGCTGCTTTTGGTGCGCCGCCGGTGGTGCCGTTGATCGGCGGCGCTGTCCGCGCGTTGCCCGCGCGCTGCTCGCGGGCGTTGCCCGCGGGCGCTGCTTCGCGCGCCGTCTGCGGGCGCTGCTGGTCACAGGCGCTGCATCGTCCGCGCGCCGCTGGGCGCGAGGTCAAGGTTTCTTCGCGCCGTACGCCTCGTGCCGCTTCAGGGCCTGCTTTTGCCGCCTCTTGGCGCCGGGCAGCCCTTGGGGGACTTCTCCTTGTTTTTCTGCCATTTCTCCTCTCCTAATTTTCACTCCTTTCCTGTCCAAACAGTCCTTTCTGGACCATCAGGAGATGATGTTGGAGCCTGACCCGACCTGGGTTGGGTGATGAAGTGGAGGAACAGGATCTTTCTTTGCTACAGAGCCTGTGTTCGAGGACCTGTCCTTTAAGTCTCTGTTGAAGAACCTGGGATCACTCTTTCTCTCAGACTACAGACATCGATCCTGGGAAGATATTAAGACTCCAGTATCTTCATGCTTGAGATCCTACAGTTTGACTCCTCCGATTCAGCTTCCTTCGCCGCGGTTGTCTCAAATGGTATGGAATAACCCTGCTCTTATTCCCTCAGTGGCTAAATCCATTGATAGAAGTATTCAGCTCCCAAGGATCGTCCCATTTTGGCATCCCAAGCGCTACTGGGATCTATTGTAGTCCTGGCAGAGAATGACAAGGTCGTTCTTCCTCAAACTACTACAGCTCGACCTATTAACAAAGAGTCTCGTAAGATTGATACATTAGGTAAGAGAGTCTTTGCTGCCTCCACTCTAAGTATGCGTATTGCCAGTTATCAAGGCTATTTTTCTCCAGTATGAGTATATCCTGTGGCACTCTATGAAAAGAATGGTTGAAGCTCTTCCAGATTCGGATTCCAAGTCAGAGCTTCTTCTGACCGTTATTAGAGGTATTGAGTCCAATAACCAACAGGTCAAAGCCGCCATGGATGCTTTCGACACTGCTTCTCGCTCAGCAGCCGCGGGGATTTGTACTCGCCGCCATTCCTGGCTGCGTACTTCTGGCTTCACGAATGATGCTCAGCAGCAGGTGATGGCGCTGCCTTTGATGGCTCCTTTCTTTTTGGCCTCAGGTGGAGCAAGCCTTAGAGGCCACTCAGAAGACTAGATCGGCCATTAAGTTGGCCCAGACCTCCGCCTGCCCTCTCGGGGCATGTGAACAGACGTCAGTTTCATAGTCGCCAGTCCTTTCTGGAGGCAGAGGCAGGAAGCTTCCATAAAAGCCAACCTGCCCAACCTCAAAAGAAGACGCAGAATAAAGCGCAGGGACCCAAAGCTCCAGCGCTACCTTATAGTCGTTGGCCCAAGTTCCATCCACTCTGCCCGAGGTGGAACTTTCTCCTCCGTGTGGAGGTCGCCTGATGTACTTCTACAACCAGTGGAAGTCCATAACCTCAGACAAATGGGTTCTTCGGATAATTACGAGGTTACTCTCTCATTTCTTGGAACCCCGGTGTCCTCCCATACGACAACCCAGGTTGTCGGCCTCTCAATCAGATCTCCTCACAGCTGAGATCCAGGGCCTTCTGAACAACAGGGCAATAGAACTGGTGCCCCGCATCTCTGAAACACAGGGTTCTACTCCCATTACTTTCTGGTTCCAAAGAAATCTGGGGATCGCCCCATTCTAGACCTCAGAAAGTTAAACAAATTCCTCCCAGGGAGAAATTCAAGATGATTTCCTAGGTACCCTATTTACCCTTGCTACATCATTACGACTGGCTGGCCTCTGGATATGCAGGATGCTTACCAGCATATCCCGTCCACCCGACCCACTGCAAATTCCTCAGGTTTGTAGCTTTGGGTCAACATTATCAGTTCAGAGTCCTGCCTTTGGCTATCCTCGGCGCCTGCGAGTTTTACAAAGTGTTGTGCAGTTCTCGCGGGCGCATCTCAGGAAAGTCGGACTCTGGTGTTTCCCTACCTGGACGATTGGTTTCTAGCAAGCCCTTCCGGCCAAGGGACTTTGGAAGCCGTGCAACGACTTCTCGTCTTCTCACGCTCCATGGGAGTTCTGCTGAATTTGAAAAATCTCAACTGCAACCCTCCCAGAGGCTCCTTTTCATAGGGCGCTTCTAGACACCTCTTCAGCGAGGCTTTCCTTCCAGAGGACAGAAGACTCGACATCCTCCGATGGCCCGTTACATCAGGGAGAACCAATCGGTTACAGCTCTCGATGCAGCATGTTGGGTCTCATGGCGTCCTCGGTCTTCACTGTCCCTCTGGCCCGACTGCACATGAGAACCACCCAGTGGATGCTCTCCACTCAGTGGTCCCCGACCTCTCACCCCAGTCTTATCCCATCAAGGTGACGGGCCCTTGAGGTTCTCTCACCTGGTGGTCTCAAGAAGCAATCTCCTGGAAGGATTCCCCTTTGCTCCCCGGATCATCAGATCTCCATCACCACAGATGCATCGCTAATGGGATGGGGAGCTCACTGTCTCTCCCTCCACACTCAAGGTGTATGGACTCAGTTCGAAACTCATCTCCACATAAATGTCCTGGAGATGAGAGCGGTCCTCTATGCAATCCGAGCTCTGAAGGATGTCCTTGTCACAAGAACATTCTCCTTCAAGCGGACAACAAAGCAGTGATGTATTACATCAACAAGCAAGGGTGCTCATTCTTATCCCCTTTGCAGGGAAGCAATGAGGTGTGGGAGTGGTGCTTGGAGCACAAGTCTCTGATTCAAGCGGTTTATCTGCCAGGTATACAAAGCGACCTAGCAGATCACCTCAGCAGAACGGAGGCAGACCCTCACGTGGTCTCTCGATCCAGCCGTAGCTCGGTCCCTGTTCAAAGAGTGGGGACTCCAGACCTGGACCTTTTGCATCCCCACTCAGCGAAAACTGCCTCTCTTCTGCTCCAGAAATCAGGGCCTGGCATTTTCTGTCAGGATGCGTTCAGGCTGCGGTGGACAAAGCGCTTTTTACGCCTTTCCACCACTTCCTCTAATCCAGAGGTACTCCTCAAGTTCGAGTCTCAGGGACCAAGATGATTCTCATTGCTCCTTCCTGGCCTCGCAACTATGGTTTCCTCTACTCAACAGTATGTTGGCAGCCTCTCGAGACCACTTCCTTTGCAAATCAGTCTTCTGACTCAGGGTTCGTTGGTCCATCCCAACCTGAAATCACTTCACCTTCATGCTTGGCTCTGAAGAGATAGAAGTAGATCGGTTCGCGTCTCTGTAGAGTCTCAGACATCCTTCTGGCTGCTCGGAAGCCAGCCACCCAGCGTCACGCTTCCAAATGGAAGCGTTTTCTCTCTGGTGTGCAAAATCTCTTGGAATCCTTTTCCTGTCCTCCTGGCAAGGTTCTGGAGTATCTTTTGGACCTATCAAACTTGAGGTCTTCAATACTCCACAGTTAAAGTTCACCTAGTGCCATCTCAGCGTTCCATGAGCCGGTTTCTTCCTTAACTCTGGCTCAGTTACCTATGGTGAAGAGATTTCTTAAGGATTCTCCATACCAGACCCCTGTTAAGCGTCCAGTTGCAGCCTGGGACATTAACCTGGTGCTGGACATGCTCACTCGAAGCCTTCGAACCCTTAGCTACCTGTGAGCTAAAATTTCTTACCTGGAAGACTGCCTTCCTGGTGGCCATTACCTCAGCCCAGGGGTCTCTGAGATACATGCACTGGTTACGGACCCTCCGTATACTGTATTCCATAAGGACAAGGTAGTTCTCCGTACTCATCCTAAATTTCTTCCCAAGGTTGTGTCAGAATTCATCTGAACCAACCTCTGGTACTTCCGCTTACTTGGCTAATTTCCAAAATGAAGGGGAGCAGCTCTTCATTCCTTGGATGTTAAGAGAGCCTTGCGTTCTATTTAGATAGAACCAAGGATGTTCATAAGACTCAGCAACTGTTCGTTTCTTTCAGCGACACCCGGCTGGGTCAACCTGTCGCTATTAGATGTATCTCTTCATGGTTAGTGGCATGCCTTCGTCATTGCTATTCCATGGCTCAAGTTAAATTAGAAGGTAGAGTGTCGCTCACTCTACTAGGCGATCGCTGACATCCCTAGCGAAGTCTGCAATGTTCCAATTGCAGATATATGCAACGCCGCTACCTGGAGCTCAGTGCATACTTTCGTTAAGCACTATGCACTGGATGTTCACGCCAGGCGGCATTCCGCATTCGGCAGAACTATCCTTAATGGGCTTCTATCTTAGACGCGTGAGCTCTGGCTTTCCTGCCGCCTTTTGGGGATTATCAAGCGGTACTCTCCACTAGTGTGAATGAGTGGTGGAGACTTATGTCCAGGAAGATAGGAAAATTCGTACCTACCGTAATTCTTGATCTTCTTGACCAGTCTCCACCACTCATTCCACGCCCCTCCATCCCGAGCTCACCGCTGTATTGGTCTTCACCTCAAATCTTTAGGCCGTGAGGACTTCTTTGCTGACCCTTCTTACACGGGTCATACGGACTATCTTATGTCCGTTTTTTAATATGGTTTACCCTTTTTCGTTATTGCGCTGCACCTCCTTGGTAAAAAGGTACTGGGCGGTTGGAGGGGTCGCCGAGATGGTCATTACTGGCTGAGGCTGCTGCTCAAGGGGCGCTGGTGGTCTCGCTGGCGCTCTCTGGCCGACCCTCCAGCAAAGTTTGTTCCCGATGGGTCTTAGTGCCTCCGGCGCCAATCCCACTAGTGTGAATGAGTGGTGGAGACTCGTCCAAGAAGATCAAGAATTACGGTAGGTACGTAATTTTCCTTTTCTTTCCTAAGACAAAGGGCACTGTCAAATACCATAAAAACACGTTTAGATTGGAATGCTTATACTTTGCTTAACTTGTGGTACATGAGTTTGCTAGCACTCCGTGCCATGTTAACCAGTGTGAACATGCTTGAGCAGTGGTGGCCAGCAGTGAGAGCAGGTCGCTTATTTAACTGTGAAATATAAATAAATAATAATATTACATCGGGTAATTAAAAGGCATGTTGAAATTTTAGATGGCTACAGGCACCATTTTAAAAGAGGAAAAAAACTTTCAGCCCAAAGGCTGACAGTGTCCATTTAAACTGAGTATCTCAGGAAGGACTGTTTTCAAGAAGTTGCAAATGTTTTCCCCTTCGGCCCTCTCTGGTATTCCTAGTATTCTCAGACTATTGCATCTTCCCCTACAATCTGAATCGTCCACTTGATTTAGGAGATATGTTATAACTTTAGCTTTATCATTTACTTATTTCTGTACCTTAAACACTGTATCCTCTGACCAAGAGATCCGTATCTAACGGCTGCCTCGTTTCTACTATGAGCTTCCTATACCTCTGCTTTTAAACCATCAAACAACTTTCTCAGAGCAGAAATATCTTTCATTTCCTTGAACATTGATGTAACAGTTTGTGGCAAATCTGGACTTTTTTTTTTAAATTTTTTTAGGCTCTGTGGCTCCTGTAGGGTGTGCTGCCATTCCCTTTGTTGTTTGAATCGCAGCTGCATTCTGTTCTCGGTAAAACTAATAGACTTTTTTTTTTTTTAAAACAAAAACTGTTGCTGCTGTGTTGTAGATTAGGTATTTTCCTACCTCTGGGTCAGTTCTGGAGTAATTTGCTGCTTCTTTGGTGATTGAATGGAAACAGTTTCTTTTAAATAAGGCAGGAGCTGTGCCTCGCACAACCATCTTCACCAGGTGCCTGTGCGCAACCCGTGGTTCCAAGCAATTGTATGCACGTATCACGTATGTGAGCCCCTTCCCTACAAGCAAGAGGAAATTGGGTTGTACTATTGGACTCATCTAATACAAATACCTCTCGAAATGGATTTGGAAATGATCAAAATTCAGTTTTTATTATTGTTTTTTTCTTTTTTATGCTGTTGAAGTATATAGTTTGGTCGGGGTTTTCTCTACAGCTTAATGCAGTGGTGTCTAATTATACTCTTTTCCTGTTTTATCTTTGTTTTTGTGTTGGTTGAATAAAACACAGTGGAGAAAACAAGGCAAAACACCTTTCAATACATAAGAGCACTTGAATTCACATTAGCAGAGATTACGTTAGGAAAGCTTGTGTAGAAGAACACTATCACTAGGAGGGGGAAATGATATAGTGATATATAAGTGACTGAGACTACAGCTGTCAAGGCAGCTGAGATAGTAAACTCAAAGTGACCAATTAAAAGTCATGCTGACGTGCCATAATTCAAGATGAGTCACTGTCTCCGAAACGCTTTAGCCCCCACTACAGGCATTAATACCCCATTTGGGGATGCACAAAGTGCTGACCAGAATAAAATAAATGTAAAATAGATTATGTAAGGTCGAGGTAGTAATGCTAGTCAAGCTTGAAGGAACAGTTTTTTAGCTATTTTAGCAAAAGCGGAAACTGAACATGAAGGTGAAGAACTCCCGACAGATGCAACAGGTCAGTGGTCTCAGAAGATCAGCGCCATTTTCATTCTGACTTAACCAGGTGTCATTTATCATAATAGGTCAGTAAAAAGTCAAACCACAAACAGTAAAGGGGGGTAGTAGAACCATAGCACAGGGAGGGATACAGAATTCAGCTGCTGGGGTGATTAAGCAGTTCAGAATGCTGTATGTGTCATTGTAGGCCTCCTTGGAGTGTTTCTCAGATACATGTCCGTGCTCCAGTTCTGGCTTCATTAGAAGGTATACTGTATCTTGCAATTTTGTAAACAACAACAAAAAAAAATGTGTGTATATATATATATATATATATATATAGATATATAAATCTTCCAAGAATCAATCTTAACCAGTAATTCCCACTTAGGGGTCTGGGCAGGAGGCACTAAGACTCTTCAGGAGCAAAGCTCTTGTCAGGGGCCAGGCACAGCCACTGGTCATTGCCTCTGTGTGGTACCATGTGCCAGCCAATAACTGTTGCCAACTCCCTCACTGAGCACAGTTCTTTTCCTGCCATCGAGTGTACACCGTGGAAGTGCAGCGCTTCAGTTTGCCTCATCGGCGCTTTTCTGTCTGTGTCACCATGATTTTTTTTCTTTATTTGTGTTGTCGCCTATATTTGTATTTTTACCACTCTGCCAAAGTTCAGTTATTAGGAAAAAAGGGGCCAAGTTGTTGAAGAAAGTCTAACAGCCACCCATTATGCATCATTGCCCCTGTGGGAAACTGATGGCTGTTCTGGACTGCCATCAGACCTCTGCAGCCTGTTTTGCCCGACATCAGTGTGTGCAGATCTTATCCGTGTCAATCTTCACCATTAATCAGCTTTGGGTAATGTGGCCGGAGGTCACGACCACGCAGGAGCTTTTTTTTGTTTGTTTTTTTGGGATGGGTGGAGTCGACGCACTGCCATTTTAGGTGTCGTCGACCCCACCCTCCCACCCATTCTTCATCTCCTGCCGTAGAGGTCTCACCTCATGTGGAGCTGCTGCGCTAGAGGCCTAGTTTCTGCTTCGACTCTGAAAATTCTCAGTGCTGAAAATCTTTCGACGACGCCTGTGTATTCCTGCTGGTTACGTTTTCACCACCATTCGACACTACTGTGGCAAGATTATTCCTTTTCTTTATTTATCAGCAACATCGAGTCTTTTGTTTAGCTTGTTTTGCCATGGATCATGTCTCGGTCGGGGGCAAGAAATCATTAGACGGGGCAGCCCCCTATGCGACTGTGCCCATGCAGCCGCAAGTACTCCATCACCGACCAGCATGAATGTTGCCTCGCATGTCTTGGCCTGCTTCATGACATGGATTTGTGCGATGCCTGCTTCTCCATGGACTGTCATGTCATCGAGCAACGTGCGTGGAAAGCTGGACAAGCTCCGCCGACTTTTGGGGGACAGGCACACACTCATCGGGCCAATCCGCAGTCTCTTGATCTTTCCTCCAGGTCCCCTCCCGGTTCTATACAGACTGTGGAATAGGGGGCTTCTGCTCCTGGTAGACTCACCATTGAAAAAGCCCCTTCCGCGGTGCAGGAGGCTCAGTCTGCCCCCCCCAGGGGCGGGTGGGAGACACCGCACTGGAAATCACCCTTTTGGGGGTGAAGGCTCCCCTGGGTGTCATCTCATCGGGCTGGGAATCCTGAGTCAGTACCATCCTCGATGTCATCCATTGGTGCCGTCTTGGGACTCGGTGCTGTTCGCAACGCCGGGTGCCCTGATGGCACCGTAGTCGGCACCGGTCCGTCACTCGGACACTCCGCTGTTTGCGGCACCAGTGGTGCTGATGGCACCGTGGGAGGTTTTGCTGTGCCATCTTTGACCGATTATTGTCTTGGCTCCATTTGCGGCACCAAGACTGAGCACAGCACCGTGTCTAGCTCTGGCACCAAGCGAGGACACAGCGACATAGGGGTATCTTCCTCGATGCCGTTCGTGGCACCGAGGGAGCTGTTCGTGCCATCATCTGCACTGTCCCTGACCTCACTGCCGCTCATGGCACCATGGGTCAGGACGGCGCCGTGGCAGGCATCGACTCTGCTTTTACTGCCGCCCTCAGCACCATGTCTTTTTCAGGCACTGTTCACAGTGCAGTTGGAGACATCGGGGCCAGCTGTGGTGCAGACAACCGGACTGGTACCCCCCCTCGGTCGGGATGGCAGCGGGCATCCACGAACTGTCTGGCATCGGACTTCCATCTCTACCTCCTCGGAGACGGATTTGGAATCTGATTCGGACAGGCTGTGTGACTCTTTGAAGTTGGCTGTCCACGTGGATATCCTGGTAGTTTTCTCGACTGACTGGAGCCTGCCCCCCTCTGGGGAGCAGGCAGTTGCCCCTGTGTCCAGGGTCAGGGGTGCTGACTAGCAGGTAGTGGTGCAGGCCACTATTGCTCTGCAGCCTGGGCTCAGAGGGTTTTCTGCCCCCTCAGTTGCGGTACCCCCTCAGGTGGTGTGCCTGGATCACCCTACTTTGGGGCCAATCAGAGCACCCATGAGAGAGGAGGGTGCTACTCCCTGGATAGTCCCCTCGGGGACTGACCAGAGTTGTCAGCTTCCTAGGATGGTGTTTATGAGGAGGAGGGCTCTTTTGGACTCCAAGGCATCAGGGTGCCATGCGGCAGCCCCTTTCCGGGACCCACCCGGGTTTGGGAAGGAGTCGTAGTGCGGACCCCCGCCCTTCCTTCTCGATCTTCTCGACAGGGCCCTGTTCTTTGGAGGTAGGGGACTGTCCTTTTGGAGTTCCATGGTCCCGGTCACCTCACGGGGGGAATCTTCAGGGCACAGCCTAGGCAGTTCCAGCATGGTTGATCGGCTGTCGGCTGTTGAGTTTTCCGGGGCTCCCTCTTCCCTTGGGGCTCCAGGTGCGCTCTTTCACCCGGACAGAGGACAGTCGATTCCTGTTGTCAGCTCTGCCCCTCTCCTCTGTCATCTTCTCCTGCTCTCTCAGGCATTCTTGGTCCTAGCGGACCTCTGTCCTGGGAGCAATTCAGGGCTGTGGCTGCTCGTTTCCCTTCATATGTCAGGGCCATGGACAGGCAGATGTTCCAGCCTCCCCCTGAGCAACCAGCCACTGAATCTCCAAGGTCCTCTGCTTCCTCATCCTCCTCTTCTTGAGGAGAGGAGACCTCTGTCCACATCTCCCCTGCTGCTGATCTAGCAGAGTATCAGCGTTTCCTCGTGAGGATGTTGGTGAACCTGTATGTCTCCCCACCCACTCAGCACAATCCAGAGCATTCGACGTGCGCCTTCCTAGGCGATTTCAGTGCGGACACCCTTGTGGTGCCCCCCTGGCCTTCTCCCATCCAGGAGGTGTTGTTGCGTTTCTGGTAAAAACCCTTTTCCGGAGTCCCAGCCACTAGGGATCTGCGCCAGAGGTATTGTGCACCCCCCCGGGAGTCTCCAGGTAGTTTGCCTCATCCTCAGTCAGGACTAACACAGCTGGACACTCCCAATGGGCTTTGTGCCTTCCACCGTGACTCGCCCCCAGGTGCAGATTCCATGGATTTTTACTTCTGGGGGAGGAGGACTTTCTACTCGGCATGGTTGCTTCTTTCAGTTTTTGCACATCAGGGCCACTGTGCTACCTATGATAGATTCCTGTGGTCCAGGCTAGGTCAACTCCTAGCCTATATGCCTGATTCAGAGGTAACCAGACAAGTCATTACACTCTTTGCACGTGGCCTGGAGCTAGCAAGGCACCAAGCGAGGGCATCTTACGACGCCAACAAGGTAGCTTCCAGGGTCATAGGGACAGCGATCTGCACTATGCGGATGGCGTGGCTGCGTCTTTCCTGGTTGTCACCCTTGGCCCGGCGTAGGGTGATTTCCTCCACATACTGGAGAACCTAACCCATTTTTTCCCCCATAGGGTGAGGCGGTGTCTGTCGGGGTAACCTTCTGCCCCCTCCAGGGGGGGTCCCCATCTCACTCTCCCCAGTTTCGGGCCTCTCTAGACCAGTGAAGTTTCTCTCTCCCAGTGTGTCTCCCACTGAGAGCTAAGGGACTCAGTCCTTTAGGGTCTAGGGCCCCCTTCGGGGGGGGCTCGATACTCACCCAAAGGTGATGAATGGTGAAGATTGACACAGATAAGATATGAAAATTACATACCTACCGTAATTCCTGATCTTTGTGTTATTTTCACCATTCATCACAGTCCCACCCTCCATCCCTCTGGGGCCTCAGTCTCTGGGTCCCCCTCCCTCTATTTGCCCCCCCCTTCCTTTCTGATGGTCAGGAGCGGGATGACGTAATTTTCATTTTCTGCTTCTTCATGGACTGCCATTCCCTCAAGAGCAGCATGTTGAGGTGAGGTCGTCAGATCCCCACAATCAGAGGCAGGCATCACATGCATGTATGCATGTGTGCAGTTCTGGAGACCCAATCTCCACAAAGACATAGACAGGGTGAAAACTGTCCAGAGGAGGGCAACTAAAATGGTGCAGGGTCTGCACCGGAAGATATATGAAGAGAGACGAAAGGAGCTTAATATGTATAGCCTCGAGGAAAGGAGGGAGAGGGGGGACATGATAGAAATGTTCAAGTACCTCAAGGGAATCAACAAAGTCCAAGAGGGTAGCATCTTTCAAAAAAAGAGGTGTGCAAGAACAAGAGGGCACAATTTGAAGATAGAGGAGGGGCTGAGAGGTAATTTAAGGAAGTATTTTTTCACAGAGAGGGTTGTGGATGCATGGAACGGCCTTCCGGAGGAGGTTGTGGAGTCAAAATCAGTGGTGGAATTCAAGCAGGCATGGGACAGTCATAAGGCCATTCTAGGGGTTGGGGGTAGGAAGAAGTAGGCTGCTGGTTAACTAGGATCTGCAGCTTATCCAGTAGGTAGGGAAATGGGCAGACTGGGTGGGCCAAGCGGTCCTTATCTGCCGTCAAATTCTATGTTTCTATGTATCCAGTAACAGGTCAGTAGTCCTTTCCTCCAGGATTTCATCCTGGAACCTCTGGTTCCATGGAAATACAAAGTTCTCCTTGACCTCACTATGCTGAGGCTTTGGAGACTCCGATGGGTGGGTCTAGTGGACAGTGCGCCTTCTGGGCGGTTGACTATGTCATCAAGGCACAGGTCAGGAAGCATAGGAAAGACCATGAGCAGTTGTAGAATTCACCAAAAATTATTTTTTTACATTAGCAGTATCATAAAATAAACTTGTTCAGTTTAACTATTTACAAAGGCAAAATAAAATATTTTTTTTAGTCTGTGTGTTCCTTGTTCTCATAATAATAATATATCTTGCAGTTGCAGCTTAGCTTTTATAAGTCTTTTCAACTCCCATTCTTAGCAAACATCCTGTCCTTGTAAATAAGTGTGCTTTCTGAAGCCCCTACAGCTTTTGCAAAAGGCTGGACGATTTGCACTCATGTAACCTCTGGAGTTTTCTATTAGCTTTTTACAGTCGTCTCAAATTATAATTATATACATTTCAACAGAAACACTATATAGTTTCTAAACAAAAGAGATTCCAACATTAGTTACATTTCCATACAATTATTTGAACATATTTTTATATTAGCAGATATGCAAGGGAGGAAAAACAGACAGCAAGAGAAAACTGAAAGACAGTAAGAGGCAAAGAATTGTGAGATTGTCGGGGTGATCAAATCCGAAGTCTCACAGGAAAATATGATTGCACAACCAGACAGAGAAGAGAGAGAAAAAGACAGATCCTTGCATTTAAACACTTCTCCAACAAATGGGACAGGGTCCTATTTCATCCTGTCATGTACACACACACCCTCCTTAAGAGGGAACTTGTTTTATTAAACAGGTTTCCAAAACTTTTTATTCTCTAATAACATTTGCTGCTTTCAGCAATTAACCATATGTGCATGATCTGTTTTTTTTTTTTATCTAACAGTACAGTACAGCAAGCAGTAAAGTTTAAACTCATACATTTGTTTTTCAATCTTTAGAACCCTCAATTCCTGATCCATATCTTGACAGAAAATCAACATTGCTAGTCTCTTTACCAGATTTGTGTATCACAGTGAATTTAAGTGACTGTAGTGCCAGGTACCACCTTGTGATCCTGGAATTTTTATTTTATCTGGTTATGCCAACAGAGAAGATTGTGGTCTGTTACAAGAACAAAGTCATTTCCTAGTAAATAAAACTTAAGGGACTCCATGGTCCACATTACTGCCAAAACATTCCTTTTCGGTAGTCGAGTACCTTTTCTCTCTGTCATGCAACTTTCTACTTATGTACTGAATAGGATGTTCTGTCTCATCTATATTGTGACTCAGTACTGCACCTAGGCCTACCTCTGATGCATCTGTTTGTAACAGAAATGGTTTCTCAAAGTCTGGGCTTCTTAAAACGGGCTAAACATAATGCAGCCTTAATGGCTTGAAAAGCTTTATCACACTCTGGGGTCCATTTCACATTATTTTGGGTGCTGATATACTTTGCACTCCCCAGTCTTTCCACCAAATCATCTATTCTGGGCATAGGATAACTGTCAAATTCTGATACTTGATTAAGTTTCCTGAAATCAAGGCAGATTCTAACACCCCCTCCTTTTTTGTTTACAGTTACCATGGGAGATGACTAAGCACTCCTCGACAATACCCAATTCTTTCATTTTTATGTTGCTTACACGCATGTGTAAGAAACATAGTGCCATCATCCGAGTTTTCGGAGGTGTGGCAGCCCTCTTCCAATTCAGTCAGTGTGTTTGCAGGCACGGCCGCAGTTCTCCAGTCGCTGCTGGAGCTGTCTGTGACAGGAGTCTAAAATGCAGTGGCATACAGTTGAAAGGGGGAGCTACGCTTCAGCGAGCAGCGATAAGATTTCACCTGCTTATGCGCTCCCCTTACACACACACACACACACATATGCACGCATACTGCGTGCTCGGTCTCCAATCCCTCATCAGCTGTGCTGCGCCCCCCCAAAAAAAAACTGAGTTGCACATGCCACGCTGGGTGCCCTCCCCAGCGTGGCAACACATGGTATAGCTGGGGATGCCCAATCCCCCGTCGGCTTCACTGTCCCCCCCCAAAAAGTACCCGGTGCCACGCTGGGGAGCCTACCAGCGTGGCAACAGATCTTACCGACGATGGGGGTGCCCAATCCCCATCGGCTCCATGGCTCCCCCAACAGCGTAGTTGTGCCACGCTGGGAGCCCACCCCAGCATTGCAAGCGTCCTGCGTCATCGTCCTGTTTAAAAACAACCTGCAACACAAAAACAGTCCCTGCTGTCTGGGCCCCACCACTCGCACCCACCTCCCCTCCCTCACCCCATACTTACCTCTGGACCTCGGCGCAACATTCTTCAGTGGACCAGAACACGCTTGCACTCTTTAAAGCCGATCATGAACTGAGGAAATGCCGGTAAGCTGTATAATGTAATAAATAGGGTTTTTTCAACTTTGCTGCATATCTCAGGCATTTTTGAATTTTTGCACCAAATTTTAAACATGGGTTTTGGGACCCTTGTCATGAATGCTCTCACTGTCATGGTGTTAATCGGCGAAGTGATTTCCTGATCACTTTGCAGGAAATCACCTTTCGGCTGCGACTAAACAACACTACCAGTGTTCATAAGGTGGGCTCTCAAAAAGCCTATGTTGAAAATTTGGTGGAATAATTCAAAATGACTGTTTCTGGCGTCGCGTTGCATAGTTCCTCATGGCTCGTGAGTTCGTAATTTTCAATATTTCACCTCCAGATTTTCAACATTGTCATTTGCCACACCTTCTTATATGAGCAGTACAGCTGTCATTTTCACATCTACGCCCAAAAGCGTGTTTCCGCCATGTAGTGCACAATGGCGCAATCAGTGCGCAAAATTGCTGTATGGGACACGTAAGAAATCACAGTGACACTGTTCATGAGCAGAGGTCTTAAAATGACTATGTTGAAAATTTGGTGGAAACATTCCTAAAAATGACTGTTTTACGAGCCTCCATTTCTCAGTTCCTACGCATGCTTGTAAGTTTGCGAATTTTCACTCCAGATTTTCAACATTGTCTTTTTACCACACCTCCTTATGAGCAGTACAGCTGTCATTTTTCACATCTCGCCCAAAACGTGTTTCTGCCCATGTAGCGCTCAAGGTGTGCAAAATCACTGTGTGGGACACATTAAGAAAATCACAGTGACACTGTTCATGAGCAGAGGTCTTAAAATGGCTATGTTGAAAATTTGGTGAAAAAATTCCTAAAAATGACTGTTTTACGAGCCTGCGTTGCGCACTTCCTACGCACGCTCGTAAGTTTGCGACTTTTCAATATTTTCACTCCGGATTTTCAACATTGTCATTTTACCACACCTCCTTATGAGCAGTACAGCTGTTAGTTTTCACATCTTGCCCAAAACGTGTTTCCGCCCATGTAGCGCAGTCGGTGTGCGAAATCACTGTATGGGACACATTAAGAAAATCATAGTGAACTGTTCATGAGAAGAGGTCTTAAAATGGCTATGTTGAAAATTTGGTGACAAAATTCCTAAAAATGACTGTTTTACGAGCCTGCATTGCGCACTTCCTACGCACGCTCGTAAGTTTGCGACTTTTCAATATTTTCACTCCGGATTTTCAACATTGTCATTTTACCACACCTCCTTATGAGCAGTACAGCTGTCATTTTTCACATCTTGCCCAAAACATGTTTCTGCCCATGTAGCACACAATGGCACAGTCAGTGTGCGAAATCACTGTATGGGACACATTAAGAAAATCACAGTGAACTGTTCATAAGCAGAGGTCTTAAAAATGGCTATGTTGAAAATCTGGTGACAAAAATCCTAAAAATGGCTGTTTTACGAGCCTGCATTGCGCACTTCCTACGGACGCTCGTAAGTTCACGAATTTTCAATATTTTCACTCTAGATTTCCAACATTGCCATTTTACCACACCTCCTTATGAGCAGTACAGCTGTCATTTTTCACATCTCGCCTACAACATGTTTCCACCCATCTAGCGCACAATGGCGCAGTCGGTGTGCGAAATCAGTGTATGGGACACATTAAGAAAATCACAGTGACACCATTCATGAGCAGAGGTCTTAAAATGGCTGTGTTGAAAATTTGGTCACAAACTTCCTAAAAATGACTGTTTCACGAGCGTGCGTTGCACGGTTCCTACGCACGCTCGTAAGTTTGCAAATTTTCAATATTTGCATTCCACTGACTTCCAAATACCTACACAGCACATAAAAGCAAGCAACATTCGGCATTGACAAATGCTTGTTTGTATTTCCTTAATCGTTCTGGCAATCTCTATGGCTTTTGCCTAATAGGGTGAGCATTCCTTGTCTCTGGTACGTGCCCAACCCCTTTTGCTCGGCCTGGTACCGTGGTAAAAGTACTGTTAAATGTCTTTAGCACATTACAAATGTCTGCAGTTTGTTCCGAGGTTAAGGAAACATTCACCTTTATAGCATCAGCATTTACGGTTTGTTCCAGTCTATCATAAGCTACATCCATATCTTCCTTATTGGTTACTGGTAAAACTAGCAAAGCAGCTTTTGGCATTTTTCAGCCCATTTCTGGAGGAGGTTAGCATGGTATATCTTAGTACAATTTTTCCTGTCTGGGGTCTCAGTCTCGTAGTTAACAGCGCCAGTACATCTAAGAACCTTATATGGCCCTTGCCACTTCATTAACAACTTATTTTTTTGTTGTGGGTAACAGTGGCAAAACCTTTTCACCTGGCTCGAAAACTTTTTCTTTTACCTCATGGTTATAATATATCTTCTGCTGGTTTGGGGCCTCTTCCTGATTACTATGGGCAATTTCAACATATTTTGCCAGCTTCTTTCTTATGGCACACATATAAGAAGATAAAGATTGTTTCTGAGTGGGGTCATCTTCCCACGTTTCTTTTATCGCATCCAGTCGCCCTCTTGGCTGCCTACCATACATCTTTTCAAATGGTGAAAACCCTGTTGATACCCATGGCACTTCTCTGTAAGCAAAAAGTAGGTAAGGCAAGTATTGGTCCCAGTCTTTCCCTTCCCCTTTTACAAACCTTTTTAACATGTGTTTTAGGATTTGGCCAAAACACTCAACAAGACCATCTGTCTGAGGGTGATGGGGGAGGTTCTTATGGCAGTGATACCTAGCAGTCTGTACAGATCCTTAAGCAATGAAGCACCAGAATTACTACCCTGATCAATAATAATTTCTTTAGGTATGCCCACTCTGCTGAAAATTTTGGCAAGCTCTGCTGCAACTTTTGGGGCTGTAACAGTACGCATTGGAAACTGCTTCTGGGTGTCGAGTAGCATAGTTGCTTACTACCAGGATAAATCTATTACCCATTTTATTTTTGTCTAAAGGACCAACCATATCCATTGCAATTCTCTCAAAAGGCACATTTATTAAGAGTAGGCGCACCGGGGCCACCTTGTCTTTTCTAGTGACTGGGGCTAATTTCTGACACTCAGCACAGGAATTATAATAGGTAGCAATATCTTCATAAATTCCAGGCCAGTAAAATCTACACAGCAATCTGGCAAGGGTACGATCCCTCCCTGCGTGACCAGCCATAGGACTGTCATGTACTTTCTGTAACAATTCTGTTCTATACTTCTGTGGTAGAACCAATTGTTCTGTCTGTTCCTGTGTCTGAGGTTTAACCACAAACTCTGTGCAGTAACCCATTACGTTTTTTAAACATTGGTCCACCCTGTTTTGGTTTCACCCCCCAGCTGCTTGAAATAACCCCAGAGAGAAACATTGTTAGCTTGTTCTGAAAGAAATCACAATCAGTTAACAATTTAGTTTCAGCATTTTTACATTTTAACCCTTCATGTCCATCAGTCATTTGTTGCCACAGTTTCTTTAGGCATCGTCTTTCTTTCCTGGATTTCTGGATCTTCGAGCTGTGCTCAAACAAGTCCAAATCAGAATCACTGAAAGGAAAAGAGTCCCCACCATTTGAGATTTTATGTGTCTGAGCTGTTGTCACCACTGCTGCTGAAACATCAAGATTTACTCCCTCTTTGAGAAGCTCAGTAAACCCTGGAAAGTAATTTCCAATAATCACAGGTACAGGTAACTCAGGTACTACCCTCACTTTCATTTGGTGCCACACACCCTTAGTGATCAGAGTCACTTGGATGGTGGGATAGTATCGAGTGTCCCTGTGGATGCAGATGACACCAGTACTGGTTCCTTTGCACAGGGTTCTCCCACCACTTTAACATGCACTAGGGTCTGTCTGCTTCCTGAATCAATGAGTCTTGCTTATTACAGTTATAGCAGATAACGTCTTTTGGCATAGATTTGTTACCCCCACCAGAGTTCTTATCAGGTTTGGAATTTAAATGGGAAAAAGAGTGTCTTACCGGTGCTTGGCTGTTACCTCGCTGCTATGGCATTTGTCTGGCCATTTGGTAGTCCTTGTCCAAAGAAACAGCCTTTTATGGGGATGTGGATATGTTGTTCAATCCACACTTCTTGGCAGGTACCTTGCAGCTTTAAGATGGGCTGGAAGGTCTTCAAGCACGCTCCACCCACCCACCCAGGTGGTAAAACCCTCAGCTCCACCCCATGACGCCAGATCTTCCTTGCCGCTTGGAAGCTTAGGTTCCCTCCTTAGCGCTTATGCATTTTGTAGGCCTGGATTCTGTTTCTTTGGATTTTTATCCTAAGATTATGTTAAAACTCACTCGAGTTCGGTCTTTGTATATCGCTGCTGCGATGGAAGACAAATCCGTCCCCGGGTTCCCCCGGTGCCCTTGCGGGCATAAGATGTCCTGAACCGACTCCCATGCCACGTGCATTTACTGCCTTGGGCACGACCATGATCCACAGACTTGCGACGTGTCTCTCCTTCTCTCAGTCGGTGCTCGAGGACCTCGCTGCCTGACTTCATCTAGGGCGACCAGAGAAGAGGTTCCTGCCGGTTAAATCGAAGGAGGCCAGTTGGGTGGTGTCCGTGGTGGCGGGCTCTGCGGAACAACTGGAACAGCTTACGGCCCTGGAGGAGGAGGAGGAGGCCTAGGCCGCAGCGAGCTCCTTCTCTGCCTCGGCTTTTATTCCACTCCCCGAGTTCCTCCTATACGGCTTCCTTTTGGGAGCTTTGTCAGACCTTCTCGACTAAGGGAGAGGGTCCTTCTGGGTCTTTTCCCACTCAATTCTTAGGAGCAGGAGAGGTCTCGTTCCCCGGATCGTCTTCTCTCAACTTTGGTCGAGGTGGCGGCCCGGGCCGCTGGTTTCACGGAGTCCCTGTCAGACCAGCAGTCCAAGACTCCTTTCGACAAGGCCGAGATCTTTCTCAAGACCACCGACAGGTTGTGGACCGAAGAGGCCGACATTTCTCTCCCTGTGACACCAGTACCCCCAGTTCCATCTGGGGACTTAACTCTTGAGCGGAAGTCTGTGGCCAAGGACCCTGAACCGGGGGTTCAGCGGTTTTCCCCCGCTCCTTCCTCGACCCACCACAGACATTGTCGATGGTCTTAGTCCTCTTCTGCATCGGGTCAGTCCCACCGACGGTATCAGTCCTGGTCCCAACATCGCGGAAAGCGGTGTTGCCGCTTATCCTCTTCCTCCTCCTTGGCCGAGGAGAGGCTTTGATGCAAGTTGCGCCAATGTTATGAAGACCTTATGTGGCAGCAGCTTACCTTAGCCGGTGGTCAACCGGTGCCAGCTCCCACACCAGCGATTAAGGGGCTGTCACCTGATTGGCTGAAGCTGTTACCCACCCCCAGTTCCTCGGTTGAGGTGCGGGCCCCGGTGCCAATTGCTTGGCCTAAGCGGCTGCTCCACCCATAGTGGTGGAACCCCCGCCTCCTCAACCGAAGACTGGGGTGCCGACCTAGGATTCTCAGTCGGGCCAAGGCTTGCCGCACAGGTTGTCGGTCACTCTCAGCCCCGACCATCCTCGGCGAGTGGAGAGTGGCTCAGGTGGTCGGCAGCTGTTCGCGGACTCTTCAGAGTCCAGTGATTCCTCGCTGTATTCCCGGCCAGTCGACCTGGAATCTTCAGGGGTTCTATCGGTGGACAAGAGCCCATCCTTGCTCCTGGGTATCCTTCGACTCATCTCAGAGTCCACTGGAATGAAGCTCGAACCCGTACAGAAATGGGCCATATACCCTCTCATGGAAATCCTGGACATGGGGATTCCCCCTTGGAGGCCTTCCCTGTGGCCAAGGCCATAGTGGGCCCGGCTCTGGAGCTCTGCCAGTGGCCAACCTCTTGTCCTGCACCTTCAGCCAGGATGGCCCGCAAGTATGCGGTCCCTACTGGCTCCCTCTCCAGTTGATCGGAGCACCCCTCGGCTGAGGGGTTGGTGACCAATAGTGTATTCCGGTGCTCCAGAAATGTTAGGGATGTGGACAAGCCCCCGGACGAGGAGTCCAAAAAGTTGGATTACTCCAGGAGGAAAGTCAATGCTGCCGCCTCCGTAGGCCTTCGTCAGGCTAGCTCGGCTGTTCTGGTGGCACACTTTTCCCATGCCCTTTTGCACTTCCTGGATGAGGTGCTTCCTCATCTTCTGGCCGACCTCCAGACCACGGTCAAGCAGGTTCGGGATCAGGGAAGGGCAGTGGCTAAACCACAGCTGCTCTGAACATCGGTGATTCTTGTGCCCGATCAGTAGCGGCTGCAATAGCCATGCACCACAGGGCTTGATTGCAGATCTCGACCGTCACAGCAGATACCCACCACAAGCTAGCACATGTCCCCTTCTCGGGCACCGACTTGTTTGGGTCCAGGGTGAAGGGCCACCTCCAGCAGATCGAGAAGTCCAGTGTCACTTTGACCTCGGTCGCATCTGCCCAGAAGGACAAATGCTGCTATCAGCAGCATAAGCCTTTTTGTCCTTCCGCTCCTGCGGCACGTCCATCCCAGCTACATCAGCAGCAGGGCCAGCAGGCTCATTCTTGGCACCCCAAGGCCAAGTCTAACACTTCCTCAGTTAGGAAGCCCAGAGGTAAAGGTCCAGTCAGCCTCTCCGCTGGTTGTTCCTCCAAGCCTGCCCAGTGACAGGTTGAGGGGTGCCGCCCCATACCCCGTCACACCTCCCCTGGGTCCCCGGGGGGGGGGGCAGCTCAGCCACTTTCTTTCCGCCTGGTCCGCTATCACCACAGATTGCTGGGTGCTGGAGGTGGTCAGCAGGGGTCTGCCTCTGGAATTCGAGCAGACCTCTCCTTTTCAAGCCCACACCCCGTGGGGGGGCCACTGGATTCGCAGCCTCTCTGTCGGCTCGCCGAGGTGACATAGCCCTGCTTCTCCAGAAGGAGGTAGTCAGCAAGGTGGCAGATCCTCCTCCTTGCCCAAGGTTTGTGTACAGGTACTTCCTGGTCCCAAAACGGAGGGGGGCTGGCGCCTTATTCTCTATCTGCATGACCTGAACAAGTTCCTAAGGCCACACACCTTTTGGATGGTCACTCTGGCCCTGATCATGACATCCCTGGAACTAGGCATGTGGTTCTGCTCCCTGGATCTTCTGAACACGTTTTTTATCTCCCAATCCATCTGTCCCATCAGCGGTTCCTCCGCTTTCGAGCAGAGGGAACCCTTTATGAGTTCGTGCCATGCCTTTTGGCCTTTCTTCAGCTCCCAGGGTCTTCACCAAATGCATGGCAGTGGTGGCAGCATTCCTGCGGTGCTGAGGGGTCCCGGTCTAAACTTACCTGGATGATTGGCTGATAGTAGCCCCCTCCAGGTTGGAGACGGAGCGGTCCAGAGATCTGGCTTTCTGGGCTTGCTCTCAACTAGGCCTCCTTATCAACTTGTGCCTTCGTTGGTGATCCAGTTCATCGGGGCGGAGCTCGACTCTCTCCGAGCCAGAGCCCGGCTCCCGGCGGACAGAGCCGAAGTCCTTTCCTCTTTTGCCAAATAATTTCTGGTTGGGCAATTGCTTGCTGCCTGTGACTCCCTGCCCCTTTTGGGTCTCATGGCAGCCTGCACCAGCATGGTCCATTAGCATATGCACCCCCTTGCAGTGGGGGCTGGCCCGCCAGTGGTCTCAGCGCTCTGGTCTCCTAGACCAGCCAGTGTCCGTGACCCAGAAGATTTGGGATGGCCTGCAATGGTGGCTCGTCCTAGCTCATCTGCAGGAGGAGATCCCGTTTGTCCGCCCCGAGCTGACTGTCATCTTGACAACCGATGCCTCTCTGATGGGTTGGGGTGCCTATCTGGGGGAGCACAGGGCCCATGGCCTTTGGTCCCCTCAGGAGTCCCGATGCCACATCAACCTGCTGGAGCTCCTAGCAGTTCGGTTAGCCCTGACCGCCTTCGCTCCATTTGTCCAAGGTCAGGTGGTTCAGGTCCAGACGGACAACAACCCGACCATGTACTGTCTTGCCTTTGTGCAAGGAAGCTCTCCGCATATGGTCTCTTGTGCTCAGCCTGGAGGTGGATCTCCTAGCCATCCATGTGGCAGGAGCCTCGAACAGTCTGGCCGATGCCCTCAGCTGGATAGGTGATGCATCTCACGAGTGGTCTCTCCTGCCGTAGGTAGTGCAGAATCTGTTCTCCTGCTGGGGCATTCCTCAGGTGGACCTGTTTGCCTCCAAGGAGAATGCGAAGCTGAGGCTGTTCCATGCTCCCCCCCCCGGGGCTCGCTGCAGGGGGATGCCTTCTTGAGGCCATGGACCCCAGGCCTCTTTAATGTGTTCCCTTGATCCACAAGGTGCTTCTCAAGGTGAGGAGGGACAAGGCAAGGTGCTGGTGATTCTGATAGCCCCAGGCTGGGCCCGCCAGTTCTGGTATCCAGATCTCCTCAACCTCAGCTCCAGGCTCCCGAGGCAGCTTCCAGTCCACCCAGACCTGCTCTCTGCCAACAAGGGGAAGGTATTCCACCTGGACCTTCAATCCCTGCACCTGACGGCCTGGTTCCTGAGCGGCTAGAGTTCCAGGCCTTGGGTCTTTATGCCATGGTTCTCAACGTCATTGAGGGGTCCCGTAAGGAGTCAAACAGAAAATGTTATGCCTTTAAATGGAAGAGATTTTCCATTTGGTGTCAGGGCAAGGGCTGCTCGTTGGCTAACATTTTGGACTACCTGTGGTCCCTTTCTCAGCAAGGGCTTCAGTCGACGACCCTTAAAGTGCACCTGGCAACCATGTCTGCTTACTGGGTGCAGGCCGGCAAGCAGTCGGTGGTGCAGGAGAAGGTGGTCTGGTGTTTTCAAAGGCCTAGATCACATATTCCCACTCTGGTGCGTGAACCTCCACCTCCGTGGGATTTACTGCTGGCATTGGCTAAGCTCATGGGCAAGTCATTCGAACCGATGCAAAGGTGCGATATCTTCCACCTGTTGTGGAAGACTGCCTTCTTGGTGGCTATCATGTCAGCCAGAAGGATTGGGGAGCTCCAGGCGCTTTCCGTAGAATCTCCTTACCTGGTCTTCCGCAGGGACAGGGTTGTCCTACACCCCCATCTGAAAATCCTTCTGAAGGTGGTGTCTGAGTTTCACTTGAATCAGTTATTGACTCTGCTGGTGTTTTACCCCAGTCACACCTTGGAGGCCGAATACAGGCTCCATACTTTGGACTTGATGAGAGCTCTGGCCTACTATAAGGGGCATACAGCTGAAGTTTGGGGAGAGGTTTGCCAGCTGTTTGTCACCTACACTGAAGCCGCATCTGGCAGACCTGCAGCCAAGCGGACAATAGGCAGGTGGATCACCTCCTGCATAGATCTCTGCTACAGGTTGGCGGGCAAGGAGCCTCCCAGAGGGATAAGAGCTCATTCTACCCGCCATACCGCTGCCTTGGTGGCTGCTTCTAGGGACGTCCCTATCCAGGAAATCTGTAGGGCTGCTACCTAGAAGTCAGCACACACCTTCATTTCCCATTACCACATCGACCTTGATTCACGCCAGGATGCTGGTTTTAGGGCCTCAGTTCTCAAGTCCTTGTTTCCTAAATAGGGGGTGCATGCCTTGCCTCCCTCCTCCTGGAGAAGTGCTAGAAGTCTGCAAAGAAGTATGTATTGAACAACATATCCATGTCCCTAGAAATACAGGTTACTGACCTGTAACAGGAGTTCTAGTAGTGGTATATGTTGTTCATCCACACAACCCCCCCGACCTCTCCAGCTTCGGCACACAACCTGGCTTCCAGCGGGCTAGATCTGGTGTCATGGGGTGAAGCTGAGGGTTTTACCACCCGGGTGGGTGGGAGGAGCCAGCTTGAAGACCTTCCGGCCCATCTTAAAGCGGCAAGGTACCTGCCAAGAAGTGTGAATGAACAACATATACCACTTCTAGAACTCCTGTTACAGGTCAGTAACCTGTATTTCCCCACTCTCTGGTCAGTGTTTCTTTGTCCACAGCTGCACATCTGTAGGCAAGATGTTGATGAATTGCTCCGTGGCAAATGTGTAAGTGATCTGTGGGACTGTTTTGCTCTCTGGTTGGATCCATTTTATCAGGAGTTCTCAGAGTTGAGTGAAGGCTTCTTGAGGATTGTCAACAGACTTGTACCTCAGAGCTCAAAATCTCTGCCTGTATGTCTCTCCAGAGATGTCATACCTTTTCAGGATTTTGCCTTTCAACAGGTCATAGTTTTCTGACTGTGCAGTGTCCATACTACTGTAGACAAGTTGGGCTTTCCCTGTCAGGTAGGGTACCACTCTGATTGTCCATTGTTGCTTTGACCATTTGCAGGTTGTGGCAACTCTTTCAAAAGTTGCCAGGTATGCCTCTGTATCATCTGAGGGACACAACTTTGTAAGTTTAATGGCTTTGAAATTGCTTGCATTCCGTTGCTCATCTGGGTCTCTGCTGGATCCTCTGCCTTTGATAGCTTGCAAGGCATCCACCCATCGCTGCTCCCGTTGCTACATCTCTTCTCTCATCTGCTGCTTTTGTTACATCTTCTCTTCTCTCCTCTGCTGCTCCTCTTGCTGCATCTCTTCTCTCCTCTGTGCTTCTAAATGTTGAAGCTCTATTTCTTTCTGCTTCTCCATCTCTTTTTGTTGTATAGTCCACCACTTGAAAAAGTCCATCAGGCTTTCAGGTTCTGTCCCTGCCTGTTCTTTTTCCATAACTTTGTGTTGGCAGTACAGTCTCAGCTTGGACTTCTATGTCTGCTAGTTTGGCTTCCATTCTCCTGGTAACAACTCCTGGATTTGCTGCTGTGGAATCCATACCTTCATCTGTGCTTCCCTGTTACTAGGTCCAGTACCCACGCACAAAACTCCTGTCTTAGGGTAGGCACAGTGTAAATCCCACTTCTAAAACCATCTGTCATTGAGGCACAGGTCAGAAAGCATAGGAAAAAGCAGGAGCAGTTGTAGAATTCACCAAAAATTATTTCTAGGATTGTGGATATCGTTCATCCACACTTATTGGCATGTCTCTTTTCCACTTTAAGGATCACCAGAAGTCTTCAAGCTGGCTCCTCCCATCCACCCAGGTGGTATATACCTCAGCTCCACCCCATGATGCCAGATCTTCCTTTCCGCTGGAAGATTCAGGTTGCCTCCTTCATGCTCACACATTTCGTAGGCCCTGGCTTTCAAAACTTCGATTTTACCGAAACTAAAACTCGTTCGAGTTAGGGATCGCTCCTTTGTGTCTTCGATTATGGAGGAAAAATCTTTGGTGTCCTTGCAGCCAGAAGATGTCAAGCACCGATCCCCATCTCACTTGCATCTACTGCCTAGCTGTTGGTCATGACACCTCGTCCTGCAACTTTTGTTTTGCTTTCCATCCCAACATTCTGGATGACCGCCTGGCATGCTTAAAGTTGTGGAGACTGGAGAAAAGGAACCTTCCAGTGAAGTCCAAGGTGGCTAGGTGGGTGGTTTCCGCCACTGTGGGCTCCGCCAAACAATTGGAACGCATGCAGGCATTCGAGGAAGAAGCAGCTCGTGCCGCCGACACTTGGGGCTTCTTCGTTCCTCTCAACCTAGGCTCCACTTTCTTGGGCTCCTTCCGGGAGTTGTGCCGGTCTCTCCCCACCCATGGAGAGGAGCCTGGGAGAAGGAAATGAGTAAGCCTTTGTTTCGGCGAAGGCGCTCTTGGAACTGAGAGAGGTCCCAGTCCCAAGAGCATGCAGTCTCGACTTTGGTTGAGATCGCTTCTTCAGCTGCTGGCTTTTTGGACATTCCATCAGGCCAGACGACCGAAGATGTGGTCGATGAGGTCGAGATTGTCATCTACCCCATTGACCCACTGTCGCCGGCTCCAGCCGACGACTCCTTGGAAAGGACTCCGGTCCTTGTCTTCCCCGATGAGGGGACCCAGTCCGCAGGTATTCCTATCAAGGACCCAGTTCCAGACTCCCAGAAGTCACCAGTCCTGCCGGTGCGTCCGCAGCGACCGAGTCGGCATGCCCAATCTCGGTCAAGGTCTGGAACCTCCTGTACCAAAGCACTGAGGAAGAGCCATAAGCACCCTAAAATGCCATTGATCGTCCTCGTCCTCCTCAGATGAGGAGAGACCCCGGCAGAAACTCCGGCGCTACGAGGCCCTCAAGTGGCAACAGCTGATCTTGTCTGGGCACAAGCCTACTCCAGCCATTACTTGGCTTTCACCTCCCAGGCCAAAGCCGACCCCTCTGGAGCCAAAATTTTCAGTTCCTCCACCTGCTGGGCTAGCAAATCTACCTCTTTGGCCTAAACCGGTCTCTCCACCCATTGTGGTGGAACAGCCGCCTAAGCAGCCTGTGGGAGGGGCTCCTTCAAAAGAAGACAGAACGGACTCTGGGCTTCCCTGGCGTTTATCAGTCATGGTCATCCCAGACCACACTCTGCGTGTCAAGGGTGATTTGGGCGGCAGGCCACTGTATCCCGACTCCTCGGATTTGGATGTCACCGAGCTTCACTCTCATCCTGGGGATGATGAGTCGTCCGTTGGCCTAGGGATGGAGGAATGTCCTTCCTCCTTCCAAGGGATCCTTCACCTCATCTCTGAGTCCACAGGGATGCCCCTGGAGCCCATCTAGAAAAAGGCAGAGTACCCTCTTACGGACATCCTTAAAAGATGGGATACCTGAATGGAGGCCTTTCCTGTGGCCGAGGCCATTGTTGGTCTGGCACTCAAACTCTGGCAGCATCCTGCCTCTTGTCCAGAACCGTCTGCCCGCATGGCCCGCAAGTACACGGTACACATGGGGTCCCTTGTGGGGTTCACAGAGCACCCTTCAGCCAAGAGCCTGGTAACCACCTCTGTGTTTAGGCGTACTGGCAATTCTAACGACATGGACTGACCTTCTGACAAAGAATCCAAGCTCTTGGATCAGTCGGCAAGGAAGGTCTATGCGGCTTCCTCTTTGGGCCTTCGTCAGGCAAGTTCAGCCATCATCATGGCACAGTTCTCTCATGCCCTTCTCGAGTTGTTAGACAGAGTCCTCCCACATCTCCCCGCAGACATGCACACCATGGTCAAGCAGGTCCATGACCAGGGCCAAGCTGCTGCCAAACAGCAGCTTCAGACAGCCCTGGACATTGGGGGCTCTTGTGCCCGCTCAATGGCTGCCACAGTTGCCTCTCGCCGCAGGGCTTGGCTGAGGCTCTCCTCCTTCCCGGCAGATACTCAGCACAAATTAGCTGACGTGCCCTTTCTTGGGACTGACTTGTTCGGCCCAGGAGTGGCCGGTCACTATCAGTGCATAGAACAATCCAATGCCACCTTGAATGCCACTTCTGCCAAGAGTTCTTCAGGCAAGAACCAGCAGAAGAAGAAGAAGATGCTCTTTTGGCACTCCTCCCCTGTGGCGCAGCAGTCCTCTGTCCAAGGGGGACAGCAGCACCAGCATCAGAAGCAGGCTCAAGCTTGGTGCCCTCGGCCCAAGCCTGGATCTCAACAGGCCCGTAAAGGAGGCCGAGGCTCAGGTCCTGGAGCCTCCTCTTCCAAGCCTGCTCAGTGACGGGTTGGGGGCTGCAACCCCTTCTTCCATCACGAGAGCTCTGGGTCATCCCGTGGGAGGGGCCAGCTTCGTCACTTCCTTTCTGCCTGCCGCACTGTCACTTCGGACAGGTGGGTTCTCGAAGTGGTTGGTCAGGGACTGCCTCTAGAGTTCCAGCAGTACCCTCCCAGCTGAGCCCATGCCCCTCAGGAGGAACGGATATCCGCTCACACCCAGTCTGCTGTTCGAGATGTCATTGCTCAGCTCCTCCTCAAGGAGACAATAGCTCCCATGGCCCCATGGCGGATCCTCTAGCAGACCCAGGCTTTGTCTCCAGGTACTTCCTGGTGCCCAAGCGGATGGGTTCTGGTGCCCCATTCTAGATCTCCATGACCTGAATCAGTATCTCAGGTCTCACACCTTTTCAGATGGTCACTCTGTCCCAGATCATTCTATCCTTGGAGGGAAACGTGGATCTTATCTGTGTCAATCTTCACCATTCATCACCTCTAGGTATAGTGTCCGGAGGTTGCGACCCCATAGGAGCTTTTTTTTTTTTGGATGGGCAAAGACGACGCACCATCGGCGCTGCCCTCAGGCCGATGCACTGCGTGGCGCTCGTGGGTTGTCCGTTAGCTGTGGGCGGCTCCGCCCTCTCGCCAGTTCATCTATCGCCGTAGAGGTCACACCTTGTGGGAAGCTCTGCACAAGAGGCCTGCTGTCTGTTCTCAAGCCTACCTCAGCTTCGACGCTGCTTCTCAATGCCGAATCCGTCGACGCCAACATAGTTCGACACCGTTTTATAGCCTGCCAGTTCCACTGTTCGCCACCACTCGACGTCGCTGATAAGACTGTTCCTTTTTCTGTATTGTTAGTGACATTGAGTCTTTGTTTGGTTGTTTTTTCCATAGGTCATGTCTTGGTAGGGGGGCAAGAAAACTTCAAAGATGGGACAGCCCCCTATGCGTCGGTGCCTGTGCGGCCATAAGTACTCCATCCCCGACCAGCATGACCATTGCTTCATGTGTCTTGGCCCACTACACGACATGGATTAGTGCGACGCCTGCTTCTCCATGGACCGTCGTGTCATCAAACGACGAGCGTGGAAAGTTGGACAAGCTCTGCCGACTTTCGGGGGATGGGCACACACTCGTTGGACCAAGCCACAATCTCTCGGCATTTCCTCCGGGTCCCCTCCTGGTTCTATACGGACATGGAAGAGGGGGCTTCTGCTCCTAATAGCCTTGCTGTTGCAGAAGCCCCTTCTGCGGTGCAGGATGTCCAGTATGTCCCCCCCGGGGCACGGGCAGGAGGCACCGCATTGGCAATCACCAGTTCGAGGGTGAAGGCTCCCCCAGTGTCATTTCCTCAGGCTGCAAGGCCTGGGTGGTTGCCATCCTCGACGCCATCTATCATCACCATCTTATGCCTCGGTGCTGTTTGCAGTGCCGTGGGTTGGGATGGTGCCCTGATAGGCTTCGGCCCCGATACTGCTGCCATCCTCAGTGCTGTGTCTTCTTTGAGCGCCATTCACGGTGCAGTTGGAGGCTTCAGTGCTGACTCTGGTGCAGTTCCTCGAACTGGTGCCCCACTCAGTTGGGATGGCAGCGGGCATCCACGTACTGTCTGGCACAGGACTTCGGTCTCCACCTCCTCGGAGGCAGAATCGGACTCCAAGTCAGATAGGCAGTCTGAGTTGTCTGGAGTTGTCTGCTCACGTGGACACCTTGGTAGTGTCCTCAACAGACCAGAACCAGCCTCCCTCTGAGGAGCGGACAGTTGGTGCTGGGTCCCGGGTCCGGGGTGCTGACCAGCAGGCAGTGGTGCAGGTCACCATTGTTCTGCAGCCTGGCCTTGGAGGGTTTTCTGACCCCTCAGTGGTGGTACCCCCTCAGGTGGTGTGCCTGGGTCGCCCAACTTTGGGGCTGATCGGAGCACCCACAGGAGGGAAGGGTGCTGCTCCCTAGATAGTTCCTTCGGGGACTGACCAGGGTTGCGAGCTGCCTAAGCTGGCTTTTTCGAGGAGAAGGGCTCTTTCAGACTCTGAGGGATAGGGGTTCGACATGGTGATACTTTTCTGGGACCCACCTGGATTTCGGAAGGAGTTGTAGTGCAGACCTCCGCCCTTCCTTTTCAGTCTCCTCAAGAGGGCCCTGTTCTTTGGAGGTAGGGGACCGTCCTTTTGGACTTTCACCGCCCGTCACCTCACGGGGGGATTCTTCAGGGCACAGCCCTAGGCAGTTCCAGTATGGTTGACCAGCTGTCGGCTGTTGAGTTTTCCGGAGCTCCCTCTTCCCTTGGGGCTCCAGGTGCGCTCTCTGGCCCAGGCAGAGGACAGTTAATTCCTGTTGTCGGCTCTGCCCCCTCTCCTCTGCCACCTCCTCCTGCTCTGCCAGGCATTCTTGGTCCGAGCAGCCCTCTCTCCTGGGAGCAGTTCAGAGCTGTGGCTACTCAATTTCCCTCTAATGTTAGGGTCATGGACAGGCAGGTTTTCCAGCCTTTCCCTGAGCAGCCAGCCTCTGAACCTTAGAGGTCCTCCGATTCTTCATCCTCTTCTTCAGGAGGAGAGGAACCATCTGTCCACATCTCTCCAGCTGCTGATCTTGCAGAGTATCAGCATTTCCTCGTGAGGATGTTGGAGGGCCTGCATATCACCCCACCCACTCAGCACAATCTGGAGCATGTGACTTGCACCTGTTTAGGCGATTTCAGTGCAGACAGTCTTGTAGTGCCCCCGTGGCCTGCTCCCTTTCGGGAGGGGCATTGCACTTCTGGCAGAGACTCTTTTCCGGAGTACCAGCCCCCAAGGATCTCTGGCAGATGTATTGCACCCCCCCGCCGGAGCCTCCAGTAGTCTGCCTCATCCTAGCTCAGGACTGACGCAACTGGGTACTCCCAGTGGGCTTTTCGCCCTTCTCCATGACCGGCCCCCAAATGCGGACTCCATGGATTTTGACTTCTGGGGGAGGAGGACTTTCTACTCAGCACGGTTGCTTCTTTCTATATCTGCACATCAAGCCCACTACGCTTCCTATGACAGGTTCCTGTGGTCCAGGCTAGGTCAACTCCTAGCCTCAATGCTTGATACGGAAGTAACCCGACAAGCCATTGCACTCTCTGCACGTGGCCTGGAGCTAGCAAGGCACCAAGCGAGGGCATCTTATGACACCAGTGAGCTTCCATGGGGTCGTGACCTACAGCCACTATACCCAAAGGTGATGAATGGTGAAGATGCACAGAAAGATCAGAATTACAGTAGGTACGTCATTTTCATTTTTGTTCACTGGATCTGGAGGATGCGTTCTTTCATGTCCCAATCCGTCTGTCCCATCAGCGGTTTCTCCGCTTCAGGGTCAAGGGGACGTTCCGAACCACACCATTCAGCCTGTCATCGGCCCCACGGATCGTCACCAAATGCATTGCAGTGGTGGTGGCCCATCTGTGGTGTCGGAGGATCAGAATTTACCCTTACCTTGACGACTGGCTTCTGGCAGGTCAGTCCCTACAGGAGGTGGAGAGATCCAGGGATCTGGCCCTACAGACCTGCTCCCAACTCAGCCTCCTAATCAACAAGGCCAAGTCGGAACTCGTGCCTTTTCAGGTGATAGGCTTCATCGGGGCAGAGCTTGACTTTTGTCAAGCCAGTCATTTCTGGTTGGACAGTTGCACCCTGCCTGGGACTTTCCACGCCTTCTGGGTTACATGACGGCATACACCTTGGTGGTCCATTGGGCCCGGTGGCACATGCGCCCCCTCCAGTGGGAGCTGGCCGCCCAGTGGACTCAGCGCCATGGTCAATTCGAACAGCTGATCATTGTAACCCAGAAGATGTGGGACGCTCTCCAATAGTGGACCGCCCCAGACCGGTTGCAGGAAGGGATCCCGTTTGTCCGCCCCGAGCCGATGGTCATTCTCACAACCGATGCCTCTCTCATGGGCTGGGGAGCCCACATGGAGGACAGAAGGGCCCATGAGCTCTGGACCTTCGAGGAGCCCTGATTCCACATCAACCTGTTGGAGCTTAGAGCAGTCAGACTGGCACTGTCAGCTTTCGCTCCTCCGCTCTGGGGTCAAGTGGTTCAAGTCCAGAGGGACAATGCCATGACCTTGTACTACCTCAACAAACAGGGCTCACACACTTCCGTCTGCTGTGCAAGGAGGCGCTCTGCATCTGGACCCTTGTGAGCTGATTGGAGGCAGATCTCCTAGCCATCCATGTGGCAGGAACCTCAAACCATCTGACAGATTCTCTCAACCATCTAGGCCAGACATCCCACGAGTGGTCTCTCCATCCAGAGGTAGCTTACAGTCTGTTCTCCCTTTGGGGCAAACAAGTGGTGGACCTGTTTGCCTCCAGGGAAAACACCAAGTTGAGGCTGTTTCATGCCCGCCCTCCCTCAGCACAGTTCACTGCAGGGGGATGCCTTCTCGAGCCCGTGGACCCCAGGCCTCCTCTACACCTTCCTTCCATTTCCCTTGATCCACAAGGTGCTCCTCAAGGTGAGGAGGGACAAGGCGAAGGTGATCCTGGTAGTCCCAGACTGGCCGCACCAGTTCTGGTATCCAGATCTCCTCAGCCTCAGATGCAGGCACCCGGAGTGGCTTTGTACATGCCCGGACCTGATATCACTCAGTCAGGGGAAGGTATGCCATCCGGACCTTCAATCCCTGTGCGTCACAGCCTGGTACCTTAGCGGCTAGAGTTTCAGGCTTTGGGTCTTTCTGAAGATGACTACACTGTTGTGGAGGCATCTAGAAAGGAATTGACCAGGAAGTGTTATGCCTTGAAATGGAAGTGTTTTTCCATTTGGTGTCAGGACAAGGGCCTGGACCCTCTGTCCTGTCCCATGGCTAACATTCTTGAGTACCTTTGGTCGCTCTCCAAAGGGGTCTACGGTCATCGACCCTTAGGGTTCACCTGGCAGCCATCTCTGTTTACTGGGCGCGGACCGGTCAGCTGACGGCTCGGGACACAGTGGTCGGTTGCCTTTTCAAAGGCCTGGATCACATATCCCCTCCGGTGCATGACCCTTCACTTCCATGGCATTTACTCCTGGTACTGGGAAAGCTCATGGGCAAGCCATTCGAGACCATGCACAAGTGTGACTTGTCGCACTTGTCATGGAAGATGGCTTTCCTGGTGGCTATCACATCAGCCAGAAGGACAGGGGAACTCCAGGTGCTTTCGGTGGGCTCCCCTTATCTAGTCTTCCACAGGGACAAAGTTGTCCTGCGCTCCCACCCGAAATTCCTTCCGAAGGTGGTGTCAGAGTTTCACCTTAACCATGTGTTGACTCTGCCGGTATACTACCCTAATTACACCTCGGAGGCTGAATGCAGGCTCCATACTTTGGACCTGAGATGTGCACTCTCTTATTATAAGGAGAGGATGGCGGAAATTAGGGGAGAGGTTCACCAGCTGTTTGTCACTTACGCTGAAGCCGCTTGTGGACTGTTGCAAGATGGATCACATCATGCATAGGTCTGTGCTATGAGTTGGTGAGCAAGGAGCCTCCCAGAGGGATACAGGCTCATTCTACCCGCCATACTGCTGCATCGGTGGCTGCTTCCAGGGACATCCCTGTCCAGGAAATCTGTCGGGCTGCTACCTGGAAGTCAGCAAACACCTTCATCACCCACTACCACATCGACCTTGAGTCACATGGGGATGCTGGTTTTGGGGCCCTAGTTCTCCAATCTCTGTTCCCAAAGTAGGGGATGTGCACCTTGCCTTCCTCCTCCCAGAGAACTGCTAGGAGACTGCCAATAAGTGTGGATGAACAACATATCCATGATCCTAGAAGAACAGGTTACTTACCTGTAACCGTAGTTCTAGGAGTGGTATATGTTGTTCATCCACACGGACCCATCTGACCTCCCTGGCTGTGGACACACAACACCTGGCTTCCAGTGGGCTAAGATCTAGCATCATGGAGTGGAGCCGGGGTGTATACCACCTGGGTGGGTGAGAGGTGCCAGCTTGAAGACTTCCGGCGATTCTTAAAGGGGAAGGGGACATGCCAATAAGTGCGGATGAACAACATATACCACTCCTAGAACTACTGTTGCGGGTGAGTAACCTGTTCTTCTGTGCCAGTCTGCTTGCCCGCTCCACACTGCTCCCTCATCAGAGGCCAGAACAATTTTTTCCACCATGTGTGCCAGTCTGCCAGACCCATCCCTCCACTCCATCAATGAAAAACCACAGCAGCGAGGCTTGGACACACCTCAGGAGCAAGGGGCTGACCCAGGCGACCGCCGTGCATGATGGAAAAAATTGTTCTGTGCCAGTCTGCTTGCCCACTCCACCCTGCTCCCTCACCAGAGGCCAGAACAATTTTTTCCAACATGTGTAGCAGTTTGCTAGGCTCATCCCTCCACTGCCATCTCCAAGGAACCACAGCAGCGAGTCCTGGACACACCACTGGAGCGAGGGGCAGACCCAGGCGACTGCCATCCATGATGGAAAACATTGTTCTGTGCCAGTCTGCTTGCCTGCTCCACCCTGCTCCCTCACCAGAGGCCAGAACAATTTTTTTCAACAAGTGTGCCAGTCTGCCAGGCTCACCCCTCCACTCCCATCTCTCAGGAACCACAACAGTGAGTCAAGGACACACCACAGGAGCGAGGGACAGACCCAGGTGACTACCACACATGATGGAAAAAGATTGTTCTTTGCCTTTCTGGTTGCCCGCCCCACCCTGCTCGCTCACTAGAGGGCAGAACAAATTTCTCCAGCACGTTTGCTAGTCCACCAGGCCCACCCCTCCACTAACATCTCTGAGGAACCACAGCAGCGAGTCAGGGACACACCACGGGCGCGAGGGACGGACCCAGGTGACTGCCATACATGATGGAAAAAAATTGTTCAAACAACATGAAGTCTTGCTGTATTCAGACATAATGCAGTTAGCCCCAGCATTTGAACTGCCCTGGAGAGGAAAGAGTTAACTCTATGCAGAATCATAGAACGTTGAGCTCGAGTTCGGTTTTCAAACCTCTGTCTGTGGTACTTCCCAGAGCAACCGTCAGATTCTTTACTCTGCCTAACAGTGAAGTCACTCCGGAGATTTCCTCTGCTCGGCTCGGTAAAAGTAAAGGGTTCAGTTTAAACCACATATTTTTTTTGTATTTTCGGATTTCCAGCCTCTGTCTGCGGTACAGGTAGTGTGTAAACAGGTGGTGACTGTATTTTATTTTGGTGAAAAAGTGGAAATTGTCCTTTTCTTCGGTTTCTTCCCGGTCAGTCCAGTTTGGAACAGACTTTGTTAATTTTAATTTTATTTTTTCTGGGATTAGTGTGCTGTACCGGTACTGATCGGTTTCAAAAGAACCGGACCTTTTGTTGGTTCTTTTAAAAAGCCCATGACACGGTTTGTAACCGATCGGTTATTGTATTACCTGGTTTGAAAGCTGCAACAGGGTAGTTTGTTAGGTTGGCCATGTCTAAGAAACCCAAGAAGAAAACCAGTCCCACTGGATTTCAACACTGTACTGAGTGTGGAGAGGCCTTTGCTAAGGCTGACCCCCCACCTCATCTGTGTTTAATGTCTGAGGTTTGGCCACCTCAAGTCAGATTGCCAAATCTGTAAAAACTTTCCAAAATCCGCTCTAGATAAAAGACTGAGTAGGCTGAAGGAAAGGGAGGCCGAGAAGTCCGTAGATCCGGATGGCCAGTCCGGTTTGGTTGCAGCCGAACCTGAGGAGGTGCCTACTGACCTAGGCGATACCTCCTCAGGCAAAAGGAGAGCCTACCCCGAAGGGTCAGTTCCGTCAAAGAAAAAGCACAAGTCTGCCGGTTCGGATCCTGTACCTCACTCTCCAACCGCAGACGAAATAGCTAAAGCGATTAGTATTGTTCAGTTGCTTAGACCAGTTCCATCTGAACAGGTACCGCCGGTTCAGCGGTGGGTTCGGTCGGATCCGTCTCTTCCGGATTATGATCCAGATGCTTATTATGAGGAGTGGAAGGGAGACGAAGACTATCTCGGTGATGATGGCGATGATGATGGTGACGATGAGGGGGGCTCTGGATGTGCCCATTGAACCGGACATCTCCCCAGACAGGCCCTCAGGTGTCTCTCCTCCCAAGTTCTCTGAGTGGCCTTCACATTTTTTGTTCTGTAAAAAGGTGGCAGAAACCCTGCAGCTTCCCCTGGTTGAAGCCGCAGAGTAGGAGGATGAAGAGCCTGATTTTGTGGAAATGATGGGCATCCCAGAGTCCAAAAAGCTGTCTATCCCTCTTCATAAATCCTTGGGGAAACAGACACACCAAATTTTACAAACTCCTAATTCACTACCTCCTGTGGATAAGTGAATGGACAGAAGGTATTTGTTATCAGGCTCAGCTGCTGAGTTCCTTTATAGTCATTGCAGCTATGTTGGGGTAGTGCAGGCTGCAGCCTGTGACAGGGCTAACATTTCTTTGGCTTCACACACCCTGGATAAGGACTCCAGGAAAGTAGATGCCATGGCCAAAAAACAGTATTTGGCATCCTCTTTGGGACTCAGGCAGGCTACTTATATGGCTTACACAGCCAGGTACCAGAAATCCAGATGGGATACAGTTCTGGAACTGGATAAACAGGCCTCTCCCCAGCTAGCCAAGGAGCTGGGTGAGGTGGCTGCTGATGGAATTGAGGCATCCAAAATGCAATTTCATGCTGCTGTGGACTCCAGTGATGTGGCATCTGGAGTCATGGCTACATCTGTGTCCCTCAGAAGACATGCTTGGCTCAGATGTACTAGCGTTTCACAGGATACCCAGACTAAGGCCATGGATTTTCCTGTAGTAGATAACTCTCTGGGGAGCAGACAGTGGCTTACATGAAGAAAATGGATGCATACAGGACCACATACATGCGTGCACAGGCCAAGGAAAGGCAGGCCACTCCATACAAGCAGCAGTCTAGGAGCAGGGGCAGGCCCTTTCAAAGGCCTTTTTACCAAGCCCAGTCCTCCTTTTCCTTCCCACAGAGGGGGTTCTTCAGAGGGAGGGAATAGGAGGGGGATGAGCAGGGCTGCTTCCTCCTCCTATCAGTCTAAGGCTCCTGCCAAGCAGACACCCTGATGTGTCAGCCCGGGTCGACTCCCCATTTCCAGTAGGAGGCAGGCTGGCTTACTACTCCCAGGCCTGGAAGTCTGTGACCTCAGACAAGTGGGTCCTGGAATTAGTAAGCCAGGGACTGGCCCTCAGGTTCAAAAAATGTCCGAAAAAGAGGACCAAGTCTTTTCCACCTGCACCAGTCTCAGAAACCTTTGCCCTAGAGGCAGAGGTTTCCTCTCTTCTAGCTCTCAAAGCTATAGAGAAAGTTCCTACTCAGCACAAGGGAAAAGGACTGTATTCCAGGTGCTTCCTTACCCCAAAGGAAACAGGGGAGCGGCGACCCATCCTAGACCTAAGGTATTTGAACAAACACATTTCAAAGCCCAAATTCAAAATGGTAACTCTGGGAATAATCCTTCCCTCTCTAAGGCCAGGGGATTGGCAAGCATCTCTGGACCTCAAGGATGCCAACTTCCCTATTCCTATCAGGTGCTCCCAGAGAAAATACCTCAGGTTCGAGTTGCCTTCAGGCCATTACCAATTCAGAGCCATGTCATTCGGCCTAACATCAGCTCCAAGGGTGTTCAGAAAGTGCCTTGCAGTAGTGGTGGCTTACCTCAGAAGACAGGGTATCACCATCTTCCCATATCTGGACAACTGGCTCTTAGTGGGTCAGTCACCTTTACAGGTCAAGTCAGCTCTTCAAACTACCCAGGACCTACTCAGCTCCCTGGGGTTTCTTCTCAGTTTTCCAAAGTTTGTACTCGAACCAGTTCAGTTTCTCACCTTTATAGGCATAGAGTTGGACATTGTGTAAGCAAAAGCCTTCCTTCCCCTGGCAAGGGTGAAGGCCCTAGTGGATCTTGCTTCCTCCTTTCGACCTTAGGTCTCCTGCCCAGCATGACAGTTCCTCCACCTCCTGGGCCACATGGCAGCTTCCTTGGCAGTGGTGCAGGGAGCAAGTTTCCCAGATGAGGGACATTCAGTTTCATCTGAGGTCTTTTTGGTCTCAAAAGAAGGATTCACTTATCAAATTGATTCCAGTGACTCAGACTCTGGTCCAGGCTCTCCAGTGGTGGCTGGACCAGGACGACCTCAGACAAGGGGTTCCATTTCTCCCTCAAGTCCCATCAGTAGTTCTAACTATGGATGCTTCTCTCCTAGGGTGGGGAGCCCACCTGGGAGCCCTGACAGCTCAAGGGCTCTGGTCTCCACAGGAGTCTCTCCTTCATATCAATCTCCTGGAACTCAGAGCAGTTTTCTTAGCCCTGCAGAGCTTCTCGGATTCAGTCAAGGGCAAAGTGGTCCAAGTCAGAACGGACAACACCACCATAATGTGGTATATCAGCAAGCAAGGAAGGAGGCACTCAGTCCTTGGCTTTGTGCACAAAAGCCATGAAGTTGTGGTCTCTGGCCTATTTTCTTCAGACTTCTCTGGTAGCAGTTCACCTTCCAGGGAAGGACAATGTACTAGCAGATGCTCTGAGCAGAATTTTACAGGGACACCATGAATGGTCCCTGGATCCTCACATCCTGAAGGTCATCTTCTCCAGGTGGGGCACTCCAGAGATAGATCTCTTTGCAGAACCGGACAATCATCAGCTTCCTCTCTTTTGTTGCAGACCTCCAGTCCTGGGGACAGTTCCTCAGGATGCTCTTTTTTTGGACTGGAAGGGCATGTTTCTCTATGCCTTCCCTCTGCTGTTCAGAGTTCTGATCAAGATCAGGACTCAACCCTTCACAGTGATACTGGTGGCTCCAGATTGGGCCAGACAGCCTTGGTATCCTCTACTGCTGTCCTTGTCAATGTCACGTCCCCTGTTTCTGCCCAGGACATACAATCTCCTGTCCTCCTCCCAGGGGCGGATCTGGTACCCCAATCTCCAGTCTCTCAATCTCAAGGCCTGGCTCTTGAAGAGTTAGAATATGCAGCACTACATCTTTCTCAGGGAGTTCTGGATATTTTGAAGGTCTCCAGGAAACCTTCTACTAGAAAAACTTACAACTCCAAATGGAAAAGGTTCAGTATTTGGTGCTCTCAGAAAGGCATCCTGCCCGATTCTGCAGACATTTCCACAACCTTAGACTATCTAGTTTATCTCAATGGTTTAGGCCTTAGGCCTGCCACTCTGAAGGGTCATCTAGCAGCTGTCTCTGCATTCCTCTCAGCAGGGAAGGGCTCTTCTCTGGCATCTCATCCTGTTTTCAAAAAGTTTCAAAGGTCTGGTTCACATTAACCCTCCCTTTAGGGTTCCCACTCTGCCTTGGGATCTTAATGTCTGCATAGCACAGCTAATACAGCCACCCTTTGAACCTCTGGCTTTGGCCGAATTGAAGTACTTGATCTGGAAAACTGTGTTTCTGGTAGCTATTACTTCTGCCAGGCGGATTAGTGAGTTACAGGCCCTGTCAGTTGAACCTGACTTCATCTCCTTCCATAGGGACAGAGTGGTCCTAAGAACCAATAGGAGGTTCTTGCCGAAAGTGGTATCAGATTTTCATCTGAACCAGTCTGTATCTCTCCCTGTGTTTTTCACTGACCATTCTTCTTCAGGTGAAAGAAGGTTACACAGTCTGGATGTTAAGAGGGCCCTTAGCTACTACATTGAGCATTCTAAGGCACATAGAAATGACTGTCTTCAATTGTTTCTCACTTATGGTGAAGTGGGGAAAGGTAAGCCTGCCACTAAAAGAACTATTGCCAGGTGAATTGTTTCTTGTATACAATTTTGTTGTGACAAGTTGGGTAGGACTCCCCCTTCAGGCCTGAGGGCTCACTCGACTAGGGGTACAGCTGCTTCTCTAGCTGCGGCCAGAGATATACCTTTGTTAGAGATCTGTAAAGCAGCCACCTGGAAAACAGTACTTACTTTCACCAAGCATTACTCCCTGGACATCCAGGCTAGGAGTGATGCTACGTTTGGTACAGCAGTACTGCAGAGCCTCTTCCCAGAGTAGGTTCTACATTCCCTCCTCCTTAGGGAACTGCTTGGTAGTCTGCATTATGTCTGAATACAGCAAGACTTCATGTTGTTTGAAGAAAAAATTACTCACCATAGTATTGTTGTTTCTTCTAATGGAGTCTTGCTGTATTCAGACCTCCCCCCTGCCTCCCCTTTCAGAACCTGGTTTTGGGAAGTGGGCTGGCAGGTACAGTGTTGCTCCTCAGGGGTGTACCTTGTACCTTCCCTCTTGGGTAGGGTAGATCTTATTATTTTACTGGTGTTTTTACTTAAATATTGTCACTACCTTTCCTTCTTGGGTTCTGAACTTGAGTCTTTTGGGCCCAAAAGGAATCTTTTGCCCTTTGGCTATAGTTGAACAATTTCCATACTATAGTATATTAGTTAGTTTGCTCGTAAGAATATGATGGTTACACTGGAAAGTACCACAGACAGAGGTTTGAAAACCGAGCTCGAGCTCAATATTCTATGCTTCTGCATAGAGTTAACTCTTTCCTCTCCGGGGCAGTTCAAGTGCTGAGGCTAACTGCATTATGTCTGAATACAGCAAGATTCCATTAAAAGAAACAACATTACTATGGTGAGTAATTTTTTCTTCTGTGCCAGTCTGCTTGCCCGCTCCGTCCTGCTCCCTCACCAGAGGCCAGAACAATTTTTTCCCACAAGTGTAGCAGTCCGCCAGGCTCATCCCTCCACTCCCATCTCCGAGGAACCACAGCAGCGACTCAAAGACACACCACGGGAGCGAGGGGCTAACGCAGGTGACCGCCATACATGATGGAAAAAATTATTCTGTGCCAGTCTGTTTGCCCGCCCCACCCTGCTCCCTCACCAGAGGCCAGAACAAATTTTTCCAACAGGTGTGCCAGTCCGTCAAGCCCACCCCTCCACTCCATCTCCGAGGAACCACAGTAGCGAGTCAAGGACACACCACAGGAGCGAGGGACGAACCCAGGTGACTGTCATACATGATGGAAAAAAATTATTCTTTTTCATTCTGGTTGCCCGCCCCACCCTGCTCGCTCACCAGAGGCCAGAACAATTTTTTTTCACCATGTGTACCAGTCTGCTAGGCCTTCCCCTCCACTCCATCAACGAGAAACCACAGCAGAGAGGGTTGGACACACCATGGGAGCAAGGGTCAGACCCAGGCAACTGCGATACATGATGGAAAAAACTGTTCTGTGCCAGTCTGCTTGCCCGCTCCATCCTGCTCCCTCACCAGAGGCCAGAACAATTTTTTCCACAATGTGTGCCAATCTGCCAGGCCCACTCCTCCACTCCATCAATGAGAAACCACAGCAGCAAGGCTTGGACACACCACGGGAGCAAGGGGCGGGCCCAGGCGACTGCCACAGATGATGGAAAAAATTATTTCCAACATGTGTGCCAGTCTGCCAGGCATGTCCCTCCACCCTCAACACAGAAGAACCACAGCTGCGCAGTTTGACATGTACTTAAAACAAAACCAGAAGCATTTGTTTACATCAACAGTACATTTTAATATGGCCTCCACTTCTCTCTGAGGGCCCAATGTTTTTAAGCACTTCACCCCGAGTCAGAACCCCATCCCACAATTCCTTATTTTATTTTTACTTCCTCTCCTGGGTTCCCCTGAGCACCTCCCAAGCAATACAGTTTTTATGAAGACAATCCCCCTTAGCTGAACCCCCAACTTAGCTCCCAGTCTTCCTCCATTTTTGAAGCACTTGACCCCTTAGTCTGGAGTTGGACCATCGGCTTCCACCATTCCTCTTAATTTTTTTTTGTTTTTTTTTTTTTATGGCTTGTTCCCCTGCCAGCAGTCGGCAGCAGAGTAGAGCAGGATGCATCTCAGTTGCTTCTTGCTCTCTCTCGCTGCTCATTCCTTGTTCCTTGTTTGCACCGTTCCGCACTCGCATCAGTAGAACACACCTGCTCAGCTCTAACTCCTTCCCTCACCTGTCCGCCTGTATTTATAATGTATTCTGATTTCTTTGTGGGACCTGAGGGGGAGCAAAGCACACAGAAAGGGCACAAAGAAACAAACAAAGGAGTGGGCATTTCAATTGGGTTTTGCTGGTGTGACACGCTGTAGTGACTTCAGTAGCGTGTCACATGCCAGCAAACCCATGCGGTGCTCTTGTTCTTCAGGTAGCACTCGGGGTCAGGACTTCAAGGGATAATCATAATGAGGACTGAGGGCGGAAGGGCAATACTCGGGAGATGGCTGGGGAGGCACAGAGGATTGTAGCAGCATCGTGTGGCAGAAGACAGTGTAAACTTCGGGACAGATGGCTGGGGGAATCTACAGTGGGCACAACAAATGTCCGCAGCCCATGTAAGTATGGGAGGACAACATATTTTGTAGGGAGTGCATATTTTAGCGGGCGTGGGGGAAAATAATCGCGTTTTCTGCGATTTTTCCAGCGGCCATGGCCATTGTCCACACTGACGGACTCTGTTTACAATACATTAGAGCAGTCCTAGATATAATTTCAGCCAGAACTCACCGGCCAGCCACCCAGCATGCCACACCCTTGTCTCTGGCATCACCCATACAGACTTACAAAGTAGTCACAGCTAGACAACTGCTATGCCTTCTGGGTCACTTGCTTGCTACCGCCCCTACGATATCCCTTCACCACTCTTAATATGAGACCTCTTCTGTGCATCCTCCAGATTCTGTGGTCTCAAACCACAAGAAAACTTTTAAAGCCACTTCAGAGTCACTGCCTCTCTACTTTCAGCTCTATCTTGATGGTCAGTCAAAACCAATTTATGAACAGGCAATGCGTTTTCGATCCTTCCCTTTCCTGCAGCCGTTCACCACAGTTGCTTCCCTGACAGGAGGGTGCTTGCCCCTGGTTCCTTCTTGGCCATGTGCGTGTAGGCCACTTCTCTCTCAGCCTCACATCAATCACCTTGAGCTGTGGGCATTCCACTTAGCCCTTCTGGCATTCCAACCTTTTTTTTTCTGCCTAGACTGTTGCTGATCCAGTCAGACTTCCTCACCCGTCAAGAAGGTGCTACCTGTCTTCCACCTCTTGACTACACATTAAAGAACTAGACGTGTCCTCTCCTGTTGCCTATCTCCTACTGGCCTCCCATAAACCAGCACCCAGAGCAACATACATTTCCAAATGGCAACACTTTTCCATATGGGCTACCTTTTGATCTTGGGGCCATTACTCTTGTCCACTGACGAAGGCTCTGACTACTGGGCCTCACTATCTAAGTCCAGTTTGTTATTCTTACATCACAGTAAAACCACACGGCCGCCGTCTTGGCCTTCCATGAACCTCTGCATGGCATGTTACTGTATCAATACCATTTAGCTCAGATGTTTTTGAAAGGCATGATCTTACTTCGAGAAACAGCTCTTGCAGCAGGTTACACCATTAGGACTGAAGCCGGCAGGTGACAGGACCCCACGGAAATTTTCTAGCTAGCAATATTCAGCAGGGACTGCTCCCGACATCGGTCCCGCCCCCGACGTCAGGCACAGTACATAAGCGGGTGGTCCCTCAGAATCCCCAGTTCTTATCCCACCATTGACTCACCAGCATCAGCCTCTAAGTCTTTACCTAGCGCACGACAACTACAGAACTTACTGCATTTTTCAAACTGAGGTCCTCTCCAGCTCCTTTGCTTGAGGGTCACCTTTCCAAGTGTGCCTGCAGAAAACGGATCCCTTTCAAGGATCCTCCCTCCTCCTGCATGCAGTGCCTAGGCCCAGACCATGATATCAAGGCCTGCACCTTTTGCCAAGGGTTCAATAGCCGCACCAGGATCCGCCGTCAGAAGGCACTTCAGGCATATCTTCTGGAAGAAAAATTGAAAAGGATGGACCGTGAACCTTCCTCCAGGGGAGAATCTTCCTCGAAGGCCCATAAACACTGGGACAAGCACGGGAGAAAGTAAGGTCCAGATCCCCAAACCGGGCCTCGGACTCCCGCAGCTCAGGCTCCACTAGATCAGACCGCTCTCCCTCCAGGGCTCGGTCTCAGCCCCCCCATCCCGGTTAAGGACGGGCTTCAGGCGGCTCTTCTGCGCTTCAGCCAATCAAGACTTCGAGGCCGTCGGCTTCCTCCACTCCCTCCAAGACCTCTGTTTCAAGTCTTCCGAGCACCATAAATCTTCCTCTTCCACCTGAAGTTGAAACACCGACTCCAGATCAGTCTCCCAACCTCCCAGAGGTCGTGATCCAACTCTTAGGAAGACCAAGGACCTGACGTCCCTGGAGCGGGTGTCGGACCTGACGTCAGCTAAGCACTCCAAGTCTGCCAGGTGCTCGCCGGCACCAAGGACACCAGCCAGACACTAGTGGCCGTGCATTCACCAGATCCAAAGGCGTCGGCCAAGAGACTGACGTCGGCATCGCACTTTCCAGAGCGGAAGACCGCGCCCCCCGTCACCGGCAGATGCCTGTCACAGGGACTCTACGGAGGATGATGCTACACTGCCCGAAGACCAGGCGGCTTACACCGAGGATGCTGGGCTCCCCCGGGAATCTTCCCTGAACCCGGAGACACCTGTAGACCTGACGCCTGACAGACCACCGGCGCCAGGCCCGTCGTCGGGCATGAACATAGAAGAAGTAAAGGAACTCTTTACCTTCTGATGGGACACTATCTGAAAGGATGTGGTCCCTGTTAAACCTCCTCCTCCTTCTTTGCCCCCTCCTCCACCAAAGGGGCCAGCAGAACGACCACCAACCCCTAAGAAGCAGACTCCACCTCCTAGGGGCATATCCAAAGACAGGAGAAGGCCTCCCTCATGACCTCCATTAGGGTCTCTCAGCCCCAAGTGACCCAGACAGCGTCGGTATACTCCGTCGGGGGGAGGACTCCAGATCGGACACCTCAGACTACTCCAGATCTCCTTCTCCACTCAGCATCTCCTCTCCTGACCCACATGACCTCCCCAGGTCTCCTCCAGATGATCCCTCTTTCACTGAGATCATGAGGCACATCCAGGTCAACATGGGGTGGGATGCTGAAGACCTTGACCCTTAACGACAATGCCTTGCCTGCTGTCTTCGGCAGAAAGACCCAAAGCCTGTGGTAGTGCCACCCTTGGTAGACACTTTTGTGGACGTCACCAGGCTAAGTGGAAGCATCCGCACTCCACTCCCACAGTACTAAAGAAGGCTGACCACCTGTACAAGGCCCCGAGAGAGGACCAGTACTTGGCTCAACAACCCCTGTCAGACTCCCTGGTCATCACGGCCTTGCATGACCGGTCTCAAAGACCACAACATATGAGCACACAGCCACCGGACCAGGAACCCAAGCAACTGGATGCCCTGGGGGGATGCACATATGCGGCTGCTACATGCGCCATCAGGTCTCTGAACTACTTCACTCACATGGTACAGTTTCAGAATACCCTGTGGGAACGGGGCCAGGACCTGGTCGATAAGCTTCCGGATGGCAATCAAAAGGCGGAGCTCCTCAATCTTCTCCGCACAGGTCAGATGTGGGTACCCAAGTGCTACAAGCTGCATATGATTCTGCGGACTCATCTGCCAGAGCTGCAGCTTTAGGCTTTTGTCTCTGGAGACACTCTTGGCTCCGCGTCTCCGGCTTCACCCCGGACGTACAGAACATTCTTGACGTCCCATATAACGGCGAAGTATTCTTTGGTGAACCCTCGGAGAAGGTATCATCACCAAACTCCAGGACGCTGGAAAGGCAGTCTGGTCTATACAGGCCATGTACAGATCCAGGCTTGGTTCCTTTCACAGGAACCAGAGCCATTTTCGCAGCCGGCATCAAAGGCAGCAGCCACGTTCCGGCCAGCAGCAAAGGGGCACTTTTCAGCTTAAAGCTCAGGTGAAGTCGTCCCCAGGCAGAGGCCAACATTACATGAAATTGGCCCAGCCCACAGGGACCAGTGCTGCCACAACATGACTCCTTCCTGGCCCCCACCTCTCCTCTGGATCAACAGGTGCAAAAGGTCGGGGGTCGCATCACTCGCCACTTTTCAGGGTGGCAGTCAATTACCGCCGACAGGTGGGTTCTTCAATTGGTCAAGAAAGGCCATTTCATAGAGTTTCTCGACCACCCACCAGCCAGACCTCCCCTGCTCTTCCGTTGCTCAGGTCAGCATGCGCTCCTCTTACAGCAGGAGGTGCTCGCTGTTCTGGAAGAAGAAGCTGTAGAGCATGTACCATGGAACCAGAGAGGTCTAGGATATTATTCTCACTTCTTTCTGGTTGCAAACAAAACAGGGGACCTCCATCCGATACTGGACCTCAGCAACCACAATGAATCGGTCCTGTGCAAATGCTTCTGCATGGTGACCCTCCCAGGTCTGATTCCCATGCTCAAGCAGGACACCTTTCTAGCATCCCTGAACATGCAGGATGCTTACTTGCTCATACCTATTGCTCAGGCGCACAGGAAATTCCTGCGCTTCGAGTTTCAAGGTCGCCATTATCAGTTTCGAGCCCTTCCCTTTGGGCTGTCATCGGCACCTCGGGTGTTTACGAAGTGCATGGCAGTTGTAGTGGCATCTCTGAGGAGACAAGGCCACTACATGTTCCCCTACCTGGACAACTGGCTTCTCATGGCGCCCTCCCCTGATGTCCGCCATTCACTGTACTCAGTCTCTGTTCGAGACGTTGGGCATCATCATCAGTCATGAGAAGTCATGCCTGGTTCCATCTCAGACTCTGCAGTTCATAGGTGCAGTTCTGGACACCGTCCAGGGGAAAGCCTTTCTTCCCCCCGGACAGAGCGGAACACATCAGATCCCTCATCAGGGACTTTTCAGCGAAGACGTCCATTCCTGCCAGACTGGTCCTTTGCCTGCTCGGACACATAGCTGCAGCCATTGCAACAGTCCCACTAGCCCGTCTCCACATGCGGGTAACCCAGTGGATGTTAAGGGTCCAATGAGATCAAAAGCAAGACCATCTGCAGCACCCAATCCGGATCACGAAGGCCGTAATCCAGGATTGGCAATGGTGGCTAGATTCGAGGAATCTGTTGATGGGAGTCCCCTTCACTGCACTGTCTCCGATTGTGACACTGTCCACAGACGCCTCAGGACTTGGACGGGGAGCACACCTCGATGGTGTTTGGTCTCAGGGCCTGTGGACGGCCCAAGAGTCTCATCTCCACATAAACATCCTGGAAATGACAGCAGTTCTTCATACCCTGCAGGCCTTCCAGTCAGAGATCCTACTGGGTACTCTTCTGTTACAAACAGACCGTTCCGCAGTGATGTATTACCTCAACAAACAAGGAGGCACCCACTCCTACCTGCTTTTCAGGGAGGCCATGGGGGTGTGGGATTGGGTTTTGCAACACGGCACAAACCTCATTGCTGTTCATGTCCCAGGGGTGGACAATGTCGTTGCAGATGGCCTGAGCCGCTCTCAGGCCAAAGTCCACGAATGGGAACTACTCCAGGAGGTAGTAGAGGATCTGTTTCTCAGATGGGGCACACCAGAATTAGACCTTTTTCGTCCCCATCCAACGCAAAACTGCCCAATTTTTGCTCGCTGGATCCAGGGCCTGGTGTTTTCTTGCGAGATGCGTTCTCTCTCCTGGGCGGGCAGATTCCTCTATGCCCTCCCCCTTTTTCCGTTGATCCAGAGGGTTCTTCTAAAACTTCGCAGAGAGCAAGCGTCGCTAATACTTATTGCGCCATTTTGGCACAGGCAGATCTGGTTCCCTCTTTTGCATCAGCTGTCCCGGGAACCTCCAGTGCCGCTGCCAATCAGCTCCCACTTGCTGTCTCAGGAGGCAGGTTCCTTGGTCCATCCGGACCTACGCTCCCTGAACCTACACGCTTGGCTCCTAGAAACATAGCCATGATGCAACACGGGGTCTCGCAAGAGGTAGCAGACATTCTGGCTGCTGCTAGGAAACCGGCTACCCATGCAACCTACTCCATGAAGTGGTGCAGGTTTTGTATATGGGTTCAGGCACACGGTTTTTCGCCTTTGGATTGTCCAGAGAAGTTGGTCTTGGACTACCTGCTGTCCCTTTTCCAAACAGGCTTGGCTTACTCCTCGATTAAGGTACACCTGTGTGCCATCTCAGCCTATCACATTCCTATAGGCCAACACACTATAACTCAGTTGGACACGACACGAGCCTTCCTGAGGAGTGTCCTCCACCTTAGGCCCCTGATTAAGGATCCGATTCCACCATGGGATCTACCCTTTGTCCTGGAGCAGCTTACGCTGCCACCCTTTGAACCAGCTGCGGATTGCGAGCTACGTCTTCTTACTTGGAAGACGTTGTTTTTAGTTGCCGTTACCACAGCCAGAAGAATTTCTGAACTCCATGCACTTATGTGCAAAGAACCTTATTTTGTGTTCCACCAAGACAGGGTATCACTACGCACTAATCCTAAATTTCTGCCTAAGGTGGTCTCAACTCTCACCCTTAATCAGGATATCGATCTACCAGTGTATTTCCCTAAGTACTCTAATCGAGGAGGAGCCCTCCTGCACACTTTAGATGTGCATTGGTGTCTCAGATACTACCTGACCAGAACCAAACTCCACCAAAAATCAGACCAGCTTTTTGTCTCCTTTGCCCAAAGGATGATGGGAGCTCCTGTTTCGAAACAGTTGCTATCCAGATGGGTCATTCAGTGTATCACGTTCTGTTACCAGAAATGCAACAAACCCTTACCAGGCATGGTTAAGGGTCATTCCACCAGAGGGGTGGCTACCTCCTTTGCAGCTTTAAAGAATGCGTCCACCTCAGCTATTTGTGCTGCAGCTACTTGGAGCCCCATACACACTTTAATCAGGCATTATAGCCTGGACATTGCGTCGAGGTGAAGGGCAGGTTTTGGTCTAGCAGTCCTTCAGGGACTTCTGTCCTAGACTTGATTTCATTCAAGGATTTCTACCTTCCCTCCTCCCAATGGTGTGGGATTTCCAGGATTGCTTGGGTATCAGTCCTAATGGTGTAACCTGCTGCAAGAGCTGTTTCTCGAAGTAAGATAGTACAGTTACGTAAGGACTTCCCGTAACAGTAGCTCTTCGAGAACAGCTCTTGCAGCAGGCGCTTTCCCTCCCACCATCCCCGCTGGAGGTAGATTCTAATTCCAACATCCTTCTCCTAGGATCAGGTGTTTCAGCATTTCTCTGACTGCCATTTGATAGCGGATCCTTAGTCTCTTCTTCTGATGTCACCCAGCGGCCGGTAGTCTTCAACGGGAGAACTGGGGATTGTGGGGGACCGCCCCCCCTATGTACTATGCCTGACATCGGGGGCAGGACCGACGTTGGGGGTGGTCCCCGCTGAATATTGCTAGCTAGAAAATTTCCGTAGGGTCCTGGTGCCTGCCGGCTTCAGTCCTAATGGTGTAACCTACTGCAAGAGCTGATCTTCCCTTGTCAGTCTTCACCATTCATTACTGTTGGGTGTCAGCCGGAGGCGCGCACCCGCCACGGGAGTTTTTTTTTTATATAGAGGAGTCTGCGTCGACGGCACCGCCCCCTGGAGTGATGCTCTGCGTAGAGCGCGAGGAGCAGCCATTAGGTGCCACAGACTCCTCCTCCATCCCAGTTCTGTTTCTCCTGCCATTGAGGCTGCACCTGCTGCGCGAGTTTCCAACAGTTCGATACTTTTACTGCGTCATAGGCCTTTCAAAATTTATTTAGACACTCCTTCATCCCGGTATTTTCTCGATGTAGTCGACTGATAAGATCTTTCCATTACTGTTTTTTCTTTCGACAGCACCGAGCCTTTTCTGTGTTTTTATCCTTGATTGTTTAGCATCATGTCTGGTTCGGGGGCAAAGAGTAAGTCTAAGGCGGGCCATGCCCCTATGCGTCGGTGTCCTTGTGGCCGGCAGTTTTCCGTCTCGGACCGTCATGATGTTTGTCTCCAGTACCTGGGACCCTACCATAATATGGACCAATGCGACGCCTGCTTCTCTATGGACTGCCATGTTTTAGAACTCCGCGTGTTGTAAGTCGGGTGAGCTCCGCCAACTTTCAGAGGACGACGTCACCCTAGGGCCTCCCAGGCCAGATCTCTCGACCTTTCCTCCGGGTCCCCTCCAGGGTCTATATGGCCCAGCGAGGAGTAAACCTCCTCCACTTCCAGCCTTGCTGAAGAGGAGGTTTCTTCTTCGCGCCGGAGGAATGGCGTGATTCCACCCGGAGTCGCACTGTTGACGCCATCCCGGCAGTCACCTCCATGGAGGTGCAGGCTCCCCCGGTGTCGCAGCCTATGGCTGTGGGGCCCGGCGCTGGTGGGCCCTCGTTACCGTTTTTCCTCGCCATAGAGTCTTCCACTTCTCATGGTGCCGGTGATTCGGTCGGGGCCGTAGGTTGTGCTGTTCTGGTCCTCGGCGTCGTTCACGGCACCAGGGACTCTGGTGGCACCGTCGACAGTGTCGCTCTGGGTCGCGGCGCCGTGGGTTCAGGCGGTGTTCATGGTGGTGCCACCTTGGTCCTTGGTGCCATATGCAGTGCCGGGGACTCGGTCGGTGGTGCCGCGCTGGGCCTCGGCGCCGTATGCGGTGCCTGGGACTCGGGCGTCGCCATCGGTGGTGCCGTGCTGGGCCTCTGCTCCGTTCGCATGCCACGCCAGATCTTGGCACCGTGGCAGGTGTTGGGTACTCGAGCGGCACTGTTCGTGGTGCAGCCCAGGAACCAGGCACCGCCAGGGGGACGGATGACTTGGCGGACGTGTTGCTTGTTGCGGCCTACGGCGGTACCAGGCCTGGTGCCACCTCGGGGCAGGTTCCTGGTGCAGTTGGTTTGCAGTCTTCCCTTGTCGACCCCTCCTCGGAGTGGCACGGCTCAGGTGAGGACACAGACCAGCACCTAGAGTCCTCTGGCTCTGAACCTCCTGTAGGCCGCAGGGCTAGACGGTCCAGTACCCCTCTCCCGGACTCCCCAGAGCTGGTCAGCCCAGAGGGCTCCACAGCTAGGGGTGGTCTGGAGTCATCTGTGGTGGACCCTTCGGGAGTACGATTAGGGATTCCCACTTCTGGTGGGTCCCAGGCAGCCGCCGTCTCTGGTGCTGCTCGGATCCTTCAGCAGAGGGAGGAGGACCCTGCTTCGGTAGGTGCCCTTCGGGGCCTTGCTCAGCGGGGACCTCCTCCGCTGGTCTCGAGGAAGAGGGCTGCTTCGGAGTCCGAAGGGTTGAGAGGTAGGGGTTGGGAGCAGCGACTAGCCCCCACCGCCCTGCGGGGTGCGGGAAGGAGTCATAGCGCTGATCCTCACCTCTCTCTGAAGGTCTCCAAAGCGCCTTCTAGTGGTGATTCTGAGGGTTGCCCTTCTGGACTCATGCAATCCCAGGCGCGCCACGGGAGATTCCCCTTCAGGGCCCTTTCCGGAATTGCCTCCCTTCCTTTCTTCTACGCAACCCGGCGTGATCACAGGGTCCCCAGTTTTGGCGGCATCACTACCTGGATCTCAGAGCTCTGGCAGAGGCCAGGCACGTGCTTTTAGGTGCCCTTCGCCCATCCCTCTGCAACCACCCCCTCTCTCCCAGGTCATGTGGGGCCCACTGGGCCGTTAACTTGGAAGACGTTCAGAGCTGCTGCGGCGGCCTTCCCGTCCTGTTAGGGCCATGGACCGAACAGGTTTTCACCTGTCCCCCCTGCTTCAGGAATCTTCTGGACATTGGCTCCACTTCCTCCTCGTCTTCCTCAACTGAGGAAGAGGAACTTCCTGTCCACCTTTCCTCTGATGCTGACTTCACTGACTATCAGCGTTTCCTTTCGAGGATGGTGCCGGAGCTTCATATTTCTCATGTTCGTAGAGACAATACCAAGTGGCAGACGCGTGCTTTCCTCAGTGAATTCAGCACCCGCCATTAGGTGGTGCCTTCCTGGCTGATGCCCTTCCAGGAAGCATCTGTCTGCACCTGGCAGTCTCCAGCCACTCCTTCTCCAGCCCCAGGAGACTGCAGGAGACGGTACTGTGCCCCCCACGAGTCTCTAGGTTTTCTACCTTACCCACCTTTGGGGTTGACGTCCCTAGATACTCCTTCTGGGCTTTGATACCCAGTGTACAACAGGCCTCCGGACTCTAATTCTGCTGAGTTCGACCGGTGGGAACGAAGAGTTTTCTCTTCTGGTGTGCATTACTGTGCATTTCCTCCCATCAGGCTCACCACGCTGCTTACAACAGGCATCTGTTGTCGATGCTGGCTCAGGTCTTAGCTTTGCAACCTGACTCAGAGCAGTCTAGACAAGCCATTGCCCTCTCTGCACAGGGTCTGGAGCTTGCAAGACACCAAGCGAGGGCATCCTATGATGCCAGTGAGGTGGCATCCAGGCTAATAAGGACAGCAGTCTGCATCAGGTGGATGGCATGGCTTCGTCTCTCCTGACTGTCACCCATGGCCCAGCGTAGGGTGACTGGCTTTGCCTTCTGGGGGACCCACCTGTTTTCCCTTAGGGCGAGGAGACGTCTTCAGGAGCAGCCCCCTTCCCACAGCTCCTTGGGGGCGTCTTCTTCACCTCACCTACCTTAGACTCTTGTCTATTGGTCAGGGTCTCCCTCTCTCTACTTGTCACCAGTAGGAGGCTGAGGGGTCTGTTCCCTCAGGGTTTCTCTCTCTCTCCTCCCTTTTTCTAGGGAGGGCTTGGTACTCACCCAACAGTAATGAATGGTGAAGATTGACAAGGGAAGATATGAAAATTATGTACCTACCGTAATTCTTGATCTTCTCTTGTATCTTCACCATTCATTACTGAATCCTCCCACCATCCCCAAGGGCCTCCTTCGGCATCTCCCCCTCCCTGCTCATCCCTCCTTTTTCTCCGTGGGCCGTTAAGCCCCCCCAAAAAACATTTTTTTGTTTTATATGCTCTCTTTCTGATCCTCTGAACAGATCTTTCCCTCTGAGAATAGGAGGAATGAGCTTCATTTATCTGTCCTGAGGGAACTCTTTCTGACTGCCCTGAATGGGCATCTCTTGGTTCTCCCCAGCCATTTCTTCTCAATTCACAGTTTAAAGAGACGATCCCTTTCAGGACTCGACTTCTCTTTTCCAGACCACTTCTGGCAAGTCTTAATCCTATTATGTCAGCCTCTACAAGTGTAGTGCTATCCACCACTCCAATTTCCTTAAAGAGTGTTCCCTGCCTTGCCTCTAGGGAGTCTGATTGAGTTCCCGCTCTTTCTCTTTGGCATAGGGGTACCTGCGCCCGCCCCCCCCATTTTCACATGATACTGTGTTATCACTTAACAAAATGCTGGCGGGCTTCCTCTCTCCTAGCTGGCAGCTCTTGTTTGGAACAGAGTTTTTCCTTCTTAATGATTAAAGAGCTCCCGGCTGGAGTCTGGGAAAAACCGGGTAGGCGGGAGGTTAGGGAATCTGCCTTTGGTGTCCATTCTGAGTGAGAAGTTCAGTTGACCTTCTCTTTCAATTCCAAAATGAGATCCTTGCTCCCTTGTTTGTGGTTCCGAGCTTATAACCCTTAACGAATTGCTAGCAGTCTTCCCCTCCTAGCCCCCTCCCTATTCTTCTCTCTTTTACCCTTCTTCTTTCTCCTCCCTATCTGTTTCTCCCTTAGAGCCGCCCCAGAGTGGGCTTTGGTCCCTTATGGTAGACAGTTCTTCTTTCACTTCTATCCTCTATCGGCTTATTCTTTTTCAGTTTATATCCTTTCCTTTTCTGTCCCTCGGCTTTCTTGTCTCCTCTTTCTTCTAACCCTTTTTAGCCTCTCTGGCCAACAGAACTGGGATGGAGGAGGGTCTCGCAGCCTCGCAGCGCCTCGCGCTCTCACATAGGCGTCCTCAGGGGTCGGTGCCGTCGGCGCTGACTCCTCTATAAAAAAAAAAAAAAACTCCCGTGGCGGGTGCGCGCCTCCGGCTTACTCCCAACAGTAATGAATGGTGAAGATACAAGAGAAGATCTAGAATTACGGTAGGTACGTAATTTTCATTTCTCGAAGATCTACTGTTTCAGTAAGTTCTTACGTAACTGTACTTTACATTTTAAACTTCCTAATGGTACACCCACTCCTCCATGGGCTCTCTATTTTATGATAGTAAAATTGACTCTCGAGACACACACACACACACACACACACACAGACACACAGAGGTTAAGCACAAGAGGCAGCATTAATTTAATGCACAAACCAGGAGCATACACATTTTTTGTCACCAGCGCTTCAATACAATATTTTAGCACCACTCTACAAAATGCATTTTGGATACCACCACCAACCTCCCGAGTTTTAACCACAGCATCAACATCTTAAACACCCCACAGGTTACACCTATAGACAGGCCTCAGCGTCAGGCAAGCAAGGAAGGAGCTGGGGAAGCAGGAACAAAGTGCACGCTCTCTCCCTGAAGGTAGGAGGGGAAGGAGAGACTCCTCCACCCAAGCCAGGAGGGATAATCTAGAGGGCTAAATAATTGAGAAGAGCGGAGCACTTATCTCTGTATGTGACCCTGACCCTTCCATTGCCAGGGCACATTTTAGGTCCCCAAAGAAAGGGGGCAGCTAAGGAGTAAAGTAAAAAAGGAAAAGAAGGGAAAGTGACTCTGCCCAACCCAGGCTTACACACACACACACACACACACACACTCTATCCCGTTAGCTTTTTAACCCTTTTACGTTTTTAACCGTGCTGCACACCCCTTTTTTTGTCAACTCCACTTTCTCCTCATCGCTCAGACTATCTTTCGGGCCATCTATGGTCTCTCTCCACCACTCTCTTGTGTCCCCGCCCTCTGCCACTGTATGCCACCCCAGATGGCAGATTCCCTCTGGGTAATTTGGTGTAACCCTTCACCGGATGGGTTCTCCACCAAGGAGAAAGGTTCCAGCAGGGGCCATCCAGTGCAACGTCTTGGCCCCTCGGGTGCTGCTGAGATGGTTTCCTGGGCCAGACCAGATCAGAGAAGAGGTTTTTTCTCTTTTGCCCCGGGGTGTGGCACGCCATGGCACCAAATGCTAATGTCCACCACACCCCCCCCCCAGTCAGTCGGTCGGCACACTGCTATACCCCCAGGAGTCAGCAGGCACTAGACTGCATCCCCACCATCCTCCTGGGGAAGGCAAGCAGTCAGACACCTTCTCCCCCAGCTGGACGTCCAGCGACCCAGGTATGTTTAAAGTGTAGTATCTCAATAAAAGTACTGCAGGGTTAAAAAGCAACGGGGCAGTGTGTGGCAAATTGCTTAATTTTTCTCTCAGCTAAATAAGGTAAATGAGGAAACAGAAAGCTAGATCTCATTAAAAACAGTATAGCGGCACCCACAGTCACAAACTTAGCATGTGATGCCCCCTTTGCCCCTTCGTGGCCCACAGCAACCTCAGGGATTTCTGCATCCCCCCCCCAAAGTGCTGTGCCTCACAGAAGACTAAGGTGCCCCCCCCCCAAGTCTGATTTCAGCGTTAGTGGCTTGCTGCAAATGCGCCCCCCCAACACCTTTGCTTTATAACTCTCTCCAAGGTAGTGTACTTTGCCAGAGCTACACATCCCTTTCTATGCCCAGGGAGACATAGAATAACTGGGAAGGAGAAAGAATATTAAGGGTAAATATTGGGGGGGCAGGCAACATATGGGGTCAGGCATAAAGGCAGCATTAATTTAACTCACCAACACTTTTAATTTGCAAGAACCCCTCCACAAAATACTGCACACACAAGGGCATGTGGGGAAATGGCAGTAACCCATTGTAATTTTAGTCCAAAAAGGCAGCTTTACAGCAATCACATGGAGGTCCATGTACAGAGGGGAGGTACTCACAGAACACAGAACGTGGCTCCACACAAAGCACACACTTCACTGAATTTGAATCAAATAAAAAGCAGCAGTGAGATGCTGCACAGGGTTGGGTCTGTGTTCTGTGAGTACCTCTCATTTTGGACCCTGCCACCAACCTCCTTTTAAACGCAGCATCCACTGTAGATATTTGATCCCCGCTCATCACGTCAACAAAATAGTGCAGTATTTTACCTGCAGTAACTCCAGCATCTACAGTACGCAGGGCTGTGCCTAGGACTTTAAGGGCTCCCCTGCAGAGCACTTTCTGGGGCCCTACCTCACGACTAAAACATCAGTGCAAAAAATTACTATTTAATATTACCTTACACTATCTACAGAAATAAGCAAAGCAAACAATATACAATAAAAAGCAAAGTAAAATAATAGTTGCATTCGCCAGCCCGTCAGCACAGCGGTTGGATTTCCGTATGCGATGCCGGCAACCCGAGTTCGGGAGGGCTGGCCAGGGGAGAACAGCTTGAGCTTCCCACGACAGCTCGTCTTCTCTGGGGGAAGGGGGGGCCAATGCCCGCAACCTGCCTGACCCCCGCGAGGCTCGAGGTACAGCAAGCCCTGTTCGCGGGGGGGGCTGGCCGTGATACTTGGTGGATGTCGGCACACAGCACCTTGACATCAGGGTACACACCACGCGAGGGGAGGAAACCTGAGGGAAGAAAAATAGTCTTCCATCACTGGGAGTGTGCCCTCGATATGTCACCACTCTCTCAGACCACCTTGCCCAATGAAACAAGAAGTGTACGGGGTGTACGGGCTCCACCTCATTCCCCGCTGGGGGGATATAACCACGGCTACATGGGGCGCAAGGTTGGTCTCGGGCCGGGTGGTTGGCAGAGGGATGACTTCCAGGTCAGAAAGTAAAAAAAAAAAAAAATTGTTGCATTCCTGCTCTCCTCCCACCATCCCTAACAGACACAAATCTGTTCACTCAAGCCTCCAAATTAGCGCAGACCTTCTTACACCCGGCACGGACCTTGTCATCCAGTGGTGTACCTACTGCAGGTAGATTTTGTTGTCAGTACATGTAATCCTAATATACTGTAGCAATTAATCCATAGAAAACTGTATTGGTGTGACTTCTGATCAAAAGCTGCTTTCCTGGGTCAGTCCAGTGATGTGGTACCAGCCTGTCACACTGTCAACTGAAAGACTAAGTTGGTGTGCAAACCCTGGATTCTTGCACTGAAGCCAGCTGGGAGATGAGACCATTGTGGATTAGATACATTTTTTTTTTTTGGGGGTGTGGGTCACTTGGCAATTGCACACCACCTATCAGTTAATCAAGGAGTGGCAAGGGTCTTAGCTGTAAAGACTGACACTTGCCTACTGCCCTAGGTGGAGGAAGGTTGCCGTCGTGTAGACAATAGACAACAGGTGAAGGGCCCTTCTCCCTTAATGCCTTTGAGACCCCATTTGGAGTACGCGTTTGGAGACCCCATCTCCTCCAGGACATAGACAGGATGGAGGCAGTCCAGAGGAGGGCAATTAAAATAGTGCAGGGTCTGCAAGAGAAGCCATAGAAGGAGAGACGAAAGGAGCCTAATATGTATACCCTTGAGGAGAGGAGAGAGAGGGGGGACGTGATAAAAACTTTTAAGTACCTCAGTGGAATCAACAAAGTCCAAGAGCGTAGCATCTTTCAGAAAATGAAATGTGCAAGAACAAGGGGACACGATTTGAAGATAGAGGGGGGACGGCTCATAGGCAATGTGAGGAAGTATTTTTTCACTCAGAGGGTGGTGGACACATGGAACCACCTTCTTGATGAGCTTGTGGGGTCTAAAACTGTGGGAGAATTCAAGAATGCATGGGACAGACATAACGCAATTCATGTGGGCTGTTGGCTAACTAGGATCTGCAGCTTATAAGGAAGGAGCTGGGGAAGCAGGAACAAAGTGCACGCTCTCTCCCTGAAGGTAGGAGGGGAAGGAGAGACTCCTCCACCCAAGCCACTCAGAAGACAACCTCTCTTATCAGCTCATATGTTAGAGCTTCTGGGGCAGGAGATTGATGGTCTTCTGAGCAACAGGGCAGTGGAAATAAGAGTCAGAATGGAATACAGGTTTCTGCCCTCACTGCTTCCTAGTACCAAAGAAATCAGGGGGGCATGTGCCCCATTCTTGAACTCAGAAACCTGAGCAAGTTTGTGGATTGAATAAAATTCAGAATGATTTATTTGGTGTCTCTGCTTCCTGTCCTGAAACCTCAGGATTAGTAAGCTTCCCTGGATATACAAGATGCATATCAGCACATACTGGTACACTCCAGTCACCACAGACCGTGGATACCTTTGTTGTACTGGGATGGCATTACCAGTTCAGAGTCCTGCCCTTTGGGCTCTCCTCTGGCCTCAAGTCTTTTTAAAGTGCTTTGCAGTACTTACAGAACACCTGAGAAAACTGAGACTCCTGATTTACCCTTACATGGACAAGTGGCTGATAGCCTGTCCATCCAGGTAGGAAACAGAACAGGCAGTGACCACGACCTCTCAGTTCTTCACCTCCAGAGGGGTTCTGCTGCATCTAGAGAAGTCTCTGCTCCAACCTGCACAGTGCCTGTTGCTCGTAGGGGCTCTTCTGGATACGACTAAGGCCTGAGCATTTTTTCCAGACAACAGAATGCAGGCAAACCTACAGAAGGCATACTATATTATGAAGCACAGATCTGTTCACTCCATGCAACGAATGCTGGGTCTGATAGCCTCTTCGGTGTTCACAGTGCACCTGGCATGGTTGCACATGAGAATGACTCAGTGGATGCTTTGTGCACAGTGGTCACAAGTATCACATACTCGGACCTACCCCATTTTGGTGGCCAAGCCGTTGGTTCGGTCACTCACATGGGGGTCAGTGGAGCACAGTCTCCAGGGCTTTCCCTTCTCACAGCCGGAGCCTCAGGTGACTCTTACTGCGGGTGCCTCCCTGTTGGAGTGGGAAGTCCACTGTCAGGGCCTTCAAACACAAGATGTCTGGGACCCATCAGAGATTCATCTCCACATCAGTGTGTTGAAGATGCGAGCCGTTTTATATGTCCTGCAAGCCCTACTGGATCTCGTCAGCCAAAAACAGTCCTCCTCCAGACAGACAAGAAGTCTGTGACGTATTACATCAACAAACAAGGAAGTGCACACTCTTCCCCACTCTTTAAGGAAGTGACAAGAGTTTGGGAATGGTGCCTGGAGCAGGGGATCCTGCTACAGGCCATTTATCTACCAAAAGTACTAAACACTCTGGCAAATGAGCTCAGCTGAATGGAGGCTGATCCTTATGAATACGAGTGGTCAATCGCTCCAAACATCGTGAGATTGCTGTTTGAGTGGGCCGCACCAGATGTAGACCTTTTTGCATCCCCATTCAATTCCAGACTGCCTCAGTTCTTCTCCAGAGATCCAGGACATGGCATTTTCTGTCATGATGAATTCAAACTGCAATGGCAAAATCTTTTACTGTATCATTCCCCTCCAGTCCCCCTAGTGCAGAGGTTATAGCTCAGACTGGAGGTGCACCGAGCAAGATGATACTGATCGCCCCCCTGCTGGCCTCAGCACATATGGTTTCCTCTGTTGAACAAACTGTCAGTCAGCAAACCGAGGATCCTTCCACTGTGGATGGGCTTACCAACACAAGGTCACCTGGTCCAGCCCAACTCGCGCTCCCTTCACCTTCAGGCCTGGCTCCTAAAGAGACAGAAGTGAAAAGGTACAAGGTTTCTCAGAGGGTCTCTGAAATACTTTTGGCTGCCCATAAACCTTCCACTAGGAAGACTTACACAGCCAAATGGAAAATTTCTGTTTGGTGCTCCAAAACCCCGCATGGAGACCTTTGGGTGCCCTCCTGACATGGCTATTGAGTACTTTCTGGGCCTTTCTGATGCTGATCTACAGTATTCACAGTTAAGGTCCACTTGTGTGCTGTTTCTGCATACCACAAGCCCGTCGGTACCCTCTACCTGGTACAGCTGCCACTCTTCAAAACGTTTCTAAAGGGCATCTTGCACACAAGACCTCCCATCAGGAAATTGTTGGCTGCCTGGAATATCAACCTTGTGCTGGATATGCTCACCCACAGGCCTTTTGAACCTCTTGCGACTTATGTGCTGAAGTTTTTAACTTGGAAGGCAGCTTTTCTAATGGCCATCACTTCTACTCACAGAGTTTCTGATATCCATGCCTTGGTTACAGATGCTCTATATACTGTTTTCCACAAGAGCAAAGTAGATCTCCAGATACACCCAAATTCCTACCTAAAGTGGTTTCGGAGTTCCATCTGAAACAGCCACTAGTGCTACCTACCTACTTTGCCAACTTCCAGAATGAAGGAGAATGCACTCTCCATTCCCTTCCTTATCTCTTGCCAGGATAGAACTAAGGACTTCAGGCAATTCCCAATCAAAAGGGACTGCCTGTTACAGTCTAGTTTATTTCTGTGTCATGGAGGCATAGGGCAGGAAGCATAGGAAAACCAGGAGCAGTTATAAAATTTGCAAGTAGTGTTTTATTATTATCAGTAACATAAAATAAAAAGTAAAATTTGTTCAGTATAACTATTTACAAAGAGAGTACAAACAGAGAAAACAAAGTCCTTCGTCTGAGGGTATCTCTAATTCCAAGATCTAGTCACTCGCCAGCAAAAATGTTGCTGCTGTTTTTACATAACAAGTCTTTGCTTGACAATTAACTTCTTCATCCTGAGCTCATTAAGGAGACATCCTGTTTTTCACAAAATGTATCAGAGTTCTTGTCAGTTTCCTTGCAGAGCAGGCTTGCAAATAGAACAGTGTCCCAAGCTGGCCTCCTGCTGACAGCTCTGCAAAAGAGTTTGCAAGCAGTCCTGAGAGGAGCTCAAACTGCATCTTAGGTTAACCCCCTAAATTCAAGAGCTTTTTGCAGTCATTTCAACAGTATAACTATACACATTTTCTTTTTTTTTTAACTTTCAGTCTTTATTATTTTATAATGGGAAACATGCTTTTTGGAAAAAGAAAAAGTTTCCATTTACATATACAGTAAAAAGAAGAACCAAAACATAAATATGTAAAAAGGAGAACATTACAGTGCACATATAGGTTGTACTTAATCTTATTCCAGCTTATTATCAATAATATTCTTTAAAGATAACATAAGTAAAAACAGTTTGCTAGAAATCAAGGGGCACAGTCTAAGGTACAAAGTCTGGCCGAAAAGGTATGATATATATAACCCATCTTCTCCACATCTTTTCAAAACAGGACTGGGACTTATTTAAAGTGGCTGTAATTTTTTCCATTTTGTAGATATCTACCATCAATTGATGCCATTGATCCAGAGTCGGAGACGAGGAGGACAACCACTTCCTAGTGATAGCTTTCTTAGCAGCAAGAGAGGCCAGGTTGATAAAGTTCTGTGTTGGGGCATCTATACAGCCCAGTGGAAGTTCCCCAAAAAGAAAAAACAAGGGGTCTCGACTTATGTCTAAAGCCGTTATTTCCTTTATGGCCTTATGGAAACTTACAAGGAAAGGTTGTAGAACCTGGCAAGACCAAAAAACATGGCCTAGGTTGGCATAGGTACACCCACATCGCCTCCAACAGTCTGCACCCAGGCGAACACAATACTTCTGAGTCACATTAGGGGCCCTAAAATACCTTACTGTTAGTTTCCATGCAAATTCTTTCAAGTGACCGGAACCTGTGCCCCTCAACATAGTCTTTAAATGCCTCTCCCAAAGGGGAGCAGGGACAGCTAGTTCTAGGTCCCTTTCCCATACCAGCCTATTTTTGTTTAAGGGATTTTCTTTTAGGGAGTGTAAGCCTTTGTACAAGATTGAAGTTATATGAGAGGGGACCGGTCTCCCATCTATCGCGCCCAGAAAAGTCTCTAGGAGCTCAGGAAGAGGGCCATCCTTCCATTTGATCTCCTTTAGAGAACTAAGATAACTCCTAGTTTGGAAATACCTAAATCTGTCTGAATAAGGGATGGCATATTTTTGGACTAGGTCTGTAAGCGATAAAATTATACCCTGTGGCATAAAGTGGTATACTAAATGCAGACCCACTTTCTGCCATTTAAGGTATCCCTTGTCCAGCTTAGCCGGGGCAAAGGCCTCTATGTATGGTAAGGAGAGCATAGCAGGTCTCCATTTTGTAAATTCCTGGGAGGATAACACCTTTTGCCAGGATCTCAGTGTAGATCGGATGAACGGATTACCTATGTTCCCTGCCCTTAGGTTAGAGGGGAAAGAGAGGAGAGTGCGAGGAACATCTCGGAGCTCTGCCTCCTGAGTTTCCACCGACTTCCACCTGGCCTTATATTTGATATCCAGCCAATATAACAGAGATCTAATTTGGGAAGCTAAGTGATATAACCTAAAATTAGGTAAGGACATGCCTCCTTGTTGCATAGGAAGCTGCAGAATTGAGAGGCTGACCCTTGGTTTTTGTCTCTCCCAAATGTAGGTGGGTACCCTCCTCTGTAAAGTTCTGAAGAAAGCATCTGCTAACTGTATTGGGAGGGTTTGAGCTAAATAGAGAAACCGGGGAAGGACCACCATCCTGATGGAATCAACTATACACATTTTCAAGCCAAAGCATTCCAGTTTCACTTACAGTTTCACACAGAGATTCACATATATTTTTATACCTGCAAATACGCATGGGGAAAAAAAGACAAACAGCAAAAGAAGGCAGAGAGGTGGAGAATCGCAAGACCATCGGAGTGATCAGTTCTGGCTCCATGTGATAAGAGCACATCAATAAAAGCAAGTGTCAGAACAGTGAATCTAAAACAGCGACGACAACAGCACATGCACATGATAGCACAGCACATAACAGCTACTGCAGCTCACACAGCAACATCTGTACCATTCCAGACAGCTGCTTTGCTCCCCGCACCCCCCCAATTGCAACTTTTGCTATTCGATTATGGAAGACAAATCTTCCCCGGGTTTTCGCCGGTGCCCGTGCAGCCAGAAAATGTCACACACAGACCCACATACCATGTGCGTCTACTGCTTGGGTGTCGGCCATGACACCCAGGCATGTGAGATATATCTCGCTTTTCACCCGAACATCCTCGACAGTTGTCTTGTATGGCTGAAGTTGGGCAGGCCTGAGAAACGGAATCCACCGGTGAAATCCAAGGAAGTGGCTGCGGGGTCCGCTGAGCAGTTAGAACAGATGCAGGCCTTCAAGGCGCTGGCCTCGGAGCTCTCCTCTTGGTCGATTTTTGTTTCACTCAACCTGGGCTCCATGTTCTTGGGCTTCTTTTGGGAGATGTGCCTCTCTCTGCCTACCAAGGGCTAGGGACCTTCGGGCTCGCATACCTCCCGGTCCCATAAAAAGGACAAGGAACCAAGAGATTTTTTGTCTCAGCGAAGACATTTTTGGGATCAAGAGCAATCTTGGTCGCAGGACTCTCCAGTCTCGACTTCGGTTAAGACTGCTTCTTCAGCCACCGACTTCTCGGCTTTACTGACTGGTCATCCGGCTGAGGTCTCGATCGACGATGTGGTGGAGATCACTCTCGACCCTGTTGATCTTTTGTCGTCCGACAAGACCAACAACTCGCTTACCAGGACCCCTGTCTTGCCTCTTCCTGATGAGGAAACCCAACCTGCTGGCATTCCCATCGAGGAACTGGTCCCTGATCTGGGTAAATCACTGGTTCCCCTGGTGTCCCAGAGACGACCCACTCAGCCAGTCCGATCGAGGTCGAGATCTTGTACCCCCTCGACAACAGGCCGAGGAAGGCACATAAGCACTCTAAAAAGAGGCAATGCCACCACTCATCTTCATCGTCTTCGGATGAGGAGAGGCTTTGGCAGAAACTCCGTCAATGCTATGAAGATCTGATGTGGCAGCAGTTCATTCTGTCTGGGCAGAAGCCCTCTTTGGTTTCCACCCCAGCCATTACGTGGCTTTCGCCTCCCAGGCCAAAGTCAACTCCATTAGAACCAGTAAAATCGGTTCCTCCACCACGGAGCCAGTAAAACCTGCCCAGTTCATCCAAAACAGGTCTCTCCACCTAGGAAGGATTCTCAGACAGTTCTGGGTCTCCCTCGTAGACTCTTGGTCACCCTCACACCTGATCATCCCAGGCATGTGCAAGGGGACCTTGGTGGCCGACTGATTTATCTGGATTCCTCGGAGTCCAATGACACTGACCTTCACTCATCCTCTGGGTGATGAGTCATTGGGTAGTCTGTCGACAGAGGAGGGCCCTTTGTCATTTATGGGAAATCTGCGCCTTGTCCTTGCATCCACGGGGATGCCTCTGCAACCTGTCCAGAAATGGGTGGAGTACCCTCTTTCAGATATTCTTAAAAGATGGGATACCCCTATGGAAGGCTTTCCAGTGGCTGAGGCCATTGTTGGCTCGACTTTGGAGCTCTGGCAGCATCCTGCCATCTGCCCAGATGGCCCGCAAGTGTGCAGTTACCATTAGGTCCCTCTTGGGGTTCATGGAACATCCCTTGGCTGAGCGGTTAGTTGACCGCCTCTGTGTTCAGATGCACAGGCAGCTCTGCTGACACTGATAGACCTTCAGACAAGGAGTCCAAGAAACTGGACCACTCTGCCAGGAAGGTTTATGCAGCCTCCTGTTTAGGCCTCCATCAGGCAAGCTTGGCCATCATCATGGCGCACTTCTCACATGCCCTCCTGAGCTCTTTGGATGAAGTTTTCCTGCACCTCCCAACAATGGTGAAGCAGGTCTGCGACCAGGGCAAAACTGTTGTCAAGCAGCAACTTCTGACAGCCTTGGGCCTTGGGGACTCTTGCGCCCATTCGGTGGCAGCCGCAGTTGCCATGCGCCGCAGGGCCTAGCTGAGGCTTTCCACCTTCACAGCGGATACCCAGCACAAACTCACTGATGTTCCTTTCCCGGGCACCGATCTCTTTGGCCCAGATGTGGATGGTCACCTTCAGCAAATTGAGCAGTCTAGTGCCACCTTGGACTCAGCTACTCCTGCCCAAAAAAGACAGCCCTGGCACCAAGAAACAGCAGAAGAAGAAGAAGCCATTTCAGCACCCTGCTCCTGTGGCCCAGTAGCCCCCCTTTCAGGGTGGGCAGCAATAGCAGTCACAGTCTTGGCACCCTCGGCCCAAGTCCTGGCCTTTTCCTTCAAGCCTGCCCAGTGATGAGATAGGGATTGCCACCCCCCATCATGCCAGCTCTGGGTCCTCCTGTGGCCACAGACAGGTGAGTTTTGGAAGTGGTCAGCCAAGGTCTGCCTCTAGAATTCGAGCAGTACCGTCCCTGCCGAGTCCACACCCCGTGGGAGGAGAGAGTATCAGTCCACACTCGGTCAGTTCTGAGAGATGACATAGCCCAATTTCTCCTCAAGGAGGCAGTGGTTCGAGTGACAGATCCTCCAGTCAGTCCAGGGTTCATTCCCGGGAACTTCCTGGTCCCGAAATGGACAGGGGCTGGCGCCCCATTCTAGATCTGCTTGACCTGAATCAGTATCTCAGGCCACGCACCTTGAGGATGGTAACTCTGCCCCACATCATACCATCCCTGGAGCAAAACATGTGGTTCTGCTCACTGGATCTCCAGGATGCATTCTGTCATGTCCCAATCCATCCATCCCACCAGCAGTTCCTCCACTTCAGAGCAGAGGGAACCTTGTATGAGTTCCAAGCCATGCCATCTGGCCTGTCATCGGCCCCATGGGTCTTCACCAAATGCATTGCAGTGGTGGCAGCCCATCTCAGGCATCGAGGGGTCAGAATGTACCCTTATCTTGATGATTGGCTCTTGGCAGGTTCCACCCAACAAGAAGTGGTGAGGTCCAGCGACCTGGCCTTCCAGACTTGCCCTCAACTTGGCCTCCTGATCAACGAGGCCAAGTCAGAGCTCGTGCCATCTCAGGTGATATGCTTCATCAGGGCAGAGCTCGACTCTTGCCAAGCGAGAGCATCGCTCCCAGCGGACAGGGCGAAAGTTCTCTCCTCCTTTGCCCAGTCATTTCTGGTTGGGCACTTGCACTCTGCCCAGGACTTTCTGCGCCTTCTGGGTTACATGGCAGCCTGCACCACTGTGGTCCATTGAGCTCAGTGTCAAATGCACCCCCTTCAATGAGAGCTGGCTGCCCAGTGGACTCAGCACTTAGGTCATTTCGACCAACTGATCACTGTGACTCAGAAGATGTGGGACGCTCTCCAGTGGTAGACCATCTGCAGGAAGGGATCCAGTTTGTCCGCCCTGAGCCGACGGTCGTCCTCACAACCGATGCCTCTCTCATGGGCTGGGAAGCCCACATGGGGAACAACAGGGCCCAAGGGTTCTGGACCCCCGAGGAATACCAATACCATATCAAACTGTTGGAGCTCAGAGCGGTCAGACTGGTATTGTCGGCATTCGCTCAGCAGCTTTGGGGTCAAGTGGTTCAAGTCCAGATGGACAATACTAGGACCATGTACTACCTCAACAAGCAGGGTAGCATGCATTCCCAGCTGCTGTGCAGGGAAGCACTCCACATCTGGACACTTGTGAGCCAACTGGAGGTGGCTCTTCTAGCCATCCATGGAGCAGGAGCCTCGAATCAGCTGCCGGATGCTCTCAGCCACATAGGTGAGACATCCCACGAGTGGTCTCTCCATCCATAGGTAGCTCACAGCCTATTCTCCCACTGGGGCAAACCGATGGTGGACCTGTTTGCCTCCGGGGGAAAACACCAAGCTGAGGCTCTTTCATACCTGCTCCCTCAGCGGGGATCGCTGCAGGGGGATGCCTTCTTGAGGCTGTGGACCCCTGGTCTTTTCTACGCCTTTCCTCCATTTCCCTTGATCCACAAGGTGCTCCTCAAGGTGAGCAGGAACATTGAGCAGGTGATCCTAGTAGCCCCAGATTGGCCCCACCAGTTCTGGTATTGAGATCTCCTCAGCCTCAGCAACAGGCTCCCGAGGAGTCTTCCAGCACAACCGGACCAGATATCTTTCAATCAGGGGAAGGTATTCCATCCGGACCTTCAATCCCTGATCCTGACAGCCTGGTACCTGAGTGGCTAGAGATCTTCCTGGACATTAGTCTCCATCACTCATTCACACCATTGGGATCTGCGCCGGAGGCACTAGGACCCATCGGGAGCAAACTTTTTGCTGGAGAGTCGGCGCCAGAGATGGAGCCGCAAGGAACGGCACCACGAGCCTCAGCTCGTGCGGTAATGACTATCTCGGTGTCGACCCTCCAACTGCCTCAGTTCCATTTTTCCCGCCGTCGAGTGCGCTTCAGTGACGACGTCGGTCGCCCGCCGGGAGTCAAACTTCAAACTAGCAGCATAGTTTTCAGTTTTGTTATTTTGTAGTATTATCTCGATAAAGTATCGCTTAAGTTTATTCTTATTTTTAAAATAAAGAAGTCTCAGCCTACTTTGTGGAGTTGACCATGAGCAGGTCAGGTGACAGTAGGGAGAATTAGTATTAAAGCTGTTCAGTCAGTCGGGCTGGGTCGGTCCGCGCCTTCTCCAGGGGTCTGACAACGGTCAGTCAATGCCGGGGATGGGCGGTCCCAGCGAAGCTTATAAAAATAAGCAGTCGCATTCTCGGCACCGTTCGGCCTCGAGCTCTTCTTGCCCCACAGGTCTAAAAGAAGGCATCACTCGAGGTCGCCCTCTGACTGATATGTCTGCGTGTAGATGTTCGGTTATCAGGGCTAGTTGCCGGTCTCCTCCTTCGGAGTCGTCAACTTCTGCTTCTGGTAGCCAACGGCTTCGGCATCTGAGCCCTACCCCGCCCGCAGGTAGGTCTTCAGATGAGCAGTTTCATCAGTGGGCCGCTCTTATGGAGCAATGGGCTCGGAGGTTGGTTCGGCTACCTGGCTCGGTTGCTCATGGGCCTTCGGGCTCATTGGGCGACCTGGTAGGGCGGTTGGACTTTCCTGGTCGCGTGGCACCTTCTTCGGTGCCGTGGACTCCGCGCTTAGGTGTTCCCCCCCACATGGCTACGGCGCAGGGGGCCACACCGATGCCCTTATCTCCTGCTCTTCTTCCTTCAAAACCTGTTTCGGAGTGTAGGGTGTTTTGGCACCCTCAGCACCGTCTAACTTCTTAGGCGCCATCTTCGGCAAATTAGCTTCTTGGCGCCGTCTTCGATTGCCGTGCGGCTTCTCAGCACTGTCCTTGGTGCTGTGTGGTTTCTCTGCACCGTCCTCAGTGCCGTGTGGCTTTTCTGCGCCATTTTCAGCGCCGCGTGGTCCCTCGGCGTCATTCTCTGTACCGTGCGCCTCCTCGGCACCGGGGGCTCTCGGGGCTCCCTCTGCTTTTCAGGACTCCTCTTTTCACTCGTTTCCTTCTTCCCTCTCTTCTGATTTTCATTCCTTTCCTGTCCATACAGTCCCTCCTGGACTGTCAGGAGATGACGTTGAGCCTGACCCAGACCTTCGGTTGGCTGATGAAGTGGACGAAGCAGGATCTTTTACTGCTACAGAGCCTGTAGTCGAGGACCTGTCCTTTAAGTCTCTGTTGAAAAATCTGAGTTCCACACTTTCTCTCCAGACTACAGACATCGATCCTGGGAAATTGTTAAGACTCCAATACCTTCATGCCCCAGAGATCCCTACGGATTTGACTCCTCCGGTTCAGCCTTCCTTCGAGACGCTGTCTCAAATGGTATGGAATAATCCTGCTCTCACCCCTTCGGTGGCTAAATCCATTGATTGGAAATATTCAGCCCCCAAGGATCGTCCCATTTTGGCATCTCAAGCCTTTGCGGATCCTATTGTAGTCCTGGCAGAGAATGATAAGGTCGTTCTTCCTCAAACTACTACAGCTCGACCTATTAACAAAGAATCTCGTAAGATAGACACCTTAGGTAAGAGAGTCTTTGCTGCTTCTACCCTAAGTATGCGTATTGCCAGTTACCAGAGCTATTTTTCCCAGTATGAGTATATCCTGTGGCATTCTATCAAGCAAATGGTTGAAGCTCTATCGGAGTCGGATTCAAAGCCAGAGCTTCTTCAAACCATTACCAGAGGTATTGAATCTAACAACCAGCAGGTTAAAGCAGCCATGGATGCTTTCAACACTGCTTCCGTTCAGCAGCTGCTGGTATTTGCACCGCCGTCATTCCTGGCTCGCGCCTGGGCTTCACGAATGACGCGCAGCAGCAGGTGATGGCGTTGCCCTTTGATGGTGCATATCTTTTTGGTCCTCAGGTAGAGCAAGCTCTAGAAGCTACACAAAAGACTAGGTCAACCATTAAGTTGGCTCGACCCCCTCCTGTCCCCTCTCGAGGGCATGTCAATAAACGTCGGTTTCATAATCGTCAGTCCTTTCGAGGCAGAGGCAGAAGAGGTTTCCATAAGAACCAACCTGCCCAACCTCAAAAGAAGGCTCAACAGAAAGCACAAGGCCCCAAAGTGCCCAGCGCTACCTTATGAATTGCTGGCCCAAGTCCCATCTCAGCTGCCCGAGGTGGACTTTTCCTCTCCGGTGGGAGGTCGTCTGATGCACTTCTACAGCCAGTGGACGTCCATAACCTCAGACAAATGGGTCCTTCGGATAATTCGCGAGGGGTATTCACTCAATCTTGTGGAGACCCCTCTGGATCGTCCTCCCAAACGGCAGCCCAGGCTGTCAACCCTTCAGTAAAACCTTCTCGCCTCCGAGATTCAGGGCCTTCTGAACAACAGGGCAGTAGAACTGGTGCTGCTGCATCAATGGAACACGGGGTTCTACTCCCACTACTTTCTGGTTCCAAAGAAGTCAAGGGGAATGCGCCCCATTCTAGATCTCAGAAAGCTAAACAAATTTCTCCCCAAGGAGAAATTCCAAATGTTTTCTCTGGGAACCCTGTTACCTTTGCTTCATCAACACGACTGGCTAGCCTCCCTGGATATGCAGGATGCTTACCAGCACATTCCTGTTCACCCGAGGCATCACAAATTCCTGAGATTCGTGGCTCTGGGACAACATTATCAGTTCAGAGTCCTGCCCTTTGGGCTATCCTCGGCGCCGCAAGTTTTTACAAAGTGTTGTGCAGTTCTCACAGCGCACCTCAGAAAGGTCGGAATACAGGTGTTCCCTTATCTGGACGATTGGCTTCTAGCAAGCCCTTCCAGGCAAGGGACTCTGGACTCCATAGAGACGGCCTCTCGCCTCCTTACGTCCATGGGAGTTCTGCTAAACCTCAAGAAATCGCAACTGCAGCCCTCCCAGAGGCTCCTTTTTATAGGGACTCTTCTGGACACCTCCTGTGCGAAGGCTTTTCTTCCAGAAGACAGAAGGAACGATATCCTTCAAATGGTCCATCGCATGGGGAGGACAGCTCAGTTACAGCTCTCTCGATGCAATGGATGCTAGGCCTCATGGCATCCTCAGTGTTCACTGTACCCCTAGCACGTCTGCACATGAGGACCATTCAGTGGATGCTCAGTACTCAGTGGTCCCCTATCACTCACCCGCAGTCCTGTCTCATCAAGGTGACAGAACCTTTAAAGAGGTCACTCACCTGGTGGTCTCAAGAGAGCAATCTCCTGGAAGGATATCCCTTTGCTCCTCTGGACCATCAAATCTCCATTACCACGGACGCATCCCTAATGGGGTGAGGAGCTCACTGTCAGGCTGTCCACACTCAAGGTGTGTGGACTCAAGTCGAGTACCAGCTTCACATAAACATCCTAGAAATGAGAGCCGTCCTTTATGCGGTCCGAGCGTTGAAGGACATTCTCTGTCACAAGAACATTCTCCTTCAAACGAACAACAAAGCAGTGATGTATTACATCAACAAGCAGGGCGGTGCTCATTCTTACCCCTTATGCAGGGAAGCAATGAGGGCATGGGAATGGTGCTTGGAGCACAAGGCTCTAATTCAAGCGGTCTACCTGCCAGGCGTACAGAACGAATTGGCAGACCGTCTCAGCAGAACAGAGACAGATCCTCACGAGTGGTCTCTCGACTCAACCATAGTTCAGTCACTATTCAAAGAGTGGGGAACTCCAGACCTGGACCTTTTTGCATCCCCACTCAACGCAAAACTGCCTCTTTTCTGCTCCAGAAATCCAAGGCCTGGCATTTTCTGTCAGGATGAGTTCAGGCTGCGGTGGACAAAACGCTTTCTTTACACCTTTCCACCTCTTCCTCTAATTCAGAAGGTACTCCTCAAGTTCGAATCTCAGGGGGACAAGATGATCCTCATTGCCCCCTTTTGGCCTCGGCAGCTGTGGTTTCCACTACTCAACAATATGTTGGCAGTTCCTCCGAGACCACTTCCCCTGCAGATGAACCTTTTGACTCGGAGACCAGTGGTCCATCCCAACCTGAGATCGCTTCACCTTCACGCTTGGCTCCTGAAGGGGTAGAAGTAAACCGGTTCAATGTCTCTCGCAGGGTTTCAGATATTCTTCTGGCTGCGCGGAAGCCAGCCACTCGGAAAACTTACACGGCCAAGTGGAAGCGTTTTTCGCTGTGGTGTACAAAGTTCTCTTTGAATCCCTTTTCCTGCCCACCAGATAAGGTTTTGGAGTACCTTTTGGACCTCTCAAATTCAGGTCTGCAGTACTCAACAGTAAAAGTTCACCTTAGTGCCATTTCAGCGTATCATGAGCTGGTTTTTTCCTTAACACTGGCTCAGTTACCTGTGGTTAAGAGATTTCTTAAGGGAATTCTACATACCAGACCTCCTACAAGATGTCCAGTTGCAGCCTGGGACATTAATCTTGTGCTAGACATGCTCACTCGGAAACCTTTCGAACCTCTGGCTACCTGTGAGCTAAAATTTCTCACCTGGAAGACTGCCTTCCTAGTGGCCATTACCTCAGCCCGCAGGGTCTCTGAGATACATGCCCTGGTCACAGACCCTCCATATACTGTGTTCCATAAGGACAAAGTAGTTCTTCGTACTCACCCTAAATTTCTTCCTAAGGTTGTGTCAAAATTTCATCTAAACCAACCTTTGGTCCTTCCCTCTTACTTTGCGGACTTCCAAAATGAAGGAAAACGTTCTCTTCACTCTTTGGATGTTAAGAGGGCCTTGCATTTCTATCTAGCTAGAACCAAGGATTTTCGCAAAGCCCAGCAACTGTTTGTTTCCTTCAGCGAGACCCGGCTGGGTCAACCTGTCGCTATCAGATGTATCTCAGCATGGCTAGTGGCATGCCTTCGCCACTGCTATTCCATGGTGCAGGTTAAGTTGGAGGGTAGAGTTTACGGTCACTCTACTAGAGTGGTCGCGGCATCCTTAGGGGAAATTCGCAATGTGCCCATTGCCGATATTTGCAACGCGGCCACCTGGAGCTCAGTGCATTCTTTTGTTAAACATTATGCACTAGATGTCCATGCCAGACGACATTCTTCCTTTGGCAGAGCCATACTTAATGGACTTCTGTCCTAGAAACGTGAGCTCTTGGTCTCTCCTGCCGCCCTCTCGGGGGATTATTAGCTCAGTACTCTCCCAATAGTGTGAATGAGTGGTGGAGACTTATGTCCAGTAAGATATGAAAATTACGTACCTACCGTAATTCTTGATCTTCTTGGATGAGTCTCCACCACACATTCTCACGCCCACCCTCCGTCCCCCGAGCTCACCTCTGTTGTTGGTCTTCACTCCCTCAAATCTTTAGGCTGTGAACACTTCTTTGTTGACCCTTCTTCTACGGGTCACCCGGACTATCTTATGTCCGGTTTTTAGGTTATGCTACCCTTCTAGGTTAGTTACGCTGCACCTCCTTGGTAAAAAAGGTACTGAGGCGGTTGGAGGGTCGACGCCGAGATAGTCATTACCGCGCAAGCTGAGGCTCGCAGTGCCATTCCTCGTGGCTCCATCTCTGGCGCCGACCCTTCAGCAAAAAGTTTGCTCCCGATGGGTCCTAGTGCCTCTGGTGCAGATCCCAATAGTGTGAATGAGTGGTGGAGACTCGTCCAAGAAGATGAAGAATTATGGTAGGTACGTAATTTTCATTTCCAGGCTTTGGGTTTCTCTGAGGAGGTACTCAGTAGTGGAAGAATCCAGGAAGAAGTCAACCAGAAAGTGCTATGCCTTCAAATAGAAAAGATTTTCCATTTGATGTCAGGACAAGGGCCTGGACCCTCTGTCCCTTGGCTAGCATTTTAGACAACCTTTGGTCTCTGTCCAAAGGGGGCCATCGGTCTTCGACCCTTAAGGTGCACCTGACAGCCATCTCTGCTTACCGGGCGCAGGCCGATCAGCAGACGCTGGCACAGGAGAAGGTGGTCTGGGGCTTTTTCAAGGGCCTGGATCACATATCACCTCTGGTACGTGAACCTCCACCTCCATGGGATTTACTGCAGGTTTTGGCAAAACTCATGGGCAAGCCATTCAAATGAATGCACAAGTGTGAGCTATCACACTTGTCGTTGAAGACGAACTTCCTGGTGGCTGTCACGTCCACCAGAAAGACTGGGGATCTCCATCCGCTTTCGGTGGAGTCTCCATATCTGGTCTTCCACATGGACAGATTTGTCCTGCACCCCAACCCGAAATTCCTCCCAAGGTGATGTCAGAGTTTCACCTTAATCAGGTATTTAATCTGCCTATGTTCTACCTGAACTACACCTCAGATGCCGAGTACAGGCTCCATACTTTGGACCTGAGACAAGTGCACTCCTATTACAAGGAGAAAATGGCAGAAATTTGGGGAGAGGTTCGCCAGCTGTTTGTCACCTACGCTGAAGCCGCTTCTGGCAGACCTGCAGCAAAGCGGACAACTGGCAGATGCATTACATCTTGCATTGATATCTTCTATAGGTTGGTGGGTAGGGAGCCTCCCATAGGGCTAACGGCTCATGCCACCCGCCATACCACTGCATCACTGGCTGTTTCCAGGAACATCCCTATCCAGGAAATCTGCCGGGCTGCTACCTGAAAGACAGCAAACACCTTCATTACCCATTACCACATCGACCTTGAGTTACACCCGGGATTGGTTTTGGGGCCTCAGTTCTCCAATCTCTGTTCCCAAAGTAGGGTATGTGTGCCTTGCCTACCTCCTCCTGGAGAACTGCTAGGAGTCTACCAAAAAGTGTGGATGAACAACACATCCACGTCCCTAGAAAAACAGGTTACTCACCTGTAACAGTAGTTCTGGGAGTGGTATATGTTGTTCATCCACACTGACCTGCCTGACCTCCCCGGCTGCGACACACAAACCTGGCTTCCAGGCTAAGATCTGGCGTCATGGGGCGAAGCTGAGGGGTATTCCACCCAGGTGGATGGGAGGAGCCAGCTTGAAGACCTTTCGGTGAGAATTAAAGGGGAAAGGGACATGCCAATAAGTGTGGATGAACAACATATACCACTCCTAGAATTACTGTTACAGGTGATTAACCTTTTTTTCCGTACTCACCATAATTCTTGATTTTCTAGAAGTATCTTGACCACTGATTCACACACACACCAGCCATTTCCTGGGCTCACCCCAGTATGTTTTTTGGTCTTTGTGGTGGGGTTGTGGGATAACAGATGGAGCAGACACTTAACTTCAAGTTCAATACACAATCTCTGTGTGATGTTTATTGAAATACAGGAAATAACCTTCAGAAATGACATATTCCTTCTTCAGTACATCAGTTTACAGCAACAGACTAGGAATGCCCTTTCTCTGCTTTAAGCCAGCACCTACTGACAGTGATCTCTGATCTATACATTTTTAGTGAAAACCCTTCATCCCTATGTGGGCCTTGTTTTCTTGGGTAGTGGGGGCTCAAAAGGAAAAAAAAAAGCCAAAAACAAAAGAACCTCAGTGCAGAATCACTGAAAAAAAGGTTACCCCAAAGGGCATTGGCAACAAGTCAAGTTTCAAAGAAATACATCATCATACATACTTCCGTAATGCAAAGCATCATGGGATATATGCTGATCACCATGCAATTTCATACTTGTTCAGTTCATAGCAATTTACAAGCATTTTTAATAGCACAACTAACTTAATTTTTATCATACAGTCCCCCAGTAACTTTTTACCATTATCAAAAACACCTAGTGCCATGGTATTTTCAACATTTACAGGTTTCATAAACATAAGATATATACAGCAAGGTATTTTATGATATAGTGCTATTACATACTGAATTCGACAACAGTAAACACAACCTCTTTTACATACGCTTGAAGATCACCACAATAACCTCCCTGTACGAGGACTTGAGAGGGAAAAGGAAAATTAAAGAGGACACTATAGCACAGTCAAGAAATGGAAGGGGATACCCATAGGTGGCCAACCTTATGGACTAGAAATTGTAAAGGATAGCTTAGGCTAAGAAATATAAGAACTGTTGCAACAAATTTAAGAAAAGGTCAGTCCTCAAGAGTGGCAGGAGCTTCCTGTTACAGTCTTCACCCCTTGTTCTTGGTTTGGGCTGTGAAAACGCTGCGTTACTGGTTTGTTGACCCTTCTTGCAAAGATCTTCAAGGCTTTCTTATGCCCTTAGGTTAAGTGCCTAAGTACTTGTTAGGTTATACTGTAGCTCTTCGGTAAAAAAGGTACTGAGGTAGTTGAGGGCTAGCACCAAACCAGCCTTGTGGTGCTGCAGATTCACATAGCTTACCTTAGCATGAGCCCTTCTGAAAACTTCTGGTTCTTGCAGTGTCCTAGCGCCTCCAGCTAGGACCAGAAATCAATGGGGAAGATATTCCTAAAAGACCAGAAATGATGGTGAGTTCATCATTTTCATATCCCGAGTTCCTCTATGTGATATAGAGGAGAGTCTGGTGAGCAGTTTGGCCATTGAGTAGCTCTTATGAAGCAGTGGGTGCGGTGTAAAAGTCAGGCGGTGTCATTGTGGTGCCAGCTGCTGACCCCTTGGATCAACTGAGCTGGCACTATCTTCGGTGCCACATGACTAATGCGCATGGCTGACTCGGACTCCAGCATTCGAGCTGGGGCTGCTATTGGTATTGCCACAACCTTCCCCGCTTGTGGTGACGTCTCTATCCCCTCTGGGGACAGGGCAGCCACAGTGCTTCCACCGGCTTCTTCGTGGTCGGTGGGGTCGGCAACATCGTTAGTGGTGACACGTCCAGTGCCGGGGTCATGCTCTTTGGAGATTACTCTGATGCTGATGCTGCAGACAGTGTCACACAGGCCTTTGGTGTCAGGATCATTCTCTTCAGGGTTGATCCCAAGGCTATGCTCAGTACCACCACTGACACCATTCCCGAGGTACCATCAGGATCTGCACTGTTGGCCTTTCAGCTCCCTCCTGTTTACTACTCCCTGGGTCAGGAAGGAATATAGGAAGACAAGTCAGATCCTGACCTTATCATCTCCAGTGGGGAGGATGATGACATACTACAGTAGAGAGAACCCTGGAGCTGGTTCCTCGAGATGATCTTTCCCTTCAGACTCTGCTCAGAAATATGCATGCTTCACTGAATTTTGAGCCAGCAGTCATTAAGCAAGCTGTTTTCTTCTGGAGTTTAAAATGTGCCTAATATCCTGATCTGTCTAGTTACTCCCATCCAGCTGGCCTTGGAGATACACTGTGAGGCAACCTGGGGGAGGCCTGCTACTGCAGCAGCTGTCCTCAAGCAACTAGACAAGATGTACACAGTGCATATACCCTAAGCCCATGTATTTCACTCAGCCATTAATGGATACCATTGTTATTCTGGCTGAGAATGACAAAGCCATAATACTCATGGTCACCGTGCACCCCACTAATAAGGATACCATAAGCCAGCATGTTTGTGCTGTGGCTACTCTTGGCATGAGGATAACTTGTTGTGAGGTCACTTCTCCTGCACTGAGATCAAAAGGGTGTTACTGTATGGAGAAGATGTTGCTGAAGATCTGGAATTTTGGTTAGTAAAGTTTCTGTCACTTGATACACTTATGGTATATCACTTGTGAATTGCGGGTCTCTTCCTGGCACTCTCACGAGTCTCGGTTGGCTGCACACTCGCCTTTATAGACAGAAGATCTGAATTTCCTTGGCTGTAGAACAACCCATAGAACTATGGGCTAATATCAAATGCTGATGCTAATGCAGCACTAGGAGGAATAAGATGTTAAACCAAGATCCCTTTGCCCATTTCTGGTGGCTATCCTTATGCCAGGAATGGGTCCCAGTGGACCAGCGGCGTCGCCTACAACATTCAGCCAGCCACTAGCTGCCAGCCGCCTGGCTCTCAGGATACAGGTCCCCGCACCAGGAGCGGGTCCCAGCAGACCAGCGGCATCAGCTACAACACTCAGCCAGCCACAAGCTACCAGCGGCCCACCCTCCCAGGATACGGGTCCCTGCACCAGAAGTGGGTCCCAGCAGACCAGCAACATTGGCTATAACACACAGCCAGCCGCAAGCTACCAGCCGCTCGCCCTCCCAGGATGCAGGTCCCAGTGGACCAGCGGCATCGGCTGCAACACTCAGTCATCCACAAGCTACCAGCCGCCCACCCTTCCAGGATACAGATACGGCTCTCCGCTCGCTACAAGCCCAGCTTGAAAGATGGCAATTTGATAAGACCGCCAAGCCGGGAAGTAGACTTTCCATTGGCTGATTGCTCCTCGGCACTTCACATAGAACCTGCTTCCAGCTTTGGGCGCTGAACTGAAAAAGCCCTCAGAGAGGAGCTTGGAGCCTAATTTAAAAATTAAAAATCCCACGAACTAGCGCATAGCGTTTCTACTACTAACTTAGGTCTACTGAATCGGGCGCCTCTGGTTTAATGGCATTGTACCTTGGGGTAAACTGTGGCCGGAAAAGCTGTCTCTCCTCTGATACAGCAGAGCTCCATGGGCTAAATTAGACCACTGCTGTACTTCTTGGGCTATATTTTATTTTCTCCCGCCCACCCTCCCCCACCCCCACCGCTTATTAAATCTACTTTCTCCCAAAGGACTGCCCAGTGATAACTAGTCCTCCATAATCTGACACTACCCTTAAAGGCACAGACCAATCCTACCAGACTCTGGCAATCATATTAAGATTGACTCAAAGCATTCTGCTGTCATTGCTTAGTAGAGCATCCTGAACCTATTGGAAACGCTAAGCACCTATTTCACAGCTGGATACTCCTTGGGGCACTTGTAGTTAAGTATTCACTGTGCAAAGAGAGGAAAGGAAGTTAACTTCAATCAATATATTATTGTGTAAAATGCATATCAGATTGGGCCGGCACCTCCTGCCTGGAGGTATTCCTGCACGACTATTCCGACTTCCGTTGCTAGCTTTGGAACAAAGAGATTGAATCTTATCCAACTGGACCTGCCACCAGAGTACTCCTACCATGGAGTGTGGGAAAACTGCACAGTGGGGGACCAACTGGAGCCTGCTGGCTCCTACCTGCATCCTGCATTCCACCGACTGGTCAGTGACCAGTGGAACCCCTGTTACAGGACCTTCCCAGCCTTATGCCTTTTCCATGACCTACACCTAGTGCTTGGTCCTCCACAGGCCACTGATTCCCCCCCGGTCTACTAGGAGGCTAGGCACAAACACCTCCTATTCAAAAATATGTAGGAAACTCATTCTAATACTTCTGCTGATTTCTGGCAATATTCATCCTAACCCAGGTCCTCCACAAACCCATTCCCATCGCATGGCATCCAATGGCCAAACAAGGGGCAACTAAAGATTGTAACCCTGAACATTTGGAGCCTCCTTCTGAAGCTGGCACAGTTCAAGGCTTGGGTTGCACACTTACAACCAGATATCATTGCACTGAGCTAGACCTGGCTCACCCCTCGTACCACGACTCAGTAGTCTCCATCCCTGGATACAATCTTCACAGGCAAGACCGAACAGGGAAAAAAGGTGGTGGATGTATAATCTACACACGTACCCACTTACAGTGCCATAGAGTCCAACTGCCCTATGACAGTATGGACTGTGAATGCCTAACACTAAAAGTCCTTCTGGGCAAGGGAAAAAAATCTGTATGTCATGGCAGTGTACATCCCCCTGGCCAGCAGAAAGCTGGACTCAAAGTCTTCTCCAACTACTATACCCAAATTAGTCAGGGTGAAGAAACCATCATTCTGGGGGATTTTAACGCTAACTGGCTGGCCAGCTCTTGCGCTGCCCATAGAGATCTTATTTCAGGTCTCTGCCTAACACAGATGTGAGGAGTAGCACCAGGGCTAATTACAACACAGGAACAAGCACCGTGCTAGACTGGATGTCGACCTCACACCCTGAAAGGCTATCTGAGATCGAAGTTCTCCTTGAGCGACCACACACCAGTTATGTGTGAGTGGTCAGCTAAGCAAGCCAGGTCACCCCCAATGCTGGTAAGGAACAGGGTTATAAGAAGAATTGCCATGACCAACTTTCGGAACTACCTTGCATGCATAGACTGGAGCTCCCTTGACACATGCCTCTCAATTAATTCAGCTTTTCAGATCTTCCTCATGCAGTTTAATGCATTAGCAAACATGTTTGCACCATATCGCAAGAAAATGGTGAACGGTGGGTGCAGGGAATGGGTCACCCCGGAACTTCTTACTATGATGAGACAGCAGGATATCCTCTGGCTATGAGCTAGGGAAACAGGGCTTAATTCTGATCTCCAAACCTACAAAGCGGCACGAAACATGTGCAGCTGGGCAATCAGGCAGGCCAAGGCTGCCTACCACAAGAACAAGCAGACAGAGAGCTGGGGTGACGGGAAGAAGTTCTGGTCCACTGCTAAGAATCTTACTGGTACTAATGACAGGAGCCCCCCCCCCAATGCTTCACCACAATGGTGAAGTTGTACTAGATGATGCTACTATGGCCAACATTTTTAACACTGAATTTATGGACTACAGCGCTGTCCTCCCTGCTAGACCAGATAGTTCACTGGGTGGATTATTCCCCTCGACCACCTGCCCTCTACCAACAATCGCAGTCCGAATACCAGACCTTGGCCTAATTTCTACTTCAAACAGGTGTCTATTAAGGAAACTCGGAAATACCTTACCAGAGTTCTAGGTAAAACCAGGATGGGAAGCGATGGCATTGATATGAAGCTACTCGCCATTGCCTTACCTGAGGTCGTCGCACCCATAACCAAACTGTTTAATCTGTTCCTCTGACTGTCCACTTTCCCCACCACATGGAAATCCATCTTGGTCACCCCAGTACTGAAAGGTGGAGGCCGAGCAACGGTATCCAACTACAGACCCATATTAGTTCTGTCCTCACTCTCTAAAGCGCTTGAGAGAATCCTATAGCTGACCAACTTATGGACCACCTACATAAATATGGCCTCCTCTGCCCACAACAGCATGGTTTCTGAAAGTCGCACAGCCCCACAACGGCCTTAATCGAGTTCACGAACTATGTGCATGAGGCTCTTGACCAAGGCCAACTAATGGGAGCAATCTTTGTTGACCTAACCAAGGCATTCGACCTTGTTGACCACCAGCTTCTCCTATGACAGCTAGGCTGTCTGGGGCTGTCCCCTGACACAGTAAAATGGTTCTCTAGTTATCTCACTGGGAGGACCCAGCGAGTGAAAGTTAATGGAACCATCTCTGAGGCACGTGACATCTCTGTTGGGGTTCCACAGGGCTATATATTGGGACCACTACTGTTCAGCCTCTTTGTAAACAACCTGCCAGATGCTTGCCCCTCCTTGAAGATCCTGCTGTATGCTGATGACATGGTTGTTTTCTCGTGGGACTGCTGCCAAGCTTCACTCACCAAGAACCTGCAGCTCAACTTCAGTCTCCTACAGGACTGGCTGAAGGATATCCTACTAGTACCCAACAGTAAAAAGACCAAGACCATGCTCTTTGCTGGGTGGCAAAAGAGTAAATCTGCTATGCCTTTCACAATTACTAATACCACTCAATCCACCGTTGAATAGGTGTCCTCATTCTGGTACCTAGGTATCACCATTGATCAATCCCTCGCCTACAACATACATATATTCAACATCACCACTGCCACCAGCAGAAAACTTGGGACACTATATAGACTCCAGTCCTGCCTCACTCCTGAAGCCAAGTTCCAGGCAGTAAGAGGTACTATCCTGCCAATTCTGTACTACGGAATTGTGATCTATGGCACAGCCATGGAAATTAGTCTGTGCAGAGTCCATGCCACTCTCAATAAGTCCTGCATACTTGTTCTAAATGCTGACCGCCTTACGCATACGTGTGAACTCTACATTAGAACCAAATGGCTCCCCTTTATGGAACGTACCAGGCTTCACTCTTGCTTCCTAGGTAAAAAGGCCCTCCTAGGGATTGCACCCCCTCCTTAAAGACCTTTTTCCAGCCTACCCTAGCTGAACATGCCACCAGAAATGTTACGAAAGGCACTCTAGTTGTGCTGTTCAGAAGAACCGCCCTAGGGAGGCGAGCCTTCGCAGTACAGGCTCCCACTTGGTTAAATGAGCTCCCCCACACCACTTCAGGCATCGCAAACTTTGACCATTTCAAAGCTGAGCTCAGGAGTAGTATTGCCCCTTCTGAACATTGCTACTGTCAGATATAAGCTTGCAACCCTAGGACCATTCGTGCTGGGACCTTGCATGGACTGCTGTGCCTCGACTAGTAGCCATAATTTAAGTCACTCTGTACCTTGGCTACTAGCTACATTTAAGTCGTTCTACATCCCCGTATTGTCTACTGTGGGGATCTCCCACCCATTTCTCCCCTGACCATCTGTTCTCACCCACGGATCATACCTTCCCTCCTCTCACTCGTGCTACCTGCATACTGTCATAGGTTACCAGCTGCCAATCAGATGTCCTAAAATGACTCACTGAGATGCCAGCACTTATTCCCTGTCATGACACCTGGGGCCCGACTCACTGTGTGTTGTGTATTATATGCTTACCTGATCATATTCCTACTACTGTATATATACTTTCTGAACTGTTATTGACAAAACCCTTGGGCAGCTACTGTGGATGGGCTAGTGTCTTGTATGTTCGTCTCGTAACTATGCCATTGTACATGTGGTATCTGATGTGTTATTGACAAGGCCTGTTGGCAGCTACTGTTCTGTTTCCCATTGTTCCACCTCCCCCAGTTGATGAGGACCCTCTGTAAATGAGCTTGTAGCTCAAAGGTTTTTGTAATTCAGATTTTCAAATAAAATAAATAAGATAAAGAGCGCATGACACTTATCTTAAGAGTGGGGTATTTCCCCAGTATCCTGCATAACACTCCCCCACCCCCCAATAAATACAACTGGTCCACGTAATTCATACCCCGGGACACACCTGAAAATGAGCCTTCTCAGCTCAGTGTGCTTTGCCTGGTCAGAAATTATAGTAACGAGATCTTTATACATGGAGAGTAGTATCATTAACACTGTGCAGCCTATTAAATATCCCCTGCCCTAGCTGGCTGTATGTCTTTATGTTTTTTCCTATACCTTAGGTAAGGACACCGCTGGAAGCGAGTCACCTTTGAGAGTCGTATCCCAGCAAGTCTAATGTCATCACAGTTTATTTAAGAGTTTCACCAGGAAGGCATATTGAGCATGATTGATTGTTTCCAGATGCATCCGGGGGGAGGGGGGACAAGTTGTTCAACAATAACAATAAATGCAGAGATGAACAGTTCATATACAAAAAATAGATACAGCACTAGATTAGCAATAATGCGTAGAGTACATGAATTGTGAGTCAGTAATAAGCATGCTATCACCGTAGATGACAGCATAAAAATAGCAAAAACCATAGGGCACAAAGTTTCTTACAGTGAATGCTGACCCAGTGCAGAACAGTTTCAGTGGGATGTTCCAGGAACATAGCGGCGAGGCAGAGCTGGGCATGGTGTGGTGAGGGTATGCTTAGGGTTTAGCTTTGGGAGAAGCAGAAGGCAAGGCAATAACCCAACCCCATCATATCATACCAATTAAGAGATACCTCACTGAACCAAGTATGGTTCTCACATTTTCTCTTTTGAAGGTAATTTTCCATGTTTCCATGCCAGGAGTGACTGCCATCATTAAAACCTTGGTTAGTATGTGAGTTTTCATGGCTGCAAAGCTTTCTTGCTCACTTCTTACCTTAGTATGAACACCCCCCCCCCACCACCACCACCCAGCTGTGCCCTTCCCATTGGGTATTATTATTATTATTGTTATTGTTGTATATTATATTGTTGTTTAACCTGTCCCTTTTTAGATATAAAAGACTCTCTGATGCAGGCTCTGGCTAGTTACGTCTGTTACCCTCATTCCTTGCGAGCTGTTGAGAGAATCCATGAAGAACAGTAAGTATTGTGACGCTTGTACAGCTGGTTCTGATTACTGTGTGTTTTTTGTAATAGAAAAATGTGTTATTCAGTGTCTCTCATGAGACATGCTGAGATAGCCTGTGGGATGCCACCCCAAAAAAGGTTTCAACTACAAGCTGTTAACCTAAAAGCCAGGAGATAATTACAGGCTAGAAGAGACACAAATTAAGGATCTCCTGTTTATCTGGCTTCATTGGAGCTGCCAGCTACTAGGATGAAAATCATAAACATTTATGACGTTTAGAGGAAGTAACCAGGTTATGTTACTTAGGTGCTAAGTCATAAATGCTCCTTTGATGTCTGTGAAGGGCAAAAAGACACACTAGATCAAAGGGTTACGGGGAAGTGAGTTTTTGCTGATGTCACCTATTTAATTTACCTTCTGAATGATAAGACATCATGTTTTGTATAATTTTTATATCCTGACAGGGAGGAGCTAGGTTGCCTCATGCAAAGAGGTTGGCAAAGCCAGTTTTAAACAGTATTCTGCTTTCCACTTAGAGACATTCATGTTTAGACTCTGAAGAAGAAACATCTACTTTAGATAGACAAGTCTAATTGTCTGGTGGTAGGAATAAATTTGCACTTTCTAAACCTTGTTCTTTTTAAGCGATTGTATGTTTTTGTGAAATATTGTTCAGTATTTATATTTTACATATTGTTATCTGTTTTAAAGTAAACCTCTGTTTTAAGAGACTACTTGGTGTGCCTTTGAAATTCTTTCTTTGACAAGTGAAGCATATTATGGTTAAAGTTGACACTGCGCATAAGCTTACTGGTTTACCAAACAGGGAAAAAGTAAGAGTTTTTCTGAGGTCTTTTCATAGAGTTTTAAGGGTTCATTTTATACACCTGGTTAGGTGCCCATAGGCGAAAGATATCTGCCCCCCGAAGAGCAGAATTATCTGAGTCTGTACATTGGGTACACTAGCAAGAGGTTCACAGTTTGAATCCCTCCAGAACTTGAAACCAAAGGTTCATTCAAACCCACAAAACAGACAGGAGGATTACCCTGTTCTGTTCCTGTTCACAAGACTGCGCTCAGAGGTGGGCACTGTGGGAGCAGAGGGCCTGACCTGCTGAGTGGGGTTGTGACAAGTATTACACCCTCGTAACGTTTTTATGGGAGGGAGGGAGGGCAGACTTGGTTTGTATCCTGCCATATCTTCTTTTTTTTTTTTTTGTACACTTTATTTATTCGCCTATCCGCCTGGGCATCCTTCCGAGGTGTGCACTTGACCGCCAGTCTCTACTCCCAAGCCTGGACCCTCCGTGTTGGAAGAACTCCCCGGAACACCCAGACTGATCTAACCCCCTGCATCCCCCTCCAGGGTGGTCCCGTCCACCTGCGATGGCCTGTCTGAAATTAGGGAGATCAGATCTAGAGTGAATCTGGTCGGCCCAGGAGCTCTCCAACCAACGGGCCAGCTGGCGGGATGTGGGCTGTGTCACTGGCACCCCCTTCATCTCCTCAGGCAAGAAGAGGTATTTCTCTTCTAGTCCCCTCGGGAGTGCAGTGTGCAGTGACATCCGTGCATGGCCCCCCTGCTGACGTCTGCCACACTCCCACCCCTTCCTCTGGCTGGTGTGCCTGTATTACCCTCGGTCTCCACCGGGGGTCATTAGGATGCCAAGCAGCCCTGAATCCCTCCCCTGAGAGAGGAGAGCAGTTCTCCGGATGCTCAGTCCTCTCTCTTTCCCCTGCCAACCCCTGTTGGCCTGGACTTGTTCCCGAACCTGGGTCGCAAGTGTGGCGTCCAGCACCTCAACCCTCAGCGCCACCGGGCCGGCCTGCCATATCTTCTTTGGGATGCACTTTTCTATCAAGAGCAGCAGACACAATGGAGGCAAGTCACCCCAGGCTCTAAATAAGCATTGTTAAACATTTTCTTAATTCTGTCTCATCTGTGGGCCCTCCACCCCCCAGCCTTAGCCGGTTCTTCTTTTATAGGCACAGGATTTGACTGACAACAGGAACTTTCTGTTTGGAAACAGGAAGGGTGTGATCACAGAGGCACGAAAGACTCACCATCCTAGAAGGAAAAGAGTAGCTCTCCATCCCCCCTAGCTATTGGAGGTCTGACTCATAGCAAGTAAGGAGACTACTGAGAAATATAGGAACTTACTGTCTTAGAACAGGAAGATCAGGAGCTTTAAGGGCACAAAGACAGTAGGAAATTAGGGAGACAAAAAAAAATTATATAAAAAAAAAATAAAATAACCAGAGAGAGGAAGGAGTAAGTATACAAAACAACAGTTAAGGGGCCAGAAATAAGATGTGATAGGAGTGGTGCAGTGCAGTAGCTGTGGAGCAGCAGTCTTCTGGGAGACGTTCTGGAGGATGCAGTGTTGTCCCATCTGCAGGCACCTCTCTGGGCTGAGGGAGGAGGTTGCTCATCTCCAGGCTGAGTTGGCCAGGATTCGGGGGACGTCCTTTCCCACCCAGGGACCACCAGGGCAACTGCCGCTGCCTCAGAGGTTGCCAAGAAAGAGGAGTGGTTGGACCACAGTGGGCTCAGGGAGGGTGAGTGATGTGGAACAGAGGTGCATCCCTCCAGTTGTACCTCTCCACAATTCATAGGCCATTCTGGCAGAATGTGGTTCCTCTATGGAGGCACCTGCAGTGGAGACCAAGGAGGATGCTGGGAACTTCCACAAAGGAGACCCACAGGAGGGTGGCATGTGACCCCGCAGGGGAAGGAAACAACTCCTGGTGGGAGACTCCACCCTTGTTAGGAGGGTAGAACTGGGGGAGGGAGGGGAGAGGGAGGTAAGGTGCCTGCCTGGTGCCATGGCTTGGAGGGACAGGGAACAAATCCTCAGGATCGGGAGCAGCTGCACGGGGGGGAGCTGGATGTCATTGTCCACCTAGGGACAAATGATCTGGCTAGGAAAGAGATTAGAGCAGTGCAGGAGGAGTTTGTGGAGTTGGTCAAGGGTGTTAGACAAGTAGCACGCACGGTAACCTTCTCGGAGGTGCTGCCTGTCTATGGTATGGGTGAGGCTAGGGTGCTTTGCATCATGGGATTCAATCAGTGGTTGAAAAAACTGGTGCAGAACTCAGGGTTTTGGCTTCATTGGCGACTGGGGGTCCACCTGGAGGGATGCAGGCCTATGCTGGCATGATGATGTGCTTCTAGGATTGTAGATATGTTGTTCATCCACACTTCTTGGCATGTGTCTTTCCCCTTTAAATCTTGCTGGAAGGTCTTCAAGCTGGCTCCTCCCACCCACCCAGGTGTTATAATCCTCAGCTCCGCCCCATGATGCCAGATCTTCCTTTCCACTGGAAGATTCAGGTTGCCTCCTGTTTGCTTATGCTTTTAGTAGGCCCTGGCTTCTCTTCCAAAACTATAACTCATTTGAGTTAGCGACGGTGATTCAGCTCACCTTATCATGGAAGATAAAACTTCCCCTGGATTTCACAGGTGCCCGTGCAGCCAAAAAATGTTGCATACCAATCCGCATGCCATGTGCGTTTACTGTGTGGGTATTGACCATTACACCACGATTTGCGAGATGTGTCTTGCTTTCCAGCCGAACGTCTTCAACGATGGCCTCGCACATCTCAGATTGGGCAGACCTGAAAAACAGAATCCTCCAGTTAAATCAAAAGAAGCTCGATGGGCGGTTTCCACGGCTGAATGATCTGCAGAGCGTCTGAAGCAAATGCAGCCCTTCAAAGAAGCGGTGCGGGCAACAGAGTCCTCCTGTCAGTCGTTCTTCGTTCCTCTCAACTTGGGCTCTGCTTTTTCGGGCACCTACTGAGAGCTGTGTCAGTCTCTCCCTACTAAGGGCGAGGGACCTGCTGGCTCACACTCCTCTCAGTCCCGTAAAAGGGAGAAGGCCTCGAATCAGTCTTCGCCTCAACGAGGACGCTCTTGGGATCATGAGCGAGCTTGGTCCCAGGAGCGGGCAGTTTTGACTTCGGTCGAGATTGCCTCCCTCTGCCACTGACTTCTCGGTCCTGCCATCTGGCCAGTCGACAGAGGTCTCGATCAGCGAGGTCGAGATCGTTCTCAATCACATTGATCCATTGTCGCCCAATTCAGGGGATGACTCTCAATAGGACTCCTGTCCTGTTTCTTCCCGATGATGAGACCCAACCAGCTGGGAAACCCGTCGAGGAACCGGTCCCTGATCCCGGGAAGTCACCAGTCCTACCGGTGTCTCCTGAGCGACCGACTTGGCCGGTCCCATCAAGGTCGAGATCTCAGACCCCCTCGACTAATAGGTCAAGGAAGGCGCACAAGCACACCAAAAAGAGGCAACACCATCGGTCATCCTCATCCTCCTTGGATGAGGAGAGGCTTTGGCAGAAACTCCATCGAAGCTTCGAGGATCTCGTCTGGCAACAGCTGATCCTGTCTGAACAGAAACCGTCCCTGGTCTCTACCACAGCCATTACTTGGCTCTTGCCTCCCAGGCTGAAGTCGACTCCCTTGGAGCCAGTGAAATCAGTTCCACCGCCCGTGAAGCTGGCTAAACCCAACAGCCTTTGGAAGGGGCTTCTACTAAGGAAGCTCGGACAGCCCCAGGTCTTCATCATAGGATCTCAGTCACCCTCATGGCTGATCGCCCCAGGCATGTGGAGGGCGACCTTTACTCTCATCTGTGGGATAATGAGTCAGCAGGTGATCTGTCGATGGAGGAAGCCCCTTCATTGTTTCAAGGGATTCTCCGCTTTATCTCCAAATCCATGGGGATACCTGTGGCAGAGTTAGGCTGCACCCTTGGCTGTGACTGATGGACCACTTTTCTATCTCCTTATTTCCTAGCTACCAGAATTTCTATTGTGCAACAGTTAGTGCTTTTCTCTTTGCTTTTCTTCTTTTCACCACTCCCCCCTTACCCTAGGTTGGCCACCTAGCGTAGCTCTTTACTGTCCCTACTAAGCTTCCTACTACTTCTCTCTTTTCATTCTTTTTCCATTTCCATTCATCCAGTCCCTGGAATGATGCCAAACACCTGGAGAGGTGTTGTGTAAAATGCATAAGTGCATTTTGTGTACAAAAAACATGAAGGCTATTTTAAATAGGAATGAATACAGTTAGTAAAGCCTTTAAAAAAAAAAAAAAAAAGGAATCAGAAGCCATATAAAACAATAATAATGTCATGATCAGTACAGGTATAAGAAATCCTTAAAGAGGACAGAAAATGATTTCTAATTAGCAGCCATTTACAATGTTCCTAGTCTCAGAAATTATATTCATACCCCTAAATGATCCGTATGTATCTGTACCTAAATAAAAAAGTGATGTGAAAAACTGTATTTTGCTTTGTTTTGTTTTTTATGGGCAGCATTCTGTTACAGTTCTCCTCATGGAACCAGTGATCTGGAATTTTAACTATGTCATGGTTTAAGCTCAGAACTCTAAACATGGTTCTGATAGGAACATAGCTCATACTTAGCATTCTGTACAAAAACAATGACACAGTAAAAACTCCAAATAGCTAGTTCCATGAAGAGAACTGTAACAGAATTCTGTCTATAAACAGGAAACAATTGGAAACACAATTTTTCACAACAGTGCATATTCAGTTGCAGTTAATTATGGATCATTTGGAAGTGTGAATTTCATTTCTGTAAACAGGAACATTGTTAACTCCTGCCAGTTAGCACACGTTTCCTGTCCCCTTTAAGATATTTTCATAAATTCACATTCAAACAACATGAAGTCTTGCTGTATTCTGACATATGCAGTGATGTCCAACCTTTGAACTGCCCCGGAGAGGAAAGAGTTAACTTTCCATGCCAGGCATGGAACGCTGAGCTCGAGCTTGGTTGAGACTCTGTCTGTTGCTGTTTGAACTCAAACCGTCATATTCTTTACTCCGCCTCACTGAACAGTCGCTCCAGAGATTTCTCCTTTGCTCGGTTCAATTTAGTCGGTTAAAGTGCCATTTTCCTCGGTTTTTGACCAGATTTAATCCGTTTAACCTGTCTGTTCAGTCTCTCTCTGTGGTATCGTGAGTACTAGATAGGTTATTTTTGTTTCTTCTGTGTGGAACTTAGAACGTTGGATCGTCTGTTTGAACCGATCAGGTTTGTTCAAAAGTTTGTTCTACTTTTAGAGTGTGGTAACCGTCCTTATCGGGTTCTAAAAACAGATTTCATTATGGTTTTTTCCACGACCCGTAACACGGTCAGGAACCGAGAAGGGTGTCTTGCCTGTCGGATTGCCGAAAAAAGGGTAAGTTTTGTTAGGACTGGCCATGTCTGAGAAACCCAAAAGAAAAACCGGGCCCACTGGGTTTCAACACTGTAGTGTGTGTGGGGAAGCCTTTGCTAAGGCTGACCCCCACACCACCTGTGTCTATTGTCTGGGGTTTGACCACCTCGATTTAGACTGCCAGATTTGCAAGAATTTTCTTGCAGCTACCCTGGAAAAGAGAGTTGGTAGGCTCAGAGAAAGGGAGGCCAAAAAGTCAGCTGACCCGGATGGCCAGCCCAGTTCGGTTCCAACCGCACCAGAAGGAGTGCCCTCTGACCAAGGCAAAACTTCTTCGGGCAAAAGGAGAACAGACTCTGAGAGTCAGTTCCGCTAAAAGAAAAAGAGGGATAAATCAGCCGGTGCGATCCACAAGTTCTTTTTCTCCCACCACTGATGAAATAGCCAAAGTGATAAGGATTGTTCTATCGCCATCTCAGTTCCCGACTCTAACCGGCACCATCAGTTAGGGGCTCGGTTCGGTCGGTTCCTGTTCCAGATTATAATTTAGAGGATTTTTATGAACTGGAGGAGGAGGAAGGAGAGTATGAGGATAGTGATGGTGATTACGAAAGTCTGATGTGCCCATTGACCCAGACATCTCCCCAGACAGACCTTCAGGGGTTTCTCCTCCTAGGCTTTCCGAGTCCCCTTCCCATTTTATGTTTTACAAAAAAGTGTCTGAAACTCTTCAGCTTCCTATGGAAGAAGCTGTAGATGATCAGGAGGAGCCTGACTATGTTGAGATGATAGATATCCCAGAGTCCAGGAGGCTGTCTATTCCCCTTCATAAGTCTTTTGGGAAACAGACAAAAAATTTTTAAGACTTTTAATTCTTTACCTCCTGTGGACAAGAGAATGGACAAGAGGTATACTCTCTCAGGCTCAGATATGGAGTTCCTTACCCAGCAATGCAGCTGTGTTGGGGTAGTGCAGGCTGCTGCCTGTGATTAGGCAAATATACCCTTGGCTTCTCACCCCCCCAGATAAGGACTCCAGGAGGATTGATGCCATGGCAAAGAAACAGTACATGGCAGCATCTTTGGGACTCAGGCAGGCTAATTATATGGCCTATACAGCTAGATATCAGAAATCTAGATGGGACACTGTAATGGCTCTGGCTAAACAGGGCCCTGGCCAGCTTGCCAAGGAGCTGGAGCAGGTGGCTGCGGATGGTATTGAGGCATCCAAGGTGCAATTCCATGTTGCAGTGGACTCCAATGATGTTTCATCTAGAGTCATGGCTACATCTGTGGCCCTTCATTAGGATGGCTTGGCTCAGATGTACTAGCCTGTCTCAGGATACCCAGACTACGGCCATGGATTTTCTTGTTGTGGGTAATTCTCTGTTTGGGGAGCAAACAGAGAACTACATGAAGAAAATGGATGAATACAGGACCACCTATAGGAGTGCTCAGGCCAAGGAAAGGCAAGCCACTCCCAAGAGGCAGCATTCCAGGGGCAGGGGCAGGCCTTTTCATAGGCCTTTCTACCAAGCCCAAGCCTCCTCTTCTGCTTATGCTCATAGGGGGTTCTTCAGAGGGAGAGGCAGACGGGGTATAAGCAGGCCTGCTTCCACCCCTCAGCCTAAAGCCCCTGCCAAACAGGCACCCTGATGGGTTTGCCAGGGGGCGATACTCCACCACCTGTAGGGGGCAGGCTGGCTTACTTTGTCCAGGACTGGATGGCTTTAACATCAGACAAATGGATCCTGGAAGTAGTGAGCCAGGGACTGGTTCTCAGCTTCAAAAAATTTCCCAAGTTGAGAACCAGATCCTTTCCACCTGCAAATCCTTCAGAGGCACTTGCCCTAGATGCAGAGGTCTCTTCCCTCTTGGCTCTGAGAGCCATAGAGAGGGTTCCACCCCTACACAGAGGAAAAGGATTGTACTCGAGGTACTTCCTAACCCCCAAAAAGACAGGAGAATGGCGGCCCATCCTGGATCTCAGATATTTAAACAAGCACCTTTTAAAGCCAAAGTTCAAAATGGTGACTCTGGGAATAATTCTACCCTCTCTAAGACCAGGGGACTGGCTAGTTTCCCTGGACCTCAAGGATGCCTATTTCCATATTCTCATCAGAAGCTCCCACCGAAAGTACCTCAGGTGTGAGCTGCCCTCAGGTCATTATCAATTCAGAGCAATGCCCTTTGGCCTAACTTCAGCTCAAAGGGTGTTCACAAAATGCCTGGCAGTAGTGGTTGCTTTCCTAAGGAGAAAAAAGATCTCCATCTTTCCATACCTGGACGACTGGCTCATAGTAGGTAAGTCTCCAGACCAAGTCATGTCACACCTACAGATAACTCAGCAACTGCTCACTTCTCTAGTTTTCCTTCTGAATCTCTCAAAGTCAGTTCTAGAGCCTGTGCAGCTCCTCACCTTCATAGGGGCAGAGCTGGATACATTATAGGCAAGAGCCTTCCTTCCCCTGGACAGGGCAAGAACCCTTGTTTCACTGGCCTCTTCATTCACCCTTCAGGTGTCTCGACCAGCAAGGCATTTTCTGCAGCTCCTGGGCCACATGGCTGCCTGTACAGCAGTGGTTCAGGGAGCAAGATTTCAGATGAGGGACATTCAGTTCCACTTAAGAGCCTTCTGGTCTCAGAAAAAGGATCCTCTGACCAAACTAATCCCAGTGACTCGAACCCTGATCCAGGCTTTGCAGTGGTGGCAGGATCAGGACAACCTAAGACAAGGAGTTCCCTTTGTCACTCGGTCTCATTCTCTAATCCTTACTACAGATGCCTCCCTCTTGGGATGGGGAGCTCAGTTGGGGGTCCTGACCACCCAAGGGTTGTGGTCACCTCAGGAATCTCTGCTTCACATCAATCTATTAGAACTCAGAGCAGTGTTTCTAGCACTTCAAGCTTTTTTCCAAGTCTGTTCAGAATAAAGTAGTTCAGATCAGGACAGACAATACCACCACAATGTGGTACATCAGCAAGCTAGGGGGCACTCGGTCTACAGCCTTGTGCACAGAGGCAATGAAGTTGTGGTCTCTGGCCTATTCCCTGAACACCTCTCTTACAGCAGTGCACCTCCCAGGGAAGGACAATGTCCTGGCAGATGCTCTCAGCAGGATATCTCAGGGCCATCACGAATGGTCCCTGGATCCCCTGATCTTGAAGGTAATCTTCTCCAGATGGGGCACCCCACAGACAGATCTTTTTTGCAGCCCCAGACAATCACCAACTTCCTCTCTTTTGCTGCAGGCCCCCAGTGTTGGGCTCAGTCCCCCTGGATGCCCTAATTCTCAATTGGGAAGGGAAGTTCCTGTATGCTCCCCCTTCCCTCTCCTCTTCAAGGTGCTAGTCAAAATCAGGTCTCAACCCTGCAAAGTGATTCTGATTGCTCCAGACTGCGCCAGACAGCCCTGGTACCCTCTCTTGTTGTCCTTAGCAGTCCACCTTCCCCTGTCTCTTCCCAGGAATTACAACCTGTTAACATGTGCTCAGGGGAGGGTTTGGTATCCGAATGTCTAATCTCTCAATCTCAAGGCCTGGCCCTTGAAGAGTTAGAGTTTGCTGATTTGCATCTCTCTCAAGGTGTTCTGGATATTTTAAAGGCTTCTCGAAAGCCTTCCACCAGAAACACTTACAATTCCAAGTGGAAAAGAGTTACTATATGGTGCTCTGGGAAGCATATTTCTCCAGAGTGTGCTGGCCTGCCCACAGTCCTCGACTATATGGTTCATCTCAATAGCTTGGGACTCAGGCCAGCTACACTAAGAGTGCATCTGGCAGCTGTCTCTGCCTTCCTGTCAGCAGGCAAGCATTCTTCCCTTTCAGCTCATCCTGTATTCTGTACATTTTCAAGGGATTGCTGCATACCAATCCTCCTTCAGGGACCCTGCCCTGCTTGGGACTGTAATGTTTGCATTGCTCAGCTTATGCAACCCCTTTGAGCCTTTGTCCTCAGCAGAGCTTAAGTACTTGACTTGGAAAACTGTTTTCTTGGTGGCCATCACTTCTGTCAGACGTGATATGAGTTACAGGCCTGTCAGTGGAGCCTGATTTTATCTCCTTCCATAGAGATAAGGTGGTCCTCAGGACTAATAGGAAGTTTTTGCCTAAGGTGGTTTCAGATTTCCACCTTAACCAGTCTATGTCTCTTCCCGTTTTCTTCACTGACCATTTCTCCTCTGGGGAGAGGAGGCTGCACAGCTTGGATGTGAAAAGGGCCCTAAGCTACTACATAGAGCGCACCAAGGGTCACAGGTTTGACTCCCTCCAACTGTTCCTCACTTATGTTGAGGTTGGTAAGGGAAAACCTGCCACTAAGAGATCTATTGCCAGGTGGATTGTCTCTTGCATACAGTTTTGCTATGAAAAATTAAGTAGGATCCCACCCTCAGGCCTGAGGGCTCACTCTACCAGAGGTACAGCTGCTTCCTTGGCTGCTGCCAGGGATATTCCTATCTTAGAGGTTTGTCAAGCAGCCACCTGGAAAACAGTGCATACTTTTACCAAGCATTACTCTCTGGATATCCAGGCTAGGAGTGATGCTCGGTTTGGCACAGCAGTGCTTCAGAGCCTATTCCCGAAGTAGGTTCTGTCCCTTCTCCATGGAGGTACTGCTTAGTAGTCTGCATATGTCAGAATACAGCAAGACTTCATGTTGTTCGAAGAAAAAATTACTCACCATAGTAATGTTGTTTCTTCTAATGGGGAGTCTTGCTGTATTCTGACCTCCCCCCTGCCTCCCCTCTCAGAACCTGGGTTTTTGGGATGTGGGTGGGCAGCAACAGTGTTGGCACTCAGGAGGTACCCCTTTTTTTCTCACCCCCTTAGTTTGTGTGTGTGTGTGTGTGTGTTGTGTCTTGTTTTATTTTTTGGGTTTCCTGACTTGAGTCTTTGCTTTGGGACCAAAAAGTATTTATATTATATTTAGTAGCCAGTTGGCTAGTGTAAGTTTACAGTTTCCACACAGGACACCCAGTGAGTATAGCTCATAAAGATCTGACTGTTTGAGTTCAAACAGCAACAGACAGAGTCTCAACCGAGCTCGAGCTCAGCGTTCCATGCCTGGCATGGAAAGTTTACTCTTTCCTGTCCAGGGCAGTTCAAAGGTTGGACATCACTGCATATGTCAGAATACAGCAAGACTCCATTAGAAGAAACAACATTACTAAGGTGAGTAATTTTTTTGTATAGACCTGTTGCTGTATAAGGTTCTATGTATGAGAATGTGGTACACTTTATAAAAGTGATTAGTCACTGTGGATCAGAGATATAGAGTCAGTATCTGTGGATATATACATTGTACCTTTAATTGAAACAGGAAATCCCCTGGAATAACACCCCCGTTGGTTTTGACACAACGTGTTCAGAAATGAAACAGCATGTCCAGACATGTAAATAGAAAAGGGTTCAGTCAGGTGACCTCACAAAAAGATACAAAAATCTCTTCACTGAGTTCACTTCAGTTCAGCTAAGTGGGGCTCAGCCCTGAAAAAGGAGGAGATGTTCTACTGCTACTGTAGACAAGCTATTGAATGCAGATGAGAAGGGTCTTAGAAGCTCTAGAATTCAGGACTGTATTGTGTGAGAAACTACTGGTGTTAATAGTGATTTTCTTTGCAATTTTTTTGTTTTCATTTATTATTTTTCAAACTTTTGAAAAATAAATATCATACCAAGGTGTGTTTTAAACCTGTAAATTTGCCTTGTCTGAAGTTTATTCCCTCACGCTGTGACAGTGCCCCTGTACCTATCCAGAAACGAGTTGAGTACCCTCTCACTGATATACTCGAGAGGGGATACCCTGACAGAATCCTTTCCTGTGGCCAAAGCCATTGTTGGCCTGGCCTTGGACCTCTGGCAGCATCCTGCCTCCTGCCCAGCTCCCTTTGCCCTGCAAGTATGCCATGCTAGTCGGGTCCCTTTCACAGATTCACAGAACATCCCTTGGCCAAGAGCCTTGTGACTGCCTCTGTGTTCAGACATACAGGCAGTTCTGCCAACACCATTACACCCAGAGAAGGAGTCCAAGAAATTGGACCTTTCTGCCAGGAAGGTCTGTGTGGCCTTCTTCTTAGGCCTCTGTTAGGCAAGCTCGGCCGTCATTATGGTGCACTTCTCCCATGCCCTTCTTGGGTCCTTGGATAAAGTTCTCCCACATCTCCCTGCGGACCTCCAGACCACGGTCAAACAGGTATGGGACTAAGGCTGTGCCATTGCCAAGCAGCAACTTCAGACAGCTCTGGACACTGGGGACTCATACGCCAGCTCGGTGGCTGCCATGGTCATCTCATGCCGCATGGCTTGGCTGAGGCTTTCCACCTTCACAGCGGATACCCAGCACAAACTTGCTGATGTTCCTTTACTGGGCATCAAACTTTTTGGCCCAGGTGTGGATGGTTACCTTCAGCGAATCGAGCAGTTCAGTGCCACCTTGGAATCTGCCACTTCTGCTCAGAGTGCCTCTGGCCCTAAAAAGCAGCAGCAGCAGAAGAAGAAGAAGAAGCCTTTTTGGCACCCTGCTCCTGCGGCCCAGCAGCCCTCCTTTCATGGCAGGTGGCAACAGCAGGCACAGGCTTGGTGCCCTCGGTCCAAGTTTGCGTCTTCCCAGTCTCTCAAAAGAGGTCGGGGTTCAGGCCCTGGACCCTCTTCCTCCAAGCCTGCCCAGTGACGGGATAGGGGTTGCCATCCCTATCCACGTCACGCCAGCTCTGGATCCTCCCATGGGGGGTTGGCTCCACCATTTCCTTTCCACCTGGTCAACTGTTACTATGGACAGGTGGGTTCTAGAAGTGGTCGGCCAGGGTCTGCCTCTATAATTCAAGCAGTACCCACCCAGCCAAACCCGCGCCCCATGAGAGAAGTAAGTATCAGCCTACACTTAGTCAGCTCTGAGAGACGACATAGCCCAACTCCTCCTCAAGGAGGCAGTGGTCCGAGTGGCAGATCCTCCAGTCAACCCAGGGTTCATATCCAGGTACTTCCTTGTCCCGAAGCAGACGAGGGGGTTGGCGCCCCATTCTAGAGCTGCCTGACCTGAATCAGTATCTCAAGCCATGCACCTTTCAGATGGTAACTCTGTCCCAGATCATACCATCCCTGGAGCAAAATATGTGGTTCTGCTGAGTGGATCTCCAGGACGCGTTCTTTCACCTCCCAATCCATCCGTCTCACCAGCAGTTCCTCCGCTTCAGAGCAGAGGGTACCCGTTACGAGTTCCAAGCCATGTCATTTGGCCTGTCATCAGCCCCACAGGTCTTCACCAAATGCATTGCAGTGGTGGCAGCCCATCTCAGGTGTCGAGAGGTATATTCTTACCTCAATGATTGGCTCTTGGCGGGTTCCACCCAATAGGAGGTGGAGAGGTCCAGGGACCTGGCCCTCCAGACCTGCTCTCAACTTGGCCTCCTGATCAATGAGGCTAAGTCAGAGCTCATGTCATCTCAGGCGATCTGCTTCATCGGGGCAGAGCTCAACTCTCGCCGAGCAAGAGCTCGACTCCTAATAGACAAGGCAGAGGTTCTCTCCTCCTTTGCCCAATCATTTCTAGTTGGGCAATTGCACCCTGCCCGGGACTTTCTGCACCTTCTGGGTTACATGGCAGGCTGTACCACTGTGGTCTGTTGGGCCAGGTGGACATGTGCTCCCTTCAGTGGGAGCTGGCCGCCGAGTGGACTCAGTGCCTAGGTCATTTCGACCAGCTGATAACTGCGACCCAGAAGATGTGGGATGCTCTCCAATGGTGGACCGTCTTAGACCAGTTGTAGGAAGGGATCCCATTTGTCTACCCTGAGCTGATGGTTGTACTTACAACTGATGCCTCTTTCATGGGCTGGGGAGCCCACATGGGGGACAACAGGGCCCACAGGTTTGAGACCCCCGAGGAATCCCGTTACCGTATCAACCTGTTGGAGCTCCAAGTGGCAAGACTGGCACTGACAGCATTCACTCAGCAGCCTCGGGGTCAAGTGGTTCAAGTCTAAACGGACAATACCATGACCATGTACTGCCTCAACAAATAGGGTGGCACGCACTCCCAGCTGCTGTGCAGGGAAGTGCTCCACATCTGGACACTCATGAGCTGACTGGAGGCAGATCTCTTAGCCATTTATGTAGTAGGAGCCTCAAATCATCTGGCGGATGCTCTTAGTCGTGTAGGTGAGACATCATACAAGTGGTCAGCACTGGCCGACACCTGAGACTTAAGTGTCAAATCGCTATCAAGCATAACGCCCAGATTCCGCACCCGGTCAGAGGTCACTAGCTGGTTGCCTCCTGGCCAGAGCCCAGATGACTGCCCAGCCAGTAACCTCACTACCCGATGACCTGGGTCCACCATCAATACCTCAGTCTTTTCCAGATTCAGCCTAAGCCATTTGGCACTCATCCAGTCCTGAATCTCAGAGAGGCTGTTGTTAGACCAAAACAGTGTCATTTTATTCTGGCACAAAGGACATGTACAGTAGAGTATCATCTGCATAGCAGGGAAAACTTGACCCGTGCTGCCTAATAATGTCTTCCAATGGCAGCATGTACACCACAAGCAACATGGGAGAAAGCACAGAGCCCTGCTGCACCCCACATGGCAGGGAAGCCAAGGAGAACACCCCCGACTCCACTCTCTGCGTCCCGCCCATGAGCAAAGAGTGGAACCATCTGAGGACTTTACCAGACAGCCCACAGAGTAGTCACAAATGCTCTAGCAACACTCCATGGTCCACGGTGCCAAATGCTACAGAGAGATCAAGGAGGACCATGATGGAATGGCTCCTCTGATCTCTCGCTGTCAGAAAATCATTAAGTACTCGAAACAGCGCAGCCTCGGTACTGTGCCTCTTCCTGAAACTGAACTGGGGAGGATTGTAGATATTGTGGGTGGTCAGATGCGCCTCGAGCTATGACGCAACTACTTTCTCAGTAACCTTGCCCACAAAGGGCAGGTTAGAGACAGGTCTGTAGTTTGTGAGACATTCAGGGTCGAGAGAAGGTTTTGTCTAGAGTGGGTGAACCATTGCCTCCTTCAGGGTGTCTGGAAACAGCCCGGTCTCTACTGAACACTTAACTATCTCGGACAGGACCAGTCCAATTACCGCCACGCTCCCCACTAGGAGGCTTGTTGGACCAGGGTCCAAACTACAGTAAGTTGGTCACAAACCCTGGATCATCTTCACGATGTGCTCGATTGACAACTTGCCAAAGTCTGACCAGACAAACCAGGTGCTTGTAATCTTGCACCAATCTCCACTCAGCCCATCTGAGTGGGCTGTGTAGATCTCGTACCTAATGGTGCTTAACCTTATCCGCAAAATATTGTGCGAACTCATCACACTCCTGTGAAAAGGCTTCCCAATTCTGGAGACAGGCTGGATTGCACAGCCTGTCCACAGACCAAAAGAGCTGAGCGAGTCAGTTTCGCACAGCTGCAATCTCCCTGGACAGGAACTCTGCCTTCTTACGGGAGACCGCAGATTGATAGTCCTTATAATGGGACATCAATCTAAGTTTGTCATCACTCAGGCCCGAACTCTGCCAGCGGCACTCCAACCTTCCCCCGACTCTCCTCAACTCCCTCAGGTCCCATCAAACCGAAAGGACCAAGGGCGAAGGAAGAGGCAGTGAATCCAGACAGGAGCTATGGAATCCAGAGCAGCCTCCAGTGCCTTATTATTGGCCAGCAGGAGATTCTCTGGATCCATGCTAACATTCAAACTCCCCAGTAGATCCAGAACTGCCATAAGACCATCAGGGGTCATATCTCGCAAAGGGCGACACCAGACCATCTCCGTAGGGTCAGGTCTATTGGGGGGGCCACGAAACTGAACCGTATAGTGTGGTGATCGGACCACCTGACTGGTTCCATCACCATGTCGGAGATCTCCATCCCCAGTAGAAACACGAGGTACAAAAAATGACCTTGTATGTGGGTCACAGAGGTAATCGCCTGTATAAAGCCCAACGAAACCATCAGTTGGAGGAAGTCTCCAACTGATGGTTTCATCACTAATGGGTCTCAGTCGGCGGCATTAGGACTCCATGGCAGCAAAGTCTTTTACAGTTTAGGAGGGGCCAATGTTGGCACGACAGTTGCTCACGAGGCTAACATGCTGACGTTGTGCATGTGAGCCGACCAGTAAGCAACACCAGCCCTTTTCCTTGTGCGGTTCTATTTTTCCCCGCCATGAATGCGCACTGTGGGAGCAGCTGAAGTTAGAACTAGTGTGTCATTAGCGTTTTTCCTCAGTTTGATTTCGCTAACCACCTTTTTCGACACTGAACACGTTCTCTGTATTGTTTTTCTGTTACAGTTCCATTTTCTCTAGTTTGGCACTGAATTCCTTCCTTTTCTTGCTTTCTTGTTTTGATCCACCGAGATGCTGAGTCAAAGGGCCAAAAGAAAAAGAAGGAGGCTGCAGCCCTCCCGTGCATTGTTTCCCTGTTAGGGGCCCTGTCACACCAAGGGACCAGCATCTGAAATGCACACCTGCTTTGGCCCTGACCTACCCATGACATCTACTGGTGTGACATGATTTTCTATGGACAAGCATGTCCTAGAATTCTGCGTGATGAAGTGGGGTTGTATACCCCCCCACTTTTGGAGGCAAGCATTACCCTGTGATGCCAAGCTAAGGTCTCTGGGACTTTCCCCTAGGCCCCTTCCTTGAACCTCCGGTACTGAGGAAGACAAGGATCCTCTCCACGCTCACCCTGCCAAGATGTCGGAGGTTCATGCAGGAGTTAGATTTCTGCCTGTGACACCGACACCTCAGTTTCGACTCCAGACTCTGGACTTTGCAGGGTCGGCTGGGGGTGGGATTGAGCATCCTGTAGACTGCTCTCCTTTTCTAGGGGGAGGGTGTGTGTGTGACTGCCATGTGATCATCCCCTGGCAGAGGCCAGGGGGAATACAGTTGTTGGAGCCTGTTCTAGTGAGGAGATGTGACAGACGTTTCCACTTATGCGCTCTGTATCATTGCGCATCATGCCTCCTGATGAGGACCAGTATAGCAGCAAAAAAGCAGCTGGCACTGCTAATGATGCCTCGCTTCCTCAGCCCGTGGTGCCCACCGCGACCTCCTGGCTGCGACCAAGCTTAGTCTTCTATCAGGACTGGCCCAGCCTAATGGCCGTACACTGAGGGGCAAGCCATTGGAGCCCTGCCAGCAGAAATTGGGCCTGCCAGTAATCTGGAAGCTTCTCCATTGGGGTAGGTGCTAGTTTGGGGGCTCCTTCCTGGGGGCAAGCCCAGGCGGATCGTAAGCTAAGGGCAAGTCACAGTGGGTGAGCAAGGCTTGGGGGAAGTTGAGGGCTGAGCCGTACTGGAGTGGCATAACACACAGACAAAAAAAAAAGGTGTCAGAGGTTCTGGGAGGGGTCCTGTTGGACAGTCAACTCCTTCCAAGGGGTTGTCTGAGCACCTCCCTCAGTCCATCTGTCCTCCTGCATAGCAGACGCCTCTGCTATTGATGCTGAAGTTATATGATTGGTCTACACCGACGGGTGCCTAAGTGTCACAGCCTGGTTCGAGGATGAGGACATCGGCCTTGGACTCATGGGCGGCAGTGATGGCACCGACCCTGGCTTGCTTCCAAGCCTGACACCAGTGACAGTGTTGCCGTGATGTTGTCCCTGGGTCTGGTGCCAGTTATGGTTCTGGTGCCACCCGTGACACTGGGTCTGGTACCAGATCTGGTCCCACTGCCGTTTGTGGTGACAGGTATAGGGCCTGTTCAAACAACATGAAGTCTTGCTGTATTCTGACATATTGCAGTGATGTCCAACCTTTGAACTGCCCTGGAGATGAAAGAGTTAACTTTCCATGCCAGGCATGGAACACTGAGCTCGAGCTTGGTTGGGACGCTGTCTGTTGCTGTTTGAACTCAAACCGTTAGATTCTTTACTCCGCCTCACTGAACAGTCGCTCCGGAGATTTCTCTTTTGCTCGGTTCAAGTTTGTCGGTTAAAGTGCCATTTTTCTCGGTTTTCGACCGAATTTAATCCGTTAACCTGTCAGTTCAGTCTCTGTCTGTGGTATCGTGAGTACTAGATAGGTTTATTTCCTTGTTTTTCTGTGTGGAACTTGTAAACGTGGGATCGGTTCGGTTTGAACCGATCAGGTTATTCAAAAAAAGTTTATTCTACTTTTAGAGTGTGGTAACCGGTCCTTATCGGTCCTAAAAAAAACGGATTTCATTACGGTGTTTTCCACGACCCGTAACTCAGTCAGGAACCAATAAGGGTGTCTTGTCTGGCGGATTGCCGAAAAAAGGGTAAGTTTTGTTAGGACTAGCCATGTCTGAGAAACCCAAAAGAAAAACCGGGCCCACTGGGTTTCAACACTGTAGTGTGTGGGGAAGCCTTTGCTAAGGCTGATCCCCACACCACCTGTGTTTATTGTCTGGGGTTTGACCACCTCGATTCAGACTGCCAGATTTGCTAGAATTTTCCTGCAGCTACCCTGGAAAAGAGAGTTGGTAGGCTCAGGAAAGGAGGCCAAGAAGTCCGCTGACCCGGATGGCCAGCCCGGTTCGATTCCAACCGAACCAGAAGGAGTGCCCTCTGACCAGGGCGAAACTTCTTCGGGCAAAAGGAGAACCGACTCCAGGGTCGGTTCCGTTAAAAAGAAAGGATAAATCAGCCGGTGTGGATCCACAAATTCTTTCTCCGACCACTGATGAAATAGCCAAAGCGATAAGGATTGTTCAGTCGCTAACCCCAGTTCCGACTGAACCGGCACCATCAGGAAGGGGCTCGGCTCGGTCTGCTCCCCCAGTTCCAGATTATAATTTAGAATATTTTTATGAACCGGAGGAGGAGGAGGAAGGAGAGTATGAGGATAGTGAGGGTGATTATGAAAGTCTGGATGTGTCTATTGACCTGGACATCTCCCCAGACAGACCTTCAGGGGTTTCTCCTCATAGGCTTTCTGAGTCCCTTTCCCATTTTATGTTCTACATAAAAGTGGCTGAAACTCTTCAGCTTCCTATGGAAGAAGTGGATGACCAGGAGGAGCCTGACTATGTTGAAATGATGGATATCTCAGAGTCTAGGAGGCTGTCTATTCCCCTTCATAAGTCCTTTGGGAAACAGACAATAAAAATTTTAAAGACTCCTAATTCTATACCTCCTGTGGACAAGAGAATGGACAAGAGGTATACTCTCTCAGGCTCAGATACGGAGTTCCTTACCCAGCAATGCAGCCATGTTGGGGTAGTGCAGGCTGCTGCCTGTGATAAGGCAAATATGGCTTCACACCCCCCAGATAAGGACTCCAGGAGGATTGATGTCATGGCAAAGAAACAGTACATGGCAGCATCCTTGGGACTCAGGCAGGTTAATTATATGGCCTGTACAGCTAGATATCAGAAATCTAGATGGGACACTGTAATGGCTTTAGCTAAACAGGTCCCTGGCCAGCTTGCCAAGGAGCTGGAGCAGGTGGCTGCGGATGGTATTGAGGCATCCAAGGTGCAATTCCATGCTGCAGTGGACTCCAATGATGTTTCATCTAGAGTCATGGCTACATCTGTGGCCCTTCGTAGGATGGCTTGGCTCAGATGTACTAGCCTGTCTCAGGATACCCAGACTAAGGCCATGGATTTTCCTGTTGTGGGTAATTCCCTGTTTGGGGAGCAAACAGAGAACTACATGAAGAAAATGGATGAATACAGGACCACCTATAGGAGTGCTTAGGCCAAGGAAAGGCAAGCCACTCCCCAGAGGCAGCATTCCAGGGGCAGGCCTTTTCATATGCCTTTCTACCAAGCCCAGGCCTCCTCTTCTGCTTATGCCCATAGGGAGTTCTTCAGAGGGGAGAGGCAGACGGGGTACAAGCAAGCCTGCTTCCACCCCCAGCCTAAAGCCCCTGACAAATAGGCACCCTGATGGGTTTGCCAGGGTCGATTCTCCACCACCTGTAGGGGGCAGGCTGGCTTACTTTGTCCAGGACTGGATGTCTTTAACATCAGACAAATGGGTCCTGGAAGTAGTAAGCCAGGGACTGGTTCTCAGCTTCAAAAAAATTTCGAAAGATGAGAACCAGATCCTTTCCACCTGCAAATCCTTCAGAGGCACTTGCTCTACAGGCAGAGGTCTCTTCCCTCTTGGCTCTGAGAGCCATAGAGAGGGTTCCACCCCTGCACAAAGGAAAGAGATTGTACTCCAGGTACTTCCTAACCCCCAAAAAGACAGGAGAATGGCGGCCCATCCTGGATCTCAGATATTTAAACAAGCATGTTTTAAAGCCAAAGTTCAAAATGGTGACTCTGGGAATAATTCTACCCTCTCTAAGGCCAGGGGACTGGCTAGTTTCCCTGGACCTCAAGGATGCCTATTTCCATATTCTCATTAGAAGCTCCCACTGAAAGTACCTCTGGTTCGAGCTGCCCTCAGGCCATTACCAATTCAGAGCAATGCCCTTCGGCCTAACCTCTGCTCCAAGGGTATTCACAAAATGCCTGGCAGTAGTAGTTGCCTTTCTAAGGAGAAAAAGGATCTCCATCTTTCCATACCTGGACGACTGGCTCATAGTAGACCACTCTCCAGACCAAGTCAAGTTACACCTGCAGATAACTCAGCAACTGCTCACTTCTCTAGGTTTCCTTCTGAATCTTTCAAAGTCAGTTCTAGAGCCTGTGCAGCTCCTCACCTTCATAGGGGCAGAGCTGGATACAGTAAGGGCAAGAGCCTTCCTTCTCCTGGACAGGGCAAGGACCCTTATCTCACTGGCCTCTTCATTCACCTTCCAGGTGTCTCGACCAGCAAGGCATTTTCTGCAGCTCCTGGGACACATGGCTGCCTCTACAACAATGGCGCAGGGAGCAAGATTTTAGATGAGGGACATTCAGTTCCACTTGAGAGCCTTCTGGTCTCAGAAAAAGGACCCTCTGACCAAACTAATTCCAGTGACTCGAACCCTGATCCAGGCGTTACAGTGGTGGCAGGATCAGGACAATCTAAGACAGGGAATTCCTTTTGTCACTCAGTCGCATTCTCTAATTCTTACTACAGATGCCTCCCTCTTGGGGTGGGGAGCCCACTTGGGGGACCTGACCACCCAAGGGTTGTGGTCTCCTCAGGAATCTCTGCTTCACATCAGTCTATTAGAACTCAGAGCAGTGTTTCTAGCACTTCAAGCTTTTTCTAAGTCTGTTCAGGACAAAGCAGTTCAGATCAGGACAGACAATACCACCACAATGTGGTATATCAACAAGCAAGGGGGCACTCGGTCTACAGCCTTGTGCACAGAGGCAATGAAGTTATGGTCTCTGGCCTATTCTCTGAACACCTCTCTTACAGAAGTACACCTCCCAGGCAAGGACAATGTCCTGGCAGATGCTCTCAGCAGGATATCTCAGGGCCATCACGAATGGTCCCTGGATCCCCTGGGTTTGAAGGTGATCTTCTCCAGATGGGACACCCCACAGATAGATCTTTTTGCAGCCCCAGGCAATCACCAACTTCCTCTCTTTTGCTGCAGGCCCCCAGTGTTGGGCTCAGTCCCCCTGGATGCCCTAGTTCTCAATTGGGAAGGGAAGTTCCTATATGCTTTTCCCCCCTTCCCTCTCCTGTTCAAGGTGTTAGTCAAAATCAGGTCTCAGCCCTACACGGTGATTCTGATTGCTCCAGACTAGGCCAGACAGCCCTGGTACCCTCTTTTGTTGTCCTTAGCAGTCCACCTTCCCCTGTCTCTTCCTAGGAATTACAACCTGTTAACATGTGCTCAGGGGAGGGTTTGGTATCCAAATCTCAAATCTCTCAATCTCAAGGCCTGGCTCTTGAAGAGTTAGAGTTTGCTGATTTACACCTCTCTCAAGGTGTTCTGGATATCTTAAAGGCTTCTCGGAAGCCTTCCACCAGAAACACTTACAACTCCAAGTGGAAAAGATTTTCTATATGGTGCTCTGGGAAGCATATTTTTCCAGAGTCTGCTGGCCTGCCCACAGTCCTTGACTATATGGTTCATCAACTCGGACCAGCTACACTAAGAGTGCATTTGGCAGCTGTCTCTGCCTTCCTTTCAGCAGGGAAGCACTCGTCCCTTTCAGCTCATCCTGTATTTTCTAAATTTTTCAAGGATTGCTTCATACCAGTCCTCCCTTCAGGGACCCTGCCCCTGCTTGGGACCTTAATGTTTGCATTGGTCAGCTTATGCAACCCCCTTTTGAGCCTTTGTCCTCAGCAGAGCTTAAGTACGTGACTTGGAAAACTGTTTTCTTGGTGGCCATCACTTCTGCCAGATGCATAAGTGAGTTACAGGCCCTGTCAGTGGAGCCTGATTTTATCTCTTTCCATAGAGATAAGGTGGTCCTCAGGACTAATAGGATGTTTTTGCCTAAGGTGGTTTCAGATTTCCACCTTAACCAGTCTGTGTTTCTTCCTGTTTTCTTCACTGACCATTCCTCCTCTGGGGAGAGGAGGCTGCACAGTTTGGATGTGAAAAGGGCCCTTAGCTACTACATAGAGCGCACCAAGGGTCACAGGTTTGACTCCCTCCAACTGTTCCTCACTTATGGTGAGGTTGGTAAGGGAAAACCTGCCACTAAGAGATCTATTGCTAGGTGGATTCTCTCTTGCATTCAATTTTGCTATGAAAAACTAGGTAGGATCCCACCCTCAGGCCTGAGGGCTCACTCTACCAGAGGTAGAGCTGCTTTCCTGGCTGCTGCCAGGGATATTCCTATCTTAGAGATTTGTCAAGCAGCCACCTGGAAAACAGTACACACTTTTACCAAGCATTACTCTCTGGATATCCAGGCTAGGAGTGATGCTCGGTTTGACACTGCAGTGCTTCAGAGCCTATTTCCTAAGTAGGTTCTCTCCCTCCTCCATGGAGGTACTGCTTGGTTGTCTGTAATATGTCAGAGTACAGCAAGACTTAATGTTGTTTAAAGAAAAAAATACTCACCTTAGTAATGTTGTTTCTTCTAATAGAGTCTTGCTGTATTCTGACCCCCGCCTCCCCTCTCAGAACCTTGGTTTTTGGAATGTGGGTGGGCAGTAGCAGTGTTGGCACTCGGGAGGTGCCCCCACCCCTTCTTTTCTCACCCCTTTAGTTTGGGTGTGTGGGTGTTGTGTTTTGTTTTATTTTTTGGGTTTCCTGACTTGAGTCTTTGTTTTGGGACCAAAAAATATTTTTATTGTATTTAGTAGCCAGTTGGCTAGTGTAAGTTTACAGTTTCCACACAGGACGCCCAGTGATTATAGCTCATAAAGATCTGATGGTTTGAGTTCAGACAGCAACAGACAGAGTCTCAACCGAGCTCAGCGTTCCATGCCTGGCATGGAAAGTTAACTCTTTCATCTCCGGGGCAGTTCAAAGGTTGGACATCACTGCAATATGTCAGAATACAGCAAGACTCCATTAGAAGAAACAACATTACTAAGGTGAGTAATTTTTTCTTCTGGCGGTGACTCCCCAGTTTCTCCAGCTGCTCCTTTTTTTGCAGCATGGATGGTTGCTGGCACTGGGCTCAGATCCTTATGCTGGCCTGTAGCACTCTGCTTCCTTGTTAGTGCCTGGCTCTGCCTCGTCAATGTTCCTGCAGCTCTCAGCAACTCTGTTCTCTGTTTTATTTCAAGAATGGTTGCCTTCTTTACTGTTCCTCATTTGTCTGCACCGACTCCCCTTTCAGCCCCAATGGCACCTCGGTCATTGATGGCCATGTGCTCCAGCCCTGATGTGGTCCGAGTCTCCCTGTATGCTAGTCCTTGTCTGACTTTGCCTACTCAACATTCCTGCTGCTCTCTTTGGCTCTGCTCTCTGTTTTACTTTAGTGTCTGTTGCCATCTTTATTGCTGACATTCTTGTTATCAGTTCCCACCACTCAGCCTATCATTTATGACTTCACAGTCAGTTGCTGGCTTTGGGGTCCTTGTACTGTGTCTTTGCTCTCTGCCTGCAGATTGTCACCTGTCCCTTTGATGCTTCTGCTGCTGTTCTTCGGCATTGTTCCAAAGAGCCTTTTACCTTCTTTGCCATCACTGTGCTCTTTGTTGACTCCTACCTCCTCACCTGCAATAAGGTCAAATAGCTCTGTGCCCAGGTCCTTCTTCTGTCGCCTGCATTCTTCTGTCCCCTGCTATGTTTTACTCCAGAGACAGTTGGTCTTTACGCCATACCATGGGCTGGTCCTGTGGGCTTCGGAGAAGGCAAAACTGAGGCTGTTTTGTGCCCGCACCCTGCAGTCCAGGACACTAATGGGGGTTGCCTTCACAGGGCCCTGGACCCCAGACCTCAGACCTCATGTATACCTTTCCTTCCTTCCCCTTGATCCACAAAGTGATGGTCAAGGACCGGAAGGACATTGTGTGGATGATCCTGATAGCTCCTGACTGGCCATGGCAGTTTTGGGTACATGGATCTCCTCAGCTTCAGCAGCATACCTCCATGGCAGTCTCCTCTTTGCCAGGACCTGCTGACCAGACAACAGGGGAAGGTCCTGCATCCAAACCTTTATTTCCTGCACTTTATAGCCTGGTTCCTGAGTGGCTAGAGTTACAGGCTTTGGGTCTTTAGGAACTCTGCTCTGTGTTCTGGAGGCATCCTGAAAAGAGCCGGCTCGCCGGTGTTACACCTTTAAATGGAAAAGGTTTTCCATTTGGTGTCAGGGCAAGGAGTTTGATCCCCTTGCCTGCCTTGTGGCTAGTACCCTCGAGTACCTCAGGTCACTCTCTCAGCAGTGGCTGTGAGCAATGACCCTCAAGGTGCACTTGGCAGACATCTCTGCATACCGATCACAGGCTGCTATGTTGGCAGTTGGCCCAGGAGAAAGTGGTGGGTGCTTTTTTTAAGGGCCTGGGCCACCTGTCCCCTCTGGTGCATGAACCACCACCACCACAATGGGGCCTACTGCTGGTGCTGGCTGTGCTCATTGGACAAGCCTTTTGACCTATGCACAGATGTGGGATGTCACACCTGTCATAGAAGATGGCTGTCTTGGTGGCCATCATGTCAGCTAAAAGGATCAAAGAGCTCTGTCGGTGGAGTTTCTTTATGTGGTCTTCCACAGGGACATGGTCTTCCTTGGCCCCACCTGAACTTACTCCTGAGGCTTGTATCAGACTTCCACCTTAACCAGGTAATGAACCATCCAGCATATTTTACCAGACCTTCTTCAGAGGCCAACCGCCGACTCCGTGCTCTGGACCTGCGGAGGGTGTTCTCTTACTATATAGAGCACACAGCTGGAGTTTGGGGTGAGGCTCACCAGCTGTTTATAACTTATGCTGAAACTGTGCCTGGCAGACTGGCAGCAAAGTGGTTGCTTGCAGGTGCATCACATCCTGCATCAACCAGTGCTATAGTTTGGCTGGCAGGGAACGGGGAAGTGGGAGAAGCTTTGCTTAAAGATGTTCCAATGAATCAGCACTCAGTGAAACTGCCACCATGTGGATGTGAACTATATACTGCTCTTTGAACTACAATTATAGGTGAGTAACCTGTTTCTCTTGCTTGTGGGTCCTAGGCTGGTATCACTGTATTATCCTGTCATCCACCACGTCCATCCTTGGTGCTGGCCCAGTGGCTTTCACAGGTGCTGTTAAAGTCATATTTCTCCCTTTTTGATACCATGCCATTGTAGTGGCCTCTGGTGCCTTGATGCCTTTTGAGTACCTGCCTTTCACCTTTGCTGCCATAGGCTTATGCTTCAGTCATTTGCAGTCACCAGCAGCAGTTTCTGTCTCTGGTTCCTGTTGTGGTGGGCTTACTTGATGGCCCTTCCATCTGTTGCCTGCCACTTGACAGTGATGCGTGTGGCAAACCGGCTAGAGCTTACTCCCTGTGCAGCCTGCTTGTTACCATATTGGTTGTTTTTGGTTGGTTTTGTTACCTGTGTTGCTCTGTCTAGTTTCATATTATATGGCTTGGGGTTGGGTTACCATGGAGTGGTTGGTATCCTTTGCCCTTCTTTTTCCCCTTTAATGGGCTATTTACCAAGAACAAAGAAGCTAGGAGATGGAGTCATGAGTGAAGGTTAATGGAGGAAAGATTTAAAAAAGGATGTGGGACGGTGAAGATGGTGTGTCACTGTATTTTGTGGCCTTTCTTACATGGGCCACAAGGGTTAAATAATGTCCTTAGGTTAAAGTGCATAGGTTACTGATTAGGGTCATGGTGCTCGCCTCCTTGATAAAAATTGTACTTAAGCAGTTGGGACTGGCACCACCGTAAACCGCAAGGTGCATGCGGTGACATGCACGTGGGGCCTGCACCAACCCTCAAAAAAAATTTCAGGCTTCTGCGGGATCCTAGCACCTCGGCACAGACCCATTAATGGTAATCTGTGGAGAAGATATTCAGGATGATTGACAGTTATTAAGTATGTAAATTCATTTTCAGCCTAACTATATGCTGTCACTAAATTCAGTGTTGTTTCCTACAAAAATCTGTTGCTGGAAGAATCATTTTAATAAGCAGATATTTTCATGATGGGTATAAATCCTAGCTTTTTATTTTGGACATAATGTCAGTGATCCTGTTAAGTGATATGACAGTGTCTCTTTATGTTCAGCAGTAATACAGATCTTTCTGACAGTCCATCCTGAGCCGCCCATTCAGCCCATGTTGGATTCAAGCGCAGTCTACAGCTTGCTTCTGGCAAGTGTTTTCCCTTTTCAGATACTGCGCAGCAACATCTAGCCTTGGTTCTTTTATTGTGTAGAAGGAAACAACATGCAGTGAAAAAGCTGCTCTTCTGGGGGCATGCTGTTTTGTATACTTTACAAGAGAAAAGAACTCACCTCTTTAACAAGAAATCACTGGGACAGCAACAGTATTACAGGCTTTAAATAGACTTACATGAGCATAAAATGTAATGATAACAATATTAGTTAAAAACCAATGCACGCCTTGTGCTGTGAGGTAAACATATCTCCAGGGGAGTGGACATGGTTCACATATCCACACTCTGACAGTTCCACTGGAATGATGTTATTGGCCAGAATGTCTTTAAGCTAAGCGTCACTCAGGTGGTATATCCCCATACTCTGCCCTACCACGTCAGATCTGTCTTCCTGGACATAAATTCTCCACCACTTATTCACACTAATGGGAGTACGCCGGAGGCGCTAGGACCCAGCGGGAGCAAACTTTTCAGGAGGGCCGGTGCCTGAGATGGAGCCGCAAGGAAGCGGCACCACGAGCCCCAGCGCGTGCGGTAATGGTGATCTCGGCATCGACCCTGCAACCGCCTCAGTTCCTTTATTCCCACTGAGTGCACTTCAGTGACATCGCTTGCCCACCGGGAGTCAAACTTCAAACTAGCAGCTTAGTTTTCAGTTTATTATTTTGTATTTATCAACGATAAGTTCTGATTATATTTTAATAAATTCTTACTTGCAAGAGATAAGTCTTCAGCCCTTCACTGACAGAGTTGACCATGAGTGGGGCAGGTGGTGGTAGGGAGACTTCGTATGAAAGCTGTTCAGCCAGCGGGGCCGGGTCTGATCCGCTGCCCTCCCCGGAGGGGGAGGTTTGACAACAGACGGTCCATTGCTCAGGGAGATGGGCGGTCTCCCCGGAAGCATAAAAAGAAATGGTTCCATTCTTGGCACCGTTTGACCTCGAGTTTTTCTTCGACTCACAGGTCATAGAAGAGATGGCATCACTCCAGGTCACCCTCTGGTACGTCTGCATGTAGACGGTCGGTTATTAGGGCTAGGCGCTGGTGTCCATCTCTGTCGGAGTCACCGGTTTCTGTCTCTGAGGGCCAACCTCTTCGACACTGGAGCCCCTCTCTGCCTATTGGAGGGATTTCCAATGAGCAGTTTCACCAGTGGGCTGCTCTTATGGAGCAGTGGGCTCGGAGGTTGGCCCAGTTGCCCAAACCAGTCTGTCAGACTCCGGGGCCTTCAGGCCCTTCGGTTCCAGGACATCAGGTGAGGCAGTTAGGTCTTCCTAGTCGCGCGGTGCCTTCTTTGGTGCCATCGACTCCACACTCTGGTGTTTATCCTGTCCTTATCTCCTGTCAGTTTTCATAATGTAATTTCAAATCAAAGTTCCCAGACTTCTGTGACATTGCCATTGTCTGCGGCACCGACTTCTCTGGCGGCGAGGTTCCTTGTGGCGCAGTGAATGCTGTTGGCACTGTCTGCGGTGCCACGGGCTCTGTCGGCATGATCCTTGACACTGGCATCGGGTGCAGCGTAGCGCTCTTTGTCAGCACCGTGTGCGATGCCTTTTTCTGTGGCGGCTCCTTCTTTGTTCTCGCCACTGTTTTCTTCGACGGTGCCAGGGATGGTTATGGCGCTGTCTACTTTCCAGGGGTTTTCAACTCCAATTCTTTCTCCTTCTCTTCTACCTCCTGGTTTTTACTCCATTCCTGTCTTTACGGTCCCTCCTCGACTGTCAGGAGATGATTTTGAGCCCGATCCAGATCTTAGACTGGGTGATGATGTTGATACTGATACTACACTGGGGGCATGGATCAATCCTTCTGCAGAGCCTGTTATTGAAGACCTTTCCTTTAAGTCTCTGCTCAGGAACTTAAATTCTACGCTTTCTGTCCAGACCACAGAAATCGATCATGGGAAGTTTTTGCGCCTCCAGTATCTTCATGCCATGGAAATCTCTATGGATTTAACCCCTCCGGTACAGCCCTCTTTTGGGACCCTTTCACAGATGGTGTGGAAGGATCCAGCTCTTATTCCTTCTGTGACCAAGTCCATAGATAGGAAATATGCCCCTCCCAAGGATCTCCCCATCTTGGCCTCTCAAGCCTTTGCTGATGCCATAGTGGTCCTGGCAGAGAATGATAAGGCTGTCCTTCCTCAGGAATCTACAGCCCGGCCTATGAACAAAGAATCTCGCAAGATAGATACCTTAGGTAAGAGAGTATTTGCTGCCTCAGCCCTGGGCATGTGCACTGCCAGCTACCAGGGCTATTTTTCTCAGTATGAGTATGTACTTTGGCATTCGCTCAAAGCAATGGTAGAAGCTCTGCCTGAATCCGAGGTTAACTCAGAGCTACTTCAAACCATAACTAGGGGTATCGAGTCCAATAACCAACAGGTTAAAGCTGCAATGGACGCCTTCGATACTGCCTCCCGGGCGGCGGCCGCTGGCATCTGCACCTGTCTCCACCCTTGGTTGCATACTTCAGGCTTCATAAATGATGCCCAGTAGCAGGTCATGGCCTTATCTTTCGATGGTATGTATCTGTTCGGACCTCAGGTGGAGCAAGCACAAGAAGCCACACGGAAGACTAGGTCTGCCATTAAAACAGCCAGATCTGCACTGGTCCCCTCCCAAGGGGGTGGGAACAAGTGCCAGTTTCACAACCATCAGTCCTTTTGGGGTAAAGGCAGAAGAGGTTTTAACAGAAACCAGAACCCTCAGCCACAAAAGAAAGCGCAGCAGAAGGCACAAGGGCCCAAAGCGCCCAGTGCCACCTTCTGAGTTTCCAGCCCGAGGGGGACTTTTCCTCAGCAGAGGGAGGATGTCTGACTCAGTTCTACAACCAGTGGAAATCTATAACATCAGACAAATGGGTCCTCCAGATAATCCCCAAAGGGTACTCTCTCAGTCTTTCAGAAACCCCTCCGGATCATCCTCCCAAACAACAGCTCAGGCTGTCTGTGGTCCAGTCAGACCTTCTTGCTTCCGAGGTACAAGGCCTTCTGAACAACAGGGCAGTTGAAGTAATTCCATGGATCAACGAAACACAGGTTTCTACTCTCATTACTTTCTGGTCCCAAAGAAAACTAGCGGCATGTACCCTATTCTGGAGCTCAGAAAATTAAACAAATTCCTGCACAAGGAAAAGTTCAAGATGATATCACTAGGTACCCTGCAACCTTTGATTCATCAACATGATTGGCTAGCCTCCCTGGACATGCAGGACACCTAACAGCACATTCTAATACACCCAAAGCACCACAAGTACCTAAGATTCGTGGCATTGGGTCAACACTATCCGTTCAGAGTCCTGCCCTATGGGCTATCCTCGACGCCTCGAGTTTTTACAAAGTGGTGTGCAATTCTCACGGCGCACCTCAGGAATCTCAGAATATAAGTGTTCCCATATCTGGACGACTAGCTCCTAGCAAGTCCCTCCAAGCAAGAGACTCTGGAGGCCATGGCCATGGCCTCAGACTTCCTCACGTCCATGGGAGTTCTGCTGAACCTCAACAACATAGATCGCAGTTGCAGTCCTCCCAGAAGCTCCTCTTCATAGGAACTCTTCTCGACACCTCCTGTGCGAAGGCTTTTCTTCCAGGGGACAGAAGGAGCGATATCTTACAGATGACCCGATACATCAGGGAGCACAGCTCGGTTCGAGCTATCTCAGTGCAACGGATGCTGGGCCTCATGGCATCCTCGGTGTTCACAATACCCTTGGCTCGTCTACACATGAGAACCTCTCAGTGGATGCTCAGTGCTTAGTGGTCCCCTACCACTCACCCTCAGTCCTTTCTCATCAAGGTGACAGTACCTCTGAAGAGGTCGCTCACGTGGTTGGTCTCAGGAGGACAACCTTCTGGAAGGATATCCCTTCACCCCTCTGGAGCATCAGATCTTCATTACTACGGACGTGTCTCTCATGGGTTAGGGAGCTCTCTGCTGGGATCTCTACACCCAGGGTACGTGGACTCAGGATAAGTTTCAACTTCATATAAACGTCCTGGAAATGAGAGCCGTCCTCTATGCAGTCTGTGCTTTGGAGGACATACTCTGTCACGAGAACATTCTCCTTCAAATGGACAACAAAGCAGTGATGTACTACATCAACAAACAGGGCAGCGCACACTCTTACCCATTATTCAAGGAATCAGTGAGAGTATGGGAATGGTGCCTAGAGCACAAGGCTCTGATTCAGGCAGTTTACCTGCCAGGAGTACAAAACAAGCTGGCAGACTGTCTCAGTAGAACAGAGGCAGATCCTCACAAGTGGTCTCTCGACTTAACCGTCATTCAGTCACCCTTCAAAGAGTGGGGGACTCCAGACCTGGACCTTTTTGCGTCCCCACTCAACATAAAACTGCCTGTCTTCTGCTCCAGAAATCTGGGACCTGGCATTTTTTGTCAGGATGCATTTAGGCTGTGGTAGATAAAACACTTTCTATACGCTTTTCTCCTCTTCTCCAATTCAGAGGGTACTGCTGAAATTGGAATCCCAGGGGGCAGGGCGAGCCTCATTGCCACCTTCTGGCCTCGGCAGTTATGGTTCCCGTATAACTCAACAGACCACCGAACTTCGAAAACGCTTCCCTTCAGACGAACCTTCTGACCCAGGGTCATGGTCCATCTCAACCTGAGTTTGCTTCACCTTCACATTTGGCTCCTGAAGAGACAGGGGTGAATAGCTTCAGTGTTTCTCGTAGAGTTTCAGATATTTTTTGGCCGCGCCCCCAGATATTCTTTTTCTAAGCACCCCCAGCACCGGTTATGGGACTGTGAGCGATCAAGGTCCTCCTAGTCCCTTGACTCGCCCAACCTCTTGAAGGCTGTTGAGAGCCCTTTGTCTGAGGGGCAGGTCGGGCAAGTCGAGTGCTCTTTGGGTCCCATGTTAAACCAGTCAATTCTGACTCTGGTCAAACAGGCTGCTGAAATTTTTCTTGCGCCTGTTGATGCATTGTCGGACAAAGCCAAGGAATCGGTCTTGGAGGCCTTGGTGCTTCACTCAGGTTGCTGCCCCTGACCAATCCACCGCAGGACCATCCTCCACCCAGACTCAGGTCTTCCACGTCTGTGCTGCTCAGTGTCAGTAGGCATGTGATTTACGACCAACCACAGGAAGATCCCTCTTGCTGTTGGCCACCTGGTTGATGGTCTAGGTGCTTGCAATCCCGGTTGATCGGGTGACATTGCTGTCGGCATTCCTTGACCTCTTTGCCATCTGGTGAGGAGAGGCACCGATGCAGAATGCTTCAGTGCTATGAGGAATTCCTCTGGCAACAGTGGATCATCACAGGACAGGACAGGGCTCTACCCTTTGGGCCTCCGATCCCCTGGCAGCCGCCAGTGGTGACTCCACTGGTCCACGTTCTTCAGGTGCTTCCCACACCTGTTTCTCCACTGATTAGGTTGGAGCTGCCACCAAGACAGCTGCTGGTCGGTGCTCCAACCAAAGAGGCCAGCTGTTTGGCTTCTGGCTTGCCAGGCTGGTTGTCAGTGTAGATCACCCCAAGTGAGGATTCCTGAGAGGTCTCTGGTGAGACAAACACAGTCGAGGGCCATTTTTGAGGAGTCATTGGATGACTCTGATCAGGAGTCCATGGTCTCCTAGGAGGGTTCTCTCTTCGACCGAAGCCTGGTCAAGGAGCTTTCCACTGAGCATGGCCTAATGTCTTTCGGAGCGCTTCCCTGACTTATTTCAGAATCCATGTCGGTCCTGCTTGAGCTAGTCCAGAAGAGGGCTGTGTTTGTCCACTTTCACAGCGGACACCCAACATAAACTGGCCGATGTCCCTTTTCTGGCCACTGACCTCTTTGGCCCTGGGGTGGAATAACATTTCGCTCAGACTGAGACATCCAGTGCCACCCTTGATTTTGTGACTTCATCGTAGGAGGACTAGAAGAAAAGCCAAAGAAGCCAGCATTCTGATATACTGTGGGTCCATTCAATTGCAGCCTCCCCAGCAGCAGCCACAGCAGATGTAGTTCCAGGCCTGGCACCCCAAGCCTAAGTTAGAGGCCTAGGGTCTAAAAAAGGGGGTGGGCAGAGATGGCAGTGCCCCTCTGGCAGCAGTAGCCACTGGTGCACCCACAGAAGCTGCCTTGTGATGGGTTGGGTGCTGCTGTCCATCTGCCTGTCCAGTCCCCAACTGTCTCCCCATCAGGTGCCAGCTACATCACTTCTTGCCACGTTGATCCACTGTCACAATGGACAAATGGGTATTGGACATAATGGTCAGAGTATTGTCTCTGGACTTCAAGGCTTTCCTGCCCTACTGTCTCCACACACCTTGGGTGTCTGGGGTGTCTCAGGACATGCTGTCCACTCTCGGGGCGGACATCTCTCAGCTCCTTACAAAAGGAACGATAGCCTTTGTCCCGGATACCCTGGTCAGTCAGGGTTATGTTTCCAGGTACTTCCTGGTCCTGCAATGGATGGTGGGCTGGCACCCAATACTGGATTTGCATGATCTCAACCAGTTTATGTAGAAACACAAGTTCTGAATGGTCACTCTGAATCAGATTATACCATCCCTGTTGCAGAACGTGTGGTTCTGCTCCCTGGACCTTCAAGATGCAGTTTTCCAATTTCCCATCCCTGGGTCCCACTGACAGTACCTCCAGTTCCCTGCAGAATAGGTCCTGTACCAGTTCCAAGTCATGCCCTTTAGCCTCTCCTTTGTGCCCTGGGTCTTCACAAAATACATGGCAGTGATGGCAGCCTACCTGAGGCATCTCGGGGTCAGAGTGTACCCCTGCTGGGACAACTGACTGATAGCTAGTCCATCCAGAGAAGCCATGGAGAGATCCACAGATCTGGCTCTCCAGACTTGCCGAGACATGAGCATGTTGGTCAACCCAAAAAGTCAGAACTGGTACCAAAGCAGGTGATCAGGTTCATCAGGGCAGAACCAGACTCCCTGCAGACCAAGGCCTGCTTCCTTGTGGACTGGGCACAGGATCTTACCTCCTTTGTCTGATCATTTCAAGTTGGGCTGTCGCACCCTGCCCAGGATTTCCTACAGCTGCTGGGATGGGATACATGACATCCTGCACCAACCATCTGTATTCTGACTGTCTCACTTGTACTCAGCCAGGTCATGCGTGAAATGGGCATTTCTATGTTTAGTTCACTTACCAATTTATCAAAAGCAAACAAACAAATAAATTAATGTGACCTATTGGGCCTGCTGGCGGATGCGGCACCTGCAGTGGGAGCTGGGCCATTAGTGGTCCCAGTGCCTAGACCGCTTAGACCAGCTGATCACAGTGTACCAGCCAGTGTGGGATGCCATCCAATGGTGGCTTGTCCCGTTTGTCCACCTAGACCTGATGAGCACGCTAACAACAGACACGTCTGTGGTGGGGTGGGGAGCGCACCTGGGAGACCACACCACTCACGGCTTCTGATCACCCATGGAGTCTCATCACCACATAAACCTCCTGGAGCTCCATGCTGTGCACCTGACTCTGACGGAATTTGCTCCACTAGTCAGGGGTCAGGTCATACAAGTCCAGACGAACACAACCACTACTATATTCTACCTGACCAGGTAGGGTGGAACACACTCCCCCTCTTCTGTGTTGGGAGGCCTCCACACCTGGACCCTCCTGTACAGCTTTGGTGCAGATCTTCTGATGATCCATGTTGCAGGAGAGAACAGTCAACTGGCAGACACTCTCATCTTGGTAGGAGAGTCATCGTATGAGTAGTCTCTGAATCAGGAAGTGGTGAACCACCTGTTCTCCCTGTGGGGCACGCTCTCAGTTTGCTTCCTGGGAGAATGCCAAACTGAGGCTGTTTTGTACCCACCCCCACAATCTGAGACACTGATTGGGGATGCCTTCGTGAAGCCCTGGACCAAAGGCCTCATGTACACCTTTCCACTCTTCCCCCTCATTCACAAGATGGTAGTCAAGATCAGGCAGGACAAGGGGCAGGTGGTCATGATAACTTCAGACTAGCCTTGGCAGTTCTGGTACCTGGACCTCCTCAGCCTCAGCAGCAGGTCTCCCTGGTGTCTGCTTCTCTGTCCAGACCTACTGACCAAACTTAAGAGGGAAGGCCATGCACCCAGACCTTCACTCCCTGTACCTCATTGTCTGGTTCCTGAGCGGCTAGAGTTCCAGGCTTTGGGACTCTCAGTGGCTGTCTTCCACAGGGTGGAGATCTCCAGTAGATAGTAGACTTGCAGATGCTATGCCTTTAGATTGAAGAGATTCTCCATTTGGTGTCAAGGCATGGGGGTGGATCCCCCAACTTGCTTGTTACTAGTGTCTTGGACTACCTCTGGTCCCTTTCCCAGCTAGGACTGTGGCAATGACACTTATGGTGCACCTGGCAGACATCTCTGCTTACCAGGCGTGGGATGGTAAGTTGATAGTAGTCCAGGAGACAGTTGTCTGGTGCTTTTTCAAAGGACTGGACCACTTATTCCCTCCGGTATGTGTACCACCTCCACCATGAGACTTGCTGCTGGTTTTGGCTGTGCTCACAGGCAAGCCTTTCAACCCAATGCACAGCTGTATGATGTCACACCTGTCATGGATATGGCCTTTCTGGTGGTCATTACATCAGCCAGAAGGATTGGGGAGCCTCAGGCATGCTCTGTGGACTCTTCCTATCTAGTCATCCACAGAGGCAAAGTCGTCCTTTGCCCCAGTCTGAAGTTCCTCCAGAAGGTGGTATCGGAGTTTCTAGGAGCGTGGATATGTTGTTCATCCATGCTTCTTGGCATGTCCCCTTCCACTTTAAATCTTGCCATAAGTCTTCAAGCTGGCTTCTCCCACCCACCTGGGTGGTATATACCTTGGCTCCGCCCCATGACACCAGATCTTCCTTTCCACTGGAACATACAGGTTCCCTCATGCTCTCAGCATATTGTAGGCTCTGGATTTCAAATTGTCGGTTTTACCGAAAATTAAACTTGTAAGCGTTAGCAATCGCTCTTTCGCTGTCTGGACTATGGAGGAAAAATCAACCCCCTGATTTCGCTGGTGCCCCTGCGGCCAAAATATGTCGCATGCCGATCCTCGACTCATGTGCGTTAACTGCCTAGGTGTCGGCCATGACACCTCGTTGTGCATTTTTTTCCCTGGCTTTCCATCCCAACGTCCTGGATGACTGCAAGGCACACCTGAAGCATGGGAGACCGGAGAAAAGAAACCCGCTGGTGAAATTGAAGGAGGCTAGGTGGGCAGTTTGCACAACCGTGGGCTCCGCCGAACAGCTGGAACAGATGAAGGCCTTCGAGGAGGAAACAGCTCGCGCTTTGGCCAATTGAAGCTTTTTCGTGCCGCTTAACCTAGGCTCCACCTTTATGGGCTCCTTCAGGGAGATGTGCGAGTCTCTCCCCACTCGGGGTGAGGTGCCCTAGGGCTTGCACTCCTCCCGCTCTTGCAAGAGGGAGAAGGACCCAGTGTCTTCGTCCTGACAAAGACGCTCTTGGGATCGGGAGAGGTCTGAGTCCCAAAAAACACGCGGTATCAACCTCGGTCGAGATTGCAACTTCAGCCGCTGGCTTTTCAGATCTTCCGTCTGGCTAAGGGACCAAGGAAGTGGCCGATGAGGTCGAAATTATCCTCGATCCCTTGTCACCGGCTGTGCCCAATGACTTGTTGGAAAGGACTCTGGTCCTGGTCTTTCCGGATGAGGAGACCCAGCCTGCTGGTGTCTCCTTCAAGGAACCGGTCCCGGACCCTTGGGTCTCACCAATTCCGGTGTCTCACAATCAACCGAGTTGGCCTCGGTCCAGGACCCCCTCGGATGATCGACCAAGGAAGAGCCATTAGCGCTCAAAGAAGAGGTGATGCCACAGGTCCTCATCCTCCTCGGACAAGGAGAGGCTCCGGCGGAAACTCTGTTGGCACTATGAAGACCTCATGTGGCAGCAGTTGATCTTGACTGGGCAAAAGCCGGCTCCGCCTACTATCCCAGCCATCACTTGGCTGTCACCTCCTAGGACGAAGCTGACCCCTCCGGAACCGAAGCCCTCGGCTCCTCCACCTGTGGGGCCAGCTTGTCTCCCAGTTAGGCCTTTCCTGGTCTCTCCACCGATTCAGGTGGAACCACCGCCTAAACAGCCTGAGGGAGGGGCGCTCTCAAAAGAGGACCAACAGGACACCGGGCTTCCCCAACGTTTGTCGATAAGTCACCCCAGACCACCCTCGGCAGATAGAGGGTGACTTAGGCGGTAGACCGCTCTATCATGGCTCTTCGGACTCTGGCATCACCGGCTTGCACTCACATCCCGGGGATGATGAGTCATCGGTTGATGCAAGGATGGAGGAAGACCCTTCCTCCTTCCAGGGCATTCTCCGCCTCATCTCTGATTCCACTGGAATGCCCCTGGAGCCCATCCAGAAAAAGGCAGAGTACCCTCTCACTGACATCCTCAAGAGAGGGGGCACCCCAACAGAGGCCTTTCCAGTGGCTGAGGCCATTGTTGGTCTGGCCCTTGAACTTTGGCAGTGTCCTGCCTCCTGCCCAGCACCATCTGCCCGCATTGCCCGCAAGTACGCGGTACCCATGGGGTCCTTTGCAGGGTTCACAGAACACCCTTAGGCCAAGAGCCTGGTGACCGCCTCTGTGTTCAGAGTGGCCGGTCACCTTCAGCGTATAGAACAGTCCATTGCCACCTTGGATGCTACTTCTGCCAAGGGTTCTTTGGGCAAGAACTAGCAGAAGAGAAAGAAGAAGCCATTTCGGCACTCTTCCCCTGTGGTCCATCAGTCCTTCGGTCCGTCAGCCCTCCTATCAAGGAGGACAGCAGCATCAACAGCGGCAGCAGACTCAAGCTTGGCACCCTCAGCCCAAGCAGGGTCTTCAGCAGCCCTGTAAAGGAGGCTGAGGCTCAGGTCCTGAAGCCTCCTCCTCCTCTTCTAAGCCTGCTCAGTGATGGTTCGAGGGTGACCACCCCTACACCCATCACGCCAGCTCTGGGTCCTCCCATGGGGGATAGGCTCTGCCACTTCCTTTCCACCTGGTCTGCTGTCACTTTGGACAGGTGAGTTCTTGAAGTGGTCGGTCAGGGACTGCCTCTGGAATTCGAGCAGTACCCTCCCAGCCGAGCCCGCGCCCCTCAGGAGGAACGGCTCTCTGCACGCACCCAGTCGGCTCTTCGAGACGACGTGTCTCAGCTCCTCCACAAGGAGGCAGTAGCTCCAGTGCCGGATCCTCCGTCTGACCCAGGCTTTGTTTCCAGGTACTTCCTGGTGCCCAAGCGGATGGGGGGTTGGCGCCCTATATTAGATCTCCATGACCTGAATCAGTATCTCAGGTCCCGCACCTTTCAGATGGTCACTATGAACCAGATTGTACCATCCTTGGAGCAAAACATGTGGTTCTGTTCACTGGATCTACAGGACGCGTTCTTTCATGTCACAATCCATCCGTCCCATCAGCGGTTCCTCCACTTCAGGGTCGAAGGGACGCTGTATGAGTTCCGAGCCATGCCGTTCGCCCTGTCATCGGACCCTCTGGTCTTCACCAGATGCATTGCAGTGGTGGCGGGCCACCTTCGGCATCGAGGAGTCAGTATCTACCCTTATCTCGATGACTGGCCCTTGGCAGGTTCCTCCCTTCAGGAGATGGCGAGGTCCAGGGATCTGGCCCTCCAAACCTGCTCCCAACCTGGCCTCCTGATCAACAAGGCCAAGTTGGAACTCGTGCCCTCTCAGGTGATGGGCTTTATCAGGGCAGAGCTCGACTCTTGTCAAGCCAGAGCTCGGCTCCCGACAGACAGGGCGGAGGTTCTCGCCTCCTTTGCCCAGTCATTTCTGGTTGGGCAATTGCGCCCTGCCCGGGACTTTCTGCGCCTTCTGGGTTACATGGCGAGTGCACCTCAGTGGTCCATTGAGCCTGGTTGCACATGCGTCCCCTCCAATGGGAGCTGGCCACCCAGTGGACTTAGCCATTTGGTCACTTCGACGAGCTGATCACTGTAACCCAGGAGATGTGGGATGCTCTCCAATGGTGGACCGTCCCAGACCGGTTGCAGGAAGGGATCCCGTTTGTCTGCCCCGAGCCGACGGTTGTCCTTATGACCGATGCCTCTATCATGGGCTGGGGAGCCCATATGGGGGACAACAGGGCCCATGGGTTCTGAACCTCCAAGGAGCTCCGATGCCACATCAACCTGTTGGAGCTCAGTGCAATCAGACTGGCCCTGTCAGCTTTCGCTCCTCAGCTCCAGGGTCAAGTGATTCAAGTCCAGATGGACAATACCACGACCGTGTATTACCTTAACAAACAGGGCGGCACACACTCCTATCTGCTGTGCAAGGAGGCGCTCCGCATCTGGACCCTCGTAAGCCGTTTGGAGGTGGATCTCCTAGGCATCCATGTAGCAGAAGCCTCAAACCAGCTGGCGGATGTTCTCAACCGCGTAGGCCAGACATCCCACGAGTGGTGTCTCCATCCAGAGGTAGCTTACAGTCTGTTCTCCCATTGGGGCAAACCGACGGTGGACCTGTTTGCCTCCAGGGAGAACATCAAGTTGAGGCTGTTTCATGCCTGCCCCCCTCAGCAGGGCTCGCTGCAGGGGGATGCCTTTTCGAGGCCATGGGCCCCAGGCCTCCTCTACACCTTCCCTCCATTTCCCTTGATCCACAAGGTGTTACTTAAGGTGGGGAGGGACAAGGCGAAGGTGATCCTGGTAGCCCCAGATTGTCCATGCCAGATCTCCTCAGCCTCAGCTGCAGGCCCCCAGAGCGGCTTTGTACATGCCCGGACCTGATATCTCTGAACCAGGGAAAGGTATTCCATCCAGACCTTCAATCCCTGCACCTCACAGCCTGGTACCTGAGCGGCTAGAGTCGCAGGCTTTGGGTCTTTCCAAAGATGTCTACACCGTGGTGGAGGCATCTAGAAAGAAATGAACCAGGAAATATTATGCCTTCAAATGTAAACTATTTTCCATTTGGTGTCAGGGTAAGGGTTTGCACCCTTTATCCTGTTCTGTGGCTAACATTCTCTACTACCTCTGGTCTCTCTCCCTCTCTCTCCAAAGGGGGTCTATGGTCATCGACCCTTAGGGTGCACCTGGCAGCCATTTCTGCTTACTGGGCATGGGCTGGTCAACTGACACTGGTGCAGGAGACAGTGGTCAGGCACTTTTTCAAAGGCCTGGATCACATATCCGCTCCGGTGCGTGAACCTCCACCTCCATGGGAACTATTGCTGGTTTTGGCAGCGCTCATGGGCAAGCCATTCGAACCCATGTTCAAATGGGAGCTTTCACACTTGTTGTGGAAGACTGCCTTCCTGGTGGCTATCACGTCTGCCAGAAGGACAGCGGACCTCCAGTCGCTTTCGGTGGACTCACCTTATCTGGTCTTATACAAGGACAAAGTTGTCCTATGCCCCCACCTGAAATTCCTTCCGAAGGTCGTGTCAGAGTTTCACCATAACCAGGTGTTGACTCTTCCGGTTTACTATCCTAATTGCACCTCGGATGCTGAGCACAGGCTCCATACCTTGGACCTGAGACGTACTCTCTCCTACCACAAGGAGAGGATGGCGGAAATTTGTGGAGAGGTTCGCCAGCTGTTTGTCACCTACGCTGAAACTGCTTCTGGCAGACCTGTAGTCAAATGGACCATAGCAAGATGGATTACATCATGCATAGGTCTGTGCTATGAGTTGGCAGGCAAGGAGCCTCCCAGAGGGATAAGAGCTCATTCCACCCGCCATACTGCTGCATCAGTGGCTGCTTCCAGGGATATCCCTGTCCAGGAAATCTGTCAGGCTGCTACCTGGAAGTCAGCAAACACCTTTATTACCCACTACCACATCGACCTTGAGTCACGCCAGGATGCTGGTTTTACATAGAAACATAGAATTTGACGGCAGATAAGGACCGCTTGGCCCACCTAGTCTGCCCATTTTCCTACCTAACAGATAAGCTGCAGATCCTAGTTAACCAACAGCTTACTTCCTCCTACCCCCCACTAGGACTGCCTTATGCGTGTCCCATGCATTCTTGAAGTCCCCCACTGTTCTTGACCCCACAACCTCCTCAGGAGGCTGTTCCATGCATCCACAACCCTTTCAGTGAAAATATTTCCTCACATTACCTCTGGAGTCCCCCTTCTATCTTCAAATTGTGCCCCCTTGTTCTTGCACATCTCTTTTTCTGGAAGATGCTACCCTCTTGGACTTTGTTAATTCCCTTGAGGTACTTGAAAGTTTCTATCATGTCCCCTCTCTCCCTTCTTTCCTCAAGCGTATACATATTAAGCTCCTTTAGTCTTTCTTCGTTTTGGGACCTCGGTTCTCCAATCTTTATTTCCTAAGTAGGCGTGTGCACCTTGCCACCCTCCTCCCGGAGAACTGCTTGGAGTCTGCCAAGAAGTGTGGATGAACAACATATCCACGCTCCTAGAAGAACAGGTTACTCACCTGTAACAGTAGTTCTAGGAGTGGTATATGTTCATCCACACATCCACCCGACCTCCCCGGCTTCGGGCGCACAATCTTGCTTCCAGCGGGCTAAGATCTGGCATCATGGGGTGGAGCCGAGGTATATACCACCCAGGTAGGTGGGAGGAGCCAGCTTGAAGACTTCCGGTAAGATTTAAAGTGGAAGGGGACATGCCAAGGACTGTGGATGAACAACATATACCACTCCTAGAACTACTGTTACAGATGAGTAACCTGTTCTTAGCAGCCCATCTTCAGAGGCCGATTGCAGGTTCCATACCCTGGACCTGCAGAGAGGGCCCTCTCCTATGATGTAAAGTGCACAGCTGGAGTTCAAGGACAGGCACACCAGCTGCTTGTTACCTATGCTGAAGCCGCACCTAGCAGAACCTCGGCAAAGAAGATGATTGCAAGGTGGATCACATCTTGCATCGACGTCTTCTATAGATTGGCTGGTAGAGAGCCTCCCATTGGGGTTAGGGCTCATTCAACCAGACACTGCTACCTCAGTGGCTGCTTCTAGGGATGTTCCTATGCCGGAGCTCTGTAGGGCTGCTTCCTAGAAGTCAGCACACACCTTTGTTTCCCACTACTGCAACGGCCTAGATTCACGCTGGTATGCTGGTTTTTGGGACCGGAATCTGTTCACTATGTGGGGGGGGGTGTGCCTTGCCCCCTCCTGTGGATACGTGAACCATATCCACACCCCTAGAAAAACAGGTTAATCATGTGCAGCCACAGTTCTAGGAGTGGTATATAGTACCTAACCCAGCAGCGACTGACCCATTTCTCAGGGTCCTAAAAAGCAGAAGTCAAAGAAGAAGACAGATACTCCCCTTATGTTTCAGTGCCCTTGTGGGAAGATTATATCCATACAGGACCGATATGACCATTGTTGGATCTGCCTTGGAGCTCAGCACGACATGGACCATTGTGATGTGTGCTTTTTGATGGATTTCCATACTCCCAAAATTCACGCAGTGAAGTGGGGTTGCTCGCACCCCACATTTGGAGGCAGATTTTGCACGAGAGATTCCAAGGTAAGGTCCCTGGGCTCTACCCTGAGGCCTTACCCAGTACTATATGTGCTGAGGGACACCAGGCATCTTCTAGTCCTTGTCTCACTGAGGCAGAGAGCCTGGAGGAGGGGTCTGTGGGATAGCAACTCCTTCTGGGGGGTCAGTTGTGCACCCCTCCCAGTCTGAAGCTCCTTCAGGGGTGTGGATGCCCCTGGTGCTGAGGTGAGAGCTATTTGCTGGGCCTACACTAATGGGCTTCTTGGGGTCGCGGTCCAGTGCCATTTTGGCTCCTGGCGCTGAGGCTGGGGCCAGTGAGCGGGGCGGTGCTGCCCACACTGCTAGGTCCCCTCCTGATGCCGCTTGCAGCGTTATGAAAGGAAAGGCTCCTGAAGTTAGCAGCCCAGTGGAGATCTTCTGCATCTCATCCTGAGCGGTCGGATGACGACCGGGGTGATCCCAGTTGGCTTCTAGGCATTGACAATGAAAAGGGCCTTTCTGAGCCTAGTTCTGAGTCTGCATTGTCTTCAGTATCGTCTCTGACTATTTCTCCATGTGGTGCTGGTTATGGTGCCATCCCCCTTCTGTCTTTGATGCTGGGGAGGCCCAGGTGCTTATTCCAGAGCCAGGAAGGGAGTTGGTGCCGGAAGCAGCACCAGACAGGGTTCTGGTGCCACCCTCGGTGCGGGTCAGGTTCTAGCACCGTCCTTAGTGCTGGGTATGAGTCTGGTGCCCTCCACAGTGCCAAGGGGAGTGCTGCTGCCGCATGCGGTGCTGCCTCCCACATAGCTCTGACTCTCAATGATGAGTCCATTGCTAGGCCTAGCCCAAGGGACAGAGCCTATTCTGGGGAGGTTGGGACTGATAGATCTCAGTCGGCACCTCACTCCATGCCCAGAGTTTTTGGCAGCTCTGGCAAGAGTTGTAGTGCTGATATGACTCCTCTGTCCTTCCTGACAGTGTCTGGACCTGTCGTGGGTGGGGATAGGGGCCACCCTGTGGGACCTCTATGGCTCCAATCTGCCCACCTGGGGGGTTTCCTCCCAAGGGCATCACCTAGATCGCTCCTCCACAGTTGGGTGTTCTCAGGTGGACAAGTTTGTCAGGCCTTCCCCTCAGGTGAGGTCCCTTGTACGTTCTCCAAGCCCTGGCAGAAGACCTGGTATAGTCTGCCATGACTCTTCTCTGCCTTCCCCACCTGTTGCCCTGTGTATTTTGGGTCTTATGGGGCCTTTGGCCTGGGACCAGTTCAGCACATCGGCGAGTACCTTTCCCATCTACCTCAGGGGACTAGACCAGGCTATTTTCCAGCCAAGACCTCGGCACCACCACCTCCTGAGTCCAGCTCCCTGTCATGAGGAGGAAGAGGAATCTTTTATTTATTTATTTATTGAAGAGAATTGGAATTACAATCCTTTGAGTCATAGACTCCTTTGCAAAGTCTCCACGTCAGAAAAAAGAATACATATACATAACATATACAGTATAATACATAAGTAATACAGTACAGTGATATATACAGTTAGCAGGTTACAGCTTCGAGGGTCTTAAAATTGGACCTTGAGTCTTTCCTTCATTTCTCTTCAGATGCTGAGTACCCTCATTACCAGCATTTCCTTGCAGTGGTGGAATTCAAGCATGAATGGGATAGTCATAAGGCAATTCTGGGGGTTGGGGGTAGAAAGAAGTAGGCTGCTGGTTAACTAGTATCTGCAGCTTATCCAGTAGGTAGGGAAATGGGCAGACTGGGTGGGCCAAGCGGTCCTTATCTGCCGTCAAATTCTATGTTTCTATGTTTCTGTGTTTCTATGAGATGATGAGGGAGCTACTACGGGACCATTTTTCAGGCCACAGTCCTGCTTGTCTAACATTGTCCTTCCTTGGGGAACACAGTCATGACTATACAGTCATACCTCCATGGCCTAGGCCTTTTTCGGAGGTGTCTAGAGATGTCTGGCTCCTTCCCTCTGCCCCCTCTCCAGCTCTGAGGGACACCCATCACAGGTATTGCACACACTGGTGGGGTTTCCATGAGCTGTGCCACACCTCACTTCTGGGGTCCAGCTCCTGGACACCCCCTCTGGGCATTAGCACCCTGTGCGTGACCATCCCCCAGAGTCAGACTCTGTGGAGTTTGATGCTTGGGGTTGAAGAGTCTTCTTGGTGGCACACACCATGTTGTGTATCTCAGCACATCAGGTGTGCCAGGTGTCCTATGGAAGGCACCTTTGGGCGACACCAGGACAACTGCCATCCATGCCAGACAGTGAGGTAGCCAGACAGGCCGTATGCCTTTCTGTCCAGGGCCTGGAGCTGGTGAGACATCAGGTAAGGGCATCCTATGACACCATTGAGGTAGACTCCAGGTTGCTAGGAACTGCAGTCTGCATTAGTCAGATGATGTGGCTTTGTCTCTTCCAGTTGTCACCATTGGCCTAGTGTAGAGTGATTGCCTCATGGTTCCAGGGGGCCCACTTCTTCTCCCGCAGGGCCAAGCAGAAGCTTACAGGGTGCCTTCCTGCTCCCAGGCCACGGGAGCTTCCACCTGCTCCTGACCAGTCTTTGGCCTCACCAGACCTATATGAGGCCTCCACCTCTTTGTGTTCCCCCCCCCCCAGTAGGCTGAGGGAATAACCATTTCCCTCAGGGTGAACCAACACCACCCTTTGGTGGTAAGCTTGGCACTCTGACCCATGAAGTAATGAATGGTGAAGATTGATTCTTGGCAGATATGAAAATTACATACTCAACTTAATTCTTGGTCTTCCAGAATATCTTCACCATTCATTACTGCAACCCCCCACCATCCCCCTCGATGACCAGACATCTGGGCAGCTCACCTGTCTCTCTCGCTCTGTCTTTAAAAAATAAAATTAAAAAAGAGGACGAGACAAGGGTTAAAAATCCACTTGAGAGCTATTCTTAGCTCGTCAATAAACCTTTTTGCCGTTCTTTTCTTAAAAATATATATATACAATTTCCCCGAAAAAATTTTTATATAGAGATTATAATTCTGTATATGCTTAGACCCCTTGTAGCTTCTTTGTGTTGTTTAAAAATAGAAACAAATAAAAAAAAAAGGTTAAAATTTTTTTTTTTACCCTTTTCATCTTCCCCCTTTGGACAGGGAATCTGTAAGCTTGTTTCTGTTTAAAAATAAAAACTGAAAAAGAAACAGAAAGGCTGGTGTAGAGGAGGACCAGGAGAAATACATTGTAATCTCAGCTCAGATTCCTTCACCTAGCAGTATTCTGCCTCCTTTCTTGGCAGTAGGTCTCCTGCAGTGCCAGACCAGCTAGCCTTCTGCATTTTTCTTTCTCTTAGTTCCTTCTCTCTAAGGGAAGTTCTTACAAAAAAAGAGATAGAGAAATGGTAAGAGAACCTAGAATATCTTTTTGATTTTCTGGGGTGGACCCCTTCCTTTCTAGCGAGGATTCTCTCCTCCCAGATTGTTTTTCCCAACTCAGGATTGCTCCATAACTTTCAAAGTCCTAGGTGTCTCCTCACTGGTTGGAGAACCTTTGCTAGTAACACCTTTCTAGGGCTCCTAGCTCTACTGGGATTCCTGTGTTTTACAGGAAAGTGGAACCTTTCTCAGAAAAATTCATCCCATAATTTTGCATTGGTTATGTGGAATTTCTGGGTCCTTTGTCTTCCTTTGGGAGTCATGTAATCTGCAGGACAACAGAGGTAAATAGCCCTGGAGTTGTAATCAACATCAACTCTACTGAAAGCACTGCTTTCCCACTGGGAGCTTGTGGATCCCCGCTATACACTCTGGCAGTTTCTCTCGCCTGTCCAGTTTGCCCAGGTCATTATTTAACCCGTTACCTAGGCCCTCCCTTCTAACCTCTTCACGTAATTTTCATTTCTGCCACTGTGGATGTGTAGTCAGCAGGGCCACTATAGCATTGCAACCCCACTGGAATTATTCAGCCAGGAATACAGATGCAATGGGAGAGGGGAGCATTGGTGTTCACTGAAGACTCAGTTTTTACACTGAGGTAAGGGGCAGAGGAATACACATGTAGTGGGAGGGGAGATCATTGGTGTTCCCTGAAGACTCAGTTTTTACACTGAGGTAAGGGGTGAAGTGTGTGAAAATTTACCCAAAAGAGAAGACTCTGTTTGCGTCACCTTTTCTAGCGATGCAAATTGTTATGCAGAGTCCTTGGAAAAAATGTGATGGGTCTTGGAGTAGATTTGAGGAGTGCTATGTAAATGCCAGACTTCTAACTGAAATCCAAAGCAGATTGTAGTTAAAAGGATACTGCCAGCTTCTGTGCCCATTTTTAAACTGTATGTAGTGAGCGTACCTGGAGCAGGCACTAGCAATGTAAAGTACATAAATGGTAAAGACTTGCACACTAGTGCAAGACAGTTACTATTTTTGTAAAAAGTTTGTTTTGGTTATCCTGACTGAAATGTCTGTGGTGCCTGTCCATGAGCTGGAATGGCGCTGAGCCACAGGTAAACTCGTTCATGAACAAGTTAGTTATTTATTGTCATAGGTCAGTGAAAGTTGCTGTCTCTTACCATTCATGCTAGGGATTCCTGCAAAGTTATTCCTCTTCAGAAACGAGCACTCTAGCCGATTTTTATTTAGTGTTAAAAAAAAAAAAAAATTCGAAGCTGTGGGGCATGTACCTTACAGCTGACACAGTATCCCTTTAACTTACATAAGGCTTGTGTCCTAGACATGGAGTCTGACTAATAGTGAATGGTGTAACCATAGTGCTGGGTGGCATCACAGGCTTAAACTGCACAGCTGATGGGATTTTATTCAGGTTCTAACATACAGCTGAAACCTCAGTCCCTCCCCGGCCAAGTGCTGTTCTGTTTTTCTGTAAGGGCATTTGGACTTTGCAGCCCTGGTTTGGGGGGATACTGTCACTATCCCATCTCCTATGCCTGCTCAGTAGCAATGTCACCAGCACACATTAACCAGGAGGGAGGCAAATAAGCGGCTTCGTTTGAAACTGACACCATGTCTTGCCAGGTGGTACTGTATGGTGACATGTGTCAATCCCCCATTCCCCCGGAAGAAAGAGTGCATCATCTTAGCCTTGCCTTCTCTCTGGTGTGGGAGAGTGAGTATTGAGGCTTGATACAGACCTGCTGCTTTCTCGTTGTGTGGCAGATATGTGCTAGTTAACAATGTCAGGTGTTTGTTTTTTCTCTTCAGGCTTTGACTGTCTTCGTCCTCTGAGTCACTTAAAATACAAGCGGTTCAATCCATCTTTTGCCCCTCGCTCCATGTAGTGTTGATTGAAAATTAAAGCGGTTTGAAAAGTCATTTTGAAATGAATGGGCTCAGTGTTTGTGATGACATGGCTGTTTTCTCCCTCCAGACGAGTGGCTATGATGAAGAACCTGCTGGCACCATATGAACAGCGACCTTGGGCACAAACAAATTGGATCCTTGTGCGGCTCTGGAGGGTATGACATCTTTCTCATTACTCGTGCTTCGCTGTTTGTCTTATGGTTTTCATTTATTTGGTAAACCCCAGGTAACTCCCAGGGCTGGTAATATAATCTCTCAAACCCTGTCCAACATGAAATCACAGTTTTCTATTGGTTCTCCATAGGGGGAAAAAAAAAAAAGAAATCTGACATTTAACTTTCGCATCATCAGTGAATCTCTCTCTCTCTCCCACCCCTGTGTTTTTTGATTAGTTCTTTAGATTTTTTCCATCAGGTAACTGATAGTAGCTTTTCCTGCTTTGCACGTCTGCATGAGCGTACCTTCTACTTCAGTTTCGGATCATATGACATTAACCTCTCTTACCAGTGGTGTCACAGTTGGAGAATGTTGCTGGTTAATTGTGATTCCATTAAAAAAAACAAAAAACTTGTCTGTGGCCTGGTCCATTGGTGCTGTGGGTAGTAGAAGCCCTATGAAGAAAGACTCTGGGAGTTACTAATGTACTCGCTGGAGGAAAGGAAAGAAAGGGGAGACGTGATAGAAACATTCAAATCCCTGAAATGTATCAGTAAGGTACAGGAGGGTAACATAGTGCACAAAAAGAGATGCTCAAGAACAAGGGAGCATGGTATGAAGCTAAAAGGGAGAGACTTAGAGGGGATATAGGGAAATGCTTCTTCTCAGAAAGGGTGGTGGACACCTGGAACAGCCTGCCAGCAGAGGTGGTGAGTACCAGAATGGTAACAGGATTCAGACATGCATGGACTAGACACAGGGAGACGTTAGTAGCAGGGCTGTGGGGCATAAGGCCAGAGATCAGTTAGGGTCTATGGTAGCACAGTAGGTAGGGACTTTAGGGCAGAGTTGGTGGACCAGGAGGTCCTTTTCTGCTGACAGCTTCTATGTTTCTGTGTTACATTTTTCTGCTGTGGGGGAGAGCTGGGTTCATGACACAAACTCGACTCCCATACCCTGAGCTTAAACAATCTGGGATATGCTGCATAATCAGCATGCTTAGACTCTGGGTAGATGGTGCTGCTCTACCTGCTGCTCAAGTGCCCCATTTGGAGGGATGTGGCATGACCTTACCGGGTGACCACATGACCACTTCACCCTCCCCTCCTAAATGTCAGCATTAGGCAGCTCTGAGGTGGAGCTCTGAGATGGTGGTGGTGTTGGTGGTGGTGGTGGTGGTGGGGGCCTGCATAAGAAAAACTGTCTGTCTGCCATGAATGAAGGCCACAAATGGGCACCCATTTCATAGAGCTCAGCATTGCCTCAGCAGTAGTAGGTACTCGTGGAGTAGGCTATTCATTAGAAGACAAAGCCATGCCCCAGTGCAAAGGGGTTCCTTCTGAGTGGTAGTGGAGATGTAGGCAGGGGGCAAGGGTTGCTGCCCCAGCAGGAGGTCACCTACAGTAGGTGATTGCCTAATAAGGTGCAGCAGAGAGTGGCAGATCAGGGGTACAAACATTCAGTTACTTAAAAAAATGCATTAAAAAGTCACAAGCTGCTAAGCAGAATCCAGTCATAGTTTCTGAGCTGAAAACTTGTCCAGAGTATTTTGAGGCACGGCCAGGTAGCACAGCGGTAGCACTCTCACTCACTGTGCCAACAACCCTACTCCGCAAGTGGACTTGGGTCATTGGGAGTCGACCCGGGGATGATGAAGCCCCAGCCTGGTAGCACAGCGGTAGCACTCTCACTCGCTGTTGCAGCAACTGTGCTCCGCGAGCGAACATGGGTCATCGGGTGTCAGCCAGGGAAGAGACGATGAAGCCCCAGCTTGATAGCACTCTCACTCGCTGTGCCGGTCTCTCTGCTCCGTGAACGGACATGGATAATCGGGAGTCGGCCGGGGGAGGGACGACGAAGCCCTGGCCTGGTAGAACAGTGGTAGCGCTCTCACTCGCTGTGCTGGCAACTCTACTCCACAAGCAAACGTTGGTCATCGGGAGTCAGCCAGGGAAGAGACAATGAAGCCCCGGCCTGTTAGCACAGCAGTGGCACTCTTGGTCACTGTGCTGGCAACTCGGCTCCTCGAGGCCGGCCTGTCGGCACAGAAGCAGGGCATCCGTCTGCGATGCCAACGACCCAGGTTCGGGAATGGACTCAGGACATTGGAGGGCCGGCCAGGGGAGAAGAATTGAGCATCCCAGGGACTGCTCTCCTTCTCCTGGGGGGTGGGGGGTTGTGTGTCCAGCACACTACAGACCCCTAGCGGAGGCTGGGGGAGCTGCAGTGCCAGCGCTGTATCGGTGGGGGATGGGGTGGATGCTGCCCGTCATTGCACGGCCCCGCCCCCGATAAAGCATACAAAAATGCTGGCCCCGCAGTGTGAAGCTTTCCTCTGCCGCCTCCACTGCCTACCATGTACGGGTGGGGCCCTACTCCGTGGCCCCACCCTGGGGTGTAAGCCAGGCAAGCTACCATTGACCTTGGGAAGGGGGCACCCACCCAGCAGCCCTGCCCAGGAGGGGTAAGCCTGGGCATGGGGAGGTGGGAGCAGGAGCTGAGCCCCTGCAGGGGGGTATCAGCCATGATAAAGAATAAAAAAAAAAAAAACTCTGCACCGCGAGCAGACATGGATCATTGGGAGTCAGCAGGGGGAGGGACGATGAAGTCCCAGCCTAGTAACACCGCGGTAGCACTCTCACTCGCTGTGCCAGCAACTCTGCTCTCCGAATGAACATGGGTCATTGGGAGTCGGCTGGGGAAGGGACGATGAAGTCCTGGCCTCGTAGCACAGCGGTAGCACTCTCACTGTGCCAATAGCTCTGCTCCACAAGCGGAGATGTGTTATTGAGAGTTAGTCGGGGGAGGAACAATGGAATATCCAGCTGCATGCCTCCCTTGAGTGGGAGGGATGTGTGTCCCACAGTGAACCTTACACCTAGCGGAGGCTAGGTGTTGTGGCAGTGGGTGGGGGGTACCAGTATGGGAGAGACAGTAGGCTGTCCAAAGACTTTGCACATGCTCAGTGTACTACATAAGTGTGACTGTACAAGAAATACCAGTAGTGAAACAGTAGTTAAAGGTGAGTAACTTAGACCTCTCCATCACCTCATTGCATGCACTTTCACATTGAACCCTGACCCTGTCTGTTTGTGATCGCCTCCACTGTCACAACTTCCCTCCTGACCGTAGGGCCTATAAGCGTCTACCGTCACAGCTATAATACTGTTGTGAAGGCCACCAGAAGGGTAGTCGTGATCCAAGTACCAAGCCTGAGCTGAAGGTGATTTCCACACACTAGTGTCCTATGTAACAGCTCACTGAAAATCAGAGTGGTTCCAGAGGACTGGAGAAGAGCAGATGTAGTCCTGCTTCATAAAAGTGTTAGCAGGGAGGAGGTTGGCAATTATAGGCCAGGCTGCCTGACATTGGTGTTGGGAAGTTAATGGAATCACTGTTGAAGGAAGGGATTGTGAAATATCTTGAATCCAGAGGGTTACAAGACCCGAGGCAGCATGAATTCACGGGTCATGTCAACCCAATCTGATAAACTTCTTTGATTGGGTAACCAAGGAATTAGATCATGGTGGAGCAGTGGATGTAGCCTACCTAGATTTCAGTAAGGCATTTGACACCGTTCCACATAGGAGATTATTGGTCAGTCAAAAGGTGGTAAACTCGGTAGGAAATTGGTTAGGGGATAGGCGACAGGGTAGTGGTAAATGGACTTCACTCAGAGGAGGGCAGAGTGACCAGCGGGGGGCCTCAAGGATCAGTGCTGGGACCAGTCCTCTTTAATGTCTTTATTGGTGACATTGTAGACGAGCGGGAAGGGAACATCTGCCTCTTTGCAGATTATTCCAAAATCTACAATAGGGTGGACACTCCAGAGCAGGTGGAAAGAATAGGCAGAGACCTGAGAAGGCTAAAGGAGTGGTCAAGGGTATGGCAGCTGGGTTTCAATGTAAAAAAGTGCAGAATAATGCAGAAACTCTCACTCTCACAGAAACCTTGGGGCAGAGTACAAGATGGGGTGAATGTTATTAGCAACCACCAAGCAGGCAAGAGAACTGCTGGTGATGATCTCTGGTGACCTAAAGGTGACCATGGATTACAACAGGGCCGTGGCATGCTGGGGTGCATAGGGAGAGGTGTCACCAGCAGAAGGAGGGAGGTGGTGCTGCCTCTGTATAGATCGCTTGTAAGATCTTACCTAGAATACTGTGTACAGTTCTGGAGGCCACATCTCTGGAAGGACATAGAGTCGAGGCAGTCCAGAGGAGGGCAACTAAAATGGTTCAGGGTCTGCATCAAAAGCCCTATGAGGAGACTTCCGGTGAAGCGCATTACCTAAATGACCGCCTGAAGCTGGAGCTCTGACCCGCCGCAAAACTAATCCATTGGAATCTTTAGACTACCTTCCCCATCGGACTCACAAACGGCAAGAAATAGACAAAGATGGCAACCAAGAATAAATATAGTGATAAATCGGGCAGTCAGCCACCAAAACAACACAAAACGCTGCTCGAATATGCACAGCCAGCGCAGGCCACAATATCCTCGGCCTCTCAGTGTTTGGACCCATCTCCAGATGACACGGAGGAAAACTCTTGCATAATTACCTCAAAAGAGCTCTGTACAACTTTACAGAAAATCAGCGCTACTTTAGAAAGGCTAGAGACCAAGGTTCTGGATGACCATCAAAAACTAGAGACTTTAGAAAACAAAACGGTGCAGATTGAGGAAACCCTCACAGATTGTGTCACCGCCATTGATGTTCACAACTCGGCCCTCTTAGATCTACATCGCTGAGAACAACAGCTTGAAAAAAGACTAGAGGAGCTTGACAACAGAAACTGATGCAACAATGTACAAATCCGTGGCTTGCCTGAAGGGACAGAATAAGCACTGATACCATCTTTTATGGAATCTTTTCTCACATGGGTTACATAGAAACATAGAAACATAGAAGTTGACGGCAGATAAGGACAGCAAGGCCCATCCAGTCTGCCCATTTCTTTTTCTACCTTATAAATATGCCATCAGCCTTTGCTCTGTCAGTGGCCTATCTATTCATACTCATTTGTATTGCTCCCTTATGCCTATCCCATGCCTGTTTGAAGCTCCTGCACTGTATTCATGGCCACCACTTTGAGGTAGGCCATTCCATGCATCCACCACCTTTTCTGTGAAAAGAATTTCTACATTCCCCTTAATCGCCCTCTAATCTCATGCTGTGTCCTCTTGTCCTGCTGTTTTTCTTATATTTAAACATGTTAGACTCTTTCACCTTGTTAATGTCCTTAAGGTGTTTGAATGCCTCAATCATATCACCTCTCTCCCTCTTTGCTCTAGGGTATACATATTGAGCTCTGTTAATCTGTCCTCATATGTCTTCTGATGCAGTCCCTGCACCATTTTGCTGCTCTCTCTGGACTGCCTCAATTTGTTAATGTCCTTGTAAGGTGTGGCTCCAATACTGCACGCAGTACTCCAGATGGGCCTAACCAGTGTCTTGTAAAGAGGGATTATTACCTTCCTCTTATGACTTGTGATACCCTACTAATACACCTTAACACCCCCTAGCCTTACCTACTGCTTTAGAGGTCTGCTTGATGATTTCAGGTCATCAGTGATGATGATGCCCAAGTCTCTTTCTTCCTTTGTGACTGCTAGCAACTCCTCCCAGCTCATAGGTGGCTTCAGGGTTTCTTCCCTATGTGCATGATCTTGCACTTCTTTGCATTAAATCCCAGTTGCCACTCTTCTGACCATGTTGCTAGTTTATCCAGATCTCTTCTCATTCTGCCCACCCCATCTGGATCATCTACTCTGTTGCAGATCTTGGTGTCATCTGCAAACAGACAAAGCCTTACCCTCTAGTCCATCTGCAAGGTCACTAATGAAGATGTTGAAGAGGACTAGCCCAGGACTGATCCCTGAGGTACCCCACTTGTGACTTGCATCTCTTCTGACTGTATACCATTTACCACCACTTCTGTTTTCTGCCCGTCAACCAGTTTGCCACCCAGTTGACCAACTTCTGACCCACCTTGAGCCTACCCAGCTTATTTATCAATCTTCTATGTGGAACAGTGTCAAAAGCTTTGCTGAAGTCAAGGTAGGCAACATCAACTGCTCCTTGTCCACCACTCTGTTACCCAGTCAAAGAAATCTATGAGATCAGTTTGACAGACCTTCCTTTTGTAAACCCATGCTGTCTTGGATCCTGTGCCCCTATGGATTCCAGGTGTTGCACTATCCTTTCCTTAAGGAGTGCCTCCATAATCTTGCTCACTACTGAGGTAAGACTGACTGGTCTGTAGTTCCTGCCTACTCCCTGCTACCACTCTTGTGGAGTGGGATCACATGAGCCTTTCCAGTCTTCTGGGACTCTCTCCTGAAGCTCAGAGACTTTTGCTAAACAGTTCTGCTAATGGCCTGCTAGTTCCACTCTTTAGCCCTTAAGTACCCTGGGATGTATGCCATCAGGTCCCATTGCCTTATCCACCCTGAGCTTAGCAAGCTCTTGTAGGACCCTTTCTTGTGAAGGGAGTAGTGCTCACCTCCCTCCCTGTGTCCATGGTGCTGAGCTGTGGGCCCTGCCCTCACTTTCTTCTTCAGTAAATACTGAGCAAGAGTATCTATTTAGGATAGATGCCTTTACATGGGCCTCCTCTCACATGCTCCTTTTTCCATTAAGCTTAGCAATACTCTCTGACTTTCTCCTTTCACTAATGTATCTATAGAAAGTCTTGTCACCTTCTTTTACTGTTCGTGCTAGTGTTTCTCAGTTTGGGACTTTGCCTGCCTTACTGCTTTCCTGCTTCCCTTAGGGCAGTTTGGTATGCCTCCCATCTTCATCCTCTGTGTTCCTTTATATTTCTTTGAAGGCCACCCTTTGGCTCTGACCTTTTCTGCTACTGTTTTTGAGAACCAAAGTGGTTTCTCTTCTTTTGCACTTCCTTTTCTGTCTAACACAGTGGGATGTTGCTTCAAGTATTGCATCCTTAATGCTTGCCCACTTTGCTTGTAACCCCTCACCTGTGTTTCTTTTGCCAGGGCTAGCTTAACTCTGTTGGCCATCTTATTAAAGTCAGCTCCTCTGAAGTCCCATATTTTTGCCTTGGAATGGGATGATTTAGATGTTGTAGCCAAATTGAACCATACCATGTGATGGTCACTGGCCCCCAGGTGACCTTCTACCTGGAGATCTGTGATCCCTTCCCTGTTAGTCAGTACTAGATCTAGGATAGCCCTGTCTCTTGTGGGTTGTTGTACCAGTTGTTTGAGGCCCTCCCCCTGCAGGGAATCCACTATGTGTCTAGTTCTGGCAGATGTTCCTGCTGGTATTGACCAATCTGTATCCAACATGTTGAAGTCTCCCATTATCAGAACCTCCCCTTTAGCTGTCATGTTTTGTATATCCTCTAACAGTAATGTGTCTGTGTCCTCCCCCTGGTCTGGGGGCCTGTAGACAACCCCAGTTCTTATGGCTGTCCCATTTCCTGTTTCCAGGGTGACCCACAGTTCTTCTGGCCCTTATGTGTATTCTGAATTTCTGTAGCTTTGATATTTTCTATTGACATACAGGGCCACTCCTTCCCTTTTGTACCTCGGTCTCTTCTGAACAATACATAGCCAGGTACTGAAGTCTCCCAAGTGTGGTTACTGGTAAAACACGCCTCTAATTGCTACTATGTCCAGTTTAGCCTCTGACATTAGTTGCCTGCAGGTCTGGGATCTTATTTCCCAGGCTGTGAGCATTTGTGTACATGATTTTCCATTGGGCAGATTTTGGTGTGTTAGTTGTTGGGTGAGGTTTGGCATTACCCTGAATGCGTCATATGGGAGACAAACCTTTTTCTTACCTGGTGATGCAAATGAACTGCAAATATGCTGAATCCCTGTTTGACCACTAGCTGAGGGGTGAGGGTGTTCTTCCCATTTGACATATGGGGTGCTGTACCCCTCTCCCATTAGTTTAAATATTCTGCAAAGACGCCAAACTTTGCCCTCAATGCACTGACTCCTCTTTAGTCAGATGCAGTCCATCAAATTTAAAGAAGTTTCGCTCCCAGAACTGTTGCCAGTTCCTACAAATCTGTGTCCTTTTCCTGACACCAGTCCTTGAGCCATGTGTTTAACTCCCCTATCTCCCTTCTCTGACCTTCCGTCCATCTGCCCCTCTCCCAGACTGGCAGGATCTCAGAAGGAGATGCCGATGAAATGGATGATAGTTTGTCACCCAGCCTGGTCAGGTGTTCCTTGGTCTCCACAACTGACCGGCTGGCGGATCATTAGTCCCTATTGTACTAGGACATCAGTGTTTTCTCCTGCTTTGTGAACAATTTTAACAATGCGGTCAGTGTCTCCATGCTGATGTACCTGGGAGACATCTGACCATTACCCCTGGCTGGAGATGGGTATCAACTCCCCGAATCATGGAGTCTCCTGTGATCAGAAGTTTTTTGGATTCCTTTTTGCTTTTTTTGTTTTGGTTCCTGATTTGGGTGAGTTTTGTTATGCTAGCTCCTGTGCCACAGTGTCCTGCTCTGCAGTGTCTTCTGCCTCTTTGTTTGATTTCAGAGATAGAGGCAGATACCTGTTTGTAGTGTTTATATGGTTTTTGGAGGTAATATGTTGGAGAGCAGAGAGTGATGGGGCACCCGATTTGCCCCTCCTAACCACCTGCCAACCTCATGGTCCAACTACCCACTGTGGTCGAGGTTTTTCTCTTGGATGCTAGGGAAATGACGGGTGGTTCTTATAATGTATTTCCTCTTGAATATGAAATTTGAGGCGTGCAATCTCTGCCCATGCTGCCCGGAGCTGAGCCCTAAGATCTCCAATGGTTACTATCTTGGCCCCCGGAAAAACCATTGAACATAATCATGGCTCATCGTTCCTTAGTCCCCAAACCTAAGGACCCTAATACTAGACCAAGATCTCTCATCATTGCTTTTTGGGACTTTCAGGTTAAAGAGGAACTTCTAAAACTAGCCTGGAGCAAAAAAGAGATTATATTTGGGGATACCAGGTTGTTCTTCGAACAGGACTACACACCCCAGCTTCTTGTTGAACGGAAGAAAGTGTTATCAGTAGTTCGAGCACTTCACACTAAAGGAGTCAAAGCTTTCTTGGAATATCCTGCTAAAATCAGAATACTTATTGAGAATGGGCCAAGGAGATTTCCGGATCTGTCAGCAGCTGAAAAGTTTCTTTCGACCATAGACATATCATTGCCACCAGACGGCGTCATCCAACAGAGGAATCAAGTGGAAGAACGCTCCTGGCAGACGACAGGAACCAAACGTAAGGGACAACAGGAACAACCAGGCCAGTCAAAAGTGTGGGACAGAGTGCATCGTTATAAGCAGTTCCCCCAGATGTCCCAAAAGAACGCGCGAGCGGAGGAATATCATGAGCAAACCCCTCAAGAGCCTAGCGCCACGCAGCCAACTATCCTCACCTGACTGAACTTGAGAGGATTACCTTTTGAATTCACTTTGAAGGGACCATGAGTGTATCTCAGGGAATACTTTCCTCAGTTTTTTGCCATGTAATTAAAAGGTGAAGAAACGTTTGGGTGAAGGAGGGGTAGGATTGTGGGCTGAAAGCCTGGAACATTGTAATGTGGCTCCTACTGAGGGAAGGAGTCTTTTTTTTTTTTTTTGGCTTAGCGGGAACCACGCTGGCTATATGGATACAGTTGCTTAATAGCAGGCAGGGGTGGAGGGTTTGCTCTGGTTTGTTGAGGGTGGTGAGAGAGGGGAATTGGGGGACCGAGTCGGGGGGTGATCATTCTCGGAGGGAGGAAGGGGATCCCTGACGGGGTAGCGGGGGGCTGGCTAACATCAAAGGCGCCTATAAGGGGGAGCAGAGTCTATGATTGAGTGGAGGATGCTGCAGAGTCTACATTTGGGATAAAGTGGAGATATATAATGGCTACTACTAAAATGTTGGGCGACCTTGCAGCCAGTTTGCTGACTGAATCTGGTGGGCACTGGTGATGGTTACTTGTGGTCTTAATAGAGCTTTGGCATATTCAGACTGTGTTGGGCCCTGGAGATAAGTTTGGCCCACCCTCAGGGTGACGGTCACTGATGTAGAGCTCAGATTTAAAGAACAGAATCTAGAAATTGTAGATGTCTCTTAACCGTCTCCACTGATGCCCTACAACTTGGGATTTTGCTCCTTTATTGCTCAAGGACCTCTGCCCTATCTAAAGGGCTTAGAGAAACACATTAGACCGGCATATGGTGTGGCCAGCTGCTCTGATCACCCGGGGGATCCGATTGCCCACTTTCTGTGGAACTGACTGTCCGGGGGATACCAGGACTTCACTCTCCGCATCCCGCGTATCATTGGTTTTCTCTCCCCCTCCCTCATGTGATAGTAGTAACATATAATGGCGGGGGGGGGGGCCCAGCACCCAAAGCTGCCAGCAGCATAAAGGTTGTGAGCACAGTATTTACTGGTGCACCCTGGATTATTCGCCCTTCCAGTTAGTGGGCTAAGGGATAGTCCAGTCTGGATTGGTGCCCCACGATATAGGGGTACCCAGCCATACTTCAAAGTGACAACTTTGTGCAGCGTGTGGATAAAGGGTAGACACACCTTGAAGTTACTGAAAATATTTATTTGTAGAATAGTTGAATTGTTTACAAACATGTTATTGTTCTATAATGTGGTTGTATACCTACAGTCTTGTATCATGCCTGTCAACAATGCCTGTACTCTGACCCAGACTATGGTCCTGTATCCATTCCAAATTGGTAATGACCGACTTAAAGATTGGTTCCCTGCATGTTAGGGGAATAAATAACCCAGTGAAGAGAACGAAGATCCTGCAGAGCCTTCAGAGACAGAGGGCCACTGTGGCCTTTTTGCAGGAGACCCATCTTACAGCTCAGGAACATCTTAAGTTACGTAGCTCTTGGGTGGGTAAAGTGTATACTTCCCACTATGAAGTAGCTCCTCATCGTAGAGGAGTGGACATCCTGGTCAGAAGAGATGCCCCCTTAGTTATCACACAGGTTACAATGGATCCAGAGGGCCGATTCATTTGTTTAAAAGGTACATATCGAGGACAAAGCTGTACCCTGGTTAATATTTATGCCTCAAATGAAGAAGCGCCTCACAGGATTTTTTAAGAGAAAGTGCTAAAGGAGAGTGTACATGATGCCTGGAGTCTGGTTGTGGTGGTGGTGGTGGTGGGGTGATTTCAATGAGGTGATACATGGGAGGGATGATGGTTCGAGGACTGTTCGAGAGGGCACCACTAGGACAGGTAAACTTATCCTGAGACTCTGCCAGGAATTAGGTTTAACAGAGACTTGGCGATTCCTTAATCCAAAGGGTAGAGACTATATGTATTATTCTCCCTGTCATAAAGCCTACTCTAGAATATATTTTTTTTCTACATCTAAAAATTGGCTGTCACAAGTGCACAGATGTGAAATAGGAAACATTATCATTTCTGACCATGCCCCAGTTATGCTTGAACTTGCCACGGTGAGAACTCCCCCTAAGACCTGTGGAAACCAAATGTTAGCCACTTGACTAGAGAAGACTTTAAGGAGTTAGTACCTGTTTAGGGATGTAAGTTTGTCGTGGCAGTCATACACGTGATTGATTCCATGACATTTGATCTTTATTCAGGACTTCCATGACTTTCACTAGTGTCGTGATGACAGTGCCACAACATTTACTACTGTTTACTAATGATTTCATGAACAAACAACGAGTCATTAAAACCTCATCCATGACAAATTTACATCCCTACCTATAGTAATACAGTACTTCTCCCGTAACAACCCTTTGGGGAATACGATGGAAGGTATCCAATGGGACACCCTGAAATGTTGTCTATGAGGTGAGATCATTAAATACTCTGCCAGACTTAAGAAAGAAAGAATACAACTCAGGATGGCATCAGAACAACAAATAGCGGAATTAGAGGGACTACATAAGACAGTTCAGGGTCCAACTACAGAAGAGGAACTTGATAGACCCCGAAGAGAATTAAACCAGATACTAGATGTCCAAAGTGAGAATAATTGATAAGATATACACGACAGAAATTCTATGAAAATGGCAGTAAAGCGGGCAGACTACTAGCTTGGCAATTAAGAAAGGAATTGGCAAATAGAGCAGTAGTGACTCTCAAAGGTGAAAACACCTCTTCTCTCATAACCTCCCCACCAGAAATAGCTGAAAAATTTGCAAAATTTTACTCAGAGCTTTATGATTCCGTTGCACCAGGGGATCACGAGGCTAAAGTACTGCAATTCCTAGATTCTTTACGTCTCCCAAAATTAGACGAGGCAGCTAAAATATCAATAGAATCACCCATTACCAAACAAGAAATTCTAGCTAAAATTAAGCATCTGAAGAATGGGAAGGCTCCAGGCCTAGATGGCTTTCCAGTGAAGTTCTTTAAAACCTTCCATCCACAACTGTTAGATCTGTTACAAACTACATATAATGAAATATTAATAGATCGTAAACAGGTACCACCATCTTGGAATCTGTCACAGATTTCTGTTATCCTACAACCAGAAAAAGATCCTCAGCTATGTAGTTCATACCGACCCATTCCCCTTCTCCCAGTAAATCTAAAGATTTTCACGGGAATTTTGGCAGATAGACTACAAACAGCTATAACCTCCATTATACATCATAATCAAAACGGACTTTATAGCGGGAAGATTTATTCAAGACAATATATGCCACTTCTTAACATTATTTCTACGCATCAACATTCCACCCAATTCCAGTTAACAATCAGTATGGATGCAGAGAAGATTTTCGACAGGGTGGACTAGACGTTTATGTTGTCCACCCTGTCGAAATTCGGATTGGGAGAGAACTTCATCTCGGCTATATCTGCTATATATCATAACCCTGAAGCAAATGTTAAGGTTAATGGTTATTTTTCGGATTGCTTTCCCTTGAAAAGAGGAACCAGACAAGGGTGTCCCCTTTCACCTTTACTTTTTGTTTTGTCCTTAGAACCTCTGGCAATATGGATCTGGGAAAATCCAAACATTCTTGGAATAATGGTGGGGAAACAGGAACAGAAAATGGCTCTGTATGCAGATGATTCCCTTTTCTTTTTGGGGAGATCCTCAAAGATCCCTACACCACCTGTTAGAGACTTTGAAGAGGTTTGGCACCCTGGCTGGATATAAGTTAAAATTTAGCTAAATCTGAAGCTATGGTACTGAGTGGGACTCCCCCTGTTGGCTTTAAGGATAATTTCCCTTTTATGTGGGCCAAGAGGAACACATTCCGATATTTAGGGGTACTAGTGTCAGCAGACATCACTAAACTTTTTGTAAATAATTATACAAAACTTTATAACACTTTACAAACAGATTTGGCCCGATGGAAATTATTACAGCTCACGTTATATGGGAAGATCCACACGGTTAAAATGAATGTACTGCCACGTTTCCTATTTTTGTTTCAGACTCTACCTATAGGTATTCCTGTGTCCTTCTGGAACCGACTCACTAAATCTATAACGAAATTCATTTGGGGAACTAAATGGCCTAGGATATCTTTATAAATTCTGCAGTGCTCCAGGGAGGGTGGAGGCCTGAGCCTTCCAAATTTTCGCCACTACTTCTTGGCCGCACAAGGTGCCCAGCTTACTGCGTGAGCCAAACGACGAGTAGATTCTGGTTGGTACTTGTTAGAAGAAGCAGCTCTGAGGAATAAGAAACTATGGACTTTACCCACCAGTGCAATACGTCCTACAATATGGACTCTGTCCTGTAATCCATAGGTGAAACATTCTATTAGAATCCTTCTCCAAATACGGAAGGTCACAAACACCCCAAATTCTATAGGTCCCCTCTCCTTAATATGCCATGAAGACACATTTACTCCAGCTCTGAAAGATCCCAGGTTTGAATATTGGGATGTTAAAGGCCTAACAAGATTTGCCCAGCTTTTGGATAGGACAGGTTGCGTTACCTTTGCCACCCTTCAAGAGAGATTTGCCCTCCGCCAAGAGGATTTTTTCAGATATCTATAGGTTAGACACTGGGTAGCATCGGCTGATAATGTCCTAAGGATCAGTAGAGATAAGACCCCCGAAAAACTATTGGTGGGTCATTATTAGGATCAAGGATAAACTTAACTATATCTCAATATTATATAAAGTGATCCACCCATTGACCGTATCTCCAATCTTAGAGAATATTAGAAGGAGATGGGAAGAGAATAGTGGAGACATTATAACTCCTGCCAACTGGACTTATAGATTTCAAAGAGGTTGGCAAGTCACTTCATCATCAGAGTGGCGAGAGTTTAATTGGAAAATTGTAACACGGTTTTTCAGAACACCGGTAATTACAAAATACTTCTCACTACAGGCATCCCAGGCTTGCTGGAGACACTGTGGCGCTCTTAGAGCCACACACTTCCATATATTTTGGGCTTGTCCCAAGCTTCGGCAATTCTGGAAGCAGATACATGCACACATAGAAAGTATAATGTGGTTTCCCCTCCCTTGTACCTTCCAGGATTTGGTGTTGGGCTTCCCAACCTTATCATCAAAGAAGAGAAAGTTGGTAGAATTAGGACAGATACTACATATAGTAGCCCTGAAATGTATTACGGTCAAATGGCTATAACCAGAACCCCCCACACGGGGACAATGGGTATTTCAAGTAGCAGAGGTGGAAAGGATGGAACACATCACGCATGTTATACATTTAGAGAAAGAGAAATTTCTAGATATATGGAGACCGTGGCACAACTGGAGGGAAAAACATGATTAACAGATTTTCAAAGATGGAGCGGAGAGGTCTAAAAACAGAATAAAATATATGGGAACAAGGTCATATTTATAATGAAGTAAAGGTAAGAGCTTGGATATTGAATTGAGAGACGGTATTAGGCATATAGCGTGCTACTGTTATAAGGCTATAAACATCAGTGGTTAATAATAAGACAAGAAGGTAATGGTATGAATGACTGGTAGATGACTTTACACTTAGTTTAAAAAGTTCAGTTATATAACTGGATATTTTAGCTATTAAGGTTTACATGTAGGTTCTGTCTGTATTTTGAGTAAGAACATTTATTTATTTATAAAATTTTGTTAACCGGGTGAGCCCACTGGGCCCCTAAGGTTCCTTTTTCAGGGGTGACCCGGAATAAGTTACAAATGATACAGTGCAAAATACATAAAGGTAAAACAGTGCAGTGCAAATACATAAAGGTGAAACAGTGCAAGACATAGGACATTTATACAAGGAGAGTATACAGTTATTCAGTGTTCAATGAAGAGTAAGTTAGTTACAGCATATTTACCCATTTCGTCCGTGGCAGCTGCCAGAATTTGGGCAGTGGGTATATTGGGCAGAACCACTGAGGGAGGGTTGTCTAGCATACGGGACAGCAGCAGGGGTTGTGGCTTAGGAGGTGGGCCCGCAGACCCATCTGGAAGGTAGTGAGGGAGAGTGCTTATTGAAGGTAACTGGGGAGCTTATTCCATTCCACAGCAGCGATATGGGCAAATTATTTACTACCAGTCACGGAGCAGGTCCTGGGCTGGTCCAGGAGTTTTCTGCCTGAGGTCCTATGTAGTTGGCTGGGTTGCTTTAGGGCTAGGATCCCTGTTAGTCCTGCAGGGGGGTCAGCATCAAGAAGCTTAAACGTCCAGCTTAATAGGGGGTACTGGAGTCTGTGTATCAGGGGTGGCCAGTTGAGCGAGGCGAGGGCATCACAGTGGTGGGTCCTGGAGGGGCACTTATGGTGAACCGAGCAATTTTGTGATACAAGGTTTGCAATCTAGCGTGGTCAAGTTTTGCTATGCCCAATAGTGTTGAGGCAGCATAGGTAAGAGTTGGGAGAAGTATACTCTGCGCGATTGCCTGTCTCGTCTCGAGTATCATGTTTTCTCTTAGTCGATAGAGCATGCCCAGCTTTTGGTGAATGTTTTTTGTCACTAGTGCCACATGTGTCTTTAGGGTGAGCCCCTGATCCAGTGTGAGGCCCAGGTATTTGAAGGAATTCACCACTTCGATTGTGGAGCCAGTAGCAGTGACAAGTGTGAGGAGGTGGGCCCATGATGGACCCAGAGAATTAGGACCAAACAGGAGCACTTTGGTCTTATTATGGTTAAGGATGAGACGGTTTTCAACCAACCAGGCTTCCACCTTGGTAAAGTCTGACTGGAGCAGTGGCCCTAGGTCGTCTAGGTGCTGCGCAGTTCTGTAGAGGACAGCGTCATCAGCGTACTGCACCAAGGAGCTACTCCCACAGTGATCGTATAGGTCATTGACAAATAGGGAGAACAGGAGTGGGCCCAAGATCGAGCCTTGCGGAACCCCCTCGTTTTGAGGAAGTGGCTCAGAGATGGCACCACCCCACTTAACCTGTTGGGAGCGGCCCGACAGGTAGTTGCGGAACCAGTTCAGGGAGTGTTGGTCCAGTCCAAAATTGCTCTACTTTGTTAGGAGGAGGGGGTGATCTACCTGGTCAAATGCCTTGGTTAGGTCAATGAAGACTGCCCCGTGGGGGTGCCTTTGTCCAAGGCAGCTAGGATGTCAGTCGTGAACCTGATAAGGGCAGTATCGGTCCGATGCTTGCGCCGGAAGCCATGCTGGGAGGGGGTCAAAAGACGGGTAGCGTCTCCGAAGTTCCTCAGTTGGCAGTAAACGAGACGATCCTGAATCCTTAGCAAGGGGGCAGAAGATAGAGATAGGTCTGTAGTGATCTATAGTTTCCCTGTCACCACCCTTGTGTAAAGGGACAACGAGGGCCTGCTTTCATATGTTGGGGACTACACCTTCTGGTAGTGATCGGTTTATAAGCAGGGTGACCGGTAAAGCTATGGCAGGGGCAGTGGCCTTGAGCAACCGTGGGTGCAGACCATCAGGCCCTGGTGAGCCAGAGGGCTTCAGGGGTAGAAGGAGGGTTAGTACTTCTTTGATACGCACCATCCAAAGTTGGAAGTGGGGGGTTGGATGGTTCCTGGGTATCCGAAGCCAGGGTGCCTTGTGGATGGTGTGGAGTGTTGGTCCTGTAAGAGCCCAGGTCAGTGAAGAAATTGTTAAAGGCAGCAGCCGAGTCCCCTGTGTCAGTTGAGGTTTGTCCATTGTGGGTTAAATTGTCCAGCTTGGGTTTTGTTTGGGCCTTTTATCAGGGAATTGGTGGAAGACCAAAAGGACTTTGGTTCCATCAGAGTTTGACGCTGGAGGCTTTTATAATCCCTCTTGGCTATTTTTGAGGCTTTCTTGCACTGGTTCCTATGGGACCTATATTCGGCTAAGTCAATATGACTTGCTGAGAGCCTGGCCTTTTTCCAGGCCTTGTCTCTGGCCTTCATTAGGTATTTTAGCTCACGTGTGATCCACCTGTGGCATTGGCCTTTTGCGCACCTTGTCCTTACTGGGGCGTGGAGATTGGCCACTGCAGAGAAAGTATACTGGAAGAACTAGGCGGCATCCTCAATACTGTCTAGCAGTCTAATTGGTGTCCAGTCAACAAGTCTCGAACAGCTCTGGAAGGTTTCTGCAGAGAACCTAGAGAAGTCCCTAGCTACTATGAGTCTGGGGGGTAACCTAAGCGGGCGGTTTTTCCATATGCAGAAGGGTGGGGGAATGGTCACTCAGGACATCGGACATCACACCAGCTGCTTGAATGTTTGCCGGGTTAGAGGCGAGGATCCAGTCGAGGGTGGAGTGGTTCCCTGTTTTTAGGTTGTGCCTTATGACCTCCATAATGATCTGGGTCAGATTTGCATCAAGTCAGCAGGGCCATATGGACTTGCTCAGTGGCGAGTTCCCACTTAAGGTTGAAATCCCCTAGGATCAGCGTTTCAGCGGGAGTGGTCCCTGCCAGGGAGCATGTTAAGTCCTGAAGCGTAGAGTTACCACTGCGGGGGGCGGGGTTGTAAATGCAGCTTATTGCGAGGGATTTTGCATGGCCCAGGACAATTGTGATAAATAGAGATTCGTGCCCGGAAGAGCATGGCTGGTATTTTGTGGACAGGTAGGCCTCCAGAGAGGTGCACACATAAAGTAGGACTCACCCACCTTTTTTTCCATGTCGGTTCTTTCGGAAGGTGACATAGTTAGCAAGCTCCACTTAATGGGGGAGTATGTGTGGCTTCAGCCAGGATTCAGAGATAGCAAGCACATCTGGTCTGTACATATCCACCCAAGCTTGAACCTCATGCATCTTAGGTCGGAGACTGCATACATTCATATGCGCGACTCTCAGATCTTTGGTGTGGCACCATAGAGGGTTGCTGGGGGACCCCAGCATTGAGTTGGCAAACTGAGGTCCAGGGTTAGGTTGGACATCGCCTGAACGCAGTAATAATGTTAGTACAATAAGGCAAAGGACCCCCTGTCTGGCGAGGGAAGATAGTTTTGTGCGAATGCCTGTCAACCCTGAAGAGATGAGGTAGCAAGCTCCCTTACGAGAGAGTCCATGCATAAGGATCAGGGTGTCCATATTTGTAGATGCTGGGCGGTGTGGAAGGTGTCTGTCCTGTGCTCCCATGAGCAAGAAGGGGTTGTGGTAGGTGGCAATTTTTAAATCTACCCACAAAGTTACACCAATATACATGATGATCAGGACAGAGAACCTGTATGAGGCAAAATGTAGGTTGGACCATGGGGCCGGGGGTCTCCTTTAATGTCCATGGCTTGTAAAATGTGTATGTTTCTCCTTAGAATTTTATGGCAGACATTAAGTTGGGAAAAACAAAGTCTTGCTTCCTGGGAGCATAGCACTATAACCATTTTGAAGGGACAGAAACCCCATTCAGAGCGAGCTTTTTCTTAACCGACTCCAAGGAGTTGCTGGACTGACATAAAGGAGGCTATTATGTTTATTTGTATTGATTCAATCCATGTATAATTGATCCTTCACGATGATGTAATGTAATATTTTTTCTGGCTCATATGTTACTATTCAGTTGTCCGGATTTATCTGAGATTAATAAAAATCCTTCTGAGTATATAAAAAAAAAAAAAAGCCCTATGAGGAGAGACTAAAAGACCTCAAATATGTACACCCTGGAAGAGAGGTGGGAAAGGGGGGATTTGATGGAGACCTTTAAATACCTCACAGGCAAATAAGGTACAGAAGGGCAAGCATTTTTCAGGAAAAAAGGTGCTCTAGAACACGGGGACATCAATCAATCAATCAATCAAAATCTTAATTTTCCAGGCAGACATCACTGAGCAGAGCTCTTGTACAAGATGGACCTGGTTAGAACAGGGTCAGGGTAACATCCATCATAAAAACATATAAATACATGTAAATAAGTATATAAACACAAACACAGTGGTGCAGTAATAGGCGAGTCAAATGATAAAAAGCAAGACAAGGCAAGCCATAACAGGAGGATTCAAATACAAGGGGGCAGGTCCACCACTGAACCATGCAATGGTATATAAACCATGTTCTCTGTATAAAAGTACCAGTTAGTTCATTTACCAAGGGCAGTCACTAATAATAGACATGAAAATGGCTTGGAGAACCACCAACTAATGGCAGATGGGGTACCAAGAGGGGGATGTAATATGTAAGCAAAGGATAAACATTGTGAGAAGTGAAGTCCCAAGGACAGGTCGGTAGAACTGATGTGGCGGTGGGGGCCTACGGGGAGAGGGAAAGGGGAGTTAGGACTTTTATAGTATGATTGCGTGTAGATTGAGGATGAATGCAGTATAGAGTTGTGAAAAGAAGGCTGGAGAAAGCGGGAAGATAGACCAGTATCAAAGGGAGGACAGAGGCATCAAGGTGATACATGAAAGCATGATGACAGACCGAGGCCAAGGAGGAGACAAACACTAGAAGTAATGAAGTTGGAGGGGGGTAGATTCAGAAGCTGTGTGAGAAAGTGCTTCTTCACAGAAAGAGTGGTGGATCCCTGGAACAGCCAACCAGGCAAGGTGGTGGGGGTGAAAATAGTGGCGGGATTCAAGAATACATGGAATATGCATAAGGGAATCTTAGTGGTGAGGAGTGGGGGGAGGGAAAAGAGCTGGAGTTCAAGTAGGGTCTGCAGTGATACTGCAGGTAGGTAAAATGGGCAGACCAAGCGATCCTTATCTGCCGACAGATTCTGTGTTTCTGTGTAGCAACGTGACAGACTGCTTCCGAGACTGTGCTGAGGCTACCAAAGGTCATTTCAGTACATTGGTTGGCAGTGTGGCACACTACCCTGCTGTTGAGTTGGTTATTTATTTTGTTCCTGTAATCCAATTAAAGTGCTAAAGGTGTGCATTTTTGTTTTGTAATCTAACGACTGGTAAAGGTGTGGTTTTGCTACACTTGTGTTTGTAATTCACTGCACTTAATGTGGCTAAACACACCAATTCAGTTGTTGTACATATAGTCCTATGAATTTCTGTCTTATTCCCTTTGTCTGCAGGGCTGTGGGTTTGGTTACAGATACACCCGTCTGCCTCACCTTCTGAAGACCAAGCCAGAGGATGCCAATTTGCCGAGCCTTCAAAGTGAGTAGCCTTACCACACAGTGAGATATGTGTTCCTCTTACATACTGTCCTCTCTGAAGACGTAGCCCTAAAATGCTTTATACAAGACAGCTCGGTGAAATTAGGCATCACATTTACAAACTCATACCAGTGGGTGTACACAGGAGAGGTGAAAGAGAAGGAAAAATGATCAATAAAATATAATTGCAGAACTATGATAGCAGAAGTTAACAAAGAAACAGACTTTGGCAGCAGATAAGGACCGCTTGGCCCACCTAGTCTGCACATTTCCCTACCTGTTAAATAAGCTGCAGAGCCTAGTTAACCAACAGCCTATTTCTTCCTACCCCCCACAAGAATTGCCTTATGTCTGTCCCATGCATTCTTGAATTCTCCCACAGTTTTAGACCCCACAACCTCCTTAGGAAGGCAGTTCCATGCATCCACCACCCTCTCTCTGAAAAAATACTTCCTCACATTGCCTCTGAGCCGTCCCCCCTCTATCTTCAAATTGTGTCCCCTTGTTCTTGCATGTCTCTTTTTCTGAAAGATGCTACCCTCTTGGACTTCGTTGATTCCACTGAGGTGCTTAGAGGTTTCAGTCATGTCCCCCCTCTCCCTCCTTTCGTCAAAGGTATACATATATTAAACTTCTTTAGTCTCTCCTAATATGGCTTCTCTTGCAGACCCTGCACCATTTTAGTTGCCCTCCTCTGGACTGCCTCCATCCTGTCTATGTCATTGCAGAGATGGGGTCTCCAGAACTGGACGCAGTACTCCAGATGGGCTCTCACCAACTGTCTGTACAGAAGGATAACAGCTTTCTGTTTTCTGCTGTTGATGCCTCTCCCTATATATCCCAGTATCCCCCCGGCCCTCCCTACTGCCTTCTCACATTGCTTGCTAACCTTAAGGTCATCTGATATGATTACCCCCAGGTCCCTTTCTGTTTTTGTTGTTGTTACTACCTCCCTCCCCATTGTGTACTCTTCCCTGGTTTTTGTTTCCCAGGTGCATTATTTTGCACTTCTTTGCACTGAATCCAAGCTGCCATACTTCTGACCATTCCTCCAACCTTGCCAAGCCCCTTCTCATCCTTTCCACCCCTCCTCTTGTGTATCAACCCTGTTGCAGATCTTTGTGTCATCTGCAAAGAGGCATACTTTTCCTTCCAGTCCCTCTGCAGTGTCACTTATAAAGATATTAAAAAGGACTGGACTCAGTACTAAACCCTGCAGTACCCCACTAGTAACCCCCCTTTCTTCAGAGTGGACTCCTGTTTACTATTACCTTCTGTGTCCTGTTGTCCAGCCGATGTTTTACCCATGCTGCCACCCTGGGACCCACTGCCAGGCTGGCTAATTTGTTAATTAATCTTTTGTGTGGGACTGTGTCAAATGCCTTGCTAAAGTCTAGGTAGGCCATGCCCACAGCCCCTCTCTGGTCAACTACTTTGGTCACCCAGTCAAAGAAATAGATTAGATTCGTCTGACATGACCTTCCTGCTGTGAACCCATGCTGCCTTGGGTCATGTGCTCCACTGGCCTCTAGGTAATCAACTATTCTTTCTTTCAGAAGTGATTTCCATCATTTTCCCTACCACAGAGGTCAAACTGACAGGTCTGTAGTTTCCTGCCTCTGTTTTGCTCCCACTTTTGTGAAGGAGAATCACATCCACCCTCCTTCAGTCCTCAGGTACCACACCATCCTCCCATGATTTGTTAAAAAGGGTAGTCAGTGGTGTCACTAGTTCTCCCCTTAATTCTTTTAGAATTCTGGGGTGAATCCTGTCAGGCCACACTGCTTTGTCCACCTTCAGGTTTAGGAGTTCTTTCAAAACCCTTTCTTCTGTGAAAGGACTGGGATCGACCCCCTTATCCAGAGTGCTTCTGTTAATTGGATTAGGTACCTCCCCCTCCTCCTCTTTTGTGAATACTGAGCAGAAGTATTCTTTCAGTATTCCTGCTTTTTCACTGTCCCTCTCTGCCCTCCCACCATCCATTCTGTTCAGCCTCACTATCCCTCTCTTTATCTTTCTACGCGCCCTAATGTACCTATAAAAGGTTTTGTCCCCTTTCTTGCCTGAGTTGGCCATCTTTTCCTCAGTTTGGGCCTTTGCTATTCTGATTTCCCTCCCTGCTTCCTTCTGCCTTAACTGGTACATTTCTCTGTCCTGCTCCTTCTGTGTTTTCTTATTCTTCCTAAATGCTATTTTGTCCTCCCTAACCTTCCCCTGCCACCTCTTTTGAGAACCATAGTGTTTTTTTCTTTCATTTTGATTTATTTGTTTGCTTCACACAAAGGCTTGTTGTCTCTGTGATAGCAGTTTTGATGTTTTCCCATTGTTGCTGTACCCCTCCTTCTTGCATGTTTGCTAGTGCTTTTCTAAGGCACTCTCCCATTTTGAAAAAGTCAGCCCTCCTGAAGTCCAGTACCCTCACTTTTGTATGTCTTGACTCTGCAGCTGAGTTTGTCGTGAACCACACTGTATGTTGGTCACTTGTTCCCAGATGGCTACCCACTTCTAGATCTGAGATCCTCTCACTGTCCCCATTTGAGAGTACGAGCTCTAAGATTGCTCCCTCTTGAGTGGGTTCCAACACTAGCTGTCTGAGGCATGCCCCTATAGGGCATCCAGAATGGCCCTGCTCTTGGATGTGGCTGCAGCACAGGTGCTTCAGTTAGCATCTGCCATATTCAGGTCCCCCAATCTATAGTATCTCCCCTTTCTAGGATCGTGGATATGTTGTTCATCCACACTCTTTGGCATGTCCCCTTCCACTTTAAATCTTGCCGGAAGTCTTCAAGCTGGCTCCTCCCACCCACCCGGCTGGTATAACCCTAGGCTCCGCCCCATGACACCAGATCTTCCTTTCTGCTGGAAGATTCAGGTTGCCTCCCTCATGCTCACGCATTTTGTAGGCCCTGGCTTCAAAACCTGTGGTTATTCCGAAAATCCGTCTAGTTCACATTAGCGATCGCGACTTTATTTCTTCGATTATGGAAGACAAGTCTTCCTCCGCATTTCATCGGTGCCCTTTCTGCCAGAAGATGTCGTGCACCGATCCCCACACTGCATGTGTTTACTGTCTCGGTGTCGACCATGACACCTCAAAATGCGATCTGTGTCTCGCTTTCCATCCTAACGTCCTTGACGACTGTCTCGCACACCTGAAGTTGGGGAGGCCAGAGAAATGGAACCTTCTGGTGAAATCCAAGGAGGCCCGGTGGGCTGTTTGCAGCTGCGGAATTCAAGTTCAAGTTCAAGTTTATTGCAGGAAAACTCCATTGAGCAAGCTCATTCACAAGGAGGTCCTGTGACATAAACACTTAAAGTACAAACACAAATAGGTAATAACAGTATATACGTGAAATACACGTTACATGATACAGGCTGGATATACATACAAGGGTACCACATAGGGTGACCGGAGGTGGTAAACATTGATATGAGACAGGGAAGCGACTTATAGGTCGATACTGATAAATGAAACATGATGACTGGTGTGATTTGATTTAATCAAATCAAATATACAGTATTTTGGCAGCTAGAACAAACAACAGTCTACAACTGATATGGGAGGGAGGAGAGATTTGATAGAGTAGCAGTGAGCGTAAGCAAAGATAAAGCCAGGAGTAGAAGGGAAGGGAAAGCAGTTAATATGACAAATCAATTATACCTTACCAGTGGATAAATATGGCACACATGGGAAGAAAGAGACTTAATGACAGTTACAGGTGTCTTTTATTTTGGCTGAACTTAGTGATTTGTAGAAGTTTATTGAAACTGTGCTAGTTAGTTTCAGTACGGTTTGTAATTGGTTCCAAATGGAGGGAAGGGCATAGCATAGCACGCTTACCAAAGGAAGTCCGCGTCCTTGGTATGTCAAGCATAATAAAGTTAGATTTTCTTAACGAGTATGCACTATGTGAGATACTAATAAGGAAAGAGAGATAGCTTGGCAATTTCTGCAGGAGCAGTTTAAGAGTCCATAGCCCAGCATGGAGCAGGTGTCTAGTAGTAAGGGATGTCCAACCAACAGCTGCATATAAGTCACAGTGGTGCGAACGGTAAGGGAGTTGGTAATGAACCGTAACGCACGTGATAAAGGATGTCCAGTTTACTTAGATTTGCAAGAGTGGTGGAGGAATAGATTACATCGCCATAGTCGAGTAGGGAGAAAAGTGGCCTGTACAAGCTTGTTTCGAGGTTTCAAGGGAAAAGGGCCTATTTCTGTAGAAGAAACCTAACCTTGCTTTTAACCTTCTAGAGACATCTTGATGTGGTCACTGAAAGATAATTTATTTTCGATCCAGATACCTAGATATTTAAATTTGGTTACAACTTCCAGAGGCTCGCTTAGCGTGGTGACAATGAAGTCTTGGGCAAGAGTATTGGGGGGGGCCTGAGACAGCACTGCGGATAATAGCATCGCTTTAGTCTTCTTGGCATTGAGCAGAAGCTTTGCCTTTATTAAATTATGCTCAAGTTGTGCGAAGTCCGCTTGAAGCACTCCCTTGACTTCAGATAACGATGAGCCAGAAGTATACAACACAGTATCATCTGCAAAAATAGTGCAGTGAAATAGATATGTTAGCATCTAAGTCATTAATGTACAGAGAAAACAAGATAGGGCCTAAGATGGATCCTTGGGGACTCCTCTCGAACTGGCAAGGCAGCAGAAAAACCTTCCGCCTTTACTTTTTGGAATCTTCCAGTTAGGTAGTTAGAGAACCACTGGGTGGTACGTAGTGGCACCCAACTTTGCAAGGCAATTGACTAATAGTTTGTGATCAACAGTATCAAAAGCTTTGCTGAGGTCCAAAAGACTGCACCAGTTACCTTCTTAGCATCTATAGCAGAGATCCAATCATTGGTTACTTTTGCTAGTGCAGTGATTGTGCTGTGATTAGCCGGAAGCCAGATTGAGCTGGGTTAATGAGAGAGAAGGTTTCCAGTGAGATTTTAACTGAATATGGATCAGTTTTGAGAACTTTAGAAAGGATAGGCAATATGGAGATAGGACTATAGTTGTTTACATCGCATAGGTCACCAGATTTAAATAGAGGAGGATATGTGCTGATTTCCAGCAGGACGGCACAGCAGCAGATGTAATGGAAAGATTGAAGATGTGGAGAATTGGGGCAGTGAGATGGGCATAGCCTGACCTTAGGAAAAAGGGTTCCAGCCATCGTCCCCGCGCACTTTTTTGGTGTCTAAGTTAAGAAGAGAATCTTCTACTTCTTTATAAGTTATCTCACGCAGTTGGAAGGGACTGGGTGGGACTAGATGTGGCGGGAGGGGTATGCTGGCTCACCGCAGCACCAGCATAAGTGACGAGTCAAAGCTAATCCAGCTGTGGCAAAGTGGGAGTTAAGTTCCTCCAGGATTAGGGACTTGTTTTCCACAATCTTGCCACTTGCGACTATCTTTGTTGGGACAGAGGGGCCATGGGCGTCCTTCTATAGCTTTGATAGTCTTCCATATTTTATGAGGGTTACCTTTAGCTTGTTCGAGAGTAGAAATATAATAGTTTGCTTTGCAGAGCGAAGTTTTTCACAGAGTTATTCCTGGCTGTTCTAAAGGGCCTGCCAATCCGAAGATTCTTTGGAATGTCTAGCTTAGCCCAGAGCTTATCTCGAGCTATAAGGTCTGCCTTGAGATCCGAGGTGAACCAGGGATTGAATTGTTCTGCACTTACTTTGATGAAAGGGGCATGCTTATTTATTATTGTAGTGAGTTTGTCATTAAGGATGCAAGCTGTTTTGTTGACATCTTTGGCTAGGTAAAGATCTTGCCATGTGATCATGCTCAGGTCAGATAGGAAGTTTACTGCACTGAATTTGCGAAAGGATCTTTTGTTATAAAGATGGGTTGCGGCCGGCCTTAATTTGAGATCTTATGCAAGCAACAATTCCATGATCGCCATGTCAGCTAGGAAACACTGCCAAATGAGATATTTTGTGTGGATGGGTGGTTAGTACCACATCTAGAATGGAACTGTTGGCAGTATTTAGAGTGTTGTTCTAGTAGGTTCTCTGACTAATTGCCCAAGACCTAGCTCGTCACAAAGGGTTTGAGGCCATGTGATTTAGGTGACAGCCAGTCCATATTTAGATCTCCTAGAAATATTGTTTCAGTTTTTTGCATCTACGTAACATGGATTCTCAAAAGATTAAGGACTTCATCACCACCAGACGGGGTCTGGAACCACCTAGGATAGTGATACATTCCGAGGAGGGGAGATGAAGGCTCAGCGAAACTAACTCAGATTCCTTGGCTAGAGATTTGCAACTAATATTGGTGACCAAGTACTTAGATTTGGCATAGATAACCACACCCCCGCCTCTAGACTCTCTATCTGCTCTAAATAAATTGTAGCCCTGCAGTGATATTTGTTGATCAGTGTTCGTCTTTTTTAACCACGACTCAGTAATTATGATAAGGTGTGGGTTAACGTGTGCAGTGCCAGGCTTGCAGCTGCACAAGTTTTTAGGCAGGCTTAAAATGTTGACCATCATCATTTTGAGACCTGTGGCCCTAGCGCAAAACCGGATCAGGCGAGGTAAGTTGTAGGGGGGCCAGGCTGAGCTCCACATTTCCTGAGCAGAGAAGAAGCAAAGTATAACTTTCTTTAAGGAGCTTATAAGAATGGAGACTGCTTTTTATTTCTTTACGGCAACCCATATGGGTGCTTAAGAGAGGCGGCCACTGTAATGACAGTTGATTGTGATCAATGAAGGTGCTTGGGTAGACATAGGTGAGGACAGTAGCAAAGGGTGTAAGCAACCGGGGAATAGGCTAAAGGGAGAGGAGAATGACAGAGTGTCTGCACGTAGACTGTTATAACATTAGGTATTGATAAGGTACACTGAGAACAGAATTGCATTGAGGTACTTCAATTGCACTGTATTGCTGAAAACTCTGCACCTTAGAGCAATAAAAGACAATAAGGAGAGCCATGGTCCCAGATTGAGTGGTCTCGTGATTTGTATTAGTGCAATATTTTCTAGGCAAGAAATTTGCCCACCTAGGTACCCATTTAAACCTAGATGAGAAAATGCAGCAGAAAGGGGAACAAGGAGATCAGGAACAGCTTAATTAGTGGCCATCCACCCTTCAGACTCAAGTCCCCTTGTAGCAGAACCGGGAAAGAAGTAGAATGACAATGCAGGCCATATTGCCCACGAAAGAATACAGTGATTTATGTAGAAGACCAAGAATCCCTCTAGTGGCAGGTCTGTATAACCTGCTAATGGAAAACTAGTCACTTAAAAAAAAAAAAAAAAAAAGGTAGTTAGACTTATAGGAGCCAAGGCAGAGTGCTTGGATGGGGGCGCTGCAGGAATAGCAGTCAGACAGAAGAGGTGTAAGCAATTTAAAACAGTAGTAGAAATTACAATCCAGCTAATACAGTAGAAAAACTCCTAATAACACAGTAGAAATGTGCTTAGTTCTATGGAAAGTCTAACAAAGTGCCAGGTGTCTATAGCAGGGGAAAACTCCTGCCAATCAGAGTGGGTTTGCTGGAAGCACCCGTGTTTCAATTGGCTGCGCTGTCCCGTACCTTCCAAGGAGCTGCAGGCGGGTGTCCTGGTCTTGGTCGGTGGCTGGCTGGGTGCCGGCCGACCGTGGGTGAGCTGGAACAGCCTTGTTCAGGGACAAGCAGCTAGAGAGAAGAAGACAGAGCAGGTCTTAAATAGCATAGAGGTAAAGGGGGTTAGATTTGAGCAGTTTAGTAAGACAAAAGGTAGTTAGACTTATCGGAGCCAAGGCAGAGTGCTTGGATTGGAGGGGGGGGTGCTGCAGGAATAGCGGCTGCAGGAATTCGCGGCTGCGGGATCTGCTGAGCAATTGGAATGCATATAAGCATTCGAAGAGGAAGTGGCTCAGGCTGCATAGACCACTCGGAGCTTCTTTGTTCCACTCAACCTGGGCTCCACCTTCTCGGGTTCCTTCTGAGAGTTGTGCCAGTCTCTCCCGACCAAGGAAGAGAGTCCTGTGGGCACACACTCCCTCTCAATCCCGTAAGCGGGAGAAGGATCCAGGATTGTTTTCGTCCTGACAGAAATGCTCTTGGGAGCGGGAGAGAGCTCAGTCCCAGGAACATGCAGTCTTGACTTCGGTTGAGATTGCTTCTTCGGCAGCTGGCTTCACGGCTTTGCCGTCTGGCCAGTCGACCGAGACGTTAATCAACAATGTGGAAATCGTCATTGACCTGATCCATCCTTTATCGCCGACTCCGGTTGATGATTCTCTCGATCGAACTCCAGTTCTGACTTTCACCCGATGAGGAGACCCAGCCTACTGGGATTCCCATCAAGGAAGTGGTCCCCGACCCTGGGAAATCACCAGTCCTGCTGGTGTCTCCCGAGTGACCGAATTGGCCTGTCTGATCTCGGTCGAGGTCTCGGACCCCTTCGACCAAAAGGCTGAGGAAGAGCCATAAACGCCCAAAAAAGAAGCAGTGCCATTGGTCATCCTCATCCTCCTCGGATGAGAAGAGGCTTTGGCGGAAACTCTTTCGGTGCTATGAAGACCTCATGTGGTAACAGCCGATTTTGACTGGGCACAAGCTGACCCTAGCTTCCACTCTGGCCATTACTTGGCTTTCACCTCCTAGGCTGAAGCCGACTCCTTCAGAGCTGATCAAGTTGGTTCCCCCATCCGCGAAGCTGGTAAAACCTCTGGTTTGGCCTAAAACGGTCTCTCCACCGATCGTGGTGAAACTACCACCCAAGCAGCCGGTGGGAGGGTCTCCTTCCAAAGAAGATTGGCCAGACACCAGGCTTTCTCAGCATTTGTTGGTCACTCTCACCCCGGACCGCCCTTGGTGGGTTGAAAGTGACCTGGGTGGTCGACTCTTTTATCTGGATTCCTCAGATTCGGATGTGACCGGCCTGCATTCTCATCCCAGGGATGACGAATTGGCCGATGGGTTAGAGACGGAGGAAGGTCCTTTGTCTTTTCAGGGCATTCTTTGCCTCATCTCTCTTGAGACCACGAGGATGTCCCTGGAGCCAATCCAGAAAAAGGCAGAGTACCCTCTCACGGGCATCCTCAAGAGAGGGGATACCCCAATGGAGGCCTTTCCTGTGGCCTTAGAACTCTGGCTGTGCCCTGTCTCTTGTCCAGTTCCATCTGCCCGCATGACCCGCAAGTATGCAGTGCTCATGGGGTCCCTTGCAGGGTTCACAGAGCACCCTTCGGACAAGGCCTGGTGACCGCCTCTGTGTTCAGGCGTACTGGCAGTTCTGCTGATACTGACTGACCTCCTGAGAAAGAGTCCAGGCTTTTGGACCATTCAGTCAGGAAGGTCTATGCAGTTTCTTCCTTGGGCCTTCATGAGGCAAGTTCAGCTGTCATCATGGCACACTTCTCCCACGCCCTCTTGGGGTCTTTGGATGAAGTCCTCTCACATCTCCCCGTGGTCATGCAGACGACAGCCAAGCAAGTCCAGGATCAGGGCCGAGCTGTTGCCAAACAGCAGCTTCAGACAGCCCTGGACATTGGGGATTCTTGTGCCCATTCGATGGCAGCCGCAGTTGCCTCTCATCGTAGGGCTTGGCTGAGGCTCTCCTCCTTCCCGGCGGATACAAAGCACAAACTAGCTGATGTGCCTTTCTTTGGGACCGACCTTTTCTACCCAAAATAATCTGGTCACCTTCAGCACATTGAGCAGTCCAGTGCCACCTTGGATGCTACTTTTGCAAAGGGTTCTTTGGGCAAGAACCAGCAGAAGAAAAAGAAGAAGCCTTTTCAGCTCTCTTGCCCTGCGGCTCAGCAGTCCTCCTTTTAAAGGGGGACAGCAGCATCAGCAACAGCAGCAGGCTCAAGCTTGGCACCCCTGGCCCAAGCCCAGACCCTCCCAGCCCCATAAGGGAGACTGAGGTTCGGGTCCTGGATCCTCCTCCTCCAAGCCTGCTCAGTGACTGGGCAGGGGCTGCTTCCCCCTCTCCCGTCACGCCAGCTGTGGGTGCTCCCATGGGGGGTGGACTTCACCACTTCCTTTCCACCTGGTCCGCTGTCACTTTGGACAGGGGGTTCTCGAAGTGGTTGGTCAGGGACTGCCTCTGGAATTCAAGCAGTACCCTCCAAAATGAGCCCATGCCCCTCGAGAGGAAACAGTATCCACCCAGACTCAGTCAGCTCTCAGAGATGACATCATTCAGCTCCACCTCAAGGAGGTTGTAGCTCCAGTGGCGGATCCTCCAACAGACCCAGATTTTGTCTCCAGGAACTTCCTGGTGCCCAAGCAGATGGAGGACTGGCACCCCATTCTAGATATGCACGATCTGAATCAATATCTCAGGCCATACACCTTTCGGATGGTCGCTCTGTCCCAGATCATACCATCCTTGGAGCAAAACATGTGGTTCTGTTCACTAGATCTGCAGAACGCGTTCTTTCACGTCCCAGTCCGCCCATCCCATCAGCGGTTCCTCCACTTCAGGGTCGAAGGGATCCTGTATGAGTTCCAAGCCATGCTGTTCATCCTGTCATCGGCCCCACGGGTCTTCACTAAATGCATTGCAGTGGTGGCAGCCCATCTGGGGGGGGGGGGCAGGATTTATTCTTACCTCGTCGATTGGCTCCTAGCAGGTTCCACCCAACAGCAGCTGGAGAGGTCCAGGGACCTGGCCCTCCAGACCTGCTCCCAGCTTGGCCTCCTGATCAATGAGGCCAAGTCAGAACTCATGCCTTCTGAGGTGAGGGGCTTCATCGGGGCAGAGCTCGACTCTTGTCAAGCCAGAGCTCGGCTCCTGGTGGACAGGGCCGAGGTTCTGTCCTCCTTTGCCCAGTCATTTCTGGTTGGGCAATTGTGCCCTGCCTGGGACTTTCTGCGCCTTCTGGGTTACGTGGCGGCATGCACCTCAGTGGTCCATTGGGCCCGGTTGCACATGTGCTCCCTCCAGTGGGAGCTGGATGCCCAGTGGACTCAGCACCATGGTCAGTTCGACCAGCTGATCACTGTAACTCAGAAGATGTGGGATGCTATCCACTGGTGGACGGGCCCAGACCAGTTGCAGGAAGGGATCGCATTTGTCCGCCCCGAGCCGACGGTCATCCTTACGACCGATGCCTCTCTCATAGGCTAGGGAACCCACATGGGGGACAAAAGCGCCTATGGGCTTTGGATCCCCGAGGAGTCCCAATGCCACATCAGCCTGTTGGAGCTCAGAGCAGTCAGACTGGCACTGTCAGCTTTCACTCCTCAGCTCCAGGGTCAAGTGGTTCAAGTCCAAATAGACAATGCCAGGACCATGTACTACCTCAACAAACAGGGCAGCACGCACTCCCATCTTCTGTGCAGGGAGGCGCTCCGCATCTGGACCCTCATGCGCAGTTTGGAGGCAGATCTCCTAGCCATCCATGTGGCAGGAGCCTCAAACCATCTGGCGGATGCTCTCAGCCACTTAGGCAAGACATCCCACGAGTGGTCTGTCAATCCAGAGGTAGCTTATAGCCTGTTCTCCCACTGGGGCAAACCGTTGGCAGACCTGTTTGCCTCCAGGGACAACACCAAGCTGAGGCTGTTTCATGCCTGCCCTCCTCTGCAAGGGAATGCCTTCTCGAGGCCGTGGACCCCAGGCCTCCTCTATGCCTTCCCTCCATTTCCCTTGATCCACAGAGTGCTTCTCAAGGTGAGGAGGGACAAGGCAAAAGTGATCCTGGTAGCCCAGACTGGCCGTGCCAGTTCTGGTATCCAGATCTCCTCAGCCTTAGCTGCGGGCCCCCAGAGTGGCTTCCAGCACTCCCAGACCGGATATCTCAATTAGGGGAAGGTATTCCATCCGGACCTTCAATCCCTGCACCTCACAGTCTGGTACCTGAGCGGCTAGAGTTCCAGGCTTTGGGTCTCTCCGAAGATGTCTCCATCATGGTGGAGGCATCCAGAAGGGAATCAACCAGGAAATGTTATGCCTTCAAATGGAAACGGTTTTCCATTTGATGTCAGGGCAAAGGCCTAGATCCTTTGTCCTGACCAGTGGCTAACATTCTTTACTACCTTTGTTCTCTCTCCAAAGGGGGGTCTTCGACCATTGACCCTTAGAGTGCACCTAGCAGCCATCTCTGCTTACCAGGTGCAGGCCAGTCAGCCGACATTGGTGCAGGAGACAGTGGTTGGGCACTTTTTCAGTGGCCTGGATCACATATCCCCTCCAGCGCGTGAACCTCCACCTCCGTGGGATCTTCTGCTGGTACTGGTAAAGCTCATGGGCAAGTCATTCGAACCTATGCACGTGTGCCTTGTCACACTTGTCATGGAAGACGGCCTTCCTGGTGGCCATCGCATCTGCCAGAAGGACAGGGGAGTTCCAGGCACTTTCGGTGGACTTATCTGGTCTTACACAGGGACATGGTTGTCCTACGGCCCCACCCGAAATTCCTTCCAAAGATGGTATCAGAGTTTCACCTTAACCAGGTGTTAACTCTGTCGGTTTACTACCCTAACTACACCTCGGAGGCCGAGTACAGGCTCCATACTTTGGACCTGAGACATGCTCTCTCCTATTATAAGGAGAGAACGGTGGAAATTTGGGGAGAGGTTCGCCAGCTGTTTGTCACCTACACTGAAGCCGCTTCTGGCAGACCTGCAGCAAAGCAGAGGGTTACAGGATGGATTACATCATGCATAACTCTGTGTTATGAGTTGGAGCATCCCAGAGGGATAAGAGCTTATTCTATCCGCCATACTGCTGCATTAGTGGCTGTATCCAGGAAATCTGCCAGGCTGCTGCCTGGAAGTCAGCAAACACCTTCATCACCCACTACCACATCGACCTTGAGTCATGCCCAGATGCTGGTTTTGGGACCTGAGTTCTCCAGTCTCTGTTTTCTAAGTAGGGGGTGTGCGCCTTGCCTCCCTCCTCCCGGAGAACTGCTAGGAGTCTGCCAAAAAATGTGGATGAACAACATATCCACGATCCTAGAAAAACAGGATCTTATCTGTGTCAGTCTTCACCATTCATCACAGATGGGTACTGGCCGGAGATCAGGACTCCGCGGGAGCCTTTTTTTTGTTTTTAAAAGGATAGGCGAGCCAACGCAGTATCAGCGCGCCGTACTTCGGGCCACGCATTACGTGCGCCGAGGATTAGGGGCTGTTAGGCTGTGTCGACCACTGCCTACCAGTTCTTCGCCCTCACTGCCGAGGTCACCTCATGGGAAGCCAACTGAAGAAAAACTTTGAAGAGAATTTTAGGCCTTCGCCTTTCGTTCGTTCAACAGTCTGTCGGTTACCTGCTAGTTCTGGGTTCTGCCCCCACTCGACGTCGCCGGTAAGATCTTTCCTTTTTATTTAAAGTTTGCGACGTCAAGTCTGTTTTTGGTGTTTTTTTCCGTAGGTCATGTCTCAGTCGGAGGGCAAGAAGTTTTCCAAGGCGGGTCGGCCCCCTATGCGTCGGTGCCCGTGCGGCTGCAAGTATTCCTTACCGACCAGCATGACGGTGTCTCGCGTGTCTTGGCCGCTTCCGACATGAGTTGTGCGGCGCCTGCTTCTCCATGGACCGCCCGGCGTCCTTGAACAACCGCAGTTTAAAGTGGGCGAGTTCCGCCGACTTCGGGGAAAGGTTCGCATCGTTGGGCCAAGCCGCACTCTCTGCCTTTCCTCCGGGCCCTCCGGTTCTATACAGCCGCGAGGAGGAGGGAGCCTCGGCTACTAGTAGCCTGGCCTTAGTTGAGGCTCCTCCGCAGGCGCAGGAGGCCTTTCCCGCTTCCCCGGGAGGCGGGCAGAGGCGCCTTCTGGCAATCGCCTTCGGGGATGAAGGCTCCCCCGGTGTCACTCCCGTGGTCCGGAAGGCCTGGGTCGACGCCTTCGGTCGGTGCTGTCAGGGCTTTTGGCACCGTTCGCGGTGCTGTGGGCTCTGTCGGCATCGACTCGTCTCTCAGTGCCGTGGGCGAACGGCGCCGATGCTGCTCGCGGCACCGTGACCCTGGATTCGGCGTCGCCTTTCGTCTTGTCTCGCCTCAGCGCCGAGGTTAAGCACGGTACCGTGGGGCCTTCGGCGTCTGCAGTCGGTGTCGTCCTCTGCACTGGTGCTCTCGGTGCCATTCGCGGTGCCGAGGGGCCTAGCGGTGTTGTGTTCGGCGCCAAGTCCGCCTTCAGAGCCGTCAGGCACCGCTTCGGTCCTCAGGGCCGCCCACGGTGCCTAGGGGCCTGGCAGTGTCGGCGCCGAGTCCGCCGATTTGACAGCGCGCGGCTGGCCCTGGGTTTGGACCTTGGCCGAGTGGCCCTGGCGCTTTCTGCCAGCACCGCTTTCGGGGCTGTGGAGGGCACGGGTGCCACCTTGGCCACTGTGCTGACTGCCGGCCCCCTTGGTAAGGTTGCCTTCCCCTGCCCTTCTACCGTTTGGCTTAGGGCCTCAGACTCTGCCTCTTCAGAGTTGGAGTCGAGCTCGGAGGCGGACGGGCAGTCACACCCTTCGGGGTTGTCTGCGGAGGAGAGCGAGCCAGTGGTCTCCATGACGAGTCATAGTCAGCCCCCTTCTGAGGAGCATCAGGTAGTTCCCGAGGTTAGGGTCAGTGGTACTGACCAGCAGGCTATGGTGCATGCCACCATTGCAATGCAACCTGACCTTGGGGGGTTCCTCGACCCCTCGGCGGTGGTACCCCCTCAGGTAGTGTGTCTCGATCGCCCAACTTTGGGGCCCATCGAGAAGCCTGCGGGAGGGGAGGGTGCTGCTCCCTGGGTCTCCCCTTCGGGGGCAGCCCAGAGCTGCCAGCTACCTAGGCTGGCCCTCTCGAGGACCAGGACCCTCTCGGACTCTTAGGGGTCGAGGGGTGTGAGGTTGGCGCGTCGGCCTTTCTCTGGGGTCCACCTGGGCCCTGGACAAAGCCGCAGTGCGGACTTCCGCCCTTCCCCTTCCGGTTCCTTGAGGGGGTCCCATTCTTTGGAGGCAGGGAACCGTCCTTCTGGACCTATACGGCCCCGGTCACCTCACTGGGGGGATTCTTCTGGGCGCAGCCTTGGCAGTACCAATGTGGTTGTACAGCTGTCGGCTGTGGAGTCTTCCGGGACACCCTCCTGGTGTCCATGGTCCGCCTCCCTAGCCCTGGCAGAGGTCAGCCGACATCTTCTCGGCTCTGCCCCTATCCCTCTGCCACATTCTCCTGCGCTCCCAGGCATTTTTGGTCCTAGCGGCCCTCTCACCTGGGAGCAGTTCAGAGCGGTGGCTGCTTGGTTCCCTGCCTATGTTAGGGCCATGGACAGCCAGGTTTTTCAACCTCCCCCCGTGCAGCCACCCTCAGAACGCTTGGTGACCTCCAGCTCCTCATCCCCCTCTTCTGGGGGAGAGGAACCATCTGTCCATCTCTCTCCTGCCGCTGATCTCTGAGTATCAGCGTTTCCTCATGAGGATGATGGAGGACCTTCACCTTTCTCCCCTGTCTGTGAGCAATCCTGAGCATGTGGCGCACGCCTTTCTAGGCGATTTCTCGAGCGGCCACTTTTGTGGTGTCGCCTGGCCTGCTCCCCCCCTCGAGGCGTCCATGCGTTCCGCAGAGGCCCTTCTCCGGAGTTCCTGCACCTAGGGACCCAGCCAGAGGTATTCGGCCCCTGGAGTCTCCAGGTTCTATGCCTCATCCGCAGTCCGGATTGACACACTGGACACCTGATGGGCTTCAAGCCCTCCACCGTGACCGGCCCCCAGATCAAAACTCCTTGGATTTTGACTTCTGGGGGAGGAGGACCTTCTACTCGGCATGGTTGCTTCTCTCCATCTCTGCTCATCAGGCCCACTATGCAGCCTACAACAGGTTCTTGTGGTGCACGCTAGGTCAGATCATAGCTGCTTTGCCTGACTCGGAGCAAACCAAGCAAGCCATCATGCTCTCTGCACGTGGCCTGGAGCTAGCAAGGCATCAAGCAAGGGCATCTTACGACGCCAGTGAGGTAGCTACCAGGGTTGTAGGGACAGCGATCTGCACCAGGAGATCGGCGTGGCTTCGCTTTCCCGGTTGTCACCCTTGGCCTGGCGTAGGGTGCTCGCTCCAGGGAACCTATCTCTTTTCGCGTGGGGGCGGGGCGGCGTTTGTCGGAACCTTCCTTCCCCTCCGGGGACCCGTCTCGCTCTCCCACTCTGGGCCTCATCAGGTCCAGAAGGTTCCCCCTAGTGTGTCACCCACTAAGGGCTAAGGACTCTGTCCCTTAGGGTGCATGAATCAGCCCTCTTCGGGGCTATAATTTATCTGTGATGAATGGGAAATTGACACAGATAAGATATAGAAATTACGCACTCGCGTAATTATGATCTTTCTGTGTATCTTCACCATTCATCACAATCCCACCCGCCATCCCCTGGGGCCTCAGTCTCTGGGTCCTCCTCCTCTGTGCCTGCCCTCTTCTTGAGCAGGGTAAAGTTGGGACACACAGTGGGGTAGTTTCTTCCCTAAGGGTTGCAGCTCGAGTGGCACTCCTTCTCTACTACGTATCTCCACCCCTACGGGGAGCTGGTGGTTGCCCTCCTTCTGTTATCCATCTAGCTGTTTAAAAAAAAAAAAAAATGTTCCCTTTTTTTCACCAAATATCTTTACAGAGAGAGTACTAAGTCCCTGTATCCTGTCCTTCTCCAGAATAGCCGACTCTGCTTTTGGGGTATTTCCAGTTATTCTGTGCCTTGAATTCTGGCAAGAAAGCTTTGCTACTCCTTGCAGTTCCTATACAGTCTGGTGACGGACAAGGGTCTTGGATCCTTGTTACTTCTCACTCTCTCCTAAATTTTCTCCTCCCCCCTTCCCTCCCTTCTTCTGTTTCCAGAGATTGGGGCCCCTACCCAATCCCCTTAGTCTTACTTCTTCTATGCTGTCCTCTCAGTCGTTATTTCTCCTTTTAGTTCAGTTTTCTTCCTTTTTCTGTCCCTTGGACTCTCTTGTCCCACCCTCCATCCCTTCCTCTTACCTCCCGACGACTCAGAACTGGTAGGGCAGGCGAGTCGACACAGCCCTAACGGCCTAATCCTCGGCGCCACGTGAGTACGTCGGCCTCCGGTAGCGCGGCTCTCGCGTCGGCTCATATCCTTTAAAAAAAAAAAGCCTCTGGTCCTGATCTCCGGCCAGTACCCATCTGTGATGAATGGTGAAGATACACAGAAAGATCATAATTACGGTAGGTATGTAATTTCTATTTACTCACCTGTAACCGTAGTTCTGGGGGTGGTATATTTTGTTCATCCACACGGACCCACCCGACCTACCTGGCTGCGACACACAAACCTGGCTTCCAGCAGGCTAAGATCTGGCAGCATGGGGCGGAGCCGAGGGTTATACCACCTGGGTGGGTGGGAGGAGCCAGGTGGAAGACTTCCAGCAAGATTTAAAGTGGAAGCAGACATGCCAAAGAGTGCTGATGAACAACATATACCACTCCTAGAACTACTGTTTCAGGTGAGTAATCTGTTTTTCACTGCCGTCCTAAGGATGTCTTCCATCATAACCTTGTCCATTCCTTCCCCCGAGATGGGGGTCTATATACAACCCCTGTGCGGATTGTGGTGCCATTTCCAGTCTCTAAGGTAACCCACAGTGCCTCCTCTCCTCCCTTACTCTTTTGTTCTGTTGCTTTTATCCCTTCCCTTACATAGAGAGCTACTTCTCTCCCTCTTCTACCTTCACTGTAGGTTATCTACCCTGGTATGTTAACACCCCAGTCATGGTTCTCTGTTTACCATGTTTCTGTGACTGGCACGATATCCAGGCATCCCTCTTCCATCAAGTTCACCAGTTCAGGGAGCTGGTTGCCCAGACTGTGGGCATTGGTACTCATTACCCTCCATTTCTTGATGGCCTTATCCCTTTTTGCCCCATCCCTGTCCTTACTGCCTTTGTCATTTTCTCCATTGACCCCTGCCCTTCTTCCTATCAGCATCTCTGTCTTGGTGTTTATCTCACTGACTACCCTAATTTTGGGGGGCTAAGATTTCCCTGCTCCTTTCCAGTGTCTCCTCCCTTGGCTAGTTTAAATGCTTGCCAATGAAGCATTTAAACCTGTCACCTAGGATCCTGGTTTCCCTCCTGGACAGATGCAGACCATCGTGCCAGTATAGGCCTGTATCACTCACAGTGGACCCCCAGTCCCCAGTGAAGCCAAACCCCTGAGCTCTGCACCAGTTTTTCAACCACTGATTGAATCCCATGGTGTGGAGCACCCTAGCCTCACCCATGCCATAGACGGGCAGCACTTCCGAGAAGGTTACCATGCATGCTTCTTGTCTAAGTCCCCTCCCCAACTCCACAAACTCCTCCTGCACTATTCTCATCCCTTTCCCAGATAGGTCATTTGTCCCTAGGTGGACAGTAACATCCGGCTCACTCCCCTGTGCAGCTGCTCCCGCGATCCTGAGGATTCGCTCCCTGTCCCTCCAAGCCATGGCACCAGGCAGGCACCTTACCTCCCTCTCCCCTCACTCCCCCAGTTCTACTCTCCTAACAATGGAGTCCCCCTTAAGGAGTTGTTGCCTTCCCCTGTGGGGTCCCATGCCACCTTCCTGCGGGTCTCCTTTGTGGAGGTTCCCAACATCCTCCTTGATCTCCACTGCAGGTGCATCTGTAGAGGAACCACACTGTGCCAGAGTGGCATACAAATTGTGGAGAGGTACAACTGGAGAGATGCGCCTCTGTTCCACCACCCTCACCCTCCCTGAGCCCACTATGGTCCAAGCGCTCCTCTTTCTTGGCAACCTCTGAGGCAGCGGTGGTAGCCCTGGTGCTCCCTGGGTGGGAGAGGAAGTCCCCCTAATCCTGGCCAACTCAGCCTGGAGATGAGCAACCTCCTCCCTCAGCCCATAGAGGTGCCTGCAGATGGGATAACACTGCATCCTCCAGAATGTCTCCCGGAAGACTGCTGCTCCACAGCCACTGCACTGCACCGCTCCCATCATGTGTTATTCTAGCCCCTTAACTGTTGTTAAGAATACTTACTCTTTGCTTTGTTAATTTATTTATTTTTTTTATATATGTATTTTTTTTTCCCTACTTACCTACTGCCTCTGTGCCCTTAAAGCTCCTGATCTTCCTGTTCTGAGACAGGAAGTTCCTCTGTTTCTCAGTACTCTCCTTACTTGCTCAGATTGAGACCTCCAGCAGCTGGGGGGTGGGGGCGTGGGGGGACAGAGAGCTACTCTTTTCCTTCTAGGATGGTGGGTCTTTTGTGGCTCTGTGATCACTCCCTTCCTGCTCCCAAACAGGAAGTTCCTGTTGTCAGTCAAATCCTGTGCCTATAAATGTAGAACTGGCTAAGGGTGGGGGAAGGAGAGCAGTATCTTCCCAGTAGAGAAATATAGTTCTAACAGCACCTCCTTCCTCTTGCTGTTTTCTGCCAGAAGCTATCTAGGGCAATTTTTAAATCCTAAATGCCTGGCTTCCTTCTGGTTGAGCCACTCCCCCTAATTTACAGCTCTTTCTACACCTAGACAACTGCACAGATAGCAATTTACTTCAGTCAGCTCAGACAAACACGCTCTTTTTTTTTGTTTGTTTTCACCCTGAATTGAAGGTTCCAGTAGTAAAGTTCTAGTTCTTTAGTCCCAGTAGGGAAGTATAGTTCTAACAGCACCTCCTTCCTCTTGCTGTTCTTTGCCTGTTGTGGACAGGTACAAGGAAATTGTAAGAGAAATTAGCAAATTCCAAAACTCAGTCAGATGAAGTGGGGACCTATGAACTCTGTACATTTGGTCAAATGGGAAAGGAACTCATGGGTTATAGGTGAGGAACCAAGGTGGGTTTTGAGGTGGGAGCAAAAGAGTGGTAGGGATTCAGTAAGGTTGAGGAAGCAAGGGATGATGTTCCAGATAGTGGCGGCTGAAATTAGGAAGGTCCTCTCGCCAGCATTGGAGGAGGAGACAGCTGGAAGTGTAGAGCTGGAGAGAATAGAGAGAATTGAGATGAGACCCAGTGGAAGTGGCCAAGGATGTTAGTTGATGTTCTGGGGAATCAGGAAAACAGTGTTAGTCAGAAGTGAACCAAGTGGCCACTTGGGCGCCGGCACAGAGGGGCGCATTAAGTAGAAAATATAAGCAGAGAGCCTGAAATGCAAAAGTGTAGATATAAAGATTAAAATTGTTGCTGTTACCATTACATTCATATAATTTGTACCACTTACTGGATGTGTGTTGGGGCAGAAGGGAGAAGGGAGAAGTGGGTGTGGTGGGACCAGCGGAAGGGTTGCCACAGGTATTTCTGCTTTGGAAACCATTAGATCTAAAATTTTGCTTACTAAACGGTTAGGAAGACCACATATGGGGTGATATGCAGGAGGTACAGCAGTCAAGATGGGGCACAAGGCTTTGAGGCAGCAGAATGGATCCTGACACTCTATGTAGGGACATGATTGGGAAGCTTGGGGTGTGGAAGTCACATGGCTGGGAACCAGCGTGATGAGCAAGAGGGATAAGCAGCGAGGGTGGAGCACAATGATCTTGCTGGGAGTTCCCATGTAGCCAGTAACAATGTGCAGAGGAGCAGACTAAGCAACTAGATTGCCAGAAGATGAGAGAGGTAGGAGAGTAATGACTTATACTGATTTAAAAGGAGAATATTTTGACAGGTTAACTCCTTGGGGCATAAAAGGAGAGATCTTCTTCAAGGACATCTCTTGCAGCAGGTAATACTCTTGGATCCTTGCCAGAGGGTGCTATTCTGCATGGCAGCTTCTTCCAGCAGTCTTTGCCTAGGGTCCGCCAACACTGTGAACTCATTGTGTGACTATATAAGTGTGGACGGCCCTAGGCATCCTCAAATTTGTTTTTCTGCCGTCTTAGCTCACAGGCAGCTGTTTCCACTTCCCAGTGTATGCAGTTCTTCATCGACGAGACGTTGAACTTGGAACGGTGTTTTCTCACCATCTCCACCATCATTGACGTGAATGTCTTTAGATTTACAAACAATGGTGCACCAAAGGATTAACCTTCTTCGTTGTCAATGCTACCTACTCTGTCATCAACGATGTTTGTGAATAATGAATATTTACACATCAACAAGACGTGGAGCAATACTCCTCATCTTTCTCAGAGTTGCTCTCAACGATGACCACTGTGACCAGTGTACACCGTTGACAGGGCATCATAACATCAGTGGGATGTGGAGCAATACTCCTTGTCCTCTTCTGAGTTGCTCTCATCAATGGCCACTGTTACCAGTGCACACCGTCTACGGGGCACCATAACATCAGTGAGACATGAGGCAGTACTCTTCGCCTTCCTCAGAGTTGCTCTCGTCAACGGCCACTGTTGACAGTGCACACTGTCGATGATGCACATCAAGATGGCTTCATAGTCGATGACGTTTGCACTCTTGTCGACGTTGATTGCACTGACGCTCATTTACGATTCAGTGGGCTGTGGAGCAATACTCCTCGTCCCCCCCTCACCGAGTTACACTCATCGTCGGCCACTATTCTGTGTACACCATTGACAGTGCACCATAACATCGACAAAACGTGGAGCAGTACTCCTCGTCCTCCTCAGAGTTGCTGTTGTCGATGGCCACCGTTACCAGTACACATCATCGACGGTGCACCACAAAATAACTTCTTCATCGACATTTGCACTATCGTTGACATTGCTTGTCATAAATCTCATTTACAATTTACAGGGACATGGAGCAATACTCGTCGTCCTCCTCCGGGTTGCACTTGACGGCCAGTACTACCGGTGTACATCGTCGATGGTGCACCTTAAGATACCTTCATCAAGGCTGTCATTTATACTTTCATCCACGATGCTTACACTAATGCTCGTTTCGGCATCTACAAGGACGTGGTACAGTACTCCTTATCCTCCCGGGAGTTGCACTCGTTGACGGCCTCTGTTACCAGTGTACACCATCGACAGTGCCCCACAAAGACCCACCGACTGCCACATCTATCTGTGGCACACCATTGATGGTGCGCCTCAGGATAACTTCTATAAAGCGCTTATCGGCGACCACCACTTCTGGTGCCACACCGTCAAGATAGCCACGTAAGAGGCTTTCCTCATCGGCATCTTTACCCACCTTTTTGACAGTGCTGTCTAGCGCCCCTTTTAGCAGTTTTTGCTAATTTGGAGATCGATCCACTGGATTCTCTGTCAACGTTTACTCGACCATTGTCAGCCTTGTCGATGGTACCTCCCTTTTGAACCGTCTTCGGCATCTACTTTGCCATCGACAGTGACTTCAGGTTCTGTGGTGAAGGATAAGAGCTTTACCCTTCCGGTCATTCCTCCTCCTTCTCAACTGGTTACCCATAGGGGGCCCAGCTGACTACTCCATAGATTCTGGTTTAAACACCTCAGGCTCCTGACCTCTGCTTATGCAGAGACTTATATCATCTTTGATTCCTGTGATTTCTCATAAGACAGGCAACCGCTGTAACCACATCATCTTCTATACTCGTGGCTCCTGTCATCCGGACAGTTTTTACAGGTCATCACAGATACTCAGACCTCTACTCCCAGGGAATATTCCCAGTGGTCCCGTTCACCTACTTCCCCTCCGACATGTTTCCATTCGGATCGGGACCTTCCTCCTAATATATTTCCTGTTTTTTTTTGTTTGTTTATGGAGGAAGATTTTCTCTGGAGGATGACTATGAAAAGGAGTTAGGAGAATATTTTCCTGATGATACCAGCCCTCAACCTCTCTCCAAGGCCTCATCCTTGCCTTCTATTCCTGGGATGCTGCTGCCCACACTGCAGCCTCTCCACTGGATGTTCCACCTTTTTCATGATCTGATATCCCAGATCCACACAGTGATGGGATTTTCAATCATAGAACGAGACAAGTAATGTAGAGACATGGCGGATTTTCTGGAGCTCCCGGAGGAGTCTCTGGTTGTGGAACCCCACTGATTCAGACATATCCCACTGCAGTATTTGCTGCCTGAAACCAGTCTTCAATGGTCCTGCCATACCAAGGCAGACAGATCGCCTATGGCAAGCTCCGGTGGCCCATCACTACTTTGCAAACACCCTGGATGCAGATTCTGTGGTCATTCATGCTGCTCATGATCGCGTCAAACAGCCTGGGCACATGAGCTCCTTTTCAACTAACAATGACTACCGCCACGTAGACTTCCTAGGCAAACAGGTATATCAGATGGGGGCATTGAATCTTTGGATTCTCATCTATATGGGACATATGGTTAAATACCAACATACATTGTGGTCTTCAGCCACAGCTCTTTTCAACTGACTCCCTTCTTCTCCAGAACAGGAATAATTGTTGGCTACTGTGGCCAAATGGTATTTCTATCTCATGGCACCTCCTTAGTTCAGGGTATGCCACCATGGATATTTCAGCTCTGAACTCAGGCACAGGTATTACCATCAAGAGATATACATGGCTTTGACTCTGGATTTACCCCACATGTGCTACATAAGATTATAACTGCACCGTTTAATGGCTCAAAACTTTGTGGTCCTGCCACCCATATGATTATGGATGACCTCCAGGTGTCTGATAGACATCTTAGAACAGTCCTTGGCCGGTATCACTCTGCTCAGCAATTGACTTAGTAATGCTACAAATACTTTCAATCCAGGAGAAATGGTAGAAACTGGGGAAACTATAGAGCCACTGGTCAAGGCTGCACTCAGTCCCAACCTGCCTCTAGAACCACTACCTCATCTTCTACACCACTGCTTTCTTCGGTTTCAATTGCTAGGTCAGCACTACGAATTCTGAGCACTGCACTTCGGACTTGCATCCATTTCAAGGGTGTTTACCAACTGACTTGCAGTGGTGACCGCGGCGCTTTGGGGACATGGCCACTATGTCTTTCCATATCTGGACGATTGGCTTATTGTGGCAGACTCAAAGGACTGTCTTCTTTCCTCCGTACAAGCCACCCTGAAATGATTTAAAGCCTTGGGGATTACAATAAATTGGCCCCAGTCTCACCTGATCGCCACCCAACATCTGCAATACATAGGCGCAGGTTGGGCCTACTTACCAGAAAACAGTCAAACTAAACTCATGTCCCTGGTCATTCACGTTCAAGAGGCACAATATGTATCAGCAGAGACAACTACTGTGCCTTTTTAGGGCATATGGCAACAGCCATCTCAACGGTAGCCCACGCAACACTATGCATGCAGCCTGCCTAATAGGCACTACAAAGTCAGTGGCATCAAAAGTCAAAATTCCTTTGAGGCTTCCGTTTGGGTCACTCCACACCTCTGGACTACTCTCAATTGGTGAACATGCCGTTCCCACTTCTCTCAGGGTGTTCCCTTCCAATCCCTACCACCATCCCAAACACTATTGATGCTTCTCCTATGGCTAGGGTGCACATCTAGGTGCATACAACACTTGGGGACAGTGGGACCCAAGCACTGCCTCTCTCCATGTAAATCTACTAAAAATGAGAGCACTGCGGCTTGCCCTCCGGGCTTTCCATCCATTCCCAAAAAACTGGTACTATATATAGCTGCTCTGTCCCAATCTTGGACAGGACTCTTTCTAGGAACATGGATATGTTGTTCCAGCCACACTTATTGGCAGGTTCCTTGCCGCTTTAAATCTTGCCGGAAGGGTCTTCAATCTGGCTCCTGCCACCCACCCGTGTGGTAAAACTCTCGGCTCCACCCCATGACGCCAGATCTTCCTTGCCGCTTGGAAGCTCAGGTTCCCTCCTTAATGCTTTGCGTATAGACTGGATCCTAACTCTTTGGTTCACCCGATAATAATTTTAAAGTTTTCAAGACTTCAGTTAAATTCTTCCTTCATGGCTGCGATGAACAAATCGACTCCCGGTTTTCAGCGGTGCCCATGCGGGCAGAAGATGTCCAGAACGGATCCACACTCCACGTGCGTCTACTGCCTCGGGCCTGACCTTGACCCGCAGGCCTGCAAGTTGTGCAGGTCTTTCTTGGCCAATGTCCTTGAAGACCGCATTGCCCGGCTACAAGTTGGGTGCCCCAAGAAACGTTATCCGCCAGTGAAGTCTAAGGAGGCCCGTTGGGCTGTGTCCGCGGCGGCTGGCTCGGCTGAGCAACTCGAGCAGATGATCGCCCTCGAGGAGGAGGAGGCAGCCGAGGCCACATCCTCATCTTCCTCAGTCGCAGCATTTATCCCGCTCTCTTTGGGATCCTCCTACACAGCTTCTTTTAAGGAGCTTTGCCAATCCCTCTCCACGAAGGGTGAGGAGCCATCGTCACACTCTTCTTGGTCAAAAAAAAAGGACTCAAAGGGTAAGTCCCACCATCGACGTTCGTGGGAGCGGGAGAGGTCCCCTTCCCCAGACAGTCGGCACTCTACTGCGGTTGAGGTAGCTTCTGAGACCACTGACTTCACGGTGTCCCCGTCAGGTCAGCCAGCCGAGACACCAGTCAACGCAGTCAAGATTTTTCTTGACCCGTCGGACAGGCTGTCGACTGGGGAAGCAGACAACCCTTCATCACCGGTTCCCCCGGTGGAAACAGAGGACTTGCCTGTGCCTCTTGTGCAGGAGTCCCCGGTCAAGGCTCCTGAGCCGAGGGAGGAGCGGGTGTTCCCTGCTCCCTCCCAGACCCACCCTCGGAAACACCAAGGTTCTCAGTCTCTGACCTCGTCTCGGTCCAGCCGAACCCGCCGACACCGGCGGTCTTGGTCTTGGCACAGAGGAAAGCGGTGACGCCGCTCATCCTCTTCTTCCTCCTTGGAAGAGGAGAGGCTTCGGCACAAATTGCGTTGACACAACAAGGACTTAATGTGGCAGCAGCTCCTTTTGTCTGGGAACAAGTCAACCCCATCACCTTCCCTGGCCATTAAGTGGCTGTCACCCGAAAGGCTGAAACAACCCCTCGTAGTGGTCAAGGTGCCCATGCCTGGGCCAGTTGTTGAGCCAAAACCAGCTGCCCCACCGATCGTGGTGGAACCTCCGCCTCCACAACCAAAATCGGGGGCTCCGACCAAGGATTCTCGGTCGGGTCAGGGTCTGCCCCACCGGTTGTTGGTCACCCTCACTCCCAACCATCCTGGGCAGGTGGAGGGTGGCTCAGGCCCCAGGCAGCTCTTCGCAGACTCCTTGGAGTCTGACAACGACTCCTCCCTGTTTTCCAGGCCCCTTGACCTGGAGTCCTCTGGGGGGCAGTCGATGGACGAGAGCCCATCATCGTTCATGGGTCTGCTTCGGCTCATCTCGGAGTCCACTGGGATGCAGCTCGAGCCCGTATCCAAGTGGGCCAGGTATCCCCTCACGGAGATGCTGGACTGAGGGGATTCTCCCAAGGAAGCCTTTCCAGTGTCTGAAGCCATTGTTGGCCCAGCCTTGGAGCTTTGGCAGCTCCGGGAACGCTAGGGATGTGGATAAGCCCCCCGACAAGGAGTCCAAAAAGCTGGACTATGCCGGGCACAAGGTATACGCTGCGTCATCCCTAGGCCTCCATCAGGCCAGCTCGGCCGTACTGATGGCACACTTCTCCCACGCCTTCATGGGCTCCCTGGATGAGGTGATCCCTCATCTCCCAGCTGACCTGCAGACTACGATCAAGCAGGTGCGGGATCAGGGAAGGGCAGTGGTGAAACAGCAGCTCCAAATGGCTCTAGATATCGAAGACTCCTGTGCCCTGTCAGTAGCGGCCCCAGTGGCCATGCGGAGGAGGTCCCTGGGCCGGTCCTTCCTCCAAGCCTGCCCTATGACGGGTTGAGGGTGTCGCCCAGCCTGCCGCCGCTTCCGGGTCCCCCGTGGGGACGGCTCCACCACTTTCTTCCGCCTGGTCCACTATCACTAAGGACCATTGGGTGTTGGAGGTGGTAGGAAAGGGTCTGTCTCTGGAGTTCGAGCAGGCCCCGCCCCGCTGGCTTCGTCGCCCAGGCTGCGGTGTCCATGGCCTCTCCAGCCGCTGCTGGAGCCGACATTGCCCTGCTCCTTGAAAAGGAGGTGATCAGGAAGGTGGCAGATCCTACACCAGACCCAGGGTTTGTGTCCAGGTACTTCCTGGTCCCGAAATGGACGGGGGGCTGGCACCCCATTCTAGACCTGCATGACCTGAACAGGTTCCTAAGGTCTCAAACATTCAGGATGGTCACTCTGGCTCAGAACATTCCACTCCTGGAACAAGGCATGTGGTTCTGTTCTCTGGACCTCCAGGACGCGTTCTTTCACATCCCAATCTGTCCGTCCCATCAGCGATTCCTCTGTTTCAGAGCAGAGGGGTCCCTCTATGAGTTCCAGGCCATGCCCTTCAGCCTTTGTCTAGCTCCCAGGGTCTTCACCAAATGCATGGCAGTGGTGACAGCATTCCTGCGGCACCAAAGGGTCCGGGTGTGCCCCTACCTGGATGACTGACTGATTGCGGGCTCCTCCAGATTGGAGGTGGAGCGGTCCAAGGATGTGGCCCTCCAGGTCTGCTCTCAAGTTGGCCTTCTTATCACCGAGGCCAAGTTGGAACTCGTGCCAAAGCAGGTGATCCAATTCATCGGGGCAGAGCTCGACTCTCTGCGAGCCAGAGCATGGCTCCCAGTGGACAGGGCCGAGGTTCTTTCCTCCTTTGCTCAGTCATTTCAGGTTGGGTAGTTGCCCCCTGCCTGGGACTTCCTGTGCCACCTGGTGGCCTGCACCAGCGTGGTCCGATGGGCCCGTTGGTACATGCGTCCCCTACAGTGGGGACTGGCCAGCCAGTGGTCACAGCACTCCGGTCCTTTTGATCAGCCAGTGACAGTGACCCAGGAGATGTGGAATGCTCTCCAGCGGTGGATCGTTCCAGCTCATCTGCAGGAGGGCATCCTGTTTGTCCACCCCGAGCCAACGGTCTCTCTATCGACCGATGCCTCTCTGATGGGTTGGGGTACCCATCTGGGGGAGCACTGAGCGCACGGCCTCTGGTCCCCTTGGGAGTCCCGATGCCACATCAACCTGCTGGAGCTCCCAGCGGTTCGTCTAGCCCTCACTGCCTTCGATCCGTTTGTACGGGGTCAAGTGGTCCAGGTCCAGATGGACAATACCATGACCATGTACTACCTAAACTGCCAGGGTGGGATGCGCTCCATGCCTCTGTGCAGGGAAGCTCTCCGCACTTGGTCCCTTGTGCACAGCCTGGAGGAGGATCTCCTTGCCATCCATGTGGCAGGAGCCTCTAACATTCTGGCCGATGCCCTAAGCCGGATAGGAGCTGCGTCTCATGAGTGGTCTCTCCTGTCGGAGGTAGTACAAGATCTGTTCTCCCACTGGGGCATGCCTCTGGTGGACCTGTTTGCCTCCAGGTAGAATGCGAAGCTGAGACTGTTTCATGCCCGCCCCCCCTCAGCAGGGCTCGCTGCAGGGGATGCCTTCGGCCGGTGGACCCCGGCCTCTTCTACACCTTTCCCCCTTTTCCTTTGATCCACAAGGTGCTTCTCAAGGCGTGGAGGGACAAGGCGCCGGTGATTCTGGTAGCCCCAGACTGGCCCCGCCAGTTCTGGTATCCAGATCTCCTCAGTCTCAGCTCCAGGCTCCTGAGACGGCTCCCAGCCCGCCTGGACCTGATCTCAGTCAGTCAGGGGAAGGTATTCCACCTGGACCTTCAGTCCCTGCACCTGATGGCCTGGTTCCTGAGCGACTAGAGTTCCAGGTCTTGGGACTTTCCGACGAGGTCCTCAACGTTGTTGAGGCTTCTCATAAGGAGTCGGCTAGAAAATGCTACGCCTTTAAATGGAAGATATTCTCCATTTGGTGTCAGGGCAAGGGCTTGGACCCTTCCTCCTGCTCCTTGGCAAGCATTCTGGACTTCCTGTGATCCCTTTCTCAGCAAGGGCTTCGGTCAACGACCCTTAAGGTGCACCTGACAGCCATCTCTGCTTACCGGGTGCGGGCCGGGAAGCAGTCGGTGGCGCAGGAGAAGGTGGTTGGGCGCTTTTTCAAAGGCCTTGATCACATATCCCCTCCAGTGCGAGAATCTCCACCTCCATGGGATCTACTGCTGGTATTGGCTAAGCTCATGGGCAAGCCATTTGAACTGATGCACAGGTGTGACATCTCTCACCTGCCGTGGAAGACCGCCTTCTTGGTGGCTATCATGTCAGCCAGAAGGATGGGAGAGCTCCAGGCGCTTTCCATCGAGTCTCCTTATCTGGTCTTCCACAGGGACAAGGTTGTCCTGCGCCCCCACCCGAAATTCCTTCCGAAGGTGGTGTCGGAGTTTCACCTTAACTAGGTGTTGACTCTACCGGTGTTCTACCCCAATCACACCTCGGAGGCCGAATATAGGCTCCATACTTTGGACCCTAGAAGAGCGCTTGCTTATTATAAGGAGCGGACGGCTGAAGTTCAGGGAGAAGTTCACCAGCTGTTTGTCACCTACGCTGAAGCCGCACCTGGCATATCTGCAGCCAAGCGGACGATAGCCAGGTGGGTCTCCTCCTGCATAGATCTCTGCTATTGGTTGATGGGCAAGGAGCCTCCCAGAGGGATAAGAGCTCATTCTACCTGCCATACCGCTGCATCGGTGGCTGCTTCCAAGGATGGTCCTATCCAGGAAATCTGCAGGGCTGCTACCTGGAAGTCAGCACACACCTTCATTACCCATTACCACATTGACCTTGAGTCACACCGGGATGCTGATTTTAGGACCTTGGTTCTCCAGTCCTTATTTCCTAAGTAGGGGGTGTGCGCCTTGCCTCCCTCCTCCCGGAGAACTGCTAGGAGTCTGCCAGTAAGATCTTCCTGGACATAAGTCTCCACCACTCATTCACACTATTGGGATCTGCGCCGGAGGCACCAGGACCCATCGGGAGCAAACTTTTTGCTGGAAGTTCGGTGCCAGAGATGGAGCCGCGAGGAACGGCACCGCGAGCCTCAGCTCGCGCGGCGATGACTTTCTCGGCGTCGACCCTCCAACCGCTTCAGTTCTTTTTTTTCCTCATTGCCGAGTGCGCTCAGTGGTGACGCTACTCGCCTGGCTGGAGTCAAACTTCAAACTAGCAGCAGTTTTCAGTTTTGTTATTTTGTAGCATTCGGCACCGCTCGCCTCGAGCGCTCTTCTTCGGCCCACAGGTCTAAAAGAGAAGGCATCACTCAAGGTCACCCTCTGATATGTCTGCGCCAGAGCGCTCAGTTATCAGGGCTAGTTGCGGTCCTCCTCTCTCGGAGTCGCCAACCTCTGCTTCTGGTAGCCAACGGCTTCGACATCGGAGCCCTACCCCGCCCACAGGTAGGTCTTCAGATGAGCAGTTTCATCAGTGGGCCGCTCTTATGGAGCAATGGGCTCGGAGGTTGGTTCAGCTACCTGGCTCGGTCTCTCGTGGGCCTTCGGGCTTATTGGGAGGCCAGGTAGGGCGGTTGGACCTTCCTGGTCGCGCCACACCTTCTTTGGTACCATCGACTCCGCCCTTAGGTGTTCCCACCCTCACATGGCTACGGCGCAGGGGACCACACTGATGCCCTTATCTCCTGCTCTTCTTCCTTCAAAACCTGTTTTTCAGAGTCTGGGATGTTTCTGCGCCCAAGGCCTATGGTGCTCCGGCGCAGGCGGTTTTGCGGTGCCATCCTCGGCGCCTGCGGCGGGGTCCTCGGCATCTGCAGGATCCTCAAGGCCGTTTCCTCGGTGTCAGGCGCCCCGATGCCTCGGGGCCTTCCTTCATGCTTGTGACCTCCTTTCAGTCTTTTCTTATTCTCTTCTGATTTTCATTCCTTTCCTGTCCATACAGTCCCTCCTGGACTGTCAGGAGATGACATTGAGCCTGATTCCAGACCTTCGGGTTGGGTGGATGAAGTGGAGGCTATGATCTATTACTACTGAGAGCCTGTGGTCGAGGACCTGTCCTTAAGTCTCATCTAAAAAATCTGAGTTCCACTCTTCTCTCCAGACTACAGACATCGATCCTGGGAAATTAAGACTCAATACCTTCATGCCCTGGAGATCCTTCATGATTTGACTCATCTGGTTCAGTTTTCCTTCGAGACGCTGTCTCAAATGGTATGGAATAATCCTGCTCTCACCCTTCAGTGGCTAAATCTATAGATAGGAAATATTCAGCCCCAAGGATCGCCCCATTTTGGCATCTCAAGCCTTATGGACCTGATTAGGAAGTCCTGGCAGAGAATGATAAGATCATTCTTCCTCAAACTACTACAGCTCGACTTCTATTAACAAGGAATCTGTGAAGATAGACACCTTAGGTAAGAGAGTGTTTGCTGCTTCTTTACCTAAGTATGTATGCCAGTTACCAGGGCTATTTCTCCCAGTATGAATATGTCCTGTGGCATTCTATCACAAATGGCTGAAGCTCTGCCGAATCGGATACAAAGCCAGAGCTTCTTCAAACCATTACCAGAGGTATCGAATCTAACAACCAACAGGTTAAAGCAGCCATGGATGCTTTAGATCACTGCTTCCTGTCTAGCCGGCTGCTGGTATTTGCACCCGCCGTCATTCCTGGCTGCGCACATCGGGCTTCATGAATGACGCACAGCAGCAGGTAATGGTGTTGCCCTTTGATGGTGCATATCTTTTTGGTCCTCAGGTAGAGCAAGTTCTAGAAGCTACACAAAAGACTAGGTCAGCCATTAAGTTGGCTCGACCCCCTCCTGACCCCTCTAGAGGGAATGTCAATAAACGTCAGGTTCGTAATCGTCAGTCCTTTCGAGACTGAGGAGGCTTCCATAAAAACAAACCTGCCCAACCTCAAAAGAAGACGCAACAGAAAGCGCAAGGACCCAAAGCGCCCAGTGCTACCTTATGAATTGCTGGCCCAAGTCCCATCTCAGCTGCCCGAGGTGGACTTTTCCTCTCCGGTGGGAGGTCGTCTGATGCACTTCTACAACCAGTGGAAGTCTATAACCTCAGACAAATGGGTCCTTTGGATAATTCATGAGGGGTATTCACTCAATCTTGTGGAGACCCCTCCGGATCGTCCTCCCAAATGGCAGCCCAGGCTGTCAACTCTTTAGTCAGACCACCTCGCCACCGAGATTCAGGGCCTTCTGAACAACAGGGCAGTAGAAGTGGTGCCACTGCATCAGCGAAACACGGGGTTCTACTCTCATTACTTTCTGGTTCCAAAGAAGTCCGGGGGATTGCGCCCCATTCTAGATCTCAGAAAGCTAAACAAATTTCTCCCCAAGGAGAAATTCAAAATTATTTCTCTGGGAACCCTGTTACCTTTTGTTCATCAACACGACTTGGCTAGCCTCCTGACATGCAGGATGCTTACCAGCACATTCCTATTCACCCGAGGCATCACAAATTCCTGAGGTTTGTGGCTCTGGGACAACATTATCAGTTCAGAGTCCTGCCCTTTGTTATCCTCGGCGCTATGTAGTTTTACAAAGTGTTGTGCAGTTCTCTAGCGCACCTCAGAAAGGTCGGAATACAGGTGTTCCCTTTATCTGGACGCATTGGCTTCTAGCAAGCTCTTCCAGGCAGGGGACTCTGATGTCAGAGAGACGGCCTCTCCCTCCTGACGTCCATGGGAGTTCTGCTGAACCTCAAGAAATCGCGAACTGCAGCCCTCCCAGAGGCTCCTTTTTATAGGGACTCTTCTGGACACCTCCTATGCGAAGGCTTTTCTTCCAGAAGACAGAAGGAACGATATCCTTCAAATGGCCCGTCACATCGGGGAGCACAGCTCAGTTACAGCTCTCTCAATGCAACGATGTTAGGGCCTCATGGCATCCCTCAGTGTCACTGTACCCCAGCACATCTGCACATGAGAACCACTCAGTGGATGCTCAGTACCAGTGGTCCCCAACCACTCACCCAAGAGTCCTATCTCATCAAGGTGACAGAACCTTTAAAGAGGTCATCACCTGGTGGTCTCAAGAGAGCAATCTCCTGAAGGATATCCTTTGCCCTCTGACCATCAAATCTCCATTACCACGGACTTATCCCTAATGGGGTGGGAGCTCACTGTCAGGCTCTCCACACTCAAGGTGTACAGACTCAACTCGAGTCCCATCTTCACATAAATGTCCTAGAAATGAGAGCCGCCCTTATAAGTGTCCGAGCTGCTGAAGGACATTCTCTGTCACAAGAACATTCTCCTTCAAACGACAACAAAGCAGTGATGTATTACATCAACAAGCAGTGGGCGGTGCTCATTCTTACCCCTTATGCAGGGAAGCAATGAGGGTATGGGAATGGTGCTTGAGCACAAGGCTCAAATTCATGGTCTGCCTGCCAGATGTACAGAACGACTTGGCAGACCGCTCTCAGCAGAACAGAGACAGATCCTCACAAGTGGTCTCGACTCAACCATAGTTCAGTCACTATTCAAGAGTGGGAACTCCAGACCTGGACCTTTTGCATCCCCACTCAATGCAAAACTGCCTCTCTTCTGCTCCAGAACCAGGGCCTGGCATTTTCTGTCAGGATGCATTCAGGCTGCGGACAAAACGCTTTCTTACGCCTTTCCGCCTCTTCCTCTAATTCAGAGGGTACTCCCGTTCAAATCCCAGGGGACAAGATGATTCTCATTGCTCCCTTTGGCCTCAGCAGCTGTGGTTTCCACTACTCAACAATATGTTGGCAGTTCCTCCGAGACCACTTCCTGCAGATGAACCTTTGACTCAGGGACTGGTGGTCCATCCCAACCTGAGATCGCTCACCTTCACGCTTGGCTCCTGAAGAGATAGGAAGTAAACCGTTCAATGTCTCCTGAGGGTTTCAGATATTCTTCTGGCTGCACGGAAGCCAGCCACTCGGAAAACTTACACAGCCAAGTGGAAGCGCCGCTGTGGTGTGCAAAGTCCTTTGAATCCCTTTTCCTGCCCACCAGATAAGGTGTGGATACCTCTATGTCCCTCAGATTCAGGTCTGCAGTACTCTACAGTCAAAGTTCGCCTTTAGTGCCATTTCAGCTTATCATGAGCCGTTTTTCCTTAACATTGACTCAGTTACCTGTGGTTAAGAGATTTCTTGAAGGAATTTGCATACCAGACCTCCTACAAGATGTCCAGTTGCAGCCTGGGACATTAATTCGTGCTAGACATGCTCACTGGAAACCTTTCGAACCTCTGGCTACCTGTGAGCTAAAATTTCACCTGAAGACTACCTCCTAGTGGCCATTACCTCAGCCCACAGGGTCTCTGAGATTCATGCCCTGTCACAGACCTCCGTGATATCTGTGTTCCATATGACAAAGCAGTTCTTTGTACTATCCTAAATTTCTTCCTAAGGTTGTGTCAGAATTTCATCTAAACCAACCTTGGTCCTTCCCTCTTACTTTATGGACTTCCAAAATGAAGGAGAACGCTTTCATTCTTGATGTTAAGAGGGCTCATGCTTCTATCTAGATAGAACCAAGGATTTTGCAAAGCCCAGCAACTGTCTCGCTTTCCTTCAGCGACCCGCTGGGTCAACCTGTCGCTATCAGATGTATCTCAGCATGGTTAGTGGCATGCCTTCGCCACTGCTATTCCATGGCGAGGTTGTTGAGGGTAGAGTTTACGCCACTTACTAGAGCGGGTTGTGGCATCCCTAGCGAAATTCGCAACGTACAATTGCAGATATTTGCAACGCCGACACTGGAGCTCAGTGCATACTTTTGTTAAACATTATGCACTGGTTGTCCATGCCAGACTATATTCTTCCTTTGGCAGAGCCATCCTTATGGACTTCTGTCCTAGAAACGTGAGCTCTGGTCTCTCCTGCCGCCTCGGGATTATTAGCCTTGTACTCTCCTTACAGTGTATGAGTGGTGGAGACCTATGTCCAGGAAGATATGAAAATTACGCATTCCACTGTAATTCTTGATCTTCTTGGACGAGTTCCACCACTCATTCACGCCGCCCACCCTCCGTCCCCTGAGCTCACTCTCTATTGTTGGTCTTCACTCCTCAAATCTTTAGGCTGTGAAGGCTTTTGTTGATCCTTCTATACGTGTCACCTGGACTATCTTATGTCCGGTTTTTATGTTAGGCTACCCTTCAGGTCAGTTACGCACACCTCCTTGGTAAAAAAGGCATTGAGGTGTTGGAGGGTCTCACAGATAGTCATTGCCGCCACAGCTGAGGCTCATGGTGCTGCCCTCATGGCTCCATCTCTGGCGCCCGACCTCCAGCAAAGTTTGCTCCCGATGGGTCCTGGTGCCTCCGGCGCAGATCCCAATAGTGTGAATGAGTGGTGGAGACTCGTCCAAGAAGATCAAGAATTACGGTAGGTACGTAATTTTCATTTCTAGAAATGGTATATGTTGTTCATCCACACGACCCACCCATCCTCCTCGGCTTCGACGCACAACCTGGCTTCCAGCGGGCTAGATCTACGTCATAGGGTGGAGCCACTGGCAGGCCATGTTCTTCCCGCAAGATTAGTGGCATGAACCTGTAGTAAGTGTGGTGGATGAACAACATATACCATTCCTAGAACTCCTGTTACAGGTGAGTAACCTGTACTTCTAGGGACATGGATATGTTGTTCATCCACACTCATTGGCAGGTCCCTTGCCGCTTTAAATCTTGCCGGAAGGTCTTCAAGCTGGCTCCTCCCACCCACCCGGGTGGTAAAACTCTCGGCTCCGCCCCATGACATCAGATCTTCCTTACCGCTTGGAAGCTCAGGTTCCCTCCTTAGCGGTCTGCGTTGACTGGTTCCTGAAAAGTTCGGTCTTCAAATTTATTAAAGTATCCTTGAATCTTCGATCTTTTCTTCTTCGCTCCGGCCCCGAGAGACGTATGGTTAGTTCCTCCAGGAGGGACTCGCACTCCACGTGCTCTTTTTCCCTGGACTTGGATCACGATCCTTGGGCTTGCAATTTTTGTTCTGACCTTTCGGTCAGCTCTCCGGAGGACTGCGCGGCCCGTTCGGGGCTCGGACATCCGGTAGTTTTCTCCGCTCTGGAGTCTCCATCGGACTGGCGGGTGCCCGCTTCGACTGTTTCTCTGCAGTCTTATCCTGCCAGGGAAGGGACGGGGGTTCCCCTTCCCTCTCCTTCGGTTGCGGAGCTTATCCCGCTCTCCTTGGATTCCTTACATTCAGCTTCGTTCAGGGAGCTTCGTCATTCCCTCTCCTCCAAGGGAGAGGGAACCTGGCCTGTCTCTCGGCCTATGTCTAAAGGGCCTCAAGCGGGGTCTCTTCGTCGGGAGCGGGAAATTTTCCCCTCCCTCATTGGCCGACGCTCGACTTCGGTCGAGGTTTCGGCTTCGGCCTCTGGCCTCACGGTACCCCCATCAGGTCAGCCAGCCAAAATCCCCTTCGACGTTGTCGAGTCTCTCGACCCGTCTTTCAGGGGGTCTGCTGAGGCTGTCTTCCCGCTGCCTTCGGCGGAAGTCGAGGCTCTGTCCTCCACTTCGGGTCGACAGCCCTCGGTCCGTTCTTCCGAGCCGAGGGAGGAGCAGGTGCTCCCCGTTTCTTCCCAGGCCCGCCCTCAGTTACCCCGAGGATTTGGGTCTCGGTCTCGGTCTACCTCTCGGTCTAGCCGCTCACGCCGATCTCTGCGTTCTCGGTCGGAGCACCGGGTTAAGTGGCTTGGCCGTTCTTCCTCGTCCCCCTCCTTGGATGAGGAGCGGTTTCGATGCCGTTGGCATCGGTGTTACGAGGAACTTATGTGGCGACAGCAGCTGTCTGGGTTTCAATCGACTCCGATTCATTCTCCAGATAGCAAGCAGTCGCCGCTTGGTCGGCAGCTGTTCGAATCGGTCAGGGAGCCTTCTCCAGGACCGGTTGGTCGCTCGACCCTCGCTGCCCCTCCGCCTTCGGTGGAGTCCAGGCCGGACCGTGGCCTGTCCTTCAGGTCACTCGGTTCCTTCACTCCTGCCCGCCCCAGGCGGACGAAGAGTGCCTCGTGCCTGCGGCAGCTTTTTACAGACCCTTCGGAGCCTGGAGCAGGCTCTGCCATGTTTCCTGACGGGGAGGACCCCGGGTCTTCCCAGGAACATCCAGTAGACGACAGCCCATCGCCTTCTAAGGGTCTACTTCAGCTCATTTCAGAGTTTACTGAATGCAGTTTAGGCCCGTCTCCGATCAGGCTCCTTACCCCTTCTGGAGATTCTGGATCAAGGTTCCTCCACAGAGGCCTTCCCAGTGGCTGAGGCTATTGTGGGCCCAGCCTGGAGCCATGGCGCGGCTCATTTCTTGCCCTGCGCCTTCGGCCAGGGTAGCTCGGAGGTATCCTATCCCAGTCGGTTCTCTGCCCGGTTTCTCGGAGCACCCCTCGGCTGAAGGTATTACCGACGACGTTTTCCAATGTCTTGGAAACGCCAGGGATGTGGACAGACCCCCCAACAAGGAGTCCAGAAGGATGGACTATGTCGGGCGTAAGGTTTACGCTGTGTCCTCCCTAGGCCTCCGTCAGGCCAGCTCGGTTGCACTGATGGCATATTTCTCCCACACCCTTTTGGGCTCCCTGGACAAGGTTCTCCCTCATCTCCCAGGTGACCTGCGGCCCACAGTTCGACAGGTGCGGGACCAGGGTAGGGCGGTGGCGAAGCAGCAGTTCCAGACGGCTGTGGATCTAGGCGACTCCTGTGCCAGATCGGTGGCGATCACAGCGGCCATGCGCCGCAGGGCATGGCTGAGGTTAACATCCTTCTCCTTGGAAACCCAGCATGAGCTGGCGGACATCCCCTTCTTGGGGACTGACCTTTTCAGCCCTGGAGTGGAGGGATACATCCATGGGCCCGAGAAGTCCGATGCCACTCCGGATTCGGTCACTCTCGCCCACGGGGTCAAGGGCAGCCGTCAGCCTTTGCGTAAGCCCCTTTGCCCCTGAGCCCTTGGGCCCCCTGGCCCAGCATGAGGGCTGGGGCAGGCGCGCTGGGCGGCCTGTTGCCAAACCAGCTGCCTTCCTCCAAAGGAAGCGGAGAGGCAGGAAACCGAGGCTCCTCGCTCCCTCCCCTCTAAGCCTGCTCAGTGATGGGCCAAGGGCATTGCTCCGGCCCGTCGTCCCAGCCCGGTTTTCTCATGGGGGCGGCTCCTGCCTGTTCTGGAGGTATTTGGGTGGATCCTGTCGCAAGTTGCGAGCGGATCCCCTTTGAGCCGTTGCCCCACGGGGAATTTGAGTTCACTGCCCCTGTGTCGGTCATCCGACATGCCTGGCTCTCTAGTTAGAAATGATCAGGAAGCCCGTGGACCCCCCATTCAACCCTGGGTTCGTGTCCAGGTATTCCTGGTCTCTTACGGACGGGGGCTTGCGCCCATCCTCCCGCGTGCCTGGATGGTCTCTCTTCTGCAGACATTCCATCCTCAGAACATGGCGTGTAGCTGTTTCCTGGTCTCCAGGATGTACCTACTCCTCGTTCCGTCCGTTTTTGGGGAGGCTCCACCCCTTCTTGCGGGGGTGCTGCTTTCGAGTTCCTAACACTTCCTTGCTTAGCAGTCTGTGCGGCATGGAAGGGTCTGGATGTCACCCCACCCAGAAGACAGACTGGTCTCCCATTTTGGGAGCCGAGTGAGAACTCGTATCTTAGTGGTGAAGCTTCTTCGGGACTAAGCTTGACTTTGAGTCCGAGCTCAGCTCCGGGCGAACAGGGCGAGGTTCTTCCTCCTTTGCCGGTTGGTTGGCCGGGGAATTAAGTCCTGCCAGGACCTCCTGCTCCTCCTGGGCCTCTGGGCGGCCTTCCCTTAGTGGGAGGGGCCAACCAGAGGTCACAACGCTGTGTCCCATGGACCAGTTCGTGACTTACAGCCCAGGAGTTAGGAGAATGCTCCCTTGGACCGTCCTGACTTCGGCAGGAGACTATCCTGCTTGTTCGCCCTGAGTTGCCGGTCTTCTCCGACCGATGCTTCTCGGATGGGTGGGGTGCCCATCTTGGGAAATGCAGAGTGCGTTGCCTCTGGTCCTCTTGTGAGTCCCGATGTCCTTCCCGCTCGCTGGAGACAGATGGTCCGATTAGCCGGCACCGCTCGCTCCGCTTGTACGGGGTCTAGTGGTATAAGTCCAAGTTGGATTATTCCAAGACCATGTGCTACCTACTCCGCCAGGTTTGGTCTATCCCCCTTGTCTCGGTGCAAGGAGGTTCTCTGCATTGGGCAGTTGCTCAGTTGAGGCTACCTAGCCATTTCATGGCAGGAGCCCGATTCCCTGGCTGCGGCCCTGAGCCGGGTATAGGCTGTGCCTCATGAGTGTCTCCTCTGCCGGAGGTAGCACAGGATCTTCTCCCTTTTCCCTCCGGGGAGAATACTAGGCCGAGACTGTTTTTTTGCCCGCCCCTCAGCAAGGCTTGCTGTAAGGGATGCCATCGGGGCCACGGACCCCGGGCCCCTCCGTGCCTCTCCCCCATTTCCCTTGACCTACGGGCAAGGCGAGGAGGGATTTGGCGCAGGTGATGCTGGTAGCCCCAGACTGGATTGCCAGTGCTGGTATCCAGCTCTCCTCAGTCTCAGCCACAGGCTCCCGAGACGGTCTCTAGTCCACCGGTCCTGTCTTTCCTTTTCAGGGGAAGGTTATCCATCTGGACCTTCTATCCCTGCACCTGTTGGCCGTCCCCTGTACGGCTAGGGGCCAGGCCTAGGGTCTTTTGGCAAGGTCCTCGACCTTCGAGGCGTCCTGCTAAGAAGTCTGCCAAGATGCTTGTCCTTTGGGAGAAGTTTTCCTTCTTCCGATGATGGGATAGGGCGGTGCCCTTCCCCGTCCCTGGGCATAGCATTCCGGACCATTTGCAGTCCATCCTTAGACTAGGGCTTCGGTCGACGACCCTCTGGGTGCTTCTGCGGTCACCACTGTCTTCCGGGCATGGGCTGGAGGGTAGCTGGTGGTATGGAGAAGGTGGTCTGGCACTTCTAGGCCTCGACCATGCCTCCCCCTTTGGGAGAGTATCCCTGTTTCTGCGGGATCCTTGCTGGTATGGGCTTAGCTCATGAGCAAGCCATCTGAACCTTTGCACAGGTGCGTTTTCCCCCACCTGTTGTGGAAGAACACCTTCTTGGGGCCACTCCGCCATCCAGAAGGCTGGGAGAGTTCCAGGCACTCCTTTAACCTCCCTGTCCGGTCTTCCACAGGGACTAGGTTGTCCTGCGCCCCACCTGAAGTTCCTCCAGGAGGCGGTGGTGGAGTCTTCCCTTTGGGGGTTTTGCTTCTGCCGGGGTTTATCCCCATTCACACCTCGGAGGCCGTATTCAGGTTCCATGGGAACCATTTTAACGCTCACCTCGTGAGAGCATAGAGCTTAAATTCGGGAGAGGTTCGCCAGCTGTCCATCACCTTCGCTGAAGCCGCATCTGGCAGATTGCAGCCCAGTGGAAGACGAGCGGGTGGGTCACCCCTGCAAGGTCTCCACTTTAGGTGGGCGTGGCATGGAGCCTCCCTGAGGATAAAGCGCTTTTTTAACCCGTCCCTTCCGCTGCATCGGTGGCTGCTTCAGGACACTCCAGTCCAGGATATCCATGGGGCTTCTGCCCGGAAGCAGGCTTTACTTCCCCTCCACATCGACCTTGGGGTCGGCCGCAGGGTGCTGGTGGGGCCTCGGTTCTCCAGTCTTTCTACCTAAATAGGGGTGTGCGCCTTGCCTCCTCCTCCCGGAGAACTGCTAGAGTTCTGTCAATAGTGTGGATGAACAACATATCCATGTCCCTAGAAATACAGGTTACTCACCTGTAACAGGAGTTCTAGGAATGGTATATGTTGTTCATCCACTCACCCCACCCGACCTCCCCGGCTTCGACGCACAACCTGGCTTCCAGCGGGCTAGATCTGGCATCATGGGGCGGAGCTGAGAGTTTTACCACCCGGGTGGGTGGGAGGAGCCAGCTTGAAGACCTTCCGGCAAGATTTAAAGCGGCAAGGGACCTGCCAGTAAGTGTGGATGTACAACATATACCATTCCTAGAACTCCTGTTACAGTTGAGTAACCTGTATTTCTATGCCATCCCTCCTGCACAGGACACTATTTAAGTTGCACCTGGCACTGGCCACGATGATCCTTATTGCTCCCCTGTGGCTTCTGCAGGTTTCGCTCCCATTACTACAACAATTTACAGTGGCAAGCGCACTACTGTTGCCCATCAGCCCAGATCTGACACAGGTTAGATTCATGTTACTCCACCCCAATCTGAACTCCCTCCACCTCCACGCATTGCTCCTGAGGACGCTTTTTATATCTCGTATCCAGGTCTCCTTGCCAGTGGCAAACATTCTGCTGGCATCTTGCAAACCTGCCAGACGAATCTAAAACTTTTAATGGTAACTTTTCTGTATATGGGCTGCCTCTCGGTCCATGGACCTCTTTTCAGGTCCAGTGACACAAGTCTTGGAATATTTATCCTTGCTCATGGTGACTGGCCTGAGCTGTTCCTCCACTGAGGTTCACCTGGCCTCCATCTCGGCCTTTCATGAACCAGTTGAAGGCAACCTGATTTAAACATCACTTAGCAGCAATGTTTCTGTGGGGAGTGTTCCATCTTTAACCCCAGTCAGATGTCCTGCCCCACAGTGGGACCTTAATTTTCGTTCTGGACGATTGACCCTGGCCAAGTGCGACTTTCGTTTTCTTTCACAGAAGACTCTATTTATAGTGGCAGTGACTTCTGCCAGACGTATTTCTGAACTTCACTCTAAGGTACTGAGAATCTTGCCTTATTTTCCACAAAGACAGAATTTTCTTACACATCATCTCCTCCTTTTACCGACAGTGGTTTCGGAACATACTAACATATTAAAATGCCGGCAGAATAGGCCTAATGGTCTTTCGTGTCTGCTCGTTTGGTCAGCCCCCACCCTGGGTGCTGACCTTGCTGCCCCCCTCGCCTTCTCTGGCTTCTCCCTTCCCAGTTCCGGATATTCTTGCTGCATTGGATTTTGCTTCCAGAACCCTTCCCCTGTACCTGTCCCACCCCCTCTTGAACCCCTCCAATGTCTCTGCCTCCACCAGCCCCCTAGGCAGCGCATTCCACGGCTCCACCACCCTCTCAGTGAAGTAGCACCTCCTCCTTTCTCCCCTGAATCTTCCCCATCCAGCTTCCACCCATGCCCTCTAGTGGCCCCTCCTCCTTCCTTCGAAGCACCCTGACTGTTCCTCCCCTATTTACCCTCTTCATGTACCTGAAGACCTCTATCATGTCCCCCCGGTCCCTTCTCTCTTCCAATGTGTACATATGTAGCTCTTTGAGCCTCTCCTCATAGGTCCTGTCCCCCAAGCCCCAAATCATTTTGGTTGCCCTCCTCTGGACCCTCTCCAGGAGGTTAATGTCCCTCTTTAAGTGTGGCCTCCAAAACTGCACGCAGTACTCGAGGTGCGGCCTCACCAAGCAGTTATACAGAGGGAGTCACTTCCTCCTTCTGGAGGTGATCCCCTAGCGATGCATCCCAGCATCCTGTTGGCCTTGGCTGCTGCCCTCCACAAGTCTCAGAGTTGTTCATCTTGACATCCACCACCACCGCCAGGTCCCTCTCAGCCATCGAGACTGTAGCATTTCCCCCCCAGGGTGTACACTTGGCCTGGGTTTCTGGCCCCCAGGTGGAGTACCTTGCATTTCCCTGCATTGAACCTCAGCTTCCACTTTCTAGACCATCTTTCCAGAGCCTCCAGGCCCCCTGTAGGGCCACCCTCCCCTCCTCCCCATCCACCACCGCCCCCAGTTTTGAGTCATCCGCAAAGAGACTCATCTCACTCCTGATTCCTGTCCTTATGTCAGAGACGTAGGTGTTGAACAGAAGGGGCCCAAGGACTGATCCCTGTGGGACCCCACTAATGACCCTCCTTGGGAATGAGACTATCCCGCCAACTACAACCCTCTGGGTCCGGTCCTGGAGCCAATTGCCTATCCATCTGGTTCCCCACCCCCATTTCTCCCAGCTTATCCAACAGACCCACATGAGGAACAGAGTCAAATGCCTTGCTGAAGTCTAGAAAGAGGACGTCCACTGGTCTACCCAGGTCCAAGGCACTCATCACCCTGTCATAGAACTCCACCAGGTTTGTCTGACACGATTTCCCCGGGATGAATCCATGCTGTCTATCGTCCAGGCACCCTGACTTATCCAGGTCCCTCCCTAGCCTCTCCTTGACATGCCCTCCATCACCTTGCCCACCACTGATGTCAGGCTGACAGGCCTGTAGTTCCCTGCCACCTCCCTTGATCCCCCATACTCTGAATCAATCTATAGAGCTACCTGTTTATTATCCTGAGCATTCCAATCCAGGGGAATCACTTCTACACACTTGCAGTGTGCACAGGATGCTCAGATATTACACATCGAGGGCTACGCCACTCAGAATGACACCACAACTCATTGTCTACTTTGCACAAGGCTCCCTGTTACAAAACAGACCCTTTCGATGTGGCTGGCTAACTGCTTTACTTTCTAACAAATACAACAAACTACTACCTGGCTCTATCCTTGCCCACTCTACGAGAGCCATAGCTGCTACAACTGCTTGCTTCACAGGAGTGTCCATTACAGATATATGTAATGCAGCCACTTGGTCCACAATCCATACCTTCACAATATCGCCTCCCACCGAACGGCCTTCGATCATGCAATACTGCAGGGCGTTCTCTTATAATCTTCCACCCTTCTGATATTACTGCTCAGGAGTCATCCCAAGAGTATTATCTGTTGCAAGAGATGTCCTCGAAGAAGATAGAACAGTTGCGTACTTACTGTAACAGTAGATCTTCGAGAGAATCTCTTGCAGCAGGTGCGTTGCCTCCTTTCCCCATTCTTCTTTAAGAGAACAAATTATTTTCCATCCACACATATGTAAGTGGAAGGTTTCTAGGGCACCTCGGTTTCCCCTCGATTCACCTATCAGCGAGCTGAAGCCAGCGGGGAACTGAGAATGCCCACACTGATATAGTCACACAATGATGAGGTCACAGTGTGGGTGGCCCCTAGGCAAAGTCTGCTGCAAGAAGCTGCCGTGCAGAAGAGCGCCCTCTGGCGAGGACCCAAGAGTATTACCTGCTGCAAGAGATTGTCTCGAAGATCTACTGTTACGGTAAGAACGCAACTGTTCTTTTCTGTGTTGTAATGGAACTTCAAATTCTTTTTAAACTATAACTGCAAATACACTTGATAAGATTTTGTGTGGTAACAAAATGTCAAATTTGTTTTAAACTGCAAATACACAAGATAAAATGTTGTGTTTGTTATTTAACTATTTATTTACTTACTGTATCAAGGACAGCCTAGCTGAGATGCAGTATCTTGTTTTCAGTGAGGTCCTGCTTTTCCTCATTTTTGCAGCTGGATGGGGTGAAGCACTGAGAGTTAAGTGACTTTCATAATGTCAGACTGCATGCAAGTGGCTGTGGTGGGATTTAAACCTGAATGTTCTGGTTCCTAAGCCAGTATTCTGGCCACAAGACATCTCCACTGTAATATGTTCAGCACACAGAACACTGGGGTCAGTAAACATTAGGAGAGCAATGAACAATGAGAAATAGTTACGTATAACAAAGAAATCGCTATCCTGACTCCCCTCTTGACCCATTTTGCACCTCTATCAGATGGTGCTCTTTGCCCTTGAATTTTATATTCTGCCAACTTTATAAACTATTGCCTGTTTTTTGACAGCATTGAATCTGTCACCTTGTGAGAGGCTTTGGCATGACCCCTTGTAAAGGCCATTCTCTTTTTAATAAGGTCCCACTTAGATTGTCTCTTCCACATCAACGCTCTGGTTGAAAGAAAGGAGCTTCTCCGATGCCACATTTTTTATAGAGGGGGCAGACAGGCAGAGAGATAAGATTGATATAGGTTCTCCTTGCAGAAATATGTATTTCAGTTGCCTCCTTGCATGCTGAGCTATAACTCTGAGAGGAAACCTGAAGGATTGCATTTCTGCTGAGGTAAGCAGGACAATGAGAGCAGGCCATAAATACAGGCATTTAACGGGGCCCTCGCAGCATTAAGGGACCTCTCACTGCGCACGCTGGAGACTGCTGAAGTCACTTCAATAAATCTCAATTACAATTTATTGCTGATTCACAGTATCCATCCCTTCCCATGTACAGCACAAAATTGACTCAGAGTATGGTTGGGGGGGTCCATAGGGAGTTGTGCTATTAGAGGCACATGGTAAAATGAAAGGCTATTCCCATTTCCCAAAGAGAGGGGCTGTTTATTGCCAAGATGAATGGCTCCTTATCGTCTCCTTGCCCGGCTTACAGTGAAGAGCTCACTATTACTTGTGTTTGCACTCTGACAGTATCCATACGTACTAGAGTTGTGTACTACTGTAGTAAAGCCAGCCCATTGGTCAGCTGCACAGCTCTCTGCCACCCTGCAGACCCTCTGTGCTATGTCGCCTACACTCCCCCGCCTCGCAGAGCAGATGGAATCCACAGCTGGTAATGTGGCTTCAGTTTGAAATCGGAGTTATGTGTTTGAAATTAGCCAGTAATGTTCTTGCTGTTCTGCTCTGTGGGTAGGGAGTTCCTAAGGAATGCACTAGCAAATGGGCAGGAAGGAGGGGTGGAAGAACAATGGGGAATAATAAAAACTGCCATCACAGAGGTAACGAGCCTTTGTGTGAAGCAAATAAACAAAACAAGACAATGTAAGAAACCACTATGGTTCTTAAAGGAAATGGCAGTGAAGGTTCAAGAGAAAAAGAAAGCATTCAGGGAAGTACAAGGAATCAAGAAGGAGCAGGAGAGAGAATCTGTATCAGTTAAAGCAAAGGAGGCTGGAAGGCAGTCAGAACAGCAAAGGCCCAAACCGAGGAAAAGATAGCCAACTCAGTTAAGAAGGGGATAAAATCTTTATAGGTTCATCAGGGAGCAAAGGAAGACCAAGGGAGGGAGGGTGGGCAGAGGAGACTGTGAAAAGCAGAGATACTAAACAAATATTTTTGCTCAGTATTTACAAATGAAGAGGGAGGTACATAAAACAAACAGTAGTAACACTCTGGATACAGAAGTTGATACCAGCCCATTTACAGAAGAAAGGGTTCTGAAAGAACTCTTAAAACTGAAGGTGGACAAAGCAATGGGGCCTGATGGGATTCATCCCAGAATTCTAAAAGAGCTAAGGGTAGAACTAGTGACACCACTGACTACCCTTTTTAACAAATCATGGGAGGATGGGGTGGTACCCGAGGACTGGAGGAGGGCAGATGTGATTCCCCTTCACAAAAGTGGGAGCAAGGCAGAAGTAGGAAACTACAGACCTGTTAGTTTAACCTCAGTGTTAGGGAAAATGATGGAATCACTTCTGAAGGAAAGAATTGTCAGCATCTAGAGGCCAGAGGGCACAGGACCAGGCAGCATGGATTCACAGGAAGGTCATGCCAGACAAATCTGATAGATTTCTTTGACTGGGTGACCAAAGTAGTAGATCAGGAGGGGCTGTGGACATGGCCTACCTAGACTTTAGCAAGGCATTTGACACAGTCCCACACAAAGATTAATATACAAGTTAGCCAGCCTGGGAGTGGGTCCCAAGATGACAGCCTGGGTAAAGAATTGGCTGGAGAATAGGACACAGAGTAATAGTAAATGGAGTCCTCAGAAAAAGGAGGGTTACTAGTGGGGTGCCGCAGGAGTTCAGTATGGACCGGTCCTCTTCAATGTCTTTATAGTTTACATTGCGGAAGGACTGGAAAGAAAAGTATGTCTCTTTCAGATGACACTAAGATCTGCAACAGAGTTGATGCACAGGGTGGGTGGAAAGGATGAGAAGGGACTTGGCAAGGTTAGAGGAATGGTCAAATGTATGGCAGCTTAGATTCAAAGCTAAGAAGTGCAGGTAATGCACCTGGGAACAAAAACCCAGGGAAGAGTACACAATGGGGTGAGATACTAACAACAACAAAATGGAAAGGGACCTGGGGTACTCATATCAGATGACCTAAAGGTGGGCAAGCAATGTGAGAGGGCAGCAAGGAGGGCTGGGGGGATACTGGGATGCATAGGGAGAGGCATCACCAGTAGAAAACAGGAAGTTATTATCCCTCTGTACAGACAGCTGGTGAGACGCCATCTGGAGTACTGTGTGCAGTTCTGGAGACCCAATCTCCGCAAAGACATAGACAGGATGGAAGCTGTCCAGAGGAGGGCAACTAAAATGGTGCAGGGTCTGCACCGGAAGACATATGAAGAGAGACTTAAGGAGCTTAATATGTATAGCCTCGAGGAAAGGAGAAGAGGGGGGACATGATAGAAACTTTCAAGTACCTCAAGAGAATCAACAAAGTCCAAGAGGGTAGCATCTTTCAAAAAAAGCGGTGCGCAAGAACAAGAGGGCACAGTTTAAAGATAGACGGGGGGCGGCTCAGAGGTAATTTAAGAGTATTTTTCACAGAAAGGGTTGTGGATGCATGGAACGGCCTTCCGGAGGAGGTTGTGGAGTCAAAATCAGTGGTGGAATTCAAGCATGCATGGGACAGTGATAAGGCAATTCTGGGGGTTGGGGGTAAGAAGAAGTAGGCTGCTGGTTAACTAGGATCTGCAGCTTATCCAGTAGGTAGGGAAATGGGCAGACTGGGTGGGCCAAGCGGTCCTTATCTGCCGTCAAATTCTATGTTTCTATGAGTTCTGCGTGGATTTCTAGAACATCCAGACCACTTAGATTTGGACCCTTTGTTCTCTACACTTAACTGCAAGCTGAGCAAGGGACCTGTTAGGTCCTGGGCATTGGTCTACACAACCAACAGGACGGACTTTTCAACATAGATTATCCTGCAGTTTTTGCCTGCTGGAATAAGATGCTCAGATGTAGTATTTTTACAGTTTAGATTTTCAACAGGGCCATTTTTGTTTTTGACTTTCCTTTGTTTTTGGTTTTTGTTTTTTTGCCGCCGACTGGCTTCCTCTCGGTCCGCCCCCTTTGCCACTCCATCCCATGGGACTTGCCCTCTGCCCCAAGGCACACCCTGGCATACCCCCCAGGGTGGGCCATTGGGGAGGGGCCAGTACTCCCCGATCAGAGACTGAAGGTGATCCGGGGACAGAGTGCAGTGTCCCGCTACGTAGGGCTCAGCGGGTACGGACGTCCTTCTGCTTAAGTCTGGTAATTTTGTATGCTTGTTCCCCAGGGAGGCATGGCATGCAGTGATGTTATGGCACACGGCCGAATGTCTGACATGCTTCCCACGCATATGAGCTCTGGCTGTCAGACCTCTAGCCTCTGCTGGGGGCCAGTCGAGAAACGGGTGCTTCCCAACCCTATCTCCCCAGAGGAAAAGAGCAGTCCATAGGATGCTCAGTCCTCCTCCCCTGACTGTCCCTCCGACTTCCAGGTTCCCTTTCATACCCGGGTCATCGGCGTTCTCGTTCTATGACATAAATAGCAGGCGCCAGAATTTCAAAAGGGTCAGATGCAAGTGCAAATGTATGCTGCTTCTACATCTGCCCACTGGCGTCTGCGCAGCCTTGCTGATAGTGTCAAAAAGATGCGTCCGCCTGCGACAAAATAAAGTCATGGTTTGCGGTAAAAAAAAAGATGCAAGCAGGATTTGTATCATTTTTTTGCTGCAATTCCGTCTTTTTGTTACGCAACACTTGGATAGCGTTATTTTATGCATTTCTGTTTTGAAACCAGTGGCAAGCAGAACGTGAATGGATCTTTTTGAAACTCTTACCCCTGCATCTGTAAAAGAAATTTCAGAAACCCCCATATATCTAACATTTGCATTGTTGTAACCTATGGTATCTGTTATACCACCCAAACTCTGCTCTGTTTACGAATTTATTGTGATACGCTTGTACAACAACCCATGTTACTGTCCTTTTCATGTATGTTTGTTCTTCTCAACCCACCGACATTGAACCTTTGTAAATGAGCTAATAGCTCAAAGGAACTTTGTAATTCTGAAATGTTATAAATAAAAATAAAATAAATTTGCATTGCACTCCCATTTCCTAGATTTTTGGCTTAGTCCTGACATCTCTCATTTCATTATTTCATGTTAGCAAGTAGTGGGGCAAGGCTGATACTGAAGAAGTAGCATTATGGCTTGCTATGCCAGTAATCTGAGTTCAAGGAATGGACTTGGGTGGGCTGGTCGGAGGACATGTATCGAACATCCCAGGAACCAGCACTCTGTCTTCTTTTGGGGGTTGTTTTCCGCTGTTTGACTGTCGCCTGGCAGAGGCCGTCAGACAGCACAGTGGAATGATAGCAAAGGGAGGGGCAGCTTCCCAGCTTTCGGATACTGGCATGCGCGCGCGCGTGTGTGTGTGTGTGTGTGTGTGTCTGTGTGTGCGTGCCCTTGGGGTGGAAAAAAGGAGTTGGAGAAAAAAGCACTTTCCTGGCATTGTGCAAGCACCCCCACCACCACCACCCCTTACAGGCCCAAACACACTGACATAGCAGGCAACTCACCAGAAATGTGCTGTGGGGAGACACTGGCAATCTGCAGGAAAGTGCACTCCTGCTCAAATTTAAGGGAGGGCTACCTTACTTAACATTGAATTTTAAAGTTGGTATTGCTTTGTGTTTTGTCTTTTTTTTTCTCTCTCCTTTTTGAATCAAGAAGGAATTTGCAGAACTGTTAATCTTGTGAGTTTAACTTCAGAAGGATTGAAATACCGCATAACTGGTTTCCCTTGTGTTTACTGGATTATTTATCTACTAGTATTTTGTGACAGGTTGCATCAAACTATGATCTTCCCTTGTCAATCTTCACCATTCATTACTGCTTGGTTAAGCCGGAGGCACCCTTCTGAGGAGTGTTTTTTTAGGTTGGCTCCAGGCGCGCATCTCGGCCTTGACGTGTTAAATCATCTTGAGGCGGCTGTTAGGTGCCAGACTCCTCCTCTATCTCAGTTCTGTTTCTCCTGCCATCGAGGCTGCACCTGCTGCGCAGTAGCGCAAATAGTTTAACGGTTTCGTAGTTCTTCAAGACTCCTCATTTCTCAGACGACTCTCTCGACGCCGTATACCGGTAAGACCGTTCCTTTCCTTTCTTTAATACGGCGGCGAGTGCTTTATTGCTGTTTTTTCTTGTTTAGTTCGCATCATGTCAGGTTCGGGAGCAAGGCGTAAGTCGAAGGCGGGCCGCGCTCCTATGCGTCGGTGCTCCTGTAGCTGGCATTTTTCCGTCTCGGACCGGCATGATGTCTGTCTCCGTTGCCTGGGACCCAACCACAACATGGATGCGTGTGACGCCTGTTTCTCCATGGACCGTCGTGTCCTCGAAGTCCGCGCGTTCAAGCATGGCAAGGCCCCGCCGACCTTCGGGGGACGGCGTCGCTCCAGGGATTCCCAGGTAAGGTCTCTAGGCCCTTCCCGTGTCCCCTCCGGGGCCTATACGGTCCGAGGAGGAGGAGGTTCTCGTCTTCTCTTGCGAAGAGGAAGCTCTCTGCGCGGTGTCGGGGAGCGCTGTGATCCTCCGGGGCCGTGACGGGACACCGCCTCGGCAGTCACCTCCTCGGAGGTGCAGGCTCCCCCAGTGTCGAGGCCTGCGCCTGTTGGGCCTGGCACCAGTGGACCCTCAACGCCGCCCTCCGGCGCTGTTTCGGATCCGCGCCGGTGATCGAGACGGCACCGTAGGCGGCGCCGCTCTGGCCTTCGGCGCCGCTCGCAGTGCCGCAGGCCTGGTTTGTTCTCTCGGCGGCGCCGGGTTGGGTTCCGGCTCCAGGGGCGGCACCGTGGGCCTAACTGGCACAGCAGGGGAGCCAGGGCTGGGCCTAGCAGTCGCGAGCGGACTACGGTCGTCCGGCGCCGTCCCTAGCACCGGCGCCGTTAGCGGCGCCGTTCCTCTGGGGACCCCCAGGGTTGCCAGAGTGGAGGTTCTGCTGGTCTCGTCCTCTTCGGAGGTCGATGACTCAGACGTGGACCCTTCCTGGCACCCTGACTCTTCGGGGTCGGGTCCCCAGTGACGTGGTGCTAGGTGGCACAGCGGGCCCCTCCCGCTGTCTCCGCTCCCGTCCTTCCCTGAGGACCCTCGGGCTAAGGGTGGCCCCGGGTCCCGGAGGGGTGATGTGGTGGGGACTGGGGGGGGGGCTCTCCCTCCTAGAGGGTCTGTGACAGCTACCCTTCCGGGTGCTGTTGCCACCTCTTGGGGTGGGGGAACGCTGGAGTCGAGGAGTAGGGCTCTCTCGGAGTCCAAGGGGTCGAGGGGCGGGTGACGGTCGTCGTGGTCTCGGCCGGCCACCCCTCGTGGGGTGTCTAGGAGCCGTAGCGCCGAACCCCGCCTTTCCCTCTTGGGCCCCGGGACTCCCTCTGGTGGCGTTGCTGTGGACTGCCCTTCTGGATCCATGCAGTCCCAGGTTCGTCACAGGGGAGGATCCCCTTCTGGGCTCTTCCAGGCCTCGCATCTCCAGGGTTCCGTTTTGCGACCTGGTTTGTTGTCCGGGATCCCGCCAGCTCGGGCTCCGTTCCCCGGATTTCAGAGCCCTAGCAGAGGTCAGTTGCCTCTTCGCAGATGCCCTTCTCCAGTACCTCTGCAACCACCCCCTGCTCTTCCAGGCCATGTCGGTCCTACGGGTCCATTATCCTGGGAGCAGTACAGAGGTTCTGCGGCGGCCTTCCCCTCATACGTTAGATACATACATGAGCGGGTCTTTCGACTCTTCCCCACCACCGCAGGAATCTTCTGGACATTCGAGCTCCCCATCATCCTCGTCTCTCTCCTCTGAGGGAGAGGAACCCCTGGCTCATCTTTCCTCCGACGCTGATTTCACTGAATATCAGCGATTCCTTTCGAGGATGGTGAGGGATCTTCGAATCTCTTACGTTAGGCGAGACAATACTGAATGGGAGACGTATGAATTCCTTGGAGAATTCAGTGCCCAGCACCTGGTGGTACCTTCCTGGCCTATCCCTTCCAGGAGGCGTCTATCCGTTCTGGCAGTCACCAGCCGCCTTCTCCAGCCCGGTAGACTGTCAACGGTAGTTGTGCCCTCGAATCCTGGGTACCCTTCCCAACCCGTCCTCGGGTTTGGTATACCTAGAGACTCCTTCTGGGCGTTGCATTGCGCATGACCATCCACGGATTCGGATTCCCACATTCGACCGGTGGGGGCGAAGAGTGTTCTCTTCCTCTCGTGCGGTGGCCTGCATTGCATCACATGAGGCTCACCACGCTGCCTACAATCGGCATCTGTGGTCGATGCTCTCCCAGCTCTTAGCATCAATGCCTGATATGGAGCACACCAGACAGGCTATTGCCCTCTCTGCTATAGGCCTGGAACTGGCAAGACACCAAGCAAGGGCATCTTATCACGCTAATGAGGTGGCTTCCAGGCTTGTGGGGACAGCGATCTGCATTAGGCGGACGGCATGGCTTCGTCTATCAAGGTTGTCACCCCTGGCCCGGCGTAGGGTGATTCGCTCCGCTTTCCGGGGGACCTGTCTCTTTTCCTCCAGAGCTAGGAGACTTCTGCAGGGGCTTCCTCTGTCTCCCCGTCCTCGGGGGGCACCTCCTAGCTCTTCTCCCACATAGGCTTCTCTCTGCATTAGCCAGGGTCTTCCCCTTCTGTTTTTCACCAACAGGAGGCTGGGGGTCTTGTTCCCTCAGGGTTCTACCCCCCCTTTTTTAAGGGGGGAGGGGGGCTTGGTACTCACCCAAGCAGTAATGAATGGTGAAGATTGACAAGGGAAGATATGAAAATTATGTACCTGCCGTAATTCTTGTATCTTCACCATTCATTACTGATACCCTCCCACCTTCCCCTCAGTGGCCTCCTTCTGTGGCATCTCCCCCTCCCGTCTGGTTCCTCTTACTTTTCTTGGCCTTTATGCCAAAAAAAAAAAACTTTTCTATTTTTCCATTCTTAGTGAATGGATCTTCCTTTTTCCTCAAGGTAAGAGGAACGAGCACGGTTATAATTTTCTCTACTTCTGAGGGAACTCTTTCTGACCACCCTGTCGGTGCGATTCCTTGCCTTCTTCAGGTCATGCAGTTTCACGGCCCATGTGGCCATGCCTGTCTTGGCCTCGGCAAAGTCAAGAATCCTCCTGGCAGGTATTATTTCTAGCGCTTCTAGCTTCTGACTGAACTTGTCAGCTCTGAGTGTCTGTCTGCCTTGCCCCAGGGAGTCTGATTGAGTTCCACTCTATTTTTCATACAAAACTGCCTTCGAGAAGGCATAGTCTTTTCCATACACTGCTGTGTTAGCACCTAACAAGGTGCGAAGGGACTTAGTCCCCTTCCTGGCTGGGCGCTCTACTCGGAACGGGCTCTGCCCGGACAGTCTAGGAGCCCTCAACTAGGATGAAGGGACTGGGCATGTTGAGAGTCCAGAGAGTCTGCCCTCATTCAGATCTCTTCAGGTGGTTCGGTTGAACCTCCCCTCAGTCCTAACAACTGGGGTTCTTGCTCCCTTGTTAGTCTCGAGCCTATAAGCCTCTCAACCAATGCTCGATGGGCACTGTTCTCCCTCTCAGCATGCCCCCTTTTCTTCTTCTCCTTCTCCTTCTTCTTCTACTTTCTCTTTCCTTCTCTCTGTTCCTCCCTTAGAGCCGCCCCAGAGAGGAGGCCCTGCAGTCCCTTAGGGTAGGAATTCTCTCTCCTCTGTCTATTCTCTACCGGCTTATCCCTTTTCAGTTTATATCCTTCCTTTTCTATCCCTCTGCTCTCTTGCCTCGCTCTTTTTCTTACTCTTATTTTCACCTCTAGTGCCAACAGAACTGAGATAGAGGAGGAGTCTGCGACCCATCTGGCCGCCGCATGACACACAATACGTCAAGGCCGAGGGCGGCGCCTGGAGCCGACTCCAAAAACAAAAACTCCTCAGCGGGATGCGCCGCCTGGCTTAACCCAAGCAGTAATGAATGGTGAAGATACAAGAGAAGATCAAGAATTACGGTAGGTACGTAATTTTCATTTTTGGTGCAGTGAACTGTTTACTGGTGGCAGAGGATTTTTTCTTTGTGAACTCTGCAGTTTGTGTATTCAACCTAGACAGGGTCTTGGGTTGTGGAAACTGGTTCCTTTGTCTTCAGAGCACAGAACATCAGGTTGTATTGGGCCAGGGGAGGCTTACATTATAGGTATTGGGCCCAACTGCTTGATTTTTCTCTGACTGTAATTGTCTTTTGCTGGGTATATTCTCTGGTAGATTGTTGTGCAGGTTGCCTTGCTGAAAGGAAGGTCAACACTCACCAGAATGGTGGGTCAGAGTTTGCAGCTGATTGTTTCAGAGGGAACAGGCTTGGGCCCAACCCCCCTGCCCCTCACCCTACTCCACCCCAGGGTGTCATTTCCTTTATACCAAGGGTTCTGACATCACTACCCCAAGAGGGCACAGGAGCATACAACTGTCATATTCTTATCAATCCAGCACACTGCATTGACGGTACCTGCACTCACAAACTAACAAAAAAACAAACAAAAAAAGGTGAAAGACAGATATGTGGGGTGTGGTGCAATGCAATACCTGTGGGGTAGCAGTCTTCCATTCTGGAGGCTGCTGTGTTGCCCTATTTGCAGTCAACTCTCTGCTCTGAGGGAGGCGGTTGCCCGTCTCCAGTCCGAATTGGACAGGAGTAGGGAAACCTCCCCCACCCAGGGAACAACAGGGCCACCACCGCTGCCTCAGAAATTGCCAAGAAAGAGGAGCAGTTGGACCATGGTGGACTCGGGGAGGGTGAGGGTGGTAGAACAGAGGTGCATCTTTCCAGTTGCACCTCTCCACAATCCTTATGCTGTACTGGTGGAGCATAGTTCCCCTATGGAGGCACCCGCTCTGGAAACCAAGGAGGTTGCTGAGAACCACCACAAGGAAGGCCCAGAGGAGGGTGGCATGGGACACCATGGGGGAAGGAAGCAGCTTCTTGTGGGGGGACTCAGTTATCAGGGGGGTAGAACTGGGGGAAAAAGTGGAGAGGGAGATAAGGTGCCTGCCCGGAGCCATGGCTTGGAGGAACGGGAAGCGAATCCTCAGGATTGCAAGAGCATCTGCACAGGAGAGGGAGCTGGACATCATTGTCCACCTAGGGACAAATGACTTAGCTGGCTATGGGATCAGAGCAGTGCAGGAGGAGTTTGTGGAGTTGGGGAGGGGTCTTAGCCAAGTAGTACTTATGGTAACCTTCTCGGAGGTGCTGCCTGTCTGTGGCACGGGTAAGGGCTAGGGTAGTGTGCACCATGCGATTCAGTGAATGGTTGAAAGACTGGTGCAGAGCACAGGGTTTTGGCTTCATTGGGGACTGGGGCTCCACCTGGAGGGATGCACGCCTATACTGGCAAGATGGTCTGCATCTGTCCAGGAGGGGAAGCAGGCTCCTAGGTGATAGGTTTAAATGCTTCCTTGGCAAGCTTTTAAACTAGCCAAGGGGGGAGGCACTGGTGAGACGCAGGGAATTCCTAGCCTTCCCCCACAAAACAGGGTCATCTGCAAGGTAAACACCAAGGTAGAGAGGTTGATAGGGAGCAGGACAGGGGTAAATGGAGAAATGGCCAAAGACGGTAAGGGCAGGGTTGGGACTAAAAGAGCTAAGACCATAAAAAAATTGAAGGTGATGAGTACCAATGGCTGTAGTCTGGGTAACAAACTTCCTGATTTAGCGGCCTTGATGGAAGAGGGAACACCTGGATATTGTGGCAGTCACAAAAACATGGTACACAGAGAACCATGACTGGGATGTAAACATACTAAGGTATGCAATCTATAGGAGGGACGGGGAGGGTAAAAGGGAAGGAGGGGGAAGAGCTCTCTACGTAAGAGAAGGGATCAAAGCAACAGAACTAAAGAGTAAGCAGGCAAAATAGGAGGCACTGTGGGTCACCTTGGAGTCAGGTAATGGCACCACAGTCTACACAGGGGTTGTATACAGACCCCCATCTCAGGGGGAGAAAATGGACAAAGAAATGTTAGAAGGCATCCTTAGAATAGCAGAAAAAAGGGAGATTTTTTTGATGGGGAACCTAAATATGCCAGATGTCAACTGGAGCACATGTGCTGCAGCCACATCCAAGAACAGGGTCATTCTTGATGCCCTGCAGGGGGCATGCCTCAGACAGCTAGTGTTGGAACCCACTCGGGAGGGAGCAATCTTAGACCTGGTACTCTCAAATGGAGATGGTGAGAGGATCACAGACTTAGAAATGGATAGCCATCTGGGAACTAGCGACCATCGAACAGTGTGGTTCACAAAAAACACAACTGTAGAGTCAAGCCATACAAAGACAAAAGGACTGGACTTTAGAAGGGCTGATTTTGGCAAAATGGGTGAGTGCCTAAGGAATGCTCTAGCAAATGAGCAGGAAGGAGGGATAGAAGAACAATGGGAGAAAAGCAAATCTGCCATCCCAGAGGCAACAAGTCTTTGTGTGAAGCAAATAAGCAAAACAAAACGAAGTAAAAAACCACTATGGTTCTCAAAAGAGGTGGTGGGAAAGGTTAGGGAGAAAAAGTCAGCATTCAGGAAGTATAAGGAATCACAGAATGAGCAGGACAGAGAACTGTATCAGAGGAAGCAGGGAAGGCAGTCAGAATAGCGAAGGCCCAAACCAAGGAAAAGATAACCAACTCTAAGAAGGGGGATAAAACCTGTTATAGGTACATCAGGGAGTGAAGGAAGACCAAGGAAGGGACAGTGAGACTTAATAAAGGGGAGTGGAGTTGGGCAGAAGATGACAGGGAAAAAGCAGAGATACTGAATGAATACTTTTGCTCAGTATTCACAAAAGAAGAAGAAGAGGGAGAGGTACCTAAACCAAGCAATAGAAGCACTCTGGACAGGGGAGTCGATAATAGTCCATTCACAGAAGAAAGGGTCCTGAGAGAACTCTTAAAACTCAGGGTGGACAAAGCAGTGAGGCCTGATGATATTTACCCCAGAATTCTAAAAGAACTAAGGAGAGACCTAGTGACGTCACTGACTACCATTTTTAACGAATCATGGGAGGACGGTGTGGTACCTAAGGGATTGGAGGAGTGCAGATGTGATCCCTCTTAAAAAAAGTGGGAGCAAGGCAGAGGCAGGGAAGTACAGACCTGTTAGTTTAACCTCAGTGGTAGGGAAAATGATGGACTCACTTCTGAAAGAGAGAATTGTTGAGTACCTAGAGGCCAGTGGGGCACAGGACCCAAGGCAGCATGGATTCACAGCGGGAAGATCATGTCAGACGAATCTAGTAGATTTATTTGACTGGGTGACCAAAGTAGTAGACCAGGGAGGGGCTATAGAGATGGCCTACCTAGACTTTAGCAAGGCATTTGACACAGTCCCACACATAAGATTATTAAGCAGGTTAGCCACCCTGGGAGTGGGTCCCAGGGTGATAGCCTGGGTAACACATTGGCTGACCAACAGGACACAGAGGGTAATAGTAAATGGAGTACACTCTGAAGAAAGGGTGGTTACTGGTGGGGTACCACAGGGTTCGGTACTGGAACCAGACCTCTTTAATGTCTTTATAGGAGACATTGCAGAGGGACTGGAAGGAAAAGTATGCCTCTTGCAGACTATACAAAAATCTGCAACAGAGTTGATACACAAGTAGGTGTGGAAAGGATTTGGCGAGGTTCGAGGAATGTTCAGAAGTATGGCAGCTTAGATTCAATGCAAAAAAAGTGCAAAGTATTGCACCTAGGAAACAAAAACCCAGGGAAGAGTACACAGTGGGGAGGGGGGCACTAACAACAACAAAAATGGAAAGGGACCTCGGGGTAGTCATATCAGCTGACCTTAAGGTATGCAAACAATGTGAGAAGGCAGTAAGAAAGGCTGGAGGGATACTGGGATGCATAGGGAGAGACATCACGGGTAGAAAACAGGAAGTTGTTATCCCTCTGTACAGACAGTTGGTGAGACCCCATTTAGAGTACTGTGTGCAGTTCTGGAGACCCCATCTCTGTAAGGAAATAGACAGGATGGAGGCGGTCCAGAGGAGGCAACTAAAATGGTGCAGGGTCTGCAACAGAAGCCATATGAGGAGAGACTGAAAGAGCTTAATATGTGTACACTCGAGGAAAGGAGGGACATGATAGAAACATTTAAGTACCTCAAGGGAATCAACAAAGTCAAAGACGGGAGCATCTTTGGGAGAAAGAGATGTGCAAGAACAAGGGGGCACAGATAGAAGGGGGAAAGCTCAGGGGCAACGTCAGGAAGTATTTTTTCACAAAGAGGGTGGTGGACGCATGGAACCACCTTCCTGAGGAGGTCGTGGGGTCAAAAACAGTTGGGGAATTCAAGAATGCATGGGACAGACAGACAATTATAGTGAATGGTAGGAGGAAGTAGGCTGTTGGTTAACTAGAATCTGCAGCTTATCCAATACATAGGGAATGGGCAGACTAGGTGGGCCAAGCGGTCCTTATCTGCTGTCAGAGTCTGTGTTTCTTAATGTGGTCCTGGATAAGGAGGGCATGGGCTCAAAACTCCGCAAACAAAAACAGCGTGGCAAACAGCGCCACAAGCAAAATGCCGTATACACAAATAAGGTCGATAAAAGCATTGACCGTGACAAAATGCCGCACACACAACAGAAACCAACGGGGAAAAATATAGAATGTTTGTTCTTGTGGGGGGGGCACTGCCCCCCACACCCACAATGTTGGGGGCTTTGCCCCCACACACATACACAGAATTATTATAATCAACTCCGAGGGGGCTTGGACCCCAGTGATAAGGTGCAACTTGAAGGGGAAACTTTGTTCCTGAGCTAAAAAAAAAATATATCAGGAGACTGGGAACCAAACCCTAATCCCCAGGTCTCCACTGTACCAGGTGCTTGTGCCTTAGCCACTCCACCACGGGAGCTGCTGGACCAGGCACAGCACCTGAGGCTTCTTCAGCCTTTCCTCTACTCCCCGGACAGCAACAGAGGTAGTGGTATTTCACTACCACTGTTATACCCCCTCACTCTAAATGGTTATGCACTTTACACAGCACAGTTCTTGCTGCACTGTTCTAGCAATGGCATGTTGACCTGGTACCCCAAGGGGTGGATAACAGGTAAGTCCATGAGAAGATTGTGACAGGGCTGTCGGGCAGTGAGAAAAAAACTTAGTAATAAAACGAAAAAAACTAGTATTTGTTGCACTGTTGGCTTCAAAGAATATAAGTGTAACCCCCTAGGTGGCGTTATCCCTAAGGTACTACCCCTGCCTGTATTTCTGACCACAGGTTGAGGGCCTAGATTCAGTATTAAGGTGCCTCCACCCAGAATAACAGTAATGGGGGTGTCTGTCTAACAGGTTATAGCCCTCTGGGAAGCTATAACCACCCACTGACCCTCCTAGTGGCTTGGAACCTTAAACAGCAGTTAACACACAGTCCGTAAATAGCAGTAATAATATGCACACACTCATCACACTTACCACCAGGGTCGGACCTTCAGCAGTATCCCTGGCGACCCCCTGTAAAACAAGGTTAGCAAAACAACTATTTGGCCTTCTTGCCCTTATGCTTCTCAGGACCAGACAAAACAACTGCACACTTTCAGTACTGTAACCCAGCTAGTAATATGCACATAAGCCAGGTTAATTGTGAAAATGAGAATCAGATTTATTTAGGGGTCGTGAACAAGGAAGGGGCGTGAATTTAGTTAAATGATTGGTACTCTGATTAAATTCAGGTTCTTGGCATGCACTTTTAAGTCCCAAATAAATAGTTCTGCAACACTGGGGTTCCCAGGATGGAAAGCTAGCTAGCCAGAGGCGTTGCCTGGGGGTAGCCGTCGTTGCAGCTGATGTTGGGGCCCTTGATGGAAAGAAAAGGCAGTTAGCATGCTCAACAACAAGATGCATATTTGTAATCATGGCCGGTTGGCCAGGTCTCGTGAAACCCAAGAAGTTAGAAAAGAAATCAGGTGGTACCACAGATAATTAAGTGACTTGTTGCAGGGAGCTACCCTGATTGTACTCTTCACTACCAGTTGGCTGTAGTATTGGAAGTGATATGGAGACCTTTTGTTGCTTATTGATGAGCATGGGGAAGCAAAGCCGTCATGACACACCTCTTCTTCACGGCCTTTCGCTCCAGGTGGCCACAGCCTTCGAGTTGTCCCTGTGCAGGGGCTGGATCCTCAAAGCCGTTCTCTTGCCAAGGACAGACTATGGTGCAAGGCAGTTGGTCTGGCCCAGATTGACAAAGACCTAGGCGTGATGAGCACATTGGCAAAGTTTATTTGGTTTGCTGGTGAAGCCTCCAGCTGGCGTAGCAAATCGAGTCGTGAACAGGCAGACTTTGACCCACAAGGAACATTCAGCACATGTAACTCAAACAGCATCAACTTTTCACAGATTGGATACAGTCCGGTTGCTACTTCAGTCGACTACTGAGCAAACCTCTTGAATCCAAAGTCAGTCTCTCACACTGGCTGGACCGAATGCTTCACAGGAGCAAATCTTTGGTCCAAAATGCAAGAAGTGCTTTTAAACTCTCCCATACTTTGTGCCGCAGTTCAGTCTTAAATTGAATGATTCCAGCTTCTGCAATCAGGCAGTCCACTACAGGAGAAACAGTGGCGGGGAGGCAAATTGGTCCTCTTCCCACTGATTCCCCAACGCTTCATTCAGGGAGCAGCTGCTAGGAAGCTCGAGCTGTTCACTCCTCAAGATTCAACTCTGACTGACTCACTGTCTCGTACAGTTCTGGGCATTTCCCTTGGTTTCCAGAGTTGGGGTTGGCTGGGGAAGCTGTCAGCCATAGGTTAGACTCCTCCTTCTGTTCAGTCTAGGCACCAACCTAAAAGCTACAGTTTTCCTTCCCATGAGACACTTGGGCTAAAGACCCTTTGAGATCCCTGGAGTCCTGTTGGTCCACTTACTGGATGTCCCAGACCAAACATAGTGGCTCCCATTCAGAAAGGCAAGCTGCAAGGGAAGCAGGTTAAACAAACTTCTCTATTTCAAATATAACAATACACAACGTAAATAAGTACAGTTCCCATTCAGGCTGCCTCTGCACTATTATCGACTACAGAGTGGAGCAAATTAAAGCAGTATCTGGCCGGTCGCAAGCCTTAAATCACTCTGACCCAGCTCAGACCATTCACTATACACATATTAGCTAGGCTTTTAAAGGGACAGGTGCGGAGGCACAGCCTGCCACTCTCATGAAAATGAACAAAAGCAACCAGATACCCCTGGATCTACTACTTCTACAGGACGCCAGCCTGGCAGTGGGCATTGAAGGAGCCCAGGAAGACATTAAGGTAAACCCCAAATTAGTGGGAGGTTACATAAGACTGTCCCCAACTGACATCACAATAGCCATGTTTGTGACATCAGTCTGCCATCATGACTAGTGCTATGATGTCACAACAAGTGCAAGGTAAAGTAAGAAAATCCTGGTGAAAGCAGACTATAGGGTCTTAGTCACAGACGCTTCAGAGCAGTGTGTGGAATGAGTGGCCAAGTCCACTGAAAAAGTCTAACTCATACCATGATTGGCAGCATGCTACCAGTTTTGTGGTTATTTGCCAGCCAGGTTTAAATAACCCTGTGTGAGCTTGAAAGACCGTTTTCAGGGATAAATTGGCAAACAATAGAGGGAGGCTGCTCAGAATCCTACCTCAGTGCCACCGACATTAAAATAAAACACTGTTCAAAGTCAGAAGGTCAGGCACTCGTGTATTCCAAAGAGACACCACACAAATAAACAGTGTGTTATTTATTGAAAATTCCAATACAGTGTTCAGTGCAGCACGAATAGCAAGGAACTCATACACCATCAACATTTCATGCTGCTGAACAGCTGCTTTCTCAAGGTTGAAGATAAATGGCTAAAACGAAGATAGATGATTTATTTTCATTTCAGATGCTTCATTAGCTAAACACAGTTATTTATCTGTAAAGTTTGACTCTCACCTACATTGTATAAATTATCTCGTGTTTTTTTTTAATGATAAATTAACTTGTGTCCTTAGGAAGAAGAAGCCATGAAAATTAGCTTTACTTTTAATTGTGTTTTTCCTGCCAACAAATGCAGATACTACTGCTGATCTGCAGGAGGAGAGTATTGTGATCCATGATCTTCCAGGAATCGATTTTCACCATTGATTCCCACTAGTAGGTCTCACCAGGGGGCACTAGAATCTGCAGGAACCATAACTTTTCAGGAGGGCCGGCGCCAAGGTAAGGTGCACGCATGCACCTCAAGGGGGAGCTTGTGGCGCTGGCTTACCTTGGCACCAGCTCTGAACCACTTCAGTTCCTGTTTTCCTGTTGTCGAGTGAGCATCATTTTTTTTTTTTATCGTATTTCTATTTTTTCCTCCTGCAGTCACTGACCTGGTATGATCCAGCCACCGCTCCACTTCCCCCGAGCAACCCTGGAGGCGCATCCACACACCAACTGGCATATGCAGCTGTACCGTCGAGAGGGACCTCCCCTAATCCCCACGCCAGGCCAGGAATCAATACCGGCATGCGTCTATGCGCAACGGGTCCTGCTGGGCAAGGAAGTCACAGCTATCAAGCTGCCACGGTCAATGCTGCCAGTTTTCCTCTGTTGGGTTCCCTGGAGTGTAGACGTGCAGTGACATCTGGGCACAACGTGCCGACATCTGCTGCACTCCACCACTGAGTGCACTGACTCTGACAGTGCCCCCCTGGTCATCACCAGGGGCCGCTGCAGAGCGGTGAAGGCCCACAAACCTCCCAAGGATAGGAGAGCAGTCCTCCAGATATTCGATCCTATCCGTCCCATGCTGACCCCTGACAACCTGGGATCGCGTCCGAACCTGGGTCGCCAGCATGGCTCAAGGTGTGGCATCCAGCACCTCAAAACTTAGCGCCACTGGGCCGACTCTCGAATGCGCATCATTGATAATGTTGCATGCCTGCTGGGAGTCAGAACTTCACATCTATACGACAACAGCTTTCAGTTCTTCTCAACTATAGTGTTTGTTATTTTGCGTCAGTTTAGTGATTTTTACAAAAAAAATTTCTCTCAGGCTCCCTCAGCCCTACCAAGTCAACAGTCGACGACCACAGGGAGCCTATTCAGGCAAGCTGCTCTGGCAGTGGGGCAGTGTCTGATCAGTCTTCCCTATAGGGGATGGGTTCTGACCATGGGCGGTCCAGTGCCTGGGAGGAACAACAGTCCTCCCAGAAGCAAAAAAGAAGCTGGCCCCCTCCCGATCCCAGGTGGGGTTCTCAGCACTACTCGGCCTCGAGTTCTTCTTCTTCTTCCTGTCAGAAAGGGAAGAAACAATACAGCACAAGGTCACCTTCTGTGAGGTCTGCCACAAGATCCTTAGTCTGGAGCTGGAGGCCGTCTCCAGCGCCGTTGGCATCACTGGGGGCCTCTGGTTCTAGGGGGTCGAGGTCTTGGGTCCAGAGTCCTCCTCTGTCTATAGGTGGGGACTCTGGTGGGCAATTACACCATTGGGCAGCTCTAATGGAGCAGTGGGTGCAGTGTCTGGCTCATGTGCCTTTACTAGTGAAGTCAGTCCCTAACTCTTTGAGTCAGTGGAACTGGAGCCCTGGGTAGGGCTCTCAAGCTGAATAGAACATTTGGCTCCATCAATAGCCCTTGGGCCCTTGCTGGTGACATCACTTCCAACTCTTGTCCCACTGGCCGCACCCTCATCTCTTGCCACTGTGGTGGTACCGGCTGCGGTACCATTCCCAGAACTTACTTCGAGACACAGCTCTTGCAGCAGGTAACACCATTAGGACTGAAGCCGGCAGGCGTCAGGACCCCACAGAAAACTTCTAGCTAGCTATCTTCAGCGGGGACCGCCCCCGACGTCGGTCCCGCCTCTGTCAGGCGTAGTACATAAGGGGGCAGTCCCGCCAGATTCCCCAGTTCTTTCCCGCCGTCGACTTGCAAGTCTCGACCCTTCGGTTCCAATTCTAGCGCGCGACGCGTGGTAAAGTTTTCCTTCGGAAAATTTGTTTTTTCTTCGGTCAGTTTATTGTCTGATGTCCTCTCCAACCTCCGGTCATTCTTCGAAGTGCGCCTGTGGGAAGCAGATCCCTTTTAAGGATCCGCATTTGGCCTGCGTCCGGTGCCTAGGCCCAGACCACGACACCCGTTCCTGGTCCTTTTGCCAAGGTTTCAACAGCAGAACCCGGATCCGTCGCCAGAAGGCCCTACAGGCATTCCTGCTCGAGGAACAACTCAAGACCATGGCCTCCAAGGGAGATTCTTCGGAGAAGGCCCACAAACATTCGGAAAAGCATAGGGAGAAGGCCCCTTCCAGGTCCCCGTCTAGGGCCTCTGATTCTTGTAGCTCCGGCTCCAGGTCCGACCGCTCACCTTCCCGGGCCAGTTCTCAGCCTCCCCCTGCTGCAGTGAGAAAATCTTCAGGCTCCTCTTCTCAGGCCAAGACTTCCAGGCCTCCTTTGTCTTCCAAGGCCCTGGTCAAGTCGGAGGACCGCCACCATCACCACAAGTCGGGTTCCCGCCATTCTGAACCTGACGTCAGGTCTGCCTCCTTGCCTCCTCCTCCCAGCGCAAGACCACGGGGCTCGCCTCTCTTGAGAGACCGCCGACCTGACGTCGCCCGCCCGACATTGGCCCTCGCCACAGGTCCCCAGACGACCGCCGCCGCCGTTACGCACCCCGGATGCCGTAGGGGCCGACGTCCGTGCCTGTCCGGATTGAGAAGAGGACCCCGACGCCTCCTACCGACGTCGGTCAGGAGACTATTACAGAGGAGGAGTTGACACAGCCCGAGGACCAGATGGGCAACCCGGTCCTGTCGAGCCTCCCAGGGAACCCTCCCCACAACCCGAGGCCCCTGCGGAGCTGACGCCGGAACCCGACGACCGACCACCGGCGCCCGGTCCGTTGTCGGGTCTTTCTATCTCAGAGGTTAAGGAGCTTCACTTACTGGTGGGATACCATCAAAAAGGACATGGTCCCCACCCCACCTCCTCTCCCACCTCCTCCTCCTTCTAGACCGGTTACCCCTCCGGTTCCTGCTCCCCCTCCTCCATCCGGGTCTGCAGGCCGGTTACCTCCTCCCCAGGAGCCCAGGAGCCCTCCAAGGGGGAGACCAGATAAAAGGAGACCTCCGTCCAGATCCTCTTCTGGGTCACTCAGCCCTAAGAAACCCAGAAGACGCCGCCGTTCACCTTCGACGGAGGACATGGGATCAGAGTTTTCAACAGGATCTAGATCCCCATCTCCCTTCCACATCCCCTCTCCGGACCCACGTGAGCTTCCAAGGTCTCCTCTGGATGACCCCGCGTTCTCGGACATCATGAGACACATCCAAGAGAACACGGGATGGGATGCGGAAGAGTTAGACCCCGAAAGGCTACACCTTGCGAAATATCTTCGGCAGAAGGACCCCAAGCCTGTGGTGGTGCCACCCTTGGTAGACACTTTCGTGGACGTCACCAAGGCAGCGTGGAAGCATCCACATTCACTCCCGGTGATGCCGAAGAAAGCTGACCGCCTGTACAAGGCTCCAAAGGAAGACCAGTACTTGGCTCAGCATCCTCAGGCTGACTGTCTGGTCATAACAGCCTCTCATGACCGGTCCCAGAGACCGCAACATTTGAGCACTCTGCCACCGGACCCGGAGTCCAAACAGCTGGGATCGCTATGGGTAGGGCGCACGTGCAAGCCCGCTACTTGCGCCATCAGATCCCTGAATTACTTGACCCACATGGTGCAGTTCCAAAATGCCCTGTGGGAGCAGGGTCTGGATCTGGCTGAGAAGTTGCCAGAAGGTGAGCAGAAGGAGGAGATGTTGCAGCTCCTCCAGACGGGTTCGGACGAGGGGACTCAAGTGCTACGAGCTGTGTACGACTCCGCGGACTCCTCGGCCCGAGCAGCAGTTTCAGATGTATGCCTCCGGAGGCACTCTTGGCTCTGTGTCTCCGGTTTTACCCCGGACGTCCAGAAAAACATCATGGACGCCTCATTCGAGGGAGAAGTTCTCTTTGGTGAGCCCTCTGAGAAGGTCATCACCAAGCTTCAAGAGGCCGGGAAGGCGGTGAGGTTGGTCCAGGCGATGTACCGACTGAGGCTTAGTTCCTTTCGTAGGAACCAAAGCCATTTTCATGGACAGGCACAGAGACAACAGTCCCGCACCGGTCCACAACAGAGGGGCTCCGGTTCCCACAGAGCCCAGGGTAGACAGCCCGCGGGCTGAGGTCAACGCCCAGCTAAACTGGCCCAGCACGCAGGCCCCTCCGCCACCATAGCCTGACTCCTTTCCGGCCCCCGCCCCTCAGGATCAACGGGACATCAAGGTCGGGGGTCGCATTGCGAATTACCTGCCGGGATGGCAGTCCATAACCACCGACCAGTGGGTTCTTCAGTTGGTCGAAAGAGGCCACTTTATAGAATTCACAGAAAAGCCACCCTCGAGGCCTCCTCTGCTCTCCCGTTACTCAGGTCAGCACAAGCTACTGATCAGACAAGAAATACTCGCGCTCCTGCAAAAGGGGGCGACAGAGTATGTCCCAGAGAACCAGAGAGGATACGGATATTACTCCCACTTCTTCCTGGATCCAAAGAAAACAGGGGACCTCCATCCGATTCTGGACCTCAGCGACCTCAGTATGTCGGTCGCCTACAAAAGATTCCGCATGGTGACTCTTCCGGGTCTTATTCTCATGCTAAAGAGAGATGCATTTTTAGCGTCCCTAGACATGCAGGATGCATACCTGCACATCCCTCTAGCTCAAGCGCACAGGAGGTTCCTGTGCTTCGAGTTTCTCAGCCACCATTTTCAGTTCCGAGCACTTCCATTCGGACTGTCATCGGCCCCAAGGGTCTTTACCAAATGCATGGCAGTCGTGGCCGCGTCTCTAAGGAGACAGGGCCATTATGTGTTCGAGCACTTGGACGATTGTTCATGGCCGCCTCAGAGAGGCGTTGTTACATATCCAGAGTACCCAGGATCTGTTTCGTGCTCCAGGGCATCTTAATCAATTACGAGAAGTCTCTCCTGGTACCGTCAGAGAAACTGCAGTTCATAGGCGCAGTCCTCGACACTGCTCAGGAAGAGCATTTCTTCCAGACAACAGGCGGGCGCATCAGATCCCTCATCAGGGATCTTTCGTCAAAAGACCGTCCCAGCCAGGTCAGTCCTTCGCTTACGGACACATAGCCGCGCCATTCCGACCGTCCCTTGCAAGGCTCCACATGCGGGTAACTCAGTGGATGCTCAAGGTGCAATGGGACCAAAGGCAAGACCATATGCAGCACCCGGTCAGAATCACGAACGCCGTGATTCGAGACTAGCAATGGTGGCTAGACCCAGGGACACTCTCTACGGGTGTCCCATTTATAGCGCTGCCCGGAGGTAATCCTCACCACAGACGCCTCAGGACTAGGGTGGGGAGCACACCTGGACGGGGTGAAGTCCCAGGGAACGTGGACCCCTCAGGAGGCTCACCTTCATATCAACGTTCTAGAGATGAGGGTGGTCCTTTATGCCCTGCAGGCATTTCAGTCAGAGATCCCGCCGAGTACTCTCCTGCTCCAGACAGACAACACGCGCTGATGTGCTACCTCAACAAACAAGGGAGGCGCACACTCACCCCTTTGCAGGAGGCTATGAGGGTGTGGGATTGGGTAATCCGACGCACTAACCTGATCACAGTACATGTTCCCAGGGTGGACAACACAATTGCAGACGGCCTGAGTCGTTCCCAGGCCAGAGTCCACAGTGGGAACTTCTTCAGAAGGTAGCAGAGATCTGTTTCTTCGATGGGGAACTCCAGAATTGAACTTGTTCGCTTCCCATCCAACATAAAACTGCCCAATTTTTGCTCGCTAGATCCAGGGCCTGGTGTCTTCTGGCGAGGCCGTTGTCCCTCTTCCTGGACAGATTCCTCTCGCTTTCCCTCCCTTCCCGTTGATCCAGAGAGTTCTTCTCAAACTGCACAGGAGCATGCAACAATGATCCTGGTGGCCCTTTCTGGCCCAGACAGATCTGGTTCCCTTTGCTAATACAGCTATCCCGGAACCCCGCTCCCATTGCCATTCAGCTCCCATCTCTTGTCTCAGGAGGAGGGTTCACTGGTCCACCCGGACTTACGCTCACTGAACCTGCATGCATGGCTCTTAGAGACATAGCCATTTTGCGACACGGGGTCTCGCAAGAGGTTGCGGAAGTTCTTTCTGCAGCCAGAAAGCCGGCAACACATGCGACGTACGCCATGAAATGGCACCGTTTTTGTCTAATGGTCGCAAGCATGCGGCCTTTCCCCTTTAGGTTGTCCGGTGAAAGCGGTGTTAGAGCACCTGCTCTCCCTTTTCCGTTCGGGTCTCGCCCACTCCTCTATTAAGGTGCATCTCTGTGCCATTTCAGCTTATCACCTTCCGGTGGGACAGCGCACAGTGGCACAATTAGATGCCTGTCGAGAATTCCTGAGAGGGGTGTTACATCTTAGGCCACCCATTAAAGACCCAGTGCCTCCATGGGACTTACTCTTTGTCCTGGAGCAACTCACGCTCCCCCCCTTTGAACCTGCCGCGGATTGCGAGCTGCGTTTTCTGTCGTGGAAAACGTTGTTTTTAGTTGCTGTTATGTCAGCGAGAAGAGTTTCTGAGCTTCATGCTCTCATGTGTAAGGAGCCTTATTTGGTTTTTCACCAGGACAGAGTATCCCTGAGGACGAATCCTAAATTCTTGCCTAAGGTGGTCTCCACACTCACTCTCAATCAGGACATTGACCTGCCTGTCTACTTCCCTAATTATTCTAATAGAGGAGAGGTGCTGCTCCACACCCTGGATGTTCACCGCAGCTTAAGGTACTACCTGAGCAGAACTAAGCAGCTTCGTAAGTCGGAGCAACTTTTCGTTTCCTTTACTGAAAAGATGATGGGCCAGCCGGTATCGAAACAGTCCCTTTCTCGCTGGCTTGTCCAGTGCATATCATACTGCTATGATATCAAACAAATGCCCCTCCCGGGATCAGTCCAGGGCCATTCCACTAGGGGAGTGACCACCTCCTTTGCAGCACTTCATAACGTCTCCACCTCTGCCATTTGTGCTGCAGCCACTTGGAGCTCTATACATACCTTTATCAGGCATTATAGCCTGGACATTGCTTCACGGTGAAGAGCCGGCTTTCGGCCTGGCTGTGCTACAGGGTCTCCTGTCCTAGAATCAGGACTTGGAATGAACTTTCTAGTTTCCTCCTCCTAGAGTGTTTGCAAGCGCTACTGCTTGGGAATCAGTCCTAATGGTGTTACCTGCTGCAAGAGCTGTGTCTAGAAGTAGGATAGTACAGTTACGTTAGAACTTACCGTAACAGTAGATCTTCGAGAGCAGCACTTGCAGCAGGTACCTTCCCGCCCACCTTCCCCCTTGGAGGAGGCATGGCTTCTCGAGCCTTTTAACAGGAACTTATACCCCTTTGTCTTCTGACAGTGGATCCTCGGTCTCCCATTTTGATGTCATCCTGCGGCCGGAAGTCTCCGGCGGGAGAACTGGGGAATCTGGCGGGACCGCCCTCTTATGTACTACGCCTGACGTCGGAGGCGGGACCGACGTCAAGATAGCTAGCTAGAAGTTTTCCGTGGGGTCCTGACGCCTGCCGGTTTCAGTCCTAACGGTGTTACCTGCTGCAAGAGCTGTTCTCGAAGATCTACTGTTCCGGTAAGTTCTTACGTAACTGTACTTTACTTTGGTGCCAACTGGGTCATTGGCACTGAGACTGGCACTGGGTTTGGGCCTCTCTGGCCTGGTGCCAGTTCTGGTGCTGATTCCTGCGCAGCCCTCAGCACCTTGGGATCTCCCCGGTGCCGGACTCCGTTCTGTTCTGTCTCTGACACTAGCCTCTCATCTTTTGTGGCTGGTGTTGCCAAGACTGCATTCTGGATTAGGGGGCCTGTGATCCGCCTTTCTGTGTGACCCTTCCTCCGAGAAGGATGTGGAAGGGGACGAGTTTGACACCAGCCTCATAATTTCTGAGGGCAGTGACAAGGTCTGTTTCATTAGCCTAGACTTTTTGAACCCAGGCCCAAGTACTGTGCCTCAGAAGGATCTAACTTGCCAGGCTTTGCTCAGAAACATGCATTCTGTGCTTCATTTTGAGTCCTGGGCCATTGATGCAGGTAAATGTCTCCATCTGCAATTGTTAAACATTCCTACCATGCTGGTTAAATTAGTTTCTTCTATTTTGCCCGCATTTGAAACCCTGGCTGATGCAGTCTGGAGTAGGCCTTCTTCAGTAGTTTCTTTGTGGAAGCAGACAGACAAGAAGTACACTGCCTCAAGAATAGACCAGTGTATGGTTCTCAACCTGTAGCTTATGCCATTGTTATTCTTGCTGAGAGTGACAAGGCTGCTGTCCCACAAGAGGTCACAGCACACCTTCTTAACAAGGAGTCATGTAAGAGTGATGCTATGGGCAAATGGGCTTATGCAGCAGCTACGTTAAGCACGTGAACTGCTAGCTACCAAGGGCATTTTTCCAGATATGAGTATAAAGACATACACCATATAGAACGAGTGCAGAATAGGGTCACTAAACTCATTCCTGTTCTGAGGCATCTTACATATAATGAAAGATTAGAAAGAACACGGCTTGTCACCCTAGAGGAGAGATGTAGCAGGGGAGATTTTTTACAGTGATATGGGATACTGCAGAAACTGTCCCTTATAGCACAATGCAGTCTCGAATATATTGCAAGAAGTGCAAACCTAAGAAACCATAAAAATAAAAAAACAGCTAGTGATCCCAAAAACTAATACGCGAAAAAGGGATAATTACTATCAGGGCAGCCAAGTTATTGAATGGCTTGCCACAGCAGGTGGTAGAAGCTGGAAATTACAGCATGCTTAAAGAAAGGTTAGATATGCACTTAAGTTGGATAAAGGGACACATAAATCACCTACAAGGTTGTGGGAGACACTCTCAATGGGCTTTGGCCTTCTTGTGTCTAATATACCTAGTAAACCTAGTTACCTTTGAAGCTCGCTTTAGTCTCTGGCAGAGTCCGTGACAGATTCAGATACTAAGCAAAAAATTCTGCTGACTGATGCACACTGAACTGAGTCCAACAGTCATCAGCTGAAAACTGCTATACATACCTTTGAAACTGCCTCACGCTCCACCACTGTAGGCATCTATATCAGAAGGCATTCCTGGCTACGTACTGACGGCTTTTCTCAAGATGTCCAGCAACAGGTTATGAATGATCCTCCAAGAATCAATCTTCACCATTCATTGTCACTTATGAGTCTGAGCCGCAGGCACTAGGACCCAGCAGGAGCAAGATCTTTTGCAGTGTAGGGGTCCAACATCAGTGCTGGCACCATCCACGAGACAGATTTTGTGACGTTGCACTCGTGGGTTGGCCATTAATCAGCGGCAGCCTCCTCCCTTCCTCAGTTCTGTTTTTCCTGCCATCAGCTGTGCACCATGATTGCTTCATCACCAAAACTACAGTATCTGTTCCTCAGTTAGTCACTGCTTCAGTTCGATGCCATTCTTTGTTGGCAACATTTTTCTCTGCGTTTTTTTTTTTTTTTCTAATGTTACTTCTCATCACAGTTTGGTGTCAGACTCCTTTCTTTTCTGATTTTCATTGTTTTTTTCCATGTCACCATGTCTGGTCCTGAGGAGCATAAGGGCAAGAAGGCCAAACAAAAGAAGAGGAAGAATCGCAGCAGCCCCACTATGCATCAGTGCTCTTGTAGGGGCCATATTATTGTTCAGGACTAGCATGGCAACTGCTGGGCCTCCCTTGGTGTCGACCATGATATAGATAGGTGCAACAGCTGCTTCTCCGTGGACTACCACACTCTCGAGAAGCACTTGTGGAGGTGGGGCTGCGATCTACCCACATTCAGAGACCAGCATCGCACCAGGGGCACCACGGTAAGATCCTTGGGATCTTTCCTGAGCCCCTTCCCAATACTATACATACTGATGAAGATCAGTGCACCGCATGCACTTGCCTCACTGAGACGACGGAGGTCCTGGGGGAGGGGTCTGTTGGAAAGTTGATTTCTCCTGGGAGGCCGGCTGAGCAGCCGCCCCCCCAGGCTGTTGGTCCTTTGGGACATTGGACACCTCAGTGATGAGGCTGAAGCTATATGCTGGGTCTACGCCATTGAGCACCTTGGCATTGCACCCTGGTGCTGCCCCGGCTCCTGGTACTAAGGCCAGTACTGGTGAGCCAGGTACCAGGTCAATATGTCACTACAATGATAGCATGGAAGAAACCTTGATGTACAAAGTGCGGAAACATTGGCAGCAATAGGGGTAGAATAGCAATAGGGAATTACCGCTACCCCTGTCACAGTCCGGTGAAAGGAGGAAGGGATTAAGTTACTGGTGGTATGGTGCCTGGTCAAGCTGGTCCTGTGGTGGAGTGGCTAAGGCACCAGCACACGGCAGTGTGGGAGACTTGGGGACCATGGTTCAGTTCCCATCTCCCAGTCTTGAGAAATTTTTTTTATTCTCAAAGGCATGTCTAGGATCGTGGCTATGTTGTTCATCCACACTCTTTGGCATGTCCCCTTCCACTTTAAATCTTGCCAGAAGTCTTCAAGCTGGCTCCTCCCACACACCCGGTTGGTATAACCCTCAGCTCTGCCCCATGAAGCCAGATCTTCCTTTCCGCTGGAAGATGCAGGTTGTCTCCCTCGTGCTCACACATTTTGTAGGACCTGGCTCTAAAACCTTCAGTTATTTCGAAAATCCATCTAGTTTGCATTAGCGATCATGACTACTTACCTTCAATTATAGAAGACAAGTCTTCCCCTGGATTTCGTCATTGCCCGTGCGGCCAGAAGATGTCGTGGTACCAATCCCACACCACGTGCATGTACTGTCTCGCTGTCTAATTAAGATACCTTTGAAATGCCATTTGTGTCTGCCCATCCTAACGCCCTCTACGACTGTCTCACACGCCTGAAGGTGGGGATGCCGGAGAAACGGAACCCTCCAGTGAAATCCAAGGAGGCTCGGTGGATGGTTTCTGTGCCTTCGGGATCCGACGAGCAATTGAAACGCATGCAAGCATTCGAAGAGGAAGTGGCTCAGGCTACAGAAACTACTCAGAGCTCCTTTGTTCCACTCAACCTGGGCTCCATCTTCTCGGGTTCCTTTGGAGAGTTGTGCCAGTCTCTCCCGACCGAGGGAGAGGGTCCTGCGGGCATGCACTTCTTTCGATTCCGTAAGCAGGAAAAGGACCCGGGATCGTCTTCATCTCAGCGAAGACGTTCTTGGGATCAGGAGAGATCTCTGTCTCAGGAACTGGCAGTCTCAACTTCGGTCAAGATTGCTTCTTCGGATGCTGGCTTCTCGGCTTTGCCATCTAATCAGTCGACTGAACAGTCGATCGACGATGTAGAAATCGTCATCAACCCAATCGATCCTTTATCGTAGACTCCGGTCAATGATTCTGTCGATCGAACTCCAATTCTGACTTTTCTCGACGAGGAGACCCAGCCTGCTGGAACTCCCATCGAGGAAGTGGTTCGTGACCCCAGGAAATCGCCGGTCCCTTCAGCATTTCCTAAGCGACCGAATCGGTCTATCCAATCTCGATCAATGTCTTGGACCTCCTCAACCAAAAGACCGAGGAAGATCCATAAACACTCTAAAAAGAGGCGACACCATCGGTCGTCTTCATCCTTCTCGGATGAGGAGAGGCTCCGTCGGAAACTCCGTTGGTGCTATGAGGACCTCATATGGCAACAGCTGATTTTGACCAGGCACAAGCTGACCCTGGCTTCTGCCCTGGCCATTACTTGGCTTTTGCCTCCTAGGCCAAAGCTGACTCTCTTGGAGCCGATCAAGTTGGTTCCCCGGCCCGCTAAGCTGGCGAAACCTCCGGTTCAGCCTAAACCGGTCTCTCCATTGATAGTGGTGGAACCACCGCCCAAAAAGTCTATGGGAGGGGCTCCTTCTAAAGAAGACAGGACAGGCACTGGACTTTCCCGGCATCTTTCGGTCACTGTCACCCCAGACCACGCCCGGCAGGTCGAGGGTGAACTGGGCGGTCGACCGTTCTGTTCGGATTCGGATGTGACTGGCCTGCATTCTCATCCTGTGGGTGACGAATCGACAGGTGGTTTAGAGACAGAGGAAGGTCCCTCATCTTTTCAGGGCATTCTTCGCCTCATCTCAGAGTCCACAGGGATGCCCCTGGAACCAATCCAGAAAAAGGCAGAGTACCCTCTCACAAACATTCTCAAGAGTGGGGATACCCCAACGGAGGCCTTTTCTGTGGCCGAAGCCATTGTTGGCCCGGCCTTAGAACTCTGGCAGCACCCTGCCTCTTGTCCAGTACCATGTGCCCGCATGGCCCACAATTACGCAGTGCCCATGGGGCCCCTTGGGGGGTTCACAGAGCACTCTTCAGCAGAAAGCCTGGTGACCACCTCTGTGTTCAGGCGTACTGGCTACTCTGCTGATACTGACCGACCTCCTGAGAAAGAGTCCAAGCTTTTGGATCATTCAGCCAGGAAGGTCTATGCGGCTTCTTCCTTGGGCCTTCGTCAAGCAAGTTCTGCTGTCATCATGGCACACTTCTCCCACACCCTCCTTGGGTCTTTGGATGAAGTCCTCCCACATCTCCCCGCGGACATGCAGACCACGGTCAAGCAGGTCCGGGATCAGGGCTGAGCTGTTGCCAAACAGCAGTTCCAGATGGCCCTGGACATTGGGGTTTCTTGTGCCTGTTCGATGGCAGCTGCAGTTGCCTCTCATCGCAGGGTTTGGCTAAGGCTCTCCTCCTTCCCGACGGATGCTCAGCACAAACTAACTGACATGCCTTTCCTAGGGACCGACCTATTCAGCCCAGGAGTGACTGGTCACTTCAGCAGATTGAGCAGTCCAATGCCACCTTGGATGCTACTTCTGCAAAGGGTTCTTCTGGCAAGAACCAGCAGAAGAAAAAGAAGAAGCCTTTTCGGCATTCTTCCCCTGCAGCTCAGCAGTCCTCTTTTCAAGGAGGACAACAGCATCAGCAACAGCAGCAGGCTCAAGCTTGGCACCCATGGCCCAAGTCTGGTCCCTCCCAAGCCTGTAAAGGAGGCAGAGGTTCCGGTCCTGGATCCTCCTCCCTCCTCCTCCTCCTCCAAGCCTGCTTAGTGACGGGGCGAGGGCTGCCTCCCCCTCTCCCATCACGCCAGCTCTGGGTCCTCCTGTGGGGGTCCGGCTCCACCACTTCCTTTCTGCCTCATCCACTGTCACTTTGGACAGGTGGGTTCTAGAAGTGGTCTGTCAGGGACTGCCTCTGGAATTTGAGCAATACCCTCCAAGCCAAGCCAGGCCCCTCAGAAGGAAAGAGTATCCGCTCAGACTCAGTCGACTCTCCGAGGCGACATCGCTCAGCTCCTCCTCAAGGAGGCTGTAGCTCCAGTGGCAGATTTTCCAGCAGACCTAGGCTTTGTCTCCAGGTACTTCCTGGTGCCCAAGCGGACAGGGGGCTGGCGTCCCATTCTAGACCTGCATGACCTGAATCAATATCTCAGGTCACGCACCTTCTGGATGGTCACTGTATCCCAGATCATACCATCCTTGGAGTGAAACATGGGGTTCTGTTCACTGGATCTGCAGGACACATTCTTTCATGTCCCAATCCATCTGTCCCATCAGTGGTTCCTCCACTTCAGCGTCGAAGGAACCCTGTACGAGTTCCGAGCCATGCCGTTCGGCCTGTCATCGGCCCCACGGGTCTTCATCAAATGCATTGCAGTGGTGGTGGCCCATCTCAGGAATTGGGGTGGGGGTGTCAGGATTTATCCCTATCTCAACGATTGGCTCCTAGAAGATTCCACCCAACAGGAGGTGAAGAGATCAAGGGACCTGGCCCTCCAGACTTGCTCCCAGCTCCACCTCCTGAGCAACGAGGCCAAGTCGGAACTCGTGCCTTCTTAGGTTAGGGGCTTCATTGGGGCAGAGCTCGACTCTTGTCAAGCCAGAGCTTGGCTCCTGGCAGACAGGGCGGAGGTTCTCTCCTGCTCCTTTACCCAATCATTTCTGGTTGGGCAATTGCTCCCTGCCCGTGACTTTCTTCGCATTCTGGGTTATATGGCAGCGTGCACCTCACTGGTCCATTGGGCCCGGTTGCACATGCGCCTCCTCCAATGGGAGCTGGCCGCCCAGTGGACTCATCGCCATAGTCATTTTGACCAGCTGATCACTGTAACCCAGAAGATGTGGGACGCTATCCAATGGTGGACTGCCCCAGACCAGTTACAGGAAGGGATCCCATTTGTCCACCCCGAGCCGACGGTCGTCCTTATGACAGATGCCTCTCTCATGGTCTGGGGAGCCCACATGGGGACAAAAGAGGCTCTGGACCCCCGAGGAGTCCTGATGCCACATCAACCTACTGGAGGTCAGAGCAGTCAGACTGGCACTGTCAGCTTCCGCTCCTCAACTCTGGCGTCAAGGGGTTCGAGTCCAGACGGACAATACCACGACCATGTTCTACCTCAACAAACGGGGCGGCACGCACTCCCATCTTCCATGCAGGGAGGCACGCTGCATCTGGACCATCAGCTGTCTGGAGGCAGATCTCCTAGACATCCATGTGGCAGGAGCCTCAAATCATCTGGCGGATGCTCTCAGACACTTAGGCGAGACATTCCACGAGTGGTCTCTGTCTCCAGAGGTAGCTTACAGCCTGTTCTCCCACTGTGGCATACTGATGGTGGACCTGTTTGCCTCCAGGGACAACACCAAGCTGAGGCTGTTCCATGTCTGCCTCCCTCAGCATGGCTCACTGCTGGGGGATGCTTTCTTGAGGCCGTGGACCCCAGACTTCCTCTACGCCTTTCCTCCATTGCCCTTGATCCACAAGGTGCTCCTCAAGGTGAGGAGGGACAAGGCGAAGGTGATCCTGGTAGCCTCAGACTGGCCGCACCAGTTCTAGTATCCAGATCTCCTCAGCCTCAGCTGCAGGCCCCCGGAGCGGCTTCCAGCATGTCTGGACCTGATATCTCTCAGTTGGGGAAGATATTCCATCCGAACCTTGAATCCCTGCGCCTGAGTTCCAGGCTTTGGGTCTTTCCAAGGATGTCTACACCGTGGTGGAGGCATCCAGAAAGGAATCGACCAGGAAATGTTACGCCTTCAAATGGCAAAGCTTTTCCATTTGGTGTCAGGGCAAGGGCCTAAACCCTTTGTCCTGTCCGGTAGCTAACATTCTTGACTACCATTGGTCTCTCTCCAAAGGGGGTCTGCGGTCATCGACCCTTAGGATGCATCTGGCCGACAGTGGTGCAGGAGACAGTGATCTGGTGCTTTTTCAAAGGCCTGGATCACATATCCCCTCCGGTGCATGAACCTCCACCTCCGTGGGATCTTCTGCCAGTACTGGCAAAGCTCATGGGCAAGCCATTCGAACCAATGCACAAGTGTGCGTTATCACACTTGTCATGGAAGACGACCTTCCTGGTGGCTGTCACATCTGTCAGAAGGACAGGGGAGCTCCAGGCACTTTCGGTGGACTCCCCTTATCTGGTCTTCCACAGGGACAAGGTTGTCCTACAGCCCCACCCGAAATCCCTTCCGAAGGTGGTGTCAGAGTTTCACCTTAACCAGGTGTTAACTCTGCCGGATTACTACCCCAACTACACCTCGGAGGCTGAGTACAGGCTCCATACTCTAGACCTGAGACGTGCTCTCTCCTATTTCAAGGAGAGGATGGTGTGGAAATTCAAGGAGAAGTTTGCTAGCTATTTGTCACCTATGCTGAAGCCGCTTCTGGCAGACGTGCAGCAAAGTGGATGATTGCAAGATGGATTACATCATGCATTAGTCTGTGCTATGATTTGCGGACGAGGAGCCTCCCAGAGGGATAAGAGCTCATTCTGTCTGCTATACCGCGGCATCGGTGGCTGCTTCCAGGGACATCCCTATCCAGGAAATTTGCAGGGCGGCTACCTGGAAGTCAGCAAACACCTTCATCACCCACTACCACATCGACTTTGGGTCATGCTGGGATGCTGGTTTTGGGGCCTCAGTTCTCCAATCTCTGTTTCCAAAGTAGGGGGTATGTGCCTTGCCTCCCTCCTCCCAGAGAACTGCTAGGAGTCTGCAAAGGAGTGTGGATGAACAACATATCCATGATCCTAGAAAAACAGGTTACTCATCTGTAACAGTAGAACTTCTACGGAATGGTCTCTTGCAGTAGGTCATTACCTCTGGGAGGTTCCAGCAGGTGGTACTATCACACGGCAGCTTCTTCCAGCAGTGTTTTCAGCAGGGACCACCCACACCCGACATCACTTCCTGGCTCTGCCTATAGAATGTGTGGTCCCTGGTACTCTCCGTTCATTTTCCCGCTGGCTTCAGCTCATACAGCAGGTAGCTCAGTCTTCTGTGTAAGCAGTCATCGACGAGAACTGAACCTTTATAGCCTGAGGTTGCCTGGTCTTCATACACGGCAGCAGCTCCTGTGCTTTATGCCAGACACAAAACTCTATAATCAAAAGGAAGGTTACAACAACTTTAAAAAACCTTTTTCATGGAAGACAAAATACTGTGTTACAGACTCAGGAGCTCACACCAAGGGCTCCAGATCCACTGAGTCATCTTCCAAAACAAAAGTGGAGAAGGAAATACCTTTTTCCTCAAGTCGTCATGCTGCACTTCCAACAGCAACTTTAACAAAACATGTCTCATCAAAGAGTCATTCCTCATCAATGGGGGAATACCCTTGTCGATGGGGCATTTTGAACCTAGCCTCCTCATACATTTATTTATTAAATTTTGATGACTGGGTAGGCCCACTGAGCCCCGAAGGTCCCTTTTTCAGGGGTGACCCAGAATAACATTACAGGTTAAAGAGCCCCTGACACCGTTATAAAAACTTAGAAAAAATGTGAGAGTTAGACAGTTCAGTTTGTATTTCATGTATTTTCTATAATTATTTACTTTTCTCTTTATTACCAAGGACAGCTGTATGAAAGAGGCTTACTGTCCCTTAGACTTTATCTGCTCTTTCCACTATCCTACATATGACATCATAATCCAGGTTGCACCTGGAAACAAGCTTCTGGTCATGATGCTTTTCCCAGTTAACAACTTTTAAATAAAGAAATAAATACAATAAAGAATCCCCTGTTTATGGCATCATAATTATCCCCACAACAACAGACTGTGATGTAATAAACAGAACTGTGATGTCATATGTAGACAAACAGCCAGAACAGATAGGGTAGTGATCCTGTTTACATGCAGATGTCCTTAGTGATAAAGAAGAATGAGAAATACAGAAATAACAATAAAATATAAACTCACTTTTACTAAACATTACATTTTCTCAAAGTTGTCACTATGGTGTCAGGGGCTCTTTAAGTAACACAGATGCAGTTGGTTACAGAGAGAGTACAGGTAATAAGTTCAGATGCATTGGTTACAGAGAAAATATTGCTTTCCCTGTCGACGGAACATCATATCTATACTCAGTCTTTCTAGTTGTCAGGGCTTATACAGCCAGTTTCCTCATACATGGGAGTGCCTTCCCCGTTGACGGGGCACATACTCAGCCATTCTCACCAACGGGGTGCGTGATACCAGCCTCCTCATAAATGGGAGTGCTTTCCCCGTCGATGGAGCTTTATACACTGTACTCAGTCTTCTCATCAATGGGACACATAATACCAGCCTCCTCATACATGAGAGTGCCTTCCCTGTCGACTGAGCATCATTTCTATGCTCCCCCATCAATGGAGACAACCCTCCCGTCGACGACGGCATCAAAACACGCTTATCGTCGACGGGGCACACTCCCTTGTTGACGGAGGCTCATAAAATGCCTTTCCCGTTGATGGAACTGCCTCCCCCTTCAACAGAGCACATGGATTTCACTCTCTCATCGATGGGACTGCCTCCTCCATCGACGGAGCACATAGATTTCATTGACAGGGCTACCCCCCATCGACGGAGCCCATGAATTCCACTATGGGACTGCTTTCCTCGTCGACAGAACCTGCTTTTGTGACCCTCCCATCAATGGGCATGCCTATACCGTCGACGGAGCACCTATTTTATGCTGCCCCATCGACGGACCACATTCCACCATCAATGGAGCAGGTTTTTCGTCATGAAATCATACCTTTTAGAGGCTATTTCTCCATCAACAGAGACTATTATTTCGTCGTCAGCCCCTCAGGGGCCCTAAACTTGATGATAAAGACAACTCATGTCTTCCTGCATATGCCCATGAGGACATCTCACCACATATTATGTGGTCACACCTCATGAGAAAAAGGGGCAAACCAACATATTTTACCCCTGTGGATATGGCACATTCAGTATATGGAAAAAAAAAAAAAACTCCTCACCAAAGGAGTGCAGGATTATACTACTAGGAGGCATACATTCATCCTAAGTAACGCCCACTACCGTCAGGTATAATAATCATGATGGGCTGACAGAATTATTCACCTGACACCTTACAGGTACCTAATATTGAGCATATTAAAAAAAAAAAATAATTTATAATCTTTGGGGGTTGATCATACACCCGATCCACCTAAACCCCATGTCTCTCACACTATACCTCCTCCTCCTACAAACAGGACACAAAACGGAGCTAATACTCTCTTCTTCCTCATTACCTCCGATACATATGGAGGAATACTATTCTGTGAGCAAACCACACAGAACAAAGGAGCTCTCAGAGGAGATGTATTATGATGGGGCTCCTAACATGGACTTTTAGGAGAGATACTCCCCTTGTTTTACAACATCCTTTTGTGACAACGACAAGGCTCCACTTTCCAAGGTTACCTCACTCCTGATGGTTTTCTCAGTTTACAGATACAGAAATAATAGGGTCGACAACCCCAGACAAAAACTCTAGAAGCCTTAATTACACGGAAAATATTTGCCCAGGTATTCCGAATTCTCAGATACTGAATAGTACAGGCCACATGCTAAATACCATCATATTTTGGATATTCTTATCACCTCCTTTACCTGAAAAGGAATAACTGATGCCTATAATTAAGACCTTTACCGACATCCCTTAAGACTGGGATATGATATAACATAATGGATACTTTGCCACAAGTATTTGTGTACGACATCAGGCCTGGTCCACAATTCCCGGCCTTATACATGTTATACAACATAAAGTGGCTAATGCTCCGTATTCAGGCAATAAACAGTTTGGTCCAGCAATACAAACCATTCTGGGCGACTTACAAGCCTCAGACAGACTATTACGTACAGTATAAAAACAGTACTGCAAATGACATAACCAATATAAATGATTTTAAAATGAGAAATAACTGTCACAACTAAAGAGGTGTTTTTCTGAAAACAAAGGATAAATAACAAAGGCACATTCACTACCTCTGGGTCTACCCAGCGTTTCATTCTGACAACAACAGTGCCTACACCTCTATGATTTCACATATCTGAACCCCATCCCTCTCCATAAGGTGTCAGTGAAACTGTGGAATTATTCTGCCTTTATACTCAGAGACACAAACAAAGAGGCTTTACAAAAAAAAAAAAAGGAGACAAGAAGGTGTATGTCCCTAACAGTGGACAATTTAAAGCGGAGACCAAGTACGGGTCGCTCAGGCCATCACATCTGGATCCTGCCTGCATCATATAGTGCCCTTCCATGGTGGACACTGACTCCAACCTCAGCCAGGGCCTATTACATTAAATGCAAATAACAGATGCAACTTTTAAAAAGGGGAACACCCAAAACCCAAATCAGACACATGGCACATGGACTAACCCCACTGCACAATCTCATATTAATTTCTTGCCTTGGATGTTGCCGTGCAGCTTATGCCTACCCGCCATCCAGAACCCCTACTCAGACGTTTGTTTACCCAACAGAACAAATAACGGGATCACCATCCCAGTTTTTCATATAAAATACCTGAAATATAACTATTATTTATACCCTAAAAAAAATAATTAATGCCACGTCCTGACCCTGGACAAGATTCTCTTTTGTCAATCCTGTTTCATTAAAGATCAACAGAATATTAATGGAACAATGACAGAACAGACCCATACATGACCTGAACAGGTCTGGCATTATAGGCTACAACAACACTTAGTAGCCATTACAGTCAATCAATCAATCAAATCTTTATTTATCCAGGCGATCACCATTGAGCAAGCTCATTTGCAAGGTGGACCTGCTGTTGGCAGGGACAATTGTACAGTTACATATAAATATACATAATACAAAAGGAACAAAATGTTTACAGTAATGATAGGAGCAGAGTATTTACATTCCAAGGCACATGTACAAGAAATATATACATAGCACAACCCGAACATGATATAGGAGCAGGATGTGTATGGATGTCATATACAAACCATAGAACAAAAAGAAAGATTATTTATATTTCTGTCCAGCAGGAACGCGTTACAGGCCTGGATGGAAATTCCTAAGCTATGGAGGTACGCATAGCAGTGTCTAAGGCTTAGGTTAATGTGGCAAAAGGAGGGTGGTGAATAAGAGGGATGCAGAGGGTGCTAAGAGCAAGTGGGGCAGAGGAGGGGGGGAATAATAGTGGCAACGGCTGATTTGGATAAGCAGCTGGGACTAGTGTTGATGAAGAGAGGAACAATAGTCAAGCTGCTAGGAGTGATAGAAGCAATTACAGATTTCAGCAAACGTTTTATCATAGAGGGCCTTAAAGAAGGCAGGACTGACAAGGGAGCTAAGTCTCAATGATTTTTGTATCCTATTCCAGAGAGTAGGCAGGGCATAGCTTATGGCAGCCCTTCCAAAGCGAGTGTTGACCCTTGGGACTTTGAAAGAAACCTGCGAGTGACTTCTTAAGGCATAGTTCCTAATCGGACTAAGGGGGAGACAGTCAACAACGTATTGTGGGAGTTTGTTGGTAAGGGCTCGGAGCATCCATAGGGCTGCATTTCTATATCGCCTATATTGAAGGGAGGGCCACCCTACGGCTGCGTATAAAGAGCAGTGATGTGTGGAGGACGGTAGGCCAGTTATAAATCTCAGTGCTCTATGATACAGTACATCCAGTTTTGCAAGATATGAGGCAGGGCAATGGCCATAAATGAAGTCAGTGTAGTCAATTAGTGAAAGGAACATAGATTGGACAAGCTGTCATTTTGCATCTCTGGTCAAGAGGCGTTTAATTCTGAAAAAAAGACCAAGTCTCTGCCTCAGTTTTTTCAGCAGTTCTTCTGTATGTTCCACAAAAGAGAGTTTATTGTCTAGCCAAATACCCAGGTATTTGAATTTAGGCACAAATTCAAGATTTTCTCCTAATAAAGTAGAGATTGATGGTAATGGACTAGCGACAGCAGAGTAAGCCCCTGGGCCTGATGGTGAGAAAAGAATGGCCTTGGTTTTTTTGCATTTAGTAGTAACTTTTTGCTGAGGAGCTGGTGCTGCAGAGTATTAAAGTCAGTTTGTAACTCAGCGCAGGCAGCTTCAGGAGATTCCCGGTTTAAGTAGAGCACCGTGTCATCAGCAAACAAGTGGATACTGGTATCCTTGATGCCTACATCCAAGCTGTTGATATAGATGGCGAACAGTAATGAGCCCAGTACAGTCAAATTAATACCCAAACCAGACTTCAAATGCAAAGGGAGAAATCCTAAAACACCACAACCTGAAGGGTTTGCAATCCCCAGGTTTAACGCCCAAGGACTCCCTTCTAAATGAAATTACAAATACATGACAACATAGCAGACACTTATTTTTTTTTTCAAATTATTTAATCAGGAGTGACACATTAAGCTGAAAGCTTGTTTACAGGTGCAGCCTGAGAGCACAGGGAAGTTAAGTGACTTGCTCAGAGTCACATAGTATGCAAGTGGGGGCTGTGGGATTCAAACCCAGGCCTCCAAATTTGCAGCTCAGAGCCTTAAACCACTGCTGCTTTCCTGAATGCTACTAAGTAACACATCCAATCCTAAATGGATACATTTATATCATTTATGACAACTTAGCAGACAGTTCTTTGCTGCGTCCCTAACAAGCTACTAAGTAACACTCCTAAATGGACACATTTGTATCATTTGGGTTTCATTTTATACCCTGGGCTCATATTACTGCCTACTCACAAGAGCCTTATACTTCACCAGATTATTCACTGAAAACCTCAGCTAAGTAAGCAATAAGACATGCCAGGGTGTGTGTTGAACAGATATTACCACACGCTCAGGGGCGTAGTAAAGGCACGAGGCCCTGCCGAGTGCCTTCAGCCCCTGGAAGTGCGGTAATATCGGTTCAACACACACCCTGGAGTGTTTTATTGTGTTCATAAAATGGTAAACTTTTTTTTTCATTTTTGCCCCCACAAAATAGCACACCTGTAAGCAGCAAAAGGCATTTTTTTATCAGAACTTCTGATAAAATTGTCCTTCCGCCAGCAAGAAAATTACACCATGGTTTTGGCAGGCTGCTAGGCTGGATCCCTGCCCCCAAGCGCGTGCGCACACACACACACACACACACCAGTTTCCAAGGACCAACACGGCTAAAACATCCTTTCCTCCGAGAGGGCGGCGGTTATAGTTCCTTCCAGACACACCTATGGATCCCACAAGAAGAATACTGCCCTTTCCTTCGCTCTTCTGATCCAGCGGCTCGCCAACTTGTAAAAGTTTAAACCCGCCGCACAGGGTTCGCCTGTCGTGCCGGTCCCGGGTGGTGATGACTGAGGCTGGAGCAAACAATACAACCTCCTCCGTCCTTTCTTCTGTCTCCCCGCTGTGCAGTGGCTAGGGACAGCAGCGATCTTCCTCTTCACTTTGTGTGAGTTTCACAGCTGCCCTTTTCGTCCTCACTTTGTTTTCCTTTCTTCCCTTTTCTTCTGCCCCACATTATTGCTTTCTGCCCCATCTAATTTGCCAACTTTGATCATTTCTACCTGCCCAGGTCTCCCCACTTGGTTAGTTTTGCAGATCACTGTGTCCCATACTTTGCTAGTTTCTCTACTCCTGTCCTGGCTGGTACGCCCCGCTGCACCACCCCGCTGCACATGCTTCACTCTTTGCTCGTATGGCTCTCGCTAAGCGTGAAAACAAGATGGCTAACATAACACTTATGAACGTTCCTTTTTTTTGTCAACATTCTATTTAGGGGCATTGATTTGTTTGCCTGTCCTTTTTTTTTTCTTCTATGTGTAATACATATATGGCATCGATTTTCTAGCCAGTCATTACTCTTATTTTGCTATGCCCATTTTATAATTGTCCATTTCTACCATGTATGTACCAGAAACTGGATGACCAGAATATTCCTCAGGGACATATTGTACTTAAAACCTCCTAATCAGACCCTTTCCACTATGGGATCTGACTTTTTCAACTTCCATATCTTTGGCCACAGGCCACCGAGTCCTACCGGTCACTCCATTATACAGATGAATCCATCACATGACTTATTGTTATAATAAATACAATGAACCCTTATCGGGTCTTGATCAGACTCACTCCACAGGAGAAAACCACTATCGGCCATTCTGGTCTGTTTTACCAATGATTTTATCACCGACATTATAATGCAGTCACCTGGTACACTATCCAGACCTTTACCAGACAATATAACTTGGATAATGCCTTTAAACAACTACCGGTCATTCAGCCGCACTGTTCTATAAGGCACAATGCAACAGTTGTCCTCCCCACTAGGATATAACTGCTTGGGAATCTCCCAGAAGTAATGACCTACTGCAAGAGACCATTCCATAGAAGATAGTACAGTTATGTAAGATCTTACCGTAACAGCAGATCTTTCAGTAATGTCTCTTGCAGTAGGTAGTTTCCCACCCTCCACCCCCCCTTCCAATTCTAATAGGGGAAATCATAATCTAAGAACAGGGTTGGGTCTTACTGGTGCCTCGGTTTCCCTCGGACCCTCACTTACGAGCTGAATCTGGCAGGGAACTGAGAGTACCAGGGACCACACACTCTTATAGGCAGAGCCAGGCAATAATGTCGGGTGTGGGTGGTCCCTGCTGAAAAGACTGCTGGAAGAAGCTGGCGTGTGATAGCGCCACCTGCTGGAACCTCCCAGAAGTAATGACCTCTGCAAGAGACATTCCTGGATGATCTACTGTTATGGTAAGATCTTACATAACCGTACTTTCTAGGAGTTGTATATGTTGTTCATCCACACGGACCCACCTGACCTCCCTGGCTGTGGACGCACAACACCTGGCTTCCAACGGACTAAGATATGACGTCATGGCATGGAGCCGAGGGTTATACCACATGGGTAGGTGGGGGGAGCCAGCTTGAAGACTTCCGGCAAGATTTAAAGTGGAAGGGAACATGCCAAAGAGTGTGGATGAACAACATATACCACTCCTAGAACTACTGATCTTCCTGGACATAAAGTCTCCACCACTCATTCACACTAATGGGAGCTCGCCGGAGGTGCTAGGACCCAGTGGGAGCAAACTTTTTCAAGAGGGCTGATGTCTGAGGTGGAGCCATGAGGAAGCGGCACCGCTAGCCCCTCCTCAAGCAGTAATGACTATCTCAGCGTTGAGCCTCCAACTGCCTCAGTTCCTTTTTTCCTGCCAAGTGTGCTTCAGTGACAACGTCGCTCACTCGCCGGGAGTTAAACTTCACTAGCAGCAATAGTTCAGTTTATTATTTTGCAGAATTATTTCGAATCGGTACCGATGACATATTTTAATTGTACAACAGAGGTCTTCAGCCCTCCATTGATGGACTGGACCATGAGCAGATCAGGTGATGGTAGGGAGACTTCGTATGAAAGCTGTTCAGTCAGCCGGGCTGGGTCCTGTCTGCCACCCTCCCCAGAGGGGTGGTCTGACAACAGATGGTCCAGTGCTCAGGGGGATGGGCGGTCCACCCGAAAGCATAAAAGGAAACGGTCCCATTCTTAGCACCATTCGACCTCGTGTTCTTCTTCAACACATAGGTCGAAGAAGAAATGGCATCACTCAAGGTCACCCTCTGGTATGTCTGCGAGTAGTCGGTCAGATATTAGGACCAGCCGCCGGTTTCTGTCTCTGGTAGCCAACCTCCTCGACACCGGAGCCCTTCCCTGCCTATTGGAGGAGCCTCCGATAAGCAGTTTCACCAGTGGGCTGCTCTTATGGAGCAGTGGGCTCAGAGGTTGGTCCAGTTGACCGGGCCAGTTAGTCCGACACCGGTGCCTCATGCCATTCCATTTTGGATGGACGGGTAGTGCGGTTAGGCCTTCCTAGTCGCACGGCACCTTCTTCAGTGCAGTCGACTCCACGATCAGGTGTTTCTAGGGACATGGATATGTTGTTCATCCACACTCATTGGCAGGTATCCTTGCCGCTTTAAATCTTGCCGGAAGGTCTTCAAGCTTGCTCCTCCCACCCACCCGGGTGGTATAACTCTCGGCTCCGCCCCATGACGCCAGATCTTCCTTACCGCTTGGAAGCTCAGGTTCCCTCCTTAACGCTCTGCGTTTGTGACTGGTTCCTATTTCTCCGTTTGCGGATTTAAAAATAAATTTTGCAAAAAAGACTTCAGTCTTCTATCCCTCGCGGCTGCGATGGACAAATCGACTCCCGGTTTTCGGAGATGCCCATGCGGGCAGAAGATGTCTCGGACGGATCCACACTCCACGTGTGTCTACTGCTTAGGCCTTGAGTCGACCGCAGGCTTGCACCTGTGTGCTCATCTTTCTCGGCCTCACGTCCTCGAAGACCGCGGCTGCCCGATTGCAACTGGGCCGTCCGAAGCGTTCCCTCGGTGAAGTCAAGGAGGCCGGTTGGCAGTGTCATGGCGTGAGCTCGGCGGATCAACTCGGCGGATAGTACGCCCCTCGAGAAGAGGCGGTGCAGGCGTATCTTCCTCGGCCGCGATTTATCCCGCTCTCTCTGGGTTCTTCCTACACGGCTTCTTTTAAGGAGCTTTGTCTGTCCCTCTCCACTAAAGGAGAAGGGCCTGCGCCTGCTGGACCTTATTCTCGGTCCAAAAGAGGGACAGGGGTAGTCCCTCCGTCGGCGCTCTTGGGAGCGGGAAGGTCCCTCTCCCGGCCGTCGACCATCGGCTTCGATCGACCGGCTTCGCCACTGGCCTCACGGTGTCCCCTGCCAGGTCAGTTGACCGAGACTCCCACCGATGAAGTCGAGATTTTCTCGACCCATTGACGGGCTGTCGCCTTTAGCAGCCGAGATTCCCTCTCCCGTTCCCCGGAGGAGTTGAGGATCCCATGGGCTCGCCTGTGCCTCCGGTTCCGGAGCCCTCGGATGGACCATCCGAGCCGAAGGGAGTGCCGGTTCCGGCCGACACCTCCCCGCACCGACCTCGGAAATTCCGGGACTCTCGGTCTCGGTCTCGGACCTCTTCGCGGTCCAGCCGATCCCACCGTCATAGGGCGGTCTCGTCTCGACACGCGGTAAGCGTCGCGCTTGTCCTCGTCCTCCTCCTCGGATGAGGAGGCTTCGTAAGTACGTGTCGACGGCACGAGGACCTTATGTTGCAACAGCTCCTCCTGGTCGGGAATAAGCCGACCCCGTCGCCTTCCCCGGCCATTAAGTGGCTGTCACCGAACGGCCGACACAACCCCTCGACTTATCCGAGGAGCCTATACCCAGGCCGGTTGTTCGGCCAAAACCAGCTGCTCCACCGATTCCGTGGAACCTCCGCCTCCACAGCCACCAATTGGGGCTCCGACCAAGGATTCTCGGTCGGCTAAGGGTCTACCCCATCGGCTGTCAGTTACCCTCACTCCCGACCGACCTCGGCAGGTGAAGGGTGGCTCAGGCCAGAGGCAGCTCTTCGAGGACTCTTCCGAGTCCGAAGATGATTCCTCCTTTTCTCCAAGCGACTGGACTTGGAGTCTTCAGGAGGTCAGTCAATGGACGATAGCCCGTCGTCCTTCCTAGGACTGCTTCGGCTCATCTCGGAGTCTACCGGGATGGAGCTCGAACCCGTTTCCAAACGGGCCAGGTATCCCCTCACGGAGATTCTGGACCGAGGGGATTCTCCGACGGAGGCCTTTCCGGTGGCCGAGGCCATAGTGGGTCCGGCACTGGAGCTTTGGCAGCGCCCTGCTTCCTGCCCTGCGCCTTCGGCCAGGATGGCCAGGAAGTATGCGGTCCCTACCGGTTCCTTGTCCGGTTTTTCGGAACACCCCTCCGCTGAGGGGTTGGTTACCGACAGCGTTTTCCGGCGCGCCGGAAGCGCCAGGATGTGGACAAACCTCCTGACAAGGAGTCCAAGAATTGACTATGTCGGGCTAAAAGTCTACGCCAGGCCCTCTCTCGGCTTTCGCCAGGCCAGTTCGCCGTCCTCATGGCACATTTTTCTCATGCCCTGTTGGGCTCCCTGGATGAGGTCATCCTCATCTTCCCGCCGATCTGCAGACTACGGTTAAGCAGGTGCGGGACCAGGGCAGGGCAGTGGCCAAACAGCAGTCCAGACTGCTTTGGATATAGGGGACTCATGTGCCAGATCGGGTGGCGGCCGCAGTGGCTATGGTCGGGCGCGGGCTACTGAGGATATCCACCTTTACCGGATACCCAGCACAAGTTGGCGGATGTTCCTTTTGGGACTGACCTCTTCGGCCCTGGGGTGGAAGGTCACCTGCAGAGGATCGAGAAGTCCAATGCCACCTTGGACTCGGTCTCTTCCGCTCAGAAGGACAAAGGCCGCAAACCACAGCCTAAGCCCTTTCGTCCTTCTGTGCCCCCGGCGCGCCCGGCCCAGCAACGTCAGGGCCAGCAGGCTCGGCCTTAGAAACATAGAAACATAGAAGTTGACGGCAGATAAGGACCGCAAGGCCCATCCAGTCTGCCCATTTCTTTTTCTACCTTATAAATGTACCATCGGCCTTTGCTCTGTCAGTGACCTATCTATTCATAGTCATTTGTATTGCTCCCTTATGCCTATCCCATGCCTGTTTGAAGCCCTGCACTGTATTCATAGCCACCACTTCTTGTGGTAAGCCATTCCATGCATCTACCACCTTTCTGTGAAAAAGAATTTCCTCACATTTCCCCTAATCGGCCTCCCTCTAATCTCATGCTGTCCTCTTGTCCTGCTATTTTCTTATATTTAAACATGTTAGACTCTTTCACCTTGTTTATGCCCTTAAGGTGTTTAAATGTCTCGATCATATCACCTCTCTCCCTCCTTTGCTCAAGGGTATACATATTGAGCTCCGTTAATCTGTCCTTATATGTCTTCTGATGCAGTCCTGCACCATTTTGGTTGCCCTTCTCTGGACTGCCTCAATTTGGTTAATGTCCTTGTGAAGGTGTGGCCTCCAATACTGCACGAGTACTCCAGATGGGGCCTAACCAATGTCTTGTACAGAGGATTATTACCTCCCTCTTACGACTTGTGATACCCCTACTATACACCCTAACACCCCTAGCCTTACCTACTGCTTTAGAGGTCTGCTTGGATGATTTTAGGTCATCAGTGATGATGATGCCCAAGTCTCTTTCTTCCTTTGTGACTGCTAGCAACTCCTCCCAGCCTATAAGTGGCTTCAGGGTTTCTCTTCCCTATGTGCATGATTTTGCACTTCTTTGCATTAAATCCCAGTTGCCACTCTTCTGACCATTCTGCTAGTTTATCCAGATCTCTTCTCATTCTGCCCACCCCATCTGGATCATCTACTCTGTTGCAGATCTTGGTGTCATCTGCAAACAGACAAGCCTTACCCTCTAGTCCATCTGCGAGGTCACTAATGAAGATGTTGAATAGGACTGGCCCCAGGACTGATCCCTGAGGTACCCCACTTGTGACTTGCATCTCTTCTGACTGTATACCATTTACCACCACTCTCTGTTTTCTGCCAGTCAACCAGTTTGCCACCCAGTTGACCAACTTCTGACCCACCCAGCCTACCTAGCTTATTTATCAATCTTCTATGTGGAACAGTGTCAAAAGCTTTGCTGAAGTCAAGGTAGGCGACATCAACTGCTCCCCTTGGTCCACCACTCTGGTTACCCAGTCAAAGAAATCTATGAGATTAGTTTGACAGGACCTTCCTTTTGTAAACCCATGCTGTCTTGGATCCTGTGCCCTATGGATTCCAGGTGTTGCACTATCCTTTCCTTAAGGTGCCTCCATAATCTTGCCCACTACTGAGGTAAGACTGACCGGTCTGTAGTTCCCGCCTCCTCCTGCTACCACTCTTGTAGTGGGATCACATGAGCCTTTCTCCAGTCTTCTGGGACCTCTCCTGTGCTCAGAGACTCACTAAACAATTCTGCTAATGGCTCTGCTAGTTCCTCCTTTAGCTCCTTAAGTACCCTGGGATGTCTTGTGCCATCAGGTCCCATTGCCTTATCCACCCTGAGCTTACAAGCTCTTGTAGGACCCTTTCTTTGTGAAGGGTAGTGCTCACCTCCCTCCCCTGTGTCCATGATGCTGAGCTGTGGGCCCTGCCCTACCTTCTCTTCAGTAAATACTGAGCAAAAGTATCTATTTAGGATAGATGCCTTTACAGGGTCCTCCTCCTCACATGCTCCCTTTTCTCCATTAAGCTTAGCAATCCCTCTGGACTTTCTCCTTTCACTAATGTATCTATAGAAAGTCTTGTCACCTTCTTTACTGTTCGTGCTAGTGTTTCCTCAGTTTGGGACTTTGCCTGCCTTACTGCCTTACCTGCTTCCCTTAGGGCATTTTGGTATGCCTCCCTATCTTCATCCGCTGTGTTCCTTATATTTTCTGAAGGCCAGCCTTTTGGCTCTGACCTTTTCTGCTACTATATTTGAGAACCAAAGTGGTTTCCTTCTTCTTTTGCACTTCCTTTTCTGTCTAACACAATGGGATGTTGCTTCAAGTATTGTATCCTTAATGCTTGCCCACTTTGCCTGTACCTCCTCACCTGTGCTTCTTTTTGCCAGGGCTAGCTTAACTCTGTTGGCCATCTTATCAAAGTCAGCTCCTCTGAAGTCCCATATTTTTGCCTTGGAATGGGATGATTTAGATGGCATCCCAAACCCAAGCCGCCGGCTTCCTCTAACAGGAGGCAGGGAGGAAGGGCCCAGGAGGTCCCTCGGCGGTCCCTCCTCCAAGCCTGCCAGTGACGGGCTGAGGGTGTCGCCCCATCCCGTCACCTACCCCTGGGTCCCCGTGGGGACGGCTCCAGCACTTCCGTTCCGCCTGGTCCGCTGTTACCACGGACAGGTGGGTCTTGGAGGTGGTGGGAAGAGGCCTGCCTCTGGAATTCGAGCAGGCACCACCCTTCAGAGCCGTCCCCCCTCGGGGGGGCTTCGGGATCCCCAGCCTCACTGGCGGCTCGTCGAGCCGACATCGCTCTCCTCCTCCAGAAGGAGGTGATAAGAGAGGTGGTGGACCCTCCTTCAGACCCAGGGTTTGTGTCCAGGTACTTCCTGGTTCCGAAACGGACGGGGGGCTGGCGCCCCATTCTCGACCTACACGACCTAAACAAGTTCCTAAGGTCTCGAACCTTCAGGATGGTCACTCTGGCTCAGATAATACCATCCTTGGAACGCGGCGTGTGGTTCTGCTCTCTGGACTTGCAGGACGCGTTTTTTCACGTCCCTATCCGTCCGTCTCACCAGAGATTCCTTCGCTTCGGCGGAAGGATCCCTCTTCGAGTTCCAAGCCATGCCCTTTGGCTTGTCTCCAGCTCCCAGGGTCTTCACCAAATGCATGGCAGTGGTGACAGCATTCTCGCGGCGCCGAGGGTCCGGGTACTCTTACCTGGACGACTGGCTTATTGATAGCAGCCCTCCAGGAAGGAGGCGGAGTGGTCCAGAGATCTGGCCCTCCAGGTCTGCTCTCAACTGGGCCTCCTATCAACGAGGCCAAGTCGGACTCGGGCGAAGCAGGTGATTCTATTCATCGGGCGCAGCTCGACTCTCTTCGAGCCAGAGCTGCCGCGGACAGGGCCGAGTTCTTTCCTCCTTGCCCGATCATTTCTGGTTGGGCAATTGCGCCTGCCGGGACTTCCTGCGCCTCCTGGGTCTCATGGCGGCCTGCACCAGCGTGGTCCGTTGGGCCCGCTGGAACATCGTCCTTCAGTGGGGACTGGCCAGCCAGTGGTCCAGGCGCTGCATCCCTTGGACCAGCTAGCCGGTTACACAGGGGATGTGGGCAGCTCTCCAGTGGTGGACCGTTCCAGATCATTTGCAGGAGGGCATCCCGTTCGTCGCCCGAGCGACGGTCTCTCTGCTCGACGATGCCTCTCTGATGGGTTGGGGTGCCCATCTGGGGGAACACCGGGCTCATGGCCTCTGGTCCCCGCGGGAGTCCCGATGCCACATCAACCTGCTGGAGCTCCGAGCGGTCCGCCTAGCTCTCACCGCCTTTGCTCCGTTCCTCCGGGGTCAAGTGGTCCGAGTCCAGACGGACAATACCACGACCATGTACTATCTAAACCGCCAGGGCGGGACGCGCTCCATGCTTCTATGCAAGGAAGCTCTCCGCATTTGGTCACTCGTGCGCAGCCTGGAGGCGGATCTCCTAGCCATTCACGTGGCAGGAGCCTCCAACACCCTGGCCGATGCCCTGAGCCGGATAGGGGCTGCATCCCACGAGTGGTCTCTCCTGCCGGAGGTAGTACAGCATCTGTTCTCCCTTTGGGGCACACCTCAGGTGGACCTGTTTGCCTCCATGGAGAACGCGAAGCTGAGTCTGTTCCATGCCCGCCCCCCTCAGCAGGGCTCGCTGCAGGGGGATGCCTTCTCGAGGCAATGGACCCCGGGCCTCTTTTACGCCTTTCCCCATTTCCCTTGATCCACAAGGTGCTTCTCAAGGCGAGGAGGACAAGGCGCAGGTGTTCTGTAGCCCAGACTGGCCTTCGCCAGTTCTGGTACCCAGATCTCCTCAGTCTCAGCTCCAGGACTCGCGGCAGCTTCCAGCTCGCCCGGACCTGCTCTCAGTCAATCAAGGGAAGGTGTTCCATCCGGACCTTCAATCCTGCACCTGACGGCCTGGTTCCTGAGCGGCTAGAGTTCAGGCCTTGGGTCTTTCCGACGGGTCCTCAATGTAGTTGAGGCGTCCCGTAGAGTCGACCAGAAAATGCTATGCCTTCAAATGGAAAAAGGTTTTCCATTTGGTGTCAGTAGCAAGGGCTTGACCCTTCCTCCTGTTCCTGGCAAGCATCTTGGACTATTTATGGTCCCTTTCTAGTCAAGGGCTTAGGTCGATCTACCCTAGAGTGCACCTGGCAGCCATCTCTGCTTACACGGGCGCGGGCCGGAAGCAGTCGGTGGCGCAGGAGAAGGTGGTCTGGCGCTTTTCAAAGGCCTTGATCACATTTCCTCCAGTGCGGGAACCCCCACCTCCGTGGGATCTACTGCTGGTACTGGCAAAGCTCATGGGGAAGCTATTCAACCTATGCACAGGTGTGCTCTCTCTCACCTGTCGTGGAAGACCGCTTCTTGGTGGCTATCACGTCAGCCAGAAGGATGGGAGAGCTCCAGCGCTTCCCATCGAGTCTCCTTACCTGGTCTTCCACAGGGACAAGGTTGTCCTGCGCCCCACCAAATTCCTTCCAAGGTGGTGTCGGAGTTTCACCTTAACCAGGTGTTGACTCTGCCGGTGTTCTACCCCAATCACACTCGGAGGTCAATATAGGCTCCATACTTGACCCTAGAAGGGCGCCGCTTATTATAAGGAGCGACGGTTGAAATTCGGGAGAGGTTCGCCAGCTGTTTGTCACCTCACGCTTGAAGCCGATCTGGCAGACCTGCAGCCAAGCGGACGATAAGCAGGTGGGTAACCTCCTGCATAGATCTCTGCTATAAGTTGGCGGGCATGGAGCCTCCCAGAGGGATAAGAGCTCATTCTACCCGCCATACTGCTGCAACGGTGGCTGCTTCCAGGGACGTCCCTATCCAGGAAATCTGCAGGGCTGCTACCTGGAAGTCAGCAAACACCTTCATTACCCACTACCACATCGACCTTGAGTCACGCCGGATGCTGGTTTTGGGGCCTCGGTTCTCCAGTCTCTCTTTCCAAGTAAGTATTGGGGTGTGTCTTGCCTCCCTCCTCCCGGAGAACTGCTAGAGTCTGCCAATGAGTGTGGATGAACAACATATCCATGTCCTAGAAATACAGGTTACTCACCTGTAACAGGAGTTCTAGGAATGGTATATGTTGTTCATCCACACGACCCACCCGACCTCCCCGGCTTCGACGCACAACCTGAGCTTCCAGCGGGCCAGATCTGGCGTCATGGGGCGGAGCCGAGAGTTATACCACCCGGGTGGGTGGGAGGAGCAAGCTTGAAGACCTTCCGGCAAGATTTAAAGCGGCAAGGATACCTGCCAATGAGTGTGGATGAACAACATATACCATTCCTAGAACTCCTGTTACAGGTGAGTAACCTGTATTTATCCCCCTCACATGGCTGCGGCGGCGCAGGGGTCCACACCGATGCCTCTATCACCTGCCATTTTTCCCTCTTTTTCCTCAAATCGCAGTTTTCAGACCCGTGGGATGCTCTCAGCACTGTCTGCGGTGCCGCAGACCCTCTCAGCGCTGTCCACGGTGCTGGGGGCTCTGTCAGCACTGTCCACGGTGCCGGAGGATGTGCTGGCACCGAGCATGGTGCCGGGGGCTATGTCGGCACTGTGTGTGGTGCCGGGGGCTCTGTTGGCATCCTGTGGGACGCCGGGGCTTTGTCAGTGCCATGTGTGGTGCTGCAGGCTCTGTCGGCGCCGTGTGCGGCTAGCGTCCTCTTTGTTCTCTGCACCGGTCTTCGGGGCTTTTGGACTCTGATTTTTTCTGCTTCTGCTTCTGTTCTTCCTCCTGATTTTCACTACTTTTCTGTCTATACAGTGTCCCCTGGACTGTCAGGAGATGATTTTGAGCCTGACCCAGATCTTTGTCTGGGTGATGATGTTGATGACACTGCCCTGGGAGCAGGGACCAATCCTTCTGCAGAGCCTGTGGTTGAAGACCTTTCCTTTAAGTCTCTGCTCAAAAATTTAAATTCTACTCTTTCTCGCCAGACTACAGAAATCGATCCTAGGAGGCTTTTGTGACTCCAATATCTTCATGTCCCAGGAATCCCTATGGATTAACCCCTCCGGTACAGCCCTCTTTCAAGATTCTTTCCCAGATAGTGTGGAAGAATCCTGCTCTTATTCATTCTGTGGCCAAGTCCATAGATAGGAAATATGCCACCCCCCCAAGGATCACCCCATCTTGGCCTCTCAAGCCTTTGCTGATGTCATAGTGGTCCTGGCAGAGAATGATAAGGCTGTCCTCACTCAAGAATCTACAGCCAGTCCTATAAACAAAGAATCTCGCAAGTTAGACGCCTTAGGTAAGAGAGTCTTTGCTGCTTCAACCTTGGGTATGCGCATTGCCAGTTACCAGGGCTGTTTTTCTCAGTATGAGTATGTACTTTGGCATTCCCTCAAAGAAATGGTAGAAACTCTGCCCAAATCGGAAGTTAACTCAGAGCTACTCCAGACCATAACTAGGGGTGTCAAATTGAATAGCCAACAGGTTATAGCTGCAATGAACGCCTGTGATACCACCTCCCGGGCAGCGGCAGCTGGCATCTGCACCTGCTGCCACTCTTGGCTACATACTTCGGGCTTCACGAATGACACCCAGCAGCAGGGCATGGCTTTACCTTTTTGACGGTATGTATCTGTTCGGGCCTCAGGTGGAGCAAGCTCTAGAGGCCACACAGAAGACTAGGTCTGCCATTAAGACGGCTAGACCTGCACCCACCCCCTCCCAAGGGGGTGCGAACAAGCATCATTTTCACAACCGTCAGTTCTTTCGGGGCAAAAGCAGAGGAGGTTTTAACAAAAATCACAACCCTCAGCCCCAAAAGAAGGTGCAGCAGAAGGCACAAGGGTCCAAAGTGCCCAGTGCCACCTTTTGAGTTTCTGGCCCAGGTCCCACCTCATCTGTCTGAGGGGGACTCCTCCTCAGCGGTGGGAGGACATCTGACTCAGTTCTGCAGTCAGTGGAAATCTATAACATCAGACAAACGGATCCTCCGGATAATCCGCGAGGGGTACTCTCTCATTTTTTCGGAAACCCCTCTGAATCATCCTCCCAAACGACAGCCCAGGCTGTCAGCAGTACAGTCAGACCTTCTTGCTTCCGAGGTACAAGGTTTTCTGAACAACTGGACAGTAGAAATAGTTCCACTGGATCAATGAAACACAGGTTTCTACTCACATTACTTTCTGGTCCCAAAGAAAACAGACGGCATTCACCCCATTCTGGATCTCAGAAAGTTAAATGAGTTCCTTCACAAGGAAAAGTTCAAGATGATATCACTAGGTACCCTACTACCTTTGCTTCATCGACATGATTGGCTAGCCTCCCTGGACGTGCAGGTTGCCTACCAACACATTGTCATACACCCAATGCACCACAAATACCCAAGGTTCGTGGCATTGGGTCAGCACTATCGGTTCAGAGTCCTGTCCTTTGGGCTATCCTTGGCACCGCAAGGTTTTACAAAGCGTTGTGCAATTCTCGCGGCACACCTCATGAAAATCGGAATACAAGTTCAAGTTCATTGCAGGAAGACTCTGTTGAGCAAGCTCATTCACAAGGAGGTCCTGATGGTTATACACAGACAGTGAAACATTATATAGTAAGGCATCTTGGTTTCCAAATATACAAAGTGCACACAAGGTTCAAATCAGGTATTACATAGCAAGGTACAATGTTGTAAATATATGTACAGTTAAGGGACATTTTAAAAATGTGTACAGGCAATACAAGGTAAGGCTTAAAACTTTAACACTGTTTGATGCAATAGATAAGCTTAATGTGGTGAGCAGATGATAAGAAGGATATGGTAATTGGGGTGAACAGGAATGGGGAGGGATAAATTAGCAAGGGGTAATATATATGTAGGAGGCCTAGGGCAGGAAGGGGTATAGCAAGGGTAATATGTAGGTAGAGGGCCTAAGGAAGGAAGGGGTATAGGAGCAGATAGAAAAAATCCTGTAGTTTAGTTAGCCATGGAATACATTTTCAAGCTAGAAGGTTTAAGATCTCAGTAAGGCAAGGACCAATGGAAACAATAGTCAAGAAGCACCAAACTTGTATTACTGCTAAGAAAATCTTGCTGGGCCTTGCCCTCCCCCCCAGAGTCTGTGCCCTCATACAACCTAGAATCCACACCCAACATACCAGGGGATCGAAACCTCAGCTTCTGCAAATCATGCATTGCCGCACAACACAAGGCCAAAGATCCTTTGCTTACCGGGCCACTAGTTGGTACAACGGTCTTCCCAGCGACATCTCATTCTCACTATCGCTCAGCTCTTTTAAGACTCGTCTCCACCTAACACTCACTGCCTCCAACCTCTGTGACTGTTGTGGCTAAACATGTCTTTTGGTTCCATAGCTGAAGATGCCCTTTCTGGATCCACATCTACTCCTGCACTTTGCCAGCACCCCGCCCCCTCCTATCTTCACCTCCCCTGCTGGCCCATGACAAATGCCACCCGGCTGCACTACCTCTATTCTTATCCGCCTTCCACCTCTCCTCTCTCTGTCCCCCCAACCTACCTCCCCTTTTCTCCCATCCACTTAGTCTCCCTGATTTCACCCTCCTCCTTTCCCTTTCCCCTCCCCAGAGTTTCACCTTATTGTTCTCTTTTCATCTACAAGAGTATGTGTTTTTTTTAATTTTTTTATTTTTATAAACTGTTATCTTTGCTTATGATTGTCTCAATTGTACCAATGACATGGAACCTTTGTAAAAGAGCCTAGGCTCAAAGATATTTGTAATCCTAGAATAAATAAATAAATAAATAATAAAATAAATAGGGATAGAGGAGGGGCTTAGTGGCAGTTACAAGTATCTTTTATTTTAGATGCAATTAGCACTCTGAAGAAGTTAACCGAGACAATGCTAGTTAGTTTTAGTGCAGATTGGAGCTGGTTCCATATAGTGGGAAGGGCATGCGAGATAACTTGTTTGCCAAAGGAGGTACGAGTCCTAGGTACATCGAGCATGATAAAGTCTGTTTTCCTGAGGGAATATGCACTGCGGGAAATGCAGATTAAAAATGTTAGGTAACATGGTAATTTCTGCAAAAGCAACTTAAGGGTCCAAAGACCAACGTGGAAAAGGCATCTAGTGGTGAGAGATGTCCAACCAATAGCTGCATACAGATCACAATGGTGAGTACGGTAGGGGAAATTGGTAATGAATCGTAACGCGGTAGGCTTGAAATTGTAGCTGTAGTATAAATTAAATCACCGTAGTCAAGTAGAGGAAGGAATGTGGCCTGGACAAGCGTGGTACGTGTCTCAAGGGGGAAGAGAGACCGATTTCTAAAAAAGAATCCTAGTCTTGCTTTGAGCCGCCTGGATAGTTCACCAATGTGGTCATTAAAAGAGAGCTTATTATCTAACCAAATACCCAGATATTTGAATTTAGGATCGACTTCCAAAGGTTCACTTAGTGAGGTAACAATAAAGTCTTTTGGTAGGACACAGGAGAGACCAGAAGAGGTACTACGAGAGAAAATCATTGCTTTCGTTTTCTTAGGTTTTATCAGATTATTTTTGAGCTGAGCGAAGTCAGCTTGTAATTCATCCCTGACTTCTGATAATGTTGATCCAGAGGTATACAGAACATTATCATCCGCAAAGAAGTGCAGGTTGGAGCTAGTTATGTGAGAGTCAAGATCGTTTATGTACAGAGAGAACATGATCGGACCTAGAATGGAGCCTGGGGGACTCCTCTGACAACTGGCAGAGAATAGGCCATCTGCTTTGACTTTCTGTGTTCTCCCTGATAGGTAACTAGTGAACCACGGAGTGGCACCTAAGTTGGACAGGCAAGAGACTAAGAGGTTGTGATCAGCAGTGTCAAATGCTTTGCTAAGGTCCAGGAAGGCTGCACCAGTAATCATCTTAGCATATAGACCAATTTTTCGAAGACTTTAGAAAGGATAGGCAAAATGGAGATAGGCCAGTAGTTGTTCCGATCACATGGGTCCCCTGATTTAAATAGGGGGAGGATGTGGGCAGATTTCCAACAGGTCGGAACTAGAGCAGAAGTGATGGAGAGGTTGAAGATATGGAGAATGGGGGCTGTGAGGTGGTCATAGCCTAGTCTTAGGAAGAAAGGTTCAAGACTGTCGTCCCCTGCGCTCTTTCTGGTATTAAGTTTAAGAAGTGAGTCTTCTACCTCTTTATAGTTAAACAAGCGCAATTGAAAGGGGCAGGATGAGGTGCAGGTTGTCGGGGAGGAGCTAGGCTGGATCTTCGCATAGCTAGCATAGGGTGAGGAGTCAAACGCTAGACCGGCTGTAACAAAATGGGAGTTAAGTTCTTCAAGAATTTGAGAATTACTTTCCACTATCCTGCCATTTGAAAGTATCTTGTTTGGCGCAGAAGGGGCAGTGGGCCGCCCTTCAATAGATTTGAGTGCCCTTCAAATTTTGCGAGAGTCCCTGTTTGCCTGTTCAAGGGAAGAGACGTAGAAGTAGTCTTTGGCAGTGCAAATGCTTCTTACACAGGCATTCCTAGCAGCTCTAAAGGCCTGCCAATCTGCAGGGCTCTTGGGTTGCCTAGCTTGGGCCCAGAGCTTGTCCCGGTTAGTGAGAGCTGCCTTAAGATCTGGGGTGAACCAGGGGTGAGAGTTTTTGTGCACCCTGACTTTGATGAGGGAGGCATGCTTATTTGTCAGAATGGCAAGGTTGCCATTGAGGGCAGCGACAGCCTCGTTGACATTTTTGGCAAGGTACAGATCTTGCCATCTTACCTCACCTAAGTCAGATAGGAAATTAACTGCATTGAATTTTCGAAAGGACCATTTTGTTATAAATGTGGGCTGCTGACTGGCCTTAGTTTGAGCTCTTATGCATACAACAACCCCATGGTCACTCATGTCGTTGTGGAAAACTGCTGAGTGAGAAATGTTGTGAGGATGAGTGGTTAATATGATGTCTAAGAGGGAGCTATTGGCAAAATTAAAGGTATTGTTCCTTGTTGATTCGCTAACTAATTACACAAGGCCAAGCTAATCACAGAGAGATTTAAGGCAATGAGATTTTGAGGTAATCCAACCCATATTGAGATCTTCTTGGAATATTGTTTCTGTTTTAGTAGTAGAGATTAAGAATCTTAGTGTATTTAAGGTTCTAGGGACATGGATATGTTGTTCATCCACACTGTCTGGCAGGTTCCTTGCCGCTTTAAATATTGCCAGAATGTCTTCAAGCTGGCTCCTCCCACCCACCCGGGTGGTAAAACTCTCGTCTCCGCCCCATGACACCAGATCTTCCTTACTGCTTGGAAGCTCAGGTTCCCTCCTTAACGCTCTGCGTGTCGACTGGATCCTAATTCTTCGGTTTGCCCGAAACTTATTTTAAAATTTTCAAGACTTCGGTCAAGTTTCTCCCTCGTGGCTGCGATGGACAAATCAACAACTGGTTTTCGGTGGTGCCCTTGTGGGCAGAAAATGTCCAGGACGGACCCGCACTCCACGTGCGTCTACTGCCTTGGCCTAGAATATGAACCGCAGGCCTGTGAGTTGTGCACGTTCGTTTTGATAGCGTCCTGGAAGACTGTGCTGCGGTTACAGCTTGGTGGCGAGAAGTGCTACCGACCGTGAAGTCGGAGGAGGGTCTGCTACGGTTACCATGGCGGCTGGCTCGGCTGAGCAACCTCGAGCAGATGATCACCCTCGAGGAGGAGGCGGCACAGGCCACATCATCCTCTTCCTCAGTCGCGGCATTTATCCCGCTCTCTTTGGGTACCTCATATTCAGCTTCTTTCAAGGAGCTTTGCCAATCCCTTTCCACAGAGGAAGAGGGGCCATCGGGACATTCCTCTCAGGTCCAGAAAGAAGGACTCAAAATGTAAGTCCCATCGTCGGCATTCGTGGGAGCGGGAGAGGTCCCCTTCCCCGGTCAGTCGACACTCGACTTCGGTCGAGGTTGCAACTAAGGCCGCTGGCTTCACGGTGTCCCTGTCAGGTCAGCCGGCTGAGACACCCGTCGACGCAGTCGAGATTTTTCTCGACCCGTCAGATGGGCTGCCGACTAATGAAGCCGACAACCCTCTTCACCGGTTCCCCCAGTAGAGACCGAGGACTTGTCTGCGCTCGGTGCCAAGTCCCGGTTTAGGTTTCCGAGCCGAGGGAAGAGCGGGTGTCCCCGGCCCCTTCCCAGACCCGTCCTCAGAAACGCCTAGGATCTTGGTCTCGGTCTCGAACATCGTCTCGGTACAGCTGATCCCCCTGACATCGGTGGTCTCGGCACCGAAGTCAGCGGCGCCGCCGCTCATCCTCGTCTTCTTCCTCGGAAGAGGAGAGGCTTCAGCGCAAGTTGCGTCAACGCTACGAGGACCTGATGTGGCAGCAGTTACTTCTGTCCGGGAACAAGCCGATGCCGTCGCCTTCCCCGGCCATCAAGTGGCTGTCACCCAAGCAGCCGAAACAACCCCTCGCTGTAGCCGAGGTGCCCAAGTCTGGGCCGGTAGTTCGGCTGAAACCAGCTGCCCCACCAATTGTGGTGGAACCTCCGCCTCCACAACTGAAATCGGGGACGCTGACCAAGGACTCTCGGTCGGGTCAGGGCCTGCCCCACAGGTTGTCAGTCACACTCACTCCCGACCGTCCTCGGCAGGTGTAGGGTGGCTCAGGCCCCAGGCAGCTCTTTGCGGACTCCTCAGAGTCCAATGACGACTCCTCCCTGTTCTCCAGGCCCATTGACCTGGAGTCCTCTGGGGGCCAGTCGATGGACAAAAGCCCATCATCCTTCATGGGTTTGCTTCGGCTCATCTCGGAGTCCACCGGGATGCAGCTCGAGCCCTTATCCAAGCGGGCCAAGTATCCCCTGATGGAGATACTGGACCGAGGGGATTCACCCACGGAGGCCTTTCCGGTGGCTGAAGCCATTGTTGGTCCAGCCTTGGAGCTCTGGCAGCGGCCTGCTTCCTGTCCTGCACCTTCGACCAGGATGGCCAGGAAGTATGCAGTCCCTACCGGCTCTTTGCCCGTTTTTTCGGAACACCCCTCTGCCAAGGGGTTGGTCACCGACAGTGTTTTCCGGTGTTCCGGGAATGCTAGGGATGTGGACAAGCCCCCCGACAAGGATTCCAAAAAGCTGGACTATGCCGGGCGCAAGGTGTACGCTGCGTCCTCCCTTGGCCTCCGCCAGGCCAGCTCGGCCGTGCTGATGGCACACTTCTCCCACACCCTCATGGGCTCCTTGGATGAGGTGATCCCTCATCTCCCGGCTGACCTGCAGACCACAGTCTGGCAGGTACTGGACCAGGGTGGGGCGGTGGCTAAACAGCAGCTCCAAACGGCTCTGGACATTGGAGACTCCTGTGCCAGATCAGTTGCGGCTGCAGTGGCCATGCGCTGCAGAGCATGGCTGAGGATATCCACCTTCAAGGCGGATATCCCAGCACAAACTGGTGGATGTCCCCTTCCTGGGGACCGACCTCTTCGGATCGAAAAGTCCAATGCCACTCTGGACTCGGTCACCTCTGCCCAGAAGGACAGAGGCCGCCGACAGCAGCAACACAAGTCCTTTTGTCCTTCTGCACCTGCGGCATGTCCAGCCCAACAGCACCAGCACCAGGGCCAGCAGGCTCGCGCTTGGCATCCCAAACCCAAGCCCGCAGCTTCCTCCAACAGGAAGCAGGGAGGTAAAGGCCCAGGAGGTCCCTTGGCTGGTACCTCCTCTAAGCCTGCCCAGTGACGGGTTGAGGGGTGTCGCCCCCAGCCTCGTCACTCCCCAAGGGTTCCCCCCATGGGGGAACGGCTCCGCCACTTCCTTTCCGCTTGGTCCATTATCACCATGGACCGTTGGGTGTTGGAGGTGGTAGGAAAGGGCCTGCCCCTGGAGTTCGAGCAGGCCCCGCCCTTCCAAGCCATCGCCCCTCGGGGGGCTACGGGGTCCTCAGCCTCTTTGTCGGCTTGCTGAGCCGATATCGCCCTGCTCCTCGAAAAAGAGGTTATCAAGAAGGTGGCGGATCCTCCTCCAGACCCGGGGTTTGTGTCTAGGTACTTCCTGGTCCCAAAACGGACGGGGGAGCTGGCGCCCCATTCTCGACCTGCACGACCTGAACAGGTTCCTAAGGTCTCGGACCTTCAGGATGGTCACTCTGGCTCAGATAATCCCATCCTTGGAACGAGGCATGTGGTTCTGTTCTCTGGACCTTCAGGATGCGTTCTTTCACGTCGCAATCGTCCGTCCATCAGAGATTCCTCCGCTTCAGGCGGAGGGATCCCTCTACGAGTTCCGGGCCATGCCCTTCGGCCTTTCCCTAGCTCCCAGGGTCTTCACCAAATGCATGGCAGTGGTGACAGCATTCCTGCGGCGCCGAAGGATCCGGGTGTACCCCTAGCTGGATGACTGGCTGATTGCAGCCCCCTCCAGAGCGGAGGTGGAGCGGTCCAGAGATCTGGCCCTTCAGGTTTGCTCTCAGGTTGGCCTCCTCATCAACGAGGCCAAGTCGGAACTCATGCCCAAGCAGGTGATACAATTCATCGGGGCAGAGCTCGACTCTCTATGAGCCAGAGCACGGCTCCCGTCGGACAGGGCCGAGGTTCTTTCCTCCTTTGCCCAATCATTTCAGGTTGGGCAATGGCGCCCTGCCCGAGACTTCCTGTGCCTCCTGGGCCTCATGGCGGCCTGCACCAGCATGGTCCATTGGGCCCGCTGGTACATGCATCCTCTTCAATGGGGGCTGGCCAGCCAATGGTCACAGCACTTCAATCCTCTGGATCAGCTAGTGACAGTGACCCAGGGGATGTGGAACACTCTCCAGTGGTGGACCGTTCCAGCACATCTGCAGGAGGGCATCCCGTTTGTCCGCCCCGAGCCGACAGTCTCTCTATCGACCAGTGCCTCTCTGATGGGTTGGGGTGCCCATCTGGGGGAGCACAGAGCGCACGGCCTCTGGTCCCCTCGGGAGTCCTGTTGCCACATCAACCTGCTGGAGCTTCGATCGGTTCGTCTAGCCCTCACTGCCTTCGCTCTGTTTCTACGGGGTCAAGTGGTTCAGATCCAGATGGACAACACCACGACCATGTACTACCTAAACCGCCAGGGCGGGACGCGCTCCATGCCTCTGTGCAGGGAAGCTCTCCACATTTGATCACTCGTGCGCAGCCTGGAGGCGGACCTCCTTGCCATTCATGTGGCAGGAGCCTCCAACACCCTGGCCGATGCCCTAAGCCGGATAGGGGCTGCGTCCCACGAGTGGTCTCTCCTACCGGAGGTAGTACAAGATCTGTTCTCCCACTGGGGCACGCCTCAGGGACTTGTTTGCCTCCAGGGAGAATGCAGAGCTGAGACTGTTTCATGCCGCCCCCTCAGCAGGGCTCGCTGCAGGGGATGCCTTTTCGAGCCGTGGACCCGGGCCTATTCTCGCCTTTCCCCATTTCCCTTGATCCACAAGGTGCTTCTCAAGGCGAGGAGGGACAAGGTGCAGGTGATTCTGGAGCCCCAGACTGGCCCCTAAGTTCTGGTATCCAGATCTCCTCAGTCTCAGCTCCAGGCTCCCGAGGCGGCTTCCAGCCCGCCGGACCTGATCTCAGTCAATCAGGGGAAGGTATTCCATCCGGACCTTCAATCCCTGCACCTGATGGCCTGGTTCCTGAGCGGCTAGAGTTCCAGGCCTTGGGTCTTTCCAGCGAGGTCCTCAACATCGTTGAGGCGTCCCATAATGAGTCGACCAGAAAATGCTACACCTTCAAATGGAAGAGATTCTCCATTTGGTGTCAGGGAAGGGGCCTGGACCCTTCCTCCTGTTCCTTGGCAAGCATTCTGGACTACCTGTGGTCCCTTTCTCAGCAAGGGCTTCGGTCAACAACCCTTAAGGTGCACCTGGCAGCCATCTCTGCTTACCGGGCGCGGGCCGGGAAGCAGTCAGTGGCGCAGGAGAAGCTGGTTGAGCGCTTTTTCAAAGGCCTTGCTCACATATCCCCTCGGTGCAGAACCTCCACCTCCGTGGGATCTACTGCTGGTATTAGCTAAGCTCATGGGCAAGCCATTCAACCATGCACAGGTGTGATATCTCTCACCTGTCGTGGAAGACCGCCTTCTTGGTGGCTATCACGTCAGCCAGAAGGATGGGAGCGCTCCAGGCGCTTTCCATCGAGTCTCTTTATCTGGTCTTCCACAGGGACAAGGTTGTCCTGTGCCCCCACCCGAAATTCCTTCCGAAGGTGGTGTCGGAGTTTCACCTTAACCAGGTGTTGACTCTGCCGGTGTTCTACCCCAATCACACCTCGGAGGCCGAATATAGGCTCCATACTTTGGACCCTAGAAGAGCGCTCGCTTATTACAAGGAGCGGATGTCTGAAGTTCAGGGAGAGGTTCACCAGCTGTTTGTCACCTATGCTGAAGCCGCACCTGGCAGACCTGCAGCCAAGCGGATGATAGGCAGGTGGGTCACCTCCTGCATAGATCTCTGCTATAGGTTGGCGGGCATGGAGCCTCCCAGAGGGATAAGAGCTCATTCTACCTGCCATACCGCTGCATCGGTGGCTGCTTCCAGGGACGTCCCTATCCAGGAAATCTGCAGGGCTGCTACCTGGAAGTCAGCACACACCTTCATCACCCACTACCACATCGACCTTGAGTCATGCCGGGATGCTGGTTTTGGGGCCTCGGTTCTCCAGTCTTTATTTCCCAAGTAGGGTGTGCTCCTCCCTCCTCCCAGAGAACTGCTAGAGTCTGCCAGACAGTGTGGATGAACAACATCCATGTCCCTAGAAATACAGGTTACTCACCTGTAACAGGAGTTCTAGGAATGGTATATGTTGTTCATCTATACGACCCACCCGACCTCCCCGGCTTCGACGCACAACATAGCTTCCAGCGGGCTAGATCTGGCATCATGGGGCGGAGCTGAGAGTTTTACCACCCGGGTGGGTGGGAGGAGCCAGCTTGAAGACCTTCCGGCAAGATTTAAAGCGGCAAGGAACCTGCCAGACAGTGTGGATGAACAACATATACCATTCCTAGAACTCCTGTTACAGGTGAGTAACCTGTATTTTCTGAACCACCAGACAGAGGCCTATAGCCCCCAGTAATATTGCTGCATTCAGAGGAAGGAAGGTGACGCTTCAAACATACAATCTCAAATTTGTTTGGTAACAATTTGCAGCTGATATCTGAGACTGTGTACTTGAGTTTAGAATGGATTACTACACCCCAACCCCGAGATTCCCTGTGTGCTCTGAATAGTTATAGCCCGGGAGGGTAATTTGTTGGTCAGAGTTAGCCTTTTTAAGCCAGGATTCTGTAATAACAATAAGATCCAGATTTGTATGAGCAGCCTATGCTTGTAGTTGGACAATTTTTTTGGTCAGGCTCAGTATATTGACTAACATCATTTTAAGACCCAGGGCAGCTTCAAACTCTGATGGGGAGGAGAGTTGCACAGGCAGGCCAGGATTTAGCTCTACATTACCTGAGCAGAGAAGGAGCAACAGTAGCATTTTCTTTAAGGATCTGATGAAGAGGGAGACAGCTTTTTTTCCTCTGTGACTGCCCATAGGACCTTACCAATGCCCTGCTTCCTGCCCAGCCCCGTCTGCCCGCATGGGCCACAAGTATACGGTGCCTATGGGGTCATAGAAACATAGAAACATAGAATTTGACGGCAGATAAGGACCGCTTGGCCCACCCAGTCTGCCCATTTCCCTACCTACTGGATAAGCTGCAGATTCTAGTTAACCAGCAGCCTACTTCTTCCTACCCCCACCCCCTAGAACTGCCTTATGACTGTCCCATGCATGCTTGAATTCCACCACTGATTTTGACTCCACAACCTCCTCCGGAAGGCCGTTCCATGCATCCACAACCGTCTCTGTGAAAAAATACTTCCTTAAATTACCTCTGAGCCGCCCCATCTTCAAATTGTGCCCTCTTGTTCTTGCACACCTCTTTTTTTGAAAGATGCTACCCTCTTGGACTTTGTTGATTCCCTTGAGGTACTTGAAAGTTTCTATCATGTCCCCCTCTCCCTCCTTTCCTCGAGGCTATACATATTAAGCTCCTTAAGTCTCTCTTCATATGTCTTCTGGTGCAGACCCTGCACCATTTTAGTTGCCCTCCTCTGGACAGCTTCATCCTGTCTATGTCTTTGGAGATTAGGTTTCCAGAACTGCACAGTACTCAGATGGGGTCTCACCAGCTGTCTGTACAGAAGGATAATAACTTCCTGTTTTCTACTGGTGATGCCTCTCCCTATGCATCCCAGTATCCCCCCAGCCCTCCTTGCTCCCCTCTCACATTGCTTGCCCATCTTTAGGTCATCTGATATGACTACCCCCAGGTCCCTCTCCATTTTTGTTGTTGTTAGTATCTCACCCCCCATTATGTACTCTTCCCCTGGGTTTTTGTTTCCCAAGTGCATTACCTTGCACTTCTTAGCATTGGGTCCCTGGCGGGGTTCACAGAGCATCCTTCGGCCGAAAGCCTAGTGACTGCTTCTCTGTTCAGACGTACTGGTAGCTTGGCCGGCAGTGACCGACCCCGGACAAGGAGTCCAAGAATATGGACCATCTGCCCATAAGGTCTATGCAGCCTCCTCTTTAGGCCTTCATCAGGCCAGCTCGGCTGTTATCATGGCACACTTCTCTCATTCCCTCCTAGGGTCACTGGATGAAGTCCTCCCCTCATCTCCCGGTGGACATGCAAACCACAGTGAAACAGGTCCATGATCAGGGCTGTGCTGTTGCAAAACAGCAGCTCCAGACGGCCCTGGACATTGGAGATTCCTGTGCCCACTCTTCGGCAGCCGCAATGGCCACTTGCCGCAGGGCTTGGCTGAGGCTATCCTCCTTCCCGGCAGATACCCAGCACAAGTTAGCTGATGTGCCCTTCCCAGGCACCGGCGTCTTTGGTCCAGGAGTGGCTGGTCACCTCCAGCACTTAGAGCAGTCCATTGCCACCTTGGATGCTACTTCTGTGAAGGGTTCTTAAGGCAAGAACCAGCAGAAGCGCAAGAAGAAGCCTTTTCAGCACTCTTCCCCTGCGGTTAGGCAACCCTCCTATCAAGGAGGCCAGCAGCAGGCTCAAGCTTGGCACCCCAGGCCCAAGCAGGGTCCTCAACAGCCCCGTAAAGGAGGCCGAGGTGCCGGTCCAGGAGCCTCCTCCTCCTATAAGCCTGCTCAGTGACGGGTTGGGGGTTGCCGCCCCTACTCCCATCACGCTAGCTCTGGGTCCTCCCGTGGGGGGCCGGCTCCACCACTTTCTTTCCGCCTGGTCCGATATCACCTCGAACAGGTGGGTTCTAGAAGTGGTCGGCTAGGGACTGCCTCTGGAATTCGAGCAGTACCCTCCCAGCCGAGCCCGTGCCCCTTGGGAGGAAAGGATCTCAGCTTGCACTCAGTCAGCTCTTAGAGATGACATTGCTCAGCTCCTCCGCAAGGAGGCGGTAGCTCCAGTGCCGGATCCTTCTACAGACCCAGGCTTCGTGTCCAGGTATTTCCTGGTGCCCAAGCGGATGGGGGGTTGTCGCCCCATCCTAGATTTCCACGACCTGAATCAATATCTCAGGTCTTGCACCTTCCGGATGGTAACTCTGAACCAGATCATACCATCCCTGGAGCGAAACATGTGGTTCTGTTCACTGGATCTGCAGGACACATTCTTCCATATCCCAATCCGTCCGTCCCATCAGCGGTTCCTCCGCTTCAGGGTCGAGGGGACCCTGTCCGAGTTACGAGCCATGCCATTCAGCCTGTTATCGGCTCCGAGGGTCTTCACCAGGTGCTTCGCAGTGGTGGCAGCCCATCTCCAGTGTCGAGAAGTTCAAATTTACCCTTATCTCGACAACTGGCTCTTGGCAGGTTCCTTCCTCCAGGAAGTGGAGAGATCCAGGGATCTGGCTCTCCGAACCTGTTCCCAACTAGGCCTCCTGATCAGTGAGGCCAAGTCGGAACTCGTGCCCTCTTAGGTGATGGGCTTCATAGGGGCAGAGCTCAGCTCCTGGCAGACAGGGCGGAGGTTCTTTCCTCCTTTGTCCAATCATTTCTGGTTGGGCACTTGCACCCTGCCCGGGACTTCCTGCGCCTTCTGGGTTACATGGCGGCGTGCACCTCAGTGGTCCATTGGGCAGATGGCACATGCACCCCCTCCAATGGGAGCTGGCCACTCATTGGACTCAGCGCCTCTGTCATTTTGACCAGCTGATCACTGTAACCCAGAAGATGTGGGACGCTCTTCAATGGTGGTCCACCCCAGACCGGTTGCAGGAAGGGATCCCATTTGTCCACCCGAGCCGACGGTCGTTCTCACGACCGATGCCTCTCTCATGGACTGGGGAGCCCACATGGGGGACAACAGAGCCCACGGGTTCTGGATCCCCGAGGAGTCCCGATGCCACATCAACCTGTTGGAGCTCAGAGCAGTCAGACTGGCACTGTCCGATTTCACTCCTCAGCTCCGGGGCATACCTCTCAAGTGTCCCTGATTTTCAGGGATGTCCCTGATTTTGCCTCAAAATTTTACTCTGTCCCTCCTAAAATTTGTGTTTTTGTGGCTAAACAGTGGGGACTGTAAGCACAAAACAATGTCAAGCATTAAAGTTACAGACTTGTTCTTCTTTAGAAAATGCATTTTGCACTAAGCCCCATATTCTACCAGCTTTGTGGGTAGATATCTCAAATTTTGAAGATGTGTCCCTGATTTTGGGCCTTTGTCCCTGATTTTTTTAAGCCTTGTCCCTGATTTATGAGGCAGGAGGTTGAGAGGTATGCTCCGGGGTCAAGTGGTTCAAGTCCAGACGGACAATACCACGACCATGTACTACCTCAACAAACAGGGCAGCACGCACTCCCATCTGCTTGGCAAGGAGGCGCTCTGCATCTGGATCCTTGTCCGCTGGTTGGAGGCGGATCTCCTAGCCATTCTTGTGGCAGGAGTCTCAAACCAGCTGGTGGATGCTCTCAGCCGTATAGGCCAGACATCCCACAAGTGGTCTGTCCATCCAGAGGTAGCTCACAACTTGTTCTCCTGCTGGGGCAAACCGTTGGTGGACCTGTTTGCCTCCTGGGAAAACACCAAGCTGAGGCTGTTCCATGCCCACCTCTGCAGGGCTCGCTGCAGGGGGATGCCTTCTGGAGGCCGTGCACCCCAGGCCTCCACTACGCCTTCCCTCTGTTTCCCTTGATCCACAAGGTGTTATCAAGGTGAGGAGGGACAAGGCAAAGGTGATTCTGGTAGTCCCAGACTGGCCATGCCAGTTCTGGTACCCAGATCTCCTCAGCCTCAGCTGCAGGCCCCCGGAGCGGCTTTGTACATGCCCGGACCTGATATCTCTCAACCAGGGGAAGGTATGCCATCTGGACCTTCAATCCCTGCACCTCACAGCCTGGTACCTGAGCGGCTAGAGTTCCAGGCTCTGGGTCTTTCCGAGGATGTCTACACCGTGGTGGAGGCATCTCGGAAGTAATCAACTAGGAAATGTTATGACTTCAAATGAAAGAGATTTTCCATTTGGTGTCAGGGTAAGAGTCTGGACCCCTTATCCTGCTCTGTGGCTAACATTCTCGACTACCTTTGGTCTCTCTGCAAAGGGGTCTACGGTCATCGACCCTTAGGGTGCACGTGGCAGCCATTTCTGCTTACCGGGTGCGGGCCGGTCAGCTGACATTGGCACAGAAGACAGTGGTTGGGTGCTTCTTCAAAGACCTGGATCACATATCCCCTCCGGTGCGTGAACCTCCACCTCCGTGGGATCTCTTGCTGGTTTTGGCAAAGCTCATGGGCAAGCAATTCAAACCCATGCGGAAGATGACCTTCCTGATGGCTATCACGTCAGCCAGAAGGACAGTGGAGCTCCAGGCGCTTTCAGTGGACTCCCCTTATCTGGTCTTCTACAGGGACAAAGTTGTCCTGCGCCCCAACCCGAAATTCCTTCCAAATGTGGTGCCAGAGTTTCACCTTAACCAGGTGCTAACTCTGCCAGTGTACTACCCTAATTACACCTCGGACACAGAGTACAGGCTCTATACTTTGGACCTGAGACATGCTCTCTCCTATTATAAGGCGAGAATGGTGGAAATTCGTGGAGAGGTTCCCCAGCTGTTTGTCAGCTGCTTCTGGCAGACCTGCAGCCAAATGGACCATTACAAGGTGGATTACATCATGCATAGGTCTGTGCTATGAGTTGGCAGGCAAGGAGCTTCCCAGAGGGATAAGAGCTAATTCTACCTGCCATACATCTGCATCGGTGGCTGCTTCCAGGGACATCCCTATCCAGGAAATCTGTCGGGCTGCTACCTGGAAGTCAGCAAACACCTTCATTACCCACTACCACATCGACCTTGAGTCACACCGGGATGCTGGTTTTGGGGCCTCGGTTCTCCAATCTCTATTTCCCAAGTAGGGGGTGTGCACCTTTCCTCCCTCCTCCCGGAGAACTGCTTGGAGTCTGCCAGAATGTGTGGATGAACAACATATCCATGCTCCTAGAGGAACAGGTTACTCACCTGTAACAGTAGTTCTAGGAGTGGTATATGTTGTTCATCCACACGCACCCACCCGACCTCCCCGGCTTTAGGCACACAACCTTGCTTCCAGTGGGCTAAGATCTGGCGTCATGGGGCGGAGACGAGGTATTTACCACCTGGGTGGGTGGGAGGAGCCAACTTGAAGACTTCCGGCCAGATTTAAAGGGGAAAGGGACATGCCAGAGAGTGTGGATGAGCAACATATACCACTCCTAGAACTACTGTTACAGGTGAGTAACCTGTTCTTCCTGGTGGCCATTACTTCAGCCCATAGAGTTTTTGAAATACATGCGCTGGTCACAGACCCCGGGCCCAGTACACTGTATTTCACAAGGACAAAGTAGTTCTTATGACTCATCCTAAGTTTTTCCCTAAGGTTGTCTCAGAATTCCATCTAAACCAACCTTTAGTCCTTCCTACCTACTTTGTGAACTTCCAGAATGAAGGGGAGCGTATTCTTCATTCACTGGATGTTGAGAAAATGCTGCGGTTCTAGCTAGACAAAACAAAAGAAATTCACAAGGCTCAACAACTGTTTGTTTCCTTCAGCGAGACCCGGCTGGGTCAACCTGTCGCTATCAGATGTATTTCAGCGTGGCTGGTGGCATGCCTTCGCCACTGCTATTCTATGTCACAGGTCAAGCTGGAAGGCAGAGTATACACTCACTCTACCAGAGCAGTCACGGCATCTCTGGCGGAAATCCGCAACGTGCCCATTGCGGATATTTGCAATGTGTCTGTCTGAAGCTTTGTGCATACTTTCGTTAAGCACTACACCTTGGATGTCCATGCCAGATGACATCTGCCGTTTGGCAGGACCATTCTTAATGGTCTTCTGTCTTAAGCACATGAGCTGTTTATTTCCTGCCACCCGTCTAGGGGGATTATTTAGCTCGGTACTCTACCATTAGTGTGAATGAGTGGTGGAGACTTTATGTTCAGGAAGATACAGAAATTACGTACCTACCGTAATTCTTGATCTTCTTGGATGAAGTTTCCGCCACTCATTCATATGCCCACCCACCATCTGCCGAGCTCACTTCTCTGTTTATGGTCTTCACTCCCTCAACGGCTGGGCTGTGAAGACTTTATTGTTGACCCTTCTTACACGGGTCATTCGGACTATCTGATGTCTGATTTTTAGGCTAGTCCTTCTAGGTTAATTACGCTGTACCTCCTCGGAATAAAGGTACTGAGGCGGTTGGAGGGTCGACACTGAGACAGTCATTACTGCTCTAGAGCCAGGGCTTGCGGTGCTGCTTCCTAGCGGCTCCATCTCAGGCACTGGCCCTCTTGAAAAAGTTTGCTCCTGCTGAGTCCTAGTGCCTCTGGCGAACTCCCATTAGTGTGAATTAGTGGTGGAGACTTCGTCCAAGAAGATCAAGAATTACGGTAGGTACGTAATATCCATTTACAGATGAGTAACCTGTTTTTCCCCCCTCCCGAATTTCTCTCCGTCCCAGAAGTCCACACCCCTCAGAGTTGATTATATTTAGTTCAGGGCTGGTGTGGGGGTGTGAAGGGGCAGAGTCTCCCTCAAAACAAAGAATCTAAACTGTCACCCTATACTTTTACATTGCGTAGGCGACATTGTGTGCCATTCTGTGTATTCACCGACCTTATTATGCCTTTCAGCATTTTGCTTGCAACATTGTGTGCCATGCTGTTATTGTTTGCGGGGTTTTGACCCCGTGCCAGTGAGTAGGGCAGTGCTGTCCACAAGACTAGGTTCTCTATAGGCGCTGTTTGCGGTGCCAGAAGAGGAGGGGGTTCCGGAGCCATCTCTGCCATAGACCCTCAGGTTATTGTCATTTCTTCCCACATGTTTCCTGTTTGCAGCATCTTTTTAGATTCCAGTGCTGTTCTTGGTGCCAGGGTGTGGTTTTGGTATCGTTCATGTTACTGGGTCCGGGGATGGTGCCACTGGTGGTGCAAATCCAGGCCTGACTCTAGCCTAGAGTTTGGGCTTGGCCCGAGGGGCAGGATTAGTACTGGTGAGGAGATGAGGCAAGGCACTGGGCCTGCAGCTCACCCCCTTGTTCACAGGTGGTGAAAAGTCTGGCAGGGGTCGCAACACTAATCTAGAGTCCAGCTACTCTCCAGGATCAATACTGGTGAGGAGATGAGGCAAGGCACTGGGCCTGCAGCTAACCCCCTTGTTCAGAGGTGGTGAAAAGTCTGGCAGAGGTCACAGCACTAATCTAGAGCCCAGCTACTGTCCAGAACCGTCTGGTCCTGTCACTGGTGGGGATTGGGGAGCCCTGTGGGACGCATAAGGTTACATCCTCCACACCAGGGTATTTCCCCTCAAAGGCACTGTCTGGACTGGTTTACAGATGTTGGCCACTCACAGACGGGTGAGTTTGCCATGCCCTCCCTCTGGGCAAGGTCCCCTGAGCATTCTCACAGCCCTGGCAGAGGACCTGCCTTCGTCATTCATGACCTTCCTCCACCTCCTGTGTCTCCGTCTCCCCCAGGTAGTTCTGGTCCTCTGGGGCCCACGACTTCGACCATTTCAGATCAGCAGCTGGTGATTTCCACTAGTTTCACCTCAGAGCTGAGCAGGCTGTTTTTAGGCCTGAGGTTCCAACACTGCCGCTATCTGAATCCAGTTCCTCCTCTCTCACTTCTCCTCTGAGGAAGAGGATTTTTTGTTGGTCCATCTCTCCTCTGATGCTGAGTACTCTCGGTACCAGCAGTTCCTTTCAGAGATGATGCAGGACTTGAGTTTTCAATCTTTTATAGGTCGCAATACTGCTACCCTGGTGCTGTCATTCGTTGGTGAATATGGCAGTGACAATACTGTCACCCCTTTGTGGCCCCAGTCATTTACGGAGGCGACCAGAAACATCTGGCGTCATCCCTTTGCCCCTTTCCACCCCCTAGAGACATCCACCGCAAATATTGCACTCCCATGGAATCTCCAGGTACTGTCCCTCACCCTGGTAGCAGGGAGGAGGCTGGAATTATAGTTCAAGTTCAAGTTTATTGCAGGAAAGACTCCGTTGAGCAAGCTCATTCACAAGGAGGTCCTGAGGCACATACACATACAGTTCGCATTTACATAGACAGGAGATATAAAATGTAGAACAACAAAGAAAAAATATGCAATACAAGAAGTATACACAGTAGAAGTCCTTATGCTACATATGCAGTACATTCCAGCTTTAACCTTGCCCTAAATCATGCAACACATTTCAGCTTAATAAGTAGAGGGCCAGTTGGTACCTAGGAAGTTGACTTGGCGTTGGGGGCCTAGTAGCACCTACATATGTCTTTTAATTTAGAGATAGCTAGTGTTTTGTAGGAGTCAATTGATAAGATGCTGGTCAGCTTCAGCATGGCTTGTAGTTGGTTCCAAATGTTTGGGAGGGCATATGAGACAGCTCTTTGGCCAGCTGTGGTACGTGTCCTGGGAATATCTAGTAGGATAAGGTCGGCTTTCCTGAGGGAGTAGGCGCTTTGCGAGATGTGTATGAGAGATGTTAAATAGACAGGCAGTTTGTGGAGTAGTAATTTGAGGGTCCAAATGCCAGCATACAGGAGGCATCTGGTGGCAAGAGAGGTCCACCCAACTGCTGCATAAAGATCACAGTGGTGGGTCCTGTACGCAGAGTTAGTAATGAAGCGAAGAGCACGGTGATAGAGTACGTCCAGTTTAGATAGGCTCAAGGTTGGGGAGGAGATCAGGATAATGTCTCCGTAGTCAAGCAAGGGAAAGAATGTTGCTTGGACAAGTCTTTTGCGGGTCGCGAGAGAAAAGAGGGTCCTATTTCTAAAGAAGAAACCCAAGTGTGCTTTAAGCCTCTTTGATAGATCCTCGATGTGGTCGTTGAAGGAAAGCTTGTTGTATATCCACATACCCAGATATTTAAATTTAGGTACGACTTCCAAGGGTTCACCTAGAGAGGTAATTATGAAGTTTTTAGGTGGGGTAGGTAGGGCACCAGACAAGGCAAGTCTCGAGAAAACCATTGTCTTGTTTTTTTTGGCATTTAAGAGATGCTGAAGGAAAGGGTTGTGGAATATCTTGAATTGAGTTGGTTGCAAGACCCAAGGCAGCATGATTTCCCAGGGGTGAGGTCATGTCAAACAAATCTGATAGATTTCCTTGACTGGGTGACCAAGGAACTAGATCAGGGTGGAGAGGTGGATGTGGCCTACCTAGATTCAATAAGGCATTCCAACACCATTCCACATAGGAGACTAGTAAGCAAGTTGGGTAGCGTAGGAGTGGGTCCAAAGGTGGTAAACTAGATAAGAAATTGATTAGGGGATAGGCGACAGAGGGTGGTGGTAAATGGAGTTCACTCCAAAGAAGGAAAGGTGACCAACAAGGTTCCTCAGGGTCCAGGGCTGGGACTGGTCCTCTTTAATGTCTTTATTAGTGACATTGCAGAGGAGCTGGACGGGAAGGTCTGACTCATTGTGGATGATACCAAAATCTGCAATAGGGTGAACACCCCGGTGGGGTGAGATAAGTAGAGACCTGAGAAAACTAGAGGAGTGGTCAAGGGTATTGCAGCTGGGTTTCAGTGCGAGACAGTGCAAAATAATGCAATTAGGGCACTGAAACCCAGGGACAGAGTACAAAATGGGTGGAGTGGTATTGATGACCACCAAGCAGGAAAGAGACCTGGGGGTAGAAAGAGTCCTGAGGATAATCATATCGGATGACCTAAAGGTGGCCAGGCAGTGCGACAAGGCAGTAGGGAGGGTGAGTGAAATACTGGGATGCATAGGAAGGAGTATCACCAGCAGAAATAGGGAGGTGGTATTGCCTCTGTATAGATCGCTGGTAAGACCCCACCTAGAGTACGGTGTCCAGTTCTGTAGACCACAAATCCGGAAGGACATAGAGTGGAGGTGGTCCAGAGGAGGGCAACTAAAATGGTACAGGGTCGGCATCAAAAGCCCTATGAGAAGAGACTAAAGGACCCCTCAATATGTATACCCTGGAAGGGAGAGGGGAGATGTGATAGAGACCTTTAAATACCTTATTGGTCGGGTTCGGGAATGAGCTCGGGTCGTTGGAGTACCCACCAGGAGGAGACAAACTGAGCGTCCCACGACTGCCCATTGTCTTCATGGAGGGAGGGAGGGCTGGGACCCAGTGTTGGGTGACTGCTGGTGGAGGCCAGGGGTAGGGCAACACGTCGGGGTTATTGATGGGTGGTGTGTGGCAGACGTCGGCTCTTGCCTTGACGTCTGGACGTCACGCACTTCAAGGAAAAACCAGGAAAAATCGCTTGCTGGCCGCTGGATGACAGCTCTCTGTTCCCTGAGTGCCTCCAGTGCCTTCCTGGTGCCTCCTCCTCCTCGGCAGCATCCCCGGGCCCTAGAAGTATGTGCTGGGGCCATCCCTCTCCCCTTGGTGCCTTCCCCCTCGGAGGAGGGGGACCCGCCCGGAAGGGATACGCCGGGATATCCTGGGGATCGGCTGCTATACGAGGAACCAGAGGAGGTCTGGGTAAGGACAGTGGGGCAGGGGGGAACTTGCGGAGCCGGAAAGAGTGGGGGACTAGCGAGTATGGGGGGTGAAAAATAGAATAACCAAAAATAAAATACCTCATGGGGGTAAGTAAAGTACAGGTGGGGAGTATTTTTCAGAAGAAAAGGTGCTCGAACAAGGGGGCATGCTGTGAAGCTGGAGGGGTGTAGATTCAGGAGACGTGAGGAAGAAGTACTTCTTCACAGAAAGAGTGGTGGGATTCCTGGAACAGCCTTCCAGCAGAGGTGGCGGGGGCAAAAACAGTGGTGAGGTTCAAGAAAACATGGGATAAGCACAAAAGAATCATAGTGGAAAGGAAGGGGGAAGGGAGGAAAAGCTGTAGATTGGGCACAATCTGAAGTAATAGTGCAGGTAGGGAGAAATGGGCAGACTGGATGGGCCAAGCGGTCCTTATCTGCCATCAAATTCTGTGTTTGTTGAAATCTCATTGTGCCTGAGAGGTGCATTAACATATAAAAACATAATGTGTGAGTACCCTTTAGACTCCACAGTATGCCTGTCTGTTTAATTAGACTTTACCAAAAATGTAACAGCGAGGAGTGAAATGCCACATTTACCTTCAGTTTGTCGTAGATGTAATGCAATGTTTTTACTTCTAAACTGCTTTCAATCTGTGTATTTTTAGCTGGCCTAGTGGCGCTGAGAGTTGAGGCGCTGCACGCCACACCTCCCGGCACGCTGACGACCTGGGTTTGGGAGTGAACTCGGGCCATCTGGAGTCAGCAGGAGCAAGAGAGGACTGAGCATCCAGAGGACTGCTCTGCTCTCCTGGGGGCAAGTGGGTGCACATGCCGCAGTACCAGCAGGCTCTTGGTGGCCTGACTTGCAGCACGCTCTTTCGGGGTTGGGGGTGTGGCGGACGCCTTACGCATAGGTGTGGAAGCACGCCCATCGCATGCAGGGCATCATTGCACATCCGCACCCCCAGGGGCAACCATAAACAGGAAAAGCCCTGGTGCCTGGAGAGGCAAAGCTGGGGCCAAGGACATCTACCACACCCACAGCCAGGTCCTGCCTGGCCAGTCGCTGTGTCTCTCTTCCACTCTTCGGCCACCCTTCTAGGTTATAGATAGAGCACCGGAGGAATTAATGGCGGTCCCTCCCCACTGGGCGTGGTGGTTAGCGGAGTTGGGCGAGAGCTCCCAGGAGCAGCGAACCAGGCTCAGGGGGACCTCAGGCGGGGCGTGAAACAGGCATCCCCCACATTCCACGGGAGAGAGAGAGATGTAAGGGGAACGTGAGCAGGAGTCAACACAGTTTAAAAAAAAAAATCTGTGTATTTTTTCCAGCTTATGTGTAATTTCAGCATAGAGATACAGTACATGGTGTAAACAGGTGCTGTGCCATCATGTTCTCATATGTTAATGCAGCTCTCGGGGACAATGAGATTTCAACCATGAGCAAATGGAGACCCCCAGGCTAGTTACAGGGACTGGTGTGAGCAGTGAAAACAAACTTAAGCAGACACATGTATCCCCAACAGCTACATGAAAGGTGTAACATTTACAAGATATGAAGGTGTACTACTTCTTTAAGCTGCACCTCCTCGGTAAAAAAGGTACTGAGGTGGTTTAGGGCTGGTGCTAAGGTAAGCTTGTGCAGCAGGCTTATCTTGTGGTGCCGTGCATGCACGCAGCTTACCTCCGCACCAGCCCGATTGAAAAGTTCTGCCTCAGACCCACTAGTGGGAACGAGTAGTGAAGATATTCTTAGAAGATCAAGAATTATGATAAGTACATCATTTTAATTGTCTGCTGGATGCACTGCATGTATTAATCATACCATCCCTGAAGAGCCTGACTCCCCAACCCCCCGCCACCATCACCACCATTGTTTTTTCACTTTTCTCTTAAACTGCCAACTTCAAAAATCCTTGGAATCCTTTACTAGCCTGAAAAGAGAGTGTTCTTAAAATCTGAAGTGGAGTTTGTTGTGGGTCTCATAAATGCCCGAGAGACCAGTGATGAAGTGCTAGCAATCCGTGACACACTTGTACATATTCCCAAACCCCAATGCATGTGCAATTAAAGCGAAATGTGATGATAAAGAAAAGGTTTTCATTTTAATGATATGGAAACTTTCCCGCTGGGAGCGTTAAATGAGATTGCCCCTCTTGTCTCCCTCCCAACAAGGTCAGGCCTTGCAAAAACTGTCAGAGCCCCCGGACATCAGTAATTGCTGCCTACTGTAAATATTCATTGATTTTACAGGCACCTTTGTGATTGGAGACATAAAAGGTTGCTTTGAAAACCCTGACGAGAGGTACATTGCAGGTGCTGTGCCTAATTACCCGGCCATTAGTGAGCAGATTTGTCCTCCTGAAAAACACTCCAAAAACGATCTTGAAAGAGAAGAGTATTCAGTCAGACTTTCTAATGCTAATTAACTGCGTCTGCCAAAAGGCAACAGTGTTCTTTCTGTTTGGCTTTGCCGTCTGTGCCCTCTGTTAATCTTATAAATCAAGATACCTCTTTTTAATGAGGAAGGAGCCTTCTTCTGTCATCGGGTTTTTGCTTGCACCAGGTGGTGGTGGTGGTGGTAGCAATGGGGGTGGGGGGAGTCATAGCGTTTGAGCATCTTCAGCCTTTATCATCATCCTACCTTTATAATGAGGGTTGCTGAATAATCAGTGGGGGATTAGACATGATTTGTTGTTGCTGTGAGCTGAGGCAAAGTAACTTCACAGTTCAGATAACACTATATGAGAGAGCAAGTGTGTGTGTGCATGCGCAGAATGGATTTTTAAGCCCCCCTCCCCACTATGGTATTTATTTTCCTTTGTGTCCCCAATCACACTATCCATTGGGCGTGTCTTTGGTGGGAAGTGTGCTGGTGGTTTATGCCCTTGGGGGCGGGGTTGCAGGGTGATGTGCTGTACCTCCTGCCATCCCTGCAGATTTCCTCTGCTAGCCCAATTATTAAGACACCTGCTGTCACTCTCAAATGGGGGGAGGAGCAGCACGATACCTTGCAACACCCAGCCCACCACAGATACAGATCAGGCAGCAAGGGTTAATAAAAAATGTGAGGGGGTAGGAAATGGCCAAAATCGGGGACACCATATTAATAAAACTGTGAGATTCATTCAGAAATCTTCAAGACATTAATGTCTGATGTGGCTTTGTGTTTAATACCAACTCTTCATTAACGGAAGCATCAGTTTAACAGGGACCGTTCCAAAGTAAATCAGGGACATCCTTGACAGTCAGGGCAACATGAGAGGTGTGGATTGTGCTTTGCTCTGTCGATGAACCTTGGGAACAGCTAGAAAGTCATTTTCTTCAGGTGTGGGTTTTCCTCTGGGATTCCATTAAAATGGCAGTTTAAGCTGACTCCTCAACACATAATTCAAGCTTTGGACTGTTTAATTGTGCAGGATGTTGGGCCATAAGTGTAGCTACCAAGGTATCAGTGTAGCTCAGTTGCTGGCCAGAAGGTCATGGATTCTAGTCCCATACCGAGATTGGGCTTTTACCATAAATGCTGACATCGGAGTGCAGTACTAGGGGGATGCTATACTATATGGATGATTTTACTTCGAGTGGGAGCTCTTGCAGCAGGCTATAACACTCAGGACTATGCCGCAGGCACTAGGACCCTCCGGAAACATTTTCAGCCAGCAGTATACAGCAGGGACCGCCCCCGACGTTGGCCCTGGTACAAAAGGGGGCGGACCCAGCTCCACCTTAGTTATTTTCCCGCCGCGTCCCGCACGTGAAGTGAAAGATCTCGTTCCAGCTTGCCAGGAACAGCTAAAACTTTATCCAAAAGCCCACTTTTTGCTACCGTTTTCTACATTTTTTTCAAGTATACCGTCGTCAGGCCGTTTTCGACAGTTTTTGATGTTCTTCGATGGATGTCTTCACTGTAGTGGCCGCTTGCCGAACCCCATCAGAACAAGTGCGATTGTGCGAGGCAGATCCCTGCCAAAGACGTTCATAGAGTTGCATTGTCTGCCTCGGGCCAGACCACGACACCGCGGCCTGCTCCCCTTGCCAGGCATTTACCAGCCGGACCCGGATCATGTCGTCTGAAGGCCCTGAAGGTTTTTCTTCTGGAGAAGAAAATGGATCTGCACTCCTCCGAGGGAAAGCGTAAGGAGAAGACCAAACACCACGGGAAAGACCGTAGTAGGTCCCGGGACCAGTCCCGGTCGCGGTCCCATTCTCGTTCGCGGCCCTGTCCCGAGAAAGCCCATATTTCCCTGGGCTCAGGAGAGTGCCCAAAGTCTTCCCAGGCCAAAACCGGCCTATCGGGGGAGAAGCCAGCCAAGCCGAAGGTAACCCCACTAAGGGTTACCACCAAGCCCATAGAGGTGAAAGCTGTGACCCCCACTTCTTAGGCGCCCGGCGCCGCCTGCTAATCTGCCTCTGGGCGAAGGACTCTCCGGCTCCTGGCAGCACCCCCGCTGCCTGTCCCACCACTGACGCCAGTTGAAGGGCGAAGGGTGTGGGAGCGGCCATGGAAGAGCTGACGTCCCGGTCTCCCAAGTCCTCCTTCCCCCTGGGCTCCCAAGAGGGCTGTCCTTCGCGGGCCGACATCCCAGATACACCCTTTCTGGGCCGAGCTGCTGAATTGTTCTAGAAGGGCGATCTGCAGGAGTTGTTATCCTTTTGGTGGGGACAGGTCCAGAAGCGGACCCACCCCCCCCCCATCGCCGGTCCAGATACCGGTGCCGGACCCAGACAAACCCCAGCTGGGAGTGAGCCTCACCCGAGAAGTCCCCAGAGTGACTGCCTACACCTCCTTCTAGGGCTCGTTCCAGCGCCTGGTCAAAGACCACTCCCGATGCTCAAGGACTCTGGAGCCGTCACGGTCCTGGTCTCACCGCCGCGCGCAGCCTTCTCGTTCTCCCTAGACGAGGCGCTCCGATGTCGGGTCCTCTGGCAGACGCCGGTCTATCGCTCGCCCGGTCTTCGGACCGATGTTGGTCCCCCAGTTACCGACGACAGAGGGGGTCTGGTCATAAGGAGAGATCGGACTATTCCAGATCTTGTAGTCGATCTCCCTCTTCTTCGTCCTCATCTTATTCTTCTCTCAGCTTAAAGCGGTCCCTGAGAGAGAAGGACCAGCCTTGCTCATCTCCCGACGATCCAACCTTTATGGACATCATGAGGCACATCCAGGCTTCCAATGAGTGGGAAATGGAGGACTTGGATCCGGAATGTCGAAGATTGGCAAAATACCTGAGGCAAAAGGAGCCGAAACCATTGGTGGTCCCTCCTTTAGTGGACACTGTCCAGGACCTGACTCGGACTACCTGGAGGCATCCGGCTTCCATCCTGGCTGTTCCCAAGAAATTGGACAGGCTGTATAAACCCCCAAGGCCAGAAGCTTTTCTAGCAGAATACCCTCAGGCGGACTCTTCCGGTCATCATGGCTGCCCATGACAAGTCCAGGCAGCCGAAGCACCTTAGCTCACAGCCTCTCGATCCGGAGTCTCGATATTTGGACCAGGTGGGCAAGAAAGTTTACTCTGCCTCCACCTGCTCCTTCCGGTCCCTTAACTTCCTGACTCATATGGTCCATCTGTGGGAGAGGGGACAAGAGCTACTGAAAGCCATGCCAGATTCCGATCTGAAGTCGGAACTTATGGATATTATGAAATCTGGCTCCGACATAGGTTCTCATGTCCTGAGAGCCTCATATGATACTGCAGATACAGCAGCCAGGGCAGCCGCTTCCGGGGTGTGCCTCCGGCACCACGCCTGGTTGAGAGTTTCGGGGTTCCACCAGGGTCTGTAGTCCGATATCAAGGATTTGCTATTCCAAGGTACCGTGTTGTTTGGGCAGAAGATGGAAGTTTTGATTTCTCATCTACAGGAGTCTGGCAAGTCCATCTGGTTGGTCCACCAAATGTACTGCGGCGACCAACGATGGCAGTGGAAACAGCCATTTTGCAAGCCCTCAAGTGGTCAAGGTGGACACGCCCGTGGTAATCAGCAGTGTCAGAGAGGCGGCTTTCATAGGAGAACCAGTAACCAGCAACCTGGAGGCGCTTCTGCCCGTGGGCCCGAGTCCTCCCAGGCCTGTCTGCCTTCGCCCGGCTCAGCCCAGTGACTCCCTTCCGCCCCCCCCCTTCCAGAGAAAGACTCCGGGGAGACGGTTAGGGGCCGCTTCTCCCTTCATCTCAAAGGGTGGAGGTCGATAACTGCGGACCAGTGGTCCTGGACATCATCAGGAGAGGACACACGCTAGAGTTCACGGAGTTCCCTCCAAATACTCCACCAAAGTACTCCCGATATCCTCCTCCTCACATGCCACTGATAGAAGGAGAAATTCAGACCCTCTTGCAGAAAAAGGCAGTAGAGGTAGTCCCCTTGCATCAGCGGGGAAAGGGGTTTTATTCCCACTTTTTCCTGGTCCCAAAAAGACACAGGATCTTCAACCCATTCTGGACCTCAGCTCTCTCAATCTCTTTGTAGAGTACAAAAGGTTCAGGATGGTGACCCTTCCAGGATACTTCCCCTGCTGCACCAAGGAGACTGACTCTGCTCCCTAGACATGCAAGATGCATATATGCATATCGGGGTCTTCCCTCCCCACCGTAAGTTTCTGAGGTTCCACTTCCAAGGGGAGCACTACCAATTCTGAGTTCTTCCATTCAGCCTCTCCTCCGCTCCGTGAGTCTTTACAAAATGCTTGGCAGTGGTGGCTGCGGTTCTAAGGCGCATGGGGCACTACGTTTTCCCATTCCTCGGTGATTGGCTGCTTACAGCCCTGTCAAGGTCATGCCTACATCATGCCCTCGGAGACACCTATACTCTATTCTGAGAGCTGGGGATCACCCTGAACCTTTGGAAATCATCCCCCGAGCCCAGTCAAAGACTCATCTTCATTGGAGTGGTCCTGGATTCTATCCACGGCACAGCTTTTCTACCCCCGGACAGGGGCAATCGCCTGCAAAAGATTGCCGAATGGATCTCAGTAACTCCTCAAGTTCCAGTGCAGAACTTCCTCGGGCTACTGGGGCACATAGCAGCGGCCATTCCAGTCACTCCTCTGGTCTGCCTCCACATGCAGGTCCCATAGTGGATGCTCAGGGTACAGTGGGACCAGGGCTACGATGATCTAGACTTTATGGTCAGGATCACCAACCCAGTCAGGAGAACTTTACTTTGGTGGATGGACCCCCGGAATTTGGAGAAAGGGGTCAAGTTTCGTCCAGAGCCACCAGTTCAGACTCTTACGACAGATGCATCAGATCTAGGATGGGGAGCACACCTGGGTGCTAATCAAACGCAAGGGGTTTGGACACCCGAGGAGCGATCTCTCCATATCAATGTTTTGGAGATGCGAGCGGTTCTCTGTGCCTTACAGGCCTTTCAAGAGAACCTGGTGCTGGCTCTCTTCTAATTCAAACAGACAATATGGCGGTTGTCTTCTACATCAATAAGCAAGGGGGTACTGTCTTGTATCCCCTTTGTAGGGAGGCGATGAGAGTCTGGCACTGGGCGCTGGAAAGGCACATTCTGTTGTCCGTAGTGCACGTTCCAGGCATCTTGAACAATCTTGCTGACAGCCTAAGTAGGTCTCATTCCAGAGCGCATGAGTGGGAGCTGTTACAGTCCATAGCAGATCAGCTCTTCGACAAGTGGGGTCATCCAGAGCTGGACCTCTTTGCGTCACCAGGCAATGCCAAACTGCCAATTTTTTGCTTGCGAGAGCACGTGCCTGGAGTTTTCTGGCCAGACGCATTATCCCTTTGCTGGGCAGGGAGGTTTCTCTGTGCCTTCCCGCCCTTCCCTCTCATTCAGAGAGTCCTGCTGAAGTTACAGGAAGAAGGGGCTTGAATGATTCTAGTAGCCCCCCGATGGCCTCGGCAGATTTGGTTCCCACTCCTGCAGCAGTTATCCACGGAACCTCCAACTCCGCTGCCCATATGCTCACAGTTGCTATCCCAGGAACCACTTGAACCTGTGCATCACCACTTGAATCAATGCACAGGTGTGAGATGTCACACCTGTCGTGGACGACCACCTTTCTGGTGGCTGTCATGTCAGCCAGAAGGATCAGTGAGCTCCAGGAGCTCTTGGTGGAGTCTTCTTATCTGGTCTTCTACAGGGACAAGGTTGTCTTTTGCCCAACCCGAAGTTCCTCCCGAAGGTTGTGTTGGATTTCCACCTTTTTTTTTTTTAAACTCTATTTATACGCCTTCTTCACTGGCCCCTTAGACCTCTCTCCAGTGAGGTCTCTCAGTGCGGCCGTGTCCTGTCTGGCCTGAGATCCCCTCAGTCTGGCTGCCGCTTCTTGGAGTGCCTCCTACTACTGCCATTGATTGCCCTGCCCCCCCGGCTCTGAGCCTCGTGGGGTGGGTCTGCCCTAACTCCTCTGGTGCTCTATCTAGAATCTAGAAGGGGCTGCTGGGGAGTGGAGGAGACACACGGCAACCAGCTGGGGATGGATCCGGCTGAGGACGTGGGGACTGACCACTGGACCCATCTTTGCCTGTCTGGTTGCCAAGATCCATTTTCCATGTTTTCCCCTGGAGGCGCGGATGTGTAGTGATGTCCAGTGTGTGATGGATGCACTCCCGCACCCTCCCGCTGGACATCTGCCACCTCCAACCCTTCTGCCAGACCCCTGCTTGGTGTGCCGCTCCCAGCCACCACTGGGTGCCGCAGATGCTGCAAGAGTTGTACCCCCCTTCCCCCATGAGAGGAGAGCAGTCCTCTGGACGCTTGATCCTCTCCTGCCCCTGCCAACCAGAGTCCATCCCTGAACCTGGGTCACCAACGTGGCATGAGGTGTTGCGTCCAGCGCCTCAGTCCTCCATGTCACCAGACCAGATTTCCACCTTAACCAGGTGATTAATCTCCCAGTGTATTTCACCAGACACACCTCGGAAGCTGAGCACAGCCTTTAAACTTCTAACCTGCGGCAAGTGAAGGCCTGTTGTAAGTAGCGCATGGCCGGAGTTCGTGGAGAGGTTTGCCAGCTATTTGTCACCTACACTGAAGCCGCACCTGCAGACAAGCAGCTAAGTGGACGACTGTCAGGTGGATTGTATCCTGCATCGACCTCTGCTATAGGTTGGCAGGTAGGGAGCCTCCCGTAGGGCTAAGAACTCATTCCACCCATCATACTGCTGCCTTGGTGGTTGCTTTCAGGGATGTCCCCATCCAGGAAATCTGTCGGGCTGCTACCTGGAAGTCAGCACATACCTTCATTTCCCATTACCACATCAACCTTGAGTTACGCTGGGATGCTGGTTTTGGGGCCTCAGTTTTCCAATCCCTGTTCCCTAAATAGGGGGTGTGCACCTTGCCCCCTCCTCCCAGGAAAACTGTTAGGAGTCTGCTAGACTGTATTGATAGAACATCATATAGACATCCCTAGAAAAACAGGTTATTCAGCTGTAACAGTAGATCTTCCATGGAATCGTCTCTTGCAGTAGGTAATTAGTTCTGGGAGTTTCTGCCAGAGGGTGCTGTGGCTTGGCAGCGTTTCTAGTAGTTTTGTACCAGGGACCGCCCACACATGACCTCATCTTCCTGCTTCCTATATAAGTGTGGGCGGTCCCTGGTATCCTTAGTTCATTTTCCCACCGTCTTCAGCTCGCAGAGCAGCTAGTTCAACTTCTGTGCAGCAGTCATCAACGAGAACTGGATTACAAAAGCGAATGTCTAAAGATTCTTCAACCAAGCAAGCTCCATTTCATTCCTGCCATTGCGGTAGGAAGACATACCACTTTGACAACCACACAGCTTGTGTAAGGTGCCTGGGACCCACACATGACACCAGTTCCTGCAGCTCCTATCAGGAGTTTAATAGCGCGACCTGTCGACGACGGTTGCTCAAAATTCAGCATTTACTTACGGAACAGAAAATATCTCTTGTTAGTGAACCAGGGGGCTCGTACCAAGGACTCTCCCAGCTCTAGTTCTCATTCTTGGCAGGGTGAAGAGGGGAAAAAAACCTCCTCTCACTCCCGGCCACGTCACCCATTGACTCCCACTGTTTCTGTGGTTCCCCCATCGAAGGAGTGTCTTACTCCAGCTGCCTCGTCGATGGGGGCTCATACCCTCTTGTCAACGCCGTTTCCAGCACTTTAAATGCTGTGCCGACTCTGCCTGCTCCATTGACGGGGGCTTATACTCTCTTGTCGACAACACTATCTAGCGTCTTAAATTCAGCCAAATACACGGCTGCTCCATTGACAGAGGCTCCTCTCCCGTCAACTGCATCTGACTTAATTAGTGAACATAATTCCACAGGCTCGTTGTCGAGATCCATATTCCACAAGGCAAACCAATGGCTTTTGCTTTACAAAATGCCCCTCCATCCTCACAGGTGATATCTTACAGGGGGCAAGCGGACAGAGACCGAGACCTTGGCTTATTCTTCCCAGGGGAAAGACCTACATACACTGCCCATCCCTCCATCACCCCCATTGTCTCTTAACCCCCACTGCTTACCCCCCACTTCTTCCCAAGAACAGGACATCACCAAGGTGGTGAAGCAAGTTTTGCATGCCATGTGCTATTCCCAGTCCTCTGACCCAGGAGAACTAGAGGATCCTTTCCAGTCTCAATCTCCTCCACCTTAAAGATTTCACAGTGACCGGGATATACTGCCACCCTGGTCTCCTCCTCCTAATATGGAAGACTATTTGTCAGACTAACCTGACCTACTGGTGGATCTCCCCGGTGATATTGATGAAGAAGAGATCTTACTTTGAGAGGGCTCTTGCAGTAGGTAATTACATATAGGACTGACGCCGGCAGGCAGCAGGACCCCACGGAAAAATTTCTAGCTAGCAGTCCCTGGCGAGGGACCGCCCCCGTCAGGTAACCAGCGTCAGGCAGCGTCGGTATAAAGGCGGTCCCTGGCATGCGCCTTCAGTTCTTTCCGCCGTTAGCTCATGCAGTACCTCGGAAAGTTAAATTGCCCCGTCAGCCCCTACCGCCACGTCGTTTTTTTTCGAAAAATCTTATTTTTTAGAGCGTCAGCATTAGCGTTCGATTGTCATCGTCCCTACACCCTCCGAGCACAGAACAAGTGCGGTCATTGCACGCTCAACTACTGCACAGGGGCGCCCACTCCCTGTGCCTGTTCTGCCTAGGCCTGAATCATCAAGTCGAAAGTGCCAGCATTGCCTTAGCTTCAACGCGGCCACCCGAAAAAGACGGCAGCAATCACTGGAGGCCTATATTCTTAAAAAGAAAATGACCTCGATGGAGAAGGAGCTTAAAAAGCTAAGGCAGGCATCCACTTCCCCCGAAGGCCATAGAAAGAAGAGGGACAAGGAGAGGCACCGGGACAAAGGCTCCTCCACCGCGTCTCCCTCGGGAGTCGCGGGCATACAGGTACCATCCCCTCCGGGGGATCGCTTCTCAACGGCCGCCTCGGAGGTTTCTGAGACGGTGTCGGCCCTCCTGTCTGGCTCGCGCTCGGGCCCTTGGAGGCCTCCGCCCCTGGTTCAGCCGCAGGCTTGTGGCCTACCATCATGGGTGACTCCGATAAGCCGGGCGTCGGCTCCTCTGACGTCCGCCTAGCGAGATCTGGTAAGATGTCCGACCCTTTGAGACGACCTGCAGCTTCTTCCCCACGGACCAGGCGGCCCGCCCTCGACCTGCCTCGGTGAAGGTTCATCGAAGTCGAGACGTCGGCTCCTCCGGCGCCTGCCGGCTTCGCCTCTATGCCTCCACGTTGGCTTGTCCGACGTCTGGCGGCAAGAGAACCGGCCAGGAACCCCAGCGTCCGTCGTTCCGGTTCACCGCAGCTTCGCTGCCATCTGAGAACCAGAGTCCCCCCATCCTGACCCCAGGACTTCTCCCCCATCCCGGGTGCAGTTGGGGATGTTTGCCTCCATTAGTCCCTCCTCCATCTGGAAGCGATGGACCTGGCGTCGGCTCCGGCGCGGCCCCTCCGACGCATCGGTACCTCCGGCGTCAGGGCCTCCACTGTCAGACCCTGACGCCGGCACCCACTGACTCATGGAGAGTTCCCGATGCGCCGGGCCTCCTCAGGCTCTGCACTGCGGACCTGCCCGGGGTTCCCCACGGGCGTCTGCAGGCAGCCCCAGCGTCAGGTACTTGCCATCTTATCGACACGGTGTGCCGGGGCGCCCGTATCCGGCGCGCGGTACCCGATGCGGGCTTCCCAACACCACAGTACTCGACTTCTCAATACCCGGCGCTGGGTTACCCGCGGCCGGGTTTTGGATACGCTCCATATGGGTATAGCCCATATTCTTATCCCCCACCTCCTCCTCCTCCACCGCCCTCGCGGCCGCCGGTGGACCTGCAGGAGACTCTGGCCTCCTGGTGGGCTGAGGCCAAGGCTTAACTCACCAAAGAGGTCGAGAGCCGCCTTCCGGCGGCAGTGCTGTCCCAGGTTCCTGTAGGCCCAAGGCGGCACACTCCCTCACCACCTCTGGACACCAGGGTTCTTCCGTCTGGGTCCAGGGAGGGGCAGGACACTCATCCCCGGGGACTTCCCAAGGGACCCGTTCCTCCCTCGGGTCGGGAAAGGGAGTCTTACTCCTCTTCACTCTCGGACTCCACCGGACTCTTCGATGGCTGCTCCCGAGAGACGACGAGCCTCGCTCTCCATCGAAGCCGAGGACTCCTCCGGAGGATCCTTCTTTTATGGAGTTGCTTAGAAAAATCCAGGAGGTCCATCAGTGGCGCTCTTTGGAACCAGATCCTCAGCGTCTGAACCCACGAGTCTTGCAGAAACTGGCTTCAGAAGGAGCGAGAATGATTCTGATTGCTCCTTTCTGGCCCAGGCAAATCTGGTTCTCTCTTCTGCAACAATATTCAGAGGATCCTCCTCTTCCTCTTCCTCTTTCTCGAGGTTTGTTGACCCAGGATCAGGGGACCCTGGTCCATCCAGGCCTCAAATCCCTTCAACTGCATGCGTGGCTCCTGCAGACCTTGCCCAATCCCGTTTTGGTGTGTCTCCCAAAGTGGCAGAGATTTTAGTGGAGGCCAGAAAACCCTCCACCAGGTCCACTTATGCCATGTAGTAGAAAAGATTCACTATTTGGGCAGCCTCCAAGAACGTGGAACCTTTTTCTTGTTCAGCGGGGCTTCTGCTGGAGTATCTACGTCACCTGTTCGACTTGGGTCTCAGCCATTCCTCTTTGAAGGTACACATGGTGGCTATTTCGGCCTATCATGTTCCCTTTGCAGACAAAGCTTTCACTCAACTGGAGGTCTCTAAGACCTTTCTCAGAGGGGTCCTCCATCTGAGGCCCCCCATCCGTACTCCTGCCCCCCCCTTGGGACTTGAATTTTGTTCTCGAGAAACTTACCCTTCCTCCCTTCGAACCTGCAGCAACTGCTGATTTGAAGTTTCTTTCGTGGAAGACACTCTTCTCGGTGGCCATTACTTCGGCTCGAAGAATCTCTGAGCTCCAGGCCCTGATGTGCAAAATCCCCTACTTGATTTTTCACAAGGAACAAGTTGCTCTTCGCATGAATCCTAAGTTTCTACCTAAAGTAGTAGCAGAGTCTACCTTAAATCAGTCCATAGAGCTACCTGCCTCTTTTATGCAGTAGTCTAACCAAGGAGAATATTTACTCCACACTATGGATGTTCACCGGATTCTGAGATACTACACCAACAGGATGAAGGATCTCAGAAAGACTGATCAGTTGTTCGTCTCTTTTGCTCACAAAAGGGAAGGCAGTGCTGTTTCCAAGCAATGCCTGTCTAAGTGGTTGGCTCATTGCATCACTTTCTGTTATGACAAATACCACAGGACCCTCCCAGGTCAAGTCAGAGGCCACTCCACAAGGGGAGTAGCTGCCTCTGCGGCTTGTTTCAAGAATGTGTCTGCGGCAGACATATGCACTGCCGCCACCTGGACTTCCGTCCATACCTTTACGAAACACTACAGTTTGGATATTGCCTCTCGCTGTAGAGCAGGCTTCGGGCTAGCTGTTTTGAAAGGCCTCCTGTCTTGAGGCTTGCATGGCTAGAGCTATTTTATGGAGTAGTCTCCTCCTCCCAGTGCCTTTTTTCCTTATTCCAGACTGCTTGGGATTCAGTCCTATATGTAATTACCTACTGCAACAGCCCTCTTGAAGTAAGATAGTACAGTTACCTAAGAACTTACCATAACAGTAGATCTTCGAGAGAGGCTCTTGCAGTACGTATCTCTCCCCCTCCATCCCCTAGGCTTTTTCAGCTCCTTTTCTATATGAGAAATATCCGCTCCTCTCGTCCAGCTCTCTTTTGGCCTGTGGCGGGAAAGAACTGGAAGGCGGGCATCAGGGACCGCCCCTTTATACCGGCGTCGCCTGCGCGGTCACCTGGCGATAGGGGCGGTCCCTCGCCAGGACTGCTAGCTGAGGAATTTTTCCGTGGGGTCCTGCTGCCTGCCGGCGTCAGTCCTATATGTAATTACCTACTGCAAGAGCCTCTCTCGAAGATCTACTTTTACGGTAAGTTCTTACATAACTGTACTTTCCAAGATCTGGATTTCCTGAACCCAGAGTCCCCCTACTCGGAAATCTCTTCCCTGGATGAGGACCTGCCTCTGCCAGTTGCCACCTCTCCTCCGGATGACCCGACCTTTAGTGAGATGATGGTTCAAATACAAAAGGTCATGGGATTCTCTACCACAGAACATGACAAACAATGTAAGGATATGGCAGAATATCTTGAACTGCCAGAGGAGCCGGCCTTAGTGGTGCCCCCGCGGATTCCGACCTACTGGAATGCCATGCTGGCTGCCTGGCATCAGCCATCAGCTATTACATCTGTCCCCCGAAAAGCAGATTGCTTATATCGGGCTCACATGGATCATCCCCTTCTGTCCACCATCCCAGAAGCGGATTCAGTGGTCATTACTCATGATCGTACTAAAATAAAAAAAACAACATGAGCTCCTTACCACCTGATAAAGAATCCCAAAGAATTGACTACCTGGGGGAAAAAGGTTTTTGCCTCAGGCACCATGAATATTCGAATTTTAAACGATATGGGACATATGGTTAAATACCAATGTACCCTTGGGGCTTCGGCCATTGACATTATCAGTAAACTTCCTCCTTCCCAGGAAAAGGACAAGTTATTGGCAACAATATCCACTAGCAGTTCTTTCTCCAACCACCTACTCAGGTCGGGATATGATGCCATCGATACCTCAGCCTGACTCTTGGCTACTGGAGTCTCTCTGCGTCGCCATGCTTGGCTTGGCGTTTCAGGTTTTGCTCCTGATATACAACATAAAGTAGCTAATGCACCCTTTAACGGGTCCAGACTGTTTTGGCCAGGTACTCAAACATTGTTAGGCAACCTGCAGGCATCAGGCAGAACCCTTGGTACAGTACACAGCAAGTACCATACTCCGCAGCCAACCTATCCTATGCAATATTCCTCCTATTCCAAAAGAGGCGGAAAATATAAAGACTCTGACAGAGTTGGCTTTCAAGGTCATGCCCAAGCTGCAAGAGGCAATGCCTCTGCCACCCATGGTTCCCGTGCCCATCCCTCGGGGGGGAGGGGGGCCGGGAAACTCTGTATCCAGTGACCTATCAGTGCTTTCCCCTCGCCTTCTCGACCAGGCCTCGGAGGCTGTTGGGGGTCGTTTTGCCCTCCATCTGGAGGCCTGGAAAACGATCACTTCAGACAAGTGGGTACTTCAGGTCATCCAAAGGGGACATGCACTGGAATTTCTTTCCACCCCACCCCCATCCCCCTTAGGGTAATCCATTATCCTCCAGATCATATCCCTATCCTTCCAAAAGAATTAAAGGCTCTTCTTGCAAAACAGGCTGTCTTACCAGTGCCTCTTCTAGAACATCAAATGGGATTTTACTCCCATTTTTTCTGGTACCCAAGTGAACCGGAGATCTCAGACCAATATTAGACTTGAGACGCCTGAATCGATACATTCAGTTCAAACATTTTCGCATGATAACTCTCCCTGCCATCATGCCTATTCTAAAACAAGGAGACTGGCTGTGTGCCCTGAATATGAAAGATGCCTGCTTACATATCCCCATTCATCCTGCCCATCAAAAATTTCTGTGCTTCTGCCTTATGGGTCAAAACTACCAGTTTCAAGCACTCCCTTTCGGCCTCTCATCAGCCCCAGGAGTGTTCACCAAATGTCTAGCAGTGGTGGCAGCAGCCCTACAGAAAAAAGGGCACTTTGTCTTTCCCTACCTAGATGATTGGCTAATCAAAGCAGACTCCAGAGAAGCTCTGCTTGCCTCTCTAGCCGCTACTCTGAGCATGTTCAACGATCTAGGGATAACTGTCAGTTGATCGAAGTCCAGTCCAAAGCCAACACAGTCTCTCCAATATATCGGAGCTGTTCTAAATACAGTTACAGCCAGAGCTTACCTTCCCGCCTCCTCATCAGGACAGTCTTATATCTCTGGCTTCGCGAATACAGACTCAGAAAATAGCCATGGCCAGACAAATGCTGAGCCTTCTGGGTCACATGTCCATCACCATCTTGACAGTGGCATTCACCTGCCTTCACATGAGTCCTGTCCAGCGGACCCTCCAGAATCAATGGTCTCAAAGAACTGGAAAGTTCAATGACAGAAATAGGGTCACACCTTCTCTGACGTCATCCCTGACGTGGTGGACAATCAAAACCAATTTGTGTCAAGGAATGCCTTTCCGCTGCCTCCCTCCCTCCCATGCAGACGTTGAACATGAATGCTTCCCTGGATGGATGGAGTATGCACTTAGGTCCTTATCGGACCCAAGGCCAGTGGACTGCCTCGTCCCATCACTCTCATATCAATCTCCTCAAGTTGAAAGCAGTCCGTCTAGCCCTTCAGGCATTCCTGCCCTACCTCAAGCCAGGACCTTTGCTGACTCAGTCAGACAGCACTGCAGTGGTGTTTTACCTCAACAAACAAGGGGGCACGAAGTCGTGCATCCTCTGCATGGAGACCCTTGTAGTCTGGCAGGAAGCCATCAGACAACAACTAATGCTAATGGCCGTCCACCTACCGGGACAGTGCAATCAATTAACAGACCGGTTAAGTCGCCAATCATCCGCTCATGAATGGACACTTCACAAAGAAGTACTCAAATCTTCAACCTATGGGGAACCCCACAGCTAGATCTGTTTGCCTCCCCAGTCAATCACCAGCTCCCCAGTTACTTCTCCATTATCCGGAGCAACAAGAGACGATCTATAGATGCCCTGTCCCAACCTTGGACAGGACTGTACTTCTGTGCCTTCCCCGTCCCTCTCTTACAACGGACTCTATTGAAACTACAAATGGAGCTGGCCACCATGATTCTCATAGCACCAATGTGGCCTCGTCAACTGTGGTACCCTCTACGCCAAAATCTGTCAGTAAGGGAACCCATTCAGTTGCCAGTCAGACCAGACCTACTGACTTAGTGTCACGGATCCCTCCGGCACCCCATCCTGAAGACTCTTCATCTTCATGCTTGGCTCCTGAGGACACATTCATAAATAGACTTCAAGTGTCCTCTCCTGTTGCCTACATTCTCCTGGCTTCTCGTACACCAGCGACCAGAGAAACATATAATTCCAAATGGAAACACTTTTCCATGTTGTCTGCCTCTCGCTCACTAGACCCTTATTCTTGTCCACTGACGAAGGTTTTAGACTATATGGCCTCATTATCAGTCAGGCTTAAGTTACTCCTCCATCAAAGTCCACCTGGCTGCCACCTCGGCCTTTCATGAACCTTTAGATGGCAAACTACTGTACCAACATCATTTAGCCAATATGTTTTTGAGAGGAATGATGCATATTAAGCCTACTTTTAGAAGACCCACTCCTCCATCGGGTCTCAATTTCATTATAGAAAAATTGACCCTCGAACCTTTTGAGCCAGTGGCCACCTGTGATATCTGTTTCCTTTCATGGAAAACATTGATCTTCCTGGACATAAAGTCTCCACCACTCATTCACACTAATAAGATCTACTCCAGAGGCGCTAGGACCCAGCAGAAGCAAACTTCTTGCAGGAGGGACGGCGCCAGAGATGGAGCCGTGAGGAGAGGCACCGCGAGCCTCTGCTCATGCGGCAGTGACTATCTCGGCGTCGACCTTCCAGCCGCCTCAGTTCCTTTTTTCCCGCTGTCGAGTGCACTTCAGTGACAATGTCGCTCACCAACCGGGAGTCAAACTTCAAACTAGCAGCATAGTTTTCAGTTTATTATTTTGTAGCATTTCTCGAATAAAGTACCGCTTATGATAAATTTATTCTTAACCAAAGAAAGAAGTCTCAGCCTACTTTGACGGAGTCGTCCATGAGCGGGTCAGGTGACAGTAGGGAGACTTTGTATGAAAGCTGTTCAGTCAGCCGGGCTGGGTCCAGTCCGCTGCCTTCTCCGGAGGGGTCTGACAGGATTGTCTAATGCCGAGGGAGGCGGTCCCCGTGAGCATAAAACAGTCGCATTCTTGGCACCGTTCGACCTCGAGCTCTTCTTGACCCGTGGGTCAAAAAGATGAGCATCACTCAGGTGGCTCCTCTGATATGTCTGCCGTCGACGGTCGATCATTGGGGTCAGTTGCCAATCTCCTCGTTCGGAGTCGCCGGTTCCTGGTTCTGGTCACCGACCTCTTCGACATCGGAGCCCTTCCCCGCCTCCTGGTAGGGCTTCCGATGAGCAGTTTCATCACTGGCCCGCTCTGATGGAGCAATGGGCTCAGAGGTTGGTTCAGCTGCCTGGCCCAGTCACTCCAGGGCCTTCTGGCTTTTCGGGGATCAGGCAGGGTGATTGGGCCTCCCTAGTCGCATGGTGCCCTCTTCGGTCCCGTCGACTCCGCACTCAGGTGTTCCCCCCCCACCACCACCACCACATGGCTGCAGCGAAGGGGGCCTCACCGATGCCTCTATCTCCTGGTATTCTTCCTTCCTTTCCCTCAAATCCTAACTTTTAGGGCCCTGGGTTGGTTTTGGCGTCGGTGGGTCGCTCGACGCTGTTTTTGGCATCGATGCACCTGCCGGCGTCATCCTCGGCAGCTTTTCGCGCCATTGAGTTTCTTGGCGCTGTGTTTCTGTTCGGCGCCGTGCTCTTCAGCGCCGAAACCTGGCTTTTCATCTGCCAATCTTCAGGGCTTCTCCTCTCCGAATTTTTTTCCTTCCTGTTTTCCTGCTGATTTTCATTCCTTTCCTGTCCATGCAGTCCCTCCTGGACTGTCGGAAGATGATATTGAGCCTGACCCAGATCTTAGACTGGGTGATGATGTGGAAGGAGCAGGACCTAATCCTGTTGCAGAGCCTGTGGTCGAGGACCTGTCTTTTAAGTCTCTGCTGAAAAAATCTGAATTCCACTCTTTCTCTCCAGACTATGGATATCGATCCTGGGAAGCTCTTAAGACTCCCAATACCTTCATGTTCCGGACATCCCTATGGATTTAACTCACCCGGTACAACCCTCCTTTGAGATGCTTTCTCAAATGGTTTGAAACAATCCTGCTCTCATTCCTTCTGTGGTTAAGTCCATAGATAGGAAGTATGCTGCTCCCAAGGATCTTTGCGGATCCTCTTGTAGTCCTGGCAGAGAATGGTAAGGTCATCCTTCCTCAGACTACTACAGCTCGACCTATAAACAAAGAATGTCGTAAGATAGATACTTTAGGTAAGAGAGGCTTTGCTGCATCCACCCTGGGTATGCGTATCGCCAGCTACCAGGGCTATTTCTCTCAATATGAGTATATTCTTTGGCATTCACTCAAACAAATGGTTGAAACTCTACTGGAGTCAGACACTAATTCAGAGCTTCTTCAAGCCATAACAGGGGTATCGAGTCCAACAAACAGCAGGTTAAAGCAGCTATGGACACCTTCGATACTACCTCCCGAGCGGCGACGGCAGGCATTTGTACCCGCCGCCATTTCTGGCTGCACACTTCGGGTTTTACGAATGATGCCCAGCAACAGATCATGGCGTTGCCTTTCGATGGTGTGTACCTCTTCGGCCCTCAAGTAGAACAGGCTGTAGAGACCACACAAAAGACTAGGTCAGCCATTAAATTGGCTCGACCTCCTCTGGCTCCCTCTTGAGGGGGTGTTAACAAACACCAGTTTCATAATCATCAGTCCTTTTGAGGCAAAGGCAGGGGAGGTTTTAATAAAAATCAAGCCCCTCAGCCTCAAAGGAAAACGCAGCAGAAGGCGCAAGGACCCAAAGCGCCCAGTGCCGCCTTCTGAGTTGCTGGCCCAAGTCCCACCTCAGCTGCCCGAGGGGGACTTTTCCTCAGCGGTGGGAGGTCGTCTGACTCAATTCTACAACTGGAGGAAGTCCATAACATCGGACAAATGGGTTCTCCGGATAATCCGCGAGGGATATTCCCTCAATCTTTCAGAGACCCCTCCAGATGGCCCCCAAAACGACAGCCCAGGCTGTCAGTACTTTAGTCAGAACTTCTCGCCTCCGAGATACAAGGCCTTCTGAACAACAGGGCAGTAGAAGTAGTTCCGCTGGATCAATGGAACACAGGGTTCTACTTCCATTACTTTCTGGTTCCAAAGAAAACCGGGGGCATGCACCCCATTTTGGACCTCAGAAAATTAAACAAATTTTCTTCCCAAAGAAAAATTCAGAATTATATCACTAGGAACCCCATTACCTTTACTTCATCAACATGACTGGTTAGCCTCCCTGGACATGCAGGATGCTTACCAACATATTCCTATCCACCCAAAGCATCACAAATACCTAAGGTTCGTGGCTTTGGGCCAGCATTATCAGTTCAGAGTCCTGCAGTTTGGGCTGTCCTCGGCGCCACGAGTTTTTACAAAGTGTTGTGCAATACTCGCAGCGCATCTCAGAAAAATCGGAATTCAGGTGTTCCCATATCTTGACGACTGGCTTTTAGCAAGTCCTTCCAGGCAAGGAACTCTCAACGCTGTTGCCACAGCCTCAGACTTTCTCACATCCATGGGAGTCCTGCTAAATCTCAAGAAATCACAGCTGCAGCCCCCCAGAGGCTCCTTTTCATAGAAACTCTTCTGGACACCTCCTGTGCAAAAGTTTTTCTGCCAGAGGACAGAAGGAACGATATCCTGCAGATGGCCCGATACATCAGGTAGAACAGCTCGGTTCGAGCTATCTTGATGCAGCGGATGCTAGGTCTCATGGCATCCTCGGTGTGCACTGCGCCCCTATCACGCCTGCACATGAGAACCTCTCAATGGATGATCAGTACTCAGTGGTCCCCAACCACTCACCCTCAGTTCACTTCTCATCAAGGTGACAGAACCTCTGAAGAAGTCACTCACCTGGTGGTCGCAAGAGTACAATCTTCTGGAAGGGTATCCCTTTGCTCCTCTGGATCATCAGATTTCCATTACCACAGACATGTTCCTGATGGGGTCGGGAGCTCACTGTCAGACTCTCCACACCCAAGGTACATGGACACAAGAAGAGTCCCAGCTTCACATAAATGTCCTAGAAATGAGGGCCATCCTTTATGCAGTCCGGGCTTTGAAGGACATTCTCTGTCACAAGAACATTCTCCTTCAAATGGACAACAAAGCAGTGATGTATTACATCAACAAGCAGGGTGGTGCTCACTCTTACCCCTTATGCAGAGAAGCGATGAGAGTGTGGGAATGGTGCTTAGAGCACAAGGCTCTAATTCAAGTGGTCTACCTACCGGGAATGCAGAACGAAGTGGCAGACCGTCTCAGCAGAGCAGAGACAGATCCTCACGAATGGTCTCTCGACTCAACCGTAGTTCAGTCACTATTCGCAGAGTGGGGAACTGCAGACCTGGACCTTTTTGCATCCCCACTCAATACAAAAATGCCTGTCTTCTGCTCCAGAAATCCAGGGCCTGGCATTTTCTGTCAGGATGCGTTCAGGCTGCAGTGGACAAAACACTTTCTATATGCCTTTCAGCCCCTACCTCTAATTCAGAGGGTGCTTCTCAAGTTCGAGTCCCAGGGTACAAAATGATCCTCATTGCTCCCTTCTGGCCGCGACAAATATGGTTTCCGTTACTCAACAGTATGTCGAAAACCCTTCCGAAAGCACTTCCCCTTCAGATGAACCTTCTGACTCAGGGACCTGTGGTCCATCCCAATCTGAGATCACTTCACCTTCATGCTTGGCTCCTGAAGAGATAGAAATGAACAGGTTCAATATCTCTCGCAGAGTTTCAGATATTCTTCTGGCTGCATGCAAACCAGCCACTAGGAAAACTTACACAGCCAAATGGAAGCGTTTTTCGCTCTGGTGTGCAAAATCCTCTTTGAATCCTTTTTTCTGCCCACCAAATAAAGTTCTAGAGTATCTATTAGACCTCTCAAATTCAGGTCTCCTATACTCTACAGTCAAGGTTCACCTTTGTGCCATTTCAGCTTATCATGAGCCAGTGCTTTCCTTGTCACTGGCTCAGTCGCCGGTGGTTAAGAGGTTTCTTAAAGGAATTCTGCATACCAGACCTCCTATCAGACGTCCAGTTGCAGCCTGGGACAGTAATCTTGTGCTAGATATGCTCACTCTAAAAACGTTTGAGCCGCGAGCTACCTGTGAGTTGAAATTTCTCACTTGGAAAACGGCCTTCCTGGTGGCCATTACCTCGGCCCACAGGGTCTCTGAGATGCATGCATTGGTCACAGACCCTCCGTATACTGTGTTTCATAAAGACAAAGTAGTTCTTAGGACCCATCCTAAGTTTCTCCCTAAGGTTGTTTCAGAATTCCATCTAAACCAATCTTCGGTCCTTCCTACTTACTTTGCGAACTTCCAAAATGAAGGGGAGCGTTCTCTTCATTCTTTAGACGTCAAAAGAGCTCTGCGTTTCTATTTAGATAGAACAAAAGAATTTCGCAAAGCTCAACAACTGTTTGTTTCCTTCAGCGAGACCCGGCGGTGTCAGCCTGTCGCTGTCAGATGCATTTCTGCATGGCTGGTGGCATGCCGCCGCCACTGTTATTCCATGGCGCAGGTTAAGCTAGAAGGCAGAGTGTACGCTTACTCTACCAGAGCGGTCGCGGCATCCCTGGCGGAAATCCGCAACGTGCCCATTGCAGATACTTGCAATGCGGCTACCTGGAGCTCAGTGCATACTTTCGTCACACACTATGCCCTGGATGTCCATGCCAGACGACATACTTCATTTAGCAGAACCATCCTTAATGGACTTCTGTCCTAAATTTGTGAGCTCTTGGTCTCTCCTGCTGCCCTCTTGGGGGATTATTAGCTCAGTACTCTCCCATTAGTGTGAATGAGTGGTGGAGACATTATGTCCAGGAAGATATGGATATTACGTACCTACCATAATTCTTGATCTTCTTGGACACAGTCTCCACCACTCATTCACACGCCCACCCGCCATCCCCCGAGCTCACCTCTGTTGTTGGTCTTCACTCCCTCAGTCTTAGGCTGTGAAGACTTCTTTCTTGACCCTTCTTTTAGGGGGTTTTCGGACTATCTTATGTCCGGTTTATGGTTAGGCTGTCCTTCTAGGTTAGTTATGCTGCACCTCCTCGGAAAAAAAGGTACTGAGGCAGTTGGAGGGTCGACACCGAGATAGTCATTGCCGTACGAGTGGAGGCTTGCGGCGCCGCTCCTCGCGGCTCCATCTCTGGCGCCGGCCCTCCTGCAAAAATTTGCTCCCGCTGGGTCCTAGCACCTCCGGCATAGATCCCATTAGTGTGAATGAGTGGTGGAGACTTCGTCCAAGAAGATCAAGAATTATGGTAGGTACGTAATTTCCATTTTCTAGTGGCTATTACTTCAGCTCGTCATATTTCCGAGCTTCATGCCCTCATGTAGGGAACCTTACTTGATTTTTTCACAAGGACAGGGCGGTCCTTCGTACCAACCCATCCTTCCTTCCTAAAGTAGTCTCCGAACATACTCTAAATCAGTCTTTGGAGCTTCTGGTTTACTACCCTGAATACTCCAATCATGGTGAACATCTCTTACATACCTTAGATGACCATCCTGTACTACACTATTACACTAATCGTACCCAGTCGATTAGGAAAACGTCTCAATTATTCGTCACCTTTGCCTCTGGCAGAGAAGGGCTTCCTGTTGCTAAATGAACCCTTTCTTCATGGTTGGCAAATTGTATTACCTTTTGTTACAAAAGGTACAAGAAGTCTTTACCTGGACCTGTCCAAGCCCATTCCACTAGCGCTATGGCCATTACTGTGGCTTGCTTTAAAGGAGCCTCCATTTCAGATATCTGCAATGCAGTTACCTGGTCCACAATCCATACTTTCACAAGGCGTTACAATCTGGATATTGCCTCATGACGTAGGATGGCCTTCGGCCATGCAGTTGTACAAGGTCTCGTATCATAATTGTCCTCCCATATGGACATAACTGCTGCGGATTCTCCCAGAAGTAATTACCTACTGCAAGAGACTATTCCATGGAAGATAGTACAGTTACGTAAAATTTTACCGTAACAGTAGATCTTCGAGTAATGTCTCTTGCAGTAGGTACGATCTCACCCTCCATCCCCCTCCTTCTCTAAGAGAGCAAATTCTGGCCCAGTGACTTAGGATTGGGACTCCTTCATACCTTGGCTTCCCCTCAGTCCTCACTTTGCGAGCTGAATCCAGCGGGGGAACGGAGGATACCAGGGACCGCTCACACTTATATAGGAAGCAGGAAGATGATGTCATGTGTGGGTGGTCCCTTGTACGAAACTGCTAGAAGAGCTGCCGTGCCACAGTGCCCTCTGCTGGAAACTCCCAGAAGTAATTACCTACTACAAGAGACATTCCTCGAAGATCTACTGTTATGGTAAGATTTTATGTAACTGTACTTTCTAGGTGTGGTATATGATGTTCATCCACACGGACCCACCCAACCTCCCCTGGCAGTAGCACGCACTACTGCTTCCAGCGGGTAAGAATTGTCATCACGTAGTGTTGCTGGGGGAATTACCACCTGGGTGGGTGGGAGGAGCCAGCTTGAAGACTTTCCAGCAGATGTTAAAGGGGAAAGGACACTGCCAGAATGTGTGGATGAACATCATATGCTACTCCTAGAACTACTGTTACAGGTGAGTAACCTGTTTTTCTCCTCCCCCTCCCAGACAGAGGATAAGGCACTGTGTGAGTGGTTCAAGTTGTTGTGGAGGTAGGTAGGAGAAGTGGAACTAGAATATCTCACATATGGAAGGATTTTAGTTTTTGCATTGTTGTGATAACTGCTTCTATGTATGATGTGTACCCAGAGCTTTTATTTCCTCTGCGGTGTGATTGTAATATCCCAATGTGTTCTAGGTAATAAAAACTGACTAATGTCATATAGAATTAAATACTCATTGACTTTAAGATTCTTTTGAGACCGTCATTATTAATTTTCTTTTTTAATGTTTTCTTTAATTTAGTTTTGGTATGGATTGCAGAGGATTTATCTTTTGCTAGTTTTCAGTGTTTTTTTTTTGTCTGTTTTCCACTTTTTTTATCTATATGTTCTTGTGATTCATTTTTAGATGATATAAGTTGCAAAGGATCATGTACGTATATGTGTGTGTGTGTGTGTGTGTGTGTGTGTGTGTGTGTGTGTGTGTGAGTGTGAGACACAGAGAATGCGTGTACTGTATGTGTATTGCATGATTGGGCCCTCATCCCCATAGAGAAAACCATCATATATTTCTCCATATATGATGGTAGCCAGTTAGCGTATTACAATGCCAGTTAGCTAATTATGCTGTATTAATGTGTTATTAACACCTTATTAATGCAGTAATATCTGACAAGTACTGTATATGTACATATGCAACAGGTGTAGGTATAAATTTATAAAGATAACTAGTGATATCTTTGAGTTAAGTTTCAAGATATCACCTGGTGAGTACCAAGATAATCGCCTGTTGGATACATCACAATTAAAGGAGAACTACAGGCAGCTCTGAAGCCCCAGCCACTGCACATATTGGGGCTTCACTCCACAGATCCCCCTGCAGGCACCATATAAACTGAAACGTTTTACCTGAACGCTTGTAAAAACGAGTTAAGACCCTGGTGCAGCCGGCATTTTCAAACATGGCGTTCCTCACCTGGTTGCTCTCGTGCTATATAACGTGAGATGATGATGCTGAACTGCTCCTTCCTTACTGTTGCCCTTACATATAGAAATGTAATAATCTCTGTATCTCGGATGCCCATTGGTATTTTTACAGACTTTGCCTAAATGCCATGTGTATAGAGAGAGATGGCAAGCACCTTCCTGCACAGTTGGGGATTTTCCATTTTTCTGGAAGTAGGCTGTTGGTTAACTGGGGGGTAGGGAGAAATAGGCTGTTGGTTAACTAGGATCTGCAGCTTGTCCAGTAGGTAGGGAAATGGGCAGACTGGGTGGCCAAGTGGTCCTTGTCTGCCGTCAAAGTCTGTGTTTCTATGTTTCCCCTTTCCAAGCATTGTGAGATGTTGTGTCTGACGCTGAGATGTTGGAATGCCAACACTCCCCTCCCTGTGCTCTGGCTCCATGGCTCTGCCACCTGCGGTCACCCAGGTGGCAGTGTTATTTATTTAATTTTTGTTGACCGGGTAAGTGCACTAGACAACTTCTGCCTATTTTCAGGCACGACCCGGGGGAGGGGGATACAGATGAATGCCAACTGACCTTGAACCAGATTAAGCTGTTGGTGGTATTTTTGTGGCAGAGACCAGAGTCCCACCCACCCTGTGGAGGTGAATGTCCACAGGACATTCAACCATCCTCCTCGGGCTGGCCCTCCTGCAGCCCAGGCTCGTTCCTGAACCCGGGTTGCTGGCATCGCAGGCAGTAGCGCTACCACTGCGTCATCGGGCCGGCCCATTCATTTATTTAACTTTTGGACCATGAAATCCATGCTGAAGTGGGAAACATTTTGTTTCCAGATGCATCTTCGGAGGAAAGAGATCCAGAAAAAAGCCAAGCAATAAACATCATGAAACAGATTTTGTTTTTCTTACAGTTTTAGTAATATCAATATGTGTGATGCAGGGAGGGTCTGTGCTGCAGTATATCAGGTAAGCTAGTACTGCATGAAGTAAAGCAACAGATGTACTGTACGTAATGAGACACAGCGGCAATTGGAACTGGCAAGTTCACAAAGCCGTACTCCCGGCATTCGGAGTTGTGGCAGCATCTGCACAGCAGCAGGAAGATGGCCCCAAAGATTGGGCAGTAAGAATCCTGCTTGCCAGGTGGCTTTGAAGCATCTATGAATTAGAAGTCTGGGGGTGCTGTTTTCCTAGAACATCTGCAGACAGATGGTAGAGAATATAAAAAGGGAGAGCAAACCACAGGTGATTTTTTTTTTCTTTTTTTTTTTTTTTTGACCCGAGATTGAAAAATTTTTGAAATTACAAACCAGATTTGACTAAAGAGACCCGGAGCATCATTTGGATCTGGGCAGTGAGGTAGAATAGCAGAGGCAGGATCAGTGGCTTCAGCGACAGGACTAATTCTGACACCCGGTATTTGTGGGGATTGTTGGGATTTAGTCAAGTAATTGACAGAAACGAGGTTTATAATGAATGAATATTGACTGCTTCAGAGGTCAGTATAGAGTACTACTTCCCCAAGAGGTAAATATTGACTGAGCCAAAGTCACTGTTTACCTTAAGCGTTGGCTCATGTTACACTGACAGAAATACAGAAGTCAATATGTTTGTTTTAAAGAGTCAGCAATCCTGATTCTTTTTTTTATTTAGTATTTTTTATTTTACAATTTTTGGCTGGGAAAGGCACACTCAGCTGAAGCTCATTTCATGGTGCGTCCAGGTAGCACAGGGAGGTTAAGTGATATGCCCAGGGTCACACAGTATGCAAGTGAAGGTTGTGAGAGTCATAGTCAGGTTTGCTGGATGTACCAAGCTCCTTCCCAGCTTGTTGCTGTAACCTCTAGAGACTCTACTGACAGCCATTAATGCCTAGTTTGGGTATGCATGAGAAGAGTTTCCCTTTTATTTTTTTTAACACTGAAAATTCTCACGTGGCATTGGCAGAATATAATACACAACACTGAACATTTTCAGATAACATTGGAAGCATATGCTAATGAATAATAAACATTCTCACATGACCGCAGATGTCCACAGTGGTGGGGGAAGGGGGTACGATTTGTCTTGGGCCTGAGTGCATTTGTACGAGGAGCCTTGAGACTATTCAACACCCTGCCAACAATTGCACGATACCCTCCCCCAAATATGATTATGGACAAAGAAAACCCATATACTGTATTTCAGGTGGCATTTGTGGAGCTAGTCATCACCTGATGATTGGTGCTTTTTACTATAATTAAGTGCCAATTTTTCACACTGAACAGCACATCTTGAGCACAAAGCTTGTTCATGTCACACTGCCACGGTTGATTAGGGGGCTGCAGCATGTTCCCTGTGAAGGCTGCTCTGTTCCCCTACATTGTAGCAGACACCTTGCTGTAAGGTGCAGAAGGCCGGCCCTCAGGGACACAGTTGATTAGCAGCCGCGCGCTTCATTAGTTTTCCTTAGCTTACTAATCAGTTCCCTAGAACAGACAATTAATTGATTAGCCTGCCTGCTATTGCTATAGAATAAATAGCCTTTTTTTTTAACCCTTTCAGGCATGTCCAATAGTGTTTCTTTTCATGAGAGCAATCACTGTGGACCCTGTTGCCTAGAGAGTTTTGTCATGTAGGTACAAACTTGGGAGAAATATTTTTCCACGTCACAGATTCATCCACAGAGTCATACAGTGGCATCATGTGTCGTGCACGCACATACTTTATAAACCTCTTTAGTCAGTGAGTAGCCTCCAGTCTGTCTACCACGCAACGTTGAATCTTTGCTTCACCTAAAATGTTGATGCATCTGTGCACTTTACTGAGAGGTTTTGCTTTCATTTTATTTTCCCACATTTCATCGCTGCATGCATTGTGTTTCATGCTTCTTTTACCATTTCATTAGTTTGAGACTTTTCAGGTCAAGTTTGTCATGAACATTCCTCCCCTTCTGTCACCTGTAGCCACATGGTTGTCAGAGATGAGAAAGTTGGTCTTCAGGTGGTGCCCATCCAGCTTTAAGAAGGCAGATAGGAACTGTTAGATGGAAAACCCAAGGTTCCATCGTGTTCACCTCCTGCTGTCCGGTCTGTGGCAGCATAGTTGCAATCAGCAATTTTTCTCACTGGATTGACCAGGTTATTACAGCATTCACGCACACCGTCATTCAAAAATATGTGCTCTCTTATTGTCCCCCTTTCTGTGCGAGGGCGGGCTTAACAGTTTCCTGAACATGGCAGCTCCTTCTCTCACTTATCGAGGAGCCACCACAAAACCATCAACTCTCCTTATTTTAATACTTTTTAACTCTATCTGGTTAATCCTACTTTCTACATAACCAAAAGAATCTATGTAATCCATCCTGCTCTTCACCTTTTTCAGCAAGGGAGCCATGGCTTGACTGCCAGCACGATCAGTGACAAACTGTAAGCAACAAAAGGAAAAAAAATGAGGGGAAAAAACAGAGTAAAACCCAAAGGAAAAAAAAGCTCAGACTAACTGACAGGGAAACAGAAACTCCTCCAATATGTATGTGTGTCTGTGTCTATGACAGAAATGGGGCTGGAGAAAAATTACTGACCAGCAATTATATAAAATAAAAATTGGGGCCGGATAGGTGGCGCTGAGGGTTGAGCTGCTGGACGCCACACCTCGCACCATGCCGGCGACCCGAGTTCAGGAACGAACTCTGGGCCGCTGGGGGTCGGAGGGGGGAGGAGGATTGAGCGTCCCAACGGATGCTGTCCTCCTCCAGGGGTGGGATCCTAGGGTGTCACGCACACCTGATGCACCGTTGCTAGTGGAAGCACGGGCATCAGTGTACAGGCAGCTCCTCGAGAGTCGAGGAGGGGAGGACGTTGTGGGCATTTGACTGTGGCATGCACTTGCACGCATATGTCTGGACATATGTCCTAGGTGCTGACGTCTTCAGGGGAAGGAGGGACTAAGGGGAGAAAACGGAAAAAACCCTTTCGGTCCAAGATGACGATTGATCCAACCCTCGGTTCGCCTACCTGCAGGACAGACCCCATTGTGCAGGCACTCCAATGAGAGAAGGAGTAAGGTAGGAGGGATAGTGGAGTAAGCCTGGCACTCTAGAGGCAGATTCTGTGGGAGGGTCCTACAGGGATGATCAGAGGTCTGATGGAGTGGAACGAGGGGGGTAGTAAGGCAGGATAAAAATGAAAGTAAAAAAATAAATAAAAAATGGGAAAGTGTGCATATGAGAATTGAATGCACACCCTCGGTGTGGGATGCTTTAATAAATCCCTCGGGCTTCACCTTCAGGGTTTATGTGACATCCCACACCTTGGTGTGCATTAAATTCTCATATCACACACTTCCCCATCCTTTATTCTATATATAATTACTGGCCATCATTAACCATGTTGCAGTTATGTGTTACAATGGCCCGTGTATAATTGATTACTGACAGTCAAGTACACGGCTGTCAAAACCCATGGCACAAAATTTGCTGGGAAGTGAGCAAGGCCTAAGTGCTCTCACTCACATCCTCTCACTGGGTAGGTAGGCAGTGGCAGACCTCACACCCCTCCGTGCATGGTCAGGCACTGTTCTTCTCTCAACCAGTGCAGGCCTGTCCTACTGGACAGTCCCCAAATGACAGGTGACAGCTTTATTTGGTCAGCAGGATCAGCAGTTATAGGAAATAAAACTTGGGTGGTGGGTGTAATCTGGAATTTTATACACATCCTTGGTGTGTGATACTTTTAAAAAAAGACCTCGAGCTTCGCTCTCGGGGGTTTCTGTGTAAACTTCTGGTTACACACGCCCATGTACAGTATTGTTCTCTTATTTCTTGTGAAATGGTACCAGTTCATTTTATGGACTTTGACACTATGGAGAGATAAATTGCCAGTGGCAAAAAACCTCAGGGAACTCGAGGCTAAGTGCTCTGCCTGTTCCTTCCAGGCATACCAATTCTGCTATGAGGCGTGCTGCCCGTGACCCTTCTGCTCCTGATAATTTAAATGCTGTACCCAGTTAATATCATTCTCCATGAGGAACTGAGCCAACTTGAGTTTAAAATGTTCAGCACTCCCCACTTGCACCACTTTCTTTGAGATCTTGTTTCATAGTTCTGGGTGAACAAATGCTTCCACGCATTACCCCTTAATCTTGTCCAGAATCAGTCTTTTCTATTGAGTCACCATGTGTAGAGGCATGCCGTGCACTGCGGGACATCCCACCCTACCAGTCACGCATCTACCTGACTGCGTCGTCACCAGACCTCCACCCGGTGGCGGCGGGACTGCAGGAGGGTGACCCTCCCTCCCTCGGAGAGGAGAGACCCCGTTAGGCAGCTCAATCCTGCCCCCCCCCCCATGCCGGCTCTCTGACGACCCAAGGTCATTCCTGAACCCAGGTCGCTGGCGTGGCATGAGGTAAGGCAGAGATGCCTCAGCCCTCTGCACCACTGGGCAGGCTCCTCAGTTCATTTTCTAAGGTCGTCACCACGTTTGCTACCCTGTCCTTTTCTTATTTTTTCCATGATTTCCTGGCAGCCAAAGACAAATGGGGCTAAGCCAAAAAAGCCACCCATCTTCTGTTTTTGCTCTGTGGGAACAAAATGGCTACCAGCGACTGGCATCAAGGCTGCTTCTTCTGCCTTGGATCTTATAATGACATGGACTACTGCAACGCTTGCTTCTGCATGGACTGCCATACCCTGGAGAACCAGACATGGTAGTGGAGCAGCCTGGCCCCTACCTTCAGAAGACATGGAGCTGCAGTGTAGTGAGACTGGACCCTCCCCCAGATCCCACCTCCCTTTGCCTTCTGTGGCCTTGGAGGTACAGATTTCTCCATGACCTCACCATGTTGAGGCATCGGCGACTCTGATGGCAGCATCAGGTGGACAGTCGACTCCATCTGGGCGGTTGACTGCAAACCTACTACAGTCTTGCTCTCCTTGAGCAGTAGACAACCCCCAACTTTGGTGTCAAGGCCTTTGACCTTGTCCACTTCAGTCAACACCTCGACTCTGACCGATAGGGTCACCTGAGCTGTTGTCACCATTTGCGGTGATGACCTAGCTTGTGACCATTCATGCAGTGATGAACCTACTGTTGACACTGTCTGTGGTGTTGACAAAGAGTCTGGCACTGATGGTGGTGCTGACAGAGATGTCAGCCCAGATGCTGTCCCCAACTCTGGTGTTGTTCCCGACACCAGGGAGGAGGAGGATGGCAATGAGCCAGATGGCAGTACTGATGTCAATGTCAAGGCTGAGGTGGTGGTAGGTGCCTGGAGAGGTTCTGGTGTCTAGGACGATGTCCGTTCTAAGATCAGTGCCAGATGTAGCACTGACTCGGGGTAGGATGTTGGCCCTAGCGGGAGGTTCTCTCTGATACCAGTCCCCAATGGCTCTGGTAGTCATTCAGGGCCTTGATGGGTGGCCTGCTCCACAGTGGGAACCCCCTGCTCATTCTGGAGTCTCCCCCAGGCCCATCGTTCTGCTCACTCTTCGGATGTAGGTGTGTCAGCAGTGTGAGGCTCTGCCTCTCCCTCCCCTGGTGTGAAGATGTCACTGACCCTCAAGGTTCATCCTGAGGTGAAGGCAGTCCCTGTGGTGCACCTCTCCAGCACAGGTGCCTTGGGACTGCCTGTATAGGCTCCCAATGTTCTTTCACCCTCCGAGGCCACTGGATTGGGACCAATGCCGTGCTTGTTTGAACACCATGACAGAGACCAATTTTGAGTTCCTTTCCCAGTGTAGGACCCAACTGGTGCAAGTGCCTCCACTCCAGTGACATCCTCTTCCAAGGACAACAAACCCACTGTCCTCCTAGCCTCTTCAGCTGAGTATGTCCTGTACCAGTGGTTTGTGCCAGAGATGATGCAGGCATTGGGCATTATGCCATCCATAGACGCAGTCCCATTGCCTTTCTTGTGGATCTCCTAGGAGTACCCAATACAGAGGTATGTCTGATACCTCCATTGCCCATAGCTATGCAGCAGTCTACTAGGGCTGCCTTGAGACAGCCCCGTGTCATACCATCCATCCCCAGGGAGCTCTGGATATGGTAGCATGCACTCTATGGGTCTCTGGGCGCTCTACCTCATCCATCCTGAGGGCTGTAGATACTCCAGACCCATCAAGGGCCTAGACAGCTGAGATGCAATTGGCCCCCAGAGCGTTAATTGGCTGCATTTGATGCTCTCAGGAGAAAGGTACATTCCTTGGTCCACTCTGTCCTGGCAATACTGGCATATCAGGCTCACATGGCTGCTTACCAATGCCATTTTCAGCTGCACATGCATGCTGTACACTGTTCTATGCCTGATAGCGCAGTCACACTGTGCCATGCCTGATAGCATGGTCACCAAACAGGTTACGAACATTACCATTTGGGGCTTAGAGGCAACATGGCACCAATCAAGTGCATCTTATGATGCCAATGAGGTCCTCCAGAGTCATTGCACTGCTGTCTGTATCAGACAGATGTCCTGGATCTGTTTCTCACTGACACTGCTGGCCCATTGAAAGGTCCTCTGTTCACATTACTGGGGACACACTATATCTTCCTGTGGGTTTGGTGGCAGTTATCGGTGAACTCTCCTGCTTTTAGACCCCAGGAGCTTCTGACTCAGCCTGACCAGTCATCGATATCTCCAGACCCACAGCATTCCCTTCCATACCTCTCAAGTGTCCCTCATTACAAGGGACATCCCTCATTTTACCCCTCAGAATTGGACTGTCCCTCATTTGTCCCTCATGGAAAAGGTTCTGAACACACAGAGAATGTACTGTAAATTCAGACTTTAGCGCAGAAATGAATAATATTCTAAGATGCTAAATAAAATATAAACTTTGTACAAATAAAGACAATGGTTTCCAGTGTTCTGAACTTGTATCTCCATGTTTGAGGATGTGTCCCTCATTATGCGAGTCAGTGTCTCTCAGTGAGTGTCCGTATCTCTCATTTCGGTGACAAAAGGTTGAGAGGTATGCCCCCAGATGATCTTTCAGGGATCAGTCTTCACCACTGATGACCACTTATGGGTCTGAGGCCAGAGGCACTAGGACTCTGTGGAAACAGTAATTTTTTTTGCAGGGAGGGAGCCGATGTCGGCTACTGATGGTGCCTGTGCACCTCACACAGTGCTGCACATGCCAGCCAATAACTGTTGCTGTCTCCCTCACACACCTCAGTTGTGTTTTTTCAGCGAAGAGTGGACATAGTTGGAACAGCAGCTCCTCAATTCACTCATCGTTGTCCAGTTTCAACCCACGTCACCACCAAAAGTTATTTGTGGTGTCTTTCTCATTTATTATTTTTCCTGTTCTGTGATGCCAACGTCTAAGAAGAAGGGGTTTAAGAAGGCAAAGAAAGTCCGGCAGTCTCCCATCATGCGTTGATACCAGTGTGGGAAGAAGATGGCTACAACAGACCAGCATCAGTGCAGCACAGCCTGCCCTGGCCTCAGTACGATATGGATGTGTGCAACGCCTTCTCTCGATGGACTGCTGTACCTTTCAGATCCACACACTGAAGTAAGGGTACCCAGCACCTACCTTTGGAGGTAGGCATCGCACACTTGTAGTCAAGGCCTGGTCACTAGGCCTTCCCCTGGCTCTCTTGCTGGGACTTTTAGTTCTGTGGAAGTACAGGGTCCTCCAAAACCTCACCCTGCTGAGGTGTCAGAGGCCCTGTTGGGTGTGGCTGTTGGACAAGACCATTCCTTGTGGGCAGCTGACTGTGAACCCGGCACAGTCTGCCTTCCCTGAGCAACAGACATCCCTGGTGGTGAGGCCCAGGTTATATGCTCAGTCTACACAGGTGGACATCTCGGCATTGCCATCTGGGGCCACCCATGCTCCTGTCACCATTCTTGGTGAGGGTGACACTGAGCTAGGCAATGCCAGATGCGATGTTGGCCCCCTCCAACACTATTTATGGTGTTGGACATGGGACCTGTACAAGGGCCATTGTGCATACATTGCCAAAGTGGAAGTTGATCGTCCAAGAAGCAGTCTTCCCCAATGATTCCCTCTAGTGGGTCTGAATCGGAGGTGCTAGGACCCAATGGGAGCCAGAACTTATCAGAGGGCTGGTGATGCGGTAAGTACTGCATGCACCCACTGGTATACAGCGGCACAAGCCTGCAATTGCCAGAGTTTCTTTGTTTCTGCTGTCGAGTGTGCATCAGTGACGACCTTGCTCACCCACTGGGAGTCAGAACTTCTCCGTCTGTACGACTATAGCGTTCAGTACTAGAAGCATGGATGTGATTCACTTATCCTCACTCTGGCAGTTCTACCAGAATACAATGATTGACCGGAATGTCTTTAAGCTAAGCTCCTTCCATCACCAGGGCAGATATATACCCCAACTCCACACTGTGACATCAGATCTTCCTTTCTGCTGTAAGAACAAATCACCTCCTTCATGCTCTGCTTAAGATTTTCACTGCTCAATTGACAAACCTTTGTTTTCAAAGTATTTCAAGTGCAGTTTTGCAGTTCTTTCGACTCCATCTATGGACCAGTGATGGAACACAAGAAGCCTGGATTTCAATTCTGTATTCGGTGTTGCTGGAAAATGTCGGTCACCAATCCATGTGACATGTGTTTGTACTGTCTGGGTGGGCAGCACAACATGGTTGGGTGCAGCCTCTTATTTTTTCATGCTTCCTCGGTCCCTCAAGGTCAAGAAGCTCAATTCGTGCTGGGTCAGTCTTCGGATTGGGATCCGAAGGTTCGCCCTAAGAACCGCAAGAAGGCCTCGGTTGTGACAGGGTCTGCTTCTCAACTTGCGGCTCTTGAGGCTGAAGCAGTGGCTGCCACATCGGGCACCTTCTTGATCTCAGTGCTGTTCCCACCCAGGGCCAGCATTGGAGGGACCTTCACGGACTAGTTCCTTGATATGTGCAGGTCCCTCCAGACTGTGAGTGAGAGCCCTGTCCGCTATGGCTCTAGGTCCAGGACCAAAACTGAGAAATCCTCTCACCGCCATCACTGATCGTGAGCCAGGGATAGGTCACAGTCCTCCTGGTCCTTTAACTCACCCATCCGCTCAATAGCTGACGAGCACCCTTCGACCGAGAGGCTGGTCAAGCAGATCAAAGTCTCTTTGGCCCCACCATTGAGCCAGACGATCTCAACTTCGGCCGACTAAGCCATCGAGATATTTCTGAACCCAGTCGACCAGTTGTCAGACGAGGCAGAGGAGTTGGCCTCGTAAACCCTGATACTGCCGGTCCTCACTCAGGAGGATGTGGCTAGATCGGTGACCCTGATCAACCCTTCCAGGGACGAGCCTCCACCTGGGATCAGGTCTTTGATGCCCTTATTGCTGAATTTGGGTCGGTGCATTATCTACAGTCAACCTCAGAAAGACCCCCTCTCATCGTTGAGTGGGTAGTTGGTTGTGAGGGTCATGGCTGACGCGTTCACTCTCTCGATCTTGTCCAAAAGGTGCGCCATCAACACTTCTCGTTCTCCTCATCTTCGTGTGAGTAGAGGCACTGCCAAAAGATGCACCAGTGTTACAAGGAGTTCCTCTGGCAGCAGTGGGCCGTTGTAGGGCAGGGCTCTACCCCAAGGACCTTTGGTCCCCTGGCAGCCACCAGTGATTGCTCCCCCAGTCCAGGTTCCGCAGGTGTTCCCCATACCTGTCTCTCCACCGATTAGGGTGGAGACGCCACCCGAAAAGCTGCCAGTCAGTGCTCTGGCCGAGAAGGCTGGCTGTTCAGCTCCCAGCTTGCCAGGTCAGTTGTCAGTGAGGATTACCCCAGTTGAGGAATCCGGGAGGTTTGTGGCAAACAGCGGCTGAGGGCCATCTTCAGGGAGTCATTGGATGACTCAGCTCAGGTGTGCATGGCTTCCTTTAGGGACTCAGCTCCTCGACCCAGGCTCCATTGAGGAGCCTTCTACCAACCATTGACTGGTGTTCTTTGATGGGCTGCTCCACCTTATCGCAGAGTCCACGTTGGTCCCACTGAAGCCAGTCCAGAAGAGGGCCCAGTACCCTCTTATGGACATCTTGGATTGTGGTGAATCCTCGGTGGTTGCCTTCCTGATGGCTGAGGTCCACTTGGGACCAGTCCTGGAGTTCTGGCAGCATCCAGCATCCTGCCTGGCACCCTCGGCCCACATGGTCTGCAAGTACATGGTCTCTATGGGCTTCTTTTCAGGGTTTTACCACTACCTTTGGCCGAAGGTCTGGTCATGGATTTGGTGTTCTGTAAGTCCGGACACCAGGGAAACATGGACAAGCCTCCAGACAAGGAGTCCTGTAAGATTGACCATGCCCAAAAAAAGTTGTAAGCTGCGGCTACTTTGGGTCTCCATCAGGCTAATTACACCATCATGATAGCTAATTATTATGATCATTCTCTGATGGGACACTCTGATGCAATCCCCCCACACCTCCATCCAGAAAAGTGGGTGGGGGTGGAGCTAATCAGAGACCACAGTCAGTCATTGGCTGAATACCAGCTGCAAATGGCCTTAGACATGGGCAGCTCTTGAGACCATGCAGTGCCAGTGACCATCTCCATGCGTTGCAGAGCTTGGCTGCATTTGCCCACCTTCATGGCAGACACCAAACGGAAGTTGGCTAATGTCTTTTTGCTGGGCACCAAGCTCTTTGGGCTAGGGGTGGAAGGACATCTCACTCGGATTGAGAAATCAGATGCCACCCTTGACTCTAACTTTGTCCAAGAAGGACTTCAGAAAGAAGCCAAAGAAACAGGCTTTCCAGTTCAGGTCCTTTCACTCACAGCCTCCAGGACAGCAGCCCCACCAGGAGTAGTTTCAGGCCTGGCACCCCAAGCAGATACCCGGGACCTAGAGTACCAAGAAGAGAGGGACAGTTGTATTGGTGCCCCTCCGACAGTAGCCCGTGCCCCCGCAAAAGCTGCCTAGTCATGGGTTAAGGAGTATCATCCCTACACCTGTCCTTTCCCCGACTGCTCTCCCCGTCAGAGGCCAGCTACATCATTTCTTGCCACATTGGCCCACTATCACAACAGACAAATTGGTGTGGGACGTAGTGCACAGAGGACTGTTTCTAGATTTTGAGGCTCTCCCACCCTACCACCTCCACGTGCCTTAAGATTCCAGAGCATCTCAGGACACACTGTCCACCTTCAGGGAGGGCATTGCTCAGCTTCTTTCCGAAAGGTGCTATAGCCCGTGTCCCAGATGCCCAGGTCAGTCACGGTTACATATCCAGGTACTTCCTGGTCCCGAAACGGACAAGGTGCTGGAGCCCTATACTGGATCTACATGATCTCAACCAGTAGTTGCAGAAGTGCAAGTTCTGGATGGTCACTCTGAGCAAGATTATACCCCCCCGGGTAGAATAGGTGGTTTTGCTCCTGGCCTCTAAGATGCGTTCTTCCACATTCCCATCTGCAGGTCCCATTGCCAGTGCCTCCGTTTCCGAGCTGAAGGGGTCCTATACCAGTTCCAGGTCATGACATTCAGCCTCTGCTCAGCGCCGATGGGCTTCTTCAAATGCAGGGCAGTGGTGGCGGCCTACCTGCAGCACCTAGGGGTCAGGGTGTACCCCTGCATGGATGACTGGCTGGTAGCTGGTCCATCCAGAGAGGCCTTGGTGAGATCCACCGACCTGGTTCTCCACACTTGCTGAGACTTGGGCCTGTTGGTCAACCTGGACACACCCAAATTGTTACCAAAGCAGGTGGTCAAGTTCATCGGAGCAGAACTAGACTCCTGTGGGCCAAGGTCTGCCTCCCGATGGACCGGGGCACAGGATCTTACATACATTACCCGATCATTTTAGGTTGGGCTCATGTACCCTGCCTGGCATTTCCTGTGTCTGCTGGGATACATGGCATCCTGCATCAGTGTGATCTGCTGGGCCCACTGACAGATGTGCCACCTTCAGTGGGAAATGGGCCATCAGTGGTCACAGCACCTAGGCCACTTTGACTAGCTGGTCACATTGACCCAGCCGATGTGGGATGCTATTCAGTGATGGTTGGTCCTGGAACATCTGGATGATGGAATCCCATTTGTCCGCAAAGAGCCGATCGTCACACTGACAATGGATGCATCTCTGGTAGGGTGTGGAGCACACCTGAGAAACCACATGACCCACAGGTTCTGGTCACCCAGGGAGGTCCTTCACTAGGTCAGCCTGCTGGAGCTCCATGCAGTGTACTTGGCTCTGATGGAATTTACTCCAGTAGTTAGGGGTCAGGTCGCTCAGGTCCAGACAGACAACACCACAACCATGTTTTACCTGAACAGACAGGGCAGCACACACTCCTTTCCTTTGCGTCAAGAAGCGCTTCAGACCTGGACCCTCATATACAGCCTGGGTGCCGATCTCCTGGTGATTCATGTCATGGGGAAGGGAGGAGAGAAGAATCAACTGACAGACACTCTCAGCCAGGTATGAGATGCGTCGCATGAGTGGTGTCTGAATCAGTAAGTGGGGAACCACCTGATCTTCTTCAAGGCTATCTCTTTCATCAGGCCACATCTATGGAACTATAAGCTGCCAGGCACTAGGACCACACAGAAACTTTTGCATGCAGTCCACCAGAAGAGCACCTTCTCATTACCAGCCCAGTCTACCAGGTGCAGGTCTTCTAAATCCCGAAATAAGTCATCAGGGTGTCACAAACATAAGCACCGGGACAAGGCGAGGCAGAAAACCTCCCCCAGTGCATTCCAGGTTGCCCCTTTGCACAACAGTGGACCTCCTCTGCACTGTCCTCTGACACTGTGGCAACACTGCTCGCCACCCCCCCCGACTGTCAACACAACACCAAGGTTGGGGCTTGGCATTGGCAGTACCAAACCTAGTATAGCTGGTACGTTGCCTTCAACATCTGAGACTCAGCCTCCCCCATTGACTCCGACAGTCACACCCATCGACTACATGGGCGCCGACTGTCAGGTGGCACTGTCCTCATTCACTGACATGATCAGACATCTGTTACCTACTCTCCTTATCCCATTGGGTCCATCGACAGGGCCTGCTACCAATCCTACCTTGACAACGCAAGGTAGACCATTGCCCCCAGCTGCCTCCTAGGGTGCCACCAACGTCGCCAGAATGTTCTGTACTGCCCATTGACCCACTCGACGACTTACGAGTACAATCCTGACTTAATAATGCAGGATGAGGAGGAAGAGGCTGAGGATTATGCTGAGAGCCACTATGATAGGGTACTAGCTCTGCAGTGTCCACCTGCAGTGAGGAGTCGGTGATCCACACTCCAAGGTCCCCACCAGAGGACCCAACTTTCCTCACCATGATGCAGCAGTTACAGGCTGCCATGGGCTTTGACCTAGAAGAGCAGGACACTACCAAGAAAAATTAGATTTTCTTGAGCTTCCTGACTGTCTTCCTGTTGTGGTGCCACATCTCCTAGATACTCACAAGTAAAGGCATACATACAAATGATCGAGAAGAAATGTCCCCAAGATCAACCTATTCCAGATGTTATAAACCTAATTCAAACAATATTGATAGGAGACCCAATGAATTTTCTAATTTCCAGAATATATCGAGGACTAATTGACATAGGAAACCATTCCACAGATTGTCAGACTAAAATGACAGGAGGATCTAGACATAGAAATCACTGTAACTCAATGGAATAACTACACAAGATATACCCACCAGCCAACATCATCCTATACATGGAAAGAATATTCCTGGAAGAATATAACCAGATTTTTTAAAAGTACAGTACAACAAAACAAATACATTAGAATATCTCCACAAAAACTCCAAAAACAAATTACTGCGCTCAGAACCAGGAGATGGTCACATACACAGGTGACAAACCCTCTCTTTAAACATACAAGACTTCCAGACTGTATGCACTCATAAAGGAGAAGCTTGAACACTGTTCGATTCAACTAAATAGTTGATTTATTAGCACCACTGTGGAAGCCCCTAGCACCTCAGCAATATGCCTTCAAAAGGGGTCCCCTTTGAAGGCACATTGTCAAGGCGCTAGGGGCTTCCAGAGTGGTGCTAATAAATCAACTATTTAGTTGAATCGAACAGTGTTCAAGTTCTCCTTTGTGAGCTCATACAGTCTGGAAGTCTTGAATACCTCCACAATGCTGGAGAAAATGTGGAGAACCCAGAGCCAGTCATGCCCATATTTTCTGGTTATGTCCTCGGATACAAAATTTTGGGGTAAATATGCAACAGGAATGGAAGGACATCTTTTCACTTAGTCTGAATCTTGCAGAAAGAATTAGAATGTTTCTAGACGTGCCAGAAGAATTCAAAACAATAGATGTCAGAAAGTTACTAATAATATCTATACTTACAGTCAAAAAGACCATTACAAAAAATGGGTTAACTGACAAGATGCTGACAGCAGACATGTGGGGTGGTGTAATGAGGGATATCTACAATATGGAAAGATTAACGGTCAAAATTGACCAAAATCTGAGATACTATGGAGAAGATGGATGATATATGAATTGAAAAAATGCAGTGGTTTTGTACCATGAATATGAAGTATATAAACCTTTTATTACCAAGTGTAAATTAAGTTTATGCTAAGTCATTCGAAACCTGTGGTCATACTTATGATGGATTGTAACATTAATGCAGCACTGTTTGTTTATCTGTTGTCATTGTACAGTTTGTATTTACAATGTGAAAACTAAATAAAAAGAAATTAAAAAATAAAAGATGCCACCTTTGCTGCCTGGTATAGGTTAAATATTATTCCAACCACACCAAGAAAGGCAGATAGGAGGAGCAGTTGGACCAAGGTGAGCTCAGGCAGGGAGAGGGTGGTGGAACATACGCACATTCCTCGAGTTGTACCTCTCCACAGTTCATACGCTCTTCTGGCGGAGAATGGTTCCTCTATGGAGGCAGCAGCAGTGGCGACCAAAGAGGATACTGGAAACCTCCACAAAGGAGTCCCACAGGAGGGTGGCATGGGATCCCACAGGGTAAGGAAACAACTCCTGGTGGGGGACTCAATTATTAGGGGGGTAGATTTGGGGAACGAAGGGGAGAAGGAGGTAAGGTGCCCACCTGGTGCCATGGCATGGAGGGACAGGGAGCGAATGCTGGCTATGAATGGGATCACAGCAGTACAGAAGGAGTTTGAAGAGTTGGGGAGGGGCCTTAGACAAGTTGCACATACAGTAACTTTCTCAGAGGTGCTGTCTGTCTATGGCAAGGGTGATGCTAGAGTACTCCACACCATGGGATTCAATGAATGGTTCAAAACCTGGTGCAGAGCTCAGGGTTTTGGCTTCACTGGGGACTGGGGGTCCACCTGGAGGGATGCAGTCCTATACTGGCATGATGGTCTGCATCTGTCCAGGAGGGGAACCAGAATCCTAGGTGATAGGTTTAAATGCATAATTGGCAAGCATTTAAACTAGTTGAGGGGGGAGGCACTGAAAAGGAGCAGGGAAAACCCAGCGTCCCCTCACAAAACACAGTAGTTAGGGAGGTAAACACCAAGGTAGAGACGTTAATGGGGAGCAGGACAGGGGTAAATGCAGAAAAAGGTAGTAAGGACAGGGATGGGGCTAAAAAGGGTAAGGCCATCAACAAATGGAGACTGATGAGTACCAATGTCCGTAGTCTGTGTAACGAGCTCCCTGAACTAGTGGCCTTGATGGAAGAGGGACATCTGGATATCGTGGCAGTCACAGAAACATGGTACACTGAGAACCATGACTGGGATGTCAACATACTAGGGTACACAATGTACAGGAGGGACAGGGAGGGTAAAAGAGGAGGAGGGGGAGTAGCTCTCTATGTAAGGGAAGGGATCAAAGCAATGAAACTAAAGGATAAACAGGGAGTAGAGGAGGCACTGTGGGTAACCTTGGAGATGGGTTATGGCACCACAATTCTCACAGGGGTGGTATACAGACTCCCATCTCAGGGGGAGGCAATGGACAAGGAAATGATAGAAGGCATCCTTAGAATGGCAGAAAAAGGGGAGATATTGTTGATGGGGGACCTGAATATGCCAGATGTTAGCTGGAGCACCCTGGCTGCAGCCACATTAAAAAGCAGATTTATTCTTGATGCCCTGCAGGGGGCATGCCTCTGACAGCTAGTGGTGAAACCCACTAGGGAGGGAGTAATCTTAGACCTGGTACTGTCAAATGGGGATGGAAAAAGGATCTCAGATTTAGAAGTGAGTACCCATCTGGGAACAAGTGACCGTAAAACAGTGTGGTTCACAATAAACACAGTCATAGAGTCGAGCCATAAAAAAGCAAGAGAGTTGGACTTTAGGAGGGCTGACTTTGGGAAAATGGGAGAGTGCCTCAGAAAAGCGCTAGCAAACTGGCAAGAAGGAGGGGTGGAGGAACAATGGGGAAAAATCAAAACAGCATCACAGAGGCAACAAGCCTTTGTGTGAAGCAAATCAGCAAAGCAAAACGAAGGAAAAAAAACACTATGGTCCTCAAAAGAGGTGGGGAAGATTAAGGAGAAAAAGGTAGCATTCAGGAAGTATAAGGAAACACAGAAGGAGCAGGACAGAGAACTATACCAGTTAAAGCAGAAGGAAGTAGGGAAGGCAGTCAGAATAGCAAAAGCCCAAACTGAGGAAAAGATAGCCATCTTGGTTAAGAAGGGGGATGAAACCTTTTATAGGTATTAAGGAGCAAAGAAAGTTGAAGGAAGGGATAGTGAGGTTTACTAAAGGCAAGGGAGGGTGGGCAGAGGATGACAGTGAAAAAGCAGGGATACTGAATGAATACTTCTGCTCAGTATTCACAAAAGAAGAGGAGGGGGAGATACCAGAATCAAAAAATAGAAGCACTCTGGTTGGGGAGGCCATTACCAGTCCAGTCACAGAAGAAAGGGTCCTGAGAGAACTCTTAAAACTGAAGGTGGACAAAGCAATGGGGCCTGACAGGATTCACCCAAGAATTCTATAAGAACTAAGGGTAGAATTAGTGACTCCACTGACTACCCTTTTTAACAAATCATGGGAGGATGATGTAGGACTGGAGGAGGGCAGATGTGATTCCCCTTCACAAAAGTGGGAACAAGACAGAGGCAGGAAACTACAGACCTGTTAGTTTGACCTCAGTGGTAGGAAAAATGATGGAATCACTTCTAAAGGAAATAATTGTTGCGTTCCTAGAGGCCAGTGGGGCATTGGACCCAAGGCAACATGGATTCACAGCAGGAAGGTCATGTCAGATGAATCTAATAGATTTCTTTGACTGGGTGACCAATGTGGTGGACCAGGGAGGGGCAGTAGACATAGCCTACCTAGACTATAGCAAGGCATTTGACACAGTCCCATACAAAAAATTAATATACAAGTTAGCCAGCCTTGGAGTGGGTCCCAAGGTGGTAGCCTGGGTTAAAAATTGGCTGGACAACAGGATACAGAGGGTAATAGTAAACAGAGTTTACTCTGAAGAAAGGGGGGTTACTAGTGGGGTACCGCAGGGTTCAGTACTGAGACCGGTCCTCTTTAATGTCTTTATAAGTGTCATTGCAGAGAGGACTGGAAGAAATGTATGTCTCTTTGCAGACGACACAAAGATCTGCAACAGGGTTGATACAGAAGGTGGGGTGGAGAGGATGCAAAGGGACTTGGCAAGGTTGGAGGAATGGTCAAATATATGGCAACTTAGATTCAATGCAAAGAAGTGCAAAGTAATGCACCTGGGAAACAAAAATCCAGGTGAAGAGTACACAATGAGGGGTGATATAATAACAACAACAGAAATGGAAAGGGACCTGGGGGTAGTCATATCAGATGACCTTAAAGTGGGCAAACAATGTGGGAAAGCAGTAAGGAGGGCTGGTGGGATACTGGGATGCATAGAGAGAGAGGCATCACCAGTAGAAAACAAGAAGTTGTTATTCCTCTGTACAGACAGTTGGTGAGACCCCTTCTGGAGTTCTCTGTCCAGTTCTGGAGACCCCATCTCCACAAGGACATAGGATGGAGGCTGTCCAGAGGAGGGCAACTAAAATGCTGCAGGGTCTGCACCAGAAGACACATGAAGAGAGATTAAAGAAGCTTAATATGTATACACTCGAGGAGAGGAGGGCGAGGGGGGACATGATAGAAACTTTCAAGTACATCAAGGGACTCAACAGAGTCCAAGATGGTAGCATCTGTCAGAAAAAGAGATGTGCAAGAACAAGGTGGCAGAATTTGAAGATAGAGTGGAGACGGCTCAAAGATAATGTGAGGAAGTATTTTTTCACAGAGAGGGTTGTGGGTACGTGGAACAACCATCCTGAGGAGGTAGTGGACTCAAAAACAGTGGAGGAATTCAAGAATGCATGGGACAGACATAAGGCAGTTCTAGTGGTGGGTAGGAGGCAGTAGTCTGTTGGTTAACTAGGATCTGCAGCCTATGCACTAGGTAGGGAAATGGGCAAACTAGGTGGATTAAGTGGTCCTTATCTGCTGTCAAATTCTATGTTTCTATGTTACATGGGCCCGTCTAGAAAGCCATTCTTTGCCACACAGCCTGAGGCAGACTCTGGCCATTAATGCTGCTCATGATAGGTCAAGGGCACTTAAGCTTCTAGTTCTCTCCCTCCTGATAAAAAGTCTGGGAGGTTGGACATTTTGAGCAAAAGGACCTTTGCCTCCTTTTCATTGGGCCTTTGTATTGCTAACTACCAAGCGCACATGATAAGGACCAGAACACCCTCTGGAGAATGGCCAAGGCAGCTGTACAAGCCTTACCAGAGGAAACCCCCAAACAAGAGCTTCTTAAGGCTCTTACTGCTGGGGTTGATGTGGCAAGTAGCTGCTCTACACAGCTTGTGATGTCTTAGATACATCTGCCAGGGCTGCTGCCTCTAGCATCTGTCTCAGGAGATACTTGTGGTTCAGGGTGGCAGGGTTTGTGAATGACGTGCAACAGTCTGATCTTCCTGGACTAAGTCTCCATCACTCATTCACACTAGTGGGATAGCACCGGAGGCGCTAGGACCAAGAGAGAGCCAAAAATTTTCTGAAGGGTCGGTGCCAAGGTAGGACTGTGCATGCGTGGCACCACATGCTCTGATGTATTGTTTTGTGCTTTTCTGTAACTTGTATTGTTATAAATGTATAGTTGTAATAATTTTGCATAATGTAAACAGGTAAGCCTTGTGAACAGGGATTTTCGAAACCCTAATGGCTGTATCACTGTATAAATAAAATTTTACCATACCACCATACCATACAAGACTGACTCGCATCTGTGTAGGCTGTCTTGGCGTCGAGCTTCCAACTGCCTCAGTTCCTTTTCTCCCGCCGTCGAGTGCACTTGGATGTCGATGTCGCTCGTCTGCCAGAGTTAAAGTTTTCGTCTATACGACAACAACTTTTGGTGTTTAATTTAACTATTTAGTAGTAATTTCTTATTTTACGAACAAAAAAAAAGGAAGATTATGAAGAAGAAGCAATTCTTTCCTGCCATCAACAGAGTCGTCCTTAGACGGTAGCGGTGACGGTAGGAAGACTTTGTTTGAAAGTTGTTATGGCAGAGGGGCTGTGCCTGGTCTGCCACCCTTAAATAACGGGGGAGGGTCTGACTACGGACACTCTATTGCTCGAGAACAGTCCACTGAAGCACAAAATCTGGCGGTGCGAGGATCGGCTCGCTTAGTCTCAAGCTCTTCTTCCTCATTTGGGAAGAAGAATCGGTGCCACTAAAGGGTTGCCCGTTGAGTACGTCTGCAAGAGGATTGTTCATTGGATGGGGCGATAGGCCTGAACTGACTTTCGTGGGTTCCCCTTGGCCCCGCTCCTAACGGCCACATTCTCGACTCCGGACTCCATCTCTGTCTTCGTTGGAGTTCCGGTGAGCAGTTTCACCTCTGGGCTGCTCCTGTGGAGCAGGGGGTTTGACTTTCCTCATTCCTTTTTTCCAGGCTGTGTTCCTGTTTTCGGGGCCTCCGGGCCTTGGAGCCGTTGGACCGGAGCCGGGTCAGTTGGATCAGGATGAGCGCGGTGCCCTCTTGGTGCCTTTGCCATCGTGTTGACCCCTCGTGCCTACCCCTCTCTTCCTTTTCCATGCTGAGGCCAGCATGGACACCACCTTTTTCCTTCTCCCCATCTTCTCCATTGGCTTTTCCATGGTGTTTTTCCTGGTGCCGTGCCCGACACCTTGGTAGCACCGCAGCTTTGGCGCCGTGTCCACTGGGTTGGCATTGGTGCCGTAGGCAGCGCCGCTATTGTTTGGGTTGTCACCGGGAGTCGGCACTATGGATCAGCGCCATGGCTTGACTCCATGCTCGGTGCCATGCTCAGCGCCTTGGGCTGTGTGTGGCGCCGTTGGTGCTGTCATTGTTGCCTTTGTTGCCGATGCTGCTGGTGGTGCTGTGGGTGTCTCCGGTGCCACAGATGCCCATGGGTGCCATGAGTGCAGGGGTGTCATGGGTCCATGGGTGTCATGGGTGCCATGGTACCTTGGGTGCCCTCAGCTGCCATTGCTGCCATGGGTTTCTTGGGTGCCATGGTACCATGGGTGCCATGGGTGTCAGGGGTGCCCTTGCATGCCATTGCTGCCATTGGTGCCGAGGATACCTGTGAATTCCGCTGTGGGTGCCCTCTGGTGTCTCCCAGGTTGGCATAGGTACTGCTTGGTGCCCTCCTGTGCCACAAGTGCTGCTGGTGCCGCAGGGGTGCCAGTTGGTGCGGTCCGACAGAACTAGGAACAGATCTCCATTTGTGGCCCTCTTTTTCCGCGGGACTTGTGGCAGGATGTTTCCACAGAATGAAGTCCTGTTCTGCGGATTATTTTTTCCACACATCTTAGTGGGTGGTGGTCTGCATTGGGTCTTGTGTTATCCAGTGGTTTTCCGCTGATGGTACTCTTCTGTTCTGTTCTGCCAGCGGAATCTCTCATTCCACTCAGCACTTTCTCAGCTCCCTATGTGGTGCCAAGGTCCTCGACACCCTTCCTGGTGGCGGAGTCTCTAGTGGCTCTGACCTAGACCTCTCTTTGGGGTCCTTCTGCTGTAGAAAGGCATCTAGATGAGTCTCTCCCTGTCCTTCTGGTCAGTGATACAGCAGATGACTCATTTTATTTACTGAAGGACATGCCCTCTCTATCATCAGAGTCTGTGATGGAAGCTCTTTTCAGTAGTTCCTCAGTAATGGGGTCCACCATAGTGTTCAGACTGTATCTGTGGACCATACACCTCTGCGTCTAGACTCTTTCAGTCGTCATGACAATTACGCTCTGTGGAACATTCTAATTCAATGGTCGGGAGCTGCACAGACTCTTCTGCTCCTTTGATAGGGGTATACAGCCCCCTTCTGATGCTGCCCCTCTGGTGGCTGCTTCAGCACAGGTGGTTAACATCTGTCTAGCTGCTATTATTAGTCCAGTCAAGAGTTCAGTTATGGATCCTCAGGCTTCTCCTGCTCCTCAGAGGGATGACATCCTTGTCATTTCTGTATCAGACAATCCTTGCGAAATAGCAGCCTGCAACCTTGTCAGGCTCGGACTAATGATAAAAAAAGAGGGGGGGTTAGAATTATCACAGCACAGGGCCTCGTTGGAATTTCCCGATACCACGCTTTGTATCTGGTCAGGTTCTGCCTCAACCCTGAGGCGGTCGTCTCTAAACTTCGGTAAAGAGTGCCTGATTTCTTCTACCCCAGGGGCAGCCCGATCCAGCGGTGGTATAGTTCACCTCTTTTCTCTAGAGAGATTTCTCTTATTCTGAGATATTTCCAAAACCTAGGCATCTGACCAGTCTGTTAGTCCCTCCTTTTTTTTTTTTTTTTTATCAGGCTTTCTTCTCTTGGTCAGAGCCTCTCAGCGACAGAAGTTACTCTTCAGCGAGTTGGAACTTAGATTCCTACTTCCATGCTTGCTTCAACTTAATAGACGACATGCTCCTTTCTTGACCATAGGTCAAGTAGGTATTTTTCTGAGATAGCTTCTCAAATATTCACACCTTCACTTACTGCACACTGGTTCCGTGCCAGTCACACACAAAGCTATCCTCTCCGACTGCATGAGGAACTGTGATGTTTGTTTTTTTCAACAAAGCAAACTAGAGTCCTTCCTACTCCCTTCAGGGAGGCCGTAGTAAGTAGTGCCTCACTGCATTGAGCCACTTCTGCCGCTATTTGGTCACTTCAGCGAATGGGTTAGCCCTAACTTGGCCCTGCTGTGTCCTTCCTCGACGCACATCTGCCTCTATTTGCCTTACAAATCTAGCCCTTGTTTTTTTCTGTCAGAATGTTTTTTTCCGCAGTGGACACATTCTCCTGTACACTTTTTCCTTTCTTCCCTGAATTCAGAGATTGCTACTGCAGTTATACACACAGGGGCAGGATGATTCCTCTTTGGAATATGCAGTGACTAGGATCTGATTCTGTTAGACCACTACAAGAGGCTTCTAAGTTGTGCTTCGCCTTCCATCAGGAAGGTTTCAGTGACTAAGTGAAAACCATTCTCCTTGATGGGCTAGCCCCACTGGACCTTCTTTTGTTCACCAAGTAAGGGGTTTAAGTGCTCCTGGACCTGTTGTTTGCAGGTCAGATATACTTGGTAGCGGGGGTTCCGTCTTCACTTTTCGGTCTACCCTGAACCTGTAGACTTTACCTCCGGCTCTTGCAGTTCCTGAGGTCCTTTTACATTAGATTAGTACATGTCTTTGACACTATTAGTTTTGGTCCTATACCAACTTGTGAGTCTAAGTTTTTGCCGCCTCCTGGCAGAGTTTCATTTTGTGCCCATTGCAGTCGTCTGCAAAGTGGTGAGTTAGAACTCGAGTGCTTATCTTGTAAGCATCATGTTCTAGATGCTCTTTACAAGACGGCTCTGTTTATTAGCAGGACAGTCCTTGGCCGTCCTTTCTGGGTGAACCCTATCTCCTACCACCCTACTCAGGGTTGTGGGTTTTAGCATGGTACTCATTCCACTAGTATGAATGAGTGATGGAGACTTAGTCCAGGAAGATATGAAAATTACGTACTTACTGTAATTATTGATCTTCTTGCACAGTCTCCATCACTCATTCACACGCCCACCCACCATCCCCTGGGTTCACTCGTTTTTCTTTCCTGGTCTTCATGGCCTGTGGTTCGGACTGTGAAGACACTGTTCTTTGACCGTTTTTACAAAGGTCATCTGGCCCTCTCAGGCCCAGAAACTCAGAATGAGTTATTCTCATTAGTTACGCTGCACCTCCTCGGTCAAAAAGGTACTGAGGCGGTTGGAGGGTCGATGCCAAGATAGCCTTCACAGGCATGAGTCAGTCTCGAGGTGCCGTGCATGCGTGGTCCTACCTCGGCGCCGACCCTTCAGAAAATTTTTGGCTCCCCTTGGTTCTAGCGCCTCTGGCGCTATCCCACTAGTGTGAATGAGTGTTGGAGACTGTCCAAGAAGATCAATAATTACTGTAAGTATGTAATTTCCATTTCTCAGTGTCCCTTTCAGAGGACATAAGCTGTTTGGTTCTGACGTTCAAGACATTGTCTCCACCCTTCAGACCTCTGGCAGAACCCTGAAGTTAGTGCATTCTCTCTGCCATACCCAACCAAGGGGTAGGCACAGGGTTCCTTTTCATCTGACAGGTGCCAGGCACCACCCAGTGACCGAACAACAGGGTTAGGGGCAAGAGAGCAGAAGACTTGCCCATCTTAGGTACCTCTCCAGGTTCCCACTCAAAAGCCCCTAGAGGTGGCGGCGCAGGTGGAGCCACCCCAACCAGCTCTGCCTGACTCCTTGTACACCCTCCAACCACCATTACCTCCCCGGGGGGGTGTTGTAGGGGGTTGCTTCTCCCTTTACTTAAACCAGTGACAACTGATGCCTAGGTTCTAGAAATCATAGAACAAGGCTATGCTCTGGAACTTTCAGACACACCTCCACATCATCCACCACTGGTAACCCACTATCCTCCAGAACCGCTTCCTCTGCTCTTGGAGGAAATTCAGACTTTACTTCAAAAGAAGGTCATAGAGCTTGTGCCCTTCAAACAGGACCAGCTTTAGGGTTTTGGGGGGGCCCCCATCAGGATTACAGAAGTCATGGGGCCCCCCTACTTGACTGACTTGACCAACCTTCACCCCATATGTTTAACTGTAGCCAATATGCACCTAATTTATTTTATTGTCAGTACAACCAGGGGTATCTTAAATTTTTTTAGGGGGAGACAGCAGTGTTTTTCCATAGGGGGCGTTGTTCCTTTTGTCACATCTGTTGCTGTCCAACTGCCTCTTATTGGCAGGGTCATAGCCTAGTATGGCATTTCATGACATCATGTTGCCACATCAGAAGGTGTTTCAGAGCTCTTTGTTGCTGTTATAAAAAGATAACAAGATTAAAAAAAAATTGAAAAATAGTTAAGGTAAACTACCCCAGCAACCGCGGGGTTTGCTGGTGCCTAAAACCAGCTATGCCTTCAAACAAAGGCACATGGAGTTTCACCCTCAGTACTTCTAGTCCCATAGTGGACAAGAGACCTGCAGCCTGTTTTAATCCTCAGAGCTAAATGTCTTCATAGAGTACAAGTTCAGAATGGTCACCTTGGAAGGCCTTCTCCCACAGCTGCACGCAGGGGATGGGATCTGTTCTCTTGATATGAAGGATACTAACCTCCATATCAAAATCTGGAAGCCTCACAGAAAATATGTGAGGTTCCTGTTCCAAGGGGAACATTAGCAATTCAGAGTGTTGCCCTTTGGCTTATCTTCTGCAGCATGAGTCTTTACCAAATGCTTGGCAGTAGTGGCAGCAGCCCTTTGCAGGTATGTTTTCCGTTACCTGGATGACCAGCTATTGAAAGCCCACTTCAGGGATCAGCTCTTACACACATCACCTCAAACCATGCAGCTGTTCGATGCTCTGGGAGTCACTGTCAGCATACCCAAATCAGTGTTGACACCTTGCCAGTGATTGCAATATATAGGAGTAGTCTTGGACACCACCCAGGGATCAGCCTTCCTGCGCATGGACAAGGCCCAATGCCTGATTGCCCAGGTACAGCTGGTACATGACAGCCAGTATGTCTCAGCCAGGACATTTCTAAGGCTCCTAGGCCTCATGGCAATGGCCATTGTCGCAGTACCACTGGCCTGACTATACATTAGGATCCCCCTGTGGACCCTAAGAATCCAGTAGAATCAGCTCACAGATGATCTAGAACAAAAGGTTCTAGTCACATCTCCTGTGTGCAGAGTGCTACAGTGATGGAGGGAACTCAGCAATCTGTTGAAAGGGGGTTCCCTTCCTGATCCCCTTCCCTCTCCAGATTCTCACAACAGATGCCTCAGGGATGGGTTGGAGTGCACTTTTGGTCTCCCTTCAGACACAGGGTACATGGACCCTAGTGGAGAGCACCTTGCACATAAATGTTTTAGAAATGCAAGCTGTTCTGTATGGGCTACAGGCCTTCCAGTCCCATCTGTCCCCGGGTCCTCTGCTAGTGCAGCGGAACAGTGTCAGTGTGCTGCACTACATCAACAAGCAAAGGGGGAGGGGGAACTCACTCTTATCCCCTTGCAGGGAGGCTGTGAGAGTTTGGTACTAGGCTCTGAAATGTGGACTAGAACTGTCAGCAGTTTATGTTCTAGGTACCGAAAACATCTTTGCAGACAGGCTAAGCAGGTCACAGTCCAGGATGCACGAATGTGAACTGCTAACCTCAGTAGCAGAAAATCTGTTCGACAGATGGGGTCATCCAGAGATGGACCTTTTTGCTTCCCCACACAACGCAAAACTGCCACTTTTCTGCTCGCTCGTTCCAGGGTACCTGGAGTTTTTGGGTGAGACACATTGTCCCTCTCTTGGGAAGGGAACTTCCTGTATGCCTTGCCTCTCATTCAGAGGATGCTCATCAACTCCAGATGGAGGGGCAGCTCTAATACTCATTGCTGCCCTATGACCTCGGCAGATCTGGTTCCCCTTACTACAACAACTAGCAGTGGAGCCCCCAGTGCCTGTGCCCCTGTTCAAGGGTGTGCTGTCACAGAAATAGGAAACCCTGGTCCATCTGGACCTCAAGTGTCTTCATCTCCACGTATGGCTCCTAAAAACATATCCATTGCCCGGTTTGGGTTTCCCAAAAAGTGGTTGATGTTCTGGTGGTTGCCAGAAAGCCTTCCACCAGATCCACTTATTCTGTGAAGGAAGCAGTTTGCTCTGTGGGCCGTTTCTCACTACCTGGATCCATTCACCTGTCCAGTTAATCAGGTTCTGGAGTATCAGCTGTCTTTTTCAGATGCAGGCTTGCAGTATTCCTCGATCAAGGTGCACTTGGCTGCCATTTCCGCTTTCCATGTGCCTATTGTGGGTCATATGTTTGCCCACCTGGAAGTGGTCCATACATTCTTGAGAGGCATTCTACATCTGAAGCCTCTTATTAATCATACAGTCCCAGCTTGGGACCTGAATTTTGTTTGGAAAAAACTTACTTTGGCTCCTTTTGAGCCAGCCACCATTTGTGGCTTAGCTTTCTTTCTTGGAAAGCATTGGTTTTAGTTGCATTCACTTCTGCTCGAAGGATTTCTGAGCTGCAGGCTCTGATGTGTGAGACTCCTTGTTTGATTTTTCACAAAGACAGGATGTCTTTGCTTACCAATCCTAAGTTTCTACCAAAGGTTGTGTCTGTGTTTATAAGTTACTATGTCCCCCGGAGCCCCTCATTGCTGTATGAGTGGTTTCACGTGCGTTTGGCTGGAGCGAGAACAGCAAAGCAAAGCTACCATTTTATTATCCTGAGCATTCCAATCCAGGGGAAGCATTGCTCTATACTCAGATGTACATAAAATACTCGGGTACTGTATACACCGCACCAAGGACTGAAGAAAGTCCTTGCAGCTTTTTGTTTCATTCGCCCCTGGGAAAGAGGGTGCCCCAGTTTCTAAATAGTGCTTGTCCAAATGGCTAGCGAACTGTATTACTGTCTGTTACAGGAAGTACAGTAAGGAACTTCCTGGGGTGTTTCGTGGTCATTCCACAAGAGGCATGGCCACCTCTGTTGCTTGTTTCAAAAATGTGTCTGCTGCAGACATCTGCGCAGATGCCACCTGGAGTACTGTCCTTACTTTCACTAAACACTAAAGTCTGGATATTGTCCCTGGAAAAAGGGCAGGCTTTAGCCTAGCTGTGCTTCAAGGCCTACTTTCTTAGGCCCGTAGGCTTCAGCCACCCAGCCTGTTCACGGTCACTACTGCTTGGTACTTGTTGCATAGGTGTGGCCTGATGAAAGTAAATGTATGATTATGTATATCACTTTGTCAGTGTACTGAGATTGGAACATGTGTCCTCACAGGACCGCCTTGTAAGTGAGCTCACTCAATGGTGTTTATCCTGGTTAAATAAAAATTTAATTGAACTGAAAGAGATATCCTCGAAGAAGTTAGAACAGTTACGTACTTACCGAAACAGTAGATCTTTGAGAGAATCTCTTTCATCAGGCCATGCCTTCCCATTCTTCTTCCCCCTAAGGGGCCTGAGACTACAACTTGTGCTGTCTCCATCTCCATTGTTCTGTGCCTCACCTGGGTTCACAGATTACTAGGTTCTCGCCTGGTTCCCTATAGAGAGGTCCTCCAAGAATGATCTCTGGCGGGGAACTGAGGAGAGGAGGGGCCGCCTATATTTGTATGGGAGAGCCAGTGTCTGACGTCGTCGTGGGCAGCCCCTGGTGGACTTCTTGCAAAAGTTTCCATGTGATCATAGTACCTGGTGGCTTACAATTCCATAGGTGTGGTCTGATGAAAGATCTCAAAGATCTGTTCTTATGGTAAGTACGTAACTGTTCTTTCTCCCTGTGGGGCTCACCCTCAGTGGACCTTGTCGTCGAGGCACAGGTCGGGAAGCATAAGAAAAACCAGGAACAGTTTGTAGAATTTGCAAAAAGTGTTTATTAGTACTAGCAGTAACATCAAAAAATAAATTTGTTCAGTATAACTATTTACAAAGGCAGAATAAATAGAGAAAGTCCATCTGGGTTTCTTTTCAAGTTCCAATCTCAGTCTCGCTTAGTCTCTGTGTTTCTCAAAACATTTCAGCTCTCTCTCTCTCTCTCTTATAAGTCCTTGCCCCCCCACAAGCATCCTGTTTTTTTCTAAAATGTTCTTGCATGTTTCAGGCAGGTGCAGCAAGAACTCAGTGTCTCAGAACTGAAGCCCCTTCTCCACAGCTTCTGAAAAAAAGGCTTAAAAATTTCTCTCAGGTTAACCCCTTGAGTTCCCAATAGCTTTTTGCAATCATCTCAAACTATAATTATATACATCTCAACAGTAAAACTATATAATTTCTAAACAAGGGGATTCCAGTATTAGTTACATTTCCACATAATGATTTGTATATGTTTTTATACCAGCAGATATGCAAGGGAGGAAAAGACAGAAACAGCAAGGGAAGACTGAGAGACAGTGAGAGGCAAAGAATTGTGAGACTGTCGGGGTGATCAAATCCTAGGTCTCACAGGAAAATTTGGTTGCGCAACAAGACAGACAAGAGACAGGAAAGGAAAGAACAGAACAGATCCCTGCATTCAAACTCTCCATAACAACTGGGACAGGGTCCTATTTAGCCCTGTTACATATACCCCCTCCTTAAGAGGGAACCTGTTTTATCAAACTGGTTTCCAAAACTTTCTTTTAATTTTCTAACATTAGCTTCTAACTTTCAGAAATTAAGCACATGTGCAGTATCCTTTTTTCTACAACAGTACAACAAACAATAAAGTTTAAACTCATAAATTTGTTTTTCAACATTCAGAACCCTCAATTCCTGATCCATATCTTGACAGAAAATCGGTATTGCTATTCTTTTTACCAGATTTGTGTATTACCTTGAATTTAAATGGCTGTAGTGCTAGGTACCACCTTGTGATTATGGGCTTTTTATCTTTCATTTAGTTAAGCCAGCAGAGAGGATTGTGATTTTTTACAAGTACAAAGTCAGTTCCTAGCAAATAAAACTTAAGGGACTCCATGGCCCACTTTGCTGCTAGACATTTCTTTTCTTCCTTTTCAATGATGGAGTACCTTTTCTCTCTGTCGTGCAATTTTCTACTTATGTATAGAATAGGATGTTCCGTCCCATCTATATTTTGACTGAGGACTGCACCTAGACCTACCTCTGATGCATCTATTTGTAACAAAAATGGTTTCTCAGAGTCTGGGCTTCTTAAATCAGGGACTGAACATAATGCAGCCTTATTGGCTTGAAAAGCCTTGTCACATTCTGGGGTCCATTTCACATTATTCGGGTACTGTTTTTTCATGAGTTCTATGAGGGGAGTAGCTAACTCAGCAAAGTTAGGAACAAATCTCTGATAATAACCAGCCAGCCCTAAAAATGACCTGACCTGTTTCTTGGTTTTAGGGACAGGGCTGTTAGCTACAGCGTCTATCTTAGAAACCTCTGGCTTGACTGCTCCATTTCCCAAAACGTTGCACAGATATCTGGTTTCCTGCATGCCCAGTGCACATTTGGTAGGATTAATAGTCAGACCTGCCTTTTTGATCGATTGGATAACTGCTTGTAGGTGTTCCAGGTGGTTTTTCCAGTCTGGACTATACACCACGACATCATCCAGGTACGCAGCACAATAACCAGTGTGGGGGGATAAAATTACATCCATGTAATGCTGGAATGTAGTGGGAGCACCATGTAAACCAAAGGGCATGGTGGTGAACTGATAGAATCCAACAGGAGTGGCAAATGCAGTTTTGTCTTTGGATTCTTTATTTAAAGGGATTTGCCAGTAATCCTTGGTGAGATCAAGGGTACTGATATACTTTGCACTCCCCAGTCTATCCACCAAATCATCTATTCTGGGCATAGGATAACTGTCACATTCTGACACTTGATTAAGTTTCCTAAAATCAAGGCAGATTCTAACACCCCCTTCTTTTTTGTTTACAATTACCATTGGAGATGACCACGCACTCCTCGACTCTTCTATGATACCCAATTCTTTCATTTTTTGTATTTCCTTAACCACGTCAGCTCTCAACTGCTCTGGTAACCTGTATGTCTTTTGCCTAATTGGGCGAGCATGCCTTGGCACTATTACGTGCTTTACCCGTTTTGCTCAGCCTGATACTGTGGTAAAAGTACTGTTAAATGTCATTAGCAAGTTATGAATTTCTGCGGTTTGTTTGGGGGTTAAGGAAACATTCACTTTTACAGCATCAGCAGTTACAGTTTGCACCAGTCTATCATAAGCTACATCAGTATCTTCTTTATGCTTTTCTGGTAAAACTAGCAAAGCAGCTTTTGGCATTTTTTCAACCCATTTCTTGAGGAGGTTAGCATGGTATATCTTAGTAGGATTTTTCCTGTCAGGGGTCTCAGTCTCATAGTTAACTGTGCCAGTACATCCAAGAACCTTATAACGCCCTTGCCACTTCTTTAACAGTTTATTTTCTGTAGTGGGTAACAGTAACAAGACCTTTTCACCTAGCTCAAAAATGTTTTCTTTTACCCCATGGTCATAATACATGTTCTGCTGGTTTTGGGCCTCTTCCTGATTACTACGGGTGAATTCAACGTATTTTGCCAGCTTCTTTCTTAGGGCACACATATAAGATGTTATAGATTGTTTCTGAGTGGAGTTATCTTCCCACATTTCTTTTATCACATCCAGTGGCCCTCTTGGCTGCCTACCATACAGCATTTCAAATGGTGAAAATGTTTCTGGACATAGTCTCCACCACTCATTCACACTAATTGGAGTACGCCAGAGGCACTAGGACCCAGCGGGAGCCAAACTTTTTCAGGAGGGCCGGCGCTGAGATGGAGCCACGAGGACATGGCACCATGGGCCAGGCTCGTGCGGTATAGACTATCTCGGCGTCAACCATCCAACCTCCTCAGTTCCTTTTTTCCCATCGTCGAATGCACTTCATTGACGATGTTGCTCGCCTGCCAGGAGTCAAAACTTCAAACTAGCAGCTTAGTTTTCAGTTTTTTTTAATTTTGTATTTGATCACGAAAAGTACCGATTTATATTTTAATAAATTTGTTACTTGTACGAGAAAGAAGTCTTCAGCCCTCCATTGACAGATTCGACCATGAGTGGGGCTGGTGACGGTAGGGAGACTTCGTATGAAAGCTGTTAAGTCAGCGGGCTGGGTCTGGTCCGCCGCTCTCTCCGGAGGGGTCTGGCAACTGCGGTCCAGTGCTCGGGGGTGAGCAGTGCCCTTGAAAGCATAAAAAGAAATGGTCCCATTCATGGCACTGCTCAACCTCGAGTCCTTTTTCGGCCCACCGGTAGAAGAAGAAACAGCATCACTCGAGGTCACCCTCTGGTAGGTCTGCACATAGAAAGTCAGTTGCTAGGGTCAGGAACTCCGCCTATTGGAGGGGCTGACATTGAGCAGTTTCACCATTGGGCCGCTCTTATGGAGCAGTGGGCTCGGAGGTTGTCCCGACTGCCCGAACGTGATCGTCGCGGGCCTTGAGCCCAGTTGGTTTCGGATCAGCAGGTGGGGCAGTTAGGACTTACTAGTCGCATGGCACCTTCTTCGGTGCCGTCGACTCTGCGCTCCGGTGTGTGTCCCCCTCAGATGGCTGTGGTGCAGGGATCTACATTGATGCCTTTATCTCCTGCTATTTTACATCCTTTACCTTCAAATCGCAGTTCTCAGACTTCTGCAATGGTGCCGTTGACTGCGGTCGGCACTGAGGTCCTTTACGGTGCCGCGGGTGCTGTATACTCTGTCGGCACCGTCCTCAGCGCCGGGGTTGGTGCTGTGTGTAGTGCCACACTACCTGTTGGCATCATCTTCGACTCCAGGGTGGCATCGGCACCGTGTGCAGTGTCACGCTTCCTGTCAGCGCCGTGCGCGACGTCGTTTTCTGTGTTGGTGCCGTCTCTGTACTCGGTGCCATTCTATTCCACAGCACCGAGGATGTGTGCAGTGCCGTCTAGTTTCCAGAGGTTTTCGACTCCAATTCTTTCTCCTTCTCTTCTTCCTCCTGGTTTTCATTCCGTTCCTGTCTATACAGTCCCCCCTGGACTGTCAGGAGATGATTTTGAGCCTGATCCATATCTTTGGCTTGGTGATGATGTGGGTGCCGATTCTGCCCTGGGGCAGGGATCAGTCCTTCTGCAGAGCCTGTTGTTGAAGACCTTTCTTTTAAGTCTCTGCTCAAGAATTTAAATTCTACTCTTTCTCTCCAGATCACGGAAATCGATCCTGGGAAGCTTCTGTGTCTTCAATATCTACATGTTCCGGAAATCCCTATGGATTTAACCCCTCCAGTACAGCCCTCTTTTGAGACTCTTTCCCAGATGGCGTGGAAGAATCCGGCTCTTATTCCTTCTGTGGCCAAGTCCTTAGATAGGAAGTATGCCCCTCCCAAGGATCACCCCATCTTGGCCTTACAAGCCTTTGCTGATGCCATAGTGGTCCTGGCAGAGAATGATAAGGTTGTCCTGCCTCAGGAATCTACAGCCTGTCCTATAAACAAAGAATCTTGCAAGATAGACACCTTAGGTAAGAGAGTCTGCTGCCTCAGCCCTGGGCATGCGTATTGCGAGCTACCAGGGCTATTTTTCTCAATATGAGTATGTTCTTTGGCATTCGCTCAAAGCAATAGTAGAAGCTCTGTTTGAGTCAGAGGTTAACTCAGAGCTGCTACAGACCATAACTAGAGGTATCGAGTCCAATAATCAACAAAGCTGCAATGGATGTTTTCGATACTGCTTTCCGGGCGGCCACGGCTGGCATTTGCACCTGTCGTCATTCCTGGCTGTGTACTTCGGGCTTTTCGAATGATGCCGAGTAGAAAGTCATGGCCTTACCTTTCAACGGTATGTATCTGTTTGGACCTCAGGTGGAACATGCACTAGAGGCCGCACAGAAGACTAGGTCTACCATTAAGACAGCTAAATCTCTGTCCGCTCCCTCTTGAGGAGGTGGGAACAAGCGTCAGTCCTTTCATGGCAAAGGCAGAGGAGTCTTTAACAGAAACCAAACTCCTCAGCCGCAAAAGAAAACCCAGCAGAAGGCACAAGGCCCAAAAGCACCCAGTGCCACCTTCTGAGTTTCCGGCCCAGGTTCCACCTCAGCTGCCCGAGGAGGACTCTTCCTCGACATTGGGAAGACATCTGACTCAGTTCTACAACCAGTGGAAATCTATAACATCAGACAAATGGGTCCTCAGGCTAATCCGCGAGGGGTACTCTCTCAGTCTGTCGGAAACCCCTCCAGATCATCCTGTCAAGCGACAGCCCAGGCTGTCTGCGGCACAGTCAGACCTTCTTGCTTCCAAGGTACAGGGCCTTCTGAACAACGGGGCAGTAGAAGTAGTTACGCTGGATCAATGAAACACAGGTTTCTACTCCCATTACTTTCTCGTTCCAAAGAAAACTGGCAGCATGCGCCCTATTCTGGATCTCAGAAAGGTAAAAAAAAAATTCCTGCACAAGGAAAAACTCAAGATGATATCACTTGGTACCCTGCTACCTTTGATTCATCAACACTATTGGCTAGCCTCCCTGGACATGCAGGACGCCTACCAGCACATTCTCATACACCCAAATGACCACAAATACCTAAGATTCATGGCATTGGGTCAACACTATCAATTCAGAGTCATGCCCTTTGGGTTATGCTCAGCGCCTTGAGTTTTTACAAAGTGCTGTGCAGTTCTCACAGTGCATCTAAGGACAATCGGAATCCAAGTGTACTCATATCTGGATGACTGGCTTCTAGCAAGCCCCTCCAGGCAAGAGACTCTGGAGGCCATGGCCACGGCCTCATACTTCCTCACATCCATGGGAGTCCGGCTGAGCCTCAAAAAAGCACAGTTGTAGTCCTCCCAGAAGCTCCTTTTCATAGGAACCCTTCTGGACACCTCCTGTGTGAAACCTTTTCTTCCGGAGGACAGAAGGAATGATATCTTACAGAGAACACAGCTCAGTGCAAGCCTCTTGATGCAACGGATGCTGGGTCTCATGGCATCCTCGGTGTTCACTGTACCTTTGGCTCGTCTCCACATGAGAACCTGTCAGTGGATGCTCAGTACTCAGTGGTCCCCAACCACTCACCCTCAGTCCTTTCTCATCAAGGTGACGGAACCTCTGAAGAGGTCACTCACCTGGTGGTCTCAGGAGGACAACCTTCTGGAAGGATATCCCTTCACCCCTCTGATCATCAGATCTCTAATACCATGGACGCGTCCTTGATGGGTTTGGGAGCTCACTGCCGGGATCTCCACACCCAGGGTACTTGGACTCAGGATGTGTCTCAACTTCACATAAACATCCTGGAAATGAGAGCCATCCTCTATGCAGTCCGAGCTTTGAAGGACATACTCTGTCACACGAACATTCTCCTTCAAATGGACAGCAAAGCAGTGATGTATTACATCAACAAACAGGGCGGTGCACACTCTTACCCATTATGTAGGGAAGCAATGAGGGTATGGAAATGGTGCCTGGAGCACAAGGCTCTGATTCAGGTGGTTTACCTGCCAGAAGTACAAAACGAGCTGGCAGACCATCTCAGCAGAACAGAGACGGATACTTACGAGTGGTCTCTCGACTTAACCGTCGTTCGGTCACTATTTGAAGAGTGGGGATCTTCAGACCTGGACCTTTTTGCGTCTTCACTCAACGCAAAACTGCCTCTCTTCTGCTCCAGAAATCCAGGACCTGGCGTTTTTTGTCAGGATGCATTCAGGCTGCTGTGGACAAAACGCTTTCTATACACATTTCCTCCTCTTCCCCTAATTCAGAGGGTACTGCTCAACCTGGAGGCACAGGGGGGCAGAATGATTCTCATCGCCCCATTCTGGCCTCGTCAGATCTGGTTTCCCCTAATCAGCAGCCTGTCGGAAACCTCTCCGAAGCCACTTCCCCTTCAAATGAACCTTCTGACCCAGGGCCCTGTAGTCCATCCCAACCTGAGGTCTCTTCAATCTCCATGCTTGGCTCCTGAGGAGATAGAGGTGAATAGGTTTAATGTTTCTCGTAGGGTTTCGGATATTCTTTAGGCTGCATGCAAGCCAGCCACTAGAAAGACCTACACAGCTAAATGGAAGCGTTTCTCTATCTAGTGTGCAAAATCCTCTTGGAATCCTTCTTCCTGCCCACCAAATAAAGTCTTGGAGTATCTCTTAGACCTCTCAAACACAGGTCTGCAATACTCCACATTCAAAGTTCATCTTTGTGCAATTTCAACATATCATGTGCCAGTACTCTCCATGTCTCTGGCTTAGCTGCCTGTAGTTAAAAGGTTTCTTAAGGGGATTCTGCATACCAAACCTCCTATTAGACATCCAGTTGCAGCCTGGGACATTAACCTTGTGCTAGACATGCTTACTCATAAACCTTTCGAGCCTCTAGCTACTTGTGAACTGAAATTCCTCACTGGAAAGATGGCTTTCCTGGTGGCCATTACTTCTGCTCGTAGGGTATCTGAAATACATGCCTTGGTCACAGACACCCCGTATACTGTATTTCACAAGGATAAAGTAGTTCTTAGGACTCAGCCTAAGTTCCTACCAAGGTGGTCTCAGAGTTCCATCTGAATCAACCTTTAGTCCTTCCACTACTTTGCGAATTTCCAGAATGAAGGAGAGCGTACCCTTCATTCCCTAGACGTGATAGAACGAAGGAAATTCACAAGGCTTAACAACTGTTTGTTTCCTTCAGCACGACCCGGCTGGGTCAACCTGTTGCTATCCGGTGCATTGCAGCGTGGCTGGTGGCATGCCTTTGCTATTGCTATTCCATGGCACAGGTCAAGCTGGAAGGCAGAGTGTACGCTCACTCTACCAGAGCAGTCGCAGCATCTCTGGCGGAAATTCATAATGTTCCCATTACAGATATTTGCAATGCAGCTACCTTGAGATCCGTGTATACTTTCATTAACCACTATGCCTTGGATGTCCATGCCAGACGACATCAGTCATTTGACAGGACAATCCTTAAGGGACTTCTGTCCTAGAAAGTGAGCTCCTCTCTCTACTGCTGCCCATCTCAGATTATTTAGCTCAGTACTCTCCCATTAGTGTGAATGAGTGGTGGAGACTTTATGTCCAGGAAGATATAGAAATTACGTACCTTCTGTAATTTTTGATCTTAGATGAAGTCTCCACCACTCACTCACACACCCACCTACCATCCCCTGAGCTCACTTCTCTGTTTCTGGTCTTCACTTCCTCAATGGTTGGACTGTGAAGACTTTGTTTTGACCTTTCTTACACGGGTCATTCGGACTCTCTTATGTCCGATTTTTAGGTTAGTCCTTTCTAGGTTAGTTATGCTGCTCCTCCTCGGGGGAAAAAAAAGGTACTGAGGCGGTTGGAAGGTCGTCACCGAGATAGTCTGTACCACACAAGCCTGGCTCGCGGTGCCACTTCCTCACGGCTCAATCTCGGCGCCAGCCCTCCTGAAAAGGTTTGGCTCCCACTGGGTCCTAGCACCTCCGGTGTACTCCCATAAGTGTGAATGGGTGGTGGAGACTTCATCCCAGAAGATCAGAAATTACGGTAGGTACATAATTTGCATATCCTGTTGATGCCCGTGTCACTTCTTTGTAAGCAAAAAGTAGGTAAGGCAAGTATTGGTCCCAATCTTTCCCTTCCTCTTTTACAAACCTTTTTAACATGCATTTTAGGGGTTGGTTAAAATGCTCAACAAGACCGTCTGTGTGAGGGTGATGGGGGAGGTACTTATGGCAGTGATACCAAGTAATCTGTACAGCTCCTTAAGTAATGCAGCACCAAAATTACTACCTTGATCAGTAGTAATTTCTTTAGGTATGCCCACTCTGCTAAAAATCTTTGCAAGCTCTGCTGCCACTTTTGAAGCTGTGACAGTATGCATTGGAACTGTTTCTGGGTATCGAGTAGCACAGTCGTATACTTCCAGGATGAATCTATTACCCTTTTTACTTTTATCTAAAGGGCCACCCATATCCATTGCAATTCTCTCGAAAGGCACATCTGTCAGGGGTAGGGGCACCAGGGGCACTTTGTCTCTTCTAATGACAGGCTACTTTCTGACACTTCTCACAGGAATTACAATAGGTAGCAACATCTTCATTAATTCCAGGCCAGTAAAATCTGTACAGCAATCTAGCAAGGGTGTGAGCCCTCCTTGAGTGACCAGCCATAGGACTACCATGTGGTATCTGTAACAACTCTGTTCTATACTTCTGTGGTATAACCAATTGTTCTGTCTGTTCCTGTGTCTGAGGTTTAACCCAAACTCTGTACAGTAACCCATTACATTTTTTAAACATTGATACACCCTGTTTTGATTTTACCCCCAGCTGCTTAAAATAACCCTGGAGAGAAACATTGTTAGCTTGCTCTGAAAGAAAATCATAATCAGTGATCAGTTTAGTTTCAGCATTTTCATGTGTTAACCCCTTATATCTATCAATCATTTGTTGCCACAGTTTCTTCAGACATCGTCTTTCTTTCCTGGATTTCTGGATCTTGGAGCTGTGCGCAAACAAGTCCGAATCAAAGTCACTGAAAGAATAAGTGTCCCCACCATTTGAGATTTTCTTTGCCTGAGCTCTTATTATCACTGCTGCTGAAACTGCAGGGTTCAGTTCCTCTGAGATTAACTCAATAAATCCTGTACAGTCATTTCCAATAATCACGGGTACAGGTAACTTGGGTACTACCTACGCTTTCATTTGGTGCGACACACCCTTAACGGTCAGAGTCACTTGGGTGGTGGGATAGTATTGAGTGTCCCTGTGGATGCAGATGACACCAGTACCTGGTTCTTTTGCACAGTGTTTTCCCAGCACTTCAACATATATGAGGGTCTGTCTGCTTGCCGAATCAGTGAGTCCCTTTACAGTCTTATCCCCCACCTTCACATCTGTTAAATACTTGCCCCAATTTGCCAAGGACAAATCTGCTCCAGTGTCACTCTTCTTACGGCAATTTCTTGCAATATGACCTGGCTTATTACAGTTATATCAAATAATGTCTTTGGTCAAAGATTTGTCACCCCCACCAGAGTTCTTATCTGACTTGGAGTTTAAATGGGAAAAAAAAGAGTGTCTTACCGGGGCTTGGCTGTTACCTCGCTGCTGTGGCGTCTGTCTGGCCATTTGGTAGTCTTCGGCCAAAGAAACAGTGTTTTCCCCACTTTCTGGTCAATGTTCCTTTACCCAGAGCTGCACATCTGTAGGCAGGATGTTGATGAATTGCTCCATGGCAAATGGGTCGATGATCTGTGGGACTGTTTTGCCCTCTGGTTGGATCCATTTTATCGAGTTCTCTGAGTTGGGTGACATTTTCTCAAGGATTGTCGGCTGAGTTGTACTTTAGAAATCAAAATCTCTGTCTATAGGTCTCTCCTGAGATGTCATACCTTTTCAGGATTTTGCTTTTCACCAGGTCATAGTTTTATGACTGTGCAGTGTCCATATTGCTGTAGGCAAGTTGGACTTTTCCTGTTGGGTAGGGTACCAGTCTGATTGTCCATTGCTGCTTTGGCCATTGGCAGGCTATGGCAACTCTTTCAAAAGTTACTGTGATGCTCTGCGATCAGCTTATGGTTATATGTATGATACTTGTAATATAAATAAATGGGCTGTGATTGTCTCACACAAGTCAGCAGTGTGTGAGAGATTTGACCTTTGACCTCCAAGGTTTCAGTGGTGCTGAAATAGCAGGATATGAGGAAAAGATCAGGGAAACCATTAATTAAGACATCCTTCCAGAGGGACAGTTTATTACCTCTTATACCTGCTCCTGCTTTTGAAGTTGGTTCCCATGTATGCATTTTATGACACAGCAGGAAGGAAAGTAATTTGGCTGATTCCTCTTGGTTTTCTCACCTAGAAGGGGACTAGTGACAGGATATGGGTTTATGAGCCATCAGAGGAACCTGCTTGCAAAGACTATCACATATTTGTTTTTATTGGTAACAGCCAGCAGAAGAATAATATCCTTTTTGGATATCCATACTCAGATTACAGATTTATCACAGATCTAACAGTGACCTCATGGGTGACATCACCAGGAGGTGGAGAGAGCTGACTTTTGAATATTGCTTGCAAGAGAAGTTTGGGGCAGAATGACTCCCTGAACACAAAGACACACTTAATCTGTGGACTGGTAACTAGGCAGTTAAAAAAAAAATAATAATTCAATGGGAATTTAAGTACTTTTTTTTTTTTGGTAGGCGTTTGTGTTCTGTAACTTCCCATTTATTTTATGTGACTGTAAGTTGTTGATATGTTTGTTCTGTGTTTAATATTTTACAATTTTTAGTAAACAATATTTTCTTTGAAATACTGCCTGTGTTTTCTCAGTTTTCTTTTGTATGTGAATGATGTATCAGTGTTTAAGTCTGACAGCTGTTAAGGGTTTGAATGTGTTACTAATCTTGAAAAAGGTAAGAATATACCTAGGTCTCGTATTGAGTCATAAGCATACATTTTGGAAACCTGGCTGGGTGCCACTGGGCAAAGGATTGTACTGCATTCCCGAAGAGGGTACATATCTGAGCCTGATAACTGGGTATGCTAGCATAAGGTTCACATTTGGCCCCCCAGGACTTGCGGCTAGTAGGTGATTTGGACCCAAAACAGACAAGAAGGTTACTGTGTCTGTCCCCTGTTCACACTATCACACTTCGAGGTTGGCACTGTGGGAGCAGAAGGCCTGACCTGCGGAGCGCATTTGTGACAGATTTGGTTGGCAGTGGTGGGATTTAAAAGTATTTGGTAACACGAGCATTAACAGTTCAGTATGTCAGATTAATACTGTACAGCTCAAATGCAAAATAAGGCAGTGATTTTTAAAAAGTAAACAGAACTATATCATTGTGCTTACAGTCTAAGTTCCCTACCTGTTTTATTTTTTCTCGGGTGCAAGTTAGTGTAGCCGTAGTTAGAGAAGAAGATGGCTTCTAACTACAGTGAGCACACTGCAGACCAACTGAGGCAGTTGTGCCAAGAGAGAGGAGTCCAGCACGAGGGCCGAACCAAAAGGCATCTCATAGAGGCTCTGGTAGCAGCCGATGCCCAAAGCCTCGAGTCACAGTCTGTGACTGATAAGGACCAAACCTTGGGCATGGAGGGGCCAGGGTCTAGTGCAGTGTCCAGATCCAGTGAGGAGGACAGTAGGCCAGTGCAAGCCAAGGGCCACAGCAGCAGTGGAAGGTCACCAGCATTCTGGAGCCAGAAGGGATCAGACTGCAGATGGAGTTGCAGAGCATGCAGCTGGAGTTTGAACAGAAAAGGTTTGAAGCCCAGCAGCAAAGGGAGCTGGAGTTCCAGAGAGAAGAAAGACGAGAACAGCAAGAGGCTGAATGACAGCAACGAGAAGCTAAGCGAGAAGAGCGTGAGCACCAGAGACAACATGAACTGGAGAAGCTGTGACTCCTAACACCAGCACTAGAGCAGGTAAGTGGCCTGGGGTTAACTGGGACTCCAGGACTGGGTTACAAATTAACTTCCAAACTGATAGCTGAATTTAAAGAGGGGGAAGATATGGATGCCTTTTTAAATTCCTTTGAAAAAGTATGTATTCAGGCAAATATTCCTAGAGGGTCCTGGAGCTTCCAGCTATTCCCGCTACTTACCGGAAAAGCTTGGGATGCATTGGGTCAAATGGACAATGAGGACAGTAATGATTACAGGACACTTAAAGCTGCACTTTTAAAAAAATATGAGCTAACAGCAGAGGCATACAGAGCTAAATTCCGTAAGCTCAGGAGAAGCCCTGACATGAGGTACTAGAAGCTAGCCACTAAACAACGTCAGTTTTTAAAACGTTGGTGGGAAGGAATTAAAGCAAACATTGTAGAGAAAATTGAAAATGTTTTACTGTTAGAGCAGTTTTTTGGGGCATGCCCAGCAGTGCTCAAAACCTGGCTTGAGGACTGAGATCCAAAAACAGTGCAACAGACTGCTGAACTCTCAGACCGCTATGCCAGGAGTAGACCTGTTCTGCATGTGAATGGGGCAGGCGTGGCAGTGCAAAAAAAGGAAAAGCGCACCTTCAGGACAGCTAAAACCCTCCCTGCCTCCACCGAAACCAGGTAGCCCCAGGTTACAAAGAAAAGAGTTACCTGAAAAAAGAAATGAATGTTGGATTTGCAAAGAAACTGAACATATTGCAAGGCAGTGTCCCAAAAGGACAAGCAGTGCACCGAGTGGTGCTAGGAAAGAAGTGTGTTGTTTGTGTGCCTCTGAAAGCATGCCAATAAACATGAGGGAACACATGCACCCAGTTACTGTGAATGGTGTACAGACACATGGGTTGAGGGACACGGGGGTGTCCCTGACTTTGGTAAAAGGGTATTTGGTAGAGCCTGATCAGCTTATACCCAATCAATTTGTGACTGTACGGGGATTCACTGGGGAGGAGAAAACGTTGCCACTCGCTAGTATCCTCCTAGACTGGGGTGAGACGGGGGGACTGTGCAAAACATTGCCATAGCAGAGACTTTGTCAATGTAATCATTGGCAACAATCTCAAATGGGATGGTGTGTGCAGTTACCCGCAGCCAAGCGACAAAGGAAAATTGTAGTTCCCTGGTCCCCACAGAAGCCCCTGTGGAAACATCTGGGAGGCTGGTTCCCCAGCCTGTGTCTCCTAATATGGAGAATAATGAAAGGGGCGTAGAAATTCCCCAGGTAGCAGTTAACCAAACAGCTACGGAGGATTACTCCGAGGAAGGAGGGGTGACCCATTGTCAGAGGGTTAGGGATGGCAGTGATCCTGGATACCCTGATGCTAGAGCTAGGAACCCTAGTGTAGCCACTGAAGGGGACCTGTCCCATGCCTTAGGAATGTGTAAGGAGTTTGTAGCTGCTCAGAAAAGTGACCCTAGTCTAGAGAAGCTGAGGGCTTGGGCAAACTGTAACAGAGCACAGGGAGGTGACGGGAAACATAAAGTTTATTGGGACAATGGACTGCTGTATATGTAGGATGCTAAGACAGAGGGAAGGGTGATGGGCGGGCAGCTTATCGTTCCCCAGGGATACCGTGAGCAGTTGCTCAAGATTGCACATGATATTCCCTTGTCTAGTGATCTGGGAATCGCATGCACTATGCAGCAGTTGGCCCAGAATTTCCATTGGCCAAACTTCATCCAGCAGGTCAAGGAGTATTGCAGGTCTTGTCACCGGTGCCAAGAAATAGGGATGGCAGGTAAGAAAACCCAAGCCACCCAGATTCCTTTACCCATAGTGGAGGAACCATTCCAGAGTGTGGGAATGGATATTGTGGAGCATTTAAATACTGCCAGCTCCTCTGGGAAGAGATTCATCCTAACTGTGATGGATTATACCACCCGGTACCCAGAGACACTCTCCCTATCCTCACTGAGGACAGACAGAGTGGCAGATCCCTTACTAGGGATTTTCTCCCATGTTGGGTTTCTGCAGGAGGTTATCAGCAATTGAGGGGGTTCCTTCATGTAGGACCTGATGAAATGTTTGTGGGAGAAGTGTGGGGTGGTGCAGAGATGCATGACACCTTATCACCCACAAGCCAGTGGGCTTGTGGAAAGATTTAATGGTACCCTTAAGTCAATGCTCCAAGTGTTTGCTGAACAGTATGGGTGGGACTGGGAGAAATACCTTCTCCACCTGTTGTTTGCATACAGGGAGGTGCCCCAGGAGTCAACAGGGTTTCCCCCTTCGAGCTCTTGTATGGACGCAGGGTACATGGGCCCCTAGACTTGATCCAGGAGGACTAGGAAGGCAAGCACGCCACCCAGGGAACTCCCATGGTGGATTACGTCCTTAGGTTTAGGGAAAGGCTGAAGGAGCTTATGGGGACAGCCCAGAGCAACCTGGCAGCTGCCCAACAGAAACAAAAGGTGTGGCTCGACCGCAGAGCCAGAGCTTGCTCATACACTGTGGGTCAGGAAGTCAGAAAGATAAACTGTAGGCTGAGTGGGCAGGACCATACAAAGTAGTTAGACAGGTAAATGATGTAAACTACATTATAGAGTTACCTGACAGAAGACATACGCAAAGAATGTACCATGTCAACAAGATGAAGCCATATGCTAATAGGGCTGACATGGTGTTTGCAGTGTTGTAGTCCTGGGGAGGGGACGGATGAAGGAGACCCCTTCTGGACTTGCTGGAAGATAGCAAGCGGGAGTCCTCTGTGGAGGCAAGTAAAATGTCACCCCAGTTGACCCCGGACCAGATCCAGGAAGTAAGGGAGGTTTTAGCAGAATGTGCCCCACTATTTAGCACCAAGCCTGGACTTAACCCCCTTAGCAACGCACAATGTGGAGACAGGGACGCAGGCGCCCATACGGCAGACAGCATACCGGATGTCAGAGGCTGTCCAAAAGGACATAAGGAGGGAGATGGAGGAAATGCTGGATTTAGGGGTAATTGAGAAATCCCACAGCCCTTGGGCCTCACCCATAGTTCTTGTTCCCAAGCCAGATGGCTCTACTCATTTTTGTGTGCACTGTTGTGGACTCAATGCAGTCACGAAGTCAGATGCCCACCCAATGCCACGGACGGATGAAATCCTAGACAAGTTAGGAGGAGCGACATACCTTACAACTATTGACCTGACAAAGGGGTATTGGTAGGTAGAGTTAATTGCCAGAGCTAGGGAGAGGTCGGTCTTCATCACTCCGATAGGGTTATTTGAATTTAAAGCAGTACTTTTCAGAATGAAGAACACCCCGGCCACTTTCCAGAGGTTGGTGAACCAGGTGTTAAATGGTGCTGAGGAGTACACCATGGCGTACCTGGATGACATTGCCATCTTTAGTGCCAGCTGGGAGGAACACCTGTCCAACCTTAGGGAAGTGCTGGGCAGTATACAGAGGGCCGGACTCATTGTAAAAGCTGAGAAGTGCCAGGTGGCCATGGCTGAGGTGGCATACCTCGGACACATTGTAGGCCGGGGACAGCTCCGTCCTAACCAAGTGAAAATAGAGGCAATCAAGGCATGGCCAAGACCACAGAAGCAGGTCAGCAGTTTTCTAGGGACACCAGGGTACTGTAGGGAATTTGTACAAAATTACAGTGCCCTGGCTACTCCCCTATCAGGCCTGTTAAAGAAAAGGATGCCTAAGACAATTACCTGGGAACCAGCCTGTGAACAAGCCTTTACCAGACTGAAGGAGGCACTGTGCAGTTCTCCTATATTGACAAGTCCGGACTATAGTAGACCGTTTGTAGTCCAGACTGACGCCTCAGATGTGGGTATCGGGGCAGTGCTGAGTCAGACATCCAACCAAGGGAAAGAGCACCCCATAGTGTACCTCTGTAAAAAGTTACTTCCCAGGGAGCAGGCTTACTCTGCTGTGGAAAAAGGGTGTCTTGCCATGGTGTGGGCACTAAAGAAGTTAGAGCCATACCTATATAGGCAGCATTTTGAGGTGCAGACTGACCACAACCCCCTGGTTTGGCTGGCACAAATGGGTAAAACGAATGGTAGACTATTGAGATGGAGTCTTGCCTTGCAAGGGTATGACAGGACTGTCTCACTTAGGGCTGGGGCAGCCAATGAAAATGCAGATGGATTGTCGCATCAGTTTGAGCAGTGAACTGACTTGGGGAGCTCATCCCATGCAGGGGCTAGAGCCTCCAAAGTCAGCCTAAGTGGGGAGGACTGTGACACTCTGCCATCTGCTTATGGTTATATGTATGATATTTGTAATATAAATAAATGGTCTGTGATTGTCTCACACAAGTCAGCAGTGTGTGAGAGACGTGATCTTTGACCTACAAGGTTCCAGTGGTGCTGAAACAGCAGGATATGAGGAAAAGACCAGTCAAGCCACTAATTAAGACATCCCTTCAGTGAGACAGTTTACCTCTTACACCTGCTCCTTCTTTTGAAGTTGGTTCCCATGTACAGTATGCATTTTATGACATAGCAGGAAGGGAAGTAATTTGGCTCATTCCTCTTGGTTTTCTCACCTAGAAGGGGATTAGTGACAGGATGTGGGTTTATGAGCCATCAAAGGAACCTGCTTGCGAAGACTGTCACATATTTTTGTTTATTGGTAACAGCCAGCAGAAGAATAATAATATCCTTTTTGGGTAGCCACACTCAGATTACAGATTTATCACAGATCTAACAGTGACCTCGTGGATGACATCACCAGGAGGTGGAGAGAACTGACTTTTGAATATTGCTTGCAAGAGAAATTTGGGGCAGAAGGACTCCCTGTAAAGCAAAGACACACACAGTCTGTGGACTGGTAACTAGGCACTTAAAAAAAAAAAATTCAACTGGAACTTAAGTATTTTTTTTGGTAGACGTTTGTGTTCTGTAACTTCCTATTTTTTTATGTGACTGTAAGTTGTTGATATATTTGTTCTGTGTTTGATATTTTACAGTGTTTAGTAATATTTTCTTTGAAATACTGCCTGTGATTTCTCAGTTTTCTTTTGTATGTGAATGCTGAATCAGTGTTTAAGTCTGACAGTTGTTAAGGGCTTGAATGTGTTACTAATCTTGAAAAAGGTAAGAATATACCTAGGTCTCATATTGGGTCATAAGGGTACATTTTGGAAACCTGGCTGGGTGCCACTGGGCGAAGGATTGTACTGCATTCTCGAAGAGGGTACATATGTGAGTATGTTAACTGGGTATGCTAGCATAAGGTTCACATTTTGACCCCCAGGACTCGAGACTAGTAGGTGATTTGGACCCAAAACGGACAGGAGGGTTACCCTGTTCACACTATCGCACTTCGAGATTGGCACTGTGGGAGCAGATGGCCAGACCTGCGGAGCGTGTTTGTGACAGTCAGGTATGTCTAAATATCATCCGAGGGACACAACTTTGTAAGTTTAATGGTTTTTAAGTTGCTTGTGTTTTGTTGCTCGTCTGGATCTGTGCCAGATCCTCTGCCTTTGATAGCTTGCAAGGCATCCAGCCATCACTGCTCTTGTAGTTGCATCTCTTTTCTCATCTGCTGCCTCTGTCACTGCATCTCTTCTCTCCTCTGTGCTTCTAAATGTTGAATCTCTTTTTCTGTCTGCTTATCCGTCTCTTTTTGTTGTATATCCCACCATTTGAAAAAGTCCATCAGTCTTTAAGGTTCTGTCACTGCCTGTTCTTTTTCCACAACTTGTGCTGGCTGTACAATCTCAGCTTGGTCTAGTTTGGCAGCAATTCTCCTGGTAACCACTCCTGGACTTGCTGCTACAGAATCCATTCCTTTCTCTATGCTTCCCTGGTACTAGGTCTAGTACCCACACACAAAACTCCTGGTTTAGAGTATGCATGGTGTAATCCCACTTAGGCTGACACCATCCGTCATCGAGGCTCAGGTCAGGAAGCATAGGAAAAACCAGGAGCAGTTTGTAGAACTCACAAAAAGTGTTTATTAGTACTAGCAGTAACATATAAAAAAATAAACTTGTTCAGTATAACTATTTACAAAGGCAGAATAAAAGAGAAAGTCCATATGGGTTTCTTCTCAAGTGCCAGTCTCTGTCTCTCTCAGTCTCTCAAAACATCTCAGCTCTCTCTCTCTCTTATAAGTCCTTGCAATCCCCCTCCTTAACAAGCATCCTGTTTTGTTTTTTTTTCTAAAATGTTCTTGTATGTTTCAGGCAGGTGCAGCAAAAACACAATGTCCCAGAACTGAGGCCCCTTTTCCACAGCTTCTAAAAAAGAAAAGACTTTAAAAACTGCTCTCAGGTTAACCCCTTGAGTTCTCAATAGCTTTTTGCAGTCGTCTCAAAGTATAATTATATACATTTCAACAGTAGCACTATATCATTTCTAAACAAGGGAATCCCAGTATTAGTTACATTTCCACATAATGATTTGCATATATTTTTATACCAGCAGATATGCAAGGGAGGAAAAGACAGAAACAGAAAAGGAAGACTGAGAGACAGTGAGAGGCAAAGAATTGCGAGACTGTCAGGGTGATCAAATCCTAGGTCTCACAGAAAAATTTGGTTGCGCAACCAGACTCAGTAAAGGCCCAAACCAAGGAAGAGATAGCCAACTCAGTTAAGAAGGGGATAAAACCTTTTAGGTACATCAGAGAGCAAGGAAAACCAGTGGAGGGATAGTGAGGCTTAATGAATGGGAGGGGGTGGGCAGAGGGGACTGTGAAAAGGCAGAGATACTAAACAAATATTTTGCTAAGTATTCACAAATGAAGAGGGAAGGTACCTAACCCAAACAGTAGAAACACTCTGGATAGGGAGTCGATACCAGTCCTTTCACAGAAGAAAGAGTTCTGAAAGAACTCTTAAAACTAAAGGTGGACAAAGCAGTGGGGCCTGACGAGATTCATCCCAGAATTCTAAAAAAACTAAGGGTAGAACTAGTGACACCACTTACTACCCTCTTTAACAAATCTTGGGAGGATGGGTTGGTACCTGAGGATTGGACAAGGGCAGATGTTATTCCACTTCACAAAAGTGGGAGCAGGGCAGAGGCAGGAAACTACAGACCTGTTAGCTTGACCTCAGTGATAGGGAAAATTATGGAATCACTCCTGACGGAAGGAATTGTTGAGTACCTAGAGGCCAGTGGGGACAGGACCCAAGGCAGCATGGATTCACAGCGGGAAGCTCATGTCAGATGAATCTAATAGATTTCTTTGACTGGGTGACCAAAGTAGTAGATCAGCGAGGGGCTGTGGACATGACCTAAGTAGACTTTAGCAAGGCATTTGACACAGTACCACACAGAAGATTAATATACAAGTTAGCCATCCTTGGAGTGGGTTCCAAGATTGTAGCCTGGGTAAAAAATTGGCTGGACAACAGGACACAGAGGGTAATAGTAAACGGAGTTCACTCTGCAGAAAGGGGGGTTACTAACGGGGTACCACAGGGTCGAGTACTGGGACCGGTCCTCTTCAATGTCTTTATAAGTGACATTGCAGAGGGACTGGAAGGAAAAGTATGTCTCTTTGCAGACGATACAAAGATCTGCAACAGGGTTGATACACAAAGTGGGGTGGAAAGGATGAGAAGGGACTTGGCAAGGTTGGAGGAATGGTCACGTGTATAGCAGCTTAGATTCAATGCAAAGAAGTGCAAAGTAATGCACCTGGGAAACAAAAACCGAGGGGAAGAGTACACAATGGGGGGTGAGATACTAACGACAACAAAAATGGAAAGGGATCGGGGGGTAGTCATATCAGATGACCTAAAGGTGGGCAAACAATGTGAGAAGGCAGTAAGGAGGTCTGGGGGGATACTGGGATGCATAGGGAGAGGCATCACTAGTAGAAAGCAGCAATTTGTTATCCCTCTGTACAGACAACTAGTGAGGCCCCATCTGGAGTACTGTGTGCAGTTCTGGAGACCTCATCTCCGCAAGGACATAGGCAGGATGGAGGCTGTCCAGAGGAGGGCAACTAAAATGCTGCAGGGTCTGCACCAGAAGAGATATGAAGAGAGACTAAAGGAGGTTAATATGTATACCCTTGAGGCAAGGAGGGCGAGGGGGGACATGATAGAAACTTTCAAGTACCTCAAGGGAATCAACAAAGTCCAAGAGGGTAGCATCTTTTAGAAAAAGAGGTGTGCGAGAACAAGGGTGCACAATTTGAAGATAGAGGGGGGACGGCTCAGAGGTAATGTGAGGAAGTATTTTTTTCATCGAGAGGGTTGTGGATGCATAGAATGGCCTTTCTGAGGAGGTTGTGGAGATAAAAACAGTGGAGGAATTCAAGAATGCATGGGACAGACAAAAGGCAATTCTAGGGGGTGGGGGTAGGAGGAAGTAGGCTATTGGTTAACTAGGATCCGCAGCTTATCCATTAGATAGGGAAATGGGCAAACTGGGTGGGCCAAGCGGGCCTTATCTGCTGTGAAATTCTATGTTTCTGAGTTTCAGACAGACAAGAGACAGGAAAGAAAGAACAGAACAGATCCCTGCATTCAAACTCTCCATAACAACTGTGGCAAGGTCCTATTCAACCCTATCACAGACCTGTTTGCCTCCTGGGAGAACTCCAAATTGAGGCTGTTTTGTGCCTACCCCCTGCAGTCTGGGACACCTACAGGTGGCCTTCGTGAGGCCCTGGACCCCGGGCCTCGTGTATGGCTTTCCTCCCTTCTCCTTGATCCATAGAGTGCTGGTCAAGGTCACGAAGGACAAGGCATGGATAATCCTGATAGCTCTAGACTGGTCACGGCAGTTCTGGCACTCGTATCTCCTCAGCCTCCACAGCCAGTCTCTGCAGCGACTGTCTCTCTGCCAGCACCTGCTGACCAGACTTCAGGTGTCGGTCCTGTACCCTGACCTCACAGCCTGGATCCCCAGTGGCTAGATTTCAAGGTCTTGGGTCTTTCTTTGCAGAGGTAATATTTTCCTTTCTCACACAATGGGTTCGAGAATCAACTGGGTGGGGGAAATTCTGGCCCTGATAATGCCAAGCCAAGACATTATCAGGGATATCATGGTAGAGGGCTTAACTGGGCGGAGCGACCGCTGTACCATAAAGTTCACCATTGTGCTGGAATCTGAGCAACTGGAATCCATCAGTGTGGTCCCTGACGCTAAGAAAATTGATAGTAGCAGAATGAAGTTATTAGTAGATCAGCTGAAAGACCTACAGAAAAAGGGGAGGGGGCCTAGAAAAAGGGTGACAGTTATTTAAATGGGCACTAACAGTAGCTGCCCAAGCTTGCATGAAATTTGTTAGACCAAGAAAAACAAGAATTTGTCAATACCAAATGTCCACTTGCTTCTGTTTGCTGTGTAGTTTTGAGCATTGATAGCACAGAGGCTAAAATTAACAATTAATAACACGAGTTGCAATAGTGAAATTTTCAAGATTATGTTTAACACAAAATGTTGTTGTTTTCTTGAACTGAAACCTTGAATTTTCAGAACATATATGTTCAGACAGAGGCCACCCTCCGAATACTAACTGTCCTTGAATAATAGCCACATGTCAAAACCAAAGTTTGAAATAAAAGCTGCCCCTGAATTGAGGTCGCGGCTGGTATTGGAGGGCTGCCTTCAGTTTGAAGAACCACACAAGTCAGTATGGTTTTGCTTAATCAGCCGCCACCTATTGTGATGACCAAAGGATGCAGTGAGAGATGAATGTGTGCCCCCCTTCACAGCCAAAACAGAAACACAGCTTATCTGAATTTTTTTTTAACTTTATGTTTCTTCATTATCACAGTGAACATACACAAAACGATACTTGATTTTGCATTTTGAAATGCCCCAACAGTTGTCCATCAGATGAGTACAGAAACAGCCTATGCAGCAACACCATGGACGACTAAACGAAAATGTATAGCTGAAAAGTTCAGCGTAAAATGCCTTCCATAAAGATGGGCTGTCATCAAAGACATGGCCCTGGAGTCCATGTCTTTACAGTGCATGAAGAATTAAAACTTTCATGATATACAGATGTATCCTCAAACGCCTCCTGCAGTCCCACAAACCGTAATATATGTCATTATACATCCATAACAAAAGCGATCAAAACCTGTTCAGATATATAATTTCAAAGCTGATAGTTTAAAACTGAAACCATTCTGCGCCACGAAAGACCATAATTACCATACAGTATTGACAGCAAAACTATCAAAAGTATGTAAGTGAACTAGAGAACGACACCAGGAAAGAGCTATAAGGGACCAAAGGAAAATATTTCCAAAACAAGGAGAAAGTGAAAGCAGAAAGTGATATTTAAGTCATTCAGGTTTCTGCAGTTTCCTCCTCTAATACATTCTCTGAAGGCTGGTTGGCAAAGTCCTGTCAGATAGCCTCCAACTTTCGACCTGCATCAGCCGGATCATTGTGGAGAAAGAGTTATTTGCCAGCATAAGCAGTCTTGAGTCGTACTGGGAGTTGGAGGGCATGAGTAATGCCCAGCTCTCTTATATCTGCCATCACTGCATCAAAGCCATGATGCCTCATACATGTGCAAAACTGAGATCTGGGAAACAGTGCAGGATAGTCCCATCTGTTACAGCTAAGGATCTAGCATTTTTTGCCTTCTGAAGGAGCATATCCCGTACATGGTCCCTGGTAGTAGTAACTAGAAATGTGCATGGAAGCTCTGGGTTGCTGGGTTTGCAACAAGGTGTTATTCTGTAGGCCTATAGTATAAGTAAATCGGCTTGCACTTGGAATAAATCTGAGATTATTTGTTGCATAAAGCTAAGTGAATCGGTTCCTTCCAGGCCTTTCAGGTATACCCAAAAAATGAAGGCTAGTTGCACGGGCCCCATTTTCTAAATATTCCAGCCGTGCTTGAAGCAGCTTGTTCTCTTTTATTACCCCATCAACAACTACAGCAGATTTTTGAACCGTGTCCGTGATTGTTTTGTTATCAGTCTCAAGAGTAGTAACCTTAGTTTCCACATCAGCTAGCCAGGCATTATAGGTCTCCACTTTCTTTCGAGCTGTTGAACTGCTTCGAGATTGGCACGGACTGTGGCCTCCAAGTCACCAGGTTGTCTGTTAGGCACCATATTACCCATAGCTCCATTAGAGGAGAGTGAAGTTCCTTACCCATTACCCAAATCTTTTGAAGCGTCATGTTTAGGTCTCCCCATGGCAATATCCAGTTAAAATTTTGCCTGTTTGTCCGGCCCGGTGATGCTGAGGGTTGAGGCGCTGGATGCCACACCTCGCACCACGCTGTTGACCCGGGTTCAGGAACGAGTCCGGGTCGTTGGGGGTCGGCAGGGAAGGGTTAGGATCGAGCATCCAGGGACTGCTCTCCTATCCCTGGGGAGGGTCGAGAGATTTCACCATGCTGTAGCGGCCCCTGTTGACGACCGGGGGCACTACCAGGGCTGGTGTTCTTGGGGTGGAGTGTGGCAGATGTCAGTACGTAATGCCTGGATGTCATTGCACGTCCGCACTCCAAGAGGGACCAAATAATGGAGGAAAAAGGGCTGAGCGCGAGCGAGGAGCTTGTTAGCCGTCCTCGTACCGCCTGGAGGTCTGTTGTGGAATCGCACTGGAGGGGTTCGGTCTCGGCTCGGCATGGGAAGGCATAGGGGGGCCTCCCAGCGGGTCAGGAATGGCCGTACTGACCCCTCATCATGTGAGTGAGCCTGCTGCTCTCCGGGCGGGTCGAGCCGGCGGCTGGATGCCCCCCACCGATTGCACCGCAGCAAGGCAGATAAAATATGACATGATTAAAAAAAAAACATTTGCCTGTTTAATTCAAATGGTCCCTATTTTCAACCAATGTAGTTAGTTTCAGTAGATGCCAAAAACTACAGTTTTAAACACTGCTGTAAAGCATAAGTTGGAAGCCGTGTAAGGCTTGCCTTCACGCCCCACTTATCTGTATTTAGTGAACTGAGGTTCCTGTGCTGTACCATGCAGGTCTGCTTAAAGTTGAGCCAGTCCAAATTCTCTCATGGGGATTTGCATATGTTTCCCTTGATGCTTTGCATTATCTGGGTATGTGCAATTGTGTTTTCTTTAAAATTTGGCTATATGGCCAGTATCCTCTGGGATAACCCATGCCTCAGTGCATTTGCTCTGGAGTTCTTTTGTAGTTCTTTTCCTTCTCTATTTTGGGGTCCCCATGGCCCAAACAAATAAAATCCCCCTTAAGGGGTGGCTGGCTCCCTCTCCCTGGGTTAAGACACAGATATGGCACACTGATGAGTTCAAATGAGGACGAAACACGTGTATGTGTCTGCTGTTCTTAGTCTTTGCTGATTGCACCGTATTTAGTGAACTGAGGTTCCTGTACTGTACCATGCAGGTCTGCTTAAAGTTGAGCAAGTCCAAATTCTCTCATGGGGATTTGCATATATTTCCCATGCTGCTTTGCATTATTGGGGTATGTGCAATTGTGTTTTCTTTAAAATTTGGCTGTATGGCCAATATCTTCTGGGATAACCCATGCCTCAGTGCATTTGCTCTGGGGTTCTTTTGAGGTTCCTATATGTTTATATAACTCCATAGCTGCAGTATGTTCGTTTTGGTATTGAGATGCTAACATGCTTATCGTAACGCCAGCATGCCGATAAAGCTGAGATACTAAGGCATGTGCTCAAGTCAGACTTGTGTTTTTTATTACATATAGTAAACTTAGTATTTCAGAGAGTGTTTTTCGATCAATGTGCAGTTGTACCTGTCAGTCATGCACCACGTAACTACAAAACATCACACAACACATTTCTGTAGTTTGAAGTAGATTGCTATGAAATCTCTTCTGTCATGATAACTAAAATTAAGCAGTTAGTTGGGGCCAATGTAATAAAATATGTGTGCTGATCTGGTTTACTATTGCTAGCCTCTTCAAAGTGCCAGTTCCTCAGGCTGACTGTAGCACCTAACAGATGGTGTTCCATCTTCTGCTGAAGGGGGAAAAAATGCACCTTTTTCTTTGCCGTCTATGTGGGGCTGGGCTTGTGGGGGGACTCTTGCCACTGCCAGCTTGCTTAGCCTCACCTCCACTTATTAAGGAATCTTCCCACTGCTGGATATGTCCCTGCAGGTTGCTCTGTGACTCACCTGACTAGCATGGCAGCTGAAGTTCAGTGGCCTCTTCTAAGTAGCTCAGGTACAGTGCACTCAAAGCTGTTGGCTATTCTTTTTTTTTTTATTATTATTTTTGCTCCCTTCTCTCTGACTCAGAGGTTTCCCTCCAGGTATCCTAGGCTGTGGGTCTCTTAATCTCTCCCCAAGTACCTCCCTTGTGAAGCCCCAGGACTTACCTCCATCGTGCCTCGGCCTACCCTTCCGGGTGGGGAGGAGGGGGGCTCCCCCGAAACCCCCTCCAGTCCATTAGTGTGCATCAGGAGGTCCTGGTGGTCTTCCTCGGGAGCCTGATTATGGGATCTGGAGCAGCCGGATCCCGTCTATGACTACCGCGACAGGGCTTTTTCTTGTGTTTCTGGTGCCTCTCCTCAGGGCATCGGCATGCTAGGGGAGCCAAGGGGTGGAGCACGTCACAATGTGCAGTCACTTCAGCTGCCAGCTGACGCCCTCCCTCCCTCATTCATGCTTGTCTCGCTGCACTTTCCACCCATGGTCACCCAGGTGGCGGTATAGCAGCAGGTCTTGCAACCCTCCCTCCCTGGAGGAGGAGGAGAGCAGCCGATGGGCGCTCAATGCTCCTTCCCCCCCAGCCAGCCCTCCAGCAGCCTGAGTCCGTTCCCGAACCCGGGTCACTGGCGCCTCGAGCGGTAGCCCCACCGCTGCGCTGGTGGGCTGGCTGCTGTTGGCTGTTCTGAGGGGATTGGTTCCTGTTGCTGGAGTCTGTCCCAGACTCTGCATTGTCACTGGCTGCCAGGGCGAGCCTTTGCTAATTGGGCACTGGTTCAGATGGATTGTCACAGAGGCCAGAGCTGCTGTCTGTGTGGCTGTTTCTTCCCAGGCTGCCCCATGCCGCAAGCGCCCAGCTCCTGCCACTCTGTCTGAGGGAGCAGCCAGGGATGCACTCCAGTGCTAGCTGGGTGCATCTCTTGCCCTTTTTCATCATGCAGATTGGCCTGTTTTGCTCACCCTACCAACGCAAGCCCCTAGGCTCTGTGGTTGTGCAGTCTGGCCTGCCTTGTTACCCATTGGGCTCAGCTTGTCTGAGGGGGGTTCATCGAGGAACGTTTGTTGTCCTTGATGCCGTGGACAGTATGCTGGGACAGGCAGCTCTACATTGCCTATAGCCCTGAGACTAGTGGCTAGTGATTGAGGGTTGGGGCAGACAACTGCGGGGCCCAGTAACTGTGAGGGTATATGCAGGAAAGTGTGCAGATGGAGTGATGGGAGGTGTTTTTAAAGAGACCACAGGGTTGGGTTGGGAAGGTGTGCAGAGGAAGAGATTGGGAGGTGTTGAGAAGTGATTGGGAGGATGAGCTATTTTAAATAAGGGTAGGTGCCAAAGGTCAAGTAGGGGAAGGGGGCAGAGAGAAAATGCAGTAATGTCATGCACATCAATGGTGCAATGAAATTACACTGCACAGGCAGAATGTACTATGCGTTAGGATCCGGTTACTCTCACTATGCAGCAGTAAAAGTGAAAGGAAAACAAAACACAAAGAAGCCATATGCTGGGTGTTGAAGGATGACAACACATACACAATCTGTTCCTTATTACAGATCGCGCACACACACACACACACACACACAGTCTGTTCCTTATTTAAATGCTTTGTAGTGTTTTCTATTAGAGTATAGGGCCCTTAAAGGCGGGAAAAGAATAAGTCAGCCAGAACTACCTGAAAATCTCATCAGCTCAGCACCTAGTGAGTTGGGATTAATCCAGCTACTGCAGGTGAGTTGCTCCTGTTCTTCTTCTACTGCACCCCATACCAAATTGTTCGGCCTCGGGAGGAGAGATCGGGCTATCATACTTGGCACAAGCTGGCCAACCTGAATGTTGTGCCAAACTTTCTCACTTGCTCCAGTGCATCTTGGAGGCATTCCAGCTCCACTCAATGATAGCCAACAGCAGACTGCCAGGTCATTTGCAGCAGCTCTGAAGAACCCACATGGGCTATCGGGGTGGGGGGTGAGGCTGGAGATCAAGTGTAGCAGAGCGACTCCAAGAACTAGTGATGCCAGTGTTCAGGCAGGAGAGAGAATGGCAGAGGGTGCAGGAGAGGCAGAGGGCAGTGGATCTGAGCAGTAACCCTAACCCAGGAGAGGGGGGGTTACATGGATGTTACCTGAATGAAGAAAAAAGGTGACAGTAAGTGAAAGAGAGAGCGAGGGGACAGACAAGGAGACAGGGAAAGAGACAGAGGGAAGCGTAGCTGCAACCGAGGAACAGAAAAAGCTTAGTTGACTTAAGAAAACCATCGCCAGGAAAGGGTGGGGGACAGAGATAGAGAGCGGGCCGTGCCTGCTGTGTTGTGTCTGGTTTAGGTTCTGTAATGGGAAGCTGCAGGGTCCTCCTCGTTTGTCCCATTCTTTGAGTTCTTCAGGGTGTACTTTTGGAATGCAGAGTGGCTTACGAACCTATGAAACTGCCAGCAAATACAGGCCAAATGGTCTATAGTGTCTGCTTGATTGTGCAGCACAAAGGTTAGACTCCTGCCCCCCACCCTTTCCCCTCTCTTCCCCCATCTTTCCACTGACCAGTATCTTGCTCATAACCCTATCCCACCCCTTTTAAAGCGCTCCACTGTTTTAAGAGATACCACTTCTTTAGAGAGTGCATTCCATCCCCCTACCAACCTCTCCATGAAGTAATGCTTCCTCGCCTCCCTCCTGACACTACCCCCCCACCACCAACTTCAGGCTGTGCCCCCTAGTAATCCCTTCTCCCTTTAATCAAAACATGCCCTCCGTACTAACCCTGTTGATGCCCTTTAAGTACTTGAAGGTTTCAATCATATCACCCCTTTCCCTTCTCTCCTCCAATGAGTACATGTTGAGGTCCCTCAATCTATCCTCGTAAGGCTTCCCCTCCATACCTCTGATCATTTTAGTCACCTTCTGCTGTACCCCCTCCAGTAACCTGATGTCCTTCTTTCAGTATGGGTTCCAAAACTGTACACAGTATTCCAAGTGCGGCCTCACCAGTGACCTGTACAGTGCCAGAATGACTTCCTCCCTCCTAGAGGTGATTCCTCTAGCAATGCACCCCAGCATCATGTTGGCTTTTGCCACTGCTTTCCTACATTGAGACAAGTGGTTCATATTCTTTGTGACCATTACCTCCTCTAGCAATGCACCCCAGCATTCTGTTGGCTCTTGCCACTGCTTTCATTCATTGAGACAAGTGGTTCATATACTTTGTGACCATTACCCGCAAATCCTTTTCCTCCTTGGAGACGGACAACTGAACCCCTCCCAGATGGTAACTGTATCCAGGATTCCTCACTCCGAAGTGCATGATCATGCACTTCTTAGCATTGAAACCCAGCTGCCAAGTGTCTGACCACTGCTCAAGCCTTCCCAAATCTTCTTGGAGAACTTTTCCTCCCTCTGCCCCATCCACAACTGCCCCTATCTTGGTGTAATCCGCGAATAGACTGATTCTGCTCTTAACTCCAACTGCTATATCGTCTATGAAGATGTTAAACAGCACTGGCCCCAGCACTGAACCCTGTCGGACCCCACTGGTGACTGCCCTATGAGCTGAGAGTCCCCCCCCCCCACAACCACCCTCTGATGTCTGTCCTCCAACCAGTTACCAACCCACTTAATCAGTTTCTTCCCTGCTACCAGGTTCCTTAATTTACTATTTAATCTGCCACGTAATTTACTATTTAATCTGCCACGCGGTACCAAGTCAAAGACCTTGCTGAAAGCCAGATACAGGACATCTACGGCCCGACCAGTGTCTAGTTCTTTTGTCACCCAGTCAAAAAAGTGAGCCAGGTTTGTTTAACATGATCCCCCAGAGACAGACCCATGCTGTTTGTCATCCATAAGACCATTCACCTCCAGGAAGGTCACCAACCTTACTCATTGAGCACCTCTGCCTGTTCAACCCCCTTCTCTACCCAACCTCCATCCTTCTTTATCCTGGTGGTTTGCTCCTTGCAGTTCCTCTTCTCCCTTATGTAAATGAAGAAGGCCTTGCCCCCTCCTTAATCCCCTCTGCTAGCCTTAGCTCCTTTGAAGCCTTGGCAGCCCTCACAGCTCTGCTTGCCTCCCTGGTTTTCCTTGTGTACTCCTCCTTATCCTCTTCTCTTTTGGACCCCTTCCATCTTCTGAAGGCAGTCTTTTTCTCCCTCACCCTTATTTGCACCTCCTCTGACCACCAACATAGCTTCTTGGTCCCTGCCTTCTTACTGCATTTCTTTGTGCAGGTGTCTGTGGCTGCTAACAGGCCTTCCTTCGGGTAGGCCCATTTCTGGATGATATCCATATGATCGGTGATGCTAGTCAAATGACCCCTGAGGGTGTCAGCCATCCTACAGAAGTCAGCCTTTTTGAAGTCCAATGTCTTGGTTTTTGTAGACATCCCCTCCCTACCCATATCCAGGGAAAACCAAACTGTTCGATGGTCGCTACCTGCTAGGGGGTCCTCAGTCCATACGCCCTGCACATAGTCGCCATCGGTCAGCACAAGATCCAAGATGTTCCCTTCCCTTGTTGGTTCCTCTACCTTTTGTGACAGGAATAAATCCTGGAAGCCTTCCAGAAAGATGCTCCCTAGCGCTTGTGCTAGACATGGTTTTCCAATCCACCCCAGCAGACTGAAATCCCCGACCACCACAGTGCCACCCCCTTCCACAGTGTTTCCATAACTGATCTGCCAGTTCTCTATCGATGCCCTCTGACTGTGAGGGTGGTCAGTACACAAGCCCCAGTCTGACCCTTTTACCTTTATTGTTCTGTAGGTGAACCCATAAGGCTTCCAGCCTCCTCTTGCCTCCCTACTGCTCACTATCCCTTCCCTCACAAATAAAGCCACCCCTCCACCCTTCCCTTTTGTCCTATCCCTGTGATACAGTCCGTATCCTGGTATCATGATGTCCCATTCATGGTGCTGGTTGGCCCATGTCTTGGTGATGGCAGCTATAGCTACCTCCCCTTCTGCCATTAATGCTTGAAGCTCAGGTATTTTGTTCCCAAAGCTCCTTGCATTTAGTGACACCACCCTCCAGCCAGATCTCCTGCTTACCCCAGTACTCCCCTCCCCTCTACCTCCTCCGCTTTTTGATTGCCCCCCTTCACTTCCTTGCTAGCTAGGGGAGGAGGCGCATTGCCTCCCTCTCCTTTTGGCTCTGGCTGCGGCCCTGTGCTAAGCCTACCCCCTTAGTCAGTTTAAATTATACTTGGCTGTAATGAACTCCTCCAGTTTCTTGTTTCAGGACACAGGAACTCTCCTTGCTCAGGCAAAGCCTGTCTGGCGAGTAGAGGTTCTTGTTGTCCCATGTTGCCCCCCAACCCGCTACCAAACCAAACCCCATAGTTCTACACCACTCTGCTAGCTATACATTAAATTCTATGGTCCTCTGTTTTCTGGCTGTGTTTGCCCTTGGTACTGGTAGGATCCCAGAGAATGCGACTGTTTGCCCCTTGATGCTGCACAACCTGCCAAGCTCCCTGAAACTGTCCTGCACTTCCTCCACTCTGTTGCCCTCCAGATCATTAGTGCCTAAGTGCACCACTATGTGAGGCTTCACCCCCTGTCTTCTCACACATTTAATGACATGCTGTCCCACTCTGCCTGTCGTCATACCTGGCATGCATTCCACCTGGATAGAACTCTTCCTGGCTCCTTTGTTCCCCCCCATACCTTTTACTATTAAGTTGCCCAGTATGATTACCCTCTCTTCTAATCCCTGCAACCCCCCAGTTCTCTCACCCATAATCTGCCTCTTACCCCGCTGTCCCATCCCTCCAGCACTGTCATCATCCCCTTTAGTCTCTGCTTCCTCAATTGTGTTCTCTCCAGGAGGAGACTTGTCTCTCACCGACATAGCGTTTCTGCACTCCCTCCTGTCTCCCATGATCCGTGTGATCCCTTCCCTCTCCTATATCCCAGTCCCCCAATCCAATGAGCTTTTCCACTCCATCATGCTTGCCTCCTGGCTGGCCTCCCCTTTGCAGGCCACAGTCCCCATGAGGGTCCCTGCCCCCATGCTCCTGCTTTCTCCAGCTCTACCTATTCCTTCTTCCTCCCCCGAAGCCTTCTTAAGTTCCAATGCCCTCCTGAGCCCCACCCATGTCTTATCACCAGCTGGCCCACCGTCATCACCAACATTACCACCTTCATTCAACCTCTGCCCACCATCTGCTTGCTTACCCTTCCCTAATGCCTCCTCCATCTCACCCACCCTCCTTAGCCTCTGCTATACTACTTTGTATCCTCTGATACCCTGACCTTGCCATTAGCCAGACCGATGGCCTCTGTTGTGTTCCTCCTCCCCCTTGAAATTCCTGCCCTCCAGCTTCTTCAGACTAGCCAGCACAGAGAACCTGTTGCTCTCCTTTCTCACCTCTCCTAGGATTGTCCCTGATCCTTTGTACTGAGTGTTCCAGTTCTGTTCCCTCCCAGGTCCATGTCTAACCATTTTTTGTACCATTGTCCACCCCTTTGCCCCTTCCTCTAGTGGCTCATGAGGGTACGGTGGTGCTGGCCCATTTGCTCCCCCTACCTGTTCCATTCTGTGTCTGTAGTCTGTGCCACTTGAGTGTGCCTTCCTTTGGTCCATTGTTCCCAGCTGGCCCCTCCACCCCCATTCCTCTGTTCCACACAGCTCCCTCCTCCGCTATGCAATTTCCTCCTTTAGTTGCACAGGCTGCTTACACACCAAGCACCCCCCTGCCCTCCATGCAGTCTTTAAGAAGCTGGCAGCCCCGCATCCATTGCAGTTAACTATCCTTCCTACATTCTCTCCTGCACTGTTCCTGCTCATCCTCCCCAACCCAGTGCCTGTTTCACTCCTGCCTCTGCCCTTGAAGCTTCCCTGCCCAATCCCCTGGTACTCCTGTACTCTTTACTTACCTAGTCCCAATGCCTTCCAATCTAGTTCTTTATCCTAACTCAGTACCATTAAAGATATGATATCTTCCTTGATTGTTTAATTCTGTTACACAGCTCAGACCATAATGCTACATCGATACCTGTGAGTGTTAGGGAAATCCCTTTCTCCTCCAGTCAGGAGGCAATGGCCTCACCATAAATGGAGATGAGGTCAGGGAGGGAGGGTTTGGGCCTATCCCCCCAGTCTGTCATGAGACAATCAACCCCCTTGCAGTAAATAGCAGCAACCCTTGGCTGTTTTATGCCCTTGCTGGTACAAGAAACAAATATAAAGTTAAAGTTCACTTCCCTCCAAACTGTGCTCCTGTCGTCCTCTGCTGTGGCCCGTTTGCTCCTCCCCCACTGCAAACTGTGGCAGCACAATCCCAGCTCACATCAGTTTAAACTCAGAACCAGCATTCGGGACTGGTCAGACAGGCAGAGGGTGGGGGATCTGAATGGTGCAATGTTGGCATTCCAGGTGGGAGAGACAGCCATGAAAAAACAGTGATGATTTTCAGATCTGTGGCTTGTAAGATTGGGAGCTGCAGCCCCGAATGATGCCCCTGTACTCTGGTGTTGCTAGGTATGTGGGGTGGGAACACAGCAGCAGCTGGATGTTTTTGGGGAAGGACAAGGAGCAGGCTGAGTAGGACGAAACTCAGTTTGCTGCTGGGCAGCATCTTGTAGATGAAAGGATGCAGCCGCACTGTGATAGGTGCGACTTCATCCTTTCAACCACAACGTTTCTGCCTCTCTGCTAGGCTGAACACCATTACCATCAGCCTGCTGGTCCTTGGGCTGTTAGTGGCAAGCCTCCTGCAGCCTGAGCAGCATCGGATGTTACACGGACACACCCACCCAGCCTTTACTCTCCCGAGTACCCACAACATGTCGGATTTACACCTGGGTGCAAGCAAACACAAAAAGTCGCTTTGGCCAAACATGCAGGTAAGGGAGGCAGTTCAGAACAAATGAAAAGCTTTTAGAATATACAAAGGGAACATGAATGAGACTGACCAGGCTGCTTATAAAGATCAATCAGAAAAAAGTAAAGACATCATAAAGAGAGTAAAAAACGAACACAGAACTAAGAATAGCAGAAGGAGCCAAAAATAATGACAACACTTTCTATAGGTAGTTCAGGGAAAAATGTCTGACAATGGATACTAAAGAGAAAAGGGAAGGATGGAACAAGCATAAACAACAAATGAGAACTTCAGCTCTGCATTGACAATGGAGGGTGCTGGCCTGATTCTGGACAGTAAGACTAGATACAAGGGTACCGATAGCAACAGACTGGAGCTGGGGTATGTGACTGGGGAGAAAGTACTGAAGGTTATGCAGGCCCTGAACAGAAAGAAGTCATCAGCACCAGATGTACTGCACCCAAGGGTACTGGAGGACATCAGTCCATCTCTGACACACCTTAGCAGACCTGTTTAAAGAACTAGTACAATACACTGTCTTTAACTGATACTACCTTTTAAAAGTAGTCAGCTGTTACTTTTCTAGCTGAAGCCTTTTTTTTTTTTTTTCCCTTTTTCCTTTTGCTAATTAGAAAATGTCCCACTGGACAGTACTAGCTGTGATGTCTGGAACAGTACTTGTAATTACTTAAATTCTGTTCAGTGTCTGCACTTTGACAGCTCCCACTGGGCGTTGCTCAGTTACTGGACATCTTCAAGCTAGAATCATCCCACCACCCTTGGTGGCATTCTCAGGCTTCGCTCCCAGTTGACATCAGATCTTTTTTTTCTGTTGGAAGGGACAGATCTGCTTCTTTCCCACACAAGTGATTTTTTATTTATTTAATTAGACATTGGTGACTTGAAGAGGCACACTGAGCCGAGGTTCATTTCCGGGGGGGGGGGAGTTAAAAAAAATATATATATGTATGTCAAACAATACATTCACAGATTAAACAAATAGGCACCAGACAAAAAACTGGATACTGTGCAAAAAGCTTGGAGGTGCACATAAATGAAACAAACGAGAAGTGTGAAATGCAGCTTACATAGGCAGTGGTCAAAATGAAGTTTTGCAGTCACTAGCCAGCAGGGCTTGTGACTGGAAAAATCCACAAGCCCCACAGACTTTTCCACTAGTCCAGCTGGTGTACGTATTGAAATCTTACCTTCTTCAGTACAAGCCCTCAGGGCTAGTTAAAGGAAAACCGTACTAGCTCAGTGCAACATCTTACCAGCATTTGGCTAGTGGGCCAGTGCCAGTTTTGACTCCTGATAGGGTGTATTCACAGAGCATGAAAGTTGAGTCTTCATGTATGGAGAATACCAAAGCAATGGCAATCAATACCTTTCGTGGAACTACCATTACATTTACTATAAATTCATAACTGGAGTCATAGACCTGCAACATAATAGTCGCATCAGTTATCACTAATGCAGGAGATGAATGCCTGCTGCCTCAGCACTGCTTTTGAGGGCAGTATAGCACTGTCTCACCTAAACTACAGGCTGATCTGTGTAGACTTCAAAAAGTAGGCAGGTGATAAATAATTGACACTAGACCCGAGCTGGAGTGCTGCAGGATACAGTTGCTGACATGGCTCTTCTGTGGTGAAGCTCGGACAGTCAATAAATAGAAATTGAAGACTGAAAGCTCATCATTTTAATAAATAGTTAAAGCCAAGATGGAATTCATTTATGGAATGGAAGCTGTATTCTTCTTGTCTTCAGAAAATGTTATCTTGAATTTCTAGTAGGACTACATTTTCTATTTTTTTGTGTGTGTGTGTGTGTGTGTGTGTGTGTGTGTGTCCAGCCTCTGCCCCCACTCTGCTCGCCGCCCACCCCATCCCCAGGCTTACCCCCCTGGGCAGAGCTGCCGGGTGGGCACCCCCCTCCCAGGAAACGCGGTACTCTAGCCCTGGATTGCCCCCCAGGGTGGGGTCACTGGAGCGGGACACACACACACCCCTGGGGACCATTGTCTGAGTGGGAATGGCAGCGGAAGCAGGGGCCGTAATTAGCGGCCGGCATTTCGTGCTGCTATCTTCCCTGGGGGCGGAGACATGCAATGACGCCAGCGTCCGCCCCGCCCCCTGACTTGTGGTGCCGACCGCGGTGGTACCCCCAGCCTCCACCAGAGGTCTGCATTGCACTGACACCCCTCCAGAGATAGACAGCAGTCCCTGGGATGCTCAGTTCTTCTCCCCCTGGCTGGCCCCTCCGACTCCCGAGTCCATCCCCAAACCCAGGATGTTGGCGCCACAGACAGACGCCTTGCACTGCTCCGGTGGCTGGCCAGGACTACATTTTCATAACCAGAGATTTACAGGCAGCAGTTCTCTTCATGTTTAATTACTCAGTGTGGGACAGCGGTCCTCGGGGAGGTTTGGAAAGTGACAGAATAGGCCTGGCCCAGCACCATGGTTGCGGATTCTGTTGATTATGTTGGAAGCAGGCCAGACAAAAGTGACAGTGCATCTCGGTGAGGGCAGGCTGGCAGCAGGTTCCAGTGCCACAGCCACCCCGGGGTTGGGTCAGCGAGATTGCCCTCACCACAAAGGCACGCAGTGCTTGTTCGAGCGTAACAGTGACTGCACCCTCACCATTGGATGGAGGGCGGGGAAAAAAGATCTCAGCCATGGGCCATCAGAATGAGGGTCGTTGGCACTTTCGGATCCTGCTCCACATAGAACCCCATTGATGCAACAGCTGGAGGAAGTAGCCGATGGGATGGTGAGGTCACTGGCACCCATGGCCTGACAGGGAGAGATGGATGTGTTCAGGGACAAAAAGCCTGAGTAATATAACGTGGGAGTCATCAACCAGTCATGAGATCAGGGCTGTCTCATCATGAGAGTCAAGAGCAACTATTCACAGCCGGACGTATCACTGCTCTAGCATGGAGTTCTGTTGTCAGGCTTCAGCACTTACTGCACCAGTGTTGGCTGGGACAGGTGTGAAGATGACAGCAATTACCCATCATGCCTTGTGGTTAAATGGTTATGCAGATAAATATATCCGTTGGTAAGAGATGATATTGTATGGACACATTATGTAAGACTAGAAGTATTGTGGCTATTTGCATTGGTACAAATACTATGTTGGGCAGTGGTTGCTTTTGGACAAAGTACAGGGATATAGACAGTAAAAATAGGCTCTCACAGTCAGTGGACCCTCCTGTGAACCTAACAGCAGCCTCCCAGCAGACACTCTGGTACTGGGATAGTAACATAGCAATTCAAAGAGCCAGTATCTGCTAAGAGGCTTTAGTAAGCAATAAAATATGCTGGTGTACATTATGTTAATATCAGCTGTTCCTGCTTCTTATACACACATAGAAACATAGAAACATAGAAGTTGACGGCAGATAAGGACCGCAAGGCCCATCCAGTCTGCCCATTTCTTTTTCTACCTTATAAATGTGCCATCGGCCTTTGCTCTGTCAGTGACCTATCTATTCATAGTCATTTGTATTGCTCCCTTATGCCTATCCCATGCCTGTTTGAAGCCCTGCACTGTATTCATAGCACCACTTCTTGTGGTAAGCCATTCCATGCATCTACCACCCTTTCTGTGAAAAGAATTTCTCACATTCCCCTTAATCGGCCTCCCTCTAATCTCATGCTGTGTCCTCTTGTCCTGCTATTTTCTTATATTTAAACATGTTACACTCTTTCACCTTGTTTATGCCCTTAAGGTGTTTAAATGTCTCGATCATATCACCTCTCCTCCTTTGCTCAAGGGTATACATATTGAGCTCCGCTAATCTGTCCTCATATGTCTTCTGATGCAGTCCCTGCACCATTTGGTTGCCCTTTCTGGACTGCCTCAATTTGGTTAATGTCCTTGTGAAGGTGTGGCTCCAATACTGCAGCATGTACTCCAGATGGGGCCTAACCAATGTCTTGTACAGAGGATTATTACTCCTCTACGACTTGTGATACCCCTACTAATACACCCTAACACCCCTTAGCCTTACCTACTGCTTTAGAGGTCTGCTTGATGATTTTAGGTCATCAGTGATGATGATGCCCAAGTCTCTTTCTTCCTTTGTGACTGCTAGCAACTCCCTCCCAGCCTATAAGTGGCTTCAGGTTTCTCTTCCCTATGTGCATGATTTTGCACTTTTTTGCATTAAACCCAGTTGCCACTCTTCTGACCATTCTGCTAGTTTATCCAGATCTCTTCTCATTCTGCCCACCCCATCTGGATCATCTACTCTGTTGCAGATCTTGGTGTCATCTGCAAACAGACAAGCCTTACCTCTCTAGTCCATCTCAGAGGTCACTAATGAAGATGTTGAATAGGACTGGCCCCAGGACTGATCCCTGAGGTACCCCACTTGTGACTTGCATCTCTTCTGACTGTATACCATTTACCACCACTCTGTTTTCTGCCAGTCAACCAGTTTGCACCCAGTTGACCAACTTCTGACCCACCCCGAGCCTACCTAGCTTATTTATCAATCTTCTATGTGGAACAGTGTCAAAGCTTTGCTGAAGTCAAGGTAGGCGACATCAACTGCTCCCCTGGTCCACCACTCTGGTTACCCAGTCAAAGAAATCTATGAGATTAGTTTGACAGGACCTTCCTTTGTAAACCCATGCTGTCTTGGATCCTGTGCCTATGGATTCCAGGTGTTGCACTATCCTTTCCTTAAGAGTGCCTCCATAATCTTGCCCACTACTGAGGTAAGACTGACCGGTCTGTAGTTCTCCGTCCCTCCCTGCTACCACTCTTGTGGAGTGGATCACATGAGCCCTTCTCCAGTCTTCTGGGACCTCTCCTGTGCTCAGAGACTCACTAAACAATTCTGCTAATGGCCTGCTAGTTGTTCCTCCTTTAGCTCCTTTAGTACCCTGGGATGTATGCCATCAGGTCCCATTGCCTTATCCACTCTGAGCTTGGCAAGCTCTTGTAGGACCCTTTCTTTGTGAAGGGAGTAGTGCTCACCTCCCTCCCCCTGTGTCCATGATGCTTGAGCTGTGGCCCTGCCCTACCTTCTCTTCAGTAAATACTGAGCAAAAGTATCTATTTAGGATAGATGCCTTTACAGGGTCCTCCTCCTCACATGCTCCCTTTCTCCATTAAGCTTAGCAATACCCCTCTGGACTTTCTCCTTTCACTAATGTATCTATAGAAAGTCTTGTCACCTTCTTTACTGTTTGTGCTAGTGTTTCTCAGTTTGGGACTTTGCCTGCCTTACCTGCTTCCCTTAGGGCAGTTTGGTATGCCTCCTATCTTCATCCCGCTGTGTTCCTTTATATTTTCTGAAGGCCAGCCTTTTGGCTCTGACCTTTCTGCTACTGTATTTGGAACCAAAGTGGTTTCCTTCTTCTTTGCACTTCCTTTTCTGTCTAACACAATGGGATGTTGCTTCAAGTATTGTATCCTTAATGCTTGCCCACTTTGCCTGTACCTTCTCACCTGTGTTTCTTTTGCCAGGGCTAGCTTAACTCTGTTGGCCATCTTATCAAAGTCAGCTCCTCTGAAGTCCCATATTTTTTGCCTTGGAATGGGATGATTTAGATGTAGTAGCCAAATTGAACCATACCATGTGATGGTCACTGGCCCCAGGTGACCTTCTACCTGGAGATCTGTGATCCCTTCTTTGTTAGTCAGTACTAGATCTAGGATAGCCCTGTCTCTTGTGGGTTGCTGTACCAGTTGTTTGAGGCCTCCCTGCAGGAATCCACTATGAGTCTAGTTCTGGCAGATGTTCCTGCTGGTATTGGACCAATCTGTATCTGGCATGTTGAAGTCTCCATTATCAGAACCTCCCTTTAGCTGTCATGTTTTGTATATCTTCTAACAGTAATGTGTCTATGTCATCCCTCTGGTCTGGGGGCCTGTAGACAACCCCAGTTCTTATGGCTGTCCCATTTCCTGTTTCCAGGGTGACCACAGTTCTTCTGGCTCCTTATGTGTATTCTGAATTTCTGTAGCTTTGATATTTTCATTAACATACAGGGCCACTCCTCCCCTTTTGCACCTCGTCTCTTCTGAACAATACATAGCCAGGTACTGAAGTCTCCCAAGTGTGATTACTGGTAAACCACGTCTCACTAATTGCTACTATGTCCAGTTTAGCCTGACATTATTGCCTGCAGGTCTGGTATCTTATTTCCAGGCTGTGAGCATTTGTATACATGATTTTCCATTGGCCAGATTTTGATGTGTTAGTTGTTGGGTGAAGTTTGGCATTACCCTGTGCATCATATGGGAGACAAACCTTTTTCTTACCTGGTGATGCAAATGAATGGCAAACGCGCTTGAATTCCTGTTTGACCACTAGCTGAGGGGAGGGTGTTCTTCCCATTCGACGTATGGGGTGCTGCACCTCTCCCATTTGCTAGTTTAAATATTCTGCAAGGCGCAAACTTCTGCCCCAATGCACTGACTCCTCTTAGTCAGATGCAGTCCATCAAATTTAAAGAACTTTCGCCCCAGAACTGTTGCCAGTTCCTACAAATCGTGTCCTTTTTCCTGGCACCAGTCCTTGAGCCACGTGTTTAGCTCCCCTATCTCCCTTCTCTGACCTTCCGTCCATCTGCTCCCTTCTCCCAGACTGGCAGGATCTCAGAGAAGGAGATGCCGGATTAAATAGATGATAGTTTGTCACCCAGCCTAGTCAGGTGTTCCTTGGTCTCACAACTGACCGGCTGGCGAGATCATTAGTCCCTATGTGTACTAGGACATCAATGTTTTCTCTGCTTTGTGAACAATCTTAGTAATGCGGTCAGTGTCTCTCCATGCTGATGTACCTGGAGACATCTGACCATCACCCTGGTTGGAGATGGGTATCAACTCCTGAATCATGGAGTCTCCTATGATCAGTAGTTTTTGGATTTCCTTTGTGCTTGTTTAGTTTTGGTTCCTGATTTGGGTGAGTATTGTTGTGCTAGTTCCTGTGCTGCAGTGTCCTGCTCTGCAGTGTCTTCTCTCTTTATTTGATTTCAGAGATAGAGGCAGATACCTGTTTGTAGTGTTTATATGGTTTTCGGAGGTAATGTGTTGAGAGCAGAGAGTGATGGGGCACCTGATTTGCTCCTCCTAACCACCTGCCAACCTCCTGGACCAACTACCCTCTGCGGTCGAGTTTTTCTGTTGGATGCTGGGGAAATGGCGGGTGGTTCTTATAATGTATTTCCTCTTCAATATGAAATTTGAGGCGTGCAATCTCTGCCCATGCTGGCCGGAGCTGAGACCTAAGATCTCCAAAGGCTCCAGCATGTAGGACAGTGCCTAAATCCTGTAAGACTGTCCTTCTGAAAATTGTTCCACAGTACCTGCAGTTAATGAAATCCATTCCAAATAAGTTGCTGGGTTTGTAACCTAGTCAGAGTAATTAGAAGGAAAAAAAAAATGCAAGTAATGGTTTAATTGTGCTTTGTTTAACTTGCCCTGCCTAAAAAGAAGAACCACGGACGAAAGAACAAGGAGGTAAGAGCAGAAACAATCAGTCAACAACAAATGCAGTAACCCTGAAAGCTTATCCTAATGTTAGATAAAACTGTAAAACCTGTAAAGCACCACCTGTAATAATTTCAGAGAAGATATACCCTGTAAGAAACACTTTGCTCCAGAGAAAAATAAAGCAGTAACAGAAGATATACCTTGCAAAAGACAATTTGAATCAGAAGATTACAGCAGTAATCTGTTAGCACACACCTGTAGGCACACCTTGTAATAATGCAGAGAAGGTATACCAGCAACAACAATTTGAATCAGAGAAAAATAAAGCAATGAAATGTTAGCAAAAAACAGTAGCAATCCCTGTGAGTAAAAAATAAAACACCACCACACAGTAAATCTGCTTAGCCAAACTAAGTCTTAATCCTTCTCCCTTGCTCTGGTAAGTTTCTCTACTCTGCCTTCAAGCAGTCTTAGAAGGAAAGAGCTCAGGTGAAGCTAGGTGCCTTGGCCAGCAAACCAAGTCTTCTACCTCCAAGATATCAACTAACCTGACTTTTAACCCTTCTTTCTGTTGGAAATTACTGACAGTTTGCCAGCTCCACCCCCACATACACACCTAATCCTTTGGAAGAGCTGTGGGAGGAAAAGCAATTAGCTCCTTCAATGTGAGAAGGAGACTGAAACACCTCTGAGACAACAAACCTTTTCAACAAATAAGAATAAAATAAAACACAGTGTCAAACAGTAATTTTGCCTAGCCCAATGATAAAAAAGTCACAAAAATGTAAGCTCCACCTGTAATACAGTAATTTCAGAGAAGATATACCCTGTAAGAAACACTTTGCTCCAGAGAAAAATAAAGCAGTAACAGAAGATATACCTTGCAAAAGACAATTTGAATCAGAAGATTACAGCAGTAATCTGTTAGCACACACCTGTAGGCACACCTTGTAATAATGCAGAAGAAGGTATACCAGCAACAACAATTTGAATCAGAGAAAAATAAAGCCATGAAATGTTAGCAACAAACAGTAGCAATCCCTGTGAGTAAAAAATAAAAACACCACCACACAGTAAATCTGCTTAGCCAAACTAAGTCTTAATCCTTCTCCCTTGCTCTGGTAAGTTTCTCTACTCTGCCTTTCAAGCAGTCTTAGAAGGAAAGAGCTCAGGTGAAGCTAGGTGCCTTGGCCAGCAAACCAAGTCTTCTACCCACCCTGAAATCCTAGTTCTCTGCTTGTGACATCAGAACTATTTCCACAGCAACAGATTGTGATGTCACAAGCATAAGATTAGGAATTCAAGAACGGTACAGTAGAACAGTCAACAAAGAAGAATCGCACTCCCTGACTTTTTTTTTTTTGCTCCAGGCTCCCTCCCCCCAGGCTGGAGGGTTCAGCGCCCTGCCCAGCTCGCCACCCCCATGCCCAGGCCCCCCCCCCATGGCTGGGCTGCCAGGTGGTTGCCCCTTCCCCAAGGAACACAGTCTCTTGCCCTGGCTTACTACCCAGGGCAGGGCCACAGGAGTGGGTTCCCCCCCCATCCCCCGGCAAGTCGCAGCGGAGGCGGGGGTTGTCATGAACAGAGATGGAATTTTTCCAGTATACTGAGATCCCTGGGGTGGGGACATGCAATGATGCCAGCATCCACCCCCCTTGCGTGAGGTGTCTGCAGCGCAGTACCCCCAGCCTCCACCAGAGGTCCACATAATGCCAGACACCCCGAGAAAGAGAGCAGTCCCTGGATGCTCAATCCTCCCGGTCAGCCCAAGTTTGTCAGTGAACCCAGGATGTCGGCACCGCAAGCAGACTCCTTGCCGATGCACCAGTGGGTCGGCGCATTCCCTGACTCTTATCGGTGCAGTTGCCTGACTGAAAACAGGTGACATTGGAGCAACAGGAAGAAAAGGATGATGCACATATAGATGCAAAAATTAAACTAATGAAAAATGTATTATAAATAACAGCGTCATGACATCACCACGCTGCATATCATGCGCATGCCGATGTCTACAGCAGCAAGCTGCAGAAAGAATGAGACCTCAGACACTGAGCCAGCATGGCTTTCTGGCATGGCATCAACCTGATACTGTTTGACGAGACTTCACTCAAGGCGGAGCACCCTGTTGGTGTTTGAATCAAGAAATTGCGAGTGAATTTAAGCTGTTATTTAACTAAAGCTATTTAAAATGAAATTGATGTCTCATGGGGCTTTGCATCGACTTAATATATGTATTTTTGATACTTATTACATAGATCCACTCTCCTTGATAAAGCACAGGTTTTGTGTGAAATGGAGTTTGAGGCAACCAGTCTTTTGAATACGATATGAAATAAATGAACTAAGCTACTAGTAAACACTTTGCAAAGATGCTTTTTTAGAGTCTTTTTTCACCCCTTAAATTTATAAATAACCAAGTCGCTGCAAGCAACTGACCACTACATACGATAATCAGGGCCTAGGGAGTTTGAAAGTTGCACTGAATGATTAATTACTTGCTGTGGTTTAGATATTCACGATAATGTTTTTAACTGCTGCATTTTCATAGCCATATGCGCCCAGTCCTGTTTTTGTTTTTTTCTCCAGTCATAGTATAGGCAGCAGGAATGGAGGGAGTTTAAGGGAAAAAGATTCTGTTTCTACGAAAATGTCTTCAGTAATAAAAGCGTGCTGTGTCCTAAAATTGAATTTTTGGGAGACTGTTGTGTAGTGGAGTTGTGCTTAGACCTGGAAAAGCACTTCAAAACATGTTAACAAATGATTTGTGTAATAGGCAAGGCAAAATTTATTTAAAAGATGCCCAATCCCAAAGGCTCTGGGCGCCATACAAATTTTTATAAACAGCATTTAAAAACAAAACACAACATCACAAAATTTTATACTAAAAATAAAAGAATAAATAACTCCAATAAAATCTCAGACTCTACTACAGTTTATAATTTATATAACAAAAGCTTGGGAAAAAAGGAGTGTCTTCAAGCGAGCCTTAAAAATAACCACAGTGGGTGCTTTCCTGACCTGAGCTGGCAATGAGTTCCACAGAACGGGAGCCGCAACACTAAAGGCTCTATCACCAGCTGATTTAAGCCTCGTTCTGGGAATGGTCAGGAAGCCACCACTAGAAGATCGGAGAGGGCGGGTACAGAGGGCAGGTGTCAGAAGGTCCGACAGATAAGCAGGGCCCTGCCCATGTAGGGCCTTATAGGTGAGAAGACCCACCTTGAAGAGGATTCTCCACCTGACTGGCAGCCAGTACACTTCGCACAACACCAGTGTAATATGGCAAAATTTTTGCTGCCCAGTCAGTAACCGGGCAGCTGCATTTTGCACCAGCTGCAGTCTGTGGAGAGATCCCCCTGTGACCATGAGGTAGAGCGCATTACAGTAGTCAAGCCTAGATGTGACTAAGGCATGTATCAAGGTAGGGAGGTCCAGAGGCAGAACAAGGGGTTTAATCCTGGCAATATTTCTGAGATGTAAAAAAAAGGTACGAACCATGGAGGATATTTGAGCCTCCATGGTTAAGTTCCTGTCCAGAATCACTCCAAGATTTCACACCCAAGAGGAGGCCTTCAATGACACAGCTCCAAGAACAAGTCCAGTTTCTGAGTCAGAGGCCATCCTATCACGAACTCTGTTCGACTCCACTACCAATACCTCCGTCTTGTCAGGGTTCAATCGCAACCAGCTGGAGGCCATCCAGTCATTGATCTCAGCCAGACAGATATTTAGCACATCCACTGTGTTGGATGTTCCTGGGAAAAAGGACAAATATAGCTGAGTATCATCGGCATAACAATGAAAACCCAGACCATACTTCCTAATGATCCCTCCCAGGGGCAGCATGTACACTGTGAACAACATTGGGGCCAGTACTGATCCTTGAGGGACTCCACAAAATAGGAGACTGGGTGTAGATGAAGAATTCCCCATCATAACCCGTTGCCTCCTGTTAGTAAAAAAGGACTCAAACCAGTTGATGACAGTACCGGTGAGTCCACATAACTCCCTAAGGCAGACAAGCAACACACAATGGTCCAGTGTCAAATGCTGAAGAGAGATCAAGGAGAACAAGAATTGTCCTGTCCCCCCGATCTCTTGCCCTGAGGAGATCATTCTGCACTCAAACAAGCGCAGTTTCTGTGCTATGTCTAGCTTGAAATGCTGACTGGAAGGGTTCGTACAACTCGTGAGTCACGAGGTGCTCTTCCAACTGAAGCACTACCACCTTCTTCACCACCTTCGCCAAAAATGGAAGGTTGGATATAGGACGGTAATTTGCCTTGATCTCCGGATTCAAAGATGATTTCTTTAGGAGGGGTCTCACCAGAGCCTCCTTCAAGGCATATGGAAAGACCCCCTCAGATAGGGAACACCGGACAATCAAGGCAAACACCGGGCCAACAGAGTCAACACATCTCATTAAGAAATGCGTTGGCACCGGGTCCAGTTCACAAAAGGTATGCTTCAAGTTGACTGCCACCTTGATGACCTCAGTAACCTCCACTGGTCTAAACTCCCCCCAACTAGGTGGAGTGCAATCAGAACACATAAGGCGACCACTGTCAGCTATAACATTGCTGGCTGAAGAAGCCACCCTCCGGATCATGGACACCCTGTCCAAGAAAAACTGAGCAAACTCTTCACACTCTGTATTAGGAAAAAAAAACCTCCTGGGCTGCAGACAAGCAGGATGGAGAAGCCTGTCTACAGCCCGGAAGAGTAATGCTGTTCGGTTCTTCCCGGCAGCAATCTCTCTGGACAGGAACGCTGCCTTCTTACGGTTGACTGCCTCCTGGTACGCACTATAATGCATACGCAGGACCAGTTTGTCCCCCTCCAGGCAGGACCTCCTCCAGCAGCGCTCTAACCTCCGACCCATCCTCTTCATCTCCCTGAGATCCCGCCAACCACGGGGGACCTCAGGTATGAAGTTCTGGGTCATACACGGACAGGTGCGAGGGAGTTGATGGTGTCAGATAACACCCTATTAGAGGTGTCAACCCCAGCACCAACACCTCCGACGCATGCAGCACCCACACTAGACAATTTAACTGCCTCCGAAAAATCCTCAGGGGTCAAAACCTGTAAAGGGCAACAGCTAATCATCTCAGCAGGGGAAGGGCTTTTGGCGGGAGCCCCAAGCATGAACTGCACCGTGCAATGATCGGACCAAAATACTCGATCAATCCTGAGATCGCTGATCTCAAGCCCCAGTGAGAACACCAGGTCCAACATGTGGCCATCCTGATGAGTTGCTGCAGTAACAGCTTGCGTCAATCCTAAGGAGGACATGATCTGCAGAAAATCATAACTACATCTTTGATTCCCATCGTCGACCCAAACATTGAAATCCCCCAGAAAAACACATCTGGGGGATCCCAATGTTTCGTTAGCGACGAATTCAGCAATCTCCTGCAGGAAATTCCCTATCAGCCCAGAAGGGCGATGGATGAGGAAGATCCTGCAGCCCGCGCCAAGTCCTCCATGAGTAGCCACACGTTCAAATGAACCTGGAGTTCTCATTGGGTGCCCGGTGAAGGTCAGGCTCGATCTAAAACAGATAGCTACACCACCACCGGTGCATTCCACTCTGGGGCAGTGCACCACGGTATACCCAGGAGGGACTGCGGCCTCAAAACAGGGCCCGCATTGTCTCCCACCCAGGTCTCCGTGATGCAAGCCAGATCAACCGAAGAAATCAAGGCAGGAATAATTGCCGTCTTATTTCTAATCGATCTGGCATTGCAAAGCACTGCCGTCAGGGGACTGGAGGGTGGCATGCAGCCCTGGTTACCTGACACGTCTGGTGGACTCCTGGAGATGGACACCAACCACGTCTGGCCTCTCCTGGGTGCCCATCGTAGCCCAGGGCGCCTTCTGGACCCAACAACCTCTATCCTACCATCACCCGAAATACATGGGTCTCCCCACTGTCCACAATCAGCACGACTTCTTCTAATCCCCACTTCCCAACAGCGTCTAGCAGTAGTGTCTGACACTGGGAGGGGGATAAAAGGATGCATATCATGTAGTAGTGAGCTCCCATAGGTAATCCTAACCCCCTTAAATCCTCCCATATAACCCCTACACATCCTAAAATGCAAAATACAATAATTAACTATCAAAATTAATCAAACACAATTAAACAATACCTAAAAAGTCTGCCTAGCCTATTCAGATAACAAAACTAGTACAATTAGTTAACACTAAAAAGCAGGATGAACTGCTTCACAATAGTGCTCTCCAGCTAGGCTATTCCCTACGTCAGTAATAAATTTAAACAGTAAGATATAAAATATTAGTCTCTCACACTATTAAGAGGCACACAAGGAGAAAACCTGCCCTTTTTTCGTTCTTCATCAGCTGGAAAATTTTCAGTACTGAGTGGCGCTCGCGCCACTCACACGCTTGCGCTTGCGAGCGGCGCAGCAATTTAACAGAGACACAGTCCCCGCCCCTCCAGCTCACAGGTATCGGCTCCCCCCACACCTCTAAACCAATGGAAAACAGCAGGACCCACTGCCCAGTTTCTCACACTGTGCAGGTCCTGACCAGTCGGGAGGGCAAATCGGGGGCTTCAAAACCCACAGGCAGGGGAGCACAAGTTCATTCACTTAACAGATGTCCCAGAAACACCTAGCCGCTTACGAGCGGCGCTGCAGTTCTGTCCAAAAGGCAGTCCAACATACGGACTAGCCGCTTGTGAGCGGCGCAGCAATTTAACAGACACAGTCCCGGCCCCTCCAGCTCGCAGGTATCGGCTCCCCCCACACCCTCTTCCTTCTTCTGTTCACCCTTCTAATACACCGTTATGAGATGTATTGACTGTTTTTGTTTAAATGAATGACTTTTTATTATTTCTTTATTATCACTGACTTATTATCATTGTTATATTTAGTTATTATCATTGCTGTGTTTTGTCTTCATGACACCAAATTGTAACCTCAGTCTTGCTGTGGTGCACCTGTTGTTACTTTAATTGTACTTATTACTGTTGTTCGTGCTTGGTCTCACCATCAGGAATGTTGGCCTTGTGACTGATCCAGTTAACTGTCCATTGCCTTCTGTTGTACTGTTCGGGTCATACCTGAAAATGGGCATTCATTTGCCTAGTGTGTCTACCCCATTAAAAAAACAAATGAATAAATGACTAAATGCATTTTTTACTGCCACCAAGCCTGGCTTGTGTTAACCATGTTCACCGTTTACTGCTGTCCATTTTCTTACTGGTCATTCTATGATGTCTGTTCCAGTGTTGCACCCTGCTCCGTGATCAACACTAAACAGCAGAACTGGCATCAGACAGTGTCCAGGAAATCTAGGAATAATAGCAGTAAACCCTTAAGAGGGGGAGAAAAAAAGAGACACTCGTAGAAAAAAAAAAAAAAAATTTAAAAATGCTCTTTACAAACTCTGTACAAATAAAATACAAACAATAAGAATGGACTCGTACCATAACAACGCTGGCACCCAAGTGCAGTACTAGTGGTGTGCTGTACTGTCGGGGTATGCCATCCACGTGTCGTTAAACCCAGGCTCTGTCTGTCTTATCTGGTGGTTGCTTAGGTCGGTGTTAGGCACTTTTCAGAATGAGTAGGCAATGCTGCAGGTAATGTTGACATTCAAGAGGAATGTGCTCGCCACTTTTGACATTAAGTAAATAAAATATCATTTTGATGAGTAAAAGTGCCTTAAACTTGGGGACAAAAATCCTTTTCAAGTATCTGTAGAGCATTTCCAAGAGTTGGGATGAGTATAGGTACTCATCAGAACTTTTTTCAAGAATATTTCTTAAAATATGTTGAGTAAAATGGGCCAGAACTCCCCTTATCTGGAGTACTGAGAGTAGAGACATTTCCCTGGTCCTGGACAATTTTCCCCCCTTCACTAATAAAAAAAGCTCCAAAACAAACAAAACAGCTTATTCTGGTTTAATTTCAACTGGTTTGCATCTCTGTTCCCTCCTCCACAGGATAAGGCTGAAAATAGCAGTATTGTCTAGCTCTCCTTTCTTGGTCAACAAAAACTAAATAAGTAAATCAACTAAAGCCTATTAGAAGAATGGGCTCCACTGAAAGGTGAAATAAAAGGGTGTTGTAAGGTAGGTTTCCAGTCAGCTGGTACTTGTAGCATCATTAATGTTTATTATGAGAGGTGATCCGGAACATCCTCTTCAGTTAGAAGGCAAAATCAGCAAAGGTCAGTAATGTGATCTCAGTGGCCACAGACCAAGTGGTATGTGAGACAGGAGCAGCAAGGCAAGGAGCGCCTTTGCTGCAGCACCTCATAAATTATACACCTGACTGTGTTCGTTAAGTGCCTTGGCAATGTTTGATGGACAACTTAATTGAAGTTAAATGCCCCGACATTTAGGGAGGCGGCAGCGGGAGGTTCTTCTAATCTTTCAGAGGGGAGCCTTCAAGTCCCAATTATCTAGTGGCAGGGTCCCCTTACGTCTGGGGGGTGGGGTTGAGGGAGGCTGTGATTTACAAAGCCGTTTTATGTTTTTAGTTCATTCCAGTTTTCAATTCTGAAAAAAGTCTCCCTTATGTGGTGCAGGGAGAGTGGTTTGGTTGGTACTGATAGCATCATAGAACAGTTATATTCGCCAGTTTGCATCATGTGTCTGTTAGATGTATCTTGTCTTGTGTGACTCACTGCAAGGCTAAGGAAACAGTATTTTTGGTTGCACTGACTGATCTTTGTAAGTCAGTTACTGTGTATTAACCAAAAGCAACCTCTTTGGACCTAAAACTCCCAGCTCTGCAGTATCTGATGGTCCTTGTGTTATCCCTGCATTGTGTGGAATGCACCTTGCTGGGACCTGTACTCCCAACCCTGCAGTATCTGAGGGTCCCTGTATTATCACTGCACAATAGGGAAGCATCTTGCTGGGACTTGAACCCCTAGCTCTGCGGTTACCTGAGGATCTCTGTGTTATCACTGCAGTGTAGGGTTGCACCTCACTGAGACTTGAACCCCCAGCCGTATAGTATCTGAGGGTTCATATGGTATTACTGCAGTACAGAAAAGGATCTAACTGAGACTCGAACCCCCGGCATTGCTGTGTCATAGGGTCTCTGTGTAATTTCTGCTGTGTGGGGATGCACCTTAATGTGACTTGAGCCCCTAGCTCTGCAGTATCAGATTGTCCCTTTAGTTATCTTTGCAGTGTGAGGCTGCACCTCACTGGGTCTGAAACCCCTACCCTGCAGTATCAGAGGGCCACTGTGTCATCTCTACAGTGTGGGGGAAGTCCCTCACTGGGAGTTGAGCCCAGAGCCCTGCAGTATCAGAGGGTCGTTGTGTTATCACTGTAGTGTGGGGCAGCACCTCACTGGGTCTGAAACCCACACCTGCCTGTCTAGTAGCAGAGGGTCCCTGCATTGTCCCAGCAGTTGGGTGAGTTGCCTCACTGGGATTCAAACTCTTGATAATTGTTTGAATGGCTGATGTTCTGAGCAGGATTCCAGCAGTGTGATATGTTGTGTCTCTGGTACTGTACTTTTCTCTGCACTGCGGATGGTGTCTGATTAGATGCCATGATGCCTGTGGTTGAGCATATCTTCTGCCACCTGAAGTGTCACCTGCTGACGAGTGTGCGTTTGGAGGCAGGGAATCAATCATGCCTAACTGCAAAAATCAGTGCCAGCTTATGTATTATTGCCTTGGTGATCTCATCTGGCTGGAGCCCAGTACTGAGAAGCCAGGATTTAGAGTTGAAGCATTAGTCAACTTGCTTGATGTTCTATTAAGAGACAGTGAGGGTCATGTGTCTGGTATATGACTCGCAGCTGTTCATCTGTCTGTCTGTCCATTTGTCCATCCGTCCATCCATCCATGTTAAGAGTAGGTAGAAAATTAGGGATAATCAAGAAAGAAGGACTAGAGGCGACTGGTCTGTGCAGAAATGGTAGGGAAGAATGCTGTAGGAGGTAAAGATACCACTGTGGTTCAGCAGAGGCAGTGAGAGAAAAATGAAAGACAAGAGTTTAGGAAATTGGGAAGGGGTCTCAAGCAAGTAGCTACTTCTGTCACTTTCTCAGAAGTACTACCTACGAGAGGCAAGGGAGAGCATAGGAGTGCATGCACCAGGAACTTTTAACTCATGGTTGAAGAACCGGTGCTATGAGGAAGTGTTTGGATTCATTGGTGACTGGGGACCCACCTGGAGGATGGAGGTTTGTTCAAGCCTGACGGCCTGCATCCATCCTGGAGGAATCAAGCACTCAATGATAAGTTTAAATGCTACATTGATAAGCATTTAAACTAGCAAAGGGTGGCAGGCCAGCAAGGAGGGTACCTACTTGACTACCCCCACAGCTAGCAGTGGAACCAGTGAACCAGAGGAGGGCTATCTCTGCAAAGCAGTGTGCAAAAGATGGAGATTAGTGCCCAAGAGGTGGATAGGCAGAAAAGGGCAAAATTCAGCAGAAGGGCAGACAGCAAGGAGAACCAGGGATAAAGGACAACCAAGGAAGGGGCTGGAGTAGAACAGTGAAACAGTCTAGGGAGGTCAAATCATGGAAAGCCATGTGTGCAAATGCCAGAAGCCTAAGCAACAAGATGGAAGATCTGGAGGCTGTCATGGTGCAGTCAGACCTGGACATTGTGACCATCACTGAAACCTGGTGTAATGATAACCACGACTGGGAGATGGCCATACCTGGCTACAACATATTCAGAAGAGACAGAGCAGGCAGGAAGGAGGAGGAGGGCACTATATGTGAAAAATGACATAAGGGCCACAGAGATCCAGGAGGAACAAAATGGGGGAGAGATACTGTGGGTTAAGCTGGAAAGGAAAATGGGAACAGCCATCCGCACAGGTGTGGTCTATAAACCACCAGCTCAGGAGGAAAAAACAGATAGGGAGCTGATGCTAGCCATCCAAAGGATGGCAGACAGGGGTGAGGTAGTACTGGTTGTAGACTCAATATCCAGGACGTGGACTGGGGCATCCCAGCAGCAGCATCAACTAGAGCAGATTTATCCTGACTCCTTCAGGGTGCCTTCCTCAAGCAACTGGTCATGGAACCAACTCGGCAGAAGGCAATACTGGACCTTGTGCTCACAAACAGGGACAGTGTGATGGGGTAACAGTGGGGGAGCACCTGGGGAACAGTGACCACCAGTCATTGTGGTTTGAAATCACAAAAAGAGCAGAACCAAACTACACAAAAACACGTATCCTGGATTTTAGGGGGGCAGACTTTGGGAAAATGGGGAGATACTTGAAAGAGGCATTAAGGGGAATGGGACAGGAATCAGGGGTTGAGGAACAGTGGGCAGTATTTAGAATGGGGATTACAAGAACGACAGAATTATGCATTAAGCAGGTTAGCAAAAGGAAGAGGAGACCATTATGGTTTTCCAAAGAGGTAGCAAAGAAAGTGAAAGTCAAAAGATTGCATTCAGGCAATACAAAAGACACAGGCAGAAGGGGATAGGGAGAAGTACCTGGAGAAGCAAGGGAGGCAGGGAGGTCAGTAAGGAAGCCAAAGCTCAGACAGAAGAACACATTGCAAAATCAGTGGGTAGAGGGACAAAACCTTTTACAGGTACATATGAAAAAGAAAGACAAAGGAGGGATAGTGAGACTGAAGGGGAGGATGGGGCCAGGAGGATGACAACAGTAAAGCTGACATATTGAACAGGTATTTCTGCTCAGTCTTTACTGAGGAAGAGGAGGGTAATGGGTCTGAAGGAGTACAAGGGTGAGAATGGTGCAGAAATGGACACAAGTCCCTTTACACAAGAAAGAGTCCTGAAGGAACTGGAAGTAATAAGAGTTGATAAAGCAATGGGGCTAGATGGGGTGCACCCAGGGTCCTTAAGAACTAAGAGAGGTGGTGGCTGAACCTCTGGCTATCCTGTTTAGCTGATCACTGGAAACAGGGAGGTACCCAAAGACTGGAGGACTGCAGATGTAGTCCCCTTATACAAAAGCAGGAACAAAGAGGAAGCAGGAGCTACAGACCAGTCAGCCTCACCTCGATAGTGGGGAAGATCATGGAAGCACTGCTAGGAGAGATTGGTGAACATCTGGTTGTCAATGGACCACAGGGACCTTAGGCAGTATGGTTTCACCAGGGGAGGCTGTCAGACCAACCTCATTGAATTTTTGACTAGGTGACTAGAGAGGTGGATCAGGGGAGGGCAGTGGACATGGCCTATCTGGACTTCAGCAAGGCCTTTGACACTGTGCCACATAGAAGACTATTACACAAACTGGGGAATATGGGTGTGGGCAGGACAGTAGTGTGGTGGATAGGTAACTGGCTGGGTGGCAGGACACAGAGGGTGGTGGTAAATGGCTGTCACTCCACAGAGGGAAGAGTGACCAGTGGGGTGCCACAGGGATCAGTGCTGGGACCGGGTCCTATTCAACATCTTCATCAGTGACATTGCAGGACCTAGAAGGCAGAATTTCACTGTTCGCTGATGACACAAAGCTCTGTAACAGAGTAGACACACCAGAGGGTGTAGACAGAATGAGAAGGGACCTGCAGAAACTTGAAGAATGGTCAGGGGTTTGGCAGTTGAAATTCAATGCAAAGAAGTGCAAGATAATGCATATGGGGCACAAAAACCCTGGCACAATATATCAGTTGGGGGTGAGGATATAACATGCACCAAGCAGAAAAGGGATCTTGGGGTTATCATCTCTGATGACCTCAAGGCAGGGAAGCAGTGTGACAAGGCAGCAGGTAAAGCAAATAGGATGCTGGGATATATAGGCAGGGACATCACTAGCAGGAAAAGGGAGGTCATAATTCCGCTATACAAGACACTAGTGGGGCCCCACCTGGAGTACAGTGTACAGTTCTGGAGATCATACCTACGTAAGGACATAGACAGGGTAGAGAAGGTTCAGAGGAGGGCAACAAAGATGGTACATGGATTGCATCACAAGTCCTATGAAGACAGGTTGAAGGAACTGAACATGTACTCCTGGAGGAGAGGAGGAGAGAGGATATGATAGAGCGTGCAAGTATCTCACAGGGAGGAACAGGGTGCAGAATACACTATTTTAAGTGAAAAGATGTTCCAGGACTAGAGGGCATGGGATGAAGTTGAGGAGGACGATTCAGAGGAAACATGAGGAAGAATTTCTTCACAGAACGGGTGGTGGACAAGTGGAACACCCTGCCAGAGGAAGTGGTGGGGGCTGAGACAATCATGGGATTTAAGAATGCATGGGATAGACATAAAGGAATTCTGGAGGTCAGGGTAAGGGGCAACAGACTTCTAGGAAAACATAAACTGAATTTACAAGCTCAAATGGGCAGACTGGGTGGGCCATAGGCCCTTATCTGCCACACTGTCTATGAATCTATGTATTTGTTAAATGGGTGAGGACAGGGGGCATATCTGGAACTCATAAGAAAAGCCAGTACAGTACTGAGGTTGGCAAAGGCTAAAGTAGAAGTAAGCAAAAACCCAAGGGAAAGTGTGCTTGTATTTGGCCGTGAGCAATGAATAACATACAAAGCAAGTCAAAAACACAAGTTATGGTGCACTTGAAAAATAAGCAGAATAACATTGTTTATTGCGACAGTGTAGGGAGAACAAAAGAAAGGTACCTCAGTGCTTGAACCACTCAGGATTCTTCCTTGTCAGGGGTCCTGAGAAAGAACCCTGAGCAGTTTAAAGCCCTGTGGTACAGTATGGAGTATAAGGTTGATTTTTTAATTGTCTTTTATTTTTTGTTAAAAACAAACAAACAAACAAAAAAACATTTTTTTATACTATTAGTGAGATTAAGAGGATATTATAGGCCCTGCCTTTGCCATCATGAACGTACGTTTGTGACTCACAAAATCGTTTTCTTGAGCAGGTGATCGCCTCAAAACGAGAAAAATATTGATGGCTTTGTAGGGTTATGTCTGTGAATATGCAGCCAAAATCCGCCACATTTGCAGGCGCTTTGTCACTTGTTACGCAAGCTACAAATATGCCGCAGTAAGCTGCATTATGCAGCTGCTTTATTTTTTTCAGACAATTTTTATTAAGTTTCACAGAAGAAATACAACATGAATATCCCATTTAAAAAGGCCAAGTATGAACAAGTACATACATCAAACAATACGTTTAAAATGCAAACAGTAGATAATAGCCTAATTATCTTTTTATGTATCAAGCAGAGATCCTTGGTCTATGACAGGACAAAGGGTCAAACATTCAGGTTTGTCCTATACATTATAAATATACTGATCTAGGTAACAGTAAACCTTTAGTTACACCGAGTTCCTGTGGTGACTCTAACCAAGAGAAAAATGGGGTCCATACTGCGTTATATGTATGAACAGTTTTTACATTGCAATAGCTAATGTATTCATTAATAGCTGCTTTGGACAGGGCCTTGACCCATTCGTCTAACACAGGGGCATGTTTGTCTTTCCAGTGGCTCAGGACCAGCCGTTTGAAGCATAAATAGGTTGTTGAAATCCATCCTTCTTCTGCTGGAGTCATGGTTATTAGCAAGATCGACTCACCCAATATAAAAATTCCTGGGTCAAAGGGAAAGTTATTTTGTAGGATTTGCTTACATGCTTCCCAAATAGTTACCCAGGCGGGCCTCAGAATTGGGCATTTCCACATGATGTGAACTAGCAAGCAAGCAATCTTTATTTGTGGAACGCTATTCCAAGAAGACCATAGCATTGTGCATAAAATCATAAAACAACAATCAGCAGAGCCATACTCATAGAAACAGATAATAAAACAGCAGGACTTTAAATGTTAGAAAATGCTTAATCAAATAAATAAGGTTTTAAGGCAGATTAAAAGGCATCAATGGATGGGCACTCTAACCCGATGAGTTAGAGAATTCTGCAGGTTTGGGGCTACAGAAGCAAATGAACTGGCTCCCGAGGTTGTCAAATGGACCCTGGGAATCTCTAGCAATCACTCGTCGGCTAAGCGGAGAGGACGAAGGGGGCGGTAGGTATGAAGGAGATCTTGTGGGTGTTGCGGTCCCTGTCCGTATAGGGCCTTATAGATCAGTAATTGAACCTTGAAGGTGATCCTCCACTGCACTTGCAGCCAGTGCAGGCCGTGGAGCACAGGTGTGACATGGCAAGATCTCGGTAAGCCAGTCAACAACCCGGCAGCCGCATTCTGCACCAGCTGCAGGCCGCGAAGGTCCACCCCCGGTAGCTCTAGGTATAGGGCATTGCAGTAATCAGGGCGCAAGGTCACAAAGGCATGGACCAGTGTCGGAAGATCATCAGGTGGGATCAGGTGTTTTATCCGGGCGATATTCCTCAGATGGTAAAATGAGGTCTTGACAACAGCTGACACCTGAGTCTTAAATGTCATCTCGCTATCAAACATAATGCCCAGATTCCGCACCCAGTCAGAGGCCACTAGCTGGTTGCCTCCTGGCCAGAGCCCAGATGGCTGCCTAGCTGATAACCCCTCTACCTGATGATCTGGGTCCACAACCAACACCTCAATCTTATCCGAATTCAGCCTGAGACAGTTGGCACTCATCCAGTCCTGAATCTCAGAGAGGCAGTTGTTGAAGACCAAAACAGCGTCATTTTGTTCTGGCACAAAGGACATGTACAGTTGAGTATCATCTGCATAGCAATGAAAACTCAACCCGTACCGCCTAATAATGTCTCCCAACAGCAGCATATACATCATGAACAACATGGGAGAAAGCACCGAGCCCTGTAACACCCCACATGGCCGGGGGAGGGAGCAGAGGAAAACACCCCCTCAACTCCATTGTCTGCATCCTGCCCATGAGGAAAGAATGGAACCATCTGAAGAGTGTACCAGACAGCCCACAGAGTAGCTGCAGGCCCTCTAGCAACACCTTATGGTCCATGGTGGGGCAAATGCTGCAGAGAGATCAAGGAGGACCAGCATGGAATGGCTCCTCCGATCTCTCGCTCTCAGGAGATCATTAAGTACCTGAACCGACGCGGTCTCAGTACTATGCCTCTTCCTGAAACCGGACCGGAGAGGATTGTAGATATCATGGGTGGTCAGATGCTCCTCAAGCTGCAACGCGACTGCCTTCTCGATAACCTTGCCCACAAAGGGCAGATTAGAGACAGGTCTGTAGTTTGCGAGACAGTCAAGGTCGAGAGAAGGTTTTTTTCAAGAGGGGTGTCCAGAAACACTCCGGTCTCTAGCGAACACCTAACTATCTCAGCAAGGACCGATCCGATTACCTCTACGCACCCCCTCCAGGAGGCATGTTGGACCAGGGTCCAAACTACAGTAAGTCGGTTGCAAACCCTGGATCATCTTCACGACGTCCTCGATTGCCAGCTGGTTAAAGTCTGAAAAGACAAACCGGGTGCTTGTAATCTCGCACCGATTTCCGCTCTGCCCATTTGAGCGAGCTGTGCAGATCTCAGACCTGATGCTGCCAACTTTATCTGCGAAAAATCAAGCAAACTCGTCACACTTCTTCTATGAAAAGGCTCCCTGATTCTGGAGACAGGCTGGATTGCACAGCCTGTCCACAGTCCGGGAAGAGCTGAGCCGGTCGATTTCACAAGACTGCAATCTCCCTAGACAAGAACTCTGCCTTCTTACGGGAGACCGCAGATTGACAGTCCTTATAATGGGGCATCAATCTAAGTTTGTTAGTACTCAGGCCCGATTTACGCCAGCGATGCTCCAACCTTCTCCCCACTCTCCTCAACTCCCTCAGGGTCCCATCAAACCAAAGGGGCCGAAGGCGAAGGGTGAGGGGGTGAACCCGGCCAGGAGCTTTGGAGTCCAGAGCAGCCCCCACTGCCTTATTATAGGCCAGCAGAAGATTCTCTGGATCCACACTAACACTCGAAATCGTCGCTAGATCCAGAACCACCATAAGACCATCAGGGATCAAACCCCGCAAAGGACGGTACTGGACCGTCTCCGTATGGGCAGGTTGGGGGGGGCCACAAAACTGAACCCTATAGTGTGGTGATTGGACCACCTGACGGCTTACACTACCACGTTGGAGATCTCCATCCCCAGCAGGAACACTAGGTCCAACGAATGACCTTGTGTGTGGGTCGCAGAGGTAATCACCTATGTAAAGCCCAACGAAACCATCAGTTGGAGGAAGCCTTGACAAAAATGCGAAAGTTCATTGTTGTCCCAGGCATTGAAATCCCCCAGCACCAACCACCTGGGGGATTCCAACAACATCTCGACGATGAAGTCCGCGACTTCCTGTAAGAAATCCTTCTTGTCCCCAGGTGGACGGTAGACGAGAAGTATCCTACAGCTCACACCTGTGCCCACGATACTTTCAAAGGATCTAGTGACCCCAACTGGCACATCTGCAAGGCCCAGTTCCGTCTTAAAATAGATGGCTACCCCCCACCCTATGATCCAACCTTGGGCGGTGTATCACCGAGTACCCGGCTGGAACCGGTAACTCCAGAATGGCACTAGCATTCTCGTCCAGCCAGGTCTTGGTCATGCATGCCAGGTCGGATGACCCAACAAAATCAGCGGCTATTACTGTCTTGTTTCTAATTGACCTGGCATTGCATAACACCACCCGGGTTGGATGAGCAGTCGAGGTTGACCGCACTATCTGCCCACACAAAGTGGAGCCCTTGGGTTGGCCTCTGTAAGCCTACATCTCCAGCAGTTACTATCTAAAGAGAGGCCCAACTTATACATTTTTTTCTGGAGTATAATACCAGTTGTGAAGAAATTTAAATTGATTTAGTCTTCCTTGTAGATCCATGCTAGATTTATAGGCATTGCGCCAAATTATTTCCCACGACTGAGATGGAATTGAATAACCTAAGCTCTTTTCCCAAAAGCATTTAGTCACGCATGTAAGGTCCGGCCCTGCCTTATTAGAAAGTTTATACAGTTTACTAGCCCTGCCTTTACTACTAGTTATAGTAATTAAATTCTCAAACTCATTAGACAATGGGATGGCCAGGTTATTGTCTAAGATATCCCTTAATGCATCTTTGATTTGTAGAAAGGAATGGAACTGCATGTATGGCAGTTCGTATTCCTCTTTTAATTCAGTGAACGACCTGAGGATGCCCGTGTGAGGGTCTATTAAATAGTGTTAGTTAAGATCTTATTTCCAAATTTAATACCCAAGTTTTTCCATAGCGGAGTGTACTTAAGCATAACCAAGGGGCAGTGTAGTTGGTTGATAAAGTGTCTTATAGAATTGTCTGAAGTCTTCCATGAAGGGATGGGAATTAATACAGGTTGGGTAAATACCCAAGGCAACATGGTAGAGCAAATGGGGATATACACTAGATTGCTCATATTGGACCCACCTAGGTCTGATATTATTCAGTCTAAACCATTGGCATGTTTGTTTGAACAAGAAGGCTTGTTGATATTGTTTAAAATCGGGTAGACCCATACCACCCTGTTACCAGTGCTTTCTTAACTTTATCAAGCTGATTCTAGCTTTCTTTCCTTCCCATAAAAAGGTCCTAATAAGGGAGTCAATTTTTTTTAAACGAAATGGGGTGAATATGTAATGGTGTAACAATAAGTAGGTATAAGAGTTTGGGCCCCAGCATCATTTTCAGAGCATTTATTTTGCCCCAGCGTTACAAGTTAAGTTTAGCCCATTTCTCAAGATGTAACCTCATTTCTCCTAACAGGGGTTTCATATTGACGTGAACCAAAGTATCTAACATATTGGGAACCCCAACCCCCAGGTACCTAATAAACTCCCCCTGCCATTTTAAGTTGTTCTCTGTGCATATTTTTTTTAGTTTTTCTTTGTTTCCTTTTAAGGGAAGCATCTCAGATTTTGGCCAGTTAATCGATAGGCCAGAAAGTAATCTGAACTCTTCCAGGAGTTCCATGGTAGGTTTAAGAGACTTGTGAGGATTAGATAGGGACAGGAGTAAGTCATCGGCATAAGCAATAACTTTATGCTCCATCTTGCCTGTTTTGACCCCCATGATGATATTATTTTTCCTGATTAGGCATCGAAGAGGTTCTATAGCTAGGATGAAAAGTAATGGTGATAGGGGGCAGCCTTGTCTTGTCCCTCTTTCTTTTTACTTTCTATTTTCTTCCCCCTTCTCCACAACGCCTACCTTCCCTCAGGGACTCCCAAGGCATCATGCCCGCCAGGTCTTCGGGATACGGGTCCTTCACGCGTCCGCCCTGTCGTCGCCCTCGGATTACCCCCCCCGAATGGGGTGGGAGGCCTACCCCCAAGACTCCCATCCATCATCCAAGTGTTGGCCGGACTCGTGCAACCCCTCGCCAGTCCTGGTCTCGTGATGCCGGGGCCCATCTCCAGGCATCACTGCGGGTGATTTTCCACTTTTCTTGGGGAGTGGTATGCATCTGATGTCAAGGCGTTCCCGCCAATGTCCACCACTCCCAACCCTGTCTGTTTGCTCCGCATGCTTGCTGTACCTCTGGCCTCTGCCAGAGGTCAGTCAAGCGCTGAGACTGCACCCCCCTCCCTCCCAGGAGAGGAGAGCTGTCCTCCGGACGCTCAATCCTCTCCCTCCCCTGCCGACCCCCGATGGCCCAGGCTTGTTCCCAAACGTGGGTCACTGGCATGGCATGAGGTATGGCGTCCGCGCCTCAACCCTCAGCGCCACCGGGCCGGCCCTGTCCCTCTTTCTAAAGTAAAGTTCTCAGACAGAAACCTGTTGGTACAAATGTTTGCAGTTGGGGAGTGGTACATTGTGGCCACCCTTGAGATAAACTTTTCATGCAGTCCAAAGACCCTTTATACTTTATATAACAAATATCCACATTCAGTGGAATCGAATGCTTTGTGGGCATCCAGTGACAACAGAACAGACTTGTCCTGAATCTGGGAGGCCATTCATATAATAGACAGGATTCTCCTGACATTTTCAAAACCTGCTCTTCCTTTAATAAATCCTACGAGGTCACCTTGTATGCGAGTATTGAGAATGTTCTGTAGCCAGTTTGCCAGGATTTTAGTCCAGATCTTATAATCAATGTTTAACAGGGAAATTGGGCGGTAACTGGCTGGGTCTAGGGGATCTTTCCCCTTTTTTTAGTAAGACTGTAATAATTGCTTCGGACATTGTTGATTGTAAGCCCTTATTGTCCTCGGCTTCTGTGAATACCTTATGGAGTACTGGGCTGACCACATCATTCAAAAGCACATATACTTCTGTTGGCAGACCATTTGACCCTGGGGCTTTGGTCTTGGGCATATGGAAAATTGTCCCCTTAATCTTATCAATTGAAATAGCTTTGTACAGGTTTTGCTGTTCTGTATCCAAAACTTTAGGGAGTTTGGCTCCGGATAAAAATTGACTAATCAGATCCAAATCATTGCTACATTTGCTTTTGTATAAAGTTCTATAAAATGTTAAAAAAACGTAATTGATATCTTTGGTCTTAGTAAATGTGCTCTTCGTCTCATCCATTATGCTTTGTATATTATTCCTACTCTGAACCTGTTTAAGCCTGTAGGCCAATAATCTGCCCCCCCCCCCGATTCCCAGTAATTTTGCTGTGTTCTGAAGAGAGCGGCTTCAGCTTTCCCTGTACTAATTTTATTAATCTCATATCTCAGAAGTGTTATTTTCCTTAGAATACTCCAGCTGTCCCTCTTACGTGTTTTGTGTACTTTCTCTAAGTCCTCTAGTTCTTTCTCCTTTCTGGCTAGATATTTTTCTCTTTCTTTCTTTTTAAAGGATGAATAGCTTAAGATTCTGCCACTAATGTAGGGCTTATAGGCCTCCCATACCATGGCGTTAAATGTCTCCCCGTTATCAAAGTTCAAAAAATTGTTTTGTTTCATTTATAATCCAAGTCTTAAAATGAATATCATTGAGTAATGAACAGTTAAATCTCCAGTGAAAGGGCTTTATAGCATCAGGGTCCAATTGTAAAATGACTGAGACTGGGGCATGGTCTGAAATTGAGATTGTGTCTATATCAGCTTTCATCATGCCATTCAGCAAGTTGCTAGACAGCAAAATTATATCTATTCTGCTATAAGTTCCATGTTGATTTCAGTAAAAAGAGTAATCCCTTTTATCGGGATACATCAAAGTCTTTCATCCTGTCCCCTATAATCTTCCTAGCCCTTGAGTTGGTTACAGAACTAGATGGATTACTTCTGTCTATCCTATGGTCCAAGGCACTATTGAAGTCCCCATGTATCAAGACATTCTTACTTGAAATTTTACTAGCCTCTTCAAAGAAATCCTTAAAAAATATACTAGATTCCCCATTGGGCACGTAAATATTGCATTGAACGATATCTACACCATCACTTTGAACCCTCCAGAATTTGCCATCTACCATTGGGACCCATTCTATGGGATGAGGCAACAAAATTAATTGTTTTCTTTATAAGGATAGCCAACCCCTTCTGTTTTTTAATGACTGAGTAGTGAAAAACATCCCCCACCCATGACCTTTTGAGCTTTTCCATGTCTTAGTGTAAAAAGTGGGTCTTTTGCACTAAAGATATATCCGTTTTTAGCTTATAAAAGAAATAAATTATTTTTTCCCTTTTAATAGGTGATCCTAACTCCTTTACATTCCATGAGACACATTTTATATAACTTTGCTATCCCCCATTTAAGCAGTTTGGAAAGATTGTATCAAAACGTATAATATAATTATCAGGCCTATGAAAAATCTGAATATCTTTGATGCAAAAGAATACTTGTTCGCTGTATCTACACCTAGGGAGACCTAAAACTGAATACCCGATAGGTCTAGCTTCCTGAATATTTACTGCTAGTACCCTAACTATGAACATATGTATACTAACTAAGGGAGAACATGCTAGCATTAAAACCCTATCAAATACCGTTTGTAACCCATAAAACAAACTGTCTCTGTATAAGGTAATTCTAAGATGAGCATTAAAACTTAACTCATATCTACAAATAAAACCAATTAACAGTATGACCAAAAAACCATAACAAAACATTCTTAACAGGTTGACATGAATTGGTAACACTATAAATGAGCATACTTATGAAAAATAAAAGAAAAATGTAAGAGCAGTGAAAAGGTTTCTGTAAACTGTATTCAGCATGAAACTGTGATGCAAATAGCCAGAGAGTCCCAAAGGCCCTGGGTCACAAGTTCCAGTCGCACAACTAATAAAAATAAAAAAGGAAGGAAAATAACTCTTCAGACAGAGCAAACCTGTCATTCTAGGAGTTATAACCTTTGGCAGCCTTGTCTCAGTAGGTAGGAGCCACCTATATCAGGATCAGATTAATGACATACTTGACAGGACACAAGGGAGGGGAGGGGTGGCAAAGGGTCGGGGTGAGACAAGGTAATTCAGGGAAAACAGGATCTTAGAGATTGTAAAGGAGGTAAAAGAATTCAAGCTTATGGTGTTCTGCCACATGTTATACAGCTCTTTCACTTGCTTGTAGCTCCAGTGCGTAGATCTTAAGAAAGGCAGCATTTTTATTCCAAGGAACCATCTTAGTTCAAGACAGCTTAGCTTCAGACCAGTATTTGCCAGTGGTTGGCTACACAAAACAGTAGCCCCTTTAACTTGAGGTATTCTGAAATGTGTGAGCCTAGAGTATCAAACACGCTAAATGTACAATTTGCGTCACCTATATCTCTCGCTCTAATATCCACCTAGCTACCACCATGTATAGGCCAGTTACATTATCCCAAGAAACTTGCACATTGACATTACAACCTATCTGTACCACTATGTCTTGATGATGTAACTGTACCCAATCTTGCTATGCAACTATGTGAGTATGTAAATATGTTAACCATGTAACCCTGTGAAGATCTATACTGTAAGTGTAACCATGTTGCTATGTAACTATGTAAGTATGTAAATATGTTAACCATGTAACCCTGTGAAGATCTATACTGTAAGTGTAACTGTGTTGTTTATCTCGGTACTCTTTGATGAGGAGCCTTTGTAAACGAGTCTCTGACTCAGAGGATTGTAATTCCGATATGTACAAATAAATAAAATAAATACATTTTATGGCTAAGCGTAATAATCCACAGCTCGACGATTAATCATCTCCATCAATCCATAGTAGAGGCTTCCAGTAATTATCCTGCTTGTAGACCTCTGAACACCCATAAGAACATAAGGTTTAGGTAAACCATATATAGAGAGAAGCAAATCTATGTGTAGGAGCCAGGAGAAAGTAGAGGCAGAATACAGCAAGAAAGAAAGGTGATTTTAAAAGGAGAAATGAAAGCGAGAAAGGAAGAAAAGGGGGAAAGAGGGGAAGGAGAAACAAGAGGGCTGTGTAACATATATTATACCATGAACACCCAAAGAAACACAAAATCCTATATTCTGATTGGCTAGCCGGCACCTTTCTGCCGTGGTAAATCCCCAGATAACCCATGCAAAAGGTACCAGCCAGCCACACACGTACAAAAACACTCCGACCCCTGAACACAAACCCAAAGTCCGCCATATTGTCTCCCCGCTAACTGAGACGGTAAACCAAGAGTTTTAAACCTGAATTTGGAACTGCTCATTCAAAACAAGTGTGTCACATAAAGAAAACCTTTTTTCATACCTTGCAAGTCACACCCACCTCACCATTGTCAACTGCTCATCCACAAAACAAAAATACAGTTCAGCGTGAAATTCAAAACCACCTGATAAACCCCGATCGCAACCTCGGAACTGGTTGCATGCCAGCAGTACAAACAAAAAGTAAACTGCCTCCGTAAAGCTGAACAGTCAGAGTGACTGTGACATGACCCATAGAAAGAAGCAGCTCTAATATTCGCTTTTTCTGTGACTAGAGGCAGTTTACTTACACCTCTGGGACTCGGTCCTCACATCCTCAGTTGGAAGCTTGTGCACAGCTTTGCTCTGCTGGCGCTCTCAGTACATACTGTTGGTGCCTGCCAGTTGTGTAGTCACAGACCAGTCTCTCTCTCCGTCTTCCACTCATCTCGCCGAACACATTTCTGAACCTGTCACCAAAAACTATATTTAAAAAAAAAAAAAAAAGGACCACATTTCAGTTGTTCACTACACTCTGTCTTCTCTGTCAGCAGCACTTACTCTCATATTGTACCCAGCAACAAAGGACTACTTGATGTAGGATGGAAGAATATATGTACAAAAATATATAAAAAAAGAAAAATAAATTTATTTTTACTAATTTTTTCTATATTTTAATCATTTACACCTGGTATAATCATGATAAGCCACTCGGGATGTGTGGTTGTTAGAGTTTACACGGCTGGCGTGATTACCCACTGGCTGCACCTCGTGGGCAAACCACTTCAGCCGTGGTAAATCCCCCGATAACCCACACCCCCTCGTGGCTTATTGCTTAAATCTCAGCCTATTAATAAATTAAGCCTCTTACTGTACTGCATGTGTCTCAGGCTGTAGTTAAAAACATTAAAGTTACTCAAGCTTTACTGTAGATAGTATCACCTATTTTCTGCAAGTATAGTACACCACAATCTCGAGGTACTACCCTGTTTAGAGGCAATGAATCAGTGTGCCCTTTTATATATATTAATAGTTACCCAACCAGTAATACTGCATCATCTAAAACAGGACATCATAGATATATAACATCTGAAAATAAACTAATGGCAGTCCCAAGAAATGGCAAGCTGGTGGCTTCCAAGTTATAAATAAATAGAAAGGAAACATAATACAACCCAACAGCTAACAACATGAAGTTAGCAACTTACCACCATTATAGATGTCCAGTAGCTCCTGTGGGTGGGTAATCGGTAAACGGCAGCAATCTCACAGCATTGCGTAAGTTGGTGGCAGAAAAAGTATGACGCTTCTCCATCCAGGAACAGTCGCAGGGTAGCAGAATAACTGAGCAGCATGTGTTAATTCAGTATTGGGAGAGATTAGCTCCATTGACAAGATATGGTGTCTGTCGTGGTCCAAAGCATCATGGGACATCCAAGTGATACGGTGGAGTGGGGCATCCTGGGACATCCGGGTCATCACCACCTAGGGAGCAACCTGATTGGCCTGCAGTGTCTTCTTCCCTAGTTGGTTGTTCTCTGACCTCTGCTTCTTCCTCCATGCCCACAGCAGGGGGAGAGAAACAATTGCTGGGAGAGCCAAAGCTGGAGATGCTTGCTTTGCTTGACTTGTTTTTTGTAATAAAAGATGTAGATTTATAACAGTCTCCGGTAAGGCCCTTACATTTTTTATTGACAGTCTGTCAGCTGATTTGAGAGAGCTCAGAGAGATTCGAAGGAATTTTAATGCTGGCGGCCTTAGAATCCTAGGGTTGTCCGCATTCTAGGAGTGGCTCAACCCCAATGGCTCATGGCTGTTGTGTTTTGGAACGTGATGAAATTCAAAATTACTGTCAGGCAGTTGAAAATCATTATGACATTTTCTTAGCTTATTGTTAATAAAATCCCAGGCAGATTCTGGCGATTTAAAAGTGTGAGACACCCTGTTCACAGAAATAACTAGAGTTGCAGGGTACTTTATTCTGTAAGGGACACCCAATTTTTGTAAGCTTAGTCTAATTTCTGTATATGTCTTGCTCTGAGAAACCACCTCTGATGAGTAATCTTGAAAAAAGAAATATGGTTTCCATTCCAAGACACAGACCTCCTTTCTCTCACCAATTTTAAAATGTCCTCCTTCACAGGAAACCTTAGGAAGTATGCCACTATTGGTTGGCAGGGGGAATCCTGGTTTTGGTTTGGGTGAGAGTGTTCTGTGTGCTCTTTCTTTTTAAGTGGCAAACCCCTGCTATATTGTCAAACATTTGGAATAAATGCTTGCAAGAATCCAGCCATATTTGGACCCTCAATCCTCTCAGGTACTCCCACAATTGTAAGATTGTTTCTCTGACCTCTGTATTTGAGGTCATCCACCTTCTGCCACAAAAGCTTAAATTGATGATGGAAGAAATCATTGTCACTGTCTAACCTAGAAACTGTTTCCTCCACTGCTGCCACCCTTTGCTCAGCCTCTGACAATCTTTCATTGAATTTTTAGAATTTGTTTTAATAATATCCACAGCATTTTTGAGGCCAGCGATGTCAAGTTTTATGTCAGTCTGGTTTATTGTTATACGTTGGAGCATGTCCCTTATATTGTCCGTGTCGGTTTTATTTGATCCTGATTGTTGTGTTATGCCCGCCCCCACTAAGAACATCCGGCGTCCTGTTTGATTTTGCTGACGGCATTGTAAAGGTAGAAAAACTCACTATGAGAAAACAATGTTTTGTCAGTAGCGATTCCGCCCGCAATTTAACCTGTGTGCTCCACGGACTTTTCGGTTCACACTGTTGGGCTCTGTAGCAGCAGCCAAGTGGGTTAATTGTTTTTTTTTTTCCATAGGATTTCATGTCACGACTCACTCCTTGTAGAAGTTAAGCGGCCATCTTCGATGGCGGCTAGCCATGCACTTGCTTTGTGAGTGGCCCGTAGGATCCCTCACGAAGCACGCTACAGGTTTCTCGCAGTGAATGTCGCTATGCAGTATTCATCATGGGGTGTAAGAAAGGCGAAAGCTAGAGACGTCATTTGGTTATGCACGTTTCTTAAAAAGTAAGGAAACTGATTGCAGTAGATAAAGTAATAACAAGTGTATTTTTTTACTGCAGCTGTGAGGACTAAAACTCAAATTGTACAAAGTAGGGGGGATGAAAGCTCAGGCTAAGCAGTCCACAAAACCTTGGTGAATCTGCGGTGTGGTGTTCCTCAAGGTCTGAGCGATCATGCAGTGCTGTGATGGTGTTACCCTAATAGTGTACTGTTTTGTCAAATGGAGTCAAATGACGGCACAGCAATGCTTGCATAGAGGGTGCTGATCAGGGCTCCAGATAAGATTTTTTGGGGAGAGTATTTTACTCCTCGTTTCTAAACTCAGGTGAGTAAAACCAATTTCAGAGGAGTACATATGACTTGACGTAGTTGGCTGATAAGTACATTTTTGGTAAATGATCATATTTGTTATGTATTATTAAAAGTACACGTACAGAAAGCAGTAATATTGCAGTGGTGCTTTTATTGTTACACCGTACTTAGCACGCACACAGCACACTGCTAGGGGGATGGTGGGACCATAGTATACACAGCAATGTTTATTTGGAGTTAAAGTTAAATTATTTATTTACATTCAGTTATTTTGTTAAAAGTGTATAACAGAACAAATGGATTAAGCCTGCATAGGTATGGCTCTGAGGCAGCAGTTGTCTGGCTTGCTTTGCAGCACCCCCCCACACACACACACACACACATTTCCATACATGTTAGTATGTTACTTCATTTGTTTTAAATGGACCAACACCGACCATCCCTTGCTTGCTTCTGTATAATTCATACTTGAATTCGGGAATGCTGACTGTGTAGCATTACTGTTTGCGGCAACTTTCCTTCATCATCATCAACAGACAAACATAGTTCTAGGATCATGGATATGTTGTTCTTCCACACTTATTTGCATGTCCCTTTCCCCTTTAAGGATTGCCAGAAGTCTTCAAGCTGGCTTCTCCCACCCACCTGGGTGGTATAACCCTTGGCTCCGCCCCATGACGCCAGATCTCCCTTTCCGCTAGAAGATTCAGGTTGCCTGGTTCATGCATTTTGTAGGCCCTGGCTTCTAAACCTTCGATTCTTCTGAAACTTCGTCTAGTTCGCATTAGCGGCCGCGACTCTTCTACTTCGATTATTGAAAACAAGTCTTCCCCCGGATTTCGCTGGAGTTCGTGCAGCCAGAAAATGTTGCACACCGATCCCCATGCTGCGTGTGTCTACTGCTTGAGTGTTGGCCATGACACCTCGAAGTGTGACTTCTGCCTTGCATTTCACCCTAACGTCCTCAATGTCCATCTTGCATGCCTGAAGTTGGGGAGGCCGAAAAAATGAACCCTCCAGTGAAATCAAAGGAGGCCCGGTGGGCAGTTTCCAAGGCTGCGGGATCAGCCGAGCAATTGGAAGGTATGCAAACCTTCGAGAAGGAAGCGGCTCGGGCCACAGAATGTTCCTCTCGGGGCTTCTTCATTCCACTCAACCTGGGCTCCACCTTCTTGGGTTCTTTCTGAGAGTTGTGCCAGTCTCTCCCTACTAAGGGGGAGGGTCCTGTGGGCAGGCACTCCTCTCGGTACCATAAGCGGGAAAGGACCCGGGATCATCTTCATCTCGGCGAAGACGTTGTTGAGAACGGGAGAGATCCTTGTCCCAGGAACCGGCAGTCTCGACTTCGGTCAAGATCACCTCTTCGGCCACTGGCTTCTCATCCTTGCCATCTGGCCAGTCAACCGAACTGTCGATCAATGAGGTCGAAACTGTCATCGACCCGATCGACCCATTGTCGCCCCACTCCAGTCGATGACTCTCTTGATCGGACTCTGGTCCTTTCTTCCTCGGCAAGGAAACCCAGCCACTGGAATCTGTCAGAAGTGGTCCCCCAAACCGGAGGACACGGTCCCGCCCGGAGTCTCCCAGTCAACAGAATGGGGTCTGCCCGTGGATCAAGGTGACCTTGGCAGTCGACTGTTGTATCCGGATTCCTCGGATTCGGATGAGACCGGCCTACATTCTCATCCTGGGGATGATGAATTGGCTGGTGGGATAGAGACGGAGGGTGGTCCTTTAGCTTTTCAGGGCATTCTTCACCTCATCTCTGAGTCTACAGGGATGCCCCAGAACCTATCCAGAAAAAGGCAAGAGACATTCTTCAAAGAGGGGATACCCCAACGGAGGCCTTTCCTGTGGCCGAGGCCATAGTTGGTCCAGCTCTAGAACTTTGGCAGCGCCCTGCCTCCTGTCCAGCTCCATCTGCCCACATGGCCCGCAAGTATGCGGTGCCTATGGGGTCCCTTGCGAGGTTCATAGAGCACCCTTCGGCCGAGAGCCTGGTAACTGCTTCTGTGTTCAGGCATACTAGCAGTTCTGCCGACACTGACCGACCTCGCGAAAAAGGATCCAAACTCTTGGATCTTCAGGCCTTCGTCAGGCAAGTTTGGCCGTTATCATGACACACTTCTCCCATGCCCTCTTGGGTTCTTTGGATGAAGTCCTCCCACACCTCCCCGCGGACATGCAGACCACGGTTAAGCAGGTCCAGGATCAAGGCTGGGCTGTTGCCAAACAACAGCTTCAGACATCCCTGGACATTGGGGATTCTTGTGCCCGCTTGATGGCAGCCGTAGTTGCTTCTCATCGCAGGGCTTGGCTGAGAATCTCCTCTTTCCCGGAAGGTACTCAGCACAAACTAGCTGATGTGCCTTTCCTGAGCACCGACCTTTTTGGCCCAGGTGTGGCTGGTCACTTTCAGCATAATGAGCAGTCCAGTGCCACCTTGGACACTACTTCTGCTAAAGGTTCTTCGTGCAAGAAACAGCAGAAGAAGAAGAAGCCTTTTTGGCACTCTTCCCCTGCGGCACAGCAACCCTCCTTTCAAGGAGGGCAGCAGCAACAGCAGCAGGAGGCTCAAGCTTGGCACCCCCGGCCCAAGCCCTGGCCCTCCCAGGCCCATAAAGGAGGCCGAGGTCCAGGTCCTGGATCCTCCTCCTCCAAGCCTGCTAAGTGATGGGCTGGGGGCTACCACCCCCTCTCCTGTCACGCCAGCTCTGGGTCCTCCCGTGGGGGGCTGGCTCCACCACATTCTTTCCACCTGGTCCGTTATCACCACAGATAAGTGGGTTTTGGAAGTGGTTGGTCGGGGACTGCCTCTGGAATTTGAGCAGCACCCTCCAAGCCGAGCCTGCGCCCCTCGAGAGGAAAGAGTATCCGTTCATACTTAGTTGGCTCTCTGAGATGACATCGCTCAGCTCCTCCTCAAGGAGGCAGTAGCTCCAGTGGCAGATTCTCCAGCAGACCCAGGCTTTGTCTCCAGGTACTTCCTGGTGCCCAAGTGGATGGGAGCTGGCGCCCCATTCTATATCTGCACGACCTGAATCAGTATCTCAGATCACGCACCTTTCAGATAGTCACTCTGTCCCAGATCATACCATCCTTGGAGCGAAACATGTGGTTCTGTTCACTGGATCTGCAGGACGTGTTCTTTCACGTCCCAATCCGTCCGTCTCATTGGCGGTTCTCCGCTTCAGAGCCAGAGGGACTCTATACGAGTTCTAAGCCATGCTGTTCGGCCTGTCATCGGCCCCACAGGTCTTCACCAAATGCATCGCAATGGTGGCAGCCCATCTCAGGTGTCTGGGGGGTTGCAGAATTTACCCCTGCCTCGACAGTTGGCTCTTAGCAGGTCCCACCCAGCAGGAGGTGGAGATGTCCAGGGACCTGGCCCTCCAGGCCTGCTCCCAACTCGGCCTTTTGATCAACAAGGCCATGTCAGAACTCGTGCCTTCTCAGGTGATGTGCTTCATCGGGGCAGAGCTCAACTCTCGGCAAGCCAGAGCTCGGCTCCCAGCAGACAGGGCGGAGGTTCTCTCCTTCTTTGCCCAATCATTTCTGGTTGGGCAATTGCTCCCTGCCCAGGACTTTCTGCGCCTTCTGGGTTACATGGCGGCATGCACCTCCGTGGTCCGTTGGGCCCAGTTGCACATGCGCCCCTCCAATGGGAGCTGGCCGCCTAGTGGACTCAGCGCCACGGTAATTTCGACCAACTGATCACTGTAACCCAGAATATGTGGGATGCTCTCCAATGGTGGACCGCCCCAGACCAGTTGCAGGAAGGGATCCCGTTTGTCCGCCCAGAGCCGACGGCCTTCCTCACGACCAATGCCTCTCTCATCGAGGACAAAAGGGCCCATGGGTTCTGGACCCCCGAGGAGACCTAATACCACATTAACCTGTTGGAGCTCAGAGCTGTCAGACTGGCACTGTCAGTTTTAGCTCCTCAGCTCCGGGGTCAAGTGGTTCAAGTCCAGATGGACGATACCACGACTATGTACTACCTCAACAAATAGGGCAGCACGCACTCCCCTCTGCTTTGCAGGGAGGCGCTCCGCATCTGGACCCTTGTTAGCCGTCTGGAGGCGGATCTCCTAGCTTTTCATGTGGCAGGAGCCTCAAACCATCTGGGGGATGCTCTCAGCCGCTTAGGCGAGACATCCCACGAGTGGTCTCTCCATCCAGAGGTAGCTTACAGCCTGTTCTCCTGCAATCCAATAGTGGACCTGTTTGCCTCAAGGGAAAACAGCAAGCTGAGGCTGTTTCATGCCCGCTCCCTCAGCAGGGTTCACTGCAGGGAGATGTCTTCTCGAGGCCATGGACCCCAGGCCTCTTCTGTTCCTTCCCTCCATTTCCCTTGCTCCACTAGGTGCTCCTCAAGGTGAGGAGGGACAAGGCGAAGGTGATTCTGGTAGCCCCAGACTGGCCGCGCCAGTTCTGGTATCCAGATCTCCTTAGCCTCGGCTGCAGGCCCCCGGAGCGGCTTCCCTCATGCCCGGACCTGATCTCTCTCAATCAGGGGAAGGTATACCATCCAGACCTTCAGTCCCTACACCTCACAGCCTGGTACCTGAGCGGCTAGAGTTCCAGGCTTTGGGTCTTTCCAAGGATGTCCTCACCGTGGTGGAGGCTTCCAGAAAGGAATTGACCAGGAAATGTTATGCCTTCAAATGGAAAAGGTTTTCCATTTGGTGTCAGTGCAAAGGCCTGGACCCTTTGTCCTGTCCAGTGGCTAACATTCTCGACTACCTTTGGTCTCTGTTCAAAGGGAGTCTTCGGTCATCGACCCTTAGGATGCACCTGGCAGCCATCTCTGCTTACTGGGCATGGGCTGGTCAGCTGACATTGGCACAGGAGACAGCGGTCGGGTGCTTTTTCAAAGGCCTGGATCACATATCCCCTCCGATGCGTGAACCTCCACCTCCATGGGATCTACTGCTGGTACTGGCAAAGCTCATGGGCAAGCCATTCGAACCAATGCACAAGTGCGACTTGTCACACTTGTCGTGGAAGACGGCCTTCCTGGTGGCTATCAGGTCTGCCAGAAGGACAGGGGAGCTCCAGGTGCTTTCGGTGGACTCCCCTTATCTGGTCTTTCACATGGACAAGGTTGTCCTATGCCCCAACCCCGAAATTCCTTCCGAAGGTGGTGTCAGAGTGTCACCTTAAGCAGGTGTTAACTCTGCCTGTATACTACCCTAATTACACCTCGGTGGCCAAATACAGGCTCCATACCCTGGACCTAAGACGAGCCCTCTCCTATTACAAGGAGAGGACGGCGGAAATTCGGGGACAGGTTCGCCAGCTGTTTGTCACCTACACTGAAGCCGCTTCTGGCAGACCTGCAGCAAAACGGACTGTTGCAAGGTGAATTACATCTTGCATAAGTCTGTGTTATGAGTTGTCAGACATGGAGCCTCCCAGAGGGATAAGAGCTCATTCTGCCCACCATACTGCTGCATCAGTGGCTCCTTCCAGGGACATCCCTATCCAGGAAATCTGTCGGGCTGCTACCTGGAAGTCAGCAAACACCTTCATTACCCATTACCACATCGACCTTGAGTCACGCCGAGATGCTGGTTTTGGGGCCTCAGTTCTCAATCTCTGTTTCCCAAGTGAGTATCAGTGGGGTGCACTTTGCTTCCTCCTCCTGGAGAACTGCTAGGAGTCTGCCAGTAAGTGTGGATGAACAACATATCCACGATCCTAGAAAACAAGTTACTCACCTGTAACAGTAGTTCTAGGAGTGGTATATGTTTTCATCCACACGGACCCACCTGACCTCCCTGACTTTGATGCACAAACCTGGCTTCCAGCGGGTTAAGATCTGGCGTCATGAGGCGGAGCCGAGGGTTATACCACCGGGGTGGGTGGGAGGAGCCAGCTTGAAAACTCCTGGTGATCCTTAAAGTGGAAGGGACATGCCAGTAAGTGTGGATGAACAACATATACCACTCGTAGAACTACTGTTACAGGTGAGTAACCTGTTTTTACTTGCTGTATGCCATAGCTGTTCATGCCATGTGGTCGGGAATACTAGTTGGTACCTCAGCATACAGCTTATGGCCCACCTCATGGTCTCAAAGGCCACATGGTTTTTACTTTTTTCCACACCTGTATTCTAACTACGGACCATTCCTTCAGCTCAATCACCGTTATGTACATTTTGAAATAAATTCAGTCCACTATATTGCTACTACAACCGGCACCACCATCAGTCAAGTGGATCGAATTAGGATGAGTGAACCAGCGCATCATTATGCAATTAAAAATAATCCTGATCGTCTTTGTGAACGTGATCTACATAGCATTTATTTGCAGACAAATAAAAGTTTACTGTACCCAACTACCCGTACCGTATGGAATGCTGTGTATATCACGAATAGTAGTAGTACCTTGTATAATACCCCCAAGTGTTCTCTCACTGTGCAGTTTTCCCAACAGCTTAGTGCAAGATATCCATGTAACCAGCTTTCAGCTACATATGTTTGCCACAGTAACTAACTGCATTTACTCAGTCATGTTACACCATACAGGGGCAGTCAGCAGACGCCAAACAGCAACATAAACAGCAGCAGTTACACATTTAAGCACACAAGCAGCTGCGAGAGGGAGAAGGGGAAGGTAAAACTGCATGAATGATTAAAATTAGTGTAAACATGGATGTAAAAACAGGGCACACTCCTTTCAAACAACATGAAGTCTTGCTATATTATGACAAGTGCAGTTTGTCCCACCACTAGAACTGCTCCGGAGGTGAAAGAGTTAACTTCCATGCAGAGCATGGAGCTTAGAGCGCGAGCTCGGTTAAGAAGCTCTGTTAGGGTGGTTTCAAACCGAAACCGTCAGATTCTTTACTCCGCCTCACTGAACAGTCGCTCCGGAGATTCCTCCTGTTGCTCGGTTCATTTCTTCGGTTTAAAACGCTATTTCTCGGTTGAATTTAACCGCGATTTAATTATTTTAACCGCAAAACCGATCGGTTCAAGCTCTGTCTATGGTATTGTAAGTAATAGATAGATTTTTTCTGTGTGGAACTTGTAAATTGTTATCGGTTCGGTTTGAACCGATCGAATTGTACTAAAACTTAGTTTTAAAGCCTTTTAAGGCTTGTTAGAGTGCGGTTCCCGGTTCTTATCGGTTCTAAAAAAAACGGATTTCATTACGGTTTTTTCCACGACCCGTGACACAGTTTGGAACCGATAAGGGTGTCTTGCCTGGCACGGCCATTAAAAGGCAAGTTTGTTGGTTAGGCTGGCATCATGTCTGAGAAACCCAAAAAGAAAACCGGCCCACTGGGTTTCAGCACTGTAGTGTCTGTGGGAAGCCTTTGCAAGGCTGACCCACACACTAATGTGTCTATTATCTGGGGTTTGACCACCTCAATTAGACTGCCAGATCTGTAAAATGTCCCTGCAGCCACCCTGGACAAGAGAGTGGGCAGACTCAGGAGCGAGGCCAAGAGATCGCTGACCGGATGGCCAGCCGGTTCGGTGCCAACGAACGGAGGAAGTGCCCACTCTGACAGGGCGAAGACTTCCTCGGCAATGAAAAGCTGGCTCCGAGGAGCCAGTTCCAGCAAAGAAAACTAAAAAATCAGCAGGTTTGGAGTCCAAAATTCCTTCTCCAACTGCTGCAGAGATAGCCAGGACAATACAGATTGTCCAGTCTCTGTCCCCGGTTCCCTCCGAACCGCCACTGTCTGGCAAAAGGTCGGTTCCAATGGTTCAGGAATATGATATAGAAGAGTTTTATGAACCAGAGGAGGGGGAGGAGGATTTTGAACAGTGTGAATGTGACTTTGAAAGTCTGGATGTGCCCATTGAACCGGACATCTCCCCAGACTGACCTTCAGGTGAATCTCCCCCTAGGCTTTCTGAGTCCCCTTCTCATTTTTTGTTTTATAAAAAAGTTGCTGAGACCCTCCAGCTTCCCTTAGAGGAGGCTTTGGATGAGCAAGAGGAGCCTGACTATGTGGAGATGATGGATATCCCAGAGTCCAGGAGATTGTCCATCCCTTTGCATAAATCTTTTAGGAAACAATAAAAATTTTAAAAGCTCCTAATTCTGTGCCCCCTGTAGATAAAAAGATGGACAGGAGGTACACTTTGTCAGGTCCTGATACAGATTTTCTTTCACAGCAATGCAGTCATGTTGGGTAGTTCAGGCTGCAGCCTGTGATAAAGCTAATATACCCTGGCTTCACATCCTCCTGACAAGGACTCCAGGAAGATTGATGCCATGGCCAAAAACAATACATGGCAGCATCCTTGGGACTCAGACAAGCAAACTATATGGCTTATGTTACGAGATACCAGAAATCTAGATGGGTTACTGTCATGGCCTTAGCCAAACAGGTCCCTGGCCAGCTTGCAAAGGAGCTGGAGCAGGTGGCTGTTGATGGTATTGAGGCATCTAAGGTGCAATTCCATGCTGCAGTGGATTCTCACGATGTATCCTGTAGAGTCATGGCTACATCTGTGGCTTTTCGGAGATTGGCCTGGCTCAGGTGTACTACTTTGTCACAGGATACCCAGTCTAAGGCTATGGATTTTCCTGTGGTGGGAAATTCTCTGTTTGGGGAGCAGACAGAGAATTATATGAAGAAAATGGATGAATATAGAACACTTATAGGAGTGCACAAGCCAAGGAACGGCAAGCCACTCCTCAGAGGCAGCCCCCCAGGGGTAGAGGCAGGCCTTTTCACAGGCCTTTTTACCAGACCCAGGCCTCCTCCTCTTCAGCCTATGCACAGAGGGGGTTCTTCAGAGGGAGAGGCAGACGGGGTACGAGCAGGCCTGCTCCCACCCCTCAGCCTAAAGCCCCTGCCAAACAGGCACCCTGATGGGATGCCCAGGGTCGGCTCTCCATTACCTGTAGGGAGCAGGCTGGCTTACTTCGTCCAGGACTGGGAGTCTTTAACTCAGACAGGTGGGTCCTGGAAGTAGTGAGCCAGGGTCTGGTTCTCAGCTTCAAAAAATTTCCAAAGATGAGAACCAGATCTTTTCCACCTGCAAACCCTTTAGAGACTCTTGCTTTGGAAACAGAAGTCTCAACCCTCCTGGCTCTCAGAGCTGTAGAAAGGGTTTCTCCCCACACCAGGGCAAGGGTCTGTACTCCAGGTACTTCCTTACCCCAAAAAAGACAGGAAAGTGGCGGCCTATCCTGGATCTAAGATATCTAAACAAGCACCTTTTAAAACCAAAGTTCAAAATGGTGACACTGGGAATGATTTTACCCTCCCTAAGGCCAGGGGACTGGCTAGCCTCCCTGGACCTCAAGGATGCCTACTTCCATGTTCTTATCAGAAGCTCCCATGAAGTACCTCAGAGTCTAACTGCCCTCAGGCCATTATCAGTTCAGAGCAATGCCCTTGCCTCACTTCTGCCCAAGGGTGTTCACAAATGTCTGGCAGTAGCAGTTGCTCATCTAAGAAGGCAAAGATTGCCATTTTTCCCTACCTGGACGACTGGCTCATTGTGGGTCAGTCTCCAGACCAGGTCAAATCACACCTGTTAGTTACCCAGCAGCTGCTTCCTCTCTGGGCTTTCTCAATCTTCCAAAGTCAATTTTGGAACCTGTCCAGGTACTCACCTTTATAGGCGCAGAACTGGACACAAAGCAGGCCACAGCCTTCCTTCCCTTGGAAAGGGTAAGGACCTTAGTGGCCCTGGCCTCGTCCTTCACTCTGCAGGTCTCTCTCGACCAGCAAGGCATTTCCTGCAGCTCCTAGGACACATGGCTGCCTCCACAGCTGTAGTGCAAGGAGCAAGATTTCAGATGAGGGACATTCAGTTCCATTTGAGAGCTTTCTGGTCTCAAAGAAGAGATTCCTATCCAAGTTAATCCCAGTGACTCGAACCCTGATCCAGGCCCTTCAGTGGTGGCAGGATCAGAGCAATCTGAGACAAGGGTGCCTCTATCCCTCTGTCCCACTCCTTGACCCTTACTACAGATGCATCCTTCTTGGGATGGGAGCTCACATGGGCGACCTCTCCACCCAGGGCTTATGGTCCCTCAGGAATCTCTGCTCCACATCAATCTGTTGGAACTCAGAGCTGTTTTCTAGCACTTCAGGTTTTTCTGCATCTGTTCAGAACAAGGTGGTACAGGTCAGAACAGACAACACCACTACAATGTGGTACATCAACAAACAAGGGGGCCTTTCGGTCTTGACCTTGTGCACCGAGGCGATAGTTGTGGTCTCTGGCTTATTCCCTGAACACTTCCCTCATGCAGTTCACCTCCCAGGCAAGGACAGTGTCTGGCAGATGCTCCTCAAGCAGGATTTCCCATGGCCATCACGTAATGGTCACTGGATCCCCCTTGTACTGGGGATAGTGTTTGCCAGATGGGGCACTCCTCAGATAGATCTTTTGCAGCCCAGACAATCATCAGCTTCCACTGTTTTGTTGCAGGCCCCAGTGTTGGCCCAGTCCACCTGGATACCTTTCTCCTCGATTGAAGGGAAGTTTTCATGCCTTCCCCCTTCCCTCTCCTGTTCAAAGTACTAGTCAAAATCAGGTCTCAGCCTTGCAAAATGATCCTGATTGCTCCAGACTGGGCCAGGCAGCCCTGGTACCCACTCCTTCTGTCCTTAGCAGTCCATCTTCCCCTGTGTCTCCCCAGGAACCACAATCTGTTAACCTGTGCTCAGGGGAGAGTTTGGTATCCGAATCTCAAATCCCTCAACCTCAAGGCTTGGCTCTTGAGCAGTTAGAGTTTGCTGGTCTATAACTTTCTCAAAGTGTTCTCGAAATCCTGAAGGCTGCTAGGAAGCCTTCCACCAGGGCTACCTATAACTCCAAGTGGAAAAGGTTTTCCATATGGTGTTCTAGGAAGCATGTTTCCCCGGAATCTGCTGATCTACCCACTGTATTGGACTATATGGTCCATCTTAATTTGTTGGGTCTGAGACCAGCTACCCTGAAAGTGCACTTGGCAGCTGTCTCTGCCTTCATTTCAGCAGGAAGCCCCTTCTTTCTGCTCACCCTGTATTTTCCAAGTTTTTTAAAGGATTGCTTCATACCAATCCTCCATTCAGGGACCCTGCCTGCTTGGGATCTTAATGTATGCATTGCTCAGCTGATGCAACCCCTTTGAGCCTCTGTTCTGGCAGAGCTTAGCATTTGACTTGGAAAACTGTATTTCTGGTAGCCATCACTTCTGCCAGGCACATAAGTGAGTTACAGGCTTTATCAGTAGAGACTCACTTATTTCCTTTCACAGGGATAAAGTAGTCCTCAGGACTAACAGGAAGTTTTTGCCTAAGGTGGTTTCAGATTTCCACCTTAACCAATCTATTTCACTTCCAGTGTTCTTCACTGACCATTCCTCCTCTGGTGAGAGGAGGCTGCACAGCCTAGATGTTAAGAGGGCCCTAAGTTACTACATAGAGCGTACTAAGGGTCACAGGTTTGACTCCTCCAACTGTTTCTCACTTATGGTGAGGTTGGGAAAGGAGACCTGCACTAAGAGATCCATTGCCAGGTGGATCGCTTCTTGTATCCAATTTTGCTATCAAAAGCTGGGTAAGGTTCCCCTCAGGCCTGAGGGCTCACTCTACCAGAGGTACAGCTGCATCTCTAACTGCTGCTAGAGACATCCCTATCTTGGAGATATGTCAAGCAGCTACTTGGAAACAGTACACACTTTCACCAAGCATTACTCCCTGGATATTCAGGCCAGGAGGATGCTTTCGGTTTAGCACAACCGTGCTTCAGAGCCTATTCTCTAAGTAGGTTCTGTCCCTCCTCCATGGAGGTACTGCTGTGTAGTTCAGACTTGTCATAATATAGCAAGACTTCATGTTGTTTGAAGAAAATTACTCACCTTAGTAATGTTGTTTCTTCTAATGGAGTCTTGCTATATTATGACTTCCCCAGCCTGCCCTCTCAGAACTTCTACTTTGGGTATGGGTGGGTAGTCCTCTGTTGGCATTTATTGATGCCCTCTTTCATGTTTGGGTGTTGTGTTTATTTAGTTATTTTATCTTATTTTTCTGGTCCACTGACTTGAGTCTTGTGTTGGGACCAGGAAAATGTGTGAATATGTTAGTAGCCAGTTGGCTAGTGTAGGTTACAGCTTCCACACAGAACCTTAGTGAGTTTTTGCTCAGAAAGATCTATGGGGTTTTGGTTTGAAACCACCCTAACAGAGCTTCATAACCGAGCTCACGCTCTAAGCTCCATGCTCTGCATGGAAGTTAACTCTTTCACCTCCGGAGCAGTTCTAGTGGTGGGACAAACTGCACTTGTCATAATATAGCAAGACTCCATTAGAAGAAACAACATTACTAAGGTGAGTAATTTTTTCTTGCAGTACTTTCATAGAAATGAACAGGTGCAGCACGAGAGAGCAATACTAGCAGGTCACACACAGCCCAGGTTTTCAGTCAAAATTTCAGATGAAGCAAACATAACAAAGGCAACATAGGTAAAAGCAGTGTAAAACGGAACTCAAAGGTGTTCTTCATTACCCCGTTCACTTTAATGTGCACCGCTACCAGTGCACGGATCCCACCATCTGCCTGCCGTGCTCTGTGAGAAGTTCCTGCCTGATCACACCGTGCAGACATCGGTTTAAGAAATAGCAGCCAATTGTTTGAGAACATCTGGGTGGGCACTGTGGAGGCTGCAAATGCGTGCATGCTACATCCATTTACTAACAATGACTGACACGAGGTTGGGGGGGAGACAGCATTTCAAGAAATTTTTTTTTTTTTTGAGGTGGAAGATTGTTTTCTTAGGGTAGATCAAACATTTGACAGCAAGGAGTTGGGGAGGATCATAAACAAAAGGGCACACACTATATCTTGCATTGTAGAAGTGTATTTGATAGGTTATTCTTGTTAAAAAATAAGCGTAAAAGTTGTTTTTCTGTGCATAAATATACACAGCTTATCTGGAGCCCTGGTGCCGATATTAGGGTAACACTAACCCTGCATTGTATGATTATTTATTGAAACTTGGAGGAACACCACATCACAGATTTGCAGGCAGAAGATTTGGTGTCCATGGAGCCCAGACTGTTCTACTCATACCCACTACAGCTCATCGCTGCATGTCTTAGACTGAGTTTCTAGAGGCAAGCTCTGACTCACTTATAACATTATCTTCCTCCCCATTCCCTGAACCCAGAGTCACTCTGCCCTGTACCTTAAACCCCTTGAAAGTCTTGGGTCTTAACAGCATGCTTGGTAGTCTGTTCCAAATGTCTGCCACCCTCTCCATGAAGTAGTAGTTCTTCCAAGAATCAATCTTCACCATTAATTCCCACTGATGGGTCTTACCTGGAGGTGCTAGGACCCAGCGGGAGCCAGAACTTTCCAGAGGGCTAGCGCCCAAGGAAGCAGTGCGCACATATGACTCCGACATTGCATGTCTGTGGCACCTGCTTACATCGGCACCAACCTGTGGTAGAGGCATAGGTCAGGAAGCATGGGCAAACCAGGAAGAGTTACAGAATTCACAAGTAGCATTTTATTATTATTATTAACAACGATAAATTTAAATAAAAATTGCACAGACTAGCTCTTCATACAGGCAGTTCAGTAGCAGTGGCCATCACCTCTTGGAGGGCTGGGCATAGACACCAACTGTATTCGACGTCTCACATGGCATGTCCTCATCAGTGCATGTGCACCAACCTGGGAGAACCAGGGCAAAAAACCAGGAGGAAAAGCACCTCGGCCAGCGGACAAAGATGATGACCATGCAGGCTCTGCACCGCCACGTGTAGCAACCTCCCACGCATGGTGGTCAACAAGAAAATGGTTTGGAGTCCCAGAATGGTGGGTGGGGGTTGCCTTCAGCTAGGGGACGGTCGAGGAGATAAAGTGGACAAACACAAGAAGGAAGAAAAAAAAGAAAGCAAAGAAACGCTCAGATCGCAGTCAAACAGCAACACACATTGTTTCTACTTTACAAAAAGCAAGAATAATAGTAGTAAGAATCTTCTTGGAGGTTATCTCCTCTGTAGACCCCCACTCTGTGGTCTTGAGCAAGCTTGCCAGGGCAGCCTTTCAGTCTGCTGTCACCTGTGATTGTAACAGAGTATCAGAGTTACAGACTTTACTGTAGAACCTTCCTTAGAGTGATTTTCACAAGTATATGGTGGGTTAACGATAAACCAGAATTTCTCACGAAAGTCATCGAGTTTTATATCAATCAATTTCTAGTGCCGCTGGCTTTCTCCCCCAAGCCAAAGAACCCAAGGAAGTGCTTCTTCACTGTTTAGATGTGTTGTGAAGAATACTGTATCTTTAGTTTCAACACTGACAAGATTAAGGATATTAGACAGTGAGTTCTGACTGGACCCTCCAGCTTTTTTCCTGCTACGATGCAGTCATGCTGGATACAGCATGTGATCCATTCTGACAGACGTTGCTTGGACACCACTTTACATGCAGAGTTTGGGGTCATGTGTGACAAACAACTGAGGTAATTTCACCTAGCCACCTCTGTTGTCTGTTTACTAGCGGTCTTCTTGGTGGAAATTTGAAAGGCTAGTACTTAAAGTGAGGTGCGTGATTTTTCTTTTTTTTTCCAGTTTGTAATTTCTGCTCCTTTTGTTCTGAGTATGGTTTGGTAAAATTTTATTTATACAGTGATACAGCCATTAGGGTTCCGAAAATCCCTATTCACAAGGCTTACCTGTTTACATTGTGCAAAATTATTACAACTATACATTTACAAGTTACAGAAAAGTACAAAACAATACATCAGAGTTTTACAAACTCATCAATAACAGGCATGTTAGCATTTTTAAATTTACATTAATTTCACCTATTACAACAACAACGAAAACTAAGTTTGTGATTCAGGCCATTTTTAAAAACATGATCAGTAGTTGTTAGTTCACGTAAAAAAGGAGGAAGACAATTCCAGCTTTTAGCTACTTGATATTGAAGGGTCATTTCACTAAATCGATTTTTTAACTTTGGTATTATTAAATCTCTAGCACCACTTTTTCTTAAATTTAAACCATGTTTTGGTTTTTGTAATTTGTTTTTTAAGTTATCTAAAGATTGATTTTTAAATATATTACGAACCTGATTTAGCCAGATTCCCCTAGCCCGTAAGTCTAATGGAATCCAACCCAAATCCATATACATAGTGCAATGATGAGTTTTAAAATCACACCTTAACACAAATCTTGCAAGCTTATTATAAAGTGTATCCAAGTTATTTAAATGTTTTCTTGCTGTATGTCTGTAAATATGACTTCCATAGTCAATAACCGGCATTAATCGATTGATCATAATCAATCTTGTTTCTCTTGTCATACAATTTGATATTCGTCTCATAGCTCCAATCTTTACATGTGTTTTCTTTATTAAATTTGTTATATGATATTGGAAAGTAAGACATTGATCTATATGTACCCCTAAATATTTATATGTTTCAGTTTGTTCTAAAAACTTACCCTCTTGTGTCTTTATATTTAATTTTGAAATTCCCTTTAAGTCCAATGCAAATGACATAACCTGTGTCGTTTTACTATTAACTAATAAACCCAGAGATGAAAAGTGACCTTGTATGATACTAAAGTCACTCTGTAAGTTTAGTTCTACTTCACTTGTAGTTTTTCCCTCTGCTACTAAAACCGTATCGTCTGCATATAGACGAATTTTTGAATGTCCAATTTTCTTTGGTAAGTCATTTAAATAGACTATGAACAGGAGGGGGCCGGGGGGGGAGGTCTCCTTCCCCTCTGACCCACCCAGCCCCATCACCTACCATCACTGGGACTTACAAGCTCTGAAACATCCCCCCACAGAATACCCCCCCGTGGGGCCAGTGGAAGGAGGGATGTCTCCCCCCCCCCACCTCCGAGTACACATCCAGATGAAGGAGCTCGCTTGGTGGTGTAGGGTCTGCAGTGAGTCAGAGCATCATCCTGCCACTCAGACTTTTTCCCCCCTCCATTTTCTTCCCCGAACCGCCAGCATGCAGCGGCATACTGCTTTTGCGGACCTCCATACACGCACACACGTACATATATCAATGTAGAGAATGGCCAAACCCTGTGTGAGGCTACCTACTGCAGACCTCCTGGTCTCCACCAGGAGGCGGTCACTGAGTGGGATTTTACATTCCCCCCACCCTGAGAGAGTAGAGGAGAGCAATTCCTCGGACACTCAGTCTTGTCTACCCTACCAACCCTCAAACAACCAATGTCCGCTCCTAGTCCCTGGTTGCCGATGTGGCATGCATTAGTACTACCGCTGAACCACCAGGCCAGCCCACAACGTGTGTATTTTCACCAAACATTCACACTTTCAATCTGACAGCCAGGAGGCAAGCAGATTTGGGGTTGGCTGGCCTGCAGAGGCTGCTGTTGTCCTGAACCCTTGTAGCTTTCCTGACCCTTCTGGATGTTCTGGAACTTACTGCTGAACATTGTGCCGCATAGTGAGGCTGGTTTAGAGGAGAGAACCTGGGTTGTGTGCCATGTGAGAAGCTTACAGTCGCAGGTGGCAGCTGATTCAGAGGGTGCCCTGGTGAGCTTGCTCAAGACCATAGGGTGGGTATTCAGCAATACTGCTGAGTACTTTCCTATTTATTTACTGTCTATATCTTGTGAAGGGTCATTGATTTTAGTGAAGTTCCAATTGATGCTGAAAATGACCAGTAACTACTGATCTTCCCTTGTCAATCTTCACCATTCATTACTGCTTGGGGTAGTGCCGGAGGCATGCACCCGCTACGGGAGATTTTTTTTTTTCCGGAGCCAGCTCCAACTGCGCCACCCCCAAGAGTGACACGCTGCATCATGCACGAGGGGTGGCCGTTAGGTGCCGCAGACTCCTCCTCCATCATCTCAGTTCTGTTTCTCCCGCCATTGAGGCTGCACCTGCTGCACGGTTAGATATAATTAGGCCTTCTGCATCATAGAATTCTAGATTCCTTCTCCTGCTTTTCTCGATGCCATCACCCGTAAGACCATTCTTTTTATAACTTTCTTCGATGGTGCCAAGAGCTTTTGCTGTTTTAATCTAAATTTTTTCGCATCATGTCAGGTTCTGGGGCAAAACGTAAGTCGAAGGCGGGCCACGCCCCTATGCGTCGGTGCTCCTGTGGCCGGCATTTTTCCGTCACGGACCGGCATGATGTTTGTCTTCGTTGCCTGGGACCCAACCACGATATGGATACGTGCGACACCTGTTTCTCGATGGACCGTCGCGTCCTAGAAGTCCACGCATTTAAGATCGGCAAGGCCCCGCCGACTTCCGGGGGACGGCGCCGCTCCAGGGATTCCCAGGTAAGGTCTCTAGGCCCTTCATCCAGGTCCCCTCTCAGGCCTATATGGTCTGTAGAGGAGGAGACTTCCTCATCTTCTCTTGCCGAAGAGGAAGCTTCTTTTGCGGTGTAGAAGGAATGCTGCAGTCCCTCCCAAGGCCGTGGCGGGGACATCGACTCAGCAGTCACCTCCTCGGAGGTGCAGGCTCCCCCAGTGTCGAGGCCCACGTGTGCTGGGCCTGGCATGGGTGGACCCTCGATGCTGCCTTCCGGCGCCGTTTGCGGCGCTGGTGATCAGGAGGTGCCGTATTGGCTCTCTGCGCCGCCCGCCCGGGTTGGCTCTTCTGACGGTGCTGAGTGGAGTCCCGGTGCCGAGGGTGGTGCCGTGGGTTTTGGCTGGTGCCATTAGGGAGTCTGGGCCGGGTCTAGGTGTTGCGGGGGCTCCGGGGTCATCCGGCGCCACCACCGGCACTGGCGCCGTTTCACTGGAGACCCCTGGGGTTGCCAGTATTGTGGTGCAGCTAATCTCTTCCTCCTCGGAGGACGATTACTCAGACGTGGACCCATCCTGGCACCCTGACTCTTCAGAGTCAGGGTCTCTGTTGGCACGAGGTGCTAGGCCGCCCAGTGCACCTATTCCTCTGTCCCTGCTGCCGTCCTCCCCTGAGGCCCCCCAGGCTGGAGGTGGTCTGGGGTCCCTGGAGGGCGATGGAGCGGGGGTGAGGAAGGGGCTCTCCCTCCTGAGGGGGTCGTGGCAGCTGCCGAACCTGGTGCTGCTGCATCCTCTTGGGGTGAAGTCGCTGGGGTCAAGGGCGTTCAGGGTTCAGGCATCTCGGTCTCTACCTACCACCCCTCGGGGTGCGGGTAGGAGCCATAGTGCTGGGCCCCATCTTTCCCTCTTGGACCCCAGGGACCCCTCTGGTGGCGTTGCTGTGGGCTGCCCTTCTGGATCCATGCAGTCCCAGGTTCATCACAGGGGAGGATCCCCTTCTAGGCTCTTCCAGACTTCGCAACCCCAGGGTTCCGTTTTGCGACCTGGTCTGTTGTCCGGGATCCCGCCAGCTCGGGCTCCGTTCCCCGGATTCCAGAGCCCCAGTAGAGGGCAGTTGCCTTGCTGTAGGTGCCCTTCTCCCATTCTTCTGCAGCCACCCCCCCCCGCTCTCCCAGGCCATGTCGGCCCCACGGGCCCGTTATCCCAGGAGACATTCAGAGGTTCTGCGGCGGCCTTCCCCTCATATGTTAGGTACATGAATGAGCGGGTTTTTCACCTATCCCCACCACGGCAGGAGTCCTCTGGACGCTCAAGCTCTCCATCATCCTCGTCTCCCTCCTCTGAGGGAGAGGAACCCACTGCTCATCTCCCCTCTGATGCTGATTTCACTGAATATCAGCGATTCATTTCGAGGATGGTGAGGGATCTTCAGATTTCCTATGTTAAGCGAGACAATACTGAATGGGAGACGCATGAATTCCTTGGCGAATTCAGTGCCCAGCATTTGGTGGTACTATCCTGGCCTATTCCCTTCCAGGAGGCGTCTATCCATTCCTGGCAGTCGCCAGCCGCCCTTTCTCCAGCCCCGGCAGACTGCCAACATAGGTATTGTGTCCCATTGGAATCTCTAGGTACTCTCCCCAACCCACCCTCGGGATTGGCATACCTAAAGACTCCCTCCGGGCGCCGCCGCCTGGCGCACAACCGTCCACCAGACTCAGATTCTCTACAGTTTGACCAGTGGGGGTGAAGAGTGTTTTTTTCTTTTCACGCAATGTCTTGCATTGCATCTCATCAGGCCCACCATGCTGCCTACGGTAGGCATTTGTGTTCGATGCTTTCCCAAATCTTAGTATCAATGCCTGATACAGAGCAAACCAGACAAGCTATTGCCCTCTCTGCTGTAGACCTGTAGCTGGCAAGACACCAAGCAAGGGCATCTTATGACGCCAGTTAGGTGGCTTCCAGGCTTGCAGGGACAGCAATCTGTATTAGACGGACGGCATGGCTTCGTCTATCAAGTTTGTCACCCCTGGCCCAGCGTAGGGTGATTCGCTCTGCTTTTCGGGGGACCCGTCTCTTTTCTTCCAGAGCTAGGAGACTTCTGCAGGGGCTCCCTCCATCTCCCCATCCTCGGGGGACACCTCCTAGCTCTTCTCCCCCATAGGCTTCTCTCTTGATTAGCCCAGGGTCTTCCCCTTTTGTTTCTCACCAACAGGAGGCTGGGGGTCTTGCTCCCTCAGGATTTCTTATCCCCCCCTTTGGGGGGGGGGGAGCTTGGTACTCACCCAAGCAGTAATGAATGGTGAAGATTGACAAGGGAAGATATGAAAATTACATACCTACTGTAATTCTTGATCTTCTCTTGTATCTTCACCATTCATTACTGATACCCGCCCACCTTCTCCTCAGTGGCCTCCTACTGTGGCGTCTCCCCCTCCCGTCTCGTTCCTCTCCCTTCCTTTGGCCTTTATGCCAAAAAAAAAAAAAATTATTCTGTTTTCCGTTCTTCTTGGATGGATCTTTTTTTCCTCAAGGTAAAGAGGAACGAGTAGGGTCTTTTTCACCTATTCTGAGGGAACTCTTTCTGACTGTTCCTAGTGGGCAACCTCTGGGCACCTTAACTGCATTGCTCAGTTCACAGCTTAAGAGTCCATCCCTTTGGCTCGGCCTCAAAAATTTAGATTCCCCCTGGCAGGTGTTATTATTGTCAGCTCATTCTGGCTGGTGCTTCTGGCACTTCTTTAGCCTTAAGCGGTTGTTCTTGCCTTGCCTTCAGGGAGTCTGATTGAGTTCCCACTTTATCTTTTTATACAAAGCTGCCTTCTGTGGGGCTTAACCCCTCCCCATACACTTCTGTATTAGCATTTAACAGGGTGCTAAAGGAGCTTAATCCCCTTCCTAGTTGGGCGCTCTCTTTCCGGAACAGATTTTCTGCCCGGGCAGTCTGTGAGCTCTCAGCTAGAGTGTAGAGGGTTGACATGATGGGAGGTTAGAGAATCTGCCCCTTGTGTCCAATCTGTACAGGCGGTTCAGTTGAACCTTCTGTCAGTCCTATCAGGAGGGATTCTTGCTCCCTTTTTTTTTGGTTCCGAGCTTATAAGCCTCTCAACCAATGTATCTATGGGCTGTGTTCTCCCCTCTCAGCATACCTTGTTTTCTTCCCTTTCGTTGTCTTCTTCTTCTTTTTCTCTTTCTCTCTATCTGTTCGTCCCTTGGAGCCGCCCCAGAAGGGAGGCCCTGCGGTCCCTTAGGGTAGGAATTTTCTCTCCTCTGTCTGTTCTCTACCGGCTTATTCCTTTTTCAGTTTATATATTTTCCTTTTTCTGTCCTTTGGCTGTCTTGCCTCGCTCTCCTTTTTTCCTTACCCTTTGTTTTCATCCCTTCGGCTACCAGAACTGAGATGGAGGAGGAGTCTGCAGCACCTAATGGCCGCCCCTCGCACATGACGCAGCACATCGCTCTCGGGGGCGGCACCATTGGAGCCGGCTCCGGGAAAAAAAAAAATCTCCTGTAGCGGGTGCGTGCCTCTGGCACTACCCCAAGCAGTAATGAATGGTGAAGATACAAGAGAAGATCAAGAATTACAGTAGGTACGTAATTTTCATTTTTGTAACATGCATGTTGGACTGTTGAAAGGTACCACATCATCCATCACCTACTGTGATAACCCGTGACTTGCTGTAGAATATTGTGATATATCGCGGGAAATCCCCATTCATATTCAATTAGATTTCTAGGGACATGGCTATGATGTTCTAGCCACACTTACAGCCAGTCTCCTTTCCCTTTAAGATGGTGCCAGAAAGTCTTCAGGCTTGCTCCTCCCACCCACCCCATGATAACTCCCTCAGCTCCAACCCATGATCCCTGATCTTCCATTCCGTTGGAAAAAGCAGGTTCCCTCCTTACTGCTCCCACGTTGAGTAGACACTGGCGCACAAATCTTCGGATTTATATGAAACCAAAACTCTTATGAGTTTGTCTTCAGCGCAATCATCGATTGCGACCGCCATGGATGGTCATAAATCTGTTCCCGGGTTCCGCCAGTGCCATTGTGGGCAGAAGATATCCAGGACCAACCCACACACCATGTGTGTCCACTGCCTGGGGCACGGTCGTGATCCCCAGGCTTGTGACTTCTGTTGTTCTTTCCATCCAACTGTTCTAGAGGACCATGTCACCCAGCTTAAACTGGACCGCCTGGCGCATCGGAATCCGCTGGTCAAATCTAATGTCACCCGTTGGGTGGTCTCCGTGGCTGCAGGGTTCGCCGAACAGCTCATAGCCTTAGAAGAGGAAGCAGCCCAGGCCGCAGCTCACTCCTCTTCAGCTTCTGCCTTCATGCTGCTTCAGCTGGGCTCAACGTTCATGGGTTCCTTTAGAGAATTGTGCCAGTCTCTGCCCACCCATGGCCAGGGACCCTCAGACCACAAATCTAAAGAAGAAAGAGTCAAAGAAGGAGAAAAAGAGGACTCGTCGTCATTCGTGGGATTGGGAGCACTCTTGGTCAAGGGCCTCTGACTCCTGCACTTATCTGGATTTGACTTCGGTCAAATCCTCTGCCTTGGCTGCTGGCTCTATAGTAACTCCGTCGGGCCTGCCGGCTGAGACACTGGTAGAGGTCCCAGATGAGATTTTTCTCAAGCTAACCAACCATTTGTCGACCAAAGAAGCCAATACTTCCTTGTCCAGGACTCTGGTCCTGACACAGACTGTTGGAGGGACAGATCAGTCTGTTGACTCGCCACCTCTGGTGCCAGACCCTGACCAGGAGGAGTCTTGGCGCTCCCCGACTCCCTCTGAGCCTCGCTACCAGTCTGCCCGGCAGTCTAGGTCTTGTCCTTCCTCCCATGGGTTGAACGGGTCCCGCCATCATCGACATTCCCACTCTTGGCACCACGGGAAGCAGCACCGCCGCTACTCTTCGTCCTCCTTGGGTGAGGAGAGGCCTCGGCGCAAATTGCATTGACACTATGAGGATCTGATATGGCCACAGTTGGTTCTTACCGGCGCCAAACTGACCCCAGTTTTGACTGTGGCCATCACTCGGCTGTTGCCTGAGAGGCCGACCCCGTCTCCATCGACACAGCTGACCAAAACGGTCCCAGCTCAGCCAACTCTGACGTCTCCACCTATCATGGCAGAACTGCCACCCAAGCAGCCAATGGTTGGTGCTCTGACTAAGGAGTCTCAACCAGTTTCGCCATCGGCTGTCTGTCACTGTTAACCCCTGGCTGTCTGCAGAGGGTCAGTGGGGATTCAGGCGGTCGACCACTCTTTAATGACTCTTTGGAGTCTGAGGATTCCTCCCTGCACTCCCATCTGGTCGACATGGAGTCCGTGGGGGATCTCTCAACGGAAGAAGGCCCATCCTCCTTCATGGGCCTCCTCCATGTGATCTCTGAGTCGATGGGTATGAGGTTTGAGCCCATTCAGAAATGGTCTCGCTACTCATTGACCGAGATCCTCAACCAGGAAGACTCTCCGATGGAAGCTTTCCCGATGGCAGAAGCCATCCTTGGCCCTGCCCTGGAGCTCTGGCAGTGCCCCACTTCCGGCCCTGCACCTTCTGCCCGGATGGCTCGCAAATATGTGATGCCCACTGGATCCCATTTGGGATTCACAGAGCACCCCTTGGCCGAGGAGCTGGTGGCCAACTCTGTGTTCAGGTGCTCTGGCAACACCGAGGATGTTGATAAGCTGCCTGACAAGGTATCTAAGAAGTTGGACCATGTGGCTAAAGAAGTCTATGCTGCCTCCTCGCTTGGCCTCCACCAGGCAAACCTGGCCCTCCTCATGGCCCACTTTTCCCATGCCCTGCTGGGCACTTCAGATGAGGTATTTCCTCATCTGCTGGCAGACCTTCAGGCCACAAACAAACAGGTCTGGGACCAGGGCCGGGCTGTAGCCAGACAACAGCTCCAGACAGCCATGGACATTGGGGACTTCTGTGCCCACTCAGTGGTGGCTTCAGTGGCCAAGTGTCACAGGGCTTGGCTGAGGATCTTGACCTTTCACAGCAGACACTCAGCACAAGCTGGCAGATATCCATTTCCTGGGCACTGACCTGTTCTGGCCCGGGGTTGAGGGTCACCTCATTCGTATCGAGAAGTCCAGTGCCACCTTGGACTCCATGACATCTGCCCAGAGAGACCCCAAGGGCTCCAAGCAGAAGCAGAAATGGAAGCCCTTTTGGTCCACCTCCACTCCTGCAGCCAGACCAGCCCAGCAACATGGCCAGCCTCAGGCCTGGTGACCTCGGCCCAAGTCATTGGCCTCGGTTGTCCGTAAGCCAGGAGGGAGAGGCCCTGGTGGATCCTCAGCCAGGCCCTCCTCCTCCACCTCCAAGCCTGCCAGAGACATGATGAGGGGTGCCTCCCTCATGCCCGTCACACCTCCCCAGGGGGGGCTGGCTCCAGCACTTCCTTTCTTACGGGTCTGCTGTCACCACGGACAGGTGGGTTCTAGAAGTAGTGAGACAGGGTCTGCCTCTGGAATTCGAGTACTACCCTCTGTGCCGAGCCCGCGCCCCATGGGAGGGCTTGGTTTCTGCAGATATGCTGTCAGCTCTGAGAGATGACATAGACCAGCTCATCCGCAAGGAGGTCGAGGTTCCTGTCGCAGATCCTCTGGAACACCCAGGGGTTTTCTCCAGGTACTTCCTGGTGCCGAAGCAGACGGGGGACTGGTGCCCCATTCCAGAGCTGCACAAACTGAACAAGTTCCTCAGGTCACACACCTTCAGGATAGTAACTCTGTCTCAGATCATATCATTTCTAGGGTGAAACATGTGGTTTTGCTCCTTGGATCTATAGGATGCTTCTTTCACATCCCGATCCGTCCGTCCCATCAAAGGTGCCTCCACTTTCAACCAGAGGGAGCACTCTACATGCTCCAGGCCATGCCTTTAGGCCTCTCCTCGGCCCCCAGGGTCTTCACCAAGTGCATTGCAATGGTGGCAGCTTACCTGAGGCACTGAGTGGTCCGGGTTTACCCTTATCTGGATGACTGGCTGATTGCAGGTCCCTCCAGGCAGGAGATGGAGCGGTCCAGGGACCTGGCCATCCAGACCTGCATCTTCCTTGGCCTCCTGGTCAATGAAACCAAGTTGGAACTCATGCCCTTGCAGGTGATCAGCTTCATCAGGGTGGAGCTCGACCCTTGTAGAGCCAAAGTGCGGCTCCCGGCAGAGAAGGTGGAGGCTCTGTCCTCTTGTGCTTTATCATTTCAGGCTGGGCAGTTGCACCCTGCCCGGGACTTCTTGCACTTAGTGGGTTATATGGTGGCTTGCACCAGCGTGGTCTGTTGGGCCCATTTGAGAGTGCGCTTCCTGTAGTGGGTGGCCAGCCAGTCGTCTCAGCACAAGGGTCACTGTGACTCAGTGGATGTGGGACGCCATCCAATGGTGGTTAGTTCCAGCACATCTGCAGGAAGGGATCCTGTTTGTCCACCCAGAGTGGACGGTCATCCTGACGACCAATGCCTCTCTCATGGGCTAGGGTGCCCACCTGGGGGAACACCTGAGTCCACGGGCTCTGAACCCCCGAGGAATCCCAATGCCACATCAACCTGCTGGAGCTCCGAGAAGTTCGGCTAGCGCTGGCTTTATTCACTCCACACATTCGGGGTTAGGTGGTTCAAGTCCAGATGGACAACACCACGAACATGTACTACCTCAACAAAAAAGGCGGGATGCATTCCCTGCCATTGTGAAAGGAAGCTGTCTATGTCTGGAGCCTCGTGCACAGCCTGGAGGCAAATCTCCTAGCCATCCGTTTGTCAGGAGCCTCCAGTCAGCTGGTGGACGCCCTCAGCCGGGTAGGCGAGGCGTCTCACAAATGGTCTCTCCACCTAGAGGTAGTTCTCAGTCTGTTCTCCCAGTGGGACACCCCTCAGGTAGACCTATTCGTCTCCAGGGAGAACGCAAAGCTGAGGCTGTTTTGTGCCCACTCACCTCAGCAGGGAACGCTGTAGGGGGATGCCTTCTCGAGGCCTTGGTCCCCAGGTCTCTTCTGTGCCTTACCTCCACTTCCCTTGATCCACAAAGTGCTTCTCAAGGCCAGGAGGGACAAGGCACAGGTGATCCTGGTGGCTCCGGTCTGGCCACGCCGGGTCTGGTATCCCGATCTCCTCAGCCTCAGCAGCAGGCTCCCAAGGCGTCTTCCCTTATGCCCGGACCTGCTTTCCATCTCTCAGGGAAAGGTACTCCACACGGATCTTCAGTCCTTGCACCTGACAGCCTGGTTCCTGAGTGGCTAGGGTTCTAGGCTTTGGGTCTCTGTGCAGCAGTCTTCACTGTGGTGGAGGCATCTCGGAAGGAGTTGACTAGGAAGTGCTACACCTTCAAATGGAAGAGGTTCTCCATTTGATGTCAGTGCAAAGGGTTGGACCTTTTGTTCTGTCCAGTGGCTAGCATTCTCGATTACCTTTGGTCCTTCTCTCAGTCGGGCCTTCGGTCAACAACCCTTAAGGTGCACCTGGCAGCCATCTCTGCCTACCGGGCACGGACTGGTCAGCAGTTGGTGGCACAGGAGAAGGTGGTCTGGCACTTCTTCAAGAGCCTTGACCACATTTCCCCTCCAATGCATGAGCCACCACCACTGTGGAACTTGTTGCTGGTTTTGGCACAGCTCATGGGCAAGCCATTCGAACTGATGCACAGGTGTGACATGTCTCACCTATCGTGGAAGTCTGCCTTTTTGGTGGCTATCCCATCAACCAGAAGGATCAGTGAGCTCCAGGCACTTTCGGTGGAGTCTCCTTACTTGGTCTTCCACAGGGACAAGGTTGTCCTGCGCCCCAACCTGAAGTTCCTCCCAAAGGCTGTGTCCAAGTTTCACCTTAACCAGGTGATTAATCTCCTAGTGTACTTCTCCACTCACATCTCGGAGGCTGAGCACAGGCTCCATACTCTGGACCTGAGGCAAGCACTCACCTATTATAAAGAGCGCACGGCTGCAGTTCGGGGGGAGATTCACCAGCTATTTGTCACCTACACTGGAGCTGCATCTGGCAGACCTGCAGCGAAGTGGACGATTGGCAGGTGGATCACATCCTGCATTGATCTCTGCTGTAGGTTGGCTGGTAGGGAGCCTCCAAGAGGGCTAAGGGATCATTCCATTCATCATACAGCTGCTTCAGTGACTGCTTCCAGGAAATCTGCAGGGCTGCTATCAGCACACACCTTCATTTCCAATTATCACTTCGACCTTAAGTCACACCGGGATGCTGGTTTTGGGGCCTCAGTTCTCCAATCCTTATTTCCAGAGTAGGGGCTGTGCGCCTTGCCTCCCTCCTCCCGGAGAACTGCTAGGAGTCTGCTTATATGTGTGGATAGAACATCATATCCATGACCTTAGAAAAACGGGTTACTCACCTGTAACAGTAGATCTTCCACAGGGTGATCTCTTGCAGCAGGTAATACACTTGGATCATCACCAGGGGGCGCTGTGGTGCACGGTAGCTCTTCTAGCAGTCTTTTTTTCCAGGGGCCGCCCGCACATAACATTATCTTCCTGTTTCCTATATAAGAGTGGGCAGTCCGTAGCATCCTCAGTTCATTTTCCCGCCATCTTCAGCTCGCACGCAGCAGCTAGTGCAGAGAGCAGCAGTCATCGATGAGAATCTGAGCTTGAAGTGGAAATTTTCCATTTCACTTACTTCATCGACAAATGTCCAAAGAATCTATAAGCAAGTTAGCGTTATTTCGCTCATGCCGTTGCGGTAGGAAGATGTACTGTTTCGACAACCACACAGTTTATGTTAGGTGTCTCCGACCCACACATGACACCATCTCCTGCACTCTTTGCCAAGAATTCAACCAGGCAACCCGGCGATGACGGCTGCAGGAGATAGAATCCTATCTCAAGGAGCAGAAATTATCTCTACTGGAGAACCATGGGGCCCGTCCCAAGGACTCACCTTCCACTGCTTCACATAAGAAGCACAAAAAGGAGAAGGAGAAGCCCTCCTCAACTCCCTCGGGCAGATGCCCGTTGACGGCCATCGTCACAGGTGCTCCACCATCGACAGTGCCCTCCAAAACTGCTTCCTCATCAATGGGGGTTTTCACCCTCTTGTCGACGGCGCTTTCAGGTGCTCTTAAAGGAAAATGGTAATTTGCAGGGGCTCCCACCCCTGCAAAGCTTATCTTCCGGTTTAGCTTTTCAGGTAAAGTCACATTTTTTTCTTGCGCTGAAAAGTATTTTAATTTAATTATGAAAAGTCTGCTACCCAGCAGTATGATGGATGCTGGGGCAGCTCCATTATGTGTTAAGGCGTGGCACCGCTCTGTACGCTTCAATACAAATGCATTGAAGCGCATGGTGTGGCACCACACCTTTACACATAATGGAGCCGCCCCAGGGACCGCCATACTTCCGGATAGCGGACTTTTCATAATTCAATTAAAATACTTTTTGGTGCAGGAAAAAAGGTGCTTTTCTCTGAAAAGCTAAACCGGAGGGCAAGGCCCCTACAAATGACCATTTTCCTTTAATGCTGTTTCAGATGAACCCTTTGATGGGTCTGTCGACGTTCAGTCGATGGGGGATCGCTTCCCATCGACGACATCCTCTTTTAAGCATTCTAATGCTTCTTCCCTTGCTGCCCTGTCGACGATGGGGAAGCTTGTGGGGAAGCCTACTGCCTTTGCAATTAATAATGCCCCTCCTCCTTCATAGGCATTCTCTCATAGAGGCCAGGTGGACAGAGATTGGGACCATGGGCTTTACCACCTGGGTGCTAGACCTGCTCATACCTCACATCCTATTTCGTCCACTATTCCCCTGGTTTCTCAGAACCCCGGACATAGCTTCAGTGGTTCCAGCAGGTTCTATAAGTCTTTAGTCACTCTCAGCGTCCCCCCGGAGAGTCAACATATCATTCTGCTCTCCTACCCCTCTGCCAAAACGCAGTAAGGGGGAACAGAGACCCTTCTCCAACCTGGTCACCCCCCTCATATGAGGAAGACTACCTATCAGATGAGGCTGAATTTCTGGCTGATTTCACCGGCGATTTGGAAGATATGGACTTACAGAACTTGGACTCCCATCCCCAGTCCCCTCTCTCTACTATTTCCTCATTAAACAAGGACATTTCCCACCAGGCAACTGCCTCCCTTCCAGATGATCCGTCATTTCACAAGAGGATGATCCAAATCCAAAAGGTCATACAGTTTTCAACTACCCAACATGATAGGCAAAGAAAGGACATGGCAGATTATCTAGAACTGCCAGAGGAGCTCGTAATAGTGGTACCCCCACTTATACAAACCTACCAAAACGCTATGCTAGCAGCCTAGAATCAGCCTTCGGCTGTCCCGGCCATTCCTAGGAAAGCAGATCGCCTTTATCAGGCTCCTCTTGATCATCCTTTTCTTTCTACTACCCCGAAGCAGACACGGTAGTGATCACTGCAGCTCATGATCGTACTAAACGACCGAAGCACATAAGCTCCTTACCCCCTGATAAGGAATCCCGTAGGCTTGACTACCTAGGGAAAAAGGTGCTCAGAGGAGGTGCCATGAATCTTAGGATTCTAAATTATACGCTGCACATTTTTTTATTTTATTTTATTATTTTAAATTTGTAAACTGGGTAAGACCACTGGACAAAAGGCCCTTTTTCAGGGCCAACTCGGTCAAGTACCAGAGTACTCTCTGGTCCTCTGCTATAGAACTAGTCAATAAACTCCCTCCTTCTCAGGGGAAGGATCAGTTGTTGGCTACCATATCTACTGGCAATTCCATATCCCGCCACCTACTTAGTTCGGATTATGAGGCGGTCGCTACTTTAGCCCATATGTCAGCTACGGGGATTACCCTCTGACACCATGCTTGGCTTTGTGTCTCGGGGTTCACTACAGATGTGCAACATAAAGTTGTTAATGCCCCCTTTAATGGGTCCAAGCTTTTTGGTCCAGGTACCCAAACACTTTAAGGTGATCTCCGGTCTTCAGGACGAACCCTACATACGGTACTGTGATGTTGGTATATCTTAAACCCTCCCCCCCATGTATTTTACCATTTTTTCCTTTTTGTCTCACTGTAAAGTCTGTTGCAATAGCATGTAATTTCTTTGTTGTTTGTATTTAGTGTCTATGTGTTGTCTATAAAGAGGGTTTGTATCCTTAACAGCTTTGCCTTTTTATACATTCTCTGTATACAGTCTAGCCATCTGTATATAGAAAGTGTGTATATGTCTAGATAAACCCTCTTTCTCCTGCAAATAACCTTTGTTTCTTCCCTCAATTGCCCCCCCTTCCTGTACCATCATCCTACCTAGAAAGACTATCTAATGAAATAAGGGAATGATATATTTGTTTCTGGTTTGGGAAATTAAACAAGCACTGGGTTGTTTCAAGCGCCGTCCTTCCCTTCCTTACACTTGTTCGGCCGTTTTCGGCTATGGTAAGCGCAGGTCTAAAACCAAAGAGGAATTTGAGCCTGCAAAGCATGGAGACAAGTGGTTCTGTTTTCCGTGTATGTGTTCGGCTATTAAGCCCAATATTTGTTTTAAACCCCTTTGCTTCTTGAAACGGAGCGCCTTCTCGACTGTGCGCACTATCGAGAGTGCGCTTACCTGAGGAACGCTAGCCGACTCTCGGCTATGCTAAAAGCAGTCGGCTTTTCTTGTTAAAAGAAAACACAACTTAAATGCTGTCTGGTAGCTAACTGATTAGGTAGAAGTACTGCTCAGTTAAGTCTTGGATTTTGCTACTAACAGAATTATTGTACGTTAAAGTAAAACGAAGATAATCAGCCGACAAAGTTATGAGGAAGTAAAATGTTTGTAAATGACTGAGACGTCTGAATTTAACTAGGATAAAACCTTCAAAATACAAAGTGGGATTTTTTTTTCCCTCAGGATATTGAAAGGAAATAAAATTTGAAATATATATGAGTAACCTGGAAAAGGTGTATCCTGTAGATGTATCTTAAAAGAGCCATCTGTGGGAAGCCATGTTTAAGCCCTGCTGTCTAGGTCTTCTTTAGAGCCAGCCAGCCCTATTCTGTCCTATTTTATAGACGGGCATAAAAGGGGGCAGGGCTTCCTCAGCACTTTGTATTTTAATTTCCTTTATTTTTAGCTCAAGTTTGGAAGCATCAAGCTAGGACTGTGTTTTAGATTGCTCTGAACATTATCATGGTGTTAGACTATAATAAATAAGCATATATTAAATATTTAGCCTCAGACTGTGGAAAAGGAGGCGGAGCTACACCAGACACCTGATTAGAGTGTATAAAAGGAGACCTGTTTCATTTTCTAGAGAGAGTTCAGGAGGACTAGACATATATAGTCCTGCTGTGTAAGAACACTAGCTGTTTTCTAGTGTTGGTACCTTTTCTGCTTAATTTGCCTTTTTATTTTCCACTATTTAATTTGTCGAATAAGTTCGCCTTTTTGTTGAGAGAAATAAATATTGAATTTTCTTTTGAATATTCTCTGCATTTGGTGTCTTCCTTATACCCACATCATCACAGGTACATGGCATGTACCATGCCTCACAACTATCCTACCGTCCCCAATCCTCTTTTCATACAAAGAGAGGTGGTAAATACAGAGGCTCATACAGAGGCAGATCCCGTGATCAGTCCTCTTACAGGACTGTCACCTCTGCATACAAGGGCTCCCGCTCTCACCCTCCAGGTGGAGCCAGCCCGCTTCCCAGTGACCAACTAGGGCACTGCCCAGGCTTCCTCTACCAGGCCTCGGAAGCTATGGGCGGTCATTTTGCCCTCTATTTAGAGGCCTGGCAAACGATCACTTCGGATGAGTGGGTACTTCAGATCATTCAGATGGGTCATGCATTGTAACTAACCTCCTTACCTCCTCCCTGCTCTATCCGTTACCTACCTGAACACATTCCTATTCCCCAGGAGGAACAATCCAGGCTCTTCTGCTTAAGAAGGCCGTTTACCCAGTCCTTCCATCAGAATACCAACATGGATTTTATTCTCACTTCTTCCTGGTGCCCAAACGAACTGGAGATCTCAGATCTATACTAGACCACAGACAACGGAGTCTACACATTCATTACAAAAGGTTCCAGATGGTCACCTTAACATCGATAATGCCAATGTTGAACAAGGGGATTGACTATGTGCATTAGACATGAAAGATGCCTACCTACATATCCCCATCCATGCCGCCCACCACCAGTTCCTTCGTTTTTACCTCCTAGGACAACATCACCAATTTCAGGCACTCCCATTCGGTCTTTGCTCCGCCCTGAGAGTGTTTACCAAGTGCCTAGTGGTAGTGGCGGCAGCCCTACGATGGGAATGACACTTCATCTTCCCATATCTGGATGACTGGCTCTTAAAAGCGGAGTCCAGAACTTCTTTGCTTTCCTCCGTTAAAGCAACCCTTACTCTGTTTCACTCCATAGGGATTATGGTCAACCGGCCAAAATCCAACCCAACCCCTACCCAGTCGCTACCGTATATAGGAGCGATCCTAAAAACTGCCTCCGCCAGGGCTTACCTCCATGCCACCTGGCAAGACAAGCTTCTTTCTCTGGCTTCCCAGATACAAACTCAAAAAGTTATCACAGCCAGATGACTTTTATACCTTCTAGGGCACATGGCTGCTGCCATCCTACAGTAGCATTTGCTCATCTACATATGGGACCAGTCAATGGACTCTCTAAAACCAGTGGTGTCAAAGAACCAGAGACTTCGAAGACAAAGTCAGTCTCACTCCCGCTGTCCGGTCGGCCCTCTTTTGGTGGACCCAACGTGCCAACTTCTCTCAAGGCATGCCATTCCAGTCTCCCCCACCCCGGCAGAAATTGACCATGGATGCTTCCCTCGAAGGGTGGGGTGTGCACCTGGGTCCCTACGGGACACAGGGCAGGTGGTTCTGAACCTCCACTCTCCCTCACATAAACCTCCTAGAAATGAGGGTGGTCCACCTAGCCCTTCAGGCCTTTCAGACCCACCTTTCCCCGGGACTTCTGCTGATCCAATCAGACAACACCTCAGTGGTGTTTTACCTCAGCAAACAAGGAGGTACGAAGTCCTGCACTCTCTGCAGAGAGGCGATGGCGGTTTGGCAGGAAGCAGTACAGCAACACCTGTTGTTAACAGCCATTCATCTACCGGGATGCCACAATTTCCTGGTCAACGTTCTCAGTTGCCAGTCCTCCACGCACAAATGGACACTTCATCACAAAGTTCTTCAGAGAATCTTTCACTTGTGGGGGACCCCGCATCTGGATCTCTTTGCCTCCCCCATCAATCACTGTCTCCCCAAATACTATTCCATTATCCCGATCAAAAAAGGACGGTCTACCGATGCCCTATCCCAACAATGAGCAGGACTCTTCTTATATGCCCCCCCCCCGTCCCACTCCTACAATGGACTTTGCTGAAACTACAACTCGAACCTGCCACTGTGATCCTCATAGCCTGTCTGTGGCCTCGGCAGGTGTGGTTTCCCCTACTTCAACAATTGTCAGTGGCGGAACCCATTCCATTACCAATCAGGTCAGACCTGTTGACTCAGGATTGGGGAACCTTCCTTCATCCCAGTCTGAGATCACTACACCTTCATGCTTGGCTCCTGAGAATGCTTTCATTGCCTGGCTCTGGGTCTCCTCACCTGTGGTCAGTATTCTATTAGCCTCATGTAAACCAGCAACCAGGTAAACGTATAATGCTAAATGGAAATGCTTTTCCATTTGGGCCACTTCCCGGTCATTGGACCCCTACTTATGTCCACTGACCACTGTCCTGGATTACCTGGCCTCCCTTGCCGAGACAGGGTTGAGCTATTCCTCTGTTAAGGTCCATTTGGCCTCTATTTCAGCCTTCCATGAACCTCTGGATGAAAGATTACTGTATCAACATCATCTTGCCAAAATGTTCCTAAAAGGAATGTTACATATCAAACCTCCCATTAGATGGCCCACTCCTCTGTGGGATCTAAATTTTCTTATAGAGAACCTGACCCATGAACCTTTTGAACTGGTGGCGACTTGTGACCTCCACTTTCTCTCATGGAAAACATTATTTCTAGTAGCCGCTGCTTCAGCTCAGCGTATCTCTGAGCTTCATGCCCTCATATGTAAAGAACCTTACCTAATCTTTCACAAAGACAGAGTGGCACTTCGGACAAATCACTCTTTTCTACCTAAGGTGGTCTCAGAGTACACCTTAAATCAGTCCATAGAGATGCCAGTATATTACCCTGAATACTCCAGTCGTCGAGAATACCTCCTACATACCCTGGATATCCATCGTATATTACGATATTATGCTAATCAGACCAAATCGATTAGACAGCCCTATCAACTATTTGACACCTTCGCCTCCACCAGGGAAGGTCTCCCAGTCACTAAATGGACCCTCTCCAATTGGCTAGCACATTGTATCACGTTTTGTTATACAGTAGAAGCCGCTTAAAGGGGACACCTCCGTTGCATGCCAATCGTCCCCTTTGAGCGATCGTCCCATTTAAGGGAAGTGCTGTCTTTATAATGGCGGCTGATTGTCAGTGCGGTAGAAATATACAAAACATAAAACTAATCATGGCACAAGAGTAACACAACATTAAAGGTATTACAAAACAACATACAATATCAGTTTGTGATTACAGCTCTTCTTAGAGCAAGTGGCTTCTTCGTGTGGTTAAAACTTTATCTAAGTAAAGCAGTTAAAATCCTTTAAAAGCAGCTAGCGATTAGCTAACGATTCACTTATCTGCAGAGCATAGGTAACCCATCTGTTGTTCTCTGGTGTGAGGCTTGGTTTTAGCGAGGATGTTCTGCTACGCTGTTCAGTTCCTGCAGTGATTCCAAGACCACAGACACATCCCCCAGTAATTCGGTCCCATCATCAGTTAAAAATCTAGCTTTTCTGAGGCAGTTTCTTGGAGTTCAAGTGTCTCCGTTTTCAGTGAGTCGCAAATTTGTTCGACTGAGGTTTCTCCCTCAGTGATGTCAGGGGGTCTCTCGATGTTAGCGAGGATGTTCTGCAAGGGTGTTCGGTTCTTGAAGTGATTCCAACACCTTTCTGAAGCACTGGAATAATGTTCTAACACCTGTCTGACCTGAATTGTTGGCTATTTATGCCCTGCACAGTTAATGGGCCGCTAATTGCTTGCTAATGGCTGCTGACAAGTGCAATCAATTGTATAATTACATGCTCTTGGGCTGATAATCATCCCATTAAAACGGAATGACCATCGCAATTAAAGGTATACCTGCTCCATAGAATAACATGGAAGCAAATTCGGTGCCCAGAGGGATGTCCCGATTATGCAGATGTCTCGTTTAACTGTGTCCCCTTTAAGTGGAGGATACTGTAATAAATATGACAAACCATTGCCTGGACCTGTCCAAGCCCATTCGACCAGAGCTATGGCCACTACAGCGGCCTGCTTCAGGGGCTTCTATTGCAGAGATCTGCAATGCTGCCACATGGTCCACAGTACATACCTTCACAAAGCACTACAACTTAGACATTGCTTCATGCCGTAGGATGGCCTTTGGCCAAGCTGTCCTACAACGTCTTCTGTTATAATTCTACGCTTCTTGGGTTCACTACTTGGGAATCATCCCAAGTGTATTACCTGCTGCAAGAGATCATCCTATGTAAGATATACAGTTACGTAAGAACTTACTGTAACAGATCTTTGTGGGGTATCTCTTGCAGCAGGTACAGTCCTTCCCTCCATCCCCCTCCTTCTCTAGGAGAACAACTTCTGATCTAATTATTTATGGGATGGGATACCTACGGTACCTCGGATCTCCCTCGGTCCTCGCTTAGCGAGCTGAATCTGGCGGGGGAACTGAGGATACCAGGGACCGCCCACTCTTGTATAGGAAACAGGAAGATGATGTCATGTGTGGGTGGCCCCTGAAAAAAGACTGCTAGAAGAGCTGCCATGCACTACAGCACCCTCTGGTGATGACCCAATGATGCTGCAAGAGATACCCCTCAAAGATCTACTGTTACGGTAAGTTCTTACATAACTGCACTTTCTAAGAGTGGTATATGATGTTCATCCACACGGACCCACCTGACCTCCACTGGCCTTGGCGCACACAACTGCTTCCAGCGGGCAAGATCTGGTGTCATGGGGCGGAGTCGAGGGAGTTACCACCCAGGTGGGTGGGAGGAGCCAGCTTGAAGACTTTCCGGAACCATCTTAAAGGGAAAGGACACTGCCTATAAGTGTGTATGAACATCATGTATCACTCCTAGAACTACTGTTACAGGAGAGCAGCCTGTTTCTCTGTGATATTTCCCCGATACATCCAGCAATACAATACTTATGTTGTCACTGGCTACCGCTACGCATTATGCTGTGGATCAGTGCTGAAATTCTCCTTGAAACTTGCATTAGATGCATCTCTGAGGTACAACAGGTTCAGTAACCTTAGATCTTGGTATGCAGATAAAAGGCATAGATGGCTGGGTAAAGCATTGAAGGCTCCCTGTTTTATTCCAGAACCCTGCCCCTCCACTCTCCTGCAGAAACACATGGCAGACCTGCTACAGAACAATCGGGAAATGGCGGCAAGCTTCCTTAACAGCGTCCTCAACCAACTGAACTGGGCCTTCTCAGAGTTCATCGGCATGATTCAAGAGGTGAGCAGGACAGGCATGTACTTGTGTGCGACTGGCTTGGACATTGAATTGTCCTCCCACCCACCCGTTAATGCTAGTGTATGTATCTTATTCTGCCTTCATTGGCCCCTGACTTCCAAAGTAAGTATAGTAGTACAGGTATGTTACTGTCTCTCAGGGAACACCCACACTGATAAATTTGTTAAACGTCTGGGTCCAAAAAGTGTTTTTCTGTTTAGAAACAAATCCTCACTGCTTCAAGAGTACATGCACATTCTACATTGGAGCAGGGTCCCTGGGCCTTCCACAAGGGTTCCTGTGGTGCTGGAAGCTAAAAACTGATCTTCCCTCCGAGCTGGGGCACTGCCACCAGCAGCTATCCCAGCCCTGGCCTGCCCCCTACGTTAGCGAACCAAGTCTGCTCCCAAATATGGGCTACCAGCAGATCTGAGTATTTGAAAATATGTGAGCTCTGGAATCTCGCACAAGGTTATGTTCCTTCCTGATGAAGAGAGCAGAATAAAAAATGCTCTACAAACATTTACCTCCATTTGACAGACTGCACTTCACAGATATACTTTTTCGTTTAATACTTGTGTTTTATTCAATATAGTAGATACACCGCATAGGTTTCTATAGCTTAATATAGTGTTTGTATTTCCAGGTGAGTTTTTTTGCAAACCAGATGTCAGACATTTAGATACACTGTAGTTGAAAAGTCCATTGAGAATTATAAATCCCCAGTCTCAATAGACAGCTAAAATGTTCCTGGAAAATGTAGTCCTTTTCCGCCCTTCCAGCTGACATCCTGCATTAGTGGTCTTATGTCCAGCTGTATATGTATCAGTGAAGAAGACCCAGCATTAGAAAAAGCAATCAAAAACAGTTTCTAACATTTTGCAAGAACAGAATACAGTTGAGAACAATTATAAATATCGGGGTGGTGGGTACATGCCACGAATATGCAGGGATCTGTCAGTGAGGCACCAAAACGGAGTCTACCGACTCCAGTGCCTGCCTGGTTAATGTACTGTAGATTGCATTGTGAGGTTACTGTTTTCTGGGGCAAAGGTAGTATCTCTTTCCATTATGAAGATCACCCACGTTTTGGTTTAACGTGAACAATTGATCCCTTTTTTTACCTCTAGTTAGTAGAGGTGGGAAAAAATGTTAAATTCTGTGTAATTTAGGAGAATTCTACAGAAGAAGGTTAGTGAGATATGTATGGATTATCAGCACTGGCTCACCAGCTAGCCCTGCTGGCTAGTACTTGTAGAGGTATCATTTTAATAAGTACGTAAGGCCAGCCAGTGGAATATAAGTGTGACCAGTGTATTATACCTGCAAAATGTAATCTTCCAAGAATCAGTCTTCTCCATAGATTTCCACTAATGGGTCTGTACCAGAGGTGCTAGGACCCCGTAGGAGCCAGAACATTTCTGGAGAGCTGGTGGCATGAGTAGGCTCCATGCACGTGTCACCGCATGTGCCCACTGGTATATAGTGTTGCCATCCCACAACTGTCTCTGCCCCTTTTTTCCCCCACTGTCTATTGTAAATCGGCAGCGTTGCTGCTGTCCACGTCGAGGCCAGAATTTCACCGTCTATACGACGACAGCATTCAGGTCTTCATTTTTAGCTTAAAATACACTAGAATGTATTCTTTTTGTTAAAGTTTAGTTAAACACAACAAAAATCTACAGTTGCTGTGGCAACAGGGCTGTATCTGGTTACCAGTTCTCTCTGGGCAGATGTTCTGGCATGGGACAATTTGGTGTCTAGGAGGATGAACAGTCCTCCCGGAGTCACAAAAAGAAGCAGTCCAGATCCCACATACACACTCTGCATCGGAATCTGTGCACCATTCAGCCTTGACCTCTTCCACAAAAAGATCGCATGCAAAAAGCATCAGGGGAAGAAAAGGCACCAGTCAGGGTTGTCCTCTGGTCATTTTGCTTTGAGACACTTGAGATCTTCCTGGATAGAAAGTCTCCACCACTCATTCACACTGATGGGATGTACACCGGAGGTGCTAGGACACAGCGGGAGCAAACTTTTTGCAAGAGGGTCGGCGCCAGAGATGGAGCCGCGAGGAAGTGGCACCCACGAGCCCCAGCTACGTGCGGTAAAACTGTCTCAGCGTCGACCCTCCAGTCGCCTCAGTTCCTTTTCCCGCCCGTCGAGTGCGCTTCAGTGATAGCGTCGCTCGCCCTCGAGTCAAACTTCAAACTAGCAGCATAGTTTTTAGTTTATTGTTTTGTAATTTATCTTCGAAAGTACCGAGTAGATTTAAATTAAATTTATTGATTAATAAAGAAGTCTTCAGCCCTCCATTGACGGAGTCGACCATGAGCGGGTCAGGTGACTGTAGGGTGACTTCATATAAAAGCTGTTCAGTCAGCCAGGCTGGGTCCGGTCCACCGCCCTCCCCGGAGGGTGGGTCTGACAATGGACGGTCCAATGCCCAGGGAGATGGGTGGTCCCCCCGAAAACATAAAAGGAAATGGCCCCATTCGTGGCACCGTTCGGCCTCGAGTTCTTCTTTGGTGCACAAGCCGAGAAAGAGAAGGCATCGCTCGAGGTGGCCTTCTGGTATGTCTGTGCGTTGACGGTCAGTGATTGGGGCTAGGTCCCCTTCCCTCTCGGAGTCACCGGTTTCTGGCTCCGGTGCCCGATCTCTTCAACGTCGGTGCCCGTCCCCGCCTATTGGACGGGCCTCCGATGAGCAGTTTCACCAGTGGGTTGCTCTTATGGAGCATTGGGCTCAGAGGTTGCTCCAGCTGCCTGACCCGGTCACTCTGGGGCCTTCGGGCTGCTCGCGAGACCAGGTAGGGTGGTTGGACCTTCCTAGTTGCGCGGCGCCTTCTTCGGTGCCGTTGACTCCATGCTCAGGTGTTTTTCCCCCCCCTCACATGGCTGCGGCGAAGGGGCCCACACCGATGCCTCTATCTCCTGTTAGTTTTCCTCCTTTTCCTTCAAATCGCAGTTTTCAGAACCTTGGGACACTCTCAGAGCCATCCACAGTGCCAAGGGCTCTGTAGGCGTCGTGGCCTTTGTTGGTGCCATGTGCTGGGCTGTTTCCAATGTCACCGACTTCCTTGGGTTCGGCACCATGTTCTTAATCGGCGCCAATGCTTGGTGTGGCGCCATCCAGCCTCCAGGGCTTTTCAACTCCGATTCTTTCCTCTTCTAATTTGCATTTTGATTTTCACTCCTTTCCTGTCCATACAGTCCCCCCTGGACTGTCAGGAGATGATTTTGAGCCTGACCCAGATTTTCGTCTAGGTGATGATGTTGAAGGAGCAGGAGTTAATCCTGCTGCAGAGCCTGTGGTCGAAGACCTTTATTTATTTTTTATTTATGACTTTGATAACTGGGTGAGTGCACTGACCCCAGGGACCGTTTTCAGGCACGACCCGGGCCATAACACATAGCGCAGGGTGACAGTGGAGTACAAGGTAACAGTAATACACGTGAAACAGATTTGATACAAGCAACAATAGTAAGCACAATATACAGGTTAAGTCTCTGCTGAAAAATGTAAATTCCACTCTTTCTCTACAGACTACAGAAATCGATCCTGGGAAGCTTTTAAGACTCCAATACCTACATGTCCCGGAGATCCCTATGGATTTAACTCCTCTGGTAAAACCATCTTTTGAGACCCTTTCTCAGATGGTATGGAACAATCCTGCTCTCATCCCTTCCGTGGCTAAGTACATAGATAGGAAGTACGCTGCTCCCAAGGATCGACCCATATTGGCCTCACAAGCTTTTGCTGATCCCATTGTAGTCATAGCAGAGAATGACAAGGCCATCCTCCCTCAGGCTTCCTCAGCCTGACCTATCAACAAAGAATCTCGTAAGATAGACACCTTAGGTAAGAGAGTCTTTGCTGCCTCCATCCTGGGTATGTGTATTGCCAGCTACCAGGGCTATTTTTCTCAGTATGAATATGTCCTTTGGCGTTCACTCAAGCAAATGGTAGAGGCTCTGCTCGAGTCAGAAACTAATTCAGAGCTACTTCACACCATAACCAGGGGCATCGAGTCCAATAACCAATGGGTTAAAGCTGCAATGGGCCGTCATGCAGCTTCTTGAGCAGCGGCGTGAGCATTTGTACCCGCCGCCACTCCTGGCCACGTGCTTTGGGCTTCACGAATGATGCCCAGCAGCAGGTCATGGCCTTACCCTTCGACGGTATGTATCTGTTCAGACCCCAGGTGGAACAAGCTGTGGAAGCCACAGAGAAGACTAGGTCAGCCATTAAGATAGCTCGACCAGCACCAACCCCCTCTCGGGGGGGATGGGGTGCCAATAAATGTCAATTTCATAACCATCAGTCCTTTCGGGGTAAAGACGGGGGGGGGGCTCTAGCAAAAGCCACACCCCTCAGCCACAAAAGAAAACGCAGCAGAAGGCACAAGCCCCCAAAGCGCTCAGTGCCACCTTCTGAGTTCTCGGCCCAGGCCTCACCTCAACTGCCCAAGAGGGACTCTGACTCAGTTTTATGACCGGTGGAAGTCTATAACATTAGACAGATGGGTCCTCCGGATAATCCGCGAGGGGTATTAGCTCAGTCTTTCAGAGCCCCGGATCATCCCCAAATGACAGCCCAGACTGTCGGCAGTACAGTCAGACCTTCTTGCTTCCGAGGTGCAAGGCCTTCTGAACAACAGGGCAGTAGAAGTAGTTCCGCTGGACCAACGAAACACAGGTTTCTACTCCCATTACTTTCTAGTTCCGAAGAAAACTGGAGGCATGCGCCCCATTCTGGATCTCAGAAAGTTAAACAAATTCCTTCACAAGGAAACGTTCAAGATAATATCTCTAGGTACCCCTCTACCTTTGATTCATCAGCATGATTGGCTAGCCTCCCTGGACATGCAGGATGCCTACCAACACATTCTTATTCACCCAAAGCACCACAAATACCTGAGGTTTGTAGCGTTGGGTCAACATTATCAGTTCAGAGTCCTGCCCTTTGGGCTATCCTTAACGCCGTGAGTTTTTACAAAGTGTTGTGCAGTTCTCGCGGCACATGTCAGGAAAATCGGAATTCGAGCGTTTCCATACCTGGACGACTGGCTTCTAGCAAGCCCTTCCAGGCAGAAAACTCTGGATGCTGTAGCCGAAGCTTCAGACTTCCTCATGTCCATGGGGGTCCTGCTAAATCGCAACAAATCGCAATTGCAGCCCTCCCAGAAACTCCTTTTCATAGGAACTCTTCTGGATACCTCCTGTGTGAAAGCTTTTCTTCCAGAGGACAGAAGGAGTGATATCCTACAGATGGCCTGATACATCAGAGAAAACAGCTTGGTTCAAGTTATCTCAATGCAACGGATGCTGGGTCTCATGGCATCCTCAGTGTTCACTGTACCTCTAGCTCATCTCCACATGAGACCCTCTCAGTGGATGCTCAGTACTCAGTGGTCCCCAACCACTCACCCTCAGTCCTTTCCCATTAAGGTGACAGAACCTCTTAAGAGGTCACTCACCTGGTGGTCGCAGGACAACAACCTTCTAGAACGGTATCCTTTTGCTCCTCTGGATCATCAGATCTCCATTACCACTGACGCATCCCTGATGGGGTGGGAGCTCATTGCCAGAAACTCCACCTGATCCATGAGACTCAGGACAAGTCCGGCTCCACATAAATGTCCTGGAAATGAGAGCCGTCCTCTATGTAGTCTGGGCCTTGAAAGACATACTCTGTCACAAGAACATTCTCCTTCAAACGGACAACAAAGCAGTGATGTATTACATCAACAAATAGGGCAGTGCACACTCTTACCCATTATGCAGGGAAGCTATAAGAGTGTGGGAGTGGTGCCTGGAGCACAAGGCTCTAATCCATGTGGTTTACCCACCAGGCATGCAGAATGAACTGACAGACCATCTCACCAGAACGGAGGCAGATCCTCACGAGTGGTCTTTCGACTCAGCCATCGCTCAGTCACTCTTCAAAGAGTGGTTAACTCCAGACCTGTTCCTTTTTGCATCCCCACTCAGTGCAAAACTGCCTCTCTTCTGCTTCGGAAATCCAGAACCTGGCACTTTCTGTCAGGATGCGTTCAGGCTGCAGTGGACGAAATGCTTTCTATACGCCTTTCCTCCTCTTCCTCTAATTCAGAGGGTGCTTCTCAAATTTGAGTCTCAGGGAGACAGAATGATTCTCATTGCTCCCTTCTGGCCTCGACAGATATGGTTCCCGCTGCTCAACAGTCTGTTGGCAACACTCCCGAAGGCACTTCCTCTTCAGACGAACCTTCTGTCGGAGAGGCCTGTGGTCCATCCCAATCTGAAGGCGCTTCACCTTCACGCTTTGCTCCTGAAGAGATAGAGGTAATAGGTTCAATGTTTCCTGTAGGGTTTCAGATATTCTCTTGGCTGCCCGTAAACCAGCCACTAGAAAAACCTACGCGGCCAAATGGAAGCGTTTTTCCTCTCTCTGGTGTGCAAAATCCTCTTCAACCCCTTTTCCTGCCCACCAAATAAAGTCTTGGAGTACCTTTGGACCTCTCAAATCCAGGCCTGCAGTACTCTACTGTCAAAGTTCATCTCTGTGCCATTTCAGCTTATCATGAGCCGGTACATTCCTTGTCTCTGGCTCAGTTGCCTGTAGTTAAGAAGTTTCTTAAGGGCATTCTGCATACCAGACCTCCTATCAGATGTCCAGCCGCAGCCTGGGACAGTAACCTTGTGCTAGACATGCTCACTCGGAAACCTTTCAAGCCTCTAGCTACCTGCGAGTTGAAGTTCCTCACTTGGAAAACAGCCTTCCTGGTGGCCATCACTTCAGCCCATAGAGTTTCTGAAATACATGCTCTGGTCACAGACCCCCCCGTACACTGTATTTCACAAGGACAAGGACAAAGACAAAGTAGTTCTTAGGACTCAACCCAAGTTTCTTCCCAAGGTTGTCTCAGAACTTCATCTAAACCAACCTTTAGTCCTACCTACCTACTTTGCTAACTTCCAGAATGAAAGTGAACGAACTCTTCATTCTCTAGATGTAAAGAGAGCCCTGCGATTCTATCTCGATAGAACAAAAAAAATTTGCAAGGCTCAGCAACTGTTTGTTTCTTTTAACAAGACCCTTTTAACCTGTCGCTATTAGGTGCATTTCAGCGTGGCTGGTAGCATGTCTCCGCCACTGCTGTTCTGTGGCACAAGTCAAGCTGGAAGGTAGAGTGTACGTTCACTCTACTAGAGCAGTCACAGCATCTCTGGCGGAAATCCGCAACGTGCTCATTGCAGGTATTTGCAATGCGGCTACATGGAGCTCAGTGCATACTTTCATTAAGCACTATGCTTTGGATGTCCATGCCAGATGACATCTGTTGTTTGGCAGGACTATTCTCAATGGACTTCTGTCCTGAATTGTGAGCTCTTAGTTTCTCCTACTGCCCATCTCGGGGGATTATTAGCTCGGTACTCTCCCATCAGTGTGAATGAGTGGTGGAGACTTTATGTCCAGGAAGATATGGAAATGACGTACGTACCGTAATTCTTGATCTTCTTGGATGAAGTCTCCACCACTCATTCACACACCCACCCTCCATCCCCCGAGCTCACTTATCTGTTTAGTCTTCACTCCCTCGTTGGCTGGGCTGTGAAGACTTCATTGTTGACCCTTCTTACACGGGTCATTTGGATTATCTTATGTCCAATTTGCTTAGTCCTTCTAGGTTGGTTATGCTGCACCTCCTCGGAAAAAGGTACTGAGGCGGTTTGGAGGGTCAGCGCTGAGACAGTCTTTACCCGCATGAGCGGGGCTGTAGTGCGCTTCCTCGCCAGTCACCCGCTTCCTCAGGCTCCATCTCTGGCACCAAATCTCTTGCAAAAAGTTTGCTTCCTCTGGGTCCTAGAGCCTCCGGCGTACATCCCATCAGTGTGAATGAGTGGTGGAGACTTCGTCCAAGAAAATCAAGAATTACGGTAGGTATGTAACTTCCATTTCTGCAGGCCGGGGAACCTCACCGTCTTCACAGACAATACTGGAGATGCCTGGACCTACAAGGTCAAGGTCTCCATCTCGGCACCCCTCTCTGTGCAATAGAGGGGACTCTGATGGGCAGTTTAGCCATTGGGCAGCTGTTAGGGAACAGTGAGTAGTGCAGCATATAAGTGAAGCAATGCTGTTTTTGGTGTCCTGCTCCTGATCCCTCCAGGTTTGTTGAGCTGGTGCCATCCTTGGTGCTGCTTGACTTAGACACACAGTTGACTCTGACTCCAGCCTCTGGGCTGGGGCCGTTGTTGGTGCTGCCACCTGCTTCCCCTCTGTGGTGTCTCCTCTGTCCCCTCTTGGGGTTGGGGGAAGTCATCATTTCAATGCTTGGTTCCTTCGGCGCTGGTGGGGTCATTGACACTGTTAACTGTGCCATGTCTGGTGCCAGGGTTAGGCTTTTCAGGGCCCACTCTAGTGCCAGCACTGCCAATGGTGCTGTACATTCCTATGGCGTCTGGATCATTCCCTTCAGGGACAGTCACCCGGCCATCCTCAGTGCTGTCGCCATTTTCAAGGCCCCATCTGGGGCTGGGTACAGTGTTGCTGAGGCCACAGCCTGCACTGTCGTTTCGACCTCTCTCCTCTTTACCACTCTCCAGGTATACAGGGAGTAGAGGGAGACAAGTCAGATCTTGACCTCATCATCTTCGAGGACAATGACTTGTACTATGGTTCAGAGAACCCAGAGCCCGTTCCTGTCACCTTTTCTCTGGAGGATCTGTCCTTTCAGGCTGTGATGAGAAGTATGCACTCTGCACTTAATTTCGAGCCAGCAGCCATAGACCAGACTAGGCACCTCCAACTGGAGACTCTAAGCGTGCCTAATATCCCGGTCTCTCTAGTTCCTTCCAGCCAACCAGCCCTGGAGACACTGTCTGAGGTGGTTTGGAGGAGGCCTGCTACTGTAGCAGCTGTTCCCAAACAGGCAGACAAGAAATATGCAGTGCCTAAATCTAAGCCCATGTAGTTTACTCAGCCAATAGCGGATGCCATTGTTGTTCTGGCTGAGCATAACAAAACCATAGTGCCCAAGGAGGTCACCGTGTACCCCACTAATAAGGAGTTGTGCAAGGTAGACCCCATGGGCAAGCGGATCCATGCCTCAGCTACCCTTGGTATGAGGATAGCTAACTACCAGGGCCACTTCTTGAAGTACGAGTATGCCCTCTGCTGCAGGCTTTTAAGTCTCTGGCAGACATAGAGGCAAAACAAGAGACGTTGCTAGCTGTTAAATAAGGTGTTGAGTCTAACAGCCACCATATTAAGCCTCTGTGGATGCCTTTAATGCAGCAGCTTGCTCTGCGGCTGCAAATAGTTGCATTAGGCGACACTCCTGGCTGCAGACTGTTGGCTTCACCTCACATGTCCAGCAACAGATCATGAATGTGCCCTTCAATGGCACATTTCTGTTTGGATCAGCAGGTGGAGCATTCTCTTAAAGAGACTAATGAAACAAGAATGACTTGCAAGACTTCCAGGCCGGCTCTCTATATCCCTCAGGGGTAGAGGACGTGGCTTTTTTTGCAACACGTTTTCCTTTCATGGTAGTGGCAGTGGAGCCCAAAAAACTATAAATTGCAGCTTCCTCAGGCCCAGAAGAAGGTGCATCTGGAGGCACAGGCGCACAAAGCACTTAGTGCCACCATATGAAGCTCTGGCCACAGGTCTGCTTCAGCTGCCTGAGGCGGACCACTCCTCCCCAGTAAGGGGATGCCTAACTCATTTTTTCCACCAGTGGGAATCCAGACAGACAAGTGGGTTCTGAGAATCATCCGAGAAGAGTACTCCTGGAGTTGCTGGACTCTTCGGCCTGACAGTCCTTCCAGCAGGCAGCAGCTTACATGTGTCAGAGCTTTCTGGCACAGAATATTGTGGGTGTTCTGAGAAACAGAGCAGTGGAAATAGTGTGAGAGTCAGAAAAGAACACAGGTTCTAGGATCATGGATATGTTGTTCATCCACACTTATTGGCATGTCCTTTTCCCCTTTAAATCTTGCCAGAAGTCTTCAAGCTGGCTCCTTCTACCCACCCGGGTGGTATATACCTCGACTCCACCCCATGACACCAGATCTTCCTTTCTGCTGGAAGATGCAGGTTGCCTCCCTCGTGTTCACGTATTTCGTAGGCCCTGGCTTTCAATACTTTGGTTTTACCGAAATGAAAACTCGTCCGAGTTAGTGATCGCACTTTTGCATCCTCAATCATGGAAGAGAAAGCTTCTCCAGGATTTTGCCGGTGTCCTTGCGGCCAGAAGATGTTGTGCACCGATCTCCAGCTCAAGTGCATCTACTGCCTAGGTGTTATGTATGACACCTCATCCTGCAGCCCTTGGCCTTCCATCCCAACGTTCTGGATGACCGCCTGGCACGTTTAAAGTTGGAGAGACCGGAGAAAAGGAATTCTCCGGTGAAGTCCAAGGAGGCTAGGTGGGCGGTTTCTGCGGCCGAGGGTTCCGCCGAGCAGCTGGAACGCATGAAGGCGTTCGAAGAAGAAGCCGCACATGTTTCAGACAATCAGAGCTTTTTCGTTCCACTCAACCTAGGCGCCACCTTTTTAGGTTCCTTCACGGAGTTGTGCCAGTCTCTCCCCACCCCGGAAGAGGCGCCGTCGGGCTCGCACTCCTCTCTATCTCGTAAGAGAGATAAGGAACTGAGCTCGTCTTCGTCCCGGCAAAGATGCTGTTGGGACTGAGAGAGGTCTCAGTCCCAGGAGCATGCTATCTCGACCTTGGTCGAGATTGCTTCCTCAGCCGCAGGCTTCATGGACTTTCCATCAGGCTAGCTGACTGAGGATGCGGTCGATGAGGTCGGGGTTGTGGGATAACAGATAGACCAGACACCAAACTTCAGGTTCAACACACAATCTCTGTGTGATGTTTATTCAAAATACAAGAAATAAGCTTCTGCAATGCCATATTCCTTCTTCAGTACATCAGTTTGCAGCAACAGACTATTAATGTCCTTTCTCTGCACTTAGCCAGCACCTACTGACACTGATCTCTGATCCAAATCACTAGTTGAGATGTAGCCACCACCCCTATGCAGGCCCCATTTGCTTGGGTAGTAGGGGCACAAAAGGAAAAAAACCAAAACAAACTGTAGACAAAGAATCTCAATGCAGAATCACCGAAAGGTCTACCCCAAAGGGCATTGGCAACAAATCAAGCTTGAAGACTTCCAGCAAGATTTAAAGTGGAAAGGAACATGCCAATAAGTGTGGATGAACAACATATACCACTCCTAGAACTTCTGTTACAGGTGAGTAACCTGTTTATTCTACTCTCACTACTTCCTGGTACCAAAGAAATCCAGGCACGCATCTCATTCTCAACTTCAGAAATCTGATCAAATACAGTACATTGGTCAAGAAAACTGAGAATGATTTTTCTGTGATCTTTGCTACCTTACTTGTAGCATAAGGGCTTGCTAGCATCACTGGATATGAAGCATGCATACCAACATATACCAGTGCACCCCAGCCATCACAGGGTACCCTCCGTTCTGCATGGAAGGGCAACACTGCCAGTTTAGTCCTACCCTTTGGGCTTTCCTTGGTACCGTGAGTCTTTGCAAAGTGCTTTGCAGTACTCGCAGCACAGTTCAGAAAGTTAGGACTACAAATCTTCCCATATCTGGATGACTGGCTAATTTCATGTCCATCTAAACAAGAGACAGATCAGTCAGTGGTCACTGCCTCTCAGTTTATTGCATCTATGAGAGTTCTGCTGAACCCCTCAAAGTCTCGTCTGAAGCTCCGTCAGGAACTACTGTTCTTAGGAGCAGTTCTGTGCATGACCCAGGCTCGGGCCTTTCTCCCAGACAGCACACTTTGGGCAGTACTGCAGATGGTATGCTACAGCATGGAACGCAAGACTGTGCCAGCCCACTCCATGCAAAGCATGCTGGGCCTAATAGCCTCCTCAGTGTTCACAGTGCCTCTAGCAAAGCTGCACATGAGGACAACTCAGTGATATGCTCAGTACCCAGTGGTCACAGGCACTGCATCCTTGGAACTACCCCATTCAGGTAACACCCCTGGTGAGGTCCCTGAGTTGTTGGTCAGTGTAGGACAGCCTGCTTCAGGGCTTCCCTTCTCCCTACTGGAGCCAGAGGTGACTTTCACCACAGATGCTTCCCTGCGTGACTGGGGAGCCCACTGACAGGGCCTCCAGAGATGCAAGGTGTCTGGGACTCATCAAAAACTCATCTCCACATCATTGTCATTGTGTTATAGATACGTGCAATTTTGTACAGTCTGAAAGCCCTGGTGGACTTGGTCTGCCGAAAGACAGTTCTTCTCCAGACGGGCAACAAGTCTGTCATATATATTTTATCAACAAGCAAGGAAAAGCACACTCTTACCCTCTCTGCAGGGAGGCAGTGAGAGTGTGGGAATGGTGCCAGGAGCAAGGGATCTTGCTCCAAGCACTCTATTTGCCAGTAGTCCGGAACAGAGTGGTAGGTGAGTTATGACAAACAGAGGCAGATCTTCATGAGTGGTCACTAGCACCAGGCACGGTGAGACCACTATTCGACAGGTCGGGCACCTCAGATGTAGACCTTTTTGCATCCCTACTCAACGCCAAACTGCCTCGATTCTGCTCCAGAAATCCAGGACATGGTGTTTTCTGTCAGGATGCATTCAGACTGCCATGGCAAAATCTGTTTCTGTATCCATTCCCCTCAAGTCCAGTCACTCTCATTCAGAAAATGTTATTCAGTTGGAGGTGCATGGGAAGCAAGGTAATCCTAGTGGCCCCCTGCAGGCCTCGACAGATAATGGTTTCCTTTGATGAATAGACTGTCAAACAGCAAACCAAGGACTCTGCCCCTCTGGACAGATCTGCTGACTTAGGACAACTGACCTGTCCCAACCTGCGCTGTCTTCGTCTCCAAACCTGGCTCCTGAAGAGATAGAAGTGAACAAGTACAGAGTATCGCAGAGGGTCTGTGAAATACTTTTGGCTGCAAGTAAACCATCCACCAGGAAGACATAACACAGTCAGGGGGAAAAGATTTTTCACCTGATGTGCCAAAACCTCAGTGGACCCCTTCAGATGTCCACCCAGCAAGATTTTGAAGTTCTTAATGGTCTGTTCTAATGCTGTTTGGCAGTATTCCACAGTTAAAGGAGAACTGCCTTGAGTCTGAAAGCCTTTGTTTTCTGTAGAAGCTGCATTTCTAATACTGATTCACAGTCTGTTTTTGCTCCATCTGTACTGACCTTTTAGTAGATTCACTGGATGTTTCAGCTTGACACTCTGGTGGGCAGTACCATTTTAGAACTGTATGATGTGCTTTATGTCCTTGTTAAGGAACTCACATTGTTTTCACCATGCATGCATGTTCTGCTCTGGAATTCTGTGTCCCAAGAGGGGCATACACTACATCACACAGTTCTAAAATGGCACTTACAGGCAGTTTGTAACTCAAGACACACCCATGTGTTTACTAAAAGGCCATTAAAGATGTAACAATAACAGAAAAAGATCAAATATTTGAAAACAGCATCTACTGGGAAAATGACTAACAGGTTAAGCGCAATTCTCCTTTAAGGTCTACCTGTGTGCTATCTCGGCATATCATGAACCTGTAGGTACCCTCTACTTGGCACAGCTGCCACTTTTTAAGATGTTCCTCATGGGTATTCTTTACACAAGACCTCCTATTAGGAAGCCGGTGATTCTCCGGGATATCAGCCTTATGCTGGATATGCTCACTTGCAAACCTATTGCAGCTTGTAACTTGAAGTTTATCACTTTGGAAGGCAGGTAATATTTCTGGTGTTATCACCTCTGCATGCAGAGTATCTGAAATCCATGCTTTGGTCACAGATCCTCTATATACTGTTTTCCATAAAGATAAGGTACTGCGGTGCCAGCCAGGAGGCAACACAGTAATGCTGCAGTATATCACAATACAAAATACTCCCAGTGTGCTTCCAAAACCAATCTGGAAACAAGCCTCGGCTTAGTGCATCTTTCCTGGCCAAAAATTGTATTAAGTAAATACTGTAAGGAACTGTGTAATTCAGTGGCAGTTAAGCCCTTTTGCCGTGCAGTATTTTGTGCCATGTCACGTACTGCAAGTTGCTGCATTGCATCACTGCTGGCTCTGCTGTAGTTCTCCATACACAACCCTGGTTTCTTCCTAAGGTGGTGTCGGAGTTCCATCTTAACCATGCTATTATCCTGCCTTCATACTTTGCCAGCTTTCAGAATGAGGGAGAATGGAACCTCCACTCACTGGATGTTAAGATGATCCTTGTTTTACCGGGACAAGACTAAGGACTAGAGACAGTCAGAATGGCTCTTTGTCTCTTTTGACCCTAATCGAAAGGGACCGCCTGTCACAATTAAGTGCATTTCAGCCTGGATTGTAAACTGCCTTCATCACTGCTGTACTATGGTTCAGGTTAAACTAGAGGGCAAGGTACATGTCAACTCCACCAGCATGGTTGTCACTTACCTGACAGAGATATGCTCTTTGCCTATTGGAGAAATTTGCAGAGCTGCAGCTTGAAGCACAGTTCATACCTTTACCAAGCTCTGTGCCCTGGATGTCCATGCCAGGCAGCATGCCTCCTTTGGCAGGACAGTTCTGAATGGATTGCCATCCAGAGTGAGCACTGAAATCCATCTTCCCTGGTATGGGGGAGTTTCTCTGAGCGTGTTACCCTGACCCATTAGTGGGAATCTATGGAGAAGGTTGATTCTTGGAAGATATGGAAGTTATGTACTTACCGTAGCTGTTGCTCTTCCTGAATATCTTCTCCATAACTTACCACACCCGCCCACCATACCCTTGACTCACTCCAATATTGTTGTGTTGGTCTTCACCCCTTTGTACTTGGCTTGAGCTGTGAAGACACTGTGTTACTGGGTTTGGTGGCCCTTCTTACATGGGCCACAATGAGCTATATTTTGCCCTAAGGTTAAGTGTATAGGTTACTCGTTAGATCCTTGCTGCTTACCTCCTCGGTAAAAAAGCTACTGAGGTGGTTGTGGGTTGGCACCATTGTATACCAGTGGGTGCATGCTGTGACGTGTACATAGAAACAAGGAAACATAGAATTTGACGGCAGATAAGGACCGCTTGGCCCACCTAGTCTGCCCATTTTCTTACCTAACAGATAAGCTGCAGATCCTAGTTAACCAACAGCTTACTTCCTCCTGTCCCCCACTAGGACTGCCTTATGTGTGGTTTACTCATGCCACGGGCCCTCCAGAAAAGTTCTGGCTCTTGTGGGGTCATAGCGCCTCTGGCTGAGACCCATTAGTACCAACCTATGCAGATGATATTCAGGAAGATCAACAGTTATGGTAAGTATGTAGCTTTCATATTTCCAGCCCTAATAGGAATGCTAGAATTCTGAATTATGCATAAATTTAATCAATTCCACATGCCAGAAAGTTTGTTGAATTTCTGCAGGAAATTCTACAGGATTTCTGACAGGGCTAATGACAATTCAGTGAGATTGCTCCTGTGCAATGTACTCTGTTAAGCAGCCATCTGTTTACCATCTACTGAAAGTTCTGCAGTTCCCATTAATGTGAACTTGACCCCACGGGATGGCTGTTTGGCCAGATAGTGACTGAGCGGCAGACTCCTGCGGGGAATATGGGAAGAGATTTGTTAAAGATCCATTCTCTCCTGATAGATTCAGCAGGCTGCTGAGCGCTCCGAGCGTAACTTTGTGGACAGTCGTCAGCTGAAGGTTTGTGCAACCTGCTTCGATCTCTCAGTCAGCCTGCTTAGAGTCCTGGAAATGACTATCACCCTTGTTCCTGAGATCTTCTTGGACTGGACCAGGCCTTCAGCAGAGCTGCTGCTCCGGCGTCTGGCTCAGGTACAGGCATTTTTGTTTATGTTAACATTTTCCATAGCAAGATATTCTCATATACTGTTGGTGGCAGGAGGTGAAAGCAGCAGCAAAGGGAATATAATACTAGGATACATGAGAGCATGGCTTATGTTCCTAAACTCAGAGTACTATATGATGAATTATATACAGCAACAACTGTAGGATAAATAGGGCATATGCAATAGCCTGGCTCAGAATATGCCATTATCTTCATGACTAAGAGCTCAGGCACAAAACTCACGAGTGGCAAAGCCACACGTTAGATTTTAATGTCCTGCCCTCTTAAAACTGCTATATGTATTTTTTTTAATTTGCACATTTTACCCTCTTCCAGTCTCCGGTGCCTCAACTTCCTTAGGGGCTCCCAGAACACACCTGACACTCCTGCACCTCTCACACCAGCACTCACCTGTCTTCCACGGAGCCTTCGCTTTAACCCTCAGAGAGTCGGGGGCACCCAGAGGAGTCGGGGGGCAACCCTGACAGTGGTTGTGTGTGTGTGTGTTGCATTGTGTGGTGGAAGTGCAACATTCATCATCATTCTCTTCAGGGCCATTTTTCCATTTGTTTTGTCCCTTCCATGAGATGTCAGCAGCTGGAACTCCAAGTACAAGCATGCACACTAAGAGTGCTGCCATGTGACATCAGCCAGCATCTCTTCGTCCCAAGGCGTGCTGACCTGCAGCTCCGTCTGTGGTCACCCAGATGGCACTTCTTTGTCGTCATTTTGCCTTCTTCCCTGGAGTAGGAGAGCATTCCTTGGGACGCTCAGTCCTCCTCCTCCCCAGGTGGCCTCCAGTGACCCCAGCTCATTCCCAAACCACGTGTCACCTGCGTCGTGAGTGGTAGCATAACCGCTGCATCTGCAGGCCATCCGCAAGTGATGTTAAATGCCATATTCTGAGTCGGGCTATTGGGTGTCCCATTTATACAATGTATTTTAAGTTATAAGGCTATCGAATTAGTTCTTTTGTAAAGATTTAAAGAGCAACTGAAGTGTAGGGGGCAGGCAACTTATACAAAGGGAGTTGGCTGCACGAGGAGCTAATCCAGACCAAAATGTAATTTTTTTGTGCAGTAATTAAAGGAAGACATAGATTTATAAGCCTGGTTTGTTACGTCTGAGTACAAGCCAAGCTGCCGCCGAGCACCGCAGCACCTCCCCTAAAAACAGCACTTTGATGACATGCAGTAGGGAGCAGGGCTGTAGGTATGCTATATCTAGAACACTGAGATCAGGGGAGGGGGACATCTAAATATACATACAGTTCCTTGGATTGCAGTTTTACATGCATGGGGCTAATATATAATATATACTCTTGCTCCCTACATGTAAAACTGCCGTCAAAGGTACTGTATGTATATTTAGATGCCTCCACCCAGATCTCAGTGTTCATATACAGTATGCCTGCAGCACCATTCCCTACTGCATGTCATCAGAGTGCTGTTTTTACGGGCGGGGCTGCAGCACTTGTCAGTGTCTTGTCTCGTACTCGGAAGTTACGAGCCAAGCTTATTAATAAATGTAAGTCCTCTTCTAATTACTGCACTAAACAATAAAATTTCGGTCTAGATTATCTTTTCGGGCAGGCAGCTCCATAGTATGAGTCACCTGCCTGAGACTGAATATGGTGTCCGCTGCTCTTTAACTGTTTCTATTTAATTTCACTGCTCAGTTTTGAGTGTAGTAGAGGCCACTGTGTGTCACACAGCATTGTGCAAGCTGCTCTCCCATTGGATAAGGGTTCTTATTACCTGTCTAAGGTCGTGCGTGGTTCATGCTACTGATGTACTCAGCATAGAGATAAATGATTTATCTTCATTTATTAATCATTTTAGGTTGAAATGAATGATTTCTCTGTAAGGTTTCACTCTTGCCTATGTAACCCCCCTGTTACCCGGGGTTACTAGAATCCCAGTAAGACCTAGTGGTAGGCAGGGAAGGCAGCTTGTGAAACTCCAGTTAAATGGATTTCACACTGTCTCACTCTGTTCTCAGTCTCAGCTGAGACTGAGGGATGACATCACCATAGAACTTTCGCAGCTGCATAAGCCACACTGGAATGTTGCAGTTGGAGGTTAGCATAGAACGTTGGGAATTTTGAATTCAGTCTGTGTGCAGTCTTGGTGAGAGACAGTAGTACAGCTGTCTGTGTGCAGGCTCTCAGAGCTTTAAGCTCTGTTTTAGAGCTACTGTTAAGAAGGTGTGTGTTTCCACCGTAAGAGGAACACAGAAACTGGTTGTTGAAGTGGTGGAGACCGCTGTTACTGGTCCAAGTGCCCCATCCCTGAGGGGATTGGGGGGGGGGAGGTTTGCCTGTTTTCAGGGGCAACCTCCTTCTTCGACTAAGGAAGAAGCTGCCTATTTCAAGTTGTGCTCGGCACCAGAAGCTCTGAGAGAGAAATTCCTGTGGAGGAATCGCCTGTGGGGCACCTGCAACCAAAGGGTGAGTTCGCTCTGAAAGAGGGCCATGTGTGTTTCACCTTAACAGAAGGAAACTAAAGGGACTGTTACTGTGGGGTCAGGAATACGACAGCCAAGTACAGTTGTAATGTGAGGATTGGACTGCTTAATCAGGGAGGGCCTAGAGCAATGAGTATGCCAATTAAAAGTATGTTCAAGTCCAGCATGAAGGAAAGCAAGACAAGTAGAGAAATGTGACATACATTTTAGCCATAATCTACATTGCCAAGCTTTACAGTATGAGGTGTTTACTGTCCAGAGAAATGGCGGTATGAATTGTGGGAGCGAGAGGTGGGAGACCCCCCATCAGTAGTAACCAAATTCACCTCTATGGATTTGCTCTGTGGCACCTTTACTTTCTCTCAGGTACTTGGCCAGTGCCTGAGGAAAGTACCCAGATGTGGGATTAAAAGGAAAATTCCCTGATAGAGCTGAGGTGCTCTTAGGTGGTTTAGGGAGCCACCAGTAAATGTTTCCATGACATATAGGAGGTGTCCAAGTGGCCGGCAAGGGAGCCAAGCCAGGGAAAACCCAGAACAGTGTACAAGTTCGGGCTGTGTACCCAAAGCAGCGTGCAAGTCCAGGCTGTGTGCCCGGTGGGTTCAGAGCCTGAGGGCTAGTAGAAGAAGTGTTCTTGATTCTTTTAATCTGCATTACCAGGAGTGTAGCCCCGTGGGGGTCCATCTATGCTTTGTTTATTCTGTTTGGATGTGAATAAAGCCACACTTTAGAATCCCATTTCTGGTATTGGACATTACAGTTATTGCCTCCTGTGTTCGGAGTTACTTGGGTGCCCCTGTGCAGAGTAGCCAAACCTAGCCCTTGTGCCGAGTGACCTATTCCTCCCGGAACCCAGCCCACCTGGTATTGCTGTCAGATTCAGACAGCATACTGCCTGTTGTTGCAAAATGAAGGGTTGGGGGTTACACCTACATTGGAAAAACACAGATTGCCACCCACTAGATAAAGCTATCTTGTCACAGTTTCTGCCATTTATATCTTGCAAGACACTCCAGGATTGCTCCAGTTTGTCACACAGAAAAGTGTGACATGTTTATCACAGAGTGTTTCAGCATCAGTACATACCGTTCAATTGCAACAATATGATTTGACCTCTGGGTAATTGATGGTATATTTTATTTTTTTTATTTATTTTATTTAAACAGCAGTTTGGAAAACCTTTGAGCCATAGGCTCATTTACAAAGGTACCTTGTCACAGTAAGACAAACCAAAATACACAGTATAGCAGTACAACACATAAGTATAACAGTAAAATTAAGACATAGATACAAACAAGCTGGTACAGGTAGGATGGATGCAAACAATACCAGAGTTATGTCGTCCTTAGCAGCTTAGTAATAAGCTTTGTCATAAGTATTGAATACGGCTTTCGACTAGTGGCAGTTACAGCATCGGGTGTTAATAAGGTGGTTACATAAGGAAGTTTTGAAGCATGATATAGTTGGAGCTTCGAGATGGAGGGGCAGTGTGTTGAACCAGGAGGGGCCCTAAAGCTGAAGGCTCTTTGGCGTGAGAGGTCTAGCTCTAGGGATAACAAGAGGTTTTCCCAGAGGTCCAGTATGAACTAAGTGGGACAGAGACGGATGGTGGTGGTCAGTCCTGGTGGGAAAGCCCAAGGAGGGTCTTTTGTAAGGGTACAGGTAAGATATTTGAGGCGCTCGTCGAGATCAAGTACCAGCGCTTTAGCATACAGTAGACAGGTGTGTGTCATCCTAGGTGCTCCAGTAATTAACCTGCAGGCCTTATTCAGAGTAGAAAACGAATTTTATGGAGTGCGGGTCTGATCAGCAGCACCATACACGGCAGTCCATAGTCCACTAGGGACAGGATAGAGGAGGTGACTATGAAGTCGAAGAGGCTCCGGGGAGGCAGTGTTTATACCATGTAAGATGCCCAATCAGATATTAGTGGCAGTGGCTAGGGCAGCGATGTGTCCATGGAAGGAGAGGGAGGGGTCAAAATGGATCCCTAGGTATTTATAGGAGGAAACTTGTTCGAGTGGGAATGAGGACCCAGAGTGAATGAGGAGTTTGAAGTTGCAGGACTTGTTTTGGGGATGAGTGAAGAACAGGGTTTTTGTTTTTCAAGATTTATCACCAATCTATGTTCCTTGAACCAGCCCTCGGCTTCAGTGAAGGACTTCTGCAGCGAGTCCTGGAGGGCAGTAGGGTTACGACTTGAGGCAAAGATGACTGCATCATCAGCGTACAATAGAATGTTCCCCGAGCAAGAGCGTGGAAGGGTGTTAAGGTAAAGGGAGAATAGTAAGGGGCCCAGAATGGAGCCCTGGGGAACCCCAGAAAAGATGGGACAGATGTCTGAGTAGGTCCCATTAATTTTACACGCCTGGAGCGGTCAGACAGATAACTGGTGCACCAGGAGATAGGCCCAGCAGCAAAACCAGAGAGATTAAGGGCATCAAGAAGGAGGGTGGGAGACAGTGTCGAAAGCTTTGAGAGGTCAATGAAGACAGCACCAGCCAGAGAACCAGTGTCTAAGGAGGAGTGGAGAAAGTTGGAGAACTCTAGGAGGGCTGTGTTGGTACTGTGGCCCGCCTGGAAGCCATGCTGCTCAGGACAAAGGACATTGTAGGTGGAGAGTAGTCAGAGATTTGAGAGGCCACCACTTTTCCAAGGCCTTGGAGAGAGGAGAGAATGGAGATCGGTCGATAGTTTCCAGCCACAGTCCTGTCACCACCTTTAAAGATAGGGGTGACAGTGGCGACTTTCCAGGCAGTTGGAACCTTCCCAGGCAAAGAGAGTGGTTGATGAGGCATGTGATCGGGTAAGGACTGTGTCTAAGACCAGCCGTAGGATACACAGATCCAGGGTGTCACTGCCTGTACTATTACTCTTGAGGGCAGTGACAAGGTGCGGCCTAAGTTCTTGGGCAGAAACACGGCGGAGGAGAAAATAAGGGCGAGAAAGATTTACGGCAGGTGCTGGGGGAGGAGGGTCAAAAAACTTTGTAGCGAGGATAGGGCTAAGGTCAGTGAATGAGGTGTTGAGGTGGTTGGCTATAACGGCTGGGACATAAATAAATGAGGGTAGCTAGATACAGAGATATTTAAGGGCAGAAAGAGTCCATCTGCTGTGCCTTGGAAACCCTACTGAAAGCAGCTGTAAGATGGCGCCTCCCTCTACTTCCTCCCCACCCTCCCCTAGTTAATAATCCCTCTGTAGCCACTCCTGCCATGTGTTAACCCAGCCAGGGTTTTGCGATAACTGCACTGAGTAGCCATTCCCTTGATTATTTATTTATTAGTATGAGCGTTGTTGACGGTTAAAGTGCAGTGCTTGTTTCCAGGTGCAACCGGGGGGGAGGGGGGGATTGAGATGAGAGTTACAGGTGAATGACAGTTACGGTGAAGTGTAGATCCAGAGTGGGCATACAACTGAAGAATGCAAACCAAAATACCAGTAGAGCAACGGACAGTCAGATATCACTCCATGAGTGGGGACAGCAGTAAATAAAATCAGACAAAATGGGATATAACAATATAAACAAGCATTTGTCAATGCCGAATGTTGCTTGCTTCTATGTGCTGTTTAGGTATTTGGAAGTCATTGGAGTGCAAATATTGAAAATTCGCAAACTTATGAGCATGCGTAGGAACGTCGCAACGCACGCTCGTAAAACAGTCATTTTTAGGAATTTGTTCACCAAATTTTCAACATAGCCATTTTAAGACCTCTGCTAATGAACAGTGTCACTGTGATTTTCTTAATGTGTCCCATACATTGATTTCGCACACCGACTGCGCCATTGTGCGCTACATGGGCGGAAACATGTTTCAAACAACATGAAGTCTTGCTGTATTATAGACATTAGCAGTTTGATCCAGCTCTAGAACTGCCCCGGAGTGAAATGCTTAAAACCATTCCAAAATAGAATTTTGGCAAGAGAGCAGCTCTATCTGTGTCATTTCAAACTTGAACTGTCAGATTCTTTACTCCGCCTCAGTGAACAGTCGCTCCAGAGATTTCTCCTTCTGCTCGGTTCATTTCTCGTTTAAAAGTGTTTTCTGGTTGGATTTAACCGAGAATAGTTTTATTTAACCACAAAACCGTTCGGTTCAAGCTCTATCTGTGGTAACCGTAAGTAAATGAAGGTTTTGTCTGTGTGGAACTTATGAGTTATCGGTTCGGTTTGAACCGATCAGTGGATTTAAAACTCATTTAAAACTAAAAGTTACTATTTTAGAGTGCAGTTCCAGTTCTTATCGGTTCTAAAAAAAGCGGATTTATTACGTTTTCCAATACCGTGACACGTTAGGACGATAAGGTGTCTTGCCTGGTACTGCCGTTAAAAGGGTGTTTTTGGTTAGGCTGGCATTATGTCTGAGAAACCCAAAAGAAAAACTGGGCCCTGGGTTTCAACACTGTGATGTTTGTGGGAAGTCTTTGCCAAGGCTGACCCACACACCACATGTGTTTATTGTCTGGGGTTTGACCACCTCCAGTCAGACTGCCAGGTATGTAAGAATTTCCCTGCAGCCACCCTGGAGAAAAGATTGGGCAGGCTCAGGGAACGAGAGGCCAAAAAGTCCGCTGACCCGGATGGCCAGCCCGGTTCGGTGCCAACCGAACCAGAGGGAGTGCCTCTGACCAGGGCCAGACTTCTCGGCAAAGAAAAGCTGGTTCTGAGGAACCAATTCCAGTAAAAAACAAGAAAATCAGCAGGTCTGGAGTCCAAAATTCCTTCTCCAACTGCTGCAGAGATAGCAAAAGCCATACAAATTGTCCAGTCACTGTCTCAGGGTCCGTCCGAACCACCACTATCTGATAAAAGGTCGGTTCGTCCGGTCCCAGTGGTTCAGGATTATGATATTGAGGAATTTTATGAACCAGAGGAGGGGGAGGAGGATTATGAACAGTATGAATGTGGCTGGGAAGGTCTGGGTGTGCCCATTGAACCGGACATCTCCCCAGACAGACCTTTAGAATCTCCCCCTATGCTGTCTGAGTCCCCATCTCATTTTATGTTTTATAAAAAAGTTGCTGAAACCCTCCAGTTTCCTTTAGAAGAGGCTGTGGATGAGCAAGAGGAGCCTGATTTTGTAGAAATGATGGATATTCCAGAGTCTAGGAGATTGTCTATTCCTTTACACAAGTCTTTTAGGAAACAAGCAATTAAAATTTTAAAAGCTCCTAATTCTGTGCCTCCTGTAGATAAAAAGATGGACAGAAGGTATACATTGTCACTAATATTCCCTTGGCTTCACATCCTCCTGACAAGGATTCCAGGAAGATTGATGCCATGGCAAAAAAAAACAGTATATGGAGCCTCTCTGGGACTCAGGCAAGCAAATTATATGGCTTATGTAGCTAGGTATCAGAAATCTAGATGGGATACTGTTATGCAATTGGCCAAGCAGGCCCATGGCCAGCTGGCTAGTGAACTAGAACAGGTGGCTGCTGATGGCATTGAAGCCTCTAAGGTTCAGTTTCATGCTGCTGTGGATGTTAATGATGTTTCCTCTAGGGTCATGGCCACATCTGTAGCTTTTCGTAGGTTGGCCTGGCTCAGGTGTACTAGTTTGTCACAGGATACCCAGAGTAAGGCTATGGATTTTCCTGTGGTGGGAAATTCTCTGTTTGGAGAGCAGACAGAGAATTACATGAAGAAGATGGATGAATATAGGACTACTTACAAGAGTGCCCAGGCTAATGAGCGGCAAGCCACTCCTCAAAGGCATGCCCCCAGGGGTAGGGGTAGGCCTTTTCACAGGCCTTTCTACCAGACTCAGGCCTCCTCTGCCTAAGCTCAGAGGGGCTTCTTCAGAGGCAGGGGCAGACGAGGGGTGGGCAGACCTGCTCCCACCCCCCAGCCTAAAGCTCCTGCGAAACAGGCACCCTGATGGGGTGCCCAGGGCCGATTCTCCTGTACCAGTGGGGGGCAGGCTGGCTTACTTCAGTCAGAATTGGGCTTCTTTAACCTCAGACAAGTGGGTTCTGGAAGTAGTAAGCCAGGGTCTGGTTCTCAGCTTCAGAAAGTTTCCCCAAGATGAGAAGCAGACTTTTCTCTACAAGTGCTTCAGAGACCCTCGCTCTGGAAACAGAGGTCTCATCCTGTTAGCTCTCAGAGCAGTAGAAAGGGTTCCTCCCTGCATCAGGGCAGGGTCTGTATTCAGATACTTCCTTACCCCAAAAGACAGGAGAATGGCGGCCCATTTTAGATCTCAGATATCTGAACAAGCATCTTTTGAAACCAAAGTTCAAAATGGTAACTCTGGCAATGATTTTACCTTCCCTAAGGCCAGGGACTGGCTAGCCTCCCTGGACCTCAAGGATGCCTATTTCCATGTCCTAATCAGAAGATCCCATCGAAAGTACCTCAGATTCGAACTGCCCTCAGGTCATTACCAGTTCAGAGCAATGCCCCTCGGCCTTACCTCTGCTCCAAGGGTATTCACAAAGTGTCTAGCAGTGGCAGTGGCCCACTTAAGGAGACAGAGGATTGCTGTTTTTCCCTATCTAGACGACTGGCTCATTGTAGGCCAGTCCCCAGAACAGGTAAAATCTCACCTGCAGGTCACCCAGCAGCTTCTCACCTCCCTGGGTTTTCTGCTAAACCTACCAAAGTCGGTTCTGGAACCAGTCCAGGTACTCACCTTTATAGGGGCAGAATTGGACACAAAGCTAGCCAGAGCCTTTCTTCCCCAGAAAGGGTAAGGAATTTAGTGGCTCTGGCCTCTTCTTCACTCTGCAGGTCTTCGACCAGCAAGACACTCTGCAGCTCCTGGGGCACATGGCTGCATCCACAGCTGTTGTGCAGGGCCAGATTTCAGATGAGAGACATTCAATTTCACTTGAGAACCTTTGGTCTCAGAGAAGAGACCCCTTTCCAAGTTGGTCCCAGTGACTCGAAACCTTGATCCTAGCTCTCCAGTGGTGGCAGGATCAGAGCAGCAATTAAGAGCAGGGGTCCCTTCATTTCCCTTCTCGACTTGACTCTCACTACAGATGCTTCCCTTCTGGGTTGGGAGCCCATGGGCGACCTTTCCACTCAGGAGTTTGGTCCCCAGGAATCTCTGTTCCACATCAATTTGCTGGAACTCAGAGCTGTCTTTTAGCTCTTCAAGCTTTTCTGCATCTGTCCACGACAAGGTGATACAAGTCAGAACAGACAACACCACAACAATGTGGTACATCAACAAACAGGGGGCACTTGGTCTTGACCTTGTGCACGAGGCAATGAAGTTGTAGTCTCTGGCCTATTCCTGAACACTTCCCTCATACCAGTTCATCTTCCAGGGAAGGACAATGTCCTAGCGGATGCCCTCAGCAGGATTTTCCAGGGCCATCACGAATGGTCCCTGGATCCTCAAGTGCTGGGGATAGTTTTTGCCAGGTGGGGCATCCCTCAGATGAATCTTTTGCAGCCCCAGACAATCACAAACTTCCTCTGTTCTGTTGCAGGCCTCCAGTGCTGGGCTCAGTTCCCTGGATGCCCTTCTTCTGGATTGGGAGGAAGTTCCTCTGTGCTTCCCCTTTCCTCTCCTGTTCAAAGTACTAGTCAAAATCAGATCTCAGCCTTGCAGGGTGATTCTGATTGCCCGGATTGGCCAGGCAGCCCTGGTACCCCTCCTTCTGTCTCTGACAGTCCATCTTCCCTGTGCCTCCCCAGGAATCACAATCTGTTGACTTGTGCCCAGGGAAGGGTTTGGTATCCGGACCTCAAATCCTCAACCTCAAGGCCTGGCTCTTGAGGGTTAGAGATTGCTGATTTACACCTCTCTCAGGGTGTTCTTGAGATCCTAAAGGCTTCCAGAAAGCCTTCCACTAGAACTTATAGTTCTAAATGGAAAAGGTTTTCCATTTGGTGTGCTGGGAAAATATTTCCCAGAATCTGCTGAATTGCCCATTTTGTTAGATTACATGGTACATCTTAATTCCTTGGGTCTCAGACCAGCTACCATGAGAGTTCATTTGGCAGCTGTGTCTGCTTTTGTGTCAGCAGGAAAGTCATCCTCTTTCCTCTCATCCTGTGTTTTCCAAGTTTTTAAGGGATTACTCCATACTAATCCTCCTTTGGGAACCGGCCCTGCTTGGGACCTTAATGTTTGCATTGCCCAGTTAATGCAACCCCTTTGAACCTCTGTCTTCTGCAGAGCTTAAGTACCTAACTTGGAAAACTGTTTTTAGTGGCTATCACTTCTGCCAGACGATAAGTGAGTGCAAGCCTTGTCAGTGGAGACTGACTTTATTTCTTTCCACAGGGATAAGGTAGTCCTTAGGACTAATATGAAGTTTTGCCTAAGGTGGTTTCAGATTTCCATCTTAATCAATCTATCTCCTTCCAGTATTTTCACTGATCACTCCTCTTGGGTGAGAGGAGGTTGCACAGCCCTGGATGTTAGAGAGCTCTTAGTTATTATAGAAGCGTGCCAAGGTCTGGAGTTAGAATCCCTCCAACTTTTCACCTATGGTGAAGTTGGAGAAAGCAAACCTGCCACTAAGAGATCAATAGCCAGGTGGATTGTCTCTTGTATCCAATTTTGTTATCAGAAAGTGGGCAGAGCACCTCCGGTTTGAGGGCTCATTCTACCAGGGGTACAGCTGCGTTTCTAGCTGCTGCCAGAGATATCCCTTTATTAGAGATTTGCCAGGCTGCTACTTGGAAAACGGTACACACTTTTACCAAGCATTACTCCCTGGATGTCCAGGCCAGGAGAGATGCTCGGTTTGGCACAGCTGTTCTTCAGAGCCTATTCCCTAAGTAGGTTCTGCCCCTCCTCCATGGAGGTACTGCTGTGTATTCTGCTAATGTCTATAATATAGCAAGACTTCTTGTTGTTTGAAGAAAAAATTACTCACCTTAGTAATGTTGTTTCTTCTAATGGAGTCTTGCTATATTATGAACCTCCCAACCTGCCCTCTCAGAACCTCTACTTGGTGGGGTGCGGGCAACTTAGTGTGACACTACTTATGTCCTGTTAGCATTTTGTCCCCTTTGGGACTTTGGGATGTGTATGTATGCGCGTGTGTGTGTTTTATTATACTTATGTTCCATTTTCATATTATTAGAATGGTGTTAGTATTTCTGGTCCCTGACTTGCGTCTTGGGTGTTGGGACCATCAATGGTTGTTATTATTTAGGTAGCCATTTGGCTAGTGTAGGTTACAGCTTCCACACAGACCTTAGTGGGTTTGGCTGGTAAAGATCTGACAGTTCAAGTTTGAAATGACACAGATAGAGCTGCTCTCGTGCCAAAATTCTATTTTGGAATGGTTTTAACCATTTCACTCCGGGGCAGTTCTAGAGCTGGATCAAACTGCTAATGTCTATAATATAGCAAGACTCCATTAGAAGAAACAACATTACTAAGGTGAGTAATTTTTTCTTTGGGCAGGATGTGAAAAATGACAGCTGTACTGCTCATAAGGAGGTGTGGTAAAATGGCAATGTTGAAAATCTGGAGTGAAAATATTGAAAATTTGCGAGCGTGCATAGGAACTGCGCAACGCATGCTCATAAAACAGTAATTTTAAGGAATTTTTCACCAAATTTTCAACATAGGCTTTTTGAAAGCCCACCTTATGAACACTGGCAGTGTCGTTTCGTTAATCAGTTCCAAAAGGTGCTTTCACGCGGTGACCGCGAAATCATCCTTTGGGCCCGATTAACGCCATGACAGTGCAAGAATTCATGAGGAGGGGTCCCAAAAACCCCATGTTGAAAATTTGGGGCCAAAATTCCCAAAAATGCCTGAGATATGCAACAAAGTTGAAAAATCCCTATCTATCCCATCATACAGCTTACCGGCATTTCCTCAGTTCCCAGTCAGCTTTGAAGAGTGCAGACGTGTCCCGGTCCACCGATGATCATCGCGCCCGAGCTCCGGAGGTAAGTATGGGGTGGGGGTGTGGGGAGGCAGGGTGCGCAGTGGGTGGGTGCAGGTTGTGGGAGGGGGCAGGAGACTCTGAGGGACCGTTTTATTCACAGGTTTTTGTTTTTTAAGGCGACCTGACATTTGCCACGCTGGGGTGGGCTCCCAGCATGGCAGCAGGAAAAGCTGTTTGGGGGACATGGAGCCGGCAGAGTTGGGCACCCCGTCGGCCAAAATGAATTGCCACGCTGGGGTGGGCTCCCAGCGTGGCACGAAACTTTGTGGGCGTGCGGCCTTGGAGCCGACGAGGTTGGGCACCCCCATCAGCTATAACAGTTGTTGCCACACTGGGGTGGGCTCCCCAGCGTGGCACCTGGACAGCTGTTGGGGGGCGATGGAGCCGACATGGGATTGGGCACCCGTCGGCCATACACAGTGTATGCGTGGGGGGAGCGCATCCTTACGCAGTATACGTGCTACGGCGTGTGTGTGTGTGTGGGAGAGCTCTGCTCACTGAAGTGGAGCTCTCCCTTTCAACTGTATGCCACTGCATTTTGGAGCTGTCATAGACAGCTACAGCACTCATTGGGGAACTGGGGCGGCGCCCGCAAACACACTGACTGCATTGGAAGAGGGGCTGACACACCTCCGAAAACTCGGATGATGGCACTATGTTTCTTGCACATGCGTGCAAGCAACATAAAAATGGCAGAGCTGCAGCAAAGATCATATGCAAAAGTTTATTATTCACAATTATGAGAAAGGTTGTTCAGATTTCCTGCTCCCACCAAGTGTTGTCGGTGAGTTTTGTACCTGCTACGTTATAACTATGATTAATAAACATTTTTATCTGATCTTTGCCGTAGCTCTGCCGTTTTTTGGGGGTATATCCCAGTGTGGCTGGTGAATGCTGTATCTTTGCCAGTTCTACTGATATTGACTATAGCGCCACACAGATTCCTTGAGCTGCTTTTTTTCATTTTTACTTCAGATAAAATCAGACAATTTAATAGGTACAAATGGCTGAGTACCACAAAGTAAACTGCAATGGGAGGAGATGTGAACCGAGGCAGAGTAGGATCAGGAGACAGCTAAGTGAGGAGAGGTGCAGGAGGAAGCAAAATGAGATCACAGAGAAGTTGGAGGGGGAAAAGTGGCAGTATGCCCTAGTCAGACTTTAAAGACTGTTGTGGGTACATGGGGGCTGGAAGAAGCATTTTTGATAAGTGCCTCTATGCCGTATCCCATTACACCTCTTTAGTTGGAGCCCTGCTTCAGAGACGTAAGAGGGGCTAGACGGACAGAGAGCAGAAAAGTTCCAGTGTGAAGGCAGGCTGCCAGACAAAGACAACTGCCCTGCTGCCTTAGAGAAATGGGAGGTGGCAAAAGAATGTGTGCAGGAGGAATGACAGGAGTAAGAGGAAGGGGCAGATGAGGAGAGTAAATCCAGGGGTAAGAAGGAAGGGATGTGAACCAGAATGTAGAAATGAAGAAAGCACCATGTTAGAGATGCAGAAATATTAGAGGGGGGAGAGAGAGAGACAACTTGGTAAAGGATACAGTGGTAAGTGAAGGATGGGGAGTACGTGGCAAAGTGACAGGACTGAAAGATGGGTCCAGTCTAGCAAGGGTGGATTTGAGAGCACCTCCATAGACCACGTCCACATAGTCTAACAGTGGTAGGATCAGCTTGACCACAGTCGCTCACCGAAACTTTCGAAAGCAAGTCTCCCTTTTTCAGTTAGCCCAGCAAAAGATTATCACCTGTAACAAATTTGTGGTTTCTTTCTTTGTTAGCAAACAAACTATAAAAAATAAAACACTTTAAAAAGTACAGCTAAACTGTGAACGTGATTATATGTTGATGGAGCTGTCTGAAAAATGTCCCGTACTTCCATGCAGTAAGAAAGCTCTACAACTACAGTGGGGGGAGGAACTCAAGGTGATAGGTTGGGGACATGAGATGGGTTTAGGCCAATAGCTTTTCAAGGTTTTTGGCAGGCTCCATGGGTGCTGCAACCGTGTAAATTTGGAAGAACAAGGCTCTTGTTGAGGGATGACTTTAATTTAAGCCAAAGGATGGCCTAACATAAAAAAATTAAACAAAACCAACAGAAAAAAGGAAACACAACCCAATACACTTCTGTAGTGCATGCCCTACACTGTCCCAGGTGAGACATCACTAAAATGTCTGAGTAGGTGGGGTTGGGAAATTGAAGGGATGGGCTGGCCACCTCCTAAGGGCTAAATTACAGTCCCTTCACTTCCAGGCCACACAGTGTAAAAAATTATGGAAGTAGCTGGCCCGCCTGCACAGCGGCAAGACGTCCACTTGCTACACTGACATCCCGTGTTCGGGAATGGACCCAGGAGTCACAGGGCTGGCCGGGCGGAGAAGGATTGAGCACCTGAGTGGCGTCTCTCCTTTAGGGGGGAGTGCCAGACACATCAGCGGCCCCTGGTGGAGGCTGGGGGATCCGCGGGGACTGGTGCTGAATGTTGTGGGAGGTGGGATAGATGTCTGGCATTCCCATTGACGTCATTGCATGTCCCGGCTCCAGGGAATAGCATCCACAAAAATCCGGCCTCCGTCAATGATGCCCTGCCTCAGCCACTGCTCCCGTTGCCATCTGTGTCTGCCGGGGGGTCCCGCTCCCGTGGTCCCACCCCGGGGGGGCAAGCCAGGGCTAAGAGACTGTTGTCCTTGGGAAGGGGGCACCCGCTCGGCAGCCCCTCCCAGGGAAGCAAGCCTGGGCTTGGGGGAGCAGCGTGCAGGGCAGGGGCTCAGCCCGGAATTGGACAAGGTGGTCCGGGCCCCCCCCAAAAAAAATTATGGAAGTATTCCTGTTGGATTCCCACAAAGGTAAGGGAGCTTGGAAAAAAAACAAAAACATAATCATATTTATCTTATATAGTTCCTTTAATTTTTTACACGTCTTAGCCTTACATGTGTGTGCATTTGCACACACACTCACAGCTATAAAACGTGCCCTATGTGAGCAGGATGACGTTTTGTTGAAGTGCACTGGGATACAGTTTTGTGACCCTGTTCTATTCTTGTGGGATGCAGAGTGTGGAAAAGTCATGCTGATGTCAGAGGCTTGGTGTCTGGTTTACTCAAGTCCGTGGGTCTGACTTCTTTGTGTCTGTTTCACTCCCCTGGCTGTTGATGCGTGAAATTCATGTCGCTGGCTGTCCTAATGCAAGCACTAGATGACTAAGTGCCCGTTTCCCACTGCACCAAGTCGGCAGTCCAAAGGCTATTCATTTCTTGCAGGCTGTTGTCTGCTGTCAGGACTCATTTTCACTTATGGGTTGGAAACTTGAAATAGCAGCTATAGTGTACATTTCCAGCACTTATCTTTACCACGGCTGTCAGCTAGTTCCCTTCCTTTCTGGTGGCTAAATGGCAACAAAAGCAAAGTGTCTGGTTGCCCATACTGACATTGTGTGGGGTATTTAAACACTATGCAACTCATGGCTTTATCACCTTAGAAGGTTGTTTTTTTATTTTGCTGAGCTCGCTGCATAGAATAGACTGTGAGCCAGTGAGTGTGACAGGCCATGGGTATAGTAGGCATTAATGCATGCGCCAGGTGCATTGTGAGGCACGAGGGTGCAGCCCGAGTGACCCCCAACCAACTGGGAAGTGCATTAATGTCTAGTGTACCCATGGGCCTGGAGGGGGTTATTGTACTCATAAAATGAACCCCTTTTCACAAATAAAAAAAAAGATACAGAAACAGTCTAAAATTAATTAAAAATCTCTTTTATTCCTCCGCAAGAAGGTAGTTCGACCTCCAAATCTTTTCATACACAATTCATTTTTTACTCGTTTGTTCCTCTCTTCGAGTCCATTACATATGTACGCTTAGTTTTAAAATTCACTGAATATTTTTCAAATAAAACCAAGTGAAACTAAGTGTGTACTGACGTCAGTCATCATGCAAAGTGCAACATGCAACCTTTCTTTCACCTGCACCACCTCTTTTCAGATATTGCCATGCAGACTTTTCAACATCTCATCAACCCAAAAACAAACAGTTTAAAGTAGGACTTTCAGTTATCTTTTGTTTGCACATTTTATTCTGTGGACGTGGCCACTGACATAGTCGTACCTTGATACGTGAGATGTAAGTTGCACCCGCTGTCCTTCAGTCACAAGGCATCATTTACCGTCTATCTAATAATGATACTGAATTGGAGTTCTCTTATTAGCCAACGGATCTCAACCCCTCGTCTACTCATGCCCAGATTCTTAACGAGGTTCAGATGCTGCCGCTACAGTATTGAATCTATTTTAACAATTGTAAGTTGTAGCGTGACACTGGAGCATACCTCTCAACCTTTTCTCCACCAAATGTGGAACACTGCCTCTCAAAATGTGGAACAAATGAGCAAAATGTGGAACACTTTATCAAATCTTTACCTAGGAGGCTCAGAACACTGTTAAAATGTTTGTATTTATGTTCAGAGAGTCTGTTTTTAATTGAATGATATATTTTTTGCATCATTTACTATACATTTTTGCTTTAGAATATGAATACTGAATGTGGAACAAGTCCTCACAATGTGGAACAGGAACCTTTTGTGAAGTAAAATGAGGAACGTTCCTCGTAATGAGGTACAGTTGAGAGGTATGCACTGGAGCTTCGGTTAGTCGATGTATGATGTCAGACAGCGATTAAAATGCACACCTCCCATGTCAAACTAACTTAAATACATTAAACATTTTTTAAAAAAAGTGTCCTTTTTTATGGATTCTATGGGTTTTATGAACATTTCGGGATTCATCTTTTTTTTTCTCGGTAAGATCACCCTCGCTAATTCCTCTGTTAAATATGACGTCTAATCAGTTTATTTGCCTCGTGAATGTAAGCATCAAAACGTCACTTGGACTGATTTCTGTGCAGTGCCCTAACAAGAACGGCATGCCAACTATGGGTTTCCTAGGGCATTAATCTGTGCTCCCCTGACACACTGCTACCAATGAGCTTATCAGGTTTAGTGGTCATTCTCAATACCATTTTATAAATATATTTATTAAATGGGTAGAAAATGTCCATGTTTCTGATTGGCTGAAAGGCACATTCTGGTGTGTTCTTATACAGCCATAAACTGCCAACCGGCACTTTGTTTGCCAAGCACAACACAGCACACTGAGAGATTAGCGCCTGCCATGACTCTCCCACTGCAGCTGCACACCCGACAACCGATGGAACTGTAACAGCTGCACTGGGAGAACACTGCCACCGTGATACAAACTACCAACCAAATGTAAATCCATATTCATTTAAGTTTAAAAACTATGTAAAGTTTCAAACTTAAATCAGTTTCAGTTGCACCTCCCACTATGTTAGCACAGTTGCCGTTTTTCTGTGTAATCCTCGAACTTGAGTACTACAAGATCTCTGCCCACCCACCTTGCCATCCGTCAAGTTGCCCACGGCATTTTCTAGCTACAAAACAGTAGTTTTTAAATAATAATAATAATAAAACTTTATTTATTAAGCGCTTTCAAGCACCAAGGCGCTGTACAAAATGAGCATAAAACAAAACCATATATAAAATCAATATAACAGCAATCTTAAATATTAACAATAAAACCAAAAAGCATATTTAAAATCAAAATAACAGCACTCTCAAGTCATGAAAGCTTGAGTCCAAAGATGGGTCTTAAGTTCGCGCTTGAAGATCTCCACGGTTGTGCATTCCTGAAGCTGGCAAGGCAGAGAATTCCAGAGGGTTGGGGCAGCAAACATAAAAGCCCGAACCCCAGACGATTTTAAAATAACCTTCGGAACCTCCAGCAACCCCTCGTCAGCTGAACAGAGCTGTCGTACATGGATATAGGGAATCAGAAGCTCTTTCAAGTAGTCAGGGCCAAGTCCATGCAGGGCTTTGAAGGTCAAAAGACCTACTTTAAAGATGATCCGCCACTGTATAGGCAGCCAGTGCAGATCGTGCAAGACAGGGGTAATATGCGTCCTTCTCGGTACCCCTGTCAACAACCTAACAGCAGCATTCTGCACTAGCTGCAAGCGGTGGATATCAACCCCAGGAAGCCCCAGGTAAAGAGAGTTGCAGTAGTCAAGGCGAGAGGTCACAAAGGCGTGGACCAACACAGGTAAATTGCAAGACGGAACAAGATGCTTCACCCTGGCAATATTCCTAAGATGGTAAAATGCAGACTTAACGACTGCTGACACCTGATAATGAAGGGTCAGCCTGTCGTCAAGTACAATTCCCATGTTACGCACTCGTTCAGAGGTAAGGAGCTGATCTTCCCCAACAAATAAACCAGAAGGCAGATCAGACCTCAGCCTCTCTATCCTGTGACCCAGGTCCACGACCATAACATCGGTTTTACCAGTGTTAAACTTTAACCAGCTCGAATTCATCCAATCATGGATTTTAGTGAGGCAGTTGTTAAATACTGAGAAAGCACTATCCTGATCGGGCGCAAAAGACAGGTAGAGCTGGGTATCATCAGCAGAGCAGTGAAACCTCAGCCCATACCGTCTTACAGTGTCTCCGAGGGGCAGCATATGCACTGCAAACAACATGGAGGAGAGCATCGAGCCCTGGGGAACCCCACACTGCAGAGAGAATGGGTCAGAGGTAAAAATCCCGACACAACTCTCTGTGTTCTCCCAGATAAAAAAGAAGTAAACCATCTGAGCACTGTACCAGCCAGTCCGCAGATTGTCCTCAGGCACTCGAGCAAAACCCCATGGTCTACAGTGTCAAAAGCTGAAGAAAGATCAAGGAGAACCAAGATAGAACGGTTTCTCTGATCTCTCGCCATCAGGAGATCATTGAGCACCCAAACCAGAGCAGTCTCAGTACTATGCCTCTTACGAAAACCAGACTGGAGAGGTTCTTAGATATTATGTATGGTCAAATGGTCCTCCAGCTGGGTTGCCACTACCTTCTCAATAACCTTCCTGATAAAGGGAAGGTTAGAGATAGGTCTGTAGTTGGCAAAAACATCTGGGTCCAAGGAAGCTTTCTTCAAAAGGGAAGTTACCACTGCTTTCTTCAAGGAGCTAGGAAACTCACCCAATTGTAAGGAGCACCAGATTATTTGAGCCAGAAACGGGCCCACGATCTCAGCACAACCCGAAATCAGGGAGGTTGGACCCGGATCTAAACTACAGCACATAGGGCGCATCCCCTGGTGAATCTGCATAACATCCTCGAACCTCGGCTGGTCAAAGGAACTCCAGGAGGCCCGGTGTACTGTGACCGAGCATTGACCAACAGCGTCCCCCATAGAGTGTGTCTGTCGGATCTCTGATCTCATGTCGGCCACCTTATTCGCAAAGAACTGAGCGATCTCATCACGCTTCTCTTGTGAAAAGGCTCGATGGAGCTGGAGACAGGCTGGGTTGCACAGCCTGTCCACAGTTGTGAAAAGCTGAGCCAGTCGATTCTGAGTGACAGCGATCTTCCTGGACAGGAATTCTGCCTTCTTACGGGAGATCTCTGATTGGTAGCTGATAATGCCCCTCCACACTAAGGCGGTCAACTTCTAAGGCAGATTTCTGCCAGCAAAGCTCTAACCATCGTCCCACATGTCGCAACTCCCTCAAGGGCCCATCAAATCATGGGGCCCGAGGGCGGAGAGAGAGAGGGGGGACAAACATGGACAGGAGCAAGTAAGTCGAGAGTCGAGGAAATAGCCTGATTATAAGCCAGAGCCAATGACTCCGGACTGTTGCAAGCAACCGGAAACTGTGAGAGGTTCAGTACAGCCATCAGGTCTTCAGGGCACACATCCCGCAAATGGCAGTATCAAACCATCTCCACGGGGGCAGACCTACGAAGGGGAGCAGAAAAATTGAAGCCCACGGTGTAATGATCAAACCAACTAGTTCCACCACCATATCAGAGGCCTCAATCCCCAGGAGAAAAACCAAATCCAAGGAGTGACCGTGATTATGAGTAGCCGAAGAAGCAATCTGTGTGAAGCCCAGCGATATCATCAGCTGGAGGAAGTGCTGACCAAAAGCTGAGAATTCGTCATCGACCCAAGCATTGAAGTCGCCCAGAACCATCAGTCTGGGCGATTCCAACGCCGTATCAGCGACGAAGTCTGCCACTTCCTGCAGGAATCGTCCCTCGTCCCCTGGTAGACAAGGGCTATCCTGCAATCCACAGCGGCTGCTACAGTACACTCAAAGGATTCGGCTTCCTCAACTGGTGCACTCATGAGCCCCAATCCGGTCTTGAAACAGACCGCACCGCACACACCCCTCCGCTATCCAATCTTGGGTGGTGAATCATCGAGTACCCGGCTGGAACTGCTGCCTCCAAAATGGGACCAGCATTATGATCCAGCCAGGTCTCGGTGATGTAAACCAGATCAGCTGTTCCAACAAAGTCAACAATAAGAGCAGACTCGTTTTTAACAGATCTGGCATTGCACAACACCGCTCGTGTTGGACAGGGCTCTGGAGCTGTCCCAACTACTTGCCCATCAAAAGAGGTGGTGCCCTTGGGTATGTGGACTAGACATGGAACTCCACGTTCCAGGCTCCATTTCGCCCCAGGGTGTTTTCTGGACCTAATAAGCCCTATATGAGAGGTCCGTTCATTTGCCCTCCAATGTCCGCGACCTCCACCAAATCCACCCCGAGCCGTCCTACGTACAATACCAAGCACCCAACAGTGCTGGTAGATGGAAAATGGGAGAGGAGGGGAGGAAAAAGGGTGGCGGGCATGGAGATCGGAGGATGAATAACGCATGACTGAGGAGACTTGCCAACACATATCACAAGCAGAGAATAAACTAAACACCAGACACTTCAGTAAAACCCTAACTACCTCATACATAAACTACCCCAAAATAAACAAAACCCACACAACTACATGTTACTCAAAACAAAACAGCAAAATCAGTAAACAGCTAAACAAAGCAACATTAATTAATTTCCCCTCCCCAGGACCCTCTCACAGCACTGAGGAGAAAAGGAAAAAACTCTTCAAAACTAGTTTTGTCCTAGAGGTCCTCTCACTACCAGTAGGAGAAAAACATTCAGAGAAAAAACAAATATAAGTAATCCATTTGAAATTTAAGGCACTCTCACTGCCGATGATAGTTAGTCTTGCACAGAATCCAGAGATAAAAGGGCAGTGAGGCCCTCTCACCACTCACACTTTCCTTTATCAGATGGTGCCAGGATCCAGTGAAAAGTCAAATGGCAATACAGTAACTCAAACCATATATAAACTCGGTGCAAGTCCATAAATGAAAGCAGCCTCAAATAAGGCCAAAGATATCTACCGGCCAAACCACAGGAAGTTGGGGCTACACCCCCCACACACCTCCCAAATGCCTAATCAGGATCTGCTGTGCTAACGGGACCTGCAGCTACAGTTAACCTGAGGCCGGACTTACAGGCCAACTCCAGAGCAGCTTAGGAGCCCCCCAATGACCCCCAACTCCTTAGGGAGAAATGGGAACAGCTGTTGTTCGGTCCCAAGCTGCACAACCCAAGATCACCCAGGCATAAACGGGGCTCCCACAACCAAGGTCACTGCTAAGGACCTGCTTCCCCGAGTAATACTAACATTCAGACAGAACAATAAAAATAAGAAATAAAGATCCCAGAAAGAGTGGGACATTGATCAATAAATCAGGTCCCACACTCACGGTACTTCAAAACCGTCAGCTTGCATCAGAGTAGATGATCCAGATAGGGGTGGGCAGAATGAGAAGAGATCTGGATAAACTGACAAAATGGTTGGAACAGTGGCAACTGGGGTTTAACGCAAAGAAGTGCAAGATCATGCACATAGGGAAGAGAAACCCTGAAACTACCTATAGGTTGGGAGGGAAATTGCTGGCAATCACAAGGGAAGAAAGAGACTTTGGCATCATCATCACAGATGGCCTGTAATCATTCAACCAGACCACTAAAGCAGTAGGTAAGGCTAGAGAGATGTTGGGGTGTATCAATAGGGGTATCACAAGTCGTAAGCGGGAGGTCATAATCCCTCTTTACAAGACACTGGTTAGGCCCCATCTGGAGTACTGCGTGCAGTGCTGGAGGCTGCACCTGCACAAGGACATTAACAAAATGGAGGCAATCCAGAGAAGGGCAACCAAAATGGTGCAGGGACTGCATCAGAAAACATATTTGGACAGATTAACAGAGTTCAGTATGTATACACCCTAGAGCAAAGGAGGGGAGAGAGGTGATATGATCGAAACATTTAAACATCTTAAGGGCATTAACAAGGAGAAAGAGTAACATGTTTCAATACAAGAAAAATAGCAGGACAAGAGGACACAGCATGAGATTAGAGGAAGGCTGATTAAGGGGTAATGTGAGGAAGTTCTTTTTCACAGATAAGGTGGTGGAGGTATGTCTACCTCAGGAAGTGGTGGATAGGAATACAGTGCAGGGCTTCAAACAGGCGTGGGGTAGACATAAGGGAGCAATACAGATGATTATGAATAAATAGGTTATTGACAGAGTAAAGGCCTATGGCACATTCATAAGATAGAAAAAATGGGCAGATTAGATGGGTCTTTGGTCCTTATCTACCATCAACTTCTGTGTAACTTTCTTATAATTATTACCTTGGCGAGATGGGTCCTTCTGCTTCAAGCTCTTTTGATTGACCTATATGGTATTCCACAAGGACAAGGTTGTTCTGCGCACCAACAGGAAATTCCTGCTGAAGGTAGTCTTTAAGTTCCATCTAAACCAGTCCTTGGAACTGCCGCTGAATTTTTCACAGGCCACATGCTAGTCCTCCGGAGGAAAAGCTACTGTACATCAGTTGAATATCAGGCATGCCCTCTCGTTCTACTGTCAGTGAATTTAGAAATTCAGGGGTGGTATTTTTGAGTTGTTCATGACCCACACGCAGTCCTGTGACCATCCAGCAACCACACAGACTATCGCTAGATGGATTGTTCTGTGAATCGAACAGTCCTAGCTGTTGATCTCACACTGCCTGAGGGCATTTGTACCCATTCTACTGAGCATCCAGCTGCTTTTGCCGCTGCTGCCAGTGGCATCCCAGTTGGTGAGATATGCAGACATGCCACGTGGACATCAGAACATCCTCCCATGATTCACTACAGGCTAGGAGGGATACTACCTTTGAGTCCTCTGTCCTGAAGTCTGTCATTGGTTGAACGGAGAGCTAAGCCACCTCCAGCTCAGGTACTGCTAGAAGTCTACACAAGCAGGACTATGTAGCTAGAATCATGATAGTTGTATAACTATGGTACTCAACTGAAACTATCGTTTCACTACTAGTGTTCTACAGCCACACAAACTCTTTTGTCGCCCTCACTAGTTTCTGGTTATTTGTCAGCATGGCCTCACATTCCTGTGGTTTGTGTTGAAAGATCTGAAGTGTGGAGGGGCAAGGGCATGAGACAGAGGTGAGGGGCTGATTCTCTAGACAGTGGACTATTGGAGGACGTTCCAGAAGCTGAGATGACTGCTCGAATGTGACTTTAGAAGGATAGTATCTTATATCTTTCTGTTTATATAGTGTTTGAAATTAGAGCTTTTTCACTTGGTAGTTTTTCTTGCTCCTCTTGGTAAAGAAACATTTCTGATGCAGCTGGGCCTATTGCTGCCATTTATTCTTTGGGCACACATGACGCCATGCGTCTGTGCCACTGGTCCCAGAAGTTCTGGTATCCATGGGATCTTAGTGCCTCAACTCTAAAACCAAACAATCTTACTCTGTGGAGTAGATACTCGAGAAGAACAAGTTAAGGAGAGGAGCTTTTATTTCTTTAGAAACTTGTATCACCCATTCCTCTACAGTTCGTGAACCTCCATCACAGTGGAATCTTATACTGATGCTATCAAGGCTCATGACAAAACCTTTTGATCTTAGGGACAGGAGTCGGCCATCTCATATGTCATGGAAAACAGAAATTCCTACTCACCTCAGCCAGAGGTGGGAGTGAGCTCCAGGCAGCCTTTTTAAAATCTTCTTATTTGATCATTCCCAAGGACAAGGTTGTCCAGTGCTCCCACACAAAACTTCTGCCTAAAGATCTTTATGAATTCCATCTCAAGTAGTCCTTGGAGCTACCTGTGGGTTTTTTTTTACAGTCATACGCCTCGGATACAGAACCCTAGACTCTACTTTCACAGGGCTCTGCTATTCTACAAGGAGCATATGGTGGTGTTTTGTGGTGACACACACGAGCCAACAGTTTGTGACATGCGCTGTGGCCACTCAAGGCAGACCAGTAGCCAAGCAGACAGTTGTTTTCTGGCCAGGAGCTGCCTGCAGATTGTGCGCCCACTCGACAAGACGTTCTGCTGCCACAGTTGCTGCTGCCAGGAGCATTCCCATTGCTGAGATCTGCAAGACTGCTATAGTCCAGTGTGCACACTTTCATATCCCACTGAAGCATTAGGTTGCTTACCTGCCCCATTGTTGTGTTTTGGGAGATCGGACCTCCACTCTTTGTTTGCCTAAAACGGGGTTCTGCACCTCTTACCCTCTCCCTAAAGGACTGCTGGAAGTCTGCATAGTGTGGATAGTGATGCAGGTCAGGGAGATTGGACGCAGCCCAAGGCAGGCAGGGGGCAAACCCAGGGAGGCAAAAATAGTGGACAGCCAGATGGGAGGTGTCAGGCGTTCAAGAAACATGCACAGGCAGTACTGGAGGCAAGGTAGTGCTTACCTAGAGGTAGCCTACCCAGAGGTGGCCCATACATTTTTGAAGGGTATATTGTATATGAAACCTCCGATTAGGAATCCACTTCTGGCTTGGGACCTCAATTTTGTGTTAGAAAAGCTTACTTTGGCTCCTTGTTAGCCAGCCACGAGCTGTGGCTTACGCTTTCTTTCATGGAAAGCATTATTTTTAGTTGCTGTAACTTATGTTCGAGGATTTCAGAGCTACAGGCCCTAATATGTGAGCCTCCCTATTTGATATTTTACAGACAGGGTGTCTTTACATGCAAATCCTAAGTTCTTACCAAAGGTGGTCTCTGAATTTACTTTGAATCAAACCATCTACCTTCCATTCTCCTACCCGGAGTATGCCAGTCTAGGGGAAGCATTACTCCAAACTTTAGAAGTACACGGAATCATCAGATATTATTTGAATTGCACTAAGAACTGCAGAAAGTCCTCTAAACTTTTTGTTTTGTTCACACCTGGGAAAGAGGACACTCCTGTGTCTGAACAGTGCCTTTCCAAATGGTTGGCACATTGTATTATTTTCTGTTATAGGAAATACGGTACGGCACTTCCTCTAGTCATTCGTGGGCATTCTACAAAAGGCATGGCCACTTCCATTGCTTGTTTCCATAGTGTTTCAGCTGCTGAAATTTGCACAGCTGCCACATGGAGCACTATTCACACCTTCACTAAACATTACGATTTGGACATTGTCTCTTGCAGTTGAGCAGGGCCTACTCTCATGAGCTGGTATGGCTCCATCCACCCAGACTGTCACTTTTTGGTACTGCTTGAGACTCGTTCCAAAAGTGTGGCCTGATGAAAGAGATATCCTCGAAGATGATACTTTCCATCACAGTAGATCTTCAACAGAATCCCTTTCATCAGGCCATGCCAGCCTACCCTGCTTCCCCTTCAGGGGTATGACACCGGAATTCCTGCACTAAGTCATTCCATCACTGCCTTTTCCAGCACCCATTGTCACCTGGTATGCTGGGTGCTGCCCTTGTCTCCTGGTTCCCCATAGAGAGGTCCTCCGAAAATAATCTCCAGTGAAGAACTGAAGAGAGATGGGGGCCACCCATGTTTTTTTTAACTTTCTTTTTAATCCCCGCCGGACTCCTCTCTTGTTCCACTCCTTCAGACCTGATCAGTTCCTCCGTAGCTCCCTCCCATGGAGTCTGCCTCTAGAGTGCCAGGCTTACTCCGTTATCCCCTTCTTTACTCCTTCTCTCTTAGGAGTGCCTGCTCAACGGGGTCTGCCCATGGGTGGGTGATCGGGGGTTCGGATCGGTCATCATCTTGGACCGAGAGGTTTTTTTTTTCATTTTTCTCCCTTGGTCCCTCCTTCCCCTGAGTGCATCGGCACATAGGACGAGCATCCAGACAGATGGCGTGCGTCTCAAGTGCCCTCAACGTCCTCCCCAACTCCGGAGAACCGCTTGTGCTCTGATGCCCGTGCTTCCACAGACATAGGGGCGTTGGGTGCTCAAAGCACCCCGTGAACCTACCCCAGGAGGAGGAGAGCATCCGTTGGGCTGCTCTGTCCCCCCCCCCCAACTCTGACCCCTGGTGGCCCAAGTCCGTTCCCTAACCTGGGTCGCCGGCATGGTGCGAGGTGTAGCGTCCATCGCCTTAACCCTCAGCACCACCGGGCCAGCTGGGGCCACTGATGTTTATGTAGATACTGATGCATGATGTCATTGTGGACGGCCTCTGGCTTGCAAAATTTTCCATGTGGTCCTAGCCCTGACGCAGGTATAGTTCCAGAGGTGAGGTCTGATGAAAGAGATTCTCTTAAAGATCTACTGTTATGATGAGTACGTAACTGTTTTTTCTGTTGTACCTTACATCCACCTGTTGTTTGCTGACTAGCTGCATTAATTGTGCTGTTTTTGCTCTAGACATGTTGTCTATCTAGCAGCTGCCTGTCCCAGAGTCTCAGTCTCCGTCTTTCCTAGAATGTGGATATGGTGCACTTATCCACACTTTTGCAGTCTTCCTTTCCCTTTAAGTTCAGCAGGAATGTCTTCAGGCTAAGCTCCTCCCACCCACGAGGGTGGTATCTTCTCTGCTCCACCCCGAGATGTCAGAGCTTCCTTTCCACTAGAAGAGTAAGGTCTCTTCCTTCGGCACTCCTGTGCACAGCATAGGACCAAATTCTGTTTTCGTCTTCTGGCGATTTTCTGCAAGTTTTCTTTGCAGTCTGTGTCAGCATGGAGCGCAATGACCAGAAATCTGGTCCTTGGTACAAGCAGTACATCGCTTGCAACCAAAAGATGTCCCGCACCAACCCTCACACCTCGTGTGTGTACTGTCTGGGGGCTTAGCACAACCCACAAGCTTGCGGCCTGTGCCAGTCTCTGTAACCCCTGCCCCTCAAGGACCATTTTGTTCGGCTGCCTGGACAAACAGGATCTGCCAGTTCGGTTCAAGGACATCTGCAGGGCAATTTCTGCGGTAACTGGCTCAACATCACAGCTTACAGCGCTCAAAGAGGTGGCAGCCCAGGCCACAGTGAGCTCTTCAGTAGTCCTGTGTTGTTCGCAGTGGGTGCCACCATCGGGGCTTCATTTATGAGTACTTTTTGGGTCTTCTAACAGTCCCTTCCTACCCTCAGGGAGGGCTGTTCCCGAGGGGGGATATATCTTCGAAATCTTCAAAGTCCATGAGGACTCATTACAGATAGTGGAACAGGGAGCGAGCTTGCTCCTCCCGCTCCCACGATTCTGTGTCTGGCATGATGGCTGTCAAGCCATCTGCTTCAGTTGACCCTTCAGGGGTCCTTGTTGAGGCCACAAGCTCCATGGTGTCCCCATCGGGCTTGCTGGCTGAGACACTGGACGACCAGTCAGCCGAGATCTTTCTCGACCCAATCAACCCGTTGTTGGAGGACATCGAGGATGACCTAATCTCCAGGACTCCAGTCCTTTTGGCTCTCTCTTAGAAGGAGCCAGACAAATGGGTCAATCTGGCTATCTCCCCCGGGAGATCAACCCCTCTGGGGTTCTGCGGTGGAACCAGTCTGTATCAACTTCACCGACCATTCCTTCGCCTCTCCTCACTGGCGACATGTTCGTCGTTGGTCGAGGACTTGATCCCATTCGAAGTCAAGGTCTCGGTACTCATACTGTTTCTGCCTTTGGCTGTCAACTAGGCAGTGCCATTGATGCTCCTTATCCTTCTCATCCTCAGAGGACGTGAGGCTCTGCTGCAACATCGGCAGTGCTATGAGGAGTTTCTGAGGCAGCAATGGGTTCTTGGCCACAGTTGACCCGTGCCTCAGTCCCTGACACTGCCCTGGACTCCACCGACATGATCTGTCCCAGCTCCACCCCGACCGGCCGAGCCAACGCCTGCTTCCCCACCTATCTAAGTGGAGCCCCTGCCGTCCTTATACGGGGCTCCATCCAAGGATGCTCAGCCTGCTTCTGGTCTCCCCGGATGGCTGTCACCCACTCGGACAAGTCCTGGATGGTCCATATGGAGCCTGGGTCGAAGGCGGTTTTTGAGGAATCCTCAGATTCCACGGGGTCCTCCATGCAATCTGCTTGGACCCTGGGCTTCCACCGTGAGTCAACCAAGGAGCTTACCACCAGGCATGGGCTGGTCTCCTTTGGGGCCTTGCTCTGTCTCATCTCAGAGTCCATTGGGATTCCCCTGAAGCAGGTCCAGAAGCGGAAGCAGGCCAGATACCCACTCACGGAGATTCTCGACAAGGATGACTCCCGGGTCTTACCTTTCCCATGAGCTTTGGCAGTATCCAACTTATTGCCCGCTGCCTCCACCCATATGATCCACAAGTATGTGGTACCTACCTGGTTCCTTCCCGGGTTCTCCGACCATCCCTCAGCCGAGGGGCTTCTGGTGGACTCTTGTCTTCAGCCGGACAGACAACACTGAGATGTTGACAAGCACCCGGCAAGGAATCCATGAAGCTGGACCATGCAGCTAAAAAAGTTTATGCTGCTTCCTCCCTCGGTCTCCGGCAGGCAAGCTCAGCTGCCATGATGGCCAGCTTTAGTCACGCCCTCATGGGGGGTTCTGGACAATGTCCTCCCCCATCTTCCGGTGGACTTAGAATTGGCAGTCAGGATGCTCTAGGACCAGGCATTTGTTTGCCAAACACCAGCTTCAGACGGCCTCTGACATTAGTGACTCCTGCATCCGGTCCGTGGTCATGGCAGTCACCTTGTGGGATGGGACTTGGTTGAGGAGTTCCACCTTTACCGCGGATACCCAACATAATATAGTGGATATTCCCTTCTTGGGTACTGACCAGTTTGGGCCAGGGGTTGAATGGTCACCTCACCAGGATTGAGAAGTCCATTGCCACTCTGAACTCCATCACATCCTCTCAGAAGGACCTTAAGGACCTGAAGCTGAAAAATAAGTCTTTTCAGTTTCGGCCCTTTCCACCCCAGCAACACAAGCTGCTACAGCCCCTGTCGGACAATCTCAGGTTAGATGGCCTAAGCCCAAGCCCACAACCTCTGGCTTGAAGAACCCTGGAGGGCAGGGTGGCGGTGCTCCTCCGTCAGCCGGCACCGGAGCCTCCGCCAAGCCTACCCAGTGACAGGTTGGTGGGGTGTCACCCTTTCACTCATTTGCACCCTGCCTCAGTTTCCCTTTGGGGGTCGGCTTCACCATTTCTGGCACACTGGTTCTGTCATTACAATGGATAAATGGGTGATAGACATGGTGGGCCTGGGTCTGCTTCTTGACTGTCCCGCCGAGTCCATGCCCCACAGGTGTCCGTGGTGTCCCTGGACATGCTGTCTGCCCTGAGAGAGACATCACTCAATTCCTGTGGAAAGGAGCTGTGACCCATGTCCCAGACACCACAGCCAGTTAGGGCTTTGTGTCCAGGTATTTCCTGGTCCCCAGATGGACGGGGGATAGGTGCCCCATACTGGATCTTAACGATCTCAATCAGTTCCTGAGAAGGTGCAAGTTGGGGATGGTCACTCTGAACCAAATCATTCCATCCCTGGAGTGGGGCATGTGGTTCTGCTCCCTGGACCTCCAGGATGCCTTCCTCCACATCCCAATCCATCCATCCTACTGATGATACCTTCAGTTCCACCCAGATGGGGTGCTCTACGAATTCTGAGTCATGCCATTTGGACTTTCCTCGGCCCCCAGGGTCTTCACCAAGTGCATTGCAGTGGTGGCAGTATTTTCGTGGCACTGAGGGGTCCGGGCGTACCCCGACCTGGACGACTGACTGATTGCCAGATTGTCCCGGAAGGAAGTGGAGCAGCCTAGGGATCTGGCCCTCCAGACTTGCTTGATCTTGGGTCACCTTTTCAACCCAGCCAAGTCAGAACTCCACCCCTCGTAGGTCATCCACTTCATTGGGGCAGAGCTTGACTCCCTTCGGGCCAAGGCCCATTTCCCGATGGATTGGGCAACAGACATTTCCGCCTTTGCCGATCATTTCAGGTTGGGCACTTGCACCCTGCCCGGGACTTCCTGCGGCTGCTGGGGTACATGGCGTCCTGCACCAGCATGATCTGGTGGGCCCACTGGCGGATGTGCCCCCTTCAATGGAAGCTGGCTGACCAGTGATGCCAGCACCTAGGTCACCTAGCTGGTCATAGTGACACAGCCAGTGTGGAATGCCATACAGTGGTGGCTCATCCCAGAACACCTGCAAGAAGGAGTCCCTTTCGTCCGCCCAGAACTGATGGTCACTCTGATAACCAACGCGTCTCTAGTGGGGTAGCGTGCACACTTGGGAGACCACAGAGCCCATGAGCTCTGAACCCCCAAGGAGTCTGGGTACCATATCAACCTGCTGAAGCGCCGTGTTGTGCACCTTGCAAGGTCCAGATGGGCAACGCTGTGACCATATACTACCTCAACAGGCAGGGCTGGACGCATTCCCTCTGGTTTTACTGGGAGGCCCTCCACACCTGGACCCTCATGCGCAGCTTGGGTGCCAATCTCCTGGCTTTTCATGTGGCCAGAGCCTCCGTCCAGCTGGCAGATGTCCTCAGCTGAGTGGGCGAGGCATCCCACAGGTGGTCTCTTCACCAAGAGGTAAAGGATCACCTGTTGTCCCAGTGGGTTCCTCCCCTCGCTAACCTGGTCGCTTCCTGGGAGAATGCAAAGCTGAGGCTGTTCTGTGCCGAACCCCCACCCCCACAGTGCAAAACACTGATGGGCAATGCCTTCATGAGGTCCTGGACCCCAGGCCTCCTGTACGCCTTTGCGGTGTTGGTCAAGGTGAGGAGGGACTAGGCGTGGATGATCCTTGTAGCCCCAGATTGGCTGCACCAGTTCTGTTACCCAGATCTCCTCAGCCTCAGCAGCAGGCTTCTGTGGTGCTTGCCTCTGTGCCAAGACCTGCTCTCTTGCCACCAGGAGAAGGTCTTGTACCCAGACCTTCAATACCTGCACCTGACAGCCTGATTCCTGAGCGGCTAGAGTCCCAGGCTTTGGGTTTCCCCGATGAGGTCCTCCATGTCATAGAAGCCTCTTGGAAGGAATCGCCTCGTCAGTGCTATGCTTTCAAATGGAAATACTTTTCCATTTGGTGCCAGGGCAAGGAGCTAGACACCCTGTCCTGCCCCGTGGCTAACATCCTGGACTACCTGTGGTCCCTCTCTCAGTCGGGCCTAAGGTCAGCTACCCTGAAGGTGCACCTGGTAGCCATCTCTGCTTACTGGGCGCCGGCTGGTATGCCGACAGTGGCTCAGGAAAAGGTGGTTGGGTGCTTCTTTAAAGGCCCTGATCACCTGTCCGCACCGATGCATGAACCACCACCACTTTGGAACTTGTTGCTGGTACTGGCAGTGCTTATGTCAGCATGACTCAGTTGGTAGCACATCTGCCTCTGAACCAGAAGGTTGTGGGTTCTAGTTCCACACTGGGATTGGGCTCATACTTAAAACGCTGGCACCCGAGTGCAGTATTGGGGGGGGGTTGCTGTACTGTTGGGATGTGCTGTCCTTTGGATGAGACGTTAAACCGAGGTCCCTTCTACCCATCCTGGTGCTGTCCTGGTGGGTGTCCAGGTGGAAGTAAAAGAACCCAAGGCACTCTTTGCAAAGAGTAGGATACATTCACAGTGTCCTGGCCAATATTCCCCTGCCCATAAAACCAGTTCATGCAATTGTTCAAGGCTGTGTGATGTGCGATATGGCTGCCACTACACATTCAGTCACTTCACTACCAATCTAGCATTGCTTGTAAAGCGCTTTGGGATACAGTTTGTATATGAAAAGCGCTATATAAATGCTGATTCTTCTTCTTCATGAGCAAGCCATTCGAACCAATGCACAGGTGTGACATCTCTCACCTGTTGTGGAAGACTGCCTTCTTGGTGGCTGTCACTTCTGCCAGAGGGATCAGTGAGCTCTAGACCCTCTCGATGGAGTCTCCATACTTGGTGTTCCACAGGGACAAGGTTGTCCTCCACCCCTAACTGAAGATCTTCCACTTGTCAAACTTCACCATTCATTACTGCTGAGTAAGCTGCCAATGGCGTGCACCTGCATGGGAGTTTTGTTTTTGAGGGAGGAGTAGGTGCCTCCGACATATTACGTGGTGCACGAGGGTTGGCAGTTAGGTGCCACAGACTCCTTCTCCACCCCAGTTGCTATGCGAGTGACTGTAATTTCGTCTGCGTCATCGGGCCTGCCCTCCGATTTCAGTGCTGTTCTGCTCCATCCCGGTTCTGACTTACACTTTTTTCCTGTAATCTGCTATTTGATTTCACGTCACGTCTGGTTCAGGGACTAAGAAGAAATCAAAAGTGGGCCATGCCCCCATGCGTCGGTGCCTCTGTGACCAGCATTTTTCTGTTTCGGACTGACATGACATCTGTCTGCGATGTCTGGGTCCCTACCACGACATGGACAACTGCAATGCTTGCTTCTCCATGGACTGCCGCATTTTGGAAATCCATGCGTTTAAAGTTGGCAGGGCCCCGCCAACTTTTGGAGGGCGGTGTCACTCTCAGGATGCCATGGCGAGATCACTTGACCCTGCCTCTGGGTCCCCTCCCGGGTCTATATGGCCTGGTGAGAAGGAAACCTTGTCAGATTCAAGTCTTGCCATCAAGGAGGTTTCTTCCGTGGTGCTGGAGGAACAACAAGGTTCCCTACAGAGCCAGGCTGTGAGCACTGCTACGGCAGTCACCTCCACAGAGGTGCAGGCTCCCCTGGTGTTGCGGTCCACGGTTGCTGGGCCTGGCACTGGCGGACTCTCAGCGCCGTTTCGGATCCCAGTGCTGTTTGTGGCGCCAGTGATTGAGACAGTGCCATGGGCGATGCCATGTCCCTTTGCCAGGAGCTCTCCCGGGGTCACTAGTTTGACGGTGTGCCTGGTCTCTTCCTCTTCGGAGGAGGATGACCCGCTTGCCGATCCAGACTGGCACCCCGACTCCTCAGAGTCGGAGAACCCTCTGGGACATGGCACCAGGTAGCCCAACGTTTGCCTCCTGGACTCCCTGGAGCCTGTAGTCTCAGTGGCCCCCCCCACACCAACCCCGGTGTCGGGGATGCTGCACTGGACAGCAGTCTGGGGGGACTTGGTGTGATGGTCTCGCCTATGGAGGATGTGACAGCTGCCATCGCTGATGCTGCCATGGCCTCCTTGGTGGGGACAGGGACCCCCTCTTCTGCAGCCTCCCTGAGGTGCCTGCGGGATTGGGGGCCCCATATTGCTGGGTATGAGGAAGAGGGCGGCCCCAGAGTCCAACGGGTTGAGAGGTCAAGGTGAGGCATGGAGGTCTCCTGCCACTACCCTGCGGGGAGTGGGGAAGAGCCGAAGCGCTGAGCCCTGCCTCTCCTCTGAGGCTTCAGGGGTGCCCTTAGTGGGAGGTGCTGAGTGTTGCCTTCAGGAACCATGCAGCCTCAGTCGCACCACAGGGGAGATTCTCCCTGAAGGCTCATCCAGGGTTTGTTTTCACATTTACAGCAACCGCTGACCAGATCGACCCTCAGGTCCCTTCACTTGGGAGGACCCATTGCTGGGTCTCAGAGCCCTGGCAGAGACTGAGCACTTTATGTCAGGTGCCCTTCCCCAGTGCCTCTGCAGACACCTCCCTCTCCTAGGCCATGTGGGTCCTACAGGTCCTTTAACCTGGGAGATGATCAGGGCCACTGCAGCGGCCTTCTCTAGGTATGTTAGAGCTAAGGACAAGCGGGTCTTTCACCTGTCTCCGCTGCCACAGGAGGACCTGGAACACTTGAGCTTCTCTATGTCCTCAACTTCCTCTTCAGAGGAAGAGGAATGTTCTGTCCACCTTTCTTCCGATGCTGATTTAATTGAATATCAGTGGTTTCCCTCAAAGCTAGTTTAGGAGCTTCATATCTCTCATGTGATAAGGAGCAATACCGAGTGGGAGACGTGCTCATTTCTTAGCGAATTTAGTGCTGACCACCTGGTGGTACTCTCCTGGCCTACTCCCTTCCATGAAGCATCTATCCACACCTGGCAGTCTCCAGCCACCTCACCCACAGCCCCAGCAGACTGCAGGAGGAGGTATTACGCTCCCCAGGAGTCTCTAGGTTCTCTACCTCACCCGCCTTCCAGGCTGATGGTTTTAGATACTCCCTCCGGCCTTCGGCACCTGGCGCACGACTGACCTCTGGATCTGGATTCTGCAGAGTTCGACCGGTGGGGAAGAAGAGTTTTCTCTTCAGCTCGTGCGTTACTTTATATCAGATTGCATCAGGCTCATCACGCTGCCTACAGCAGGTGCTAGCATCTCTGTCTGATTCGGAGGAATCTAGACAAGCCATCACCCTCTCTGCACAAGGTCTAGAGCTTGCAAGGCACCAAGCAAGGGCATCTTATGACACCAATGAGGTGGCATCCAGACTAGCAGGGACAGCGATCTCCGTTAGGCGTACAGCATGGCTTCCTCTGTCCAGATTATCACCCATAGCCCAGCATAGAATGATTTCCTCTGCTTTCTGGGGGACCTGTCTTTTCTCCCGGAGGGCAAGGAGGAGCTTACAGGGGAGCCTTCCGTCCCCCAGCCACAGGGGACACCTCCTTGTCCTGACCAGCCTTAGACCATAAACGGTGTAATAGGGCTATGGGGTCTTTCCCTCCTGCTCCTCACCTGCAGGAGGCTGAGGGAATCTTTTCCTTCAAGGCTGTGCCAGGTCCCCTACGGGGGGCTTGGTACTCACCCAGTAGTAATGAATGGTGAAGACTGACAAGGGGAAGATATGAAATTGACGTACCTACCGTAATTCTTGATCTTCTCTTGTATTTTCACCATTCATTACTGATTCCTGCCCACCTTCCCCTCATGGGCCTCAATCCTTGGGCGTCACCTCCACCCTGCTTGCCTTCCCTCTCTTCAAGGTCAATTGGGAGCAGAGTTCCCTGGTACCTCATAGCTCTCTGTTTCCTTCTCTAAAGTCACAGAACACTCAACCTAGGAGGGTGGCAAGTAAGGTCTTCACCTTGATCTTGGCAGGAACTCCCTGGGATTCTTACTGGGGTGCACTGTGGTGTCCCCCTTTGGCCTGGATACTCCTCTTGTTATTTCACATCTTCTGCAGTGGGGACTGCATCAGTACATTTCATGGGAGAGCCCGTAGGGATTTTCCTCCCTCCTTTCTCTTTTTTCACTCATGGCACGGATGTCCCATGGTTCTCTTCTTCTGAAGTGGAGACTACATCAGTACTTTCATGGGGAATCTATAGGTTCCTCCCCCCTTTTCTCCTCATTGACTCCCCTCTATTTAGAGGTCAATCTAGACAGAGTACTCTTCTGACTAAGAGCTACTCCCCTCGATTCCAGGGGACAGCATAGGAGGGCCGTGCTCCAGGATTCTCCAATACTTATGTGGAGAGGGGGTAGAAAGAGAGGTCAGTCTCCACCTATGATTTATATATCCAAGACCATTCAAATTTTCTCTTCTGGACCTTGGTCCAGTGGTCCCTAAACTAGTGGGATCCTTGCTCCCTGGTCTTCATACCTCCAGGTTTTTTTAAGCTATTATAAGCCAGTGGTCTTCCATCTAACATGGCGGAGAGCCTCCCCCACCCCTTTTTCCCTTACACTAATTGCCTCTTCTTCTATTTCTCACTTTTTCTCTCTCTTTCTTCTTTCCTGTGCGACCACCCAAGGATTGGGGCCCTATGGCCACTTAGGACAGGAAGTCCAATCCCTCTGTCCTCTGGTCGGCTTATCCTTTTTCAGTTTATATCCTTTCCTTTTTCCTATCCCTCAGCTCTCTTGCCTCACCTTAGTTTTCTCTGTCCTCTTTGTTTCTTCCTTTCCGGCAAAACAGAACTGGGGTAGAGGAGGAGTCTATGGCGCCTAATGGCCAACCCTCATGCGCCATGCAATAAGTCGGCCTCATGGGTGGAACTGTCGGCGCCGACTCTTCCCTCAAAAAAAAAAACTCCTGTGTGGGTACGCGCCTCCGGCAGCTTACCCAGCAGTAATGAATGGTGAAGATACAAGAGAAGATCAAGAATTACGGTAGGTACATAATTTTCATTTCTTCCCAAAGGTTGTTTGAGTTTCACCGTAACCAGGTGATTAACCTTCCAGTGTACTTCACCAATCCAACCTCAGAGGCCGAGCACAGGCTCAACACATTGGACCTGAGTCAAGTGCTCACTTATTACACAGTGCACATGGCTGGAATTCAGCGAGAGGTTCTCCAGCTCTTTGTCACCTACACTGAAGCTGCACCTGACAGACCAGCAGCTAAGCAGATGATCAGCAGGTGGATTGTATCCTGCATTGACCTCTGCTGTAGGTTGGCTGGTAGGGAGCTTTCCATAGGGTTTAGGGCTAATTTCACCAGACATACCGCTGCCTCAGTGGCTGCTTCCAGGGAAGTCAGCACACACCTTCATTTCCCACTACCACATCGACCTGGAGTCATGCCGGGATGCTGGTTTTGGGGCCTCAGTTCTCCACTCCCTGCTGGTATGACTATGCATCAGTCATGGTTTTCAGTGTACCATGACTCGGTAGTGGCCACAATATCAAGGTCGGCCTCTAGATCTGGAATCTTGTTTCCTAGACTTCTAGCATTCACACATAGGGCTTTCCCGGTTTTGTTACCGCTCCATTTGTTACTCCCTTTTTTCCTTTTTGCTTTCCCTCCCTCTCTTTAATGCACCCTCTCCCACCCCCCCTTTGTTTCGTCTACCTTGCTTCCTGTATTAATTTGCATCCCAGGGGATTCCACTTCTCTCAGGTTCTCTACTCTCTGCTTCAGCCTGTGTGTGGTGGGGCATTTTTTGCCTCGCCAATTTCTTCTGCCCCACCCCCCCAGCCAGTTTAAATGCTCATCAAAGTAACATTTTAACTGTCTACTGAGGACTGTGGTTCCCCTCCTGGACGGATGCAAGCTGTCACCCCTGTATAGCCTAGGTCCTTATCCTCCCAAGTGGGTCTCCAGTCCCCAACGAAGCTGAATCCCTCCTCTTTGCACCATTCCTTCAGCTGTGAGTTGAAGTTCCTGGTGCAGAGATCTCTTCTTCCTCCCTGTCATAAGCAGGCAGCACCTCAGCAAAAGTCACTGGGTGTGCTACCAGTGTGAACCCCTCCCCAGCTCCCTAAACTCCCCCTGCACTATCCCAGCCCCATCTCTAACCTGGTCAATAGTCCCCAGGTGGACAATGACATCTAGCTCTGCCTCCCATCCTGCTGCTGTAGCGATCCTTAGGATCCGCTTCCCATCCCTCCAGGCTATGGTGCTGTGTAGGCAGCTAGCCTCCCTCTCCCCTCCCTACCCCTAAATCTATCCCCCTCAAAATTGAGTCCCCCACCAGAAGTTGCTTCCTCTTCCTCCTCTGGGGCCCTCTTTCACCCTCCTTGGAGTCCCCGCTACAGATGACCTCCACATCCTCCCTGGTCTCTACCACGGGTGCCTCTTCCTGGCAGTCCACCTCTCCAGGGCAGAATAGGAATTGAATAGAGGTACAAAATGAGGAATGCATCTTTAATCCATCATCCCCAGCCCACTGCAGTCCAGCCGTTCCTCCTCCCTGGCATCCTCTGAGGCAGCAGTGGCAGACTTGATGGCCCCTGGGAGGGGGAGGAGGTCGCCCAAGTTCCAACTAACTTGGCTTAGAGTCTAGTGACTGCCTCCCTCAACCTAAAGAGGTGCGTGCAGATGAGGCAGCAACAGTCTCCAGAATGTCTCTCTGCAAACTGCCTCCCCACAGCCATTGCACTGCACCACTCCCAGCATTTTCAACTTCTAGTCTCCCTGTGTTACTGAGAACTATTTATAACTCCTTACCCCTGATAGAATGTTTCTAGCTTTCTTTTTTTTTTTTTTGCTTTTGTTAGTTGCGTTCTTCCATACCTGGTTTAAATCCCCTTAAACCCCAATCCTAGATAGGGTGTTGTTCCTGTTCCCAGTGTTGGCCAACCTTTGACTTTCCGCTCTTCCCAGAAGTGACTTTTACACAGTAATGAACGGTTGTCTTACCTTAGTTGACTGACAGAGTCACTGCTTCCTCAGCATCAACACTTGTTCCTTACAAATGGATGAAATGTTAGTAAGGTAGTAAGTATTGACTGCCCAGCAGTGACTAGTGGGACACCTCAGGGGGAGAGGAACTGGGTACAACGAGGATGGGCAAGTGGTGGTGAAGCTGTCTATGAGGAGCACCTAAAAAGCTGCAAAAATCAAGTGGAAAGGGGGAGTTCAGCTTATACGTGAGGTTGATATATCGTTGAGTATGTACAGTAAATGCTGTACCCAGTAATGTCATTTTTGGTAAGGCTTCAGTCTCGCTTGAGTTTGAATTAACAACTGCTGCCTATGTGCTTCGCAACCTGTGGAAGCTTGTTACCACTGTTTGGATGAGGTAATTCACCTCACACTTTCATGGAGTGTGGTGCTGGGGAAACGGTACCTATTGTATTGTATTGACAGCAACAGACTCCTGTTGTTGCAGATGCTGTTGGAGCTGCTGCTGCTGAAAGCTGCATGACTCAGCACTGATGAGGTTTGTTCCTTTTTTTTTTTTTTTAATCGGAGCAGAATTTGCTTCTGGCCAAGTTGAGCCTTGGCAGCGAGACAAACCACGTCTCATAGAACCGTCGATAAGCATAATTTAGGAAGCACTTTTCATACCCCTTAACATGAGCCAATGGCATCTGTGACTACTGCAAAGCAGGCTGCTAAATAATTGGAAACAAGAAAGAAAGCCTCTCTGAAGGACGGTGGGGGGTGGGGGGCTCAGTATCAGAAAGGGAAAAAAAATGTAGAAACACAATGAACAAATACTTCTGACTGAGGCTTGTTTCTCTATGTGCACTGCCATTTATTCCCCCCACTGCCCCCATATTCAACTCGTCGTCAATCTTGTGTTAAACTCTAAAACAATTTCTAATTTAAAGAATCTTTTAAAACTGTGCCTGGATTCAACATATAATTACAGCTGTTTATATTGCTAATCTTTTGTACATACGGTGTATGAACGGCTGATGACACTATCTTATCTGTGTCAGTCTTCACCATTCATCACAGATGGGTACTGGCCGGAGATCAGGACCCCGGAGACCTTTTTTTTTTTAAAGGGTAGGCGGAACCCGACACAGATCGGCGCCCCCTGCGTCGACGACTGCATGGCCCTCGAGGGTGGCCGTTAGGCTGTGTCGACTCCGCCTGCCTACCAGTTCTTTGACTCCCGCCATCGAGGTTGCCTCGGGAAGCTTTCTCTGTAATTTAGGCCTTTCAGCCTGCTTGAAAAAATCGACATCAGTCCGTCGGTCGTCTTCCGGTTCTGGGTTCTGCCTCCACTCGACGTCGCCGGTAAGATCTTTCCTTTTATTTCAAATTGTGCGACGTCGAGTCTGTTTTGTGGTGTTTTTTTCTCCGTAGGTCATGTCTCAGTCGGAGGGCAAAAAGTCTTCTAAGACGGGTCGGCCCCCCATGCGTCGCTGCCCGTGCGGCCGAAAATATTCCATCACCGACCAGCACGACCGGTGTCTCGTGTGTCTTGGCCCGCTTCATGACATGGATTCGTGTGGCGCCTGCTTCTCCATGGACCGCGGCGATCGCCGTTAGCGCTGCGTTGAAAGGCGAGCTCACCAATTTCGGGGTAGGGTTCAGACTCGTCGGGCCAAGCCGTGACGCTCTCGGCCCTTCCTCCGGGTCCTCTCCTGGTTCTATACGGAGCGAGAAGGAGGGAGCCTCGGCTACTTGTAGCCTGGCCATTGCTGAGGCACCTCCAGCGGCGCAGGAGGCTCGTCCCGCTTCCTCCTGGGAGCGGGCGGGAGGCACCGCCACAGCAGGGGTGAAGGCTCCCCCAGTGTTGCTCACGCGGCTCGGAAAGCACGGGTCGGCACCGTCCTCGATGCCGTCGGTCAGTGCCGACTCATCGCTCGGCGCCGTGGGCCCTGTCGCGCCGCCGACACTGCTCGCAGCGCTGTGGGACAGGATCCGGTGTCGTCTTTCTTTCAGCGCCGAGGTTGAGCACAGCGCCATGCCTGTGTGGCTCGGTGCCATAGGGCCTTCGGCCTCGGCTGTCGGTGCCATCCTCGGCACCGTCCACGCTCTCGGTGCCGCTCGCAGCGCCGAGGTGCCGGTCAGCGCTTTCCATCTTCGGTGCCACTCACGGCGCCAAGAGGCCTGGCTGTGTTGTCGGTGGCGCTGAGGTTGCTGCTAGGGCTGCTGTCGGCGCCGCCTCTGTCCCTGGTACCGCCCCCGGTGCTAGTGGAGTTGACGGCGCCGCGTCTGTCCCTGGCTCTGGACCTTTGGCCCGAGCTGCCCTGGCGCCTTCTGCGAGCCCCGCCCGCGGGGTTGCGGAGGGCACGGGTGCCGTCTCAGACACAGCTCTGGCTGCCATGCCCTCTGGCACAGTTGGTTTCGCCCGCCCTCCTACTGTTTGGCTCAGAGCCTCGGACTCTACCTCGTCGGAGTCGGGCTCGGAGTCAGACAGGCAGTCACACTCTTCGGGGTTGTCTGCGGAGGAGGGCGCTCCCGTGGTCTCGTCGACGAGTGGAAGCCAGCCCCCTACTGAGGAGAGTCAGGTGGCCCCCGTGGCTAGGGTCAGTGGTACTGACCAGCAGACATTGGTGCGTGCCACCATTGCTCTGCAACCTGGCCTTGGGGGTTTCATCAACCCCTCGGTGGTGGTACCCCCTCCAGTGGTGTGTCTTGATCGCCCAACTTTGGGGCCCATCGAGAAGCCTGCAGGAGGGGAGAGTGCTGTTCCCTGGGTCTCCCCTTCGGGGGCAGCCCAGAGATGCCAGCTACCTAGGCTGGCCCTCTCGAGGAGGAGGACTCTCTCGGACTCTGAGGGGTCGAGGGGTGTGGGGTCGGCGCGTCGGCCTTTCTCTGGGGTCCACCCGGGCCCTGGGCGAAGCCAAAGTGCGGATTTCCACCCTTCCCCTTCCAGTTCCTTGAGGGAGTCCCATTCTTTTGAGGCAGGGGACCGTTCTTCTGGACTTTTCGACCCGGTCGCCTCACTGGGGGGATTCTTGTGGGCGCAGCCAAGGCAGTACCAACGTGGTTGGACAGCTGTTGGCTGTGGAGTCTTCCGGGGCATCCTCCTCGTGTGCTCATGGTCCGCTCAGTAGCCCTAGCGGAGGTCAGCCGACTTCTTTTCTCGGCGCCAACTCGTCGCTCGGCGCTGTAGGCCCTGTAGATGCCGTTCGCGTCACCGACGTTGCTCGTGGCGCTTTGGGACAGGATCCGGCGTCTTCTTTCGCCATGTCTCGCCTCGGCGCCGTCCTCATGCCTTGGCGCCATAGGGCCTTCGACTTTGGCGGTCGGTGCCGTCCTTGGCGCCATCCACGCTCTCGGTGCCGCTCGCAGTGCCGAGGGGCCAATCGGTGCCGTGTTCGGCGTCGAGTCCGCCCTCGGGGCTGTCGTCGGCGCTGCCGAGGGGCCTGGCGGTGTCGTCGTCGGCGCCGAGGTTGCTGCTAGGGCTGCTGTCGGCGCCGTCTCTGTCCCTGGTACTGCCCCCGGTGCTAGTGGAGTTGATGGCGCTGCGTCTGGCCCTGGCTCTGGACCTTTGGCCCAAGCTGCCCTGGCGCCTTCTGCGAGCCCCGCCCGCGGGGTTGCGGAGGGCACGGGTGCCGTCTCGGACACAGCTCTGGCTGCCAGGCCCTCTGGCAAAGTTGGCTTTGTCCGCCCTCCTACTGTTTGGCTCAGAGCCTCGGACTCTACCTCTTCGGAGTCGGAGTCGGGCTCGGAGTCAGACAGGCAGTCACACTCTTCGGGGTTGTCTGCGGAGGAGGGCGCTCCCGTGGTCTCGTCAGCCAGCCCCTGCTGAGGAGAGTCAGGTGGCCCCCTTGGCTAGGGTCAGTGGTGCTGACCAGCAGACAGTGGTGCATGCCACCACTGCTCTGCAACCTGGCCATGGGGGTTTCATCGACCCCTCTTGATCGCCCAACTTTGGGGCCCATCGAGAAGCCTGCAGGAGGGGAGGGTACTGTTCCCTGGGTCTCCCCTTCGGGGGCAGCCCAGAGATGCCAGCTACCTAGGCTGGCCCTCTCGAGGAGGAGGACTCTCTCGGACTCTGAGGGGTCGAGGGGTGTGGGGTCGTGGCGTCGGCCTTTCTCTGGGGTCCACCAGGCCCTGGCGAAGCCGAATGTGGTTCCACCTTCCCTTCCAGTTCCTTGAGGGAGTCCCATTCTTTTGAGGCAGGGGACTGTCCTTCTGGACTTTCTGGCCCAGTGCGCCTCACTGGGGGATTCTTGTGGGCAGCAAGAGGCAGTACCAACGTGGTTGTACGGCTGTCGGCTGTGGGTCTTCGGGGCACCTCCTCGGGTGCTCATGGTCCACTCCCTAGCCTGGTGGAGGTCAGCCGACTTCTTTTCGGCTCTGCCCTATCCTCTGCCACATTCTCCAGTGCTCCCAAGCATTCTTGGTCCTAGCGGCCCTCATCTGGGAGCAGTTCAGGCGGTGGCTGCCGGTTCCCTGCTCTACGTTAGGGCTGTGGACAGCCAGGATTTTCAACCTCCCCCCATGCAGCCACCCTCAGAACATATGATGACCTCCAGCTCCTCATCCCCCTCTTCTGGGGGAGAGGACCCCTCTGTCCACATCTCTCCGGCTGCTGATCTCTCCGAGTACCAGCGCTTCCTCGTGAGGATGCTGGAGGACTTGCACCTTTCTCCCTCTTCTATTAGCAATCCTGAGCATGCAGCGCACGCCTTTCTAGGAGATTTTGGCAAGGCCACCCTTGAGGTGCCGCTCTGGCCTGCTCCCTTTTGGGAGGCGTCCTTGCGTTTCTGGCAGAGGCCCTTCTCCGGAGTTCCTGCCCCTAGGGACCTCAGCCAGAGGTATTGCGCTCCCCCGGAGTCTCCAGGTTCTATGCCTCATCCGCAGTCCAGCTTGACGCTTCTGGACACCCCTGATGGGCTTCGCGCCCTCCATCGTGACCGGCCTCCGGATCAAGACTCCTCGGATTTTGATTTTTGGGAGAGGAGGACCTTCTACTCGGCACGATTGCTCCTTTCTATTTCCGCTCACCAGGCCCACTATGCAACCTACAACGGGTTCTTGTGGTCCACGCTAGGTCAGTTCCTAGCTATTTTGCCTGACTCGGAGCAAACCAGACAAGCCATCGCGCTCTCTGCACATGGCCTGGAGCTAGCAAGGCACCAAGCGAGGGCATCTTATGATGCCAGTGAGGTAGCTACCAGGGTCGTAGGGACAGCGATCTGCACCAGGAGATCGCGTGGCTACGTCTTTCCCGGTTGTCACCCTTGGCCCGGCGTAGGGTGATTTGCTCCGCCACCAAGGATCCTCTTCTCCCATAGGCGGGCGGGCGCTTGTCGGGCAGCTTCCTTCCCTCGGGAGAACCTCTCACTCTCCCCTCTTGGGCCTCCTCAGGCCGGAAGGTTCCTCCCCTTAGTGTGTCACCCACTGAGGGCTAAGGGACTCTGTCCCTTAGGGTGTAATGAATCAACCCCCTTCGGGGGGGCTTGGTACTCACCCATCTGTGATGAATGGTGAAGATTGACACAGATAAGATATGAAAATTACGTACCTACCATAATTCTGATCTTTCTGTGTATGTTCAACATTCATCACAACCCCGCCCACCATCCCCCTGGGGCCTCAGTCTCTGGGTCCCCCTCCCTCTGTGGCTCCCCCTCTCCTTTTGGAGCGGGGTAAAGTAGGGACACACAGGGGGGTATTCTCCTTTAAAGAGTACAGCTCGAGCGGCACTCCTTCTCTACTACATGTCTCCACCCGATGGGGTGGGGGTTGGTGGTTGCCCTCCTCCTGTTCTCCTTCTGGTTTCCATCCAACTGTTTCAAAAAAAAAAAATCTCTTTTTTTAACATCTTTCCTGAGAGAGTATTAAGTCCCTGTACCCTGTCCTTCTCCAGAATAGCCGACTCTGCTTCTGGGGTATTTGCCAGTTATTCTGTGCCTTGAATTCTGGCAGAGAGCTTTGCTACTCCTTGCAGTTCCTATATAAATCTGGTGATGGACAAGGGTCTCGGATACCTTGTTGCCTCTCATTCTCTCCTAAATTTCTCCCCTCCCTTCTTCCGCTTCCAGAGATTGGGGCCCCTACCCAATCCCCTTAGTCTCATCTCTTCTCTGCTGTCCTCTCAGTCGTTATTTCTCCTTTTGGTTCAGTTTTTCCTTTCCTTTTCCTGTCCCTTGGACTCTCTTGTCCCACCCTCCATCCCTTCCTCTTACCTCTCCAGCGACTCAGAACTGGTAGGCAGGCGGGTCAACACAGCCTAACGGCCAGCCTCGGGCACCCGCGTGCATTAAGCCTCGGGGGTGGCGCCGATGCTGTGTCAGCTCCGCCTACCCTTTTTTTTTTAAAAAAAAAAAAAAAAGCTCCCGCGGGGTCCTGATCTCCGGCCAGTACCCATCTGTGATGAATGGTGAAAATGCACAGAAAGATCAGAATTACAGTAGGTACGTAATTTTCATTTCTGTGGTGTGTTTTGTGTTTCATGTGTTGTTTTCCTGCCCTCATGTCAGTCCTGCGGCCCAGTGGACCAGTCTGGATAACAAATAAATAAACCTTCTGTGATTTGCACTTTTAGGGGCGAGGATATTATTCGCATCCACATATTGACAATTCTTCCTTAAGAGTTGATTCACTGGAGCGTCTTTAAGCAAAGCTCCTTCCACCACCCAGGTGGTGTATCACTCGGCCCCACCCTGTGGCATCAGATTTTTAAAGTCCATACTTGTGTGTCATCTGCGATTTGGTGCCCATGCAGAACCCCCCCCAAAAACACCCGGAATCCAGCCTTCGCCATCAGACAAGGGACAGCAAGCGCTAGCAAAGCATGCTATCAAAAACAACTGTGGAAAACCAGACAATAACTAAACTAGCAAAACAAATGTGCATTATAGTAGGAGCTACCCGTGGCACAACCTTACTTCTTAGCAGAAAGAAAGATCTGGAGGGTGCAGGCACGAGATATAGGGAGGATATTGCACATATTTAGTAAACAGCACTAGTGTAACTACATAGCAGGAGTACCAGTAGCGAAATAATATAGTGAAAGCTGTATATTAAAGGCACTGTGCGATTCGGACATCTCCTTATTGCCCGATCTTTCTTATAGTACCTGCCTTCGTCGGAAGGCTTTTGACGGGGTCTGGAGCTCTCTCAAGGCACTAAAAGTGCAACATCAGTTATTGATCCCTGCCAAATTACAGGTATCCTGGAATGGCCGGACATATCTTTTTAACGATCCAGCTAAAGCTGCTAAACTGGCACAGATCATTAACATGGAGATGACCGAGTGTGAGGACGACGTTTCAGAGGACGGGGGTCCTGACTGAAGGGACTATGGACTTCTTGTTTATATTGCAAGGATTGAGGCTGTGAGTTATAAGTGAGTCACTTTGTATGTTTTGTTAGTTAAATGTTTCGAACATCTCCTAAGTTGAAAGTGCTAGTTGCCTGTTACTGTTTGGTCCTCTTAGATTATCATGGGACAGTGTCTTGTGTAAACGGTTGAGAGGGGGGAATTTATTTAATTTTTCTCCAGTTTATAGATGTGGGGTGGACACATTGGCTGGTGATTTTTGCCATAGCCGTCTGGAGGTTTAAGTCGTAGCATAAGAAACATGGTGACCTCCGTACTAGCCATCCCCAGGTTCTTACTATGCACTCCACTTATGGCGACTGTTATATTTGTTATCCCCAGGCTTCTTCTACACAAGAGTGCAGAGGTTGCTTCTTATATACCGACTGGGGCATTTACTGTAGGTTTGTTAATAGGAGTGCTATTAGTGTGGTCTGGTATCCTGAGTGGGGAGAGAGGGATCTTCCTGGACATAAGTCTCCACCACTCATTCACACTAGTGGGATTAGCGCCGGAGGCACTAGGACCCATCGGGAGCAAACTTTTTGCTGGAGGGTCGTCGCGAGAGATGGCGCCGCGAGGCATGGCGCCGCGAGCAGCGGCTCGAGCAGCAGTGACCATCTGGCGACCACTCCAACCGCCTCTCAGTTCCTTTTTTTCCCTACGAGTGCGCTTCAGTGACGACGCCGTCACTTGTCGGGAGTCAAACTTCAAACTAGCATAGTTTTCAGTTTATTTTTGTAACATTATCTCGATAGTAGTATCTCTTAATTTTATTCTATTTTCGTTAAATTTTTCTAATATTTTAAATTTAACTTACTTGAAGAAGTCTCGGCCTACTGGACGGAGTCGACCATGAGCAGGTCAGGTGACGGTAGGGAGACTTGGTATGAAAGCTGTTCAGTCAGCTGGGCTGGGTCCGGTCAGCCTCCTTCTCCTCAGCGGGGTTCCGACAACGGTCAGTCCGATGCCGGGGATGGGCGGTCCCCGTCGGCATAAAATAAGCGGTCACATTCTCGGCACCGTTGACCTCGAGCTCTTCTTCGGCCCACAGGTCAAAAGAGAAGGCATCACCAGTCGCCTCTGGTAGTGTCTGCGCGTCGGACGGTCGGTTATCGTAGCTGGTTGCCGTTCTCCTTCTTCGGAGTCGCCAACTGCTGGTGACCGCTGCCTCAACATCGAGCCCTCCCGCCTGTAGGTAGGGCTCCAGATGAGCAGTTTCATCAGTGGGCGCTCTTATGGAGCGATGGGCTTGAGGTTGGTTCTCCTGCCTGGCTCGGTTGCCACGGAGCCCCGGGCTCCTCCTGGCGATCGGGTAGGGCGGTTGGACCTTCCTAGTCGCTGGCGCCTTCTTCGTGCCGTGACTCCGCGCCAGGTGTTTCCCCCTCACATTGTTGCGCGCAGGGGCCACACGATGCCCTTATCTCCTGTTTTTTTCCTTCTCTAGCTTTCCAGGTTCCTGGGGGGTTTCCGGCGCCTTCCGCGGGGTCTGTTGGCTTGTCGGTGCCTCTCGGCCTTGCGGCGCCGTCTGCGGCGCCGCATGCCTCTTCGGCGCCGTGCCCCTCTGCGGTGCCGTTTTCAACCCGTTTTGCCTTCTCAGCGCCGGGGGCCCTCGAGGACTCTCCTTGTTTCTCTGCTATTTCCTCCTCTCCTAATTTTCACTCCTTTCCTGTCCAAACAGTCCTTTCTGGACCATCAGGAGATGATGTTGAGCCTGACCCAGACCTTCGGTTGGGTGATGAAGTGGAGGAAACAGGATCTTTCTTTGCTACAGAGCCTGTGGTCGAGGACCTGTCCTTTAAGTCTCTGTTGAAGAACCTGAGATCCACTCTTTCTCTCCAGACTACAGACATCGATCCTGGGAAGATATTAAGACTCCAGTACCTTCATGCTTCGGAGATCCCTACGGATTTGACTCCTCCGATCCAGCCTTCCTTCGAGACGCTGTCTCAAATGGTATGGAATAATCCTGCTCTTATTCCTCAGTGGCTAAATCCATTGATAAGAAGTATTCAGCTCCCAAGGATCGTCCCATTTTGGCATCCCAAGCCTTTGTGGATCCTATTGTAGTCCTGGCAGAGAATGATAAGGTCGTTCTTCCTCAAACTACTACAGCTCGAACCTATTAACAAAGAGTCTCAAGATTGATACATTAGGTAAGAGAGTCTTTGCTGCCTCCACTCTAAGTATGCGATTGCCAGTTATCAAGGCTATTTTTCTCAGTATGAGTATATCCTGTGGCACTCTTTGAAAAGAATGGTTGAAGCTCTTCCGATTCGGACTCCAAGTCAGAGCTTCTTCTGACCGTTACTAGGGTATTGGTCCAGTAACCAACAGGTCAAAGCGCTATGGACGCTTTCTGACGCTGTTTCCTCACCAGCAGCCGCGGTATTTGTACTCGGTGCCATTCCTGGCTGCGTACTTCTGGCTTCACGAATGATGCTCAGCAGCAGGTAATGGCGCTGCCCTTTGATGGCTCCTTTCTTTTCGGCCCTCAGGTGGAACACGCCTTAGAGGCCACTCAGAAGACTAGGTCGAGCCATTAAGTTGGCCAGACCTCCGCCTGCTCCCTCTCGGGGGCATGTGAACAGACGTCAGTTTCATAGTCGTCAGTCCTTTCGAGGCAGAGGCAGGGGAAGCTTCCATAAAAGTCAACCTGCCCAACCTCAAAAGAAAGCGCAGCAGAAAGCGCAGGGGCCTAAAGCCCCCAGCGCCACCTTATGAATTGCTGGCCCAAGTTCCATCCACATTGCCCGAGGTGGAACTTTCTCCTCCGGTGGGAGGTCGTCTGATGTACTTCTACAACCAGTGGAAGTCCATAACTTCGGACAAATGGGTCCTTCGGATAATTCGCGAGGGTTATTCTCTCAATTTTTTGGAAACCCCCCCGAATTGTCCTCCCAGACGACAACCCAGGTTGTCGGCCTCTCAGTCAGACCTCCTCACCGCCGAGATCCAGGGCCTTCTAGGCAACAGGGCAATAGAACTGGTGCCCCCGCATCTGCGGAGCACAGGGTTCTACTCCCATTACTTCCTGGTTCCAAAGAAGTCTGGGGGAATGCGCCCCATTCTAGACCTCAGAAAGTTAAACAAATTTCTCCCAAGGGAGAAATTCAAAATGATTTCCCTAGGTACCCTGTTACCCTTGCTGCATCAGCACGACTGGCTGGCCTCCCTGGATATGCAGGACGCTTACCAGCATATCCCCATCCACCCGACCCACCGCAAGTTCCTCAGGTTTGTAGCTCTGGGTCAGCATTATCAGTTCAGAGTCCTGCCTTTTGGGCTATCCTCGGCGCTGCGAGTCTTTACAAAGTGTTGTGCAGTTCTGCAGGCGCATCTCAGGAAGATCGGACTCCGAGTGTTTCCCTACCTGGACGATTGGCTTCTAGCAAGCCCTTCCAGCCAAGGGACTTTGGAAGCCGCTGCAAACGACTTCTCGCCTTCTTACGTCCATGGGAATTCTGCTGAATTTGAAAAATCACAACTGCAGCCCTCCCAGAGGCTCCTTTTCATAGGGACGCTTAGACACCTCTTCCACGAAGGCTTTCCTTCCAGAGGACAGAAGACTCGACATCCTTCGGATGGCCCGTTACATCGGGAGAACCAATCGGTTACAGCTCTCTCGATGCAACGATGTTGGGTCTCATGGCGCCCTCGGTGTTCACTGTACCCTGCGGTTGCACATGAGAACCACCCAATGGATGCTCTCCACTCAGTGGTCTCCAACCTCTCACCCCCAGTCTTATCCTATCAAGGTGACGGAGCCCGTTCGAAGGTCTCTCACCTGGTGGACTCAAGAGAGCAATCTCCTGGAAGGGTTCCCCTTTGCTCCCCCGGATCATCAGATCTCCATCACCACAGACGCATCGCTAATGGGATGGGGAGCTCACTGTCGCTCCCTCCACACTCAAGGTGTATGGACTCAGTTCAAACTCTTCTCCACATAAATGTCATGTAGATGAGAGCGGTCCTCACGCGATCCGAGCTCTGAAGGATATCCTTTGTCACAAGAACATTCTCCTTCAAGCGGACAACAAAGCTGTGATGTATTACATCAACAAGCAAGGCGGTGCTATTCTTACCCTTTGCAGGGAAGCAATGAGGGTGTGGGAGTGGTGCTTGGAGCACAAGTCTCTGATTCAGGCGGTTTATCTGCCAGGTATACAAAACGATCTAGCAGATCACCTCAGCAGAACGGAGGCAGACCCTCACGAGTGGTCTCGATCCAGCCGTAGCTCGGTCACTATTCGAAGAGTGGGGGACTCCAGACCTGGACCTTTTTGCATCCCCACTCAACGCAAAACTGCTCTCTTCTGCTCCAGAAATCCAGGGCCTGGCATTTTCTGTCAGGATGCGTTCAGGCTGCGGTGGACAAAACGTTTTCTTTATGCCTTTCCACGCTCCTCTAATCCAGAGAGTTCTCCTCAAGTTCGGTCTCAGGGGACCAAAATGATTCTCATTGCTCCTCCTGGCCTCGGCAACTATGGTTTCTCTGCTCAACAGTATGTTGGCACTCTCCGAGACCACTTCCCTTGCAAATCAGCTTTTGACTCAGGGTTGTGTGGTCCATCCCAACCTGAAATCACTTCACCGTCCATGCTTGGCTCCTGAAGAGGTAGAAGTGAATCGATTCAACGTCTCTCATAGAGTCTCGGACATCCTTCTGGCTGCGCGGAAGCCAGCCACCAGAAAAACGTACGCTTCCAAATGGAAACGCTTTTCTCTCTGGTGTGCAAAGTCCTCTTGGAATCCCTTTTCCTGTCCTCCTGACAAGGTTCTGGAGTATCTTTGGACCTATCAAACTCAGGTCTCCAGTACTCCACAGTTAAAGTTCACCTTAGTGCCATCTCAGCTCCATGAGCGGTTTCTTCCTTGACTCTGGCTCAGCTTCCTATGGTGAAGAGATTTCTTAGGGATTCTTCGTACCAGACCCCTGTTAGGCGTCCAGTTGCAACCTGGGACATTAACCTGGTGCTGGACATGCTCACTGGAAGCCTTCGAGGCCCCTAGCTACCTGTGAGCTAAAATTGCTTACCTGGAAGACTGCCTTCTGGTGGCCATTACCTCAGCCCGCAGGGTCTCGAGATTCATGCCTTGGTGACGGACCCTCCAGATACTACTGTATTCCATAAAGACAAGGTAGTTCTCCGTACTCATCCTAAATTTCTTCCCAAGGTTGTGTCAGAATTCCATCTAAACCAACCTCTGGTACTTCCCTCTTACTTCGCTAATTTCCAAAATGAAGGGGAACGATCTCTTCATTCCTTGGATGTTAAGAGAGCCTTGCGGTTCTATTTAGATAGAACCAAGAATTTTCGCAAGACTCAGCAACTGTTTGTTTCTTTCAGCGACACCCGGCTGGGTCAACCTGTCGCTATTAGATGCATCTCATCATGGTTAGTGGCATGCCTTCGACATTGCTACTCCATGGCTCAAGTTAAATTGGAGGGTAGAGTGTACGCTCACTCTACTAGGGCGGTCACGGCATCTTTAGCAGAGATTCGCAATGTTCCAATTGCGGATATCTGCAACGCCTCCCACCTGGAGCTCAGTGCATACCTTCGTTAAGCATTATGCACTGGATGTTCATGCCAGGTGACATTCCGCATTCGGCAGAACTATCCTTAATGGGCTTCTATCTTAGACGCGTGAGCTCTGGCTCTCCTGCCGCCCTTTTGGGGGATTATCAGCTTGGTACTCTCCACTGAGTGTGAATGAGTGGTGGAGACTTATGTCCAGGAAGATATGAAATTGCGTACCTACCGTAATTCTTGATCTTCTTGGACCGAGTCTCCACCACTCATTCACACGCCCACCCTCCATCCCCGAGCTCACGCTGTGTTGGTCTTCACCCTCAAATCTTTAGGCCGTGAGGACTTCTTTGCTGACCCTTCTACACGGGTCCGTACGGACTATCTTATGTCCGTTTTTTAAGGAATTAGATTACTCTTTACGTTAGTTCGCTGCACCTCCTTGGTAAAAAGGTACTGGGCGGTAGGAGGGTCGTCGCCCGAGATGGTGTTGCCGCTCAAGCTCGCGCCATGCCTCGCGCCATCTCGCTTGCTTGACCTCCAGCAAAAAGTTTGCTCCTGATGGGTCCTAGTGCCTCCGGCGCTAATCCCACTAGTGTGAATGAGTGGTGGAGACTCGTCCAAGAAGATCAAGAATTACGGTAGGTACGTAATTTTCATTTCTTCTCATTCCCCCTCCTCTTTTTTTTTTTTTATATATGGTTACGTGGAGTCTCGAGTTTATGCATACTGTTTTTACTGTTGCAGACCTCTGATTTCTTGTCGTCTTCCCCCTTTCTTTTTGAAGATCCATAGTTCATTATTGTTCTATTTGCGAACTATACCAGGTTGTTATTGTATACTGAACTTGACTGAAGCTGTAGTTGCTAGTTGTTCACTTAATGATTTCTCCTAGATATCTGGAAAAGCTTTATACACTGACCACTTTTACTTATTGGGGATGATGTGGGAATTTTTCTCTATATGGAAAGTGGGATATGAACCGAATATCACTGTTTTAATTCATCCCTGCCTTCGCTCTGTGCTGTATGCCTTTGTTGATATGTTATGGGATAATATTTTATTTATGTGTAATACCCCCTATGCAGTATCGTATGGGAAGGGGTATCCACTGTTCTGAGTGAAGCAACATATTGGTCCATACATTGTGTTGTACTGACTTTCTGTGGTTAAAGCTTGGAAGTATTTCTTGCAAACTGAATAAATAAATAATACAGAAAAAAGGTGCTGCATATCAAGGACATTAGGATAGCAAAGACATTTCATTTTTATTTGCCGGGTAAGTACACCAGACAACAATGTTGCCTATATTCAGGCACGACCCGGGAGAGTACAGACAGGGGAGACCAGAGTCAACATTAAAGAGTATTTCATAACGCAGCATGAGGTGAGAACAAACATTTGAACAGTATACAGCCAGGTACAGTCATTATCAGTAACGACAAAGAGAAACAGATAACATTACATTAATTATTTTCATCTGATGATCCATCAATGACTAAATTGAAATGACAAACAGCAAACAAAACTTAAATGAAGTAGCATTATAACAGTAGGATTTCTGCTGGATGTGGGAAACTTTCAGATTTTGGAGACCAGTAGGAAATTAGTAAGTGCCATAGGGAGGAGAAAATGCTAGGAGAGAAGCTCAAGTTACAGCACAAGAGCAGCAGTCGGATTCTAATAGGTGTCAAGACTCAGTTTAAAGGCCTTGTGGGATTTGGAGAGTTTGATGTGGGAGGAGTGGAGTTCCAGAAGCGGGGCAGATATGGCAAAGGATCGTTCTCCTTTTTGTGTGAGATATCTGGGAATTTCAAGTTGGGTTTGAGCAGATGCCCTGAGGAGGTATGCTTGGGAGGGCTGAGTTAATAGTTCGGCAAGGTATTTAGGGACCCCGTTCTGATCATATTATCAATTGTACAGCCTGCAGAATAGTGTCTGAGTGAGTCTGGGGAGAGCCAATTTAGTTTTGAGTAGAGCAGGCAATGATGGGTAAGTCTGTGAGCGGAGAGAGCAAATCTGCATATACTGTTATAGCAGGTGCTCCATTTCTGGAGTGCTCCTTTGCTAGCTTTAAGGTAAACCTGAGAGCAATATGTCAGAGCAGGGAGGAGAAATCCTTGTGCAATAGCAAGCCGGGCAGCATCATTGAGGGAGGACCTAATTTTAAAGGCAAGACCAGGTTTTGAGTAAACTGTCTTACATGTAGCCACAATGTGGAGGTTAAAGTCAAGAGATGGGTCGAGAGTGACTCCTAGATACCTGAAGGAGGTAACGATTCAAGAGGGAGTCATCTAGAGAATGTATCAATAAGTCTGGAGTAAGAGATCTGATTCTTGACGGGCCAAAAAGCATAGTTACAGTTTTCTTAGCATTCATTAGGAGCCTGTTCTGTAGTAACCACCCTGCAAGCAGTTGAAGTCTGCTTGAAGATGTGCTCTTACTGATAAGGGATCTTTACCACTGGAGAGAAGCACCATGTCATCGGCATAAAGGATTAACGAGGAGGAGCAGGGAAGGGAGGGCAAGTTGTTAATGAAAAGGGAGAAAAGTAGTGGACCAAGAATAGATCCTTGGGGGACTCCAACAGAGGTAGGGGAAAGATTTGAGACAGCAGATTCAATTTGGACAAATTGCAACCTCCCTGAGAGGTAGCTATCGAACCAGGAGATGGACGACAGGTCAAAGCCAAGGCGGGACAGTTTGAAAGTAGCAGAGAGTGATCTCAAGGTCAAATGCCTTTGTGAGATCGATAAATATAGCGCCAGTGAGCAGGCTCTTATCCATTGCTGTAAGGACTGCATTTGTCAGCTGAAGTAGAGCAGTTGTGTGCTGTGTCCTGTTCGGAACTGCAGCTGGGCAGGGGATATAAGGTTGTTAAGGTGCAGGTAATTTGTGACCCGAGTAGCTATGGCCTTCTCGAGAAGTTTATTTAGGGTAGAGAGAATGGCAATTGGTCTATAGTTTGACGTATTTTTGGTATCCCTTTTTTTGTGAACAGGGACAACGCGAGCGGTTTTCCACAATGTTGGTACCGCTTTAGGTTATTATGGAAAGATTAAAGATTCTTGCAATAGGAACAGCAGGGCAGGGGCTGCCTGCTTCAAGAAGCTTAGCAGTAGCCCATCCGGGCCAGCAGATCCATAGGTGGATACTGATTTGAGGAGATGCAGCACTCGGTGGAGGAGACTAATGAGACCTAAAAGGGGTTTCTATGAAAGTTGCACCTCAGGAGGAGGTGAAAGAGGCTGGTTGAATTTCTCAGTGTATTCGGAGAGATCCGAGAATTGCGCATTAAGAGCATTAGCAATAGTAGGTAACTTGTTACAGTTTGCGCTATTCAGTGTCATGTCGGTAATGGCCGCCTTGGGCCTTTGCCCAATGGAATTTTGATGTGGTTCCAAAACCCTGGTATCACCCACTGAAGATTGGAGAAGCTTAGCAGTAGCCCTTTTAGCCTTCCTAATATCTTTTTTGCAGGCATTTCTCAGTTGTTTATAGTTAACCCAGTCTTCTGATTGTTGGGACTTCTTTGCCAAGGTCCAGGCCTTGTCTCTTTTTATCATGGCTTGAAGGAGGTCTTTTTTAAGCCATTTATTAGGGGAGCCCCTAAGACGCCTTTTTTTCAGAGGGATGTGCAGATCCTGAAGGGCCAGAAGCTGAGATATCAGGTATTCAAGTGCTGTGTTTACATCATCAGTGTGGTAGATGGGAGACCAGTCTATATTATTAATATCCTCGAGAAGTGCAGCTCGGTTTAGTTTGGCAAAATCCCGAAATTGAATGATTCTTGGGGGGGTTTAAGGCAGTGGCCATTCCAGATACAGAACGTAGGCAGGTGATCACTAATAGAATCCGAAAAGGTCCCTGCAGCAATTATTTTATTTGCTGTATTTGTAGCCATCCAGTCCAGGAGAGATTGGTGCTCCGAGTTGGAAGAGATGTGTGTAGAGCTAGAGATAAGTTGAGCGAGGTTAAGTCGGGCGAGAGCTTCAGTGTATGTACCGGTGTGACTCCCTGATAGGTCTAGGTTGAAGTCTCCCATAAGTATGACTTCAGATCTACCGTTTAGAGTGGCCAGATAATCCAAGAGCCCATTTAAGCCAGGGAGAGCCCCCTTTGGAGGATTGTAGGCACAGATCAGATTTAGCCTTTTATCACCACCTAGTTGTAGAACTGTATGCAGAGCTTCACAGTGATTTGTTATCCAAGACTGGAGTACAGAGACATTGAGATGCCCTTTATGATAAAGGGCAACCTCCTACCTTCTTTGTTTGGTGGGCGATCGAATCTGGACAAGCTGTAGCCAGGTATTTTGTACATGGAATCAGGCATCTGTGGCCTGAGCCATGTTTCAGTTAGTCCAAGTATGTCCGGACAGTACAGGGCTATCCAGGCTTCAAGTTCAGGAAAGTTTGCTGGTAAACTTCTGATATTCATGTGGGCAATTTTCATGCCCTTAGTGGAAAACCAGGAGGAGTCATCCGTGGACCTGGCATTCCAATGGGGGCCAGGGTTAGATTCTATGTGTCCTGACAAGCATAAGCGCAGAAGCATCACCCAAACTTCTTTGTAGAATCTGTAATTGCGCTTGAGGTATTTGGGCATGCTAGGGGAGTGATAGAGAAGGAAATGCCCCAATTTGGAAGGATGAGTTATATGGAGGTACAGGTTAGGAGAAGGGAGCAAGGTTCTAGTTGGTATAAGGTTGGAGAATACAAAGGAGAAGTCTTCATGGCAGTGGGACCCAGGGTATCCAGCTGGTATGTTACATGAGAGATAGGAGAGGATGATTATGGTGGGTAGTAATCCTGATGCCACCAGAAGTGACCTTGGGCATGCAAGAGAGAACATTATGTATGCCTTGTATGAAACCTCTGTAAATCAGAAGTAGATTGTCCCTTATAAGAGAAGAATATAAGTGACAGAAATGGTGACTTAAGGGCAGGGTGACACCTATAGTGAAGGCAGTTTGAGTGAGACCTTAATGGCCAGAGGTTGGCAGTCATTATACAAGTTATTCACAAGAGGCAGGTATTCCAATAGAGTGCAGTTTATGAGGAGTGCACAGGAGCAGGGGAATTTGAAAAGGTGAGGGAAAAGATAAACTGGATACCCTCAGTCTGAGTTACTTTTCCATACAAAATAAGTGTAGAACAGAGGCAAACAGAGAATAGGCAAGAGTGAGTGGAGGGAGAAAAAAAAAAAAAAAAAGGACTGCCTCACTGGTTTGAATTAGGACTGATGCAGCAAGGGGGAGGGGTAGGACTGCCCTCCAAGTGAGTTTATAGGTTCGAACAAAAGTGGGCGGGATTACCAGTTTATTTAATTAATGGTAGAGGGGTAGAGGAGAGAGGAGGGTCGGGGTGGGCTAAAATTTCAAGCCTGCAAGCAGCTGCTGTGTTAGAGGATATGCTAAAATTAATTAAAACAGCAGCTGTATAGGTCATTAGTTAGACCACACCTGGAGTACTGCGTGCAGTACTGGCGTCCGTATCTGAAGAGGGACATTAAGTTACTGGAGGGAGTGCAGCGCAGGGCGACAAAGATGATCAAGGGTCTGGGGGACTTATCATACGAGAGGAGGTTGAAGGAGTTGAACATGTACTCACTGGAGGAGAGGAGAGACAGGGGGACATGATTGAAACCTTTAAATACATGAAAGGAATAAACAAGACAGGTACAGAGGGGCTGTTCAAGTAAGGAGGGAGGGCCACAGGGGCCATGATATGAGACTGGAGCGAGGAAGGTTCAGGAGGGAGATGAGGAGACACTTTTTACAGAGAGGGTGGTGGCTGGGTGGAATGGGTTACCTGCAGAAGTGGTATGCAGTAGAACAGTGGACTGCTTCAAACGAGGATGGGACAGGACAAGGGGGAGGGTTAATGAAGGGGAAGGGTGGAAGGAAGGGGCAGCTGCAGAATAAGGGGTGCTAGCTGCACATTCGAGCAGACTTGATAGACCTCTAGGCCTTTATCTGCTGGCAAATTTCGTATGTTCGTATGTTCGTAGCTGCAGTGTACCAGAATCAGCAAAAGTTAATTAAATCAAGGTAGGCAGGCTAGAGTGTATCTTAGGCACAGTCTTGAGAGTCAAAATACATTAATTTCCTTGGGATTAAAGTGGCTGCAGCAGCGAGTACTACAGCGCCAGGGAGCTGAGCAGAAAAAAGGCGCCAAGGTTTAAAACCGAGCGCAGTCTTGAGATTGCGTACCTTCCTGCTGCCAGCCTTGTAGCTTCGGGGAACCGAGGGGAGCTGGGGAGGTCTTTTCAACAAACCGTAGCCCTCTTGACCCTTCCTGCTGCCAGCCTTGTAGCTCGGGGAACCCGAGGGGAGCTGGGGAGGGCTTTTCAACAAACCGTAGCCCTCTTGACCCTTCCTGCTGCCAGCCTTGTAGCTTCGGGGAACCGAGGGGAGCTGGGAGGCTTTCAACAAACCGTAGCCCTCTCGACCCTTCCTGCTGCCAGCCTTGTAGCTTCGGGGAACCGAGGGGAGCTGGGGAGGGCTTTTCAACAAACAATTTTAGTCCTAACTGTCATTTCTTAAGTATTGTGAAACCTGCAAATTAATGCTAACTCATTTTTACCTAGGCAGCCATTTTCTTTCATGTGTAAGCAGTGTATGGTTCGAACTTCAAATGGAGCTATTGGAAGTAATGCTGAGAATAGATTCTTTGGTCCCGAAGGGGTCCTTAAAAGACAAGTTATGCTTTTGTTACAAACTGATAGACTGCTTCATTTGATACCTTTTATTGGACCAGCTAAAAAGTTTCCTACACAAGGTTTCAGGCTGACACAAGGCCCTTCATCGGGGGTTATAAATCAATTGTTTCAGCGGCATGTGGGAACAAAAGCTATGACGGGGAGGTGGCCCCTAACATGTGAACCCTGGAGAAGAAGAGTCTGTGAGGGAACATGATCTCCATGCTTCACATGCTCAGGGGTATTTATAAGTTAGAAGACTGAGATGTTTGATCTGGTGTTCTGCAGCAGGATGCAGTGACACGCCCTGAAGCTCAAAGGTGGTAAATTCAGGGATAATGTAATAAGGTACTTTTTCTCCTGGAGAGTGGTGAACGTAAGGAATAGCTTACCAGCATAGACGAGGGACATGATGACAGAACACTTCTTTAAGGTAGGCCTGAAGAAATTTCTGTGCCTGGAGTAATAAAAGCAAGGAAGGGAGAATTAACTCCCAGAATACTGCATCAGGCAATCAGTCAATCAATGAGTAGTCCTCCTAAGCTTCGACCTAGGTGTGTAAAAATAAGCATAAGGCTGGAAAACAAAAAGAGTCCCTCTGACAACATAAAATAATGCAATGTCAGCGGTTAAGGCACTGCCACATTATTTATCTAAACAGATCAACTTTGGAATCCCATCACAGGTTATATGTTGGGGCATGTCCACGCGTTCTGCTGGAGGACACCATATCAGACATGTCTTCCTGGACTAAAAGTCTCCACCACTCATTCACACTAGTGGGACTATGCCGGAGGCACTAGGACCCAGTGGGAGCCAGAAATCTTCAGGAGGGCTGGCGCTGAGGTAGGACCGCACTTGCACTGCACCGCGAGACTGGTTTGTGCCATATATAGGCTATCTCAGCGTCAACCCTCCAACCGCCTCAGTTCCTTTTTTTCTGCCATCGAATGTGCTTCAGTGACGATGTCACTCACCCACCGGGAGTCAGATCTTCACGTCTATACGTCAGCAGCTTTAGTCGTTCAGTATTTGATTTTGTTTTAGTATTTTAGTAGTATTTATTTAGAAAAAAAAAAGTTCTTTATTTATTTTAGTCTTTGGTAACTGGGTAAGGCCCGCTAGGCACAAGTAGCTGTTTCAGGGGTGACCTGGGAGCATTGGGCAGTTAAGTCACTTGCTCAGAGTCACACAGTATGCAAGTGGAGATTGTGAGAATCAAACCAGGGTCTGGTCTGCTGGATGTACCAAGCTCATTCTCAGTTCGTTACTCTAACCTCCAGGCTATACTGCCAGCCCAAGTGGCTTTATAGTGAAATAACGAAGAAAAGAAGTCTTCTTCAGCCTGCCTTTGATGGAGTCAACTATGAACGGTGCTGGTGACAGTAGGGAGACTTTGCTTGAAAGCTGTTTTGGCAGCAAGGCTGGGTCCAGTCCGCCGCCCTCTTCGGAGTGGGGGGGTCTGACCATGGGCAGTCCAGCACTCAGGAGGAAGGGCGGTCCTCCCGAAAGCACAAAAAGGAGTGGGCCATTCCTGTTCTCGTTCGGGGGCTCGGCACTGCTCGATCTTGAGCTCTTCTTCCTCCCACCAGTCAAAGAAGAAGCGGTACCGCTCAAGGTCACCCTCTGGTACGTCTGCATGGAGATCGTCGGTAGCAAGGGACGGGAGGCCGGGGTCACCTGCAGCCTCAGTCGCTAGCAGCCGCAGTCCATGATTCTGGTGTCCCTCCCCGCCCCCTGTGGGATCTTCTGGGGAGCAGATTCATCATTGGGCCACTCTTATGGAGCAGTGGGTTCGGCACTTGTCCCGACTACCCTTGCCTGTGGACTCGATCCCGGGGCCTTCAGGCTTAGGGGCCACTGGTCCGCAGTCGGAGCGATTGGGTCAGCTTGATTGCACGGTGCCCTCTTTGATGCCATCAACGTCACTTCCTTGTGCTTCCCCCCCCTCACATGGCTGTGGCACAGGGGCCGGCACAGGTACTGCATTCTCCCACTACTCCTCTTCACACTTTCAGGTCTCCGGTGGTGTTGCAGCCTTTGGGAGTCCCAATGTTGGGGTCGGGGACTCCAGGCGCTTGTTCAGTGCCCAACTGCGATTCCGTGTGTGGCTCCAGCTGTGGCGCTGGTGCCGCATGCGGTGCCAGTGTTGTTTTTTGCTCCAGCTCTGCCTCGAGTGCCAGGGTTCTCGACTTCGATTCTGGGGGTGACGCCTCCGACTCTGCCCCCTCCTTTTCCTACCTTTGCTATCCCTTCTGGGGTAGATGGAGACTTTGATGAGTCTGATCCTGATCTGCACCTGACAGATGATGTGAATGAGGACTCGTTTTATGGGATAGAGTGTAAGCCCGCTACTTCAGCTGAGCCTGTGATCGAAGATCTTTCATTTAAATCTCTGTTGAAGAATATGAATTCCACCTTGGCTGTCCAGACTTCTCCAGTGGACCCTGGGAAGCTTTTGCGCCTGCAGTATCTGCATGTTCCTGAAATTCCTATGGACCTGACACCACCAGTGCAACCCTCTTTTGAGACTCTTTCACAAGCGGTGTGGGACAGACTGGCACTCATTCCTTCTGTGGCTAAGTCTATAGATAGGAAGTATGTTTCCCTAAGGACAGGCCAATCCTTGCTTCTCAAGCCTTCGCAGATACCCTGGTGGTTCTGGCGGCAAACGACAAAGCCGTGCTCCCTCAGGAATCCACGGCTCATCCAGTGAATAAAGAATCTCGTAAAATAGACACTCTGAGGAAGCAAGTTTTTGCTGCTGCTACCTTGGGCATACGTATAGCTAGTTACCAGGGCCATTTCTCTCAGTTTGAGTATTTCGTCCGCCATTCGCTCAAGGCAATGGTCGACAGCCTCTCGGAGTCTGACACTAACGTGGAGCTTCTTCAGACCATTACCAGAGATATAGAGTCCAACAGTCAGCAACTGAAAGCTGCTGTGGACGCCTTTGACACTGCCTCTAGGGCAGCAGCGGCGGGATTTGTACCCAGCGACACTCCATGCTAAGGACTTCAGGCTTTACAAATGATGCTCAGCAGAGTCATGAATTTCCCCTTTGATGGTGTTTATCTGTTTGGCCCACAAGTGAAGCAGGCACTTGAGACCACTCAGACGACTGGGATTGCTATTAAGACTGCCAGACCAGTTCCTGCTACCCCTCAGAGGGGCGAAAGCCACAGACAGTTCCATAACAGGCAGTCCTTTCAAGGTAAAGGCCAAAGAGCTTTTAACAAGAACCAAACCCCTCCGCCGCAAAAGAAAATGCAGCAGAAGGAACAGACCCCGAAAGCGCCCAGTGCCACCCTCTGAAGACCCGGCCCATGTTCCACTTCAGCTGCCTGAGGTGGACTCCTCTTCGGCGGTAGGGGGTCATCTGACTTGATTTTACAACCAGTGGAAATCCATCACAATGGACAAATGCTTCCTCAGGATAATTTCAGAGTGATACTCTCTCAGTTTCACAGAGACTTCCCTGGATCATCCACCCAAGCGACAGCCCAAGCTGTCCACCACTCAGCCAGACCTCCTTGCTTCCAAGATTCAGGGCTTCCTGAACAACAGGGCAGCAGATGTAGTTCCCCAGGCAGAACAGAACACAGGTTTCTGCTCCCATTACTTCCTAGTTCCAAAGAAAACAGGTGGCATGTGCCCTATTCTAGACCTAAGGAAGTTGAACAAATATTTGTTCGAGGAAACATTCAAGATGATCTTGCTGGGAATGCTACTGCCTCTCATTCATCAAAATGACTGACTGGCATCTCTGGACATGCAAGATGCCTACCAACACGTTCCGGTAGACATGAGCCACCACAAGTACCTATGCTTTGTGGCTCTGGTTCAGCACTTCCAATTCAGACTCCTGCCCTTTGGGCTTTCCTCGGCACCATGAGTCTTTACAAAGTGCTTTGCAGTACTCGTGGTGCATATCAGAAAACTCAGCATTCATGTGTTCCCGTACCTGGATGATTGGCTCTTGGAGAGCATTCCAGGCAGGGGACACAGGAAGCAGTCTCTATAGCTTCCAAGTTCCTCACATCCGTGGGGGTACTACTAAACCTGGAAAAATTGCAGCTTCAGCCCTCCCAACAACTTCTTTTCATAGGAGCTCTTCTGGACACCTCCAGAGCAAAAGCTTTTCTTCCAGAAGAGAGGAGGAACAACGTTCTCAAGATGGCTCGCTTCATCAAGGAGAATAAGTCAGTTCGAGCTGTCTCGATGCAGTGGATGCTAGGCCTCATGACATTGTCCGTATTCATGATGCCTCTATCCCGCTTACACATGAGGACCACTCAGTGGTCTCAAACCACAGATCCACAATCCTTCCACATCAGGATGACAGAGCCTCTCACGAGATCTCTCACCTGGTGGACTCAGGAGGACAACCTTCTCCAGGGTTTTCCCTTTGCCTCACTAGAAACGCAGATCTCCATCACCACAGATGCATCTCTGACCAGTTGGGGAGCTCACTGTCAGGTCCTCCATATCTAGGGTTTGTGGAGCCGGGAGGAGTCTTATCTTCACATAAATGTCTTGGAGATGAGAGCTGTTCTATACACTGTCTGCGTCCTGAAGGGTGTCCTCTGTCACAAAAGTAATTCTTCTTCAGACTGACAAGGCTGTGATGTACTACATCAACAAGCAGGGTGGAGTGTACTCTAACCCTCTGTGCAGAGAAGCCATGAGAGTGGTGTCTCGAACCCAAGGCCCCGATCAGGTGGTCTACCTGCCGGGAATCCAGAATGATCTAGCGGACCACCTCAGCAGAACGGGAGCGGATCCACACTAGTGGTCACTTGACTCCAACGTCATGCAGTCGCTATTCGAAAAGTGGGGCACTCTGAACCTGGACCTTTTTGCGTCCCCAGTTAACACAAAATTGCCTCTATTCTGCTCCAGAAATTCAGAACCTGGCACTTTCTGTCAGGATGCATTCAGACTGCAGTGGGCAAAATACTTTCTGTATGCATTTCTTCCTCTTCCCTTAATTTAGAGGGTGCCTCTCAAGTTAGAGGCGTGGGGGGGGGCAGCATGATTCTCATCGCCCAATGTTGGCCTTTTCAGATATGGTCCCTCCGAGACATCTTCCCCTTCAAATGAACCTTCTGACACAAGGTCTGGTGGTCCATCCCAACCTGCGATCCTTTCATCTCCATGCATGGCTCCTGAGAAGATAGAAGTGGGTAGGTTTATCGTCTCTCAGAGAATCTCAGAAATCTTCTTTGCCACGTACAAGCCATCCACTAGGAAGACTTACACGGCAAAGTGGAAATGGTTTTCCATTTGGTGCACAAAGTCGACCCTGCACCCCTTTGTTTGCCCACCAAGTAAAGTGTTAAAGTACCTCCCAGACCTGTCGAATGCAGGGCTGTAGTACTCGACAGTAAAGGTGTACCTTTGTGCGATTTCTGCTTATCACTAGCCAGTACAGAATATGTCAGTGGCTCAGTTACCTTTAGTCAAGAGATTCCTTAAAGGTATCCTGCACACTAGGCCGCCAGTCAGGAGACCAGTGGCCATGTGGGATATCAATCTTGTGCTAGACATGCTCACCTGTAAACCTTTTGAGCCTTTAGCAACCTGCAACTTGAAGTTTCTGACCTGGAAGACAGCCTTTCTTGTGCCCATTACCTCCATTCGAGTATCTGAAATACATGCCCTGATCACAGCCCCCGTGCACACAGTATTTCACAAGGACAAGGTGGTTCTCAGAACTCACCCCAAATTCCTGCCCAAAGTGGTCTCGGAATTTCATCTTAACCAGCCCTTGGTCCTTCCGACCTACTTTGCAAATTTCCAGAATAAAGGGGAACGAACCCTTTACTCTCTGGATGTCAAAAGGGTTTTGCGATTCTATATTGACAGAATGAAAGAAATTCATAAATCCAAACAACTTTTTGTATCGTTCAGCTTGTCCCGGCTGAGTTAGCCTGTTGCCATCAAATGCATTTCAGCATGGTTGGTAGCATGTCTTCGCCATTGCTACTCGACGGCGCAGGTCAAGCTAGAAGGCAGGGTGTACGTCCACTCTGCCAGAGCGGTCACGGCATTCCTGGTGGAGATTCGGAACATGCCCATTGCAGACTTCTATAATGCCACAACTTGGAGCTTTGTGCACACTTTCATGAAGCACTATGCCCTGAATGTCCATGCCAGACAGCATCCTTCTTTTGGCAGGTCAATCCTTAATGGACTTCTGTCTTAAGTGAGCTCCTTTTTCCTGCCGCCCTGCTTGGAGGATTTTCAGCTCTGTACTCTCCCACTAGTGTGAATGAATGGTGGAGATTTTTAGTCCAGGGAGATATGAAAATTACATACCTACCGTAATTCTTGATCTTCTTAGACGAAGTCTCCACCACTCATTCACACGCCCACCCACTGTCCCCCAAGCTCACTCATCCTGTTTCTCGTCTTCACTCCCTCGTTGTCTGTGCTGTGAAGACGCTGTTGAGTTGGCCCATCTTATATGGGTCATGTAGACTATCTTATGTCCGGGTTAGGTTAGTTTCCTAGATTAGTTTTTACTGCAGCTCCTTAGTAAAAAAGGTACTGAAGTCGTTGGAGGGTCGATGCCGAGATAGCCTATACAGCATGGGCCAGTCTCACAGTGCCGAGATGTGCAGTCCTACCCGCGCCAGCCCTCCTGAAGATTTTGGCCTCTTGGTACTTGCGCTCACAGAGAACCACTAGTGTGAATGAGTGATGGAGACTTCTTCCAAGAAAATCAAGAATTACAGTAGGCACGTAATATTCAATCTTCCTGGACCTAAGTCTCCACCACTCATTCACACTAGTGGGATTAGGCCGAGGCACTAGGACCCATCGGAGCAAACTTTTTGCTGGAGGGTCGTGCCGAGAAATGGCGCCCTGAGACCGGCCGCAGAGCTGCTGCTCGGTAACGACCTTCTCGGCACCGACCCTCCAACCGCCTCAGTTCTTTTTTCCGCCCGTCGAGTGCGCTCAGTATAATGGACGCTTGTCTGTCGGGAGTCAAACTTCAAACTAGCGCTTAGTTTTCAGTTTGTTTTTGTAACATTATCAGATAGTAGTATCGCTTAATTTTATTCTATTTCAAAATTTTTCTAATATCTTAAATTTAACTTACTTGAAGAAGTCTCGCCTACTGGACGGAGTCAACCATGAGCAGGTCAGGTGACGGTAGGGAGACTTCGGATGAAAGCTGTTCAGTCAGCCGGCTGGGTCCGTCAACCTCCTTCTCAAGAAACTCAGCGGGTTCCGATAACGGTCAGTCCGATGCCCGGGGATGGGCGGTCCCCGTCAGGCATAAAATAAGCGGTCGCTTTCACGGCACCGTTCGCCTCGAGCTCTTCTTCGCCCACAGGTCAAAAGAAGGCATCTCGAGGTAGCCCTCTGGTATGTCTCTTAGCGTCGTGATCGGTTATCATTGCTAGTTGCGGTCTCCTTCCGGGTCGCCAACTTCTGGTAATCGGCGTCCTCGACATCGGAGCCCTTCCCCGCCTATAGGTAGGGCTCCAGATGAGCAGTTTCATCAGTGGGCCGCTCTTATGGAGCGATGGGCTCGGAGGTTGGTTCTTCTGCCTGGCTCGGTTGCCTCGGAGCCCTCGGGCCCCTCCGGTGATCAGGTAGGGCGGTTGGACCTTCCTAGTCGCGCGGCGCCTTCTTCGGTGCCTGCGACTCCGTGCTTAGGTGTTTCCCCCTCTCACATGGCTGCGGCACAGGGGGCCACACCGATGCCCTTATCTCCTGGTTTTGTTTCCTCCTCTTGCTTTCCAGGTTCCTGGGGCTTTTCCGGCGCCTTCTGCGGGGTCTGTTGGCTTGTCGGCGCCGTTTTTGGTGCTGGTGGGTCTTGCGGGGCCATCCGCGGCGCCATTGGATCTGGCGGCGCCGTCGGCTTGGCGGCGCCGTGTGCGGCGCCGTTCACGGCACCGCCTGGGGGTTTTGTGCTTGCGCTTGCGAGCAGCGTGCCTCTTAGGCGCCGTGTGCCTCCCTTGGTGCCGTCTTGACCCGCTTTGCCGTCTTGGCGCCGGGGTCCTCGGGACCTCCTTGTTTTCTGATATTTCCTCCTCCTAATTTTCATTCCTTTCCTGTCCAAACAGTCCTTTCTGGACCATCAGGAGATAATGTTGAGCTGACCCAGACCTTCGTTGGGTGATGAAGTGGAGGAAACAGGATCTTTCTTTGCTACAGAGCCTGTGGTCGAGGACCTGTCCTTTAAGTCTCTGTTGAAGAACCTGAGATCCACTCTTTCTCTCCAGACTACAGACATCGATCCTGGGAAGATATTAAGACTCAGTACCTTCATGCTTCGGAGATCCCTACAGATTTGACTCCTCCGATCCAGCCTTCCTTCGAGACGCTGTCTCAAATGGTATGGAATAATCCTGCTCTTAATCCTTCAGTGGCTAAATCCATTGATAAGAAGTATTCAGCTCCCAAGGATCGCCCTATTTTTGGCATCCCAAGCATTTGCGGATCCTATTGTAGTCCTGGCAGAGAATGACAAGGTCGTTCTTCCTCAAACTACTTCAGCTCGACCTATTAACAAAGAGTCTCGTAAGATTGATACATTAGGTAAGAGAGTCTTTGCTGCCTCCACTTAAGTATGCTGATTGCCAGTTATCAAGGCTATTTTTCTCAGTATGAGTATATCCTGTGGCACTCTATGAAAAGAATGGTTGAAGCTCTTCCAGATTCGGACTCCAAGTCAGAGCTTCTATTGACCGTTACTAGAGGTATTGAATCAATAACCAACAAGTCAAAGCCGCCATGGACGCTGACACTGCTTCTGCTCAGCTGCTGCAGGGATTTGTACTCGACGCCATTCCTGGCTGCGTTCTTCGGGCTTCACGAATGATGCTCAGCAGCAGGTAATGGCGCTGCCTTTTGATGGCACCTATCTTTTCGGCTGTCAGGTGGAGCAAGCCTTAGAAGCCTCCCAAAAGACTAGATCGGCCATTAAATTGGCCAGAACCTCCGCCTGCCCCCTCTCGCAGGCATGCGAACAGACGTCAGTTCTTAGTCGTCAGTCCTTTCGAGGAAGAAGCAGGGGAAGCTTCCATAAAAGCCAACCTGCCCAACCTCAGAAGAAGACGCAGCAGAAAGCGCAGGGGCCTAAAGCCCCCAGCGCCACCTTATGAGTTGTTGGCCCAAGTTCCATCCACACTGCCCGAGATGGAACTTTCTCCTCCGGTGGGAGGTCGTCTGATGTACTTCTACAACAAGTGGAAGTCCATAACTTCAGACAAATGGGTCCTTTGGATAATTCGCGAGGGTTACTCTCTCAATTTCCCCCCCCAAATTGTCCTCCCAGACGACAACCCAGGTTGTCGGCTTCTCAGTCAGACCTCCTTACCGCCGAGATCGAGGGCCTTCTGAACAACAGGGCAATAGAACTGGTGCCCTCATTTTCCGGAACACAGGGTTCTACTCCCATTTCTTTCTGGTTCCAAAGAAAACTGGGGGGATGCGCCCCATTCTAGACCTCAGAAAGCTGAACAAATTCCTCCCCAGGGAGAAATTCAAAATGATTTCCCTACGTACCCTGTTACCCTTGCTGCATCAGGACGACTGGCTGGCCTCTCTGGATATGCAGGATGCGTACCAGCATATCCCCGTCCACCCGACCCACCGCAAGTTCCTCAGGTTTGTAGCTTTGGGTCAGCATTATCAGTTCAGAGTCCTGCCTTTTGGGCTATCCTCGGCGCCGCGAGTTTTTACAAAGTGTTGTGCAGTTCTCGCGGCGCATCTCAGGAAAGGCGGACTCCGAGTCTTTCCCTACCTGGACGATTGGCTTCTAGCAAGCCCGTCCAGCCAAGGGACTTTGGAAGCCGTGCAAACGACTTCTCGTCTTCTCACGTCCATGGGAGCTCTGCTGAATCTGAAAAAATCCCAACTGCAGCCCTCCCAGAGGCTCCTTTTCTTAGGGACGCTTCTAGTCACCTCTTCATGGCTTTCCTTCCAGAGGACAGAAGACTCGACATCCTTGGATGGCCCGTTACATCGGGAGAACCAATCGGTTACAGCTCTCTGATGCAACGCATGTTGGGTCTCATGGCGTCCTCGGTTCACTGTACCCCTGGCCCGGGTTGCACATGAGAACCACCCAATGGATGCTCTCCACTCAGTGGTCTCCGACCTCTCACCCCAGTCTTATCCCATCAAGGTGACGCAACCCCTTCGAAGGTCTCTCACCTGGTGGTCTCAAGAGAGCAATCTCCTCAAAGGGTTCCCCTTTGCTCTTCCGGACCATCAGATCTCCATCACCACAGACGCATCGCTAATGGGATGGGGAGCTCACTGTCTCTCCCTCCACACTCAAGGTGTATGGACTCCGTTCGAATCTCATCTCCACATAAATGTCTTGGAGGTGAGAGCGGTCCTCTATGCGATCCAAGCTCTGAAGGATGTCCTTTGTCACAAGAACATTCTCCTTCAAACGGACAGCAAAGCTGTGATGTATTACATCAACAAGCAAGGCGGTGCTCACTCTTATCCCCTTTGCAGGGAAGCAATGAGGGTATGGGAGTGGTGCTTGGAGCACAAGTCCACTTCCCTTGCAAGTCAATCTCTTGACCCAGGGTTCGTTGGTCCATCCCAACCTGAAATCACTTCACCTTCATGCTTGGCTCCTGAAGAGATAGAAGTGAATCGGTTCAACGTCTCCATAGAGTCTCGAGCATCCTTCTGGCTGCTCGGGAGCCAGCCACATGGAAAACATACGCATCCAAATGGAAGCTTCTCTGTGTGCAAAGTCCTCTTGAACCCCTTTCCTGTCCTCCTGACAAGGTTCTGGAGTATCTTTGGACCTATCTAACTCAGGTCTTCAGTACTCCACAGTTAAAGTTCACCTTAGTGCCATCTCAGCGTTCCATGAGCTGGTTTCATCCCTGACTCTGCTCAGTTACCTATGGTGAAGAGATTTCTCAAGGATTCTTCATACCAGACCCCTGTTAAGCGTCCAGTTGCAGCCTGGGACATTAACCTGGTGCTGGACATGCTCACCGGAAGCCTTCAACCCCTAGCTACCTGTGAGCTAAAATTTCTTACCTGGAAGACTGCCTTCCTGGGGCCATTACCTCAGCCCAGAGTCTCTGAGATACATGCCCTGGTTACAGACCCTCCAGATACTGTCTTCCATAAAGACAAAGTAGTTCTCCGTACTCATCCAAAATTTCTTCCCAAGGTTGTGTCAGAATTCCATCTAAACCAACCTCTGGTACTTCCGCTACCATTCGCTAATTTCCAAAATGAAGGGGAACGAGCTCTTCATTCCTTGGATGTTAAGAGAGCCTTGCGGTTCTATTTGGACAGAACCAAGGATGTTCTGAAGACTCAACAACTCTTTGTTTCTTTCAGCGACACCGACTGGGTCAACCTGTCGCTATCAGATGCATCTCTCATGGTTAGTGGCATGCCTTCGAGCATTGCTACTCCATGGCTCAGGTTAAATTAGAAGGTAGAGTATACGCTCACTCTACTAGGGCGGTCGCGGCATCCCTGGCGGAAATTAGCAATGTTCCAATTGCGGATATCTGCAACGCCGCCACCTGGAGCTCAGTTCATACCTTCGTTAAGCACTATGTACTGGATGTTCATGCCAGGCGACATTCTGCATTCGGCAGAACCATCCTTAATGGGCTTCTACCTTAGACATGTGAGGTCTGGCTCTCCTGCCGCCCTTTTGGGGGATTATCAGCTTGGTACTCTCCCACTAGTGTGAATGAGTGGTGGAGACTTAGGTCCAGGAAGATAGGAAAATTACGTACCTACCGTAATTCTTGATCTTCTTGGACGAGTCTCCACCACTCATTCACACGCCCACCCTCCATCCCCCGAGCTCACCGCTGTGTTGGTCTTCACCCCCTCAAATCTTTAGGCTGTGAGGACTTCTTTACTGACCCTTCTTACACGGGTCGTACGGACTATCTTATGTCCGTGTTTTTAATGTTACAGTTACTCTTCGTTAGTTCATGCACCTCCTTGGTAAAAGGTACTGGGTGGTTGGAGGGTCGGCGGCGAGGAAAAGTCGTACATGGGAGCACGCGCAGCTCATGGCATCGCAGTGTCTCGCGGCGCCCATCTCTCACACACCCTCCAGCAAAAAGTTTGCTCCCGATGGGTCCTAGTGCCTCCGGCCCTAATCCCACTAGTGTGAATGAGTGGTGGAGACTCGTCCAAGAAGATCAAGAATTACGGTAGGTACGTAATTTTCCTTTCTTTTAGTTCAGACTTGTCGATACCCATGAGTATACAGAAGACTGAGAGAGACCAACACCAGGCTGTGCAGTGTCTTGTTGCTGAGGTGGAGATGGTTCTCTCCTCTGGCGTTGCTAGCAATGCCAAGGTTGAGGATGACACAGCCCCCAGCAACAGACACAGTGACGGCCATTGTGTCAGTCATGGGCTCAGTATGACCCTTCTGACAGTGTCATCCCTGGTCCCAGTGCCGCTTCTGGCACTGGGTTGGTCCCCGGTGTCGCTCCTGGTGCCAGGGACAGGGATGGCTCCAAGATCAATGCTGGACCAGACTTTGGACCAGAGAGCAAGGATGGTACTGGCCGTGACGGTAGGGATGAGCCCATCTCCAGGCCTGTTGTTGGCCCTGAGCCTGGTGCTAGAGTCAGACAACTGTCGGGAGGCCGTGTTCCCCCAGAGCTGTGTGCTGATACAGTCACCGGTGGGGACCAGGCTGCCATACATGGACAGTACAGCTCTGCTCTCCCTACTTGGGGGGATCCCCCATGGACACTGACAGGGTCATTCCTCATATGTAGGTCAACCCTGTTTGGGTATTTGGGTAGTCCTGTCATGCCCTCCCCTCCAGAGCAGTCCCCTGCGCAACCCCACAGCCCAGGTAGAAGTCCTAGTGACCCTAGATCTCTCTTCCCTCTTGGACCTCTACCACCCTTGCCAGAGCTAGCAGGTACATGGGCCCACGAGAACCAGTTACCTGGTGGTAACACAGAGACGTGGTTGGTGCCTTAAAGCAATACCACAGGGAGTCCAACAGGGTCCAGTTTAGACCCCCTTCCCCCCCCATGCCACCACCTGCTGGTTTCTGCACCTCATGTCCATCAGTGAGTCAACCTTTCACTTGTCCTTGGCTTTTGAGTACACTCTGCACCAGAGATTCCTGGTGGACATGCTTGTGGCACTGAAAGCATGCTCAAATTCAAATTACTATCCTGTGTCCTTGAAACTGGGACTCTTGGGGGCTTTCAGCGATGGCTCTGCAGTCATTTCTCCTTGGCCTAGAACCTCTGAGGACTCATGAAGATGGTATCAAGGTGTCCCTTCTCTTGGCCTCTGGCCCCTAGGGACCTCCAGCTATGGTTTTGCGCACCCTTCGGATCTACAGGGACAGCGCCTGACCCCTGTTCAGGGCTGGAAGTCTTGCAGTCCCTGACAGGGCCAAAACATCCTATACGTGACCGACCTTCTGAGGCTGATGTTGCTGACAGATGCCTTGGGCAGGAAGGTGCTTGCCTTGGTACGTGCCATGATGTATGTATATTGCTGCACTTCAGCCACATCAGGCAGCCCTCAATTGTGTGCCTGTGATTACAGATATGTTAGCTCCTAGCTGCAGTGCCAAAAAGTGAGTTAGTCGGGCAAGCCATTTGCCTTTCTGCTAGAGGCCTAGAGGCCTAGAGGTGGCAAGTCGTCAATAAAGGGCATCATATGATGTCAATGAGATGGGCTTCTGGCTTATGGGACCTGCAGTCTGCCTGAGGCAGGTGGCACGGCTTCGCTTTTCCAGGCAGGCACCATTGGCCCGGCATAAGGTGCTAACCTCAAACTTCCAAGGGGCTAATTATTTCTCCCGCAGCATCAGGCGGGAGCTGTCGGCACCAGCTCACTCCTGTGCCACTGTAGCACCCGCCTGACCAATCTGAGGTCTCAACAGACCTGTAAGGAGCCCTTGCCCTCAGGTGTTCTGCCCCATGTAGAGGGCTGAGGGATTTCTGTTTCCTTCAGGGTGAGCCAGATCCTCCCTCATAGAAAAGGGAAGATTGGTACTTAGACCCATCTGTGGGAATCAGTGGTGAAGACTGATTCCTAGAAGATATGAAAATTACATAGTTACTGTATTTGTTGATCTTCTGGACTATCTTCACCATTGATTACCACACCCCACTCACTATCCTCCACTCAGGCAGAGTCAGGGCCTCTGAGCAGCTCACCCTGCTGGTGCTCGCAGCACCACGGTGGTGGTGGGGGGGTGTATCTGTGGGAATATCTCCAGGCATACCCCTCCTTTGGGGTCTTTTTCCCTTTTTTGTTCTAACTGTACACAAAAGAGAGTTGGGCACTCTGTGGTGCACCCCACTCATCAAAAAAATAAAGTATAATAGTTAAAAAAAAAAAAAAAAAAAGTGACTTTTTCTTATGGAAGGTAGCTCTTCTCACCCACCCCCTTTCATTCTTTCTTTCTTTCTTGTCCTACTTTTCCCTGCATGGGGTATATCCCTGTTAGCTGCTAAATGCAACATGTGCCCCTGAGTATTACCTGATATAACGCCACTGGGCAGCTGCTCTGCACCTGTAGGAGTGCTTTGCACCTTTTTGGATCAGTACATGAGCGTTCACACAGGGTACATCCCTATGGTTGCAGGAGAGCAGGTTATGTTGGTGTACTCCTTCTCAATGTCAGACGTTTTTGGTTGGTAGATTCCATTTTTCTCCTTGTGTTTCTGGGCCTTTGCCTACTACACTTAAAGTTTCCCTGGGAGATGAACACATCTCAACTCCCTTGGGCTGTCCAGTCCTACAACTTCAGATTCACCTAGGTTTCCCCTTTCTTCTCCCAGATATTCAGTAACAGGGACATGGTTAACTTATAAGTTCAATCACTTCTCTGTCTGGTAACATGGAGTGGCCCCTTTCATGTTCTTTTTTTTCTATTTTGGCACATTGTGCCATCTCATTTGCAAGGTGGTCTCATTTTTGAACATCCCCCTCATGTATCTGCTAGAGCCGCATGCTCAGGGCTGCTACCCTATTTTTCTGGACCACTGTCTACCTGGCTAGTGGTGTGAGGTTCTGGCTCTGTATGTAAAAAGTTACCCCTTGTGCCACCTAGTGTGCCCTGTGTTTATTTAAAGTTTGTAGTCTGGTTTTATTCTGTTGTGTATTTTGTTTCCTGTATCCTTTTCCTGTCTCTTTGGGCTAGAAAGTTTCTAACCTTCTCTTTTATTTCTCTCCAGTTTGTTTCTGTCTTGTTGAACAGCAGTACAAGGCAGTATAGCCTAGAGATTAGAGTAATGACCTGTGTATGAGCTTGATACATCCAGCAGAAAGACATGGGTTTGAGTCCCACAACCTCCACTTGCATACTGTATGATTCTGAGTAAGTCACTTAACCTCCCCAGTGTTCCCAGGTCACCCCTGAAAACAGGCACTTGTGCCTAGTGGGCCTTACCTTTACCAAAGAATAAAATAAAAAAATAAAATCACTCTTGATGAAATGCTTCGTCCTCTGACCAGAATTTTCAACCTCTCCCTCAGCCTTAGCCAGTTCGTGGACAGATGGAAATATGCCACTATCACCCCAATCCATAAAAGTGGTGACAAAACTTCCTAAGATAACTACAGACCTATCTCACTACTACCCCCACTCTCCAAGGCACTAGAATGCATCGTCTCGGACTAGCTCACAGAATACCTGGATACGTGTGTAAGCAACAACTCGGGTTCCGCAAAGGTCACAGCACCTCCACAGCCCTACTTGAATTCACTCGCGCAATCCACAGTGCACTTGACTCCGGCGAACTACTAGGCTTAATCTATATTGACTTAACTAAGGCCTTCAACACAGTCAGTCACCACCTCCTGCTTGTCCAGCTTCAGAACACTGGGCTGTCAACCAACTCCATTGGCTGGTTTAAGAGCTACCTTGAAGAACGGTCCCAAACAGTAAGAATCGCTGATACACTCTCAGACCCTAGACCGGTCCGCTTGGGAGTCCCCCAGGGCTCCATTCTGGGACCCCTCCTCCTCAGCCTATTCTTAAACTCACTACCGGACAGCTGCCCAGAACAAATAATTCTCTATGCCGACGATGCTGTGATCCTCACCTCGGACCCTGATCCAAACCAATTACAGAATAAACTTCAGTGGGCCTTCTCCTCCATCGAATCCTGCTTCCCAAATCATAAACTGCTTCCCAATCAGAAAAAAAACAAGTCTATGTTCTTTCTGCAGCCCCCACAACAAAAACAAACAACTCTACCTCTCCATTGCAACCGAACAAGGAGCCATCCTAGAGCAAACACAATTGTTCAGGTACCTCGACATCACCCTTCATCCCAACCTCTCATACGCTGTCCATATCAGCAATGTTGCAAAGTCTGCCAGTGTGAGGTTAGGCATATTATTCCGGCACAGGAAACACCTAGCCCCAGAAGGACTATCAGTGGCCGTCCAAAGCTCCATCATCAGCATCATAGACTATGGTCTTATCATATATGGGTCTGCAACTACCACTGCTCTCAAACGTATCGTGACCTCCCTGAATAAGGCCTGTCGTCTCATCACTGGCTCACATCACCGTACCCACACATGTAACCTTTATTCCCAATCTGGATGGCTTCAACTGGACAAACGCATAAAATACCAAAGCTGCATCACGGCCAAGAAAATTATAATGGGGCTTGCCCCACCTGGTGTCTGTGCCCTCCTTAAGCCTAGACATAGGAACGTCACTACAGGGAGATCCAATTCCTATCTACTACTTATCCCACGATGTCACACAACCCAAGGACAAAGATCATTCACCTATCGGGCATCCAACTGGCTCAGCTCTCTTGGCAGCGACATAGCGACTGCTCCAACACTCGGCCTCTTCAAGTCCAAGCTGCGCCTCTCACTGCTTGTATCCTGCAATTGTCCATCTTAACATTTCCACCGTTCCAGCTGTACATGCCCCAGCACCCAGCACTTACAGTCAGTCTTTGCACCCCTAGCACCTTACCTGTCATATTCCTCACAAGGCCCTCGCTGCACTGTCTCCCACCTCGCCCCACCTCCCGCCCGTATTCCATTCCTGCCCCCGCCCAACCACCTTTCATACTCCCTTTACCCCTGCACCTCCTTCCCCTCCCTCGATCTCCTACCTCACTTCTCCCCCCACCCACCCCACCCTCCTTCCCTTGTCTTGCTCATAGCTCAAGTCTTTGTACTGGTTATTACATGTCTGTAAGTCAATGATTATATGTTTATAACTAAAATGATGACTGTTGCACACACTGACGTGGAACCTTTGTAAAAGAGCCTCGGCTCAAAGGTATTGTAATCCTAGATGGAAATAAATAAATAAATAAAAATACATAATACTGAGGTGCTAAGGGAGCCAGCTGTGGTTACTGGATAGAGCACACGGCACCACAAGAGATGTGCAGGCGCCAGCAGTACCTGACATCAGCTGCCTCCCTGCAAAAAATGTGATCCCGCGGGGTTCTACTGCCTCTGATCCCAGGCCCATCAATGGTAATTAACGCTGAAGGTATTCCAGAAGATCAGCAATTATGGTAAAGATGTACATTTTCATTTAAAAACTTCAAAACCCCATATCCCAGTTCAGGAGTGAAGTGCAGTGAAAAGAAAAATGAATATACTAACATACTAATTGCCAGCAGATTAGGCCTTACGGTCTATCGAGTCTGCTCGAACCTCAGATCCCAAGTTGGGTGCCGAGGCCCTTCCCCCTTGTGTTCCAGGAACCCTATCATCCATCCCCACCCTGCTGGGCCAGGCTATCATCTGATACATCCACTTTCTGTGTCTGTCCCACCCTCTCTTGAAGCCCTCCACTGTGGATCTCTGAACCAGCTCGCCAGGCAGGCGCATTCCAAGGGTCCACCACCTCTCAGTGAGAAAACTCCTCCTCTTTCCCCCACCCTTCCAACTTCAAACCATGCCCTCTGGTGATACCTCCTGCTTTAGTCTAAAGACCCCTCCATGTTTACTTTATTTATTCCCTTGAGGTACTTGAAGACCTCAATCATGTCCCCCTGTCTCTCCTCTCCTCCAATGAAAACAGGCAGAGCTCCTCAAGTCTGTCCTCATACGTCAAATCCCCTAGTCTTCGTATAATCTTAGTTGCCCTCCTCTGTACCCTCTCCAGGAGCTGTATGTCCCTCTTCAAGTGTGGTCTCCAGTACTGTACACAGTACTCAAGGTGTGGTCTAACCAGTCCATTGTACAGCAGCAGAATCACTTCCCTGTTCCTAAAGGTGACCCCCTTATGATGCATCCCAACATCCTGTTTGCCTTGCTAGCTGCTCTTCTGCACTGCTCAGAGCTATTCATACGTGCATCCATCATGACCCCAGGTCTTTATCCCCCCTGTTGAGGTCTCCAGCGCCTCCCCTCCCAGGGTGTACCTGTGTTTAGGGTTTCCCTGCCCAAGATGTAACACCTTGCACTTGGTGATACTGAAATTTAATTTCCATGTGTGAGCCCAGCTTTCCAGGGTGTCCAGGTCCCCTTGCAGTGCCAACCTTCCCTCTTCCCCTCAACTACTGCTTCCATCTTGGAGTCATCAGCGAAGAGACTCATTTCACACTCTATACCCTCCCTGATGTCCAATATGTATGCATTAAACAGGATTGGACCCAGGACCGAGCCCTTCGGTACCCCACTGCCGACCTCTCTAGGGTTCGAGAGCTCCCCACCAGCCACCACTCTCTGGGTGCGTCCAGATAGCCAGTTTTCAATCCATCTGACCATCAAAGGGCCTACTCCCAACCCCGTCAGTTTCTTCACCAGACCATTGTGGGGAACAGAGTCAAACGCCTTGCTGAAGTCCAAGAATAATACATCCACAGGCTTTCCCCTGTTCAGTTCTGATGTTACCCATTTGTAGAACTCCACAAGATTGATTTGACATGATCTACCTGGCACAAGCCCATGTTGCCGATTATCCAGACCTCCCACCTCCTCCAAGTACACCCCCAATCGTTCCTTTAGTATACTCTCCATTAATTTTCCCACCACCGAGGTCAAACTGATGAGTCTATAGTTACCTGGTACTTCCCTCGACCCCCCTTTATGGATTGGCACCACATGTGCCTCTCGCCAGTCCCTAGGTACCCTCCCTGTCTCAAGCGACCTGTTGAAGAGCTCCGCCAGGGGTGCAGCCAGTATGTCCACCAATTCCCATAGTACTCTCGGATGAATGCCATCCGGCCCAGGAGATTTATCTTTCTTCAGGGTCTTGAGGGCTAACCACACTCTTTCAGTGGAGATAGCATCGTCCGTCCCCTCCATCTTACTGGCCTTTTTATCCTTATCCTGATGTGGCACCCCTGGGGTACCTCTCCCTCCCTCTTGCTCCATTTCTGTTGCTCCTCTGATCCCACTCATTACCGCTTCTAGCCACATTGTGCCTTGCTTTGTAGATATCCCATCCCCCACCCTAGTGAACACAGAGGTGAAATACTTGTTTAGTACCTCTGCCTGGTCCCTCGCCTCTTCCACCCACCCTCCTTCTGATCTCAATCTGTCGAGATGGCCCTTTGTTTTTCTCCGCTCCCCAATGTACCGGAAGAACCCCTTTTCCCCTCCATGTATCCCCTGTGCCAGCTGCCTTTTACTGACTTTGCCCCCTCACCATCCGGGTGACTTTTCTAGATGCAAGATGGTACATTTCCTTTTCCCTATCCCCTCTTGTTGTTTTATATTTTTTGTAGGCTGCCTTCTTTTCTCTGACCGCTACCTGAACCTCACTGGACCACCAGCATGGTTTATGTGACCTTGCTGCCTTACGTTTCACCTTAGCACAGGTCCTGACTGCCTCATGTAATCCCGGTTTTATGACCTCCTATCTCTTTTCCACATTTTTCATTGATGTAATCCCCTTCAAGTGATCCTTGAGAATATTTCTCATGCCCACAAAGTCTGCCCCACTGAAGTCCACTGCCAGTGTTCTAGATCTCCCCCCCTCCCCCCATGCTTATTTGAAACCAGACAGTATTGTGGTCACTCCCAGTCAGGGCGTCCTCTACAACCAGGTAGGTCCCTTACCAGATCCCCATCTGCCAGAACCACATCCAGGACATGCCCCTCCCTTGTGGGCTCCATCACATGCTGTGTTAAGAACACATCTTGGAAGTCGTCCAGCAGCCTCTGCTTCTTGGCCACCTTCGAGGACATGGTTCCTCCGTTTGTACCTGGCATATTAAGGTCCCCCATCAACACCACTCCTTCCCCTTTTGGTCCACACTGGGCAATGATGTTGTCCAGCAAACCATCCTCCAGAACATTACTCATCCCGGGGGGCCTATATACTACACCCAGCTTGACCTTACCTCCTGCTGGGGTTCGTAAGGTGACCCATAAGGCCTCCACGTTTCCCTCTGCCTCTTCTACCCTAGCAATTTCTATGTCATCTGTAATGAACATAGCCACTCCACTCCCTCTGCCCTCCTTTCTATCCTTCCTAAGCATAGTGTACCCCGCACGTTTAGGTCCCAGTCATGGTTTTTGTTGGCCCACATTTCTGTGACCGCCGCCACATCCACCCCCCACCCCGAACAGCATGGCCTGGAACTCTGGCAACTTGTTTCCCAAGGTCCTGGCATATACCACCCCCCACCCCTTATCCCTGGTCCACTTTGTTGAACCCCACCCAGGTTTCTTGTACTTCCATCCTCCCTCTGCTCCTCCTGAAACCTCCTCCCAGTCTGTTTTCCCCCTGCCCCCCCTTGGGTTTGAAGGCTACTCCCCTCATCTGGAGGAGAGGGCTTCTGGTCAGCCCCTCCCTTATCCCTCCCCTCCTCCACAAGTTTAAACCCCACCTTTCTTGAATGTAGTCAGCCACTCCCTGTTTAAGGACTTCCTTCCCTAATGAGGCAAAATGAAGCCTGTCCTTGGCATACAGTCCCTTATCCTCCCAAACTCCTTTCCAGTTCCCTAACACCCCCAACCCACTCTCTTCACCCCACTTCCTGAGCCAGTCATTAACCACTGTGATCTTCATTTTTTTCTCCACTGAGGCCTTTGGTACTGGCAATATCTCCGAAAGGAAATGTTGCATCCATTATCCGACAGACTCTGGCAAGTTCTTGGAACCTTGCTTGGATTTCCAAACGCTATTTCCTCTAGATCATTAGTTCCCAAATGCACCAGGAAATCCGTTCCTCCACAATCCCTAACCAGTTCATACACCATGAACTTTGCTCTGTGCACTGTCAGCCCAGAGATACTCACTACCTTCACCTGGCTATGGCATCCACCCCCTGTCCTCCCACTGGATACCCCTAATCATTGAGTCTCCCAATAACAGAACCTTAACACTGCCATCATCCTTATGGTTACCTCCACTATGCGCTCTCAACCCCCATCCCCCCTTTATTGTGATCTTAATTCCATGGGAGTCTTCATGCCTTATTAGAAGACCCTTGTCACCCTCCCTTTCTACCTCCTTGTTATTTGCCCACTTAACTCAGACCCCCCATAAGGTGTCCCTTTAACCTCTCTTATCCGAACCTTTTATCCTGGCCCTGATGGTTTCCCCTTCCCCCACACCGCCATCCTCCCTTGTAATAGTACCTCACCTCCAGAGGCCCTCTGTGGATCCTGGCTACCGGGCCCATCCTTGGTACAGACCACCCTGCTGAAGGGGGGCCCCTCCCCCGCCTCCTTGTCTCCCAGTTTCTCTCCAGTCATGCTGTCCTCCCTCATTTCTGCAATATGTTGCATCTCCCCCATCTGCTTAACATTTATGTTTCCCCTTCTCCCTCTGGGACTATTTCTATCCTTTCCATTGCCGGTCTGTGATGCCCTATGGCGGGTCTCCGACTCCCTCCCCCCGGCCTCTGTATCAGTTTCCTCATTTCTACCAACCCCTTCCTCCCCGTCTAGGTTGCTTAGTAGCTCAAATTTATTGTAACACTCTATGCCAGACTCCATCAAGTAACCTGAGTTTCCCCCGACTGCCCCTTTAAACTGCCCCTCTTCCTCCCCTCTTGCCCTGTTCTCCTTAGGAGCTCCCTTCCCACAGTCTGTTCTTTTAGGCTTCCCCACAACAGCCCCACCCTTCTCACTGTCTGCTCTTCTAGGCTTCCCCACAACAGCCCCTCCTGACTCTTCCCCCGCCACTCTTTATATTCGGAATGTTTACCCTGTACATTTTCCCCTTAGTGTCAACATCCTTATCTCAGGGTCCTCTGTCCCTAATATTCCCCCTCCTGCTTGCTGTAACATAACGTCCTGTAATTTCTGAGCATTGCCCCAGCCTCCCCTCAGCCCCACCCTTCTGCCGCCCATATCCACACCCCTTATCCTTGGACATCCCCCCAACTCCCCCAGCTTACTCCTTAACCAATATACTTCACTCTTGATACAAGATAGCTGTCTACAGAGTGGGCAGCCTCCCTCTCTCCAGGCCCAATTGAGAATTATTGCCATCCCACAGCCTGTGCAGCCTACAACCCTTCCGAAGATGCCTTCCATGGTGGAATGTGGCCACCCTGTTTGTCCCTCTCTGTTCATAATGGCACACACCCCTTTTCTCAGTCCCTTCCCCCTGGAATATAGTCTCTCTCTATACTGACTGCAGTTATTTACGAACCCAATTTCAACCCCACCAAAAAAGTTCCCAAGTCTCACAAACACATACAGTTCAGTGTGTATGCAGACATCAGGTACCGTGTGATGTCACAGGCCCACCAGTTCCTGTTGCTTCAAATTTCCGTCACAAACAGAAATGCACAGCCCTTCAATCCTAACCCCCAGTGGCTTTTCAGTATTTAAGCAACATCACATTTAAATTTCACTCTAATTATCACTGCCAAACAAGAGTTCCCACACCCAGCACACAAGTCCCAATAGTTACAATATCACAGCTCAAGTAACAGTTCTAACTCAAAGTAGCAATTTTTAACACACAGAACTAATTTCAAGTACAAAACTATTCAAATATTTCAGTTAAAACAGAAGATAAAACCAAACCTCTTTCCTGAACAACCTCCTACTTCTGATGTTTTGATGTTTTTGACAGAAATACATTATTTGTAACACAAAAGTGTATTTGTGTGTGTGTATATATTATATGTATATATGTGTATATATATATATATACACACATATCTATATATATATCTATATATATATATATATATATATATATATATAAAACCAGGTAGTGTTTTCTCCCATAGGGAAACCCGGTTATAATTCACCATTATAACTCGAACACATGCCAGGTTTCTCTCACTCCATAAATGCGCCAGCGGCCACCCTTAAGTGTCAGACACTACACCACCAGTAGCACTCACTAGCATTGTTTCTTTTAGGGAGACGGGGAGAGTGAGAAGGTGACATGAACAGGAGACCAGTATGTGGAAACTGAGGACGGTAGTGTTTGTTTTTAACTGGGAAGCAGTATTTCTAGGGACGCGGATATGATGTTCTATCCACAATGTTTGGCAGATGAGTTTCCCTTTAATTCCTGCAAGAACATCTTCAGGCTGGCTCCTCCCACCCACCCGGGTGGTAAAACCATTGGCTCCGCTCCTAGATGCCAGATCTTCCTTTCCCCCGTGGAAAGTTCAAGTTCCCTCCTTACTGCTCCCACATGCAGTAGGTCCTGGCGCTCGAATCTTCAGATTTGCTTCCTAAACTTACTTTCAAACTCGTCCGAGTTTCAACTTCAGCTTTTTCTTTGATCACTCCCACGATGGAAGACAAGACCGTTCCCGGGTTTCGCCGGTGCCCCTGCGGGCAGAAGATGTCGTGGACTGACCCTCACGCCACGTGCGCATATTGCTTAGGCCATAATCAGGATCCGCAGGCCTGTGATATGTCAGTCTTTCCACCCGAATGTGTTGGACGACCACGCTGCCTGACTCCAGCTGGGGCAGTTGGAGAAGCGTTACCCACCGGTCAAGTCCAAGGATGCCCATTGGGTGGTCTCCGCGGCTATGGGGTCCACCGAGCAGCTTGAACAGCTCACAGCCTTCGAGGAGGACGCAGCCCAGGCTGTCGTTCAGTCCTCTTCGGCCTCAGCCTTTTGTTCCACTCCAGTTGGTCTCCACTTACTCAGCTTCCTTCAAGGAGCTGCGCCAGTCCCTCTCAACTAAAGGTGAGGATCCTTCAGGTTCACATGGTTCGCAAGAAGGAGTCGAAGAAAGACAAGGAGAAGACTCATCGTCGATGTTCCTGGGATCAGGAACATTCTCATTCTCTGGAGACTTCAGTTTTGACTTTGGTCGAAACCGTGGCTTTGGCCGCTGGCTTCACAGAGCTCCAGTCAGACCAGTTGGCCGAGATTTTTCTCAACCCAGTCAACCGGTTGTTGTCCGAGAGGCCAATAACTCTCTTATTAGGACTCTGGTCCTACTGGCGGCCTCTGAAGGGTCAGCCCAGCCTGCTGAGCCAAACCCACAGGTCCCAGACCCTGACCAGGAGGAGCCACCGGGTTTCCCAGCCCCTCTGAGGCTCCCTGTTGGCACCACCGATGGTTGAAGTTGAGGTCTCGGTCTTCCTCCTCCGAGTCGGGCAGGTCTCGCCGTTATCAGCGATCTTGCTCTCGGCACCACGGAAAGCAGCACCACCGCTACTCTTCTTCGTCCTCCTCAGATGAGAAAAGGCTTCAGCGCAGGTTGCATTGACATTATGAAGATTTGATGTTGCAGCAGCTGGTTTTATCCGGGTTGAAGCCGACACCGGTTTCTATCCTGGCCATTAAATGGCTGTTGCCTGAATGGCCGATGTCAACTCCCTCATCCGGGTTGGTCACCACCATCCTTCCCCCAGTGGAACCAGTGTAGACTACGTCAGCTCGGCTGAAGCAGGCCTCTACACCTATTTTGGTGGAGCCGCCACCTAAACAGCCAACAACCAGGGCTCTGACTAAGGAGGCTCAGCCGGCCAAGGGGCTTCCCCATCGGCTGTCGGTCACCCTCACTCCCGACCATCCTAGGCGGGTCAAGGGTGACACTGGTGGCTGTCCACTTTATGCGGACTCCCCAGAGTCCGAGGATTCCTCCCTGCACTCACATCTGATCGATACCGAGTCAATGGAGGGGGCTTCTCCATGGACGAAGGTCCTACCTCGTTCATGGGCATTCTTCGGCTCATCTCTGAGTCCATGGAGATGGAGGTTGAGCCTGTCCAGAAACGGGATTGTATCCCCTCACAGATTCTGGACAAAGGGGATTCTCCCACGGAGGCCTTCCCAGTGGCCGAGGTCATTGTCGGTCCGGCCCTGGAGCTTTGATAGCATCCTACCTCTTGCCTGGCACCTTCGGCCCGGATGGCCTGCCTCTTGCCTGGCAGCTTTGGCCCGGATGGCCCACAACTATGCAGTACCAACCAGCTCCCTTTCAGGGTTTTCAGAGCATCCCTCTGCCAAGGGATTGGTGGCTGACTCTGTCTTCCGGCGCTTGGGCACTACAGGGGTCGTCGATAGACCACCCAACAAAGAGTCCCAAGAAGCTGAACCATTCGCCTAAAAAGTCTATGCTGCCTCTTTGCTCGGCCTTCACCAGGCTAGCTCAGCCGTGCTGATGGCACACTTCTCTCACGCACTGTTGGGCTCCCTGGATTAGGTGATTCCTCACCTCCCAGTGGATCTCCAGACCACGGTGAAGCAGGTCCGAGACCAGTGGAGGACAGTGGCTAAGCAGCAACTCCAGATTGTTTTGGACATTGACTCTTGTGCCCACTCAGTTGTGGCTGCAGTAGCCATGCGCCGCAGGGCTTGGTTGAGGATCTTGACCTTCACGGTGGATACCCAACACAAGCTGGAAGATGTCCCCTTTTTGGGCATCGACCTGTTCGGGCCCAGCAGGGAGGACCTCCTCCAGCACATTAAAAAGTCCAGTGCCACCCTGGACTCTGTGACATCCACCCAGAAGGACAAGGGCCCTAAGCACCAGAAACACGAGTCCTTTCGATCCTCCACTCCTGCGGCCAAACCAGCCCAGCATCAGCAGGGCCAGCAGACTCAGTCTTGGTGACCTCGGGCCAAGTCAGTGGCCTCGTCAGTCCAAAAGCCCAGAGGGAAAGGACCCAGTGGCCCCTCAGCCAGATCCTCCTCCTTCAAGCCTGCTCAGTGACGGGTTGGGGGTCGCCACCCTCATACCCGTCATGCCTCCCCTCGGGGGCTGGCTCCACCACTTCCTTTCCACCTGGTCCGTTGTTACCACAGACAGGTGGGTTCTGGTAGTGGTCGGCCAGGGTCTGCCTCTGGAATTCGAGCAGTACCCTCCAAGCCGAGCCCTCGCATCACGGGAGGACTTGGTTTCCGCAGACACTCAGTCAGCTCTTTGAGACGACATAGCCCAGCTCCTCGGCAAGGAAGTCGTGGTCAGAGTTTCTGATCCTCCGGAACACCCAGAGTTTGTCTGCAAGTATTTCCTGGTGCCAAAGCAGACGGGGGGGGCTGGCACCCCATTCTAGATCTGCATGACCTGAACAAATTTCTCAGGTCTCGTACCTTCAGGATGGTAACTCTGGCACAGATCATACCCTCTCTGGAACAAGGCATGTGGTTTTGCTCCCTGGATCTTCAGGACGCATTCTTCATGTCCCGGATCTGTCCATCCCATCAAAGGTTCTTCAGTTTTCAAACAGAGGGAATCCTTTACGAGTTCTGAGCCATGCTCTTCGACCTTTCCTCGGCCCCCAGGGTCTTCACCAAATGCGTTGCAGTGGTGGCAGCTTACCTGAGGTGCCAAGGAGTCTGGGTGTACCCCTACCTGGACAACTGACTCATAGTAGGTCCCTCCAAGCAGCAGGTGGAGCAGTCCAGAGATCTGGCCCTCCAGACTTACTTCGAGCTTGGCCTCTTAGTCAACGAAACCAAGTCGAAACTTGTGCCCTCGCAGGTGATCTGTTTCATCGGGGCGGAGCTCGACTCTTGCTGAGCCAGAGCCATGCTCCTAGCGGACAGGGCGGAGGTTCTCTCCTCCTTTGCCCAATCATTTCTGGTTGCGCAGTTGCGCCCCTGCCTGGGACTTCCTGCGCCTTCTGGGTTATATGGCGGCCTGCACCAGCATGGTCTGATGGGCTCGCTGGCAAATGTGCTCTCTCCATTGGGAGCAGGCCAGCCAATGGTCTCAGCACAAAGGTCACTTCAACCAGCTGATCACCATGACCAGAGGATGTGGGACGCCCTCCAGTGGTGGCTCGTCCCAGCACATCTGCAGGAAGGGATCCCATTCGTCACCCTGAGCCATCAGTCATCTTGACAACCGACGCCTCTCTGATGGGCTGGGGTGCCCACTTTGGGGAGCACAGAGTCCATGGGCTCTGGTCTTCTCAGGAGTCCTGATGTCATCAACCTGCTGGAGCTCTGAGTGATTTGACTAGCCCTGACTGCATTTGCTCCGTTCATTCGGGGTCAAGTGGTCCAGGTCCAGACGGACAACACCATGACCATGTACTATCTCAACAAGCAGGACGGACGCACTCCTTGCTTCTGTGCAAGGAAGCTCTCCGCATCTGGACCCTCGTGCACAGCCTGGAGGCAGATCTCCTCGCCATCCATGTAGCAGGAGCCTCAGATCAGCTGGCGGATGTCTTCAGCTGAGTGGGCAAGGCATCTCACGAGTGGTCTGTCCATCTGGAGGTAGTACATGACCCGTACTCCCAGTGGGGCACCCCTCAGGTGGACCTGTTTGCCTCCAGGGAGAACACAAAGCTGAGGCTGTTTTGTGCCTGCCCTCACCAGCAGGACTCACTGCAGGGGGATGCCTTCTCGAGGCTGTGGACCCCAGGCCTCCTCTGTGCCTTCACTCCACTTCCCTTGATCCACAGAGTGCTGCTCAAGGTCAGGAGGGACAAGGCACAGGTAATCCTGGTGGTTCCAGACTGGCCCTGCCAGTTCTGGTACCCCGATCTCCTCAGCCTCAGCATCAGACTCCCGAGTCATCTTCCAGCATGCCCGGACCTGCTCTCCATCTGGACCTTCAATCCCTGCACCTGACAGCCTGGTTTCTCAGTGGCTAGAGTTCCAGACTTTGGGTCTCTCCGACGATTTCCTCATGGTTGTTGAGGCATCCCGAAAGGAATCAACCAGAAAATGCTATGCCTTCAAATGGAAGAGATTTCCCATTTGGTGTCAGGGCAAAGGGTTGGACCCTTCGACCTGTCCAGTGGCTAGCATTTGGGACTAGCTTTGGTCTCTCTCCCAAGGGGGACTTTGGTCGACGACCCTTAGGGTGCACCTGGAAACCATCTCTGCTTACTGGACACGGGCCAGTCAGCAGTCAGTGGTGTAGGAGAAGGTGGTCTGGCGCTTTTCCAAGGTCCCAGATCACATACCTCCTCCAGTGTGTGAACCACCACCTCTATGGGATCTACTGCTGCTCCTGGCAAAGCTCATGGGCAAGCCATTCGAACTGATGCACAGGTGTGACATCTCCCACCTGTCGTGGAAGACTGCCTTCCTGGTGACAGTCATGTCAGCCAGAAGGATTAGTGAGCTCCAGGCGCTCTCGGTGGAGTCTCTTACCTGGTCTTCCACAGTGACAAGGTTGTCCTGCACCCCAACCCGAAGTTCCTTCCGAAGGTGGTGTCAGAGTTTCACCTTAACCAGGTGATGACTCTGCCGGTGTACTACCCCAATTACACCTTGGAGGCTGAGTACAGGCTTCACACTTTGGATCTGAGATGAACACTCGTCTGCTATAAAGAGTGTACAGCTGAAGTTCGAGGAGAGGTTCGCCAGCTGTTTGTTACCCACGCTGAAGCCGCACCTGGCAGACCTGCGGCCAAGTGGACAGTTGGCAGGTGGATCACTTCCTGCATTGATCTCTGCTATAGGTTGGCGGGTAGGAAGCCTCCTGTAGGGCTAAGGGCTCATTCCACCCCCCCATACCGCTGCATTGGTGGCTGCTTCTAGGGACATCCCTATCCAGGAAATCTGCAGGGCAGCTATCTGGAAGTCAGCACACACCTTCATTTCCCATTACCACATTGACCTCGAGTCACGCCAATATACTGGTTTTGGGGCCTCAGTTCTCCAATCTCTTTTTCCCAAGTAGGGGCTGTGCACGCCTTGCCTCCCTCCTCCTGGAGAACTGCTAGGAGTCTGCCAAACAGTGTGGATAGAACACCATATCCACGTCCCTAGAAAAATAGGTTACTCACCTTTAACAGTAGTTCTAGGAGTGGTATATGATGTTCATCCACACGGACCCACCCGACCTCCCCAGGCTCAGGCACACAACCTTGCTTCCAGTGGGCTCAGGGTGAAGCCAAGGGTTTTACCACCCGGGTGGGTGGGAGGAGCCAGCTTGAAGACTTGCAGCAGGAATTAAAGGAAAAGGCATCTGCCAAACAGTGTGGATGAATATCATATACCACTCCTAGAACTACTGTTTTTTTTTATTATTATTTATTTATTTAATATTCAGAAAGACCTTTGAGCCAAGGCTCTTTTACAGAGGTTCCACATCTTAAAACAATGACACATACAGATAAAAAACAACATTGGTCACAAAAAAGGAGGATACATCAGTAAACCAAGCACAATGCAAGATCATTATAATAAATAGTGAACACAAGCATTTGGCAATGACCCAGTGATTGAAAAAGCAGGAGAAGGTAGGTGACAGTGGTATAAGTGAGGTGCGAGGGGATGAGCTGAGAGGAGACAACCCGGTGATACCTTGTAGTGGGCAGTTGGCCAGGACAAGGATTGGGGGTGTAGAGTCTTAGGAGAGGTGGCGCATGGCCTAAAGCGCGTTGTCATGTAGTACATGGGGAGGGCTGGAGGGGAGGAGGTGGGGAAAGCAGAGGGGCTGGGGTGGAGGAGGGAAGTAGAGGAAGGGGATGTGGCATAGGTGCATGGCCTAAAACAGGCAATGTCATGTAGTACACAATGGAGGGGCTGGGGGGAGGAGGTGGGGAAAGCAGAGGGGCCAGAGGGAGGGGGGAGTGGAGGGGTGGCAAGGTTTGTACAGGTGAGTAACCTGTTTTTTCCTGATGCTAGAGGGCAGGTGGTGGGGAGATGAGCAAGTGGGTGGAAAAAACAAAAACGGAATGGTTTCACCAGCCACTTGGCTGCGGTCCACACTACATCCTTGTGTCTCTATATTTATAGTCAAACAACATGAAGCCTTGCTGTATTCTGACATATGCAGTTAGCCCCAGCATTTGAACTGCTCCGGAGAGGAAAGAGTTAATTTCTATGCCAGGCATAGAACGTTGAGCTCGAGCTCGGTTTTCGGACCTCTGTCTGTGGTGCCTCAGAGTGTAACCATCAGATTCTTTACTCCGACTAACTGTCAAGTCGCTCCGGAGAGTGCACCTTCGCTTCGGTTCGGTAAAGTTTCAAAACGCTTCAGTTTTTCAACCGATTTGTTTATTTTTGGTTTTGAGCCTCTGTCTACGGTACAGTAAGTAGTGAAGATAGGTAGTGAACTATGATTTTGTGTTTTTCTTCTGTGGAAATTGTAAACTGCTGTCCCTTCTCGGTCGGTCCAGTTGAGAACCGACCTTTTGTGTTTAAATTTATTTTCTGGGATTTTAGTAGTGGTGTGCTGGTTCCTATCGGTTTCATTGGTAACCAGTAGGGGTGTATTACCTGGCTAAACGCTATAAAGGGTAATTTTTTCTAGTCTGGCCATGTCTGAGAAACCCAAGAAAAAAAACGCAGTCCCACTGGGTTTCAACACTGTACAGAGTGTGGGGAGGCCTTTGCTAAGGTCGACCCCCTCCTCATCTGTGTTTATTGTCTGGGGTTTGACCACCTCAAAACAGACAGCCAGATCTGCAAAAATGTTCCTAAGGCCACTCTGGAAAAAAGATTGGGTAGGCTAAAGGAAAAGGAGGCCGAGAAGTCCGCTGACCTGGATGGCCAGCCCGGTTCGGTTCCGACTGAACCTGAGGAGGTGCCCACTGACCTGGTCGAGACATCCTCAGACAAAAGGAGAGCCGACCCTGAGGGGTCGGTTCCATCTAAAAGATGAAAAAAGTCAGCCGGTTCGGATCCAGCATCCCTTACTCCAACCGCTGAAGAAGTAGCCAAAGTGATCAGCATTGTGCAATCGCTTCATCCGGTTCCGTCTGAACCGGCGCCGTCAGTTAGGCGCTCGGTTCGGTCGGATCCAACCCCATCGGATTATGATCCAGATGCTTATTACGAATTGGAGTGGAAGGGGGACGAAGGAGTTACCGGATGATGATGATGATGATGATGATGACAATGATTATGAAGGTCTGGATGTGCCCATTGAACCAGACATCTCCCCAGACAGACCCTCCAATGTCTCCCATCCAAGGCTTTCTGAGTCCCCATCTCACTTTTTGTTTTACAAAAAGGTGACTGAAACCCTCCAGCTCCTTATGGTTGAAGCTGTTGAGGAGGAAGAAGAGCCTGATTTTGTGGAGATGATGGACATCCAAGAGTCCAAAAGGTTGTCTGTTCCCCTCCATAAATCCCTGGGGAAACAGACACAAAAGATTTTACAGACACCAAATTCTTTACCTCCTGTGGATAAGAGAATGGACAGGAAGTATATGCTATCAGGCTCAGGTACGGAGTTTTTGTTCAATCATTGCAGCCATGTTGGGGTAGTGCAGGCTGCAGCCTGTGACAGGGCTAATATACCTTTGGCGTCACACACCCCCAGATAAAGACTTCAGGAAGGTGGATGCCATGGTCAAGATACAATATTTGGCATCCTCCTTGGGACTCAGGCAGGCTAATTATATGGTCTACACAGCCAGATACCAGAAGTCCAGGTGGGATACGGTTCTGGAACTGGCTAAACAGGCTTCCCCCTCAGCTAGCCAAAGAGCTGGAGGAGGTGGCTGCTGATGGGACTGAGGCATCCAAAGTGCAATTCCATGCTGCTGTAGACTCTAATGATGTGGCATTGAGAGTCATGGCTACATCTGTGTCTCTCAGGAGATTTGCTAGGCTCAGATGCACAAGCCTTTCTCAGGACACCCAGGCTAAGGTCATGGATTTCCCTGTGGTGGGTAACTCTCTGTTTGGGGAGTAGACAGAGGCTTACATGAAGAAGATGGACGAGTACAGGACCACCTACAGGAGTGCACAGGCCAAGGAACGGCATGCCACTCCTCAAAAGCAGTAGTCTAGGGGCAGGGGCAGGCCCTTTCACAGGCCTTTCTACCAAGCCCAGGCCTCCTCTCCCTTCCCACAGAGGGGGTTCTTTTGAGGGAGAGGCAGGAGGGGGATGAGCAGGGCTACATCCTCTTCCCAGTCCAAGGCTCCTACCAGGCAGACATCCTGATGTGTCAGCCCGGGTCAACTCCCAAGCTCCAGTAGGAGGCAGGCTGGCTTATTACTTCCAGGCCTGGAAGTCTGTTACTTCAGATAAGTAGGTCCTGGAGGTAGTAAGCCAGGGACTGGCCCTCAGTTTCAAGAAGTTTCCAAAAATAAGGGTCAGGTTCTTTTCCACCTGTAAACATCTCCAAAACCATTGCTCTAGAAGCAGAGGTTTCCTCTCTGCTGGATCTCAGAGCCGTGGAGAGAGTTCCTACTCTACACAGGGGCAAGGGTCTGTACTCCAGATATTTCCTTACCCCAGAAAAGACAGGAGTGGCGACTCATCCTAGACTTAAGGTATTTGAACAAACACATTGTCACAAACCCACACAGCAGGTCAGCCCTCTACTCACAAAGTGCCAACCTCCGAATGCAGTCTTGTGAACAGTTAACAGAAACAGGGTAACCCTCCTGTCTGTTTTGTGGGTTCAGATCAATCTTTGGTCTCAGTTCTGGAGGGATTCAAATTGTGAACCTCTTGCTAGCGTACCCAATGCACAGGCTCAGATAAATCTGTCTTGGGGGGCCAAATATCTTTGCCTACGGGCACCTAACCAGGTGTACAGAAATGAACCCTTAAACTTTAATAAAGACCTCAGATTAAAACGCTTACCTTTTTCCAGTTTGGTATCACCATTCAAGCTTATGTACAGTGTCTGCTTTAACCATATATACTTCACTTGTAAAGGAAAGAAATTCAAAGACAGACCAAGTAGGCTCTAAAAACAGAGTTTTACTAAAATAGATAAAAAATATGTAAAACATAAAATACAGAATTATATATCACAAGAACATACAAAGCTTTTAAAATAACAAGGTTTTAACAGTTCAATTCCTACTACAGTACTTAAATTTTGTCTCTCTCTCTCTAAATACCTGCTTAAAGTGCTCAAAGATGTTTCTTTGTCAGAGTGTAGATAAAAGTGTCCTTTCTGAAGGAAAACAGAATATTGTTTCAAAGCTGGCTTTGCCCACCTCTTTGCATGAGGTCACCTAGCTCCTCCCTGTCAGAATATATAAAACAATATATCTATACAAAAACAGGATGTTTTTTCAAAGTAGTAAATTCTGAAATCCACAGCACAATTCATTTTCTTTTTCAAATGACATTTCTTTGATCTTATGATCAGTTTCCCCTTCCCAGGACCTGAAAGCATCTTTTATGACTTCACACTAAAACGTCACAACATGCTCTTCTTCCTCTAAGCGTTATAAAAGTTTATGATTTTCCCTCTTAGCAACTACAGTCTTAGCAACTACAGCTATAATTAACTTAAAGTCTGTAATTAGCTTCTGGCCTTCCAGGTAACACCTTGTATCTAAAACCTGTGTGTGTGTGTGTGTCATCTCACATGCTGTTTCAGCATTTCTCAAGAGAGACCATCCATAACCCATTTTTATATTACAAAAAATGATACAGTGATCAGAACCAGCTGTCCAAGTATCACACACATCTTAAAACCAAAGATCTTACTTCGAGAGGGCTCTTGCAGTAGGTAATTACATATAGGACTGACGCCGGCCAGTGGCAGGACCCCACGGAAAAATTTCTAGCTAGCAGTCCCTGGCGAGGGACCGCCCCACGTCAGGTGACCGGCATCATGCAATGTCGGTATAAAGGGGTGGTCCCAGACACCCGCCTTCCAGTTCTTTTTTCCATCATAGCTCGCGCTGGTACCGGTAAAGTTCATGCTTAGCAAAGCTCTGTTCTTTTCGCCGGTTTTACCAAGTTTTGAGTATTTTTCTTCTCATCGTCAGGTCAGCGTCGGTGTATGTCATCCCCTACACCTTCCAAAAACAAGTGCGACTCATGCGGCGCCCAACTGCCACACAAGGACGGCCATTCTCTCTGCCTTTTTTGCTTAGGCCCCGACCACCCGGTCGACAAGTGCCCGCATTGCCTGCACTTCAACGCGGCTACCTGCAGACAATACCAACAGTCCCTGGAAGCCCATCTGCTAAAGAAGAACATGTCTTCAATGGAAAAAGAATTGAAGAAGCTCAGGCAGGCGTCGACTTCTCCTGAAGGACATCGTAAAAAGCGGGACAAAGAAAGGCACCGGGAGAAGGCCTCCTCGCCCGCGACTCCGGCCAGAGTCATGGCCCAGGTAACAACCCCTCCAGGGGACCTTCCAACAGCAGCCTCCAAGGTTTTGGAGGCGTCGGCCAGCCCGTCAGGCTCTTTTCGCGGGCCTTGTGGGCGCCCGGGCAAAAGGGAGGCCTTCGTTCAGTACCGCCGCAGGCTTGCGGCCTACTGGTGCAGCACCTCCCATAAGCCAGACATCGGCTCCTCCGACGTCCGCCGGGAGAAGGTTGATAAGACGCCCGACCCTTCAGGGCAGCGACGACCTTGTCCCCTCGGACTGGGCCGCTCCTCCCTCGCCCGCCTCCGGCGAGGACCCAGAAGTCGGACGCCGGCCTCCGCGCCCGCCCGGGAACCAGCCTCTGCCGCACATCGGCCCCCGACGGGCGCCAGGCGACGGAACCTACAACGGACCCTCCAACCCCCATCGCATTCCAGTTCCCGCAGCTTTTGCTGCTGTCCGGGAGCCTGAGCCCCAGCCTGACCCCGGGACTTTTTCTCCACTGCCCAATGGGCGCGGGGGATAATCCACCTCGCCAGACCCTCCTCCCAGGTAACCGGATCTGATGCTGGCCCCCAACATCGGCTCACGGTCGTACCGGACACCAGTTCCGACGCCAGCGGGGATATTCCTCCGTCGGGCTCCACCCCCGGCCTCTCAATGTTGACCGCCCATGGGGCCTCCTTCCGGGCTGTCTGCTCCAGCAGTTCCTCCGACACCCAGGTACCCGCCCGTCTTACCTGGGTCCACAGTATCCAGCGCGCAGTACCCGACGCCGGTTCCACCGACGCCGCAGTACCCGGCACCAGTTTTCCCGCAGCCGGGTTTCAGATACGCACCTTACGGATACAATCCGTATACTTATCCCCCTCCTCCTCCTCCTCCACCGCCCCCCCGGCCACCGGTGGATCTGCAGGAGACTCTGGCTTCTGGTGGCTGAGGCCAAGGCTCAGCTCACAGGCAGGAAGAGCCGCTTTACGGCGATGGTGCCGCCCGCCCCTGTACGCCCGAGGACGGCACACTCTCACCGCCTCCGGATCCCAGAGCCCATCCTCTGGATCCCGAGAGGGCAGGACAGCGTCAGGATCCCCCTAAGGAACCGTTCCTCCCCTAGACGTGCCAGGGAGTCTTATTCTGCTTCTGATTCTTCTTCTTCTTCACTCTCGGATTCCTCCGACGGTTGCTTCGAGAGAGACGACGAGCCTCGCTCTCCGTCCAAGCCTCGGCCGAGGACTCCTCTGAAGTCTCCTCCGGAGGATCCTTCCTTCACGGAGTTGCTCAGGAAGATCCAGGAAGTACATCAGTGGCGTTCTCTGGAACCAGATCCTCAGTGGGTCAAACTCGCCGAACATCTGGACCTGCCCCTTATGGCTCCTACTTTAGTGCCACCCTGGATCGAGCTTCACACCCACCTTGTTTCCACTATTTGGAAACGACCGTCGGCTTTAGCCCCACTTCCTAGGAAGTCCAACAGGCTATACCAGGCTCCGGAGGGTATAGACTTTTTGGATTCTCACCCTCGTGTAGACTCAGTCATGATTAGCGCTGCTCACGGCCAGTCAGCACATCCCAAACATCTAAGCTCGTCTCCTCCAGATAAGGAATCTCGCCTCCTGGACCAGCATGGAAGAAAAATATACACCTCTTCCACACTGGGAATACGGGCCCTGAATTATGTAGCTCATATGGGGGATTACCAGAAGGCCATCCTTACCCAGGCGGAATCCAAGATTGACTCCTTACCTGACTCCCAAGTTAAGCAGGAGTTAGCTGACTTAGTCCGTTCTGCTCGTTCGGCCAGTCATCACATCCTGCGGATGACATACGATGCAGTGGACACTGCCGGGCGGAGCTCCTCGTTCGCCATAAGTCTTCGGCGTCATGCCTGGCTCCGCATGTCAGGTTTAGTCCCAGAGGTGCAGTCAGCAATCCAGGAAGCACCTTTCAGGGTTCAGTGCTTTTGACGGTGATGTCAAGGACATCATCACCGACTTGCAGGAGAAGGGGACGGTTCTGAAATCCATGGATTCCATGTACCGTCCCCATCCCCCACAGCACCGTCCTTTTCGCAGACGCAGTCGGCCACAAGCGAAACCCCAAGGAAGGCGGGCCACTAAGCGCCGGGCCCCCACAGCTGCCAGGCCCCCACCGCCCAAAAAAGCAGCGGGTGCCCCAGCTGCTGCGCTGTCCCACACCACCTGACTCCTCCCCTCTCCTACCGCCTCCGGACACACCGGAGGAACCGGTAGGAGGGAGGTTCTCCCTCCACCTTCTGGGTTGGGAGAGGATAACAATGGATTCATGGGTGCTTCAGATTATAGCAGAGGGGCACTCTATAGAGTTTCTACAGAAACCACCCTGCCACCCCCCTCTGAAGTCGTCCTATGCAAGGGACCATCTTCCTTTCGTCCGGGAAGAAATATCTGCCTTTCTCGTGAAGCAGGCCATAGAACCCGTTCCTCCTCACCTTCAAGGGATGGGTTACTATTCTCATTTCTTCCTGATCGCAAAGAAGACGGGAGATCTCAGACCCATTCTCGATCTCAGCTCCTTGAACCTTTACGTGGAATACAAAAAGTTCAGGATGCTCTCCCTACAAACCCTTCTGCCACTTCTTCGGCTGGGTCAATGGCTTTGTGCGCTGATATGCAGGACGCCATATCTGCACATCCCCATTCATCCTCGACGCAAGTACCTCCGGTTTGCTTTCCAGGGGGACCATTACCAATTCCGGGCACTCCCATTTGGTCTTTCCTCGGCACCCCAAGTTTTACCAAATGCCTGGCAGTGGTAGCGGCCCACCTGTGTACTATGGGAGTTCAGGTGTTCCCCTACCTGGACGACTGGCTCCTGGCGGCCTTGTCCAGGGAGGAGCTCCTGCACTTTCTCTCCCTCACCCAGCAGGTTTTCACTTTCCTGGGTATTACCATCAACCATTCCAAGTCTCATCTGGATCCCTCCCAGAGACTTCAGTTTATCGGGGCTATCCTCAATATGACGGTGAGCAAGGCCTTCCTTCCTCCGGACAGGGCGGCCTCTCTTCAGTCACAGATTTCCCTGCTATCAGAACGCAGGAAGGTTCCGGCGAGGTCGGTTCTCCGTCTCTTGGGGCCTCATGGTGGCCACCATCCCGACAGTTCCCTGCGTGGCTCCACACATGAGGATATCTCAGTGGACTCTCCGCTCCCAGTGGGATCAACTCGTAGATGACCTAGATCATCTGGTTCTGATCTCCTCACCGATGACAAGAGACTTGCAATGGTGGATGGTTCGAGAGAACCTGTTTCGGGGGGTCCCCTTCTGTCATCCTCCCCCCTCCCAGACTCTGACCACAGACACATCAGGCGAAGGTTGGGGAGCCCATCTGGGTCCTCACCGAACCCAGGATTTATGGTCCAGATTGGAGCTAGCTCTCCACATCAATGTGCTCGAGCTACGAGCAGTACTATATGCTCTCCAAGCCCTTCACCAATACATCCTTCCCGGTCACCTAGCTGTCCAGACGGACAACATGTGCGTGGTGTGGTACATCAACAAGCAGGGAGGGACTCGATCCTACCCTCTGTGCAGGGAAGCAATGAGAGTTTGGGACTGGGCAACGCTTCACAACCTTCACCTCACGACAATCCATGTTCCAGGAGTCGACAATACCCTGGCAGACAAGCTAAGCCGCTCCTCTGCTCTGCCACACGAGTGGGAGTTGGACCAAAAGGTTCTAGACGACATCTTCCAGCTTTGGGGGACTCCACTGTTCGCCTCTTCCCAAAACGCAAAACTTCCCACCTTTTGCTCGCTCACTCCAGAGCGAGGCGCTTTCTGGAGCGACGCTCTGTCTCTAAACTGGAAGGGCAGATTCGTCTATGCTTTTCCCCCAATTCCTCTGGTCCCTTGTACTGCAGAAACTAACAATGGAAGGAGCGAGAATGATTCTGATCTCTCCTTTCTGGCCCAGGCAAATCTGGTTCTCTCTTCTACAACAATACTCAGAGGTTCCTCCTCTTCCTCTTCCTTTATCTCAAGGATTGCTGACCCAGGATCAGGGGACCCTGGTCCATCCAGGCCTCAAGTCCCTACAACTTCATGCATGGCTCCTGCAGACCTAGCCCAATCTCGCTTTGGTGTCTCTCCAAAGGTGGGTGAGATTCTGGTGGAGGCTAGAAAACCCTCCACTAGGTCCACTTATGCCATGAAATGGAAGAGATTTTCTATTTGGGCTGCCTCTAGGAACATGGAGCCTTTCTCCTGTCCAGTGGCTGTTCTGCTTGAATATTTACGTCATCTCTTCGACCTGGGTCTCAGTCATTCCTCCTTGAAAGTGCACATGGCCGCTATTTCAGCTTACCATGTTCCTTTTGCTGATAAAGCTTTTGCCCAATTAGAGGTGTCTAAGGCTTTTCTTAGAGGGGTCCTTCATCTGAGGCCCCCTGTCCGGACTCCTGCTCCCCCTTGGGACTTGAACTTTGCTCTTGAGAAACTTACCCTTCCTCCCTTCGAACCTGCGGCATCCACAGATCTGAAGTTTCTGTCATGGAAGACGCTCTTCTTGGTGGCCATTACTTCCGCTCGAAGGCCCTTATGTGTAAAATCCCCTATTTGATTTTTCACAAAGAACGAGTAGCTCTTTGCACGAACCCTAAGTTTCTGCCTAAAGTGGTAGCGGAGTCTACCTTAAATCAGTCTATAGAGTTACCTGCCTTTTTCACGCAGTACTCCAACCAAGGAGAATATTTACTCCATACCATGGATGTTCACCGGATTCTGAGATACTACACCGATAGGACAAAGGATCTCAGAAAAACTGACCAGCTATTTGTCTCTTTTGCTCACAAAAGGGAAGGCAATGCTGTTTCCAAGCAATGCCTGTGGAAGTGGTTGGCTTATTGCATCACTTTCTGTTATGACAAGTACAACAAGACCCTTCCGGGTCAAGTCAGAGGTCACTCCACTCGTGGAGTAGCAGCCTCTGCGGCTTGTTTCAAGAATGTGTCTGCGGCAGACATCTGTGCTGCCGCCACCTGGACTTCCGTCCATACCTTTTCGAAACATTACAGTTTGGACATTGCCTCTCGCCGTAGAGCAGGCTTTGGGCTAGCTGTTTTGCAGGGCCTCCTGTCTTGAGGCCTGCAAGACTATTGCTACTTTCAGGAGTAGCTTCCTCCTCCCAGTGCCTTTTATTTGTTCCAGACTGCTTGGGATTCAGTCCTGTATGTAATTACCTACTGCAGAGCCCTCTCGAAGTAAGATAGTACAGTTACGTAAGAACTTACCCGTAACAGTAGATCTTCGAGAGAGGCTCTTCTACAGGTAAATATCTATCTCCCCTCCATCCCCTAAACTGCTTCGGCTCCTTTTCCATTAGGAAATATCTGCTTCTCTTTAAATGCGGGCATCCGGACCGCCCCTTTATACCGCTGTCGCTGACGCCGGTCACCTGATGTGGCCTCGCCAGGAACTGTTAGCTAGAAATTTTTCCGTGGGGTCCTGCCGCCGGCCGGCGTCAGTCCTACATGTAATTACCTACTGCAAGAGCCTCTCTCAAAGATCTACTGTTACGGTAAGTTCTTACGTAACTGTACTTTCTAAATGGTGACTCTGGGAGTAATTCTTCCCTCTCTGAGGCCAGGAGATTGGTTAGCATCCCTGGACCTCAAGGATGCCTATTTCCACATTCCTATCAGGTGCTCCCACAGAAAGTACCTCAGGTTCGCGCTGGCTTCAGGCCATTATCAGTTCAGAGCCATGCCTATAACATCGGCTTAGGAGAGTGTCAGCCACCAATAGAGTTTAGAAGGATGTAGTTATTTTAACTCAAAATGCTTAAATTTAAATTTATTTACAGCGTGAAACAGCGGAGCTCAAAAATCTGCCACCAACTTGCTCGGGCTCCACAGCGCCCCCCCCCCCTTGGCATCTCTGCTGGGGGTACCATTCCATCTCTCATTTCCTCTCCCTCTCATGTCTCTCTCTTTCCTATTCTTCATCCCCCTCCACTCCTCTATCCCTCCCTTGATTTGCCCGGTGGTTGAGGCCCCCCGTCCTACACCCCTAGGTAACTTCCCCTCCTCTTGTGGCCGGTTTTATTCTTCTTTCTGGTTATATCCTTTCCTTTTACTGTCACTCGGTCTCCCTTGCCCCACCCACCTTCTTTTTCTCTATCTCTTATTTTCCACTCTCTCTGGTTTACAGAACTGAGGCGGAGGAGTCAGTGTCAGTTACTGGCCAACCCTCGAGTGCCATGCAGTGTGTCAGCCTTGAGGCCGGCGCTGGCTCCTTCCCCTGGAAAAACAATCTCTAAGCTAATAGCTCCCATGGGGTCCTAGCTTTTCCAGCGTATTACCCACCAGTGATGAATGGTGAAGTTATACTGTAAGATCAAGAATTAAGGTATGTACGTAATTTTCATTTACTGTAAGTTGCAGTGTTAGTGACAAATACAGTTGACTGCAGCATTTGTTATTGGCTTATTAGCCACATTGTGTCTTTATGAGCCATATTAGATTTCCAATTCTGGAGGACTGGAGAAGGGCTGACATGGCCTCTCTACATGAGAGCGGCAGCAGGGAGGAGACTGGCAACTACAGGCTGTAGTGATTGGGAAATTAATGGAAACCCTACTGAAAAAAAGACTGATAGAGTATAGTGGGCTGCAAGACCACTGGCAGCATGGATTCATCGGGGGGGGGGGGTGCCAAATGAATCTATTAGATTTCTTTGACTGGGTGACGAGGAATTAGATCAGGGAAGGGCTGTGGATGTGGCCTACCTAGACTTCAGCAAGGCCTTTGACACTGTGTGCACAGGAGTCTGATAAAAAACTGAGCAATCTAGGGATGGGGTCCAAAGTGGTGAATAGGTATGAAACTGTTAATGGACAAGAGACAGAAGGTGGTGTTTAAAGGCACTCACTCTAATGATGGGAGGGTGACCAGCGGGGTACCACAGGGCTCAGTACTGGGACCAGTCCTCTTCACTATCTTCTTTGGAAACATTGTAGAAAAACTGGGGGATGCCTTTTTCAGATGACACCTAAATTTGTAATATATTGGACACTCAGAAGAGGTGGAGAGAATGTGCAGGGATCTGGGGAAACTCAAAGAGCAGTCAGAAGCTTAGCAGTTGGGGTTCATTGCCAAAAAGTGCTAAATCATGCCCTAGGGCATAGGAACACAGGGGCTGAGTATTGGTTGTTGGGGGTGGGTACTGACAGTCACTAAACAGGAAAGGGACATTGGGGTTATTATAGCTGAAAATCACAAGGTGGCAGGGCAGTATGACAAAGCAGTGGGTAGGGCTAGTGGGATGCTGGGGTGCATAGGAAGGTGTATCTCCAGCAGGAGTTGGGAAGTGGTGTTGCCACTGTATCACACACTGGTGAGACCCCATCTGGAGTACTATGAACAGTATAGGAAACCGAACCTCAGAAAGGACGTAGATAGGGTGGAGGCTGTCCAGAGGAGGGCAACTAAAATGGTCAGGGTTTACATGAGGAGCCTGAAGAAGAGAGAGTGAGGGATCTCGACATGTACACCCTGGAGGAGAGGAGAGAGAAAGAGGGAGAGGGAGAGGTAACATGATAGAGACCTGCAAGTACCTCACAGGGGTGAAAGAGGTTTGGGGGGGTCTCTGAAATGAAAAAGCACCAGGACCAGAGGGCATGCAGTGAAATTGGAAGGGAGGATTCAAGTGAGAAGTGTGGAAATATTTCTTCATTGAAAGTGTAATAGATGACTGGAACAGACTGGCAGCAGAAGTGGTGGAGGCTGAAACAGTTGGGGCTTCAGACGTGTGTGAGATAGACATAGGGTATATTAGAAAAGAAGCAGGGAGGCGGTAGCGTTGCCAGAAGCCGGATAGAGTCTGCTGAGGCAAATTCAACAGGGACTATTTGGGCAGACTGGGTGGGCCAAATGGTCCTTTTCTGCCAACAATACTAGATTGCTTCGATGGCTCTCCTTAGTGTTTACTCTGCCAGCTCTGTATGTAGCATCCACCTTGACACCATCCGCTGCAGTCACCTGATTGGCTTTTGATGCTGGTCCTGCCACTTGCATTGTTTGAAAACTGAGCACACTGAGGAGTAACTCCACTGTCATCACTGTAGCAGACCTTGCTGTACGTGGTTTTAAAGATTGGGGGGGGGCAATAAACAGAGACAGAAAGGAGAGGGGGATACCTCATGGCCCAGCGGGTAGCACGTTGCAGTCCCATGCCGGTGACCTGAGTTCAGTCTCAGTAGTATGAACAAAAGCCAGGGCTTGTGGGCAGCTCACTCTGTTGTGCCTCTGCACGCTGACATTTGTCTTATCACTCCGTCTCGGGAGGTGTTTTTCTCCCCTCCTTTTCTGAGGGTGGGATTTATTTTTATGTTTCTTCATAAAAGACAAAACAGGGACGAGGGTCCCCATACCCTCTTCACAAACAAACAAACCTTGGAGTATTTTTCTCTTCTTTTTCCTTAAGCACTCCTTCCTCTCCCTAAGGGGTATCTTTAGGGTGTATCCCTGTTGATCTTACTTCGAGGGGGAGCTCTTGCCGCAGGTAATACCATTAGGACTAAGCTGCCAGGCATTAGGACCACACGGAACACTTTTAGCTACCAGTCTATGGCATGGGACCACCCCCGATGTCGGCTCTGCCCCATCAGCTGTGGTATAAAGGGGGCAGTCCCCTGGCACCACCACAGATCTTTTCCTGACGTCAACCCGTTAACATTGGCTCCACGGACGTCATCGTCACAGTCGACCACCATTTTGCACCTCGCGCAATTTACCATTCATTATCTTCTTTCAGTAGATTTTCTTCATCAAGTGCATGTCTTCTTCATTATCCCAGCGGCGGAAGTTGAAGTGTGCATGCAGTAAGCAGATCCTGGTGAGGGACAGCCACTCCGCCTGCCCGATCTGCCTAGGCCCCAACCACTGGCCAGATGACTGCCCTCACTGTCAAAAATTTAACAGCAAGACCGGCATATGCTGCCTCAAGACACTTAAGGCCTACCTGCTAGAGCAACAAGTGGCTGCCATGCAGAGGACCCATTCGGGACAGAGTTCTTCCTCCCTCACAGGCCCTCTGCCTCTTCCACCTCTGGCGGGAGGTCGGAATCAGTTCCCCTAGGTACATCTGCCTTTCTAGGGCTTCCTCCAAAAAGACTACCACCTCCTTCCACTCCAAAAGTAAGGAATCTTCTTCTCAAGGGCATTCGTCTGCCCAAGTTCCCTTGGTGCATAGGTACCGCAAGAATTAGCATGGGTCGGCGCCAGAGGGACAGGTGTCTCTTTTGGGCAAAAAAATCAGATGCTGGCATCCAAAAGTCTTCAGGGTCGTCTGACAAATACAAGGGGTTGAACGATTCCTCCAGATGCTAGGAGGTCGTCCAGTACCAGACACCTCCCCCACCCAAAGACAGGGTGATATCAGCTTCAGAAGGTCGACAGTCTACAGGCCACTCTAACTCCATGTCAGAAATGGACCAGGCGCCACCGCCAAAAGAGCAGCCATCTGCCCCAGAGGACCAGGTGTCAGACCAAACGCCCAGGGCCCCAAAGGATAAGGCACCCGGGCCCGTGGATAACCGTCCATCTCCTCCTCCGCCTCCCCCTAAGGAGCCGGACGCCAGACCTCAGTGAGGCTCGGCACTGTCGGATAAGGCCCCATCGGACCCAACGCCTGAGGCAAACGTGGACAAAGAGCCTCAGGACCAGATGTCTGTACCCAGAGAGCCACATGGTCCAATGCCAGGCCCCTCAAATGTGCCTACCCCACCGCCTCCACCACCAGTTGTCCCACTGGCGGAAGTGGGGGCTCTCTTTAACGTGTGGTGGAACACTGTCAAGGGGGACTTACTACCAGAGGCCAGAGAGCCATGCCTTGTTTGGGTACCACCCAGGGAACCGTCGCCTTAGAGACCCAGGTGACCTCCCCCGCCGACAGGGCATCTGCCACCTGGTGATAACGACTGGTGGTCGTCAGCCCCAAGTGACAGAAAGAGGCACCCGTCATCCATCCCTTCGTCTATCAGACGTCTGCCCTCTTTTTCAGGGGAAGATGCAGGGGACTCCTCCTCAGACTATTCCTCGGAGGATGAGCTACCCCCACCCTCTCCAAATCTGAGAAGGGACTCCCTACGGTCACCCCTGGACGATGCATTCTTCTTGGACATAGTGAGACACATCAAAGCCCTGTATCAGTGGGATACAGAGATGCTGGATCTGGAATGCCACCGCCTGGCTAAATTCCTAGGGGCAGACGACCCGAAACCTCTGGTCGTCCCCCCACTTGTCGAACCCTTCCAGGATGTTACAGAGTTGACCTGGAAGCATCCAGCTACCACTGTAGCAGTGCCAAGAAAAGCAGATTGGCTGTATAAGATGCCCAAGGGAGAGCCTCACCTAAGTGAACAGTCAAAAGCTGATTCTGTGGTGCTCAGGCAGTGCACGGTAGAATGCAGCAGTCGAGACACATGAGCGCTCAGCTCCTGGATCCAGAGTCCAAAAAGCTGGACCAGATGGGCCGAAAGGTTTATTCTTCGGCCACCTGCATGGTCAGGTCACTGAATTTCTTGGCCCATATGGTCACATACCAGAAATCACTTTGGGCTAAAACTATGGATCTGGTTAAAGTACAGCCAGACTTGGATGGCAAGGCAGAGCGCCTAGCCATCATCCAGTCGGGCATGGACATGGACAAGCATGTGCTGAGGAGTTCCTATGACTGTGCAGATACGGCAGCCACGGTGGCAGCAACTGGGATCTGTATGAGGAGACATGCCTGGTTTGAGGGTCTCTGGTTTTTGCCAGGATTTGCAGGATGCCATATTGGATGGCACCCTTTCAGGGACCATCCTCTTTGGCACAGAAACAGAAAAGCTCATAACAGGGCTACAGGATTCAGGCAAGGTGGTGTCTGACGTTCATTGCATGTACAGGTCAGAACTACAGGCAGCTCAGCGCCATCCCTTTCGGAAGAACCAAGGACACCAAGGAAGATGCCAACTGCAGCATAAAGGAGGCTTTAAGAGAAGAGGCCTTCCCCTTCCTTCAGGCAGCCAGGGCCCCAAAAGTACAAAGGTGGTTAGACCTCCTCTACCCACCCCCTCCACCACAGCATGACTCCCTGCTGACCTCCCCATCCTCCTCTGGAGGAAGCGCAGGGGGAGGCGGTAGGAGGGAGAATCTCCCTTTACCTATCAAGATGATCCAACATCACTACAGACCAATGGGTCATCCAGATAGTCGAAAGGGAATACTCTCTGGAGTTTACCCAGCTTCCACCGGACAATCCACCCGTCTCCTCCCACTGCTCCCCCCTCCAACGTGGCTCTCCTGCGGGCAGAGATACAGGCATTGCTCGAAAAAAAACAGCTATTCAAAGAGGCAAAGGGTATTACTCCCACTTCTTCCTAGTCCTGAAGAAGACGGGACCTCCGTCCCATTCTGGATCTGAGCCAACTGAACACCTTCATCGAATACAAAAGGTTCAAAATGGTGACCTTAGTGAGCCTGTTGCCCATGCTCCATCAAGGAGACTGACACTGCTCCCTGGACATGCAGGATGCTTATATGCACATAAAGATCCTGCCATCACACAGAAAATACCTTCACTTCGCCTTCCAGGGAGAGCACTACCAGTTCAGGGTGCTTCCATTCGGCCTTTCATTTGCACCAAGGGTTTTCACCAGGAGCCTAACAGTAGTGACGGCAGCCCTCAGTAGAGGGGTTCATTATGTGTACCCTTACCTCGATGATTGGCTTCTCGTAGCTTCATCAGAAGACCAATAGCGTCGAACACTGGAGGAGACTTTCAGTCTATTCCGAGCCTTGGGCATCACACCAAATATTTCCAAGTCATACCCTTGGCCTGCTCAGAGGCTTCAGTACATCAGAGCAGTCCTGGACACCGTCCAAGGAAAAGCCTTTCTTCCCGCAGACTGAGCAGTCAGGCTAAGGGTGGTCGCTCACAGGGTGATGACCTCGGACCAGATCCTGGCGAAGGTGGTTCTGCAGCTTCTTGGCCATATGGTGCAGCCATGGCCACAGTTCCCCTCACTCGTTTGAATATGAGGATCCTGCAGTGGCACCTCAGAGTTCAGTGAGACCAAGGCACGGATGATCTCGATCAGCCGATCAGAGTCTCCAGTGCAGTTCGTCAGTCCCTGGTTTGGTGGGTCACCCCGGCCCATCTCTGCTGTGGGGTGCATTTTCAACGTTCTAGTCCACAGCAAATTTTGATGACTGATGCCTCGGGACTTGGATGGGGAGCACATCTAGAATCCCACCAGACGAGGAGCTCCTGGAACTCCACGGAACAGTCTCTCCACATGAACATTTTAGAAATGAGAGCCGTCCTGTACTGCTTACAAGCCTTTCAAGGGGTACCCCTTCCTGGGACCCTTCTGGTTCAGTCAGACAATACCCCAGTGGTCTTCCATCTCAACAAGCAAAGGGGGCACGCATTCTTATCCCCTATACAGAGAGGCAATGAGAGTTTGGACCTGGGCAGTGGGTCACAGCCTGGATCTCACAGCAGTCCATGTTCCAGGGATCCACAATGTCCTCGCAGACAGCCTAAGTCGCTCTCGATCTCAGCGCCACGAATGGGAACTACAGCAAGAAGTCATAGACTACCTCTTCAGAAGGTGGGGTTGGCCAGAACTGGACCTCTTTGTGTCCCCACACAATGCCAAACTGCCCAATTTCTGCTTGCTAGATCCAGGGTCTGGCGTTTTTTGGCAAGACACATTGTTCCTCTCTTGGGCAGAGGGGTTTCTGTATGCCTTTCCTCCCTTCCCTCTTCTTCAGAGGATCCTGCTAAAGTTGCACGTGGAAGGTGCCCAAATGATCCTAGTCGCGCCCTTCTGGCCTCAACAGGTTTGGTTCCCGCTGTTAACAACAGCTGGCATCAGAACTGCCGGTTCTGTTGCCCTGTCCACTCACTTGTTGTCCCACGAGCAGGGGATGCTGGTTCATCCGGCCCTCTGGTCTCTACATCTGCATGCATGGCTCCTGCAGACTTGGCTAGGGACAGGTTCGAAGTTTCCCTCAGAGTGGCGGAGGTTCTCATGGTAGCGAGAAAGCCCTCTACCAGGGCTACATATGCCATGAAGTGCAAGCGTTTCTGCTTGTTGGCATCCCCACATTCCCTGGATCCCCTCACCTGTCCGGTGGAATCTGTGCTGGAGTATCTCCTTTTGCTATCAGACTTGGGTCTTAGTTACTCATCCATTAAGCTGCATCCCTGTTCGCTGTCAGCTTATCATGCACCTCTGAATGGGAAGACTCCGGCGCAGGTGGACCTATGCAAGACCTTCTTAAGAGGAATCTTACATATAAACCCCTCAGGAGAGACCCCGTACCGACTTGGGATCTCCTGTTTGTGTTAGAAACGTTTACGTTGCCCCGCTTCAAGCCAGCCGCAAGTTGCGAGCTACACTTTCTATCTTAGAAGGCATTATTTTTAGTTGCCATTACTTCCGCTCAAAGGATTTCCGAGCTGCAGGTTCTGATGTGTAAAGAGCCTTGTCTTGTTTTTCACAGGGACACGGTAGCCCTGCGCACAAATCCTAAGTTTCTTCCAAAGGCAGTGTCTGAGTTTGCCTTGAACCAAGACATCCAGCTACTGGTTTACTATCCAGAGTACTCAAACAGAGGGGAGGCCTTACTACATACTCTAGATGTACATAGAATTCTTCATTACTACCTTGCTCGTACTAGTTCCTCCAGAAAGACAGACCAGTTGTTTGTCTCATTTGCCCAAAGAAAAGTTGCGGCATCAGTAACAAAACAGACACTAAGTGTCTCATGCATTGTATCACGTTCTGTTATCAGAAGTACAACAGACCCATACCGGGACCAGTCAAGGGTCACTCCATCATAGCGGTCTTGACATCTTTTGCATCCCTCAGGAATGTTTTTTCAGTGGACCTTTGTGCAGCTGCTGCTTGGAGTTCAGTCCACATTTCCGTCAGGTACTTCAGTCTGCACATTGCTTCCAGAAGGAGAGCAGGTTTCGGCCTAGCTGTCCTTCAGGGACTCCTCTCCTAAGGTGCCTAAGGGTGCTGTACTACAGTCTTCCACCCTTCTGGCTTGCGTCTGTTCTTGGGTATTGCTTGGGACTCAGTCCTAATGGTATTACCTGCCACAAGAGCTCCCCCTCGAAGTAAGATAGTACAGTTACGTAAGAGCTTGCCCACCTACCTGCCCCTGGGGACTAGTATTTGTTTTTTCTCTTTGGGGGATGGGAGATGATCTTTGGTTCTCCATCTTCTTTTCAGCCGGGTCTCTGGCAAGAGAACTGAGGTGGTGCCAGGGGACTGCCCCCTTCATACTGGAGCTGACGTTAGAGCGGAGCTGACGTCAAGGGCGGTCCCCCACCATAGACTGCTAGCTAGACGTTTTCCATAGGGTCCTAACGCCTGGTGGCTTAGTCCTAATGGTGTTACCTGCTGCAAGAGCTCCTCTCGAAGATCTACTGTTGTGGTAAGTTCTTATGTAACTGTACTTTGCTGTTGCAGCATCGGCTCCACCTTGTGCATACCTCTGAGCTTCTGCGATGTGACAGTACCGGGCATTTGGGACAAGGCACAGCTCTTCATTCTTTCCTGTATTGCAGGGAGAGGGAGGTGCAGTAGGATTTTTTGCGCTATACTGCACAGCCTGCTGGGCTGGATTCTTCTGTGCCATACTCCGCTGCTGCAATTCATGTTTTCATGTTCATGTTTCACGCTCATTATCTCCTTTTTCTTCACTCTTTTTGGAGTGGCAAGAAGGTAGTATTTGTGCTCCCAAACTCTGTTCGCTCACACCTGCTGTTTTGCTACTCGTGCGGTGCTTTAGGGTTCTACCTGGCTACGTTTTATAGTCTTTTTTTTTATTTTTTTTTTGCAATTGTTTAACCAGGAGTAGCACACTGAGCTTAAAGCTTGTTTACAGGTCTGACCTGGGAACACAGGGAAGTTAAGTGACTTGCTCGGGGTCACACAGTATGCAAGTGGGGGCTGTGGAATTCAAAGCCAGGTCTCCAGATTTGCAGTTTAGAGCCTTAAACCACTGCGCTATACTCTTGGGAGTACAGCAACTATTTCTAGTTAAGTTGGCATTCTGCCATATTAATTACAGAGGCATATTTTTCTGGGACCCTGTGTATATGTCAGGGCTGCTTCTCTCTCTCTCTCTCTCTCTCTCTCTCTCTCTTCTCTCTCTCTCTCTCTCTCTCTCCCATCTCTACTCTTCCCTGTCCATGTAGCTGATAATAGACTCTGGCTTCTATACTCGCCACCCTGCAAGCCCAACCCTTAGTTCTGCTAAGTTGGTAGTCATGTTTTATTACATTATTTTTATATCCTATATTCTTTTCATATATATTTGTTCTAGAGGTCTATAGCCCTCCCTCTGTCTTTTCTCTCCTACTTGTTTTCTTCAACTGGCAAACAGAACTGAGGAAGGGAGGGAGTTGGCGTTGTTTATTGGTTGTCTCATGGCACGATATCAGTACATCTGCCTCATGGGTGGCGACAACACCAATGTTGATCCTCTCCAACTGTAAAAGGCTTTGCACCCTCTGGGTCCTAGCACCTCCAGCTAAGACTAATTAGTGTGAAAGTGAATGAATGGTGAAGATATTCTGGAAGATCAACAGTTACAGTGAGTACATAATTTTCATTTCCAATCTGTCTCTGTTGTTTCCCTTCCAGCTGCTAAACCAGGTCCTGAACCGAGTGACAGCAGAGAGGAACCTGTTTGACAGGGTGGTCAACCTGCGCCTGCCTGGTGAGTCTCTCTGCACCCTCTGAGCTGTGCCCTGTAACTGGGACAGCATGTACAGATGAAAGCAGTTGCTAGCTCTATATGTTTGTAGTAATTTGTAGTGTATTCAGCATTCTGTTTCAAGTTCCTCATGCTGTATGTGACGCTGCCCAATGGGATCCCACGTCTTTCTAGAACGTGAGCCATGATGCACCTTTGAAGGCACTGCATTACGTGTTGGTATTTAAAGAGATTTGCCAAGCTTCTTTTTTTTTTTTTTTTTTTTTATAGAGATTTTTTTCCCTGTTGTTCACCCCCCTCCCAATGCCTTGGTCATGGCGTGTGGAGGCACGAGGCCGCGTTGCGAGGCACCCCCCTACACTACTTGCCGCCCCCACCTGCATGCGCTGTCCATCTGACCTCCACCCGATGGCAGCGGTACTACGAGTGGGGGTGTATGTGTGACGGAGATCCTCCCCAAGAGAGGAGAGCTGCCATTATGGCTGCTCAGTCCTGCTCTCCCCCACCCCACCGGCTCTCCGGCTGACCCTGGCTCATTCCGAACCTGGCTCTCAGCATGGCATGAAGTAAGATGTCCAGCACCTCAGCCCTCTGCGCCACCGGGCAGCTTATCAAGCTTTTTAAAATTCAAATTGCACCACATGTTTGGTGCCTTCCCTCCGATGACGTGGTCTATGTATCTTATAAAATTTTCTTTGTTATTTTAAAAGTGAAAGGGATCGTAACTTTGCCCCCCGTCCCTTCCACTTCCAGGTTTCTGAGCTGCCCATGACCCGCCTCCATGCTCAGGCACTCCATTAAAGTCTATGGGGGGGCAGCTTTAGCAACATTTTTATATACTATAATGGTCATTTAATGATTAATCAAGGACTCCGGGTGACTAACTAGGTCCTTGTTAGTCACCCGGTTCCTTTGATTCAGCACCAAATGACCGTTGTTATATATAAAAACATTGTTAAAGCTACCACCCCCGTAGACTTTAATGGAGCACACACTCACATTCTCTCTGGGTACTTGCTATTACGTGCCTGAGCACAGGGGCAGATCATGGGTGGCTCCAGAAACCGGGAAGTGGAAGGGATTTGGGGGGGGCAAAGTTACGATCCCTTCCACTTCTAAAATAATGAAGAAAATGTTATAAGATACAGACAGCATTTCACGGAGGTAAGGCACCAGAATATGTGGTGCAGTTTGAAAAGTTGGTAAACCTCTTTAAATAATTATTAAAGGGAACGTGAACCATGCTTTCCCTGTTTCATAGATGCACTAGACAAGAATTTTGCCTATTTTCAGGCACGACCCGGGAGGGTTACAAACAGAGGTAAAGCAATGTACAGACATAAGTATTGAATATATAATATTTAGGTAACGGTAGATACATTGTTGTAGTGTAAACATTAGGTCATAGAACAGTGCGCAAACAACATATAGAATACAATATATAGGTAGGTAAAACAATTCCTCAGTACCATTCAAATCTTCTCCACAGAGCCACAGTCTTTGGTCTTAGAGCTAGAGGTGACAGGACCCTGCAGGGTCCTGCTAACCTAAAACCAGAATTTCTGCTGAACATCCGGGGTGTACAGTTTTGTGACGGTATGAACACTACTAAATGTAGCAGCCCTACGTATATCTTAAGATAGGGACCAAGCGAATCGCAGGAACCAAAGTAGCTTTTGCCCAAGTGGAATGGACTGTGACAGCCCCTTACACTTACTATCCTGTGAGGGTGTAACCCTGCTGAATGCAACTGACAATCCATTTCAACAGGCACTGTTTAGAAATGAGAACTCCCTTTTGATTGGGATCAAGCGAGACAAACAGTCGGGAAGCTTGCCTGTTGTGGCCCCACAAGTTCTGTAACCTGCAGGGTCCTGCCACCTCTAGCTCTAAGACCAAAGAGTGTAGCTCTATGGAGAAGATGTGAATGGTAATGAGTAATGGTAAGTAACTTTCCTCAATTTTTCCTTTGAAATCAGTGGAGTAGTATTGGCAAGATTACTTTTCCCAGAATGCTGCTTGCTTTTTTCCTGCACTGTGCTGCTTGTTTTGTTTTTATGTTTGCCACCATACGAATTTTCGTAGGTGTGCCACCCCCGCTTCCAATGCCCAGCTCCTTTTTGCAGGCGCAGCCTCACCGCACCAATAAATGTGAGCTGTCTATGACAGCAGTTCAGATGCAGTGGCGTAGGTGCAAAGCAAAAAGACCGCTACAATCAGGTGGTAACGCATGTAGTTTGCATACTGCCATCGGCAGTACGCGGGCTGCCTACACATCAGCTTCATCTGAACAGCTGTCATGGACAGCTTTGTTTTTTCTTTCGTCCCCCAAACAAACACTCACAGTAGCACGCTGGGAGCCCACCCAGCGACTCACGCACTCCCCACCCACTCCTGAACACTGTATGGCCGACAGAGGTGCCCAGTCCCCGCCAGCTCCACTGCCCCCAACAGACTCTTCAGGTGCCATACTGAGCCCACCCATGCGTGCAAAAGGCAGAGTGGCCAAAGGAGTGCCCAATCTCCGCCGGCTCCATTGTCCCCCCCAAAACAAACTTCCAGCTGCAACACTGGGAGCCCACCCCAGTGTGGCAAAAAGTCCCGCGTCATCTTTGTAAAAAAACACCTGTAAGAAAAAACGTCCCCTGTTGACTCTCTCTTGCCCTCCCCCAATCCGCGCTACCTCTGCACACACCACCTCCCACACCCTCACCTCACCCCATACTTACCTCCAGAGGCCGGTGCAACGATCTTTGGTGGACCAGGAACACGTCTGCATTCTTCAAAGCCAACCGCGAACTGAAGAAGTGCCGGTAAGCTGTATAATGGCATAATTTTTTTTTTCAACTTTGGTGCATATCTCTGCCATTTTTGGGAATTTTTTTACCAAATTTTCAACATGGGTTCTTTGGACCCCACCTCATGAACTCAGTCACTGTCATTTTGTTATTCAAGTCTCGAAATGTGATTTTGCGGTCACTGCGTGGAATCAACTTTCGGGACCGAGTAACAAAATGACAGTGTCACAGTTCATGAGGTAGGCCCCCAAAAACCCTTTGTTGAAAATTTGTAGAAAATTCTCAAATGACTGTTTTATGAAAGTGTTGCCATACGAGTTCCTACTCTCGCTTAGTAACTTTGGAGAATTTTTAATATTTTCACTTTAGATTTTCAACATTGCCATTTTACCACACCTCCTTATGAATAGTACAGCTATCATTTTACACATCTCGCTCAAAATGTGTTTTCGCACATGTAGCGCACATTAGCACGGTCGGTGTGCAAAAGCAATGTTCAGGACACATTAAGAAAATCACAGTGACACTGTTCATGGGCAGAGGTGTTAAAATGGCTATGTTGAAAATTTGGTTATTATTCCCAGGAATGTAGATAACTTGGAATTACTAAACTACGAACCGTTATCGGTTCAAATTCAGGCCGACTTATCCGGTTGGTCAAGGTTACCTTTAAATTTTTTTCAAAGGATCGAGACCATTTATATGATCATTTTGCCAAAACTATTGTATTTATTTCAAAATATTCCTACCTTTCCTTCCACCTTTTATTTTAAATCGTGGGACAAAACTATATCGAATTTTATCTGAAATAGCCAGAGGCCTAGCATCAGGCTGTCTTTATTGCAACTCCCACTTTGCCAAGGTGGAGCCAACCTACTTAATTTGAAATGCTATGCTCTTGCAGCCATTATTTAAATATTATCCTTATGGTTGTCTCCAACTTATGAGGCACCCTGGAAGGATTTGGAATTTGCTTTAAATGACCTTTATGATATAACAAAGGTGGCTTGGCCTCAGTAACTAACATTCCTCCCTTGCGGGATTTTACACCTTTTACAGCCCAGATTTTAAAATTATTGTATAGGCTGAAAACACGAAAGGGTTTCAGGGAATTTTTTTCCTTTTATACACATATTTCAGAGGATGTCAATTTTTTTCCCGCTGCCACAGATCATACCTTCACAAAATGGAGAAGAGTGGGGCTCCAATTTTTCAAGCAATTTCTTCCTCAGGGGAGAAATTTCAGAACAGGATTGGTTGCGAGCATCCCCGTTGGCCTGCAGGATAACTCATTCTACTATATGGCGTGAATTCGCCTGGAAATGTCATAGCAGGTTTTTTCGCTCACCAGCCATCCTTAAAGTACCTCCCTTCCTCCTTTGGCAGGTGTTGTCGGAAATGTGCATTTTCACACGCCGACCTAGGCCATATTTTCTGAACATGTCCACTATTGACATCATATTGGTGTTTATTACAACAGGAGATGTTGGACTGCCTGGGAGAGGTGGTTGAGTTTACTGCCGAGATGGTCCTGCTGTCTCTATTTTTCCCTCACAGGCCATCTTGGTACCAAACCTTGTTACCTATTTATATTGTGGCAGCCAGAAAGGCCATAACAAGGCAATGGATGTCCCCAGTAGCAGTAGTTCCCACTATTAAAGACTGGAGGGGGATGGTTTCAGATATTTATTATATGGAATCTCTTATGGCTAAACTTCATAGTAAGCTCCCTGTGAATGAGGTGTCATGGAGGCCTTGGGTGATGTCTATATCTATGAACAATCCAGATTTTATTCCTTGAAATGTTTTATTTAACAACCGGGGGTCTTGGTCTTGGACAATGCCCAGGTGCAGCCTTTACATTTGTAATACTAATTTCTTGTCACATGAAGGAACATACATTGCAATGAGCTGGAGGGGGTTGAATGTCTGTAAAATAAAAGCTCAGTCATACTGTAATGGGGATACCTTAATAAGATAATATGGTCTGGATTTACTTTTATTAATCATATACAGATATATTGTAAATGATCTAAATATCATATTAAGACAATAATGACTGTACTGCATAATCTTCCTGGGCATAAAGTCTCCACCACTCAGTCACACTAATGGTAAGTTCGCCGGAGGCGCTAGGACCAGCCAGGAGCAAAAATTTTTTAAGAAGGGTACCTGAGATGGAGCCATGAGGAGTGGCACCACGAGCTCTGGCTCGTGCAGTAATGACTATCTCAGCGCCACCCACCAGCCGCCCTCAGTTGCTTTTTTCCCTGGCCGAAAAGCGCTTTCAGCGCGACATTGCTCGCCCACCGGGAGTTAAACTTCACCAGCAGCAATAGTTCAGTTTATTGTTTTGTAGAATTATTTCAAATCAGTACTGATTATATATTTTAATTGTACAACAGAAGTTTTCAGCCCTCCATTGATGGAGTCAACCATGAGCGGGTCAGATGACGGTAGGGAGACTTTGTATGAAAGCTGTTCTGTCAGCCAGGCCAGGTCCAGTCCGCCGCCCTCCCCGGGGTGGGGAAGGGGGGGTCTGACAATGGATAGTCCAATGCTCAGGGGTGGCGGTCCCCAAAAGCATAAAAGAAAATGGTCCCATTCTCTGTGCCGTTTGGCCTCGAATTCTTCTTCGACATATAGGTTGAAGAAGAAAAGGTATCACTCGAGGTCTCCCTCTGACATGTCTGCACGTAGACGGTCAGTTACTAGGGCCAGGCACTGGACTCCACCTCTGTCGAAGTCGCCGGTTTCTGTCTCTAGTAGCCAACCTCCTCGACACTAGAGCTTCTCCCCACCTGTTGGAGGAACGTCCGATGAGCAGTTTCACCAGTAGGCTGCTCTTATGGAGCAGTGGGATCGGAGGTTGGTCCAGTTGCCCGAGCCAGTCACTCCAACGCCAGGGCCTTTGGACCATTCAGCTTTGGAGGGACGGGTAGGGTGGTTAGGCCTTCCTAGTCATGTGGGGCCTTCTTCGGTGCCGTTGACTCGCAGCTTGGGTGTTTATCCCCCTACTGGCGCTGCACAAGGGTCCACACCGATGCCTCTATCTCCAGCCAGTTTTCCCTCTTTAACCTCAAATTGCCTTTTTTTGACCTCTGGGACTCTCTCAGCGCCATCTGCAGTGCTGCGGGCTCTGTCTGCACCATGTGCTGTGTCGGGGGCTCTGTTGGTGGAGTCCGCAGCGCTGCATGCTCTGTCGGCGCTGTGCGCAGTGTCGTGGGGGCTTCTGTCGGTGCTGTCTGTGGTGCCGCAGGCTCTGTTGGCTCTGTGTGTGGCGCTGGTAGCTCTGTCGGAACCGTCTGCAGCACCACTTCGGCTAACACCTCCCTCCTTGTTCTCGCCGTCGTTGTCCTCTGTGGCACCTGGGACTGGTGCAGTGCCGGCTGGTCTTCAGGGGTTCTCAACTCCGATTATTTCTTCTTCCTCCTGATTTTCACTCCTTTCCTGTCTATACAGTCCCCTCCTGGACTGTCAGGAGATGATTTTGAGCCTGATCCAGATCTTCGCCTGGGTGATGAGGTTGATGACACTGCCCTGGGAGCAGGGATCAGTCATTCTGGAGAGTCTGTGGTTGAAGACCTTTAAGTCTCTGCTCAAAAATTTAAATTCTGCTCTTTCTCTCCAGACTACAGATCCTGGAGGCTTTTGCATCTCCAATATCTTCATGTCCCGGAGATCCCTATGGATTTAACCCCTCCAGTACAGCCCTCTTTTGAGACCCTCTCACAGATGGTGTGAAAGAATCCGTCTCTCATTCCTTCCATGACCAAATCCATAAATAGGAAGTATGCCCCTCCCAAGGATCGTCACAAGCCTTTGCTGATGTCATTGTGGTCCTGGCAGAGAACGATAAGGCTGTCCTTCCTCAAGGATCTACAGCCCGACCAATGAACAAAGAATCTCGCAAGATAGACACCTTAGGTAAGAGAGTCTTTGCTGCCTCAACCCTGGGTATGCGCATTGCCAGCTACCAGGTCTATTTTTCTCAATAATGAGTATGTACTTTGGCATTCCCTCAAAGAAATGGTAGAAGCTCTGCCCGTATCGGAAGCTATCTCAGAGCTTCTTCAAACCATAACTAGGGGTAACGAATCTAATAACCAACAGGTTAAAGCTGCAATGGATGCCTGTGATACTGCCTCCTGGGCGGTGGCTGGCATCTGCACCCGCCGCCACTCTTGGCTGCATACTTCAGGCTTCATGAATGATGCCCAGCAGCAGGTTATGGCCTTACCTTTTGACAGTATGTATCTGTTTGGGCCTCAGGTGGAACAAGATCTGGAGGCCACGCAGAAGACTAGGTCTGCCATTAAGATGGCTAGACCTGCACCCGCCCCCTCCGAGGGGGTGCGAACAAGCGTCAGTTTCACAACCGTCAGTCCTTTTGGGGCAGAGGCAGAGGAGGTTTTAACAAAAACCACAACCCTCAGCCACAAAAGAAAGTGCAGCAGAAGCCGCAAGGGCCCAAAGCGCCCAGTGCCACCTTCTGAGTTTCTGGACCAGGTCACACCTCAGCTGTCTGAGGGGGACTTCTCCTCAGCGGTGGGAGGATGTCTGACTCAGTTCTACAATCAGTGGAAATCTATAACATCAAACAAATGGGTCCTCCGGATAATCCGCGAGGGGTACTCTCTCAATCTTTCGGAAACCTCACCAGATCATCCTCCCAAATGACAGCCCAGTCTGTCAGCAGTACAGACAGACCTTCTTGCTTCCGAGGTACAAGGCCTTCTGAACAACAGGGCAGTAGAAATAGTTCCACTGGATCAATGAAACACAGGTTTCTACTCCTATTACTTTCTGGTCCCAAAGAAAACCGGCGGCATGCACCCCATTCTGGATCTCAGAAAGTTAAACAAGTTCCTTCACAAGGAGAAGTTCAGGATAATACCACAAGATACCCTGCTACCTTTGCTTCATCGACACGATTGGCTAGCCTCCCTGGACATGCAGGATGCCTACCAACATATTCTCATACACCCAAAGCACCACAACTACCTAAGGTTCGTGGCATTGGGTCAACACTTATCAGTTCAGAGTCCTGCCCTTTGGGCTGTCCTTGGTGCCTTGAGTTTTTACAAAGTGTTGTGCCACGGCCTCAGACTTCCTCACATCCATGGGAGTTCTGCTGAATCTCAACAAGTCACAGTTGCAGCCCTCCCAGAAGCTCCTCTTCATAGGAGCTCTTCTGGACACTTTCTGTGCGAAGGCTTTTCTTCCAGAGGACAGAAGAAGCAATTTCTAACAGATGTCTCGATACATCAGAGAACATAGCTCGGTTTGAGCTATCTCGATACAACGGATGCTGGGCCTCATGGCATCCTCGGTGTTCACTGTACCCTTAGCTTGTCTCCACATGAGAACCTCTCAGTGGATGCTTAGTACTCAGTGGTCCCCAACCACTCTCCCTCAATCCTTTCTCATCAAGGTGATGGAACCTCTGAAGAGGTCGCTCACCTGGTGGTCACAGGAGGACAATCTTCTGGAAGGATATCCCTTTGCCCCTCTGGAACATCAGATCTCCATTACCACGGATGCATCCCTGATGGGTTGGGGAGCCCACTGCCAGGATCTCCACACCCAGGGTACATGGACTCAGGACGAGTCCCAACTTCAGATAAATGTCCTGGAAATGAGAGCCGTCCCTATGCAGTCCGAGCCTTGAAGGACATACTCTGTCACAAGAACATTCTCCTTCAAATAGAAAACAAAGCAGTGATGTACTATATCAACAAACAGGGCAACGCACACTCTTACCCATTATGCAGGGAAGCAATGAGAGTGTGGGAGTGGTGCCTGGAACAGAAGGCTCTGATTCAGACAGTTTACCTGCCAGGAGTACAAAACAAGCTGGCAGACCGTCTCAGCAGAACGGAGACTGATCCTCATGAGTGGTCTCTCGACTTAACCGTCGTTCGGTCACTCTTCAAAGAGTGGGGAGCCTGGACCTTTTCTCATCCCCACTCAACGCAAAACTGCCTCTCTTCTGCTCCAGAAATCCAGGACCTGCCATTTTTTGTCAGGATGTGTTCAGGCTGTGGTGGACAAATCGCTTTCTATACGCCTTTCCTCCTCTTCCCCTAATTCAGAGGGTACTTCTCAAATTGGAGTCTCGTGGTGGGGGGGGGTGCAGAATGATTCTCATTGCCCCCTTCTGGCCTCGGCAGATATGGTTTCCGCTACTCAACAGTCTATCAGAAACCAGCCCAAAGACGCTTCCCCTTCAGATGAACCTTCTGACCCAGGGTCCCGTGGATCATCCCTACCTGAGGTCGCTTCACCTTCATGCTTGGTTCCTGAAGAGATAGAGGTGAATAGGTTCAGTGTTTCTCGTAGAGTTTCACATATTCTTTTGGCTGCAGGTAAGCCAGCCACTAGAAAAACCTACACAGCCAAATGGAAGCGTTTCTCTATCTGGTGTGCAAAATCCTCTTGGAACCCTTTTTCCTGCCCACTGAATAAAGTCTTAGAGGATCTTTTAGACCACTCAAATACAGGTCTGCATTACTCCACAATCAAAGTTCATCTTTGTGCCATTTCAGCATATCATGAGCCGGTACTTTCCATGTCACTGTCTCAGTTGCCTGTAGTTAACAGGTTTCTTAGGGATATTCTGCATACTAGACGTCCTATCAGACATCCAGTCGCAGCCTGGGACATTAAACTCATGCTAGACATGCTGACTCGTAAACCTTTCGAGCTTCTAGCTACTTGCAACTTGAAGTTCCTCACTTGGAAAACATCCTTCCTGGTGGCTATTACTTCGGCTCTTAGAGTTCCTGAAATATATGCACTGGTCACAGACCCCCGTACACTGTATTTCATGAGGACAAAGTAGTTCTTAGGATTCGTCCTAAGTTTCTCCCTAACATTGTCTCAGAATTCCATCTGAACCAACCTTTAGTCCTTCCTACCTAATTTGCAAACTTCCAGAATGAAGGGGAGCGTACCCTTCATTCACTGGATGTTAAGAGAGCGTTGCGGTTCTATCTAGATAGAACTAAAGAAACTCGCAAGTCTCAACAACTGTTTGTTTCCTTCAGCGGGACCCAGCTGAGTCAACCTGTCGCTATCAGATGTATTTCAGCGTGGCTGGTGGCATGCCTTTGCCACTGCTATACTATGGCACAGGTTAAGCTGGAAGGCAGAGTGTACGCTCACTCTACCAGAGCAGTCACGGCATCTCTGGCGGAAATCTGCAACGTGCCCATCGCAGATATTTGCAGTGTGGCTCCTTGGAGCTCCGTGCATACTTTCGTTAAGCACTAAGCCTTGGATGTCCATGCCAGACGACATCTGTAGTTTGGCAGGACCATTCTTAACAGACTTCTGTTCTAAGTATGTGAGCTCTTTATCTCCTGCTGCCCATCTCAGGGGATTATTTAGCTCGGTACTCACCCATTAGTGTGAATGAGTGGTGGAGACTTTATGTCCAGGAAAATATGGAAATTACGTACCTACCGTAATTCCTGATCTTCTTGTATGAAGTTTCCACCACTCATTCACATGCCCACCCACCATCCCCCGAGCTCACTTCTCTGTTTTTGGTTTTTACTCCCTCAGTGGCTGAGCTGTGAAGACTTTGTGGTTGACTCTTCTTACACGGGTCATTCAGACTATTTTATGTCCGATTTTTAGGTTAGTCCTTCTAGGTTAGTTACGCTGCACCTCCTTGGAAAAAAGGTACTGAGGCGGTTGGAGGGCCGACCCCAAGATAGTCATTACCGCATGAGCCAGGGCTCACGGTGCAGCTTCCTCGCGGCTACATTTCAAGCACTGACCCTCTTGAAAACATTTGCTCCTGCTGGGTAATAGCGCCTTCGGTTAACTGCACATTAGTGTGAATGAGTAGTGGAGACTTCGTCCAAGAAGATCAAGAATTAAGGTAGGTACGTAATTTCTATTTGTTGTCACATCCAACAAATAAAAAGAAATTAAAGAAAAAAAGAAAATTTGGTGACAAGTCCATAAAATGACTGTGTTACGAGCATGCATTACGCAATTTATTTATTTAGTTTTTGTTTACGGGGTAAGTACACTAGACAAGTTTTATGCCTATTTTCAGGAATGACCCGGGAGAGTACAAAAGGGTACAACAGGTACATTGATACAGTAATTGGTTCAGATGAATACATTCAGGTACAAAAACAGAAGAAAAGACAATTTTTACAGTTTTTACATTTACGTGAAGGTACACCCAGATACAGTGCTGGGGCAAGGTATAAGTTAGAGATAAATTCAATGACCAACAGGGCTGGTGAGGATTATGAGCATAGTAACATCATAGCGTCGGTCAAGCAAGGGAGGGGGGATTTGGACAAGGACATAGCGCAAGAGTGGTGACGCCAGAGCAGGAGAGAAGAAGCCGGCACCAGTGGACACCGGGAGGCTAAGGAGGCTTAGGACATTCACAGCGAGAAGCCACCTTAAGATGATCCCACAGTAAATTCACGAATTTGTAATATTTTCAATCCAGATTTTCAACATTGACGTTTTTCCACACCTCCTTATGAACAGTACAGCTGTCATTTTTCACACCCTGGCCGAAATGTGTTTTTGCACTTCCAGCACTGAATAGCACGGTCACTGTGGGAAATTAGTGTTCGGGACAGATTAAGAAAATCACAGTGACACTGTTCATGAGTGGAGGTCTCAAAATGCCTATGTTGAAAATCTGCTATAAAAATCCCCAAACTAATTACATTATGAGTGTACATTGCTCAGTTTCTACCGTGACTTCACCAGTTTTCTGTATTTTCACTCCAGATTTTCAACAATGCCATTTTTTACACCTCCTCATGAACAGTACACCTGTCACTTTTCACATCCTGTTTGAAATGTGTTTTCACACCTGTGGCGCCAAATGGCGCAATCTCTGTGCAAAATCACCTTTTGCCTAATGAACTGATAGTGGCACTGTTCATGCGGTGGGGTCACAAAAAAACCATGTGGAAAACTTGGAGTAAATATACCAAGAAATGCCCAGGGTGTTAGGGTTTTCGACCCTAACACCCTGCCCCGTAGGGACTGACAGGCGCCAGGGGTGTGACTTGGGATTGTCAACAGTAATGCTCATGCCATTCCACCCCCACCCTGCAACCAGTGACAGACATTGAAGTGCACCTTGGACCCTGTGCCCCCAGAGTTCACCCCATTATATACTCCTCAGTCAAATACTGCAGACATGGGGCATTAGAATACTATCCGTTGATGGACTATATATAGGATATATTTATGCTGGACAATCGCTTTAGAAAGGGGAAATGATCTCTGGGTAAAGTATTGTTGAAGGATCAAAAATTGGAGTACTGTATTACTTAAGCCACTGGGAGGGAGTGAGAGCTTGACTTCAGAGGGGTGCTCATATCTACCCAAACACAGGAGTTCTTTGGGAGGGCTTCCTTCTGTTTATAGGTCTGCTAAACCCCTGGGGCTGATAATAAAAACTAAACGTAATGTTTACTGGGAGGGTTGGGAGCTGGGAGCTGGCAGCATTGAACACCAGAAAGCCGTCACAGCATACCCATGTGACTACCCTCTCCCTCTACTGTGCGCACACTAGCCAGAAGAGGGTAAAACACAGTTTGTTTCCATCATTCCTTCCCTCACTACTGGTCTCCACATGGAGGGGTGAGATGGGGAAGAGACAGAGGGTTTTTTTTTTTTTCACCTCGAGTATCACTAAGAGGGGAGTAATACACCCTCTAAAACCTCAAATAGTTATAAAAAAAAAAAAAAAAAACTATATTCTTAACTTCAGGTTCAATAACAGTTATAAACCGAGATGTTTCACTGTATGTTTGTGTTAACAATCAAAGTTACTATTTTTCTGTTTAAGTTTTTGGAAGTGATGTGTGCAGTCCCTTTCAAGGGCTCTTAGGGGCCCCCACGAATTCAAATTATCTATCATGAGGGGATTGAAAATAATTACTTATAATGTTCAGGGATTTCATAGCCCAGTAAAAAGAGCCAGAATGTTGCAGGAACTGAATAGGCTATGAGCAAACGTATATTTACAGGAAACTCACCTGGGGGAGGTGGAACACAGAAAATTGAAGCAATCTTGGATTGGAGAGGTTTACGCTTCACATTATAAAGGTCACACTGGGAAAATGGGAGTGGTTATTCTCTTGCGGAAAAATAGTCCATTACAAGTCCAGGAGGTACAGACAGACCCCGAGGGCAGAATTGTGAGAGTGAATGGGGAACTGGGGGATAAAGTGTTAAACATGATTAATATATATGCTCCAAACGATGATCTAGGGCATCATGATTTCTTCCTGAACACTCTGGCCGAGGGGGGACTTGAATCTACAGGGATAAACATCATAGGAGGAGATTTCAATACGGTGCTTAACCCAGTGTGGGACAGATCGAGTGGAATGGGCAGTGTTTTGGGGGGGTCCAAATCAACTACAACATTGCAAAAAATTATTTAAGAATTTGGTCTATTAGATATCTGGCGTCACCAGGATATTGGGGCCCGGGATTACAGTTTCTTTTCACCTAAACACCAATTGTATTCTAGATTGGACTTCTTTCTGCTGTCCACTGAGTGGGCACATGCAGTGGGTAACACCAAAATTGAAATCTCGACGATTTCAGATCATGCACCTGTTAGTGTGGACATAAGCTTTGAACCTACAACAAGGGAGGCATCATGGAGGCTGAATGTTAGCCTATTAAGTAGAGGTGATTTCAAGAAGCTGATGACCAAAGAGACAAAGCTATTCCTTGACTTAAATCAGCAGGGCTCCCCCTCCCCATCCATACTATGGGATGCGTTAAAGGCATACTTGAGAGGCAAGATCATATCTTATGCCTCATACCTCAAGAAACAGTTCATACAGCAGCAAGTACAGTTTGAACAACAGATAGAAACTTTAGAGACCAAACATAAACTAGACTGAGACCAGACTAAGGGAGACACGGAGAGACCTTGACCACCTATTGGACCTAAAAATAGAGGGCCGCCCATGCTACACTAAGCAATGATATTATGAGCATGGTAACAGGGCGGGCACTATATTGGCAGCTCAGCTCAGAAGAGAGGCAGTTAATAGGACAGTCCTCAGGCTTACAGGTCACCTTAATACCCCACTGGTAATTAAACCAAAGGACATCGCCCAGACATTTGCGAGCTACTATAAGGCACTTTATACTTCCGAGAGAGCCCCCCAACATGCCCAAAATGTGAATGAGTATCTCAGGATGCTCAGATTACCTTCAGTCAGTAAAGGGGAGGCAGAGGCCCTGGGAGCGCCAGTCTTTCTAGACGAGCTAAAACAACAGGTAAAAAACCTAAAAAATCAAAAAACACCAGGCCTTGATGGGTTTCTGTTAGAATTCTACAAGAGCTGACTGCCCGACCTTATGCTGCCCCTGTGGAATGCCATTAACTCAGTACTGCAGGAGGGTGAGCCAGCTCCCCTATCTTGGAACCATGCCCAAATAGCAGTACTTCCCAAACCAGGTAAAAATCCGTTGGTCTGTGACTCCTACAGACCAATGTCCTTGTTGAACACAGATCTTAAGTTATTTACAGGGATTTTGGCAAATAGGCTCCAACAAATTATTGGGACAGTGATACATCATAATCAAACAGGTTTTATCAAAGACAGACTTATTCAAGACAATATTAGGAGATTTTTAAATATTGTCTCATCCCAGAAAACCAAAAAACATTTCCAAATTGCCATAGGGGTTGATGCGTAAAGGGCCTTTGACTGGTACTTTTTATAACAGACTTCAACTAAATTTGGGTTGGGGGACAAGTTTATTGGAGCTGTTAAGGCTCTTTGTGCACAGCCGGAGGTAGTTGTAAGGGTCAATGGCTGCTTATTAGATAGATTTGGTTTAAGCAGGGGCACCAGGCAAAGCTGCCCCCTTTCCCCTCTCCTTTTTGCCCTGTCCCTGGAACCTTTGTCAGCTACAATCAGGGAGAATGACCTAATCAGAGGAGTGGAGGCAGGCGGAGTTGCACATAAAATTGCACTTTACACAGATGATGCATTGCTTTTCCTGTCCGACTCCTCAGGGTGTCTACCCCCCTTTTGTCGGTATTGTCGGAATATCAAAATCTGACGGGCTACAAAATCAACCAAAATAAATCAGAAGCCCTCCTTTTGAGTAGAATCCCCCTCAAGGTTTCAAAGATAATTTTCCATTTACATGGGCAAAAAAGAACACAATTCGGTATCTGGGAGCCCAAATTTCAGTTGATACCACTTTACTATATGCAAATAATTATAAAAAAATTATTACACACCATAAAACAAGACATGACGAGTTGGAAAATTCTCCTCCTATCGACCATTGGAAGAGCTCAGGTGATCAAAATGAATGTTCTACTCCAGTTCCTGTTTTTATTCCAAAGTCTTCCAGTTACGCTTCCTGAGGATTTCTGGAGAGAACTTAATACTTCGTTAGGAAGGAAGTTTGGGGAGAGGGCATATCTAGATTTTCTCACAAGATACTCTCGGCACCCAGGGAGGCAGGAGGCTTGGGTCTTCCAGACTTCAGAAGCTACTACGTAGCATCCCAGGGTCCCTGGATCCTTTCCTGGTTGAAGCAGAAGGAGGAGGAGACGGGGTTTGTATGCACTAGAAAAAGAGCAGCTGACAGACATGCCATTATGGGCATTGCCAATGGCCAAACTCACCAAATCTTTTTGGACCAGAATATGTAACCCATGGACCAAACATAGGGTAGGCTCTTTAATAAAAATTAAGGAAAAAATAGGTGCCCTGAATGAGCTTGGCTAATTGTTACTAATCAGGTACCACACAGATTTTATTCCACCAACTATTGATAAAGGGTATATATATATTGGGAACAGAGGGGGTTGGTGTGTTTTTCCCCACTTCTTTTCCAGGGGTACTTGTATGAGCTTTGGTCAGCTGAGGCAGCAATATGGTCTACGGAGTGAGGATCATTTTAGATACCTCCAGGTGAGGAATTCTCTTTTCCAGACTAACCACCAAGAATTAGTCCTGAGACCCCGCACACCTCTGGAGGATCTCTTTTTTTGGTGGGATCGGTTGGCAGTCAAATTAAAGCCTATTTCCCAACTATCTGAGCTTCTGATGGAACATGTTCTTTCCCCGACTAATAAAATCCGGTTACAATGGGAAAAAGAAGCAAACATACAAATATTACCATCCACATGGTCCCTGAGATTAGGACAAGGATGGGCAGTTACATCATCCCCTAATTGGAAGGAATTTAATTGGAAATGAATCAGTAGGTGTTTTTTGACTCTCACCAGGACCAAATACTTTGCTGCCTCGAACACTGACCAATGCTGGAGAAACTGTGGTGCGCAGGGCTCCCACCGGCATATCTTCTGGGACTGTTCCAAGTTAAGACCTTTTTGGCAACAAATACACGCAGAGATCCAGGCCATTTTGAACTTCCCATACCCATGCTCCTTTCAGGCATTGACATTAGGAATTGATATACCCTTGGTGAATGCCAAGGGGAGACATAGGCTTTTTCACATCTTAAGATTAGTAGCCCTGAAACGTATCCCTATGTGGTGGCTCTCCTTGAACCCCCTAACACTTTCTTTATGATATCAGAAAATGGAGGAAGTAGAGAGAATGGAGAGGATTACAGCCTCTATCCATTTGAGCGTAGATAAATTTATATCCATCTGGTCACCCTGGATTGTCAGAACTTCTGGTCCAGTTGGAGCCCTGGGGGAGGGAAGGCAGACCGAGAATGTTACCCTGGATTCAGTCTAAAATTATATCTGATTTTCCATGAAGATAGAAGACACAGATTACACACTTCAAGTTGATAAAAAGTTGTTTATTATTTATTGTGGTTATGTTAAGTAAACCTTTTAATAAAGTCTAGAAGGGTTGATGTGACTTGGAAGGGGTGTGCCCCTCTGGTGAGTGGAAGTTGTTACACGGGCGGAAATGCTGTTCAGCTTCCCGGTCCTTCTGCAGCCAAGAGTGGTCCATGTCTAATCCTACACCCTATGGGACAAGAAATGAAAAGTAAAAGTTTTAATATCTGTCAACCAACATAATGTATTGAAAATTACTCTAATTGTGAAATGATAAATTACCTGTAACTTAAGTTAGGCTTGAAAGAGCCGAAGTATGCTTTGTATGCTGAGAAATAAAAATAAAGTTATAAAAAAAGAAACTCTTGATGGAATTTATGGGTTATAATTTGTTTTTAAAATCTACAGAATGATTAAGCAATAAGGCACGACAGGGTGTGGGTTATTGGGGGATTTACCCACACCTTGTGTGGTGTGTCACGAGGCGCAGAAGTGGTTAAATCCCCAAATAACCCACACCCTGGAGTGCCTTATTGCGATTACACAATGGATCCACATGTAAAATACATTTTAAATGTGTTTAAGTATGTTTTTCATAAATGCCATTTCTCAGCTGTGTGTTATTGCAGGATATACCATGGTCATGGGATGCGTTTTGACCAATGAGGTTACAGGATTTCCTGATCCCATTGTATAATAGTGTTTACATAATGTAAGTCTGTGTCAGATCTGGTTAAGTTCTGCCACTGCCTTTTTTTTTCTCAAGTGACTAGCTGAGCTCCCTATAGACTTGTCTGGAAAGCTTGGAAATGAACTCCAGCCAATCAAATCAGGGGAAGACATGCAGTTAGGAGTGTTGTGAAGTTTAATTTGCCAGTGAATTGTTAGCAAAGTGCCAAACTTTATGCTACGTTGCCAAACTTTGTGCTGTGTGTACACTTTGTCAGTAATTCACAGTGCTAAGTTTAAAAAAATGCTCAAAATATTTAAAACTAAGTTTCCATCCAGCACCATCTTGTAGGACCCTATCTCATCTTCCCACAGCCTGGTCACTATCATAGTGAACTTCTCCCCCACCCACTCTGCAGCATCCAGTCACACTCTGCTGCTCCCCCTCCCCCAAACTCCGGAAAAATAATCACTAAAACTCTCCTTGTAGGAGTGTGGATATGTTGTTCATCTATACCTTTGGCATGTCCCCTTTCTCTTTAAGACGAACCGGAAGTCTTCAAGTTGTCTCCTCCCACCCACCCGGGTGGTATATACCTCGGCTCTGCCCCATGATGCCAGATCTTCCTTTCCGCTGGAAGATTCAGGTTGCCTTCCTCGTGCTCACGCATCTTGTAGGCCCTGGCTTTCAAACTTTCGGTCATTCCAAAAATTTGCATTGCCCACGTTAGCGTTTGCAAGTTTGCTGTTTTGATTATGGAAGACAAGTCTTCCCCTGGATTTCATCAGTGTCTTTGCGGCCAGAAAATGTTGTGCACCGATCCCCACACCGCATGCGTCTATTGCCTTGGTGTTGATCATGACACCTCAAAATGTGATTTGTGTATCACCTTTCATCCCAGCATCCTCGACAACCGTCTTGCATGCCTGAAGCTGGGGAGGCTGGAGAAGAGGAACCCTCCGGTGAAATCCAACGAGGCTTAGTGGGCAGTTTCTGCGGCTGCGGGATCTGCCAAGCAATTGGGATGCATGCAAGTGTTCGAGGAGGAAGCGGCTCGTGCTGCAGAGACTTCTTGGAGCTTCTTTGTTCCACTCAACCTGGGCTCCACCTTCTCGGGTTCCTTCCAAGAGTTGTGCCAGTCTCTCCCGACCAAGGGAGAGGCACCTGCAGGCTTGCACTCCTCTCAGTTCCGTAAGCAGGAGAAGGATCTGGGATCATCTTCATCTAGACGGAGACGTTCTTGGGAGCGGGAGAGATCTTTATCCCAGGATCATGTGGTCTCAACTCCAGTCAAGATCACTTCTTCAGCTGCTGGCTTTTCAGCTTTGCCATCTGGTCAGTCGACCGAATTATCGATCGATGATGTTGAAATCGTGATCGATCCGATCTCACCGACACCAGCCGACGATTCCCTCGATCAAACCCTAATCTGGTCTTTCCAGATGATGAGACCCAGCCTGATGGAACTCCCATCGAAGAAGTGGTCCCTGATCCTGGGAAATCTCCGGTCCTGCCAGTGTCTCCCGAGTGACCACGTCGGCCCATCCGATCCCTATCGAGGTCTCGGACCCCTTGACTGACAGGCCGAGGAAGAGCCATAAACGCTCTAAAAAGAGGCGCTGCCATCATTCCTCCTCGTATAAGGAGAGGCTCCGGAGGAAACTCCATCGGCGCTACGAGGACCTCATGTGGCAACGGTAAATTTTAACTGTGCACAAGCTGACTCTGGCTTACACCGGACATTACCTGGCTTTCGCCTCCTGGGCCAAAGCCAACTCCTTAGGAGCCAGTTAAATCATTTCTTCAGCCCGCGGAGCTGACAAAACCATTTCAGCCCAAAACGGTCTCTCTACTGATTGTGATGGAACCACTGCCCAAACAGCCTGTGGAAGGGGCTTCTTCCAAAGAAGATAGACCAGACACAGGGCTTCCCCGGCGATTGTCAGTCACGGTCACCCCAGAACACCCTCGGCGAGTCAAAGCTGACGTGGGTGGTCAGCCGTTATACCTGGATTCCTCGGATTCGGACATCACCAGGTTGCATTTTCATCCAGGTGATGATGAATCAACCACTGGCTTAGAGACAGAGGAAGGTCCTTCATCTTTTCAAGGGCTCCTTCGCCTCATCTCTGAATCTGCAGGGATGTCCCTGGAGCCAATCCAAAAAAAGGCAGAGTACCCTTTTACGGACATCCTTAAGAGAGAGAACCCCGACGGAGGCCTTTCCTGTGGCTGAGGCTATTGTCGGCACAGCCCTAGAACTTTGGCAGTGCCCTGCCTGTTGTCCAGCTCCGTCTGCCTGCATGGCCCACAAGTATGTGGTGCCCATGGGGTCCCTTGCGGGGTTCACAGAGCACCCTTTGGCTGAAAGCCTGGTGACCGCCTCTGTGTTTGGGCATACTGGCAGTTCTTCCGACACTGACCAACCTCCTGATAGTGTCCAAGCTGTTGGACCATTCAGCCAGGAAGGTCTATGCAGCTTCCTCCTTGGGCCTTCATCAGGCAAGTTCGGCCATCATGGCACACTTCTCTCACACCCTTCTAGGGTCGCTGGATGAAGTCCTCCCACATCTCCCCGCAGACATGCAGACCATGGTCAAGCAGGTCCGGGATCAAGGCTGAGCTGTTGCCAAACAGCAGCTTCAGACGGCCCTGGACATTGGGGATTCTTGTGCCCGCTCGATGGCTGCCACAGTTGCCTCTCATTGCAGGGCTTGGCTGAGGCTCTCCTCCTTTCCAGCTGATACTCAGCACAAACTAGCTGATGTGCCCTTCCTCAGAACTGACTTGTTTGGCCCAGGAGTGGCTGGTCACCTTCAGCGCATTGAGCAGTCCAGTGCCACTTTGGATGCTACTTCTGTCAAGGGTTCTTCAGGCAAGAACCAGCAGAAGAAAAAAAAGAAGCCTTTTTGGCATTCTTCCCCCACGGCTCAGCAATCCTCCTTTCAAGGTGGACAGCAGCACCATCAACTGCAGCAGGCTCAAGCTTGTTTGCCCTCGGCCCAAGCCCATACCCCAACAGGCTGAGGTTCAGGTCCTGGAGCCTCCTCCTCCAAGCCTGCTCAGTGACGGAGTGGGGACTATCAATCCGTCTCTCGTCACCTCAGCTCTGGGTCCTCTCATGGGGGGCCAGCTCTGCCACTTCCTTTCCAACTGGTCCGTTGTCACTTTGGATAGGTGGGTTCTCGAAGTGGTCAGTCAGGGACTGCCTCTGGAATTCAAGCAGTACCCTCCAAACCAAGCCTGCCCCCATCACTCAGCTCCTCCTCAAGGAGCCAGTCGCTCCAGTGGCGGATCCTCCAGCAGACCCAGGCTTTGTCTCTAGGTACTTCCCGGGCCCCAAGCAGACGGGGGGCTGGCACCCCATTCTAGATCTGCACGACCTGAATCAATATCTCAGGTCACGCACCTTATGGATGGTCACTCTGTCCCAGATCATACCATCTTTGGAGTGAAGCTTGTGGATCTTCCTGGACTAAGTCTTCATCACTCATTCACACTAGTGGGATAGCGCCGGAGGCACTAGGACCAAACGAGTGCTAACATTTTTCAGAAGGGTTGGCGCCGAGACAGGACCACGCATGCGCAACACCACGAGACTAGCTCGTGCCTGTGCAGGCTATCTCATCGTCGACCCTCCAACTGCCTCATTTCCTTTTCTCCTACCGTTGAGTGCGCTTGGATGTCGACGTCACTTGTCTGCCAGACTCAAAGTTTTCGTCTATACAACAGCAACTTTTAGCCATTTTAGTATTTGTTTTATTTAACTTTGTTAGTGGTTTTTTCTTATTCCACGAAGAAGAAAAAGATTATGAAGAAGAAAAAGAAATTCTCACCTGCCATCAACGGAGTCGTCCTTAGACGGTAGTGGTGACGGTAGGAAGACTTCGTTTGAAAGTTGTTATGGCAGAGTGGCTGTGTCCAGTCCACTGCCCTTTGCTAAGGGGGGGGTCCAACTACGGACAGTACTGTGCTCAGGAAGGGGGGGGAAGACAGTCCACTGAGGCACAAATCTGGTGGTTCCGGGGATCCAGCTTCACTTAACCTCGAGCTCTTCTTCCTCGTTGGGGAAGAAGAATTGGTGCCGCTTGAGGTTGTCGTCTAGTATGTCTGCATGGGGACTGTCTGTTGGAAGGGGCGATAGGCCTGAACCGACTTTGGTGGGTTCCCCTTGGTCATGCCCTTAACTGCCGCGTTCTTCAACTCTGGACTCCGTCTCTGTCCTCGATGGAGTTCCAGTGAGCAGTTTCACCTCTGGGTTGCTCCTGTGGAGCAGGGGGTTCGACTCCTGGCCGGGTCGATTGGATCAGGATGTGCGCGGTGCCCTCCTGGTGCCTTCACCATCGTGTCGACCCCTCGTGCCTACCCCCTCCCTCTTTCCTTGCAGGGGCCAGCATTGCACCTCTTTTTCCTTTCACCTCAGGATTTTCTCCATTGACATTCTCCTCGGCACCACGGGCGATGGCATGGGTGGCGCAGCAGGTCCAGCGCCATGGAGGTGCTGCTGGAATTGGCGTTGATGCCGTGGGTGGCACCACTGGAGTTGGTGTTGGCACTGTGGGTGGGCACCACTGGTGTTGGCGCTGTGGGTTGGCACCATGGGTTGGTGTCAGTGCCGCTGCTGTTGGTGCAGTTACTGCCCTATGGTGCCGCGAGTGCTGTTGGTGCTGCGGGTGCTGTTATTGGTGCCATTGGTTCCGGTGCCACTGGTGGTGCCGTGGGTGTCTGCGCTGTGCACCCGTGGGTGCCAGCACCGATGCTGCACACCCCGTGTGGCACCATGCACCTGCGGGTGCCTTAATGGCGCCGGGTCACCCATGTGGGTGCCGGGAATGCCTTTGGGTGCCGGAGGTGCCTTGGTTCCATGCTGCCATGGGTGCTGGGGTGCCTATGGGTTCCACAGCGGGTGCTCTTGGGTGTCGTCCAGGATGGCATCGGCACTGCTTGGTGCCATCTTGTATCACAAGTGATGCTTTTACCACGGGCAATGCCAGTTGGTGCGGTCAGGCAGAACTAGTGCTGGATTTTTCCCTCTGCAGACCTCTTCTTCCACGGAGCTTGTGACAAGATGTTTTCCACAGGATGAAGTCCTGTTCTGCGGATTATTTTTCCACAGATCTTAGTGAGTGGCAGTCTGCGTGGAATCTTATGACATCCAGCGGTTTTCCACTGATAGAACTCTTCTGCCAGCGGAATCCCTCATTCTGCTTAGCACTTTCTCGGCTCCTTAAGTGGTGCCGAGCTCCTCGACATCCTTCCTGATGGCAGAGTCTCTAGTGGCTCTGTCCTAGGTCCCTCTTAAGGGGCCCTTCTGGGGTAGAAGTGCATCTAGATAAGTCTCTCCCTATCCTACTTTTCAGTGATACAGCAGATGACTCATTTATAGACTGGAAGGCAAGCCTTCTCTATCACCAGACTCCGTGATGGAAGATCTTTTCAATTGTTCTTCAGTGAGGGGGTCCACTATGGTACTTCAGACTGCACCCATGGGCCAAACGCTTCTGTGTCTAGACTCTTTTCAGTAATCAGGACAATTGCATTCAGTGGAACATTCTAATTCAATGGTCGGGTGTCATACAGCTCTTCCGCTCCTTTGATAGGGGCATGTGGCTGCCTTGTGATACTGTCCCTTCAGTGGCTTCATCGGCACAGGTGGTTAACATCTCTTCAGCTGTGATTATTGGTCTGGTCACAGTTTCAGTTATGGACGCTCAGGCTCCTCCTGCCCCTCAGATGGACAACATCTTCATCATTTTTGTATCCAGCAATCCTTGCGAATTAGCAGCCTGAAAGCCTTGTCAGACCCGGACTAATGGTTAAAAAAAAAAAAAATTATCACAGAACAGGGCCTAGCCAAAATTACCCGATACCATCCTTTTGGATCTGGTCAAATACTGCCTCAGCCCCTGAGGCAATCATCTCTAAACTACGGTAAAGAGTAACTGACTTCTTCTACCCCTGGGGGAGTCCAGTCCAGCGGAGGTATGGGTCATCTCTTTTCTCCAAGAGAGATTTCTCTTAGTCAGAGACATTTCCTAGACCTAGGCAACTGCCCAGTCTGTTTGTCCCCCTTTTTAATCAGGCTTTCTTCTGTTGATCAGAGCCTTGCAGCAACAGAAGTGACTCTCCAGCGAGACGGAACTCAGGATCTTACTTCGAGTGGGAGCTCTTGCAGCAGGCTGTTACAATCAGGACTATGCTGCAGGCACTAGGACCTTCCGGAAAACTTCTCAGCCAGCAATACCCAGAAGGGACCACCTCCAGCGTGGGCTCCACCCTGGCATCAGCCCTGGTACAAAAGGGGGCGGACCCAGCTCAACCCCAGTTCTTTTCCCGCCACGTCCCACGCATGTGAAGAGTTCCTGCTCATTTTGACTTACCAGCCCAGCTAAAGAACATAGTTTTCAGCTTGTTTTACATTTTCTTCACTTAAAGTTTCGATGGTTTCAGCACCTACCGACACATGTTGTCACCATCATTGGTCTCCTCGACTGGGCCCCTACGTTAATAAGTACAGTTGTGGGGCGCCAAATCCCGTCTAAAGACGGTCATTGGCAGTGCGTTTTCTGCCTGGGGCCTGATCACGACACCGCGGCCTGTTCAACCTGTCAAACATTCACCAGCCTCACCGGGATCTGTCGCTTGAAAGCCCTGAAAGCGCATCTGCTGGAAAAGAAGATGGATCTGCACACCTCAGGAGAGAAGCAGAAGAAGAAGGACAAGTCTAAGCGGTCCCGCGAAAAAGATCATAGTCGGTCCCGGCACCGGTCCAGGTCCCGGTCTTGCTCCCACTCGTGGCCTTCTCCCAAGACATACTGTGGATCCAAGGGTTCAAGTGAGCATCCCAAGTCAAAAGACCAGGCTAAGGCTGGACCTTCGGGGGAGAGGCCAGCGAAGCCCAAGGTGACTTCGCTCAGGGTCACCAGTAAACCCTCGAGGCACAAGTCGGCCCTGGCCCCAAGGCCCCAGCGCTGCCAGTTGAGAGCGCACCTACGGAGTCCAAGGACACTCCCAGGCCCCCAGTCGGGTCTCCGTCGGTCCCCTTACCAACATCGGGTGGTGGGGCGATGGATCCAGACTCAGCCGGCGAAGAGGCTGTGTCATCATCCCCTAAGTCCTCCTCCCCGTGGGCTTTCCTGCGAAGGTTGACATCCCGGATATTCCATTTCCTGGGAAAGCAGCCTCTGTTTTTTCGAAGGATGGCATCCAGGATCTGTTTTGCTTCTGGTGGGGGCAGGTTCAGAAGCAGACCCCCCCCCCCGAAGCCTGCTCCGTCACCAGTCCCAGACCTTTGGGGTGAACCACAGCCAGGAGGTGCTTCTTCCCCAAGGAATACCCCGAGAGGCCGCTGCCTACACCTCCTCCTCCAAAGGCTCGTTCCCGATCATGGTCTGTAGACTGACACTGGCACTCTGCCAGATTGCGTAGCCAACGCCAGGTCCGGTCTTATACCAGGAGCTATTCTCATTCTGCTAGACGGGACTGCTCCACCATCAGTCCCGTGACCATTGTCGGTCAGTGAGCCACCAACGCTCAAGTGAGGCTGGCTATAAGGACAGGTCTGGCTACTCATCACCCAGTAGCCATTCCTCCCCTTCGTCGTCTACCTCTTCCTTTTTGGGAATTGGGGGTTCCCTGGGAGAGAAGGACTAGCCCTGCTCGCCTCCTGATGATCCCACTTTCATGGACGTCATGAGGCACATCCAGGCCTCCAGTGAGTGGGAAACGGAAGACCTGGATCCAGAACGCAGATGTTTGGCTAAGTACCTGAGGCAAAAGGAGCCCAAACCCTTGGTTGTTTCTCCTTTAGTGGACACTTTCCAAGACCTCACCAGAGTAAACCTGGAAGGGTCCGGCTTCAGTCCTGGCAGTTCTGAAAATATCGGACAGGCTGTATAGAGCCCTGAAGGATGAACCATTCTTGACTGAACATCCTCAGGCGGACTCGTCAGTTATTACGGTTGCTCACGACAAATCTAAGCAGCCTAAACATCTCAGCTCACAGCCTCCCAACCCGGAAGCCTGCTACTTGGACCAGGTGGGCAAGAAAGTCTATTCTGCCTCCACCTGTTCAGTTAGGTCCCTGAATTTCATTACACACGTGGTCCAGTACCAGAATGTGTTACGGGAGCAGGGACAAGAGCTGGTTAATGCCTTGCCAGACACCGAGAAGAAAACAAAGATTCTGGACCTTCTCAAATCAGGCTCGGACGTAGGCACACATGTTTTGCATGCATCGTACGACACTGCAGATATGGCAGCCAGAGCAGCAGTGGCAGGTGTCTGCCTCAGGCGCTATTCCTGTTTGAGGGTCTCGGGCTTTTATTAGGATCTGCAGTCCAGAATCTGGGACTTACCATTCCAGGGTTCCATGTTGTTTGGGCTGGAGACGGAGTCTTTGATCTCTCACCTCCAGGAGTCAGGCAAATTCATCTGGTCTGTCCGCCAAATGTACCGTGGAGACCAGCGGAGACAATGAAAGTGGCCATTTCGGAAGCCCTCAGGTGGTCAAGCTCATGGTAACCAACTGGGCTAGAGAGGAGGCTTTTGGAGGAGAGTTGGCAACCAACAGCCTGGCGGCGCTCCTACCCATGGGCCCAAGTCCTCCCAGGCCTCTCTTCCCACCCCTGGCTCCACCCAGTGACTCCTTCCGACAGCCGCCCAGGCCGGAGGTACCAGGAGGTGGTGTCGCTTCTTCCTGTATCTTCAGGGATGGAGCTCAGTAACTTCGGACAAATGGGTCTTAGATGTCATAAGGAGAGGACACACCTTAGAGTTCACGGAGATTCTTCCAGTCACTCCACCAAGGTTCTCCATATATCCTCCTTCTCATATTCCTCTCATAGAAGGAGAGGTACAGGCCCTCTTGCAAAAACGGGCAATAGAACCAGTCCCTCTGAGTCAACGGGGAAAAGGGTATTACTTCCACTTCTTCCTGGTCCCAAAAAAGACTCAGGATCTTGGTCCCATTCTGGACCTAAGCTCGCTAAATCTTTAGAGTACAAAAGGTTCCGAATGGTGACCCTTCTGGGTCTTCTTCCTCTGCTGCACCAAGGGGACTGGCTTTTCTCCTTGAACATGCAAGATGCATATATGCACATCGGGGTCTTTCCCCCTCACAGGAAGTTCCTGAGGTTCCACTTCCAGGGGGGAGCATTATCAATTTCGAGTTCTTCCATTCGGCCTCTCCCTCTCTTCCACTCCTCGAGTCTTCACAAAGCGTTTGGCAGTAGTGGCTGCAGCTCTAAGGCGTCAAGGACGTTATGTTTTCCCTTACCTGGACAATTGGCTGCTAGTGGCCCTGTCAAGGTCATGCCTGCTTCAGGCTCTCGGAGATACCTATACACTCTTCCGAGACTTGGGGATCACCGAGAACCTTCCAAAGTCTTCCCCAGAGCCCAGCCAAAGACTAGTCTTTATTGGTGCGGTCCTGGATTCGGTCCGGGGCATGGCTTTTCTACCCCCGGAGAGGGGCGATCGCTTGCAAGAGATAGCGCATCGGTTCTAGTAACTCCTCAGGTCTCAGCAAGGACCTTCTTCAGACTTCTGGGGTACATGGCGGTGGCCATTACAGTTACTCCTGTGGCCCGCCTCCACATGAGAATCCCACAGTGGATGCTTAGGGTGCAGTGGGATCAGTGCTCAGATGATCTCGACCTCATTGTCAGAGTCACCGGAGCTAGTAAAGAGAATGCTTCTTTGGTGGATGGATCCACTCAATTTGGAAAGGGGTCCCTTTCCATCTGGAGCCCCTAAATCAGACCCTTACGACAGATGCCTCAGATTTGGGGTCGGGGGCGCACATGGGGACTTGCCAAACACAAGGCGTTTGAACCCCTGAGGAGCGCGAACTCCACATCAGTGTCCGGGAGATGCGAGCAGTCCTCAATTCGCTACACATTTTGCAGGAGGACCTCATGCCAGGCTCTCTTCTGGTTCAGATGGACAACATTTCAGTCGTCTTCTACATCAACAAGCAAGGGGAAGCTCATTCTTACCCCCTGTGCAGGGAGGTGCTGAGAGTCTGGTACTGGGCACTAGAACGGCACATCACTCTCCACAGTGCACGTTCCTGGTGTCCTCAACGATTTGGACGACAGTCTCAGCAGATCTCAGTCCAGGGTGCATGAGTGGGAGCTCCTACAGTCAGTAGCGGAACACCTGTTCGACAGATGGGGTCGTCCAGAACTGAACCTGTTTGCATCACCACGCAACGCCAAACTTTTCTGCTCGCGAGAGCCCGCAACTGGTGTTTTCTGGCCAGACGCGTTGTCCCTATGTTGGGCAGGGAGGTTTCTTTATGCCTTCCTTCCCTTTCCTCTTGTCCAGAGGATTCTATTGAAGTTACAAGCTGAGGGGGCACAAATGATTCTGGTTGTCCCGCTGTGGCCTAGGCAGATTTGGTACCCACTACTTCAGCGGCTTTCCAGGGAACCTCCAATTTCGCTGCCCAATATGCTTGCAGTTGCTGTCCCAGGATCAGGGCTCGCTGGTTCATCCCAATCTCTGATCCTTGCACCTTCATGCATGGCTCCTTCAGACGTAGCAAAGCACAGGTAAGGGGTATCGCCAGAGGTGGCGGAAGTTCTTGTGTTGGCAATGAAGCCCTCTACGCGCTCCACTTACGCTATGAAATGGAAGCGTTTCTGTTTGTGGACCTCATCTCACCATCTGGATCCCGTTTCCTGTCCAGTGAACTCAGCTCTTCAATATCTCCTCTCCTTATATCAACAAGGCTTGAGCTACTCCTCCAGTAAGGTGCACATTTGGACCATCTAGGCTTATCACGCCCTTTCGGGTGACAGAACCTTAGCCCAATTGGACGTGCCACGCACCCTTTTACGGGGGATTCTTCATATGAGACCTCCCATTCGGAAAATACTATCCCACCCTGGGACCTCCTTTTTGTGTTAGAGAAGCTTACCTTTCCTCCGTTTGAACCTGTAGCAGATTGTGAGCTGCGATACCTGTCTTGGAAGGTTTGTTTTTTAGTTGCTATTACTTCAGCTTGAAGAGTTTCCGAGCTTCAGGCTCTGATGTGTAAAGAGCCATACTTAATTTTCCACAGGGAAAGGGTTTCCCTGAGGACAAAACCCTAAGTTTCTTCTGAAAGTGGTCTCGAAGCTGACCCTCAACCAGTCAGTTGACCTTCTAGTTTATTTTCCTTCGCCCTCTAACAGAGGGGAGGCTCTCCTTCACACTTTGGACGTTCACAGGATGCTTAGGTATTACCTTAAGCGTACGGCTAATCACCGTAAATCAGAGCAATTGTTTGTGGCCTTTGCGCCACAACACTTGGGTAGACCAGTGTCCAAGCAGACCATTTCTAAATGGATTGTCCACTGTGTCTCTTTCTGCTATGAAAAGCACACAAGCCCTTCCAGGTCCGGTTAGGGTCACCCACCAGGGAGTGTTCTGTTTTTGTCAGGACTGCAGAACATATCCATCAAGGATATTTACATGGCCGCTACCTGGAATTCAGTGCATACTTCCGTAGAGCACTACAGCTTGGACATTGCCTCCAGATGCCATGCCGGCTTCAGCCTGGCAGTCCTTCAGGGACTATTGTCTTGAGCCTCTGTGTCCAGTGTACTCTCTTCCACCTCCCAGGGTCAATTACCTCTTTGGCGAGGGAATGCTTGGGATTCAGTCCTGATTGTAATAGCCTGCTGCAAGAGCTCCCACTTAAAGTAAGATAGTACAGTTACATAAGAACTTACTGTAACAGCAGATCTTCGAGAGGAGCTCTTGCAGCAGGCGTTACTCTCTGACCTCCTTCCCCTCTGAGGTGTACAGAATTCCATCTTCGTGCTTGGCTCCATTCTCCTGTCGGGGCCTGCTCGGACTTATGGGAACTGGGGTGGAGCTGGTCCGCATCCTTTCCTACCAGGGCTGACGCCGGGGTGGAGCCGACATCGGGGGCGGTCCCTGCTGGGTATTGCTGGCTGAGAAGTTTTCTGGAGGGTCCTAGTGCTTGCAGCATAGTCCTGATTGTAATAGCCTGCTGCAAGAGCACCTCTTGAAGATCTGTTATGGTAAGTTCTTACGTAACTGTACTTTCTTGCTTGCTTCAGCTTAACAGATGACATGTTCCTCTCTTGACCATAGGTCAAGTAGGTCTTTTTTCTGAGATGGCTTCTCAATATTCACATCTTTGGTTCAAACAACATGAAGTCTTGCTGTATTCTGACAGTAGCAGTGAGTCCCAACCTTTGAACTGCCCCGGAGATGAAAGAGTTAACTTTCCATGCCAAGCACGGAACGCTGAGCTCGAGCTCGGTTGAGACTCTGTCTGTTGCTGTTTAAACTCAAACCATCAGATTCTTTACTCCGCCTCACTGAACAGTCGTTCCGGAGATTTCTCCTTCTGCTCGGTTCAATTTGTCGGTTAAAGTACCGTTTTGCTCGGTTTTCAACCGAATTTAAACCGTAACCTGTTGGTTCAGTCTCTGTCTGTGGTATTTGTGAGTACTAAATAGGTTATATATTAATTCTATTCTGTGCGGAACTTGTAAACGGTTCATCGGTTCGGTTTGAACCGATCAAGTTGTTATAAAATCTTAAATTGTACTTTTAGTGTGTGGTTACCGGTTCTTATCGGTTCTAAAAAAAACGGATTTTATTACATTTTTTTTCCACGACCCGTGACACGGTCAGGAACCGATAAGCGGGTCTTGCCTGGCGGATTGCCATTAAAAGGGTAAGTCTGGATAGGACTGGCACAACATCTGAGAAACCCTAAAGAAAAACCGGGCCCACTGGGTTTCAACATTGTAGTGTGTGTGGGGAAGTCTTTGCTAAGGCTGACCCCCACACCACCTGTGTTTATTGTCTGGGGTTTGACCACCCCAATGCAGACTGCCAGATTTGTAAAAATTCTTCCTGCAGCTACCCTAGAAAAGAGAGTTGGTAGGCTCAAGGAAAGGGAGGCCAAAAGTCCGCTGAACTGATGATTAGCCCAGTTCGGTTCAAACCGAACCAGAAGGAGTGCCCGCTGACCAGGGCTAGACTTCTTCAGGCAAAGGAGATCCGATTCGGAGAGTCGGTTCCGCTAAGAGAACCAGAAAGGAAAATCAGCTGGTGTGGAGCCAAACTTTCCTCTCCAACCACTGAAGAAATAGCCAAAGCGATCAAAATTGTCCAGTCGCTTTCCTTCAGGTTCAGACAACCAGCACCATCAGGAGGCGCGCGTCTGGTCTGGTTCCACTCGGGTTCAAGATTATGATTTAGTGGAGTATTATGAACCAGAGGAGGAGGAAGAGGAGTATGGGGAAAGTGAATGTGGATTTGAAAGTCTGATGTGCCCATTGACCCGGACATCTCCCAGACAGACCTTTCAGGAGTGTCTCCTCCTAGGCTTTCTGAGTCCCTCTCATTTCATGTTTTACAAAAAAGTGATTAAACCTCCAGCTTCCTATGGAAGAAGCTGGGATGACCAAGAGGAGCCTGATTTTGTGGAAATGATGGATATCCCAGAGTTCAGAGAGACTGTCTATTCCTTGCATAAATCTTTTGGAAACAGACATTTAACATTTTAAAGACTCCTAATACTATACCTCCTGTGGATAAGAGAATGGACAAGAGGTATGCATTGTCAGGCTCAGATACGGAGTCCTTACACAACAATGCAGCCATGTTAGTAGTGCAGGCTGCAGCCTGTGACAAGGCAAATATTCCCTTGGCTTCACACCCCAGACAAGGACTCCAGGAGGATTGATGCCATGGCAAAGAAACAGTACATGGCAGCATCCTTGGGACTCAGACAGGCCAATTATATCGCTTATACTGCTAGGTATCAGAAATCCAGATGGGACACTGTCATGGCTTTAGCAAAACAGGTCCCTGGCCAGCTTGCCAAGGAGCTGGAGCAGGTGGCTGCTGATGGTATTGAGGCATCCAAGGTGCAATTCCATGCTGCAGCGGACTCAAATGATGTGTCATCAAGAGTCATGGCTACATCTGTGGCACTTTCGCAGAATGGCTTGGCTCAGATGTACTAGCTTGTCACAGGATACCCAGACTAAGGCCCTGGATTTTCCTGTTGTTGGTAATTCTTTGTTTGGAGAGCAAACAGAGAATTACATGAAGAAAATGGACGAGTATAGGACCACCTACAGGACTGCCCAAGGAAAGGCAAGCCACTCCTCAAAGGCATCATCCCAGGGGCAGGGGCAGGCCTTTTCATAGGCCTTTCTACCAAGCCCAGGCCTTCTCCTCTGCCTATGCTCAGAGGGTGTTCTTTAGAGGGAGAGGCAAAAGGGGTACAAGCAGACCTGCTTCCACCCCTCAGCCTAAACCCCCTGCCAAACAGGCACCCTGATGGGTTTGTCAGGGCAGATTCTCCACCACCTGTAGGGGGCAGGTTGGCTCACTTTGTCCAGGACTGGAAGTCTAACATCAGACAAATGGGTCCTGGAAGTAGTAGTTGGGACTGGTTCTCAGCTTCAAAAGATTTCCAAAGCTGAGAACCAGATCCTTTCCACCTGCAAACCCCTCAGAGGCACTTGCCCTAGAGGCAGAGGTCTCTTCCTCCTGGTCTCAGAGCTGTGGAAAGGGTTCCACCCCTACACCAGGGCAAAGGTTGTACCCAGGTACTTCCTCACCCCAAAAAGACAGGAGAATGGCCCATCCTGGATCTCAGATACTTAAACAAGCACCTTTAAACCAAAATTCAAAATGGTGACTCTGGGAATTACTCTACTCTCTCTAAGGCCAGGGACTGGCTAGTGTCCCTGAACCTCAAGGATGCCTACTTCCATATTCTCATCAGAAGCTCCCATCGAAGTACCTCAGGTTCGAGCTGCCCTCGGCCATTACCAGTTCAGAGCAGTGCCTTTGGTCTGACCTCTGCTCAAGGGTATTCACAAAATGCCTGGCAGTAGTAGTTGCTTTCAAGAAGGCAAAGGATTGCCATCTTCCCTTACCTGGACGACTGGCTTATAATAGCCAGTCCTCAGACCAAGTCAAGTCACACTTACAGATAACTCAGCAACTGCTCACTCTTTGGGTTTCCTTCTGAATCTTTCAAAGTCAGTTCTAGAACCTGTCCAGCTCCTCACCTTCATAGGCGCAGAGCTAGACAAAGGAAAGGCTAGAGCTTCCTTCCTGGACAGGGCAAGGACCCTTATCTCTCTGGCTCCTCATTCACCCTCGCAGGTGTCTCACCAGCAAGGCATTTTCATAGCTCCTGGGGCACATGGCTGCTTCCACAGCAATGGTGCAGGGAGCAAGATTTCAGATGAGGGACATTCAGTTCCATTTGAGAGCCTTTTGATCTCAAAAGAAGGACCCTCTGACAAAATTGATCCTAGTAACTCGAACCCTGATCCAGGCCCTACAGTGGTGGCAGGATCAGAACAATCTGAGACAAGGAGTCCCCTTTGTCACTCAGTCTCACTCCTTAATCCTTACTACAGATGCCTCCCTCTTGGGGTGGGGGGCTCATTTGGGCGACCTGACCACCCAGGGGTTGTGGTCCCCTCAGGAATCTCTGCTTCACATCGACCTGTTGGAACTCAGGGCAGTATTTCTAGCACTTCAAGCTTTTTCCAAATCTTTTCAGAACAAGTTATCCAGATCAGAACAGACAATACCACCACAATGTGGTACATCAACACGCAATGAGGCACTCGGTCTACGGCCTTGTGCACAGAAGCAATGAAGTTGTGGTCTCTGGCTTATTCCCTGAACACCTCCCTCACAGCAGTTCACCTTCCAGGCAAGGACAATGTCCTGGCAGATGCTCTCAGCAGGATATCCCAGCGCCATCACGAATGGTCACTGGATCCCCTGGTCTTGGAGGTGATATTTTCCAGATGGGGCACCCCTCAGATAGATCTTTTTGTAGCCCCAGACAATCACCAACTTCCCCTTTTTTGCTCCAAGCCCCCAGTGTTGGGCTCAGTCCCCCTGGATGCCTTAGTTCTCAGTTGGGAAGGGAAGTTCCTGTATGCTTTTCCCCCTTCCCTCTCCTGTTCAAAGTGCTGGTCAAAATCAGATCTCAACCCTGCAAGATGATCTTGATTGCTCCAGACTGGGTCAGACAGCCTTGGTATCCTCTCCTACTGCCCTTAGCAGTCCATCTTCCCCTGTGTCTTCCCAGGAATCACAACCTGTTAACCTGTGCTTAGGGGAGGGTTTGGTACCTGAATCTCAAATCTCTCAATCTCAAGGCCTGGCTCTTGAAGAGTTAGAGTTTGCTGATCTACACATCTCCCACAGGCGTAATGGATATTCTGAAGGCTTGGAGACCTTCCACCAGGCTACTTATTATTCCAAGTGGAAAGACTTCCATATGGTGCTCTGAAAGCATATTTCCCAGAATCTGCTGATCTGCCCTCAGTACTTGATTATATGGTCCATTTGAATAGCTTGGCTTAGACCAGCTACACTGAAGGTGCATCTGGCAGCTGTTTCTGCTTTTGTTTCAGCAGGTAAGCCCTCTTCTCTTTCAGCTCACCCTGTATTCTCCAAGTTTTTTAAGGGATTGCTTCACACCAACCCTCCTTTCAGGGACCTGCCCCTGCTTGGGACCTTAATGTTTGCATTGCTCAGCTTATGCAACCTCCTTTTGAGCCTTTGTCTTCAGCAGAGCTTAAGTACTTGACTTGGAAAACTGTGTTTCTGGTAGCCATCACTTCTGCTAGATGCATAAGTGAGTTACAGGCTTTGTCAGTGGAGCCTGATTTTATCTCCTTTTATAGAGATAAGGTGGTCCTCAAGACTAACAGAAAATTTTTGCCTAAGGTGGTTTCAGATTTCCACCTTAATCAGTGTCTCTTCCTGTGTACTTCACTGACCATTCCTCCTCTGGCGAGAGGAGGCTCCACAGTTTAGATGTGAAAAGAGCCCTTAGTTACTACATAGAATGAACCAAGGGTCACAGGTTTGACTCCCTCCAACTGTTCCTCACTTATGGTGAGGTTGGTAAAAGGAAACCTGCCACTAAAAGATCCATTGCCAGGTGGATTGTCTCTTGTATCCAATTTTGTTATGTAAAACTGAGTAAGGTTCCACCTTCAGGCCTGAGGGCTCACTCTACCAGAGGTACAGCTGCTTCCCTGGCTGCTGCCAGGGATATCCCTATTCTAGAGATTTGTCAAGCAGCTAACTGGAAAACAGTTCACACTTTTACCAAGCATTACTCTCTGGATATCCAGGCTAGGAGTGATGCTCGGTTTGGCACAGCTGTGCTTCAGAGCCTATTTCCTAAGTAGGTTCTGTCCCTCCTCCATGGAGGTACTGCTTGGTAGTCTGCTACTGTCAGAATACAGCAAGACTTCATGTTGTTTGAAGAAAGAATTACTCACCTTAGTAATGTATCTTCTAATGGAGTCTTGCTGTATTCTGACCTCCCTCCCTGCCTGCCCCTCTCAGAACCTCTGTTTTGGGATGTGGGTAAGGGCAGTGTTGACACTCAGTAGATGCCCACCTTGTTGTTTTCACCCCTTTCTTGGGTGAATTGGTGTTGTGTTTTTCATTTTTGGGTCTCCTGACTTGAGTCTTTGTTTTGGGACCAAAATGTGTTTTTTGTTTAGTAGCCAGTTGGCTAGTGTAGGTTTACATCTTCCACACAGGACCTTAGTGAGTTTGCTCGTAAAGATCTGACGGTTTGAGTTTAAACAGCAACAGACAAAGTCTCAACCGAGCTCGAGATCAGCGTTCCATGCCTGGCATGGAAAGTTAACTCTTTCATCTCCGGGGCAATTCGAAGGTTGGGACTCACTGCTACTGTCAGAATACAGCAAGACTCCATTAGAAGAAACAACATTACTAAGGTGAGTAATTTTTTCTTCCTACACACTGGTTCTGTGCCAGTCGCTCATGAATTATCCTCTCCGAGTGCATGACGAAACTGTGCTATTTGGTTTTCATCAGCAAGCAAACTAGAGTCCTTTCCTACTCCCTTCAGGAAGGCTGGAGTTAGTGGTGCCTCACCGCATTGAGTCACTCCTGCCTCTATTCAGTCACTTTCAACGAATGGGTTAGCCCTAACTTGGTCCTGGTGCGTCTCTCCTCGATGCACGTCTGCCTCCATTTGTCTTAGAAATCCAGACCCTATTTTTTTCTGTCGGAATTTTTTTCCACAGTGGACATGTCTTCCTGTACACTTTCCCTCTCTTCCACGAGTTAGAAACGCTACTAGAGTTGTAGGCACACAGGGGCAGGATGATTCCTTTTGGAATATGAAGTGGGTAGGATCTGGTTCTACTAGACCACCACTAGAGGCTTGTAAGTCGTACTTTGGCCTTCCATCAGAAGGTTCCGGTGACTAAGTGAAAACCATTCTCCTTGATGGGCAAACCCCACCTGGGCCTTCTTTTGCTCACCAAGTAAGGGGTTCAAGTGCTCCTGGACCTGTTGTTCACAGGTCAGCCATACTTGGTAGTGGGGGTTTCCATCTGTGCTTTTCAGTCTACCCTGAACCAGTAGACTTTACCTCCAGCACTTTCACTTCCTGAGGTCCTTTTATGTTAGATTAGTACATGTCTTTGACAGTATTAATTTTTGTCCTAGACCAAACTGTGAGACCGGGTTCTCGCTGCTATCCTAGAATGGTTGCGGCTTCTTGGCAGAGTTTCATTTTGTGTCCATTGCAGTCTTCTGCAAAGTGGTGAGTTACAACTCAAGCGCCTATCTTGTAAGCACTATGTTCTAGATGCCCTTTCCAAGACATCTCTTTTTATTAGCAGTCCTTGGCCGTCCTTTCTGAGTGAACCCTATTTCCTCCTACCACCCTACTCGGTGGTGTTGGTTTTAGCTCAGTACTCTCCCACTAGTGTGAATGAGTGATGGAGACTTAGTCCAGGAAGATCTGGAAATTACGTACTTACCATAATTGTTGATCTTCTTGGACAGTCTCCATCATTCATTCATTCACATGCCAACCCACCATCCCCTGGGTTCACTCGTTTTCTTTCCTGGTCTTCATGGTCCTATGATTCAGGCTGTGAAGACATTATTCTTTGACCCTTCTTGCAAAGGCTACCTGGGCCCTCTCAGGCCCAGAAAGTCAGGGTAAGTTATTTTCATTAGTTACGCTGCATTTACTCGGCCGAAAAGGTACTGAGGCGGTTGGAGGGTCGACGGCAAGATAGCCTACACAGGTGCAAGCTAGTCTCATGAAAGGCGATGGTGTCTTGTCTTGGCACGACCTTCTGAAAAAGTTTGGCTCCCGCTTGGTCCTAGCACCTCCGGCGTTATCCCACTAGTGTGAATGAGTGATGGAGACTGTCCAAAAAGATCAACAATTACGTTAAGCATGTAATTTCCATTTCTGTTCACTAAATCTGCAGGATGTGTTCTTTCACATCCCAATCCGTCCATCCCATCAGCGGTTCCTCCACTTCAGGGTCAAAGGGACCTTGTACGAGTTCTGAACCATGCCGTTTGGCCTGTCATCGGCCCCACAGGTCTTCACTAAATGCATTGCAGTGGTGGCGGCCCATCTCAGGCGTCGGGGGTCAGGATTTATCCTTACCTCGACGATTGGCTCCTAGCAGGTTCCACCCAACAGGAGGTGGAGAGGTTCAGGGACCTGGCCCTCCAGACCGCTTCCAACTCGGCCTCCTGATCAACAAGGCTAAGTTGGAACTCATGCCTTCTCAGGTGATGGGCTTCATTGGGGCAGAGCTCGACTCGCCAAGCCAGAGCTCGGCTCCCAGCAGACAGGGCAGAGGTTCTTTCCTGCTTTGCCCAATCTTTTCCGGTTGGGCAATTGCACTCTGCCCGGGACTTTCTGCGCCTTCTAGGATACATGGCGGCGTGCACCTCCGTGGTCTGTTGGGCCCGGTTGCACATGCGCCCCCTCCAATGGGAACTGGCCTCCCAGTGGACTCAGCACCACAGTCATTTCGACCAGCTGATCACTGTAACCCAGAAGATGTGGGACGCTCTCCAATGGTGGACCGCCCCTGACCAGTTGCAGGAAGGGACCCCATTTGTCCGCCCTGAGCCGACTGTCATCCTCATGACCGATGCCTCTCTCATGGGTTGGGGAGCCCACATGGGGGGACAAAAGGGCCCCTGGGCTCTGGATCTCTGAGGAGTCCCAATACCACATCAACCTGTTGGAGTGCAGAGCAGTCAGACTGGCACTGTCAGCTTTCGCTCCTCAGCTCCGGGGTCAAGTGGTTCAAGTCCAGACGGACAATACCACAACCATGTACTACCTCAACAAACAGGGCGACACGCACTCCCGTCTGTTGTGCAGGGAGGCGCTCCACATCTGGACCCTCGAGAGCCGATTAGAGACAGATCTCCTAGCCATCCATGTGGCAGGAACCTCAAACCATCTGGCAAATGCTTTCAGTCGCTTAGGCAATACATTACACGAGTGGTCTCTCCATCCAGAGGTAGCTTACGGCCTGTTCTCCCACTGGGGCAAACCGATGGTGGACCTGTGTGCCTCAAGGGAAAACACCAAACTGAGGCTGTTTCATGCCCGCCCCCCACAGCAGGGCTCGCTGCAGGGGGATGCCTTCTCGAGGCCATGGACCCCAGGCGGCCTCTACACCTTCTCTCCATTTCCCTTGATCCACAAGATGCTCCTCAAGGTGAGGAGGGACAAGGCGAAGGTTATCCTGGTAGCCACAGACTGGCCGTGCCAGTTCTGGTATCCATATCTCCTCAGCCTCAGCTGCAGGCACCCGCAGCAGCTTCCAGCATGCCTGGACCTGATATCACTCAATCAAGGGAAGGTATTCCATCCGGACCTTCAGTCCCTGCGCCTCACAGTCTGGTACCTGAGCGGCTAGATTTCCAGGCTTTGGGTGTTTCAATCGATGTCTGCACCGTGGTGGAGGCATCCAGAAAGGAATCGACCAAGAAATGTTGTGCCTTCAAATGGAAAAGGTTTTCCATTTGGTGTCATGGCAAGGGCCTGGACCCTTTGTCCTGTTCAGTGGCTAACATTCTTGAGTACCTTTGGTCTGTCTCCAAAGGGGGTCTATGGACATCGACCCTTAGGGGGCACATGGCAGCCATCTCTGCTTACCGGGCACAGGCCAGTCAGTCGACATTGGTGCAGGAGACAGTGGTCGGGTGCTTTTCAAAGGCCTGGATCACATATCCTCCCCGGTGCGTGAACGTCCACCTCCATGGGATCTACTGCTGGTACTGGCAAAGCTCATGGGCAAGCCATTTGAACCAATGCACAAGTGTGAATTGTCACACTTGTCATGGAAGATAGCCTTCCTGGTGGCTATCATGTCTGCCAGAAGGACAGGGGAGCTTCAGGTTCTTTCAGTGGACTCCCCTTACCTGGTCTTCCACAGGGACAAGGTTGTCCTAGGCCCCCACCTGAAATTCCTTCCAAAGGTGGTGTCAGAGTTTCACCTTAACCAGGTGTTAATTCTGCCATTATACTACCCTAATTACACCTCGGAGGCTGAATACAGGCTCCATACTTTGGACCTGAGACATGCTCTCCCCTTTTACAAGGAGAGGATGGCGGAAATTTGGGAGAGGTTCACCAGCTGTCTGTCACCTACGCTGAAGTCGCTTCTGGCAGACCTGCAGCCAAATGGACTATTGCAAGCTGGATTACATCATGCATAGGTCTCTGCTACGAGTTGGCAGGCTAGGAGCCTCCTAGAGGGATAAGAGCTCATTCTACCCGCCATACTGCTGCATCGTTGGCTGCTTCCAGGGACATCCCTATCCAGGAAATCTGTCGAACTGCTGCCTAGAAGTCAGCAAACACCTTTATCATCTACTAACACGTCAACCTTGAGTCACGCCGGGATGCTGGTTTTGAGGCCTCAGTGCTCCAATCTCTGTTCCCTAAGTAGGGGGTGTGCGCCTTGCCTCCCTCCTCCTGGAGAACTGCTAGGAGTCTGCCAAAGAGTGTGGATGAACAACATATCCATACTCCTAGAAAAACAGGTTACTCGCCTGTAACAGTAGTTCTAGGAGTGGTATATGTTCATCCACACGGACCCAACTGACCTCCCCGGCTCTGGACGCACACAACCTGGCTTCCAGCGGGCTAAGATCTGGCATCATGTGGTGGAGCCGAGGTATATACCACCAGGGTGGGTGGGAGAAGCCAGCTTGAAGACTTCCAGGTCATCTTAAAGTGGAAGGGGACATGCCAAAGAGTGTGGATGAACATTATATACCACTCCTGGAACTACTGTTACAGGTGAGTAACCTTTATTTCTCTCACCTACTCAGCAGCTTCAAATTCCCTACTCCCTCCCCCGCTCCAAACCCAACCCACAACACCTAGCTCTGGCCAAAAAAGGCAGTGACACTTACCTCCACCCTTCCCACACATTCAGAAAAACGATGCATGAACTGTGGCAGAGAGAGGGATAGTGAATGGCAAATTCCCTCTTCTCAACACCATGTCAACCCACCAGATCATAGAATCATAGAAGTTTGATGGCAGGAAAGGACCATACTGGCCCATCTAGTCTGCCCTTTTTCCTCACCTACACTTCCCCCTCCCTGCCAGCCCCCGCCCTCCCCTGATACTCAGCCCCATATGCTTGTTCCATACCCTCTTGAATTCTTCCACCGATTTTGCCCCCACCACTCCATCTGGTAGTCTGTTCCAGGGCTCCACCACCCTCTCTGTGAAGAAATACCTTCTCACATCGCCCCTGTATCTTTTTCCTTGCAGTCTGAGGCTGTGCCCTCTAGTTTTGACCCCCTCCTTCCTCTTAAGTAGACCCTCTTCTCCCACTTTGAGCCCCTTTACATATTTAAAAGTTTCAATCATGTCTCCCCTTTTCCTCCTTGTCTCCAGCATGTAGAGATCCAGCTCCTTACATCTCTTCTCTTATGACTTTCCCTGCATACCCTGCACCATCTTGGTTGCCCTTCTCTGAACCCTCTCCAGTGCATCTATATCCTTGCAGAGATGTGGCCTCCAAAACTGAACCCCATATTCTAGGTGCGGCCTCACCATGGCTTTGTAAAGGGGCATTATTACCTCCCTCCTTCTACTAGTAGTGCCCCGCCTGTGCATGCCAACATTCCATTGGCCTTTCCCGCTGCCCTGCTATGTTGGATTCCTACCTTAAGGTTCGAGAAGACTATGATCCCCGGGTCCCTCTCCTGTTTTATTACTTTGATTTCCTCCCCACCTAGGGTGTACCCTGCTCTTCTGTTCCTACTCTCCAAGTGCATCACAGCGCACTTCTTGGCATTACATTTCAGCTGCCACATCCCAGACTATTTTTCAAGTGTCTTTAAGTCCTCCGCTCCCCCTGGGGTGTCCACTCTATTGCATATTTTCATATCATCAGCAACTAGGCACACCCTTCCCCTCAAACCCTCAGCAATATCATTGATGTAGATGTTGAAGAGAAGCAGACCCAAAACTGACCCCTGTGGCACTCCACTCTTCACCCTCGCCATCCCAGAGTGCACCCCGTTTAGCACCACCCTGTGAGTTCTTCCTGACAGCCAGGCCTCCACCCAGCTTGTTATTTTCCCACCCAACCCCAGTCTCTCCATCCTGTTCACCAGCCTTCTATGGGGGATGGTGTCAAAGGCCTTACTGAAGTCCAGATAGGCCACGTCCACCGCCCCCCCCCCCGGTCAATCACCTGAGTCACCCAGTCAAAGAACTGAATTAGGTTTGTCTGGCAAGATTTCCCCTTCATGAAGCCATGCTGTCTGTTGTCCTGCAAACCACTCTCCTCCAGGTAATACACCACCCTCTCCTTGATTAATGCCTCCACTACCTTCCCCACCACTGACGTGAGGCTGACAGGTCGGTAGTTCCCCCTTCACCTCCTTACTACCCCCCTTGTGTAAAAGCACTACATCTGCCATCTTCCAGTCCTCCAGCACTCTCCCTGTATCCAGGGACAAGTTGAAGAGCCTTGTCAAGGGTGCGGCCAACTCCTCCTTCAGTTCCTTGATCACCCTGGGGTGTAACCCTTCAGGACCCATGGCCCACTCATTGAACTCCTCAATCTATCTAGCTCTGCCCTAACCCTGTACACAGTGAATGGGCTCAGATCCACCTATTTGCCCTCCTTCCCCTTTGACTTTAGTTCAGGTCCCCTACCTTCCTTCTCCTCCGTGAATACCGAGCTAAAGTACTTATTTAATAATTCTGCTTTTTCACAGTCCCTTTCCAATTTGATTCCTACCTCCCCCCCCAGCCTAGTAATCCCCTGCCTTGCCCTTCTTCTCTCCCTCACATATCTGAAAAAGGTTTTATCCCCCCTTTTGGCCTTTTTTTGCTATTTTCTCCTCAGTATCTGCTTTTGCCCTTCTGATCTTCTTCCCTGCCATACTCTTGTTTTCCCTATTCTCTCGCTTGCTGAGTGTCCACTTAAATTTTCTGAAAGCCCTACTCCTTTCCCTGGCTGCCCCCACAACCTCCTTTGTAAACCAAAGCGGTCTCCTCCACCTTTTGCTCTTCCTAACCTTTTTTTATGCACATTTCCGCAGCTTTCAGCACCCTCCCTTGATAGCTTGCCATAACTCCTCCACTGGCCCATATTCTCCATACCCTCTATTGTCTCCCTTACTATCCTTCTCATCTTGTCAAAGTCTGTGTGTCTGAAGTCCATGACTCAAGTACTGCTTTTACTTGTCTCCCTCCTTCCCTGCCCTGACCCTGAACATTACCATGCTGTGGTTGCTGTTGCCCAAGGCTTCTCCCACCTGCACCTCCTCCATACACTCCCCATTTGTCAGGACCACATCCAGCAGGTTGTTGGCCCTTGTTGGCTCCCTGACTAGCTGTTGAAGGAGTACCCACTGAAGCGCAGCTAGTATCCCCCTGCTTCTTGACAATGCTGCATCTGGGATTTCACAGTCTACATCTGGGAGGTGTAGGTCACCTACCAGCAGTAGTTCTTCTTTAAGGGCCAGCCTTGTCACTGCCTGAATTAACTGTTGGATCATCCTCCTCCCCTTGCATAGGTGGCCTGTATACCACCCCCAGTTGCAATGATTCTCCGGTCTTCCTGCCTAGCGTTACCCACAGTAGCTCAGTCTTCCCATCCTCCTCTTGTCCTTCAGTTACACTTATGCCTTCCCTGATGTAAAAAGCAACTCCTCCCCCCTTCTTACCCTCCCTATCCCTTCTGAACAGTCTGTAACCTGGGATAGTCATTTCCCAGGTGTGCAGCTCTGTCCATCTCCATCAGGTCTCGCTTATAGCTACTGTAACTAGTCCTTCGTCCCGCATGATGGCCTCCAAGTCTACCATCTTATTTGCTAAGCTCCTGGAGTTGGCTGCTAAGTCCTTCCACCAGGTTCCCTCTCCATCCCCCACTTCTCTAGTCTCCCTCATACCCAGTATTTTACCACTGTCCTGGGCGGAGGCTGGTAGCCCCCCATTTCTCGTGCCTCGTGGTGCGGATCCCCCCCCAATCTAGTTTAAATTGTAGGTTACTTCTATGAACTCTCCTGATTTGGTTTTTAATACTGTCGCACCCTCTCTATTCAGGTGCAGTCTGTCTGGAGCAAATAGGCTCTCATCCCCTCACATAGATCCCCAGTCCCCTGCTGACCCATACCCCATTTGCTTGCACCACTCCACCATCCACTCATTGAACTCCTTAATCCTCAGCCTCCTATCAGTATTTGCCTTTGGTACTGGCAATACCTCAGAAAAAGCCATTGATTTGAACCCCAGACTGCTGCAGTATCTAGCAAGTGCTCTAAATCTTGCCTGCACATGCAACAGACTTTTTCCTGCCAGATAATTTGTTCCCAGGTGGAACATCAGGTGCATTATCTTATCTGTGTCAATCTTCACCGTTCATCACTAGTGGGTACAGTGCCAAAGCTAGGACCTTGCAGGAGACTTTTTTTTTTCCTATGGGTGGAGCCGACGCAGGGCCAGCGCCGTCCTCGAGGACGACGTGGCATGCAAAGGTTGGCAGTTAGCTGCCATCGACTCCGCCCCAGCCCCAGTTCTTTCTCTCCCACCATCGAAAGTGGTACCTCATGTGGAGACTGCTGATTTTGCGGCCTGGTTTATCGGCCTAGTCGTTAGAGTGTTAGTTGTGCCTTGGTTATATTCGCCTGCTCAGCATCGCTTCTGACCGGTAAGACCTTTCCTTTTTATTTCTAAGCGGCGTCAAGTACTGTTTTCTGTTCCAGTTACCGTATGGTCATGTCTCGTCCAGGGGGGGCAAGAAAACGTCGAAAGCGGGGCGGTCCCCCATGTGTTAGTGCCCCTGTGGCGCCTCTATTCCATGATGGACCAACCACGACCGCTGCCTTTCCTGCCTTGACCACTGATGTGGACAACGCGACATTTGTTTTCGATGCGAGTTCTTAAAGACCACCATGGAAGTTGGACGTTACGCCGCCCGACTTTGGAGGACGATTGCGCAGTTGGCGGGCCAAGTAGGATTCTCGGCCCTTCCTCCGGTTCCCCTCCTGGCCCTATACAGGTCATGAAGGAGGGAGCCCCCGCCTCTCTTAGCCTTGCCGTGGCGGGGGTTTCTTCTGCAGTGCAGGAGGCCCAGTCTGGCCCTTTCGGGGGTCAGTCAGGAGGCACCGCTTTGGCAGTCGCCTCTTCTGTGGCAAAGGCTCCCTTGGTGTCGTGGTCTGGGCCCCTCGGATCTGGACCAGCACCATCCTCGGTGTCATCTTGTGGCATCGCTCTTGGTCCTGGTGCCATCCACGGCACTGTGGGCTTTGAGCGTGGCACTATGGTCGGCGTTGGGCCTTCTCTCGGTTCCACCATCGCCTCTGATGCTGTTTGCTGCCTCGGGGCTCTCGGCAGCACCAGGGATGGTATTTTGGGTGTTTCTGGGCCTGGTTCTGCTCCTGGCACCGTGCACAGCACCGAGGCAGGAACCAGCACCTACCCAGCGGCACTGGGGATGGGGTCAGCACTGCGGTCCATGCTGGGGTATTGTGCAGCGACGCGTTCGGGGTCGTGCCTGACTTTGTTGACACTCGCAGCACCGGGGTGGGTGTCTGCATGAGGCACGGTGCTGTGCTGGACTTGGCTGTTGGCAGCACGGGGGCGTGGCGCCACGCTCGGGGTCGCACCCAACTCCGGTGCCACTCACTGTGTCGGCACCAGGCATGGGGCTGTGTTTCGCTCTGCTGAGTTTCAGGATGCCCAAACTCGTGGTCCAGGAACTGGAGGGTCTCAGAGAGTTGTCTGGCATCGGACTTTGGACTCTGGGTCTGATCCAGACTGGCTCCCAGGTTCTGCAGAATTATCGGACCCCTCCATTTCCAGCACCTCAACCCCCACTCAGCCTCCCTCTGGGGGGTCAGTTGTCACCGGTAGACCTTAGGGTCAGGGGGTCTGACCAGCTAGCAGTGATCCCCGTGACCACAGCTGTGCAACCTGGGGCCACTGGCATTTCTGTTCCTCCATTTGGAGCACCTCCTTCCTTGGTGTGCTTGGACAGCCCAAGTTTGGGGCAGCCCGGGGCGTGCCTGGAAGGGGAGGGTACTGTTCCCTGGGTGGACTCCTCAGAGGCCGCCCGGAGTTGCCAGTTGCCTAGGCTGGTGGCTACGAGGACATGGTCCCTCTCTGGTTCCGAAGGGTTGAGAGGTAGGGGTGTGACGCGTTGCGCCCTCCCTAGAGCCCAGCCAGGTTCTGGGAGGAGTCGCAGCACAGACCCTCGCCTTTCCCTGGATGAGTCCCCGAGAGGGACTTTAACTTCTGAGGTCTGGGGCCATCCTTTTGGACTCTCATGGTCCCGGTTACCTCACAGGGGGATTTCTTCCTTTGGGCATAGCTCTTACCGTGCCAATCTGGTTGAACGACTGTTAGCTGCAGCAGCCTTCGGATCCCCTTCCCTGCGAAGGGTTTCCTGTTGGCCCCCCTGCCCTGACAGAGACCGTTCTCCTGTAGCTAGGAGCCTGTCCCCCGAGCCTCTGTCTCCATCCCCGGGTGTCCCAGATATTCCCTGTCCTCGGGGACCTCTCACCTGGGAACAATTCATAGGTTCCGCTGCACATTTCCCCACCTACCTTCATGCCATGGACCATGCTGCCATGCAGCCGGACCCTGAACCTGGGAGCTTGTCCTCATCCTCTTCCCTCTTTACAGAGGGAGAGGAACCATCGGTTCACATCTCCCCAGTGTCTGATCTGTCCTCTTATCAGCACTTCCTTGCAAGGATGTTGGATGAGCTCCACCTTACCCCAGTACCGATTAGCAATCCCGAGCATGTGACGCGCACCTTTTTAGGCAAGTACAGTGCGGCTCACCTGGTGGCTGCCGCCTGGCCTGTTCCTTTTCAGAAATCATCACAGCGGCTCTGGCTACGTCCCTTTTCCACTGTACCAGCCCCAAGGGACCTATGCCACTGGTATTGCACCCCCCCCCCGGTCTCCAGGTTCTCTGCCTCATTCCTCTTCGGGTTTGACCTCCCTTGACACCCCATCTGGGTCTCGCGCCGCTTACAGTGACCGCCCTCCGGATTCGGACTCTGCGAATTTTGATTTCTGTTGGAGACGAGTTTTCTACTCGGCACAGATCTCTCTTTCAATTGCAGCACATCAGGCCCACTTTGCAGCCTACAACAGGTTCTTGTGGTCCAGGCTAGGACAGATCCTAGCCTCAATGGCTGATTAGGAGGAAATCAGGCAAGTCATTGCCCTCTCTGTGCAGGGCCTGCAGCTAGCAAGGCACCAAGCAAGGGCATCTTATGATGCCAGTGAGGTGACATCCAGAGTGGTAGAGACAGAATCTGCCTTTGGCGGACGGCATGGCTTCGCCTATCCCGGTTATCACCCCTGGCCCGGCATAGGGTGATTTACTCCGCATACCAGAAAACCCATCTTTTCTCCCGAAGGGTGAGACAGCGGCTTTCGGGGCACCTTCCTTCCCCCACTGGGGGATCCCTGTCTCACCCAGACCAGTCACAGGCCTCCCCAGACCTGTAAAGGTTCTCTCTTTCGGTGACTCACCCACTGAAGGCTAAGGGACCTAGTTCCTTGGGGTAGTTCAAGGCCCCCTTCGGGGGACTTGGTATTCATCCACTAGTGATGAATGGTGAAGATTGACACAGATAAGATATGAAAATTACTTACCTACCGTAATTGTTGATCTTTCTGAGTATCTTCACCATTCATCACTAAATCCCACCCTCCTTCCCCCTGTGGGCCTCAGTCTTTTGACTCCCTCCTCCCCCTGTGTGTCTTCTCTTTCCTTGCTCTCCTCTCCCTCACAGTTAGGTGGGAGGGGACTGTGGAGACATACAAGGATGAATCCCTTGGGGGTTTTGTGGAGGTGTATGGGGGTTCCCTTATTCTCTTCTCCCTTATTTCTAGGTAGTCTTGGAGTGTTGAGGGCCTCTTCCTCCCCCCCCCCCAGTATGTTTAATTTATGAACTCAGATTTTGAGTTCAGATTTTTCCCCTTATGCCATTTGGTTGGTTAAATTCCCCTCTTTTGGGAGGTAGGGGGAGAGTTTGAGATGCACCCCAGCCTGCACTCCTTTGTTGGTTGGTCTGCTAGACCTGTGCTGCTTTAAAATTCAGGCTTTGCCTTCTACAGCTGAACCTTAATAGCCCAGGGTTGGATTATTATCTTCTAAAATCTTAATGTGCAGATCTGTTCCTGGGGTGTGCTACTCTGCGCCCCCCCCTATCTCTCCTCCCTCTCCTTTCTTCTACTTCTCCTTTCAGAGATCGAAGTCCCTCCCATTCCCTATTTTAATCTTTCTCTTCTGTCTCCTCTGTCATTTATTCTCCTTTTAGTTCATTATTCCTTTCCTTTTGTCTATCCCTAGGCTGTCTTGCCTCAACCCACCCTCCTTCCTTACCCTCTCCGGGTTTCAGAATGGGGGCTGGGGCGTGGTCGACGGCAGCTAAGCCAACCCTCAGGCACCACATGGAACGTCGGCCTCGAGGGCGGTGCCAGCCGTGCATCGGCTCCGCCCACAGGAAAAAAAGTCTCCCACGATGTCCTAGCTACAGCACTGTACCCACTAGCGATGAATGGTGAAGATACACAGAAAGATCAACAATTACGGTAGATACGTAATTTTCATTTCTCATCCTTCTGTTTCCCTCTTGAGGAGATGTAGTGAATGACCTCCACCGCCATCATGCCTGGCAGTCACTCAACTCATACTGAGCTACTCTTGCCCCTCCCCCATCTAATTCCTTTTATTAGAGTCCCCAGTAAGAAGGACCCTGTTCTCCATCACGTTCTGTTTACTTTTCCTTTCTATCCTTCTCCCAACCCCTTCCATTTCATTTCCCACCCTATGCTCACTATCCCATTTGCCCGTTTGATCTCCCTGCACTCCCCTAGCTCCATGCTTCCTGCAGGCGTTTACTTCCAGGCCGCCTGCCTCTGCTCCACCATCCACAAGCTTTTTCCTTCCCCTTTGATTTGCCCTTAGCCATGCCAGCTTGAATCCTCCAGAGAACTTTTCCCATTTCTAGGGACGTGGATATGTTGTTCAATCCGCACTTCTTGGCAGGTACCTTGCCGCTTTAAGATGTGCCAGAAAGTCTTCAAGCTGGCTCCTCCCACCCACCTGGGTGATATAACCCTCAGCTCTGCCCCATGACGCCAGACCTTCCTTACCGCTAGGAAGCTCAGGTTCCCTGCTTAGCACTCTTGGAGTTTACGGGTCCTGTCTCTCGAATCTTCTGCTTCTTTACCAAAACTTACTTTAAAACTTATTTGAGTTCGGTCTTCAACTTCCTCTTTCACGGCCGCGATGGAAGAAAAGTCCGTTCCCAGGTTTCATTGGTGCCCCTGCGGGCAGAAGACGTCTCACACTGATCCTCACGCCATGTGCGTTTACTGTCTCAGGCATGGCCATGATCCATAGGCTTGCAATCTTTGTCCGTCTCGGTACTCGAAGACCGCACTGCCTGACTCCAGCTGGGGCGACCGGAGAAACGTTACCTGCCGGTCAAACCAAAGGAGGCCTGTTAGGTGGTGTACGTGGCGTCAGACTCTGCGGATCAGTTAGATCAACTTGAACAGCTTACAGCACTCGAGGAGGAGGAGGCAGCTCAGGCCGCAGCGAGCTCCTCTCTGGCTTTGGCCTTTATTCCACTCCAAGTGGGTTTCTTCTACACGGCGTCCTTTCGGAAGGTGTGCCAGTCCCTCTCCACTAAAGGGGAGGGTCCTTCGGGGTCTCACTCTTCTCAGTCCCAGAAGAAGGAACCGAAAAAAGAGAAGTCCCACCGTAGACGCTCTTGGGAGTGGGAGAGATCCTGTTCTCAGGGTGGTTGACTTTTGCCTTAGTCAAAGTTGTGGCCTGTGCCGCTGGTTTTGCGGTGTCCCCATCAGACCAGCCGGCCGAGACACCTGTCGCCCGATGAGGCCAACAACTCTTTGTCTCCAACACCGGTGCTTCCAGTGCTCTCCGGGGATTCAGCCCAGCCCTCTGGGCCGAAGTCTCCAGTTAAGGACCCTGATCCAAAGGAACCAAGGGTTTCCCCAACTCCTTTGGTCCACTGCCAGCACCGCTGATGGTCGAGATCTCAAGTCTCAGTCCACTTCCACTTCTGGCCAATCCCACCGACATTGGCACTCTCAGTCCTGACATCGTGGAAAGCGGCGCTGCCACTCTTCTTCCTCATCCGAGAAGAGGCTCTGATGCAAGTTGCATCAGTGCTGTGAGGATTTAATGTGACATCTGCTCATTCTCACCAGCTCTAAGCCGGCACCAGCTTCCACACCTGCTATTAAATGGCTGTCGTCCAAACGACCGACGTCGGCTCCCACCACCGTCTCCTCGGTCGAGGAGTCAGTCTTGGCCCAACCAGCTTGGTTGAATCTGGCCCCTCTGCCCATTGTAGTGGAACCGCCACCTCCGCAACCAATAGTTGGGTTGCTGACCAAGGATTCTCGGTCAGCTCAAGGTCTTCCCCACTGGTTGTCGGTCACTCTCACCCCTGATCGCTCTTAACGAGTGGAGAGCAATTCTGGTGGCCGCCGGCTGTATGAGGACCCTTTGAAGTCCGAAGACTCCTCGTTGCACTCCTGTCCGGTGGACCTGGAGTCCTTGGTGGGGTATGTCTGTGGACGAGAGCCCCACCTCACTCCTTGGCATTCTTCAGCTCATCTCCTAGTCCACTGGGATGCAGCTCGAACTCATGCAGAAACAGGACAGATATCCCGTCACAGAGATTCTGGACAAGGGGAACCCCTCCCCCACGGAGGCCTTTCTGGTGGCAAAGGCCATTTTTGGCCCGGCCTTAGAGTAGTGGCAGCACCCAGCCTCTTGCCCTGCACCGTCTGCCCAGATGGCCCACAAGTATGCGGTCCCCACGGGCTATCTTCTGGGTTAATGGAGCACCCCTCGGCCAAGGGTTTGGTGGTGGACTCCATCTTTAGGCGCTGTGGCAACACTGGGGATGTGGATAGGCCCCCAGATAAGGAGTCAAAAAAGCTGGACCATTCAGGAAAGAAGGTTTACGCTGCCAGCTCTCTGGGCCTTCACCAGGCCAGCTAGGTTGTTCTGATGGCACATTTCTCACACGCCCTGTTGGGCTCCCTGGAAGAAATGCTTCCTCATCTCCTGGCTGACTTTCAGATGGCGGTCAAGCAGGTTCGGGATCAGGGTAGGGCAGTGGCTAATCATCAACTCCAGACTGCCGTGGACATTGGCGAATCCTGTGCCCGTTCAGTTGCAGCTGCAGTGGCCATGCTCCACAGGGCTTGGCTGAGGATCTCGACCTTCATGGCAGACACCCAGCACAAGCTAGCAGATGTCCCTCTTCTGGGCACCGACCTGTTCGGACCTGGTGTGGAGGGTCACCTCCAGCGCATTGAGAAGTCCAGTGCCACCTTGGACTCTGTGCTCAGAAGGACAAGGATCGCGCTACCAGAAGCGTAAGCCCTTTCATCCCTCCACTCCTGTGGCCAGACCAGCCCAGCAGCAGCAGAACTAGCACCAGGGCCAGCAGAAACAATTTTGGTGTCCCAGAGCCAAGATCATGGCTTCCTCTATCAGGAAGCCTGGAGGGAAGGGACCTGGCAGCCCCTTGGCCGGATCCTCCTGCTTCAAGCCTGCCCAGTGACGGGTTGCGGGGTGCCGCCCCAGCCCTGTCACATCTCCGCCACTTCCTTTCTGCCTGGTGCGCTATCACCATGGACTGCTGGGTGTTGGAAGTGGTTGGACGGGTCTGCCTCTGGAATTCGAGCAGACCCCTCCCTGCCGAACCCGCACCCCACGGGGAACTATGTGGTCCATTGCCTCCCAGTCGGCTCTTCAAGATGACATCATTAGCTCCTTTGCAGGTAGGTCATCTGCAAGGTGGCGGATCCTCCTCTGAACCCAGGGTCCGTTTCCATCTAGTTCCTGGTCCCAAAACAGACAGGGGGGGCTGATGCCCCATTCTGGATCTGCACTACCTAAACAGGTTTTCCAGCCGCGCACCTTTCAGGTGGTAATTCTGGCTCAGATAATACCATCTCTGGAGCAGGGCATGTGGTTCTGCTCCCCGGATCTGCAGGATGCGTTCTTTCATGTCCCAGTCTGTCTATCTCACTGTCGGTTCCTCCGCTTTTGGGCAGAGGGAACCCTCTACCAATTCCGAGCCATGCCCTTCGGCCTATCATTAGCCCCCAGGGCCTTCAACAAATGCATCACATTGGCAGCATTCCTGAGGCACCGAGGGGTCTGGGTATACCCTTTCCTGGACGACTGGATTATAGCAGGCCCCTCCAGGCAGGAGGTGGAGTGGTCCGGGGATCTGGCCCCCCAGGCTTGCTCACAACTGGGTCTTCTAATAAACGAGGCCAAGTTGGAACTCATGCCTTTGCAGGTGATCCAGTTCATTGAGGCGGAGCTTGACTCTCTCATAGCCAGAGCTCGGCTCCCGGTAGACAGGGCAAAGGTTCTTTTCTCCTTTGCCCAATCATTTCAAGTTGGGCAATTGTGCCCTGCCTGGGACTTCCTGCACCTTCTGGGTTACATGGCGGCCTGCACCAGCATGGTCCATTGGGCCCGCTGGCATATGTGTCCCCTTCAGTGGGTACTGGCCAGCCAGTGGGCTCAGCATTCAGCTCATCTAGACCAGCTGATCTCTGTAACCCAGAAGATCTGGGATGGCCTTCAGTGGTGGCTTGTCCCAGCTCATCTGCAGGTGGGAATCCCGTTTGTCCACCCCGAGCTGACAGTCATCCTGACAGCCAACGCCTCTCTGATGGGTTGGGGTGCCCATCTGGGGGAGAACAGAAACCGTTCTCCCCAGGAGTCCTGATGCCATGTCAACCTGCTGGAACTCCAAGCAGTCCAGCTGGCCCTGACCGACTTTGCTCTTTTTGTTCAGGGTCAAGTGGTTCAAGTCCAGACTGACAACACCACGACCATGTACCATCTCAATAGACAGGGTGGGACACGCCCTCCTTGCCTCTGTGCAAGGAAGCTCTTTGCAATTGGTCCCTCATGGTCAGCCTGGAGTCGGATCTTCTAGCTATTCATGTGGCAGGAGCCTCGAACAGTCTGGCTGATGCTCTCAGCCAGAGAGGCAAAGCATCTTACGAGTGGTCTCTCCTGCAGGAGGTAGTGCAAGATCTGTTCTCCCACTTGGGCACCCCACAGGTGGACTTGTTCGCCTCCAGGGAGAATGAAAAGCTGAGGCTGTACCATGCCCGCCCCCCTCAGCAGGGATCACTGCAGGGGGATGCCTTCTCGAGGCGGTGGACCCCAGACCTCTTCTATGCCTTCCCTCCACTGCCCTTGATTCACACGGTGCTCCTCAAGATCAGGAGGGACAAGGTGCAGATGATCCTGGTAGCCCCAGACTGGCCTCGCCAGTTCTGGTATCCAGATCTCCTCAGCCTCAGCTCCAGGCTCCCGAGGCGGCTTCCAGCATGCCCGGACCTGCTCTCAGTCAATCAGTGGAAGGTACTCCACCCGGACCTTCAATCCCTGCACCTGATGGCCTGGTTCCTGAGCGGCTAGAGTTCCAGGCCTTGGGTCTCCCCAATGAGGTTCTCAACGTTATTGAGACATCCCGTAAGGAATCGACCAGAAAATGCTGTGCCTTCAAGTGGAAGAGATTTTCCATTTGATGTCAAGGCAAAGGGTTGGACCCCTCATCCTGTTTGGTGGCAAGCATTTTTTGACTATCTGTGGTCCTTCTCCCAGCAGGGGCTTTGGTTGACGACCCTCAAGGTGCACCTGGCAACCATGTCTGCTTACTGGGCGTGGGCCAGTAAGCAGTTGGTGGTGCAGGAGAAGGTGATCTGGTGCTTTTTCAAGGGCCTAGATCCCATATCCCTTCCTGTGTGTGAACCTCCACCTATGTGGCATCTACTGCTGGGTTGGGCAAAGCTCATGGGCAAGCCATTTGAACTGATGCACAGGTGTGATATCTCCCACCTGTCATGAAAAACTGCTTTCTTGGTAGCTATCCATCAGCCAGAAGGATTGGGGAGTTACAGACGCTCTCTGTTTTACCTGGTCTTCCACAGGGACAAGGTTATCCTGCCCCCACCTGAAATTTCTTCTGAAGGTGGTGTCGGAGTTTCACCTGAACCAGGTGTTGACTCTGCCGGTGTTCTACCCCATTCACACCTCGGAGGCCGAGTACAGGCTCCATTCTGTGGACCTGAGATGCGCGCTCACCTACTACGGAGAGTATACGGCGGAAGTTCGGGGAGAGATTCACCAGCTGTTTGTCACCTACACTGAAGCTGCACCTGGCAGACCTGCAGCCAAGCAGACAATATCTCTATGGATTACATCTTGCATTGACCTCTGCTATAGGTTGGCAGGTAGGGAGCCTCCCGTAGGGCTATGGGCTCATTCCACCTGCCATACCGCTGCGTCGGTGGCTGCTTCTAGGGACATCCCTATCCAGAAAATCTGCAGGGCTGCTACCTGGAAGTCAGCACACACCTTCATTTCCCATTACCACATCGACCTCGAGTCACGCCGGGATGCTGATTTTGAGGTCTCAGTTCTCCAGTCCCTGTTCCCTAAGTAGGGGGTGTGCGCCTTGCCTCCCTCCTCCCGGAGAACTGCTAGAAGTCTGCCAAGAAGTATGGATTGAACAACATATCCACGTCCCTAGAAAAACAGGTTACTCACCTGTAACAGTAGTTCTAGTAGTGGTTTATGTTGTTCATGCACACTGACCCACACTTCCAGCGGGCTAGATCTGGCATCATGGGGCAGAGCCAAGGGTTATATCACCTGGATGGGTGGGAGGAGCCAGCTTGAAGACTTTATGGCACACCTTAAAGTAGCAAGGTACCTGCCAAGAAGTGTGGATGAACAACATATACCACTCCTAGAATTACTGTTACAGGTGAGTAATCTGTTTTTCCCAGCCCCATCTAGCCCGAGCCCTTTTGAACCTGAGCTCTCTGTCTCCCCCCCCCCTTTTGGGTTTACCCTTTCTGGGGGTGTTCACCCTGCGCCCCTATTCCTAAGTTTACTGCCCTCATTGTTCTTTTGTGAAAGGGCATCCCCCTTTTCCAATTTTCCTTCATCTTCCTTCTTGCTTGCTTCTCCTATGTCCCCTGGATACTCCTCAACTCCACTTTCCTGATCTTCTTCCTCATTTAGTGCCCCTAGTGGAGCATATCTGTTTTTCTGCTCCAAGCCTATTGCCTGTATCCACCTCTTGCTCCCCCACCCTTGCCTTCTGTGCAGGCTTTGTACCTTTATACTTAACCTCCTGCCATTCTCTCTGGTTTCCCTTATGTCCCTTGATGCCTCTGTCTGGGATTCCTGTAGCCCCACTGCGTCATCCTCCACCCCAGCTACCCTGCTTCCATACTCCCTTGTTTCCCTCCACTCCCCATCACATCTTCCCCTGCCTATTTCTGTATTTGCTCCTTGTCCCCTTATAGCTCCCCCTTTAACCATTCCTTGTCTCCCCCCTCACACACAGTTCCCCCCAATCTCTGTTGCTCCCATAGCGGAGTGGTCGCGCCCATATATTTAGGGTTATGAAGGCACTTCTATGTTAAACTCAAAATTTGACATGTTAATAACTTTGGACCCATTTAGCGGATGTGCATGAAATTTGGTATGTACGGTGGGGCATGTCAGATCTCTTAATCTGTCAAATTTCATTTCGGTCAGACTTACGGTTTTTGCGCACCAAAACTCTGAAAAATGCACTTTTTGCCAGTTATGTGGGCAGTTATTCGGATTTTGTCCGTGGCACTGCGCGGCCATTGTGTGCTGTGCCGCTCTGTGACTTGGGTCAAAGAACATGCCGCTTTTCGTTTGGTGAAAAAATATTAATCCATTCAAAAGTTATTAAACTTTTAATTTCCCATTATAAGTCAATGGGAAGATTTATATGGTATATTTTGCGAACAAAGAATGGGGTTTTGGCCATCTGGTCCCTCCTCACGATCAAAGAATTTGCAGGTTCACAATCAAAGAATCTTTGATCCCGAGAAATTCTTGGATTGTGATGGCCACCATCTTGTTTTCACTTTCCAGCCAGAAAAAAAACAAATATCTCGGCTCAGGGATGACTTCTGAAGTAAAACTATCATGGGTTTTACTCAGGGGTCTTCCCTCTATCGAGTGATGCCTGTGGTTTCTTCAAAAAATGTCTAAAAATAGAGTTTTGAACTTTTTAATTCTTTGATCGCGGCTCGCTAACGATCTTTGATCATGAGCCTGAAATTTCTTTGATTGCGTCCTTTGATCGTGAGGGAGGGACTAGATGGCCAGATGAAAAAATTAAATTTCTCAGCCCAGGGGTGACCTAGAAACACACACTATGATGGATTTTGCTCAGGGGGCTTCATTTTATCGAACAATGCCAGTGGTTTAATGTATTTATGTGTAAAATTAGAATGTCACCATTTTTTATTCTTTGATCGCGAGCCTGCAAATTCTTTGATCACAATCTTTTTTTTTTTTTTTTTTAATTCTCTCTTTATGCCCCCTTCTCACCGTGGTGCCTCATCACCTTCGGGAGACTCCTATGGCCTTGTATGTCCCTGCTCGTCTGTCCAGTTGCCGGTGCAGTCTATCCCCCCCATGAAGCCTTGGTTTAACCCCCAGATGGGTACGAGGTGGGGTCCCCTTTCCTCTACCCCGAGCGTCTGTGATTTCGTCGGGGATCTTTGCTGGTACTGGAAGGGGCCGTGGGATCGGGGCCTGAAGCTCCGTCTACAGGGAGCATTGCGGGGTTTTTCCTGCTTTCTCTGGGCCTTCCCACAGGACATCAGCATGCTAGGGGAGCCATGGAGTAATGTGCACGTCCGGATGTGCAATGCCTGGCTCCGCCAACGCCCTACTCCCTTCTACTTGCTGTTCTCGCTGCACCTCCACCTGTGGTCACCCAGGTGGCGGTGGGCAGCGGGGACATGCAACTACCGCCCCGGAGGAGGAGAGCAGCCTTGGGCACTCAATCCCCCTCCCCGGCTGGCCGCCAGCTGCCCGAGTCTGTTCTCGAACTCCGGTCGCTACGCCATGAGCGGTAGCCCTACCGCTTGCTACCGCCGGCTGGTTTGTTGACGCGAACATCTTTGATCGCGAGGGAAGGACTAGATGGCCAGATGAAAAAATTATATTTCTCAGCCCAGGGGTGACCTAGAAACACGAACTATGATGGGTTTTGCTCACGGGGCTTCGTTTTATTGAACCATGCTGCTGGTTTAATGTATGTATGTGCAAAATTTGAATTTTACCATTTTTTATTCTTAGATCACGAGCCTGCAAATTCTTTGTGAGATTCTTTGATCGCGAGGAAGGGACTAGATTGCCCGATTTTAATGCAACAGATAGGCAGTGTTAACAGTCTTTAGAATTACATATCTCGGAAACAGTTTGGTCTTTTTACTTGAAATTTTGAAGGTGTTTACTGGATGTCCTGTACATGGGAATTATGTTGTTTATATTTTGGACAATACACTATTTGCGGAGATATTGCGTGGAGCAGTTTGCATTTTGTGAACAGTGTTTTCCATTGTGGTAGTGGTTTGAAATTTGTAGGGTAGCTGGCCTTACTGCCATGGATGTACTCTGTAGTTATTAGCTGTGTAACTTGTCAACAGGTGCGGAATTTTGCCACTCCAATGAATGAAAATTCCAAACTTTCAAACGTTATATCTCGGACACGGTGTACTCTTTTGTGTTGAAATTTGGAGTGTTTTCAAGGGATGTCCTGTGCATCTGAATTATGGTGTTTAGCTGTTGCAAAATTAATTTGCTGCACAGATATTGCATAACACACTTTATGTTTTCCGTATGGCGTTTTGCGTTGTGGTAGTGGCTTCACGTTTATAGGGTACCTAGTGTTACTTACTTGGAGATGATTTTCAGTGGTTAGGTACCAACTTGTGTGACTTTCTGCTTTTCTATTCTTTCTCAAAAAGTAAGGAAATTATATGCAAAAAAACTGTATTAATGCATCATTTAGGGTTAAAGTATAAAAGGTCAGGAAATGAGACCTTTAGGGTTACCCCTTCCCCCCCTTCTTGTAGCCCCTCCTTTCTCCCGAGATTGACAGACGACAGGGTGTGTCATTGGAGTTGTGAGGCCTAAATGTCACCCCATTCTTCTTTACTGTGGCTTGTGAATATGTTTACACATGGAATGGGGTGACATTTAGGCCTCACAATACCAGTGACACGCTCCGTCATCTGTCAGTCTCGGGAGGAGGGAGGGTCTACACAAAGGGGAGCAACCCTAAAGGCCTAATTTCCTGGCTTTTTATGCTTTAACTCTAAATGATGCATCAACGCAGTTTTTAGCATAGAATGTGTATATACATATATATATATATATATATATATGTATATATACACACACACATACACATATACAAACATATACATTAGACAGGACAGAGTACTACCTGGGTGGAGTCCCAAGTATTTGCATCAGAGGAGGAGAAGGACCTGGGAGTGATGATCCCTAGTGACCTGAGGCACTCCACGCAGGGCAAGAAATCAGCAGCGAAGGCAAACAAGATGCTGGGATGCATATCTAGGGGAATCAGTAGTAGGAGAGAGGAGGTTATACTGCCCTTGTACAGGTCACTGGTAAGGCCGCATCTAGAGTATGGAGTTCAGTACTGGTGCCCACACCTCAGAAAGGACATTAACGTGCTGAAGAAGGTCCAGAGGAGGGCTACAAAGATGATATTGGGATAGCAGGGTAAGGCATACGAGGAGTGGTTGAGGGCACTGAACATGTACTCCATGAAAGACAGGAGAGAGAGAGAGAGGGAGAGGGAGAGAGGACATGATTGGGATCTTCAGGTACTTGAAAGGGATAAATAAGGTTCATAAGGAGAATCTCTTTAAGCTGAGTAGCAACCATAACACTAGGGGGCACAGTCTTAGGCTGGAGGGTGAGAGGTTTAGGAGGGAGACCAGGAAGCACTTCTTCATGAAGAGGGTGGTGGACACTGGGAATACGCTGCCGGAAGAGGTGAGCTTGTTGAAGACAGTGAGCAGCTTTAAGAGAGACTGGGCTAGGTACAGGGGAAGGTAAGGATCATGGGTTGGGATGAGTGGGGAGGGATGGCAGGGACATTAGCTCAAGCTGTGGACCCTGCAATATGAGCAGAATTGATAGGCCAAATGGCCTTCTTGTGCTGGCTTCTTCGTATGTTTGTATACTCCTCTTCCTTTCTCTTTCCCAGTTTAGTGTCCATCTCAGCCATCTTACCTCCTCCCTCAGCTACGCAAGTTGCCTACATGCTGTGCAACCCCCCACTTTCCAAACTATATCCAGTACTATGGCTGACCCACAACCAGTGCACCCACCATCCTCCCAAAGATGCCTCCAGCCGTTGTAGCCTGGGGACTATGCCTCGGACCTGCCCCCACCCTGCTCCATTGACCCCTCCAATTTGTACACTCCTCCATTTTCCCTATGGCTAATCGCAAGCTTTAGTTTTCAGACTCTAGTGTGAAAATTCCCCCCGCTCAAAATGTATTTATTTATTGAAATGTTTCCGCAGGCGGGCACGCTGAGCAACAAGTTGCTCATTTCCAGGTGCGACCTGGGGGTTAGGGAACAATGGGATGGAATACAGAGAAATGTTACAATGTTGGAATTCAGTTTGCTTACTTGCATGCAATGAGAGCAGTGGGGATTACTGGTGGATAACATTGGCTAACAATGCAACAGTTAAGTATAGTAGATATGAAGACACATATAGCAAATTGGCAACAGTTGGTAACACTGGAATACATATAATAACTTGGCAGCAGTATATAGCACTAGATGGTAAGGTGACCTAGCAGTAATTAGTAGCCATTAGTATAACATAGATATTCAAGAGTTACAATGATTGGAGTAAAGAGAGGAAGAATGGAAGGATCCAGCCCTGTGTCTTTAGATCCTAGACCCTGAAACTCCTGCGGCTAGGATTTCAGGCCCCGAAACAACTTCCACGTTCTTTGTACTGCAGGACCAAATAAACAGTACCCTCAAAACACAGTGCTTTGAGCTTTTTATATCCCAGACCTGGAGATACCCTTATAAACAGTGCCCTAATAACACATGACATTGGAATCATCCCAGAATCATAAAGGCTTGTAGGTGGCTTAACATCACATTATAGCACGTGCTGGAGATGTGTGCAGATCTTCCAGGAATCAGTCATCACCATCAATTCCCACTGATGGGTCTGAGCCAGAGGCACTAGGACCCCGTGGGAGCCAGAACTTTTCTGTAAGATGGTGGCATGGCACAAGGAGACCCCACACACACACAATGGCATGCTCCTGCTGGTGTACAGCAGCCCCAGCACGTAACCACCTCAGTTCCTTTTTCTAGGGACATGGATATGTTGTTCATCCACACTATCTGGCAGGTTCCTTGCCGCTTTAAATCTTGCTGGAAGGTCTTCAAGCTGGCTCCTCCCACCCACCCGGGTGGTAAAACTCTCGGCTCCGCCCCATGACGCCAGATCTTCCTTGGAAGCTCAGGTTCCCTCCTTAGCGCTCTGCATTTTCGACTGGTTCCTGATTTTTCGGTTTCTCCTAATTTAGTTTGGAAGTTTTCTAAAACTTCAGTCTTCTTCCCTCGCTGCTGCGATGGATATTTCGTTTCCCGGCTCTCGGAGGCGACCGGGGAATACCTCCAGGACGGACCCGCACTCCACGTGCATTTACCGCCTCGACTTGGACCATGATCCGCAAGTTTGCGAGTTTTGCTGTCCCCTTTTGACCAGTGTCCTGGAGGATCGTGCGGCCCGTTTGGGGCTCAGGCGACCTGGAATTTTTTCCACGCCGGAAAAATCTTTAGAGCTTCGTCGTCTGTCGTCGGCTGTCTCGGCTGAGCACCTCGATCTCTCTTCCTCCATGGAGGCGGCGACCAAGGCTGTCCCCCTCCTCCACGGTCACGGCGCTTATCCCGCTCTCTTTGAGTTCCTCTCATTCAGCTTCATTCAAGGAGCTTCGTCAGTCCCTTTCCTCGAAGGGAGGGGTCTTGGAACCTGCCTCTCGGCCCAGGTCAGAGGTCGCATGAGGTAAGTCCCATCGTCGGGCGCGAAGGAGGTCATCTTCCCTGTCTGCCGATTTTAGGCTTGATCGAGTTGCGACTCATGCAGCTGTTCCTGATGTCCCGTCAGGCCAGCCGGCCGACTCCCGTCGGCGTTGTGAGTCTTCTCTCGACCCGTCACCCGGGCGGTCTACTGCAGGAGCCGTCAACCCTTCGCTGGTTTCTCCGGTGGAGGCTGAGGTTCTGCCTGCACCTTCAGGGCGACAGGCCTCGGTCTTTTTGTCCGAGCCGAGGGAAGAGCGGGTGTCCCCTGCTCCTTCCCGGACCCACCCTCGGTTTCCCCAAGGATCTGGGTCTCGGTCTTGGTCCTCTTCTCGGTCAAGCCGCTCCCACCAACTTCAACGTCTCGGTCGGGGCACCGAGTTAAGTGGCATTACCGTTCCTCCTCGTCTCCCTCCTCGGATAAGGAGTGGCTTTGATGCAGATGGCGTCGACGTTACATGGAGTTCATGTGGCAACAGTTGCTATTGTCTGGGAATCAATCGACTCCAATTCATTCCCCGTCCAGCAAGCAGCTGCCGCCCAAATGGCCGACGCAACTGCTCGCTGCAGTCGAGGTGCCCACTTCAGGGCTGGTTGTTCGTCCGAACCTTGCTGCCCCACCGATTTCGGTGGAACCTCGGTCGGGTCACGACCTGTCCCGCAGGTTGTCTGTCACCCTCACTCCCGCCCGCCCTCGGCGGGTGAAGAGTGGCTCAGGCCTGAGGCAGCTCTTTGCAGACCCTTTGGAGTCCAACAATGACTCCTCCATGTTCCCCAGTCGGGAGGGCCCGGGGTCCTCTCCGGACCGCTCTGTGGACAACAGCCCATTGTCCTCTCTGGGTCTGCTTCAGCTCATCTCTGAGTTCACCGGGATGCAGCTTGAACCCGTGTCCAAACGGGTCTCTTATCCCCTGATGGAGATTCTAGACCGAGGGGGTTCACCCTCGGAGGCCTTCCTGGTGGCCGAGGCCATTGTCGGCCCAGCCTTGGAGCTCTGGCAGCGGTCTACTTCCTGTCCTGCGCCCTCGGCCAGGATGGCCAGGAAGTACTCTATCCCTGCCGGTTCTTTGCCTGGTTTTTTGGAGCACCCCTCCTCTGAGGGTTAGTTACGATAATGTCTTCAGTGTTCTGTGAGCAGCTGGGATGTGGATCGGCCCCCGACAAAAGAGTCCCAAAAGGATGGACTATAGCCGAGACCAAAGGTTACGCCCGCGTCCTCCTAGGCCTCCTACAGGCCAGCTCAGCTGCACTGATGGCACATTCTTCCCACACCCTTTTGGGCTCCCTGGATGAGGTGTTCCCTCATCTCCTGGCTGACCTGCGGACCACGGTCCGGCGGGTGCGGGACCAGGGTAGGGCGGTGGCGAAGCAGCAGCTTCAGACTGCTCTGGACTTAGGTGATTCCTTGCCAGGGTCGAGTAACGGCCGTGGCCAATGCGCGCAGAAGGCGTGGCTGAGATATCCTTTTCTCAACGTATACCCAGCACAAGTTGGCGGACATCCCCTTCTTGGGGACTGACCTCTTCGGCCCTGGAGTGGAGGGACACCTCCAGGGGACCGAGAAATCCATTGCCACTCTGGACTCGGTCGCCGCCGGCAGCCTTTGCGTAAGCCCCTTTGTCCCTCGGCCCCTGCGGCTCAACCGGCTCATCAACACCAGCATGAGGGCCAGCAGGCTTGTGCTGGGCATCCTGACCTCAAGCCAGCGGCTTCCTCCAAAGAGAAGCAGGGAGGTAAAGGCTCAGGAGCTCCCTCAGCCAGTCCCTCCTCCAAGTCTGCTCAGTGACGGGCTGAGGGGCACTGTCCCCGGCCTCGTCACCCCAACCCGGGTTCCCCCGTGGGGAGACGGCTCCGCCCCTCTTCCGCCTGGTCCGCTTTCACGGACCACTGGGTGTCGAATGTGCTAGGGGAAGGTCCTGCCTCTGGATTGCGAGCAGACCCCACCCTTTCGAGCCGTTGCCCCTTGGGGGGCCATGGGGTCCGCAGCCTCGCTGTCGGCCCGCCGAGCCGACTTGCCCTACCCCTCGAGATAGAGGTGATCAGGAAGGTGGCAGATCCTCCTCCAGACCCTGGGTTTGTGTCCAGGAATTCCTGGTCCCCAAACGGACGGGGGGCTTGCGCCCCATCCTTGACCCACACGACGGGATGGTCACTCTGACTCAGATATCCCATCCTCGGACCGAGGCGTGTGGCTCTATTTCCTGGACCTCCAGGACGTACTTTACACTTCGATCCATCCGTTTCTTGGGAGACTCCTCCGTTTCAAAGCGGGGGATCTCTTTCTGATTCAGGCCATGCCCTTGGTCTCTTCTCAGCAGCATTCCTGCGGCACTGAAAGGTCCGGTTATGCCACCAGATGGCGGCCTGACTGCAACCCTCCAGGGGCGGTGGGGATGGTCCAGTTCTGGCCCTCTAGGTTGCTCTCAGACGGTCTCCTCTCTAATGGAGCCATGTTGGAACCTCGTGTCTAAGCGGGTGATCGTTTCTTCGAGACAAAGCTTGACTCTTGAGTGGCACCGGCTCAGCGGACAGGACCGAGGTTCTTCCTCTCTTACCTAGTCATGTCTGACTGGACAATTGCGCCCTGCCCGGGACTTCCTGCACCTCCTGGGCCTTGCAGCGGCCTGCACCAGCGTGGTCTGTTTGGACCCGCCGGTCCATGTGTCCCCTTAATGGGGGCTGGCCAGCCAGCAGTCACAATGCTGTGATCCTTTGGACCAGTCCGTGACAACAGCCCAGGGGTTGGGGAACGCTCTCCTTCGGACCATTCCAGCTCATCTGCAGGAGAACATCCCGTTCGTCTGCCCCGAGTCGACAGTCTTCTCCGACTGATGCATCTCTGATGGGTGGGGGTGCCCATCAAGGGGAATACAGAGTGCACCACCTCTGGTCCTCTCGGGAGTCCTGATGTCATTCCAACCTGCTGGAGCTCCAGGCGTTCCACTTAGCTCACACCGTTTGCTCTGTCTGTGCGGGGTCTAGTGGTTTAGGTCCAGGTGGACAATACCACGACCATGTGCTGCCTAACCCGCCAGGGTCGGATGAGCCCCTTGCCATTGTGTAAGGAGGTTCTCCGCATTGGGTCTTCTTGCTTTGGCGGAGCGGCTTCCTAGCCATTTTAGATGTGAGGGCCTCCAGCACCCTGGCTGATGCCCTAAGCCAGATAAGGGCTCGCCTCACGGTGGTCTTCCCTGCCGGGTAGCACAAAATCTTTCTCCCTCTAGGTGACGCCTCGGGCGGACCTTTTTCCCTCCAGGGAGAATACGAGGCCGAGACTGTCTCATGCCGGCCCCCTCAGCAAGGTTCGCTGTAGGGGATGCCTTTAAGGCCGCGGACCCCGGGCCTCTTTAACGCCTCTCCCCCATTTGCCTTGACCCACAGGCAAGGCGAGGAGGGACTAGGCGCAGGTGATTCTGGTAGCCCCAGACTGGTTTTGCCAGCTCTGGTATCCAGCTCTCCTCAGTCTCAGCCCCAGGCTCCCGAGGCGGCTTCCAGCCCGCCCGGTCCTGCTCTCTGTTATTAGGGGAAGGTATTCCATCTGGACCTTCAATCCCTGCACCTGGCGGCCTGGTCCCTGTGCGGCTAGTGGCCAGGCCTTGGGTCTTCCAGCAAGGTCCTCGACGTTGTTGAGGCGTCCTGCCAGGAGTCAACCAGATATGCTACGCCTTCAAATGGAAGAGTTCTCCATTTGGTGTTAGGATAGGGCCTGGTCCCCTCTCCTGTTCCTCGGCGAGCATTCCGGACTACCTGTGGTCCGTTCTTCCTCTTGAGCAAGGGCTTCAGTCGACGACCCTTAAGGTGCTCCTGATAGCCACCCCTGTCTTCCAGGCACAGGCCGGAAGGTAGTCGGTGGCGCAGGAAAGGTGGTCTGGCGCTTTTCAAGGCCTTGATCACACTTCCCTTCCCGGGAGAGTATCCCCATCTCTGTGGGATCTTACGCTGGTATGGGCTTAGCTCACAGGCAAGCCGTTCGAACCTATGACAGGTGCAATTTCCCCCTGTTGTGGAAGAACACCTTCTTGGGGGCTACCACGCCAACCAGAAGGCTGGGAGAGCTCCAGGCGCTCCTTTGAGTCTCCCTATCTGGTCTTCCACAGGGACAAGGTGTCCTGTGCCCCACCCGAAGTTCCTTCCGTAGGCGGTGGCGGAGTTTTTCCCTATCCAGTTATTGTCTCTGCTGGGGTTCAACCCCATTCACACTTCGGAGGCCGCATATAGGATCCATTGGGACCCTAATTTAGCGCTCGCCTTCCCAGGGAGCCTAGGGCTGAAGTTCGGGAGAGGTTCGCCAGCTGTTTGTCATCTACGCTGAAGCCGCACCTGGCAGACCTGCAGCCAAGCGGACGATGAGCGGGTGGGTCTCCTCCTGCATAGATCTCCGCTATAGGTGGGCGGGCATGGAGCCTCCCAGAGGGATAAGTGCTTATTTTACCTGCCCTTCCGCTGCATCGGTGGCTGCTTCCGAGGATACCCCTGTCCAGGATATCCGTAGGGCTCCTACCTGGAAGCTGGCATATACCGTTTTTACCCCCTACCACATCGATCTTGGGTCATGCCGGGATGTTGGTTGGGGCCTCGGTTCTCCAGTCTTTATTCCCTAAGTAGGGGGTGTGCGCCTTCCTTCCTCCTCCCGGAGAACTGCTAGGAGTCTGCCAGATAGTGTGGATGAACAACATATCCATGTCCCTAGAAATACAGGTTACTCACCTCTAACAGGAGTTCTAGGAATGGTATATGTTGTTCATCTACATCTCTCAACCTCCCGGCCTTCGACACACAACCTGGCTTCCAGCGGGCTAGATCTGGCGTCATGGGGCGGAGCCAAGAGTTTTACCACCCGGGTGGGTGGGAGGAGCCAGCTTGAAGACCTTCCGGCAAGATTTAAAGCGGCAAGGAACCTGCCAGATAGTGTGGATGAACAACATATACCATTCCTAGAACTCCTGTTACAGGTGAGTAACCTGTATTTTTCTGCCATTAAGAGTGCAGCAGTAGCATCCTCGCTGTCCTCGTTGGGGCCAGAACTTCACCATCTATATGATGACAACATTCAGATCTTCCAGGAATCAGTTTTCAGCACTTATTTCAGCTAGAGTGTCTGGAGCCAGAACTTTTCAAAGGGCTGGCACCATGAAACATGGCATGCAGGTGCATGTTTACTGCAGCACCAGCCCTCATCTGCCTCAGTTCCTTTATCCCCACGCTGTCAAGTGTACATCAGAGTTCCAGTGCTCATGCACCAGGAGTAAGAACTTCTCATAGTTTGAGTTTAAAGCTTGAGTTTGTTATTTTTGTGTCAGTTTACTGTATTTTGTAACAAAAATGTGTCAGTTTCTTCTCAGCCCTACTGAGCGTCAGCGGTAAATGGCCTTGGAGTACAGTAGGGAGTCCGAAGAGGCAGGCTGCTTCGGTACTGGGGCCATGTCCGGGCCACTTTCCCCATCTAGGAAGGGTTCTGACTACAGGTGGTGCAGTGGCCAGGAGAAAGGACAGTTCTTCTGCAAACACAAAAAGAAGCAGTCCCTATCCGGCACATGTTCTACGTCAGGATCCTGGCATCACTCGACCTTGACTTCTTCTTCCGGGCAGAAAGAAAGAAATGGCACAGGTTGAGGTCACTGCCTGCAAGGTCTGCCATGAGATCTTTGATCTCTAGGAGCCAGAGGCCCTCAGCGTCACCTTTGGTGTTGCTGAAGACCTCTGGTTCTAGGAGTTTGGAGTCTGGAGCTCGGCCCCCGTCTGTAAGTGGAGAATCCAGTGAGCAGTTCCACCAATGGACAACTTTTATGGAGCAGTGTGTGCAGCATTGGACCCAGGTTCCTGCTGGTGGAGCCAGTCCTTGGCCCTTCAGGGCCACTGGAATTGGCATTGCCATTGTCTGCATTGCTGACGTTTGTCCCACTAGCCACCCCCATCCCAGGCATGGATGGGGCTGGCCATGGCGCCAGTATCAGTCACTTTAGTGCTAGCTGGGTTGTCGATGCTGGTTCCAACTCTTGAGTTTGGTGCTGGGTTTAGGCTTTTTGGGTGCTGGCCAGATGATAATTCTGGCACCAGTTCTGATGCCACCCTCTGTGCTGGGGATCTCCCTGGTGTAAGTCTCTGTTCCAGTGCCACCCTTGGCACTGGCCTCTCGCTCTTCGGGGCCAGTGTTTCTGCTGCTGCTACTGCAGCCATGTTCTGTATTGACAGGCCTGTGATACCAACCTCTCTGTTACTTCTCTACTGATGAAGGTGTAAAGGGCGACAAGTCATACCCGGACTTCATCATTTCTGAAGGTGGCAGCAATGACTCTTTTCTTTAGCCTAGACATTTCGGACCTGATCCCTGTGTCTGTGCCTCAGGTGGATCTAACTTTCAAGGCTGTACTCAGATGTACTCACTCACTCAGCATTCAGTGTCAAGCCTACATCCATTGACAAGGGTAAACATCTCTGACTGAAGTTTTTTAATGTATCCAATATCCCAGTCTGTCTAATTCCTCCTATTCGTGCTGCATTTGAGACCCTGTCTGTTGTGGTCTGGAGTATTCCTGCTTCAATGTCAGCTGTCTGCAAGCAGGCTGACAGAAGATACAATACCCTTAAGGATAAATCAGTGTATGTTACTCAACCTGTAGCTGATGCCATTGCTATCTTCGCTGAGAATGACAAGGCTGTTATTCCCCAAGAGGTCTCTGCACACCCTATTAACTGGGAATCGCACTTATTGACACTATGGGCAAGCATGCCTACACTTCACCTACCTCAGGCATGAGAACTGCCGGCTACCAGGGGCACTTTTCTAAATATGAGTATACCCTCTGGAGCAAGCTGAGATCTCTGGCAGAGTGCCTGCCAGAGTTGGAGGTTAAACAGGTCATGCTCTTGACTGTCAAGCAAGATATTGAGTCCAACAGTCATCTGCGTATAGCCTCCATGGATGCCTTTGATACTGCCATTGTGTGGATAATTGAACCATATTCACGCCACTAGAAAAATAGGTGACTCTTATGTAACTGTAGATCTTCCACAGGGTAGTCTCTTGCAGCAGGTAATACACTTGGGTTGTCGCCAGAGGTCGCTGTGGTACACGGCAGCTCCTCTAGCAGCCTTTTGCCAAGGGCCGCCCACACGTAACATCATCAGTCTGCTGCCTAAGTAAGAGTGGGTGTTCCCTGATATCCTCACTTCATTTTCTCGCCATCTTCAGCTCTCACACAGCAGCTAGTGCACATGTTAAGTAGTCATCATCAAGAAACTGAGCTAAGGAAACATTTTTTTCTCCATTTCCACTCCTCATCGATGACCCCCTTCAAAACTGCCTCTTCGTCGACGGGGGTTTACTCCCTCTTGTTGATGGTGCTTTCTAGCACTTGATCTGCAGTTTTTGCTGAACCCTGTGCCACTGCCATTGGTGTCCCATCGACGATAACTCATTTCTCGTCGATGGCAATGGCTACTAAGCATTCAAAATCTTCCTCTCTTCCCGCCTCGTTGACAACGAGCCAGGATCCTTTGAGAACTGCCAGAGGGACCTGTAGTAGTGGTACCCCCACTTATCCAAACCTACCAAAATGCAGTGTTGGCAGCCTGGAACCAAACTTCAGCTGTTCCGACTCTGCCTCAGAAGGTGGGCCGCCTTTATCAGGCTCCCACTGACCATCCTTGTTTTTCTTCTAACCCCGAGGCTGATTCGGTGGTCATTACTGCCACACATGATCGCACAAAACATCCACGGCACATGAGCTCCTTGCCCCCGGACAAGGAATCCCGCCGCTTAGACTGTCTGGGAAAGAAAGTTTTTCAGGCGGGCACGATGAACGTAAGAATTTGAAATTATATGGGACACATGGTGAAATACCAGTGCACCCTGTGGTCCACAGCAGTTGAAGTAGTCCGTAAACTCCCTCCATCTCAGGAGAAGGACCAAAGATTGGTCATGATTTCTACAGGAAATTCCATTTCTAGGCATCTCCTCCACACAGTATATGATGCGGTGGATACCTCAGCGTGGGCAACAGCTGCAGGAGTCACCTTACGGCACCATACCTGGCTGCGTTATCAGGTTTACAACCGGACATACAACATAAACTGGTCAATGCCCCATTTAATGACTCTAAGCTTTTCGGCCCAGGTACTCAAACGCTCTTGGATGATCTCCAAGCTTCAGGCCACACTCTTCATACCATGCATGGTATGTACCGTACACCACAACCCTCATACCAGTACCATTCTCAAACTTTTCAATCCAAATGGCGAGGCAAGAATAGAGGAGCCTATAGAGGTGGCTCCCAGGGACGTTCCCAATCCTCCTCCCAGACCGCTACCACAACCTCAAAGGGCCTCCGCTCCCTTCCCAAGGGTGGGACTGGCCAACCCCTTGCCCAGTGACCCATTAAGGCTTGCCCTCGGCTTCCTCTTCCAGGCCTTGGAAGCTGATGGAGGCTGCTTTGCCCTTCACCCAGAGGCCTAGAAAGCCATTATATCAGACGAGTGGGTACTCCAAATCAATAAGTACGGGGCACATTCTGGAACTTACATCCCCACCCGCACCTTCCCTGCTCAGTCCATTATCTACCAACCGTAGCCCCATTTCCAAGAGGAACTTCAGGCACTTTTAAACAAAACTGCCATCTCCCCTGTCCCTCCTTCGGAGTACCATCGGGTTTCACTCCCATTTTTTCCTGGTCCCCAAACATACGGGAGACCTCGGGCCTATACTAGACCTCAGATGACTGAATTTACACATTCAGTACAAAAGGTTCCAGGTGGTCACCTTAATGTCCATATTAACAATGTTAACATTAGGAGACTGGTTATGCGCCCTGGACACGAAAGACACATACCCCACCCCACGCCACGCACCCGTGGTTCCTATGCTTTCACCTGCTAGGACACCACTACCAATTTTGAGCACTTACTTTTGGCCTCTCATCCGCTCCGAGAGTCTTCACCAAGTGCCTTGCCATAGTGGCAGCAGCCCTGAGAAGGGATGGACATTTCATCTTCCCATACGTAGATGATTGGCTTATAAAAGCAAACTTCGAAGCTGCTCTGCTTCTCTCCCTCCAAGCCACCTTTACTGTCTTCCAGTCTCTGGGCATTACAATCAGCTGGCCCAAGTCCAATTCAACTCCTACTCAATCACTCCAGTACGTAGGAGCGATTCTGGACACAGTCTCCGCCAGGGTGTATCTTTCTGTTGAGAGACAAGACAAACTCCTTTGCCAGAAGTTTTCTGCGCCTTCCGGGGCATATGGCAACTGCCAACCCCACGGTGGCTTCCGTCCGTCTCTGTATGAGACCAGTGCAGTGGGCGCTTCAGAATCAGTAGCACCAACGGTCAGGCGACTTCGAGGACAACATCAAAGTCACCCCCTCCTTCCGTTCCACCCTGGACTGGTGGACAGGACAACCTATCACAGGGCATGCCCTTCCATTCCCCTCCTCCACAGCAGATGTTAACCACGGATGCTTCCTTGGAGGGCTGAGGGGGCTCACCTGGGCCCCTATGGAACACAGGACAGATGGCCCCCGATTCTCCATTTTGCCTCACATAAATCTGTTGTAGATGTGGGCGGTTTGTCTTGCCCTTTGGGCTTTTCGCCCCCACCTTTGCCCAGGATTTCTACTGATCCAATCAGACAACACCTCTGTGGTGTTCTGTCTGAAAAAACAGGGAGGCACCAGATCTCACACTCTCTGCAGGGAAGCACTCCTGGTCTGGCAAGAAGTCACTCTCCAACAACTGACACTGATTGCCATCCATCTACCAGGATGCCACAATACCCTGGCAGGCATTCTGAATCACCAGTCCTCCACGCATGAGTGGACTCTTCATCACAAAATTCTTCAGATGATCTTTTGGTTATGGGGGACCCCACAACTAGATCTGTTTTCGTCCCCCAACAATCATCGACTCCCCAAATACTTTTCCATTATCCCAAACAATAGGGGATTGTCTACAGATGCCCTGTCCCGACCGTGGACAGGACTCTTCTTACATGCTTCCCCCATCCCGCTCCTCCAACGGACCCTGCTTGCTGAAACTACAACTCGAACCTGCCACGATGATCCTCATAGCCCCCTTGTGGCCCAGTAAGGTGTGGTTTCCTCTACTCCCAACACCTTTCCATAGCTGCCCCCATTCCGTTGCCAATCAGACCAGCTCTCCTAACTCAGGAGTGGGCCACCCTCCTTCACCCCAGCTTGAAGTCTCTACATCTTCATGCTTGGCTCTTTCAAAGCCTGTCTTCAAGTCTCCTTCCATGTGGCCAACATTCTCTTGGCCTCACGAAAACCATCAACCAGGGAAAGGTAACGCTAAATGGAAACGTATTTCCATGTGGGTTGCTTCCTTTTCTCTGTATCCATTTTCATGTCCTTTAACCAAAGTTTTGAACTACTTGGCCTCACTTGCCAAGACAGGCCTTAGTTATTCCTCTATAAAAGCTCATCGGGTCTCCATTTTGGCCTTTCACTAACCCTGTGAAGGCAAACTACTGCACCAACATCATCTTGCCAAGATGTTCTTAAGAGGCTTGCTACATAGCAAACCTCCCATCAAGCGACCCACCCTTCCTTGTGATCCGAATTTCATATTGGAGAAACTAACCGTCGCTCCCTTTGAGCCAGCAGCTACTGCCGATCTCCGCTTCCTTTCCTGAAAGACGGTGTTTTTAGTAGCCGTCACTTCAGCTTGTCAGATTTCTGAGCTTCAGGCCCTGATGTGTCGAGAGCCTTACTTGATCTTCCACAAGGATAGAGTGGTTCTCCGCACAAATCCTGAGGTACTATATAAACCGTACCAAATCCCTGCGAAAGACCTCTCAATTGTTTGTGACCTTCGCCTCGATGAGGGAATATTCCCCAGTTGCTAAGCAAACCATTTCCAGCTGGTTGGCAAGTTGCATCACGTTCTGTTGTACTAAGTACAACAAACCCCTGCTGGGACCTGTTCAAGCCCATTCCGCTAGAGCCATGGCTATCACAGTGGCTTGCTTCAAAGGGGCTTCGATCACTGATATCTGCAATGCAGCCACATGGTCCACAATACATACTTTCACGAAAGCATTACAATCTGGATGTTGCTTCTCACCGTAGGACGGCCTTTGGCCGTGCAGTCCTACAGGGTCCCATATCCTAATTTCCACCCACTCTTGAGTACACTGCTTGGGAATCATCGCAAGTGTATTACCTGCTGCAAGAGACCACCCCGTGGAAGACAGTACAATTACATAAGAATTTACCATAACACTTAATCTTTGAGGGGTCTCCCTTGCAGCAAGTATGATCTTATCTGTGTCAATCTTCACCATTCATTACTTTTGGGTTATTGGCTGGAGGTCATGACCACGCGGGTGCTTCTTTTTTTCTTTTCCTTTGGATGGGTGGAGTCGATGCACCATTGGTGCCGCCCTCGAGGCCGACGCAATGTGTGGCTCTCGTTGGTTGGCCGTTATGTGCTGTCAACTCCGCCTTCCCGCCAGTTCTTCATCCCTTGCCGTCGAGGTCACCTCATGGGACTGCTTCGAAAGCAAAATTTGGGGCCTACCTGCTACGTAGCTTAATCTTTCGACTCTGTATCAATTTTTCCTCGGTGCCGAAGTCCATCGACTTCCTCCTTCCGGTTCTGCTAGCCACACTCGATGTCGCCCAGTAAGATCTTTCCATTATTTTTGTTGTTCTGTGATGTCGAGTCTTATTTGGTGTTTTTTTCTCCACAGGTCATGTCTCGGTCAGAGGGCAAGAAAACTTCTAAGACAGGACGGCCCCCCATGCAACGGTGCCCATGCGGCCGAAAATACTCCGTCAACAACCAGCACGACCGTTGCCTTACATGTCTTGGCCCGCTTCACGACATGGATTTGTGCGACGCCTGTTTCTCCATGGACTGCCGGGTCATTGAGCAACGTACATGGAAAGTGGGGTGAGCTCCACTGACTTTTGGGGATCGAGTGCGCACTCGTCAGGCCAAGTTGTGTTCTCTCATCCTTTCCTTCGGGACCCCTCCTAGGTCCATACGGACCGAGGAGAAGGAGGGAGCCTCGGCCTCTTGTAGCTTAGCCATGACCGAGGCTTCTCGCGCGGTGCAGGAAGCCCAGTCTGTTTCCTCCAGGAGACGGACAGCAGGCACTGCATTGGCAATTGCCCCTTCGGGGGCAAAGGCTCCCCTGATGCTGGACCCACGGCTTGGAAGGCCCGGGTTAGCGCTGTCCTTGATTCCATCTGTCAGCGCTGTTTCGGGCCTCGGCGCTGTTCGCAGTGCCTTGGGCCCTGACGGACTTGTCAATGCCGGTCTGTCGCTCGGCACCATGGCTGTTGTCGGCACTGTTCATGGAGCCAATAGTGCTAGCGGCACCGTGGGAGGTTCTACAGCGCCATCTCTGACTTCTTCTCGCCTTGGTGCCATGTCCAGTTCTGGGGCCATTCGCGGTTCCGGTCATGGGCTCGGCGCCGTGGGGATTTTGGATCTTGGTGTTGTTCACAGCACCGAGAACACTGACGGAGCCATCGTCAGCACCATGGGATGGGACGGCGCCATGGGGGTCTCTGGCCTCAGCGCCGTTCTCGGAGCCATTGTCGTGCTGTCTCTGTCCTCAGCACCGCTCGCAGCACCGTGGGGCAGGATGGCGCCATGTCAGCTTCTGGCTGGTAGACTGCTGTCCTGGTTGGAGCTGTGTCCTCTTCTGCCACCATTCGTGGTGGTGCAGAGGACACTGGTACCGACTCAGATACAGTCTCTGTTTCTGGTACCCTGTTTGGTCGAGATGGCAGCAGGTGCCCACCAACTGTTTGGCACAGGGCTTCAGTCTCCACCTCTTCAGAGGAGGAGACTGATTCTGAGTCAGATGGGCATTCTGGCTCCTTGGAGTTAGCTGCTGGCATGAGCACCCTTGTAGTGTCCTCGACAGGCCAGAGTCAGCCCCCCTCTGAGGAGCGGACAGTGACTGCCGGGGCTGGGGTCAGGGGTTCTGATCAGCAGGCAGTGGTGCAGGCCACCATTGCACTGCAGCCTGGCCTCGGAGGGTTCTCTGACCCCTCAGCGGTGGTACCCCCTCAGGTGGTGTGGCTAGATCGCCCAACTTTGGGGCCGATCAGAGCACCCACAGGAGGGGAGGGCGCTGCGCCCTGGATAGCTCCTTTGGGGGCCGACCAGGGCTGCCAGTTGCCTAGGCTGGCTCTCTCAAGGAGGAGGGCATTGTCAGATTCCGAGGGGTTGAGGGGTATGGGATCTGTGCGGCATCCTTTTTCTGGAGCCCACCCAGGCTCTGGGAGAAGCCGTAGTGCGGATCTCCGCTCTTCCCTCTTGGTTTCTTTGAGAAAGCCCCATTCTTTGGGGGTAGGGGACTGTCCTTCTGGACCTACATGGCCCCGGTCACCTCACGGGGGGATTCTTCCGCGCACAGCCATGGCAGTTCCGATATGGTTGTTCAGCTGTCTGCTGTGGAGTCTTCCGGAGCACCTTCTTCTGCTGGTGCTCCTGGTGCACTCCCTAGCCCAGGTGGAGGTCAGTCGATTTCTCTTCTCGGCTCTGCCCCTATCCCTCTGCCACATTCTCCGGCGCTCCCAGGCATCCTTGGTCCTAGCGGGCCTCTCTCCAGGGAGCAGTTCGGGCCATGGCTGCTCGATTCCCCGCTTATGTCAGGGCAATGGACAGACAGGTTTTTCAACCTCCTCCCTAGCAGCCACCCTCTGAGCAGCTAAGGTCTTCTGACTCCTTATCCCCCTTTTCTGGGGGAGAGGAGCCTTGTGTCCACATCTCTCCAGCTGCTGATCTTGCGGAGTAGCAGCGATTCCTCGTGAGGATGTTAGAGGACCTACACATCACCTCTCCCACTCAAAGCAATCCAGAGTACTCGGTGCACGCCTTTCTAGGCGACTTCAGCGAGGACACCCTTGTGGTGCCCCCCCCCCCGGCCTGCTCCCTTTCTGGAGGCGTTGTTACATTCCTGGCAGAGGCCCTTCTCCGGAGTTCCTGCCCCTAGGGATCTCTGCCAGTGGTGCCCCCGAGTCTCCAGGTTTCATGCCTCATTCTCAGTCAGAATTGACGCAGCTGGATACTCCTGATGGGCTTCGCGCCCTCCACCGTGACCGGCCCCCAGGTCAAAATTCCTTGGATTTTGACTTCTGGGGGAGGAGGACGTTCTACTCGGCATGGTCGCTGCTTTCTACCGCAGCACATCAGGCCCACTATGCATCCTATGATAGGTTCTTGTGGTCCAGGCCGGGTCAGCAACTTACCTTCTTTCCCAAACACAGAGCAAACCAGACAAGCCATCGCACTCTCTGCACGTGGCCTGGAGCTAGCAAGACACCAAGCGAGGGCATCGTATGATGCCAACAAGGTAGTTACCAGGGTCGTAGGGACAGTGATCTGCACTAGCTGGGCGGTATGGCTGTGGCTTTCCTGGTTGTCACCCTTGGCCCGGCGTAGGGTGAGTAACTCTGCTCACCAGAGAACCTATCTCTTCTCCTGTAGAGCAAGACAGTGTTTGTCAGGGCAACATCCTTCCCCTTCCGGGGGGTCCCCCTCTCACTCTCTCCACTCTTGGGCCTCCCCAGGCCCCGATGGTTCTCCCTCTTAGTGTGTCACCCACTGAGAGCTAAAGGACTCTGTCCTTTAGGGTTAAAACCCCCTTCGGGGGGGCTCAGCATTCACCCAAAGGTGATGAATGGTGAAGATTGACACAGATAAGATATGAAAATTACATACCTACCGTAATTATGATCTTTCTGTGTATCTTCAATGCTTATCTATCACAATCCCTGCCTGCCATCCCCTTGGGCCCTGTCTCTTGGTCCTCTCTCTGTGTCCTTGCCCCTCCTTTCTTTTGTCAGGAGTGGGATAAACAGGGCACATGGGGGATGATATTTCTAAGGAGAGAGTGGGTCAGCATGGGGGGCACTCCTTCTCCAGTGCTCTAGCTCCACCCCTGTGGGGTGGGAGTTGGCAGTTGCCCTCCATTCTCTACTCCTCCTTTGTTCCCGTCAATCCTTTATTTTCTTTGTCCATTGGACATATCCTTTATTATGTTTAGAAAAACTAAATGTTCTCACAGCAAAATTTTTTTCCCGAGAGGGGGAGAATTCCATGTGTCCTGTCTTTCTTCCAGAATAACCATTTTCTGCCTTTTGGAGTTATTGCCAGTAAGTGAGAAAGGACTTGGCAAGGTTGGAGGAATGGTCAGACATATGGCAACTTAGATTCAATGCAAAGAAGTGCAAAGTAATGCACCTGGGAAACAAAAACCCAGGAGAAGAGTACACAATAGCAGGGGAGGTACTAACAACAACAAAAATGGAACAGGACTTGGGGGGTAGTCATATCAGGCGACCTAAAGGTTGGTAAGCAATGTGAGAAGTCAGTAAGGAGAGCCAGGGGGATACTGGGATGCATAGGAAGGGGCATCACAAGTAGAAAAAGGGAAGGTGGTTATCCCTCTGTACAGACAGTTGGTGAGACCCCATCTGGAGTACTGTGTGCAGTTTTGGAGACCTCATCTACGCAAGGACATAGTCAGGATGGCAGCAGTCCGGAGGAGGGCAACTAAAATGGTGCAGGGTCTGCATCAGAAATCATATGAAGAGAGACTGAGAGAGCTTAATATGTATACCCTTGATGAAAGGAGGGACAGGGGGACATGATAGAAATGTTCAAGTACCTCAAGGGAATCAACAAAGTCCAGGAGGGTAGCATCTTTCAGAAAAAGAGATGTGTAAGAACAAGGGGACACAATTTAAAGACAGAGGGGGGACGGCTCAGGGGTAATGTGAGGAAATCTTTTTTCACGGAGAGCATGGTGGATGTGTGGAACTGCCTTCCTGGGGAGGTTGTTGGGGCTAAAACAGTGGGGGAATTCAAACATGCATGGGACAGACACAAGGCAATTGTAGTGGGGGGTGGCAGGAAGTAGGCTGTTGGTTAACTAGAATCTGCAGCTTATCCAGTAGGTAGGGAAATGGGCAGACTGGGTGGGCCAAGTGGTCCTTATCTGCCATCAAAGTCTATGTTTCTGTGTTAATTCTGTGCCTTGAATTCTGTCAGTGAGCCTTTTGGCTACTCCTTGCAGTTACTATACAATCTGGAGACAAGTCAAGGTCCAGAGTATGGTTGTTGCCTTTCTCCACCCTCTCTCAACTTATCCTAATTCCTCCTCTCTTCTTTTCCTATTTCCAGAGATTGAGGCTCCTACCCAGTCCTCTTAATCTCCTTCTTCTTCTTCTTCTTCTTCTTCTTTTGTCCTCTTAGTCGTTTATTTCTCCTGTTGGTTTGTACAGTGCCCTCAGAAAGTATTCACCCCCGCTTGGATTTTGTCACATTTTGTGATGCTGCAAACTCAAATTAAAATACATTTATATGGGATTTTTTTGTCACGTATCTACACAAATTACTCTATAATGTCAAAGTGGAATGAAACTTCTGGAATTTTTTGTACATGTAAATTAAAATAAAAACCTGAAATGTCTTGATATAAGTATTCACCCCCTTTGCTATGACACTCCAAATTGAGCTCAGGTACATCCAATTTCCTTGTGAGATCACTCTAAAACTTGAATGGAGTCCACTTGTGGTCAGTTCAAATGAGTGACATGATTTCAGAGGAAATGCACCTGTCTGTATAAGGTCCCACTGTTGACAGTGCATGTCAGAGCAGAAACTCTACCATGAAGACCAAGGAGCTGTCCGTAGAACTCCGTGATAGAATTGTGAGGCGGCATAGATCTGGGGAGGGGCATAAAAACATTACTAGGGTGTTGAAAGTTCCCAGGAGCACAGTCAAGTCCATCATTAGGAAATGAAAAGATTACGGAACACCTAGACTCTTCCTAGAGCAGGCCGTCCTCCCAAACTGAGCAACCGTCAAGAAGGACCTTGGTCAGGAAAGTGACCAAGAACCCAGTGACCACCCTGACAGAACTACAGAGTTCCATGGTTGAGATGGGAGAACCTGTCCAGAGGACAACAATCTCTGCAGCACTTCACAGATGTAGCCTCTATGGGAGAGTGCCTAGACAGAAGCTTTTGCATTCTAGACCTCGGTCATCTATCCCTCGCGGCTGCGATGGAAAAATCGACTCCCGGTTTTCGGAGATGCCCTTGCGGGCAGAAGATGTCTCGGACAGATCCGCACTCCACATGTGTCTACTGTTTAGGCCTTGAGCACGACCCGCAGGCTTGCGACCTGTGCTCTTCCTTCTCGGCCTACGTCCTCGAAGACCGTGCTGCCCGCTTACAACTGGAGTGTCCGAAACGCTTTCCCTCCTGTGAAGTCAAAAGAGGCCCGTTCGGCGGTTTCTGCGGCGGCGGGCTCGGCGGATCAGCTAGAGCAGATGATCGCCCTCGAAGAGGAGGCGACGCGGGCCGCATCTTCCTCGGCCGCGGCATTTATCCCGCTCTTCCTGGGTTCCTCTCATACAGCTTCCTTTAAGGAGCTCTGTCTGTCTCTCTCCACTAAGAGAGAGGGACCAACGTCTGCTGGACCTTCTTCTCGGTCCAAAAAGAAAGAAAGACAAGGGTAAGTCACTCCGTTAGCGCTCTTGGGAAGCGGGAAAGTCCCTCTCCGAGTTATCGACCATCGACTTGGTCGATCGTTAAATGAGCCACTGGTCCTCATGGTGTCCCGTCAGGTCAGCTGGCCGAGACTCCTGTCGGCCTTGATCGAGATTTTTCTCGACCCGTTGGACGGGTTGTCGCCAGGCGAAGCCGAGAATCCTCTCTTCCTGGTTCCCCCGGTGGGAGTTGAGGATCCCGTGGGCTTGCCAGTGCCTCCGGTTCCGGAGCCCTTGGGTGAACCCTCCGAGCCGAGGGAAGAGCCAGTTCCACCCATCCCCTCCCCGCACCGTCCTCAGAAAAGCCGAGGTTCTTGGTCTCGGACTTCTTCGCGGTTCAGCCGATCCCGCCGTCATAGGCGGTCTCGGTCTCGGCACCACGATAGGCGGCGCGCCGCTTTCGTCCTCATCCTCCTCGGACGAGGGCTCGGCGTAAGTTACGTCGAGTGATCGAGGACCTCGTGGCAACAGCTCCTTCTGACCGGGAACAAGCCGACACCGTCGCCTTCCCCGGCCATTAAGTGGCTGTCACCGGAGCGGCCGAAACAACCCCTCGACTTACCCGAGGAGCCTGTTCCCAGGCCGGTTGTTCGGCCAAAACCAGCTGCTCCACTGATTCCGGTGGAACCTCCGCCTCCACAGCCGTTATTTGGGGCTCCGACCAAGAATTCTCGGTCGGCTCAGGGACTGCCCCATAGGCTGTTACCCTCACTCCCGATCGACCTCGGCAGGTGGAGGGTGGCTCAGGCCCGAGGCAACTCTTTGCGGACTCTTCCGAGTCCGACGACGATTCCTCCCTTTTCTCCAGGTGAGTAGACTTGGAGTCCTCTGGAGGTCAGTCGATGGACGATAGCCCCTCGTCCTATCTGGGATTGCTTCAGCTCATCTCGGAGTCCACCGGGATGAAGCTCGAACCTGTGTCTAAGCGGGCCAGGTATCCCCTCATGGAGATACTGGACCGAGGGGAGTTCCCTACGGAGGCCTTTCCGGTGGCGAGGCGCAGTAGTGGGCCGGCCTTGGAGCTCTGGCGGCGCCTGCTTCCTGTCCTGCGCCCTCAGCCAGGATGGCCAGGAAGTATCACGGTCCCTACCGGTTCCTTGTCCGGTTTTGAGACACCCCTCAGCCGAGGCTAGTTACCGACAGCGTTTTCGTGCGCTGAGAACGCTAGGGATGGGACAAACCTCCCGACAAGGAGTCCAAGAAATGGACTATGCGGGCGCAAAGTCTACGCTCACGTCCCTCCTCGGCCCGTCCAGGCCAGTTCGGCCCGTACTCATGGCACATTTCTCTCATGCCCTTTTGGGCTCCTGGACGAGTAGTTCCTCATCTTCGGCGGACCTGCAGACCACGGTTAGGCAGGTGCGGGACCAGAGCAGGGCAGTGGCCAAACAGCAGCTTCAGACTGCTCTGGACATTGGAGACTCATGTGCCAGGTCAGTAGCGGCGCAGTGGCTATACGCCATCGGGCATGGCTGAGGATATCCACCTTCCGCGGATACCCAGCACAAGTTGGCGGATGTCCCTTCCTGGGACTGACCTTTCGACCCTGGGGTGGAAGGTCACCTGCAGAGGATCAGAAGTCCAATGCTACCTTGGACTCGGTCTCATCCGCACAGAAGGACAAAGGCCGCAGACCACAGCCTAAGCCCTTTTGTCCCTCTGCGCCCGCAGCACGTCTGGCCCAGCAATGTCAGGGCCAGCAGGCACGAGCTTGGCATCCCAAATCCAAGCCCTTGGCTTCCTCCTCCAGGAAGCAGGGAGGTAAAGGCCCTGGAGGTCCCTCGGCCGGTCCCTCCTCCAAGCCTGCCCGGTGACAGGTTGAGAGGTGTCGCCCCCAACCCCGTCACCTCACCCCAGGTTCCCCCCGTGGGAGGCGGCTCCGCCACTTTCTTTCCGCCTGGTCCGTTATTACCACAGACCGGTGGGTGTTGGAAGTGGTTGGAAAGGGCCTGCCTCTGGAGTTCGAGCAGGCCCCCCCTTCAGAGCCGTCGCAGACTCGGGGCCTCGGGTCCGCAGCTTCACTGTCGGCTCGCTGGCTGACATCGCCTCCTCCTCGAGAAGGAGGTGATCAGAGAGGTAGCGGACCCTCCCTCAGACCCGGGTTTGTGTCCAGGTACTTCCTGGTTCTGAAACGGACGGGGGGCTGGCGCCCCATTCTCGAACTGCACGACCTAAGCAAGTTCCTAAGGTCTCGGACCTTCAGGATGGTCACTCTAGCTCAGATAATACCATCCTTGGAACGCAGTGTGTGGTTCTGCTCTCGACCTGCAGGACGCGTTCTTTCACGTCCCTGTCCGTCCGTCACATCAGAGATTCCTTCGCTTTCGAGCAGAGGGATCCCTTTTCGAGTTCCGAGCCATGCCCTTCGGCTTGTCTCCAGCTCCCAGGGTCTTCACCAAATGCATGGCAGTGGTGACAGCATTCCTGCTGCGCCAAGGGGTCCGGGTGTACCCTTACCTGGACGACTGGCTGATAGCAGCCCCCTCTAGGCAGGAGGTGGAGCGGTCCAGAGATCTGGCCCTCCAGGTTTGCTCTCAAGTCGGCCTTCTCATCAACGAGGCCAAGTCGGAACTCGAGCCGAAGCAGGTGATTCTTTTCATCGGGGCAGAGCTCGACTCTCTTCAAGCCAGAGCATGGCTCCCGGCGGACAGGGCCGAAGTTCTTTCCTCCTTTGCCCAATCATTTCTGGTTGGGCAATCGCGCCCTGCCTGGGACTTCCTGCACCTCCTGGGTCTCATGGCGGCCTGTACCAGCGTGGTCCGCTGGGCCCGCTGGAACATGCGCCCCCTTCAATGGGGGCTGGCCAGCCAGTGGTCTCAACGCTGCGATCCATTGGACCAGCTAGTGACACTGACCCAGGGGATGTGGAACGCTCTCCAGTGGTGGACCGTTCCAGTTCATCTGCAGGAGGGCATCCCATTTGTCCACCCCGAGCCGACGGTCTCTCTATCGACCGATGCCTCTCTGATAGGTTGGGGTGCCCATCTGGGGGAACACCGAGCGCACAGCCTCTGGTCCCCGCGGGAGTCCCGATGTCGCATCAACCTGCTGGAGCTCCAAGCGGTCCGCTAGCTCTCACCACCTTTGCTCCATTTCTCCGGGGTCAAGTGGTCCGAGTCCGGACGGACAATACCACGACCATGCTATCTAAACCGCCAGGGCAGGATGCGCTCCATGCTTCTATGCAAGGAAGTTCTCCGCATTTGGTCACTCGTGCGCAGCCTGCAGACGGATCTCCTAGCCATTCACGTGGCAGGAGCCTCCAACACCCTGGCCGATGCCCTAAGCTGGATAGGGGCTGCATCCCACGAGTGGTCTCTCCTGCCGGAGGTAGTACAAGATCTGTTCTCCCATTGGGGCACACCTCAGGCGGACCTGTTTGCCTCCAGGGAAGCAGCGAAGCTGAGGCTGTTCCATGCCTGCCCCCCTCAGCAGGGCTCGCTGCAGGGGGATGCCTTCTCGAGGCAGTGGACCCCGGGCCTCTTCTATGCCTTTACCCCATTTCCCTTGATCCACAAGGCGCTTCTCAAAGCAAGGAGGGACAAGGCGCAGGTGATTCTGATAGCCCCAGACTGGCCCCGCCAGTTCTGGTACCCAGATCTCCTCAGCCTCAGCTCCAGGCTCCCGAGGCAGCTTCCAGCTCGCCCGGACCTGCTCTCAGTCAATCAGGGGAAGGTGTTCCATCCGGACCTTCAATCCCTGCACCTGACGGCCTGGTTCCTGAGCAGCTAGAGTTCCAGGCCTTGGGTCTTTCCGACGAGGTCCTCAATGTAGTTGAGGCGTCCCGTAAGGAGTCGACCAGGAAATGCTACGCCTTCAAATGGAAGAGATTTTCCATTTGGTGTCAGGGTAAGAGCCTTGATCCTTCCTCCTGTTCCTGGTGAGCATATTGGACTACCTGTGGTCCCTTCTCAGCAAGGGCTTAGGTGGCGACCCTTAGGTGCACCTGGCAGCCATCTCTGCTTGCAAGGCGCGGGCGAGGAACAGTCGGTGGCGCAGGAGAAGGTGGTCTGGCGCTTTTCAAAAGGCTCGACCACATTTCCCCTCGGTGCGAGAACCTCTCCACCTCCGTGGGATCTACTGCTGGTACTGGCAAAGCTCATGGGCAAGCTTATTCGAACCAATGCACAGGTGTGATCTCTCACCTGTCGTGAAGACCGCCTTCTTGGTGGCTATCACATCAGCCAGAAGGATGGGAGAGCTCCAGGCGCTTTGCATCGAGTCTCCTTACCTGGTCTTCCACAGGACAAGGTTGTCCTTGCCCCCACCCAAAATTCCTTCCGAAGTGGTGTCAGAGTTTCACCTCAACCAGGTGTTGACTCTGCCAGTGTTCTACCCCAATCACACCGGAGGTTGAATATAGGCTCATACTCTGACCCTAGAAGGCGCCCGCCACTTCATAAGTGAGCGCACGGCTGAAATTCGGGAGAGGTTCACCAGCTGTTTGCTCACCCACGCTGAAGCCGCACTCGGCAGACCTGCAGCCAAGCCGTGCACTAAGCAGGTGGGTCACCTCCTGCATAGATCTCTGCTATAGGTTGAGCGGGCATGGGGCCTCCCAGAGGGATAAGCTCATTCACCCGCCATACTGCTGCATGGTGGCTGCTTCCAGGACATCCTATCCAGGAAATCTGCAGGGCTGCTACCTGGAAGTCAGCACACTCCTTCATCACCCATTACCACATCGACCGTGAGTCACATCGGATGCTGGTTTTGGGGCCTCAGTTCTCCAGTCTCTATTCCCTAGAAGTAGGGGTGGTGCGCCTTGCCTCCTCCTCCCAGAGAACTGCTAGAGTCTGCCAATAAGTGTGGATGAACAACATATCCATGTCCTAGAAATACAGGTTACTCACCTGTAACAGAGTTCTAGGAATGGTATATATTGTTCATCCACACGACTCCACCCGACTCCCCCGGCTCGACGCACAACCTGAGCTTCCAGCGGGCCAGATCTGGCGTCATGGGGCGGAGCCAAGAGTTTTACCACCCGGGTGGGTGGGAGGAGCCAGCTTGAAGACCTTCCGGCAAGATTTAAAGCAGCAAGGATACCTGCCAGACAGTGTGAATGAACAACATATACCATACCTAGAACTCCTGTTACAGGTGAGTAACCTGTATTTCTTCATTATGGACTCCATTTACTACTACCCTTTGCGTCCTGTTGTCTAGCCAATTTTTTATCCAGGCTACCACCTTGGGACCCACTCCAAGGCTGGCTAACTTGTGTATTAATCTTTTGTGTGGGACTGTATCAGATGCCTTGCTAAAATCTAGGTAGGACATATCCTCAGCCCCTCCTAGGTCTACTGCTTTGGTCACCCAGTCAAAGAAATCTATTAGATGCGTCTGACACGACCTTCCCATCGTGAATCCATCCTGCCTTGGGTCCTGTGCCCCACTGGCCTCTAGGTACTCAACAATTCTTTCCTTCAGAAGTGATTCCATCATTTTCCCTACCACTGAGGTCAAACTAACTGGTCTGTAGTTTCCTGCCTCTGTCCTGCTCCCACTTTTGTGAAGAGCAATCACATCCGCTCTCCTCCAGTACCACCCCATCCTCCCATGATTTGTTAAAGAGAGTAGTCAGCAGTGTCACTAGGTCTACCCTTAGTTCTTTTAGAATTCTTGGGTGAATCCCATCAGGCCCCATTGCTTTGTCCACCTTCAATTTTATTAGTTCTTTCAGAACCCTTTCTCCTGTAAATGGACTGGTATCGACCCCCGTCTTCAGAGTGTTTCTCTTGTTTGGTTTAGGTACCTTCCCCATCTCTCCCTTTGTGAATACTGAGCAGAAATATTTGTTCAGTATCCCTGCTTTTTCACTGTCACCATCTACCCACATTCCCTCCCCTTTATTAAGCCTCAGTATCCCTCCTTTGGTCTTTCTTCGCTCCCTAATGTACCTGTAAAAGGTCTTATTCCCCTTCTTAACAGAGTTGGCTATCCTTTCCTCGGTTTGCGCCTTTGCTATTCTGACTGCCTTCCCAGCCTTTTTCTGCTTTAACTGATAAAGTTCTCTGTCCTGCTTCTTCTGTGTGTCCTTATATTTCCTGAATGCTATCCTTTTCCCTTAACCTTCCCTGCCACCTCTTTTGAGAACCAGAGTGTTTTTTCCTTCATTGTGTTTTGTTGATTTGCTTTATACAAGGCTTGTTGCCTCTGTGATGGCTGTTTTGATTACTCCCACTGTTCCTCCTCCACCCTCCTTCTTGCCTGTTTGCTAGTGCTTTATGGGGCACTCTCTTATTTTCCCAAAGTCAGCCCTCCTAAAGTCCAATACTCTTGCTTTTGTATGGCTTGATTGTATGGCTGTGTTTATCATGAACCACACTGTCTGATGGTCGCTTGTTCCCAGATGGCTACCCACTTCTAAATCTGAGATTCTTTCTCCGTCCCCATTTGAGAGTACCAGGTCTAAGATTGCTCCCTCCCGAGTGGGTTCCAATATTAACTGTCTGAGGCATGCCCCCTGTAGAGCATCAAGAATGACCCTGCTCTTGGATGTGCCTGCAGCAAAGGTGCTCCACTTAACATCTGACATACTCAGGTCCCCTATCAACAATACCTCCCCTTTTTCTACCGTTCTAAGGAAGCCTTCTGTTATTTCCTTGTCCATTCCCTACCCCTGAGATGGGGTCTGTATACAACCTCCATGCGGATTGTGGTGCCATTTTCTGTCTCCAGGGTGACCCAGAGTGCCTCATCTGCTCCCTGTTTACTCTTTAGTTCTGTTGCTTTGATCCCTTCCTTTACATAGAGAGCTACTCCTCCTCCTCCTCCTCCTCTCTTACCCTCCCTGTCCCTCCTGTACAATGTGTATCCTGGTATGTTGACATCCCAGTCATGGTTCTCTGTGTACCATGTTTCTGTGACTGCCACAATATCCAGGTAACCCTCTTCCATCAAGACCACTAGTTCAGGGAGCTTGTTACACAGACTACAGGCATTGGTACTCATCACCCTCCACTTTTTGATGGCTTTACCCCTTTTAGCCCCATCCTGTTCTTACTGCCTTTGCCTTTTTTTACATTTACCTCTGTCCTTCTCCCTAATGACTTCTCTACCTTGGTGTTTACCTCACTAATTACCGTGTTTTGTGGGGGGAGGCTGGGATTTCCCTGCTCCTTTTCAGTGCCTCCCCCCTTGGCTAGTTTAAATGCTTGCCAATGCTTGTCATGCCCTCTGGCCAATAACCCAAAGGTGATGAATGGTGAAGATACACAGAAAGATCATAATTATGGTAGGTACGTAATTTTCATTTCCCTCCATCCCCCTCCTTCTCTATGAGAATGATTATTGCTCCACTTGGCACATGGGAAGGGACACCTATGATACCTCGGATCCCCTCAGTCCTCGTCTAGCGAGCTGAATCCAGTGGGGAATTGAGGGGACCAGGGACTGCCCACTCTTATATAGGCAGCAGACTGATGATGTTGTGTGGGTGGCCCCTGGAAAAAGACTGCTAGAAGAGCTGCCATGCACCACAGCGACCTCAGGCGACAACCCAAGTGTATTACCTGCTGCAAGAGACATCCGTCAAAGATCTACTGCTCTTTGTCTGTGTTAATCTTCACCATTCAGCACTGGTGGGTTCTGGCAGGAGGATCAGGACCCCACGGGAGCTTTTTTTTTTTGTGAGGGGCTGAGCCAATGTGACAGCACCAGCCTCGAGGTTGACGCACTGTGTAGCGCTTGCAGGTTGGCCAGTAACCAATGCCAGCTCATCCTCCATCCCAGTTATGCTTCTCCCGTCATTGAGTGAATACAGCCTCGTGAGTGGAGTGACAGAATTATCTGCGTCATCGGCCTACTCCATCGTACCCCGTCCTAGTTCTGTTCAGCTGCATTCTTGGCGCTATCATTTGGTAAGACCTTTCTTTTTTATTTTTCGATGATGCCAAGTACTGTTCCTGGCTATTGTTTTTTCCGTCCGGTCATGTCTTGTTCTGGGGACAAGAAGAAAGCTTCCAAGGCAGGCCGGCTCCCCATGCAGCAGTGTCCTTGCGTCCGGCTTTACTCCGTCTCGGACCAGCATGACCAGTGCTCGACCTGCTTGGGCCCAAACAACGATATGGACCGTTGCGACACGTGTTTCTCCATGGATCGCCGAATTCTGGAAGTCCACGCGTTTTAAGTCGGACGTACACTGCTGAATTTCCATAGACAGGTGCACAGCAGGGACGCCAAGTGCAGATCTCTTGACCCTTCCTCCGGGTCCCCTCCCAGTTCTGTATGGACTGCGGAGGAGGGGGCTTTCACCTTTTAATCCTCGCCTCGACAGAAGCCCCTTTTACAGTGCAGGAGGCCCAGTCTCGTTCCTCCGGGAGTTGGGCTGGAGGCACCATCCTGACAATCACCTCCTCGGAGGAGAAGGCTCCCCCAGCGTTGCAACCTTTGCCTTCTGGGCCTGGCCCAGTGGTTTCCTCGGCACTGTCTGGCGGTGCTGCCGAAGATCTCGGTGCTGCTGACGGCAGCAGAGATCAGGGCGGCGCCGTGGGTGGTACGGAGACAGTTCATGGCACCGTCTTGGATCCCAGTGCCATGCACGGTGCCAGTGATCGGGATGGCGTCGTGGACAGTGCGGGGTCACCTCATGGTGCTGCTTGCATACCGGGAGCAGAGGAGTCTGTGAGGTAGTCTGGGTCCATGCCTTCTCCGGGGAGGATGATGATTCAGAGGTGGACCCAGACTGGCTTCCAGGTTCGTCGGAGTCCTTGGACTCCTCTTTGCCTAGCACATCGACTCCAGTTCAACCCCCTCCTTGGCTCTGGCAGTTGCTGCCCGTGTTGGTGCCACATGCGGCATTGACCAATCTTCCGGTGCCAAGGTCGTCACCGGAGAATCTTCCGGAGCTGGTGGGACTCCTAGTCTTGAAGGAGGTGAACCCCCTACTATGGGTGCCCAGGCTGGGCCCACTGGTGGGCCTACTAGGGCGTCTGGCGCAGGGGAGGGTACTCTCTCATCTGCCATCTCACAGGAGTCAGTGGGTGGGACTGAGCTACCTAAGCTGACACTGAGGAAGAGGTCCTTTTCTGAGTCTGAGTGGTTGAGGGGACATTGTCAGGAGCAGCATTCCTCCCTTGTAGCCCACAAGGGTTCAGGTAGGAGTTGCTGCGCTGGTCCTGTCTTCTCCCCAAATGGTCTCCTTGGGAGGAATTTCATCTTTGGAGGCTAGGGGATGCCCTTCTGGACCCATGTGGCCCCAGTCACCTCACAGGAGGTTTCTTTTTTAGGGCTCAGTCCTGACAGTTCCAGTCTGGTTGAATGGCCACTGACTGCATCGGCCAATGGATCCTCCCGATCTGTAGGGTCGCCTGTTCAGTCTCCCAGCCCTGGCAGAGGTTGCCCTCTCCCTCAGAGGTGTTTGGCCCCTCTACATCTGTCAACCCTTCCCCCCTCTCCCAAGCCACTATGGTCCTACGGGGCCTCTGACCTGGGAACAGTTCAGAGCCATGGCTGCTCTATTCCCTGCCTATTTTAGGTCCATGGATGAAGAGGTGTTCCACCATTCTCCTGGGCAGCCAGTACCTGACTTCCTGGACTCGTCTGCTTCCTCGTCTTCCTCACTTCAGGGAGAGGATCCCTCTGTCCACCTCTCCTCAGCTGCTGACCTATCCAGATCTTCCTGGACATAAAGTCTCCACCACTCATTCACACTAATGGGAGTACACCGGAGGCGCTAGGACCCAGCGGGAGCCAAACTTTTTCAGGAGGGCTGACGCCAAGATGGAGCCACGAGGAAGTGGCACTGCAAGCTAGGCTCACAGGGAATAGACTGTCTCGGCGTCAACCCTCCAAACGCTTGGGTTCATTTTTTCCCCAACGTCGAGTGCACTTCAATGATGATGTCACTTGCCCGCCAGGAGTCAAGCTTCAAACTAGCAGCTTAGTTTTTAGTTTTATTATTTTGTATTTTATCATGAAAGTACCGATTACATTTAATAAAATTACTTTTGTACAAGAAGAAGTCTTCAGTCCTCCATTGATGGAGTTGACCATGAGTGGGGCAGGTGAGGATAGGGAGACTTCGTATGAAAGCTGTTCAGTCAGCCGGGCGGGTCTGGTCCTCCGTCCTCTCCGGGGGTGGGATGGGCAGTCCCTCCCCAAAGCATAAAAAGAAATGGTCCCATTTACAGCACTGCTGGGCCTCGAGTTCTTCTTCAGCCTACTGGCCGAAGAAGAAATGGCATCACTCAAAGTTGCCCTCTGGTACGTCTTTGCATAGACGGTTGGTTGCTGGGGTCAGGGACCAGTCTCCATCTCTTTTGGAGTCTCAGGTTTCTGTCTCTGAATGCTGGCTTCTTCAACATCAGAGCCCCTCACCGCCTATTGGAGGGGCTTCCGATGAGCACTTTCACCATTGGGCCGCTCTTATGGAGCAGTGGGCTTGGAGGTTGTCCCAACTGCCCGAACTGGCCTGTCCATCGCTGGGGCCTTAAGGCCTGTCGGTTTTGGATGGGCAGGTGGGGCAGTTAGGACTTCCTCGTCACGCGGCGCCTTCTTCGGTGCCGTCGACTCTGCTGTCCAGTGTCTATCCCCCTCACATGGCTGCGGCGCAGGAGTCCACACCGATGCCTTTATCTCCTGCCATTTTCCATTCTTTACCTTCAAATCACAGTTCGCAGACTTCTACGGCCGTGCCACTACCTGTGGTGCTGGAGGTGGTGTTGGTGCTGTGTACAGTGCTGTGCTCCCTGCCGGTGCCGTGCGCGCGCCGGGCGTGGTGTCGGCACCATAACAGCACCATGTGAGATTGCCACACTCCCAATCGGTGCCATGCACAATGCCGTTTTCTGTGTCAGCACGGTCTCTGTTCTCGGCGCCTCTCTCTTCGATGGCACCAGGGGTATTGATGGTGCCGCATAGTTTCCAGAGGTTTTTGACTCTGATTCTGTCTCCTCCTCTTCTTCCTCCTGGTTTTCATTCTTTTCCTGTCTATATAGTCCCCCCTTGACTATCAGGAGATAATATTGAGCCTGATCCTGATCTTCGGCTGGGTGATGATGTTGATGCCGATTCTGTCCTGGGGGCAGGGATCAATCCTCCTGCAGAGTCTGTGGTAGAAGTCCTTTCCTTTAAGTCTCTGCAAAAGAACTTAAATTCTACTCTTTCTCTCCAGACCACGGAAATTGATCCTGAGAAGCTTCTGCACCTCCAGTATCTGCATGCCCCAGAAATCCCTATGGATTAACCCCTCTGGTACAGCCCTCTTTCAAGATTCTTTCTCAGATGATGTGGAAGAATCCGGCTCTTATTCCCTCTGTGGCCATGTCCATAGATAGGAAATATGCCCCTCCCATGGATCGCCCCATCTTGGCCTCACAGGCCTTTGCTGATGCCGTTGTGGTCATGGCAGAGAATGATAAGGCTGTCCTCCCTCAGGAATCCACAGCCCATCCTATAAATAAAGAATCTCGCTGGATTGACACGTTGGGTGAGCGGGTCTTTGTTGCCTCAACTCTGGGCATGCAGATTGCTAGCTATCAGGGTCATTTTTCTCAATACGAGTGTGTTCTTTGGCATTCGCTCAAAGCAACGGTATTAGCTCTGCCCAAGTCGGAGGTTATCTCAGAGCTATTACAGACCATAGCTAGAGGTATCGAGTCCAATAATCAGCAGATTAAAGCTGCAATGGACGCTTTCGATACTGCTTCCAGAGTGGCGGCTAGCATTTGCACCCATCGCCATTCCTGGCTGCGTACTTCAGGCTTTACAAATGATGCCCAAGAAAAAGTCATGGCCTTACCCTTCCTCGGTATGTATGTGTTTGGGCTTCAGGTGGAACAAGCACTAGAGGCTACTCAGAAGACTAGATCTGTCATTAAGACAAATGGGTCCTCAGGATAATCTGCGAGGGGTATTCTCTCAATCTGTCAGACCCCCCCCCCCGATCATCCTCCCAAGTGACACAGACCAGGCTGTCTGCTGTGCAGTCAGACCTTCTTGCGTCCAAGGTGCAAGGCCTTCTGAACAACAGGGCGGTAGAAGTCATTCTGCTGGATCAACGAAATACAGGATCTTCCTGGACATAAAGTCTCCCCCACTCATTCACCCTAATGGGAACTACGCCGAAGGCACTAGGACCCAGCAGGAGCAAATTTTTCAAGAGGGCCGGAGATGGAACCGCGAATCCCAGCTCATGCGGTAAAGACTATCTCAGCATCGACCCTCCAACTGGCTCAGTTCCTTTTTTCCCGCCGTTGAGTGCTTCAGTGACAAAGTTGCTCACCCTCCAGGAGTCAAACTTCAAACTAGCAGCCTAGTTTTCAGTTTATTGTTTTGTAATTTATCTTCAAAAAAGTACCAATTATATTTTACTTACGAACATACAAAATTTGCCAGCAGATAAAGGCCTAGAGGTCTATCAAGTCTGCTCGAATGTGCAGCTAGCACCCCTTACTCTGCAGCTGCCCCCTCCCTTCCACCCTTCCCCTTCATTAACCATCCCCTTTGTCCTGCCCCATCCTCATTTGAAGCAGTCCACTGTTCTACTGCATACCACTTCAGCAGGTAACGCATTCCACCCAGCCACCACCCTCTCTGTAAAAAAGTGTCTCCTCATCTCCCTCCTTAACCTTCCTCTCTCCAGTTTCATATCGTGGCCCTCCCTTCCCTTACTTTGAACAGCCCCTCTGTACCCATCTTGTTTATTCCTTTCATGTATTTAAAGGTTTCAATCATGTCACCCCTGTCTCTTCTCTCCTCCAGTGGTACATGTTCAACTCCTTCAGCCTCCTCGTGTATGAGGTCCCCAGCCCTTGATCATCTTTGTCGCTCTCGCTGCACCCCTCCAGTAACCTAATGTCCTCTTCAGATACGGGCGCCAGTACTGCACGCAGTACTCCAAGTGTGGTCTAACTAATGACCTATACAGTGGCAGAATCACCTCCTCCTCCTCGAGGATATACCCTTGCAATACAACCCAGCATTTTGTTGGCCTTGCAGCTGCCTTACTACATTGTGCCGAGTTGTTCATTGACCCTGTAATGAGCACACCCAGATCCTTCTCCTCCTCTGTCTGGGCTAGCTGCACTCCCCCTAGTTGGTAACTCCTCCTTGGGTTCTTCATCCCAAAATGCAGCACCTTGCACTTTTTGGCATTAAAGCCCAGTTGCCAGGTGTCTGACCAGGTTTCAAGCTTTGCCAGATCATCCTGCAACCCCTGCCAGCCCCCTAGGTCATCCACCACTGCGCCTACCTTGGTATCATCAGCAAACAGACTGATCTTGCTCTTGATATCCCATGATATGTCTGTAATGAATATCCCAAACAACACTGGTCCCAACACTGAGTCCTGTGGAACACCGCTTGTCACTGCCCTTGGGTGTGAGAGCTCCCACCCACCACCACCCTCTGTTGCCTTCCTGCAGCCAGTTTCCTACCCATCTCACCAGCTTTGCCCGCCCTGTGCCTAACTTCCTTTCCAGCCTTCCATGTGGCACTGAGTCGAATGCCTTACTGAAGTCCAGATACAGGACATCCACTGCATAGCCCCTGTCCAGTTGCCTAGTTACCCAGTCATAGAACTCGACCAGGTTGGTTTGGCAGGATCTGCCACGTATGAAGCCATGCTGTCTGCTGTCCTGTAGTCCTTGGCCTCTAGGAGGGCCACCAGCCTCTCCTTCAGGATAGTCTCCATTAGCTTACCCACGATGGATGTGAGGTTCACTGGTCTGTAGTTTCCCGGTTCATCCTTGGGGCCACTGTTGTGGAGGGGCACCACATGAGCCATCCTCCAGTCCTGAGGTACACACCCCGAATGTAGTGAGGCATTAAATAGGTCTGCCAAAGATCCTGCAAGGACCTCTGGTAGCTCCTTCAGTACCCTGGGGTGGATGCCATCTGGGCCTGGCGCCTTGTCCACCCTCAGTGCCTTCAAACCCTCTCGAACTCTGCTCTCCATGATTTCCCCATCTGTCACCACTTCTCCCCCTGCTTCTGCCATTTCTCCCACCTTGGGTGTCACCCCCCTCTTCTCTTTAGTAAATACTAAGCAGAAGTACTCATTTAGTGCTTCCGCCTATCGCACCCTGCTTCCACCAACCCCCTCCTTCCTAATCCTTACTATGTGGTCCTTACAGCTCCTTTTTTCTCCTGATGTGCTTAAAGTGCTTCTCCCCCTTCTTAATGCCTTGTGCCAGCCTGAGTTCCGTAGATGCTTTGGCTCCCCTTACTGCCCTTGTCACCTCCTTCAGTTCTGTCAAGTACTCCTCCCTGTCCTCCCCCTCCCTGTTTTCTTGTACTTCCTAAAGGCAGCTCTTTTCCTCCTTACCTTTTCCATGACCTCCTTGCTCAACCAGATGGGTTTCTTAGCCCTAGCCTTCTTGCTCTGGGCTTTGCAGCAGGTTTTGGTTGCCTCTACTATCCCCAGCTTTATGAGCTCCCACCTCTGGTTAGTGTCCATACTAGATTGAATTCTGGCCAGGTACCCTTTTACCACTTCCCCCATCCTCCCAAAGTCGGCCTTCCTGAAGTCCAGCACTATTGTGCCAGATTCCCTCCTTCCTTGCCCATATCCAATGTGAGCCATACTGAGCGGTGGTCACTCCTGACAGTGGTCCTCCACTGTAAGTTCTCTCACAAAGTCCCCATTTGCCAGCACAAGGTCAAGGGTATTTCCTAACCTGGTTGGTTCACTGACCATTTGCAGCAGGAAGCTGTCCTGGAAGGCATCCAGCAGTACCTGCTCCTTCTGTTCCTGGTTGTTGGGGTGCTCCAGTCCTCCTGGCATGTTGAAGTCCCCACAATCACTACACTACCCTTCTCGAGGTCCTCCTGATCTGTCCCGCTAGTTCCCTGTCTAACTCCTCCGGCCTGAGATGGTGGCCTGTACACCACTCCCATTCTAAGAATCCTATTCTTGGAATCCTGGATTTGCATCCAAAGTGACTCTCCACCTCCTCCTTCCTCCCTTACACTTCAGTCCTTCCTTCACATATAGTGCCACCCCTCCTTTCCCAGTCACCCTGTCCCTCTGAAATAACCTGTACCCTGGTACAGACAGGTCCCAGTCATTGTATTGGGTGGCCCATGTTTCGTGATGGCTGCAATGTCCACCTCTCCCTCTGCCATGAGAACCTGTAACTCTGCAGTTTTCCTCCCAAGGCTCCTAGCATTAAGGGTAACCACCTTCCACCCTTTTCCCCCCTCCCATCCTGCCCTCCTTTCCTAGCATCACCAACAGTACTCGCCATTTGTCCTTTGTCACTGTTATGGGGGTTAAGCTCATATGGTTTCCCAACCTGTGGTCTCAGCATCTCTCTTCCCCAACTGCCACCCCCCACTCCTAGTTTAAATTCCCAACTTCCTCTATGTACTCCTCCATCCTCTGTTTCAACACTTTCTTTCCCTCCTCACTCAAGTGTAGTCTGTTCTTGGCATAGAGACTACTGTCCTCCCAGGTCCCTCCCACCCCCCAACAGCCATACCCTTTAGCACAACACAGGTTCTTAGCCATCCGTTAAATTCCTCTATTCTCAGCTTTCTTGTTGTGCTTGCCTTTGGCATGGAAGTATCTCTGGAAAAGTTACTGATCTTCCTGCCCCTCACATAATTGTGCTAGTTCCTCAAACCTCCTCTGGACTGTGTCTACTGTCTTGTCAGCCAGGTTGTTTGTCCCAAGATGTATAATTAAATGAGGCTTGTCCTACCCTTCTAGCATATTTCAGAACAGACTGTCCCACCCTTTCCGCTGTCATTCCTGGCATGGCCTCCACCCAAATACACTATGCCTCTCCCCTTGCTACCCCACCTAACTCCTCTTAGTATTGAGTCCCCAGCACTAAGATTCCACCCTCTTACTCCTGCTTGCTTCCATTCATCTCCTCTCTCATTTCCAGCTCCTCTTCTTCCTCCTGCATTATTTCCCCTTTTACCCTGTTTCAATTCTCCCAGCAGAACTTCCCACCGCTCCAGTTTGGTCCAGGCATTTATCAATTACTCCTCTAATTTCATCATTTCCTCCTCCACCTTCTTCCTCTCTAGCAGTGCACAACTATTTTCTGAAGGCCCTTCACAAATGCCCGCTCCTCTCTCTTCATAGTAACCTGTTCTCTCCTTTCCACTCCATGACTTTGCCACTTCTTCGCCTCCCCTCACAAGTCCCTATCTCCTCCTTCCATTTGTCTTTTGTCTCCTGACCTGGTTTCCTGGCAATTATTCTTTCTGGCCTGGGCCCCTTTGTCTCTGCTTCCCTTCTTCTGACCCTCTCCTAACCACTGTTGGCTTAAATCACCCTCCCTCATCTCCCCTTCTTCCTCCCTCCAGTATTGGGCTAAACCCACCCCCAATCTGCCTTGCCTGTCTTAGTTCCTCCTGCAGACCCTCAATCTCCTTTCTAAGTTTTTCTATGTGGTTGCACACTAAACATCCTCCACACTCCAGGCAATTTTTAGAAAGATTGGTGCACACAATTGTTGCAGCCTACCACCCTACCCATTGCTGTCGTTGCCCAACAGCGACCCCCCCACCCTTCAGATGCAGGATACCAAACACTCCCCAAGTCCCCTCTCCTCCTCTATCAGTGCAGAACATTTTCTTTATTTCCTTACCTCCTTTGTTGCACACGTTTAGATATATTGAGCAACTGCTTTTTATATTCTATCCTTCCTATCCACACTCAAAAACAGACTTTAAGTAGCCATTGCAACCGTCTTCAAACTCCTACTCCTCCTTTCCCCAATGCAATATCAATGCTAAGAAGTAATAATGAAAGCTCCTAGATTTGCATTTACTTCCTTCCACTGAGAGAGCAGTCACCTCTTCACTTGCTGCTGTTCCTTTCCTGGATGTCTGCTTTTGCTATGACAGGTGCATATCCTTTGCCTGTTTGAGGAAGTGATGTCAGAACCCCTGGTATAAAGGAAATAATGGACCAAGGTGGGACCAGCCCAAGTCTTCTAGAAACAATCAGGTAGCTGAGGCCTCTGGTCAGACCATTAGCACCCTTCCCCACTCTGCACTCAAACTTTGCAGCTAGTGAAGCCAGCAACAATTAATCACAATTCTACTCAAAGCCCCCAAAATAGGTTTGCTACCCAAAGAAACAGGACTCCAATTCAAACAGCTTCACCAACAACACATCAAAATAGGCTTGGAATTAGAAGATATATGTCTCCAATTCAAAGAAACAGACCCAGTTAAATCACACCAATTATGTTTTAAAACAGAAGAAATAGGCCTCTACAAATGCAGCCTGCCACATAGTGAATCAAACAAATGAGCCCACTTTTAACTACCAAAACAGGTTTCAAAATTCCAACAGCACCAAACAATACCCTGCTAGCCCCTTAGTAGTAAGAAAGAAAAGAAATAACCTTCTACCAAGTAGAATCCACAAGAAACATTGTAAAACAAGAAGAAGCTACTGTACTGTAGATCTGATCTTGTCCCCCTTCTAGTTCCTTCTGAGAAGCCAAAGCACTGAGTTCCAAACTCTGTGATTTCCCTTGTGCTGCTTTCAAAATCAGACAGTTCCAAACTCTGTGATTTCCCTTGTGCTGCTTTCAAAATCAGAGTTCCAAACTCTTTGACTTCCCATGTGCTGCTTTCAAAATCAAACAGTTCCAAACTCTGTGATTTCCCTTGTGCTGCTTTCAAAATCAGAATTCCAAACTCTGTGACTTCCCTTGTGCTGCTTTCAAAATCAGAATTCCAAACTCTGTGACTTCTCATGTGCTGCTTTCAAAATCAGAGTTCCAAACTCTTTGACTTCCCATGTGCTGCTTTCAAAATCAAACAGTTCCAAACTCTGTGACTTCCCTTGTCATATTATATTTGACTTATTATAAGAAAGATGTTTTCAGCCCTTCATTGACAGAGTCGACCATGAGCGGGTCAGGTGACGGTAGGGAGACTTCGTATGAAAGCTGTTCAGTCGGAGTGGGCTGAGTCGGTCTGCCGCCCTCACTGGAGGGAGGGTCTGACAACATGCGGTCCAATGCTCGGGGAGATGGGCGGTCCCCCTGAAAGCATAAAAGGAAACAGTCCCACTCTCGGCATCGTTCAGCCTCGAGCTCTTCTTCGGCACACAGGTCGAAAAAGAGAAGGCATCACTCGAGGTCGCCTTCTGGTATGTATGCGCGTCGACGGTCGGTTATTGGGGCCAGGCGCCGGTCTCCACCTCTGTCTGAGTCACCGGTTTCTGTCTCCGGTGGCTGACCTCCTCAACATTGGAGCCTGTCCCCACCTATTGGAGGGGCTTCCAATGAGCAGTTTCACCAGTGGGTTGCTCTTATGGAGCAATGGGCTCAGAGGTTGGTCCAGCTGCCTGATCCAGTCACTCCGAGGCCTTCAGGCCATTCCAGGAAATGGGTAGTGCGGTTGGACCTTCCTAGTCATGCGGCGCCTTCTTCGGTGCCACCAACTCGGCGCTCGGGTGATCCCCCCCTCACATGGCTGCGGCGCAGGGGTCCACACCGATGCCTCTGTCTCCTGCCAGTTTTCCTTCTTTTACCTCAAATCACAGTTTTCAGACCCTTGGGACACTCTCAGCACTGTCTGCGGCTCTGGGGACACTCTCGATGCCGTCCGCAGTGTCGGCGAGTCTGTCGGTGACATCTGCAGTGCCGGGGGCTCTGTCGGCACCGTCCGCGGTGCGGGGGTCTGTCAGCGCCATCCACAATGGCGTGGGCTCTGTCGGCACCGTCTGCAGCACCAGGGACTTGGTCGGCGCCGTCTGCGGAACTGCGGGCTCTGTCGGCACCATGGCCTCTGTCAGCGCCATGTGCTGGGCTCTTTCTAATGGCGCTGACTTCCTTGTGTTCAGCGCCGCGGCTTGGTGCAGTGCCATCCAGCCTCCAGGGGTTATCAACTCCGATTCTTTCCTCTTCTACTTTTCCTACTGATTTTCACCCCTTTCCTGTCCATGCAGTCCCCCCTGGACTGTCAAGAGATGATTTTGAGCCTGACCCAGATCTTCGACTGGGTGATGATGTTGAAGGAGCAGGGATCAATCCTGCTGCAGAGCCTGTGGTCGAAGACCTTTCCTTTAAGTCTGTGCTTAAAAATTTAAATTCCACTCTTTCTCTTCAGACTACAGAAATTGATCCTAGGAAGCTTTTACCACTCCAGTACCTACATGTCCCAGAGATCCCTATGGATTTAACTCCTCCGGTACAACCCTCTTTCAAGACCCTCTATCAGATGGTATTGAACAATCCTGCGCTCATCCCTTCCGTGGCTAAGTCCACAGATAGGAAGTATGCTCCTCCCAAGGATCTCCCCATATTGGCCTCACAAGGCTTTGCTGATCCCATTGTAGTTTTGGCAGAGAATGATAAGGCCGCCTTCCCTCAGGCATCTACAGCCCGGCCTATAAATAAAGAATCTCGCAAGATAGACACCTTAGGTAAGAGAGTCTTTGCTGCTTCCACCTTGGGTATGCGTATAGCCAGCTACCAGGACTATTTTTGGCATTTGTTCAAACAGTTGGTAGAAGCTCTGCCCGAGTTGGAGACTAATTCAGAGCTACTTCAGACCATAACCAGGGGTATTGAGTCCAACAACCAACAGGTTAAAGCTGCAATGGACACTTTTGATACTGCTTCCAGAGTGGCAGCAGCTGGCATATGCACCCGTTGCCACTCTTGGCTACGTACTTGGGCTTCAAGAGTGATGCCCAGCAGCAGGTCATGGCTTTACCCTTTGGTGGTATGTATCTGTTCGGGCCCCAGGTGGCGCAAGCTCTGGAGGCCACACAAAAGACTAGGTCTGGCATTAAGAAGGCTCGTTCAGCACCCACCTTTTCTCCGGGGGGGAGGGGCAACAAGCGTCAGTTTCACAACCATTAGTCCTTTCAAGGCAGAGGAGGTTTTAACAAAAACCAAAACCCTCAGGCACAAAACAAAATGCAGCAGAAGGCACAAGGCCCCAAAGCGCCCAGTGCCACCTTCTGAGTTTCTGGCCAGGGTCTCACCTCAACTGTCCGAGGGGGACTCCTCCTCAGTGGTGGGAGGACATCTGACTCAGGTCTCCAACCAGTGGAAATCCATAACATCAAACAAATGGGTCCTCCGGATAATCCGCGAGGGGTATTTGCTCAATCTTTCAGAAACCCCTCCCGATTATCCCCTCAAACGACAGCCCAGGCTGTCAGCAGTACAGTCAGACCTTCTTGCTTCCGAGGTACAAGGCCTTCTGAACAACAGGGTAGTAGAAGTAGTTCCACTGGATCAACGAAAAACAGGTTTCTACTCTCATTACTTCCTGGTCCCGAAGAAAACTGGTGGCATGCGCCCCATTCTGGTCCTCAGAAAGTTAAACAAGTTCCTTCTCAAGGAAAAGTTCAAGATGATCTCGCTAGTTACCCTGCTACCTTTGCTTCATCAACACAATTGACTAGCCTCCCTGGGCATGCAGAATGCCTACCAATACATTCCTATACACCCAATGCACCACAAATACCTAAGGTTTGTGGTGTTGGGTCAATATTATGAGTTCAGAGTCCTGCCCTTTGGGCTATCCTTGGCGCCTCGAGTTTTTACAAAGTGTTGTGCAGTTCTTGCAGCGCATCTCAGAAAAATCGGAATACAAGTGTTTCCATATCTGGACGACTGGCCCTCCAGACCAGGAACTCTGGACACCGTAGCCATGACCTCAGACTTCCTCACGTCCATGGGAGTCATGTTAAATCTCAAATTGCAGTTGCAGCCCTCCCAGAAGCTCCTCTTTATAGGAACTCTTCTGGACACCTCCTGTGTAAAGGCTTTTCTCCCAGAGGACAGAAGGAGCGATATCTTACAGATGGCCTGATACATCAGTGAAAACAGCTCGGTTCAAGCTATCTCGATGCAGTGGATACTGGGTCTCATGGCATCCTTGGTGTTCACTGTGCCCTTAGCATGTCTCCACATGAGAACCTCTCAGTGGATGCTTAGTACTCAGTGGTCTCCAACTTTTCCCATCAAGGTGACAGAACCTCTGAAGAGGTCACTCGCCTGGTGGTCACAGGAGGGCAACCTTCTGGAAGGATATGCCTTTGCTCCTCTGGATCATCAGATCTCCATTACCACGGATGTGTCCCTGATGGGGTGGGGAGCTCATTGCCAGAGTCTCCACTTCCAAGGTACGTGGACTCAGCATGAGTCCCAGCTTCACATAAATGTCCTGGAAATGAGAGCCGTCCTCTGTGCAGTCCGAGCCTTAAAGGACATACTCTGTCACAAGAACATTCTCCTTCAAACGGGCAACAAAGCAGTGATGTATTACATCAACAAGCAGGGCAGTACACACTCTTACCCATTATGCAGGGAAGCTGTGAGAGTGTGGGAATGGTGCCTGGAACACAAGGCTCTAATCCACATGGTTTACCTGCCAGGAGTACAAAACGAGCTGGCAGACCGTCTCAGCAGAACGGAGACAGATCATCACGAGTGGTCTCTCAACTTAACCGTCATTCGCGTCACTCTTCAAAGAATGGGGAACTCCAGACCTGGACCTTTTTGCGTCCCCACTCAACGCAAAACTGCCTCTCTTCTGCTTCAGAAATCCAGGACCTGGCATTTTCTGTCAGGATGCGTTCAGGCTGCAGTGGACAAAATGCTTTCTATACTCCTTTCCTCCTCTTCCCCTAATTCAGAGGGTACTTCTCAAATTTGAGTCTCAGGGGGACAAAATGATCCTCATTGCTCCCTTCTGGTCTCGACAGATATGGTTCCTGCTGCTCAACAGTCTGTCAGAACCCCCCCCGAAGGCGCTTTCCCTTCAGACGAACCTTCTGATCCAGGGTCCCGTGGTCCATCCCAATCCGAGGTCGCTTCACCTTCACGCTCGGCTCCAGAAGAGATAGAGGTGAATAGGTTCAATGTTTCTTGTAGGGTTTCAGATATTCTTTTGGCTGCGTGTAAGCCAGCCACTAGAATAACCTACACAGTCAAATGGAAGCGTTTCTCTATCTGGTGTGCAAAATCTTCTTCGAACCCTTTTTCCTGCCCACCAAATAAAGTGTTGGAGTACCTTTTAGACCTCTCAGATTCAGGTCTGCAGTACTCTACCGTCAAAGTTCATCTTTGTGCCATTTCAGCTTATCATGAGCCAGTACTTTCCATGTCACTGACTCAGTTACCTGTAGTTAAGAGGTTTGTTAGGGGTATTCTGCATACCAGACCTCCTATCAGATGCCCAGTCACAGCCTGGGACATTAACCTTGTGCTAGACATGCAGACTCGGAAACCTTTTAAGCCTCTAGCTACTTGCAAGTTGAAATTCCTCACTTGGAAAACAGTCTTCCTGATGGCCATCACTTCGGCCCGTAGAGTTTCCGAAATACATGCACTGGTCACAGACCCCCTCATACACTGTATTTCACAGGGACAAAGTAGTTCTTAGGACTCATTCTAAGTTTCCCTTTAAGGTTATCTCAGAATTCCATCTAAACCAACCTTTAGTCCTGCCTACCTACTTTGCTAACTACCAGAATGAAGGGGAGCATACCCTTCATTCTCTGGATGTTAAGATAGCGCTGCGATTCTATCTAGATAGAACAAAAGAAATTCGCAAGGCTCAACAACTGTTTGTTTCCTTCAGCGAGACCCAGCTGGGTCAACCTGTCGCTATTAGATGCATTTCAGCGTGGCTGGTAGCATGCCTTCACCACTGCTATACTATGGCTCAGGTTAAGCTGGAAGGCAGAGTGTACGTTCACTCTACTAGAGCAGTCGTGGCATCTCTGGCGGAAATCCGAATATGCCCATTGCAGATATTTGCAATGAGGCTACCTGGAGCTCAGTGTATACTTTTGTTAAGCACTACGTCTTGGATGCCCAAGCCAGACAACATCTGTCGTTTGGCAGGACTATTCTTAACGGACTTCTATCCTAGGTATGTGAGCTCTTATTTTCCTGCCGCCTGTCTCAGGGGATTATTAGCTCGGTACTCTTCCCATTAGTGTGAATGAGTGGTGGAGACTTATGTCCAGGACGATATTCTAAATTACGTGCCTGCCATAATTCTTGATCTTCTTGGACGAAGTCTCCACCACTCATTCACACGCGCACCCACCATCCCCCAAGATCACTTCTCTGTTTTCGGTCTTCACTCCCTTAATGGCTGGGTTCTGAAGACTTCATTGTTGACCCTTCTTACATGGGTCATTTGGACTATCTTATGTCTGATTTTGTTAGGTTAGTTATGCTGCACCTCCTCGGAAAGAAGGTACTGAGGTGGTTGGAGGCTCGATGCCAAGATGGTCTTTACCGCATGAGCCAGGGCTCGCGGTGCTGCTTCCTCATGGCTCCATCTCTGGCACCGGCCCTCTTGAAAACTTTGCTCCCGCTGGGTCCTAATGCCTCCGGTGTAGATCTTACTTCGAGAGAGCTCTTGCAGTAGGTAATTACATATAGGACTGACGTTGGCAGGCAGCAGGACCCCACGGAAAAATTTCTAGCTAGCAGTGTCTGGCGAGGGACCGCCCCCACGTCAGGTAACTGGCGTCAGGAGACGTTGGTATAAAGGGGCAGTCCCTCACGCCCACCTTCCAGTTCTTCCTTGCCGTTAGCTCATGACAGCACCTCGCAGAAAAGTTTCTTGTTCGTCAGGCTCTTTTGTTGGTTTTTTAACCGAGTATTTTTGATTTTTCCCTGTCATCCGTCAGGTATTCGTCAGTGTATGTAGTCCCCTACACCCTCCGAGCACAAAAACAAGTGCGACTCATGCGGCGTCCAACTCCCGCACAAGGACGGCCATTCCCTGTGCCTTTTTTGCCTAGGCCCCGACCATCCGGTAGAGAAGTGTCCGCCCTGCCTTAGTTTCAACGCAGCCACCCGGAGAAGGCGGCAGCAGTCCCTGGAGGCCCATATTTTGAAAAAGAAAATGAGCTCCATGGAGAAAGAATTGAAAAAGCTTTTGGCAGGCATCAACTTCACCTTAGGCCACCATGAAAAGGATAAAAGAAAAGCACTGGGACAAGGGCTCCTCACCCACCGCGACTTCCTCGGGAGTCGCCGTGCTAAAGGTAATGTCCCCGCTCCATGACGGCTGCCTTAGAGGCTTCTAAGGCGGCGTTGGCCCGTCCCTCTAGCTTACGCTTGTGCCTTTTGGGCACCTCCGGGCTTTTGGAGGCCTCCGCTTCTGGTAAAGCTTTGGTTTCGCGGCCTACTGGCGCGAGCAGTTCCGATTAGGCGGATGTCGGCTCCTCCAACGCCCGCACGGAGAAGGTCGGTAAGTCGCCTGACCCTTCGGGGTGGTGCATGGCCCTTATTCTGCCCAACCAGGCTGCCTCTCCATCGCGGCCTGCCTCCGGCGATGGGTCCGTTAAGTCTGACGCCGGCCCCTCCGGCACCCACCTGGATCCCGCTGCTAAGCTGCACATCGGTTCACCCGATGTCCGCACAGCGGATGAGCCGACACCGGACCCTCCCACGTCCGTCGTTCCCGGCTCCCCGCAGCCTTCACTGCCCTCCGGGGACCCTGAGTCTCCTCAGCCTGACCCCGAGGATTTCTCCCCCCATCCCCGGGCGACGCTGAGGTTCCTTTTCCACCTCCGTCAGACCATCCACCGTCTGCTCCCCGGCCGCCGGCTCGTTGGCTGCCGGCTCCAACGCCTGTGTTACTGACTCCGGGCAACATACCGCTCCCGGATGCTGCCCCGACGACGGGCCATCCGCCCCCCCCCAGGCCTTCTGCTCCAGATCTGCCTGTGGGGCCTCTGGCCCGGCCGTCTCCTCCGGCAGCCCTCCCCCCCCAGGTTCCCAGGTACCCAACCCTGTCATATCCAGCACCTCAGTATCCGACGCCTCAAGACCCAACGCCGGGTTTCCCGCCATTGGGTTATGGATACGCGCCTTATGGGTATAGTCCATACCCGTATCCCCTCCTCCACCGCCCCCCACCAGCCGCCGGTGGATCTGCAGGAGACTGTGGCCTCCTGCTGGGCTGAGGCCACGGCTCAGCTTACCAGAGAGGTGGAGAGTTGTCTTCCAATGACAGTGCCAGTGCCGGTTCCTGTACGTCCATGATGACAAACTCCCTCCCCACCTCTGGACACCAGGGCTAAACCCTCTGGGTCCAGAGAAGGGCAGAACACGCTTCCCCGAGGGCTTCCCAAGGGGTCCATTCCTCCCCCTCGTCGAGAGAGGGAGTCTACTTCTTCCTCATCTTTTTCTTCCTCAGACACCTCAGACGCTTCCGACGGTTGTTCCGAGCAAGACGACGAGCCACGCTGTCCATCCAAGCCCCGGCCAAGGACTCCTCCGAAGTCTCCTCTGGAGGATCCTTCCTTCACGGAGTTGCTATGAAAGATCCAGGAAGTACATAAGTGGAAATTCTTGGAGCCAGACCCCCAGCATAAAAAACTTGCTGATCATCTGGATCTGCCCATGTCAGCTCCCACTTTGGTGCCACCCTGGCTCGAGCCTTATGCCGACCTTATTACCACTATATGGAAACAGCCATCAGCCTTTGCCCCACTTCCCAGGAAGTCGAACAGGCTATACCAGGCTGCCGAGGGTGTTGACTATTTAGACTCCTACCCTTGAGCTGACTCGGTTCTGATTAGCACCACTCATGGACGGTGGACGGTGGACGGTCAGCTCACCCCAAACACCTTAGCTCGTCTCCACCTGAGAAGGAGTCCTGCCTTCTGTACCAGTATGGTAAGAAGATTGTCGCTTCTTCCACTCTGGGTATTAGGGCCCTGAACTATGTCGGTCACATGGGGGATTACCAGAAGGCGATTCTCAGTGAGGTGGAATCTAAATTGGACTCCCTTCTGGACTCTCAGGTCAAGCAGGAAGTGGCTGACCTTGTCCGCTCTGCGCGTTCGGCCAGTCGGCACATCCTTTGTGCGACCTACGATGCAGCGGACACTGCTGGTAGGAGCTCAGCTTTTGCCATAGGCCTACGGCGTCATGCTTGGCTCCGAGTGTCAGGGTTGGTCCGGGAAGTGCAGTCCACTATCCAGGAAGCACCCTTCCGTGGTCGGTGCTGTTCGGAGGTGATGTCAAGGACATCATCACCGACCTGCAGGAGAAGGGACGGCACTAAAGTCTGTGGACTCTTATCATCCCCATCAATCGCAGCGCCGTCCCTCTCGCAGATGGAATCGGCCCAAAGCAAGACCACAGAGAAAGAGGTCCACTAAATGTCGGGGCCCCCCCTACTGCCAAGCCCCCCGCCCAAAAAAGCAGTGGGAGCTTCAGCTGCAGCACAGCCACACACCACCTGACTCCTTCCCTCTCCCACAGCCTCCAGGCTTCCCGGAGGAACTGGTAGGAGGGAGGTTTTCCCTTCACCTTCCGGGCTGGGAGAGGATAACATCAGATTCATGGGTGCTCCAGCTAATTGCAGAAGGACACTCAATAGAGTTTCTACAGAAACCACCTCGTCACCCTCCCCCAAGGTCATCGTACTCTCGGGAACATCTTCTGGTCCAGGAAGAGATTACAGCACTTTTGCTGAAAGAGGCGCTAGAACCTGTCCCCCTTCCTCTGCAAGGAATGGGTTACTATTCCCACTTCTTCCTGGTCCCGAAGAAGACAGGAGATGTAAGACCTATTCTGGATCTCAGTTCCCTGAACCTATTTGTGGAGTACAAGAGGTTCAGGATGCTCTCACTGCAGAGCCTTCTGCCCCTCCTACGCTCGGGCCAGTGACTGTGCACTCTGGATATGCAGGATGCTTACCTGCTCTTATCTATCCGCCCGTCTGACCACAAATATCTCCGTTTTGCTTTCCAGGGGGGCCACTACCAGTTCAGGGCACTTCCATTTGGCCTCTCCTCGGCTCCCTGAGTATTTACCAAATGCCTGGCGGTGGTGGCAGCCTACCTGCGTACCCAGCGGGGTACAGGTTTTCCCGTACCTGGACGATTGGCTCCAGGTGGCCTCGTCCAGGAAGGAACTCCTGCACTGCCTCTCCCTCACCCAGCAGGTTTTTGCCTGTCTGGGTATTACCATCAACCATTCAAAGTCTCACTTGATCCCATCCCAGAGGCTCCAGTTTATCAGGGCAATTCTGGACACGACCCTGGGCAGGGCCTTCTTGCCACCGAACAGGGCGGCCACTCTCCAGATTCAGGTAAGCCTGTTGTCCGGCCGCAGGCAGGTCAGTGCAAGTCAGTTCTTTGCCTCCTCGGGCTTATGGCAGCTGCTATCCCGACAGTCCTTCACGCTCGGCTCCACGAGGGTCTCTCTGTGGACGCTTCGCTCCCAGTGGGATCAGTTAGTGGACGACTTGGACCAGTTGGTCCTAGTATCCTCTCCCATGGTTCGAGACTTGCAGTGGTGGATGTTTGAGAGAACCTTCTCCACAGAGTTCCATTCTTCCTTCCTCCCCCCTCCCAGACTCTGACCACAGACGCCTCGGGCGAAGGTTGGGGAGCCCATCTCAGTCCTCATCGGACCCAGGGCTCTTGGTCCAAGCTCGAACAAACACTTCACATCAATGTGCTCGAGCTTTGAGCGGTGTTTTATGCTCTCCAAGCGCTTCATCAGCATCTTCTTCCCAGCCACCTAGCTGTCCAGTCGGACAATATATGTGTAGTATGGTACATCAATAAACAGGGAGAGACTCTGTCCTACCCTCTTTGCAGGGAAGCGATGAGAGTTTGGGATTGGCAGCACAACACGACCTTCACCTTACGGCGATTCATGTTCCGGGGGTCGAGAGCACCTTAGCAGACAAACTAAGTCGCTCGTCTGCTCAAGCTTACAAGTGGGAACTGGATCAGGGGGTCCTAGACGATATCTTCCTACACTGGGGAACACCACAGGTCGATCTGTTCGCTTCCCCTCAGAACGCAAAGCTTCCCGACTTCTGCTCACTCATTGAAGAGCGAAACATTTTCTGGAGAGACGCTCTGTCTCTAGATTGGAAGGACAGATTCGTCTATGCCTTTCCCCCAATTCCTTAGATCCCGCGAGTCTTGCAGAAACTCTGCTCAGAAGGAGCACGAATGATTCTGATCGCTCCTTTCTGGCCCTGGCAAATTTGGTTCTCTCTTCTGCAACAAGACTCAAAATGAACCACGTCTTCCTCTTCCTTTGTCACGAATTTTGCTGACCCAGGATCAGGGGACCCTGATCCATCCAGGACTCAAGTCCCTTCAGCTACATGCATGGCTCCTGCAGACGTAGCTCAAGCCCGCTTTGGAGTTTCTCCCCAGGTGGCGGAGATTCTGGTGGAGGCTAGGAAACCCTCCACTAGGTCTACCTATTCCATGAAGTGGAAAAGGTTCACAATTTGGGCCGCTTCGAAAGACTTCGAGCCTTTCTCCTGCTCTGTTGGGAGGCTGTTGGAGTACCTACGCCATCTCTTTGACCTGGGTCTCAGTCACTCCTCTATGAAGGTTCACATGGCGGCCATTTCGGCCTATCATGTTCACTTTGCAGACAGGACGTTTGCTGGGCTGGAAGTCTCTTAAACTTTCCTCAGAGGGGTTCTTCACCTGAGACCCCCTATCCGAGTCCCTGCCCCTCCTTGGGATTTTAACTTTGTTCTTGAGAAACTTACTTTGCCTCCTTTTGAACCGGCAGCTTCTGCAGACTTGAAGTTCCTTTCTTGGAAGACACTCTTCCTAGTGGCCATTACCTCCGCTCGGAGGATTTCCAAGCTCCAGGCCCTGATGTGTAAAATTCCTTACTTGATTTTTCACAAGGAACATGTGACTGCGCACCAATCCTAAGTTTCTCCCCAAGGTGGTAGCGGAATCTACATTGAAGCAGTCCATAGAGTTACCCACTTTTCGCAGTACTCCAATCAAGAGGAGTATCTACTTCATACTGTGTATGTCCACCGGATTCTGAGATACTACCCTAACAGAACAAAGGATCTCATTTTACACCCAAAAGAGAAGGCAATGCTGTTTCCAAGCAGTGCCTGTCTAAATGGTTGGCTCATTGCCTCACTTTCTGTTATGACAAGTACAACAAGACTGTTCCGGGTCAAGTAAGAGGACACTCCACCAGAGGAGCCGCTGCCTCAGCGGCATGTTTCAAGAACGTGTCAACGGCAGACATCTGTGCTGCCACCACTTGGACTTCTGTCCACACATTTACAAAACACTACAGTTTGGATATTGCCTCTTGCTGTAGAGCAGGCTTCGGGCTTGCTGTTCTGCAAGGCCTCCTTTCTTAAGGCCTTCACAGCTAGAGGATCTACTTGAGTAGTTTTCCTCCTCCCATGTGCTTCTTCTTGTTCCAGGCTGCTTGGGACTCAGTCCTATATGTAATTACCTACTGCAAGAGCCCTCTCGAAGTAAGATAGTACAGTTACGTAAGAACTTACCGTAACAGTAGATCTTCTAGAGAGGCTCTTGCAGTAGGTAATACCTTCCCGCCCTCCATTCCCCTATGCTTTTTCAGCTCCTTTTCCAGTGAGGGAAATATCCGCTTCTCTCTTGTCCGGCCTCTTGTGGCCTGTGGCAGGAAAGAACTGGAAGGCGGGCATGAGGGACCGCCCCTTTATACCGACATCTCTAGCGCCGGTCACCCTGGCGGTGATGTGGTCCCTCGCCAGAACTGCTAGCTAGAAATGTTTCCGTGGGTCCTGCTGCCTGCAGCGTCAGTCCTGTATGTAATTACCTGCAAGAGCCTTTCTAGAAGATCTGCTGTTACGGTAAAGATCTTCCTGGACATAAGTCTCCACTACTCATTCACACTATTGGGATCTGCGCCGGAGGCACTAGGACCCATCGAGCAAACTTTTGCTGGAGGGTCGGCGCGGAGGAGATGGGCGCCTGAGGCCGCGGCTTTTATGACCACAGCTCGTGCTGTATTGACTATCTTGGGCGTCGACCCTCCAACGCCCTCAGTTCCTTTTTCCCCGCTGTCGAGGTACGCTTCGATGCGGCGTCAGCTCGCCCGCCGAGAAGTCAAACTTCAACTAGCAGCATAGTTTTCAGTTTGTTATTTTGTAATATTATCTTGATAACAGTATCGCTTAGTCTTATTTTAAAAATAAAAGTCTCAGCCTACTTTGTGAGTCGACCATGAGCAGGTCAGGTGTCAGTGGGAGACTTCGTTGTAAGCTATTCAGTCAGTCGGGCTGAGTCCGGTCCGCCGCCTTCTCCGGAGGGTCTGACATCGGTCAGTCAATGCCGGGGGATGGGCAGTCCCGCGAAGCATAAAAATAAACAGTAGCATTCTGGCACCATTTGGACTCGAGCTCTTCTTTGGCCCACAGGTCTAAAAAGAAGAGCATCACAGGTGCCCTCTGTATGTCTGTGCGTGGCGTTCGGTTATTGGGGCTGGTTGCAGTCTCCTCCTTGATCGCCAACCTCTGCTTCTGGTAGCCAGCGGCTTCGACATAGTCCTACCCGCCGCAGGTAGGTCTTCAGGTGAGCAGTTTCATCAGTGGGCGCTCTTATGGGCAATGGGCTCGGAGGTTAGTTCAGCTACCTGGCTCGGTCACTCGTGGGCTTTGGGCTCATTGAGAGACCAGGTAAGGCGTTGGACTCTCCTGGTCGCGGCATCTTCTTGATTGCCGTCGACTCTGTTCTTAAGTAGCTCCCCTCCTCACATGGCTGCGGTGCAGGGGAGCCACACTGATGCCTTTATCTCCTGCTCTTCTTCCTTAAAACTTTGTTTCAGTCTGAGGTGTTTTCGGCGTCCTTGGCGCCATGCGAGCCACTGGCGCCGGTCGGGTGACCACGGCGCCCGTGCACCGAGTCCTCAGCGCCCGTTTCGACTCTGCGTCGTCCCTGGTGACATTTTGATTGCCCGGCATACTCCCTCGGCGTCGTTCTCGGTGCCGTCGCGCCTCCCCTCGGCGCCGGGGCTCGGGGCTCCCTCTGCTTTTTCAGGACTCCTCTTTCACTCATTTCCTTCTTCCTCTCTCTGATTTTCATTCCTTTCCTGTCCATACAGTCCCTCCTGGACTGTCGGGAGATGATTGAGCCCTGACCCAGACCTTGGTTGGGTGATGAAGTGAATGAAGCAGGATCTATCTCTGCTGCAGAGGCTGTGATGGGGACCTGTCTTTTAAGTCTCTGCTGAAGATCTGAGTTCCACTCTCTCTCCAGACTACAGACATCAATCCTGGGAAATTGTTAAGACTCCAATACCTTCATGTTCGGGAGATCTCCACGGTTTGACTCACGGTTCAAGCCTTCAGCCGAGGCGGCTGTCCTCAAATGGTATGGAATAATCCTGCTCTCACCCCTTGATTGGCTAAATCATAGATAGGAAATATTCAGCCCCCAAGGATCGTCCCATTTTGGCATCTCAAACCTTTGCGGATCCTATTGTAGTCCTGGCAGAGGAGAATGATAAGGTTGTTCTTCCTCAAACTACTACAGCTCGACCTATTAACAAAGAATCTCGTAAGATAGACACCTTTGGTAAGAGAGTCTTTGCTGCTTCTACCTAGTATGCATGTTGCCAGCTGGAGGCTACTTCTCACAGTATGAATATATCACCTTGGCACTCTATCAAGCAGATGGTTGAAGCTCTTCCGGTCGGATACTGGCCGGAGCTTCTTCAAGCCATTACTAGAGGTATCGAATCTAACAACCAGCAGGTTAAAGCAGCCATGGATGCTTTCGACACTGCTTCCCGTTCAGCGGCTGCTAGTATTTGCACCCGACGTCATTCCTGGCTGCGCACTTCGGGTTTCACGAATGACGCGCAGCAGCAGGTAACGGCGTTGCCCTTTGATGGTGCATATCTTTTTGGTCCTCAAGTAGAGCAAGCTATAGAAGCTACTCAAAAGACTAGGTCAGCCATTAAGTTGTCTCGACCCCCTCCTGCCCCCTTTCGAGGGCATGTCAATAAATGTCAGTTTCATAATCGTCAGTCCTTTCGAGGCAGAGGCAGAGGAGGTTTCCATAAAAACCAACCTGCCCAACCTTAAAAGAAGACGCAACAGAAAGCGCAAGGGCCCAAAGCGCCCAGTGCTACCTTATGAATGTCTGGCCCAAGTCCCATCTCATCTGTCCGAGGTGGACTTTTCCTCTTTCGGGGCTGGAAGGTCGTCTGATACACTTCTACAACCAGTGAAGTCCATAACCTCAGACAAATGGGTCCCTGGATAATTCGCGAGGGTATTCACTCAATCTGGTGGAGAACCCCGGATAAATCCCCAAATGGCAGCCCAGGCTACTTGACCCTTCATCAGACCTTCTTGCTGCAGATTAAGGACCTTCTGAACAACAGGGGCAGTAGAAGTGGTGCCGCTGCATCAGCGGAACCACGGGGTTTCTCCAATTGCTTTCTGGTTCCAAAGAAGTCCGAAATTGTCGCCCCATTCTGGATCTCAGAAAGCTAAACAAGCCCTATACAAGGAGAATTCAAAATATTCTCTGGGAACCCTATTACCTCTGCTTCATCAACATGACTGGCTAGCCTCCCTAGACATGCAGGATACTTACCAGCAATTCCTATTCACCGGGCATCACAAATTCCTGAGGTTTGTGCTCTGGGACAGCATTATCAGTTCAGAGTCACCGCCCTTTGGGCTATCCTCAGCCGATGGGTTTTACAAAGTGTTGTGCAGTTCTTGCAGCGCACTCAGAAAAGTACGGGTCCTGAATGTTCCCTTATCTGACGATTGACTTCTAGGAAAACCCTTCCAGGCAGGGACCTGGACACCGCGAGAATGGCTTCTCACCTCCTTACATCCATGGGAGTTCTGCTGAACCTCAAGAAATCGCCAACTGCAGCCCTCCCAGAGGCTCCTCTTCCTAGGGACTCTTCTGGACACCTCTGTGCGAAAACTTTCTTCAGAGAAGACAGAAGAACGATATCCTTCAAATGGCCCGTCACATCCGGGAAGGCACCCAGTTACTGCTCTCTCGATGCAACAGATGCTCAGGCCCATGGCTTCCTCAGTGTTCACTGTTCCCTGCACGTCTGCACAAGAACCACTCAGTGGATGCTCAGTACTCAGTGGTCCCCAACCACTCACCCGCGGTCCTATCTCATCAGGTGACAGAACCTTTAAAGAGGTCACTGCTGGTAGTCTCATAGAGCAATCTCCTGGAGGGTATCCCTTTGCTCCTCTGGACCATCAGATCTCCATTACCATGGGCGCATCCCTAATGGGGTGGGAGCTCACTGTCAGGCTCTCCACACTCCAAGGTGCGTGGACTCAAGTCGAGTCCCAGCTCCACTAACGTCCTAGAAATGAGAGCCGTCCTTTATGCTATCCGAGCATTGAAGGACATTCTGTGTCCAAGAACATTCTCCTTCAAGCGGACAACAAAGCAGTGATGTATTACATCAACAAGCAGGCGGTGCTCATTCTTACCCCTTATGCAGGAAGCAATGAGGGTATGGAATGGTGCTTGAGCAGCAGGCTCTAATTCAAGCGGTCTACCTGCCAGGTATTCCAGAGCGAACCGGCAGACCGTCTCAGCAGAACAGAGACAGACCCTCACGAGAGTGGTCTCGACTCAACCATAGTTCAGTCACTATTCGAAGGAGTGGGAACTCCAGACCTGGACCTTTTGCATCCCCACTCCAGCATAAAACTGCCTCTCTTCTGCTCCAGAAATCCAGGGCCTGGCATTTTCTGTCAGGATGCTTTCAGGCTGCGTTCAGGCTGCGGTGGACAAAGCGCTTTCTTCGCTTTCCACCTCGTCCTCTAATTCGAGGGACTCACTCAAGTTCGAATCCAGGGGACAAAATGATCCTCATTGCTCCCTTCTGGCCTTGACAGCTGTGGTTCCCCTACTCAACAATATGTTGGCAGTTCCTCGAGACCACTTCCCTACAGATTAACCTGCTTTGACTCAGGGGCCTGTGGTCCACCCCAACTGAGATAGCTTCACCTTCACACTTGGCTCCTGAAGAGGGAAGTAACCGGTTCAATGTGTCTCAAAGAGTTTCAGATATTCTTCTAGCTGCATGGAAACCAGCCACTTGGAAAACTTACACAGCCAAATGGAAGCGTTTCTTGCTCTGGTGTGCAAAGTCCTCTTTGAATCCTTTTTCCTGCCCACCAGATAAAGTTATGGAGTACCTCTTAGACCTCTCAAACTCAGGCGTACAGTACTCTACAGTCAAAGTTCACCTTTGTGCCATTTCAGCTTATCATGAGCCAGTACTTTCCTTGTCACTGGCTCAGTTACCTGTGGTTAAGAGGTTTCTTAAAGGAATTCTGCATACCAGACCTCCTACAAGACGTCCAGTTGCAGCCTGGGACATCAATCTTGTGCTAGATATGCTCACTCGGAAACCTTTTGAACCACTGGCTACCTGTGAGCTAAAATTTCTCACTTGGAAGACTGTCTTCCTAGTGGCCATTACCTCAGCCCGTAGGGTCTCTGAGATACATGCCCTGGTCACAGACCCTCCGTATACTGTGTTCCATAGGGACAAAGTAGTTCTTCGTACTCATCCTAAATTTCTTCCTAAGGTTGTGTCAGAATTTCATCTAAACCAACCTTTGGTCCTTCCCTCTTACTTTGCGAACTTCCAAAATGAAGCAGAGCATTCTCTTCATTCTTTAGACGTTAAGAGGCCTTCGTTTCTATCTGGATAGAACCAAGAACTTTCATAAAGCCCAGCAAGTGTTCGTTTCCTTCAAGCGAGACCCGGCTGGGTCAACCTGTCGCTATCAGATGCATCTCAGCATGGCTAGTGGCATGCCATCCTGCTATTCCATGGCACAGTTAAGATTGGAGGGGCAGGGTTGCAGCTCACTCTACTAAACGGTGCAGCATCCCTAGAGAAATTATAGCGTGCCCATTGCAGATATTTGCAGCGTGGCCACCTGGAGCTCAGTGCATACTTTTGTTAAACATTATGCACTAGATGTCCATGCCAGGCGACATTCTTCCTTTGGCAGAGCCATCCTTAATGGACTTCTGTCTTAGAAGCGTGAGCTCTTGGTCTCTCCTGCGCCCTCTCGGGGATTATTAGCTCGGTACTCTCCCAATAGTGTGAATGAGTGGTGGAGACTTATGTCCAGGAAGATATGAAAATACATACCTACCAATTCTTGATCTTCTTAGATGAGTCTCCACCACTCATTCACCTATCCACCCCAGGCTCACCTCTGTTGTTGGTCTTCACTCCCTCAAATCTTTAGGCTGGAAACTTCTTTGTTGACCCTTCTTATAAGATTGGTCAGTTCTCTTATGTCCGGTTTTAGGTTAAGGTTACCCTTCTAGGTTAGTTCGCTACACCTCCTTGGTAAAAAGGTACTGAGGCGGTTGGAGGGTGATGCAGAGATAGTCATTGGCCTTGAACTGTGGCTCGCGATTGCCATGCCTCAGCAGCCATCTCCAGCGTCGACCCTTCCGCAAAAAAGTTTGCTCCCGATAGTGCCCAATAGTGTGACTGAGTGGTGGAGACTTTGTCCAAGAAGATCAAGAATTACAGTAGGTACGTAATTTCCATTTTCTGCTCCCATTACTGTCTGGTCCTGAAGAAAACCAGCAGCATGCACCCTATTCTCAATCTCAGAAAGTTAAACAATTCTTCTACAAGGAAAAATACAGATGATATCACTCTGTACCCTGCTACCTTTGATTCATCAACACGATGGCTAGCCTCCCTGGACATGCAGGACGTCTACCAACACATTCTCAAACACTCAAAACACCACATATACCTAAGGTTCATAGCGCTGGGTCAGCACTATCAATTCAGAGTCCCGCCCTTTGGGCTATCCTCGGCACCTCGGGTTTTTACAAAGTGCTGTGCAGTTCTCGCGGAGCATTTAAGGAAAATCAGAATTCAAGTATTCCCATATCTGGACAACTGGCTTCTTGCAAGTCCCTCCAGGCAAGAGACTCTGGAGGCCATGGCCACGGCCTCAAATTTCCTCACGTCTAGGGGAGCCCTGCTAAACCTCAAAAAGTCACAGTTGCAACCCTCCCACAAGCTTTTATTCATAGGAACTCTTCTGGACACTTCCTGCACAAAAGCCTTCCTTCCTTCCGGAGGACAGAAGGAGCAATATTCTTCAGATGGCCTGCTTCTTCAAAGAGAACAGCTCAGTTTGATGCAGTGGATGCTGGGTTTCATGGCATCCTCGGTTTTCACTGTGCCCTTTGCTGGTCTCCACATGAGCTCCGCTCAGTGGATGCTCAGTACTCAGTGGTCACCTTCAACTCATCCTCAGTCCTTTCACGTCAAGGTGACACAACCTCTGAAATGGTCCCCTACCTAGTGGTCTCAGGAGGACAACCTTCTGCAAGGATATCCCTTTGCCCCTCTTGATCCTCAGATCTCTATTACCATGGATGCATCCCTGACAGGCTGGGGAGCTCACTGCCAGGATCTCCACACCCAGGGCACGTGGTCCCAGGACGAGTCTCAACTGCACATAAATGTCTTGGAAATGTGCAGTCCGAGCTTTGAATGACATACTCTGTCACAAGAACATTCTCTTGCAAACGGACAACAAGGCAGTGATGTATTACATCAACAAGCAGGGTGGTGCGCACACTCACCCTTTATGCAGGGAAGCAATGAGAGTGTGGGAATGGTGTCTGTAGCACAAAGCTCTGATTCAGGTGGTTTACCTGCCAGGAGTACAAAATGAGCTAGCAGACCGTCTCAGCAGAATGGAGACAGATCCCCATGAGTGATCTCTCGACTTAACTCTCATTCACTCACTCTTTGTAGAGTGGGGACCTCTGGACTGGGACCTTTTTGCGTCCCCACTCAATGCAAAACTGCCTCGCTTCTGCTTCAGAAATCCAGGACCTGGCATTTTTTGTCAGGATACGTACAGGCTTTGGTGGACAGAAGGCTTTCTTCATGCATTTCTTCCTCTCCTCCTAGTTCAGAGAGTACTGCTCAAATTGGAGGCACGGGGGGGGGCAGAATTATTCTCGTTGCCCCGTTCTGGCCTTGTCAGATTTGATTTCCTCTGATCAACAGGCTATCGGAAACCCCTCTGAAACTGCTTCCCCTTCAGAGAAACCTTCTGACCCAGGTCCCTGTAGTTCATCCCAACCTGAGGTATCTTCACATCCATGCATGGCTCCTGAGGAGATAGAGGTGAGCAGGTTTAATGTTTCTCGTAGGGTTTCAGATATTCTTTTAGCTGCATGCAAGCCAGCTACCAGGAAAACCTACACAGCTTAGTGGAAAAGTTTCTCTATCAGGTGCACAAAATCCTCTTGGAATCCTTTTTCCTGCCAACTGAATAAAGTACTGGAGTATCTTAGACCTTTCAAACACAGGTCTGCTCTACTCTACAGTCAAGGTTCATCTTTGTGCAATTTCCGCATATCATGATCGAGTACTTTCCATGTCTTCGGCTCAATTACCTGTAATGAAGAGGTTTCTTGAGGGTTTCTGCATACCAGACCACCTGTTAGACATCCAGTTGCAGCCTGGGATATTATCCTTGTGCTAGACATGCTCACTCGTAACTTTTCGAGCCTCTAGCCACTTGCAAGTTGAAATTCCTTACTTGGAAAATGGCCTTCCTGGTGACCGTTACTTCTGCTCGTAGAGTATCAGAAATGCACGCTTTGGTCACAGACCCCCGTATACTGTATTTCACAAACACAAAGTAGTTCTTAGGACTCATCCTAAGTTCCTCCCTAAGTTTATCTCAGAATTTCATCTAAATCAACCTTTAGTCCTTCCTATCTACTTTGCCAACTTCCAGAATGAGGGAGAGCATACCCTTCATTCCCTGGATGTAAAAAGAGGTTTGCGATTCTATCTGGACAGAACGAAAAGAATTTGCAAGGCTCAGCAACTGTTTGTCTCCTTCAGCACAACCCAGCTAGGTCAGCCTGTTGCTATCAGGTGCATTTCAGCGTGGCTGGTGGCATGTCTTCACCTCTGCTATTCCATGGTACAGGTCAAATTGGAAGGCAGAGTATACGCTCACTCTACCAGAACATTTGCGGCATCTGGCAGAAATTCGTGAAGGATTATGCCTTAGATGTCCATGCCAGATATCAGCCATTGGCAGGACAATTCTTAATGGACCTCTGTCCTAAAAAGTTAGCTCCTCTCTGTCCTGCCACCTGTCTCGGGGGATTATTTAGCTCGGTACTCTCCCATTAGTGTGAATGAGTGGTGGAGACTTTATGTCCAGGAAGATATGGAAATTACATACCTACCGTAATTTTTGATCTTCTTGGTCGAAGTCTCCACCACTCATTCACATTACCACCCACCGTCCCTCGAGCTCACTTCTCTGTTTCTGATCTTCACTCCTCCAATGTTGGGTAGTGAAGGCTTTGTGTTTTCACCCTGTTTACATGGGTCATCCAGACTATCTTATGTCCGATAGTTAGACTAGTCCTTCTCTAAGTTAGTTACGGTGCACCTCCTCAGAAAAAAAAAGGTTCTGATGCAGTTGGAGGGTCGAAGTCAAGAAAGTCTATACCACGCGGGCCTAGCTCGCGGTGCTGCTTCCTTATGGCTCCATCTCGGTGCTGGCCCTCCTGAAAAAGTTTGACTCCTGCTGGGTCCTAGCTCCTCCAGCGTACTCCCATTAATGTGAATGAGTGGTGGAGACTTCGTCCAAGAAGATCAAGAATTACAGTAGGTACATAATTTCCATTTATCAGTGCTTTATTTCAGGGTTAGTTGATGAGCTCTACATTATCAGACTTGCAAGTCGCAATCCTGAGCAAGTGGTGCATGCCTTTTTAGGCAAGTTCAGTCTGGCCAACCTGGTGGTTCCCGCCTGGCCCTCCCCCTTTAGGGAGGTGTCACAGAGCGCTTGGAGGCATCCTTCAGCCCCCTCTCCAGCCCTAATGGACTGCTGGCGCAGGTATTGCACACCCCTAGGGTGTCCATGAGCTCTGTTTCACCCCCCTTCAGGTGTGATGATCCTGGACACTCTTTCCAGGTATAGATGGCTGAGACATGACCGACCCCCGGAGATGGACTCTGCGGAGTTTGACTTTTGGGGGAGGAGAGTATTTTCCTCAGCACGTCTCCCTCTATCTTTATCAGTGCATCAGGCCCATCATGCTGCCTATAACATGCACGTATGGTCTTTACTAGGACAAATCCTGATATCGTTGCCTGATTCACAGGCAGCCAGACAAACCATTGCCCTCTCCGTACATGGCCTGGAGCTTGTGAGGCACCAAGCAAAGGCATCATATGATGCCAGTAAGGTGGCATCCAGGCAGACGGGGACAGTGATCTGCGTGAGGCGGATGGCATGGCTTCGTCTATCCTGGTCATCACCCGTGGCCTGGTAAAGGGTGATTGCCTCCTCTTTCCGGGGAACCCACCTTTTTTCCCACAGGGTGAGGCAACAACTTAAGGGGTGACTTCTGTCTCCTGGCTAGAGGGAGACCCCACCTCATCCAGACCAGTCCCAGGCCTAATTGGCCTGGAAGGGTTTCCTTCCTCCGGTATCTCCCCCACAGGAGGCTGAGGGACTTCCATCCCTCAGGGACGTACTAGGTCCCCTTTGGGGAGCTTGGTAATCACCCACCAGTGATGAATGGTGAAGACTGACACAGATAAGATATGAAAATGACGTACCTAATGTAATTCTTGATCTTTCTATGTATCTTCACCATTCATCACTGCTTCCTGCCCTCCTTCCCCTCTAGGGCCTCAGTCTCTGGGCAGCTCCTCCCCCCTGCTTGTTTTTCCTCAATATAGTCCTTTTGGGCTAATCCTCTGGTACCTCCTACCCTCTGCTCCTCCTTCAGTTAGCAGGGGTTCTCCTTTGGGGGAGAACAAGCAGGCATGCTTGTCCCTTCCAGTAGGACTCACCCAGGTTTTCCTCGCATCCCCTTCCCTTTTGGTTTAAGACTCCGTTGCTCAGATATACTCTTGCCCGGTAAGGTCCCTAATTACATGGTATTAGAAGACCCGGGAGACTCTTCATAATTTTCCTAAGGAGCAGTAACTCCTTCCTTTTTTTCTTCTGGTGGCAACTAGCTCCATCTCTTTGCAGGGTGACTGAGTATGTCTCATGCCTTAAGAGGTCCCCAGGCATCTCCTCCCCTTAGTCAAGAGGTTGAGTTGTCCTCCTCTTGCTAGAGCTCTCTCTCTCTCTCTCTCTCTCTCTCTCTCTCAGACCCTGCAGAGACGTGGATCTCACCATTTTTTGGGGATTTTTGTTTGTCAGGTGTGGGAGACAGTCGCTCCCCTGTGTTCTTTAGACTGGCAGTGCATTTCTAATCTAACCACTCTGAATCTGTCTGCTGGACCTCCCAGCTGTTTCTTCTTGAGGTTGGTTTTCTTAGACCCAAGAGTCTCCGTTCTCCCCCTCGGTGGGGTTGAGGGGATGAAATGGTTAAAGACAGAAGCCCTTCCGAAGTCTGGTCAGTTCTCTGGACCTCTCCGGGGTAGCGCACTGTCTCCCTCTCCTCTCTTTCCTTTCTCCTTTCTTTCCTCCCTTTCTCTATCCCTCCCGACCTGCTCAGAGGTTTGAGGCCCCCTGTCCCAGATCCCTAGGTTATTTTTCTGTCCTCTCAGTTGGCTTTATTCCTTCTTCTGTTTATATCCTTTCCTCTTCCTATCTCTCGGGCTCCCTTGCCCCACCCTCCTTTTTCCCTTTACTATTGCTACTGAACTGGGATGGAGGAGGAGTTGGCGTTGGTTACTGGCCAACCCATGAGAGCCACGCAGTGCATCGGCCTCAAGGGTGGTGCCACCATGACGTCTGCTCCTCCCCTCGCGAAAAAAAAAAAAAGCTTCCACGGGGTCCTGATCCTCCGTCCAGAACCCACCATTGATGAATAGTGAAGATACGCAGAAAGAGCAAGAATTATGGTATGTACATAATTTTCATTTACGGTAAGTTCTTACGTAACTGTACTTTCTAGGAGTGGTATATGGGTCACATCCACACCACCCAGCCAACCTCTCCTGGCAAGTGGCACATAGACCCTACTTCCAGCGTGCAAGATTTGACATCATGGGATGGAGCCAAGGAATATACCACCCGGGTAGTGGGAGGAGCTCTACTTAAAGATGTTCCCATGAATCAATTCTTAAGGAAGAACTGCCATTGTGTGGATGTGAACCATATACCACTCCTAAAACTATGGTTATAGGTGAGTAACTTCTTCTTTTCCTGAGCGAGTTCTAGACTATGTTTTTCTGGAGTGGGTTCTAGAATCCATCCTCCCCAGTCCTGGGGACTGCTTTTTGAAGTTCAACCCTCTGACCTATAATTAAGTGGGACTCTATTGAGAATATTGTTTTTTGGAAGATACAGAAGTTACATGCTTTTCATAACTGTAGATCTTCCCTTGTCAGTCTTCACCATTCATTAGCCTTCCTGGGTGTGCCGGGCGCACCGTCACGGAAACTTTTTTTTTAAAGTTGCCTAACGGCCCGCCCTCGAGAAGCGGCGTCATGCGTCATGCGGGCGGCCGTTAAGGACCGACTCCTCCTCCAACTCAGTTCTGTTTCTCCCGCCGTCGAGGCAGCACCTGTTTCGGGCGTCCATTTCTCCACTCGTCAGCGACTCCTCTTTTCCACACACTCGGCGCGATCGGTAAGACCGTTCTTTTCTTTTAAAGCGGCGCGGTGTGTTTTCCTACTGTTTTTCTTGTTGATTTGCGTTATGTCGGGTCGGAGCTAAGCGTGTTTGAAGACGGAGCGCGCCCCTATGCGTCGGTGTTACTGTGGCGGCATTTCTCCGTCTCGGACCGGCATAGCGTTTGTCTTCCGTTGCCTGGGACCCAACGACATGGATTGTCGACGCCTGTTTCTCCATGGACCGCCCGTGTCCTCGAAGTCCAGCGATTCAAGCTCGGCAAAGCCCGCCCGACCTCGAGGGCGGCGATCGCTCAAGGGATTCTCAGGTAAGGTCTCTGAGCCCTTCCCGGGTCCCCTCCGGGCCTACTCTGAGTCTGAGGAGGAGGGTCTCCTCGTCTTTTCTTGCCGAGAGAGGCCCTTCTGGGTGTCGGGGGCGTCGTAGTCCCTTCGGGGCAGAGCGCCCGACACCGCCTCGGCAGTCACCTCTTGGTGCAGGCTCCCCCGATGGCGGGCCCTCGTCTTTGGGCCTAGCTGGTGGACCCCTCGGCCGCCGCCTTCCGGCGCCGTTTGAATCTGGCACCGTTCGCGGTGCCGGTGATCGAAAAGCGGCGCCGTTCCAACACCGTTTTGAGTCCAGCGCCCGTTCGCGGCGCCGGTAATCAAGCGGCGCCCGTCGGTGCGCCGCTTTGAATCAGCGCCCGTTGGCGCGCGCCGGCGGAATAAGCGGCGCCGTTGGCGGTGCCGCTTTGGGCCTTGCGCCCGTTCGGCGTCGATGGACAGAGGCGGCGCCGTCGGCGATACCGCCCTCGCCTTCCACGCGCCAGGCGCCGTGGGCCTGGTCCTTCCTCCAGGCGGTGCCCGGCCTCGCCCGGCGCCCGTTGAAATGTGGAGCTAGGCACAGCTGCTACGCGTGAGGAGGCGAGCGCCTCCGCAGTACCGGGGCGTTGCGGCCCGTCCTCGAGGACCCCTGGGGTGGCCAGCATTGAGTCCTGCTGGTCTCGTCCTCCTCGGAGGCGATGATTCAGGCGATGGACCCATCCTGGCCCCCCACTCTTGATCTGGGTCCCCGGTGGCTAGAGTGCCAGCGGCGCAGCGGGCCCCTCCCTCTGTCCCCCCTTTCGTCGCCTCCTGAGGGTTCCCCGGCTGGGGGTGGCCGGGAGCCCCTGGGGGCAGGCGCGGGGGTGACGCAGGGGGAGGCTCCCCTCTCTGGAGGCCCGGTGACAGCTACCTTACGGGGTGCTGTCACTCTCTCTAGGGACAGGGGGGCGCTGTGGTCGAGGAGGAGGGCCCTCTCTGAGTCCGAGGGGTCGAGGGGCAGGGGGTCTGCTGCTCGGTCTTCCTTGGCCACCTCAGGGGGGGTGGCCAGGAGCCGAAGTGCAGAGCCTCGCCCCTCCCTCCAGGGTTCTAGGGTGTCCTTCGGCGGCGTTTGTGCGGACTGCCCTTCTGGATCCATGCAGTCCCGGCGTCGTCTCAGGGGAGGTTCTCCCCAGGGCTCTTCAGGCTCCGCTTCCCCAGAGTTCCGTTCTGCGGCCTGGTCTGATTTCAGGATCCCCTCTCCAGGGCTCCTTTCCCGGTTCCAGAGCCCTACGTGAAGCAGTTGCCTCACGGGGTGCCCTCTCCCATCTCTCTGCCTTCCACCACCCACTCCCAGGCCATGTCGGCCCTACGGGTCCGTTATCCTGCGGAGCAGTTCAGGGAGTTCTCTTGGCCTTCCCCTCATCACGTTAGGTACATGCATGTGGCGGGTCTTCGGCTCTCCCCACCCTGCAGGAATCCTCTGGGCATTCAGTTCCCCATCATCCTCGTCTCCCTCCTCCGAGGGAGAGGAGAACCTGCTCATCTGTCCTTCGATGCTGATTTCACAGAATATCAGCGTTTCCTCTCGAGGATGGTGAGGGATCTCCGGTTTCCTACGTTAGAAGAGACAATACGAGCAGGAGGCGGCGTGAATTCCTTGGTGAGTTCAGTGCCCAGCATCTGGTGGTACCTTCCTGGCCTATCCCCTTCCAGGAGGCGTCTATCCGGTCATGGCAGTCCCCTGCCGCTTCTTCCCCAGCCCCGGCGGACTGCCAGCGTAGGTATTGTGCCCCCTCTGAGTCTCTAGGTTCCTTCCCAACCCGTCCTCAGGTTTGGTATACCTGGATACTCCTTCTGGGCGCCGTTGCCTGGCGCCGCGACCGCCCCACAGTTCGGACTCTCTCCAGTTCGACCCGTTGGGGAAGAAAGAGTGTTCTCTTCTGCTGATGCGAGTGCTTGTATTGCATCCATCAGGCTCACCGCTGCCTACAACCCGGCATCTGTGGTCGATGATGTCCCAGCTGCTGGCATCTATGCCTGATCACGAACAAACCAGACAAGCCGTTGCCCTCTCCAGCGGTAGGCCTGGAGCTGGCAAGACACCAAGCAAGGGCATCTTACGGCGCAATGAGGTGGCTTCAGGCTTCGCGGGGACAGCGATCTGCATCAGGCGGACGGCAAGGCCGTCTTTCAGGTTGTCACCCTGGCCCGGCGTAGGGTGATTCGCTCCGCCTTCCGGGGGACCCGTCTTTTCTCTTCCAGAGCTAGGAGACTTTTACAGGGGCTCCCTCCGTCTCCTCGTCCTCGGGAGGCACCTCCTAGCTCTTCTCCCTCTTAGGCTTTCTGAATAAGCCAGGGTCTTCTCCTTCTGTTTCTCACCAGCAGAAGGCTGGGGGTCTTGTTCCCTCAGGGTATGGCCTCTTCCCCCTCCAGGGGAAGAGGAGCTTGGTACTCACCCAGGAAGTAATGAATGGTGAAGATTGACAAGGGAAGATAGGAAAATGACGTACCTACCGTAATTCTTGATCTTCTCTTGTATCTTCACCATTCATTACCTACCTCCCACCATCCCCTCAATTGCCTCTTCCTGGCTTCTCCACCTCCGTCTCCTTCCTCTCTCTGCATTTATATGAAATATAGAAAATTTCCTTAAATTTTCCAAAAAAAAAAAAAAAAAAAAGACAAAAAAAAAAAAAAATATCTTTTTGTGGGGGTTCTAAAATCCAGAAAATTACTTACTCTAAGATTCATAGGCCATCTAAGTGGATTGCATTGGCGATCAGACTGCACAACTATCTCTTGCTATTCTTATGGCAAGATACCTCTGAGGGTTTTTGGCCTGGCTCAGGCTATTCAGTTTGATCCTGCAATCCCGTGTTCAGATAGTTGCCCTGAAATCTGTTTCCCCCTCTATTCTTATCTTGCAGAGCAGAGGAGCAAATCGTCTGTTCCTTTCTCTTTTAAAAAAAAAAAAAAAATGCTGAGGGAACTCTCCGACTGCTGTAGGCATCTTAGTATCTGGGTCATGCATCTACTAAAAAAAAAAAAATGGAGAAATCAAACAAGAAAGCAAATGAGAAGGTAGGCTATCCCTCTGCTGTTTTGCTAGTGGTTTCTCCCTTTAAGTGTCCTCCTGGACAATTTTTTACAGTAAGCTCTGCTGACCATATCAATTTTAGCCAGCCTAAGCCTTGCCCGGCCTTAGCCAGTCAGTCTGAGTCCCATTTCTATCTTGAAGCCTGAAAGGCTTACATTTCTATTTCTAAACCCTGAGCTAGCGCTCTCTCATGCTGCTGGGGTTTATTCTTCACCTCGGCTGTCCCTCCACTTAAAGGCCCTCCAGCGACCAGGAGCGAGGTGGGTGTCAAGGCTAATGGCATGTTGAAGATGAGGACTATGCCCTCCTGAGTCTGTCCTGGCGGGTTCGGTGAACCTTCTCTTCAAGCTCTATCTCCGAGGATTCTTGCTTCCCCTAGTCGAGCCTTCAGCTACAAACTAACTATGCTCATTGGCCTTCTGGTCCCTTCAACATCCCATCTCTCTCTTCTCTTTCTTCTTCTTCTTCTATTTTCTCATTTCCTTACTCATCTCTCCTCCTAGAGTCGCCCAGGTAAGGAGGCCCTGCATCCCTAGGCTAGGGATGTTCTTATCTCCTCTGTCCTTCCTCCATCGGCTTATTCCTTTTTCAGTTCATTCTTCCTTGCTTTGCTATCCCTCGGCTATCTTGCCTCACTATCTATATTTTCTGCTTTCATTTTTGCCTCTCCGGCTCACAGAACTGAGTTGGAGGAGAATTGATGCGCTACTAACGGCCGCCCCTCGCGCATGGCGCATGGCAGTCGCTCTGAGGCGGGGCAGTTAGGCAACACAAAAAAAAAAAAAAGCTCCCGTGCCAGGTGCGCGCCTCCGGCTTACACCCAGGAAGTAATGAATGGTGAAGATACAAGAGAAGATCAAGAATTACGGTAGGTACGTAATTTTCCTATCTTTTCCATAAAGTACCATGACCAACCCTCTATCCCCAGGACCTCGAATAGGTAAGGGCGAGGAAGACACTGTGTTTCAGCTTGGGGTTTTTGGCATTTCTTATAGAGGCCAGCAGGGTGCATCTTACGTCTGTACATAGTGGTGAGATTGAGCCACCCAATGCCCAGCGAATAGCACTACGTGCTCCCATGTCAGCGACCCGGGTTCAATAGCGAGCCCAGGAAGCCGGTCACGTAACCCTGAAAGCTTGGTAGCTGCTGCTGGGTGGTGTGCTCCTAGTCAGGGAGGAATGGATTCAGATTCTGCTCCTCTAGCAACCCCCGCGGTGGGCCATGAAGTTTGCCTCTCCTGCGGGGGGGGGGGTAGACCATGCGAGGCCACCCTGGGACACGGCCTGATGTCAGGGAGGAGTTCGGTGTTAAGAACACAGAAATACCTGTTGCAAGTTGCAGGATAATTTTTTGATCACAACACCACCTATTGGGCCCCACGGGGGGGGGGGTCTGGATTTTCTTCTTGGACGGGGAGGATAGCCCTCCCACCTCTATTCCCGACTCTGGGGGTATATCTGTTGGGGACCTCCTTCCAGATAAGTCCCTGATACAGTGGGTGACCGGGGAGGAAGGAGTATGGCAGCATTGAGGGGGGGAAAAAAATAATATGAAAAAATATATATATTGGTTAGGTTTTTTGTAGGGTTTTTTTTCATACTGCTGTCCTCTTCAATGAAAAAGGTGCTGAAGTGGTTGATGATAGGTGCCACTGTATACTAATAAATAGCTCAGGAGCTGTGTGCGGGGAAATACCCACGCTGCCAGCCCCCAAACTTTCTGGCTCACATGGGGTTCTGGCGCCTTCTGGCTGAGACCCATAAGTGGTACTTTACAAAGAAGATATTCGGGAAGATCTACAGTTATGTTAAATATGTAACTTTGCTTTTCCTCTTATTCTTCCTGAATTCCCAACCCCTACCACTGTCTTATAGTTCTGTCCTCCCGTAGAAGAACCCTCATATCATGCCTGAACAGTTGCTTGCTGTCCACTCTGTTAATTCCCTTCGGATAAAAGTTCAGTTATGTCCCCCATTTTCTTCTGTCCTCCAAGGAGTACATATTCGGCTCAGCCACTCGTTCCTCCTAGGTCTCCCCTTGTTACCCTTGTATTGTTTTGGTTGCCTTCCTCTGGACTGATTCTAAGTGGTCCCT